>JAGSMS010000008.1:2950000-12155000 GCA_029286595.1 Bhutanitis thaidina | reverse complement strand
GCTCCGTGCTGCTGCACTTATGGTGTGAAGGAAGGCATCAATCGTGCTCTTTGTTTCAGAGGTTTTGATGTTTTCTTGTTGATTTTGCCTTCTCTCTGGCTGTTTGGAGCTGCAGTCGGTCCGATCCGCTGCATGTCTCAGGTTTTGCTATGGGGTGTCCCCAGCTGTCAATGGGGGTGCTCGCTGTAGATGAGTCGTAACTTATGAGGTAGCTTAGGTTTTCTCCTCTGTTCTCGTATACGACTATCTTGTGGTTTCTGGAGGCTTTAATGCACCCAATGCGATCTGCGACTTCACCTTTGGACATCTGATTTGCGTCTCCGTGAGGAACAGCAGATGTGGTTTTTCAGTCTCAAGGTGGTGATGGACTGGAACGAGATTGGAGTTCAGACCTCGGAGGTGCACTTTTAGTGCAAGGGAGTGCAACCGCTGTTTAACCAGTATCTTATTTTTAACTTTTTTCATTGTTATTTTTGGTGAACAGACAGACAGAAAGGGGACAGTTAGGCGAGGCATACCTAAAACGAATACCAAGCGGTACAATCATAGTGCTGCACTGATGGGAGACTGGTCTGGAGCGCGCGGGGACGCCCTAACCCCCCCAAAGATGTTCACCGGGCCCTCGCATCTGGTCGCCAACCAGCACGATGACGCATCCAGGGATTTTTCGCGAGTTGGCGGGGCAGCCTTTCATAGGTGGCTAAGCTACTGTCGGAAGTAAAGAATAGCGCCAACCCTGTCTAACCATGGGTGTCGTAAAAGGCGACTAATGGTAAAAAATCATATTAGGAGATGGGCAGCAGCATCTTCCTGCACTAGAACAAAAAAAAAACAGCGGTTGCCAACCCGCTCGCCAGGCGTGGCAACTAAGGCAAACCCCCATGATGAGAGGTAGAAGAACGCAATGGCCCCCAGTCCCCGGCGGCCTCGCTAGTCCTGGCTATGGTGGCCGCCATGGTAACGGCGAGGCAGGGGGTGCGAAGAATCACCGGCTGATTTCTAGCTGCCAACCCAAACGACTGGACCTGGCAACATATAACGCACGCACATTGAGGACCGACGAGAAGATACTAGAACTGGAAGAAGAAGTAAGCAAGTTACATTGGAGTATTATAGGGTTGTCTGAAGTCCGAAGACAGGGAGAGGACTCTATAATCCTAAAATCCGGTAACTTGTTCTACTACCGGCAGGGTGACCATCTGTCCCAAGGAGGTGTCGGGTTTATCGTCCACAGGTCTCTCATCAACAACGTGATCGAGATCGGAAGTGTGTCGAGTAGGTCGCGTACCTTATACTCAGAATAACCAAAAGGTATTCGCTGAAGGTCATACAGGTATACGCACCAACCTCGACACACCCTGATGATGAAGTGGAGGCAATGTATGAGGATATTTCAAGAGCCATGCATTGCTCTAAGACTCACTACACGGTGTTGATGGGAGACTTAACGCAAAACTAGGTACGAAAAAGGCGATGAGCTGATAGTGGGGAACTTTGGAGTAGGGCAACGGAACCCAAGAGGGCAACAGCTGGCTGACTTCATGGCAAAGGAGGATTCTTTATGATGAACTCCTATTTCCAGAAGCGGCCCCACAGGAAGTGGACATGGATGAGCCCGGACGGTACCACAAAAAATGAGATCGACTTCATCATGACGACCAAGCGTCAGCTGTTCAGGTGATGAATGGTAAGTGGCATACTGAACCTTAACATTAGGCTCGAGCGGTCTCGTCTGGTGAAGTCTACGCTCCGCCCACCACGTGCCCTTATCCAGAACCCCGAGAGCTTTCAGCTCGAATTGCATAATCGCTTTCAGTGCCTAGACGATTGCGTTACAGTGGACGATACGAATAGCAGGCTAGTGGAAACTGTCCATGCGGTAGGAGCTAAGTTTTGCAAGACCCGCCGCACGAACAAGCCCCAAAAGCTCTCTGATCACACCTTAAACTCATGAAAGCCAGGCGTGAGATAAAGCTGCAGTCGACAACGGATGCGTCAGCGTATCGGCTACTGAATAGACAGATCTCCAAATGTATGAGGCAAGACTTACGCAAATTCAATACAGCCTGTATTGAAAAAGCGATAGAGCGGAACCAAGGCTCCAAAGTCTTCGCCAGAGATCTGTCTATCGGAAAGAGCCAACTGACCAAGCTGAAGACCGAAAGCGGCGCAGTCATTTCCGCTGGAGCCGAGATTTTGAGTGAGATCGAGAGATTTTACGGACAGCTGTACACAACGTCGTTGAAACCACACACTGATGTGAGTAACGACCCAAGAGCCAAGCTTATCCGACATTACCCGATAACATCCCGGACGTCAGTCTGAGCGAGATTAGATGGCTCTCAAACAGCTTAAAAACGGCAAGGCGCCGGGTGAGGACGGAATTACAGCTGAGCTTCTGAAAGCGGGTGGAAAACCGATACTTGTTGTCCTTCAGAAGCTGTTTAATTCCGTCATTCATGGCGGTGTTACGCCGAAAGCGTGGAGTAGAAGCGTGGTTGTCCTATTCTTCAAGAAAGGGATAACTGCCTTTTGAAGAATTATAGACCGATATCGCTTCTAAGCCGCGTCTACGTGCTGTTTTCGAGAGTCATCTCAAATCGTCTAGTGAACAGACTTGACGACTTCCAGCCTCCCGAACAAGCCGGATTCCGAAAAGGCTATAGTACCATAGACCACATACATACTCTTCGCCAGATTGTACAGAAGGCCGAGGAGTACAACTTGCCATTATGTCTGGCGTATGTGGACTATGAGAAAGCCTTCGATTCAGTCGAAATTTGGCGGTGCTACAGTCTCCAGCGGTGCCAGATAGACTCTCGGTATATCGAAGTGCTGAGGTGTTTGTACAATGAGGCTACGATGTCTATCCGAGTACAGAATCAGAGTACGAAACCAATCCAACTGCAGAAAGGTGTAAGACAGGGTGATGTCATATCCCTGAAACTCTTCACCGCTGCATTGGAAGATGTTTTCAAGCAGCTGAACTGGAAAGGATACGGTATCAACATCAATGGCGAATACATCACTCACCTTCGATTTGCCGACGACATAGTTCTTATGGCAGGATCGCTGGAGGAGCTTAGTACAATGCTCAATGACCTCAATAACGTCTCCCAACAGGTTGGTCTTAAGATGAACATGGACAAGACGAAGTTCATGTCAAACGTCCATGTCACACCAATACCGGTTGTTGTTGGGAACAATAGGCTCGAAGTTGTAGACGAGTACGTATACCTGGGACAAATTGTCCGATTAGGTAAGTCGAACTTCGACTCAGACGTCAATCGACGAATCCAACTCGGCTGGGCTGCGTTCGGGAAACTACGTCATATCTTCTCGTCGAGTATACCGCAAAGCTTCAAGACGAAAGTATACAATCAGTGCGTGTTGCCAGTGATGACATACGGATCCGAGACTTGGTCCTTCACTGCAGCCCGTATGAGGAAGCTCAAAGTTGCTCAGCGCGCTATGGAAAGGGCTATGCTCGGTGTTTCTCTGCGTGATAGAGTCTGCAACGATAATATCCGCAGCAGAACTAAGGTAACCGACATAGCTGCAAAGATCAGCAAGCTGAAGTGGCAATGGGCCGGCCACATAGCTCGCAGAACTGACAACCGCTGGGGAAAAAAGGTTCTCGAGTGGCAGCCACGTACGGGCAAACGCAGTGTAGGACGACCCCCCACAAGATGGAGTGACGACCTGCGCAGTGTTGCGGGAAGTCGATGGATGCAGGTGGCTCAGGACCGTGCTTCGTGGCAATCTTTGGGGGAGGCCTATGTTCAGCAGTGGACTTCTAATAGGCTGAAATGATGATGATGATGATGATGAAGCTACTAGTTGGGCCCCCTACTACCTTCGTTCGGCCAGCGGAAGACCGTGCTTAGGATCCCGCTACCCTCCGCGAACAGTCACTCTGTACAGACACCACGCAGTACCGGAACCGGTTCGCTCCACCATGCAACTGCCTAGACTCCCCTTCCAAGATGGCTACTCATGGCATCATGCCGAAACGCGATAAAAATCACTTGGCGGCATGGCTTTGCCAAGAGGGTGGTAACAAACCGCGGCCGAAACCTACCACCAGATGGTGCCGTTCATTTGGCGCTACCCAAAGGACACGTGTGGGTATCTAGAGCTATAGCCCACGGACGCGAACAGCATTATCCCTCGTAGTTTAGTTTTTAAATTTAAAAACCTTATCTTAATCTTTTTTTAATCCGAATCTAGCCTACATCCGACCTAATCTGTCACAATCCAGAATGCTAATCTACTGAGCGACGCGATACGAATGCTCGAAAACACATAAATAAATAAAATCGCGTTGATGGAGAAAAATGTGTGTCAGTATGTTGAACACACGTAGTCCGGCATGGGTGTGTACGCATGTGTAGTGTGAGCAACTTCGGACCTTTGAATAGGACACACTCTTTGCAAAACTTACATGCAACAAAATAGACACAGCGTAACTAAATAAATCTGTACTTGGCTAAAGCAAATATCTTGAAATTGAGTCAAGGATTCATGGATTTTTGGCTAAAACATTATGTTCATTAAAGTCCACTGAAATAATTGTAGTTAATATTAAAATTCCATTTTAGATTTAAGTCGATTATTTATTTTCTCTTCTTCTTATGGATCACAGTTCAGAAATATTTCATTATGCGAATTTAAAAGTGCAATAAAATAGAATATACTAATAAGAGTTATATAGATATTATTTATTATACTACACGACTTGAGGAACAGTTTAAAAACTTGTTATTTATAAGCGGATGAATATAATTCTAAGTAATTGTATATGTATATGGAAATAGCCGTGGTAGTTACGGCAGAAAAATGCGAAGACTTTTGCTGCTACTCGAATGGGCCGGGTCGACGGGGGGAGTGCCATTGCCTCGCAGAATACCGACGTGAAGAAGTGGGATTTTCTACTGCTGCGTTTTGTTCGGTTAGAGAGGTAACCGGAGCCCTTCCCGACTCCAATCTCACTCAAAATATATTAGAGACGACGTCTTTGCAGTGGACATTTACAGGCTGCTACTTTACTTTACTTTTATGTGTAAATCTTTTAAAGAATCCTTATCTAAATAATAAATAATAGTATGTCATATATGTTTGATTTATGTATAATATTTATACCTTTATCAAACTTCCACTGCGGCCTGTTTTGTGATAAGGTATCGGTTTTTGATCAGGCACTTATGTAACGAGTTTGTAGCTGCAGTAAATATAACATCACAAAATTTTTAATTGCACCCTTTCACTAAACCAAATGATTTTTACGTCTTTTTTTCCTTTACAATATATTGAATTCGTGTTCAAAAAGTAAATTTTATCATAATAAGAATTTTAAAAATTATTGTTAATAACGAACTCAATATTTTGGCAGAGCCAGCGTCAAAAAATCCTGTATATGGTTGTCGAATGGTCAATCTAGACACTTAACCTATTAAATCCTTTAAAACAACGAATTTAAAAATATGTATTTTAAGGTTTAGATTTAAATTTAGCATTTTTATTAAATGCATATCCATTATAACAGTTAATCATCTATGCGGAGTTGATTAAATAGAAGAAAAAACAATCCAATCAGCAATAAATCAGCGACTAAAAAAGGTTTTAGGGTCGATACCAGAAATAAAGCATAATTCATAACTTATTATGTTTAATTAATTAATTTTCATTTAAATTATTCAATATAAAAAATGCACTTTTTTAATCGTTTATTTTTTTATGTTTTTATTATTTATATTGTTTCTACAACAAGATGTAGGACTCTCCAGTTCTCCCAATCATTTGTAAGGTATGTAACAACATTATTTATTTCAAATAAATTTTGTGTTTATAAATTCGAATAAACTGGAAAGGCACTTCTCACTGGAAATCGTGACTATTGGAGGAATCTTAATGGGTGAGGCCTTTGTCTGATACTGGATCAGTTAAAGCTATGTTAATAAAAAATATGCATATTTCGTAATTATAACCTATGAATTGTTGTGTCGTGGCCGGTTAAGAATATCTGTTGCCTCCTTTGTTTATGTGGATATCGTATGAGTTGACTTACAGAAAAACCTTAACAATCACATGGCATTCGTGAGAAATTACTTGAAAATCCAAATCGAAAAACTCCATCTCTATCCATCTATCCATATATCCATCATAATCACCAAGGTAATCAGTAATCATAAATGCTATAACTGAAAAAAAAAATGCAAATGAATGAATAATCGTTTTAATTTGTTACTTAAATTAAAGAGTTCAACATTTATCTTACGTTAATTATACATAGCAGCTTATGCATCATAGAATATTTTGATGTTAGAGGAACTAAAAAAGAATGCTCAAATAAGTAAAACAAACAGACTCAGTGTCGCGGTCACAGATAGCGAAAGCTCTTATTGACATATTGGAAAGTAGCCAATGTTTGTATTAAGATATTAAAATTGTGTCCTCTATTGTCAGTGCAATAAGATTGAAGATAGCAATGAAATGTTGCTTTTTTTTAATATCTAAACGTAGGCGGTTCCTCCGATGTATTGGACATATTTAGGTTGAGTGTTTGACAACATTCTTGGTCGATAAATTTTCATTGGGTGCATCGCCACCTAAGATTTCACTGTGGATACAGATTAAAACTTAAACTTATGACCTTATGTCCAGAACAAATCGTATATTAGGATAGTCAGCAAAATATATGTAAAAAGTCCAGCACTGGAAGCCTCACATTAAGAAGGATTTGCTATATACCATTAACCTTGCTTCACGCTACTTCCTCTAACTGGTGCGGCTGTTTTACTAGGAATGCAACTCATAAGTTCAGGTAACATATTTTTAAGTCTTAATTTGACTTTTTGATTGTCATTTTAGCTGCTTTTTTAATTAAACTTGTCATTAATTTTAACTATATTCGTCCTTAGTCTATATTTGCTAATAATACTACTAATGAGTAACATTTTTTTAACTTTCATTTTTTATTTTGGTACCTTCGTAAGTTTTTGATACAGCAATTTTATTGGTCACGATTGAAATAAAAGTTGGGCACTACGACGTCGTGTAGGAACCGGATTCGACACAGAGCATGGGGTTCAAAATAGGTTCGTGCACATAATCTTTTTAAACCAATGACTCGTGGCTATTTTATACAATAGCAAATACAACACTATCCTTTAGTTCAGTGAGCGCATAAAAACATAAATTATATTTTATAATTCACTTTATATCATCGTCAAGTCATTTACCTCTCACCACCGGAATTGTTTATAGTTTAAGTGGCATCCGGAACCTATAAGCGGTTTTTGCCACTTTTTATCGGCTGTCTCCTCATTATATAGTACAAATAAAAAAATGCATAGGAATTCAGAATGCTTTTTCAATATTCAACCTCCTTTTTCACGCTTAATTATTAATTAAATATGAAATACACAGAGAAGTTCATTTAGATACACATTACACACGTATGAACATTCGTATGTAATTTGGTTCTAAATTAACTAATCAAACTACCGATTTTCTGCTTTTACTTTCCGAAGTGTAATTATTTAATTATAAATTTAAATATAAAAAAACTATAAACTTCAGATAGTACAGAAATACATCAATGGATTAATTTTGTAACAACAGTACTCCACTTTTAAAATGTTTAATCGACCATTTTATGATTTAATGAATGTTGAGACGCGCGCAGGGAGCGGGTGGCAGTCTACCGTCAAAACCACCTTTAGTTAAGTTTATATTTCAGACTACCGCTGCCTCTGGCTGTTGGATGGGATGCTTGGGTCATTAGTTTTCTTAACCGCATGACAAACAAAATTACTGTTTCTAACAGTTATTCCTATTATTACAATGTTAGTTCATCGACAATAAATGTGAAAGTTTGTATGTATTGATGTTTGTCGGAATCATTAGATAATATCTATACTGTGCAAGTATTAGTATGCTCAATCGCGTCTAAAGGGATTAACAGTGTTTAATACAATTTGGCAGAGAGGTAATTTAGTACGCTATTACGATACATAATATTTTAATAATTTATGAATTAAATGATAAAATTTCTGTAAAATAACTTTTAAATGCAAATTTTGACTTTTCGGCAAAAATGGCTACATATCAATCTTCATGAATTCCAGTATTTATAACATCATTCGCAGATTACAGAGATTTAGATTCACTGCTAGTAATATTTTTATATTAATCCACATATTACACAACGAAACTCATCCTAATATACCAATAATGTTAAGAATATTTGCCGCTGTCGTACTTGTCGCCGTCAAAGAGATTAATAGCAATCACCGGAACCTCGATTTAGCATTGTTAGCGGCACCAGCATGATTAGAGGTTGCCATTGGAGAAGAAAGCGTATATTAATCTACGTAATATATATGATGATAGCATAAGGAGTTTCAGTAAAATACTGTTTTCCTTAATGTGATGAAATGTAGCAGTCTACTACAATTGCAGAGCAAGCAAAGGTTGTGACTTGGACAGCGTGTTTCTAAATTTTGTATCAAGTGAGCTCTTGATCGAAACATTTTCATTTCATTTCGTCACAAAAAAAACACTCAAAATGTATATTTACAATGTCAGTTTGTTTTTTCATAACAATCACTGAAATTTTCTTTATATCCTTTACTATTACTGTTTGATGATTACAATTAATTATAATACGTCATGGCGTTAGAAAACCACTACCCCTATATATTCCTAGGTGTCGTAAGAGTCGACGATAGGAAGAGCTTTACTAATCTCATAGTGTATGATAGATGGCGGTCTAACTTTGCCTATTACAAAACATTCCGGATCGAAAATATACAGATCTGCGACGGCCAGCAGAGGTTGGAGATGTTTGATGGCAAGATATTTAGCAATTGGCTAATGCGACTAATCAGGCTACTAATACAGGTTTCTTAAGAAGAAGAAGATGATAATCCATCATGACGGTAACGTTTAACGTTTGATGTTCGATTTTAAATAAAAGAAAACTATTTAATAAAAAAACCGATATAATTCGTCGAGCCTATTATAGTACACAATAAATCGATTTCCTTGCGGTAAAAGAATCCAACAAAAGTATACGTCCAGAATAATTAACTTCTTGTAAGGAAAAAAATATCCACATAAGGAGAAAGGATAAATGGGGGGAGTCTCCTAGAAATGTATGCGACGCATCCGGGCCGTTTGGCACGCGACATATACGCTCTCGTAGAATCAAACGTTCACTACATTAGAGGGCAAGCTTTTTGATTCGTTTTAATTTTTGAGGATAATTTTTTTTGAATATAGCACGTAATACAATTGATTGTTTTTTTAAATTTATGTTCGAAATCAGCGCTTTAAGAAACCAAAGAAAATGACGTCCATACATATTTATAAAAAAAAAGTCTGCCAACTTGGATTTGAAAATAGATGTCGTTTTCGTAAGTGGAATAATGTCAAACATTGAAACAGGAAACTTGTTTAATTAAAGGTTTAACTTAAAGTCAGAGCTTAATCAAATTAAAATAATACGTATATGTACCATAACATATATCATTTATTTATAGACAGTTAAATTCATTTTGTGAAATTAATAAAATCTGAAAAGGAGATGATAGTAGGCCTTCTACGAATGATCTTAGACAGTAAATTTACCCTTTTACTTATTTTTGATGGCTGACTTTATCATGTCGCACTTCCGTAACGATGTGTAAAAAAAAGCATAACAATATTTTTACCAAATTCATAACCGCAATTAATAAAAAGAACGTTGAAAAAATTACAATTTTGAGCTAATAAAGAAAATTACCAAAAGACTCCTCTCGATGATCGCAGTACCAGACACTTCGCATCTTAGACATTCCTGCCCGACATTGGTCTAGTATTTTTCGAGATGATTATCCCATCTGTCGGCAGCCATAGCAATTTTCAAGGAAAACTAATGGAAAAGAGTCGACAGCTACGAGACCGACGGGAAGAAAGAGGGTGGTAGATTCTTACGACGATACCACACGGCAAACTTTCTACGAATGTTTTATCGTCTTTTCTGCTTACGAAAATTATTGGCGTATTCTACACGGGATTTTTTTTTTGTTAGTTACCCCAAACTTAATTTCTAATGCGCGTAGTACACGCACTGATTTAATTTTTAAAGCATGCACATGTATCGTGTGGGTAGTTAAGTGTGAACGATTAACGCAACGCAGGTTTAGTGGCGACTACAGCCCACATGCGCGCGCATCCTCCTCGCGACCTTGCCGACCGACATGCGTCTCGCAGACGTTTCACTTCCTCTTTACATAATTAACAATATTTTTTTGTTAGTTGCTGGAATGAAATTCAGGTTCTTGTATCAAACATTGTTACAATACTGTTACCGATAATAATATACATAACTATAACTACCTCAACTTTCTGAGCCATTGTTTTGAGAGATTGAAAACAACTCAACTTGAAAAGATTTAAAAGTAACTTATACAGTCACTTATCTATCATACAGCGTTTATCACAATACAAATGGTGAAAATGAGAGGCACTTCATCGGTCATTTTCTGTGTCGTATTTACTTCGACATTATTCTGATTATTCCTTCATCTACTTCATCCTTTCTTAGTCCACTGTTTGACATTGACAGCCAGAGCATCGTCTATTAGACATCTGAATGCACCGCGATTAACTGAAGATTTGGAGAAAAAGTTAAAGATTTCCTTTTTTTTTTCATAAATAAAAACTTTACAACTCATTTTAAGAATTTCTGCTATATCACAAAGATGGTTTACATACATAAATTGCACAAGGACCAACTATTCATTTATTTATTCTATTCATTATATATTATATTCATTTATCTATTCTTTATTGACCTTATGTTTAAGGTACTATATGTACACAAACCAATAAACACAAAGATACATATATAAACAAATAACAAAAAGAGAAAATAGACAAGCCGAATATTATTTATTTATTTATTCTTTATTGTTGGCCTTAAGCTTAACGTTACAATGGGCGGACTTAATGCCAAGTGGACTTAAAGCCGAATATTGTCAATGATCTATTAGGTAATCATTAACTAGTCTCTTAAATGATTTCCTGTTATGAGCTGCTTTTACCTTAGCGGGCAGGGCGTTCCAAAGGAGTGTAGCTTGAACAGTAAAAGAAGATTTAAAGCATCATGTATTATGTTGTGGAATGCGAATTTTAAGTTGGTTTATGGAACGGGGCTCAGTCATGTTTAGAAAAGATAAAGATACTGACTGGAAATTATTCTTGAGTATTTCTTACTACGTAATTATAACTTTAGTACTACTAATAATACATATATAATGATCCTTTCAACTTAAAATTTTGTTATGTCATAGAATAAGACAGTATACTTATTATTTCATCTAAACAAGAGTTTCCTGGGAACAAAATTTAATACAAACATAGGCGTAATCGACATATATGGCAAGGGTTTCAGCGATCCCAAAGTTAAACATCTCGCATTTTAGTAGCTAGTGCCCATGACTGGTCTGTGAATTTCTAATCTTGTGTTGTTTTGAAATAATCATTCTGTGATCTCCAGGAAACCTTGAGATTCTTCAAGCGCAAAACTAGACTAAAGGAATAGTTTAGTTTTATGAAATACGATTGTGACAGATATTCTCACGCCGCCTCAATACGGAAGAGGTAATTAACTATTATTGTATCAGCCTGTAAAAAACACAGTTGAACATAGGCCTCCCCAAGAAAGCCTGAGTAAAAGTCGGTTTGCACTACTTGAAATGTTTGCCCATACTCACTACGCGATGGAAAGCTGGTTGGTGAGCACAATGTCGGCGTCCTCGCAATTTTGATGCCGCTCGGTATGACTAGTCTGTGTGATTTGGGCTCTACTAAATTGAACTTTGTAACGTGGTAGAGCCAAGCGGGGCTTTTGCTGCTGCTCTAATGGGCCGGTTCGATCTGGTTAGTACCACGGCCACGCAGAATACCGGCGTGAAGTATCTTTATGTTTCGTTCGGTGAGTAAGTTATCCGGAGGCCCACTTCCCCTCCCCATCCCCCTCCTCATCCTCCCTTCCATTTCCCAAATACCCTTAAAGGCCGGGAACGCACCTGCCGCATCTCTGGTGGTGGCGACGGTAATCACTTAACATCAGGTGAACCGCTTGCTCGTTTGCCGATTTTCCCATAAGAAAAAATTATTAACTTTTCCATCACTCATTTGCCAACCTTTTTTGTTAGCTGCCAGGGCAACCACGTGGAGTTGAGGTTGGCATTTGGCGGAAAAAATGGTGTATTCTCTTTACACACCACGCTATTAGATACTGATACTGTAACAGATAAACACATGAACCACATTATTACTGAATTTCTTCGCATAGTATTACGTAGCTCTGTTTCATTAGATAAGTTTTGAAAACCGAAGACTGCTTGTTCCACTGGTAACGAGGCGTTCCATTTCAGTGACAACGTGCCTCCACCTAGGATTACCATCGAGGTTTGATAAAGGTGGCATCTATGGGCTACAATATACATTTCATCATCATTAGTAGTAATTTGATGAGTCACCGAAACTTTTTTGCACTTTGCTAAATTGAATAAAATGGCTGCGTCTTTCAATTGACAATACGTAGGATCGGTGCCTTCTTTAACAGAATCTGTACCCACATTTTTTTCGGACTGTGTTGCTATTTTCCCAGGGATTTTGCTTTCAATCGTGTCTACTTATTATATCTTGACATTGATGTTTTTTTGACCAATTACCATCACATAGATAACGTTTCGGCACCTAAACAATATCTTATGAAAGCTTACATCTTCGACGATCACTCCTCGCGGTATAGTGCTAAAATATCGACCTTTAGTACGTCGTCTAATCATAATATTTAGTAATGAAGCGACAACATAATTGACACGGGAGCCAAATATTTTCTCGCCCTGGCTTCGATTACTCGCGGGTCGAACAGGTCTAATAGCTTTCTAAAGAGCAAAAACAGTTTGAAAAAGATTATTGCTAGATAATGGTGTGGTGATTGCTAAATAGCTGAAATGCAATTTTAGCTATTTTAGCCTAAGTAAAATTTGCACAAACCTTCTCTCATACAACAAGAGGATACGATTTCTCCGGATACGTTAAATTTCACAGTTTTCATTGCGCAGTCATGACAACATCCGTCAGAGAATCCGCTTAACATAACCTAGTACATTATGAATGAATCGCTACAACCTTTTGTGCTTTCATCATATAAGTTTCTTTTTATGGATACTATAAAAATTTTGTACATTACTATATAAGCTAATATTCTTATAGCAATTAGGATTGTGCAATGTCAAGAATTTCATAATTAAATATTAACCATAGTACTGCATTACTTACTTTCTAATAGTTCCGCATTAGTCATGAAATAAGTATAAGCAATAGGCATTAGGAACTACATTTGCTAACAAAAAATTATGTTTTATGGATGTACCAAGACGGTATATTAGCCATTACTGGCAATAAGGCATTAGCTGTCTACCGTTGGCGAAATATTCATCCGAATTTGCCAAATCTAAATATATAAATTAGTGATGTGAAGGACAATCGCTAGTGGTTTTTTTTATGAATAAGCTGGCAAACGAGCTGAAGGTAAGTGATTACCGTCTCCCTCCTACATCTGCACCACGGTGCGTTTCCAGCCTTTAAGAATATTTGGAAGATGGGAGGGATAGGGAGAGTGTTTGGGAAGGAGGTTAGAGGGCCTCAGGTTACCTCACTCATCGAACGAAACGCAGAAACACAAGATGCCTCTACTTATTATTATAGTACGGTATTCTGCGAGGTCGTGGTACTAACCCGGTCTAGCCGGCCCATTCCAGCAGCAGCTAAAGTCGTCGCTTGGCTCTACCACGTTATAAAAGTGTGAAGGTACTGAGCTCAAATTATTCATTCATAATCGTTAGAAAAAGAATAATACCACAACTTAATTGCAGCGTCTTCAATGCATTACTAATCAGTCTTTTATTAATCACCATATAGCATAAGCTTCTGGATTTGCATGAATTATAAAATTAACGAAGGAACCGCATAGCATAAATTAAGAGCTTTTAAACGCGCTACCTCTGATTTATAAGGATGTCCGAACTCAATTAGTCACACTGATCCAGTGCGGCTCACCAGACGTTTTTTTTTTTTTTTTTTTTTTTTTTTTTTTTTTTTTTTTTTTTTTTTTTTTTTTTTTTTTTTTTTTTTTTTTTTTTTTTTTTTTTTTTTTTTTTTTTTTTTTTTTTTTTTTTTTTTTTTTTTTTTTTTTTTTTTTTTTTTTTTTTTTTTTTTTTTTTTTTTTTTTTTTTTTTTTTTTTTTTTTTTTTTTTTTTTTTTTTTTTTTTTTTTTTTTTTTTTTTTTTTTTTTTTTTTTTTTTTTTTTTTTTTTTTTTTTTTTTTTTTTTTTTTTTTTTTTTTTTTTTTTTTTTTTTTTTTTTTTTTTTTTTTTTTTTTTTTTTTTTTTTTTTTTTTTTTTGAGCCATAATTCATTTGTAATTTCATAGATATAATAAGTTGGAGGAATTTACATTTAAGGAGAAAAGAAGGCACCGGAAATACTTTTATTTCTCCTTAAATGTTTTTGTTCAGCATGTGATGCACACATATTGCGTTTACTGGCAGTTTTTGCGGTACTGACGCGTAGGATTGAACCAAATCGAAATTGATCAAATATCTTGCCTACTTAGAAATCAAAAGTGAACACCGAACTTAAAATTTCATACCAACCTTAGTATGCCCATTTGGTACAGAGGCCTAACGTCCCTCCATAACGGGTTCTCGCCTTGTCGTGGCGCGGGTTTATTAGTAAACCGGCCATGTAGGATCTTCCTAACTTAGCGGGGATCTTGTCCAAAATATGGCTTGTGCTTCTAAGCAATCACCTTTCTGATCCTCGTAGCCTCCGGCTGGCGGAGTCGGGGGATCCGTTGCCCGTGTGGGTTTAATTAACGAGTAGACGAGGCGCGTCTATATTCCGAAGCCCCTTGTCCGGAGGTAGAGGAAAAAGAAGTGTCCTTTCTCGAGTAGGTAAACCCATGTGGTCAGAAATTTCGAAAATATGTTACGTAAGTGCACTACACTTAAATAAATCCTGTTTATTAATAAAAAGTGTGTACATGTATCAACAGCAAACACTGGTATTTAAAACGTCACTACGCGAGTGACTTGGGTTTTTTTCCGGGGGCCTCCTCTAAAAAGGCAAGAGACCTGCAGCTCTTCTAGTGTTTCAGATGTACGTGGGTAATTACATAGGTAAGCCGCATGCTCGATTGCCTTTTTCCCATAAATTAGAGGACATTTACAGACTATTAAGTAAGTAAATAAGTAAGTACAGAACTGTACATACATTTTTCCTGCCCACAACATCGTCCTCTATACAACACAACAATACCCGTATCTAATTAATATTATAGTATTGATGGAACAAGCATATTAAGTTCGAAAATTCTTCGCCTTCGAAAATAAATTCAATTAAAAAAAATCGTTTTCTTAACTTAAATAGAGAAGATTTAAAATTCAATAGCTTAGCTTGGTCTAAATAAATTACTTTAAATAAGCAATTTTATTATTTACCTACTTACGTTCATACAATTTATCATGCGTTTGATACCAAATATTCATATACAATTTTAGAAAGCTAACAGGATTGTGATGTCGGTCGGGTCGGACCACCGGAGTATCGTTACGTTTGTGCTTCTTAATTTAACTTCAGTTTAAAGGGAATCCTTTTATATAGTTATATACAGTTTATAGTTTCGTTTCCTGAATAATGTAAAAGTTTATTATTATTTACCTACTTACGTTCATACAATTTATCATGCGTTTGATACCAAATATTCATATACAATTTTAGAAAGCTAACAGGATTGTGATGTCGGTCGGGTCGGACCACCGGAGTATCGTTACGTTTGTGCTTCTTAATTTAACTTCAGTTTAAAAGGAGATCGCTTTTTATATAGTTATATACAGTTTATAGTTTCGTTTCTGAATAATGTAAAAGTTTGATATTATTTGAAATGAAACTATTATTTACGGATTTCATAAACGCGATGAAATCCGTCAATAATTGTTTCGTAATTTTGTTGATATATTCCTGATTTTATGAGTGCTTTACAGCAGCCGTGGTCACGGGTATGCTTGGTTTTAGATTTAATTTTCTTTATTACAGGATCCCGGTAAAAGAATCCAACCATCTTCTCTATGAAATCAGGATGTTTTTTGATTTCAATAGCCTCATCGAATCGAATCATCCACGGTCGAATGAATCGAATCGGTGTTCTTTTGCGAGGACTTGTGGTCTATCAAATCTGATGTAATTGTAGGTGCGATGTTTTTATTGTAGGTGTGATGGTTGGTGATATGTAAGAGATACCACATTCACAATCAAGCTTGTAAACTACTGCATCTTGTCGAGAAAATAACACAAAACTAATAAATAAAAATCCGTAAATAATGGTTTAATTTCAAAGGTAGGTTCGATGATTAATCCTTCAAATCAGGAGACCCGAGTTCGATCAAGTTTTAGGAGACTCTTTCATCTTTATTGCAATATATACATATGAGATCAGTCGCAAGCTCTCGTTTAACTGTTTGACAGTTTATGAGATATTTTCTGGAAGAGGCCGGAAACAGAATAGAAAATTGCCCATGTGCGATGATGATTATTTTTGTATGATAGCAGTATTATTTATTGCAAGCAGTAAATACTGTTCAAATATTTATGTCTTTTAGTTTTATTACTCACATTTTTATTTTATGTTAATACACCATAACAATATCTCTCCACGCCTCGGGTTGACTGGCATAGAATGACAATAGGAATTAAGTTTTACGCCCTTTGTATTACTTTTCTTACAAAGGTATACAAACAAAGTTTAAATAAATAAATATGAACGGTGGTGGCACACATTAAGCTCACCGCCGCTCGGCTCACCATTGACCGCTGTCTGTAGGTACTATCACGCTAATTGAAGCTGATGTTACTTCGACATCCGTGAAATGATTATTAACATTGATCAAGCATCATATAAAGAGTTACCAAAGCGAAATGTGTATACACTTTAGAGTTATGAGTCATTATTAAATTATCTAGTTATAATCTACTATTTTATTATCCAGTTAATAAGACAGGGAATCATAGTAAAGTGTAAAATCAAAAAGAATAATAACATATATTGAGAGTTGTGGATAAACAAAATAAGTTTCTCAGTTTTACTTGAAGCTCTCTTTTTGAATGCAGCTGTTGCTGCAAGTGAGTGCAGCTCATATTCACAATAATATCTAAATCTCAAACTGCTACTATCTTTAGGTACACCTGCCAATTTTTACTTTTTAACTACTTTTTCTGTTAGTTTACAGGTAATATAGTGTAGATTTTCCTAAGGTGAAAGGAGTCTGGCACTACTGCGATTACCAACCCGCTTGCCAAACGTGGCGATTATGCCATGGATTACATATTAACAGCCTGATGAGGATATTCGGGTACTTGTCTTACTTCGGCAATATGTCTTAAAAAATCTTCTCTGCTTGTATATAGGAGTATATAATAATTTTCACGGTGGCTAAAAATGTTTTTTTTCGAAACGTTATTTTTGTATTGCTTGTTGTGGCAGGATTTTTGGGTCCTAATCTCAACCAGTCATTATTTGTGCAACATACAAGTTATTGATTTTCGAGTTCGGTTGTGCAGTGTCTCTGACACTACATAATTACTCTCCCTCAGATATTATCACATAAATATTACAACGGTTACGGAAACGGAAGGACGAACGTCAGTATCTGATGCCTATAATTGCAAAACTATTTCATGTCCTACGCAGTTGTAACAGCATTTGAAAGTTGCCGCCTTGGTCGAAATCGAGGAGGAGGTCATTGATAACATAGGTTTATCTCGGGCTATTTCGTGTCAGATAAATCATGTTTAAATATTTAGCGTGATGTCAAACGTAAGAAAAGCCGAGTGACATGTACTCCGTACTGGTTTCCCCTTGAAGCATGTCATTATTTTGTACATGATTACAACGGCCAAGAGTACCGTGGGCTTACGGGACTTGAATAGTATGCTACTCCTGGAGTTTTAACACTAGCGGTCTAGTTATTTATGTAGAGTAAACGCTTGTTTCTATTAATTACCGCTTAAATCTTAGTACTGAATGGCGAACTTTTTAAAGAACTTTAAATTCTTCCCTAGTAGATATTATCAATTGTAGAGTAACACAATCGAATCTAGCTTTGACAGGTTGCGCAGAGTAAATCATTCATTGGGCCTCTGAGTAAAACCTTTCTTAGTAAGAAAACGTTTATTTTTTTTGTAAGAAAAGTGTGAAATTCTGAGGTGTAAAGAAATATATTCTCAGTCTTAAATATTAAAATATTTATATTTTGTTTTATTTTTCTTATAGTCATTGTATTAAAAAACGAAGCAAAGAAGTTTTTAAATTAAAATTAATAATTAAGCACGCAAATTCAGAAAATTTAAATATTGTAAGTTATTTAAAGATTTAATCTTTGATATTGTCGAATTTTTTAAATTTTGTTTCTTTTTTATTTTCTGAATGGATCCAAAGGTCTCCGTATTATCGAAAAAAATTACGTATTATCGACGTTGTTTTCGCACTTGTCTAATCAAATGCACAATCGTGCATTCTACTGGGATCAGTTCCTTTCTGAATTGAAACACCGATCCAATTTGCAGAAGGATTGGTTTGTATGAGTACTAAGTGTGCAAAGCTAAGTAACGCTAATACGGCAGATAGGTAATGCCCATGAGACTTATGGAAGGTATTTTTATTTAACTTTCGTCTTTTGAGACTAAACATTAGGAGTATTTCGATTTATATCTTCTTCATGGTGCTTAAAATTAATTTAGAATTCCCGTAGCCTTCTCATGTAGACTTAAGTAACTTGGTTTGTGCATGAAACCAACGATACGTAGGTTAATCGACAAAGGAAATTTATTCGATTCGATCAGAATGTTCCGAAGAATCAGAACTTGATGTCACAGATTCGAGCCCACCCTTTGCCTATTGTTGCGGACTAATTCAAATTCAAGCCCTTCATTTTAAAAGTGTTGCTAGTATTCTTTACTAATATCAAATTCTCCCAAGAGGCGAGTCTTAGTTTAGCTGTGGTGAGCTTAAGTTCATAGAACCCTATGGTGATTTTTTTGTTCAGATATCTTAACATCAAAACTAATTTTGTAGAAATAATAGACACTGTATCTTTCCTTTTCAGTGCCTATATTTTATGGTATGCATTTTAAAACAAAGTGTACTTACATTTTATGTCAGATACAACAGAAAGCTAATACTTACAAAAATACTTTCTTGTTTTGTCTAATCTTAATTTAAAAATCTCTAGCGTATTACCTCAATTGTTCTACAGACCCGTTTTTCATTTTTCGATTGATAGAAGCAGTGATGATAAAATACTATGCGATGAAAAAAAAATTGCAATTTTTACTACAAAAAAGGGAACAAAAACTGAATATGTTTGAATTATTAATGGAGGCCTATTCACTTGGGTTGTACATTATATTACGTTGTTGGTTGTTGACAAAGGTGTACAGAAAGTTACCATCAAAAGACTATATACGTGCCTAACACGTTCTCCTTTTTGGTATAAAATTATAACCATTGAATAAGTGGAACTTCAGTTGTAAGTGAACTATAATCGGAAATATGTGTGTAAATTATTTGTATATTAAATTACTAATAATAAGACTGTAGACCCTGCCAAATGAAATTTTATTTGATAATAATTTACATGACGAAAACCACATAACTGATGAGCTAATTAATATATTTTTTTTTTTTTTTTTTTATAGAAGAAGGGGGCAAACGAGCGTGCGGCTCACCTGATGGTAAGTGATCACCGACGCCCACGAACATCCACAACACCAGAGGAGCTACAGATGCGCTGCCGGCCTTTAAGGAAGGAATAAGCTCTTTTCTTGAAGGTCCCTAAGTCGTAACTATTCGGAAATGCTGCTGGCGACAGCTGATTCCACAAAGTCGAAGTGCGTGGCAGAAAACTTCGATTAAAACGCACTGTGGTGGAATGCCAACCATCTAGGTGGTATCGATGGAACATCGAATTCAGTCGCGATGTACGATGGTGAAACTCAGCAGCTGGGATCAATCCGAACAGTTCCTCAGAACATTCCCCGTGGAAAATTTTGTAAAAATGCAAAGAGAAGCAACATCTCTTCGCAAGGCCAAAGGATCAAGCCGATCAGAGAGAGCTTGGTCGCCGACAATTCGAGCCGCTCGACGTTGGATGCGGTCAAATGGAAGGAGTTGGTACTGGGGTGCCCCTGCCCAGAGATGAGAACAGTATTCCATGTGGGGCCGAACTTGCGCCTTATAAAGTTGCAAACGGTGGACCGGCATGAAATACTGTCCCGCTCTACAGAGCACACCAAGCTTTTGGAGGCCAATTTGGCCTTTCCTCCAAGTGACCACGGAACTGAACGTCGCTCGATATGTCAACGCCAAGGATTCTGATACTGGCTGAGGCAATAAGGGAATGTTCTCAAAAGAGGAGAAACGACAAAGGATTCTTTTAGCGGTGAACGCGCAAACCTGTGTCTTTTGGGGTTGAATAGGACCAAATTACGTCGACCCCAATCCGAGACTTTGAATAACAAGGTCTCGACTTCAGACACAAGTTTGTTCCGGCACTCGTCGACGTGTTCCCGAGAAATATTCGCACGGCCTGTATATAGGGCATCACCCGTGCTGTCGTCTGCATAGCAATGAATGCTACTGATTTGTAGCATGTCGTTGATATGCAGAAGGAACAGAGTGGGAGATAGCACACAGCCTTGTGGAACACCAGCATTCACGGGTTTGGGGTCCGAGCATGCACCGTCGACAACAACCTTGATGCTCCGATCCGTGAGGAAGCTGGTGACCCAGTTGCACAATCTCTCAGGAACCCCGTAAGATGAAAGCTTTGAAAGAAGCGCTTTATGCCAAACCCTATCAAATGCTTTCGCTACGTCCAGACTAACCGCCAAAGCCTCCCCCTTAGACTCAACTGCTTCTGCCCATCGGTGAGTCAGGTAAACTAGAAGATCACCAGCTGATCGTCCGCGACGGAAACCGTACTGTCGGTCACTGATCAGCTGGTGTTCCTCCAGGTACCTCAGGAGCTGGGTGTTGATGAGTGACTCCATTATTTTAGATAACAAGGGGGTGATGGCAATAGGCCTGTAGTTGGACGGATCAGAGCGGTCGCCTTTTTCGGTATTGGATGCACAAATGCTGTCTTCCAAGATTCCGGGACGACGCCTGAAGAGTAGGAGTGCCGGAATAGACGCGTGAGAACCGGTGCCAACTCAGGGGCACACATCCTCAGCACAATTGAGGGATTCCGTCCGGCCCACTCGACTTATGAATGTCCAGGAGCGGAGTGCCTTTCGCACTGAGCTCTGCAGAAACTGAATTTCCGGCATGGAGCACTTACACCACGGGATGGTAGGTGGAGAGTTTCCCCGGTCATCAAGAGTCGAGTTGGATGCAAAAGAGAGCCCAAGAGATCGGCTTTCTCTTTTGCAGTATGGGCCAGCGAATCATCCTCCTTGTGTAGAGATGGGAGAGATGGCTGACAGAAATTCCCTGGACAGCCTTGGCGAGAGACCAGAATGCGCGGGATCCCGATGGGAGGCGAACTAGTCTCTCGCCAATTCTGCCAATGTGCTTTAACTTTGCCGCAGCGATAACTCTTTTGAAGGACCTGGAGGCAGAGTTGTACTCGTTTTAAGAGCACTGGTTTTGCATCCCGAGACGCCGATGCATCGGCCCAGGCCTGATAGCACTTCCGCTTTCGGCGTGACGCTATTTTGCAGGTGCGACCAAACCAAGGCTGGGATTTACCTCCGACAGGCACTGCAGAGAACGGAATAAAAGTTCCATTCCTGAAGTACCACATCGGTGACAGAATCTGCAACGACGTTGGGATCATCCAGCGAGAAGCAAACCTGCCCCCATGGGTAGGAAGCAAAGAAAGACCGCATTCCATCCCAATCTGCCGACCTATAGTGCCACACACGGCGGAACCCCGCAGATCGCGTTCGGGATCGGCGCGCGATAGGCACTACACTCCGGATCAGACAGTGGTCCGACGAGCCAAGAGGGGCATCGACTGAGACCAAATATCCGTCCGGGTGTGAGGTCAGCAAAAGGTCCAACAGGGAAGGTGTATGACCTTCCACGTCTGGAATCCGCGTCGGCGAGGTTACCAGTTGTGTCAGGCCATATGCTAATGCAAAGTCGTGAACAGATCTCCCCGCATGATCGGTTATGCGAGAACCGAGCCAATCGGTGTGGTGGGCATTAAAATCGCCGAGAATCACGATCTCTGCGGATGGGATCTGTTGTAGCACGGAATCTGTAGCCATTTGGATGTGGTCGATGAGTCGGTCAGTTACGGTATTACCGCTATGGGACCTGTAAAGGCACGCATAGACGCGCGGATGGTCGTCGCTGTCGATGCGCAGCCAAAGGGTAGAAAGGTCCAAACCTTCAAGACTACCGAGGCGTCGAGAGCAGATATCATCTCTGACGTATACGCAAACTCCGGCACGGGGCACAAAGGAGTGTTCCAGTTTGTACCCCGGGTAATGGAGATAAGAGGTATCAGCCGGAGACGATATCTGAGTCTCTGTAAGAAAAAGTAAGGCCGGCTTCGCCGTTTCAAGATGGTAATGAACGGCGCTAAGGTTCGAGTGGAGTCCCCTGATATTGCAGAAATCCACGGCGAGCGCGGTAGGGGATGCCATAGTTTCTTTGCTGCGTTTGCCTCGAGTAGGAAAGAAAGAGAGCGGAATATTGCCCCCCCCAGAATACGCGGGGCAGACTGAGCATCCACGATTAGGTAGCGTAGGAAAGCCTGAACGTGGATGCTCAGTGAGGGATTCTCCAGAACCGTAGGTACTGGTACCCTCCTGGGGTAGCTCAAAATTATATACCGCTACCATATTTGGGGAGGGGGGAGGGGGGAGAGGGCCTCCGGTTACCTCACTCACCGCACGAAACGCAGAAGCACAAGATGCCTCTACTTCACGCCGGTATTCTGCGAGGCCGTGGTACTTATCCGGACGAGCCGGCCCATTCCTGCGACAGCAAAAGCCGCCGCTTGGCTCTACCACGATGATAATAATGAAAGGTATCATGAATTGGTGAGATGCTTAAAAGAATTTTGCATTAATCTTGTTTCTTACTCCTATCATTCCATTAAAATGTAAAAAAATTAATGCCGTTATCGTCTGCGGTAAAGATATTGAAACAAAACCGCTTGGTAGCGGCGTCCGAATCTGTAAAGCCTTGAAAATCTCCTCGTCCTCGTCCTGGTTGGCAGCCAGCGACGAGTCTCGTGGTTTTTTATCATGATAATGCCAGATCTCACATCTTTTGCTACTCAGTAAATATTGAGAGAGCATGCTTTTGAAGTGTCCATCCACATTTAAAGTATAATTAAATGTAAATTAACTATGATAAAAAATATCATGAATTTGTATATGAAATACGAAAAAATGTTTTTCCCGACCTATTATTATAATTCTGATTACACTGAAAAAAAAAATAAAAAAAAATTGACAAGTTGCCATGGCATACATAACTCATTCGCTTAAGTTTTCGTTGTTTTTATGAATGTGTAATTTGCAAAATGTTTCAATAATAAATATTATAAACGAATTATAAATGTTATTATATTAAAAATATATCAACTATTTATGCGATATTCCATGACTTACGTTAGGAATTTGTGAAGATTTTTTTTACCAATACGCTCTTTTCAGGCAGTTCAATGATTTTTATAAATTAAATTCAACAGTATTATGAGACTGAAAGTAGCAATCGAGGAAACAAATGGTAAAGCTATTCGATAAGAAGATAAGATGGTTGGAATGCACGCCTCCAAAAAAAAAACATTTTTCTCGTGGCGACACTGAGCAACCTTCAAAGATGACCTCTCGCCCGGCGAGGTTCATTCATCACATGTGGCCTTTAATTCAGCCGACTCAATCAGTTCGGAAATTTGGTATGTATGTAGGCAGACTTTCTCCGGGTGAAACGGGTATGGGAGAGGGGGGCACGACCTTGTTAGAGGGAGGCTGGCACCTGCGGTGTATCCACTTGTCACTCTCTGATCGGCGCGCGCGCACCGCCGCCACCGATTTACAAACGCGTAGCCGCGCACGTGCTTCTGCCCTTCGAATTTTCCGATTAGTATTTTCTATTCGTGGAACCACTGTTGTGAGAACTGTGACATTGTGTGTGGACGTTTCTGTTATTGATTCGGAAAATTAAACGGTATGTATAGGGGTCTTTCCACTTATTTTATTATAATTCTTATTATCCTGGATTGTGTCATTAATTCATTTCCAATGATTATTATTAAGCTGATATCTTTATTGTTATATGGATCTATCTAAGAGGATATCATTATCGAAAAAATTAATATGGATTTAACTAGAAGCACTTTATGCATTGTTTAATTACACTTAATTGTAATTGTGTATTTTTGAAAAATATGTATCATCCACTATACTTAAATGTAAATGGATAAACGGCGATCTCAAATTTTACGGAGTAGTGATGTGGAGCAGTAAGACAAGTGCGAGGGTACAGTACTGTGCTCACTCACCCGCTTGCCCAACGTAGTGGATAAGTGAAAAACTTGCTAGAAATGTATGCCGGCTTCTGTTGACGCTTTCTCGGAAAGCTATATGTCCAACAGTAGATTTAAATGGGCTGATTATTCATTACAAATGCCTCAACCGCAGAATTGTGTCTCTCATTATTATCATCTATCTTTACGCAAAATCTTTAACAGTTGATGTCTACGCATGAAAAATAAGAAAGTTTAAAAATAATGCATTGAATATTAAAAATGTGTAAGACGTGTGAAAACGAGAACAGCACGATTTGAATAAAATGTGTGTCAGAGGTGAACTTACTTATGGAGTGGATCAAAGCCCCACGGGTCAAAGCTGCTCGTACTAAAATATTTGTCAAAAGTTCTTCTTCACGTCATTCATATTTTATGCAAATGATATACGCTTCTCACTATTGTCTTCATGTTAATTAACAAGAGGGGTGGTAGCCCAGAGATCAGGGCGCTCATTTTGGTTTCTATAAAGCGCGAGTGACCTGGGTTCGATCCCCGGAGACAGAACCACTAAAATTGTTAATAACAATTTTAAATACTGTATTTACCACGTGTTCGGCGGTCTAGGAAATTATAGTGAGTACATATCCATGTCTGAGAAATAATAAAAAATATTGTTATGAGGATAAAAGGAGCCCGTCAACCCGTACTGGAGCTGCGTTGTAGGCCCTTCCCAGCTCCAAAACTCTCTCAGATATTTGAAAACGAGGCCTTTGCCCAGCCATGGGTACTTACAGACTGCTACTTTACTTTTAGTTAACAAATTTGTTCTGAAATATGTTAGCGTATCGTTTGTGATATTCTTCATAGAGAATAACTTCTTTAGCGTGAATGGTTTCATTACATTTATTGTTTGTAACATATAACCGGAAACATATTATGAATTTCATGTATTATCACGAATGTGCTAACAATTAGTATAAAAATTGGACCGTTGTGGTTGCTGCACGCATCGTACTAAAAAGTCGTCGAGGCGTTGTAATTAATACAGATAGTGGTAACTTGATCAAAACATTTTATTATAAATAATTTTGAGATTTGTAATCCATTGCAATTAAAAATACTGGGAACTAACCTCGGAATTATGCTTCAGGAACATTTTATCATGTAATTAAATACGGGCATTCATAAATTATATGTTAGCAACTTCTGCATACATGTCCGTAAATACTTTTTCATTCCTGCTTTTATTCAGGAAGCGTGATGTTACACACAAGAGTTTATAAATTTGACCATAGACATTTAAACAGTAAAAGTGCCATCGTAATCGGATCAGTACTTTTCGCGTGATGCTCGAACAAACGGAACAAAAAAATTCCCGAGTTTTTAAAAATATCTTTTTAACTAATACAGATTAACGATGTAGACGAATATTGCTATCACTACTTAAAAGAGAACGCATGTTTGAAGCTGTTTGAATGCACCATGTTGATGATCGTGAATATGGAGTACGTTAACTTCTATTTTATATTTTACTATCACCCATAAGTTAGTCTTCAAGGTCTTCCTTTTTCACTAATTTGCTTTCAAAAGTATACTCCTTATTCAAGAACACACTTATTACTCCTACTAGGTGATAAGATCGAATTAAGGATCAGATGCGATGTCGGATACAAGGAACACAACATAAGATTGTCTCCAGCTGTGATACGAACTCGGTACCCGCGGCTCTAGAGTCAGGTACTCAACTTTTCTCCAAGCGGTAACCTCGATGATATCTTTTAACATATTAATTCTAAGAAAAAGTGTTTTCTTTTCCTATAAAGCTATCCACTCCAGCTAGTCTAGTTCAAATCTACGCTCGCCTCCAGGCAGAAGCACCTATTCCATCGACATTCGAGTATACGCTTTCACGTTTCGTCCTCCTTTTGCGTGTGCATCGACCTTTGGTTTGTTTTGTTTACCTACGTAAAAGGAGTACAAACCATGTTCGTTTATCGTTATGATCAGTGTTATGTTAATTCAACTCTTACATCACCAAAGGTGTGACATAATTCTGCAAGAAGAAAATAGTTAATTAACTTTCGTCATTTACACTTTAATTCAATTTTCAATATGATAACAAATTAATTAAAATATTAAAGTAATTATACAAGTAACACGTTCAATAATTTTATTAAGTTAATTGCTAAATATGACTTTCATATAAAATTATATTTGGCAATTGAAAAAAAATAATGTGATAATCTCATGCTTTGTAAAGCATTCATATTTGAGTTTTGATTTCATAGAAGATATGCACATAAGGCAATTTCATGTTAAAACCAAATTGAACTTGTCCAATTAAGATCGTATTATCAATTCGTCGAGGCAATGAAAGCCTTTCTACAAGTCCGTTTGAGTTTATAATTACGTTTGAGTTTTTCAAGTACTGAAATATTGACTTTTTCGAATGGAGTGTTTTCTTTTAGTGCTTTACTAATAGTAAGTAATATATTTTATCATGTTAAAAAGGACAATAAGTTACATAATATTACTTACGTCGTGTGTCCATATACTAAACGTTTCGAAGGTTCAATCATACCCAATTCTTCTAATGTTAATAACCTAGGTGTTTACTCTGACTAAACCTTAAACAGGTAGACTTCGGTTAGGTTGGTTCGTTGGATATTAAAAAAAATTGATAAGCTTTGTTACAGTTTTTTCAGTATTATTCGATAACCGTTATCATTATTATCAGAAACGGTAGGTTTCAATTCCTGCGTGATACTCATAACCGACAACTTCGTCCTTCGGAAACTTTGACTCTCTCTACTTGGTTTCTTCTTTCTGTTTTCTCTTGTTCGTCGTTTGCTGTTCAAGCCGCGCGTCTATGAAATGCCGCGCGTCTATGAAATGCCGCGCCTGTAAAGGTGAGACGTCGCTCTCGTAAATGAATATTCAAAAGGTTATTAAGGCTTCATTTCTAAAAATTATTCATAATTGTTGAGATATCATCTTCGTATTTCTAAATGTAATAATATTTAATATTTATTAAATATAAATAATATATACATACTAAATATTATATGTATGGGAATATTATTACTATGTAGTATTTTAGTATTAAATTTAATTTTTTTTTAGTTATTCTGTAATCGCTGTCGATTATTTATCTTTATGTAATTAAATGCTTTTAGCATGAGGTACGCCTCTTGATCCTGTATTACATAAGGTTCAATAAAGATTAAATGAATAAGTAATGAGTATTCAACACAGTTTCCATAAATTATGTAGCAGTGGCGGGTTATAATTAAATTTATTATTCGGCTACAAACACTTTCTCCTAATAAAAGATAAGAGAAGAGAACTCTAATGAATTAAATAATATGCTAATTAAAATTTTATGATTTTAGATTTAAAAAAAAGATGGTCGATCATATGTTACCTACTAATACTGTCCCCTCTAGGAGAAGATATGAAAGAAACTGCCACCGCATGCCATCCATGTGTTTATTTTAAAAGTAAGGGGAAAGTTGAAGAACTCACGTGATAATCACGTCAAATGACGGATAAACTATCTCAAATATTTGACCTTAGCTATGCAGGCCGGGTAACAGCATCTAAGAGGCAAGGTGTCTGGTACCACGATTGCCAACTTGTCTGCCAAAATGGTGATTGCAGCCATTGAGAGACACTAATATGCAGTAGGCTGTTTAGATGTTGCCAATGAAGAAATGTTATGTCTTAGTAATCATCAGTAATAAAGCCCTGATAGTCGAGTGGTTAGGAGATCTTTAGAGAAAATTAGAATATCAGAGTTCGATATCCTGTGCTGAGGGCTCGTACCATTGAAATTTTTCGAAACGTATGGATAATTTGTATTGTTATCTTGGACAGTTAGACGGCGACAGGCTCACCTATATGTTAAGCCCGCCAACGCGCACCGGAGTAGCGTGGCGGGCCCTTCCCGGCTCCCAAACCCTCTCTGATACTTGTATTTGAGAAGGAGGCCTTTGCTCAGCAGTGGGCACTTATAGGCTGCTACTTTACTTTACTGAGTATACGGTCGAAAGAGCTTTTTATTATTATAATACCTACACCTGTTCGTCTATTTTATAAACGGAAGAATTTTCACATATGGTCTGTTAATTATATCCGAACATCAAGTGGCTTACAAAGATTAGATTTTGTATTTACATTGTACGGTTACTTTAAAAACGAGTAACTACCTAAATGCAATCAAAGATGCGGCCTTCTAAAGCGTATTCACATACCCACTGAATCACTCATTATAGGCTAGTGCTCGCTGACCTAATAAGCGAAAAATCGATAACTCCTAGACGTACAATCTCAGAGAAAAATATACCATCGTAAGCTGAGCCCACTTTGCCAACAAGCGCAGTCTATGTATAGATCTGTTACTACGCTCTTTGATAATTTAATGATATTGTAGTCATATGGAACCCATACGGCGTGAAGCATAATCACGCGGAGCTGTTTTTATTTATTATTTTAGGGTTTTATTTTTCTAATTTATTTACAGGCTTCCTCGAAGGTACGTCTTTACAAAAAAGATAGTGAAATTCTTTAGAGCATATTAACGCCAACATTCAAATAGACAGATAGTCAGGTAAACAGGAAACGTGCGTAGTTGGCGCGTGTGTCGGCATTCGTTTAATCGTAGTTTAATCGTTACGTTAATAGGTGAAACTTATCTCCGGCCTGCTATCGACAGGAGCCTCCCGTCCGTTTGTATTTTTTTTTATTTTCCGCACTTTCTCTAGTTAAGGTTTAAAGAAGCTGGATCAATTATATTAATCTATGTCGATTTCTTCTCTGACTGTTTTCGTGGCATAATCGCTTGCTATTTAACAATTGAAGATAATTGAAATGTTCACAGTAAAGTGAGACAGCATTGTTGGAATACCAAACATCGAGTAAAATTTATAAATAAGTTTCATGCTTAACTTTTAAATTGGTTTAGTAAAAGTTGGCAGTTATTGTAATCCATTTGAAATGCCTTTAATTCTCACGTGTGTGAAAGAACATTCAACTATCTACGCTTCGGTGTTAGGAAAATAAAAGCATTAACTTCAATGGTTTCTTTGCGACATTTGATCTTACATTTCGACTTTCGTGTTTCGTGTTCGACTTTTCTAAACTTCTTAATAATTTCTAAATAATTCTTAAAAATTTATTATAATAATTTTTTTCTTGTTACTTTAGACATTATAAACGGATTGTTTTTTAATTAAAATAATCGTCTGCGAAATAAGCACTCAAATGACCCATAAACTATACGTTTATGATAATTTATAATATACTTGTACACACATTATTTATCTATACGAATAAATGGTATAATAAATGCATTATACATAAAAGAGTTTACTATGTAGCGGCGAAGTCTGTATCCATAGTAGTATCCCATAGCTTGTTAGTAGCAGAGATAAAATTTACTAACTTCTGTTACTGATTTAAATTTAGTTTATCGAGCCTCATGTTTTTTTTTGTTTTATCACGTTTTTCTTGAAGCCTCATTGTAAAGTTGTGGTAGACTATAAAAAATATCTGACCTGATTTGATTATCAGAGACACAAAAAATCCGCCTGAATTTTAACAAAATTTGTTCATGATTCTTGCGAATTGAAAAATAGATATTCTGTTGTTAGGATACATAAAGTATTATTTTACTAAAGTAAAGAATGCTCTGAAACTCATAAAAACAAACCTGACACATATGCAACTCGCGCGACTAGACAAAAATCCTTTTAATTAAATAGACATATTTACCGCTCTAGTCAAATCCTTAATTTACTTTATCATATATAATTCAAATCCTTTTATGCTTATTCATAATACTTAATGTTGTAACATTAAGCAGATAGTAACTAAAAAACGAATCTTGTGTTTAGTATATGAATGTCTTGGTGTATTGGTGTCATGGTGTAAATTATCAAGTTCGTTACTCTTAACGAAATTGGTATTTATATTAATGATTGGTAAAGGACAGTGTCAGTTTATTAATTTATATTTAAGAAGTAAACTGTTAAAATGGTTAGAAAGTTAAAGTAGCATTATTCAGAATAGTTTGTTTTATTTATGCAACAATAGTCGTTCGTGAACAACAAGTTCGACAGTTTTTAATAAAATTACGATATTGCAATATGTTTATACACTAAAGCACTAATCGATATTTTTTATGCAAGCACCAAAAATAACTCATTTACAAACGTCGAATTTTATTGAAAAGCATGGTTGGAAGCTATTTATTATTTCAGTTTAAGGTAAGGTATCATGAAAAAGATATTGCAATGAACAGTTTTCACTACATTCGAAGTAAATAGGTCGTACGACGTATTTAGATAATGATTATAAAACCTGTCAAGCTTTCTAGATTGATCAGTTCTCACTCAGTACGTAACGTCTTACTTTATGTTTTTTTTTAATAGGAACTAAGTAATTCGTGTAATAGAATATTTGTTAGAATTATGTGAGAAAATAATTTTATTTTGAAACTCATAAAGATTATTAACCAACTTCATCTCACCGTTTTGTACCTTTTCCATTTATTGTTTAACATACGGATGATGAAATGTATAGTTTCAAGCTAAGTCTCGTTAGTTCGTGAGAGGAGAAAGTTTATTTCTTGGGTCAAAATAAATAACGCTGGGTGCCATGATAATGGTGTTAATAGTTGAACATTATTAGGTGATTGACGATTTGTTACTTCGTAATGAAAGATATTTTAAATTTACACGATCTGATAACGCAGTAATGGAAAGTTTTGAAAAAAAAATCGATATTTTAAACTGGGTAAGTAATATGTTTTTTTTTCGTACATTTATTGCATGGTATGATAAGTATAATGAGTCATTTGTTCTCATGAGAACTGTGATGTTGATGAAAGTACTGTGAAATCTCTTGTTAAGCCTTTTTTCTGTTACAACATACTGTTAGCGAGAGCCATCGGTACTACTATTGAACTTCGATCGTGATAATTTTTCGTCGAGAAATCAGCTTTCGTAAGATTGCCGATTACAGAATACTCGAAGATATTGTATAGTTACGAATTTGAACGAGTTATCAGTGATTGGAAAACATTATCTGCACAACAACATTAATATAACACACTCTCACGTGTCCTAATACTGATATAAGTGACATTGTCGAAATTTAATAAATAGGTCTTGTAGGTAATTCATTATAATACCATTTTGCCGAACCCAAAGATTAGTGATGAGGGAAGCATCACTTATGCGAAGCGCTCACCAAACCCAGTGGGTTGGTGAGAGCCGTGTGGTTAGTACGTACAAACCTTCCAAGAAATGTATGTCCGCTTTGATACGTTTTCTTGGAGAGGCCTATGTTCAGAAGTGGATCAAATTATTCTGACGCAGTGTACTATTGTAAACAGACCCCATAGTTATCGATAACTAATTTGATAACTGTTCGTATGTAATTATTTATTTAACAATACGGTGAAATAAAACATTGTTATGAAAAAGTCACAGAATTTTTTAGCATCTGATTGTGTATGGTCCACTGCAGCGATATGATATTAGAAAGAGGCATATAAGATATTGAGGCATCACTAAAAAAAATACTTGATTAGATATTCTGAATGGTGATAACATGCTACATAGATAAATAATCATCATTGAATATAAAACAAACATTTATATTCTCCGGTTTCAAATTTTTAGCGCATGCGAGATTCGAACTCGCAACAGGGGGCATCGAAGTCTATGTCTATGTCTGTATGCGTATTGGTAACGGTTTCACAAAATTCCGCTACCCCATTTTGTGTCCCACCCTGTGGGGCATGGGGAACCCGTGGCTGCTATGTGAGCGTGGTATTAGACGTCTTGATGAGTTGTGATGGTTACAGTTTAAACGCATAAAGGCATAAAATATTGAAGTAGAGGCGAAACGCTTCATGTGAAATGTTTATTGCGGACGAAGATTGCGTTCTCGTTACGGTGCCGTTTAGAATTAGCTTCTCACTAGTTGTCTTGCGGTGCTCTTAAATGTCAACTGAGACCGTTGACTGTCAGCTACGGTTAAATCACAGGCATCTGGTACTGCGAACACTTGCTTATCCACCTGCTTAACGTATCGATTACGGTAAGAACATGGTATAAGAATTGTGTACGCAGTTGTGAAGTTTATTTATGAAAGTATTGGAGATACATAGTTTAGATGATGCTAGTGTGACAAGGTCATTAACTTAATTCGATGTGGAATTAAGATTTGAGTTGGCGGCCATGACGATTATAAATACCTAAGTAAAAGCAAGGAGTAGAATGATTAAGTGCCAGTAGGGTCCCGCTTTTATCACCATACGAAGCGCAGGTGCGTTACGCCGAGTGTTCAGACTGTTAAAGAAGTCTCTTAATTATATTATAGTCATTAATAATTACAAGATCACATTGATACCATAAGCTGTCGACCGTGCCGTTGTAGCAATTCTATTACACAAATCATCGTAATTAACTTAATTTTTAAAACAAAAACAAATTAAAGGCGTATTTATTCACGTAACGCCTAAACCGCATATTCACATTTTTTTTTCTATTAGGTTCGTTATACGGACGGATAAAGGAGAAAGCTCTCTGCATTGAATATATTCGTGAACCATCTAATTGATATGTACAAACGACATTTTGTGTGAACCATACTTGACTGGCACGCGTTCTCACAGTATTTGCTTCTAAGATACGAATTTTTACCACGAATTATTATACACTATAAAGGAGAAATTTTAAGTAAACACGCGTGGTAATTTTAAATGTTCTCATGGGAGTCCACGATTATTCTTTCAGTAAAAACTATATTAACATACGTTTTTGAGATTAACAATCCATTTAATGTTATTTTCTGTTTAGGTACGACTTAAAAATCAAAGGCAAAGGGCAATAACTGGGCATATGAGCAATGAAACACACAAATAGTTTAGCAGACATAGTTAATATTAAAAAATAATTAAATAATTATTTGCTGCTTCTTCTTCTTTCTTCTTGACCACTCCACAACAGGATATTGGCCTTTCTGTTAAAAGTTTAGTCATACTCACCACGCTGGGCAGGCTCACACTTGAAACGCTGCTATATCTGTCATGAGGACTTTCCTCTGCCGGTTGCTTGCCAGAGCCTTTTCCATTAGTCGTGTGCATGCGTGCATGTAGCTGATAGTTGAAGGTATTATTTTTTTTAAAGTAGATATTCATAACAATTCATTAATTTTAGCCTGTAATAAGTCCTCCGCTGGACTTAGGTCTCCCCCAAAGATTGCCACTAAACTCGGTCCTGAGCCATCTGCATTCCTTGACTGCAACACTGCGCAGGCCATCACTTCAACTTGTGGAGGGTCGTCACACACTGTATTTGCCGGTACGCGGCTGCCACTCAAAAACCTTTTTTCCCCAACGGTTGTCAGTTATGCGAGCTATGTGGCCGGCCCATTGCCGTCAGCTTTCAGCTTGCTGATCCTTACGACTAAGTCGGTTACCCTAGTGCTGTTGCGGATATCAGCGTTGCAGATTCTATCGCGCAGAGAAAATCGAGCATATCACTTTCCATAGCCCGGTGAGAACTTTGAGCTTCCTCATACGGCCTGCAGTGACAAACCACGTCTTGTTCCGTGTTCTTGCACGTTCCGTAAGTCATCACTAGCACGCACTGGTTGTGCACTACGGTTTAGACGTATACTCGACGTGAATGTGTGACGGTTTTCGGTGTTCGTCGATTGATGTGTCATCGACAAATTCGAGCTTAGTGTTTCCAACATTGACATGAACTTCGAGTTTGCCCATGCTAATTTTAAGACCTATCCATTGAGAGACACTATTGAGGTTATAACGCATAGTGTTAAGCTCTTCCTGCGATCCTGTCATAAGGATTATGTCTTCGGCAAATCGAAAGAAAGTGATGTATGTGTCATTGATGTTGATATCGTTATATGAATTCATGCATGGCATCGCCACCGAACAGCTTTTATCGTGATTAATAGTCAACAAAAGCTAGGCAAAATCGTACATTTGCATGGTTTTCATTATTAATAGAGAGGATACGTAAGTGATGAAGTCAACGTGATGGTATTGCAAGAGAATCTGCCAGCTCATCTCATACTATGATAAATCGACTTAAGTAAAACATCTGATGGCCACCTATAAATATGTATAAATACGAAATAACGATATGAAAGACCCAAATTATCTAGATCGATGGATTGAAGGTGCGAGCAATAAGTGTGGTGCCAATTCGCCTATCAAACATAGCGATTACGGATAATCCTCTTTATGGAGTCTCTCGTGTCCAGCAGTCGTCTCCGTACACATTGTTAAAGAACTTTATTATGTATGTATAACATATTATGCATTACTTTAAACAAAATCACGTAAAAATGTTACCAAAATTAACATGTTAGTCGTATTGACATTTAACAGACGTGAATAAAAATCGATATCGACATTGACACCACGTAAAACATCGATACTCAGATCGCTAATTAGACGTTGGGTGAAAGTTACCGACCGACTGACCACAATCTGAACCAAACTCGATGTTTTGGCGGTGCCGATTTTAGATCGATTCTACTTTCGTTTTTAACTGCTCTTACTCGCCATTCACTACGTGTGTTGATTGAAATTCCGATATATTTTGTTTATTACATCGCACGGCATTTGCTTGAGCAGCTGGGCAGATTTTATTAATGCCCGCTTAGCTAACTGAGCCATTAAAAATTAATTCGTTTCCTTGTGTATAACAGGTGATAAATTAAATAGTGGACATGGGTTTACACTGATCGGTTATGGCGGCGGAAGAAATTAATTTATATATTAATTATAATTACTATTGTACTTACGGAACTTTCTTTTTATAGATGGTATTTAACGTGTCCGAATTCTACACTAATATGTAAACTTTGGGTTGTTCACACAATATATATTTTATTTAAAAGTTATTTTTATTTTCCTATGATTTTAGTAGTGCTATCTTAAATTGTAAATGTGAATATTTGTATGATAGTATTCCAAACAGGCTTAAGGGACTGAATAGATTTGAATTAATTTTGGCAGTGCTATAGATTATGCCATGGAATAGGATACAGGATACTCTTTTTATCTCAATTAAGAGTTCGATAGTGTCAACATTTATTACCACGCGGGTGGAGCCGCGGGTAGGCGCAAGTTAAAATGTCTAATAATTCGTCATTGATAAGAGAAGTAATTGTCGCTCAACCCTGTATAAAATTTTTATCCAAAGAATAAGAATGATCCACCTTTATAAACTATGTTTGCGTATTTTATTAAAATTATCTGCAGTATCCATTCAGTAAAGGATAAAAAGTTTCCGTTCACTGTAAAACATTAACGGTTAGAATGATTTACGTCTGATCAAGTCGCTCCGTTTTACCCTATAGAGGCACGTCAAGCTGCTTTACTTTGCAAGAGTCAACGCAGCCCTAAAACCGGCAATAAAACATGTGTTTTTCTAATCGCCGGAGATGACCCCGAGGCAATGTATGCCAGCAGGTCTGCGCATGTAGGTTTACGAGGCAGCCGCGCGAGTTCCCAGCACTCTGGGTGCGCTGCATTGTTTGTCATTTAATTGCGATAGAGCGTAACTGTTCACAATTCCTAGGATGATGTTCCGTCATATTTACATCGTCATCTTATAAATGTGTCGTTTAATGACATTGTTGGTTTTAGGTAGACTAATTAATTTGTACAAATATACAATTGGTATGAAATATTATGTTTCCTGTACGAATATGTATACGCTCACTCGAACCCCCTGTACTGTGCCGGTTCAGAGGTCTAGTAGTATACTTTACTCCAAATATTATTTCATAATCATAATAATTTCGTACTTGTTTCAAAGACACATACGCACGTGCACGAGCGTTTTGAATAAACTAAAAATAACGTTAATAATAAATTTGCTGTTCTTCGTGTTTGTGTTGTTCAATGTATTAATATATAATAAATATGTATTAATAAATACCTTTAAAATAATTGTAGATCCATATCGTGTGGAAGTATTTTGTTTAAAGTGAAAAAATATATAGCATTCAGGAATGATGTACATTATTTGAGTGCGAGTGAGAATTATCTCTCAATCGGGAGTGACAGTAAAATAATTTTTGAAATCGGTTCAGTAGTTCATGAGATTACATATAGCAAACAAACTTACAAACCATATGGCTTTTTTTGTCTCTTCCATGCTTGATAAGAATAGATTCATCGTCTTCCATGGAAGAGCGGGATCATTTATTTTACCCATTTCTGGAAAAGATCGTAATCATGCTGACCAAGAAGAAATAATGATGTCCTTTTACTTCTTAATTCTGGTAATCCATGGTTAAGAGACGCCTAAGATATGTTTCATTTTAAAGCTTAGATGTCGATTAATAAGTTGGATAGTCGAGCGCCGACAAACATTATAGTACCTAATAATTATGAAAATGAGGATGTCCATTAATCAGATTTCGGACAAGACGTCATTTTGTTTTCATATTCAAATACTATCGTCAGTCGTCAACTGTGCAGTGGCACTAGTGCACGCCCAAACTCAGTGGCAATCAGTCTCTTTTACTTTCCCGTATCGGACGTAACGCTCATGCGATAAGATCGGAGGGCCAGACGTAGTGACTAAGCATGCCAAAGACACGGATTGCAAAACAACACAACACAACTCGTCCACGCCTTCCTTCGTACAGCAATAATTTGTATATTGTACATATATTGACTCCGGTTGGGATTCGTGCCCGGGACCCATAGTTCAAGAATCAGGTACGCTAATTACACACTCCAGCGAAAGAAATATTAATATTCCGTATTGAGTCGTCGTAGCTTTTATTTTATTAACAAGGTTTACTTGATTTTGGACTATGAGAAATTTCTCTCGCTGGTGATGAGGATAATGATGATGATCATAATGATGAGTACTGGTAATAATCCTATTGAGTTAGTGGTACAATAACAAGATTAGCGATTTTGACATCTTTACCTTCAGTAACATAGGACTTTTTACTGTTTTCCAACACCCATTTCACACTTTAGGTGTAAATTTTCTTTGACGTATGTGACTATTTAACGTTACTATTTAAAAAGTATTTTTTTTCTGAATTATAATTATGAATGCTTATTAATCATGTAAGAAATTTCTATGAATTTTCCGCAATTTCATACATAATGTGTTACAGCGTAATTTTTTAATTACAAAAACTAAAAAAGAATTGTGTTTAAAGCACAAAGTGAGTACGGAGCTATGAGACATTTTTAAAATGCTCGAAACACACACAAAAACACATATTATCCGATACACCAACAATCCTCTGGTAAAGACCATAAAAGATTGGGGCGTATGTTCAAAGTGATTTTTGTGAAAGACTAGTCTTGGATTTTCTAATGAAATCTCTCTGTGAACAATGTTTCGGGCTTTTTGAGAGGCCCTCTGGCCCTCATAAAGTCTAGGCCTGAACCCATTGGACTACAAATTATAGTCAGGACTCAACATCAGGATGATGATCATGGCTGCCTCCAAACGTTCCTCCGACTTTGAGTCTCTCAAGAAATCGCTAAATTCCCCACGGAGACAATTCGTAAATCCATTGATTCGGGGAAAAGGCTGCCACTTCGAATACAATAGTTTTCAATTAATCGCTAAGATTTCAATAAATATGTACACGTACTCGTATTGATTTTGTTTGTGATTACGATATTTCTCTAAAAAAATATATGGAATTTATGTGTAACAAAACTTATGGCGATAATAGGTTAAATATTCGTAGTATCGCCATAAGTTTTGTTGTACTCGTATATTATTATTAACAGGGTTTTACTGCAATTCCTGGCGCGCATGATTCGCGAGGCTATTGAAATAAAAAAACATCCTAATTTCAATAGAGAAGATGGCTGGGTACCAGTATTAAATAAAAGTGAGCACATTCGCCATAGATCGGACCAAAATTAATAATTAAAAGTTAACCCGAGTTAACTATGACATCGGGACGTTTAACATATCAGTCCCCCCGCGACCACGTAAGGCACTCGAAACGTCGGGAACATAAAAACAAAATTAAACGCGATAAAATCCGTAAATAATGGTTCTACTGTTTACTTAATTTGAGAAGTCGATAATTTCGATAAAAGCTTATTTAAGAGTGAAAGGTTAATGGCTGAACTTAAGGTTCTAAGCGTACAGTCGCGTCGATGTAAATGGTAAACGTATTCAGTACGTTAGCGTATGCCCAATTAACCCAATTAAAGTTTATAGCTGTGTCAAAAGTATTATTGACACGTTGAATCTGATGGTGCGCATCGGATTTTGGACCTCTTGAGGTGAGTTACTCCACTAATAATCACTTAAAGAATTTTATTGAATACCTATCGGACCCATTTTTTTCACAAAGAAATAACATCTCCACTCCGCGTGACCACGACATAGACGTGATAAGTTGATAGAGATGTATCTTAAGAGCCCTCTAAACGACGTCAGTTGGAGAAAGTGTAAACAAATCTATCGCTTTCGTTCTGGTGCTGTTTTTTGTGTTTACTTATCTTATTTGCATGTAGGAATATTAGGTTATAATTTACTTTATTAACTAAATCGTGATAGGTATTTCCGACATCCGTTATAATGTGATTTTGAACATTTAGAACTGGTGAAATTTTATTAGAGATTGATATTGTATTTGCTACATAGTTATAATATTAGATGAATTATTAAATTAGTCTGGCATAGGATAATAATAATGAGTGAAATCAAACGGAAGTTGCATTTGGTGATATAACGATTAACATTTGAATGTTTATAGCAGTTTTCTAGCGAAATTTAACGTTACTTACATATTCAGTCATTCGAAAGTGTATACAGACATAAATATGTAAAGAGAGCTATAAATTAAAATTCGTGTATAATCAGACTACATCAAAATTTGCATACAGGATGAAGGCGACAGTATCAGGTAGTTGAGCGTGCCCTTCATTGTCGCTAACCACTTTTACTTTCGCGTACGCGGGCGCGGGGGCAACGCTCTCGAGATATAGTGTGCAGATTGTGTGCTCCGAACCGGCTAAGTCATTGATATTGTCTGCCTGTAGTCTAGACTTCATAATTGTGCTCTAAATGAAGCGTATCCGATTGGGCAACGCTAAACTTGACATAGTAGTTGATACAAAGTAATGGATATGACTTTAATACGTATTAAATGTCTTAACAATTTAATGTTCATACGAATATTTCTTGATTAATTTCTGAGAACATTATTCGTTTATTTCAAGCCAATAAAATCCTACAACATAGCATGTTTCTATTTTCTTTGTCCGCTGTCTCTTCCGTTGGGTTGGCAATAGCAGTACCAGACATGCACCTTAGAAGCAGCTGCCCATTACCGGTTTCCATAATTTAGTACTGACATATCTGAAATGGTTGTTTCTCCATCCCCTAGATTTTTCTTGCATATCTCATCCCGTGGGTATTGCGGTTGAAAGAGAGTGGCAGATGTATGTGGCCACGTGGCCTAAGAATTTGGATGGAAAAGAAAGTCACTGGTTTTTAATCTATTCATATTATACATAATTATTAATAAATTAAAAATGTTATATGGATGTAACATATTCATAACTTGTACAGATAACATTCAGTAGTATGGTGTAAAAAAAGAAAGCTTCCAAAACTTTAACTTTTAACGCCACTTTTTTTTTTAAACTTACTAAGATAATCAAGTAATATATATGATTACTTAGAGTTTGTAATTAGACATGGAAAATTAAATGTTCATTTTAAATTAATTTATAAACTTCTAAAAAATCACTTACAAAATAAACCTAAAAAAAAACGCATTTTATTATATCATGTCGTAAATAATTAAAAACTGAAACCCACCTTTTGTAGTCTCTTTAATACGAGTCAGCCAGCCAGGAAGAGTAAGCATTTATTATTTAATAATGGGCTTGCTTCGTTGTAAGACTCGCCTAATCGAGGTCAAGACCGGGCTCTTCAGTGAAAGTGAGCGTCGCCCGCCCTCAACATGCCAGCTTTTGTGTTTGCATGAAGAGCTTTGATGTAGCTTGTTATGTTGAAGGACGACGGTTGAAATATTTTTATAATGACTTACAGACACTATTGTGTACACGTATTAACCGACTTGGGCTACGAAGTGATAGGTTATCAATTCAATAAAATTCAAATATCATATTTTATTAAATTTCATCGATTACTCGGTTTTGATAACATTAGACACTTTTGTATGATTTATGACGTTAAAATAATAGATGAACCAAGCCCCTAAGATTACATTAAGTTTCACAGAGGTATTAAGAGCCTACACTTCGGCCTTAGACATTTTATTATATTATAAAGAATCATAAGGACTTTTAATGTAAAGTGATTATTTATGTTTTGTTTTGAAACGTCAATTTGTATTATATCAAAATCATGTGATTTATTATCGTTCTGAGAGCCCTTAACAAAAAGAAAGTTTTGTTAAATGCGTATCATTCATTTTAAATTTACTTTCGAGTCCATTAAACTACGATAAGTAAATAAGCGATAAAATTTATGGAAACATTATTCAAAATTGATTTGTCTCAATATGTAAACGACTTCGTAACCATTTTCTTATATTTTTTTAATTATCTCCGTACAAATGTTATATAAAGTGATTAATTCTGTAGACCACACTACTTGTAGCTGATGCTCTTATCATGTCTTGTAGTTCTGTGATAGGATGTTTGGGTTTTTAATTTGTTCTTGAACTCCTTGCGCTGCTTTTTACTTACTAAGTTAAGCATACCTGTACATAAAATAAAATAAGTAACAAAGTTTATCAAATATTGTTGAACTTAACATCCATACATATTAAAGAAAATATTTTAAATTACGTCTCATTTATCAATCACAAATAACAGAACATATGTAATGGTTAAAGTCACCAAATCACCATGCAATTCAGTTATGACAAGCTCAATGTCGACTGCATTATTTGCAACAGAAATGTATAAAAAAACCTTTAAAGTGGCTGCTATAAAGAGTTCCGGCACTAGTAAACCCGATACTTTCTCCCGAAGCTCCCACGCCCCACTTGCCCCGAAATGCCCCAACCCGTTCAGCGGGAACGCCCAAAATATTTAGTGATTAAAGCCGATCGTGTGCCCGAGCCTTTACTTTCGACTTTTCAACTCCAACTAATTAAGCCTGGCAGGTTGTGGCCCCGATGTAATGGCTGTAAGAGTTTTGTTTTTGCACGTTCATTTTCACGTTGCGCACGTGTTAAACAAGATTTTTTTTTTAATTCGTTTCACACCGAGCGGTAGGTTCGATGTTTTTGATTGTATCGGGAGACCCTGATTTATTTGACGGCAAGATTTTAATCGAAAACAAAATTAACGAGAAGAACTTCGAAAGTATCTCGGCTAAATATAAAGCTCATACGCTTTTTAAATAAGATGACGTATTTAATTTAATATTTAAAAAACTGCTCTTTCTTCATCTCGCTCTCCTAAGAATTATTTGAATAAATGTGTGAATGAATGTATGTCATTACGTACATAACTACGTACTAAGTTGATATTTAAATTGTCAAAATGTGTTAATAAAATATAGATTAGATTGGTAAAATAGTTTACTATAAAAAACCAAGTTAGTCGGGTGGGTTTAGGGGCTCTGCCTCCGAATCGGGAGTGCTGAGTTAGATCCGCTATTTGGATGGCTCATGCCGCTTAATTTTTCAAAACTATGATATGATTTGTATCGTTGGCCTGAACACTAAGACGCCGTAAGACCACCTTTCCGTCCAAGCTTATTTGGATCATTTATTCCAAATAAGCTCTGGTCTCTCAGTACTTTCATAAGACTAAAATAAATGTCTCGTGTGACGTCATTCGTGGCACGAACTAAAACATTCAAACGTAAAACATGGAAAGCTCGATGTCACGCTCTCGCGTTAGTGTTTTTTTGTCACGTGACCAATTGCGTAATTTCTAGGAATTATTTTCTTAAAATTAATCTAATGTTTATTTTTTAGTAAATAAAGTTGAATTATAGCATACGGCATTTTTAAAGGTGGTAGACTGCTTCTCTGTCTTATCTATGTAAATAGTCCACTGCAGGACATTGGCCTCTCCCATAATAAGGATTTTCCATAATCGCCAAGTACGGTAAGCAAATTGGCGATAGCAGCACCAGACACCGCGCACCCTAGACGCTGCTGTCCATCATTGATCTGCTCAATTTTGTTCTGATCATATGGTTTTTCGGTCATCTGTTGGTGGACCTTGAGATTTTCAAAGCCTTAGTCATCTCTAGTCTGTCAAAGTTAGACATACTAAAACATATCTATGTCAACGGCTTCCACAAGTAATTCTACCGTACAGCTCGTAGCACGACAAGAAGGTAACCTTACGACCTTAAATTTCTAACTGAAAGTGCTTCATTATTCACTAGCATTCACCTATTTTGCTGATAGCCACGACCTACGTGTATTGTGACAATACTAATGAGGAGATAATAATAAAATAATAGTAATAAATATGTTTTACTAACGAAATTTGTTGATATTTAATTTTACCTATATTTGTATAATAGGAGGAAGAATCATACATTAACAGCCTGTATGCCATATGCCATTCCTACGAGGAGGGTTTGCCATAAACCTCACGCTCGGCAAGCCGATTGGCGATCGCAGTACCAGACACCTCGCACCTGCTGCCCAGCATCAGTCTGCTATTTTTTGAGATCGTTATCTCACCATCTGCCGGTAGCCATAGCAATTTTCATGGTTTTACCCTTAGTTGTCTCTTACGACACCCACAGAAGAAAAAGAGATGGCAGATTCTCAGCAGATTCCATAGAAAATAGAAAACACTTAATATTGTCGATATTTTGATGGTATAGATTTGTAAAGAAAATGATGAATGAATTTTGAATTAATAAAATTCACACTAAACTGTATTGGCGTCATATGGTCCAACGGTAAATATAAAAACCCGGTGTACTCTTCTAGTCAACAGACAAGGCTATGTAGATCGACTATCACATCATCTCAAATCAGATCATCGGCAAGTATTGGGCATGATAATAGACGATTCCTAAAGTGATAATACCTTTTATCTTCAATATTCTTAAATTATTATTCTTATTTATTAAGTAGTAAAAGGTGATTATTTTAATTAGTTGATCAGATATTTAACTTATTGTGTAGACCCTCGATACGAATATTCCATATTTGTCAATATCAAAGTATCATCTGAAAATTTTAGTTAAGTATAATACAGGTATAAATCAAACTGCAATTGCTATAATTAAATATTGACCGTAATGTTATATGAATGATATACTATAATCTTCTATAAAAGAAAAAGAATATAATCTATATAGATTTATTATCGAAGTATATTTTGAATTGTAAGTCTGAGGTGCGAGAAATCTGGCTCTGCTATTGCTGACTTGAATGCCAGGCGTTTGGCAAATCCTGACATTCGAAGAGGCCTATATACACAAGAATATTTCAGTTTCTTTTATATTTACTTAGGGGTGACAAACGAACTAAGAGTTCTCCTAAAGTTAAGTGAGTACTGAAGGCCATGGGCACCTGCAAACAGCTTCAATCGATGAAGGTTACAGGTGGTACGGAGTCCTTTACTTGGTGGTGGTAATATTATTTTTATATTAAGTAATTTGTATAACATTTTGTTATAATATTCTCTATCTTACCATTATTTTTCTCTCTTTCTTACCAGCTTGTAAAAAATCCACTGCTAGACTTCTTTGCTGGCAATTTTTTCTCCGTGTCGTAAATTAAATTGGTTATCCAAACCTTCCATTAAATCTCAAGTATCCCAATACTTACATAGCAATACCGTGTACACATAAACACAAAAATATAATAATATAATTAAAAATTTAATTAACGAATCGAACTAGATTTAAATATAACATAGACATAAATAGAATTTTACGTGAGACAACTTTTTAATCTTTTACTTTCGCTTAACCAGCCATTCATTTAAACGAAAGTCCTGTAATACTAAGCGGTAACGTAACTAGACTAATTGTGTGCCAAAAGAAGTAATTATAACACATCATTAATTTTCTTCAATAGTTGTCTCTGTTTGCGTCGTACAATAGACTAGAATTAAGCCCTATTAAAATTAATCGTACAAATTGGCTAAAATAAAACATGTTTTTTAACTTTAATTCACAAAATCAACAGTATTACTAAGTTTACTTTGTGATAACTTCTGCATTTTGTTACTTCAAACAAGTTAGTTATTACAGTAGTAGTGTAGTAGATACAGTATTACTAAGTTAGTCTGAAAACGAAATATTATACCGAGGTTCTCCTGAGTCGTGAAGGCATTTTACGTACATAAATTGCACATGGATAAACACCCAGACCCATACCAGTTATTTGTAGCCTATATAAATAGTTATCCCCTGGGGGAATTGAACCCGCGACACGCAGCACCCACAACGCCACCGAGCCTTCGAACATTGTTTATTCAACTTTAATACTTTATACCGCATTGTTTACAATAACCTCTGTACTCTTCTAGCTATGAATTAATATCATTAAGAGGAACAACTTTTTACGCCACATAATTTAAACTTGGTACATTTCTAAGAAACTTAGCTAAACGATAGCGCTAGGCTTTAGTACTATTACACGGCGCGTATCTATGATTTGCTTACAACGGCTACGTAGCGCGCGTTCCGTCATCAATCCTTTAATATACTTTACGGGGCAACATTTTATACTTTTATATAAAAAAAATCTTTTTTTTAACAAATAGTTAAAAGAAGTTTTATTACTTTTAATTATATTAATTCATGGCTAAAAAACTTCAGTTATTTTTCAACAACTCTGTATATTCTCAAAAGACGCATAATGTACCGTTGTTTTTTTAATGGATAAGAGACCAAACGAGCAAGCGGTTCTGTTGATGTTAAATGATCACCGTCACCCAGATATATCTGCCACACCGGAGGAGCTGCAGGTGCATTCCTGGCCTTGAAGGATATTTGGGGGATGGGAAGTATGACTGGGAGAGGGGAGTAAACCTCCGGTTACCTCACTAACCGAATGAAACGTAGAGGCACAAGATGCCTCTAATTCACAGCGGTATTCTCCGAGACCGTGGTACTACCCCGGTCGAGCCAACGTTGTAATTAGTTGAAAGCTAGCTAATGACTCGTATTAGCGAGAATATTTGTTTCGTGGGTATGGAACGACAACAGTACACTACTTGTCCCGAATGCAGAAGATTTTCCCACAGCAATGTAAAATGTGGAACATTTCTACGTACAATGTACGCAGTACGATGTTGGTTCATTACGAGAGTCAATTACATCATGACAGTAAAAATTTGCACAGTTAATTAATTACATCTAAGAATATTCTGGGACAATTCTGTACAGGCGTAAGTTATACGTAAGTGCTTACACTGTATGAGAAGCTTAATTCTTGTTAAGTTACAAACATGTAGATATGGTCGGCTATATGAGCCATGGTTGCTCAATGTCCGCATCTCAAAGGCCAGGGCGCTCGCATTAGGTTTCACAGTGCGCGAGTGACCCAGGTTCGATTAGTGTCGGTACTAATAAAATTGTTAGTTTAAAACCTAACTGACATGTGTTTGGACACTAAGACGTTGACGGGATCACCGGTGGTCAATAATCGCAAATCGCTCGAAAGTTTCGAAAAGTTTCAATAAACTTTTGTACTTTGAACCAATGTACGAACTCTCCACATAATGAATCCAACTCGAGTCTCCGGATTCGAAGGTAGAACCACTCTTGTATTTCCTTGTAACATATACAAATAATATTTACTTACTTGTTATAATAGTTATCTTTAAAAAAAGTAAAGTAGCAGCCTGTAAGTAGCCACTGCTGGCACGCAAAGGTCCCCCTCTCAAATACGAGTATCTGAGAAGTTTTTGGAGCCGGGAAGGGCCCGCCATGCTGCTACAATGCGGGTTAGCGGGCTTCACATATACTCAAAATTCCTCACGATGTTTGTCTTCACCGTCAAGCACGTGGTAAATAAAGCACTTAAAATTGCTATTAACAATTTTTTGTGATGTTGGCACCGGGGATTGAACCCAAGTCACTCGTGCTCTATGAAAAGTAGCGCTCTAACCGCTAGGCTACCATGACGCTATCTTTATCATGAAGCAAATACCAAAAATCGCAAACTAGTGTATAAACAAGCCATATTAAACGAAAGCATTAAACATTCAGGTTGTTGAGATGAAGTACTATAAAACCGTCTTTTCAATAGCTAACGCCGTGAAACGTTGCTTAAGTCTTGGATGATCGTTTTATAATCTAATCCATATTATATAAACATCACGTATCTTTAACAACGGTATTATATAAGTTATGTATTGTTTATAATACTTGTTCTTCATAAATATCCTAAAAATATTTGCTGGACACAGACCACTCCCGAAGGGACGATTTTGCGTGTGACCAAAGTCAGGCATTTTGCATCTCAAACTGCCCGCCATCGATCTGGCATTTTCGATAGAAGGCGTTCTGGCATTTTTTTAAAGTAAGATTCAGTAAGTGGTATATAATAATGTTATCATATCGTATACACCATACCATTAAACACTGTATATAAATTCTCCACAATTTTGTGTCATCACTCACACAGTTCCCAATTTGACCATCGGAACATAGGGGACCGAACTTTCGTCAACATCACATAACAGGAAACGGAAATATGCTATAATTAATTTTTTTTATTTTATGTTTTTATTATAACATTGATACAAAGAATGCAAATAATAATTGACTCACTTTTGTTCACAGTTCACAATGCGGCATAGGCGTGCTTTGGCGATAGGCATCCTTCTCATGTTACAAACGGTAAGAGATGACCATTAGATTAATAACATTAAAATTAATAATATTCTCCCCATGTGATGAGGATCGGAATATTTTTGACCATTTCATTTCAACCAACAAGCTTTAAGCAAAACTACAACAAACACACTAAGGAATACTAAACAATTTAATTAAAATTTACAAACCAAAATATTTGTCCATAAAACAGGGGATAACAAAAATAAATGAGAATAATATAATAAACTGTAAAAATATAATGTATGTAAACTTTAATATCTTCCATGATAAAGTCATAGAAAATCATTTCTAAAAAGGCAAATATATATTTTTTGGAAATAAATGGGCTCAGAAACCAGTGAAATTGTTACCTATGAAATAATAAAACTACATACATAATACTCTTACATAATAAACGCATTCCAAACTTGAATTCAGAAAGAATTGAAGTGTAGCCTTATTTATGGTCAGATTACTTGTACCTACTGTAACATATTATACGATTCTATGCAATGTTATTAGTGATATTTATTGTTACAACACAGACCTTCGATTTTCTGTCAACATAAATAATACGGCAGAATCCATGGAAGACCTTAGCACAATTTGTCAAATGTCACTTTGTACAACAAGTTTTCGCTATTGATGATTTTTCTCTGTTAGAAAAAATACAGACAAAGGAACTGATTGTTTATAATTTTCATCGAAGCGATTTTAGGTAGAAAACTTGAAAATTAATGAGAATAATTTAAACGAGCCAGACTTCGTATGGCGACGTCCTTACGTATGGCGACTTTCCACCTAGAGGTCAAACGACGAATTCGGCAGGGCAGTATTCAGGAAACAAAGTCACTTCTTTTCCTACCTATCGAAATTAAAATCCACTCATTAGCAATGATCGTGGTCAGCGATGACTACAATAGCAATGATTTTACCACGAATCTCATAGAACGCATAACCATAGGAAAAGAGGTTCTCGAATGGCAACATCGTATCGTGCAACGCAGTATGGGACAATTCCCTACTAGACAGCGATGATGCCATGTCTATATCATGTATAAGCCTAAAGTTATTTTTTTTTCAAATGTTAATATTTTTAATTATAGTAAAGTAAGCCACTAAATATATGAGATGGATTTGGAGCCACACTGCTCCGGTGCGTGATGGCCGTCATCGCATGTCTTCGAAATTATACTATTATTCCATACCAGACATGCAGATTTCATCATGATGTTTTTCTTCACCGCCAACCAACAAGCTTAGTGAACCCGTGACCAGGGTTCACTAAGCTAGCTATACAATTAACTCGTGCGCCATAACCACTAACCCACCTCGATTTCAGCATGAGTTCCGCGAGGGCACCTGCAAATATTATATTAATGTGATATTTAGAAAAATTATTAATAATAGTGAATCATCATCGTCAATACTATTATAATTACGCTATTCCGTTCTATTTAATGACTAACGTAGTAAATATTTTTTGTATTAAAAATATAATGCAATCAATGTATGGAGCGTACACACTAGCTTAAACAAAGTGGAACGGCGCTCACTACTTGAAAGTTAATGATTTTTAATCGATGTTCTCTTGCCGTTTATAGCACTTCACTGGTAACCGCCAAGAAAGCATCGTATGTCTTGTAGAGTTTTCACAAAATGACTGTAATCGACGGGAGATTAATTTCATTACAGCCTTTTGAACGACGTTCAAATGTATATTATTATGTTACAATCAAACGTATAGAATCTACGATGTATGTTGCCCTTTGTTTAAATATATAAATGAATTATTAGAAGTTCTAACATTTTTATAATTTAAAAATATTGCACATACTATTTAGAGTTATTAAAATGTCAAAGTTTTGACAGTCCTCATACGTAAATAGTAATAAATGTTGCGATAGTTATATGTAGCTGGTTTGAAAATTTCCTACTGCTGGGTAATATTATTTCTCGGAGATGTGCAGGCTCACAATGTTTTTGAGTCACCGTCACGTTCGTGGAATTTGAAGCCTGATCACTCATGTACTAGGAAATTAAAGCGCTTGCTCTGAGCTCTGAGCTCTTTTCATGCTCTACTAAGTTAAATTATTACAATAAGGAGTCTGCAAGACGGTTTAAAAATATTTTAAAATAATTTTAACCAAACTTATTTACTGATCTTATTATAATTTAAAAAATCGCAATGAAGATCAAACCCCTCTTTAAAATCGCTTCCGTGCCATACTGGCCTGAACTTAGAAAAGTTGACTATCTGAGCCGACGTCAGAATCTCCTTGCGAGGCGTTAAAAACATATTAATTCATTAAGTACTAACTTACACTTTGCGTGGTACATGAGCTTGCTGCCTTCTGGTAAGTGAATCTTAAGCAGGGAAAAAAGCCAAAAGAGAAACAGCTTTAAAATATTCGAAACTATTTAAGTTTTATGTAATACTGCGTGTATAACTGGTGAAACAGTTTTGTCCAATATAAATATTCTGGTGTTATTTAATACAATTTGTTAACAATGCATAATTCTATATTGTTTAATATACTCGATATTACTTTGTCCTCGGACCCGATTTCACAATTGGAAATATTTTTATGTTTGCACAAATGCTAGTTTATTTCGTTTAGTTAGTTTAGCTTGCGTTTATTTGTTCCCATCGTACATAAGTATACATTTTGTTACACCACAGTAAATAATTACCTACTTTAAAATATGTCAAGCTTTCTCTATTCAATTCTTTACACAACCATATTATGTTAAAGTATGAAAATCAGTTAATTAATTTGTAAGCTACTTAATAAATACATTTTGACAAAGTGCAATCAGATTGATTTGATATACAGGTATAATTTAAATAGTACAATCATCACAGCAAACATACAAACAGGGCGTGTCTAGAGGAAATGGAACGAGATGGAATCTAATACGGTCAGCGAGTAAAGGCTCCAAAGATGGGCGCAGCGACCCACTGCGCGGCGACGGACGTGCCCAGTTCCGTCTACGCACACTATTTACCTGTTTAGCCTTTACTGTGGAAAGTAAGAAGGCTACTGAACCCGTCCGGACCTCAATGTAACTCAACACATTGTAAACAACTCCAGTTTAAACTTCTTTTCCTTTTTTGTTAAGAAAATAGGTGTCACACTTTTTATGCGCTTGCAAGGCATACAACACAGATACGTTACGTTTATAAAGTAAATTGACATTTTGCAACATCTCTTCAACGTGCAAATATTTTTCTATAATGTAAACACCTTTTGGCAATCGTATAAAATTTCATGTACATTTAACGATAAGATACTTTTGTTCACACAGGTGAGAGATACACAGATGTGCTTCTTAGCAAAAGGTGAACCTAGATCTGTGGCAAGACGATCTTCTTGAGTTCTTATTTTCTTAAAGTGCTCGTGCATAAAATGCTAATTGAAATTTCCTCTTCTTTGCAGTTTAAGCTACGAAAATTTTTTTGGGTAAACAATTTGCACGTCTGCTAGAATCTAGCCAGCCAGTCTAGTCACTATGCAATGAGTCCAAGTTCAAACCGTGGTGAAGAATATATTCAAACTAATAATAATATAATAAAATATTTCCTGGATATTATAAACTTTGAAGAGCTGCTCTGAAACAGCGTAAATAACTGATAATCTTTACAAGTACAGCAGGAGGAGGGTGGTGCCAAGCAACCTTTTACACTTTTACCTATTAATATTTAGTTGAAATAAAAAAAAATTACTAAAGATAATAAATATAACGTACCGTGCCTCACTGTATTTTATACGCTATTTATAACCAACTTAAACATAGGTGGAGCTTATCGATTCGACTGTATTTTGTAGTGTTCATTACGATAGCCACCTTAAATGAGTGGTTAGAGGTTCTGCCTCCGAATAAGGAGACCCGAGTTCGATGCCCTATGTAGAGAGTTCGTACGATAGGAATGAGATTTTCGAAACTTATGTAAGATTTGTATCGTCATCTTGAATACTAAGACGGTGACCGACTGACCGCGTATTACATTGTTCCAAATAAACTCTGGTGAAAAGTGAGTTGAAATTACTAAAATAAATGTCTAAACCTCAGACCACCCCGGCAATGGATAGTCGGAGAGAGCTTACATATTATATTAGTATATACTTAGGGGTTAATGTTCACCAATCACTCGGACATTTCTGAACCAATTTGGATGAGTGAAGTCCCATACAAATTGGGTAAAGATTTCACAACCATACTATAACTGCGATTTATTGAATGGAAATAATTTAGTACTGTATAAGTGGTGTCGTAGTTAGAATTGCATGACTCGATGAAGTAACGAGCCTTACACCCGATCTAGCTTTGTAAAGTATTCATATAATTTAATAATAATCAATTTGATAGCTGAAAATTATAAATATGAAATGGTACTTTTAATTTTATACCATCGTAAAGTGAGCTGTTGAGATCGCTTTGCTAATTAATAAAAATTTTTTCGTTATTAATTAGCTAGGTAAAAAAAAAAAAGTTCTCATTAATGTGCATACATGGGCAAGTCCGGTAAAGAACAAGGTAGCATAAATTCGTTCTGCTGATGTCGAGTTACGACAATAGACGGGTGTCGCCGTGGAGAGTAAAAGCCCGCTTTCCCGTGCGTCGGTCACACCGCGACCTACAGCGTCGACACACATCGAACTTGAAATCCTGCTCACCATTCGATGTCGTTTCTGTACATTTTATTCTACACGTTGTTATTAAATATTACGTTTATAAGATAGTCTAGATGTTCTCGTAGACGAAGTGACAGCCTGCAGTGTTACGAGGTGTCGATAGAATCAGGTAGTTCGGGACCGTGCTTTGTGGCAATCTTTGGTGGAGGCGTATGTTCAGCAATCGTCTTAACACAGGCTGGTTAAATAAAAATATAGTCTAGTTAATATCGTTTACGATTCAAGTTATATGTAGATATAGTTATAAAGTCTTAAAGAAGAAGAAGAAGACTACCCGACAACCGAGCCCTGGCTTCGGGGCTGAAGATCACGGGTACGAATCCCGCTAGGGTGCAAACATTTATATGATGATTAATAAAATATTAATAACCGAGACATAATTGTTTTTATAAGATAAATGTTTGTAAGAGATTATCTCCATGAAGGTATATGCATATCTATATTATCACCATCTATTGCGTAATATGTACATATATTTCCCTGGTCGATTCACGCTGCATTTTTAAACGTGACACCTATATTTTAAATGTTAGAAAGTGTCAATAAAGCAATATTGAAAAGGATATCTTTAAAAAATGCCTCATTATATGGTTGTTAGACATTACGATGCGATACCATAGGATACGAACAGTTCAAATGTTGTGTCAAATGTTTGTAAATGTAAACACACGATCGATACCGGAGAAATCTTAATCCGTCAACGTTTCATTTGAATAAATAAAGAAATGAACAGAGAATCCGATGAAATAACGATGGTGCTGTCACTGACAAAATTCTGTCACTGACATGCAGTCACTGACTCTTGACTTACATAAAGAAAAATAATCGATCCAACACATAAAGTGAAACAGAGCGAATCGAAATCGTATTTCAAGGAAACCAGGAGCTTTGCTTCAGTAAGACGCAGAAGTGATACATCCGCTGCCGCAGCGATTTAATGAAAGTAAAATTAGTTCGCTAAGATCAACGACCGTGCGCTGACACACTGCACTTGAGACGGCCACTCCCCGGCTCTGTACTCGCGCGGTTCTCGTTTCACTGACGCAGTGTAGTAAACATACTTACCGTAGCACCACTTAGTAGTAACTAATTGGTGGTCTGTAGTACTACTGTCGGTCACTTGTTTACGTAGACTCATTGACAGGCGTCACAATCAATCAAGGAATTGTCACGTGAATATGAAAGTTTTATTAGTAATTAAGCTATTTTGATTTTCATAAAACACGTTAAAGTACACCCGTCTAAAATTATTATTCAATTACAAATAACCTATTCTTCCTGCCACTTCACACGATAAAGAAAACTTGGAAAAATAATAATAATATAAAGAAAAAAAAACCTTTTTTACTTTCATACTCGTATGTAGTTTTATATTATTAAAAACATAGTAGCACCATATGTACTCTATTAAATCGCATATAAGTAACTAAATTTCGTGCTTAAATTGTTGACATTTGTAAGCTTTTTTTACCTAAATCTTTCTGCCTTTCGTTACTTAATTTGCTATAACAATCCTTAAGAATTTTATTTCACTTACACAAATTATAAAACAAATTAAAATAGTTTCATTTCAATGCCTGTTATTTGGGTAAATAAAAACATAATTTTCACATTATGATTAAATAATGGAGCATTATTTTATAGAATTTTATTTTATTGTACTATGCTGTTAAAATTAATCAATTCAGTTACTTATAAAACTGAGCTATGGCTTTGAAGCCCGATTGTAACTCACACGATTCAGTCTGATACGCATAAATCAAACGTTGATTTATCATAACATGTTCACACGCCTTCATACACTTCGTGTGTTCTTCTATTCTTAATGTAATAACGCCTAACGGAGTACAAAACTGCTTTTCTTCAGCATTTTTTTTAGACTCTATTCGAGAAATACTATGAAGGTCGTAGGTTACTTCTCATATCTCTTTCTGGATGCAAATCTTGGAGGAAGCTAGTTTAGTTTACTTGAAAATTTATGTAGATTTTCTAATAAAGTTTGGGCTAGTTAAATATTTTGGAAAATTTCACATTTTCTTTGACACTATCAACACTTATATTATAAAGAGGAAAGTTTACTAATTTGTAAGAAGAAGATAATATTTTAAATATTTAAGAAGGCAGTACTATTATAATGCTACATAATTATAGATGGACATGCGTTATGATTTGTATAAAAGTAATGTGAGATTTATGTAGATACACCCAAGTAAAGCCGGGCCGGGCCGCAAGTATCACCATAAAATAACTTACTTTAAAACATACCGTTCAATAGCGAGTGCTACTCTTGTGGGTTGTGGATTCCCTACCATTAATTTGTAAAATTAGTTTTTTTTACATATTTTCCCTTAAACAATGGCATTATTTTTTGTAGTTACAAGTAGTAGATCGCATACACGTAGGTCAATTAGTTACAAAAATAATTTAATTTTAAATACATAATGCTCTTAATAATAATAATAAATAAAAGATTATGAAATAATAATACGATACCTTTTAAAAAAAAATTTAATTTGTTGCCAGTTTGTTAATTATTATTCCTAAAACAATGTTAAATTAACGAAATAAAAAGACTGTAGGTATAGAGCACCTTTAATTTATGAAGCCTTAAATAATGATCTCGGAGTAACGGTGGAAAATAATTCTTACAGTCGTTATATTTCCTGAAGAGCATCAAAAAAGTTGTCATGCATGTCAGTGACAAGGCTTGCCCATACTCACCGAGCCGAGTAGACCGGTCGTACTAGTGCAGCTCCCGTTTATCGCTTTATAAAATTTTGGTTGCGGCGTATTCGGCTAATAGATTTATACATTTAGCATCAGCCTTGTCATCCAGCAAGATACGTGCAGGTGTGGTTGGCATTTGGAAATAAAGTGACACCCTTCAATTCTCATATAAGTACTATCTTACTTCAGTCCATAGCTGCACATAGACCTCTCGAAGAAAGCGCCAGCAAAAGCCAGCACATATTTATTTGACGGTTTGCCCATACTCTCGCCACTTGGCAAGCGAGTACGTGAGCGGAGAGCCCGTACCCACGCGCTTATGATCACTAGTCTAGTGAGCCTCGTTTGCAACCAGCAAGGAGAGTGCAGTTTGAGGAAAAAATATAAAAGGTGTCAATTTCCCTTGCAGCCTTTATATTTCGTATGATGTTGATACATTTTAATTAATAATTTACCTGTTCTCGCTTTCACCATTTTGTCTCTGGAGAAGGCACCTTTCGTATGTAACGTAGTGTGCCCTACTCTTTTAGTGAGTCGAGAAATCAATTTTAAATAATTGTCTTCAACCACCGAGGGACTTTTATAAGCCCACTCGTAAGTCTTAATTGAAGAAAAAAGTCTACACGCCTTGAGTCGAGGCCGATGCTTTCTAATTTCATACCTTAAGGCGAAATAAGCAAACGTAAAAGTTTTGTTAGTTTGTTAATATTAATTTCATATTATTCATAAATAGTTGTCGAGTGACTAAACTGTAATATTTTGCTTACTGTAAAATCATAAAATGATTGCCATAAGCTGCATTAATAAAATTGAATATATTTATTATACATACGAAAACCAGATGCTAGGAGAACAGAATCAGAGCAGGCAAAACAGCCATCAACTAAATCAAATAAAAACCAGAATCATCAGCCAACTTTCACGTCGTACTATTCGAGTTTAAAGTAAATGGATTCAGAGAGCCATCCAGCTAGATTTCGTGTTAGCGACCCAGAAAGTGTTGACACAGGTTTTGATTTACGGAAGACATGCTTAAAGCGGTCAGTGTGTTGAATTAAATAACATTTAAAAATGTTGTTCATAGGTGTTAGTGAAAGCGAAGAATGGAATAAGAACCTAAGAATTTTCTTTATAACAGTTTTTAAATTCCGTCAAATATACCTTATGAATTTATACTATTGTTTATCGACACTTCAGAAAACCAGCCTATACAGAACTGATTAAATAATTTCAATATTTACATATAACTTTCATTTGTTTGCAGCGTTATTATTTATTTAAATCATACACATTTTAAAATTTTCAGATCGAAATACTAAGTGACCAAACATCGAACGAGAGTGGTGTTGGTGGAGGCGGCTCAAATTCCGATTCCAACAATGCTGCTGAGCCATCGACTGATCAACTGGCTATGGAGTCTTCTGAAAGAGAAACACCAAGCCATGCGTATAACGGCCCACCACCTCCGGTGCCTCCCTCGCACAATAGGAGGCAGAACCCACCACACCTTCAGTCGCATCATTCATTAGGTAATAGCAAATTGCTTTACAATAACATTTGGTTAATCCTTTTCTTATTATTCAATGTAAATAATATAGCGACATAAATACAAAATATATAGACAATAAATGGTTACATAAATGCCTTTACTTTATGATGTCATTTTAAGTCTTTTAACAAACAAGTTGATTATTGTATTAGATATTTGCTTTGCGCAAAAGTTTCTGGTTACCAATACAAATGTATGCTAGAAAAATCAACATCGTCGCATCATTTTACGGTATAACAACTTTGTGCGAGAGCGGGATAGTGGGTATTAAAGAAAACCATGTGCCAATACAGCAACATATTATCATAGTCCAATGTAACTTATCAGTGATGCATGTTTTCATTAGTCACTAACACAATATTTTTCAAAATTTCAGGGATGCCGAGAATTCCTAATCATCACCAAATTCATTCCAAGCCATTCGCCCTTGGACCACCTGTTAACCATATCAAGAACGATATAGGATCTGGATTTAGGGGCCCACCTCCACAACAACCACCACCTGCTGATTCACAAACTGCTGCCAGCGATAAAGTATTCAGCGGAGCTGGAGATGTGTGGCCAGCTCCAGCACCAGATATGCCTAAAATAGTCTCCCTTGACGTGAAATGCGAAAAGAATGCAATGCGAGTGTTTCTCAGTTTCGATAAACCCTTCTTTGGCATTGTTTTTTCAAAAGGACATTACTCAAATCATCAATGTGTACATTTGCCTCCCAACCAAGGTAGAACTTCTTCATCGTTTGAAATTGGAGCTCATGCTTGTGGAACTGCAGGCAGTGGAGATTCGAGGTATAGAGGCGATGTAGCTGCTGCGGGAACGTATTTTGAGAATGTAATTGTAATTCAATATGATCCTCAAGTACAGGAAGTTTGGGATCAAGCCAGAAAATTACGCTGTACTTGGCATGATCAGTATGAGAAAGCTGTCACATTCAGACCTTTCCCGGTTGACATGCTTGATGTGGTACGAGCAGATTTTGCTGGAGATAATGTTGGTTGCTGGATGCAAATTCAAGTTGGAAAAGGACCTTGGGCTTCAGAAGTATCTGGATTAGTGAAGATTGGTCAAACAATGACTATGGTGCTAGCTATCAAAGATGACGATGCAAAATTCGATATGTTAGTTCGAGACTGTGTAGCTCACGATGGCCAACGGGCTCCTATACAATTAGTTGATAGACGTGGATGTGTAACGCGACCAAAATTGATGTCAAGATTTACAAAAATCAAGAACTTTGGGGCTAGTGCATCTGTACTTTCATATGCTCATTTCCAAGCATTTAAGTTCCCCGATTCTATGGAAGTGCATTTCCAATGTACAATTCAGATATGCAGATATCGTTGTCCTGAACAATGCTCTGATGGTGATCACAACTTGATAGCCCAACATGTAGAGTATGGTCCTCCTCAAATTGATGCATATTCAGTTGGCGCAGAAATAAGAAGAGATGAGCGTAGAGTGAGGAGACAACGTCGAGCTACGTCTCCCGAAAAAGAAGTTGGCGTTAATAGAGTTATACGTGTAGTATCCGCAGGTGACTTAAATTTAGATTCTTCTGAAGAAAATGCATTACCAAAAATTGTTCCAACTCCCGGCCTAGTTTGTATGACCACTCCTGGTTTTGCAGCAACACTTGGTGCTCTTCTTGCTACCCTTATTAGTTCGTGCATAGTATCAGCAATATTGTTCCTAAAACTACGCCCTATTACAAGTCTTAAAAAGAAAACAGCTGCGATCACAACGACAATGACTCGTCCTCATCCGCCGACGGGACCGCATGTTATCTCAAAGAGCCGGTTCTACTCGTAACATTGCCTCTTTAAATGAATTTGTAAATATTAGTGTGATGAGACTGAAGTATGTTGAACATGCCAATTTAATTTTGTGTTAAATCAAAGTGTCCATGTGTAAATGCAAACTTCGGATAAATATTATGTTAGTAATATTAAAAAAAAAAAACATGAGAAGCTACTATTACACTTCTGATCAATTTCTTTAATTTCTTAATTAAATTATTTTAGATAATTTTGATTTCTTTTTTTTTTGATATTAAGATTTGTAAAAGTGAGCATATTTTTAGAACATAACTTTTCAAAATTTTAAATTATGTTGAGCAGAAATTTAAAAATTTATGGGACTTTTATAATAAAAAGCAAGTTTTATCAAATAAAAAGACAGTAAGAGAACATGTGCTAATTAGACGAGATATCTGTTGTAAGAAAAACACGAAAATACAATAGGCTCTTAAATAACAAGTCCTGATTAAAATTATGTTCTTTGTATTATTGTTAACAAACTTATATATACATATACTTATTTAAAATAAAGTAGCTTAAAGTATAAAATAAGTACAATCTTCCGTTACCTCTTTTTGAATATTATTTGAAATAGGGGCAACGGAAAATCTAATACGTGGTATATCAGCATTTAGGTGAACCGCTAGAGTTAAAGTAACTTGTCATTAGTATTAATATTATTTATTGTAGCATAGTGTCGTTGTAGTCATTACTACTCTTAATTTATCTTGTTTCATACCACCTGAGTACCTCCTCTTCTGTATTTTTAAGTGTGTTCGGTTTATGAAAATGATAACTTTATTTTTTATTCATAGCTACATAAATATAGAAAAAAGACGTACAATCTGTTAAATCTATTGTTATTTGTGTGATTTATAGCGTTACACATATTAAACTGTATTTTATTGAATGTTGTGACCGTGACAAATCTGTATTATTAATTTATTTGAATTTAAAGAATTAAATTATTTTATCTCCATGAAACGTAATTTTATTTCCTCTGTATAATTTAATTATTAAATAGATATTTAAACTATATACAATGTTTGAAATAATATTTACTGTAATTATCACGAAGCCATTTTCCTTGAGAAACATTTTAAAAGAACACATACTGCGTCATTCAACAAGAATTGTCTTACTTGATCTCAAAGTGTGTAAGAAAACAGTGTTATGGCCACTGTAGTGGCGAATTCTACAGAAAATTGTACAGATATGTATGTAGTCTTCACTTAATCAATTTAATTACCTCATTTACGCCGCTGTCACTGCACAAGTCGGATCCCTACATCAATGAGTAAGCTTCAATAATCTACCATGATTCCTTAACTGCCAACACTTTTTACCAAGTAACAAGAGTCTTTAGTCACAGAATACATTACCTTGATCGAAACATCTAGAAATCTATGTCCCAATTATTGAATAAAATCACTCTACATAGCAAGAGAAAATTCATTAAAATGCATAAGCGAGTGAGAGGCCATGATATTTGAGATATCTGCCTCTGAATCAGAAGACCCAATACCAATGAGTTCTTCCAAGCTTACGAGTATGTACGATTTGTATCGTTAGTTTGAACACTAAAACTGCGATTGCCTCACCAAATAATTTTTGATGTTGTTGTCGTTCTTTCAAATATGTTTTCGTGAGAAGTGGGTTGAAATGAATAATAAACATCCATAACTCGAACTATTTGACATAAATCTAAATCACAGTACCCGCCACCTCGCACTTTAGACTCTAGTCAGTAGATGTCTTACAGTTAGTACAGCGTTTGCGTTTACGTGCAATCTATATGAGTACAAGCCTACTGGGTACTTAGGAACACTATTTTAATTTTACACAGAAGGGCTGGATTAGAATCTCCAAGAACTGACTTGAAGAATTTGCTCATTCTCACCACGCAGGACATGCGGGTTGGTTAGCACAGTACTATAGTTATATATTATACACAGTTATAAGGTTACAATGATAGTGGATGTTTCCATCACTTGTCTCACAGATTTGTGTTCGCACTGGTCCTTCAACCTGCCTAAGGTTGAAATATGTAGCTGAATTTTGTTCATTACACATATTTTTTGTTGTGGACATATACTGTTGGTTTCGTAATCAGGCTACTATATGTAATACTACCTAAGTGTATAAACGACCACTATTATCACAGGTTAGCACTAAAGTTCGTTATTAAATGTAACCTAGAAAAAAAATTATATGTTTTTATATGTTGGTGAGCGCAGTGCCGGAACACTCGCAGTAGTGATGCTCTCGCCATCAGTAGTCTGTGAGATTTGTGTTGGATGGATAATTTGCCATAATTTGATCACCAGATACTCGATTGTATGCTAGCAGGTTGGCAATTGGATAATCAACTGTTAATTATTAAATCTCAAAATCTGCCAGCTCTCATTAGAAAGAATTGGGATATTTTGAATTTATGAACTTACAGTAGAGAAATACAGAGTATAATGAAGAAATATTTTATGCTAGCCGTCACCTGTCTGAATATTCCGCGAAGTACATCAGAACTATAGATATAATTTGGTCAGGTCGTGCCGTCTATGATAAATCATATTATTCACGATTTAGCATATTATTCCAATAAAAGTATTGTTGTATGGCAGGTACCTATTTCTGCCGCCAATCACCAGTGAAACCACTGTTGTGTCCGTCCGGTCTGGAAGTTATACTGAGCCAGTATAGACTGTCAGACATCTTCGTCCTTAGGGGTGACATACACACGGAAACAATAATACGGTACTAAACGTTACTTTCAAATCAGTATGTAGTTTTATTAGCCTTAATAAAAAAAAGATGCTTAAGTTCATTTTGAATGTGTTAATAAAAAAAGCTTAAAGCGCTAAATTAATTTAATTGATTAATAAATGTGTCAAAGGGTCAAAACACTTTAGTTCACTTTCAACATAATTTTTATTCCATTAAACAATTTAACAAGTAATTTCATCTTAAACACATTTCGTCACATTCATACAGTAAACTTAAACATAAACAAAATATTTGTTTACAAATTAAAGATCTCCCAAAATTACACAAGAATAAAGATATACATTACACCGAAAGTACCGTAACCGGGCCGAAAAGAACTTATTGGGAGTGAATATAATTGCATAGAGCACTACGTAAGTAACCTGATAATATAAAATTGCACTAAGAAAAAACTATTCTCACAAAAACATTATGTATCTTATAAAATAGTAGTAAAAATAAATGCAAGTTTTTTTGGACAATCTAAAATTATTGTATTTATATTTTGGTTGAAAGGATGATATGTTAGTAAAACGACGTTTGATAACGTTTTGTTTGAAGTACAACCAGGAATAATTCTTTTAAATTGTTATGTTAAATACATTTTGAATCGTTCATTTTATATATTAGACATTATTAGATAATGAAAAGTGATATAAATTTTATTAAACATGGATAAAACATCGTTCTACTTATCAATCCCAAAACCCGACGTGGTTTTACATATTTTAAAACTTAAACTCTATAAGTATACTAATAATATTTACTAAAATATGATCAAAGTACAAACTGTAATGTTGAGCAAAACTAGGAAACAATAAAAATATTAAATGCAACCACAATACAAAATCGAATGATGATTTGTTGTTAATTAAGTTATTATAAAATTCATTGGTGTTTTTATTATTATATGTACCTATGTTAGTATTAAATATACTAACGTTTAATTTCAGTACGTGAATCGTCAAAATACAAATTGAATGCTTTATGACGGTTCATGTACAGAAGGAAATTATCCTACGTTATCTTATAAATAATAAGAAGTAGGTAATAAGATACTATATTATAGTCAATTACAAAGAATTTCAAAAATAGCAGTAAAATTATGTTAGTGTAAAAAAGCCAAAAATAATTAGGTAAAATAAAATAAAGTACATAATATATGTAAAGTAATAAGTAAAGTATAGTACGATAAATGATGTAAATATACAAGATTCATTAATACGTGTTTAGTTTTCATAGACATAAAGCCATTTCAAAGACATTAAAGCCTAGATTTATAGTTATCTTATACGTATAAGTTAGTTGTAAGCACCTTTTTCTCTAAATATAACTAACAGATGAGGTTCTAGTGATGACAAAACAATCTTCCAAATGTCACTAGCGAGTGATAGTAAGGTTCGAAGTTCAAATACAATTTACCACGTTTTATTGGCGCTAGCGACACGCTTAAGGTAAGTAGGTGATACAGAAAAGGAATATTAAAGGTATTAATGAAATCATAATTCAGGAGAGTATTTGAAGAAAAATATACCACACAAAACTCATGGATGATCTATACTTAACCTAATGGCATGACTCGACGTTTACTCTTACCCACTAAAAACAAAGAACACGTCACAATTATAAGTTAGTGATTATAAAAATAAATGTGAATTCTGTACAAAACTTATCATAAAAATGTATAATATTCACAACAGTGAAAATCAGGTTACAAAGGACTTTGTCCGTAGCACGTCTTAGCACCATCGATATAAATGAGGCGTTTTAGAACCATCAGAAACTGAATCAATAGCAACGTTAACTCAATGTACAAGTAGAAAAGTTTTATTTATACTATTCAAAATGAATTTAATACATAAGGGTCTATATAAAAAGAAAATATTTTTTTTTTATAAATTCATCACGGACCTTCAAAAACAGACTACGATTTTAAACTATACACGTGTATAGAAATATAATTAAAATGTTACAATGAAAAGGATGCGGTTTTTAAAAAATGGACGGAATATAAATGCTCAACGTTATCGCTACAAACTAGAACAGTCTTTAAAGGATTCTTATTAAAATTTGGTCAGCCTTCGTGAGAATGATGTGGGTGAGGAGGAGAGCCCAATAGTCTTAGAGCCATCCATGCGGCAAGAGAATGGGAGGCCGTAGCTGGCGATACTGGCACTGGGGTTTTGGTGGCCATCCGTGAACGGAGTCTGTGAAGCATCACAGCAGCAGCTAGAGCAGCTCCGGCCGCAGCACCAGCTGCAGAAGCGAATAATGCTCCAAAACTTACGGCCCCCATACACACGCCGTAGACAACCTGTAACAGAGTAATGTTATGTGAAATATCCATGAAATTTATAGGTTTATTTGAATAATACTGGTACACGCGCCAAACTAATAACTTTATTTTATGCCTTTAAAATACCAATAAATAACTGTTATTTTTCTTTGGTATCTGTGTGGAGTAAAGAAAACTAGGGTTACAATTATGATATCATGCAAATTTTAATGTCCTATTAATCCAAATAAAACGTGTGCGCTATTCGTTATGACTAGTTTAATGACAAGAGTGAGGACCTCACATTTTAAATACATGTCGTTAATAGTTTACTTTTAAACATATCATATTCTAAATAACTAATAAGTTCTTAACAGCCATTACCTCTTCACGAATTCTTCCACTGAAAACTGTCATAGGTTCTCTAGACGGTCCGAATGCTAAATCAGCTTCAGAGACTACATCGTAAATTCCAGAAACACCAACATCCGTAGATTTTGCGTTCACCGTACGACGTTTTCTTAAAGATCTGGGACCAGCGACTGCTGGACCACGTAGTTTATTTGAAGCCCTAGACTCCCCATCGTGTCCCTCGTTGTTACTAGAGGCCAGCTTTCGAGGTCCATGAGGGAAGCGTTCATGCTCAGGCGTCCGATCCTGAAAATTACAAGTCATGCAAATTTTATAAAAAGAATACATGTAAGCTGCACATTGATGTTTTATTCATAATTAAATCAATATCAATAAATTGGTTATTTATGAATTATTGTAGTGTTTATATCTATTATTTAAATTATCCTTACAGTAAAAGGCCTCTTGTTAAGGGATTCGAAAGCTTCTTCCAAAGATGAAATTCGATCAGAATCGGGTTCCATAACGGGAGCTGGAGCCCGCTGAGGCAGTGGAGCCGGCGCCGGTACAACATCTCCTGAGACCTCGTCGCCGAAGGCTTCCTCCAGAGGAAGTCGTTGATACTCTTCTGCTAGACTCGTATCCGAACCTTCAGCTGAAGAGTCACTGCGAAGCATTCGGAAGTGTGTTAAGTTAATACATGATACTACAAAAATTACAACATTATAATATAATCTTTATATTAGTCATATGTTTGAACAGATTTAACCTCAGTGAGTTTATGTGACGTCGTTACCCATGTGGGTAAAAAGAACAGATTACCATTTGGTACTATTTCGTGTAGCCATAGAGACTGACGCATCCTTCTTTGTACCTCTAGTTCAATCTTTTGAACATTTGCATGACTTAGCAGCCTTACATAAGATGCTTCTTACGACTACTAATTATGCTGATACTAAAAATGCTGATAATACAAAAAAATATTTAAATATCTTAATTCAAACAGTACCTGATCTCGTTGTGATCCTGATGAGTTCGATCATCTTTCCTGTCTAGTGCATTATGCCGCTGCGCTGAGACGCCAGCGAGTTGACAGTGATCCAGACATCCATGTCTACAAATTTCAACTTTGCATCGAATATGGACGCTGAGAGCATCAGGGAATTTGAATGCGTGGAAGAAAGCGTAAGTAATAACCGTTGCTCGTTCATCTGCTGCTTTGGCCTTGAGAAATCTGTAAGTAACATATTATAATTCAATAATGATTCATAAACAGCACAATATTGTTTTTTTATTCTTAATACAACATTTGGATTTGGTAGATTTTTATCAATTTTAACAGCCACAGCAATGATCTACGGGACATTCGAATAAATAGACGTCTCTCAACAGTGGACAACAAATTCTACTAACAGTAGTTAGTAGACCAAATTCTACTAACAACCAATCAATTTCAATCTCATTCAAAGTTTAAATGATAGAGATACATACCAATAACGTATAAATTGAAATAAAAAAGTGACACTCTATCCATTTTCTAATACTGGTCTAGTTTTCGATGGAGTTTTCGAGACATACAATTCCAGTGCGAGTTTGCAGTGTTCACGTGACGTGAGAATATTTGTACATAATTTTTTAGATATGCAATTTACCTTCATCATCGATGAAGGTAAATTACATCATCGAACACGTGATAAATAAGGTATAAAAAAAGGACCGTATATTTCTAGGTACTAGTTTAAAACAGTAAGACTAACAATGACAATAATTGTTGACACGACTACTTAAGTGACAATATCACATTGTCTTTTACACTGAGAACGAATATCCATCCCACCGTGCCGGTAAGTGGTTTGGAAACAGAGATTACGAATGGAAGGCTAGTGGGAAGGTGATTGTGTTAACGCCATTGTTTGGCACTTTAGAATCCTGAACTGATATTAGCTTTTAGCTTATGACGTGTTGCAACAATAGAAACTCTATTGGTGTGACCCCTAAAGTGTTAGAAACTAAAATAACATTACAAAAATGAATATAATAAAGAGATACTTGTATATTATTTAAGAAATATTAACTATACTATTTTGGCGACTGTGTGTGTTAGCATACCTGTTAGCTAAGCCATGGGCCCTCGGTTCGAATCCCAGCCGAAGCAATCTTTTGTACTAAAATATAAATTATTGGTTTTCGTGTCTAGTCGTGTTGTGTAGCGCCTTGTGTCTCTGATACTACATCTGACCCATCTCCCGGTTTAATCGCATATTCGTAACATGGAATACGAATAAGGTAAAAAAGAGAGAGGACCTCTGTTACGGCACTATAATATCTCCTACGCAGTTGACAAGTGTAATATTCGGAAGCTGTCGCGGTGGTCGAAGTCAGCCAGAAGTATACATCATCAATTATATTAGAATATAAATATTTGTTAATTAATTAATCAGCATAGTTACCTTGAAATCATTTTTGGACGCAAAACGCATCCGTATTCGTCTGATAACTGAATAACATGACCAGAGCCATCGGAAGCAGCGCACGACTTCACACGCATATCGAACTCGCCTGGAAATAAAAAAAAAGTACCAATTCATTAAAAAAACATCCTTCGAGAATCTGTTGTAAAAAGATCTTCTGAAAGCCGACGTGGCGAAAACACTGAAAAAACTGAAATTTATCATATTTAATACCCTTTAAAAATCCGATATTCATAAGCCAAATGTAGTAATAAATATGCATGTATACCTCGTTTCTAACATTTAAATTACACTCACAGATAATAATCGTAAAACAATCGTTAATATTCTTAGACTGTTAAATATTAAGTGAATACTAATTAAATAATGCAAGGAAACCGCAAGTGTTTAACGCCTCACCAAACTTACCTACTTAGAAACGGAAACAAACAAATATTCCATTAAACAAAGCAAGCAAAAGTACGTTGTCTCAACACAAAGTTAGACTTTCTGTAAGTATTTACCGCCATTACAAACGACGCTCGACGAAGCTCTAAAATGTTGCGGAATACATCATGCGTATCCGCATATGATACTTTAAAGTATAGTTTACATACATTTTCTAACCCAGGAGCAAACAGGAATTAATCTATGTACTGTAATGCATAAAGTTAAGGAATGTAGTCGGTTAATTTTTAAAGCCTATCAGATTAAATCATTGATGTTCTCAAAATTTTATTTACACAAATCATGACTTTCGTGAAAGCTTGAATCATAGGAAGGTAATGAAAATAAGATAAAATATTTTTTTTTTAATTAAGCGAACAAAAAATGAAATGAAAAACCGCCCAAGAGCACTCATACATTCAGATACATCTTTAAATATTATGGAATCCTATCACTACTACTACATTGAACTACAGACGTATACCGACTGACGCAGAAATAAGTTGATTATCACATTAAATGAAGCTGTTTGGGAATATCAAACAAAAACTATGCTGGAGGATTATATTAGCCAGTTGTTATCACTTCAAATAAATCAATTGACGGTCCATTGATTGATTGCGTTTCGTTTTGGGCCTCGATATTCCATTTCATAAGTCCCTAAAAATTCGTATGTTAGGTTATTTTTTATAGCGCAATATCGAACTCCCACCGAGGTTGACACTTGGCCCCACTAAAAGATGCGTTGGTCTGATGTTTTTATTGATTGCAATTAATTTGGAATCGAAATAATTCCGAAGTAAATTCAGTTATTTCCATAAAGTTGCATAGACTACGTACATTGAATGGGTACTACGTTGTACTGTGTAATTTGAAACATAACAGAAACTGAAATAGGTACTACATTAAGAACCACGCAAAGTTCCCTTGTGACTTGTCTGACCTTAAAATGTTTTACGTGACTTAACCTCTAAAATGTTACATTGTTATGTTACGGAAAGTTCACAAATAAAGGAAGGTAGCTTTCGACGATGTTTTCCTTTGTTAATGTCATGTCTACAGGGAAAACGCTTAAGTATTACGTTCAGGAACTTATTTGGATATGAAAATAAACACCATAGTCCCGACGTAGTTTTAATTGTATCAAAAACAATTCTCAGTTAATATCACCGCACTAACATTTACAAGTAAACAGCTCAAGATAGGCCTCTCCTATGAAGAGCCAGCAAAAACTGGCATGCATTTAATGGTGGGTTTTTTTTTCACGGTAGGCAAGTGTGTTGGTTAGTGTAGCGTCGGCACTTTCGCAATAGTGATGTTCCTCGCCGTCACTGATCTGTAGAATTTGAGTTCAGTAATAGAGAGATTTTTCGGCGTCTATCGGTCGCCAAAGCCACGTTATATTAATCAGTAGCGTGCACTACGTCAACTCCACGACAACACGGATTCAGACAAAATTTGTATATTCCACATAATGCTATAGAGTATATTAAGTCCTTTTAAACACAGCAATACACGGATTAAAATGATGTAGATACTTTACATAGATAGTTCTCATCAGGACAACACTTACACGCACATACCATAACGTTATGTCCTTCTTAATTCTCACAAGTCATCTAAATAATATTTTGAGTCCTGTGAGGATTATCAATTCTTGATCTATTTAACAGTTCTAATAAAAATGTATATGTAATGCTTTGTCGTATGCTGTTGTCGCTTCCAATATGTTCCCTTATAAATGAATAAATATTTATTCTACTTAATAATTTCAGTGTTCTAAATTAAACAATAAATCACTGGGTTGAATGCCTACAGGCATTAATCTGCCCTGTGTTTCCTTTTCTTTAGCCGGGTAAAGCAATAACGGTAAGTAAATAATTGACTAAAGTAATAAACAGTCTTTGAATTTTATAATAAATTACATTTAATTATATTACAATGTCTATATGTACGTATTACATATTGGTGATCATATGCTAGATTTTTTATTACTATTGGAAATTACAGTTACTTTTTATATAAGCTATTTTAATTAAATAATTTTTAATGCGATGATTTCAAAGCGCATCAGTCTCCCACGCAAATTTCACTTAAGTTATTAATTGTATTTAGAACAGAAATCATTCATCATCATTATTAATGCCTTGTAAATATTGACCTTGAGGTAGCCGGGTGTGCAACTACTCCGTTCCTCGTCCTTAGTCTCGGCGCTCGCCCGGCTCGGGGCCCGTTAAGCTAACTCATTCGAACGTATTTGTCCAGTCCACTTTTTACTATTCTACGTACCGTTAACGTGTCTGTTTACACACTATTATTACCCTGTTAGAGACGGTTTCGCGAGTTTCGGACCTCGTGTGACGAGTATTCCTGAGAAAAGTGTTGGTCAGAATTTCTTTCTACTGTATTGGACTTAGTAGATTTTTTTTAAGATAGCTAAGCTTATAATGAAACTTTTAAGTTAATATACATAATTATTTGTTTATATTGTCTGTCATACACATGTACATGTGTATGCAGAATATATGTAAGTTTGAACGGGTTTGAATAAAAGGAATCTCATAATTATTCTCTATCAATATCGATAATCTGTTCAGTAGGCACCGTGATCAAGTAGCTGGCAGCGTTCCGGGGTAAGTTTCTCGCAGGTTATGTATAAAACAAGTATTAAGTAATGTCTGTAAAATGCCACAGGAGAAAAATCCTACAGTGTGAGTAACTTAATGTAATTTTAAAAGAAAAGAAAATACTGAATATTTCTCTCTATTTTACGAGCGAGCTTACGAGTTCTGTCAAAACCTTAATATGCAAATAAATTAAAGTAATATGTATTTACAAAAAAAAACTTATAAAGAAGACTAATACTTTAATGAGTTCGAAGGCAGCAATCGAACATAATCAAATTTTATGCAATCCAATCCGCAAGTACAGTTCAGCGCAAGCGTGTCTGTCTTTTTCAATAGGTACTGATAGTTGTTATTTGACATGACACGTCACGTAAAAAGATAAATTGTTGTAACAAACTTCAAAATTATTTCAGTGAATAATTATTTATTGACCTCATATGCAGTAGGTTTTAATATTGATACTCGTTTTATTTGTATTACAATAAATATTAAATGTAATAATTAAATTTGTCTACTAAATAATAGATATTAAAAGTAGTTTTGCATATGCATAGGTGTCACAGTGTGGACTATAGTAACAAATATTACGGCTCTGTGTATTTATTACTTAATTATGATAATTAGTTAGCATCAAAATAAATATTATTCTTACAGCGTAATATAGCATTACAATTAATATAGCTAAAAACTTAATTATATTAAGTATTATTTTAATTGTAATAAAGCTACGAGTAGGCTATCGGCACAATAACAATTCTGTTAAAAACGAACAAAAACCATGAGAACTTCCGAAATACTGAGTCACACGTGGGCGTAGGCGCTAGCGTCACTTTCAACTTTCAACCAGTTTCTTTCGACCTTTGAGGTGACGACGCATTCATATTCGTTTTCTAATATCATTCCATCTACACTAACCCGTATTACTGATGGTCCTTCTGGAAATTTAATTACTTTAAAAAGAGTCACTAACTCTGTACAGACAACTTTGTGTGCTATCTGTTTTATGTATCTGTTGCTACTGTTTTTTTTTATACAAAAGTTTAAGATCCACAGTGCATGCAGGTTGTCACTCCATCTTCCTCAACTGTAGTCAGTGATGTCTATGTCGCCAGACAATTGCCACTGCAGCTTGCTAATCCTAAAGACATGAACATGACATAGTACGTGTCGGTTATTCTAGTTCTGCTATTATCGTTACAGAAAACTATGTCTTGGTACAGTAATTCATCATTGGCAATACGCGATAAATGTATATTTTTCTATTTAAAATAGCGATTTATTATTATTTCCATCATTATGACAAGAGTTCAAATTATAATTGGTATAAAAAGACGTAAGTTTTAATAAAGTTACGGATAAAATATAAATAATAGGATAATTGACATATGTTACTATATATATTCGATTTCTGTCGAACCTTCCACACAAAATTTAAAAAATATGCTACACATCGGATTCTTTTCTGTCATTGTGTTCGATCCATCTTTGAACAGTCCGTTGTAAGCTTAATTTATACAAATGGAAGAGACTGTTAACTTTCAATAAAATTAAATAGGAATGATAACTTTAAGAGATAATCACAACCATCGTTTAAAAACTAACAGTAAAGTAATGAACATTGAATATATAATAACGTCTAAAATCGACATATTTTTTTTTCAACTTAACAAAGATGTCCTTGTAGCGGTATGGTGATGATTTTTTTTATAGGAAAGGCGGCAAACGAGCAAGCACCTGATGTTAAGTGATTACCGTCGCTCAGGTACATCTACAATGGGACGGGGATGGGGAGGTGGATGGGGAACGGGCCTCCGGTTGCCTCACTCACCGAACGAAACGCAGAAGCACAAGATGCCTCTACTTCACGCCCGTATTCTGTGTGGCCGTGGTACCAACCTGGTTGAGACGGCCCATTTGGGCAGCAGCAAAAGCCGCCGCTTGGCTCTACCACGTATAAGACTAATATCGACCACAGCGATACCTTCAAGCATCAGGCAGTTGTCAACTGCGCAGAAGATATTATATTGCCACAAGTTTATACACAAACACAGAAGCATTCGTCTTTACCTTTCAATAGGCGATATAATACCTATGCGATAAGATTGGAGGAAGTGTCCATTGATAACGCAACAGAATACAACCGAACCCTAAAATCAATATTTTGCATTTTGCACAGATTCTGGGTGGGTACTCGTGTGCTGTTTTTTCTTTTCAAACGATTTGCAAAAAGGAACAGGTTCTCAAGTCGACTAAATACTTTTTATTTACTAGTTCCTTTGCGATGTAGTTGCGGTAAAATAAGGTCTGTCGCGCGTTTTAGCCCATGGGTGTCATAAATGTCGTCTAAGAGAAGTGATTGGAAAATTTTAAAATCTTATTGATGTACTGTCAGACTGTCCTAGATCGTAACGCAGACTGGTAACGGACAACAGGTCAAATTTGCTGAGTCCCTGGTTCTTCTTGGGCAGGCGGGTTGTTGAGCGCTGGTACTTTAGTACCAGTGGTGTTGCTCCCTGTCACTAGCCTGTGGTATTTGGGTTCCAGTATATTCGGATGGATTTTCCGTCATCATTCGGTCGCCTAAACCTTGTTCGTTCAGCTAGATGAGCACCGCGACCAGGTGCGGTTGAAATTTGGGAAAAAAGTAAGTGTATTCCCCTTACATACAACTATTCACATCCCAATTACATTGACTATTTAAAAGAAAGAACAAACAAAAAAGGTATTTAATTGCCTCAATACAATCATTAGTCTTTGAGAAAGTGACACATGTTCCGCTATGCAAAATCTCATTGATGAGCTGTCAGACTGTGGTTGTTTCTATACGATCTATTTGTAAAGATAATCTCAAAATCTGTGGTTGTAATTCAATGCTTATTTTTTTTTAAATCAATGTTGCTAACATACGACTAGATTACATTAAACTTGTGGTTTTGACACAACTAATGTCTAAGACAACGTAAAAGTTAAACATTCGCATTCATAGTATATGTATTTTATTGTCGTCAATCATGTCTAACATTATACGTTAAAATATCTCATTCTCTCGCCGAATCTACTAGTTCAATTAATAGGAAAAAGCGAATTATAGTCGAATATAATATAGTCCATGATATGGATACAGTATGGTATTTTTAAATAGATTGGAGTGTAAAACGAGTTAATGGTAAGTGACGTAAAACCTGATGGCAAGTGGTGACTCCAGCCCATGGACAAGCAAAGACTTCAATTGAAGAAGGTAACAGCGTTGTCACATATATACCATAATTATACTGGCTCTTTATATCTCTGAAACCGGAACACAACAGAAATTTCACTGTTGTTTGACGGCAGAAATGGGTAAGAGTGTGGTACCAACCCAGACGATCCCACGAGATGTACTCGTATAGGCCAGAGTTAGTTTCTTTCACTCATGTCTCTTTTGAAGCGATTTTTTATGATACGAAAAGTTTAATTGATATATTATAAAATCTTTATAGTTTTATACATTTAAAGTAAGAACACGATACGTCATCTTTCAGTGTAATAAATAACTATGAATAGAAATATGATGTAAATACTAGGATACTACCAAAAATACCAATAGTAATTAGAGTAATCAATATCATCATCATCGGCCTGTAAGCAGTTCACAGTTGAAAATAAGATTCAACCAAGTCGGAACGATTTGCCGTAAACCATTTTCTGACTTTTCCTTTAGTCTCCTTTTACGCGACAAAATGCAGTAGTTGCAGAAGCGTAAAAATATCACGCTTCTACATACTAGTATATATAATCAGATCGCAATGCGTTGTCACTTGACACTTGTCTTATAATGATGATCATAAAAGTAAATATAATAAAAGACATTCGCTTATTGCGTTATATGGAACCGATCTAAAGAAGCTTGGTGACTGGTGCGGTGCGATGTAAAACCCATATAATAAGTATAAATTATAATACAATAAAATTCTGGCAGCGAATGATAATATGTCTTCACTTTAGTCCAGCGGGTATCGTCAGAATCGAAATCTCATGATATCGAAATAGAAGAAAACCGAAAGAAAGTAGTTAACAAAAAACTTACCTCGATAATCGTTGATAGCAACGACCAGTGTTAAGGTGGAGCCAAGCGGGACAATTCCGGATACAGGAGGCGCCCAAGGACCCTTTCCTGCTTGTATCTCCATCCAACAATCAACATTGTCACCTAAACAAATTAAATTGACATTGATACAACAATTTCTATATCAGAAAATATCTGCTAATTTTTTATTATCTAGTCAATTTTTTTCACGTTTTTTCATTTCATTGCATTATTCTAATCACTAAATAATTTGTTTATTTTAATAAGAAGTGCACGAAATTACAAAATACAATTCCTCGTATATTTAGTATTCAATCTTATTTACATACACACAGTCCATTTAAACAAGTGCAGCATTATGATCCTTTCCTTTGTTCACTCTTCCATCTTGTATCGTTTATCTTTTCTTTGTGTATACATACATAATAAATTTAAGTATATAAAAATAGAGTTCACTAACAAATCAACAGACCGTTTAAGTTAATCAATCATTTAACCGTATAAAATAAAAATTACACGGCTCTATTGACATTAAACGTTCATTTTTTTTTTATAGGTGACCTCGGGCCTAATAATCCAACGCTAAGCGTTTATTACAGCGATCATCTATCTGCCTACGAAGCGATTACGAACAATACTATGTTCTTGGGAGAGGCTTAATAAGTTCATTATTGGGCCATTATCAAACATACAATTTTTTTTTAAAGTAGACTGATAAATAATCAAACAATCAACCAGATGATAAGTGGCTACTGGAGTCTTTAGAAACCGGCATAAAACTTCAATTGAAGAAGTTTAGAGATGCGTAGTCACCCATAAGGACTACGATGAAATGCCTTACAGCCTGTAATCATACTTGAGTAATCTATTTAACTACACTTGAATTATACATTCATATTTTAATGGAATTACGGAAATAAGTTACTTGAATATTAGACAAGTGCTGGAAGTATCTAACAATAATTACAGATGATTCTCAACTACAGTTCACTTGGATTATTGCGTGCAGTAAATCACTAGTTTCTAAAGTTCGTTTGTAGAAAACAGATATCTCTGCAACTTATCATGGATGTTGTGACTCAAACAACCTAGGGTCAATCCCACCATATTAATACATTTATAGTCATTCCATTTGACTTGCGACTCATTTTCTGACAGGCATTTATTTGTTTTATTGTATTTTAATTAACTTTATTGTGTTACTTATTTTCGAATTTTCAAAAATGTTGAAATTACCAAACGAAACTTTAAATGTATTTAAAAATAGTATTTAAAAAAGGTAGTAATGTCCAATTTGTTTTTGTAGCTTAATTTATCTTTTAATTTGTAGTAGTAATTTAATTTATATTTTATTTCATGAACATATTATTAAAAAACATGAAAAAAAATTGATACTCGTGTCATTTCTAAAACTGACAAAATTTCCTAAATTAAATGTAAATGACATTCATTTACTAGCTCTAAATATTAATTACATTATCATTAATCTAATAAGAACGGTAAGGTTCTGTGCAAAATTTACGACCGTTTAAAGTAAAGGCTTTACAGAGTAAAATATAACACAAGGTTTTTTGATTTTCGTTTAAAAAGAAATAATTTACACATAATTTTAAATAACATCTAACTGTGCAGCAGAAGTAAAAAATATTTTATATTTTTATAGATTGCAAAAAGAAAGAAAATAGAGACATAAAGGAATAGAGTCCTGACAAGTAATCTGTAACCTTCTTCGATTGAAGTTGTTTGTTGATCTGTTGGACTGTAAGCTTAATTGTCACACAATTTATATTATAAAAAAAACTTATTACTTAAATTCCCTACCTCTAAAATCAAGCTGTACAACGTCTAGATCAGCGATGACCATCGGAGGCTTGGAGGCTGTCTTCTCGTAATCGTTAAACCATTCGCAACGCAACCGCTTCGCTTCGTCCCACACCTCGAGGAGATCTTTGTCATACTGAACCACCACTGTGTTCTCGTAGAACTGTCCGTGGAGATCTGAAAAATAAAACAGAGAGTAATGCGTGATTAAAAAATCTTGCCTAATAATTATTTAAAAATATCGTTTAATTTACTTTAAAAATAAATATAGCACACAAAAAATATTACCATAAATATTTTTATAAGGTTACATCAGATAAAATTTCTGTACGTACTAAGCATCAAGAGATCAAGCATCGCATCAACGGGAAGTTTTTCCAAAAATGTTGATTCGTCCGGTTGTTGGCTAATGTGTCAACATTTTTAATTATGTTTGGATATTCTTAACATTTATATATAAGGATAATATTAATAATTTACGAGTTACGCGGAAGCTTACAGGTTTAAGTGAAGATATGAGGGCATTTTAATCTGAAATGAGTTATACTTACTAACATATTCCAAATAATTATTGTTTTATTCTTTAATTTCAAAAAAATGTACATTGACCCCAATAAAAACACTTATCGATTTATTTGTAATTTCGAATTTCTTTGAATCATATTAACAATGTTATAAAAAGATGTTTCAATTGATTACAGCTAAAAAAATAATACCTAGATATAGATCATGGTATGATCAAATTTTAATCGGACGGAATCGTTTCTTCTTCTTTCTACTACCTACATTCTATCTATTTTTTACTAACTTCTTTTTCCTTCTACCACATTCTAACATTTTAAATATGTGCTTTATCAAAGCATAATTGAATTTTTCAATATACCAGTGTGAGGACAAACCTACAGTCATCATCTAAGCTATTTAAAAGAAAGAGATCGCTAAGCACATTAGTTTTATGAACAACTTTCATATTTTACGGATCCTCTACATTTAATTGGACAACAAAATACGTCACGCTTCTCCAAAATTTAAGGTCTCGTGATAAATAAGAAGAAATACATATGTAACCGGTAAAATAAAGACATAGTTTCCTTATTTTTTGGAAAGAACAATATCGGGACCAATGAATTAAACGAAGTTTTTTTCGACATATAAATAAGAATAATTTTTTAATCCTTATTATTACTAGGGCTAAACGCGGATGAACTCTCGCAAAAAGTGGAAGTCGGTCGAAGAACGCGGATCGAAGACAAGTCTCCCGGTCAACACTGTACAAGCCATAATGACTCTTAAAAGCTTTCAATTACCTCCCTTCCAATACTGCGAACCATTAGGACAATATTATCGCAAAACGATGCGTGGTGCTATCATTTCCGAACTCTATTACTAGCGACTTAAAAAAGATTTCAATTTGCCGCATTTAAAGCACTGTCCGCTTATGGCAAACAACATAAAGTTGCAAATAGTAAGTTTGTTCGGGAAGGAAATACTTTAGAGTACTGGATTCAGGGATGGCGTCTTCGAGGCGGGCTGTCACGGGAATATGCGCCTTACACGTTTATGTTATGCGGTCTGGTCGGGTGGCGATTCTGAGAAACAATGCTCGCTCCACGTTCGTAGAAAGAGCGGACCTCTCCGTCCGTTACATACACTAGCCATAGAGGACATAACTAGGAATCGGAACGAGAAAAACTCACTTTGCTTTGTTGAAATGGGACCGATGACCAGTAGAAGTTGACCAAAAGCGATTTAATTGAATATTGTTACAAATCGCTGTCAGCAACTAAAGCTAAATCTTAAGTAATATGCATTTCATATTTAATATCCTGTAGAAGTCGACCAAAAGCGATTCATTGGAATATTGTCACAAATCTCTGTTAAGAACGGAAGCTACCTAGTAACCAAAAGACAGACATTATGGATATCCATTTGGCACGATTCAGCGAAGCCAAACTGACTTCCGCGAACCACTTTTGCCACTCCGATAAAAAGAGCGTGACGAGTAACGGGTGCCGAGATGTTTGCAGGAATTGCCATGAGATTTTCAAGGCTTTTCAATCTTCGCCTATTAAGAGACTCGCGGAAAGAAAGGCGGTGGCGGTTTATTTTGTTGCTACCACACAAATATAATACATGTTCTAGTTAATTGTATTCAGATACGAATATGCTATAGCTAGTTTCAGTACCAAGTTGATAAATAAATAATTACGAACTTTGTTAGTCACAAATATTATAGCAATGATCAAAATATTATATAGGTAGGATTTATTATCTCTGTTTTAATATTAGTTTAACGCAGACCACAGCAGATCTATCTCTTTTAATATCTATATATGTTTATATATGTACCATAACGTAAATGCCGTACCTTAATTAATTAGACCAGTCACGGTACCGGCTATACAAGCGTAGTGATTACGGCCACCTGACAGGAGGAGAGGTTTATGTCCAGAAGTGAACTGTTCAAAGACTGATGAAGAAGAAGAAAAACACCTCCTCTAACGACCTACCATTCATTCGGGACATGCTTACTGACAATCTATGACAATAAGAAGTGATAGTTTGATGCACTATGCCTAGTTGATAATGACCCTATTCTATATTCTTTACTGAGGGTTGCGGGTTTGGATCCAGCTAGGGGCAAATACTTGTATGATTTATTTATTTATTAAGCATTATCAACAAGGACACACTACAATTTTTTGTTAAAAAAAATTGCAACTGACTTAAAGGCAACCACGGAAAGCCAGAGATATAGTCTAGTATAGTTAAATGAATATTAATATTATTCAGATCTATTACTTATTACTTTTCTAAAGTTAATGTTTATAACCGAGTCATGTTGTATGTATATAACATTATTTTCCTATGTAGGTATTTATATATCTGTCTCATCACTATCCAGCTACCAAGACAGGGAATCCTAGTTGATCGCTCGCAAGCCGAGTCTAGAAAAAATCTTGTAATATTAGATTATAAAAAGGTATTGTATATTTGAAAAAATTACAAAAAAGAAGATACCGTTTCCTTCGCCAGTTTCTTCTCCGTCAGAGGAACCTCATTAAGAAACAGTGGTAGATTTTAAATAAAAATTACTTTCGACGAGTGAAAATGTATGTTGAATAAATGATTTGATTTAGTTTTGGGCTGGATAACGTGTGTCATTGTTATAATATACATACATACAAATATAAGTATCTAAACATGGATATTTATTTAATGTATAGGATTATGTACATATTTTCACTATCCAATTATTAAGACAGGGAATCCACTTTGGCACTAGATGACATGTGTGTGATATTTAATTGAATATAATTTATTGATAATGGTTTTAATTTGAAACAATTCGAAATGCATTCAACGAGAAAATAAATTTTTCTATTTATAAAATATTTTGTTTAATGATGTTTTCAACTTTCAAGTGAACGTCAATAAATATCGACTAAAAGCCAATGCGGGGTCGTGGGAGAGGAACTGAACTAGAAGGGCTTATCACTTCCAATAGATTAATCAGTCACGGAACAGCGACAAGAAGTGGACGGTCACACAAACCTAAAATGGTTTTAATGTTTCCTTTGTATTATGAATGAACATTAAAGTGTTTCCACAATTTTAACACTGATAAATGATATTTTTAATTAAAGCAAATTAATTGAGCTGTGAGTGAAATGAAAATCCATATTTATTTTCTATCGTTAACTTATAAAGTAATGATATTTAAATCATGTTTGATACTATACGCTGTGAATATTTAAATAAGCCCATATTAAGCGAAACTTACGTTCGGTAGTATATTAAGAGTTAATGTATAGACGAACGCTTAACAACAAACTGAATTCGGAAAATCCATACGTATATGTAACACATACAATTAGAAACACATACTTGAAATACTGCGTACTTCTTGCGATCAGCAGTATTAGATAAAAGGTTTACTGCTCTTAACAACACCAGCTTAGCGAGGCGATAATGGTCAAATTTCCATTAACGGCGTAACAGCGCGGTCTATCAGTAGATTTAATCTGATAGAATGAAAATAAGAAGAATTAAACGTAATTGTTTAATAATTATTGCAAGTGCAAACCGTGGACACGACCTCTCTCTTCTGACCCTTAATTTAGTAACTAGGGTAGGTGACCTCCTTTTTATCACAATCATGGTACAAAAGTTAACCTATGTAGATTGTGTTGTTTGTGATAAAAAGTAACTTCTTCCATAACGTGATCTATCTCTGACGTCCGTGTGGCTTAGTGGTTAGCGTGCCTCTTTGTTGAGCCTGTTGAGATCCCAATTACAGACGAAGTCAATATTTGTGCAAAACACAAATTGTATGGTTGTGTCATGTTCGCTCCGTGTCTCTGACACTGCATCTGACACTTCCTCTGATCTTATTGCATAAACGTTATATTGGATATAAGAAAATAAGGAGTTCTTCTGTGCTCGCTCGTACATTTACGGTATTATAAAATATCTCCTGCGCAGTGGACAATTGTCGGTTGTATTTGGAAGTTGTCGCTGCGGTAGATGTCGGCCAGGAAGACATCTGTATCAATTTGTCAACAGTCCTTGAGGCGTGATACTGCGCCAAGCGTCCAAGCATATAAACTTTCACATTACTAATATATACTAATATTATATATAATATAATAACTATAAAAAATAAAAGTAATGAAATATTTAACATCTAGTTAGGTTGTTAGCAACAAGGTTAAGAACTAAAATAACATTGCAGTATTCAAAACTCATGAAATCTTTACGACTGAAAAACGAATAATTACAACCGACACCTCGCTTGGACTCACTTGTATATTGTTAACGTATTGTTGTTAACTCATTAGTCAGTATTTTGCCGTTTTAAGATTGAAACATGAGTAGACTATTTTAGTTGATGGCCACCCTAACAGTTCCATATTATTATGTATGTTATAATATTATGTATATTCATGAAAAGTTAGTTATTATTCGATGTATTTATGATTACTAAATAAATCGAACATTCACGATTATTAACGGTGTTGTATTAAAAATGTGTTTGTAGTTTAATGAAGTAAAAATGAAAATGACACAAAACTCATAATTTAAACATGCCTTATGTAGTATATACATTTCATACATATATTACTCTAGCTATACACACACCTATACCTATCTTATCGCTATCCTGTTACCAAGGTACATGGAATCCTAGTTTAAGACTAGATGTCGTTTGTGTCTGATACATATTATTATTATATAATACATTATTATTATATATAGACATCTCAATCACAAAGTGAGGATGCAATTTAGAATTATGGAGATAAACTGTTATAATAATACCGAAGGATAATGCAATCTTAATCACGCAACTATCACATAAATCAATGTTATTAAGGTCAATCTTGGCTTCAACAACCGCAATGGAAACGGCAATGCGCTAGGTATGAATATAAGTACGATTTGCTACTTACTCCATTCATTGATCACATATATAAATTAATCTTAAAGTGTTTGAACTTCTGCAGCAGAATCTGCTATTTATGATATATGACTATAATTTAAAAGAAAAATAATATAAGTTGCTTTAATTGGAACCTGTTTCCATCTGTACTTCAATGTACAGATTTCATCAATGTATAATCCCAATTGGACATTATTCTATCGATACAGAAGCCAAAACCACAATTTTTAGAGAAATAAACTATCTGACTATGCATCACACAGTGAACGAATTTCGACTTTACTGTCGAGTTCTTGGAGGATCAAACTATATTTAGATTTTTTTTATCACGCTATGTATTATAGGAGCAAGGAAATTGTCTTAATACCTATAGCGTAGAAACCTCTCGACAAATTTAGATGGATCTTTCACACTATTACTATAGAATCACCCGATCTATTAAATTAATATCGTCACGCTATCTTCTAAAATATATGAGCAGTAGTTATAAAAAAATCATAACATAGAAACTAATAGACGTAAATTTTACGACTTTCATTACGGCGTTTCTAAGGGTCGAGCTTTGAAACAAAAAATATGTACGAGTATTGAGAATACGTTCTATTGAAATAGCTACGCATTAGGCGTGGTTATCTAACTACGAATACCTTCGAATTCTGTGGACGAGAATTAAAAATGAAATCTGTTACACCAATAGAATTTATAATGCTCATATCGATAAAACCACCGAAATTTCTACTTATTGTGTTATAAAATGAAGAAACGCGTACCTATACCGATAACAATATACCGTTTAAAATTAACCCTTTTCTTATTTTTTTATATACATGGCGAAATGCCTAACGCATACCCTCCCTCTCGGGGCAAGGACGGGTTATGTCGAGTTTGCACCGAAGGAAACCCCATGGTGTTCAACCTTCGCCGCATGTCGCCAGGGTTACGGGAACGCTTTCGCGCAGGGAGAGAACATGCCCTCTCCCACACCGTCCTGGTTAGACGCGCCGGATTACAGACGCGTCTACCTACTCAGCCTCCAAACCCACGAGGGCCACGGACCTCCCCGAGTCCGCCACCCGGAGTCCATGGGGATCAGGAAGACTGGCGCTCTTAAGCCTCAGCCTTCCCGGCACCCCGGCGGATCTGGTCTATGGCTCCGCCGGCGACCACGTTTGGGCCGCGAAGGGTAGGGTCCACGGCTCAAAGTAATACCGACACTCCTCTCAAAATGTGATTATCACAGCGGCTCGTTAGGCATGAGCTTGGTTGGATGATTCTCCCTTTTCTCTTTAGGTTTGGGATTGGGGGAGCGGCACACTTTCTCTAAGCGTAAAATTGTAATTTTCCGAGATTCACGTGGACGGAGTTGCGGGAACAGCTAGTAATAATATATCAGTTTTTTTTATGGGAATGGCGGCAAACGAGCAAGGTATATCTGTAATGGGACGGGGATGAGGAGGTGGATGGGGAATGGAGGGGTTGCCTCACTAATCGAATGAAACGCAGAGGCACAAGATGCCTCTACTTCACGCCGGTATTCTACAAGGCCGTGGTACCAATCCGGTCGAGCCGGCCCATTCGAGCAGCAGTAAAAGCCGCCGCTTGCCTCTACCACGTCAAAAATGAGTAACCTTAAAGTTACAAACTAGTTAACAGTCAATCTGATGGTAAGTAGTGACTGTATACTTTGGATACCTCATTCAAAGTAGATTACAGATGCAATGTCACCACTGATGTCTAATATGGAACGCCTCACAGCCTGCTGACAGTCTGTACCATTCAAAATCAAACTCAGTTTAGGTAGTTGTGTTAGCTAGTGGTCATAAACTGCTAACAGATGTTCAAATCAGCTAGGAGTACATAATCATCATCAAGTACTTATCAAAAATATGTATCAATGTAAGTATTAAAGTATAGTGTCATTGTAACGGGGACCGTAAACCGTTGTAATGACTTAATTGTAACGACCCCTTCTTGGTAAACGTTTACTACATCCACTTTTTTGTGTTGTTTCTTACAATAGCCGTCAAGTGTAGTTTATTAAACGTTTAAAATTTACGGTAATGTGCAAAAATTATTATAGTTGAAGAAAGAAATCTTTATTACCCTACATGGTAACGAAAATAAAGTACGAGAATTATACGTTACATAAATTTGATCGAATGATCTTTCAGCGGCACGTAAAAGCATTGAAATTTTTCGCGAATACCCAACGCACTACATTCGCACTATATTTTTATTATTCCGTAAAAGAAACTACCGTGTGACACAAGTGTGGAAACTTCACAATTACTGACCATACTGACTTCCTATTTCAGTCGACTTTTAAAAAAAAACGTTCACGTTCACGAGACAAATTTCGATTAAATTCAACGTCTTTGTTCACAGTGGCATATTTCCGCTGTAAGTTAAATGTTTTAGTGATGTAATTTAATTAATATTTTTATATCAATAATTAACTGAAGTTATATATAAATACTCTTTGCGGAGGTTTTATAATACAATATTATTTTACAACCTAAATTTTGAAGTTGTGCGTAAACTATAAATGGATTTAAGTAGACGTCTCATCGATCTAAAATGATGTTATGATTTAAGTAATAATAGAATTTCTGCAAAAAATATTAACGTTAAAGATGGAGAATTATCTCTTTAAGAGTGTTATATGACTTATACTATACCTATAGCTATATCAAATGATATTCTATACATAGTAAAAGTACACATGCGTTTATATACATATTAAAGATAAGGTAAGAAATCAAATCAATATAATATACGCTGTTCCGATACCCATGCGAAGTAAGGCATCAGTTTCTAAAATAATTTTCGTAGCCTTGACCTCTTACTACGTATCAAAATAAGTGTTGAAACAATTAGGTTGCAGCGACTAAGATTATCGGTGTTAATAATCGTCGATTACATTTTAATATTAAATTTCAATACTTATTTATCTTTGTAAATGATTATTAAAATTGAAATACGTGATTTTTGTTTATAAAAAACAGAATCTCCAAATTATTCGATATTAAACTATTTCGTTTATCGGTGTCAATATTTCCATACAGTGAAAGACAACGTGCATCAGTGCTGACAACAAAAACATACATGCTGTTACAACAGTTTAGGCCGTTCATTTCTGATTTATTCATTTTTGTTAATCATCACAAAAATTTTTCAATAAAATTAATTAACAGCACTAAATAAAATATAATGTATTGTTTTAAAATGTCAAGACTAAAATGTGTTATATAAGTCTATAATTTTTAAATTATGTATTTGAGTTTATTTCTTTCTAATATATTATATGAAGATATTAACACGGTCTGAATATTACATTTTGTTTGCCAAGTTTAACAAACTATCCTCGTGAGTAATGAATGCACATCATTTTTGATAATGTCATTTTTAAATTTTAGTTCACTTTAGCAGCCTATTTTAGTCCACTGCTGAACATAGGCCCTCTGTAAGAAAGCGCCAGAAAAACACTGAATACATTTTCTGGAAGGTTCGCTCATAACTCCAACACTAGTCTGTGTGATATGGGTTTGGTAAGTTCAGATAGTTATTCTACCAGCATCAGCAGTGCCACCAGTCCCGGTTTGTAGTGTATACTAAACCAGTGTTATTACAGACCGAGGCATTCCGTCTTAGACAGCTCAGGGGTGAGAACGCATCTGTAACATCCTTCAATTGAATTTGTTTACCGGTGCCCATGGGATTCAGTAGCCACTTACTATCAGGTGGAGTGTTAGTATGTTTGTATCAACAATCCAATAAAAAATATTGATGTTTGATCATGATATGATATTCCAACTAATAATACCAATTTTGTTAGCTTGTTTTATCCCACTTACATCAGCAATACCAGAGCAGCTGCAGGTGCGTTGCCGTGATTTAAGGATTTTTTGGGGGATCTGCGTGCCGGTATTCTACGTGGTCGTAGTACTGCCCCTGTCGAGCCGGCCCATTCAAGCAGCAACAAGCTACCACCTGGCTCTACTTCGTTCGAAATTTTTCTCCTAGTGTTTCGTTAGTAGCATATATAATAATAGCTGAATGAATAATAAAAGAAGATGTTTATATAAGGTGAACTCGTGGTTTATTAATTAGTGCGTATGGTGTGTGGTCCTGGGTTCGAATCCCAGGCGAAGCCATTATTTGTATAAAACAAACATTGTTGTATTTCGGATCTGATTGTGTTGTGTTGCATCTGACCCTTCTTCCGATCACAGTGTTAAACTGAATATGGGAAGGTTAAGACGAGTGGGTGCCTCTGTGCTTGAGCGTACACTAACGGCACTATAATATCTTCTGCGAAGTTGACAAGTGCCGATAATATTTAAAATTTACGGAGTGGTTAAAATTTGCCAAAAGAACATCCTCGCGAACGAAATAAATCTAACTGTATTTTAAAAAAAACATGAAGCGACTTCAACATACATAATCAACATAACCATGATTTACGACTTGGATATATTAATTAAAATAAACGTTTTATTGCTCTTTAATTGCCGTAGTTTGCATTGCGGGGACCATTCAAGAATGTATTTATGAATTTCACACATAATTCGCGCTTCATTTTAGCAAAATAAAGCGCAACGCGCGTCGTTGTATTTGGTGGTGAATGCCATTAAAGTGAAACTAAAGACATAATGTTTTATATTAACGAAACATCAATAAAATGAATACAAAATATCAGCTAATGATAACTTTGGTATACTGGGTTTGGTTGGCTGATTCATTCATAAACTACGAGAGATTACGAATTTCCATTTCGTATTTACATTTCACTCAGCGTAGCCAAACGTGCTTCCGTAATATATCTCCTCTTCGGGAGAAAGTGGCGGCTCTCGTCGCAGTGGTTTCCATCGCTGACGATGATACTGCTATGATGAATCTTTCATGAGATTTTCAAGGTTTTTTCTAAACGCCGCCTACGATACCAACCGTAAAGAAGAAGTGGCAAATGTCTGGACAGCTGCCACCGTCATGTATTTAAATGGTAATGGCACGTCAATAGACATGTAGATTGTTAATTTCATCGTATTTAATGAAGCTATCACACAAGTGATTGATATTAAAGGTATCTGGATGTGTTATTCTGCGTCCTGGATCTCTAACTTATAGAAGCGTTACATCAGATACGTAATGGTAAAGATAAATAAGTCGTCTATGTTCAGCGTATAGCACGATACCTTTGGCCCCATAACATATTTTGTGAATAATTTTTTTTTACTTTATATTTAAATTGATTATCGATTAAGTATAGCAATAATAATTCGGTCAGTGACGTAATCTGCGCTATGGCATCATAGTCACATCCTTATAAAGGTCCTATAAAAATTAAACAGTCAACACGAAAAAGTAAATTCGCTTAAGAATATCGACCATCCATGGTAAGGTAAGTATAATTCTTGTAAATTAAAAAAAAAGAAAAAAAGCAAATTATCTATTTACATAATCAGACTTTTTGTGTCTGTTAATGACTAGAACTCAAGCAAAAACTGGAACTAATTAATTTTGTTATTTATATGCTTTTAAGAAAAAACCTAAATACATCATAATTTTGCACATTTCTCAACACAGCTAGCGCTAATTAGTACAACAACAGAAAAATGTTCGGGCCGCTACTTCGTCGGAGATAGAGAGATAAAGAGTTTAATAAGCGTTAATAATACACCATTTGGTTCGGAAAAACTTACCAGGTTTCGTGCCACATTTCGCGTACGCGATCCTGAACGAGAAATATGTTTGCCCTGTCGATGGTGGCACGTACACACAACGGGGATCTCCATGTTGTCCTGAAAACCAAACACTGTATAAATACGAGAGAATATTACACGTTAAACAAGGAATAGTTTAAAACAAATTTTTGATTTTTTTTTCATTAAATCGGCATCAGGTTTTAGTATGTCTTTAGACATAAAGATATTTATTCCGACACTTACATTTACACCCAGTACATGGTCTGAAAAAGTAAAGTAGCAGCCTGTAAGTGTCCACTACTGGGCAAAGGCCTCCATCTCAAATATCTGAGAGGGTGTAGAAGCCGGGAATAGCCCGTGGTAAACACAGCACTTAAAATTGCTATTAACAATTTTAGTGGTGCCGGCACCGGTACCCTGACCACTTGGCTAACACGGCTCTCTAGTCTACCACGCCTCTCTAGGCTACCACATATTTGGCAGGCTGGTGATACATAATAATTATAAAGATAAGAAATCATAAAAAAAAAACGAAGCAAAAAAAACACATAAATGTATGTAGCACAAGGAACTTGTGTCTGTTGTGATAAGGCGACGGAAAGGACCTTTGTTGAGTAACGAATTTAGGATTTTCTTTATTCGATTGTGATAACAAATGAACTGACAGTCTACCTGATGGTAAGTGACTACAAATAACTTCAATCGACGCAGGTTAAAGACGCGTTATCACCCCTGATGGCTAAGATGGAATGCCTCAAAGCCTGAAATTATATTGGCTTAGTATATCTTTAAATCCAGAACTCAAAAGTCGTTGTACTGCCGATTGCTACGTTTGCTGACTGCAGAAATACGTAAAAAGCTGAAGACGACTCCTTGGCAGAGTAGGAATATGGAATTTACTCGCTCCTTTTGATATACAAAGGCTATGTCCGGTCGTAAACTATTCACACACTAATGGTGATAATGACAGTAAAGTCTAAGTCTAAGAGAATCTGCCACCTTATCTAGCCCGTAGGTGCTAAACTATGGTGTAAAAGTCGACTTATGAAATAGCAGAAAAATTACATATTTTCCGACAGTAGGATTTTGAAATATGCATGGCAGAAAGTACATAGATAGGTGAAAGACAGCAGCGCCTAAGATGCGGAGGTGTCTGGTACTGCGATCGCCTATCCACCAGACCAACCGTGATGATTATGACCAAGGCCTTCGTCCAGCAGTGGACTATTGACTTACAGGGTGGCAAGAAGAAAGTGATGTTGATAAGCTATCATCATGTAATTAGTCTTACAACTTAGATTAAAACTAATTAATGTAAGGATTTAATCTTCGCTATATTAGGCGGACAGTATTCAGATGTTTTATTACTGGAAATGGGGCAAACGTGCTAGCGGCTTACCTGATAGCAAGTGATTATCGGCGCTCACGTACATCTGCAATACCAAAGGAGCTGCTGGTGCGTTACCAGTCTTTCAGTATATGTTGGCATGGCAGAGGAGGAAGGGCGGGGAAGGGGGAAGTGGGCCTCAGGTTTCCTCTCTCACCGACTTACTTCGCTACTACTTCACGCCGGTATTCTGGAAAGCCGTGGTACCAGGTCGAGACGGCCCATTCTAACAGCAGCAAAAGCCTCCTCTATTGTATATAAACGAACTTATAATTTCTCTACATTATAATGTAATGAGGGCAAAGAATTTAGAAAACTAACATCTCAAGTTTTTATTTCAAATAATAATATTTTAGAAACGTACATCATGTCAAACATTTGATGTAAAAAATTGGATTTGGCAAAACTTCTAGATATTAGGTTCTAGATATTATAATTCATTGCGCTGTTTTGTCTCGGTGGTTAGTTCTAGGCCACGAGAAAATTCGATTAGCACGTGACCGTCAGCTGCCTTTTAGTTGGTATATATCAATTTTACTTTCCATCGAAAATAATCGTAGTAACAAGACAACTTGAGAACAATGGATACATATTGGTCATTTTATCAAAACCATTAGTTTTATCTTATATATTTAAAATTATTTGTATTTTATTAGGTGTAGCCATAACCGACGAATATGTTGCTGAAATTTATGGATTTGGAAGAAGTGTGAGAAGTGTATTTTCAGGATAGTGCCAAATGGAAATCCATAATCTTTGCCTACTCCACTACGTGAAAGACGTAAGTGCGCATTGTTAATAAAACTCAAGCGAAACTAAATCTGTACATTGAATATAATTAAAATAAAAAAGTAAGAACTACTGCTTTACATTGAATATATTTCCAAAATTTTAATTAGACACTACTATAATATTTTCTCTTTAGTGCTCTCCATTTTATTGCATCGTCCAAAGGTTAACTGGTAGAGAATGCTTCTGGCATTAAATCCGCCAATATACATTCTCCTGTATATGAAGTTAAATAAATAAAACAAATATTATACTACCGATACAGATGAAAACCACAATTTTCGGTCATGTCTGTCTGTATGACTACGCAACACGCAAAAAACCAGTGGACGGACTTTCACTGTTGAGTTTCTTGGAGGACCGAGCAACGTCTAGGATATATATCATATACGCTATCTGTTACGGGAGCTGAGCAACGAACGTACTTATCTTAATGCCTATAACGTAGAAACTCCTCGAAAATTCCAAGAGCTTCCAACACAATATTACACAAGAGTCCAGCCGAGATAGTAAATTAATTTAGTCACGCTATCTTCTCAAACAGAAACCACTGGACGTAATTTTATACGCCTTTCATTGCAGTATTTCTGGGGAACAAGCCTTTAAACAAACAATATGTATTTTATGCTACCTATTGTAGGAGGTAGGCGTGGTTATCTATTAACTATGATTAATATGTGAATAGGACCCCTGTCACTGTGTTAATAGTGGTATAATCTTTTGTTTGTTAAAAATTGTTCATAATTTATGTAAACTGGCTTATCGAATAGTCCACCTGATGGCATAGGCTGCAGCTATGGACAACTGCAACTAACTTCAAACAAATAAGGCTACAAGAGTATCTACCCCCTAAAACTAAAACGGAATACCTCACAACCTGTACTTGTGCTGGTTCTTTAACTGTTCAAACCGAAATACATCTGAAGACGCATTGCTACTTGGCTACAGAAATAGGTAATAACTACGTATCAAGATGAACCCCAAGGCAAAAAAAAGTTATCCAGCCACCAAACAAATATGTATTTAAAAACTGTAAATTTACGAATCAACCTTTAGATGTAAGTTTTAAAAGTAAAGAGGTTTTTCCTCTTGCAACTACAATTCATTTCGATTACTGGCTCCACCACCGTGTTTTGGAATATTAAAAAAATTACTGTATCGTTCTTCACATCGTTCTTGAAGTTACACCAATTTTCTCCTAACATTTTAACTTTTAAGTCTGTTCTCTCGTTATCTTCTCGACTTCTGTTTAGGTGTTTGGATATTTGTTGCTCCATCACAATAAAACCGAACGGTTTCAAAAGAAATTAAACATTCTTTTTAATCCTACTTAAATTCGCGGAAAAAGGCGCGGGGGATCATTAGAAATTGATATAACATGTCTGTGAATATATCATTTCTTTAGTCCCGTTTAACAGCTGATCGCGTCTTTGGCTTCTGAGATGTTTACACAGACTTAAAACAAATTCTTACAGAATATACCGATCCCATGCGTTAAGAACATCATAATATATTGTCTTCTGAACGGCACACAATCCAAAACACTCGGCAGAAGGAATCTAAGCAACACCGCGAGTCTCGCTCGGTGGGAGACCGATTGCGATAGTCTGTATACAGAACCCAGAATTTCGAACAGTCGTTAGAATTCGTAAATAGTGGATTCTGTTACACCAAATGAATCATTTTTTTTTTATGGTAACGGTAGCAAACCAGCAAGCTGTTCACCTCATAGTAGTACTATGATGAAACGCTAGCTCGTAATAACTTAATTACCGTCGCCCACGTCCATTTACACCACTAGAGGAGCTGCAGGTATGTTGCCGACCTTTAAGAATATTTGGATGATGTGAGGGATGACGGAGAGAGTGGTAAGGGAAAGTGAGTGAGCCTCCGGTTACCTCTTTCATCAAACGAAATACAGAAGAACAAGATGCCTCTACTTTTCGTCGTTATTCTGAGTGGTACTACAGGGTAGTAAAGCCAACCCATTCTAGAAGCAACTTAAGCCGCCGCTTGGCACAACCTCGTATTGAATTATAGCTATAGAATAATCAGCTAGTGAATAAATAAATCTACTAATTCATACAGGGTTATAAAAAATAATCCTTTAGATATTAATGAATATCGATAAAAATAACATATTTTGTTTTGGGGCTCAATTAAATTAATCCTTAAATTTTAAAGCTTAGAACTGTCTTTACTCTGCACATCACACACCAGTTCAGCCATCGTTCTTCTATTTGTAATGTTATTAGTTTTAATGGATATTTTAATTTAATACGTGTAATTATGAAAGTCTTGTATCTTACCTTTAACATAAATATTACGTTATAGAGTATATAAGCAAATTCTGTTAAGCCATACATTATGACGAAAAATGTCGTGCATACATACTAACAATTAGAAAGTAAAATTTTCATGTTATTAACGGTCCAAGCGCAATTTAACTGGTAATTAACGCCCTGTGACCATTATACTCCGTTTTCATTAATTAAAACATCATTATGTTGCCTCCGTACAGAAATACAGAAATATCACGTGTGGTGAAAAGGAAGGAGAGTGTCATTTTAATATTAACAAATAGATTCCACAAAAAAACCACCCAAAACTTTGATTCCTTTTAACGTTTTCCTCGACTCGGGGAACATAACATGTATTATGTATGTTATAGGTATGTAAGTATATTATAAGGGTTATATATTTAATATGTATATTTCATTTATATTTATTATTTATTTTGAACCTGCCAACATGTTTTCTTTCTCACCCAGGGTTGACTGGTAGAGAATGCTAAAAGGCATTAAGTCCGCCCATTGCATTTCTTCCTTTTTTTTAGGGACACAATAAAGAATGAATAAATAAAATAAAAAAATACTTTCGGTAAAAGCATAAACGAAAGTCGGCATGTCAAGCACGAAGGATTAGCCCATACTCACCACGTTAGGCGGGCGGATATGTGGGCGCAGTGTACCCACGCACCAGTGACGCTGCACCCCATCACTACCACACGTGGTATTTGTCTACGGTATATGCGGAAAGATTTTCGCCATCAGCCGGTCGCCAGAGCCTCGTTAGTTCACGATTAAGGTGCACTGCGTGCAGATGAGGTTGACATGGTATGGGGATAGTATTACAATCTTTTATGTTTTCTAAAAACGATTTCGAGTTTGGCGGATAAACTTTTTAAAGTGTAAAATTTAATGAGATGTATTATTTTTTATTAATCCAAACCAACGAATCTAGAACATTTTAACAAAATAATAAACAATTAAGCAGGACCTGAATTGTGTGTCGACACAAAATTTAAAAAGACATATAGCATCAGACTAATTTCCTTTGATCTTTTCGGACGTTTCCACGAAAAATTAAGTGTTGCAAATTCTCGAACTGTTGCTCGCAAACGAATGCTTGGCTCACAATGATTTTTTTTCGACCAATAGAACTCTTGCTTTCGAATGCTCGCGATGGAGTCGCAACAATAGTTGTACTTACGTCTTTTTCGTTGCATACAGCTGTAGGTACTATCGACTTAAATAAAAAAAAAACAAACATTGTTTGTACACATCTCGTTTCTCCTCGGTTCTCGTTTCAAAAACAATATTTCACGGAGTGCTATAATGTCTCTTATACGCCACCAAAAAAAAGCTTTCAGCAGAACATCAAATATTCGCTATAAGGCTTTGAATAAAGTGCAAAAAGCAGCAAGCGACCACGCTGCCGACGAGAACCGTCCCGAGAAGAGATTGATGGGCAATCTCATTGTCTTGCCAGTCGTCCCTTTTTTACTTGTATTTCAAGGTACGCGTATGACGTGAAATTTCGTATCCGAAAGCCTGTAATTATATTTGTAATCCTCGCTACAAGAGCCATTTCAAAAAATTACATACCACGACATGGTATAGTTGAGCCTTGTTACCAATGACCATTTCAAAAATATATAAAAAAGAAGTTTTGTTAAAATAGAAACTACAAAATTGTGATATGTACGGTTTGAAACGGTTGTGTCTTATCTAGAACGCGCACAGAATTGATAACTCGGCGTATATCTTTGTTAGTGAAACCCCAGCAATTACAAGTTACAATTAGTACCGCTCTAAATACGATCCGCTGTGCACTCATATTAAAGAGTGAGATAATTTTACAGTACATATTGGATCAATTCATCATACAGTTTCAATGTATTCTCTAACAGATTACTGATAATTTGAAGCCTTAACTTGTCCAACAATTCTTTAACATTTAGACATTAAAAATATGTCTTTAAACGAACCGATGAGGAGAGCAGAATCGCTAGCAGACGTCATGCTCACTTTGGTCTCAATAGCCGAGTGGTCATATAGGATCTCCTTCTGAATCCGGAGACTCAAATTCGATTCTATGTGGAGTGCACAATTGATTGAATTGAACAAATATTTCCCGCAAAGAAAGGGGCAACTAACCCCTCACGTTCACGAATAAGGGACTCAATTTAATTGTGAGCAGACACCTAACCATATTTTACTATATAGGTTATGAAAGTAGAGTGCCTGGTATCTGTACAGGAACAACAAAAGCGCATTAATTGATTTTACCAAAAAACAAAACAGAAGATATCATCCCAGATATCAAATTGAGAACACCATTTCAAAAATGTTAACAAACACACGAAGATGGTTGTTATGATTGTTTACAAGATAAACCTTGTGAATACTTTTTTTTACTAATTGACGCTTAAGTCGTAAAACTACCCTTGGTCATAAACAATGCAGAATAATAAGCAGAAATTGTATCTCATTTCTGATTATCACAGACACATATGAGCTTTATTAAAATTATTTTAAATTACCTTTAGATGACACGATGCCCTCGAAGGGATGTGAGAAAGTGAGGTGCACGTCCATGTGATCTTTGCCGCACATGACTTCCAGCGACTGGATGACGGGCATGCCCTCTGGCCTCTCCATTGGCCACAGTTCGCCGGCGCGTACTCTCGTCTACACGGAAAGTATTGAATTAGTTTCCTGTTACTTATTTAAACGTATTAATTATTATATTCTACAATTCTAATTTTATTGACGATAATAGATTATATTGATACTTTTAGAAACAGTTAAAACTTGGTAAATGTTTTTAGATGACGATTTATTAAATGTTGATATTTATTTTACGTAGCAGACGCATAAGGCTCTAAACTAATCTATTTTACAAGTTTTTTATTAGAAATCATAGAGTAAATATTTAAAGTAATTTATTAAAATAGTTTAAAATTTAGATTGTCTGTTTGAATTAATAAAAAAATTGAGAATTACAAAATCAAGAAATGCATTCTTTGTATACTTTTTAGCGTTATCCTTAATGCAATATTTTTAAAAGATGAGACGTATTATTTCTAATCCAACAGCAAACTTGCAATCGTGTTTACTTACTGAATAATAGCATTCTATTTAGTGATGAACAAGTTAGTGTGCATAATGATACATTGATATTAACTATACTTTTCCTGACGAACTGTAGACGTGTAACGACAGGTTTCTGCAAAGGGAACAGTGTAAACATAATAAACGGGTATCCAATAATGTCCGAGCCAAGCGCTTACATTAAAATTGGATGATTGGCAAAGCCGTGAACGTTTATGAATGGCGCGATTGCCAAATACAGGACAATAAAAAGAAACTGCAGTTATGTCGAGGCTTTTTGTGATCATTCCAAAAAAATGTAAAGTTCAGATTTGTAAATAAATATAAATTGAAATTAACTATAAAGACATAACAGTGATAGTTTGGACTTCATATTTCACAAAAAATTGTTAAATTATAATGTTAATAATAATAATTTAGGAAGAGGGCGTTAATTATGAAATAATTTTCTTACATCATATTATTACATAATAGTTTTAAAAACCTAAGCACCATCTACACGGTTGTTCTATGGCACAAAACGTTATGATGGATCGCGAGCGAATGTTCCAGGAACGGCGCAAGCGCATTTCGTTCCCACGCGCCTTGAAAGAATTCACAAAACGAGATGCACTTATACAATGTCTGCATGTGCGAGTAAATATGGTGTTACGACTCCTCATAATTTAAATTTATGCTCAAGTGCCCATCAACAATTTTGGTCTTTGAATTTTTCTCTTTTACGTAAATGAATTATCACGAGTTTGCATTTTATGAATGAACAATGTATAAAATGAAAGCTCACATTTAATTTACGAAAGCTGTTGACTGTACCTCGATATTTTTGTTATTTTGATATTATATACAGTCTTATCTAAACTATAAATTAACCTAGTCCTCATGTCACTATAAGTCGTACAAAATAATAATATGAAAAAGTGACATTGATATCTGTCGTTATTTTGTAAATGCATACTTTCTGAATGACATACTGAATCGTGTATGGCCATGTACACTAATAATAATAAAACTTATGTTTAAGTCCGGGACATTGTTCTAGAGCGAGGTTGGAGTTGTTCGTGCCTTGTGACCAGGATACGTGCTGGAAAGTCCACGGTACATTTTTGGAAAGTATACCACTGAGAGGCTTCACTACATGAGTTCTTGGTAACTCTTGGTGGGTTGATATTCGAGTATGTTCTTAACGATTAGCGCTACATGAAAGTATTTGGAATCGATTAGAAATCGACTTTATAACGTTCACGATGCGATGTTAAGCAGCTTCGTACTCGCCATAGAGAACGACACGCGACGTCATACAAATTTTGTTTTTATGTAAATTAAATAAAAGTCTGCATTGGGATAAATTTACTTACTTTACTATACTCTTAAATTAAATAAATTAGTTTTGATATTACATGACAGCTCTATCAGCTTCTTATCGTATATACATATATAATGGTAACCCACGAAGATACTTAGGTAGTGTCTTTGATTTCTACGAGTGTAGGTACATTAAATTATAAGTTATTTGGACTGCATATTTATCATATTGTGTCGTGATCACTCAACAACTTTGATACAGCTAATGCTAAAGGTAACGTACTTTATAATTACTACTATCTATGTCCACTGCAGAACATAAGCCTCTCCTAGGTCAGTAAGCCGGTATATATTACTTTAAGGGTTTGGCGATACGCTGGGCAGACGAATTGGTACCGATCCTTCGTACTAGTGATGTTGCTCCCAACACTAGTCGTATATAATTTGCCGTAATGCGAATGGATTTTCAGAGTTGTCGCCATGTTTACCTGCAACAGGATGCATCACGTCTAGGTAAGGATGCCATTTAGTGAATGATATGGTATAATTATATATACTCTATTATGTACTTTGTTTGCGTACTTTTTTCGTTTGTAATAATCGTAATCTTATTATCAATCCCTTTGTTTTTGTCTACAAACCAGAGGTAACACAAACTCGGAATGTTTGTAATTTGTTTTTCAGAAGAAGGCCTATGTCCAACAATTGCCTTATACATATTGTCTAAGAAAGAAGAGTGATAAAATATATAATACAAACTAGCCAGGTCAATTTAGATTCCAATAAAAGTCCTTGCCGGTGATGTCAAAAACATTGACATAGTTAGTTGCAAACTACGATCCATTTATAGATAACCAAGATTTATTCTGAGGAATATAAAATAGCAATAAGGATTTTAGAAATTTATTTCTATATATGATAAAAATGCAGCCGTGGTTAATAAATCTGAAGCCGAAACGTATAGATTCAAATAAAAAAATTGCTAAACTTGCATAAATTCTTAGAGATCATAAACATAATTGAGAGGTAAGGCGCTTTAAGTAACTGGAGTTACCAGCAACTGCATTTAACGAGAAGAAAGTAGTCACAATACTGTGAATTAAAAAGCTAGTTCATAAGAACACATCAAATTTCATTTCTTAACAGTATGTTATGTTTATAAATAGTATCTTGCCGGACATGGTATTACTAATTTTTTTTTTGTTATTTATAAGAAAACAGTTACTAAATCAAAATTTTATATTTCTTAAACTTTTGGCAAATCATAATATAAAATTACTTCTACGCTGCACCGCATAATTGCGACAAGGAATTTAAAATAATAATAAAACAAAAACATGACTTTGTATGCGTTGAATTTAAAATGAATTTAACACCGAAAGCAGTTAAGACATTCTTCTTCGTCATTAATCATCAGCCTCTTAATCCACTGCTAGATATATGTAGGTCTCTCTCAACAAGAAGTGCCCATCGTCGGCCTGTGTGGAATTCTGAGAGGATACTCTCCCATATATCTGACAAAACAAATATAATCTAAGAAGTTCGCAAGGCATGTTCCATCCGTCAACTTTTATATTATATATTTATATCACGTAGCTAAGACCTATAGGTAATACTATACATAGGTATAATAGTGTTAATATCATTATAGATTTATACATAAATTTAAAACTACAAATTTTTTATGTACTTAATTTTCGAATAACTCATTGATAGGTGCCCTCGAAATAGGAGTTTTTAATCTAGTCTCCTGATTTGGAGGCAGATACCCTAAACTATAAGTCTATAGAGGCTAAATTTTTAAACGAAGTATAAACTGAATTCGAAAATTACAATTTGACTTCTATTATATTTATATGCATGTTTTGTATATAACACAAACTTCGCAATACATTTATAAATTATATCTAAAAATATGATCTCACAATTTATTACACATACTACACGTTTACTACTACATCAACCTATTGTAGTCTATTGTTGAGCTCGGGCCTCGCCAAGAAAGCTCCAGAAAGAGCCGGCATACATTTCTCGGAAGTTTACCCATACCCCGAGTATGCTCCCTTGTACTAGTAATGAGCAGCATTACCCACCACAAATCAGTGTAATTAGGTTTCCGTAAGTTTAAATTGACTTTCCGTCTGCAATCGCACTTAAACGCCCACACCATATGACGCTGAGCGTAGCATTTGTAGAGAGACGTGGTATATTTCCCCTTACACCCTACTACACATCATATAAATGATTCTACTACTATACACCTCCATTAACATCCATTATAAACTAACCGACAGAATAAAGAAGTCATATTGAACAGACATCTCATGGAAATCACAAATTGTAGTGTATACATGAAAGTAACCAGATCTAAAGCATCCATTTAGTTTAGCAGCACTAACGAATCATTTGGTGCGCGTACGACGCGTGCCGCACGCCATTACAGTAATGACGCACTTGTACAGAAAATATACAGTAATCACGGCACAGCTGTTTCTATCATAGGCCGTTATTATCCGAGATCGAAGCAGCAGGAACATGTGTTATATATTAAGTGTAATTTAAAGAGTTTCATTTGTCACCTGGGGTGAACGTACGGAATCTAAAAAGCATGTCATTACGTAAATCAATACGCGTTTCTACGCATACGTTGATTTTCTGTAAATCTATATATTTTTTTATAGTAAAGAGGGTAAACGAGCAAGCAGCTCACCTGATGGGAAGCGATTTCCGTCACCCACGTACATCTGTAACCCCAGAGGAGCTTCAGGTTACAGGCCTCAGGATATTTGGAGATAGGAAAGGGAGTTGGGGGAGGGGAAGTGGGCCTCCGGTTACCTCACTCACCGAATGAAACGCAGGAGGCCTCTACTTTATGCCGCTATTCTGCGAGATCGTGGTACTACCCCAGATGATCCGGCCCATTCGAGCAGTAGGAAAAGCTACTTCTTAGCTCTACCATCTACTGCATCTGACCCATCGTCCAATCTCGTTGTATAACTATGACGTCGGATACGGAAAGGTGGCGCAGTGCCGTCACCTTCGCACTGGGAACGCATATTCGAATGGAGGTTCCGCCGTCAGATGTAAAGTATATTTAAGGGGAAAAGCTAATAATTAATAAATGATAAGATTCACAATTCTCTGGCTCATCATTTTATTTAATAGTTGGAATAATCGTAATTGTGTTTTATTTCAACGTAGATTTTGTAACATACAGGTAATTTATCATTATTAATCAGGTAAGGCAAACTATGGCTGATGTTTGGCATAGATGCCAAAAGTTACTTTGCGTTACATATTGCAAATCTCTAGATTTGACAACCCCTCTATCCATCAATAGGTGGTGGTGAAAGTTTACTCTGGACTAAGTAACATGAGCTCGGGTATATAATATCTGGGTTCCATGCCGTTGCTCCAGTAAGGCAGTGGCAAGCATTAGTGTGTAAACACCAAAACGAGTCACGGACCGGACGCCGAGCAAATGGCCTGGCCCCAAGTTCCCGGTATTAGGATTAAAACGATTCACAGACTAATGATGGAGAGCAGCATGACTAGTGAGGGTATTATAGGCAAATTTTTCATGCGAGGCATGAGACCTACTTTAGTTGGTGCTTTCATGGTAAGGTCTATGACCCGCAGTCGACTTTCACAGGCTGAAGAAAAAGAAGGAAGGTTTTTCTTCTTCTTTTACAACCCATAGATTCCAATGCTTAGCATTGGCTTCCACCACTGGATGGTTTTGCCACAATCGCTCACGGTCTAGATAGCGATCGCGGTACTTCGCACCATAAGTGTCCATCATCGGTTTTTTGCGTAACGTTTCTCGAAATAGGTGTTCCGCCATCTATTGTAATTCAAGACAGCTTGCAGGTCCCTTATTTGACTTTTGAATGAGACAACGTGATTGTTACAAGTCAAGTGTCAAGTGTGGCGGATCTTCTAACGCCGCCACCACACTGTATATTAACATGATTATATTTTCTAAAAAAAAAAGTATTAAAGCGACGAGAAATATGACCCTAATATGTCTGTCTTGTATTTTGTTTATTAAATAAACTAAAATGTACTTTGTACTCGTACAAAAGTTTTTCTTTAAGCAAGCTGCAAGAAAACCTTTTGTAAACCCCTTTTCATAATTTGTATGGTAATCCCATTAAAACTAATTGTTCTCTAATTGCCACAGGGAAACATTGTTACAGAGTTCGTGCGACATGCACATGTGAATAGTAGAATATCAAGTGAAAGGTTGTTTATAGATAGTTTATGCAAATGCAAAACGCTTCGTTCCCGCCAGCAATCCTTAATAGTTAGTAGAGGTTCAAGGGTTATCGCCGTAGAAGTCATTAATTTTCAATATCTTCCCACGTTTACAAATCATGAAGCTAACTTATCTTCACGTTTCATAGACCTTTTAAAAGTATGATGTTAATGTTTTATTCATTTGAATTTTTGAAGGAAATAATTAAACTTCAATTATAATAGGGGTTAAACTATTAAATTGCGTTTCAATGGGAACTTTGAATTAAAATTAAAACTGCATTGAGCGAGATTCGTGAATAACTGTTTTTAAATCAAAAATTTGATGACTTTCTTTGGTTTGACTTTTAAAATGTTTTTACATTCAATATTTGAGTTAAATATGGAAACCTCAAAAATTTCAGTAATTTCAAAATTCAAATTCCTACGCAGCTGAAGCAGTCAATGCATTTGGAGAGGATAGAAGTAACGAACGCATTGTGCGTTTTTGGTTTAAACGCTTTCGTAGTGGAAACTTCGTCTTGGAGAATCATTCTTTTCCATGAGGAAAAACAGACACAAACACAACGACACAACGATAAATAAAAGTAATAGTGGTAAATAATCCTTATCATACAACCAAGGAGTTAGCGTCATGGTTTGACGTTAATTTACCCACAATATAGACACATGTGCACCAAACTAGTAAATTTAAAAAAAAATTCTTGGAATGGGTCTCACGTGAGGAAACGCGTTGAAGCTTGCCTTGCTTAGATGAGTAGGTACAGAAATGAAGACATTTTGTATAGAACTGTGACGTGTAATGAAAAGCGGATTCTCTACGATAGTCGGAAGCGAAAGACGCAACCTAGGTCAAATATCGGAACAATGCCAAAGAGCGAAGTTTTCCCATGAAAAATAATGGTGGTTTCTTAATGATGTAATTCACTATAGCAATCAATCTTTGCCATTATTGCTCCATGACAACGCAAGACCTCACACTGCTCGACATACCGCTTTAATATTACAAGATCTCCAGTTAGAAACCATATGTCATGCTTCTTACTCACCAGGACCTAGCCCCGTTCCATTATAAAATTTGGACAGTTGCTGCAATTCCAGCAAGGAAAATAAAATTGTTCTCTAGAAGCGGAGTCCAGATTTCCAGACTTCTACCGCAAAGGCATAAATAGGCTCCCCTCGAGATGGCAGAAGATAAATACTTCGATTGAATAACATAAATTTTTTTTCTCTATGATAAAAGGGTTTACATTTTTTAATACAAAACGACAATTTCTTTCTTTAATTCGTTCTAATTTATCACATGCTGGCTAAAAAAGGAAAACATTGTATTTACGAGATATATATAACATTTCAGAGTAGCCGATTCGTTATGGTTCAAAAAACCCTGTCAACAATTAAAAACAACCTTTGCCGATTAGCAGAACCTTTATAAGCTGCTGCTATAAAATTTAAAAAAAAATATAATAAGTGTACAAGTGCAGTTGGAATTTGGAAAAACAGTTGGTATGTTCTCTCTTACGCCACACACATAACAATTAAAATTAATGTACTTTTAATCATGCATAATTCTTAGTACACAGACTAGAAATATTTAATTATGATACTGGAATACTAGGTAGAGTACCTTCATTTGCTCAGCGCGCATTCTTTGTAATAAAAATATTTGCAAGACCCGCCGCTGATGAATAGCAGAAAAGTGAAAAGAAAGTGCGGTATTTGTTGAGTCACCATTTTATGTCCGAGACGCATGTGGAGAAATTTGTGAAGAATGCGAATTCCCTCAGACACCATCAGTCAGATAGGGATATGTTTTGACTTGTATGTAATTTGTTGCTGTTGTCGCATAGTTTTATTACTTTTTTTGCAGGTAAGGAAAATATACCACAAATATTAGTACAGAACACAGGAAAGTACATACTTTCTTTTGCTAGTGATTTCTAAGCCGTTTTTCTAACGAATAAGCATCTAATTTCTTTATATTTGTTATAGTGTCATGTGTATGTTATATTTATGTATAGTTAAGTGGAAATAACTTCCTAATAATTTAGTAAAAGAAATATTAAAAATACAAATATATGAATTTTTTTCAACCATTTTATTTTAATTTAAAACATTGATTCCTCAAAATGAGTAGATGCCTAAAAAACCGTATGTGTATAAAAACAAGGAAAATTTTGTAAAGCGATTTGAAATGCTAGTGACAAGAGAGATTTACGTTACAAAATAAAATATTTAACTATTACTGATGTAAGAATTTCAATCCTGAATCAATTCAGCAAGTAGTTCGTAAGGTTTACTCAAGTAAACCTTACGAACTCCTCAAGTTAATATATAACATAAACAAAAATTGAGTTGGGCACGGTTCAAGTGCGATTTTAACTCGCACGGCACAGTCCGCAAAAATAACCGCAAGTAAAATTAAAAGTCTGAAAATCTATTTAAGACCCGAGACTTTGTTATGATGTAATGTAATTCACCACACAATATGGTTGTGTGGCGAATCACAACAAAGTCTCGGGGCCAAAATTTCGTTTTCCTTAAATCTTCTATGAATATTTTATTGATTTTAAGCTTCTTCATCAGTGGTTGGCCAGTTAAAAGTACAATACTGGACATAGGCCACTTCCTAGAGAAGCATTTGCCATATTTTCCACGCTTGATATACGCTTGACACTATAGACGAGGCTGCCTGTCAATGTTTTAAGTTGTTTCGGTCTGTATTTTTTATGGGATAGGAGTGCCACCACCAGTGATGATAAATGACTATTTTATCTCATGAACACCTGTAAACAATTTCAATCCAAGAAGAGTTCAGATACGATGTCATCACTGAGGTCTAAGATGGTATGCGTTACAGCTTGTAATTACACAGGCTCTCTATACACTTATAACCGATATACGACAACAGTTGCATTGCTGATTAGCGGCAGAATGAGTAAATGGTACCTAGTACCTACCCAGACGAATCTTAAGCAGAGAAGGACTCTACCGCCTTGTTAATTTCCTAATCCGCCATCTGCCGCTTTGTAAATCTAATCCATTAGTTTCTCAAGCCGAACTTCTTTCGTCTTACGATACCCACAGTAAAAAGGGGTTGGGAGATCTTACGTTATTAATCAGTACAAAATATTGATGTAAGTTTTAAGCGCCAATAGTCAAATGGGTTAGGGTGCGGACTACGAAACATGAAGTCGTAAGTTCGAGCCCGCCATTCGACTATTGTCGTGAACCACTCCAGATACAAGCTGTAAGCTTAGTTGGAGGGTTAAGAGGAATATAAATAATGTTACTTATTAAATAGCATTGCTAGTATTCTTTATAAAAAAAAGATATTACTTTACCTAATTGTTACTTTCTACACCGGATTAATTTAAGTAAGCACGGAATTTTTAAAAAGATGATGTCGAACTAACATGCTTATAACACAGCTGTAGAAAAAACCTACATAATTACCTCGACCTGTCTAAATAAAACTGTTATAATGTTATTAACTGTTATGGATTAGAATCTACTTTTGCCACACTTTTCTCATTTTGTCAAGTTAGCTCGTATAGCAACAGGCCGAAAACAAAACTTTCTTCGTGTTATGCAGACGGATGAGTCATGGAACGCGTTCTGTATCAAGGCGTCGGTGAACACTTGTCACGGCCATGATCGAACCGTCAAACTACTCGCGTCGTCATTGATTCAACCGATATCATGCCTCCGATAATTACAGTTACGCTTGTAAAGCTATGATTAGGCTAACAAGTAGCCAAATGCGCGCAGTGACCTTGCTATAAGAAAGTTACAGCACTAACCATAATTACAATTATTTTGAATTTGGCAGCTTAACCTTTTCGTTTGTGTATACCTTTCATTTTCTGAGAATGATTTTGAAACCAAAATACCACAAAAGCCTTTTCTTAATTTAAAAAGAGAGAGATTTTGAGATGTTTTTGTTATTGTCTGTGATCACGGTATTTCAGAGCTCTAGAATCCGAATTTTAATGGTCACTGATAAAGGAAACTCGACTTTAGATCCCGGTCTTGGTCAAAATTGGCACATAGAATCGATAGCACACATTACGCATAATTTGAATTCAACAATATTGAAAATAATCGAATGCATGTCATGTTACTGCTAAACTTATGAACACATTGTTAAAAAGTGACGTCATTAAACAGTTAAGCCGAAAAAAAATTTTATTTCCATTGCTACAGCCACACCTTCCTACATGCGAGATTTTGGGTAATATGTCTATAACTAAACTAACCGACTTGTAAAGTTCATTGCCACCGAACCAGGTGGTGGGTAGCTAGAGTATAAATTAAATGGAAGGAGCATTAGGTGTATTCATAGTACATTCGTAACAATAAAAATAAATACATAACAATAAACAATTTACGATTTCCAAATTAATATCGATAACTTCCAGTCCTACCATTAAACGTAAACTGGAATAGGTAAGTCGTCTGTAAACTAGAATAACATAAACACGTAACGAGATAAGAACATAAAATTCACCATCATAATACCCATCTCTTAAGAATTAAAGATCTCAGTAAATACATAGTAGAATTGTTTATAACCGTTATTGATTGATAATCAAATAAATATCATAACCCTGACATATTCCATTCTTGGACACCTACTCAAGAAGGTAGCAATAGAAGTTGGGATCCATTTCTTTGAAGTAGGGTTGTAGTGTTTCGGCGGCCTAAGAAAATCGCATCCCGCGGTGGTCGTAAAAGTCGACCACGGAATGTGCCTTAAATGGTCTTAGAGAGTCGAGTAGTTAAATTATTATTATTTTGAAAGACTTGATTTACCAAGATCAGTTATAGAAGCATCCGGTGCGAGATGGGCGGTACTACGATTGCCAACCAAGGCTGGCAAAAGGCCTCGGAAAATCCTATGTTCAATAACAAACTATTTAGAAATTGCTATAGGAGATTATCCCACTCAGTATAGTAAGTACGCTCACCATGCAAGGTAGGCAGGTTAGAGAGCGCAGTGCCGCTACCCACGTGCTTATGATGTCACTGTGCAATCACTTTCCCATCATATCAATTCGGGAGAATTTTCGAAAAAAAATTATTATTTCGTTGGACAGTTATCAGGGGGCAAAGCGTACAGGTAATTTTGACATTAACAAAAACTATACCTAAACAAAATAAAATTATTGAGACAAGACATTAAAAAACTATAAAACCTTAGCGTTGTTCTTACAAGATTGACGCTTCAAATTTGACGCTTACATGACACATCTAGTTATGAATCTAATTCCGAAGGTACCATCATAATGATAATAATAGCTTAAAACCGCCCGCGGTCTCAGCCGATAGACATGTCATTTTCTCACCACATTAATTGAATATAAGAGAGATAATTATTTTACTTACAAAATTAACAATCAGAATGCTCTTTTGTAGTTTTAAAATAGTTTTTTATAGTTCTATTCTTGAAGGTTCTCCTAACTAAATCCGAACCAAAAAGTGACTGCGAGTCCCTAAAGTTTTATAGTTTTATTTTATAAAATATGATAAAATAGGTAAAGTATTTTCCCCGTTCTTTCCTTCTGTCCAGTAATGTGCATTTCAAATAGGTAAAAAACGCCGGTCCTAGCTGATTTCTTAAAAAAGAGTATTTACATCCATTATAACAGAGAAAACACTATATTATGATGTAATACAAAAAGTGACTCAACACAAGGAATTTAATATTATCTATTGAACAATATTGATAGCATCACTAAATTTCTTTTGGTTATTATAAATGACAAGGAAAGGTTGTAAAAGTCATAAAAAACACAACAACGCCCGCTCATTACATTGCCCTAAGCACGTGCTTGAACATGTAATTCTGTGATTACCATTCCAATTTTCGTCTATTTATAACACGCTCGCCTATTTTATATTACGAACAACGAGTTATACGTTCAGAGAGGTTCGAAACTTCTTATAGTCGATAGCTTATGCAACCATGGAGCCAATAAAGGCAGATAATGTTTTTCGTGAAATTATTGAAGTTTCTACATGTGTCTCTTTATCAGGCTCATCATTAATTTGTAAAAATTCTGTACCAAAATTTAATCCAAAGCGTATAATACTAATGGTATTTACACATTCATCAAGCTCAATTTTTTTCTTTTGGATAAGGAAGAACAAGTTTTGTTTTGACACCAGCGACTTTGACGTATTATTTTTCAATGTTCATCACATAAACATTAAATTACATCATGGAAAGGGTGCCCCTTTTTTGCTATTCTGTAGACTATTTTGTTCACAGAATATGAAGGGGAATTTTCTATCGAATGAACATTATCTGATATACAGGACAGAATTAACGGAGTGTACGATTGCTTTGCTAAAGCGGAACGCAAGCTCGCGGAATTTCCACTTCGCCGGTCTGTTGCGCTCAGCCACAGTGACTAAATCTTGTATTTTCTATATTTTCACGCATTGTAAAGTATCACTTTATGCAATTAATGCAATAAAGGGTCTCTACATACATACATATTAAAAATCATGAATTTTAACCAGTTTTAATTTTAACAAATTTAGCTAATATTTTGCAACGTTTTTTTTTTGATGAGATTTACTTTACTAATCAGCTTTTAGTAACTATCTTCTCTTATAATTTGTGCCATATCTATTCGATATGAAATAAAGATATTGCATTTGACAATATGGTTCATTCATACTTAAGGATATAACTGTTCATAAACGTATGAATATCAGATTCGAGCTCCTAACAATTTTGATGGATTTATGAAGTCGAGAATTGTACCTAACACGTTGTACTAGTGCAGAATTATTTGTCTTTAACAACCTTATTAATTTCAGTAACCAAACATTTTACCTTTTTCCCAAAATTATTTTTAATCCCAACATTTTTTTATAAGCCTTTTTTATCATTTAATTTGTCGTAATTGCCACGCATGGTGAGCAGTTTAGTGATCAACCAGACGCCTAACCTATATTTTGGCTTTGGATTGTTATGGGATGGTTAATCCATCATCTGTCGCACGATAGTTTCCAGCGTTTTCTCTCAGTCGAGACCCAAGGTAAGAAACGGGGTGGCAGACTCTCTTATCACTTCTATCTACTTTTGTACATTAAGCTAAGTTGGTTCAGTAATTTAAGTAGAAAACGTAACATACAATAAATATTTTGACTTTAACTTTGAAATAGTGATAATAGAATTGTTAGCAATATATAGATATAGATCAAAACGTAGTACCACTGACTAATCTCGAAATTTCACGTGTTAGAAACCCTACAAACTTGAACTTTGACAAGTAGCTTCTTTATAGAGTTAATTTTAGTTCTTTCATTCGTTGACAAAGGATTTGCAAAAAATATGAAATGGGGATTTAGGAAAGATAGAGCTTCAGAACAAAAGATAATGTCATAAATTTACTGTTATTTACAAAATATATCATTCAATTTTAGAATAAGATTGGATTAAACACTTTTAAAGATCGCAAGTACCAGCTAGTGTAGAAATAAATATATGCGTACATGATATTAAGAAAATGTTTTATTCTTTATTCTTTATTGAACAAATTATGATAAATTTACAATTTTAATAATATACTAGGATAAGTACACGCGTTTTAATGTTAATAACAACATTTTTATTGAGAAGAGTATATAAGCAAACTATTTTTTATATTCATTTACAACAATTTGAACGTCAGTTACACATATACATGTTAAATCATCTGAGACAAATTAAAATTAAAGTATTTAATGAAACGTCCCAGCCGTAGGCGTATTTCAGATAGGCCTATTACACAAAGAATTTTTGTAAAAAGAAACGTTTTGAATTATTGAAAATACTGAGAATCAATTTGCATCCCACGCTTCTATCCCACGCAATGTCGTAAAGCATAATTCTCAAATATCCGATACAAATAATTAAAATAACAAATACGTTTTCATTTATACCAAATTACTAGCAATAAATAGAGTGTACGAACGTGTTAGTATGTTGAAAATGTATACAGTGTTAGAATGTTTATAAATTGAACATAATGTGGCTGTGTAAAATAGCAGCCAGTAAATGCCCATAGCTGGGCAAAGGGCTCCCCTATATTTGAGAGAGTTTTGGAGTCTGGGAGGATCCACCACGAAACTCCAGTGCGGATCACACGTCTTCAAAATATATATTTTTTTCTATTTCTCAGGCATATTTTCTTCACCGCCGTAGAAAACCAGTATTAAATTTAGTGGAACCTAAATTTATACGCAATCGAAAAGTCCCAAATACATACGAACCGTGTGATTGGTGTTGGAGTTGACAGGAATCTTTTTACAGATTACATTTCAATCAATTACATTTTTTTTTCTTCTACAAAAAGATACTAGGTGATAGAGGTAAATGGAAAAAAAATTAAAATTTTAGTGTTCAACAACAACGTAGCGTCTGATTTTAATTTACAGTTGTGTTTAATATTTAATATTCAATGGGAATTTTAAATGAGCTAAAAACACGTTCCTCTAGTAAAATTTGTGGCTTGAGATCGCGGTCACTCCGTGATATACACATTTTATTGCCTAATAAGCAATAACTGTTTGACCGCCCGGCTGCTTTCATTTGGAAAGAATAACTATATACCATTTGGAAGAACTCTACCTATATACCACCAAATAATTCTGAACAGTGTTAATGAACAAACTATGTTAATTTAAATATTTAGTTTAATGATTTACTTTATTTTTAATTCATTCGTCGTTTGAATTGCAGCCATTATTTACGTTTACGTTTTGGGTTCGGATCAACAATTAATAATTAGAAAGTTGACATTAGTCGGATTAATTTTGATATCAGAACGTCAAACACCTCGGTCCTCCCATGACCACGGATGCCGTAAAGTACTGGAGACGTTGAGATTAAAAAGGAAAATTAAACACGATGAAAAGAGTAAGTTATGTGTTGTATACAATATTATACAACAACCTTGCAACTTGTTACAGTAGTATGGTAACACGACTACTCTCCGATGAAGTCGTTGAAAGCTCTTGATTTCGATTTAACAACATTTCTCTGCAGACGCGTCGAAAGTGAATTTACTACGTGTTTGATATTAAAGAGATCGTTTGATTGAAAGAGGTTCTAAATAGAAGTGGAACAGTGTTTATTTTTGAGGTAATTTTAGTTTACTTTTAGTGCATATCTAACAAGGTCAGTATTCTGTCAAGGACGTCAATGAAGTAATTTATAAATACTTCTTCTTTAGCTTAATTAGTATTTTGTATAACCTTTTTGTATTGGTTGCAAGGTGATAAACGAGCTATCATGTCGCCATGTTGTAAGTAGCTACTGCTGCCGACACCTGCAAACAACTCGAAGATGTCTCCAGATGGAATGCCACACAGCCTGTTATTAAACTGGCTTTCTATAACTTTCTAACCAGAAGACAACAGTGGGTGCACTACACTGGTTATTGGCGACAGAAATAGGTATACCACCCTCTTACCTATTTCTGCCAAGGAATCGACAGGGTCTGCTACAGCCTCTCACCCTTTTTCTATCGCTAATCAACAGTGCAAATACCTCTGTTGTGTTCTGCTTTGGAAAGCTTAGACAGCCAATATAATTGTAGCTAGTCGTCAGGGGTGACGATGCATCAGTAACCGCCTTCGATTTAAGTTGTATGCAGGTGTCCATAAGCTACTCGACCGTTTGACACCCCTATCCAATTCAAAAGAAACCCAATCTAAATGTTTTGTCCATAGGCTGCAGAAGATATGTACCATCTAGTGGATTGCTCCTTCCTTATTCTTATCCTTAATAGCCTGTAAATAGCAATATCTGTATAAGAGGACATACTTATGAATGACTACATAATTCAAAGGTAACATGTAACAATAAGGATTTGGAATATGTTGAAAAGTACAGATGCATGGGTCTAGACTTAGCTAGATATGTTAATTGGAAAAGTAAAATAGATGAAATTAGTGCAAAGTTATCAATATTATTAGGGAAATTTAATTTGCAAAAAATTAAATAATAGAATTTACAAATGAGAATAATAAAATATTAAGAAAACATAAAATATGTAAAAACATGTCAAAAAGACATAAATTATTTACTATAATTAGTAAAATTTTTGCAACGGAAAAGAAAGGTGAAATAAGGATAAGTTAGGAAAGTTAATTTAGTGTTGAATTTATAGTCAAAATTAGTTATAGTTATAATACTAAACTTCTTCTAAAAATTACTTTGGTAAAAAATGAGAATAGTCATTGATAAAATGTTCTCAAAACGTAACTGTAAGATGAAAATCATAATATAATTTAAAGTTATAATCATAAATAAGTAATTTAGTCAACAAACTGTTTGCATTTTTTTCTAAGAATTAATATAAAAAAAAGTCATAAGGAGGATTTACCATAATCACCACGCACGGCAAGCGAGCTGTTAGACATGTGATTTTTTTAAATACAATAAGTATTTTGGTACACATTTATACTGTAAAAACCAATTGTAGTAGTGAAAGCATTTAAATTCAGTTTCAATTAAATTCAATTTAAAAATACTCTTAAAAATTTTTGTGACGCTGACACTGGGGATTGAACCTAGGTCACACGCGTACTCTAAAAGTAAAGCGAGCGCCCTGACAACGTATATGAATGGGGAAAGTAAATCTTGTGACAGATTTACTTTATTTTATCAAATTCGTATTCTTATGATTATTCGCTATTGTAATAAATGTTTTATTTTATCTGTACAAGGTGTAAATTCTCATATTTTATCCTCGATATAAATATTAAGTAATATAATTTCACAGCAATCTACCACCTCATAAGTTAATCGTATTTACTAGGAATCAAAACGTTCCTGAGTAGGTCTAATGCAAATAGGTTCTGCAAACCGGATTCATAATACTTTCGATGACTGAAACCGAGCAGTTGTGTTGTGAGGTTGCATTGTAGAAGTGTTCCAACCGTTAGCATTCCAAGACAGGGCGTCATCGTGACATCTGCATATTCATCAGAATCCGTGGTTAGACAAATCTGTGACCGTTACCCTTCCCTCATTCATCTCACGTACTCTCATAGGGTCTGCGATCTGGTACAGCAAGCAACATAAATGTATTATTCATAAGAAGTACACTACAAACGACCAGTCGTGGTTACAATTCAACCCTATTAACTAGTGACCTTGAAGCAGAGCGCCCTAACATTGTTCAAGCTCTGACAGTGGTTAAAACTGCTACTGCTAACTAAATGTTTACGTGTTATACATATAAACCTACATTATGAAACGATTAAATGATGGTGAAAACAAAATTGTATATACACTTAGAAGATTAGAAGTTATAAGCGATTACACAGACAAACGCGGCTTATGACTTTGTTTTTTACCTACTATGTAAGACTTAAATTTCTTATTAAAGTTATTTATAAACCATTAAGGTGTATATATAGAAGCATTTTGTGATGAAAAAGTCAGTCAGATGAATATTTATAGTTAACTGCTTGTTAATTAAAATGAATAAAAAAACGATTTAGCGTTAAGTACAAATAACTTAGTACCGCTCTATTGCTAAGCAGCGAAACTGGTGTCTATTGCAAATTCTATCCAGAGGAGCACTGCTAGAATTCCAAACTAGGTATCTAGGTAATTCGCCATTTAATTGAGTCTAACGTACATACATACGTGACATGCACAATGGATCCCATGTGTTGTCGGATTCTCACAACTTTCTCAACTCATTACACGACAGGTCGTGTTGCCTGTCAGTAAACATTATGTCACGGGGCTGGCCATTCCCCAAATGACGAAACACTAAATTATGTGTATACGTCGATTTTAGCTTTTAACAGGTAATAGTTTGACTGCCAGACGATTTCAACAAAGTTAAAATTCTTTTCTAGCCACGAGGAAATACCGTTCATGATTCGGTAAAACGTTTAATTAACAAGTAAATGCTTTTTATAAGTATGAAATAGTGTCGTCTGCAATTTTCTTTCAAAACACTACTACTCAACTACTGCTATTAATACATCAACCTATTTTATTCCACTGCTAGACTAAACTCCTGTGTTGACCTTATTACAAGTAACTTTTCTAACATACGCATTAGTAAAATTAGCACTCGCAGATCATAATAAAGCACAACTGCTATGAATACCAATAAACACACAACGAAGGAGGTTATAGATGGATCCCGGAAGAGATCTGAATGCAGCGATAAGGCCTTCAATTCTAACCTCCTAATTTGAGAGTAATTGATCTGTTTGTTAAATTGTACTTATTTAAATAAATAAATAAATACAGAGCAGCACGAGAGCTTATTAAGAATATAACCCATCTAAAACAAAACACTTAATTAGGCAGTTAATAATAATAGATGTTACAATACTAATAAATTTTGTTTATCTAGTAGCATTTTTTCTAAACCATATAGTCAAAAAAAACAAATTCTAAGAGATTAGATCGATTCGGGAGGAAGGAAGAGAATGGTGGAGGCAAGATGCATCTACTTCACGCCGGTATTCTATAAGGTCGTGGTACTTCTGCATTCGACCAGCCCAAGCGAGCAGCAGTTAAAACCACTGCTAGGCTTTACCACGTACGAGATTTAAATTACAATGTAAGATTGAGTTGTTATTTTAAAAATATAGTTAACCGATGAAGCATTTTACTCTATTAATGTCTTTCTCAAGTCAAAAACAAAGAAATCCTAATGATTATTTTAGGTTTCATGTAGTTATACGTAAGCTAGTTTATTCGCTAGTTTATAAGTTTATTCGTAAGCTATTATTTACGAATTTTATCGCGTTTAATTATGTTTTAATTTTCCCTAAGTTTCGCTTGCTACAGTAGCCGTGGTCACGGGGGGACTGAGGTGTTAGATGTCCAGATGTCATAGGTAACTTATGCTATATTTCTTTTTCCTTATCCCCAGACATAAATTGTAACTTTTTGATGTAATAGTATATAGGTATTCACTCTATGTAATGGTAGCATTAGCAAGCTCTATTACCTAATCTAGAATAATTGTAGGTTTACAAGTCAACAAAGGAAATATCAAAAATTGTATCAGAGACTATCTATTAGGTAATTATTTACACAACTAAATATTCGCAGGTCTGTCTTACAAAACCTCTGTACTAGCTCAAAAAGTACAGACGTTATAAACAAGAATATAATTACAGTTTAAATTTTAGTAACACTGGAACCAACCCTACCCTTGTTTAACCTGCGTTTATTTGCTTATTTCGGCTACGTACCAGAGAAAAGTTAAGTTTTTAATATATATACTTGCAACGGTTTGCTAAAAAAATGCATGCAACGGTCAACGTATATAATTTAAAAGACTATACATACTTAAAATTCTGTTGAAAGATAAACCAAGTTTTCTATTTATAGGTATATTTATGTTCATACGCCTAAATCATTGTTCCCAATCATATCCCTAAATTGTTTACATGATGGATGTACTTGTTCTTTCAAACCGAATTTCCATCTCGTGTTTGATTATTATAATAGAGTTTGCCTTAGAAACGTTCACATGAAACTACTACCAAACCAAACACTGATGTTTGAGTTTGAATAAGATTAAATAAATAGAAAAACTAACTTCGACAACAATGTGAAACACGATACGTAATTACATATATTTTTTATTTTCGCCACCAAATTCGTATAGTTTTTTTTTATAATGATGTGGAATATTTTAAGTGTTAGATAGATTTTAGTCTTTCTATTCATACTCCCAAAGATTGTTTTCGTAACCTGTTTTAAATTAATAAGAAAAGTAGGACAAATTTTAATTATAATACGTTCGGTTTTTAATGAAAAAATAAATGTAATTTGTCATAAGGTTCGAATTCACAGCATTCATAAGTAAAGTTGCTTTTTTTATGTATGTTTATGTTTCGGAAGTTTGTTATATAATTGTGTTATATATTATTTTACCATATTTTGTTCTAATACTAGGTAATACAAGATGATTGGCGCGTCAAACTGTGAATTTTATTGTTTTGCGTCTTATTATGGAAATAATGTGCGAGTGACTTAGATTTAGTGGTACAGGATTCTTACTATGGTTAAATGTTAAATATACATTGTCCTTTTTCTTTTATTTTTCCTTTGTCTGCCTATTTAAGTCAACTAATAAAAATAGACTTTTAAGGAAGGCTTCAGGAAAAACTAGCCTGCATTTCTTGAAAGGTTTGCACGTTAAGCACAGTGCACCTTCGCTCTAGTTATGCTGCTTCCCATCACAAGTCTGTGGGATTTGCGTTTGGCAAATTAAAATGAAGTTTTAGCCTTCGTTCGATCTAGTTCGGTAGATTGCATCACGTGCAGGTGAGATTGGCGTTTGGAAAAAAAGATTGTAAATTCCCTCTTACACAATCATTTAACTTTGGATAAGATCTCCAAAGAGGTAAAAATAAACTTTCATTATTATTCGTAATGAATAACTTCCATCCGCATTCTACAACTAAAAACAACTAAGATTAATATTTTGCAACCATTTCACATCTAGTCACAAAACAATCACTAAATCTTTAGCTCGTAAGCATCCCAGCAGACATTATTTCACTATGATTGTTTAAGCTAATAGTACACTCGCATTATGCGGAATTACATATTCTTATCCAACTTGCGATCAATTTAAAATGAGCTCCATTGTAAGTTTCCTAGGTCGAGGTTACCGTAGTACATTTAGTCGTGATACTAATTTAGTCTGCGGTTTATGTTAGACTACTGCCGGTATGTTGATTTCGATTCACATATTCAAGTTTTTGATATTTTCGGATTCTACATATTTTTTACCGATTGCGGTGCATCAGAATCTATATACGCCTTTTTCTTAACTATCCTGGTAATAAGTAGTAATTGCTATAATCGCCATATTCGATAAATGCCTCACCTCTCGCTCCACGCATCTCGCTATTCATGTGTTTGGGTATTCTGGATGGTTAAACCGCTTCCAGTCGGAAGCCTTGAGCTTTTAATCGTCACTTAATTTCGCCTTTGATCGATTCATACGGCATCCACAGGAAAAAAGAAAGGGGGTGACAGCATTTTAAGTAATCACTACACGGTGAGTAGAGACACGTGTTCTTAATTGTCTAATTACATATTATAATAGGAAATGTCATGCTAAAATCAAGGATTACGGCGAAAGCATTTTAACTTAAAAGAGGCCTTTGTCTGAGCCATCTACATCTTCTAATCAATATTCCAGCGGTTTCTGAACTTTATGTCTACATTTTACTTTACATGGTCTTTACCGTACACGGTCGTAAGTTCATTAGCTAGTGAGCTCATGTATGCCATCACTTCTATATATATAAATATGTCGTCACGTCACATCGACGTCTAGGATCAGCGGCGGGGTTTTCGCAAAATATTTTCTTCCTTCTTTTATTGGCAAACTAACTCAGAACTCGAAAGTTTTTGACATGAACATTATTTATCTCTGAATAATAAAACTTTCAGTTTTAAACTTTGAAATATGTAAGGAGATGCTAGCTTTTTTGTGGATTAAAAAATCTACATTGGAAGCGAAGTATTTTAAAAATATTTTTTTTTAATTCCCTGAGCACCATTATAAATGTGTAAGGAATCCAAGTTCAAAAGTCATTATGTTCCTGTTTCCAGAATAGGTTAAAATGAAGCCGGACTACGGCGAATGCCGCACAACAATCTAGCGTACCGTACTGAGCTTATCCGTATGTTTTTACAGCGCGATCTAGTTGCGAACGTGCAATATGTCTGCTATGTGTGCCAGCGGACGCGCGTGCGATGCGCTCAAATGGAGCGGACGCTACTGACAACCGACTAGATGAGAAAGTCGTGCGCTTCTTGCACACTCGCTGATATATACACCAACGCACTTAGCCGGGTTCTATCACCGACCTCGACAAGGACGGTTCGATTCTGGTTACTTAACGTTCTAGGTTGGCTTTTTTTTGATAAGCGGAGTTTACTTGACTCAGTTTAAAAACTTCATAGAACTTCGGTTTATTTAAGTTTACTAATTTCCTATTATGCAGTCAAATCAAAAAGTTTGTCTATTCTGATACTTTTTACTAAAATATATTTGCTATAAAATTGATTTATTAGTTTCCATCATCATATTATTTCAGCCTATCACAAGTTCTCTGCTGAACATAGATTGCCACAAAGCACGTTCCTGGGCCTCATGCATCCATTGAGTTTCCGTCACTGGGGGTCTTCCCACTTATTCGTTTACTAGTTTTGTTATTTACCAAGTTTATTATTTTAGTTTAAATAATAAAATTTTAAAGATTTATTTTTATTAAATTATTAAATATAAACTAAATTTAAACTGTTACTATATTTCATTCATTTATATTTTTATCACATAAATTATAATTGCGTAGTAACAGTTACTGTTACTATGCAATTATAATTTTTCTTAACTTACCATACCAATTTGTTTCTTAACTTACCAGCCTGCAAACATTCCACTGCAGGACACAGGTCTTTCTCATAGAATGATTTGCCACAATCGCCAAGCTCGGAAAGCGGATTGGCGGTCGCAGAACCAGACATCGTCATCCGTCTACTTATTTTCGGTCTGGTATCTTTCGAGATTCCATCATCCATAGGTAGCCATTGCTATTTTCATTGCTTTTCCCTTAGTCGCCTCTCAGGACACGTCAAAATTCTAAAATCATAATGCTAAGGAGCGTTTACACACTGAATATAAAAATAATTAAAATCTAATTTCAAACATATAATTTAAATAAAGAGAAAGCTTTTAAAAAATACTGTTTTATAGCCTCTAAGGATCTTAATTTTTAAGGCTATAAAACTGCAAAAAAATCTATAGCCAGCGCTGTTCTTTATCAATAAGCTTTTTTTTATTCAAATAAACATTACAACTTTTACAATCAAGACGTTTATGAAACGAGGTCGAATGATAGGAAAAGCAGCGCTAAATGATGATTCAGTTTCAACGCGAGCAAAACCAACCCAGGCCGTAAATTGCCGACTGCGCAGCACTCTTGGCCATTTGTTTTCATTCTATCTATCAATTACATCTGAAGGCCAGTACGAATGGATATGAAAGTGGTTATTAAATATCGATATTAGTAATTTATGATTTGCAAAATTCTATCTTTTAAAGTGAAAGTTTCATAGAAGCTCTTTTAACAATGGACATTCTATTAAATGAATAATATTACGCTAACCAATCAGATAACTTACTAATTAATGGAAATAAATTTTCTCGGATTTGAATACATAAATTTGAATTGACATCTTTATGCTTTCTCCCACATGTTTATAGCATTCCATTAAAATAAAAATTAATTAAGTATTATAATTGACAGCTCGGTGTCGTAGGGGCTAAGCTTTCAGCAGCAGCGCTGTGGGTCGCGGTTTCGATTCCCGCACGGGACTAGTATTTTATGGACTACAAATAATAGTTCCTGGTCTGGATGTTTGTACATGTGAAATTGATGTATGTAAACTGCCTCTGCGATACAGGAGAAATTCCTACAGGTGAAGGAAAAGTTTTAAAAAAAGAAAAGAAAAAAAACCAAACAATAGCAATTTACTCTTACATGAAGAAGTATGACAGAATTTAGTGCTTATGGTAACGTTAATATTTGATATATTATACACGAAGTATGTGTTTGTGACTATGGGTGACATATGTCGAGGTGAAATAATGTGATAACCACAGATTATGGAAACTGATATTATATAATAAATTATTATTACTGCTATAAAACTAATGTAACCTGCCAGGTGAGCACATTGCATGAAAATTATACAACAATGATACAGGTTCTTTTTTATTGTTTTATTAAACAATGTATTTCAACCGTTTTTTAGTTTCCTTCAAACTTGGAAAAACAATAAAATTAAGGTTGTTGTGATCCCATCCGTCAAATAACGAAAATATTTTACATTTCGATGGAAGATAATTATGATTTTGCTAGATTATCATGAATGATAAGCAACCTTTTAGATAACGCGATAGTGTGTGATTTGTGTGTATGTGCATGTATATACGAGTATGTAAGTATGTATATTTATGTATCATGAACATAATTTGAGCCTGTCACAAGTAGTATAAATATATATGTATTTATTTATCAATATATGAACATATGGAGATTTACTTATGTTTTGTGTAAAACAATAATTTTAATAGTTTGTATAAGGTGTTTGCTATTATGAAGAAATAAATAAATAAATAGTTAATAGTGATACTAATCTCAATTACTAAGATTCAGATTCGACTATGGATTGTGGTAAATGTGCTAAATTCAAGTCAACGTTTGACCTCTATACTAAAGTCGAACTGGTACTGAGTTTAAAAGTGGAAAATACATTAGCTAATAAATATGAACCACAAAATGTCCAGAAACTTTCGTCAGCAAATTACTTCATTAGATATCATACTTGTAGTCAGATAGACAGATATTAGACATTATGGTAGCGACGTTATAATCTGCCCTCCTTTCTCCCTTCTTATTCCCTTTTCTTCCCGTGATGAAAGGCGAAAAGAGAGTTAAGAAAAGCCCATTAGGCTACGCTGAGTCATGCTTCAGGGAAATCTGTAATCTCTGCCTACGTTTTCCTTACATATTTGTATGTTTTTAATTAAGTTATTTTCTTTGGTATTGTACTTCTGTTGGTGACAGGAGTGCATCTATATATACCACAGATATGAATATGTTTCATTACAATAACATCAGACAACAATTGTACCTTGTTAGCAAAAATTTTACCGGCACTAAGCAATTACTTTCCATCACCGAACGACTAGACGCGGCGAGAAGTTCCACCCTTATGTTGTAGACATTCCTCCATTACGCACGAGGCGGTTTGCCTCTTCTTTCATTGTGCGGACGGCTAAGGAGTGGAACTCTCTGCCAAGGTCGGTTTTTCCGGAGGCCTATAACCTGGATATCTTCAAGGCCAAAGTGAACAGACATCTAGGCAAGCGTGTACCATTCTAGGCCTCATCTTCGCTTTCCATCGGGCAAGATTGAGGTCAAACGCAGGCCTATTTTTTCATAAAAAAAAGAAATTAACGATGCTTAGTACTGACGTAAATGGTAACTACTACAAAAATATTGGCCATTGGGCCATAAGTATTTGGTTAATCAGATTTCTTAGATTATTTATGCTTACTTACAACTCTATATACTTACATTAACCAATGCTAGGATTAACCAGAGGACAGTCGTCCTTGATATATGGGACGCGACATTTGTCACCATTTTGGACCTGAAAAATAAATATATGATTAAGTATAAAGTTTCAGTTTCACACATCTACAAGTACATTAACACTTCTATTAAGTTTCAGTAACTAAATATTGGCCGCTTAACTAAAATTTACGATGAATTATATTTCATCTTTTACCACTTTTGTGAATACACTGTGGATTTCTTAAGTCATATAAAACAATAGTATACCTTAAGTATTAGATAGGCATTGTGCACGCAAAATATTAGATTTAAACTTGTATTTATTTTTTAAAGTTACCTTATTACAAATGAATTAGTTAGAATTAAAATAATAATAGTAAAACTCTTGCAAAATCTGAAAGATTTTCTTTTAAAACGTTACTCCGTCAGTAGGAATTACTCCAGTAGGTTCAGGTTTATATACATAAATTGCACATGGACAAACACCCAGACCAGGAACAAAAATTTGTAGGCCATACGAATACTTGTTGTCGCGTCTTTCCTAGATTAAAAAGTCGCCTAAGTCCTTGCCCAGGTCTCAAGTGTCATGCTCTCGTTTAGCCGAGAAAACGTAACGTGCCTGTCAGACAGAGTTACATTTGCATTTAAAATATAATATAGTTTATACCATGGAGGTACCTATGGAGTAACTGGTCTCGAATAAGTCACGAGAATACAAGTGAATTTATAGAATTTACATAAGTGAAAATATCAGAATAAATATCCGGAATAAACTAGTTGGCTGAGGTGCCGCGTTAGACGACCATTTGCTTTCTCGAGGCGAAAACGATCGCGGCCAATGTCACTATCAGGTATTTTCCCATGTTCTCGTGTTGTGGGTGTTTTTCTTTTTTCTATTATATTACAAGGGACAATGATCGATTTCGCATTTGCGTATTAATACTACATTTTTTTTATTTAAAAAAAATTGTGTGAATAACATCGTGCGATATTAAATCATTCAAAATTAGAACTGAAGTGATGAGTAAATAATTAACTCTGCTAAATAATCTTTATTGGCTGCAAACATTGTTAGTTTTTTGTTAAAAGTTTAATTTTTTTTTATGGAAAACGAAACCAACGAGCAAGCGGCTCACGACTCGGTGGAGTGGGAGGAAGGCAGGGTAGGGAAGGATTGGGCCTCCGGAGTTTACTGAATGTTTAGAATATTCTAACATTTATATCATTTTAGATAGTACTAAATATATCTAACAATTACATATAATGAATATGTAATATATTGTAGAAACATCACTTAAAACAATTTTAGTGGTGCCGGCATCGGGAAACGCCCCTGAACGATCCATGGTCACTCGTTCTCTATGACTCATTACATAATTTCAAGTTATACCACTTCGGAGTTTGTCGTAACTCCTCTTTTTTTAACAGTCGTGTTGTAATAGACTCATGCAACCTTATACGCTACTGTCTATTACCAATGTGAACAATTTTGGTCTGGCATAATAGAATGTGTGGGCACTCAAAGCCTTCAGTGACAGGGGTAGGTAGAGATAATGGATTTCCACTTGGCATGAGACAGCGTGACCAAACGGAATCATCCAACCCACTATTCGCCTCTCCGGGAAATCCGTCACGTCACGTTCTGACGGTTAGCGGGCCTCATCGTCGATATTGATAATATTGACAAATGAAATCTGCTTAGTGCGAGACTTCATGAGATTTATCTGTCATTTAACAATAACAAAATACACTGTTTAAGTTTAATTTTTACTATTGTTATACGTTCTATACATTTTATAAACACTGAAATCAACTAATATTTTAAAAACAATATTCAGTCTATAGTACATCCATAATTATGTTTTAAATACCAATTTATAAGGTTCACTAACAAAGTACCTTCACCAATCTATGGCATTCGAGAATGTGACACCATTCCAAGCATACAAATCGAGATGTGACAAATATTTTCATTGGGTTGGGTGTAAACGTACACCTTATACTTTCGAATATAGAAACGACTCAAACTCCTTTCTAAGCGGCTAAAATAATGCAAATAAACGAAAATATGCAAAAATAAGAGATATAAATAAAGAATGAAATTAATGAATAGTTAAAAATTACTAACGAAATTTCTATTAATCGGTGAAAGGAAAAATAAAAATACGCAAGACAGTTTTTATAAATTAACTACACTGGATATTGGCGATTATCATAGTTTTCTCCATTAGATATTCGCCATTATTCTACTAGCTATAACGATATAGTTATAAAAGTAATGACATCATTGTTAGAGCAATAATGACGCTGTCCATGTAATGATAACGCTGTAAGAGTAATCTATCTTCAGAAAATGGAATATAATGATGTCGTTAAGTTTTCTTTATTAATTTTCAGGTACTCACAAAGTATTTCTTCTTAGCCGATTATAGAAAAGCCAAAGAAGTTGTCTCTATAGATATACTACGAGTAATGTCCAATTTCGACAAATGAGCTATGTGTATGCCAAGCCAAGCGGGGGCCGGCTTCACTAGAGCAGTACCACGGCCTCGCAGAATACCGGCGTGAAGTACAAGCATCTTGTCCTTCTACGTTTCGTTTGGTGTGTGAGATAACCGGAGGTCCACTCCCATTTTAGATTTATGCATTACACTCTTCTCTCAGGGTTCAGGGGCCAGGCTGCTTGCAATGTTTAGAATATAAGTAGCGGCACCACTTAATTTGTTGATTGCAATTTTAAGGGTTGAATATACTACGTGGTCGGCGATGTAGGAAAACATCGCGAGGATCATTGCATTTCTGAGAAATAAAAAAAATATTATTTCAAGGACATGTGAGGTCAGCCAACTTACAATTCAGCAGCGTAGCGGAATATTCTTGGCTAAAAAGAATAATAAAGACTAAAATTACTTACTTTTTTTTCTATATTTTTCTCAACTCTAAGTTTGTTTTCATTTCGTATTTTAAAATAAGATTATAAATTAAATAATCATTGCTATTTTTTTACTTCTTCACTGGAAAAGAATATGTTGTCTGCAATAGAAGAATGGACGTTAAATTGACAGACTGCTACTGATTTTCAGTCATAAAATTTTCTTTAATATCTCGTAAACTAGAAAGAATTCAATAACTTTTATAGGTATCATCCCAAGAACAAAAAAACACGTCAAAGAACCTTAGGCACTATAATTTAGTTTAGTGTATTAATTGAGCCAGACGGCCGGAGTCGTGTTAACACGCATGCAGATATCCCAATGAACGGGGATCGTGGCAGAATTTTAAACGCAATTTCCTACATATTCATTAAGGCAACTCAACAGTAAAGTGAATGGATCTAATGGATTAGAAATTCTGGTTTATTAAAATCTAGATACATTTTTCTATTTCTATAAATAAGTTTAATAAAGAGTGTAAATTTAATGTTCTGGGTTTAGTAATAAATATATGTAACACTTTCGATACTGAATATACTTCCAATCGTATAATTATTTTGTAACAATCTGTATAATTTATGTAGCGAACATATGTAGGAAACTATCTGCTCACTAAATTCAATGTCTTGGAACTAGTAATAAATATCAATATATGTAACACTTTCGTTACTGAATATACTTCCAATTGTATAATTATTTTATTACAACCTCTATAATTTATGTAGCGAACATATGAAGGAAACTAACTGCTCACTAAAAACAACATTTAACATTGACAGTCGCTCGTGGTCAGTAAAGTGTGCCACGTTATTACGTATCGGCGGAACAGGATGCCTCTAGTATTATGTTTGTATTTCTGAGACATTGAAATAGGTAGAGCTGTAGCGGTAAGTATCGGCTGTATCAAATGCCGTTTACACGAAATGTATTTAAAATATAGTTAAATTAATTTGCGATTTGCGTTAGATGCGTATTAAGTGTTAATCGCTGTCAATAAGTAAATAAAATATAAATATAGCAAGCAGAAGTGGCAATGGGCCGGCTCTCGAGTGACAGCCACGTGCAGGGAAACGCAGTGTGGAACGACAAGATGGAATGACGACTTGCGCAGTGTTGCGGGAAGTCGATGGATACAGGTGGCTCGGGACCGAGCATTGTGCTAATATTTGGGGGAGGCCTATATTCAGCAGTGGACTATAATAGGGTGAAATGACGAATGGGCCGTCTACACCGGGATAGCTGTGGTACAGCCTCACGGAATACCGGCGTGAAGTAGAGCCGTCTTGTGCTTCTGCGTTTCGGTTGCTGAGTGAGGTTTTCGGAGGATTCCTCCCCATTCTCCTCCTCATCCTCCATCCTTTCTCCCAAATACCCTTAAAGTCGAGCAACGCACCTGCAGCACCTCTGGTGTTGCAGATGTACGTGGCTGATGGTAATCATTTATCATCAGGTGAACCGCGCGGTCGTTTGCCGCCTTTCCCATAAAAAAAAATAATACTTGCGTAATAAATTCAATGGTCGTCGCTGAAGTTAATATAATATAAAAAAATACACCTATAGATTACAAATGACAGTCCACTTGATGATAAGTTTTTTGATGTGGTAGAGCCAAGTAGCGGCTTTAGCCGTTGGCTCGATCGGGGTAGTAACACGACCTCGCAGAATACCGGCATGAAGTGGAGGAATCTTGTGCTTCTGCGTTTAGTTTGGTGAGGAGGTGGCCTACTCCCTCTCTCCATCCCCCCTCTCTCCATCCCCCTCCTCATCCTACCTCCTCATTATCCCTTCCATCTCCCAAATATCGTTAAAGGCACGCACCTGCAACTTTTCAGGTGATGCAAATGTACGTGGGCGACGGTAATCACTTACCAGAAGAATGAACTGCTTGTTCGTTTTCCCATTCCCATTAAAAAAAACACAAAAGTGGTCACCGCGGTTTAGAATCGTTATCGTAATCGAATACGATACCATCCCTAAAGACTAATGTGAATGCATCTTTACCAATAAACGGGTTTTCGGTTCAATCAATCATCATACATTGAACAGCAGCTTTAAACTGCTATTTTACGCTCGTGTTCCGTTCTATGATGCCGTCCTCCCAAGTTAAAGTCGACCCATTCGTGTTGTCATTATAATACAGCTACAGTGGCTTTATTACTTAAAATACACCACAAATAGTTACTAGTCCCACAGGTCTCGTTCCGAATGTAAAATTAACATAAGATAAAATTTTAAAATTCAAATATTTTTTTTATAAACACAATTGCAAGGTACAAAATAACGTTAAACTGTGAACGCGAAATTTATCAGCTGAAATCACTTTTCGAATGTCACTTAGCTTGTAATAGAATAAGTTGCAACTTTGAAGAGAAACATATGTTATAATAATCTATTATATTGATATGTGAACATACTTTTATTATTTTATCAATAGACATACACATAAAGAAAATCATGTATGTTGCCATTAAGACAGATAAGGTAATAAAGTGAACACACACACGTGATTGTTTCATATAGAACGTGCTACGCGGTACGCGGTAACTTCCTCTTTGCCGTTTCCGTTCCTCATAGCGTTCAGGTAAGAATAGTCGACACAGCCTTACTGGTATCAATTAAACAACAATTAAAACAAATGTAATTCTGCTATATAACTATATTTACAGTAACACCACGATTGAATTGGTGATGCGAAGTCATATAACCTCAAGAGCCGCATGTGGTCGGGTAAAATTTTTTTGCTGAATACGAAAGTGCATTATTAGACGGCGCCGGAATGCGTTTCGAGAGACGCACCCGCCGTCGCTTCTCGCTTCATTAGCCCGCAATACGAGTGCAGGTGGGTGGTACACGAGACATTGATCTTACTGATCATATCATCACGTCATCTAATTGGATACATAACTCTTAAAATTCGATAACAGAAATTTATCAATTTCAAATTCGAATAAACGAATATTACGTATGCTTTTATTCTGCTGGGATCTTAAAAAAACTGCCAATAAAATTCAACAAAACTACACCAAACTGCTGATTTCTTTAAGTTATGATTTAAATTTAAACAGTATATCTTTAACTACATAAGTAAATAATATACTAGCGTTCACGCCGATCGTCCATAGGAGTACGCAGGGATTACAGATTTCCATTATCCATATTAAGTGTGTTGTGGTGTGGGGGTACATCTCTAACACGTTATGCATTACAACTGATTTATTTATCGAAGTCTGTCAACCGGCTCCTTGAGAGCTTACCCGCATTTACAATATTTATTATTACTTATTAATTTATATGTATACCTACTATAAAGTGCAAAACAAACAATAGTAACGAGTGGTGGTATATTTAGACAAAGAATGTGGTATTTTCTCCCTTACATTCTAATGCTACAAACCGCCCTTAACACTCTTATGAAATACTCTGTATAGGCTATTACAAATATAAAGCACATTCCATTACTTTATAAACATGAGCAAATATTTAAATTACCTAAAACAAACAGTGAACAATGAAACGCTGATCGCATTTGTTTTATTACCGACTCTTAACTAAGATAGTTTTATTGTTTTATTATACTGAACTAATAAAAATCCATTCAGCATCATCAAAAGATAAACTGTGATATTCGGAATTTAATATCAATTGCTTTCTTCATCTGGAACTAGGCAATAAAAACCTTAACGAAGCTTCGATACACATTCCTACAAGTACCGTTAATAATTTTTATTGCACGAAAATTTTAACGAACTGCCATTAATATACCGAATTACAAATAACAAAAGTAACCAGCGATATTACGTATACGTGAGGTTCTCCTGGACGGTTTCGACCACAGTGACAACTTGTGCATACGATCGGCAATTGTCAAATGCGCAGGAGATATTATAGTGCCGTAAATGTACGCGCAAACACGGAGGCACTAATGCGTCCTTACCTTCCCATATCTGATGTAACGCTTATGCGAATAGAGCGGAGGATGTCGGAGACACGGGACGAAAACAACACAATCAGACCCGAAAACCAATAATTTATGTTTCGAACCCGCCCATGAAAAAAATTAACCCATGCATAGCTCAGCAGTCAGGTCAAGTGAATCGTCCCATAAGTAAAAAAAGGTAGCAGCTTATATACGTCCCATAGCTGGGCAAAACCCACCTCTCATTTTTGATAGGTGTTTGGAGCCAGGAAAAGTTGGCCACGTTGCTACAATTCGAGTTGGCGGACTTGTAGTTCTTAATTGTTTTATTAGTTCTTATACTTGCAGGCTTCCTCGACGCCGGGCACGCGCTTTGAATTGCAATTTACTGTTTACACTTGGCGCTGTGTACAATTTACTTAATTTTAATGCGGCACTATTCACTCGGGGTTCGAGCACGGGACACTCGCGTATTATGGAATTAAAATAAGTGCCCTGACCCGTGAACTACCCCGGTTTATTCCTAAAGTATCAACGTAAAATTTAAAAGTCTGCATCATGATTTCAATGAATCATATTTATCTGATTGTTTTGAGGGCAGAGAGCCCACCTTATCGCAATTGCGGCGTTTCTTTGAACTGCTGGGCGACTGGTTACGTCGCGTACCGTAAGCAGAAATTGTCTCTTGATCAAAATTATTCTCGGAAATACATTCCAGAAATTTTCATAAACAAATCATGCGCATCAAGAAACAATCAGATTTAGGGCCGCTTTTAAAAAAAATTCAAAATGACTTTATTATCTCGTCGGCTACTTTATTAATAACTTTTGAATTCAACATCATATTCATGAAATTTTTGTTTAAAATACTTTTTGATAAATTATCGCTCTTTCGCTGTAACCACTTTCACTATTTCTCATATCAATACACGGATCCTACATATTTTTGTCGCATGTACTGCATAATTATATTTATCAATAGTTTCTTCTTTGACAGCCTTTTAATACCAAAGCAGGGCTTAATATTCTCCCATAGAGTGCCGTAGTCGTAGCATGTGGATAAGCGTGCGATTGCCTTGCTCTTCAGGAGTTACAAGATTCTGCAGGCACTTAAATTTAATGTTATGACACACACGGAATGAGTTTGGAGGAAAGTTAGATTTTCCACGATGCCTTGACGCATAGACCACTCCCAAGTATGGAGGATATGCCATAAACATAGAGCATGGCTGGCGGATTGGAGATCGCACTCCTTCATCAATGAACTACTGCTGCTACCATTTTTATGTCGGGGCATATAGGATCTAGCGCATTCTTCAAGACTCCAATCACAATACTTAATACTCTATTGCACTGAATTTTTAACGAACTCAAAACTCCAATTAAATTATTATTTAAATATTTCACTTTCGTTTTTCTACTCCTGCGACACCCGAGGAATATGACGAAGGGGTTTGTTTTCTAATATAGCCACTGTATAGTACAACCCCTAGCATATACCTTCACGCAATATAGCAATAGTATTACTACTGTTGAAACACTTAAAAAAACTTAACATATAGCCTTACAACTGCATAAAGTCTTAACAACAACTACTAAATATTTTACCTTTTAAAGGCAAATATTTAATTTAAATTTGTATTTTTTCACTATATTATTGTTTTACATATTTCAATAAATTAAAAAAAAATTATTAATGTCACTACATATAAAGGGGGTCAACTAACTTAGAGCAGCATTTTAAATAACGAATACCGCGTAGGTAAAAATTTTCAACTAATTTCACCTGACATACGGCAGTCCGTGAGTAATATACTTAGACAGATATACAGTTTAACAAAGTGTTTCCCATTAGTAACATGAGCAAGCGTCTTCTTGCTTATGTTATCTTACTCATTAATTAAGATTTCAAACATAAATTCATATTTTCTAAGCGGGTGTATAGAATGTGTTAGAACAAATCAAAGAAAAGAAAATTGCGATGTAACGATAATGTGCAACTGGCACTAATTTGCAATTGATGCATTATACATCACGCACAAAAAGATTGCCTTCATTACATTTTTAATGCAATTGACACATGAAGGATTAACTGAACGGTAATAATGCCTTAGTTTTATTATTATTAGCATCGGCCAAAGAATGCGGGTCCCATCAATTGTCTCAGCCTTAACATTTTAATGACCGACGTAATTCTTCAGCCATTATTATATTGAGTACACATAACATTATCATGTATTCAAGGATCATAAAAATAAATTATAACATTATCCATATAATGTTGAAAGGAGGGGAAATATTTCAAAAAAATTATAACATTATCCATATAATGTTGAAAGGAGGGGAAATATTTCTTTCCTACCTTTTCCTACCACCAATCAACGTGGTAGAACCAAGCGGCAGCTTTTGCTGCTGCACGAATGGGCCGGCTCGACCGGATTGGCACCAGGGCCTAGCAGAATACCGGCGTGAAGTAGAAGCATATAATATGCTTTTGCGTTTCGTTCGGTGAGTGAGGTATCTGGAGGCCCACTCCCCCTCCTCATCCTCTTCCACCTCCCAAATACCTTTAAATGCCAGCAACGCACCAGTAGCACATCTGGTGTTGCAGATGCACGTGGGCGACGGTAATCACTTGCAATCAGGTGAACCGCCAGGTCGTTTGCCGTCTTTCCCATAAAAAAAAATCAACCTTACATGCATGCATTGTATCCTACCAGACAAAGTCATCGTCATCATTGCTTTACTAAAAATATCTCTTTTACCCAGTAATACAAATACATATCTCGAGAAAGTATTTTTTTTAATTATAGTTTCACACGTGTAAGTACGTGTTTTAAAAAATTGTGGAACAAGTACAAGTGAGCAATTATAATTTAATAATAATGGAGTTTCACCATGTAACAAAAATCGCAAGTATAATTTATGCAAATGTTTTAACTTTCAAGTTCAATGGTATTACTAGCCTTACTCTGCGGCTTCACCCGCGTGGAGAATCATCCCGCGGCTTTACTTTGGCGGACTTAGACTATCCTATTATTATTATTTAGCCTAGGCTTCAAGGTATCTCTTTACACAATTTTATCAATATCGGTTCAGCCGTTTATGCGTAATTGAAAGACAAACACACTCTCACATTAAAAGTAGCAATATAGTAGAATTACAATAATTTATCTTACCAGCTACTATATTTCCGACGACTCGTGTTCTTCGTTCGCCAAACGATCATTATCAAATTCACAGCACTGGCATAGACGTGAACACAACACAATTGTCACCTTCTGTCTCTCGTGATGGAAGTGCTTTTGTCACTAAACATATCCTCTATATGTTGCGCCACTACACTTCACTGGCTGATCTTAATGCAGATTGTAGCTATCTGTAATCAAATGAAAAAAAATCATTTTAACATTGGTCGACGTTGGATTTTAATTTAAAATACAATTATATTCCGATACATACACAACTACTACGTTAGCCTATTTTAGTAAAAGAAAGCCGGCATATATTTCTTGGAAGGTTATGAACAAACCTTGAACTCTCAAAACTCACCACATTGAGCAAGTGAATTGGTGAGAGAAGTGTCAGTAACTTCGCTATAGTGGTTCTGCTCTCTAGAACTAGTCTGTACGATTAGGGATCAGTAATTTAGGTATAAGGAGGAATATATCATCTCTTTCTTCAAAAGCAAACCTCTCCTGCAGGCAGTACACCCTGCTAGGGTATACCGCCGAGGCTCTGACTACCGAGTGATCGAGGAATATCCATCAGAATACCTACACATAGGAAACGCATTCCTTACAAAATAATGATTATTTCAGTGTCTAGCAGAGCCGTAGTAGCCCAGCGGAAGTACGCCGTAAATTTTAAAAGTGCAACCTGAGCTCGATCTCTGTATCGACACTACTTGTAAAGATAGGTACTGATCAACCTCGTGCTCTAAAACAAATTAAATACCGGAGAAACACGCATGTCTGAAATATAAAAACAAAATTTTGAAATTGGCAACCCGCATGAGTACATAGCGACGGATTGTTTTCAGTTCCAAAGCTCTCTCAATAATTATTGCATGTCTATGGATAAATTACTTCACTGTGAACTATTTCTTTTGTGGCCAGAAATACCCTTGGTATGTAATTATAGAACATACATATTGTTTGTTAAATAGTTCGCCCCTTAGTAACCCCCATGAAGGTTAATCGACGGTTTCAACAAGTTAAGAATTAAAGACTTATCGTTGAAATCGACGAAAATGATCGTCGACGTGATTATATATTAATCTGTTGTCTGTACTGAAATATAAGTGACTTATAATATAATTCTGAATATGTTATTTAGCCATTTAGCATTAGACTTTAGCTTTCATGCATAAATACAGACGAGGATAAGTATATTTACGGGTTTTACCCTAAAAACTATCGCTTGCTTAGGAAAAATAATCACGTGAATATGTAATCTTTTCTGATCCTTGGGATGTTAATAATTCATAGTACTTCAAAGCCGAGTTTTACATCAATGCAAAAGTCATAATTAGGACATATAGGTAATTTTAAAGTTAGTTTTAAATCTAAAAATTTTCATGTGAATTAAAACTAAGGTAACATGAAAAAAGAAATAAAATAAATAAAAAGAGAGAAATGTAGTTCTAAATATATTCTTAGATTTCAGTTTACTTCGGTAAAAATATATAAATTAAAACTCAAATACTTTATAGCTACTAAACACTTTCTTTTTGTCATTGTTTTAAATCTGTGTCATAAGTATTAACATGTCTCATAATTACAAAAATAATTAGTACTTGTAATAAAGATAATATTTAAAGTAAGTAAACTCAAGTAAGTAACATTTCGTTTACCGAACTAAAAAGAATTATTTGAAAAACAAATCTCGGATAACGGTAAAAATAAATATCTGAAATATATCCAAAAACAATAAAACGAGAAATAAAAGTTATTTCGATCAAGACTGCCTGCCTTCGTGGTCAATCAAATTTTCCGTACATTGTATCTTTCAAAAAATATGATTCAGATAATTATGGTCGACTCGTGAGGGACATTAGAGGCATTAAAGAAATGTATATTACACATGGAGGAGCCAGTTTGGGATACACATATATCGGACAAAGGGCTTTTGCTGCCTGAGAAAGTGTTAAAGCCCAACAGAAATGACAATAATCTTTAGAATACCGCAAGCCAATTTGATCCGTATCTACGTAAATTACAGGGCCTCTGACTGCTTAAATCTTGAACATACATTGAGGCTTAATATAGTTAAGCCCTGCGAGATAACGTAGTGTCTTTAACAATGAGCCATTCAAACATTTTTGGACTTCAGGTGTATTCTAAAAATTTGCGGACGTTGTAGTATTTTCTAAAGTGTACTTTGTCGAATTACTCGTGAAATACTGCATACCTCTTGGTATTTTATTCTTATTCGAAACTTATTCGAAGACAGAAACGGATTTCACTTTCATGTTTATTATACTATACGGTAATAGCTTAGTTGTCAGGGCGCTCACTTAAGTATCATAGTGCGCGAGTGACCTGGGTTCGATCCCAGGTGCCGGCACCACTAAATGGTTAACAGCAATTTTAAGTGTTGTATTTACCACGTGCTCGATGGTGAAGGAAAATATCGTGAGGAAACCTCTTTCTGTGTCTGAGAAATAATAAAATATATTATTTCCAGGATATGTGAAACCCGCCTAACCGCACTGGAGCAGCTTGTCATGCTCTTCCCCGCTCCAAAATCCTCTCAGATATTTGAGGAGGCCTTTGCCCAGCTGTGGGTACTCACAGGCTGCAACTTTTTACTTACAAACATTATCAAAAACTTATTCGAAGACAAAGAAACGTATTTCACTTTAAAGTTTATTAATGAAAATAAAATACGGTAATAACTTTCTCTTACAAAAAATTTAAGGTTTCTTTTTCATACCTTTCTGATATATTTTATTATATACGTTTATTAGAAATTTAAAAGGCAAAGCGGAAACACAGAGGCACTTACTTTACCTCTCCTTCCCGTACGTGGTTGAGGAGTATGACGTCAGTACTGTGTTGGTATGATTATAACAACACCCCGACTCGAAATACAATAATTTCCGTGTCATATAGGTTACGATTGCGGTCGTGTTAACCGTGTGAATACAAACATAAACCTCGTTTTATTTTAAAATAAATGACAGATACATGTTCAAGCTTGACACAGACTACACAAGTGGCCTACTGTACGCGTCTCGGTTCGCAATATTTCCGCTAAGTCGGCAAGCGGAGCTCGCCGCGACCGTATGATGGTTCGTACTGCTTGTAACGGTACCCACTTCTGCCTGTCGATCGTCGCATGCTGTCCGACTCACAGAACTTTATTTCTACGTAACTTACAATTACAAAGCAGCTTAACTACACATCGGGCACACTTGTTTGAGTATGTAGTTGAATATAACACAGATTTTTTTTTTGAAAAACAAGCATCTGAAGAGAAAAACGCTCAACTACACGTCCAGCCATACGTGAATTCTATGTCATGAGTTTCGGGTTCAAATCCCAGCCGACGCCACTATTTAAATATTGGCTTTTACCGACTTCTACCGTTAAGCAGCAGTACAAAAACTGTTGTTTTTCGGTTTGAATGGTATAGACCGCCACTGTAATTACAGGCTGTAAGGTATTCCATCTTAGTCCTTTGAGATGACATGTTTACAGGTGACCACTCCATGGGCTGCAGTAACGACTTGTCTATCAGTTGGACTGTAAGCTCGTTTGTAACTTAAAGATAATAAAATTAAAAATTAATACCCGACATTCGTGCGCGAAATCGCGCAGCAAACTTTATTTAAGATGCGTTCACGTTTTGCGCAACCAAATGCATCTATTTTGTCGCACACAAACATCTGTAATTTCAGACTGAAAATAATCCAAAACAAAAGAAACGCTATCAGAATGATATTATTACTCCTAGAAAAACTAAGCTTCTTTCACGATGTTTGTTGTACCCGTAAAATAAGTTTTATAATAATTTTAATTTAATTTCTTTCTTAAAACAATGTATTCTCAGAACCAGAACATGTTAACCATTTAAGAAACTTAATACTTTTTTATTTACCACGATAATTAATTACCATGACATTTACAAGTGTATAACCTAAGCTTAGAATGACTGGTCAAAATCTTTCCACATTTTTAATAAGAATATTTATTATTTACACTTTCAAAATCATTACGTTTTTATTATGACGTCACAATGTGTTGAAGGCGGAAGAATAACTGACACCTCCTTTCTCCCCGTGGATATCGTTGATTCAATGTATGTCTTCAAAAGCCTTGAAAATCTGGAAGCGTACGACAGATGGTAGAATAACCATCAAAAGTAGCAGCCTGTAAGTGCCCAAGGTTAGGCAAAGGTCTCCTTCTCAAATAAGACGGTTATGGAGCCGGGAAGGGCTCGCAACGTTTCTAGAGTGCAGCTTGGCGGGCTTCACATAACCTCGAAATAATAATTTTGTATTATTTTTCAGACATGCTGGTTTCCTCACGATACCTTCACCGCCGAGCCCGTGGTAAATACAGTATTTAAAAAAGCTGTTAACAATTTTGGCGGTGGCGGCACCGAGGATAAAACCCAGGTCACTTAATTACAACAGCAATATAAGATTTGTCAGTGCATTCGCTTGTTACCTCGTTTTTATCATTTAAGACATTTCACGAGGAAGATTTCTATGTATAATACAATTATGTTATGTGCAAAATACATACACATTTTGTTTATATATAACAAATCGCGTGCGAAACCGGCGCGATTCGCTAGTTAAATATAAATAAAGGCATTAGCGAGAGTTTAAAATTTTAACAAAGGTGTGAAATTGTTTTTATGTCCTTGTGAAATAGGTGTCTTTAAAATGCATTTAAAATTAACTATGTATTATCATCGCGGTAGTTATTACGCGCCAAGTTCGACGGTGAAAGGATATCAAGGTGTAATGAGATTTTTTATCTTTGGTAAATGTTCAGCGGACGCTGTCTGCGACGATGCTATCACCGGTGCGATGTCATAAACATTTTACGCATGAGAGAGAGAGAGAAGCGGAACGAAATAAGATAGCGCGGATCGAACCCCCTTTAGTGATGCAACGCTCCAGCAAAACAGGAAAAGAGAGAAGCTGATCAGTACTAATGATTTATGGTATAAAGTCACATAAAATTAAAATATCTCATAATTCCTTTGCAAACAGGCCCTCACAAGACACAGCTGTATACAAGTACGGCATATACAGCCATCGCACTTCAGAACTACATCAAAGGACATATAATACCGCCACAAGTATCAGATCTACCACACACAATGTGACACTGATGGAAATTCACACAGGATTATTCCTACTAGCCATTTCACTAAAACATGTTCATGTTTTATTTTCTTTTATGTCTAAGTCAATCAATAAGATAAGTGTTTATTAAGCTAAATGTTCGTTCACTGTACAGTGTACAGTGTTCGCTTTAATTTTATGGTAAGCGAGAGAACTGGGTTCGAATTCACCACTAAAGTTGTTGTTTGCAATTTTAAGTGCTGAATTCATCGTGTTGGGACCAGTAGTGGGAACGGTAAGCGGCCTACGTAGGTACTCAGGATACCATGGGACCCCTGAAATTCGGAGCTATTAATTTTATTTAATAAAATAACAATTCAGTTACAGAAATAAAAACATCAAAGACAGAAAATAATTATTTAAGGAATTACAACGGAGGAAGAAAGTCTAAATAAACTTAGCCATTTTAAACATATTGGCCAGGAAATTTTAAACTGCACTGAAACTGCCGAAATATTGTGAGACGGAAATTCATTAAAAATATTTTTTAATAGTTTTTCTTAATTTCATATTTTCATTCTTGCAACTTCTATTTCTACCCAGAAAAATATTTCCGCTTGCTGCCTCTACTTAACTTTAGCTACCTTTGTTTGGGAGGTTTTTGAAAGTAATAAAATAATATTCAGAGGACATGTGAAGCCCACCAACCATAATTTTTTAGCCATTTACGCATAAACATGAAATACGGAATAACCTGCATAAATGAAACTTGATTGTCCCAGCCCAACCGGCACACCGGTAAGAAGTATTAAACAGACTTTTGGCATTATCTCTTCAATTGAGAATAGATTATCTCTCATGACATTGCATTCGATCTTTGCTTGCATTACGTCGTATCGATCACCCGTTTCAAGCTTGAAGGCGTGAGGAGAAATTTTTAGATTAATACTTCTGGGAAAAAAATCTCCACAGTATGAGTACGGACTGAAAAGAAATCTGATAAGGTGACAGAGATGCAACTATGCGCATATAATTTCTTGGACTAGATCAGTGGCTTTAAATTAGAAAGCAATCAAAAATAAGTTACAGAATCACTACCAATATCTCTTACAAGATAAGCAATATAAGTTTAATTAAGTTTTATTCTCCAGGACATTAATGTCAACATTATTTAGGTGTGAGTTTGCGACTATACATACAAAAACTGTTTATGCAAATATAATCTTCCAATATTTAGAAATCGGTTCACGGTCCCGTTACATACCTTAGCATTTATTATTCAAAGATAAAAACTTTATTTGCTTTCAAACATGTATAATGGATGGTAGACAAGCACGTCACACAACAAGCATTTAAATGTACAGAAATATCAAAGATCCGCAACGGTCGGTTAGATATTAAATTCCTCTATTTCGCTTCTTTCCAACGCCTAATTGGACACAGTTTCCGCTAAGTTAAACCGCCTATCTGTGCTGCCAGCCACAGATAGCATCTTCCCATTAGAATTCATATGATTGTGTTGTTGATTTATTTTTAAATATTCTAAAATGTCGTTATTCGTTTTATTATTAATATTGACATGGATACAAAATCGTTATAATTGAAAAAATTTAAAATCATAGATATGTGGTCAGTTTAATGATTTTGGCTTACAAGAAAAACAGTGTTAATGCAGAAACAAAAGAGAGTGGTCTGCTTTGCCAGTCTGCTTAGATTCAGAAATAGGGCCTACACCCTAATAAAAGTATGAACATACCTCACCATCCAGTTTTTGCACCAGAGTGGCACGAGAGCTTTTTGTTCAACAGTATGCTTAAAATGCGAATGGTGATCAACCATGAACTTACTTCTTATTTTCGTCAGCTTTTCGAGCATTACAATGAGTCAAGTCTAGCCATATTTTTGTACTCCATACGAAAAGTAATTCTGTTTATCTATTTGTTACGTTACCTTCCCGGGGATTCCTTGGAAATGACATAGGCTGCTTTTATCCGCAACAAAATTTTCCGGATGAAGTCTGCCTTTACCAAAAAAAATAAACGAGTCGCGCACGGATCTTCGTGTTTAAATATTTGAAAACTATTCAAATAAAATCAAATTCAAAGTGTTCGAATAATATTTGAACACATCGCATGTCATCGTTATCCTGGTAATGGGATTAGAGAAAAAATTGAGGATAATTTGTGTGTAAAATGTGTGTAATGTAGAAATGAAAGTCCTGTGTCGTCTACAACAATGTCCGCTAATATTAACATCAAATCTAAGACGGGACGGTGAAAATGACTAAATGGTTTTAAACAAACGTACATCATGTAATTGTTTTTCGTTAATTTTGAAACTGATTTTTTATGTATTTAAAATAAGAAAGTGTTGTATACGGTGTCAAATTTATCAAAATAAATATAAAGCATCTAACCGGCAAGCAACTTTTATTGGTTTAAATTTACCAATCCTCAATCACCGGTCGGCGGATATGTAATGGTATCAGCTCTTTCTAGTCATTCGTCACCAATCCGACACGAAGGCGTAGATAACGACGCATCACGACTCTCTTGGCAAAACCCGTCGCTTTGTGGAATAGTAAGTGATTAAGTTTATTCGCCTGTAAGTAACAGTTGTCCAAAGAATTAAGTTATTATTATATAATTCGGTCGAGTTTAGCTATCAAAATACATTTGAAATTAGTTCCTTTCTTATATCATATTTTGCAAATATTCAGATTCAGAGAATTTCAGATTTTCACTTACAATGTCTCGTATAGTAACTTTTGAAATGTATATTAGATAACGTATTATTTATCGTATAGTAAATATATATAAACCAATACAATTTAACATTTTCAACATATGAGTATTTTTTTTAATATGAGGCATGATTTAACCATCCAGGACATACAATAAAGTAAGCAGAAAGGAAAGGGCAAACTTATGGTACACACTAAAACCTCATTTATTATCGTCAATTAAAATATAAACGTCGCCCTTATATTAGAGGTCCTAACTGTATTGCTACACTTTCTTAGTTTGTTATTGCCTTTATATCTATTACAAGTATTCGTTGAATATTCTTTATCGCGTTTATTGCTAACTAATGATGCAAAGCTCGATAATTAATTATATAGCTGTAGTTTATTCCTTAACTATAGTTGGTTAACATTTTCTCACAGGAAGGATTATAATCCTTCCTTTCACGTCGCTTGCTCACTAGTATGCAGATTTAAAATATAAGCAGGAAGTATATTAATTTAAACCATGATCCTTTGTATGTCAGCTATTGCGAAATAAAGATATTTACTTATTTATTTCCTAGAACAAGTAGAAAATATTTTTTAATATTTAATGTAAATATCTTGTCATAAGCAAAAACACACAGGAGTCAGAGAATACACCTGTTTATATATACTATACTATATTACCCATGTATTTTCACTCCCGTGTGCCTCATCTGCTCCCATGCTTACTGACAGACAGATTTACAGGATCCGCAAAATAGCGATAAGCAACAGCATCACTAGTACGATGGTTGTTTTCCGTAATCGCCACGGATTAGCAGGCGGGTTGGCGATTACAAAAATCTCGTATCTTTATTAGGTCTGGCATATTTGAGAAGGCCATCCCGCCATCTGCTGGACCAACGTTTTTGTTTTGGCTAGGACAATTACGACACCCCTGTGGTAGATTGTCTTACGCCACAGCATAGCAAAGTTTAGAACATGTGTAAAATTCTGAATATCCACTTGATACCCGTTTCGATATAAATTATATTATAACATGGTATTAAAAAAAATCCCCAGAGTTTCTAGCCGATTCTGCCCAAAGAAGCTCTTCTCTTTCGAAATAATGTAGGTTTTGACGTTCATGAAAGCTTTAAACTTTGACATTTACGAGTATGTCTAGCAATTTTTACAGAACTCTGTTTATCACTAACATTAACCAGCATTATTTAAAAACAATATTCATGATAAGACTCTAAGCAGTAAAATTGCAGTGGCCAGTTAAATGGTGGTTAACTGGCCTTGCTTCTGCTAACTTCTGCTTGTTAAGAATAAGTACTTATTTATTACCTATTATATTATTTTTTACCTATACTTATTTCCCATTCATATCGGGACTTGGGTTAAAAGCTGCTAACTGCTTTATGGGAATATAAATTAGCATATTAATTAATTATACAATAAAATATAAAATTTTATAATTTTTATTATATATAATATTAATTATATAAAATATAAGTATAAATTTGGTCAGGTTTTTATGAAAAATGAATCATATCCAAAATTATGCATAAACCGCTTTTCTTGACTTACCCTGTACCTGACACAGGGTAAATGAAGGTAATGTGTGCTAATGACTTTTGTTTTTAATGAAGTTTTGGTCGTCGATTTCAATCTCATTGATGCAAATTTTCTATGACAATACAAAAATACTATGGTATTATCTCTGTAAAAAAGTTTATTTTTATATTAACCTTTTTTTTGCATTGATGATTTTATCTTTTTGATTTTAAGAACAAGTATACCTTTGTCTGTTTTAGTGACAAAAAAAACTCTCGTAACATTTTCTATCAATTAAATTTAACGCACGGTCACTACGCTTGTAATATATAGGTACCGATAAAACGCCAATATAAGTCTAAGTCGTAAAGTTAATAATAAAATATGAAACAAAAATCATTTACATATGTCCTTTATCACATTGTATGCGAGTATCTTAAATTCAAACGTTCAGCTATAGACACTATCTAATTTTATCACAGCTAAATCATAGACAAATAAATAAACAACATTAATAGGGCTGAAAGCATACGCACGCGGACAATTTAGTAAGATAGTAATTATAAAGATTAATTTACAACTATGTACTTCCAAATCTTAATTTATCTTCTTGTTTATCTATCTGTACTCTGCTGAACATAGGATTTACCATGAAAATCTCAAAAAAAGCTATGCAGGATTTGCCTATACTCACATACTCATTCGCATAGTTATAGTCTGTTGGACTTGAGGGTCAGCAGTATTGAATTAGATTTTCACCATCTGTCGGTCCTCTGAGCCTTCTCCGTTAGCGGTGATGTAAAATATGTTTTTTTAAGTTACTTTAAAAAAATATTGGTTGTGATAATACGCATCTATAATTTTCGAAATAGGGTTGCCAGACAGACTGGACGTGATTAGATTTCTTACGACGATTAAAGTCATGGTTTTACGCAAAATGTCCCGCTCAATGGAACGAAAGCGTATTTACCTTTCATTCAAACAAAGCGGAGTCGTTCACCATTTCTTAACCGTTAAGCAAAAGACTAGAATAACCTGCCTGCGTCAGTATTTCCGAAGTCAACAGGTGTCTTCGATAGAAGTGTGAAGACTCTTTCTGAGCCGATGCGCTATCATCCTGAGCTTCACCGTTACTTAACACCTGGAAAGATTGTCGACAAGTAGTAGCTAATTCCAGTAAAAAAAAAAGAAAGGGGATTGACTATTTGGCATTGATATTTTGGTATTGTTTTGATATATATTGCGTAAAATACGTGTAAATATCTTCTTTTGTACCTTAAAATAATGAACAAAGAGAAAACTTTTAGAAATTTGTTCAGATCTTTAGGTTATTCTATTTGACAACCCTGCTTCGAACTATAATTACGAAACTTGACCGTCTTTACAAATTAATTCAGGGCCAGATGCTTAACAATGTAGCATGTTGCCGCAGGCGCTGAGCGTTGAGATCAAATAATACGATGGCTGCGGTGCAAATTAGGTAAAAGAATGGTAGAGAATCATTATGTCCGCTCTTTTTATAAATAAAAGGATTTTTTTCTCAGAAACCTCGTATTTTTAAAGCTGATAAACTGGAAGGTTTCATTTAAACTAATAAGGAACTAAGTTAACTCATTTAAACTGCTGCAATGAGCAATTGAGCTTCTGTTTCTCATGCACCTTATCCGAAAACGAGTATGAATTTTCTAGAAGGTACAAAGTACGAATCTGTATCCGCGCCTGTTAATCCTCTACAATACATAGCAGTAGACTATTCAGCAGCTGCTCTTGATGAGAATTCTAGGAAAATTACCATAAGCCGTGGTAATTTTGAAAATCCTGTAAATGGCCATCATCATCATTGTTAGATCACGATGACAATGGGCTTAGTGCTTCATTATAAGATACAAAGCCAAATGAAATCTTATAGCCCCCTGCCTTTTCAGTGAATATACTTTTTAACCTCGCTTAACATAACTGCAAATAGATGCGATAAGTTATTTCCATAATAAGATATGGAAATCTCATTAAATTCAGCATAGCACAATCATTTACAAGCACTATGTTAGTAATTTCGAATGTTCGTTTGATTTCTTACGGAATTAAAAAACTCACCATCCCTTGTGACAAAATCGAACGCCCACGAAGACAACTTATTTTAAAACTGCTGTTAATATGAAAACAAGCTCAACATAAAAGCCTTTTTTTATCCTTAAAATAAAGAGCTTCATTTGCTGATCTTACTATTCTTGTGCATGTCACGTAAGGAACTCATTAATAATTTACTTTTTAATAAAGTATAAAAGCTTGATTTCTATACATTCTCATTTTTGTTACCAAGTGTTCATTACAACAGTGAAATACGGAATGAGTTTGTGAATCACCTCTTTCTTATTTGTGACTTAATTATCTTTGTAAAAAATTAAAGTTAACTCTTTCAGCAAATCAAAACAAGAAGTAAGTCCTTACGTGGAAATTCAATCCGTGAATTGAAAAATCTTTGAGACTCATTTCTCGAAATTATTTATATTTTTGAATTTTTATGTCTTTGATTTTCTAATACTTTTCCCTGCTATTAATTCGCTCACCTGACAAATACTGAAAAAAAATTGTCCGTATGTCCAATTTAACCTAGGTAAGGTGTTATACAATGAATTTAGTCTTCACCATTGTAATGTCATTGTTACGTAGTTTTACAATAAATGCTGAATTTCAACGAGGATCAAGGTGTGAGCTCGGCACGTAATAACTAAATATGGATTTTTTTTTAAAGAACAATTATATGACTCTTCTAACGTAAAAAATATTATTTCACATATGCTAGATATACTCGTAAAGGCGGTAACAATCTGTGTTTCTTATGGTTTCCAAGTCTTAGGATGAACTGCTTCGGTATATTACTTATAGATAAAAGATTAATTAGATGAAAAAAATATTTTACATTGCTAGTCTTATATAAAATACTAAATGGACAAGATTCGGGTTCGATATATACTCGTATATATAATTGACAAAACGTTGAATTGATTCAAAAGTTAGGATTTTTTTCTAGCACTGAGGCGCTAATATATCTAAATGGAACAAGAAACAGCACGCTTTCTACCTAATGCGTTGTCGTTTTTTTTTGAGACTCAATGTCACATACCGAAAGTTCTAACAATTTAAAGTACAAATTATATTATAATTTTATTTGTTTTGTTTCAAAAACAATGGGCTTAATTTAAGCGTAAATTTCTAAGTGGGACCAAACAGCCACTGGTTCTTTTGGTACTGCAAGCTACTGCAGCAATTTAGCTTAAATAAGATTACTGCCAACTGACAAATTTTGTCAGTCTATGAAGTACCTCTCCGTGTGTGAAAGAACGAGGACAAACAAGATTCGTGAAGCAACTAAAATTACTTTAACATAGAAAAAATAAATAGGCTCATTTTTGTTACATTGTTACTTTGCTTTTTTGTAATTTTTATCTGTTTAAACGATTCACTGTCGAGTTGCACACCTACATAATACAATCAATTATGTGAGATTGTTTTGAGATATGACAAAGTATGAATGTAGGAAATTAAGACAATAAGAAACGTATTTGATTGTAACTGTTAATGCTCCGAGAGCGCACGAGTAGCTCTTACAAGACCTTTTTTAAAACCTGACGACGCAATATTGTTTACAGTTTGACGTATAACGAAAATCGTGAGGAAACCTGCATGTATGAGAAATAATAAATAAATATTATTTCGAGGACAAGTGAAGCTCGCCAACTCGCACTTGAGCGTGGCGGGGCCTTCTCAGCTCCAAAACCCTCTCAGATATTTGAGAAGGAAGCCTTTGCCCAAAAGTGGGCACTTGCAGGCTGCCATTTTACTTTTTTTATGCTGTTATTTTTAGATATTTGGATAAGGGCAAAGTTTTGGTTTTAAAAATTTAAAACCACTTATCGAATTTACTGTTACAAAAAATATACATACGTATTCGAAAACCTTTCAATTTAATGTCGGGTGGCCATATAGTACATCATAGGATATGGATAGTCCCAGAAAAAGTAATTAAACTATTGCTCAAAAAAAGAATAAAAACGCCCCGTTTTAATATATATAGGTTCGGTTTTAGAATGAAACTTCATACAAGTTACGTTAAATATTTATCTTTAGTAAGCAAATCTGACCATGCATCTGATCGCTTATTGAATCAACCGTAAATAAATTTTAGTTACCAATTATCGTTATTTCTACTGATTATTGTCTCTTAAACAAATAAGTTTCAGCACTGACGAAACTAAATTACCTTCATTATAATCTAATTAAAAAAACGGTTTTGTTTCTTACATGTGTAATTTATTTTTCCTAAAAAATTACTTAATTTTGAGAATTAAAATTGAGATTAATAAAATTTTCTACTTGTACGTTATGTACTGTAAATGTGATTATAAATGTTTTATACATGTTAGCAGAAGTATAGTACCGTGACTAAAAAAAACGAATTTACATCAAACATGAAATGTCATGTGCTTGATTTTTGAAGTTCTAACAAAAAAAATATTAAAATTTTGGTACCATTACACATTACGCTCGTAGCTCGTAAGGTATATCAGAGAGCGTAAAGCGCTTGGCTGCTTGATAATGAGAGCGATGTTGCTTTAATTTCTGAGGAAAATCAGAACAATTGTTAATAATAGTTCTGCCGTTATATTTTTAATTTCTTATGTGCTCCGTTGACCAGTGCGGTGTACACCTTTATAGACACGGCAGATATATACAGGAAATAACCCTTCAAGTGTCTTAACTTTGAAATAAATTAAATTTTATTGTTATATAAGTCATATTAGTACATAGGGCACTAAAAGTGATAATAATTTCTTATTCCGCATACAAATAGTACCACATGGTCCATAAATTAAACATCTTAATCAGGCTAAACAGCAACGAAATTATGTTAAAAATCGTATTATCCTACTTCATTGACTTTATATAAAAAAGTTAACTTAAATATTCTTAATTCTAGTTTTTGTTACGTCTTCGTCGTTTTAACGTCGTTTTCTCCAAATTGGCGTAGGCGATTAACTGAAAAATTACATGTTAATATGATAATGTCAGAATACTGACTAATAATAATAAAATCAATGTCGATAAACGAATAATTACATTGACAAAGATGTAGAGGTTCTTTCCGTTACATGTGCGAGTATAAAATATTGACAATTCCGAGTACGCTAAGTGTAGTGATAAAGAACATAAAGTAACATCGACCTAACACATCTTAAAGACTATAAATACTAACAGAAATATATTTGTTGTACTTTATAACGAAGTTTGTATTAGATATAGTAAAGGCCGTATAGAACTGCCTATCTACGATCAATGTAAAGATTCTTACCTCTCATATATTGGACTTCTTGCAATGCCAGTTCTACACGTTCTTATGTTAATACTTTACGGTACACTCGCCTTCATCTTGCTTCAATAGTACGTGCTGAGACAGTCACACGGATTCGTACATTGACACGTTTTACAGTGAAAATAGGAAACAATCAATTAGTTGTTGTTGCTCACACCTGTTTAAAATGTAGTCCATTGATTCCATACAAATATAAATGTGATATTTATAATGTATATGTATTTATGACTAATTTATGAGAGATTTAATGTAAACAAAAGTTATTTCATGAAATATATCACAAACAAGCCGTTAGCGCGCAACTTTTCCCACGTGCAATTAAAAAAAAGAACCTAAGTAGCTTAAATTATTCCTAAAAAATATACCTTCTTGGGAGTCTCGTCGAAATTTTAGAAGACGTAATATACATTTCTTGTATTTACGCGAATAATTCACATTTTAAATGAAAATATTATTTAGGAATATTATCGTGTTTAACCAACCGGGTTAACTATGAAGTCAAGATGTCAAACACCACCGTTTCACTCTGGAACCCTTAATATTTCCTGGTTTAAACTCAACCTTAATTACTCCCTAGAGTACTTCTCCCTTTCGTAAAAGTTCTGTCAGAGTTTCTAAATTGAACCCGGAAAAACAGAGAGATGACTAAAATATATTTCTAAAAGTCAACGTCAGCAAAGTCACTACAATTTTATAGTATATATATATGTACTAACATAATATCAAACCTTTTACTGCCAGGCAAACATGATAAATATATTCATAGAGTATGAACTAGCGATTATAGTTCATAGAAACAAATGATTTCTGAAACATCAAATTTTTATTTCGTATTTTGGTCATCAGCTGTAGAAACGATTCGAAATACATCAAATTCTATCTCTGTCTTTATATGTTGTATACATAGCCATATTCTATTCAAATACGTATCTCAATTGTTTGTTGAGACAAGGGAAGTAGAATATGTTGTGACGTTTTCATGATTAAGAAAAACTGTGGTTATTGTAAAAAAAAGAGTTGAAAGTTATATATGATCATTTAGTAGTTTTTGTCTTTTTATAACGCTCAAGGAGTTTTTAGATGTTTGTGTACATTATTCACTTCGAACTACGCATTTTTTTAAGAAATATGTCAAAAAATGCACGCGCCCTTATAACGATTAAATTGCGGGTAGTTTAACTAATTGACTATTAATTGATTAATTTCTACTAACTAATTGACACTGACATACAGCGGAATAAAGACATCAGTCACGAATTTACACTTAAGACCTAGATAATAGGCTCAGGCCGCGGCTTATTTCTTTTTCAGTGTCTTGTAGCCGTGTCGGGCTCATCATTCTAAATATTCTCGACCTTAACTTTTTCTGACGAAGTTTCCTTTCACCGTGGTAAATCGGTACTTAAATTACCTTAACAGCATCATCATCGGTAGAGTCATAGCAGCTTAGTGTAAGACGTGGTGATGTGACTTGAGTGATCAAGGCACAGTCTTTAATTTCATAGTATGCCCTTCGTGTTCGTGTACCACTAAAATAATTAATTGCTATTTAAAATCTTTTTCAGAATATACCACGTGCTCGGCGGTTATGGTAAACCTCGTGAAGCAACCTGCATGTATGAGAAATAAAACTATTATTTTGAGGACGTTGGAAGTCCGCCAAGCCCGCACTGGAGCAGCGTGCCTGGGACAGTCCCTTCCTGGGACCAAAACTCTCCGAAATAGATTGAAAGGAGACTTTCGCCCAGCAGTTGGCTTTTTATAGGCTATACCTTTTTATATCATAGATGAGCAAACCAGAGCGGCACGTACTATGAAAAGAAGTTATCTCCTCTTGGTAAATGGTAATAGCCAAGGGTAACCCATGACTCTTACACAAATAGATTCGGTAAATTTCTTCGTCAATTTAATTGTGCACCTCACTTTCTATATCATTTAATGGAAAATTACCTGCACAAAATTCGAATAAAATAAATTAGTAGATTAATTGAGTGATTGATTGATACGCAACGTGATATACCAAAAAACGCTAACTGTAACAGAGAAGGCAATCACCGGAACATATTCCGACATTGCATTCTAGAGATATAAAGCTACAACATCTTTAATGCCACATTCCGACTCTGAGATCTATCTTATTATTAAAATAACAATAAGTGAAATTATATTAATAAATGAATTATCAATCTCTAATCTCGATACGTTTCTGAAAATGTTTTTATTCTATAAATCGATTCTTATATCAAATCAAAATGTATAATTGATTAAACCAAAAGAAATCTCTCACGACCGTATTTCCAATACTGTAGAGGTAGTCTAGATAGATGGTGAGCCTGTCGCCGTCTTAGTGTCTAGTCGACAGAAATCGTACGTAAACGAAAAACTCTGCGGTACGAGCCCTCCACATAGGGGATTGAAATCAAGCCCTCTGACTGGAAAACAGATCCCCTAATCACACAATTATCGTAGTTATAGAAGCGAGTTAAAACAAAACAGGATCTTAATTCTAAACGAAACCAATAGAAATGTCTTCTTTCGTGATGACCATTCCACAAGACACCAAGACCCGCTACGCGTGACGTCGTCACCGAGCTATCGTTTACAGACTTGTACACACACATCTTTATTATTCCTTCTAACTATTAATGGATGCTCAATCCTAATTGTATTGATTTATGTACAAAAGATATTTAATAAATAGATACAGTTCAACATGAACCATAGGCCATAGCGTAAAATAAAACAATTTTTAATAAAAATGTAACAACTAATTAAATGTTTTCTGACATTATTTATTAATTAAGTCATTTTTTTTACTTAACACGAAGTCTCCTTATAGAAGATGCTAGAGAACTGTTCCATATTAAAATATTAATAATAATGAATCAAGAAACGAACTTCGGACAGCTGTACACTTGTTAAACCACTTACATCATAAATCGTTATAAAATAATTACAATTTACACTAGTATTATTTTTTATTTTGAAGATGTAATCTAAAAAAATCAGGAAGCGTATATATAAGCGTACTCTATTATTTTCATAATTACCAAAGAAACTATTCAAATAAAGTAATTTAAAATAGATTTCATATATGCTGCCAGAATAGTTTCGGACACAGATGAATAAGCAAAGTACTAAAGTAAAGGTTTCGGATGTCAACTAGTTTCGATAAAATTGCTACTCTATCAAAATCCTTATCTTTTAGGAGCCAGTTTTGAACATCAGTTCGATGTCTAATGTCGTAGGTAGCGATAATATAACTAATATGAATAAAAAAAATCCAAACCATGAAATAAATTTTGAACTGTACATGTTCATTAAATAAGCAAAGTTATGCATATCAGGTCTGTAGATTTTAATCTTAATATTCTCATAATTATTCATTAAAATTAATTAAATTATTCGGTAAAATATTTCCCAATGATATTCATTAAGTCTAACTAATCCAGAAACAAGTGAACTAAACAGGGTTTCTATAAGTCTATAATATTTTATGTAATATTCTATAATATTTTCATTAGCGTTTTTCAGTCTCTGTATGTGTGCGCAGCCTTACGTGAGGATACGCGGAGCAGCGCGCGAGTGCGCATCGAGGCGTAAGCCCCATAAAGCGGAGAGAGAGCGCGCCGCGCCGCTCCGTATACATTAATAAATTAATAATCATTATATGGAATTCCGCTAGCCAAGAGCGTTTTTTACGCCATATGCGAGTGAGAGTTTCGAATAAGATTAAAAATTTTACTACTGTACGTTTGAAAACCGCTACTTCATTTAATATAACAGGGAAGTTTTACACTGAAGTTCTATTTTTCTCTGAGGCATGGCAATGCATTGCATTGGATAAATATTATAAATGACTGCTAGTTTCACTGCTACTGTATATAACCTGCTACTATTCACAAATCAGGATATATATGATGAACCTCAAATATATGATCTCGCTAGCCGTATTAATGTCTTGCATGACAAAGCGTAAGCAAGGAAATACACAACGCTCTACAATTTCTTTTAAAAAAATCACACATTAAACAACACACCATCTTCAGGATGATATCATTAAGTTTAATCAATGTTAATGCTATATAATATGTACTGTAAGACACCTACTGGGGTTTTTACTAGTTGGTAGAACTCCTTTTCTTGCCTAGGAGATATATGGGCAGGTCCCTCTTGCCTATTTGCCTATTTCTGCCGCTAAGTAGAAATGCAACCATATTATAATTACAGGCTGTATGTCAGTACCTACGAAGGTACTTTACAATATGTAATGCACGTAATCAATCATCCGCATATTCCCGTACCTTCTACAACAATTTTGGATGAGAACAGAAAATTAACAGAAAAAAGACAGTGTAAAAGAGTTCAACGAACATAGTGACAAGACATTTAATTAATTTTCGAAAGCATATAGACTGACTATTATTACAGATTTATAAGTAGACCGGAAATAAAAAGTGACACAACAGAATTGTATGTGATCAATGTCTAGGTAATGTTGTAAGAGATGTCAGACATAAAACCAAGAAACTACTGCCGATTTTTAACGATTTCAAGTAATCAAGCGGCTCTCCTGGAGGTAAGTGATTAACGTCGCACCACGTACATCTGCAACACAAGAGAAGCTGCAGGTGCGTTGCCGGCCTTAAGGAATATTTGGGGATAGGGGATGAGGAAGAGAGGGAGAGAAGCGGCGAGGTACGGGCGAAGTGGACCTCCCACCGGTTACCTTACTCACTGAACAAAACACATGCGAGATACCTCTTCCTTACACCGGTATTATGCGAGGTCGTGGCACTTACTACCCCGGTCGAGCCGGGCGATTAGAACACCTGGAAAAGCCGCCGCAAGAGTATACCATGTATAGAAGTGTAATCATTTATATGTATGAATATCATGTTTGTAATTAGTTGATAGATTTTTATTTTAAACATGCTTATTTAACTGTGTACATTTTTATATAGTGCACATCATACAGGTGATCCTAGTCAGGGATTAGAATTACGTCCGATCGATCACCATTACAATATGTATTCTAATTAATAAAATAAAAAACATTTATATTTCTTGCATTGTGCAGCACACCAAGTTGTACTAGAACATACGCATACATACGTTTAAACATAAGCTAATACAACTTAGGGTGCTATCAAAATCCGTTTCTTAATGTAGAATATTCAAAATTCCTAAAACTTGAAACACGTTTATTGACTTTCATTATCGTCAAGAGTTATTGTAACCAATAAGGGTCTTTAAGTATAAATTGTTTCGATTGCACCGAAAAATGTATGCATTTATAATCGGATAGTTTGTCTATATGACTAACCGCGATGATCGAAATGTAAAAGAGATTTTTTTGGGATTTGTGAGGTTCTGATGGATTTACCAACACCAATCAGTTAATAATCTTTTACTTGAGTGCTTTCCTCACCTCTCGCCTTCATTCACGTGCACGTACTTCGACCGCTAGCTTCGTGGTTCCGTATTTAAATCTTGAGTACAGTTAGTTTGTTACATGAACTGAAGCAATTAAATATTCTGATATAGGTATAAGAATTCACGGTCATCCATAGGGATAAGCAGATATTATGGACTTCAATTTCGCGTGACTTATAGTAGACAAACGGGCTTCCGCAACTAACTTTACGCCTCTCCGAGACACAGGACACGAGGCGAGCTTCGTCGACGCTAGATATTTTAATCTGTTATTAATAAGATATTACTACGTGCGATTGATAATTTTGTTCGAATCTTGATAACTGAATTTATGAGCAAAGAAACAGTTCATCTACAATGCAAACAAAACATTGTGTACATGGTCATTTTTCATTTCCTGTTTAACATGAACCCGCTAATTTTGGCGGCGATTAAAAAAAAAAGATACGAATCTAATCACGAAACTCTGTAATTGTCTGTCATTATATAGGCACTAATTCCCAAGCAACGTGCCATATTCCGATATGTAACACTTATCTCCAACGCGAAAATGGCTGTTAAGACTGCGTGAAAGATACGCGTAACGAGACACTGAGCTAATTAGTTTTTATTTACGGTCGACCCACTTTCGTGATTATTTTAATTACAATGAGCATCAAAATGTCAGACTTCTTCTTGACATCAGTCGTACAAAATGTATCATATCAATAAGTGTTTCGGTTCATATTTTGCTGACGAAACATGCGCACGCCAAAACGCACGCAAGCAAGTGAGGAACAGTTGTAAAGATGCAAGCTGCAATCAAATGGACACTTATACCAGATTAAAATTATGAATCGAATCGAAATCGGTCTTAAAAATTCAAATTAGCAGGCTACCATATATATGTTTTTGAGTAATATAGTAATAAATCTATAAACTTTGTTAAATGTATGACATGTAGTTAATTTACGTGAATTTATTTTCTATTTATGTTGATGTAACGATCAGCGAATGTGCCCGGAAACGTGTTTATTAGTACGTTGGCTATTGCATAACGCTACTCAATAAATATAAATTATTGTACGTTTTATTTTGACTTTCTTTCAAACGAGATTCATTTACTCTTCACGTGTCAGAACAATACAATTTCTATTGTCACACGTCAATAATTTATCTACTTTCTACCGTAATCTATTTCTAAAGTACATTAATATCAAAATCTTTTCTGAAGTACGTAAATATGTCGAACCCACTAATTATGTAAGACTAAATTTCTTTTCACTGTTAATTTTATATCTTTTTTAATTATATTTTTTTCTGTAAAATAATCTGTGTAGAAACTAAAATAGTATGACTATAATACTTGCTTTAAAAAAGTAAGAATTCTTTTTTACTTAGTTACCCAACATATTATTCTTATTTAGCCCTTAACGAGACATAACACTAGAATTTTTATTGACGGAACACTTCATGAGTTAACACGAAATATAAATAATATAAAACAATATTGTAATTTATGAGCAAGTGTTGGTGGCCGTAAAGGGTTATACTCTCGGTACTGTTATTTACGCCGTTAATCATCCATGCTTTGTAAGAGCAATTTACCGGAACCATCGTCATTAATCAGGTCACTGGATCTGCAGCGCACCTCTATTCCCTCTACGTCTGATGTTCAATTTGCAACGTCATGTAACGAAAGGGATACGTCATATACGGACGCTGGTCATAGATATATATAATAGGTCTTCATATCACTGTTCATAAATATTAATAATAAAATTACTTTGTATATATTGTACGATATAATTATCTCTACACTAATTAACAAAGTTCTAAATCAAATGTATATTTATTTGCCTATTTAGGTCCACTGTTGAACATAAGCCGCTTCAAGAAAGCGTCAGCAAGCCGGCACAAATTCTTGGGAGGTTATACTCATGCCCCGCTGGGCAGATGGGTTGGTTAGAAATACTGCGCCTCATCATTACTCAGATTATCTTTTGTTTTTTAATTAATGGATTGGGTTGACAAACGAGTCAACAAGCCACCTGACGGAAAGTGCCCACGTCAGCTCACTTGCAAACAACATAAATCGAAGAAGCTTACAGGTCACCGCTGAGGACTAAGATGGAATGCCTCACGTCCCGTAAATAATTATTTTCAGGCCATGCAAATACTTATCCCATGCGAATACAAACCGTGACCCCCAGTTCCGGAACCAGTAGCTTAGCTACTGCGCCAGCAGAGCAGAGGTGTGTAATAGAAAAAGTAATAATAAAATCATTTGTAATGCATTAAACTACGTTGTACGTCGTACGTTGAAAACAGTTTAGACTGAATTGTAACACAAAATCAAGTAACAGTATCAAAAGAGAACATATTCAAAACAAGACTTCGGCCAAAAACATCACATCAAAATTTAATTAGCTTTGAAACTTGTATGGTCTCATGTTCCCAATCCTTGCGATGGACAAAATCTCTACGGTCTATTAAATAAATGCATCTCGCACTTCGGTAATCAGATACAAAAAAAAACAATAATTCGCGTCTGGCACACTTGCATGCTCAAGTCACAGACAGTGTTGATACGAGTACTACTAATTTTTTAGATTTTGACATTTGAGTTTTTTCATCTAATGTTTAGTATGTAAAAATATTCCACTTTCTGTTAGTAAGATTTTGGATATTACATGTCGTATTATTTTGTATTCAGGTTGTATTATTTTTGCAAGGGGACATATACGTTATGCATGCTGCTAGCTAACGAAGTTTTGGGCGTAAAATCCAACCGAATTTGCCGAACCCAAATCCCATAGATGTGATGGGCAGCAGCATCACTAGCCTGCGTCATCCGCTTGTCCAGCGTGGTGAGTATGAGCAAAAGTTTCAACAAATGACTTTAGCTGGGGATTTCCTGGAGAGGACCTTTAGGGTCAGCAGGATAATAGTATGTACTGATGAAGAAGATTATTTTGATAATACTAGTGGCTAATACTAGGAAATCGGCCGAAATGAAAACGTCGCAGTATTTTAGTGGTCTTATACACATGGTGACATAACAATCTCAAATATTCAAGGCCTAAATTAAACAGACCCGCGACTAGAAACAGCTGACTTATAGGTTCTCCAAAGTTAAAAGCATTTGCCGCAACCGATATGCTTGGCTAACGAAATAGCTTTTGGAACTTAGCACCGACCGCGATCTCGAACCTCGCACCATTAACGCAGTTTAACTGGTCTGGCATATTGAAGATGGTTGCTTCACCATCTGTCAGCGGTCATGGGATATATTGACATTATCGATCGATTTTTGTTCGCGAGGTGAAATAATTATTTCCCCAACGCCGCAAACGTACGATAAACTTTATTATTTATACTAGTATACATTAATATTAGCTATAAACATACATGCATCTTTTATCAATGTTTAATCATTCATTTTTAATTGAACACAGAAACTATTTCGCCGAATGTTAACCCCGCCTGCACGAGGTGAACACTGCTGACTAACAGACTGATGCCTTGGCGACCGATCGATATGTAGCGGTAAATATATTCAAATAGTTATGCCGAAACCAAATTCATCACTCTAGTGATGAGCAGTATTAATAGTGAGAGGTTAGTGCCACCTCTCCATCTCGCCTGCCGGGTGTAGCAGAAAAGGTAAATGTTACATGGTGCCAGTTTTTGCTGACGCCTTCTGGCAAGGCCTACCTTGAGCAATGAACTCGGACTAGTTGACGATAAAACTAAATATCAAAATCAATGACGGGTACTTGTATTAGAAAGTTTAAAGAAAAGTTCTTGTATTAGACCATTAAAATATAAAAAATAAAAAAATTAATGTCATTTGTATACCGAAAGTAAAACGGTACACTCATAAATATAAACAGATTTATTTATCGTGATGAACATCTGTTTTAATTAGATAACTTTGGGTTTTTTTAAGTATATAAATGTGCTTCTAAATTTACGTAAAAAAGCTGTAATTATATTCCAAGTATTTTTTGTCTTCGTAACTTTCACTTTGTCATCTTTATCAGATAGCTTAATCTTCAAGCACATATTAATAAAAGGCCATAACCAGCAAGTCACGATAGTAATTTTCAATCTCGTTGTTGTATACAAAACGTAAAAAGCTTTCAGAAAACTACTATAGACATTTCCAGTGCGCCCGTTGATGTCTTTTGTAGTTACATACTCGTAACATGCTGTAAATTGCAATGCCGCATCTAACTTAATCTTGAAACTATCTTTTTTCAAAGTGGGCAACATCTACATAATAATTTTATTACTCCAAAAGTAAATTAGGAGAACCTACTTATTATTATTGATTTCGATATACTTATCAAAATGGAACAAGAAAACTCAAGTATCTCGTCGACACACTTATGTGCTAACATTTCACCGTTGTGTATTGTAATTTCTAGTGACGTTATAAACTCGGTTAATTTGTACATATTACACCTGAAATCAAAACATAACCCAAATACCGATGTTGTCAATTGAAACCATTCGTAACTTACCGCAGGTCGAAAAATTTTCAGAAAATCTCGACGACCCCCACAAGTCCACAGTACACAAATAATTCAATTCGAGTTTAAAACGACAAATTAGGGTTGCGCCACGCACGTGTCGATAGGGACGCTGTGTCAACGCGACGTGTGAACAGAACGATGGTCGCGAGAGACTGGCGCGCCGCCGCGTCTGCTCAGCACCTGCCGCCCGACCCCCTCGTTTAGTGAGAGTGCGTGCCATCATCGATATCGATGTCTTCTCAAATTTTTCAAAAAATATTTAAGTTTGAAAAGATAATAATATTTACTTAGCATTACTTATATGCATATTAATCGACGTGTGTACCACGTACTTGAGATATTATGATCAAATTATTCACTTGGGATTTTCATAAGTAAATTAATTATTTCTAATCCTGTGTCACCAATAAACCGAGGAGTCGTAGGAGGCGATTCAAAAAATAAATAAAAAGCACATGGCAATCACCGGAAAACCGGTGACGGGACTCGCAACCAATCATGTTCTATCTCTCGGAGAGACGAAAAGTGAGTTGCCGAATTCCGTTTGACTACCGAGTCGTACCTAATGGAAATAGGCACCGAATCTATGCTTTTACATAAGAGTTTAATTATTTTTTATATATAACCACGAGTCAATAACGAACAAACAATAGTTCGTTGTTTTAATGTATAATTTACTGCTGTTAACAGGATCATTTGTATCTTGTGTTGTATCTTCGACGTGTACAATAGCACTTATTAAATTCCTCTTCGCCTTACGATGCAAAAACGATCGATGAAGAATTAGATCTTAATCTTGTTTTACACAAACAATATGTATTTTTAATTACATTTCTAGGTTTCTGAGACCCACGTAAAACATTTACAATCGCGTACCGAATCTAAAACGGGATGGTTTCACCTGCGACCTGTGAATGAACCAATCTGTTACCGGTACCTTTTGATATTTATACAGTGGACAATACAACTGACAATAGTTCCAGATTACGTTGCTTTGGTAATTCTTACCATAATACATATGAAATAGAGTAGATATTTAATTTCTACTTTCAAAATAACTGATAACAAGTAGTGTTGCTGTGCATGCGCCATTGTCGATAACAAACTAGGTCGAAGATACGTTAAACTCCAATGTTTACTATGTTCGAGTTACTAATGAAAACACGTTTACATCTGTACGTTTGGACTTCGTATTAATTATGCGAGAATGAAAAAAGTAATTAGTCTTATAGTACATGTATTATAAAGTATTTACAAAATTTATATCATAAGTAAACTTCACGAATTCTCTGTTTCTTTGTACCTGGAATTAAAAAAGTGTATGAAATATATAACATATTACTAAGATATTTATAGAGTAAACGACTATTATGTAAGAACAAGAAGTAATTTTATGGACTTATTTAGAGGAACGCAAAGAAAATGCTAGAAAAAGCTATAATCGTGTTTTTTGGAGGATAAGTAAAAATTAATTAGTTAAATTAACATTGATAAACAAAAGAAAACTAAGACTAATTTAAAAAAATAAAACGCATTTACAACACAGGAGAATTTTCTTCAATAACCTAAATAAAAATGTACGTGTTTTGTCCATAATTTCATCATCATATTCCTTAATGACGTAAAAGTAATTAAAAACCCTTTTTTGCAATTGAATATTTTTTTTATATTGATTGAAAAATTTTGTATGAACTTAAATTTTCGTTATCAAGTATCTAATTGGTATGTGTTCTATTAATATGTTGTTATTACTGATAACCAAGATAATTTTTTTTTTCGTGTCAAGTTAACCTGCACATGGTGCACTTTGCTAGCTAAAGAACTAGGAAAATACATCCAAAAAATGTGCTGATACTACTACATCTTTTAACCATTATTTTATTATTATATTTTAATATTTCCAATATTTAGAGGTACCTGAAAATATTTAAAAATATATACTTAATACTTATAATATGTACTTATTACGTACTATCTTCGAGGGGCATTGAAAGTATTCACAGTTTGGGCATAAAAAAATTAAATAAACAATTATTTTTTGTATTTACGCAAAATGTAGTGTTCGCAAAATGCAAACGTAAATACATTTGAAATTAAAGTATTATTTACGCATTTAATCGCTTTTAATTTTAGTTTTTTTATATTCCCGTTTCGAGAACTTAAAAATTTGAAATATTTTTTGATGTTATCCCCCATTATGCATAAATATTACATCTAAAAATTTGCTTTCCAGTCCCCTTTAAAAATATCATTTCATCTTCCTTGTCTGAAAAATGTGCATTTATTGTGACTTGTGGCTAAGTCTGGACTACAACCTCATAGAACTAATCAACCAATCATATGCGAGGTTGATTTCAATCTCGCACAGCAGCCTTGGAAACACGCGCTTTGTAAACCGAAGAAACAACACACCAGCGGTCAATTTACGCCTTTTTTCATTATTACTTCCCGCAAATTACGCAAAGTGGATAATTAGGATAATTTTGAAAAGCAGCCACCATCTCCTCGTAAATATTTTTTTGGCTTTATACTTGTTTTATAAGGAACTTAAGGATTTTTTTATAAACGCGTTTTTCTTGAACATTGTTACGTCAGTTATTGCAATTGTCTTTGACTATGAATAACTAGCGAATTTTATAATTATAGCATGAAATTGTTATATGATATTATAATAATGTCATTATCTAATTCATTACTCAAATTACCCCGATCATCACCACACATTATTATTATATATTACTATATCACCCCGAATTAATTTGAAAAAAGAAGGATGTTAACTTGCTTTTATTTCAGTTTCATTTGTTTATTTCATATTCATTATGTTAATTTAATCATATTGTATTGTAAGAAATTTTGCTGGGTTTACTGTCTATTACAAATTTCAGTTTTTTCGTCAAAAATGTATTGTTATTGTGTTACGTAACCATCACTTGATCAATTTAAGTGATAATACTGGATATCAACTTAGCTCAAGTCACGAGAGCAGAAACTTTAATTGAAAATGGTTACGCATACAATCAAGTGCTCAAACATGCTAGAATGGTCAAGATGGTGAATTTACGAGACGTATAGAACAAGGTCAAAAAAATTTAACAATAGCGAGGGACAAGAGATTTATTACAAGTAGAAATTACACTAGAAATCCCAATTCGACAAGAGACAGATAGCACTAAAACTATAAGAAGATTTAAGGCATTTGAAATAGGGGCATATTTGTCTGCTAAAGGACCTTTACTTACTACAGTTTATCAAGTAACTTGTCTAATTTTGCTCCCTGACACCGAAACTGGAATGATGATGCTTCGAGAAGAGTACTCTTCACTGACGAGTTCCAGTTTTGTCTTAAGCCAGATGATGGAAAAATCAAAGTATGGGGATGACCCGGAGAACGAAACCCTCTGTGTAATGTGGTTGAAAGAGTTTTTTGGAGGAGGGTCCAAGAGCAATAATTTGGGTAGAAGCATATGTATAAGAAGCACATAAGAGTTACACATAGTATAAAACGTTTTCCTGGTTGCGGCATGGTATTTAATGGACATTTTAGAACTGATTGTAATGCCTTTTACCATTCATTCAAGACAATTCCTTTTAATGCAAACACACCCCTCATACACACCCTGCACACTCCAATGGGTTTGGAATAATTTAGTCGTTGAAATCGAGAGTTTTAACTTAACAATCTTATCCTGTTAGAGCATGTTAGGAACAAACAGGAGAGAGTAGTTAAACATAGAAATCTGGTACTAGCTAACATTTGGGCCCTTAAAAGTGCATTGGTAGAAGAATATAATTAGTAATAAATATATCCAAATGAATGCAGGAGGTTTTGACAAAAATAACCTGAGTGTACCCAACATGTAAAAGAAAACCTCAACAAATTTAATTTTTGTTTTAATCTACATATACACTAAATTCATTTGTGGTCTCCAATTTGTTTTTTTTTCCATTAATCTTAGTTTTGTTTTTCTCAACAATGTTAATTTTACCAATTAATTTCAAACAATCCCTCAATAAATGTTTAATTTGTCCTTTTTTTTGTTCCTCTAAACATGTTCCATGACTGTAGTTATCTTAACAAAAAACCAAGTATAACATCAACTTTAATGCAGGAGTATTATTATATACATATATTAAATTTGTAAAATAAAATTTATAATATTAGTAGGTTGAGGTATTTGCCCTTACAGAGAGAATGAGACAAAAGAGAGTTTCGGAACCTGTAAGATTTTTGCATTTTGTAGGCAGACATACTGGCAAGGGATGTTACAAAGATATTTTATTTTGGGTCCAGAATCCCAGTTTCCATTTTGAAAATTACCAATATGAAGCCTGTGGCCAAATTTAGAACACTAACAGAATGTTGTTTACAATAGATGTTATTCTTAAAGTTTTCAAAAAATAAGATCAAATTCAAAAACTTACTTGCATTCTATGCATGTGTAAAATACAGTTTGTCCTTCATCGGCTGAACGCAACTGCAGTGTTGCATAAGACATTCTATCATTGCCACATTTGGGACATTTTCGTTCAACAACAGGCCCTTCTGGATCATCTCTATTCAGCAAATTTTCATGGGTCACAACTGATATAGAGTTAAAATGAATTGTGTACTGGAATTTCAGGTTGCTAAAATCTGAAATTTAAGAGATTTATAATAGCACTCTATAAAAAGGAGTTCCATGAGTTGTTAAAGATGTCTTTTTAGCTATTTTCAACTCATGTGAAAACTTTCAAATATGATCAGGTGCAGTAACAGATACCTGACTTAACAAGGCAGATCTGAAAATCAATAATTTGTGTACTACACAAAAATTGGCTATGGCTGTAATATAAATCCAGGATCCATGGCACAACAGTCAAGTATGTCAATTTAGCCATTAACGCCAGTAACGCTTTAAGTCAAAACAACATTTTTAATTCATGAACTTACTATCCGCGTCGTAAACAGCTTTGCAAGTGTAACATTTTACTGATCCAAATTCTTGAAGGAGAGGCAATATTGATCCACACCTAGCACAGAATGCTGTACTACTTGAAAATGGTCCTGTGTCAGTCATTTTCATGTACAAGTTATAAAAAAGTTTCCTTAGATTTAAAATTCAAAAATATGTTATTTTAAAAAAGTACTTTATGTGTAAAAGGGAAATGGATATTGATTCCCATTTTATTTTTCACTGAAAAATAACGTACGGAGCAATGAATAACAGTAAAAGTTGTGGGATAATAAACTAAGATAAGAATTATGTATAGTATACTATAGATGATATTATTTCATAAACTCACTACACAAAATAAAGATCATTTGAAATGACCTGTAATAAAATATTTGATAAAGAATTAAAATAAAATAAATACGACATAAAACCTAACCTAAATTATTATAATTCTTAGATGTAAGTTCGTTTTTCTTATTTACGTGGTATTAGCTACAAGTACAGGACTTTTGGCTCAAACGGTCATGGTGATGGATGTGTCTTTTGTTATTTCTGTTTGCTCTGAGTTTTGAGTCTGTGAATAGTGATTGTAAATTTACAGTAAAAGCTGCCTAATTGATATTGAACTAAAACTGACGATATTTTTAAAAGATTTCCAGCTATTTTAATTACGTTATAACCATGAACATTATACTAATTTAAAATATTCCTATTGTCTGAACGCCTAAGAGCCAATGCGATAATAAACATAAACACAAAGAAAACTAACAGGTTAACATAAGCGGAAAGCAGTTAAATTCATGCTGTAGTCTGAGATTTCGTGATAGTAATTTAATTAATATTAAATTTAAATGCTTGAAAGTATGTTAAAAAATCGACAGTAAATTAAAATTGATAGTTTCCTTTTTCTCAAAACTCTTTGATACAAAAAAAAAATAATTTGGTAGTCTCTAGTATTGACTATTTTTTTAACCACTGCACACATTACTACTATCAATATATATCCAAACTCAAAATATACGAAAATAACAAAACTAAATAAAAACCATCCATTATTTTACGAGTTCACTCCTGAAGTAGAGGTGCTGTTAGTAATTTTTTTTATTTTGTACTCAAAGGCACAGCAACTTTGAGATAATTTCTACAAGGTTATTACTTATTCCTTCTTAAAATATCTTTCAATGTTTTAGTAGATGTTATAAATAAATATCCTTTCTTATATTTCTCTGTTTGTAGAGGTATGCATGATCGAGTAGTATTGTTATTTTAATCCAGTTTTCTCAGAATTTGTATTACCTGGAATCCTTTAGTTAACTGTCGAACACTTTGTTTTATTTTCATCTCCTTCTATGATATAGATGGAATACAATCAACTAAATAAGAAAAACACGTCGATCTTTTCTTGTGAAGTTAATTTTAAATTTCTTTGCCTAACTTCGTCCACCTGTACCGGCTTATTTTAAATTATTATTTATACTTCTTTTAGCTGCAGGTAAGACCTCTTAAAAAACAAAAAAATAGGAGGTGTCCTCTCGTTGGGTCAACATTGCTTCAGATGTCACAAGTTGCACTTGCTATCGAAAGTTACGAGTTCAAATACTATTATTTTGCGTTATTAGCGTGCATCCAGACTAAGCCCAAACTGTTAGCTTAGTTGGAGAGCTAACACGAATAATATTGTTTAGTTAAAAACAGTTTAACTCACATTATATATCTACTTCGGTTTTGCCTTATCAATTTTTAAACCAAACAAGAGCGCGACGAAGTCTCACGACTGTTGACTCCATCGGTGCTCATGACAGTGACAAAAAAGGTAAAGAAGTATTGTTAACTTAGAACTAATATTCCATGCAACAATATTAACCAATGTAGTGAAATTTATTTACTTCTTATGTGCCAACCTTTTGCACCCGGTGTTATGAGGCTGTCAGAGTGAATACTACGTTACTGAGAATGCTACGTTACTTCGATTGAACAAAAATGATCCTTGATCGTACCCATAGTTATTAATTACAGTAGCAGACTAAACATAGGAGTTAACAGTTAACATAACGTGACTAAAAACGCACACTAATAAACTATTCACAAATTTCCAAGACCTAATGCCAAATTATCGATAAATGCATAATTTTGCTATATTTTCGTATGTTACGTGAGAACGTATAGTAAACACATAGCAGGGACTACACCTAACCATGTTGTTTTAATACTTTCGTTTTTTCGTCACAGAAAAAGATAATTTAATACTTTCGCAATTCAACGACTGCATACAATTGGCGTATTGAAAAAAAAAGTGCACAGTTCATGAATTGCCATTGTAGTGCAAATCTCCACATGAAAAGATCATAAGTGTAATCAAAAAATATATAAGAATATATAACTTCATAAAAAGGAATACGTGAGAATTAGTTTAATCTGCTACTATATCAAGTACGAGTTTATTAGAAAACATTATTTTATATTATTTTGATTGGACAAGATACATATTTTGTTGTGTGAGTTGCCTTACACAAAATATTTATATTAAATAAGAAAAGCTAGATACCGTTTTCAGTTTAATGTTTAAATTTTGGTTCCAAACACTTTTGCAATGTACCACTTCACAATCCATATACTATAATACATTTCTATACTCGTATAATCTTTCGAAGTTTACTTAGCCACTAGGCCCATGAGTTATGTTTTATTAATTTATCGTCGAATCTGCAGAAGCGATGAAAATTATGACATAAACATGGAACATATACAAATTCAAATTTTTTTTTAAATTTTATTTATTTTTGAAGTTATACTTCTTTTGGTGGGTTTGGCAAAAATTTTGAGAGTGAATGTTTACGATGCGCGCGCTCATTGAAATCTGAAAATACTAGGATGAATGATGTTCCTAGATGTCTCTTAAATTATTTTTGTAACTATTATGGAGACTATATGCTATTATGGAGTGTATAGTCTCCATAGTAACTATATTCAAAGTGGTTATTCAAATATTTAAGAATCTTTAACACACGTTTTACATCAGTGGAGATAAAAAAATATATTCACACTTAAATATGCATATGTATATGTGTGTGATTTTATATTATATATAGTGGTGAATGATAATTTATTGTGAGTATTCGTGATGTAAAGTGGTTTTGTATGTAATAATTTTTTTTAAGTGGGCTTAAAGATTTGAGGTTTACTATCGGTATGTATTCTTTTTATTTGTTTAGATATGCTATAGAAGTATAACTTCTTACGTCCGTCCACAGGTACACACACATGTTTTTTTTATATTTCGTGTTTGATGTATAATATTTTATTAGTTTTTCATGCAACAAGTGCTTGTGAATATGCGCAGAAATTGAAAAATTCAATTGAAGGTCAGTAATCGTCGTTTTTCGTATGCCGGTGCAATTAGTCCAAGTTTTCTTGGTTAAAAAGTTAACTATCATTTACCGACAATATACTTGAAAAATATTTCAAGATTGATTGGACTTATATCCGAAAATTGTAATTGTAATTATTATATCACTTTGGCTACCTACCATACATCACTTTGGCTACTACCATACAGGTCATTGTCGCCATAGAGTTGCGGATTCAAGAAAAAGTATAATTTTCTCTTTGACCGTAAGTCTTATAGCCACAATAGATATAATAAAAAATTGTAGTTTCTAGTTTATAGTTAAAAAAGCTTTATTTATACTTTTTAAAACTTAGTAGTTTAATTCAAGTCGGTCGAAATTAATTAAGTTTAGCGTCGTTAAATTAATAACGATTTCAAATTTTAAATAGAATAATTTATATCTAAATCAGGTTTGTAAACAAACTTAAATTTTATGTTGTTAGGAAATGGTTTAGAACTAAATCAATCTAACACCGCTTTCGTGATATTTATCCTTAAATTGCGATGAAGTAATAGTAGACAGGATGGTTTAGTCGTCAGATTGATGGACTGAAAAGAAATAATAAGACTCGTTTTTTAGATGTTTTTGAATGCATGGTGCGCTTTTCTTGGTGTTGAGAAATAATAATAAAAACCATTTATTCACTCCCACAAAACGCTCCTAAAGCTAGTATTTAGAAGATTATGTGATATAAATTCTATCTATCTATTGTCATCTCCATCATCATTATAGCCAGTAACAAATCGGCTACTGAACATCTTTCTTCAACCATACAGAGCTGTGCCTGTTCCGCCATATTTATTCAAAAACCTTTCTTCCAAAGGTTATCAGGTCTAAGTGCTATGTCGCACATTGCCCCTTCAGCTTACTGAGATTATGCTAATATGAATTTACTTTTGAATACATTTTTAAAACAGACATTCTTAATCCTAAAAAAATACTTTCCAATAAATTTAATATACATCAGACACATGACCTTAGTTTTATCGAATCTCAAAGTAACTTTTTAATATACCATCAAATGTTCATAAAATCCAAGTAATTCCTATTAAATTTTTCTGTTTTATGTTACACATCATATCCTGTTATTACATTATATTATTTTATTACATAAAACTGATTAATTTATATGTTATTTAAAAATCATAGATATGTCTATATAGAGTGATATCTAAAAATCACTAGTGATGAGTTCCTTAAATAATATTTTATAGTTGTTTTACAAGTTCCTCCTTCATCTTTTAGTTACTACAGTAGATGAGAAAATGGAGATACAGAGGTCAGAGTTTCCTGAAGTTATGCCATCTGTACCACCTAATCAACAAATGGATGTAGATAATGACCAGGTACAAAGCACTACAGGGCCATCAACAGGGCCTACTGGACCTCAATCTGGAAAACATGAAGAGTTTTCAGTTGAAAAGGTCTTGGACAGAAGAATTAGAAATGGAAAAGTGGAGTACCTTCTGAAATGGAAGGGTTATTCTAAGTATGCTAAAAATAATGTTTTATTTACAAAGTTATGTTATGCATTTTTAATAATTTCTTTAAATTGATATTACACTTTAATGACAAGATTTATGGTTCTTGTGTTGTAACAAAGACAAACAACCAAACTTATGAAATCCTGCAATTATAGGAAAAAAAAAGTTGCAACTAATATTTAAGAAATAAGATCTGTTAAAAAAACTAAAACAATAATTGAAAATAGATTATCACCTATTTTAGTTCTTTTTATATTGCATGTGACACTGAACATTTTTATTTTAGTGAAGATAATACCTGGGAGCCAGAAGACAACCTTGACTGTCCTGAGCTTATTTCTGCCTATGAAGAAGCAAGACTCAAGAGGGAGAAGGAGGCAGCACCAGTAGTCATAGAGACTGTTGAGGAAACTCCTTCGACTCGCAAACGAGGTCGTAGAGGAGATAAAAAGAAGAAACTTGAAGTATGTAAAATTAATATTATTAACATCATCAGGCTGATGGATAATGAACAGCAGTGTCTCAGAGATGTCAGGTACTGCAATTGCCAATCACCTTGTCAGTCATGGGGACTTGACTATAACTTCAATCAACATTAAAAAATTGAATCCATTGTTCTTTCTACCAGAGAAATAATTTCTGTTTATTATTATGATAAATTTGAGATATTTCTGCCATCAGTCAGGGTTCAAATAAATTTCTCTTAGTAAATTTTTAAAATAAATAGATAAAGTAACTAATATCATCCACCACAAGGAAAAAAGTATGTCTTTTAATCCAAGTTTACAATATTTTTTGTAGGAAATTGAAAAACCCAGAGGGCTGAGCAGAGGTCTACCACCTGAAAAAATACTGGCGGGCCAACTGTTTCATGGCACACTATATTTTTTAGTAAAATGGTGAGAAATGATGTATTTTATTTAGGCGAATACTACAAATTAGAGTAAAACTAATGTTAACAGATCTTATTGTGTATAATTTTTGTAAAATTTACCAATTCCCGGCGTTTCGGGTGGTTTGCTGCACAATACTGTGGAGGGAAATAAAGGGAACGAAAATTATATGCCATAAAATAAGTAATAATTAGAAATGGTTAGTAGTTTCTTTTTAAGTGGAATCCAAGTTTAGATAAAATAAGTACTGAGCTATCTAAAGAATTAAATAAAGTTTTTTCATATAGTAGTGCTGTAAGAATTTTCCATGCCCTTTCCTCCTTTGACCTTGAATATCTCATGATCAATTCTTACAGCACCCATCATAATAGTTAATGATTTTATTGCACATAACTGTTTAGTTACATTGTCTCTGCTCCTATTGGCAGAAGGTGTGAGTGCTATGTTTTGTAGCAAATATTGGAATGAATGTATGTTAATATGGTATTTATGTACATGTAAATAAAATATTTTCAGGCAAGGTTGTCTGGAGCTTGATGTAGTGCCTGGACACAGCTTGGGCGAGGCATTCCCCTCTTTTGTGATAAATTATTATGCCAGCTGCGCACCGTTCAGTGTGAGGCACCCTGTTGGAAAAGTGCTTAGAACAGCTCCAGAGGTAATGATAAATAATTGGACGTTTTTATTAATAATGTGTTCTACAACAAAGCCAAATTAGTTTTAAGTTATTGGACTGCTTGGTGTGCAATAAGGCTCTGGCAACAAATAGCAATATGATGTGGGATAGGCAGAGGAAGAACAGTTGTATGTACAACTACATGGCTATGTGTTTGGCATATATGATTGTTATTGTGTCTTGGGTTTGAGTCTAAATGTTATGAGTGCTTGGTGAGTAATGCTGGGTTTGGGTCTGTTAGTCGTCAATATAATAAATGTAACTTTTCTGATCTGGTTATGTTGTGTAGCGTTTCAGGCTTCTGAATGTACACTGCATCTGCCTTTCCTCTGACTTTAGACGTGTACCTATGAGTTTGTGTGTATACAGAATGCATGCGACGTACAGTTTACTTTACCAACAGGATACTTTCTTATTTTTTTTTTATTTTGACTACCCAAAACCACTTTAACTCAGGTCAAAGATCTAATCGATCATCCGCGCCGTTGTCCTCTCCCCGCGTTAGAAGTTGCCGACGCACCAATAAAGAAATCCTGCGAGGACTCCGTTCTTGCCGAGGTCAGTAAACTATTATTCATGACTAATGAATAACCATATCCTATATTTTGGATTATTAGTCTAATAGTCATTTGAAAGGTTTTTGTTTCAAACATTTGTTACCTGTATTGGTATAACAAAACTGAAATTAATTTTAATATCACTATTTTACAACCGATGGAATATTTGACAATCTCGTTTTTAAAAAAAATTCCGTTTCATTACAGCTTTCCACTACCGTAAATTCTAAAATTGATTCAATGGAAGTCCAGGAAAGCGTAAATGAAACGCCAGTTGAAACCCTAGCAGGTAAAGAAACATTAAATATTTAATAGCAGATTTTATTTTTATCAATAGAGAGCATATATATATATTTATAGAGACTGTGTCATCGACTGATGGTAACATGTTTAATTTCTGTACTAACTACCTTGTGGTGGCAGTACAAAGGGATGTGCGCACCCATCTCGTACCGTAGATATCATAAAAGTCGACCAAAGGAAATTAAAAATATGAAGAGATGGGCAGCATCTTAAGTAATACCACAAAAAAAAAATTCGGCTAATTCCCCTCCACATATGAGGTACAAATCAACCGACCTGGGAACACACAGATCTGGAGCTGGAAGAAGAGGTTAAACTTGTTAATATTGCGAGTGGCCATCTGTCCTAAGGAGCTGTCTGGTTTATCATCCACAAGTCCCTCATTAACAATGTGATCAAGACAGAAAATGTATCAAGTAGGTTTGCATATCTTATACTCAGATAAACCAGGTTATACCAGCACACACTAACCTTGGCACCCAGATGAGGAACTGGAGGCAATGTTTGAAGATCGACAACAACGCAAATCTCTGCATGAAAAAGGCAATGAGCTGATAGTAGTCAATTTTGGTGTGAAAATCTTTGGGAGATTCTCTGTTCAACAAGGGACTTGTGGAATGAAATGATGTTAATAATGATGTGAACAAAACATTAACTTCGCCTGGGTTTCGAATCCTCGAGTTATGTATGGTAACCTCTAAGCCATATATACCAAACACAAATACAAATAGGTACACAGACTATTGTCTCAATGACAATAACTATCTGCATGTTACAATGCTGTTATAACTGGTGTATATTCTATGATAACTTTATATTTCAGTACCTCCTTCAGCAGATCCAACTCTTCAATCTTCTGCAGAATTGGAGACTCCGTCAATTGAGGTGCCTGTTAACTGACCAACATTCTATAATGCTGATAGCAGCGACTATTAATAATAAAATGCACAGTGGATTAATTATAAAACTTGTTTTTAAGTGAACTATGTTTGTCTGGTGCAGTGTTTGTATATTCTTCGGCTACTATGGACAGAAATAATTATTAAGAAAGTAATTTGTTTTCCACTGTCTTAAAAAGTATAATTCATATTTATTTGAAATATTAAGTACTTATTGTACTATGTGTAATATGTATTGAAATGTTTCATATATCTCAGTATATAATCTAAGTTTTATCTTGCTTTCTTGAAGTTTTATTTAATTGATTCTGATTTTGGATTTATTTGCTAGTTTCGCGTGGCTTGTCTCCGTATGAACGTGGTGGTGGATGTAAATTATGATTAGACAAGAAATATATCGCTGATTTATGTTTGTTATATGGTTTTAGAATAATCGGTTTATTTAAAAGTTATAGCGGGTTTTTGGTACCTTGTTCTGTTCTATTTAACCTAATAATATTATTGTGAGATACCTCGAGAAATACTTGACTTAAACTTTTGCATTGATTTGATTGTTCCCAAAGTTGATGCTAATTCTTTGAGGCAAAAACGTTTTCTAGGATTGTAAGAGTACTAGCAGAGCAATGTGTTGGAAACAATAGGATAGATAGATATATTTTGATTTTGTTAACTCTATACCTTAACATATATTATAAACAAAAATTAAGTTTAGCTTCCTCAACTTTTTTTTAAATGATTTCTTTTCATAAACTGAAAGATAAATTTTAAAGTTTCACTAATATTTTCTTGCATGCCTGTATGGTTTGGACAGTGCATTACTGGACCTATGCCTATATACATATATATGCCTTTTTTTGCCAACAAAAGATGGTGAGCCATGCATTGAAGGTTTGACCATACTCACAACACAAGTATGCGCGGGTGGGTTCGCGCATCGCCGGTAACCTCGCACTAGGAACTGCGAAAGACATAGTATAGTGTATATCAGCATATAACTCACTGTTCCTTATCTACCCATACTTGATGTAAATCTTATACGATAAGATTGGTGTAAAACGCAGTGTCAAAGACACGGGACGCAATCCAATACAATCAGGCTCACAATTCAAAAAATTAAGATGGCTCCGGCCAAGATTTGAAGCCATGGCCTCAATGCCTCAAATTTCCGCTTCGCTGAACACTACAACGCGGTAGTAATAGCCGCATGCAATAGGACGTGTCGTATTTGAATTTGACATTCGCATCGGCTTTAGCCTTATATAAAATATTTTTAATTACATAATAAATTGTAATGTTTATAAAGAGCGAGAAAACAATGGTCGACATATCGCCGCCAGAGGGAATTCTTTCTGGCAGTTTTTTCCCTTAAGAAGCAGTCAAGTTATTGATATTGTCAAAGATTAGAAATGATGTACATTCCGGTGTTTGAACAATCTTCAATATATCTGTGCTACTTGGTACCGTACCACGTACCACGGCGACAACTTTCGAATACTATCGGCAGTTGTCGACTGCGCATATAGTATAGTGCCTCAAGTGTATGCTCAAATACACAGAGGCACTCTTTTTTACCTTCCGGTATCCGATGTAGCTCATATGCGATAAGATCGGAGCAAGTCGCGGAAAAGGTGTCCGAGGCACTTGACGCAATACACCAGAACCATATTCGATATTCAATCACTTGTGAGTTGCAATATTGACTGTTGTTGGAATTTGAACCCAGGACCCATGACTCAACAGACATGTGCGTTTCTCTCTAAGCCACGCGATCGTCACTTGACCTTATATTACAACGATATGATTCCCCTTACCACGTTGCTTTTCACAGAACGAGTGAAAATATGTGTATACGCGATACATTTTAAAAACTTTAAGTAATACCTGAGCATCAATTATATATAGACCGACGATACCCAGATCGAATATCTTATCGACGGACGGAAAATCAGACTCATGTCGTGGGACTTGTTTAGTCGACGATCGCCGCTCTTGCCGTTGTCGTATTGCGAATGCACCTTAAGTTTAATTTGGATTATTAGGTTTTTTTTTTATTAATCTTGTAATCACTAGTGCTAATCAAGTTGGCATTAAATATCAAGCGCGTGGCATCCAACCGGTATATTATTATAGATAAAATGATATATTGTAAAACAGCAATAATCTTTCATATAAGCTCTTTGCGAGTTATGTATTCTCTGGGCAGTTTTAAACCGGATAATAATTATGAACGACGTGAATAAAATAGGAAGGAAGCAAGTAAATAAAAGATATTTAGAAATAACTGTTTAATTACTTCGTTACTTATTATCTTACACATTATACCCTGTAACAATTCGTTTTATATACAAATATTAATCTAAAACAAGTAACACTAATTATAATAACAACAAAGAGTATTAAGTACTTTGGCACGTCGAGGCGAAGTGGTAACTTCGTTCATAGAGTATTCCGTTCACATGATTGGCAGGTTTTGTCTTGGTACACGACCTTAAAGCTTGTTAAGGAAGGGCAAGATGGAAGAGTAGTCCTCACACTCGGGTATGATTTTGCCTTTGAACTTGATGCAGGATTTTGCGCAAAGTGGACCTTCGAACCAAGGTCCGAACATCTTTTTACATTGAGCACAGTTTTCGATGCAAATTTCCATGGATTCGTGGCCGGATGCTGTGTGGAAAAAAAATTATTACACTAGATAACTGTACACGTGTGAAGGGGAATATAACATCTCTTTCTCCAAATACAAACCTCACTTGCACGTGATGCACCCTGCAAGCAAACGAACCAGTGATATGGAGCTAGATCAATAGTGCGAGGGTGCCGGCACTGGCATAGCCAGCTTGCCCAGTGTAGCTAGTGTTATAGACAAACTTTTCAAAACATGTATGTCGACCTTTGCAGGCGCCAAGAGGCCAATGTTCAGCATCGGTAGAACCAAGCGGCGGCTATTGCTGCTGTTCGAATGGGCCGGCTCGACCGGGTTGGTACCACGGCCTCGCAGAATACCGGCGTGAATTAGAGGCATCTTGTGCTTCTGCGTTTCGTTCGTTGAGTGAGGTAATCGGAGGCCCACTCCCCCTCCCCATTCCCCTCCTCATCCTCCCTCCTTTCTCCCAAATACCCTTAAAGTCGAGCAACGCACCTGCAGCACCTCTGGTGTTGTAGATGTTCGTAGGCGACGGTAATCACTTACCATCAGGTGAACCGCTTGCTCGTTTGCCTCCTTTACCATAAAATAAAAAATTGGACTGATATAGTATAGTGCAGTAGCGGGGGTATACCGATCGTTTTTGCTTAGTCACCCACGGTTAACCAAGAGGAACCTATATGGCCGGCCTGACTAAGCAGTGCAGGCCGGCTCGAGGTGGCCGCACAGATAGTGTTTGAGGGGCCCACCTCGGATGCGTGTTGGTGGACGGTGGGGGAGGATTGACGTCGTTGTTTTGCCTCAATCTGCCGCCGCTATGTCTAACCTCCGCCAGCCAGCGGGGAAGAGGAGCTTTGGTGTTGCGATACCACTGATGCGAATGTGGTGAGGCCGCGGAGGGTGTGGATAGGCGGTATTACGATGCGCCGCTATTATTATCATTTATCCGTAGTTCATACAAATATTTATCCGGAACAAGTATTTATATTATCTGCAAATAATCTAAAAAAATGATTTCTTTAACTACATTTTCTCATGGCTTGATTTTCCGAATTTTTTTCGAGTCAAAAGTATTATTTATAAGTAACATAGAAAACGGGACACGGGAACTTCGATAGATCTTTATTTGCTTCTTAGAATTTAGGTTACTCAGTGCGCTGTGGCAGCTGTGTGTGTGGTTGTGGCGGAATTGAAATTAGCGCTGTAGTTTCCCTTCACCACCATGCAAGTGTTTGTTTTACGCCAAATAAATCCCTCTAATTATCTTTTTTTTAATTTGTTCAACAATTTACAGTTCGAAATAGACTTAATTTTTTTATTTTAAAACTAGTTTGTTCTGGATTTACCAATATACTTTCTAGAAGATATGAAATTTTAATTTTAAAGTTTATAAATAGAAGCTTACGTAATATTAGCCTGTTCATTTGTCTGTATTCATCATTATTGAGTATCTACAAGTCCGTTCTTGTCAAGTTATTACACCACATTAAAAAAAGATATACTTAAATTACGAAACGCTGAAACTGTGACTAAACTATGTACGTACTGAGCAATAACCAAAACAGATTTTGTTATAAAATTGCACAAAATTAACAGTGCTCGTACGTTGCAGACAGTTGCATTGGAAATCGAGCAACAAATAAAAAAAAAACTTGAAAACTTTTTGCTTATAGCTAGAGAAGATATAAACTTATAAATCTAGTGACTCAAAAATACTGGTGAAATATTGATGTATAACCAAAGAAACTTGTATAATGACCAAGCATAGCACTGCACGACCTCAAGATATTGTGAACTCATTCTGCGTAGATCGAACCAAAAATGAATAACTAGAAAGCTGTCAGTAGCCGTGACATCAGACATTTAGCTATGACATCAGGACGTCGAACTCCTCAGTACCCCTTGACCATGGGTGCTGTAAATCAACCGAGACGTGGGGAATAAAAAGTAAAATAATTAAATGCCATAAAATCCCTACATAGAAGTTTAATTTCAAAAGTATCATATTTTGGCCTTCATTATTTTAGTAAATCTTTAAGATTTACGATTGGTTAGTTGTAGAATATATAATGTGAAATATATAATAGCATATGTAAAACTATACTGCATATTACGTAACATTGAGAAATTAATAATAAACAATTATAAAACGAAATGGTCTTCTGAAAGCCTAAGAACCTACTCGTAACATTGTATTTAAGCAAGTATCACAGTTGAACCGGGGTCGGTTATAATTTGCAAAGATAAGCCAGGGGACCAGATGGGCTAAGCGGGTTAATTTTGATTAACCTGCTAGGATGAGCCTAATATATAAAGGGAGACAGGGTTTACGAGCGTAGGTATTTCACATAAATATATACTACAACATTCGCATATTTTACATTGAGCACAGTTTCGGTCTGTTCCATGGATTCGTGGCCGGATGCTGTGGAAAAAAATTATTACACTAGACTGTATACACGTGTGAAGGGGAATATAACATCTCTTTCTCCAAGCCACCAGAAGCCTCACTTGCACGTGATGCACCCTGCAAGCAAACGAACCAGTGATATGGAGCTAGATCAATAATGCTGGTGCCAGCACTGGCATAGCCAGCTTGCCCAGTGTAGCTAGTGTTATAGACAAACTTTTCAAAACATGTATGTCGACCTTTGCAGGCGCCAAGAGGCCAATGTTCAGCATCGGTAGAACCAAGCGGCGGCTATTGCTGCTGTTCGAATGGGCCGGTCGACCGGGTTGGTACCACGGCTTCGCAGAATACCGGCGTGAATTAGAGGCATCTTGTGCTTCTGCGTTTCGTTCGTTGAGTGAGGTAACTGGAGGCCCACCCTCCCCATTCCTCCTCATCCTCCTCCTTTCTCCCAAATACCCTTAAAGTCGAGCAACGCACCTGCAGCACCTCTGGTGTTGTAGATGTTCGTAGGCGACGGTAATCACTTACCATCAGGTGAACCGCTTGCTCGTTTGCCTCCTTTACCATAAAATAAAAATTGGACTGATATAGTATAGTGCAGTAGCGGGGTATACCGATCGTTTTGCTTAGTCACCCACGGTTAACCAAGAGGAACCTATATGGCCGGCCTGACTAAGCAGTGCAGGCCGGCTCGAGGTGGCCGCACAGATAGTGTTTGAGGGGCCCACCTCGGATGCGTGTTGGTGGACGGTGGGGGAGGATTGACGTCGTTGTTTTGCCTCAATCTGCCGCCGCTATGTCTAACCTCCGCCAGCCAGCGGGGGAAGAGGAGCTTTGGTGTTGCGATACCACTGATGCGAATGTGGTGAGGCCGCGGAGGGGTGTGGATAGGCGGTATTACGATGCGCCGCTATTATTATCATTTATCCGTAGTTCATACAAATATTTATCCGGAACAAGTATTTATATTATCTGCAAATAATCTAAAAAAATGATTTCTTTAACTACATTTTCTCATGGCTTGATTTTCCGAATTTTTTTCGAGTCAAAAGTATTATTTATAAGTAACATAGAAAACGGGACACGGGAACTTCGATAGATCTTTATTTGCTTCTTAGAATTTAGGTTACTCAGTGCGCTGTGGCAGCTGTGTGTGTGGTTGTGGCGGAATTGAAATTAGCGCTGTAGTTTCCCTTCACCACCATGCAAGTGTTTGTTTTACGCCAAATAAATCCCTCTAATTATCTTTTTTTTAATTTGTTCAACAATTTACAGTTCGAAATAGACTTAATTTTTATTTTAAAACTAGTTTGTTCTGGATTTACCAATATACTTTCTAGAAGATATGAAATTTGAAATTTTAAAGTTTATAAATAGAAGCTTACGTAATATTAGCCTGTTCATTTGTCTATATTCATCATTATTGAGTATCTACAAGTCCGTTCTTATCAAGTTATTACACCACATTAAAAAGATATACTTAAATTACGAAACGCTGAAACTGTGACTAAACTATGTACGTACTGAGCAATAACCAAAACAGATTTTGTTATAAAATTGCACAAAATTAACAGTGCTCGTACGTTGCAGACAGTTGCATTGGAAATCGAGCAACAAATAAAAAAAAACTTGAAAACTTTTGCTTATAGCTAGAGAAGATATAAACTTATAATCTAGTGACTCAAAAATACTGGTGAAATATTGATGTATAACCAAAGAAACTTGTATAATGACCAAGCATAGCACTGCACGACCTCAAGATATTGTGAACTCATTCTGCGTAGATCGAACCAAAAATGAATAACTAGAAAGCTGTCAGTAGCCGTGACATCAAACATTTAGCTATGACATCAGGACGTCAAACTCCTCAGTACCCCTTGACCATGGGTGCTGTAAATCAACCGAGACGTGGGGAATAAAAAGTAAAATAATTAAATGCCATAAAATCCCTACATAGAAGTTTAATTTCAAAAGTATCATATTTTGGCCTTCATTATTTTAGTAAATCTTTAAGATTTACGATTGGTTAGTTGTAGAATATATAATGTGAAATATATAATAGCATATGTAAAACTATACTGCATATTACGTAACATTGAGAAATTAATAATAAACAATTATAAAACGAAATGGTCTTCTGAAAGCCTAAGAACCTACTCGTAACATTGTATTTAAGCAAGTATCACAGTTGAACCGGGGTCGGTTATAATTTGCAAAGATAAGCCAGGGGACCAGATGGGCTAAGCGGGTTAATTTTGATTAACCTGCTAGGATGAGCCTAATATATAAAGGGAGACAGGGTTTACGAGCGTAGGTATTTCACATAAATATATACTACAACATTCGCATATTTTACATTTGAGTTTAGATAAAGTAATAGGAATTAAAGTATGATGTTGCCGTTTTAATGGCTGACCACTTTGAATTAAAATTAAACCTACATGGTCCAAGATTCAGATTAAAACTTTTTGACATACAAAGTATAACATTCTTAATTCAAACATTCTATTACATTCTTTTGTTAGACTTACAGTTCTATTTACTTTCAATATTTGAGTTAAACGGCGAACTCAAAAATTTGAGTAATTTACGAATACGAGTTCCGTCGTGGTTCTACCGCAGCAGAGACACCACGCAAAATCGATGCTGCGTTTAGGAAGTAATTACAAATGTATTGTTCGTTTTTGGTTAATAATAGGTAATGGTAGTAAATAATCCTTATCACCCACAATATAGTCTCATTTGCACCGATTTTTTTGGCCGTCACATGTAATTCAAATTTTTTTTTTAATCCGGTGTAGTTATAACAACAGATCTATATTGAAGAACTTCGATGATGGCCCAACTCTCAGAGAAACCACTCCGACTCGTCAATCGATCTTCGCCATTATTGCGCAATGATAACGCAAGAACTCGCACTTCTAGACAAACCAGTTTAACATTACAAGACATGCAGTAAGAAAAATACGTCATCCTCCGTACTTGCAAAACTTAGCCCCAACCGATTACCATTTTTTCGCAATTTAATCTAAGAAGAAAATGTTCTCATGAAGCGGTACAAAATGGCCTTCACAGACTGTAGAGTCCAAATTCCCAGAGTTCTATTGCAAAGACATACATGATATTACTTCAAGATAGCAGAAATGTATAATAGATAATTAAGATAAATACTCCGATTAAACAGAAATATTTTTCTTAGATAAGCTGTTTGAATGAATCAATATGAAACGGTAATTTCATACTTTAATCCCTATTATTACGTAGTGACTTCAAGTACAAATTATAATAAGTTTTCAGTTCGGAACTGAAAACGTTAAATTTCACGATGGAAATTTCTTTAGGAGTTAAAGTAAAGCCTGTCACACATCTAAATAATGTGTAAATGTCCCAGTGCTGGTCAAAGACCAACATTTTTTAAAGTGTTTGAGACAAAATGGGTCCACCACGCTGATTCTATGTAAGATGGCGGACTTCGCATGTTGTAAGAACGTTTTATATTGTTCTTGCATGCAGGTTTTCTCACGATGCTTTCCTTCACCACTGAGGACGTGGTAAATTCAGCATTTTAAATTTTAGTGACGCTGGTTCTAGGTTACTCGCGTACTATGAAATTAAAGCGAGAACCCTCTGGCGGGTTAAATAGTCACTTTAAAAATAGGCTCTCACGACTGTACACCCTGTAAACCCATGGGTAGTCCGAAGTTTAGACATTGAATGAATAAAAAGTCTATTTTCGTCAGAAATTCAATTTTATTTATCAATTGTAATTTTATACAAACTACCGTTTCGTAATGAGGTTCCCCTGACAGAGAAGAAACAAACGAAAGAAACTCCGTAGGTATCCTTGTAATTCTTTTAACAGATTTTATTCATACTTATACCAAATAATGCAAAATAAAAGGCAATGAATAGTCTCATAAGCAATTGAAGCATATTCTAATATTTAAAGTAAAATAATAAATATGAATAAAAAAACTCATACAGAATTTGCACTGTTGAATTTTTCCCGAGCTCACCATGCCCCTCGGGAGGCGCCTGCTCACAAGCATCGCGCACCTGACAGCCATCGCCCTCCTAAAACCATATTAAAGGAAAACGAACGACCTGGCTCACAGCGCCACCATAGCATAGTATTATTAACAATATAACATTTACAATACTTTGTGTTAAACTGGATGAATACTACCACGCCCCCTTTCTCCGTCATTAAAATAATCGATCAACTATAGTACGTATTGGATTTTTAGGAATTTTATTATAGATTCTTGTAGATGAAGGTTTTTAACGTTACATAGCCTAATCTTCGAATTTTATAGATATTTATTTCTTAATTGAAAATCAAGCTTGTCACTATACTTTGGGAATTGGGTTTCAAATTATAAACATACATAGTAGTAACGCTCATATGTAATATTGACAGGGAATAGTTATAATTTTTCTAAATTATTATCTCTTTAAGTAATTCGCATAAGGCGCAAATTATAAATAGCACGCACGGCTCTTTTTTGAAGTATTAAAATACGATTTGCATCATCCACATGTCCCCTAAATAAAATACCTCAAGACATGGTGTGAAATTCACTAAAGTAAACTGTTCGAGCTGTGTATACATCAGCCAGATAACGCATTTTTCTAACAGCTTTAGCAGCTGAACTGAGTTTATTTATTGAAGTTTTCAATCAATTATGATTCCTAAAAATATTATGGTATCAATAAACTCTAATAGTTAGCAAAATAACCTTAGTAGGTATCTGTTTTATGTTGACGTGAATTTTGTTCACTATATAAATAATCAAAGTCTTGACATTGAATATCATCGAAGTATCATCTGCAAACGATACTACATATATTTGTAAAATTGTCTACCAAGATTGGCATATTTATATATATTAGAAATAAAAATGGACCGAGAACGGATCTCTGTGGCACCCATTTTTACTATAGAACCAGAACTTACCCCGTTTACTTGAACTATTTGGATCCTTCTACTAGGATAGAAATCCAATAATTGAAGCGCCTGCTCGCTTAAATCATACTATTTTAACTTACAATACAAAGTTGTGGGATCTACGATCTCTTAAATCCTTAAGTTTCGAATGACTCTTTGATGTGAGTCCTTCTAATAGAGAATCGAACTCGGGAATTGGGAATCATTGATTGGGGAACAGATCTAAGCACTGGGCTATCGTGGTCGGTTAAAGTGAATATAATTTCATATTTGGGTTGTAGTATAAATACAAGTTACCTATGTCGCTTTAAACTTATCGTTTTATTGATTATTTGTAGTTTGTATGTTTGTTTCCTAATTTATGCAAGTAAAGTTTGTACTCTAACAAGATCTAAGACTCTGAATTATAATTAAAAGCGATGCATAGTCACTTAATTTAAGCTTGCAGACTTAACCTAGCAAACTTTAATGTGACTTGAGAGCAAGCCTTCTTTGTTTGCTTGCTGTATTTCTTAAAATTTTAGTTTACTACATTACTTAAATAAAATTATAGAAAACATTTGTATGCCGAAACAGTACCTTTTAATTTTAAACAATTTGTAATTCAGATGGAAGAACTTATTTAAAAAAAATTACTAGTAAGCATTAAGTAAAAATGCGAACATATAGTTACGATATTTACAACGATTCAGTGATTTAACTCCAGAAATAACTAGACGCAATAGCTATAAGTAACATGTAAGTTATTTTGTAAAATATGTTACTAGTACTACTTATAAACTTTTCGTGTTGTCACTCACTCACGGCCTAACCACAATCTAAAACTTTCACGAAAAGGTTTTGAATGTGGTTCGGCCTTTACAAATATGGTATCTAACAAGGGAGTCACTAAATATAACAATATTTATCTCAGCATCGTTCAATGGTTGACACGAAATGCCTTCTGGCATTAAGTCCGCCATTTGTGTCATTTGCGTATAAAAGATTAGAAAAAATAATACATATTTAAAACTTAACACTTACTTAACAAAGCAAGGGCGGGTCGCTTGATGAAATTAATGAAATAAAATTGTTCGTTACAGACTTTGTAGTGACTTTTATCGTGTTCTGTATTATTATTTTTTTTATATCGTGTTTACCTGAAATTTTGAAAACTTCTAAGAAAAAATAAACCTTCAGGTATGCGCATTATCAATAAACCTTATTCAAATAATATGCATATTAATTAATTTAACTTTTGTGGAATGAGTTTAAATTATATCTGCACTGATATTATAAGAATGAATACTAATCTTGTATTATATAAATGTAAAACAATTTTCCTGATTACAAATCAACAATCTGAATTAAACAGTTAAAAATTAAAAATTTAACTGAATCGAGTTTTTCTCTAAAACCTTGTGTAGTCTTCAAAGTTAAGTTTACACATTTAAATTAATTTGCAGTGTTAATTACAAAATGTAATTAACAGGGCGCCATTTGTTGTGACGTTATTGCGGAAGTCGTAGGAATGTGCGGAATTAGAGCGGTACAATATCGCAGTACTAAAAGAAATAGAGATATAGAAACGGAATGGAATAGGTTGTTTGAGAGTATTCGTGGCAAACCATGCGATGAGAAGTTGTCACTGGCTTCTTGTATTATGAACTTACGAATACATGCCTCTGTTTGTGGTGTTTAAAAAAAATAAGTGCTTAATAAAGAACTTTCATTGATTAAAATACAGCTGACGGAAGTCTTACTTAAGATACAAGTAGTTAAGCCATAACAAATAAAATTAAATATTTTATTCTTCGACACAAGAAACATAAGTTTCACTAGAACACGTATTTTAATTTAGCACCGTTTCGTAAGGTGGTTCCGTCGGAGAAGAAACAGGCAAAAGAAACTTCGTATTTCTTCGTAATATTTGAATTTTTATATAATATTACATTACTACATTACATATTACATAGCATTACTATGAAATTTTTCCAGTGAAACAGCTCATCAGCACAGCATCAACTCATTCCCAGAGGCTAATACGAGTATCATCAATGTTTACCAATATATTATAACTCTTATTAAAAAAAAAAAAATTTAAACTTTTGAAAGGAAGACTGGAAAAAATCGAGTTCAACGTTAAACACACCGGAAATGAAAATAAATCTATTTATTATTAATTTCTAAATTTATTTTTATTAGGTACCAAAGCGACAGTAGATCTGTAATAAATAGCCGCGATAAATATTACCTAATCTATGAAAAATGTATTTATTTAACGTCATTTTATACAAAAAAAAAAAAATTGTCCATTGATAAATTCTATGGGACTATTTACTTATGAATGAAACTGAAAGGTTTTTGTTTAGTTGTATTTTGATCTTTTGATTATCCAGTTTTACAAATGGATGACTAATATATACAGGCAATTTCATGTGCAGAAACTTTATAAATAATTATTTTTTGAGAAAGTGCACTTTTAGTGAGCCACATCAATTTATCATTTGTCCAATGACATTATACTATAAAATGTACAAAAAAAAATATGTATTTGCCATAAGCACGGATTTAGACACATTCGCTGATTAGCACATATTACGTACTTATCCACTTATCTAAATCTGTTTATATTAAGCTAATGTAATACTCGAAACTATGCGACGTTACACAGACACATCATGTTTATGATGGATCTCTTAGGAATATTTTGATGTCACCGGGATTACTGGAAGATATTATAATAAATATCATAGGATAATCACAATTATTGACGCACATGTTAAGCGATTAGCAAAACGCTACGCGTCGTGGGTTCGATTCTCGCGTGGAATAAATACTCTAATTAAAAAAATATGTTTCAAGGCCTGTTAAGTTCGCCAACCCACGCTGGAGCAGCATGGCGGATTCTTTTCGACTTCAAAACCGTCTCATATATTGATATGAGACTTTTGCTCAGCAGCATTTAATAAAACTAAAATATCAAGATTTTTAAACCTGCTCGTAAAAAAGTTTACGGAGGCTAAAGAAACTAATTGAATATCACTCCTTATGCAAACGTTGCCGTCTACATTAAATATTATTAATAATTTGAGAAGTATGCTTATTACAATGCTTAGAATGAAAGAAAGAACTATTTGTTTCATACTCACATTTTAAACATAAACATTTAAAACAAATATGAAATAGTTATGCGCAACGGCTTTGGCTGCTTATGCATAAAACATAGAAACAAAAGTTTTAAAATTAGAGAAAGAAAACAATAATGTAAACATACACTGTTATTAAAATGTGGTATCAAATAGGTGTTCAACTCAACATAATGCTACAGACTTGGTTGTCATTTGCGAGCCTTGTGACTTCACCGGCACGGTCACAGTATATACAAAATACCCTGAAAATGCCAGTGCAGCAGCAACACAGACAATTCCCCGCCGACGCCTTACAGATTGAGCAAGAAACGTAACTATAAATTTCAAATTGTACACCTTTAGTGTGTATTACTGCGTACTCTCACAGTTCATGGAAAAAATCTAGGTTTCGTTTCTCCTCATTTAAAACTAAAAATATAACAAAGAAAATATAATAAAAACATATTTCCAAGTCCAGAGCTATGTACAAAGTAGCATATCTGTAGCTTCAAGGAAGTTACTTTAAAGTCGATTGCATTTTCGAACAGACAAGACAAGAAGCGACTTAAAACCTGGTAATATAAAATTAAAAATGTGTGTATTCATCACAATGTTTTTATAAACTTTCTTCTAAATACCTATATAGAAGAATCGTAGGGTGAAGAACATTATTATAGTTTTTGACATTCATTACTCATAAACAAAAGATTTAAAGTTGTTAATTATAAAGTAATATAGGTAGAGAAAAGATATTGCTAATTCAAACGTTAAAGCTAATAAAATTAGACATACAAAATTATATACTGTATTTATTACGACAGATCATCATTTTATTCCCACTTATTTATACATGATGAACTCGTTCAAAAACTTGAAAATGATGAACGCCGGAGAACAATCTCGCTTTTCTAAAACACATAAGGAAGAGATACCGAGCGAGGAAATACTCAAATCAAAACAAACTATGTATATAGCACGACGGAGGTTAAGTATTATTTATGAAACACATTTAGATAACGTCACAAACCTGTGCTCACTATACATTCTCGTTATTAGAATACATTATATCTTACTCTAGCTTCTTGACGACTGTTTGGCTCAGTGGCTAGAGTCAGACACACAGACACCTTATCCACTATGCCACAAAAGTATTTCACAAATATTCCGTATGTAGTTATTCCTCGATAAAACCGTTTAGTGTTATTTTTCACATTCAAGACACCGTTTTGTTTATTGGGTATGGGCATATTTATTAAAAAATAACACGCTATGATTTTATCGATCAGAGCAGTGTAGACTACTAGTGGTCAGGGCGCTCGCTTTAGTTTCAAAAAGCGCGAGCGACTTGCGATCCTTCGATTCCCGGTGCTGCCACCTCTCAAATTGTTAATAGATATTTTAAGTGCTGAATTACTACGTGCTCGCCGGTGAAGGAAAACATCGTGACGCAACTTGCATGTAGATAAAATAAGTACTGAGCTATCTAAAGAATTAAATAAAGTTTTTCATATAGTAGTGCTGTAAGAATTTTCCATGCCCTTTCCTCCTTTGACCTTGAATATCTCATGATCAATTTACAGCACCCATCATAATAGTTAATGATTTTATTGCACATAACTGTTTAGTTACATTGTCTCTGCTCCTATTGGCAGAAGGTGTGAGTGCTATGTTTTGTAGCAAATATTGGAATGAATGTATGTTAATATGGTATTTATGTACATGTAAATAAAATATTTTCAGGCAAGGTTGTCTGGAGCTTGATGTAGTGCCTGGACACAGCCATGAGGCATTCTCTCTTTGTGATAAATTATTATGCCAGCTGTGCACCGTTCAGTGTGAGGCACCCTGTTGGAAAAGTGCTTAGAACAGCTCCAGAGGTAATGATAAATAATTGGACGTTTTTATTAATAATGTGTTCTACAACAAAGCCAAATTAGTTTTAAGTTATTGGACTGCTTGGTGTGCAATAAGGCTCTGGCAACAAACAGCAATATGATGTGGGATAGGCAGAGGAAGAACAGTTGTATGTACAACTACATGGCTATGTGTTTGGCATATATGATTGTTATTGTGTCTTGGGTTTGAGTCTAAATGTTATGAGTGCTTGGTGAGTAATGCTGGGTTTGGGTCTGTTAGTCGTCAATATAATAAATGTAACTTTTCTGATCTGGTTATGTTGTGTAGCGTTTCATGCTTCTGAATGTACACTGCATCTGCCTTTCCTCTGACTTTAGACGTGTACCTATGAGTTTGTGTGTATACAGAATGCATGCGACGTACAGTTTACTTTACCAACAGGATACTTTCTTATTTTATTTTTATTTTGACTACCCAAAACCACTTTAACTCAGGTCAAAGATCTAATCGATCATCCGCGCCGTTGTCCTCTCCCCCGCGTTAGAAGTTGCCGACGCACCAATAAAGAAATCCTGCGAGGACTCCGTTCTTGCCGAGGTCAGTAAACTATTATTCATGACTAATGAATAACCATATCCTATATTTTGGATTATTAGTCTAATAGTCATTTGAAAGGTTTTTGTTTCAAACATTTGTTACCTGTATGGGTATAACAAAACTGAAATTAATTTTAATATCACTATTTTACAACTGATGGAATATTTGACAATCTCGTTTTTAATATTTTTTTCCGTTTCATTACAGCTTTCCACTACCGTAAATTCTAAAATTGATTCAATGGAAGTCCAGGAAAGCGTAAATGAAACGCCAGTTGAAACCCTAGCAGGTAAAGAAACATTAAATATTTAATAGCAGATTTTATTTTTATCAATAGAGAGCATATATATATTTATAGAGACTGTGTCATCGACTGATGGTAACATGTTTAATTTCTGTACTAACTACCTTGTGGTGGCAGTACAAAGGGATGTGCGCACCCATCTCGTACCGTAGATATCATAAAAGTCGACCAAAGGAAATTAAAAATATGAAGAGATGGGCAGCATCTTAAGTAATACCACAAAAAAAAAATTCGGCTAATTCCCCTCCACATATGAGGTACAAATCAACCGACCTGGGAACACACAGATCTGGAGCTGGAAGAAGAGGTTAAACTTGTTAATATTGCGAGTGGCCATCTGTCCTAAGGAGCTGTCTGGTTTATCATCCACAAGTCCCTCATTAACAATGTGATCAAGACAGAAAATGTATCAAGTAGGTTTGCATATCTTATACTCAGATAAACCAGATTATACCAGCACACACTAACCTTGGCACCCAGATGAGGAACTGGAGGCAATGTTTGAAGATCGACAACAACGCAAATCTCTGCATGAAAAGGCAATGAGCTGATAGTAGTCAATTTTGGTGTGAAAATCTTGGGAGATTCTCTGTTCAACAAAGGACTTGTGGGATGAAATGATGTTAATAATGATGTGAACAAAACATTAACTTCGCCTGGGTTTCGAATCCTCGAGTTATGTACGGTAACCTCTAAGCCATATATACTAAACACAAATACAAATAGGTACTCAGACTATTGTCTCAATGACAATAACTATCTGCATGTTACAATGCTGTTATAACTGGTGTATATTCTATGATAACTTTATGTTTCAGTACCTCCTTCAGCAGATCCAACTCTTCAATCTTCTGCAGAATTGGAGACTCCGTCAATTGAGGTGCCTGTTAACTGACCAACATTCTATAATGCTGATAGCAGCGACTATTAATAATAAAACGCACAGTGGATTAATTATAAAACTTGTTTTTAAGTGAACTATGTTTGTCTGGTGCAGTGTTTGTATATTCTTCGGCTACTATGGACAGAAATAATTATTAAGAAAGTAATTTGTTTTCCACTGTCTTAAAAGTATAATTCATATTTATTTGAAATATTAAGTACTTATAGTACTATGTGAAATATGTATTGAAATGTTTCATATATCTCAGTATATAATCTAAGTTTTATCTTGCTTTCTTGAAGTTTTATTTAATTGATTCTGATTTTGGATTTATTTGCTAGTTTCGCGTGGCTTGTCTCCGTATGAACGTGGTGGTGGATGTAAATTATGATTAGACAAGAAATATATCGCTGATTTATGTTTGTTATATGGTTTTAGAATAATCGGTTTATTTAAAAGTTATAGCGGGTTTTTGGTACCTTGTTCTGTTCTGTTTAACCTAATAATATTATTGTGAGATACCTCGAGAAATACTTGACTTAAACTTTTGCATTGATTTGATTTTTCCCAAAGTTGATGCTAATTCTTCGAGGCAAAAACGTTTTCTAGGATTGTAAGAGTACTAGCAGAGCAATGTGTTGGAAACAATAGGATAGATAGATATATTTTGATTTTTTTAACTCTATACCTTAACATATATTATAAACAAAAATTAAGTTTAGCTTCCTCAACTTTTTTTAAATGATTTCTTTTAATAAACTGAAAGATAAATTTTAAAGTTTCACTAATATTTTCTTGCATGCCTGTATGGTTTGGACAGTGCATTACTGGACCTATGCCTATATACATATATATGCCTTTTTTTGCCAACAAAAGATGGTGAGCCATGCATTGAAGGTTTGACCATACTCACAACACAAGTATGCGCGGGTGGGTTCGCGCATCGCCGGTAACCTCGCACTAGGAACTGCGAAAGACATAGTATAGTGTATATCAGCATATAACTCACTGTTCCTTATCTACCCATACTTGATGTAAATCTTATACGATAAGATTGGTGTAAAACGCAGTGTCAAAGACACGGGACGCAATCCAATACAATCAGGCTCACAATTCAAAAAATTAAGATGGCTCCGGCCAAGATTTGAAGCCATGGCCTCAATGCCTCAAATTTCCGCTTCGCTGAACACTACATCGCGGTAGTAATAGCCGCATGCAATAGGACGTGTCGTATTTGACTTTGACATTCGCATCGGCTTTAGCCTTATATAAAATATTTTTAATTACATAATAAATTGTAATGTTTATAAAGAGCGAGAAAACAATGGTCGACATATCGCCGCCAGAGGGAATTCTTTCTGGCAGTTTTTTCCCTTAAGAAGCAGTCAAGTTATTGATATTGTCAAAGATTAGAAATGATGTACATTCCGGTGTTTGAACAATCTTCAATATATCTGTGCTACTTGGTACCGTACCACGTACCACGGCGACAACTTTCGAATACTATCGGCAGTTGTCGACTGCGCATATAGTATAGTGCCTCAAGTGTATGCTCAAATACACAGAGGCACTCTTCTTTACCTTCCGGTATCCGATGTAGCTCATATGCGATAAGATCGGAGCAAGTCGCGGAAAAGGTGTCCGAGGCACTTGACGCAATACACCAGAACCATATTCGATATTCAATCACTTGTGAGTTGCAATATTGACTGTTGTTGGAATTTGAACCCAGGACCCATGACTCAACAGACATGTGCGTTTCTCTCTAAGCCACGCGATCGTCACTTGACCTTATATTACAACGATATGATTCCCCTTACCACGTTGCTTTTCACAGAACGAGTGAAAAATATGTGCATACGCGATACATTGCGTATCGCGTATGCACATATCGCGTGGCATCCAACCGGTATATTATTATAGATAAAATGATATATTGTAAAACAGCAATAATCTTTCATATAAGCTCTTTGCGAGTTATGTATTCTCTGGGCAGTTTTAAACCGGATAATAATTATGAATGACGTGAATAAAATAGGAAGGAAGCAAGTAAATAAAAGATATTTAGAAATAACTGTTTAATTACTTCGTTACTTATTATCTTACACATTATACCCTGTAACAATTCGTTTTATATACAAATATTAATCTAAAACAAGTAACACTAATTATAATAACAACAAAGAGTATTAAGTACTTTGGCACGTCGAGGCGAAGTGGTAACTTCGTTCATAGAGTATTCCGTTCACATGATTGGCAGGTTTTTGTCTTGGTACACGACCTTAAAGCTTGTTAAGGAAGGGCAAGATGGAAGAGTAGTCCTCACACTCGGGTATGATTTTGCCTTTGAACTTGATGCAGGATTTTGCGCAAAGTGGACCTTCGAACCAAGGCCCGAACATCTTTTTACATTGAGCACAGTTTTCGATGCAAATTTCCATGGATTCGTGGCCGGATGCTGTGTGGAAAAAAAAATATTACACTAGATAACTGTACACGTGTGAAGGGGAATATAACATCTCTTTCTCCAAATACAAACCTCACTTGCACGTGATGCACCCTGCAAGCAAACGAACCAGTGATATGGAGCTAGATCAATAGTGCGAGGGTGCCGGCACTGGCATAGCCAGCTTGCCCAGTGTAGCTAGTGTTATAGACAAACTTTTCAAAACATGTATGTCGACCTTTGCAGGCGCCAAGAGGCCAATGTTCAGCATCGGTAGAACCAAGCGGCGGCTATTGCTGCTGTTCGAATGGGCCGGCTCGACCGGGTTGGTACCACGGCCTCGCAGAATACCGGCGTGAATTAGAGGCATCTTGTGCTTCTGCGTTTCGTTCGTTGAGTGAGGTAATCGGAGGCCCACTCCCCCTCCCCATTCCTCCTCATCCTCCCTCCTTTCTCCAAATACCCTTAAAGTCGAGCAACGCACCTGCAGCACCTCTGGTGTTGTAGATGTTCGTAGGCGACGGTAATCACTTACCATCAGGTGAACCGCTTGCTCGTTTGCCTCCTTTACCATAAAATAAAAAATTGGACTGATATAGTATAGTGCAGTAGCGGGGGTATACCGATCGTTTTTGCTTAGTCACCCACGGTTAACCAAGAGGAACCTATATGGCCGGCCTGACTAAGCAGTGCAGGCCGGCTCGAGGTGGCCGCACAGATAGTGTTTGAGGGGCCCACCTCGGATGCGTGTTGGTGGACGGTGGGGGAGGATTGACGTCGTTGTTTTGCCTCAATCTGCCGCCGCTATGTCTAACCTCCGCCAGCCAGCGGGGGAAGAGGAGCTTTGGTGTTGCGATACCACTGATGCGAATGTGGTGAGGCCGCGGAGGGGTGTGGATAGGCGGTATTACGATGCGCCGCTATTATTATCATTTATCCGTAGTTCATACAAATATTTATCCGGAACAAGTATTTATATTATCTGCAAATAATCTAAAAAAATGATTTCTTTAACTACATTTTCTCATGGCTTGATTTTCCGAATTTTTCGAGTCAAAAGTATTATTTATAAGTAACATAGAAAACGGACACGGGAACTTGATAGATCTTTATTTGCTTCTTAGAATTTAGGTTACTCAGTGCGCTGTGGCAGCTGTGTGTGTGGTTGTGGCGGAATTGAAATTAGCGCTGTAGTTTCCCTTCACCACCATGCAAGTGTTTGTTTTACGCCAAATAAATCCCTCTAATTATCTTTTTTTTAATTTGTTCAACAATTTACAGTTCGAAATAGACTTAATTTTTTTATTTTAAAACTAGTTTGTTCTGGATTTACCAATATACTTTCTAGAAGATATGAAATTTTAATTTTAAAGTTTATAAATAGAAGCTTACGTAATATTAGCCTGTTCATTTGTCTATATTCATCATTATTGAGTATCTACAAGTCCGTTCTTATCAAGTTATTACACCACATTAAAAAAAGATATACTTTAATTACGAAACGCTGAAACTGTGACTAAACTATGTACGTACTGAGCAATAACCAAAACAGATTTTGTTATAAAATTGCACAAAATTAACAGTGCTCGTACGTTGCAGACAGTTGCATTGGAAATCGAGCAACAAATAAAAAAAAAACTTGAAAACTTTTTGCTTATAGCTAGAGAAGATATAAACTTATAATCTAGTGACTCAAAAATACTGGTGAAATATTGATGTATAACCAAAGAAACTTGTATAATGACCAAGCATAGCACTGCACGACCTCAAGATATTGTGAACTCATTCTGCGTAGATCGAACCAAAAATGAATAACTAGAAAGCTGTCAGTAGCCGTGACATCAAACATTTAGCTATGACATCAGGACGTCAAACTCCTCAGTACCCCTTGACCATGGGTGCTGTAAATCAACCGAGACGTGGGGAATAAAAAGTAAAATAATTAAATGCCATAAAATCCCTACATAGAAGTTTAATTTCAAAAGTATCATATTTTGGCCTTCATTATTTTAGTAAATCTTTAAGATTTACGATTGGTTAGTTGTAGAATATATAATGTGAAATATATAATAGCATATGTAAAACTATACTGCATATTACGTAACATTGAGAAATTAATAATAAACAATTATAAAACGAAATGGTCTTCTGAAAGCCTAAGAACCTACTCGTAACATTGTATTTAAGCAAGTATCACAGTTGAACCGGGGTCGGTTATAATTTGCAAAGATAAGCCAGGGGACCAGATGGGCTAAGCGGGTTAATTTTGATTAACCTGCTAGGATGAGCCTAATATATAAAGGAGACAGGGTTTACGAGCGTAGGTATTTCACATAAATATATACTACAACATTCGCATATTTTACATTTGAGTTTAGATAAAGTAATAGGAATTAAAGTATGATGTTGCCGTTTTAATGGCTGACCACTTTGAATTAAAATTAAACCTACATGGTCCAAGATTCAGATTAAAACTTTTGACATACAAAGTATAACATTCTTAATTCAAACATTCTATTACATTCTTTTGTTAGACTTACAGTTCTATTTACTTTCAATATTTGAGTTAAACGGCGAACTCAAAATTTGAGTAATTTACGAATACGAGTTCCGTCGTGGTTCTACCGCAGCAGAGACACCACGCAAAATCGATGCTGCGTTTAGGAAGTAATTACAAATGTATTGTTCGTTTTTGGTTAATAATAGGTAATGGTAGTAAATAATCCTTATCACCCACAATATAGTCTCATTTGCACCGATTTTTTTGGCCGTCACATGTAATTCAAATTTTTTTTTTAATCCGGTGTAGTTATAACAACAGATCTATATTGAAGAACTTCGATGATGGCCCAACTCTCAGAGAAACCACTCCGACTCGTCAATCGATCTTCGCCATTATTGCGCAATGATAACGCAAGAACTCGCACTTCTAGACAAACCAGTTTAACAGTACAAGACATGCAGTAAGAAAAAATACGTCATCCTCCGTACTTGCAAAACTTAGCCCCAACCGATTACCATTTTTTTTCGCAATTTAATCTAAGAAGAAAATGTTCTCACGAAGCGGTACAAAATGGCCTTCACAGACTGTAGAGTCCAAATTCCCAGAGTTCTATTGCAAAGACATACATGATATTACTTCAAGATAGCAGAAATGTATAATAGATAATTAAGATAAATACTCCGATTAAACAGAAATATTTTTCTTAGATAAGCTGTTTGAATGAATCAATATGAAACGGTAATTTCATACTTTAATCCCTATTATTACGTAGTGACTTCAAGTACAAATTATAATAAGTTTTCAGTTCGGAACTGAAAACGTTAAATTTCACGATGGAAATTTCTTTAGGGAGTTAAAGTAAAGCCTGTCACACATCTAAATAATGTGTAAATGTCCCAGTGCTGGTCAAAGACCAACATTTTTTAAAGTGTTTGAGACAAAATGGGTCCACCACGCTGATTCTATGTAAGATGGCGGACTTCGCATGTTGTAAGAACGTTTTATATTGTTCTTGCATGCAGGTTTTCTCACGATGCTTTCCTTCACCACTGAGGACGTGGTAAATTCAGCATTTTAAATTTTAGTGACGCTGGTTCTAGGTTACTCGCGTACTATGAAATTAAAGCGAGAACCCTCTGGCGGGTTAAATAGTCACTTTAAAAATAGGCTCTCACGACTGTACACCCTGTAAACCCATGGGTAGTCCGAAGTTTAGACATTGAATGAATAAAAAGTCTATTTTCGTCAGAAATTCAATTTTATTTATCAATTGTAATTTTTATACAAACTACCGTTTCGTAATGAGGTTCCCCTGACAGAGAAGAAACAAACGAAAGAAACTCCGTAGGTATCCTTGTAATTCTTTTAACAGATTTTATTCATACTTATACCAAATAATGCAAAATAAAAGGCAATGAATAGTCTCATAAGCAATTGAAGCATATTCTAATATTTAAAGTAAAATAATAAATATGAATAAAAAAACTCATACAGAATTTGCACTGTTGAATTTTTCCCGAGCTCACCATGCCCCTCGGGAGGCGCCTGCTCACAAGCATCGCGCACCTGACAGCCATCGCCCTCCTAAAACCATATTAAAGGAAAACGAACGACCTGGCTCACAGCGCCACCATAGCATAGTATTATTAACAATATAACATTTACAATACTTTGTGTTAAACTGGATGAATACTACCACGCCCCCTTTCTCCGTCATTAAAATAATCGATCAACTATAGTACGTATTGGATTTTTAGGAATTTTATTATAGATTCTTGTAGATGAAGGTTTTTAACGTTACATAGCCTAATCTTCGAATTTTATAGATATTTATTTCTTAATTGAAAATCAAGCTTGTCACTATACTTTGGGAATTGGGTTTCAAATTATAAACATACATAGTAGTAACGCTCATATGTAATATTGACAGGGAATAGTTATAATTTTTCTAAATTATTATCTCTTTAAGTAATTCGCATAAGGCGCAAATTATAAATAGCACGCACGGCTCTTTTTTGAAGTATTAAAATACGATTTGCATCATCCACATGTCCCCTAAATAAAATACCTCAAGACATGGTGTGAAATTCACTAAAGTAAACTGTTCGAGCTGTGTATACATCAGCCAGATAACGCATTTTTCTAACAGCTTTAGCAGCTGAACTGAGTTTATTTATTGAAGTTTTCAATCAATTATGATTCCTAAAAATATTATGGTATCAATAAACTCTAATAGTTAGCAAAATAACCTTAGTAGGTATCTGTTTTATGTTGACGTGAATTTTGTTCACTATATAAATAATCAAAGTCTTGACATTGAATATCATCGAAGTATCATCTGCAAACGATACTACATATATTTGTAAAATTGTCTACCAAGATTGGCATATTTATATATATTAGAAATAAAATGGACCGAGAACGGATCTCTGTGGCACCCATTTTACTATAGAACCAGAACTTACCCCGTTTACTTGAACTATTTGGATCCTTCTACTAGGATAGAAATCCAATAATTGAAGCGCCTGCTCGCTTAAATCATACTATTTTAACTTACAATACAAAGTTGTGGGATCTACGATCTCTTAAATCCTTAAGTTTCGAATGACTCTTTGATGTGAGTCCTTCTAATAGAGAATCGAACTCGGGAATTGGGAATCATTGATTGGGGAACAGATCTAAGCACTGGGCTATCGTGGTCGGTTAAAGTGAATATAATTTCATATTTGGGTTGTAGTATAAATACAAGTTACCTATGTCGCTTTAAACTTATCGTTTTATTGATTATTTGTAGTTTGTATGTTTGTTTCCTAATTTATGCAAGTAAAGTTTGTACTCTAACAAGATCTAAGACTCTGAATTATAATTAAAAGCGATGCATAGTCACTTAATTTAAGCTTGCAGACTTAACCTAGCAAACTTTAATGTGACTTGAGAGCAAGCCTTCTTTGTTTGCTTGCTGTATTTCTTAAAATTTTAGTTTACTACATTACTTAAATAAAATTATAGAAAACATTTGTATGCCGAAACAGTACCTTTTAATTTTAAACAATTTGTAATTCAGATGGAAGAACTTATTTAAAAAATTACTAGTAAGCATTAAGTAAAATGCGAACATATAGTTACGATATTTACAACGATTCAGTGATTTAACTCCAGAAATAACTAGACGCAATAGCTATAAGTAACATGTAAGTTATTTTGTAAAATATGTTACTAGTACTACTTATAAACTTTTCGTGTTGTCACTCACTCACGGCCTAACCACAATCTAAAACTTTCACGAAAAGGTTTTGAATGTGGTTCGGCCTTTACAAATATGGTATCTAACAAGGGAGTCACTAAATATAACAATATTTATCTCAGCATCGTTCAATGGTTGACACGAAATGCCTTCTGGCATTAAGTCCGCCATTTGTGTCATTTTGCGTATAAAAGATTAGAAAAAAAAATAATACATATTTAAAACTTAACACTTACTTAACAAAGCAAGGGCGGGTCGCTTGATGAAATTAATGAAATAAAATTGTTCGTTACAGACTTTGTAGTGACTTTTATCGTGTTCTGTATTATTATTTTTTTTTTATATCGTGTTTACCTGAAATTTTGAAAACTTCTAAGAAAAAATAAACCTTCAGGTATGCGCATTATCAATAAACCTTATTCAAATAATATGCATATTAATTAATTTAACTTTTGTGGAATGAGTTTAAATTATATCTGCACTGATATTATAAGAATGAATACTAATCTTGTATTATATAAATGTAAAACAATTTTCCTGATTACAAATCAACAATCTGAATTAAACAGTTAAAAAATTAAAAATTCTAACTGAATCGAGTTTTTCTCTAAAACCTTGTGTAGTCTTCAAAGTTAAGTTTACACATTTAAATTAATTTGCAGTGTTAATTACAAAATGTAATTAACAGGGCGCCATTTGTTGTGACGTTATTGCGGAAGTCGTAGGAATGTGCGGAATTAGAGCGGTACAATATCGCAGTACTAAAAGAAATAGAGATATAGAAACGGAATGGAATAGGTTGTTTGAGAGTATTCGTGGCAAACCATGCGATGAGAAGTTGTCACTGGCTTCTTGTATTATGAACTTACGAATACATGCCTCTGTTTGTGGTGTTTAAAAAAAATAAGTGCTTAATAAAGAACTTTCATTGATTAAAATACAGCTGACGGAAGTCTTACTTAAGATACAAGTAGTTAAGCCATAACAAATAAAATTAAATATTTTATTCTTCGACACAAGAAACATAAGTTTCACTAGAACACGTATTTTAATTTAGCACCGTTTCGTAAGGTGGTTCCGTCGGAGAAGAAACAGGCAAAAGAAACTTCGTATTTCTTCGTAATATTTGAATTTTTTTATATAATATTACATTACTACATTACATATTACATAGCATTACTATGAAATTTTTCCAGTGAAACAGCTCATCAGCACAGCATCAACTCATTCCCAGAGGCTAATACGAGTATCATCAATGTTTACCAATATATTATAACTCTTATTAAAAAAAAAATTTAAACTTTTGAAAGGAAGACTGGAAAAAATCGAGTTCAACGTTAAACACACCGGAAATGAAAATAAATCTATTTATTATTAATTTCTAAATTTATTTTTATTAGGTACCAAAGCGACAGTAGATCTGTAATAAATAGCCGCGATAAATATTACCTAATCTATGAAAAATGTATTTATTTAACGTCATTTTATACAAAAAAAAAATTGTCCATTGATAAATTCTATGGGACTATTTACTTATGAATGAAACTGAAAGGTTTTTGTTTAGTTGTATTTTGATCTTTTGATTATCCAGTTTTACAAATGGATGACTAATATATACAGGCAATTTCATGTGCAGAAACTTTATAAATAATTATTTTTTGAGAAAGTGCACTTTTAGTGAGCCACATCAATTTATCATTTGTCCAATGACATTATACTATAAAATGTACAAAAAAAAATATGTATTTGCCATAAGCACGGATTTAGACACATTCGCTGATTAGCACATATTACGTACTTATCCACTTATCTAAATCTGTTTATATTAAGCTAATGTAATACTCGAAACTATGCGACGTTACACAGACACATCATGTTTATGATGGATCTCTTAGGAATATTTTGATGTCACCGGGATTACTGGAAGATATTATAATTAATATCATAGGATAATCACAATTATTGACGCACATGTTAAGCGATTAGCAAAACGCTACGCGTCGTGGGTTCGATTCTCGCGTGGAATAAATACTCTAATTAAAAAAAAATATGTTTCAAGGCCTGTTAAGTCTGCCAACCCACGCTGGAGCAGCATGGCGGATTCTTTTTCGACTTCAAAACCGTCTCATATATTGATATGAGACTTTTGCTCAGCAGCATTTAATAAAACTAAAATATCAAGATTTTTAAACCTGCTCGTAAAAAAGTTTACGGAGGCTAAAGAAACTAATTGAATATCACTCCTTATGCAAACGTTGCCGTCTACATTAAATATTATTAATAATTTGAGAAGTATGCTTATTACAATGCTTAGAATGAAAGAAAGAACTATTTGTTTCATACTCACATTTTAAACATAAACATTTAAAACAAATATGAAATAGTTATGCGCAACGGCTTTGGCTGCTTATGCATAAAACATAGAAACAAAAAGTTTTAAAAATTAGAGAAAGAAAACAATAATGTAAACATACACTGTTATTAAAATGTGGTATCAAATAGGTGTTCAACTCAACATAATGCTACAGACTTGGTTGTCATTTGCGAGCCTTGTGACTTCACCGGCACGGTCACAGTATATACAAAATACCCTGAAAATGCCAGTGTGTGCAGCAGCAACACAGACAATTCCCCGCCGACGCCTTACAGATTGAGCAAGAAACGTAACTATAAATTTCAAATTGTACACCTTTAGTGTGTATTACTGCGTACTCTCACAGTTCATGGAAAAAAATCTAGGTTTCGTTTCTCCTCATTTAAAAACTAAAAAATATAACAAAGAAAATATAATAAAAAAAACATATTTCCAAGTCCAGAGCTATGTACAAAGTAGCATATCTGTAGCTTCGGGAAGTTACTTTAAAGTCGATTGCATTTTTCGAACAGACAAGACAAGAAGCGACTTAAAACCTGGTAATATAAAAATTAAAAATGTGTGTATTCATCACAATGTTTTTATAAACTTTCTCTTCTAAATACCTATATAGAAGAATCGTAGGGTGAAGAACATTATTATAGTTTTTGACATTCATTACTCATAAACAAAAGATTTAAAGTTGTTAATTATAAAGTAATATAGGTAGAGAAAAGATATTGCTAATTCAAACGTTAAAGCTAATAAAATTAGACATACAAAATTATATACTCGTATTTATTACGACAGATCATCATTTTATTCCCACTTATTTATACATGATGAACTCGTTCAAAAACTTGAAAATGATGAACGCCGGAGAACAATCTCGCTTTTCTAAAACACATAAGGAAGAGATACCGAGCGAGGAAATACTCAAATCAAAACAAACTATGTATATAGCACGACGGAGGTTAAGTATTATTTATGAAACACATTTAGATAACGTCACAAACCTGTGCTCACTATACATTCTCGTTATTAGAATACATTATATCTTACTCTAGCTTCTTGACGACTGTTTGGCTCAGTGGCTAGAGTCAGACACACAGACACCTTATCCACTATGCCACAAAAGTATTTCACAAATATTCCGTATGTAGTTATTCCTCGATAAAACCGTTTAGTGTTATTTTTCACATTCAAGACACCGTTTTGTTTATTGGGTATGGGCATATTTATTAAAAATAACACGCTATGATTTTATCGATCAGAGCAGTGTAGACTACTAGTGGTCAGGGCGCTCGCTTTAGTTTCAAAAAGCGCGAGCGACTTGCGATCCTTCGATTCCCGGTGCTGCCACCTCTCAAATTGTTAATAGATATTTTAAGTGCTGAATTACTACGTGCTCGCCGGTGAAGGAAAACATCGTGACGCAACTTGCATGTAGATAAAATAAGTACTGAGCTATCTAAAGAATTAAATAAAGTTTTTTCATATAGTAGTGCTGTAAGAATTTTCCATGCCCTTTCCTCCTTTGACCTTGAATATCTCATGATCAATTCTTACAGCACCCATCATAATAGTTAATGATTTTATTGCACATAACTGTTTAGTTACATTGTCTCTGCTCCTATTGGCAGAAGGTGTGAGTGCTATGTTTTGTAGCAAATATTGGAATGAATGTATGTTAATATGGTATTTATGTACATGTAAATAAAATATTTTCAGGCAAGGTTGTCTGGAGCTTGATGTAGTGCCTGGACACAGCTTGGGCGAGGCATTCCCCTCTTTTGTGATAAATTATTATGCCAGCTGTGCACCGTTCAGTGTGAGGCACCCTGTTGGAAAAGTGCTTAGAACAGCTCCAGAGGTAATGATAAATAATTGGACGTTTTTATTAATAATGTGTTCTACAACAAAGCCAAATTAGTTTTAAGTTATTGGACTGCTTGGTGTGCAATAAGGCTCTGGCAACAAACAGCAATATGATGTGGGATAGGCAGAGGAAGAACAGTTGTATGTACAACTACATGGCTATGTGTTTGGCATATATGATTGTTATTGTGTCTTGGGTTTGAGTCTAAATGTTATGAGTGCTTGGTGAGTAATGCTGGGTTTGGGTCTGTTAGTCGTCAATATAATAAATGTAACTTTTCTGATCTGGTTATGTTGTGTAGCGTTTCATGCTTCTGAATGTACACTGCATCTGCCTTTCCTCTGACTTTAGACGTGTACCTATGAGTTTGTGTGTATACAGAATGCATGCGACGTACAGTTTACTTTACCAACAGGATACTTTCTTATTTTATTTTTATTTTGACTACCCAAAACCACTTTAACTCAGGTCAAAGATCTAATCGATCATCCGCGCCGTTGTCCTCTCCCCGCGTTAGAAGTTGCCGACGCACCAATAAAGAAATCCTGCGAGGACTCCGTTCTTGCCGAGGTCAGTAAACTATTATTCATGACTAATGAATAACCATATCCTATATTTTGGATTATTAGTCTAATAGTCATTTGAAAGGTTTTTGTTTCAAACATTTGTTACCTGTATGGGTATAACAAAACTGAAATTAATTTTAATATCACTATTTTACAACTGATGGAATATTTGACAATCTCGTTTTTAATATTTTTTCCGTTTCATTACAGCTTTCCACTACCGTAAATTCTAAAATTGATTCAATGGAAGTCCAGGAAAGCGTAAATGAAACGCCAGTTGAAACCCTAGCAGGTAAAGAAACATTAAATATTTAATAGCAGATTTTATTTTTATCAATAGAGAGCATATATATATTTATAGAGACTGTGTCATCGACTGATGGTAACATGTTTAATTTCTGTACTAACTACCTTGTGGTGGCAGTACAAAGGGATGTGCGCACCCATCTCGTACCGTAGATATCATAAAAGTCGACCAAAGGAAATTAAAAATATGAAGAGATGGGCAGCATCTTAAGTAATACCACAAAAAAAAAATTCGGCTAATTCCCCTCCACATATGAGGTACAAATCAACCGACCTGGGAACACACAGATCTGGAGCTGGAAGAAGAGGTTAAACTTGTTAATATTGCGAGTGGCCATCTGTCCTAAGGAGCTGTCTGGTTTATCATCCACAAGTCCCTCATTAACAATGTGATCAAGACAGAAAATGTATCAAGTAGGTTTGCATATCTTATACTCAGATAAACCAGATTATACCAGCACACACTAACCTTGGCACCCAGATGAGGAACTGGAGGCAATGTTTGAAGATCGACAACAACGCAAATCTCTGCATGAAAAAGGCAATGAGCTGATAGTAGTCAATTTTGGTGTGAAAATCTTTGGGAGATTCTCTGTTCAACAAAGGACTTGTGGGATGAAATGATGTTAATAATGATGTGAACAAAACATTAACTTCGCCTGGGTTTCGAATCCTCGAGTTATGTACGGTAACCTCTAAGCCATATATACTAAACACAAATACAAATAGGTACTCAGACTATTGTCTCAATGACAATAACTATCTGCATGTTACAATGCTGTTATAACTGGTGTATATTCTATGATAACTTTATGTTTCAGTACCTCCTTCAGCAGATCCAACTCTTCAATCTTCTGCAGAATTGGAGACTCCGTCAATTGAGGTGCCTGTTAACTGACCAACATTCTATAATGCTGATAGCAGCGACTATTAATAATAAAACGCACAGTGGATTAATTATAAAACTTGTTTTTAAGTGAACTATGTTTGTCTGGTGCAGTGTTTGTATATTCTTCGGCTACTATGGACAGAAATAATTATTAAGAAAGTAATTTGTTTTCCACTGTCTTAAAAAGTATAATTCATATTTATTTGAAATATTAAGTACTTATAGTACTATGTGAAATATGTATTGAAATGTTTCATATATCTCAGTATATAATCTAAGTTTTATCTTGCTTTCTTGAAGTTTTATTTAATTGATTCTGATTTTGGATTTATTTGCTAGTTTCGCGTGGCTTGTCTCCGTATGAACGTGGTGGTGGATGTAAATTATGATTAGACAAGAAATATATCGCTGATTTATGTTTGTTATATGGTTTTAGAATAATCGGTTTATTTAAAAGTTATAGCGGGTTTTTGGTACCTTGTTCTGTTCTGTTTAACCTAATAATATTATTGTGAGATACCTCGAGAAATACTTGACTTAAACTTTTGCATTGATTTGATTTTTCCCAAAGTTGATGCTAATTCTTCGAGGCAAAAACGTTTTCTAGGATTGTAAGAGTACTAGCAGAGCAATGTGTTGGAAACAATAGGATAGATAGATATATTTTGATTTTTTTAACTCTATACCTTAACATATATTATAAACAAAAATTAAGTTTAGCTTCCTTACTTATTTTTAAATGATTTCTTTTAATAAACTGAAAGATAAATTTTAAAGTTTCACTAATATTTTCTTGCATGCCTGTATGGTTTGGACAGTGCATTACTGGACCTATGCCTATATACATATATATGCCTTTCTTTGCCAACAAAAGATGGTGAGCCATGCATTGAAGGTTTGACCATACTCACAACACAAGTATGCGCGGGTGGGTTCGCGCATCGCCGGTAACCTCGCACTAGGAACTGCGAAGGACATAGTATAGTGTATATCAGCATATAACTCACTGTTCCTTATCTACCCATACTTGATGTAAATCTTATACGATAAGATTGGTGTAAAACGCAGTGTCAAAGACACGGGACGCAATCCAATACAATCAGGCTCACAATTCAAAAAATTAAGATGGCTCCGGCCAAGATTTGAAGCCATGGCCTCAATGCCTCAAATTTCCGCTTCGCTGAACACTACAACGCGGTAATAATAGCCGCATGCAATAGGACGTGTCGTATTTGACTTTGACATTCGCATCGGCTTTAGCCTTATATAAAATATTTTTAATTACATAATAAATTGTAATGTTTATAAAGAGCGAGAAAACAATGGTCGACATATCGCCGCCATAGAGTATTCCGTTCACATGATTGGCAGGTTTTTGTCTTGGTACACGACCTTAAAGCTTGTTAAGGAAGGGCAAGATGGAAGAGTAGTCCTCACACTCGGGTATGATTTTGCCTTTGAACTTGATGCAGGATTTTGCGCAAAGTGGACCTTCGAACCAAGGTCCGAACATCTTTTACATTGAGCACAGTTTTCGATGCAAATTTCCATGGATTCGTGGCCGGATGCTGTGTGGAAAAAATTATTACACTAGATAACTGTACACGTGAAGGGGAATATAACATCTCTTTCTCCAAATACAAACCTCACTTGCACGTGATGCACCCTGCAAGCAAACGAACCAGTGATATGGAGCTAGATCAATAATGCTAGGGTGCCAGCACTGGCATAGCCAGCTTGCCCAGTGTAGCTAGTGTTATAGACAAACTTTTCAAAACATGTATGTCGACCTTTGCAGGCGCCAAGAGGCCAATGTTCAGCATCGGTAGAACCAAGCGGCGGCTATTGCTGCTGTTCGAATGGGCCGGCTCGACCGGGTTGGTACCACGGCTTCGCAGAATACCGGCGTGAATTAGAGGCATCTTGTGCTTCTGCGTTTCGTTCGTTGAGTGAGGTAACCGGAGGCCCACTCCCCCTCCCCATTCCCTTCCCAATTCTCCCAAATACCCTTAAAGTCGAGCAACGCACCTGCAGCACCTCTGGTGTTGTAGATGTTCGTAGGCGACGGTAATCACTTACCATCAGGTGAACCGCTTGCTCGTTTGCCTCCTTTACCATAAAATAAAAATTGGACTGATATAGTATAGTGCCTCAAGTGTATGCTCAAATACACAGAGGCACTCTTCTTTACCTTCCGGTATCCGATGTAGCTCATATGCGATAAGATCGGAGCAAGTCGCGGAAAAGGTGTCCGAGGCACTTGACGCAATACACCAGAACCATATTCGATATTCAATCACTTGTGAGTTGCAATATTGACTGTTGTTGGAATTTGAACCCAGGACCCATGACTCAACAGACATGTGCGTTTCTCTCTAAGCCACGCGATCGTCACTTGACCTTATATTACAACGATATGATTCCCCTTACCACGTTGCTTTTCACAGAACGAGTGAAAAATATGTGTATACGCGATACATTTTAAAAAACTTTAAGTAATACCTGAGCATCAATTATATATAGACCGACGATACCCAGATCGAATATCTTATCGACGGACGGAAAATCAGACTCATGTCGTGGGACTTGTTTAGTCGACGATCGCCGCTCTTGCCGTTGTCGTATTGCGAATGCACCTTAAGTTTAATTTGGATTATTAGGTTTTTTTTTTTATTAATCTTGTAATCACTAGTGCTAATCAAGTTGGCATTAAATATCAAGCGCGTGGCATCCAACCGGTATATTATTATAGATAAAATGATATATTGTAAAACAGCAATAATCTTTCATATAAGCTCTTTGCGAGTTATGTATTCTCTGGGCAGTTTTAAACCGGATAATAATTATGAACGACGTGAATAAAATAGGAAGGAAGCAAGTAAATAAAAGATATTTAGAAATAACTGTTTAATTACTTCGTTACTTATTATCTTACACATTATACCCTGTAACAATTCGTTTTATATACAAATATTAATCTAAAACAAGTAACACTAATTATAATAACAACAAAGAGTATTAAGTACTTTGGCACGTCGAGGCGAAGTGGTAACTTCGTTCATAGAGTATTCCGTTCACATGATTGGCAGGTTTTTGTCTTGGTACACGACCTTAAAGCTTGTTAAGGAAGGGCAAGATGGAAGAGTAGTCCTCACACTCGGGTATGATTTTGCCTTTGAACTTGATGCAGGATTTTGCGCAAAGTGGACCTTCGAACCAAGGTCCGAACATCTTTTTACATTGAGCACAGTTTTCGATGCAAATTTCCATGGATTCGTGGCCGGATGCTGTGTGGAAAAAAAATTATTACACTAGATAACTGTACACGTGTGAAGGGGAATATAACATCTCTTTCTCCAAATACAAACCTCACTTGCACGTGATGCACCCTGCAAGCAAACGAACCAGTGATATGGAGCTAGATCAATAGTGCTAGGGTGCCAGCACTGGCATAGCCAGCTTGCCCAGTGTAGCTAGTGTTATAGACAAACTTTTCAAAACATGTATGTCGACCTTTGCAGGCGCCAAGAGGCCAATGTTCAGCATCGGTAGAACCAAGCGGCGGCTATTGCTGCTGTTCGAATGGGCCGGCTCGACCGGGTTGGTACCACGGCTTCGCAGAATACCGGCGTGAATTAGAGGCATCTTGTGCTTCTGCGTTTCGTTCGTTGAGTGAGGTAACCGGAGGCCCACTCCCCCTCCCCATTCCCTTCCCAATTCTCCCAAATACCCTTAAAGTCGAGCAACGCACCTGCAGCACCTCTGGTGTTGTAGATGTTCGTAGGCGACGGTAATCACTTACCATCAGGTGAACCGCTTGCTCGTTTGCCTCCTTTACCATAAAATAAAAAATTGGACTGATATAGTATAGTGCAGTAGCGGGGGTATACCGATCGTTTTTGCTTAGTCACCCACGGTTAACCAAGAGGAACCTATATGGCCGGCCTGACTAAGCAGTGCAGGCCGGCTCGAGGTGGCCGCACAGATAGTGTTTGAGGGGCCCACTTCGGATGCGTGTTGGTGGACGGTGGGGGAGGATTGACGTCGTTGTTTTGCCTCAATCTGCCGCCGCTATGTCTAACCTCCGCCAGCCAGCGGGGGAAGAGGAGCTTTGGTGTTGCGATACCACTGATGCGAATGTGGTGAGGCCGCGGAGGGGTGTGGATAGGCGGTATTACGATGCGCCGCTATTATTATCATTTATCCGTAGTTCATACAAATATTTATCCGGAACTTTTTACTACCGGAACTACATTTTCTCATGGCTTGATTTTCCGAATTTTTTTCGAGTCAAAAGTATTATTTATAAGTAACATAGAAAACGGGACACGGGAACTTCGATAGATCTTTATTTGCTTCTTAGAATTTAGGTTACTCAGTGCGCTGTGGCAGCTGTGTGTGTGGTTGTGGCGGAATTGAAATTAGCGCTGTAGTTTCCCTTCACCACCATGCAAGTGTTTGTTTTACGCCAAATAAATCCCTCTAATTATCTTTTTTTTAATTTGTTCAACAATTTACAGTTCGAAATAGACTTAATTTTTTATTTTAAAACTAGTTTGTTCTGGATTTACCTATATACTTTCTAGAAGATATGAAATTTGAAATTTTAAAGTTTATAAATAGAAGCTTACGTAATATTAGCCTGTTCATTTGTCTGTATTCATCATTATTGAGTATCTACAAGTCCGTTCTTGTCAAGTTATTACACCACATTAAAAAAAGATATACTTAAATTACGAAACGCTGAAACTGTGACTAAACTATGTACGTACTGAGCAATAACCAAAACAGATTTTGTTATAAAATTGCACAAAATTAACAGTGCTCGTACGTTGCAGACAGTTGCATTGGAAATCGAGCAACAAATAAAAAAAAAACTTGAAAACTTTTTGCTTATAGCTAGAGAAGATATAAACTTATAAATCTAGTGACTCAAAAATACTGGTGAAATATTGATGTATAACCAAAGAAACTTGTATAATGACCAAGCATAGCACTGCACGACCTCAAGATATTGTGAACTCATTCTGCGTAGATCGAACCAAAAATGAATAACTAGAAAGCTGTCAGTAGCCGTGACATCAGACATTTAGCTATGACATCAGGACGTCGAACTCCTCAGTACCCCTTGACCATGGGTGCTGTAAATCAACCGAGACGTGGGGAATAAAAAGTAAAATAATTAAATGCCATAAAATCCCTACATAGAAGTTTAATTTCAAAAGTATCATATTTTGGCCTTCATTATTTTAGTAAATCTTTAAGATTTACGATTGGTTAGTTGTAGAATATATAATGTGAAATATATAATAGCATATGTAAAACTATACTGCATATTACGTAACATTGAGAAATTAATAATAAAAAAATTATAAAACGAAATGGTCTTCTGAAAGCCTAAGAACCTACTCGTAACATTGTATTTAAGCAAGTATCACAGTTGAACCGGGGTCGGTTATAATTTGCAAAGATAAGCCAGGGGACCAGATGGGCTAAGCGGGTTAATTTTGATTAACCTGCTAGGATGAGCCTAATATATAAAGGGAGACAGGGTTTACGAGCGTAGGTATTTCACATAAGTATATACTACAACATTCGCATATTTTACATTTGAGTTTATATAAAGTAATAGGAATTAAAGTATGATGTTGCCGTTTTAATGGCTGACCACTTTGAATTAAAATTAAACCTACATCGTCCAAGATTCAGATTAAAACTTTTTGACATACAAAGTATAACATTCTTAATTCAAACATTCTATTACATTCTTTTGTTAGACTTACAGTTCTATTTACTTTCAATATTTGAGTTAAACGGCGAACTCAAAAATTTGAGTAATTTACGAATACGAGTTCCGTCGTGGTTCTACCGCAGCAGAGACACCACGCAAAATCGATGCTGCGTTTAGGAAGTACTTACAAATGTATTGTTCGTTTTTGGTTAATAATAGGTAATGGTAGTAAATAATCCTTATCACCCACAATATAGTCTCATTTGCACCGATTTTTTTGGCCGTCACATGTAATTCAATTTTTTTTTTTAATCCGGTGTAGTTATAACAACAGATCTATATTGAAGAACTTCGATGATGGCCCAACTCTCAGAGAAACCACTCCGACTCGTCAATCGATCTTCGCCATTATTGCGCAATGATAACGCAAGAACTCGCACTTCTAGACAAACCAGTTTAACAGTACAAGACATGCAGTAAGAAAAAATACGTCATCCTCCGTACTTGCAAAACTTAGCCCCAACCGATTACCATTTTTTTTTCGCAATTTAATCTAAGAAGAAAATGTTCTCACGAAGCGATACAAAATGGCCTTCACAGACTGTAGAGTCCAAATTCCCAGAGTTCTATTGCAAAGACATACATGATATTACTTCAAGATAGCAGAAATGTATAATAGATAATTAAGATAAATACTCCGATTAAACAGAAATATTTTTCTTAGATAAGCTGTTTGAATGAATCAATATGAAACGGTAATTTCATACTTTAATCCCTATTATTACGTAGTGACTTCAAGTACAAATTATAATAAGTTTTCAGTTCGGAACTGAAAACGTTAAATTTCACGATGGAAATTTCTTTAGGGAGTTAAAGTAAAGCCTGTCACACATCTAAATAATGTGTAAATGTCCCAGTGCTGGTCAAAGACCTCACGTCAACATTTTTTAAAGTGTTTGAGACAAAATGGGTCCACCACGCTGATTCTATGTAAGATGGCGGACTTCGCATGTTGTAAGAACGTTTTATATTGTTCTTGCATGCAGGTTTTCTCACGATGCTTTCCTTCACCACTGAGGACGTGGTAAATTCAGCATTTTAAATTTTAGTGACGCTGGTTCTAGGTTACTCGCGTACTATGAAATTAAAGCGAGAACCCTCTGGCGGGTTAAATAGTCACTTTAAAAATAGGCTCTCACGACTGTATACCCTTTAAACCCATGGGTAGTCCGAAGTTTAGACATTGAATGAATAAAAAGTCTATTTTCGTCAGAAATTCAATTTTATTTATCAATTGTAATTTTTATACAAACTACCGTTTCGTAATGAGGTTCCCCTGACAGAGAAGAAACAAACGAAAGAAACTCCGTAGGTATCCTTGTAATTCTTTTAACAGATTTTATTCATACTTATACCAAATAATGCAAAATAAAAGGCAATGAATAGTCTCATAAGCAATTGAAGCATATTCTAATATTTAAAGTAAAATAATAAATATGAATAAAAAACTCATACAGAATTTGCACTGTTGAATTATTCCCGAGCTGACCATGCCCCTCGGGAGGCGCCTGCTCACAAGCATCGCGCACCTGACAGCCATCGCCCTCCTAAAACCATATTAAAGGAAAACGAACGACCTGGCTCACAGCGCCACCATAGCATAGTATTATTAACAATATAACATTTACAATACTTTGTGTTAAACTGGATGAATACTACCACGCCCCCTTTCTCCGTCATTAAAATAATCGATCAACTATAGTACGTATTGGAGTACAAACGCTTTTTTATGTCATTTTTAAAATAGGTTTATGTAAGATCTAGTACATTTTTAGGAATTTTATTATAGATTCTTGTAGATGAAGGTTTTTAACGTTACATAGCCTAATCTTCGAATTTTATAGATATTTATTTCTTAATTGAAAATCAAGCTTGTCACTATACTTTGGGAATTGAGTTTCAAATTATATACATACATAGTAGTAACGCTCATATGTAATATTGACAGGGAATAGTTATAATTTTTCTAAATTATTATCTCTTTAAGTAATTCGCATAAGGCGCAAATTATAAATAGCACGCACGGCTCTTTTTTGAACTATTAAAATAGGATTTGCATCATCCACATGTCCCCTAAATAAAATACCTCAAGACATGGTGTGAAATTCACTAAAGTAAACTGTTCGAGCTGTGTATACATCAGCCAGATAACGCATTTTTCTAACAGCTTTAGCAGCTGAACTGAGTTTATTTATTGAAGTTTTCAATCAATTATGATTCCTAAAAATATTATGGTATCAATAAACTCTAATAGTTAGCAAAATAACCTTAGTAGGTATCTGTTTTATGTTGACGTGAATTTTGTTCACTATATAAATAATCAAAGTCTTGACATTGAATATCATCGAAGTATCATCTGCAAACGATACTACATATATTTGTAAAATTATCTACCAAGATTGGCATATTTATATATATTAGAAATAAAAATGGACCGAGAACGGATCTCTGTGGCACCCATTTTTACTTTAGAACCAGAACTTACCCCGTTTACTTGAACTATTTGGATCCTTCTACTAGGATAGAAATCCAATAATTGAAGCGCCTGCTCGCTTAAATCATACTATTTTAACTTACAATACAAAGTTGTGGGATCTACGATCTCTTAAATCCTTAAGTTTCGAATGACTCTTTGATGTGAGTCCTTCTAATAGAGAATCGAACTCGGGAATTGGGAATCATTGATTGGTGAACAGATCTAAGCACTGGGCTATCGTGGTCGGTTAAAGTGAATATAATTTCATATTTGGGTTGTAGTATAAATACAAGTTACCTATGTCGCTTTAAACTTATCGTTTTATTGATTATTTGTAGTTTGTATGTTTGTTTCCTAATTTATGCAAGTAAAGTTTGTACTCTAACAAGATCTAAGACTCTGAATTATAATTAAAAGCGATGCATAGTCACTTAATTTAAGCTTGCAGACTTAACCTAGCAAACTTTAATGTGACTTGAGAGCAAGCCTTCTTTGTTTGCTTGCTGTATTTCTTAAAATTTTAGTTTACTACATTACTTAAATAAAATTATAGAAAACATTTGTATGCCGAAACAGTACCTTTTAATTTTAAACAATTTGTAATTCAGATGGAAGAACTTATTTAAAAAAAATTACTAGTAAGCATTAAGTAAAAATGCGAACATATAGTTATGATATTTACAACGATTCAGTGATTTAACTCCAGAAATAACTAGACGCAATAGCTAAAAGTAGCATGTAAGTTATTTTGTAAAATATGTTACTAGTACTACTTATAAACTTTTCGTGTTGTCACTCACTCACGGCCTAACCACAATCTAAAACTTTCACGAAAAGGTTTTGAATGTGGTTCGGCCTTTACAAATATGGTATCTAACAAGGGAGTCACTAAATATAACAATATTTATCTCAGCATCGTTCAATGGTTGACACGAAATGCCTTCTGGCATTAAGTCCGCCATTTGTGTCATTTTGCGTATAAAAGATTAGAAAAAAAAAAATACATATTTAAAACTTAACACTTACTTAACAAAGCAAGGGCGGGTCGCTTGATGAAATTAATGAAATAAAATTGTTCGTTACAGACTTTGTAGTGACTTTTATCGTGTTCTGTATTATTATTATTTTTTTTTATATCGTGTTTACCTGAAATTTAAAAACTTCTAAGAAAAAATAAACCTTCAGGTATGCGCATTATCAATAAACCTTATTCAAATAATATGCATATTAATTAATTTAACTTTTGTGGAATGAGTTTAAATTATATCTGCACTGATATTATAAGAATGAATACTAATCTTGTATTATATAAATGTAAAACAATTTTCCTGATTACAAATCAACAATCTGAATTAAACAGTTAAAAAATTAAAAATTCTAACTGAATCGAGTTTTTCTCTAAAACCTTGTGTAGTCTTCAAAGTTAAGTTTACACATTTAAATTAATTTGCAGTGTTAATTACAAAATGTAATTAACAGGGCGCCATTTGTTGTGACGTTATTGCGGAAGTCGTAGGAATGTGCGGAATTAGAGCGGTACAATATCGCAGTACTAAAAGAAATAGAGATATAGAAACGGAATGGAATAGGTTGTTTGAGAGTATTCGTGGCAAACCATGCGATGAGAAGTTGTCACTGGCTTCTTGTATTATGAACTTACGAATACATGCCTCTGTTTGTGGTGTTTAAAAAAAATAAGTGCTTAATAAAGAACTTACATTGATTAAAATACAGGTTACGGAAGTCTTACTTAAGATACAAGTAGTTAAGCCATAACAAATAAAATTAAATATTTTATTCTTCGACACAAGAAACATAAGTTTCACTAGAACACGTATTTTAATTTAGCACCGTTTCGTAAGGTGGTTCCGTCGGAGAAGAAACAGGCAAAAGAAACTTCGTATTTCTTCGTAATATTTGAATTTTTTTATATAATATTACATTACTACATTACATATTACATAGCATTACTATGAAATTTTTCCAGTGAAACAGCTCATCAGCACAGCATCAACTCATTCCCAGAGGCTAATACGAGTATCATCAATGTTTACCAATATATTATAACTCTTATTAAAAAAAAAAAAATTTAAACTTTTGAAAGGAAGACTGGAAAAATCGAGTTCAACGTTAAACACACCGGAAATGAAAATAAATCTATTTATTATTAATTTCTAAATTTATTTTTATTAGGTACCAAAGCGACAGTAGATCTGTAATAAATAGCCGCGATAAATATTACCTAATCTATGAAAAATGTATTTATTTAACGTCATTTTATACAAAAAAAAAATTGTCCATTGATAAATTCTATGGGACTATTTACTTATGAATGAAACTGAAAGGTTTTTGTTTAGTTGTATTTTGATCTTTTGATTATCCAGTTTTACAAATGGATGACTAATATATACAGGCAATTTCATGTGCAGAAACTTTATAAATAATTATTTTTTGAGAAAGTGCACTTTTAGTGAGCCACATCAATTTATCATTTGTCCAATGACATTATACTATAAAATGTACAAAAAAAAAATATGTATTTGCCATAAGCACGAATTTAGACACATTCGCTGATTAGCACATATTACGTACTTATCCACTTATCTAAATCTGTTTATTTTAAGCTAATGTAATACTCGAAACTATGCGACGTTACACAGACACATCATGTTTATGATGGATCTCTTAGGAATATTTTGATGTCACCGGGATTACTGGAAGATATTATAATTAATATCATAGGATAATCACAATTATTGACGCACATGTTAAGCGATTAGCAATTAATTCGATTCTCGCGTGGAATAAATACTCTAATTAAAAAAAATATGTTTCAAGGCCTGTTAAGTCTGCCAACCCACGCTGGAGCAGCATGGCGGATTCTTTTTCGACTTCAAAACCGTCTCATATATTGATATGAGACTTTTGCTCAGCAGCATTTAATAAAACTAAAATATCAAGATTTTTTAACCTGCTCGTAAAAAAGTTTACGGAGGCTAAAGAAACTAATTGAATTTCACTCCTTATGCAAACGTTGCCGTCTACATTAAATATTATTAATAATTTGAGAAGTATGCTTATTACAATGCTTAGAATGAAAGAAAGAACTATTTGTTTCATACACACATTTTAAACATAAACATTTAAAACAAATATGAAATAGTTATGCGCAACGGCTTTGGCTGCTTATGCATAAAACATAGAAACAAAAAGTTTTAAAAATTAGAGAAAGAAAACAATAATGTAAACATACACTGTTATTAAAATGTGGTATCAAATAGGTGTTCAACTCAACATAATGCTACAGACTTGGTTGTCATTTGCGAGCCTTGTGACTTCACCGGCACGGTCACAGTATATACAAAATACCCTGAAAATGCCAGTGTGCAGCAGCAACACAGACAATTCCCCGCCGACGCCTTACAGATTGAGCAAGAAACGTAACTATAAATTTCAAATTGTACACCTTTAGTGTGTATTACTGCGTACTCTCACAGTTCATGGAAAAAAATCTAGGTTTCGTTTCTCCTCATTTAAAAACTAAAAAATATAACAAAGAAAATATAATAAAAAAACATATTTCCAAGTCCAGAGCTATGTACAAAGTAGCATATCTGTAGCTTCGGGAAGTTACTTTAAAGTCGATTGCATTTTTCGAACAGACAAGACAAGAAGCGACTTAAAACCTGGTAATATAAAAATTAAAAATGTGTGTATTCATCACAATGTTTTTATAAACTTTCTCTTCTAAATACCTATATAGAAGAATCGTAGGGTGAAGAACATTATTATAGTTTTTGACATTCATTACTCATAAACAAAAGATTTAAAGTTGTTAATTATAAAGTAATATAGGTAGAGAAAAGATATTGCTAATTCAAACGTTAAAGCTAATAAAATTAGACATACAAAATTATATACTCGTATTTATTACGACAGATCATCATTTTATTCCCACTTATTTATACATGATGAACTCGTTCAAAAACTTGAAAATGATGAACGCCGGAGAACAATCTCGCTTTTCTAAAACACATAAGGAAGAGATACCGAGCGAGGAAATACTCAAATCAAAACAAACTATGTATATAGCACGACGGAGGTTAAGTATTATTTATGAAACACATTTAGATAACGTCACAAACCTGTGCTCACTATACATTCTCGTTATTAGAATACATTATATCTTACTCTAGCTTGACGACTGTTTGGCTCAGTGGCTAGAGTCAGACACACAGACACCTTATCCACTATGCCACAAAAGTATTTCACAAATATTCCGTATGTAGTTATTCCTCGATAAAACCGTTTAGTGTTATTTTTCACATTCAAGACACCGTTTTGTTTATTGGGTATGGGCATATTTATTAAAAAATAACACGCTATGATTTTATCGATCAGAGCAGTGTAGACTACTAGTGGTCAGGGCGCTCGCTTTAGTTTCAAAAAGCGCGAGCGACTTGCGATCCTTCGATTCCCGGTGCTGCCACCTCTCAAATTGTTAATAGATATTTTAAGTGCTGAATTACTACGTGCTCGCCGGTGAAGGAAAACATCGTGACGCAACTTGCATGTCTGAGAAATAATAAAAAAAAACATATTTCTTGACATGTGAAGTCCGGGTTGGCGGCAGAAGATAGAAGCACAAATGTCAACCACTCCAACTAAGCCAGGTTGTGTATGATTCAGGCAAATAGTCCAATCCGCACCCAAAACCATTAGGCTATTGGCGCTTCACCTGCCGTAATGGTCACACCACCTACCAAGCGTAGCTTAATCGATTACAGTACCACATTAGACGTTGCTGCCTTTCACAAATACGCATAATTCGGTTCAGACAAATTTAATATAGTCAATTTACTGTCTCCGTGGATATTGGTGAAAATTATACGGCATTGTTTAACATTTAGGTATATTTGATCATACTCACGACGCGGGACAAGCAGGTTGATTCTCTCGGTACCAGTAGTGATCCTGCTCCCCATTACTTTGAAATTGGGCTCGGAACATTCGAATGAGTTTTTGGCATCATTTGGTCGCTATTTGCTGGTCAGCAAAGTACGCCACGTACCGATGAGGTTGACTCACCTCGATAGTGTAGTTGAAAGAAAACCCGCTCTAAGTAAGACCTTTGAAATACCCAAGTGATGATATGGCGTTGTAGATTTTTACTCCGTCACCACACGGCAAATTAGCAAATGAGAGGTCATTGAAACAATTTCGTACCTCGCAACTTAGACACTGTCCGTCACAGGTATAATTTGTAAAGTAGCAGTCTTTTAATATCTCGCTGTTGGGCAATTACTTCGTTTTAATAATACAGTATTCGGAATTCAGTGCTATGGTCGAAATCAGTCGCAATCATAAAGTTCATGTGAAATCTCTCAGACCCCCCCAATGCAGCAGGACCTTTGTAGGCTTCAAATACCTCTCAAAAATGGACGAAACTTTAACTTTTCTCTTTAATTTCACCATTCATTCCTTTTGTTTTGTTGATAAAACTTTATTTAATAATTGAAATGAAGCTATCTTACACAAAGGGAATTCTTAATTAGAAATTATACTTCATAACTTAGATACGTCTTAAGCCCGAATTTAAAATAACTATTATGGTACATCTTACTTCTATATTAGTAGAAAAGGTGAAGGGAAAGCAAGGTTAGACAGATAGGGTACGGCTTAACGTTCAACCCAGATTTAGCTATTATTTATAACAAAGTAGTAGTGTTTATCTTCAAAATTAAATGTGAGTATTGTGTTTCAAAGTTTTTGATATTCTGGCTAGTACTGTGTGGTGGCGGAGAAGAATAAAAAAGAAAAGAAATTTCATAACTTCTGACATGTTATGATGAAATAAACATCTTGAAAGTTCTGGACCGGAAGTACACAGACTGATGACGAGCAACAATGCTAAGGGGCTAGGCGTCTAGTATCCCGATGGCTAATCTACCCGCCTCGCTATTCCGCTTAATCCCCTGTTTTCGGGAGAGCCGAGTTCAATACAGCATTGCTTACAGGCTCACAATAATGATGATAAATAATAAATAATAAATAATAAATAATAAAAGGCAATAACAACATTTTTATTATTAGATTGGAGTGACAGACAAACGAACAGTCCACCTGATGGGAAGTGGCTGAAGTCCATGGGCACTTGCGAACAATTTTAATCATTACATATGCGTTGCCATACCCGAGGAATAAGATGGAAAGCCTTTCAGTCTGTAATTATACTAAGTACACCCTTACTAACCTTCAAACCGCTGATTAGCGCTAGAAACAGGGAAGAGGTTGGTACCTACCCAGACGAATCTTAAGCAGAGAAGTAACCTACCACCTATCAGAGCCTTACCTACAAGTGTAAAGGATAATATACCATCTTTTTCTTCAAAGGTTAACATCACCTGCACGTGAAATTTAAGTATGAAGTTTTCCCCTCTACGTACCTTCAACATGGTAGATCAGTAAATAAAATTGCCAGTAACTTTAAGATGTTATTAGGGTTCTAGCTCGCTTGCGCAGAAATGTATCTAAGTTACATCTCAATAATAATATAAAATAATTAACATGTGTGTGTGTGTTATAGTTTGCTATTTTTCTAATATCTAATCCTAATATATTAGCATCCCAAGCGGCGAATACTCAAGGGCTAGTTTACATATATATCTATGCATGATTAAATCTGCGAGCGAAGCGTGAGGTCAAGAGTAAGCGGATAAGGTGAAATTGCGTAACAATATGCCTCGGCGAAAGTAAGCCGGCCAATTCGCGGATTGGGGTCATTGCCTCGATTCGCACGAGAGTCTTCAATGAGGCGCTAGTTGTATGAGCAACATCGTGCCTACGTTCAGAAGGCTGTTAGTGAGCTGCTTGATATGCCAAGAAAATCTTCAAGAGAGCGAGATCCATCGCTATTTCAAAGGCACCGTATATAAATATTCGTATTGGATTTTCTGTTCCGAATTGCTTTATAAATTCGGTCAGATTTATATAAAATTATCCTCTTTTTTATGTAGAAATAAAATAATTTTATAAATTTTTAAGTTTCATAAAGTTGTTAAGATAAAGTGGATCTAGTTCAGATGCACAGATGTTAGAAGAAGATGTAATACTAGCAGCAGGAACATATTATACATTGTACACATTAATTTCGGAGCATGCCTTCTTATTGTTGTAGTATGAAAATTAAAATACTTTAACAACAAGAACATATCTAGTTTCTTGAATTGAGAGATTCCCTCTCGTGGGAGATCATGGTGACGATATTTCGCATCCCATTTCATTACAAATATATTTTGGGCTGTGTGGTGGCCCAGTTCATTATATATTTTTATCTCGAAATAGTACAGAACAGTAGTCGCAAGTGCAACTCTTGCAAATAACTCTCTCATGTAATAAGGAAACGTATTTACAATCAACAAAGCCAGGACAACCACGGAGACTTTATAATCCGAAGGTTTGCTATTACTGGATCGAACTAACCGTATCCAGTTGGAGCCAATGAGGATGCAGCACACTTCTAAATGGTTATTGAGTCCAAAGTTATTGCATCGTGATAGTGAATCCGGACCTCACTGAGTGCCAGTATACCCAAGGCAGTCGATTGAACATCCTAATATCGAGCCAGTGTCTACAGTTGAAATGTATATCGTCAATTTGATATAATATTTTCTAAACTTTACAATGTGATAGAACCGGTATTAATGAAAATATACGAAATAACTTATAATAATATTACTATATGGATTTATTTGCACGGATCTCTGAAAGTAGAAATATATACTTTGTGACGATCATTGTCCTTAAAGTAATAGGGCGCGTGTGTGTAATATCAACATGTATTTCGCTATTATAATAATATTTTATATATGACTCGAATATGACTACATTTTATTAAAAAAAGAAGTCCACATGTACAATTTTAAGTCACTCGTTTTCGTTATCTCATTTCGTTGACAAGACATTGGAAAGGTACGCTCAGGGATCTCATAAATATAGCTCTAAAAGTAATTTTTAAATTTAGAATATTATCCCAATAATACTATAACACAGGGGACCGAACTCGGGTCTCTTGTTTCGGAGGCCGATCTCTTACCACTCGCCTCTCTACCTATTTTTTTTATTTAATTATTATCATGTTGAAATACCGCAACGAATTCGATATAAGGAAAAAAAAATAGACGTACATTTCAGTCAGAATTTAGATTCAGCAATAAGGGATAGTTAAGTCCACCACTAAATATGTGATTGGCGAGGTCCCAGCAAGTAAATTTATTCAGTCGTGCTATATCATCTGTTCTCTTTTGGCAAAAAGTTCTTGTATGAAATTACATGTACGTATGACCATACTAATATTATAAATCGTAATAGTAATTTCGTTTGTGGTAAAAAACCGCGAAAAAATTTTCTGCGTTAACGAAGTTGCAGTTATAAGTAATCGAATTGCGCTATTAAGTAATTAATGAAATAGAATGGCAGTACTCGTATGTCTGTTTAGAAATCGATGAACAAATAGAAATGTGTAACGTGCCACCTTTTCCTTTACTACAAATGCTAACCTCACCTACACTTTGTACAACAATATAACCTTCTGCCAGCTAATATACCAGGATCTTCCGATCGATTGACAGGGGATAATCCACCAGAATTTGATGTGTGATGACCTTATACGCTGCTATAAAATATTTTATAAAAATACCACGTGACTTAGTTCCTCTAAAAAATCCTGTAGTGATTTTTTAACATCTCGTCGTGGATAAGCATAGAATTTTCATAAAATATTTTGTAGCAGCGCGCAAAGCGCCTCTGGTCACTACGCAACAAATTCCTGCTCAGCGGACACAGCGGATGTTCCGCCTATCTCCAGCAGTAGGCTTTTATGAAGAAAAGGAATTTATTTCATACTCATAATTATATAGTAAAACGTGTCAAAAATAATAACTAAGTTTTATTTGGAATTTTTATCATCATAATTTACATCAGACTTAATTAATGCGAAAGTTTCATTCTTTGTTCGTGAGTAAGAATCACAAACATAATAGTCAACACAATTTTTTATGTTGAAGAAATGAATCAATAAAATATTCGGTATCCGCCAAAGCGAACATTGTTAAGCTTTCAGAATATTAGTAATTTAAGTGAGTATTCCATAAAGCTTTCGAATATTCTACAAGAAGCGCCTTTTTATGAAAATTAAATGTACTTAGTATCAATTTTATCACCTTTATTAATTCTAGATTCAATAAATTTACTTCATTAATATATTTTTTAAAAACTTTTTAATACATTATTCAGTTAAATTAAATGATGGGGCACTTTTAAATACTCGTTCGAAACTTTTTATTGCTACTGATAAAGCCATTAAGTGTTTTTTGGTCTGTGTCATTCATTAGGTGTATAGTATTATATTTTTCAATCAACGAATTTATTTTATAACTAGCTGTCGACTAACAGGTAACAATTATCGCAGTGTACTCAGTGCTACGAATCTTCATAACAAAGAGAAAATAAGATTTAAAAAAATCCAAAAGTTTGTTCTTCAATGTTTGTTTATTTTTAAATGGATGTAACGATCAAAGGAATAAAATTAACAACTGAAATAAAATTTCGTTCCTAAAAACCTTGTCAATTAGTGAAACTTTTGAGTTCCGCAAGCGTAATCAACTTCCTTCATTTTAATGTACAAAAAAAAAACCAAATTCAGAATGTTTACAAACAAATTCACTTACCAATAACAGGGTTTCCATTAACATGATGCATACAGGAAATTAGCATGGTTAAGAAGAGAAGAACGAAGAAGGTGGTATGCATGGCAGACATCTTTTTTGATTCTGTAGTCAAATCTGTCGTGTAATATGGTGTGATTATTTATTTGTGATGTATATACGGCAACTATATTTAAAAAGAAAAATTATTTTCTCCTTTTTGTGTAAACCCCGAAATTACATTATTAGGACATACAACAATAGAACGATGTTTCATAGTTATCACCAGAGCGAAAGGAAATAATTACAGTAGTTAGAAACAACTTTGAGGTAATTGCTCTGATACAAGTATTAATTGGTTTAATTACCACATAATACATATTTGCATGAAGACTCCTCGTCATTATGTAAAACGGTTATAAAAGGCCCTTCGAACATTAGATGCTCGATTAAGTCTAATGTTAATAGAGAGAGGATGTTTTAAATATTGTTCATAATACACACATACATATCCAAAAACAGGAACTGCAAAAGATATAAAAATTTATTTGTACACTAAATTAAAACTTTTATTTACAATAATAAAACCTTTAATAGTAATAAATAAATACATCATAGGTGATAGTTGGAAAACCATAACCGAATTCTATATGTAACATTATCTATTTATTTTAATAAAGCAAAACAATTTTATGATATGCTAGCCTTAATTAAAATCGTTGCCTCGTAAAGCGTCGCACGTTTCCAATCAAGAGCTCAAAATTACTCCTTTTGCGTACTCAGCTGTTCCGCTTTGATACCCGATCAAACTTTTTAAGCTTGCGTCAAGATTTCTTGAAAAGATAACGGCCACGATCTAATTGGAACTCAAGATTCAACTTAATGAGTCTATTAACCTGATGTGACTTAAACAAGAGAATTTTAATTGTTTTATGGTTATCACACGTAAGGGTTAAATTGTAAAGCTTACGGAGACAAGTGTGGCTATACTTGTTACTGTAAATTGTTCGCAGGCAACAGTGATTAACTACGTTTGTCATTTTTACTGCTACAATACTTCATGACGTGTCTCAATAATAAAAAATCTATTATTATGATACGTTAAGGGTTAATAAGCATTATACACTCTTCGTGTTCTAATATCACTTCTGTTTCACCACTGTATATTATGTCACTACATCAAACACGCTAAAAATAAAAGTTTCGTTCATGTAATGGTGAAACAAACAAATAGTAACTACTCTATTGTAAAAGGCTTAACACAAAAGTTTTCTTCTGCATATAGACTTAACGATGAAGACACGATAAGACAAAAGTGTACATCACAAATCGCATTGTTATTGAGAAAATATGCAAATAAACACTTTCTTTTGATAAAATTTAAATGTTACAATAGAATTTGATCTTTATAAAGATACCTTTCCAACGATCGATTGTTAAAACTTGCATGCGAGTTTGGTATTTAAGATTCCTAAAAATGTATTGAAAAATTAAGTTTTTATTTCATAGATAGCATAGCAAAATTTTATAACAAAGGAAACTTCTAACAGCCCGTGGTTACGGGTGCTGCAAAGCACCCGAAACGACGGTATTTAATAAAGAACATTAAACACGATATACAAGAAATCATTAAATTTTATATTAAATTAATGGTCGTTACACTTACCGCATTTAAAAGAGCTATTGTTTAGATCGGTCTTAAAGTATTTTACATGACACGGAATTAATCCAGGTCGGCACTACTCCCGAATGTATCGCGCGTCAATTGGTTATCGTTAACTACTGATTCGCTTATGGTGTTTATATGTGACGGAAAACTCTATCCACGACCGATCGTATATAGCACGTGTTTAAATATGAAACCAGTCGGCTTGACCATACGTGATTTAGCGAGGAGGGGGGCCGATTGCATAGTACACGAACGTCAGGAATACCCCAGGAAACGGATCTGTGCGTTATTTTTCGTAACCCGAAAGTTCTAAGAAGGAAGTCCATGAGTGTACGATGTCGCAATGCAGATGTGACGTTTTGTGTAACTTTACGATGTAAGCCTAATAACGAAGTGCACCTTTTTCTTATCAAGGACAGTGGTAGTTGCTTTGTATTACACTTGTATGTGTGCATATTGTATGGAACTTAGAATATGTTGTTATCCACACAAATACTTAAAAACTACTTGATTTTGCTTAAAAATAAAAACATTTCTATTTTATTTATGTTATTCCTTTACCAAATTCTTATAGACATTAAATTGTGCAGTAAATTAAAAAATGTAATATAAATTTAAAAAAAAATCGAAATTTGGACCTGCGATTTAAAAGTATTTAAATATAAATACCCACGGACGTCTTACGAACCCGAGACATGGTCTTTCACTGCAGGCCTAAAGCCGCTCAGCGGGCTATGGAACGGACTATGCTATCTACATAGCCATTAAGATCAGTGGGACTGCCACGTAACTCGCAGAACTGACAACCGTTGAGGAACGTAGGTAGCATGACTCCCCACAAGATGGAGTGAAGGCTTCCAGAAAGTTGCGGGAAGTCAATATATGCAGGTTGCTCAGGACCGTGATTTGTGGCAATCTTTGGAGGAGCACTAACTTGTTACAGGTTTTAATGATGATGATGATGGTGACGAAGTATAACTATATCAGCGTAAAGAAACTGTAATCAGGAATTACTCATTCATAAATGTTCCAAATATAGTACGAAAAAACAATATAAAAGTCCATATAATTCTTTAGTATGTGGGTTGAGTGGTTCGCCTTCAGAAGTAGCCCCAGGTGCCTGAATACTTGTACAGTGATGATACTTTGGGGTTATTCTGTATTTTTTTTATTATTAAGGGCTAATTGTAATTTAACATTAATAAAACGGAATAAACCTTTGCAATAAATTATTTTTACTGTGTATATACTAAAATAGTATTAATCTAAAAATACACTTTTATAAAATTTTGAATTAAGATTAAAAAAAAATAACGAATAATGATTCTGGAGTTGTTCCAGAATTTATATGAGAACTTCGAAGCAAAAAGAGTACAGAATAGACCACCTTTGCGACAAAGGCGAACTCACTTCCGCGGCACCGGACAAAAAGTCAAATGTAAATAACCTGTAGCTACACAACCTGTATTGCTCTATACACAGTCGATGTTTTCAATTGTTGCTTCACATGCCTTGAAATCTTACTACTTATTCAAAGCAGAACGTATTAGAAGACGTAATGGTTGATGTCTTGTTTATGTACCTAATTATTTAGTCGTACCTTTCCTATCTTTGAGGAAGCGAACTCGCTTATCACATGATCGATTTTAATCTCATAATTGTTTTGAGCACTTCCTAATTTAAAAGTAGTATAATCCTGCCGGAAACAAAGACATGTCACGATCGAATCTTTAGTCGTTTTAATACATTTCCGCGTATGAAATCATTCCATCGAAAAAAAAAAACGATCGAAACAGAGCATTAACGATAATTTCCTGAGCTGCGATTGACTTAATTTTATTACTGTAATCGATTCGAGAGAATTGTTTTAATCAAAATGAGCATAATTATGTATCGTCACTACTTGCGGTTCTTTTCTCGTTTATATTTTACTGCATAGATTAATAATAAAAAAATCTTTGGACGTATTTGCGTCACAGAATGTTAATTAGGAGTAAATTTCTATAAATACCTTATGGAGTGTCAATAAATGTTTACTATATAGTCGTTATGAAATAAGTATTGAGTGTTGATCGGATGGAATAAACCTGCTTGGAGCTTCCTGATGTCAGTTTCTCTGATAATTATACATTATTAATTTCATTTCCATTGTAATCAAAACAATTCGTCAACAATAAAGTACAGTCTGGAACTGGGTAAGAGTTGTTAACTTGGGTAGCCTTGATCTTCTGCAAATCTATTGCATTTACTACCGCACAGTTTTAAAATTGGATACATTTTCGGCTTTTTTAAAGAAAAACGAGCAAGTGGCTTATCTGATGGTAAGTGATTACTGACGCCCGTATAATGTACGTATTCACAACACCAGAGGAGCTGCAGATGATATAGCCGACCTTCCGAGGGCCTCCGGTTACCTCATTCACTGAACGGAACGCAGAAACACAAGATGCCTCTACTTTATGCCGATATTCTGCGAGGCTGTCGTCTTAGTTCGCCATGCAGCAGCATCAAAACCGCAGCTTGGCTCTACCACGTACAAGAGTTTTATGTTAGTCATTGGAATATCTAAGCTCTGTAATTGTACAAAAATTATTACAGTAATATTTTATACTCAAGTAACACCTTCATTTTTGTCAAAAATATTCTCGCATATTGAAATATAATGCACTCACCACACTTGATCCTATAACTGCAATAAGATAGGTAAAAATCAATAAATCGCTTATCTTTATCTTAATAAAATATACACAGGCAAAAATATAAAATACATACTCATATATCTTTAACGTAATAATTTTATTTTTTAAATGTTCTGACTTCCGTGTTTTATAAAAAAATACTAATGAAAAATTGATACAACTTTAATGTTGAATAATATTACTAATTATTCTCAAAAAAAAATCCTCCGCGAAAACTATCAAGCTTTAACTCATAGCTCTTATATTATTATAACATTTTTGAGATTAAGAAGTACCACATATGCATAATGTGAAGGCATTGTAACATATTTGATGAATTCGTAAAAGTATTAATAAGTAATAATGATAGCAAAGAATATACGAGTACAATACATACATAGTCCTCTGACGAAGAACACTAAGTCTTGGTGAATCTCGTAAGAAAACATTTTAAAAATATTTATAATTTCAATTATCGTACTTTGGATCCCCATGATCTGATTCTGAGTCTGATCAAGATGGATGATTCAGATTTATTTCCAAACAACATTTGACCCTGAAATCAGTAACTTTGTGCATACTTCTTGGTATAGGAGAAACGTCGGCTGTTTGGCGGGTAAGTAGGTTTTACAACATTTGAGGTTCTCAAGTCAAATAGGTAAACCGAGTTAATACCGTCTCCATAGGGCTCCCAGAAATGCGTGGCGGGCCATTCTCGGCTCCTACACCCTCTAAGATAATTGAGAAGGAGGCTTTTGCCCAGCTGTGGCCAATTACAGGGTGCTACTTTACTTACATTACTTTTACGATAAATACAATACTTTATAAAAAACAATTCGGGTAGCTTAAAAATATTTTAGAATGACATGACATTATATGTATCTATATATTGAAAGAGAAACCGGTCTCTGCTGTCTCGAGACGTAAAATCACTGCAGCTTTGCGTAATTACCACAAGTCGACGTATATAGAATTTTCTCGTGAACGTGACGCCTTGTTGGAGTTATCCTAGCTAGAAATTCTCTTTGAATGAAGATTTCTCTTTTAATTAAGAGCAGGCGACTACATAGTATAGCCTCCGCATTGTTAGCATTAATCTAGAGATCAAAGGTTAATAAAAACGTGAAAAATAAATCTGTTAAATACTAAAAGTATAAGATATATTATTATTTACGCTTCATGTATTTGACACAGTTATCTTACATAGATTACATAGTGACGAGAGTCGTCAAAGTAAATAGGTTATGCAACGTTTGTGGTTGACAAGTGAAATAGTTAAGTTGAGTAAGCACCGCCGCCGTAGCTATTGCAGCAATTATTATTAATGTAAAATAGGTTCTGGATACCCACGTTATTTTTTTTTTTTTTATGGAAAATGCCGCAAACAAGCTAGCGGTCCACCTGATGGTAAGTGATTACCGTCGCCCACATATATCTGCAACACCATATGCGCTGTAGGTGCGTTGCCGGCCTTTAAGGATAATAGGGTGATGGGAGGGAGGAAATGGAGAGGGAGGAGGGGCGGGGAGTGGGCCTCCGGTTACCTCACTCACCGAATGAAACGCAGAAGCACAATATGCCTCTATTTCACGCCGGTATTCTGCGAGGGCGTGGTACCAACACGGTCAAGCCGGCCCATTCGAGCAGCAGCAAAAGCCGCCGCTAGGCTTTACCACGCTTAAATTATTGTATAGTCAGCACCTAATGTTATTTATCTGTAGTCAGTCACAACTATCTTGATGTGAATGTCCTCACATCTGTATTACTTTCCATACCCTAACAGGCTTTACGTTTTACGTTTGTTCAAGTTCTAGTTTATATCCTAAACTGTAGACTATGTAGAGCAAGTATTCACTTTTATATTATTTATTTATTTAAATAGATATAAAATATATAATATAAATAGATTAACTTAAGAGATTAAAGTTTCAACAAGTCATTGACCCATGTTAAAACATAAAAGTTTTCTAAATTGCATTTTCCAATTTATTCCCTTTAGACTTAGAAAATAAAATTACGTAATATTTTAGACCATGATCTGATGAACAATACTTTATGCTTTAAGGTCTGAATTTAATTAAAAATCGAGTCTAAAAGGTGTTCAAAGGTTCTCAATTATAATTTCTTTTTAACTTAAAATAGAGATTTATAAAACCATTACATTACGTTAAAATAATACATCTCATAAACAAAATTTCTATCTATGAAACAAAGTAATAAAAAACACATGCTTTCTAAAATAATGTGAGGATTTGAGTCTGAAGCTTTACAATTTCAAAAGGAGCTTGGTTTCTCACACGGCTCCTTTGTCTCGATGTAATCATGTTTTCTCCGTAAATCTTTAACAATGAAGCAACTGTTTGATTTGAAAATTTATAATTTCATTTTCTCGTTACTGGAATATTGAAAGAGTGCATTGCAGGGATCTTAAAATTGCATTACGGTCGATTTAATATTCTTTACATATATATATTATTGAATAATTATATTTATAATTTTTTTTTTAATTATCTTAATTAGTGATAATAGTTGTTTTAATACAGCATAGCGTTCAAATTAGTTAAGGATTATGTAACAGAAGAAAATAAAAAGTAGGAAGGTATCTTTTGTGTTTATTATGCCATTATATGAATTACAGAAACCCAAAACAATTAACCGGTGACAAGAATGCAGCGAACTGCATATACATTTGTAAGACAATATGTTAAAAAAGATTTTAATGCAATTTTTGGTTTTTAAAAGCCACAAGGATCATTTTTTTCATACATCTTAAAGACAAGCGAAACAAGTTGACATAACAAAGCTTCATAAACCAAATGACCTATTTCACAAAAATACGTACTTTCAATATTAGTTTTTCTAATTTACATTTCCATTTTAGGCACTTCATCAGTTATACGCGCTAGAACTAAATTTCTATCAGTTCCTTGAGGTAGCTTGGGCTCTAAGGCGGCTCTCATTTCAAGAGCTTGAGTATCCGTTTCCAAGGAATGTTCTTTGTCATTTAAGTCTAAAGCGATCTTTATGGATGCTGCTTCCAAAGCATTGTAAGTAGCTCTGAAATGTTTGGCAATCTATTTTAGTATTTTAATATTGTATATAAATTCCTTTTATCATTCGTTTCAATTCATAACACTAAAGTAACGACTATTAGTTTAAATTTTGCCTTCCTAATACTTTTAGAAAATGTCTCACTCATTTTGCGTCGCATATGCATCACATACGAATAACAATAATATTCAGACCAGAAAACCTTTGTAGAAATACTTAATTTGGCTGGGATTAAAATCACAACTCCGTAGACAGGAACACGTATTACTGAGCCATGCAGGCATCAATAACAGAAAGAAAGAAAGAATATTTATTGTAAAAATACGCCACACAAAGAAATCCGATATCTAGTTTAAACTATTTGAACTCTTTAACATTGCAAAACATTTATATATACACGGATTGATTATAACGGTTCGTTAGAAATTTTCTTGTTCATTCGTAACGATTGATATAGTAAATTTCATTGGGTACAATCAAATATACAACTATTTAAATCGTAATCAAATTGTAATCTATCCAGCTGTTGTTAATCGAATATGATAAACTCTCAGAGAGTTTAATGTCCAAAAATAGACTATTTGAAGGAAACAATAAGTACGATGCTGAAGAGTAACTTGATAAACGTTATATACAGCTTATTTCCATGAAGTATTAAATATTTCAAGGTTAGGGTGATGCTTTCGAAATAGGAAGGAAATATTAATTAATTTAATGGTTTAAATCTCATAATAATAACTGTAAATATATTGTTATTAAAACGACTTTAAGCATTAACAAATTGCGGTCTTTTGAATTACACAAAATATAAAGAAGGATCTTTTGTGATTTTAAAGAGTAAAGGCAAGGATTTAACAAAGGCATTAAGGTGCTTTATATTCATCCGCTTACATAAATCTTAAGCAAAACGGTGCTTTGTAATAATATTCTAGATTTATTTTATTTATAATTTTAACTTCAAACGAAATTACACTTTTTTCAATTTTTTTATCAGTAATTTTCTTTTTTGTTTTATAATAGTTTTACTCTTCTATGTCGTAGGATTTGTACATGATTATTGTTTAAACCCTTTTGAATTTGGAGTCTATTACTGGATACATGCTTATGGAAGAATTCGCCATCATCGCCATTCTTGGTAAGCGGGTGGTCGACAGTAGTAACAGACGTCTGGCATCTTAGACGCCACTGCCATTATTAACACTAATATTCAAATAGACATGTTTAACTATTACAACAAGTTTGATTAGCACAATTGCTATCGATGTTATTTTAATTTGTTATGTAAACTCACTTGGCACAATCAAGTTTGTCTTGTAATTGACGAATAGTTTCCTTGAGGTTGCGAACTTCGTCTTTCAATCCCAGGTCTGCCTCGTCAGAAGCCAGTTCGATTCCCGGTCTGTAGCCTCTAGTTTCCAGGCGCGTTTCGGCTACTTTCAAAGCGTTTACCTTATCTGTAAATTGTTCGCTCATGATTTTCAACTCGGCTGTTAATTTATCCATATTCTCCTCCATCTAAAAATTAATAGTCGAAAATATTTACTTTTTTAATTATGTCTATTTGATTTTGTCACAATGAAAGTGACGTCCTCCTGGCTGATCTAGAAACTTTCGTTTACCATTGGCAGTTATCAGCTGCGCAGGAGTGACTAGCACTGTAGTCACTGTACATGTGCAAGTGTACATGTAAACACAAGGAGCACTCGCTTGTCTTCACCATCCCATTGAATGTACGACGTTTGTGCGATAAGATCGGAACAAAATTCATATGCAGTTTCAGAAACTCGGAACCAAACACATCACAACGTATAGTCAATGATTTGCATTCTGGTACAATTGTAAGCTTCGGATTCGCACCCAGGACTCAAGGGTTAGTACTAACTAGTATGCTAACAATTAACGCAAGCGACCGTCGCAATACTCATAAATTGTATACTTTTTATTTTATTTCTTTGTAGAAAAACTTAATTATCAAACTATCTAAGATATTCTTTTTATGAAACCAAATCCGACAAATATGTAAAAGATTTAAAATAAATCATAAGAATGTAGTATAATATATATCTTATTCTTATTATATACCTTCATCTTCTGCCACTGAAGCTCGTTCCTTGCTCGTTGTGTGTCGTATATACGTTTACGCATCATGTAGTTGGTGACGTCGGTTTGTGCACGCAAAGCGTTTCTTGCACGCCCACGAGCTACAAAAAGGGATTCGCGAAGACGTAGAGTGTCTTGTAGCTCATCCTCGGCCATTTTTTTAGTTGCTTCACATTTATCAAGCCATTGCTCGTATGTTATCATTCTGATGTTACGAATTTTGTGGTTTTATTTTATATAAACACAAGTAATAATTAAGAACTGACGAAAATACATCCAGTTTATTTAATATGTTGTTGATTTCTACAAAAGGCCTGTTAACAGCAGATGACTTAGGGTAGTGAAGAAAAAATATTTATTAGCCATTGAGTCCCTATTTTCACCTGCTGAGTTACGGCACACGGTGAAAATTACAACGACAATCATTATAATTCCTCCTCTTCTTCATCATCAATCTGTTTAAATCCGCTGCTACATTCAAGTTAAGCGTGGAAGACTCTTTACCCGTACTCACCACGTTGGACAGGCCGATTCGTATACTGGACTAAAGGTCCCCACTAGTTGTCAATGTAATTAGGGTTCGGCATAATTGGATGGATATTATCTATGCCATCACTCACTCATCACACTCAATCCTCGATCGATAGTCATGGTTGGTATACCTATTCACTTATACACTTGACATTAAACATTATTAATATAAAATAAGGAAAATTATAGAATACAAAAAAGTCAAATTATATACTTAACCTATTAGGCGTTTTAAAGAGTCCGTTTTATAAGTAATGTTAGCACAGTCTTTATCTAAGTTAAGCATATCCTTGTCAATTTGCAGAGCTTCATTCTTATCATTGAGATCAAGTTGTAGTTTAAATTTGACCACTTCTAGTTTATTGATCTTCTCCCATGCAGATTGGCAGCGGTCAATCAACATTTTCTTGTTACTTTCGGTAACACATAGTTCCTAAGAAATGGACAATGATTTCAGTGAGATGTTCATAGTATTTTTCCCATAGAACGAGACGTGTGACATATATGTACCACACATATCTGTCATAACTCATTTGTCATAGTTTAAAACATTTCTTTCTTATTTATTACCCACTCATCTAATCGACCTACACCCTCTAAGATAATTGAGAAGGAGGCTTTTGCCCAGCTGTGGCCAATTACAGGGTGCTACTTTACTTACATTACTTTTACGATAAATACAATACTTTATAAAAAACAATTCGGGTAGCTTAAAAATATTTTAGAATGACATGACATTATATTTATCTATATATTGAAAGAGAAACCGGTCTCTGCTGTCTCGAGACGTAAAATCACTGCAGCTTTGCGTAATTACCACAAGTCGACGTATATAGAATTTTCTCGTGAACGTGACGCCTTGTTGGAGTTATCCTAGCTAGAAATTCTCTTTGAATGAAGATTTCTCTTTTAATTAAGAGCAGGCGACTACATAGTATAGCCTCCGCATTGTTAGCATTAATCTAGAGATCAAAGGTTAATAAAACGTGAAAAATAAATCTGTTAAATACTAAAAGTATAAGATATATTATTATTTACGCTTCATGTATTTGACACAGTTATCTTACATAGATTACATAGTGACGAGAGTCGTCAAAGTAAATAGGTTATGCAACGTTTGTGGTTGACAAGTGAAATAGTTAAGTTGAGTAAGCACCGCCGCCGTAGCTATTGCAGCAATTATTATTAATGTAAAATAGGTTCTGGATACCCACGTTATTTTTTTTTTTTTATGGAAAATGCCGCAAACAAGCTAGCGGTCCACCTGATGGTAAGTGATTACCGTCGCCCACATATATCTGCAACACCATATGCGCTGTAGGTGCGTTGCCGGCCTTTAAGGATAATAGGGTGATGGGAGGGAGGAAATGGAGAGGGAGGAGGGGCGGGGGAGTGGGCCTCCGGTTACCTCACTCACCGAATGAAACGCAGAAGCACAATATGCCTCTATTTCACGCCGGTATTCTGCGAGGGCGTGGTACCAACACGGTCAAGCCGGCCCATTCGAGCAGCAGCAAAAGCCGCCGCTAGGCTTTACCACGCTTAAATTATTGTATAGTCAGCACCTAATGTTATTTATCTGTAGTCAGTCACAACTATCTTGATGTGAATGTCCTCACATCTGTATTACTTTCCATACCCTAACAGGCTTTACGTTTTACGTTTGTTCAAGTTCTAGTTTATATCCTAAACTGTAGACTATGTAGAGCAAGTATTCACTTTTATATTATTTATTTATTTAAATAGATATAAAATATATAATATAAATAGATTAACTTAAGAGATTAAAGTTTCAACAAGTCATTGACCCATGTTAAAACATAAAAGTTTTCTAAATTGCATTTTCCAATTTATTCCTTTAGACTTAGAAAATAAAATTACGTAATATTTTAGACCATGATCTGATGAACAATACTTTATGCTTTAAGGTCTGAATTTAATTAAAAATCGAGTCTAAAAGGTGTTCAAAGGTTCTCAATTATAATTTCTTTTTAACTTAAAATAGAGATTTATAAAACCATTACATTACGTTAAAATAATACATCTCATAAACAAAATTTCTATCTATGAAACAAAGTAATAAAAAACACATGCTTTCTAAAATAATGTGAGGATTTGAGTCTGAAGCTTTACAATTTCAAAAGGAGCTTGGTTTCTCACACGGCTCCTTTGTCTCGATGTAATCATGTTTTCTCCGTAAATCTTTAACAATGAAGCAACTGTTTGATTTGAAAATTTATAATTTCATTTTCTCGTTACTGGAATATTGAAAGAGTGCATTGCAGGGATCTTAAAATTGCATTACGGTCGATTTAATATTCTTTACATATATATATTATTGAATAATTATATTTATAATTTTTTTTAATTATCTTAATTAGTGATAATAGTTGTTTTAATACAGCATAGCGTTCAAATTAGTTAAGGATTATGTAACAGAAGAAAATAAAAAGTAGGAAGGTATCTTTTGTGTTTATTATGCCATTATATGAATTACAGAAACCCAAAACAATTAACCGGTGACAAGAATGCAGCGAACTGCATATACATTTGTAAGACAATATGTTAAAAAAGATTTTAATGCAATTTTTTGTTTTTAAAAGCCACAAGGATCATTTTGTTCATACATCTTAAAGACAAGCGAAACAAGTTGACATAACAAAGCTTCATAAACCAAATGACCTATTTCACAAAAATACGTACTTTCAATATTAGTTTTTCTAATTTACATTTCCATTTTAGGCACTTCATCAGTTATACGCGCTAGAACTAAATTTCTATCAGTTCCTTGAGGTAGCTTGGGCTCTAAGGCGGCTCTCATTTCAAGAGCTTGAGTATCCGTTTCCAAGGAATGTTCTTTGTCATTTAAGTCTAAAGCGATCTTTATGGATGCTGCTTCCAAAGCATTGTAAGTAGCTCTGAAATGTTTGGCAATCTATTTTAGTATTTTAATATTGTATATAAATTCCTTTTATCATTCGTTTCAATTCATAACACTAAAGTAACGACTATTAGTTTAAATTTTTGCCTTCCTAATACTTTTAGAAAAATGTCTCACTCATTTTGCGTCGCATATGCATCACATACGAATAACAATAATATTCAGACCAGAAAACCTTTGTAGAAATACTTAATTTGGCTGGGATTAAAATCACAACTCCGTAGACAGGAACACGTATTACTGAGCCATGCAGGCATCAATAACAGAAAGAAAGAAAGAATATTTATTGTAAAAATACGCCACACAAAGAAATCCGATATCTAGTTTAAACTATTTGAACTCTTTAACATTGCAAAACATTTATATATACACGGATTGATTATAACGGTTCGTTAGAAATTTTCTTGTTCATTCGTAACGATTGATATAGTAAATTTCATTGGGTACAATCAAATATACAACTATTTAAATCGTAATCAAATTGTAATCTATCCAGCTGTTGTTAATCGAATATGATAAACTCTCAGAGAGTTTAATGTCCAAAAAATAGACTATTTGAAGGAAACAATAAGTACGATGCTGAAGAGTAACTTGATAAACGTTATATACAGCTTATTTCCATGAAGTATTAAATATTTCAAGGTTAGGGTGATGCTTTCGAAATAGGAAGGAAATATTAATTAATTTAATGGTTTAAATCTCATAATAATAACTGTAAATATATTGTTATTAAAACGACTTTAAGCATTAACAAATTGCGGTCTTTTGAATTGCACAAAATATAAAGAAGGATCTTTTGTGATTTTAAAGAGTAAAGGCAAGGATTTAACAAAGGCATTAAGGTGCTTTATATTCATCCGCTTACATAAATCTTAAGCAAAACGGTGCTTTGTAATAATATTCTAGATTTATGTTATTTATAATTTTAACTTCAAACGAAATTACACTTTTTTCAATTTTTTTATCAGTAATTTTCTTTTTTGTTTTATAATAGTTTTACTCTTCTATGTCGTAGGATTTGTACATGATTATTGTTTAAAGCCTTTTGAATTTGGAGTCTATTACTGGATACATGCTTATGGAAGAATTCGCCATCATCGCCATTCTTGGTAAGCGGGTGGTCGACAGTAGTAACAGACGTCTGGCATCTTAGACGCCACTGCCATTATTAACACTAATATTCAAATAGACATGTTTAACTATTACAACAAGTTTGATTAGCACAATTGCTATCGATGTTATTTTAATTTGTTATGTAAACTCACTTGGCACAATCAAGTTTGTCTTGTAATTGACGAATAGTTTCCTTGAGGTTGCGAACTTCGTCTTTCAATCCCAGGTCTGCCTCGTCAGAAGCCAGTTCGATTCCCGGTCTGTAGCCTCTAGTTTCCAGGCGCGTTTCGGCTACTTTCAAAGCGTTTACCTTATCTGTAAATTGTTCGCTCATGATTTTCAACTCGGCTGTTAATTTATCCATATTCTCCTCCATCTAAAAATTAATAGTCGAAAATATTTACTTTTTTAATTATGTCTATTTGATTTTGTCACAATGAAAGTGACGTCCTCCTGGCTGATCTAGAAACTTTCGTTTACCATTGGCAGTTATCAGCTGCGCAGGAGTGACTAGCACTGTAGTCACTGTACATGTGCAAGTGTACATGTAAACACAAGGAGCACTCGCTTGTCTTCACCATCCCATTGAATGTACGACGTTTGTGCGATAAGATCGGAACAAAATTCATATGCAGTTTCAGAAACTCGGAACCAAACACATCACAACGTATAGTCAATGATTTGCATTCTGGTACAATTGTAAGCTTCGGATTCGCACCCAGGACTCAAGGGTTAGTACTAACTAGTATGCTAACAATTAACGCAAGCGACCGTCGCAATACTCATAAATTGTATACTTTTTATTTTATTTCTTTGTAGAAAACTTAATTATCAAACTATCTAAGATATTCTTTTTATGAAACCAAATCCGACAAATATGTAAAAGATTTAAAATAAATCATAAGAATGTAGTATAATATATATCTTATTCTTATTATATACCTTCATCTTCTGCCACTGAAGCTCGTTCCTTGCTCGTTGTGTGTCGTATATACGTTTACGCATCATGTAGTTGGTGACGTCGGTTTGTGCACGCAAAGCGTTTCTTGCACGCCCACGAGCTACAAAAAGGGATTCGCGAAGACGTAGAGTGTCTTGTAGCTCATCCTCGGCCATTTTTTTAGTTGCTTCACATTTATCAAGCCATTGCTCGTATGTTATCATTCTGATGTTACGAATTTTGTGGTTTTATTTTATATAAACACAAGTAATAATTAAGAACTGACGAAAATACATCCAGTTTATTTAATATGTTGTTGATTTCTACAAAAGGCCTGTTAACAGCAGATGACTTAGGGTAGTGAAGAAAAAATATTTATTAGCCATTGAGTCCCTATTTTCACCTGCTGAGTTACGGCACACGGTGAAAATTACAACGACAATCATTATAATTCCTCCTCTTCTTCATCATCAATCTGTTTAAATCCGCTGCTACATTCAAGTTAAGCGTGGAAGACTCTTTACCCGTACTCACCACGTTGGACAGGCCGATTCGTATACTGGACTAAAGGTCCCCACTAGTTGTCAATGTAATTAGGGTTCGGCATAATTGGATGGATATTATCTATGCCATCACTCACTCATCACACTCAATCCTCGATCGATAGTCATGGTTGGTATACCTATTCACTTATACACTTGACATTAAACATTATTAATATAAAATAAGGAAAATTATAGAATACAAAAAAGTCAAATTATATACTTAACCTATTAGGCGTTTTTAAAGAGTCCGTTTTATAAGTAATGTTAGCACAGTCTTTATCTAAGTTAAGCATATCCTTGTCAATTTGCAGAGCTTCATTCTTATCATTGAGATCAAGTTGTAGTTTAAATTTGACCACTTCTAGTTTATTGATCTTCTCCCATGCAGATTGGCAGCGGTCAATCAACATTTTCTTGTTACTTTCGGTAACACATAGTTCCTAAGAAATGGACAATGATTTCAGTGAGATGTTCATAGTATTTTTCCCATAGAACGAGACGTGTGACATATATGTACCACACATATCTGTCATAACTCATTTGTCATAGTTTAAAACATTTCTTTCTTATTTATTACCCACTCATCTAATCGACTGCTGTAAATAGCACAATCGCTATGCTGACACTTTAGAGGCCGTAGTTCGTCATCGGTCTATGTAATTTTGAGTCTGTTTTTTTGTAAGGACCCTGTTGCCTATGTGACATTAAAATTAAGTCGTCGTCGAAATAGTCGATACTAGAATAAACATTTTTCCTTACCGGAAATAATACCACCAGCATGTCAATAATCACAGAGCAGTGTACAAAATGAATCTTATAATGTAGAAGACACAGTCCAATATGTTATCTTCTTTTATTATTCATGCTCCAAGCCGGAAAACAACTTAGGTGACTAAAATTACTTACTACTAAACGAACGGGAATATAATATAATGCATAAATTCATCAATCCTTACTGGTAATTTTAAGTATAATTATATTTGATCAGCATATTATTTTGGTGAGTGTTGAAACTTTAAACAACAATATAATAAATAATAATGAATATAAGTTCCCACGACCATAACCCAATGGTGGGTTGGCCAGAGTTCTAGACTTTTTAATAGTTTTAATCCGTTTTTTACCACAGCTTATTTGTATGTTGCCTGTTGCCGTCTTTGTATTGCCAACGATGAAATTAGTACATAAGCTTCAAAAAACTCAGTACGAGTCCTCTCCTTATGGGATCGAAATTGAGTTGTCTGATTCGGAGGCAGAGCCCCTAACCACACGGCTGTCTATACTACAATTTTTTTTCCGATTAAACCTCGTATAGTTAATAATGAAATACAACTTACAATCTGAGCCAGTTTTTACTTTTACTCTAACACACCACCACAACAATCGTCATCCAATCCCAAACTAGGATTCCTTGGATGGTGATGAAATAGACATACATAAACCTACATTAATATGATTAAGTAACTTATACAGACACAAATAATAATACACATAAATAAAAAATTATAATTTATTAATTATTAAGAAATGTAAATTAAGTATTTTTCAAATTTTTATTGAAAATTTAAATTATTATAAATATGTAAAGTATACATTTATATAAAGTATTAAATGTCCAAGCCTTGGGTACAAATATATTCATCAAACAAACGTTTCCTCCTAGCGGGATTCGAACCCACAACGTACGGCTTTGAAAGTAGGATTTGCTAAAAAGTGGGCTATCGTGCCGTAAAATTACGAATGAAGTATATAAAAGCAGCGTCATATATTTTAAGTAAAATATATAAAGACATTATACCTTTTTCAGTTCCGTGTCTGCAAGATCGTATGTTAACTCAGAGCTTCTTCTACCATCTCTATTAGATAGACACTCGGAGCATATTAGTAAGGGTACGTTAAGTTGTTCTAATTCCCTTTCCGTTGAGGCCTTTTCCTCCTTTAAAGCATTCATCTCTCTATCGAGGCGGTTTAATAGGTCTTGTAGAGTCGACTTCCACTGCTCGATTTCATAAACTCTGTTTGAATATATATGAATAAATAAAGAAGAAATGAACGAAAAGAGCATAATTAAAGTAATAGCACGTAAATAAATATCCTACTCACAAAGGCTTTTTCCTAATGTGTTTTGAGATGGTTTTTTAGAGCCGTCCGAGTCCGCTAAAATGCTCCAGTGCGGATTAGCGAAATTTACCATGTTCTCAAAATAATATTGTAATAAATAGAGAACGTGCAATTTTTATAAAATTTCAAAACATTACTGTAAAATTATACAATTACTTACTGCAGTACAATTACTTATTACTACTTACAGTAAAAGCAAAGTAGCAGTTTGTAAATGTCCCACCGCTGGGCAAAGGCATTTTCCCAATACCTGATACGTTTTCTAACCCGAGAACTGTTCGGCACACTCCAGGACTAGTCGGCGGACTTCACAATCATGTCCTCGAAATACTACTATTATTATTTCTCAGACAGTAATTTCGTGGTAAATTTAGCATGTAAAATTACACTTAACAATTTTTGTTATGCTGGATTCGATGTGACTCGCGTACTGTGAAATTTACTATTATGCTACACTACTCATAATTCCGTTAGATAACGAACCATTGTCGCAAGATTGTTGTTACTAAAGCCGTGTGTGAAGTTATCTCGTATAAGTAATGCTGACTTAATATTTCCCAGTTGAATTAAAAAGAGCGTTTTAATTTCGTTTAATGTGTTCAGGATGCATGCATTGAGTTTTATAATATATGCACGAGTCTTCTGCCCCTTTCGACCCTCTGGTCACAAGGGAAGGTAAATGGAAAATTACGACACCCTAGTGACCAGACCATTTTGGGGACCTAGATAATGTCGTCGCATCCGATTGTCTGTTCAGTGTCACAAGAATCGAAAACAAAAACGAATTAAACGCGATAAAATCCGTAAATAATAGTTTAATTTAAAATCATTAAAATCGATTATCTCTAAGTAATAATAAAATAACCAGATCGGTAAAAAATAAAATTCTGTGGTAGCTAGACAGTTAATGCCGTAAAGAAGAGACTCGAAAAGATCACTACCTATAACCTGTTGATTATAATTCATCAAGTTTTCTTTACCGCGTGTGGAAATCAGCTCATAAAAGTACAATTGTATGTATTGACATTGATTTAAGCTCGCGTGCACGTGTACCATGATTATTTAAGACGAATGAGTTTGTTTTCATAAGTTATGTTTGTACCTGGCTCTTAGACGATTGTTGTTGTGGTAGCTATCCCATTCGGTCCTGATTCTAGTTTCATTGCGAAGTTGACGGGCGCCATGACGAAGATCAAATGCGTCAGCACGTCGAGTATCCGCTGTCACCTTTAAATATGTTTTGGAAGTTTTACTTAATGTTATATTCTAGTAGATGCCTTCTCGAGTAATCACTTATTTTAATTTTAATAATATTTAAATTTAATATTTTTTTTTGTTTTATTAATACAGTACCTGAAATTCATTTTAATCCAAGGAGTTTAAGAAGCCTCTTAATATACCTAAAATATCACTTGATTAACCAAACTATTTGATTTATTTTAGAAGTTCTATTTCCTATCTTAACTATAGATATGTGGCGGTTATCGGTACACGATAGCATATCAATGAGGAGTTCATTCAACTGTTATAAAATTTCCGAATGCTGAAACAATTACCGCATCGAAATATAAACCAGTGGAGCTTTTGTTAATGTTAAATCGATATGGTAAAAATCTGTCAATTCTCAAATATGGCAATAATTTGAATTTTGTTAAGGATTTTTTCATATTTCCGCACACAAAATATAAAACGGTATTAATTATATAGAAGAGAAGAAGACTTGATCATTCTTTTGAGAAGGCGTGTCCTACTTCCAGCACAAAAATCACCTCCACCATACCAATCAATAACACCCCCTGACACCCAATACTAAGTAATAGAGAAAGGTTCAGTAGTTGGTGGGTATCAAGGGACTTAGGGACAGCTTAGGGTTTGAAATGCACAAACTCCTGAGTATAAAACCCAGGATTCGTCTGGGTATCACCTTTCTACCTATTTCTACCTAATTTTGAATGGTACAGAGTGCGAGCAGGCTGTGAGGCATTCCATATTAGACATCAGTGGTGACATTGCATCTATAATCTACTATGAATGATGTTGTTTGCAGGTATCCAACTTACAGTCACTACTTACCATCAGGTTGACTGTTAACTAGTTTGTACCTTTAAGGTTACTTTTTTAAGTTACGGATTTAAGAAATATTGTTACATTAAAACTTTGTCTTCCCTTTTTAGCAGTAAGTTCACTCTAATAGAATTCTGTACATTTTAAATGTGGTAGAGCCAAGCGGCGACTTTTGCTGCTGCTCGAATGGGCCCGCTCGAGCGGGTTAGTACCACGGCCTCGCAGAATACCGAAGTGAAGTAGAGGCATATTGTGCTTCTGCGTTTCGTTCGGTGAGTGCGGTAACCAGAGGCTTACTCCCCCTCCCCATCCCCATCCTCTTCCTGATTCCCATCTCCCACATACCCTTATAGGCCGGCAACGCACCTGGAGCTCCTCTGATGTTGCAGATGTACGTGAGCGACGGTATCACATACCATCAGGTAAACCGTATGCTCGTTTGCCGCCTTTCCCACAAAAAAATAATCCCTGTATCTATTTTATATAGGTATCACTATATTTCACAGCTGTAAGTTTTACGACAATTGTTTTAGATTTAATTTTTGTGGATCTACAATATTGTGGCGTTTTTAATGGCTTTTCCCTTAATCCAACGATACCCACGGGAATAAAGGGGGTGGCAGATTCTTACGCCGATACCACGTTATGATAATTAAATTTATACGGTTAAATTTAAATATACATTTACATAACTGTACTAAAGTATTAAAATTATTCGAGATAAAACTATTACAGTTACAGTTTAGTGTAGCATCGGGGAATTCATGTACGCTTTCTGGGGCACAATCAGTATGATGCTAAACGAATACAAATGCGATCATTTAAACTTTTTGGCTGAGAACAAACGTAACCGAAATGAATATTTACAATTGTCCGTCTCGGTACGAATGAATAAATTTTTAATTAAAAAAAAACAAAGTGTCGGATGTTCGTTTTCATGACGCGTCTCGTGCCAAATGGAAATCCGTAATCGAGTGCATAAGCACGACATACATATAAATGTACAAATATAACTTTAAGGTCACACACATTAATCTTCTTCTACGACATACATCATAGTCAGATAAGGGTCGAAAAATTATATGATTCCTACAACCAAATAAAATTACACCCTAACGGAATTCGTGGTTTATGAAATGACCTTTCCTTCAGAAAATCTACATTTCGTGTTTGGTGCGAAAAGGCAAACATGTCGGTCGGAGGGTTCTAGTTGAATTTGCATTGCAAAACTGTGTAACCTGCACTTATAAATTTCTGTTAAGGGTAATGTATTGAGTAGGTACTAGGAGCTGAGCCATTAGTAAGCATTACACAGACTTCTACAAACTTTTGTATGAAAAGTAATATATTTTTGGTAAAGGTAAATTATTTTTGTATAAAAGTTAATATATGCCGTTTATTTTGTTTTTTTTTTGTATTCGTTGAAGTTATTGCTGTTAGCTGTTTTGCCTTTACAGCTTTATAGGATAGCACGTGCGTCCTTGAGGCCGCAGGCGTTGTGTTTTAAGTTATTTTAAAATTAACTTTACTTTGGAATTGCCGTGGTAGCCTAGTGGTCAGGGCGCTAACTTTAGTTACATAGAGCGCGATCCCCGGTGCCGGCACCGGCATTGTTAATAGCAATTTTAAGTGCTGTATTTACCACGTGCTCAGCGGTGAACGAAAACATCGTGAGGAAACCTGCATATCAGAGAAATAAAAAAATATTATTTCGAGGATATGTGAAGCCCGCTAACCCGCATTGGAGCAGCGTGGCGTGCCATTGCCGGCTCCTACACCCTCTCAGATATTTGAGAAGAAGGCCTTTGCCCAGCATTGGGCACTTGCAGGCTGCTACTTTACTTTACTTTACTTTTAGAATTGTTACTCGTGGTTCGTTCGTGGTAGTTCAGTGACGGGTTCTCGTTTTAAGCTTTAACATGCTAAAATTATTATTTACAATTAAAAAAAAACTGGATTTATCACGTACTTGACAGTGAGGAAAGTCACCGTGATGAAAAAAAACGAAGATAAGTTGGACAACGCGCACTTTAGCATCACTGTCTCTTTTAGTCAGTCTCTAAACGCCAATTTAGCGAGTCAAGGGTAAAACAAATAAAATTTTCTGTCATATATTTCTGGAATTATCTAGAAAGTTCGATGTGTACACTGTTGATGCAGTTTTTAACGAGTGAGAATGATATCTCAAGTCTCTTGCGTTATCTTTTGAGCTAAACGCTATATTATCGACATCGCTTACAAGCCTCTTTCGACAAAACAGTACAGCGGGCCAACCGCATACAACAATAGAATAGCAGAGAGAAAATCGAACTCAGAAACAATATGGTTTGTTACTAAATTTTTGTTTTGTATTCAAAATTTCTTGAACGCACGCCAAAATGATTATTTTATTCAGCTTATATGGATTTTCGTTGCAATTACAATTTTTTTAGTAAAAAAAGCTTTCTATAACAAGTAACTATTATAAATTTGCAATTTATGGCGGCAATATTAAGCTGGACCATATTATTGTGAAAGTTTTGACAAACTTTGCCTTAACATACGCGGACAATCTATGTTTATGATAATCGGACTATGCAAAATGAATGCCAATAATGTCGTTACAACTTTTTAACTTACTACAAAACTTAAACGAAACGAATGTTTAAAATGCTTTGTATGAATAAAAATCACATTTTATCTGTGGAAAAGATAAAGTTTCGAGAAAGTTTAAAAACTACACTTATTTGTCTACGCAAAAATTTTTAGTTAAATGTTACATTGCCTGAACAATGTAATTTTTCGGAAGAAACTTTTAATTTAAATCACAATCTACATAGTGAATGAGACTTACGTATTTTATTTTGAAATGTTTAATCTAGCGCTAATGGATCGTCTTTTGAATCTTTTTTGTAAATGATGTTCGCTTGATAGATATTTTTAATGTTATTTTAAAGTAATGTATATCTTTTTCTTATTTATCACCTAGTATAAGTTGATTGAAAAACAAATAATATTTATTATATTTAACAGGTTGCCCAAGAAGTTTTACAAAGGTAAGTAAGTCTTAAATGAGCTCGAGTAAGATTTTTAACTTTCTTAACGTAAGAATTGTTGTGAAATAGCTGGAAATACCAGAGTTAGGACTGTTATTAACCGAGGTGCTGGTTGATTCAACCCAAGGCTACTAATTTATTTGTTTATTTAAACTTTATTTGCACATTACAGAACAAAAAGGCGGACTAATGAAACAATTGTACTAAGGCCGGACGTACCTCCATGTATTATTCTTCAGGGACCACAGAAAATAATGTTCAGAAAACGAATTGTTTTCGTGCGCAGCAAATATCGCGATTTCTCTCGATGACGTGTGTCCTCAATTCAAATGGACCAATGGTGAGTATCAACCCGCGAAATACTATTAATTTTCCGTGTCTGTGTCCTCAATTCAAATGGACCAATGGTGAGTTACGGTAATATCAACCCGCGAAATTCTATTAATTATCAAACCAAAGCAACATTGTCAGAGCAGTCGGGGTTATTTGATTCAATTAAAAATAAACAAAGTAATTAATTTCGATTAGACAAGCACAACTAGAAAGAGTAAGCCATAAAATGGGACAGTGTAAGGGAAAACAATTTTTGGCATTACCATCTAACTACTTTAACCAAAGATTTTTGTACCATAAATACAAATTTTAGTTCGTAACGTGCGCCTTGGAATATGCTCAAACGTCAATTTCCTCCAATATCCTGAGCAACGGGTTTTATATAAATTTACATTTCAACGAAGTAATCCTACCCTCACAAAGTGTTATACTTGACAATACGTTACCTTAAAAGAACGCAACATAACTATGATATTATTTTTCGTATGTCCATATTTTAACCGAAAATACTTAGTTTCCTAGTACTGAGTGGCAGAGAATGCCCTTTGCATTGCTTTCTTAAGGTATAAAAATAAACTATAAATAAATAAACCAGATTATCATTGTTTTCCTTTAGGTCATAATAAAAATAATTACGACCGTCTGTTTCAGTGCTTACCGTAAATGAGTGTTGAGCTATAGGCCCTGTGTTCGAATGCTAGCCGAAACCAATATTAAGTCAACACATAAATTATTAGTTTTTCGGGTCTGGTTGTGTTTTGTTTTTGGTTCTGGATCTCCGGTGATTTATTCAATCTTATCACGTAACTTAACTTAAACTTAACCATTACATTGGATATAAAAAAGCGAAGACACGTGATTGACTCTTGGCGTGGACACTTGCGGTGATGTAATTAGATTTTGAGCTACGAGTATCACTTGCAGTTTAAACTGCAAGTGGTACTCGTAGCTTGTCACCATGGCCAAAATCGATAGAAAATAATAGAATTCTACTTCTTGTTAGAAACATATTTCAGTACGGTTTCGGGCGCAAGTATTCCCGATTGCCTTCGGGTGGCGGTCTCGTGTGGTCCGTTGCCTACGTAGAGTGGAGGCCGAGTAGGAAGGCGCGTCCGTGTTCCGCCGCGGAGTACCAGGAGGGAGAGATAAATTAAGTGTCTTTTCCCGAGATGGAACTGCTGGCGCTTGTGGGGCCACGAAAGCGAAACACCGTAGTGAACGGCTCTATGAACTATCTGGAGCTTTTTTTTAAAATAAAATGTCAGTATTTGCACGGTAATATGACGTTTGAACGCATAAAAAAAAGATCATGGCTAAAAATCTACATAATCTCTGTTCCTGAAATGCAAATATCCATCGGACTTTCCGATAGCGATAAGCTTGGCTATTTTTGCGACTCGTGTACGATACTGAAAACTTTTCTAATTTTCCTGTATAACTATAAGTGTTATTGAAAGCTTTTACCGAGGTTGTTAAAATTACAATAGTTGGATTTTGTTTAAAGTTGGAGCATAATATCTAGCGAAGTTGAACTACTTTCATATTTTACGCATTTTATTTATAAATGCATGTTTAGATATAGAGCGTTTTCTGTTATAAATTATTTCATGCAGAACATCTTACTCCCGTATATATAAAATACTCTATGTGTGCAATTTGTTTAATTGCTTCAAACAGTAGAGAAGCATTAAGATACTTATTAGATTATTTATTAGAATTGGCTTGATTTGAAAGGGTTTTAGCGCTAATAAAGGTTATATCAACAAAAAGCACAATACAAGCGCTTTTGATCAGAACTGTTTGTGTTAGTAAACTGAATATAGTCGTTAAACTTGTGAATACTGTGGCATAAAGTGGAAATAATAATAAAAAGTTTAATGCTGGGATAAACTGTTATTAGGTAAATTTATTAGTGCGGATAAACGTGGAAAAATAAAAGCGTAACTGAGCTTAGCATTAGCACTGCAGATTAAAAATAAGATTTATAAAATCAACTGATTAGCATGATTACCAAAAGGCGTGTACCCACTGGATTTATTCGCGTGTAATGAACATGTTGGTTCTAGTATTTAAGCAGTGGATACGTTGAACCGAGCATCACAAAGCTCGTACGCGAGTACGAAATTCCTTTGTGAGATCGCTCCATCGAACACCGTGCAGTTAAGCTCGCGATTATTTCTTTCAACTAGAAATTTTGAGCAAACAAATGCTGTGTCCCTCACGCAAGCATTGGCGCGTGACAAGCACATCGGCTACGAACATTTGATCGGTTGGTACGTTGAGCCGAGCATTGTAAAGCTTGTACACATGCACGCGGTGGGGAAGAGACCTTCAGAGAAAAAATGCGTTACCTGTAATCCGTACAGCCGGGCGTCCCAGTCGGGTAAACTTAAATGTGGCAATGGCTTTTCATAAGTTACGACAGATTGCATAATTAGATAATTATAAAGCAATTTTCTTAATCACTCTGAACTTTATTATTATTATATCTCGATTACTGATTTATATCAAAAACTTAAAATATTCGATTAAGGAGTTTGTCAAAATAATGAATGATCAATGTCAAAAGCAACCGCACCGATTTAAAAAAATATTAGTTTAATCCGAATAAAAAGGTTTTATTTTGGTTAAAAAGCAAATGTGTGTAAGAGGAAATACATGGTTTATTTCGTCGTATATGCAACATATGTTCTTGTTTATCCGATGTAAAAGTCAACTGAATATATGATAAAAAATAAATTTTAATAGACAAAATAATGCTGAATAGAGGACGCAATGAAGGCAAAAGCAGGCATGCCATCATCACCAAGCAGGGCAGTCCATACTCACCAAGCAGGGCAGGCTGGTTGGTGAGCTGAAACTCCAGTGACGCTGCTCCCAATTACTAGGCAGTACTTGGGTTTGTGGTATTTTCGGATAGATTTTCCAGTGTCATTCGTTCGCCGGAGCATCGTTAAACAGGAGTAGAGTAAAGTGCCGGTTAGATTGACATTTGGAGAAAAAGTTATTATAAAAGTAATTTATATTATTTACAAGCTTTAAACATCCATACTATATAATCAAGATTAGGTCGCAAAATATTGGTTTCAACACGCATTCATACATATTAATTACGTTTACGAGCTACAGGGGTCAATGAAAAAAAATCTAAATGTTATCAAAATTATCACTTTGAGGTTGATAATTTTTCTGAAATTTATCAAAAAAATTGTTATCAATTTTCTACTCTTTTATTTTACTAGTTCCTTTCAAATAATTATGAAAAAACAATCCCACCTAGAACTCACAAAAAAAAAGTAAAATCTGGTTACAACTTTTTCTCGTGAACAACCAGATGGGCTTTATGAGCTTAACTTTTTACTACCGGAACGCTTAAACCATTTTTGGTTAGTCGGCTCTCTCCCACACACATCTAAAAATATATACATAAAAACGAAATACCACTAACGATTTTTCAATAATGAAGAATTAATTATCGAATATTATTAAAATTATGATAATTTACTCCTGACCGATTTCGAGCACAGCAACAACTTCTGATTATTATGAGTAAATCGGCAGTTGACAACTACGCAGGAGATATTATAGTGCTGCACAAATATAGAGACACTTATTTATTCGTACTCTCATATCCGATGTATTGCATATGTGTCAAGATCGGCGGATGACCATGGCAGCATCTTCTAAATTATATGGTAAGTTGTCAACTGAGAATAATATATTACGGTGCAAAAGTGAACGCGCAAACAGAGACTCGACTTCCCTACAAATAAAATTGAATATGCATAGAATTGTGTACCAAAACTCAAAATGGGACTTTCACTAGAAGGTAGTTCAACATTCTAGTCATAAACTTTATCATTATAGGAAATAATTTAAGCTACTTTTAAGTCGCGAAATTTTTACGTCTCAGCGTAAGTTGAAAAACTTTTAAAAATAGGGGTGTAATGTTCAAAATTTTGCAGTGACTACTGCTGATAGCTTACCTTTTAGTAGGTTTTTCAATGTATGGACATACCTAATGGAGGGCGGTGAGCACTTCACGGTACCTCATACTCACTATCGCCGTATATATAACCGCAGCCCACCAGCGACGTTCTCATCCGTGGCCACTTCTCGGAAGCTTCTTTTCCTCTCCCTTCTGGCAAAGTGCATCGCAACAGGGACATGCCTGCCAACGTAGTCTCGAGTCCATGTGTGCAAGGGACCTTCCCATGTGCAGCAAACGAAGGCCACGGGGTCAGAAAACCAAGCACTTGGAAGCACTAACCCTTCGTGTCCCCAGTGGTGGATCTGAACCTAATAACATAACGAACAACATTGTTTCTTAACTTTTAAAGTCAAATTATAAAATCAATAATTTATCAACGTACAACAGGTGCATAACTTTTGGGAAGATAAGTTAGAAAGAACATTAAAAGTGGGATTGAAAGGAAAAGTTCTGTAATTTAAAGTTGTGTTACGCTTCGAGTATTATAATAAGTTGGTAGCTTTCACCTACGTGTATGTACTCGAAACTTAAACCACTGGTTAAAAGCACAACTTGTAGATCTATTCTGAAGCATGGAGTGCAAAATTTACAAACTGCACTTAAGTTTTGAAAATAATTTGAATGAGTTTTATAAATTTTAATAATAGAGGTTAAAGTATGAAGTTGCCGTTTTAATGTTGTGGGTACTTTGAATTATAATTAAACGTGCATGGTTCATTGAGTTATAATTAAACATTTTTACAGAAAAACAAGAACATTTTAAGACCTTCGTTTGTTTCACATTCAATTATTTTTACATTCAATATCCGAGCTAAACATGAAACCTCAAAATTGCAATAATTTTCGAATAAGAATTGAGATGTGGTTTTAAAGCAGCTGATACGCCTCGCAATATTAATATTGCGTTTGGAAAGGTTGCGAATAACGAACGTACGTTTTTTGATTAATCGCTTTCGTATTGGAAACTTCTATTTGAAAAACAGTACTCGAAGTATACTAGACACTAAGGTAAACCACAATGAATTAAAAGTAAAAGTGAAAGTCGATCCTTTAAATAAAAACTCTTAAGAAGTCTTGTTGTTTAAACCCAAGAAATTAGCGGCATGGTTGGACGTTAGTTGACCACATATTGACTGATTTGCACCAAAATGGGTAAAATAAAAAAAAAACTCTAGAAAAGGGTACCACATGAATTAAAATAGATGTGCATAGAGAAACACGTGTTGAACTTGCCTTGCCTTGATGAGTAGAAACAGAAATAAAAGTGACTTTTTGCAGATGAAGCGGCGCAGCTATCCGACCGGTTTCGGTGTTCGAGACCTGCAGAGGACGTTCTCCTTTCAGGCTGCTGCTTGTAATTAGTCATATGGTTTGTACTTGTAGAAACATTCGTAGCGAGGTATTGGGTTTATTGAATGATGTATTGAAATAGCTCCATTTTCACTTCGTGATTTCTTCGTTAATGTCGGGTCATAGATGTAAATTAACATCTAAGAGTTTCTAATCTAATCTTTATACCCTACCGCGCTCGCCGTGGATTTCTGCAATATCAGGGGACTCCACTCGAATCTTAGCGCCGTTCATTACCATCTTGAAACGGCGAAGCCAGCCTTGCTTTTTCTTACAGAGACTCAGATATCGTCTCCGGCTGATACCTCTTATCTCCATTACCCGGGGTACAAACCAGAACACTTTGTGCCCCGTGCCGGAGTTTGCGTATACGTCAGAGATGATATCTGTTCTCGACGCCTCGGTAGTCTTGAAGGTTTGGACCTATCTACTGTTTGGCTGCGCATCGACAGCGACGACCATCCGCGCGTCTATGCGTGCCTTTACAGGTCCCATAGCGGTAATACCGTAACTGACCGACTCATCGACCACATCCAAATGGCTACAGATTCCGTGCTACAACAGATCCCATCCGCAGAGATCGTGATTCTCGGCGATTTTAATGCCCACCACACCGATTGGCTCGGTTCTCGCATAACCGATCATGCGGGAGATCTGTTCACGACTTTGCATTAGCATATGGCCTGACACAACTGGTAACCTCGCCGACGCCGATCCCAGACGTGGAAGGTCATACACCTTCCCTGTTGGACCTTTTGCTGACCTCACACCCGGACGGATATTTGGTCTCAGTCGATGCCCCTCTTGGCTCGTCGGACCACTGTCTGATCCGGAGTGTAGTGTTTATCGCGCGCCGATCCCGAACGCGATCTGCGGGCTTCCGCCGTGTGGCACCATAGGTCGGCAGATTGGGATGGAATGCGGTCTTTCTTTGCTTCCTACCATGGGGGCAGGTTTGCTTCTCGCTGGATGATCCCAACGCTGTTGCAGATTCTGTCACCGATGTGGTACTTCAGGAATGGAACTTTTTATTCCGTTCTCTGCAGTGCCTGTCGGAGGTAAATCCCAGCCTTGGTTTGGTCGCACCTGCAAAATAGCGTCACGCCGAAAGCGGAAGTGCTACCAGGCCTGGGCCGATGCATCGGCGTCTCGGGATGCAAAACCAGTGCTCTTAAAACGAGTACAACTCTGCCTCCAGGTCCTTCAAAAGAGTTATCGCTGCGGCAAAGTTAAAGCACATTGGCAGAATTGGCGCGAGACTAGTTCGCCTCCCATCGGGATCCCGCGCATTCTGGTCTCTCGCCAAGGCTGTCCAGGGAATTTCTGTCAGCCATCTCTCCCATCTCTACACAAGGAGGATGATTCGCTGGCCCATACTGCAAAAGAGAAAGCCGATCTCTTGGGCTCTCTTTTGCATCCAACTCGACTCTTGATGACCGGGGAAACTCTCCACCTACCATCCCGTGGTGTAAGTGCTCCATGCCGGAAATTCAGTTTCTGCAGAGCTCAGTGCGAAAGGCACTCCGCCCTGGACATTCATAAGTCGAGTGGGCCGGACGGAATCCCTCCAATTGTGCTGAGGATGTGTGCCCCTGAGTTGGCACCGGTTCTCACGCGTCTTTTTCCGGCACTCCTACTCTTCAGGCGTCGTCCCGGAATCTTGGAAGACAGCATTTGTGCATCCAATACCCAAAAAGGCGACCGCTCTGATCCGTCCAACTACAGGCCTATTGCCATCACCCCTTGTTATCTAAAATAATGGAGTCACTCATCAACACCCAGCTCCTGAGGTACTTGAGGAACACCAGCTGATCAGTGACCGACAGTACGGTTTCCGTCGCGGACGATCAGCTGGTGATCTTCTAGTTTACCTGACTCACCGATGGGCAGAAGCAGTTGAGTCTAAGGGGGAGGCTTTGGCGGTTAGTCTGGACGTAGCGAAAGCATTTGATAGGGTTTGGCATAAAGCGCTTCTTTCAAAGCTTTCATCTTACGGGGTTCCTGAGAGATTGTGCAACTGGGTCACCAGCTTCCTCACGGATCGGAGCATCAAGGTTGTTGTCGACGGTGCATGCTCGACCCCAAACCCGTGAATGCTGGTGTTCCACAAGGCTGTGTGCTATCTCCCACTCTGTTCCTTCTGCATATCAACGACATGCTACAAATCAGTAGCATTCATTGCTATGCAGACGACAGCACGGGTGATGCCCTATATACAGGCCGTGCGAATATTTCGGGAACACGTCGACGAGTGCCGGAACAAACTTGTGTCTGAAGTCGAGACCTTGTTATTCAAAGTCTCGGATTGGGGTCGACGTAATTTGGTCCTATTCAACCCCAAAAGACACAGGTTTGCGCGTTCACCGCTAAAAGAATCCTTTGTCGTTTCTCCTCTTTTGAGAACATTCCCCTTATTGCCTCAGCCAGTATCAGAATCCTTGGCGTTGACATATCGAGCGACGTTCAGTTCCGTGGTCACTTGGAGGAAAGGCCAAATTGGCCTCCAAAAGCTTGGTGTGCTCTGTAGAGCGGGACAGTATTTCATGCCGGTCCACCGTTTGCAACTTTATAAGGCGCAAGTTCGGCCCCACATGGAATACTGTTCTCATCTCTGGGCAGGGGCACCCCAGTACCAACTCCTTCCATTTGACCGCATTCAACGTCGAGCGGCTCGAATTGACGGCGACCAAGCTCTCTCTGATCGGCTTGATCCTTTGGCCTTGCGAAGAGATGTTGCTTCTCTTTGCATTTTACAAAATTTTCCACGGGAATGTTCTGAGGAACTGTTCGGATTGATCCCAGCTGCTGAGTTTCACCATCGTACATCGCGACAGAATTCGAAGTTCCATCGATACCACCTAGATGGTTGGCATTCCACCACAGTGCGTTTTAATCGAAGTTTTCTGCCACGCACTTCGACTTTGTGGAATCAGCTGTCGCCAGCAGTATTTCCGAATAGTTACGACTTAGGGACCTTCAAGAAAAGAGCTTATTCCTTCCTTAAAGGCCGGCAGCGCATCTGTAGCTCCTCTGGTGTTGTGGATGTTCGTGGGCGTCGGTGATCACTTACCATCAGGTGAGCCGCACGCTCGTTTGCCCCCTTCTTCTATAAAAAAAAAAAAAATTCCGTGACATAGATGTCGCTGCAATACTGTTCCCAAATTATCCCCTAATGTGATATAACATTACAAATTATATTGTATGTTTGTATATTTTATTTTATTTTATTTAAACTTTATTTGCACTTTACAGAACCAAAAGGCAGACTTAATGCCAAGAGGCATTTATTTATATATTTATTTAATTTTCATCATCTCATTCTCTACCAGTCTACCATTAGATTGAACAGAGAAAATGTAGGATCGACTTTCTCTTTTATATAACATAAGTTACATATGTAATACGTAAGTTATGAACAAATTTTAAGATTTGTGTTATATAATTGTGTAAAATAATTCATTACTTTAGAAAATCAATAATTTATCAACGTACAACAGGTGCATAACTTTTGGGAAGATAAGTTAGAAAGAACATTAAAAGTGGGATTGAAAGGAAAAGTTCTGTAATTCTAAAGTTGTAAGCTACGCTTCGAGTATTATAATAAGTTGGTAGCTTTCACCTACGTGTATGTACTCGAAACTTAAACCACTGGTTAAAAGCACAACTTGTAGATCTATTCTGAAGCATGGAGTGCAAAATTTACAAACTGCACTTAAGTTTTGAAAATAATTTGAATGAGTTTTATAAATTTTAATAATAGAGGTTAAAGTATGAAGTTGCCGTTTTAATGTTGTGGGTACTTTGAATTATAATTAAACGTGCATGGTTCATTGAGTTATAATTAAAAAATTTTTTTACAGAAAAACAAGAACATTTTAAGACCTTCGTTTGTTTCACATTCAATTATTTTTACATTCAATATCCGAGCTAAACATGAAAACCTCAAAAATTGCAATAATTTTCGAATAAGAATTGAGATGTGGTTTTAAAGCAGCTGATACGCCTCGCAATATTAATATTGCGTTTGGAAAGGTTGCGAATAACGAACGTACGTTTTTTGATTAATCGCTTTCGTATTGGAAACTTCTATTTGAAAAACAGTACTCGAAGTATACCAGACACTAAGGTAAACCACAATGAATTAAAAGTAAAAGTGAAAGTCGATTCTTCAAATAAAAACTCTTAAGAATTCTTGTTGTTTAAACCCAAGGAATTAGCGTCATGGTTGGACGTTAGTTGACCCTATATTGACTCATTTGCCCCAATTTGGAAAAATAAAAAAAACTGGAGAAAAGGGTACCACATGAATTAACAGATGTGCATAGAGAAACACGTGTTGAAACTTGCATTGCCTTGATGAGTAGAAACAGAAATAAAGGTGACTTTGTACAGAATTCTGACGTGTGATGAATAGTGGATACTCTACGACAATCGCAAGCGAAAACGCAATGGCTGAACCCAGGGCAAATACCGAAACTACAAGTCAAATAAAGCGAATCTTACTCACTAAAAATAACGGTAACTGTTTAGTGGCCACTTCAAATTGTAATTCACTGAAACATTTTGAGATCTGGTGTATTAATAACAGCAAATGTCTATTGTGAAGAACTTCGAACAATGATGGCGAAACTCTTAGAAAAACAACCGCGACTCGTCAGTTGATTTCCGTTTTAACATTACAAGACATGCAGTTAGAAACCGAACGTCATTCTCCGTACTCGCCATGCCTAGCTCCAAGCGAATAGCGTTTCTTCCGCAGTTTGGACAATTTTCTCTGGTCTGATTGTATTGTGTTGCGTTTCGTGTCTTTGACCCTTCCTTCTATCTTTTCACATTGCACTAAGACGGATTAGCTTATCACCTACCCTGTTATTCCAAATAAGCGATGGTGAAAATTAATAAACGGCTAAAATAACAACACCACTGACGATACAAGTATCGGGGATAAGGACGTGAGAGCTTGTATATTTTTTTTTATTTATGAAAAATTGATACTGAATTCTATTCTATGTTACGTTAGATTTTATCGTATACGCACACGTTTCTAAAAGTATTAAACCCTTTTCCAGTGATTCCAAATTCCACCTAGAGTTCATGGGGATCAGGAAGGCACTTCCGGGCACTCTTCGGCGGCTTTGGTCTATGGCTCCGCCGTTGGCCCGGTTTCAGCCGCGGAGGTCAGGGAGATGTCATGAACGACAGTGACACACCCATGCACTACACAACAGCGCAGTCCTCCCACGCAATGTTTCACGAATTAAACGAGATATAGTTCGCGGTGGTTTTTAAAATTCGATACATTTCGGTAACCTTTATTTTATGTACGGTAAGATTCTCCATGCTGGTGAGCTACGCTGGCTGGCGGTGGAACTATTACAATAAAACATTAAAAAAGTTTAGAATCAGGTTTTATTATCCATCTGTCTCTTTTTATAAACACTTCGCTTAATAAAATTTTTAACCTATTAATTGACACTTTTTAGACTTTATCACTTTTTAAGAGTTGTCCTTGAGTTGCTGCGTGCCCTTCTTTAGTGGTCGAGAGTTCTTCTATCGATAATAGAGGTCATCTTTTTCATTATTAAACTTGGAAGTAATATTACCCAGTTACTAAATATTAAACCTTTGTTAACCATTTGTTACGTTGAAGATTTCGCTGCAATAAAAGACAACAGTTACAGAAATTAAAAAAATAACGTAGAGGTCTGCAAATATTTCACTACTAGATCTTACAATTTTGAGCCGAGAACAGTATACCACGCTGCTTCGATATATCTTCACGGTATTGTTCACGCGGTAAATTCAGCGCTTAAAATTAAAATTGAGTCTCAGGGGATAGAACTCGAGTCTACTGATTCGTAGACTCTCGAAGTGTCGTAGCTTTAATGTTTATTTAATTTAATTTATATAACTAATCTAATCACAATTTAAAAGGTTCTATATGCTTTTTCCTCAATTGAAATTAGGAATGCGATTATCATGAACAAATTTAAAAAACTTCGATCGATTTGCCGCCATTTTACATTTTATTTCTCACTGTGATTTTTAAATTCCATTACCGAGTTGGGCGTTAAAAAAAACAAACTTTCATCGATGCTTTGCACAAACTAGGTATGGAGCAGTCAGTAATTATTAAGATTAAAAACTAGGCATCAGACGTATATTTAGTGTGTGTTGCAATATCGACAGGTACATCAAAAAAGGACCTGACAGGCTGTGAATGTTGAAGCTAGAATTCAACGAAACCTTATAATGAAAAAAAAAATACCGCGTGAAAAGTAGAATTCCGCGAGGACCTTGTCGTGTCGCAAATTACTAAACAAGACTTATACCTGGGTGCTTACCAGCGATACACAGAACATACGCTTCTAAACGTGGTAGAGCCAAGTAGTGGCTTTTGCTACTGCTCGAATGGGCCTCTTATGCTTTTACGTTTCGTTCGGTGAGTGAGGTAAGGGAGGCCCACTCCCATTCCCCATCCTCCTCCTCATCCTCCCTTTTATCTCTCAAATATGCTTAAAGGCCAGCAACGCACCTGCAGGACTTCTGGTGTTTCAAATGTACGTGGGCGACGGTAATCACTTACCATCAGGTAAACGCTTGCTCGTTTGCCGCTTTTCCCATAAAAAAAGACATCACTTAAATCGGTCCTCCTGCTTAAGACAGTGCATCGAAAAAAACTTTTGCTGGCTCGATTAGCCGATGACAGAAATATGTGCTTTTCAGATTAAATTTTTCATACAACTAAAGAGAACTACACCGAGCAATTTGGTGTAAGTGACGTTTGCGTTACACTTACGCCCAAATGACAAACAGATGACTTTTTTGTTATTATTGTTATAATAATTACGCCGTTTTTTTTCACTTTTTGGCAATGTATCAAAATGTAAGTAAAGTAAAATATTTATATGTGTGCTGTCGCTGCGATTGAAAGCGAGCGAAATTTTTTCGATTGGTTTGTGAGCATACAACGTATCTTTATAATAAAATCTTTGATTACAGCTATATTAATGTTTAAATCATGTACCTAAGTCTATTATGTGTAAGACCGTGCTCGTAAGAGCCTGCGGTTCACACACGATTAAACTGATGCGTGCGCGCATGTGTATAATTGTGTGTGTGTGTTTATGTGTATATGTGTATGTATTATGGGTGTGTGCGTATACATACTAAGTTACATTAGATTTTATTCATCACGTGCATGCATTATGTATGCTATGAATGGTGTCAAATTTTTCTACCTTGTCATAATTTAGGGGTTTTAATCCAGTCCGTTTTAAATTTATGTTACTGTACAAGTTCATTAAAAAAAGGATATTAATAATTGTTTTTTTTTAAATAAAGCAACTTTTAAGGACAGAAGTATGCCTATAATTACTGACATCGGGTACGGGCTTATTCGATTACACTGGTGTAACTATAGCTAGCTTCCCCCACCTGCTCTGCGTTAGGGGGTAAAAACAGTATAACTTGATTTTTTGGAAGATAGGAGCTGTGCAACCTGTCAAGTAGTAAGGTGAACGGTTCGCTGATATATATACATATACATAAATAGATATTACACCCTTGAACACTAGAAACTACATTTGATTAATAGTGCTATACTACATATTATTGCATAAGTATTGTTTTACAAAATTACATAGGTAATGTGCAACACAAATTTAATTTACAATTTCAACAATCGAGGTAAGAAAGTACGTGCACTGCACTAGAAGTGCTGAAGACATCCTGGCGTCAAGAAGATAATTATAAAATACTCCTGAGGAATGCTGGGACGAGTTGCTAATCTTGTTATAAATAGTTGTTAATACTTACAGACGTTACTACTTACTTCACACTTTTGCATGTTCAGTATAATATAATATACGAGGTACATTATCGAGTGTTGATAAAGTGTGCATAAGTATTGGTACACTGGAGTCACAGGAACTCTATACAATTACGATTATGTACTACTGTTTCATAAGTAACTAGATATGCGTAGTGGACTTGATGCCCTGATAAATCAAGGATTCAGCGTGCTCAAGACGCTTCTAGTAAAGACAATGAACTAGTATTATGGCACCGACATGTCTGGCGACAGATAAAAAATAATTGGTGAGTATTAAAAGAGAGTTTTGTATACTGAAACTAAGTATGTCTTTGACCCGCTAAGAGTAAAATCTGTCGTAACAAATTATAAGGTTAACAACAGAATAAAATTAATAAATAATAATTAACTCTTTGATATACTTTTGGCAGATTTTTTTAATCCTTAATGGATTAAAAAAAACCATGAATTTGTAATTTTTACAGTTTTCAGTATTTTTAATTACCTTAAAATCTGTTAACTTTTAAATGCAGTGCCTATTCTTACTTAAAAGCTAATTAAGGGAAATTATGAGCACCGCGTAAAACTAATTAACTAGCCAGAACCACGCTGTATTGAAAGGCGCATACAGTTTGTGTAGAAATTACACGATTAAGCCAAAGTTTTGAATTTTGTTTATAACATATTATCACTTTTATATCATTATCTTTTTTTTATATCAAAACATAACGTATTTCTAAATATAACGTATCCGGCTTCCGGTATTCCTTTTGTTAATCAGATTCTTAATATTCACTATGTCAGACTTCTCAAGATGAACGTAGGCGAGATCGTAAACGTCACAATCACACGATGATGCGTTTGCGTACGCATGCTGCTGTCCGTCACTGATCTGAATCTGATCTGATCATGACATTGTAGCATATATTCTTAGTCAACTTTCACGAAACCCATTGGAGATGGCTTGGCAGATTCTTTCACGCCACCACTTAATATTCAGTACAGAATTCTTTCTTTATCAGCCTGTGTAACGACATAGGACTTTTCCATGAAAGTGCCAGCATGTTACACATAACATATTGACGGCTCGGTGCTTGGCTATCCTGTACGTCTCAATCTTTTGAATGGCCTACATTCATTTTCCTGATTATAAGAATTCAATTTAGATGATAATACGACTATTCACAACATGCAGTAAAAATCTTTTGCGCTTAGGCCAAAACTCATCATATTTCATGTTCATTCACTTCTGTTATTACTTTTTTCCTAATAAAAAGTGCCATAGCAAATTTTCCTCAAAAGACAAAGCTATAATAATGGACGTTTTATTAAACTTTGCGGGATATACGCGGACAATCCACAACGATTCAAAATTAATGTCAATAGGATCGTTACAACTTTCTATGTTAAAACGAAACTTGACCAAGATTAATATTTTGAACAATTCGACTCACTTTGAATAATAATCACGTTTTGGTAGTGGTATAGTTTTCAGGAATAAAATTCTTCAATAACAACGTTAGTAGAAAAACTTAACTATAGTTTACCGACGTTATGTACCAGTAATATAAATATAAAAATAGAAATAGGACAAAATCGTAGCGATGCGAATTTGAAGTGATTATTTTCTGAAATACGTAGTTAGAAAACTGACTTAAGACTTTGAAAAGGTCACAAATGACATCTAGACAGGATTACTTATTCCGATGAAGTATCAATTCTTATTTATGTATTTTCAAAGTAATGAGTGTTTCTTACTTCAATAAATGATGCGTGTAATCTGTAACATTGTCCGTTATCAGAGTATGTAAATAGACTTAAAATTACAGTTACCTTGGTAAAAAAAAAAATTGTCCAATATCTAAACATTGATTATATCATTTAACATTTTTTGTAATAAGAAAAAGTGATCTTATTTTCACCATGTAAATAAATAATTATTTTTTCGGAAAACAAGTTAGATAAAAATATTAGTAGTAATTAATAGCAAGGAAAAGTTGTTGGGTTTGCTTGGAACATTTTTATAAATTAGCTTAATAGCATAGTATAATAATAGCAAAAGTACAAATAGAAAGATTAATACATTTTAAAAGTCACTATAGCCTTTCAATAGTATATCAATATCTTGTCACTTGTTAGATAATTTTGCTTTTAATCATGTATATTTGAATTCTGACAATAGAAGCTAAAAAATCAGACTTATTTTGTTTTTGTTTTATTTAAAAAGATACTGCATAATCTTTTATCGTTACTTCTATGTTTAAACTGGAGCAGAGTGACGGACAACATTGCAAATTTGCATAGTCTTCCTGTAGCAACACACTATTGAATATGCTTACATAACAAGAGTTTACAGTACCGTAAATGGTGCCCGGAGGACAGGCTGTCTTCATTGTTTCACTACTAAAACTGTTCAAGCATTGGTACAAATATGCGTTACTGGCTTTATGAAGTTGTGCTGCTAACATAATGTTATGGTCTGAAATTAAAAAAAAAATTATGTTAGAAAATTATCCTTACGGTCATGATGTTACGAGCCGTAGTAAATTAGTGGTTAGGGAACTTGCTTTAATTCCATAGTCCGTGGATAACCATGGTACGAGTAACATGAGATGTTCGATAGCCCGTTTATTGAGGAAGACTATAACATCACGCTACTACCCATAAAAGCCGATCAGTAATTATAAAACTTGGTTATATATTCGTCATGTTTGTGAAACAGACATACACATATAATCCAAAAATGAAATAGACATATAATCCAAATTTAACGAGAGTGAAACAGCGACGCACAACTAGTGTAACATATATGTATCCGAGTATATATCACTTAAGTCATGGAATAAAATTAGACTACTGTTAATTTGATGTAGATCTTTTGGGATGAAATTCAAGGGGTGAAGCCGCAAGTAGTCGCTAGTTTTATATTAAAATTTTGTATTAGCATTAGGTCCATATATTTGAAATTAAAGTATTATATAGAAATAGTAAAAAAACTATTTTTTTATGTAATTATATATTTAATCAATCGAAGTACGAATAATAATGTTACTTATTATTATCTATGCACTTTCGCCATTTTATAGGTAGTTCATTGATTCTATTGCTGAAAAAATGTTCGAAGCGAGAATCAAAAAAATCTTTGGAAGCGTTTGGATTGCCTCATTGGAATTGAATATTTTTGCTGGAAATTGTTAAAATTTCGAAAAAGTGTTAATCTGTTGGAGCAAGGCATGGAGGGTGTCGGAGACATTCCAATCGCAGCTCCTCTAATTTAGCAAACGTCTATCGTGAAGTATGGTGTCTAGCGTTGTCATGACGCAGCAGTGGGCTAGAGAAATTGTCCAGACTCGGTTGCTTAAAGGCTACCTTTAGCTATCTATCATGGTTTACAATTGTTAACAAAACAGATCTGCCGTAATCCTCTGGCCAGATCTTAGGAAGCTGTAGTGTATGACACACCAGCACTGGTCCACTAAACGCTCACTAATACTTTTCTGAGTCAAATTTCGCTTGGGACAGGATTTAGCCGGGTCTCCTGGCTGCAACCACTGTGATGAGTGTTTCCGATTGTCGTATAGTATATATTTTTCACTACAAGTTTTTGTGACGGTTGAGTAATGTAACGTAGCACTCAATGCGTGATTGTTGATGTGCTTCACTCAGTTCATGTGGTACCCATTTCAATAAAAGTAAATTTTGACGCCTTGTATACCAATGTCTTAATCTGTCTCTGCCCGTAAAAAGTTTATAGATAGAATAATATATTAAGAATCTACTCGTTTGGGGATTTTGAAAAAAATATTTGGCAGTCGATTGGACAATACAACACTTTATACGCTCGTATAGACAGCGATATTTTGAGGTGGCTACTTCACCATATTTCGGGAATATAGAATACTTATTTAGAATAAATAAAAAACTTTTATTCAAATTTAAGTATTATAACTATTTGCAAGCGTAAAAATGAAACGAAAAGTGTATAACTACTACGTAGATACTAATTCAACAATTTTTAATGCGATTAATATCATTATTTACCTTTACTACTCTGGAAATGTACAATACAAACTAAAGGAGAAAACAGATATAATTTAAAAACAACACTGCGATGTGAACACACACAAGATTACCATACTTTCAACAAAATGCAAAATAAATACGAATAGGAACGTTCCAGCCTTTTCCTAATACTAAACATTACTGAATGATGTACCTACAACCATTCAGTAGGGTTTCAATAATAATTATATTTATTTTCAGTTCAGTTAAGAAAAATTTTGACATAATAATAGAGAATATTATTTGATACTTATCTTATAAAAATTGTTTTTTTTTTTTATGTAATCATTTATGTAATATATGGAAATTTCTTCGTGCAGTTCTGCGACTGAAAAATAGTTACCTATTCGTATAGAACCTTACTTATATTAGAACTACCTTGTTTATATAGAACGTATAATGCTATGGGTTCTATATAAATCTTCATACACCTACTTATACATAAATATATAACCACATATAAATAAATATGTACAAGTACACAAAAGAATAGTACCAATAATTCATATAGTGGTCGTTGATTCTTTTCTTAAATACTGAAATAGTTTTGCAGTCACGTATATTTGGTCAGGTAGGAGACAATTCCACAATCTAACTACGTGGACAGAAAATGAGTGGGAATATGAAGCGCTTTTATGAGGAGGGAATTTTAGGAGGGATTTCAGATCTAAGGGTTTTGTAGGGAGTAAAAGAGAATCGCTCGCACAGGTACAACATCTCCGTTTTTAATAAAAAAGCAGAGATAAAATCTTAGTGTTTCTACGAAAACGAATTGGGAGCCATTTAAGTTCATTGCGAAGATGAGAAACATGGTCTAACTTGCAACCGCTCAAGTTTATTCGGAAGCTCCTCTGTAGCATCCAAGTAGTAGGCATAAGCGTAATGTAATGATAGGTGTTTGAGCCAGAGATATTTTAGTTTTTTGTCTTAAAAAAAAAACTAATCAAATACGCATTATCATTGGAAGATAATATTGAAATAATGGTGCCCACCACTTGAAAATGGAAAATCCATACAGATATGCCGAACCTATGTCCTTGAGAAGAATACAAGAAGAAGAGATGGTGTAAAACAAAGAAAATTTTGAAATAATGCACATGCTTTTTAAAACTTGTTGCAAAACTTATACTTTTAAAGTGTCTTTCTCTGTAAATATTACATATGTAGTTACAAATTTTATTACTAGTTTGTTTGTAGATTAATAGTCCACTGCTGGACTTAGGACTTTCCTAATAGGACGATTAGCCACAATTGCCATGTTTGGCGAATGGGATAGGAATTCCTGTGAACAGATGATTTCAGCCTTGAATTTTAGAAGCTGCTGTCTTCATTATCGGTTTATCCGCTATCTGTTGAACCCCATGAGATTTTTTAGAACTTTCCTATAGTTGACTCTTTAAAAAAATAAGTTGTGTAAACAAGAAATTTCGTGAGGATAGTTTGAGGCATATTTGTGTAACTAGCGTACAGACAATATCAAAGTAAATGATGATTGGACAAGGTTTGGAAGACAGTTTAATATTGAAAACCAATGACTATTCCCAAGGGCTAAGTAACAATGGTAAGTAAGGTATTCTAATCTCATGGGCGGGCCTGCCGTAAACTTTTTAATTATAAATTTTGGTATGATCTACGCAGAACTCTCTTGTATAGAGCTAACTAAAAATATAGATAAAAACTCGCGTAAATCGATAAAAAGAGCGACCCATTCTCATATTCTAGATCGCCTCAACCGTTAAATCAAATTTCACAGAACATAAATCCTCGCAAAAGAATACTGATACCTGCTAAAGATGATTCGTGAGGCCATTAAAAATACTCGTCACTGTTGCCGTACTGTTATCGACTGTACAGTACTACTTATAGGGTACTAAATAAAAAAATAAGATAAAGAAACCGTTGAGATTCTATCACACAGTGAAACTTTGTCTCTAAAGACAGCCAGAGTCTGCTGAGCAACTCGTAGCTTCGTCATACGGCCTGCAAAGAAAGACCGCTTCTTAGTTCCGTAAGTCATCACTGGCAATATGTAGTGGTTGTACAGTTCAGTCCAGAGGTTTTGAGGTATAATCACACCTTATTATTGTGGTCAGTGGACACCGTACCAATGTGAGACACATCAGGTCAAGTCCATAGGAAAAATATATATTTACCAAGTAGTAAGAAAGTACGGCCAACAGAAAGTACTACGCTTACCGGACAATAATTTTATTTTTTATTAGTACAGAAACAAAAAGCATCATAGGTTATTTGTCACCATTTAATATGTCAAAATTAATTCTTTGATTGCTTTACTAATACTGCGTTCGTACCTTCTATATTCTAAAACCTATATAGAGCTACAAAAAATAGAATTGTGTAGCGTTCCATGGGTTATGGGAAGTGAACAATGAGCGTGATTGTTATGCATGAATACTAAAGCACTCAAATTTATTTTGAGCAGACATGACAAATTTAGTAAGTAACTGGAAAATATTGTTCTACTTAAAACGAACCAAAATATTTTCTAATGTTTTAATGTTGAATTACTGTGATGGAATATCCAAGTAATTAGCTTTGATTAAATTTTCATTTATCTTCTGATTATAGCATTAAAATATTTTAAGGAATGGAAGGCGTTTTAAAGAAGTAGTGTTACAAGGTCCAATCCATTATAATCAAATTTGTAATGAAATTTCGTGTAACATCAAATCATCAAAGGACTCAGGCTGTATAATTAAATTGTAATACTTTCATTCGTTTATATTTTATGTTTTATACAAGCTTAAATTTTAGGATTTAAGTAATTATGGCATGTATTTAATTTCAGTTTTATATTAATTTGACAGACTGATTTGATATTGGCGACTGGACCTTGATGTGTTAAAAAAAAATATTCTATCGTTATATACCGTCTGTATTGGAATATTCTTAACATCTTTTTTGTGGGTTGTAGGCATCATCTGTATGAGGCTTTCGTCACCAAAAGATGGTGCTATATCTACTCCTCTTCGCCGAGCTTAAATCTCTCAGATTAGTAATGGGTAGCAGCGTCACTGATGCGAGAGTAACGGCACTGCGCTCACCAAACCGCGGCCAGAGTCAATACTAGGTTTACTTCCAAAATATAGGCCGGTTTTTGTTGACTCTCTTGCAGAGGCCTACTGCCACCAGCATTTTAATGAAATAGGCAGATCTAGTAGTACTGGTAGTGAAGGGTTATTTTAAAAGATTAATAATTAGTCATAAACGATAATTAGCTAAAAAAATCTTCATTATTATTACCACATTATCAGAAATATTGCACAGGCGACTTACCATTGAATATATGAACTTTTCAGGTTGAGAAAATATTAATTAAAACGTGCCTTAGTGGCCTGCTGCGTCTTAGGTTGTGAGTTCTAATCTCATAGGTACTAGTTATATTGTGTAGTGACTGATGTTTTATCGGGTACAGTAATATAATATAAGTTCTCAAACTAGGAAGCAGAATGACAAACAACAAACAATAGAAAAAAGAACAGAACCATGGATTTAAATAAAAAAATCGACTTAATAAAAATAAAAAATAAATTGAATCTAAGTAAAGTTAATAATCTTTTCTGGATTGATGCACACGTACGTATAATAAAATACCAGAACATATATTCAATCATTTAGAAACAAAGTTTAAAAAATAATAACTTAAAGTGTTTGTGCTCAAAAGCATAGTATAGAATTAATGTGATTGAGGAGTGCATGACACATGCCTCATACTTGTGAATGGGTGCTGCTTGTTCCTTGTAGAGGCTGGTCTGCTTAAGTTGGCAGCGCACTTTTACTTTAATTTTGTAGATCTTTACATTATTGTAGTATGCTTACGGTTGCCTATGGCCATACCTTTCATTTTATAATAATTGAAAAACAAAATAAAAAGAGGAGGAAAAGTTTTTTTCATCTGTTTTTCTCTGTTAGAGGCTGAATATCCTCATTACGAACCGGTGGTAGATTGTAAAAAAATAATAATAAGATTTGACATTTGACTAACGAAATTATCTTTCTTACGTCTTATCATTTTTTTTTTGGTGGAGGGAAAATGATTTAATCATACCCGTTGTTGGCCGGGAGGCCTCCCAACGGGTTATGTCGGACTCGGATCTCGGAAGGAGAAACATACCGACTGAAAACCCATCCACATTGCTGTTGGCTCGGAGGCCTTTACAGCTTCGTCTAAAGAGAATGCGGGGACTGAGGCCTACAAGTCTAACGAAGGTCGATGATGACTGCTGCTGTGAAGCGCTGCATCCCCTAAAACGAAAGAAAACTTCCAATCTTAAGGGGGTGTAATTACCTAACGCTGCCACTAACGGATTGGGGTGCGTTTTAATTCTCTCAAAGTAATTTGTAGAGATCTTTTTAAATAGGGCTGCCATAGTGGGCATCTGGAGATCGTGGTGTAAGTTTACATTCCGCATATATAGGGGTGCACCGGTTGCGCGGCGCATGAAGCGATTGAAGCGCTTGAAGAGGGCTCAGCCGTGTTTTGGGCACATGCGCGAATACAATGCTGGCGTACGACATAATAGGTCGTACGCAAGTCTTGTATATACGCATTTTGTGTTTAAGTGCCATTTTGCTACGGCTGTTGGTTAGGTTGAAGAGGTCTAGAGTAACTCCAAGGTATTTAACTTAATCTTAATTAGTCTTATCATTCAATTCATTCATTTAATCTTAAGGAAAATAACGAAAGTTATAAGATGATGGATGGAATAATATAAGCCATAAAAGCCGAGTGGTCAGGGGATCTGTATTCGAATGAGGTGAATCGAATTTAATCCCGTGTGTCGAGGGCTTGCACGTTTGAGTTTTTTTGGAACGTATCTACGTTTTGTATCGTTGGTTTGGCACATTGCACTGTCACATTATTCGAAATACGCTCTGATGTAAAAGAGGCTGTTAGGCCTAAAACGGCCTAAAACCTTTGACCGCCATTATTAGGTATATGATCGAGAGAACCTTTTTATCTTTTTAAGATGAAAACAAAACTATTAAAGTTTGGAAGTCATTAAAGCGTGTATAAACAACGAAATATTATAATCTCTAGTCTGAAAAGCCCTTTAGTGATAGATTAAAACTTTTGACAAATAAAAAATAATGAGACCCAATCGAAATTGAATGTTTGCTAATTAAATAAAATTTCCTCTACGGGTCTGCTGGAAGAAATTTCAGTATATGGAATAAGTAGTACCCTAATATAAAGTTAAGTTGTGTTTTTATACCTTCCTATGTGTGTACATAAATAAATACCTACAAGATCCATTCCCAAAACCAATAAGTCGTTCGCTGTTAATAACTGTAAATCATTTCAAAATAAGTTAATAGATCTGTTTTCGATGAATTGTTAATGTTTCAATGTTTTTTTAAAGCTCTTTAACAAGAATATGTCGTATGTATTTGAGTTTGTATGTACTCAGATACACACAAAAGCTGCAGACATAAACATTTTATTATATACGTATATGTATTTATAGTTTAATTTAACCAATAACTTGTCAACTAGTTCGTACTCAAAGCCTGGAATATGTAAATTATTTAATATAATTATAATAAATTTAATTATAATTATTTTGTTTCTGTACATGCCGAATGTGTTCTAAAATAAAATATACAAAAACTAAGCTACAGATGGAAAAATTATATTCCGAGTTTTGGTCTGATATCGACCGAGTTTTATAAGAATCCGCCGTCAAATCGCTGCGCCACCGAAACCATAGAATCATAATTTTCCAGCATTTTTTTACCTGCAATCGCCCCCTTTGACCCCCCCCCCCCCTAAAAGCTTTCAGAGTCACAAGGGAAAGAGGGAGCGTTAATGCCTACTTCGAGAAATACTTTTCTAGACGCTCGCCAACATACTAAGCACTAGAAATAGTGGACAGATCGCGTATCACAATTGACAGAAGAAAAATTAACTTTAAGCGTAACTAAATGGTCAGTTTCGAGCAATGAAATCTGACTTATCGCAATAACATGTGAGCAATATGATCTAAATCATTATAATAGATAAGTTGATTTAGTCTCTCTAAATTAACTTATCTATCTAACTAATTATAGGATAGATGAAAGCGAATAGAAGAAAATTTGGAAAAAGGGAGGCCCACAAAGCGGCCTTAACTAAATGAGTAAAAGGAAAGAAAGTACCCACTACAAATAAACGTTTTAATTATGATAATATTTTATTTAAAGTACAAATTTCAGCTACTTCACTATTTTATTACTAAAATCCTGCAAATATCCCACTTCTGGACCAACGCCTCTTTACCATCATAGTTAAAATCAGATCATTAAAACAGTACATAAGTGGGCGGTAGGGGAATATCGTATGAGATGATATTTATGGAGAGAAATTTCCCAGGATCGGATCAGAATATGTTGGGATAGTATGGGATAGTACTATTGCAGTACAACTAACGCTAATTCATAAATGTATCTGATATTTTATACTGAATAAACTTACTTAGAACAGAGTCCTCTAGGGGTTTAATAAACTTTGTTAACTGATTGTACGTACCTAGTAGAGCGTCGGCGGAATATCTTATTTATTATTCACGTGGCGAAGACATTGGCCATATATTTAAAGACAACGTAAAATTGTTGGCCTTCTTTTGTTACATTGAATTTTTGTTAGTTTTTGATGTTATATTTAACTTAAAAGGTTTACCATCACAAAAATGACAGGTCGAAGATACACAGACCGGTGACGGGTACCAGCGTCTATGTGCAAGTTGTCTGGTACTGCGATCACCAACCTATCTTCCATGCCCCCCCTCGCCCTCTCCCAACGTTCCACTTGTAGAATAAAATAGAAAATCTTCCAAAGATATATCGACTTTTGGTGGCGCTTTCTTGGTGAGGCATGTTCAACAGTGGACTAAAATTTGACAGATATAGTATAATATTATTGTATTTATATCAATAATAGTAACATTTTTAGCAACTTTACTTTATATCTAGGTTACTTTTATATTACACTGATGTGAAAAGTAACCTAGATATAAAGTAAAAAAAAAAAAACACATAACCCTCATGTGTTTTTTTTTTTTGTAACTTCTCTTTGTCCCCATAACTATTTATAATAATGTAATTTTATACAACTTGATTGGAATCAAAAATAGTTGAGGTTCAAAGCGATGCAAACACATCTTTAGTTAAATTATGTTTGATCTGACCGATATAAACAGTTGGTTTCGGTCTAAATCGGTCTAGTCGTGGGTTTTCTGCTTAATTTACACTTGAATTATATTATGACTTCTTTCGCCGAGTTTAATATTTGTATTGTTGTGTGTTTTGTGTTTTAAACTCCAGCAGTGGACTACAATACTAGACATTTATCTTAGTCGCCAGACTTGACAAGTAGGTTGGCAATCGCATGACGTAAACTTCACTATGATTCGGTACGTGAAAGCGTTAGATCTTAGGTAGGCTATATTCAGTCAGCGTAACATTCAGTTGGTGTTGCACAATAAATACCTGAGAATTTCTAGCATCTTTTTTTTGAGTTTAATTCCTTAGATAGGCACACCGAACAGTCTGGTAAATTAAAGATTTAACGGCGCATTAAACGAAGCTTTAATTAAACCCATTAGCGGTATAAAAATATTTCTTATCTAGACATAGAAATATTTCGAAGGCCACTAGACGACACTCACGGGATGATGGAATGACAGTTTATTGTATACCTACAATATACTACTGCTACAGCGCGAAACTTTATATTATAATCTAAAGACTGTTAAGAACTGTTGGGCAAGGGCCTCTCTTTGGGTTTCGTAAAGGCGCTTTCCTTACTTAAAGAGCCTATAAAAGTCTACTGCAGGACATAGGTCTCTTCAATATGGAGGATCGGCAAGCGGATTGGCGATCACAGTATCAGACATCTTAGAAGCTGCTGCCTGGTCTGATTAATTTAGGACAGGTATATTTCGAGAATATTACTCCGCCGTCTGTCGGTAGTCATTGCGATTTTTAGCTTTTTGCTCTTAGTCGCCTCCTACGATGCTTAAGGGAAGAAAACGGGATGCAAATTCATACGCCGGTGGCTACTAAAATTAAATTGCTAAACCAAATTCCGTGAACAAAAAAGTGAAAACCTGTTCTATAAAATATACACTTACATATACGTACATATAAATGTCACATTAATTGAATGTGGAGATAAACAGGAAATTGCTAGCGTGATCCCTTTTTCTATTATTTGTGTATTGGATTAATCACATTTTTATGTTTGGGACGATTCATATATCTAGCTTTTCATTTAGTTATAGATGTGATGTGTTAGTGGTAGTTATTCTTAAATAATAACTCAACATTTATTATATCTTACTTATTTAAACTTTACTATTTTCACTTTAGAAAGGTAACGAAGGGACTTAATGCAACGCAATGCGCTTGTCCAACAAAATACCAATAAGTGCGCAAGTCTTCCTTTCAATAAGTTTAAAAACATATTAAACAAAAATTTTATAAAAAGGGTTATTATAATATAATGGATAATTGTAACCTCTGTGAATGACTTGATCGCTCGCAACGTAGTAGAGCCAAGCGGCGGGTTTGCTCCTGCTGAAATGGGCCGGCTCCTCCCTTCCATCTCACAAATACCCTTAAAGGCCGGCAACGCACCTGCAGATGGTCGTGGCCGACGGCAATCACTTACCATCAGGTAAAAGCTCCGTCTAAAAGTGGTATTGTAATGTAGTTGTACTGTATAATAAAAAAAAATGAGGGATACCTTGAATGCCTTTTGGTTTTAACATCCCATAAGTGGACTGGCAGACAATCCACCTATGCCGTGGTAAAATGCAATAGCGGGTGAAACAACTAATGATTTAAATTTATCTTAAGATCAATAATGAAGAAAAATAATCATTTTGTTAATTTTTAAATCGTACTTCTGTGTCGTAAGTCTGTGATATCCTCCGAAGACAAGTACTGTTACTTCCCCAAACGATATTAATTCATATTCTAATATTTATTCAACATGTTGTTTCCCATAGAAGCTATTTGCAACGATAAAATATCAAATTTATTGCTAATTGCCAATGGGAATTAACGAAGCCCAGAAGTCGAAGTCTACTTTATATTTTCTTATATTGAATACCGATACGAACCTTAATTCCATTATATCGTTATTGTAATTTTCTTCTTCTTAGAGGAGCTGTTTAATAAATAAATTAGCCCTCTGGTGTTTTAAGTTGCATGACGTTCTCTGCTATTTACTGGGAAGGCCCGCAACGCAGCAAAACTAAAATTATGATACATTTCGATATTAGGTCAATTATTTTTATGAAGATTTTTTTAATATGAGGAGAATGAGTGAAATTTCCATTATATCCTAAGGAGATTGAAAGGCCAGTTTCATTCTGTTAAATTGACCGATTATGATGAAGAAGAAAAGGACGACAAAATCATAGATAAGAATCTTGGATATGCATGTTTTGTTACCAAATTATTATAGGAATATGTTTATTTTGTTGTAAGTAAGGTTTAATTCCTTAACTACTGCAGACGTAGTTTTTTCGTTTTGGGCTTACAGTAATACTTGGAAATTTATTATTAAATCCTAAAATAACATTCTAACACCCAAGTAAGTATGGCTCATAATAATGTTACGAGTCGGATCTACTGCCGTTGGAAAATTGGAAAAGTTTTCGTCGACAACAAGACGTTCAATTGTTATGGTAAGCTTTTCGCCGAAATAATCTGTTCAATATCCCCATAACCTATTTTAACATTAAAAACTATACGAACAGAATATCTTTATTCGGTTACATTAAAGGCAACAATTGTCAACCTCACTTGCATGTGGTGCACCCTGCTGGCCAACAAACGTGGCTCTGGCGACCGAAGGGTGGCGGAATATCCATCGGAGTTTGCCGAACCCAAGTCTCACCTGCTAATGGGGAGCAGCATCACTGGTGCGAGGGTACCGAACCTGCGCTCATCAACCCGCTTGCCCGGCTTGGTGAGTACGGGCCAACCTTCCAAGACACAAATGCCGCTGTTTGCAGGGGGCTTTCTAGGAGAGGTTCAGCAGTGGTTTAAAATATGCCGATGCAATTATGTCTGGTTCACAGCCTTTTTTACTAATAATGTTAAAGTAAGATACGTAGTTTCTTGAATCTTATCTTACTTCGTACTCAGTACTTAAGTACATTAGCACTGACTATGTATTATAAAGACGTAAGTAAAATGTGAAACAGAAACAAAAGGAAACGTTAATTCATGATTAGTAACAATAATTATGAAAAAAAATCACTATAAATTAAAGTTTAATATAATAGTGATGGGATCTAGTAAAGTTTATAAATTACCACGCTGCTCCAGTGCTGGTTGGATAGCTTCAAATGACCTAGAAATATTTTTTTTTTACTTTTTCTCTGACATGCAGTTTTCCACTCGATATTTTACTTCCTCACCAAGCATGTGGTAAATTTATGTTGACTTTAATTAACAGATATTGTAGGGATTGATTTCATCATTGGCAATTGTTATTAATTAAAAGCTAATTCAACTTGGTAATAAAAGTTAATACAAAGCCGTATGGTATCGGTGAAAGAATCTGCCAGCCCTTTCTTCCTGTCGGTGTCGTAGAATGCGACTAAGGCAAAAACCTTGAAATTCGCAATGGCGACCGACAGATGGCGAGATAACCATCTCGAGAAATACTGGTATTTGCCGCTCATGATCGATTACACCAAATTGATCTTACGAGAGAGGCTTATGTCCTGCAGGGAAGTGCTTGTAAGTCATATTTTTTTTAGGTAAGGAAAGGTAGAACTGCTAATTGTAGAGACACGGTATATTGCGCCAAGTAAATATGTGTTTTCTGTTGAATCTTACTAATCTCTAAAGTTAAGGGTCAGTATTTATTTTGCCAGTTTAACGTTGTTGCAAAATACTAAAGTGGATATTGACGTAGGTTCTAACGACACTAATTAACATTCAAGTTACTAAGTTCTCTGCTTAAGCTAATCCTGTACCCTCTTACTCATGAGAAGCGATATCTCGTAAAGTATGTAAAAGTAAGTAAATAAAAGAGAACGGCAAAAGGGCAGTTTGTAACTTTTTCTTATTTTTGATGTGTGGCTCAATATCAGTCTTCTAAGTCTACGTCTAGAAGGTTCTTAGTAAGAATTCTTAAGTAATTGCTATTCACTCGTAATTGTATGTACCTACTTATTTGATAATATATTAATGTTTGTAGAGATCTGATGTAGAATACAAAGTTATAATAACTACCTTAACACCTGGAAATTGTTTATCCGTAATCCCGGAAATTTAGAAAGAAAACAAAAATACACAATAAGTAACGTAAAATATTCTCTTATTTCTTTCTAACCTCACCGATTTCCCGTTGCAAAAATTATCGCAGCTCTCCGGAATTTACCGGATTAATCGAAGGCTTCTACGTGGATTTAATCAGTATAGGCTCGGTACGTGGAATGAGTCAAACTGAACCCACCTTAACTCTAACCTAACGTAAGGATCATGGGTAGAGATAAAATAAACTCAATTAATAATTGCTTTTTTGTTTAAGAAAATGTATAGCATTTATAGTATAGCATACGTAAAGCCACGATAGACGAGTGGGGATCGGATTCCGAATCAGAATACTCGATTTTGTACTATTTGTATCGTTAGCCTGGATTCTAAGATAGCGAGAGGCTCACCATCTAAAATAAGCGCTGGAGAAAAGTGGGTTAAAGAACTAACATTTCTAGACCTCTATCCACTCCAGTATTGGGTACACGGTTGTTAGGGCTCATATATTACATGGCAATACTGTTATTTATTAGACGTAGTAAGGATTTATGGTTATAAGATTGACATAAGCTTCCTCCAAATATAAACTTCAAAACTTCACCTGCACGTGGGTGCACCCAGCCAACAAACAAACTAGACTCTGGCGACCGAATGAAAGCGGAACATCTAGTCCCACAGAAAAATCCCACAGACTAGTGAAGTCTTATTTGCTACTTCACATTAAATTCACATACGGCTATTGTAGAAAGGCTTACGACCAGTCTTATAAAGCTTACCTTGATCAGTTAAGCTCAAGAGACGAGACATAATTTTAGTAGGCGCTCTTATAAATAACAGTTATAAAATAAAATATTATAGCAGTGTATTTATACTACATAAAAGCAAGGAATTAGAACTTTTTAAAGCAAACCGTTTCACAATAATTTTATATTGTTTTTAAGTTTCTCTTCAGTTATCTGTTTTTTTAGTTATGAACTATTCGTAAAACAAAGTCACTGAGATGGTAGTTAGTTTTTTAATTTCCTACTTTTCTGTAAAGAAGATTTCAGAATAACTTAGGTTCTATAAAATAAAACCTGACGAGATTACTAATACTTTCGTACCTGTTGATGATCGTAGAGCGTTAAAGTGTTTTATGGTGCTTAATTTGTAAATGTAATATTTATGTTCAAAAATAATAGAATACATACATTTGGAAATAAGGAAACTATCCAAAAATCCTTTGGAATTATAAAAACTGAGATCGATCACCTCTAACGAAATGCTTACTAAAACTCGTAGTCTATACTAGTCTATACTAGTATAGACTAGTCTATACTCGTAGTCTGTACTAGTAGTAAATACTAGTAGTCGATGCTAGTAGTCTATACTAGTCTATACTCGTAGACTTTAATAGTAGTCTATACTAATGCAGGCCGTATGAGGAAGCTCAAAGTTGCTCAGCGCGCTATGGAAAGGGCTATGCTCGTTTTTCTCTGCGTGATAGAGTCTGCAACGATGATATCCGCAGCAAAACTAAGGTAACCGACATAGCCGTAAGGATCAGCAAGCTTAAGTGGCAAGCATCCAGCCACATAGCTCGCAGAACTAACAACCGTTGGGGAAAAAAGGTTCTCGAGTGGCAGCCACGTACAGGCAAACGCAGTGTAGGATAACCCCCCACAAGATGGAGTGACGACCTGCGCAGTGTTGCGGGAAGTCGATGGATGCAGGTGGCTCAGGACCGAGCTTCGTGGCAATCTTTGGGGCCTATGTTCAGCAGTGGACTTATGATAGGCTGAAACGATGATGATGATACTAATAGTCCATGGTAGTAGTCTACATATATCTACAGCTGTTAGAATTGATAATCATATTCAGGATTGATAGTCGGTATATATTCACAGATATAAATTACATTCTATTGGTACAGTTTTTATTTTGTTTTTTAGTATTTATAGGTAAGCTTAGGAAATCCCATAGAAAAACATGTCTAAAAAACTGGCCTATTTGGATTGTTTTATCTGAAATGTAGAATCTATGCCAAGTTCCTTGTCTACATATAATTAGTAGCCATGTAGTTTAATATGCTCAGAAAAATGTTGTTTTAATTAGAAAATTTACAGACCAGCGAGTTTTAATTATAGCTCTAATAAATATTAAGATGTAAACTTGTCTAGTGCCATAAATAAGAATCTATATTTACCCTAGTTCATTTATATTTTTAATAAGTCTATTATTTGCGTGTTCCTCCAAAGTATATGAATGAATAAGATGACACGTTTTCATAAAATTTACACATATCTATTGTTATAAAAATTCTGAAAATGTTTGGTCGCCGCTTTTTTGCAAATCAATTGTACACAAATATTCCCGTAAATGATTTAACTGGAAAAGGTATTCATTAAACATTTCACTGCGTTGAATTAAAATGTGTGAAATTTACCGTGAAAAACAAATAAATGCTAATGGACTGTGCTGAATGTTCGGTAATAACACGTCTAAACATAATTTATTAAAATATTAAGCGAAATGACAGAATGTCCCACAGTGCAACATTGTATGTAAAGTAGCAGAAGGTAAATGTCACACAGCTGGGTCTTCTCTCAATACCGGAGAGGGTTTTGGAATTGTTCACATTTCTTCAATACGGCTTGATGAACTTTACACATGCTAGGCTGTGGTATCCCGGTCGAACGTCTGTTCTCATTCTTCTTAGATTATTTATTTAACATTATTCGGAAAACCTACAGCTAGTACTTAATTTAACAAAATATCATAATATATATTTTACAAAGCCATTAACAAGTTTCCACATTGAAAATGAAGATAAAAATTTACAATAATTGGAAGAAACTCGAGCAAATGTTGATAGATAACATTAATTAAAATGTAATATTTTAGTATAGGGATTAAAAATATAAGTATACTAATATAATAAATTATATTAATATTATTTTAAATTTTAATTTAGTGAATTATTGGAATAATAATCACTGATTAAGGTTCCCTTGGCCATAGTTGGGGTAGTAAAGAATGGGTCAAAATTTTGCGAATTCATAAATTTGGCAGTCCTAATCATAAAATAATTACGTCTATAGTACGTATGAGCGCTAGGTATGTAAAGTAATTTGTGTTTGCCAGGGGAACATCTATAGTGACATCAGATAATTATTCTGGGGAGTCAATTGAACCGTTACAAATTTTTAAATGGAAACATGTCACTTATGTCACGCCGCTGAGATAAAGGAAGAAAGTGGTAGTTAAGTTCAAGTGATTATGTCGATTCCTATAATAATTATAATAAAATTGTTTGTTGTTGTCATTAAGTGTCATAATATACCTTATTATGATACTAGCTTTTCAGGAGTTTTAACCACTGCTCGACATTTTCAGCAACCGTGACTGTAATGAAATGATTGATCTCCAAAAAGATCAAATTGTATGTAACAAATTATAATTTAATTTATTACATACAACTTTATAGTTACGGCGGGGTGATGGCGGGATATCCATCTCGAAAAATGCCAGATCAAAATTAAGCGGACCGATGATGGCCAGCACCGTCCAAGTTGCGAGGTGTCTGATATTCCGAACGCAAATCCACTTGCCGAGAGCGGCGATTATGGCAAATCCTCCTAAATGGTCTTCAGGCTGTTAAGGTAAAAATGAAAGCAAGTTAAGAGTATGAAAAGTTTAAATAAAATTTAGTATGAATGAAATAATAGTTGTTAGGAATGACATGCCCACTTATATTTTTTAATGGGAAAGGCGGCAAACGAGCAGGCGTTTACCTGGTGTTAAGTGATCACCGTTGTTCACGTATATCTGCCACACTAGAGGAGCTGGAGCTGGAGATGGGAGGGAGGATGGGGAGGGAGATGGGAAGGGGGAGTGAGCCTCCGGTTACCTCACTCACCGAACGAAACGCAGAAGCACAAGATGCCTCTACTTCACGCCGGTATTCTGCGAGGCCGTAGTACCAATCCGGTCGAGCCCGCCCATTCGAGCAGCAGCAAAAGCCGACACTTGGCTCTACCACGTCTTGTGTAATTTATTATTCAAATTTTTATTTGTACTCCTCTCTTACTACCTTTTTTGTTATTTCAACATAAGTTTAACTTGGAATTAAGTAAAATTTATTTAAGTATTATTTACGGCTAGGATTTTCGTGAACCTTCAAAGACATAATATAAAAAGGATCCTCGGAAATAATCTTCTAATAAATTTATGAGTTAACCAGATTTCTCAGCAAATTTAGAGAGATTTTTCATGGCATCCACGACAAACCTAAATTACCAAATAATCCCACCCGGAAAGACTTTTCAAGTTTTATTAATGTGTCTTATGCTAATATTTACTCGGTGACGTTTTTTATTCATACCTTAAAGTAATCGAACATATCTGATGGTCATAAATAAAGATTTGAGCATATCATGTAAAATTAAATGATCATAAACCCTGTGGTGGTGGAGTTAGAGTATATATAAGGCTCTTACTCCAACACATTCGAGTCTACCTGGAATGGAGTTACAGTATCTACAGCTCCTCCAATGATCAGATGGTCTCCGATTAACGGAGATGCCAGAATAATATTCTGTCCCATGTATACCAGACCTAAATTATCCAGAATTTACTCTGTTTTCCTTAAAAACCAAAAGTAATATAAACATATCAGGAGTTTTTCCTTTTTTACTTCGTTAAATTGGTTCAAAAGAAGAATTAAATTTAGTCTTGAATATCCATAGGAAGCTTTGTATATAATGATGATGTTGTTGTATAATGATGATGACTAGAATTTTAATGTCAATTTAACTTCCAAACTAACCAAAAATAAAACCAATTATTTCGCTTGTCTGACGAAGTCAGGCTGATATGTAATATGTTATATAAGTTTTCGCACTTGCATTCCACCGAATACAAATACATAAAATGTATTATAACAAATCTGGTTTCTAATACTTTCGAATTAATTCTGGAGCCTCGTAATTCGCAACTAACGTAGTAAACTGAGGTTTTACTGATAAAACTCAAGTAATAAAATCGCCCATAATTTTTGTTATCTATAATACTTTGAGGTTATTAAGGAGACAATTAATATTCATACTAAATCTATATTATCCCCATACCTGTAGAAAGGAAGAAAAATTGCATATTTTCCTGTAAATGCCAACCTCACCTGGCACGTGATGCTAGCTTATAAACAAGGTTCTGCCGATTAAACGATAGCTAAAAAATTATTCGAATTTTTCAAACCTTACCCCATGCGATCAGCGAAAAGAAGGTATATCGACTTTTATTATGAAAAAGAAAAATACCTAATTTAGTTCGGAAATCTCATGAGATATCATTACATCGCTTAACTTATTGTATGTTCTAGAGAGCAGGCGGAAGAACTTATTTTTTATTCACCCCAAGAGAGACGGTTTAATACACAACCTGACTCGGAGAACGAAATTCTTCATTTGTTACTAAGTATCAATATGAGTGATGAGCAACGTTTCTGCGTCAGAAGATCGAACATTCCGTTTTCTAATAACAAAGATTGATCTAAGAATTAAAAATATTTTTTTTTTTAAATTAAATCTCATTCAATTTAATAACTTAACGATATTTTTTTTTATGGAAGAGACGGCAAACGAGCAAGGGGTTCACCTGATGGTAAGTGATTACCGTCGCCCACATACATCTGCAACACCATAGATGCCGCAGGTGCGTTGCCGGTATTTAAGGATATTTGGGAGATGGGAGGGAAGAGGAGGGGAATAGAGAAGGGGTTTGCGCCTCCGGTTACCTCACTCACCGAACGAAACGCCGAAGCACAAGATACCTCTACTTCACGCCGGTATTCTGCGAGGCCGTGGTACCAATCCGGTCGAGCCGGCTTTACATTTACAAATAAAATTTATATATCGAGCGGTGGGCTACGTGGCTTAGTGGTTAGCATACCTGCCTGTTGAACCACCGATCAATCCGAATTAATCTTTGTGCATCACACAAATTATTCTGATCTCCAGTCTTATATAAATGATACGAGAACGACTGCTAAAGAAGTAATTCAGTTAACAGCATCAGTTAAAGACTACCGACCTAGATTTAATTTTTAAAATTGTGTTTTAAAAAAAATTCAGAGGAAAAAAAATGTTTGAGTAACGACTAAGTGTTTTAATTACATTAACGTTTTCCTGCAGAATTGTGTATGCTATTGGTTAAAATCTAAATTATAATTATACTAATTAATTTAAAAGTGATTAAAAACATTTTCTCAAGTCTTTGGAAGCCACATCTTTGTATGAATAACTAATGTGCATAATTAGATATTGAGCCATTTTGTGTGGTGGCACTATAAGACAATCTGCCACCACTTTTCTTCCCTTGAAAGGCCTCCAAATCTTATGGCGACGAATCGAAAATATGCGATTATCGACCCGCTTGTCGAGTTGCAAAGTCTATTAGAGTTTTACTTATGATGAAGATTCAGCATGTGACATCAGACGCAAGTATAAATTATGAACGCTACCTTTTATGCATTATATCTTTTACGTGCTTTATTAAAAAATGTATGTACGCAGCTTCTATTTCCATTTTAGCTAAATAATTCAATTTATAAAGCTTGACTCAAGGTAGGTATAACAGAAATTAAGAAACATGGTATGCAAGTTCACGATTTATGGAATTAAATAGTTTACATTTTTGCTCACTTCTATGAAGAAGCAATAGATGTGTTATTCAAATGCAGGATTATTTTCAGGTGATTGTAATTTAATTAATTAGATCTTAAATAATTCCTTAACGTTTTCTAGTTAAATGAAATATAAATTTTATTATCAAATTTATCTCACCCAATAGACTACTCAATTATAGAGTTCATTATTTCGAGATCTTAGTTGTCCGTTGGGTTGTACGGGTATTTATTTGCTAATTATTATTCTATATGCTGGATGCCGTTGATAAGAGAATCATATAAAAAATAAAAAAAATCTTGAAACTGGTATTAAACAGACATGTAGTCGTATTTCTTATTGTTTTTTAAATTTCATGTTTCTTGTCAAAGGCCTAAAGAAATAAAATATAAAATGTCTATTTTAATTTTTTTTATTTGCGCATTTGTTTTAATAAGCAATCGAAGCAAGCACGTTAGGATTTTCCAAAATTTTTATGGTATCCTTCGTTTCGTTACTTTCCTTTTGCATTTTGTCACAATTCTGTATATATCCCTAATTTTTTTTACTTTATTTATGTTTAATTATAAATTTTTAATTTGATGAGCCCGGACAGTACCACAAAAAATGAGATCGACTTCATCATGACGACCAAGCGTCAGCTGTTCAGTGATGTCTTTGTGATCACTAGGGTAAAAACCGGCAGTGATCACCGAATGGTAAGAGGCACACTGAACCTTAACATTAGGCTCGAGCGGTCTCGTCTGGTGAAGTCTACGCTCCGCCCACCACGTGCCCTTATCCAGAACCCCGAGAGCTTTCAGCTCGAATTGCATAATCGCTTTCAGTGCCTAGATGATTGCGTTACAGTGGACGATACGAATAGCAGGCTAGTGGAAACTGTCCATGCGGTAGGAGCTAAGTTTTGCAGGACCCGCCGCACGAACAAGCCCCAAAAGCTCTCTGATCACACTCTTAAACTCATGAAAGCCAGGCGTGAGATAAAGCTGCAGTCTATAACGGATGCGTCAGCGTATCGGCTACTGAATAGACAGATCTCCAAATGTATGAGGCAAGACTTACGCAAATTCAATACAGCCTGTATTGAAAAAGCGATAGAGCGGAACCAAGGCTCCAAAGTCTTCGCCAGAGATCTGTCTATCGGAAAGAGCCAACTGACCAAGCTGAAGACCGAAAGCGGCGCAGTCATTTCCGCTGGAGCCGAGATTTTGAGTGAGATCGAGAGATTTTACGGACAGCTGTACACAACGTCGTTGAAACCACACACTGATGTGAGTAACGACCCAAGAGCCAAGCTTATCCGAAATTACTCCGATAACATCCCGGACGTCAGTCTGAGCGAGATTAGGATGGCTCTCAAACAGCTTAAAAACGGCCAGGTGCCGGGTGAGGACGGAATTACAGCTGAGCTTCTGAAAGCGGGTGGAAAACCGATACTTGTTGTCCTTCAGAAGCTGTTTAATTCCGTCATTCATGGCGGTGTTACGCCGAAAGCGTGGAGTAGAAGCGTGGTTGTCCTATTTTTAAAGAAAGGGGATAACTGCCTTTTGAAGAATTATAGACCGATATCGCTACTAAGCCGCGTCTACGTGCTGTTTTCGAGAGTCATCTCAAATCGTCTAGTGAACAGACTTGACGACTTCCAGCCTCCCGAACAAGCCGGATTCCGAAAAGGCTATAGTACCATAGACCACATACATACTCTTCGCCAGATTGTACAGAAGGCCGAGGAGTACAACTTGCCATTATGTCTGGCGTATGTGGACTATGAGAAAGCCTTCGATTCAGTTGAAATTTGGGCGGTGCTACAGTCTCTCCAGCGGTGCCAGATAGACTCTCGGTATATCGAAGTGCTGAGGTGTTTGTACAATGAGGCTACGATGTCTATCTGAGTACAGAATCAGAGTACGAAACCAATCCAACTGCAGAAAGGTGTAAGACAGGGTGATGTCATATCCCCGAAACTCTTCACCGCTGCATTGGAAGATGTTTTCAAGCAGCTGAACTGGAAAGGATACGGTATCAACATCAATGGGGAATACATCACTCACCTTCGATTTGCCGACGACATAGTTCTTATGGCAGGATCGCTGGAGGAGCTTAGTACAATGCTCAATGACCTCAATAACGTCTCCCAACAGGTTGATCTTAAGATTAACATGGACAAGACGAAGATCATGTCTAACGTCAATGTCACACCAATACCAGTTGTTGTTGAGAACAATAGGCTCGAAGTTGTAGTAGTACGTACTCGACGTATACCTGGGACAAATTGTCCGATTAGGTAAGTCCAACTTCGACTCAGAGGACAATCGACGAATCCAACTCGGCTGGGCTGCGTTCGGGAAACTACGTCATATCTTCTCGTATCTTCGACGAAAGTATACAACCAGTGCGTGTTGCCAGTGATGACATACGGATCCGAGACTTGGTCCTTCACTGCAGCCCGTATGAGGAAGCTCAAAGTTGCTCAGCGCGCTATGGAAAGGGCTATGCTCGGTGTTTATCTGCGTGATACAGTCTGCAACGATGATATCCGCAGCAGAACTAAGGTAACTGACATAGCCGTAAAGATCAGCAAGCTGAAGTGGCAATGGGCCGGCCACATAGCTCGCAGAACTGACAACCGCTGGGGAAAAAAGGTTCTCGAGTGGCAGCCACGTACAGGCAAACGCAGTGTAGGACGACCCCCCACAAGATGGAGTGACGACCTGCGCAGTGTTGCGGGAAGTCGATGGATGCAGGTGGCTCAGGACCGAGCTTCGTGGCAATCTTTGGGGGAGGCCTATGTTCAGCAGTGGACTTCTGATAGGCTGAAATGATGATGATGATGATGAATTATAAATTGAGTCTTATTAAGTAGGAAAAGTATACACTGGCTTATGGGGAAGCTTTAAATCTTATTGCACGTAACCAACACGTGTTCAATCTCCGTTGCCATAAGCAATAAACAGCTCTGTAGAAAGTTTTGCGCTAAAGTAAAACAACATGAGGAAATTGATGGATATTTAGGGGATTAATAAAAAAGGGGATATTAAAGAACGTGAGCAAACTTATCGGCTGCACATTACTCCATAATAAAAAGCTAAAAGGCCTCTTTTGTGCGAGGGAATCGGTGTTTCGCTCGGCGTGGTGACTATAAGCAACATTTCCTTTTATTTACTGAGAATTTTTTTTATTCAGAAATATTTATAGATATTCTTATATCTGTGTCTCTCCTATGTAGATAATTTTATTTTTAACAAATTAATTGAATATCCCAATTTAATAATTTGTAATTAATAATTTTTTTTATGGGTAATGCGGTAAACGGGGTTCACCTGATGGTAGTGATTACCGTCGCCCACGTACATCTGGAACACCAGAGGTACTTTTTTTTTTCCCGTGGATGGAAAATGCTGTTACGCATACCCTGGGATATGTCGGACTCAATCCTCTGAAGGAGGACCATACCGACTAAAAACCATCCACACGCTGTTAGCCCGGAGGTTTTTACAGCTTCATCTGAATTGCTCGCGAGCAGATTGGCCCGCGAGTTTGGCGGGATGACGATTTATTTTAATGACGCGCGGATTTATACGTGGAAGGATAAGACAAAAATAGTGGTGCGGAGACTGCTGAACCCTGACAAACCGACGCGACAGACCCCGAACGTGAGACGCTCCGGCAAAGTGTATATGGCTGCTTCTAACCCTTGGGGTGAGCACACGTATGCGGAGCGAAGTCTCTAACGGGACCGCCGCGCAGCGTGCGCGGGACACGGACGGCACTCACTAGTAATGGCTCGCGATTGAACGCGGGAAAAATGGTGGAGTCGAAGTAGGGACCCGCTGATGCGGGGCCCACTAGCGATATACTGACACACGACATATTGTACTGCGAAACTCCGACAAAGTGTTATGGCTGCTCAAACCTGGGGGCGAGCACACGTATGCGGGAGGCTAATAGTGGCGTGAAGACCTGACAAACCGACACGACAGACCCGATTGTGAGACACTCAGGCAAAGTGTATATGGCTGCTTCTAACCCTAGGGATATGCGCGGGATATGGACGGCTCTCACTAATTAATAACTCGCGAATATGCGAGAAGATGGTGGCGCGGAGACCGACGACCCTGACAAGATCTACGCGACAAATACTGAGTACGAGACACTCCGGCACAGTGTCATGGCTGCTCAAACCGAGGAGCGAGCACACGTATGCGGAGCGAAGTCTCTAACAGGACCGCCGCGCAGCGTGCGCGGGACACGGACGGCACTCACTAGTAATGGCTCGCGATTGAACGCGGGAAAAATGGTGGAGTCGAAGTAGGGACCCGCTGATGCGGGGCCCACTAACGACCCATTGCGAACTAATGACTCATCCCGCTGCGAAACACTCCGGCACAGTGTTTATGGCTGCTCGAACCGGAGGCACACGTGTGCACGGAGCGACGGCGCAAGCGGGACTGGGAATGACCAGAGGTACTGCGAGAGAGTTGCGGCCTTTAAGGGTATTTGGGAGATGGGAGGGAGGATGAGGAGAGGAATGGGGAGGAGGAGTGAGCCTCCGGTTACCTCATTCATCGAACGAAACGCAGAAGTACAAGATACCTCTATTTCACGCTGGTATTCTGCGATGCCGTGGTACCAACCCGGTCGAGCCGACCCATTAGAGCAGCAGCTAAAGCCGCTATTCAGCTCTACCGCTTTAAGAAAATTGGATATTATGTTTCACTGAACCAAAACTCCTAATAAAGCTGTAATGCCAACTTGCAATAGTAATGCATAAAGTAAAATATAACTTAAGTTCATACCAAAAAGACCTCGCTGCAGTGCAATGAAAATTTCAAACCTTCCAAGACACAGCAGAATCTTTTATATATTTTGTGTTAGTAAAATGAGCAGAACGGGGTTGTGCGAAGTTTGGCACTGCCAAGTTTAAAAATGTATTCCAGCAGACTTGCTTAAGTTAAGCAGTAGACAATTTACAGGCACTTGATGATTAAATTAAATTTATCTAAAATTGCAAACATTATGCTATGTAAGTTTTCTTTATCCGCCCTTTTAAAGCTTTTACGACACACTGCTGTTCATATACCCTTTTACGCCCAAAATATTCGAAATAAATGAAACTTTGTATGCATAAGCAGGATACTTAGGTAAAAAAAGGTAGAAAATGTTGATGTACATAAATCACTTTACTGCTGGACGTATACTTTTTCTTAAGGGTTCGACTTGCCATAATCGCAACGCTTGGTAGGTGAATTGGCAATTGCAGACACTTCGCGCTTTAGACGCTGCTTATGCAGCTTAGACCCGTCATCGATCAATATATTTGGAGCCAGTTTTTTTTTATTATATACTAAATATCAAAATACTGCGCGACGAGATGTGCAAATCAGTTTAATTCGTTTCTTAACTTTCAGGAGTACTCAGGATGTATATATGACTAATTATCTATGTACATATATATCACCATCTAGTTACCAAGATACAGTTACTAGTTTGGTATTGGATGACGCGAGTGAGTTTCCGAGACAGTTAGTTTACAAATACATAAAATCATAATATTCTTAGTTTAAAATACTTGAAAAGCAATTTCACACATTGGGAAATACAGTTCTTGTTTTTTTCCGATTTAGGCGAATGAACAATGCACGTTGCATAAAACTAATTTAATTTTGCTGGCAAAACCACGCTCGTATTGAAAGGCAGGCCATAGAGTTTAAACAGTTATTACAGAACTGTAAAACGTTTAGGCAATAACGATATGTAACTATCGCGTATGACTATATTGTTTAAAGTTGTAAAAGTAGCAGCCTGTAAGTGGCCACTGCTGGGCAAAGGCCTCCTTCTTTTGAGAAAGATATTTGTTCCAGCTCCAAAACCTTCTCAGATATTTGTATCTGAGAAGGTTTTAGAGCTGGGAAGTACCCGCCACGCTGCTCCCATATTGTTTATCTGTTTAATAATTTTCGGTGATAATTATATCAACGATAATTTAATAAAGAACCTACCAGGTCTGCCTAAGATGGAATGGGCTACTTTGAAGTGTTGCTATAACTTATGCTAAGTTACCCTTTTGTTGTTTTGTTTCACTGCAGGTCTAGCATTGATGTCACATAATTTTTAATTATTTTGTTTATATTCAATGTTGCTTTCTTCCATTGTGGAATTAACTTTTTATTTATTTAAGTTTGTTTGGTATATGGCGCAACAAATAGTGTAAGAAATAAAGCTTCTTTCTTTCTTTGTGATGAATTTAAAAACTGTAATATGATTCGTTTATGAAATGCATCTCGGATTATGATGTAGGTGAAGATGTCATCCAGGCCGATTTAGACCTACGAATAATATCAGACGAGATGTAACACATCACAACAAGACTCGAAAACCAATAATTTGAGTTTTGGCACAGATATTGCATTCCTCTGGGATTAGAACCCATAGATTAGCAGTCAGGTACGCTAAACCCTAAGTCACGACGCGGTGATCAACGTATTATATCTGTATATTAAGGACAACTACGATGGGGCAATTATTATTGGCTAGGCCGTACTTTACAGACATACACATATACATAAAAAAATATAATTATGTAGTTCACTCGAATCAGAAATGTTAGTCTTATTTTATTAAAAACTTTTTTGTAAAATATAGTTGATTAAGTTGAATTACTGTTAAAAAGTGTTGTAGAGTACGAATTTACTGAAGAAAAATCTATTACTATGAAAGTTTCGTAAAACTTTGCGGACAATACGTGGACAATCCTTTACAATGCACAAGAAATGCCAATAGGCGATCCTAACTTTTAACTTTATAACTTAAATTAAAACTTAATAAAATTTATTTTGTTCAATGTACAAAGAAAAATGGTATGTTTCTACTAAAAAAATTATGACAGCGCTACTTTGGCCCAAAGGAAGTAAAATAGTAAAAGAATAAATTAAAATCTATGTAAGTAATACAACTCCGGTTGGGATTTAAAAGGCTCCAGTTATTTTAAAATTACCTAAAGATTTACTTTAATGTCCTTGCCTAAAGATCTTCCTTTTAAATGTCTTAATACCTCTAAAAATACCTTTAATATATTTTTTCAAAGCAAAATCCTTAATAAATATGGTGAATATAGTTTATATAGACAAAACTAAAATACGCTTTTTATCAATTTGAAAAAAAATCGAAGTTTGAACAGTATTTTTAGCCGGAACACAACAGTTATGACACTGCGGTTTGGCGTCAGAAATGGGCCTAGACCAAGACGGTCCTAGGCCCACCTTTTAAACTTTTACTTAAAATTCATTGATGTGATATTTAGCATATTACATAAAAAGAAATCATAGTAAAAGTTACTGAAAAGATGGATATAATTTAATAAATTGACATTGTTTTAAATGTAATGGAGGAACAAAAGTCGGTTTTAATTATAACGAAAATTTATACTACTTACCTATGCTACTCGTATAAACGAATGAAAAGTTATAATCCTTTTCTCCGCTGCTATTGATTTTTTTTATAATTAAGTTAATATAAAAAGCGTTGTACTTAACTTTCTACAAATATTTGAAGATAATTAAAATAATCGGAAGATAGGCTGCGGAAATTCATTATAGCAATGACAGCGTGGTGCCCATGTGGTAGTGATGTAAGAGAATCTGCCATCTTGTCTCATTTTCTGCCTCATTCAGTCGTAAAAATCGAACACTACTCGACTCAGAAAATGTCTAGTTAAAGAAATAGTAAATCTTATTGCCTCCGATATTTATAAGTATTTGTTTTCCTATGACATGTAGGGATATCATAGGAAAGATTATACATAAATACTCAAACTAGGAATGATTACTTGTAAACCAAAAATTAATCCTGATCTTCTGTGGTAATTAACTCCTGCCTGTCTTAAAGCGCCTGCGATTGAGAATAGAATCCGCTACCTGCTTAAATGGTGGAATAACCATCTTGAAAATGCCAGACCTAAATTATCCACACCGGTAATACAAACCACACTTACAGGCTGTTAAAGAAAGAAAAAAAGAAATGGGAGCATCTCTCCGCTCACAGGAGACACGTCCGATGTTAAAATGAAGATAGTATACCATTTTAGTATAAATATAAAGATCGCATCAAGTGAAGACACCTTGTTGGTGTCTCAACCGAACACCTTAGTAAAATGCAATATAAGTAAAGTCTAACATTTAAAATGAAACTATTACATACGGATTTTCTCGCCTTTAATTTTTGTTTTTACGTTCCCGACGTTTCGAGTACTTACAGCACCCGTGGTCACGGGCGTTCGCGTAAATACAAGAAACCATTAATTCTAACATTGTGGAACAATTTCAATTTAATACTTAAGGGTAAAATTGTTAACATGATTTAGTGTTAAAATAACCCATACTTTACATATCGGTAAAATATTTCATATTTTAAAGTTATAGCATTTTCGTGTTTTCGTATTGTGAATGTCTACCTGAATTCATGTGACTTAATTAGACGGTGACCATGCGAGTTGATTAATTTACGACAGGTGTCTATCTATAAATTTAAGACCAAACACACAGAGACACACAAGGCAAACAAAATACTATTTTGAAAGCGTATAGAAAATGTATTTCAGTATTAAATAATTTTAGAAATAATTTGAATTAAGAGATAAAATTGGCGGTAAGATATAAAACATCCTTGGAATTTCAATATGACTTACTTGCAGATGAATTCGAATATTGAAATTCTACACTTACACAATAAGATCTAGAAAACTAAGCGACACTGAACAATGTTAAGAACGCCTGGCATTACGATAAAAGCTTTGTTCAACATTGTCTGTTTCATGCCGTTGAATATATTTATTTTATGAATTTATTTAAGAATTATTATATTATTAATCAACAGCACTTCGTTATTTTAAAGCTTAATATACTACATAGTTTAACTGCCAATAACAAATTCTTACATTAAACTTATTTTACATTACATACCAACGGTTGGTTAAATTTAAACAAAACACTCAATGAAATTTTTCAAAGTGAAAGAAAAATTATAATAACATAAAAGTAGCAGCCCAGTGCTCACTGCGGTGTAAAGGCCTCCATCTCAAATATCTGAGAGGGTTTTGGAGCTGGGAATGGACCGCCACGCTGCTCCATTTTTATATTATTTCTCAAACATGCAGGATTCATCATCACTTGAATTTGCTGTTAACAATTTTAGTGGTGCCGGCATCGGGGTTCGAACCCAGGTAACTCGCGCTCCACGATACTAAAGTGAGCGCCCTGACCACTGGGCTACCACGGCTCATAAGCAATCTATATATATATGTTTTAAATTAATGTTAAGTTTTAAGAATGTAAGGTACGTATTCTGTAATATTTTTTAGTTCAAATGCAAGTTAAAGAATGTGTGTGAGTTTTGTAACATTAAAAATAAGTGTAGGTTTTTCAAAAAGGACCGGGTATATATTTCAACTGAAATAAAAACACCTAGATTACATATTTTTTAATCTTCTGAACAAGATAACAAAATAAAATATATTCATAATACATTTAATAGATCACCTTCTTAGTCAGTGGAACTTCTTTACACATTTGTAGTAGATTTAGAAAATGGCGTTTGACGAGTGAAAAAATTTTTTTTTTTCAATAATAATTGATATGATTTGATTTTTTCTTTTGATTTCTTTAACTTATTAGGGACGTGGTGCAATTGCCAAGTTCGGGGTTTCTTTCATACTCTCAGTCACCAATTCGATATTGTCGTGATTTCGAACGCTTTAACGACAGATAGGATGATTCATTACCGAGCCAGCGGTTAAAAGTTTCCACTATGTGACTGATAGTATCTCTACTCTGACTCCTCAGGACGATAATGTGGACTATAAGTTTTTCTAAACACACGAAACTTTTGAGAAATTGTACTGCTGTTTTGAAAATAAAATTAACTACTTTTACGCGCTGTTCAACTGTAAATGCCGAATATTTACTGACTCATCTCAATAATTTGTGTCAATAGATAATCTAAAATGGCTGAAGTCAGATATCAAAGATACCTTGTCCCTATTGAAAAACCCTTTATAAATATTTAGTAATGAGCTAAAGAGTTTAGTCTAAGGCTGTGTTCCTACTTAAACTTAGTAAATTAGTTTAAGTCGAAACACAGATAGTGCAATATAATCAAACTGTTAGATACCTACTTAGGCGTACTTCTGTAGAGCTATCCTACCACCAAGTAAGCAATCCCTATTATTATATATACTATAAACCCTACTTTTTAACGAATAACTCAAAAAAACGTATCTTTCTGATAAGAATCGCCTTCTTGTTAAGCAGCCTTTCCAAGTTAATTTAATATTAAAATGAATATTACAAATGCTGAAGCTTTAGCTTGCAGCAATTGCTTAGTATCCAAAAACCAAATTTCTCAAATGTGCCGTTCTACTGGTCCTATTTGAATTTGCATTTCAAAGCCGTAGTCCTCCCCTTACTAAGTGCTGTATATGGCAAAAGCTTATTACCATGAGTGTAATACAACTACGTTAGGCATAATGTTCATAGACAGTATTCTTGACTAGCTGCACCTGCAACTTCGTCTGCGTTCATTTTAAAATTCAGTAATAACCTAAATTTTTAATAATTTGTCTCGACGTATACTGTAGTAGACCCAGAGCCTAAATATCTGATTACTATTATTTTGTTTTTGCCGTCGACTTTTTATTTTCGTTTTGTTTTCTATTCTTTTTTTAAATATTAATATGACAACCTTCTTGTTCATTCTTTATACTTAATCGAAGCAGGCGCTCTGAATTCAACACATTTTATATCTACTCTGCTGCTCACCCCGTGCATAAGTAAGCATTGTAGTAATTATTGCAAGTCTTAAATTTAAATATCTGCAAAAGCAATAGACATATCATGTCTTAAGATACAACTGTACAAAATTGTTATCGTTTATTCAATTCATTTTTTCTTGGTGCTCAAACATTTTATTAGACAAACAGACAGTAGGACAAAAATTAAGCAAATTGTTGATTGAAAAAGAATTGTCGCTTATTCAGTGGTATTTTAAAATTCTAATCTAATTTAATCATTCCGAACATTTTATACGTATAGATGTTGTATCAATATCTTATCAAGAGCTTCATAACAAATAGGCGTCTAGACAAAAGCATAATTTTACAGAAACGACAAAAATGTGAATAAAATCAAAACTAGTTGATATGTAAGGCTGATATTTGGAACATACGTAGTTTATGAAATGTGGTAAATTACACCTAAAAATTAAATATTCTTGATTGCAAAAAATCCGTAAATGTAAGCAAATATAGGTACGGTAAGTATAGGTACAAATTAGGACGTAAAAAAACAACTTTATTTATTTTGAACAGTTTGTTCTTCAATATTCTTTGTTCCTTATTAAGCGTAGAACGTTGTAACAAACCAAAGAACACTTTTATAGGAACTTTAATTAAATTAATTAAAAATGGAATACATCCCGTCTTTTGTTATCAGAAAATATGTTATATATTATCAAAATGACAGGTGCATAAACAAAACCCTTATTTGAAAACTTCATGCAGATTAAGATTTTCTGTACACAATTTTTACTCAATTTTAAGATATTTCTAAAAAGTAGATTATAGCGTTTCTACATACTAGAACGTAGTGGTTTGCTACTAAAAGTACTGTAAGGCTAATAAAATCGTGTAAATAACAAAATCAGCAATTAATAACTTAGATATAAATGAATATAAAAAGTTTTTGGATTTTATTTTTATTTTTAGTTATAAAAATATACTTCTGACTTTAAAATGCCTTTAGCATGATCTAACATTTCACTACTTACCCACTTTTTTATTATCTCTATTGTATTTCTAGTGGAATTGGCAGCTGCTGTCCTAAAATAGATTCTCTGAAAAAAGGGGAAGGTTCTAATCAGTATGGTGCAGTAAGTAATTAAGAACTAAAAGTTTAGCCTTTTATTGGCCATTAATCTTGATCGATTCTTATCTGGATGAGCGTGTTCTATCTCAATTTTTTTCTATAAATTCATTTGAATAGTCAAGTTAAAAAATAAACCTATCAGGAGGATATTTCCGAAACTGTACCCATTTGTCTCGATTCCAAGCCAATGCTGTCAGTTCCTTTGATATTATCAAGCAAAGCAAATTATGGAGAGTTTTATGGTTGGATTTCACAAACAAGATTTATCACTTTACTCCAATCATTTGAAATGAAAAATTGTCGCGAACTCTGATGCAATTTCTATCGCTGCGTACTAGTTGGACCATTTCATGCTAAGGTGTCCCTGTTCCAAGAAATTTCAAGTCAATTATGTCTAGCGTGCAGCCATTTGAAGATTGAAGAGTAAGTAGCGTGTAGAGGATAATTGAATCACGGCTTTGCCCTATGCATCAGTCTGGATGGAGAACTATGTGTAAAATTTGTCTAGGTAAAAAATAGATAAGAGACATGGTTACCTCATTATCTTCAAAAGTCAGTTCTGAGTTGCAGTTCACTCAGTTTTTAAAAATAAATTCCATAGTACGTAGTTTACGCCTACTATGACTACATTATGGCCAATAAATATCAGAACAAAAAACATAAAAATTTAACAGTAAAAACGATTTTTGACTCATTTCTTATGAAGCGGTCGATATATATTAAATCTCTAAAATATGAGCTCCAACTATCAGTGTGGAAAGGGTTAAATGGCAAATATGCTTAAATGTTATAATACACGCATATCGGATGTAGTACTAGAAACTGTCAATCTGTCAGACAGCTCTTTGTCGGCAAAAATTGGTAACATTGACTTACTTAGAACTCCACGGCAGAAATGGAGTCTGCCACCAGTGATATTCGAAGCTCTTCCTCTAAATAAAACTCGAGAAGAACACTAGACACGAATATGTAAGAAAAATGCATATGACACATTTCGGTGATGGTGAAAATTTATTTTAACTATAACAAAAATAACTAACGGATTTAAGAAATATTGTTACATTAAAACTTTGTCTTCCCTTTTTAGCAGTAAGTTCACTCTAATAGAATTCTGTACATTTTAAATGTGATAGAGCCAAGCGGTGGTTTTAGCTGCTGCTCGAATGGGCTGGCTCGACCGAGTAAATACCACGATCTCGCAGAATACCGACGTGAAGTAGAGGCATCTTGTGCTTCTGCGTTTCATTTGGTGAGTGAGGTAACCGGAGGCCCACTGCCTCTCCCCATCCCCCTCCTTATCCTGTATCCAATCTCCCAAATACCCTTTGCCGGCAACGCACCTGCAGCTCCTCTGGTGCTGATTGATCGTTTGCCGCCTTCCCATAAAATAAAATATCTGATTAGAAATGTAGTGAAGTAATACTAAACTGTGTCGAATGCAGAAACGGGAGTGGGTATAAATGTATAATGAATACCAATAGGACCATTTCAACTTTTTACTAAAACCAACTTTATCGAAATGAATATATACAACGTTCTGACCGAGTTTGAATAAAGTTTTATTTTGTTTCTAGAGAAACCAATTCATATAAATGTTTTTGGGACACAGCGTTAACCCAAAAATTAATATTAATGTAGATTTCATTACACCACCACGCTATTTAATATAATAGCGTGTAAGAAAATCTACCACCCACTCTCATCCCGTGGTTAAATTGTATAATGGGGAAATGTTTCGAAATATGGAAGAATAATTTTTGGAAAAGAACGGTTTAATTATATTATTAAGGAAAAAAAAATAAACTCTGCTGACTCTTTACTGGGGTGGTCTGAGGAATTTCTTAAGTAATTTCAATTCAATGTTTACCGGAGCTTATTTAGGATAACGGGTCAGGTGGTAAGCTTATCGCCAATGTTAGTGTCCAGACCAACGATACGAATCCAAATCTAATCTCTTCACACTGGGGATGGAACTCGAATCTACGGAGTCGTAGGTCCGGAGATTCGAGGGACCGAGGCCATTGCGGTAGCTTTATTAGTTATATGGTTTCATTAATTCATCAAAGTTGTCACGCGTTCTCACGCCGTCCACGTCCATTTATATAGCAACTTTTACATTAAATTAGATTAGCAGCCTACATACTTGCTTTATTATTGCTCCTACGTATAAAACTCCGATGACAAGCGAATTACGTTTTCGGATTGGCAACTAACATTATTTTTATTTTATATTTATAATCTAGTGAGTTAGGACATCGACTCTGTTATGCTTGTATTATTTATTCTCAGTTGGTATTATTCGAGAGAAAAGCTTTGCGAGAAAACTGTTGTGCCAGTAGCGGGTCGTATCTCAAAGACTTAAGTGGTATCCCAAATTCCCTCTCCATATATGTAATTAATCTTGTATTTTATAGACACAGGCTTTATTGTCTCTATTGTAAGCATTCCCGTACTAAATTTGCTTGTATATTAGGGGTTGACGTGAAATTGCCGATTTATATTGAAAAATTAAAACATTTAAAAAAAATATATATATTTCTTCGATCGAATCATTTATAGAGAATGAGATTCTCTATACATTTCTCAAATCTCGAGGGAAGATCACATATGTCTTTGCGTGGTCACGATACGTCAGATCTGGACTGTACAAAGTCTATGAGGGCATTTTGTGCCGCTTCCTGAGAACACAATTTTTTTCTCGCAGGAAATTGTCCAAATTGTGAATAAAATGATAATCGGTTAAGGCTAGGTCTAGCGTGATGTCTAACTGCAGGTAACGTTAAAATCATAAAAAATCCTCTTTTTGTGACTCGTGCTCGTTCATGCACATCAGTTAATTCATACCAACAGAAGATAGCAATTTCTCGAGTTCTTTATTTTCTTAATTTGGTGCAAAAGAGTCAATATTGTAAGTAAATCAACTTTAAACCATGACGCTAATTCCTTACCTGCTTGATAAGAATCAGGATCTACCATTACTTTTAATTCATCGTTGCGTCTGGCCTTCTTCGTGGTAAATTTTTCAAGTCTAAGTTTCGACTACGAAAGCAATTAAACCAGAAATGTACAGTGAGTTCGTTAATCGTATCCTTTCTAAACGCAGCATTGACATTGCGAGCTCTCTGTTGCCACGTCAGATCTCGTACTCGAAAATAACTAAAATTTACAAAATAATAAAGTGTTTAATCATGTTTAAGTCAAATACTGAATGTAAAAACAATTGAAAGTCAAACAACAGAACTTTAAAAAATTGTAATTTTGAATGTTTTGTGTAAAAAATATTTTAATCACGAATTTTGAAGCATGCATATTATCAAATAGAATGTTCCAAAATTGTAAATTACAGTTTTATGTAGAAGTTACGGCTTGGTTTACGGAGTAGCTAAGTAAATTTACGCGTAAATGCACAAATATGTTTTTGTTTATTTTACTCTCAGGACAATTCCTAATAAAGATCGACTTTGTTTAATTGAAAATTGTCTTTAAAATATTTCTTACATTACTACACTGTACAAATTTACAATGTATATTTACAAAATATATTTGTTAGCCAAGTGTTTAGGAGATCTGTCTCCGTATCGGATTACCTGAGTCGATCTCCTATATAGTAGATGTCATATAGTACGAAAGGCTCGTACCAAATTTAAGTTTTTACGAAACCTATTACGCCACCTATCACTTTGTCCCGAAAAAAGTGGGTTCGATCAGATAAAATAAAACTAGACTCCTGACCACACCGATATTGGATATACTATCGTGAGACCTTCATTTTATTCTTAGCAAAATATTTTTACATTTTATAAATCGGAAATGAAAACTGCACTTGAACTAGATCTCAACGAGATTTCCTTCACAAAAATTTTCTATATTTCTTATTCGAACTAGCAAAGCTCTCTCTACTTATTTATACACCTCCTTTTATATTCAGTGCGATTCACATACTTTATTACGCCTAGAAATTTATTTTATCGTAGCCCATAAATATACTGTGAATGTGAATTGTAACAGTCATAAAGTCATATTAGGCAAAGTTATTTTTGTAGACGTAACTCTGATTTATTTGTCAAACTTGAATTTCACTTTACTTTAAAGTATTTTCGGACCAACGTAATAACGCGTATAACGTGTAGTAGCGACGTATGAATCTACCACGCCGTTTCTTCCCCTAAATGCCACAAAAGGTGTCGATGGGAGAAGCATGTCTCATACTTATGGTGTTTGTGCTGCTGGTCTGCTCGAGTTTGCAGTGCACTTAGTTTTTAATTCTGTAGATCACTATATTATGCCTTTAATTTTATGGCATTGTATGCATAAGAATTAAGAAAAAATAATGGGGTTATGGAGACAAAATACCTAAGGAAGGAAAAGAAAAAAACTCATCTTTGCGGTGAGATGCAAAGTAACGACGCAAACCGCCAGTCCGGCAACTCGCCTCGCAAAGATAAGCCGGCCATGAAGGTATCTCCTGGTTCATCGTGGCTTGGCTACGGATCTAAGCCCCCAGTCATGATCAGGCGGGAACCCGTTCAGTCGGATCAAAAAGAGGTCTACTCATGTTTTGAATTTAAATTTCGGTATTAAATTGTAAAGCAAGAGAAGAATAATATCCACCACGCGCTTTACATTTTAACGTGAATAGGTGATGGACATATTTTATAGAAATGTCTTTTATTTTATTAATCCTCAGACATGCATCAGGAATCTTACTAAGGCGTTACGTAAATGCCAATAGCCCAAAATTAAAGTCAGTCTTGTGAGATTTATTGAGCGAAAAGATATTGAAATAGCTTCCTTAAGAGTCCGTAAACGACCAATAAATCGTTATAAGATTAGATTGTACTGCGTACGTCAACTACACCAAAGAAGTAGTTAGTCTGCAAATTTTGTCTGAAAGTTTCTTTTGTTAGCGACCTCAGAAAAATATACTTCGATAATAGATGGCAATTAATCACGTGGTAATATCTTGCCGAACGATATACATAATATACTCAATGACACAGGTTCTGCCCATACAGAAAACAATGTGAAATTAGATGCGATTAAAAAAGCTACAAAAATCAATAGTTAAGGAAGGCTTCTGTGGAAATAATTTCAGAATACGTTCTTTTCTCGGAAATGTGAAGTTCAAAATATTCAATTATCTCATACAGAGGATACAGATTTTATTGTTTATTCAAAAAATAGTTATCAACTATGCAAGTTTTCCCGGGTATATGGGGGTTCCGCAGAGCTCGATTCCAGGCCCATTTCTATTTCTTACTTACATAAATGGCCTACCTTAACTACTTACCTCATAGGTTATAAACATGATATAGTGTTATTTGCTAAAGATACTTAATTTTTTTTTTAATTTAACGATGTTCAATGGTTTAACGTTAATAATTTGCTTTTGGACGGAATAAAACTAAATGTATAAAATTCATTACAACTAATGTGAAACATATGTCACTAAAATACTTGAGGGTGACAGTTAGGCCTTGTGGATACAACTAACTTCTCGGAATAACTCTAGATACATAGCTTCAATGGGCCCTAGCCAAACTGGCTAGCACAATTATCTCTGCCGGATACAGTGAGAATAATAAAATATCTTACTAATATTTAAACTGCTAGAATACTTTATTTTAGCTATTTCCATAGCATAATGTCTTATGATGTTTTCCGTGAGGATATGCGACTGATGTAGAAACTATATTCCTTTTTACAAAAGAGGGCCAAAGAAACTAACAACAATAATAATTCTAGAAAAATGAATCATTTAAAGAAATAAATATTCTAATCTTGGCTAAATATGAAAATGTAAATAAAAATATAAATATATTTGATAAGAATAGTGATATTCATAATGTAAATACTAGAAACGAACACAAGCTTGTAATTCCACTTACTAGACTCAATAGAAACAGGAACTCGTTTCTACAATAAATCCTGTAAGTGCGCAAAGTTTTCCTATCAATAGCTATAAAAAAAATTTTACAGACTTTATCACACGGGTTATTACAATATAAAGGAAAACGTGTATGATAATAACCCCTGGGAAAGAGTTGATCGCTCCCAAGCTATATCTAAAAAAATGGTAACATTGTCAATAAAAACTGCAGGTAATGAGTATTTTAAAAAAAGTATACCAAAAAAGAGGATGCCAAAGTTTCTTTCGTCTGTTTCTTCTCCGTCAGAGGAACCTCATTACGAAACGGTCGTAGATTTATGAAATGACGTTTGAATAGTGAAATTAATGTTCCCTATGTCAATGAATAACTGATTTGATTTGATTTGTGAAAATCGAGTGTAATTTCCGTGCAATAATATCACATATATAATCTTTATTTATCTAAATATATATAACAGTGTATTTCGTCAATTTTACAAAAAAAATTAAATTAAATTATTAACAAATCGTTTATAGTGTCTTATTTTAACCACAATTCTTTTACACTAGATTCTTAAGGAAATGCATTGTTCATGATGAAACATGTTTTATTTATTAAATATTAGACAATCACTTGCTCCATTTTCAGAAAATACCCTTCCACGGCTCAGCCATGTTTCCTACATCATCCTAACAAAAGCGTGAAAATGTTATTATATTGAACACTATGCGATGTAATTTTTATAGAGTTGTGTTATGTCTTTCACAGGCATTCCTTGAAATTTGTAATTTTACTTCACCTTTCGAATCGAAGCAAGACAGAAAAAAGCTGTATTCATTGCTACAACTAAACACCATACACAAACACAAACTGAAACTAAAATTCACAATAGTATTTTGCAGCCTCGTAACGCCTATCAACTTACATATTCACCTACCTTCGATACCTTCACATGATAAATAATTTGTAAGGTTTAATACTATTTTATTGAATTTCAGAAATAATGAAAAATGTTAAATGAAATTTCACCGAGTGAAGGCGGCGTAATAGAATTCACCACCCTACTATTCTGTGGGTATTGTAAAATACAATTTTAAGGGAAATGCCTGAAACATTGTGTAAAAAGTGTATATCTTACAAATTAGACCTTTGTCGGTGGGACTTTTTTTAGGTTCAGGAGCCGTCTGAATCTTCGTAAAGTTAACAACAAAAGAACTTGGTTTCAAAAGCATTTAAATAATGAAAACTTGATCATGAAATCTACAATTTTTTTTCTATTTATTTTTGAAGTATTCCTATTAATTAGCTTTAATAACTGAATAAGTGCGTGTAGGCCTAGTGCCCTGAGCGTTCCCTATATTCTTAATTATGTACTAGTTCATCAATCACGGGATTCGAGTGTCGGCGATTTTTGCTGTTAGTCGGGTTTAGCATTAAGAAATATCTATTCGAGATTTAAACGTATTATAATTTCTTTTACAAAAGTCTTCGTTGATAATGATCCGTGACTTAAGTCTCCTTTTAAGCAAGGTATGCCTGTTCCTGAAGGCTCCGCTTTCACACAACTTTATTCTGTGTTTATGTAAAAGAAGACATACATCTAAAAACATAATGGATATAGACTACTTATGTTTTAAGAGCATGATCATATTTCTGAAACATTTTAAATTGTCTTTTTTAAAGTATTTCAGGAAACATCATTTATGGTCAGCTGCTACGTGTAATTAATTACTTAAATTACACTAAGTACACATAATACAATTACAGTCTAAGTTTTATGATCTTTACGTTTCATTCTTTATACAATTTATGATCACATGTTGAATAAACTTTCGCTTATTTACTTAAGGTCTACAGGGAGGGAAGTGAGAACGTTTCCCAACGGAACTGTAAGGTTACAACTTCAATAAAAAAAATGTAAGTATTGTGTTATTATTTCTTCAGTATAAAAATGCGTTAAAAAGATAAAAACATCTACCCGGATGTTCTGGTTTGTTCTTATAACACAATCGTAATGAGATGGTGTGACGAACTCCCATTGGCTACTATCACCCGAATATCTCAATTATTGCAATCGATTTAAGTCTCGTATAAAGTTTTATATCTGATCGTTAAACACACAATGGCAGTTACCGTTAGAGACCAGTTATGCAATTTTAGACGAGGATCATAGTGCCAGAGACATTAACTCTAACCTCGAAACTGGGCTAATTACAGCAATTTTCGATGAGAGTTCGTATAGAATACTTCACAATGCTCGTTTCTATCTAACAGGGATCTGTATTACGTACATGGAATTAATATTTAAGAAAATAAACGCATTCTGCAAGATATAGAAATATTTGAGTCTTATTTTTGACATGATCCAACAAATTGATTTCTATTTTTTGTCACACTTTTATTTTAGGCATTAGGAAAAATATCACGTAGATAAAAGCATCTGAAGTGCGAAGTTCCATGGGTGTGTTATAAATGTCGACTAAGAGCCTTTTATTATTGTATCGGAGTGAAAACGAGTTAATAGTACACCTGATGGTAAGACGCTGCTGTATCCCATGGATACCTTCACCTTACAAACAACTTCAATCGAAGAAGGTTACAATTACGTTGGCAACACTGAGGACTAAGTTGGAATGCCTCACATTCTGTAATTACACGTGCAGCTGTAGTTAAGATAGGGTCTCTGGTACAGTAATCGCCAAATCGAAAGTGGCTGGTACTCGCAAGCATTGTGTGTTTCGTTGACTATGTTATTCAGTGTATTTTTTTTACACAGAAGTCTCTCTATGGTGTTGCAATCGAGAACACGTGTCTTTTCGGTAGGTCCTTCCCTTTGGGTATATTTATGAGGGTGGATTGTTTACAGACTTCTAGAGAAGAAGATATTTAATATATTTAAATGTATATTGATTAATTTATTAAGTTAGACTGGGTACCATCGTTTTTCATCTTGACTAAAATAATAGAAAACATTTTGAAAACACGTTATAATTTTATTTAATGATGAATACACTAGAAAATGTTTTTTTTATGGTAAAAATTATTACCGTCGCCCATGTACATCTGCAATACTAGAGGTGATGCAGGTGCGTTACCGGCCTTTTAGGGGTATTTGGAAGATGGGATGGAGGATGAGGAGGGGGATGGGAAGTGGCCCTCCGGTTACCTCACTCACCGAACGAAATCCAAAATGTCTAACTAACTGCTACTAAGCCCATTTGGCTTACTTATGGCAATTAATGGTTCTAGTTACCCATCTTCCACCTCCACCGTCAAACCAGCTCGATGGTTCCATATTATTGTATTATCATCGGAATTATGGATCGGAGACATCGGCGAAATTTTTATTAATAATTATATTTTAAATTTTTTTAATTAAGTAATAATAATTATATTTAAAGATCAGCAAGCTGAAGTGGCAATGGGCCGGCCACATAGCTCGCAGAACTGACAACCGCTGGGGAAAAAGGTTCTCGAGTGGCAGCCACGTACAGGCAAACGCAGTGTAGGACGACCCCCCACAAGATGGAGTGACGACCTGCGCAGTGTTGCGGGAAGTCGATGGATGCTGGTGGCTCAGGACCGAGCTTCGTGGCAAATCTTTGGGGGAGGCCTATGTTCAGCAGTGGACTTCTGATAGGCTGAAATGATGATGATGATGATGAATATTTAAAATATAATTAAATATGCCTAATATAAGCGTGTTAAAAAGCTTCAAAAACAAAAAGCAATCGCTTTAAAACGAAAAAACGTTTAATCTTCACTTTTAATAACTTCAGGTTTACAGAAAACACAATTGCTTTCGGTTGTGACTTTATGACAGTTGCGATTACCGGCCAAAATGTTATGCGGTGACTATAACAGGAATTTGTAGCTATAATAAAAGTAGAATAAAATACCCAGTGTATGTGGAATACGACACAAAACAAGAAAACTTGTAATGCTGAGAGAAAGTTATACGGTGTTTCTTTAATTTAGTCGAAGGCCTTTATTCAGCATAAATGATAAATAAATAGGAAATAATGTTTAGAGATTTTTTTTTATTAGGTTGGGGCGAAACACTGGTAGCTGGTACGCTTTTCCTGTTGATGTTATAAGTTTGTAGCCAAAGTAATTTAGGTGTTTTAAACCATAAATTTCGAAAGAAATATAAGTAAAATATCTCTACAAGATTTTGTAACATAATGAAATGTGAGAAACATCTGTAAATATAATAATTATATTACATATTATTGTTACTATCAACCATCTAAAACAATGTAATTACATAACAATAAATGAAAACACGAAAAAAACGTTCCAATAATTGAAGAATTAGGATAATCTTATTTAAAGCGGTGTTTTAAAGTTTGATCTAAGTATTTTGGTTAAAAATATTATATGGAAAAGAAAACAGATACTATTTTAAAAACAAGAAACTAAGAAAACTATTAATCACCGTAGTAGATACACAGCAGAATTTAATACAGAATAATTGTTTCAGAAAATTTGACCACCAAATTCTATTTACATTAGTATATTTAACAGAACCTATTTTATTCATTATTTTCATTGCAAATCCCAAGATAGCATTAACTTGCCTCTCAGGCTTCCGAGTTCATAACTCAGTGTCATCTCGTAGATGTTTCTGTCGCTCTTAGCTAAAAGGAGACGCATTTATGTGTGACAGGCGGTACTACGTCATAGCACTCGAAAAATTGTTGCATAGTACTCTATTATCCAGTGCAGTGGTAGCCTAGTGGTCAGAGCTTACGCTTTAATTTCATAGTAGGCGAGCGACAAAGCTTCCATGATTATGATGCCCCTATGGGCAAGAGAAAAGCGTGTATATTATAGTTTTTAAATGACATATTTTTTTTAATTTAGACGATTATCATAGTTTTTAACATAACTCCAATTCTTATAGTTTAAGTGATACTTTTGTACATATCTGTATTCTTTAATACTTTCGTCTTCTTTCTTTTCAGGATGAGACAAAGTGGCTGATTCTGTCATGACGACACCAAACAACACAATTTTGGGTTTTCCCTTCGTCGCTAACACTTTTTTATTATGATGCGCTTCTAGCTGATTTTCGACCAAGGCGACCGTTTTCGATAAAGATCTGGAAGTGTACACACAAACACAAATACACTCACACGCCTTTTCCTCCCCATATCCGATGTAATGTTTATGTGACAAGATCGGAGGAAGAGCCAATGTCAGAGACACGGGATGCAACTCACTGCAACCATATCCGAAGATCAATATTTTTTTGTTCCACAAATACTGGCTACTCCTGGAATTTAATCATCAAATTCAACAATCATGGCTCAATAGACAATTAAGCTAACCAAGCTACACGATCGTCATTCACAAGTCGCATTGATGACAGCATTACACGCCAAGCTTGCTATGTTCATATGGTTCTAACATGAACTTTTGTGTTCTTTTTTTTTTAAAATACCTTTTTCGGAAAAAAATTATATAAAGTATCAAAGAATCAAAATCAAAATCAAATCAAAATTATCAGATTCTAGATTAATATACAAGCATATAAAGTTTTGTTAATGTTCTGACATATGTAAATAGAAAAAACCTTATCATACAATGCTCACAAAAGTAGAATAGGGCGCTGCTTACGAGGACTTACATTAGCATAAAATCGATATTCAATTTGTTCAATATTATTCTACCAGTTCTGATATTAGTTGACACATTTCACGTGCACGTCTTCACGAATATATTTTAATGACATATCGGTATTTACCATACGCGTGTCATATACCGATGAGGAAATGTGTATACAATGAAACGTTATGTAACAAGGTTCTTATAAAGTTTAAATCATTGAAAAACCCAATGTATTCGAAATTAGTTTTGTTAATAATTGAATAACTATTAATTTATTTACAGCATATTGGCAGATGATGCAACTGCTAAATTAGTCTTACTTTGCTTACATGTATCATGCTGTATTACTGTAGGGATCTGCAGCCGGATTGGAAACAATTTTAATTTTGCAAAAGCAAGCGATACGGGCAATGTATAAAAAGATACCACGCCAGTAACTATACGACTTTTACAAAGACGTTAATGTTTTTGACACTTCCGTCGTTACTTCAAATTTCGCAGATTAGCTCAGATAAACAAACAGACAGAGATAAATAATTATAAGCATTGTTTGAGAATTTTGAAATCGTCACTATCCTACTAATATTATAAATAAATTTGTAAGTGAATTTGTTTGAATATTTGTCATTCACTTACACACCTCTCATTCGATTTTGATAAAATTTACTTTGGAGCCTGGAAAATATTTATAGGCTACTTTTTATCTCAGGAAGATTGTCCTCGCGGGCAAAACCGCGGACGGAAGCTGGTGAATGGTATTATCTAAGCACAAGGCAACTAATTAGAAATCATTGACATACATTACAAATAAATTTACATGTATGGATAGGTAGAGACATAATTATTTAAATCCATAGATAATGATTTACGGAACCGTGACGAAATCTATTATTGCAGACGGTATGAGCAAACTCAGTTCTTAGACGGTGGGCTATGGAAAGGGCTTTGTTCGGTGTTTCTCTGCGCAAATAATGTTCGTATCAAAACGAAGGTGACCGATACAGCCTAAAGGATCAGGCTGAAATAGCAAACAACCGGCCATACAGCTTGTAGAACTGACATGTGTTGAGTAAAAAATATCTACTTTAATTCTAATCTTAAATCACAACCGGTCTTTAATATAAAACATTATTTCTAACATGGTCTCTATTTCAAATATTGATGCTTATGTTGATTTAGTGAAGTGTGAAATATTAGCAGTTTACACGTCGTAAAAATTTTATTCCGTCATCGAATACTTATAAATAATTTGTGTGAATGATTATATATATATAACTCATATTTATCATCACTCATATAAATATCCCGAATTTATATCATAGAAATATAATCACCAAACTGAACTGAGTCTTTTCTCATTCAAATTTTGCAACTTGAAAAGGTAATCTTTTGAGATTAAACAAAGTCCGTTTATGGCTTTAATACATACCACATATACTCTTCATACATTCCAATTTAATAATTTTGAATAACTCTGTTAAATTGGATTCTTTTAAATATTTGAGAGAGCTTTGGAGTCGGGAAGGGTCCACCAATGTGACTTCCAATTCTCTGCTCTTTCCAGTATCGACACATCAAATTACAAATATGGACAATAAAATCCTCTGGGATTTCTGGGAATCTTTAAGATTAAGGAAAGATTTTTGTACTCTCGCTAGTTCATTCTCAAATAATGCGTAAATAAAAAATAGAAAATGGTTTCAAATAAAATGTATTTCTATTGATAAATCATGTAGATAAGAATGATAAGGATATTGATATGTATATAAGGGTATAGTATATAAAGGTAAGTGGCTACGATGGTCAATGTACATCTACATCCATACACAAAGACATATCAACAGAAAATTATGGTATATCCTTCCATACACCCGCTAAAGCTACTGTTTACTACTCACAGCATAATATAGTAAACATAATTGAAAATATTCATCATGCCATCAATTTTCATTAAACTTGTATTTTCCTACTATTAATGAATAACTCCATTCGCTACACTACATGTGTAATGTAGGTGTTGATCCATTGCGTTCACCAAGCAACAAGCCACAATTGCTACATGGACGGATTTATGAGCACGAGATACTTCACACTGTTGATGCATCATTCTGTCGTTGGACTACTTCTTTACCTTTACAAGCTATTCTCCTAAAACACAAAATAAAATCATGACCGTGTAAATTGAAAGAAAAATAGATGCGTGTAGCATTTTTTGCTTTGTCGTCATCCCTGGATACATAAGGAGGTCACATAGTGGGAGACGTAGTCATAAATCCTGCAAAGGTTCCTAAATTGACACTTTGTTGGAACTTTGCCAGTACTATCTATTCTATATTCATAGGCGTACTAGGGAAGGGATATTTAGGTTCTGTGTCAAGAGCTTTAGTTATTTTGTATATTTATAATTCAATATATTAAGCGAAAGCAAGAATTTATTTTACAAACTATGTTTTATATGTATAGCTATACTTGCAGATGGAGACTTGCACTTGGTAGAGTCAAGCGGCGGCTTTTCTTCTGCTCGAATGGGCCGGCTCGACCGGGGTAGAACCAGGGCCTCGCAAAATACCGGCATGAAGTAGGTGCATCTTGTGCTTCTGGATTTCGTTTGGTGAGTGAGGCAACCGGAGCCGCCGTCTTCCAAATTTCCTTATATGCCGGTAACGCACCTGCAACTCCTCTGGTGCGAACGTGGGTTCTTCGTCAGGGGGGGGGGGGCAAGGTCCCCCCCTGCAGGATTCGGGCAGCGAGGCCTGGGAGCATAGGGAGAGCCACGAGCCACGCCAATAAAAATATTACTTTTTATTTCAAAGAAAAATATTTTTTATATGCATTATTTTCCTTAAATCATGAGACGTTGCAGGACGTAGAGGTAGCTTTTCAAATTATATCCCGTTATATCTTTTTTGAAAACAGCTGAAAATGCGAATACTTGTTCTAATATACACAAAATGTAATCTATTCATTAGAAGATATAAAAATTTGTAAGACTAAGTGAAACATAAGGTGTCAGTTATCAATTGTGCACCCTCTTCATTCGTTATTCGTTGCCCAGTCGCATTTTGGATTTAGATATTGAAATTGGTCTTTTAGATAATATTATTTACGAGATGTACAATCAACATCAAAAGTAGACCATGTGTAGAAGGTCAATCCTAATGAACGTAAGTCGGAAACAGAATATCTTTAAAATGATTTAAAATGAGGTGACTGCAAAAAATATCACATTAAACTGATGGTACTAACGGCAAAAAAATTTTCCTTTCACACCGTGTTTTTTTTATAAGGTTTGATGTTCTGCTGTTGATTACCTACTTTGATGTTGACCGTACTAATTGTAGACACTACAAATAGTTCAGGGTGTAATCTCTGTGATAGTTGAGGGAACAGTTTAACTATTACATATAACTAAAATAAATAGTTACAAAAATTCTCATTCTTGTAACTATTGATTGTTGCTTTGCTTCATTCTCATTTTACATTAAAATGATGTACATAATTTCATGTGTAGTGGGCACTTACAGGCTGCTACGTTACTAGTGGGAAAAACAGAAATATTTGTTTGCTGGTACGTGTAAATAAATTGTCGAATTTACTAAGTGTGAAACGAATTGTTGAAAATACTAAATACAAATGGAAATAATTAAATACAGCGTTACAAAGCTTCGATTTAAGCAAACTAAGAAGCTTACAGAGAAACGATTCTGAAAAAGCTCCAATTGTAAAAGTATTATTGCTTACTAATTTTGACAATACAGTCAGAAATAGGTATAGTCTATGGGACGCCTAGAGCTGTGGTAGCCAAGTGGACAGGGCGCTCACTTTAGTATCGTAGAGTTCGGCACCACTAATAGATATTTTAAGTGCTGTATTTAACACGTGCTCGGCGGCAAGGGAAACATCGTGAGGAAACCTGCATGCCGGAGAAATAAGGAAAAACCATTAATTCGGGGATATGTGAAGCTCGCCAACCCGCACTGGAGCAGCTCAGCCATTTCCGGCTCCAAAACCCTCTCAGATATTTAAGAAAGAGGCCTTTGCGTAGCAGTGAGCACTGGTAGGCTGCTACTTTACTATGGAAGGAGTAGTAGCTTAGATGCCAGGCTATTTCCTTAAATTATTAATAATACTAGAGCTGTAATAAATAGATAAGTGAGCAATAGTAAATTGTGTCAGTTACTGACACATATTAGCAAATTTATTATCTATATTATTAGATATCTGTAAGTGTACCAAACTACTTTTCTACTCGTATATTTGACAAGATCAGTTTGTTAATCCACTTCTGAACACAGGGTTCTCCTAAGTTAGGATATTCATCTTCAACAGAATATTTAAGTCTAATGCTGAACTACGGTGTCTCCAAGAAAGCTGAAAAACCGGCCTTCATGTCTTGAAAAGTTTCCCCATACTCACCACGCAAGCGGGTAGGAGAGGGCTGTACCAGCATTCTCGTACTAGTGAGTCTGTGTCATTTGGGTTCGGCAATTCTGATTGATTTTTTCGCTATCAGTCATTTGTACGCCTGTAATGTGCAACACGAGCAGGTGGGTTTGATATCTGGAGAGAAATATGGTATGGGGAATATAATACTTACACCTAAATTTAGAACTATTTGTTGTAATACCCACCCTTGTGATGCGGATTGAAAATCAATATACCAGACCTTTTGGCCCTTAGATCTGTCTCTCAGTAGCTTGAATATTTTGAAACTATGAAAATTAAAAATGATAATAAAATAATTCACTAAACGCGCGTGGTATAATTATTCGTGTAAAAGTCAGTTAAGAGGTACTTTCAATATTTCGTTTTTGTATTTCTCGAAAATGTAAATTTTAGACGTTATATAGTCCACTATTTCACATGATAAAATATTCAAGGAATCAATCGCAGTTGAAGTTCATTAATTTAAGGGAAGAATTGCAAATAATTTTACGGAAGGACTAAGATATCTATGCACAGGTGTGGACTCGATATTAAGAATGTAAATCATTTCCTGATAAAAGCGCCGGAAATCATATTTATTATGATCTTGTTATTGATATTTGATATTGATATTTATTTTCTACATCAGAATAAAAGTAAATAAACTGATAGAAATCTGTAAATGTACCTGATACTATCATTTATGTATAGTGACTTAATTTAACAAGATTGCCTACGATATTATATATTTTAAATCACTTGGTTTCTATCTTTGCACACTACATATTTTTTTTAGTTATAAGTCGAGTCAATGAAGATAAAATTAAACTAAAATGTCCTAAACCTTCCAAAATAGACCATTATTTTTTATGGAGAGTTTAGACATTTTATTTATCCGTTTACTGCTCAAATACGTAATAGCTACTTCCACCTACTGGTGGAAGTAGCTATGAAAATTCCGTTCCCCACTTTAAAAGTTAACGTAATATTTTAATAATAATACCTCAATGACGTAACAAATACACTTAATCTCGGAAACAACCTTCCAATAAATTTACAGGTCGGCCTGATTTCGTCGACAATTTAGAAAAGTTCTACCTGTCGCCCACGAAGGGCCCAAATTACCGAGTAATCCCATCGCAAGGGGATTTTTTAGGCTTTGTAGGTATTTAATTGCAATCTTTACTTTTTTTTTATCATTTGCTCGCATGCTTATTAATTATTTGAATGTATTAAAATTCCACCAAAAAAGTATTAAATATATAAGACTTCACGCCTGTTACCTATTGGGCTAGGCAAAGGTTATCGAGAGATATAACATCTCGCCAGGAGATAGTAAATGACGGGTATCAAATCTTGTCACCGGGTTTGCTCCCGAAATTTGCCATGAGATTTTACGGATTTTATCTTAGTTGCCTCTTTCGACATCTATGGTAAAAAGAAGTTTCACCTTCAGGATAATTTAGTTCTGAAAAACGTAAAAAAGTATAAAAAAAATATGGGATCTTCCCCATCTTCGTCTGTCCCCCTGACGGCGTTTTTTTATGGAAAAGTGGCCAGCGGCTCACTTGATGGTAAGTGAATAATGTTCGCCAACGTACATCTGCAACACCAGACGACCGGCCTTTAAGGATTAGGCGTAGAGGCAGGGAAGCGAGAGAGAGTGGGCCTCCGGGTTCACCGAACGAAATGCAGAAGCACAAGATGCCTCTTTCACGCTGGTATTCCGCAAGGCCGTGGTGGTGGTTTTGGATAAACATTCAGACGGTTAATAGGTTTTATGTGAGTGAATTAGTCAATCTGTGTTAAATTAAAGAGTTAAATGCCGTTTAGGATCCTCCAGTCTCTTCCAATGATGTTAACAGCGTAGGATCTTATTCAGTGCCAACCCGACTTATCTCGTTTTTTTCTGTTTTGACATCTGTCAACGTTGAGCCGGCCTAAAATTGCATATATCCACGAAAGGAAAAAAATATCTTACCATTAAATATGACAATAACAATTGACACTGATATTCGACAACAAGAAAATGTACTGTGCAAAATAGGGCGATGCTTACAAAGACACGCATTAGCATAAAATCAATATTCAATTTGTATTCCAATATTATTCACAAAATATTCTACAAGTTCTGACATTTCTTGACAAGCTCACGTCAAATCTTTTGGCTATAAGCTTCTAGACGCTACATTTTAAGTATATTTTTTAAAGATTTCATTAGAATTGTTGAATTAATAGAAAGTACTTAAAAATTATTTTTATTTATCATATTATTTATTTTTACCTTCAGCGATAAAAGTATACTGAAAACATGAACATTCTAAACTAATTGATTTGTATTAGGAGGTATGCTCCTTCTCTGCCTAGGTGTCGCTTGTGCTGGTATCATCCTCTTACCTCTTTCTGTCGCTAAACAGCAGTGCAATCACTGTTGTGTTCCGGTTTGAGTATAGCTTACTGAGCCAGTATAATTTCAGGCTTTGAGGTATTCCATATTAGTCCTCAAGGGCGACAACTCACTTATAACCTCCTTCGAATGAAGTTGTTTGCGGCTGTGCATGGGCTGCAGTAGTCATTTACCATATGGTGGACTGTTAGCTCTTTTGTCACCCAAATCCAAAAAACCTAATAAAAAACTAGAAAAGAGTGATGGTCAAAACCATTTGAAACCAACTTATTACTAATTTAATTAATAAAATTATAAAATAGAACAACGCTTGAGATAACAGATTGATAGCCTTCTATTTTCATATATAATCGATACGAGCAAATCATCATACTTTAATATTTAATATTTTTTTTAAAACGTTACCTGTAGGAATTTCTCCTGTGTCGCGGAGGCAGTTTACATAAATGTATTGCACATGGACAAACACCCAGACCGGGAACTATTATCTGTAGTCCAAATAAAAACTGGTCCCGTGCAGGAATCAAATCCGCGACCCAAAGCGCCGCAGCTAAACGCTTAACCACTAAGCCACCGAGCCGTCGATATTAAACAATTTATTTGTACAACTTTAACCATTAGTCGCCGATTCTGTTAACCATTAAATTTTGAAGGTTTTTCCTTCCTTTTCTTCGAGATGAATGGTTGTGACAGATGCCGCTATTACAGGGCAAATTAATTAACTTAATCATACTTTTAATTTATAAATGTATTTATGATTACCATAAATCAAGAGATTGAAAAATTGTGACTATTTACACATGAAAACCTCACCCGTTCTATTGGTCAGACTTATTCATATTCAGTTTAAGTACGCGTACAGTGCTCCGTTTCATAACATAAGATTTCATAACTGAATATAAAACGTACAACTTGTTTTGTTACATACATCTGCTGAGGCAAATAAACCAGTTATCTCCGCGAATTTGCAGATACGCAAATATAATAAAATACTCAAAGTATTTTATCATATTATACCTAAATATATATTAATACCATTTAAAGTCAATTTACCTGAAGTTATAATTATATTTTGTTTATATAGTCATTAATTAAACAGTGGTATTTGAAATACATTTATATATTAAAAGTATGATTAAGTTAATTAATTTGGCTTGTAATAGCGGCATCTGTCACAACCATTCATCTCGAAGAAAAGGAAGGAAAAACCTTCAAAATTTAATGGTTAACAGAATCGGCGACTAATGGTTAAAGTTGTACAAATAAATTGTTTAATATCGACGGCTCGGTGGCTTAGTGGTTAAGCGTTTAGCTGCGGCGCTTTGGGTCGCGGATTTGATTATATATTTAATATATTGATGAAAATATATTAAATATTAAAGTATGATGATTTGCTCGTATCGATTATATATGAAAATAGAAGGCTATCAATCTGTTATCTCAAGCGTTGTTCTATTTTATAATTTTATTAATTAAATTAGTAATAAGTTGGTTTCAAATGGTTTTGACCATCACTCTTTTCTAGTTTTTTATTAGGTTTTTTGGATTTGGGTGACAAAAGAGCTAACAGTCCACCATATGGTAAATGACTACTGCAGCCCATGCACAGCCGCAAACAACTTCATTCGAAGGAGGTTATAAGTGAGTTATCGCCCTTGAGGACTAATATGGAATACCTCAAAGCCTGAAATTATACTGGCTCAGTAAGCTATACTCAAACCGGAACACAACAGTGATTGCACTGCTGTTTAGCGACAGAAAGAGGTAAGAGGATGATACCAGCACAAGCGACACCTAGGCAGAGAAGGAGCATACCTCCTAATACAAATCAATTAGTTTAGAATGTTCATGTTTTCAGTATACTTTTATCACTGAAGGTAAAAATAAATAATATGATGATAGAATCCTGTACTTTACGTCGGTATTCTGCGAGGGCGTGTTAATTACCCCGGTCGTGCCGGCCCATTCGAGCAGCAACAATGCCGCTTCTTAGCTCTCCCACGTAAAAATTTAATTGTTCATCATCTTCATTTCAGCCTATCACAAGTCCGTTATCCCCTTTCTTGAAGAATGGGACAACCATGCTTCCACTCCATGCTTTCGGCGTAACACCGCCATGAATGACGGAATTAAACAGCTTTTGAAGGAATAGGATAAACAAGTAATGGTTTTCCACACGCTTTCAGAGACTCAGTTGTAATTCCGTCCTCACCAGGCGCCTTGCCGTTTTTAAGCTGTATGAGAGCCATCCTAATCTCGCACACGCTGACGCCCGGGATGACATCGGAATAATGTCGGATAACCGTGGCTCTTGGGTCGTTACTCACATCAGTGTGTGGTTTCAACGACGTTGTGTACAGCTGTCCGTAAAATCTCTCGATCACACTCAAAATTTCTGCTTCAGCAGAAATAACTGCGCCACTTTCGGTTCTCAACTTTGTCAGTTGGCTCTTTCCGATAGGCAGATCCCTGGCAAAGACTTTGGAGATTTTGTTCCGCTCTATCGCATTTTCAATACAGTATTGTATTAAATTTGCGTATGTCTTTGCTCATACATTTAGAGATATGTCTATTCAGTTGCCCTTGTAGGTCCTCATCCGTTGTAGGCTGCAGTTTCATCACGCCTAGCTTTCATGAGTTTAAGAAAGTCATCGGAGAGCTTTAGGGGCTTGTCGTGCGGCGGGTCCTGCAAAACTTAACTCCTACCGCATGGACAGTTTCCACTAGCCTGCTATTCGTATTGTCCACTGTAACTCAATCATCTAGGCACTAAAAGCGATTATGCAATTCGAGCTGAAAGCTCTCGGGGTTTTAGCACGTGATGGGCGGAACGTAATTTCATCTGACGAGACCGCTCGAGCCTAATGTTACGATTCAGTGTGCCTCTTACCATTCGATGATCACTGTCGATTTTCATAATAAGGCGATCCCAGAAGAGGTTTCACCTCCCTGTCGGGTCCCTCGGATCGCCTAGCCCCTCCCCTAAAACTGGAAGTTGTTCTTTCATAGTAGATTCATAGTAGCAACCATCGTCGACCCTTTTTAACTTGCGGGCCTCCGCTCTCGCAAATCTCCTCCGATGAAGCTGTAAAGGCCTCCAGGCCAACAGCAACGTGGATGGGTTTTTAGTCGGAATGTTCTCCTTATGGTATGCCTAAAGCATTTTCCCTCCACCCCAAAAAAAAAGCGGGTTGGCAACCGCAGTTTTTGTTCTAATGCAGGAAGATGCTGCTGCCCATCTCCAAATATAAATTTTCCCTCTGTCGACTTTTACGACACCCACGGGACGAGACGGGATGGCAGATTCTCTAATATCGCCACCACACGGTAGTATCGTACAGATGTTAGACTTTTTTACCATTAGTCGCCTTTTACGACACCCATGGTCAGACAGGGTTGGCGCTATTCTTTACTTGCGACAGCTACACGGAAAATTTAATAAATAGTTTCAATATACCTTATTCACTTTAGTAAATTACTTAAAAAGTGATATAACAAAAAAAGAACATTTTACATATCTATCTAAATTGTCAATATTGCTGACGTTCCTAAAGCTACTGCTAGAGTTTCAAGGAAGCCTTTGACTCCTCAGAGCAGAACTTTAGTTGTGAACTATGAACATAAATCTACAGGAAGGCGTTAAGGCAATTAGAAAGTTTCTTGACGCTCAAACGACTAGTCCTTGATTTTATAGACTACCGGTTAATCTAATTGGCTCAGATCTATATTTGTCGAAGGACTGTTTCTGTAGACTATCTTTTAGATAGCGTATGTTCAACTATTACTAACTATAAAGAGTTAGTAATAGTTGAACATACATTGAGTGAGAGTAACAAGAGTGTCACAAATGTGGAAATAAATAAAATATTTTATATTTTATGGTACCTTAACAAGAAGCCGTTACGGTCGCTAGAAAGTTAATCAATGAAGTATTCAGTAGATTGAGCCTACACTTGCAAATCACCACAAGACCAAGGAAGAAATTTTGAATCAACGGTATTCCACAAAGCGAGCGCCATCAATCGGTCGCTAGGGCCTCATTTGTTAGATAGCAGGGTGCATTAGTATCAACAGTAATGGATTCCGGCGTCTTGGAGAAAATATGGTATGCTCTCCCTTATTATTTCCCATTTACGCTTACACGCGTTAATCAGATTCTGTAATATCATACGATACACACTCACGCCTGTTCCGTTTTTCCAATTATATCCAATTCAACAAACATATTTTTAGTTTTATTTCGGTTTGTCTTATATTAACGCGAAAAGTAGACATTGCAATGTCAGTTTGTTATTTTTCAGTTATAACTTGGCAGCGTGCTATGTTATAGCGACATTAGAATGAGTAACCCCTTTTTTTCCTGGGGGTCTCTATAGAGGCAAATTAGGGAAACGGCTTGGAATGAATCTTAAAGTTGCTGTATGGGCTATGAATAAGAACATATATAATCGTTTTAGAATTATTAGATAGTAGGTGGAATAATTCCTCCCATTCCAGGAATGGGAGTCTTCCTCTACTGTGTTTAATCGTACAGGACGCAATCTTAGGGACGCAGGACGAAGAATCTTTTTTCCTCAATGGTTATCAGGTGTATTCTCTCTGCAGGACGAAGAATCGTTTTTCCTCAATGGTTATCAGTTGTATGAGCTACGTCGCTGGCACATTGCCAATCCTTGAGGCGATGTTGGTTACTCGACTGTGGAAATTGGCGCGGATACTATCTAATAATTCTAAAACGATTATATATGTTCTTATTCATAGCCCATACAGCAACTTTAAGATTCATTCCAAGCCGTTTCCCTAATTTGCCTCTATAGAGACCCCCAGGAAAAAAGGGGGTTACTCATTCTAATGTCGCTATAACATAGCACGCTGCCAAGTTATAACTGAAAAATAACAAACTGACATTGCAATGTCTACTTTTCGCGTTAATATAAGACAAACCGAAATAAAACTAAAAATATGTTTGTTGAATTGGATATAATTGGAAAAACGGAACAGGCGTGAGTGTGTATCGTATGATATTACAGAATCTGATTAACGCGTGTAAGCGTAAATGGGAAATAATAAGGGAGAGCATACCATATTTTCTCCAAGACGCCGGAATCCATTACTGTTGATACTAATGCACCCTGCTATCTAACAAATGAGGCCCTAGCGACCGATTGATGGCGCTCGCTTTGTGGAATACCGTTGATTCAAAATTTCTTCCTTGGTCTTGTGGTGATTTGCAAGTGTAGGCTCAATCTACTGAATACTTCATTGATTAACTTTCTAGCGACCGTAACGGCTTCTTGTTAAGGTACCATAAAATATAAAATATTTTATTTATTTCCACATTTGTGACACTCTTGTTACTCTCACTCAATGTATGTTCAACTATTACTAACTCTTTATAGTTAGTAATAGTTGAACATACGCTATCTAAAAGATAGTCTACAGAAACAGTCCTTCGACAAATATAGATCTGAGCCAATTAGATTAACCGGTAGTCTATAAAATCAAGGACTAGTCGTTTGAGCGTCAAGAAACTTTTAATTGCCTTAACGCCTTCCTGTAGATTTATGTTCATAGTTCACAACTAAAGTTCTGCTCTGAGGAGTCAAAGGCTTCCTTGAAACTCTAGCAGTAGCTTTAGGAACGTCAGCAATATTGACAATTTAGATAGATATGTAAAATGTTCTTTTTTTGTTATATCACTTTTTAAGTAATTTACTAAAGTGAATAAGGTATATTGAAACTATTTATTAAATTTTCCGTGTAGCTGTCGCAAGTAAAGAATAGCGCCAACCCTGTCTGACCATGGGTGTCGTAAAAGGCGACTAATGGTAAAAAAGTCTAACATCTGTACGATACTACCGTGTGGTGGCGATATTAGAGAATCTGCCATCCCGTCTCGTCCCGTGGGTGTCGTAAAAGTCGACAGAGGGAAAATTTATATTTGGAGATGGGCAGCAGCATCTTCCTGCATTAGAACAAAAACTGCGGTTGCCAACCCGCTTTTTTTGGGGTGGAGGGAAAATGCTTTAGGCATACCATAAGGAGAACATACCGACTAAAAACCCATCCACGTTGCTGTTGGCCTGGAGGCCTTTACAGCTTCATCGGAGGAGATTTGCGAGAGCGGAGGCCCGCAAGTTAAAAAAAGGGTCGACGATGGTTGCTACTATGAATCTACTATGAAAGAACAACTTCCAGTTTTAGGGGAGGGGCTAGGCGATCCGAGGGACCCGACAGGGAGGTGAAACCTCTTCTGGGATCGCCTTATTATGAAAATCGACAGTGATCATCGAATGGTAAGAGGCACACTGAATCGTAACATTAGGCTCGAGCGGTCTCGTCAGATGAAATTACGTTCCGCCCATCACGTGCTAAAACCCCGAGAGCTTTCAGCTCGAATTGCATAATCGCTTTTAGTGCCTAGATGATTGAGTTACAGTGGACAATACGAATAGCAGGCTAGTGGAAACTGTCCATGCGGTAGGAGTTAAGTTTTGCAGGACCCGCCGCACGACAAGCCCCTAAAGCTCTCCGATGACTTTCTTAAACTCATGAAAGCTAGGCGTGATGAAACTGCAGCCTACAACGGATGAGGACCTACAAGGGCAACTGAATAGACATATCTCTAAATGTATGAGCAAAGACATACGCAAATTTAATACAATACTGTATTGAAAATGCGATAGAGCGGAACAAAATCTCCAAAGTCTTTGCCAGGGATCTGCCTATCGGAAAGAGCCAACTGACAAAGTTGAGAACCGAAAGTGGCGCAGTTATTTCTGCTGAAGCAGAAATTTTGAGTGTGATCGCGAGATTTTACGGACAGCTGTACACAACGTCGTTGAAACCACACACTGATGTGAGTAACGACCCAAGAGCCACGGTTATCCGACATTATTCCGATGTCATCCCGGGCGTCAGCGTGTGTGAGATTAGGATGGCTCTCATACAGCTTAAAAACGGCAAGGCGCCTGGTGAGGACGGAATTACAACTGAGTCTCTGAAAGCGTGTGGAAAACCATTACTTGTTTATCCTATTCCTTCAAAAGCTGTTTAATTCCGTCATTCATGGCGGTGTTACGCCGAAAGCATGGAGTGGAAGCATGGTTGTCCTATTCTTCAAGAAAAGGGATAACGGACTTGTGATAGGCTGAAATGAAGATGATGAACAATTAAATTTTTACGTGGGAGAGCTAAGAAGCGGCATTGCTGCTGCTCGAATGGGCCGGCACGACCGGGGTAATTAACACGCCCTCGCAGAATATTGACGTAAAGTAGAGGATTCTGCGATATATTCGGTAGAGTGGGATACCCGGAGGCCCTCTCAAGCTCTTTTCTCCCTATGCCCAAATATCCTTAAACGCACCTGGATCTCCTCTGGTGTTGCAGATGTGCGTGAGATTTGGTAGGCTTGCCCATATTACTAAAAAATTACATAACCTCATTTATACTCAGCTATTTGGGTCAATTTGATTTGCTGAGTTTGTAAAATGAACTTAGGAATAATATAAGTGCTAAGAGGCTACCAAAAATTAAATTCAAATTCCTACTGCTCATTATAGCGCTTTTGAAATATCAACGTATTAAAAAAAAGTCCTTTTTTAAATTAATTATAGTAAATTAACGAATGAAAATGCTTTAAAGATTCCGTTAAACAGTAGTTCCCAGAGGGAAACAATCCTCTTAATCCAATTAACTGATTTAGTTTATTTCAGCAGTAATTTCGGATTCCAAATAAAACCGTTCTATATATTATATTAAAAAGGATCACGCCGTAAATTTCCTGCTCATTTCAGTATTTTCACATCTTACATACCACACATACAGTACTGTAGATAATTTACTCCACTGATTTATAACATAATCGTACTTTCCTTCTACACTGTTTCACTTAAATTTACAACCAAAGTAATAAAATAAATACAAGAGATAATATATAAATTTATTTATAATTGCTTTTTAACTTGTTACAAATGTTATCGTCTGGTTGGGGATGTATACATATATTTGTATATACCCATAAAATACTGTAAAACGAATTAGTTATCTTTAAATATATTATTATAAAAATACTTAAAGAAATAAATAAACAAATTATAACCCAACCATACGGAAATCCTCCGCAGGGAGACTAGTCGCCCGAGGGTTAGGGGGAAAGGGAAAGAGACCGAATAAATTGTTTCTATATTGCAATAAATACAAAAACAATTTAAAAAATGTAAAAACCAAGGGTTACAGTGAGTTTCAGTTTTACTTGCTATTGCTAAAGGTCAAAAAGAAATCATAGGATCGAAATAGAGAAGGTGTTATAGTATCGATACTACGCTCAGATCCTCCTTTCTCTAGTCTAGCGGTGTTAGTAAGAGCCGTTCCTTTTAAACCTTCTTTGAAAGGAACGTCTAAAAAAGTATTTTTTATTAGATTGGGTGACCAAAAAAACAAAAAAAGAACTTACAGTACACCTAAGGGTCCGTGGCTACTGAAACCTATGGGCACCTGCAAACAACTACAATCGAAGGAGGTATAGATGCGTTGTCATCATAGAGAACACAAATGTTGTATTAGATAGTAATTCTAGACTTGTCGAATGATAACCTCATAGGTTAATGTTAGGTCGCCGGTTCGTGTTTCAAATCATTAGGATATTCGTGCTTTGATAAGGTATTAGACACTTGTAATCGGTTAAAAACGAGGATATCTACGGAGTTTCTTCCGTCAGAGGAACCTCATCAAAGAAGGGTGATAAATTAAAAAAAAAATACAATTGACAAATGTACTTTGAATTTATTGTCAAATAAAGATATTTAATTTTTATATTATATAAATCCATTCAGAACTCTTAGGTTTTTTCAGAAAACTTTAAAAATGTTACTGCAAATATCCAGACAACTGTAAGTCACAAAGCATTGTAGATTAATGTGAAAGTTTTTGTTTAAAGTGGCGCTAATGGGTAATGGTATTAAACAAAGGTAGGTCACGTTTCTGGGAGGATGAAATTAGTTTTTCAATATTAAAAACATTATTTGAAATTAGAATTTTAGTAAACTCAACTACATGTATTCATAACTTGGTTGATTAAAAGCAATTACTATTTATTACTATTTAGAGTCGAGAGAGGTCTTCCTCTTAGGTCTTCCTAGGCGAACATTTCACAATCAAATCGGAGACGTTCTGGAAAAAGGCCAGGTCAAGATTACTCTAAACCAACGAGCATGCATGCGAAGATTGATAAAAGTGGAAGAAGCGAAAGACGTACGTCAGGACCGTAGCAAGAGGAAGGAGATTGTCTCTGCCTACCTATGTACTATTTATTATTATTATTAGGTTATTGATCCGCAAAAAAGTTATAATTTTTGAAGTAAATATTGCTCATAAATAGACATAGCAAATGTCACAAATAAAATAATAAAACTTTCTCAATTACTATGCGACGACAACAAATCTGTTTCTGAGTAAATATTGGTAAGAAACTTATTTTATTCAAACTTTTAATTAATTTCTTGTTAACTTTCTTCTTCGTGTCTAAGTATAGAAAATATTTTAGAGATAAGAGTCATCTTTTACTTAAGATGGGCTCTTTACTCACAAACACAAAGGCACTCCATAGTTTTCATGAAACGATTTCGTTGTATAACTAATAAGTGCAATAGCACAAGCTCAGAGATATAGTGAAGGGTATGTCCGGCATAGCTGTGACATACCCTATGAATACAATTTTTACAATTTAATTACTAGATTATAATGATTATATACCAATCTTTGACCACTCCTATAGAATAATAACATTGCATAGATATATGTATAAGTTATTAGGCTTCAAGGCTTTATTGCAGGTTTGAGAGCTGATGTAATAATAGCTGCTGTAGATAACTTTTCGGGTGCTTACATGACTATAGAGTAACTATATAGAACTGTACACTCGTATAATGGTTTAAATTATAAATTATTATTATTTTTGTAGTTATTTAGATATGTACTCCTCTGGTTGCGTGATATATATAAATATGTATACATACATAAAATACATTGAAATAAATAAGTTATCTTTAAATATATTATAATTAAAATACTTTAAGTAAAATAAAATAAACAAATAATAATAATTATTATAAATATATATTATTATATCAGCTGTCGTCACTTTCTTAAGCGTCAGTAGAATAAGTGGCTGGTTGTAAAAATATTCATTCATGAAAAATGTCTTTTTGTTACGATGCAGTTAAGAATTTTTATTTAATTTCAATGATCACAAAACTTTTCACTGCCCATCCATTACCCGTTAAGTCGATAGATTGTGTTTGATTGTACTTTTAAATTCTAGCCGTGTCAGGAACAAATGGAGCTTATCATTATTTCTGTCGCGTAAATTATCCCTGTCTTTCTAAAGAATAAAATCGAGAAAACTTAGAACAAGTGTCCCCAAAAAAAAAATCCAGTTACGTTTACGGTCTGGTTGGTTTTCATGTCACTTGATTACTTAATTTTAAATCAATACTTCTTTGGTGTTAAATGATGTTAACAGGACGTTTTTTTAGAATCAAAGATACATTATTAATGCTATGGGTTAATGCTGATAATAATTATATTTATATTATGGTTTACGGTGACTAGGCCTGCCACAAGTTTTATCTCTCGGAGAGGTGACATGGTATTTACCAAAAACATGGTCCATTCCACTAATTCTGAAGAGACGACCTAATAAAAATATCAATGTAAAAGGCAAGGGAACTGAACACGGTTTTCGTTAATTTGATTTCAATGAACGAGTTGTCTCTAAACAAATAAAACAATCATTCCTTCTAACTGGTGCTGGGCTGATCATATTGAAAGATAACAGACCTCAAATACACTGAACAGCAATGTCAAATGTGCGAGGTGACTTGTCTGCGATTACTAAACTGCTTCCAAAAGCGTTTTGATCACTGAAAATATTTGGAGAGGACTAACTAAAGGCTCACAAACATGATTAAAGTAGTAAAATAATTTGTTAACTTTTCGGTTTAGGGGTTTTATTAAAAACTATGCAAACAAGTCAAAATTTAATACCTTATATAATTTGTATTTATTTATAACTCTCTTAACTATGAAATTAATAGTTTCAACTACAACACCAATACTTGTAATTATAAGGTGTTTTTTCCATAAATTCTGAAGTTCCATATGACTAGAAAATTTTAAACTTTAAGTTACCACTTCATATCGATAGATCATCGGCATAAATACTTATTTCATTTTGTACACGCCTGTCACCCATAAGCTATAGGTAGACAGATTACATTTTTATTTGGCTCAATACGTCTGGTGTTGCTTTTCTCCCATCTGAGAGATGTAACATGACCGATGGCGAACCTCGTCGCCTGTAATTCATTTCATAAGAGTGATATAATACGCAAATCACATAATAAATCATCGAGTCCCAACCCTCCTTCTCGTTCTTAATATATGAATATAAATGCAGGGTCCTTTAATAAAACAACATAAATTATGGTTATATATTTTAAGTTTTGTATACATTCTATCTTCAGTTACAACTAAAGCTGCATCGCATTTATAAAGAGAAAATACTAATTTTATACTTAAAAAGATCATCAACAACATGACCAAGGGCGTTCACCAACCTTCCATCGTGTTGGGTTTCTTTATCAATGATTTTTTGCGCTTTAATGAAAAGACTAATGTCCAAAATGGACTTGTGCAGATTGATTATGATTATGACTGGGACGTAACGTAGGATGTAGGTGCTGGGAAAGGTGGTAACATTTACGTTTTAAAACGTTTTCAATTGAATTCAGAGAGATTTAGATAAAATAACAAAAAAAAAAGAATCTGCTTGACTGGGAATTTACAAACCAAAATAAAATACCTGACAAAGAAGCATGCTACTGAGTGAAATTAATTAAACGGTGAATAAAGAAATCCGGAGTTACAATCGTGGCCATCACCACGATACCGACATTTTCTCAGAGAAGATAACGGACCATTATGATATTGGGGCAATGAACATAGTATAAATTGTTCGACAACATTGTTGTGAACAATTTTTACTATCAGGTGAACTGAATTGTCACATTTAATGAAATTAAATAGAAATTCTTATTATTGTACACCTCTCAAAACAAACATTAGAGTATCAGACTGTGATTAAGACGTACCTAATTATTAGAAATAAAAATAAAAATGTTCGTTATATATTATTTAAATATTAAAAATGGGTAGTAGTACACCACCGGACGGTTTTTTCTTTAATTAAAAACGAAACTCTGATGGTTTAGGTAGTGATTGAGTAGGCTTGTAGTTGAGAAGGTTAGAGAGGTAGGCAGTTGCTGGGCGAAACAATCAACGTACTCGTAACTGCCTGTTTTCCCCTGCATTCTGTAATCGGTAACTGAGAGAACAACAAATATATAAGCATACCGCTGATAGCTAATAGTAGATAACAAATTATTGAAAATATTACATAATATATTGTTTTTAATGGTCTTATGCCAATGTTAAAAAACTCATCAGATATTTCGTTAGATGATACACTGTCGCTTTTTATATAAGCTGCCATTATTTTTGAATGTTACCTATTAGATTTCTTTTATCCTTAAATTCTAAGCACTTTAAACTAATTTTAGAATGGGCTTAAAATGGGCTTAACACAAAGAACATGGAAGTATCTTGTAGGCCACGATACCTCAGTGGTTAGGGGATCTGGCTACACATCAGGAGACAACGGGGAGTTCGATCCCCGAAGGGCTACTACCAATAAAAGTTTAGAAACTTAAGGAGAGTACGACTTGTATCATTGACCTAGACACTAATGACGGTGCGTCACCATGCCACGTTTTTAGAAATAAGTAGTAGTGAAAACGTGTACCATTAACCGTTAGTTACCGTTGTATAGGCTGTACGGACGAGAGAGCTCTTTCCTTTTTTTGTAAAACTATTTTTAATGAAATATAGGCTTACGTTCGACCTCAATCTTGCCCGATGGAAGGCGAAGATGAGGCCTAGGATGGTACACGTTTGCCTAGAAGGTGTCTGTTCACTTTGGCCTGCCTATAAATAAAGAAAATTCCTCTATATATTACATATTTTAAATAAAGTTAACTATTCGTATAAATGGTAATTTATTAACATAATTGAAACATGATTTTCAAGTGTCGTTGTAAAGCAAAAGTTATGTCTCAAAGGAAATCGTGAACTGTATAGCAATATAAAAATGGAACAAATTTGGTAAAATTCTATACAATTTTGATATTCTTCTGAACTATGCTTTGTGCATAGCGATGAGTTTCTGTATCGAAAGGTAAATTTTAACGTAAAATTAGAGTCACCTGAAAATAACTTTAGAATTGAATACGTATTTTTCGTAATTGTATTTTTTACTACTTGTACAAGGTTTGGATAATAATTATACAAGGTTTATGGGAATAAGGACTTTTTCGAAAAGCATAAGGAGAAGAGGTAAAATTAATTTTACATTATTTTTTACTTTTATTTAGTCGTCAGAGTCGCTATTCATTCACTTTAGCCAGTTTTAAATCAACATTAAAATAAAAATCGCTTATGCTCGAGTGTAGCTTCACCCTGTTTTTGGACTAAAAAGAAAACATTACTGTTCTTTTGATTGTGATTTCATAGCTTATCAGCTAGGTTTGCGTAAATTTCTACTTAAATATATTTAGGCCCATGTGTATTCGTCGTCGAACATCAACATCGGCCTCAGAAGGAATGCTTCTTAAAATGTCAATGTAATTATAATATAACGTTGACATTTTAGTATCAGCGCATGTTACATCAAATATAGTCACATAGTGCCAAAATTTTTTTAGCAATAAACTGGTGAGTGCTATAGATGCACAAAACTCCATCTGACTTTTCATGTGATGGCTGCTTAAAATTATTCATTGTCACCGAATTGTTTCCGTTACTAAGTCAGAAAGTAAAACTATATTTCTTTGGTTTATGTGCTGAAAAAATGTTCGGCATTCAAAAAAAAACAATCCTTGATTTAGTATGAGGTTAAGAGGACTGCGCTTAAGTTGAGAAATTGCTCAATTTGAAACCTTAACGAGAACGAATAGGGCACTCTAATCTTTTCACGTTGGCTATGGGGGCTATTTTTTACATTCCTGAATGAGTATTATCATTTTCATAAAGGAAAAGATACTTTAAAAGGGGTATTCTTTTAAAAAACATTCCCTTATATCATTTATTTAGGTCATTTATGAGTCTGCTGAATCGGCACCATTTTTTATTGCTTTTGTTTTAAATTTTTTTTTAAATTTTTTTTTTTTTAAATGTAACGTTATGAAACCTACATACTTCAATCCTTCTTTCTTTTTTAGCAGCGTCATGAGATCCCCTATAATCGCCACCCGTATGCATAGTCGAATGTGTAAAATTATCGAATTTTCGTTGAACAAATTATTGACGAAAATTAGGAAAATTATTGGAATATTATAAGAAAGAGCTATTACTTGCGACTCTAAACTAATATAGAATTTGTATCCTTGGTATTGGACACTAAGACGACCACAGGCTTATCTCTCGATGACCCAAATAAGTTCTGCTCTGGTGTAAAGTAGTTTAAAAGGACTAAAATATATAGACCTCTGACCACCTTCATAATGACGCCCTTCATAATTTGCAGACTTTTTTGTGATATTCGTAAATTGAACATATTATATATATTTTGAACAGTATTTTTATTATGTAATTAACTTTAATCCGCGGTTTTCCCCGGAAAAAGATGTAGATAGGTTTCAATCTCCATATCAAATTTCATAAAAATAGTTTCATCGGAGATCGTTTAATTTGCGATGGCCGATGAGGAGCAATGAAATTACTGCTGTATCCGTTTTCAAGATTATGGGGAGCCGCGCTTTGAGGTATTCCATATTATTTCTCAGTAATGACAACGGATCTGTAACCTTCTTTTATGGAAGTTATTTTATGGGCGGCTGTAGCAACTTGCTGTCAGGTGAAAGGTTATCTTTAGAACTGTTATTCTAAAGTAATAAAAAATATCCAGATGGAAATTGTGAAAAAAAATAATTTCATCGGAAGGCTTGGATAGGAATCTCGAGAATTCTTCTGGGTTTTAAATATATGTTTATTCAGGTTTACACCAGCGTTCTTGGTTAAGAAGTTTCTTTATATTATGAACTAGAACATTCTTTTAAATTTCTGGACTTACTTTCGCAAATATAATATTAATTGGAGTAGTGTTCCTATTTCTACATGGAGGTATAAAAAACATCCCTAAGTTTTTTTATACCTGTATGTTTTTGCTACCGATGATTATTCAGATATGTATTAAAAGTGACCTTAGTTTTCTAACATTTCCTTTTGCGTCAAGCATAGGAAGAGATAAGTTGAAGAATACATTTACGCCGCTATCACAACGTTAATATTTTACAAAAATGGACCTTTCTTAGCGAAAGTTTTTAAGTAGGCATAAACCACATCTGGTGTTACGAAAAGTAAAGATAAAGTTAAAATCGTTTCATTCGAAACTCGTTCTTAAGCAATTTACTGCATATCTAAATCATAACATTACAAGTATTTTTTAAGTAGAATCGCCAGAAGATTCTAATCTAGTCAATCTACTTCTAAGCTGACATGACATGACATGACAACCTATGGCCTTAAAATAAAATATATAGAGAACCTTGCTTACAAATTGACACAGAAACGAAGTAGTATAGCTTACAATGGTGGTACATTAATGTAACAAATTAGTCTGATTACTCGATTCAGTTTATTAAAGTTTATTTTTTTTTCGAAAAAAGCACGAAACATCCAAGAAAGTACACGTTTTACACTATTAATTGTACATAAAGTAAAAACAAGAACAGCGAAACGAAAGATTAATTAAAGTTACGAAGTTGTAGCTCAAAAATGTCATAAACGTCATTACATTTTAAAAATATATTACAATTAATATGATATCCACGGGGTTTCTTTTGCCTGTTTCTTCTCCGTCATAGGAACCTCACTACAAAATTCGATTATTTCGTTCACTTCATTCATTTCGATCATTCAATTCATTCGCTCATTTCTTTTGTTCATTATATTCGTTTCATTAATTTAATACGCTAAACTTGTTAATTACAAGTAATTAAAAAATATAATTTTTAATTTTTCCAACTCTAATTCTGTCTAATTCTTTGTATTTATTTGTACGGATCGCAGTAAGATTTTTGATGGCTACTAGCAGCTTGTTAATTAAAATCTTCTAATATGTACAATAATAATAACATGCCTCCATATTAATAATTTGTTTTATGTTACGCAATAACTTTTATTTCGCAATTATGAATACATTTGTAATTTAATCACAGATAATGCCCGTCTGTGTTTCCCAATGCGTCGCCCTGGTTTTAGCGGAAAATGAGAAAAGTTTTACCTGTCGGCAGCAGGGCTACTAAATTGTCTTGTAAACATCGAGAAGAAACTGCCAGGGAAAATTTGCATTTTTCCCAATTTCTATTTAAAACTATGAGAGTGGTTTAAGAAACATATTTTATCGCGTTTATTTTAATTTTTAGAACACTCGAGAGCTACTTGCCCTATTTGAGCTGAGAACATGTGTGTGCATTAATTGACTGCGTGCACAAGTCAAACGTGTGTATGTGTATTTTTAAGGTACTTGTAGGTTTTACTATTTATATATTATAAACAACATTATTATTTTTAAATTTCGAAATGCCAAAAAAACCTAGTAAGAAAATTTACATTAACAATTAAGATTGTTTCGCAGTAACTATATTTATATGAGGATAGACATAATTTTTATCTAAAATTTTCGATTTTGTTATTCATTTGCGTATAAGTACTAGCTTGCAACAGAAGCTGACAATTCTATGTTAAGCAATTCCGGGACATTTAGTGAAAATTGTGTGGAGTTAATATTTTAATAAGACTAGGGAACTAACTTATCACGCTTTCTCGAAGACACATCTGAGTACTGCAGATTCTCTTAACATCCTTCGCAGTAACTCATTTATTATGCATACATAAACGAAAGTGAATGCACGCTAAATTTATCGTGGAGGGTGACAAGCCTTTAACGATAGCAAATTAAATTTAATTACTGTTTTATATTATCCTGAGGTGCTTTTCTCCTTAACATAACTCTAAATACTTTGTCCTTTTAGGTAAGGCAAAGTCTAATTAAACTAAGTTTGAAACAAATTATGTCAGCATGTTTACTATTCATGATAAATCGACTTTCCTTAATATTTTGACAATAGGTAATGTTTGTAGTAATATTAAGCCTAAATGTTTTTAAATTAATTCGTTTTTTGAGTATACCAAAAATACATCCAAAACTAACCAAATTGACAATATATAGGTATAATCAAAATCATTTGTCACATACATGTCCAATTTTCAATTTACAATTAAAGGTATCGCCTTTATGTTTTGAGAAGTCTGAATAATTTCATTGTGAATAATGTAAAAACCATTTTTCTCTTCGTTTGTTCAATTAAGGAACCAAAAGATCAATCATAACACTTTCTAGTCTAGTCTAGTGTAGTCGTCGACGTACCACATATTTGAGATTTTATGGTACTATACTGACAATGCCGGCTTACAATTGCTTTGTTGTGCCTATAAAAAGCGATTTAGCCTGCACCAGAAGCTTTGTTAATTTTTTTTATCTTTGTCTCCTTCAATACATTGAAGGATCGTCGATTTTAAGTAACCCAAGGTTTAATTACGTCAAATATACAAAATCAGTGCTGGACATAATATCAGACTGTTAACCGTGGTAAATACAACACATTCTCCTCTTTGGAAATTGGATGATATTACTAATATGTATATTTTCTAATTTTGATACTTTTGGTATATTATGATTATGATACTATTCAAGTAAAAGGCGGGTATCTTAAACTTCTATAAATAGAAGGCTCTGGCTTGAAAGTGGTCAAATAAATTTACAAGCCAGACACAAAGATTACAAAGTTTCTTTCTCGATCTGTTATCTCTTGCACGTAATTTATTTCGGGTCTTCCTGATAGTGTTCAATCCGTGGATAATTTCTGCCCTTTCGTTTCCTTTCTTTCTCTTCCTTTTCCTCTTCATTTCTTCCATTTCTCTTCCCTTTCTTCGTGATCTTCTGCTTGTACATCTACCTCTTACTTCAGAACTCACTACTGAACTGTCCTTAGCGCGCTGCAGTGTGCATCTTTTTATATTCGATTATTCCAGAATAGTAATTTTTATTGATTTTTTTTTATTGAAGCTTATATATCAAACAGTCACCCTTATTTAGCTACCAAAGAGTTTTATTAACATCGACTGCTAATTTGTAAAACATTATTTCTTTTGAGTTAAGAGGTAAGAGTTGACAAGACGTTATCAGACATTCGTTACAATATGATACATCACGTAACGGTACGATTCATACACGGACGTGAGTCACAGTTGCCTTTTACTCTTAGTCGTTTATTTAATAAAAATACCGTGTATTTTACATTTCAAGTACTTTAAAATAAATAGTTTCAAACACCTCATAGAAATAAACACAGATCGAACGAAGTGGTGGCTATTGAAGTTTCAATTTGCTTCGACAAATTCCTGAAAATTACGCTGTTAGTTTACAACTGGGATTTAAACTCCTGCAGCCACAAGATTTCGAATTCAGAATTTAGCGAATTGGATGGCTCAACAACAATATAGCTCTAATGAATTTGAGGTAATAATAAGTACCTACCACGAATTTTCAATTAGCAATTATTCAATTTATTTGTTATAACGCAGTACTAGTTTAGTTTCAGTTTGACGACGGTGTGATTGGTTTTATAACTGCCAATTTTGATTACTTAACTACAGAGTCATGGGTCCTGGGTCCCAGCCGATCTCAATATTTGTGCCCAAACACAATTAATTCGTTTTAGGGTCTGGTTGTGTTGTGCGTTGTTGTCTCGTGTTGGCACTTGGCAACCCTGAGTCTTCAGGGTTGCCAACTATGAGACAATAGAGAAAAGAGAACGGTGGAGTCTTGGTAAGATGGCGCCATTGTTGAAAGGGGGATTAGTTATGTTCAAGATAGTGAAGGAAGTGTCTAGCAACAGTAGTTTACTTAAGGGCAAAACTACGAGTAACTCGTATGTAAGTGTTATTTAAATTATTCAGGTTGGAATTAAAACCATATTCGCAATGATAAAAGCAGTTGAGAAAAATTGTATTCAATACAATTTTTCTCACTGTATTGAATACAATTTTTCTTGATTAATCTTGATTAAAAAAATTATTAAATTCATTTTACATCCTAGTTCAAAGGAGGAAATCCGGCTCAGTGAGATTGTAGAGCAGTAACAGGCGCGTAAAATTTTAATAAATTAGCCTTCAATTGAATCTGTGTGCTCTGTCAGTGAAACTAAAATTCCTATATATAGATATACAACATTGTCTACACAAAAGCAAAGCATATTAAGGCAAGCTACGTGCACTAGAATAATACAATTCAAAAGTATGCAAATTTTCTCAAGCTGTTGTGAACATGAAGCAAGTGACCGACATTACTCTATAACTAAACCATTATACCAGGATACAAATATTGTTCTGCATCAATGTAGAATATAATATAAAATTGCATACAAAGAGGGGTACCATTTAGTTTAGTATATGGAGGTATCTTCTTAGTTTCCTAGATATTTTCATAAATAATATGAAAAAATAAATTATAGTAGTTGTTTAATTCATACATGTTCCTTGAAATTCTACTCGTAGAATAGAACCTACGATTTCTGTAATTAGATTTTTATTTGTCTTATCGGCGTAACAATCTGCCACCCCCTTTCTTCCCAAGGGTATCGTAAGCCGTGATTAAGGCAAAAACCTTGAATCGTAAAGGCAACCGGTATCGCAATAATCATCTCAAAAATAAGCAGATCGATGATGAACAATTTAAGGCGTAATAAAGCATATCTTTCTTTAAATACCAACCGAGGTGCACTCTGCTTGCCAACGAACAAGGCTCTGGCTGCTGAATGATGGCGAAATATTTAGCTGAGCTAGCCGAACCCAAATTCCATGACTAATGATGGGGAGCAGCATCACTAATGCGAGGATCCGGGACTGAGCTTACCCACCCGCTCGTCAAGTGTGGTGAGTATGGGCAAACCTTCATAGAAATATTTATGCCTGCATTTACCAGCGCTTTCTAGGGGGTGCCTATGTATTAGTGATAGTAGATTGAATAGATAATTTCTGGCGGAAATCGTAAACTATATTAATTGGCAGAATTATAAAAAACAAAAAAGAGTATAAAATTTTGAAAAACCTCTGTTAAAGTGAAGATCTGTTGGAATATAAATAAGAAATAATAATTTTAAAACAGTAAATAACTGATCTAGTAAATCCTTAAGAAGACACTATGTCTGTTTTGTTTTTATAGTTAGCCCGAACTTTTACACGATTATAGATGAGAAAATATTTGTAAATTCGAAATAAATAAACGAAAGAGATATAGCAGCAGATATACCAGCTTTACTATAATAGACGTTTCCAAACAGAATATTCAGAAGCTCGTTGAGGCTTCTGAACCAACCTATAATCCTATCAATAGTATTATGTGTACAAGCTTCAATTATTAACGGACCAATTGGTTACTTGTTTCGCCGTGTTAAAATACAATATTTGATTAAATTTTGATTCGTCACAAAATTATTTAAATTGTTATTCAACAAAAAACCAACACAATCATCAAATCACTTCTTAATATTTCTCTCATATTGTAATACACACTCTAATCTCATATTTTTTATAGGTTTGTAACTTAGTAACTTATCTATAAATCACTCTTCTTATATTTTACAAAACTTATGTCAAAATTTAAAATCCTTATTCTTCGACATAGGAATATAAAATCCACTTTTTCGTTTGGTAATAGATTCCTCTGATGGAAAAAAACAAGTTAAAGAACGTAGGGATCCTGTTTATTTTATTTTATTTTTAATAATAATACAGATTTATATTATTAAAATAATAGTCGTACTATTATGAAAAGCTTGTTTCAAGAAACACAGTCCCAACTCTTCCCCATTTATAAGTTAGCGTTACCTAAATATTTAACATTAATTTAATGCATTTAATTTTATTCCCATTTAAAAGCACCAAAAAAATAACTCTTTTGACATAGCATTATTTACCTCGTCACGTGTAACAAGTTGTCAACATTTACGACTATAACAACCATTTGAACACATCAGCTACCTTCTGATCAGGCGATGTCTTAATTTTATTTTATAAATGTAATTAATGACTTTGCTGTAAAACATACTTGTTTAAATATTTTTTAACATATTCTTTGAATGTCTCACAATAGTTATATGACCTTACGCTCTTAAGTTCATACAACCCTTACTTTGGTGAATTCCTACAGTTGTCTATTCATTAAATGTCTAGCAACTGTTCAAAGATAATGTTAAAGAAATAATAACAGTATCTAATTACTTTCTTTAGAGATTAAATAATGCACTGTATAAGACATTTGTTGTCTTATAGTATGTTAGCTTTTTATTAAACTACTTCTAAACTTACGATCATTATTTATTATTGGAAGAGACACGGCTTTCCTAATACTATGTTTTTACTGTCGTAAGAGACAAAATGCCCAGAGTGGTCAAAAATTAATTCGTGTATTATTGTGCTTACTGTGCAATGGCTTGACATCTGTGAAAATATTATTTGTGCACATTGCCCTCGGTACCGTTATTCGCGTTGGTTCTAAGAACAAGAAACAATTGAATGATTTAAACAATCAACGGAATCTAATGCTGATGATAGAAGCTTCCAGGAGATTAATATTAAAGTCATTTGACAACAGATTTATTCTGTTTTTGATTTATAAGTAATACTTCCTCTAGATTTTTTTCAAAACATTTATACAAGGAATATGGGGCCATAAAATGAAGAGGTGCTCAAGCTCAACACTAGCTATTTTATAGTCGTTGTTGTCAGTCACGCTTGTATACATACGATACGTAAGGCCATTCGGTTTTTAAATTATCAAAAACTGCTCTTAATAGTACGCATGCTAGTACAGATACGCATATCTGACTGCTAATTTGTTTAACACAGTACTCACAAGATCTATGAAACTCCAGTATTGGGTATACGTGAGAGTACATTCATTTGTTTTTTGTTAATTATCGAATCATCGCCAACTTTACAGTCTTCTACTTGACCCTCTTAAAAATGTAGTTGCCAGAAACTCGTGTGTTAAATCATGTTTCTAAAATAAAAAAAAATATTTAAAGCACATGTAAAGTTTGGACATGTAAAAGAACATTGGAGCAGTGTGGAGAACTCTCGCCATTCCTCTGGATCTTGGCTTTGCGGCATGATATTTAAACGCATATCTCCCTCCTTTTACACAGTTTGCAGTTTCGAATAATAGCTATTGCGAAATTTTTTAATAGTCTTTGAAATTAATTACTGCGAAATACAGCTTCATCCATCAATCACATAGTAGACGTCCGTCTTATTCTCTTGACTTGGATTTATGTTACTTTGAACTTTGAGTGAGTTACAACCTATTGTGTGTTATGGCGTTATTTAATCAAGATTGGGAAGGTTATACAAGCACAATAAGTAATATCGCTCGTAATTAAACGATGCGCATTCTCTTTGTTTCCCAGAAGAAGACAATTCTTCGTGTTGTAATAAAAACAAAATACTATTACACGACAAGAAAGTTAAAAATAAACTGCAACGTAACTTTGGAACTCTAAAACAGTTTAACGAAGACATAGGAGTTAGTCTAAGCTTAATGGATGTTAGTCACTGCGCTAAATGGTGTGACCGTTTACTGATAAAACACAGTAATGTCAAATTTAGATCGTAGCATAATAAAAAAAGAAACTATAATCTTAAATATACAAGTTACGTTCTTTTAATGAACATTTGGTTAAGGTGCATGTTTCTTAACTTATTTAAATGATAAACTTTGAACCGCATTAATTTGATCAACTCTCATTATTTGGAAAATTTCTAAAAGACATCCTAGAATTACCATAAACTTATCCTTCTGAAACTATAATTACTGGTTTATATATAACAACTAAAACTAATTTATAATCTATGTGATCAGCACAATGTAAATCATTAGTACCATAACTCAATGTTTTGTGCATTTACTTTAAAATTTACGAGTATATTGTGTTTCTAACGATTGCATGTTAAATGAATTGAAATAACCTAAAAAAGAACAGAGTTAACATTTTTTTCTTCATACCACCACATATAGTCTGAAAATAGAAAGAAGCTGAAAATCACATCTACATCTCACAAGTAATGTATAAATGATAAATATACATAAGCCATATTGATGAGGTTAGACAATAATTAAGAATTGAAATTTGATTTACATTTTCACAACCTGATATGCAGATCTATATTTGTCGCTGTTAATTGCGTCATATGAGTGAATAGAATCTAATGGAAGCAGAAATTTTATTTAACACTAATACAAGTAAAACGGGGAATACCATTTGGAGAATAAGCCTACACTAACCGCGCATGAAAAAATACTTTACCGCTTAATTCGCATATTTGGGTTTAATTATAACAAAATATTAGCACTCATGCCTATTAACCATTTAGTAATTATAGATTTCCATTTCGCATAACTCAGCGGGCTTCCGCAATCCTTTTTTTCCTTACGCTTTCTCTTCGCGAGACAGAACGTGACTGCAGGGTATCCTCTTGCCGGGTTTGGCCTCTATCCAAAGGTTTTTCTTTTAGTCACCTCGCTTAAAAAAGTGATGGTATATTTTTAAGATGTTACCAGAGGGCAAAAAAATCAGATTTATTATAAAAATTGGTACGTTCGGGATTAGAAAATCATGCTTTTTTTTTAAATAAACATAAGTTCATGTTCAGAGTTAATATTTAGTCTGGTAAATTTTCTCTCAAAGCTGTACATTATATAGAGTTTATATTGCAATGATTTCTTGAAATTTTACTTCTAATTGTATTAATTAATAAGGTTTCTTATCTATGCATTATAAAATAGCAATATTAACTTACCTTTACATCCTCGATTCCTTAAAAAACCTTTACAGATCCAACAAAAAAACTTTCACAAAAACTCTTGGTAATGACCCTAATAAATTACAATAAATGCATTTGTCATAATTGGAAATAAATGTGTATAGGATTGGAACCAGAACAAATAATCTGTCTAGATTGTAGGAATATAAGTTGTAAAAGGAGTTTGTTTATTACAAATTACTTGATTAAGAAATAAAGCAATATTAATGTTACTAAGTGTCTAGCTTATCGGTTATCCCAAAACTTTACCCACAACCTCAAAGCAACTTATAAGTAATTAACATTGTGTTCGATCAGATGAAAACCACTTCAACGTTTTATGTAATAAACGTTAACACTAGAAATTAATTAGCAATTTTTAATACAATGTATTTAATATTGCTAACGAATGTATAAGTTTACAAATTTGATTTAGCACTTCTTTTCTTGTAAATCTAAAATTTAAAAATTTCTTATGAGATATTGAAAAAAAAATCAAACAAAGTGCATATTTAATGGATATAACGTAATTCATTATATCATCAACCACTTATTCGATCGATCGAAACATCCTAGAATTCTTTCCATACCAAAAAATATTATCAAATGATCGATATCATTTTACGTATATTCTGGTTTTACTTGAAATGTTTCGAATTCTGATATGTATCGACGTCTCATCTATTATTCCATCTTTTAAAAATGAAGCTCATTCTTCAATATTCACTGAAAGTCACGATGCTACGCCACTCCACACTCTTTTATTGAACAGTATATTTATATTTTATGAAATCTTAGACACACATACGGATATCACAATTCAACGAAGAAATGCATCTCGCATTAACTATATTCAATATTTTGTTTAACAGTAACAGTACTATATGGCAGCGCGGTAAAAACTGCACAACTGGGGCGGTAAAAACTCAAAACCCAAGATACTTGTATAACTAGATATATTGGAGGCAAAATAGATCTCTACATCACACCACTCGGTTCACCACTATGCCCTTGATAAGCCAGTCGCATTTAAGGGTTCCTTAGATACCTAAAAGCAATCCAATCATTCAAATACTCGTATAATGATTCCTACACGAGAAACAAAAATAAGGCAGAAGTAAGAACCCTCATTTATTAAATAAAATCAATGTAAAAATGGGAATAAAATGTATTTCTTTAACTATTTAATATTACGACTATACGAAAAAAATAAGACGGTATATTGTATTTAAATGATTATAATGAAATATTACATAGAACTATATATACATATAAATATATATAAAGAGGTTGGCTGAAAAACCAGTTCTGTGACGGAATCGACTTTCGGCATAGCGAAATATTGAGCTATCGACTTATTGTGTATTAAATATTGTTTATGTTTACTTTTGGTTTTAAAATTTACCATTTAATTTACCTTTGTGTGCCATTTCTGGCCAATAAAAGAACTTTTTAATGAAATTTAAAAATGTACACATTTGAATGAAAATCGTCATTATCTTTTTAACAAATTAAATTTCTATGGTGTCATCATAATCATTACTACAACCTACCACAAGTCTTCTGCTAATTATAGCCGAGCCATCTGCAACAACAGAACGTTGAATGATGTAGATGAACGAGACGCTACGCGGAAATACTATTAAAAGTTGGCGACGGATGTTTAAAGATAGATGCGGAGGACATTGTATGGTGATACACAATAGCAAAGAGTTTAATACCAAGGTAAATCCAGATATAGAAAATAATGTCAATGACGACTTGTAGCTGTGCCTAAAAGTCACAAGAATGATACTGTTTCAATAATAAATAATGTAATTTTGGATGGGGTTTGCGGTAAAATACGGAATATTTATCAGAAGACACGATCACGGACATAGAGCAGTGTACGTCGTATTCCATCGAATTTGTAAATTCTCTTGAACTATCAGGTGCGCCCTCCTACGTGGATGCAGAATTTAGATGCACCCCGATTGTGTAATGGTAGAATACTCCGCGTAACTAAAGTTGGGTGAAATATTATTAGTGCCACTTCTCTCACTGGGTCATATAAAAGCCAAAACGAGATGATAACGAATCACAATTATACCCACGTACTAGGTAAGCTCCTAAAGTTTCTGCCCATTAGATTAATGGGTGATACAAAACATTGACACAATTAAATTATTGAACTTTTCTCTAGTTACCCAATACAAGAATTGTTACTAGTTTTCATTTCGTTACAAAAAAACATTCTAATAGAGTCAGAGTGTCGAATAAAAGTTATAAATGCATAAAATTGAGTATCGTGCTATGTTTAAGTTTTTGACTTACGAGGGAAAGAGACCGGAGGAAATCAAGCAACATTTAGATGCTGTATACGAATTTTGTTTGGGAAGAGAATCAATCGAAGATAAGCCACGTCCAGTACGACCACCCGAGGCTATTACAAACGAAAACAACAAATAAGTAGAAAAGAAAGTACTAAAAGATAGGCGCCCAAAGACAAAATAATTAGCAGCTATAACTAGACTTTGAAAAACAATAGTGCTCAGAATCCTACACGAACAGTTAGGTATGAATAACCAAAATAGGTCCCAAAACTCTGTTTTTATGTCTATATGGAGGTTGACAGAAAGATGTTTTGGATTCAATTGTTACGGGTGATGAAATTATTTTACTTTATCATTTTGCTTTCTTAAAAAGGGAATTAATGGAGTGGAATCATCCGAGCTTTGTGCGATCAAAAAAAAGCAAAAGTTGCTCAATCTCAGAAAAATTATACTGATCAAACTATTCTAGAGATATTAACTGTATAGTTACGGGCCATTATTATGCTTCCTTGTTGAATCAATATCGAAATGCTATTAAAGAAAAACGTCGAATGAAACTGTCGTGAAGAGTTTTGTCGAAAACCCGACGGTCCACAAGTAAAGTGTTTTAAATGCTTCCATTAAGGAATGCGGTTTCAATGACCTCGAATCCATTGTGTAGTTCCGATTTTCCTTATGCGACTATCATTTATTCTCAAAATTATCGACTCGAGAGGAAAAAAATATAACAATAATAATGAGGTGAAATCAGCAGTTTGGCGCATTCTAAGTCCAAACTTATATAGAATTGATAGCAAAACGTTATGAAAAGTGTATTGAATAATAATGATAGTGCATCTCCTGCACACAACATTTAATATGTATAAGGGCCTGAAGTAATAATACACAACATTGTCTACTATAGTGTACAGAGGTAGCATTCTGCTCTGAGTCCATGATCGTGTCTGCTGATAAACAGATTGTTAAATAAATCGGCTGATTGATTTACTATGTATCCACCTAACTTATTTCATTAATTTTATGGTGGGTATGGTTCATATTATTATTTTGATGTGTAAAGTCTAGGTTCAAAGATATGCAAATTTTTAAAGTTAAACCGTAGGTAGTCTGATTTTAAATTAGCATACATTATGAAACTTTTCATCAAAGGGATCTACCAATAAGATTTTATTATTGGTAGATCCCGAAATACAAAATGATTGAAGCCGTGGTTAATTGGTAGCTTGTTAATATGTAAGAGTAGTAGGTAATTAAATCGCCGCGGTTGTATGCAGTAGCCGGGATATATTCTAATAGAGAACTTTTAAAAAACACTAAATATTAATATACATTTTACTTGAAAACTTATTTAATTTTTGAAAGAAATGCTTTCTTAAAATACAATTCCACAGGTAAAGCTTTTAGTAATGTTAACTATGGGCATTTTAGTTGTAATTAAAACAAATCCAAAGAGAAGCACCGTTGCGCTTCAAATAATATCCTTTATGAAACACACTTGCGAGCAACTGAGCAAAGCTTTTTCCATTTTATGTGTTTCTGTGGATTATTTTACGGTTCTTTATGTAAATGATTAAAAAGCCTTTTAACTTTTTGATTAGCGCGCAAAGAAAATATTAAGTAGCAAACTCAAATTGACAATGTTCGTTACCATGTAAATATATGTTTCATTAAAAATAAAAAAATGGTCAAAAGTTTACTGGTTAAAATTACAGTAAACTTATTTATTTAGGAATTTTTCAAATGAAATTAGAGTCACATCTACCGGAATTTGAAGGGCACCAACCATTTAGTTGAAATCCGAATGATGCAATTTTCATGATGTAGTTTCTCCAGTGCTACGAAAGATACCGTTGGCAAGTAAACAGTCCTGTTGTTCAATAGAGCATCGATGTCTAATTGATTAAAGTAGAGTATAGCTAACTGTAAATTGATAGTATATTCTAGGATGTTTTTTACAATGAAGCCAATCTCCTAGGAGGATAACTTTAAGATTGTTTCTATTAAGTAATGTCCTTATTTTAAATTTGATTGGTTAAAAAATTATTATGAATTATGTAATAGATTTGTATACGATATGCAAGAAGGAGAAAAGCTTTCTTAGCGCTCTTAAAATACTAAAAATCAGTGATCAAGGCAATATAATGATATTTCCAACCACATCGTTAATTTTAGGATATTATCGGCCTGCAAGTATTCGCGCTAACTCACTCTAACTGTGCATTATATGTGGTAACACTGCCGGGTTCGCAGGCCTTACATGTCGATGGGCTCGCTGCTGGACCAGGTGACGTACCCGTCGCGCGCCGAGTCCTGAGTCTTTACCTTTACCGTATGCGATGTAACTCTTATGCGATAAGATCGGTAAAAGGATTAGATGAAGTGTTAGGTGCACCAGATGCAGGACAGCACAACCAGACTCGAAAATCAATCATTTGTTTTCACGGTCACGGTTGTAAGTCACACGGTCGTTGTATTAAAAGACTATGAACGAGATTCATACTATTGTCTACAAATATTATTGGAACTGTATATTTCCGTAAATTCATATTCTATGACTGGAAACTGTAACTTTTGCTCTATTTTTATAAATATGACATATTACTCGTATGATCTTTGTCAGCGATGTGGTATTATAGTTCATAATAATCGCCTTCTGTTTTTAACCCTTCGTTAGCATAGCTCATAGGTTATCTATGGGTTGGTCAATAGTTTGTTTGAACAATGCTTTTTATACCTATAAAAATATTTTAGCTGAGCAGCCATATTTTTACAGTAAATTCATGAACTGTGATTTTAATATTTTTAATTTATAGTTTTAAAATTCTTGATACTTCGAAGTGTCTGAAGTGTAGTATTTGAATGAATAAACTAGGGCTCTTCAAATTACTAACTGCAGGAAAATTCTACTTCACTGGCGAGAGCAAGTGAACCATTTTTGAGAGCATCACATTCAGTGTGTTTTTTTAAATTACATTCTAGCTTAAAAGATACTACTGAAACTGTATTTATTGTAGGGTTTTAAATATTTTCTTACTATGAGTACGAGTATTAACAATAAGTACGTCTATGCATATAGACGTATTACTATATAATATCGTTGTACTTTGTGTTATGCATCTCCAGTTGTTTTTGGAGTCCTAACTGAAAACTGTGCGGTGGTATTCACACAGACTGTAACCGATCCTTTTTGTCATCACACAACTAGTGAATGTACTTTTTTTAGTATTATTTATTCTATTTTTTTAATTGTTGTGTGATTGACAAATAAATATGTTTCTTTCTTTCTTAAAATAGCAACATAATTCTTCTTTTCTTCTATATTTTATGTAATGATGAGTGGTTAAACCGCAGACATTCTATACATACAACGAGGCATTACATCTTCGTCTTCAGAGGGATGACGCATCTACATTTTGAAACTTTACCAAGGAAAAAGAAACTTAACAAAGGAGAAAGTGCTCATGTTATCTAAGTCTCAAATAATTGCATCGTAAAATTAAAACTAAGTTTTAGGAATAGAGTAAGTATTTTAATTTAGGCCACTGCTATCAGAGCTTAAGTGACCCTAAATATCACTCGAGGCTAATTAGAGCAATTTGCGACGGTAGCTGGCGTAGAGTACTAGTCGCTTGTTATCACATCCATTCCGAGGAAATCTTTTAAATTTGCAGAATGAAATATGTTTTAAATATAATTTTCTGTTAACAGTTGCTCAATTTGCAGCTGCTGAAGTTAAATTATTAAAGCTCACAATAGTACAAAAGTGAAATATTTGATATAATTTTTATATCACACGTCTCATTTAAAGTTATAAAATGTAAAAGAGACATTTAAATTTAAGACAGTATATGAGATAATACACTTCTTTTCGGAAAAACATTTTAAATCGAAGTGTTATGACTCCTATTGTACATGTCTATTACATATTTTTTTATCTAAGGAATAATAATATACACAAAAATGTATTATCGGAATCAAATTAAATCGAGAATCGATATGATAAAATATTTTTTTATGTCTAAATCATCAATGGGCTTTTCATTATTATGAAAATTATTCATCTACATATTAATTTATAGTATAATTAGGATAATCTTAATTTTAATTATTAAAACTTCAAGACAAATTCATAAAACTTATGATGCAATTCTACAGGTTATTTTAAGCATTTTCTTAAAAAAAACTTAAGATTTATGGCTATTCAATGTTTTTATGAAATTTTAATAATATTGTATCTTTATGTACAAGATCTTTTTCTCTTAATTATATCCCAAGTAAAAGATTTCAGCATAAAGACAAAAGAAAGATATTGAACTTTCATCATAGACGTTCATCATTCTTAAGTTAATTACACTGTTTTAATTTGAATTTATGCTGTTTGTGGTTATATAGGCAACAATAACGTTTTCGAATAAAATATTAATAGCGTGCAAATGAAAAAAAGTCTAACCGGGGATCAAGTGTATTTTTTGGATATCTCCAAAGTACTAAAGTACAGTTGTTCGATAAATACAGACTTAAAAGCTTTGAAAATATAAAAGTTTTACATCACCACCCGGCTCTACCACGTACAAACAAAACCGTAGAAATAGTAAACATTTAAAAGTAATGAAAAATCAAATAATTTGAAAAGACAGAATATTATGTTTATTTAATTTTATCTTGTCTATGTATTTAACAAAATATGTAAAAATCGTGTGGTGGGAAATGGGTAAGGCTTAATATTTAATTAAATTTCGGTAAGGCTCAACGAAAGCATGGCCATATAAGTGCTCTTTTAAAATGTAGACTGCGGGATAATTTTACAAAATAAGTGAACCATTTACTAAAAGCATCTACATTGAATATGTAAATTGGAAAAAAATATTTTTGGGATTTAAAAGGAATAAGTTAAGTATTTTTTACAATGTTTTATTTTATAATGCTATTAAACCGGAAGGCGATATGAGAAATAGACTGTCTTTTGAAACTATGATAGAAGAAAACATGTTGATGAGTCGATACTGAAGATATCTTTAAAGGGAAACTCTTGATCCAGTAGAAACTAACAAAGTTTATTTATTGTTAGGGCTCCGAACCCACTGCGGTATACGTAAAGGGTCTAGGAAACGCTCCGACGGCGGGTTGCAGTATTGCCTTCTACAATCCACATCCTCTACCTCCTACATATTCTATCCTAGTCACGTGCTGTTGGTAATACATATAGTTGTATTTATTACTATAAAGTATCTATCTTTTTCAGAGCCATGGTAACCTAGTAGTCAGGGCCCTCTCTTCAATTTCATGTTACTCAAGTGACCAAGGTCCGACTCTCAGCACCACTAAAATTGTTAATAGCAATTGTTAATAGCATTTTAAATACTAAATTTTCCAGCAGTCTAATAAACCCCTACCTTACTTTTTTCTTTACTGAATATTTCGTTTTCTTTCTAATTTGAAGTAGGAATAAAAGAAATTGACTTAATAAACATTATATTTTCTGCAAAAAAAAATGTAAACTTTCAAGATAAGCTTTTAGTAGTGACTTTTTGCATTAGAGAAATTTCCCTTGGGCCATTTTTTAAATTCAGTTTCCCTTTGTTTAGACGTTCTATCATTAATTCTGTTAGGTTTTGTATTACTTTATTAACTTAAATGTTTCACATTGGTGATGGGGACCAGCATTACTAATACCAGGCTAGTGGAACTGTGAGTTCAAAAATTCTAAAAGGTTTCCGAACCGATGGAAGAAACAATTGATATATACCTCATTACATATAATTTTTTGGAGGAAAGGGAATCTTGTCATCTTTTTTTTTGTCAACAAAACGATAGCGGAAACTTTATTTAACTTTGCCGGAAACAAAACCACAAACTATTGATCGGGAGCAGCATCTTTAGTGCGAGCCCTGCACTGCGCCCACCAACCCTCTTGCCCATCGTGGTGAGTATGGGCAAACCCTTTCAAAATATGCATATATTCGTAGTGAGTTCATACGCTCAGCAGTGGACTTAAATAGGCTGATTAAGAATTGCTTTGACTGGGGTGCATCAGCCTAGTTAGAAGAAAAACCCGAACGTAATAAAAGTTTGACCGTGTTTTACACATTAACATTTTATTTTTAAAAATCTAGGCTCTCAGAAAGAAAACATACGGAACAGAGAGACTTAACAAAACGACTAACACACAAAGTTAGTCACAAGCTTTAGACCATACACTTCTACATCCATTATCTATAAATAATGTAATATTTAAGCGTTGATATGTCTATGGACTAAGATGAGATGTGCTGTTAATCATTATTAGCTAGTAACATGGTCCCCATTTTTTGTCAGCGACCGTATGTAAATAATTTTTCGTTACTCAAATTTAGTCCTGCTAATTAATTTTAATTTTAGTTCAATGCTTCTGAACAGTAAGCAAAAGATAAAAAGTTAAGTTTATGATGTTTTATTTCATAATCAATCAGGAGGCAGGGCCTGATTTCGGCAATAGTAGCCGTTTATAAATGTTCAACGTCTGGGCAAAAGCCTCCTCAAAGTTCAAGTGGGTTTTGGAGCTGGTGAAGTCTGCCACCCTGCTCTAATACGAATGAGACAAGGCAATGGATGGACGAATGGATTGATCGTCTTTATAACTTTTGTAATAAACCTTTTAAACTTAAAAAATGCAACATATATTAAGGCTTGTGTTAAGTATTTTGTTAGAGCTGTGGTGGCCTAGTGCGCAGGGTAGATCGTGTTATAGCGAGTAATCTGGGTTTGGCATCCGGTGCTTAAATTTGTTCAGTGTAACACGCTGATTTTATTATAAAATTGATCACCTGCTTGACAGTAAAAGAAAACATTGCGAGGAAACCTGCATGTCACGGAAATTATTGTTTGAGGACATGTGTACATGTTCCTACTTTATAACATTACAAAGTTTTGTTTTACCAATTAGTTCAACGATTATGACGTTATGATTTAACTTTTACAGAAGAACAAATAATCGTTTCGGTTAAAAGTAGAGTTACGAATACGATATCTTAAAGGTCAACGCTTCTTTAAATTAAGACTGAGAGCAAGTCTAGCGGATTCCCAAAAGAGACAGTAGTTGGATTAGTCTTCGTTATCCCGAATAAAAGTAACGCAAACTGAGAGTTATTTAACCAAACTGAACTACAATTTTTTCTCTTCTTTTACTTTAATGTATTTTATCTGTAAAAAGAAACCAATTATGTATTGCGTTATAAGGAAACTACTAAAGAACCTTTCTTATTGAACAGTCTTAATTTCTACGAGCTTTCATGTTGCTATTTAAGCTTGCTTATTAGATTATTATTGGAAAGGTTTCTCATTTATAAAATAAATTAACGCTGATCAATATTAATAAGTAATATCGACATATGTTCTTAATTTATTTCACCGTGAAATTCGATCCATGCCGGATGGACTGAATCTTGTGTATCAGTTCATCATCATCATCATAATCAGCTGTAATAGTAATGTTTAGTAGGTGGGTTGGTAATTGCACTACTATACACCTCTAACCACGCTGCTACTCGTCACTCGTATGCATATTTTAATCTACCATCTATCGGAGACCGGGGAATGTCTAGCAATTCTTCTAGGCAACTTTATCAGCACTTTAAATTAAAAATCGTTAAATAAAAAGTATAGTAAGTAAAGTATTTAGCAACTAAGGTGACATATAAGAAGAAATATGCAAGTTTTGCTTAAAACAAAATACCTTCTAGTTATCGCATTAAATGGTAGTATCACGAATAGTATAGATACTGCCCTCACAAATTTCAGCATAGGCATATCTTTTAATGGTTTTTGACTCTATCTCACAAGTGGCATAATTTTTTATAAGTTTCAGTATAAAAATATAACTCAAATTGAAGTGCAGTGTTTTTTTTATTAGATAGGGTTATCAAACGAGCTGGCAGGCCACCTGATGATAAGTGACTAATGCAGTTCATGTTCACCAAACTTTTTTTTATAGGAAATGTGGCAAACGAGTATGCGATTCAATTTATGGTACGTTGCCTGCCTTTAAGGCTATTTGGGAGATGAGAGGGAGGATGAGGAGGGAGATGCGGCGGAGTGGGCCTCTGGTTACCTCACTCACCGAACGAAATGCAGAAGTACAAGATGCCTCTACTTCACGCCGGTATTATGCGAGGTCTTGGTACCAACACGGTCGAGCTCGGGAGCACGGGACTCATAGCACAATATTCAGATGTGCTATCAACTATGCCACGCGGTTGTCAATCTTTTTTTTATTATTATATATTAAACGATGGTCATTTTGTAAAACTTTTTTCATCACAGTATTTTAGTTTTTTTCATTCTAAGAATAAGCTCTAGAATATATTAACTGCCTTAATTTAAGCACAAGAATAAAGAAAAGGAAAAAAAAATATCAGAGGTGGAGACCTCTGATATTTTGAGTTCATTATCTAACTTCCATCGAACTTTTTGCTGATAAGAAAATGATGTCTAAGGGCACATATCAATTACTTGGATATAATATAACCATGTTGTCTTATTTTCCACATTATTACGTCTGTTTTTCTTCTTTTTCATGTTTATCGTCGTTTAAGCAATCCACTGATGGGCCTATACCTACCCTAGAGGGAGTATTAGTTCGAAATTACTTTCCATAACTAGTGAATTACCGATCGTAGAACGGGAAAACGTTTTCATCATAAACACTGCTGTCTTTCACTGATTTGATTAAGGTAGTAAGTAGTTTTTCCCCCAAAACGGAAGAGTTTTCGTATCGCCCCCAACCTTAGTGGCCGACCTGACTTCGCGAAGTGGGCTGGTCCGAGCGGGTTGCTATAGTTTTGGTCCAGTACTAAAAGCAAAGTAAAAGCATATAAATGTTCCTACCTAACTTGCGAGCCTTCTGCTCGCGTGTCTTAAACGTCAAAGCTGTCAAGGCCACCGGGCCAACAGCGTATGTACCGCGAGGGTTTTAATCGGTCCACCAAATGATTTATTGATCCCGACATTACCTGTCAAAGCTCACGGGGACTGGTACTGCATCATTAAGCTGAGTGTGGTCTGTTTGCCCCCTGCGCCACGCAACATGTCTATTAAATGTTTTGCAATGTTTGTTTTTTGAGTGGCGTCTTTATGCAATAAATGTTTCTTTCTTTCTTGGTAAGTTTAGCATAAAAGGAAAACTAAAAGAAACTAAATTATAAACTAAATGTTCCCCTGGTGGGCAGATAAGGTTAATTCAAAGTATTAACGGAAATTTCAGCGGTTCTGGAGCTGGTAGAATCAAATTTTAGTCGAGTCGAGTCGGTGTTAGTGCCATAAGAAAATAAAACAATTTTTTTATTACCTCTGTCAGTATTGTGCTATATTCCATAATTAAGAAACTCCATTCGATTCGTATTCCAATTAAGCAAAAAAAATCATGAAAGCCTGTGTTTGTATTATAAAGGTACACGTACACAGCGTAATGGATGCACGGCACGTGGGCCCAGTGCGTACTGTCGGTAACACAGAACAGAAAAAAAAACGGACAACATTGGAGATTATTCACTTCGTTACTCGCTGTAGGTATCACTGTGTGCTGTATCTCTTGTGAACTAGTAAATGAATGTCGTAATATGTTCAACCCAAATTAAAACTTCTTGTGTTAACCGAAAGTATCGGACTCGAAAGCTACGTAACTATACAACTTCGATCACTTTTGTGCTTATAATATGTGAATAACCACACTAAAACAGTACTAAGAATAGTACTGTTTTTAAATACTTTATAATAAACATGATGTACAGGCAAATTATTATAGTAGAACACAGCATTAAATAGATCATTCGTTTAAGATGTCGGACATTTCAGAGTATGTTACTCTCAGCAACACAACGCAGCGGAGTTAATTAAGGCAAATTGCGGGGAAGTTTGTATGGAGTGCTCCTCTGCTCTTTATCACTAACATGCCGACCAAATACAAGATTCAAAATAAAGGGAAGGCATAAGCTTATTTTATATTCTTACCATACTTAATCAAATAGAAGAAGTGGACTGTTACGTAAACTTTATTATGGTGGGGTATTTCTATATTTACTCATCTGGTTGGGTTGTGTATATAAATAAACATAGATATAAATCAAAACCATAATATTAATAATATTTTATAAATTATATATATAATAACCCAACCAGATGGAAGCCCCCGGCAGGGGAGACCAGACAGCCGAGGGTTAGGGAGAAAGGGTAAGAAACCGGCGGTATCAAGTAGCACCGCCTTCTGCATTTGAGCTCGGAGCGGTCCGTCACGGAGTCCCAGCAGCCTCAGATGTTCCGAGAGGCTGACTGGGATTAACCCATTCGCAGAGACGACGATCGGAATAATTTCGGTCGGCATACCACCCCACATGTCGGTTACCTCGTGAGCCAGGTCCAGATATTTTGTCTTCTTGTCTGTTTCGGCTTTCACGAGGTTCTTTACGTAAACTTATTATTAAAATGTACTTATTTGCAATGATCGCAATCGTGTTTTCTGGTTTGCGGTATACCGAGGTAAGAAAGTATTAAAAAGGCCTTTGAAGTGTAATGTGTTCAGGGACGGCCTTATGAGTTAAATGTCCAAGAGTATCATAACTATATAACACTATAGTCCCTCGCGACAATAGATACTAGAAAGCGTCAAGAATACAATAGTGAAATTTATCAACCTCATTATCATTTCAGCCTATCTATAGGTCCACTGCTGAACAAAGTCCTCCCCTAAGATTGTCACAAAGCTCGGTCCTGAGCCACGTGCATCCATCGACTTCTCGTAACACTACGCAGGTCGTTATTCCGTCTTGTAGGGGGTCGTCCCACACTACGTTTGCCTGTATGTGGCTGCCAATCGAGAGCCTTTTTCCCCAATGATTTAATTACTTTAATTTAAATGTGTAGTAAAAAATAATAGGTCTTTAGTGGTTACACTATTGTTTATCAACCATTAAATCGAAAATACAATGTGAATATAAGAAAATTAATTACCGAACCGTCATCAAGATTTTACTAAACAACAAAACAATGTTTAATTCATACTAGAATAGATACAATAAATTAACGAAGAGAGGTTCAGGATAAATCATGGTTTACAATGGTTGCATACCAGCTAATAACTTGAAGATGAGTCACAGCTGTGAATTTATTCGAATTGTCGAAATATTAAAATAGAATGTTGCATGCTTCAACAAGAAACAACCAGCAAAAACGTTTAAAAGGAAATAAAACGTGATAGAGTATCTGATATTAAGAATAAATGAGTTAGATAGATTAATGGTTAATTAATAATAAATGAGTACTGAGTTTATACGTGGCAAAGCCATGCGGTGGGTTTTTCTGTAGCACGAATGGTAAGTATCACGACCTTGCAAAATACCGGCGAAGTAAAGGGAATCCTGTGCATCTGTATTTGTCCGATAAGTGAAGTAACCGAAGGCCCTATTACTCTCCTCAAATATAGTAACGGAATTAAATTTTCTTATGATCTACTCTAGGGGGCTACGGTTCTGAACCATTCTCCACTAAGCGTCATGTTCAGGTTAAGCAGACCCGTGATTTTGGAGAGCGAGGTCAAAATCCCGATCTGTGTACGTCCTACTCGAAGCAAACGTAGCAAATAAACTACGGTACCCCACACGTCGGGAATTTCTGCAACATCAGGGGACTCCACTCCAACCTTAACGCCGTTCATTACCATAACTTTAACCAAACGGTAAAATTGGCCTTTCTTTTTCTTATTGAGACCCTTCTTCTTCGTCTGATACCGCTTATCTCCCCACTACCAGATGCATAAATTAGATCATTCTTTAGTGACTCGAGCCGGAGTTTGTGTATACGTTAGAGAGAATATTTGTACTCGACGGTTCGGAAGTCTTGAAGGTAGACTTTTCCAACTTTTGACTACGCATAAAAAGAGATGCCCATCTTTGCGTTTATGGGAAATATAACGTTAATGCCGACACTAATCGCTTCATGGACCGTGTTCATAAGGTTATAAACTGCGTGTCTCTCGAAATTCCGTGCTCCAACAGATTCCATCCGCAAGGATCGTGATTCTCGGCGATTTTATTGTTCAATGTGTCTGTTCAGTCTCTGTCAATGCCCCTCTTGGCTCATCGGATGACGAGGGCCCGGCAATAGCCGATTGTGAAAGCCTATCCCGTGCTGATTGTGAACGTGATCTAGCTTCCGCCGTGTATGGCACTAGAGGTTGGCAGATTGGGATGGAATGGTGCGGTGGGGCAGGTTTGCTTCACGCCGGATAATCCCAACGCGATATTTCAGGAAATATATGGTCTGTTTTAAGTTGAACACATTGCAGTAAATTAGCATATAATTAAGAATTAAGAACACTTAATTAGAATTACAACTGAAACGATTTATTGGTAAAGTTAACGAACTTGATGCAAGGTAATTAATGTAAAATAATGAATCACGTAACTAGATCAAGGATGTAAAGATCTTGTTTCATTAATTATCTTGGTAAAATTAATTTATGTTTCACGGACAAAGTATAATACAAACTATTACAAATACAGAGTAAGTTAGAGCTTGTGAGCCAACTGGGGACTAATTTAAGCAATTTACAGTAGAAATTGTCCTGGGTAATAGTTAGAATAAGTTTAATAAAACCAATTTTTTGTATTTGCAGGGGATTGTATTGTGTCTTAATAAGAATAATAACTACATTTAATTTAAATTCGGTATCCATAAATTCACTCATTATTAATATACCAGTAATGCAAAAAAGCAGCATCCGGCCAATGTCCCATTATTGGGTAAAGGCATACTCTCAGTATTGATACTGTTTGGAGTCTTTAAGAGTCCAGTCCAAATTGGTGAACTTGACTAGACATGTTCTCGAAATTACAATTTTGTTATTTGCTTAAAAGTAGCAGTCGTTATGTACCAACTTCAGGGTAAAATATTTTTATAGAGAGCGGACTTCATAGGTCCTCGAAATAATATTTTCATTATTTATCTGGCCAACGTGACAACATCTGAATACTATCCAAGCTATTAGCTGCGTAGGATATACGTAATATAGCGCCGCTAGTGTGAACCTAAACATTAAGGCACTCATTCGTCTTTACCTTCCCGTGCCACAATACAATATATAGACATCATTTTGCGCTTCTACTCGTTTATGAACCGAGAATTTGGTACCACTAAATAAATCTACTCTACAGGCGAACTTTACATTGAAAATTTTGTGAATTTCTTTCTGCAAATTTTTAGTGCCTAGGAACACAGTTTTTAATTTGAAATAATAACAATTTTTAAAATGGATTCAAAAGACTAACTTTATAAAAAAAAACTACATATACGCGAACAATTTACAACTATAATACATTGAAATAAAATTTATATTTACGTAATTACTTGTTTCGGCTCGTCCAAAATTAAAATGTTTAAATTACAGACGATCAGGTCCGTAAATAATAGTTTTATGCTAAAAACTGAAACATTTAAATTACAGTGAACTTATTATAAAAATTATGAAACTTTCAGCAAGACTACGTACGCATTATGTTGAGTTAAGGAAGTTACATTAGTATATGCACAAACACGGGTTTGTAAATATTGTAAATGCAACAGTTTTAATTTATGAATGAGAGCAAGTGAAACTTTTTGCAGCTTAATAAAAGCAAAATTATTTCTTTTATTTCAGCAAAAAAATAGCATCTTTTCTTTAGAGTGCGTTGTATTGTTATAATATTTTTTTCTTATAATTTCTAGAGCATGTTTCAAAAGAGAGCTGTTACGTTTAAACCTAATACTTATAGGGTATTAGAATCATAATCGTCTATATTCCATTGTTTTTTTTTATTTGTAAGGTGTTTTAGTATGAGCAATACAAATGTTATTTCAAAGATGTTAAGAAAAGCTAATTCACATCTAACGTATTAAAAAAAATTTTTGCGTTTCTATGGCATGGTTTTAGTTTTCTATGGGCCTATGACTTTTGTTTAGGTGGTAGGATTCTTTCACAGGACCTTGACATACAGCCTTTCCCGATTTCCCTCTAACGGTGCAGTCACTGTTATGTTCCTGTTTTTTTTTTTCAGAAAGGCGACAAACGGTTTACCTCATGGTAAGTGATTACCGTCGCTCAGATACATTTGCAACACCAGGGGTACTGCAGGTGCGTTGCCGGCCTTTAAAGGATATTTGGAAGGTGGAAAGGAGGACGAGGAGAGGGATGGGGTGGGTGAGTCGGCCTCCGGTTACCTTACTCACCGAACGAAACGAGCACAAGATGCCTCTACTTCACGCCGCTATTCTGCGTGGTCGTGCTACCAACCCGGGCGAGCCGGCCTATTCGCGCTGCAGCAAAAACCGCCGCTTGGCTCTACCACGTAATTAAAGTTTGAAGGGTATAGAGAGGCAGTATTATTACAGACTGTAAGGCATTGCATCTTAGTCCTCAGGAGAAACGACGTTTGCCACCTTCTACGATTGAAGTAGTTCCCACAAAAATCCAATGGGCATGTTGTTTCAAATAAGCTCTGGTTAAAATCGAGTTGAAAAGACCAAAATGGACCTTCGACCACCCCGGTATTGAAAAAAAGGTCGAGAGGGCTAATATTTAATTTTATTCATTTTTTATCTGTCAGTGGCTATGAAATGCAGTAGCCATCAGGTGAACTGTTAACAAGTTTGTCAAAAAACATTGTACAGATAAAAAACTTTTGGGAAAAAACATAAAGAAGTTTTTATTAAATAACAAAATAGAACATGCTCACACACTCGAAGATTATTCTATAAGTTGAAACAAACCAGACCGACTTCGTTAAATGTAGTTTTGCAGGGACAGTCACAATTAGGTATCTTAGAAGTTATCCAGAGCTTCAAATGTCTTAGCTATACTGAAAGAAAAACTGATATGTAACATTCGCATTAACTTTTTATAGATAGATCTATACTGTACATAAACTAATAATTTAATGTTTAAATCTCAAATGAACAAATAATGTAAGTGTAAGTCTAAGCAGTTTAGTCCTGTTCTAACCTTAGCTATTATCTATATCCAGATATCTCGCATCTAAGTCGCTGCTGGTATTTTTCGAGATGTTTATTCCACCATTTATCGGTAGCCATTGCAATTTATAACGCTTTTAGTTCCCTCTTACGATACCCACGGAAAGATAGGGGGCCGCAGATTCTTACGCCGATACCGCACGGAAAATCAAAACAACAAATCATTAAATCCAAAATATCGTATATAAATTTTGAAAAACTTATTGGCACAAGCCCTCCACATATGGGGAACGAACGAGTCTCCTGATTCTAAGGCAAATCCTCTCGTCTATCGTGGCCATGACTGTATTTAAACAGAATATGAATAAAAGTTTGCAATAAAATGTTCTCGATATTTTTTGTAGCTTACTTTTACTGCATGCTATTTATTGCGGTATTCGACAGCAGTGAGTCCCAACGGTCAACGTTACTGTCTACTCAAACAATAATTTATATATACTATTACAAAATAGTAAGCTATGTCTGTACATAAAAGATATTTAAAATATATGAATTGATGAAAACCTAACTTCGAACACAATTTTTTTTTTAATTTTTGTCTTCTCTTTCAAGCATCACGCAAAAACTACTTGACTGGTGTTTAATGTGATTTTCACTTTTGAAAGGTTGTGACTCAACTTAAAATCTGCAATACTTTTAATCCGTAATATTATATTATAATACCATAATAATGCACTAATAAATTAACAATAAATAAAAATAATAGACTAAATAGGAAGGAATCTTAATATGAGATCTCCTAATATTTTTGACGTTTGTCATAAAATTGTCTGGTGTTTTCGCACGATGAATATGCGGAGGAAGTTTGTTCCATAAGCAGATGGCTTTGACCGTGAATTAATTCTAAAAGTGTTTGGTTAAATGTAGTGTAAGGATGACCGTAGAACTCTTTCAGGTCTGTCATGACCAATACACTTAAAAGTTATCTTTCAAATAGCTCAGAGCCTTAGAAATGAGCAATAAATAAGAGAAACAAGCTGCAGGTACCGACAATGGAAAGAAACTAGAACTTGAACGAAAATTGGAAACATGGACCTACTAGCTTGATTTGAATTCGCTCAAATTTATTTAGTTGGTCCTCAGTTAAATCAATATACCTTGCTTCCGCAAAATCGAGAATGGAGAGGAGTAAGGAATATACTGTCATAATATTAGTTGAAATTGGGAGAAAAAAAGGTAAAGGCAGGTAGGTACCCATGGCAGCAAATGTCTTTCAATTCATGTGACCACGAGAAAGTAGCATCAAAGTGGACACCGAGATTTTTAACAGTGATACGGTATCATAATTTTATTTAATACCACTGAGGAAAGGTCACTCAACTCTTGAAATCATCATATCACGGATAATAATAACCGGGGACTTACAAGGATTAACCTTAAGTTAATTAAGTAACGGTGCATCCAGTAACAATATTAAACGCAATTACGCTCGGCCATAAAGTTATATTATTCACTGGAAACGAAGCAGATAGTGGTTCAGTAACACATTGTACGCAACGAAACAACGAACTTCTTTCTGTTACTATTATTCTGGTAAGTGGTGGTGTGTGGATAAGTGATTTACGGTGACGTATGAATATGTGCCACCCCATTCTTTCCGTAGATGTCGTTTTGTTCCATGAATTTGTCGATATGGTTTTATTCCATCCTAGGAATAATTAAAGCTATTTTTATTTTAACCTAAATTAGTAGATACAAGTCACTGCAAGCAACAGCCTACAAATTAGCTCTGAAAGCCATCTCTTGTAAGAAGTCACTTGAGTGTACTGAAGATCGTCACGTTTGATTTACCCAAATTGCCTCTGCTTCGGTATTATGCGGGCGTACTGTTGTTTGTATCGGATTTTATGTTGTACGCTTAAGTATCATTCCAAGCTCCCACATCGAATAAGAAGTTAACTAAATATTCAATCGTATCGACTAACAGTATGTGTGGTAAATTTTATCTGGAATTGGAATTTGGAAGACGGAATCTTGTTATAAGAAAAGCTAGGTTGAGTCGTATGTTATGACAGAATTAATATTGTATGGTATACGACTACTTCTCTTCTACTTCAGCCTGAGTAAATCCACTACTGGATGCATTTTCATGAAGGCGTCAATAAAAGCTGGCCCCCATGGATGGAATATTCGGTCATTCCTCAATCTTGCTGGGCAGGTGAGTTGGTAAGCGCAATGCCGGTAGACTTATCATACTTATAGTTTATTTTTAACTCACACACATCTTATTAATGTAAATTAGGATCTCCTAAATCTTGAGCGATGCATCGTGATGTAATAAATAATATTAACATAAATACATAATCATGCAATATAATAACATAAATAAACCTCCACGAACCCAGGTAACAAAATTCAAATTCACAAAATAATTGTTCACTTCAACGGAATTCGAACCATCAATTCTTTTCTCTGAAGTTACTGTCAACTGAGCTTATCCGGCCGTAGATCGAACGACAGCAATTCAGTTTTGGATATAAATCATTTAATATATTTTTTCATATTAGTTATAATGGATTATAATTATATTAAAATATAAATGTTTCCATATTAAAAAAAAGCCACTTAAATGTTCACAACCATTGATTGTAATTCTAAATGTTTATTTATCACACTGTTCCGATATTCTAATCATCATTTGATGTAATTTTATTTCACCTACTGTTACAGAAAATATTAAACGCCTGATGATAGGATCACAGCAAACAAACATTGATTAAAAACTCGACTTGGATATTTTAATCTCCCTCTGTAAATCTCAATCGAACAATACGTTTCTCAAACTTACAAAGTTCTACTTTCATACTAAACATATATGAGTAAGTTTAAGATTTATAAAAAATATAAATGATAGCCATAATGTTAATACTTACAAGAAATGTCTGTTTTTACAAAATAAAACACTATGTCAAAATAAAGTCAAGTTTTCTATAGCCATGAAAAAATGATATCAGAGGAATTTTATAATTTAAAAATATAGAATATCTTTTATACTTCAGGTCACTTAACAAAACTTTAATGACTCACTTAACATAAACGATAACTCTGTGATTACTATAAAATAAGTATTAATTAAAGCCACAGGAATGAAATCACAGATCCGGTGATACCAGCATTCTGCTTGATTTTAAATGCATTTTAAAATAGATATATTATAAATGGTAGAGTCGGGAGAGAAAGACCAAGGCGAACATTTCACGATCAAATCGGAGACGAAGGTCAGGTCAAGAGTACTCTAAACCAACGAGTATGCATGCGAAGATTGTTGAAAGTGGAAGAAGCGAAAGACGTATGTCAGGACCGTAGCAAGTGGATGGGGTGAATATATACATACATACATATATTACTGGTATATTTATAAAATATTAAAGCCGCCGCATTCCTTTTTGTTGTTAAATTCCAAAAATTATATGGTAATAATTATACGTTGAGCATTTTTATTTAATAATCATCAAAATCGGTTCTCTATCAGCTAAGACATTGCGTAACATACATAAACAATAATAAAGAAATAAATTTCACCGTCTTAGTAAGCAGGCCAACGAAAGAAATCGTAGATACTACACGTATGTAAATTTCGAAAATACCTTTGGTACGAGCCCTTCCACATAGAGGATCGAACTCAAGTCTCCTGATTCGGAGGCAGATTCCCTAACCACTCGGCTATCGTGGCTAACTGTGGGCCAACTAAGACCACTGCAGAATATATTTATCGTTTTTATTTATCCTAAGTTCAGAATGGAGACCGAAGATACTAGGTTTTGGAAACCAAATACTATTCTTCCCCAAACGTATTATACTAACAAAGTTTTATTTGACATATCTAAACCTACGCCGTAATACATGTTATGCTTCCTTTTAACAAAGTTGGAAAGTGTAGCCCAAACTTAAAGTTTTCGCCATTTCCTCTTCCAGACAATGTCCAAATTCCATGAAATAGCGGATCAGATTACCCTAACGCTTTCTTTTGGAACAGAAGAAATATAAAGTTTTTATTTTAAAGTATAAAGTTTTTTTTTTAAAATATGTATTATTTTATTGTTGATGTCATAAATATTTTCGACTTCACGAGCTACAGTTACTAGTATACGTTATAGTGACGCATATGTTTGCGTAAATAAACGCAGTCACTCACTCGTCACGTCTGCGTCAATCAGAAACAGAAAGCGACTAAATTAAAACGGAATTACGGTGAGTCAAGAATATTATATATACAACTTTTTTTTTTCGATGATAACCAATGGATGGAAGTATCTAACACAAGACAAGGATTGCCTCCTATTTGCATGTTTTCGTACGCAGTAGATCCAAACGGCAACTTTTGCTCCCGCTCGAGTGGGCCACTAGCGACGTGAAGTAGATCGCACCCTCCTCCCAGCGCTGCCCCTCTTCACCCCCCAAGTATCTTTAAAGATCGGCAACGCACCTGCAGCTTCTCCGGTGTTGCCAGATGTACGTGGGCGTCGGTATTCACTTACAATCATTTGAGTCGCAGGCTCGTTTGCCCTCTTTACCGTGATAAGTGTCATTAGTAATTACGAGTATGTATAAACATGGGAATTCGTGTTGATTCATTTCTTTTATCTGTTCATTCATCTAGTATTAGGGTTCAATGATTTTGAATACGAAGGTATTTAATTACGTAGTATTTATAAAATATTGAAGTCGAAGTATATTTTAACAACCAAACGTGATACCTTACCTAAGCTGGCTTTTAATAGTCCACTGCTGGACATAGGCCCATCTCATAAGGAGGACTTGTCATAATCGCCACACTCGGCATGCGGATTGGCGATCGCAGCATCAGACAGTTTGCACCTTAGATACCGCTGCCCGTCATCATCATTTTTGCTGTGGGGCAATTTCAAGAGATGGTTATCCATCCATCAATCGGCAGTCGTTGCTATTTTCAAGGCTTTTTCCCTTAGTAGCTTCTTACGACACCCACGGGAAGAAAATGGTGATTCTTACGCCGCTACCACACGGCAAATGTGATACGGAATAAGTGAGAATTGATATACACATAGTTCTGAACCAGTTGATGATAAAAAAGTTTTTTTTTTAACTATTTAAACTATTAGTTACTATGACATTTATATTTAATATCTTTCAATTTGACATGGTAGAGTCAAGTGCTCTTTCGCCGTTGCTCGAATGGGCCGGCTCGACCGGGGAAGTACCACGGTCTCGCAGAATACCGGCGTGAAGAAGAAGCATCTTGTGCTTCAGCATATCGTTCCACGAGTGAAGTAACTAGAGGGGCTCCCCACTCTCTCCTGACTTTCCCCATCGTCCCTTTCATCCCCTAATATTCTTAAAGGCAAATCACTTACCATCAGGTGAGTCGTTTGCCCACTTTATATTTTCAAATCTCAGAATAATATTCCCCATCATTATGTGTTAGAATAGTAAACATACACAAATATATTTAAGCAATAGCTTCAATGATTTATCTTCGAAATCTACCTCTTGTAAATAGTTACTTGAGCGTACTAAATGTCGTCAGGTGGGATTTAGCTAAATTGCCCGATTTCGGAATTATTCTGGCATACAGATGTCTGTATTGGATTATGTATTATCTATTTAAATGTAATTCCGAGTTTCTACATCAAATAAGGTGTAACTACACATCACAAGGAACGTTAAGTGTATTAGATAAATTTAATAGAGTTTAATGGTATTAAGATTATATATAACAAACTTATGACTATATATAATACTGTGCCGTAGGGCAAGTCGCAGTGGCTCTGGGCTCAGAGCGTTTGCTTTTATTTCATAGCACGCGACTGTCCCAGAGTTACATGTTTCCACTAAAAGATTTTATCGCAATTTTGCTGAATCTGGGAGTTCGTCAGTTAAAGAAAACACAATGAAGAAACCTGTATCTCCGAGAAATTATAGAAAATATACTTTGCGAAAATGTAAAGTCCGCCTACCCGTAATAGAGTAGCCTTCATGCTCCAAATACTTTTTAAATATTAAGAACAGAAATTTACCCGACCAGTATGCCGTTTAAAATCTGCTTTTATGCTTTTAATGCGTAAAGAAAATCAAAAAGGAATTAAAATTTAAAAGATGAAAAAGGGATTGCAATTTTAATTGATTGTTTTCAGAATTGTATTAACCAGGTCGTAAATTTTATTTTACGCACAGTCTAAACAACAAATAGTACCAGTAAGAAAGAAGAGAACCTTTACATACATAAGTTGTACAAGAAATATTTTCTTATTCTTTTCTATAATTTTTTTTGAAGAAGAGAGTGTTTCTTTTTGCTACAACATTACTAGTTAAAATGGTATTGCAATTTGATACACTGCTACGTTCAATATTCATTAAAAAAAATCGCAAACGTTTATTGTAGGTAAAATATTTAATTTTTAATTTGCTATTGCTGTTATTTGTAAGTGAGAAATATATTTCCTATCTCTCTTTTCAAATGTCAATATAACCTGCATCCTGCACGGGACCATCCTGCTGGCTGAACGCCGTCGGTCTCTAGCGTCTGCATAATTATGGAAAACATATCCCATATTTATCGTTGTTCTGCTGCGTAAATCTTCGTTGCAGATTCTATTTATCAATTCTGTCATGAAGATTCTTAACCTGCTGAGCAACTTTCAGGTTCCTAATACGGCCTACAGTGAAAGACCACAGCACGGTTCTGAAAGTCGTCACTGTCAATAAGCATTGGACTTGAGGTACACTCGATAAGAAGATGTGACGTTGGGTCTAAGTTGGACTTACCTTGTCGGATAAGTTGTCCCAAGTATACGAAGTCATCGACAACTTCGAGCGTCGTGTTCCCATCAATAACCGGTATTAGTATGTAGTACATTGGTGTGTTGCATCCTCTTTTTAATACTAACCTGTTGGAAGACGTTATTGAGGACATTGAGCATAGTGCTAAGTTCCTCCTGCAATCCTCCTACAACGACTATTTTGTCGGTAAATCGAAGTGAGTATGAATGATGAATACGCATTTATGTGGATACCGTATCCTTTCCTGTTCTGCACCTTAAACATCTTCCAATGTTTCGAGGATATCTATCTTACACCTTACTGCAATTGGACTGAGTACAGAATCAGAGTACCACCCAGGTACTCTGATTCTGTACTCGGATAGACATCATAGACATATTGTACAAACACCTTAGCACTTCGATATATCTGTTGTCTATTTAGCACTGCTGAAGAGACTGAGCTCCACCCAAATTTTGACTAAATCGAACGCATCAGTTTAAGACTACAGCCTTATATCATACCTTTGTTGGATGAGTTTTAGAATGTGATAGGAGAGCTTTTGTGGGTTATTTGTGCGGCGGATCCTGCAAAACTTTTATATCAGCATCTTGCAATGAACTAGAAATTATTTAATTTATGTAATGCTATTATTCTATTAGGAGTACAGGATTTCAGAATTATTTAGTTATATGTTGGTATAAAAATCCTGTTATTAAGTTAAATTAATAACGAAGTTTTTTTAGAAAACGAAACAAAAGGGACATTTTTATAACAAAATTAAAATGTTACACAGTATAGTGCATACCGTTGCGTAACATTTTTTTAACAAAATAAATGTAAAGTAGGCCAATACTAATGCCTTCATGACGCCCGTTGGAAATATATGTACATATTGATTTTGACTACCTGAACGTCTCAAAGGTCAGTGTACTTGCGTGCTGAGTTGTATTCCCAGGTGAAAAAAATATTTATACTGCACTAACTTTAACGGAGTATAGCTTTTTGCGCTTTAATGGAGTGTCTTTATCTTGTGTCTCATTTATATACTGAGCATATTATACAAGTGCATAGTTTTGAAATTTAATCTTTATAATTCGATTAAGTCAGACATTCATAGTTATTTTCATAATTAGTAAAATATGTGATAGTTAAATTGTTGGTTTCTTTTAATTCACAAAACGATCTAATTCCTGTTCACTATATAAATTACAGTACACGAAGAAGAATGTACTACAGGATAACTGTCATTATCACAAATCGTTATTTCAATTTAGAGCCAATCTCAGTATTACATACACAATACTGACCGAAGATACTCGTAGTTACGATATATGAGCACAGAAAACTTACAAGATTTTCCTCGCAGCGAATGGATTGCATTAGATTACTGCACCACAAAGACCGCACATTGGATAATTTGTTACTTATGAAACGTATTCAAGATATTCTGGAGATATAATGTGTTCTGAAATAGTAAGAAACTATTTACGAGTATTCTACTAAGTCTTCGTGATACTTTTAAATACTATGAAATGCTCCAAAATAATATTAACAATTATATTTATAGTAATTGAAACCTGTTATTTGATATTATCTTATAATTTAATCCTCTTCTTTCTAGCATTGGACTCAGAAGGTTGGCGATATTTCTTTGCCGTATAGTTTTATGTAATCTCGAAAGGAAAAAGAGGGTTCTCTTGTCACCAGGGGATAATGACAAATTGCAGATTGTATTATACAAATAAGGGTAATTTAACGAACACAGTGTACCTGATGCAGATGCAGAATCCGAATGCTAATGTGTTACCACCCCTGAGGACTCAGATGGAATGCCTCGATACCAGTAAATGAGTCTCCGGTTCAATAAAACAAACATGGATACGGTTTTTAACCAAATTTCAGAGCACTAGCACTACCAGCAGAGCCAAGCAGCGGCTTTTGCTGCTGCATGAATGGGCCGTCTCGACGGGGGTAGTACTACGACCTCGCAGAATACCGGCGTGAAATAGAAGCATATTGTGATTCTGCATTTCGTTGGAGAGAGTCGCTCCCCAAATATGTTAGGGGAATAAATACTTGTTCACTTTTAGCTGTACATAGACAGCGACGACCATACTCGCCTCTGTGCGTGCCTTTACAATACCCATAGCAGTGTAACCGATACTAAACAACACATCGACCACGTCCAAATGGTCAGAAATTCCGGGCTACAACAATCTCATGCCGCAGAGCTCGTGATTCTCGGCAATTTCAACCCGCACGACACCGAATGGCTAGTAAATTATTATTAAATTAATTACATTTCATATCTTTCATAACAGTTCACAGTAGATCATGTAAAGTTTAAAGTTACACTTTGACCTAACGTTACGACTATGTGATAACGGACACACTAGCTAAACCCAACTTAATGAATGTTAGTCGCCGCGCTAAACGGCCTGGAACCGTGCGGACTAACTAAAAGTAAAACAAAGTAACAGAAAAATCTATAAACGTTTGTGCCGCGAATAAGGATTATTATAAGTGTTTTCGAGTGACTTTCCTTTTTGCTAAATTAAAAGAAAATTATATTTTTTTTTGTTTCGGTGCCAATTTGCTAAATATCGTACTCGGAATATTTTCATTGTTTGTTAGCTAAGCTTTGGTATAATTAAAATTTATTTATAACCTTCATTATGTCCAGATATTGTTTAGTTTTAAAAATGTTATTTACATGCTAACTGTTACTTCTCCTTTCCTTTCTTTTAAAACCCTTTTCTTCCCGCCCTTTCTTCATAATTTTCTCCTGAATCGTGAAGGCGATTAACAGACATGAAATGCTGATCATACAAATAGATGTCCCGTGCGGGAATCACATCGGCGACCCTCAGTTATGCAGCCAAAACTCTGAACCACCGCGCATCCCGATCATTTAATTTTTATTATTCATCGGTATTACGAGACATGAGATAATAATGAATACTATCGGCTATCATAGCCTTATCTGTGGTCTAAATTAGGTAAGAATAAAATAATAACATGTATAGATTTATCTAACGTACAAAGTGACTCTGGTCTAATACCAGTAAATAAAAATTCAATTATTAAAATCTTGATATAAAACATTAAAATAATTACAAAATTTGGTTCGCGAAAGCGATATATTAAAAACAATAACTTGGTAACAGTTACCAAGTTATTGTTTTTAAGATTAAATTTGCTCACAAAGCTCGTGCACTTTAGCGATGACGATTTACGCTTCTGTGATTTCAAACAGTTATTGCTTCAAATTGTTCTGATAAATATCCTTTTAAATATAACCTTAGCTGTTTGCTTGATAGTTCCGCAGAATCTTGACATTTTTGACCTTTATCACAGGATAGTGTAAATGTTTTAGAATGAAATTTAATAAAAAAAATTAAACTTCCTGCACACTACATATGACATATAGCTTTATTTTAAAGATTTTTCTTGGGATAAAAACGTATCATATCAATACAGAAATTTTCATCTGAAGAACTACACAACGTCTATTTAAGATATACAAATATACTTAACAAGGACACAGCTGTAAACAGAACTAAAAAGTTACATTGTATGTTTTATGAAACGACATTTTTAAATTTCTTCTCGAATTAAAAAGAAAACTTACAATACAAACTTTAGTGAAAATTTTATAGTCTTGTAAATAAATGGGATAGAAAGTAAGTCATCCTATGTCATTACCTAATCAATTAATTTTATTACAAAATTCAGATGAAGCCAGAGATGTCGTTCAACTACCAATTCATATTTCAGAAAAAAAATCCTGTGTTCAGATAAGCATAATACATGGCTTTGTATTGGTTTATGTTTAATTATACGAGAATGGTAGAGGGCTCAACATCTTTTTAAAATGAGGTTTACGGTGTCGTGACTAAATCTTAGCGGAGAAAGCAGCTCGATATAAATATCAGTTGTGGTTCTAGAGTAATACAAGCTCGCTGGCTTTTATTTTCTGTGGTAAAGTCTGTATTTCACAAAAGATAAGATCATTCGCGATTCTTGCTATAACAAACATTATATAAAAGTACTCGCAAAATAAAAGCTACTTTTATATTGCAACTATAAGTAGGTATACCGTACCTAATACAAAACATAATATGTAATTATGTGTTTAAATGGAATAATTGAGCGTAATGTATGTACAATATTTCTTATATAGTAATATGTTAATAAATGAAATTTTAAGTATAGAAATAACTGTGCAAGGAAGATTTCGATATTACAAACACACGTTAGAACGTACGCCCGTAGCCGATTATGAAAAATAATAACTCTGCAGACATGAGCTTCTGCATCCCACTTTTCGATTCTTCATGAGATAAAAAACGCAAACACTATAAAGATGTTGCAAGTCTGTACTAGTGTTACTGATAGTCATTGTGTCGTAATAGTTGTTTACCCTGACGTACATACTCATGATTCTATGTGTATATGTTATATTTGTATGTATGTATTTATGTATGTATGAATTTATGTATATATGTATGTATATATGTATCTACCTATCTGTGTAAGCATATATTTTGATATTTATATCATTTTTGTGGTTTTATTCTGTTAGCTGTATCGCCTCTATTATGTGTTTATCTCTGCTTAGCCTAATGGTAGACTGGGAGAGAATGCCTCTAGGCATTAAATCCCCCAGGTGTACCACTTTGTGCATAAGGTTTAAATAAAAGTTTTGAGTGACAAGCTCTGTCGAGAAGTTTTTCAAGGTTTTTCCATAGTCGACAACACGGGAAGGAAGGAGGTGGCATTGTTACGCCTCCAACACACGGCAAAAATAAGTCGTAACGTATTGAAACAATTGAAATTCTATTGTTATGATACGAACTTTCCGTATAGATAATAACGATTAAATTTCAATTAATAGAATTAAATAAATTGAACCGCCAGTTTATTTGAAGTCTTTTTGTGCCCCCAGTCTTATTGAATGACTTATAGAAATATAAGGTAAATATATAAAATTCTTAGAAGTTGTAAAAAATTGTAAGCACTATATAACATACGACGATTTCATTGAACTAGCAAATAAAGTAGATGACAACGTAATAAACGATATCTTCTCTGATGCGGGCTACATAACTTCAGTTAAAACTGTGCAATTTGTCAATTTGGCCTACGCGGATTAACTTATGTATGTCTATGGAGGAAGCTTTATCAGTTGTATGTGTCATAAGTGTTTTGTATAATTATAATAAAAAAGAAGCCTTCGTCTTACTTTGAGGATCTATTTCGTGTAGTTTTAAAATGAATTTCACATAAGTTAAATATTATTTAGTGCAATTTTGATACTCCTTACACTATACCAACAAAAGATAAAAGTGAATAGTCCACCTGTACAGTTAAATCTCACAGTTTTAACTGAAGGTGAGTGGCCCGCGTACAAAGTATAATTCTAATCCCACAATGAAATACAAATATTACTATTTGATTACAATTTGACAAATTGAACAGTTTTACCGAAGAGATCCACAGAGCATACATTCTCTACAACAGGATAATAAAAAACAGAAACTTTTATTGAGGGATTTATGGTTGTAAGAAAAATATCCTGTAGAAATTCTTGACCTCACATCAAGTAAATTTTTATAATAGTATACTTATAATGTATTTAAATAAGGTGCACATTACGATGTTATCTCAAAACGCATAATGTTAACATTTGGTTTACAAAACAATTGCATGATTTACTACTTTATAATCTACTGCTACTGCTGTCGATTCTACAAATTACGTGTTGTTCAATAGTTATAAGTTTTTCGGTTCGTTACGTCACCATGATATGAGTTTTTTATTGGATTGGTGTGACAAAAGAGCTAACAGTAAAAACATCAGAAGGTAAGCGGCAACTGCAACCTAGACACAACGGACATGGTCCTGCAAACAGCTTCAATCAAAATTATATTGTAGATCCGTTGTCATCCTGCAGGACTTAGACGAAATTCCACAAAGCCAGTAACATTACTGGCTCTCTATACCCTTTAAAGCGAAACAAACTAGTACAAACTAGTAGAACAAAATAGTAGTACTTCTGCTGATTGATAGTAGAGATAGGTAATAATATGGTACGTAGTGCCCAACCGTGGTAGCCTAGTGGACAGGGCACTCGCTTTAGTTGTTTAGAGCGCGGGTGACCTGTGCGACGCACTGTGGGCACTTACAGACTGCTACCTTAAAAACTTTTTTACTTTAATACCAAACGAATACTCTTTTATGTTATGTGCTAAACTATAATATCCGGAATATTCGTCTGCAACATTTCATGGATCATGCTCAAAAATTTGGTGCCAACAGTGACAATTTTTATTGTCTAATACAAAAAGACAGTTCAATAAAATTTTAAGAGAACGTTTCATACTCCGCCTTTGTATTGTATTACAGAATTCTAAAACAGCCATACCAGTACTACCCATTTAAAGATCGCCGCACGTAGAATCTTCAGGACCTTCTGATTAAATTCTCTACGGTACGTGAACGTCAAATAAATTAGCGATTTTAATTACACGAACACCAGAAAACAAGCCATTGGAAACACGATTACGACAGTAGAAATTATAATATTTTATTATGTTCAGAATATAATAGGGATATAATTATTCCATTTTAAATAAAATCGTTATATATTAATCGATTGTCGAAATGTTATACTCGTATATTATACATAAAGTATTATCCATCGAAAGCTATTAATCCCATTCCATCATAATGTTTATTGTTCTCCTTCTGAAGTAAAAATGTGAGACATCCAGTTTTATTACCACTATAAACTATAAAAACCGTTCAAGAGTTACGGCATGTTCTCATGCGTTAATAAAGCATAACGATATTGAAAAAATATAATGCAAACCATTTCTTTGCGATAAAAACTTAAACAGCAGGCTAATATAAGTCACTGTGTACCTATTCATTACGCGTCATTGCTTCATTACCAAGAACCGAAAGTTGAAGTTGAATACTTGTTCGATTCCAGAACATATTTGCTTCTTGGATCTCGAGTCTCGATTTGCAAAACGTAGTTCATTCGGTCAGCCAGCCAACACAAGCCCAGCTCAGCTAAATCAGTCCACGGTCGGTCGCTGTATGAGGCGCTTGTGTGTGCGTCGTACATTTAAGCGCCATTACGATAACTGGCAAATAATTGTAAAACTTTTTCTGACGTGTAGTGCAATGTGTGATCAACAATGACGAAATTTTGTGATGGTGGCCCGTGGTAATTGTAGTGATACTGTTTAGTTCTTTTTTTTGAGTTACTACATACTGCTATAGTCACGTGCTAAGTGGATTTTCAAGTTTACCGGCGTTTTGTTTTACCAAGTGAGTGTTTGTGCTTATGCGGCCTCATTTTTCACATACTTAGATATTATAATTTTACTAATGTTAACCTTTAATCGTTTATCATAAATTTCTTATCATTTTGCATGCAAGTATTTATGTTAGTGGATAAAATATATTAGTCATTGTACAAATACATGATACCTTATCAGAATCCGGATCAAAGAACAAAAATGACACAGTTTCTAGGTGGAATTGTCATGAAAATTATCCAAATTAAAATATTATTATAGTTAAATGAAGGAGAGTTTCATTTATTTAGTTTTGATCTGATTAAATTTTTGGCATAAAAAATCACTCGAGACATGTATAGCCAAACTTATTGAAACTTACTTGAAGGTCTGTGCTAACTAGTAGTTTTCAAAAGGCTCAAAATGTGATGTCATTTTTCTTAAAATAGATTTCACGCTATAATTATTACTCTACATATATTTTTATATTATGTAAATATTTATTTAAAAAATTACTTAATATTATAATTTAAAATTACATATAAGTTATAGTTGTATACTATTGTAAATACGTACCTACCTAATTAGAAAGTCTATTTTGTTGATAATAATGTCAATTCATTCAAAACTACCCCTATGCTAGAACGTTTGAACGTGGCTGGCAGTTTAAAAACAATTTTAAAAATACAGGAAACGGGTAACACGAATTTTTGATTTTCACAAAATATATTTATTTGATATTATAGTAGTCTATATGGTCTATAATTCATTTTGTGAATAATAATTCTTCATCATTGGCAAAAACATGGTTTGCAAAGAATTCAGATAACTTTTTTGTACACTACAATATGGCTGCGATTTCATGTCGTATAAAGTATGACTTCGTCGTAGTTTTTTTAGTAACGATGTTTCTTAATAAATATAGACACATTCATTCTTAATTTTTCGAACAAGGAATGTAACTTTAAATAGACTAAAAGTATTAAATTTGTCACAGTCCAAAATTTTGGAACAGTATGATCTACATCACTAACTTCATTACTTTTTTCGTATAAATTCCGTTATGTCTTCCTCAATTTTTAGGGCTTAAAGTATCATAGTTTTAAATTTGAGTTATTAGCTTTCAAATAGTGTCAACCTTATTTCAATCGATCTAGGAGGTTTTGCGTAAGAGCCTCGTACTGGTTATTATCTCGGGATTAAAGGAAATAATCGCAGTTTTTAAACTTTTAATAAATAAAAATCGCATCAAAATGGTGTCTGAACAGGCAAAGATACAAACAGATGAGCATATAAGTAGGCATCAACTCTCAAATATTTTATAGTATGGACTAGATTAGTCCAAGATATTTTTTAGTATTTTCGGTACTGATACAGACTACAGAATTATAATAGTGGGTATTAGATACCTCGTTAATGAATCGTATACTTAACATCTATAATTATACTTTAGGTAAAGTAGATAATGAACGATTGGGTTTTAGTATGAAGGCATCTGTAAACTCCCCATTTTTTTAAATTCTTAAATAAAATAATTTTTAAAATAATGGTTTTCGTTTTATAGTTGGTATTTTTTTTATATTTACGGCATAAGGCAAATGATTTTGGACTTATTTTACATACATTATATTATCTTCTTAATTTATTGAACCTGATGCACATGATAATGAAATATGAAGTCCTGACTCAACGGAGAGAGCGGTAAGGACTATCCGACATAATCCAACTCAAATGACAATGAATATACCTATACTTACTGCGTGGCTAAAGACTCATTCTTTTATAAACACTGTAAACTAACCTAATGTACTAACATTAAGTATATAAAATATGTTGAAGTTTCTAGTGTTGCCATATTAACAACACAATTTCTGCTGGTTACCTATTCTTTAATTTTTTCAATATTGGATGCTGCCTCTGTTCGAAATTACCTCGTCTCCGCTACATGTTAAGATGAGATACGAAAACCCTTACGACCATTCCCACGCTTCATGATATGTCTATGTTTTTTAAGGTACACTTAAGAAAATATTCAGAGAAACGTCAAAGAAGACAACATGTCTTTTTATATTAGCATTGCATGCATAAAAACAGGTACCGTCGTATTTATTGAGGGCTTGATAGAAATTAATTAGTAAAATTTGCTTTTTTGAGTTTTGAATGTGAGAATTTTGCTTTGACAAGACGAAGTATACTTAATTGATATAAAATAGGGAACAATGGGTACTTACTGTAGTTTTAAGAAATATTATCACTCTTGAACTATATAATTAACATAGAATGAAAAAAAAATTCAAACTGTCCGAGTATTAACATGCATTAATAGAAAATTATCTCCTATGTATCTGGTAAAAGGCACCACTCTCATTTTAGAATATCCATTATGTACCGTGCTGCAGTTAGGGTCCCACTTTCCACGATGTGTATCATCACTAATCCTCCACAACAAGGTTCTCTTCAAGCAATGTTACATTCAGCATATCGTTCTCCTGGCCGTCTCCGTACTTTTATCCTTTCATCATCTGGTTTAAGATAAAATCGTAACTCGTCGGTGAAGAGTACTCTTCTCCGAGCATAATCATCCTAGTTTCAGTGTAAGCGAGCAAAATTGGATCGATGTGGTAAGTAAAGGTTCTCTGGCAGGCAACTATGCCCAATATTGTTTCAGCCGCATTAAGTATTTTTCTTATGGTTTTAGGCTATGGTTAAATGTCACTTGTCGAAATTTTCGAGCGTAGCTTTAGCTCGAAAGAAGTCTGAGTACGATTTCTTAGCGCACCGCTTACAATAAATCTCGTTGTCTCAATAACCCTCGGTGCTGTTACTTGTTTCCGACCTTGTCGTAAAGGTCGCAATGTAAAAGAGTACGTCTCGGTAGTGTTTAACTTAACGAAAAATTACAGACTTGGAAACTCCCATTGTTTAAGCTTCTCGATTGTAAGGATAACAATTTTTAATTAAAGTTACAGCTCACAAAGCTTTAGCTACAATGGGCATTATCTAAACTGGAATTTGTAAAAAAAATCATAATAATCAGTTAAAATACGTATTATTGAATTAACAGATTAAAGCGATAAAAATTAAATGAAACACGGAAATAAAACTAAAATAAAATACTTCTTTTTGTAATTACATGACGTGCTGATTTAGATGACTAGTATGTAAGATATTAAATATTTTTAACCTTTGTTTTAGAAAAAACGGCAAGAAAGTGGGTTTTTTAATGTCATATTTTGTTTTAAATTAAAGTTTTTACAATATATCAATAGTCAGAGGATTTGCAAGTGCAGAAAAAGAGTAACATCCACTCATCATTGTCCTCAATATAAAAATCTGTTTTGAAGATGGCATTTTATAATATGGTTTCTTTAAAAAAAATTTTTAAAAAAAGATAAAATTAAAATGATTTAGAGACCACTATTTATTTAGAGCTTTTATTGTTAAATTTTATGCCTTTTCTTATAAAAGTCTCTAGTTTTAGCCAATCTAAATTTAAGGACCTCCAGCGTATCACCTCGACACGATTTAAAGGAGACCGTCAGTTTTAATAAATCTATTAAAGAAGTTTAAAAATAATAATCTCCTTGAAAAGATCGCGACTCGCGGGGCACCCATGTCGCTTGCTTTTGCAAAATAAATATTTCCAATCCAGCTGCAGATACCCACAGTAGTACACCGTAAGACATGATACTCTCGAAGTAAGCATAGTACGAGACTCGATGACTTTAGCTGTTGTCTTTAGCCGTCAGTCAACTCTGTAATCTTTCTAATAGCGAAACTTGCGGAACTTAATTTCGAAGATAGTGTATCAATATTTACTCCCCTCTAGAGCTTGGAATCAATAGAAATACGACCAAACTTACGAAATGTAAATTATTATTTTGTAAATTAATTATAACACTTTGCGGCGATTCAGACAATGTAAACCATTCCTGTATACTCACGAGCTTAGTTATTTGCTGACTTCAGAAACATAAACGTTACGGAATTAATGCTCTCTAATTTTGCGAACTAGGGGATTAGTCTCCTAAACGAATAAAATACTAGATATATTTGAATGTTATTATTACGATGAACGTTAACAAAATTGTATTGGTCCCAGAGATATAATGTATAATCAATGCAAATATAATAGAAAACAAATGTAATCATAGTTAAATTTTATAAACATTATAAACATTTCGCGTTTCGGTACAATATTTACAAGTCTTCTCAAGATTAGATCGCCATGAATGTCAAATAATAATTCGTGATTTATATTGAGTTTCAAATTTAGAACATGCTTAGAGACACGTGTCGACGTTAGGTCGATTTTATATTATGTATAAAAGTTTGTTGACAGCTTGTTTCAAAAAAAAGGTAAGTAAGGTAAGGTAAAATTAAATCTTGTTTAAGTTATTGATTTTTTCAATAAATATTTAATAAAACATTGGAATACGATAGATAACCCTTGACATGTTAGACGTGTGAATAGAAGTTTTATCGTCGCAACACTTAATGAGTTATGTAGTTTTGATGATAAAATGTTATCAGTAGTAAAAAAATCTTTTAACAAACATCACCTTTTACTTTTTGTAGTAAAATGCCGAGTGAAGCCAATTTATGCCAAAACCTGTTCATTTTTCGTTTTAACTATTTAACATAAATATGAATACTTTTCTTTTCTCCATTCACAACTTTAGATTGAAAAAAAAAAAATTAACAAAATGGCATTAAAAAATAAATAACTGGATTTTACAGTATAAAATATATTTCTGATGAATATTTGATGACATGGAAAATGTTTTCATTAATAGTGTATTTTGTGTTTGACTTTGATGGTTGTTACATTATAAAAATATTGTTTCCTTATGAATTTATCGACTTCGAACAAAAGTCATTTAATTTGAAACGTTGAGACAAAAACGACATTTTGTAAAAGAAGTACCTAACTTAGAGTGATAGCAAATAGGATTACTCAATGAGCACTTTACTGGCTTAAAGAATTTCGAAAGGTTCTATTTAGCCTTTGAAATCAAGTTAAGGGTAAATTTATGAACATCGACTCCTTTATCAAAGGTAGTTACCGGGTAAAGTTTACATTCATTAATATGCTAAGGTAAAATATAAATTTACCATTAGTTTTTTTTTCTTATTTTATCCAATTCTTTCTTATGCTTCGATCAATTTGATACTACATAAAAATAACTAACGTATTAGGAGCCGTGGGAGCTCAGAAGTTATAACGCTCGTTTTAATTTCGTGGTAAGCGAGTCAGCAAGGTTCAAACTCCGGTACCGGTACCATCGTAATTATTAATTAAAGTTATAAGGTGCTTAAATTACAATGTGCTCGGGCATGATAGGCTAACGATACAAATCGTACTTAAGTTTTAAAAAAACTCTGCGCTCTTTTATACGTAGTAGACACAAGCGGTGGCTTTTGCTGATGCTGGAATGGGTCAACTCGTCCGGGACGATACCACAGCCCCGCTCAATACCGACGTGGAGTGGAGGGATATTGTGCTTCTACGTTTCGTTCGGTGAGTGAGGTAACCGCAGGCCCACTTCTCCCTCCCCCTCCCTTCCTTCTTCCCCACCCCTAAATATTGTTGAAGGTCAGAAACACACCGACAGCTCCTCTAGTGTCCACTTTCCAGCAGATGAGCTACAAGCGGCTCATCTGCTGGAAAGTGGACGTTTGCTCTCTTATCCTTGTAAGAAAAAAAAATGAGATATCTTGGCCTCGTGATGTATGTTGTATATGTGATATCGTACATTTTATCTAATAAGATAGTGGCATATTTCAATCATCATAATGATTGTAATATGCCACTTTACCACATCTATACACATCATTACCGCGTTTTAATATTTTCTGCTTTGTGGACTAGAATCTACACGTAATTCTTTTCTTTTATCTCGCAAATACTCCCCGTAATATTTTCACGACACTTAATACTCTATTCAATACTTCGTATCCCGAAATATTTCAAGTATACATAGAGTTGAAAAGGTTTCAGTGGAAGGCCGTGATCCCACTCGAGAGCATTTTTTCCATACCCGTATCACATTTTTACAATTACTCTCGTCTGCTATACATCTGTGTAGAGATCATTGACTTTGGATTAGTCCCGTTAAGTGATCCGGTCAAAAAATTTAATTCAAATATATAATCACGTAAATACTTTAATGTCGCAATATTAAAATTATAAGTCCACTTCTGGATGAATGTAAGGATTTGCCATAAGCGCCACGCTTTTTACGTTGATCGGGATAGGCTACCATTAGTCGGTTTGTTTTTTAAGAGGTCAACTATCTGACAGACGCCATTAGATTATTAAGGCTTTTCCATTAATGGAATCTTAACGATATTCCAATGACTTGGCCAATTTCGACTACGGCTACCACTTCCGAATAACACTGTAACGTAAATGTTTGCGTAAGCACATCACTTGTCTTCACCTTCCCATATCCGTTGTAACTCACATCGTTACGATCAGAGGCAGGGTCAGATGCAGTGTCAGAGACACCGGACGAAGATAAAACCGGACAAATTTTGACTTCGGGTGGGTTCCACCCAGGACTCCATGGCTAAGCACTCAGGTACGGTGTCGTATAACCACGGTAAGGAAGGCGGTGACAGGATACATACGACACCAACACACATTAATAAAAATAAAACATCTTCCTAAGAAGCATTGGCATCAACTATTCCTGGTAATTAATTGTACAGTAAAGGTTATTCATAGTTAGTATTGCAAAAAAAAATGAAATAGGAAACAGAGGTTTTTAATTTTTTAACGTTCGTGAGGAAACACGATCACGTTAACAATGAAATGTTGACTGACTGCCGGAGTAATCATTTAGGTGTTCGCCTCGCTACAGTAGACAGGGATCCGTTTGTAGTGAAAAAACCGCAATATTAAGGCCGGAAGGATATGAAAAAGAGGTTTTATGGTATAATAAAAACAAAATGTTGCTTTTTGCTTTTATTCTGAACAATCTGCAATGTAGTGCTTATATTGTTGATTGTAAGGTCAGATTGAAAAGGTTCATTTAACTGCCGCTCTCCGGCGCTGTTTGTTCTCGCTCTGATGAATTTGAAGGTCGTGTCTTCGTCTTTGAATAATTCGGCAATAACCGGAAATTTTGTTTTTTTTAAGTAGACAATACAATATTCTGTGTTGTATAAAGCCTCATTATTTATAATGACTGAAAGGAATATGAATAGCTAAAATACTCGACAAATCCTATCTGTCGAAACAAAATTTTGAGCGTCTTAGGTTAAATTTACTTGGCTAGGATAGCTGGTTTCGTATCTGTTAACTTCAAGCAACTCGTTTACTTAAACTGTTGTGAACGTTCTATTTAAATTTTAATAGGCTTATGTAAAGAAGTTCTCGGTAAAACATTTCTTTGGTAAAATCTATACACCTAAGAAATAAATTTGAATCGGGATTGTTAATATATTATATTTCAAAAATTTTTTTCATAGATGAATACCTACATAGGCGAAATAGTTACTACATCCAATAACGAGGCGGTCAGAAGTCTAGACATTTATTTAAGTCGTTTCAAGCCATTTTTCTCCTCTGGTACTAGCACTGGATTGCTTGTCCGTCTGTCAAGCAATATTAAGGTGAATTTTACAAAAATGGCAGACTTTCTTAGTTCTGTGAATTAGATTATTTATAGGCTTTAGATCAATATTTGAAAATATTGTAAATTATGTTAAGGTATTTTTCATCAAATTTCATTTCTGTTGCTTAAGTATATATTATGTTACTTATCTCCTTTTATGTATTGTATTATTGTTTTTTACCAGAGTAAAATAAGTGCTTAAGTAAGTCGGTGAGAAAAAAATTTGTTAATATTAAAAATATGGCTAGTATTATTTCGAGAAATTCACCTACAGTATATTCATAGGTAGGTAATTAAAATGCTTTCAACTTCAGCTTTAAGCAACAATTGTAACAAAAAATAATGACATGATATATTAATTCAGTGAATCAAAGCATTCTCTAATACAAAAGAAAAACTAATATAACAGAAGTGTATATGTTGTGGAATGTTCAATTAAAAATTTCAATTAGAATTACATGTAACAAAGTATAACAAATTACCACACTATTGAGACGACTAAATATTCATCTATGTCAAGTTCAACATTGGACATAGACCTCTTTCAATAAGAGTATTTGCAATAATCGCCATGCTTAGTAGGTGGGTTGGAAACACCTGCACCATGCAGGTGATCGCAACACCAAACGCATCTCACCTTAAAACCTGCTGCCGTTGACGAATCTGTCTCTATTATAGGTTTGGGATATTTTGAGATGGTAACTTCCCCATCTGCCGGACATCGTAAGATTGTAAAAGTTTCCTCTTTCGATGCTGACGGGATGAAAAGCGGCAGCAGAATTTTTGACGTCGCGAACACACGCCATATACAAAAATATTAAATGTTTTTCATAATTTTAACCGAGTTTCATCTTTAAAAAAATTTACTGTTTTTCACCTATATTTGGAATAATTACGTGCCGTTAGGAGCAATCTCCCTGTGATTTTATGGAGTATAAATCATTTTACCCAAAACCCAAGTTACATAATATACCGTTTGACAGTTCAAAAGAAAGGAAGAAAAATATAGTGTATTGTGTTCGAAAGCTATTACGTGTCTCTATATCTTGCCAAAATTGCTCCTTTGCTAGTGCCAATGCTTTGTTAGTTCAGAGTAATTTCTCGCAAACAATTTTATGAAGAAGTTCTGCTGTTAATGTTTAATAAGTGGTTTTGATGCTAAGTATTAAAACGCAATGTCTTTAGGTAATTGTTTATTTCTAAATATTCCTTAAGTTAATTCCAAAGATACGAAGATGAATGTGTTCCGATCATTTAAATAATATATTATTGATTATAAAGTTGACAAGACTACAGTTGCCGTAAAGCAACTAGAATACAGCGTTTATAATCGTTTAGTTTATGTTAAGGTTTATTTAGTTATAAATTTTAGGAAGACCATTAATAATTAAAATGATTATGAAGTAAATACAGCATATCGCTTTCTGTTTATATCTGAATTGTATTTCAAACATATTTTTAAATTATTAAAGAAATAAATCTTAATTTTTTTTTAATAACCTGTAAGTTAAATATTATGTTATGAAGTATTAAAATGATCAGAAAAAAACATCGATAACCAGTAGTTACAAACAAAATGAACAACACATATTACTACATATTTTAAAACACTCTTTAAATTTAATTCTAGTATTAGAATTTTCTACAAGAGTTACGAAATAGTGTAATAGGAGTTACAGGACAGATTTCGTGTTGGAATCTGATTCGATATAATTATTCCAATTTATCAACAAGTAACTTTAAGTTTACATTTCTTTGAAGTAATTTATTTTAAACTAAAAGGTTTGAAACCTCTGGTCATCACTTTAACATAATATAATTTTCATTTATTCGGTTAGTGTTGTGAGATATAAACTCCTAAGTACGCATATTGATTAATTAAATAAATGAAATGTTTTAATATAATGAAATAAATTTATTAAGTTATTTACAACATTACATAGGCTTCCAAATTTAAAAAAACTACCCCATCACGGGCAACAATATTGCCAGTCTTGACGAGACCCAAAATATTTTACTATTTCATAGTAATTACCTTATATATAATACATTTAATAGTTATTGTAACTATTCCTTGGTCCAATGACATCCAATGCATTGCAGAAAAGTTTAAATACAATTTTGTAATCTTGTATTATAAGTACCTACATATTACTTCCACGATTGGACTAAAATTTCGATTTTTAAATTTTAGTTTCAGTAGAAAACAAAATTTCTTGAGACATTATTATTATTATAAGCTTGTGATTTTGTAATGTGATGTGTTACATATTTTTAAAGTTAAATAAATTAAAAAAGATGCTTATTATTTTTATTACAGATCAGTTGTTTCTTGTTTGTTTTTAATAAAATTCATATCATTTAAATTATTTGTATAAAGTGGAAGTAATAAGTTATTCAAATTTTAAACTTATACCACTAGTACGGGTAAAAAAATATATCGATATAGTCAAATACGAATTTGGTTCGATAAAATACCATTTCTAGTGTAAAACATCTACATTTATTTCAATACCTTATAATCCAACAGTAGCTGTTGAATTATTTAAAAATATGCTCAAACTGTAAAGATATCCATTTGGAAACGGTAAGCTTTAATTAACAAGGCCTTTCATATAATTATTTAATTAGGGACATTATTTGAATTATTGGATTCTCATAAAGAGTTCTACTATTACGCGAATACAACACATAAGCGCTACATCGAATATTGGGTTGTTGAATGCCTCTGTGTTTATAAATATATGTGATTTACGGAATTATAATATATCCTGCGCAGTTGACAACTGCCGATAGTGTACGGTAGTTGTCACCGTGGTCGAAATCTGCCAGGGGGAGATCATTTACGAATTTTAAGGCGAAAATTTTTTTTCGTCAATATCACTAACAATAATAAATCAAGTCGGGAATGATTTTAAAGTACACATTGATTTTTAATAAAATATACCTTACAAAATTTTCTTACTTAAATCAAATCAAAATCTTATTACAACATGATTATAGTAAGATAGAAAAACAAATAGAGCTGTAAGAAAAACCTATATTAGCACTCACGTCTCTGAACATAGGGGAGCCTACCGAAAGTAAAATGAACAAAGTGTTCATTTTATAAATATTCCTGAGTGCTTAATGTATTGTATATGTGATTTTGTGTGTATACTTCGGTTTCTTGTTCCCAATTTTACTTAGTACTATTTTATCTATGCATATTTTGACATTATTCTGGCCGATTATGAAAACGGGGACTACACCCGAATACTATCGGATGTTGTCAACTACGCAGGAGATATTATATTGCCGAAAGTGTACGCGCAAACACAATCGTTCACTCCTCTTCCCCTTCCCGTATCTGATGTTAAAATCACCACTCGTGTGATATGATCGGAGCGAGATGTAGTGTCAAAGACAGACTGCAACACAATGAAACCCGAAATCTAACAAGTTGTGTTTTGCACAAATATTTGTAATTCCGACGGAGATTCTAAACCATGACCCATGCCAGGTGAGCAAATCACTACGCAAGCGGTCTTTATATTGTTATTTTATGTATCTAACAAAGATGCAAACATGCAGCAAATATTAGCTTTACCATAAAGTTGAGATGATTTCACAAATTTGTACTAAATTCTAGAGTAAGCAAGGTGTGTATTAATGATAATCTATACCATGTGTATATGTGGCGATAGATACTTAAAACACTATCAACAGGTGGTAGAGTCCTTCCCTGTCTAGGAATCGTCTGGGTTGACTCTTACCCATTTCTATCGTCAAACAGCAGTACAATTAATGATGTTCCAGTTTGAAAGGTATGGGGGTAAAAGGGTTAAAAGGTATTTGAAGGGTATATCAGGAGTGACAACGCATCTGTTACCTTCTTCTATGTTCATGGGCTACATCAGCCACTCACTATCAGGTGAACTGCTAGCTCGTTTTGCACCCCAATGCAATAATAAAAAATAATCAAAAATGTCAATTTATTTATGTAATGCATGGACCTTTTGGTCGTCTTACTTTAGGGACAAAAAGCAACTTGCGTTATTTATGGGGTCAGATTGTAAACGCCCATAGCCCCTAAATAGCCTATACAACTCCCGACATAATGAAAGGGTTGGAGACATAATTCTGCGCTACACATTTAGGTTTACTTTCATTAAGTAACGGTATAGTTAAAGCTATCGAAAATTCAAAATAAAATGAACATTTTGAGGATTTTTTAATCTCATAAAATAAATTAGTTCATTGTTGAACTTATTTTGGAAGATGTGTCACCGGATCTTGAACTGCTAATTAGATCATTAAAAAATTGATAGCGCGATGATAGGTACATGAGCAGCGTATTTTAATGTGAACAGCGCCATTTTGTGATGTTATTTTCCTTTTTAGTTTTGCGAATTATTCCTTTTCATTCTTATGTTACATAATTTAAGTCAATATTTAGACTTCGAGTAAGCGACAGAGTAATGTCACTGTTAAGTCGACAGTTCTGGATTTGAATCCCACAGCCGGAGCCCATATATGTGCGGATCTTTGTGGATGTATTATGAGTGTCCAATGTCTCTGATACTATCTTCGATCCTACCTTCCATCTTATCGTTTCAGCTTTATGTCGAATAAGGGAAAGTGTAGATAAGTGAATAGCTGTGTTGATGCTAATAGTTTCGGCACTAATATCCAGCAACTTTTGGTTGATAACCAAAACATGTCGTAGTGTTCGAAACCGATTGGAATGTGCAGTACTCGACTATTTAATAGGTTTCTCTTATAAATAGATGCTCAAATATTTTGCTCCGTGTACGTACACTAGTGCGTACATTATACATTAATTATGAGAAACTATTTTTATGGCAATTCAGTACGAGCGTCCATGTCTCATAAATCGACTGAATAGACACGTGTTTATATTATATGATTAAGGTTATTTTACAAAATTCTGTAATTAGAGAAGTATACACCCATTCTGCACCGTGCCAATCAGTCACTTGCTCAGTTCGTAGGGTTTGTCTTTCGGCTTAAACTACACCTGTGTTTGCTTAATCTGTTTCCTCAATACAAATAATATATATTTATTGTTTAAGTATATTTTTAGGCATTATATTTTATTTGTTTATTAACAAGAAAAGACATGACTTCAACGACCCGATACTCACGTTGAACAGCTGCAATACATTATTTCACCCAAAACTAATTATTCGTTTCCAGACCTTCGCTATTGTAGTTGTCTGATATATCTAAAAGTATATCAGAACCTAAAATAAAATCGAATTTAAAAAAAATAATACATCTAAGCGATTAGGTTAGCATAAAATTGGAACCATGAAGGTAAAAAGGAAGGCCTCTACAATACTATTTTTTTTTATTGTATTAAATTTTTAAGACGCTATAATTGTGCTATAAAGGGTAAATAAGACACTTTAATATAACCAACGCAAATGACTTCTCTTTTCTAATGTTCGGCTAGGACTACTTTATTTTGATTTTAGATTTGAAATACAGATAAGACAATCTTCGGAGGTGGGGCAATCTTGGGGGGAGGTAGATAGCAGTGAACTTGTGACAGGCTAAAGTGATGATACACATAATAGATATGTAGTAAGTTGTAAACCCATAGGGTATATATATTTTATTAATATTTCATTAATTTATCAAGAAAAAAAATGATTCAATGTCAGACATGCAGATTATCTGACGATTTTTATCTTCACCGCCGAGCATAGTGCTGTAATTAACAGTTTCAGATGTGATCGGGATTCGAACTCAAGTTGCTTCCGTGCTATGAAATTAAATCTAATGCACTGACCACTGACTTGACGCGACTCATCCGTTCCATAAATAACTATTTTAATCCTCGATTTTATATTTCGCTACTGCCTGCTAACTTTTCTATGTTTAGTCTTACGTCTCTGATAATACCACTGTTTGCTGTTTGGATACGTTAAAATATATCACCATAGTATATTTTCTCACCTTCTTGTCTTCTAAATTTCTTAGAACTCTTGTCACCACTATGCTAGTCTACTGGCTAAGTAATGTAAAGGTTCAGCGCATACTACTAATCTTTATACAATTTTTATATTTGTGCTTATTGACTCTTAGAGTATTACATATTTGATAAACCTAAGGTTTGGGGAGAAATATTGGTTTTAGCGAGAGCTTCAAGCTTAACACTAACGCAATTCATTTGAAATTAATCTTGCTTTTTAATTAGTATCTTTTTGTATCTATCCACTTCGTATTTAAAAAAAACACATACAACTTAAAAGAGGTTTTATGTTTTACAAAATTTCCAAGATAAGCTCAAAATTTACTTCAAAATATAGTATAGTATAGTAGTAGTATAGTAGTACAACAAATGGAAGTAGAAAAACAATATTGTAATTTAGTATTATTATAAAATGTGCGTCATTTCCGGTTGAATTCTATAGTTTAATTGAAAATTTCGCATTCGATCAATATTCGACATTCAAGTTTACTTACCTCGCGAAAAAATATGACGGAATAGTTTCTAAAGAAAACCACACAATCGAATCCGGAACTATCTGCAAAGAGGTTTTATGTTTTACAAAATTTCCAAGATAAGCTCAAAATTTACTTCAAAATATAGTATAGTATAGTAGTACAACAAATGGAAGTAGAAAACAATATTGTAATTTAGTATTATTATAAAATGTGCGTCATTTCCGGTTGAATTCTATAGTTTAATTGAAAATTTCGCATTCGATCAATATTCGACATTCAAGTTTACTTACCTCGCGAAAAAATATGACGGAATAGTTTCTAAAGAAAACCACACAATCGAATCCGGAACTATCTGCAAAGAGGTTTTATGTTTTACAAAATTTCCAAGATAAGCTCAAAATTTACTTCAAAATATAGTATAGTATAGTAGTACAACAAATGGAAGTAGAAAACAATATTGTAATTTAGTATTATTATAAAATGTGCGTCATTTCCGGTTGAATTCTATAGTTTAATTGAAAATTTCGCATTCGATCAATATTCGACATTCAAGTTTACTTACCTCGCGAAAAATATGACGGAATAGTTTCTAAAGAAAACCACACAATCGAATCCGGAACTATCTGCAAAGAGGTTTTATGTTTTACAAAATTTCCAAGATAAGCTCAAAATTTACTTCAAAATATAGTATAGTATAGTAGTAGTATAGTAGTAGTATAGTAGTAGTATAGTAGTAGTATAGTAGTAGTATAGTAGTACAACAAATGGAAGTAGAAAACAATATTGTAATTTAGTATTATTATAAAATGTGCGTCATTTCCGGTTGAATTCTATAGTTTAATTGAAAATTTCGCATTCGATCAATATTCGACATTCAAGTTTACTTACCTCGCGAAAAATATGACGGAATAGTTTCTAAAGAAAACCACACAATCGAATCCGGAACTATCTGCAAAGAGGTTTTATGTTTTACAAAATTTCCAAGATAAGCTCAAAATTTACTTCAAAATATAGTATAGTATAGTAGTAGTATAGTAGTAGTATAGTAGTAGTATAGTAGTAGTATAGTAGTAGTATAGTAGTACAACAAATGGAAGTAGAAAACAATATTGTAATTTAGTATTATTATAAAATGTGCGTCATTTCCGGTTGAATTCTATAGTTTAATTGAAAATTTCGCATTCGATCAATATTCGACATTCAAGTTTACTTACCTCGCGAAAAAATATGACGGAATAGTTTCTAAAGAAAACCACACAATCGAATCCGGAACTATCTGCAAAGAGGTTTTATGTTTTACAAAATTTCCAAGATAAGCTCAAAATTTACTTCAAAATATAGTATAGTATAGTAGTACAACAAATGGAAGTAGAAAACAATATTGTAATTTAGTATTATTATAAAATGTGCGTCATTTCCGGTTGAATTCTATAGTTTAATTGAAAATTTCGCATTCGATCAATATTCGACATTCAAGTTTACTTACCTCGCGAAAAATATGACGGAATAGTTTCTAAAGAAAACCACACAATCGAATCCGGAACTATCTGCAAAGAGGTTTTATGTTTTACAAAATTTCATGTAATTTATGTCTTCTAAATTACATAAAATTAAATTTTCCATCTTTTTAGTACACTATAAAATCCTTTAGAAAACTATAATCCTTTAAAGTTGCATATTGAATGAGCGTTCTGTGAAAAGACCAATGCTATTGAACAAAACATGATTAGATTTTAGGCGTTATTTATAAGAAGACTTCTCATAAATACTGCGCTTGAAGGTAAGGCTAAATTTTATTTGATACTAGAAAGTTATTTCTGCGAACAATTGTTCCTGCACTGTTCAATTACATATATACAGAAACAACTTAAACGAATAATAAAAGAGCATAAACGAGCTAAAACGACTTCATCGCTTAAGCGATGGAAAAATAGCACGTAAAACGATTTTAACTTGACGCGATATTAATTTTAACACCCTACTTCATTTGCTACTTGTTGTGATAAAGAACAGTAATAAAAATAATTAGTTTAGTATCTCCTGCCGTAAGCTTCTATCAGATTGGGTTTTCTTTATTAATATTTCTTTAGGTGTTATGTTAAGCATATATTTTATTGCATAATATTGCATGGAGGGAAAGTTAGCATATTCCACCTTTCACTTCCCGTATTTTTATTTAATGATATTTTATGTATATATATATTATTGTGTACAAGTTTATATAATTGTGTACATAACCCAACCAGAGTTATATAATTACCCCATAATAATAATCATAGTCACACCAATTATAATTATTTATCAAATAACGTTAAGAGTTATTTGATAAAGCAGGAATATGATGACATCGTTATTAGGCAACTAAACTTAGCTCTTTAATCAACATTTGGACAGTCACGACACTACGAAGAGAGATTACGTTGATTAACAGGGCTAAGTTGACTTTGTGCTTATAATCAGAGAAATAAAATATTCTTTAAAACATTTTGCTTATTATTTATGATCTGGTTGCGTCCAGCTAGAAAACAATAATCCTAATATTTTAAAGCTACTTTTAAATAAAATTCCATAATGATGGCTTCATGACGAACTACCACAATTAGGACCACGGCTAATATATTCAATCCAGGAAACTACAGAATACTGTAGTGGTGTAGAAATTAGCGTAAATATAGAGACAAATGAACCCTTTGATAGATTGCGTCGTTGTCAGTAATTGGTGCTTCCATTCTCGTCGCTCAAACGAAAAGGACACATGCCGTAACTTTCCACTAGCATTATATATAAGAATGTACTTTGTGCTGACTGCAGTTAGGTTGCTTGAGCATGATGAATCATCATCAAATCCTTAGTAGGCTCCTTCTCTGTCTGGGAGCCGTCTGTGGCAGATGTAATATTCTTGCCTATTTCTGACGTCAATCTGAAGCGCGACCATTGTTATATTCCGATTTGAAAGATAAAAAGAGCCAATATTATTACAGGTTGTTAGACATGCCATCACAGTCCTCTGGGGTGACAATGTATCCGTAACCTGCTACGATTGAAGTTGTTTGACCATGCGCTGCAGTAGCTATAAGTGATAAGCCATCAGGTGAGCTGCAAGCTTGTTTGTCTCCCCAATGCATTAAAAACAATGCCAAGAGACGATAATTTATTTAAATGTTAAATAAAATGAACTGCGGCTAGATTCGAAGCAAGCACAACTGGCTTGACTAAGCCACGCAGACGTTATTATGTCATGATGTATCGAGGTCTAAAGAACCGGTCGTGATACTTATTTAATGCTTATTTGATAATAATGACCTAGACCTACTTAAGTACGTGTATTCAATTAAATTTAACAAAAATACTGCATTGAGTATTGTACAAGTATGTACCTACGCTTTTACCAAAATATTTATGATTTTATTTGCTATACGAGTTATCGTGTTTATTACATTAATATTTTTATACATGGATATTTGTTTTACATATATTTTATTGCATAATATTGCATGGAGGGAAAGTTAGCATATTCCACCTTTCACTTCCCGTATTTTTATTTAATGATATTTTATGTATATATATATTATTAAGTGTGTACAAGTTTATATAATTGTGTACATAACCCAACCAGAGTTATATAGCTACCCCATAATAATAATCATAGTCACACCAATTATAATTATTTATCAAATAACGTTAAGAGTTTTTTGATAAAGCAAGAATATGATGACATCGTTATTAGGCAACTAAACTTAGCTCTTTAATCAACATTTGGACAGTCACGACACTACGAAGAGAGATTACGTTAATTAACAGGGCTAAGTTGACTTTGTGCTTATAATCAGAGAAATAAAATATTCTTTAAAACATTTTGCTTATTATTTATGATCTGGTTGCGTCCAGCAAGAAAACAATAATCCTAATATTTTAAAGCTACTTTTAAATAAAATTCCATAATGATGGCTTCATGATGAACTACCACAATTAGGACCACGGCTAATATATTCAATCCAGGAAACTACAGAATACTGTAGTGATGTAGAAATTAGCGTAAATATAGAGACAAATGAACCCTTTGATAGATTGCGTCGTTGTCAGTAATTGGTGCTTCCATTCTCGTCGCTCAAGCGAAAAGGACACATGCCGTAACTTTCCACTAGCATTATATATAAGAGTGTACTTTGTGCTGACTGCAGTTAGGTTGCTTGAGCATGATTAATCATCATCAAATCCTTAGTAGGCTCCTTCTCTGTCTGGGAGCCGTCTGTAGCAGATGTAATATTCTTGCCTATTTCTGACGTCAATCTGCAGCGCGACCATTGTTATATTCCGATTTGAAAGATAAAAAGAGCCAATATTATTACAGGTTGTTAGACATGCCATCACAGTTCTCTGGGGTGACAAAGTATCCGTAACCTGCTACGATTGAAGTTGTTTGACCATGCGCTGCAGTAGCTATAAGTGATAAGCCATCAGGTGAGCTGCAAGCTTGTTTGTCTCCCCAATGCATTAAAAACCAAGAGACGATAATTTATTTAAATGTTAAATAAAATGAACTGCGGCTAGATTCGAAGCAGGCACAACTGGCGTGACTAAGCCTCGCAGACGTTATTATGTCATGATGTATCGAGGTCTAAAGAACCGGTCGTGATACTTATTTAATGCTTATTTGATAATAATGACCTAGACCTACTTAAGTACGTGTATTCAATTAAATTTAACAAAAATACTGCATTGAGTATTGTACAAGTATGTACCTACGCTTTTATCAAAATATTTATGATTTAATTTGCTATACGAGTTATCGTGTTTATTACATTAATATTTTTATACATGGATATTTGTTTTTACATAGGTTTTCCTGACGAAAGGTCGAGGCCAGCCCTGTGGTTAAGGTTATATGTCATAATTTTTTTTTCTTTGCATGATCGCAGTATATTTCTAAAGACTGACACTTAAACATTGCTGTATTTGTCATCTTCATTAGTTAGAAGTCTTGGAGGTTATGTCAACTAACACTGATATTAATAAAAAAAAAATTTCCAGTCCTAAACATTCCTTTAGCGTAATCTGTAAAAATGTGAAAAAAGTTTTTTTTTCTTCGTCTTCAATAATGACACTTGTAGACGCTTAAGAATGCCATCAACAATTATTTCGTCCTTGTTCTTTACTTACTTTGGTTTCAATTTAATAGATCACGAAAAGGTCACATTTTTTATATTATATAGCTCAAGAATATAATAACGATGATAAATGAAGCGCATTGTATTTGAGTGCTGTTTCATGTCGGTATTTCTTGCCCAATTTCCTGCCGTTAACTTCGACGCTTTCTAATGATACTGTAATGTGATACTTTATTAAAACCCAATCTGCTGTGGATGCTAAATTAATGAAGTTGATTGGATTACATATACATTGAAGTTGAAACTATAGTAATCTTTTATACAGATTCTTAATTTGCATTTGTAATAATTTATTGTTTTCTTCTATACTTATTGTTATTTTTTTATAAATAAAATCATTGTTGCTTAGACGTCCAATGTAGCTACACGGCAATATGAACGAAGGCAATTTTAATAGAACCTGTCACTAAATGACAATAATTTCAAAATTCATAACAGTTGGGCATAACCGTATCATAAATGAAACAGACTTTGTATAAAATGAGATATACTGTTAGTTAGTCGTGCGTTCGCCGACTCGCCGAACAAAACGTGATAATTTCGACGATACGATAGTGGGGAGGCTTATGTCCAGTAATGGACTACCCGCCACCTTCCATGGCCCCACCAACCTATCGGTTATGTGGGCCGTATCACGAGAGAATGCGCCGGTACTTGTTTGCTTTTCCGAGCGCGTTTTCTTGACTTTGAGGCATAACATCACAAATTATTAGCACGCTTGCTTGTAACCTATGTATGGCACCTAGCCTTTACTTTTACTGTAGTGGACTAGTTTATCATACCTTAACCTCGATAGCCTGTAAATAGTCCACAGCAGGACATAAGCTTTAAGGAGGATTTCCCATGGGACTACTTACAGACTTGTAAAGAAGAATATTATGATTTAATTATACTAAAACTTTAAGTAAGTGTAATGTAAACATTGCAGTTTAGATTAAGCTTATGGTTTTTTCAAAGAACCGTTAATCGTTCTTTACACTATTACGTAGAAATTACAGGGAATTATTTAATAAAAAGCGTTTCATATTAACGGCACAAAGAAACGGCCTCTATTGAAGTATGTGGCAAAATTTTCTTCCATACAAAGGTTACTGCAGATATCCTGCCAATGAAATAAATTAAAAGTTCACAAATATTGAGCCATACAAATATTTGAATAACAAATTTTTCTTTTATTAGGACACTTTTATTGTCGCCTTTATTTTATTATCGACGGTTTTGTAATAATATTTATTCTGCAAAAGTATTTCAACAACACTATGCTTAGTCAGAGTTGCTTTAAAATAACACCAAACATTAACTCTTTTTTTATACTGTTTATCAATACTGCCAACCGTCCTATACAAATGGACATAGGCACAGTAAAAGTTAGCATGCATTGTAACCATTGTATTACCTACAAATGTTACGTGGTTCAACCCACTTAAAGGTTGTCATCCTGTCATGGCGTTGAGCACAGTGCTGTAAACTTCAAAAATAGTGTTGGCATTTGCTATTACTTGTCCGTTGGTTGTGGATGACGCAAATGCAGAAAGATGATTGCTGATCACACCCTTCTTGTGTCATAAGTCCTGGTATGACTATTAACATTAGACTTGTTTCAACTGTTTCAAAGTTATGACGTGAATGGTTAAGTGACAGGCAAATGGTGAAAAAGATATTTCCTTCAACTGAATCTGTTTAATACCGCAGCATAAGAGTGTGCAAAACGGTTCTTTCTTCACATGGTATGGTTTATTTACACTGTTACCTCAAATGCATTTTAATTTCATCAGATTAACTCATGGCCCTGTGCCAGCCCAATCAGTGGTTACCCCAGCCCATGGACACCAATAAAGACACAGGTCACGGACTGAGATGGAATGACACACAGCCCTGCAATCATACTGGCTCTCCATCGCGCAAATATAAAACAAAACATAGTATACGCACTGCTGCTTAGCGGCAGGACAAGACAAGAAAGTTGTTGCCCAGGCGGTTCCTGGGATAGAAAAGTGGTCCTACCACCTAATCTAAAATAGTAATATTTATTTTGTTTAATTAATTGCATATAACTTTCAGAGTTCGATCACATCAGATTTTGTTTTTATCTTATTTTGTTGTTTTAACCGGTAGTCGATTGTTTTGAAAGATTTGGATTTTTCCTTAACCAGAAATTTATTTTAAGCAATTTTTATTTATGCAAGCAATCGAAGAAAGTTGTAAGCTACGATTGCCCCTTTTCTTGTTCTTTTTCTTTTTTATGATATATATATTCTTTTATGAAAGCCAAGTCGTTTTTGCTTGTGCAATGATACGTAGTTTCTTGGCTATTGTGTGGAGCTGTAAAAAAACTTTCCGAGAGTTGAATAAGGAAGCGAAAACTGTAATCTAGGACGCTCCGGACATAAACTGAGGGCATTGGAATGCCTATTCAACTATTCATGCGTAAGGTATATAATATTGTTAGAAGTTGGATATTAAGCAATTGTTAGGTAACTTCGACTGCATAAGTAACGCAGTGTGTTCCGTCACCTGATATTGGTCTCGAGTGTTAGTAGCTGTACTTGAAGTAAACATTCAATTGTTTATGACTCATTTATTCATAAATCAGCGACCACGTCTTTGTCCTTTTGAAAGTATTCTCCGTTTTACAAGAAGGTAAGTATGATCTATTTTTATTTTGGTTTTTGTTTGAGTTCAGTTTTAGAGGTCTGTTAGGATTTTATTTTATTTCTTATATGATTGCGTTTACAGGCTAAAAAAATGCATGCCAAATTTAAAGTTTCAAGAAAATCGGCTGCAACTATCGTATCGATAATACACGAGTATTTTTATTAAGGCGGTAGAGCCAAGCGGCGGTTTTTACTGCTGCTACTGGAATGGGCGGGCTCGACCGGGTTGGTACCACGGCACTGCGTTTCGTTCGTAAGTAAGGAGGCCTATTCCCCCTCTACATCCCCCTCCTCGTCCTCCCTTCTATCTCCCAAATACTCTTAAAAGCCGGCAACGCACCTGCAGCATCTCTGGTGTTGCCGATGTAGGTGAGCGACGGTAATCAGCGACCATTAGATGAATTGCTTGTTCGTTTATCGGTATGCAGTTATCTTGGTTACTGCATACTGTTAAAATAGATAACAAATATCTAAATAGAATAATACAAAATCTTCACATATTGTCGAAATAAAATTTCATATTATTTCTCAGATAAGCAGGTTTCCTCACGATGTTTTCCTTCAACGCCGAACACGTGGTAAGTCCAGCTCTTAAAATTGCTATTAACAATTTTAGTGGTTCCGGCACCGGGATCGAACCCGGGTCACCCGCGCTCCATGATACTACAGTGAGCGCCCTGACCACTGGGCTACCACGGCTCGTACTGATCCTACCTCGCCATAATGCGTTAAGCACATCATTAGTCGCCGTCTAGAGGTTTTGGTATTATGATATATTTGATACAAACAATCGAAAGACCCGTTTCTAGATCAGAGATCAGGGACGCTCGCTTTCAGTTCATAATACGCGAGTGTCCTAATTTCGAATCCCGGCACCACTAAAGTTGTGTTCGACGATGAAGGAAAACATCGCAGGATAAACTGCATGCCTAAGAAATAATTAAAAAAATATTCCGAGGAGATATGAAGTCCGCCAACTTGCGCTGAAGAGTCGCAGTAGACCCAAATTTCTCTCAAATAAAAGAGACTTTGGCCCTCTAATCCTACAGTATGTTATCATTATTATTGGTTAACCTATTTTATGAACCTCTGCATGTCACTTGAGAAATAATTAGCATGAAAGCCAAAGCTACACTTAAAACTTTTACCGCGATTTGAAATAAAAATATGCACATTTTTCATAATTAGGTCAGATTTTATTTGTTTTGTAGCTTTTTGTTATAAGATCTTACAAATTTAACTAGATCCTAACCTTGATTTCATTAGATCTCATAAAACTTGACTTATATACATAAGATACCAACTTTTTTTGTCCTTAAATCAAGTTGAAGGCGAGTTCATTAGACACAAAAATGTTTCGGGATATTTTTTATTATATTTAAGAACAAAATTTTATACCACTAAAACGAGGAACAAAATGTGGACAGTATCAATAACCTTCAACATCAGTTTTATTAAAGACATTGTATTGTTATGTTACCGAGATTTCGCATCAGTGTCTTCTCAAAGTTCCCCACGTACAGACTATTGTCTGAAAAACATATCAAAAATGTTAAAAAGCAGCAAAGACTTTTTTTATAATATTAATTTTTAAATTTAAAGCAAGTTCAAAGCTCTTCAAACTAAGATGATCAAGGGTCTCTTTCACTTTGACTTTCTCACTCGAACACGTACAATTTACACTGAAACCATTATAACGAATGTAAACCAAATGTACACATATAATACTTGCATCCTTATAAAAAGGAGTTGCAAAAAGTATACATTGCCCTGTAACGTTTAGAACACAGAGAATGGTAAACGTCCTCTACGTAACGCTAATAATCTTTACGTACCCATACTTCGCATTAAGTATAGTATAAAAGTATTAAGTAGGAGGCAGCACAGTTGTTTAATAGCTTACTAAAATAATATGTCATGAAAGATATAATTTGCTAAAGTAATAATATAAATAAAGTAATATAGAAAATAATACTAGTTTATTCCTTTAGTTGTCTCTGCAAATGGGTTAATCCTAGTCAGCCTCTCGGAACATCTGATGCGGCTGGGAGTCCGTGACGGACAGCTCCGAGCTCAAATGCAGAAGGCGGTGCTTCTTGATACCGCTCCCATCGTCCGCCGGTTTCTTTCCCTTTACCCCTAACCCTCAGCCGTGTGGTCTCCCCTGCGGAGGGCTTCCGTCTGGTTGGGTTATAATTTATTTATTTATTTTATGTATTTTAATTATTATATATATTAAAGATAACTTATTTATTTTATTGTGTTTTATGTATGTAGACATATTTATATATATCACCCAACCAGACGAGTACATACCTAAATAACCCCACAAAATGATACTTGTTTATTAAATATTTTACACAATTACTCTGTTTAATAATTATTACAATGTGTAATAAAAACCAATTGTAGGATAATTTTTATAACTTTTGCATGTCACCTGTATTATTTACCATATATTTATATACAAAGCAGTAGCTTTCGGACCAATTTCCTTTTTTTATATAAGAGGAGGCAAACCAACATCATTACCGTTGCCCTCGTACATCTGCAACACCAGAGGATCCTCTAGTGCGTCGCTGACCTTTTAGGATGTTTGGGGTATGGAAGGGATGATGGGAAGAGCGATTGGGGGAGGATGGAGTTGGCCTCACTCACTGAACGAAACGCACAAGCACAAGATGCCTCTACTTCAGGCCTGTGTTTTGTGAGGTCGCGGTACTATCCCGGGCGAGTCGGCCCATATGACCAGCAGCAAAAGCTGCCCCTTGGAACTATCACGTTAAATATTGTTAAAATAAAGTTAATTATTAAATTATAATTTAAAAATACGGGTAAATTAATTCAGTAAGAGTTATAGTAGTACTTGTATTTCACTTTGAGCAAAATAAATTTCTTTAACAACAAATCTCACCGTTATTTTACTCATTTCACTGACAATCTGTTCATTTACACGCTTTATAAATACTAATAATATATAACATTAGCATTCGTAAAATCAATTTTAACATAATAATATTAAGCATTTATATATAAATATAAGGTGTAACATTAATATAGTTAAAATTTTTGAGTGTATTCAAATATTGTCGCTAGTTGGTTCCCAGCCAGTGCTCGAAGAGTAATTATGTAAATGAGTATGTTCACAGATACGAGTAACTAGTTAATGTTCTGTTATTGAAGACTAATTGAAAGGAAGGGCAACGTAATACGGTCTCATTTCGTTAATTAGGATGTTAAACGCTTGTTCGTGTAATGTTGTGTAAAGGATTTGTAAGTATAATGTCAGACAATTACGATTCTTCTTTCTATTATATGGGCTAGTAAAAGTCCAACGCTGGACATAGGCCTATCCATGAAAGTTTCAACAAAAGTTGTCATGCCATGCGTTGCCCATACTCACTGCGCTAGGCATGCGGGCTCGTACCTAATATTGCAGCTTCCCATCGCATGTCTGTGAGATTAGGGTACGGTATGTTCGGATGGACTAACGTAGGTTAAGTTGTGTCTACGAATCGACTACGGGAAAAGCCTGAAAAAGCACAGGGTATCCGATAGATGGCGGATTATATCATAAAAAATACCAGAATATATATAAAGAATGAAAATACGTTAATTTGTTGCGATCACTTTGGACATAACGACTTACAATATACACAGTGCCTACTTAAACAGAATTTACAAGAATTAACTTTAACAGTATTTTAACAAACGCGTGTCGCCTTAAATTGGGCTCAACTCATATGTTGATTGTAAACAACCAGTGCTGGTATTCCGTTGGGACCGTTAGGTGACGTCACGAAACGGATTCTCAACCATGAATAATATAACAAATACTTATTAATTTATTATAAACTAAATACTAAAAATGCTAAAGGACCAATGACGAGTAGCAGCGTCAAAGATACGACCCCGTCTGGTAAGTGTGGCGACGATGGCAAAACTATAATAGTTATTAAATTTGATTACAATAAATAAAAGAAATTATGTAAAAGAACATTACTATGACATGTATGCATTTTGCTATTTACATCACTCAAAAAAAAATTTTTTTTTATATATTAGGTGACTTTTAATATTTACTGGGCAATGATAATCTTATTACAGGCTTCTTCACAATGACCACTCTACTGTAACTGAGTGAAACCAAAACGATTTGCATGAATTAACTGACACGGTTAAAACCAGCTGCGCAAATTGGAGTTGCTGAATTTCGTAGTAATTAGTGAAAAGACTTAAAAAAATGGAGGCTAACGGTAATGATAAATGGCTTGAGAGACGATTTTTATATTACTACGCTATGATAAACTCTTCTTTTAGATGGTCGTAATTATTTGAACAAGATGTTTATTACATAATATTTATTATAAGTACTTTACTGAGTTTATTTTCTGTATCCGTAACGAACTACCAAAGAGTACATATCCACGTTTCAGTTACAAATGAGTTTATGAATTTTTTGACTGCTTAACAACGCGGTTGTATTTTTTTGCCAAATCAAGTATTATTAAAATTTCCTTGTAAATTTGCTTACTCATCTGCGAGATTTCTCTATTAAATTGTGACATGCTGTGATGCATTAAATTTTACCATGATTCGGTTTGAATATCATCGATTGTGACGTCAGGAAGCATAATAATTACATTTATAGCGAATCGAGGCAACAACGTCCTTGACGTTGTGCGATGATTTCATAGCTCTGTCTCATCTTATGTCTCCTTATTATTTTTAATATATTCCGAAAATACGCAATGAAAAACATGTAAAAATAGAGTTATATTCTATTTTATTTACCGTAGAATAAATTTGTGACTATATGGTTCTTACGATAAACATTCAAGATATCAAATTCAATATAGCGAATGGTTCACTATGTTTGTATCGATTAGGATGTTTCTCATTAGGTCAGAGATATAAATAGATGACATCTTGATACACACTTTCGAAGTGTTGTATTACTTTCACAACACACATATTTATGTTTGGTACTGCGGTAAATATTTATCATTTCCTAATCAAATCGTTTCAGTATCTAAGAACGTTCAACTTTCAAATAAACACAGTTTTCAAGCAAGTAGTAGTACTACATTAGACTGAAAAGCGTACGATAAGATATTATTTTTAATTTTTCTTCAATAAATGAATGTTGAAATAATTGAAGTCCTTACGATGAAGATATTACGTTAAGAGTTAATCTACGATAAATAAACAGTGGACATGGGTATATCAAAAAATGCACGCAAGTTAATGCACACAAGGCAATGCACACATGTTAATGCGCACAATCTAAAGCACAAATCATTTTTGAAAGTTTTGTCCATACGGTCGGAATCGGTGAGCTTTGCATTGCTGTTCCCTAGCACCAATGATTTTATAATACAAAAATACTACCTATTATACGTTACAAGCACACCGAAAATGAAGCCAACAAAAGACTACCATTGCCTCTGGTCTCAGTTGCTTTTGAATCAGTAGGCGATGTACACGTGCTTCCAAGTTCCCACTAACTATGTTTAGATGACGTTTTTAACTACAAATGCCGTTATGTCTTATGTGTAAATGCACTAATTGCAGGTAATGTAAGTAAACTAAAAAATGTATGTTTGCTGCCGCTGTGTTAGAAATATTTTTTCGCTGGGTTTTTGAGCATATAAAGTATCGAGTAATAGAAAATCATGGCCTAATAATACAAGTAGTCAGTCCGCGTACAGTGGTGGTTGAAATTTTGAAAAAATAAAATCGTTGTAGCAGTATTAATTATTACTTGTACGCTTAAAAACGGTTTCGTAAACGTTTATGCGGCCGTCGTTAAAATATTAAGGTCAATATAACATTTTCACGTGAGGTGTGAATGAGAGTTATGAATAATTTATTTCTGTATCCCCCGTTCATTCACTGCAGTGAATAAAATTGTACGATCATTGTAAGATATTTAATAGACTCTATGTCTATTTGAAAGAACTGATGCTCTAACACGGTCGCTGACCCTATGCAATATATACATTGTATGCTAATATGGCCATTATTGCGATAAAATAAGTTAGTGATTTTTTTGTTTAATTTGAAGCGATATTTTGTTGCCATAAACACTGAATTTGGTCTCTTAATCCAATTAGAACTCGGTTGTTAAAATATTTGTATTGAACGATGGGAACTGACGTTTACATTCCCGACACAGGACTATATGGGTAATCTCACTAGTCTGTTAATAATCCACTGCAGGACACTGGCCTGATCCATGTGGTGAATCTGCTAGAATCGCCACGCTCGGCAAGCCGATTGGCGCTCGCACTACCAGACACATCCCACCTAATACGCTGCTCCCAGTAATCTTTCCACTTTATTTTGGTCTGGTATTTTTCTAGATTGCTATACCGCCTCCTGTTGATAGTCATTGAGATTTTGAAGGCAAATATAGAAGACACCGATATCACACCACCCACTACCGTATAACTTACATAACCGTACGGGTCAATAAACACATTTGTTACATGAATATCTTACTTATTCAATAATGGTTTTACCAACATGTGACGTGTAATGTTATCTGATGTTTTGTCTGGAAGTAACGGTGAACTAAATATACCTGATGACGCATGCATTTAGACGGTTACGAACAGATAGATAGATAATAGAAATAAACGTATACATAAGTTTATTTCCAGGAGGCTCCAATCACTAAAATTTAAATAATTTTAACTTATAAAGGAAAATGAAAATTATACTCATTATTACTAAATCTTTAATTTTTGTGGTTTTTATTTATTTATTTATTTATTTATTTAATCTTTATGCACTAGTTCGTACATATGGCGGACTTAATGCCTAGAGGCATTCTCTCCCAGTCAACCATTAGGCTAAGCAGAGATATATACATAATAGAGGCGATACTGTTAAGAGAAAAAAAAACAGTTAAAGGATATAAATATCAAAATATATACTTACAATAGATACATACATAGATAGATATATAAATAACATATATACAAATATTCCATATATACATAGAATAATATACATGTCAGGACAAACAACTGAAGCGGCACAATAAAAAACAGCAGCACTAGTACAGACTTGCAACATTTCTGTAATGTTTGCGGATGTTATTTTTAAAGGCAAACTTATACGAATTGGCAGCCAATTGAGCTGTTCACGAAAGGAAGACACGTGGTCGTACTTGCGGAGACCATAAATGTATCTGATGCAATTGTTAAGAAGACGATCCAGTGTGTTAAGATGTTGTTGAGATAGGTCTGTGCAACACACATCAGCATAGTCAATAATTGGCAAAATGAGCGATTGGACAAGTAAAATCTTAGTAGAGGTTGGAAGGAAATTTTTAAGACGATAAAGTGATCGCAAGGTAGCAGAAATTTTGCGACTCACCTCCTGAATCTGTTTATTCCATGTAAAACAGCTATCAACATATAGACCCAGGTTTCTGACATGGGAACATAAAGGAATTATGTTGTTATTATAAGTAACCGACGGCAAGGTAGCAAAATCTAGATTGTTTACAAGTCTAGAACTGCCTAAGACTATGGCTTGGCATTTTGTATAATTCACCTTAATACCATACACAGCGGACCACTCAGATATATACTGTAAATCATTATTCAATAGAGCAATTATATTATTGATATTCTAGGGAATAAAAAAAAAAAAAAAAAAAAAAAAAAAAAAAAAAAAAAAAAAAAAAAAAAAAAAAAAAAAAAAAAAAAAAAAAAAAAAAAAAAAAAAAAAAAAAAAAAAAAAAAAAAAAAAAAAAAAAAAAAAAAAAAAAAAAAAAAAAAAAAAAAAAAAAAAAAAAAAAAAAAAAAAAAAAAAAAAAAAAAAAAAAAAAAAAAAAAAAAAAAAAAAAAAAAAAAAAAAAAAAAAAAAAAAAAAAAAAAAAAAAAAAAAAAAAAAAAAAAAAAAAAAAAAAAAAAAAAAAAAAAAAAAAAAAAAAAAAAAAAAAAAAAAAAAAAAAAAAAAAAAAAAAAAAAAAAAAAAAAAAAAAAAAAAAAAAAAAAAAAAAAAAAAAAAAAAAAAAAAAAAAAAAAAAAAAAAAAAAAAAAAAAAAAAAAAAAAAAAAAAAAAAAAAAAAAAAAAAAAAAAAAAAAAAAAAAAAAAAAAAAAAAAAAAAAAAAAAAAAAAAAAAAAAAAAAAAAAAAAAAAAAAAAAAAAAAAAAAAAAAAAAAAAAAAAAAAAAAAAAAAAAAAAAAAAAAAAAAAAAAAAAAAAAAAAAAAAAAAAAAAAAAAAAAAAAAAAAAAAAAAAAAAAAAAAAAAAAAAAAAAAAAAAAAAAAAAAAAAAAAAAAAAAAAAAAAAAAAAAAAAAAAAAAAAAAAAAAAAAAAAAAAAAAAAAAAAAAAAAAAAAAAAAAAAAAAAAAAAAAAAAAAAAAAAAAAAAAAAAAAAAAAAAAAAAAAAAAAAAAAAAAAAAAAAAAAAAAAAAAAAAAAAAAAAAAAAAAAAAAAAAAAAAAAAAAAAAAAAAAAAAAAAAAAAAAAAAAAAAAAAAAAAAAAAAAAAAAAAAAAAAAAAAAAAAAAAAAAAAAAAAAAAAAAAAAAAAAAAAAAAAAAAAAAAAAAAAAAAAAAAAAAAAAAAAAAAAAAAAAAAAAAAAAAAAAAAAAAAAAAAAAAAAAAAAAAAAAAAAAAAAAAAAAAAAAAAAAAAAAAAAAAAAAAAAAAAAAAAAAAAAAAAAAAAAAAAAAAAAAAAAAAAAAAAAAAAAAAAAAAAAAAAAAAAAAAAAAAAAAAAAAAAAAAAAAAAAAAAAAAAAAAAAAAAAAAAAAAAAAAAAAAGTTGTAACAAATACAAAGACATTCCTACATAGAACGGAACAGCATAGTTGCGTCTATGGAGCAAGTCTGTACTACGTACAGTAGAATAATAGTAACTCCCAACTATTTAATCTGTGCTACCATACTAGTTCCGTGTCTATGTCACAAACGTCAAAGCAAACATCACAAAATTATTATTATGTCAATGTCATTACAAGTCAACATCAACATAACACTAAAAAAGCATGTAAACAATATGGGAAAAATAATGACATAGTGTTTAGTTCCTTTTATATTGATATATGCCGATTGTAGACAACAAAATATGGCTAAAATAATGCAAAACTGCAAGACTATTTGTTGCGAATTAAACGTTTGATCTAACTGCAGTAGACCTTAAAGCACTACTACTATTATTTTGTCTGGTTTTTCTTGCCCATGGCATTAGAAGGAGAATGAACTGTTGGCTTTTCGCACTGAACAATAAGTTTATCGAGGTCCTCGGAATCAGCCAACCGATGACGCTTGCCGCTGGACATTTTAACAAAGATATTTCCATCAAGCGACCACACCTGCCTGATACCAAAATGGTTGCGTGCAGCAATAAACAGGTTTTGGCGCTGGCGGGTTAAAATTCAGAAAGCACGTACGGAGTGCCCTTGAACTGTGTCTTCTTGGCCCAAATGGTTGTCCGAGTAGACAAGTCTCTGAACCGTATCAGTATAGGTCTTGCACGACTCTCTGAAGCTGCACCTAAACGGTGACAAGCCAGTACGGCACTCGAAGAGAAATCAGGAGGTCGAAGGTTATTCTGCAAGACTGTCACTACTGTTTCGGAAATGTTTGCCTTGCTGTCCTCTGAACTCCATACAGTAATAAATATTTTCTGCGATGCCTCATCTCTATATTGTCAACAGATTGACTTATTTCATTGAGCTTGCTGTGTAGCAATGACATGATCTGCCAGACATTATCTTTAAATGCTTGAAAGTCGCTACCAGAGTTTTCAAATCAAGAACAGGTGAGGAGGTGTTTTTTATGAGTGCTTCAAAATCAGCCATTCGTTGATTGAGTGAGCTCAAAGCTGCCTTTTGGATTTCAGCCAATTCGGTAATTGTGGACATTGTGTTGAAAATAGCTCTTCTGGTGTAGTGTGATTAGAGTAGTGTGAAAGAGACCGGTGGTAGGGTGATGCACTTTATTCCAATTTAGACATTAAGGCTAGTCAAGCCCACATAGGATGTTGTTATTGACACTAAATTAACAATATCTGAACTATTGTAAACTGTTAATATTAGAAAAAACCATAAAAATCTTTAATTTTTGTTAAGAGCAATGCGTATATTTTTTCACTTCTACCGCCCAAAAAAACAATGCATTTTCACAAAAAAAACCACATTATTGCCATATAATGTGGTTTTTTTTTCAATTCCCATTAACTTGTCTTTTAAACTCTTATGATTTACAACTAATATTAAGGAGTACTTATTCCGTATTAATTATCGCAATTATTAATAATAAGTTTTAAGGTACCTCTTAATACTAATTATATTGCGAAAGTTGTAGAATGGTTGCATTATAGAATAATATATTTAAAAATATTTTTTAACCTTGAACATTAACGTTTTTTATTTTTACTTTATTTAAGGTTTCATTAATTTCTAATCATTGAACTGTGAAAAAATTATTATTCAATTGACGTATTTGTTTTATGGATCTAGGAAGCGGATGACTTGATTTATTGTTATAAAATTTGCAATAAATTATTTGATAAAGGATTTCCTGTCTAACATTTGTCATTGTAAAGAGAAGTTCTTTCAAGGGAAGTGTAATTTAGATTTAGTGTCCTAAATTAAAATTAAAAACTATTCTAACCGTCTTATATATTAAGAAACAGTGAATATAATTAGTATTTATATTATGGATCTCAGTAATCATGTAACTTTTGAATGACTTGACCGATTGTAGCTATATTCCTACAATACATGATCGAGTTAACTTTTTTTTATTTATGGACCAAAATTACTTATATTGACAATATGTGTTCACTAGATGCCTTAAGTACGTTGCTTTCGTAACCAGTTATCTAAGAAAGATGTATCATACTATAGTGACCATCATACCAGACTATAGTTCAAGTACACAACCTAAATTATATAAAATTACTTTTTAAAAGTATACGATTGGGTACGTAAACAATGTAAGAGCTATATGACGCATCAATACATCCGGGAACCGATGACGATTATCATATAATATAAAGTCAATGATCGATGTTCTTATCGATCAAAGGATATAATAAAAATGCCGTTAAGCTTGTGATGCATATTAATGCTTATGTAAAGTAACTAAGAATCGATTTTCCGTAATACCGGCTTGCTGTTGGTAATGTAACCTGTTTTATCTTATTAGTAAGGATTTATTTAAACTTTACTTACATATACATGTTATATGAAAACTAGTTATACTAATAACTTGCATCATTGAAATGTCATAACGTACCTAACGGAATTGTTAACAGTGTCCGATATGAAACAAAATTGTGAAGTATGCGGAGCAACTAAAATTAAATTTATTACTCAAATTTATAGGTATGTACACATACAGACAGAGATAAGTACACTCATAGAAGACAAAACTAGATATCTTTTTTAGGAAATTCTTCTAATTCAAATAATTTTTTAATGGTCTAGAGAGCCATTATAATTACCGGCTGTGGCAGTCTATCTTAGTTTACAGGTGTGACAACGCTTCAGTAACCTACTGCGAATGAGTTTGTTTGTCGATGTCCATGGTCTGCTGTAGTCACTTACCATCAGGTGGACTGTAAGCTCATTCCACCTCATTCCAATAACAGAAAACAGTTCGACATTTAGGTACTTTGGAAGAGGTCAACTTACATTCTTTTCGTATATGATTTACCAGTACTCATTACCCTGGCTTGACAGGTTAGTGAGCGAGGTGTCACAAACCCTTTATTAGTTATGCTGTTAGAAGGTCAGCCGGCAAGGTACACCGCGAGCAGGTGCGGTTGACATTGGGAGAAAAGTTGGTATATTACGCCTTACTTATCCCTTACTCATTGTAATATTACTAACTTAACGTTACTTTTAATAATCCAATAACTTAATTAGTAACATCATCTTAAGTGATCTGTTCCAATTCGATTTTCTACCAGCAAAAGCTAAGTGACTTAGTCGTTGAAATGTTATAGAAATATAAACAAAACTAACGGATATTTTGGAGACAGTTGTTTATTTTAGATTCAAAAATCGAATTGGATCGGACTAAAGATGAAGCAGGTCGTCGCTTCATCTTTAAGCCAACGCTCAAAGCAAACGACTACATCAGGATATGGGAAGACGTAGATCACTCACACGATTATGATAATTAAATTGTTCTCTAGTTACAAAGACGGCTTATTTTTTGACATTTTTAAACTTAGCGTAACGAGTAAACAAATAACATTAACTACGACAGAAAAACACAAATAAATAACAAAGTATAAAGTTAACTATCATAGTATTAAGAACTTTCGTGCATAAGTCTTTCCGCAATTACTATACATAAAGATTACGATGTTTTCTTTTGTGTAAAATTTAAGTTTGGACATGAGCCCCGAACGTTGAAAGACGAAACACTCAAATTCTTGCAAATATTAATTTACGTAATATAACATAAAAAATCAATATATTTAATGTAATCCACGAGGTTTATTAATATCGAAGTTATTAAATTAAAAATGTCAATCGAGACCATGGACTATTAGAATTGTAAATTTATTCTGATGAACTTTGTAACTTTTTTGAAATCCGTCGCTGAACTACCCACGAAACTTAATAAAAATCTCATGCAATCTTAATTTCCTCTTCAGTTCTTCTGTCCGTGTCGTTTTTTTTAGAATTTTTACTCTGGAATATAAAATGCCAAAGAGAATACGTTTGCGTTTTAATATCACTCTGCTTTTAGTCTAAAAAGGTTTTAGTAAAAAAATATTCCTACATTTATTTTTCAAATGGGTAACAATGGTTCTTTAATATATATATATATTTATATATATAAAAACACGCCACCGTTTAATTTAACTTAGGTTTTAATCCAATACATATCTTTTTTATAATTTTCAGAAACGAATTGTATTATTAAGTTGTAGTTGCACACTTGTACTAGTTCCACTGATTATACAAATACTATAAGTAATAAGTAGTACTAATATGCAACTACGAGTACAATTTAATATTCATATGTTTGAGCACTAAGTGGCAACAATCGCAACTATAAAATGTGCTTATTATTTGGTTCCCGGAAAAGCTACACGAGGGGTTATGTGCTCACTGCGCTAGCCCAGGCGACAAAAAACATGAAACTACATTTATCAAATTTGATAATAAATTATTTATTATTTAGTAACATCTTATTTTTCTCATTGAGATTAAGCAATGTATATATAATACAGTATCTTAAATTAGCTGTTATCCGTGACTTCTCCAAATGTTTTTCATTATTCGCACGGGAGGCCTCAAAAGGGTCACCTGGCCTCGAAATATATTTTAATGGTTTCTAAGACAATCTGGTTTCCTTACAATTTATTCCGAAAAATTAATAAATTGAGCACTTAAAATTTTAGTGATGCCGACACCGGGCCACTCGCGTATTATGAAGTTAAAGCTAGTGCAATGAACCCCGTACAATGAAAAATATACTATTACTATTTTTTAACTTGAACTCTACTTTGTGATGAACTTAAATGTTTAATATTGATTTTAATTTTATTGTAATAAGAATATTCTTTATGCCCTTATAGTTTGGCGTTGTCAATTCTGTGTGTCGTGACTTTACTTAGCCAACACAGTTATAGTCAAAAGCCTACAATAATATAAGTCAAAATATGATAAGGTCTAAGATCGAAGTGCAAAAAAGTTTTTATATAATAAAATGTCACGTATAGCTAAGGACCTTTGGCACGCACAAGTCACACGGGAAATTTCAAAGTTCAAAGGCAGTCCGGATCAAATAAAACAACGAAAAACTAAATAAAAACATTCGAATTGACATATTAATTTACTTTGACGGTTAAGTGTTGCCATAACTTTTATTTCTTTCATTACCGAAAAAAAATATACATAAATAAGAATATGCATTAAAGTGTTTTAATAGGTACATTCTGACGTGAAGTATAAATGAGTTTGTGATCATATTCTAGATCCCTACTATCAGACCAGATTTAATAGACCACAGATCCTTACAAAAAATTATCTGATTGCTGCCAAGTATTAGCGATGTCCTAATTTCAATAGTGTAGATGGCAGGGTACTACTATCAGCTTGGCATCTAGTTTTAATAAAATTAAATAAAAAGCCTAACGTACCACTGCAAGTCCTTAAGCTACGGGTTACATGAGTTCTTTCTTCGTAGATTGGAACAAAATTAATAATTTAGTGCTGAACTGACTGTAGCCCTCTAACTCTGACAGCAGGACTTCAACTACCTTAGTGCCCCCGGTGCTGCTATAATATAGGTTAACTTTAACTCAAATTAACGTTAACGGTTACCGTCAGTCAAAAATTAATAAATATTTTATATGAAAAATTATTGAAATCGGCTCAATTTACACGATAAAAGTACTTGTCATGGCTGTACTCTAGAAAAATAGTCAGGTAAAACTTCGTCGTTGAACACTTCGGTGTGAATGTTTGGTTGAATATTTATTATGAAACAGTTAAGGGTACCTAGTTAAATCGTGTTTAATACAATACGTGCATTCAGAGAGCGACAACAACATTTTAAAGAATGAATTAAAACTTTGAAGACATTACAATCGTAGTGCGAAAATACTTTAATTCTAATTCTAATTAATTCACATCGACTTCGAATTGCCGTGACTCTTACAATCATCGTAACTGTTCAACGGACGACTACGGTGCTATGTGTAATTAATTTTACAGTTACGAGCATATACGTTTAAGGTTCCATTTGCAGTAAGTGAAGCCCTTGCTGCGCCGCTTCATATAGCGCTAATAGAGTAACAGATGCGTCACCACTATCGTTTGCCTCGATTTCAAGGCAAAGCATATTGAGGCATAAATGTTATATACATTAAACTTTTCATTTTAAAAAATAAATAATTACTTGTTTTTTTATTTAAACTTTATTTGCAAATAATATAACAAAAAGACCGACTTAATGCCAAGAGGCTTTCTTTACCGGTCTACCATTAGATTGAACAGAGAAAATGTTAAAGGGTGCACATAGATATTATGTTTATATATAGTCAAATAATATACTACGATACAATTCTGATAGATGTAATTATAGTTGTTAATTATATAAAACATATTACACACCACACATACATACATATTTTTATATTTATTAATATATATAAATATGTTACAAACGTAAACTCAGATGATTTCACATCGTTTTAATCGAAAATTAAGTATATAAGTATAATAAGTATACTTTTGTGGGATTAAAACAACTTTTAAGTCTACTCTTTAAGTGATAGATGGATGGCTTGAGGGCTATGTGTTATAATATGACTTATTACAACAACATAAATTTTATATATGTGTAATTATAGATAAAAGTTTCATTTACAATTAAGAAAAATTGTTGGTTTTCGTTTGTTGTATTTCCACACGAGTTGTTTGGTTTTTTATAAAAAGTAATGGATTGTATACGTAGGCACTATGTCCTACATAACTATGATTACTTGTTAAAGCAACTAAGGGAAACCGCCTAACTGCCTCACAGTAATTTGCGCTTCGTATGAAGAAAACTGCTTTACGGACAAGTAAACTCGTGTACAAATATATATTTATATGAGATACATTAACGCGAACGCTTCATGCACATTCATGTATCGAATACTCGTTTATTCTATTACTCTCATTTATTGTATTAATTTATAACAAAAGGGGCATTGGTTGATCCCAGTATTGATTATATTATTCCGACTAAAGAGGAGGTTCTAGAATTGATTGTATTTTTATCGTCTGCTATGATATTTTTAAACCGATTTTAATAAATAAATTTTCATTAGGAATTATTCTGATTTAAATAATTAATAAAAACAATGTTCTGTCATATTTCATTATAAAATTAATAATTCTGTTTGTCAGCACGTTCAGATACCAGCCCTTTTAATGTCACATCGTAAACGCTTTACACTGTATCTTCTTCTGCGTTATCTGCTGGTTGAGCGATAGACCTTTCCAGTCAATCATCATTACTACATATTTATACTCACCACTATGAGCAGACGGGTTTGTGCTCAATAGTTCGCGTATATGGTGGACTCTGGTGATTATTTTTTATATTATAGGTAAAGTTTACCAGATTTTGAAATACAATCTACGCAGTTTGATTGCTAAACCTGTCTGATTTTTCCAGTCTGGCAAAGCTGTAAAGACCTCCGGCTCAACAGCAACGTGGATGGTTTTTAGTCGGTATGTTTTTCCTTCTGAGATCCAAGTCCAACATAACTCGTTGGGTGGCCTCCTGGCCAGCAGCGGATATGCTTAAGGCATTTTCTATCCACCCCAAAAAAAATCCAGTTTGGCATCATCATAATCACACTATACTCCGGTGATTATTTTTTATATTGTAGGTATTGTTTACTAGATTTTGAAATACAATCTACGCAGTTTCTGGTTGCTAAATCGCGTATATAATTAAAATGAAGAATATTCCAGGTTGGCATCATCATAATTGCAAACGAAAACGAATTAATAATGTTTGTATTGCTCTTAATTTTTATACTTTCTGTTATAAATGCATTACTACATATAATTATATGTGTATACAATAACAAAAGATTATGTTTTAGTAATTGAAATAACACAAAAACTTATGCCGCCTTATCATCGTCGTTTGATTACAACAGAGAAGTCTATTGTAATTTATCACGCACGGAATTGGACTTGCCGGTCAAAGGTCGCAAAAACAGTCTCGGTACTCGGACTCGTATTACGTTGTTTGTCCGGAGTTAGAGAAACCGAACGGTTATTCATCACGACGAATTTAACGAGCCAACTTTATATCTATGAACAGTAATATAAACTTTAGATAAATTAGAGTCGCTCAGTGGATGGCGATGTAACTTGTGTTAAGTTTTGTGAGAATTTTTATTAAGTTTAGTTATTGTGAAAGCCCCTATTTTGTATTAAGTTTTTGTGTTTATGAATAACTTATAGCTACCTATTAACTGAAAAATACGTCAGCAGTTTAATGTTTATTTGGTCAGTGATGACTTTGATTCTAAATGTTCACGCGCATTGCAACCAGCTCTACCAGCTATTGATATCAGTCAGTCGGTTTGGCTTCGAAGTCTCGGAAGGAAGACGAGTCCAAGTTCTGGCGCGCCTTGCCCTGAGTGGCCTTGTCGTCAAGTAGGGCCAGAGATGGCAGAATACCGATCAAAAACAGAACACTTCCAACTATGAAGTTTAACGCTATTCCTCACGGCAGTAAGTCGAGGTCGATGGATGCTGGTGGCTCAGGACCGTGCTTCGTCTCTTTGGGGAAATCTATTTTCAGCAGTGGACTTGTGACAAGCTGTAATGAAATGATGAATGCTGAGGAACTCTTTATGAGAATTTAAGGCAAGATAACACAGGAAGAATCACCCGCGGGGAGAATCTTGCTGCAGTTTTCTTAGGATGAAAGAAACCTAGTGCTCCTTCTCCCGGCTTCAAGATATCTCCATACAAAATCGGTTCAGTCTTCTTTGAGTGCGTGATTGAAAGACATACTTTCATATTTACAACATTAGTAAGATTACCTGTAAAAGTAAAGACTTGGTTATGTCATTGTATATATCAGACTTATATATATATCTTTGTTTCTGTTTAAAAATTGTACAATAATTTCTCTAACAAAATTATCATTTTCATAAATGTGTACTACAAGTCGTGACGTTAATTTTAATGCTTGAAATTATTTAAGTTTTTCAATTCAGATGAAGTGAAATACGACTTAAGAAGGTGTGTAGCGTCGTTTTAGTAGGGAGAAGAAAAAAGAAAAAGTGTTTTGGAATTTCGCGCTAAAACTCTTGCCAACTTTAAATGACTTTATTGCATAAAACTCCTTTATACATACTGTTAAACAGGTTTAAAACTTCACAATAGATTTAAGAGCTGTGGAAAATTATTTTATGAGAAAAATTGTTAATGTATTATTACATAAATTAAATCCTATAATTAACATTTTTAATTTAAATCTAAATTATATTTTATTTATGCGTTAACAAGCTACTTTACTAATCTTTATTATTTATACACTATAACATTTTAAAATTTTAATCATATTATGTAACTTTGGCTTAACAAGCAAGCCATCAAGTCATGCAGGTCAATCATCTGTACACTGTATTATCTTATCTAAAGACCGACATTTGTACAGTATAACCTAAATTCTCAGCAATCCTATCAAATATTGAACTACGACTTACGCAATATTAGCCAAGACTTAGAATCTTTAATTAATGGCTTAAAAGTTTTACATAATTATTGACCTTATGACTTTTATCAATGTTTCAAAGTCTTGAGCTGCTTTAAACTAAATCCACGGATGGGCACCCGAAGGACGAGTGGTCGCTTTTCTGACCTCCATGATCACCAAGCGAAGGACTAGAGAGGTGGTCCAAAGTGGCGGTCTGTGTTCCGACGCGAGAGTAAGACTAATTCCCGAGTACGCTTAACACGGCCGGCTCTAGTTGGGACGCGGATATGTGAGTGACCATTTCGATGGTGTTGGGACCAAAGGTGGGACAACTTTCCCCTGCGAGGAGGTGTATGTGTTATGTGGGCATTACGTGGTTTATACGTGTAAAAAAGTCTTACATTTATAAAATCGTTATTACTCCATCTGTCGAATGCAATGAGATATTCAAGGCTTTTTCTTAAGTCGATTCTAAACAACACCAATGGAAAGAAAGAGGGATGACTTCTCTGCGGGTTGCGAATATAAAACAATTGTCTATCTTTAAGATAACTCTTCTAGTTCTGGACGTTTGTTTATGTATATATCATATATGCATATTTAATACGTGGCTCAAGTTTATTTATTTTAGTAAGATGAACATACTAGTTATGATACATAGTTATGTAGAATAAACACTGGAGGAATAATATCCTTTACGAACATATGAAATATTTATATAATAAACATTTTTGAACGTCGGAAAACGTTCTTTATTAATTCATTTAATGAACGTTCAGGATTCTTATGAAAATATGTTTCAATTTCATTTACATAACTGTATGATAATATAAAATATTATTTATTAGATATTCGTGTTAAAATCCCTGCCAGGCATAAGTCAATAACCTCTTTGGATTTTGAAAGTTATTAAATAATCATAGTTACCTAATACAGATAAATGAAAAAAGACTACAGATAACACTGTTGGCTGTGGTAAAATTAAATTATTTTATTAAGAGTATTATAAATAAGGAAATTCATTAACACATCGGTATTGGTAGACCTTAAAACCCTTCTAAAATAGTATAATTCAGGATATTTATAAATCAACTCGTATTTCTAATGCTGTAAAAAATATGATAGGTTTTAAAATTGAAAGTTTTTAAAGAATCCTGTGTTTATTTTACATGTGGCAACGACGATAACACCACATGTGGAACAGTGTCGTAACGTAACACAATATTTGATAAAATATAGGTTAATGTTGCGATGTATCTGGTTCTTTCGGAGTTAGATCGATATAGAATGTATTATATTAGATATAGTAAATTATTTGCTTTGATTTGCTGTTATTTGAACAAAGCGGTTCTTCTATCTTTCTTATTTACCAGCCTGTTTAAGTCCAATGTTCGACATAGACTTTTCTATGAATATGCCTACAAAAGCAGGGTTGTCATGCATGGAAGGTTTACCCCCTGCTGAGCAGTCTGGTTAGTAATAGTTAGGGTAGCTATAGAAACGTTTAACAAAGATTTAATGCTCTCTTACGACGACCTAATTAAGAATAGTAAGCGGCATTGTTCTTCATCTTATTGGTCACATCTTTAACGATACTTAAATCATGACTGAATTAATGGTTTGTTTATATGTAAACTTGTTTCGGCTACTTTTAGATAATTTACTTTCAAAGATAAAATGGTTTAAGTTTTCATTAAGAAACTGTAATTATCGAGGGTTCATTTTATTTTTTCTGTAAATCTGATTTGATTGTAACACTTTTAAAATGTTTTTTTTTATTAAAAATATTAATGGAAAGAATACTTCATATGACTTCACACCTTCGAAATCAGTTTAATTTACAGGTTATTTAAAACATTTTATAGCACTAAAGTTACACGAATTCTCAAAATACCCGCGGACAAAATCACAAACACGGCTTGTTTTTATTTTATTTTTATAAGTCTATAGCTTTCATCAAATACAAAATGTCAATATTGTATATTATGTATGTAAAACAGTAGAATAAAGGCCTTTTAATTTTTATTTATTTTATAGCATTCATGCAAAAACTTCCGTGTGGCTGTCGGAAGTAAAGAATAGCGCCAACCCTGTCTAACCATGGGTGTCGTAAAAGGCGACTAATGGTAAAAATTATATTAGGAGATGGGCAGCAGCATCTTCCTGCACTAGAACAAAAAAAAAACTGCGGTTGCCAACCCGCTCGCCAGGCGTGGCAACTAAGGCAAACCCCCCCCCCCCCCCTCCCCATGATGAGAGGTAAAAGAAAGCAATGGCCCCCAGTGCCCGGCGGCCTCGCTAGTCCTGGCTATGGTGGCAGCCATGGTAACGGCGAGGCAGGGGGTGCGAAGAATCACCGGCTGATTTCTAGCTGCCAACCCAAACGACTGGACCTGGCAACATATAACGCGCGCACATTGAGGACCGACGAGAAGATACTAGAACTGGAAGAAGAAGTAAGCAAGTTACACTGGAGTATTATAGGGTTGTCTGAAGTCCGAAGACAGGAGAAGACTCTATAATCCTAAAATCCGGTAACTTGTTCTACTACCGGCAGGGTGATCATCTGTCCCAAGGAGGTGTCGGGTTTATCGTCCACAGGTCTCTCATCAACAACGTGATCAAGTTCGGAAGTATGTCGTGTAGGGTCGCGTACCTTATACTCAGAATAATCAAAAGGTATTCGCTGAAGGTCATACAGGTATACGCACTAACTTTGACACATCCCGTGATGTGAAGATAATGTATGAAGATATTTCAAGAGCTATGCATTACTCTAAGACTAACTACACGGTGTTGATGACTTTAATGCAAAACTATGTACGAAAAAAGGCGATGAGCTGATAGTGGGGAACTTTGGAGTAGAGCAACGGAACCCAAGAGGGCAACAGCTGGCTGACTTTATGGCAAAGGAGGGATTCTTTATGATGAACTCCTGTTTCCAGAAGCGGCCCCACAGGAAGTGGACATGGATGGTACCACAAAAATGAGATCGACTTCATCATGACGACCAAGCGTCAGCTGTTCAGTGATGTCTCTGTGATCACTAGGGTAAAACCGGCAGTGATCACCGAATGGTAAGAGGCACACTGAATGTTAACATTAGGCTCGAGCGGTCTCGTCTGGTGAAGTCTACGCTCCGCCCACCACGTGCCCTTATCCAGAACCCCGAGAGCTTTCAGCTCGAATTGCATAATCGCTTTCAGTGCCTAGACGATTGCGTTACAGTGGACGATACGAATAGCAGGCTAGTGGAAACTGTCCATGCGGTAGGAGCTAAGTTTTGCAGGACCCGCCGCACGAACAAGCCCCAAAAGCTTTCCGATCACACTCTTAAACTCATGAAAGCCAGGCGTGAGATAAAGCTGCAGTGTACAACGGATGCGTCAGCGTATCGGCTACTGAATAGACAGATCTCCAAATGTATGAGAAAAGACTTACGCAAATTCAATACAGCCTGTATTGAAAAAGCGATAGAGCGGAACCAAGGCTCCAAAGTCTTCGCCAGAGATCTGTCTATCGGAAAGAGCCAACTGACCAAGCTGAATACCGAAAGCGGCGCAGTCATTTCTGCTGGAGCCGAGATTTTGAGTGAGATCGAGAGATTTTACGGACAGCTGTACACAACGTCGTTGAAACCACACACTGATGTGAGTAACGACCCAAGAGCCAAGCTTATCCGACATTACTCCGATAACATCCCGGACGTCAGTCTGAGCGAGATTAGGATGGCTCTCAAACAGCTTAAAAACGGCAAGGCAAAAAATTTGGGCGGTGCTACAGTCTCTCCAGCGGTGCCAGATAGACTCTCGGTATATCGAAGTGGTGAGGTGTTTGTACAATGAGGCTACGATGTCTATCCGAGTACAGAATCAGAATACGAAACCAATCCAACTGCAGAAAGGTGTAAGACAGGGTGATGTCATATCCCCGAAACTCTTCACCGCTGCATTGGAAGATGTTTTCAAGCAGCTGAACTGGAAAGGATACGGTATCAACATCAATGGCGAATACATCACTCACCTTCGATTTGCCGACGACATAGTTCTTATGGCAGGATAGCTTAGCACAATGCTCAATGACCTCAATAACGTCTCCCAACAGGTTGGTTTTAAGATGAACATGGACAAGACGATGTTCATGTCAAACGTCCATGTCACACTAATACCGGTTGTTGTTGGCAACAATAGGCTCGAAGTTGTAGACGAGTACGTATACCTGGGACAAATTATCCGATTAGGAATGTCCAACTTCGACTCAGAGGTCAATCGACGAATCCAACTCGGCTGGGCTGCGTTCGGGAAACTACGCCATATCTTCTCGTCGAGTATACCGCAAAGCCTCAAGACGAAAGTATACAACCAGTGCGTGTTGCCAGTGATGACATACGGATCCGAGACTTGGTCCTTCACTGCAGCCCGTATGAGGAAGCTCAAAGTTGCTCAGCGCGCTATGGAAAGGGCTATGCTCGGTGTTTCTCTGCGTGATAGAGTCTGCAACGATGATATCCGCAGAAGAACTAAGGTAACCGACATAGCCGTAAAGATCAGCAAGCTGAAGTGGCAATGGGCCGGCCACATAGCTCGCAGAACTGACAACCGCTGAGGAAAAAAGGTTCACGAGTGGCAGCCACGTACAGGCAAACGCAGTGTAGGACGACCCCCCACAAGATGGAGTGACGACCTGCGCAGTGTTGCGGGAAGTCGATGGATGCAGGTGGCTCAGGACCGAGCTTCGTGGCAATCTTTGGGGGAGGCCTATGTTCAGCAGTGGACTTCTGATAGGCTGAAATGATGATGAATGATGCCAAAACCTAGTAAATACTACATTAGATCATGAAATTGTATTCCGATTCGATTTTAAGACAATTTTAGGTCCTGATTTACTAGGTAATAGCTTTCGTGTGAGGAAACCTGAAAAACTAAAAAATAATAATAAATAAATTCTCACACTGGAATAGCGTCGCAAACTCTTCGCAGGTCCAAAGCTCTAAAGAAAATATTATTATGCCAAAGGGTAGCGGATCACCAATGCAAAAAAAGGATTAATTTCCATACATCTTAGTTATCCTTCCTTAAGCTTTCCTATAAACAGCTTTTGTGACCTTTACCCGTTTTTTTTAAAGTTTTTAGGTATCTACGTAAACAACGGTTATCTTTATTATTCTAACCTAAACTTGGGGAGCTCAGAGAGGGATCGTTGTAGTTGGACATGAATGAAGATTTATAGTTTTAACATAGTGGCTGTTTATTCTATCAATCTATGTAGCTTGATACTCAGTGTACCCGGTTGCTGAGCCTTAAGTCCTTACTTCGAATCCAAGCTGAATCCAACATTTGTTCAAACATCTTTTACGCAATAACTTATTACTTTCATCATTCGTATTTTAGTATGGAATTATAGTGTAACAGCAATAAAGTAATGTAACGTCCGTGAAAGTTACATGATTTTATTATCTCTTATTTCCTAACACAAGTTTTTAATACTGCAAAGGAGATCCCATTCCTGGATATTAAAGTGGATAACATAAACATGCACCTGTTTAATAAGAAACTATTAAAAATAATAACAGCAGTTTTATAAAGTTAATACACACACAAATAAAAATTAAAAATAACATAAGTATTAGGCACGTCATACTAAAAAGTCACATCTAGTCGAGCAGACTAATGCTTTATATCTGTGGAGTGTGATGTCCATCTATGCTCGAGATTGTGATAGTGCTGGTAGTAGTTAGCAACGTGTTACACATTATTATTGTACTACCGCTCTTAAGTATGCTCTCAAGTAATGATTATGTAGTAGTATAAATTATGTTCTCATGTTAAGTGAATTGTCCTGTAATTCTTTAATGAGAATAAATATCTATAACCAGATAACTTCCTGTACGAATTGGAAAATTGCTATTTTTTATATTTTGTACTCATAACTTTAGACCCTCACTTCATACCATAAAAATTATAGAAAAAGTGATATAAATATTTATATTTATATTTGTCAATTAACTGATATGGCCTCTTTTGTTATGGGAAATCTCTTCATCAATTATAGTATACAACGTAGATAATTTTCCTTTTAGTGTTCTTTTTAAACTTTTTAATTATTTTTGTTACAATCCTCTTTTAGCATTTAATCGCAATTGTATCGAGAGCGTTGTCACGTAGAGCCACGTACGGACCGTCAAACAATTCCAACTTCCGAAACAATGCAATTTCAGATTTCACCTTAATTATTTTCAAAGCCCTTTGAAACGTGTATCATGGCATGTGTAATGTTATTCATGCAAATACAAAGTCAAATAGAATCCAATGTTTTAACAGCACACATCGCGTAGGTAACTCATGTAATTAGCATAACGAGTTTGTATTGAACTAAAATGAACCTTGCTAATATTTATCTACCTGTATTGATTACTTCACTCCTGGTAATAGCGATAACTTTAGCTGGCCTTCACGAATTTGTAGTGAATGAAATAATTGGTTGTTTAGGTTATTCGTTATCTTTAATTGTTGACGAATAACGTTCACAAGTACTTCAATATTTTTTCATACAGTTTTCCTTTTTTGTCTTCAATATTTGAGGTTTTATCTTAAAATCAATTCAACAATTATGTTTGTAATGCATAGTTACAATTTAATAAAAGGAATTTGAACTGCGCGGAGACGGCTGTGTTTTTGTTTCTGTGGTTAATAGATATAACTCATATTCGTGCCACCGTCAAATCAGTAGCCGCGGATGGCGCGTCTCTGATTTTAGTACTATATGAGAGACCGACAATGTACCTACGCACTTAGCTTATCACACGAGTGCTTTGCCTCTCTCCCAAAGAGCTAAGTCCACAAAGTTTTAAAACCAAGGAGCAAAGATCCTCCCAGCCATCCAAATTATGTTTTTTATCATTTTAACTTTTTACACGATTTCTTAATTATAATTTTGGAAAATGTTAATTAATATTAGAAAGTCTTCTAATATTAATTAACACCCTTTTCAACAATTCGAACTGTGGATATTTTTGTAACACCGGATCATACATCAAAGGCAGAATAATTTGCTCAGAGAATAATTTTTGTTCTGTTAATTAAACCGGTATTAATTATTGTCTTTCGCGCAATTGCCAGGGGCATTTGGATTGTACAAAAAACCTTAATATTACTAAATATGAAGTTATCATTTTCAGCTGTCCACATTAAGTTACGATATACTTTTACATTTTGATATGCGTATGTCATTAGTATGCACTAGTGACCGGGCTGCATTAACACAATCGTACAAATTTCAATCAAAGCCGATTTTGCAAATCACTAATTGTTAATTACGTATCCGGTTGCGACATTGTTGTATTATGTCATGGACTCTGCATCAGATTCTTCCAGGTTTCGATCTGATTTAAAAATGGGATGGCAAGAGAATGTGTGCCTTTTTTGTCTTCTCAATACTTACTGGGAAAGTAACATTCTCACAGAATATATACATATAAGCTGCTGTTTTAATATTATTTCAATTCTTATATTATTGAGAACTTAATTTAATATAAATGGATGTTTATTTTTGTCGTTTCAACTCACTTTTTTATCTTAATTATTACGATAGTCAAATACATTTGTTCTCCATAAATACAAAAATACAAATTGATTGAGATTTTACTAAATATCTTAGAACTTACGAGTGTAAGTGTACGTAGTAATGTACTACTGTAAAAATTGGCCTTTATTAATCAAAACTCAGATTTATACTAAATAAAAGATATTCCATGTCAATGTCTTATTCCGTAACATAATCAACCTCTCTGCCAAATTCTTTATAAATCCATTTAGCATTTAAGCACTGATAAATAAATATACCTTACCTACTTTAATAACTTTGAGTATAATTCACTTTCATAACATGAGAAGAAGAAGTTTGTAAATTTAATCGATAATGTTATTAAGAACGTATTATGTTTTAAAATAAGAATACATTCCAAGTAAAAAGGTTAATAGACTTCTCCTGGCTGGAATACCAACATGTTTTAAAAATAGAATTTCTTTTAATACCATTTATTGATTTAGGGATATTGATGATCAGTTGGATGCACTTTATGAACGCTATAAAGGGAATAAACTACTCAAATTTATTATCTTTCTCAACGTAAGCAGTCTAAGGACCATTAAAGAGTGACTTTGTAAGCTGGAAATATTGACTAAAGAAAATGTGGTAAATGTGTACCCTTTTTAATGACACGACTTCTAAAATTCATACGGGTGTAATTAGTTTGGTATTATTAATAAATACCCTTCGATGTTAATTTTATTGTATCCTTATGTAATTTTAGTGTTCGTGTTATATATGTTATGCTCGGTAGCGTTAGGGGTAATTGCATTTGCAAGTTATTTTAAATATTTTAATTTTCCTAGAGCTCGAGTGACCTGGGTTCGATTCCTAGTGCCAGCGCCACTAAAATGGTTAAATTGTAATTTCAAGTGCTGAATTTACCACGTACTGGGTGGTGCAAGGTAAACATCTCGAGGATCTCTAAATGGAAAATATTATTTCGTGAATCAGCGTGGCATTCCCTTATCGGCTCCAGTGACTCGACTTACAGGATGCTACTTTACATTACTTTACTTTCATTGAAACATTCAACGTAACTTTTTTTTGTAGATTTCGACCTTTATAAATACAGAACGTGTAGATGTATCCGTTGAAAATTCAAAAGGTTTTATTACACTACGTGCTCGAGGCGTTAAAGCGTAATTTGTCGTGTCTTACCTTAAATTTTAACCATAACCAATATTTGTACTATAATATTATATTATATAAAACGAAACTATTGTGGCTTTGAAGTATTTGATATATTGTAATAGTGTGAGGCCCACTCCCCCTCTCCATTCCCCTCCTCATCCTCCTTCCTGTCTCCAAAATACCCTTAAAGGCCGGTAACGCACTTGCAGCACCTCTGGTGTTGCAGATGAACGTGGCCGACGGTAATCACTTGTCACCAGATGAACCGCTTACTCGTTTGCCGCATTTCCCATAAAAAAAAGTGAATGTCCCATTCACTTATCTTCATTTAGTTCATATTTATTCATCACGTAATTTTACTTTATTGCTGGATAGGACTCTCTAAGAAAGCTCCAGCAAAACCAAAAAAGGCATGCATGTCTTTCAAATGTTTGTTTGTGAGTGTTAACTCACCACGCTGGGCTGGAGTCCGCGCACTTGTGACGCTACTCCCGATTACTTGTTTGTGTGAATAGTCCGCCATCATTCGCCAGAGCCTCGTTTGCTACCTAGCTGGGTGCATCACGTGGAGGTGAGGTCGGTATTCAGAGATAAAAATGGTTAGGATATATGAATGAAATATTCTTTAGAGGTAACGATCAAAATTCTATAAATTTATCTTTGACCTCAAATACATTCCTGAGCGTAATCACACTTGGTATGTATTTTTAAATTTGCTACTTAAATCCGCCAATAATGCTTATGATAAAACGCTCAAAATATTCGTGCCTAAAATGTTAATCACTACTTCATGGTCAAAAAGGGTTGATAGCGATTACAGTAAAGCCCGGGCGTAAGCCTTACTAAGTGTCATGAAAAGACAAAAACACATATAATGTAATAAAAAGTAATTTAGTAAGTAGGTAGTACGATGCATGTAAAATAGGAAACGAAACGGACAAAGACAAAGAACGGACCTAATTCTCATATCGTCCCTTTTTCGACTATGTAGCGATCATAGGTTCAATTCTCGGAGCGAACTTAAAGTTTTGTATGGTGCACGCTGAATTGTTATGAGTTTGATTTATGGTAAGAGTAAGGTAAACTAAAAAAGAAATTCCTGTTATGAAATACTTAAAAAATAAAAATAGAAATACATAATAAAGATAAAGCCTGGTGGTCAGGGTGCTCGCTTTAATGTCATAGTACCTATGCTATTGCCCTAGGCGAGCACAGTTGCCGGCATCGTTAAATTTTCATTGATTCAATTGCACAAAAAGTGTACCTAACACAAAATAAACACCATAAAATAATGATACGTTACACAATGTTTGTTATGCAATGAAATTTATTACAAAACATTCATACTGTCTCATTTATTTTTATAAGTACTTTAGGCAAATCATCATTCGATTTTGGTTAACATGGTGGCATAACAAATGATAAAGCTGTAATTTTACGTCCAAGATTCGGGATTAAAACTCTTTTTACACATAAACGAAAAGTAGTAGTAGCTTTAAAGTACAAGAGTAACGATAACTGTTTGGTGGTCGCTTCATAATGTAATTCACCATAATTTTATGAAATCCGGTGTATCAATAACAGCAGATGTCTATTGTAAAGAACTTCAAACAATAATGGCGAAATTCTTAGAGATATAACCACGACTAGTCTATAATCGATCTCCACCATTAATGCTCCATTATAACGTAAGACTGCTCGACAAACCGTTTTAACATAACAAGACCTGCAGTCTGAAACCATAAGTCATTCTTCGTACTCGTCGGATTTAGCCGCAGCCCGATTACCATTATTTACGGAATATGGATTAATTGGGACTTTGTAGAGTCCATATCCCTAGAATTTTATCGCCAAGGCATAAATGATCTTCTCTGGAGACGACTGAAATATGAGATAATGAGGAAAAAAAGTGTATCAAGAATAGATTTTCTAATGTCTCATTACGTCAACAATTAAAGGTATAAACGAAACAAGAATGCTACAATTATTTAGTTCTAAATGTTTTTCTAGTTTTTATTCATTTACTTAAATATAAAAAAAAATACCGGTGATGTTATTCTGCTACGGCCATAGTCTTGAAGAAATATTTTAGTTGCTTTTTCCGCTAATTTTTTAATTGGACCATGTCTGAATAAATATTCAACGTGTAATAAAAAAAGTTGCATTTATTCTTTGAGCATCGCGTAAACTTATAAATCAAATACTCTAGACTGTGCGAATGAGTTTCTGCCCACCGACTGATGTTGCTGAATCAATTCGAATACACAGAACCCAAATATCAGAGACCAGCAATAGGGAGCAGTATCACTAGTACCGGGTATCAACCCTCCACGCCCAGCGTGTTGTATTTAGGCAAATATTCCATGTATGTGTCCAGCAGTGGACTGTTGGACTTTTATAGGCTGATAAAGTCACTAAAGAAAGATAATTTTGCACACAATTTTTTACAGGCTAATAAAGTTACGAAAGTAAGATAAATTTATAGAGAAATTTTCACTTTTTTGACTTTTAAATAGCGAAATAACGTTGCAACAAAAGAGGAAATCAAAAGGAATGCTAAAACATAGAGAAAAAACCGACACACTGAAAGCTCCGACAAACGTCGTCCTAATTAGCTCGGGCAAAACTACTCTTTCTAATAATGCTATGTCAATAATTTTTTATATGCAATTATCTTCTAAAACTTTGTAAATAAGTTTATTTCATTTTTGTTTCATAATTTATTCTTCCTTTCATACACTAAGGGCTACAATGGGCGGAGTTTATGCATTGTAACACCACTCAAGTATCATGGACACCATAAACTTGCTAATCATCACAACCCACCGCCTTGGAATTTATTGCTAATACAGTTTTCGCAATCTCCTCCTGAGTTACAGTGGAGAATTGAAAATATGGAATAGAGAGAGGTTGCCATGAAGCAATGGAAGCTATTTTTGAGAATGGACTATAGGATCCATTGGAGGAATTGAGACAACGTGTCGATTTATGTCGTTCAAATTAAGATTGAGGACATTATCTAATGAGTTGGGCATTCAATTGCCGAGAGATCTTAAGAATTATCATGGATTAAGCGGCGTTTTGCATTACGCACCATCTGATTGCATCTGTTTCTTAGCACTTTATAGTTGGACCAATTCTCATCAAAGCGTTCCCTTTTAAATTTATGAAAAGCCCGATCCCGCTTAACATTGCCACCCGTATCCCTTTAGTCATCCAAGGGGAAGGAGGACGCTTAACTCTTACTCTGTGTACGTCATGTACGCATGTACGTCATACAAATCAAGTATTAAGAGAAGAAATCATATATTCTTGTACTTGTGTAGATCCAGAGTACTACATTAAGTAAAAATATAAAATTATTTTCAATTAAAGTGCAAACGCGGTTGCTCTTGACTGCTTAAAAACAGTATAAATTTTTGTTCTTAAGTTATATCATATACAGTTCCACCAGCGGCGGTCCGTGGCTTCACCGGTTTACACCGTGTTACAAGGTTTATTACATACATCTATATGTGTATATATTTATATATATATATATATATATATATATATGTATTTTGATACATTTCTCCTTATTTTTGTATATTAATTTGTAATTTCACAGAATAAAACCACCAATAATAATGCTTGTAAATTGAGCATTATAATTCAACTTTTTTATGCAGATTTAACATGTTATAAATGGGCATTGGGCAAGCGGGTTGGTTAGTAAAGTACCGCTTTCTCAAACTTGTGGTGCCCATCATGGAAATCCCACAAATCAACAAATTAGTAAGAATTTTCCCATGTCATTTGGCATTAACTTTCACATTTGTAATATTAACTACAATAAAACATAGCCCATAGCACTTCTGAAATCATCACAAATATTTAAAAAAAGCCTTATATATGTAGTAGACACATATACAAAGAATTGTATATTATTATACTTGAGCCTGTCCAAGTCCACAGCTAGGTGAAAACTCTAAGAAAAACTGCATGCATTTCTTAGAAGTTTGCCAATATTTGATGTTAGTACAAGTTGCTTTGGTTTTATTAAAATTGTAATTGGAGAGTTGCATATGACTTCTTTAATGTTGTCATAAAGCGCTACTGGTCAGTTAAATGAACAAATTTAAGAAAAAAGTTCAATTATACAACAATCAACGGAGGAAGAACCAAGCGCCAGCTTTTGCTACTGCACTAATAGGCCGGCTCCACCGGGGTAGTACCACGGACTCTCAGAATACATCTTGTACTTCTGCGTTTCGTTCGATGAGCTAAGTAACCCACTCTCCTTCCCCTTTCCCTGCCCAAATATCCTAAAGGCCGGCAATGCATCTTCAGTTCCTCTCGTTTTGCAGATGTACGCCAGTGTCGGTTATCAGTCGCTCCAGGTGAGCAGCTTGCACGTTTGCCTCCTTTCACATAAAGAACAAATTAATTTTAATCCTCATGAAGTTTCAACAAAATCTCAAGTATATTTTTTTTTGTTGCAGATAAACAATGCGGTCATCTGTCACATTGTTCGGCATTTGCTTGTACGCTTTGTTGTCGAGTGGGTCGTCATCGAGCGGTGAAGACAGACGGTGGCTTATGTCTTTAGTCGACCTAGTCGAGTTAGACTACGAAGATCACTGCGAGCAGCGAGCAACTGCTAGTTGGAATGAATTGATAGGTGCCAATAAAGGGCTGGACACGAAGGTTTGCATTTAACCATTTATATTAAATACAGGTTAGTTAGTTCTGGTGACAAGGCTCGCCCGCGATGTCCTATCTCCCAGAGAGATACGTGAGTTTCAGAAGTCTGTTCTGCTAAGCTGAGCTGCGCGATGGAAATCCATAATCTCTGCCTGAGCTCTATTACCTGAGGCCTACCTCTTTAGACGTCAGGCGTGAATGCTTATGCAGTAGTCCTCTATTTTTTAGTTATATAAGAATTTTGTTACAAATGCTGATTTATGCTTTGATGCAGGTAACGTTACATTACAGGATTTCGCGTTTTCATATAAGACGACGTCATTCGATTGAAGTAATAATATAAATCATAATTAAAAAAATTTAGTAGACAGGTTCGCATAAATATTTTTTAATAAAAAAAATTTTATCACTTCATAATTATTATTTAGCGACAGAATAATATTATTTCTTAGCTTACCAGGATATTCCTTTTATTTAAGTCACAGGCTAGAGGGCTAACCACCGCTTTCAATCCCCTCCCTCCGCATCAAATATTCTAAACAACCTAAAGCTAAAGATTTTTATATTATGAAATCATTGGTTAAAGTGTTTTTACCCATGTTTGATGAAAATATTTTAAGCCGATTAAAGGTCATCATCAGGTTATTTACTTTACTTTCACTTGTTCGATGGACTTGAAAGCGATGCCACGGCAATAATATCTTGAGCTTGGCCTGATGATGGTAACCAGGATTATTGTGTCGGTGGATTTTTAATATATCTTGTGGTTTTGAAATAATAAACGATCGATTTTGAAATAATTAAGTAATACCTAATTATAATTCTTACGCTATCTTTTCTAAGAAAACGGAACAAGTTACGACTGACAGATTAGCGTATGTCACATACGTTGAATTTTATGACAAGTAAGTAAAAGGTATCTCTAATGGTACTATTCTTCACAGTTGGAGCGAGACAAAGCTTTCGGAATATTCGCGCGGCAGCAAACGGTTGACGTGAAGAGCGCTATAACTTCCCAAGCGTTGACATCTGAAGACTTACTAAAGAGGAGAGTAAAACTTCTCCTACAAGCGGGTGACACGTTATTGGAGTCAGAACAATGGATAAGGGTATGAAATATTATAATACAAAATGTTTAATAACAAAATTATACACTTTAATTATAATTTGTCCATGCATAATTATAAATATATGAGGCGAGTGTAATTGGTAGAATCGGGAGAGGAAGATCTAGGCGAAAATTTCACGATCAAATCAACATAATAATATGCATATATATGCTAGGTCTCATCACAGCCTTCACAGCATTGGAGTCACCTGGGTAGGTATCACCCTCATACTCAATGTCGTCGCTGAACAGCAGTGTAATAAATGTTCTGTTCCTGTTTGAAAGACATAGAGACATTATAATTACGGACTATGAGGCTCTAATATGCGTCGATTAACTTTGCAGATGCCCTTGGGCTGCATTAGCCACTTACCATCAAGTGGACTGTAAGCAAATCTTTAAAGAAAGCTCTATTAATATTTTATTACACCAATCTTTTAAAAAAAACATATAAATACATTTAAACTATTTAGATTTACAAAAAAATATGTTAATATACAAAAAAGTTTGCAGACCTTTGTGAACTGCGGTTAATAAAATTCGATATTTAGTAAAAAAAAATTGGCTATGTACGGTGTTTGTCTGCATCATAGAATTTGCTACCGTCAAGGATCAGCAAGCTGAAGTAGCAATGAGCCGCTTTCATAGCTCGTAGAACTATCAAACGCAATATAGGACGACTCTTCCGAAGACGGAGCGACCAGTTGCACAGTGTTGCGGGAAGTCGATCATGACCAATTTTTGTGGTGATCTTTGGAGGATGTCCATGTTCACCAGTGGACTTGTGGACAGACTGTAATAATGATGATTTGAAAATCTGTTACCCCTTTTCATCACTTTGATAGCCTAAGTTAACGACTAAGGTATAAGCTTTAAAATATCTTGTGTCCAATCGAAGATAGATTAACCAAAGACACCCAGTGGATGTATGTCTATTCTTAATGAAATACATAGGCGTGGTTGTCGAGTTAAAATTGTATGTTCTTCAGCCAATGGCTTATTACAGAAAGTAAACTTTTAATATCGATGAAAGCTGATACACACGTCTTATCTGAATGTATACTTTTATCTTTCAGTACTACTTAGAAGTTAGATACGCCTGCAAGTCGTGGTTTAGTGGCTGGCGTATCTAACTTCTGAGTCATGTATTATTGGTTCGGCTCGCAGCATTTTTGCAACTCATAAATAGTTTGTTTTTAGGTCTGGCTGAGTTGTGTTTTGTTGCCTAACACTGCATCTGCCTCTTTATTCGAATGTATCGCATAAACATCCCGGCGCATACTTGCGTCATTATAAATCGATTCATCCCAGTTGATATTGGACGGTATTACTTTGAACGACGAAAACGTCGTGGCTAAAGTCGGCCAGCATCGACAAAACAAAAAGTACCTTCCTAACCAAAAACCATATTTCAAAGTGTAAATATTTTCTTTACTATTTATCTATAGTGTGTTTATACTCATACCAACGCTTACCCGGAAGTATTAGATGCAACGTGAACGTATTTACATAAACTTGAGGACTCGAATGCCCTACCTTACGTTCGTCTTATGTTATACAATTCTAGAAAGAAAGTTATCTCTGATGACGTTTTCGAGTATCAGAAATATCAAATGTAAATCCAGTATTAACATACATAGTTAGTAGGTCAATTTTTATTATTAAAATATACATACATACATAGACAAAACCTATATCCGGCAGTGGAGTTACACGATTAAGAAAGAAAGTACGAATTTTATATACAGTTTGAGTTCAAAAAAAGAGGGAGTTGATATAGTATTCGTAACACAGATTTTATTTCTGTTTTTCGAATTTTGATAATTTATTGATAAATTGGATACAAACAACATTTAAATTATACAATGTCCTTTTACAGCTTGTAACTTTTGGCAATACGGCGCTGCATAAACTGCGTTTTGCAACCGATTATGATTGCGGAACCAACACAAATTGCACTACAAGAGGTAAGAACTCGACCAGTGTTACGTACCTTATACCGCAAAAAAAAAGATTTTAAGAAAAAAAAAAGCATCTCATTGTAAAAGAACTTACGCGGGGTGGCATTTTAAAATAAACTGCCCTCTTATCTCGTCCTATAGCTTCCGGCAGAAGACGGAATAAGAAAATCGCCAAATTTCAAACCGAAAAATACAGACAGGCGTGGCGATTCGTGCGCCTACCTGAAGGAGTCCTATGTTCAGTAGTGAATGACTTAGACTTTTTATTTGTTAATAATGATGATTAATGAAAATCACTTAAATAGCCGTAGTAGCTTAGTGCTCACGACACTCGTTTTAAGTTTATAACACGTATGTGAACTATGTTTGATTCCTGATCGCGCCTCTAAATTTGTCAAATTCCGGTTTCAAAATCCTTTAAGTGTTGCTAGGTCCCAGCAGTGCAACCCTTTAATGATTATAAATCACTATTTTTAAAAATATCTCATTTTGTGTTTACAGAACTAGATAGGAATATAGCCAAACAGGTAAATGAAGAGATTTTACTTCAAATGAAAAATTCCTGGGAGAACAAACTTCCAGATCTCATAGAATATGTAGAACAAATTCTTCCACTTCTAAGAAATGCTTCCAAAGAAAATAGTAAGTTAATATTTTATTAAAAAGGCTTATACTAAACAAATAAAACTACTTAAAAATATAATCAATTATTTTTGGTATAATAAAAAACGTTAGTGAGTGAATTAAATTTTACGAAATGGCCTGGTTTTTGTTCTATTTGCAGGTTATAATACAGTTGAAGAATATTGGGATTATTTGAGTGAATACGAAGGAGCTATGTTAAAAGTTCGTGATATTTGGGATCACGTAAAGCCTTTGTATATGAAATTACAGAAATTTATAGCTTTGCGATTAAAAGGTGCAGATGCCGTGGGTCAACCACTGTCTGTCCATTTATTGAGTAGGTTGATTGTACAGTTATTGACACATATTTTTATTTCTAATGTAAAATGAACTATTTTCTTAACCATTTTTATCATTTTATGCAGGATCATTAAAAGGGGATGATTGGTCTAATCTGATAGAAAGCTTGTTGCCTAAACATTCTGATATATATCAGAAAATTTATGCAAACCTACAACTTAAGGTAAATGCAGAATTTTTGTTGTCTGTTTTTCAAAATCTACCAACTATAATTTATACGATCTTACCTTACAGGAACTTGGTGGCATGAAAGCATTTAAGGAAGCGCAAAAATTATTAAATGATATGGACATTGGTGAAGTTGAACCAGAAATATTGTCAGAGTCCTATTTTAATGGGACATGTCCCACCACAATAGTGGACTGGTGTAAACCAAATAAAATTAGATTTGTTACATGCGGAGATGTAAGTTTTGGAAATTATATTGAAGCACACGAGGCGGCTACGAAACTCAAGTATAAAATTACAGCTGCTTTACATAGTAATAATACGTATGTGTTAAGAGAAGCATCTCGCTACTCAGGTACTTAAAAAAACTACACATTTAACTGTTTGGGCCAAAATATTTAAAATATTGTTTAATTATATATTAATTCTGTTCATTCCAGCTGTTTACGAAGCCATTCCAGGATTTGTATCACTCCTTTCTTTAAACCCTCATACTTTAGATCGGGCAGGATTATATCCGTTAGAGAGATTCAATTACAACCCTAATCATCATCGTCTCGTATTACAGCTGATAATAGCTCTGAGAGATTTACCAAAGTAAGTTAAAACAACGTTCCAATTTAATTAATTCCATACTTTTGAAATTTATTAATAACAAATGAAAACATTGTTTCAGGTTAAATTTTTACATTGCTGCAGATGAGTGGCGGTTGCGAGTCTTGATGGGTGTAATTCCACCTGCAAAGGTAGTCGATAGTTGGAAGGAATTTCGTAAAGACTTTTCTATGTTAGAAACGTCTAATAAAGACGTTTTGGGTGACCCGTATGTCTTATTTAATAAGCCTTTAATTGGGTAAGTATCCGAGAAGGCAAACATTAATAACTTGCCTAATTGAATTTCTTACTTTAGTTTGTTACTCATGTTACAGAAAATTTATGGGACTCATACTGAAATACCAAATATATCAATCTTTTGCCGAAGAACTTATATCAGATGATTATGACTTGGTAAAACATGTAGCAGAAAAGAGTGAACGGCTTGTGTAAGTTTTAATAAGAATCACTTATAAAAAAATTTTCAACTACATGCTGCATTAAACAATTTTTTTCTTCTTCAGTGACCCAATGATCAAAGGATTTAGCGTTATTTGGCCAGAAATGATAAGCGACTTGCTAGCAAAGCGAGAAAATAGCTTAGAGTATACCGGACTTACTGATTACTTTAGGCTTTTGGATGAATATTTAGATAACCAGCTGGATCCATCCACTGAAAATAACGACATTGATGAGTATGTGGATCCTCCTGAAAGCGAACCAAATAATGAAGAACCAAAAATTACTGAAGAAAATAATATTCCAAGTATAGAAAAGAAAAATAATTCAGATCCCAAACAAACAGAGAAAGAAACACATGAGGATATAATTGAAAATGTTATCGATACGGGTGAAGAGTCAAATTCGAAGTTGGGTCATGAAACATCTACTGTTGGTGTGCTCGAGATAAAAAATCCGGTAGCATCCGGTGACGAAAATGGAACAGTTAGCCCTAAAGAAGCATCGTATAATACTTACTGGTGGATAGGAATTGCTGTGGCACTAGTTATTGTAGTGTCGTTGGTTGCTATTATAGCACGAAAACGTCATAGCCATAGAAAACAATTACAGAGACAAAGAAGAGAAAATTCGCGAGCCTGATGTGAAGAATATCGGTTCTAGAAATGGAACCGATACGTGAAGATAATTTTGAGACATTAGTAAAATAGTGCCAATGGGTCTTTAAAGAAGTGCGTTATATTACACAAAAGTGTATGGAGATATGATTTTGTATATTTTTTTTATTGAAAGAGCTCTTCATTTTTTTATTTCTTGAAGCGTGTAATGAAATAAATTATTTATTCCAATAAGTGGTGCTGTAACTTTAAAATTCCATTAAATCATTCTATAATTGAACTTCGTCATTTTTTATACACTTTTTTAAAGACTATGTTTTTGTTACCTCATACAATTATATTATAGTTCTAGATAGTAAAATGGAAAAACTATTTTTGTACATATCACAACTTATGGCAAAGTGTAATCGATGTTACCAAATGTCTAAGGTAGTTGTATAATATTATTCTAGTTAGGTGTAATTTCGCTGTGCCTTAAGCGTTTCAATTTCTTATAAGTAATATTATTAAAAATAAAAAAGAACAAATTTGTATAAAATCACGATGTAATTTTAGAAAGTTTATATTTTTTTCATGTGTATCCTACAGACCAAACAACGTTTAGGTTTTGTATTAATTTTTCAACAGTATATTTAATATGAACGGTATAGTTTCACTGAAATGAACAGAAATTTGTCTTGCATCTTTCTTTTTACGTTATTTAAAATATTTTGTTACAATTCGTATAGTTGTATCCAATGCCCGGTGAACTTGGTTTTAGAATTCAAATTCTAAAAGAAAATAAATGTTTGATATATGGAAATATGAGTATTTATTTCATTACTTTCTGCTATTGGGACTTTCCATGCCACGCAAGTTTCCTTTCAAAACGTAAATATATTTTTTATTTATTTTAACGTCCATAATATTTTAAACTTTATTTCATGCATGAAATTATTCAATTATACGTACCCTGTAATTATATGGATAACAACTCCTGTTAAAGAGTTGGTCGAATGTGATATTTTTATATGAAAAAAGTCTTCTTTCTTCTTCGTTAGAGAAATCTCATTTCGAATCGGGTATTGCTTTCCTTAATATAAACGTAACAAAGGGCGGATTCTTAAGCATTTCATCTTTTGAACATCAAGCGAATAATTAACAGACAAAGAATGATCTGGGATGACAAGCCCCGCTTTCCAGCCTTTCTTTTACATTGCCATAAGGTGGTCTTGTTGATAGACTGTATTGATGATGATATTTAATAATATGGATAATACATATTTTTATGTACAAATTAATACATATGATTACGCAAACGTTACGTCCAAGAAAGGGTTAAATATTAATTAATTTAATGTTCGTCAAAGCTTTGTGTCGAAACTTAATAATATTCAGCAATGAATCTCACTCACCTTCGATCTAATTCTGTGAAATTACACCAAAAAAGCAGAAGTAGCAATACATTAGCCTAAAATATTGAATAACATTATCATGCTTCCTTACCATCCTACAAATGATTTTATTACCGACTCCATTTGTAAAAGCACTTCGAATTGCTTCATATTTTATGTAACAAAATCATAACTACGCTTTATGACTGTTCTATCAAAACTTTTCGTCCGACCGGGGATTATGTAAGCCGGAAGCATTTAAGTGCGGTATGGTAAAGCGTAACGGATTAGTCTATATTTAAGAGCCCTTGAGACTCAAGATGAGATATCCTATGAAGGTAATATGTTGTGTCCCAAAAACAATGTCGCTGTCGCTTTTTACCTGCTTTTCTTCGTTTTTTTGTTTACATTACAAAAAAGAGGTATTGGAGACTGGATGTATAAAAGAATTTACTTTTCTTAAATGTATATATTCACGCCTTGCTCCCAACGGGGTAGGCAGAGACAATCTTCTTCAACTTGCTACGGTCCTGACATAAGTTTTTCGCTTCTCCCGCTTTCATCAATCTTCGCATGCATACTCGTTGGTTTAGAGTACTCTTAACCTGGCCTTTTTTCAGAACGTCTCCGATTTGATCGTGAAATGTTCGCCTAGGTCTTCCTCTCCCGACTCTACCATTTACACTCGTCTTATATATTATCACTTTTCTTAAAATAATGGAAAAGCTAGTTTTTGGTACCAAACTATTATAGAAACAAAGACAAGAGTTGAAATAATTATGATTAGATGCGAATCAGTAAAACAGCGATGATTGTAATACCCGAACTGAAAAATATAAATTAATCTCTTTTTTATGGTTAAGAAAGTATTGAAATATGTTATAAGATTCCACTTTAAGCTCATCAGCTGTTTCCTTTGTTTTAGAATTTTTATTTGGTCTATACATACTCGTATAATAAAACTGTCACAGTACCCTGTCTGTACATTGAACAAATTTGCAAAAAAACAATAATTAGTGGGATAAAGGATAAGTGATAAAAGTCATTCTGACCATTTTTGGAGTTATTTTCTGTTCGTTTGGCCACGTTAATACTAGAAACCCTATTCGGATGGAGTTTTTATAGGCATATGGGCACTACTTTAAGTAACATTTGTTTTTTATTTAATCGCAATCGGTTCACTAAACCTGAAGATATGCGAACTTAATGTTTTCAAATATATACTCCTAGGATCATTGAGCCCGTCCTCGACCACTTGAATTTGAGCCTGTTGAGCCTGTAATAGTTTTAATGATAACTACCGCAACCATCTGTTTAATGGTTTACGTACCTGACTGCTTAGGTTTAGGTCCTGGGTTCAAAGCCCAGCCAAAACTAATATTTGAGCAAACGCATATGATTGATATTCGGGTCTAGGGGTGTTATTAGACACGTTAGTGTTTTTATGGAGTTCTCCATTAAATATAAAACTTTGACAGAGTCGTGACATATAATATACTGAATACACAATATTCAAGATAGTATTACATTAGGTACTTAGGGGAATAGCAGAATCAAATGAAAAATGTTTCAACCTTGCGAGTAACATAGAACATCACCGGTACACAATGTAATTTTCCTGCAAGTATTTTGTTAATTAATCAATATTTAAATAATCAATATTTGAGTTAAAATACTTTTTTCGCTAGATTTTTTTTAGTTACTGACTAAAATAAGAATATTAAATAACAATATAAAGATAAAAATAAAAGAAATATGTTTATCTGACCCTCCAAATCCTTGAAAAACTGGAGCAGATTACTTTTTGTTTTTATTGCTAAAACTTGTAACCAATTAAAACATATGCATCTTTGACAGTCGCTTTGCATTGCAGTCGAATTGGTGATTGCAAGTTCTGGTTGTTATCATGTTCATATCATGAGCCCGTGTATTTTATGTTTGACATTTTCGAAACGGCGTTTTCATCGTTTGTCGAACGCTACAAAACAAAGCTCGCATATTCCTTGGTCACGTGTACGACGTCGCGGGAACAGCTAGTTTCAAACATTTGCAAATCAGGTAATAGCAACAGACAGATAGGCGGAATCAAAGCTACTTTTCTTTCATTCGTAAATGACTCACGGACGAACACTTAATGTGTGAACGAACACAAATTATGTGTGTGTAAAAACGTTTTCGTTCGATTTTTGCACTTTTTTCAATGTATGATAATAAGTTGACCGTAATGTTACTATGCCTTTCTTAATTAGTTATTTTCGGTAAAATTAGGTGACCTATAAAATAGATATGTTGGTCAAGATAACATTTGTTTGCGTTGTGTAATAGTAGTGTTTCGTATCCAAGAACACGAGCTCTATTTCGTAGTATTTTATTGCGATGTGATATGATACTGTTATTTTGATACATTTATTTTTATTGTGGCTTATCGTATTGTTCAGTTACGCTTATTTATTAATAGTTATATTATGTATCGTAAGTTACTTCGAGCATTGTGTATTAAACATAATTTTCTTTATATTGCTATAATTGTATTTTTAAAGGAATGCAAAATCAGTCGTTTTCAAAAAAAAAAGTCTTTCCACCGTATATCCAATATTGTGGGGTAATCCAATATAAATCCAATATAATGGGTATAGTGGAGAATGTACCATCACTTTCTCCAAATAACAACTTCACCTGCTTGTGGTGCACCCTTCTAACTAACAAACGAGCCTCTGGCAACCGAAACATGGCAGAATGTCCCACCGAATTTGCTGAACCCAAATCCCACAGACAAATTATGGGGAGCAGTATTCCTATTGCGTGGATATCGGAACTGCTCTCATCAACCCGCGTGCCCAGCGTGGTGAGTATGGGTAAAACTCCAAGAAGTATATGACAGCTATTGCTGAAGCTTTCGTGGAGAGGCTTATGTTAAGCAGTGGACTAAAATAGGCTGAACTACTACTAGTAGTAGTTTCAACCCAATTTTCATCAGATCTTATTAAAAACAATGCAACTTATTTGGAAAGGTATCGTATTGTTATCGGCGACTGGCTCACCAGTACACAGGAATACAAAATGTAAAATACTATTTGTATCGTTTCTTAAAACTTATTGATACTAGTCCTCCATATAGGGGATCGAACTCGGATCTCCTGGTTCGGAGGTAGATTGGCTAACCTCTTTGCTATAGTGGCTTGTATTCTGATTTGACATAAAAAAAATATATAATGTTATAGTGCCTTCGAAACATAATACTGAAATTCTTCATCCCTTACGTTACTAGTAGTCAACAAGTAAACTTTTCAATTTCTATAGAAAATTATACTTCATAGACTTTGCTTGTCTAATGTTTTTGAAATAAAAAATGACTAAGGAGCACTCTTGGATCCATCTATTTACACAACCATATTACCACACATATTATGAAGTTCGTTATGAAGTTCGTGTACTGCAATGCGAGATTAATGTAATACAAACCCGATGTACTTTGACCTCACCCTAGATCAAATGCGGAAAATAAATGGTTATAAATTACATATTGATTAAAAATTACTACATATAATTACTTTTTGCTCTCTCTTCTCTGTTTCTCTCTCTTTTTTTCTCTCTTTCTTTTAAATAAATAGTATTAATCAAAAAGAAGACAATATTAATTCATACTATGTTTTTTTCTATGCATGTTGTACTCGTGGTATTGACTGACCAAATCTTCAATCAGTTTAAAAGGTATTGATGGAATTGACTTAAACCTAGATGAAAATGATCCTACCATTATAACATTATAAAGCAATCTGAAGTGCTTTCGTAAAATGGGACCGACAATATAATTATTCGTCGAAGAGCGCGCTGTAATGATATCTAACTTAATTTAGGGTAAGGTTGTGCGTGCAGGCAGGAGCTATGTACATGTTCCAATGTTTTTTTTTATCTTATAATTAAACTAAAAATAGTTAACATGAAATAATATTTATGTATAAATCCTCATCGCACATTGACGTTCACGTAATTCATTATAAATTATATAATATTATGTTCCAGGTATAAAGTGTCATCTATTTATTATTATTTAAAAAGTTTCGTAAATTCTACAAACTGTCAAGTAACAATGATTATAAATAAAATACTTTGTAAGTATACCCGTGTCATAACAATAGCATTTCAATGGTTTCATCACGTCAAGGCATATTATTTTATTTGTGTTAGAAACCGGCACAACTGTTATTGTTTACGTATTTTTATTATTCCGATCACATCAATACAGTCATAAACAAAAAAAATGTGCTGGATATATTACAATGAAGTGAAACTAATTTTACGGTTTATCAGTGAACTTGTGACTGACCGAAGTAGGATAATGACGTATAACTACTACAGACTACCTACCGACATTTGTGACCTGTCATGGTGGATAACAAAAGAAAAGGTTTTTGGATTGGAGTGATAAACAAACTAACAGTTGACCTAATGGTAAGTTGAACTGGAATGCCTCACAGCCTGTAAGTATACTGACTCTCTGTACCTATAAAATCGCAACACAATAGTAGCTACAATGCTGGCGATACACAAATGAGCAAATGGTGGTATCTACCTAGGCGACTCCTAGGTACAGAAGAAGCGTACTACCTAGTAAACGGTAAGATAATGATGATGACTAAAATTTTAATACACATATTATAACACTCGCTTGTCAACGACAGGGGTAGGCGGGATATTACGAAGTTGCACGACTCATCGTAGCAAAACTAGCTTCTAAAGCCCCCATGTTTTCTCCCCGGAAGATAGAAGGTTTTACTCCAAGAATTCCCTATAATATTTTCTAGCGTTGCCTTTAGACGCCACATACGATACCCACCGACGGAAAGATACGGAATAGCAGAGAATTTACTGGCTGAGAATTTCCACCCTGTTTTTTTCTAATAATATTAACTAGTCTTATCTAGAGGATTATATTTACCTATATTCGAACCTATTGTAAAATACACTTACCACATTGTTCGGTAAGAATGATAATTCGTAATATAAATCATATATTTAAATAGCACCATCGCGGATGTCGATAAGATTGTGTAATATATTGTGAAATGTAGAGTTTTATCTTGTAAACTTCATAGATAGTTTTTTTTCGCACATTTTGGACTTTAGTCAAACTTAAGCGGCTTAAAATAAAAATAAAATTTGTATTTTTTAATCCACTGAATTCTTTGAGTTGATAATAAACTTATATAAATTTTACTTACAATATTCTTTAATGAAATAGATACGGGCAAACAATTTCTAAAACTGTGTAGAGCTAAAGTGAGATAGGGAGACACCAAACTTACGAAAATTCAGCGAGATTCAATCTGGTATATAATTCTGTTAGTATTTCATTTCGTATTCGATTTTAAATACAATAGTAATCAACATTCAAAGCCGGCACCTTATAGTCAATCTTGATAAAACTGTCAAGTTTGCAACATTTAAAACAATAATGTTTGAGAAAGCTACTTTAGTTACAAAGGGTTAGAACGTTTATTAACAACCAATTTCTTAAAACAAAGCTTAGGTTAGTGAAAATTTTAACTACAGAGCCATTTCACTTCGCAAAGGGTTTATGGTGGGGGTTATGGAGCATCGTAGTTGTCTATTACATGATCTATGTGTGTGTTGTTTATTCTATAGAGCTGTGTGCTTTATGACATTTTGTATTCCGGTATGTTGCCCATGCATGCTCATTTGCCCCCTTCTTCTATAAAAAAAAATTCGTTTAAATGTCTCCCACCTCCTTTTAATCAATCAATCAATAGATTTCTCCGTGAGCTTATCTCGCTAAGTTTTAATTTGTTGAATAATTTGTTTGTTTGCCTGCTGAATTCTTTTCATGATGTTTTCATATTCTATACAAGTTAGAAATATTTGTCTTTTGTGCAGTTTGTTCTGTTTATACTCTCCAAAATATTATTCATACAATATCGACTGACAGGTAAATATTAAATATTCGTCCTTATCCCATGTAACCCTTAACGAGTCTTAACAATAAAATTTCAATTATTGCAACAAGTCATCAGACTATGAGATAACTGTTATAAGATTTTTTTCCTGAACTGTGTGATATTGTTAATGCTTGTATATAATCCGTGTGTTAATGGTTTTTTTTTTTATTAGTTCAGAGATCAACATTACTCTATACTAGCTTAAGAGACATTGCTCCTTACGACAATTTGCTGACATTGACATATTTAGTTTGCCATTTAAATATTTGGCTTCTAGTAAGTTAAAACTATAGTAATATGTGCATGTCTATTATAATATAACCTAGTAATGCGATTCGGTTTATCTTCGTTCTTTTAATTTATGTCGAGGTTTACGAGATTTATTTTTAAAACTTCTCACTAGTAAAGTGCACATAGTTCTCAGTTAATCTTTGCGATACAAAGTTATCTACGATGTCTATTTATTTATGGAGAATTAAAAATCAGTTTCATTATGCGTAATGTGATTAATAAAGTGTCACTTCCAGTTTAGCAGAAGCTCTCACCATAGAAATTATTTTTCCAAAAGTAAATTGAAAAAGACAAGTTACTCGTTAGCTTCGTTCGTATACCCCGGGCTTACTGAACTGCAATTTCATTGTTATCCCGTTCTTGTGTAACGCCGAGTACAAATTCCTTGAAATCTAGTAAGAGTACGAAAGGTTATTTTGTGTCGCTGTCTGTTTTTATTTTCACAAAAATTTTACACTTCGTGATAGCATGTTTCGAAACTTTTGAAGATATCTTAGAAATTTAAGAAAATTATCAAGTAATATATAATAAAGGGTGGTTGGTCTTAAGATGAACATGGACAAGACGAAGTTCATGTCAAACGTCCATGTCACACCAATACCGGTTGTTGTTGGGAACAATAGGCTTGAAGTTGTAGACGAGTACGTATACCTGGGACAAATTGTCCAACTTCTGTAAGTCCAACTTCGACTCAGAGGTCAATCGACGAATCCAACTCGGCTGGGCTGCGTTCGGGAAACTACGTCATATCTTCTCGTCGAGTATACCGCAAAGCCTCAAGACGAAAGTATACAATCAGTGCGTGTTGCCAGTGATGACATACGGATCCGAGACTTGGTTCTTCACTGCAGCCCGTATGAGGAAGCTCAAAGTTGCTCAGCGCGCTATGGAAAGGGCTATGCTCGGTGTTTCTCTGCGTGATAGAGTCTGCAACGATAATATCCGCAGCAGAACTAAGGTAACCGACATAGCCGTAAAGATCAGCAAGCTGAAGTGGCAATGGGCCGGCCACATAGCTCGCAGAACTGACAACCGCTGGGGAAAAAAGGTTCTCGAGTGGCAGCCACGTACGGGCAAACGCAGTGTAGGACGACCCCCCACAAGATGGAGTGACGACCTGCGCAGTGTTGCGGGAAGTCGATGGATGCAGGTGGCTCAGGACCGTGCTTCGTGGCAATCTTTGGGGGAGGCCTATGTTCAGCAGTGGACTTCTAATAGGCTGAAATGATGATGATGATATAATAAAGAAATAATGAAAGAACATTTACCAATGATAGGAATCCCTTAATTTAAAAGAATTTAAAATTACTTCCATCTTTAGAAATGGTAAAAAAAATAAGTTAGTCACGTTTCAATAACTGAAAAAAAAACACTTAATTTTAATGAGCATGGTCTAATAAGTCTAACATTAACATTAATAAATGTTATAATAATTCTACGACTAGACCATAAGATAGTTACAATTTATTGCCTTTTAAGTATATAGCGTGAGCGTTTAAATAATAGGGGCGTACCCTATATACCCCCAAATTTTAGCATAAACACCTTTTTTCTAAAAAGAAAATCTTGAGGAGTAAAGTTTTGAGATCTGTTCATTAAATATTTAAACTGAGGATGCAAAACAAAGGAAGTACCTTACTATTAAATATCTCTTACAGATATAGGTACATTTTAAGAATTAATTAAAATCTAATAGAAGAAATAAAAAAAAAAAAAAAATATTTTATTTGCAACCATAAAACATTTATCGTTATAATATTGTAAATCACTTCTTTATATCTGAGATTGTAGAAACTTTTAACGTTCATATTAATCTATGGTCACCACACTAGACGAGCCCGTATCAAACTATGATTTCCACACTTTACTCACACTTCTTCCTTATTATAAAACTGTATTATAGTTAATTAAATTAAAAAGTTATGAAGCTCGACAAATGACTTATTTTTTGCATTCTTATGCGAAACTTATGATTTCGTTTTCGTAGTTAAGCAACAGAACAGGGCCACACAACGAAATATTTACAACTGGCAACTACCACAGACTAATTGGATTAAAGGACTAGAAAATCTTAATCTACTGAAGTATGCTACATTATGTTTATTCTTAACACACATGTTACATATTAAAAAAATATTAATAATAAAATTTCAAATTAGGAAATTATTCGATTTATCTGAGACTATAGATAGTGTGCATTTTGGAAAATTTAAAAATAATTGGAATGCTGAAATTAAATAAAGCAAGGTATCATTGCAATGTAAATCATTGGACGCACGGCACGCATATAAAGTTGACAAAATCTAGGATGTCAAAGTTGGTAACACTGGTAACCCCTTTATAATTAATTCACAAGCTCCAAACTACTTTATACTAATTATCCACTATAAGTAGTTCGTTTAATTTCCTACGTAATGTTACTCCCGTGAACACTTCGTATATACGAATTCACATGTGGGCATAATATAGAAACTTTGTCTGAATATTGCATATTCACATACCTACAATAAACCTGTTTACATAGTTTGTAATATGTGGCAAATTTCATTAAAAACTTTTACATGTGTTATATTTTAGAACTCCTTGACAGATCTAGAAGGCAAAGAAGATTATTTTCACTAAGTATATGCTTAATTATTTTTTAAATTATTATCTATGATATTTGTGAAGTGTGTATCATTATAACACTTAATTGACTCGCATATTTAACTTTTATTAATTAAAAATGATAGAAAGATATACAGGTACCGAAAGCTGAAATATTTTTGAACGATAAAACGTGGTTTAAAATTCTGTGCTCTGTTTTTAGCATCAGCTTCGAAAGCAGGGTCACCAACTAGCCAGTACAAATATGTACTCGTATATATAAGAACTCACTCCTGTCGTCATTGAGGATGTATTCAGATTTTATTACTTTTGATTACTCCTTGAATATTAACCACATGTAACATAACACCTAGTTGTTTGTTTGTTTGAAAATTTATGATAACATTTACGAATGATCATAGTGTTGACTTGTTAAATAGTTGTTATTGAAGAGACTTATTTCTTTTCAAAAACTTGTTTCCCTATGAAACAGTCGTAGAAAATAATACTTCAGTATATAGTTAATATAAACAATACCTGAACAAACATTTGAATCGATTACCGACGTGTTAGTGGACTTGACGGACTTTAAATTGTTTGATGTTCTGCATCCGTTACGTTCGTAGCGAAAATTTTCCTATAGTTCGTCACTAGATTAATTTAAAAAAAAAATTGTTAAATGTTTTCTACGTTTTTAAATAAAATCATAATAAAAATTTTGATTAAGTAAACAACATTAAATACTAAAAAATGTAAAAAAAATAAATAAAATTATGTACTAGGAAGGTTTCCAAGCTAATCCAAGAAAAGTATGCCAGCTTTTGCTTATGCTTTCTTGGAAATACCTAGTTCCGTTCAGCAGTTGATTTGTAGAAACAGATGAAGAAGAATAAGATGACCAAGTTAATTAAAGCGTACGGATTCAATGAATCATATTTCCCAGTAACTCCGTCGAATACAACAAATCAAACAATGGGAGTCGTTCGTTACATTATACATTCATTGCCATCGTTGCGCGTGACCCCCGGGTCAAACAATTCAAAAGCGGCCACAGTTGAATGAAATCTAAGCAGCAATAATTATTAAGATAACGAAAACAGAACTCTGTTCACTCCAACTCAAACATTAAGTTGAGTAAACACGATTATATTACCGTCGTTCATTTCAAATTCAAAGTCTGTACATACTATTCCGGGATCCACGGCGAAGAGATTTTATTATAAAATGTATTCATTAAATGGCGAGTATATTTATGAATATTTTATTATAGGTATTTTCAATGTTAGTATCTGTAGCAGAACAAGAATAACCAATATAATCTAAAGGATCGTCAAGCAATGTGAGAATGAGTTCAGGACGTCTGTCTGATATACTATATAACTGATGACCATTGGGAAAGCAAGGTTCTAGTGTGGCAAACCCCAATTGATGTAAATTTGAAATTTAGCTAAAACTTATGTAATACACAAACACAAATATTTACTAATCTTCAATTTAAACCTTAACCTAAATCAATATAGATTATGTAAAAATAACTTGTTGTAAATAAAATTTATTAATATTATACTTTGATAATATTATATATTATATTTACGATGATATCCGCAGCAGAACTAAGGTAACCGACATAGCCGTAAAGATCAGCAAGCTGAAGTGGCAATGGCCCGGCCACATAGCTCGCAGAACTGACAACCGCTGGGGAAAAAAGGTTCTCGAGTGGCAGCCACGTACGGGCAAACGCAGTGTAGGACGACCCCCCACAAGATGGAGTGACGACCTGCGCAGTGTTGGGGAAGTCGATGGATTCAGGTGGCTCAGGACCGAGCTTCGTGGCAATCTTTGGGGGAGGCCTATGTTCAACAGTGGACTTCTGATAGGCTGAAATGATGATGATGATGATGATTCGACAGATGGAGTAATAACGATTTTATAAATGTAAGACTTTTTACACGTATAAACCACGTAATGCCCACATAACACATACACCTCCTCGCAGAGGAAAGTTGTCCCACCTTCGGTCCCAACACCATCGAAATGGTCACTCACATATCCGCGTCCCAACTAGAGCAGGTGGCTCAGGACCAAGCTTCGTGGAAATCTTTGGGAGAGCCCTATGTTCAGCAGTGGACTTCTGATAGGCTGAAATGATTATGATGATGATACTTTGTCTATCTGATTTTCGGGTTTTCATGTATAAGTTATAAAAGCGTTCTTTCTACAACGAATTTTTCTAATGTAATCGCAAAAATAACCATAAGCCAACGTAAATCTTCTTACAAATACGTTTATGTAACAATGAATGACAGTATAATGGACCTAAATTTGTCCTACAAAAGTAAACCTTTTATTTTATGTGACTATCTGCTAAGCTCACTGCAATTTACAAATAGATGTTATGTAGATATCAATTTGATGAAAGGGGATCATACGACGAGAGTTATTAGATTGTTTACACGTACTAGCTAATGTTTAGATTCCGCCATCATTGTTTGCTATTATATTTACCACTTCAACATATTTCAGTTCACATCTGAATACAGGGCTCTCGAAGAAACCACCAACCAAAGATATCTTGGAAGATTGGCCAATACTCAATGTGCAAGCGGGTTGGTGAGCTTGCGGCCTATACGATCGCACGATGCTGCTCCCCATCACTAGTCTATATGATATGGGTTTGGTAAATTCCGATGCAAATTCCACCATCATTGTTTGCGAGCAGGGTCCACCACGTGCAAGTGAAGTTGCCATTCCGAGAAAGATATGGTATATTTCACCTTACACTCAAACATACATAAGAAAAGATGTTTTACAAAATGTATTTTTTTGTCTTTATTTACCTTTATAGCAAAACGGTTGGAATTAATTTAGATTTTATATATTTTAGATAAAATGTATAATGTAGAGAAGAGTACCGTAGCGCATTTGTGTGAGTACGGCCGGCACATTTTAGTTAGATTAAAATTACCTCAAATTAATTTCATAATCACAGAATACTAATAAGACTTGCGTATACAATTGTGGAAAACCCTCAGCGTGCAAACAATATTTCCGTACCGTCCGTACAATATAACTACAGATGTCCCAAATAAGGAAGACCTCATAATTGTACGTGGGGAAATGTACACACTGGGCACTAAGTAAAACCCACAGTTTTCGATCTCCGAAATCATCCATAAGGCTAAAAGAACACTCATGAACGTACACGTCGCACCGTTTTCACAATCGCCGAAAGAACCTTCTGACTCATCCTCGGAGGAGGAATTGACTTCCTCCTATCTATCCTGGCAAGGTGTGCTGGAACACAGAGGGCGTCTAGCAAGCTTCTGGCAGCCACAAGGTCAGAAAAGGAAGCACATGGTCTCCAACGGCAGATCTAGTTTATGACTCCGCCATCGACCGTATGTCGGCCGTGGATGGTATGGATATCGACGCATCGTAATATTGGCAGTCCTCTTCTCCCGCAGCCCCACAACTGACACGTAAGTTCATAATAAAAGTTTTCAAGTTCAAAAGCAAATCATTTAAGAGACCTATGTTCAAATATTAACTATTCAGAGACTTATAAAAATAGGACTAATAGTAAATATCAAGATAAAGTATTTGTAAATCTATATAAATAGGAACATCGTATCAAAAAAAGAATTAACGAGAATTTAAAATTTCCTGTTAATATTATATAGTTTATCTGTAGGAAAAGTTGGGTACTATGAATCAGGGAATGACAAAAATATATAGATTAGTGTATAGAGTATATACTCTGGAAAACAGCTGTGACACTAATAAATAGGTCTTATGCCTACACATATTCAATGTAACATTTCTATAAAACTTAAAACAAAAACAATACCTACATTTATTAATTTTCTCTTTGCTAAAGTTCAATTGAAGTTTCCTATTAATAATTTTTGAATATTCCAATGATTTTCATGATAAAAGTCGATAATCGGAAAATTTATTAAATTAGTATTTAAATCATCAGGTTGTAAAAGATACTCGCATATATCAGGGTGCACTTAAAGTGATCACCCCAGGATAAATCGTTTTTAATGACATGGCTTTGCGCTTATTGTACAATAGCGTCAAGCTGCAGGCTGCAAATAACCGTCGAGTCTGCGCCAATTACTACCAAAAGGAGTTGTCTAACGACTCGAACTAACGAACTACTCCACTCTCTACTCTACTCTACTCTACTACGAATATACTCATTTCAAAAGATGTTGCTTTCAGCATTAAAAAAATTATCTATAGATTATCAATATCACCAACTCATTTTACACATAGATTATAAAGATAAGCCACTCGTCCGGTTGTACACTCGTATATGACATTTTTTAAAGAAGAAAAATATTTTTTTTGTATATACCGCGGATAATTTTTCATCAAGTTAAATATGTGACTTTAATAAAGTTGCCTTTCCTTTCATAAACAAAAACATACATCTTTATAAAAATATATGACGCAGAAATAACATTATGTGAAGGCACATACGAGTAAAATCTCGTGGCCAACGATAGATGGCCGAATGTCCATCCCAAATATACCAAAGAACTCTCAAATCGGTAACGACCAGCAAAATTTGACACCTGGTTACAATACACGACAGCTTCTATATAACAGGATTTTAAAATAGCACAATTCTGAAGGATTGGAGATTTACAAGACTGCATTACATGTATACGTTTGCATTAATAAATAACCTGCCATGATGCGAGATGTTGCACAAAAACGTTTGCTTAATAAAACGTGATGATTCCGTGGAAAGGGATCATAAGATCCATTGACTTTGGTTTTTTAACTATTGAAAAAGAAAAAAGTAATAATTAATTCGTAACAATTCCCAATATAATTTTTAAATTTACTAGTTTAAATATCGGCTTAAATACAGATGTTAAATAGAATAACACGGCAAAATTCCCTGTATTTTACAGTACTTACACATCATTATTTTATGGTATTAACAACTATGTATGCTATTTCAGAAAACAAGTTATATATAAGTCAGAACATAATAAGTTACTTTCTAAGCCTAATGTAAAGACGAACTAATATTGATTACATTCGGTACAAAATAATAAATTGAAACATAATAAGTAATGTAGACAATTGGTAATTAATTAACAGTGATCACTACATAGTCCCTCGCCGCGTCTGTCTGTTTGTCTGTGCATGATTTTCTCCGAAACTATTGAAAAGATTCTATTCGGATTTTCACTAATGAATAAAGTGTTTTAAGAAGAAGGTATCTTATAGGTAGGTACAAAATGCATGGACATTTTTCGAGTAGATTTGTGCATATTTTAAATAACTTTTAAGAAGTCGGCTAAAAAGCAGTCGCCGCAGAAGCTTTTTCGCGTGAGCTGCGTAAACAGTTAGCGATAGGTGAGAATAATGCTCATATGCATGCATTATTTTCTAAAAAAAAAGATGTATTTTAACTTATAAAACAAATTTTGGTACGAGACATAGTTTAGTTTTTGTTTTAGTTTTTAAGTTCTTTGTTGCGCCTACCATGATGCCAATAGACATAAAGTCCGCCTTTTGTATCCTTCTATATAAAGGAATGCAATAGAGATTAAATAAATTAATATTGCCTGGGCAACACGCTGCGCGGCAGGCGATACCTACTCGTACAGAAAAGTAACAGTGGAGCGCGATCGCTTCTTCTCTTCCGCCGAAGCTTTTAAGATTGTTAAGGGTTCCGGTTAGCTTTTAATGCAGATCCGGACACAACCGGTGTCTTCAGTGACAGGTTCGTGCGTATACATTTCCCCACTAGACAAAAAAACACGGTTGGTTCTTTAGAAACAGACTATTTCAATGGATCAACGCTTGTATTCGAGCTCAGCTTTTTTTTAGAAATTGCATTTAATATGATACTAGCTTTTGCCCGCGACTTTGTTCACATGAAACCTATTTATAGCCATTCCTACGGATATCAAAAAGTTCGTTTTGGAAAGTAGCCGATTTCCCTCTCCGACTGCCGCTGTGCAAAATATTACGTTAATCATTTGCTCTGCTTTCCGAACCGAAAAAGAATTCGGTTTTACCCAAGACTTTGTCCACTAAGAAGTGGACAAAGTCTTGGGCAAAACTAGTTTAACATATTTTTAACAATAGCCTCGTGAATCATCCTTGGCAGGAATCGGTGTTATTTTGGCGTGGCTATCAAATCTGATGTAATGGTAGGGGCGATCTAGTATATTATCACAGACTGCAGACTTCCCTGAGTGACGATTTTTCACATCAGCTATGCGTTCTTTTACACGGGTCCTTACAGATCTTTTAGTTAACCCTATGTAAAAATAAAACTTTTTAAAAAATTACTGCACAATATTCAATAAATATAAAGCAATTCAAAAATACTTTACTATAACGAGCGTCTTTTGTTGCTATAAATCTGCGTTGTTAGTTACCTATTATGAATAAGTAACTTATTATGAATAAGTAACCAGGCGTGAAAAATCACAAACTTGATTAGAAAAGTAAATCCCCTGTCTCGGTTCTGTATTTTGTCGTTTTATGACATCTTTTTTGTCTGATATTATATCAACCAAAAAAATTAAGACAAAAGATAAGAACATATATGTAACTTAAGAAATATGACTGTGGTAAGTGACTGCAGCCCTTGGATACAGGCAGATAGACAACATTAATCGATGAAGGTTATAGATAAGTGGGTTATTTATTTTAGAGAGAAAGTTATTTATCAGGAAACGATCAAATTACCTCCAAGGTTTCAAACCTCAGTACCTCTATAGTAAGTACCATTGAATCAAGGTAATATTCCAAGAAGATGCGCTTTAGTGGAGAGGACAGACACCGATCAACCGTAGACATTTTCTAGATAGAATACTTATTGTGGCACAACAGAAAACTTGTACCAGTTCTAAATTCTAGCAACAATCAGCAAATGTCAAGAAGGGAACTCTGCGAAGACATTTTGTGGCTTAGTAATTGCAAGGTCGTTTCCAAAGTTGGAACTAAACAAATTACCTACAGCATCATAAGCATCTTGGAGGAATTTCTGAAGGATGCATCTCAGATAGAGATAATGAAAGCTAGAAATTAATTTTAGCATATACTGATATTTTTTATAGAGGATTTTTTTTCTTATATGGATTTATCAATGTCTCCTATTGGAAGAACTAGTTCAGTAAAACATAAAATCAATACTAACGGAAGCGAAACTATTCGACAACGGCCTCGCCGAATTCCATTAGCACGCGAGAGGAAAATCGAAGAAATGTTACCTGATATTATGAAAAAATATGTTTTCTTTATTGCACTCAGTCTGTATTGAGTGTACACTAATTATCCAATTTCTGAGTTAGTAAAGAAAAAATTGTCATTAGATTCCAGTAATAAATATTTTTGTCAGGGTCTAGTAATAAAATGAGAATACTAGTATTTTGGCAAAACAAACTGTTAGCTCTAGTACAATAGTGCATTTCACAGCCTACTAATAAGTCATTAAGTTTAAACAAAAATCTAACCTGACATTCCCTATAAACAACGAATTTTTATACTTAGAAATGGCTCATCTAATATATATATGATAATTATGAAAAAATTATTTTCATTTGTATTATTGGCAAAACTATAGGATTTAGAACAGCCTAATTGTGTAGACTTGATGATAGATCGATAGTTCGTAAATATATTTTTAGCAGTCCCAAACTTTCATACATTTATTTTATTCTAGGTTTCTAACTTTTGTGCTTTTGCTACATTTAGTTTATGCTCTCTTTGTGGAAGTTGCATCTAAATACCCATTCATTATATAACATTATAGTTGTTATCAGTTTTTTAAAGTGTTTATTCGTATTACTTTTTACATTTAAATTAACATCAGACAACAACTTCATAGCAAACATTTTGATCATCGTGGCAGTTTAGTGATTACATTCTCTTTTCGTGTCAGTTACAGCGACGTCAGCCTGGAGCCCGTTGAGTTGTAGACAATTAATTTGACCTTGACGCACAATTTTATTCAAAGAGCACTGTGATCTATCGTTTTATGTCTATTACTATACAATAACTACATTATTGTTAATAGTTAATATTATGCACCGGGCAATCTTAACAATACATTCACAAACATCGATGTCACAGTTAAATTCCATATGAAGTTTTAAAAATTAGAATACAATCTGTTTTATACGCCGATATATGGAGTACGAGTGCGAAATATAGAGGCACGGAAGCCCGGAACAAGGTACAAGTGCTGTGTCAGATATATTTACGTATAAGATACTAAAGCTTTATGAATTAGATACTTATCTATCATTATAATGACAGAATTAGACAACCAGAATAAAGAATTGTTATAAATATGGAACACATGAGTCAGTTGAATAAAATTAACGTCAAAAATTCTTATTAAAATTTTAGGGAACAATATATATACATATTTATATAACATATTTACGGAACACAACATATGTACGGAAAATTACGTTTCATAAACGCCACGTTGCAGTTTTATATTCTATATCAATTATGTAGAATATGCATGTTATGAGTTTACATTATTATATTCAATTCCCGCGTGCGTGTAAGAACGTGCCAAAACAACCACAGTAGTTTCAATTTATAATGATATATCTATAATTACATTTGCTTACATCTTCAAAAGTTCAAATAATTATTATGTATAAAATTTAATCATTATGGAGAGATTATATGAAGAACATTTATTTCGATCTTACAACGGAAAAAAAACCAGAAACAAATGTACGTAAAAGTAATAATTTTAATATAGATTCAATTAGAATCTTTTGAAATAAATAACTTTGTGCTTCATCTAAGTTTAATTGAATTCTCTTTTAGCTTTTTTATCAAGCAAAATAAGTTTAATTTAATTACATTTCAATGAGAGCTGTACAGACAAAGTACATCTTAACCTGATAATTCATATGTTAATTCTTATTAGGTTAATAATAACTGTTTTTTTATAAGCTTTCCTTGTGCTAAATTATTACATAGTCCTTTATACCAGATTAGAGTAACAGAATGTATTTTTTATATATCTTTAAATATTTTGAGAAAGTCTTTAAAATTCAGATTTTTAACCAAAACCTTTTTGGGATAAGATTGAGGTATGACTCAACTTTAAAACTGTGCAACTTCTAATCTCTATCTAAAAACTACTGGACCGATTGGAATAAAGTTTACAATGTTCGAAAGCTAAAATTACATTGCGATTTTTTTTTCTCAAATCGTTATAAAACAATTGTAATATTAATTGAATTAATAGTTTATATAGTCCAACTTATTTATTTTTTGTGGGAAAGGCGGCAAACCAGCAAGCGGTTAACCAAGTGTTTTTTTTTTTTTTCCCCTGGATGGAAAATGCTGTTACGTATACTGGGTTATGTCGGACTCAATCCTCTGAAGGAGGACCATACCGACTAAAAACCATCCACACGCTGTTAGCCCGGAGGCTTTTACAGCCTCATCTGAATTGACTCGCGAGCAGATTGGCCCGCGAGTTTGGCGGGATGTCGATTTACATTAATGACGCGCGGATTTATACGCGGAAGGATAAGACAGAAATAGTGGTGCGGAGACCGGTGAACCCTGACAAACCGACGCGACAGACCCCGATCGTGAGACGCTCCGGCAAAGTGTATATGGCTGCTTCTAACCCTTGGGGTGAGCACACGGATGCGGAGCGAAGTCGCCAACGGGACCGCCGCGCAGCATGCGCGGGACACGGACGGCACTCACTAGTAATGGCTCGCGATTGAACGCGGGAAAAATGGTGGAGTCGAAGTCGAAGTAGGGACCCGCTGATGCGGGGCCCACTAGCGATATACTGACATACGACATATTGTACTGCGAAACTCCGACAAAGTGTTATGGCTGCTCAAACCTGGGGGCGAGCACACGTATGCGGGAGGCTAATAGTGGCGTGAAGACCTATGACCCTGACAAACCGACACGACAGACCCCGATTGTGAGACACTCAGGCAAAGTGTATATGGCTGCTTCTAACCCTAGGGGCGAGCACACGTAAGCTGAGTGAAGTCGCAAACGGGACTGTTGCGCAGCGTGCGCGGGACACGGCCGACACTCACTACTTAATAGCTCGCGAATATGCGCGGGAAGATGGAGGCGCGGCGACCAACGGTCCTGACTAACCGACACGACAGAACCCGCTTGTGAGACACTCAGCACAGTGACCCTAGTATGCGGAGCGAAGTCGCAAACGGGACTGCCGCGCAGCGGGCGCGGGATATGGACGGCTCTCACTAATTAATAACTCGCAAATACGCGGGAAGATGGTGGCGCGGAGACCGACGACCCTGACAAGATCTACGCGACGAATACTGAGTACGAGACACTCCGGCACAGTGTCATGGCTGCTCAAACCGAGGAGCGAGCACACGTACGCGCTGGGCGAAGTCGCAAACAGTACCGCCGTGCAGTATGCGCGGGCGACGGGCGGCACTCACTTTAATAACACGCGGACTAAGACCCGGAAAGACAATAGGGCCGAGTAGGCACCCGCAGGTGCGGGGCCACTAACGACCCATTGCGAACTAATGACTCATCCCGCTGCGAAACACTCCGGCACAGTGTTTATGGCTGCTCGAACCGGAGGCACACGTGTGCACGGAGCGACGGCGCAAGCGGGACTGGGAATGACCAGAGGTACTGCGGGAGAGTTGCTGCCTTTAAGGGTATTTGGGAGATGGGAGGGACGATAAGGAGGATGATGAAGAGGGGGAGGGCGCCCCGGATAGCTCACTCACCGAACGAAACGCAGAAGCACAAGATGCCTCTACTTCACGCCGGTATTCTGCGAGGCTGTGATACTAACCCGGTCGAGCTGGCCCATTCGAGCAGTAGCAAAAGGCGCCGCTTGGCTCTACCACGTGTGATGGGAAGAAGCATCGCTTGTGCAGGGGTACCGGCACTACGATAACTTACCCGCTTGCCTATCGTGGTGAGTATGTGCAAACCTTCCAAGAAATGTACCAACCAATATCAACTTTTGCTGGCGTTTGCTTGGAAATGCTTGTATTTTTATATCGAAACGTCTGGTACAGATTTTTTTCCTCTTTTAGTTGTGTTCATGAGGCAGCAGCAGTTCTTCATCTTGTCACAAAAGTGTAATATTTATTCAATACGCTGAAATGTGTGCATATTGTGATGCCTTTTCTTTTCCAACATTTGGAATCGAGCAATCTAAATGATGATTCGAGGTAAAAAAAATGGATCAGGACAATTTTCGGAGACAATATGAATTACACACTTCAATGGACATAATTTTAAGCGGTAACGATAACGAAGAAATATGCGTGAATGAATGTTTGTCTTTGACCTTGAATAAAAGCTGTGGCCTATTTAATTTGTACTAATGTATTTAATCTGTTGTAATATTTATGAAGTTAAATGTCTATTTTGACTGGACGAATTTGTGTTTGCTTCGAACACAAATTCGTCCAGTCAAGAGAAGAGATAGAAGCTTTAAACTTAGTACAATGAGGGAACTAAGCTTAGCTTCAACTATCCGCGTTTTGTTGCCTATTGTGAATTCGGACCTTAATTGATACCATTAGAAGAAGATTTGAGCGCAGTCACCACGACAAGCGGATGGCCACATTATAGATAGATAAAGACTCGAAAGCCATTAATTTGTATAGTGCAAGAATATTGTGCTTGGCTGCAGTGCAGACTTAACTTAGTTTTAGTGAATAGTTAAATCACATTTAAATTCATTATTTCATATTGTCAATAGCCTCTTAACAGTTTAAGATGCAGATCTCATCCAAGTTTTAAAGATTCGCCGCTATCGTCGTTGGCAGATGCATAGCTGCTCGTTAGTCTGTTCGCTGTGTTTTTTAAACACGATAGTAAACCAAATTACTCTCCTTAACACCATGCATTATTTTCCTGGTCTACTGCTTCCATCTACTACAGATATTGGCATATACGCCCTGGTAACCAAGCAGTAAACGATAACCAAGATGTAGTGACGACCTGCGCAATGTTGCGGGATGTCGATGGATGCAGATAGCTCAGGACCGAGCTTTGTGGCAAACTTTGGGGGAGGCCTATGTTCAGCAGTGGACTTGTAATAGGCTGAAATGATTATGCTGATGATGAACTAAGCAGTGTGTAAAGTCAGTGACATTTGAATGATTAAGGTCCAGAATGATTATAAGTCTTCGTCGATTTCATCACAAAGAAAACTCCCAAACATTATAAGCGGTTGTCAATTGCTCAGAATATATGTGGCAGTGCTGTAAGTGCTTGAACAAAGATAGAGCTCTCACGCATAAGAATGACGGAAGTGTCGGATTTAGTGTCAGATACATACCGCAAACATAACGCAATACAATAAGACCAGAAAACCAACAATGTCTCTGCAGTGAACTATGCTAACCACTAATCTACCGAACTTAATAACTTTTGGATTGTACAAAAATTACTGCTGGAATTCGAACCCAGAAACATCCATCCTATTTAAAATTCGTATAAAATTGTATATAAAAACTACTGAATAATATTAGGCTTTAACTTAATTAGTAATGTGGGCAGACACCTTTGCCCACAGCAGGATAAAGGTATCTTCTGAAATATTTGTGAGAGTTCCGAAAAGCGGCCGCTGCGCTGCTCTAGTGCGTGTTTACTATTTCTCAGATATGCGAGTTTCTAAAATTACTATCAACAAGTTCAGTACTTTACCACCAAGCACGGGGTAAATTGGCGACTAAAAATACTATCATCAATTCAATTGAAATCAAACCAAGGTAATTCGCGTGAAATTAAAGTCTATGCCATAACCATACTAGGCTAACACAGCTATAAGTATTACGTTTAAAATAAAAAATATTATAAGCATTCAGAGAATATTGTCATTGTACTTGTATTATCCCATCGTGAAAAATATTTCAAGCAATTAAGTTGTGGATCACTCGTTATCTTACTCGAAGGAAGATTATTGTGGCGCGATTATTGCGCAATAAAAGTTTATTACGAACATGCCGCAATTAGAAGTCGTGTATTTTGTCAGAGGGATAGTAGCGACTACAGAATACTAAAAATTAATTTTCTTATTTTTGTATGACGTTTCTTTTTATATTTATTAAGCGTTATATAATTAATGTACTTATATCTCATGGAACTAAGTAAATAAGTACCGTATTCATTCGGAGTCCACTACTCCCTTTCATTCATCTAAGTGCAGAACACAAACTTGCATTTAATACACAAAAAGTTACATGCCATGAATGGGGTAGGTGGAAAATAACCATCTCTTTCTCCAAAAGCCAACCTCACGTGTACGTGGTTCTTCCTGGTACCCAACAAACGAGACTCAAAGTGCCTCACCCAAATTCCACAGACTAGTAATGGAAAGCACTATCTCTAACGCCAGAGTACCGGCACAATGTCCTGCCTGCCCAGCGTGGTTATTATTGGGTAAATCTTCCATGAATGACATGCCAGTTTTTATTGGGGCAGTGGACTTATACTGTTAAAGAAAGAAGAACGCAAACCTATTTGGAATGGACTTCCGAGTAACAATAACAATAAAATAGCTATGTTTTTTGTAGATAGAATAATCTTAAAACAATGCCCGTAAAATGAGAGAGTAAATTACTAGAAGGTTTGATCTATAGCAAGCACGTTACTCACCGTCAACGCTCAACATTTATTTGTACACATCAGAGTCATCCTACATCTCATCTTTCTGATTCTGATGAGGTGAAGGATGACCAGATAACCTAGGTATGTGAACTTCTTAATCACGTTTAGAGCGGGACTGGCCAGTAGAAAATAATTTGTACGTTTTATTATTAAGTTAATTAAGTTTGTTTTTATTACAAATATTTCAAAAGTCATCTGGTAGACTTTGTTGTGAAATAACATCAAGTAATGGGATCTAGTAAATTAAACCTAAAGTGTAATGAAATAAAATAAAGTAGACGATAGGTAAATTAAAGGATAGGCGTCGCTGGCTCACCTATCAATCGAGGATTATTCAGTGTAGCTACTACATGGTATGCTGTCCAGGAGTCATTTGGTACCACCCTCATACCCATTTCTGCCGGCAAACAGCAGTGTAATAACCGTTATGTTCCGGTTTGAAAGGTAAAGGTAAGAGCGAGAGATAATTACGGGCTGTGTGAAATTTCATCTTAGTCCTCAGGGGTGATAACGTACCTGTACCCATCTTCGATTAAAGTTGTCTGCAGATTTCCATGGACTGCAGTGACACTTACCATCAGGTGGCCTGTTAGCTTGTCTGTATCCGTAATAAAAGAAAAAAAAACATCGTGTATGCCGTTCTAGATGAGTAAAGCCTTGACTGTAAATAAATTAAAAATAAAACAGTACTGTGCTGCGGGATACGAAGGTTAAGTTTCATTAGTGAAAGATAAGAAGGAGAATTCGGATCGGTTAAAACAGAATACAATGTCAAGTAGTCTGGAGCTATGCCTTTGGCGGATATTAAGCCACTTAAGCTTAGAACGATAGGTGAAAACATAGTCATACTCACGTAAGCTTAAAATGTTACGTAGTAGATGATGTTACCCGGAGTTGAGGTCTAGAATCTGTGAAACGTAAAGGAGATGAACCGTTAACGACTACTCTTACGTAAGCGATTTAATTATCCGTGGAAATCTAGTTAAAACTTAAAGTGTGTAGCGATATCTATGACACTATGTAAGAAGTTCTAAGACAAATTAATTAATAGACTTAAACAACGTAAATAATATCTTATGATTGCTCTATCTTCAATATAGTACTGCTTGATATCCAGCATCATGATATTAAAGTCCTGCAATTCGATAATATATTTGCATGTAACACCCGGCAGGAGGAGATTTTCTTCCAATGTCACGAGCACTCAACCTGGTGGGTTGCTAACCTTTTCCTTTACGAATTCATCTGGGACAAAATAAACGTATTTTAAACATACTTTCACTCGGAAGGAGTAGTGCTTAGCAATGTTGTCCAAAAGACAAAGACCGGAAAGTGAAATCAAGTCAAGAGTTAATATAAAGCCTTAACTAAAAATAATGTTAACAGCTTAAAAGGTTGTGTTGTATATTTTTTATAATTGAGACCTTAAGCTGAGAGTTAAAATGGGTTAACTTAATGTTTAATATATATCTAATATAAAATCATTCAGTGAAATACTAATGAGATGAATGAAAACTATGTTGCAGGTGCTAACTTATGAAGAAAATATACATTACATTTCGTACGAGTACATATACTCACACCTGTGACAGGCAGAAACGTGTGAGCTGGAACAATCTCGAAGTGTAATCACCAATCCGCATGTTAAGTGCGAGAATTATGCCAAGTCCAACCATTTAGAGAGATGAAACGAAGGAGGGCCTTCGTTTGACACGGATATTTGTTTTTCTTATTGTTAAAATACTAGTTAAATTAAATTATCGAAAAGCTTTCTTTATGTAAGAAAATAATAATAACATTTATTTACTATAGGTAATGCATTCGTGTCGAGAGTAAAAATGCTGATATAGCTTCATTTTAAAAGTGCACTACATCACACTACACAAAATGTGAAGCCAGCGGTAAACTGGCGTAGCGCTATTTTCATAAGCCACCTTTTTTGGGTTTTGTAACAGCTTTATTAAATCACGCTATGCTTTTAGAAAAGAGACTTAAAAAATTTAACATTTAATATTTCCTTTAAGAATACCATAAAAAGAGTGAGAATTTATAATTGTGGATAAAGATGGATGGAAGTAGTGACTTCAATGCCCAGGTTCAAACTCAACGTCATCGTAACACAAAGGTGGTAAAATTAACTCTTTCAAAGTTATCGAAGAACTGGAGGGGTTGTTCCCGCCAAACCTCACTAAATCGCATAATGTAAGAATAACTTATAATCATTACATTACGCACATTTCGAGTTTTACGAGAGTAACGAATGAATCATGAAAATAGGTTAACTTCGTATTAGTATTCTATCGACATTTATGTAATTGAATTGTATAAGGGTCATTGATAGAAAATTTTTCGTAAAATTATAATAAATTATATTTTAATAATGATTTGTTGTATTTAGGTGAATCATCATCATCATCATCATCATTTCAGCCTATTAGAAGTCCACTGCTGAACATAGGCCTCCCCCAAAGATTGATAGATGAATAGGTGAATACTATATATTTAAAATGAAAGCATTATTATCGTTAGAGTAGTATTCAATTCTTTTAATTTCCACCTAAAGAACTGTAGTTTTCATTTTATGTAGATAGATAATAAAATAGTTTTAGTAACGTATAGAACATCTCAAATCTTAAGACATACGCCCTTTCAGACTTTTAACGCCTAGAACTAATTTATTATCTCTCAGTGTCCTATGAATGCTCGTCCAGTGCAAATGCACTTTATTTCAGTTTTTTGGAAGTTGGTTGAATTGAAATAATTTAAAATTAGAAAACAATACCATGATTTCACACTTGTGTGATAGGAGTTCTTTTCTGCTTTTTGGGGACCACCCTTTTATCTATGTATGTCACTAATCAAAAAAATCCTTTGTAATGCACGCATTCCAAATTTAAAATAAGAAACAAAAAAAAAACTGTTTAAACTGGAATATAATTTATGGCCAAACTAATTATGGCTATGATGCATTTTATCTTAGTCCTCACGGGTGGACAACGCACGCATCTGTAACCTCTTTCGTTCGATGTTGTTTGCCGTGTCCACAGATGGCAAACAACATCGTATCAGTATCATATCGGTAGCTACTGTTGTAGTACAGTACAGCAGTAGCTACTGAACATTAAATTAACTGTTAGCTTGTTTGTCACTCAATTGGTATAAATATAATAGTATAAAAGGGCAGTACTTTTAGTACAAGTCACAAATTAGATTTCGGATCTGTTAATACTAATACTTAAGTGAGATGTACCAGGGAATATATTATATTTTTCTCTCAATGCGAACCTCACCCGCATGTCGTGCACTCTGTTACAAACGTAGATGAGACTCTGGCGACTGAAAGATGGCCCATTCGAATTTGCCGAGTTCTAATCCCAGTGGAGCAGCATTACCGACGATGCGCTCACCAAACCGTTGGTGAATATTGGCAAACCTTTCAAGTAATGCAACCGAGCTATTTGTGACTTTCTTGGAGAGGCCTTCATTCAGCAGGGAACTTAAAAAGGCTGATTAAGAAGGTACAAATATTTTCGCCATTGTTACTTAGCCTACATAGAAGACGGCTTAGAATAACAGATCTTAATCAGAACTACTTGTTAAACCGATCAGGAGGATGTCATTAACTTTTCTATTTTCTCAAGTATATTTATTTGATTTATTTATACTTTATTGTGTATACCAAAAGCATTACAAAAGGCGGACTTAATGTCTTTTGGCATTCTCTAACAGAGAACAAAGAAATGTGTGGCACCAATCGTGTATCAAATTTAAATTATATTGTCCACACTAATCATGACTACATTCCCGATACTAGGTAATTACAAAACCAGCCTCGAAAACGCAAGACGTTTTTCACTTCGCAGCGAGGCATTTTTTTTTCGTGTTGATGATTTGGTGAGTAGTTTAAGTTGAAACAAAAATAAATAATTCAAAATATACGAAATAAGTGAAACCACATCAAATTATTATTTCGTATAATTATTATAGACATTACATAAGATACATATAATAATAAACATACAATATATTACAGTAGAAAGAAAATAAAAGTGAAATCTCTTTAGTAACTGAAACGAGAGTAATTTACAAATTGAAACAAAATTAAATAAACTTAAGAGACTAGTTAAGATCTGAAAAGGTTCAATTATCTTCTAAGTATATTGGTATCCAAGAAATATTGAAAGAGAAATAAGGTTTTATACGAAGAAGTCATTAATTATAAAAGTCCGCCCTATAATATGATCACGTCTGGATTTGCTCCTTACAAGCACTTGTTTCTATTCTTTAATTATCGAGTTTCTTAGATCGGATTGATCTATGTATCCTCGCTGTCTTTATTAATTGATCTACGCATTATTTAAGTATCATTAATAAATTAATCTGATCTGATATTGTTTATTTATACAATTATAAAAAGTCAAACGGTCACCAGTACAGTAATATACAAGTTTACACACATATTTTTCTACTGTATTTTTTTTTAATCGCAATGCTTTCAACATTACTAATATTCCTGTTAACCACTCCAGCTAAGCCTAAGAGCTTGTGTCTGAAATGGTTAACGACAGTATTCGAAAAATAAGGCTATTAGTGCTTTCCAGGCGTATACTTTATTTTATTGGAATATGATAATTTTTGTTTGTCATTCCTCGAACGCGTTGTAAGCCCTGATATGGCACATAACTATAAAAAATAGAATTTCAAATGTCTCGAAGTTGTGACTCGAGAAGGGTAATTGCTTATTAAATGTACATATAAAATTTTTGTGCTTATGTGCTACAAATATTTTTAGAAGTTTATGAAAATTATGTGTCGATAGAAGTTTTCTTCAAATTAATAGTTACACAGATGTTAACCTATTAAAATTTCTGACGCTATTTGCACTTTTAATACAATGCAGCACTGTCTGAACATATCAGAGTGTGTGTGAGTCTGAAAAAATATTATAGCATTTTATCGATATAACCGTTCTACAGATATAATGTTTAGGTTTTTTATTCTCGACCGAAATCAGAACAGAATCAGAGTCCTTATCACAAGAATAAAAGTTTTACAAAGATATTACAACTGCTAAATAACTGTCAGTCGAGAGAGGTCACAGATCATCATCATCATCATCATTTCAGCCTATTAGAGGTCCACTGCTGAACATAGGCCTCCCCCAAAGATTGCCACGAAGCACGGTCCTGAGCCACCTGCATCCATCGACTTCCCGCAACACTGCGCAGGTCGTCGCTCCATCTTGTGGGGGGTCGTCCTACACTGCGTATAGGTAGGTCTCAGATGTATAACTTTAATTACTATAACGAAAAATTTAAATAAATAAACAATACGACTTTAAACAATATGTCTTTGTAAAGATCTTATATAAGTAGCATCAAATATAATTTAACCAACTTAAAACGCACACACACTTTATGTGGGTCGTACAGAAATAAATCTATGATTTACGAATCGATGTTTACAACGGCCATAGTACACTATACATTTTTTGCTTTATTTGATTCAACAAATACCGACACATCATCAAAGAATAGTGAGATAGCTTGAGGCTAGGAAAGGGGAAAGAGCAAACAAATATGTGTACATTACAGTATACTTGAATTGGGTTTACTTTAATGAAATGTGTTAAGCTTATAGAGGAAACATTGTACTATTTGTTTCGTTAGTAAAATTCATTAGTGTTATTGAATTACTTTTATTATGTTTTATGTACATACTTCGAGCAACTTTATCCATACCTTTGTCATAAATTAAGCCCGTTTAAACTTACATAACTCAAGATATGACCAAATAAAATTAAGTATGTAACTCTAAAAGTTAATGTGAAATGTATGTTACGATACGATAATGATGGACGAAATGAATAAATAATCTTACGAGAATAGTATAAAATTGTTGATTATCCCTGCTTGTCCTGCGTGCCCTATGTTATGGGTCATAACAAAATATTTTCAATTGTTTTAATGTTTGAGTATATTCAATTCACTTCTTCATGCTGGGTCCACACTATAAATTTTGATTACCAATATGTAGGTATTTACCATAAAATTATAATACCAATACCTAAACCATCGGATCTCAAAATCAGAGCCTTACGGCTTCACCTCTACAAATAACAATATCTCTTTAACTAACGTGGCTTTGCATAGAACGTGATCATTTCTAATATATAAACATCAACGTAATACAGCTTATTCAATTAAAAACCTTTTTTCCTTTGTAATAAAATGTTCATTTATAAAGTACAATATTCGAAAATTGTGCATAATTCCTTGCATGCGAGAGATTTTGTAACACGCCACTAACATACTTTAAACAATAAAATAATTTACGGCTTCACCTCTACAAAAAACAATAGCTCTTTAACTAACCTGGCTTTGCAAAGAACGTAATCATTTCTAATATATAAACATCAACGTGATGCAGGTTATTCAACTAAAAACCTTTTTTCCTTTGTAATAAAATTTTCTTTTATAAAGTAGACATCAACATACTTAGAACAATAAAATATTTTATTAACGTTATATTTTCTGATAAAGAAAATAAATTTCAATATATAATTATAATAAATATATATATGTATACGTAACGTTATACTAAGTGATATTAACATGATTAATGCAACTAAAGTGATTAAACGTACTCATTAATCATTAATTCGTGCACAAGGCGATAGCGTTATAAATATAAAATGAAAATGTTATTTACAGATTTGTATATTTATATTCGTCATAAAGCCTAAAAATGTAAGTCGTTATTTTATTGTCATTGGATGATATTCCGTCGACAGTAAATTTACTACCGAAGTGAATAATGATTTCTTATATTTAGATATCAAAAATATTTATAACCGATTTTAAGGCATGTAATTTTAAAATTATGCCCTTAAGATTTCTCCATCTCAACATCTTTTTTCAATAATGTCAATTTCCTACTGGAATTTTCATTAGTCGACTTTTACGGCATGTTGAGATGGCACTCCAGGTTGTTTCTAATGCAACTTTTCGAAATGGTCAATATTATATATATTGAAATAATCAAAAGAATAAGAAGCTTTTCAGAAATGAATTGGAGAATAATAATTTGTACTTATAATATAATTATAATATATACTTTGTATTATGAGATTTGTACAAAATATTCTTTTCTTGAAATTAGTTATACGAACTTTTTATTTGTAATGTGGTATTTGTGTTCTATGAAATGTTCTTCTTAGGGGAATGGCTGTTCTTCAGCTTTTATTCTGGCATTAAATAATCTTAATTATCATACCTTTTTTTATGAACAACATTCTAGTTATTCTGTTTTAAATACAAATTAGCACAAATTTCCTTTAGAAATGTTAAAAATAGATGAAAAAGCAAATATTGAAACTCTAGGAACTGATATTGATGTGCTGTGGGATAATAACGCTTTTAAGGCAAACATTTCGTGCCAACCTTTTATCCTCTCTTTCATTTCGTCTTTATGAAAACACACCATGTACCATGATAGAGCATTGGTAATTTATCGATATGACTCATTGATGATCATGTCCCTTATTTATTTTATATTTCATGTAACGAAATATTACTTGTTTTGCTTAAATTAGTAATATGTATGATTAATGGAACAACTGTATGTTCAGAAAAACAAACTGGACAACGCTCTTGATTTTCATTAATGTTCTTATCATTAACATCACTTAATATATCCATTTATAGTTCGCGTCATTAGTAATTGACATGTTTTGGAATTTGAGCAGCAGCAGATCATCTGCCACTCAATCTAATCCCGTTGTTGTAATAGTCGACTAAAGGAAAATCAAAAAGTCTCCAGACCTCCGATAGCGGCGTGACACCGGTGATTAACGGGCAGTAGCGCGGGTAGTCTAAGTTGTGCGGCTCCACGATCGCCGTACCGCTTCCCAAGCTTGACCATTCTGTTAAATCCTTTCTTAATGATTGTTTAACAATATACTTAAAGGGATTCTGAACATCCTATTCTGGATCTTGATGTATTGTGACTATACGTATCTTCGACACTGCAACTGACCGGCCCATCTAGTTTATACCACAAGTATTTACGTTAAAACTTTCGGCACTATACAATACCTTGCGCAGATTTCTACCGTTGTATTAGGCGGATGTTCTCACGCATATTATAGTAAGTAAAAATAATCTCTCATTATTTTCTTGATTTCCTTTCTCTCAAAGAAAATGAAACTGCCACAAGAATACTAACATAGCTTAATTGCGTTTGGACACTAATATAACTATTGTCAAGAACCACTCCTGATACCAGTAATTAGGCTTAGTTGGAGTAGTTAATGGGACTATTACTATTATTAGAAGCATTACTAGTATTCTTAAATTAAAACATATTTTTCGACGTCGCGCCGGCGAACTGAATGATTGTCGAATCGTGCGGGAAGTCGATGTATGCAGATAGTACACGATCGTGTTTGTAGCGTTTTATGGAGTAGAACTGTGTTAGGCAATGGACTGTTTTTTTAATAGAACTCTGATTATCTAGATACTCAGACGCTCCCTAAATACTATGTACGCGTGGCATTAGTTTTTCACGAAAGCTAGAAATGCAAAATCAAATCCGCTACGTTTCTGTTTTCACTTCAAAGGCAATGCGGAATGTTAAACCTTAAATCACGTATGTCGTATTTTTTTTGTCTATCAAAACTTGGTAACACAAAATCGTAAAATAACAGAGTTTAATTTGTTTTTCTAACGTAGATGTGGATACCGGGTTTTATACTGAAACGATATGAAAAGAAGACATAATGTAAAAATATTACTAAAATTTTTTTTTGACAATATTTTGATGTCTTAACTTGTATTTAGGTTTTGTTACTCCGATGAATGGAAAATAACATTTAAGTTATTTTTCATCACATCTAATAGTACAAAAAAACACACTTTCTTTCAAATATATTTCTTACATCACTATATATCGGTAAAAATCGTAAAAAAGTAAAGTAGCAAAATATGTACTGGAATGACTCGTCTATGAGATGTTAGACAAGTGTATATGGCTCCTTAGCCTTTGGATCCCGATTACAAAATTATGTCATCATCATACTTTTTCATCATTTCAGCCTGTCACAAGTACACTGCTGAACATAGACCTCCCCCAAAGATTGCCACAAAGCACAGTCCTGAGTCACCCGCATCCATTGGCTTCCCGCAATGGTGTGCAGGTCTTCACTCCATCTCGCGGCGAGCCATCCTACACTGCATTTGCCTGTACCCGGTTGCCACTAGAGAACTTTTCTTTCCCACCTGTTGTCGGTTCTACTAGCTATCTGGCCGGCCCATTGCCTTTAACTTATTGACTATGTTGGTTATGGTGGTTCCACCAGAGAAGTATCACGTCTCGATTTCGCGAGTAAAGTAAATTTAAGAAAATTTAAAAGTATTGACTACCGGGTATCAAAGTAAGTACATATGCAAGTAAGACATTTAAATACAATCAATACTTTTAAAAAAATGTCAACTATTTTTACTTTCGTCACGTTACGTTTCTCAAGAATCAAATAATCCAATTCTCCGGATACTAAATGTCCAGGTAAAAAAAAGGTCTTTATTTTTAGTGAGTTGACTTGACTTAAGCTTATTTTACTAGGGTAACAAGCTACGAGGGAAACCTCAAATTTTGTAAACACAGTGTAATCTAGTACAACACAGTACGCGGTAAACGGTCGTCCGAGGACCATTCATGTTTAATGTTAGTAAATTTCAAGTAAGGTTAAGATCCATTCGCGTAACTTTACGAGAAGCTGTAGACTGTCCTAAAATTTTACCATTAAAACCGAAATTGAAATTTTTAACTTAAAATGTTTTTCCTTTTTGGGTCAACGTCAAAATATTTTATGCATTACAAGATTTGATGTAAAATTGAAAGTTTTCTATATTTTATTTTATTCGGAAAACATACAGTGATATATAGCTTGATAAATTGAAAATTATTATAAATACAACACACCATTTTAATATAACATATGAAATTGGATTTCTGTAATAAAATATATTCGTAATTTGTTTAATAACTAGCATATCAGCGTGGCACATTATGTTATTTTGTATTTGTATACTGTATATTACATATATTTGTATATTGATTGTTTTTGTAAAAGAGAAAAGTATTTTGTGGATATTATTTAAAATAAAAAATATGTTTACAATTGACTTTTGTTTGCATTTTTATCAACCGAATAGGTTTAGAACTACACATATGAAATTGCAACCCTCTATCGCATGTCATTGTCGAGATAAGAATAGTGAAAAAAATACGACACTATGCAATGTAAAAATGTTACTGATTTGATGTAGAAATAATAGTTGCAATTCATCCTGTAAACAAAAAAATCTTAGAGATATTGTAATGCAAATGATAAAGATGTAAGAGAAATGGAAGCCTGATGCAAAGAAAGTAGTTGTGGAAATTTATTGTTTTTTAAATAAATAAAAATGGAAGCAAGCCTTGTAAAATAAAATGAAGAATGCGGGTCTAACAAATTTACACAAAATAAATTTAATTAATTATACTCTACTACTCTATACCGAACGTACGTACGGACGTAGGATCGGATTAAAGGGCAGATGGGGTACCACAAACACATCGTATCCAAACCTACAAACGAATCATTTAATTTTTTTTTATATATCCTGGATTCGACATAAAATCGATATAAACATAAATATTTTGAACATAAACGTACATTAGAGACGCTTTAGATATGCTAACAAATGAGTCCCGTAGTTGAAATCATCAGTGTTGTCTTTTTTAAATTATTTTCGGTTCTTAAATTAATGCTAAATTATCTGTCGGTAGCTTAAAATTTTCATTTCATAATGTCGCTTAGTCGTACTCGATAAATAGCACTACTTTACTACTTTTATTAAAACTATGAAAACCTATTACCCGGTAAGGACACGAGGCATGGGTGGGGTGACGACAATGTGCTGATTGACGGCACGGCAAATATTTTATATCTACGATTCCTAAGGAAATAATTAAGTGCAAATAATCTACACAACTCGGCATTCAGGTCCGAAGCTTCTATTGTCCCGCGAATCATTTTACACGCTATGGTGGTTTGCTTTGTTGCCCGTCCTACTTTTAGTGAGTTCCAACGTGAGGAACTTGTAAAGATATCTCAAAAAGGCCCTTTACAACATGAGCGCAACAAATATCATAAAAGGCCGGCAACGCACCTCAACACATTCAACCGAAAGCCATCATTTAATATTTATCGACATTAAAATAGTTTTCTTTACTTACACATCAATGGTAAATAGTTGAAATAATGATGTCTTATAGTCGGCTGAATCTCAACTACAAAGATATTTATTGTATATATAACAGCGATTTTTTTTTCATTCTTTTTTTGATTTATTCGTATGAGCCTTCCACATAGACGTTATTCGGCTATCGGGGAATTACAGATTAATAATTTAAAATTCATATACTGTCAGATTTTATATTTCCACGACTTCGAATAATAAAATATTGATTGTAGCAAATAGTTAATAACAGTTACGTCGGTAGTGATTTTACAAGCATCATATTAACCGCTTATTTAATATTTGCAGTGGATAGGAAAAGGTTAAAGAAAATTATAAAAAAAAGGACGCTTTAAAAATAATTAATTAGAACTGCTAGGTAACGTGAAATTACATCCCGTAAATGAGTGAAAGAAAAACGGTCTACATTAATTGACCGAAACGGTTGGGGGCTCACTGTGAAAAATCGACGCATAAAATGTAATAGTAATTAGTGTGCAGGAAAATTCGACAAGAAGAATTTACAATTCCGATTTGAACAATTTTAAAAAATATCTTGTTTTAAAAATTTGCTATGCATTTGGTTTTTAAATGAAAAATTTATCGCGATTAAACTAATTTATAAGGCAAGGTACAAGTTATATGCAAAGTGTCAAATATCGAAAACAAATTTTCATAGTGTAAGATATGATATTGTCAAAGATTATATTTCACTATGTATTGTAAAAGTGAAACTAAAGTAATACCTAGTAGCAGCTTGTATATTTCGAACTGCTGTGTAAATGCCCCGCCCTATTTTAGAGGGTATTGGAGCCGGACAGGATCCCCAACTAACTCCAATCGGTGTCGGTGGACTTCACTTGTCCTAGAAATATTGTTTTATTGCAGGGACTTTCCCAAGATGATTTCACCCGTAACACGACTGTGACGGAAAAAAAAATTAAAATGCATAATTAAAATTGCAATTGACAATTTTAGTGACGCAACAATACCGAACAATACGCTAGAGCGAAGAAGACACCGGAAATCGAATACAGATCCCCGCGTAGTACGAAAATATAGCGAGTGCCTTGACCACAAACACAAACAAACTATAAAATACATTAATTAGACGAAGATTGATTTTTTTGGTAATTAAAATATAAGATCATGTCTGGAAAGTAATGGTACCATAAACATTAAAAAAAATATATTTTTATTGCATAAATATTACAATATTCAAAACAGAACAAAGTTTTAAAATTCACTGTTAAACTTATCTGTTACCAAGGTTCATTATTCAAAGTTGTGACAGTAAGTAATTAATACTGGGGTATTTTGTTTCACTGATACTGGAATTTACTTTATAATATTGAAGATTCAACTGAAGAATCTAAGGACTTGGAAGATCATTATCTCAAATTTATCAATACAATTAATAAATTATTTCTTCTTTTACTGGCTGATCCTTCGGACAGATCTCAAGGGACAGAGGCTTAAGGGCAAAGCAGGTGACAGAGTTCATATACAGGTGTATTTATATCATTAATGTTTTTAACAATCACTATTATATTGACTTGAGTCTTGGGTACCGTGCGTTATTATTAAATAAGCCCTATTACTTAAAATGAAATAATTATGCAGTAAAAATTCCAACATTTTATTTATAAAAAAAATTACCATGCGATCTCGTACGGCAGTCTTGAGTGTTCGCATTGTTGATGCGGCTTTGGGATAACAAAGCTCTTCCCTTTCGTGGCTGAAATGTGATCAGTGTTGGCGCCATCAAAAAATTCGCATGCATACCAAATACCTTTCTGGATACCAAACTTACGGGGGTGGGTTACCCTTGTTGGATTTAAGTCCGTGCAGAAAGCGCGCCCGTGTTCCATTGCGCCTTGCCAGGATGGAGAATCCCTTCCCTGAGCGGCTAATTAGGGGCGGCTGTTGGGGCCGCGGATATGTGCATGAACGTTCACGTGACCTTGTTGATATGCGGCAGAGGTGATAAACAGTTGAGGTTTTATTCAAGCACGACTTAAACCGTTCTTACCTACACGAGATATGCATTAGATTTTTCCTTCGTATTAATCACGGTGACACTATTCCCAAGACTAAAAATTACTTAAAAGTTACCGTGTGTCATTATTTCTTATAAATAAATAGTTTACATAATTTTTTCTACGTAACAATTCAGATTATTCCTACGATTCATAAAGTATGAAAAAAGCTTTATATTGACACAGCAGTGTAATTTACAATGGGATTAATCTATTTACTAGATTGTTTTATTTGTATTATCCGCTTTGCAAGATGAAATGTAATATGCTTCAATGAAATTGTTAATTAAAATATCACATCTCGTTAATTACGTATTTACGTGTCAACTGATCTCACACGATTGTTGAACTTTAAGTTACCCAAAACTCAACATAAAATAATGTTGTAAAATTTTATTTATTATGTGAAAATAATATAATACAAGCATAAGAATACAAGCTTCCGCCTCCGGCTTTTCTGGAGAAAAAAAATAAAAAGCAGCTTTGATGTCCTTCTGCAGGCTTCGAGGTATCTCCATACCAAGTTTCATCATAATCGGTTTAGTGGTTAATGCGTGGTTGACAAACAAATATGCAAACGAACAACTTAATATATTTCGTATTTTATAATATTACGATCTGCCCGCGTCTTCGCCCGCGTAGTCATGCATTTTGAACCCAGAGAACTGTTAATTAAGATATAATATTCATATTGTATGCCATGTCACAGTCTTTATCTCTGCCTTATTTCGTTCATATCCGTTCAGTTGAACTTTAAGCCTGCTTGAATGACATACATAGAAACTTTTACATTCGAAATATTAAATTGGATAAAACAAACATCAATTCGAGTCAAGTCTATACTCTTTATTATTTTATATATTAGTATAAAGTAGAATCACATTGCATGATTTATATTTTACCTTGTGGGTTTATAACAAACCAACCGCAAAGAGTACAAAGTGAGGAAACAAGGTACTGGGTACCTTGACTCCATGAGTAACAAGTTTTACTTTATGTTTAACTTATATTTTTGGCAAGGTTTCCCTCACTGTAATGTGACGTTGCTATAAATAGAAAATTAATTCTATAATACGTAGTTGCTAACGTAGAATAAATGTGTTTATTTATGAACGTAGAAAATTTTGTAAAATTAATAAAAAATAAGTGATGTACCCGGTTGTTTACAAAAATTAGATATCTATTCTTAACATCGTTAAAACTAACGACTTTCGTTCCATGATTTTTTCTAAATAAGACTAATTTTTCTCTTATAATTCTACTCATTTTTGATTACCAACATCAAAATGAGGTCTCAGGTTCTATGGAATTTCTCTTTGTTGAGGTTAATGTGTCCACCTAAAGTGGACTACTTCTCCGATTAGGAAAACAATTTGTCACAATTCTGTTCAGTGTACACGCATCACATTGTCATGGGAGACTTTAACACCGATCTTTTAGGGTCCTCTCCCAAATCACATAAATTGAGGTCGATCATGGGGATGCAAAATTTCACTATTCTGCCGCTAAATGCTACTCATCACAATATAGACTCTGCGGACACCTGTATCGACCTTATAACTGTTTCTTCCGTTGAGCATGTAACCAATTACGGTCAATTCCCTGCTTCTGGTTTTCACGGCATGAACTGCTCTTTCTTTCATATAAATTAAAGTCTCCCAAGCCTTCTTCAGTGTCCATTCCCATTCGTAGTTTCGCTAAACTCGATGTGGAAAAGCTCAAGCGGGATGCTGATGCCATTGACTGGTCTCCTTTGTTCAATGTCTCCACAGTTGACGATAAAGTTGATTTCTTAAATAGTAACATATTAAAGTTGTATGATAAATATGCTCCTAAGCGTGCGGTCCGACTCAAACGCCCTCCTGTTCCTTGGATTACAGTTGGGGTAAGAATGGCTATGACAAGGCGAGATAGAGCATTTAGAGTTTTTAAAAACATCGTACTGATCAAAAGTGGCAAGCATATAAGGTTGCAAGAAATCGATGCAACCAATGGTAAGAGCAGCTAAACGCCGCTATTTCCATGAACAACTGCAATGTTTATCTTCGGCTGATATATGGAAGTTCCTCAATACTCTTGGTTATGGGAAAACACAACTAGACACTACTAGTACCTCTTTTTCACCTGACGATTTCAATCGTCATTTCTTATCAGCAGAAATAATGTCGGATAGTTCTAGAGTGAACGCTATCTCATTTTTAACGTCCATGCCTCTTTTTTCAGTTGACACTTTCACTTTTTCTCCTGTTGATGAAGAAGAGATACGGAAAACCCTTTTCTCTATCAAATCCAATGCCGTCGGATGTGATGATTTGAGTAGGACAATGGTTTTACATGTGCTTGATTCTGTTCTACGCATAATAACTCACATCATCAACTTTTCGCTGAAGTACGGTACTTTCGTAACATTTTGGCGTAAAGCCTTTGTTATTCCTTTTCCTAAATCGACCGGATGCAGCCCTCTATCCCATTTTAGGCCAATTTCGATTCTACCTTTTCTTTCTAAGGTTTTGGAAGCTACGGCACATAAGCAAATTTCTGTTTTCATCTTAAAAAATAATATTCTCTCTCCATATCAGTCTGGTTTTCCGGGTCCGGGTCACAGTACAACTACTGCACTTCTAAAGGTGACTGATGATATCCGAGACGGTATGGAATATTCTAAGTTGACTGTACTTATTGTAATTGATTTTTCCAATGCATTTAATGCCGTCGACCATGACATTTTACTAGCTCTCCTCTCTTGTTTGAATATCTCTTCTTCAGCCCAGGATTGGTTTTCAGCATATCTTCGAGGTCGCCGACAGGTTGTGCGTACCGGTCAGAATTTGTCTCACTGGGGTGATGTACTAACTGGCGTCCTCAAGGCGGTATTCTTTCTCCCCTTTTATTTTCTGTTTTATTAATCTCGTTACAACTAACATTAAATGCTCTTACCATTTGTATGCTGACGATTTGCAAATATATGCGCAAGCGGAACCCTCCGAAATCAATAATATAATTGCTCTATTGAATAATGATTTACAGTATATATCTGAGTGGTCCGCTGTGTATGGTATTAAGGTGAATTATACAAAATGCCAAGCCATAGTCTTAGGCAGTTCTAGACTTGTAAACAATCTAGATTTTGCTACCCTGCCGTCGGTTACTTTTAATAACAACATAATTCCTTTCTGTTCCCATGTCAGAAACCTGGGTCTATATGTTGATAGCTGTTTTACATGGAATAAACAGATTCAGGAGGTGAGTCGCAAAATTTCTGCAACTTTGCGATCACTTTATCGTCTCAAAAATTTCCTTCCAACCTCTACTAAGATTTTACTTGTCCAATCGCTCATTTTGCCAATTATTGACTATGCTGATGTGTGTTGCACAGACCTATCTCAACAACATCTTAACACACCGGATCGTCTTTTTAACAATTGCATCAGATACATTTACGGTCTCCGCAAGTACGACCACGTGTCTTCCTTTCGTGAACAGCTCCATTGGCTGCCAATTCGTCAGCGCAGAGATGTTAGAACACTTTGCACCCTTTTCACAATTCTAAACGATCCTTGTGTTCCTGAGTATTTGAAATCTAAGTTTCAATACCTGGGTGATTCTCATAACTGTTTTCTCCGCTCTTCGGGTAGTCTCAAGTTGCTGACGCCTTTACACCGTACTGGGTATTTATCTAAGTCATTCGCTTTTACGGCTATAAGGCTCTGGAACGAAATCCCTCTTGACATTAAAAAAGCTCCTAATAAGTTTGCCTTTAAAAATAACATCCGCAAACATTACAGAAATGTTGCAAGACTGTACTAGTGCTGCTGTTTGTTATTGTGCCGCTTCAGTTGTTTGTCCTGACATGTATATTATTCTATGTATATATGGTATATTTGTATATATGATATTTATATATCTATGTATGTATGTATGTATCTATTGTAAGTATATATTTTGATATATATATCCTTTTACTGTTTTTTCTCTTAGCAGTATCGCCTCTATTATGTATATATCTCTGCTTAGCCTAATGGTTGACTGGGAGAGAATGCCTCTAGGCATTAAGTCCGCCATATGTACGATCTAGTGCATAAAGATGAAATAAATAAATAAAATGAGGCGCAGTGACTAAGAATTTAACTGCGCCGTTTCAGATAGCGGGTTCTATTCCTGTAGGAATGCAGTGAGTACGAAAGTATTTGCATGGCCTACAGAATAATTGTTCCACGCCCAAGGAGAAAGTATAATTTTTTTTTTTTTTTAAATCAAATAAAAAATATTTTGAAGCATGTATAAGAGTAATTATAAAAAAGCTTGTGTGTTTTAATTTTATTCAAAGTCGCTATCTTTTGGCTTTGATACAGGCCTTTAATCTAGAAAGTTCAGGTGAGATTTTTGAAAAGTGTGTCACTGAGTGTCTTTACTGCGGGATACAAGACAGCCCCTATTTAAACTTTAGCAGAAGTCTTTACACCTTTTACACAAAAAAATACCTTCGCGACTACTTGGTAGGACAGCCCCTCCCAAAGCATGATTGATACAAGACGATGACCTCGTAGAGCTTATCCAACCAGCTGCGGGGCTTTTTAAGAGCTATGATAATATACTTTGTCATTTTGCTTCTTGTAGCGCTTTACAATCGTAAACTCTTTGCCATCTGTAACGTTTTGATCAATCAGCTCTTTGATCCATCTTTGGGAACTGATGTAGAGCATATTCTGTGTATCGACAGTAAGAACTTCAAGTTTTGCTCAATAGTCATGACAGAGTTCTAGCGGGAATCTTCATTTTACGCGATGGCATCTTTTGTTTCATATAATCCTACAAGGTTTCTTCGAATTCAGGCTTTGACAGCGTTCACAGCTCGCCTGGCCCTAACTGTTGTGTAGCTGTTATGTATTAAACAAAAATGTTTTTTTTAATCATGAGGCTAACAGATCAGCACACAGCCCATCTTATGATAAACCACTTACTGTAGTTATCGATGATCGCCATTATGTTTTATAGACAAGGCGTAGATTTCATCACGCGTAATGATGGAATGCTATTACCATTAGAAAAAAGGCAAAAAGTAGCATGTTAGTAGAGTTTTGATTTGAGACTTATAGGATAACACCCACAGTTATTTGTATATAAAGATAGTCGAAATCATACCGTAGTTTGTAAATCGTAAGTTAACAAAGTGCAATATAATATAATGTATATTTATCATGCCATGTGATTCACTATATCTTTATCATAGCAAATGTGTAAAAAGTTCATCTTAGATTATCGGTATTGAAACTATGTTATAAAAAATTCTGGACAAGTGAAACTACGTGTACTGAAAGGTACGTGACTGTACTGTACTGTAGGTGAAACTGTGACACTACGTAGTAACAGCGTTTTCTGGTGACACGTAACGTTTGTTACCAGAAGCTTTCATTAACTGGGTATATTTTATGATACCATAAAATTTCGCAAAGATATTTATAAATTCACTATTTTCAAAAAAATCACCTAGTGTATCTTACATTACAAAATAATAATAATAAAATAAACACTCACGAACTTATACTTAATGCTGGAGTAGTCAGAGATCTAGAAACGTTATTCGTTTTAACCCACATTTCCCCAGAACTTATTTGGGACAACATGACAAGTGGTGAGCCTGAGGCCGTTATAATGTAAAGGCCAACGACAGAAATCGTAGAAAAATTTCGAAAAACTCATTGGTGAGTACCCTCCACAAAGTAAATCGAACTTGTATTTCCTGATTTGAAGGTAGATCCCATAACTACTCGGCTATCGTTGCCCGTACAAACATTACAATATATTAAGTCTCGAAAATGGGTTAGATAGTACGCTTAGTGAACCAGGCGCTTTTATTTCCAGTTATAATACACGACAAACCAGTTCGTCTTAATAAGTGAATGAATTACAAATATTGGAGGTAAAATGTGAAACGTATAAAAGTGACCTTATGGAGAAGTTAGTTTTATTTTATACTGAACATTCTGAACATTTCCAAAATGTGTTCACTGTAACCTTAATAACACTCGGCACAACATGTAGCAACTTGGAAATAAGAATACATCCTAGTAAAACTATTTTAAAATTCATAACAACGTACCAGGTGGCCACAGTAAACTTCCTTCTGTTAATATAACCTACAATGCTTAAATCTTTATGTAGGTTGTGTATAATATTTACAAAGGAGACGATCACAGATAATACGGGACATGGTCCATGGACAAAAGTATAGCAATGGGCTGCTGATTCAAGGCTTCTTCCTCACCATATGCTTTCAAACAATCCACAGCTGAACATTATGCATCAGTCTATTTTATTTATTTAATCTTTATGCACAAATTGGTACACATGGCGGACTTAATGCCTAGAGGCATTCTCTCCCAGTCAACCATTAGGCTAAGCAGAGATAAACACGTAATAGCTAAGAGAATAAAACAAGTAAAAGGATATAAATATCAAAATATATACTAACACAGATAGGTAGATACATACTTACATACATAAATACAATATATACAAATATACCATATACACATAGAATAATGAATTTTAATACAAACTAAACTTTAAAAAAAATATTTAAGTCCACTGCTGAACATAGACCTCTTCAAAAAAGTGCCAAGAAAAAACGTGACATGTTTTAAAAGATTTGTGTAGTACTGGTACCCACACACTAGTGAAACTGCTCGCGGTCACAAGCTTGTGAGATTTGGGTCAGCAAATTCCGATGAACATTTCACCATCATTCCGTAGCCAGAACCTCATTTTCTTACTAACAGGGTACAACACTTGCAGATGAAATTAGCATGTGAAAAATCTCAAATCAAAATCATGCCACGGCGGCACGTAAGCGCTTTTCTTCGATGTCGCAAATGCACTTGAGCACAACGGCATGAATTACAAGCTCTTCAATTCTACGGTCTAAACCAGACTCGGCGGCTTTTGCCGCTGCTTGAATGGGCCGGCTCGACCGGATTGGTAGCACGGCCTCGCAGAATATATAATATAGGCGTGAAGTAGAGGCATCTTGTGCTTCTGCGTTTCGTTCGGTGAGTGAGGTACCCGGAGGCGTACACCCCCTTCCCATCCCTCCTCATCCTCAATCACATCTCCCAAATACCCTTAAAGGCCGGCAACGCACCTGCAGCACCTCTGGTGTTGCAGATGTACGTGGGCGACGGTAATCACTTACATTCAGGTGAACCGCATGCTCGTTTACCGCCTTTTCAATCTTTCTCATACTAACACTGAACACTTAGTTGTAACTCATAAGCAATTCCGCGCCGAGGCCCATGAGCGCGTCGCGCAAACATTACACCTGCGTACACAAAATACACCCGCGTACCAGGGTGGTTCTCACCGCCCAAAGAGATCGACACACCTCGACCTCGTTCATAGAGAGATTATGAAATAGAGCCAAGCAGTAGATGTTTACAGTTACTCTAAAAATGGGCAAGCAGGCCTCAAGGTCCCAAGTGCAAAATCCAATGAAGCTGTAAAAGTAAAACCGGCCAACAGCACTAACTTCTTTGAATACATATATAAGAATATATTTTTAATGAAGTATTCAAATTTTCTTTCATATTCGCTTAAACACTTCATATAAAGCCCAACTCTGATTGAGGTCAAGTAATACTCATGTCGTATCCTACACAAGAGCGTCTTTGGGATATTACGTACACATATTAAATTTATTTTGTGTTATAACTTGATTTTTACTACTGATTATACAGTATACAATAACACTAAAACTTATCAAACTTTTTTAAACTTCATTAATAAATTTTATCACACAGTTCAAAGTACTCCGTAAAAGCAATTTTTAATACAAATATTAAATAGTCTGTAGTCTTAAAATACTATAGAAATATTACTCATTACTAACAACAATTTCATTTTCGAAAACTAAATTACTGAAATTTTACTAAGTAATATAACAAAATATTATTATTATCCATCATAAAAACTTGTTATTTATTTATTTATTATGGGTAAGGGGATTACCGATACCTACGTACATCTGCAACACCAGAGGTGCTGCAGGTGCGTTCCTGCATGCCTTTCGGTCATTTGAATATTATAAGAGTTTAGTTTATCATTGCCTTTAATAATAATGCTAATTTACACAAAGGGTCGCCTTAAAACCTGTTACAAATATTTAATGAAATAATCAAGACTAGATATAATTTATTAAATATTCATTCACAAGAGAAGGGATATTAGTACATTGACAAATAAAAATCTGACTAGAATTGACTGTAGAAAAAATTCTACAATTCTACAATTCTTGAGAACTTTGATGTCAACTATGTTAATATAAAACGATTCTGTAATAACAGAAAGCAATGCAAATATTCAGGTAAAAGTTGCAACCTGTAAATGCCCACAGCTGGGCACAGACCACCTTCTCAAATATCTGAGAGGGTTTTTTAGGCGGGAAGGGTCCGCTACGCTTGTGGCGGGTTAGCAAAATGTTTTTTTTTCATTATTTCTTAGACGTGCAGGTTTCCTCGCGATGTTTTCCTTCACCGCCAAACACGTAGTAAATTCTACAATTAAATTTTGCTATTAACAATTTTAGTGGTGCCCCAGAGATTGAACCCAGGTCACTCGAGCTTTTTGAAACTAAAAGCTATCACGGCTCTAATTTTATTTCTAGGTATTCAATGACTAGGTTTATTTCATTTTATCAGATTAATAACAACGAAAATGTGTCTGGAATATTCAAAACAACAATTTTACCAGTATACTTCGCTAATATTCAAAGTAATCGGAAAACTGAGTACTGCGTGAAGATAATAATGCCCTAATTTTGGACTGATTTCACGTTAACAATTTAGCACGCATCACTAAAAATGCTAAATGTGTTAAATTTATATTGCCAAGTCTAAAACAGTTATCAGATTATTTTGAAAAATAATGCATTAGAGTTTTTTTAGTAGGACAGTATTTTAGAGATTACAGTTGATTGTAAACTTCAGTGAAATAGAAACTTTGTCAATGAACTCTGTTCAGCTACATAGCTGTTAGAATAATACGTCAACTGACTGATGTAGCCACTGCTCGAACAGTTTACATTAGTTATTTTCAAAGCATTATGTCTTACGGTATTTATTATTCGTCATTCGGTAGATGCAAATACTATTTCTATACTGCAATGAGCCGTGCGTACTATTTATAGTTTGCGCACTCTTGATTCGCTTTAGGGAATTATTTTGAGAAATTAACATTTTATTTTTTACGAAAATATTATGTATGTGCGTAACATGTCTCAATATTCTCAATTGAGAAATAAATGTAAACTAGTAAATGTAAAGATTAGGCGATGTAAAGTTAAAAAAAAAACTACCATGGGACATGGGGACTTCGAAAATATCCTTGATCTTTCGGTATCCAAATTTTAAAATTACATAACAACATTGAACCAGCGATGATAAGTGATTACCAACACCCACGTTTCTCTGCAGCACCTGTGGAGCTGCAGGTGCGTTGCCGACGTTTAAGGATATTAGGGGAGTGGAAGGGAAGAGAAGGACAAGTGGGCCTCTAGTTAACTCACTTACCCACCGACTCTTCTTCACACCGGTATTCTGGGAGGCCGTGGTATTAACCCGGTCGAGCTGCTCATTCGAATAGCAGCAAAAGCCGCTGCTTGGCTTAACCACGTACAAAAGTTGTTCAACATTTCGCGAACACGGTTGAACTATCGTCGTGGGTGTATCATGCTTTGCTCGCGGCTGCTTAGTGTGACCGGTCGTCCACTTCCCTTTAGTATGGAAAAGGGCGATAGCTTACATATGCGTCATGCTTGTGAATAGGTGTTGCGTGTTGGGGGTCAGAATCCATTCTGTAAATTATGCATAATTTTTTTTAAGTATTTGTTTTAAATTAAATTTAAATATGTAGTGTTAGCGTAAATTCAAGATTTTTATATATCTTAATATAAAATTTTAATTTCATTTAGATTTAATTTTTTCTTAGAATATGCTTTAATTGTCTGAGAGACATTATTTGGATTGTACATAATCTAGCGCTATGATACATGGATATTTTGTTATTAGCGTCTCAGTGGCTGGCTGTTGTGTTACGCTGTGGTTTTTTAATTAAACTTTTCGTACTATAGTCACATTGTTGTGTTGTGAGGAGTCACAAGGGTAATAGTCGCATAGAAGTATTGCCTACCTCATAATAAGATTTGGATAATATTAAACAGGTGGTGGGGTCCTTCTCTGCCTAGGAATCGTCTAGTTTGTTACCATACTAAGGCCAAAGTGAACAGACACCTTCTAGGCAAACGTGTACTATCCTAGGGCTCATCTTCGCCTTCCATCAAGCAAGATTGAGGTCAATGGTAAGCCTATTTTTATTAAAAAAAAAACTCTTACCCATGTCTGCCACCAAACAGCATACGATACATACGTTACTATAATGATGATGAACCACCTATACGAGCATTTATTACATGGGAAGGATTAAAGCGTTGACAAGCATGTGTGTGAGTGTGTGTGCATGTTACACGTAAATTTGGTACATTATATAGTTAGTTTCATTTATTTTTTTTAAAAAAAACATGCTTCATTCTTGTGAACAGGTGTTAGTTGTGGCGGCTGAACTCGACGAGTTTGAAGTGAACTTGTGCGTTTATTTAGCGTTGTTTTCTTGTATTTTATTGGCAGGCCACGAGTTTCCTTTGTGACTATGGCTTCTATTTATTTTTGGCACTTAATGGTTCAGGTTATTGAAAGTAAAAGGACAAAAAAAAGATAATGAGGTTTCTTCTCCGCCAGAGTACCATTATTGGATATGGTACTCGTGTATAAAAGAATAAGAATTAAAGAGCCAAATTATATTTGCTTACGTCTTTTAAAGATTTTTCATTAATTTTAATCATTGATGAAAACATGAAATGAACGTATTTATTAAATTAACATACATTTCTCCTATTATCTCCCACTAATGTGCTCAGTGTATACTGAATGTGGTATTTAGCATATCTGATGCATGCTAATTGCACAGCTATTTTAGAATAATATCTACTGTGAGTTCTATTTTGACTGTAAAACGCTGCTTTTCGTTTTAATTCTGCAAACATTGTTAGAATTTACATCAAAAATGTGAGTACATTTTTAGTATTTACTGAAAATAGGTGAATAATGAAACTTATATCATTCGAATGGTACTGAGCCATAGATGTGTAGTAAAAGAAAATCATCATAACTTTATTGCCGTTAAGGCATTAAGTGAACACGGATCAGTTTTTCAGACGAAACGCTATAACCAATTATATTAAAGCATCTGATTGTCTGAGAAACAAGTTGACCTTCGTTACATTACAATTACTATAAATAGTTTTCATAACAAATAAAATTAACATTTTGAATAAATATCTTGAATATAGCTGTCGCCAGCGGTATTTCCGAACAGTTACGACTTAGGGACCTTCCTTAAAGGCCGGCAATGCATCTGTAGCTCCTCTGGTGTTGTGGATGTTTGTGAGCGTCGGTGATCACTTAATATCAGGTGAGCCGTACGCTCGTTTGCCCCCTTCATCTATAAAAAAAAAATATCAGTATTATTTTTCTCATTGTTAGTGTAAGAGGCTACTAAGCGCGACTTTGACTTCTGATAACAATCTCCGGGAGCAAAACCCTTCATCGCCATACCTCACGTTATTCTTCATGCAGAGGCGAAAAGTAGATAAGAAAGAAAGCGAAATGTAGCTGTACTGAGTCGTGACACTTAAGTGATAGGCGTGGGTGTTTACTTAAAATTAAAAAGTAGTATTAAAAAGTAAAGTAGCCGACTGTAAATGCCCTCTGCTGGACAAGGGGATTCTTCCCCTAAAGGGTCCGTCACCCTGCTCCAGTACGTGTTGATGGCCAGGGTGAAACCTTGCATGTCTGATTATATATTTATGTATAATTTATCTATAACTTTTTCCATCCATTATTATTAGGAGCTTTTTTTAACGCTTAACAGTTAACTTCTGCTATGTATTTTTTACCAAAGGGTTGACAGATAAAGGTATTAAGTTCTATCTATATATATAAAAATTATTTAATGTTCGTTAGTCTCGCTAAAACTCGAGAACGGCTAGACCGATTTGGCTAATTTTGGTTATGAAATTAATCCAGGGAAAGTTTAAACGCTGAGGAAATATGGAAAAATTTATAGGAAAATGGTAAAAAAAAAAATATTTTCCCTTAAAAACTGTTCATACCTGTCAGACATTTTATAGATCCGTTCAGAAATTTATTTTGTGAAACATAGAGATATTTAGTTCAGAGCACTTTCTTTACTTACTTTTGGCTAATTTCAATACCTCTATGTAACCGTTTATCGGTTATGATAAAGGTAATTTTTTATGTAGTCTGATATATTTTTTTCTAAACGCATCCATAAATATTTGACAAACAAGAAACAAAAATACAAAGGAGAGGATGTCTTGATCCCGCGTATACTTATGATTCCAATGAATTTACCATTCGATTTTAAGCGTCTACAATTTCCCGTGCATCTGGCCTTTGCGATGACCATAAATAAATTGCAAGGCCATACATTGGGAGTTTGCTGTATCAACTAGGAGTTTCCCTGTTTCGCGCATGGCCAATTATGCATCATCTTTGTATATTTACGCACCGCATAAAAAGACAAAAAATACCGTTTATCAGAAAGCTTTAAATTGATTAACTGTATTATAAATGTGTTGTTTTTAATGTAGATAAAAATACTATATTAATTTTAATTGTAAACAAATTTAATTTAATAACCAAAGGAAATAATAATAATGGGCTACAACTGGTACTGACCGAAAAAAAATTTACAAAAATGTAAAGATGTAGGTCGTAGCTTATTTGTTGAATAAGTGCTTGTGACACATTGATTAATCCGTGACGAAAAAAGAGACACTATTATATATGTAGATGGATAGATGTAGGTTATACGAAGTTCATCGGGTCATATAGTATTCAATAAAATTAATGTTACAATGTCAGTGTTTAATCAAAAACCATTGCTGCGAAATGTAAATCGTCTTTTCTAACGACAATCCGAACTTCCGTTCAATTGAGATAACTGAAGGAGGTTGACATGTTCGGTGTCGAGCAGTGTGTAAGGTTATTAGCTACCAGACGTGCACGTTATAACAGACACCTTCGTATGACAACAAAATTACCACAGATTATTTCCATAGTTACCACAGCATGGTGTCGGTTTATATAAGGAAAAATATAAGGTGCGCGGTGTCTGGCACTGTGATCATCAATCCACTTGCCGAGCGAGGCAAAGATGGCAGATCCTTAAATGGGAGAGGGCTATGTCCTGCAGTGGAATATTTACAGGCTAAGAAAGGTAAGAAATAAAAAAACAAGTGCATGTACGGTTCAATAGTCATTTTGATGATGCACTGTTTTGCTTAATTACACGAAAAGTTTTAATTACGGGATACGCGGAATAACTTTCATGACAGAGATAACGCCCACACACATGGGTAATTATACGTTTCTAGATGTAAAGTTTAGAAATAAGGACTTCGTTATCCATATATACCCCTAATTTTGTCTATGCCTTTTGCGGCGTATGTCGTAAACGGAACGATAAAAAAGTCACCAAGATTACAAAAAAGTTGAAATCGCGAAAATATTTTGTGCTCAAACTATGTATATCAAGCAGCACCATCTAACGGCGAGTTACTACAAAGTGGATAAATTTCTCGTAAAAACATTCTCCATGAAAAAATACATGTGTGCCAATTTTCATTGTGATCGGTCAAACGGTGTAGGAGTTTCTATATCTCATATACACCAGCATCCATTTTTATATATACAGATCTGTATGCTATGATTAATGACTAAACTTGGAGATCTAAAACATATCAATATCATGTAAGTTTAGTGGCAAATAAAGATTTTGATTGCGATTATTATATATAAATAAAAGGTATGTCTCTAGAATATCTTGCCGGTTCTTTTCTGTAATAACATATTATGTGCATATGACGTATTTATGAGACACATAAATAAATTTTAAAAAGCAATTTGAAGACGAAACCCCAGTGACTATCCATGGAACATTTAAGTTAATTGCGAAGCCACTGATTAAAACTTTATAACTATCTCATTATCTCGTCCGTCATTACCACGGACTAGTTTCAGTAAAGCGTAAACATATGCATTGTGTTACACCGTCTGAACTCACAAAAGGTAAATAAAACCTAGTTTTATCGTTATAGTTACACTTATAACGTTCAGTGTGATGCGAGTAGAAGTTTAATGATCCAGCTCCAACGGAGTGAACAGGTTGTATTTTGAGGTTTTGCAGACGATAATTTAAAAGTTTTATTTATTTTATTTTAGCCTATTTCTGTTTTGGAATATTAACATTTTTAATACAGTATTTATTTACTCATTAACATGTTTAATAATAGTGATTATTTATATAATCATCAACATGTTCGGTTAAAGATTATTCCTTAAGCGAAAAATTTATGATCATAAAAATATATAAATAAGATTAGACTTTTGCTATGTGCAGTATCCATAATGACCAGTTTAGATAGAGGAAAATCTAAACATCGATTAGTTGATTGAAACGTATAATGGAAGTAGTACATAACGTTGTTTGCGGTGTCATGTGTTAACGGATGCATGGTTATTAGATTATTGGAATGGTCTCTCCCTTTGATGCATTCGTGTGGTGATGGGCACGCTGCTTTGAATTGCTTACCGTAATATTGTGCGTTTCAATAAAGAGACCGAAGCTTAAGACTTCGGCTACAACTAAGATACTAACGTGTAGATAGTACTGAAAGTAAGTAGCGTGAATCCATTTAATATATTGCCGATAAAAGCCTCGATAGCCGAGTGGTAAGAGATTTGCCTCCGAATCAGAAGACTCGAGTTCGATGCTCCATGTGTACGTACTAATAAACATTTAGAATTGAATTAACGTTTTGTACCGTTAACCTGGATACTAAGACGCCGTCAGGCTCACCACCTGTCACAATATCCCAAATAAGCTTTATGAAAAGTCACTCTAGCAGTATTATACGGTTGTTAGAAATAACAATATTATTATTATTTTTTATTGTATTGCCGGACCAATCGAACATTGAAGACATAGAGCAAGTTTCGTAGCTAAAGAAAAATAAGTCACAAATTAAAAAAGTAGTAGTAGTACGGCTTCAGTTTATTTTATTTTAATATCAACATCATCATATCAGTCACAAGTCCACTGCTGATCATAGGCAAAAATAACCATGAAGCACAGTCCTGAGCCTTCCGCATCCATCGATCACTCAACAATGTGCAGATCGTCCATTTTAATATGCTTTAGACCAAACTAATCTACTTTTAACAATATCTAAACGTAACGAAAAACTGTATACTCAAAATCTGGCTACGGCGTTTAACTTATCAATGGGGAAGGGTCAAGTGGGCTCTACTCTAGCACAAAATGCGAGGCAGTGGTACTGCCCCGGTCTTGCCGGGCCATTCGAGTAGTAGCAAAAGCCGCCGCTTTGCATTACCAAGATCTTATCGCTTACGTTACACGGTATGGGAATGCAAAGACGAGTGAGCGCCTCTGACTTTGCGCGTATCCTTGTGTGCACTATAACATAAGAAGTTGTTACCGGCGATGAAATCGGCCCGGAAGGCATCAAGTGCATTACGTAATACTTCAAGTCTGTAAACTTATTATTTAATATGTTCGCACTTAGTTAACTGACATTGATTTGATTGACTTTGAGCGATTTCTTAATAACATTTGGTAGGCTTTAGATAAATAGATACCAGGCATCGTTATCAAATGTTAACAAAATTTCTGTAAAACCAAGGGTTTTCGACCCCAACCCTCTTCACTTCGATCGTTAAATTTGCGTTGAAAAATATTTTTAGATGGAAAATGGTAATTCATTTTGATTTTCAGCTTTACGGGCAGATATTTTAATTTTTGACGCCTTCACAATTTGATTTCTTATTTTACGTTATACAAAAACCCTAAGAATATCTAAATTCAAATATAAAAGGAATGCGATGTACCAATTAAGGAAAAAGGTATTTTAATATTGGAAACCATATCGATATATGACAGAGTAAATTCTTGCCCGGTGTTGACTTGATTTGTTAATTGAGTACGGACGATTAAGTAATAGCGGTGGTGAAAAGTGGGTGTAAAATGTCTATACTATTATAAGCTCTAACAAAGCTGTGTCTTTACATTAAAGATATTGGAAAAAAACTTATTGGGATATAGGGATATAGACGCCTAACTCCGACTACATTTTTTTTAATGTTTGTGTGTTCTTCTCTTTATGTTTTTTCAGGCATCACGAAAAGTTACTGGACCAATTTTGATGTCACTTTTTGAAAGGTCAACTCTCGATTTAAAAACTGCGTTACTTTTTATGTCGGGAAAATTCCGGAATTGACCAGTACGGAATTTTTACGCAAAAAATAATGAATCAATTGGAAAAATGTTTACACTGATAGAAAGCATATGACTGAAAAAAAAAACTTCGAAACCTTTTACCACCGGAGATCGAGCAGAACGAGACTAATATCATAAGCAATGGCCAGAATGGGATCCAAAAGCCGGAACGTTTTAAGTGTGAACGGTTTAAGTTTACATATACTGTTCAGAAGCCTTTGAATAATATATTTATTAAGAAACATAATTATAAATAAAACTATTCCGTACTCGTAGATTAAACGCGAATGAAATCGGAGGCAAAGGCTAGTTTTTTATGTAATGATTTCAGAAAATCTTTAAGATACAATGTTATATGTACACACGACATTTGTTGAGTAACTTTTAACAACTGGTTTATTTGTAGTTTTCCCCTTTATACCCAAACAAAGACATTCACACTCTTGGGTAAGGTCTCCAGTGTACGATAAATATAAAGCAGTATAGATGTATTTATTTATCACAAGGAAAAAATATATGACTGTATATTTAACAGCAGCTTTATTTTTTTAATAATATCAATTACGATTGTCCGTGTGGCTGTCGGAAGTAAAGAATAGCGCCAACCCTGTCTAACCATGGGTGTCGTAAAAGGCGACTAATGGTAAAAAATTATATTAGGAGATGGGCAGCAGCATCTTCCTGCACTAGAACAAAAAAAAAAAAACTGCGGTTGCCAATCCGCTCGCCAGGCGTGGCAACTAAGGCAAACCCCCCCATGATGAGAGGTAGACAAAGCAATGGCCCCCAGTCCCCGGCGGCCTCGCTAGTCCTGGCTATGGTGGCAGCCATGGTAACGGCGAGGCAGGGGGTGCGAAGAATCACCGGCTGATTTCTAGCTGCCAACCCAAACGACTGGACCTGGCAACATATAACGCACGCACATTGAGGACCGACGAGAAGATACTAGAACTGGAAGAAGAAGTAAGCAAGTTACATTGGAGTATTATAGGGTTGTCTGAAGTCCGAAGACAGGGAGAGGACTCTATAATCCTAAAATCCGGTAACTTGTTCTACTACCGGCAGGGTGACCATCTGTCCCAAGGAGGTGTCGGGTTTATCGTCCACAGGTCTCTCATCAACAACGTGATCGAGATCGGAAGTGTGTCGAGTAGGGTCGCGTACCTTATACTCAGAATAACCAAAAGGTATTCGCTGAAGGTCATACAGGTATACGCACCAACCTCGACACACCCTGATGATGAAGTGGAGGCAATGTATGAGGATTTTTCAAGAGCCATGCATTGCTCTAAGACTCACTACACGGTGTTGATGGGAGACTTTAACGCAAAACTAGGTACGAAAAAAGGCGATGAGCTGATAGTGGGGAACTTTGGAGTAGGGCAACGGAACCCAAGAGGGCAACAGCTGGCTGACTTCATGGCAAAGGAGGGATTTTTTATGATGAACTCCTATTTCCAGAAGCGGCCCCACAGGAAGTGGACATGGATGAGCCCGGACGGTACCACAAAAAATGAGATCGACTTCATCATGACGACCAAGCGTCAGCTGTTCAGTGATGTCTCTGTGATCACTAGGGTAAAAACCGGCAGTGATCACCGAATGGTAAGAGGCACACTGAACCTTAACATTAGGCTCGAGCGGTCTCGTCTGGTGAAGTCTACGCTCCGCCCACCACGTGCCCTTATCCAGAACCCCGAGAGCTTTCAGCTCGAATTGCATAATTGCTTTCAGTGCTTAGACGATTGCGTTACAGTGGACGATACGAATAGCAGGCTAGTGGAAACTGTCCATGCCGTAGGAGCTAAGTTTTGCAGGACCCGCCGCACGAACAGGCCCCAAAAGCTCTCCGATCACACTCTTAAACTCATGAAAGCCAGGCGTGAGATAAAGCTGCAGTCTACAACGGATGCGTCAGCGTATCGGCTACTGAATAGACAGATCTCCAAATGTATGAGGCAAGACTTACGCAAATTCAATACAGCCTGTATTGAAAAAGCGATAGAGCGGAACCAAGGCTCCAAAGTCTTCGCCAGAGATCTGTCTATCGGAAAGAGCCAACTGACCAAGCTGAAGACCGAAAGCGGCGCAGTCATTTCCGCTGGAGCCGAGATTTTGAGTGAGATCGAGAGATTTTACGGACAGCTGTACACAACGTCGTTGAAACCACACATTGATGTGAGTAACGACCCAAGAGCCAAGCTTATCCGACATTACTCCGATAACATCCCGGACGTCAGTCTGAGCGAGATTAGGATGGCTCTCAAACAGCTTAAAAACGGCAAGGCGCCGGGTGAGGACGGAATTACAGCTGAGCTTCTGAAAACCGATACTTGTTGTCCTTCAGAAGCTGTTTAATTCCGTCATTCATGGCGGTGTTACGCCGAAAGCGTGGAGTAGAAGCGTGGTTGTCCTATTCTTCAAGAAAGGGGATAACTGCCTTTTGAAGAATTATAGACCGATATCGCTTCTAAGCCGCGTCTACGTGCTGTTTTCGAGAGTCATCTCAAATCGTCTAGTGAACAGACTGGACGACTTCCAGCCTCCCGAACAAGCCGGATTCCGAAAAGGCTATAGTACCATAGACCACATACATACTCTTCGCCAGATTGTACAGAAGGCCGAGGAGTACAACTTGCCATTATGTTTGGCGTATGTGGACTATGAGAAAGCCAGTCAAGCCACCGCCCAAATTTCGATTCAGTCGAAATTTGGGCGGTGCTACAATCTCTCCAGTGGTGCCAGATAGACTCTCGGTATATCGAAGTGCTGAGGTGTTTGTACAATGAGGCTACGATGTCTATCCGAGTACAGAATCAGAGTACGAAACCAATCCAACTGCAGAAAGGTGTAAGACAGGGTGATGTCATATCCCCGAAACTCTTCACCGCTGCATTGGAAGATGTTTTCAAGCAGCTGAACTGGAAAGGATACGGTATCAACATCAATGGCGAATACATCACTCACCTTCGATTTGCCGACGACATAGTTCTTATGGCAGGATCGCTGGAGGAGCTCAGTACAATGCTCAATGACCTCAATAACGTCTCCCAACAGGTTGGTCTTAAGATGAACATGGACAAGACGAAGTTCATGTCAAACGTCCATGTCACACCAATACCGGTTGTTGTTGGGAACAATAGGCTCGAAGTTGTAGACGAGTACGTATACCTGGGACAAATTGTCCGATTAGGTAAGTCCAACTTCGACTCAGAGGTCAATCGACGAATCCAACTCGGCTGGGCTGCGTTCGGGAAACTACGTCATATCTTCTCGTCGAGTATACCGCAAAGCCTCAAGACGAAAGTATACAATCAGTGCGTGTTGCCAGTGATGACATACGGATCCGAGACTTGGTCCTTCACTGCAGCCCGTATGAGGAAGCTCAAAGTTGCTCAGCGCGCTATGGGAAGGGCTATGCTCGGTGTTTCTCTGCGTGATAGAGTCTGCAACGATAATATCCGCAGCAGAACTAAGGTAACCGACATAGCCGTAAAGATCAGCAAGCTGAAGTGGCAATGCGCCGGCCATATAGCTCGCAGAACTGACAACCGCTGGGGAAAAAAGGTTCTTGAGTGGCAGCCACGTACGGGCAAACGCAGTGTAGGACGACCCCCCACAAGATGGAGTGACGACCTGCGCAGTGTTGCGGGAAGTCGATGGATGCAGGTGGCTCAGGACCGTGCTTCGTGGCAATCTTTGGGGGAGGCCTATGTTCAGCAGTGGACTTCTAATAGGCTGAAATGATGATCAATTACGATTAAAATTATAGTAAAAGACTGACATGGTAACTTTGAATACTGCTGCTTTTAAAATTTGTTTAAGTACGTTTTTCTTTTATTATATTGGGATGAAAAATTAGCTAACAGTCCACCCCAGTTATATGGGGGTAATATTAAGTCCCAGTGATATAAAAGGGTAGGTAGGGTAAGTGGCTAATGCAGCCCACGGACATTTAGAGACAACTTCAATAGAAGAGGTTTAGAGATGCGTTGTCACCCCTGTACACTAAGATGGAATGACTCAAATCGCGTGATTATACTGGATTTCCATACCTTTCAAACTGGAACACAATAATAATTGCACAGATGTTTGACGGCAGTAAGCCGTGGTAGCCTAGTGGTCAGGGCGCTCACTTTAGTTTCACAGAGAGCGTGACCCCTACTTAAAGTGTTAATAGCAATTGTAAGTATTGTGTTTACCACGTGCTAGGCACCGTGAGGAAACCTGCATGTATGAGAAATATAAAAAATGCACCGTGGCGGGCCTTTCCCAGCTCCAAAACCTTCTCTGATATTTGAGAAGGAGGCCTTTGCCCAGCAGTAGGCATTTACAGGTTGCAACTTTTACCTGAATATTTGCATTGATTTCTGTTATTATAGAATCGTTTTATATTAACATAGTTGGCATCAAAGCTCTCTAGAATTGTAGAATTGTAGAATTTTTTTTCACAGTCAATTCTAGTCAGATTTTTTTTAGATTCCTTTAAAGGCAAAAAGTAGGTTTCGGAAGTGCGTTGGGCTGCGTAAGTCATGCCAAATGGAAGTCTGAAATCTCTATGTGACCTTACATGCCTGAAAGGCATTAGTGGTTATATATTACATTAGCTTTGCCTTCATACCAAACTGTTCAACGGTTTAATCGTGAAAACTTATCAAACACAGTTATTATTGCATTGATAATGTTAGTATGGATTTGTATTTGATGTAGTTATTATATAATGAGTTACATAATATTTATACTGCTGGTATTTAAGGTTTCATGGTGATATCTCTGTTATAAATTTAACAATATATGGGTATTCTTTTTCATCCTTCTTTCCCATACCCAATATCCCTCAAGGCCCGCAACGCATCTGCAGCTCCTGTGGTGTTAGGTGAGCCCCTTGCTCGTATGCCTAATGTTCCAAAAAAAAAAACAACGTATCTCACTGAAAATCTACAAATATAATGATTTCCCTTGCGATCATTGTTAGAAGTTACATACATACATACATTCACGAAACTGTTCAACGAAACACTGGCATTCTTCCAACCATGCAATTGAACACGAATTCTTGGCATGTTTAAAACAGTCTTTGAGAGTAAAAATTGTTACGTTGCCGCATGTCGCAGCGCTTTGTAAACGTTGGCATAAATAGTCCATCGTTAACAATGTTCCAAACTTATTTAAGTTAGGTGTTCCGTTAACTGTTACTTGCACTTTATAGTTCCAGAGACGCGTATCGGGTTATCTACAATTCGTGTATGTGGGGTATATAGATATTATGATTATTATTCTTACTCAAGTATGCGAAAGCGACATCTTACGGTTATATAAGTAATCATTTAAGTAACTCAAATGACCTTTGACGTGGTATAACTGAAACACTTGTAATTGTTTTGTTGTGAGTCATATCAGGATTTATGACACTAGGGGGTTTTTCATCGCCCGAAAGCTGTTAAAACTAAATGTTTAAGCTTAGTTGAAACGACGTGATTCAGATGCGGAGTCAATGTCCAGTGACCAACAATACAAATCGTTTATAAATTTCGAAAATCTCTTAGTCTTAATTTCAAATCTACTAGTCCTTAATTTCAGGGATCGAACTTGAGTCTCCTGATTCAGATGGAAATCTCGTTACCACTCGACTTTCGTTTTAAAATGAGAACATGCAAACATTGCGACAATTTTTGCGCATTCATGTGCACTTCTTACGATAATGAAAAGATATTGTATTAAACAATATTCTCTGTGCTGATCAGTATAACGAGTTTATCTTTGATAGTTAGCTACATTAGTTATTACTTTTTTTTTTCTTTTTCTGCTTCATTTTTTAGTTTGCACGTTGTTTTATCAATGTTTATACTAACATTGTGTACAACTTATTTTAAATTAGTTTTTAATATAATGTTAACTGTAATAACCACAACGCTTGTACAACCGGAAGCAAATTCGTTAGTTGTAATTTGATTACAGTTTCTCGCAATTTCTGAGGCATTGTAGAGAGAGTATTGTTCATTAATTTACATGACTAGCATATGACATATTAAGTTATAAATACGGTATCAATGTGGCATTTAGTTGCTGGTATTAGTTATCAGACTTAGCTAAAAAGAAAATAAAGCTCTCCTAAACCTATATTCAATACTGTGGTCGTCAGCAGAGTTTAGACCTTTATTTTTTTACTGTAGTTGCTCCATGCCACTTTATACTACAACGCATGTGGAGAATACGTCAATGTCTTAGTGTCCTATACAAATCGTACTAAAGTTTAGAAAACTCACCGCTAAAAATATTCTATTAAAATCTGACTCTCTTTTTTAGACTTTGATCTCTTTTTAGAGGAAACTTTGCCACATGGTTTATTCTGCATCGTGGGTTTATTTAAACCTAAAGCTGAACAGGCTGACCAATAACAACTGACACAACTATTACCTAATTACAAAATATCTCCATGTGGTGTTTGTACACACGTGGCATTGAAGCCAATCGCATAACTACTACGCCATTTGAGCGACCATTATTACATCCGACAGATGCTAGAGGAACCCCCTTAAACATACCAGTCATAAATTACGCTAATCGCGTTTAAGTATATGGTATTTCGATCGACCTGTACCCACAGCGTGGTGATTGTTGCAATTAATTTGGGCAATTGAAAAATGTATTAAGTCCTCTGCTAAACGTAGGCTTCTTCAATAAAGCGCTGGTAAGGCGACGTAATGTTTTTAGAGGGTATATTCACCACGCTGGGCGAATTCAGTACCCAATAGTGATATTGCTACTTGAAAAGAATAATTAAGTAATTCTTCCTTACATTATTTCCAAACATATAGTATTAATAGGGTTTAAGCTACCAGTAAAAAAATAATGATTGAATCCAGTTTATTTTCTTATGTCGAATTGAGGTCAAACAAAATATTAGCAAAATATTACTGGCGCCGCTGTCTAGGCGTATATACAAAGCAATAACAAGCAGTAGACTATTTGTATTCACAATTTTTTTTATTTACATCTAATGGTATGTATTGTATTACATTGATGATGGCGACAATATCCTCCTAACCAACGACGACAACTTCCGAATAATACCGACAGTTATCAACTGCGCAGGAGATATTGTAGCGTCATAAGGGTACGCGCAAACACTGGTGCATTCACTCGTATTTGACTTCCCGTATCCGATTTAATACATGCGATATGCGATAGAAAGAAAATTTAGATGCAGTGTCGGGGACACGGGACATAATAGAAGACGAGCAGATCCAAAAACAAATAATTTCAGTTTTTGCACACACTTCGGCTCGGATTCGGACCGGACCGGGAGTCAGATTACCTAACCACTAAACCACACAGTCGTCAAATACAAATAAATATTATAGAATCAGAATACTGAATCAACGGATTTATTATATATTGGACGCTTCATAACGCAAAAACGTTTGAAGGGTTTATTTAATTCATTTGTGTATAATGAAATGATACTATTATTAAAAGAACATTATAATGAGCACATCGGATGCTTATTCAAAACCATAAAAAAAAAAATTTTACTGTCGTAAATTAGTCTATAGGTATGGATGTCCGTCTCGATCACACAAGAAAAACTTAACATCAACCTCTTTTTGTTCAATTAATTATTATTAAGTAAAGTAGAAGCCATTTGAATATTAGTACTCTAATCGGTGTAGTTTGTTTATAATTTTTATATTTTTATCAATAATTCTTAAATTAATAATTAACTTGTGCGTTTGAAACGAGCACTTTTGGATTTTCCTAAATATTTAATACTTTCGATTGCTTCTTAATGGAGCTCCTCTTTAATTTATAAACTTTGATAATGCCTTTATTTAAGATGATCCCGATCACACCTGATCGGTAAAAAATATAAATATTATTAACAAGCTACTCTTTTGTATTTATGATTTTAGTATATAAAATTAAAGTATCTTATTTAACTGTTGAAACCCAACTCTTTTATTTCAAAGAAACGTCGACTCACTCGTAATTTAGGACACTTTATATAGAAAAAGGAATGATATCGCATCTAGTATACAATAACACAAATTATGAATGCAAACAAAATCCACTCCGGATAATAGGAAGAATGCCAAAAGGGATGCAGCGAGCATTAATATCATAGATTATGTAAAAAAAAATATTTTTAAGTAAGTTAATAGCCGTTATTAATGTTTGGTTTTTGATTGTTGATCTTTGGTTACAATTAAGTGGAATATTATTCCAGACGTCTTATTCGCTATGCCATAAATGTCATAAAAATTGCGTGTGACATGATTCCACGATAAAATCGTACCGTGTTATTTTTTAACATCGTTTCATTTGTCCATGATATGGTTATCAATAAACAAAACAAAGTCTTGGATGTGAATAACCGACCGACAAAATAAATATGATTATCATAAATAAATTTAGCAGGCTAGACTTAGCCTTTATCTACTCTTTACATGTTACTAACCCCGATTTAGAATTGATTTTATCGATATTACTTATATTCTATACTACGAATTGAAATATTTCGCGGAAAAATATTCATAATTTATTTGCGTTAAAGTAATAGAGGCCGAGTGGCGCCATCGGCGTCTGCCAGCCTAGTACTTCGACCAAGCGTAGGTAATAAAAGTGTCAAAGAACTAGCTTTGTAACTTTGTATTCTCCTTGTTTTACAACAGATCGTCACAGATTCGGGAATATTTCCCGCCAAAAATCAAATTTGCGAGATCTTTCACGTTCATCCGCATGCACCGCGTGTCACCTATAGGTTGAATGTCCCAAATATTACTAGGACGGGTAGTCCACGTGACCTTGACCGTTACTGATATGTTTGAGCGTGTAACATTGCAGCAGTATGATATATCGGTGCACCCAGGGTCATCATTCATCATCATTTCTACCCATCACAAGTCTGACAGACTGCAGAATGCAGACTACAGACCACCCAACCCAGACTAATAGTCTAGTGTAATTTGCCCTCACTGTGCGTGCGTTATTCGTCGCCAGGACTAGTCGTTTGGGTTTGCAGCTAGAATGAAGCCGGAAATATACCATATCGAAATATACCCGACCATTTTCTCCAAATTCCAACCTCACCGGCACGCGATGAATGAACTAGGCTCCGGGGACTAACTAATGGCGGGAAATCCATTCGTATACACCAAACCCAAATTCAACAAACAAGTGGTAGGGAGCAGCATCACTAATACGAAGGCCCCGTTTACCAACCCGCAAGCTCACCGTGGTAACTATAGGGAAATTTATGGTAGATTTGACACTTTTTGTTTATGCTCTCATGGAAGGCGGTATAGCAGTGAACTTTTCCAGGCTGGTTAACAATGAAAAGAAACGAAGAAACTAAAATAGATTTATAATTTATAATAGTAAACCCCATCTACAATAAATCTTAACCGATGGACATTAAAAACAACCATCCACTTCTTCATTTCCCTGAGTTTAAACTACAAACTGCTCTCAAATAAAGAAGTTTGTCTTTGGGCTCGGTTGCTGGTTGCGGGCCTGATTATACAGATTTATTAGTCTGGTATACTAGAAACGGTTATATCGTTATCTGTTGGAATCCAGGAAATTCTGCTAGCTTTTCCATTAGGAAACTATCTTCTACTTTACCCGCGAAAGAAGATTACAGACGAAGTTGCCACTTGTTTAAACTACTATTGCTCAGCTGTTTAATTATTGACATGTTGAAACGATGAAAAATCTAATGTTATGTCACGCGAGTGGAATATATTATAATGACGTAGCTGTAAGTTTTTTTTTATGGGAAAGTCGGCAAACGAGCAAGCGATTCACCTGATGGTAAGTGATTACCGTCGCTGACGTACATCTGCCACACCAGATATGCTGCAGGTGCGTTGCCGGCCTTCGTCAACATTCATCCATTTACGACTTCTTAGTTCTTAGTTCTTACATGATCTTTATATATATTTAGTATATTATTAGAACGGAGAAATTGTCGTTTGTAATTTCACAAATACAAGTGCGATAATGCATATCCAGATTAAAAAAATTATAATGTAATTAGGTAAGTATCTGGATATTGCAACATATAATCAGTTTAACATTTGGAAGTACGCAGATAGGTTGTGCAGTAAGTACTGTAGGAGTCTTGAAAATCTCAAGGTATATCACTAATTCTTACTAACTACTTCAAAAATGCTAGAATGATAATGTATGGACCGATTATAGGCAGATTCGAAATTAATAGTACTGCAAAGGTCAACTTTCATGACGAAGCTCACGATTACGGCAAATCCTAACAGTGGGCTATTTAAAGGCTGTCTTCAAAAATATACACATACACAAGAGAATCTCTAAAATCGCTTTTTTCATTCGTTTATAAATTAAAATAAAACTGAATTACAATCAAAAACATGCTGTCAATAATATGACACTTCTTTAATTATAGGAGAACAGACTAAAAGATATAAAAGTAGCCATGGTAAACTATCTGTTCTAGCTTGGGAAATAAAATGACGACCCTACTTACTAAGCAGAACAATATGCTGTGACGACTATCTATGGATTCTATCAAGTATCGAAAGATAAACTTAACTTATACCAGAAGTTCACTAAGCAAACAATACATAAGGATAGATGAAGTTGGCTTCCTACCAAAGATCGTAAACAAACATGGTCTTTCCGTAATAAACTGACGATAGACTATGGAAAGCGCGCCGGCCTTGCACTGACAGATCTGTGACATGATCGTGTAACTACTTTTTATATTAAATATCATATTCATCGCAGAACCTTATTTTATTAGTAAGTGAACGTATGCATTAGCTAAATAAGATTAAAGAATATTTTAGATTGATCTGGTAGCATTGTTATAACTTGATAAGAAAGTAGCGAAGTTACTAATTATTTGAGAACATCATAAACAAATATCAAATTGTCTTCCATCTTGATTAACTTGTAAACAAAGAATGAACGATTACTTTAAAAAGTAAGGAGTAATTTTACTTTAAAAATTGGTCATGTAGTTCCGGAGATTCTCGTTTTATTACATTATAACAATATTTCTACCAGATACATACATATTAACTGGTAGAAATCTCTGTTTACTAGAAATGAATAGAAATTATTTTATTTTGACGAAAAAAATATTTCCAAGTGATAGCATATGAAGGTGCACCTTGGTGGCATAATGCGAAGGATAAAGCGTCCATTTGTCAATTTTTGATCCAGAAAATAAGTGTAGATTTGTCAAAAGCATAAATTATTTGATATTTTAAGGGTATTATCGTCAAAGACCATATCATCATACTAATAGTTAAGCCGATAATCATAGCTATATATCTTCAACACGTCAAGAAATAAGTAAAGTCAAATCTATATTAATTAGTTAGCTAAATATTTTGCTATCTGTAAATATTTTGATTGTCAAATAAAATTTGGTATTATATCATGTTATAAAACAGTTACACAATTTAAGTTATAACGGATCGGTATTACATTACGAATATTTGTGGTCTATCTAATCAGATGTAATAGTTGGTGCGATCTAGAATAGGATCACTGGCTGCAGACTTCTTAGAGCGTTTTGTTTCTTCTTTTATAGTTTTCTGTGCATAAGAGATACTCGTACCACTTCCACATCACAAATCCACGCAAAAGAACACAAATCCCTCAATCAAAGAAGAATCTTTAGGCTATTGAAATGAAATAAATCCTTATTTTAATAGCAAACATGGCCATGTGCTATACCGGCTTGGCTACCAGTAATAAACTAAATTAAATCTAAAGTCGAGTACACCACACCATGACGTCAAGATACTCTGTGCTCCTTCTGCGTAGATCAGCTCAAATCAATAATTATAAGCTGGTGGTAACCTGGGTTGTTGGTAATGTGGATTAACTATGTCATCGGGACGTCAAACACCTGAGATGACCCCGTGACCTAAGATGCTACTGCTGCAAAGTATTCAAAACGTTGAGAGGTAATAGGTTAAAATTTAATTTGATAAATACTGTAAAACTAATTTTATTTCTGTAAACAAATGATATCGAATAAATAAATTTCTTACCTTTTAATTTTTGTTAATATTGCTATTAAGGAACAGCCTTTACCGTTTTTTAGGTAACAAAAGAAATATCGGGTTTAAAGGGATATGAATTACCCTAACTTCCTTCTTAACGTACTCGTAAGACGTAAATATGGCTTCTTAAGACGTTTCAACTAGAAAGTTTTATAGCCAAACAGGATAAATCGTTTTTGTAACTAAATACCATGCGGTCTTTTAGAAGGTTTCAGGAAAAACGCTCAATAGAAAAAAAAACTTTATTGTGGGTTATATTTTTAGGCAATACCAAAAACCGCTGCAATACAATAATAATGAAAATGATATTATAGAGACAATCCTTAACTAATGAATTTACTTGCCTAATTTATCATATTTTTGCAGTTGTTAATTAACCATGGAAGAAACAAAATATGGTATTATAGTATGGGTTTTTTTAAAACTTGGTTTAGTTCCATATAATCGTAGAAATTGTGTAGAATTGTGAGAATATGTATAAATACAGATAGAAAATCGGGATAAAAGAAAGAAATTCTAAAAGACTTCACACGATCCTATAGGCAGACCCCAACTAAATTAATATTTCCTACGTTAAAGGCGTTCTTAGTAGCGTGAGTACAGTACTGGTACCGTCGCACTACCGATGCTGCTTCCATCACTATTTTGTGGGCTTTCAGTGCGACATAGTTGGAATGATATTAGGTCAACAGTCACCAGAGCCTGACTGCCTGATTGTCGTTGACCTTTGAAGAAAACTATGGTATAACTAAAAAACCCTGAACCACTCTTTGATTTTGTTATCACTGCCTCACAATTGTTATAAATCATATTATTTGTTTATATTAATTATTATAACAGATATAGAGGTTTCATAATTCATTTACGCAGTTTCTCCAGACTCCGAAAAGCCAATAAATTAAACAATCTCTGAAATAAAATACTCTTACATCAGAATCTTTTAATATTGTTGAACGTAAAAAAATAATTTGATTATAATGTGCATTCGTCTTATATCCGACCGTTATTACTATGTATCTATTTGGTTACCAGTTTCTTTCAGGTTTTGCGGCAGAATGCACATTCTCTAAAGAAACCAGGGGTCGCGCTCACGGCTCGATACTATTTTATTCAATGTCCCTTCCCCTTTGTAATATTTGAATAAAGATGTTCATTCACCTCAAGCCTTATTCTGTACCAACTTATATAAAATATTAACATTTTCACGGGCCGGGGCGCTCGCATTAATTTAAAAGTATGCTAGCAACCTGGGTTCGAATGTCGGTGCAGGCACCGCTTAAATAGCAAATTTAAGCGCTGAATTTTGGTTTTGGTTTGGTTTTGGTTTTGTTTTGAATATGGTTTGCAATTTAGGTTTAAATAAAAAAAAATATTTAAATTCTCGGTGTTGTGGGTTAAAGTCGTGAGAAAACTGCCTAGTTAAAAATTTCTCTTATATATTGAAAAGATGTTTTTTTGCCGACAGTGAGGTATTTACAGGCGTGTACTTTACAGGTTTTTAATTACTTTTTAATGTTGATTTATTATAATTTGAGGTAGAAAGTAAGAAGACAAAATATATTTATTGGTAGAGCATAAAGATACAACACACACAGAACATGTTAATCATAAATTTAAATAAATCTTATGCTGAAGTTATAAAAATAAGTTATTGGAAAACTTATACGATTCCATAAAATGATTAATGAGTAGGGATAATACATTTTCATTTTTAGTTTACATTTCAGGTAAAATAAACTCTAGATAATACTACTACCTAATACTACCTGGAATTCATATTGTGTATTTTTTAGCATGTTTTTAGCACTTTGTTGAATTTACTACATGCTCGGCGGTAAGACAACATCGTGACGAAAGTTGCATGTTAGAAAATAATAATAAAAACAGTTTCGAGGACTAGAGTAGCGTAGCGCACCCTTCTTCTTGGCTCCATGCCATATTTGAGAGGAGGCTATTTCCCAACTGTGGGCATTTAAGTCTAATAACCTTTTTAACCTTAAATCAAATTATATATTAGGTTAGCTAGTACAGTTTGATTAAGTAATGATCTAGTTCTATAAGTGGATTCATCCTCTTCATTATCTGATGACGATGAATAGCCTATCTGAAGTAAGTCCACGAGTGAACGTAGACCTACACCAACGACTGCCACGAAGTACGATGCTGCAACATCCAATGATACCCGTCACTAAATCTTATGAAGGGGCAGTCTTATCCCGTTTATGTGTACGAGACTGCCACTCGAGAACTTTTCTTCGCTTCTGCGAGCTACTAGGCGCCGCAGCCTATTTAACTAACTGATACAATCAATGTCCTTCAGTCAATGTAATCCTTTTCTGCTGAGGACATCAACGTTACATATTTTAAATCGCAGAGAAACTCCGTCCGAGAATTCCGAAAAAAAATTGCATTTATTTATTAATATAGGATTGCCAATAAGACATTAATTACACACTATTTAATACAATTTCTGTTTCAGGATTGCTGTTTTCTTAATTACTCTGTTTCCACGGCATTCGTCATTATGTACGAGCTTATTGTAATATACAAGTACGAAGAATATGAGACGGTTAGCGTATTTATTTTTTGAAATATACAATGTTATTAATAAATACATGTTTTATATATTTGATCAATTGTTATTGGCCAAGAAAATATGGCTGAGGAAAAACAACAACAGTGTAATAAAATATGCTTCGCTTTCTTTTAAGGCTTCGCATATTATACCAACAAGTGAAATATAAATCCTGGTATAACAGTCATATCAAATGATTATTATCGCAAATTTGTAAATTATAATTATTTTGTTCTATTTAATTCTTTTCCAGACTGGTTTTAACAGTGACGTTTATAAGTTCAACGGTGCATGTTGTACTATTGAGCTGCATGTACATGTTTTTTCTTCATATCATATATAGACATGTACAACGAATACTCGGCAGGCATGAAGAATGTTGAAATTAATTATTATGTATGTAAATAAAATGTTTATTAGTTTATTGGGTACACTGAACGAAAGAGATATACGAAATAAAACGTATACGAAAATAAAAAGCAAATTAAAGAACGTTTTTCGAAAATCATCAAAATTTTAGAGCATACAAAAATCATTAATCTTGTATATGACACAATCACTGATTAGTTTTTTAGTTCTCGGCTGATACTTGTTACTATCATAAAAATATCAAATATAGTTTTTTCTTACACTTACTGCAGTCACATATCAAAACATTTTCGATGACATAGGAGTGAGTACGAAGGAGTCAAAGTTTATTATGCATCTTTTTTTTTTTCCAACATTAACAGAATTGACCTTGACGCCTTATCTATAAGTATAAATACTTAGTTCACTAGCTTTAGCTTAGAAATTTATTTCGCAATACAGCCATATTGATTACCTTTCGAAATAATTTCTGTAAGACTCATACATTAATTTTTACTTAAAAACCAGTTGTCTAAAATATCGCTCCACTTTTCTTCCGTATGTTTTAGAGCATGTTCGATCGTACGGTGCTAATAACTCGGTGTCGATCGCAAACTTCCGGCCTAGCATCCTTCAGAATTGGAAACAGAGCAATGTCGCAGGGAGCAAGGTTTGGACTTAGAACGACAGACTAAATACGACTTAAACTTTCCAAAAAATATATATATATAAAAAAAAAAATATCTTCTACACATTGAAGTTTATATAGTAACTTACGTGTATATTTTCGTCCATTTGTACTGTTTCTGATTCCAAGCGTATCGTCATGGTTTAGACATATGACGCCGTTAGCCAATTTATTTAGTAATGATTTACAGCTGTGCGTTCAAATATAGACCGCGCTACAATAAATTTTATTAATCGCGATGTTTAATGTATGTTTTATTGGGTTAATAGTTACGTTGACGTTGTGATTATATCTATGGTACATTTGAAATAACTCTCATTTAGACTATTACTGGATTCATTTGATGTCTATTATACATACCGCAACAGCCGTTTTATTAATATTTAATTTTTATAATTATTGCAAATTGACAGACCTGTGATGAGTAGAAAACTAACATTGTGAAAGTATCGTACAATATATCTTCATCATCATTACCATTTTGAAGAAAGTGCTAGGAAGCTTTATTGAATGATTTGCCTGCAGTCAATACGTTGACCAGGCGAGTTGGTAAGACCACTGTCTTCTTATCAAGCCGCCTGGCATTCGCACTAATGATGTTACCACTCGCCTGTGATGAGGAAGAGCGTTATTGTACATACTTTTAAAGTTTTTCTTTGATTTTACTGTTTTATTGAGTTTTGTGGTGTATAATAAAGTATGTACAAACATACAAACTATCATACTTTGAGCTGCTACAATACTAAGGTATTTGCATAAATAAAATAAATCATAAAAATATTACATCATTAAATTTATCCATATTGGCAAGTAATTCTACAACGAGAATGAGCTATTTCTGTCCTAAGGGTAATAGGCACGATAAAGTAATTTATAGTGACTTTTCAACCGTTCTCGGGTTTATATTAAGACCTCGATCACACTATGGGTAATACTGGTCTTAATGGGTATGCTATAATGCTATTCATATAGATAAACATAATTTATTTATTTAATTATTAATTCTTGAGTGTTAATACCTAAAATTAAGGTATACAATGCGCGAAATTAATACCTGTTGAGAATTATGCTGAGATGAATTGCCTAAACCCTAGGTGAGAAAGAAATAATAATATAAAATATAAAATACATAGATAGGTAAACTAAACATAGAGAGGAACATATCAGATGAAACATATATATTACGTTGGACATAGTATAGAGAGGTGAGTAAGGTGTGCTGGTCATAAGATAAGGAAGGAAGAAAGACGTTTTTTTTTAAAGAATATGATATAACTATTCTGAAACTAGGAGAGTAAAGTAATCTTTACAGCATATTTAATTTGAGGAGGATCATGCCGTAAGATTTTCGTAAGTCGCCAATTTAGTGAGCTTACACTTTGCTTAGCATGAGCTAAGGCAATGTCATTGAAGCTATTATCAACATCCATTTGAGTTAAACCGTAAGAAAAGTCTGAGCCTTGTCTAAGAAGGATTTAAAACTTTTTAGTCTTAATGTTGATCCCGAAACTTGTATATGGTAGTGAAATAAGAGTGCAAGAAACATGAAGTCAGAATAAACTAGTAGAAAAGAGAGCTTTCAGAAGACGTAAAATTTTAAGCAGCCGAGTAAGGAATAATATATCTAATGTGAGAATTGAAAGATACGAATATTTCAAGAATATATGATATAATTCAAGATTTAGACGACGAAATGATGTAGACGTTGAATTGAACAGCGGAAAGAAAACTTGAAGTCTCCACCTTGGCATAATAAATAATTCATATGCTTACGTATGTTCATTCATATACTTACGTATATTCGTTTTTTTGAATGAGTTACCTCATCCAGTTCCAAACTAGCATTACCGCGCCGTAGTAACTGTATGATGGGAAAACATTTTGGAATTGAGTAACTAACGAGCCAACCGTTTTTTTATTTGTTTTTTTTTTATGGGAAAGGCGGCAAACGAGCATGCGGTTCACCTGATGGTAAGTGATACCGTCGCCCACGTACATCCGCAACACCAGAGGTGCTGCAGGTGCGTTGCCGGCCTTTAAGGGTATTTGGGAGATGGGATGCCTCACTGACTGAACGAACCGCAGAAGCACAAGATGCCCCTACTTCGCGCCGGTATTCTGCGAGGATTGGTACTACAATCCGGTCGAGCCAGCCCATTCGAGCAGCGGCAAAAGCCGCCGCTTGGCTCTACCACGTTCAATACAATAGGGTTCTAGGCAGAGAAGGATTCTACTAACTAGTGAACTATATAATATGCGTACAAACATTTGTGTTCATCTATGTCGTAAACATCTATATCGAGGTTTCGAACACACAATCCTCGGCCACCAACTAGGTTATCGGGTCGTCATATTTTATGTTTTCTTTCTCTACATTCTTGCTACAGGTCTTACGAAACTACGCGTCATTATGATAAAAACAACATAACGATAAGATAAGATAATTACATTTGCAAGAATATGATTAAGAATAAGTTTTTTTTCACAACGTATTTCACTGAACACATCATCAGAAGATCTGTAGGTCAAAACTACATCATTAATATTAAAATTGTGACAAATGAATACAGAAAAATCTCTATTATTAGACAACACGCAAAACATTACAATTGATTTAATTTTAAAATTGATATTTATCATTCAATCCATCGTTATCATATCAAAACAATTATTCTTTCATTATATTCAATAGTCATAATGGCATCATTTATAAGATTTAAATTTTAAAATGTGGATAAGCCAATTTTTTATTGTCCTGTAGTTAAGCACCTGGCTTTACTATTTAAGTGATTGCCATGTATTAAGCGTTGTATTGATGAGAAGCGGCGTCTAATGTGTGTGTGTTTTTGGTCCTTTCAATCCACCTGCCAAGTGCGGCGATTATGGCAATTTCTTCTTATGGTGAAATCTATGTTCAGCAGTGGACAATTTACATACAGTGAAACAATAAAAAAGAAAAAGAAGCTTAATCTACGTTTTAATACTAAAAATTTCTTTTCCTTTTAAGCGTCCAGTAGTAATAAAAACATCACGCGCTGAAGTAATTTCTTAGGAGTTTTCTTCGTGTTTCTGTACAGCAAGCCTCGATGTCAAATAGACTGTAACATTTATATCACTTAAAGCATTTTTATTGTTCTCAATTTATAAATTCTTGTGGTTGATAGGCAATTCCTGTGTACCAGTAAAGTACAATACGTGTGAATTAGTTACGGTAATGATTACATATTACAATAAAAGACTGGACATTCAGCATATTTTAATGGATTTACCGACAATCGGTCGCAAGGGCTATGTATACATATGTCGCTATCACTAGGGGATTATCCATTAAATAAAATAAAAATACGTGCACGTGTTAGAACTCAAACTGAACTTGCCCGACTCTTAAACACACTCTAATACATACACAGAAAATGCAAACGAAAATTAGGTTGGGTATGCATGACAGCGACGCAGCTAATTACGTGAGCTCAGTGAAGCACAGAATAGCACCACTCAGTGTCGGGTTCGACTCTATAACTGAATGATAAATACTGAATGCCACTCTATCTCGCGCTTGCGCCTGTTTTATGTTGTCTACTCTGTATCTGTGACGTTAATTTTTTTTAGACTGGGTTCGATTCGCAGCTGAAATACATGAAGCCTTCGTGTCTGCCTTTGTACTGTTATGCAGCATGCATTACATCGGATACGGGAATAAAAACGTATGAGTGCTTCTGTGTTTGTGCATACACTTGGGGCACTATAATATCTCCTTCGCAGTCGAGAAGTCCCGAGTACATAATCATCATTACAAATATAAATGCAAAAGTATTCTTGACGGAAACCCTGCAAAAGAACATACGCTCCTTTATTGTATCGCAAGAAATCCCCGGGAGGATTTTCCACGCGGGAGAAGTCCCAGGAGAAAGCTAATCATTGAATAAATGTAACTCATGTACCATGTTTTAAAATACACATTATATCAAAAATAACAGACATAGCCCATGGCACTATTTTTGGAACATGAATGTCGTGTACAATTTGTTATAGGGCCTAAGATTTATCAATGTAACATCATAATGATATCATTTGTATAAACTGATCTGTGGTCTGTAAATTGTACCTATCTAAATAAATATAATCAGAAAGCTGAATTCCTGTTATAAAGACAAAATGTTATGACGCAGAACGGTAAAAAGATATAATTTTTTGACAATTAATGCGTACACGCGAGACTTGTTATTCAATTAAATTACTTTGATGCTAGTTAGTGCTTTAATTGACTTTGACGTTCCTATGTAAACGAAATTCACGATGCCATGTTCATTAAGGACCCTATTTTGAAATATTGCGAAGTAAATGACTTAAAATTCTTCCGTAATGAGTGTTAGAATGTAAATGGAGTAGTTTTTTTCATCATCGGATGTTAAAAAGTAGCTCTTACGACAGTTTAATACTGGGGTGGTCAGAGGACATTTTAGTTAATCTCAATTTTCACCAGTGCTTATTTGGGACTTCGTGGCAGGTGTTGCCCGGCAACGTCTTAGTGTCCAAACTAACTATAAAATCGGAGGTAAGTGCAAGTGCCTCTTATGGAATAGACATTATACTTCGACAATTTGAATACCCACCATTATTACAATAATTAAGCCTTAAAACCGACTTCCAATTTTTATTATCAGATCTTGTCCAAATCTATATACTATAACAATATATATATTTTCTAATAAAAAATTATTATACATTAAAAAAATACAGTCGATTTCCTCCTTCTTTGAAGCCGGTTAAACAAATTGATTAAAATACACCGTCACAAGTTGATTAGTTGTCAGCCCATCACCGTTCTTTTGATACTGCACAGAATATAAAGGCCTGGTACATTTTATTTAATTTTAACATGTATACTGAATCACGAGAGCCTCATACTTCTTTAGTTTTAGGTATGTGGAGACCTGGGAATGGCGTTTAAATAAAAGTATAGTATGTACCCGATTGTTTATCTTATAGAAAAAAATATACAATGTTTAATTATTATCGCGTTCTATGTAGTAAAAGAGAGCAAACAAAAATATAGAATGTTGTAAAGTTGATTGACCGTGAATCACGAAATCAAATAAACTTATAACTAAAACAAAGAATAGCGAAGTTTATGTCGCAGCGATCTGATCGATTGGAAATATAGAAGCGAATTCTTTGTTCTTTATTATTGGCCTTACGTTAAACGAAGCCATATAAACCTTAATAATAAAATAGAAATAAGAGATCGTTAAATGTGTGTTCTAAAGCCAGTTTGTGACACAGCTTCTACCATACAATATCGCTTAATATGAATGAATGTTGGTTACTACTGATGAATTAGAGGATAGCTTAATATATAAATGAGAGAATTTTACCATCTCATTAAAGAAGCTTTCCCTCTACCCAATACCCTGTTTCCCCCTGACATATATAACTAATTTGTAGATATAGTTATTATGGTATACAACTTTTTCTTTTTTCTTTCTACATAATTGATGATTAAATATTATCCAAATAAAAGAATGAAATTAAACGAAATAGTTTAAACGACTTAAAAGTTTAGACCTCTGATTACCAATTTTAGGGCCTACGGTCGGGAGTTGATTTTTTTGAGTATTATCGCAGCAGATGCGCCCCTAGATACTTTACAGTAATTGTATACATTTAATACAATTGTAAAAATTGACATAAGTTCTGCTATGATCTCTAATAGAAAATGAATATTAGAAATATAAATGATATGCACCTTAAATTTACCTTAACAGCTGGTAATATGTAAACAATTATATAGAAAGAAATACGTTATTATGTTATTATTCAATATAGACCAGTCAAGTCAACCAAAAATCGAACCCTTGTCTTACCTTCGTCAAAATCAGGATTAAAGTACATTACTACATAGTAACTATTAATGTACTTTAATCACTACAGTTAGAGATTCAATTTTATTCAAATAACTTGAATGTGTTTAAGACTTAGTTCTTCTTACGGTAAATAAATTAAGATAGAGGTGAAAAGATTAACACCTATTATTTAATAATACGTATATAAATATCTATCACGTATATTACTTAATAATAGAGTATCATGTATCCCTTGATGTGTCATTACAATAGAGTTTGTATTATATTACAACACTTCAAAACTTTTACGACCATGCAAAATTCGAAAGGGAAATCTTATAACATTTTTGGATTTTCCTTACTATTATTATTTTTTGCTTAGGCTCTGAAGTTTCCCTGAAATTATGAATTTTAGTAAAGTATTAACTGTATATAAAAATTAATAAATTTAAAATTCTTGTGTTATTTAAAAGACTTGTGTCTTTCGTCGGTGACTCCTTTTAAATTAAGAATGGTCTCAAAGAGTCATTTGTCATGTCGTTTACATTTGCTTAAAACGTGACGAAATGTCTGAAATCATATTTCCCTTACATTTTTCATATTAAATTTCTACTTAACGTGCAAGAAAATCTGTCATCACTTATTTGATAGAGCGAACCCGGTAAAGAGTCTCACTAACCGTCATATCTATCTCCCAGAGAGGCGTAAAGTGGGTTGCGATAGCCTGTTTGGCTCTCTGAGTTTTGTCAAAAGGAAAATCGTAATCTCTGCCTGCTCCTATGAGAAATAGGCATAATTGCTAATATACAATTCAATATTTATATTTTATTACATATCATAGTGACGTACCATGACGACCGATTGGCATAGTGGCTTAGCTTACCTGACTGTTTCTTTAACAGATTGTTATATTAATAATATTCTGCCGCAGAAAATAAGCATCTCACATAATATAGCGGTTTTACATAAAAATAAAACCGATATTATATGCCGAGAGGGAAAACATACAGCATTGTTATGAAGAAGCAGTGGTATACTTAGCCAAATAGCCACGGTCTGATCATTCATTCGAAATAAAACTAGTTCATCTTACCGGATATAGGTGGCGCTAGTCTTAACCAGCAAGGCTGTGGGCAACAGTCACTTTCCACGTCATAGTATTCACCAGGAAGAATTTTCTGCAATGCTGTATGTTTTCCCTCTCGGCACATAATATCGGTTTTATTTTTATGTAAAACCGCTATATTGATGTGCCTCTGGAAAACATACAGCATTGTTATGAAGACGTGTTTGTTATCTGCTGGTGAAATGTCTGAGACACAACGCTATGATGATTAATAAAGGGTTATTCTGTCAATGAGAGAAAAGGTTAATTGGTAATCATTTATTTACTTCCTCTAATCACACCTTGAAAATATGGTTATTTTCTGGACATAATTATAATTATATATATATGCTAATCAGGTATTTTTCATAGATATTATTGCATATTGAAATTCAAGACGGGGTAAATGAATTGAAAAATAAGTTACGGTTATTTTGAGGGAGCTCAATCTCTCGACAATAATGATTAAAAAATGTATTAACCGATCTCCAATTTCCACGAGATAATATCTCGTCAATTGGTTTGTTATCTGACCATCCCAGAGAAGCCACAGCAGATCTGCAACTTCCGGGAGGTGCTTGAATGCCACTATCTCTAAGAACTGTTCGAACCCAGTTACCTATTACTGTGCGTGATGCAGCTTTTGTACTATTACCAACAGTGACAAAAAAATTGTCTAAATTCTTAACTTTAGATCTTCTTGGCCTGTTTTTTTTCTATCAAAGACCTGACGAATGTAACTGGGCATATGTTTTTATCATTATATTTTGAAAGTTTCCACGCCGATTGTCTATAAGAGTGTGTGTCTGTCTTTGAGCCAAATGCCGGTATTAAATATATATTTTCTCCGGTGTCATGACAACTGTCACTTGAGATTTTTAGCAAAGTTAGATCATGAACCCTACGTCCTGAGGCTAACAACAATACTGTAGCTGTTCTACGGGATATTTCAAAAAGTGTGTCTTTAGGTGGGTTAGATGAAAGCCACTCAAGCACAACTCTAGGGTCCCATGCGACAGATGGTTTAGTTACCTTTGGTTTCGCTACCCCGATTGCCTTGAGGGCATGCTTTATAATAAAATTTGTTGTTCTACTTGAGGACCACAGAAAGTTAAGACAGCTGACTTATGTACAAGAATGGTGCTATAAGATAGTTTTAATGTAAGAAAAGATTTATCAAAAATTTTGCCACGTCTGCCGGTTGAGGAGATTTAGGATTTACGTGAGCATTGCCGCACCATGTTAACCATCTTTTGAGAGCAGGTAAGTAGGTTGACAAGGTTGATTGTCTCCAGCTATTCTTTAATAGTTCTTTTTCTTGTATAGACCACTCCTTTATTTGGGCACCCCACCCCCAATCTTCCAAACATTCAAGGTCAATGTCTGCACTTGAGGGGGATGCTGTGATGTTGTTACATCTGTCAAAATCTCTGCTAGGTTCTGTAGTTTGTGTGGGTGATCTAATGCTCTGGCCTTTAGGTCTTGTAGTCAGAAAGCACGTGGCCATTCGGGTGCCACTACTAGGTATGTTCCTGTAGCACTGTTCAAGTGTGTCAGTACTTTTGGCAATAGGTTCGGAGGAGGGAACACCCATGCTAGCCGATGTCTCCATGGTCTGCTGAAGGCATCTATGAAGTCAGCTGATCGATCTCTGCAGTCGATCGATACGTACTTTCTTACTACAGCAGTCTGTCGTGTCGCGAACAAATCGATCTCTGGCTGTCCCCATCTCTGAAAAACTTCTGATGTCGCCTGCGGAAGGAGATGCCACTGGAGATGCGGGGGTTTTCCTCGCGATAGTCTGTCCGCGATTATGTTGTATCTTCCCGGAAGATAGTGAGCTGACAGTGTGATCTGGAACTTGTCTGTTATGTATAGTAGCTTGAATGTTAGCGCCAGTAAGGTCAGTGACTTTGTTCCTCCCTCCTTTCGAATATACGCAACGAGAGTTCGATTGTCTGATTGGACTAAGACGTGAGAGTTCTGAAGTGTCTTTGTGCAATTTGTGATTGCTGCTATTACCGCATAAAGTTCCTTTTTGTTGCTGTGCCATCTTGTCTGCTGAGCAGACCAGATTCCCGACATTAATCTCCCGTCTAACTGGGCACCCCAACCCAAGTTTGAGGCGTCCGTCGCCAGAAAATGAGTGGCTGGCTCTGGATGCATTGGAGACTTGAGATATGTGGCTCCGAACCACCATCTGAACTCGTATTGCACAACTTGTGGAATCAGTTGCTTTTGAAGGGGAAGGTTTCTGTCGAAAAGTCTGAGAAATATTTGGATATTGCGACAATGCAGTCTGCCCCTGGGTATTACAAAGTTCGCAAAGTTTAATTGGCCCAGTAGGCGTTGCAATTCGCGAAGACTGATGTTGCTTTTTAGCAACGCTTCTCTTAAGGCATTCTTGAGAATGTTTATCTTTTTTATCGGTAAAGACATGGCATTCTCTGTAGTTTGCCAACGAATACCAAGGTATTCCAAGTCTTGTGTAGGTGTCAAAACCGATTTTTGGTAATTGATTTGCCAGCCCAGATGTTCCAAGTGCCTGACGGCTTCCGCAGCCTGAAGACATAACTTGGATTGGTCTTGGTTGACCAGAAGGAAATCGTCTAGGTAGACTAGCAAACGATATCCCTTCGCACGCAGGGTCTCCGCGACCCAGCATGTTACGGCAGAGAAAAGGTGAGGGGCTGACGCCAGACCAAAAGGAGGGCAGGTCATCTCGTATAATTGGTCGTCGTAACTGACCCTCATGAACGGCCGGTGGGCTTTTGCCGCCGGTATTTGAAAGTATGCCTGAGAAATGTCCAGTTTTATCATCCAATTTCCTGGTTGTAGGAAATCTGGAACTGAAGAGTGAGAAATCAGACGGAACCGTTTGGTTTTCTCGAATCTGTTTAACCCTCGAAGGTCGAAGATTGGGCGCATTGTTCCGTCGCTTTTCTTCCGCAGAAACAGCTTGGATATAAAACTGGGCGTTTTCTTGGACACCAGTTGTAATACCTGTTGGTCCAGTAGTTTTTGTATTGCCTGCGTCATTACAATAGAACATTTGGTTGCATATTGACACATTATTCGTCTTGTTGGCATAACCAGAGGAGGTTTTTTGTATAAGGGTAATCGAAACCCGATTATTGTTGACATTATAAAACTGTTTGCACCCAAGGCTTGCCAACGGTTTTTGAACATAACTAAATAACCCCCTCTGAAATGTGTAGGATAGTCACTTCTTCCAGTCTTTGTTTCGAAATGCAGTATGTTTATTTTGTTTGTTACCGTCATTTTTAACTTTGTACGTTTGTTTGGTGTGTTGTCTTTTGAAGGAACCAAGAAAATTATTTTTATTTTGTGTTTGAGACCTAGATGTTGAAGGAGTTGGTTCCTTGTATTTTCTTTTTAAATGTTCTCTAGCTTTGGGTGTTTGCGGAGGAGATAACCAGAAATGAGGCCCTCCGAGGGCATGAATAAATGCAGAAAGTTTTGTTTTATCAAATAAAAATTCTTCACTAGGGGGTATATTGTAAAGAGCAGTTTGAATACTTTTATCAGAGATTTCGGCTAATAATCTCTTACGCCTAGTTTCTATACATTCAGCTCTTTTTCCACAAACGATTTGTAAGGTTTGTTCCGATAATTTGTATGATAAAGAAGATTTTCCGAAAGTTTCAATAAATTTATTAAAGAGGGTATCTGAATTTAATTCCGTTGGGGTTTATGTGAGCCCAACCAACGATCTTTTGCAATCCGGACTGTAAAAGCTCTCGTTGGTATGGCAAGGCATTGGTGGTGGCAGCCATGATTTCCTCTGTAGGGGCAAGGAAATCTTTGCCTTTATTTAGTGAACATATTTCATCATTAATTTTTAAATTACAAAAGCCCGGTGACGCTAGCAAATCCGCCAGTGTCTTTTTATACCGAATATGTTGCCACGTAGGAGAGTTAAAATGCTGTAGCTCAATTAACTGATGTAAACGTTTTTCATCAGCCGGTTTCAGTACTTTTTTCTCGTCAAAATCTGTCTTACAAAGGCCTAGATAGAGAGACTTTGGTGCAACAGTCGACGGGTTCGTTAAAAAATCACTATCGAGTTCGTTCGGTTTCTCAAATACGTTATTCGGATCCGCGTTTATATCCGGCGCACATGGTTGATGCATTATATAATTTGTAAGAAAACTGACCTGGTTGTATAACGCGTCGATGCGAGGATCGACGGTTACCTGCGAGTCTCGTTTACCCTTCTTGCGTTCCTCTCATTCCTGATCGCTGCTTGATGCGCTGCCAGAACTCGAGGTGTTCTCTGATACTCGTTCAGGGTCCCTCTCAGGCGTCAGTGAGTCCAAAACAACCGATTGGTTTGCTTCGGTATCTTCTTGGACATCGTTAGTGCACGTCGGATTCATTGCGCGATGCAAGTGATATTTCAATTTCGTAATTGAAAATATGGTCTATAACCACTACTACTTTTTTGTAAAATTAGACGGACGATTTAGGTTTCGACCGCTCGCGGCGAAAGTATACATCGCTATGACGTTGAAAGTGACTGTTGCCCACAGCCTTGCTGGTTAAGACTAGCGCCACCTATATCCGGTAAGATGAACTAGTTTTATTTCGAATGAATGATCAGACCGTGGCTATTTGGCTAAGTATACCACTGCTTCTTCATAACAATGCTGTATGTTTTCCAGAGGCGCATCAATGAGGATTTGCCATAGTTGCCACGCTCGGTAAGTGGATTGACGATCGCAGTACCAGGCAGCTCGTAACTTAGACGTTACTGCCCGCTATCGGTCTGCTTATTTTTGGTCTGGTGACAAAAACTAATCTTAATTCAAATAAGATAGGACATTTGTTTGACTTTAAATTGATTTTATATTAATTTTTTAAATTAAACACGGAGACCTAAAAGCTTAGAGTAATTTTCGAATACAAGTCCGACGTGGTTCTAACGCAGTAGATACGAGTAACGAACATACTACGCGTTTTTGGTTTATTCGCTATTGTAATGGAAACTTCAACTTGGAGAACGAAAAAATTAACCATGAGGAAGACCAGACACTAAGGTAAATAACCATGAAAAATGAGAGGTGAAAGCCGATACTTATCAAATAACCAAGGAATTAGCGTTTGACATTACTAAACTAACGTCATGACTTATTTGTCTCATTTAGACCAAATTGGAGAAATAAAAAAAGTCGGGTAATGGGATTATCTGAATTTACTGACGTGCAAAGAGGAGCATGCGTAAAAGCTGGCCTTGCTTTGACAATAAAAGGGTTTTTGGCCAGAATTGGGTCTGATGAAAAGTGGATATTATCTAATTAAGCTCTATAATAATCGCAAGCAAAAAAGGTGATGTCTGAACCCAGATCAAATACCGGACAATGCTCTCAAGCGAAGCTCATCCGTAGAAAAGTAATGATAAGTCTTTGGTGGTCACATCATGGTGTAGTTTTTTGAAATTCGGTGCATCGATAACAGCTGATATCTGGTAGTAAATTAATAGATAAAGAGGGTAAATATTTCGATAAAAAAAAAACCTTACTTTTCATAGGAAAAAAGTATTTGGACACATTTCAATATTAAACGGAACTTTCATACTTTAATATGTTTCGAAATCGATTAATCGTGAGCAAAGCCGCGTAAAAGCCATGGTATCCTAGTCTTCAATGTGCTCGCTTTAATTTCATAGCATGCGAGTGGCGCGCATGCTCGTCGGTGAAGGAAAAAATCATAAGGAAGCCTACATGTCTGAGATACAATAAAAAATATAATGTCAAGTATATGTGAAGGCAGTCAACCCGAAAAGGAGCATTAAGACTCTATTCCGCCGCAATCTTCCTCAAAAGTGATATTAGAGTGGTAGCCTTTATACAGCAGTGGGCATTTACAAGCTGCTACTTAATTTCAGGCAGCCAAAAAAAGGTAAAACTTGTTTTCTGCATACACATACATCATTCGATTATATTTCAGTAAGATCAGATACTAAAATTAGTACGGTTTTTTTTTTAAACATTCCATTTATTTCACTTTCCAAAATATTCCACGTATTACTTAGCATTTATATGCTAATGTCTTGGCCTATCAAATGCGTGTGATGGATTCCATATTGGGTAGGTGCTTAGACGAAAGATTGATGTTTCGAGGGTGTGGTATATTTATGTAGAAGCATTCATTGTACTAAGAGATCGCTGATAATAAATTTCCGTAATGTCGAACCCCCTATTCATCAACATTGATGTGGGTAAAAATATAGTCTAATGAATATTTAAATATTTTAAATAATATATCATTTAACATATTATTTAAATTCTGAAAATTTGATTGACTGATATTCAAGAAGGTGACATTCTTAACATAATAACTACCTCTTGAGTCTGTCGGACATGAACTATTGATCCATGTCATCTGTCCATGACCGATGTCTTTTTTATAACATTTATTAAACTTATATATTTGGGTAGTTTTATTATCAATGGACGTAACATTTACTTGCTTAAACGTTGAAAAAATTGTAGATAAGACGGAAGCTTGAATAATTTACTGGTAACATTTTGTATCACCGAAATCCACAACATTATTCTTCTCGTCTATAAGCTTCAGCTTATACCAAAACGTGACAAGCTTACTGGCGGTTTTTGAATAGTGATATTTGAGGGGACAAGTTTTATTTACTGTACAATTTTTATGTAATCCATCACTCGCTCTTCATAGTAAACGGGTGACCTGGGTTCACTTACATCAGATCGCGTTAGTTATTTTACCCATAAGGATAGACTGACATTCCGAATATCCATATGTCACGACTTCATTTACCAACAGACATCAGCAACCCACCCTTACCTCTACTGGAGATTAAGGCGTCTAAGTTATGAGCTTATTTCCCACTTAGTCGCATTTAACAACACCCACAAAAAGACCGGGGTGGCAGCTTCTTTCGATGTTTTGACATGGCACTAAATTACAATATTATGCACGTCGCTTAAATGACAGTTAGGTTTTTATATAAGATATAACCTCATTTTTATTGTCAGCCATAGTGCACTTCGTGACATAGATTATTTTTTTATGAAAGCACCAGCAAAAGTTGTGCTGACTTCATAGAGTTCAATGCGATTTTGTAAAGCTCCGGTCTGTTGAACACAGCGCGCAATGCTGCAATGCAAGGAGAAATGGAATGTTGCACCTTAAAAAAAAACTTTTCTTTTTTTTACGACGTAAATTACTAAATTATGAGTAAACCCTTAAAATAAAATAAATATGGATTAAGTTATTCTATAATATTCTAAAGTTAGAGAGATATTACAACTTCCTTCATCATTATGAGTTTATATATTAATAACATGTATAATAAACTAATCAAAATAAGTTAATTTGTAACAAAACTTCACGTATTCGATTTAACGACGAGAAATTAAGAATCGTTTAGTAATTATATAAACTTAAGTCATAAAATTAGACTGCCTGCGCCGGCTGGTAACGAGTTTGATAAATGTTCTTTAGTTAAAGGAAGCAAAATATAACTGAACGTCATATAAAAGTCTTAGGTTATGGTACAAGTTAAAAATTACTTTCCTTTCGCATGAATTAGAAAACCAATTATTATAGAACACTCTACTGCATTTTGTGAAATAAAAATTGTAAACATTTTATAAAATATAAATTAATTCTGATTTTAAATGCATCATCCGCAGTGACTAGGCATTTGTCTGCGGATCTGCGGGTCGCAGCTTCAGTTCTCGCACGGCACAATTTTGTTAATGGACTACGAATAATAAAGTCTAGTTAAGTGATCAAAGACTATGTGTGTACGGAGAGGTAAGCTTAAAATGTATCAAAAAAATTTTTATTTTAACAATATTCTACGTATATTCGTTTCCGAATGCTTAAACAAGTGATGGGACAGAAGTGTCACTAATATCCGGGTTCCGGGACTATGCTCACCAATTCACTTAATAGTACGCTATCCATCGTATTTTCCATCACTAATCACCTGCACTAATCACCGATAAGACTCACTACACGGTGTTGATGGGAGACTTTAACGCAAAACTAGGTACCAAAAAAGGCGATGAGCTGATAGTGGGGAACTTTGGAGTAGGGCAACGGAACCCAAGAGGGCAACAGCTGGCTGACTTCATGGCAAAGGAGGGATTCTTTATGATGAACTCCTATTTCCAGAAGCGGCCCCACAGGAAGTGGGCATGGATGAGCCCGGACGGTACCACAAAAAATGAGATCGACTTCATCATGACGACCAAGCGTCAGCTGTTCAGTGATGTCTCTGTGATCACTAGGGTAAAAACCGGCAGTGATCACCGAATGGTAAGAGGCACACTGAACCTTAACCTTAGGCTCGAGCGGTCTCGTCTGGTGAAGTCTACGCTCCGCCCACCACGTGCCCTTATCCAGAACCCCGAGAGCTTTCAGCTCGAATTGCATAAACGCTTTCAGTGCCTAGACGATTGCGTTACAGTGGACGATACGAATAGCAGGCTAGTGGAAACTGTCCATGCGGTAGGAGCTAAGTTTTGCAGGACCCGCCGCACGAACAAGCCCCAAAAGCTCTCCGATCACACTCTTAAACTCATGAAAGCCAGGCGTGAGATAAAGCTGCAGTCTACAACGGATGCGTCAGCGTATCGGCTACTGAATAGACAGATCTCCAAATGTATGAGGCAAGACTTACGCAAATTCAATACAGCCTGTATTGAAAAAGCGATAGAGCGGAACCAAGGCTCCAAAGTCTTCGCCAGAGATCTGTCTATCGGAAAGAGCCAACTGACCAAGCTGAAGACCGAAAGCGGCGCAGTCATTTCCGCTGGAGCCGAGATTTTGAGTGAGATCGAGAGATTTTACGGACAGCTGTACACAACGTCGTTGAAACCACACACTGATGTGAGTAACGACCCAAGAGCCAAGCTTATCCGACATTACTCCGATAACATCCCGGACGTCAGTCTGAGCGAGATTAGGATGGCTCTCAAACAGCTTAAAACGGCAAGGCGCCGGGTGAGGACGGAATTACAGCTGAGCTTCTGAAAGCGGGTGGAAAACCGATACTTGTTGTCCTTCAGAAGCTGTTTAATTCCGTCATTCATGGCGGTGTTACGCCGAAAGCGTGGAGTAGAAGCGTGGTTGTCCTATTCTTCAAGAAAGGGATAACTGCCTTTTGAAGAATTATAGACCGATATCGCTTCTAAGCCGCGTCTACGTGCTGTTTTCGAGAGTCATCTCAAATCGTCTAGTGAACAGACTTGACGACTTCCAGCCTCCCGAACAAGCCGGATTCCGAAAAGGTTATAATACCATAGACCACATCCATACTCTTCGCCAGATTGTACAAAAGGCCGAGGAGTACAATTTGCCATTATGTCTGGCGTATGTGGACTATGAGAAAGCCTTCGATTCAGTCGAAATTTGGGCGGTGCTACAGTCTCTCCAGCGGTGCCAGATAGACTCTCGGTATATCGAAGTGCTGAGGTGTTTGTACAATGAGGCTACGATGTCTATCCGAGTACAGAATCAGAGTACGAAACCAATCCAACTGCAGAAAGGTGTAAGACAGGGTGATGTCATATCCCCGAAACTCTTCACCGCTGCATTGGAAGATGTTTTCAAGCAGCTGAACTGGAAAGGATACGGTATCAACATCAATGGCGAATACATCACTCACCTTCGATTTGCCGACGACATAGTTCTTATGGCAGGATCGCTGGAGGAGCTCAGTACAATGCTCAATGACCTCGATAACGTCTCCCAACAGGTTGGTCTTAAGATGAACATGGACAAGACGAAGTTCATGTCAAACGTCCATGTCACACCAATGCCGGTTGTTGTTGGGAACAATAGGCTCGAAGTTGTAGACGAGTACGTATACCTGGGACAAATTGTCCAACTTCTGTAAGTCCAACTTCGACTCAGAGGTCAATCGACGAATCCAACTCGGCTGGGCTGCGTTCGGGAAACTACGTCATATCTTCTCGTCGAGTATACCGCAAAGCCTCAAGACGAAAGTATACAATCAGTGCGTGTTGCCAGTGATGACATACGGATCCGAAACTTGGTCCTTCACTGCAGCCCGTATGAGGAAGCTCAAAGTTGCTCAGCGCGCTATGGAAAGGGCTATGCTCGGTGTTTCTCTGCGTGATAGAGTCTGCAACGATGATATCCGCAGCAGAACTAAGGTAACCGACATAGCCGTAAAGATCAGCAAGCTGAAGTGGCAATGGGCCGGCCACATAGCTCGCAGAACTGACAACCGCTGGGGAAAAAAGGTTCTCGAGTGGCAGCCACGTACGGGCAAACGCAGTGTAGGACGACCCCCCACAAGATGGAGTGACGACCTGCGCAGTGTTGCGGGAAGTCGATGGATGCAGGTGGCTCAGGACCGTGCTTCGTGGCAATCTTTGGGGGAGGCCTATGTTCAGCAGTGGACTTCTAATAGGCTGAAATGATGATGATGATGATGAATCACCTGCACGGTCTTAATCAGGTAATTACAGATTCAGAGATTAGATAATGTAGAATTCGACATACCCCTGTATATTGTCGTAGTATATAGCTTACACCACTAAGCAATATTTTCAATATTTCAATCTCAAGAAATAGACAATTCTTTCATGATTCAAATTCTTACCTATTATAAAAATATTTATAGCAAATATAAAGCTCCATACTACAGGTACTGTTTTTAAAATAGAGAAATGAATGAAATGAAGCTGTCTCATGGGATCACATAAAGATTTCTTGTATTTACGCGATTAATACATGGTTTAACTTCAATGGTTAAAGTACGTCGGTGGGTGGCAAACACCCACCACAAACTTAAGTTTTGTAGATGTCAATTTATTTTTGCGTCTCCATTATATTAAAATCTTTCAATTATTCTCTTGAAGTAGGACTTCAAGCGAAGTGATCAAAGCCTCAATTAATCTATAAACATTGGCAGTAAATGCAATATAACGACATACCAGTTAGTATCAAATGATACGTAATAGACTACAAAAAATTGATGTGGGTGAAACTTGTGCAGTGGGAAAATATAGGTTAGTAAATAAACAGAGAGTGATGATATATAGGACACTGAAGGACGATAAATAATTCCGTGATATTTGCAGCAGCCATTATTATAATACATTCCGCACAGCTGCTTCTGTTTTTAAACTGATGTCGACACGATTTTAATCAACCGCCAAATTTTATTTACTTTATATTGTATTAAATTGTTTTATTTTATTAAATTAATACTACGGTAAGTGGAATACTTTTTAGAGACACAAAATTATTTTTTTTCAGGACGCAAGATATTGAGAAATATGTATATGCATGTATAAAATTGTTACATTAATTTACACATATATACATATTTACATATATGTGTGTATAAATGTAACACATATCTTCAAACATACACAAATTATTCGAGGCTAAGTTAGATGGAACTCGTTGCACTAACAAGTATGTTCTCCGATCATACTTTCGTTATTCAATCAGTGTGAGGAATTTAAAATTGCTCAGCGGGCTGTTGGAAGAGCTATACTTAGTTATTATCTGCCTGATATAATCTACAACGATGGTATCTGCAACGACCACAGCTGTGGTGAATAAAGTTTCTCGAGTACAGCCCAACGCAGTGTAAGACGACTCTTACAAGATGGAGTGAAATTATACTTGCGTGCGCCATGTCAATGAATGCAGGTGGCTTAGGCCCGTGATTCGTGGCAATCTTTTGGTTAGTTCACCGTCTGGACAATATTTTTTATGGGAATGACGGCAAAGCGCAAGCGACTCACCTGATGGTAAATGATTACGCTCGCCCACGTACATCTGCAACACTAGAGGTGCTGCAGGCGCTTTGCTTTAAGGGTATTTGGGAGATGGGAGAGAAGATGAGGAGGGGAAAGGGATGGGTAGTAGGCCTCCCCTTACCTCACTCAACGACGGAAACGACACGAAACGCAGAAGCACAAGATGCCTCTACTTCACGTCGGTATTTTGCGAGGCCGTGGTACCAACGCGGTCTAACCGGCCCATGGAGCTGCAGCAAAAGCCGCCGCTTGGCTCTACCACAAATAGTTACAGGCTGAATTGATGAAAAATATGAAACTCTATTATATTTATCTTTTAATTTTATGCAGATAATTTTATTTTTTATTAAAATGTAGTAAGCTCAGCGTATTTTGTTATTCACAAAATAATAATAAAACCTTACCTACTGAAGTGAACATTACTTTAAAATTGCTTTTGCTATAAATTGCCCATTATTCTGATTCAATAAATAAGAAAATTTGGTAGTTAGTGAATTGTAACGTTTCAATTATAGGAATGAAAATGGTTATGAAACACGAAAGTGTTTATTGAAGCGATTTTTTTCGTTTTGTAGTATCACATTTATTCAGCTTATAACTTTTCCTGAGTATTTGTTTTCTGTCTGCTGTAGAAATCTATATCATAATCTATGTAGATATTCATTAATGTGAGAATGTTCAACGTGGCTCACATGGCAAACGCTAAGCTCTGTACGTCTTTGCAGAAAAATATTTTGCAACGCATGACTGTGATCGTTATCTAATATAAGTTTCATTTCATGAAAGCGCTAACAAAAGCTAGCATACCGTGCATGAAATATTTGCCTTAATACTTACTATATATTACTAATGATCTCTTGTGTTTACGGGAACACTATTTGAAATGACCGGACCAAAATTAACAATTAATAGCTGAAGGTAGCCTGAGTTGACTATGACATCTGGACGTCTAAGACTTCAGTCCCCACCGTGACCACGGCTGCTGTAAACCACACAAACGTCGGGAATATAAAAAAAAAAATTAAACGCCATGAAATCCGTAAATAATAGTTTCATTTCAAATATATATTACTAGTTGTATTTTACACTAATCGACATAGTAGACTATATGAATCCTAATTATTTATTATATTCTTTTATTTTATATCTAGTCTGTACACAGTGTTATTATCACTTTTTTTAAAAGTGAATTGTTTTCTTTAATGAAAACAGTGATTAGAAAACGACTTTAAAAACAAGTTTAATCTTTCTAAAAAAACTGTCAATGTTATCTTAATTGCTTGATTTTTAATCGGATATAGTTAAAAGTTATTTCTTTTTCTGTTAATTGTTACAAGTTAAAAAAAAATTGGTACAGTTTTCAAGTAAACATTTATTGGCAGCAGAAACGTGAAACACACGAATTCTGTCCTGTACACAAAGTTTATTGTTCCGCTCTAGTTTGGTAAAGTTTGACGATCACTAACGTGCACGGTTTCATTTTAACGTGGCTTGCTTTTAAATTACCTTTTAGTTAATTTGCCTACCCAAGCAGCCTCCCAGATTCATATCTGTTTTGACCTTATATCTCTTGTCTTGCGTATTTGCGGGATTGCTGATTGGAACTTGGAAGCCTTTTTATTTGCTTAGCTGACTAAGATCATCGTTTACATATACATTCATAATTATATCATTGCTAAAGAAATACTAATCAGTCATGACTTAACGACTCGGTGGCGTAATGGCTAAGGATTTAGCTGCGGCGCTTTGGGTCGCGGGTTCGATTCCTGCACGGGAGTAGTATTTACATAGACTAAAAATAATTTTTCCGGGTCTGGGTATTCGTCCATGTGCAATTTATGTATGTAAACTGCCTCCGCACCACAGGAGAAATTCCTACATTAAAGGTTAATGTTTTTTTTTTAAAAAGGATAAGAGTTAGTATACCGTCATCGTAGTATTTTTATTATCAAAAATTGCCCCTCTATAATGCGTGCAATGCATTATTTTTGGTTTATCAAATTCCACATTGTCGCCCATAAATATTATCCCGAACAAGTCAAGCCAGTCCGCTTGCCGAGGGTGACAATTATGTTTAATCCTTTTTATGGAGGCCTATGCAACTAACTAGCTAGTAAAGACAATTCGAGTTGCGTTAAAAAATATTTAGTATATTTACGACTACTACTAGGCTAACGTATAACATACGCAATAAACTTTTAAATCATCACCACCAACCCGTAAATGTCCTTCGCTGTCTATTATTCACTCTACAGTGCACTAAACAGATGACAGCAAGGTTTAGAGAATCTCTGTAAACAAAACCATCGCCACATTACCACTTCATGTCACGTACGTTCGAATAAACACACGTTTCCTAGTTTCATGTACACTGTTAAAGCGATAAACTTTATATACAAAACGTGCCATTTTCCGATTATCTATCGCTTCATAGTGAAAAGAGTCGGAGTTGTGGGGGCTGTGCTTTAAAATTAAATAGTACGTGAGTGAGCTTAATTCGATTCCCGTTCCTAGTAATTACATACTCTATGCCCATTTCCGTCACCACTGTAATGGTGAATTGTAATTTAAGTGCTGGTTTATGACTGGTTTATTTGTGAAACCAATATGAGGAAACCTGCATATAAAAAAAAATAAGTGATAAAGTTTATTTCGAAACATATGAAGTCCTTTAAACCCGCACCATTACAACCAGCGGACTCTCTGTCTTTTTCACTCATTTTGCGTTGGTTCTGAATTTTGAATTGCTTCGTCTGTATCCTGACAGTATAGCTTTATTTAACAAAATGTATGTAACCATTAATTTAATAATAAATAAAAATGAAGAGCAACAGAAAACACTAAAGATAAAAGAAAATCTTTTAAAAAATAAGTACAGGATTAATTTAAATTATTATAAAATTGAGATTTGTGTGCAAACTGTTTGCAAACTTTGTGGCAGATTATATACTCGTATTTACGTAGTAATTATATATTTCATCATTTATGTTGTTGACGTTTGATTTTGATTCCCATCATATCTCCGAACGGCACCCGTAGTGGCTACTGCAGCTTATGAACACCTGCAAACAACTTCAATCGAAGAAGGTAACAGATGCTTTGTCATACCTGAGGACAGAGATGGAATGCTTCAAAGAATGTTATTCTATTTACTCTCTATTCCTTTCGAACCGGAACACAACAATGTTACAGGGAGGTACCTATCTTCTAGATAAAAAGCAGCCTGCCCTTTTCGGTAGGTGGCCTGGTGGGCAAGACAAATAAAATATTATAACTAGACCGAAACGCCACCTAGGTAGACCAAGGTCACGTAATTTTCTTTTTGGATCATTGACCAATAAATATTGTAAATAAGAGCCATTTTAGTCCATAGGCATAGTCATGAACCATCGTTTAGACAATATAAATATATTTTAGGAATATGGCCTTAAATGGTCTAGTCGTTGAAAAGTTACAAGATCAAAAAAGATAGAGAGAAGAATACCTACCAAGTTTATTTCGCGTGTTTCTTCTCCATCAGAGGAAACTCATTACGCAACGGTGATAAATGGTAAAAAGAATAATAATAAGATCTGACATTTAAGTAAAAACATCATACATTATCTTTCTTACGTCGAAAAATAAAAAAAAATCATTCATTCCTTTATTGATCGCTAACAGACGCACACAAGAGTAAATACTGCATTCGATAGAATTCTTGAAGTTTGATTTTGATTTCACAAGCATCTAGAAGCATCGTATACAAAGCTAATATTGGCAACAAATTACGATACCTTAATAAATATGCTCTTGCTTACGCGGCCCTTGAACATAATAAAATTAGTTTGTTGTACGTTGTCATCCCTAAGAAATGAGATGCCTGACAGTCTGTAATTATGATGGCTTTTAAACCGGAACATAATAGTGGCTACACTGCTGATTGGTGACTGATATTGGTCAGGGGTTTACACCAACGCAGACGATTCCTAGGCAGATGAGGAGTCTACCATTTAGTAAAAGGCAACTGCATAGGTTCATAAATAGGCGTATGTATTGATATTATTATCAAATTCCAAGTTTACATATCATTTGATTGTCGTGAGAAAACTTTAAGGCGTTTTCAGAATTGGTTATGGACTATTTATAAAACAATATGGTTTCATAGATATTGAAAGTAATAAATTTTTTTGTAGTTTTTTTTTCGTAGAATCGTTAGGAATTATAAATTTGGATTTTTTTAAGAATTAGTATTGACAAAAAAATTTTGAATATCATTTGTTTTTTCATTAACCGTATAGATTCAGAAGTATACATATCAAATGAAGTCGCTACCTTATTTGGTTGTCTATTTAACAGTTGTAAAAAAATACTGATGGATTTTGTATATTTAAATATTTAACAATATTATATTTTAGTATAGTAATTTTGTATATTTAGATATTGATTTAAAATTAAGTTTATGTTATTACCTATCGCCGTCAAATAACACCAATACTCGTATAATAACTTGCTCCCTTAGCGGATTTGAATATTTAATGAACCTTATCAACGCATTCCAAACCAATTAAAGATTCATAACACTGCAGGGAGTTGGTTATGCGATTAGTTACTAAATCACAAACAATAATAATATTTGAAAACAATACCATTAGATTAGCTGAAAATAATATTTTTTTTCTTTCTTTCGTCAAAGATACTTACCTAATAATAAAGTAGCCGTTGCATAAAACACTCATTCCGATTGTTGTGTCATTGCTGGTACGAATAAATTTTTTGACCTTGATTGAAACCATTTAGACTTTTTAGTATTCTCTGCACCACTATCTGAATCCGCTAGTTGTTTAGTAAAGTAACAGTTTTTAAATATGTTTATTGGCTAGGTGGTGCTCCTGTGGCGTATTTTTTTTGCATTTTTGTATGGAGAGCCAGTATAATTACAGGCTGTAAGGCATTCCATCTTAGTGGTCAGATATAACAATAGATTTGTAGCTTTCTTTGTTAGAAGTTGGTTGCAGATGTTCACGGGCTGCAGTACTTACCACGAAGTAGAGTGTAAGGTTGCCAGACAATATAAATTACTAACAATTTAACTAAACAAAAAGATACTAACTATACTTATAACACTGTAATAGTAGTCCCATTGAAATCGGTTCACCGGTTTTAAAGTTATGCTTATTCAACAACCAGACCGTCCAGCTCCTTTAGTAGATACTATGAATATATATATATGTATCTACAACGACTCGACGCCTAAAAATGGTGTAATGTAAGTCTTGTCGATGTACGTCTGTTGGTTTCTATTTTTATACTACTATATTATTATGTCATATGTTATGATTATTTATCCCTACTAAACAGCTTAGAAGATAGCGTGATGATATATTTATTATAACGGTTCGACTAAGTAACGCTGTAGTGAAAGTCCTATTAAAATTAATCCTCAGTTCAGACACACAGACAACTTTTCCAAATAATATTATTTATGAATCTGTATCAAAAGTATAGAATACTCTAATTAAACAGCCAAAAAAAAAATTTAAATGTACAGAAAAGTCCTCTTAGAGTTTTTTTATAGTATAGATTTAATAATGTAGTTTAATAATTTATCTAGAATAGATATTAAATGCATCCTCGACACAGGAAAAATCCTTAAACGGGGTAACTTATTTTAAAATATGTAAAATACAGAAGAGACGAGTGGAAATTTATCGTTCAACTCTCAGAGTAACAACGTACACTAAGTCATTGTATTAAAATAATAAAATTGTGCAAAAACACATTTTTTTGAGTTTCGGGTGTGGTCGTGCCGAGTCCCGTGTGTCTGACACTGCATATGGATCATCATCATCATGTATATAGAATATATGGGGCGAAACGCATCTGTAACCTTCTTCGAATGAAGTTGTTTACAGGTATTCATGGGCTGCAGTATCCAATTACCATCATTTGGAATGTTAGCTAGTTTGTTACTGCAATGGAAATAGTACCTAATACCGTAATAGAAATAGAACCAACAATAACAAGGGTGTAACCTTTGCTCACTAGACATTATATCTTCTGCAAAGTAGTCCTGGAAGAGATCGCTTCTAAGCGAAATAGCTGACAATTGTACCTTTGTATATTTTATGTTCCTTTTTTCTTCTATTTTTATTAATTGGTATACACTAAAGTATATTTCATTCATTGTTCCGCTCACTTGAATTTTACCAATTAGAGTAATACACACGTATATTAGTAGCAACACACTATGATGCAATACGTAGAGAACAGTTTGAGTAAAAGTACTAAAACTTATAGTTTTCAGTGGATAATAGAAGCAAATGCCCCGTGGCTGAGACATTAAATTCAAGACTTTCTTAGTTCGATGAGGTCATCAATATGAGGTCTCCCAGATATTGCTGTGATCGTGATAAGTCTAGTGGACGTTCTTATTATAATTTATATTTTTTAGTGTTACAACAACACTTGTGACTTTACAAAAAAAAACTCTTGTAAAACCGATATGTTAAAGAATGTTATAAGAAAATAACAAAATTGCATTGAAATAAAAGATTAAGAATACATTTTGTTTTCATAAAATGTTTAGTAATTTTCTAATAATAATTCTTTATACATCGTATACCATTTTAAAATAAAATCGTCTTGTTATTAATATCTTGACCCACTAAAATGGTGTGTTTACAACTATTTTCATTTTATTCAGCAACGAAGTAGATCCCATCCGTAATTTGAAAAAACAAAATACAAAATGAACATCTAATAAAGCCGCAATAGACAAGTAAAGCTCAGTGACGCACTGCAGACAAATTCGTAACCAAATTTGGCAAACGAAATATTTCATAAAAATACAAAATCAATAATACAGCAAACGGAAAAACTCACCTTGCAATATTTAAAATGAAAAACTCTTTACTTAAGCCTTAATAACACTATACATTGTAAGCGTGTTTAATAAAAGTATAATACTAACTAGATTCTATGTCACTCTATAATTAAAAATAATAATTTAAATAAATAATAATAATTTCATGAATACTTAAATTTTCAATATTCTTCATCAGCTTCTTTAAGTCCATTCAGAACAAGACTCCGACAAGAGCCAACAAGCTTCATTAAAGCGCAGTACCTTCGTATTAATGAAGCTGCTCACCATCACTAGTCTGTTGGATTTTAGCTCGACGAATTCGGATGAATTTTCCGCCACAGTAATCTAATATTTCATTATTTCTATATTATGTATGCGATAAAACTGTAACAAGTTTGTTTCTAACTAGTCAATTCCTTTGTTATGAATTAAAATTACAATGCGTTTATTATGTAACAGAATTACAGTGATTGTTTTCTACAAAGTGGGTACAGAACCGTCAGTAATTTTCAAGCCACTTCAAAAGCTAAATATCAGCCTTATATTTGTGAATAACACTATCGACTGGCACACCGACAATTCCTCTGTTTTTTAAAGCCAAAGTGGTAAAGCCAAGCGGCGGATATTTCGTAGAATGTTGGCGTAAAGTAGAGGCACCTTGTGCTTCTGCGTTTCATTCGGTGAGTGAGGTAACCGAAGGCCCACTCTCCCTTCCCCCTCCTCATTCTTCCTCCCATTTCCCAAATATCCTTAAACGCCGACAATCCATGTACAGCTTCTTTGGCATTAAAGATTTACGCGGGCATCGGTAATCACATAGCATCAGATGAACCGCTTGGTCGTTTGTCCCATGGTAACCATAAAAAAAATATAAGATTCCCACTAGGACCCCATCTTGAATTATTAAAAGGACTTGAATGTAGATGCCTAACTGTGGCCTAAATTAGTTCGTGCAGCTTAAGATACTATAGCGATCAAAATTCTTGCTAGCCCAATACGGTGATGGAAGACAGAAATGTGCACATATAGCGGAAAAAAATTACCACGGCGACAGTGGTATGTACCATATGGATTTACCATAGCATTTGTGGCTAGAGAGATCATATGTCTGTTACAAAGCCAATGGCAAAAAAAAGTCAATTACCGTACACATTATTACACTGTTTCTCGAAAAAAAAGATATGCATTTTAATGTCTAATAGAACTTATGGACATACTATGTATACTCACACAAAACTAATTAAAAAAAAAAAAAAAAATTTAGGTTCTTAAGGGATTGACAATAGCCAAATCAACAATAACAAGATCAACAATAACCAAATCAACAATAACAATATCTACAATAACCAAATCAACAATAACAATATCTACAATAACCAAATCAACAATAACAATATCTACAATAACCAAATCAACAATAACAAGATCAACAATAACCAAATCAACAATAACAATATCTACAATAACCAAATCAACAATAACAAGATCAACAATAACCAAATCAACAATAACAATATCTACAATAACCAAATCAACAATAACAATATCTACAATAACCAAATCAACAATAACAATATCTACAATAACCAAATCAACAATAACAATATCTACAATAACCAAATCAACAATAACAAGATCAACAATAACCAAATCAACAATAACAAGATCAACAATAACCAAATCAACAATAACAATATCTACAATAACCAAATCAACAATAACAATATCTACAATAACCAAATCAACAATAACAATATCTACAATAACCAAATCAACAATAACAAGATCAACAATAACCAAATCAACAATAACAATATCTACAATAACCAAATCAACAATAACAATATCTACAATAACCAAATCAACAATAACAATATCTACAATAACCAAATCAACAATAACAATATCTACAATAACCAAATCAACAATAACAAGATCAACAATAACCAAATCAACAATAACAATATCTACAATAACCAAATCAACAATAACAAGATCAACAATAACCAAATCAACAATAACAAGATCAACAATAACCAAATCAACAATAACAATATCTACAATAACCAAATCAACAATAACAATATCTACAATAACCAAATCAACAATAACAAGATCAACAATAACCAAATCAACAATAACAATATCTACAATAACCAAATCAACAATAACAATATCTACAATAACCAAATCAACAATAACAATATCTACAATAACCAAATCAACAATAACAATATCTACAATAACCAAATCAACAATAACAAGATCAACAATAACCAAATCAACAATAACAAGATCAACAATAACCAAATCAACAATAACAATATCTACAATAACCAAATCAACAATAACAATATCTACAATAACCAAATCAACAATAACAATATCTACAATAACCAAATCAACAATAACAATATCTACAATAACCAAATCAACAATAACAATATCTACAATAACCAAATCAACAATAACAATATCTACAATAACCAAATCAACAATAACAAGATCAACAATAACCAAATCAACAATAACAATATCTACAATAACCAAATCAACAATAACAAGATCAACAATAACCAAATCAACAATAACAATATCTACAATAACCAAATCAACAATAACAAGATCAACAATAACCAAATCAACAATAACAATATCTACAATAACCAAATCAACAATAACAATATCTACAATAACCAAATCAACAATAACAATATCTACAATAACCAAATCAACAATAACAATATCTACAATAACCAAATCAACAATAACAATATCTACAATAACCAAATCAACAATAACAATATCTACAATAACCAAATCAACAATAACAATATCTACAATAACCAAATCAACAATAACAAGATCAACAATAACCAAATCAACAATAACAAGATCAACAATAACCAAATCAACAATAACAATATCTACAATAACCAAATCAACAATAACAATATCTACAATAACCAAATCAACAATAACAAGATCAACAATAACCAAATCAACAATAACAATATCTACAATAACCAAATCAACAATAACAATATCTACAATAACCAAATCAACAATAACAATATCTACAATAACCAAATCAACAATAACAAGATCAACAATAACCAAATCAACAATAACAATATCTACAATAACCAAATCAACAATAACAAGATCAACAATAACCAAATCAACAATAACAATATCTACAATAACCAAATCAACAATAACAATATCTACAATAACCAAATCAACAATAACAAGATCAACAATAACCAAATCAACAATAACAATATCTACAATAACCAAATCAACAATAACAATATCTACAATAACCAAATCAACAATAACAAGATCAACAATAACCAAATCAACAATAACAATATCTACAATAACCAAATCAACAATAACAAGATCAACAATAACCAAATCAACAATAACAAGATCAACAATAACCAAATCAACAATAACAATATCTACAATAACCAAATCAACAATAACAAGATCAACAATAACCAAATCAACAATAACAATATCTACAATAACCAAATCAACAATAACAATATCTACAATAACCAAATCAACAATAACAAGATCAACAATAGCCAAATCAACAATAACAAGATCAACAATAACCAAATCAACAATAACAATATCTACAATAACCAAATCAAAAATCAAATTCCCTTTTTTTCTGTAGAAATTTGGACTTCGAGACTGCAGGATCGCCGAAAAATCAACGCACTAGAAACGAGGTAACGGAGACGCCTCTTGAAGACCTCGTGGATGGCTTTCCGGACACATACTTCAATCCTCAATGAACTTGGAATTGTGTAGATGCGAATAATCCAAGTCTAATCTCCAAAATTGAACAGTAGATGGAGAAACTTGTTTTCCAAGGTCAAGATGTCATTGATTATGCTGATGTGTGTTATCCAGATCTTCATGAGAATCTACTAGATAAGCTGGATCATCTCGTTAATAACTGTATCTGCTTCATTTTTGTCTTCGCAAGTTTGACCATGTTTCCTCATTCCGATCTCAGCTGAAATGGCTTCCTATTCGTCAACGAAGACACACCAGGATACTTTTGACAGTTTTTTCAGTTTTATTCAATAATCGCTATCGATAATCAGAAACGTAAGTTTCAATTCCTTCCTTTATTCCTCTTCACCGTTCTGGTTTCTCTTCTTCGTCGAAAAAAAAAAAAAAAAAAAAAAAAAAAAAAAAAAAAAAAAAAAAAAAAAAAAAAAAAAAAAAAAAAAAAAAAAAAAAAAAAAAAAAAAAAAAAAAAAAAAAAAAAAAAAAAAAAAAAAAAAAAAAAAAAAAAAAAAAACAAAAGCAAAGCGTCTATGGAATGCACTGCCTGAAAAGTTGAGACAACCCTCCAGTAAACAAACAATTAAAAATAATGTTAGGGCTTATTTTTTTTTAATTTGTTCATATTTACTGAGTTGTCATCATAATGTCATATAAAGATATATATATATATATATATATATATATATATATTTATGTACAGATTGTACATACATATATATGAAATAAAATAATATTTTTTATATAATATATAAAAAAAATATTAATTAGGTCTAACCTGAATAATACTGTACATTTGTGTATTACTTTAGTACCCACAGTGACGGTTTAATTATCATAGGATCGACAATAAAGGACTTTTACTATCAAACTTAGTACTTTACACCTGACACTCATAGAGTATATAATGGGTATGGGCCTTGGTTTGCTCCCAGATATTTCTATGAGATTTTCAAGGCTTCTCGCTTTCTCGGTCGCGTCTTTCGGCACCCACGGGGAGACAGAGGGTGGCAAATTCTTAAGCCCACACCATGCTACTTTTAATTTAGTACACGAGATACAAAAGCTAATTCGCTGAGATTGGTTTACAAATAGAAACGGAAGCTACAAATACGGTCGTATTTTACAAGGCTCGAATATGCAGAGCTTAAATGTTAGCAAATTTACTTTTGTATTTCTCCTATTTATGCTTTTGAAACAACACCCGATTCCATTAAATATCTCTTACTATATTCAGAAAACTAAATTTTATCGGTTTCTTTGTCTGCCCTATCCCATATCTTTGAATAAGAGTGCAGAAAAAAAGAATTTTAGTATGATTTGGGGTTCGGTAAATTCTGAAGAATATTCCGCCGTCGTTCGGTCGGCAAACTCTCGTTTGTTGTGCACCCCATGCCAGCGAGGTTAACATTTGGTGAAAAAAATTGTACACTCTATACTGTGGACTGACGGTGTACGGAGGAAAATGTCATATCACATAATCAGTGGTTTTACTTTTGTTGTAATTTATTTATGTTTTTAAATGAAAGCGATCAAAGTGACATTATAACGGCTACTTAATCGACTCTACTAAGCAACGAAATTTTTCTTGGGAGGTTTGTCCCCACCCACCACGCAGTGCAAGGTAGTTGGTAATCAAAACGCCGGTCCCCTCCTGGATTCGGCAAGTATGTATAGAAATCCCGTTATCATTCGGTCACCAGATTCTCATTTGTTGGCTATCATGTACATCTCGCACAACTGAGTTTGGTATTAAGACAAAAAGATATTTAAGATTGTTATTAATCATTAATTAGTTATATAATATACGTTAAGTTATTATTAATTTACAATTAGGGCTTTGCTAATGGGAAGATTTTCCATAATTTCCACGCTTGTTGTGTAGTCGATCTCAGTAACCTTAGTACGTTCGTAAGTTAATTCTTAATTTATTTTTATAACAGTATTCGGCGTTTTAGAAAGTTGGTACTATAATAAATGAAATATTCCTTAATCAAAAAAATTAATAATACAAAAGAAAATCTGTATAATACGTCGACTCTGTAAGTTGTATCCGATTCTGTTCAAAAGAGATTCAAATCTAAAGTAGCTATTTCGTTAATTAAACCACAAGTCTCCGACACAGAAGAATTTATCAGTGTTGCTTTGTAACACATAAATCAGCCATATTTAAGTAATTAATGTTGAGTTTAATTCAGAAATATCAACGAGTAATTTTTTATTTTAGTTACGTAATATAATTTGTAACTGGGTATATTAAAATTTAATGGACATTTTTAAGGAGTTATGTCGATTAATTTTACTAGTACCAAAATGGAGGACTCAAGTATACAGCAGTATAAATAACCTGTATAAAGACTGTGGGACAATCCATCTTAGTCTACAGGGGTAACAAATCAAGTAAGTTTCTTCGATTGAAGTTGCTTTTAGATGCCCATGGGTTGCAGTAGCAGTAGCAATAAAGTTTTTTCGAAAGTTGGCGAAGGCAGAAAGTTTTGAATGCGAATAAGTGAAAAGAAACAATAGTCTTCAACCACTACTTTCCCCCCCTTAAAAGAGGATTTTTTTCTTTAAATTTAATAGCGTCTTGAGGTATAGCCTATCCAATAAAAAAATAAAATAAAAATAGAGACAAATTGACAATCTCCTCCTTTTTTCGAAGACGGTATTTTAAATTTTAAAACTGTTTGGAATGAATATGTTAAATATTTTTTATGGAGCGTATAAAAATCCAAGTCTCGGTTTCGTATATAGTAAGGGGTATTTCCGAACAGTTACGACTTAAGGAACTTCGAGAAGAGAATAGGCTCTCTCCTTCCTTAAAGGCCGGCAGCGCTACTGTAGCTCCTCTGGTGCTGCGGATGTTCGTGGGCGTCGGTGATCACTGGCCATCAGGTGAGCCGCATGCTCGTTTACCCCCTTCTTGTACATAAAAAAAAAGTCATCACTGGTAATACGCACTGGCTGCACACTCTCATCACCATCACGTCATCACTGTTGTATTTGTATTTCCCAAACGATGATGTAGTTTCCCAAACAATGATGTTACGGCACCAACTTCCGAATATTATCAGCTGTTTTCAACTGCGCAGTATATATTATATTGCCGTTGAAGATTGGATACTAACAATTTGTGTTTATAACAAATATTGGCTTTGGTTGAGATTTGAACCCAGGACCCATCGCTCAGCAGTCAAATTCGTTAACCACTTAACGTGGTCGTAAAATTATGGAAAAAATCTTTATTTTAGAAATACAGATACAATATAAAGTAATTTAAATTGATGACAAAATCAATTTCATAATTATTTGGTATACATTCTATACGCAAACGTAGTTGATAACTACGTATGATATATTATGGTAACGAAACTTTTCGTACAAACAGAGGCATTTACTGGACTTCACTTTTCCCTATCTTATATAACCTTTGTAGATCCGAAGGAGGGTCTGATGTAGCGTCAGCGACTCCGGATGCAACACAACGTAACCAGACCGACAATTTTTTTCTTAAACAGAACTTATACATGGTGTACATGAGTTAAAATTAAAGTAAGTCGATGTTTGGTCTCGTAAATTGAAGTTTCATTGTAATATTATATGAAAATTGAACGTTCATTGTTCAGTATACTTGTATCACTGTAGTATGAAATATGTTTGATTGCACTCCATCAAGTGGTGAAAACGTGTATGCTCATTAAACTCCTCGTTAACGAAAATTAGAATTCAATATTATGTATATTTTGACGTTCATACGAATTTTTAACAAGCCGGAATTAAAAAAAAAGTTTGGGTTTGGCTTTTATATGCTAGCTACACCCTGGAGGTACGTTCTAGGCTTACTTGCAGCTGGTAGTAGCCTGCTCCTAGAAATCTCTACCCAGAGTTGGAATCACCCTCTTACCAATTTCTTGCCGCTAATCAGCAGTATAGCAACTGTTGTGTTCCAGATTTAAAGGTACAGAGAGCCAGTATAATTACAGGCTATGAAGCATTTCATCCCAGTCTTCAGAAGAAGAGATCTTTAACGGCCGGCAGCGCATCTGTAGCTCCTCTGGAGTTTTGGATGTTCGTGGGCGTCGGTGATCACTCGGCTCGATCGGTCGGCTTCTTATATAAAAAAAGTGTCAACATATTTGTAGCCTTCTCCGCTTGAAGTTGGTTCAATTGAAGTCTATGGGTTGCAGTAGCTACTTACCAGCAGGTGAACTATTAAACGCACCGCAGCCCGTTAAGAAACCTTCAGGTCGTCAGTGTTTTGTTTGGAGCCGACTGACCTTGAGTTTGCCTATGCATGATTGCTATATTTCTTTGTCAATAGTAACACTTTGAGACTACCGTTCGTAAAGATGTAATAACGGTATGTACGAGTACTAAAAGTATTAGACATGAACAGCATAAAAATCTCCCACTGCAGTCTTTAGAGCTTCCATTCATTTTTGAAAGAATGTTATAGCTAAAAAGTGCCCGCCACAACACTCTATTGAGGGTTTGAGCACTTTAGAATTTATTGGAATATTTTGCACTGTTATAATCATGAAGATTTTTATCGTTTTTAATACCATGCTTGTGGTAATTGACTACATAAAATTACCTTTAACAAGAGTAGTGGCGCTGGTAGCGAGGTTCGATCTCTGTCTTGTATTTCTTATATCCATTGACACAAAATCAATGTCACTGAGGGGTTTAATTCCATTGACATAGCGCAACGCTGTGCAGGTCGTCATTCCATTTCGAGGGTCGTCCGACACTGCGTTTGCCTGTACGAGGTTACCAACACCACCATGTTCCGTAATATTAAAGTTAATGTCAATAATATGTAAATTAATTAATTAAGGAAAAATTTACATTTAGGCATGACATTGTAACAAAAAAAACGGATATGAACAACAAACTATAAGGTTTTTACCGTACTTTTAGTATTTTATCTGGGGTTATTCTGCTATATTTTTGTAAGCGCAATATTTTTTTTTTCTAGCATTTATACAATTTATAGTAACTGCTTTGATCACTATTCATTTCAGAGCGAAAAATGTTCGTTATTAGCACTCGGTTTGCTGCCATAATAAGTCGTTTTGATGTCTGCGCTCCATTGTATAAAAGCCAATTGGTAAAATGCCAACTGATAAATGTTATAAAATATGGAAGAAATGTAAGAACATAAGGAGACAAGTATTTTAACGAAATTGTCTAGACTATAGAATTATTATTCATAATTATATGATCATTGAGCAACAATATCTAAAAATGAGATAATAAATAAGGATACTACTACAATACTTTTATTATTTTATCGATACATTTTCGATCCATCGCTATATTAGAAGAATCCATTAATTAATATAAAGAACTAACAATTCTGAAACATAAGTATTATTTAGGGATTTTATTGTGTTTAATTTTACTTTTTAAAAGGTTGGAATTAGAACGTAAAGTTAAACAAGATAAAATATAAAACCAATAAATAATAGTTAAATTTCTAATGTGTTATTGTAGTACTTGCGTAAACACACGGAATCATTGTACTAACAATCCATTACTTTATTAAATTATACTCAGAACGAACAGAAAAGATACACAGAAGTGATGTATGCTCGTGGTCAGTGTCGTATGGTGGAATAAACACTCAGTTCTTTGTAAGGCGGAGTGATGCATATTCATTGCCAAGTCCTAAGACTACATATTCTTTTAAACCAATTAGCAGATATGACTTTTTTATTGTATATATAGCAAAGTAAAATTATGTCAATATCGTCCTCCTAAAACTTTGTATTTTTATAAATATTGTAGAAAGTTTTTTCAAAAGAAAAGACCCCTTGTGAAGACAGAATATTTTAAGTTTCAGTCTGGGAGTTGTTAATCTTTATCCATATTCTATCTTTTCAAACCTTTTCCTACCTTACATGCATTCGGGTACCATGTTAGAGACATACGAACGAGGCTCTGACGACTGAGCAATGGCGGATAATATATCTAAAATGTGATAGGGTTGAGGAGCACTCCCACTACAGCGTAGGCAGAGCTACTCGTAGTCTGTTAGTTTACAAGGTGAACCAAGTGAAGGTTAAGTTGGTATTGCTGGCGAACTCGAAATTTAATAATGGAGAATCCCGTACTATACACTTAATAAAACCACCACCAAATAAGATTTTTTAAGATTTAAGTAACCTAATTTTATTAAGCCTTTTTTTCTTAATCTTATAAACTGTCTTTTATAGTAATGAGCATTGAAATTAAACTTATTTCTCAACGTTTGGGTGCTTAATGACACGATCACGATGAGTAAGTAACTTTTAGAATTGTCAAAGCATTTTCTGTACATGTAAATTACTGCAGGTTCTTGTAAAATTCATGAGAAAAATACGTCTTCGCGTTGAATTCGCGGAATAACTTTAAAAATTCAAGCAATCTTATTGGAACTACGGACATACTGCTTGCTCTGTTCTACTGCATGCTTATATAAAAAGCTTTAAAAAATAAAACGTTACTTAGTACCCAAAAGTTAATTTCAGTTTTTCTGTATTGCCAACTGATGTAATATCAAATTTTAAAATTGATTACATGGCGATTTCTTGCCTTGCGATATAGGTCGACACAACTCCAATGTAGTGATTATTTTATACTCTTTAGAGGCAATCAAATACTATAGAATATAAAAATATACTAATACAGAACAATATTTTCCAAAGATTACATTACGGCTCTATTTTATTTATAAAAAACGTATTTCATTCGCGCACTATGAAATAAAAGTAAGCGCCCTGATCTTTATCTTCTCTGGCCCAGGTGTAATTAACCCTATATTCGTATTCGTAGTATCTAAATAAGAAGCAATCAGGCAAAATTTTCAATCGATTATAGCAAATTTTAAGGTGGGAAAGACGAATGTCTACCAGGGTTTCGTTTAAATGTATATGTATATTTATATATATATAAAATATGAACTTAAAATTTTTAAATGAGAATATTTTGGCTTTTTATATTTTGTTTTGTTTTACTTATGTTAAAAAAGAACATAAGTTTTGATAATGATTACGCTTTATTTGGTTAAATACTAATTTAGGTATTTATAACACTAAACTCTCATTAAGGCATTTCAAACACAGACAACAAAACAGCCTTCAAATAAATGCCAATGACACAAAGGTAATGATATAAACTCATATGTTATTTAAAGAGTTACCCAATTACTTACATTGCTTGAATATGAGATTTATTTGTACCAAGTAACATTAATTAACAGAAATAAAATAATATAATAATTCTTATCAATAGAAGAATAAAATAATAATTCTTATCAAGCCTCCTTATCCATCATGTTATATCTCCCGGAGAGGCGAAAAGTGTGTTGCGGAAGTTCGTTTGATTAAATTTTTCAGGTCCTTCTCTGTCTAGGGTTGCGTAGTTACCACACTCATACCCATTAACCCGCCAAACAATACAACTGTTGAGTTTCGGTTTGAAACGTACAGATAGCCAGTACAATTACAGGCTTTGAGGCATTCTATCTCAGTTCTCGGGGACTTGCAGCACTATATTATCTCCTGCGCAGTTGACAACTGCCGGTAGTAATCGTATCGTAATCGTAATATACACTTATACATAAATAGACTAAATCAATAGTGTATAGAAGTATAGAAGATAAAGAATATGAGCATTCCGGCGAAGGAGAATAGGTAGCCACTTGAGCTTAGTACGAAAATGCGAAACATGATCATACTTGCGTAGATCAAATGAGAATATGAAAATTGTAAAAAAAATTAGAGTCCCTCAAGCTTGTCCAGTTGCTTTTCGGTTAGATCTAATCAATAATTGGAAGGACAAGAGACTGCAAGCGCAATATTAGTGGCAGTAAGTAGAAAGTTTCGTAATCATCTCAAAGATCCGGTAGAGGGGAAAAGTTTCCGACTTACTTCTTGTAATCGAGGTGAAAATTATTTATCTATGATAGTATCCAAGTTCAAATATTTGTTCAAAATAACAATGATCAAAAGAACTTTGTTTAAGGAAAGAGCAACGAATATATGTCATCTAAATTATATTTATATTTAAAATAGAACTGAATTATACTCTAATAAGACAAAAATAAGATGAAAATCACTTGGACTTCAATTCAACGCCATTTACTGGAAAATAGAAATAATTGGAGAATGTAGATCGATCAGCAAAGATAATCAAACTGACTGATAGTAAACACATGTTACATACCACCGATACTTAACACCACGAGTACTGAAGAAAAAAGTGTTACTGATAACAGATAGTAGTCAATATAATGTATAGTCTAATAGTATGCTCATTCGTGATAAAGATTGAAGATGAAAGTGCATTTCCACCAACGACAGCCGCCAAATTCACCCGCGTGGCTTTTAGTATCCCATATCTTGTAGCATGACATAATCGACCTCACTGCCAAATTTCAATTAGATCCATTCAGTATTTAAGGCGTGATTGATCGACGAACATTTTACGTTACCTTCGAATAGTTAAACAGAGATATTGATAAAGTTGTAGGATGAATGGAAGGGAGTCAACAATAATATTCCAGACGAAGATAAATATATACTTAAGTTATTTATTCACAACAGAATTAAAAAGCTTGTACGTAGATTAAATTTCACATAAATGTACCATTGCTCTTTATTTTAAACGAAAAATTCTAGGATAAGGATATCATTTATTAGATCCAAAAAACTTATCCAAGTGAATTTAATATCAACCTTTCTATTTTATTAAATTTAAAGGCCGACGTTAGCAAGAACATGAAATATTTATGAAGGTATCGTAATTTGTTGCCAATATTAGCTTTGTATACGATGCTTCTTTATCCTGTGTTAGAAATTAATATTAAACTTCAAGAATCTTATGTCGAATACGAATATTTACTCTTAAAATATTAACCCATAGCACATATGCGAGAATAATGTATGTATTGTAAATGCGAGTCATAATGCTCCGATGCTCTAAGAAGTCGGCAGTCTGTGATTATATCCTTGATCGCCCCAACGTTTACAACAGATTTGATAGACCACAAATCCTTGCAAAATAACACCGGTTCTTACCAAGGACGATTCGCGAGGATATTGAAATAAAAAACATCCTAATTTCAATATAGAGAAGATGGTTGGGTGCTGCCACTGGCTTGATCCAGGAATAAACAAAATTAAATCTAAAACGAAGCATACCAATGCACGACTTCAAGATACTGTGAGCACATTCTTTTAAACTAATAAATAAAAGCTGACGGCTCGGTGGCGTAGTGGCTAAGGCGTTTAGCTGCGGCGCTGTGGGATGCGGGTTCGATTCCCGCACGGGACTAGTATTTGTATGGACAACAAATAATAGTTCTCGGTCTGGGTGTTTGTCCATGTGCAATTCATGTATGTAAACTGCCTTTGCGACACAGGAGAAATTCCTACAGCGGAAGGTAACGTTTTTTTTAACAAAGAAAATTTTTAACAAAGAATATAGTCTGAGTTGACTATGACATCTGGACGTCTAACACTTCAGTCCCCCCGTGACCACGGTTGCCTTAAAGCACTCAAAACGTCTGGAATATAAAAACAAATATAAAAGCGATAAAATCCGTAAATATTCTCATTTGAAATAAATTATGTTACAGAGTGTTTGCGATACGTCAACATGGTCGTCTATCGGGTGGTTAATTCTTATATATGTGTATATATATCTTTAGACGATCTACAGTAGTAGACAATGGCTACTTGTAGTAGTTTAAAATAGTTACCAACATTATAAATTTATAGTACTGTTCCATTTAATTTTATTTTTAATTTTAGTTTTAATTTTTTATTTTTGTTAAATTCCTCAAAGAAGTTATAGTTTCCATTGACGATAATGAAGTGTCGATTTATTGATCTAAGCTATGGTTTGCTATTTTGGTGACAGAATTATCTATTTTATTTTTCAAAATACACGTAGTGTAAGTGTTATGCTATTTATAAGTACGAATTTTGTTTATTGTTTCTTGATCCAGCTAAATTCAACAAAAAAAACTTTAAAGAAAATTTCATCTAATTAATAACAACCAGTGTACTTACGATCTGGCACATCTTTAGACTATTATATATATTTTATAGATTTTATCAAAGTTTTTTTCTAATTCGTTACCCCGTCATAGGCTGTGAAGCATATTTTCTAATATCACCAATACTCTATGATGAGAAGTAAAAATGTGTTCAAATCTCCTGTTGTTATAGCCGTTACGAAAAATAATATCGTCATAATTCAGGAAGCCAAGTACAAGAGACTCGCAACTCTCGCAACTCAGAGTTGTGACTTAAAATTTGATACATTACGCAAACATACGCATACATCTTAATTATCCAAATAAATCAATAGTTTTGCAATATAGGTGTTGCGAGACTGAGATGTTTACTTCGTCGAAAAATTTTGCCACCATTTTCTTGAATTCCAATATCTTAAAGCATATCAAAGAACGTTTCATAACTTCCGGATCATATTTAGTCAAATGTCGAAAGGTCATAAATTTATATTATATTAAGAAACATGGAGTGTTTTTTCAATTATCTGTACTTGTACATGTACTTAACAATATACCACTACTGTTACTTATGTTCAACAAATGAGAAAGTGGACGATAGTACGCTAAAAGCAAGCCTTTAATACCTTAGTTATTTTTAGCATAAAACTTAAGGATATTAGATAAGTTTTGAAACTTCTAACAGGATAATTTGCGTTAAAATAATAAATGAAAGAACATGTTTTAAGACGCTTAAACTTATAGTCGACAAAACTCAATTTTATGAAACCCTTTATGTTAACTCTTCGATTATTATATAATGGAAAAGCTGTTCCTGACCGCAAGCTTGAGCCGCATACACATTAGTGAAAAGAGTTTTTAATGGATGTAAGTTTTAATGATGCTTCACAAGCAGCGCACAACTTTAATGTGTCGAAATGACTGTATCAAAAGGATATTCCAAATACATTGACTATATTTGACCCTTAGATTTTTAATCATCGAAGGGATTTAAGTTAATTTAAAACTTAAATTTTTACTGAATATTAGGTCGAAGAAAAAGTTTTTTCGTATTTTATAAATAAAAAATTGCAGAAAATTCCTTTGGCTTTACTGTTTGTATCTGGCTGGTTTTGATATCATTAAATAGATGACATTTTAAAAACAGAATAATTAAAAGTAAAAAAGGTTTTCCGCCATTTTTCAATTGTTTTTCTCTGCACCAAACATGCGTAAATACCACACCGAAATTCGATACATTTTAATTTTTTATTACAAAAAAGGGAAAATGCGACATGAACCACGAAAAACTTACCGGATTTAACGCAGTGTCAATAAGAGTAGCAGAAAATTCGTTCAACTGTTTTCAGTCGGGGAATTTTGATGTCAAAGATGAAGCTCGCTCTGGTGGACCTGTTACAGACAAACTTGATGCCATTTTTGAAAATGTGGAGCACGATCGGCATGTTAATAGTTACGACATAGCTTAAGAGCTACGGGTAGGCCACAAGACTATTTTGACCCATTTGAAAAGTCCGGATATACAAAAAACTTCGATATTTGGGTGCAACACGAGCTCACATTTTTTGGATTCTCTATTCAAACGTAATGAAACCGAACCGTTTTGAAAATATTAATCACTGTTGATGAAAAGTGGATTACGACGAACCTACGACCAGAGCGTGCGAGAAAGATCATGGTCAAAGGGCAGTCAAGCTCCACGGACTATAGCAAAATCCTAATTAACTCGCAATAAGGTGAAGCTGTGGGTATGGTAGGATAAAAGGGCATCGTTCATTATGATCTTTTACGGCCGAGCCAAAACATCGATATGGATCTCTACTGCCAACAGCTGAAGAGGCTCAAGCTAGAAATAGAGCAAAAACGGCCGGAATTGATCAACAGAAAGGGTGTGGTTTTTCATCATGATAACGCCAGACCACACACATCTTTAGCCACTCAGCAAATATTGAGAAAGTTAATGTATCCATCATGTAGCCCTGACTTTACACCCTTTACCTGTTTTCGGTCTCTTCAAAACTCATTAGGTAGTGTTAGGTTAACATTAAGAGAGGACTGTCAAAACCACTTGTCGCAGTTTTTTGATCAGAAGTCCCAAAATTTCTCCAGCAAAGGGATTATGTTATGCAATACCTACAAAATTTAAACAAAATATCGAACACACATATATTATAATCAAATATTATTTATATTACCATGATTAAAAAACTTAAATCTGCATATAAAATACGAAAAAACTTTTTCTCCGACCCACTATTACGTATCGTTCGAAAAAAAAATATTTTACAGTAATACTTAAATAAATTTATTAATTTCATCAATAAAATCACTAAAATCATCAAGGCATTTTCGTTATGGCGTGGTACCAAGAACACTAGCTGGGTTTTCACTCTGTGTACTATACTGCTGAAGTGCAATACCAAAAACATCTCTTACTCGCATAACGTTATAAGTAATCGAGTCCATCTGCCAGAGTTTGAAGTTAAATTTAGAATCTTTTCTGTTTGACTTCTTTTAACAAATGAAAATATCTATACTGTATTCGTAAGAAGTTAATTAGTTAATTTAGGTACATGAAGAAAATTTTATAAAATTGAGCAATGTGTGAATTTAGAATATGAAATTTATGACAATATTCTAAACATTTATTGAAAAATATTTTTAGAACAGGTATCACCAACATTTCTATCAAAAAATAATGGAGCGTCAGTGAAGTATAGAGAATGTGCACCTATTAAAAGAATAATTATACAGCTTAAATTTATCCTCATATTCTATCGGCCTTTTTAGATCACATGCCAAATATGAATTAAAGTACCTCTGTGGTTTAGTTACTTTGCACTAGAATGTCACTAGGCCCAGATAGACATGCACCTTATATATAAGCGCAGTTACATTCAGACACGCAGTATACTAGACTCCGAAATAAACTTCTGTACATATCGTTTGGAATATTAAGACGCCAGGGCAGATACTGTTCCTAAGAACTAAATTTAGACCCAAATTACATAGACCTCCTAAGGCGTGGATAATATTTATGCATCGGTACACTGAGGAAAATGTCGCGGTCGTTAATGACCGTAAAATTATACGCTACATTTCTTCACGGAAAATACAAAATGTAGAAGCATAAATATTCACGTTTTACTTTTTCTCTGAAGTTTTTGTGTAGCTTACAAAGTAATGTAAAGAAGAACTGAAACGTTTAAATATAATTAATAGTCGTATAATTAAACCGTTTAAATTTCTTTTGCGGATTTCTTATTTTCAATATATAAATAAATGTAAGGGAAATACATCAAGTTTCTTTCAAATGTTAAACTGATATACAAGTAGATCTCCTACTCGGTGGCAAACGCAGCTCTGGTAATTTCGTGGGTCTTTGTAGTATAAGAATTATACCACCTTATCTGACCAGACGACAATGTACATAGCATCGATTGTTCATTATTGTTTTATGCATAATGGACTCGAAAGTAGAATGGTTCGGGGATATCCAACTCAGGAAACTAGAATTCAATCTCCTACGTCGAAAGGTCGTAGCAATGAGTTTTTCCAAAGGTATGGTACGAATTTTTAACTTGAATAGTACGACAGGCCATCCATTTGTCACGTTTCTCCTAAAAGCTTTAATGAAAAATGGGTTGAAATTACTAAAAACATGTCGTTACCTATGTCTACCACATTATTTTATAACACATTTAATAAGTCCGTCAAAGGATGTTTTTCCTTAACAGATTGTAATTCACCATAATTATATAACAGATTTATGTTTTTTTTATGGGAAAGGCAGCAAACTAGCAGGTGTGTTGCCGACCTTTAAGGATATTTGGAAGATGATGAAGAGGATGGGATTGGCACCTTTGTCAGTGCAAATGCAAAAGTGCCAATATTTTATTTTGCATGAATGCAGCGAGTTATGTTTAATTGTACTCTTTCCAAAAATGCCTACTTTTTCCTTGGGATAGATTACATAAACTAAAACATTGATAAGTTATTGATTTTACGCGAAGCGATTGCCTTTTCCTAGTAAAGATGTATTTAGGCAAGCAGCCAACCCATCAGTCAGATGTAATAAAGCCTTAACGAAACAAATTGTTAAGTTAATTTCATTTTCTTTTTGGTAATCCCTTTAGAAATATATCTTTATAATGGTGAGTAATTTTATACTCCTAACTCTATGGCTGCTTTATAGACCATGTTTTTTTTTAATGGTGTGTTATATCAGTAGCATTTAAAGGTCGAATGTAAATCTCCAAAAGGTTGTCGCAGACTTACTGCTAATTTATTGACTTTATCGGCACACATAGTGAATAATCTGAAAGAGCCATAAGTTCTATATCAAAGGATGCTGCCTCCCATATTCTACTTCCTTTATTTACTCTGTCGTCAATGTTGCAACACACTGAATTAGGTTAATTGGATATATTACATGAATTATCAAAATACACAAACCTCCTCGTAAAGTTTGTCAGAATCATATAAAAACATTTACTCCAAATACTCCGAAATTACATTTGACAATGTCAAAGTCAAATCCTAAAGGATAGCTTAGTGGATAGCTTTCAGCACTGGTGGCAACTTTCCCTGCGTGTTGATTAAAGACAAAACTTTACAACGAATGCATGCTTTTATTTGCTGTCTTGAAAAGGCTTACGTCACACAAAACTGGCGAGTCGGTGAGCACAGTCTGCAGAGAATATGTTCGACATATTCATATGGATTTATCACAATCATGTAGAGTCTCGTCTCTTAATGCATGTTGTGCAGGTAAAGTCGACATTTGGACAAAAAGTTTTAAAGGTTTAGAAAAAGATATTCTGCACAATTCCTCATGCAATAAACTAAATGGTGAATAAAATTACGTAGTTCGAAGAGAAGAATTCCATTCCTCCCTCAAATGCGGGTAATTTTTTATTCATACCCTACACCACCATACCAATTAGACACTAGGTAATGTATACCGCCAACGTGTAAAACACGACTCGTTTCGTTTTGCAACTAGGTGTTACGTTCTTAGAAATAAAAATACTTCTAGAAAATGTAGACTTTCCTTCTTGACTAAAAAATCTTCTATAAATAATAAGAGACCTAGGTTTTTAATTTTATAAATATATAAGATGGAAGTACCAAAAACAATTTTCATATAATATAAGAGTAGTTAATAAATCGAATGTAACCAGGATTTAAAATAATAACCAAGCACTAACTAAACGACACCTAACATCACTTTACGACACGAAAGTGAAAGTCATTGTCAACTTTTTTTATTTTAATTAATGCTTTTTATAACTCAAAATCTATACTGGTTCAGAAAAAAAGACCTTCCCAGAGAGGAACCGGCAAGAAACTTTTGAAGTATTTTTATTATACCATTTTACAATGTTATTTTCAATTTATAATAAAATCAATACAATTTCAAATATATTTAATATTAATTTAAATGTCAATTTTACAATATAACAGTAACCAGGGGAGTTGTGGGTGCATCATTCGTCCTCAATATATTCATCTATTTAAAAGTATGCCTTTATTGATATAGTTACTTAATCAACTTCTTTTTTATGATTTTATGTAATATTATTGCACAATGGTTTTAGAAATTTTATTGTAAAACTTTATGCCCCCAAAAGTGTACCACTTTTTTATTAGATACTGCACAACCAATGCGTATTGCCGATGATGACTCACGGATCCTATACGTGGTCTTTCACTAAGGATCTTATGAGTAAGCTCAAGGTTTATTCGGCGGATTATGGAAAGGGCTATACTCTGCGTGCTATAATCGTATAAGGGTGCTTGTAAGGATATCTCTGCGTATATGCAACGAAGATATTCACAGCAGAACTAAAATGACGGTCATAGTCGTAAGGATTAGCAAACTGAAGTGCTGGTGGATCTGACAAACTGTAGGGAAGAAAAATTATTGCGTTTCAACATAATACAGATAAACTCAGTGTACTACGTTCCCTCACAAGACGGAGTGACGACTTGCACAATGTTACGGGAAGACGATGTGTGCAGGTGTCACAGGACTGTGTTGTATGACAATCTTTGGGGCAGGCCTATGTTTCGCATTGGACTTGTGATAGACAGCAACGATAACAATGATGGATGTTTTGCACCAATTTATACTGGAAATTTAATCAAAAATGTTACAACAAAACAGACAAAAGAGTCGTCGCTATTATAATTGAATCGAATCGTATACAATACTAGCATTGTTTAATGACTACAGTTAATTATCATCACAGATGTAAGCCGTTGTGTTCCAGTTTTAAGGTGTGAATTATTTTTGGCTTAGTCATTTCAGAAATAATAAGCTACTGAGACATTCACAGCTTCAATCTTTTGACAAAAATACTTTTGTTTTTAATAAAAAAGAGCTCTATTAGGTTCATAGAATTATTATAAATATCTCTTTCATCTTTATGCAATTAATGTCTGTTAATTGTGTAATGTAATAAAATAAAATTAAAGTAAAAGCCTGAAAAAGATGTACACGGATTTTTTTAACCTTATCATCTTCGACAAGTTTATTGATAATGTCTTTTGGTTGTCAGGTTGTACTAGATTTTCAAGAAGTGTTGTAACAATCATGACATGCTAGGTGTAAAGCTATGATGATTTAAGGATAACATTTAATAATAATATTTAACATTTAAAGATAACGAACATTTTAAAAGTAATGCGTTTAACAATGTGTCTACGCGTAAGACTTTTGCGAGTTATACATTATTTTCTGTTCATTTAATAAAAAAATACTGAAGATATTTTCTACAACGAAGTTTTTAATTTTTTAATTCCCTCTACAGATTTTGTTTATACGATTAATATATCTTTTAATAAAGATATATAACTGCGCTGTACATTCATGACTTGACTACATATGTACATACACTACTATGCATAATATGCTCCCTAACCGTACCATTAGTACTAAGCTGTATATTATACTTACAATATGTACTTATAAATTCAGTAACAGTATGTTTTTTTCATTACAAATCGATTTTTTTAAAAGACGCATTTCTGCCATCTTGAAGTTTTTATTTTTAAGGATTTTATTTTTATGCTAAGCACCCCGAGGAACCTTAAAAATTATACCTACATCGAAGTTTATCAAAATCCGCCTCTTCTTGGATTTGATTTGTAAATGGATGACCTTCTCGCAAAAATGCGAGAATTACACCCTTACCAAAGCCAATGTACGAGTACCATTTCTAAAACTCGAATACCTCAAAATAGATTTACCTTTACTCACCTCACTACCAAGCAAACTTATAAGCGCAGTATTGATATTCATACTAAATACAGATACTGCTCCTAATTACAAGTTTGTGAGATTTGGATTCAGCGTATTCGAATCCGGCGGATTCTACGCTGTAAGTCGGTCGTTAGAGACTGTGTGCCATTTATGTACACTGCATGCAGTTAAAATAGATATTTTGATAATAAGTCTGTATATTCCACTTTACATCGCACTGAATAGTGAAATATAAAATCATTTTGTTTTGAGATAAATCAAATCGGTAAATCAAAAATGTCAACTAATGTCAATTAAGGCTTATCACGCCGATGTTTGTTTTGGCCATTGGGAGCGACAAATCAATTGTGGTGGAAGTCTATTAAAGTTAATGAACTGATAATTTTTGGTATAATAAATCTTAGATGTAACAATTCTAGTAAAGATTATATTAGCCGTCCGCCATTATATTTATATCGTAAGAGGCAATTAAGAGAAAAGCCTTGTAATTCTTATGACTTTATCCGGAAGAAAACCCGGCAACCAGCCTCCCTTTAAATTATTTTTCGCAGAGAGGTGAAAAATTTGTTGCAGATAACCATTTGAGTTCGCTGCGTCGTGGGAAATTAAAATATTACGTAATCTCTGTCTATCTCCACGACAAGCATATATCTCTACTAATATTATAATGCTGAAGAGTTTGTTTGTTTGAACGAGTTTATCTCTGGAACTATCTAAAAAAATATTTTCGCGTTAGTTATCCCGTTGATTTCGGAAGGTGATAGCCCATATGGGACCGATAGTAGTGGAGCAGTAGCCAATAACCTTCGTCATGTACTCACCATGTGTATGAAACAGGCATGGATAATCCGTATTTAAGAATCTTAATCAACAAATATAGAGTAGTTAACGATATAAGGCTTTAATTATACCCTCTTTTATTGAAATTGAGTTGCAACTTTAGTATGTCTATTACGAAAATTACGCCGATTGGAAGCAATCTAATCTAAGTCTCGCAAAACTATGTTAGGGTTGCGTAGTACTTTTTTTTATGAGAAAGGCGGCAAACGAGCAAACGGTTCTCCTGATGGTAAGTGATTACCGTGGCCCACAAACATTTGTAATTCCAGTGGTGTTGCCATCCTTTAAGGGTATTTAGGAGATGGGATGGAGGATGAGGAGGGGAAGGGAGGTGGAGTGAGCCGCCGGTTATCTCACTCACCGAACCAAACAGAAGCACAATATGCCTCTAGTTCACGTTGATATTCTGCAACCGTGGCAGGCCGTGGTACCAACCTAAATGAGCTGGCCCATTCGAGCAGTAGCAAAAGCCTTTTAAGGCTTGGTAAGGCACCGAACAAAAATCTGTTTCTAAAAGTGATAAAAAAAGGATATATTATTTAGGAGTTGGAAAGCGGGTTGGGGAAGATACACGCTTAGCCAATTGGGAATTCGTAATCTCTACATACCTCTTATAGTTATAACCTTTATAATAAAATTTGTTTTGAAATAAATAGTTTATGTGTTAAGTTGTTAACGAAAAAGAAAGAAAAAAAAGCGTTGTTAGAAAAACGCATTGCTGAAAAAAATATGAAGAGAGTTTAGTTCAAATTGGAATAAACAATTATGTGACTAATACTCTATTAAAACGAGAATGTAAGCCGTTTCAGTTTTAGTTATTTTATATTTAAGTAAGATATATAATACGTAGTCTTAATAGATAAACCAAACTGAAAGAAAAAAGAACTCATAGAATGTTCTTCCTAAAATGACAGATTATCATATATTTTCCAAGCGCCAGTTTTATTTGATTCTATGATATATTTCAGAGCGTTCGAGTATTCTTTACATAGTCACATTGCTGGAGTAACAAAAGAAATATAACCATTCTGTAAAAACATTTTTCTCTTATTATTTAACTTATGAGTTATAAAGCATCCTTTAATTGACAATACTAGAAATTAGTTAAATAGATCGCGTGTGTACGATCTTTTTCTCCATCTGTCAATCTCTAAATGATGTCAGGTCTTAGGACCCATGGCTTATCAGGTAGATACGCCAACCACCACGCCACCAATATAACATGTATATTCTATAGGTATTATCAACTGCATGACTCAATGTAAATTGCATGACTCGAAACGCTGATAATAGAAATATGAAAATGTAATTTAATTTAAAATTATGTATTATGCAGTTGCAGCCATATACACTTTGCCTGAGTGTCTCACAATCGGGTTCTGTCGTGTCGGTTTGTCAGGGTCATAGGTCTTCACGCCACTATTAGCCTCCCGCATACGTGTGCTCACCCCAAGGGTTAGAAGCAGCCATATACACTTTGCCTGAGTGTCTCACAATCGGGTTCTGTCGTGTCGGTTTGTCAGGGTCATAGGTCTTCACGCCACTATTAGCCTCCCGCATACGTGTGCTCACCCCAAGGGTTAGAAGCAGCCATATACACTTTGCCTGAGTGTCTCACAATCGGGTTCTGTCGTGTCGGTTTGTCAGGGTCATAGGTCTTCACGCCACTATTAGCCTCCCGCATACGTGTGCTCACCCCAAGGGTTAGAAGCAGCCATATACACTTTGCCTGAGTGTCTCACAATCGGGTTCTGTCGTGTCGGTTTGTCAGGGTCATAGGTCTTCACGCCACTATTAGCCTCCCGCATACGTGTGCTCACCCCAAGGGTTAGAAGCAGCCATATACACTTTGCCTGAGTGTCTCACAATCGGGTTCTGTCGTGTCGGTTTGTCAGGGTCATAGGTCTTCACGCCACTATTAGCCTCCCGCATACGTGTGCTCACCCCAAGGGTTAGAAGCAGCCATATACACTTTGCCTGAGTGTCTCACAATCGGGTTCTGTCGTGTCGGTTTGTCAGGGTCATAGGTCTTCACGCCACTATTAGCCTCCCGCATACGTGTGCTCACCCCAAGGGTTAGAAGCAGCCATATACACTTTGCCTGAGTGTCTCACAATCGGGTTCTGTCGTGTCGGTTTGTCAGGGTCATAGGTCTTCACGCCACTATTAGCCTCCCGCATACGTGTGCTCACCCCAAGGGTTAGAAGCAGCCATATACACTTTGCCTGAGTGTCTCACAATCGGGTTCTGTCGTGTCGGTTTGTCAGGGTCATAGGTCTTCACGCCACTATTAGCCTCCCGCATACGTGTGCTCACCCCAAGGGTTAGAAGCAGCCATATACACTTTGCCTGAGTGTCTCACAATCGGGTTCTGTCGTGTCGGTTTGTCAGGGTCATAGGTCTTCACGCCACTATTAGCCTCCCGCATACGTGTGCTCACCCCAAGGGTTAGAAGCAGCCATATACACTTTGCCTGAGTGTCTCACAATCGGGTTCTGTCGTGTCGGTTTGTCAGGGTCATAGGTCTTCACGCCACTATTAGCCTCCCGCATACGTGTGCTCACCCCAAGGGTTAGAAGCAGCCATATACACTTTGCCTGAGTGTCTCACAATCGGGTTCTGTCGTGTCGGTTTGTCAGGGTCATAGGTCTTCACGCCACTATTAGCCTCCCGCATACGTGTGCTCACCCCAAGGGTTAGAAGCAGCCATATACACTTTGCCTGAGTGTCTCACAATCGGGTTCTGTCGTGTCGGTTTGTCAGGGTCATAGGTCTTCACGCCACTATTAGCCTCCCGCATACGTGTGCTCACCCCAAGGGTTAGAAGCAGCCATATACACTTTGCCTGAGTGTCTCACAATCGGGTTCTGTCGTGTCGGTTTGTCAGGGTCATAGGTCTTCACGCCACTATTAGCCTCCCGCATACGTGTGCTCACCCCAAGGGTTAGAAGCAGCCATATACACTTTGCCTGAGTGTCTCACAATCGGGTTCTGTCGTGTCGGTTTGTCAGGGTCATAGGTCTTCACGCCACTATTAGCCTCCCGCATACGTGTGCTCACCCCAAGGGTTAGAAGCAGCCATATACACTTTGCCTGAGTGTCTCACAATCGGGTTCTGTCGTGTCGGTTTGTCAGGGTCATAGGTCTTCACGCCACTATTAGCCTCCCGCATACGTGTGCTCACCCCAAGGGTTAGAAGCAGCCATATACACTTTGCCTGAGTGTCTCACAATCGGGTTCTGTCGTGTCGGTTTGTCAGGGTCATAGGTCTTCACGCCACTATTAGCCTCCCGCATACGTGTGCTCGCCCCCAGGTTTGAGCAGCCATAACACTTTGTCGGAGTTTCGGAGTACAAAATGTCGTGTGTCAGTATATCGCTAGTGGGCCCCGCATCAGCGGGTCCCTATTTCGACTCTACAGCTTTTCCCGCGTTCAATCGCGAGCCATTACTAGTGAGTGCCGTCCGTGTCCCGCGCACGCTACGCGGCGGTCCCGTTAGCGACTTCGCTCCGCATACGTGTGCTCACCCCAAGGGTTAGAAGCAGCCATATACACTTTGCCGGAGCGTCTCACGATCGGGGTCCGTCGCGTCGGTTTGTCAGGGTTCACCGGTCTCCGCACCACTATTTTTGTCTTATCCTTCCGCGTATAAATCCGCGCGCCATTAAAGTAAATCGTCATCCCGTCAAACTCGCGGGCCAATCTGCTCGCGAGTCAATTCAGATGAGGCTGTGAAAGCCTCCGGGCTAACAGCGTGTGGATGGTTTTTTGTCGGTATGGTCCTCCTTCAGGGGATTGAGTCCGACATAACCCAGTTGCGTAACAGCATTTTCCATCCAGGGAAAAAAAAAAAAAATCATCTTAGTCTTCTGAGGAGACAATGCAGCAGTAACATATGTTCATGGGCTGGAGTTGTCACTTACTTATACTTGTAATCACTTATTATGAGGTTGACCGGTGAATGGTTTTTTAATGTAATATTGAGCTGACTCAATATCTGTCTGGTATCTTATCCGTTATGCCACAAAAATATTCGTCTGAAGTCATTCCACGATAAACTCATACCCTGTTATTGTTTTACATCCAAGACATGATTTCATTCATTGGCAACCATGTCTTGATAAACGCAACCATGTAAAAAAATAACACGGTATAATATTGTCGTGTAATGTTGTCACCCGGAATTTTGTGAATATTTTTGTGACATAGCAGCCCCTTGATAATTTAGTTCTGTGAATTGTGAGAAGCCATACGAAATTTCAGGCATTTCCCTAAGTCGACTTTTACGACACCTACGTTATGAGATATTCTCTTACTTCAACGTACACGGTATTCATTTAATATTTTTTAATATTTACCCTACATCAACTATTCATCAAAAAAAGAAAGAAGATAAATTAGAAGAAAGCAAAAGGATATGATGAAAAACAAATAGAAAATAATAAGTTCATTCTCTGTTTAAATTATTTACGTATCGCTTTAGAAAGACCTTAAAACTGTGACGAAGACGTTATTGTATGAGGAACAAAAGGGCGTTTACCTAACTTAGCATACGTTATGTTGAACCAGTTGTGTCGTTATTACACGAACGAGATACAATAACGGCACAACCGTATTTGTACTGGCAAGTACCCTAGAAATTACTACAACTTTTGAATCCGGCTGATATTGTTGATATTGTCTTACCTTCAGTAAGATAACATAATATTTTTTATGGGAAAGGCGGCAAACGAGCAAGCGGTTCACCTGATGGTAAGTGATTACCGTCGCCCACGTACATCTGCGACACCAGCGGTGCTGCAGGTGCGTTGCCGGCCTTTAAGAATATTTGGGAGATCGTAGGGAGGACGAGGAGGGGATGGGGAGGGGGAGTGGGCCTCCGGATACCTCACTTACCGAACGAAAAGTAGAAGCATAAGATGCCATTACTTCACATTGCTATTCTGCGAGGTTGTGGTAGCAATCCGGTCGAGCCGGCCCATTCGAGCAGCAGCAAAAGGCGCTTCTGGGCTCTACCACGTTAAGAAGATAACACTAATGTTGTCGATAAATCATGGCATTCGGAGTACTTTTAAAGTTTAGGTTTAGTATGAAATTTTTATTCTGTAGCACCAAAACATCAAATGTCAATATGATGATGATGACAGTTTTCTGACCTGACCTATTTCGACTGCCGCGACAACTTACGAATAATACCGGCAGTTGTCAACTGAGTACAAGATTTTATGTTACCGTAGGTGTACGCGCAAACACATAGGCACTCACTCGTCTTTACCTTTCCAATTCTGATGTATTGCTCCATATCATATGCGATAAGACCAGAGGAAGGTCTTAATACACACTTTTGACACAAGAGTCGAACTGAGGACCAGGATGGGCACTGGGCATGATAGGCAGATAGGCAGGAACGTTAACTACTAAGCCACGCGGTATCTACCAATATACATAAAGGTCTGCAATCATTTCTCTAATAAGGTTTTCAAGATGATTGAAATTCTAATTTAATGTAGATATTCTGTATCGAGTATAGTCTATCTCTATACCCTAAATCTTGCATATAATATAACATAATTATAAGCATACATAAAGATGGTTATAAGAGATATTAGCTTCCTTATCCTAAATTTCCGACCTAAAGTTTAAGACATACAGATATAATACAGAATAAATGAATATGGAATCCAGCAAGTGCATATTAATGCATTTTACGTTTTTTCTTTAGAAACGAGATTACGTTCTTTCTAATAAATTAAGCATCTAACATATATTTAAGATTTCATTATAATCGTAATAAGCTTCATGTTTCATAAAAATATAAAACTTTAAGCATATTTTTTATTTGTGTTCGACCTACCGACCATTCGACCAACATGTATTGCTATGTACAACAGAAAAAAATATTTATTTGTAATTTATTACATATATGTATATATATACATATGTAAGTAGATTACAAAATAAATTTAAATGAAAGTAGTGATTTTGTTTAAATAACTAAAGTATCCGAAAGTTCCAGTTTGAATGAAATATAATCCAGTACGGATAAAAAACATTTAAAGTCAAGTGAAAGTAAATGTTTTTTATCCGTATTTTAAAACCTTTCTTAAGAAACTAGGATTGGGAATTACAGGCATCGGAGAGAACAGATAAAAGAAATACCTACTTCAACCGGTGTCAGGTAATGTCAAAAGCTCTTACATTTATCTTTTTTAGTTTCTGCTGAAGCGAAATCTTTTAAAATACGAAGAAAAATTTTTACCTTAACTTTCATTTAATAAATATATATAACATAAACTGATTCAATTTGTCTTTTCTATATAATAAGAATTAAAATTCGGAAATTCAGGACTATAAGATTTAGATTAAAAATAAAAGTTGTCAAATTAGATTTTAAAGTTAACTTAATGTATAGTATACACATTTAAACAAATATTGCTTTTTAATGCAAATGCAGCCATTCTTGACTTCATTCTTATTATAATTTTAATCTTTTAGCCCGAGTTATTTTTTTTTTTTTAGTTTAATGTGGGGAATAGTGCTCGCACCTACCCGTCATCGTCTCCGGTGACTGGTTATGTCGGAATCAGCCGATATTTTTGTTTCACAAATAATCTGATTTGGTACTAGAACATTTGTTATCTAATATACCGTATGATTCTTTAAGGATGGACATTGTTAATGTCTAAACGGTTACTTTAACGGTTTATTAAATAGGAAAAATTATTTTTTGTTTTTGCCCAAAATATAATGAAATAACACAAAGGTATAATGTTTACACAAAACAGATGATGCTGCCCATCCCTTGCTTATTTATCCCGTTGATTTCATTAACCTCCCTTGGAATGAGATAAGACAGTAGATACTCTTACACTGCCAGTACTCATTATTCGATTAACTGCTACCTGCATATATAGCATAAATATATTGAAATTATCTTATAAATTTGTTAACTTAAAAAAAAATTCAACTTTTAGTAATTGCTTAATTTCTGTACTGTTTGTATAAATATGATGTAAATTAAATAATAAATACAAGAAAAAATGTCTTTGGAAACATTAGAATGTATTCTTACTGTTATTGTTGGTTTTGCATAACATGGGAAAAGGCATAGAACCGACTCGCATTGAATCATACTTATCTTTGGCAAGTTACCAGGAAAAAAGCCTACTAAGTTTTGGGTTGCGAAAAATCCCGGTATTTGTATTTACCATGCAATTGTTTTTTATAGTTTATGTATTAAATTGATTTGAATAATCTCAATGCTACATTTTGCCAATATTTTAATATATATAAGCACACATTAATATAAGATATATAACGTTAGTATAAGAGACCAAATATGAGTAGAATAATTTTAATAGTTATTATACTTAAGAATAAGTTTTGTGTGGGTTTTTGATTAAGGCATATATCATAGAAATAATATTCGTTCTATAATATGAATATTCCTTTTTTATTCATGAGCTATCCTCACTTCCAAGTCGTGTTGATTGCTAACTAACGTATTTCGGGCCGACGTATGACGTAACGTTCGTTCCATTGAATCGTATTCATGCAGTGTGGTAATACAGTAACTTAGGTTGCATCGTTTTATTTAAAAACTATTATATACGTATGCCTATGTATTATTACATAGTCATAAGAATTACAATATATTTTTCGAAACTTTTACCCGAAATCAAAATTTTACCTGGTAGTTCAATAAAGTCTATAATACCTATGTATAATTACATAGATATAATAGTGAAATGGTTTCATTATTTTGAAATGATCCTTTTAATCATGTTTAATCATTGCATATTTTAATTTGATAAAAAAACTAATATATTATCTTTAGTCTGTTACAAAGTGTAAAACAGCGTTTCTGTGCTACGAAGTAAAAGATAAAAAGTAAAAGTAAGAAGTATGAGTTTTATTTGCTTAACTTGAAATGTATATTTAATTTAAAATATATAAATATGCATTTATCTATTGTGTGCAGAAACTCTAATCGTAATTTTAATTAGGTTTCCCTATTTTACCGTAATGATCTACTAAAAATCATGGTTCAGTCAACGTCATTCGAGAAATTTAACATATATATTGTATTATTTAGTGAATAAGTAAACCTGGTGTTTGCTTTTATGCCAATAAATTTAACTCTCGTTAAGGTAACAAGTACGTACATAAATTATGAACTATCGGTGTAAATAGTATTTTGTCTTTGAGTTGATTAAATATATAACATTTATATTTATACGTCAGATATGGTCTAGTACAATATCAAGTAAAGTAAAGTAAATTAGCAGTCTGTCTCATAGCTGGGCAAAGGCTTTCTCAAAGGGATAACTATCCCGAAAAATACCTCATCAAAATTAGGTAGAGCGACTGCGATCGCAAATCTACTTTCCGGGCGTGGTAAATGTGGCAAATCTATCCTTATTTCCCCAAAGAGTTTTTTTTTCTGGTGTGGATTCTTTACAGGTAGTTAAACCGTTTAACCACATCTTGTATCAAAAATCAATTCATGATAGCCTAAAACTTAACACAGCCACAAAGGGTTCCTTGGTAGAGGTCGCAGACTGATAAGTTGTAACTAAACTTGCCTTAAATACGATCACAATGGTTTATACACACATCAAAAAAGTCTAAGCAACATGCATGAAAATTACAAATACCATTTATATTAATTAATTTCTAAGTCTTTACTCAGTCAAAGTGCGTAGGTGTGTAAACTTTAGTTATTGATGACATACTGGCTGGTTGTAAAAAAAATTCGATTAAGTTTTGTTTTTTTTCATAAAATTAAATGAAAGGGAATTTGTTTGAATTTAAGTGCGTTTTTATTGCTACGTTTAGTCTTGATTTTATAATTGTACCAACCATTTAAATAAAGTTAGCGACAAAATTTAATTGCTAGATATTCTTTACTTCATGGAGCGACGTCATTTGACGGCAAATGAAATGCAAAGAGCTGTTGCAAGAGGGAAGTAATCAATCTCAGGTATCTTGGCATTTTGGCATTCATAGAAGTGTTATTTGTCGTCTTTGGCAGCGCTACAATAATACAAGGGAACCCGCTGAACAGCATTCGGGCCGTAAAAGGAGTACAACCACTCGGCAAGACCGGTACATACTACTGACTTCAAGACGCCAGCCGATGTTAACCGCTCGAGAGATCCATGGGAGAGAGATAAATGAAAACATGGACGCTGAAAATTACGTTGAGGATATTCTCAGACCTTATGTCCATCCATTTGCACAAACCTTTGGCTCCGATTTTACGTTAATGCGCGTTCACATACTCGGCGAACCAGTTAATACTTGGCAACGGAGAACATACGGGTATTGCCCTGGCCTGCACAATCGCCAGACCTCAACCCCATCGAGCACGCATGGGACATGCTCCAGGGACTTGTTTTGAAGGACTTGGACGGAGTGACAACAACCCAGCAGCTGAAGAATTTGCTACAATTCCATTGGGAGCGAATACTGCAAGATGTCATAAACAGTCTCATAAATTCAATGAATGATCGTTGCCGACAAGTTCTGAATAGCAGAGGAGGCCATACGTTGTATTAAATTATCCTATTCTTTCACAATAAATTAATTTTCTTTAGAAATTTCATTTTGTTAAAAAAAATGTTTAGTTGCTTATGTACCTTAGTTTCTGCAGTATATTCTAATTTGTAAATTGTTAATTTCTGTTATTAAAAGAACTTACAAAGACAACAGCTGTTATTTTTACATCAAAGGACCCTAAAAATATTATTTTAAAAATAAAATACAACGTTATAATTTGAAAAACCACCCTAAAATTTAAATTAGTACATGTTGCTTAGACTTTTTTGATGTGTGTAGTTGGAAAGAAAACGTTTACTTAAATATAAAAGAAATCTCTTAGATCACAAAGATGAATCAGGTAAGTTTTGGATTTAAATAAATCGCTTGGACATGCCAACAACGCTGTCTGTACATTATGTCAAATAATTGGAGATCACAGCGGGAATTGTGTAAACGTATCTCTGCTTCACCTCGCGAATCGTCAGGCGCCACCGCACTCCCGCATCCACTTGTGGTTGGGAGCGAACGTCCGCATGCGATAGACACTCGCCTCTTCGGCTGAATGCAATGATCTTTTCCCACGCGTGTGACAATATTCTGGCGAACGAACGAACTACTGGATACTGTGCGCATACGCAAGCCGCTGATGACTGCAATGCAGCTGTAAGAGTGAAGAATGCGAAGAACGTTTTGCCAGGAACAGGTGAAGAAAGCAGCTAGGTAAATACCTATTCCCACTGGACCTTCATCAAACCCTAATCACAGTTGAACCAGCCCTGTACCATGAGGTATGAGCTTTATTTCTTATTCCGCAATAATTAATTGCCCCCACCGCGTGAAGTCATACCAACGTTTGTATAATTTTGTTAATAGTATATTTCCCCTAACATCCCCAGATTAGCAATATAGATTTTTTTAGATCATCATTCATATAATTCGATAGAATCAGGCGTTACTTTGCGGAAATCCATTGTGATAAAGATGTCAGAAAAAAGATATCTCGCAGTATTCCTCACTCGGTGGTTGTACGTACGTTGTTGTACGTTGACGTACAACCATAAGGCGAGGCGAAACACGCGTTTTAAACGTTTGTGGTGTATATTACCTAGTGTCGAGTGTAGTGCTGGTGTTGTTGATTGTTTTGGTCAAGGTGTGAAAGAAGTAGTGCAAGTATTTGTTTGAAATTTCTTCTCTTTGAACTTGATAATATAGGTAAATTTTATCAGAAATTCACTATTGCTCGAAATATTTTTTTCTAGGATCTTTATTTTTCGCAACGTCTACTACTTTAAGTATATTAAGATACTGTACTACATTAAGATTACACTGTGTCACATTGGATGTATATGGTTTAATATTACCAAGTATATCTGTGGGAGGGGCAATGTTCAGGCAGTATGAAACTAATAAATAATACACAGTACGCAATATACGATCTCCTTTTCCAAATGCTAACATCATATGTACGTGGTCAGCTGCATGTACCCTGCTAGTTGATAAAGTAGGAACAATAATGGCTGAAAATTCAACCGAATCCATGAATTCTACAAATAACACGGGCTAGTGACGGGTCGCAGCATCCCTTATGTGTATGTAGTGAGGGTACTGCGTTCACAAACCCAACGAAATAAGTGCCAGTTTTTGTCGGGGATTTCTAGAAGTGGCTTATGTCAAGCAGTGGACTTAAATAAGTAATAAAAGGGTGATAAAGAAGAAAGAAGATAATAAAATACTATTCTGCAGGCTGATGAAGTGAATTCTTACGTAATCTTGTACGCAAAAAACGTTACGAGTATTTTATAATTCAACGTTTAAAATTTTGAGTATTTTTTTTAATTTAGCGTTCACTCGCTTGGTTGTGGTTTATGACAATTAAAAGAGATTTATCTCTCAATCAAAGGGTTAGTGATTAAAATCCGTGACCAAACACCACAACAATTTATTGGCTCTTGATATTGATATATTTCATTCACAGAAAATGAGTAAATTAATAAACAATTGCCTTTAGTATCTATTTAATCATTTTGAACATAAAAATATTATAATTATTAATTACATATTATTTTTAAGGACTTCCGCATTTTGTAACTTTTAAATAGATATTATGTTTTAGGCAGTTTGATCCCGCTTTGCAATATGGTTAGTTGAAAAGAAAACGTTTACTTAAATATAAAAGAAATCTCTTAGATCACAAAGATGAATCAGGTAAGTTTTGATTTAAATAAATCGCTTGACATGCCAACAACGCTGTCTGTACATTATGTCAAATAATTGAGATCACAGCGGAATTGTGTAAACGTATCTCTGCTTCACCTCGCGAATCGTCAGGCGCCACCGCACTCCCGCATCCACTTGTGGTTGGGAGCGAACGTCCGCATGCGATAGACACTCGCCTCTTCGGCTGAATGCAATGATCTTTTCCCACGCGTGTGACAATATTCTGGCGAACGAACGAACTACTGGATACTGTGCGCATACGCAAGCCGCTGATGACTGCAATGCAGCTGTAAGAGTGAAGAATGCGAAGAACGTTTTGCCAGGAACAGGTGAAGAAAGCAGCTAGGTAAATACCTATTCCCACTGGACCTTCATCAAACCCTAATCACAGTTGAACCAGCCCTGTACCATGAGGTATGAGCTTTATTTCTTATTCCGCAATAATTAATTGCCCCCACCGCGTGAAGTCATACCAACGTTTGTATAATTTTGTTAATAGTATATTTCCCCTAACATCCCCAGATTAGCAATATAGATTTTTTTAGATCATCATTCATATAATTCGATAGAATCAGGCGTTACTTTGCGGAAATCCATTGTGATAAAGATGTCAGAAAAAAGATATCTCGCAGTATTCCTCACTCGGTGGTTGTACGTACGTTGTTGTACGTTGACGTACAACCATAAGGCGAGGCGAAACACGCGTTTTAAACGTTTGTGGTGTATATTACCTAGTGTCGAGTGTAGTGCTGGTGTTGTTGATTGTTTTGGTCAAGGTGTGAAAGAAGTAGTGCAAGTATTTGTTTGAAATTTCTTCTCTTTGAACTTGATAATATAGGTAAATTTTATCAGAAATTCACTATTGCTCGAAATATTTTTTTCTAGGATCTTTATTTTTCGCAACGTCTACTACTTTAAGTATATTAAGATACTGTACTACATTAAGATTACACTGTGTCACATTGGATGTATATGGTTTAATATTACCAAGTATATCTGTGGGAGGGGCAATGTTCAGGCAGTATGAAACTAATAAATAATACACAGTACGCAATATACGATCTCCTTTTCCAAATGCTAACATCATATGTACGTGGTCAGCTGCATGTACCCTGCTAGTTGATAAAGTAGGAACAATAATGGCTGAAAATTCAACCGAATCCATGAATTCTACAAATAACACGGGCTAGTGACGGGTCGCAGCATCCCTAATGTGTATGTAGTGAGGGTACTGCGTTCACAAACCCAACGAAATAAGTGCCAGTTTTTGTCGGGGATTTCTAGAAGTGGCCTATGTCAAGCAGTGGACTTAAATAAGTAATAAAAGGGTGATAAAGAAGAAAGAAGATAATAAAATACTATTCTGCAGGCTAATGAAGTGAATTCTTACGTAATATTGTACGCAAAAAACGTTACGAGTATTTTATAATTCAACGTTTAAAATTTTGAGTATTTTTTTTAATTTAGCGTTCACTCGCTAGGTTGTGGTTTATGACAATTAAAAGAGATTTATCTCTCAATCAAAGGGTTAGTGATTAAAATCCGTGACCAAACACCACAACAATTTATTGGCTCTTGATATTGATATATTTCATTCACAGAAAATGAGTAAATTAATAAACAATTGCCTTTAGTATCTATTTAATCATTTTGAACATAAAAATATTATAATTATTAATTACATATTATTTTTAAGGACTTCCCCATTTTGTAACTTTTAAATAGATATTATGTTTTAGGCAGTTTGATCCCGCTTTGCATTATGGTTATTTGATTAAAAATATGATTTACTAGATTTTTCAAACGATAATGTATGAGTACGAACTACGGCGTGGTTTTATTATGTTGTTTTAATAGCCGTTTTCTGTATTTTTCCTTATGCTTATGTGTATCACATTTTTTAACTATAGGATTTAAAATCCACAATACAATCGCTTCATTAGTATTTGCGTGTAAATACCGTTCTGATTGATGTCAGTTTATTTAGGAATTAAATGTACCATAACTTTTAATTTCTTTTAAGTATTCGAACAGTAGCCATCCTAATGTCATAATATCCCCCGAGTTTAATTTTGAATGTTTTATCCGATATACGCAGATAGAGCTCACGGTATCTTTTTAACTTTATTTCACGGTGAAGGCGGAGGGTGGATGGGGGCAGAGCAAGTGCCTGACCGACTCCCTCCGGATTAGAGATACGCTGTGTACCCGGCGGCCTTTACAACTTCGACGGAAAAGACTCGCGTGCAAGATTTAAAAACAAGTAAAAAATAATAAACAACAATAAGGCTGTAGTGTTGACACGACGCGTTGCTATGCTGGCTGCTTCCATGCTGCACTCTGACCTCTGTTAACGAAATAGACTTCCGATAACTAGACGGGAAGCCCGAAGCAACACTAACGAAGCTTAAGGAGATACCACACTTCGGCTTGGGTTACCATCGATAAGGGTAGAATTAGTTTGAGAAACGACCTAGTACACGCTTTAATAAAAATCTACCAAACGGGCTTCATTTTAATCGTCATTAAATTGTCCTTGTAATCCTCCTCATGACTAATTGCTAAGTTTCCTTTTCAAATTTAGATTAATGTAGCTGTAACATAAAATAAACAAATTATAATCAACGTTGTATAATTTGTTCATACTGCTAAACATCTATAGAAACCGATAAAGGAAGTGGTAGCGCATTGTAATATTCAAAATAAAAATAAAATTAAACTGTTGGCTGTAATCGTTCGCTGCAAGGCTTTAATAACATTAGCATAAAACATTTAAAGAGAACGTTAGTGCAGAAAATGCAATTCACCACGCTTATAGCAGATCGCGTATCTAAGGCTTTAAAAGAGGTTTAGTTAAAGATGATTTGAAGTGTGTAAGGGAAAATATAATGTTGATTTACTTCAAAGGTTAACCGTTTGCTGTCTAATAGACGAGGTTTTGGCAATCAATTCATAGCGGAAAAGGCATCTAAATATGCTGAATCCTGAACACATGGACTAGTAGATAAAAAGCTTCTAGGGCGTGGATTCTGGTACTACTCTCTACAACCCACCTGCCTAGCGTGGTGATTGTGGGCAAATATTATATTAAATGTGTACCAATTTTGTTGAAACCTGTATCAAACAGTGGACTTATACAGGTGATATAGAAGAAAAATTTTGAGTATAAAATAAAATCAAACAAGCAACAACTAGCAGTGCATAATATTACAAATATTTATTTTAACATCTCCAACAAAGAACTCGTGCTAGGATATTTTGCATTCAGCACTAATGGTTTATTATGCTGTTTGTGCTTCTTATGTACTTGGCGGAGCTTTTACTTAAATATGCAACAGTTCAATGTTCTTTTCGATGAAATATTATTAAATACAGTATTTACATTTAATTATTAAGGTTAAGTATGAAATTGCCATTTTCTAATGAAAAATTAAAAAACCTTTTTTTGCTAAGAAAAAACTATGTTTATTTAATCGAAGTATTTACCCAAATTGTCTATATATTTCTGCTATCTCGAGAGAAGATCATTTATATCTTTGCGATACAAATGTAGAGAACATATCTCCAGGATATATACTCTACAAAGTTTATAAATGCATTTTGTTTTTTCTGGTTTCTAACTGGTAGTCTTGTTTTGTTAGCATGGAGCAATAATGGCGAAGATCGATTGACGAGTCGGGGCAATTTATCTTTTAGTTTCGCCATCTTTGTTCGAAGTTCTTCACAATGGACATATGCTATTATTGATGTAAGTGTACGAGCAAATATAAGCACTAACTCGACATTTCCTTTTTCGTATCTAATTCGACGTATCGTATCTTATGCGTCAAGTTCGAGGGAAGGTTCAGAAAATGGGTACGTATCGCAATCAGATCAAAGAAAAAAAATTATGCATTTCACAAATATTGGCTTCAACTGGATTTCGGAACCCTAGCAAAAAGGTACGCCACGCGGTCATCTGAAAATCTGCATCGTACAAGTTACAAGAAATATTTGAAATTTATTTCTATGTTAATTTCTCATTAATTTAGGTCTCCTGTAAATGCTATCGCTGCTAGATTTGTAAACAGCTATTTGTTTCTTGACTATTTTCTCGATTTTTTTTATAAAATTCGTTTTACAAATAAATAATAAAAATTAAACAGCGTTAAGCATTTTTTTTATGAAGTGAAAAGCGTTAGAACAAAAAATAAGGCTTTATCGTCAATCAAAAATTGTAAATATTTTTTTAGGCCGTAATTTCCGTAATATAAAAAATGAGTAATAAAAACGCTCTGTGAAAATATTTAAAATGAGTATAAACATAAAAATGGGGTGTAAGGGGGCATGCTGAGTATGGGGAAACTTTGAAGAAATGCATACCATCTTCACGCTTTTTTGCAGACGCCTATGTTTAGCAGTAGCTTTTAATATACTGGTGAATGCATTATTTAGAATAATAATAAAAAATATCGAACAATCACACGTTAAGCATTCCCTACCTAAGATTCCCTGTCTCTTGTTAACTGTATGGTGACAATATATTTATATCTATGTAGGTGTGTTTACTAGTGCATATAATATGTATAATATATACATTACATAGATAAATAATAATATATACATAAATAAGTAAACATCTATGACTTGGTTACAGACATTTATATTCAGCATACAAATGTTAGTCCCCGGGGCTTCGATCCCGCAACCCTCAGTTTCCAAAGCAGGTTCACAATCGTTACGTGATTTAATCCATTAAACATATTTCACAATTTTTTAGAAAAGTGTGAAGGTACAGTAAATCACGATGTTGATATCTTTTACTAACGTTTTTACGAATATTGCTGAAATGCCTATTTTCGACATTAATATAAAATATTACATTTACGCGTGTTTTCTTAACGTATGAACGTTAATATTTTTAAATAATTTCCTTTTTACTTTATATAAAAACTTACTTGAAGTAATTTGTTGGAGGAATCGTTATAATTTCCAAGATGTCCTTGACCGGGTTTTTATAAGATACTACATTGGCCTTTAGCCAATAGTCCTATGTAGAAAATAATGCAGTCAACAAAACGAATTCATTTAGCAGTAAAGTGAAGATTTATACAACATTTCTCTTTGTTTGTGAACAATAAAAGCAGTCTCCATAAATATATTTTAGACGTTAACACTAAAGACATGAAAACGAGACAGTATAGAACCGTCGCTGCTCAGCAAAATTGTATCATTATATCCCTTATTTGCAAATTCTAAAAAGAACACGAACAGAATAAGATATAAGAAGAACAATTTTTATTGCTTCTTTCATTTTACACAGAACAATATTAGGATGCTTAAAGTAGCAGCCTGTAGATGCCCACCGCTGGGAAAAGGCGTCCTCAAACATCTGAGAGGGCTTTGAAGCCGGAAAGGGTCCGGCACGCTGCTCCGGGTTGCGAATTGCGGTTTCCGGCCTTCACATGTCCTCGAAATAGTATTGATCAGACATGCGGGTTTCCTCACGAAGTTTTCATTCACCGCGGAGCAGGTGGTGGTAAATTCAGCATTTACAATGGCTATTAACAATTTTAGTAGTGCCGGCATCTGGAATCGAACCCTTGGTCAATCGCGCTTTATGAAACTAAAGCGAGTGCTCTGACTACTAGGCTACCACGGCTATTAGGATGCCTACTTTAATAAAATGAAAACATCGGATTCAGTGTAAGACATACCAATTGTACCCTCATAGACCAACGTAAACAAATAAGTTACACTCTATTATATCTGGATGAGGCATGAATCAAAGATCAATAAAAATCACCTACTCAGGAAGCGCGTAATTTCTTTTTGGCTTTCATAATTTTTAGCTTTTAAACAATCTATTTAATTTTATTTATGAAGAGGAACTAAAGTAATTGTTTATTTTAATATGCCTTAGCGTGTCAAAATAATGTAATTCACATCATGTATTATTCAATCTGAAAATATTTAAAATGAGTATAAACATAAAATGGGGTGTAAGGGGGCATGCTGAGTATGGGGAAACTTTGAAGAAATGCATACCATCTTCACGCTTTTTTGCAGACGCCTATGTTTAGCAGTAGCTTTTAATATACTGGTGAATGCATTATTTAGAATAATAATAAAAAATATCGAACAATCACACGTTAAGCATTCCCTACCTAAGATTCCCTGTCTCTTGTTAACTGTATGGTGACAATATATTTATATCTATGTAGGTGTGTTTACTAGTGCATATAATATGTATAATATATACATTACATAGATAAATAATAATATATACATAAATAAGTAAACATCTATGACTTGGTTACAGACATTTATATTCAGCATACAAATGTTAGTCCCTGGGCTTCGATCCCGCAACCCTCAGTTTCCAAAGCAGGTTCACAATCGTTACGTGATTTAATCCATTAAACATATTTCACAATTTTTTAGAAAAGTGTGAAGGTACAGTAAATCACGATGTTGATATCTTTTACTAACGTTTTTACGAATATTGCTGAAATGCCTATTTTCGACATTAATATAAAATATTACATTTACGCGTGTTTTCTTAACGTATGAACGTTAATATTTTTAAATAATTTCCTTTTTACTTTATATAAAAACTTACTTGAAGTAATTTGTTGGAGGAATCGTTATAATTTCCAAGATGTCCTTGACCGGGTTTTTATAAGATACTACATTGGCCTTTAGCCAATAGTCCTATGTAGAAAATAATGCAGTCAACAAAACGAATTCATTTAGCAGTAAAGTGAAGATTTATACAACATTTCTCTTTGTTTGTGAACAATAAAAGCAGTCTCCATAAATATATTTTAGACGTTAACACTAAAGACATGAAAACGAGACAGTATAGAACCGTCGCTGCTCAGCAAAATTGTATCATTATATCCCTTATTTGCAAATTCTAAAAAGAACACGAACAGAATAAGATATAAGAAGAACAATTTTTATTGCTTCTTTCATTTTACACAGAACAATATTAGGATGCTTAAAGTAGCAGCCTGTAGATGCCCACCGCTGGGAAAAGGCGTCCTCAAACATCTGAGAGGGCTTTGAAGCCGGAAAGGGTCCGGCACGCTGCTCCGGGTTGCGAGTTGCGGTTTCCGGCCTTCACATGTCCTCGAAATAGTATTGATCAGACATGCGGGTTTCCTCACGAAGTTTTCATTCACCGCGGAGCAGGTGGTGGTAAATTCAGCATTTACAATGGCTATTAACAATTTTAGTAGTGCCGGCATCTGGAATCGAACCCTTGGTCAATCGCGCTTTATGAAACTAAAGCGAGTGCTCTGACTACTAGGCTACCACGGCTATTAGGATGCCTACTTTAATAAAATGAAAACATCGGATTCAGTGTAAGACATACCAATTGTACCCTCATAGACCAACGTAAACAAATAAGTTACACTCTATTATATCTGGATGAGGCATGAATCAAAGATCAATAAAAATCACCTACTCAGGAAGCGCGTAATTTCTTTTTGGCTTTCATAATTTTTAGCTTTTAAACAATCTATTTAATTTTATTTATGAAGAGGAACTAAAGTAATTGTTTATTTTAATATGCCTTAGCGTGTCAAAATAATGTAATTCACATCATGTATTATTCAATCTGAAAATATTTAAAATTATTGACAATTGGGTTAAAAGACATTTAATAATTGTTACATTACATACGATATATATTTAATCCCTTTGATTTAGCTTATTTTACTTATAGAAAAAATCAAAAAATAGAAGGGTATTCTAACGAAATTTACTGATGTTAAAAGATATGTACAGTATAATAGTGTGTGCAGTGGGTATTAGCGTGTTTACTCCTCGTGATTGAAACCAATAATTGGAAAGTAAGCTTAAACAATGCGGGTATTGTTCTCCTAACGAGGCTGCTTTACATTTAGGTCACGTACATGCTTTTGCTCTGTTCGTAGTTCTCATAATTGTTATTAAAGTAAATTACAAGAATATAATGAATTACTATAAATTAGAAAAGGCGTAATTGTGTTCTGAGAAGTACCTGATTAATTTGTTACATTATAAATGCTTGCTTTGAAATATAAATCATTTCTTATTTGAAATAACAGGTTTCTCTTATTTAACCTCTGACCGGTCTGATTTATTTAGAACTTAGTATATTTGATACTGTTATTTCGCCATTCATCGGAACCCATAAGATTTTCTCGACATTTGTCTAACTTAAATTTTATGATGATTGCATCGGTGGCAGAAAACCTTAAACTGCCACCATACGAGAACCTACTAATAACATAAGTGACTACTATCTTGTATGTTCATCAGAACATTTTGAGAAATAACATTTTTTTTTAAACTTGTGCTATAGCATAAACTACTTTCTTGTATCGCTATTCTCTGCGGTCTTCAGCTAGACGTTCTAAAAGAGAACAACTTCCTTGCCCCACCTTTCACGGGCGCTCCTTGGCATCGTCTTCGGTCCTTGGCCAATCATAACGCTCAATTCTGCTTCAGTCTAACAGCCTTACAGTCTATTTTACTCCTAAGACACTGCGATTTATTGCTCGTTGACAGAGCTTAAGATTAGATTATTTTTTAGAATTGAACTAGGCCTATGTATCCTAAGTAGTGATTCTCATGATACACATGCCAATGAGTTTTTTTTATTAATTTCCCTAGAAAAAGGACTCAATGTTAGCATTAGCAGTATTTGATATACATCTAAAGTACTAAGTAAAGTCTTCTCCATCTTCAAGAACAGAGGAGTTTCGCCTGATGTGTTGAAAGATTTTGTCAAGTACATGTATTTGGGTTAAAGTTCTTTTTGTTAGATTTATTAGGTTAGTTTGTATAAACAAGTAAACTACTTACTTGTTTATATTTTTTTAATATCGTACAAAACTGAAAATTTCGTAGAATTCTGAAGTGAAATCTCTAACAGCTTTATTTCACTCACGTATTTGAAAAGAATAGGCAACATATGAACACGCCTTTACAACGCGGTCACGGATACACCTGTATGGATGAAAATATATTTCCAATTTTTTAAACATTCAGTTCCTTACTTGGAACGCCGCCGCCACGAATAAATAATAAAAACACCCTTTCAATCTGTATTACTAGTTTACTAGACTTAGCGCAGATAATGAACACGTAAATAACGTATATTTGTGTTACAAACATTTTATTTAAAATTACATTAATTCCTAATATTGAATCTGTATTATTATTTTTTATGAAAGAAACTGAACATTAGAGTATCCATTAAAAACTAAACACTATCCCAAATGCTTGGACAATTTGATTTGATTTTGAGGTAATTTTACACTTGTATTGTGTAAAGTGCTTCAAAACGCAAAACTGTCCCGTACGTTTTCGATTCTCCAGCTTATTTACAGCCTGATAAGACATCTTGTGATTCCAAACACGTAACGCTGTCTCGTTTATATTGATGTTTCATATTTCGCAGCATCTTGCTATCGAATTACTGTATCGGAATTTTATTTGACTTAATATTGAGATCATTCCTTTTCTATTATCTAATTTTTAGTTTAGAAACGTTATTATAAAAAAAAATTCTCTATTGACCTGCGAAGTAAAAATCTACCACACCTCGCTTACTATCCGTGGGTTGCGGAATCCCGTTGAACTATACTACGTGTGTAGTGACAAATGAAAATCCGTTATCTGTAAAGTTTTACAAGTTGTTTTGCAATACTTAGGGTAGGCAGACTATTTGCAAAACGTTTAAAATACTACAAAGTTGCAGGGTTAATATACAGTGAAGCTACTGTGTGTACTGAAGCCACATGGAATACTGTTCTCATCTCTGGGCAGGGGCACCCTAGTACCAACTCCTTCCATTTGACCGCATCCAACGTCAAGCGGCTCGAATTGTCGGCGACCAAGCTCTCTCTGATCGGCTTGATCCTTTGGCTTTGCGAAGAGATGTTGCTTCTCTTTGCATTTTTTACAAAATTTTCCCCGGGGAATGTTCTGAGGAACTGTTCGGATTGATCCCAGCTGCTGAGTTTCACCATCGTACATCGCGACAGAATTCGAAGTTCCATTGATACCACCTAGATGGTTGGCATTCCACCACAGTGCGCTTTAATCGCAGTTTTCTGCCACGCACTTCGACTTTGTGGAATCAGCTGTCGCCAGCAATATTTCCGAACAGTTACGACTTAGGGACCTTCAAGAAAAGAGCTTATTCCTTCCTTAAAGGCCGGCAGCGCATCTGTACCTCCTCTGGTGTTGTGGATGTTCGTGGGCGTCGGTGATCACTTACCATCAGGTGAGCCGCACGCTCGTTTGCCCCCTTCTTCTATAAAAAAAAAGCGACATTTTATATAGTTTATAATAGTTAATGTTAATTATTATCAACTAATATTGCAGCACTCTTTTAGGCTACGTATTTACATAAAATATCTTATTATGGAAAAATCTAAACTGTATTCTATCCTTTAGAAGTACAAAAGAATGTACATCCTGTAAATAGGCCACTACAGGGTTATAGGCCTCTCCCATAAGGAGGATTTGCCAAAATCGTTTGGTAAGTGGATTGGCAAACGCAGTACCAGATACATCGTACCTTAGACCCTGCTGCCCGATATCGGATTGTTTATGTTAAAAAAATTCAGTCTCCATCTGTCAATATCGATTGCGTTTATCAATGTTTTTATGTACATAAGCAGAAAAAATAAATATATAAATTAATTAAACCGCACATTTCACAAATGGATAAAGTTTTAATTGACTCATTAACCCCGACAACACGTGTCTGCCCAATAACGGTGAGGACGTTCATTTTATGCTTAAATGAAGATACGGTTTTGTAAATCCACGCAGGATAAAATTCAAAATCTGAATTTATTTATTTTATTCATGTTGGTTAATGGTGAGTTAGTAATTTTGTAATTAAAAGAATTTAAGAGAAAATAAAATCATAGGAAGCAGTATAGCAGCGTATAAACAGTGCTCATACTTACGAGTAGGTACAGATAAAACAGTGATGGTTAGTTAGACTGCTCAATTTGTTTTTAAAATCTTCTGATATATTGTTTGCTTTGACGAAATGAAATTAAGGCTCATATATAAGTTATGCTATGATTATTCTATTTTAGTCAATGCTGGGCCTTTTAGACCAAGCGTTTCGACTTTTGACCTACAGGCAAAAAAAATATCTATATCTGCATAATAAGTATATTTCGCTGCAGATCCTTTGAGATATTTGAGAAAGCGGCTCAGCTGTGGCCAGGATGCTACTTTTCTTTACTGCAGGGTGTTTGAGAAAGCTCAAAGTTGTTCAGCCGGCTATGGAAAGGGCTACTCTCGGTGTCTCTTTGCGTGTTAGAATCTGTAAAGAAGATATCAACCAACATAGCCGTAAGGATCAGCAAGTTGAAGTGGTAATGGTGCAGTCTCAAATAGCTCGCAGAATTGGCAACCTCGTACAGGCATACGCAGTGTAGGACTGGACAGACTAGAAACTTGGAAATTTTGAAAAATCTGGGACAGACTTGAACAGATTTACATGTAAAAAGTAACGAAACTATAGTGCTGTGAATTTCACAACTCGATAGATAAAAACTCCGATATATTATTACTCCAAGAGAAATACTGGATAAAATGTTAACATGTCTATTTAGTACGAAATTACATTATAAATAATACTACGCAGTACTCATTTACATCCGCGTATGAAATAACTAGTAAAATCTAGTGAAAGCATGAATGAAACTCCGATTCGGTTTTAGTATTCTAAAGTGTCCTGGTTGATAAAATATACAAATTATTTATTTTAACATTTACAGTTTCTTACAATATTCCATCACAATTAAAATTATTGATTAGTAAAAATAATTTAATTTCAATTGGAACTCTTATACTAGTGTAACAGTTCCAATTGACAATAATTCAGTAAGAAGAAATAAAATAAAAAAATCATGTTTCAAAAATTGGCGGTGTAAACGAAACTCTTTGGTAAGCAAAATAAAGCCTTAACACTGGTTGAAACCTAAGCTTATTTTTATTAAAAATTAAACGGGAATTTTCTATAATAATCGAAAATAAAAAGATGATCTAAATTTGGCACTATATAAGAATCTCTGGAGCGCGCCCCAGCGGAGACTTCGGTAGTGAGCTACATTGTCAGGAGGAGAAAAAGACCGGAAGATAAAGAAGAAAACGAAAAGAAAAAGAAGAGGAGATGGAAGAATGATTCAATGAGTGAAAATGAAGTAACCAGTGGAAGAAGAGACAGAGGACTGTTAATGAGCATGCAGATTCGTGGAAGATCATGCGCAAAAGACACCGCATCGAACGTTAATTAACGTTATTTATTTATTAATTATATATCAGTATTATAATTTTTATTAAGTACTAATTATAAATCTTTGGATTTTTATATCTCTAGATAGAGATTGATTAAAGGTGATTACATAGCCCATAATTGACTAGATCTCAGGCAACATGGCAGTTGCAAGCTTCGAGCTTGGGCTCAGGTATTCAGTTTTGTAAAGTAGATTTCACACCTAAAAACTTTGGAACATTATGATGAGTAGATACCTAGCACATTGATCAAAGCCAATTAATTTCAAATATTTAGTACTGTTAAAAATATATCACACCAACGAACTTGATGCTTTGATTTTAGCCAAGTCCCCATTATCTAGTTCCCAATCATAATGGCTGTGTAAAACGATAAGTTTTGTCCCAAGCAACTTTGTCTAGACTTCTGTGCAGTAATTGACGATTTTTGTAGTGAAATTTCTACGGGCACGGTAGGGTAATAATTCGGTTAGGATTACGCGTTACGTTAAGTATGAATATGTTTCATGAAAATATATTTTCTAGTTAATATACAATTTTGTACCAAAATTACGGATAGGCACATTATGCATAGATTTATGTGTACAAAGGTATAATGACGTAATATATGTATCAATTTATAAAATAGTATGTAGTGCTTTATGAAATGAAAATTTCGCTTCAAAAAAATATTCAGAATATTTAAAAAAAATACACAGCAAAGTGTGTATAACTCATAGATGTTTTTCTTCTTAGACGTGTAGACACTGACATAAACACCATTTTTTTATGTATAATTAATAATCACTATTACACAAGTATTTTTTAACCACTTTGGATGATTCTTTTTCTATCTGAAAGGACAATATTTATGTAATTGATTAACTTCTAGATATGCAAACAGATAGAAAGAACGGTATATTGCGGACTTTTGTAAGTGATCATGATTATCCGAACTTACATAATATAACGTTATAGATATGAAAGTCTTTCGTTTGCGGCTCAAACAAGTCTATAGGACTGAATGGATTTCAATGAATAGGATATACTTATCACGATCAAGAGTTCCCTGTAAAGAAAATTTTAGTCATTAATATAATTAACCTTTACGTCCACAATTACGTTATACCTTACTCGTCCAATAGTGAATAAAAAATTTAATAATTACAGAGTTTCTAAATACAATATAATTGATATTTATAATGAAACACAAATATAGTAAGAGAATTGAGATCTTCAGCATTTTAATAATTCATCACTGGGCCTTATCGACTATACTACAATAAAAATCCCAAACCTCTCATTCCCAATGATGTCAGATGACAGGCATCTGACATTATTAGCGTTACCTTGTTAAAGATGCCGTCGGAAAATTACTTTTGGTAATAACTAAGGATCGCATGACTTCGTCAACACCTAGTTATAAATCTTTTTAAAAAGCAAATCATCAATCTAGAAAACTTGACTACATGCGTTCATAACCAATTTGCGGATGCGTTATTGTGGGATGTGTGTCAGAGAGGTGGCGCCTGAAACTCTTCGATTCGTCAGGTAAAGCGGAGATACATTGCGTAAAATTCCCGCGGCGATGTCGAATCATTTGACATTATGTACAGACAGCCATTACGGCGTGTCCAATTTTCAAATCACTCGTGAAAATTGTCTTATTTTATAAAGTTCATGAATAATTATTTCATATATATATGATAAAGCAGATGTTCCAGGGGTATTTTTTGGTAAAGCAGCACTGCCATTCCTATGTATTAGGGGTTCAGCAGTGCTGTCCTTTTCTTGATCCATTACAAATAAGGAACTCATTTATTTATTTACTTTACACTTTTAACAATATTAAATCACAGATGACTCTGTAAAAATTGATTAACACAACAGTGAAAGAATAGACGACCTACACCCAATGCCACAACTCAAGTGTCCCTCAGCCGGTGTAATGAAACTCTCACTCCATATCGAAAACTTACTTAAGAATTTTACAGTACAGTGTGTTCAACAAATCTTAATTAAATTGTAATTCACTATTAGAAAATAAGTAAATCGGATTATTACTAACAAATTTAGGCAATTAATAATTTCACTCTAAATTATAATGTGGTAATTATAACGTCTCGTAATTAATTAACGGAAACAAAACATTAGCGCCACGTCGAGTGAGGTGTCAAAAGTTCCCGATAGATGGCGGGAATTACTACCCGATAAATCTTTAAAAGAGAAAACTATAAATGTATTACAAATTAGGTAATTAATACACTGAAATCATTATAAAAAATATTTAAAGGCGTCAGATGAACTAGACCGTTAAATAAGAAGAGGCTCTTGCGGCGACATATATTATAAAAATAAAAATAACATAATTAATATCTAATAAAAGTGCAAACAAATAGTAATAATATAAAACATAATCATGGGTATGCAAATAATAATATTATTTGCATACCCATGATATATTAATTTTGTATTTTCACTATACTGTGTGACATTTCATGGACTTTGTGGCAATGAAGCGTTCGATCCATAAGGATTCAACGCAAATGGACCGTAAACACAATAAGAGTTCTTTTACACAACACTCAAACGAAATTGCTAAATGATTTGCTTTTCTTATATTCTATGAATGATGTATTACGGAAAGTTTTAACTATCTTTAATTAAAAACAAAATTTCTTATCTATAGATATAGTCAAAATTACTTACGATGTCATAGTTGACAGTACTTTGTAATTTGTAATTTTATACTACCCGATCGACGTTTCCAGGCTAGTTCAAGTTACAATCCACTAAACTTTGTCTACCGAAATAATACCTAACGTAAATGTAACACGATGAAGTGGGACACTTTTCGTTATCTATAGATAAGAAATTATTGATTCGCGTATACGCGAATACTTAGTTTGGTCACTCAACCGCTTCCCGTAGTTGTGACAAAAGTGTCACAACTACGGGAAGCGATGGATGGCAATAGCAAAACTTTGTTTAGAAACAAGAATTAGAAACTTAATTGTATTATGTACACGTTGTTTAAGTTGATTTATTTATTTTGGATGTCCTTTTGTCAACGGGCTTCGGCTATTTACTTTTCTCCTCTCCGGGTGATATAACGTGACTTTATATTATAATATAGGTTACGTGACCTACATTATTATATATGTGGTTAAACAAAATAAAAACATTTGTTATACAATAAAATACAAAAAATAATGAGGAATTTGCTTAAATAAAGGTAATGAACCTTGGCTTAGCTTAATATTAATATTAAATGTAACACGATAAAGTGGGACACTTTATCGTGTTACATTTACGTTAGGTATTATTTCGGTAGACAAAGTTTAATGGATTGTAACTTGAACTAGCCTGGAAACTTCGAACGGGTAGTATAAAATTACAAATTACAAAGTACTGTCAACTATGACATCGTAAGTAATTTTGACTCTCGACTAGTGAAGTCGAGCACCTATAACAATATCTATCAACAATATTTATGTATAATGCGTATTCTCATGTAATCGTGTATATAATTAAGCAAATATTAACGCGCACCCGCGTGCTGTCTTGTCAAATGAAATCATTAGATCCTTGATGAATTCAATGGGAAATCTTTCACACCTTGAAAATTATTAAGTCATGTTTACATTCGGAGCGGCCACCTCGACCCGGTCCCACCCGCGACGTCTGGCTAGTAATGAAGATTCCTCTTGGTTCACCGAAGGTGAGAGTTTCTTCGATACGGCTGCTATGCTCGTTAAGTTAGAAACCCGCTCGAAGGGCAGTGGGGAGAGGCTAAGACCGAATATGACAAACCAAAATGCCATAGAACTGTGCACTTCATCACGTGTGCCTAGCGTAATGAGTATGGGCAAAGCTTCCGAGTGCGGTTTAAACCGTAAACCATGTTGGTTGGTGCTTTGATGGAAATACATGTTTAGCAGTGGACACCTAGCCTGTACATGTACAGTCTAATCCAAGGAAAATGTTTTACAAAAATTGTGCCATTTTTGTTGATAATTGTTTAGGAAAAATTTAATACAAATATTTCATGTCTATTTGAATGATGTGTGAAGTTGTAAAGGTAAATAATACAAAAAAGCAGGGCGCAACGTGTGACGAATGAATTAAAAAATTATATAGTGAAAAATTCGACTCTATTTAATTTGCGACGATAAGGTAACGTGAATAAGTACAAGTATTTCGGTAGTGAAGTATTTAAATTATTATTTTTATTGACTAATACATATCATATATAAAAACATATGCAAGTAATTACCGTTGATAGATTACAAAATACACTAGATATTTTGTACGTGGTAGAATCAAGCAGTGGCTTTTGAGGACCTTGCAGAATACCGGCGTGAAGTAAAGGCATCTTGTGCTTCTGCGTTTCGTTCGCTAAGTGAGGTAACCGAAGGCCAAGTCCTCCTCCCCATCCCCCATTCTCATTCTCGCTCCCAACTTCCAAATATCCTTAAAGATCGGCAACGCACCTGCAGCCCCTCTGGTGGTGCAGATGTACGTGGGCGATGGTTATCACTAACTATCTGGTCAGCCGCTTGCTCGGGGCAAACGCTTTCGCATAAAAAAAATATGAAAAAAAATATTAGCCAAATTCTATATAAGGTTAGATTGCTGAAGGTAGAGTAGTTTTTTTTTAATTTTATTTTAATGATGTATGTACCAATCTAGACGTAGCCTGAGCATTTCGGTACGAGCAACTGTCAATCAAATTGATACCAGTTTATGACAATGATGATGATGTCCTCCTGGTCGATTTCAGTCGCGGTAATAACTTCCAAATAATAGCTCGATCGTGTATAGCCTGACCGAGTGGTATCGGCACCTTCTTTCTTCCCATGGGTGTCGTAAGAGTCAACTAATGGAAAAGTCTAAAAAATCACAATTGCTACCGAAAGATGTCCAGGGTAGCCATCACAAAAATTACTAAATAAAAATATCAGTACATCATAAGGTATTTTGTCGCTCATTCATATATTTTACTTAAATATTTTACGACATTTTGCGCTTTCAGCGCGAGGAGTGAACGAGGTGAATATTTGAAGATCTCCTGGTTGTTTGTGATATTACAATTCTTTTTGATTGAGTTTAATAACCTTAGCAAACTCGGCATGTAAATTGAAAATGTTCTCGGCATACTGGAATGAAAATTACCCATTACATATATAAAATATATAAAACACCGTTAATATTCGTATCATTTAAGCCTCTGTTATATAAATTGTACAGAAAAACTATTCATCCAACAACTATCTCTAGGACGCGTAAAGCTTTTACATTTGCACAAATTTAAAAACATCTCTTTAAAATTTAAAATGCTTCGTCGTCACAAATATCTACTTAACTTTTCACTAATTGTGAGTCTTCTTGAAAATCTGCCAAGTCCATTGAAAATATTTGTAAACTTCTTTACATTTCTGGCTTGATTTAACTTTGTTAATTTGTTAGTAATAAGATTAATGTAATGATACAATACCATAGTGCAATAAATTTCTAACGGTACAGTCCGACTAACGGGCGAGGCTCTGGTGACAGAATATTTTTTATTGAAATATGCTAACCCCAAATTACTCATACTAGTGATAGGGAGAAGCATATCTAGTGCGAGAATACTGGCTGTGTACCACCACTACCATTAATAATAGGCACAGATACTCGTAGCATTTAGAGTAGTATGTCAACTGCTTCGGTATTGCATAACTTTGAAGTTAGAGAGGACTTGAATAATTAGTTAAAACTTTATACATGCGGTCCAAGTTTGTGTGTATATTTATCTAGTTTCCTTGCAGAAACTTCTACTTGTACTAAAACAAATGAAGTGAAGTTTGATTTGACTTTGCGTTCCAAGAGCAATGAATTTATGTGGTAATAACTTACATCAAATGTAGCAACACCATTTAACAAAATGAAAGAAAACTATATGATAATTAAATTTAATTTCGTTGCCAAGCATGTTCATCATTGCGATGATACCCTGAATGTTAGTCTATAACAGCACGTTTAAATAGGGTACGTACTACGTATCTGTTCTATAAATTATTAATCAACTCGGTAAGTCTATCTATTCTCTCATCTTTCAAATGTAGCATTTTTTGCATCATCTTCTTGCAACTACTCTCTCTAATCTACTCTAATATACACATGATTGATTCATTAGTGTTAAAATATCATAACAAAGGGGAAGAACAATTGAATTCACGTAGAAGTTCAATGACACATATTTATGAAGAAGGCACGACATCTAATTTTATTATCATTCCTAAGGCGAAGCAAGAACAACTGAATTCACGGAGATGTTCAATAACTCGTATTTGTGAAGAAGGCACAACATTATATTTCATTATTAATTAGTAATTTTGGTGTTGAAAAATTAAATAGCGACCCGCAAAATTAAATCGGCATCTAGTACCCTTGCTTTTGATCTACGTGCTCTGGAGCTTTTAAACTGAAGTTCGCTGTTTGGCAGTTTATAAATGAATTAGTCATAAATGGAACGAAATGTCTGCCGTCGAGAACAGATGTTCTACTTTTCTTTATTGAACTAATTGGGACTTTAGGTCACTTCACAGTTGAAAAAAAATATTATTTTATTTTCCAGTTACTGCCGTACTACAATAATTGCGTAAATCAGATATATGTGTTTTAAAATGATGAGTGTAATTATATGTATTGTGCTTTCAACCACAATATTATCGTACTGCTAAGACGTCATGATGATGACGCCCTCCTGTCTGATTCCGACCACCGCGACAAATTCCGAACACTAATATTAATATTTTCTAGTGTCATATTGTTATTATTACTGTTGTTACTATATTGTGTACATAAGTTGCCATCACAAAACAACTCAGACTGGTACAAAAGGTACTAGGTAACTTGTGAACAGTTAATGAGATAAGGTTTATACCGTCACATACTTTTAACAAGAGAATCAAATCTGTCATCATTGTAAGAACACTTATTCACTAATTTTCCAGTACTTTTTTTTGGGTAATTCTTATATTTGAGTCTACTCAACTAGTCAGCTGGCTTAATTCAATTTATAGTTCGTTCGGCAAAAAAGGAATAATTTTCTGCCATCGATAGGCGGCCAGAGTTTTGTTTGTTAGCTAGCCGCTAATTTAAGCCATCATTCTCCATTAAACAGATGTTGTTCACAACTACAGTGTTTAAGCACCATTCATGACCTCTAAGAGAATGCGAGCAACTCGGAAAATTGTCACAAATTACCTGTAATATATATTTTCTTTAACAACTTCCGTATCTTTATTTTTTTTTTATAGAAGAAGGGGGCAAACGAGCGTGCGGCTCACCTGATGGTAAGTGATCACCGACGCCCACGAACATCCACAACACCAGAGGAGGTACAGATGCGCTGCCGGCCTTTAAGGAAGGAATAAGCTCTTTTCTTGAAGGTCCCTAAGTCGTAACTGTTCGGAAATACTGCTGGCGAAAACGAACTGTGGTGGAATGCCAACCATCTAGGTGGTATCGATGGAACTTCGAATTCTGTCGCGATGTACGATGGTGAAACTCAGCAGCTGGGATCAATCCGAACAGTTCCTCAGAACTTTCCCCGTAGAAAATTTTGTAAAAAATGCAAAGAGAAGCAACATCTCTTCGCAAAGCCAGAGGATCAAGCCGATCAGAGAGAGCTTGGTCACCGACAATTCGAGCCGCTCGACGTTGGATGCCGTCAAATGGAAGGTGTTGGTACTGGGGTGCCCTGGCCCAGAGATGAGAACAGTATTCCATGTGGCGCCGAACTTGCGCCTTATAAAGTTGCAAACGGTGGACCGGCATGAAATACTGTCCCGCTCTACAGAGCACACCAAGCTTTTTGGAGGCCAATTTGGCCTTTCCCTCCTAGTGACCACAGAACTGAACGTCGCTCGATATGTCAACGCCAAGGACAACTATGCGCAAAACAAACTAAACTAGCACACAACTTATGAAATTAATTTATAGCCCTTTACTTAGTTACTTATATTACATCAGCGTACTTATGTCCTCTGCTATCTATACACCTCTCCTAGAAAGCTTCTACAAAAGCCGGCATATTTCTTGGATAGTTTGCCCATACTCACCACTCTGGGCAAGCGGATTGGAGATAATAATAATAAAGCCATTTATAGAAAGAGCTCCACGGGCAGGTTTTACAGGGCTCTACATGAGCCTTTCGTAGATACCGTCGCCTCCCTAAACTGGCTGCGTTTTGGTGATCTCTTTGGGGAAACCGAGGGTTTTGTCTGTGCGATACAGGATCAAGTTATTAAGACGAACAACTATCGGAGATACATCCTAAGGGATGGCACCGTCGACATATGTCGAGCGTGTCGCCATCCCGGGGAGTCGCTTCGGCATGTCATCTCCGGTTGTTCAGCTCTTTCTAACTTTGAGTATCTGCACAGACACAACCTTGTAGCCAGGATCCTACATCAGGAGCTCGCTCTGAAATACGGTCTCGTGGATCGGAGACTGTCTTTCTATAAATACTCGCCGGAAGCCGTGCTCGAAAATGACCGCGCTAGGCTCTATTGGGACCGGTCCATTATCACAGACAGGACGAATCATGCAAACAAGCCTGACATCGTGTTGATGGACCGGGCACAGTCGAGGATATGTTTGGTCGACATCACCATTCCACATGACGAGAACCTCGTGAAAGCGGAAACAGACAAAAAGACAAAATATCTGGCCTGGCGCACGAGGTAACCAACATGTGGGGTGGTATGCCGACCGAAATTATTGCGATCGTCTCTGCGAATGGGTTAACCCCAGTCAGCCTCTCGGAACATCTGAGGCGGCTGGGACTCCGTGACAGACCGCTCCGAGCTCCAATGCAGAAGGCGGTGCTACTTGAAACCGCTCGCATTGTCCGCCGGTTTCTTTCCCTTTCTCCCTAACCCTCGGCCGTCTGGTCTCCCCTGCCGGGGGCTTCCATTAGGTTGGGTTTTAGTTATCTATTTAATTGTATTATATATATAATTTATAAAATATTATTTATATTATGGTATTTATTTGTATCTATATTTATTTATATATACAGCCCAACCAGATGAGTAAATATAGAAATAACCCCAACATAAGCCATTTATTCCATATTTAATTTTAATTTTATTTTACAATTTTTGTTAGTAGGTTTTAGCCTAAAAATTATGAAATATAATAATGAATGTTACTATTAACAAATATATATTAATAATTATAACTTTTACTTATATTAATGCTAGTGTTGTTTTATGAAATATAGATCCCTGTTTGGGTAAAGGCCTCCTCCATCGTCTTCTAAGACTCCCTTCCTGCGATGTGTATTATCACCATCCACATCATTAGCCCACCGTCTTATTGGTCGGCCAACATTCCTTTTCCCCTTTGGTCCTTTCCATCGTATAGCCTTTATAGTCCATTTTTTGTCTGGATATCGTGAAATATGTCCGGTCCATCTCCACTTTAGTAAGAGAGAGTGCCTGAGGTCATCGGTACGTTTGGTCTTTAGGCGAATGTTGTCGCTTTTAATTTTATGTATTCTTCTAATTTTTATCATGCTTCTTTCCATTGCTGTTTGGCTGCATTTGATTTTCTCTTTTATTTGGTTTGTAATTACTCAAGTTTCGCAACCATACAATAAGCAGGGTAATAGACATGTATCATATACTCTCCTTTTCATATGCAAGCTATAATTCCCTTTTAGAATTTCTCTTAGTATCCAGAATTTCCTCCAGGTTGTGTTGATTCTTCTTCATTACTAGACTTTTGAAATGATTTTTTCTTTCCCAAGTAGATGTAGTCGCTGACGTATTCTATATTGTTATCTTCAATCACTAACGGGCATTCAATTGTTGCTTAATATCTTAGTTTTATTTAGATTAATTTCTAGGCCAATTTTGGAGCTTATGCAGTCAAGTGATCTCATCATTTCCTCTAGGTCTTTGGCAGTTTCCGCTATTATAACAATATCGTCAGTGAACCTCAGATGGTTTAAGTAATGACCGTTTATGTACACTCTCCTGTTTTTCCAATCTAATTTTTGAAAAATGTTTTCGAGTACTGCTATAAACAGCTTCGGAGAAAGAGGATCTCCCTGTATGATTCCTCGTTCTACGTTTATTTCGTCTCCTCTAGTTTCTAATTTTACTCTGCTCGTACTATTTGTATAAATATTTTTTAAGATATTGATGTATTTGTGGTTAATATTTGCTTGATGCAGTGCAGTGCGTTCCAAATTGAACAATGACTAATGCTGTCGAAAGCTTTGCTGTAGTCAATGAAGGCCACATACAGAGGTCTATTATATTCTCTATGTTTTTCTATGACTTGTTCTAATGTCTGTATGTGGTCCATTGTGCTAAAGCCAGATATGAATCCCGCTGTTTCTTTGGTTGCTGTTTATCAATGTTGTCAGATATTCTCTTTAAAATTATGGATGAAAAAATATATACTTGCTAACAGGCTTATGGGTCTATACTATCTACCCAATGTTCAAGGGCTTCCTTTCTTAAAGAACAAGATAATGTCCGATGTCCACCATTGTTTTGGTACCTCTTCTAAGTCTAGTAACATATTAAATAATTGCGTAAGATGGTGAATTAAAAAAGGTGCTCTTATTTTTAGGGCTTCATTGCATAATCCGTCTGGTCCGGGACTCTTCTCAGCTTCAACTTTTTTTGTTCATAAAAATTTATTGAATGGATTGGAGAGCGCAGTACCATTATTCTCGTACTGGTAAAACTACTCCTCATCACTTGTCTATGGTATTTGAGTTTGCCAAATTTGAATTTTCCATCAGCATTCGGACGCCAAACCTTTGTTTGTTAGCAAGCAGCTAATTTAGGACATTATTCCCTCATTGAATAGATTAATGAGAAATGACCACGCTGTACACAGTGATCACTTTGTTCGTGGCATACTTATATGAATAAATAAATAAAACAGTCTCCGAGACCTTGCAACAACTAATCACCATTTGATAGTGATGTAACATAATCTAAAAAGCCATTTCACTGTTTGGGTATAGTATAAGTTCACTGAGGAAAATGCTAAATATATCTTACACTTTTATATGATGAGCAAAAGCGTCTTGACGCGACTTGTAATGCACTGCGGTCGTCTAGCAAGCGTGGAATTTTTTTTATTAGATTGGGGCTTTAGTTTCATTGAGCGCGAGTGACATGGGTTTGATCGCGGGTGCCGGCACTACTAATATTGTTAATAACAATTTTAAGTGCTCTACTTACCTGGTGCTCAGCGGTATAGGAAAACATCGTAAGAAAACCTGCATGTTTTGAGAAATAATAATAGAAATAAAATATTATTTCGAGAATATGTGAAGCCCATCAACCCGCACTGGAGCAGCGTGGCGGGCCCTTCCTGACTTCTAAACCCTCTCTGATACTCGTATGTGAGAAGGAAGCCTTTGCCCAGCTGTGGGCACTTACAGGCTGCTACTTTACTTTTTTTTACGAGCTAACAGCCCACCTATTGGTGAATGACTACTGCAGCCCATGGACACCTGCAAACAACTTCAACCGAAGAAGGTTACAGATACGTTGTCGCCCCTAAGGACTAAGACGTAAAGTCACACAACTAATTATATCGACTTTCTATACCTTTTCAACCGGAACACAACAGTAATTGCACTGCTGCTTGCCGGTAGAAATGGGTAAGTGTATATCTAGAGTACCTTGACGACACGTATGCAGAGGAGTCTGCCACTAGTTAAAATACTATTACATCACATCCTCACACGGGAGAGGCTAATATCCAGAAGTGGAAAGTTTAGCGACTATTTAAGAAGAAAAAGATATTCCGGTTATATAGAAATGTCAAGATAAATATCTTGTATAGCAATATTTGGTCTATTAACTAAATGGATATGAATTGAAATTTGATGAAAGAAAATCGTATCTGAAAAAGGTACCTAATATAGTTGTAACAGTTAATACTATGATTCATTACATCAAAGGAAAACGTGAGGTTGTATATATTTAAGAGAACTCTCTTATAAATAATACCCATAAATACTTGATTACTAGCAATATGTTTGGCCGCGGAGTACAAGTTAAATTTATCTAGTTTAAGATTATTTTATTCTGTTTATAAAAATGTATGAAAAACAATCCATTGTAATAATCAATTCTGGGTTATTGTTCGTTTGTTATCAGGAAGTAATTGGGAGTGAAAAACGTTTCAAACATGAGAAGGAAAGTAAAGCCTGCAATTTAGACTCTCTTGGTGTAAATCGGGAACAGAAGACCTATTCAAGTGTACAGTATAATGCCGTTTGAATAAAAATGTGTCTTAGTTCAAATTTTTTCTGAATTGAAAATGTTTTAATTGCTTTTATGAAGATAAAGTGTATCTTAAAGTCTCGTGTAAAACCTTAGTTTAATACAACATAAAAGAAAATTCATTAAAAACTAGACACAAAATGAATAAAATAATTCACTTTCTACCCATTAAATGTTATATTTTTATTAAAGTAAAAATCTTTCTATAGTACTTGTACTCTTCGATACTCGTATTTGAGAAGGAGTCCTTTGCCCAGCAGTAGGCACCTACAGACTGCTACTTTACTTTCACTTGGATTCTTAATTTTATAATTATTTTATTAAGTACTTGTGTAAAAAAACAACTATAATTCAAATGTTTTTAGTTTTGTTCAATGCAAGATGTGGGCTTCACCCATAAGAAGGATTTGCCATAATCGGTACGCTCGGCAAAAGGATTGGTGATCGCAGTAAAAAACACCATTCAAGACACTGCTGCCCGCCATAGGTCTGCTTAAGTTTCAGTCTTGTATTTCTCGAGATGGCTGCCATTTGTCGGTAGCCATTGCGATTTTCCTAGGCCCTTAGCCGCCTCTTACACCCACGGGAATAAGGAGGTGGCAGATTCAGACGCCGATACCACACGGCCGTACAATTCAAATGTAATGAGATTCAATTAAAACTTTTTGAAGAAAACGTTTGAATTTGAAATATTTTTTGAGAACTTTTAATTAAATTCTAAGAATTTTATCAGAGGTAAATTAAATTAAATATTTTAATTTTAATGATACCAGTTACGCGCAGGTATTTGAATTGAAATTTACATCATTATTAGTCGTGTAAAGGAATAAACAATCTTTTTCTCTAAATTTTAAAAATGTTTTAATAATGGCGCTATACTTTAAAAAATATTTTAGTGTAGTGAATTTAAAAAAATTAAAAAATTATTTAGTCGAATAAAGGAAATGTAGTGGTCCAGACGATGAATTTAACAACATGTAAAACATGTAGCATATAAAATATTCTGATTGGCGACTGCGTTTAAGGTATACTATCGGCAACCCGCTTACTAATGGCCAATCCACACAATCCTTCAATGTACATGTACAAGTGCTGTGAAGAAGTATACTATTGTTACGAACTACGGGTTGCGAGATTGAAGTAAAAGATTGAAAGATTGACCTCTTACAAGCCAGACACGAAGATTACTGAGTTTCATCCATGATGTATTGTTCCTCTCACGTTATTTTTTTCACGGGTCTTCCTATTAACCAATCCTCTGTCTCACTCACTTCTTGTCTTTTCCGCCTTTTCCTCTTCTTTTCTCTTCCTTTTCTTCGTGATCTTCCTCTTCCACTTACTTCAGAAGTCACAACTGAACTATCCTTAGCGCGCTCCGGTGCTCCTTATATAGTCTCTAATTTCAATCGTCTTTTTGTTTTCGATTACTCAAGAATATTCCGGCAACGATATTTATTTTTTATTGAAGAAATTAGGCTTATATTTCAAAACTGTAGTCACTCTTATTTATCACCAAAGAGTTTCGTTAACATCGACTAGTAATTTATAACACGTTATTTCTTTTACCTTGTCATTCGAAGATAAAAGAGTACACAAGACGTTATCGGTTACTCGTTACACTAAGTATTAATCTTATTATTAACCCTTTTAATAACACTTACATTCTATTTCAATTTCAATGCATAATGAATACATCAAAAATCTTTTCAAATACGCTAACTATACACTTAAATATAAAATAGTTTACTGTTTTTACCCGACTACGAGAGGAGAGTTGTATGTGTGTAGGTTTGTATGTCAGTATGAGCATCTGTTCTCATGTAGCTTCTCTGCTACTAATCATATCTTGATAAATGAGGTGTCGTTAGCTTTGTCTTAAAGTCTCGTGTATCCTATGCTATGTGATCTCATTATAACACACTTGTTATCGTAGGATTAACTTTATTTTTGCTTTACCGTAGTCAGGTTTTAGTATTTTAAACTCATTACGAATTTGCCATTAACCCAACTCGAAAAATCTATGAGGGCGTAAACCACGATTGCCGATTGGTCAGGGGATCAGTTTCTGAATCAGGAGTCTCGCGGTGGATCCCTTATGTATCTATAAATGTGTGTATAAATATTTAGAATGTACTATTTATATTGTTGTCCTCTTTAAAAGGCGACAAGCAATTGCAATGACTGGATCCTGAAGCTGTTTATGCACATTTATATGGCTTTGCTTTGCATAAAAACGTTTCATAAATGTTAAATAGATGCTTTGTGTAGGACAATGTAAATGCTAAGCTAACTTAATAACTATTTCATGTTATTATGTGTAAAAGCTTTGATATGTAGAAATTCCTACTCACCATATCGTTAACTATGTTTTTAAGTTGAGTTTAGAGTGTGTGAGTGAGTCTTATTTACTTTTATCCGACCAAAATTAATTAATTTTCTTAATTGATTTGTGGAAGTTTTCGTGGACTTGAAACTTCATTGCAATATTTGCCTTATAATTTCGAATAGCCATAATAACGGACACGGAAAACCTATCTCGATTACCATCGATCACTCATCAACTATTAATCGAGTAGAATTTAAATTTCCAAAGTATAAATTGATACTTAGAAATTCGATTGATGATCGCATTGTTAAGCAAAGATAACACATGAGTATTACATTTTAAAATGCCTTTCAGCCACACGAGGAGAGCATAATAAAAAATATTAAACACGCTTTTAAAATAATTAGTTTCATGTTACGTTTCGTGAGCTAGCTAGGTAATGTGAATTTAGACCAGTATTAATAAAATTGAGCTTTTTCAAATAAATTTGTAGAAGATTTTACTGTTTTTCATAAATATGCACAGATTCTTAAATTAGGCTTGTTTGCATTGCCATAGTTTTAATTTAAGACAAAAGCGTGTAGATTAGCAACAAACTCACTATTGGGGCTGCAAAATGAGGAAAGGGATAATAGGAGCTTGACGTATGCAAAAGTTAGTCCTTGTATTTCTTAGCAAAGTAAACCTAAAAGAAAAGTTTGGTTCCTTCAACTGGATGTACAAAACTGTAGAATTTAAACTTTAATTTATTTAACTATTCATAAATTAGTATTAGAATGTATTATGACAAGTACATGAGTAGTACAAGATACTATTGTCAATGAAAAAATACCAAGCACTACAATAATAAAGAAGCAGCCTGTAAGTGCACACGGCTGAGCATAGGCCTCTTTCTCAAATATCTGAGAGGGTTTTGGAGCTGGGAAGGACCCGCCACGCTAAAGCAAAGGGTTGGGTGGCTTCACATATTCTCGAAATAATACTTTTTATTATTTCTCAGACATGCAGGTTTCCTCACGATGTTTTCCGTCACCGCCGAGCACGTGTTAAAAATTACCATTAACAATTTTAGTGGAGTCAGCACCGGGGATCGAACCCATGTCACTCACGCTCTATGAAACTAAAGTGAGCGTTCTGATTAGTGGTCATGGTTACCACGACTACTTTAGATCTGAATTAAATGCAATTAACTGATCAAATAAAGTTGTTACATACAATTATAATAATAATAAATTTATTTCACAACTTAATACATTAATTTTTTTTTTATAAAATTAAATAGTCGAATAAAATTATCATATTTTAATTTTCATTACAGAAAATATTGCGCATCAATTATTTAATAAGAATGGCGTCGAAGTATTCCAAAGTTATTGTGTTTTTTGATGTACTATGAATTAATGACAAATGTCTAATTATAACCTTTTTATGACAAATAAAAATATTCCCTTTACTTTAAAAAATTAACATTTTTATCTGAAAGTTCTATACATTAAAACCTACTACAAAAATATCTCACAGTAAAGTATTCTAAGCATTTACAATTTTCTAAAATCAAAGTGTTTGGAGTTTTGATGCCTAATATTTTAGGGTTGCCATATTTTAGCTCGGTTGTGTCTGACAATCTCCAATAAATCGTAGTAGCCATTCAGTTTTATTTTAGTTTCAGGCGGTGTTAGCTTTCAAGCCCTCTATTTCAGTATGAAAATAACAGAACTCTGGTTCTTTTAGTAGTGTCTGCGAACTCTATTTACAAGTATTTAATTAATCCAAAAGATCTTACAATAATTAAGGGTAAATTCAATTTTTGTCTTCTATATATATATATATATATTATAATTGAAATTAGGCGTATTAATATACCAAGACCATAATCCACGAAAAAATTTATGTGCAATTGAAATATTAAAGTTGTTTACCTCGAGAACCGAATAGACTTCCCTATTGACACTAATCGTCAATTTATAATAAAAGGTTCTTAAAACACAATCAAGTCAAATTGACTGGACTGTACTGTAAATAACTGAAAAAAACGCTGTCACGCGTGACGACGCGAAATGTAAATTTTAAGAAAATTTACTAATCCGCTGTTTATTCGTTCGATTGAGGTTATATTGACGCTGAAAAGATGGATGAGACATTCTACATTTACAAAGCGACTTAAATATCTTAACATGTGGTTTACAGGGAAACATTTTAAAAGTTGTATGTTAAACTAGAATGTATTCTATTTAATTTTGCTTTTTCATTTGTATAACATGATTAAAAGCGTTTACAATGTTATCTCCTATATTTACTATATTATTAATATCTATCGTTGAAAAAGTGTTAAATAAATGTTATGTATAAGTACGCCTAGGTAGGTATTACCGATAAGCGGGAACGCAGAATGGTGCTTTGAAATTGGTACCTATGCTGCACAGCCAGACGATTGCGGACAACCGTGTGCTACTATCGGTGACGAAGACACGACGGAACATACGCTGCAGGGCAGCAAGGACTGGGATCTCATCGTTGAAGTGGGTAGGGGGGACCTTTCGCTACCAGCCTTTATTAAGGCCACGGGCAGTATCAAGAGGTCGTGAAATGCGGGAGTTATAGAGCAAGAGAGAGAAGCAGACTAAATAGAGTCCCACTTCGACTCCTCCGACCCGCAGCCGGAGAGCTGGGTGCCGGAGAATAAAGCCCTTTTCCGACCCACATACCGGTTTTAGAGTTATTTTAACATTTTTACCTTAAACTTCGAAAACTGATAGAAGACAGTTTCATTAAAGAGTTGAAAAAATTTAAAATTATCGCGTATAATTCCAGATTCCACAGATTTCGAGTTGTATCTTTAAATTTTATCAGATATGGTACTGAAAAGTAACTGATGATGAAATAAATACATGCGTCCGTAAACTTGTAAAGGAATATATGGTTTGAAAATGGGATTAAGATCCTGTACTGCTCCTAAGCCAATAAGCATACCTATTTAAGTATATTACATGCAGTTACTTAAACCTGAAAATGATAGCTCATAACCAAAAAATGTATTTTGAAGGACATCGCTCAGTATTTTAGTGCATTTAAATACAAATACCGTATACCCACTACTAGGGTGATCCAATGTAAGGATATTTTAGTCCTTTCCATCTAGTTTTCATCAGAGCTTATTTAGGACAACGTGACCAGTTACTAAGTGTCCAAGCCAATAATATAAAATGTAGATAAACTCATTGGTAGCCCTCCACGTAAGGGAACCGAACTCACGTCTCCTCTCCAATTCGAAAGCACATACCTTAACCACACGGCTATCGTGGCTTATTTATTGAAGTATCAGGGATATAGCTGCTATGCTAAGCTATTATATTATATTATATTTACTATTATTAATAAACATAATTTTTTCTTGTGTTCATAAAGTAAATTAGTTGTATTTGTCAAAATAAGAAAATGCTAATAAACCAATAATCCTGAGTAATTTGCGTATGTTTGAGTTTTAAAGGAGTAAGAATGTTCTTTGATGATTACTCCTTACTTATTTAATTTAAATTAATTTAAACATTAGTACGCTAACATTTTGTACTAATGAACACTTATTTAATAGATAATGTTATTTTTATATATTTTGTTTTCGTTATACACACACATTTACCCAGTCCTAAACTAGGATTCTCTGTGTTTTGGTGTGTATTAAATGTATTGCAGTAAGATAGATAATCATCGTCATCATCACATTCATTTCCAATAATAGTAACCTGTAGTTGAGAAGGTAATATTTGTGTGAAACCGAATTTTCTCATGGATGACACCTAGATAAACTTCATCGTAGCTTCGAAGTAAAACATTACCTTAATACAAAATTTCATCAAAGTCGTAAGAGCCGTTTCCGAGTAACCAATTATTTACCGGTATTGCTCTTTTAAAATTTAGGATTTTTAAATCCATGAAAATCTCCCTTTTGTGATTCTAGCATCCACTGGTTAGGTAGACAAAGAGTATAAAACCACTACGTTTAAGTACGAGGATTTGAGCAGTCGTCATTTAACAATAAAAGTTACAACGGCAACTGTGCAGAAAATTCGCGATATTATTGCCGGAAAAATATGAAAACGAGGATTTATAACATAATAAAAACAAAATGTATTTTCTCTCAATCCGACAACCTCTGCCATAACGGTTGTATTGTAAAACTTACTATATTAAAGAGATTCCATAAATATTATATTTTAGATTTTGAATAGTGTTTCCAACGTTGACATGTGTCAATGTGCCAGCCACCTAGTTTTGATTCTAGTTTGTTCTTGGTGTTTACTTCTCAGAATAGAGTTTATTTCAGAGTTTAATTTAAACGTAAATTAACAGAATTAGATGTTTGGTTAACATAAAAAGAGAGCAACAAAAATAGCGCTGTTTATATAATGAGAACTAAGCCTCCAATTTTTTTTCCAATAAACTAAGAAATGAGGCAACCGAATGATAGTGGTAAGTCCATACAACTAATAAGCCGAAACCAAACCCCACAGACTTGTGATGGGGAGCACCACTAGTGCGAATGCATGCATGGCCTGCCTGCTTTTATTGCCGCTCTCACAAAAAGGCCCATGCCCCGTAGTGAATTTTCGTAGGTTGATAAAATAAATTTAAATAAAGGAGGATTTACATGTAGATAGTTTCTCGCACGTTTTGTGGCGAGCATATGCATGCGATTATTGTAGGCGATAACATGCATGCGATTATCGTAGGCGATAATAGGCATGCGATTATCGTAGGCGATAATCTTCGGGCGATTCTCGCACTCATGTTTTTACACTCAAGCAAAATAAAAAAATGTCAAATAACAACATATTTTACGTAATAATTAATGTGTAATAAAAATTACTAGCCATCTCTGTTAAAAGAAAATTCTATCACCCCCTCGAAGCCTAGGTTACCATCAATTCAATATCATCAATTCCTCGACTCAGCTACAAACTATCACAATTTTTTTAGATAGTATTTGTGTCGGCGGCATTGGCATAGCATTTAAAAACTAAACTAAACTTATTAACTAATCTTCCCTAATTTAATAATTTCCGCTCACATTACATTTTATTACATAATCGCTATAAAAAAAGTGTACTCCAAATCTTGTACACGCTTAGTCCATTTGTACTATGTATAACAAAGACGATCACTCTCTAATATATTACATTAGTCTGTTTAAATCTTTGCCCGCAAAATGTAAAGATTGAGTAATGAAAATGAAAGAAAAAGACAAAAAAGATTGAGTTAATTGCTTATGTTTATTATATATGATTCATTTAAAAAGTAAAACCGATAATTACTGCTTCTTTTTGGTAAATCGTCCAATGATAATAAAAATAATTCTAATATGACACACAAAATATTTATATATAGATACTTTGACTGATATCGTACATTAAGTTTACAGAAGGTACGAGTTTTATATTCTTAAGATAGTCGCATCTTCGAGACGAGAAACTCTCTATTTAAATGGGCCTTAAGAGACGAAGATTAAATATCATATTCCTATATACATTAAGAAGACTAAAAACTAATAATAATGTAATTAAAATAAATAAATAAAAAATATTTGTAGAAAATCCACACGTATCACTATTTTCGGAGCACCAAAAATATTTTCTATGCAATTTTAACAACCAACTATACGATGTGAAAAGGATATTCTCTAAACCCTTTTGTGTTGTAAAAACGTAAAGCCTACTAAGAGACGCGCTTAATCTTTACATTATAAATTCAGAATAATCCTCGTTGCTTTTATATCATAAATAAAAACCTAAGCAACCCAATGAATTTTGTCTTGCCACTTAGCAAATTAAGGCTCTGAAAATATTCGAGTTGAAGAGAACCATACATCAATTAAAAATAATTATTGGTATTGTCTGCAATATCTTAACCTAAAATATATTTTATTTTATTTTATGATATAGATGCTCTGCTAATACTTACTAGTCATTTAGGTCAATGATACATATAAGCTGTGTAACTCCACGATTTGTGCAACTCAGGGGATATAAGGAAACATGTGAAACACCTTTCCCCTTTAAAAATTTAAACTTGACCTGCATGTGGTTCACCATGGCATCTTACAAACGAGGCATTGGCAAACGATTGATGACCATAAATCCGCCCGAATATGTCTAACCTAAATGTTCCGGCACTGCAGGGATAGGTTTAAGTATTGAATATCTTGAGCTTTTACATAAAATATTGAAGATGAATTTAATTTTATGTATATTTTAGTTACTAACATAGAAAATTATAGATTTGGTATAATGTAAATTTTAGTTTTTCTATTGTAAAATATCTTTATTGTACTTGAGTGAAAGCGTGTCACTATATTGAAAAGTCCCATTCGTAGATAAGGGTCGAAAAGATAAATAACTTTTATAGTCAAAACAAATTGTAGCTTTTTGATTGAATTTACTTTTTCGTGAGATATGTTTAAATATAAGTGTACAAAAAATACTTTACTCTTTAGTTTTAAGTCTTTAGACTTACATAATGTATGTTTACATATGATTATAGACGTAATAATGAGTACACTTGTTTACAGGTTAGGGCAAAAAAAATCGGAGCCCTAATCTGATCTCTTTCTTTGTACATTTGTCTGTAAGCTTATCCATATATGTTTTTTTAGAAACTTCATGATATATAGAGTTAATAAAGTGTATTGACTCGTTATGAGTATTTATTTATCGCACCGTATGTCGAGATTGCATATCACATTGCATTGCATAACCTTTCTCATGTCATAGCTTTGAAACAATTGAGATTATATTGCTATGAGCTATATCAGGACTTATGATACGAGAAGGGGTAACATAAGCACAACTTATCGCACCATATATCGAGGTTATATAACAATTCGATGTCAACTTGGTTGTTTAACATAACAATAGAGGTTAGATGAACCTTGTCCGTTTATGTACCTTCTACGAAAAGTTACGGCCTGTTGATGCTAGATCTTCCGTTGATAATTTGGTGATGCGTATAATTACCCCACTTATAATTTTATGTTAATATTTTTTTCTGATTTCTTAATTAAACATTTTGTCTGATGTAATGTATCTACAGATGAAATTAAATGTACATCGATGTAATAACTTCATTGATTTACATAACCAATATTTAACACACCATTATTTTTTTTTATTGGATTGGGATGACGAACGAACTAAGAGTCCGCCTGATAGTAAAAGAAAGAAAATTAAGTCCATAGGTATCTCCAAACAACTGCAATCGAATAAAAAAAAGGAAAAAGTTATAAATGCGCTATAGCCCCTGAGAAATAGACGGAATGCCTGTAATGACACTGGCTCTGAATACCTTTAAAACCGGAACTCAACAGTAGTTGCACTGTTGAATGGCTGCAGAAATAGGTAAGAGGGATAAGGTAAATAGTTAAGAGGATACTACCTTGTTAGTCTTAGTAACTGAATTTTTATGTATCATTCCAACTCACATTCACAGAAAGCCCAAAAGCAAATAGGCAACTTCTTCATCGGTCTAATTAAGTAACTGCTTACCATTGGTATCTCCAAAATACCAATTAATTCCTTTTTGGTGTGTAACTAGCGAGTAAATGCATCTTAACGAGATACATCATCATCATCATCATCATCATTTCAGCCTATTAGAAGTCACGAGATACATATAGATCAATAATTAAAGTGATATTAAAAATAAGTAATTTATTGCTAAATCTGTTCTTACATTTCAGTATGCTGCAATTAGTAATAACGTCATGAAGCACAAAATATAAGTCAAAATATTTGCTCTCTCAGTGTTCCGACAAGAATACAATTGTGATTTTGTGTAACGAAATAAATAGTATAATTAGAACTTCAGCACCGTGATCAGATGTAAACATGTGCAAGTCATCGCTTCTTAATATTTTAAGACATTGCAAAGTTATTAAAGATAACTAGTTCTGAATATCGCATGTATAATTAAAAACTCGTTAACCTTATTTATTTTACAATTGGCATTCAACTTGTAAATGAAAAAAAAAGCCTTACCACTTAACTGAGTCAGTGCAATATATACTAGTAGAGTATCTTTATGGTTGCTTATATTTTAACGTATAGTACTTACAAAAGTAACCTAGTTGATTATCATTATTACAGCATGTCGCAAATACACTGCTGAACTCCCCTAAGATTACCACGAAACATTGTCTTGAGTCACTATGACTTTCCTAAGCACAGCGTTTGTCACATAAGAACCTTCTTTGCCAACGGAACGATTTTAATAATAATTAGTATTAAATATCTTATGTTACTTTTTTATTGGATTGGGGTGGCAAATAGTCGCCTTATGGTAAATGGATAACGAAGCACCGGCAAACTACAACCTAGGGAGGTTAAAATTGCATTGTCACTGCTGCTCGAATGGGCCGGCTCGACCGGGTTGGTACCACGGCCTCGCAGAATACCGGCATCGTGTGCCTATGCGTTTCATTCGGTGAGTGAGGTAACCGCAGGCCCACTCCACTCCCCATCCCCTTCCTCATCCTCCCTCCCATCTCCCAAATACCCTTAAAGGCCGGCAACGCACCTGCAGCTCCTCTGGTGTTGCAGATGTACGTTGGCGACGGTAATCATTTACCATCAGGTGAACCGCTTGCTCGTTTGCCGCCTATCCTATAAAAAAAAGGCTGGTACCTACCCTAACGACTCCTAGGGAGAGAAGGAGACTAGCAACTAGTAAAAGTATAACGTACGAATATCAAATATAGTTCAATTAGAGGACTTTGCAATAAGAGTTCTTAATGCTTTGCTATACCCTCTTCACACAATTTCGCTTTTTACAAATACATTTTTTTCACCTGGAGTGTTTTGGAGTTTTATTTTTCTTTATTATAATCATTAGAGGTCGATAAATGTTGCGTCAATCAATGCCTGAAAATGTTTTTTTTTTGTGTATATTTTATTTAAGTGGAAATTTGTTTAAAAGTTGTTAAGGGAGTTAAAAAGCAATTGAACTTTTTCTTTTAAATGATGCTTGAAGCTGAAGTTAAATAAATATTATTACAAACACTGAATTTTTGATTTTCTTCAAGTGTTGCTTAAAGTTCAATTTGTCAAGTTTGCTTTTATTTAAATTGAGTTGAAAGTATCCATTCATTGTTAATACTTTTCGTGATTTTTTTTTTGTGTGTTTTAATATTTGTACTAAATCATTTACTTTTTCTCATAAAATCCAACTCCCAGCTTTGTAGAAATTAATAAGTCCAATAGTGTTCTACTTAAAGGCTGTTGATTGACGACGATAATCATATGATGTCCGGTTAAAAAAATCATCACTATACCTGTATTCCTAGGACTACAGCATCTGAAATCCATGAGTTGCTTTATTTAAAGTACTGTTAAGTTCTTTTTCTATAAGAATGCTTCAGTTTATTTACTTAACAAATTTTAATTGCTAATTATTGGCAAAAATGTTTGACTGTGCAATTTTTCTGCCCAAACATAACAGGTTCAATACACAGCAAATGCCAATTACAGTAAAGGAAATGCCTCCTTGTCAAATATCTGAGAGGGTTTTGGAGCCGGAAAGAGATCGTCTCGCTGCTCCAGTGCGGGTTCGCATATTCTCGAAACAATATTTTTTTATTCTATCAGACATGCAGGTTCCCTCACGATGTTATCATTCACCGCCGAGCACGTCTTAAATACAGCACTTAAAATTGCTATTAACAATTTTAGTGGTGGTGGCGCCGGGTTTCGAACCCGGGTCACTCGCGTTCTATGAAACGAAAGCGAGCGTCCTAACCACTAGCCTACCACGGCTCTCAATTATAGACATCAACAAAAATAATTGGTTTCTAATCCTTCCCAGTCTTATGCCTTCAGGCTACAAGACTAAGTTTTAGCGCTTCTGGTTACTTGTATCTAAAGATTTCGTAGACCGTAAATAAATAAAAGATGGAATCATTATAATAACAAACTTTATTTTAAATTTGATCGAATATTAGAATTTAATATGAATAAAAATTATGTAATTAGAATCGTGGATGACGTAAAATGCGACTAAGCAAAAAGCCTTGACAATCTCATGGTATACACCAGACAAACCCAGAGACGAGGCTTACCACCCGTTCCGTTTTATCTCCCGTATAGACAAAATGTGTGTTACGGAAGACCATTATATGCATACCAGCATATGTTGAGTTGTGCCAAAATGGAAATCCGTAATCTCGGTCCACCCCAAGTCAGAATATTTGTATCGAATACGACATTACAATTATTGTGACTGATGGATACTAATGAGATTTTAATTTTAGGGTTCCATACGGAGCGCCATTATCAAGCCTACGCTGTCCATCTATCTATCTTACCCTTAAAGGGTTGTATCTTTTGAACCGGCTATTAAGGTAGCCGGTCGAAATGTTCACAGAATATGTGTTATTATGGCGAATATCCTAGTGAATTATAAATAAAACATAAAGTAAAACGTGTTTCTTTGATTTAGCCGTTTAGTTAAAACGGTAGTTCACACAAGCGCTAATCTTGCTGTGAATATAGTGCAAACTAATAAGTGATAACAACTGACCAAGTCGCACGGCGCGATAAGAATCCGGAAGTGAATAAAAATATTTTTTTTTGGCAATTTCATCTGTGATATTGTGTGTTTATAACGAACCCTCAGTGCGCGAGTACGATTAGCACTTGACCAGTTTGTTTAAAAATAATTATGAGTTATGTGAAATTATATGAATTTTAATGCATCTTAATTATATTCGCATTCCCGTCAGCACAAGCACAAAATTTACATAACACTTAAGTTTTATTCAAATGTAATTGCGCTTGAAAGGCAAAAATTAAGTTTATGTGAACATTCAAATAACTTGGTGCATGCGCAATATTTGATTTATTACCAAACCAACTGAATTTATCTGCGAGGAAACCTGTATATCCGGAGAATATTTTATTATTTTTGGCTCATCTCTAGTATGTTGGTCTGGACGAGATAAAATAAAGACATTTTTCAAATCTATGAACACATTGCCTAGCAATTATCTTTATACTGTGCTTGCAGTCAGTATTTTCTTGGTTTTTAATACGGTTTAAATTCATTACTATTCATCTGAAATAATTTGAAGAATAATGTGATTTTCATAATCTAATTGGTTTGTTCTTTCTTGTTTTTAATAACTTGTAAGTAGTCCACTGTTGAACTGTAGAAGAATGTGAACTATAGAATCTAACTGGCTTCTTCTTTCTTCTTCTTTCAGTGAGTAATCATATCGGGTCCTATTCACTGTGTAAATTTCACAAAAAAAACTTGTAATTTTTATGGCATAGCGGATAACGCCCCAGGAGAGAGATCTAAGTCTACGTTTGGCAGGCGGATTGGCAAGATGGAGGCAAATTCTCTCAAATATGACGCTGTCACACGTCTCCACTCACTCGTATAGATTTCATCTACACCACATGAATACACGCCGGCTATTAATATAATCGAGGTAACGCGTTTGAGGAAAACAATTAATTCAATTTAAACCTCAGGTGATAATGTAGGTAATACAGTTACTAGTTAGATTAATTACAACATACGTACGACATCAGTCTTGTAATAATTATAAACATTTGTACCACCGACATTTACTTTACAAATTAGAAGGTTATATATATGAATTTATATAAAGGCACTTCATAATTAATGCTTTCAAGTTAAAGTATTTCAAAAATAAATAAATATTTAATAGTTGCAACCTACTTTTCAAAGTTCCGATTTAGCCCAACGTGATAAGTGGGGAGCCAACGGCCGTCTTCGAGTCCGGGCATCGATAAAAATCATAGACAAGTTTTGAATACCTCATTGGCAGGCACCCTCCGCGTAGAGGATCAAACTCACCCGAGTGTGATCGAGTCTTCCTCTGAACGAGCTGCAGTTTGGCGTTACCACATAAAAAATGTAGCATTTCCCTTAATCGACTCAAAAGTCACTCACAGGATATAATGAGGCGGAAGGTAAGATTTTATTGGCGTTCATATTTAATAAACAATATAGTTTTTCGCTCAACTCACAGTCTTTTAACCGCACTTGCCATGCCATTGGAATTGCATTGGCTTATTGTAAAATTCATGAGAACTATACGTATTCACGTAGGAATCGAAGAATAAATTTCAAAATGTAAGTTATCTTTTTGAAACTCTGCAGCTTTCTGCTTTTGCTGTTACTCTTAAACAAAAGTAACTAAACAAATTTCATAACTATAATAATTTTAAGGTTTATTTTAGACCATGAAATATTACAATGGCTTCTTGGTTTATGTTGCTAGCCTATCAAATGATATAATTTTTCTGCAGAACATTAATAAAGATCGAAGTAAAACTAAGACGATTAAGGTAAAAATCATACTATGTTGAGTATATACGTTATGCACCAAAATACCGATAGTTGAGAACACTGCGCTCGAAGTTGTTGATGGCATGTAAAAATAAGATATATATTGCATACATATTAGTAGGACTTGGTCCAGTTCGATTCATCGATAAACCCGAACAAGAGGTCTACTATCGGATGTGCCTGAACGCAGCGGTCAGCGTCACTTAGTCGAGTAAACCCTACAATTAAACATTCAAGGCATATAACCAGTGCACGTTGCCAGTCATAACTTACAGAACTACGACTAAAACTTTACCATCACTGTATGACGTATAAGAACGTTAAAAGCGAGCTATTTTCAGTTTCACTGAAACAAAGAACATAATGAGGACCAAAGATATTCCCAGTAGATGAAACAGAGTGTAATCGACAGAACCTTAAAACTCATAAAGCTGTGGTGACAATAGGCGGGAAAAATAACTTGTAGAACCAATATCCATTAAGGAATATTGAAAAAGTACTAAAATGTATAAATAAAATAATGCCTTTATTTCATTTTTGGTAACCCATTGAGCACTTATTTTAAATATTGAAAATAGCATCCATAAATACATTAACAAAGGTTATTCAGCAATTTTACTTGAATCGTTAAGTAAAAGGATTTACCTCCATTTTGTTTACGGTCCATTTGCCTTGAACGCGTACTGGTCTAGCACTTATCTCTTATTGAGTCTTTGAAATGTCACACAGTTTGTTTCGAGAATACAATAAAAAGTTCAAATGCATTTATGCTTTTATACGTAACGTGTATTTATTTGTTTTTACTTAAGTTTAACCAATTTACAATGTTATGAGTGTTCGGCTTATTTCGCAATTTCATTAATATTAGTTAATAATCGTTTCTCGAAAAAATTTGGTTATTAAAGCCGACCCATATTATCTGCGGGATGCCAACTATATGTAAAAACAAGATTTAGTTTTAAGGTAATCACCTTAAGACATAAGTTTGAGTGACCAAACATGATAAAATCATAATAAAAACATGTTTGGTAACAGTTAAATTTCTATACCGTATAAATGTTACTAAGAATAATACAAAAATTAAATAATTTTTTGCAGAAATCTTACATATTCCCAGGTATGTAGATGAAAAAGTTGTTCCTTAAAAAATTCAATTGTTTCTTGGAGATATTCGCCAACTGAATATGAAATATAATGGAAATAGAAATAACTTTAACAGCCTGTAAATATTCCTATGCAGGACAAAAAATTTGAGAAAAATTAAATAACTTAAATACTTAGAACTTATTTACGTTTTTTATGGTTGGCGACCTGTCAATGGTCCAACCGAAACGTTGAAACGAATAAAATAAATGGCCGAGACCTCTGACCGCTCCATTATTGGGTATACGTTCGTAAGAGTTTACATGCCTTAGCCTCATGTTTTAGTTAATTTCAATTTCCTTTACATTTTAAATTCAGATCGGTAATACCTCCGTGAAACAATTTTCTTAAACGCCGGAGCAAATGACGTAAAAATAATAATACGGAAGACGACACTGGATCATCTTAGCTAGTAAATTGTCACAAACTGTCAAGTGGTTAAATTCAATAAATAGTTGCTAAAGAACTGTACATGATCGAATGATTGATTTAAATACTTACAGGGCGTTTGGCGAATTCGTTTTTTTTTAAATTAAACTTTTAAAAACTTTCTCTATAAAATATTTAAAATCAACTTTAAAAACTTTTACTTTCATATATACTAATATCAACACAATTTTTAATAAAATATTCTAAATATTAAAAGAACTACATACTTTTAAAGTTTAAAATAGAACTATAGTAACAAGATATGCAACCAGTCATCAGTTCATTCAAGGACATTCAACTACATATATGGGTTGACTGTTAGAGAATGCCCAATGGCATTAAGTCCGCCTTTTGTAATTCTTTTGGTGTAGACAATAAAGTATAAATAAATAAATAAATATATGAAAACAATTAAAATCTTAAACGTGGTAGAGCCGCCGGCTTTTGTTGCTTCGTGAACGGGCCGGCTACACCGGGGTAGTACCAGGAACTAGCAGAGGACCGGTATGAAGTAAACGCATCTTGTGCTTTTGAGGCTCCCCCCATTTTTCCCCTCCCCTGCCCCTCTAAATATCCTAAAAGTTTATCTTTATTGTTTCCATCACCTCGGGTGCTGTAAAACACGGGGAACGTCAAGAATAAAATAGTAAATAAAACGTAAATAATAATTTCATTTCCATGTGTAGTGTTCGCGTAAATACAAGAAAACAATGTACGAAAATAAGTAATATTCTTAAAATAATACTAAATATATTTTTCTTAAACATTTGAATGTACTATTTGTATTTAAACGCAAGTAATCGAACATAAAAGAAACACGCAAAAACCTTTTACTAACCGACCCGTGAATAAAGTTAAGAAAAACTTGTCACTTATCCTGTTTCCAATTCCACGAGATTAACAATTTAGTTCTAGTCGCTTTAACAATGGCGTGCCAGTAAAAACTTGTTCACCCCTTAAAGTTCATTTTATAACACAATGTCGGTGTGAGGTGAATAATATATTCAGAACTTGAGGTAAATTTTAATATTGCACACAGCTAAATATAAAAGTTTTGAGACGATTAAAAATTTTAAAGTAAACTAATTCTGATTATTAAAAAAAAATTGTGTCCATTTCAGTGGACTTTTTTTTATTGAAAATGGTGAAACTACTATGGAGTAAAACACTTGTTTTTGTACATCTGTACTGTTTGGTGGAGAACATAATAAGCGTTAGTTTTTACTTAATTTAAACCTTGTCTGGCAAATAGTACATAACAATAATTTTTTATTTTGATAACGCATTAAAAATTATATTATTTAATTTACGTAAAATAATTGCAAATTACTATAACTTAAGCTCTGTATTGACATAGCTTAACAAAGTTACTTACCTCATTATCGCAATAGCACTCATGCTGTCCTAATTTATTTGAAACTATGCTTTTCGTTTGTGTAGTATAAAAAGTAAACAATTTAAAATTTTGAATAATAATATAATTATTCAAATAATAAATCCAATTTTTACCTTGCTTTTAAACCAAAAATTTAATAAAAGCATAAATTTAATTATTTAAATTCGCCTTATACCTAATAAGAAACCCAAGTTTCGCCGTTTCATGTTATACTCTGAACTACTACTTATCCAAATTCCACAAACATTCTACATTAGTTGTAGCTTCGTTAACAACTCCTTGATTAATTGCTGATACACAAGTGAAGTTTGAATCTGATATAATTAACAAGTTTCAATTCCATAAATCATATTGACACGGATAGATTATAAATTTATAGAATAGCAATACGCCTGTTTCTGTTTCACACTATACTTATATAAATATATATATTACACGTTTTATGTGGTAGAACCAAGCGGCTGCGTTTGCTGCTGCACGAATGGGTCGGCTTGACCGTGTTCCGGAAACCGGCACGGCCTCCCAGAATACCGACGTAAAGTACAACCATCTTGTGCTTCTGCATTTCACTTGGTTTGCGTCGTCGGGATGATAAAATTCCAGTGGATTTTACTGTATGTGTATTTACATTTTACATTCTTGGGGAAAATAAATAACACTCTCTTCGTTACACCCAAAAAATAGGTTAGTTACTAATTCAAAACTGACCATGAATAAGATTTCTTAAATACGTTGGTGATTTTGTTTGAGAGTGAATTAGTTTCACCAATATTTTAATTTGTTGTCGTTGTAATTGATTATAATACTTTAAAAGATGGAATGTTACTAAAAATTGTTATTATTGAAAAACTTCCCGATGAGCTAGAGATTTGAAACGTTAAACATAGCTCAGAACTGGATAACAAATAATAAGAACATGGTAAAAGATATTTGTTTCAAGTAAAAAAAAATCAGAGTTGATTTGTATTTGATATTAGTAGTAGTTTTCGCTTTGTATAAGTCAATTGGAGTATTGGTGTCTAACGAGTAAGGAGGTTGTCTAATATTTTGCTTAGGTTACATACTATTAGTTAAAGCTATTTTGTTACATTTTTTATTTTGATAACGCATTAAAAATTATATTATTTAATTTACGTAAAATAATTGCAAATTACTATAACTTAAGCTCTGTATTGACATAGCTTAACAAAGTTACTTACCTCATTATCGCAATAGCACTCATGCTGTCCTAATTTATTTGAAACTATGCTTTTCGTTTGTGTAGTATAAAAAGTAAACAATTTAAAATTTTGAATAATAATATAATTATTCAAATAATAAATCCAATTTTTACCTTGCTTTTAAACCAAAAATTTAATAAAAGCATAAATTTAATTATTTAAATTCGCCTTATACCTAAAAACCCAAGTTTCGCCGTTTCATGTTATACTCTGATCTACTACTTATCCTAATTCCACAAACATTCTACATTAGTTGTAGCTTCGTTAACAACTCCTTGATTAATTGCTGATACACAAGTGAAGTTTGAATCTGATATAATTAACAAGTTTCAATTCCATAAATCATATTGACACGGATAGATTATAAATTTATAGAATAGCAATACGCCTGTTTCTGTTTCACACTATACTTATATAAATATATATATTACACGTTTTATGTGGTAGAACCAAGCGGCTGCGTTTGCTGCTGCACGAATGGGTCGGCTTGACCGTGTTCCGGAAACCGGCACGGCCTCCCAGAATACCGACGTAAAGTACAACCATCTTGTGCTTCTGCATTTCACTTGGTTTGCGTCGTCGGGATGATAAAATTCCAGTGGATTTTACTGTATGTGTATTTACATTTTACATTCTTGGGGAAAATAAATAACACTCTCTTCGTTACACCCAAAAAATAGGTTAGTTACTAATTCAAAACTGACCATGAATAAGATTTCTTAAATACGTTGGTGATTTTGTTTGAGAGTGAATTAGTTTCACCAATATTTTAATTTGTTGTCGTTGTAATTGATTATAATACTTTAAAAGATGGAATGTTACTAAAAATTGTTATTATTGAAAAACTTCCCGATGAGCTAGAGATTTGAAACGTTAAACATAGCTCAGAACTGGATAACAAATAATAAGAACATGGTAAAAGATATTTGTTTCAAGTAAAAAAAAATCAGAGTTGATTTGTATTTGATATTAGTAGTAGTTTTCGCTTTGTATAAGTCAATTGGAGTATTGGTGTCTAACGAGTAAGGAGGTTGTCTAATATTTTGCTTAGGTTACATACTATTAGTTAAAGCTATTTTGTTACATTTTTTTATTTTTATTATATGACCGATAACCGTTGTTTGATAACCGTTGTTTGAACTTGTTTCATGTAACGAAAAACTAAATGGCAGTGAATCTTTTTTAAATGAACAATTGTTATTTTTTCAGTTATTTTTAAGAAAAAACGTTACCTTCCGCTGTAGGAATTTCTCCTGTGTCGCAGAGGCAGTTTACATACATGAATTGCACATGAACAAACACCCAGACCGGGAACTATATATTTGTTGTCCATACAAATACTAGTCCCGTGCGGGAATCGAACCCGCAACCCACAGCGCCGCAGCTAAACGCCTTAGCCACTACGCCACCGAGCCGTCAGAAAACGAAATTTTTCCGGCTTGCGATAAATTGTTGAATGTCTGCCGCCTCATTAACGCGCCGTGTTTCGAGCCACTTTTGAGAAATCGAAGCGACTCTTCTAACTGTTTTTATGCAATTTTAGTAATATTTTGCATTCGACGTAATATTGTTTATCTAATTTTATACTTGTCAGGAATAATCAGAGAAACAAAGGGGGAGATGGAGTTGCTACATATCTTCACAAGTCTCAAAATTGTAGTAGCGTTTCCTTCTCTCTATTCTGCTTCAGTAGAATACAGATTCTTAGAATTTGACGCCAAGGGCATAATGATAATTCTGGGAGTATTATCATTTTGCTAATTTAGAAGTGCTTTCCTATATAAATAATAAGAACATGGTAAAAGATATTTGTTTCAAGTAAAAAAATCAGAGTTGATTTGTATTTGATATTAGTAGTAGTTTTCGCTTTGTATAAGTCAATTGGAGTATTGGTGTCTAACGAGTAAGGAGGTTGTCTAATATTTTGCTTAGGTTACATACTATTAGTTAAAGCTATTTTGTTACATTTTTTTATTTTTATTATATGACCGATAACCGTTGTTTGATAACCGTTGTTTGAACTTGTTTCATGTAACGAAAAACTAAATGGCAGTGAATCTTTTTTAAATGAACAATTGTTATTTTTTCAGTTATTTTTAAGAAAAACGTTACCTTCCGCTGTAGGAATTTCTCCTGTGTCGCAGAGGCAGTTTACATACATGAATTGCACATGAACAAACACCCAGACCGGGAACTATATATTTGTTGTCCATACAAATACTAGTCCCGTGCGGGAATCGAACCCGCAACCCACAGCGCCGCAGCTAAACGCCTTAGCCACTACGCCACCGAGCCGTCAGAAAACGAAATTTTTCCGGCTTGCGATAAATTGTTGAATGTCTGCCGCCTCATTAACGCGCCGTGTTTCGAGCCACTTTTGAGAAATCGAAGCGACTCTTCTAACTGTTTTTATGCAATTTTAGTAATATTTTGCATTCGACGTAATATTGTTTATCTAATTTTATACTTGTCAGGAATAATCAGAGAAACAAAGGGGGAGATGGAGTTGCTACATATCTTCACAAGTCTCAAAATTGTAGTAGCGTTTCCTTCTCTCTATTCTGCTTCAGTAGAATACAGATTCTTAGAATTTGACGCCAAGGGCATAATGATAATTCTGGGAGTATTATCATTTTGCTAATTTAGAAGTGCTTTCCTATATAAATAATAAGAACATGGTAAAAGATATTTGTTTCAAGTAAAAAAATCAGAGTTGATTTGTATTTGATATTAGTAGTAGTTTTCGCTTTGTATAAGTCAATTGGAGTATTGGTGTCTAACGAGTAAGGAGGTTGTCTAATATTTTGCTTAGGTTACATACTATTAGTTAAAGCTATTTTGTTACATTTTTTTATTTTTATTATATGACCGATAACCGTTGTTTGATAACCGTTGTTTGATAACCGTTGTTTGATAACCGTTGTTTGATAACCGTTGTTTGATAACCGTTGTTTGAACTTGTTTCATGTAACGAAAAACTAAATGGCAGTGAATCTTTTTTAAATGAACAATTGTTATTTTTTCAGTTATTTTTAAGAAAAACGTTACCTTCCGCTGTAGGAATTTCTCCTGTGTCGCAGAGGCAGTTTACATACATGAATTGCACATGAACAAACACCCAGACCGGGAACTATATATTTGTTGTCCATACAAATACTAGTCCCGTGCGGGAATCGAACCCGCAACCCACAGCGCCGCAGCTAAACGCCTTAGCCACTACGCCACCGAGCCGTCAGAAAACGAAATTTTTCCGGCTTGCGATAAATTGTTGAATGTCTGCCGCCTCATTAACGCGCCGTGTTTCGAGCCACTTTTGAGAAATCGAAGCGACTCTTCTAACTGTTTTTATGCAATTTTAGTAATATTTTGCATTCGACGTAATATTGTTTATCTAATTTTATACTTGTCAGGAATAATCAGAGAAACAAAGGGGGAGATGGAGTTGCTACATATCTTCACAAGTCTCAAAATTGTAGTAGCGTTTCCTTCTCTCTATTCTGCTTCAGTAGAATACAGATTCTTAGAATTTGACGCCAAGGGCATAATGATAATTCTGGGAGTATTATCATTTTGCTAATTTAGAAGTGCTTTCCTATATAAATAATAAGAATCGGAAGCTTAAATAAAGACTGTGGAATAAGTACCCGAGTTAGATTTGTCAATAAAGTTTGTATTTTAGATTTTTTTATATTTTAGAAATGTGATAATAAACATAAAAAAAATTAATACAATTAGAAATAAATGCATATCTTCTAAAAAAAGTGAATGTATTTTTAGGGTCATTATAGGTTTCTAGAAAATAAAAGGGGCACGGAAGCGAGTCGCATTGAATCATACTTATCTTTGGCAACCTACCAAGAAACACAGCCTATTAGTTTTTTTAAATATGGAGATTTTTTGTGAATATTTGTTAACAAAGTGTTATTTTGGGTAAAGAGGGTTTCTTGACATGGTAGAGCCAAGCAGCGACTTTAGCTACTCGAATGGGCCGGGTTAGTATCACGAAGTCGCAGAATACCGACGTGAAGTCGAAGCATCTTGTGTTTCTGCGTTTCGTTCTGTGAATGAGGTAACCGGAGGCCCACTTTCTCCCCATCCCCCCTCCTCATCCTCCCATCTCCCAAATATCTTCATAGGCCGGCAACGTACTCGCAACTCCTTTGGTGTTTCCGATGTACGTTGGCGACGGTATTCACTTACAATCAGGTGAGCTTCTTGATCGTTTGCCCTTTTCCTACAAAAATAATTTAGTTCTGTACAAACTTCACTCTACTTCAACTCTTTGAAAAAGTGAATGTATTTTTAGGGTCATTATAGGTTTCTAGAAAATAAAAGGGCACGGAAGCGAGTCGCATTGAATCATACTTATCTTTGGCAACCTACCAAGAAACACAGCCTATTAGTTTTTTTAAATATGGAGATTTTTTGTGAATATTTGTTAATAAAGTGTTATTTTGGGTAAAGAGGGTTTCTTGACATGGTAGAGCCAAGCAGCGACTTTAGCTACTCGAATGGGCCGGGTTAGTATCACGAAGTCGCAGAATACCGACGTGAAGTCGAAGCATCTTGTGTTTCTGCGTTTCGTTCTGTGAATGAGGTAACCGGAGGCCCACTTTCTCCCCATCCCCCCTCCTCATCCTCCCATCTCCCAAATATCTTCATAGGCCGGCAACGTACTCGCAACTCCTTTGGTGTTTCCGATGTACGTTGGCGACGGTATTCACTTACAATCAGGTGAGCTTCTTGATCGTTTGCCCTTTTCCTACAAAAATAATTTAGTTCTGTACAAACTTCACTCTACTTCAACTCTTTGAAAAAGTGAATGCTTACATTTTACATAATAGTTTGAACTGTTTTTGTGTTTTTTCAAACATTCCAATTAGTTAATTTGTTTTTACGCTAGGCTTGTTACAATCAATTATAATTCTGGTTAATATAAACATCTCTGACGACTGTTATATACTTACAGGAACAAAAAAAAATATATTTGGTCAAACCTTATTCATTTTTAATGATGTTTGTGTAAGTTTGACCAGGTTATTTACAAAAAAATATGAATCCTGTCCTTGACCTAGTTTGTGTACATTAATTCTTGGCTTTTAGCCAATAGGCCTATAAAGAAAACAACGCAGTCGATATAACGAATTTATTTAGCAGTAAAGCTGAGATTTATAATACGTTTCTATTTGTTTGAGTCTAATAGAGACAGTTTTTTTCAATATTCAATTTAATAAAACTATATAAGGACGGGGTGACAATACAACTAGAAGGGTTAAACATTCTCTGTGTATGGTTTTGCTATCCATAACGTTTCGTATAAGTACATCATAGGGCGACATATTTCCATAATTCATGTTTACAAAATGCGATATACATACAACTGTGGAGTGCAATTATAAGAATTACTTATGTATAACATTTTGTTCTTCATCGATAACATACACAATATGTTGTTGGTATTCAAAAATGCGAAAAAATATTGTATTTTTTTCGCATTTTTACTCAAAACTTGCGTCTGATAAAGTTTATAACTTTAAATAAAGTTTATAAATTATTCTGTTGATGATGACTGCATCCAACTAAAATTTCATCGAAACGAACACGGAAGGATTGTAATAAAGAATATATATAAATCCAATCCTTATAATAATGTATTATATAATCACAAACGACGTCCATTCCCAAACTAGGATTCCCTGTGTTTTGATAACTAAATGGTGCTAAGATACGCTCTGACCTGGCATTAATCGGTATCCCAGTAAATAATCATATCTTTATAAAAAAATTATCGCTAGTTCGTCTGTTAGTGATCGTGTAATTTCTGAACGACTATGGTCATATTCACACAATATATTTATTTTGTTAAGACGATGGTTCATAGCCATGCTAGGATCCAATGAGAGGTGCAGTAGTCAATAACAAAAGAAAATCACAAAATCTGAATCCAACAAGTAACGCTGTGGTAGAGTTAATAAGTAATTATGAAATTAAACTGTTGGCGACATCTACCGGAAAGGGCAGAATAACGTCTGCCGAGTCAGCAAGTACACATCTATCAACATCCATGACCCGGTTACAAACATTTATATCTATCATACAAATGTAGCGGGATCCGAAATCCCAACTCTGTTTCGTGTGCCATGTTAATACTAACTAGGCTACAGGATCGTCAAATTTCAGATACTGTATAATAAATTCTTCAGAAAAAAAACTTGTTATTTACGATGAAATATATTATATATTTCATGATTGTCAAATAAATCAAAGTATTTTCGTGAGATTTGAAACTTACCTAATTTACTAACATCTACTGGTAATTTATTTCATGCAGGGGAATAACACAACACCAACTTCGTAAGTGCTATAAAGCCCTGAACTCATTATTGGGTTCGGCGAGCAAACGTACTCTTCTTCATGTAATAAATTTATCAATAAACCAAAATACTAGAAGAAATTACAAAACAATTACGATATCAATTTAAAATCGCAAGATAATATGACCGATCAAAATAATTTTGGAATAGATTTGTGCGTCAACTTGCCTGGTGACAAACCGATATGTTTTCAGGAAATATAGTAATTTCCTTCAAACATGCCAGCTAAATTCAACCATGATAACTCAAGGATCAGGGGAGCTCACTTTAATTTCATCTAAATAAGCCGGCGATTTAATTTCATCAAGGTAAGCGAGTGATCTGATTGAACACGTCATGGGTAATGATTTCTCTACAGTTACAAAGATATACAACAACAACGATACACAACAAAAACAACACCGTTACAAAGATATAAAAATGTAATTAAATTACTATACATAATTATTATTGTATGTATATAGGTACAATAAAGATTCTCTGTATTTAAAAATCCCATATTACGAGTCAATTCTTATATACTTTGGCGAGTTTTAATCAAGTCTCCTTTGTTTGTGTTTCTTCGTGGTGGGTATTCAGAAGGCACTTAGAGAATCTAAACAATCTAAAGTATTTGTTTTGATTTAAAATGATAACACCTAATCAAGTGTTCTATTTTGGATTTTTCTATCAAAAACATCTATTTTGTTTTTATATTCTACTAGTATTCGGGGTATAAGTAACAAGTAACAACATTTGCTCTATATAAACTAGGGTTGTACGATTTATGAAAAAAGACATAAAACTCACAAGGCGTTACTAATCCACACTCGTTAAATTTCGAATGCTATCAGAAGTTATCAACTGCGAAGAATATTATAGTGCCGAAGTTAGCAGATATACTTGCCTTACACTTGCAGGCTCGTCACCTTCCCGTTTCTTCCCGTCAATCCTCCATCCCAATATTTTGTGCTAACATAAGTTATTGAGTTTTGGGTATGGTGGCGGCGCTTTGTCTTTGGAATTATATCAGACATCTCATTATTTAAAATGGATCGTTGTATAAAATTCAAGACTTATTATTTATTTCAATATTTTTAGCCTTCAAAAAGAAATATCTGAAATAACTTACGCAAGTCAGTGTAATTTAAGACACCGAAACAATAACAAAAACCCAAAAACAACTTTATTAACTCAAGATTTCTCCTAAATAAGTTACTCGCAGGACAGTTTGAAGACATAATAACGGACTTGTCAAAACTACGGTTGACCAGTCCATTATTATTATAATATTAATAATATTCCGATGGATACAAAAATGTTTGTTTTTAAAACTTGTTGATAGTAAAAATTATTATGTATTTCATGATTGTCAAATAAATCAAAGTATTTTCGTGAGATTTGAAACTTACCTAATTTACTAACATCTACTGGTAATTTATTTCATGCAGGGGAATAACACAACACCAACTTCGTAAGTGCTATAAAGCCCTGAACTCATTATTGGGTTCGGCGAGCAAACGTACTCTTCTTCATGTAATAAATTTATCAATAAACCAAAATACTAGAAGAAATTACAAAACAATTACGATATCAATTTAAAATCGCAAGATAATATGACCGATCAAAATAATTTTGGAATAGATTTGTGCGTCAACTTGCCTGGTGACAAACCGATATGTTTTCAGGAAATATAGTAATTTCCTTCAAACATGCCAGCTAAATTCAACCATGATAACTCAAGGATCAGGGAGCTCACTTTAATTTCATCTAAATAAGCCGGCGATTTAATTTCATCAAGGTAAGCGAGTGATCTGATTGAACACGTCATGGGTAATGATTTCTCTACAGTTACAAAGATATACAACAACAACGATACACAACAAAAACAACACCGTTACAAAGATATAAAAATGTAATTAAATTACTATACATAATTATTATTGTATGTATATAGGTACAATAAAGATTCTCTGTATTTAAAAATCCCATATTACGAGTCAATTCTTATATACTTTGGCGAGTTTTAATCAAGTCTCCTTTGTTTGTGTTTCTTCGTGGTGGGTATTCAGAAGGCACTTAGAGAATCTAAACAATCTAAAGTATTTGTTTTGATTTAAAATGATAACACCTAATCAAGTGTTCTATTTTGGATTTTTCTATCAAAAACATCTATTTTGTTTTTATATTCTACTAGTATTCGGGGTATAAGTAACAAGTAACAACATTTGCTCTATATAAACTAGGGTTGTACGATTTATGAAAAAAGACATAAAACTCACAAGGCGTTACTAATCCACACTCGTTAAATTTCGAATGCTATCAGAAGTTATCAACTGCGAAGAATATTATAGTGCCGAAGTTAGCAGATATACTTGCCTTACACTTGCAGGCTCGTCACCTTCCCGTTTCCGTATTTGACGCAACGTTCTTGCAATAACATCGAAAAATACTACGACATGGAGCAGGGATGTGTACACTTATCTGTGCTTCGCCAGGCGTCGGAACGGAGGTCAAGGTCCACAAGTGGTGCAAGCTATCGTCGACACGCGATGTAACTCTCGTTCCTTCACTGGATGCATTGCTCTTTGTAGATGCATTGCACGCATTTGAAAAGTGGCTAGTGAAACCAGCCTCTGATGGACTCCCCGTTGTGATTTTCCCCGAAAATAAATTTGTGGTAACACACTAGTGTTAAAAATTATCATTATCAATATACAGATATCAACGTAGGAATCGAGTATTTTTTCTGATATATAAAAGTATACTATTATTTACCTGCGTAAATATATTACTATCAATAGTTTTCATATCTTTTAACGACACGCATTTTGTAAAGTCAAGCGTCCACTTCAGCTGCTGCTCGAATTGGCCGGCTCGACCGGGGTAGTACCACGGACTCGCAGAATACCGGCATGAAGTAGAAGCATCTTGAGATTCTGCATTTCATTCGGTAAGAGAGCCAACAGGAGGCCCAAAACCCTCCTCCCCATCCCACCTCCTCATACTCCCTCCTATCTCACAAATATCCTTGAAGGCCGGCAAATCGTAAAGGTTTTTTCAATGTTTCAAAAAATTGCAATATTTTTATTAATTAAGCCACCATTAACCATCCAAGAATGCAAAAAAATACAGGTTTAACTAGATTTCGTACGATATTTTTAAAGTGACACAAAATAAATGGTTAATCTCTTCTAAATGTAACAGGGATAAGTGAAAAACGTTTTCTTACATTTTCACGGTCGGATAGTAAAAGGTTCTAGTGTATTCGTTTCTTTCGCACGAGTCTTAGTTTATCTACTTAATTTTTTTAACTTCAGAAAATCGTATACCGAATAGCAGTACCGTTGGCAGGGTTGTATGTATTTATAACCACAACTTTTAATTATAAAGCACTTTGCAGCATTAATTTTATTATCTGTTTTTTTAAATATTTTAATAGATGTCAGGAAAGGATACCACGATACTAGACTGATAAAGAGATCTCGATACCGATGTTCGTTGCAATACGATACAATATCAGATCTTGTTCGTAGAGTTTTATCACCGCGCAGACCATATCGATGGCATCGCAGAGCACACCCGTTGTGAAATATATCGTAATTGAGATTGGTATCGCATATGGCGTCCGTTTTCAGTAGTTTATATATACAAATTTCAGTAATAAGTTTCCTGCAGTCAACTATCCGATGATGTATTTGTTATAAAGGGGAATAGATACCACGTGATACACACCGTCCATACTCACCAACTCGCTTGCCTAGGAGTTTGAGCATTTCTTTCAATGGGTACTATTTCTAGCAGGTGCTTTATAGAAAGAGCATATATCCAACAACAGTTCTAAGGATAATGATATAGATAATCATTATCTGTCATCATCAATGTTAATTTCTAGAGTTCAGTCCTATTACTAAGCCCACGCCGTCTACCCGTTCATCCGCCCGTTCGTTAGTCTGTTCGACCGTCCGTCAGTCTTACCTTTGTAGGGTTATATTATTATCTATTATCTATCGCATTATGGTATATATATTAGGTACTAAATTCCTGCTATAGTGAAGTTGTAAGTTTCTAAAAATAAAACTTTTGAACCGTAATAGGCAGCCGATTGAAATTTTTACAGAACATGATTATATCATTATTATATTGGGGGATACCCTTACTAATAATAATAAAATAAAACAAAAAGCCAAAATTAAAAGGATCCCCTTGCAAGTTTTGTTTTTGCTATATCGTAAAAATGGTAACACACACAAGCATAAAAGGATACTATAATTAATTATAGTGCAGACTCTTCAGTAAAACAACAAATAATAAAAACCGGTCAAGTGTGAATCTAAGTCCCGAACCGAATGAAAGGAAACAATTTTTTTTTGGTACGTACTTAACGCTTATATATTATGTGGTTGTACGTAGTCCTTTGTGCTCGAGTCCAACTCGCACTTGTCAGGTTTTTATTTAGTTATTTTTTATATTCTACTCGGCCTTCTGAACTGCCTTAAAACAATTTGTTGATAATTAACAATGTGAACATTGTGACCTGTACTACTGACATATATAACTGAGCAAATAAAATTAAATTTACATACAATTAAATATTTAAATTAATATTATGTGCATTGTATTGTAAGTTTTTATTATGTCACTATCATAACATTACACTAACACTGTACAAATATATCTTCCACAAGTGAAAATTTTACCTTCCATTTCGATTTTTAATTGACTCGTCGTTAGAATAAAAGCAAAATATTGTGAATAAAATCTCTTCTACCGGGAAAATTTAACCCTGCTTGAAAAATTCAGTTTGAGATTATTTAGAATACAATCCTGCTACGCCGAGTTACGATGTCTCCATCAATTATGCAGTGAAAATAAATTGCATAGATCATTCATTTCTCCCTGCGTTACTTTAAAATATTTAACGAGCGCTATCGACGAAATTTTAATTCAAGTTATTTAAATTTAAAGCATTACAGAAATTTTGATGTAAAATAATAAGTATCAAAGAATACTAATTATTCTCTTTAATTTTAATACAAAGATAAATACAAAGAAAATTTAATACAAAGATAAATTACAATTATTTATTATAACCTACTCCTCTACCTTTGTCTATGATATAAAAAAGTTCGTTACCGCGCTCTGACATAGCGAGTTTATCCACAGTAGGTTTGTCTGTATAGTATTCCAAAGCAACAAACTGAAAATTTGCGGACATGCTCGTTTCCTCGTGATGTTTTCGTTCACCGCCGAGCATTTGGTAAATTCAACCATGAAATTGTAATTTACAATAATAGTGGAACCAGCACTAAAGCCTTCGAACCCAGGTCACACGCGTATTATAAAATAAAAGCGAACGTCCTAGCCGACGTGTTGCAATTTTACTTCTTTTAAAAAAAAATTGACGTGCTTGTGTAATGACTGTTATTATTTGCGATGCAGTAAAGAAAGAAAAAATAAAAGTGTCTCATCTCGAATATCATAAAATAATAAACATAGATTTGATTAAATGGTTATGGTTGTTGTCAAAACCTACACACAATACACTGTTCTTCTACGCAGCTCTCTCACACTACATAGTATCTGTATGTCATGAGATATATTCGTGAACCAGGATGTTTCATAACAAAAGATATTTCTTCTGTTAGGTTACCAGCCATAATAAATCAAAATACTTTAAATATAGGACAGATGGATGAACGTATGGACGGACAGGCAGACGGCGAAGGCTCGGATGGTACGGAACCCTAAATAGTAAGAAATTGTATTTTGTATACCTATGTGACGACAGTAACTTTATAAATAGAAATGCCAAGCGCATTTGAGACTAAGTTACGATTGGTTCTCCAAGAACTGTCTTTGTAAAGAAACTTGACTAATCTAAGTAAAAGTTTCCTAACGATTCCCATTAGTTTTAATTATCACTTTTTTCCGTGCTCTTTCTGACAGACAAGAAAAAATGACAAATTAATATAGCTATCATTATTTATGTAACCATTATTTTTTTTTATCGTAATTAATAACATTACAACATATTAAATAACATATTTCAATAAAACCCATGTTTGAAGATCACTTTGTTATTTTGTCGAACGTGTAGCTTAGTAGTTAGCTTACCTGACTGGTAAACCCTGAGTTCTGTATTCGAATCCCACTATAACACAATTTTTAAAAAATTATGGTTTCTATTATATTCCATTTTGAAGTTTGACTTTAACTATTTTTTACATTCATATTTGAGTTAAAGATGAAGATCTCCAAATATTCAGTAATTTTCGAATAAAAGTTCCAACGAGGTTCTAACGATGCAGAGACAGCACGCAGCATCAATGCTACTTAAGGATAGGATACCCTAACGAACGCACTGTGCGCTTTAAGTTTAACCGCTTTCGTTGTGGAAACTGCGACTCGAAGAACGAAAAAGTAAAAAATGAGGGAGAGGAGATTCTCATCTCCTCTCTATTTTTAACATTAATTTAGTGATATTTTTGGGATTATTTACATTTTTTTTACATTGTCTGGTTGGGTGGTATATATCAATATGCATACATACATAAAATACTAAAAAATAAATGAGATATCATAAAATACATTCCAATTAAAATACTTATAAAATTAATAAATAAATAATAACAAATCCAAATGAGAGCCCTCGGCAGGGGAGACAAGAAGGCCGAAGATTAGGGGAAAGGGAAAGAAACCGTCGGAAGATGCCAGCGGTATTGCACGGAAAATACTCCTGCGTATCCTTATTCGGTTTTCCGCAGCCATCATCTCGCCTTTGTGTCGCTCGCCTAGATGACAAAGGATCGTGTTCCATTGCCCCATACACTGTCCGAGGAAATCTCTTACTGCACAGTCAACCTTGTACAGCTGGAGGACCATCTTCAGCCATGTACGAGGCACCGAGTCGAATGCCTTTCTATAGTCAATCCAAGCGGCAGAGAAGTTCCGACGTTTGCGGTGAACCATCTTACCAATGACCACGTCGATGCGGAGTGGTTCCTTGGTCCCACTACCACCACCCCGATATCCATTCTGAGTACGCGACATGCCTCGATTCAAATTTAGGTGTCGAGTGATTACGCGCTCAGTATGGATGTCAGTGTCTTATATAGTGGTTAGACACGTAATGGAGTGGTATTTACTAGGTGTGCGGTAACACTTTAGGAACTAAGCCTCTTGGAACTGCCGGGGGAGCACAGTGTGACACTCCACGAACCCCTTTAGCCAATATTCGACGGCTTGGTGGTGTAGTGGCTAAGCGTTGTGGGTCGCGAGTTCACGGTCTGGGTGTTTGTCCATGTGCAATTCATGTATGTAAACTACCTCCGCGACACAGGAAATTCCTGCAGTGAAAGGTAACGTATTAAAAAAAATCAAGAATAGTGATGCAGGCCGTCGAGTTCTTTTTCCACTTCGGGAAAGTCCCGGACTTTTCCAATTCGGAGCCCTACGGACCGGTTCAACTACGTCATACGTTGTTATGACGACGTGGTCCATGGGTATAATATCTCCACAATGATTCGTCAAGACGTCTGTCCAAGGGCCCTTGCTGTGGTTTACGGGCTCTCACTACAGGCTACGCCAAAAAGTGACAGTGTCGGCCTGATTCAGTCCTTATCCTGTTCGGCAAGTTTGTGGTCGCTTCAACGACTTATAGAGCCTCTTCTGGTCACTCTGTAAGAGGCGATTCTGGTTGAACCACGCCGACCTCTCGGTATATCATTGAATCCGCTTCCCCCAAGCAGCGATCTTTTGCTGCAGGTCGTCTATGCGCTCCGTCAGCTTTTTCCTAATATCTGACGGGGACAAACTGATATTAGTCCCAGCAAACCCCACCCTGATGGTGCGTACAATTCTTGGCCTATTATTGCCCGATCTGAAGCTTATCCCTTGGCCCTTGCCCTTGTGAAACGGTCCTCAATAATTTTCCGCCTCGCTGGGATCGTGATACTTTGCCTATTAGCACGTCCAGTCGTGGGAAGTTTGACACCAACATTAGGGCATACTGCCAGTGCAGCGCCAAAGAGATCCGTATCGCAAAGGACCCGGCTAGCTTCCAAATAGCTTGCCAGCATTGGATTAAAAGCCCTCACGACAGCCCGATTCCGCTTGCTTAAGGCTATGCGGGGCAGTCGTGGTCGACACTCGAACGGCATTTCGCGCATTTTCAGAATCGCGTCCTCTAATAAGCTCCTCATCTGCTCCGTTTCCTCGGCGACCATTCCGTCGTCGTATGGATCGAATCCGAAACAGGGAGGTTTTGCCACATAAATGTATAATATTACAAATCTAAGAGTTTTGTTTGTTTTTCAACAACGTTATTATTATGGAAAGATTAATGGTTTACTTACTTACTTATTTCTATAACTATTAAAGTAAATAAAAAAAATTGCTAAGGAATTATAACTACATTCGATTAAAGGAAATGGAAGGATATCTCTTCTAGTTAGCGATCTGCATAACTTTTTACAACCTACATGCTCAGGCACAATGCTTGTATTTCTTGAAAGATTTGCCCACTATCCACGCTGGGAAACCGCCTACACTCTATTAAATCAATATTTTGCAAAAAATATAACATAAAATATTTTGTGCGAATATAAGAAAATCCAATTATATTTAAGCAAAGCAGACCTCAAAATACATAAATGTGATGCTAGAGCACGCTAATTTTAAATTGGTTTCACAATAAGCCTTTAAACCTTGTGCATACACTGTGAGGGAAAATCAAACAAACTTTTGATTTATGGCACGGTCGTCAAACAGTCTGTATGTATTAGCAAGATAAATACAGCGCTTTATTAAAAATGTGGGAATGATTTTGTTTTTACTAATTTAATAAATGGTATTTTTATTAAACCGAAAACGAAAGTGCTCTCTTATAATATTCAACGTTAAGAAATTTCCTTATGGTACCGTAACTCTAAATTTTCCTGTAGATATTTTAAGAGGAAGGGCCTTGAAAATATCATGGCCATCTCCGCGAGCAAACCTGCCAATAAGCAGCAAACTAGCGGAAGCTCGGGTGGCTACGCTGGTTGTGCCAAATGAAAAGTTATAGGTAGTCTTTTCTTAGCTCGTCATGAGTGCCTTAATTTATTAAAATAAATAGACAGAATGTAACTTTTGTTTGTTAAACACTTTTCTATTAGTTTGACCTGTATGTATGTATGAAAGTAATGAAATATTTTAATTACGTTTTTACCCACTTTCTGACAGACAGTACGAATAAATTGGGATATTTCACGCGTATTAAGAACCGATGACTATATAATAACATAATACCATCGGGGTGATCTGATGATGGAGCTGGGAGGTGGGGAACCCATGGAACTACTGTTTAGATTTGTCTCAACAAGTCCTTGTAATTTCATCTGATGACGAGGATCAGGTGAAAGATAAATGTTTTTTTATTTGTGTAAAATTAAAATAAAGACAAATCTCCTCTGTTTAATTATATGATTTCTCTTGACATTATCATATAGATAATATCATATCTTGAAGATATCATATAGAGAAAGTGTAAGAGTGTGTCGGAAAATCTTATATTATATTATATATTTAACGATGAATACTCACATAACTTTTATTTATAAATAAAATTAAACCCATTTCAAAACAGTTTCCATTTCGTAGATTCAGAAGAAGTACATTGTTAGTTTCTACTAATTAATTGTCTTTCTTCTTCTTCTAAATACATATTTATTATTATGTTTTACTTTATATCGAATTATTGGAAGAGATTTTTAGCCAACACTGGCCTAAATAGGGTAACCAATGTAAGCTTAATTAAGGTTAAAGGGAAATATACCATCTCTTTCTCTGTATACCAACTTCTCCTGAACATAATACAAACAAGACTGGCGACCGAGTGATGGCAGAAAGATGCCATCAAAATTAATCGAACCCAACTACCGCAGACTAAGCAATGGAAGTAGTATAATACGGCCATTTTAACTTGATTGCCTTAAACATCATGGGCGCAGTAACTTATGCTAGAGATGCACCCGTCCCTTTTAAACAATAGCAATCATCTGAGTACTTGATTATACATATCCAATATATTTATTTTCGTTTAATTTGTTCAATTATAGTGTAAGTAAAATTTTTAAATAAATTGTGCTTTACTTAAAATATATTCGTTGGCGTGAGAGTGTGGTCTGGTAACGGCGTATAAAATTCTGCCTAAATTCTGACGTAAACGTCGTCGAAGACAATTTTTTTTATGTTTATGTCGGCAGCAGCTTCTAATGTGCATAGTATTTTTTCTGCGTTCGCCAACCTATTAGCCAAGTGTGGTAATTATGGTAAATCCTATGAAAGAAAAAATCTCTATGAAAGAAGTCTTTGTCCAGCAGTGGGTAAATTATAGGTTGTTTACAAAAGAAGAAGGAAGATTCTCGTTTTACCGGACCTCAATACCGATGTCTATTGCTATTCTGGAATATATCTAGGACATATTTAAAAAAAAAGATCTATTTCTTCCTGTGTGTTAGAATTTGCTAAATTGTACTATTTTCTTAGAAAATGTTGAGGAATAATTTATGTAAGCATTCCATGGCCATTTTACCTGAATAAGGTGCGGAGTTGTAAGTGTAAATAATAAAAAAGCTAAGGGAAACGTGTGATGAATAAATAAAAAAATAATGTCGTGAAATATTCAAACAGGATTTCATCTGTAACTTGAGTATGAAAATTGAAGCCAAAGAAATACGGATTATTTTGTACACTACTACGTATTTTTTCCACTTTGATAACCGTAAGAGTCGTGAAATGACGTAGAAAGTAACGTTTAAAATCTATATATACACAAAGATACATTTAATACATACCAGCTGTCCCTGCGACTTCGTTCCCGTATTCAAGGGATATATGAAGTTTTGCGAATGTAAATAATGTAAGAAATATAAATGGCGAAACAGAGGATTTAGAATAGGCCGATGACATGAAACCGGTAACTAACACGGTGCTAGTTTTCGTGATGCCTTCACCAATCTGCCAAGCGTAATAATAACGCTATGTCGTGATTGGAGCAAAGCGGAAGGAAGGAACAGTAGGAGACATCAGGTTATAAGAAAGGTAGGGAGCATTCAGACTTCGGCGTTGATGAATATGTAACCACTTTAATCATGAACGATAATTAGATACTTGGTCATACTAACGAAAATTAATATTGCAGTTCTTGATAAAACGATTGTATTTGTGGATAACTTAAGAAAAATACTCTTTTACACACCTTATATTACAGAATAAAACAGAAAAGTCTGATAGCAAATTTGATAATAACAGTGAATAAATCCTTTAAAAGATATTATATTAGCGACTTTTTAAATGACCAGTGAGTTCCTGAAAACTGCTGGCCAAACCATTGTAATACATTTGTTACTTATAAAATTTATTCGCGTTAAGGCTATCATAATTTTTATACATACTACATCTGCATAACTAAAGCGCGATTACTCGCTCCCCTACTATTGCTCATCTTTTCTTAATCTTTTTTTTAATATACTACTTCTGTGTGCTTTTTTAAATTAAGGTACTCGTATAGTACGTATAAATGTTCGATTACACGCCCATCTTTTCGGATTACGTTTTGATTTTTTTATAACGATTAGAGTTCTGTACTTCGTTATTTACACCACTTCCATAATATTAATTATGTTCAAGCCTGCTTTCATTGGATATAAGGTTAAAGGTTAGGTTATATAGTTAAAAGAATTTGTTTTCATTGTATTTCCACAATATCCTTCAGGCATATTACGTTTTGACGTGTTGAAAAAATTGAGATTCTATTGTCATAACTCGAAGGTTATTGTCATTATTATACACAAATTTGACTGCTATTAGTTACTTGTTTTCCTGACTTATTAACTTCATTCGTTCTATACTTTTGCAACTCTTATTCCTAATATTCATCTTTGTAAAACAACTATTCTTATGTATATGAGATTATTCGAAAGTGTTGACGAGCCCATTACTGCCTGTAGAAACTTGGTGTCTACGAGCAAGTTAGTTAATTGAATCCCTCCAGTTAACAAAGTTTTGATGAACTTTCTGGTCGTACTTCCAATTGTATTTCTACATTGCTGTGTGCGTAAATTTGTCATTTATTTGCTTATAAGTCGTAATTTTAATAACATTTCGGTTTTTCGATCAGCCAATATTATGTCTTGATATAACATTTAAACTTTATAATACCCGATATCTGGTAACCGTCAAGTTTTTTTTATAGTGGTTTCTCCTTTTAGCACTAAAGATTATCGACGATTACTACTAAATATAGTATAGATGTCTCGTTAAAATATAAAGTATTCGCTGTAAAAGCCCACTTAGCAAGTAAACTATATAAGTATTCGCAGTAACGGCACGGCTCCCACGCAACTTTGGCACAACTCAATTATAAAAATTATTTTTTAAACGAAACTGTGTTTTTTTTTAATTCTTCAAAGTAGGCATAACCCAAAAAAAAATTGTTTATGCGTTAACATACTAAGTAAAGTTATTACGTTATTGATTTATACAGACTTTATTGATTGATACCCTAAAACGGCAATTTTAAAGGACGCATAATTCTGCTCGAATTTTATGACACACTGATCATCTAGAAATATGTACTTAAAATTTTAACTTCAGTCAGTGGATTTTAGTTAAATCGACATATTAATAAATTAAAGATAAAAAACCTGTTTGTCTTCAACTTATGCTTTCCATTGTTTTATTGCTCTAATTTGTTTGAACAAAAGTGTCTTAAGTATTTTTCACCTTTATCAGCCTATTAAGTTAATTTTTGACTATATTCAACGTGTCCAAGAAAGCCCCAGCAAAAGCCGGCGTACATTTCTTGAAAGGTTTGCCCACACTTACGACGCTGGGCGAAGTGTACCCACCCCACGTATTACCCACGAATTAGCCAAAACTAATATTGGTCCACATCACTAGTCTGTTATGTTTAAGTTCAGCATATTCCGATACGATTTACATCAGTAACCGGGGTATCAAAATCGTCATATAATCTAAATGAAAAAATAATTCCGTTCTTGAAACGAATAGCATATCTACTATATTTATTCTAAAACACAATTCGTGAAACACAAATCTACTCTAACAGTTTGTTGCCATAACTTAATCTTACTGGTGGTATGATTATCACATTCATTAAGGTAAGTAAATTGGCAGGGAGTAATGGAAATACGAAGGCTTCAAAGATGACGGATGACATTATACACCTTATTTGAAGAGACGGTACTTACTTGTTCATAAAGTTACATTGCCGCGGGTAAAGTCTCTTCAGTATTATATAATTGAACTGACAATCAAATCAAAGTATACTGACTATTATATCTAACCAGTTATTACTCGCGACTGACTTCCTAATTTGCGTAATATAATTTTCATTCGATTAGAAAATAGATGCTCTCCAATTCGAAAATCGAATTGAAATTGTGAAGTATATTATTATTAAGTTTCAAGTAAATAATTTTACAAACTATGGGACGCAGGATTGAACTGCAAGGCCGGTATCATACTCTTATACAATAAGGTGCAAAGATGCTTGATTTACCATTCGTCTTGAAGAACTTCCTTCTCCTTTCTTTCTTTCTTTACCTTGCCTTCTCTTTAGGTCATTTTGTTTCTTTTCTTTTTTCTTATACTTTTGTTCCTAGTATTTTCATTCGTTTACCTAAGAGCTCACCACTAAACTATCCGCTAGCGCGCACTGCACTGCTTAGGGACTTATGTAATCTCAATTTGTGATAGTCTTTTCAGTTTCGAGATACTCGAAATATACCAGAAACTTTTTATTTTAATTACATTCCAACAAGTATAAAGCCTCTTTTATTTACCTTTCCTACCTACCAAAAAGTTTTCTCGACATAGACTAGTAATTTATGAACTATTCTTTTTCTTGATATTTTATTCAATGTTGACAGCTTAATTCAAATTTAACTGCTCTATTTAATTTTTTTCTTTTTAATTTTTTTATCTTATCGAGCCTTCATGATACTAATAACACTACATAATATTCTTGTTTACACACCGTAATCCCGTATTTCAACGATTATTTTTCAAAAAGACGCTTATTTTATGAATTATGATGTCTCCAACTTCAAACTCATAGAACTTTCATACTGCCTTTCCTCCTCAACCTCCATTTCTACTCTTCAAGAGAGGTTTTTCGTAAAATTTTTATCTGACAAATATCAAATTTGCGGGTATTATAGTTCTTGCGATTTCGCGATTAGTCAGTGGTATTTCGCTTTTGTACATAAATGCGACCTCATTGGTATTGTATGAAAACTTGATGACTATGAGTGCTCATAATTTATTTGAAATAAGGAAAAGAAAATTATGAAAAAAATATTAAACACCTTTTTTAAACCACTCAAAGGGTGCAAACACCTACCAGCGACTGAAGGCCGGTTATGTCGGGATCAGTATTAAGTGCCGGACCTACTAAAACCCCCACGCTTTAGAAATACGCTGTTGACGTAAGCTAGAGAGATAAGCTTAGACATAAGCCTCGGCGTAAAAGATTTACGTGCAGGCTAGTAAAAACTAATAAAAAGCAACGACACTGCAGTGTTGACACGACGCTCGCGAAGCTGGCTGCTTCTGTGGTGTACTCTAACTACTGTTAACGAAACAGACTTCCGACAACTAAGGGGGGTTAGCGGTAAACCAAGGGCCCTTCTTAAGTAGGTACGGTAAGTAGGTTTGGGTTATCCCGGTTGGGTAAGGCCTGATCGGATGTGGTTGACCACGGAATCCGAAAACGCGGGCAGCTAACGCTGGCGTAAATATATCTTGAGTGAAAGTAACAAAATCTAAAAAGTATCTTGTGACTAAACTATTGTACTGCAACATATATTTAGTGACCTAGAAGAGGCCTGTAAAACATTAGATTAAATTTAATGGCGTAACGTCGCATCCATCTGTATATAGATTTTTAATACCTCGTCGTATTGGGAAAATATATGTAATCATCTTCGCTGCTCTGTCAGATATAATTTAAAAATGCATTTACTTTACTATTTTTGATATGAAATTTTCAAAATTAATAATTTACCGTGCGCGTACACCAGTAACAAAATGGAAATTCGTAAGAGTATATCGGTATCCGGCGTGAGTTACATTCATTTATTTATTTTTTTAATTGCTCGTGCAACGTGAACGATAAACCAAATAAAGATTGTTTAATAACAATTTACTTTATGTAATCTAAATATTACTTCAGATAAAATTATTCAGCAAACTTATTAAATTCATGTGTATATGTGTACTGACGAATTGACGTTAATTTTTTTTTTATTTGGCCTCAGTTCTATATTTTTTGTTGCTGCAACGAACTCGCAATAACGTGTAATAGAATTAATGTATTGCCCTTAATATTTTAAGAAAATCGCAGAAATTTGGTGCACATATTTTCTAGTGTTGAATTAATAAACTGAAAGCTAAACTTCACAAGGGCTAAGGCTATAACAAGCATATTTTAACATTATGAATAAATGTTACATGGACCGACAAATCGTTTCGATTTATGTGTCAGTTCAATTATACAGATCGGTGAAATAAACATTTATACGTCTCTGATACACCAATTTGTTCATAGCGCTGTAGTGAAGCACAAGAGCCACATGAACAATTTTTTTCTTAACTTTTTTGTTATTGTTTTGTATTAACAGAATAAAAGGATGTATGGAGTAATATAAAGTAGTGGTAATATGTAGAACAAAATGATCCTATATGTCCTAATGCCAATCTTATTTGCACGTGGTGCACCCTGTTGGGCAACAAAAATATAATGGCGATTGACCGATAGCGGAGAAACCATCCGAATTTACTTAACCCAAATCTGACAGACAAGTTATATGGAAAAGCATATCTTGTGAGTTTTGCAACTGCGCTTCCCAACCCGTCTGCGTAGGGTGGTAAGTATGGGCAAAATGTGCATGTCGGCTTTTGTTGATGCTTTCTTAGAGAGGTCTATGATCAGCAGTGGACTTCATCAGGTTGATGAATAAATAGTTATATGTTCAACAACATTCGCGAGACAAAAATATACATATCTTAACTTGACTTTAATGTAGGATATTCTTAATGTACTTAATGTGAGCACCCAATAATTTAAAAACGAAAAATTTCAATTCTAGGCTCTATAGTTAAGTAATATTGAAAACCAAGACGTTGCTTTTTTCCTACCGATGAGATCTATTACATTTACGAATTGACCGAGTCTTTGCAACTATATTAATTATCCCCATATAATCGTAATATCGCTACGAGCTTTGGGTTGCGTAATTCGAGTGAAAGACCGTTATCTTAATTTTTATCTGCAGCCGCAAAACTATTATACAGGTGGCGATTATCTCTCCCAGTGTGGTCTTTTTGCACTACTTTCCACCAAGGGTCTTCAATCACCTTGCTGCCATGCAGCCACCAGTTTCCGCTGATTACATTATTCAAGTTTTTTTTTTTTGTGAAAGGGGGCAAGCGAGCAAGCGAGTTATCTGATGGTAAATGATTTTCATCGCCTACGTACATTTGCAACTCGAGGGGATCTACAGGTACGCTGCTGCATTTTTAAGATATTTGGGAGTTGAGAGGAAATATGAGGATGGGGATGGGGAGAAAAAGTGGGCTTCCGGTTATCTCACATACCGGGCGAAACGCAAAAGCACAAGAGTATCCACTTCAGGACTTTATTCTGCGAGGTCGTGGTACTACCCCGGACGATCCGGCCCATTCGAGCACGTAGTAAATGATTCCTATTTTGACGTCTTTGATTGAAAATAAAATAGAGAGTCCAAGCATTCCACGGTGATGTTGATGACTGACTGGCAATGGTTACTTACAATCTCTGTGCAGTCGTAGGAAGATTCATAAAGAGTTATTTGGGTTTAATATGTGCTTGCACTGTTGTTGCAAATATGTGACTTTAACGGCTTTGTTTATTCACGCTTGACTAGAACGATCTGGTTTCAAAGGATATTAAATGTTCTTTTTCAAGAGTTTACATAATGATGCTACAATACAAGTGAATCAGTATGTATTGTGCAGTTATTTACTTTTTTAGGTAAATTTCTTTAGTCGTGTCATATAATTAATATAATGCCTAATTCTTATTTGATCTTACTCAACAATCAAAGTTGAACTAATTAATCGTCTCACTTATGTCTGTTGTTGCTCCCAGTCATCTTTTCTTTTACTGTAGTCATTCCCCAAATTGTTGAGTATCGTGAACTTTTCATACAGTTTTATCATCAATATACACCACACATATTGATTTAATCTGATTGTGAAAGCCCTAGTCATAAAATTATCGAATGGATAATCGACTAACTATGTAACATAACCCGTTGCGTACAACATTGATTAATTATCGAATTGTGTGAGTTTGAAATATTGATAGCGCAGCTTACCCCTGCAGTGACTACAGGTATTGGATTTTGTGATTCGTGTATACAATGTAGCATAAGTCTATACAAATATATTATAAATAAATAAAATTATTTACACTAACAAAAAAAAAAACTTAGTATTTACATAAAAAAAAAAAATTTTTCTAAATTCTCTAACTTTGATGGGTTAGATAAGGCTTTCTGTTTCACCCTCGAACGGGCTCCCGCCTCGTCGGGGCTGGGGGCTTAGTGGTCTTCCGGGTGGTTCCGGGCCGGGTCGTCCGGGGTAGTACCACTACCTCGCAGAATACCGGCGTGAAGTAGAGGCATCTTGTGCTTCTGCGTTTCGTTCGGTACGTGAGATAAATGCAAGCCCACTTCTTCTCCCCATCCCCATATTTCCTCGAAACTCCCAAATATCTTGAAAATCCGGCAGCGTTCCTGTAGATCCCCTCGAGTTTCAAATGTACGTAGGGTGGCTGGTACTGGTGGGGTTGTGGATGTGTCCGAAAGCGTTTCCATGGCTCTGCCGACATGCGACGAAGGCGGAACTCTGTGGGGTTATGGTCAGTGCAAGCCCGTCATAAGCCATCCTTGCTACTACGAAAAATGCGTTATGTTTCAATACAGGAATGCTTAGTTACCAATTTCTAAAGTTTAGTCGATTGTCTTAGGTATCCTGTTAATTAACACACTTTTATTTTCATTTATAAACATTTGTACGTTGACTCTGCAAATTCAAGCTTAAATATCTATTCGAGTTAACGTAGTTGCAAATTATGATTGATGAGTTGGATGGTAATGACAATCAATACATTATATTTGCTACATTGTATTTTAGTAAACAACGATTGATTATTTTACTAAAGTACATTGATCCCTCCATGCAGATGACAACAAACGGGATAACCACGAATTAATCTTTAGCTCTTTTAATTACATGAAGAATATTTCAACTTCACCACCCTATTTTAATTTACTGCTAAATTTATGTAATGAATTTGGGTGTAAAATATTTTAGCTGCTTTTCTAATAGATTTTTATTCTTATTTATATTACTATCCTAATTTTTCTCCAGAAATTCAGAATACAAAACCCACACACTAATTAATGAGGAGCAGCAACATTAGTGTATTGCACTCGGCAATGCCCATATCCAGGGTCCGGTGGTACTGGTGCCTTGGATCCCATGGGATTTTATGTTAATTTTATAATTGTTTATAAATTCATTATAAAAAAATAGTCCTCGCAGATATTGAAGGTTATGTGGCCTTTATTTATATATATTTTTGACAATTACTTTATACAAAACTCATCAACCGCATGTCTACAGATGTTCACATTATAATTTTGGACCTCTCTATAATTTTGCTGTCAAGTTAAGAGTAATGGAAAAAAACCCTCACGAGTTTCATATAAATAGATTAGCAACCGCCTAATAAAGCCTAGGTACAGTCGGAACGACTAAGGAAGCATATTTTACAGAGAGGACATCATTTATACTTTTAAAAGAAGCAGCCTGTAAGTGCCCACAGCTGGGCAAAGGCCTCCTCCTCAAGTATCGGGTGCTGGTTGGCGGGCTACAGATATCCTCGAAATTTTTTTTTTATTATTTTTTTTTATTACTTTTACTTATATATTTTTTTATGAAAATTTTATTTATAAATATCAAATGCTTAGTCTCTATGGGTTATTACGGAAACAATACACAGCTATTTAGACACGATAATTAAGAATAGGGTTTTGATTGTAAGATAAAGCGATTAAAATAAAACGACGGGACTCCTTTTTTTAGTTAGTTACTATGACTATGACAGATCTTATGATCTGTTACACATTAAAATGCATAACTTTTTGTATTATACATATTTGTCGAAAAATAAAAATTTATATTACAATTATAAAGTAGCCGTCTTTGAGCTCTCTGGCCACGAATCTATGACAATAGGTCAGTCAGACATTCAATGTCGCAGCAACATTTTCATGAGTTATATCTTCGAATATCAGAATTGTTGTATCATTTAAATCTGGAGTGTACAAGGGCTTTCAGCTTTTTAGTTCGCGCTCTAGTTCGTTTGTTAAAAAAACGAATGTACACAAATTTATTGAAGTCCGGAACTTTATTTTCGAGTCAGGTTAAGTGGTTCGTACCTTGTAACTATGAACAGTCTTGCTGGAAAATCCATGGCACATTTCTTAAACGTGTATAATGATAATATAAATTGAATAATCACACACACACACATCCAGTCCCAAAGTTTTGGTAACTAGATGTTGATTAGATAGATATACCACGTATTTTACCGATAAATATCAGTACGTGTTAAAGCCATCCGGCGACTTTTGTCGCTGCACGAGTGGGCCGTCATTACCATGGCCTCGTATAAGTCGTCGTTCAGTGAGTAAGGTAAACGGAGACCCACTCCGCCATCCATAATATGTTTTGTCAAATTTTGACTTTGACAGCGTTCACATGCCATCTGGCTTAAATAAATGAATGAGAGAAAGGTAATTTCGTTTGTCGAATGTAAAATCTAACAGCACGGAGTCGTCCCGACCTTGCATCGTCTTCTACAGAGGTATTGTTGGTGTACTGTCTATAGTACGGACACACAAACATACGACTGATAACTGAGTGTCGTAAAAAATAAATTGTCTAATGGCGTCAAATCGATGAAAGTGATTTATGTATTCCTAGTTATTATTTTTAACTAGTATTTAGAATTATCAAATAATAGAGTAGTGGGCAAGTAAAAATAATTCAGAGAGTGCAACACGGGTAGTATTATGGCCTCGACTAGTTCGTGGCCGAGATCTACGTTCTTCCTCGTAGTTGCAGGTAGTCGTAGAGGACAGAAGTTAGCGTTCCTAGGACAGATGGTAGATGGAAGTGGAAAAAATAGTAAATAAAACTACATTACAATATTAAATATTGTTGAAATTGATCAAATAATATGATAAACTATTATTTGTTAAAGTGCAACGCTGTTATCAGGAAGATATAAACATCATCAAACCATAGTTAATCGAAATAAATATACATGGACTGCCTTGTGCAATAATTTGGCAATAAATTTCTGTACGTTAGTTTTTTTTAACAAACAAAATAAAGCCCGAACTCAAAAGCTTTACGAGTGTTTAAACTAAATCTAAAGAAACTTTTGGTAGTATCTACTGCAAGTTAAGTTACAAGAACTATTTGCGACTGCAATAAAATAGCCATATATAGCTGTGTCAAGTTTTAAGCGGCCATGAAATACATTTAACTACATTGCCAGGTTTAACAGGAAACTCGTATGCCCATAATAATGAGTGAGTCGAAGAAATGTCATGTTCTTTCATATCGTCTAAATTAAGATAATTGAGCATTTTAGTAGAAGAATGAAATAAAAATCAAGAGAGTTTGTTAAATGCATTAAAAGCAATTATTGAAAAACATATTTTTTTACAAACAGTGATATAAATATTTTCGATGCATTTATGAGTATTACGGGCAGTTGCGTCTTACTGCGGCTGTGATCGGCAATCAGTTTGCTTAGCATGGCGATCACCACCATGGAAACATCCAAAGTGTATCTTGGCCAATATGAGATCTTGTCAAATATGAAAATTCACCACTGATTGTCATTTCTGAAACGTAGTAGAGCCAAGTGGCGGCTTCAGCTTCTGCTCGAATGGGCCGCCTCGACCGGGTAAATACCACGACCTCGCAGAATACAGGCGTGAAGTAGATGCATCTTGTGCTTCTGTGTTTCGTTCGGTGTGTGAGGTAACCGGAGGCCCCTTCCCCTTCCCATCCCCCTCCTTATCCACCTTACCATCTCCCTAATACCTTTAAAGGCCGGCAACGCACCTGCAATTCTCTAGTTTTAGCTCTAGGTGGGCGACGGTAATCACTTACCATCAGGTAAAAAGATTATTCGTTTGCCGCCTTTCCCATAAAAAAAAATTAGCAGTTTTTGACCGATCGCTAGCATGAAGATTTAGATTCTATTTATTATATTATATAAGAAAATTATAATTATACATTCAATATACGAGTTACTGTGAAAAAAGTGAAATATTATCTACCTCCACCATTGATAAAAATTAAGACAAAACATAGTACCTAGGACTTATCTTATATCTTAATTAAATGGTTAATATACATAATACATAGATAAAAATTATTGTTTATAAAACACATTGCTGAAACGAAACAAAACAAAATTATCGAATGAATGTTTTCAAATCTTGCAAACATCAATAATAATACCCGATACTAATTGTACAGTGGTCTAACACAAAAGACATACTGAAAGTTTTTCAAGTTATTTTTGATCAAAGATATAACATAGCATAACATATTTATGAAGTATGGATGTGAAGAAAAGGGATATAATAAATAAAGGACATTTTAAAGGTTTTTAAAAAACTTTTTATAACGATAACGAAAGAAAAATATATTTCTTATAAAACTACTTGTTATTAGATTCAAAAATCTATATTTCGCCGCATTATTTCTAATACTTCAATAAAATATTTAATAATTAAATTTAAACAATGGAAACATGGTAAAAGTTTACAAAGTTTAATGCGCAAAAATGCGACTTTCCGTTTCAGAGATAACACTTGACATAAATTGTGGAGTAACGTCCGGAACCGTCAGCAGTATCATATCAAACATTACCAAAACGTATGCTATTTATGCCAACCGCTTCTGTTAATGAAGACCGCGTGGCTTAGCGGTCAGCATACCAGACTGCTAAGCCAGGAGGATAAGGTTTGAATCTCAGCCGAAGCTAATATTTGTGCACAACACAAATAATGGTTTTCAAGTTTGGTTGTTACATAGTTATGTTACGCCCCATGTCTCTGACGAAGGGCTTCCTCCGTCAGCCGTTAACAAGTGTCAGATCACAGCACAACAGCAGCAGCGTTGGGCCAACGATCCAGCTTCCTTGCTCTTCTATTAGTTTCACTCACAAGCCACCGGCTCGCAAACTTACCGCCGAAACTATAAAGGCCAAGGCTAGCAGCGTATATCTTAACCCTGGTCCGGCACGTGCATCCGGCTTCCGGCATCTGGTTACCTGGTAGGTGACGAGCACCTTTCCTCCAAGTGAAAAAAAAGCATTTACTTTGGCGTTGCAGATGTACCTGGGCGGTATCAATGAATTACCTAAGTATATCACGTAGAAAAACTTGTTGCTTGTACTATAATTTAAAGTATTATTTGGCAAAATATCTTTATTCAGCTAACGTTCCTATTCCATTTTCTTTTATTTCGCATTCAGTCACGTTCAATGGTTGTTGTGCTAGCAGAAATTCCTGATCGTTATGGAAAAACGTGAATATAGTATTAATACGTTTTTATATACTGTCAGAGATCCATTTTCATTGAAAGATCAAAGTAGTTTATGGGAAAGGAGGTAAACGTCCTTGCAGCTCACCTAACTGTAAGTGATTACAACTGCAACACTAGAGGAGCTGCAGGTGCGTCATGTGTTCCGGTTACCACGAACGGTTCTCACCGTACAAAACGCAGAAGCACATGATGCCTCTATTTCACGATGGACCTATAACATATATCCATTAGAGTTTAAATTAAATGTGTAGTGCATAATTTTATCTAAGAATGTACGAAAGCCGTATAGCTAAGTGGTAACTGCCTCCGAATCAGGAGACCCGACACCGTCCCCCAATGTGGTACGGCTTTTACCAATGGGTTCTTGGAAACCTGTGAACGATTAATAACGAAGGCCTGATGACGAAGACTGCGAAAAAAGGACTAAAATAAATATCTAAATCACTGATCCTCTCGTTACGGTTAAAAAAACACAACGTATAATATGTGTTACTGCTGACATACCCTGAGCAAATAACAGGATACAGTTCACTACCTACTCTACTAGCAGACTTAACATAATATTCTTAAAGGATATCCGAAATCTGTATCTTAATTACATCTTTCATATTATTATTTTTAGGTCATGGTGCGGAAGGGAGTGTCGCGTTTTTTTCTATTATGCAAATCGAATACAGATCTATTGCGTACTATGTAATTTAAAGCGAGCACCCATCCACTGATCGTATTTTATTCTTGAAAAATTCTGCGCGTTTTATATTCTCACTTCAATATTGAGTGTCAAATGTAAATATGAATTACTTAGAATTGGTATTTGATGTTTGAGGACAAGTAATGTTATCTCCAAATAAAATTAATTCTAAGCAATATTAGTAATTGGAAGTTGTTACCGATATCAGATTTAAACTTGTCGTATGTATTAGCAATTTATCCACGCGGCGTTAACGAAGCCATAACTAAATATAAAGTGTTTGTGAAATTTAGATAAGGAGGCCTGAGTAGAAATACAAATTATAAACACATACGAAACACGTATTTGGGGGCTCCGATCAAAATCAGAACAACTAAATACGTGTCTTTTTACGTGTATTTTTGATCTTACTCGTGTAAACCTGCGAATTGGGAATACCAAATTTTAGGGGTTTAATTTACCACCTGCGGTTACGGAAAACGTCGTGAGGAAAAACCTCAGAATATTTCGATATAAAAATAAATGGAACATGTGAAGTCCACCATCCGCACTAGAGCAGTGCAGCGGACACTTTCCGGCTTCAAAATGATCTCAACTAATTGAAACTGCTACTTCTACGTTACTTTACGAGTTAATTCTGTGTAAACCTAGACGATTCAAGGAAATTAGCACAACACACAGCATTTCCAGTAAAGTAAAAAACCCCATAACTTAAAGATAAAAAAATACAGATGTGGTGAATATCCTTTGGCTTGCTAACAAACATACGTATTTTTTATATCAAAAGATTTACGTGTCATAAGCAGTAGAGTCTGGGGTCAAGGCGGCTATAACATTGATCTCCAACCCGTTAGTCAAGCTTCTATGGGAAGAAGTCTATATTCAGGGGCTATTAACAGGTTAATGAAGAAATAACCATCTTTGATATTGCTTGTATACTCGTACTACAACCCAAAAATAAAAGAAAATTGTTGTGTCGGTGTACAGTTCGTATATTTTATGAGTATATGTATACGACATTGATAGATATTTTTTTTACTTTTTAACCAATTGGTACCAAGGACTAAGAGCTTCCCTAATGTCAGTAATTGAGTCTCCGATTCCTTTTATTTGCCATACGAGGTGTATTAGTGGGTGCTACTTCTTTATACTGTATTCTTTGAGAGCAAGGTACAACCTTGGTGGAGCCAACCCATTTTCTGTAGTAAATTTTAAGTAATGAAAATAAATATAGAAAGTAAAGAAAACGAAAACATGAATATATGGTTATCTTAGTATCGGTGACTTAACTTAGATCTTTCTAAAAAATATTAAAATATTGTTATTTAATTGCCTTACTGTACTAAATATCATTCATATATAATTAACGCGTACATCGGTGATCGCTCGTTTTCCCCTCTTCTATGTAAAAAACGCCACATTCACAAGTAAAATGTTTAAGAAGTTATTTAGAACCTTATTGAAAACAATAATGTGTATTTAAATTAAATATATACATAATATCATACTCGTAAAATAGGATTATTTCACTTCCTTTGTACCGCTTACAACATGACTGGAAAACAAAATGCTTCATTCGAAAGGAATAAAAAAATACGGTTCTAAATCACATGTAAGGCGCACGTGGAAAAATATGATAAAAATCTCTCAACATAAGACAAAATCTTTAAGATGTATTTTCTATGCGTTGTTTTTAGATATTTGATATCATTCACATAATGACAGATACTAACTGCTCGTACTATTTAAATTATGCAATATTATAAGATCTGCAATAATTGAATTTACGCTGCTCGACCAGCCAGCCAGCCAGCAATACGGGCGTGGAGTAGAAGCATCTTGTGCTTCTACGTTACGAGTAAGATGACTGTTAAATACCCTTTTAGGCCGGTAACGCAAATGCAGCATCTCTGGTGTTGCAGATGTACGTGGGCACAGGTAATCAGATGAGCCGCTTGAACTTTTGCCTCCTTACCCATAATAAGTGTTTTTTTTATCATGGATAAAAATAAAAAACTTCATCATCATCATATTTCTATTAACAGTCTACTGTTGGATATAAGCCACTCACGCATGGGGATAATATAGCTGATCACGAAATATATCAGACGTCTTTTATCACCGTTGTTCCGCACTTCACATCATCATTACGGTTATTGTTTCATAAGTTCCATAAGCTTTTTTCATAGCAGTTTTCTAAAAAATAGGCCACGGTAAAGAACTCGTGTATTATTTACCTATAAAATAACTCTGAGATTGCTGGAATAATATCTCTTATCGTTTATGCGGCGAGCAGTCTAAGTACTATCGATCTTGTCACTTCACTAAATTGATGAACGTGTTCAAGCATTCATTGCCTGAATTGACTGATGTCAGCTTCATTGTATTGGTTTATTATTACAATATGTACATGTAAGATTAATTCATTATGGGGGGGGTTTATTCAGAGAGGAGGGGGTAAATGATAAAGGAAAACTTGACTTGATGATGTGATGGCATATTAGCCACCACAGACATACACGTTTCCGGAGTAACACCGTGGATTACGGAATTAAACAGCTTTCTGAAGGATTTCACCGTACCGGTGTTCGATCCATCGAGTTTTTCGAAAGTTATGCACGATTTATGTCGGTGGCCTGGACACCAAAACGGCGTTAGGCTCACCACCTGTCACATTGTTCTAAATGAGCTTTGAAGAAGTGTCCCGCTGACCACTATAATATTAGGTCGTGAGGCCATTTTTATGATTAAAGAATATCTTTTTATTTTAATAAATAATAAGAAAATACCTACCAGTCTTGAAAATATAAACATTAAAAGAGAACTTTGTCCAGTTGTTCAGACATGTAAAGACTGGTGGATTTACTTTGTATCCCATAATTCACGGACATTTCCGAGTTATTTATTATAATTTGCTTTCACAATCAATCTCATTTAGCGAGTAACTGCAAACTACGTGTCCACTGATCAACAGTAATATGGAAAAATGTATCCAAACAATAAATCTTTATTAAGGTATTTTAGTTATTAGGTTTTTTTTTATTAGGTAGATCTCGTGGCTCGGTGCTTAGCGTAGGTGACGGTGGTGGATAAGTATTGCGTTCGAATCGAGTTTATATTTATGCATCATAAAAATTTTGGGTTTTGGGCTCAGGTGCCTTATCCACTATGCCATTAATAAATAGTTTTTTTCTGAGAAAGGGTGCAAACGAGCAAGTTGCTCACCTGATAGTAAGTTATTACCGTCGCCCACGTACATCTGCAACATAAAGGGGCTGCAGGTGCGTTGCCGGCCTTTAAGGATGTTCGGCGATGGGGATAGGGGATATAAAAGGGAGGAGAGGGAGACGGAGGAGAAAGAGGGTGTGTTCCTCCTTTATCCGGTATCCGAGAGTCAGAATATCCAACAAGATGTATGATGGTTATCAGTAAGAAACATTCAGTTAATTTTCAGAAAAATTTAAAAGACAGTCTTGGGTTAGAAGCAGAGATGTATCTGGGTCCTTAGAACTCTTTGTATAGAATTTTGTTGTTATACTTTTTGATAACTTTTACATCGTGAGTGTTAATTCATGACTAATACCAAATTCTAGAGAGACAGATTTAGAGAGACGAGATACGGGTAGAGTTTCAAGTAAGCAAGTTGTATACAATACTAAGTCACTAGCCGTGCGCCCGATGAGATTTCCCAACAACTACCAACAGGTGACGGTATTACTATCTTGAAAATAATAAAATCAAAATTAAGTAGACCGAAGATGGGCATCGACATCAAAGGTGCGATGCGTCAGGTACTGCAACCGCCAATATGCTTACCGAGCGTGGCAATTATGACAAATCCTCCTCATGGGAGATGCCTATTTCCTGCAGTGGACTAATTTACCGGCTGTTAAGGAAAGGTAAACCGATTGACAACTGAGATCAGCTAGCTCATTTATCAACTCCTATACAATGGCAAAAAGATGAAAACTACGGTCTAAATGAAACCAAGTCTAAGTTCAATGTGATGCGCGCATAGGTAATATGGGGGAGATTCTAGCGGGTATGTTGATTGCCCTATACTAAGCCAATTTAATCACCGAGCGATGGTATATCGCTGTTTTCTCGCAAGTATTTGAGATATAAAGACTCGAATTCTCTTCTCTTCCTTAGCCCACTATCGCGATTAGCTTTTTTAATATAGGCTATTCCCCAAATTCATATATTTTTAAATATAATAAACAATTTATATTAATAACTGTGTTCATTAATATAAATTGTGTTAAATGTAAACAAAGACTGCTTCGATTTTAGAAGAAATTCCCTTTACAATTTTGATTTAAATAGAAGATTTAAAATTACATTTAATGAGTTATAAGTGAAGATTACTCAGATGCAATCTGTGCATAAGATTGCATCTGAGTTATCACTTACTCTTTCTTTTCCTTTATGAGCTAGAAGTTTGTGGACGGAGAAACGCAATTGACATATAACAATCATGGAGTCCTTAATAAAGAGGAACGTAGAAATAATGAATATTCTCATCATCTCTCTCATCATTATTTTTCTACTGTCCAGGGGCATTAGAGAGATTTACAGAGTAGAAACAAATATAAAAAAAATGTATAACAAATAAAATTTTCCATTATTTTAACAAACCTGCATTGGAAAATGTAATATTAGGTTTTGTATAACGGTTTTGCAAGACCGCCTGCGAATTTTTCCTCCATAAATTTAATTGGACCGACCCAAAAACAGAATGCTTTTAATTTTCATTACCTTATGAATAAGTTATTAATTTCTTTCACTTTCGTTTACTTATATACGTTTCTTCTTCATTCTTTATAATCTGTCTGCAGTGTTCAGCAAAATCGTTGGTATAATACTATTTTTACTATTACTATAATACTATTTTATATTTCCTAATAATACTTGAACTGAGTGGATGAGCTTTCTACCATTCGCCATCAAGCCGTTCCTTGACATCATCATCATTTCAGCCTATCACAAGTCCACTGCTGAACATAGGTCTCCCCAAAGATTGCCACGAAGCTCGGTCCTGAGCCACCTGCATCCATCGACTTCCCGCAATACTGCGCAAGTCGTCACTCCATCCTGTGGGGGGTCATCCTACATTGCGTTTGCCTGTACGTGGCTGCCACTCGAGAACCTTTTTTCTCCAACGGTTGTCAGTTCTACGAGCTATGTGGCCGGCCCATTGCCACTTCAGCTTGCTGATCTTTACGGCTATGTCGGTTACCTTAGTTCTGCTGCGGATATCATCGTTGCAGACTCTATCACGCATAGAAACACCAACCATAGCCCTTTCCATAGCGCGGTGAGCAACTTTGAGCTACCTCATACGGGCTGCAGTGAAGGACCAAGTCTCGGATCCCTTGACATAGCATTACAATATTTTTTTTCTTTATTAGACTTTATAAGAATTTTCCACTGCTGGACAAATAACTTTCCACGAAAGCGGCAACAAAAGCTGGCCTAACATGCATGGAAGATTTGCCGATACTCATTTCTGACCAGGGCAAATTGGAAAGCGCTGTGTCGGCATTTACCCACCGCTTCTCATCAATAGATAGTCTGTGGGATTGGTTTCGACATATTCGATGGGTTTAAAATACCAATATCGTAAACCAGCAGTCAGTTGCAAGGCTTTGTCCTATAGAGTACACCACGTGCAGTTGTTTTAGTACTTAGAAGAAAAAGATATGGAGTATTCCTCCTTTCACCATAAATAAAATCTGCGTATCAGGCCCATTCAATATATTTTAGACTTTTCACTTATAAGTTGTATATAGATTATAATTTTTATAATTAATAAATTATCTTTAACATGATAACAAAAATAGTTGTATTTTTTCTTTAATAATAAATTAAACCGCTTTAAGTATAATTCCTGCACATAATGTCAAAGCGCCATCTTGAAGTTGTTGCCAACTAACTAGACGTTTGCTTTGCGCTGAACATAGTAGTGATCTGTGCTACAACATTGTGAATATGCTGTAAAAGATATAAATGTGCTATGTAATACATACTTAATTATTGTATTATAAATTGGTTATTTTTTTTTTAAATTTTAGTAAAAATAAATCAATTACTTCATTATATTCTTAGTAAATTTATAAAATATGAAATTATTTTAATGACAGGTTACCTACTAAATAAAACATTCCTGAGGAATATAGGATTTAAGCGACATCTATGAAGAGATTTTTAATAAGGCAACATTTTAAACCAAGACGAAAAGAACTTTGAATGCGTTTTCCTATAAGTTTGTTAGATGTCGCTATTGTAAATTACCGACTATTTTTTATTCTTTTTATTTTTACAGTTTAACGAACGAGAGTTTTAATTCTTGGATATTTGTAATTGGTTACTCGGAAACGACTCAAATGATTTGGATGTTTTTTTTATTTAGATAATATTTTACATTCGAAGTTTATCTAGATAGGTGATTAGTTGAGGTAATCAAAGCGCCATCTCTCAGAATATTGTGAATATAGAGTTGCTTAGTAACTCTATAGACGGCGTGCAAAACTCGGTCGCCCAGGTACTTGCTTTTAAATCGATAATTATTGTGTAGTAGTTCAAGTACAATCTATACATTACATATTTTTTCAAGTAAGAAAAACTGATTGCACGAAAATACCTGAATCAGATGTGCCCGATTCAGGTGAGGTCGAGGTACAACACGTGGATGCATGCTCAACCTCTGATTTGATTAATCAAACGTCATCATCGACCGAGCCATAGTTCACAGGCCACCCATACCGCGTGACTCGTCGTCGAACGCGCGGCCACAGCCTGACGCCGTACACGGGACTCTTACTCGTGTGCAAGGGCGTTTTTAACATTCAATCAAAGTCCTCCCTACTTCGAATGCAACCCGAGCGTCGTTGTTCTTTATTCGCGAGTCTCTGGGACTCTTCTGCCGAGGGTGTACAGGTCACCGGGCCAACAGGGTATCTACCGTTCGTGGATTTAGTCACCGACCCATGGTGCAGTGAATCCACACCCAGCGACTACGACGGCTTACACCCATCACCCTTATATGCGGAAATAACTCAGCATCAAGAGCGAACCCTGTTAACGTGTGTAAGTAAATAACAACGCAAGATGTACTTCCTTTTTATTCTGTCTCGCCTTGAACGCTTCGCCGGCAGAGACTCGCGGGCACAAGGCCTGTAAGTAAAACCTTGAGTCCTGGATTACCGCCATCATTTTTATGTAAGAACCGAATACCTATTATCAAACTAACCAATGCGACAAAGACCTTCCTTAAATAACGCCCGAATAATACAAGACGTGCATCTTGCATTAGAAAGAAATATAATGGAAATTATATTACATTTAATATAAAATTCTTGGTGAAATTATTTATTTGGTCTTATTCCAATTATCCTACGACGAATACTGTTAACATGCGGTATCTCTTAGGGTTCCGTACGGAGCTCTATTACTAAGCCTATGCCGACAATCCGTCTGTATTTCCTTCCTTAAAGGGCTGTAACTTTTGAACCATACTTGGTAGCCGGTTGAAATGACCTTCACAGAATATTACAGCGGATATTCTAACAAATATTAAAATGAAAAAACACAAAACTTAAAATTAGGGGAAACACCCATACAAGAAACTTGATTTTTTCGACGTTTATATGTTTTTGCTCTATCGTAAATACATACAAGCGTCAAACTTGGTGTGCAGTGCAAAGTAAGTAAAATAGTAGTATACTGCAAACTATGAAGCAAAACCAAAACTAACAAAGCAGCCAATTGTGAGTCGAGCTCGCTTTGAGGATCCCGAACGAATGAAAGATAACACATTTTTTTTGTTATGTATAATACAGAATATATTGTAATGTTGTACCAAACCCACGGTGGAAGTCCCGATAAAATAAAAACAGCTAATATTATTTTATTTAGATCAAGGTCTGGCCGCAAACACGGATTAAATGCTTCTATTAATATGTTATGAAAATGTAATTTTTTAATTACAGATGATGTTGGCGCTGCTTCGCGTTCTATGCGCCATGGGGGCCACTTTTTGCATCTGATAATATTAAAACCATCAGTTCCCGCAAATATTGCTGATGCACTACAGTAGCGAGGCAGCCCCAGCAGCAGCAGCAGGATCTTAAATATGTTTTTGTTTGTAACGTATAACAGTACGTGGTAAAACCAATCTTGTACTTCTGCGTTTCGTTCGCTGAGTGAGGCAACCAGGCCCTCTTTCCCTTCCCCAACCCTTCTCGGGCTACATTCAGCTTTTAATTATAAATATTAGTCCAATCTACGTAGAATGTGCTTCCAGCATCTTGAGGTTGTACAGTCGTATACATGGTTTAAGATTTAATTTTATTTATTACTTGATCTCCAACCGGTGGTTGCACCTAGCCGACTTCTCTATTGAAATTAACATGATATTTGATTTCAATAGCCTCGCGAATCATCCTTGACAGGAATCGGTGTCCTTTTTTTATCAAATCTTATGTAATGATTGGGGGCAATCTAGGATATGATCACAGACGGCTAACTTCCTTGAGCATTCAAATCAAAGATCAAAGCCTTACTTAGATTAACAAAGCGGACCTTAACTAGAGTCGATCTATCCGTTCTATACAATTGTCAATAATAATAAAATGTATTAATCGACATAGATAGTCCATAGAATATTATAATACCTACTTGCAAATAAATAAGGAAAATTAACGAACAATCCTGTTAATATTTAACACAAGGAAAAAGTAGCAAAGCAAGTGTGAGCATATGCTCATATTAATACAACGTTTAGCCATGGATAGTAAATTTGTGTTACTCTTATTGATCTGCGTTTTAAAATTAAAATTATGTTTGGTGCATTCAGGTTAGTTGCAAGAAATATTTTATTGTTTTTCGTCTAAAGGTGTAATTGTTAACATTGTTTTTCGATCACCGCCGAGCACTTAAAATTGCTTAAATTTTAAGGGCACTGGGAAACGAACCCAGATCACTCGAGTACTATGAAATTTAAGCGAGTCCTCTGACCACTAAACCACTCCGGTTCTACTACAACTAACATCTATTAACTACGTAAAAAATTATTTTATTTAGTATAATTTTGATTATTTATCCCCTTTTCAGAAGATGTCTTCCCGAGTACAGCCCTCGAAAAAGAATCTTTAGATGTTGTAAGTGTTGTACGTGTCTCCTTTTTTTTACTAAGTGTTTAATTTAATGTAATTACACTATTTACCTTTTCCTCCAGATTTCAACAACTGACGGAAGTACGTGTAAAACTAAAATGCGTAAGTTTACAACATCAATTTAACAACTTAATATTATAATTGATTATTTTCCTGTGACTGTTCTGCGCGAGTTTTATTTCTAAATCCCTGGTGGTTTCTTTTCAGATTCGTGTTCAATAAAAGGGGTACGTATTGTATCAATAATCGTGAAATTTTAAATAATTGTAAAATTATTTCAAAATTAATACGAATTTATTTAAAACACAGCCGGTAATTGCAAAAACATTGAAAGGGGAAAGAGGAGAAAAGGGCAGCGATGTAAGTCTTATTCCATATATTTCTTTAATCACTAATTAAAATTATAATTCTAAATCAATATCTTGCTTGAATAAAATAATTAGGATTTGGTCAGAAATTTCGTTAACTTTGATTCTTATAGTTACTAATCTTTGTCTATATATATAAAAATGGATGTTGGTAGATATGATATTGATAAATTCCAACACCTTTTGACCGATCGTCATGAAAGTTGCCAAATATAAGTGTTACTTATTTGCCGCTAGATGACGCTGCAGCAAATCTACTTCTATACCGTTCAATAAATCGCTATGAAAATCAGTATACATAGCTAATCGAACATAGAGAATATTATTTCGTAGGTGTTGATTGTAAATACATACAAAATAATAACTTGCGCAATGCGCAAAATAAAAAAAAAACAGACAATACGTAACTATATTTTTATTTTTCAAAATTTTCTGCAACTTTTACTAATAATTTTTATTAATTTAATTGTACAATTTATCGTAACATATAATAAGTGTTTTTGATGACTGAAGGTCCTCCACCAATACTTAACTCAGGTGGTCTGCATTTTACAGATTCCTTTTACTCTTAGAGGCATTACTTTTTTTTTTAATTCTTTACAACTGGATTCGTATTACAACTAAAATAAATCCAGATATTTTTTAATTTTTAATTGGAAATTAAGTATAGTAGTTAGTTAGTCATCACGCACCACACATTAAAAAATAGTACTTTATTATTTTTGGTCTTCGAGAATATGTTTGCTGGCCGCTCTTTTCCTGCGGCCCGGCCACTCATATCCTACTAACTAATATTATAAATGTTAAAGTATCTTTGTCTTTCAATCACGCATATACGGGTGAATCGATTTAGTGACCTTAAAGTCTGGAAAATGACTTTGGCTACTTTTTACCCCAGTAAAGTCAGTGCAAGTGGAATCTAGTATGTATTACAATTTAAAACGCTATATAATTATAATATTTGTAATTCATATATTTTTTATTTTCGTTAATGGCTATTTAAAAGAATTCAACCAATATCCATAACTACGCTATCCATTTTTATTGTGTTGAATAACAAACTTTTTCGTGTCATAATTCGTAATTTTCATTAAGAAAAACACTACGACAAACACTTGTTATGAATTCAACGGCGGGGATTTTCATTAAGTAATAAATTTATTTTGTTTTAGGGTAAAAAAGGTGATCTAGGATTGCGTGGTCCTCCGGGAAGACCTGGATTACCGGGCGCTGCAAGAAACCCCATTGAATCAATAGATGGTTAATACAACTAGTACACTATTAAAATTATACACTGAAACAACTTACAACTTTGTCATACGCATTTTTTTATTATGTTAACAGACGGAGACTTATCTGATGGTACTAAGCTTGGAGACCGAAGTAGCCCTTTTTCTCAACTTTGTAATGACTACCCCGGTCTAGAAGGTAAGCGCTTTATGTAATGCACAATCATCCGTTTCACAACATGTTCACAGAACACAAATAGACACATGCATAGACAATGTTAGACGCTAACGACATATATATAGAGACAGACATAGCATTAACTTAGGTACTATAAATATTGTCATAAGCGCTCGCCTTATATTTATTTCATAGTATGCGAACGGCGCAAGTTAATGCCTCGATGTACCACGAAAATTATTTTTGTATTGTAAGGAAATGACTGCTGTACATAGAGACACCTCGACGTTCTACAGTGTGTTTGAAAGGGAAACGTTCATTCGCGGTCAACAAAAATAATAAGAGTGAGACATGCTGCTACGTTTTTTTTATGCAATAGTATATTAATCTTGAAACTTTTTAATTTTAATTGAAAGTGAATGTGCTTCGTCTATCGTAATTTGCATGTAAGAAGCCATTCGAGAACCTTTTTTTCTCTAACTACCAACAATGTGACTTATGTGGTTGGCACGCTTTTTCTCGTTTGCAGTGAAAATCATCGATGCAGCTTTCTTTAACCATCATATTTGTAATTTTTTTTAATATTATTTATAAAAGCGAAATACCACTCCCAGGTTAATCACAATCATCAAAATCTCAGGGACTAAAACCCTAAACTCTTTAAATTTAGTACTACTATACATTAAGAACCTACCTGGTTCATAATTGAGTGTAGGCATCCGATAAGAAATGGTTTTACGAAAAACCACTTCTAGGTTAGTGAAATAGTGGTTGTAAGATTATAAATAATACTACAAAAAAGCTTGGATTTTCAAGCTTATTGTAGTCTGAGACATTAAAATCGGCATTAAAGTTAAAACTTTTTCAAAAAACAACCGATACGAGTGTAGAGAGGTATATGAGATGAAAGTTTGTATTTATTTAATGTTATTATTAACTGGAAACTTGATAAAATCACTCGGATATAATTAAAAGTTATATACATATTCCGAACTCCACGCGACGAAGCAAGCAAAAAACTCGCATCCTAGATTCACTACCGAGACTATTTGCCCCATGTCCAGCATTAAAATTAAGATCCTTTTGTTGCAGACACTACTGATTATTGGATAAGAAAAATCTCACCATTTCGAATTAGATGCCCAAAATCGGGTTGGACTTGCCTTGCAGATACAAAAAATACCACAGAATTTAATTACACTTTAAATACGAAGCCGTTCTGGTTGAGTGAATTGGGATTTAGCATCCATAATTTTTATGGGGTATGTGCAATTGTGCGTTAATACTGTCTTGAGCTACATGGTGATTGTATTATATTTCTTGGAAGGTTTGCCCATACTCACCACGCTGGGTACATGTACTTGGTCGCATGGTTTGACCCTAAATATAATTTTTAAGCAGTCTAAAAATATATATATCCTACATAATAATTTATGAAAGTAGTAAACGAAAACAAATATGAAAAACCTAATGAGTATGCATGTATATTTTTCAGTTAACAATCGACCAAATTTCCTACCTACAAGAACGTGCGTCCTCTGTCAATTTAACTATTAGATATCATTGTAAAAATTCATTTGTACTACCAGAAGACCCAAACAAAACTCTACGGGTTCTAACGTGGAATGACGCTGTTATAGGACCGTACCCTGAAGAAAGAACATCTTTTTATTACACTTTATCAGACGATAACTGTAAGGTAACGGTAAGTAACTTCATATTTATCTATTATTTTCTGATTATAAAACTTCGAAAAGCTGTATATGTGTATATTGCAAAAGTTTTGCACACATGCAGTATGTCAGTGAAGGTGATAGGCGAAGCACTTACAATATAATAATACTTTTGAAATAAATGGTAGACTTCTTTTCGGCGTAGAAGACGTCAGGGTAGATACCAACAGTGTAATTACTGTTGTGTTCTGGTTTGAAAAGTATAAAGATCCACTAGCATTACAGGCTGAGAGGCATTCCATCTTAGATCTCAGGGGTGACAACACATATGCAATCTTCTTCGATTGAAATTGTTTGCAGGTATCCATGGGCTGTTAGTTTGTTTATCAAAAGGGGTTTCCACGCTTCTGTAGCGTATCTCAAATGTTTGCTGAGGTTCATAACTTTTATGTCGTGACGAGAAATAGAGCCGCATCAATTATGAGTCGGATGCGCCCAATAGCGTTCTGACACTATTAGTAGAAAAAATGGAAAACCCTTTTATTATGCACTGGGTACACATGTATGCCGTGAAATCTAAACCACTTGGTACCCATAACATCGCTTTTTTTAAAAAAAACTTTGTTCATTTATTTAAATTATTTAGTATTTTTATCAATTTAATATAATATTTTTTTACTAACAGCATGAATGTATCAAAGTACGAAATATAGTTCATTATTATTATTATATTACATACAGATATTCCTAAAAAAAAACCTATTGTAATCATATATACCTCACTTCCAACTCAATCTATGCCTGTTTGTTTTTTTTACAATTTTTTTTTCAGGCCTCCGAAGATAAGTCAAAATGGTTTTACACAGACATATCATTAGTGAGTAGCCTAGTTCATCGGTTACCTATTATTGATTTTCATATACGCGACGTTCGAGCCGAAAACCAATTTCTATTTTTAGAAATCATTAACTTATGCTTTAATTAAAAATATATTTTTTTTAATTGCCTAAAATGTTAATACATGCTAAAAGTGTTGTTCAGTTGAGTTGCCAAACATTGATGTTCGCTTAATTTTTAATAAGCAAATGAAATTACAATTCACTACGTGACCTACTACGAAAATAAAACAATGAGTTTAATGCCTACGTTTTATTTGCACTTATTACCCTAGCATAATCTTTAATATAAATATTTTAAAGTAACAGCTACTTTTACTGTTTACTTTCAAACATATACGAGTGCATAAACCTAGCCCAGTGAATTTGTAGCTTTATGGTTTTGCATTTCGTTATCTTGTAATATTTACGAACCCAGTACATTAAGTTTATGCGCAAGAAAAGGTGAACGTTTAAGATAGTCACCAAGGGCTTTGTGAAAACTCATTGCCATCAGATATTTATTTGCAAAATTTACTTCCCTGATGTAAAAAATATTTGAACTCAATAAAAGTAATTTTTATTTTTTATGTAAGTTTCTCTTATATTCTATAATTCATTCAGTTTAGCAAATTAAGCTTCTGACTTGATTAGAAAGTGTTTGTCTTTCTGCCTACTTATTGCTTTTGACCGAAAATATTCACTACAATGAAGGCACTTTCGCGGTTATTAATAAGATAACAAAAAATTGTAGGTAAGTTTGTAAATTCTAACCTCCCTAGAATTTATAATCCTGAATGCTGTTAAGGCCACATAAACATAAACTTTTCTTGGTACCATTATTTTCATAGGCCGTGAATGTTTTCGGCTATTTCCACTGTTTTTATTGCACAAACATTGATTTTTACTTTGATAAGAACCAAGGACCCACAATTAACTAGTCAGTCACGTTGGCCCGGGACACACACAGTTATCATTTATCACTTATTACGTTCATAATACTTATATAAATGACTTGAGAAAGATACATCGTAGAGATCCATTCGCAATCAATAACTTGCTCGCTGTTCCTAGTTCTAATACAAACTACACTTCAAATGGGCATTTCATATTGATTTATTATTGCAGTAATACCAAAGCATTTAAAAAGAAGTTAATATTTTTCGGTTAATTGTAAACGTTTCTTTTGTGGTTTTTAAGTCTTTTTTCATGTTTTTTTATGAATGTATTACCGCTTATAAGTCTGTGAGTATATGCACTCAGCATGTGTACTCTCACTCATATGTAAAAAAGTAAAGTAGCAGCCTGTAAGTGCCCACTGCTGGACAAAGGGCACCTTCTCAAATATCTGAGAGGGCGTAGGTGCCGGGAATGGCCCGCCACGCTCCTTCATTGCGGGTTGGCGGGCTTTACATATCCTCGAAATATTTTTTTTATATCTGAGATATGCAGGTTACCTCACGATGTTTTTCTTAACCGCCGAGCAGGTGGTAAATACAGCACTTAAAATTGCCATTAACAATTTTAGTGGTGCCGGCACCGGGGATCGCTAGGTCACTTGCGCTCTATGATACTAAAATGAGCGCCCTTACCACTAGGCTACTACTCATATGTGTTAGTATGTAATATGTGGAAATATTTTAATATAATTATGCTCTTGATGGACGTGACTGTAAGTTGTAGTAAATAAAATAAAAAAAAATAATAAAAAAAATAGTTTTAGAGTTCCAGAAATGGGCACGTAGAAAATACCTGCTAATTAATAAAATTAATAAAACTAACGTCGACTTGTCGATTACAATTACTATTTACATTCAAAGCCGATCACTCGAACGTAGTCACGAACAGCCAGCCATGCTGGTAAAAAATATAATCAATTTGATATATTATCAATATTAAATACACGAGGAAAAACAAATGATTCGGCCTACATTGCTGAGCATCTAAAAAATTATATTCGATTGTTGAGTCAAACATAAGAAAAGGGTTTCACATATTTGCAGTGTTGTCAATTTTCGAAGCAATTGTCTGCAGAAATAAGGGCTGTGATCTAAATGTCAAATATTCATTGAGGCGACTGGAGAAGATGCTGGCAAATAAAATTGAGTTTCAAAGGATCTTCATTGACAGAATGATTTCCTTTACGCGAAACCTAAACCGAGCTTATTTCCAAATAAATTGTTTTGTGTTGAACTATTTCCTTTTATTTCTGTCTTTATCGTTCGAAGCTTTGTTTCATGGGGATTTTTATAGTATATTTCATTACTTTGTTATTTTAATATGAAAATACCTAAAAAAAATTGAAAGCGACGGCATTCCATGTTTTTTTGCTATTCAATTTTCAAGGCGCTCCCTTAGCCTTCTACCGTACCTACGGGATATAGTTGCCAGCTTCTTACGCTACTACTACACGTCAGTAACAGAATAACCATCTTAAATGTTTAAGTATTAGCAGCGTTTAAGATTTACCGAACTGTGATAGCCTGCCAAGCAACACATTAAATCCTACCAACTTGTAAAGAAAGTAGAAAAAATGATAGCATTATAAATATTTCATAAAGCTTTATAAAATAACAGGGAAAAAAAAGAAAAGTTCCAGTCAGTAAAATGTCGTTCTCTCAAATATTTCTTGAGAATTTGGAGCACGCTGCTATAGTGCAGGTTAGCGGAGTTCTCACGTCCTTTCCTCACGATGTTTTTCTTCACCGCTGAGCACGACGGATTTGAAGTCAAGAGCTGATTTTACATTTTCATCCGAACTTTACGCCAGACTGTAGCTTTGTCTCAAACACATAAGTATTGCCCGCAAGTCTCTGGGTAGGGTAAGGTGGCCTAAGGTAAGGAGAGGCCTGATTTTAAGATACTGATAATAAGATAAATATATCTTGTTACCTTTTACTTCCGTGTTATCTATCCCTTTATATTGTTATCATTCTCATCGTCATTTTATTCCGTTCAATTATTTTTTAATATCATATTGTATATTCTATTAAATCGTTATATATTAACTTCCAAATTTGCTATATAGTTCGGCCTTGTATTTCATATTTCAATCTTTGTTTACATATTTCCATGACAGCTGGTATGACACGCGTTATTGTTTTATAACTTTTCAGTCGTCTCATCATCATCATCATCATTTCAGCCTATCAGAAGTCCACTGCTGAACATAGGCCTCCCAACAAAGATTGCAATCCCCCAAGTCGTCTAATAGTTGTTTATTTATTAAAATCTATTACTAAATTAATATAGCTGTCCGAAATTAAAATATTTATTTAAATTAAAATTTAATGTATATACTGTGTTGTCATTCCAGACATTTCGACATTTACTTAAAACTGGGAAAAATTCGATCGAACGAAAAATAAAAAGAGAGACGATTTGGAGTTGTGTTAGTGGAAGGACGCAAATACTAAATACGATTGCCAAAGAGTAGAAATCGTATGTAACGAAATGGCTAACGCATACCTGACTTCTCGGGGGCTAGGATAGGTTATGTCGGGCTAGCACCGACTAAAACCCCACGGTGCTCCACCTTCGCTGCATGTCGGCAAGTTCACGGTAACGCTTTCGCACACATTCGCGGCCCCAACAGCGCCGGCCGCGCTCGGCGCCCCCTTCTCCAGAACATGTCCTCTCCAACTCTGTCCTGGTTAGACACGCTGGAACCCACGCGGGCAACGGACTACTCCGAGTCCACCACCCGGAGTCCGTGAGGATCAGAAAGGCTGGCGCTTTTAAGCAACAGCCTTCCCGGCAACCCCTGGCGGATCTGGTCGATGGCTCCGCCGCCAACGACATTTCGGCCGCGGAGATTAGGATTATATTTCGCATAGAACGGCTCATCGTAATACTGACACTTCTCTCTCCCCGCGGCCCCACAACGGCCGCATTTGCGGTGCGGCCCCCGCCAGAATCGCGAAGAATACAATTGCGAAACGCAATACCAAAACTCCTCTTACCCACAGTCTACCAACAAGCATTCGAAGTGGGCTCGCTAAGCCCACTCAAAGCAGCCACTTCGGGCTTGTCATCCCCGCAAAGACAGGCGGGCCATGTAGGTTCCTCTGGGTTCATTGTGGGAGACCAAGCCACGTTTACAAAGCCCCTCCGCCTCGACAAGGCGGGAAGCCATTCGGGGTTCTTTTCTCTCCCATATAAAAATCAGCTGGTTAATATTGGGCAGTACTCAGAGTTGAGTTGAATTCAGATAGTAATTATTCATGTGTAAAATACTGATACAACACATTGAGTAAAGTTTCTTGATGCTCTATGAACTTGCCGAAGCCAGTCGGATTAAATTTATATATATACTAAATAAATGTTAACGTGTATTTTCAAGGCTACATACCAAAAAGCAAAGCCAAGCGTCAGTTAAGAGCGAAGCGCCAATAGAACAATGATTGTATGTGGACTTCAAAATATGAGGTTACTGTTTCGTGGCCGCCACTGAGCCTTGACCTAACCGACCTGAGCTTAGTCGGCGTGGTTAACAGGAATGTAAGTAACGTTAATAAGATTGCCAGTATTCATTACAAAAAAAAGGAAAAATCTGGAAAAGACTACGTAAGGACTTCGTTCGGTTGTGATAAGATACGCATACGAAGCCTTCCGGCTGGGATCGAACACCGAGGTCGCCTCGCGCCCGGCGTTCGACACGGACAGCCCCCTCTCTCCGGACGCCTCCCCTGAGTCGCCCGTAGCCACGGAAGTTAGCCTTCCCGCGTCGCCCGCCGCCAACGGGCACGCCGCGTACCTGTCGGACTCCGGGTCCGACATGGAAGTCGAGGACGCCTCTCCGGACGACGGCTTCACGGTCGTCGTCAGGAGAAAGGCGAAAAAACGCGCCGCTAAAACGAGGACGAGCCTAACTCGGACTCGTCGATATCGCCGAAAGGCACGCCAGCCAAAAAGGCTGCGTCGCAAACCCGCCAGCCAATAGCGAAGCGGGAAGCCAAAATCAAACCGGCAAAGTCCGCTCAAGCAAACCGACTCGCGCCAAAACCCAACGCCGCCGCGACCGCAGGGGCCCGCGCGCCCAAACCCCTGCCGCCGATCATACTCCAGGACAAAGGGCACTGGAACGACCTGTCAGTATGGCTGACTAAAAACAAAATTCTGTGCCCAAAAGCACAAACCACAGCTCAAGGAATCCGCGTATTCCTAACTAATATAGACGACTTTCGCACGGTGACTAGACACCTCAAAAGTAAAAATATTAGTTTCCACACCTACTCGCTAGAGGAGGACAGACGTCTCCGCGTAGTAATTCGCGGACTCCCTAAGGAGCTCCTCCTGGAAAACATAAAAAACGACCTAATCGCAAAGAATATCCCTGTGCAGGAGGTACACCGAATGTACCACCCACAGAAAAAGTCGCCGTACGACTTGGTCCTAGCCATTCTCGACCTGTCCCCGGAAGGCAAGGCTATCTTTAACATCCAAGCGATTTGTAAGCTTACGAACCTATCCATCGAGGCACCGCGGAACAAAGGCATCATAAATCAGTGCCACCGCTGCCAACTATACGGCCACTCGGCCAGAAATTGTTTCGCGCGTCCCCGCTGCGTCAAATGCCTCGGAGACCACGGCACTCCAGAGTGCGAGCGCACGCGCGACGCAACCGAATCGCCAAGCTGCGTCTTGTGCGGCGAACAGGGGCATCCCGCGAATTATCGCGGCTGCAACAGAGCGCCGCGTAAGAGACAGCGTGGCGGCACCCAAAAGAACGGTCGTAGGAAGGGCCCCGGGGCTCCACGGTCCCAACCTCCTGCGCCTGCCAAGCCAGCGCCTGCCAAAACGGCATCTGCCAAACCAGCACCTGCCAAGCCAGCGCCTGCCAATCCCACTGCTGAACTCACGCAGAAAGCCAATGCCTGGGCTAAACCCCTAGGTTATACTCAAAAGAGCGCGGTCGCTTCACGACCTGCGGCCTCCACTCCCGCGCCTCAAGGCGCCTCAAACTTCGCCGCCGACTTTTCGTTAGTATGCGGCTTCATCAACAACATCAACGTTGCCGATCTGTCAATCCTGGCCCGCAAATTACGCGAGGCAACGACACCCCAGGACAAACTCATGGCCACCATTGAGCACATGCCCACTATCGACGCGATCTGGTCGTTTCAATGCGCCTAAACCCGCGTCATGCCCAAATTTAACACACATTAATTATTCCAATGGCTAACGCAGTAGGAAGATTAAAACCGCGCTCTCTGACTGTCGCTGCATTCAACGCAAACGGCCTCAAAACGCAGAAAGACGAAATCGCTACGTTTCTTCGCGATCACAACGTCGACATTATGCTAGTGCAAGAAACCTTCTTGAAGCCTAGCAATCGCGATCCCAAAATAGCAAATTACAATATCATCCGTAATGACAGGTTAACGTCCGCCAAAGGCGGCACCCTGATTTACTTCAAAAGGTCCTTGCATTGCATACCGCTCGACCCTCCCGACCTAATAACAATCGAAGTTTCCGCATGTAGAATAGCGCTAACCGGCCACAGGCCGCTTGTTCTAGTATCAGCCTATCTGCCGCCAAACAAAACCCTCCATTCGTCAGACATTAGGACGCTAACAGAGCTAGGCCCCTCCGTCATCATAGGCGGCGACCTAAACAGCAAACACATCAGCTGGAACTCGCGCGTCAATAATACAAACGGCAACGTGCTCGCCGACATACGGGACCGCTACTTGTTAGACGTAATCGCACCCGACTCGCCTACGAGATATCCGACGTATCACACTCACGCGGCGGACGTACTCGATATCGCGATTCTTAAAGACGTAAGCCTAGCTATTAACTCGATAGATACGCTTCACGAACTCGACTCAGACCACAGACCGGTCTTACTCAAGCTGGGCCAGCCGCATGGTGAGGTCCCTAAGACCAAAACCATCGTGGACTGGCGTACCCTCGAAGTCAAACTCGAAGCTACGTCATCACAGCACCTAGACAAAATACCGGACAATATAGACTCGCCTGAAATAGCATGTAGGGCAATAAACTCACTCACAGACCATCTCAAGTCAGCCGTCGAAGAATCCAAAAGGACTGTCCCTGAGTCGAACTCTCGACACATGGAGCTCCCGGCAGGTCTTAGACGCCTAATTAGGAGAAAAAACGCAGCTATTAGAGCACATGACCGTTATAGAACGGAACAAAACCGCGAAACCATGCGACGCCTACAGAGGCAAGTAAAAGAGCGCATCACTGAATTTAGGAACACTAGGTGGGATTCTCTACTTGGAGACATCGAGCCATCGCATACTGCCTACTGGCAGCTGGCCCGATCTCTCAAAGTAGAGAACGTGGCAACAATGCCCCCGCTATTACGCCCCGATTTAGACACGCTAGCCTTCGACGACAGCGAAAAGGCCGAATGCCTCGCGGACAGTCTAGAGAGCCAATGCACCCCTCGCGTGAACCAACGGATCCGGCCCACCTGCGGCAGGTGGACGAGAAAGTAACACGTAGGGACGCGTTACCACCAGTGGACGATCCACTAGAGCCAGTGACACCCAAAGAAGTCTCTGAGATAGTAAGCAACCTGAAAAACCGGTCAGCACCCGGAATGGATGGTATAAGCAACAGGGTATTTAAAACTCTCCCAGCCCCACTACTATGCCTACTGGCAAACATCTTCAACGTACTCCTCGCCAGCTGCTCCTTCCCGGATGCCTGGAAAGAGGCAGACGTCATAGGCATTCCGAAACCAGGCAAGCCCCGTAACCTCGCCTCCAGCTATCGCCCTATAAGTCTCCTCAACTCTATGGGGAAAATCTATGAAAGAATAATCCTGAAAAGATTCAGACAATTTGTGTTTGAGAACAACATAATTCCAGACGAGCAATTCGGCTTCCGTTCCGAACACTCGTGCGTCCAACAAGTGCACCGCTTAACGGAGCACATATTAAAAAACCTAAACCTCTCCCCCAAGCCCAATAGGACGGGAGCACTATTCTTCGATGTCGCAAAGGCATTCGACAAAGTCTGGCACAACGGTTTAATCTATAAACTGTATAACTTCAATATCCCAGACAGGCTCGTGCACATCCTACGAGCCTACTTGTCCAACCGCACCTTTCGCTATCGAGTAGAGGGCACGCGATCCTCAATCCGCCCTCTGAAAGCCGGAGTCTCTCAAGGCTCCTGCCTCTCCCCGATCCTCTTCTCACTGTACACGAGTGACATTCCAAAGGAGCCCCAGGTCAACCTCGCACTATTCGCGGACGACACGGCCCTATACTTCTCCGACCGCCACAAAGGTCGCATCACCTTACGACTCCAAGCCGCTGCCAATCGTCTAGGCGAATGGTTCCGGAAATGGAGAATTGAGGTTAATCCCGAAAAAAGCGTAGGAGTTCTCTTCACAAGGGGAACGAGCACGGCCAATCATAATTACGAATCTCGTAAATTAGGCACTATCACCCTATTCGACCGACCGATCCCTTGGGAAAGGAAGGCGAAATACTTAGGGGTAACCTTAGACGCGGCGATGACATTAGCCCCCCATATTAGGACAGTCAGGAACAGGGCAGCCTTCGTCGCAGGCCGCCTACATTCAATGATCTGCTCCTCAAGCAAGATGTCACTTAGACACAAAATACTCCTATACAAGGCTTGCATAAGACCTATCATGGCCTATGCCTCGGTAGCCTTCGCTCACGCGGCGAAAACACACATCGCCTCGCTACAGACCGTCCAAAATAAGTTTCTGCGTAGCGCCACCGGTGCAAGCTGGTACCAGCGTAACGATGACTTACACAAGGACTGTAAAATACCGACGATCAAAGCATTCTTCAGGGAAACGTCACGGCGCTACTTCGAATCGGCCGCCGTACACCCTAACCCGCTGGTGGTAAACGCCAACAAATATTCCCCGTTATTAAACGCAACGGTGCGTCACCGTCGCCCGCGTAACGTATTAGACGACCCGGAAGACGTAACAGCACCGACAGACCGACAAACTGAACTAGTTTCGGTTAACACTACTCAACCTGAACACACTGTACATACAGTTAGGAGTAGAGTCACATACACAATCCCCCGCCGACGCGTAAGAGCGTATCGTGCAAATCAAACACCCGCGTACACACCTTGCACCCGGGATTCAGGGCGGTCCTTACCGCCCATTACTACCGAAACACCACGACCGTCCGAGACGAGGCCCGAACCTCCCTCGGACGGTCCTTAGATTGCTTACCATAAAGAGGTAAGCAGTAGATGTACTCCTGTACATCTATTTAAAGCATAAACGCCCGCGGCCTCAAGGACGCAGGCGCAAACCTATGAAGCTGTAAAAGCCAAAACGGCTAACAGCAATAACTTCATCGAATACATATATAAGATACTCTAACAATTGTAGTGTAAATTGAAAATCGTCTCTGGTGGGTGTGATGTAAACACTCCACCTAATTTTTCCACTAAATTTAAAAATAAATTTGCATCAATAACCACGTAAGACTTTTTACGTTTGTTTTTGTGGTATAGGGGGCAAAGGAGCAAGCGACTCCTGATGGTAAGTGATTACCATCGCCCGGACACACATCTGCAACACTAGAGGAGCTGCATTTGCGTTGCCGACCTACAAGTATATTTAGGCCTTTCCCAAAGGGAAAGGGGAGACGGAGGACGGTAAACACTCTACCTTGCTTTACCTCTTATATTGCATCAATAACCCCTATAGAATTTTTAAGTGTAACGTTCGTTTATAAAAAGCAATGTCTTTTACCAGTTCTGATTTTTATTTTTATTTCATATTTATATATATTTGTCTAACCTTTTGAATGGCGCTCATTAAAAATTTACGTTTCAGTGGAGTGCTTATCTGTACCAAATTTTCAACATTTAAAGCCTTATTTACTTTTTCGTGTAAGCACGGCTGTTAAGCATTAAACAAATAAAGTAAATGATTTTGTTACGTGTTTAAGTCTTTATAGATATTTAATAATTCTAATAATAATAATTATACTGTACGATAGAACGGAACAAAGACTCCAAAGTCTTCACCAGAGATCTGTCTGTGTTACCGTATGAAGCATTTATCTGTAACCAACTTCGATTAAAGATGTTATGGAGCGATTTTTTTCCCTTGTTCAAAGCTTTCCCAATAAAGAGCAAAATTGCCTATATGCTTACCTATTGTGAAATGTTTGCCAAATATAATTTGGAGATTTATTTTAATTATATGCGGGCCTTCTGCTCGCGAGTCTCTACGGCCGAAACTGTAAAGGCCACCGGGCCAACAGCGTATATGCGAGCACCTTTCTCCTAAGTAAAACTAAAAAAAAACTTTTTTTTTTGTGTATTTAAATTGAATATTAACGTTACTTTGCTCGAATTGAACAATAATCACAAACAAAGAGATCTGATTTTGATTATTCTTGTATTTGTTATGGTTTTTGTGTAAAGTTTGGGATACCTCAATATCTTTTAATTAATTAAAATGTCTTTACAAATATAATTAGTCTTAAGGATAGTAATAAGTGGAGTCTTCTTATTAGCAACTTAAATCAGTTACATATTTAAGAATGTTTTTTGTCTGTAAATCTTCTCAAAAATAAAAAAAAATTATTAATCCACATTGAAATTATTAATATTTGAAAATTAGGATATGCGTTTGTTATATATTCATCGCCTTATTTGTTTTACTATCGCCATAGTTAACCAATCTTGAAATTGTTATATTTTATGAGACTATCGTGCGAGATTTATTACTGTCATTTATTATTCAGTATCCGTGGTTCTATCAAATTTATAGCTCACTTTTGGATCAGGTTCGTATAAATAAACTGTTTACTATCATAATGGGTTAAGGTGTAATACGATTTCGAAGAATTTTTTACGCATTATTACAGCAATGCTAAATGTCAATATCAAGAGGATTATTTAGACATGCCGTGTGTCCAAGATTTCTGTCGTGTTATTCGTATTTGTTAAACGTAATTGTTAAAATATAAAAACTTAATTTCTTGAATGATTAGGTAAAACTAAGTAAATTAAAAAAAACGTAGAGAGTGACACACCAGCATAAATATGTTGTAAAATAGAAGAAAAACTTGCCCATTTTCCATCAACAAATATTTACCATCGCCGTAAGATCGAGTTTACTCGGTTGTAACGACACCACCGTCAGTCTAACGTGCTTTCCGTCGTGGACGGACGTGGCGACAATTTCGTCGATGTCATAAAACTTTATTTAACCTTTTGAAAATTTTGACACACTTTGTCGTCTCTAAATCACAAGTAAAAAATTAATTAGTAATACTTGTTGTATATTCTCTTTTATCATTCCTTGAATTTAAACATTCGCGCGTAAATTTAATAATAATCATAATATATATTCACTTATTGCAAAAACTTAAAAACGACTCTTAAATTGTCATAGCAATAATCGCAGAATCGCAAATAATTGCTTTCAGGTATGTGCATATTTTACTTTTTATTTATTTATTCTATAGTTTAAACCATTATACACAAATTATGTGAAATATTATTAGAATATTATGAATTATAAATAACATAAAAATTTTGATGTTTAATAATATTAGATAAATTAACGAATTAGACATTTGTAAGGTTGTTATACATTATCAAATATTGTTTCTTTAGTTATGATCCCATAACCACCACCAGCCTTGTAAGTTAATTACGTTTTGATTAAAACAAATTAATCGAGAATATGAAAAGGGTTCGTGACGATTCGGATGTTGTTTATAGTTTACTCTTAGTTATCATTTACATTCTACTAAGACTTCTTATCCGCCGTGTGTTATCGTCATAAGAATCTGCCACCTTTCTTCGTGGGTGTGGTGAGAGACGACTAAGTGAAAAGCCTTGAAAGTCGCTATGACATCTGGCTGGATAACCATCTCGAATAATACCAGTCCAAAATTAAGCAGACCGGTGATGGGCAGCAGCGTCTAAAGTGCGAAGTGTCTGGTCTGCGATCGTCAATCCGCTTGCCGAGCATGGCGATTAAGTTTAATCATTCTTATGGGAAAGGCCTGTGTTCTGCAGTGGACTATTTACTGTTAAGGTTAAGGTAAAACTTTTTATGTTTTTTACTCATGTACTGAAGGAGGCGAACTCGCTTTAAGTTAAATTCTACGCGAGTGACCTGGGTTCGATTTCCAGTAACAGGCACCTCTAAAATTGATTACAATTTTAATACTAAATCTGTTACGTGCTTGGCGATGCGGAAACCTTAGAAATATATTTTGTGGCCATGTACCACAAACCACCAAGTCATACCAAAGCAATGCGATGAACCCTTCCTATCTCCTAAAACCTCTCTGAAAGTTACACGTAAATTTTTTTACGTAGCAGAGCCAAGCGGCGGCTTTAGCTGGTGCTGAAATGAGTTGGCTCGACCGGATTAATACCATGATCTCGCAGAATACCGGTGTGAAGTAGAGGAATCTTGAGCTTTTGCGTTTCGTTGGGTGAGTGAGGTAACCGGAAGCCCACTCCCCCTCCCCATCCCCCTCGTCCTCCTCTTCATCCTCCCTCCTATCTCCCAAATACCATTAAGTCCGGCAACGCATCTGCAGCACCTCTGGTATTGCAGATGTTCGTGGGCGACGGGATCACTTACCATCAGGTGAACCGATTGCTCGTTTGCCGCCTTTCCCATAAAACAAAAAAAGACAATAAAAATAGTTTCGTTTTAGTTCATAGATGTTCATCTTCTATTTACTCATTTGTACAACATTTAGGAATTATATTTCCGACAAAATGTATTTCCTATGTAAATACACTTACCATAATTTAGTGAACACGAGTAACATAAGCATCGTCAACATTAGTCAGCTGTTTGCTTAGGACTGTACCCTTATATGAATAACGAATCTATAAACAACCAAAACAGAAAATACTCTATATGCACTATGTAACTTATTTAACATAGTATATAAATCTGATGTACATAAATCAAAACCATGGATTAGCCATTGACTTTAGGTAGTTCTGCGTGGTTGCGGGTATAAAAAATATCCAAGGTACAGAATGATTTTACACAAAATTACATATATGTATATGCATACATAAAGCCTATCTGATACGAGTCACGATGAGATAACTGTAGCTCATAGACTTCCATCACTGATACATCAAGATAAAGATGAATCGTATCTCATGAGTTCTATGATGGAGTGCCTCGTTACCAGCCAATAGTTCAAACTCTCGCCATAAGAAATGTGAGAGACCTTCTCCGGTCGAGCCTACCCATTCGTGCTGCATTTAAAAATAAAACTGCGATATGGCACTACTACATGTAACATATAACATTATACATTTTTTTTTATTACATTATTAGCGTGGTAGAGTCAAGCGGCGGCTTTAGCTGGATTGATACCACGGCCTCGCAGAATACCGGTGTGAAGTAGAGGCATATTGTGCTTCTGCGTTTCGATCGGAGAGTGAGGTAACCGGAGGCCCACATCCCCTCCCTATTCCCCTCCTCTTCCCTCCCATCTCACAAATATCCTTAAAGATCGGCAACGTACCTGCAGCATCTATGGTGTTGCAGATGTATGTGGGCGACGGTAATCACTTACCATCAGGTGAACCGCTTGCTCGTTTGTCGTCTTTTCCATAAAAAAAAACATAGATTAGCGGCTGCCTGCGACTTCACCCACGTGGTCACAAATTTGTCCCAATTTGTCTTGATAGAGATAAAATATATCCTATGGCCCATTCCATCGCATAATCTAGATCTCCGTCAAATTTCTTTTATATAACTTTAGTTATTTACATATAATCAATCATTTACACAAACTTACACATTAATAGAATTAAGTGGGATAGAACAAAGTGAAATTGCTTTCTATTTAAGTTTGAATTAAGCTCCTTTTGGAGACGACATGTTCTCGTGTGGCAACCGCGTACAGGCAAGCCCAATGTTAGGGTGACCCTCTACAAGATAGAGTGACGACCTGCGTAGTGTTAGGGGACGTCGACAGATGCGTGTGGCTCAGGACTAGGACAGGTAGAAATCTTTGTCGGCACTACGCTCACCAACCCGCCTGGCCAGCGTATATTCACTATGTGAGCAACCTTAGCCTTTTTGGTTTTCATGGAGAAGCCTTTAGCTTGATTAACACAAGTTGATAAAGATAGTGTCAAGTAGACACCACTACTAACAAAACAGAAAAACGCACAAACGTTGAATTCCATTGCTGAACATTGGGCAAATGTTAACTTATACGACATATTTGCCACAATTGGCACGCGTTTGTGCTCGTGCTTGTGGCTCGTGGCACACTTATCCTTAGGCTTATTTAATCCCTAAGTTAACCGAAAATACCCTTGGATGGTTTAATTCACTTTAATAATTAAGTAAAAGTTGGTAATCATATCTTGGATAAACGACACTCGTTTGAAAAGTAATACGGCTTGATTTTTTAAAGGAATTATTTCACATTCAGAAGGTAAAATTGCAGTAGGAGTGTGCGAGGTATCATTATGTCTATTACTTGTGTAAATTCTGGACACTGTTGTTAAGCATAAGGTCTACCTAACGATTTAAACCTCTGACAGGGGTTATGGCAATCTTAATTTATGAGATTGTGTGGGGGTTATTTATATTACCCCCTGTCGTAAATCAGTTTTGATTAAAAAACGGCCTGTCGTTTTGATTAAAAATCGAATTTTAATTGCCAAAATTGCCAAACTTATTCTTCACCCAGCCCCATACATCATCATAACTCACATTGCATACCATCACAAGACAGGTCGTGCACTATCAGACTGCTCACACACTAGTATAGGTCGGATTTCCAATAGTATGAAATGGTTTTTTTTTCTTTGACGTATGAATTAAATTTCGTTTATCAAACCTCAATTCTCTTTTTTCACACAATCTGGTACCGTTCCGTATTGCCAATGAAAAGACAGGCGAAAATAGCTCCGCAGGTATTTTGATATTTTTACCCGACTACGAAAAGGGTTATGATTTTATATATGTATATTTGTATGTTAGTATATTCATCTGTTCCCGTGTGTTCTCCTAAGCTACTTATCATATCTTGTTAAATGAGTAGACATTAGCTTTCTGTTAAAGGTTCATGTGTCTGTTCTATTCGTAGGATTAACTAGAATTTGAGCTCGAAAGCTCACAATGAGTACAGTTTATAACATATACGTATAATAGTTATAAAGAAAAAGGATAGTAATAAAATATTATAATGAACTACCAATACTTATGATTAATAATATTCAAATTGTAATGTTAAGATATTTTCGTTTAAGAAATAGATGACACGGAAATCTTTTTTGCTATGAAAAAACGCAAAAAAGAATTTCACACTATATTACGTTCAAATTTGATCCATTTATAAAATATAGCTAAGTCATGACAAAATTAGACGCAAACTTACGATATTAATGGGTTTCCAATGTTACCCCGTCTTTTTGTAGAATTTAATATCATACAGCCGAAGTCCATAGCCCTTTAGGATTGCAGAAGCAGCCGTACAAGTGAATGTACGAGTACCCAAAAAAAAATTTAATCAATAGCTATTATGAAAATTATGTATGGATTATGTAACGAATATTGTTTTTTTTTTTGAGGTTTTTGATATATTTGAAACAAGTTCTTCTTTACATTTATGTGTAATAACAATATAACTTCTATTGTTGCAACACGTCAAGAATTAAAGTGCCACAAGTTTATGAGTGAACATGGAAGCACTTACCTGCTTGTCCCGTATCCGGTGTAAAGCTCTTCTAATAATATAGGAGAAAAGGTCAGATACAATGGCAGAGACACGGGAAACACACCCAAAAATTAATAATTAATAATAAACCTCACATGTATGCATGCACCCGGGGAGTAATCAAACGTGACTCTGGCGGCCGAATGATGGTGAATTTACCAACCCAAATCCCACAAACTAGTGATGGTGATCAGTAATGCGAGGGTAACAGCACTGCGCTCACCCGCTCGCTTGCCGAGCGTGGTAGTATGGACAAATCTTTCAAGAAATATGTTGCTGATGATGCTTTCCTGGAGAGGTCTAAGTTCAGCCATGGACTAAACTAAGCTGATGAAGATGGTGAGGCTGGGATTTAACATAGTTCATTGTGAGGGATTCATAAAATATATCAGAATTTTGTAAAAAATCGTATAATGAATCTTGTAATTTATGAAAAAAAATTAAAAAGGTAGAAAATAAGAAGGATAAAAAAGAATTAGCATTGAATAGCACCTTTACAAAGATTAAAGAACAAAAATAATCTTGTCCTTCACCCCTACCCCTGTCTCAAATTCGCTATTACTGGACCGACTTTTCTTTTAATCAGGAAATATACCAGCTTACTTAAAGCTTAAAGGAAAATAAAGTAAAAAATCCTATCGCTAATAATAACAACGCCTAAAATGTTTTATCCCTGTAGAGCTACGCTGTTTGCTGTTGCACTTCAACTGTTGCTCGAGGAAAAACGATCAAAGCCAGGGTAGCATCATAATCAAAATATTATAGACAATAACTGGTCCAGTGGCGTATATATGAAAGTCTGAGGGAAGACCGTATTCTTGTGTTTTTTGCCATAAAGTTGATGTTTTCGTAAGGTGCAATTTTTTGAGAAATTACACCAGGTCCCGCATGGTGTAATTTCTCAAAAAATTGCACCGGTCGTTATCGCTGGTGTTTAAAGAAATTAGTTTATCCCAGATTTTTAAGTATAACCATCCAACGAGGAAACATAACCAACGTTCTCGTTGCCATAACATTAAGCGTTGGGTAAATTAATTTACCTTACCTTACCCTACATTAACATCCTATATATAGTTCACTGCCGGATATAGGCCTTAATAGCCACGCTGGGTAATCGGATTAATTTGAATTTTATTTATTAGAATGTAATAGATTTTAAATGTTTTAAAAATTATATAAAATATAAATAGTATCTTTCACTCACGCACATCACCCAGTGTAAAATCTTTCCACATGTTTGTAGGCACTGATGAGTGAAATGATAAATGTACATAATATATTAGATAGAAATCCTTTAGTCTGATTCGAACATTCAGATTCGTCACAAACATGTTGGTTGCCAGCGGGTTGGGAATCCGAAACTCTTTGATTTTAAGATAGTACAGTTACCACCATTTAAATTATCACATTCTATTGAAGACCGTTTTATTTCTGAAAAAAAATAACGGTGCGCAACGTAAAACTGTTTATCAAATAAACACCATATTCGACAAAGATGTTTTCGTTTTGCACCGTAAGAAAGATTAAAAAACTCGCCTATTTACTTCTTCTTCTTCTACAACAGCCTGTAGTCCACGGCTGGAAATGGATTTTATGAAAATGCCAACAAAATATAGTATTCGAAGTATGGAAGATTCTCTCATAATCACCACGTAAGGCAAGCGACGTAGGTAACACGTCGATGAACAATGAATTGAACATAAAAAAACGATAAGTTTTTATACGTGGTAGAGCCAAGCGGCAGCTTTTGCTGCTGCTTGAATGGGCCGGCTCCACGGCCTCGCAGAATACCGGTGTGAAGTAGAGGCATATTGTGCTTCTGCGTTTCGTTCGGTGAGTGAGGTGACCGGAAGGGAAATACCCTTAAAGGCCGGCAACGCAGCTGCAGCACCTCTGGTATTGCAGATGTCCGTGGGCGACGGGATCACTTACCATGAGCTGAGACGCTTGCATAAAAAAAAATGAGTACAGAGAATGAGAATGATGAGAGAGAGAAGAGTTGAAGACAGGATTGGCTTTTTGAATAAACAGTACTGCAAATAACATTTCATGATGATCATCCAAAATAATACAATTATTTGTTTCAGATTCGCCTCATAGATATCATATAATAATGATGAAGGTAAGAATATAAGTACATCATGTGAACATACTTTAAGATTTCAATTTTTCTAACTATTGTTTATTTTAGTTCATCAAAATGTTTGAAAAATAATTATGTTATATTTTTATTATCCATGATCTACTTGAGTAGATTGCTTTGAGTGTGTGAGTATGTATTACTATTATAAGATTCATTCAGACTATTTGAGTCTGTTTCATGTCCCTGTATCTAAATATGTCTGCCTGACCCTCTCACTCAACCTTTCATAATATAACACAAGGGTATAAGTGCGAAGATCGAATTAATTTGCTTTGGTTCATGAATCTAAACTAAAACGATTATCGAACCTATAACTGGGCGTAGTTCTGAGAAACTGAAATTATTGATAACGTTAATATAGCAAATTACTTAACACCTCCCAGGAATTGTTCTAATAGCCATTCGTGGCAAGTGGGACGGAGATCATAGTAATAGATGGCACCATAGACGCTACTGCCCATAATCGGTGTATTTTGAGTCTGATCTGGCCATTAGATTTTAAGGTTTTTTCGTAAGTCGACTCTTACGGCACCTACGGAAGGAAATGTAATGGCAAATATTCTTACGCCGATATACATAATTATATATTACATATATATATACAATTATTTATTTATGATCACGTAATCACAGGAATACTTCTACTATAAATCCGTAATATATATAATATTATATGTCGATGTCCTCTAAGAAAGCATTATAAGGAGGTTGATAAGCTGTTTAAAATTTCAGTGTTTTTGAAGTTCGAGACATTAAAATCGACATATTGATGATTTTAAACAATTAAACTCTTGTATAATCATTTTTTGAAAAACAATCCGTAGGCGCGTTGAATTGATGAAAGAGTCATTCACATTTATTATTATTGAATTAAAAAATAACACTTAATTCAAAATACTATTCAAAATTATTTTAATTCTAATAAGGTAAACATCGAATTAAATTTTTAAAATTGTTAGCTTCAAATATATTTATATGTATATAGTTAAATACATATATATATATTACATAATATATATTTATATTATATATATGTTTATGCTGTGTTATGACGCCATGCAAAAATCTACCGCGCCATCATCTCTCGATTATTGCCAGTGAAGATTAAAACGTATAGGACAACACAAATACTAATTCCGGATTAACATCTCAAACAGCGTAGGCTGGTGAAGGACAGCAGCATTTTACATGCGAAGTGTTTGCTTCTGTTACTGCCCTGCGTCTGCTTAGCGAGGTTATACCGACACATCTTTTTATTGAGGAAGATTAAGTTCGTACGTAGGACTATTTGTATGCTGGTGATGAACGAATGAAAATTAAGTTCCCCTGACCAATTTCGACCATGACAACGACTTTCGACAACTGTCGGCAGTTTTCAACTGCGCATGACGTAAGTATAAAAGCAAACACAGAAGCACTCACTCATCTCAACTTTCCCATATCGCATGTAAACCCTATGCGATGAGATCGGAAGAAGGATCAGATACAGTCTCAGTGATACGAGAGGCGACACAACCCAATCAGACATTTTCAAATATTGCCTTCGGCTGAGATTCGAACCTACGTTCCATGGCACAGTAGTCATATACGCTAACTACAAAGACACACTTTTATCTCGTACTGTTAAGTAGAATAACTTTAATCCATAACAAAATACGCAAGGGCTACGCTATTAGCTACAACACATCGGACCGGCCTAAAATACTACCTAAAATATTTTCGCCTAGTCTGGATGTACGTCTAAATACTTCAAAAATCAATTTGAATGTATGCGATTAGTGTAAATATTTTAACGGCAATAAAAATGTTACCTTTTAAAACTTCACCTTGTCTCATTTTTAAAAATAAATCATGAACGTATAATCGAAGGTATGCAATAGCAGTTGTTGAGCTTCATCTAATTTAGATGTAATATGATTCGATGTAATACTCAAAGACTTCTGATAACCGTAATAAAAAAATGTGTACGTGTCATGTATCCGCTATATTTTGGATCGAATGATTTAGATATTAATCTTTATTTTTATACTTAGTGATATTGAACGCACGCCATTTTGATATTTGGTGGCAACATTCATTTTAATTCATTCTTATTCATTCACATTCATTCACATTAAATTTACGAGTAATTTTTATTACAATTGAGTATTTTCACATTGTTAAAAAAATAGAACCCTTATATACATTTAGAATATGTTTTTCTGTTTTAGTTGAATCATAAATTTTTTTTTAAACTTAGCATGCTCTTTTTATTTTTTTAGGTATTAGCAATTTATAAATTGATTTATAATGATTTCTTGTATTTCCGCGACCTCCCCGTGACCACGGCCGCTGTAAAGCATTTGTAACGACGGGAATATATAAACAAATTAAACGCGATAAAATACTACTCCGTTTAATTTCAATCCTCAAATATTTTTTTATATATTGAGAACAGATTGAAAAATTTCTACCCTATTTTTGTTAATCCGTTAACCACAAGTTTACTAATATTTCCAATTGTTTAGTAAGCTTAAATAGGTTAAATACGTGTGGTGCTAAAATTTTATTTCTTGTTATTTTATTACGAGATACTGCAAGAAAATAATTAAATATATCAAATAAATTTAACGAAAAAAATTAGTAATAAATATAAAAATATTGTTCTGATTTCGGTTTATAAGCTAAATATGAGACTGTAGAGTAAGAGAAAAATAAAACAAAATGATCTATGCTGCCTCGCTAAACATTGTTGTTTGTCAATGACTTCATATGCCTAGGGAAACCTTTAGAATACGTAATATGTACCTGAATATACTTTCTCTATAATACCCAAAGTAATCCCATTATATAGTAATACAACAACGCTGTAATCAATAATAAACAGTGACATTACTGCTGCAAATCAACATGATCGCCTATAGTACGATGTCTCCAATTATTTTCTCAACGTGTATTTTTTTTAATACTGAAAAAGTAGAACCCGATTAATAGTAGTTCACAAAAAAATTGCTCCTTTTTTAACGGAACTTACGCTTAAAGTGCCGCATAACAATTCTACTTAGTGTTAATTGACGATAAATTCCTTGATTTTCTTGCTTCGCGTGGAAATGGCTAAAACCCATACCCGCCATTAAGCTTGCAATGACGGGTATACGTAGGATTTAACACGGGCTTTCACCTACTAAAACCCTGCTAGCGCTGACTCAACGCTGTACTGTGACCGGTGTGACCCCTGCTTACGAATAATCAATATGAAAGCTCTCTAAAAGGAAGAATAAGAGATGGGGGGGTGGGCACAATCCAAGACCCCTTTAAGCAGGTACGAACCACGACTTGGGTTTGTTTACCATTACATTTCAAAACGACCTCGCACACAAGTATATCTCGTGTAAGTGGTTAACCGTTGATCAATTGTATGAAGTACCAGTGCATTGAGAATCTATTATTTCAACTATATATCATCTGCGAAAAGGCAGTAATAGACGGAACGTTTTTATGGCGTTTTTTTTTATGCAGTAATACCGGTTGGTAAACACAGTCTTAGTAGTCTCGCGCAGGTTACGATTTTCGTATAAAAAAAACCTTAACCTTATTAGCCTGTAAGTAGGAGGATTTGTCATAATCGCCAAGCTCAGCAAGCAGATTTGCAATCGCAGTACTTGCACCTTAGACGCTGTTGCTCGTCATAGGTCTGCTCAATTTTGGTCTGGTATTTTCCGAGGTGGTTATTCTGCCATGTGTCAATAGCCATTGCGTTATCCCTTAGTCAACTCTTATGACGCCCACGAGAAGAAATGGGATGGCAAATCATTACGCCAATACAACACGGCCAACGCAAAACATTACATATTAATTGTAATGTGCAAATTTACTTTTTACTAAGATCACTAAGGATTTAGAAGGGTATGGGAACAAAAAGTAAGAATTTACATAAAATATTGATATTAGTCTCCTTCACTTCAGAGTAATCAAGTGTCAATTCTCAACTCAACTATGTAATACGAGTATATGGATAATTATAAATTAAAGGAATATCTTTCCCTTTTTTGCCACATCACATGGTCGAAATTTAAAATAACGAGTGAGAAATAACCACTTTCTTTATCTTATTCTCAGAATTTCACATCACAAATAAATTATATGCTATTTCGTTAAAACATCTAACGACAAGAAGTACTCCAACTAAAGAAAGTTGGTGAAACTGAAACCATACTTCTTAGCTGTACGCTTGTAACAAGGAGAATTTTTCCTACAATATAAAATAACTTTTGAAGACTGCTAGTACTTTTAAAAAATACACAAATGTTTTGTTTTTAACGAACACATTGATAGTCGGTATATACTGACATTCTTACATTGTTTGAAAACTATCACAAAATATTAAGTTAAATAGATAATTGTAATACGACATTAAGCTCGTTCATTGTTAGATTAACATAGTTAGGTCAACAATACAGAAAATATCTTAATGTTACATTATCTGCCCGCAGTGCATTCTGTAAACAGATTAAGGTGACCGATTGACGGATTAAAGTCCTAGTGAGTTTTCTTCTGATCTATAAGCCTCTAACCAATACACTGTTGAGCATAAGCTTTCATTGGAATCTAGAACCATTCAGACATATATTTTGGCACACATCCAATATCCCATTCACTTTAGATGTGAATTACCATTATTATCAATATTCAATATCAGCAAATCTTTCAACAATGCATGTCTGATTTCTAAAGAGTTTCTTCTGAATGCTATTAATTGTTCAGTAATGGACAAGAAAAGACCAATGGCTATAGAAAAAGAGAGATGTAATACTTAACTTCCTGATAAAGCTTTTGGTCATCATTATCTTACCACAATGATGTAAATAAATCATGATCAATGTTCGGAAACTAAAAATAACCTTCTTTAACTTTCTTCTAATTCTGATCACATCACATATTAAAAGAAACGCATATAAAAATAACTCTGGTTTTTATAATAACCAGCGTGTTCACACTTTAGACGAGAGAAATTCTTTCAATTAATATTTTTTTCAGACGACAACTGCACTCGTTTTGCTGATACACTTATCTCTCCACACTGTTGATGAAGGACATGCTTTAAATCCCAGTAAGTATTTGTACGGGTTTTTTTCTGTATATTAACGCACATTACTGAGTAATTTCTAGCTGAAATATATATATTTTTTTAGTTTTGTTCAGATCTATGATACCTTAGGAGCCAGTTGCTTGCTTTTTTTGCTTCAGTATCCAGTATCCATCAATAGTCAAACTTCTAACGCTGCTTGTCTAATAATGATGCTCTTGATATTTTCTGGTAAAAAGCGTGAAGTAGCAGCTACAAAATATCCTACTAGTAGACAAAGGCTTCCTCTCAATATGTATTAGGCAGGTGCCAAATCATCTCATTATAGCTGATGATGAAGAAGCGTAACAAAAAAAGTTTTATTTTAAGTCCTTATCAAATAAAATGGACAATTAAAACTTTCTATTGAAGTTACAATAAACACGTCCGTGATTGTCCGTGTCTTATTTTTTGTCATTTCCTTCCTAGTTATTAAGTGTTTTGTTTTCCAACTTTTGCTATTCAATATAATATTATTTGTTTTATCAGGTTGTCAGTGTATACGTTTCTCTTCGACGTATGGCAAGGAACGTGGCACGTTCAGCAGCCCGGACTATCCACGGCCATACTCAACACATTCTACGTGCTTAATTTATACTTTCATCGCATCGCCACATCAAATCGTTGAGTTGCTTTTCACTGACTTTGACATTTATAAAGAACATCTTGAGTAAGTATTTTTTAATTATTCACTGTTTTAATTTTTAGCTGGAATTATTTTTTACATATGTATATTCGTGACCTGAAGCTTATAAATATTCTACTCATGTAGAGTTCAAAATTCATACATGATCGTATCAAGTGAAATATTAATAAAACAAATATTTATTTAAGAATACATGAATTCCATTGATCTACTATTAAACAGTTTATTGCACTATGCTTTATTTTACAATAATGAGTGAAAGTAATTCTGTATTAAGTTCAAGTAACTTAAGGCACCAAGAAAATTTTGTATGTTTTTTCGGGAAACGGAAACCAATGCTTGAATCCAATCTAATCTGGTAATGCAGTCCTTTGGTTAGTAAGAGCCTATTCACTCTACTTTTAAAGACACCTACTTCGACTTTGAACAGAAACACTGGCACAGGCCAGGAAATTATACCAAACCTTCACTGTACAAATTAGAAATGACGAAACATAATACTTCGTCCGATCACATCGGATGTCCAAAACAAAAGAACGGAAATCTGCCGTGCGTTAGTAGAACGTAGATGCAGGAGTTAAACTATGAAAATGAAATTATTGATAAACATGTTTTAACATGAATGAGTGGAAGAGTATAATAGATGGTATAATGTTTTCTTTGAATTGCACTCACAGAAAAAGTTTATGAATGTAACTATTATAAAAAAAAATATTGCTAAAATGGAGAATAGCATATGTACGTTTTAACACGAAATATTGTTGGATTTTTATAATGTAAACATAAAATAGGGATATATACACTCTATACCTAAATGATACAATAGGAAATAATAGACAAAAGATTGCGGACTTATTCAACGAGTTTTTTGAATCAGTTTTTGAATAGGATTTGAGTTATTCGGCATTGACCATGAAAATTAAAATAAAAATTTATTACAAATGAGAAAGAAATTGACATGAAAAGTGTATAAATATTTATCTGAAATCGAATCGAAATCACAAAGGGAAATTAATAAAAATTTCTAAAACGACTTAATAGATTTATAATAAAGGCGTTTATAATATCCAATCCCTACAAAGACGAAGAGAACAAAGTGATCAAAACTTACACAAAATTACAGACAATACTTCAGAATCTGCAAATATTCGTAGTTAAATTATAATAATTATAAAACTTTAGAACACGCGGTCGAACACGTTTTAAAAATATTATTGCTGTTCCACTGTGTAAAACAAATTACGCCAAAAATGTATTCAAAACCAGAGCTTGTACTAAATATAAGTAAAAATATGTACATATTGAAAATTTCACGAACGTAAATCTAGTTTTGTATCTGGTATAAAGACAACGAATTTGGAAAATCGGTAATTGTCTTATCAACTGAGAATATTTTTAAATTGTCAGAGGAAACTGTTCTGACTTTACATGTATACATTGCGATTGGAGGTACGAGGTTATTGTTTGCTTTTCCGTACCAAGTTCTGTAAGGTTGATCTGTAAATAAAAGACTACTAAAACTTGCAGATCTTTATGAGTTTTTTTAAGTAGCCACTTCTTACTTTCTTCATTGGGGGAGGCCATGAATGAATGAAAGTAGCCACGCCACTATTCAAAGAGTAACCTAAAACCTGCATACTAATTTATGGTTTTTTTATTATTTTTTATGAACTGAGAAAAAATATTAAGAATAATATAGAAGATAAAACGTCAAATAGAATATTGATATAAATAAACAGAACAAAGACAGCGAATTATTTTCCTCATACATGTTTTGTCTTAGCTAAACATATATTAAAATGGTCAATAGTAAACAATTATTTGAACCCTTCCAGTTTAAAACCATTTACATTCAAGTTCATCAATTGTTTCCTCAAGAACTAAATTACATAGCAAACTGTCTTCGCTACTACGCCTAGCTAACTAGCCTAAGCTGCAGTTCTGAATCACTTGTCGATGACTTTCAACAAACAAAATTGACATGCTTAATAAAAAGTTCAGAATACTTCACGCTTAATAAACACTTCATAACTTGTAATAAGCGTAGCTAAAACGAGATTATTTTGAGAACTGAAAACGATACAACTTTCTTTTCAGTTTGCATTTCTTTTGCTGTAACAATCCACAGAGCCGTGTGGTACCGGCGTATCACAATAGGTAACTATGTGGAAAAGGTAATCCTCAAGAGGAAACCTATCGCCGAGACACGCCATTCGTCTCGGTTATCTCCTGGTGAGGTGAAAAGTTAATTGCAGAAGCCTGTTGAGCAAGCTTAGTACTGCCTACTCTTGATAGGTTAAATAAACATATGTTAAACTCTCACCTTAAAGGCGTAAGTGCTTATTCACGTTTCACATGAAACAAGAATAAGAATTCCGACAAAAGCAGTCTCAGACAAAACAATTTGAACGTGCGTAAATAACCTAGCCGTATACTACGCCAACTTTTACGACTTTGTACCAAAACAAATGTCTATTTCACACCTCGTAAAGAAAAACTTACCAGCTGATTTCACATTATTCTATCTGGGTATTTAATACGATTAATATATAACAACATCGGTCTTCATCGGCCTTCAGAAGTCCTCTGTTGTACATAGGTATCAGTTAGCGACAAATATTTATATGATGAATCTAATAAATGTTTTTACGCAAGTCTTGGATCTATATATATGTAAGGTACATTTAAATATGTATTTTATTACCAACAAGTCACAGGGAATCCTTGTTTGAGACAAGATGAGAAGTTTTTATCAAAAAAAAATATTTCATCGGTCCAGTGATCACCAAAACAACGGCGAAGCGCGATCATTATTTTTAAAAACCTCCACATTCGCAATTAATATTAGTTATTAAAGGTGAATAAAATTTCAGAGAAGACTAGGTTTAAATATTATATATAACCCACCATCATTCCATGCGGCAATGTCAATGATGTGTAATTTAACATTGTCATCGAAATCATTTCAAGTATGAAGTACTCTCACAATACCCGCGTGAAGTCGAGAGGCATGCTTCCGCGTTTCGTTCAATGAGCAAAGTAACCGAATGCCCACTCCTTCTCTCCCTCCTCCACTCTCCCTCTCATATATCCATGAAGGTCGACAACACACCTGCAGTATTGGTATTTCAGATGTACGAGAGCGTCAGTAATTACTTACCATCAGACGAGCCGCAAACACGTTTGCTTTTTTTGGTTGGGAAATAACCCATTATAAAAACATTTTGTTGGTCGTTCCCTTTGAAACGAATTGGAATCAGCACAGTAAAGGTCTTTAAAATTATTTAAATAATAAAAGTAGTTAATCTAAATTATGGTACTGAATTGGCGACAATAATATCTGAAGTCGGGAGATGCGTAGGACACATGCGTAACGCAAATGTACATGCATACACAGAGGTACTCTTTTCCTTTCCATATCCGATTTTACATGTATACGATAAGGTCAGAGGTAGGCTCAGCTGTACTTTCAGCGATTGCGAACAGAATACATCCAGTCCCGACATTCATAATATTTTGGGGAGTGCTGAAATATTTACTCAAGCTGCGTATACGAACCCAAGATGGCTCAACTAACAGATACGCTAGAACTAAGCTACATCGCCTTATTGAAAATAAATAAAAATGTCCTTTAACCTGACAAACGCAAACCAGATGCATCCGACCAGATGTTATCCAATAAATAAACAAAAAAATGCGCTCTTTTTACACCATTAATTTATTATACCACATATTATATAATGGCATATAAATAAAGAAGAGTGTCTGTTTGTGATTTTCGCAGTCCAATTTTAACATTCTCAACACATTTTCCTGTTGTTCATTGTTTACTTGATAAAATCTGACTTTGATTTTTATTCGCAGTTTATTCAAACGGATTTAACTTAAAAACAATAGTATATTTATGACTTTGGACATATTATTTAAAATAGTAACCACTGGATCAATTTAGTTTTTAGTTTGTTCTTATAGAATTTATAGAGTCCACATGTCCAACGTGGCGGGCTCAGCTTGTTTTTAATAGAATTGCATGATTTACTGGCTAATTGTGATTGAGAATTTCTTTTTAGTTGCACACGTGGAGATTATCTCAAAGTATACTCTGATGATGGCGTCCACGGACCTGGTCCTCCTAGTATCAATGAACACTCGATGTGGTCTCGAGTATTATGTGGAAGTAGAGTTGACACACCACCAGCTCTTTATTCATACGGTTCAGTTCTAGTACTCGAACTTTATATGGGAGGAAAACTTTCAAACGCGTCAGGATTCATTGGTACTTATAAGTTCATAGACAGAAGTAAGTTGGATGATTATCTATTTTTTTTTCGCCCTGTTAACATTCGAAGAATTCGGAGGCTGATCCACAAACCACGCAGTTATCGTACTTAACTACTTTGTTTTTAATAATTATTTGTAAGCTGTATTGATGATTACGTGACCGACACGGTGACTGTAGTCTTTTCTTTTCTTCTTCTTTATTACCCTTTTATAAGTCCACGGCTCGACTATATTAAGATCATAATTCATCTTAACGAAAATTCCCTTTTGGTGACTATGTAGAAATTTGTGGATATGTTTCAGAACGATTACTTTCACTGCTCTCGTGGAGCCATCTACTTATTGCAAACTTAACATATAAAAATGTGTTTATTTATTTTTACGTAACAGGAAATTTTGAAACCGATGGAGTTAAAGTTCAAGATACGTGGTGTGATTATGTATTTGATTCTCATCCAAATAAACCATCGTATGGTCGTTTATATAGTCCAAGATATCCCTCAACATATCCAAGCAATATTCGGTGCACCTATAATTTTAATGCAAGGTAATTAATTGAGTTGTGGATTTTGTATTGTTATTTTGGGATACTTTTATTATTTAAATTCTTAAATACATTTTCTTAAAAAAATATACTTTTTTTGTAAATTTTACGAATAGTTATTCAGAAATGTGTAATAAAGTGTGTATGTGAAACCAAAAATTGTCGAAGCTCTGGGGGACTTGTATCCGCACCTGATTGCTTTCGAAGTAGTTTCCTAAAGTCGATAAGTAATAAAATTCACCATATCAACTCAGCGACGTCTATATCGGACCACGTATAGTATAAGATTACACAGACATCTTTACTTTGAGCAATTTCTCTTGCATAAGTTGAAATTAACCACTGGCCCTGGATCCGTAAGGAAGATTACACACAGGTTTTTAGGTCGAATTGTTTTAAGCTTAACGGGGTTGTATATATTTAATGACTTGGACAGGGTATATCTGTCAAACGTTATGCTAAGACCTACATCTCAAACTATCTATATTTCATGTTTAAAGCTGTGACAGACTGTGGCAGACAGATGGACTAGATACGTTGTCGTACTACGGACTCTTAAATATTAATTGTTATGTTGTCTAAGTAGTAATTATAATATCTGTAACAATCAGTAACTTTTTACTCTTCATATTTATACATGATGTATATCTTTATATGTATTTAAGTATATACATATTTTTTGTTTTTACAGGGAAAATGAACGAATTAAGTTAGTGTTTGAAGAGTCCTTTTTACTGAAAGGCGACGAAAGGTAAATTACTATACATTCAAATCTAGTCTCATAAGTCCTGATATGACTCATAACAATAGCATTTCAATTGTTTCAAAGTTATAACACGTGAAGGGTTAAGTTAAACTGTTTCTTATTTTCAGTTGTCTAAACAGTGCTGATGTAATCAAAGTGTATGATGGAAGATCTTCCACAGCACCCGTAATATCAATTCTTTGTAATGAAGTTATTGGTAAGATATGACTAAAATATTTTTAAATGTCTTCATGATAGCGCAAAAATCCCTTTCCTCCCTTGTATGCTGTAAGAGGCGACTAAGGAAAACGTCTTGAAAATTGAAATGGATATCTACCGACAGATAGTTAGGATACCATCTCGTAGAATACCCGACCAAAATTAATCAGACCGTTGAAGGGCAGCTACTTTTAAATTTGCGAGGTGCCTGGTACTGAGATCGCCAATTTGCTTACCGGGCGTGCCGATTATAGCAAATCATTCTGAGGTCTAGGTCCTGCAGTGGACTATTTACAGGTTGTCAATATAAGATCTTCGTAATATAATAATTATTATATCAAAGGGTAGAGATTATCAGATTAAAAAGACCGGGCAGAATTATTCTCTTTTGTTTCAAATTGTCATCTAAAAGATCAAATTTAACATTAAGTAAACCTAGATGGTCCGGCTTGATTTTTTTTTCTTTACTACTTAATAACGTGACCACAGCTCCAACTATCGGGTTCATATTTTGTGATTTGACACAAAACCAACATGTATATTATGAATATGTGCAATTTTGGTCATTAAGGAAACTAGGAATCATCGTCTCTGTAAATCAAATATATTGCGTGAATACTCAATAGATCAATTCATTCACAAGTTACAAAATCATTATCAGGTTATATATTTGACCAACGATTATATATTTATAGGCGATTTAGAGAGCCAGTGTGAGATAAAATCTGTTGTAGGTTTCCATGGCCCAATTATCTTTAGTTAGTTGGACTGTTATTTTGTAACTTATCACTATGTTTAAAAACATTATGTTTCAAACACAAATAGCTATAAAAATATATATCTCTCACTCAGAATCAGAACATATGTTTAATATTTACAATAATATAATTTCATAGTCGTTTCGTATTAATAGTGAGCACTTATATCACTCACAAGTGTATAGATAAGTTAATTTTGGTTTTGAAGAAATTCATTTCGTAACACAAAATTGTTTGTGTTTCCATTAAAATTCGTTAATTCAGTTTTCTTTCTTTCAGGATATGACATTTTCTCAACTGGTGCAGAACTTTTAGTACAATTTACAGCCAACTCGAATAATCCTGGACAAGGATTTAAAGCTAGTTATCAATTTCAAATGCAGGACAATTCAAGTACAGGTTAAGTAAGCTTCAGCTTTTCACACGAGCACAAGTTTATTAAATAAAATGCGAAGTTGGAAATGCCGACATGCAACGTTTGATAGGCCATATCATTCAGTCCCTAACTAGGATTCCCTGTGTCTTGGTAACTGGATGGTAATTAGATCGATACACATATATCTACGTAGGTATATATGTATATAAAAACATCCATGACAAGGGTACAAATATTTATATTAATCACATAAATGTTTCCCCTTAGCAAGATTCGAACCAAGATTCTGCTTCGAAGGCAGAGTCCCTACCATCTAGGCGGTCTATATAGCCAGATTACATAATCAACTCTGTCGTAATCGGGATGTGCTAAAATAGGATCAGTAAAAAACAATAAATGATATAAATTAGATCATTTATTACAAAAGTTTGACATCGCATGTCATGCACTAGAAAAATTATCGTTTCTTTTCCATGAACCATGACACGACAACGAAAGTAATTTTAAACACTTTTGTAACATTACATTTCGCGCTACAAGCATAAACATAAACATTGTTTGCAGGCTTTTCGCAATTTCTATCTATGCCTCAGACAGCTATACCTCGAATAAACTCACTAACGTATTAGAAAAAGGAGCCTACGCAATAAAAAAACTTTTTTATTTTGGGTAATAAAACGTTTGAAAAGACCTTAACACGACGTGTACTTAAGTTGAATCACCACAAATGTAATATTGTTAGTACCTATAAGACTTGCTTGCAAAGAACTGAGAAGTAATAAATGTAGTTTTAGTGCTTATTCGATAAGAAATATTTTTATAAAACATGGCTCGCCTCTCCAAACTACTGTTTCAATGCGTAATTATACAAGTAGGAAAAGTTTTGTAACGTGTTTATACCTACACTTGCCACCATATCAATACTATATCCTAACCCAGTATAATGTATCGACAAATTTGTTGTCAACTAATCCTAGCCAGTTCAGAGTTTTCAACAAAAGACGACATTCAATCTCAAAATATGATTCCCTGAGTCTTAATAACCGAATGGTTAGGGTGAATAGAAATTTTGCGAAAACTGCCTTAATTTTTTATATAAAACTTGAATGTTGCCTTCTTTGTAATACAAAATACTATCATACTAGCAACGCTACCACGAAAATTAATAAAGTGGAGATAGTCATGCAAGAAACATTCATGAATATTTTTCATTCTGAATTAACTATGTCAACAGGTTCTAGTTATCAAATAGCGTAAAGTGTCAAATTATAATCAAAGTTATGTTATTTGTAGTAAACTTATTGATATAAGTTTTCTATTTGTAGATCTGGATACGTTAAAAAAGAGTTTAGCAGAATCAGTGTCGTCATTTGGACCCGCAGTCAGCGCTGCAAGTAAGAATTTATTTAATGATATAACTTTATCTAAATGGTTTTAATGTTTCATGATTATCATTTACGAAAGTATGTTAATAAAAATTAACATTATTTTTAATCAAATCAGAAAGATTAAAAAAAAAGTTACGTTTTTCTCACTTTAGCTTCTTCATGCTATCAACTATTTAGTAGCGATAAGAGTAAAAACGGGACACTGACATCGCCTTTGTACCCATTAGCGTATCCTCAAAACACGCAATGTCATTATGATTTTATGGGTAGAGGACGAGAGAGAGTGCGGTTAGTGTTTGAAGATTTCAACTTGCAGAGACACAAGGGAAAATTAATAGAGTAAGTTCTCATTTCTAATTAATAGCAAATTCTAAATAATAGAAAATTAAGTTATTAATAGAAAATCCACCTCCTTTCTGCCCGTCGTAAAAGTCAACCATGAAGTCAACGGTTCGACTGAGCCTTAAGAATATCATAGCTTGTCGGACACAAATGGCGGATTAAATGTTTCATGAACAGGGACTAGTGGCGAGCACAAACGTCCAAGGTCTGGTCTGGTCAAGGCTTCTGGTACTGTGATCACTAACCCAAACCAAGCCTGAAAGTCGATATCTGCCCCTAGACAGAGGTTCCAATTTTTCATACTTACTATATAACCGTTAAGTGTTAAGCGTTAGATCTGTTACGCTTTGATCAAGACACGTACTGTAACATACAGGTTGGATGGACTTTTATTCAAAATGTACACGTACTACTACTACCTAAGTATACACAAATAGTGAAAAAAGTTACGAATGAAATAAAAAACGTTTTTGTGTAAGGAATTATAGTTTATTGACCTCGGCAAGAGCGGCCACATCGCAGAGATAAAGAATATCAGCGATGTCACCGCTCTTCGGCGCATCAGCAACTAGAAAAGCGGCCGACTGCGCTAATTTGAAACTGCGGCGGTGCGGGCAGATGACAAGGTCTTTGATCTTGATCTCGTAGACCTAGCGCATCTTGAGCGCAAGTACATCTTGAGTCAAAGTAACATAAACTAAAAAGTATCCAGTGGCTAAACTATTGTACTTGTTTATGCAAGCTTTGGTATGTACTTACTATTAACGCCCTGAATTACATAGTGATCCAAAAAGAGCTCTAAAATATAACTTGAAGATGTCAAGTTGCCGAAATCGATTGATTCACAGAGAGATCACATTCATGTTATGAGTTCATAACTTAAAAACAGGGGGATGAGGTGTTAGACGTCCAGGTGTCATAGTCAACTCGGGCTACCTTCAGCTTTTAATGATTAATTTTGGTCCGATCTACGCAGATTGTGCTCACATAATCTTGCGGTCGTGCAGTGGTGCATGCTTGGTTTTGGATTTAATTTTGTTTATTAGTCGATCCCAAGTCGATGGTAGTACCCAATCATCTTCTCCATTGAAATTAGGAATCCTTGGCAGGATTCGGTATCCTTGGCAGGATTCGGTATCCTTTGGCGAGGATTTGTGGTCTAATAATTTTGATATAATGGTTGGGGCGATCTTGGATATGATCACAGACTGCACACTGAGAGCGTCGGTGTTTCACGTCAGCTATGTGTTATTTTACGCGGGTCCTTACAGATGTTTTAGTCTGCCCTATGTAAGAGAGACCACATTAACAATCAAGCTTGTAAACTCCTGCAATATATTATTTTAAATTTCAGTTGTGACAGCATGGATTCAATAGACATATTTTTGTATGTAGACGGTCGTCTAGAGAAAATGGTTTCATTTTGTGGAAATGAGCTACCGAACCCTATTATGTCAAATGGACCTAAGTTATTTATGGTATTTAGAGGGACGTACGCCGCGAGGAGTAACAGAGGATTCAAAATTTCCTATCATTTTCTAGAAGGTGAAACAAATTAATAATATTTAATATTTTGCAGTTTTTATTTCTAATAATAAATAATATTCAGCTAATTGGAAAAAAATAAATAATTTTACATTCATTTTCCAAAAAAAAATATTTATATATACGATAATATGCATAATGTACACAAAAGCTTGTCAAAACTTTATTTAATTTTAATTAATTACGGTCTTATTTTGTAGTAATATGATTTTTAGTTATATCTTTTTGACTCCGCTATATATATTTTATATTCGTGCTTTAAATATTATTTTTCTTAAAGATTATGCAATCAAATATGGAAAGCAGCTTTTGGAATTCCCTTGCGCTTTTGTCTTCAATAGTAGCGACAGCGAAAAAGGAATAGTGATATCACCAAACTATCTCGGCCTTTATCCAAGAGATACAGAATGCAATTACTTTTTTTATGGTAGCCAGGATGAGAAAGTTCGCCTTCATTTTACCCATTTTGACATCGAAGGTGTGATACCGTAAGTGATTTCATGCCTTTATCTTTCTTCTTAAAAAAAGTGTTCATGTAAAAAAAGTAAAGTAACTATATATGTATATAAAAATAAATATCCCACAGCTGGGAAAAGATCTCGTCTAATTTTTAATAGCATTTTGGAGCCAGGAAAAGTCCGCTCCATGCGGGTCCGCGTTATATTTTTTTTATTATTATTTAGCATTTTGAAACAATAGAAAACGAGAACACGATTTTTGTCAAAATCAGTCTCAAGACTCCTTTGATAATTTTTGACTATTCCGCATACTTTCAGATTTGGCCGTTCATGCCCAATTGAAAAATTCAACCTGTATAGCATATTATGAATATTGAATATAATGTTACTTGACATTAAATGTAAAGTGTAAATAAAATATAAGAACCATCCCTTATCCATAGTAATTTCTGAGGTTTTTAAAATTTATGAGCGTTTATAGGAAACTGTTGCAAATTTATTATAACGCTTTCAGGTGTAAGCTCGTATCTGCAAGCGACTACGTTCAATTTTCTAGTCAAACGGTAGATATGCAAAGCCCAAGATATTGTGGGCAACTTAAGGAGCTTCAGGTCACATCAGATAAAAATTTTCTAAGAATTACTTTTAAGTCTAACGACCGACTCGATGCCACCGGATTTAAGGGGGATTATATTTTTCTGAGAGATACCGAAATGCATAGCATCAAAATGCCTGAATATGTGGATAGCGGTGAGTCTATAACAATAAATCTACTTCATTATAATACTTTGGCTATAATATAATTACATGCAATTTATATTGGACCTGAAATATTGCACAACATGAATATTATAGCTATATTTAGTTGATAATGATAAATAATTGAAATGGGGAATTAAGGACTTATTGAAATAAGTTTTTGAAGTATATAATTATTAATGTTTTTTGTTTTCTTAGTAATTATGTTCTCGTCGCCCACGGTAAAGCGACACGCCGTCTTCTGACGGTGGATCATATTTGGTGTTATCGAGGATATCCACCAAATGGTGTATAATACTCTAAGTAGTTTATGTACCAGTACCAGTAGTAAATGATTTTAAAGAAGTAAATAGAATCAGAATCAATCAAATTTAATTTTATGAATATTTTAGACAATAAGCTTAAGTTCACTTAAATCTTATTAACTTACTTTATTTATCATTAAATATGCTTTTGATGGTAAAAGTAACTCAATGTTATCATTTTGCAGGTTCCCTGTCATTGCACTTTTCGATAACGAGGAAGCCAGTGTTTGTTTTAATATTTATTATCTTCGTAAAGGTTGTTCTTTCATACCAGATAATGACGTTTATTTGAAATTGTATAAAACTATAACAAAGAATTGTAATATATTTTGTGAAATATTCTGTCTTGTTTACTTCAAAAAAACCTTTAAAACGTAATCACCTCTCTGAAATGAGAAAAACTACAATAACCTTGCTTAAGCAAACCTATTACCTTTATTGTCCTATAATAAAGCAAGCATGCATGAAAACATGTTAAACGTAGCAATCGCAATAGTATAATAATATGAAATGTATACTAATATTTAAAGTTTTACGATATAAAATTTTACGTATTAGTTTTAACCTTTAAAAACGGTACTTCTAGTATGACAGAAGTTTAAAAACGCCGGAAAAATGTTATGTTTCGTCATAAAATTTCCGTCAGACCTCACTATTTGAATGCAGCATTAAAAAATATTGTTTTTCAGAAGGCACTATTCCACTCTGCACACAGTACCGCAAACTCGGCAGGGTATCACCTTATCTTGTAATAATTTCAAGTTGGTCATACAAACATAATAAGAGCCTTCTCTCTTTAATTGTTTTAAAACCCATGGAACCGATAAATGTTCAAGTGGCTCCGTCTACTATGACTTGACAGTTCCATTGGTTTGGAGATATCCTGGTGTCGAATTCTTTCACATAAAGAGCATATCTCAATTAGTAGTACGCTGTGAGCTTCCTAGGTCATCGCCGTGACTATTTTATTACCGTGATTCAAAAATAAGAGATAGTTTCACTTTATGAAAATATGTTCTAATGCATTACAAGACACATATGAGGACGTTACATCACTCTGGTTCATAACGTTCTAAAATTCAACTATACACAACGAATTTTTAATTCATTTTACCGATATTTCTATGCGATGTTTACGCGATAGCGAACTAACGAGACCCTGGCGACCGAACGACGGTATAATGTTTGTTCTAATTTGCAAAACACAAATCCTACAGATAGATATATGTGGCGAGCAGAATCACTAGAGTGAGGAAATCGGCACATCGTTTATCAACGTGGTGGGTATCGGCTAACCTATGTATTCGTAGTAGGAGTAAATTGAATTAACTTCGCTAAGTGGTGTACATAGAATTTTCTAGAAAACAAAAGTTGCTGCTGTCACCTTTTCTGAATTTGCTTGTGCATTATATTTATCTTCTGACTTACCTATAGTTTCATTTTGGACGTGGTTATAAAACTTACTTTGAGGCGCTGCAGTGGAATCAAGATTTATTATCTTTTGCAGTGCAGATGTCATATCGATCTTTTGTTAAGATATAAATCCAACATTCATGATATGTGAGTTAACTATATCTCTACATTGACAAATTTCGAAACATTCTTCCTGTTGCTTAAGATTATATGGAGTATTCACGAGTCAGTTATTGAGTTACTTAGTTAATTTGTACTTGAAGCAATATTGTTGTAATCAAGGGAATAATACTTTTAGTTTGAGGCGACTGAATGGTAATATTAAACTCCTTAAGTTTGTTACTATCATATAATATCACCGTTGGACTTATCTGATACGATGATATGTATTTATTGGACTATTATTAAATGTCGAGGGGGTAGATGTTATTGAATTATCATGAGATCTAGACTAATTTGCTTGTATTGATTGCGCGTGAGTTGCGGTAACCTCTAAATCTTCCTGTAGGAAAGTTCTTTGTTCGATATTCACATTAGGAGTAGAAGCGTTACCCAAATCTTCATTTGTCTTTTTACTGAGAACTGTCACACTGACAGTTTGGTACTCATTAGAGAAGGAATTCGGCATCAAGGTATATTATTATTGTAATAGCATGACCAACGAGCTAACAGTACATCTAACGGTAAGTAGCTACTGATGCCAACTGACACCTGCAAATAAGTTCAATCGGAGAAGGTTACAGATGCGTCGTCATCAATGTTGAGTACGATGGAATGTCTCACAGTCTGTAATTATACCAGCTCAATATAACGTATATATTAGACCGAAATACACCTGTAGGAGTATTTCTGATTGGCGGCAAAAATGGACAAGAGGAATTCTCTCTACTTTGCGTAGTACAAGGTTAATCAATTTTTTGCAGAATAATTAAATCATTGGAAAAATTATAAAATAAGTCTGAATTTTAATAAACAACTTAAAAAGTAACGTCAAAACGAGATAACTTGTGAACGATCCTAGTAGACTACTTAACTCGACTCAATACCTTGGTAAATAACCTTATTCCACAGAAGCCTTGTGCTAAACATGAATAATAAATAAAATAAAAATACTACTTTAACTTTCCTTCGCCTCTTTTTAAGTTATTGATATTTTATATTAAAATTTTAATATTGCTTAAGGAAATATTAAGTTGTTTTCCTTTTTTTGCCAAATTTAATAATAATTTGTTTCCAATAATTTTCATATTTACTTTATTAAGATAGTAAGTAATTTCTGTTGCTAATCCAAACATAATAAATATGATCAAAAAGGCTGACAGTCCGGCGCAGAACGTGACATGTGATTAATGACTTAATCCACTTCGGCACTACTTCTTCGACTAGTTAAAAGATTCTTAAAAATTATATGATTGCCTTGATATACGCTTAAAAATATCGTCTACGATTCATAATTTTTGATTTTTACTGTTAAAAGGCCGGTTTAATAACTTATATTTATTTCACCAATTACAAAGTGTTTCTTCCTAATGCGCCATCCCTCACACGTGATCTTCCACGGGTCTTCCTGCACTGGTCATCTTGACTCTCTTCTAGTCTTTTTCTTTTCTTCTCCCCGATTTTTCTTCCTTTTTTCTCTTCCCTTTCTTCCTCTTCCACTTGTTACTAACCCTCCACTGAACCGTTCGCAAACGCACTTTAGTGTTTTTTTATATAGTGCCGAATTTCGATCGTCTTTTTATTTTATTTAACATTCACATTACATTCCCGAAACGATGTTTTATTTTTATTGAAAAATAGTAATTTAAACCAATATACAACCACCTTTATTTAACTACCAAAGAGTTTTGTTAACATCGACTAGCAAAAACGATTTCTATTGATAAATAAATATATATGTATAAAGAAAATATTCATATAAAAAAAATCTTTTTATACAAAATTCATAAAAACATATTAAAGAATAGAGTGCAGCAGTCAGAAAAATCTTTCTGCCAGGACTAAACACTGCTAATAATGTGTATTTGGAATGTCGATTATTTTTAATATTATGACATTAATCTGCGGATATTTATTAAATTATTTCATGAAAGAAAAATCATGCCAAAATAGCAAATGTGTGGTTATAATACAATACTCTGTTATTAACGACACGCGTCATAACCATATGCGCTACCTGACCTACGTGATTTATCACGAACCTCGCCTAATTGCTGTCTGTTTGAATAGTATGCTAAAAAAAAGCACATTACACAAAAATATAGAATAATTTTGATGTGTTGTCTATTATAATTTAAAATTAACTTGTTTTATGTCTTCATGTATTAATTATATAATACTATTCTAACTTACTGTCCCATAGTCGGACAAAGGCCTTTTTTTAATCCCCATATGATTACGGCTGCCAGTAATTGTACATTGTTATAATAAATTGATATGAATTTGTTACATTATTCTATACTACAATAATACCCTAAGAGTACTATTTCTGTACATTGAAAATATTTATTTAATTTTAATCTAGGTATACTCACTATCATATATGTATATGGGATTCATTCTATTGATATATATACCAAAACATCATTTTTTGGAAAAGTTGTCTGTCTGCCTGCATCTTGCAAAAACCTGGAGATGGATTTGTATGAGGCTTTGAATACAGTGTTACATAAGGGTTAAACCATGCCAATCTGAGATCATTTTTAGTTCTAATATCAGTTGTTGTATTATTCTCTTATCTAACCTAGTAGATTTGTATAGAATGTCTCTCTGTTTTGGATAAACGGATCTGGTGCCTTCTAAAATAAATTCTGTCCCTCCATCGATGGGCCGTCAAACCAATCCTGGAGGTGTCGTCAACCTGCAATAGCCGGAGCCACTCGTATCTATTTCACTTGATCTAGGAGCAAAGGTTTGATAAGAAAGATTTATGGGTATGTTAAGATTTAGCTCCAATCAGACTGTCAATAAATAATTTATATCAATTAGACAGTTTTTAGTATTTACATCCTTGTATAACACTATATGCGATAGAGGCGACATGGCGAAGACGTGTGTATAGTGTGCTATGGGAAAGGCCTCTCCTTTCTTTTTTTCATATCAATCATAGCCAAAATTTATATTAATAAACTCAACTCCACGTGAGCGAAGCCAAAGACAAAAGTTACTATTATCTATTATTTTTAAGTTGTGCTTTGTTAATTTGAGGTACAGCTGTGTCCAATATTACACAGCTAAAAACGCTAAATTAAACACGACAATATCCGTAAATAATTATATAAAGTTTCAGTTATAATGTGTAGTGTTCGCGTAAATACAAGAAAACATTGTGTCCAATATTTAAGAAATTTAAACATTTCGAATAGGCGTGAAGTGAGGAAGGAGCAGGGACGCGGTCTCTTTCTGGTTCCATAATGCTCTCAAAAATAATTGGACATCTGTGTCCTCTTATTTTTGCAGCATTAGCCCCGTATTGTATATATGAACCTGTGTACATTATACTACAAAGGGAAGGGCTCATTATTCTGAGAGGATATTAGAACATAATCTGCGGCATTCTTACATGTAGAGGCTTTGAATTAAATATTGATAATCTTGAAAACGAAGGTTTCCTTGCGATATTTATCTATAGTAAGTTTTTAACAAAAACATTTTTGTATTTTATACGTCGCATCGCATATTTCCAATACATCCCGATTCATTCATGACGGATTGCAACAATATAAATTATTTTCTTATGTCAGGTCACATACCATGAACCCTTTTTTTGAACCCCAAAGTTATCCAAACAATTAACTATTTATTTATTACAGTCTATCCTTAAGTTGTACCAATATCTAACTACTCAATGCGCTGTATTAAAGAAGAACATTTGTGTAATGTGAAGCGAATCTAAAACAACAATAATTTTAGTAATGTGTAGGCAAAGTATATTAGCAAGGTGTAACTCATCGTCTGTTTTTTCCACTCGATTAGTCGTAGCGGTGACATCTAAACGAACACTATGATTTACAAGGCGAGTAAGAAAACTATCAGTTTTACGAGGTCATAAAAAAATTCTGTAAGGCAAATGAATATAAAATTTCTTGAATATATATTTATTACTTAGAAAAAAATGACTTGTCTATCAAGCGTACTCTTTTAAATAACATTGAATATTTTTTACAAAATCAAATAAATATAATCATTCAATATACTATATATGCTCCACTATGGTTATATGACCTGTCATTGTAAAGTTCATACAACCCTTAACTACTTCGGTGAACTCCTACTGTTGCCCATTCAATAACATTTCCTATCGTTGCCATTTTTTTAAGGAGAATGTTTTGAACGTTAAATGCATTTTATAAAAAAATCAAGAGATTTTCACACACAGAAATATTCTGGCAAATTTTGTAGAGACCAAATCTCATCTGGATGAGTTATGTAAGTTTTTGTCATTTATAATAATATAATATCAACAGAATTATCTAACCGTCGCATTCAGTGGTATATGATTTCTGCCCTGGCACCAAATGTCAGTGGAATCTGGGAATCTAATTTAAAAAGTTTAAAGACGAATAAATTTAGTCTCGTCAGTATTCAGTTATATTAAATTAATTATTTTATTCTACATCACAAACAAAAAGGAAATTAAAGAAAACTTATAAGATAATAAAAGATCTTATCGCCAAAAGCGATCTCTTCCTGGCAATCTTTGGTTGGACAAAACAATCAACTACATAAATTAAACTTTTATTGTATACTTAGATAGGAAAAATATCCCACATTCAAAATAGGATATAATATGTTTATACTTTCATATATATATGTAATATGTTTATCTGAGTTAATAAAATCCTAATAATTATAATTATAACAGTTTTAGTATGAAATAAAATTCAATTTAATTTGATTTTATGATGATAGAAAGATTATCTGTCTAGAATCTCACCCAAAAAAACAACCAAAAAAGGACACTTCGTCAAGCTTCATCTTAGTTTAATTTATATTTCACATTCGAAAACAAATTTAATTTACTAAATAAGCTTAACGTTTATCACAATTGAGCATTATTATAACTGTTGATTTATTTTGTATTCGCGAATAGAAAACCTTTCAACTTCACAGATTATAAATCAAGAAGTTATGGGTGGAAGAGACATATTTAGCAGCAATTTAGATCTATTTAGGTTATTCATGAGAATAATTTATGTTGCGATTGTCATGTGTTCCTGTTCGAGGTACCTTTCTGTGTATGTTACTTAATGATTTTGAAAACATTATACCTCCTCTTCCTCACCAATTTCAGTACGATTTCTTGGAAAAGTTTTCAATAAATATAGACTATCTGAAGATGTGAAGATTGTAAATAAAGTTCGCTTATTCGGTATAAGCCACATAAAAATCTTTCATAACAATAGTTCAATAAACACGTGAAACGAAATTGAAGAATGAAAATGTACATTGTGCATGTCAGCATTTTGTAAGCACGGATTAAAATATTTTAAAATTATTGTGCAACTTATAAAATAAAAAAAAACATTTTTTTTTATTTTATAAGTTGCAAAAAGTAGTCAGGGTTTTGTAGCTAGGAAAAGTTGGCCATGCTGCTATTGGCTATCCAATATGGGATGGCGAACTTCACACTAGCTCCGCATAAAAACAAGGAGCGCGAATCATAGTGCTTACAAGGCTCTCTTTGTAAATTTATGTTGATCTCACTATTGAATTAACTTTGTACTTATGTGATTAATATTAAAATTCTAATGTACAAGTTTGGAGTTGGTAGTTTGATCAAAAGTTTGTAGTACTTTTATTTATCTATTTTTCTTTTCATTGTTACTTACGCATTTAGAAGAGATATCAGAATTAGCAGAAGTACCAGAATCAGCAAAATATGCAAATCTGAGAAAAAAATAAAAGTAAATTATGCATCACACGTAAGTAAATTATCAGTTTTTTCTATACCAGTGGAGAATTTTCATATCCGAAGAGTTCTGGACTTTCACATTAATCCTGTAATATAAGCATCCACTATTGAACATAGGCCTCCCCCAAAGATCATGCATTATTTCCTGCAATATTGTGCAGTTCGTCTTACCTAGTTGGTTAACACTACGTCCAGCGTATGTAGACTATGAAAAAGTCTTCCAGAAAGTCGAAAATTTTTCAATAAAATCGGGGAAAAAAAAAATAACATCTAAAGGTTCCTAACGGCGTGGTTAATTTATAGTGAATAATTATATCCGTTCAAAACCATCTGCATCTACTTAATAATCTCTGCTGATTTTCTACTATTGACAACAGTGCGCGATTTGCGATAAACATATATTACCTACCTAACTTAACGAGGTAAACCTTTAAGAAGTGCGTAATGAAAACAAAAAAACTCAAAATTATGTTCCTAAAGTGTACACCTATAAAATAAAAAGGGGGGTAATAAAATAGATTACATTGAATAATCTCTTTCCACTATGAATTACAAAGCGTGACATTTATTAAAATATTGCATGGTTATGAACGTGCAACATACATAAACAAGTCTCGGTGTGCTTATGTGTGGAGACAGGGAGCAAGCGAGTGTAATCATTAATAGATGTTAATATTAAGTTTGCACATTAATTTACACTAGATTGTGCGAACGTATCGGTCGAGGTTTCTATTACGAAATAATAATACAATTTATAAAATGTTTACGAACGTCATTCCTTTCACTACGAATGTAGCGCATTCAGGCAATGTAACCATTGCACAGAAATCATTGAATATGTTCTAAAAGTTTTATAATAGAATAGGAGATATATATTATTATTGTATTGTTTTATACATTATGCTTAACAATTTAAAAAGGCTAGACTATATCTGAAAACACAATGAAAAATTAAAGTAATAAAACAGATTTAATAAAAAGTGTTGAGAAAAACCTTGAAAGATTATTGCAATTTTTCTTTAAGGTACCTTTCTATGGGTCGTCGCAGTGATGAATTACGTAATTTATAATGCTTTCACAATGTTACTAACAAAGTGTAACTTTTATACCGAATCAATTAAAGAATCAGTAATTCTCGCAATGTTAAAAAAAAAAATATTTGTGTAAAAATTTTGAGTTAATTGACAATTAAACATTTTTTCGAATAAAATCGATGTGCAACCCCTGCAAACCAAACAGACTGGCGATCAAATGATGGTAGAAAATTTTGACGAATTTGCCAAACCCAAGTTTTATATAGTAATGACGAGAAGCAGCATCTCTAAAGCGATGTTGCTGGCTGTGGCTCGTTTGTGGCACTGTTCTGGCACTGACGAGACTGACACAACTGACTGTACAATGTGGTGAGTGTGGAGAAATATTCCATGTAAGGCGGGCCTGTTGTGTCTTGTTGCGGGTTTGTTGTCGCTTTTATGACCTATTACCAGAAATTGACCTGCACAGGCCGATAAATAAATCAAATAATCAATACAGAAAATGATTTTAATATTATTAAGTACTGAAGAATTTTTGCAATGATATTAACATTACTAATTTTCGAGGCTCTGTAATATATGATCGCACTATAAAAATAAATAAGCTTCTGTCTAAAGTGGTACACGACAACAGTCGAATGGCGGGCTCGAACTTGAGACCGAGTCCGCTTTCTAAGTGTTTCCACTACAGGATATCTAAATTGTAGTTTATTTATTTATGACTATTAGTATAATTATTATATTATATGCATTGGAAGTACAAATAATGACTATGTTATATACACGTTAATTTAAAGTAAACAAGGGAGGAAACGTTATACTATTTTACATTTTTTTTCACTTTTACGACACAAAATTATGTTGACATCGATCTCAAACGATTTCAATGACGAAACGTTTCAATATTGGTAAAGCTATTATGTACTCATAATGTAAATATTAAAGATATTATGTGTATTTAATTTGGCTCTGTAGAAGCCTATCATATTCATGTTTTACGTACGTAACATTTTCTGTACTCAAATTATACTCGTAGTAACTTGGTGCAGGATAGGATTTATCATGATGATAAATAATTTGGTTCCTCGATGTCTATCACTGCATCGAAGCTTTCTATATCTAAGTTGCAGAGTTCCATTCCATAAATATAATCACACGTCTTCACATTTCGATTCGTATCTCTTTATATGATCGAACGTATCATCAAGCGTATACACGTGCAGTCATTTTGTAACGTTATAAATAATTACTACGTCATTAAGTAATAATCCTTCACGTGTCATAAAAATATTTTATATTATTACATGTCAAAAATTCTACACTCTTCAGACCTTTGCAATTAACTTTTTATTGATAACTAGCGTTCAATGAAATTTAATCTAGCGTCTGAGCTACGATGACCCTCACCAAGATAGTAAACAATTTATTACTGACATTAACGTCGATCGCTTGATCAGCGGTCAACATTACTGCGTATTGAGTCGCGGGTTCTAGTTTCGTACTCAAACGAAGCATTCTTTTTTTATGGATAAGGCGGCAAACGAGCAAGGGGTTCACCTGATTGTAAGTGAATACCGTCACCCACAATATATGTGCAACACCAGAGGTCCTGCAGGTGCGTTGCCGGCCTTCAAGGGTCTTTGGGAGATGGGAGGGAAAATGAGGAGTTGGATGGGGAGGGAGAGTGGGCCTGCGGAAGCTAATATTCTTTTGCGCTTCCTTGTGCACCACTGCTAATGAAGAATCGATACAAGATTGAAGAGATCAGTGCCTATCGTATAACTAATTGCTTATTTTATTATCGTTATATGTATTAAATAGGATATGAAAATGCGAAAAATTACCATGAGATTAAAACGAATGACTTTTTATAGAAAACGTAAATAATTATGTATATTTTGTACAGAGTTTTGTTTTTCGTACTTCTTGTACTTTATGTTATTGTTTGTAAGTGTTGTGTACGAAGGATAACTTTGGAACGTCGTTAAATACTTATTTTGCCTATTTTGCGTTACAAAGTTGTTTCTTAGGTTTTTTTTATGTTAGAACAAGAACAAATCATATAACATCCACGTATACATAATAACTTAATATGAAATGGTAATATAGGTTAATTTTGACAGAGACTAATTTAAGCTAGCACTAGAAATATCTCACTGCTGGGTAAAAGCCGGGAATAGTTCTCCACACTGCTCGAATTCAAGTTGGCGGACTTCACATGTTCTTTCCAAACACTTTACTTCCTTCATCCGGTTTCGATATTGATTTCTTAATCACCAACTTGTCTGAATCTACTGTTGTACACATGACTAGGCTATTCCACGTTCTAAGCAAGTACGAACATAGCATGACTTGTATTAGATTTGCTCGTGAACACCACCCAGGGCAGGCGGCTTAATGTGCATAGAGCTTTTCCATCTTTAATCTGTGGAATTTGAGTTTGACTTATTCAGATGAATAAACGGATCGTGGCTATAGCTTCGTAAGTTGATTGTATGCATTTTGTGTACGTGAAGTTGACATAAGATGAAAGAGTTACTCTTTAGATTTTATTACAATTAAAATATAACCGAATCATCTATAGTACCTGAAGAATCCAACCCTTACTTAGATAATATCGCATAAGCATTACATAGAATCGGGGCAGGAACTTATTTGAAGGTTATTATTAGGAGTGTATGTCTGTGTGATAGCATTCCCAGTTCGTCGCAGCAGTCGAGGTCGACCAAGTAGACCTAGAAAGAAAGAAAGCACATATACGCACATTATTTACTGATGTTCGCATTTGTTTCCTTGAATTAAAGAAATGTTAAATTGTCGTTATGTCTTACTTGATCCTTGTGCACCATAATAGCCTCTGAGCAGTCCACTGCTGTATATAGTAGGCCATTACTGTTATGAATATTTAAGCCAGTGGCAAGGTAGGCGGTAGAGCCTAGCGGCGGTTTTTGTCACTGCTCGATTAGGCCGGACCAACCTGGGTAGTACCACGGCCTCGTAGAATACTAGCGTGCAGTAAAGACATCTTGCATGCTTCTGCTTGGTGATTGAGGTAATTAGTGGCCCTCTCCCTTCTCCCTTTCTTTTCTTCTCTCTCTCATTTCATCATCCCTCCCATCTCCCAAAGATCCTTAAAGGCCGGTAACGCACCTGCAGCACTTCTGGTATTACAGATGTACGTTGGCGACGGTAATCACTTACCATCAGGTAAAACGACTGTTCGTTTGCCGCCTTTCCCATAAAATAAATAATGTATATACTCAACACTACTACAACAGTGGCTGACCTTTTTAATGAAAACACATAATATGATTAATAGTTTCTTTTGCTCTGCTTCCTTATTACAAATTTTATTACTGTATTCTACGTTAACAAGAAACGAAATTAATTTCTGTTCGTCTAAATTGAAGTATCCATCCAATAAAGATAAAAGAATGATTCAGTAATATTAGTAATATTTTATTGCATTTATTGTTGCGTAAAATAAGAAAATTACATTGACATTCATATTAAATCTGATCATCGACGTTATAAATAATTAAATGTAAATAAAAAAATTATAATCTTAATAAAAAAATATATAATTACAAATAAATATTACAATAATTAAAATATAATAAATAAATCTGTCACAGTTTTTTTCCTCGTCCTCGGCACAGTCCCTAGAATCCGGTCCTATCTTAGCTGAACGTATCCCTCTTGTCATCAGCAGCTATAAACAGTAACGCATTAATACAGTTCATTAGGTAAGAGACACTTCTATGAGCCTAAGCACTAGTGGCTTTACCTGCTGCTCGAATGGGCCGGCTCGACCATGGCAGTACTACGTCCTCGCAGAATACTTGCGTGAAGTAGAGGCATCATGTGCTTCTCGGTCACCACACCATCACACGCCGACACCATCTCCCCTTCCACCCTACTCATCCTCCCCTATCTCCTAAATATCCATAAAGGTCGGCAAAGCACCTGCAGCTCCTCTGGTGGTGGTGCGTGACGTGCGCTGGTAATCACTTACCATCAGGTGAGCCGTTCGCACGGTTTCCTCCTGTCATAAAAAAAGTCAAGACAATGTTAAGAAAGAGTATCGATCGATAATAATTTAACGCAAGGCCTGCTAAGTCCTGCCGCACTCCAATTTACTGCCCCCGCATGAGCACTGTACACGAAATTATGAATAATGTTACTCGCATTATTTAACATGAACAGAGATTATTTTATCGTAGAATTTTTAGCTTTGGACTACATATTTTTATTATTAATACTTTAAAAGATTTCTATTCGCCTCACCTTAACATTATGTTCACCTTAACATGACAGCAAAAAAAAATTATACAAGTAAGGTGGAACAATGCACAAATTTTTTGTCTGTGCTAAATTTGTATTAGATTCCAACCTATGAATAGATTGATTTGGATGCAAAATTTAATATTAGCGATTTATTACTTTATAATATTGATCCATTTCACTTTCAGTTGCTATTAACTGACATCTATAATGTCACTCCTCTAAGTCTTGTGGGATTTGATCTACCGGGATTAGGTTGATATCCATATCTGGTTTTAGATATTTATTCTCATTAAAGAATTACAAGACACTTAACATGAGAACATAATTTATACAAATACATGATCATTACGTGAGAGTATACTTAAGAGCGATAGTACAATAATAATTTGTAACACGTTGGCATATTGACACGGAAAAATTAAACCCTGCTTATCTATACATCTATTTATAATGTTTAAAGCTCTTAAGATGACGTGGTAAAGACAGAAAAAATTACATAAATGAATTCGGGAAGATATCTGTGATAAAACTCTGCATCCCCGCATACATATGTATCTCATCTACACTATACTATATTTTCATTTACTAAAGACTTATACTTACCCTATTTTAATTAACTACGATAGTTCTGTATGATATTTCAAATTGAAACCCAGTTTAAGAAAAAACACCATAGACAGATATATGTAATTAGGGAAATAGATATATTATCACTGTGAATAGGAGCAATGAAACTGGTTGAAGATCAACGAGGACGATATAAGTAAACTAAAGTAAAGTAGCAGCCTGTATGTGCCCACAGCTGGGTAAATGCCTCCTTCTCAAATACTTGAGAGAGAGTGTTTTGGAGCAGGGAAGGGCCCGCCACGCTGCTCCAATGCGGGTTGTCGGGCTTCACATTTCCTCGAAATAATATTTTTTATTATTTCTCAAAGATGCAGGTTTCTTCACGATGTTTAACCGCCGAGGACGCGGTAAATACAGCACATAAAATTACTATTAACAATTTTAGTAGTGCTGGCATCGGGGTTCGAACCCAGGTCACCCGCGCTCTATGAAACTAAAGAGAGCGCTACTGGGCTACCACGGCTCCTACATTAGATGCAAACATATTAAGATAATGTTTATTCTCTAACTTCAAGGGTCTCGGAGACAATATCTTCTGTAATAAAGTTAGTCCCGTACACGAAAACACGTATAAAACTATGTTTATTGTAATGGACTTAGCTGCTTTTACAACGTGGTGTAAGTTTCTTGTTGAAAGCTACACTGCCCTGGGAATCGAGTTTTATATTATAAAGTAAACAAATTGTACTTTTGGTATGTTCAGCTGGAAAAATATTTTTTTCCGAATAGTCATGAGTGAAAACGTATCAACATACCGGCTATATCGCGGTACAGCACAAAATAAGTTTAATTTACAATAAATGTATAATTATTGTGTAATATTTAATAATATATTATTTATATTAACAACTTCTACAATACATTGGATTTATTAAATTCTTTAGTTTGGAAAACAGACTACGAAAATATAAAAAGAATTATAAACTTAACGTTATTTATATGTTTACACTATATACATTTTCTTAAAACAAGCATTTTAATACACCTCAAAATCATAATAAAACTTTTAAAGTTTTTTATTATGTTTTGATTCAAGAATCTTTAACTAAGAATGAGTTGCCTGTGAAGCCGTGAAGAGTATATGAATAAATAACAAAAAAAATACTTTATACTCGTTACCAGTATAAAGTATTGATCTTTGGATCTTTCTAAAGGATCTTTTGAATCTCTGTGCCATATTTTCTGAGTTATTAATACGATTGAATAAATAGACGAACACCCGCAATGATTTGTGTTAATATAGAAATCAGCTATTTCTTTGTATTTTAATTATTAGACTTTTTTCTAACTCATACTCATCATTGTACTAATGTTCCTTTTGATATATACAATGTACGTACATATGACATAAATTAATACTCATGAACTATCATTCAATGTAAAAATATTACGTTCTGTTATGAATTGTAACCGGCAAATTAATACAAAATGCACATATTATGAAAAATAACGGAAAAGAATTAAAAACAAAGTCATAATAGAGTATAATGTGTACAGTATAACATATATATCTCTGGGCAGGGGCACCCCAGTACCAACTCCTTCCATTTGACCGCATCCAACGTCGAGCGGCTCGAATTGTCGGCGACCAAGCTCTCTCTGATCGGCTTGATCCTTTGGCCTTGCGAAGAGATGTTGCTTCTCTTTGCATTTTTTACAAAATTTTCCACGGGGAATGTTCTGAGGAACTGTTCGGATTGATCCCAGCTGCTGAGTTTCACCATCGTACATCGCGACTGAATTCGAAGTTCCATCGATACCACCTAGATGGTTGGCATTCCACCACAGTGCGTTTTAATCGAAGTTTTCTGCCACGCACTTCGACTTTGTGGAATCAGCTGTCGCCAGCAGTATTTCCGAATAGTTACGACTTAGGGACCTTCAAGAAAAGAGCTTATTTCTTCCTTAAAGGCCGGCAGCGCATCTGTAGCTCCTCTGGTGTTGTGGATGTTCGTGGGCGTCGGTGATCACTTACCATCAGGTGAGCCGCACGCTCGTTTGCCCCCTTCTTCTATAAAAAAAAAAAAAAAAAAAATATATTGCAACAATTTCCCATGGTTGTAAATTGTAATAGGTTAAATAAATCGAAGAGACAAATATGTTTGAGGATTGGCAACCGTTGCTTTAAACATCCCCAGCTACTTTTCCAATTTCCGCCACTAGCCTTTGTTTTCTTTCAACCTTTGTCAGACATTCTTTATAAAACTTTTATCTGACCACTATTTCCCCTTTAATTTAATTTAAGATTTTCTATTGTTGCTTCTTTCTAAATCTAAGTTAAACAAAATCTTTTACTAAAAAGAAAATCTCTTGCTATTGGACGGTTGATACATTTTTGTATATTCTGTGACCTATTGACACGTATATCCTTCATATATTAGGACGAATTTGCTGTAGCTCCTTAGGTAACTTACTTCCTCGTCCATGCAGTAACATGCAATACTTTGATGCCAGTAATACTTTTTGTTTATTGTTTCACGAGGGAGAAAGGTGCTCGTCACCTACCTATCATTAAATATAGTGATGGGATCAGCGTAAAGTGCCGGACTAAACAAAAAAATCAACGGATTAGTGATACGCTCTGGACCCGACGGTCTTTACAGCTTACAGACAAGGACTCTCGAGCAGAAGACTAGCAAGTAAAATGCGGTTTGTATATGTGTGTTGTGAGTGAATGTGTAGGCCATTATTATGTCATCATCGTCGATAATGACCTTCTTTGGGCGCTTAATTACACAGCGCCGCCAATAAAGAGTAACTTAAAATACTTTTATTTTTCAAAGTTTTAGTTTAAGTATGATTTTTATCATATTGACGCATGGATTTTGTAATTCGCATTTTATTTTCATTATATTCGAAAATCGAATCAAATATATATCGGAGAGCATTTTTACTAAGTTTCAAGTTAATAATAACAGTGAATAATCATCTCCTATTCTGCAACCCTAAGGGTTGTTTTTCAAAAAGTTCATATACTTATTTTATTATTTAAATGTTATAACCGAAATTTCGATTGTTGTTTCTAATTTTATTTAGGATTTTCGTAAAAAACTTTCTTAGCCGGATGTCTGAATTCTGTTAGGTTCTTGAGTTTGTAGGCTTTATGGTTACTGAGATTTTATGATTATTCAGTGTTATTTCACTTTTATATACACACTATATTTAGGGTCCCCACCCTCCCTCCGGTAACCACACATAGTGTACCACCCACTTAATAACTTGCAAGGTGTTGACTCTAAGCTTAATGACATGCACGTGCTTGTAGTCTTGCCAGGTGCACATATTTCGTAGTAATAAAAGTATCTTTTAAGTTCGTGAATAGATTTTAAATACATAGTTATCTAGAACTAAGTACTTCACGTAATCAGCATAGATCTTCACTTCAGGAAAGTTCGTTTAATCCTATCATTATATCCTCGCGGATTCGCTCTGTGACAGTTTCAATACGATGTAAAAACTTATTGTGGTGGTAATTTACCGAAAAACTGCAACACCAGCCAGGAGAATTTTATCACTAAGAACGAACACAATCTTAAAACATTAGATTCTTAATAGGAAAACACTCAATCATGTACCATTAAAAAAAACTCAGAATGTGCAGCAATAAAACATAAAGATACCTATGGAAAATGAATCAGAATTATTATTTAACGTACACATTATTGTGTTAACATAATAATACAGATTATTACAGCATATTATGAAACTAACCGTTTTTGTCTAGTTTTTGACAACGTAATTAATAAAAGAAAGGAAACTCGTGTAATAACATCATTTAGTCTAAGCGTACTTCGGCCCAGTCATTACTTAACATTGTGTTATAATGGTGGTCATTTACGAAGAAAATTTTCTTTGAAGCAAATGTACAAAATATTCTCGAAATGAAAAGCGTTAGCACGCAAATATTACTCCTACAAGAGATCGTTACCTTCAATCAAAATTTAAATTACGGGTAAAGATGAACTTAATATCCGGGATTAAAAACCAAAACATAATAGTTTAATTTTTCTTATTAGAAATCATGTTTTAAATAAATTGGTAATTCTCGCCCCATAACGTAGTTGGCAGTGACCCTGCTTACGAAGCGAAGAGTCGTGGGATCGAATCCGGCTAGGGATATATGTTAATTAATTGAAAGACAGCAACTACGTTTAAAATAGATTGTCTTCGACTTTTGCGTTCAGATTCTTTCAAAATTCAGTTTATACAGTTGCATTTAAAACATTTTATTACTCTTTGCCTTGGAGTGTGTTAACTTGAACATATTTAAAAGACTACTTTATTTAATCTACAGTATTTTGAAACAGTATCATCATTATTACAAGCCATTAAAAATCAACTACTGAATATAGGCTTTCGAGAAAGCAACAGCATAAGCTTCTATTCCACACTGAGCAAGCTGGTTGGTGAGCAAGTACAAGTACCCTTACTATAGTAAGTAGTAATACTGCTCCTTATCACTAGGAACATGATAAATATTGCGCCTTTGTTCACTCGTCAGAGCATTTGGAAAAAAAGTACAAACTCTTCTTTAGTAATTATGTGTTTTATATTATATTCTGGTTTTTGACTGCTAAAATTATACTTTATTTGTTGATTTATATAAATCTTTCAATTTATCTCCATTCCTCCATAGTTTATAGGATAGTTTTCTATAATCACCAAGTCTAGCTGGGAGTTGGCGATGTCGGTAGCAGACATCTCGCAGCCTAGAACTGCTCGTCTTCATACCTTAGGTTCGACTTATTTGGGTTGGTTATTCCACTATCTATTGGAAGCCATTAGATTGAGATTTGTTTTTCGTTGTTCTTAAAACTAATTTATTTAAAAAGTATAATTTATTTAAATCAGTAACTTAGTAATAGTACAAAGTTGCAAAGGGTTCAATGTTACTAAACGACTTTATTTAAAATGTAATCTTGTAGGACGACGTAATCAAACGTTTTTGGCTTTACGTGACTAAATTTTTAAGCCCGGTTCATAAGTCTTGCTGTTTTGCTATGTTGCTTGTTAATCGCTGAAAACATCTTTAGAATATATTACACATTCAGAGCGGAAATAAAATGATTAAAAATAATAACAGTGTTTTTCTAGGCTTAATATTTTCAAAAGTATTCCTCTAGTTCGACCGGTTTCGCTTTTAGGTAGCATTAGATAATTAGACTATAAAGATGCTGCTTCATCACAAGTCTGAGGGATTTATGTTCGACGTACTCCACGTTCGACGGTCACCAAAGCCGGAAAGATTGATGAAATTTGAAAAATCTAAGGAACCATACAACCTACTTACCATTAAATTACATATAAGTAATGTATGTAAAGAATTTTATCAATAAATATAATTTCAAATTGCCGATCCCACACCACCAGAACAATGCAAACTTTATATTTTGTTTTACTTTCATTTAATATACGTAAAGGTCTTTTATACGAACAACTTGGTAGCGACCCGTAAGTATTGGAAGTTAGAAATTTTAAATTGTATCTAATTTAAATTTGTTTTTAGTTTAAATAGGTTTTAAATTTGTTTAAAAAATTTGCATATTTATGTACATATACGTAACAATGTATATAATATTTATTTATATTGGTTTAGAAGTACACATATCACATATCAAGTCTATTTAATTTGGTTATCGAGATAAGGATAGTGGAAAACTTTTACACTTAAACTTATTTTAAACTTCCAGACTACTATTGAGGACTAAAAGTAAAAAATCCTTAGTGACGAAAGTTTTGTGAAGTAAAATATGAGTATAAACATTTCTTAATCTGTGTGATCACAAAACTACAAAAATATTTTTTTAAAGCACCGGTGGATTTATTGGTGGCAAGCACAATAACTATTTCAAATATTTGTGTTTTATATATTATTACATTCTCATATCGCTCAAGCAACACAAACAATACCAAAACTCCTTAATTATTAATTCATCGTATATGGCGCCATATTAGGCTTAGGATCGGGGTTTGTAAATAAAATATTTGTCTGATGCTTTTACTAAAAGACCTTAAAGCCTTTTACTAAATCTTTTTATCAAAAGGATTTATTTAAAGACAAAGGCTATTGTAAATATTAATAAAAATAGTGTTCAATATAATATTACGTTCTCTTGAACAGTGGTAAACACAAAATTACAATAACACCTGCAAAAACAAAGGTAATTAAAACATGCAAATGTTTGTGCTTTCATGTTTATATAGAAGTACATGATAATGTAAGATGTACTCTTGTTTTCTCTTTAATGTCTAACAAGACGTTATCATTTAACAATTTCTTTTTTCAACGAAAGTACTAAATATTTAAATGAAATAAATAATACGAAATTTATGTCATACCGACGAAACGAAAAAAATACCGTTGAATTTAATTTATTACAAAGATGTATTTATTGTTTCGCAAGGACTCCATCAGGACAAATCTATATCTGATTTTGTAACAGATGTATTTTAAGAGCTCGTGAAACATCGGCAAAAGATATTTTTTTTTACCTTAATCATCACGTGGGTGTTGGAGTTTGTAGGAGACGACTAAGTGATATATCGGACAAACCTCGTGTCAATCATACGACCGATACCTGAATAAATGTATTAGCCTATTTTAGTTCACTCCTGAACATAAGTGCCTTATATATTTATTTAGAGATTTGCCCATATTCACCATGCTGGTCAAGCAGGTTTCTGAGTGCCAGTAACCTAGCACTTGAGAAGCTACTCACTGTGGAATTTGGGTTCAGCAAATTCGGATGGATATTCTAGCATCATTCGATCGCCAGAGTCTCGTTTGTTTGCGAGCAAGGTGCATCACGTGTAGTTAAGGTTGGCACTTGGAGAAAGAGATGGTATATCTCCCTAATAATAACACAAACACCATGTCTACTATTGTAGGCTTAAATTACCTAGGTCTAGCAGTGGACAGTGGATATAAAAATAAGTTCAGTTAAACTAGTTTTGTGCACTTACATCAAATTTACAGACGACTTGTTAATCTTCTCCATTCTTGGAGTCAGTAAATAATTAAACAGCTGTCTATTAATTACAATATCGGTCCTAGAAAGAAGAAGAAGAAAACTTAAGTACAGGGTCTCAGAAAAGGTCACATTTTGAGGTAAAATCAAATAAAAAATATTTTTCTGTCTCCTGGCACCTACATACAGCAAAAATATATCTATACGTTACAAATACTTGTCACCTACGGGATTTGAACCTTCGACCCGAAGTGTTGAACACTATAGTGTCTGGGGACAACGCTTGGGGTCGAATTTAAGCATAATTAACATACACTTTTCTGAAAACAAACCAACGTGAGCAAAGCTATTGCACTTGGCTTTGTGTATTTTTAGTTAAAAAAATAACAAAGATAATTAACATCTCATAAATAACGTTAAATTGGTCATTTGAGAACATTTTGCAGTGAATAAATTCCATTTTCCTATTTCGATTCGGGATAACAATAAAAATGCACCCTGATGACCTATTACATGCTTTTAGTATCTTTTATTTACGCAATTCTACTAATGAATATTTTATGATATTTTCCATTAGCCATTAATGTTGCGAATTCCCATTTAACAATTCATTAATACACTAACAATTTTTAGCAAATTAAAATTATATTATTAGTCGCACCGTCTAGCTAAGGGGTCAGAACAGATGCATGAATTTAATAGTACGCGATTGACCCTGGGTTTGAAAATTGGTGCCAGCAATGATGTGACTAAAATTATTAATTGAAATTGTTGACGCACGCTTTAGCACGTGCTCGTCGGTGAGGGAAAATATCGTGAGAAGTAATGACCATATGTATTTTGAGGATATCTGAAGTCTACACTCCCGCACTGGAGTAGCTTAGACAACCGGTCCTTCCCGGCTCCAATGATCTCAAATATTAGAAGTTTTTGATCTGCACTGGGATTTCTACAAACCTTGCAGAGCCAAGCGACGGCTTTTGCTGCTGCTCGTATAGGCTGGCTTGACCGAAGTGGCAGCACGGCGTGCAGCTTGAGTGAGGTAACCGGAGGCCCACTTCTCCATCCCCCAATATTCTTAAAGGCCGACAACGCACCGCTCCTCTGGTGTAGCAGATGTACGTAGACGTCGGTAATCACATACCATCAGGTGAGCCGTTTGCTCTTTTGCCCCTTAACCATACAAAAAGCTACAACTTCACGTACATTCGCTCAATTAATGGATGTGCAATTATTATTTGAGTAAATTGCTTATAGTCTCTGATACCGATTTTTATAGCTCAATATAAATATAGTAGTTCGATGAACAGTGAAATGTGAAATTTATTTAAATAACGTTCGGTCGAAAAGAAAAAAAAAAAAAAATTGTTGCCTTACCTTTTGCCCTCGTTTATTCGAAAACCTTGTATTTAACACAGCTGAAACACTACGAATGGTGATCCCCGGCGACATATTCTGTAACAAATTAAAACGTAATATTCCAAATTCAAATACCAGGTAAGTGGATGAATTATCGTAAAACGGATCTTAAGCAACAGTATTCTAAACTCATTTTATATGAGAGATCTTGGTCATTCCGACTGTTTGATCGTAATTCAAATCAGCAAGTCGAGATAAGCTGTTCAACCGCTTACTTAGTCTCCAGTCTCATACATTCAGAAGAGTATCTTATATCAGACGCTCCAGACCATGTTTATTAAGTTCCTAAATTTACATATTAATAACTTAAATTACTAATGCATGAAAAAGAAAATTATTTTTTTGAAAAAGAAAATTATATTGTTCATTTCGTAGAGGAAATATAATTTGAATTATTTTCTTGAATGACAAAAGCTCTTTATTAAATATCCCAGGATAATAACGGACCACAACGGATTTAAAATATAAATTTTTAAATGATATTAAATTTAAAAATTTATATTTTAAATCCATTGTGGTTCGTTAAATTTATATTTAAAATTTTATCATCCGTTCATCATAAATCCGTTGTGGTAACTATTACAGGTTCATGTCTTCACTAATATTATTGCAAAGTTTTTGTCAAGATTCGTTGGATAATGTTGGCGTAATTTACGATAAAGTTGATGGAAAAACACTCACAAACAAATAGACAAAACTGGCCTAATATATTTACGTTTGATATATTTTACATAGCTTTTTCGCCACTTATTCGAACGCTGTGAAGCATGGCATCATTAACAATCCGAACGAAGGCGCGGGCATAGGAACGTGAAACATAATATTACGTGAGATGTAGCATCTAATATTGTGTACAATATTAGGATTTATATATAATTACAAAAAGTAAATAATTAAGACTAACAAGATTATGAATGTCCTGCAGAGATTTAAAATACCTCAGGCATTTTAAAGTAGACCTCGTTACCTTATTTTTTCAATCATTAAAACATCGGTTCAAGTGCTAGGTTCTACGCAGGCAACTCACATTTATGTCATTAATACTGAATTAGTAGTATATATCGATATGCGAAGTATATGCATAGTATTTGTTTTTTAAAAAGGTTCTCGAGTGGCAGCCACGTACAGGCAAACGCAGTGTAGGACGACCCCCCACAAGATGGAGTGACGACCTGCGCAGTGTTGCGGGAAGTCGATGGATGCAGGTGGCTCCGGACCGAGCTTCGTGGCAATCTTTGGGGGAGGCCTATGTTCAGCAGTGGACTTGCTGAATGACTGAACTGTGTGTGGCTGAAATTATGATGAATTGTTCTATACGTGATAGAACCAAGTGGCAGTTTTTGCAGCTCCTGACAGAGCTGCAAAGACTGGCCGGCTCGACCAGTAGTACCACGACCTCGCAGAATTTCGTTCGGTGAGGGAGGTAACTAAAGGCCACCTGCATTTGAACCACTGCGCTGACCAGGCCGTCAGCCTACCTAGCATGAGTATCAACAAATCTTCCTCTTAAATTAAAATTAATAAAAGTACAAAAAAAAAAAACGTGACATAAAATTAGAACAGATTCCAAATTGGCTATTTTAAAACGGTATACCGGTTAGAAAATGATCATTACCTTTTCTATATTCATGAAGCAATTCAGTAGCTTAGCTTCTTGCTAGCTTGTCTTCCAGTAACATATCCATAATAAAAGGAAATTCAATATTCTGAAATTTTATTAAAAATAGAAATGATATTTAAATTATCCCTTCACGTGTCATAACTTTGAAACGATTGGAATTCTATTGATACGAGTCATACTAATAACACTTGAAGGGATTTGCATACATAATTTTAATTTTGAAATAAACGTGGAAATATGTTTTAAATTCTCTAAAATACTCTTACTTCCTTTTTACATGCTATTTTTATTTTAGCATAACTACATTAAACTAAATAAAAATCAGTTAAGTACAAGACGGACTAGCACACCGAGGGTTCCATCCAACCGCACGGATATTTGTGCTATGCATTTATCAAAAAAATTGTGTTTTCATTCAGTTTGGGATTCTTAGCGCGAGCTTCATTCACTTGATTGGTTTATGTTAATTGCTGTTTTACTTTATAATTACGTTATAGCTAAAACAGACAGTGCTGAAAAAGAAACGAATACTGTGCTGGTCATTTTGCCACAAAATAAAAGAAAATTAAATTTCTAGTATTTACGATGTCATAGGATGCCAAGGAAATTTTAATATTGCGGTACTCCAAGCAGAGTTTTCAAAATATAACGGTTTTAAAAACAGAACAAATCGTTCTCTACTTCGCGCCGGTAGTCGTGGTACTACGCTGGTTGGTCCGGCCCATCCTAACAGCTGTAAAAGCCGCCGCTTAGCTCTACCACGTACAGCCAGTATGTATATTTAAGTGGGATCTGATTTACCTTTTATGTAATAAAACCGGAGGAAGAATGCGTTGCTGGAAATAAAGTGTACATCCCGTAACAAAATTCAATCATTTTACACTTTTTCCGGTTGCAGCTGTGATATGAACCCTAAACAGCACCAGATACCAAGATAATCTGATAACTGAGCTAAGTAGTAGTCGGCAAAAGAAAAGTTAGTATTTAAAAATACCTTAGCTGAGTGCAATAATACTTTTTAGTACCTTCGCTGTGACTAATACTACTATAACTTTAATGTATGATAAAAAAATAGCCGTTCAATTAAATATAGTATAATAGCTAATTAACCAGTTATAATTATTTTAGCTCGTTATAATTTGTCTAGACCTCTGATCACCCAGTATTGGATATCGAGTATATAATTGTTTAATTGGAAATTTACCTAGTCACAATAATCGCAAGTATAAATTCTAATATACTCAATGTTCACCAACATCTATCGTTATTACTAGCTAGAGCAAACATTTATATCTAGAACCGAGACTACGTCCATGTCAAGCTAATGAGCGCAGTAATTAATTGTATGTACTAATTATCTTAATTATGAAGGTTTCATATCAATCACGTCACATCCAAGCGATAAATTAAGAGCTACCTTAGTGTATCTCTGTTAAACTGAAATTGACGAATTTCCTTTTGAAGATAAAGGATATGCCATATTATGTACACATTCACATAACATGCCACATATTTCTATGATATTGGCATAGTTTCGAACCTAAAAACCTGTATACAATTTATATTTGCGATTGTTGTCACTTGGTGTAACTTCATTGTTACAATTACTAATACAATTGTTATTATTTTTTTTTAAAGAATCTTTTAATTTCTACGAGTTGTGAATTCAAATTAGGTAATTCACATTAGGTAAGTTCAAATTTTTTAATATAAATATGAATGCTCAACTATAAAAAAGTGCTCATGTTAGCGTTGCAACAATACAAATTCTGTTATTGTGACACGTGAGGGGTTGATCAGTTATTGGGATAGCGGCATAACAATATCTGCCATTCCCCTTACCGTAGGTGTCGAAAATGTAAACTAAAGGAAAAGCCTTTGAAATCTCCTGGCGTCGCATAGATGGCGGATTAAGCCATCTCGCAAAATGCCGAAGCGAGCGAAAATACCCAGACCGATGACGGTTGGCGGCGTCTAAGGTACGAAGCCTCTGATGCATTATGCATTATCAAACGCCCGCCAATTGCCTGCCAATCGCTTCGATGATGGCAAATCCTTTAAGAGAGGTCTATCCGCTTGTTAGTAGATGATAAAAAGAGAATCACATACTGGTATTATTAAACACAACTAGATGACATTTTAATTAAGTGTGTGATTATTAACATTCCAAGTTTCTTTCCATGTCCAAACCATTGACGTCATAAATTAAATAATAACGCTGGAGACCGAGCGACGGATTGTTCGCATATTCATGATAATTAGTAAGTAGTGAATTGATATAAGAAATAAAAGAGAAGAGAATATAAAGAAAAATATATCGTGACACGTGATGGTAAAAAAGAGGTCATAAATTATCTTGATTCCAACAAAATACACATATGTGAATAGCATAGAATGAATTTTCTCGTAAAAGTCAAGCAAGCTTGGCATATTTGCATTTAAAAATATGTCAAGCATCGACAGGAGGTATGGCGGTTTTTTTTTCGCTTTTAAACGTTTTTTAACACGTGTTTATATCAGATTGCTTTTAGAAATGTACCTTTTCAATTTGAATACTTAGTCGTATTTACATGACTAGTTGAGTTTGTTCTATAAGTAGTGAACAGTGACTATATTTTTGTATATATATTATAACACTAAAGAAGCAGAAAAACAAAAAAACAATATTATGTTAATTTCAGTTGAAGTAGTATGAATAATGTGTCGCAAAGATACCCGCCCGAGTAAAGTCTAAAAATTCTACAGTAAATACTTCGCTAAGACTCCTTTCGCACTTGCAATGCGAACCGGCGGCACACCGCAAGCAGCGGTTACAAAGGCGGCGCGCCGCAAGACAATCCCGTGTGTTGCTTACATCTCTTGCCTTCTTCCCTACGTATGCTACAAATGTGTTCATCGTCTATTATGACACGATGAGCACATACGACGTGTATATGATGATACAACTATTCGGTGATTTTTGAGTTAAATTAGTTTGAAACTCGATTTATTTTAATCTAAATACATGTGTATTCGCTCGTACGCGATACGCACGGCATATAACCGTAATAAGAATATTTCATAGTGAGACTACCTGGCTGCTGCCACGCTTCGCATATTTTGTATTATACCTTATATTCTATATTATATTAAATATTATCTTCTAAGCCTTTCCAGAAACGTATTGAACATAACCCATAAATTTGAGTACAAATTAATCGTGTGAAGTTCAACTCTATAAGTGATACACAGACTAACATTGATTATTATATATACGAATAAATATTGAAGATTCCATGATACGCGCGGCACGCCACAAATGCGAAGAAGTAAACTGAGCACCGCAGCCGGTCTGCTTCCTCGCCGCGCTGGGAGATTGCAACCGCGCGTTTCACAAACCACCGTAAGTGCGTAAGGCGTCTTAATCTAATGGCTTTTAATCAAGAACTCATTCGTTAAAATACATTATATTTGTGTTGCACTATAAGAACAAAAATAAGTTAAAGAAATCGTACGTTCAAAAAAAATTAAAGGCTAAATGTATACAGAATGAACTTTAGTAATATTAACTAATACGAAATTACATACTGCTTTATTTTTTAAATATCTCGTTTTATATTTTAATTATTCTACAAAAGTGTAAAATGTGAAATGTATTTTAACGTCTGTAAAAGAGGTCAACTAAAGCCTTTCATATTTCATGTAAAACTCTGGCTAACGATAAGTAAAAGTTATGCTTGTGTAAGTTAGTGAAAACTATTTATTTTACATTCTATTAATGTTATGTCGATTAAAATATTAGTTTATAATGTTTAAAAATATGTGTAAATCTATTTACATAAATTAATGTTTTATGGAAAAAATACTTACTAGTGTCTGAAATAAGGATTTTCGTGGTACTGGTACCAGGAACCGAACTGAGTACTCACTCGTAATCGTCATTACACAGTGTCACGGGCTCGCAGAATACCGACGCGAATTAGAGGCATCTTGTGCTTCTGCGTTTCGTTTGGTGAGTGAGGTAGCCGGAAGCCAATTCCCCCATCCTCAAATGTTCTTAAAGTCCGGCAACACACCTACATCTCCTCTTGTGTAGCAAATGTACGGGGGCTTTGGTTACTATGGTAATACTACCATGGTGGTGGTATAACCATAGGTGAGCCGCTTGCTCGTGTATCTTATGTATATATCTTCGCTAGATGTTGTGATATTATGCAAACGTATGTTACATAGTGATATAATACGTGAATACCTCTTACTTATAATGTACTGATAATAAATTTTAAACATTTTTGACAATAGGGCTTGAATCCAAAATAATCTCAGTTCGTGTACCGTCATACGTTAGAGAAATGTACATTATTCCGTAAATACAGCCCATATGGGAATAGTAAACTTGTGTAGCAGGACGTCTGTAGACTGCTTGTTAAATTATTTAGGTGGTTCGAGGAATGTTTTGAGTCTGAACACAAAAAACAAATGAAATATGAAGTGGAGAAAGAAATAAAACGTGTTCTAAAATGAAATAACACTTTAGTGGAAAAAGAATCATGCTATCGTCGAGACATTACTTGATTATTTCGGTTAGTAACGTGAACCGCGGATTTTAGGGGTGAAAACATTGATTCTTCGACGTGGGTAGACAGAGATAGGTGTCAGTCAGGATCATAGTATACTTGTGTATATCGGATATGAAGGGCAAAAGTGGCCTCACTATGTAACATATTATCACCTTGAATGAAGCAATTATGAAAAGGATGCAAACGTGCAAGCGGCTTACCTGATGTTAAGTGATCACCGACTTATACGAACATCCACAACACCAGAGAAGCCGCAAGTGGGCTGCCGACTTTTAACAAGCTGTACCTTTAACAAGCTACACTACTAATATCGTTTTGTCTGGTATTATGTTCATCAAACAAAAAAAAATTTTCGAAATTTGCTCCTAATGAGACTAATCTATTGGAGATCAATATGTCCAGTAAACAGTCATTGGAAGTTATGTGTCGTATACAGGTAACTTTTCGCTGAAACCTTTAAAAAAATCTCTGGATAATAATATTTTTACCACAGAATGGATATATGTTACCTTTAAGTAAAATAAAGAAATTGTGTTTGAAATATATTTGTTATGCAATATCATTAAATTTAATAAAAAAATATTAAAATTTTTCAAGTATAAATTATATTTAAAACCGGAAATACAAAGAGAATAGCATAGTATTCAATGTGGAACCATTATCGATGAGCTGATGAGAACCTATTCATGGGCAACCTTCACCACAACTAGGCACATATCTAGATAATGATATTCTAGGTATAGCTATGGTCTGTAGACTTGGTTACGATGACTGTTTCTCGTACAAGTGCATTTGTTGATGTTTGTGTGATGGTGGAACCTAATGGACACCACGGCTGTATAAAATGTGCTGGGAGATTACCTCGTCATAGTGCGCTTAAATAAAATTATTCTTCGAGCCCTAATCTTATCTGTAAACGTTCCTTACTTCCTAGTAACACCAGGTCTCTGTCAAACTGATCCAAAACGCTCCGGTGGTCTGACACTGATCCTGAATGCAACCTACGGTAGTACTTTTACTGCTGCACATCTCAAAAGTTAAGGCTCTTTAAAGGCTCTTTGGGGACGAGAATCTTTAAATTTTCTTAGACAGCTAGGAAGGCGATAGAGGGAATGGGGCTACGATGTCCGCCTTGTATCGTTTTTTGTTCAACGTACTTCACTGGCCATGTAACGTTTGAGCCTGGAACAATTCGAGGTTGGCCCTTCGACAAATTTTTTGTTATTTTTTATGTAAAAATCCATATTTATCCTTTATTACTTTAAATAATTATATATTTTATACGTCGTAATTAATTTAATTTCGTTAATTGTGTATAAAATCATATAAGTAAATATATATATTCAAATATCTTTAGTAGGTTTTTTTGTATATAGTATTATAAAAACGTAATCTGAACATTTTATTAATGGTGTCTAGCGTGTTCGATTAGGAATTTATTTTATAAATCTTTAAATATTACAAAAACTTCTAGTATTAATAAATTGAAACAAAGACCGCTAATAATTTGTAAATTTTCGAGGTGTAACAAGATTCTATGCAATGAAACAATAGTAATATTCATGTCTTACTCTTTTGTTTTCTGTTTTACGTGAAAAACGTGCTTAAACATTTCATTAAAAAAGTTTTTCCATTTTGCTTCTGCACAAAATAAATTGCTTTCACTTTAGTTCTCTAAAGGCTTATTTTAAAAAAGTTTAGGTAGATAGACTTAACGCGAGAAATTTGCACAAAAGTAATCATTTATGCACGATTAATCATTTATAGACATTTGCTTCATATGATATTTATAGCCTATAAGAAGTAAACAAGAGCATGCGCAACAATATGTGCAAGTTTACAATTTACGGACTTGAGTCAACTACATCCTTCGACTTCCTGCAACGGTGTATCCTGCAAGTGAGCAGTTGTCTTACACTGGCGTTTGTCTGTACTAAGTTTCCACTCAATAACTTAACTTACTGTACGACTTTTGGTTCTAGTCATCCATTTTCTTTGGATATCTTCGTAGTAGATTCTACCTTGCAGAGATATACCGTGCAATAACTCTTTTCTTGGTCCACTGATCAACTTTGAGCGTTCTTATACGGCCTGCATTGAAAGATTATTAGAGATATAACCAGCCAGACGTTTTGATTAAACAATTTTTTTGGGATTTTAAAGTACCCAGAAAATGGGATGCAGTTTTTCTAGTGAGCTTGACAGTTGCTAAACATTGAAGCATGTCTTAAACTGAATCCACGATAGCCGAGGGGATCTGCCATTGAATCAGGAAACTCGAATTTAATCCTTTTGTACAAATGATTTTTTCGAAATTTAGATACGGTTTGCATCATTGACCTTAACACAGACGGTGACAAACTCACTACCTGCCACGTTGTTCCAAATTAGCACCGACGAAAAGTGAGTTAAAATAACTAATAGTATTAGATATACCGTAGTGGGAGTTTATTTAGAATTTTTATTTTAAAATGTCCGAAATATGGACTGCATAACATAATGTTAGTAATCGAGATGGCAACCATAACAACAACAGAGATCTTTCTTAATTATCTAAGTAATGCAATCTGGTTATAATTATTTAAAACATTCAGTTCCATTAAATACGATGAGTTTAACAGTTAATGTTAATATAAAACTAACTGAATACCACTAAGCTGAGCGCATAGCTAAATTCTAAATTTACAATTTTTAATCTAACAAGTCGACAACTCTAGAGAGAGCAGCCATTTTTCTTAATTATCTGAAAAAGGCAACTGGGTTAATAATTTGAACTATTTAGTTCTACCGACTGCGACGAGTTTAACAGTTACTGTTAATAATTTTACTTTCTTTATCATATGTAGTATATCTTACGACAGTAATATATTAGTATAGTATAGTAATATATGTATGTAGGAGTCGATGGACGTCGAGCGTGGGTAAATGACGCACAGGTGCGAATGATGGAGATATTGGGTATAAAGGTAATAAGAAATCTCGCCCTAAGCAGCAGGTGAACTCTGTGCATTGCGCTGGTGGCGCTAGTCTGTATGTGGTTTAGCTGTTGGAACTTCGACGTATAAATTACTTACTAATAATTTGTTGATTTTTGTGACATTTACGACATCCTCCGGGCTGATTTCAAATATCGTCAGTTTTCAAATACTATCGATGCGTGATTATTATAGTATATTGTATTTGCAGTATACGAGTATTTACCATAAAATAGGTGTAACAGAGAAATTAATTTAAAATTTTTCGCAATTAAACGGGCTACGATTCCCGAGTGGTTGGTTAAATAGCTTATGTAAAGTGATCATACTAATGAGCGCTACAAAAATATTTTAACATTTTTGTCACTAGACACTAAGACTTTGTTCCAAAGGAGCACTGGTGAAAAGTGGGTGGAATCGACTAAAATGAATGTGTAGATCTCTAACTAACCCATTATCGGATACTTGGTTGTGTATATATAAACATATAAATAAGCTCTTATTTATATTTATTTATTTATTTACTATATGTTACACTTATTTGTGTAACAATGAAAATACTTTTCAATATCCCTTCTCGTATCATAACAATAGAACTTTAACACGTCTAGACATAGTCTGCATATTATTGATGATGCAACTTTTTATAGATGATGATCGCGTGGATTAATATGTTATGATATAAATAAATATGATAAGATATTAGATTTCTCAGTAAAAGTAAAAAAACTAAAGAATTTATATATTTTTTTATTTATTTGGGGATGGGGGTAATCGAGCAAGGGGCTCACCCGCTCACCTCTTGGCTTGGCTAACTCGTTTACGCGAATATTTGAGGGTTTATATATATCATTGGTAGATAGAAGAAAAATTGATTATGGGGCCCCGAAGGATCTATGGATTGCCTACCCTATATGATACCTATCATAGTTAGTGATTTTACATAAATGGAATAAAGTAAAATTTTATATCAAGTATTACTATCGCCAAAAGTTAATCCAAGATTACGAACAAAAATACTCTTCAGAAAATGTGCTAAGATTATCAATTAGAAAGTTTTTAAAAGTTAACGAAGAGGATTTGCAGGAACCTTGTGTCGTTGAAAAGACTTTTAAAAGTTTTAAAGATTTAAACTAAGTTTACTTTGACTAAAAACTTACTTTGCACTTTTTGGAAATTTTAAATTCCGTAAGAAGATTACTTAAGTTACTGGATATTCGAAAAGAAAGTAATTCATATATTTGGCGACGTGTGAAGTTACGGGATATTCGAAAAGAAAGTAATTCATATATTATATTACGTAACGTGAATGAGATAGTTACAATTTTTTTATGGGATAGGGGGAAACTAGCAAGCGGTTCACCTGATGGTGTAAGTGATTACCGATCCCCACATACATCTGTAACACCAGAGAAGCTGCAGGTGCGTTGCTGTCCTTAACGGAAATTTGGTGGATGAGCGAACGGGGTGCGATAAGGGAGGTTGATCCTCCGTTTACCTCACTCACCGAAAGAAACGCGGAAGCAGAAGGTGCTAAAGATTTTTTGACTGTATGAAAAACCTGCCTGGCTGCCTTGAAAGCATAAGCTTTAAAATTTGTTATAGCCTATAACCTAGGGTTAAAGTGTTACCTTACACCCTATGAATATTACACTACTGAGAATGGTCAAATAATAAAATTTGATTTTCTTTCTTTTTAATTACGGAAAAATATTTGAACGATAATTTTTGGACAGGTTTGACGTGAACAGTTTCGTTTTGCATTTCTAGACATTATTTGTTCAAACCTTGTTCGATATTGACAATTATCATTATCGCTTCTACTAGTTTCACACCACGTTTTAATTATTATATAAGTACCGACCGGTATCTTCAGGATATTCACTCAAAAAATTTGTGCTGTGAACAAGAGATAATAAATAATAATAGATAGAATATTGCGTTACATATATAATAAAATAATAAAATAAAGATAATAAAAAAACAATGGCTTCTAACCCTGTGGAGTATGAAGCCATTTTTTTCATAACTAACATTGATATGATTCTTATAACATTGTAAATTATGAAGATTTTTAATTTTTACAAATCAAAATTTAGTCGCAGGAGTAGTATCAACAGACAAAAATCCAGAACTTACAAAATAATCTATGATTATGTATGCATAGCAACTGATTTGGTTGGTTATGGGCTGTGAAATCAGTTTTCATTGTAAATTGTACTTCCTTACAAATGTATCCATGTTCACCTTGATTGAAATTTCTCCCCAATAAAGATAAAACCCGAGGAATTGTTTTAAGACAGCAATCCTGAAATTTATCGATGCGTAAAATGAGAAACGGTGCTTTACGATTGTGATTCTTTATAGATCTTCTTAACATCTTTATTCAATAAACCGAGCAAAAAATTAATTAAGAGCAATTCCACAAAAATCACGAAGTCTATGCCGGATCCTATTTTTTTTTATATTTTTTTATCTTAACTATACCTACGGTATTCCACCTTCATCGCATGTATGGACGGCAACGGGAATTCTTGGCCACACATCGTCTCCCTGTCCGTCCTGGCTAGACGTGGCCACCTACTTGGCTTACAACTCCTCGTGGGGAACGAATCCAACGAGTCTACCACCCGAAGACCATGTGAATCAGGAAGATCTATCGCCCCACGGCGGATCTGGTCTATGGCTTCCCCGCCGATCACATTTTGATCGCGGAGGGTAGGGAGAACGGCATATCGTAATATAGCCGACCGACTCCTCTCCCCCGGATGGGTCCACCTCGTCTGAGGAGGGCCAGAAGAGCAGTGCAAAGCAACGATGCAAACACCACATTCCATCAACCCACATCCGAAGTGGACTCACCTAGCCCATTAGGAGCGGCCACCTCGGGACCGCCTTCCTCTTCGGGCTAGCCGTGTTAATTCCTCTTGGTTCACCGTGGTAGACTAAATCATGATACTAAGCCCCCTCCCTCTACCCGCCACTAAAAGGCGGGAACCCGGTTGGGAGGAACCGTGATCACCATTTCGATCACTTGGATAAGAAAGCCCTACCTCGCGGGCAGTATGCGCTGTCTCCATTACGTTCGCGTTGGTACCACGATGACACCAAAATGACGAGCCATCGTCCCACTCAAGGTAGCATTAGATATACAAACTAGATATTACAAATCCCAACCCCGATTACCTGCAACACGAAACCTTGTTTCTAGTAGGGAACATCGTTATTAACAGGCAGCCCCTGCAGCTTGCTCTCTGAGTGGGATTAGTTTTATATTGATACCATTCAGCAACCTTATGAATCATACAGGTCCGAAAACCCCCGTATGGCTTTCCATGCTGGAGACAGTCAGTGTAAGCGATGCATAGTCCTTGCTCCCTTTTTTCACTATGGAATCACTTCACCATCTTACACATCCAATCTTACACATATAATCACGAATTATCGTTCTTATTTAACAGAGTGTTCTTAATCTATTGATTCGTATTTGTCATTAACTGTTTTTCTGGAAATAGATCCTAATTCATTGAGATTATTTTGGAGACACGAAAAGATAATAGAATAACTAAAAACTGTTGTCAATCATGTTGTCTAAAAAATATACCGAAAATAATCTGCTTATATTATTTTTTATCTGCGCTAGTAAGCACCCTTAGAACTCGGAGAACAGTAAACTCGTTCACTCTTTGACGTTGCTTAAAAAAGTCTTTAAAATTATCTTTATTAAGATTTCATTTTAATTTTTAAAGGATAATTTGATCGTTTTAATCAACCATTTTCAAGGTCAATTAATAGTGGTAACAGTAAAGTAACCGCAATTTATAATTTATTAATTATAAATCGTAAAGTTTAATATAGTTTAATAACTTTTTTTTTTATTTGTGATAAATTTTTATTTCTATTTAATACATAGCTGTGTGAATTATTAAATTGTATTAACAAGAATGTAATAAAAATGTTATTGAGCAAAGGAAGGGCTTTCAAACAAAGTTTACAGGATCACCTAAGAATTTTGTTTAATTCAATATGTGAAAAAAAACATCTTAAAAGAAACCTTTGAAAGTAGTCTTGCTGGATATTTTTGTTTTGGATATAGAGTAGACGCACTGTAATAACATATTTTAAATACTTTTACAAACTTTTAATATATACATTTTTTTGATGGAGAATAATTTTTGAGGTAATTTTTCATATTCGTAAATCCACTTTAACAGCGACCACAGGATAACATGGGTTGACAGATACTGTAACGCAGACAAAAAAATTACCTACATTAAATTAAATTGGTTTCCTAAAAAAAAGTATTTAATTATATTAATAAAATACTTTCACAAAATCTGAGCTTTAAAGAAAAAAGTAGCCATGAATATGTTGACATGACGATATTTTAAAGTGACAACAAAAGGTTACCCGGGGACGGTAACATTTTTCCCTGGCTTTTAAACATGGATTCAGATTAGGTCCATTAGTAAATTGGATTCTTTGAATGCTTAACTGAGTAAACAGAATAACACCTACAGATAGACTCTTTTCTATAAACTGTGGAGATCTACGGAAAAGAGACATATAATAATATATTCTGTCTCAAAAGCACGTACATGTTTTTGAAAGGTTACAAAACTCTCCTTATGTTATATTATTTTATGTTAGGTTATGTATATAAAGGATACACATAAAGCTCGGTGTGTCTGCGAATCGACATTGTACTAGAAAGTTCGCGAAGGTACTACAATGACAGGATCAAAAGTATAAGAAAAGCGTCAAATTTAGTATAAAAGATATTTGTGTTCACTCAAAAAAAAGGATAAAAATTTAATAATGATCAATCAACTCTCTTTGAATGTTTAAACGCCCATCTTTAACTATAAAAAAACTGCGCAGAATTACGAAAATGAAACCAGCCAAGTAATCTGTGCTTGGCTAGCATTTGTTTTACAATTATTTATTTACACTTTACAGTATACAACTTAAACTAATTCCTACAATTGGCGGATATTATGCCTTTATTCTCTGCCAATAAACATAACAATATCGACAAATGCAATCAGAAAATAACAGATATAATAAAATCCAACCGTGAAATGTTAACATTAACACATACATACTAATTAATATAAATTAATGGGCATATAACAGATTAGCGAATTAAACTCTTTTCTCTCTTTCTCATCTTTAATATTTAATTACCATAAAGCAAAGTATTAACTCATGTAAGCTCTGTTATATATTTTTTAAAACAGATTCATAAATCCGTTAAACAGAATCACACATTGCTCTGTGTAATAATAATCACAGACTGTAATTCCGGTTAGTAAATTATATGTAGCACACACAGTGTTCATTTATATTTCACATAAATAAAAATCAAGACATATCTTGTTACCTTACAGGACTATGATATATACTCACCAGCCACCTGGAACGTATCATTTATAAAGTTACGATGCGTAAGCGAAGACTCTACAATATAACCAACCCGAAGTTATAAAACTCATGCCAAACATTAATTTCATTTAATTTCATTTAATTTCGTTGCTAATCGAATGTCAAAAACAGAATTTCCGTGTTTGTTTTTGATTTAACTTTCAAATTAGTTTTAGCTGCCCTTTTTGGATGTAAAAGTTTATGTCATATAATCATATATGTCAATATAAAAAAAATCATAGTAAGCGTGTGACCAGGGTTCAATTCCACCATGAAATATTTCCATCAAAATTGCAAGTTAAAAGTTGAATTTACTACGTACTCAACGGTGAAAGAAAACATCGTGAAGAAACTGGCAAGTCTGAGAAATATTTAAAAAAAATATTTCAAGGACATGTAATGTCCCCCAAACCCAGATAGGACCAGGACTCCTAAAATCTAAAATATTAAGAGTAGGTCTTTGCCAAGTACTGGGACATTTAGAGGCTACTACTTCATTTTGAGTTTTACAATAGACACTGCTTTACTTTTTTAACATATAGATATTATTTTATATAGATAAGCAATTTAATCAAAAACCTATACATCAATTCCTTTGCAGTAATTTAATAAGAAAATGCAGGAACAGAGTTTTATAAATAACCAAAACGACTTTGTTTTCAAGCAGTTAATACGTTTGTAGAAGCAGTCTTATCTTGATTTAATTCTAGTTAAGAGACAAAATTGTTTTAATTTAAAATGCATTTTATATTATCTACAAAGTTAATCTTCGTTCAACAAAATCAAAATCACATCGATAAATGAAACATAGAGCAATAACTGTTGGTGATTTTAAAAAGTCATTAGCGAAAATTTTAATTTATGGAAAATTTTCTTTTTTTTGGCAGCCTGCCTGCTTCGAAGTCTGCGAGTCACTGCTTCAAATCGGTCTTCAGCCAGAATGGCATACAGAAAATATTTTGTCGAAACCTATCTGGGTTGGTGAAATTACTACCGGTACTCACGCACTAGTGATCTGACTACATCCTAAGATTAGGATTTGAGTTCGATATATTCAGATTGATTTTCCGCCATCCTTCGTCAGCTCCTATATACGTAAGGTAGTCTTTTGGTCAAATATTTCCCGGAGCCCCGCTTTTTCTTGTATTTACAACTTAACTTATATTAGTTCCGTTGTATAATAATTTCCATAAATAGCTAATAAACGAATGCAATCATGTACTATTTTAAATCGTAATTGAGAAAAATACCTATGGGTGTACGAATGTAAGCATTTATACATAATTACTTAGTATATTCACTGATGGAAAACAAATGACTACTACATGACTGTTTGGCTCTAGGTTTAGCGTATTAGAGTGCGGGTTCTATTCCTTCTGCAAAGAAAATATTTAGATGGTCCGAAAGTTAGTGGTTATCGGATGATTAGGTGCAATACGTTTGTCCCTAGTCTCTGACGCAGCATCTATCTTGTCCTCTTAACTTATCGCATAAGCATTACATCGAATACGGGAAGTGAAAATAAAGTGTCACCGTTGTTATTAACCAAAACATACGTGGTCAAATACACGAGGTAATGGAGCATTTAGCTGGACGTAGGTTGGCCTCTTTAAATGCGAGTTGAAATAATCGCCATGCTCGGCAAACGAGTCAGTGATATAAACACCCTCGAAGACATAGACTAGACACCTCGCACCCTCGACGCACCTCCCATCCCGGTCGTAGTAATAGAGGTCTATTATTTTTACCGTTATTCCGCCATTACTACTATTGTATACGGATTTTTTTCGCATTTAATTTATATTATAAATCCGCCATATTTAATGACTAAGCGGTTTGTCTGGCAGTGCATATTGTAAAAAAAATCTTAGTAAAAGTAGCCTGCAACTTTTTTGGGATGGGAATTTCTGCCTATGATCACCAATGGACTATCCATCGGCAGATTACGGTGTTGCTTACGAAGGTAATTAGATATATTATCTGTTGAGAAAAACACAAGTAAAATAAAATAAAGTTTTAGATATACAATCGACTTTAATCAATTTATACAGTCAAATTCTGACTGCCAGGGTAAAAGTTCAACATGTGCTTGGGAAAATAGGGGTTCAACCCTAGAGTTGCAAACAAAGGTTTTTCAGGGAATAGCCTATCGATAATAAAGAATCATTAAAATCGGTTCATAATCGTCGAAGATATCTATAGGCGACATTTTTTTTATAGTTTTGTAAGTTACATACAAAAAAATAATGCAGGTAAACTGATCGTTTGAAAATTAGTAAATATCACCGAAATTAACATTTTATTATGAAAATTATATTCAGCGACTAGTAAGAAGGAGTTTTATAATCTAACCACTTTTTTATATTCGAGATATTTTACGTGACACAGTAAGAAACACATTTCTTACAAGTTTTATTTACATAATACTATGACGATTTATCTATTCTAAATCTACACTAATTTTTTTTTACTTACATATTTTTTTTATTATTATAGTTATATTAGGAGTATGTTATTTTAAAAAGAGCAAAAGTTTGTAACTTTGTGTTTGTAGAAGATAAAAGCCGGTTTGTAGAACATATTTCTTGGAAGATTTACCCCTTTTACTGGCGCTTTCTTGGGGAGGCCTTTGTTCAGCTGCGGACTAAAACAGGCAGATGAATATTAAATATAGACTCAGCGTCATTTCTAAAATTAATAAATAATTGTAAGAAATTATAAGCTATAATTAATATATTTTTTATAAACGTTTGTAGTAATTGCTTTTTTTACACAGTTGTTGGGATAATAAAAAGACTAGAATCACACATTGTATTTATTAAGCTATTAAAGGATGTAACTGCTCGCTATTTTTTTTTTGTAATAAAGTGAATTTTGTGCTAAGAAATTCTTTTAAAAATTTTTCAATATCTATGTAAGGATTTTTCTTTAATGCCATGGTCTGGTTGGCAATCGCAGTTCCGGACGATTTTCACCGTAGACGCTGCTGCCCATCATCGGTATCTGAATTTTCGATCAGGCATATTGTGAGATCGATAATCTGCCATTTGCCAGACACTATTAGATTTTTAATTCCTAAGTCGATTCATAAGACACCTATGAGAAGAGAGAGGCTAGCAGATATTATGACGTTACCACATCTCGCGTAGTTCTCTACGACAACAAAATGTGATGTCATTCAGGTTATTAATTTCTGAGATTGTTATTCTTCTATTCACTAATAATCGATAACGATTTCATCATCATCATCATCATTTCAGCCTATCAGAAGTCCACTGCTGAACATAGGCCTCCCCCAGGATTGCCACGAAGCTCGGTCCTGAGCCACCTGCATCCATCGACTTCCCGCAACACTGCGCAGGTCGTCACTCCATCTTGATCTCCATCCAAAACGATTTATGTATAAATAAATATTAATGACACAAATTAAAGTAAATAATTTATTCTTCTTCAAGGAACATAGATTTAGATGCTTTCGAACATATTTTTATTAAATCTACCTCGTTTAGCAATATGCTTTCTCAGACGGAGTAAAAACAGATAGGTAAATGCCTTAACTGTTAAAACGTTATAGAAATGTTCATCTTCTAAAATTATAATTTGTATATCTAAAATTTGACAATTTGGGTATTTGTCTACCATTTAACTTTTTTGAGTGAAAACTTTTGGATAAGATGAATAAATTTACCACAACTGCTTTGTAGCGATAGATTAAGCCCCATTTATTAATTAACTGAAATTACTGATATTAATTAAAAGTATGAAGTTTAAAGTAAAGTAGCAGCCTGCAAGTGCTTGCTGCTGGGTATGGGCCTCCTTTTCAAATATCTAAGAGTTTTTGAGCCGGGAACGGCCCGACTCGCACTCCAGTGCGGGTTGGTGTGCTTCCCATATTCACGATTTTTTTTTTTATTATTTCTCAGACATGTCGGTTTCCTCACGATGTTTTTCTTCACCGCCGAGCACGTGGTAAATACAGCATTTCAAATTGCTATTAACAATTATAGTGATGCCAGCACCGGGGATCGATCCCAGGTCACACGCGGTCTTTGAAACTAAAGCGTGCGCCCTGTCCACTAGGCTACCACGACTCACCTAGAAGTTTACTTAAATATAAATAAAGATCTTATTTATTATAATTCTTTCTCTAAACTATGTAATAATTTTAAACACGATTATTAAAGTAATTCAATATCTCATTTAGTCCGTAATTGTAACACTTGAACATAAAAAACAACGCACCATAATTTGTGGTCAAAAACAGACGGTTTTTTTCACGTTTTCGAAAGACAAACTTTAAAACAGTTATAACGGTAGCTCTTTAAATTGTTCGATGTAGTAAATTTTTTCTTTTATTTAAATTATTTGAAATTTCAAATGCATGCATCAAATGATTTTCACAACGGTGCCAAATTTCTCGTAGACAGTATAAATAAGTAAATCCTCGGAAAAATGGTGGTGAAAACGAAGTCTTACAATAATGGTTCCAGAAATTTTTTGCGTTGGAAACCCTTAAAAGCTATCAACACTGAGCTAAAACAATGTTATATGTAACGTTGAAATAGGGAAAGTGGAAACTTTGTAATTAAATCATGAACATGCTTTTCAACAATTTAATATAATACTTAGTTGGCATTCCAGCATCAGTTCGCAGGGCTTTGTTATCTAAATTAAAAACAAATTGTTCTATGATTACGATCAAATCAGGTATTTCCGATTTCGAAAGTAAATGTAACATTCTTTTTTATTCCGTGTTATAGAAAAGTCTGGAAAATTTGAAAGATAATTATAAATATATTTTTTCTATAAGGCGCATTTTCGTATTTAAGCAAAATTTTTTTTTTCATACCCCAATGAACGTGAATGTTTATGTAAAATTTGTTTAGATTATTATTACTTATTCTGTATTATTACTATAATAAAACTTAAACGAAACTCAATCTTTACATATTTCCATAATCATAATTGGACAGTATTATACTACCGATACAACCCTTTTTGAGAAAAGTTTAGTCTGTCTGACCACGTATCGCGCAAAAACCAGCAGACGCATCGCGATGAAACGTTCACTGTAAAGCTTCTCGCGAGACTATGTATTTTGGAGCTAGGCAAAATAAGTAATTGTCAAGATACACACAACATAATAAGTACGACAATAATAAGCGAGGCAGTTGGCATGAATAATCACAATGTAGAAACATGGAAATGTATTCGACTTACGAATACATACTGTACTTCTTGGTGTCGAGCCTTTACAGAAAGATGGGAGAGAGGATGATGAGGAAATGGGGTAGGGGGAGTGGGTCTCCGGTTACCTCACTCACCGAACGAAACGCAGAAGCACAAGATGCCTCTACTTCATACCGGTATTCTGCAAGGCCGTGGTACCAACCCGGTTGAGCCGGGCCATTCGGGTAGCAACAAAAGCCGCCGCTTGGCTCTACCACGTAGAGAATGAAAACAAGAAATGTTTTATCTATCATATTGATTCCCAGCACCACCACCGTTTTATGTTTTAAAGTTTTAAAAATCTCCCATTGTCAACGACAATTTTAATCCATATGAAGTCTCATAAATTTTGTTAAGGTGTTTGTCTCTTTGTTGGACAATCTCGGAAACAACTGAACGGATTTAATGAAATTTATCAGATAAACTGAATAGTTTAATTTCAAAACACATTCGCGTAATACAGAAATCATTTAGTAAAATATTTTAAAGATTATACCGACTGAACTTAAACGTAGTTTTTAATAAGTTATTAATTTATTTATGATACTTAGATAGGTAAATTATTTTTAAATCTTTTTATGCCTCGGTGAGACTATTTATTTTATTATATACTAGACTTATTTTCGATTTCAATTTCAATGTATCATATTTTATTGCAAAAGGGATCCTATTAAAATAAGTTCAGAATACATTTTAGATTAGTTGTGTTGAATATTCTGGGGGCTTGTTCGTAACTCAAGTAAGTAAGTTTAGATAAGCTTTGCTACCGTCTGCTAAGTCCGAACACCCGTATTTTCTTTGGATTATCTAGTATCAACCTTGCCACTCTAATTCTTGCTCTTAAGCTATTTTCGCAAAATTATTTTGCTGAAATCTCAAATTCTAATAACTCATGAAGTATATACATACTTAACTACGCAGACAGCGTTCATCGTCAATATCATTATGATTTCATCTTGTTTTGGTCGTCATTCACTTTTTGTCAGCAGCGTTCAATGTTGCCGTAATTAAAAGCTATTTTAGTTTATTACTGTCACGGATTTGATACCAACAATTTACATTAACATTTGTTTTATTTAAAATATATTTATTAGACATGGTACATTAAGTTGTTAAAGATATTATATTTTTGATTGCGATATGTACTACCGGCCTCGGCATATATATAGTACTCAAACTAATTCAAAATCATCGGCTATCTAAGAAATCGCTTAAAAGAAAGCTGGCACCCTGAACTGTTTTAATGGAATAAAAAAGTTTTTTGAACCAATGTAAGGTACATCGAAAAATATTTCAAAACAACGAAGAAAACCTTATTAGGATTCATGATACAAGTTTTAGGTATAGTTTAAATAAAAGTCTAGTTTAATCATCATTTACTTTTGCTGTTGACCGTACCACGGATCCATTTATAAAACTAGTAATTTTATAGCCTAAGTAGTATTTACAGTATTAATAGTGTAGTGCAAGTAAGCTTGTAGAGCGATTTAGACAAAATCTAGACAAAATGGTCCAAAAAATCCAAAAAATGCTATGAAGTATAAATAATATAAATATAAAATAAATGCTATATGCATTAGGTATTTAACCATTATTACTCGTAATAGCTCCTTGTTTCAATTGATAAATTCGATCACTATAGACCATCTTGTCTACTGAAACTAGATTTAAAACTTTTAGATTTATTGTATTATCGTAGTTGTGCAGCAAAATTTATTAGAAGTTGGCGTAATATTGTATTAATTAAGTTAACGTGATACCCAAAATTTTTATGTGGTTAGAGTTATGTTGTTTGATATTTCAATTAAGCCAATTATTTCCGACAAAATCCATTATTGCGACTGTTATCATATATCCAATAATGGATTTTGCGAAAACGTACTTGCCATATCTAAATCCTACATACTAGCAATGGAGCAGCATAACTGGCGCGAGCTTACCACTACGCTCACCAAGCCATGCACAGTGTGCCGACCATTTTCCAGTTACGTATACACTGTTCTTTTGTGTCTGTGTGAAAATGTCGATATGAGAATAATCAGTAGCGAATATGGGTAAACCCTCCCCAAGAAACCCCTCTTTTTTGAAATAGCGTATGTACAGTAGTGGAGTTAAATAGACTGACTATAGAGAAGAAGATTATTTTAAGATTTATATAACAGCAAAAATAGAAAAACTTCTTTTTATAATGGTTCGATAAAACAATATATAATATTAAACTTAATTGGGTAACCAAACACTTCATCCAATTTCTCACTGACATTTTAATATTTTTTAACTTTATATATATTTAATAACAAACAGAAAGTTGAATTGTCTATAGTTCCGATAATTCTATTTTATTTAGTACTTGACTAGTTTATTATTCATTAATCAAATTTATTATATAAATAATAGTTTATATAATAAATTGGTAGAATATAGATGAAGTGAAAAAAATTAAAAATTAAACTTTTATATCATGCGACAGGTCAGTTAAGTCATTTAAGTATTAAAATTTTAATGTTTCACTTGTCCTCAAATATAATTATTATCTCAAGACGTTGTTTATTTTAATGCGATTAAGAACTCTTGGCCCATAAGAAAAGAACGAAATCATTAAATGACGATGTATCTGAAATATTGTTAGTATTATCTGAAGTATTCAAATAATGCTGATTGATGTCTTTCGTCGTTATCAAATTCCAACAAAGAGATCATCAAAATAGCTTTTAATGTAGGTCAACGTATATAAAAGAAGATATAAATCTGGGATGGAAGCTCCCATTTATTTTTACGATCTCGTAGGTCTGAGAAGGCAGACCGCAAAACACAAACTTGTAAAATGAAAGATAATAGATGTCAATTTGTTGCAATACATTAGTGATTAATAAACAGAGTTGGTTTTAATTATCAAACCCTTCTCGTCATCAGAGATATTGCGTAATAAACAGAGGACACCATAATGATCATAATGTCCAACTGGCAGATTTCAAACACGACAACTTTCGAATACGAAATATTTAAAGCTATTTTTAGATTAAAAATTATACAAAAACTTAACTATGTGTTGATGATGCGAAACTGAGAGTAACTTTCAAACGAGCTCGGAAACAATGCCCATCTCGCATGGCCACTGTGGGATGCTGGCAAAACATGACTGTTTTTTTTATTTGATTGAGTTGATAAACGAGCTAACAGTACACCTGACAGAAAGCGGTAGCCTTACCGTCAGGCTATCCATGGACACCTGCAACCAACTTCTATTGGAGAAGGCTATCGATGCGTTGTCGCCCCAGAGGACTACGACGGAATATCTGACAGCCCGTAATTATACTGGCTCTCTATACCTTTTTTCTCTTACCTTCCTTATTACACTGCTATTTGGTGGCAGAAATGGGTATTACGGTGTCCTACCCAGACGAATACCAGGAGAAAGAGCCACCTAGTATATACTGATCTATCAATATCTCATGACGTGATCCCATATCCTGCTGGTCCCATAAATAGGTACGCTAAGCAAGGTCATTCGGTTACCAAAGAGATGCAATAGTTCAGAGATCTAACTCTTTATAAATGCGCACTGTGAATTAGAATTCACTTTCATCACTAAATTTGCGCCCGTTGTTCTAAAATGTTGAAAGCAGGGCATGAGTAACAACATCTTAAACTAACAATTTGTACCTGCAGTTGCCAACCACCCTTTATTCAGATCTCACAGACTATGTTGAGCAGAAGTATCACTAGTACAATATATTACTTAGGTGTTGAAACTGCGCACATAAACACGCTTGTTCGGCCTGGTGAGTGAGGAAATACCTTTGCAATTTTTAAAATTCAATTGAATTTATAGTGAAGTCCGTATATGTTCAATAAAATCATCAGCCAGTATTCAATAAAGCTCAATTCACTCATTACGGTTTTTATTTTAAGAAAATACTGAAACACGCTGTACATTAGAATTTTATGGAATGCATTATGCATTGAAAACAAGCAAAAAAATTTTTTTTTAAAATATATTGAACATTGTGAACATTTAAAAAAATCCTCATTGAATTTTTTTTATTTTTTTGTATAGTTATACGGAATATAGTTCTTTATAAACGTATACATTGCCACATGAGCGATTTACTGATACTTATATACAAATAAATACATACAATGTATTAATAATATGCAAGGGAATTTCCTTAATCGAAACGACAGTAAACAGGAAAATATTATCTTGTGCAGCAACTTACAACAGTAAGTAAATATGTATTTGTAAACTAATTCCTAAATTTCTTCATTAAGATTAATATAAATTGGATATTAATATAAATAAAATATTTCGTATCGCTAGAGCCATTGAAAATAGTTAAAATGAAAAGACAAACTTCGCTCTATAAGTGGTTTTTTTTGTAGGAAAGACGGCAAACGAGCAGGCGGTTAACCTGATAGTAAGTGAGCCTTTAAGGGAATTTGGGAGATGAGAAGGAGGATGAGGAAGGAAATGGGGAAGGGGAGCGGGCCGCTTACCTCACTCACCGAACGAAACGCAGAAGCACAAGATAGACCTCGGTCCGGCAGAATACCGGCGTAAAGTAGAGATCAGATATCTCTACTTCACGCCTGTATTTTGTGACCTGGACGAGCCGACTCATTCGAGTAGCAGCCAAAGCCGCCACTTGACTCTACCATGTAATTTTTATTTAAATAATTAAGAGTCAACCATTTTTTTTGAAGTTATACTTCTTTTGGTGCGTTAGGGAAAAGTTATGAGATTTTTTACGATGCGCGCGCACACTGACATCCAAAACTAACAGGATGAAGTTGGTTTCCAAATGTCTCTTAAATTATCTTGGTAACTATTATGGAGACTATACACTATTATGGAATGTATAGTCTCCATAGTAACTATATTCAAAGTAGTTATTCAAATATTTATGAATATATAACAGAGGTGTTTTTCATCAGTGGAGATAAAAAAATATATTCATACATAAATAAACATGTGTATTAGTGTGATTTAAAATTATATATGGTGGTGAATGATAATTTATTGTGAGTATTTGTCATAAAAGTGGTTTTTTATACAATAACAGTTTTAAGTGGGTTTAAAGATTTGAGGTTAACTGTCGGTACGTATTCTTTTTATTTGTTTAGTTACGCTAAAGAAGTATAACTTATTACGTTCGTACATAAGCACACACACACTTTTTTTTTAATGGGAAAAGCAGCAAACGAGCTAGCGGTTCCCCTGATGGTAAGTGATTACCGTCGCCCACGTACATCTCCAACACCATTTATTCCATAATAGATATATTATACCACTATTATCTCTTTTCTTAATGTTTAGTTATATTTAAGACCTGTCTGCGTGATTACTGCGTCCGTCTGTTTTTAAATTAAAATATAATATATATAAATATTTCTTAACAGACAACTACGGTTTTTAGAGTATTTTTAAGTCGATCCTACTGCTTGTGCATTAAGTTGAACATCTTACCTGTCGATGCACGAAATAGCTTCAAAACGACGGACAACTGGTTCACTGCGTCCTTGTCTGACGGTGTGGTTACAGTGACAAACTGTGTGGTGCAATAATTTTCTATCCCTTTTATGTACCTTTAATATTTAACAACTGGTTGACAAGAGGTTGCGGTCAAGTTAGAAACGGCAACCCTACATTTTTAATTTCCATTCTCATTATTTTTGTAATGAATTATAATTTACCTTCAAAACAAGTGAATGAAATCGTTTAAAAAAAACACGTTAGTATTTATGTAGTATTTCACTGTTAATAAATAACAATCTCTAGAAAAAATATTTTAATAATGAAACAAATGGACGCAGTAAAAATCAAATCTTGTACAAGTTGTATTTAATAAATAGGTTAACAAAACAAAGTATTACATTCTTCTTCGTTATACAAAATTAAATACAGAATTCTTAAAATACATTCGTGCTTGTGTCCAACTATTTCCAAACATAAAAAAAAAATATGGAATAAGATCAACTAACACATTGTTTTGCTTCCTTTGAATACCACTTTAGCGATTCGTGGTAAGTATATTTGCGTCAGTATTTATTTTTAATAATCTTTGTTTAATCGAACATTCAATAAATCGAATGCACGGTTCGAATGTTTAATATGTATTTTAGTCCAAATACACACTTTTGAATAATACTCCCAACTCAAACAGAGAGTCGCTCGTCTCGTCTTTACCTATTCGTATCAAATGTGAAAAAGACAAAATTAAGCTTATGCGATAAGATCTGTGGAGGAATCAAATATATTGGCACAGATAAAGGACATTAATATGGGATGGAATACACTAATAAAGTTTAATATGGTTTTTCAAAATAATCATGTCACACCAATACCGGTTGTTGTTGAGAACACTTCGGAGTTGGAGTTATCGACGGAAACTTATCCTTATCCTTAACAGCCTGTAAATAGTCCACTGCAAGACCTCCTTCATAATAAGGATTTGCGGTAATCACCAAGCTCGGCAATCGGATTTGATCGTAGTACCAGATATCTCGCACCTTAGACGCTGCTGTCCGTCATCGGTGTGCTTAATTTTGGTCTAGTATCTTTCGATATGGTTATCCCTCCATGTATCGGTAGCCATAGCAATTTTCAAGGTTTTTCCCTTACTCCCACAATATTTTGAGTAGTCAGACTGGTGCATCTGGTGCATGTTTGACCGTTTGTGATAATCTTACCGGGAAGACTTATGACATGTTGTAATCAAGATGAGTATTGAATGATGTTCTCCTGGTTTAACGGTACAACGTTCTAAATGGACTCAGTAAAGAACGGGTCTTATTTATAAAATCATGTAGAAAAGATGTCATGAAAAACGACATCATGAAGTTGGTTGGTAATTGTCTCTCAAGTTTTCATGAAAACTGATAACTATATTCAAGGTAGTTATTCAAATATATATGAATCTACAACACGTGTTTTATATCAGTGGAGATAAAAATATATTCATACATAAATATACATGTGTATTTGTGTGTAATTTTAAACTATATATGGCGGTGAATGATAATTTATTTAATTAAACCGTTATCAATTGACACACGGGATAATATTTTTAGTATTTTTGTTTTGTTACGCTAAAGAAGTATTACTTCTTACGTGCGTGTACATAAGTACACAACCACGTTTTTTATGTAGTTATGTACATACGTCATCCAGTCCTTAACTAGAATCCATCGTGTCTTGGGTGATATATATACCTTCATAAATAAATAATCATATGTACATTAATAATTCATGACCCGATTACAGACACAAAAATTCATACAAATGTTTGCCCCTAACAAACGAACCTGCAACTCTAAGCTACGAAGGCAGCGTCACTTCCAACTAAGCTATCGAGCCGTTATACTTTTTTTTATGTTTTAACCATTGCAGATTGCCCTGAAAATGAACAATATTACAAGTGTGCCCTGGAGGTATGTTACAAAAACTGCCAAGATTTGAAAGGCCTCCCCCTTGCCCTTCAATATCTGCAGACTGTTATAAGCCTTCGTGTGAGTGCAAGCAGGACTTCTTAAGAAACGAAAACGGACTTTGTGTACCAGAAGCAAAGTGCTGTAAGTTTTTCAATATTTATAATTGTTTATTGATGTTTCAATATATTGTAATGTACAGGATGGATGGGACCTACGGATGGGTTAACGTGTTTAACGATTTCATGTGGTTTTAAATAACAATCCTATCAAACCAGATCACGCAGAAGGTGACTTATGGCAAATTTGTTTAAAATCTTTACATATTTTGTGCATTATAAGAAGAAAAAGGGCAGATTAAAGAAGTACGTAGTAGCGGCGGCTTTTGCTGCTGTTAGAATGGGCTGGCTCGACCTAAGTAATACCACGGCCTCGCAAATTGAAGTAGTTTTTTTGTGCTTCTGCGTTTCGTTCTGTGAGAGAGGTAACCGTAGGCCCATTCCCTTTGTAATAATGTTTCCTACATTTTCTTTTTAATAACGTTTCAAAAAGACCTGGCGAATGTAGGTAATGTAAATAATTTTTCGTTACGATGTTACATAGCGAAACTACATATTTGGATTTCATTGTTTCAGCGTCGGAGAGTTAAAAGATGGATAATTCGGCAGAGAAATAAAATACAGATGTATTAACGGAACGGCCTTTTGTATCGTATTTTGTATGTTGATTTTAATTATAAATGTATTTTAAAATATTTACACAAGTGTTATCTCTACAATTCACCTCTGAATAATTGAACAGGCCTTTCAATTTTTTGACAAGTCCGGCTGCTTAATAACTTGCAACAAGCAAAATTGTAGCAATTAGTGTTTCCTTTTGGCACATGTTAATATCTGTTTAACATATAATTCATTGTTAAAATAATGAGCTTCACGACCGTACACCCAACACATAGTCACATGTCGTACGTAAATTTTGAAAAACTTATCATCGGCCTCAAAAATAAATAGACCGATGTCCTGCAGTGAATTTACGGATTGTTAAGGTAAGTTTAAGGTCGGTACCATTCAAACCGGAAAACAATAGTGGTCGCACAGCTGTTAGGCGGCAGAAAGGGGTAAGAGTGTCGAACTCACGCAGACGTCTCCTAGAGACGACTGTCTGCCTAGAAGTCGTCTATACAATTACTGAATCTACTATTACCTGTGAATTTATTAACAATCGTGGTAGAGCCAAGCGGCGGCCGGGGTAGTACCACGACCTCGCGAATACCGGCGTGAAGTAGAGCCATCTTGTGCTTCTACGTCTCTTTCGGTGAGTGAGGTAACTGGAGGCCCATTCACCCCTCCCCAAATCCCCTCTCTGTCATCCCTCCCATCACCCAATATCCTCATAGGCCGATACCGCACCTGCAGCTCCTCTGGTGTTAAAGATACTTGTGGGTGACGGTAATAACTTACCATCACGTGAACAGTTTATGCGTTTGCACCCTTAAAAAAAATCTTAGTCTTGGAGTGACTAAGTTTTGTACATCGGTATTTTCGTCACATAAGTAAACGTAGGTACCTCCTTTTATACAGATCAGTTACTTATGTATAGTTATGTTGCCATATTGTTTACAAACATATACATTTTACGCCTTCTGATCAACATTTGTGTGCGTCACAGGGGCAGGTCGGATTAAACATGAAATACTTACCGCGCCTCCGAAAGTTTAGTATTAAACGACCCCTGGGGAACACGGCTACACACGCTGCGGTGAAATAAATTAAAAGCCGGCATGATATTATTTGGATTCATCATCATCATCATCATCATTTCAGCCTCTCAGAAGTCCACTGCTGTATATAGGCCTCCCCCAAAGATTGCCACGAAGCTCGGTACTGAGCCACCTGCATCCATCGACTTCGACACGTATTCTGCAAAATTACAGCGACCCCCCTGATCTAGCTAGCTAAGTGGTATTAACACCACGTTTCCTGAGTGGTTTTGCTATCGCCGTGCCAGACACCTCACACCTGAGACTGAGGCTAGTCATCGATTTGCTTATTTCGAGCCTAGCTACCGACACATGATATCACGCCTTCTGACGTCAGCTACAACTCATTCCAAATAGCCGTCTTATACAACACCCACGGGATGAGATTGGTTGACAGATTTCTTTACGCGGACACTGCACAATCATATTATATTCGAACACGTTAATAATATTAATAGTAAACTAAGAACAAATTATTACCAGAATTTGAAAAAAACAAATTGTAACAAAAACATATTGTACACGTTTCATAAGAATAATACATTAGATAGTATAATATTATGCAAATACATAATTAAATTTATATATATCAAATACATATTTTATATATTTATTAATATATAAAATATTCGTGATAATTTTAATATTTAAGAATGTCCTGTTACTGGATTTCTCCCACGCAGCGTGAAGATCGTATAGGGTTTGGGACTCCCGGAGTCAAATCAAAAGAAAATAGAAATCCAGCGAGTGAAGAAGTGGAATTTTCTTGCATCATTTGCTGGAAGTATTGAAACTAACAGTGATTTTAGCATATGAAACAGAAGAATTCAATTCTAGCCCCTAAGTAAACAAAGCTTACACCGAAAGGGCTTTAAATATAGGCCAATGTACATAAATCTAGAATAAAGGCCCCATTTATCTTTACGATAGGTCTGAGCAAGCTGACCACAAACACAGACATGTAAGATGCAAGAGATAGATATAAATTTCAAAGCATATTGTTTTATAAGTACGTAAGTTCAGGGTGGTGAGAAGTCTAGATATTTTAGACCTCTTAACACAATACAGTTTTCAGCAGATTCTATTTTTTGGACAAAGTGATAGAAGGTGAGCATGTCACCGTCTTAGTTATCAATCCACCGATATAAGTTATACCTAAGTTTTTAGAAGCTTATTGGTACGAGTCCTCCTCATGAATCAAACTCCGGTATACTGATTCCGAGACTAGTGATCGTGAAAATATTTATTATACTGTAATACGAATACAAATGATTAGTTATTAACAATACCGCAATGGTACCGCATTCGTTCTCAATTTACATAATAATTATTAATTTTAGCTTAGTAAAGTAAAGTAAGTTCTCGTAGTTAAAAGTAAGGGGTCGCCACGCTGCTCCAGTGCGGGATGGCAGCCTTCACATATACTCTAAATAATGTTTTTTATTATTTCTCAGGCCTGCGGGTTTCCTCACTCTGTTTTCTTTCACCGCTGAGCAGGAGGTAAATACTTGCACAACACTAAAATTGTTTAACAGTTTTAGTGTTGCCGGCACCTAGGATTGAACTCAGGTCACTCGCGCTCTATGAAACTAAAGTGGCTAGGACTAGGCTGCCTCGGCTTCCCTTATAATAATGCGATATATTAAGATGAGTAGCGAGTGCCGGATTTGTATTCAATCAAGTTATAAAACAGTCAAAGTTTTGGCTGCGATTTCATCTTTTAGTTAGTATTTAAATTTTAGTATCTTAATAGCATTATACAGGTTAATTCATAGTCCACTGACAAAGCAGAATTAATTTTCTGCTAAACAAAAGTAAAAAAATGAAAAGTATAAAAAAATATTTATTCGTTCTGCGGTTTTTGTGTATAAATCTTATTCAAGACAAGATCTTATTCACGCGTGCCTTATTCAGCTAGCACATTTTCAGTTGTTTATTAAGTAAATTTAATTACGTGCTCCTTTCTCTTGATCATTTATTCCCATTGTCGGCTATATCAATACTCACGTAAAGGGTCATGAATTCTGTTATTCCACCTTTATTTGAAAGATTTATGCATATTAGGAGTTCAAACGTAATGTTCCAAATTCCAATAACAGGCAAATAGAAGCGTTACAGTAAAATATATCTTGTACCATTGTTAACAAAACTCGTTTTACAATCTCTGTCATTGCAACTGTTCAGATAGTAATTCACGTCAACAAGTTGAGATATTAAGCTGTTAGGCCGTTTTCTAAGTCTCAATGCCCCGACGTTCAGTAGATTAACTTGTATAAGTTGCACCGGACATTATTGTTCATTGGGTATTTCATCCATATCGAAGTTATGTTGAGGTTAAAGATCACCTTAGGTCGTGAGTATAATAAGTTTCAATTTATTTTTAAATATCCTTTCTCAGATATCACCTCATAAAGAAAGGTAAAATAAGTTTTAACGAAAGATGTGTAATTTGTAAATTGCAATTTTCAAGTCACGCATCATTCGATACGTCGTCAACCAATACAAGTTCACCTAAAAATAATAATAATATTATGTAAAATGTTAGTTAGGCTATTTAGGATATCAGACCAAGTTTATGTACCAGTATAACCTCGTGCTACTAACAGAAGAACGTATGTTTTTCAGATTGAAAGTCAGTTATCATTTTATTTTAGTAAAAACTAGCTATTTAGGGTATAGTTACTTGGTAGAAGAGGTTTACAAGATAGGATATAGGTCTCGAATATAGATCGCAGTACTGGACACCTAGTATGTTAGACGCTGCTGCCCTTCATCGGTTTGCTTAATTTTGGTTTGGTATTTTTAGAGATAAATTAGATAGATATCCCGATATCCATCGGTAGCTATTGCGATTTTCAGGGTTTTTCCCTTAGTCACCACTTACGACACCCATGGGAAAAAAGAGTGTTGTTGAGAATTGTTCTTTCGCCGGTAGCATACGGCTAATTTAATATTTCTGCAGAACACAAGGTATTGATTTTCGGGTCCACTTGACCTTTTATCATCTGATCCTTACTCCGATCTTATCGTATAAGTGCTGTGGGAACTGGCATTGCATAGAAGTTCATCGGCGGATCAGAAGAAAGAAAATATCAAAACAAGAAAGAATTCGACAACGAGAAATAATTGCATGTAGTTATTCATATTCATACATAAAAATAATAAGCAGTAAAAAAATATAATTAGTCGACTCTAATCTAAGTCACGCTTCCATCGAGAATTTATTTGAGGATACTCAAGGCGACACCCTAAATCTTCTATCCTAGTTTCTTTTAAGATTCGACTCTCTCATAGAACCTAAGAAAAAACAGCCCGCACAAACTATGATTCTTAAATATAAACCTTTGGTTCTTAAATGTATTAATACAATCACTGCTCTCCGTCATCTACACTGTACGCGCGACTTCGCTTCCGTGATCAAAGAGAAATAAATTTTGATAGCGTTCGATTGATTTGATTTCGTCGACGAAGACGCCATTTTAAACGTATAAACCGATGATATAAACCTATACCTGGTTAGATGCAAGACGTTTAGGTAATGCGATCACCAATCCAAACTGTCAAGCGAAGCAATTGCGCCAAAGGTACCTGAGCTACGCCACTTGAGGAATACATAGAATTATACTTAAAGTGTCACACTGTGTCAGACAATATGTCAGATAAAGAATAAAAATCTAAGTTTTAAAAATTACTCAATACTACTTAAGGAATCTATTTCATGTACAGATATGACTCTGTAAACGTTTTATTGTATGTATATACATTTTTTGATATATGCAGTGTGTACGTGAACGCTTTTACGTTGCTATCAAATATAAGGAACCACTCAACAGAACTACTAATGACATAAAAATTGTATGCCGATATAGTTTCTTCATGTATCTTTGTAAATATTTATCTCTTATTCATGCTTTATTTACAATATAAATATTTACTTACTCTGAAGACAGCCTGGTCAGTAATCTGACCAAAAGTCATGCTTTTGACAAGATCCTGGGAAATAATTCAACCTTTTGCATCTTGACTACTAGATTACGGCCACAGATACCTTGTCAGTCATCTCTGTTTGACTCTTACATCGTTTTCGGCATGTGGTAATATAATGTTCATAAAAGTAAAGTAGCAGCCTGTAAGTGCCCACTGCTGACCAAAGCCTCCTTCTCAAACATTTGAGAGGGATTTTCTCAGACATGCTTGTTTCCTGACGATGTTTTCCCTCACCACTGAGCAAATTCAGGTAAATACACCACATAAAATTGCTATTAACAATTTTCGTTGGCCGGCATCGGAGCTCGAAGCCAGGTCACTCGCGCTTTATGAAAATAAAGCAAGCGCCTTGACCACATGGCTACCACTCTATGTCAGTCAGTGTTCATTTTCATTATAATTATCATAATGACAGAAGAAAAAAATATATGAGATCAGAATTCAACTATGTAATTTTAAAACTATCAGAGACTTTGCACTATTGTACCAGCACAGCCAGTGCTTAATTAGCAAGTGAATTGTGATGATTACGATGGCTTTATACCTAAATTTGAGTATTTTGCATGCGATAATGGTGACGATAATTAATCCTTCGCCTATAGACAAACAACTACCATTCAGTAAGTTATATTCGTATAATGTAACGTATTGGTTTAAATTAAAGACACCTTTCATTGTGATTACCAACAGTTTGTTCATAAAACTAATTACATTTTATATTTATAATATGTATAATATTTAAATTTGGAAATTTAGTAAAATATTTAATTGTGGAAAATTGTCACACGCCCACTACATTGATTTATTGATAAACTCTCAAACTTGAATTATTTCTAAAATTAATTATTTATAAACCATTCTATGACTATATTTTCTATGTTTTGACACTCAAATTATAGGCACCCTTAGTATATTTTAGTGTTCAATATATCCGGACTGTTACAAGCCTTCGTGTGAATGCAAACAAGACTTTTTAAAAAAAGGAAACGGACTTAGTGTCCCTGAAGAAATGTTCTTTTTCATTATTTATCGGCTTTTTAAAGAGGGCCCAATGCCGACTTAAAACCATTTCAGCAACATGTTCCTATTATGTTTAAACAGCTGTGTGTGATGTCGTCAGATAATCTACGAATCCTATTCATTCCGGTAATTTCGTAAATATCTACCAAGGGACAGCGCTCACCGGATATCCCACCGGAGTATCTAAATATCATCTTAAATATGCAAGAAGTAGCTACGAAAATTCTGGAAGGACTTGCTGTTATTTACGGATTTAGGAAAGGCATTTTTTTCGCAGTAGACTATTGAAGGAAAAAGAAGGCTGATAATGATGATGTTGATGATACTAATAATGTACGTTATACTTTATGTGGAGCACCTTAGGATATATCCGGGAAATGTTAATGGTTTTTGCGCAAAAATTTTAAAACCTTATAATTGGAGGCATCAGGCAGCCTATCATTTTAATGGGACCTAGGGTTGAACACTTTTAACTATTATAAATTTTTTCCATGTCCCAAAATTTTTATATATTTTTTTCTAATTCTAAAGTCAATGTGGTATTCTATTTAATATAATAAATAATGACATAATTTTGTAGGCATATATAAAAGGAATTCTCGCCCGATAGGGTAAAATTCTAGTGCATATAAATACATGAAATACGATAAAATAAGTATTATATTATATTATAAAAATATACGTAGCCAAAAAGAAATATACAAATAAAATTGGAGTGGTCGATGGGTTTTATTTATTAGGATTAGGGGAAAATGGAAAGAAACTAGCGAAAGGTGCGGGCGGTATCGAGCTCTGAGAGACTAACTGCGACTAACCCCTTTTGCAGAGACGAGTATTGGAATAATTTCGTTCGGAATACCGCCTCAATTGTCAGTCTTTTTTTTTTTTTTTTTTTCCTGGATGGAAAATGCTGTTACGCATACCCTGTTGCTGGCCGGTAGGCCAGCAACTGGGTTATGTCGGACTCAATCCCCTGAAGGAGGACCATACCGACTAAAAACCATCCACACGCTGTTAGCCCGGAGGCTTTCACAGCCTCATCTGAATTGACTCGCGAGCAGATTGGCCCGCGAGTTTGGCGGGATGACGATTTACTTTAATGGCGCGCGGATTTATACGCGGAAGGATAAGACAAAAATAGTGGTGCGGAGACCGGTGAACCCTGACAAACCGACGCGACAGACCCCGATCGTGAGACGCTCCGGCAAAGTGTATATGGCTGCTTTAACCCTTGGGGTGAGCACACGTATGCGGAACGAAGTCGCTAACGGGACCGCCGCGTAGCGTGCGCGGGACACGGACGGCACTCACTAGTAATGGCTCGCGATTGAACGCGGGAAAAGTGGTAGAGTCGAAGTAGGGACCCGCTGATGCGGGGCCCACTAGCGATATACTGACACACGACATATTGTACTGCGAAACTCCGACAAAGTGTTATGGCTGCTCAAACCGAGGGGCGAGCACACGTATGCGGGAGGCTAATAGTGGCGTGAAGACCTATGACCCTGACAAACCGACACGACAGAACCCGATTGTGAGACACTCAGGCAAAGTGTATATGGCTGCTTCTAACCCTAGGGGCGAGCACACGTAAGCTAAGCGAAGTCGCAAACGGGACTGCTGCGCGGCGTGCGCGGGACACGGCCGACACTCACTACTTAATAGCTCGCGAATATGCGCGGGAAGATTGAGGCGCGGCGACCAACGGCCCTGACTAACCGACACGACAGAACCCGCTTGTGAGACGCTTAGCACAGTGACCTTATATGCGGAGCGAAGTCGCAAACGGGACTGCCGCGCAGCGTGCGCGGGATTAGGACGGCTCTCACTAAATAATAACTCGCGAATACGCGGGAAGATGGAGGCGCGGAGACCGACGACCCTGACATGATCTACGCGACAAATACTGAGTACGAGACACTCCGGCACAGTGTCATGGCTGCTCAAACCGAGGGGCGAGCACACGTATGCGCGGGGCGAAGTCGCAAACAGTACCGCCGTGCAGTATGCGCGGGCGACGGGCGGCACTCACTTTAATAACACGCGGACAAAGACGCGGAAAGACAATAGGGCCGAGTAGGCATTCGCAGGTGCGGGGCCACTAACGACCCATTGCGAACTAATGACTCATCCGTTGCGAAACACTCCGGCACAGTGTTTATGGCTGCTCGAACCGGAGGCGAGCACACGTGTGCACGGAGCGACGGCGCAAGCGGGACTCTTTTGAATTGTCAGTCTCCTCGTGAACTAGGTATTTATGTCACGGATTCAGTATGTAGCTCAGGACCAGGGCATTTGGCACTTTAATTTCATAAAACGGAATAAATAAGAGTCGGTACCACGGTCTCGTAGAGTACGGGCGTGGAGTAGAGGCATCTTATGCTTCTGCGTTTCGTTCGGTGAGTGAGGCAAGAGGAGCTCTACCGCTCCCAAACCCAGTGAGTCTTATACGATTTTTTTGTAATCTTTATTAATACATAAATAAAAATGTGTTATACAACATTAAAAAAATACTCGTTTAGAGTTCTCAAATGAGTAATTTTGTTTTATTATTCTCCTCGGCATCTTTTCCCGTGTGTTAAGAATGAGTACCAACTACTATTATAATGGCATGTTAAATATTTCTAATATATTACTTGTATATACTGCTTGTATAGAGCGTTTTGTTAACATCCAAAAATACATGTTTCTAATCAACACAACTACCAGATTTTTAAATGTTGGAACGATTATTAAATGTTAAAGAAATCAAATATACAAGTTTCGTACGTCAATTATTATTATATATATAATAAAATAATGACATAATTTTGTAGGCATATATAAAAGGAATTCTCGTCCGATAGGGTAAAATTCAAGTGCATATAAATACATGAAATAAGTATTATATTATATTATAAATAAATATACGTAGCCAAAAAGAAATATACAAATAAAATTGGAGTGGTCGTTGGGTTTTATTTATTAGGATTAGGGGAAAATGGAAAGAAACTAGCGAAAGGTGCGGGCGGTATCGAGCTCTGAGAGACTAACTGCGACTAACCCCTTTTGCAGAGACGAGTATTGGAATAATTTCGTTCGGAATACCGCCTCAATTGTCAGTCTCCTCGTGAACTAGGTATTTATGTCACGGATTCAGTATGTAGCTCAGGGACCAGGGCATTTGGCACTTTAATTTCATAAAACGGAATAAATAAGAGTCGGTACCACGGTCTCGTAGAGTACGGGCGTGGAGTAGAGGCATCTTATGCTTCTGCGTTTCGTTCGGTGAGTGAGGCAAGAGGAGCTCTACCGCTCCCAAACCCAGTGAGTCTTATACGATTTTTTTGTAATCTTTATTAATACATAAATAAAAATGTGTTATACAACATTAAAAAAATACTCGTTTAGAGTTCTCAAATGAGTAATTTTGTTTTATTATTCTCCTCGGCATCTTTTCCCGTGTGTTAAGAATGAGTACCAACTACTATTATAATGGCATGTTAAATATTTCTAATATATTACTTGTATATACTGCTTGTATAGAGCGTTTTGTTAACATCCAAAAATACATGTTTCTAATCAACACAACTAATAAATGTTGGAACGATTATTAAATGTTAAAGAAATAAAATATACCTTCGCTTATTTTCGTTCCGTGGATTTGTACGCTGTCGTTTCTTAGGTACTTTTCCAGATCACAATACAATTGTATTTTTATGTATTATTTTGACAGCGAATTTACATTAGATTTAAATTATTAAGGAATAAATCATATTATAATAAAATCCATACTTTAATTACAATGTCAATGCTAATCGGAAGAAGAGTCACAGAACGCGACACAATACTGTCAGATTTGAAGGCAAATAATTGCACAAATACGGTTTTAAACTATCTCACACGTCATCCAGTCCTAAACTGAGATTACCTGTGCCTTGATAACTGGATAATGATAAATGATGATATGACATAACCTACATTGATTAATAACACATAATATATAGACATCCATAACCTTGTAACAAACATTTATTTTCATCGTATAAATATTTGCCCCTAGCAAGTAATGCCCAGCTTTAAAGGTAGGGTCATTACCAACTAGACTATCGAGTCGACTATATAAGATTCATACTCTTCAAGATAACTAAGGAATTAAAAATGCGCTCTAGTTGCTCAAGAGTATGATTTAAAATTCAGAGTATGCAAGCAACTCTTACTACTACGTAAAACCTAAAAAAACTAAAACTAAAAAATTATTTAAACTCATATAATATAAAACATAAACTAAAAAATCACTACATAGACCATATTAATAATTAACATTTATATGTATTTATGAGAATATATAGGTTTAAAGTATTTTAATGCTTCGCATATATTTAATATTACTGTGATAAACCTATTATCATAATATAAATAAATATTCTCCAATGCAACGTAATATTGTACTAAACAATAAGTATAGGAATCAGTAGATCTGTAGATCACTGTGACACTGTGGCTCCATTTGTTTGATTTCTTTTTGCAGTATACCCACGTAACTAATGATACAATATTCGTTGAATTGAACAACGCAGTGGTACTTATATCAGTGAATACTAGTATGTACACAAACCAATGAAGGATTCCTCATACTATTTGTCAAAATTTGTGAATATTATTTATTTTTTGGTAACCAATGTAGGTTACAAAAAAATAAAAAATAAAACCTGTATTAGAAGCAAAGAAACTAATTACAAATTAAATTCCTGTAATTCCAAGCAATGTTAACCTTTTAAATAATTATTGAGACTCATCATCACAATTATTTACATACTTAGCAACAAATGTGTTCGGAACATGGATGAATAGAAAAAATATTCTTTTTAAATTATCAATATCGCCCCGAATCGAGATTAAAAATGAAAATGGAGGTATATCGAAGTACAAAAATCTTTTGATCAGTCTCATCTACAGGGCCATTGTGAAATTTATGATAATAATTTTAATCCTCAAAATCGATCTGACGTAGCTTAATTTTGGAGTAGGAATTCAATTCCCTATCTGCTCAGAATTTAGGAATTCCTATTCTGGGGTTAAAAAAAAATTAATCTGGTAAATTTTGTTCGGGGAAATAAAGCTCTTTCTCCTGCACGCGGTACATACCGCTCAGCAACCCGCTAGCTCAACGTGCCCAGTATGGGCAAACTTTTCAAAATATAAATGCCTGCTTTGGCTGCCACTTTCTTGGTTTAAAAAATTGCTTAAACGCGGGATAGCTTAACTATTTCTGCCATCATATATCTGCAAATATCCATTACACGATTTCTTTTCGTGAAAATTTCAGAGCTACCTGTATAAGGAATGATGTTAAGGAGAGAAAGCTATTTGCAAACACTTTATTCATTTCACACAAACAAATAATCCAATTTACGCTACACCGCGTAACAAGAAAATTAGAATTTCTTTACGCTCATACCACACGGTAGAATCACCTACATTCTAATTTATCGCTCCGGCAAGCATTATATAACCTATTAAAAAGATCACTAAACGCGACTAGAGTGCGATTATTGCGAATATCACTAAATATGCAAAATTTTAATGACATTATGTGTTGCAATAATACAAATATTATGACACGTTAAGTGATATTTAAAAAATCTTTCCATGAATTCAGACAGAGATTCAGTCACAAAATCAGAAAACTTACATTACATGAATAAAATTAGTCATAGGTAAAAACCATCAGTGACTCGTTTTAATATGAAATACAATTTGCACTTTGGATTAGATGGATGTACTACAGTTTGAGGAGATTCTCATCGTTTCTAAAAATGTGATTACATTGGCAAAACAATTTTTGAAGAAAGTTCTGTGCCGGTAATGGCTTCAACAAACTTGGATGGATTTTTCGCCATCATTCTATGGCTAGAGCCTCCTTTGCTATCTAGCGGGGTGCACCACGTGCTGTTAGGGCTTTGAAACTAAGATATATTCCCCCTTATGGGGGGCATAAGGGGGAATATATCAATTTTTTACATATAGGTAGTAGTAGGTAGACTATATTATTTACGCATTTAATTTGTTTATCGCGTTTAATTTGATTCTAAATGTGATCTCTCTTATACAGGGCACACAAAAATGAACCACAAAACCACGACTCAGCTTACCACTGCACGACCTCACTGTATCATGAGGTCGTGTAGCAAGGATTTCATTCTGCGTAGATCGAATCAAAAATTAATAATTATAAAACTGACCGTAGCCGGGTAAACGGCAATGTCGTCAAATACCTCCTCAACGTGACCACGGGTGTTATAAAGCATCCGAAACGTCGGCCATGAAAAGGTAATAATTAAACGCTATAAAATTCGGAAATAATAGTTTTATTTAAAATGTATAGTATTCGCAAAAATCATCAATTTAAAGATGTTTTAATAATTACATATTTGTTTTTTAAATTGACTGATTTATACATCCATATCGATCTTCATAAATTTATGATCTTTCTGTTATATATTACAATTAGAATGTTTGTTTTCAAAGCCTGTTAAGTTTGATTATTTATATGTAGTGTTAATAATAATACGTCATTTGTGGAGTTTCATCGTACTGCGTATTTTAATTTAGCTACTCCACAGTACGATGATATTGCCCAAATTACCTCCATCTACGTCCCTTGACAATAAGTCACATCCATTCATTCTATTTATCGTTTCACCGCGTTCGCCAATATTTAAACGACACGAGTATCTTGGTTGAACATTAGAACATATGCAAGACTATTATAATAATAAAAGCTGTCAAAACTAAAACTTTTTATTTTTATTCACCAGCTTGTTAATAGTCTACTACTAGACTTAGCCTTCTCCTACTGGGAGCATTTGCTATAATCATCATATTTGGCTGACGAGTTTGCGATCGCAGTACCAACCGTATCTTATATAGACAGTTCTGTCTATTTTCGGAATAACATTTTTAAAACGCTTTATCTGTCACCTACCAAGCGCCAAGACGCTTTATCCAGGGCTTACTCTTAACCGATTCTTATTTCTTATCTTACACCATCGAGAAGATGAGGACTTGCGACACCATCAGGGAGAGATTACGCTGCCGTCACGTGAATCATTAAATTTAAGAAATTAAATCATATAACGCATTTAGTATGCAGACGTTTATCAGATTCACGTTTGGTATGTTCGACTAAATACTTAATGACGGATATAAATGAATCAACAGCACTTACGAGTACTTCACAGTAACACGATCTTAAAATACTCGTTTTAACGATTTCCACAAACCCTGCTATATCGTTAACATTTATTATCTACTGGAATTTAAACTGGTTTTTAGTTCGGCATTTAATGAGTATGGATCCTTTGCTTATGCTATAATTATGCATAACGAAATTTCCTTTGTTTACTACGGAGTGTAAGTGGGGAATCTACTAGTTTTTTTTTTAAATTACTTCTACATATCCACGTTATGCACCTTGTTAGTTCGTAAACGATATTCTGGCGACCTTAGAATCTACGACAATTTTCCTAAATGCATGATGATCATCATCATCTTAGGCCTATTTAACTCCATGACTGAACATAGGTCTCTTTAGGAAATCGCCAACAATACATTATATATTTTCTAGAGACATATCCGACAGTTTACTTACGCTTCTTTCTTTACGAATAAGTGTGTAATTGAAAAATTTTGCATTTATATAAATGACAAATGAATGCAACCGTAGCTATTTCGATAGCCGAAAATCAGTGCTTAACTTCCGCATGGGCTATACGCCCACTAAGATACGTCAAATTTGTACCATTGCAGTGGACATACTGTGCACTAATTTTGACGGGAAAACGTTGTGTTTTAAATTTCTGTTTCTACCGGTTTTTATATATATTCAAGTGTGTTCGGTAAAGATACTTCTATATATATATCTATTTGTCTATGTGGTAAACTCACCAACTCGTTTTGTAAATACATTTTTTCGTTGGTGCCACAGAAAACTTTATTTGATTTGAAACTGGAAACTGTATCCCGCGGAGAGTAGTCTATTTTACCGCAACGTCACGATGCATTAACCACTAAGTGATTTATAACGAAATTTACCGCGCGGCACTTTTTTATCACTTATCTGAAAAGAGAATCGTAGGATATTTATTTTCTTACGGTTGAATATTCGTGCTGATTTGTCTTATTTCTTGCCGTGGCCATGCCATGTGGCAGGCGGGTTGGCTTTAATTTGGTTGAGGGGGGGCGATGGATCGTACTTGTGAATTCATTTATTTCACATACAGACAGACGAACGCCGAAACTTTTGTCACCATAAGACTCTTATATTATAATAAAATACAAACGCATCTCTATAAACTTACAACCTAACGAATCTTTTTCGGGGTGTATTTTTCTTTTTTGCCAAATGAATAAGTATTGTTAGAAAATTAAAAACGTACATTACCATATTTATGTTTTAAATTTAAAAGACATGAAGTCAAATTAGAGCATTCTACAAATTGATTACGTTGAAACGGTGTACCGGTTTGAAAATGATCATTACCTTTTCTATATTCATGAAGCAATCCGATAGAAAAGCTTCACGGCAACTTGTTTTCGAAAAACGTATCAGTTTATATTGAGTATTAGCATATGGGATAAGGCGAATTTCACTATGCTGAAATTGTTTCGAAGTTGATATAGATACTACATATAGACATCATTAGAATAGACCATTTTAGAACATACCAACTTTTGCTCCGAATGTCAACCTCAATAGTATTTCAACCGTGGTAGAGAAAAGCGGCGGCTTTTGCTACTGCTAGAATGGTCCGGCTCGTACTGGGTACCACGGCCTCGCAGAATACTGGCATGAAGTAGCAGCATCTTTTGCTACTTCTGTTGGTTTGGTGAGTGAGGCCCACTCCCCCCTCCCCCATCCTGAATCCCCAAATATCCTATGACTGGCAACACACCTGTAGCGGCACTTCGGGTGTTGCAGATGTATGTGGGCATCGGTAATCACTTACCACCACCAGGTGAACCGCATGCTCATTTGGCACCTTTCCCACTAAAAGAGAAAAAAGAATGTGGTGCATCCTAATAGCTAACAAACAAGGTTCCGGCGAACCGGACTATGGTGTAAAATCTACCGAACCTAAATGCTTGTGATGGGGAGCAGCATCACCAGTGCGCGTACCGCAGTGTCAGTACCCTCGCCATATACTGATTGCGAAGAAGATCGAAAGACCAATAAAAAAAATATATGTTATTAGTTGTTCTTTATTCATAGACATGTCATTTAATTAAACCAGTTAATAATATTATACATGTTCGGAAGCACTTGCATGATTTAACTAGTTGCATGCAGCACTATGTTGCACTAAATGGATATTCTCTTTTATGGACTCTTTTATGAAGATAGTCTGTACTTTAGTATATAATAGTGCATAGATACAATGGAGCCGTGATAACTCAGAGGCCAAACACTCGCTTTAAGTTTTATAGTACGCCAGTGACCTGTTTTATAGGGATGTTAGTGCGCCAATTTTGAGTGTAAATTTAACCATTAAGGCAGTCTAGGATGGAGAAATTCTCTTCTTCTTTCTTTCTTTCTTTCTATTAGAACTTTTTTAAACGTTGCGCTTCTGCGTTTCGTTCGGTGAGTGAAGTAACCGGAGGCCCCATCCCCCTCCCAATCCTCTCTCCCATCTGCCTAAGACCCTTAAGGGCCGGCAACGGACCTACAGCACCACTGGTGGTGCGGATGTACGTACATAAGCGACGGCAATCACTTACCATCAGGTGAACCGCTTGCTCGTTTGCCGCCTATCCCATAAAAAATAAACTTAAACGAATATCTTCTAAATTAGATTAATGTTGTAATTAAATTTTGATGTTCTGTCCAATCTTCATGCAAGCAGTAATGTGTTTTATGTTCTCTTAAAAAGTTAATTAACATTTTATTATTTTTAATATGATTTCCCCGCTATATGACTTCTTCTGTGTCTCGAAACAGATATAAAATGCACATTAAAAAACGCCCAGCTCGGAAGAGCAATTCTTCTGCCAATTGAACCAATGAATATTAAATTATTTATAATTTAACGAGTGGGTGAGTTCGTGCGAATAAATCGCTTGGTTATATATTTTTTTAATTATCATAGCATGTTTAAAAAGTTTACCAAGCGGGAGCAACGATAAATATGTACTTGCGTACTAGGTAAGTCATATAAGAACTTAACGTATTAATAATGACATCGGGACGTCACTTTACACTTTAGTCCTATGACCATGAAACCAAAATTAAACATCAAAATCGGTTCTGCAAATAAGCCGAATAAAGGTAACAGATAGACAAACATTCGATTTTCGCTACACCATAACATTTTTACATAAAATGCTTTGATATTTTGTAAGTTTTACTCACAAAAACACAATCCAACTGATAGTATAGCGGAAGTTAGGCGGCTCGGTGGCGTAGTGGCTAAGCGTTTAGCTGGGGCGCTTTGGGTCGCGGGTTCGATTCCCGCACGGGACTAGTATTTGTATGGACTAAAAACAATAGTTCCCGGTCTGGGTGTTTGTCCGTGTGCATTTCATTTATGTAAACTGCCTCCGAGACACAGGAGAAATTCCTACAGCGGAGGGTAACTTTTTTAAAAATAGAAAATAAAAAAAAGCTGCGGCTCTGCTTTTACATTTATTCTCGATTAATAATAAATGAAGTTTAGTAAAAATACAAATGTGTGGTTACTGCTGAGGGCTAAAATAGAATACCTCGTTACTAGTATGGGCCTGTCATTTAATCGTCAATTCGTATCATTGGTTCGTTACGGTTTACGTTATTTTACTGCTATTTTACGCTAATATTCTGTGAGATCATGGTTTTTCCTCTTATTTGAGGAAGCTGGAAAATCAAGTCTACGCTAAAGTTGTATAGATCACTGGTTCAACTGCGTATCTCCTTACAGTAGGACAGTCACTCCTTGATCCAGCGGACCGTGTTGAACGTGCTGTTCGTGCCCCAACGAGGCTTTGCAGTATTTAATCAAATTCGCCTCGCATTAGAGATTTCTTGACTCGAGTTTCTGGTCTTTGACAGAGTACGTGACAGACGGTTTCGGCTGTAAGGACTTATGTTGTAGCGCGTTAACGACCATTTTGTACAAAGATTTTTTATTATTATTATTTAAGTATAACACTACTATTATGCCCAGACACTAACTTTATTTAATCTGTAAAGCTATAATCAATTACTAAATTAAAATGATGAATTAAATGAAAAAGATAAATTTCATATCAAATTTAAATATTATTTAATTCTTCAAGAATTCATTCTTTGATTTTAAGCAGACAAGTCAAAAAAGGTTCTCTTACAAGTTAGGGGCGATTACATGGTGTAAAAATCATCAATTTTGAACTTGATAATAGAATTTTCAGTAGGTAATTTAAAGTAGGAGCTTATAAATGTAGAATTTTTTTTACCTTCATAGTAAAAAATTAAGTGGTGATATTCCACGACTCAGTAAACGTTTTTATTTTGAGAAGGTTTTGAAAATTAAAAGATTCGAGCCAAGAAGCTACTTGAATTCTTTTTAATATTATTTCTGAAACATGCAGGTTTTATAAAATTTAAGCGAGCGCCTTGACCTCTGAGCTACCACAGCGTACTTTCAGAAGGCACTGATTGATAATAAAATAAGTTTTCCACCTAGAATTGCCTACTATGAAGAAAGTTATAATGCCAAAATAAACCAACCATTCGTTTATTAAAAAGATCACCAATCGTTACTATAATACACGTATATGTACATGACTAGATGGAAACTGGTAAACTTTTTCATTTGATTTAAGTTCGGAACTGTATCCCACAGAGGTCTGGTTTGCCGCAAAACTTTTACCGAAGTGCATTACTAGCTAAGTGAGTTATAACATAACTGAGTTATGTGTATCGTAGTGATATAGTAACATTAAATTATAAGTGATACACCTACCAATTTTGAGAAATAAAAAAAACTAAAAATAGTATGATGATACTCAGCTTTTTTTACATATACTAATTTCTAAGCTTTTGGCTTCTTAAGTTATAATTGTAAATGGTAATGGAATTTTACGATATTATGCTCTTAACTTTATAAATATCAGCTACGTAGTATTATTTTTAATTTTGCGAAACAAAACTAAATAAAAGTACGTTTTATCCAAGGCCAAGTATAACATAAACTTTACAATATCTCGAGCTCCTTGAATAATTAAACACATGCCCTTTTGCCGCACTCGACTTTACTATTCCCATACGAACAGTACTTACAGAATAATGTATTATGTTTCTGAATATTACTGCCTTTGGACAGAGATTATTTCGTAATTGAACAGGTAAAGTATAGATATAGTTGCACTGAAATACAATGAAATATAATAAAATTTTATTAATTCTTTGACGTTACAAATATAAATTTTGTTTTTACAATTTACCACCGTTTCGTAATGACATTCCACTGACGGACTTTCCACTAGGAATACAGTCGAAGGGACATTATTTATTTTTGTTCAAAGGACTTTTGCATTATGATCAAATACAAAGAAGACAAAATCAGCCGATTAGATTAAGTAGAAATATTACATCAATTGTGTAAAAAATAATAATTTAATACTATTTAAGGCTGATAACCTCCTCGGTAAGACTAATTTGAACTTAATGCTAGCGATTCCATAAACTCCTTAATTATTATAAACACTATTGAGTACGAAAACATAAAATCCAGTGAGTTATAAAAACATATTATTAAAATTATGACATGTAAGTAATTTTAAAACAATTTGAAATCTTCTTTTCAGTATTGTTATTTAAATTTATGTTGTTTATACATTACTTACATGTCGTTCACATTTTTCTTTATCAGCCTGTTAATGATAGTCTACTGCTGGACATAAGCCTCTTCCAGTAGGAGCAGTTGCCACGCTAGGTAGCCGTGTTGGCGATTGCAGTACCAGATAAATCGCACTGAAAACGGTGCCAGATCGAAAGGACAACATACAACTTTAAAAGACTTTTTTCTTAGTCGAACACTAACGACTCTCACAGGAAGAAAGGGGTTATATCACACGATACTTAAGATGTGTAGTGACTTTAAATGACAGTAGTGATGACTCACTAGATCAATTCAAAACTGACCAGCAATTATCTAGTCGAAGAAGACGTTTTCTTTAAAGTGTAATGAAGCGGATTATAATTTACGAATCTATACCATAAAATATATTGCAGGGGAATAATATCTATGCAGTTAATACGACTGTTTTTTTCAACAAAAGTAATACACAACTGCACGCAACGTATCCTGCTGACTAACGAACGAGGCTTTGAGGACTGACTTTTGACGGATAATCCTTTTAAATACGACAAAACCAAATAGACATACTGATGAAAAATTTGTATAAATAAATTTTGCTACCATTGGACACGTACACAGTCCAGTCCGTATCTTATGCCAAATAATTCGACATTACCGCGGGTATTGTGTGTTACGTATCTGTGTACTGTATTCACCTATGGAGTCGGAGAACATCAGGTGGTGGCAACTCTCGGCCACATTACACAATTGTTGTGCGTGGTTATAAAACTAGGACTGCGTGCGGCAGTAACGCTCCCCTTTTCTATACGGTAAATTAGAACGTTCGGTCACTGTGACGGAGGCGCGGAGCCCGAAACTTGGTGTCGTGCAGCACTTCCTCGGTATGCTGAAGCTCGGTGACAAAGTGTTTACTGTCACAGATCTCTCTGAAACAAATTTTTACCAATATCTACCACAATAGCTAACTGAGACGGATGGTGGTGAGATTTGCCGTTTAAATATCTGTTTGTATGGATTTATTTCCTATACACAGTGTCTTATGGTGTTATTAGAATTCCGAAAACTAACACATCTAGAAAAGCTAATGAGTTATTAGCCTCTCACTTGTAAATTGAATTTTGGAGTGTATGGATTTAACGTGATGTACAAAAGCAGCAACATTGTCTGATGGTAAAATTATGATATAGGGTATAAAGGAACACAATGTCCACCTGATTCTAAGTGATGAATTTTTAGCCCGTATATATCTGCATTTATCCTCAATTAAGAATCGAAATTTAAATGTGTTGTCACCATTTAGGACTTAGATGGAATACTTAGTTACCGGTAAATGGATTTAATCAAACGAAACCCTGCATCCTTATACTGCTATTTTACGCTGGTATTCTGTGAGAGTATGGTCCTTCTCCGGTCGAGTCGATTTTCCATGCAGCATCTATGATACAGATATAAAGCAGCGGGATTATACCATATACAAAAATGTATTACAAAAAAAAAGGTTGAAACGATATAAATACAAATAAAGGAATTTTCGTTAGAAAATAAAAAGATATTGTTTTCATTAAAGTATGAACTCTCTCGTACAAGGAATATACTAGCTTTAATTCCCTGTAGTCAAAAATCATCTTGCGCATAAATGAAAAAGCAGGAAATAATCCAAAGTGCAACTGAAATATTAACGAAGCAATTTCAACTGCTTGGACGAAACCACTGACTGCTTATGAATATCGCATTTCAGCATGGTAAGCCCCGCAACACAGCAATAAAATATACACGTAAAAACTGCGGCAACGAAATACCGCTAAAAGTTTTTTTTGGCATTTATTTCATGTTTAACCGCATAGCCACGCTTTACAACATTCGGACAGCAAAAAAATCTCAAAATACTTTTTGTTTGCACTTGTTTATTTAGCCATCTGAAATATTGCTATTTAGGGGACAATACTTATTACACCGTGAGAAAGAATAAGAATTGAATCTTGGCGTGTAATTAAGTTTGTCGGTATTTTAATTTAACAGATATATGAAGCTTAGCGGTGTAGCTTAAGTTTCTGAGAAGAATCTCCTGCAGTACCTTATTTCTTACATTTAAAACTTTCCCAAACAATGTGCCGATGCATATATTCCTGTCCCTATCACCGATGTCATTGTGTGCATGAATAACAGTAGGTCCAGTAATAAAATTGCGAATGTTGAGATGAAAGAAGTGTATTAATAGAAGACTAGTCAATGAAATTCGTATTGTAAAAATGAAAAAAAAATCGTAACATGCAAGGGGTAAGCAAAACCCAATTCCACGACAATAAGTAATTTAAATTCAAATGGAACGTTTGTTACTTCAAATTCAAACTTTTATTAGGTGATAGGACTCCTTTTCCGGCCCAAGTGCCACCTGGGTAGGGTAGCTATCTTACGTACTTCTGCCGCTACTCAGGAGTGCAACCGCTGTATGAAGAATATCACAGAACAGTGAAAGAAGCCGCCGAGTTGGCTGACGGATTAGCGATCGCAGTACCAGATTCACCTCGCACCTTCGATGCTGCTACCCAACAGCTGTTTTTCAGTCTGCTGTTATTCCCACATGCAAACCGTTATCATACCGTATCAAATAGCGACAAACATTTTATATTCACTCCTACATAAATGAACTTTATATAGATGCAATTAACTAATGTTAACTCCCGGTACAATCTAGCCCATATTTGAATACTCTCCTTGATTGAAGCCTTTTTAAGTCCTCAGCAAATAGACTTAGTCCCGAGTAAATAAGTGTAAGCACATTCAAACCTAGCCACTTAAAAAAGAAAGTTACTGCTTGTTTGTTTTATTTCTTATAGTACCGAACATTCACACCGTCTGTTCGGGGGTATAAGGGAATTTTAAATAATGCTACTGGAATGTTAATTTGACGATTGTATGTTGACTACGACGGTAAAGAGAGTAATAAAATATGAATCAAAGGACTTATAGCCTGCCTGCCTGTTAAGAATAGCTTAATGTAACAAAACGAATGAAATAATACGCAGTTCGAAATGTTGATCAGATTAAAGAGGCAGGCGCTTTAATCTCAACCAGATTTAAACCAGAATTGGGAGATACCGACAAGGAGCAGATCCTACTGAATGCTCTTCTAACGATGCCAATGGATACTGATGTCTGCTACTCAAACTATGCCAAGAAGCCCGGGATGAATTGCGTCGCTTTATCCTAGGAAAAAGAAGGTCCTTCTAACCTAAATCCAAAGTATTTAACTTTAAACAATCCTTGCAGGAACGGTATGTTACTCTTTGTTGCATACTCCTAACTCCACATTCCTAAAAATGGTAATGCAATTGTTCTATGCGTTTGGAAAGCGATTAAAAGTGGTGGTCATCCTGGTAGTCCACGCCCAATTAAGAGATATCCCTGAGTTAGTGGCGTGCAATGCAGATTGATTCTGACTGGACCCGAAGACCGCGGAGTGAGTGGCCGGGAGTTCCAAGATTGCTTCTATTTGGGTCAATGAAGAGTAACGTTCCACATATCATGTTAAATGACAATTGGTCAACGCTCTAAACCGATAATATTAACCCCTTCGTGAAATATATCTGCGCAATGCCAACAACTAGTTCTCACTTGTTAAGTTACCTACCAACTCTAAATATATAGCCTTGGTAGAGAAGCAAACAAAAAATAAAAATATAAACTTTAGCTAGCTGACGCTCACGACCTTGACCTTGAAGCACTCATAATAGTACCGGCGTCACATAATTACATTTTCTTCTAAAAATAAATTAATTCTTTAGGATTAGTTCTGAATAAATAAAATAGATTTTGTTTATAAATACAGTGAATTTATAAAGTTTAGTGCATTTCGTAATTCTTCGTCAGTAAATAATCTGATCTTAAATTTCTTATTCCTACAAGATCTCTCATTATATTCGTCTGTCTATCGTCATCTCGACTCATTATAGTCACAAAGCGTTAGCCATGGAACGTACAAGGCGTGAATAATTTGAAAAACGATAATATTTTTGGTCATACATGTATAAGGAAATTAAAAATATACAATTCAAAACGCGTGTTAAAAAGTAATAGTAATAGGTTGGCATGTCAAAATAAGTAATTAATAATATTAAGATAATATGTCAAAGAAAATTTAAAAATTTTAATAATAATTACTGTTACAATTTCGGAGACTTAAAACATCTTGAAACCAATAAAACTTTTTCCGATTAGCCACGTCATACCTTTTTTTCGGAACATTCTATACGGGAGCTCTTTCAGTAGTTTATTATAAACAGTGATACTAATGGCATAGCAATTATTTACCAAAGTGTCAATTTCAGTCGGTGGCCGAGAACAAGTCTCTGTCCATTTCTTGTATTATATGGACAAATATCTTTAGCCGTTAAAATTTCAGCAACCAATTTAAGTACAAAAAACTGAAGTTTACAAGGTAACATTCGTAACCATCACAACACAATCGTGGAGTCAACAAACTTCATCAATTTTAGCTCGAAGCGCGTTCACAACCTTCTCATAAAGAAGAGCTCCAATCAAGGCACCACACAACTCCAGTTGTGGTATGGCCGAGGGATTGGCGCTTCCATAACCTCTCCTATAGCACTCATGATTCTAATGTAAACACATGCACTTAGACGTGTCTGTGAATACAAATGTTACTTTTCATATGATCCACAGTCAACTTTACGTAAAATACCCATCTCATTTACAAGAGGCAGATATTTTACAGTATCATACCAAAGCTTCTTAATTTCTGGAGTCAGTGCTTTTGTGTGATAACGATCGAAGACCTGTACAATTGCTGAAATCTAGTCACGCTTAGTATTTATATGCGTAATTAAAGAATTTAGTGGAAAGCAATGTTCATCAGAATCTGTTAATTTTTTTTATATTACGTTAATTTTTATTGATTTTCCTTTCAGTTTTTTCTTTGTTATTCTTATATTTATAACTATTATGACCATATCTCGTATTACGTTTGTAGATGTAAGTGTCGGAATAAATGTTACTATGTCTTTGAGCAACCAACTTCAAAGCATGGAACCAAAATGTTCTCCAGTGTTGGAGGAATGATCAAAATCGGTACTCAATCAAGGATGATATCGCGTAACATACCTACAAAAAAAACTTTCAAACGAATTCATAACCTCATCCTTTGGAAGTCGGTAGAGAATAATAAAATGTTTAATAATAGTATTTGGGGTTATGATATAAACGCACGCACAGACAGTACTTTTGTGTTCATACATTTTTTTTATTCAAAGAAATTAATAATAAATAAAACAGAAATTTACTTTACATTTCAGACAAGATAAAGGCATTATTTAAAAAAATGTGTCGTCCAAATATCCATTGTCACATTCTGGTTGAGGATTCTTCTTAGCTGTAATTAAAATTATATAATTAATCATTACTTTGATTGTTATCACCCGCAAATAATCTACAGCGTGTCGAGGCGATGAGAATATAACTAACAATTAATTATATAGATTACAATTCCTTAACGAATAAATAATTAAGGGATGTAAGATAATAATCATCATTTTCACCAAATGCCAACCTAACCAGCACATCGGTGCTTTGAGCTAGTTTAGTATCGCGGTTTCGTTGTCCGTCGGTCAACAAATGGAAAAAGCTCCATCTAAATATCAAGACCAGGGGCAGTTAGAAAGGCCGAAGTCACTACTGCAGGTATACCATTGCACGTCGCCTGCCCAGATTAATACGTATGCCAAATCGTTCAAGATAATCACGCCCTAATACGCGTATTATTATTTTTATTTTTTTTTAAAAAACTGAATTCACCTGTAGAAATTTCTCTAGTGTCACGGAGCCAGTGTATATACATAAATTCCAATTGAACAAACGGCCTGACCAGGAACAATTATTTGTGGTCCGTACAAATACTTGTCCTTTGCGGAGAATTGAACCCGCGACCCGTACCGCTATTAATTGTAATTATTGCCCAGCAGTAATTTTAAACGTTCTTATGTTCAATAATTACTACTATTTTAGTCTACTGCCGAAAATAGGCCTCTCCAAGTATGCACCAGGAAAAACCGACTTACAGTTCTTGGAAATTTTGCCCATACCCACCATGCCGGGCAAGGAGGGATTAGGATCGGCAAATTCGGATGGATATTCTGCCTTCATTTGTTAAGTGAAACAAAAACACGAGCTAACGGTCAACCTGATGAAAAGTATTTCTTTAATAAGCAATCAAGTATCTACACATTACAAAGAATCCAACAAACTTTTCATTGCAACATTCTTCCTGAGAAACCCTTCTTTTCTAAACGTGGTAGAGCCAAGCGGCAGTTTTTAACCGGAGGCCCACTGCCCTCCTCTCATCCACCATCCTCATCCTCTCTCCTATCCAAATATCCTTAAACGCCGGCAACGCACCTGCAGCTCCTCTGGTGTACGTGAGTGGCGGTAATCATAAAAAATACTTCCTATCAAACCAACAGAATAATTTCTTTCCATTTTTATTTGTCATCGACATCTATAATTGGCATGAAAATAGTTTGTGACAGCCAAATGTGTAAAGCATTTAAATTACGTGAGTACTATTATTTCGTGATTGATCATTTTCTTACGCATTTGACATTTCATTTTATACCACTTCTGGTAGTAATACTATTCCGTTCGACTTCGCAACATCTAATCCTAACGTGCTACCGCGGGACGCTAAGAATAAATTAGTGCTCCAGTGTTATGTTAAATATTCACATGTACCGAAACAGAGACCTAGACAACTTGTCCATATACACGACGTGATGTAATGATCTTGTCATTGTGATACCAGAAAAAAGACGAGCTCGAAACAGATTTAAATAATACGTCAGAGTAATAACTTTTTTTCTACGCATGCTGAAATAATATAATTATACGGTTATGACACGTGAGAGGTTATATGCAATCACACTACTTACGGCATTGGTCTACTGGTATACAAATTTTGTTCTTATCCCTGAAAGTGTTTGGCTTGCAAATACACTTTGGTTGACAATTTAAAACGAGAGTATTGCATATAACTGGTCCTCGGTCAGAGTCTTCGCAATCTTCGCCTAAACAATCCGACGGGCATGGGGACCAAACTTCATTAGGTCTAGTACAGTTAACTGGAGCTAAATAAAAGAAAAATATATAAATAATTAGCTCATTCAAACCTTCTAGTATCACTGTAAAGCAAATTAGCAGCCTGTCTATGTCTCATTTCTGGGGGAAAAGCTCCACACAATTTTTAAGAAGTTTTTGGAAACGAAACAGGGAGGGTCTACCACGCAGTCCCAGTTCCAGATAGCTGACTTCTCGTGTCATGCTGAAAAGAGAGCATAGGAGATAGAAAAGGATAGGATTTAAGGAATGTGTATTCCCCCATCCATCGGAAGCTATCTGATTTGTCTAAATTCCCTCTGTCGATTTGGTACCATGTGCCACGACACCGCACGGCAATCATTATTATAATTGAAAATATTATTAACTGAAACGTGTAAAATTAAACACAACTTACGACACTCGGATGCAAGTATACACCCTTCCTCGTTAATACTTTTTCTTCTATAGTTTAACCTGCAAACACAGCCTGAGGGGCAGGGATTTGGTGATGAACAACTATAGTCAGGACGAGAATCGTCCACAGGACAATAGTCGTAAGGACATCTGTTCCTACAACTAGAAAGTGTCGCATTTGTACCACAAGGGTTGCCACCTGAAAAAAAAAAGATATCTCCTACACATAATAATACTTTATTAGAAACCTAACTTAACCTAAAGAAAAAGTATTGTAATGTTAGTAGTTAAATACAATTATTTTTTTTATGATTGAAAATCAGTAGCTGGTGCAAAAAATATTAAAGTCTATCCGTGAGAAGCTCTCGCGGTTCGCTATCGTGACATGACAGTAATTTAGCAACCGCAAACTGCTATAGTTATGACCTAACAAACCTGGACATTCATTTGGTGAGATACATTTTCCACTTAATTTGGATAATATATATCCTTCTGTACACTCGCAACCAACATCTAAGCACGCTTTCTTGCAAGGAACTTCGTTCGGGGACTGGCACGTGGAAGGACACGGAGCGGGACACTTGGTGACACGGGCGTTAGGATCCTTGTTGCATCCCAATTGTTCTTAAACAAATCGCCAATACAATTCATGATAAATAATACAAGTGGAATTATTTTTATAGCATTTTCGACTTCCGCTTTTAAATTGAATAACTAATTCATTTTAAAAGTGGAAGTCGTTAGAATAAGGTTATAAGCAGTACAACTTAGATTTGAACGCTATGAAAATATTAACCTTTAGCTACTTACGTGGACAATCTTCAATCTTGACACATTCTCCGTTTCTTTCTAACAAAATAGAGCCAGGTTTACATTTACATCCTGGAACGTTCTCTGTTACGGGTGGATAAGCAGAACAATTTGGTGGGTTTGGTTCGGCGCAAGTTGGTCTGCATTTATTTGGAATGGTACAGGTCTCTGGTGAGATTAAAAAAATAGTAGTTAAGTAACATATAATTTGTTTATTTGTTTCAGTACTATCTGAAAGAACAAGCACCCGAAACGTATATACTAAACATAACATCCTTTACTTTAAGAGAGCATTTTTTGTAAATAAATATAAATATACGTAATTAAATCCGCAGAAAGGATTCTATCGAATGCGATTTTGAATTTATGTAATGTTTTCCAAGTTCATCTAGGTAGGTACAAAAGGCTGAATACTCTGAAGCCGATAATTCCGCTCTTAGAAAGAGAGGAGTTATGCAACCACAAGACGAACAGGTCTACATCATTCTACATATAATGCATTTCTATAACATGTAATAGGTTCTGTAAACACATTTGTTAATAATTCATACATATCTGTAATATTCACGGGTAGGTTTAATTCAACTTTTTTTATTTTACTTTTTTGTACAATTTTTTTGTTTTTTGTAATTTTTATATAACAACAGAGCTTTAGATTATTAGAAACTAAACCCTTTCACCAGAAAAGGCCTTAGAAAAGGCCCTTTGGCCAACTGTGGTAGAGATGATACATAAAAATTTAATTGATTAAACTAAAAAGACATAGTTATCTCTAGAGAATCGACGTTAAATACTTAAATACAAAGAAATTTCTCGATTTGTATCGTCTTCGTACACAGAAGGCCGATTTTAATCAGTGTGGAGACTCAGAGACGGTAACAAATATAAGGTTTAGTCAAAGAGTATATCTGAGGTAAACAATAAAATGAAAACGTTTTCTCTATTATTTATCTCGTTTTGGCTCTATTATTTTTATATTATTGTCACCACGACTGCGTACTATGTGCTGAGAGTACCTGACTATTGAGCCATTGGGTTCGAGAGAGAGTCCTGGGTCCGAATCCAAGACAGACACAATATTTGTCCACAACACAAATTATTTCTTTTCAATTCAAGTTTTTTGTATTTAGTCTCGTTTCTCTGACACTGCATCTGATCCTTCTTCCAATCTTTACGCTTATGCGATAAGATCTGCGGATGTGTAAAGAAAAGTTATCTGCTAAATGTTAAGCTGCTGAGTGCCTTTGTGTTGCCAGTTACATCTACTGACTCTATTCGTAAGTTTCCGCCTTGGTCAAAATCAGTCAAGATCCCATCACACGTCATCGATATTTTCAAAGTTTTAAATCAGTCAAGATCCCATCACACGTCATCGATATTTTCAAAGTTTTAAATCGGTATCAAGGCTCTCATAGCATAGCTCAACTTGGAATAGAACTACTTAATTAAAAAAAATCGAACGTACTTTTCGGGCATTGCTTTTTGGGAATACATTTTCCATTGGAATCTCTTAAGTAATTTTCGATGCAATTACAGCCCGGTTGACAGGGGCCTGGTTTACAAGCTTGTGTCTTAGGATCGAAGTCGCAAGTGTCGGGTGGGCATGAGATTTTACAGAGACTCCCAACTTCATTATCACCACATGGAGGTATCAAAGGAGCTACAAACAAAGAAAAGTTAAATGAGATAATTTACTATAATACACAATACAATAAAGCCCGGTAGACCCACGCTGGAACTAGACACTGGCATTTATATTACACAACAAATAAAAATTAATTTACATTAATGTCATAACATTCTTAACAGCCTGCAGACCATTGAAGGATTTACCGTAAATGCCACGCTCGAGAGACGAATCGGTGGTTACAGTACCAGACCCCGTATGGTTCACAATCGGTCTGCTTATTTTTGGGATTATTATCACGCGGTCTGACGGTAGCCATTGTGGTTTTGAAAGCATTTCCCTTTGTCGCCTCTAACGAAACCCACGGGAATGCCCTGAGCTGGTACCAGACGGCATCTGACATTCACTCAACTTAAAAAGAATTTTGTTTCGTTTGTCTCTATTATCTATATACTTTCAATCAAGGTAGTACACAAAAATGTGTATTATATGTGTATTACAGATCATCTTTTGCAAAATTTTAAAACAAGTTTTCTATAAATTAGTTGAAATAGAGTTCCTTTTATATTTGTTTATAAACTTAGATAATTAATTTCTTACATGTAAAGTAAGTGAATGACTTGTGAAAGCCGGTTAAAAATCTGCCACCGACTTTCTTCACGTGAGTATCATCACGCGATTAAGGGAAAAGCCATGAAAATCTTATGGCAATCTCCTAGAACAAACTTGGCACCGAGTGTCATTATTTTCTATCTCGCGAAGCGGCGCAAAGTAGATTACGGAAACCCGTTTAGCTACGCAAAGTAGTACCAAATACAAATCCATAATCCAAATGTGCCAATATGGTAATATATTATGTAATAATATAACAATGGTGGCCAGGCGTAGTGAAAACCCAAAAGTTATGAAACAAAATACTTTCATTGTGTCATTAAAAGATTTGGACTGACTATTTCTTATTTTTTTTAATACAACGACCACAACGTAACAATCTATAAATAAAACAATTGTTGACGTTGTTTGTTGCAACAAATCATGAAACAGAAAATATTTTATAGTTAAGACACGTGAAGGTATACTCAAATAAAATCAAATAATTTATTCAACGTAATAAACATACATTTCACTTATAGAACGACACTTTCAATAAGTGAAATGTATGTTTGACGGAGAAGAAAGCGGCGAAAGAAACTCCGTAGGTATTCTCTTTTTTTTTAGTATTTATTTTCAAATATCATTTCAGCCTATTAGAAGTCCACTGCTGAACATAGGCCTCCCCCAAAGATTGCCACGAAGCTCGGTCCTGAGCCACCTGCATCCATCGACTTCCCGCAACACTGCGCAGGTCCTCACTCCATCTTGTGGGGGGTCGTCCTACACTGCGTTTGCCTGTACGTGGCTGCCACTCGAGAACCTTTTTTCCCCAACGGTTGTTAGTTCTGCGAGCTATGTGGCCGGCCCATTGCCACTTCAGCTTGCTGATCTTTACGGCTATGTCTGATCGTCAATACGTTTTAATAATCTAATATTACACAATTATTTTCTAGAAACGGCTTGGGACCGATCAACTTATTCTCTGGGGTTATTAACATCCATGTATTCCTTTATGTTATAATAACCCTTTCTATAAACTTTTTATTTAATAATTTTTTTTTAACCTATTGATAGGAAGACTTTGCGCACTTGCTGGGATTTTGTTGTAGAAACGTATACATTACCCCATGAACGAGTTACTAGCTCTATGGAGTCTAGTAACTACTAAACGTCTAAACAGTTTCAGGAAGCAATAATACTTACGTGGAGGACATTTTTCGTTAAAAACACAAATTCCTTCGAAATTGCGTAAATAGTCTTTTATACAGTTACATCCGGCCTCACACGTGGCATTGATTGGACAAGCATAGTCTGTATAGGAATTGTTACAAAACTGTGGGGGGCATGTTATTCTGCATCGTGCGTATTCTTCATTGTGTCCACATTTGACAGGCGGTAGTGCTGCAAACATTTTATACTATTAATATAAGTGAGGTTAACATGTAAATATTCAAATGTAAAACTTTTATTTTTAATTTAGGCTTGGTTAAAGCTCTTATGAACGTCTCTTATCTACATCTGGTCGCGCTGTTTCCCTTCTCAAAGAAGAGCCGGTAAGAAACTGTGGTCTTTATTTTTATTCAATGTTACAAAACAATTTTGTAATGTCAAATGTATAATAATATTTTTTTTTTTAAAGACAATTGTTACAGTATATCAGTAGCCAATCCCTGTTGCATTCCAATTATTCTTAAACAAAACGCCAATACAATTCATGATAAGTAATACTTATGAGTAAAATTATTTTTATAGATTTTTTAAAAAAGTTCATAATTTTATAAGCGATAGTTACGAAAGGATAATTTCAGAATTGTTCGCTTTTCAATTAAGATTCTATGCGCTTGGAAGAAATGAAAGTGATTTATTATCAATAAGCTTTAGCTACTTACGTGGACAATCTTCAATCTTTACACACTCTCCGTCCTTTTTTAAAAGAATATAGCCAGGTTTACATTTACATCCTGGTACGTTCTCCTTTACGGGTGAATAAGTAGAACAATTTGGTGGGCTTGGTTCGGCGCAAGTTGGTCTGTTTTCATATGGAATATCACAGGACTCTGGTGGGACTAAAATCAGAGTACTTCTAAACGGAAACAAATTAAACGATGAAAGGTTGGCAATACGAATTGTTTTCACACAATCCAGATTCAAACCAGGAATTCTCGTATCTATATCTAAGCAGTGGTAATATGATAAATATACAAGGAATGTAAACAATATATTATTATACACAAATAATAAACACAAAAAGATAAGAACGAACGAAAAGGTCTCGTGGCAAAATAACAAATCTTAAAAAAAATATCCTGTAACTAAATCCTGTACTTAAATTATTAATAAAACATGACGTTAAATTTAATATTGTAACTTCGCATCCAACCTGTATACCTACTGTGGCGTTACTTTATATTTAGTCTCTTGAACTTACAGCATTCCGCAGCAGGGACGCATATCCTTGATTCATTACGATAATAGCCGTCTTTGCAAACACATCGTGGTTGACAATTTGATCTTGATTTTTCGCAATCTATTTTATTTGTTTTGATATCGTAGCAATTTTCTTTTCGACAAGGTGATGGACAGGGGTCCCATTTCTCATTAGGCCTCGTGCAATTCACTTGTGCTAGCAGACAACACGCAAATTAACGATTTTCTGGGTAGTATTGATCGAAATAGAGCACAGAATAAATGAAACCGCTTTTGTTGTAATTTTTTTTCAAGCATCTAAACTAAGTTTAGGTGTTTGCAAAAGTATGGACAAAATTTTGTACTTAATACAAATTTAAAGTACTGGGTTTAGACAGTTTATCCACCTGTTTATCAGGAATGGCTTGACTATGTCAAGCTTTTGGTGTCCAAATAGAAAGTTAGACACAGCCCCAGCCTTTTACGCACAGCTTTAAGCGGTTAACTTAACAATCCTAAAAAACTTCGTTAGAATAATTGTAATAAGTTTTGTTCATAAAGCAAAATAAAGACAGTTACTTTACAAGTTATTCACTTTTAGTCTATGAAAAGTTTATTGCTGGAAATTGGCCTCTCCAAATAGTAATGGTTGTTTACCGTAATAACTATTGCGTGACTTGGTGACTATGACGAATCCCAATCGGAAGTAATATATTAGCTACATACAGTGTATTAGTTTTAGGACCTGATTACTATATGGAAGTTTTAGCCGTGGTCAAAATCAGCGTATTGCATAATGATGACTCTGACCGGTTGTACAACTTAGTTATTATATAAAAAATAACTCACGACATTCCGAAGCTAGTATGCATCGATTATCATTAACACTCTTTCTCTTATAGTTTTGTTTACAGGTGCACCCAGAAGGACAACGGCGTGGAGGATCGCAAATAAGCGTTCCAAGCCTATCGTCTACTGGGCAATAATTGTTTGGGCATCGAAGATTACAAGGTACGAATGTCTCGTTTTGCGGACAAGGGTAGCCTCCTAAAATCACAATTCTATTTAATTTTAAATTCTATTGTAAAATTTATCTTTATAAAGTAATTAAAATAATTTGAACGCTTCATTATCAAACTAATAAAGTGATGCCACTTACATGGACATATTTCACTCAAATATTAAAAAAATTGTCAATAAAAAAAACATACCTGGACAGTCTTTGGGCAAAATGCATTGACCGTTTATTTTAGATAGAAGATACGATGGGTTACATTGACAACCATATGGCCTGCACTGCTTTCTGCAGGGTAATTCGTTTGGGGCTTGACAAGTAGAAGGACACGGCGATGGACATTCTACATATGATGCATTTCTATCACATGTAATAAGTTCTGTAAACACATTTGTTAATAATTCATACGTATCAGTAATATTCACGGGTAGGCATTATAGTACGACAGTGGAAAGTATTATAATAATTATAGTATATTAGTTATTATTATGTCTTCAATATTTTGTCAATAGTAAATTAATACGTCATTTGTAATTTAAGATTTTATGATTAACTTTTTCAACTATCTAAATTAATATACGCACCTACTATCTCATGACAGTTAGAAAACACGAGGAACAGAGGCACCAAAACAAAATACGTTACCAACATAATGTCTGCACCCAACTGTAACATTACAAAATGTTAGCACTTATATATCATTCCACTTTGCATATCAAATAAAAAAGCAACTGATCCAACATCGAACCACTAGAGATATAAAGTATAAAGAATTTTAACATACGAGTTGATACATTTGATGATATATTTTTTTTCATGCATTAATTATAATACAGAATAATTTAATTGTAAAAGTAGCACTTGCTATCTTTTTATGGTAAAGGCAACAAACGGCTCAGTATTTACGCGACGCCCACGTTCATCTGCAACACCAGGATAGCTACAAGTGCGTTGCCAGACTTATAAGATATTTGCGAGGGGAGAGAAGGGGTCACTTCTCACCGAACGGAACGCAGAAGCACAAGATGTGTCAACTTCACGCCAGTATTCTGTGAAGCCGTGGTACCAATCAGGTCGAGTCGCCCCATTCGCGCAGCAGCAAAAGTCGCCGCATGGCTCTGCCACGTTTAAGAAAGTTTTTCCCTTAGTCGCCTCTTACGACGCCCTCGGGAAGCATAGGGGTGGTAGATTCTTACGCCAATACCATACGGAAGTCTTCATCCCTGTCGCTCATAGAGCTAGGCAGAGATTATAGATTTCCATTTGGTACGATTTTAACGTAGCCAAAAAGGCTTTCACAAGTCACTTTACGTGTATCGACCCTCGTCGCAGCTAGATAAAGTTACATAAAATATTATTTCAATAATAAGACTTGCACTCATTTTACAAGACAAGCTTTAGATTAGGTTGATCGATGTATATTAAAAGATTTTCATGTTTCCCATAGACATCATGAAACAACAAAATAATTGTAACGAATCCTGTAACACTTTATTGCAATTTACGTGTCGTCTTTAGTTCTATTTAAAGAGGTTTAAATAGATCCCTTTTCAGAGAGTATTGCAGGCCCGCACCCTTGGGCATTACAGTTAAATTAACGTCCCGAGATAATACGAATACTAGGTCGTTCTACTCAGTTCAATTCCCTTCAATATTTACTAAACTGAGAATAACAATAGTATATTGCCCACATATAATTTTTTTTTTCACAAAATTTCAATCTCACCTGCTCGTGGTTCACCTTGCTGATTTAGGAACGAGGCTCTGACGATCGACTGATATCGGAACATCCATCTCAATATATCGAGCTCAAATACAACAGTGACGGAGAGCAGTATCACTGGTACAAGGATACCGGCACTGCGCTCACCAACCCACAAAGCATGGTGAGTAAAGGAAAAGTATTTCGTGAGCGGTGTGTCATCTTTCGTTGGATAAACTATAGTCTGAACAACGGTTGGTATTACTAAACACTTTCTCTCGTCATAACATTGTGTTATTCCAAACTAATACAATCATAAATAAAAAAAAAAAACAATAAAAATCGCAATCAACAAACGCAGATCGTGTTGTATTAATTTTAAAATTATGCCATTATTGTTTTTATGGCGAAACGTTGTATGTTATTATGTTATTACATTTTACAGTGTGTTATAATCATAAAAGTATTCGTACAAGCATAGGTTTTAACGCTTATGTTTTATGAATTCGTAAACAATTTTAAATATTTCGTTGAATATGTTTGGCGGTTTTTAAACCAATCCCCATAACCGTCCATTGGTACGTCTCGATAGTTAGAGTAAACAATGTAGGAGAATAAGGAATACACAAAGCTCAGGGAGACTGGCAGAGAAGACAAGGCACCGAGTCCGCCTATTATTTAAGTTTAAGATGATTACAATTTTTAAATAATATAAAACAAAGTCCCAATCTACGGTTTTATAGATTCAGATTTAGTTAATATTTACATATCTAACCGTGCGAAATGGAGCAGTTCGCTCGTAAAAAGAAAAAATACTTGTTCATTACTTATTTAATATACTAAAAGACTTGTCGACCAAATTTTCAAATCATCACAGCAAAATAAAGGTCGCCTTAAATTCTAAATAGGTTAAATAGATACCTTGGAGCGGATATGGACCGTGTTTATGTTTAATGAATGTGGCCGGCTACACAAAATCTCACAAAAGTATTTATTTATAAAAAAATTTAACGAATTTCAAAGGTAAAAATTAAAACTTTTAAAACTAATAATAACACACATGACAACATGTCCGTAATTCCTCACGTTGTCGGAGGTGACAATAATGTGTAAACAGGACTCTGTCTCGATATCTTCATTTTCAATTTTCGCTTTATTGATACTGCACATAAGTTGGTAACTAGGAAGTATTTACCACACTGGGAAAACGAAGATATGCCAAGCGTCGGAATTATGGTAAAATCCACCATTCGAACATATAAGTAGGAGGAGTCTAGGAGTCGACTATTAAGGAAGCAAGGATGGAGTCGGCCGTGAGCCATCAGGCTCCTTTGGAACCACCCCGCCCATCGGAGACGCGGTAGTGTGCCAGGAATACTATGTTAAAGTTTGGAGGGCTCTGCGGCCTGTGACAATATTCAACATAATGAGACTTATATTAGTCTAGACTAATGTAAGTACCACTCAGAACGCACTACAATTTAAAATTTGGGTATCAATCCTATGCATGACGCCTACGAGTATTATTAGATTTACGATTTGCAAATCGGGCCACCTTATAATTTGTAAAGATGTTTTTAAATTTATGTATTCGAAACATTTTATCGCAAAAATAATTGGTTTAAAAATTGTATATATTTTTTATCAATTAAGACTTTCGTTAAAGGCTGTTGTATCGTTTCAATTTCATTCCGTCGCATATTTTAAGTTAACTTGCGGCTTTCACTTGCGAACCTTCTGCTCGTGAGGCTCTGTGGCCGACGCTGTCAAAGCTATCGGGTCAACGGTAGAGATACGCTCTAATATAATTTCCTTCGTTGTAATACGTCATGATATTATAAGCACACACGATCGTATACAGGTCACATTTATTATAATCGTTTTAACATATTTTTAACCTGTTCTTATTTGGAAGAGACCCATTGCATTGCGGGATGAAACATCATACGGTTTTATAGAAACAATTAATTTATTGCAAATAGTTATATTTTAATGTGCGCCGAAACCAATGCACCGTAAGTTTAGCATTACACTGATTGCAACGCGATCGTGGGAGAAATTCCGTTATGTCAAAGTAACTCGCGGTACGACTCTAGTTTTGTCTTGGAGTGGTAGGTACCACCATTTTCCTACCCAGTGGTAGGTACCACCATTTTCACTATTTCTGCCGCTAAGCATTAGTGCAACTATTGTTGTGTTCCAGTCTGAAAGTTATAAAGAGTCACTATAATTATCACGGAATGGATAATTTAGCTTTTCAGTGATAATTACAAGATGTGAGGCATTCTATCTTAGTAGTTAATGGTGACAACGCAATTATAGCGAGCTTTATTTGAAGTTGGCCGCAAGTGTACATGAGCTGGAATAAACGCTTCAGATAGACTGTTAGCATGTCTGTAACTCTAATATTATAACATATATTCTCCGAATACACGAACAAGATTGGCAGTGCAGTGGTTTAAAAAAAAAGATCAAATCGATCAAATTATGGTACAAATAACGTATTTTATTACAGATCATATAAATGGGTCAGCGGTTAGAGCACTAAAATAAGGGTCGTCTTTAGCTGTAAATAAATTTCATTTAGGATGAATCGCTGGACAACTGACCCTTGAGAATTACATTTCCATGTATGTATTAAATACATAGAGTAGGTACTTTAAATGTTTTTAAGACGTAATTAATTAAGTTGAATGATATCGATAATCTTAGAGTTTAATATTATAAAGATGATTTGGAGTATTTTATTTTATTATTAAGTATTTTATTAGTGATACTAACAAAATTTAATCAATGCATAAATAGTACGAAGGAAACAAATATTCATGAAGGTAAGTAATAACCATCAAAATCGCCATAGAATAACTCTAATATTATTTTCTAGTATAGAATGTTTATGATGATGTCTGCTAAGCCGATTTAGACCGAGGCGAAGACATCTGGTAACTACTAAGCGAAATCTACTGAATAGTATAAACTTATGTAGTTATCTCCTCGTAAGTTGTTAGTAATAATCTCTGAATTTTTCGTTAAAATTTAAACATTATTCACAGTCTCTTCAAAATTTAACTAACATAAATTTATAAATAGATTAATAAATAGGGCGTTTGGTAGAATTATCGTGTGATTACTTACATTTGACCAATGTTTGATCACTGACGTACCCGTATGAAATTGCGAATAGCGCTGCGGTCCGAGATGGTGAGTGCCTAAGTTAGCCTAGCCTATTCACTTTGATGCTGGCAGAGTTCCAATTCTTGGCTGTACTTATCAAAACGAAGCTGCATACCGTAATACAGGCTTTACGGCCGATTTAAATAACATGTACAAGTGAACCATACATATCCTTATAAATTTTGCGATCTACATATATTTTTTATAATCTAGTAAACAAATTCAGCGTTAGATACTCATTGGTTTGTTGAAATCCGCCATTAGCGAATCAGCTTACAAGCGATTTTGCTGAGGTATTCTAAGCTTAACAGTTTTGCTTTGAAGTGTACACTTCAACAAAACAAAAGCCGCTATTTCGCAACACCAACCCAGAAATTACAGCAACACACACAAGACAGTATATTGAATTTGATATAATCTTACTATACTATGAGAATACTGTCACAGCCGCACGAAAGTAATGTTTTTGCTGGCTTTTAAGTTCGGCATTGTTTCGCTAATATACTTATTACATAATAAAAAGAGACAATGTAGCTACGAGTGCGTGGTAGATCCAAGCGGTGGCTTTTACCGCTACTCGAAAGGGCTGGCTCGACCGGGGTAATACAACGGCCTCGCGGAGTACCAGCGTGAAGCAGAGGCAGGTACTAATGTACTTGTAAATGACAAGTACATTTATATTATAATTATTTATGTAATTACAAATGTATTTTATACCTAATAAAGTAATCCATGAAAGAATTTGACACCACCGGCTCCACCGGGTTGGTACCAAGGCCTCGCAGAATACCGGCGTAAAATAGAGGCATCTTATGCTTCTAGGTTTCATCAGGTAAGTGAGGTATCCGGAGGCCCTCTCCCCCTCGCTATTCCCCTCCTCCGGCAACGCACCAGCAGCACTGGTGTGGCAGATGTGGGCGACGGTAATCACTTACCATCAGGTGAACCGCTTGCTGGTTTGCCGCCATTCCCATAAAAAAAAATTCTAAGCTTTTACTTTGAAAATTTCATGGCCTTCTCACGTCTGTCACGTTCTTTCTCCTGATGAGGAGAAATAAGGGTTGCGGAAACCCATATGGCTACGCTTAGTCGTGTCAAATGGAGAGCCATAATATTTAACTATCCCTACGGCTAACGAGAGTGAGTTCTTATAACCTTACGGAAAATTGTTCTAGACTACGAAAACAAACGTTAACTATGAAAAGGTGGATACCAGTTGAGTTACATTTACTTTTATCATTATATTAATGCGTGAACATCAAAAATTTAAGTACCTACCTTTTTTTATTGCATTTGCTTTAAAAGGAGTTGAATGAAACTTATATAATGTGACAGGTACTGTGCATAATTGTGCACAAAAATTTAATCATATGTGTGTTGCCGTTATGGCAGGTAAAATAAAGCGAACATACTTTATTTATATATGATTTCAATTAAATTAAAGCATCGGATTAGTTGAAAAACTACTTGAATTTCGTAACTTTACAAACACAATTAGTCCAATTTCCTCTACAATTGACCATAAGCGATACAAGTTATATAATTTTACCTTCTTGTAAATGTTTTACCGTTATTTATACAACTATAAAAATGTGTATATGGGTGTATAATCAGGTTTTAAACGTTCCTGAATAATATACTTATAGGTAAGTATAATACAATACACTATAGAGTAATACTAGCACACAGGGACATTATGCTTACAATAATTATTTCTAGTGAATAGACAATGTTCAGTAGTGGCATAGTTAATTTGTAACAATTAAATGTCTGCACACCTTTTATTAATGCTGTTTATAACTCCTTTTCATAGCTTAATCATTGAATTACAATACAGGTGACTTGCGACTGTATTAAATATGTTTATTAGTAAGGACCTTAAATTACAATGGGCTGGTCATATCAATTTAGAAGAGAGTTCTCTTGAAATAGCTCCATCTAAAGTTGATATTGTTTTAAGGTACACCCAAGATGTACTCATAGTAAAGACCTTTAAATAATTTATTATCATTTTATCTAGGCACACAAGTGTCTCGATTTAAGTAAGTTACATACACAACACAAATAAACATACTGTGCGAGTGCAACTTGCACTACTGTGATTCGCGTAAAAAATATTTATCCCCATGTAAAAACATTTGTCCATTATTCTGTGTATTTTAACCGAATATAGCCGTCAATTTTCTCAACTCACCTAAAATCAAACTGCATTGAACACTGGTATTGACACGATTGTTTGAATTAATAACTTCCCCCTCGGCAGTTTTTGTTGACTTTGAAACGAGTTTAGAGGTAATTACTTGATTTATAGTTTAAGATTGAACACGATCACGACTCTTTATACAATAATTTTGATATCTTTCATATTTAGGCTGGATACGACGTTACGACATTATATTTACCCTCAAATGTAAATGTGTATGTATGTGTATTTAATAAGTACAGTAGTTTAGTCACAAGGATATATTTTTAGATTTTGGTATTTTGTCTCAAGACATTATTTACACTAACAATTAACTAGGCCAACGACACCCATGGGGAATTAAAGTAGTTTATTTTTCTTTCTGTATTATTTTCAGGTGGAAAACTTGGTGGCAACACTGACAGTCGAAACGACTGCGCTCGCAAGCTCATTTGTGTAAGTTCGTGAGTTGGCGTATGTGATGTCGTTAAATCGGCAATGTTGAGCGAATTACTATACCCACCTAAAACTAATTACACCATTGGAATCCTTATAAAATTTGAAACTGTTTGAAACAGAGAATTCTTGACAGTCTTATTGGAAAATATTCAAATAGTATACAACACACTGGTGAGACTCTTAAATCTGTAATTCAAAATGTGTTACTGTTATATTATTTAATGAAATAAATAACTTATCATAATTATTACTTTGTTTTACTTGTTATTTTTACAAAAAACAATCATTGTTTACACAAAAAAATGGTTATCTTTCACATAAAAAATCACTATGAATACTATATTATTGTTACCTGCCAATAGACGCAGAATTTTTTTATCTTTTTCACATTAATGAATACTTCCGTAAGAAAGAGAAGTAGAGAATCGGTGCGCGGCGGCCATCTTGAACCGATCAGTCTCTCAGTCGTATATAAGTTACTATATGTGCGCACCTACGAGCTGATCGACGAGTTGAAACGGGCGCACTATAATACGACAATCTAGCAATTTTTTTATTAGTGATTTCGATTATTAGCCCGATGCAACAAAATTATTTAAAAATGCTTTTGGAACGATATCTTTAAGCTTTGTCCATTTTTTTACATGACAAATTTACAGTTCTATAAAACTACTTGAATCTCCTAAACTTTTATTTTACGTAATCAGCTGTGGAAATGTGAAAGTTGGACATAACCGGTGTTTGATTTTTCAATATGAGTGATTAAGAAGCACACATTGGCACACAGACAAGGTATACATCGATCTCTGATTAAGTAATCTGAGACTTCGATGATGAATCAAAATCAAAATGTGTTCTCATCCGTAAAGACTATGACGGAATGCCTCTTTTATGGTCAGTAATTGTATCCACTTACAATTTTAATATAGCTACGTACCCCTACTTACTTACAAGGGGAGATATTACACTGCTATTTCCAGGGTTTTATATCGAAGGAGAAGTTCCTCCACAAATTACCACAAATGTATTTATAATTTGGAATAATTCAATGTACTTTTTCATTGAGACAGATAATCGTAAAATTATAAAAAAAAATAGAAATAAAACGTGTGAGTGAAGAGACAATAAATATAAATCTCGTGGATGTAACGACGTGTTAAAATACAAATTAAAAAAGAAAATACTTTTGGAGTATGCACTATAAAGTAATTACAACGATTCCTTTTAAGTTATGACTTAAGTGATCTGTGATATTTAGTTACCCATAGGCTGTTATAAATACATAAAAGAAGTAAATCGATAGTCATCGAAGTGTAAATTCCCTACCAACTAACGAATTTTATATCAGCTTATCATTTAATTGGGTCTGCGGTGAGACGTCCGCAGCAAAACAAGGGTCGTCTTTAACTAGTAATAAATGTAAATAGCATTTTAGGATGGATAGCAGAACACCTCACCCGTGATAATGGTTATACTCGAGATAGATATTTAAAGGTAAAAATATTTATTAAAATAACAATAAATTTAAAATAAAAATATAATTATATTTTTCTATATAGTTAAGCTTGTTTAAAAAAAAAACATTTATTAGACAACATAATTAGTTTTCTTTCATTAACAGGGTCAAACAGGAGTCATTCCCTAACCACTCGGCTAACGAGGCTCTCAATATACGATATGCATCTTTAGTATACCAATGAAAGTTTAAGAATATATTTACCACGTTCTCTGCGGTGAAGAAAAACATATACCTGCATTCCTTGTTATCGGGGAAGAACACAGAAATTCCTTCCGTAAAGTAGTACCCATGTCCAGTCCAACGTTGTGAGTTTCTAACACCAAATACCAAGAAACTATTTACTAAATCGAATTCGATAAAAAGGTTAATATATCATTGTGTGAGATTGTGAAGTAATGGCGTAAGAAGTATTTCCATGAGAAGCGACTAAGGGAAAGTTTTGAAAATCTCACGGCAATCTCCAGGAAAAACACGATGACTAGGCTGGCCAACTGACACGCTACATAGGGACAGATACTCATACTATACGGCCCCTCGGTGGTTATCTATTAAGAGATAAAGACATTATGTGTGTATTTACATTAATATAATATCTGTAAATTATATGTAATTATATTACCTTATTGTCTTATTATTTGTTGGAGACAGTAGCCAATTTAATTATAGTTGAATTATATAATTTAATGCATTATGTAAATTATATGTATGTGTATATACATATATGTATTAAATATGTATTTCGAAAAATTGTGTATTATACGAAGGAAAGAGAAATTTGCAATACAAATATGTCAAGTTATTTGATGCTAATTTACTTACGCTGGAGATATCATCGTCGTTCATGTCATGCACTTGTCGTTAACATTATTAATAATTTATGTAAATTAAACGTAAATCAACTGGAATATATAACTAGAAGTAAGATAACCTCAGCGCAATTGAACTTGTTTGTACAATACAGAATTTTTACATAGTATCCCAACCTTTACGCGTTCCGAAATAAAATAGTCAGTATAATAATAAACATTAATTTATTTGGAAAATTATATTAACAAATCATATCGACAAATTATAGTACACTTTTGCACAATGAAATAAAATAATAATTATAAAAATTTACAAGTAATTTACAAAAGTTCGCAAATATTAGCTAACATTTACTTCTAATCAATTCAAAATAAAATAAATAGGTAAGATTTAAGATTAAAAATTCTTTATTTGACATTTGGCACAATTTTTAGAGGCCGATTCTATACAAAATGTTACAAAAAACATGAGCATTTTATTATTATGCTAATTTATTAATATTTAATATTTCGTATACTACTACAGACTAAAGAATTAAAGTAACTGGCACATAATACGTACAAAACATAACAAAAACGCCCGAAAATGGATAGTGTGACGCTGGCTGGCAGTTCAGAAACCTGCTGAATATTAGTCCGGCGACGAATTTCGATTTTTTTTTTAATGACTGTTATTGGTTCCTCATGCAGTAGCGTATATGTGTTATTATTTCAAGCATTCATACGATTGTGTAATCCTAAACAAAATCGATCCTATCGAATTGCAAAGATGAGATTTCAATTGTTATGTTACGTTCACGCCTTTTTAAAAAATAAACGCCGATGGGCTACGAAACATGTACTAATGTCCTCTAGAAGAAAAGGATCGATATCGAGAAATTAAAATATTCTGGGATCAGGACAAATAGCTGACAATCACATGTGCTTTAAAGAAATAGAAGTAGATAGATAGAGATGCAAAATTTATTTTGAGTTTTCACGGTTGACGTTAAAAAATTATAATAGTATAAAAATATTAATTTAAAAATAAAGCCAAGGAAGGAATTATTCAATAAGGAATGTTTCTTAACCCATCGACAAATTTCGTTAAAAGCTAAAGAAATTTACAATATATAATGCCTCTATTATTTACAAACGTTGATATTATGAACAATTTGTTCTTCATTGAAAAAGACTAGGCACACTAATTAAGTATAGCACTAATTCCATAAAATTAACTAAAAATTCGTTATTGACATATCGATACGCACATTCTACTTCGAAAATACATTCGTACAAAAATATAAACATTCGTTGAACACAAGACGTAACACTAAGCAGCTATACAGGACGGGGCATAATATCACTTTTTTTTTATTCCACTTAATTATACTAATTTAGTCTTTGACACAATTTGAACCACTATAGTTCTGTGGTGGTCTCCACAGGCGATTGGGTGTAACTGAAACCGTTGAAATTCCGTTTGCCGAAAGTCACGTTGTCGTTGTCTGAGGCCCTGAAAAGAAAGAATTGTTTAATGATTTCTTGTATTTACGCGAATACAACACATTTTAAATGAAACTATTATTTACGGATTTTATCGCGTTTAGTTTTGTTTTTATATTCCCACCGTTTCGAGTGCTTTACAGCAGTCACGGGGGGAGTGTTAAACGTCCAGATGTCATAGTTAACTCGGGCTACCTTCAGCTTTAATTTATTCATTTTTGTCCGATCTACGCATGTTCATCAATTAAACTAAAAAAGTGAATATTGCATAAAGTAACGATTTAATTTTATGTGTTTACAAGAACAAAAGTACGTTCTTGTTGATTACTTCAGTTATAATCTTTGCGTTCATTTTGATTTCAAAAATTATGTCTAAATTTCTTAATATCTAGCCGTACTATTTAGTACACTGACATAAAATGAAAGCTGTCTGGAAAGTAATACATAATGAAACATGGAAAACTAAGATTTAAGATTAAATTTGTATTAAATACAGAAAACATCTGCTGATTGAATTCAATAAAAAAGTGACTAATGAGTTAGGAATATATTTCTCCAATATACGTATCAGAACAACAGCTGCCCTTAGTCTTCATCCACACTAGCGTATCTTTTATCTAACAATTTTGATAAAAGGACTGAGAAGTTCAATTTAAACATGTTTACTCATTGTGGCATAATTAAAACATTTACATCATTATGTTTGCCTTATGTGTTATAAATCAAATGACAAGAACAAATGGAAAACTAGAAAATTAACAAATGAATACTATTATAGAGGGATAATTTATTGACAATCCAATGCCTTTATACGACATAAAAGACAATTGTACGAGCCCGAATTCACATAAAACAATAGATGACACATGTTTTACACTGGGCAAGTATTGTGCAGACTTTAAAATATATTGGGTAATTTATAAAGAAGTTTTAGATTAACATATGTTAAATGTTATTTATAATGATTTCTTGTATTTTGAGGGAATACTAGATATTAAAAAATGGTGTTAAAGGATTTTTTCGATTTCAATTATTTGTTTCATATAGCGATAGTTATGCTTTATATAATTTTTACAATGTTATTTCTAAATATGATTTAGGGTTTCAATTCACTTCGTTGTAGAAATTAAAATTAATTCATTCTAAAAACATTATTCTTTTCACTCGAAGTTCCATCAATCAGAGTCAATTATTTTTAAATGAATAAAGGAATTCAATTTCCAAAGAGATACTGGAATCATAGTAAAATTTATTAGAAAATATTAAAACGTCATTTCTTCTTACTTAATCCATTTATCGAACAGACAAATTATAATACTACTAATTATTTTAGGAACTGTGCATAAAACTATACGTATTATGGATTAAAACATTTTTTTACACTCAAATTATAGGTTTTAGAAGCCTTTCCCTTAATAACTCTTATCAACTTCAAGTCACAGGAAATATTCAAAATATTCGAAGTTTTAAATAAGTATTAAAAATAACATATTCAAACCTTACCTCTGCAACCCAGGGATCTCATCGTAGGCCATAATAGGCTGCGTTGCTTTTTTCTTATGATTACCGCTGTTAATTTTCCTCCCAAGCGTGGCTGCCAACAGCCCGCCGCCGACGCCATTGTTCGTACGCGGCAACGTACCCAATGCGTTGTTCAATGCGTGCGTATTTGTAGTGCGACGGTTTAGTGTTTGAGTATTGCGAGCAATGGTCGCGTTATCGAACGATTGGTTGTTGTTTAACGAGCCGGCGTTTTCGTTCACGCTCGAGGCTCTAGCGGTTGTCGCGGTCTCTGACAGGGTCGGGCTGCGTTCGCCTGGTTGAAAGAGGTGTATATTAGAACTAGACAGGTAGAAACGAGGCGAGCGAGTCGTTCATCTGATGGTCAGAGTTACACGTATTTATAACAGTTTCAGTGGCAGCCAAAACTGTAAATTGTAAGTCGTGTGTGACATTGTGCTCGAAAGCCCGACATCAGTTTATAGTCACATATGATTACGATTTTCATTAATATACGCTTTCACTTGGCGGCATAATTATACTAGATTGCCAACTCTTAATTTTCCACTATATCATTTCCACTCTTTTAATCACTATCAAGTTATAAAAAACTTATTATTATCAATCTCGTCCAAAACCGTGGGTAGAAACAGCGTGTGTCGTAACATGGTCTTACATATCCTTGAAATGGTTTTAAAACCTATTCTCAGTCATATCCTGAAAAAATCTATATCTACGTCTGAACTATTTCAATGCATTGCATTTTTCTGATTTTATCCCGTTTCTGTCCAAAGTTCTAGAAAAACTAGTTTATCGCCAAAAGCAGCTCTAGCGTGTTAGATTTAAAAACAATTACGTTCTACAAAGTGCAATTAATGTTTCTTATGATGAATGATTTAATTTGATTTAAACCTATTTAGGGACAAGTATTTTGGATTGAATCCTGTTTGAAGCTAGGAAAATTTAAATTGCCTGATAAATCCCCTTCAATCGTACACTAGAACGCACGCGAACGGGCTCGTTCGGAAATTGTTAATTAATTTTTAGCTGATACTATGACTACTCAAATCTCGACTCTGGACAGTGGTTTAACGTTTTTTTAGCTCAAACATCTAAAACCTAGTTAAAATACACGTAATAACAGAATCAAATACACTTAATGAATAATTTAACTTGCACAGTATTTTGAACTAATTGTATATAATTAAAGTGGAACAAGTATTTTTAACAGTTGTTCTTCATAACTATGGTCATATAAACAAAATTTAAAGACTTACGAACACCTTCCACCATAACCACAATTAAACCGAAATAATTTAAATTCTCGCCACCGAAATATATTAATTACTACTACTATGGCAACAGCTGTGGATTTGCAAAGCATACAAAGGACCTGGAAGGAAGCTGGACCCTAAAGATGGCCGAGTTCGAGAAAAGATTGAAGGCTGCTTCCTGCCCAACCAATCCAACAATTGTGCAGCTTCAAGAAGAGTTTTGTGCTTTCAAGGAAGTTGTGGGTTCAATGCTCAACCTTCTTCAGCAACAAGTTCGTGATTGTCTAAGTGGTATAGATGCTATTAACATGCGTCATAGAAGAAAGGCTTTACTTTTCAGTGGTATCTCTGAGGCACCCAATGAAGACATTCAAAACGAAGTTTTGCAGTTGATTCACTCCAAAATGGGGTTGTCTCAGATAACTTGTGCTTCTTTGAAACAATGTTATAGACTCGGTGTGCAACAGACTGATAGAATTAGGCCTGTCATTGTATATTTTCACAATCACCAAACCAAAATTGAAGTGTGGAATTCAAAGTCAAAATTAAAAGGCTCTGTTTTCTCTGTTGCTGAATTTCTGACAAAAGAACGACAGTCAATATACAAAACGCCCGAAAACATTTTGGAATGAGAAACGTATGGACTATTGACGGTGCCATATACATCAAGCATCCCAATGGTCGTGATAAAATTATTACACAGTTGGAGCTAGACGCTTTGATAGTTAAGTTTCCCCCGGTCTCCGGTACTCCTAGGAGTTCCAATGCAGTACCCAGGGGTGTGGATAATGCAACTAGTAGTGTCAAATTTATACAAGTTCATAACAACTCATCCAGTGTTGTCCGACAGCATGAAACTTCTGTCACCCGACGGAAACCAGCTTCTGCAGTAATTCTGTGTGATGATACCAAGAAGTCTCGACGAATCGCGAGTAAAAAGTAACAACAATTCGTGATTTTCTTCTCATGACATATAGATTTAAGTAACAATTACTATTAATATTTTTTTTTCCTTTTAATTATGTATTACACTTTTTTTATTCGTTACGAATTAATCAACTTTTCGGATTTTTAGTGCCTTGTATTTTTGTTGACTAGCTTATTCTTGTTGGTTTTGTTGCACATAAGTTTTACTTCTCATTTGAATACTAATTTTGTACTTTTAAAATTATTTGTTAATGACTTCAGGGACTTACTTTAGCATGACATCGGTAGTTGATCACCAATTTTCTCTACTATGATCTAGTTACAAAATTATTAGTATTCAGTAATTCAGCTACCTTTTAGGCATGTTTTGTTTACAATCAGAGGAAATGTACCGTATAGACGCACTATGATAGATTAATACTGTATCACAGACTACAAATACTCCACGGTACATATATTATTATTGTCTTACACACGTGTAATTTTTAAGGAAATAGTGAGTATTTTTGTGTTGCGTACTAGCATTCGTGTTAGATTTTATATATTTATCATTGAGTCGTGGAACTAGATACTACTGCATTTATATTGTTACCAACTTTCTGCATATTATATCTGCTATAATTCATAGTGCTTTATTTTACAATAGCATGTTATTTTGGATATGAAAGGCAGAATATAGTTGGATAGGAACCTTTTAATTGTTTACATAATTTTATATAATTACACTATTTTGCTACCAACTCCTTTCGAATGTTGTAATTATTTCAGTATATTTTCACAATGTTTTTTATTAGACATAAGTTTTTTTTTTTTAGTTTTGTTACTTAGATTACTTGTATTTTTTTAAGCTTGTAAACAATCAACTGGTGGGATGGTGTTTTGTGAGTTTTTCTTATGTTATTTTTTTTATTGTGTTTTTTGTATTGTTATTTCAATTATTTCTTTTACTTATTTTTTTTTTTTTTGGATTCATTTATTATAATTTTATCTGCTCTATATATTAAATAACAATTAATATATTGTTATAAGTATTATCGTTATTCATTGTACATATGTATATAATATATAATGTCCGATACAGAATCATTCTTGTCCATTGATGACTCGGATCTTTCATTTATTTCTTGTGCTGGTTCGATCAATGGTACCACACCCAACTTAAATATACAACTGAAGGAAGTTTTTCAGCTAACGATAAATTATTAAATATATGTCACATAAACGCACAAAGTATTCCTAGTCACTTTTCGGAACTCGAAGCTTCATTCTCTTCTGATACTGTACATGCAATTTTAGTGTCTGAAAGCTGGCTTAAGCCAGCTTTACATTCGACATTATATCATTTACCGGGTTTTGTTATGATTAGAAACGACCGTATCGGTAAAGGGGGAGGTGGTGTTGCCATATATTTGCATAAGTCAATTTCACACAAGATTGTTATGGCATCCCCCTCGCCCTACTCTGCCTCTATAGAGTTCTTGTTTGCAGAACTTGATGTCAGGGGCGTAAGGATGATTCTTGGAGTAGTGTATTGTCCTCCTGTTATTGATATTACTCCATTAGAAGGAGTTCTTGAGGATATTGGTTCAGAATACGAGAATTGCATAATTATGGGTGATTTTAATTCAGACATGTTAAAAAAGTCTTCTCGTTCCCACAAACTTCGTTCGATCATTGAGTCCGTTAACTTCACCATTCTCCCTTTAGAGGCTACTCATCGAAATATTGACGCGGATGACTCCTTGATTGACCTTATTATTACGGCTTCTTCTGATCATGTAGTAAAATATGGTCAGCTTTCCGCTCCGGGTTTCTCACGTCATGATCTCATTTATGCTTCTTATAAGCTTATACCTCCCAAGACTCCCCCAACTTTTCTTCACTTACGTAATTTTTCAAGAATCAACACTGAGAAACTCATGGAGGATGCTTCTAATTTAAATTTTGGTCCTTTGGCGTCTGCATCTACAGTTGATGAAAAAGTAACTTTATTTAATAGCACTATTCTTAGACTGTACGATGCTCATGCTCCAACTCATAAAGTTAGGATGAAGCGTCCTCCTGCTCCTTGGATGACTGAGGGTATTCGAGTGGCAATGACAAGGCGGAATAGGGCCTACCTAAAATTCAAAAGAGAGCGTACGGAAGAAAATTGGTCTGCCTTTAAATTGGCTAGAAATAGGTGCAACCAGATGGTACGTAATGCTAAACGCCGCTTTATCCATAGTAGTATATCTAATTTGTCGCCAGATGGTGTATGGAAATTTTTAAGATCTATTGGGGTGGGTAAGCCACCCATCTTGGATTGCGGCCCTTCTCTTTCTCTTGATGCTGTGAATTTGCATTTTGTTTCTGCTTCTGCTCTAGACCCTATAATTCGATCTCAAACCATAGCTTATTTAGCTTCAATCCAACCTCCTCACACCTCAGACTTTCATTTCTCGCCTGTGGATCAGGAAGAGGTCAGAAAGGCTGCTATTGGAATCAAATCCAGGGCGGTGGGCATTGACGAGATCAATAGGATTATGATCCTAAATATTCTTGACCACCTTCTTCCAGCAATTACTCATATTGTTAATTTTTCTCTGGATTCTGGTCAGTATCCAACGCTCTGGAAAATGGCTTTGTGAAGCCTCTACCCAAAGTATCTACCCCTAAACTTTCTAATGATTTTCGCCCTATATCCATATTACCCTTTCTGTCTAAAATTTTGGAAGCATGTGTTTATAAGCAAATCTCCATGTTTATTTTTAAAAATAACCTACTGAGTGTTTATCAGTCTGGGTTTCGTCCTGGTCACAGTACTACCACTGCTTTACTTAAGGTAACGGATGATATCCAGCAAGGGATGGAGAGCAAGAAAGTAACAGTGATGGTACTAGTAGACTTTTCCAACGCTTTTAACACAGTCGACCACGATATCCTCCTGTCCATCCTTTCCTATCTTAGATTTGAACCCTCAGCCTTGGATTGGTTTTCTTCTTATCTTCGCGGGCGTCAGCAGTCAGTCCACGTAGGGCAAGAAGCCTCACAGTGGTTAAATTTGGAATCTGGCGTTCCGCAAGGCGGAATTCTTTCTCCAATACTCTTCTCGGTTTTCATTAACTCTATCACCTCCACCTTCGACTGTGCTTACCATCTGTATGCAGATGACCTACAAATTTACGTACAATCTAATATAGATGATCTGCATAACGCGGTGACTATACTGAATAACAACCTAAAAGCAGTCTACGATTGGTCAATGCGTTTTGGAGTTTGCGTCAACCCAACGAAATGTCAAGCAATACTAATTGGCAGCTCAAGAATGCTGGCTAAGGTCGATCTTGGAACCTTGCCTTCTATTGAATACAATGGTATTTTAGTACCATTTTCTGATTCAGTTAGAAATCTGGGACTGCATATGGATAAAACTTTAACCTGGGGCAAACAGATAACCGAAATCAGCCGCAAAGTCTCTGCCACCTTAAGAACACTCTATCGTCTAAAACACTTTCTTCCCCACAAGACAAAGCTCATGCTTGTGCAAACTCTAGTTATACCCATAATTGATTATGCCGACGTATGTTATCCAGATCTGAACCAAGATCTTCTCAACAAGCTAGAGCGCCTTCTTAATAACTGTATTCGTTTTATCTTTGGTCTTCGTAAGTATGACCACATCTCTGAATTCCGTATTCGCCTTAAATGGCTTACTATCCAACAAAGGCGTCACTCTAGGATTCTAGTTACTCTCTATTCCATCCTTAATGATGTAAATTCCCCGGCGTATCTTCAAGAAAAATTTTGTTATCTTTTCTTGACGCACGACAGAAAGCTGCGATCTTCATCTAATCTTAAGATTAGTATTCCACAACACTTCACCGGTTTTGTCGGCAACTCTTTTAAGGTTCAGGCTATACTGCTCTGGAACTCCCTGCCCGACGAAGTTAAGAAATCGGCAAGCAGGAACTCTTTTAAAAATTTAGTTAAAGAACATTATTTAAATTTAAATGGACTTATTTAGTTATTATTGTGTTTCTTATTTATGTTTATTTATCTATCTACATATGTAATAGTATATTATTATGTATATTATTTATTTTTATTCATTAATTTTATTATATCTATTTATATTTGTTTATAGTTATTTTAAATCATTTTATTACTTAATTAATTTAATAAATGAATACACCTGCTACGGCTATCTCACCAACCCATGGGTTGACTGGGAGAGAATGCCAATAGGCATTAAGTCCGCCCTTTGTAACCTCCAATTGGGGTGTATGCAATAAAGTATTTAAAATAAAATAAATAAATAAAATAAATAATGTCTTACCGTTATCTTTTGACAAATACTGAACGCTATGTATATTAAACGCGTGGTTATTAGGACTGAAGTCCAGCTGCAGGTCCGCGTCATCAACAGCCATATTCAAAACCTGAAACAAACATTTTCAATATAGCAATACACAAAACAGCAGACATTAACAGATATACGCTACAGATGCGTAAAAATAGATGTCTTTTGCGTTTGTCCTCTTTCACAATAGTGCTTTACAGAAAGTTCTATTTTCTATGACAAAGTACGAAGATTGATTTTACGCTCTTACGTTGAGGTATCAAAGGTAAAGTAAAATAAAGTAGCAGCCAGTAAATGACATAGACATTAAGACATTTATTCCAAAACTTACATCCACACACACACAGTACATGATCTGGTGATACATAATAATTATTAAAATAACAAAACAAAAAAAAATAAACAAAAGTAAAATTAAAAATATATATATATATATATATATGCTCCATACTGTGTAAATACCTCCCCTCAAGCCCCCGCCACGCTGCTTCTGTGCTGTATGGCGGATTTCACACGTCCACGTAATTAGATTAATTTTTATATCTCAGACATGCCGGCTTCCTCACGATGTTTTCCTTCACCGCCGTACACGAGGTAAATTCAGCACTTAAAATGACTATTAACTATTTTAAGAGCTAAACCGGGCCACTCGCGTACTATAAAATTAAAGCGAGCGCCCTGACCATTAGACAGTCACGGCTCTCGAGTGAAATTGTACATTATATATTTTTGAACAAAAACGGAAAATAAATGTTATCTTGACATCATTATGGTCTGTTTTATCGCGTAAAAGTGTTAACCTTACTTTCCACCTGAGCTTCTTTGCGACAACGTGACAGTTGGTGTGCCTATCACCGTATTAGTGTCCAAGCCAACGATACAAATCGTGCATAAGTTTCGTAAATCTCATTGGTAACGAGCCCTCCACATTGAGGATCGAAATCATCTCCTGATTCGGAGTCAAATTCCCTTACCATTCAGCTTTAGATAAAACCATAGCAGATATTTTTTTTTTCTTTTCAACGCAAAAATACTGAGATTTAATTTATAATTTTAAAAAGTTAATGATTACTTTACTTTATACTATACAGTGTTAGCAAAAATGTACCTTATTTACATTATATTGAACATAATTTAAGTAATTGTGAGAATTTTCCTTATTATTAAACATTGTTAAACATTTTTTAACAAAAAATCTCAAAACGACAAAACAAAGCGGAAACAAAAGTATTAACCAGTGTTTTACGCACCTGCGTTTCATATCTCGGTGCAGGTTCGTCTTCGCTGGATTCATAGCCTGATGACGGTCGTGGAGGAGGCATGCTCATGCTAAGTGTTCCGTACTGTTGGATCGCTTGCTCTTTGTGCTTCTTGTACCTTCGAGAGGTTTTTTTTTGTTTAGAATAGGTGCGTCAACAAAAGAATTTCGTACAGAGTAGCAATATACGGGCTGCAGTGTGTAAAAATACTAACTGTCATAGAATATTAACAAATTTCCTATTCAGACCCGACTGAACTTTGTCTGTTAAATTAATCAATTTCTGTTTGCATGTATCGCGAAATGTTTTTTTTATGTTGTTTGCCTTAATTATATTGTACAAACGTCTTGTATATTTTCAAACAACTTCAAAAAAGGAGGAGGTTCCTCTGTATTTTTGATTGTGAACCGACACTGAGGGTGGCAAAATGAGAGTTGAAGGCGGTCGTTTCTATCAAACTTTATTTTAAATTCACTTGTGTAGCATATACATATTAGTGTTTATGCAAAGAAGCGTACCTGTTCCAAGAGGCGCAAATGTATATAGTAGCAGCCGTGGCCGCCACCAGCACCAGCGCTGCCAGTGCTAGCAGCGCGGCTGGCAACGCGGAGGCGAGCGGCGCGACCGCCATGTGCGGGCGGCGCGGCGGCTCGTTAGCGGCCAGCGGCGCGCGCACCTCGCTCACCGCGGATTGCAGCCGCGCGGCCACTGCCTTGTGCACCCCGCTCTCTATCGCCCTAGTGATCCACAATCAATGCTAATTACATTCTTGTAAAGCAAATGTAGCTCCATAGCAGTAGCATCAATCATTCCGTGGATATATTAAGTCCGATAACACGTAAAGTTAATCAAATTCGATTCCAATTGTTATTCAAAACACTTCCAAAAATGAGTGTGGGCCTTTAGGACATTTAGAAGCTGCTACCTTACATTTTTACATTTGCAAACATAAAATCTACACAAATAAATGTTTTTGGTAGGAAATAAGAGAATTTACTGTCCCATCGTAGCCGTGGATGTTGTAAAATTCGACTTAGGGAAATACCGGAAAATTCTCGTGACCTCCGATTGATAGCAAAGAACCATCACAAAAATACCTGGTCTGAATTATCCAAACCAGTGAACGCAGTAGCGTCTGAGATGCGACGTGTCCGGTTCTACGATTCCCAACCCGTCTGCTAAGCGTGGTGATTACGGAAAATCTTCCCTGAAGGAGAAGCATATATCCAGAAGTGGAAAACTGAATTTACGATTAAATGAACTAGAGGCCGTAGTAGTACGAGAATTTATAATCGCATGTTGCATGTGTTATAATTATTACAAATGCCTGAAGGTAATACGAGTAGACCATTGTTGATATTTGAAAGATCCCATCTTGGAAGAATGAGGAGGGAGTAGGTCTCCGGTTATCTCACTCGCCGAACGAAACGCAGAAGCACAAGATGCCACTACTTTACGCCGGAATTTCGCCCATTACTTAACACAACTGGCTGACAGCATTGTGAGCGCAATGCTGTTACACCCGCACTAATTATGTCCAACATTCTCACAACGATCTCCTGCACGCCAAAGATATCTATAGGTGATGGCAACTGTACATTTGACAATTGTAGCAACTCTCCAAAACTCTCGCTCGGTTCTTATTTAAGTAATGAACAGAACGATCGTTGTTCGCATTCGCTTCACACATCAAACGCGGCTGTTTGTGCTTCTAGTTGTAATTGTGCGTGAGGGCTTTCATATGGGTATCGTAAATCGACAAGTGACGCTATAATTATATAAAATACGCCTGACCTAAAATACCAAAACCGATAAGAGTCACGCCATCAGGTACTGCGAACTCCGATCTGCAATACAACCAATTAAGTCCAGAAAATCTATATATGTCCAGTAATTGATTGTTTACGTCGTGATGATGATAAATAATGACATAAGAGTAATATTATTGTAGTAGTTTCTGTCGCATTTGCCTCATCACTAAAACAATTAATTTTACACAAACACAAAACTAAAATTGAACTATACTAGATAGAACTCACTTTTTAACGGGTTTGGACTCCCTCGTCAATATCTCCCCGGTATTTGGGTCGACTAAATACAACCAGACATCGGTTCCCTTGGTATCGCTCTCCAAAGTACCATTTTCTCCGAGGTAATGTCTCGCTGTTAACTTTTCTAAACCAGCGACAAGGCCAATCTTCTCCTCTATGGCTGCGAGGAAGCTGCGTGCACGCCGACGTAAGACTTCAGCGTTCAGGTCTGCTACTTCAACGACTAACTGATTCTCTTTTTGGAGGAGATTTATCTGAAATTGATGAGATGATGTTAATACAAAGTGGCAACGGTGCAAAGTTGACCAGAGAGTAAATCTCGTCTCTTGGCTGACATATGAAGATTGATGACGGAAAATCCATCCAAACACAGAACAACATCACTCGTAAGAGAGTGGAAAGGCATGCCAGTTTCTGGAGCTCCCTTGGAAATCTCCATGTCCAGAATAAGACGTTAACTGTTGCTGGGGCGAGTAAACGTATGTATATACAGAGATGAATATATTATTTCCACTGTTCCTGACATGTTGGTAATTTTCATGTGAATTGGATCACAGTGACATCTTCCGGTCGATAGCCACAGTCAGTTTACGTTTACGCTTTGTCGCATTTTGTAACTTCGTCTACTTTACAATGGATTAAGGAAGAAATACATATGTTCGAATATCAAGAAAAAAATTCTCTGTTCTACACATACCACAACAGATGCTCTGGCAACGTTATAATCCTGAGACGAGCTGGGATTGTCTCTCGCAGTCACACTGAATTTAAACGGCAAAACCTCTTGAGGAACATTTTCGAATGTCCTTATGTTTGTGATGACTCCTGTATCCGGGTCCAAGCTAAAGTATTCCTCGGCGGCTTTAGTCCACGAATTCTTTTGGTATTCGATTTTCCCGTACTGGCCGCTATCTTTATCTTTGGCCTGAAATAATTAAAAAAAAACTATTAATTCCAACTTGCTTTATCACTTTCTTAACAAAATTTTGAAATGGATACGGATATGTAATCCGTAGTAAGAAAGGTTTTATTTAATTATTTATCTGTATGTGTTCGTCTAGCGTCTTCGACGTTCCATCTATCTTCGAACTAAGAAATGGTTTTACATCGAAAACGAAAAGTTAAAGATGGCGAAGAGGTGAATGCATTAGTGTTTATATTTCACCATCATTAAACCCCCTGTGCAATAGAGGCCTAACGCATAGATGCATCAAACTCATAGACATATTGGTAGTCGCCTAATTATTTTCCACTTTCTTTCTTCCCGTGGGTATCGTAAAAGGCGACTATGCGAAAAGTCTTGAAAATATCAATGCAATCTCCGGGTGCAAATACGGCGATGAGACTCACCACCCGCCCGGAGAGGGGAAATGTTTTTCAGAAGCCTGTTTGGGCACGCTCAGACGGACAATATTTAAATCCGAAGAGGTCGTCGCTCCACCTATTAGCCGGTCCTTCACGGTTTGGTGCCACGAGGATGTACCTGGTGAACCTTTTTCCCCACATTCCTAGTTTTAAAACACTTGTGGCTTGCTGATAAACCGTAGTTTACCCTAGTTTCGCTACGGATATCATCGTTGTAGATATTATCACGCAGATAAACACTGAGCATGGCCCTTTCATTGGAGTTCTGGGCACCTTTGCTTCCAACGACCCACAGCGAAGGACCGCGCCTCAGTGCCGTAACGTTTACGAAATAAATGGTAAGTATTACAAACGGCATTATAATACATTTAATACTAACCTTAACTTGTAACACGTTAGTCCCTAGAAGAATTTCCTTTGTTGCTATCGCAAAATACTTTCCCTTGGCGTTGGCTATGGTCGACTGTTCGGAGAATACAAAAACGGGCGCGTTATCGTTTGCGTCCGTGACGTGCACTTTGACAACCGCTTTACTTGCTTCGGGATTTATAAGACCCTGTATTGACTCCAGTTGGACTTCTAATGAATATTCCGCAAGAGTTTCGTAGTCTAAGGAGCTCGTGTTGAGGTAGATAGCACAGTCTCTCTCTTCGGTTAGCTTTACGTAAAATACACCTGAAATTAAAAATATCAATGAAATAAGAAAGAAATACATAATAAACTGTAAACAAGAAAATACTATCAATATTGATGATATTTGTTTTCAGCATAAGTTAAAGTATAAAAGTTTATGCGTTTCCATTATAACAGCATCGGCAGGCTAGATAACGTATTCCCAAATAAGTACCGGTGAGAAATGGGTTGAAAGTACTAAAATATCTGGAACTCCCAACTAGATTAAAAAAACTGGTGTACCTTTCAACGTATTTTAACGAAAAGCAGAGCAGCAGTCAATAATTGTTTCGAAGCGGGATTTTATTACAATATATAATAAAAAAAGGTATACCTTTTTGTGACGTCTCTGTCAATCGACACTTAAGTGGTGTGTCAGGCGAGTGCTCTCTCTTGTTCAAAAGAGGCAGTATCCTAACTAGAGTGCCGTTTCTAGAATTTTCCGCCACGTGTTCTGTGTATAGAGTGTCCGCGAAGCCAAGTCCAACCTATAGATAACAATATGTAAATGAATGTCATAACTATTATTTACTGAAAACTGAATTATTGTAAACAAAAAAAAGTTAATCTATATTATAAAAATAAATACCACTGACTAATAACGAAATATCGGGAACTATAAAACCGTAAGCGGAAACTTGAAAATTGGTAAGTAGATTTTTAATAGGTGAAGCCATCCGCTAGAAATGTAATTTGTTTGTTAGTAGGCTGTATGAATGTCTTAATTATTTATTTAAATTTTATTTGCTCATAAAAGAGCAGAAAGGTGGACTTACAGCCATGAGGCATTCTCTACTAGTCTACCATTATGTTGAGCAAAGAAAATGTAAAAGGGTTATGGATATGGATAACTAAATATTATGTTTATATATATACTCAAATAATATACTTCTACGTCATGCTACTACGTCCTATGTATTCCATTGGCGTTAGAGAAATTAAAATCGGCGTGTATGTAGTAGTTTTCAATAATAAATACCAGTATAAGTACATTTTTTTAAAAAATACATAAACATAAAATTCAAAATAATCATGTTTATATAGGAAGGAACATGGTTAAAAAATACATGCAAATTAGTCCATGCATAGGATGTCGCGAATCTTGACGTCATGTTGACTTACATCGGGTGGCACGGTAGCTGAGTGGCTTACGTAGATGGTCAGACTCAACACGGAGGACATGACCGGATCTCCTTGATCGTACGCTTGCACGTCCACCTGTAACGTGACAACGTGATATATGATTCTGTATTGTTAATGTAGTTCGTTTCTTACGCAACACTTTTTCTTATATACATAAACACAGTGGCACCAACTAAATAGAAATCACCAAATCTTAATCAAAATACCAAACTTAGATAAAACAGCTGGTCACAGGCGGGCATGCAGTCTAAGGGGCGCCCGGCTAGTATTGCGATTATCTCACTAAAATGTAGGTACACTAAATGTAAACTCACCAGATAGTAGACTTCTTCTCTAGAACCACAGAATATGATACGAGGGTGTCTCTTATCAATGTCAGTGGCCAATCAGCACTGTAACCACTGTAGTGTCCCACTATAAGGTATAGAATACCAGTAGAATTACAAGCTGCGAGACGTTCCAACTTAGTCCTCAGGGGTGAAAACGTAAATCAGTAACGTTATTCGATCAACGTTGTTCGCTGGTGTCCATTGGCTGTCAAAGTAGTTACTCCAGGTACTCACCATCAGGTGTTAGCTCGTAATAATTTAAAAAAAGAAGTAGTCCATTTCCAGCAGTGAACAGTTACTAGGCATTTTCTGTAGAAAAGATTCATAACCCAATACTTACAGTATATTCACTATCAGCCTCCTTTCTCAAATCGTCTCGTACCCGCACCGCTCCCGTGTCGGGTTCAACATGGAAGTATATTGACGCCTTCCCTCTTCCGACCAGTTTGTATCGCACTTTGTTATTAGGCGATGTGGCGTCTGCGTCTGACGCCACTACGGTCTGTACCAAGTTGCCGATAGAGGAAGAATCTTCTATTGTCACCGGACGGACGGCGGATGTAAATATTGGTGAGTTGTCGTTTTTATCCTAAAGAGAAGTTAGAATTTATTATTTTCGATAATATAAATATACAAAATATTTTGATTTTAATGCCATATGGTGCGGTGCATACATTATCTTCATTGGGTGTTTTATTTTTAATTTTAGTTTGTAGTATCATTTATTGATATAGGAAAAATTTGTTCAAAATAAGTTACGTTACACAGAATAATTTAATTTATGACCTGTCTTCAACTCCCAGGAAGAGAATGTTCCGAGGCGTTATGGCAGCAAATTATAACTTTTTTCCCCTACTCAATTAATGTTTAAATTAATGAATAATGGAAGGGGTGCCTTAGAAAGCTGTGTACTATGGAAATACTATTAGAATTTCCCATTTGACACACGATAAAGTACCCAGTACCGGCTGAAAACCGGTGTACTGCTTGAAGTCAATGTTTAAATTACTTTTAAATTACGTCACTGTTCTGAATAACACTTAAAATTAAGACAAAAATACTTACATCAACAATAATCTCCACGGTAGTTGTTGCTCTGGGCCCCTCTTGACTGTTTTCCTCTGTGCCAATAACTATTTCATGTCGGGCGCTCGTCTCTCTGTCTAATGGCTTCATAGTTCTGATCATTCCATTCTTGCGGTCTATAGAAAATAGTTCCATATCTCCTTTGATAATGGTGTAGGTGATTTCAGGTTCCGTGTCGGGGTCTTCGGCCTATAATAATTATACATTTTAAGGTAACTCTGAATAGTAGTAATAAAATATCCGGAGTATCCATATTAAGTTAATAACTCTGAGAAAGAACTAAACATCATATTATTAAAAACAAGTCTTTACGTAAAACAAACTTACGTGAACTTGAACAACAGGATAATTGTTGGCATTTTCTGGGACATGGACGGAATACAGGGACTGGGGGAAGACCGGCACCTCATCGGGGACGTCTTGCACATGTACCGTCACTGATGCGGTACCTAATCGTTTGTCTATAGCGCCATCTATCGCTGTTACCACGAACGCATAATCCTGGAAAATATATCAATACAAAATAAGTTTCATAGTATTATCTCAAACTTGTTTAATACTAAGGACTGTAAAGGACATATTTAAATCAAATTTTAACTCCGGTGTTGCATCGTCGTTATATTCCAGAATTGACCTAGAATTTTAAGTCCAAGGTAACAAGTTTGGGGAATAACGTGTTAAAATTAATTTGAATACAATAAATAATTGATGCGATCTACGCAGAAGGCGCCGTTCGGACCAAAATTAATAATTAAAAGCTAAAGATAGCCCGGGTTAACTGTGACATCAGAACGTCTAACACCTCTGCAAGCTGCAGTAGCAGCTGTGAAGCACCTGAAACGTCGGGAACATAAACGAAAAAACCTAAAATCAAACGCCATTGCATTGTAGTGTTCGCGTAAATACAAGAAATCATTAAATAACTGTATACTTCGTTACCTTAACGTCTTCATAATCCAGTTCGGTGTTGGTGCTAATCATTCCCGTGGAGTTGTCTATGGTGAAGGGTAACTGCGACGGTATGTTGTAGCTGATCATAGCGTTGATTCCTTCGTCGTTGTCGGTCGCGTGCACGTATCCTACAACTTCACCGGATACCCCTATAAATAACGTAAAAAAGTTTTATGCAACAATAAATAAATCAACATAAACGATTTCCGTGCTGTAATTCCAAAGTGCATTATCATATCTCAACCAAATTTACGTGGCACATGGCATGGCAAATTTTTATTGTAGGTTAATACTTTCAGCTGAAAAAATAATTTTAAATTCTAATATCCTCCTGGAGCCTTATACGTTACGCTACAAAAGTTCCGTGTGACGGGATTCCTCAACAAAATGTTATGTAGTGTTATGTTTTACATTCAAGACATGATTTCATTTATTGGTAACCATGTCATGGATAAACAAAACTACGATAAAATATAACAAGGTATGATTTTGGAAAGTAATTCTCACCTTCATTGACCTGGAACGTATAGGAATCTTCATCGAACTTCGGATTGTTGTCGTTGATATCAGTAACTTTGATGTTGACGGTTGCAGTACTTGCAAGTTTGCCTGGATCTTCGGCTTTCACCATCTATAAAGGAGCAAATGCGTACAATTAGCAATTTGTATTGCAAGAGAATATACATTTCTAAATCTCTATCTCACCTAAACGCTGTGCACCTCACACAGTCTGTCTAATGGCGGAAAATCCGTCAGTATGCCGAACCCTAATTCCACAGAGTAGGCAGTGATGGGAACGGCAGTGCGAGAACACCGTAACTACATTTACAAGGTACCAACGTGCTTCCAAGAAATACATGCCGGCATTTGTTTACTTAGCGTTGGTTGTAAGTAGACTAACCACGAAAAAGTAGATAATGTATGGATGTCGATTAAGGGAAGTGACCGAAAAGCTTTCTGATTTTACGTTTATTAGTGATTGTAGCACCAGGCCGCCCGTGCTCGGGTGCGTATTTTGCGACATGACCATTTTGTAAACACTACAACCACACACACATTGTAATGCATTATGAGTAGGGTATAGGACACATACTGGTGTCAACAGATTCCTGCTCTTATTACTCATAATTAACGAGTCATTTTGCTAAGGGTGTAAGTATGATCTACTTTCGTCGATAAAGTCTTTGAATATAACTATAATATATTTAAAGACCTGAATAAAATTATACTAAAAACCTTTCTGTTAAATATCAATAAAGACGCATCCAATCCAATCCTGTATAATAATATAATGAGAAATATCCCGTGCTTCTGATAATTAAGTAATTGGAAGTCGACGCAGATACTAAATCTTCCGATTTCGGATAACTAATAGATTTCAGTCATGTAACTTACCAGTTGATATCGAGTGAGTACTTCTCTGTCGAGCCTTCTGATCACAGTGATAATTCCCGTGTTTGAGCCAATAGCGAACTGACGGAGATCGTTTCCCGATACTATTGAATATGTAACTGGTTCATTTTCAGGGTCCTTGGCCTGAAAAGAAGGATCATTAAGGATATAAATACCAAAGAAGCAACTTTTAATGACGTTACTTTTATACAAATTTGTTAAGTAAAGAGTTGTTAATTTCAAGTTTGATTAATTTAAAGTCGTGAAAATTTTGAACAGATTTTGCACAGAAAAGTGAACTGAATCCGTTGGCACATTTTAATGTATTAAATACTTTTGATAGTAAAAAATTATCAATCGTTATTTTTCATACAATAAGAAACAAAAGTTAAGTAAGAAAAAAAATATTTCAATTAAAATTATGAAGTACTTTAACCGAAATTCAAAATATATAAAGTAGTAATTTATAAGTATTACACTAGAAAACCTACCGTCACAGTAGTAACTGTAGAGTTAATAGCGGCACCTTCTGAGACCGGCGCGTAGTAATCCCGGGCGGAGAACTGCGGAGGCCGTGTGTTCGGTCCCGGAGCAACCAAAAGCTCCACTATGCCCTGGGAGCTTAACCCTTTCGCGTCCATTGCCCGGACTGTGACGCTGTACTGCTCGCCAGCTTGCAATCGACCAGTGCTCGCTGTAAGATAGTATATATTTATTTTGGTGTCTCTGCGAAGACATCACGCGGTGGGGATAATTAATTATTAAGGAATACGAAAGACAGCTCATGCCCCCGGTACAGGCTGGTTCAATATATATTACGAAGACAACAATATAATTAAATATATATATAAACTCAGCTGCGCTGCGACCGTCTTCGGCTCCCCGGCGATATCACCTGGAATTTTCGTCCAGCAGTTTGTGGGTTCACTAGTGTAGTTTTCACACGCGTGGGATGCAAAAGATCAATGTACCCACCCAGTAGACCAATAGAGCAGTATCGCCGCGCGTAAATTTTCGTTAAAAGTCACGCGCGATTGTGTAATTTGCCGAGAGGTGGCACCACCTGATGCTCTACTAATCGAAGTGAATACGAAAAAACTTTACACGCATTCCCGCGGTGATTCGATTTATTTAATCTAATATACAGACCGCCGTTATACGCCACACGATCGAAAGATAAGAAGACGTTCATTTTTATATAAATTTTTAGATATTTTTTTATTTAAATGTAACTTTACTAAAGAAATTCCTTCTATGACGTGGATGCAGTTTACATACATGAATTGCAGATAGACTAACCCAGAACAATTATTTATAGTCCATACAAATAATACGGAACAACTATTAGGAAACGAATTCAGGACCCACAGCGCCGCGACCAAATGCTTAGCCGCTGCGCCACCGAGACGACAAATGTTATACCAGAGGTGAAGCAGTCGACTTCGCCATGGGTTGTATATTACCATCAATTCGGAATATTATTCATAATCCACAACTGAAAAGTTTTTTGATATTGACCTCGTACTTTTCATGTTACTTCTTCGTCTATCATACCAGTTGTATATAGTTTGCCGTGTGGTATCAGCGTAAGAATCTGCCACCCCCTTTCTCCCCGTGGGTGTCGTGAGAGACGACTAAGGTAAAAGCCATAAAAGTCGCAATGGCTTCCGACAAATTACAGATATTTATCTCAAAAAATACCAGATCAAAATCAAGCAGACCCATGACGAGCAGTAGCGTCTAAGGTGCGAGGTGTCTGGTACTGCGATCGCCATTTTGGAAGTCTTGCGTGGCGATTATGGCAAACATCCTCCTTATGGGAGATGTCTATGGGCTGCATTGGACTATTTACAGGCTGTTAAAGAATGGCTGTTGTGAATAGATCATATGTTTATTATACTTACAAATTATTCCGGTATTGGGATCGATGGTAAATTTATTTCCACCATTGTTCGAAACATGGTAGATGGTGTAGGTTATGCGGGCATTTTCTCCTTCGTCGATATCTGTAGCTTCAACCTAAAAGAATGAATACTGACATTTAGTTGAAAAAAAATTTTGTTGAATTAAAGTAGCCACCTGTAAATGTCCCAGTGCTGATTAAAGGCCTCCTCCCAATGTTTGAGAAGGCTTTCAAGCCTGGATACATCACGCTACTTTAGAGCGGGTGGGCGGACTTCATGTGTCCTCGAAAGTCTTCTTATTATTTTTCAGAAATGCAAGTTGGTAAACTTAACACTTATTTATTATTAAACAATTTTGTGGTGCCGGCACCGTGATTTGAACCAAGGTTTATCTTGTACTATGAAATAAAACGAAAGTACTCTGAACACTACCACCACGGTTCATATTATTCAAATATTTCTTATAATTATAAATGTTAATTATATTACACTCATTTTCTGTATTACATTTTTTTCAAGTCTCTAATATTTAATTGTGTCTTTGAATATGTTGTGTACAGACTAGACCAAACCTTATTTTTACAAACATACCTTATAAACAGCGGTTGGTTCCAAACTAGCGGGAACAGTGATGGGCTGCGTCTTTGGTATAATGGGCGCGTTGTCGTTCACGTCCAACAATTGGACTGCTAATAAGAGAGGAGCCGACGCTGCATCGCCATTAGCTTCGCGGGCTACAACCTGGTAATAAATAGGTTTAAATCGACAAAAGTTCTCGTATAATAAATTAACAGGAATAATTGGGTTTAAGGGGATGTACAGGGGAATACACAATCTATTTATCCAAACGCCAACCTCACCTGCAGGTGGTGCACAGACGAGGCTCTGGCGACTGAATGATTGCGGAATATCCATCTGAATTTGCCGAATCCATACAGACTAGTAACTGGGTGTAGCTTTATTAGGGTGAGGTTACTGGCACTCCGTTCACCAACCCACTTGCCCAACGTGATGTATATGGAGAAAAACGTTTAAGAAATATATGTGGTCTTTGACTGGTGCTTTCTAGAAAAAAATACTTTTGTTCAGCAGTGAACTAGAATAGGCTGATATAGTAATAAGGGAAAATATACCAGCTACACATTCCCGTGACATGGATATATTATAACTGACCGATAAAGGAAAATTGGGCCGAACTTACATTCCACAGACTACAAATGAGAAGTAGCTTCACTAATGCGAGGATAGCGATATGTTGGGAGGACTGATTTATTACTACTTCGGCGTATTCGCTGATTCAGCGTGCGTCCTTATTTTTTTTTTCTTATAGGCTTAGGTGCGAAATGGTCGGCATTCCTCTTTCGAAGTGAAAGTCTTTGAAATAAATATATAATCGTCATATTTATTTATTTAAAGGTATTAAAAATAAAGTTTAAATAAATAAATAAAAACGTATATTTTAATGCACCTATTATATTATTTCTCCACACCCCGCGTTGATTGGCAGAGAATGCTAAAAGGCATTAAGTCCGCCCTTTGTAATCATTTTTAATTGTGATAGCAATAAAGTTTAAATAAATAAATAAAAACGTATATTTTAATGCACCTATTATATTATTTCTCCACACCCCGCGTTGATTGGCAGAGAATGCTAAAAGGCATTAAGTCCGCCCTTTGTAATCATTTTTAATTGTGATAGCAATAAAGTTTAAATAAATAAATAAAAACGTATATTTTAATGCACCTATTATATTATTTCTCCACACCCCGCGTTGATTGGCAGAGAATGCTAAAAGGCATTAAGTCCGCCCTTTGTAATACTTTTATTTAAAGGTATTAAAAATAAAGTTTAAATAAATAAATAAAAACGTATATTTTAATGCACCTATTATATTATTTCTCCACACCCCGGGTTGACTGGCAGAGAATGCCAAGAGGCATTAAGTCCGCCCTTTGTAATACTTTTATTTAAAGGTATTAAAAATAAAGTTTAAATAAATAAATAAAAAACGTATATTTTAATGCACCTATTATATTATTTCTCCACACCCCGCGTTGATTGGCAGAGAATGCTAAAAGGCCGCCCTTTGTAATCATTTTTAATTGTGATAGCAATAAAGTTTAAATAAATAGACGAGACAAGCGTGGAACAGAGGAATGTTTGTCTAAATTTTTTCTGCTAAGGCGGATATATAATAGTAGTCTAGGGTTTTGGAGTGGTCTTTATTTTTATGTTATAATTTGTATTTCTAGGGACTAAATCATGAGTTTTGTTCTTGCTATTTAAAATGTGATTATGTTGGACCATTTTATTTAAGAACATGAAGTCTACTATGCTACTTCTTATAGAGCCAGATTAATATTAGGATTAAGATTATGGTTAGAACGTGAAAGAATTCCATCTCTACATAACTGTATATATGTTGGCAGCTTTGATAATGATTATGATGATATGTGATACTTACTTGGAACCTAAATTTGCCAGAGGTCGGTGTGTCGCGGTCTAAATTCTCATCACTGACTATAAGGTAACCTTCGGGGTCTATGTCGAAGTAGCTTGTTGTCAGTTCGAACGTATATTTCGGCACTGGATCGCCTGGTCCCTACAGAATTATATAAATATTAATAATCAAATTATCTCGATCCCACAAATCACGTTGGGGATAAATACATACAGAGTAATAAATAAGTAAATAACAAAGTTGATATCTTAATGAGCTTTAAAGACGTGTTTTCGTGCGTGGTAGAGACAAGCAGAAGCTTTTGCTGCTGTTCGAATGGCCTCGAATAATACCGACGTAAAGTAAAGGCATCTTGTGCTTCTGTTTTATTCGGTGACTGAGGTAACCGGACGCCCATTCCCCCTCTCTCCCCAAATATCCTTAAAGTCCGGCAACGCACCTGCAACTCTGGTGTTGCAGATGTACGTGAGCGTCGGTAATCACTTAACATCAGATCAGCCGCTTGCTCGTTTGCCCATATTTTTTATCGGAAAGTAATTGACTCGCTGCTTCAGTGCGAGTAGGCGTAGTACACATCTTATTACAAAATGAGACTTAACTTTTGACGTAGTTTATCTTGTCATTAATCATACAGAAAGGTCAAAATACCCTAGATCGACGAGACAAGGCATTGGCAGAACTCTATTAAGAGAGGTCATATACTAAAGAAAGAAAGATTTTGATTTTTAAGGGGCGAAATCTAAAGACCTTTCTATACGCTACTAAATTTACATACAAACCGTTGTTCTCGTAGGTTACTCTTAATAGCATTACTAATTAGATCACTTAGTAAGATTATCTTCGTTAACATACAATACAATTTTGATGATAATTACTTACCAGATCGGGATCGGAGACCGACAATCTAATAGGTTTCCCTTTGGCATCCAGAACTTTAGTGCCTTTCGGTGAATTTTCTTCGACCTGCCCCTCCTCTGACGAAGTCTCTACTACAGGCAGACTGGCATCAACGGGACGCACTGTCACTGTCAGTTTCGCCGTTGTGTAGCGACGCGCTTCGGTCGCTTCTTCTGCCTGCGAATGATAAAATACAAATTTAATAGTCAAAAAATTCTAACTACATTAGTTCAGTCCGTACCTTTACAGTCTACTATTTGGGGGAATTTACTATTTTTTTTCCATCGTCAATCAATTGCAGTCCACAGGTGGACTTAGGCATCTCCCGATGGAAGGATTTGCCGTATTCGCCACGCTTGGCAGGCGGGCTGATAATCGCAGTACCACACACACAAACCACAGACGTCCCTAAGAAGCTGCTGTCCGTCTTTTGTCTGAATAATTTAGTAATAATTAACCATATTCGACTTTTCTGCTACACCACACAGCATAGACAATTTTATTAATAAAGACATTTATATCTGACAGTTTCTTGAAACTGTGCATAATTTGATTGAAAAAGTTTAATTGCAAAGACGGCGGTTTGATAGTTCTATTAATAACATGCTTCTTTTTCAGTTTCATTATTCTTAACGTTTTGAAAACAATAATGATTTCTTGTATTTACACGAATACTACACACGAATGAGATGAAACTATCATTTACAAATTTTATCGCATTTAATTAATTTTTTTATTACTTTTAAAAGAAAAGTAATAAAAAGCTTAAAAACCGCTATAAAATTTTTCAAGTAGGGTAATTAAACGAGATAAAATCCGTAAATAATTGTTTAATTTCAGAGTTGAAACAAAAGAAATTAAAGAACTGATAACAATAGTGTTGTGACACGTGAAAGTATAGATTATTTATATTTTTACAGTACTAATTTTTTATTAATTATTTTACGTATCGAAGTTCAAAATTACCTTTATAACCAGTTGAAACTTCTTGGCGACGGTCGTATCGACAGGCAGCAATTGTCTAACGGCGCCCGTATTCCGGTCTATCGCGAAATAAGTAGCCCACGAGTCGGGCTCGCCGCTCGCGATACTGTATTGTATTCTCACATCCAACGTGTCCATGTCGACTGCTTGAATCTTCTCAGGTTCTAACGTTAGAATGCCAGCGAGTACTCCGCTGTTCACCTGTTACATAATATTATTTTTTTAGAGCCTAAGGTTCTAGCCTTAAATTTTATTTTTTAATTGAGCTTGTAGGTACCCCAAGTCAATCAAACTGACCATTAATTATAATTTAATAACAGGAAAGACTTAATGTCAGTTAAATATTCAGATCCAATCCCAGGCTTATTCGAATTACTATCATTACTTTAATGGTGGAGCGTTTGGTTGTAGCGCTGAGGATTACCAATTTGATTTCCGCACTAGACAAGTACTTACGTGACAAAAAAATAATAGGTCTGGGTGTCTGGCCATATCCGTTTCATGTCGGTAAATCGCTTCCATGGCCACAAACATTTTACAATGGCACCCCCATTGTATACGTTCAATTTGAATAAAAAGAAAGGAGGTGGGACAATTTTTTCGTTTTTGAATTTAAATTCTAATTTAAAAAATAACCACTTACATAGCTTGTATATTCAGGGTTGATGCAAGCGTTCTCATGTAAAGTGCAACCCTGGTAGATGAATGACGGATCTTGATCGTCATCGTCTAGAACATTGACAGTCATTGTCGTGGTACTGGACAGGCGCCGTTTGGTATCGCGAGCACGATCCTGAAAGTTTTATTTTTTTAATTAAATGGAACATTCATCAATCATCATCAATCTTTCAGCAGTCTATTGCTGAAAGGTCAAGGCCAAATTGGCTCAGGTAATAGTTATCTCGTTCCGTAATGGGCACGCTTTCTGCGATGCTGATAAGCGATCATAGATTCAAACTTTACTCCAAATCTTACCACTGGTTTATATTGCACCAATGGAGGGTAGTATTTATCTAAGTAGCTTTTTACATTGTAATTGCTAGGAATAAACGTAAATTTTAATTTGTAATCATAACACCCACGCTTTGTAATTTTTATTACCTGTGGATAATTTGCTGGCGTATGTGATAAAATCTCTGTTTTATTTTTTTATGAATATGAATGTTTGTATCCCAAATAATATATAAATAAATTTACCTAAGTCGACTTTAAGACAGTATTCGTTACAATCTCTCATAAGTCCACTGCTGCACATAGGCCTGCTTCAAAACAACCTCTTTAATGGAACGAACAACATGCACTCAACGATATCATAAGTAAAACGGTTATAACATCATACCATTTTTTTTTCTACTAGTAGGGAATTTAGAAATCATCCAAAAATATTAATAAAAAAAAATACACTTACAGAAGCAACAATAGTGACTAGATACAGCTTCGTACGCTCGTAGTCTAAGGTCCTGTTCACGGTAACCAATCCTTGGTGCGGCAGCGGTATTGAGAAGTATCCATATCCGTCGACCGCGTTAGTTTGTTCTAAAGTCTTATTATCTCCTGGTACAATGAAATACTCTGAGAGACCGTTGACGCCAGCGTCAATGTCAACTGCCCGTATTCCTTCGAATATTGTCGTGCCGATTGGTACCAGCTGCAAAAAAAGACGTACCGATTCTGATTTCATTTATTTAATATAATTATATATTTTTTTTAATTTAGAAACCCTATCACAAGTATAATATAAACAGACGACACTTCAAAAACAGTAGCAATTTATAATAAGAATGTTTTAATTGCAATATGTTGGCACAGTGTTATATTTATATTACAATTAAGAATTACTTTAAGAAATTATTTAAATATATTTAAAACAATAAGAATAACATTCATTAATTAACTCAAATAATCTTCAGAAATTACTTATTTACATGTATATAATATAATTAAGTTACTTTTCCTTGCTTGATTCGTTCGTATAGTATTTTATTTTATATTACTATTATTAATTATTAGAAAATGTATTATTATTGCAATATGTAAAATTTATTATTTGTACACATACCTCAGACACATTGGCTTCGTATGGCGTGTTTTGAAATAGAGGCGCGTTATCATTGATATCCGACACCCGCACTATCACCGGAATCGTCCGTCGCTTCTTCGTCGCTTTGACTTGGCACACAAGCTATTTGACAAACACAGACGTTTAGAGAATAAGTTATTTTATTATTTTTGGCATAGATTAAGTAATTAAAAATAATTATGTTGCAGTATAAGAGGGAATAAACTAATTATCATGTTAATTTACCCTGGCCGGCACATGCCTCTACGAGGTTCATACACATATTCAACATTTACCTACAACGGTATTTACTATTTTAAGGCATTTAAAGGAACTATTTGTCCTGAATATTTAAGCCAAAAATTAACATAAATAAAATGATCTAAGAGTTCTTTGCCATTTTATATAACCAATATATTCAAATCTCAAAAGCAGGAATCTAATCGAAATCGAACTAGTTGTGGGGACACTATTTGTATGTAAGTAGGTGTAGAGTACAGAAGAGCGTATAAAATAGCAATAAAGTAGCAGCTTGTGAATACCCCACTATTGGGAAAGGGCCTCCTCTCGCATTTAGCGATATTGCACTAGACTACTATACACACAATGTAATTTTTCTAGATACGAAAATTTTAAATACATAATACGTCGATATGTTAAATATATATTACTTACAACTTTAAGTAAAGCTAATAAACATGGTAAATAAATAATGTACCTTTCGACATAACGGTAACCAGATGATGATACAACGGACTAATAAATCGATACGTAACTGCTTGAGGCAATATTCATTAAACTCTCTATAAATGAGAACTGTCCACTTATTTAAAAGCCTATTAAATATATCGTTTTCAAAGATTAGAATCTATACAATGCGAAAGTAATGAGAGACGTATGAATTAAACGCGTTAATTGCAAGTGAATTATTTTTAAAGTATATTAGAGCGTGAATAGAAGTTTTTATTTTATAATACATCAACATACAAAAGTAGATGAACCCTTTCTATCTATCTTTGCATACGAAGTAATAAAACGATACAATTTTAAATCAATTGAAGTGAACTTGGCGCAGGCGCAGTACAGAAAGAAATTCTGGCACTAAATTTACTTTGTTCTTAGTAAATAAAAATTAAATTTACATAAATCTTATGACTTAGATGTCACAAGTCGATGACATAACTATTTGGAATCTTCTGTTTACTTTTAAAGCTCCTAAAATCAGTTTTTCCCGAAGAAAGTTGTTTCATACGTTTCTTAAGTCTATAATTTGAACCTGAATTATATTTTAAGATAATATAATAAAATAAATTAAATTTCAACTTATAATCGGAAATTTTACAATTTTATTAATACTTTGTATTAACATTAATAACCTCTCAGGACCTTCCGATACTGGTGTGTTCAGAGGTCTAGACATTAGTCGTTTCAACTCACTTTCCACCGGAACTTACTCGGGACAATGTGACAGGTTGGTTGCGTGTCGACGTTTTAGTGTTCAGGCCAACTAAAGCTATCGTTAGTTATCATCATAAGATGAAAAAAATCATTGCTACGAGCCATTCAAATAGGGATCGAACTCGGTTCTCCTGATTAGGAGGCTGAAACCCTAACCACTCGCCTATCATAGCTTTTATTTAAATCATGTACCTATTGATATAGTTCTAAGCTACACCGGTAATTGTAGTTTTAAACACTTTACGAAAAATAATGTACACCTACCTGAAACACCATATGTGACAGATTGTCAGAGTCCCTATCAAGCGGTTGCAAAAGTTGCAATCGCTTCCCATCCAGCTGGAAAAGCGTAGGACCCTTCGGAAAGACTGTGGATAGTACCACGTCCACGTCGGGTTCGCCCACTATCGGCAGCTCTGCAGGTACTGTACTTTGGTTCACTTCTGTAAACGTGTAAAAAAAATAATGAATAAATATATTCGAGCGACATAAAACAATTGGTGGCTAGGGAGAGATCGTTTTGCAGCGATAAACCCGCCAAATTGAGCAGTCGGGGTACGAAAACTTTTTCTTCGTTCAGTTTTTCAAATTCATTCCTTTATCAAGACTCTTAGTACCTTTTGAAAATAAAGCACTAAGGAAACTGCATATATAATTGTACTTACTTCATATGATTACAGGAGTCAATATAGTATACACCTATATGTATTTTTATCTGTAATCTAGTTTCATATCAATATCAAAACTTTTTAATGGTCTTGTCATTACGAACTTCGAATCAAATATGTTCTATTTAATTGTCAGTGTGTGTCAGTGTCATATATTTTCTCTTGCATTTCTTGTGATCAATAATAACTCTGTGTCGTTTTTAATTTGATAATGTTGAGGAATTTAAGTATCCATGAAAAAGCTGAAATTATTGCAGATAACGAAGCTGGCCATATTATTCACTAAATCTTATTATCTTTATTAATTGACCTGTCAGTCGACTAGGCTATTGCAATGTCAATGCGATATTCTGTTTTGTTTGAAATTAAATGTTGGCGTAAAGTTTTAGGTTAAGGTGACAAACCTTTTCTCTCCCCAACTTTACCTTCTAATTTACTTCCTTCTTTTTTAATATTTTCTGTACCCTTTGGCTTTGTGGTGTACAATGAAAATAGATTCATTCATTCATTCATTCATTATTTCTTCTCGTCTCGTATGTATCGCACGTCTATTGCGATAAATGCCTAAAAGTCTTTAATATATTAGATGGGAAATCGATACACTTCGCAATTTTTGTTAATATTTTAGTTTTACTTCCATTTCTGCTTAACCTTTATAGTAATGTCTCGAATATAACCTAAAGTTTTGAGCTCAATCGATCGAGTGATATGCGAATCTGTAACTGGCACACATACTGTCAATTATTTTTATATTTATACTAGCATATGATCACGTCATCCGCTCAGTAGTACTTAAAAAAAAATTCTCGTTAAAGAAAAAATGATTAAAGAATTGCAAGGGATTTTTTTTCATCAACCGCATAAGTTCAGAAATACACAAAAAATTCAAATCTTTGCGTCATTTGGTTGTTGAGATAAAGGTTGTGAAAAGTTTTCAAAATATAGAAATGATAACATAGGTTAAATATATTTAAAGTAATATAATAAGGGTCTTCGGTAATTTGTTTTCATAGATTCGAAAGGGGTAAACGACTTAGAGAAAAATTTGAACAATTACTCCAGATTATTTTTTAAATAAGTTAACATTTTTATTTAGCATTTCTGTTATCAACCGCATCAATTCAGGAGTACATACTCGTATATACTGTGTCTTCTTGTCGATATAAGGGTGGTGGAAAAAAACTCTTAGAGATTTTATGTAATATATAGAAGATAAGTGATTCTTGAAAATAAATAAAGCAATTGACACATACATTGAACTATTAAATAATTCGACTAAAAACAACAACTTCTCAAGTATTTTTATTAAAAATATAAGTTAATATGTTTCAAGATTAATAAAGTGTAATGTAATAAGATTATGTTCCAAAACTTTTCATAATATTTTTTTCAGGAATGTGATAATTATTGAGAATTAAACTTTTAACCATTGCCTAAATATTCACGTACGTACGTTTAAGGTATTGGCCGTATATTTTAAAAGCGGTTCCAAGTGATGAACCTAGCAGCAATTAAAAGTTTTTAAAATATGACATATTACAGAAAATTACTTACGGTCTCCTCTGCTCTCTTCTATATCCACAATAATGCTGGACTGACCAGTCTCCACTTCGCATGGTCCTGGAAAAAAATACAAATTATTTATAATAACAATAACACGATATTCCATACCGAGAACTCAATAAACACGAACTATTTAGTTTGTTATTATAATAAAATTTTATAGAATTCATGAGAAGCATTAATGAGATGCTATTTAAATATGGCATTAGAGTTGCAGAATGTAAATCTGATGATCCATACAAAGCGAAATGAAATGGAATGCGATTTGAAATTAGTAAAAGGTATCATTGTAGTATGACAACTTATAAAGACGTTGTTGAGTCGTTTGTAAACATCTGTGTCTTTGAATACATATAAACAAGCCGCAATTGTTCCTCGTGTGGTTAGAATAGAAGTAATAGTTGACGAAGCGTGAATATTTGTTTAACAATTGCAATGAAAACAAATAGAATAGATGATTGATGAATAGAGATATGTTCCCAGCCGCTAAAAGTAGTTTATACGTAGCTTTTGACGTTAAGTTTGTACAAATTAACCTATTTTATATTGATATCACAAAAACTACACTTTGTGCATAAAAACGTCACACTTCGTTATTATATTTTACATCTTTTACGCTTTAATTTGTTTTGTATTTCTATATCTTTGTATCTCTAGTTACTTGTTTTGTTTTGAAATTTAATAGTACGCATGTAACTTCGGTAACGTCAACGTTAAAATTATTAGATTTAATTGCTAGTTTACCAGGTGCTGTGCAATGGTGAAGAAGAACATCCTGAGAATACCTGTATGCCATCACATACTTGTTGCCATCTATTAGAATAAAAGGTCACAAAGGCAGACGTAATGCCTATGGACATCATATACCAGACGATAGTGTGGTGAAATTTTATGAAAGGCGCAACAAACTACTAAGAAATACATGGAACTCTTAAAACTAAAATAATATGAAGTAAGTACTAATACTAATTGTTACAGGTAAATAACTCATAAATACTTGTACATATATTTCATAAATACAAAGGAATGAAACGCATTAAATCACATACATACATACATAAAACATTCATACACACATACTAACAAACGTAGAAATCTTTTAAAAGAGCACTTACTGTACGCTTGTTTTATATCATCGGGCAAGGATATCCATAGCAGTGTATACAAGCAAGCAAGTATATACATCTTTATATATAAAATAACGGCTTTACCCGGGTTGCGGCTCTGAAGACCTTAAAATAATATATTCTTATCTCGGTACTCCGTAATTACACTGACCATCTCACCCTACGTACCGGAACACATCGTTGGAAGTACCGCTATCTGGCGGATGATAAGTAAGGCTAAGGTAGATGCCACGATCGCTTATCGGCACACAGGCTCCAGTATTATTATTTAATATAATTCCAGGGTTTACTTGATAAAACAGGAGCATGCTTGGGAATAGATGGGTTCCAACTACAAAAGTTAAATCACTAAAAAAATATACTTTAACTTCCTTCACTTTCGAGACGAGAGGTTAACCAATCATGAAAAACTCCCATAAAAAGTTTGTATAACATTTTATAAATCTTTATTTAAATAAATGAAATTCTTAACTGAACATATAATTGTTCAAGAAATAAAATAAAAATCCACAAGTAGTGAGTACTAAGTATTTCAAGTTAGACTAAAAGAACATCAAAAACAATTAGAGGACGTCCAATTAACTATTGCTGTCAAAATAAAATGTGACTAAAACCAGTTAACAAAAAATTAATAAAACCTGTTACTGTGAATTACTAAATATGGTAAAGTAGAGGATGGATTAGTAGAAAGGAGAGGAAGTAGAGTCCCTAGGAACTTGTAATGCCTAAGGGGTTTAAGGTTGAGTGACCCTTTGATCTCCTGAGCAAAAAGCCTTACGGGTTTTTAGTTTATGTATTGAAAACAAAATATAGGTATAAAACTAGAGCCTGCTCGCAGTTTCGCTCGCGAGGTCACTCCTTTGTCTTATTACATGATATAATGCATATATCTGACAAAATTTCCGATAAATCCCTTCAGTTAAAACTTTAAGCACTTTTCAACGACAAACATTCAAACTATCACAAATTGTTTATTGATTCTTTAGATATTGGAACAATAGAAATTCTACCTAAGTACCATAATTTTATTTTCTGTAAATATATTATTTTACAGCCTATAAAACTTCTGGAATCGTAAGGAATTTTAAAATTTTATCTAATATTAAAGCAAATCCTCCTTGTGCTAGAGGCCTCTCCTACAGTGTACTATTTACAGGCTGTTAAGGTTAGCTAAAATACCTTCTCATTTTTTTTAGTGTAGCTCGTTGAAGAAAACATTTCTTAGAGCAGTAAATGATTTTGTCCCATTTTTGGCCACAGAAATTTGGATACAAATTTTTGATTTCATTCATCTCATTTGATAGATGAATAGAGGAGGAAGGGAGAATTTACCATCTTTTTCTCCAAATACTAACCTCACCCGCACGTAGTGCACTCTGCTAACTAACTAACGAGACTCTAGTATTAACAAATGATAACGGAAAATCGCTCCACCGGCACTGCCCTCACCAACCCACTTGCCCAGCGTGGGGAGTATGGGCAAACCTCTTAAAATTAATACTTACTTTTACTGGGGCATTCTCGGAGAGGACTGTGTTCAGCAGTGGGCTTAAATAATATAAGGATGAAAAAGTGCAATCAAAGAAAATATGAGAAATAAATACAAATGCGCAATCGGCAGTTGTACTGTAAAACCTATAAGGAAGAGGGAAGCTATAAATAATTTCAATGGTCAATAAATATCCAGCGGTAACGAACTTCCAAGTTCAATGAATGAGCAATGCGGGTTTTGACGGAATAGTGCTAATAAAGACATCACCGGTGTGTTTTATTGACAGAAGTTTTACCATTACGTTTTAATTTAATTGTCATTGCGAATGCCTGCTAGATAACTTAAGTATGAGAGTAGATACTTATTATATAAGTAAAGATTAATTTGTATTTTCGTCTCATTTATAAAGCTAAAGAAATCTAGAAAGCAGACCAACAGTAGAGAAAAAAATTACTACAACAGTCAGGAATTCTACTTTTTGTTAATTTTTCTATATGACAATACAACATAAGAGTGGTATAGATGTAGTGTTAAGAAACACGTGACCATGTTACATGTAAAACACAAAACATTTTGTGTGTTGCATCAACATTAAATTTGGTTAAGATTCCAACACTGGACTCGTAACAGGTGCGCTGACAATATACGATTAAACAGGCTCTTTATAAAAAAAAATATGAACTCTCACCACCTTATAACCAAGATTGGGGAGGTTAGAGGTCTAGATATTATTGTCATTTCAACTCACTTTTGACTAGAGCTTATTTGGGATAACATGACAGGCGGTAGGCCTGTCACCGTTTAGATGTCCAGACCAACGTTACTAATTGTACATAAGCTACGATAGCGTAGTGGCAAGAGATTCTCAAAAGACTCGATCGTCGTTCGATCATCATTGTGGAGAGCATGTATCAATGTTTTAAAATTATTGTATTCCTAAGGCAATGAAGCATTACCCTATTAAATTACCTATTACGTCGTAAATCTCTTAGTAATGTTCAAGTCTTTTTATGATCGCAGCTTTCAAACCGATTGTAACACTTTAGTGGTTTAAACCCTTTAGTAATTTAAACAATATGAGAGTAGAAGCGGAATCCTCATTTATTATAATGAGATCTAAACTGGTGAATCGGGCACTCGGTAGGCTTCTAGTAATTTGAGTAAAGACTAAATGCAACATAATAAGTCGCGGCATCTGTAAGATTTACTGGCAATAAATAAAGCTCATGGAAATGGAAGTTAAGAAGGATTGAACCACACGAAGCAAGTTTTATAACCAGCGGGTATCTTCCTATCATAATTTCACCGATAACTTGTGGGTTATAGGTTTTGTTGCTACGTTCAATGGTATTTTACATTAAAGCTTTCATATAAGCAAGTAAAAGTACGTATATAAAAGTGATTTTATTACCCACTTACTGTTATATACAGTTTAGAAAAAATTCAACCGTAGTAATGTACTTTTTTTTCACAACTTAAGTCCCTTTTCGGGTTAACGTAGTCTTATAGCCTATTTAGGGCATAAAGTTTACCCATTGATATTGCGTGGATGTCAAAGTATGGTACAAAAAAAGTTAGCGTTTAAGTTATAAACCTATAAAAGCTACTGCTCTAAACACTTAAGAGGGCTTAGAAGCTGAATAGGATCATCCACGGTGCTCCTGTGTTTTTATTATTGTCATTGCATTAAATATATGCAGGTTCTCTAAATATGTTTTCTTTCACCGACGGGCACGAATAAATCAGCACTTAAAATTACTATTAAAATTATTATTGATCCAGCAACGGGATTCGAAAGCACTCGCTTACTATGAAATTAAAGCGATCACCCAGGGCCTCTTAGCTACTAGGGATGTTCATTATAATTTCAAGTTGTTGTCTTGTCTTTTTCTTTATCTTCCCTAATCCGATGTAATCAAGATTCGATAAAATCGCAGAGAGAGTCGCATGAAATTGTCGCACACACAGTGCAACCAGATCCGAAAACTAATAATTTGTGTATCTATAGCACAAAATAAATAATCTGGCTAGGACTCAACAGATAGACCTAGAAGCAACAACACTGCTACCTTCAGACAAACAAGACAAATTTTATAAAAAAAAAAAAACACTCTTTTCAAAATTAAAGGTAATGTAAGCGAAACCGCGAGCGAAAGTAAGTCACAAATGAGGTTGTCGTTTAACTAAATGGGATATTAAATTTTAAACAGCTATTACCATAATAGAGATAGCGATGCGTAACTAACGCTAACGGCGGTGCCACTGCCAACTAATGGTGTCGAAGGCCAAGATCAAGAAAGAGTGACATTTTGCATTAGTTCAGATCATGATATCATATGAAAAGTTATAACTAATACGTTTGACAAATTAAATTTATATTTCTAGCATCGGAACATTAAAGCCATACACATAAGCACTCACGTCTGTCTGCCGGAGAGGTAGGCAGAGATTACAAATTTCCATTGTGGCAATATTCTGACCCATGTATCGCCATACCCATACCCATACATGCATACACGCTCATCGGTTATGCCCATAAGGTCACTCTTAATTTATCCTTTTTCAGTATATCGCCAACTTACGATATGTCCGCGTGGTTTAGAGGTTAATCTACCTGACTAGTGAGGATCCGAGGTTCTAATCATAGCCGAAGCCAATAAGTAGTTGTTTATTGGTTAACGAGTTTGGTTCTGATGTGTTTTCCCGCGTCTCTTACATTGCATCTGAACCTTACTCCGACCTTCTATGGCAAATATTTGAGGACGAGTGGCCCTGTATCTGCTCGTAGACTCACAGCACTAATATTCAGCAGAATTCTGATATTTAAGGCTTATGTTGTCATGAAGACGCACAAAGAAATTTAAAAATGTAATCAGGAGACTTAACATTAGCCTTAGCCGGCTGTTAAAAAATACCCTCACCCTCTTAGATTCAAATTAACGTCACTAAACACCTTTTGCTCCACGACTGCTTAAAATTAGGTGTACTTATGTTTAGAAAAAAAAACCACTTAAAAATAATTTTTACTCCATGTCAACAACTGACAGTGACCAAAGCGCAGTGTTGCCATGTAAAGCATTTCTAGTTCAAAGAATCAAGGTGTGCCTGAGAAATTTCAATTAATAAGCAATTTGTCCGTTAAAAAGCTCATTACCACTCTAATAATACGCATGTAATGCCTTATATGAACATCTTAATTGATATACGTTTAGTGAACACCAGCACATTCTTCTAACGATTTCCTTGAAAGGTGAGGACCAGTGTTCCAATCCCTTATAGGAATATGTTCTAATTATTAACACTAAGTTTTCTGCTTATAGGAAATACAACATAAAAACAAATTATTGAATGAGAAAGCAAATTGTTGCGCGAGCCGTGGTAGCCTAGCCGTCAGACCCCTCACTTTAATTTCACAGAGTACGCGAGTGTCCTAGGTTCGACTGCCCGATTCTCACACCACTAAACTTATGTAAGTTTAGTGGTGTGAGAATTAGAGAATAGTGATGTGAAGAATACAAATTTTAAGTGCTGAATTTCGCCACGTGCTCGTTGATGAAGGAAAATATCGTGGAAAAACCTACACGTCTTAGTAAAAACATATACATTTAGAGGAATTGTAAAGTCCGCTAAGACGCAAAGACTCTTAACTCATAACGTGTTGCAACGAAAGGAAAATCTGTTGTTGTCACGTAAAGCGTTATCATTTATGAACGCCATCTACATAAATTATAATAGTGTAAACATAAATAAATACCCATATTAGTTAGAGAGTTTTACGCAATGAATTTAAAAAGCAGTCATATCGAAACATGCACGACCGTTCGATGATAAAAGCGATGTTTCTTTTAGAATAAGCAATACAAAGAGGCACATTTCATTCTCAATTGCTACATGGAGCAGCCTATTTTAGTCTGAACGTAACCCTGCTCAAGATAGCGCCAGTAAAAACCGACATTTATTTATTTATTGGACGGTTTGCCCATATTCACCACACCGGCAAGTGGGCTGGTGAGCGCAGTGCCGGTCCCCATGCACTAGTGATGCTGCTCCCCTTCACCAGTCTTTTGGATTTAGATCGTTCGGTCGCAAACCTCGTTGGTTAGCTAGCAAGGTGAACCACGTGCAGATGTCATTTGAAGAAAGGAATGGTATACACCATCTTACTTCTTTTACCTTTAAATTAAGAATGCATTCGATAATTTGTACCCAAATATTTTTGACCAAATATTACGCTAGCGTGGAAATAGTATTTCAATAAGTTAGAAAAAACTGAACATCTAATATTTCATTCTAAGCGTTGAGGGAGTGCATTATTATCGATTTTTCAAGGTCACGCGTCTTACTCAACTTAAATCGCTTTTAAGAATTTCATATGGCATTGGTAAGTATTATTTGTATTATGTATAAACAAAATATATCATTTTAAAGAGAACACAATTATTAATACACCCCAAGTTCTTTCAAAACATTTTTTGTTGTTGTCAATTGCTCTGCCTGTGCAGATGTACGTGTGTTATTACATAATTCTACGATCCGCATATATTTTCTCTAAGAGCTTCAGATTCATATATAATAGAAGTCTTTTGATAATCACTACTCTAACCCTTCTAGTTTCATTATATTAATTTAAATGAATAACTAACGAGTGTTCTCTGTAATCTTTTACTGATAATAAATTGTTAAAGTTATGTCTCTAAGAAGAGAACGGTCTACTTAACTACCTCCCACACAGGCAAAGAAAACGTAAAATTATTAGCATTTAATAATTATTCAATATGATAGTTATCGTATAACTAACAGAAATAGTGTAAGACAGTTTTAGTATTCGTGACCTAACACTAGCTATTTGCGGACTATATAAAGCGGGCAGTTAATTGGCTGCGCAAAGCACATGAGGCAACAGATATAAAAGTATCGCAACGACCACTCAGATTGATACATAACGTTTCAGTCATTGCTGCGTCGCTAACGTAGGTTTATTAATCGATTTCGTTATTTACGGAAGAAAAGGTAAGTAATTTTGGGGTTTTAAGTTGTTATAAAAGATTTAATTAATAACTCGCTTCAAAGTTCGTAATCGTTCAATATCCCATACCGACACTACTGAAATTATTAATACAATGAATGAAGCTAATTTTCTTATAACGATAATACGATCTATCCTTGAAATTATGTAATAAGCACTAAAATATCACCAACCATTTTGCTTATATGCAATAGACTGCCGATAGGTGTTGGTACCTGGCTCCAAAATCATCTCAAAATTTTAAGAGCCTGAATGAAAAATATTATAAAAAATCCGAGTAGCTGATTTTATGTCTGTCAGAGAACAATTAACCAATACTATTAAGCACTAACAATGTCTATATTGACGTGTACAATGAAAATATTACCCACAGCTAAAATAGGCGAATGACTTTCACCGTCGACATGTCGCGATAACATCTGATTTTCTTTGTCTCTATTTGTTTAGAATAAACAAACAACACTATTGTATACCGGACATTACCATTCAATGAAAGTTTGAATGAATGTCTCTGTACTGAATCACAGACACAGACACAGACACTCTATAAAATTGTTATTTATAAACACTATAACGAAAAAGTAATACAACACGATGGCAAGGCTCATCCCAGATACGATTTATCTTCCGGAGAAGGAAATATGGAATAGATTGAATGCTACACTGGGTCGTCGCTATTTCTGTTAACTCTACTTACCCCTATGGGTGACAGACGCAAGTGCTTAAATATTAAACTATCAAGTGTAGTTTGAATGGAAATACAACCATATAAATAGTTATGAGATTTTCACATAATAATAGTGTGTGCAATGATGATAGACGCCACAGAACCGTGCATCCGACATTTCTTGAAGAATTATTGAGCTGAAGTGGCAATGAGCTCGTACATTACTAACTACATAATACACTACTAAATACATAGCTCTACGAACTGAACAACGTAAGGTCTTTATGATCATTTCAGCATATCATAGGTACACAGCTGAACATAGGCCTCACCATTAATTGCTCCAAAGCTCGATCCTGAGCCACCTGCATCAATCGACTACCCGCAACACTGTACAGATCGTCACTGCACCAAGGGGCTACCACTCGAGAACCTTTCTTCCCCGACGGGTGTCAGTTTTGCGAAGCTATGTGGCCGGCCCATTACCACTTCAGCTTGTCTTACCGAGCGGCATCCCCATAGAGGCTAAGGTAGTATACGATGATCTCTTTACGAAACGTAGCCACGATCTGCACAGTGTTGCAGAAAGTTTATAGCAATACCATTGCGCAATCTACGCGGTGACCTACTGTACAACAGTGGACATGTGAAAGATAATAATAAAAAAGATGTGTGAATGTATATGATGTAACATATAAAGCACGTTAAAAATTTAACACACCTGGTGTGGTCCATGCTAATGGCAGCAGAAATACGAGAAGCCAAACTGTTCCTTGCCGCGTCAGGGCGCACCGCCGCGCCATCTCACTGTAACAAAAACAACACAGTGTAAGTAAAGTAAATATTAGTAAGTATTATCTTATGATAAACCTCTTTTAATATATTCATTTATATAACATTTATTATAATAGAATTATACAAGTTTCGTTATTTTACCTATAAATAATAAAGTTAGCCATGAAAATGTTATAGTTTTCGATAGGAAATAGAATCAGGGGTTACTTTGCGGAAATCCATTATTTTAAAGATGTTGGAGAAAAATGGTTTTGGACAATTAATATATATATTACCTAGTGTCATGTGTAGTGCTTGAGTGACTTGTGCCAAAAAGTTTTTGCCAACATCTATTAAATTATAGTTATCATTTACGTTGGTAAAAATTATTTCAATATTGACATAATAAATTTTTAGTGTGGATGGTCGGTCTTCATGTTCTTACTTTAGTAGAATAGGATAAGTATTACTCATAAAGATAAACATTTTACAAGGTTAAGAAAATATGAGAAGAATCTTTTCGGATTAGATGGTTAATAGGAATCAAACGGATTAGAAAGAAAAACAAGCAGTGTAGGATGGAATGACGATCTGCATAATATTGCGGGACATCAACGGACGATGAATGTGGCTCAGAGCCGTGTTTAGTGGCAATCTTTGAAAGGCATATGTTCAGCAGTGGACTCAAGGAGAGACTGGAAAATGATGAAAAATTACCAAAGAACGGATTGTTCTCTTGCCTTCTTCTTAATTTTACAACGAATTTAATACTCCAAGTATAAATTTACAGTAACATTATGCTCTATACAAAACCCAAATTGCATATCTTGACGTCTATGCATTTAAAGCGATAACCTACAATTAAAAGTACGCAGCTAACAGTTATATGGAAAATGATACAGTTAGCATGCTGCCTAGTCTATAGTTAAGTGTTGCCTTTTACATAAATTCTTATATAAGCAGGTAGAAGAGAATTAAAAAAAAATAGATTATAAAATAATACCTGTTCGAATTCCAAACCCTATTGTCAATTGTATAGTGTATGGTAACAAAGGGATGCAGATATAATTATAATTAATATCACTGCTAAATCATTGTGTGCAAAACAATGCACAAACAGTCCCGCCGACTGACTAACGCCTCTGATTAAAGGAATTGTTTCATATAACGTGCACTTCACTTGCTGCAGAATTCGAGATGATCGGATTTGCGACGAAGCGAAATTAGAAACGAGTTATGCGGTATTGATAAAAAAGGCTTCCGAAGTAGTGATATAGGAGTACTTATTAAATATGATAATCATATTTATTAGTGAAAGTGTAAACGAAAAATAATCTTTACCGGTTTATCGTTGTTGAGACATGAAACTTGTTTAATACACCGTCAATTATGTTATAAAATTATAAAAACCTAGCAGCTGCCCGCGGCTTTGCACGCTTGGTCACACATTTTGGCTCAACGACTCTTAATTGTGGTAGAAAAAAAAGGTAGCTATATCCTATACCATGGTATAATCTACATCTCTCCCAATTTTCATTCATACCCGTGTAAAGTAACAGTGAGAAACATTCGGAAAAAAAAATTTAAAAAATACTCAACCAAATACGTCGTTCCTGTCGTCAGTTATGATCGAGAGTGCATACGAAAATACTGATTTTTGTAGATTGCCCGAATCTTTCGACTTTCCTTTTGAATTTTTAATTTTTTTTCGAAAAACTTTTACAGTACCATAACGAACAATACAAAAGAAGAATTAGGCATCGTTCGAATGGTGAGTTATGGACTTGAATTCATACAAAAACCCAAAAAATAAATTAACTTTTCGTTTTTCATCCTAGTTAAGCTGCAGATATCTGCGTTGCAAATCCTATATTGCAGAGAAATTCTAGCATAGCCCCTTCCGTAAGCGATTACCAGTGGTGAAAATCTAGTTGTTGGTGAATGTCGCGCTATATTTGAACCGAATCCGTAAGAAATACCGAACAGAAGTGTAATTCATTAATTCAATGGTATCATGACAAATCCGTCAACCTGTCGAGGGGACAAAAAATGTATAGGCAATAAAAGATGCAAATGGATTACGCGTAACTAACTCTTACTGTGGTTTCCTGCTGCTTACTATTTGTTGCGTAATGAATAAGGTTCAAATCAACAACGATGACGATTTGCGTGTGTTATAATATTTAAAAATTTTATATTCTTCGAATAGTTAACTGGTGGTAGACAGCTTCTCTGCCTAGGAGTCCTCTGGGTACGTACCATATTTATACCTATTTATGCCGCCAAAAAGTAGTGCAACCAATGTTGTGTTCCTGTATGAAAGGTATAGAGAGCCTGTATGGCGGTCTGTGAGGTATTCCATCTTAGTCCTCAGGGGAGATAAGATCGTTGTTAGCTATAAACATAAATATTATTTTCAATGGTTTTAATTTAAGAATAAAGATCTTTCTACATCCTTTGTCCCAACCAAAGAAGACTCAGAGCAGAAAAACAAAAAGTAAGTAGAAGTTGTGGCCGTAGATATTATATATTTATGAGAGAGAAAAGACTACTCTTCCTGAGATATATAACTCTTAAAATCTAAATTGCAACAGATACCGCTCGACTACCGAGTGTGAATGAACCACGTATAGATCGTAAATTGTAGGAAAAAAGATCGGAATGGGTTTGAAAATAAACGCTACATTCGTTTAGTATCGGCTTGTAATTCGAGTCTCCACTCCCTGGTTGAAAGTCGTCCACATAACTCAATGCAAAAAGTAGCTCTCGTTACCTATAGGCATTATCTGTTGGAATTAATCAAAGAAATGCGTTGAAATTAATAACTTCGAGTACGCTTTGATAAAATGGGTGGGGTTATTAACAGATTATAAATTTTCATTGAATGTAGGCGGAGTAACTGATACTCGTAGCGACGGTCCTTCCCAATTGTGCTAAAAAACAAGTTAAATTTCAATGTTTCGTGGAAATAAATATTAATTTTAAATGTCATGTAAATAATTGTTTAATATTTGTAAATAATAATATTTGTCGTGTTACATTTTTAACATTTGCAAAAAGGTATAATACTCGTGTATGGCAACAGTTATTAACTTTTTGCTAATGTCAAAGTTCAATACACTCTCAGAAGAAGAAGAATGATGGAATATCGATTCTAATTGGTTTAATGCTCCACGTCAGCTATGTGTAAGTATGCAATATTTGTATTCATGTTGCATGCAGACCCTTCTGATCGCTCTCAGTATTTTATTAGATTTGATAGACCACAAATCGTCAATCGTCTATCCCCCGGACCCCTTCCATGACAATGGGTGCTGCTGCATAGTATTCGAAACATCGGTAATTAAAAAGTAAAAATAATACACAATGACATCTGTAAATATTAGTTTTATATCAAAGTGTAGTTCGTCGGCGTTAATATGATAAGAAATAAGAACGAATAAGAAATGATGATAATCTCTGGGGGAGGCCTATGCTCAGCAGTGGACTTGTGATAGGCTGAAATGATGATGATGATGATGAATATAAGAAATAATTTACCAAACTGCAGCGTTGTAAATATGGTATATTTCACAACCATTAAAATAGCGCACAACAAATATACTATATTGTATACAAATACGTAGTGTGTGTAACGATTATATATTGGATAGGGCTTCTTCATTACTATTCTGCTAGCCTTTACAATAGCGTAGTAATACGTAGCTATACAGATTTCATGTCTAGTCTAGGCATTGGCACAGGAAAACAGCATCAAAGTATTTTTCGCGAGAAGCTCGAATAAAAATTTTAAAAATTATTTCGATTTCCTAGCCATCCATGTTTCCTTCGTTCTTTTTTACATATTTTATATCAACTACAAAACTCTAACTGACTAATGTGGATACCGGCGTTGCGCTAACTGGTATAAGCAAAACTTTCATACCGTACGGGCTATTACTAACGCAGCCTTGAAAAGGTCTACGCCCAGCAATGCAGACTTAGGAAGTATATATGATGATTTGGTATTCGTATGTACATGAAGTAATTTATTATAACGTTTAAACCAGCACCTTGCATATTCGTTTAAGGTTTCATTTTTAATAACTTTACTGTATTTTAAAAATTAAACAAGAGGAATTAAAAAAAGAGTGTAAAATTATTTAATAACTCTATGTACTTTTAAAAGATGTTAACGTCGAAATATTTATTATCACCCGTTGTGTGTGTGTTGGCGGGGTGATAAGAATCAGCAACCCATCAGGTTCCGTGTTTGTTGTAAGAAATGTAAATAGTAAGTAAGTAATAAAGTGAAAAATAATGCAGCCGTATCCTCTGGAGCGATAGTCTTTAAGTCTCCTATTTGAGGACACGTCTTCGATAAGGTAAAGCGATGATGATTAAATACTTTCTAATTACTAAATGAAATTCAGAAGTATTTAATCAAGAACTATTTAATTTTGAACGTGGTAGAGCCAATCGGCGGCTTTTGCTTCTGTTCGTATGGGCCGGCTCGACCGGGTTGGTACCACAGAATACCGGCGTGAAGTATAGCCACCTTGGGCTTCTGCGTTTCGTACGGTGAGTGAGGTAACCGGAGGCGCCCTTCCATATCCTTCCTTCCATCTCCCAAATATTCTTAAAGGCTGGCAACACACTTGCAGCACCTCCGATGTTGCAGATGTACGTGGGCGACGGTAATCACTTACCATCAGATCAGCCGCTCGCACGTTTTCCCCATATTCACACAAAAAAAAAGACAGAATACATACTACCACCAAGCAGTCAAAATAAAATGAATCTATCTAAACGTAAACTCTTTTAATTGTTGAGAGTATTTGTGAACCGCTTGCACATTTGCCGCCTCTCCCATAAAAAAAATAGTAGTTTATATTGCATGGTACAGTTACAGATACGTTGTCACCCCTTAATGACTCAGATGGAACGACTCACAGCCTGCAATTATACTGGCTCAGTATACCTTTTAAACCTGAATACAACAGACGTTGCACTTATGTTTGACGGCAGTATAAGGTAAGAGGCCTGGAGGAGACCTACTCAGACGACTCCTAGGCAGAGAAGAAGCAGGGAAATATTTACTCGAGTACCTAACTTTTTTTTGTCGGTAATTTAAAATAATAAATGTAAATAACTAGAATTTAGAAACTCATAAACTCTTCCTCAATCTGTAAAAAATAATATAGGGAGAAGTAAGAGTTTATTCGGAGTGCAGACATTTATATTCAAATAGATAGAAATTCGAAGCGAATAATACGATAGTGTTTGCCAATAGCCTAAGCCTCTCCAGATACAAGCTGTAATCCTTAGTTGGAGGGTTAACAAGAATATTAGTTATGTTACTTTAATTAGCAATGCACTCTTTAAAAATTAATAAATTCGAACCCCGCCAATGAATATAAGCACACATAAACGTTTACTGTCAACAAGAGTAATCAACATTCACTATAAATTCTGCTCATCGAAATAATCTCATCTTCACTATGAATTCTGCCTAAGCCTTATAAAGATAATTGCTTTGAGCTAGATGGCCGTTCTTGACATCGACTTAAGATATCTGTCTCTTCGGGCGCACCGAATACGGTCGATCCTTGATTCTTGAAATATCTGCATTGAGGGGTTTCCGTTTGGTATTCACTTAGTTAATACTTCTTCATGCTGAATGGTATTATGCGGCCATTTTAATCTTGTTTGTCGCGAATGACATAAACTGACAGACATAAAATCATTGAAAGAAAGGAATATAATATACAATTCCGAACACGCTATTGAAACTAATAAGAGACGTTAAATATTTAAGTAATATTCCAATTTTGTTCCTTCCTTTCGCTTCATGGATTCATACCATCTGAATACATATTACCTTTGGAAATGGACTGAAATTGAAAAGTCTAATCTATTACATACAGATACTATACGGATAAGAGTACTGCCATTTTAAGGACATTTAAATTGACTCGAGAACACGTAACATAACGGTAATTTATTATGTATAGTAGAGCTTGTTGGTAAATTTGATCCATTTTTAACTGACCTTTTGCACATCACAAAACTTTTGCATATCCAGGAAGCGGAGATCATATTTATCGAAAACATTAGTTATTAATAAGTGATCAAGTACTAAAATTTTTTTAAATGACAAATGCTAAATAACTAACTTGGTTTAATGGCAGATTCAAAAAGGAAGCCACATCAATCCGCATCTGCGCTTCAAATTAATGTTCTTAAATCTTGTGCCAACGACATTAGTAAATAAAGTGTGTTTGCAAAGTAGTAATTGTTATTTTTCTATTTGTTAAATTATCGGAATCTTGGTACTAAAAACGTCACACGGATGTAACCGACATGCCTGCGGCGAACTAGGATTTATTAAGGTGTACGGTATATTGTATCACATTAATGATTTTATAAACACTTCCTTTATACACTAACTTTCACCTTTACGGAACGCGTGAATCATTTTACGAATCTTGGATTTTAATTGCAACGTCTTAATATTTATGATTTTCTTTTTATAATTTAATAAGATTAAGTGCAGAAGTTTGCTACATTTTCTTATTAAATAATCTTGACAACTATTCATTCCGAGGAAAGGCCCCCGTTATGCCACAAAAAAAATAAAAATTACTTGAGTCATTATTCCCCGATTAAAAGTAATTCTTTGACACGGTTACGTTTATCCAATACATGCTACCAACAAACGAAACCCTGTCATAGGTATGAAAAATAACAGACATAACGGCTAAGTTAATTAATATGAGTACTGAAAATAAAACTGTTCCTTCTATATTTAAAAAAAACCCCTTAGGAGACCTCTAAACATTATTTCTGATACTCATAATATACTATATATATAATACCTATGTATAAAAGTACGAATACAAATACTTTTTGTAGTATCAAAAAATGACTGTGTCAAAAACAGCCAGTAATTAAAAGGCTATTGTTTCTAAATATGAACTAAAGCTAATTTAGAGACAGAACATTACGATGAAAAAATAAAAAGAGATAGAAGGGGAAAACTACAATTTAGGTTGGAATTTGTATTGTAATACCAAGGCGTTTTGCTACGGTCTATTGTTTAGCTAGTAGATACTCCCGCGCACGTTCCGAGGTAATGGGAAATATCAATAAGAGGCAACTTGCTACAGAACAGATAGCAAGGAATGCCTGTACAGGAACTTAGCAATGGACTAGACGTGTTAAACTATTTGAATTTATTAGTCCGTGGATATCCCACTAACATCGTAAAAGGTTTAATAATCATAAGGTATAGTAATATAATTTATTTTACGATCAAAAGGAAAATTGTTTGGATAAATTTGTACTATATTTAAGCTATGTTATCTATAATTAAAAAAAACAATTGCTGGTTTATACGAAGAATTTTTTTTTCTTAATTAATATAATATAACTCAAAGTGAAAATGCTTAAGAAGTTTGATCATGTTTCTAGCGTGCCTTCTCAACTAAAGGGCTTCCTATTCGCCAATGAGGACAGGTCAGGATACTTTCAACAATTTTTTAGTTTTATTCGATAATCACTGTCCGAATTAGTTTAAGATTTTGCCCGACACACATGAACGTCAGCTGCGTTCCTCGGAGTCTTTGACTCTCTCTATCCCTCTACACCGCTCTGGATTCTCTTTTTCATCGTTTGTTGCCCAGGCTGCGGGATTCTGGAATGGGCCGAATGAAAGTAAAGATAACCCTCCAGCAAGTACACATTCAAGAAGAATATTCAGACAAATTTATAGCATATGCCTCATGTATGTATTATGCGGTATATATCATATTGTATATGTAATGTTGATGCCTATATAGATATGTATTTATTATTTATCCAATGCAAACCACTTCTTTACGAAAGGGTATGCAGATGATCTTGCAATACTAATCACAAGTAAATCCGCTAGTGTGGTATGTGATCTTACTCAAGCATCACTACACATTGTAGAACGTTGGTGTAGAGAGTATTGATTATCAGCAAATACAAGAAAAAACAGATATTGTGATGTTCCCCCACAAACGAGCGCTGGACAGACATCACCTACCCAGGCTGGTACTGAACTGAAGCTGTCATCACAGATTAAATACCTTGGTATTATCTTGGACAGCAAACTTAGCTGGAAAAGCCACATTGATCACAAGATCAACAAGGCCAGCATTACGTTCTGTAAAAGGATGATAGGCAAGCGCTGGGGCTGGAGCTGGGCTCAGTGGAGCTCTGGAGGCTTTGCTGGATCTACCACCGCTACAACTGCTAATACAGCAGGAGGCGGCGTTAGCTGCCATCAGGCTGTGGACTTTGAAAGATTGCAGTGTACCTCATAGAACTATACTTGAAGATCTATTTGCAGAAATGCCGATCCTTCAGGCTACGTATGACAGGATCCCAAAACAATTTGTTTTTGACAAAAAGTATACAATTCAACTCCACGAAGACCACATCGTACAGAAGGTGCGAGTTAAAAATTTTACTGATGGATCCAAAACAGATTCAGGGACTGGCTCCGGGACTTTCTCGGAAGATTTAAACATTAAAATATAAACACCGCTAGGAGCCTACAACACCGTATATCAAGCTGAATGCTTGGGCATTATCCAGGCGGCTATTGCAATAGCCAGTAGGGAAGTAAAATATCACAATATTAGGATACATTCCGACAGCCTGGCGGTTGTACAGGCCCTCGACAGCAATGTAATGATGTTAGGGCTCATATACGAATGCTACCAGCGCTTAAACCAGCTATGTCAATTCAACAATATAATCCTACAATGGATAAAATGTCACAGCGGTTCACGAGGTAATGATGGGGCGGACGAGCTTGCTCGGGGTGGGTCTGGTCGGTGCCCTATTGGACCAGAACCCATCATCCCAATACCCTTTGGGCACGTTCGCACACAAATACGAAACCGCACCAGGAACCAGCATGCGCAACTATGGACAAACCAAGTAGAATGTAGACAGGCTAGGGAGGCTCTTCCAACGGTTAATAATCGCATAACCAAAATGCTACTACGCCTGAATAAGCCCCAAAATTTGGATAGTAACTAGCACCATAACCGGACATGGATATTTTAACAAACATCTGTTTACTATAGGTGTTACAGACAGCCCTCTATGCCGAGCGTGTATTGAGGAGGAAGAAACGACGGCCCACGTCCTGTTGCAGTGTCCGACAGGCTCGCCGAGGTCGCTCCCCGAGGTCACCGGTAACTTTAAGGGTTTACTGAGTTTCCTTGAGGAGCTCGGTTGGCTCGAATAAATCATATTCCTGCCCACACGCAATATACGCGCACAGTCGTGGAGATGCGGATACCAGCCCGACATAACATAACATAGATATGTATTTAGTTAATGTAGTTTTGTTAGTATAGTTTTTACTTTCATATTTTCGGTTACCGTCTTCAATGTTATAAAATTACCTTAAGGTTCACATCTATTAGCATTAAGTTCGACTTTTATTCCTTTACTGTTATGTAAGATTCAATAAAGAATAAATAAATATAAAAATTGTTCCACAAGGGGACGCTGTAACCTGCAAGCATACCTTTAACGGTTAGTGCGTGACTGACCAACGACTGATGTCGCAAAATCCTTATTTAATATGCCGGCCAATTCTATCACCTCCACCACCACATTCCGATTTCTGTCGGCAGTTGTCAACTGCGGTAGATAATATTGATGCTAATGTACGTGCAAACACAGAGAAGGTTTAAGCCGTAACAAAAGCCCGAAGCCCCGTGAGTTAATAAAACTTCTCTTTGTATAAAAAACCAATCCATATTTAGCACAGTCTTATCATACCGTGCCTCGTTCGTCTTTACCTTCTCATATCTGGCCTATTAGGTCAGACGCTTATGTGGTAAGATCGAAGGAAAGGTGAGATTAAATATACACTGTAGTTCAGATGCATCGTCACAATAGAACACTTCCAGATCAGAAAACCAATAATTTGTGTGATTCCGACGTGGACTCGAACCCACGACCCATAGCCGAGCAGTAAGGTATGGTAACTACTAAGCCGCGAGTTCATCCAATTAATATTAACCTTAATCCTATGTATGAAGTAATGTTTATGAAAATTTATTCGCCATGAGAATAACAATAAATAATACTCTAACATGAGAAATTAATATTAATGCGGAGTACAAATTTTATTCATAAAGTGTAATACTGTTAGTATACATTAAACTATTAAAATTTATTATAAATATTCCATTAAAAAAAACCAGCACCAATATCGATCAAGGCATTATTTTATTTCTGTCTCTGCAACCCACTTTTTCCCCACAGCTTATTGGAATAACACGACAGGTGGTGAGCCTGTCAACGTCTTAGTATTCAGGTCAACGATACAAATCGTACATCAGTTGGTAAACTCATTGATAATGAGCATTTCTACATAGAGAATCCAACACGGGTCTCCTATTTCCGAGACAGATATGACGACTCGGCTATCGTGGCATTCTATACAAAACTTACTTAAAAATTATAAGATATATTTAAGTTGAAATGAAAATAAGAAAAAGTCTTTAATAATTTACTTTGGGAATTTTGTTTCTGGGAATGCTATGTACTCGTATGAGTTTTGTAACAGGAGTGGTTCACGATAATAGCCGAATGGCAGGCTCTAACCTGCATCGTCATGTTTCGCAGTCTATACACTACACCATTAGGCTATTTATGGTGCCTTGTATTGTATTTTTCATTTTAAATCCTACATTAATTCCAGCGATTCGCTACATTACAAATTTAAAGTCCATGTTAGAGTTATAGATGCACCTATCGTATAAAATCTAAAACAGTTTGATATACATTGACTGGAAACTTATACTTCCGCACCGCCCAGTCATTTACAAAGCTAACAGCGAGCATTGTTCCTCTCGCATTTCAAAATAAATTGATAATTCATTATAAGAACCTCTGACGCTATAACCTCACCATTATGGCGCGTGAGCTGGAATTAATTTCGAAGGTGTGAATACAAACCCAAAATAGGTTTCAAATGTGCACACCGAGCAGTAAACTTTTAATTGCCTAATAAAAAGCTTTAAATTCAAAATGTAAAACCTGTTCAAAATATTATTAAGTTTTTTATTATTGTCCGTTAAGATTATATTTTAAATATCACATTGCACCTTGATTTAATAGTTGTAAATTAAGAGTTAATATGTATTTTAGATATAAACAACGTTTGTCCACAATTTAACTGGTTAAAACATGATAATTTGGGATGAATAGTAAATAGGTTTTCCTAGTATCTCAGAAAATATATAAAGAACACTACAAATTTATACAGATTGCGCAGTTCCAGGCTACACGTACCTTAGACGCCATGACGGGCAGCAGCGTTTAAGGTGCAAGCCTGAAACTGTTCCGAACAATTAAGGTTTTGCATATTTGAGATGGTTATTTCACCATCTGTGGTAAAATTTTACTAGCATTTCTCCTGTGGTAGGTTCTCATACGCCGACACCACACAGATATTATGAAAGTAACATATTTTAAAAATAAATTGTTGGTGAGATCAAATGTCTGCCGCAAAAGTTATTATCGGAAACATAAGTAAACATAAGTATCCAACATCACAAGAAAAATAAATTTGTTTTTTCGTATGTACCGTCAACGATAACTAATACCGGAAAACACGCACCGGTACCTATGTATAGGTTCGCGATTTCCAACAAATTGCTTAAAAACACGGATATTCTCACGTTCCCGCTCTACATACAAATCCTAATTAGTGAAGTTACTCTACAACAAATAGGCATATTCCCTCTTATGCGTTGTAAATACTAGTTTGATCTACTACTACTGCAGAGCCATGGTAGCCTAGTGGTCAGGGCGGTAGCTTAAGTTTTATAAAGCGCGAGTATACTTATTATATATATATATTAATTTATGTTCTGAATTTACCATACGCTCGACGGCGAAGGAAAACTTGCTGTGATATAATAAAAAATATTATTAAGTTTTTTATTATTGTCCGTTAAGATTATATTTTAAATATCACATTGCACCTTGATTTAATAGTTGTAAATTAAGAGTTAATATGTATTTTAGATATAAACAACGTTTGTCCACAATTTAACTGGTTAAAACATGATAATTTGGGATGAATAGTAAATAGTAGCTATTGCTTATCTAAATCATAGTAGGTTTTCCTAGTATCTCAGAAAATATATAAAGAACACTACAAATTTATACAGATTGCGCAGTTCCAGGCTACACGTACCTTAGACGCGATGACGGGCAGCAGCGTTTAAGGTGCAAGCCTGAAACTGTTCCGAACAATTAAGGTTTTGCATATTTGAGATGGTTATTTCACCATCTGTGGTAAAATTTTACTAGCATTTCTCCTGTGGTAGGTTCTCATACGCCGACACCACACAGATATTATGAAAGTAACATATTTTAAAAATAAATTGTTGGTGAGATCAAATGTCTGCCGCAAAAGTTATTATCGGAAACATAAGTAAACATAAGTATCCAACATCACAAGAAAAATAAATTTGTTTTTTCGTATGTACCGTCAACGATAACTAATACCGGAAAACACGCACCGGTACCTATGTATAGGTTCGCGATTTCCAACAAATCGCTTAAAAACACCGATATTCTCACGTTCCCGCTCTACATACAAATCCTAATTAGTGAAGTTACTCTACAACAAATAGGCATATTCCCTCTTATGCGTTGTAAATACTAGTTTGATCTACTACTACTGCAGAGCCATGGTAGCCTAGTGGTCAGGGCGGTAGCTTAAGTTTTATAAAGCGCGAGTATACTTATTATATATATATATATATATTGATTTATGTTCTGAATTTACCTTACGCTCGACGGCGAAGGAAAACTTGCTGTGATATAATAAAAAAATATTATTTCTAGGATAGGTGAAGTCGCCAACCCGCTACGGAACAGCATGGCGGACCCTTCCCATCTTAATAAAACCCTTACAATATATTTGTGATGAAGCCTTTACCCAGCAGTGGGAATTTACTTTAAAACAGGCTGGTACTTTACTACTACTACAGTTTACCATGCTTGTATATTTGTTTATAACAAATAGGTTCTCAGTGAGGCGGCTAAAAGCTAAAAGGAAATAATTGAAATTATGTGAATACATTTATACCTTTAAGTGTAATAATTATCTTTTGTTTTTGCCAGTTTCCAATAAATTAAAATTAAAATATATATAAACTAATAAATAAATAACATTAGATATCGTGGTGAGCCTGTTGCTGGCTTAGTCCCCAAGCCAAATATATAAATTATACATTGGTTTCGAAAAGGTCCTAGACACGAGCCATCCGTGGACACATGGTATGGAACTTGGCTCTCGGATTCGGAGGCAGATCTCCGAACCCCTAGGTTATCGTAGCAACAGAGCACTTAAATCATAATGACCAGCTAACTATTAATGACAGATTACATCGGTCCTGTCCTCCGTGACGGGTACGGGCTTAATGTAATAAAACTTCATAAATTTAAATTTACTATGGAATAAATCTGTAGTTTAAATTTAATATTGTGAATTAAACAAAAATATAATATTTCCTTAGTCGTGATAGCGAAGTGCGAATGTAGAGCGCAAAAACAGTCGAGCACAATGTGGCATTTAGATTTATTTTGACATTTGTTAAATTATAGACAACACCTTCACTGACTTTTGGCCCAGCATGGGCCCTTTATGCAACAAAGTAATTTTGTAAAGCGAAATGCGGATTAATGCGCTGTTTGTATTACCGAATTATAGCGGAACAGGTATCTATCAGAATTTATCGAACCCAAATCTCACAAATACGAGGACGCTAGTATCTCACCAAGCACTCACCAACTCGCTCGGCCGGCGCTGTGAGTATGAAAACTCACAAAATAACCATTGTAATTTCCATGAAATATTTATCATTCTGCTTTCTTAAAGAGGTTCAGCAGTGGACTATAATGTGCTGGTATAGTATATAAATTTAGTCAAAATTATTGCGTGATTAACACCCACTGGCAATAAGATTTTGATCTAACTCAATGTTTAATAAATTAAAACTTAGGTACCACTAGCTAAGACACAAAGTACCTAAAACCTATTTTATGTACGAATTCAACAAAGCAGTTGGTTTAAAATCGTTCGCAATTCAAGGACCGAGATTTAAGTTTCTTGATCCCGCGAGACAGGTGTAAACTGTCTACGGCTAACTGCATTTAATTTTGAGCTTAAAGTATTTGACGTAGAAATATTTTTAGAATGGAGAAACATTAACATAATTTTAGTTTCCTTTTATTGCCCAACTCCTGTCGGATTTCGTCACTAGCGACATTCAACGGTACAAGACATGAATACGTAAACTGTTTACTTCTCAGTTTTTCAGCAAATAGGGGAAACAATTTTTTAGAAAAGCGTATTTGCATAGCTGGGAATGACTTGATAATAAAAATAATTTTGCAGTTCAAGCAATGAATAGAAAAAAAATTATTTGCGCCGACGACAATGTTTTATCATGATGATTAAACCAGAGTTTAGGTTTTAATTTCACATCGTACTATTTTCCCGTTCACTTTACTTCTGTACTTATAGAGGTTAAACTTTGCCTTTTTATTTCGAGTTACAACCATCCCAAAAAGTTTGTAATTCTTATCGAAAAATATCGATTGACTACACTGTTTGGCGATTCCCTTACGGAATAAATATTTGTAAAGCTAACAGAAAATTATTACGAGTCTTGCTGTTTGTGCAGGTGCAACTTATATTTAAACACAGAGACGGTTCACAGTATGTAAAGAAGAAATCACGGAGAAAAGATTTGTTTGACGCACTATATTTAGCACATACAGGATTCAGCATATTGTATACTTAAACACATATTTTAAAATTTATAAAGTACATCTTTGTCTAATCATCATTCATCATTTCAGCCTATCAGAAGTCCACTGCTGAACATAGGCCTCCCCCAAAGATTGCTTTGTCTAATAATCAATTTCAAAAATAAATCAATGGCAGCAATTTTTTTTACACGAAATTGAGCTTTAAGAAATCTTTTATGAAGAACTACAATGGATACGTATGTGAAAATGTTAGGCGCCATGCCGTGAAGAACCTTTAACCCAAAATGTTTTAGCTTATTTTGAAATAAAATTATATTATGCTATCAAGGCGAATCTTATTGGAATGAACACAAAGTGGATAACGAAATGGTTAAGCACAAACACGGAAGCTGCAAGTAGCAAAAAGGCACAAAAGTCTTTAGATTATGCTATTAAGAACCTTGACCTCCATCGTGATTTTAACTTGTGGAACGCAATTCAGTAGAAGAGTGACGTAGAAGAGAACATTACATACCAAAGGTACTTAATGCACTCTTCTACTTCGTGAAGTTTTGTTGGAATCGTGAAGCGTTTTAAAACGCTGCCATCACTCAAATAATTTATAGGTTTCGTAATAAGCAATTAAAGCCCGCCTTTAAAATTATCCCTTTCGTAGCGGCGCAAAGCCACTATTACTTAAACACTTATTAATCTTCAAGATGTGAAAGTGTTTCTTCGTAGACCGCGAGCGCATCTTCGCTATTTGCCTGAACTTACGAAACAACTTCATTAAAGATCAAGAGGGCAACACTACAGGTAAAGTCGTGCGCAAAATAGGTTATTACTTACAATAATGTTCTTGGTAATATGGCAGAAGGATCGCTGACACAGATTTTGCTAACTGACAACGACTACTTCGACAACGACTGCTCACAACACGCCCGTACACACACATACATACACGGAATGAATTTGAGTTTTGATGATGTCCTCCTCGCCGAATTGAAAACGCGGTGACAGCTTCCGAATACTATCGGCAGTTGTCAACTGCGCAGGACAACTGTACGCGCAAACAGAGATACTCATCTTCACCTTCCCATATACGGTGTAACGCTTATGGGATATAATCGGATGAGGGATCAGATGCAGTGCCAGAGACAAAGAACGAACACAACACAATTATTTTCGTTTTGCACAAATATTGACATCGGCTGAGATTCAAACTCAGGACCTGTGGCTCAGGCATCAGGAACGCTAACCACTAAGCTACGCGGTGTTTTAAACACTAAAAGACTAGCGTTTTTAGTTTGTATTAAAGACAGTAAAAATAACTTATTTCGCTAAGATATTATCGAAATACCCTCTTTTTCCTGTCTGCAACGATACTACTCTCTGAAAAATTGCTAAAAGCTTCTTTAACAGGTTGGTTCAAGCATTATTTATGTAGAGCTGTAATCGTACGTGCAAACACAGAGGATATTGACTTCGCCGATATATGAGATGTGCTTTTACACTTAATGACACCGGACAATACACACACACATATATATATATATAAACTTATAGTATTATAATAAAAAATTCTGTGCTTCACTTATTATTTGCGACTGGGAAGCGAACCCAGGTTTCACATCTCAGCAGTAAGGTGCACAAACCACTAATCCGTGCGGGCGGCAAACGACATTTATAGTATAAACAAGATAATTATAGTAAGTAACAAAATAAATGAAAAAAAACCACTTGACTCTCGACGCAGACAACTTTTCGCACACGCAATAGACATTCAAGGAATTCACACAACCAACTACTTATTGAGTAAATCACTGGGCACATTAAGGCGAATGGCCGGTATGTTTTCTGACTACAATATTGCGAATGTGTTTAGTTTGAATGGAATGTTGCTACTACATCTCGATAATATTGTTCATTACAGTATAAGCTAAAATGTACGGCACATTATAAATACAAGACAACTGACGTATGAATAGACTAAAAGCATAACCTAACCATGACAAAATTCGCATAAAATAAAATTAAGCCCATACATAAGTTAACTACACCTACAAAATACACTCTCCCATAGCAGACCAAGACAAATACAATTAAGAGATTTTAAATAATATTTCGTAGGAGTTAGTCGTGTACTAATATGAAAAATATAAGGTAAAGTAAGATAAGCTCATCCAAAAACAATACTTATAAACCTCTAGAAAATTTTCAAAGTTAAGTTGAATGAATGAAATACACTTTATTGTACACCAATATGAAAAATAGGAACAAAAATAAATAAAAAGAAACATAAAATACACAAAGGTACAATTGGCGGCCTAATCGCTATAAGTTCCTCATAAACAAAAATGTTCATGAAAACCTATCCAATTGCGATTACAACCAATAATTCTGTTAATAGTAGTTACTATGTTAATATTATTTGTTGTATAACTTCATAGTTTATACTATAATCACACCAAGCACGTGTTACGTGGTAGAGCCATGCACTGAGCTAACCAGTCTGCTCGTCCAGCGTTGTGAGTATGTGCAAACAATTTACGAAATGTATACCGGATTTTGCTGGCGCATTCTTGGTGAGGCATATGTTCAGCTTTGGACTAAAATAGGCTGATATAGTCATAAAGCATATTCTAAGTTCCGTACGAAGCCCTTTCTGCGGCCACGGCTTCGTAGAATACCGGCGTGAAGTAGAGGCATCTTGTGCATCTTTGCTTCGTTACCTAATACCATTCCCAAATATCCCTAAAGGCCAGCAAATCACTTACAGCTCTTCTAGTGTGGCAGATGTATGCGGGCAACGGTAATCGCTAACCATTAAGCAGCAGCGTATGGGATTTGGCTTTGACAAATTTGGATGGATATTCCGGTATCATTCGGTCAGTGCCTTGTTTGTTAGCTAGCAGGATGCAGCAGATGCAGGTGAGGTTGGTTTTAGCAAGAAAAAAATATTTTCTCTGTTACACCCTGGCCTTTATAATTATGTTCTTTATATAAATTAAAAAAGAGATTTCAAACTTTTTCAACTCAACAGTGAATCAACTCAAACATGGCGCCTCGTTATTTCTGAACTTGGTTGGGAGATGGCATCAACACGCGATACAGATGCAATCGCAACTTTATCACCGAGACATCGACAATGAAACACTTAAATCGCAAACTCACAGGAGCTTCACCGGGCAAAAAAGAGTTCATGACACTATAACTTTGATACTAGGAATTTCTCTCGACAGCTTCACATTATTATTGGCATTTTTAAGTAAATAATTCAATACAGGACTAAATGTTAGTAACAGGAATATACTTATTTAAGTTGACAAAACTGCAGATACCGTGTGGTATCGGCGTAAATATTTGCCACCCCCTTTTTTCCGTGGGTGTCGCTTAAGAGGCGACTGAAGGAAAAGTCTTGGTAAGTCGGTAATGACTACCGAAAAAAGGCGGGAGAACTATTTCTACTAAAATTGCGGCAGCGTCTAAGGCCAGTCACCTGAAGTCTGGTACTGCGATCGCCAATCTGCTTGCCGAGTGTGACAATTATGGCAAATACTCCTTATAAAGGAGACCTGAATCCTTCGGTTGACTGTTTCTGCTATCAGGATTTTAAGTTAAGGTTAAGTAATTGACGAAGATAATGCCTTCTTAGCCGATTTCAACAACAATAACATTGGATTAACCAGAGGGATATATAAACCTATATATATATATATATATATAGAAATGGATACATACGTGTATTTTTTTTAATGGAGAAGGTTATTATATTTCCCCTTTGTTGTAACTCACCACCTAGATTGTATTACAGCACATCGACTTCTATACCTTTCAACCATACTCATCGCGCCACCTACCGGAAAGGGCTGAACAACATCTGCCGAGACTATAATATAATTTATAGCAGTAGCAAGAATAAAGCAAAAAGTAAATTAACAATGTAAGGAATCTTCGAAGTATGCCAAAAACATTTTAAACTTGATAAATAAAAACACTAAAGACCCATTTACACTTGAAATGTTAACAAGGTATCATAAAAGTAATTGCCGTATAGCACATAACGAGAAGGAACATCTTGGGATTTATTACACAGGAAGCAAGTTGACAAGGGAGCCTGCTAATTGATTACACTGCCAGTTAGCGCCGTGAAAGGACGAAGTTGCTATTACGAATGTAATTTAATGTAATGCCATATGAAATGAAGATTCGCTAGAGGTGTATTTATCGAACTCAATAACTTTCGGAATGAATCGGTTTTTCATCCGTTTACGACTGTTAATCACAGATTTTGATAACTGATATATATTCTTTCAAGCCCAGAAGTATTTATTTATCACTGCATCTGACTTTTCACCAATGTCATTACATCAGATTTTGAACTAATATTTATAATTTTATTATAAGACTACTACTTTAACTAAGTCCTACTTTAACCACCGCCTAGGTTCTGCATCCTAGCCGAAGCCAGTATTTGTGCAACACACAAATTATTGATTTTTCAGGTCTGATTGTGTCGTGTTGTGCTTTGTGTTTGCTTGTCGTGGCATCTAAAGTCTCCTCCTTCCTATCTTACCGCATAAGCGTTACATTGGATACGAGAAAGTGAAGACTCATAAGTCCATTTGTATTTTCGAGTACACTTGCGGAACAAATATTACTATTCTGTCTAGTTGATAACTTTCGAGAACAATCGGAAGTTGTCGCTGGGACCGAAATCGACGCGACTTTGATCACCTGAAGTCGAAACTGGGCAAGACGATAACAATATCAGCATCATTTATCCTCTGATAATTGGTCACATCAATGTTAAAAATAAAAAAATCATCTATATTCTATTCAAAAACGTGTATGGCGGTGAAGGAAAACATCGTGAATTTTTATTTCGAGGATGTGTGTAGTCTGCGAACCCGTACTGGAGCTGAGTTGCGGAATCCATCCCAGCTCCTTAACTCTCTCAAATACTTGAGAGCAGTAAGTAGGTCTTCGGTAAATTGGTAGTAGTTTTTATCATCATTAAAACTTTAAAAGTTAGTTTTATAGATCAGAACAAATGTTATCGTATCTAATGCAGCCATTCCCATGGCACATACTGACCAGGAACCCATAAATCTTGCTAAACATAAGATGCATGTTGTCATGTATGATAGAATCTTACAGAGTATAGTAATTGACTGACCGCTTGAATATTTACAATCGGCAATTGTACTGTCAAAGTCGAAATGTTTAATACGATACCAGCCGATTTCCCATCCAGCTGCGAACCTTTAAGGAAATAATCCATTAACATTATATGCGTAACACATTCAGCATACAATTTGGTGAAATATAAGGCTGCAATTCAACGACGATTAAAGTGCTTTTCCATAAGAATTTAACTGCGATTAACTAAGAGGAATCATGCGGAATTTTCTAGGCGACGGATAAATTATATGGTGTTGTAATTGAAGCAATTAATCTAAGAACAGAGTAGAAGCTGTATTCAATTATCCACCTTCATTTAATTTAAAATTTTTCTTAGGTATTAGTTCATAAATGTATACATAAAAGATGTAATTTTGCATTAGAAATACTCTGTGCTCATATATGTGATTCATCTATTTTATATTCACTGTGAGAAAAAATCTGTCAAAATAATTACATATTATAGATCTTACAGAAATATTTTCCGACACGAGCCATCAAATGTAAGGGGCGCCATCAAATATGTAAGAAATGTGTTCTAATTGGAGCAATTAATTTAAGAACGGGGTTGAAGCTCTATTCAATTATCCACCTTCGTTGAGTTAGAAAAAATCTTAGGACTATTAGTTCATAAATGTAAAAAAAGATGTAATTATGCATTAGAATTAGAATATATGAGATATTTGATTAATCTGTAAAAAGATCTTTCAAAATAATTACATATTATACGTCTTATAGCAATATTTTCAGACATGAGTCATAAAATGTAAGAGGCACCATCAAAGATGCTAAAAATAAAAACGTAACGTAAAGAACATTGTATCGAAAACAGTGATAAATTTAAGCGAAGCTGAAACTAGAAATGAATGTATTCATAGTAATCTAAAAAAAATCCATGTATCCCGAGCTTAATCATTTTGAATTGATGTAAAATTAAACTAAAGAGAACCAACACAAAAAGTCTTGGAATAAGTGATGCATATCTAATTTGTAACTTTGAGAGAGTTTTTTTTTCTAACGTTCTTTTTTGCTAATCAATGAACAGACCACATTCAAATTATTTTGTTTTATTTTAACTAAAAATGTCCCAATTTAGGTTTTCTCCTGTGGGGCTTACATTGCACATGCACCAGTACCTATATTCGGAACAATTATAAGTAGGGTACTTTTTATGAGTTTTCAGTACACCCTACACAGTACACAACTGCCAGTACAGAGTATGCGTAGAAGACGCTTCTACTAGATAGTTTGCAAACTATTTTCTTTTTAAATAATTTGTAGGTAAACGTACGCTGTAAAAATAGAAAACAGAATAAAAAAAATTGTTAGAAACTAACACGGAGGGTACCATAGGCCATATTCGTTATGAGGTTTCTCTGACGGCGAAGGAAGAAGCGAAGGAAACTTTGCAGGTATCCTCTTTGTTGTAATGTAATATTGTTTTTCTATTTTTCTGTGTCCTGACTTATGTCCAGCAGTCCAGAAAAAATAACAACGTAAGTGTCTTTCGTCTACTATCATCCTCTCCAATCATCAATCATTTTTCGTTTAATTTTTTTTAGGAAGCAAACGAAGTTAAAATCCATTAGCTGGAGTTAATTTCCCATAAAACGTAATGGGCAATGAACTTCCCAACACTGTCCAGTTTAAAGCATTCCCGTGCACAAAGCTCCGGTTAGTCCCTCATTATCCCCCGGAACAGGTAGCCCGTACCAGCGATACCATTACAGTCCAGTCTACTGTCTTGTAATTTTGCTCCCTGCCACTTAGCTGTGTTCACTTCCATTGAGTTTCGATAGCGCAACACGTTTTAAATGAACCTGGAAATTATTTCCAATGAACGGTTTAATGGCAATTCGGAACGAAATTGATTTGGATCTGAAATAGAATAGTATGCAAATATTATTCTTTTAATTACATCCGATATTTTGAGCCAGTCCAATGCCCAGATTTAGAAACCAATTTAACATAGCAAAAGTAAAGGACACAAAGTGGTTTTACCCAATGAATTTTGAATGTTTGTGTACACTTCTTGGAGAATTTGCCCATACTCACCACGCCAGGGCAGCGGGTTGATGCACCTAAATTTTTTGGGACTAAGGTTCGGAAAATTTGAAGGGATTTCTCACTATCATTCGATCGCCAGGGCTAGCTAGCAGGGTGCATCAAGTGCAGATGAGGTTAGAATTAGAAGACAAAGATGGTATATTATTACCCTTAAAGCTCAATATTTATTCAATTATCATTAATATTTCATAATATGTAAATTTATTCAATTATCATTAATATTTCATAGTATGTAAATTTATTCAACTTAATATTTTATCAACGGAATAATATATCACACCACGAATGTAATGATTGCGTTTTGTACAGAATTTAATAACATAACATATTACATAGATGCGCACGTGGTAGATAGCTTTTGCTGCTGCTCGAATGGGTAATACCACGGCCTCGCAGGATACCGGCGTGAAGTACAGGCATCTTTTAATTCTGCGTTTCGTTCGGTGAGTGAGGTACCGGAGGCCCATTTTCCCTACCTTATCCCCCAAATATCCTTACAGGCCGGCAACGCACCTGCAGATCTGGTGTTTGCAGATATACGAGGGCGACAGAATCAGGCGAGCCGCTGGCTCGTTTGCTCCGTTTTCTATTAAAAAAATATACTTGCGAGTACGCAGTAGGTTTCATACGTACCTATCACTGCTCTGATCTCGCTAATTTCAATAAATTCCTTTTATTCTATATACAGATATTTCTCCATAGTGTATAATGATAATAAATCGGTTACTAAGTAAGCAATTATTACGGTTGAAATCTAATAACAGTTCATTTGTATTCCAGTGTAATAAGCGCTTACCTTATTGCACTCAATAACTGAAATTCCACACTAACTACTATCCAGCAGCAAAACAAATACGTTGATTGGTGAATTATGCTGTAGTGAAAATCAATATGCCGTGCTAAAATGTAATATAATTTCAGTGCATTGATATTTAATACAACGAAACATAAAAAGCCGTGATAGCTCAGATGTCAGGCCTTGCTTTAACTACATACTATGTGAGCGATCGGAGTTCGAATCTTATGGAATAGTTAATGTTGCTCAAATTGATTAATGTTTATTTGTCTTAAAGTGTACGTAAAAAAAAGCTTCCAGTGCTTGCTCAGCACCAAATTATGTCATCATTCGTTTATTAGCAGAATACACCACATACAGGTGTGGTTTCCATTTGATGAAACAGTTGGTATCCCCCCTTACACCTTTTGTATGGCTAATGTTACGAAATTAATAAACACTAAGTTATTTACCACTATAGTACGAGTATGTAGCACTACTAATATCTGTCTCAACGTTTAGAAATGCGAAATACTATAAATTATAATGAAGAAGGCATGGTGAAGCGATAGCTGTAATTTGCTAGAACCTGTTTAGATTGCTATGCCGTCCATCTATTGGTGGAATGGTGAAGTATTAAGTATTAGTCGATGATATGAAAACTTTAAGTAAGTTTAATAAACATTTTTCAACTTTTTTTAGGTTTTCCTGACCACTTATGATTTAATTATTATGTCTTCGTAGCTGATAACGGCGATGACTTCTGCATACTATTGGAAGTTGTGTACTGGGCAGGTTACATTATGTTAAAAAAACACACAATCGTTTAATTTTCCATGCCCGATGTAACGCTTATTCGATAAGCGTGTAGGGGGGTTAGAAGCAGTGTTTAAATACGACATCTTCCAGCACAACCATTCCCTAAAATCGATAATTTATGTATTTCATGAATAGGATCCATTGCTCAACAGTTAGATACGATAGACACGCGGTGGCCACTTAAATTTAATCTCACTATAACTTATTTGTAGAAGAAGGGTAATCATTTACACACAGTCAATAAAACCATAACTTTCTATAATTATATATATTCATGATTGATGCATATATTTAATTTTTAAATTTTTGAGATTCTGGAGCAGGTGGTAGACTCCTTCTCTGCTTAGGAGTCGTCTGGGTAGATATCACACTCTTTCTCCGTTTCTGCCGCCTAACAGGTGGTAGACACCTTCTCTGCGTAAGAGTCGTCTGGGTGTGAATGTGGTATCTCCACACTCATACCCATTTCTGCCGTCAAACAGCAGGTACCTGTTATATTTCGGTTTGATAGAGCTAGTATAATTATTAAGTGTGAGGCATTTCATCTTAGTCCTCAGGGGTGACAACACATCGGTAACCTTCTTCGATTGGAGCTATTTTCAGATGTCAATAGATGAAACCCATTAACCATTAGATTATATCATCAGGTAACTCATTTTTCACCACAACCCAAGAAAAAAAGTCTAGACTGGACTAAAGTAGTATCCAATTAAGTTATCCACCAATTAAAATAAAATAATATTGAAATCGATAAGCTAATCGTTGTCATTACCCTTCCCTTTTTGTGACTCCCAACTCTTTATCTATAAATCTAAAGAAACCGGTTTCAGTTGTAATGTATATATACGTAATACGTACGTATATGAAGACTGGAGTGCATAATAAACGATATGTTTGATGTGGGGTCCATTCTTTTACTACTATTTGTTAGAAGGTCAGATGTTTCGCGAGACGAGGCTTGATAATAAAATATAATAGGCTAATAATTTTACGATTATGTCGATCAGATAAGAAGTAATATGAAATGAACCGAGTGTTTCGTTTTGGCATATCATTTGAGGAGTTATTTGAATACAAAAGACTATAAAAAGAATAACATTTTTAAGGTTTCGATTCAAGTGACAGCCATAAAAAGAAAGAAAAGTGTTTAAGAATATTTTCATCATCAAATGATTTATTTATATCAATGATATCTAGTATATTATTTCAAATCAATACCTTTAGGATAACCCAAATGTTTTTGTAGTGCTTTTTGGTTTTTCTAAGTCGTATGTTTGTTATCATCTGAATTCGAGCAGCAGTGGAAGTTTTAAAGGAAATTGTAGCTGTTCAATTTTTATATACGAGTACAAATAATCGTATAAAGTCGACCTTTATGCGTACTTGTAGATACTTATCTTTTAAACATAAACGGTTGCAAATCTAACTGTTTCTGACTTATTAAGTGACATAAACGATCTACGCTGCCCGCGTCTTCGTTGTAAAGTAACGGCCCTGTAATATAAACGAACAACTCTTTTATCATTTAATCTGGCGTATATACTCACTAATAGATGCGCTCGATATTTATCACTTCTGTATTAATTAACCGCCAATGTGTTGAATCCAAATAGTTCCTAACTAAGATCGGCACCAATTAAAAAGATCACAAATTTACATAAACCAGTATTAATGATAATTTATGTCTCTCAATGAATTTACTGGAATCACTTAATTAGGAATACGAAGCTATACAAATATCGAATTCATCGGTAATTATCCAGAAAACATAAATAATAACAAGATGCTATAATTACATACGAGTATTATGTTAACGCAATTACAATTTTGTAAACGACGAACTCAGTTAGGAATACACGTCGGTGTATCTTCTATCGGGACTGTACATTTACCACAAACGTTTGTTCATCAAACAATTTAAATTTATAAGCGGTCAAGAAGAGCGACATGACAAAATTATCAACAATCTCGGGCCCAGTCAGTGGTCAATTTATGGTTTCTACAGCGACGCAGGCTCCTACGCTAGTTGTATCGTTTTAAATAACTCCACTTGACGATATTATCGTTCAAACATCGTTTGAGAAAGGACACGGTATTTATTCAGTGAACATTTGCAAATTGCTCATGTGACCTTTGTATCGGACTTCATGTCCTAGTGAGTCATTCTCTGATTTTTCTTCGAGTATTAAGTCATTAATTTAAAAAAGGGTTTAACTAAAACAGATGAAAGAAAAACTGTGAACGTCTGAGGATTTTTTATACAGTACATAAATAGGTTTCTGATGGTATTGTCGTAATAAACAGAAAATGTAATTTCAATAAGAAGTATAAATAAGGAGATAAATATTAAATATGTTACAATAGGACTCTGCAACTTAAGAAATATTCAAATAATAATTGACCAGTTATTCAAATACATCATATAATAGCTTCTTAGGAGGCTATGGAAAGAGCTCGGTGCTTCTCTGTATTCTGTTATAGAATCAGAAACAGAATAATCCGCAGTAGGACTAGGGTAGCCGTAAGGATCAGCAAACTGATATGACAATGGGCCAGCTTCATAGCTCGCAGAACTGAAAACCGCCGGAGAAAGAAGGATCTCGAGTGGTCATCTCATGCAGGTAAACGTAGAGTACGACGACCCCCCTACGAGATGAAGTGACGACCTGCACAGAGTTGCGGAAGTCGATGGATACATGTGGTTCGGGACCGAGCTTTGTGGCAACTTTTAAGGAAGGCATATGTTCAGCAGTGGACACTAAAAACAACACAATTAACTGGTTGTCCATAGTGCAATAAAGGAATCATAAAAAATACTATTATTATAAATTATAATGTAACTTGACGATTGCCGCATATATATTTGCTTATCTACTTTCAAATAATTTAATGTAAACTATTAAATCTGTGGTAATTCTCATAAAACGGTAGCGGTTCAAATGGACAGAGCCACTTTTGCTACAATTCTTAACGAGAACTTGAAAATACCTCGATCAAAGATACATTAAGCAGTCTATACTTAATAACAATTCAATTTAAAGCACTCAGCAATCTTATTACCTCATTATGAAAACAATTTAACTATAGGCTACAAGTACGACATTCATATTTTAGGTGTTTACGGAACAATGATGATACGAGGTTCTAAACGTTTTACGCCCAGCCAAAAAGCTTCTTACAGTAAGACAGATTAACAATATAACATATAATCTATATCTCGTTGGTTTCCATAATCGCAAAATAATCACACACCACAAGAAAATAGAAATCGCTTAAATATAAAAAAATGACTAAAAAGACAAACAAACGGACAGATATGGAAACGAGTTAATGTTGCTTGGTCATCCAATTATGAGATTATAGGATTAAAGTATCAAGCTCATCCAGAATTTCGTTCAAATACGATTTGCAAAGTTACAGTAAACAGACAGACAAGCAGTTATTAAAAACGTTGGAGAGTAAAAAAATGAGATAGGCGTAGAAAAAAATCTATAAAATCACGAGTATGTAATTCGCGATGTTGTCAGCCTAAGATATGATATAATTTCATAATTTGATAATTTCCTTCCTTAATAAGTTCCTTTCAGAGTTGAAATAATTTTAATAATATTTAACTTATACCTAAGACATCAAACATATCACTTACACAGTGCTAAAACAAGCTATCCCAACTTTTTGTATATGTAAACCTTTTATCAAAAAATATTATGATTTTATTCCCAAGTTATTTTGTTATTCATAACATAATACAGAAACAATTAAAAGGAATTAAAATGCTTCGGCATGCACTTTTTGAATGAAACTCGATTTATTCAAATTTCGAATATGTCGAGAGTAAGCCAAGACTTGTAGACTATGGCATGCAAGATAAATTTGTTATCACGGGCAGCACTAATTACTAGACTAATTAGTGCAATTTGCGATTTCACAGATAGTTGTCGTATTGGCGTTTTGCATATTTTGTAACACACTACAATTAAAAGCGTCGGACCTTGGACGTGTCGTTCATTTCCTATACATTCTTTGCAATCAAAATGTTTTGTAGGTTTATTTGTATTTCAGATAGCTTTGATCATTCATTCTTTTTTTATTCCGGCAGCCCATATACCACAAAAGGATATTTCGGGGATGGATACGAAGATGAAGTGAGGCGTTGGATATATACTATCCTTTTTAATTGAAGTTCATAATCACGCAAATTAAGCTAAAAACTCTTTTTTAGCATCAAACTGATTTAACTGCAAAGTTATGCCAATTTTCTAGTCGATAACTATACGAGCTGATACGGTAGTGCCATACAGATACCACATTGCCTTTATTAAAAAATATACATATAATTACTTATTATAGATAATTATAGTATTAGGTAGGATGCTAATGTTATAAAGCTTATTTTACACGATTGTTAGAGACTTTCTGGCAGTTTCAATGTGTTTTTTTTATTTTTCTAACGCTGTATCATAAGATAAGGTTCACATAAATTCCTTTTCTTTATAAAACAATATCTATCCCTTACTTAAAAAAAAATATTTAAATTATATCGCTCTTCACTTCGAAAGCTACTTCTCTCTTTCACAGGATAATACCACTAATAAATTTGTTCATCCTAACCTTTGTCCAACCGATTTCTCGGCCAATTACAATAAATTAAAAGTTCGTGGCTAATCTCAGCAGTGTCCCGCAACTCAATAAATTATAGTGTATTGTTTAGCCGAAGCATTATCACAGATGGCTTCATAAGCGAAGAACTTGTATTTACATTATAATGTTTGCAGAAGCTTTCTACAGGAAGCGAGGTGCGTCTCGATGTTAAAAGTGCTAATATTACTGACCTACATGCTGCGTATGTGTTGGCATCAAACAGCGAAATGAATAACAAAATTATTTTGAAAAACAATGGAAATGGTGTAGATTTGCTTACATCAGATATAAAATTAAATTACAGCAGAGAATGTACGAATAAAGAAATTAATCTCATACTTTCAAATGGCTATATAATAACACAGGTATATAATTAATACGTTCACTACCCAGGTACAAACATTCAAATCCATAACAATAAATTGTCTTCTTTGCTGGATTGGACCCCGAAACCCTCAGTTTTTGTTAATAGAAATTATCAGTATTGAATTAACCACGTGCTCGGCTGTGAAGGAAAACATCGAGCAGAATTCTGCATTTCAGAGAAATAATAATGAACATTATTTCGAGGACATGTGAAGTTCGCCAACCTACACTAGAGCAACGTGGCGGACCCTTCCCGCCTCCAAAACCCTATCAGATACTAATAAGATAATACATAAGAGATAAGATATTACTTCACCTTCAGCTTTGGAATTACAGTTATCGAATACTACAGAACCGTCAGTACAAGAAAGTACACTTTAAAAATATGCCTAGAAATGTGATGACTAAAACACTGATGTGTTAAGATCCGCTTAAACTAGTAAGATAGAAATGAGTCAACTTGTTCGTGGTACACCGTTGATGTCTCAGCACTGATTGAATACCTAGATCTTTTCCATATTCTACGAGATGTCTTTTTTGTCTTCTATTGGTGAATATTAATCTAGATAATTTTAATAGTTTTCACATGAAAAAGATTCGAGATGACGCTTTAGATAGTCATGTATAGTCCAAGACAAAACTTGTAATTAATAGAATAGTCATTTGTTTTTCCCGGTGTTAACGAATAAGCTTTACATCGGATACAGGAAGGTGAAAACAATCGGGTGAGCGTGTACACTTGCGGCGTAATATATCTCCTGCTCAGTTGACGACTGCCGATAGTATTCAGAAGTTGTCTGTGTCGTAATCCGTAGGACATCATGTGATAAGACCGAAGAGATAATCGGATCAATAATTTTTTATTTATTATACAAATAAGTTACTTTAAGCCCTTGGACATTATTAACCTTAGTTATTGTATAAGAAGGTATTGTAATAATCCCAAACGAACTCCTTTTCCTCTATTGATATGAACAATGAACACTATAACCATATCTAGAATCTAATACAAACCGACTAACATTATACCAAATAAGTGAAAACACAGTAGAAATATTATGTAGTGGCAATTTACTTTTAAATCTATCCAACATGGACAAAACAATAATAGACAAATAAACCATAGTCCGTATAATGGTCAGGAGGTCAATCCGTAGCCGACCGCAAATAAAATTCGATTTCAGCGCGCTCGGAATGGAATCGATGGTAAAATGGAGCAAACTTTGTAATGGCACCGAGAAACGAGTCCGTACAATTTTCATCGAGTTTCGTTGTAATTCGACGTAATATCATACTTTATTCCGCACGTGCTATATCGATTTCTTTTGTTTTGCTTAAATAAAATTAATGACAGATTCGTCTACAGTATTGAAGTTTAAATTAGCTACTTTTAGCTTTAATTGCGATGGAGATTGCTTTTGGGTTCACAAATATTGTACTGTTATGTTTCCAGTTAAGTTAATCGAAGCCAATACACAAACACGAACAACATTATGGGTTTTGAATCTAAAAGACTTTGCGAGTCAATCGCATGCATCAGCATAATTGCCGTATTGGTATATTTGTATTAGCTTAGCTAACGGTGTCTGACAAAATTATAAGCGAAACTAATTTAAGCCAACAATGTTACTATCGTCATCATTTAAAAAAGTCGAATTACAGAGTCGTGTCTGACGTGAATGAGGAAGATTTTGAAAACATTCAAATAAAATCCGTCCTGTAGCGTGTCGGACTCGCGCGCCAATGTTCCGTGCAATCATTCAATATACCTGTGATATGTATTTACCAAAATCTGTATATTTTAATTTCATTCGGGATTCTTAGTCCCGACAATGGGCTCTTCCTTTGCCCAGGTCCAGCAGGAGATTTTTTATTTCTAAGCAGGTTACCGTATTTGCTAAAACCGAATCGTAAATATCCATGAAACGCAAGGTAGATAAATTAAAACTCAACCTGGATATTTCAATTGAAAATTATAACAAGTTTTGAATTATTAATAGGCACCGTTGCTGTTGCTAAATTAATAAATCTATGCTTAATTAGAGTCGGCATTGAGTAAGGTGTCTGTAAATTTGAGCTGGGTACAATGTACGGAATGCAGTCTAGGTCGATTTGTTGCGTGGAAATATATTGCTGTTTTCAATTGAATGGTGTGGCGAACTCAAGATCATGTTTGGTACGTGAAACAGATAACTTGAAACAGGTGCAACAGTCGTGTATTTATTAGCGGTCCTAATGGTATGGTATTGAAAATTTAAGGCATTCGCCCGCATCGATTGCCGAAATGCGAAAAATATTTTCAGATATATTTTGTAGAGGGCAAGGAACTCTAGTTTCTGTATAAAATACTTCGCAACAGTCGGCGAGCGAGTTTGATTTGCACTTGCCCGATCTTGTTTTTATTAGATAATTATATATTATATTGGATACATTGATATTTTGCATATTTACATCGGATATAAGTCATGATTGACTTCGCACGTGTAGAGTTTAAAAGGAGAAAATAATTTGAAATGTTTGATTCAATATTTCTGAGCAGGAACCCTATTATTTTTATTGGAATGAGGTGAAAAACAAGCTAAAAGTCCACCTGATGGTAAGTGACAAATGGATGATGAAATGGACAACAACTTCAAACGAAATAGGTGAAAGATGCGTTGTCACTCCCGAAGACTAAGATGGAATGCCCCATAGCTTGTACAGGCTCTTTATATCTTTCAAACTGGAATACAACAGTTTGCTGTTTGGCAGCAGAAATGGGTAAGAGTTTGGTATCTAGACAGAAAAACAACCAAAAGTTTTCTGAATTTTAGTAAAATGCAAAGTCATGTAAGCTGCCAAGCGCTTAATAATCACGATCAGACACTTCCTTATATTTAAGTTTTTAAATGACACAATAATACGAAAATATATTTATAAAGATATACAAAGTCATATAAGAAGAATTACGACAATGCTTGGCTTTGCGTGCAGAAACAGGACAGATGGTCCATTTCCCTTGCATGAGGAAGGCTTGGAAGCCAAATGAACGCGGCAGTTGTCAATTGATTATATTATTATATAGTGTGTGCAATATATTCCCTGCGTCTACGCGCAAATAAAAAATAAAGATGAGGTAAACATGAAGATGTTTACTTTATACAGTAATAAGAACGAACATCGCTTATGGTCGAGAAACGACTAAATTTGTTTGTAGTACAACGAAATTCAACTAGTTTTTCAGCTAATCAGACGCGTAATTGTTTAAAGCGTTTTGTATGGAATATAATGATTTGGGAGATGCCTATAGCAGCAGCGAACAGATTCTATACTAGTAATCATTTTTATTATTGACAATTTCATGTCTCGGAGCAGCGATCATTTCGGAGTTTAAATAACCAATCATTCAAAATCAAAGTAGTTTTTGCTGCTTGCTCGAATGAGCCAGCTTAGCGGGGGTAGTACCACAGCTTCGCAAAATACCGACGAGAAGTAGAGGCATCTTATGCTGCTGCATTACGTTCTGTAACTGAGGTAACCGGAGGTACACTCTACCCCATCCCCAAATGCACCTACAGTTCATCCGGTATTGCAGATGTCATGAACGTCGGTAATCACTTACCACCAGGAAAGCGAAACTAAAGGTGTCTCTTCTAATCGTGTCCGATGTCTAATGACATTTTATCAACCCAATAAAGTCACTTTACTTCAGGCTATCATTTCTCTGGAAGTAACTAAAATCTAAATATGTTATCATTCAATGATTTCTTACGCGAATTCTACACGTTTGAAATAAAACATATAAGAAGATTGTAATATTTTATCGTCAATGATTAAAAAAAAATTGGAATCATTTTACCATGCTTTTAAAATATAACTTTAATATGCATCTTTTCATTAATAGGCGGACCTAAAGCAAGTTTTTTTTTCCCGGCTCTGTCGTAATCAAAATATTACGAGATAGTCGTGAATTTCCGTCTTAATCTATAATTCGGTTTGTATATCCCCATAAAACTACAAGCATTAATTTAAAAAAAAAACCGTCTACAGTAAACTGTTTTATGGCATCCGCCCTATTGGTTTTGATATTCACATGTGTCATTTCCCGGATTTATACGAATTTCGACTTTCATATTTCGTTTAACAGTTACTAAATAGAAGGACACCAATATTGTAAATGATTAGTTGCTAAATTATTTTGAAGATGTTCTTATATATTATAACCTTGAATAATATTAAGATTAGCATTTTAATATTTATAAGGATGAAGGTTAGGCGTCGTCGTTTTTTACGTACGAAATGCACTCATTAAATTTTAGAGCTTATGTAAATAACCACAACTTTTAAATTAAGCATGAGTATTACGTAAACGTCTAATCCTGTTTGGTCAGTTCGTATGCTAATTTATTGAGTGTTATATCAAGATCGAAGCACTCAACCCCAATTTCGACTTTATTTTAGTTTAGTTAGTTTTAGCATCATATGATCATTGTGTCTCCAAATAAAAGCAATATATAATACAGTCATTCACGTAATAATTGAATTTCATTATAATAATGCTAGTGTTAGAAATTGTTAATGTCAAGGTTGGAAACATTTAAGTTAATTTATAATGTATACTTATGAATAAAATAACAGTCTGTTTTAAACGTACTATCGCGATATATGTGCCTTTTAAGTTTTAGGATTCCTTTTAAAAGACTATAAAACTCGTATTTGCGACAAACTCACTAAGAGTAGAGCCAAGTGGAGGCTTTTGCTGCTGGTCGAATGTGTCGGCTCGACCGGTTTAGTGCCACGGCCGCGCAAAATACCGGCGTGAAGTAGAGCAATCTTCTGCTTCTACGTTTCGTTCGGTGAGTAAGGTATTCTGAGGCACACTCCCACCCCCTTCCCAAAAATATACTTAAAACCCGACAACGCACCTACAGCTCCTCTGGTGTTGCAGATATACGTGCGCGTCGGTAATCACTTACCATCAGGTGACCCGCTTGTTCGTTTACTCCCGTAATCAATTAAAAAAAAAGGAAAAATTAGTGTTCAAATTTGTACGTACTTATCGCAATCGCAAATATTTTACACCATTAGGTAAAACTCACACCCAATCAACATCACCACAAAAAAAGTCATTATTGCGTCGAGACGATGAAAACAATGAATAGGTGACTCAATTATGTATTATAACAGACTCGCCGTATATTGTTTAATGTGAAATACTAGAAAAAATTCCACACGTGGCTTTTTATAGGACAATTTACTTGCGTTTAGCTCTCATACATTTTTAATACCTCATACATTGTGTCTATATAATATTCCGTGTGTAAAGTTAATCTTTCTCTAGGTATAAGTCTGGTTATAGGTGATAAAGATAATGTTGTCCCCCTGTCTGACAACGGCCATGGTGGCTTTTATGTCATTACAGCTTATCGCGTCCACTGTTGAACATGAGCCTCCACCAACGATTGCCATGAAGCAATGTACTGAGCCACCTGCATCCATCAACTGTCCACTCCGTCTCCGACGAGAACCTTCTTTACCCGATGGTTCTGGACTTAGACTCATAGTTAGTATCTTTAAAATCTTTTAAAAATTATGTTTATGAATAAATTTGTTAGAAATTCATCATCGTCAGAAAACTACGCATCTTAGAGACTATCAGTTACCGGTCTGGTCGTGAATGGCGGTATTTGAGATGGTGATAACCGTATTTGTCGTAAAATAAATAAAATCACTTCAAAGGGCCAACAAACGGCGTATGAAGATGTTACTAAGTTAGTGCTAAGAAGACTAAACCAAACCAATTACTGTCTATAATCTGTGCAAATTTGAGGTGAATAACTTTAAACATAGTGTGATATTCAACAGGATGTGTCGTTATAATCCTTCAGTGTCGTTAATGTTCATTTATTTATAGACAGAAACATTTATACACACAACGTTCCTTTTCATATTGCCGTTGGATAACAATGTAACGAATCGTATTAAGTACTATTAAAGTATGTTAATAAAGACGTCCATCAACATTGTTCTAGGTTAATTAATGCGTCAACATTTTGTGAGCGAAATAACCAGACGCTTTTTACCTGTTATACGAGTATAAATCAACTTTCAAACGCTATTAATGATTGTTAATTGCGTACGGCATTTGTCAGGATGATCGAGAAGCCTGTAAAGAGTCTCGTTAAGCATATAGGTAATTCCACTCATCGACCACTGAGTGGATGCGAGTTACTTGCCAAGTGTATCGCAGATGCCGGTTTCGAATACTTGCAGACTCTAATATTTTTAATGAATTATGCTAATTAAATCTGGAATGCATTTCCAAAAACTAAGGGCGATCACATGTCTAATTCATCAGTCCGCCCAGCGGGGTGCTGCATCGTTATTATTTGGGCATTATCGTATTGATATTACACAATTATTCGGTCTCCTGAAAATCGCCAAGTGCTAGTCGATTGTTCCTCCCCTTCAGGTTTGACATTTTTGTCTTTATAAACCTTTAACCCACCGTAGAATATTGTCGTGGTAGTGGAGACATTTTAAACATATACATTTTATTGCAAATAGACAAATACAAAGCGCCATTTGTAAGTCTTGTAAACGCACAATTAATTTCTTCTAATTAAACAGGTATTTTCCAATGTAATCATTTAAATTCTTACGAAATAGTAATATATCTAACAAACGGAAGGAAGAAATATAAAATTGAAAGAAAATCACATACAAAACCACATTCTAAACATGAAAAAAAAACTTACGCAGCAATGATTTCTCCGATATATTCTCATTCCTTATACTGTCTGCTTCAACCGGTCATCTGTAAATTAAAAACATAAGTTGTTACCGATGTAAGCACTAAGTGGCAGCGACCAGTATAATATATTATATATTGCACTACCTACTAGTACCTACGGGACATGTTACAGTGTAAAGTAAGTTGCCAGTAAAATAATAAAAACAAGGTAATAAAATATACATGCAAATTTAAAGCATATAAAACCAATAACGTCGTTGTTTTTGTATGCTGGACAGAGGGCTCCTTCTTAAATATCTGTGAGGGTTGGTGGGCTTCACACATCCTCGAAATAATAAAATAATTAATACTTAGCTTAAGAAAAAATTTAAAAAAAGAATCAAGTCCCGAGGAAATTCAAGAATGACTGACTTTCTATATAGTCACGGACAAAGGCCATCTCAGATCTTTAAAGCCGAGTCGACTCTCAATATTGTCTAATGACAATGGCGATTGTGAGAAAGAATTGCAAACACAATGAGGGTTAACTCAGCAATTAGCGATCCTAATTAAAATATTTGTTTAAGGTCGATAGTGCATTGTTATTTTACCAGCAAAACAACTGACCTATTCCATATGTGATCAATAACATAGCATTGAATTTATTGAACGTTTCCGTCATTGTATCATTGGTAATGTAGTATTGTTTGAGAAAGGTATGGCGGTAGAAATGGCAAAATAGCCTTAATACTAAACAAGGAGAAAGAAAATAAAGGGATATGGGGTGTTGGCTTGTTTTACGCACTCACTAAGCGATGTCTTTAAATTTAACGTTGTTTGTTTGTGTGTATGCATATTACTCCACTTCACTACATGTTCATCATCCACTTAATAAATGGGCCTGGTTAACGTAACTATATTCAACGTATAGTATGTATTATTTTATGTCTATCAATGAAATATATATATGAAAACTATTCTGAGACGTTCTTTAAATTAGCTTTATGAAAGTAAGCTTTTAATTACTGTTATATTATATTTTTAGTGGTAGTTGCCTAAGACCCTGCATGAAAGAAAACACTTGAAAATCTCATGGAAATATCCATGATCAAACCAGAGGCACAAAATATTTATAAAAATAATACAAGGCATGGTTATCAATGAATAAATGAATATCGGCAACCATCTTGGAGAGATGAACAGTGAAGTGAGTACAGAAGCTCATTTGCCTACGCCGATTCGTGCCAAATGGAAATCCGTAATCTCTGCATACCCATATGGCTGACAGTCTTTAGAGCTAATAATATATAAATTTTAATTAATCATTCTTATTTTTAACTACCATAAAAGTACCATATAATTACTATATTATTATATTATTTTTTAGTAAGCAATATAATAAATCATAGTACTAAACACCTAATGTAAGCATACAGAAGACGAGGAAACAAACTACCCTCACATAAAGCGATGTCAACGTTAACCAGAGCGGTCTGAAAGGCCGCGTGGGCAGAAAATAGGTGTGGGAACCGGTCTCTTACATGACTCAGTGGAGCATAATTTTGGTGGTCAGACGTTGCGTCAGGAAACAGACCGTTTCATTTCACTGGTCATGAAACTCAGTGGCGATAAAAAATCATTAATCCGTGTCGAATAACACGCACAAACGATAACTACTAACAAATCAAATAAATTTATAAATTTTAAAGGTAACGCTGTCTTATCTTTTTTAAACAAGGTGATAAAAAAATCAAAGAAATTTCGTTAAATATTAAAATTGGACTCGATGGACGAATCTGGCCATCGAGCTTCTGAACATACTATATAGGGACACGACCTTAAGCAATGAGGAGACAAATGAGGATGAGGAGATAAGGGAATCATTGATAAGCGACTTACTTTTTGATTAATTCCATATAAGACACAGGCTGTCAATATCCATAACAAATCACTTTTATTTGTCTTATTCAACTGACCTCAACAATTGAAACTTTCTGAGAAACAGAACAATCGACTCGATCTTTCGACATCGAAATTCGTGTAACTGTATATGAAATCGATTTATGAGATGACGTAGCGAATCGAGAGTCTTATTCGCGAACCGCACATTTGGTGATAGAACAATAAGAAACAGTCGAGCACTTTAGATTTTATGCATACAACTTTCGCTGTAAACGCGTAGGCTGATGGCAGGGACAGAGTCTAGAATCGTGCGGGCTGATATGAACAGGTTGAATGAATAATTACCTTGGAAAGATAGAAACGCGTACATTATCTAAGCAAGTTTGATTTCAGACTAGTAAGCAAATAGACACAAGTCCATTTTCTGATTTAAAGATATAAGAGATATAAAAATTTAAAATTTAAAAAATAAAACATATTGAATATGTATAGTACAGTATCTATAGTAAAGCATCATTACAATAAATCGGTTTTGCAAAAGATCTCATTAACCATGAATGCCTTTGTTCGACAGTGGGACATTTACATACTATAAAAGTTCCGTTTTTCTTTGGAGGAACGAAATAAAAGTAAACGATACACAATAACAAAAAAAAACCACTAAACTGCTCTTAATACAACTCTGGCCACTGAAACAAAAACATCTTAATGAATAGTGAACGTTATCTCGTAAAAAACTAAGCAATTTTCTTTCAAGTTTGCGTTTACAAAACTCGACCTGACATGAGCTTAAAATGAAAGATTGTTGGGAATTATTCTTAACTACTCGTATTACGTTCGCGTTACAGGTAAATTTGTTTTCACAATTGACGAAAATTGTTGCATGTAAAATATCCGAAACCTAGTTACAGCGAGTACTGTCGGCATATGTCCCACTTACCGTTACAAAGAGCATGACATAACGGTATTTGCAAGTATTTTTTAAATGATTACCGCTTGTATCTTAGCGTACCTGAGTACTAACCAATATTTGACCGGAGTATGAATCTTACGTCAAAACTATCGGTTTAAGGAACTGAAAGCATTGCGTTGTGCTGTGCCCGTAACACTACATCTATAACTAACTCTTCCTTCGATTTTATCTATGATCACACTGGGGAGTCAGCTCAGCTGCCAAGTGAAGTATTGGAGAAAAATATACATTGGACCGGAGGCCCACTCCCCCCTCATCCCCCCTCTCTTCCTCCCTTCCGTCTCCCAAATATCCTTATAATCCGGCAACGCTCCTGCAGCACCTATGGTGTTGCAGATGTAAGTGGGCGACGGTAATCACTTACCATCAGGTGAAGCTCTTGCTCGTTGGCCGCCTTTCCCATAAAAAAAACTAAACGGACGGCAAACCACTTGTCGCCTCTCCGGGAGATAGAACTAACTGGTGGGGAGACTCGTCGTTCTTTTTGCTCTCGTAGAATGCCATGACTTTATTGACCCTAACGACACCCATGGGAAGAATGGGAACGGGTCATTCTTTCGGCAAATACAAAATTGTTAATTATTACTAGGCTCGGAGAAAAATTATAATAATATAAAAATATTTCACACACACATAACTCTCTCTTACTCTGGTGAAATATATTTTCCTAGAAATCAAATATATATACAATTTACTTGAAACCAATGCTATGATAAAATCTAGTAGTATCTCGATATCATTAATTTACTAACTACTTAGCGAGATACCTAACGTTATACAGCTGATTTAACATAACTAGAACAAGCCGACAAAGCATTTAAAGAAATTGGGAATAAGTAAAACCAAACAATGACAGACTTTAATGTATTTTATCGCGCCATTCACTTGTCGCTAAGTTCTAACAAGTTTACGCGATGTTCCCTTAAATTAGACTTTATATTCTACTTCGTTATGTAAAACACTGAACGAACAAAGCAATATGGTTGTACCATATTACTTATCAGGTATTTCTGACCACATTTTTGAGGAATATTATATTTAGTTTAGAGATTTTGTTCATGAAGATAAAACGTCACTACATTAATAGTCCATCATAAGTCCGCTGCTACGATTGTAACGGAGTGTTTATTACAAATAATTAATAAAACATTACTAAACTACTTTCCATTATAAAATGATCAACTTACATTTGTTATACAATGTTAATTGCATTTTTATAACATTATGTTTTCATAGAGAAATACTTGATATTTACTTTGAACAATGTAGAAAAATATTTACACAACACAATTCTAAAAGTTGAAAGCGAATTATTATAAGTTAACGGTACCTACAGACAAGAATAGTACCAAGAAACTGGTTCGTAAGTGTCCAGAGGTTGTGTAAGTGCTTCGAATTATGCTTCATTGAATTAAAAACAAAAAATAAATGAATATTGAGGCAACAACTTGTTCGGTCGAAGCCCGCTCACTTTTTGCTGACACCATAATATGTTGGGTATAATAAGTATATATGAGTAATTAGTACACATAAATAATATTTGAGGATCGCATAATGTAGCAAATGGCTGACCTCCCTACTTGGTCGTAGGTCTTAGAATCGAATGACATTTTTTATATTACCAGAGCGCCGCGCGACTGAGCTCCCGTGATCACTGATTTCGTCACAAGATAATCTCACTTAATTGAGATAATAGTTACCGATAACCCATTTAATGGCATAATCTACATCTTTTACAAATTTCCTTCATATCCGTTCAGTTCTTTGAGTGTGATTGAATGACAAACATACAAACGTTCCCATTTGTATGTTTTTCGTTCAATCAAGTATCTAGAATAAAACATAGCATAGAGCGCTTCGGGAATCATAAAGAATATTTAAAAAAAGTTCCATCAAAATGCGTCTATTACTTCTCAAGTTAAATCCGTTCAAACATACATACCAAACATTTTGTGTATGAGTATCGATTAGAGTTACAAAGCTAACAGTTCACTTGGCCCATAGACACCTGATAAAGCTGCTGTACCCCCGTAAACTAAGATGGAATACCTCACAGCCTGTAATTATTTATATTATATTATAAGAAAAAAAATTTGAACTTCAACAAAAAAAACTTCTTCGGTGAATGGCTATCGCAAAGTCTAATTCTGGATTCCTTATTGCGAGGCGAAACATGTGTCCCGTTTTTACGTTGGATGCATATATTACTTAGTGTCGGGTATTTGCTGGTGTAATCTTTTGTTTTCCTTATCTACATCGGCCAAATTCTATTATTAAGTATTATTATATACATTTAAAGTAGCAATATATTAAATGACACATGTTTAACGTTTCTAATTATTTAAACTGTTTGAGTAAACACTCACATTAGTTTGCTAATTGAAACCAAAGTCAACGCAAACAAAAATACTTACATACTAAAAGTAAAAGGTACATCTCTCACTACCACGTCCTGCAGTCTGTGTGACCCGTCACCGTGACATTTAAGAACTATAAAGGGACTGGTTCGCAAATTCACACTCTTCCTTAGGAGCTTGCTTTCTGCGGTGTAGTGGAAAGTAGGTTACTTAACAATTTTCTTTCAATATGTTAATCTCTAAGTTTCTGTTTGTAAATTCCTAATAAAGTGCCTAATAGGAATAATCAGTTATTCTGTGCTGATGTTCCTGTAAAAATGTAGATGATTAAAGCACGATTCGACATACAAATTAACTGACCGCTAATATAGAAACAAAGTGCAATATAGGCTTATCAATTTATTATGTATAACACACAAACAATTATTTTACCATAAGTTCGTAAAGTTAGTGTTGAAGGGCTGTTATAACAAATAAACGTCTGTTAATTGGACGGTGAACTAGTGGCCTAATATCACAAAACGTGATAGAAAAAACCACAATTTAATTGGCAGATATTTATCACGATATATGGACTTCCAGGGCCCACTTTATTACCTTTCCAGGAGATAGAACGTGACAGGTGGCGAGCCCAGTCTCCGTGTTAACTCACGGAGATGCCATTACATATTCAAGGCCTTTCCCTTGGTCGCCTCGTATTGCAGCCACGGGAAGAAAGGATGTGGCTTAGGCTGCTACTATACAGCTACCTCCGAATCGAACCTCGAAGGTCTTGAGTTCAATCCCCTATGTGGGCTCGTACTAATGACTTTTTGAAACTTTATGTTCGATTTATACCGTTAGCCGGGACCTGTCACGTGCTACCATATAAGCTCTGGTGAAAAGTAGGTTGAAAGGACTAAAATATATAGACCTCTGACCACCGCATAACTTAATGTACACGGTCGCGAGAGCTTATTCATTATCTATTTATTTATTATCATTGTTTAATTTAACTTGAAAAGGGTAGAGAAATAAAAACACGCAAAGATTAAACGTAACAGTTTCTGTAGCATGACCGGTCCTGCATAAAACAAAAGATAGAGTGCCTTGATGCACAGTTCTCCAGAAGTTCAAACGGCTGAAGTCAAGGTTCCGAAGACGCCGTTATCGGAACAGCAACGTCACGAGACGGGGCGTCAACGTTCTGCATTTTCAGCGCGGTTTGACAGTATCCATTGTGTTAGCCGATTAACGGCTCGTCGCGTGGTATAAGACAATGAAGATTTAATTGTCATTTGTGAAGATTACTCAAAAGATCCATTCAATGATTCATGCTTTAAAAAGTTGCGTATTGTTACGTATGATTTTCTTTCCCAGGATCTATTCCCGAGTAATGATTATTTTTTACTCATAATAGTTGCAGTAATTGCTTTTAATTGTATTCGCGTCCTGTGTATGTTAGTGCCACTGCCATGCAGGACGTGTGGCGCCTGCCTTCTTACGACACGTCAGTAACTGTTATTATATGTTTAATAAGCATTGCACAGCATTGTTTCTCCTACTCCAAGGCAGCAGAATTACTCGCACTAACTTGGTAGTACGTTTCTTAATAAAAATAAATGTGATTGGGAAATGTTTTTTATTGAAATTTAATAAGGTCCAATTGAGATCTCGTTTTTTTTTGTAAGTACCAATATATACTTTACGGATATAAGAAAGAAAGCTCGAAAATACCTACCATCAAAGTTCAAAGCTTAGAACATTTCGAAGTAATAGAATGCCTGTTATTTAATTCGTTAAAAATAAAATAACGTTCCGAACATATATTACAGTTTCAGACTAAGACCATTTTGTCGTGTAAGTATATAAAAATATTGTATTAAAAATTGTTCCAAACTGACACAATTCAATTAAGTTACTCCACAGTTATCACTTACGTTTCAATCACTTACGTTTTGCAATGCATAATGGTTATGTACTTAGCACTCGAAACATATGTCCGGCCACGCGTAGGTAGCCGTGGATTGATGAATATTATTACTCCATACAAATCAAAGTTCACTTACGTTAGAAAGGCACTTCCATTTGCTGTGAAATCACCATCTGTAATAGGTCTTAATTCGTTTCCTACTTACATGTTCTCTACACGAGAAGCCCGCGAATCAGTTATAAACGAGCTTAGGGTCGAATATCTACAAAAGTAAAATTTCTGAAATATAAATTTCATAGTATGCGAGCGTCCTGGATTTAATTCTTAGTGTCAGCATCACGAAATTTTTTGGGAGCTGGGGAGCGGTCGGTTCTCGGCTCTAAACCTCCCGCAAAACTGAGAGGCCTTTAACTAATATTTATAGAATTTTTAAAAAGTCTACCTAAACTTTAAATAACTTAAATAATTGTGTAAGGAAGGCCAGATTTAAGGCGAGGCTAAAAATACGCATCCACCAGTTGTTGTTGCTACACCAATGGCGAGAGAGGTCGCAGAATACCAGTGAAATATATTAATATCTTCTGCTCCTGTGTTTCGTTAGGTGAGTGAGGTAACCGGAGGCCCACTTCCTCCCCCATCCTCCTCCTCATTCTCCCTCCCATCTCCCAAATACCCTTAAACGCCGGCAATACAACTGCGGCACCTCTGGTGATGCAGATGTCCGTGAGCGACGTTGTAGGTTAGGTCTAAGTCCACTGTTCATTTTCATACAAATTTCATAGAAAATTTTACAATTAATTTTGTAATCCACTCAACTTTTGTTCGAAACGTAGACGACAAACCCAGTATATATCACATTCAAAATTCGTGATTTCGTTAAAATTTCAATCTAATGCCGACTAGGATATAATAAATTGCTTTGCTGCACCCATCATGAAAGCAATAGCTTCAAGACAGAACTTTAACATATTTATATGTATATTCAGCTTAAACGCTAATGATGCTTCGTCAATAATAAATTGTAAACACCTATGAATAAAGCGAAATATGCGCTTTAAGTGCAAACTTTCAATCAACTGCGAAATGGTCTACTGAACACAGGGCCATAATGATTTTATGAACGTGGCGCAAAGTGAAATTAAAGTAATATCGCACTCAGGTAAGCTCGTTAGCTAGATGAGAGATTTAACACATTCCAAAACTCCATTGTTTGAACTATGTAACTGGCTAATAGTGAAAGAGGGTAGATTTAAAAAAGAGCGCGTGTACCTGAGTACACGTGAGAGAAGTGACAGAGCATCTCACTTGAAAATAACTGCTTAGTACATAAATAATTATTGATTAACAATAAATATCGAGGAAAAAAACCAAAAGCAAGCTTTTGGGCGCGGTGAGAATACAATTTCAAAGTTCTATTTGAGTGCAACGTTTTCAAGAAAAACTCACAGCTAACCGATTTTAATTAGAAGTGTGTAATATTAATTTATTTATGTAGTGTACGTATTTCAATAGTGTGTAATATTTCATTTGACAATTAATTAATAATTGTTTATATGTTAAGTAGTTATTATCAAGTGATTAGAAATTTCACTGCAGTCACGTGTACTGTGTTACACGCGCTCTTATTTTATTCATGCACATTGATGTGATCACATACGTCACGTCGCATGTCGATAAATGGAAACGAACATCCCGAGCGCACGATGCAAATTTTAGTTATCTACAGAGCGTGAACGAACATTCTGCAATGGGAACATTGTTACCGATATAATGAATAGTAAGGAATCAGGCTTGACAAGATAATTAAAAATGTTCGCACAGGATGCAAACGTATTACACATTAGCGGGGCAAGTCCGTTAGGTGATTAATTTCCATTACAGCCTGCTCTTCGCGTAATCGTGTACAATCTGTTGTAAATAAAAGGCTATATTATGAAAGCCTAGGCTCTTTACATGTAATATGAGAGTGGACTGGGTTCTAAGCACGGTTCCAGAGGTACTAAAATGTTAGTTGCCATTTTGAGAGATGTTCAGCCTACGAGTGAAAATAATAAAATTGTACTAGAAAATATTTGTGAAATTGCCATAACTGTGTATTAATAAATGTTTCGATGACATGTAAAGTTCACGAATCCAGAATGATACAAAGCCTTCTCAAGAATAAGAGCAAGTATTTTCCCGCTGTAGAGAAGAATTAAATTATACGCGGTTCACCTGTGGGTAAGTGATTACCGCCGCCGACGTACACCAGAGGTGCTGCTGGTGCGTTGCCGGACTTTAAGGGTATTTGGGAGATGGGAGGGAGGATCAGGGGATTGGGAAGAGGAGTGGGCCTCCGGCTACCTCACGCACCGAACGAAACGCAGAAATACTAGATGCTTCTTCTTCACGCCGGTATTCTGCGAGGCCGTGGTACCAACCCGGTCTAGCCGGCACATTCGAGCAGTAGCAAAATCCGCCGCTTGGCTCTACCACGATTAAAACTGCGCAATGCGCAACGTAGCAACATAGATTCGCATTAATTGTTTCATTCAACTGGAATATTAGTTATTATATATAACAGCATTGTGAGTATTTTTTGAAGAACAAAAAACACACAAACACACAACTTACATATTGAAATGTGTTCAAGTTTTCTGAAACACGTTTAAATTACTAAAATATCTCTTAAACACATTCATGTCGCTATGGCGTCTTTGTAAGAGTTTCGATTTAGACTTCAGAATCAAGCAAACAGTATAACGGGACGTCTTCATATCATGCCTATCAAAACGCAGCCGACTCCCATTTTAGTAGCACTATAAATACTGAGCAACGAGATAGCCTTTTGCGTTGAATATGGACGATAATGGTCCCGATCGTAATCATTCTCAAACGAAATCGTAAGTGGTCCGGGTTAGCTGTTTTTGGAGTACGATGATTAGACTGTTTGCAATCGCTTTTTATGGGTGCCATTTGAATATATAGATGTGGCTATACCGTATTAAACGTCACTAAGTTTAAAAAAAATATGTTATTATTATTATTATTATATTACTCATTTCGTTTTAAGTTTAAGCCTTTCGTACGTATGCAATTTTATTTATAAAGAATGTAAATAAAATTTTAAAACTAAGTAGCTCTTGTATGTCTCCACATTATGTTTTTTGAAGTTGCGTCGTATACATAAATACTGGCATCTTTGTTTTGAATACAACCTAGTCGAATTTTTGGTCTCGTATAATTCATTTTTCTATTACTTGCTTAAGATATACATAATCATATTATAGTGCATTATTTTCGCGCTAGTATTTTTCTAAATAAAGGCTTTATAATGTATAAAATTATGATCAAAAGCTCTGAAATGGTGCCAGCATGATAGTGTATGTGGTACATCAGTCTACCCAAGGATAGATATTAAAAATCAAGAATGCTTAATGTAATGAATAAATTGTAGCTTACTTAGGTATTTTCTTGTAAATTATAAAATACAAACCAAGTTACCGTTCAACTGTCCTTTTTACTTCTCTGTTAAGCTTCTTTTGCATTTATTACAATTAAATTAACGAGGTCAAAGAAAAAGGCTGGGATTACAGGCATGAGTTTGCTTCGTGTTCTACCAATTACAAAGGTTTCGTTTTCATTAGATTTAAACGTCCACCCAGACAGCGGTGTCCGATTCGCTGGTCTGCGTTCTAAACAGCGAGGTCAGATGTTACTTTTTGGCGAGACACGACTAAAATGTCGCGGCGGTTACGACAGACGCGCCTTGTTTTAAATTAGACTGAATGACAAAAACAAGAAAATTCGAGCCTGATAATTCTCCTCGCCACAATTATATTACCGTCAGCAAAATGCGACAAATTGACAATTGTTTTATTTTGTAACGACTCGCTAAACAACAGAATGGCGTGGAATTAGTTTGTTTAAACCCGAGATCAGCAAAACATTGACATACAGTTTTTTTTTTTTTGTTTAGAAAAAACGTTACCTTCCGCTGTAGGAATTTCTCCTGTGTCGCGGAGGCAGTTTACATACATGAATTGCACATGGACAAACACCCAGACCGGGAACTATTATTTTTAGTCCATACAAATACTAGTCCCGTGCGGGAATCGAACCCGCGACCCACAGCGCCGCAGCTAAACGCTTAGCCACTACGCCACCGAGCCGTCAAAAATAACACAGTAGTAATAATACAGTTAAAATATAATCAAATGTTTTATTACACGAAAACCAATGTCGTACGACGATTTCGAAATTAAACGTCGATTAATATGACGGCGAACAAACAGCAATTTAGAAATGCGAACTAGACTGTGAACAATTCATCTATTGACCTACAAAACAAGTTCAATGTATCACTTAGCTAAGTAAGTCTAAGTTTTAAAAATAAAGAATACTAGAGAAATTAGGTTCACACTGGCATCGCGATTATCAACGGTACCTACATTTCTAGCTTAGACAAAAGAAGACACCGAAAGATTTGTTTATCCAGGATAATATGTTGTAGCACTTTGCGTGAACGTATACTGAGATACTGTGATTTTCACTTGAATTTAAAATACGGTAGAAGAAATTTCGTGTGGTCATAGATATATAAATACCTGCTATTATGTAGTCTTAATTAATATCATTACAAAAATCAACATTTTATCCGCGACTATTTTATCTGTGCTTGATATTCTTCAGGAAATTAAAGGATTTCATTAGTCATTTCACCGCGATAATTGCGCTGAACTGATTAAAATTAAATTAAATGATTTATTACCTACATGCGGAGATATTTATTTTAAATTATGTACGAACAGAACTGAACTTGTTACTTTTAATTAGGTATTTTAATTAAAATAATACTGACATTATTTGAATAGTGTTATATGATATCTTGATCTCAAAAGGGATGATCTGTCGCAGATACGGCAAGGACGTATGACATAAATTTAGGACTCTCGCTATGATGATAATGTACTCCTGACCGATTTCGACCACAGCGACCAACTTCTGATCACTATCGGCAGTTGAAAACTGCGCAAGAGATATTATAGTGCCTTAAGTGTAAGCACAACCTTACAGTATCCAAAATAACGTATATACGATAAGATCGAATGGGTCAAATGTATGTCAGAGACACAACACGAAAATAAAATATTGACTTCGGCTGAGATTCGACCCAGGAAGCATGTCTCAGGAGTTAGGTACGTTAACCACTAACCCCGCGACCGACAAGATTCGCTTCGATAGATACGAAACTGACTAGACTGCTGAGCGACCATCAACTCCGATAACTTAAAAATTAGTGAAAACGAGCTAATAGTCCACCAGAAACCTGCCAAGGCAAGGGCTGTAATTGTAGCGGCTCTCCATTTAAACCGGAATACAATAAAGAATGGTTGGACTGTTGTCTAGCGACAAAATAGGCAAGAGGTCTACTCCAACGACACACAGAAGTAGAACCACAACTTCTGTTGGACACATAGCTCTATATTCAGACTATTATAACTCTGACACTACTTTGCTATAAAAATTCCTGAATCAAACACCAGAAATAACCTAACCAAAAACTTTCAACAGTAACACTAACAACAAGCAGGTACGACTTTTATAATAAATTTTTTCCCTTATATAATTAACCGTGTTTTTTTATATAACAATTATTCAAAGCTTGTTTGAAATTAGAAAGACGAAAGGTTTAAAAAAATGAGTTACTATTATTACAGGCATGATTTAAGTCACATTGTATTTTTTCTAGAGCATTAAGATTATTATGACCTATTTTTATCGTCATTTTCTGATGGACAGCCCTTTCTGAGAAGGCGCCAACAAAACCTGGTATGCCTAACATGGAACATTAGTACTTACCGCGCGCAGCAGGCGGGTTTGTAAGCGCTGTGCGGTACCCTTGCAGAAGGGATGCTACTTCCCACTGTGGAATTTCGGTTCGGCATATTCAGACGGAATTTCCTGTTCATTTACGATATATTTTATAAATATATTTACGATATTGTTTTCTTGTATTTACGCGAACATTAGAAATCTAAAGCTTAAACCCGTAAATAATAGTTTTATTTCAAATATTTACGATAGTCTACAATTTCATTATTGCCATTGAAAAAAGTTTATAATTCAGTAAATAACACGTTTTCTTCTATTCAATAATGAACAATTGGAAGCAAGATAGAGCGAACTTAAAGTTTTCATTCGTTTAGTTAATAATTGTTCACTATTAATGTTAAACACGCAATGTACGAGATTAAGTTAGCGTAAGCGATACCGGCAATAATGCACAAACCAAATTAAAACTGAATTTAATGTTTTAAGAAAACAAAAATGGGTTTTTTTATGGAAAGTAGGCAAACGTGTAAGTAAGCGTCTCAACTAAAAGTGATAACTGACGCTCACATACATCTGCAACAGGAGAGGAGCTGCAAGTGCGTTGCCACCCTTTAAGGATATTTGAGGACGGGGAGGTGGTGAGTGGGTCTGTCACCGAACGAAACGCAGAATTGTTTTTTGAATTGGAATTGGACAGAATTGGAAGATGACTCGATTGTTTGCGTCGAATCATATCAAATGGAAATTCTTAATCTATGCCTTCCCCTAACTTGGTGACAGACAACGGTGCTTACACTTAAAATATCAGTAAGCATTTTATACATAAGATTATAGCAAATCTAGACAAAAGTTAAAGGGCAATATAAAAAACTCAAGTTAGTCGTGTTACGCAAACAAAGCACTGAGCGTTTTCTCCTTTTATAGATGAATAACTTTCAATTCACAATGTACTATTGTGTTGCGATGTCTTTAAAGATGCTTTCACACTTTGAAGTGTAAAAGAACTATGTTTTGTTTCGTCTGTTTAAGGTATAGAATAGATAATGGTGGTGAAAAAGGTATAGGATTCAAACATACGCCATAGACTAGATAATAGTTTTCGACCTAAATTTCTTGACAAAGAATACTGAATCCTGCGCCATCACAAATGTGGGGTAAAAAGCATAATAAAAGAAACACTATATGATTGAAATTTTATTATACATTAGTTATGGATTGTCCGGGGTTAATTACACTATTATTTTCGCAGTGTATTTAAACAGTGTACTGCTGAACGTACGAGTAGACCGCTGTTAATGAAGGGACTGGTCAGCTAGCTGCTGCAATTTCCTGGATAATTTAGGTGTGGTATATTTTATTTAGGTATCGGCACAAGAATCTGCCACCCGCGACGCAATTTAGCGAGCACGGCTATAATGGCAAATACTTCTTATTATTTATGCAGATGCCTAATTTCTGCAGTAGACTATTTACTGCCATCTGCCGATGGTCACGAAATTTGTCTTTAGTTCTTAGATTGTCAAAGTACGAAAAATATTTTATGAAGCAATAACAAAAAGCCCATAACTAAAACTAACGTATTAAAGCAAATACCGGAAGATACAACGGACATACATTATCATATTATACATAAGCGGGAAGACTTATCGTAAACAATTACTACCGCCACCCACAAAGTTAACATATTTCAGTACCACTTGTCCGTGTAATCCGTAATCACTTGCGTCCACAGACTTATCAGGTACATGGAAATCTCTCGGCAACGCAACGTTCCGAGACGGTATTTAACATTTAGTTGGCGGTATAGAAAAGGGGGTGCTTATTTATTGTAGCAATTAATACCAGCGTCCGACCTGTCTAACTACTGCTTGGTACACGCAGTAGAAACTGTATAGGTACATCACACCGTATAAAGTCAATAGAAACATCGCTAAATGTAAGGAACAATCTGCCGTTTCTTTGCACAGTATAATTTGAATTCTCCCTTCCAGTGTCATAAGTGCTAATATGACTCATAACAATAGAATTACATGTGTTATGACATGTGAGTATACTTGAGATATTTTAAATATTATAAACATTTCAAGAAAATGTATTATATACTATTTATAACTAAAATAATCTTGATACGGTTTATATCAATGTGATTTTTAAGCGAGCATAGAATACCTGATGGTAAGTCACTGTGGATGGAAGATGACAAAGAAGAAAAGGAAGTGAAAGAGGGAAGAAAAGAATCGGAAAATGGAAGAATAAAACAAGAAGTGAAGGAAAGGTTCCACTGATTACCTTAAACTACTTGAAACTAATGCAACGAATATCGGATCAGTAGAGATACTCGGGGATCCTGTCAGTTCAGCTTTAATATATAGGAAATTCAGATCTCATTACTACACACAACAAACACCTACTTACACCTCCATCACAAGAATCAAAATACCGATGCGTAGTCACACCTAAGAACTAGGATGGAATTCCTCACTATCAATAAATGGGTCTCCAGTTCAACCAATCGATACGTGCGTTACTGGTCTGTAACATACATAAAATTTATGCTGTAGTGATAACACTCTTTTTATATTATACAAGGATTTAACAAGACAGACAAGGAGTAGAAAAAAATTATCCATTCTCTAGAAATAAGGTTCACTTGGTATCAGCATTCGAACAATCCACAGCTGGGTATAGACATCCAAAATTTTAGTAGGATATGCTGTACACCACAATTTAGTAACGAATTCGCAATAGCAATCAACAGTATGTTTAAAATATTAATATATTTCTTCACCAGGCTTTTCATGTCCAATGCTGTAGAATTATGCGATCAGTAAAAAATATTTTGAATGCGTTACAAAATACAGATATATAACAAAAAATTATGCTTTTCAGCCCAGAGTTATTATTAATGATTCGATTGCAACTTATTGAGGCAATCGGCTTAGTAAATAGTCTTTGGACGGATTAAGTAATATTTTTTATCGCAAGTGACGTCATGTCTGTCCGATTTACTTTTCCTGTGCGAAATCATTGGTGGATTATTAAAAAAATAATGTCAGGTTGCTTAAGAAATTATCAGAAACGGTACCATATGACATTTCACAGAGCAACGGAAAGATACCGAAATGTAGTGAAATTACCTATTATTTACGAATTTTATCGTGTTTCATTTTAATTGCAAAAATGCAAAATCAAATCTAAACGGGATAAAATTCGTAAATGATAGTTTCATTCCAATCTGTAATATTCGAGTAAACAGCAGAAATCATTACCGAAATATAATTCAACACAATAATTTAAACGATGTAATAAAAGCTTTTTAAGAATATAAAACAGAGTAAATCTTTACAATTTTACTAAAGAAGGTTAATGAAGCAATGGATAAAATTTATTAAAAATGCATATTCGATTTATAAAAAAATTATATTCGACTCAAACCCAAAGTAAAAAGGTAAAGTGAAGTACCCATACATGCCTGGAAATGCCAACTGCTGGGCAAAAACTTCGTCTCAAATATTTTTTTAAGAAGTTCTCTCCTTCTAAAGTATATTAAAGGTCATTAAACCACAAATTATGAGTATATAATAAGTAGTCAAAACGTTTTGTACTTATATAGGTTTATGACTGTACTACGTTGTATTGCTCAACGTTCTAGCTGTAAATGAGAATATTCTCAGCGAAGTGAGAGGCCCTTGAATTTTCAAAAGTAACGGGTCTATATACGTTCTCGAACGTTCGCGGTTTTCTAGAAGCGTCTTTTGTAGTATTCAAATTATTTATTATATTATTCTGTTTCTATAATATTTATTTGCTGTTGTTGTCAGTTGGTGAAACTTGATCACAATGAAAATTATTTATAAACGCTTGTATTAGTTTCACAATAAATTTATGTTTTTTCTATTATCAATTTTCTATATAAACCTGTTCTGGTTAATACCCTGAAGAAACCGGACGATGAATGACGAATTGAATGTGAAACTAGTACCTACAAGCGTTTTTAATAATTCATTCCGTATATGTATTACATGCATATCTCTCTAAATATAGCTAGTACTTAAATATATCTAATAAATATAAATCCTTTTTATAATCTTCTGTTATTATATAATAGTAAATCAATGCTCATTTGTCTTTGTAATTATTTGGTACATCTTTTGTGAATTTGCCTGCTGAGTCTTTGGTCGCGGGAGTTTATTTCAAAACTCTGATAGTAATTGCAATCGCGATGACGGTTCCATTTTGACATTACGTCAGTTTGACAGATCGCGTCGTAGATACATGTCTTGTTTAAAACGAACATTGGTTCGATTAAGGCTAGATTTGTCCTTCCAATACATGGGCAGTCTTTAAGGTCAGAGCAAATGCCAAATACACACCAGTCTTTATTTTGACATTCAAGTATGTGATAATTTTACTTGGATATTGCTATCTTCTGTTTTATCGAAATAGGTGTAAGGATCACTCACTGTATGTTTCCGATAGTGCAGTCGGAAGTAAAATAAATATGAGCAGTTACTGACTGTAGTATGCAGAACCGAGGATCAACTAAAATCTTAAGTATGGGGAGGTACCTAATAACTGCTTGCACAGGTACTTTACGCAGCCTCTAAATCCGCTGATATCGCAAAGCTACATTGGAAACAAACACAGTAACTACGTGCTTCTCGATATTAGACAAATGCATATAACAATAAAATAAAAACGAAAAAAAATTAATAATAATAACCTTATCTTAACAGCCTAGAATCAGTCCACTGCAGGAAACAGGCCTATTCTATAGGGAGCATTTGCTATAATCGCCACGCTCGGCAAGCTGATTGGCGAACGCAGTTCCAGATACGTCGCAGTTTAGACGCTGTTGCCCGTCATCGGTCTACTTCATTTTAGACTGGTTTTTTCGATATGGTTATCCCGCCGTCTATCGGTAACCATTGCTATTTTCAAGGCTTTTCTCTTAGTCATCTCTTACTACACGGCAGGAAAGGGCGTGACAGATTCTTACGTTTCATAGCAATAATATAAAATGTTTTTTTTTCTCTGTAAATCGGTAAGCTAAAAAGCCTTGTCCTTAAGCAAGCTATGTATGTACACCACTACAATTCAGGAGGACTTAACTTCACTTAAATGTCTATACAGGAGGTAAAACTAACGTTACATAAAAAAAAGTTGTGCCCATAATCTTCCACCTGCAAACTGTGGATATAATCAAATAATAGAATCAATTTCAAGACTTTATTTTTCATTGAGTTATTAAATACATATATACTACATAGTAGATATCAACTCAACGGTTTTCTTAAATTTTGTTGACGACCTCAAATGAAAACAAAGACTAACTGCGCCAACTCGAAACAGGAAGTAAATTTTTAATTTAACAATACTAAAAGCCTGCTTTCATTTTTCTGAGGTGTTTTCAAGAAATGTAGGCATTTAACACAGCCCATATATTTTAGCGAAAGGGTATCTAAACAATAAATCTAATTAGGAGGGAGCAGGAAACCATCGGCGAACGCGGGAACGGTTCGACCTGGGAGTATAAAACATTTTTTAGCTCGAAGTAGTCAGGTTTTAATTAGATTGAACAGAAACGATACCCAGGTCTTCTATACTAGATAATTAATTTTGAATTTTAAGCACAGAAGATGGTTTTTGTTTATACTAATCTATGGCATCGAATTCAAATTTTGCGCAATTATCAAAAGATTTTAGCAAAGAATTAAGTTGTTGTAATACTTTGAGATATTTCCAGCTCCTAAAACCTCAAGTGTTTAATAATAATGTCTCCCCGAGTAGAAGAAAATTTAGAGGATATTACTTTAATGTATGCGAGTAAATAAATAAGAGCGAAGAGCTTGAAAATTATAGAGTAAGGCTAGGCTAGGCTTCGACCTTGACTGATCACCACACAATAAACAGACCTATATCTTCAAACAACTTTGGATCTTTTCGTGTAAGTCTTTTGTTCAACATTTATTACCAGGGATCTTTTAGCTTAACTACGCAAACCATTTATGACCTTTTTCTCGCTGAATGTCGGTTAGAAGCAAATGTCTATATACTAAAGTTTTCGCAAGAGACTGTAAAGAAAATAACTATAAAATATTTTTTGCATTTCACTCTGCGTTTGCAGTCATCTAGCAGATCATGTACCCATCTCAATTATTTATCACGCAGAGTAATATATGTATACCTATGTAATCTTAAAAGGCTAAATAGTACTTCGGACGTTTGTCTTAAATATCGGTAGTTAACAGTAAATTATTATGTCATTAAAGTTCAAGCGCTAATACTAAAAATAACAATATAAACTTGAAATGCAACTATGGTATATAAGACGTTTCGTTTAAATAACGGTATTTAACTGTAAAACATTATATAATCAATGTTCAAGAGCTAATGCTAATGAGTCAACAACGACCAAACATTGTAAATGGTTCCGTGGCATAATAATGGCATCTATTCATAGTAGAGGGCCAAACATGGCAGCGGGGGGATATAAATCATAAAACCAGTGTACGATCGGACATAACATGCATATTCATCGGCTTGCACTTAGCGCGATCGATAAAGGCCATTGAAATGAAAGCTCGCATAACGAATAATGGAACGGGAAGATCCCTTAGCAACCTAAAATGGAATTTGTATGTATAAATTTTTACAGATTTTATATATAAATTGATGAGCACATTCTATGTAGATCTGGCCAAAATGTATGAAATTTCCTTGTAAACATATTCATTCAGACTGCTATCAGTATTGTCAGTCGTTACTAATTGTTCTCAATATACCTACAATAATATACTTTCGATTTTGACATTATCTAGTATACAGCAATCGACCAAACATGTACCAACATACAGGCATGTGGATTGGTTGCTTCGATGTTATCCGCATACAAAGTACATAATTAAATACAAAGTTTACTAATTAGGATACTTTTAAATGTACTTCCGTACAGTTGTCGTTGGATAAAAATTTCACTACTATAAGGATGGTAACTATTAGACTGCTTTCATTAAAAATTCAATTTAAAATCGAGGGGAAAAAATACAATAATTCAGTTTCAGATATATTTAAAACTTTATATCTATTGAAAGAATTACGAAAATTGTCCTCACGAAAATTGAATTTCTAGTACAAAAGGTGGTTTTCAGATTCAAAAATTTTGTAGTAGGTAAATTTTATTTTAGAATCACTTAGATATTCTTAAAAATATGTAATAAATATCACTAATTTATTAATAACTATAACATTAATAAGAAGTAAAAGCTTAATAGAAGTCGCAGACATTCACTTGACTCCTACACCGTGAGAAGTAACCAAGCCTTCGGTCGGCCACAAATACTCGAATAAATAAGCAATAAATAAACTAGATTATTTACCAATACGTAACGACTACAAATACACTTCAGCGCCGATTCGAACCTGTTCCCCAGCGAAGACCAATGACGTGAAGTATACCAGTTTGGTAAATATTGCTTGGACAAAAATTTGTTAAGATTACTAGTGTACCGTTCCTTCAACGTCAAAAACCCTTGGTGAGATTTCGTTGTCCGTTTATGTCACCCAAAGTTTCATCAGAAACTACTAATTGTAACTCGCTTGAAATTTGGTACAGATATTTTGATTTTGGTTTTCTAGGTGGTAAGCTCCTTCTCTGATTCAGGATCTCTGGGAGACGTCTGGATAGGTTAGATTATGTCCCAGGTTATGTATCTCCCTCTTTCTTATTTACTATTACAGCTTGTAATTATACTAAATTAGTACAATAACAAGCTGTAAGACATAAGCTGCAGTAACCACTTCTGACCGCATTCAATTGTGGATCAAAACTACTTTACAAGCGCAATAAGATAAAATTGTTCGCATACAAAATTAAATTTGAAAGGAAAACAAAGTAACTTATGAAAACAAGTGCCGGTTCGTAGAATCCGTTTTGTAAAACTTATATATCAAAACATTTAACTCAGGGCCTAAAGAAAGACACATACTTTTCATTTAAAATATGTGCGCTCATAACAATATATCATCAATTATCGCCTAATAAATTGCGACATCGGTCCGTGTTACCAGATACAAATCCAGACGGTTACACCTGGGGGTGTAAAAGCCCACCTGCCGTCTTAGACGCCGCTCCGCATAACGAAGTACAATTTATAGATCGGCGGTACAACGTAGGCGGGACAGTGAAGCAGCGTAAATACAAAGTTCTATTTTAAACTGGCGAATATATTCCTGGCGGGTCTCCACTGTTTGCCATTCAACTGGACTCGGAGATGACGCGGACGTGCACCGACGCTATCGATGTAAGTCGCTGTCAAATACAAGTAATTACAGACCATTCAACAATATCCTTTATTAGCATTCAATAAGGTTCAATACCTAAGTCCAACTGTATGTTTAAAATTGTCACGAAGGACAAAGGTTGGCTGATTCATAGATGATAGAACTTATTAACTAAAGAAATGTCAAGAATAATAAAAAAAATGCAACTCAAGAATTTAGAAACACAGATATGTTTTCGTAATCGTAAGCAAAGCAAATATATGGTGATGATGAATATTAACCACAGTTGTCATCGGCAGTGTACACATAAAGACGGAGGCAATCACAGTAAAAGGAGTTAAATAAGAAAAGTTAAGGAACTTCCCGCATCGGATGTAACACTTCTGCTATAAGATCGGAGAAAGGGTCAGATGCAGTGACAGAGATATGGGATGCAAGACAACATGACCAGAATGGAAATCCAATTATTCTGGTGTTGTAAAAATATTGGCTTCGACTTGGATTCGATGGCTCAGCAGTCAGGTTTACTTCCATTGTACTCTTAAGTTTTGTCTCATAATAAAAGTGAGCTTTGGTAAAATATCAATATTCGTATTTTTAATACAATTTTGCTTAAAGACATTATGCGTAATTAATTTTATGAACATTAACTCCGTGAACGGGATCGCTAGTGTTTTGAACTGTGTATTTTATTTAAATAATCTATACCACATGTAATACTAAAATTACACAAATATCATACGATATCCATATCATTGTGATACGAAACTTAACTACTCAATGACAATAAGACAGTGAATATTCTCGTGTTTTTCATTTTCATACCCTGCAAAGGACACAAAAGACCCCTACCATCTAAGCCTTTTCTCGTATTTTTTTCCGTCGGAGACAACAAACAATGCTTTGATAAGCATTGTTAGAAGCCTCGTACTTCCTGTTGACTATTTACCAACAGCACTATAGACATGGCAAAACATGCAGTACTTTTCTTTTGACGCAAAAAGCTTTGAATGAATGTGGTGATATGAAAAGCGTGACAAGAGTTTTCCTAACAATAGCACTAAACAATTTGGTCTACTAGGAATAATAACTCCTGTCGGTTTAGACTGATTATCTTTGTCCGTCCCCAAAGGTTTTTTTTTTGGTATTGATATGATGACATTGACCTCTCTGTGATACTCTTTTTGTCAGTTCCTTAATAAACATTAGCAAAACGTCTATTGCATTCTGCGAATACAACTTATTTTTACTTATAATTAAACCCTAATTATAAAATTTTGCACATAAATATTCTATCTGCATTGTCTATCCGCCCGTATATAGATATAAACACCAATTAACATAATAATATAACCTCTAATAAACTTCCATTTTATCGGTGTTAGCTACCGCTTTCGTTGTCCAAACCAACACCGCTCTGACAGCACAGGACTGAATTACCATAAAGTCCCGTAACATGAAACTGGACTCTGAGTTTAAATAATATTATATTAATTCATAGCACGAAATTTAAAGGTGTGAATTTGTTGACGTAATCTGTTTAAACAACGACTTAGGTAAGACTTACATTTACAACACAGTCCCGGTCTTTACCCTAGTGGGCTAAAATAGGTTCAGGCGCTGGTCGTCTCGTAGTGGTTTTGTGTTACGTTAGTATATTGCAGTAACAATAAAAAAGTCAGCAAAAAAAATCGAAACAAAATGTATTTTAGAAGATTTGATAATATAAGACTGGAATAACCATCTGCATCTTGGTAATATTTGCAACATTCATAGTAACTGTTAAGTGACTTCGAAGAAAAAATATGTAAAATATTTATTACATTATCATTTCGAAAGAAAATAACTCATTCATTCCGATAAAATTTCGCAAATAGGCGAGGCATTCATTTCTTTATCAGTAAAGTAATTTAGTTTGTGCGCCAAATAAGAATATATCTGCATCAGCACATAGCGAAAGGCCACCGGCAATGCATTTCAAATCGTAAATTGATTCATTAGATATTTGATTAACCCCGCGCTCAGATTCCCTCAGTCGATATGCAAAATGAAACACGATATCTTGGTATGGATAAGACTCGAATTTACATGCATTACATATGAATACCACGCATATGATAAAAAAAACTGGACACAAAAAAAATTAAGACGTGATTAGTTTAAGTTGAATTAATTATTTAAAAAAATAATTACATCATCAATTACAGAAATACACCTTTCTGTTGCTGTATCGTATACGTAATATTATCAGTTATGCTTATAGGTGATATTTCAGTTCAGAACACATATAAGTAATATTTTCCAATCAGATTTAATATTGATCAACCAAATATTGACCATTAAAACATGAAAAAAATGTCAGGGTCTGTCCGAAATATCACCAAAGACTTACGTACCCTTCGTTCACACGATGACCACAAAAGCGAACGTTACCGCACCGCGAAGTCTGTTGTAACTGAACGCGTGCTCTGTCCGAGCGCGAACACAGCGACCTACATAACGTACATGAAGTTGTTAACTTCATGTTAGCGGTACATATGTAGACGCTAAAAGCCGAGCACGGCTTTAGAGTCAAAGGTACCCTTTGTACTAATTGCTTACAGGCAAAGACAACCTGTCGCATTTGAAATTCTCTTCGTCAGCCTATACACGTATAACCGATTTTATTATTTTAATTATAGCATACAATTGCTAACCTTAATCTTATATTGATTATTGTATAATACACAAACCATATAAGGTATGGTCTATTTCTCCGATAATTAAATTAAACCAAGTTGAATAAGACACTGCCACTGTTTAGAGAATTGACGCAATCTCATAATCGTGATCAAAATTGTTACTAATACGAAAATCACTAAATGATATCTCAGCACGAAATGAATCGGTATTTATTATTAATTGACAATGATCGCTGGATACATCTCCCTAACAAGTTTTTGATGGACCGCTTTTTCATGATAAGAAACAAATCGATTTAATCTTTTTCATGACAACGAGGAATTCCATAATAATCCTCTAGGTTATCGAACTACATCTTGATTTTTCATCAATGAATAGTAGTCAGGGGCGAAAAGGTGATTGCGAAAGCCTGTTTTGTTACGCTGATCGTGGCACAATTTTCGTGTGTCGATGGATTGGGACTGTCTCCCGGTCTATAAAATTTGATCCGAACCACAGTATAAAGAAACAGTAGTTCGACAGCCTTTGATCTCCCGAACTACGCTCATGAACCGTTTACCGGTACTTGAGCGTACTTTTCATTAACCGCTCATTTATAAAATAACGCATCTTTGTAAATAAGCGATTGACAGATTTTTAGTTAAGAGTACCAACACAATGGGCTGCTCCAACGTATCACAGGTGCAAGCTTTCAAGAATTTGGTTGCATGGTCACAGAGACACATCGAAAATATAGAGTACCAACATGATGGGACTGCGTCCCTGAGTCTCGAAGATAAAAGCTTTCCAAAATTAGGTCGCTCTCTTTTACTCATCCTGAATACAAGAAGGAGATAGCAATATAGATAGCCGATAGAAATATGACCAAATTCTCTTTCTGGTATTAATTTTTAATAACAGAAAGCAATTGTTGAAAGTTTGTTTAGTTGCTGAACAAGATAATGAACACTAACATGTTTAACAAGAAAATTGTCACTTGATCACATACATAGATAAATTTAAATTGAATTAACGTAAATAAAAAAAAAAAATAATATAATATTTGATTATGTGTGCAATGAATAAGTAACTTAATAATAATAATGACTTTACATAAGTATTTATGACAACCCTTGCAGGTTCAAATAAATCGTAGATACATCGGTCGCATACTCAGCAGTATAGCCAGGAAGGGTCGCTCATTCGCCCCGCACGTCACGATTGCTCTGTCTAGACAGCATCGTTGCATCTCTGGATTACCACTACTATTCTTACTCGGCGCCTGAACCGAATTTTCCCTTCGGTTGGGTTATATTGAAAAGAAACGGGTGAGAATAAGTCATTGCATCAATTATTGTATGAACCCTTACAAAAATATAATGTACACAGTGCAAAATATATTTTAAACCAAATTTTAACAGTAATAGTAGTTGTGATTTGCATTAATACATTAATGAAAACAATCGAATAGATTTATGAAAAACTAGGCTTTTGTAGTTTACACTTGCTTGTAAATTAGAATTAACTCTAAGCAATGTTTCACAATTGCAAATAAATCTAACGTGGAACATTGGAAACAGTAACACCGGCCCTTCCAGAAATATAATTGCAACGAGAACTGTACGCCAACCATTCAGCGAGCAAGTCACAATAAAAGCCAACCGAAACTTACTACAAGTAATTCTGTGCACTTCTGACACTCACGTTCAACATGCAATAACGAAAAACTTATCTTTATTTCTCATCTATTTATTCGACTCGAATAAGTAACAAACAGTAGTGTTTACTGATATAGTTTACAACTGCAACTTTACTTTAATCATTGAACGAAGTTCTTTCTGTTATTAGTGTTCTGTACCACTGCAATTTAAAATGGCCTGTAGTAGCGTAGTAAGGGTTACCAAACGTTCCATAATATATAGTATAGTATTGTGTTTCAGGTCTGTGTATTATATATTGTTGTAGATATATAGAGTACGCAAAATAAGAAATATAAAGTTACAATGTTAGGCTAACTTTATTCTTATTTAGACTTTCCATTAAAAATAAATTTTAGTAGTTGTACTATATTCTTATATTTTAATTTGAAAAATACGAGGGAAATCTACGATAGTTTCATCCCGTGGGAGCCATTAAACTAGACTAACAAAAATACCAGACAAATTTTTTGGCCTCTGTTAGATAGCGGAATGACCATCTAAATTATAACATAAAAGTAAAATAGCCTCCTCTTTAAACCCACTGCTGGGTAAACACTCTCTCTCTCTCTCTCTCTCTCTCTCTCTCTCTGTTATTTGAGGTTAAGCCAACATCACACGTACTCGAAAGAATATGTTATACTATATATTAGACTCCTTCTCTGCCGAGGAGTCATCGGGAAATGTTTTACCCTTTTACCACTTTTGCCATTAATCAGTTGTGCAACTCCTTTTTGGTTCCGGTTTGAAAGGTATAGACCCAGTATAATTAAGAGTGATGCCATGAGGCACTTTATCTTAGTACTCAGGGGTGATAAAGCATCTGTAACTTTCTTCATTTGAAGTTGTGTACTTTTCATTTGAACTGGTGTCCATAAACTGCACTAGCCACTTATCATCAGGTAGACTGTAATCTCATTTGTCTGTCTCGATCCTTTAAAAAAAGAAATTCGCACGTGAAGTTACAATACTTTCCTTAACCGCCGAGCACCTGGTGAATTCGGCACTAAAAATTGCTATTAACAATTTCAGTAGGGCGCCGAGAATAGAACCAATGTCACTCGCTTACTATGACAATTAAGTGACCGGCCTTACCATTACGCTACCATAGGTATACTAGGCCTAAATTGACTAGGCGGGCAGAAAGGTTTAAGGTGTTAGATGTTTAGTACTGCGATCGCCAGGATGATTATGTCCAGTAGGTGGTTGTTAAGAGACTTCAAAAAAAATATGCCGAAGAAGAAGAAGACAAGTGAAGGGACACTTTATGAAAAATAATCTCAACTAACGATATATTGACTTATACCATTATTATAGATTTTAGAAGTCAAAGAGGACTAACCGTTAGGTGTGCTGATTGATGAGTGCATAAAGTTGTATAAACAAATTGTATTTATTTAGTTAAACATTAACAGGACTATTGTGTCATATGCTTAGCTTTCATGACAAAAAATATAAAAATGTTAAAACTTTTTTATGCCAATTATAGGGTGAACAACATTGACTTAATTACTTGGACATATTATTACAATATTATAAATTAGATGTTACAACAAGCATAAAAAAATAGTGATCATTAATATTATTTATGCGATGAGCTTCTTTTTTAACTAAGTCAACTGTCGTGAAAGATTTCAAAGTTTTAGATTCGCGCACATAATCGAATGTACTCAGCACACATTCTAGACAATGGGGAAAATTTAAGGTTTGTTCTATTTGCAGTAAAATGGAAAGTAACCATAACAACCAAGTAAGAAAATAACCATGGGATGTCTTGGATGCTGATACGAAGTACACACGGCTGTCACCCACGCGGCTAGGCAGAAATTACGGATTTTCATTTTGCACGACTCAACGTAGTCAAACGGGCTTCCGTTTCTTACTTTTCACCTCTCCGGAAGATATAACGTGTCGGGTGATGAGCCCCGTCTCCGGGTTTGCTCTCGGAGATTGCAATGAGATTTTTAAGGCTTTTCCGTTAGCGCCATCTTACGGCATGTGGAGGAAGAAAGAGTTTCGTCAGGCCGCTCAGATTTTTACGCCACTACCATACGGCAAGAATAGCGATTACTCTGCCAAAAAGTGCGACAGAATCTATAGAAGCATATTCTCAACCTAATATTATTGTAAAATTTATGGTTTTCTACAATGGTACGAATAATAATATTTTAAGGCTTAAAACATCATTATGCCAACAATTATATTAATAGTGGCCGTCGGAAGCAATACGTGAACGATAACTTAATGATAGCCCTTAAAACGGTACAAAGCTATCGAGACCGAGGCTCGAATCGCTTATCACCAATCGCCACGATTGGAATTTAAAGTGGTGGATATCGGCTCACACTACGGAATCTCTGAGACAGATCAGCCTCTAACGATAGGGATTTGATATACAGCTCAGGTGTCGAGCCTTATTATAACATGTTTGCAATTTATCGAGTAATCTAAAAGAATATAATATTTTTTAATCACATAATCTTACTAATATTATCAACGGGAAAGTTAGTATGTTCGGTTGCATGTCGCCATTTTCTTGACGCCTGCAATGCCTAAAGAACTAAATAGATTAAATCAAATTAACAGAGAAATGTTACGAAGCGAGACATTGAGTTCTTTTCATCTTGATCACAGGATTCCTTGTGAGAACATTTATGATGTTAATGAAAAATATTTTGTAAGGAAACAAAACAACAGGAAAAATGTAATATTTTACATGTTTAATTCAAAATATCTACACGTAATTTATTGCCCAAATCTTGTCATAACATACTCCCCCTGCCTTACCATGCTCACTCGTGTTTCACAAACAAAACAAACAAGACGAACACGTTCGTACGTCTAAAACGGCCATCGAACTCGCTTGTAGCGGTGATCGCTGTTTACTGAACAGGTAACCCGATTTATGAGGTGTGTTCGGTCACAGTTTATTTCATACTGGCTATTGAGTTATCATAATTTACTAAAAAAAAAATTATATTACAACTTTTAAAACAAACCAGTCACATAAAATGCAATGCTGAGCAAATTAAAAAGATGTAAATTTATTTTGCAGGTGAGAGTAATATGTTGCTTTAACTACGTTGAAGGGCCAAATTAAAAATACCTATTACCGATGAGAATGTACGCGTAAATGTATGGATGTTAAAGAGGTGAGAGGTGTCATGATCGTGCTAAATGGGAAATTATAATCTCTCCCTATCCCACCGGGTCACAGACGTGAGTGTTGTTTTAAAATTTTGATTTTAGCTTTTTTTTAATGGTTCATAAATTTATATTAAAAGGATATTTAAATATAGGTGTACATTGAAAATCTTTAAAGTAATAAGCTTAAAGGATAATTTTTTATGTACAGTCATTATTAAAATAAATAAATTGAACCTATTAGGGCTTGATAAACTGATTTCGCACCGACTGGCCATTAATCTAAATCTAGAGAAGTCAAGATATAGAACGACGGCGACCTAAATTGATGATAGTAGCCGACGCACGGTAAATTACAGCGACCGACGAAAGACGAATAGTTAAATGAACAATATTGAACAAAAGATTTACTACTCAAGAAACATAATTACACACGGACTGTCGAAATGGATTGAATAATTGACAAATTATATTGATAAAGTTACATTGCATTGCACATATTAACAATGCAGTTTAATTCATAGTAGAAATTATCGTAGTCAAATGAAATTGTAAAAAAAAAAAAATATATTATTGTTTATATCTGCGACTGTGAACTCTCCTGAGTTATAAGAAAGTAACGAACATACTATAAACATAAAGAAATCGATAATGTTTAGTGAACGTTGACTATTTTTTCAATCTGAGGAAGGAAACCCAACTAGTAAATCAAATCATCATTATATATTTTTTTATAGTGCCCATGTTGTACAAGTTATAACGGAAAGCGAAAAAATATTAATTATGTGACTTATGTTTAATCCATTAATTTATGTTAGGTAACGTTTTTTGATTAAATTTCGTGTTTCTCTTAGTAAGACAAAACTTTCTTATGACGAAAAACTGTTCCAAAAAGACAATCTTCTCGGAGAAGAACCAGCCAGAAACTCAGTGGTAGTTTTTTTTCAATATCCTATTACAATATCACTGTTATGATTTGAATATGAATTAAAAAATATTTGTTTCTCGCTTGCACAAATCTTTACTGCATTAACTATAATCAGATAGCAAAAATATATCCATTACATATTTTCATATAGGTACTCTGTAATATGCTCTTATCTATTCTGGTATGATAGCTTGGGCGACAGACAGCCTTTCCTTAAGTAAAACCACACCATAGATGGAAATGTAGATTAAACTCGCGAACTCTAATCTAAATTTGGAATCGAAAATTTATTGAATTAAATGTGCTATATTAGGAAGTGTCTAACTGAATCACGAAGTTAATGTTTAAATGAAGGTAGGTAGCAATTATTCAGATATAATTAAATATACAATCCTGTTTAGTTTTTATTCAACCCATAGTAAAATAAATTACAAACGAACGGAATTAGATTCATAATAATTTAACTTTAGGAGACAATTTCTTTATTCTTTAGTCTTTATTTTCTATTTACGTAAATGTAGTTAAAGTCAATTGTTACTAGATTAACAGAAGTTGTAACAATTGGATGAGATAGGTTTACTTTAACATTATCATTAAATGGATGGTTAATTAACTCTTCTAATATTTATAGTTTGTGCTACAGAAACTAATAACTAAACTTATGTTAGGTTACTTATGCTAAGGTTATGCTAGAGAAATGTATGCAAAGATATATTTGACACTGTACACATTTCCTAGACTTGTACCGCATTGTAACCTCAACGCTTTCTACGCATGAAAACCAACACCAAATATTTTACTTGAACCCAATACTGAAACCGCTAACAAGCGCTAACATTAAAACTTGGAAATACGTACGGGATACAAGTTTTATTCAAATTGTGACGTCAAGTATAATGTTTCACGATATATTATACACAATAACGTTATATACGCTTGCTTTTTGTTATGATCGTTTATGTAAAACAACTATAGAAAGCAACAAATTGTATAATAAAGGCGATGGATCATCTTCCACACTTGTTGAAATACGAGAACATGTAAGGCTCGCTTGAAGATGCTTGCTGTGCTAATACTAATTTTGTTCGGAATTTCGCTCAAAGTATAATGCTCAAAGAAGATTAGATATTTGTGCATCGCATTTAGGCAAACTTAACAATTTATACTAATTCAAAATTTATAGGTATTTCTGTGCACTATTTCCAACTGCGTATCATATTGACACCGTAAGTTTCTAGTTATTATTTTAACACGCCATTATAAAGGTAACGGAATTTCTACATCGTTTCAACATTCAATTTATCGTTTTAATTATAAATTTCCTTTTGCATCGTATAACAATCAAGAACAGTTTACAGAATCATTATTACTTTGGAACGAGGGCAGTGCAACCTCGCACCGCTAACTGGAGTAAACCTGAAAACGATAACACACGGGCTGCTGGCTTAAACACGCGTATTATTTAAACTAGGAAGTAATGCGTTTTACGAAATTTTAAAAGAAACATATAACTTCGATTCGACCGGGTTATACTTTTACTAAACATACCGTTATAAAAGTGCATAACAGTCAAAGTTTTCACTCACTCTCTATTAAGTTAGTATCACGGTTCATCTGATACACGATATGCCACATGCATATCTGACTCTCTCTGACTAAAACTGCCGTGAATAACTGCCAGCTTTAGGCTGTTTGTTGCCTTTATACATATAGTATATTTTCACTTTAATAAACTACAGTTTAAAAATGATTAAGTTTAACTGGTTTTCCGTTCTCAACAACACGACCGGTGGTTTTTTTTAGTACTAGCGATTAAAATATTGTTTACCTTTCTTTCTATTACTAATATTATTAGAACAGAAATCTAAGATATCAATGTATCAGCAAATTTAGATAACGATTACTAACGATAAATTAGCTGTATGCTAAAAATAGCAATAGGTATGTTTTAAATATCATATTGGAAGACACATTTACGTAAAAAACTGATAATGCGCATAGTTTTACGATTTCGAAATGTTCTTATTGAATAAATGTAAGCCTATGTTTCCTCGTACAGATGTTAGACTCGGTATTGTTGTTGTAAAAGACCTTATTAGTTGTGAACGTTCGTGTTCTCTGAAAGATTAAGTTAATGCGATTTCAGAGTAGCGTGCAGTACTGCATTACGTGTGGTCCGCGTCGATTTGGTTTTCAATGAGCCATTTTAGCTAATACATTGTTTTGTTAACTGTTGCAAGGAATATAATAGAAAATGTTACATGGTTTGTGTTGTCGTACTGAACTTTTTGTATTTAAGGAAATCTCTTTATATAAGCTTAGCGGCACACAACATGGTATTTATGCTTCCCACGCAAATGTGTAAACAAAGAAAATTATTTTCGTTCAATTTAAAATGTTTAATTTACTATTTTTTTTTTATGTTGTTGATGAATAAAATGAACATTCGAGAACCACGATGGATACAATATCGAGCTTTATGGAAGTGAAGGAATATGGGAGGCATATTTGGATTGCAACCGCGCACATTTTTTTTTGATTTTTAATAATAAAAGAAGGCAAACCTTGAACACCCACAGGATTATTAGCTGGTTCCTCTTGTAAGAAAGTGTGCGGGTTTGTAAAAGTAATGATTCAAAAGATTTACAAACATATATATTTAGAGAATGCATGTATAAAATTCGCCTGTCGATTGACAAATACAAATAAAGCGAGGTCATGTTTACATTACATCTACTAGCAATACTTATTTAACACTTATTATTTCTTTAGCGTCTGCCTGTATCAGTGATTCAGCAAGCACAAGCGCTAGTTGGTGCAACCTACTGATATAATGCACCAAGCTTGCAACAAGACACCGTTAACAAAAGCCTGGGGCAGTATCGCTAACACCTACCAATAACCGCGAAGGAACTGTTCCCAAACATCAATACCAATTTCTGATCGTTTACGAACATGTGTTTACAACATTAAATCTAACCAAATAGGAAATACGGTACGTCTATCAAAAGCAAGTCTATAAATTTCTTGTATAATAAAAGACACTTTGTTATCAGGAATCTGAATAATTTTACTATGCTCTTATAGAAACCTTAAAAGATTAAAAGCATTATTATATACTGATCATTATTTATAAACATCTATCTTATTTACATTGCAATTATAAATTTTTCATTATTGCATAAAAATGTGATTCTTTTTTCAATATTCTAAATCAAAGGCGTTCGTGAAGATATATCAATTTAGGATGTACAGTTTTAATATAGGGTTTAAAGTTTATATTATAGCCATAGAACAATTATGTTTAAAGTCAATACTAAAGTCGATGACACACTCGAGTAACGTTGCGAAACAGTAGAACCGATTTATGTCACAATCAGACACAATTTCCGCCGATGTCGTGTTTCATTTGAAGATCAGAATGAAGCAATCAAGAGCTCTTAAAGCTTCGTTTCCGTACATGCCCTTATGTGGAATCGAGTCCTGAAATAAATCATCGCAAACCATGACAAAATAATCAAATGAATTAATTCTGTCACTGAGGAAGCGTGGGTCGTGCTATAATTTCTTAAGCTTTGAGTTCACCGTCGCCACACCCAACACTTTACCCAACAGGGCATTCATCCATGTAGATTAAATGCCATAATGCGTCCATTATGTGCTCGAACATGTTTGCACAACAAATTTACATTCCGGACTCACCTAAAAGTCGTTTGTGGTTCGGCCTCATAATCTCACCGCCATCTTGGGATCTGAGAACAATAAATAGACAAACGTTAAAATTATACATTGTGAATAATTGTTATAGTATGCATTTATTATAAAGGGCGGGGGATATCATGATAAACAGAAACGACAAGGAGAGCCGTTTAGTAGTAACACTTGAAATATCTCTTCACAGCTGGCGATAACTTTTCAAAACTTTATTTATATTCTAGATCAAAATTAAAGGCCTCGCCTTAAGTGTTGCTCGTAACATTCGTCTGAATAATATGTATAGTTAATTATGCTATTATTTTTCTAACGGTGACACTAAGACACAACATAATCTCATTTTAAGACTACTAAAAAACATGTTGAGTGAAAAATGTAATTAAAGTATAGTTTTTAGTATAATTAGGTCTAGTAGTAAAGTTAATTAAGTAAAAATGCCACTTCTAGACAAAGGCCCTTTTCAGTATTTGAGAGCATCCCATTGCGCGAATTGCCCATGCCAATTTGCTCATTGGAGCAACATGCTCCAATGCGGGTAGGCGAGCTTCACATGTGCTCGAAATATCATGCAAAATCAGATCTTACAATTATTGTATTTAAAAATTTAGTATACATACTAATGTGTCAATAGTATTGGCCTTTAAGGATAATTGGGGGATTGGAAGGTTTGGGGAGGAGGGATTACCTCACTCACCGATCGAAACGCTGAAGAACAAAATGCCTCTACTTCACGGCGGTATTCTGCGATGTCGTGGTTTTATCACAGTAGAACTGGACCATTCGCGCAGCAGCTAAAGCAGCCGCTTGGCTATGTTTATACGGCAGCTGCGGTTTATTTATACGCTACATGTAAATTAACCGCATATAAGAACTATTTAAATGAGTACAGTCACAGGGTTATAAAAAGAAATGGAAACAAAGAACGATTCCGCTAGCTCCCTTTAAACTGTGTTGAAAAACCGACAACAGCTCAGATCGCGCGCTAACACTACCGAGGCGAATAATAAACCCAATCTGCACTTTGGACAGATATCGGCCATCTTGAATCGAGGCATTTAAAGAAATACTGTGCTTTGATTTAAAAAGCATTGAAGACTCATACACACACACCCACACGTTTAGAATGATGTTTCCTTAGTTTGAATTGTGCAAAGTTAACGTTAGTTAACTCTTGATTCTCAATACGTGTTCCCTAGATATTGATCATATCGTAACTAGCTAACCACAAAGCAAAGCCGTATCACGCAACTACTTTCGAGGCGAATAATAAACCCACTCTGCACTTTGGACAGATATCGGCCATCTTGAATCGAGGCATTTAAAGAAATACTGTGCTTTGATTTAAAAAGCATTGAAGACTCATACACACACACCCACACGTTTAGAATGATGTTTCCTTAGTTTGAATTGTGCAAAGTTAACGTTAGTTAACTCTTGATTCTCAATACGTGTTCCCTAGATATTGATCATATCGTAACTAGCTAACCACAAAGCAAAGCCGTATCACGCAACTACTTTCATCGTGCGCCTTATAAAATTACTTCTCTAGTCACTTTTAGTTAGATTGTCTTAACAGTTGGTCTAAAAAATTCATTCAAACTCAATCTAACTAAATGTGATTTCCATGATGAACCTCATCATCTCTGCTTGACGTCACATGGTATCGAGGCAAACGTTACCTTATTTATAGTAACAAAAAGTTTACAATACAAAAAACGACAAAACGTTATTGCTGCAAGTAATATTATTACAGTCTAAAAACGAATGTATGCTGACAATCGAAATGATGGACTGCAGCTAGTATGAACGATTTATACAAAGTTCAATCCGGATCAAAAGCAGACAGTGCGTTGCGACACGGTGCCTTCGCGTCGGGTACATCCTGTCCCATGCATATATGGAAACTTGTCTGTAACATTTACTTTTTGCTCATCCCGATAATTTCTCATCAATGTAAAAAAATAAGTGAGTGCAAGTAGTAACAATGGTAATAATTGCATATAATTGGTTTAACAAAATACAAAGACTTAAACCAATTATCGTTGATAAAACAATATAATTGCGAGTAAAGAACTTCAAAAACAAACACACTCACAAAAAAACATGCACACGAACGCACGTTCCGGCACTGTTAACCGTCGAGGGTTTGAACATCTACTATTGTAGATATTTTATATAATATCGTCCAAACGTGTCAGTATGTCAAACTATTTTCGCTCTTTTAATGCATTGGGGTAATAAAGTATTAGTACCCATAGTAAACATATTTCGATTTGTCGCCTTCAACGACACCCATAATAAAGCCCCACAGAATGGAGAAAAAACGGAATATCTTCTCCTTAGACTCCTCTATACGCTTTCCACATTTTCTTTTTATATTTGTAAATTTTGCCATGCATCCTATAGTGGAAGAAAGAAAATCCAAATGTTTCTTCATTGAGTGTGAGAGGAGTGGGAAGATTTTTCTTTTATTCAATGTAGGAATCATCCCAGCGATCCGCAGCCAATCGCTTAGCCACTGTCGGTTGCTACCATGATCCATGTTTTGAATTATCATTTTAGTCGTTATTTAGTGTTGCCAAATTACCCCTCCTCATCCTCTCTCCCATCTTCCAAATACCCTTAAAAGCTGGCAACGCACCTGCAGTACCTCTGGTGTTGCAGATCTACGTGAGCGACGGTTTTCACTAACAATTAGGTGAACCGCATGCTCGTCTGTCGCATTTTATATAAAAAAAAATACTTAAAATTACGGATATTTCAAAAGATAAAGGCAAAAACCTAGCATTAGCTTAGCATTTAACTAACAAAATTTATTGCATCGATATCAAATAGTCACTATAAATTCACCAACAATTGCCTCCATACTCTATATGCATTGAAAGGAACGAAATGATAAAATCATAGCAGTCCACGTACACGTGCGAATGCGAATGAAATATACAAAGCTAAGCTATTTGAACTAAAGACGGGTACATCAGATTACTATGGGAAGAGGAATGACTTTTTGCATTAGAACGCATTTTCCCGGCGGTAAATAATAATTTATACGAAGCAAAAGCTTCGATGCAATCTACAGCTACGCGGACACTTTTGTCGGTTCATGCCATTTTGTGAATCATATCATTAGCTTTACAAAAGTCACATGTCAATGAAACGCTCGAATAATAATGTCGTGTTTTATATTCCTCCTCACGTGTATCAAGATGTAGTGTAATGCAAAAAAGTTTTTAGTAACAACAATATCTGACAAATGGAGGATCGTACAAAACATTTTAAAAATAAGATAACCTAATTAAAGTAATCGCAAGTAATCATTATCCCATACAGCATAGATAATAAATATTCTTAAAGGTTCTCCATCCATTTATCACATAATCTTCACTACAAAAACAACTCCAATTAAAGTAAGGACTAAAACATAATGCTGCCGTTAATCATTAAAATAAAATATATATCGTTCTTTGAATCAATAATTCTATATTGAGTATCCTTCAATCTCCTTTAAATATCAATGTTACCTTATCTACATTTAAATCCAACAAACAAAGGAATTACTTTAAAATAACATAGCTACCTCAAAACAAACATCTCGATCGTGGAAACGTGATCGCAAATTACGTGACCGACACAAACTTAGCCTACAATGCATACATACGTGAGCAACTAAATTAAATTTTAGGATTGTTTCCAGTAAACGCACGTCAACATCATCATGAGTATATTATCTGTCCACTATTACCACATGAGCCTCTCCTCGCGTTGGGAGAATTTTCCGTAATCGCCGCGCTTAACAAGCGCTCATCATCCCACTATCAGACGCCCCACATCTTAAATCTTTGACCGTCAGCGGCCTGGCGGTATTTAACGTCTGTCTCTAATAAGTTCGACAAAAGACAGTTATTCCATCATCCATCGGAGACTACGGGACGTATTTAGACGTCTTTTAAAGTACTTACGAGACGAGATTGGGTGGTTGATTTTCTTACCCCATCATCACACAGAAATATTTCAAGGGCTTAATGAAGTATGTCAATTGGAGCAGGTTGTGCTCATTAGGATGGTGACAGGTTGTTATATAAGCCTGGAAAAAAAAAAATGAAGCCACGCCTTCCTTGTGTTAGAAGTCTGGAATAAAAATTAGCAGAAGCTGGACAAAAGCAGTTTCGTAACAGTCACAGTCTACTTGGCTTTATTACCACGCGCATTTACTACATTGTCTCTAATTTGGAAACTTTGACCATGACTAAAACGTACACCTCCGTTGACAAATCGCGCAACAAATTTGTTTTGTGTTCAATAAATCCCCTATTATATTTTTTTTTCAGTTGATTTTACCTCTCTTCTCTCTCTGTGTGGTGATATGCAGAACTAACTAATGTCTTCAACTATTTGGACTATATTGTTTGTAAATTTGATAAAATCCGTATGATCGATTACGACTTCGATTATCTAACCAAGCTTAAAATTCACATATTAGACACAGAGGCAGAAGTTAGTCTACACATACTATTTTATTTCATGCAATGACTAATCGTTCCAATATTTATGAAACGACAACAACAAAAATCATACTTCGAATCTCTTACAGATAGATAGAAAAGCCAATACTTTTAACTGTTTTATTATGAACCAGAGTGCGTTTTAAATACAGCATCAAAACGTGGCTATCGCCGTATGATATTGCACATAAGCATATTTTCTATTTAACACAAAGAGGGTTTGCAAGATCATTACGCATATCATGTGAAGATCTTAATACATCTGTCATATGTCATCATAATATAAATTTAATGAGAATATTTTTGTCAGAGTAAATAAGTTCACTTACTACATGGGCGAGCAGGACGGTAATTAGGTACACGCTGTGGCTGAATGTGTGACGTGACGCAGGTTCGTGGCTTCGTAATTTCCCTGTTTGATAAATATATAAATGCAGTCTCACGACCGTGATTGCGTTAATAATAATAAAATTAGAAATGATAATTATAAGCGTAGCTTTTATTAGTATTGAAAGGGTTATGTAATAGAAGTAAATTTATCTTTTTAACTAGTGGTGAATCTTGCTAAAATTGACTTAAATAACATCATCATTAATTCAAATTTCAAACGATACTTTTTTACTGGGAGGATAAATATTTTTTGACTAGAATGAATAAAGAAGAATTAACAATAAAAATAATGTCCTGCGAGAACTATTCAAAGCCGTTCTCCAGCTTATTCTTATCAATACAGCACGTACTTACTACAATTATACGTTACATTTCAAAAATTGTAAGTAAAAAGTCTTAATATGAAAATAACTTGATGATACCGGAATATTATTTTTTGAATAATAATTTCTTATACATATGGCCAAGAAAGTGTTATAGCTTCCTATTCGAACTTCTAGCGCAGAAACAATGTCTCAACCAAGCCCAACGCACTTATTTCTTACCACTTCCCCATTTTCTGCGGTAAACCGACCCGTAGTTTTCAGAGCGTTTCGTTCCCACAGATATCTGCGATCTAGATACTAAAACGTAATTTACTTAAAATCATACTTTATTTCTGTTACTTAGAACGAGGTTTTCATCGACTAGCTACCGTTTCGAAAGATATCATAACCGGACAAAATGTGCATTATTCTGTCAACATGAAATTCATTCCAATTTAATATTGGTTTGTCGCTTACAGCGTTTTATATTTATATTGATATGATCAGTTTGCTACAGCGCGCAACGCGGACAGGCCGGGTAATTTTATATTGAGACAGAGGCGACAAATACAATTTAAAGCAAAACAAATGAAAATTACCCATAATTCTAGTACAACGAATAAAGATTTTTTTTTAAAAAAAGAAGGAAGTTGTTTCGAATTGTTGCGAAATATTATCGGAGGATGTTAAGGTCCGATTTGAACGGTATAGAGAGCCAGTAAAATTACGGGCTGAGGGACATTCCATCGTAGTCGAGATTCTTATTCGATTAAAGTCGTTTGCCAGTGTCCATGGGTTGCAGCTTTTTTCACCCCATTCAATCAAAAAAGGAGACTGTTAATATAATTCCGGGTAGTTATACAGTTAATTTATTTATTTATTTGGAACAACAAATGGTTACACAATATAGTAGTGATTAAAAGCACCTAAAACTACTTGTTACTAATTGTACAACCCAGCCCGTTGTCAACAACTTAATTGACGAGGTAGACGATTAGATTGTGTATTAATAATATGTTAAAATGATATGCTAATTAATAACAATCCAATAGTCTTCAATGAAATATACTACCTATGTACATACTCTTAATCTTAAACCGTTGAATTTCTCTTACGACAGTCATGGCTCAGTGTTAAGCCAGTCCCCAAAGAAGATACCGGAAGAAATCGTAGTAGAAGCTACTATCCCGCTCTCGCACAAGGATGGATTCGCTACGTGGGCTAATGTGAATGTTATATACGAATTACGAGTTTCCAAAGAGGTATTCATTAAAGTAGTAGACGTCAACGTCTCACGAACAAGAAAAATCAATGGGACGAAATAAAAACATATTAAAATGAACACATCTTAAACAAATATCACGTCCGATCGACGGCGTGTGAAGTTTTATGAACGCCAAAAACCAAAAGTTGGAATTGGAAGTCATTAACTGCGATGTCAATAAGAAATCAAGTGTGCCACTCCGTTATACGTAAGAAAAAGTTGTTGTGGGTCAATGGCACAGCCGCGGTGAGCCTCGCTGTCGCATCTCCGCGTGTAAGGTTAAAGCGCACCCATTTTTTTTAGATTACAAATCCAAAATGGCGGATCTATTTTCATATTGTACCTATGTTTTCATTCCGAAGTTAATCTTTCTGTGGACTTTTAAATGGATGCAGCGTCCACGCAAATTTATTTCATAATGGAAAACCACATATCAGTTTTAAATTTCGTTAAAACATATGTAATATTTTTGCACCAAAGCGGTTCGTTTCTCTTTAATTTGCCAATCACATTTATATGCATTTTTAATTAATATTGACGCCACATACACAGGCACCGCAAAATATTTTATACTGAGGACTTTATAGATGAGAATGAGTATTTATAAAAGTTTTCGTTGTCGATATATCAACACCTTACACTTTAGACGCTACCGACCGTGTATTTGCTGTCTGTCATTTCTTAGGATTATTGTTCCACCACTGTAGGAAGCCATAAGATTTAGACAGCCCGATGTCAATATGCATTTTCCATCGGTTTTTACCAATCTTACATCAATGTATTCTTAAGAGTGTTTGTAATTATAGGATCTAAAGAATAATGTAATACGTAGTAGATAAGTAAAAATTTAAATATAAAGTGCCGTGTGTTATTGGCGTGAGAATCTGCAACTTCCCGTGGGTATCGTAAGAGGCGAATAAGGGAAAAGCCTCAAAAACTAAAATTGCTACAGGCGGACAGCGGGATAACCATCTAAAAATTTAATTAAAAATACCAGACCAAAATTAAGCAGACCAATGACAAGCAACAGCGTCTAAGGGGTGAGGTGTCTGGTTCTGCGAGCGCCGATCCATTTGCAGTCCTTACCGGTTATAATTTTAAATAAAGTTTTTAAAGTACAAACATGGCTGCAACTATATTCTCTAGTGACAGCGACAGTGATCTGGGGGTGTAGTGAGTGAGATAGAATACTCTTCCAAAAGAAATTGTAAACGAACTAACTACATGCAGTGCCTCGGTGATACAGAATTTATTTTAAGATTAACATTCAAATATTCTGCATTGGAGCCATCTGCTTTTGTCCAAAGTAATACTCTAGTAATTTCATTCATTCATATATCATATAATACATTCTCAAAGTAATTTCTCAATTTGCTATGAATGTATCGCATTTATATAAATTATATAATCTTCTTTTGTTTACGAATTCTCGTAAGTCGACTCTTATGCAAATCGAATTAAGGGGGTTCTACAGAGAGGGTTATTTTCTTACGCCGCTATACCAGTGCAAATGATATGGTCAACCATATTTACATATTTAATGTAGTAAGTAATTAAGCTAACGGAAAAAAAAATTATATCCTCGATAAAATTATACCGTGTTATTTTTCACATCGAAGACATTGTTTCTGTTACTATCGACTTTAACGTCGGATAAACGAAACCATGTTAAAATTCACTCGTTTATAACGTAATAATTCAAAATGATGAGGACGTTTTTTCGTGGTTATATTCGTTATATATGACAAAAAAATTAACGACGTTTGTTTCGTTGTTTTTTTATAAACGACATAGAAAGGTAAATAGTATTCCAAAGCAAATTCCTTTTGAAAAAGAGCCAATACCAAAGACGAGGATAAACATAAAGCCTGTTTAATTCAAGACATTACAAATACATCGGAATGTTAAACTATTGTAGGAATCTGACCAGAATATATTAGATGATCTGACAATTTGCATGGTAGGTGCATTAGGCGGACTATTGAAATCGGGCAAGGGGAACGAACCCGGTACATTACGTGTATTTACATACAAATATAGAGCTTTATTGTTGTTAATACATTGGAAAATTTCTTTATTATGCAGGACATTGTTTGGATTGCTTAATCCCCAGTCAGTTTTCTTATTCTAAGTCTGTTTTCATCAGTATACAAGTAGACAGCATAATGAATAGACGACAGAAACTACTTTAGCATCTGAACGATTAGTGTAATGTTAAGGTTAATAAGAAAAGTTTCTACACACGTATGGACTATGAATTACAATCGAAAGTTATTGATGTGTTCTATAACGTAAGGACGATGTCGTATGCCAATTTTGGCATATCTGATGCAATTGACCGTGCTGGATATATTATTATGCGTACAATATATAATACGTTACGCACAAAGCACTTACACTGCACCAGTTACTATATCTGATTGAGTGTCTGATCGATTAATTGTAAGTGGGATGGAATTCATTGTGAGGAAACAGGGAGATATTTAATGTTACAGGCAGTGAACGTTTGTGTTGCGTTGATTTTATTTAATTGGGTTTTAGGACAGCCCATGTACACATGTAAACGAATTCAATCGAAGGCGGTTACAGATGTCACACCTGAGTACGAAGATTGAAAGCCTCACACTGAAATTATACTCGATCCTTTCAAACCGGACACTACTGCATAGCTGCAGAGACAGGTTGGAGAGAGGTTCAAACCCAGACGGCTTCTAGGCAGTAAAGGAGCCTTCCACGTAGTAAATTTATGTTTACTACATCTGTTACTACTATAAATTAAACTACTACTATAAAAAAAATCTTTCACTAGGTGGTAGAACTAATTTTCTATTTACCTATCTTTTAGGTCTGGATACTTACCACCCTCTTATCTATTTCTGCAGCTAATCAACGGCGAAAACACTATTTTTTCCAGTTTCATGGGTATAGATTCAGTAGTGGGTATAGATATTCGAAACTGTAGTGAGTATAGAGCATGCACCAGATAATTCTGTACGAAATTTCCTTTTACGATTTACAATCACGAATCTGACATTATCAAATAGCGTAATTACACCAAAGTCACAATCACGACCACTCCTTGAAGTCCATTGGACAATATTAATATCTCTAATTTAACGCTTTATTAGGGGAAACATTAATCATACATTACCAACGCACTTTACAAATGATCAAGGAATAGACAATGAAGGCGTACAGAGTTTGACAGTAATAAATAATGAATGTAAATAAATAATGAGCATGGCAATCGCAACAAATCCGTCCGGCCACGTTCCCGCTCTCGCGTTCCGTGAAATGAACTGGACCTGTCAAGAGTCAGGACCGGTCTTCACTGAGAGCTGCGTAGTATGTACGAAAGGACTGCTAAAGAAATTATAAAGTTAAATTCAAGTATCATATTGACATGCTTTTGAGCAATCTATTGATTATTTTCAAATTCAATTCAATTTCAAGAAGCATCCATACGTGCTTCCCGGCCGGTACTACGTTAAAAAATCGGGTTGATATGAGCAGTGCCTGTACTTTTACATTACATAGTGACTCTGATTCACATCACAGTTTCTTTGGGATTTTTGGTTCGATTATTTCGGCGCAGACTAGGCGCAGAAATAATCGAGCGAGCAGGTTATCGACTAACCACCCGATTGTAACATCACTGTCAGTTTAACAAACGTCTGAAAAATTATATATTTAACTTTCACTAATGTACGTTCAAATATGCTAATCAAAGCATTACTAGATGAATACTCTCATGATAACAGGTTGCGGGAGACGATGCCGCCACGGTAGCGAGCGATGAAATAAGTCCCCTTGTCGCAAATGGTGTTCTCTAGGCGTAATTAAAACCAGTTTCATAGAAAATTATGCATCTTTTAATTTGTAACTTGCGCATCGATGGGAGGTACACTAGACAGTCTGTAAATACTCTTATTATTTGATTGCACTAATACCTTTAAAGTGTTGTGGTAGTTGAGAAGGTTTAAATTGTACAGCGCGCGAGGAAATTGATTTGGAACACGATGTCGGCACCACTAAAATTGTTAAATGCAATTTTACCGTAGTAAAATAGTATGGTACCCAATAGTACCGATCTTCGATTAAAAAACATGCGCGTCGGTGAAGGAAGAAGGAAGGTACGAGTAGGTATATAGAAATAAGAAAAAGATTTCAATATCACAACAGTGGAAATATTTCGGTCGGTGGTTCAGCAGAGTTCAGCAAGCAGACGTTAACGGACAGCTTATATGACAAATTAATGTTTTATAATAGAAATTTTTATAAACCAGTCAGAACACCAATTTTAAATAGCACCAAGTTCAATTAATTAAAATTGTGAAATAACGCAAATGAATAACGCCTCCTTTTTCTACGACCTCCTTTAAAAACACAGTAACTTACTCTTATCGACTATAATTGTTTAAGTGATCACAGCGGAGAGATACTCGTATGTTTGAAATTGAAAGAAAGAAAATTTATTCATTACACCACAATTAGTTAAAAAGTTATAAATAAAACAATTAAAAGAATTATAAAAACAAAAAAAAAACATCAAGATGTTAGAATACAACCTAAAATAAAATCATAGGCTTGTAATAATAAAGTGAAATACATAACAATCGGGTATGACTTTATACTAGGTACACAAAGTTCTTTTTTATAAACATACATACTTATACATACATACATATAAATATACACACACACACACATACATACACATATTTTCAATTGCCACAATTGCATGACTAAAGTGCTTAAAGTTTAAGCACCACCAGACACAACTGAGTATTTTAAAATCGAAAGAAACCATAAACGGTAGAATGCTAATAGTCTGTTGTTGTTTCGTATTTAAATATAAGATTGAGTTTTTATCACAGTCCTAATATAGTATAATTTACATCATATAATAACTACATCAATTTCATCTCTATTGACAAGTGCATCAACAAAAAGATTCCATGGTATTATATAACATAGCTCTAATTATCTTCCAATCAACTAACCTAATGAAATTAGAAATTAACCATACGATTTTGACCATAAGTAAAAAATAGCCAAGCACAATTCACTACTAAACTACCAAGTTGAAAGAGTTAAACTGAAAACGACTTAAACAAACACACGTTTATCAACTTCACTAAAAATAGATTTGCTAAAAGAAAACAAAACCAAAAAAATATACTTTAAGTTCGAGTGTTGTTAATACGTTAAGTATTGCTTTATGATAGGCAACAAATCTTCTTTATCTTCATCGGGCTTCATCAGCAGTATTTAATTAGTCAACTCCTGGACATAGGCTTCATCCAATGGTAGGATTTGACAACGATAGCAGAGGGATTACCTGATCTGGCTTCGATACTTTCGTACGAAACGTATCGTTGGCCTGGGACACTAATACGGCATATGGCTTAACACCTGTCACGTTGTAACAAACAAGCTCTCGTGAAAAGTGTGTTAAAAGGACTAAAAATATCTAAACCTCTGACTACCCCAGTATTGTGCACCCAATGTCTTCTACGGTCATGAATGTTTTTTTTTATTAAGTAGTTATTTTAATCAGCATAAAATACGTCTGTTCAAAGTATTGTAAAGAAGGTACGAGAAGCCGTTTATGGCTTGCACCGAGGGAGAGCTTCAAGTACTGTTAGGACCCGTTGGGTGGCCCGTCCTCTCCACACGTCTGCATTCGCGATGATTGAAGAGTAACTACCAGTTAGGTTGGGCGTGAAGGACGTGCGTTTCCGATTGCTTATAACCTAAATTATAAAAGCCATAATAACAAAATGTCTAATAAAAATAGAAAAATACTTCAGCAAACCGTAGTGTACTCATTTTTGTAAAATTGGCAAAGGTATGTTTCATGTTATGAATGGTACTCTGGATTCTTTTTTATTTACGAAATATAACAGGTGAGATAATATTTCTATGCTTGTCAGTAAAACGGTTACAAACAATACTTCTGTACCTGCTGCTGAACACAGGCCTGCTATAATTTTGAAAGGGACGTGAAATATTGTTGCCTATGCCCTAGGAGACTATAAGAGACCTATAAGAGACCAAGGAAAAAGCTTGAGAATGGCAATGGTTACGAACAGATAGCGGGATAACCTTGAAACCTTGAAAAAAGCAGCGTTTAAAGTGCATGGTGTCATAAGATGCGATCGCCAATCCGATATCCTGTAGTGGACTATTTACAGGCTATTAAGCAACGGTATGATATTTTTCTTAGCACATAAAAAATATCCCGCTATAACTGCACTAAGCTGTAAATAAATCATAAAACATTACAAAGTCTCTATCAACTGTTACTGTAGAATGTATTAATAACAAGAATTCCCACCACAATCAATAGCTCTGTAAAAACGGAGCACACCCAGCGTTATTATAAACGGAGCCTTAGTTATAAACGGATAAACGTTCTTACAAAAAGTTGAAACTATAATAGCTTCCACGTAACACTCAGTTACATCTACAAAGAAGACTTAGCTTTTAACATAGTAAGGATTATAAATAGGTGTGCAGGAAAAAGTTATATAAAAAACTCTATTTAAAAGCATAAGGTTGGAGAAATTCAAATTAAACTTTTTTTACTAATAATTCAGAAAATAAAACAATAGGTACATAATTCCTTATTAGTATACCTACTTTTCAGCTTCAACATTGTTGTCACATCCTTACATCTTATAGAAACGTAATTTTTTTAATGTAACTTATGGTTATCCATCTAGTAATATGACCATTTCATTACTGTATTTTTTTAAATCGCTCTAGAATGTTTCGAATTTTATCATCATCATTACAGCCTGTTACATGCCCACTGCTAAACATAGGCCTCTCTATATATTGGCAAAAAGCACGGTCCTTAGACACCTTCATCCATCGACTTTCCGCAATATTGTGCAGGACGTCACTACATGTTGGACGACCCTCCTGCATTGCGTTTGGCTATACGAGGTTGCCATTCGAGTACCTTTATTCCTCAACGGTTGCCCCTTCAGCTTGCTGATTACCTTAGTTCTGCGGAGGATATCTTCGTTGCAGATTTTATCACGCAGAGAAACACCATATCCCGCTGAGCAACTTTGAGCTTCCTCATACGGCTTGCAGTGAATATACTTCTTATATAGAAACATGCTCCCACACTTTTCATGTTACTTAGTTTTAATAAACAAGTGACCCACCTCGAAATTTAAAAAATCAAACCTCTGGAATAATGTGGCTTAACGACAGAGAAGTAATTATATCAGTTCAGTAGTTACGAGTTAATTTCTTATAAATCAATAAACTTACCAAAAGGGTCTACCACCTAGTTCGTATGACTGTGGTATTATAAAGAAATTACCGAATTATAACAGCCGTCTAAAGCATTTCAAACTTTTGCCTCTCTCCTCCCGTAGGCAGCTTACAGATCATCTTACCCTATACAAGATTGTCAATAATGTTATTGACTGTCCATGTTTACTCTCAAGACTGCAATTTTCAGCACCATTTAAGTCAGTAAGATTATCTCGTTTTGTCCCTTTCTGTACCAAAATGTCTCGTACGAATATAGGATTTAATGCGCCACTAAATAGAATGGTTAGAAAATATAATGATGAGTATAAAAAAGTGGACGTGGACATTCTCTCAACCAAAATTTCTGAGCTTAGGACTAAAATGCGGAGGGCATTATACAATAATTTATAGAAGACAATCGTAGGTTGCTTAATTATTTCTTTATTTCATTATTTTTGTTATTACCTTTCCTTGCTATAGTGTTACGTTAGATAAGCAATAGATCCGCTTATTATTATTATTAATATTCATTTAACTTTACTAGACTGTGTCTACTGGCTTTCCGTGGTTGCCTTTAAGTAGGGTGGCACATGCCTTTTTTTTTTAAAAAAAAAACATTTTTATATAAAAAGAATTTGTTATGTGTTAACCTTGTTGGTAATCCTTACTAAATAAATAAATAAATAGTTATAATTTTCATTATAATTATAAGAACGGTTTCTGAGTGAACATTTAAATAAAGTTCTCTTACAGTTCTTTATTGGGTTCGGTAGTAACTGTATTGATGTATTGTATTGATGTTGAATTCTAATGTATGTTATACTATTTACAGTGTAAAACCTGCTGCAGTAGGGGACCTTGACTAGATTATATTTTAAAAGCGTATTATAGCACCATTTCATCGTAAGCTTACAGCAATAAACTCGGCTATTGTTAAAGTTAAAGTAATGTGAATCACGACAATAAATTTAAACATCAATCGAAAATAACGTTATAACGTTATTCGAATAAATAGCATTACCATTCAAACTTACTTACACCTTATGAATACGTTTGAACTAAAAAAAACGAATCGGTATTCGATTGTTGGACGAACGACGATTACATCGGTAATCGAATTACGAACGAAATAGGGAATGAAAGTGAACGGGCAGTGTAATTTGGAGCAACAGACATTCGAAGGCTTTTAAAAAAAAGAACTTCTGTTAAAGGTTGTAATTAATACCAACGTAGAGGTGAGGATTACTTTCGCTTTATAAATTATTGCAAATCTTCATCTTTTCTCGATACGCAAGGTTAGTTTTCAGTATCTTGAGGCACAATTCTCTAGGTCATTTTAGGTAAAGTCTCCCTTTCTTCTGTTCTTAATAGTTAGGTGTTTTAATACGTCCCGGTTTACTTGTAACGAGAGCAAGACTTTCACAATGTTATTGTGTCGTCGCGATACGTGACCCCATCTCAGATCCGATTTCCAAATTTTTTTGTAAAAAGTTTTCTCTTAATTTTCTTCCTCCTAATATGTTTTTTTTATTTTTAAGAATGACTATCTACTCACCATTTTGGTTAACAGAATCAGGCGTTACTTTTAAATGATTTGTGAAAAAGTTAGTGTTAGTGATGTAATGTTGGCTTTGCTTGATGTTTTATTTTGTATGCGACTTGACTTCAATTTCGGGGTAGTGATCGACAAAATTCAGATGAAGTCAATGAAAAAATTAAAATACAAAAAAATACTTTACTTACTTATGACAAGAAATGACGACATCAAGTGAAAACTGGAAACAAAGACGGAAAAACAAAAACTGACGACATATAAATATACTGTGTGGACAAGTCGACGCATCAAATACCTGACATGGCATTCCTGTTGATTGTTTATAATAAATTGTTTGTATCATTTAAGTTTGTTATGATACAGCCAATGATACATTCATCAATTAAAACAAATAAATAGTGATCTGTTTTATAAGTTTGTATTGTATGTTCTCAGACATAACAAATAAAATATTATAGTTATGTTATAGTATATAATAATCTTCTTCTCCTTTATCAGCCCGTAGAAGTCCACTGCTGAACATAGCCCTTTCCATGAAAGTCCCAACATAAGCTGGCATACCTGGTGTAGTCGGATATATTTTGGTGAGGTTGTCATTTAGTGAAGAAGTTGGTACACACCCTTAAGATTTAACATTACATTTTCAATCGTTACATACGAAAAGTTCAGATGTACATGATTTCTAAAATTATTATTTTAACATTATTATACCGAATGTATTTGTATGGATCATTAAACCATCATAAATTTAAGTAATGATATTATTTTCTTGGCCATGACACATATTTTTCGCGCTTTCTGTGCGTGTCACATAAATCTAAATATGCATGAAATATCTTGTGCATGCGGTATCGAGTCACTACAGCGTGATATTACATAAATTATTTGTAATGACAATTCTACATTACGAATCATGTATTCTTAGTACAGCAATTAACATAACAGTTGAATTCTTAATAAAACCTTAAATACCATTCGTGCATTGAGCTGTTTCAGTGATGGTACGATATCAACTCACTGTAAAATAAATAGTACGATTAATTAAAGCGTTTTAAATGCCTGTCCACACTGAACAAACGAATCAATTAGTGCATCGACAGTGTGACTTAGTTTTTTTGGTTTAAATACAAATGAGCTTAAGCTTTCGAAGCCTGGGCTTTAGGCAAAAAGTTTTTTACACACTCGTTGCTACTGGAACCCAATTAACAAAGACACTTTTTACATCATGTCTATTCTCCTGTCGAAATACAAATACGCTTAAGAGGTATCACAGAAGACATCTTAAGTGTACAGTGTCAATAGCGTAGGTGTTAATTAATCTTCGCTCTCATCTTAGAAGTTGAACAGAATAAAAGGTAGTGTAATTAAACTGATAGCGTATAGATTGACATTGAACCTTATTATAACATTTTAAACCCTACTTATAAGCATCCGATAGGGTATAGGTTCATAAATAAACTAGCTGCTGTACCCGACGATACCCGAGTTAAATATTAAAAGAAAAATAAATAAAAAAACATTGGGGTTATGTTGTTCGCAGCATCATAAGAAATATATTAACCGATCATAATCAATCCAGTGGACAGAAAGATTAGCTTGCACAACGTAATCGTAATCAAAACTCTATATGCGCCTCACGTAGTTTTTGCTCCAATTCACCACGCCGGGCGGGTTGTTTTTTTTTTTAAAGGAAAAGGCGCCAAGAAAAAGGAGTCTGCAGTTCACCTGATGGTAATTGATTACCGTGGCCCACATACATCTGAAACGCCAGGGGTGCTGCAGGTCTGTTGCCGGCTTTTAAGGGTATTTGGGAGAAAGGAAGGAAGATGTGGAGCTAAACGGGGAAGGGGAGTGGGATAGATCAGTATCGTAAGGTATATTCCCCCTTAATCGATTTAATATAAGGGTGTTGTATCACTACTGTACTTTATTTTGTAAGTATCTTTCTATTACTTCAGAAGTAGCTTTGACCGCTTTTTTTAATAAGTTAAATATATGGTAAGAATACTATGAATATTACTACTTAATTGGTATGATTTTTTAACATTATATAAAAAAACATACTTTTTCGATCAGCGATCACCTAACTTTTTAAGACCGATAAACCTGTTTAGAATCGATGTTAGAAACTATTTCCGATAAAGTGTAGCTTACACTAACTATACCGTTATAAGATAGCATTTTACAATATGGGCGTCGGATATAAAAATAAATCAAAATGTGTTTAGATTAAACACGCCTCCGATTTCTTTTAATGACACACAATATCGCCAAAACTGTTAATAAACAGTTTACGAAACGTGTGAATTTTTTTTATCATCATTTCCAATACATACAATGGTTACGATTTTATGTAGTTATGAAATGATTAGTACAAATTACTGATCATTTCATAACTATCGAATAATAATAAAAATGTCAAATTGGGTATGTCATTTCCGGTTAGGCGCAACCTAGTAGCCAGGATTCTTCAACAGGAGCTCGCTTTGAAATAGCGTCTCGTGGCTCGGACACTGTCTTACTATTAGTACTTGCCCGAAGTTTTCATAATTTCGCTGCATGTTCAATTTCTCATTGAAATACTAGACTACCATTGAATAATATCATGATAAATTCTTGAAATAATAGGTCTTAATTCAGTTAGTTAGTCATACTGATGTGTAAAATATTTTACGAATCCATAGAAAAAAATCGAACGGTGTGAGGTCTGAGGATGTCGCCGGCCATCTAATCGGTCCATATGTACCAATCCAGGAAGGAAAAGTAAGATTAAAATGTTGAGTTCCTCATCGTTAATGTTAATCGTAGGGTGCTATGGTTGTCTTAAGCGTTGATTAAAGGTGCCATTTTTAAAAATTATAATTAAAAATAACGAGATGGTATTAGCTTGTCGGCCTATTATTCGCTATGGCACCACAAACTTAGTGATATGTCTTTATGGTTCAAAAAGTACGCTTTTATTAGGTCATCTTGGTACCACATTTTAAACAAAGTAACAGAATAATTGCAATAAACTAAAATAAAACAAAGAACGGACTCTTGAAATGGGACACTTAGTTTCATAATCAACAGCAACATTCTTATTTCCAATTTATTTACAGCAGAGATGCATTTAAATACCTTTTTTAGTCGTATTTATAGGACAATTTTAAAGGAAACCGAGTAAAAAGGTAATTCCTCAAGTGAGTAATTATTAATAAGTAATCAAAACTATCTATGAAATGATAATGCCGATATTTTTAGAAGTAAGGTGAAAATCGATAGCAAAAAGCATTACAACTAATTTCCCTAAAATTAAATGTAAAATTTTACGGTGTTGTTTTAATTTAAGGCACTATGCTACTACCATAGTAGCTACTTAAAAGTAATTAATCCTTATAATAGTATATTTCGATCGGCAACATAAAAGACAGGTAGCCCTTTTTTACATTTGTCCGTTCGATACATGGCCTCATCCATGCAACATTTTAAAATGTTTGAATCCAGAATTTGTTACAGTAACATATAATCTCCATCATTGCATGGCATTAGCCTAAACTAATATAATTAATTTCACTGTTTTCGTAAGTTGAATATTTTACTTTATGTTTATTAATTTTTATAACTGATTAATTACTTTTTACGGAATGAACGTGATGGTTTATGGCGTTTTCCAAAACAGAAATATATATTTCCATTACCCATACCTACCACAAGAGTTGGCCGCATTCAACGATTAGCATAACTAGAGAAGCGCAGGCGCAATGCGCGCAGGTGAGCGTGTAACGGTACCAACCATAAGCATATCGACGACTCATCTCTTATTACCAATACGTCACAAACTCAACTCTATTCGAAACGTATTAAAAACCAATTTCGAATCCCTAAACTTTTCATTTAGATTTATTTGTGTCAATTCGCAAGTTTGAGACAGCGCGGTGTTATGTCGGTTTGATGTCACTATAAATTGTGCCTATAAATAGTTGAATAATCAAAAGTTGCTTAATCAAGAAGGCTGATAATAAATGAAAAGGCTAAATTTCTTCACAGATGATTAATTTATTGATTGAAAAACATTCTTCTCCGATGATTAAAATATTGGAGCGATTGGAAAACTACTTTCCGTACTATGTTCGACCATTTAACCAAAATTATTAAAACCTGTATTTGTTGCTATTGCTTGCAAATATCTAGCAAGCCGACCCTTATCATATGGTGAGGAAGTCATAAGTCACTCGGCGAGCTGCTCCTAGTTTTCTGCACGGTAATATTAACAGTAGAACCAAAGACAAGGTATAGAGAACGGATAAGTGAAGCATTAAGCTTCATTTGATTGCTACTTGAGCTACGAAGCACAAAGCACGTTCCCACCCTAAAACCGTTTTTTGTTTCCAATCCAATCCGAAGGCAAAAAGTTTATTGAAGGAACTAGCGTGTTTAGTGATACGAAAATAATAGTTATTATAAACACCAATAAGACCATTTCAGATCAAAATTTCTGAACGAGTGGCGAAAGCTTCTTTTGTAACCACACCATATAAAAGGACTTGAATGGGCGACAATCAGCGCGAGCTTACGAGTATTACAGGCCCGTCGACTGCACCGCACCAAAAACACCGTGGTCGCGTGCGCTTCATACGTTGTATGCAAAGAAGAGATTGCGTAAAGTAATTGGGGTACGCCGTGATTGCTAGCCACATACATACCGACGACGACAAGTCTTACAGTAATCCATTAAGTCAAAGAAGAAAATAGGCAAGTTAAACGAAAAGTTAAAAGAATATCTTCTATTACAATTATGAGCCTCTTCGAGAATAATAAATATAGAGTAAAGATATAACGCCGCAGGAATCGCCGTCTCCCACTAAGCTTGGCCATTTTACCCTGTCACCTTAACGTACGATTTATCAGTCGTTATAGTGATTTATATTGACTTACGCGAGATATCTCAATCGAATCCCCGAGCACTTACGCCGTGAAAACTTCAACGGCGCTATGAAACCATTGCAAAAATAATAAGCTTTCTAGCCGCATTTATCTTCATACCTGTACAACATCACGGGACTAATAGAGTGCTAAAAACGATAAGACCCATTTAATGGTACAGTGGATATTCAAAATATAGTTTATATTGATATTGCTTATATGATATAGCTATAGCAATATTATATCAAAGGAAATTATTACTAGGTACATAAATATGACAAAAACTAATGCAAAACTCAATGTCAGTCGAATGTTAGCCGAAAACTATATAAGTTTTACCTTATTGTTTTTATTTGTCTTTACCTAAGTCAATTTAACCTTGTACTGTACAAGGTTAAATAGAGTACAAGTATTACTTAAATGTAAGACCGCCAGTAAACCAAGTTGAACATTAAAAATTATTTCGAAGACGCATTTTGGTGAACGTGATGTAAAATACATTATATATACATATTTAAATGAAATACTTCCATTTGAGTTCAATAAATGGTTGCGAGATATAAGTAAAGATTAGGTTTGTGTGAATTTTCACTTCGGTGTAAAAGCCTATAGTTACAGAATTGTTTGACTTTGATTAATAATCGACCACACCGCGTTTCACCATAAGGAAGTGTAGTTATGGGAGTGTATTTTAATAAATTGATGATCGTGTGGTTCCGTGGTAAGTGAGCCTAACCGTTAAACCGCGACTCCTGGTTTAGAATCCTAAGTCAAGTCAACATTTGGGCAATAGGCAAAACACAAATTACATTTGCATTTGTTCCTTGCTCTCCTTTCTGTTTCCGATGTTTTAGATTAAGGACAGTGGCGATCTTAGTCTATCTGCCGCCGGGGTTACTTTGGCTCCTACCCGCACGTGGTGCAAGCAGGCAGCTGGAACTCTGTTAGATGACGATTAATCCAACCCCTATTATTTTGTAAAGTCACTTATTTGAAGTACAGTACATATATAAACAATATTTCCGCTGCTGAGACTTCAGGTATTCGGCGATCCCGGAGACTGCGCCTGAGTGTTGCCTGCTTTTGCGTTACATAATGTGGCGGTGGAAACGAGTAAGTCTCAATGTGACATTACTTATATCCTTATAACTTACGATGTATTGGAATAATAGAATTTCTATGGCACGTTAAGGTTTAATAAATCCTACTACCCTACCTTGATTGCTTAGTTTGCTGTATAAACAGGAAGACGTTGTCGATAAAATCAGCCAGCTAGGTCATTATCATCGTAAATGGTTATCAAATTTAATGAATGCATAATGAGATATTTTCCCATAAATATATCAATAATTAAATTACCTAAAAAAACAAAATTCAAATGGGCGATACCGTTACTAAGTGGTTAGCGTTAGTTACTGTTACATAAACTAAGCATTGATCCTGAATTCCAATCCTAGGCGGTGCCATTGTATTTTCCTTATAAGTCGCAGATAAAACGATATGATGATATATTCGGTGCGATATCTAGTAAAAGCAATAACCCAAGCGTATATCTGCTTTTACAAGATATAGCACCGCTGTAAAAAACAACTCTGTTAAAGGATCAGTCTGAAAAACCCAAAATCAACATCATCTTGCAACCATGATTCCTTAATTATATCACAATAATTTCGCAACGAAAGTAACATTAACATTGTTATGAGGAGAACACGATGTATGTGAATATGAAACCAGCCGCAGTGGCATAAGTGTAGTTCTGAAAGCAAGAGTCGTGATGTCGAAAGTGAGTGTTAAAGATTTACAAGCATTGTAATGATGTTCTTAGCGGCGTAACCAATGAACATGTTCCACTTTATTATATGACTCTGGTAACACTCGCAATGACAAATTGGGTAATAGAGACTAAATAACTAGAATGACAGTGATGTCGGTGTTGTCCTCACGACCGTATACCCAATAATGGGGTGGTCAGGGGTCAAGATATTTATTTTAGTCTTTGATATCTACTCTCTCTCTCTTCTTTGGTGAACAGAGTGACCTTGGACTTGGAACAATGTGACCGGTGATGAGACTTGTTGTTCGCGTCAACGATAAAAATCTAACATTAGTTACAAAAAACTCATTGGTACAAGCATTCCACATAGGTAGTCGCTGATGGACATTTATAATTACTGGTAGACTTCGAATTAACGACATTGTGGAGCTTAAGAATACAAAATAGACTCCTAGTCCCAAAAACCACTATTTTCTGCTCTTTTCTTCATCAGACTCTATATCTACTCACCGGTGTAAGTATTATACAAAAGCTAATATAACTCATATATAAAAATTAACTAATAAACCGTATTTATTTATAGAATAAATAAATAGAAGTTCTTTACATATATTCTCATCTGATTGGGTTGTCTATTGTCTAAATTTATATACTCACATAAAATACAATAAAATAAATAATTTGAAATTAAGAACATAACTAATAAAATACCTATATGTTAATAAATAAATAAATAAAATCCAACCAAACGGAAGCCCTCGGCAAGGGAGGCCGGATGACAGAGGGTTAGGGGGAAAGGGAAAGAAACCGGCGGGCGATGCGAGCGGTACTAGGAGCATTCTGCATTTACGCTGGGAGCGGTCCATCACGGACATCAAGCCGCTTCAGATGTCTCGTGAGGCTGACTCACTGAACTATTCGCAGAGAAGACTATGAATATTATATTATTTTCTGATTGGAGAGTGGTTTGTATCGTGACACTATGATGGCGACAGGCTTACCACTTATCACGATGTCCAAAATAAAGCTCTAGTGAGAAATGGGTTGAAAGGACTAAAATATCTATACCTCTGACCACCCCAGGTTTGGGTATATTGTAGTGAGAGCTGATTTATTTTTTTTGTTAACATTAACCAACATTACAAAATACAAACACCGGGTGAACCGATTATCATTCTAAACTGCAATGGAGGAAATCGTTTCGTTTTGTAATCTGCAATCTATTGTACGTTACAAAAGGGGCGCATCCGTGAGTTACTGCAATGTTAGGTGACGATAAGAAAGTAAAAAATGCTATAAGAAATGTATCTCTAACGTCAAATAATAAACGAAGAACTGTTTATAGAGATCAATTTCTGTAACTGAAATAGATTGTCAGCGACGTCGAGATTTAACCACAGAGTTTAACGCACGGACAATTTTTCCGGTATTTTCGGCGAGAAATGTTAGTGTACAATTGTACGAAACAAGAAACCTTATAACACGAACTGACTGTTGTGAAACGCGTAAATTTCAAAGATGCCTATAGACTAAAGTAGAACAGCATAGAACACTTGACATGACGAACACGTTACAACAACAGTAAACATCGATTTTACAGAGTAAAGACATACTAATTTTTAAAGCTTTACGTACGGAGGTCCTTCAGTGTTTATGTTTTCAGGTACACCAGAGACATGGTAGCTTATTGCAAAACGTTTTCGCGGCTCTTGTAACGATTGCAGCGTATTTTTATATTTTTACTTGTCCTCTGCAATAAAGAAAAGCATTGCAACAAAAATTTATGATAATATTATTTAAACACATAGAAGACGGACAACCGCGTGTCTTAGTAGTAAGCGTATCGGACGTATGAGCCTCGAGTCTTGGGTTTGAATACCAGTCGAACCAATTTGTAAAATTAGTCTATTGGTTTTTGGGTCTAGAAGTCTTATGTTGCGACTCATTTATAACACTGCATCTGACCGTTCCTTCGATATTATTTCATAAGCTTTAAATTTGATACGGGAATTCTCCCGTTTAATACCTGCGTTTGCACGTACATTTGTGGCACTGTTGGTATAGAAAATTATCGCCTTGATCGAATGCTACCAGGAGTTCATCATCATTATCAACATTTATCCACAATATGTGACCTCCGCTTATCCACAATATCCCGAACTCCGCTTTAACACCCTCTAATAATTGGAGACTTATCTACTTGTACACACTATAAAATTCTGTGCTCCGAAATGGGACCTGTGATATCTGATATTAATATTCTTAATTTTCATCGGCCTGCAAACAGTACTCTGGACTATAGGCCTCTTCCCAATAAAAGGTTTTGCCATAATCACAACGCTTGGTAGCGTTTGCAATCGAAGTATTGGACGCTTCGCACTTTAAACGCTGCTGCCCGTCATCAGTTTGTGTGCTTTTCCAGATAATTAAACCGGTCATGTGTCGGAAGACAAGAGATGTTTAAGGCTTTTCCCTTAGTCAACTCTAAATATACCCATGGGAAGAAAGGGATTGACAGATTTCCTTACGCCTCTAGCACACAGCAATTAATGTTGATAATTATATATAGTAGATTAAGTATAATAGTATAGTAATACTTACTAAACTTAAGGCTCGAAATCACTTTTAAAGTCTTTTGGATTATCATGCAAATAAAATCATGACTAAAACTACTCTAGTGTTTAGAGATCTTAACGACACGCTACACGACGCGTCTGACTTGTATCTAGAATCCAACACACTATACTCGTACATCCCCATTTACGATGTAAACCACGAAACGCATATCCATAATAACGGAGTTTAGTGACGCGAGCTTATTTGAAATAACTTGAAATTCGAATATATCGATGCAGAATAGAATGTTCAGAATACAAAAAGGTGTACTACTTTTAACTAAATACAAAAGATCTACTTAGTTTATGTCAATGGTAGAATACCTAGTATTTTTAAACAAATTTTAGATGAAAATAAATATTGTTTATTTTGTTTCAAAATAAAACTGCGTTGCATACTTCGGTCAAGATACGCGACAAATTAGTGAGGCACTCAACTCTAAAGAAATATAATGAAATCTTTATGACGCAACTGAAATGTTTTTGCTACTCTTGATAAGATTTAATTAATAACACAAGCCGTCTTTTAATAAGACCTTGCTACTTAATCACTGCAGTTATTCCGAATATAAACCACTGTCACATAAAATCTTTAATTTAATCACGACAAACTTAGGTTATAAAAAAGAGAGTGCAGTGAGGTGTCTAATTCAGTTTTAAGAAAAACTTGTTTTAATTCCACATTTGACATACTACCGATAGATAAGAACGTTAATAGAAACAAGAAGTTTAAAATTTTGTCTGCTCACCTATCTATCTAGTATCTATCGCGCGCAGAACATAAAAAATTGATTAGGCCGTGTCTATATCATTAATCTGTGATGATGGAGTTGTCAAAGATGAAGGTAAATTTTAAATTTATGTATTAAAAACTTTAATAAGTTATAATACTATTAAATACTATAACAGCAAACAACTTTGAGGCACACTTGTTTGTGAAATACAGTTAAAATACATCACACAAAAAATATGTAATAATGTTATAGTGATCTTTTGAGAAGCGTACAAATTGTAAGGTTATAAATAAAAACGATCACAAAAAAATTGCTTCAACGGATTGCTCTGTCATTGGCACGAAGTGAACTGAGTTGCGGTTCTGTGTGACACGCTGTTTGTATTGAACTCCACTTCTAGTACGTAAGTACATACAGATCGTAGTATTCCATAAGAGGTATACGCGTATGTATGTAACATTTTAAAAAGGATGTTATTTTTATATGTAGAAAAAAATCAGTCTGGTGTGCGAGGTGTTTGGTTCTGCAATCGCCCACCTCCTTTCCAAGCGTGGAGATCACAGCAAATACCCATATCGGAGAAGGCTACGTCCCAGCAGTGCTTAAAGGCTCTTAAAGAAGAAGAAGAAAGAAATGAAACTGGCTGGTAAATTCGTGAAGAAACATATTTTTTAATTTATAAACTTAAGATTTTATGTAACTATTTAATCAAAACGCTAATTTCGGAACTCATAAGTGCATCATCAGGTCATCACTAAATTGCTTGAAAATTCACTGTAAATAAATATCCTTTGCATAAAAAAATTACCTTCGGCTCTTGCACAAATTCAGTGTGCAATCACAAATAAAAATATAATGAACGTGGGAATCCTCCTTTCTTGAAGTCTGTAAATAAAAAGTAAAACTCTAAACCTGAACGAATGTTAAAGGAAACAAACCATAGACAACAAAATCGAGAGAACCTAACAACAACCCGACCGCATATGACAGCGTTACTTACAAAGCATTTATTTCAAACGTCTCAAACAATTCAAACGCTACTTGAAACCCATGCGTTAACCGTCCAGTATCTGTACTATTGCAATGTACCTCTCAACAGAGAATAGGCGTGCTTTACTCGTACGTTTATTGCCTTAAGCTATGCACGAAAGCGATGTATTGTAGATATAATTATTTTTAAATTCCAGTGGCATGAAACATAGTTTTCTACCGTATTCTAATACTGAAAATATTCAATAGTAAGTGTATTTTTATTTTGCCTATTTGTACAATTTGCGATTTATGTAATGTAAACCTGAGATCACATTCGTTCCAACATACTGCTTATTAAGTTATAAATGTGAAGGTTACGTAACTTCACATTATATTGTTTGGAAGTTTGTCTTATAATCAAGCATAAATTTGGTAACCTTGAAACCTGGAAACGTGGAAATAACCATAGGCTTCTAACTTTAAAATAACTAAACACCAGTAACACCCCCTTGCCATTTGACTAGCGTAAACCAACACCTAACACAACCGCTTTAGTTCATTTAGTTGAATAAAACGATATATAATAAAAGATATATAACATAAAGAACATTTTTTTAAATAAATAATGCGAAGCTATCTTCTTTGAGTGAGTTCTACTAGTTTAAATAGTATCAAGTTGTCCCGTAACTTAACGGTTACCATTTACACGTGACTCCAGGTTAAAATTTCTTTTAGAAACCATATTCTATAACTTGCACCACAGCGCGACCAGAGCGCATCTGTTACGGTATTGAAGTAGAAGGATAATTTATGGCTTGAAGGGAAGCAGAAGGGACCCAGAGTACTGTATATAAACGGCTTTCGGCAGGTGTGTATTTACGAGATGGTGTTATTATTTTAATACCCGTTTGAGCCCTTAACTGTATGTAAACAAGTGAAATATTAATTATTTTAACGGGTGGAAGTTGACGTACTCTTTTAGATTGTGGCTTTATTAACGTGTGGAAAATGTGGAATATAATCTGAAGAAAATAAAAAAACTGAGCTAATATTGTAAACCTCCCATGTCCGAGGGTTTCTTGCAACCACAGAATACATCTGTGTTATCTATTTAGGGCTACCTATTATGATTCAAAAGATACAGCCCATTAAAGATTAGAAAGCTGGACTGAAGAACGGACGAACGGACAGACGGTATAGGCTTAGTGATAGCGATCGTTACAGAACCCTGGAAATCTCCTTTAATACGATAATACAAAGATAATAACAGCCTTCAGATCTTAAGTTTAAGAAAACCCTTAGTTTTTTTGTACTCGGTCTGTTAAAACCATAATACATATGGAGGGATACGAAAAATAAAAATTAATAAAAAAAACAATAATTTGAAGATGATTGAGATATCGAAATTTTTTTCATGACCGCCAATGGTACAAACCAATCAAGCAAAACTTTTGAATTGTTCATTGGATAGGTACTCCTGACATAAAAATATAATACGATATTAAGTTATATGTCATTCCTGCATCTCATCGATGAACAGGAAAACGTACAGGTATTTTTGAATATCATAATACATATTGATCGATTTCGATCGTGATCGGTCGAAGTTCATGTTTCTTAGAATTATTTAAAAAGCCGGTGCAACAAAATTAAAGAGACGTTCTGCAAAATTATACACTGTATTGTTATTTTTTATGATTCGACAAAAACTTACCGAACGCGAATATTAATCATGTATTATATAAGAACATAAACTCAAGTTCCAAATAAAATTTCGATTTCTATTGTCGCTTTCATAGGTACAGACTTACATTTATCGTTCCCGAATCGGGCTTCACTTAAGCTACTAATCCAATTTAGAATAGTTCTATTTCATTGTCGATTATAGATTCGTTTTTCTATGCCACCCTAATACATTTAATTAGAGGATCGCTTTGTAATCTATCAATTCGATAAGTATGTTTATCTTAGGCCCGACTTCCGACAATTAATAGGTGTTTCATGTCCAAACAACCGTTTAACAATAGTTTGCGTATGGTAAAACAGTTAAGTAATAACGGTGAGTTAATTTGGTAATGGCCTCGAGCCTTAGTTATTCCCGAGATTGAAAGTCGCTCAGTTTTTGTTCGGCCTGAGGACCGCTATTTTCTACACCTTCAATGGAGCATCGATATTTCAATACACGACGTGCCATATAGCACATTATTACAGCTCGCATCAAAACAATGGCTGAATAAATCGATGCGTCTAACAAAAAGAAATCGGAATGAAAGGATTCAAAAATCTTTTATATTCAACTGTAGGATATTTTATGAATAGTTTCCAACGTCATGTTACCTTCCTGAGCTTTTACCTAACAGTATTCAACTAAACATATTATCTCATATGTCTAATACCATTCACGACTATATATTATGTTCGTGTGTCACAATAATAGAATTTCTATTGTTTAACATACTTTTTTAAATAGTTTTTGGAGTGTAAATAGATCCAAATCACTAGCTTCAATCTAGTAATTCAATACGCGGTGGGGAGTTTTAGAAAGATGCTAGTCAAGCATACATTATAAATGTGTCAGTGTCTATAATTATCTTTTTTTTTCTACTAGCCTGTCCGAACAGACAACGTAAACATAGTAAAGCATGACTTTACATTTTAAATAGAGTCTTACTTAGATTTTATTACATTACCTTAAAAACTATATTACTTTAACCAAGGTTAAAGTATTTTTAAATTTATACATAAATTTTAAAGTTTACAAACAACAACAAAAAAGGACTTACAACAAATTTAAAATATCATTTTTTTTTTCAATTGACTGGTGTTTTAATGAAAAAACTGAATGCCTAACAATATAATGTATGAAGCTACATCGCTAATGTATGGAACATCAGTATTGTAAATGCAATATTGTGATTTATTCACCGTTGTCGAGAAATAGAATAATCCATACTTGGACGTCATTCTTGTATTTAACCCGGAGTATGATCACTAAACCGAAGTACCTGGCGACTTCAATAGCGTGAAGCTGTTACCTACACGAATAATACAAGCATAGTACAATAAAATTTACTTGACAGTCAGAAGGTATTGTCTATTAGGTAGCACACTATGCTCGCTTGTGAAGAATTTTCGTCAAAATACATTTTCATAATTGATTAGATTCGATTTTTCTAAAACAGTAGCAGTAGTTTTAATATAGCAAAATAAACTTTTTCTGACAGTTAAAGAACCATTTATCCATTTTGTTTAACTTGGCTACAACTTTGCAAAGATAACGATGACATCATCTTAGGCTGCGTTTAACTGCAATTGACACAGGGTATTCCCTGCGACATAAATACTTCTAAAGAGTTTTAAATAGTGGATTCAACGTTGCCTACAATCGGACGCGCACAAAATTACACTTTAACTAAAGACACATTTTTTATGACTGCTTTCACCGACGACCAAAGACTAGAAGTACGTATGTAATAATCATCATATCTTTAAATAATTAATATCTTTTATTAATAGATAGGAGAAATTTTCTAAAGTTCTCATGTAACGTGATTTCTATTCCGGTTTATACCAAAGCCATTTTGCATAATGATTTTGATGATTGATCTTTACGTAGACGCTTTATTTACGACCGTCCATTTTGAATATAATTTATAACGTCGATTTGAAAGAAACACGTTATGTGGAAGTTCTGATATTTTATTAATTTAAAAGATCACATAACTACATCTTTTATTAATTTCTTTTATATAAAAATGTTTAGCAAAACATAATTACAAACATCCATAAAGCTGACAGTGCTTCGTGCAACCTTTGAGGGAGTTTTGTGTTCAGCAGTCAACTAGTTAGCGGTATAAATGAATTAAAGAATAAAGTTAACTATACGCTAAACATGTACCTTTTTTTATTGTATCGACAAACGAATTTTTAGTCCACCTCATGATAAGTCCACAATCAACATAGACCCCTGAGGATTAAGATGGAATGCCTCACAGCCTGGTATTACAGAGGCTAAGTATGCCTTTCAAACCGGAAAACAATAGTAGTTGCACAACTGCTTAGTGGCAGAAATAGGTAAGAGGGCCGCAGCTAATCAGACGACTCCTCTAGGCAGAGAAGGACCAAATTTATTTGTTTCTTTAGCAGCACCTTAACTTTAGACGCTGCCGACAGGCGTCAAGAGTCAAGTCGCGTTATTTCGCGATACGACGGTGGCCTGGAGCATTTCAGACCTTACGTACCTTAGCCGAATTTTACGTCACAGAATAGTAGGTTATCGTGTGTTTCTACCACACGAAAATCTATATAAAGATAGAAAGTTAGCAAGTTCATACTCGTACCTGCCCCCAGAGAGAAGCGTAAAATACGATCTAAGTGATTATCGAATCTATTTCAACAACGCCAACGGAAACTTAGAATGCGCCACAGTTTTGTGCATATACTCATATTGTATATATGCTCATCTCTAGACAAAAACTGTCTATTTCTTAGTAAGGTTATAATAACAATAACACAAAATCCCGCGTACTATGCACCATCAGAGTCACGGAATCGGACGAAATAAAATGAAATCCACAAATTAGCATTTTCTAAAAAATGATCAGAATCAGAATATTTAAGGATCAAAGAATTAAGAATTTAAAAATGTAGAAACATTTAAGAAAGAAAATTATAAAAAATTATGAATTTTTTTTTCAGGTAGTACGAGTAGGTGCTAACATATTGTTTAATATTTAACATTTCGTAACGAAAGACGTATATCTATTAAATACTTATTACAGTCAATATTAATTTCTGAAACGGGTGTATCAGTTAAATGTAATATCGAGTAGACTGTACTTAACTCATCAAGTATAAAGTAATCTTGATACGCGTGTCCGATAGTCTCCTCTGATACGGAATAAGATAAGCATCGCATTCAGAGCAAGCATGAACAGCGACATCCGACATTACTATCCTCACTGCGATCTCGTACACCTTCCACTGATGAATATACGTTATATTTTCGCGAAAACCGTAATGCGTTCGCTGTCCGACAGACGACAAGTCTATTTCTTTTGGTAAACGACAAAATCGTCTCTGTCTTACATAATGCAGCTGTAGATACCGTAGCACATTCTTGGGACATGGCAAATTTTTTGAAGAGTGCACAGTCCACCTGTGCGTAAATAATTGTGCCAATAAACACTATCACAGTCACACTGGGTACAGGGACTTCTGATTGTTATATTGTTATTGAGGTATGAAAGGATTTACTTTCTTAACTACAATTATTCAATATATTTTTAACACCTTACAGACACCGCGTCGAGATAATCCTTTTTAAAGTATTCCCGGCCATTAATGCATTTTATTTATAAACGCATAGCTTATATTGCGCATTAGAATAAATTACCTATGTAATCTTAGTAATAAAATTTAATAAAATATCTTAAGCCGACACAATCTAAAATAATCTCAATATTCATTACGACAAAGGTGTGACTTGTGTAAATCTAACAACAACGGCCGCTTAAGAACGTAAATGACTACCTTCCAAAGCAGCACACAAGTATTAGGCAGCAAGACGCATTGTAAATATCACGGAATACGATTTGGACACGATTTAACAATCGTTTTCAAAATCGATACCAACTATCGCTTCTTATGCTGCAGTTAAGTAAGTAAACATTGCAAAGTATGCTAAACGTATAAATACTGCGGTTGACTTAATCTAGCGATCTTCTGGACACTTTCGCCATAGACAGCTAGTTCTAATAAATCAAATGCTCTACCAAAGCAGGGCTGTCAAATTTAAGTTATATTTCATGTAGTACAGTTATGTTCAGGTTATATATTTTTTTTTATTGTAATAATTTTTAAGTAAGTTATTACTTTTTAATTATTAGGAGGTAGACCGTTCGACATATTTTTTTTTATACGAACAAGTTAATAGAAATTTTATGAACGGTGGCAAAAGAAAACATATCATTATTATAAAATTATATGACGGATATTTATGCAGTAAACAGCAGTAGCAGGTTTTAAGAGCAATATACCATCTGCATCTCGAAATTCTGACGCCATTTGCTTGGTGCACCCTGCTAGCAAACGAATGAAGCTCTGGCGACTTAATTATTGCGGAATATTCTGCGAATTTGAAGAAATCAAATCTCAGACTAAGAGTGGGATCTAGTGCGCGAGTATCGGCATTGCACACCCCAACCCGCTAGCCTAGCGTTAAGAATATCAACAAACCTTCCAAGAAATGTATGCTAGCTTTCGCTGACGCTTCCTTGGAGAGGCCGATGTTCAGCAGTGGACTATAATAGACTTTTATTTTAAATACAATCCCAGTAGTATGCGGCATAAAATATAAGTTGTAATATATATTGTTGTAAATTATGTCTTGTGGGGCATGAAAAGATAAGTGGAATTTACGAAGACAGACGCTTCCAAGAATTTGAGTCATCATCATCATCATTTCAGCCTATCAGAAGTCCACTGCTGAACATAGGCCTCCCCCAAAGATTGCCACGAAGCTCGGTCCTGAGCCACTTACATCCATCGACTTCCCGCAACACTGCGCAGGTCGTCAAGAATTTGAGTATTTTTTATGTAATTTATTTATGCTTGTTTTTTTTTTTGTATTTGTCATTTCTGTGGTTATTTTTGTATGGATTATTAAAGGGTGTTATTAAATTCTAATCAGCGTCCCTAAAGAACCAAAGACAAAAATAAACGCATATGCACCTTTCATATGAAATGTATTACTTTCTACATGTATGATTTTCAACCCTAAATGTTCCTTACTCCAACAGCACTACACAACCCTCCGAGATTTCTCCAACACGTACGGAACTATAATAAAAGCTGGAGAAATAACATCTTCTGGTTGTGATATCGGTGTCGCTGTGGACGAAATACAGCTGTGAATACACAAAAGCTTACATAAAAACCTAAATATTAAGTCAGCAGCAAAATGTGTACCTAATACTTCCTTTTACCTAACCAGCTCTTGGAAAACAACAAGATATATAGCCGGAGGCTGTTCTTCTATCTCGAGCGAAACAAGCCTCTTATTTTACATTTTACAGTATACATACTTATGCACTTAAAACGACTGATATCGAAAGTATGGGGTTTAACGCCTGGCGTTTTCAGTATAAGCATAACACAGTATTGAAAAATGGATTAAATATAATTCTAAATTTGCAATTAATGATTGTAATGGAAAGGCTGAGTAGTACCTTTTTCAAAATTTCTCGAGGTCCTAAAAATTTGATTTGTTTGATCTAAACCCACTTGGAGAACAAAATAACCTCAGTAATAAAGTAAAATATTGGCCTGTGGCATAATAAATAAGCGAATGTAGGCTGTTTTCAAAGTAGCACGCATGTATTGAAATCCGAATAAATTTGTATTAATTTCAAACTTGAAGCACAAATTAAAACAGCAAAGCGATTTCAAACGTATTGTACTACAAAATACAATTTAAAATATTCTGCAAACAAGCATTGCAATATCTAAGGCGGAAAGACCTTAGTCGTTTTAAAGTAACTTAGTTATCTTTATTAGTAATGTGGTCTCCAGGCGCTATAATCGGCTTACTGTGTATTGGAATGCATTAAGAATTGGTTTCTAGTTTCTATCTTTTTCAAACTCGTGGCAGTCTTGCGAAGTGCGAAAGAGAACAGTGACTACAGCAGCATTGTTACAAACGATATCATTAGAAGAATTTGTGTCCTGAGTAAAACATATCTAATATCGGTAAGATATCGTTTATATAATAATCAATAGTTTCTAATGATAACTTCAATAATAATTTCTTAACATATTACTTCCAGAAGTTAAACCTTTTTTTTTTTTATGAAAAATAGGCCTGCGTTTGACCTCAATCTTGCCCGATGGAAAGCGAAGATGAGGCCTAGGATGGTACACGCTTGCCTAGATGTCTGTTCACTTTGGCCTTGAAGATATCAATTAAAATAAAATTATCATCATCTTTATTGACGCTTGATATTTGTAGTAGTTGTGTTAGCTCAGTCAAAGTCACCCCCCTTTATTAACAAAGTCACTTATAAACTAACTTCGAAACATCTTTGATCGCGTCCCTCGTACGAGTAAAAAGTCTCTTTTGTTGATGCTGTGAAGGACATCATGCTGACATGGTTTGATTTTAGTACACATGATCACATTATACCTCAATGTATTTCAGTCGGTGCGAGCCACTCGTAATTACCTTGTGATAACAGGTAGGTATGCGCTTTTGTGCATTTCCATACGCGACGAAAAAAGAAAGAAACTACTAACCGCGGTCATTAACAACAGTTGATATAAGATATAAAAAATATTTCGTGAACATCTGAATTCCCGACCCCTTCTCCCTTTATTATCATCATCATCATCAACATTTCTGCCTATCAGAAGTCCACTGCTGAACATAGGCCTCCCCCAAAGATTGCCACGAAGCTCGGTCCTGAGGCATCCATCGACTTCCCGCAACACTGCGCAGGTCGTCACTCCATCTTGTGGGGGGCGTCCTACACTGCGTTTGCCTCTACGTGGCTGCCACCCGAGAACCTTTTTTCCCCAACGGTTGTCAGTTCTGCGAGCTGTGTGGCCGGCCCATTGCCACTTCAGCTTGCTGATCTTTACGCCTGTGTATTATAGTTAAACTATTTTTTCTCTTGGTCTAACGTACGAGGCGTCTGCTATTGTGATCGCCAATCCGTCTGCCCACTGTGGTGATTAGTGATTACAGAAAATGATGTCGTTTAAAAAGGTAATAGACCTTTTCCGCAACTTTGGACACTTCAGTGCACAATTTAAAGGTTGCTAAAGAAGTGATTTGAAAATTTTATAATGTTACATGATACAATATGGACACATTATATGGAATATGGACACCAAAATGTTGGTTAAGATATTCATGGTTATAAAGATACGCTTTATTAAATTAAATTCTTATTATTAATAAATTATAAATAACACAATAATGTATTAGAAATGTAATGGTTAATACGTGGAAATAATGAAAAATTATCCAATCCACGACTGTAATGAATGGTGATACCCTGAAAGGCCAAATTAAGAGTAGTCATAATTAACTAACATGTATGCTTAGATGGTATCTTCTCTTTTAGAGAAAAATACGTAAATTTCCTGATCTATAAATTCTTATATTTCCTGAGCTTTGCATACAAGTGACCCACTGTAACTTCCGTAGTAAGATCATTAGATCTTAATCATTAGATCTTTAATGCTCTCTACCGTAATGTAAGCTTTTGCAGATTGATGTCAAATTTAATGAAAAACAACACGCAAAATAAATATAACCCTTATTATATGACAAACAGATTGCATCGACCGGAACCTTCCATCAATTATTAAGCGTTGTTTAAACAACGTTAACATTGTAGAATTTAAGGCTAAAAGTCATCATTACGTTATCCATAATGTTGTCCAATTATATAAGTTGTTGCATCCGACAATCTGCCTATCGCGTGCGAATTCACCCACTCGTCTGCTATCTGCCTGCGGTGAAACTACGTGGATGAACTCTGACACTAAATTCAAGATGGCCGCGCCGCTGTCAAACTAAACACGCTTACTTTCCGTATCTGAAAATCACTTGTGTTTGCTTTTCCATTACTGTTTTGGGTCATCTCAACGAGGTCACAGTTGTCGATGGGGTCGTCTATTGTGTTGCGGCAAGCGAATGCAGTCGACAGCTGCTTAAAAAGAAATTAGCTGTATTTGTTATTAGCTAATTTGGATAAGTTCATTAACGACCAGAATGCTCAAAGATCAGTGCCAAGTCCTCCAAAATAAAAGGTGCTTGGATTAATTCTTTGCCATAATAAAACGTGAATAATGTATAAATTTGCAATACTGGTTTTTATGTCCCTATATTATTATCCCTGGACGTTGAATCCGCAACTTTCCATGATCGTACTGTCACGCGTATACGGAAATGTGATATAGAGTGAGTGCGAAGACTTAATGTCCTACAAATAAATATGTTTAGTAATTGAAATCTTGAATATCTAAAAAAAATGCATTCTATTTTATGTTATAAATGATAATGACAAAAGTACAGTTTTCAGTATAAAGATAATAATATCATACCAGGCTCAAAGTTAAAAGTCTCGTAACATCTAAGTTTCTTACTAGTGGTAATTTGTAAATAACCGTATTTAGTATTGTTACGTGCAATTTTATTGATACACCGTATTATTTAGGATAATAAACGTTAAGTTGCGAAACAAATTGTATGGCGCAGTCTATATAAACGCCAACCTATCAGGTTTTAGAGGAATTAACGTACCTAACCATTATTCGAAATTGAGTTATGGACTACACCACGTCGCGTTTAGTTGTAGAAGTTGAATTAATATTTGTTTAAGTAAAACATAAAATTTAAACCGTCGATGGAATCCCGCTGTATTACATAGTAAGTGCGCGAGTCACTTTGGTTTCAATTTACAGTTCGACGCCACTTAAATTGTTAATTACAATTTTAAGAGCTCACCATGAGCAAACTTTATGACAGAGAATAAAATATTTCGAGGAAAAATAAAGTTCACAAACCTTCTTTGGATTCGCCACGCTTCGCTGCTATATTCCGGTATCAAAGTTATCTCGAAAAACAGAAAACGTTTATATAAAGGTAAATAAGTTATATATATTTGCGCAAGACATTACAGTAAAAGAAGCTTAAAGGAAATGTCAGGAAAACCTGAAAACGTCCCGATCTAGATTTAAAATAAGTAGAGTGGTGACCAAGCGCAGCTTCTAAGATGACGAGACGTTTGTTACTCTGACCGTGAATCTGCCTGCTGTGCTAAGCCTGGAGATAATGGCCTTACCATCTCAACTGCATAGACTATATAAAGACACAATATCGACTGTGTGAAGACATTGTGTTTATTATAAAACCTGTTCAGATTTCCAAGATTAGTCGAACGGAAGATTGTAATAGCAAACACTATCTTGTACCTTGTTGTGTTCTCTTAGGTACTTTAAGTAGGACTCACTTTCTACTCTGTGTTAATAGCGGCCTACTCGCATACAACGACGTTACATAGCTTCGGGCAGCTCTTTATTTTTTTTAATTCGCTATCGAATGATGTTGACGGTATTATTTAAACTAATTACAATCGTCTAAAAACGAAAAAAAAATCTTTATAATAACACAGGAAATGCAAAGGCATTTCTTCAAATACATTTAAACGTATTCTGAGAGTTATACTACGGCGCCTAGTAAAGTATTTCTCAGGGGAATAAAACATTACAAAAGACAGTTTTTACTTCAACTTGCAACATACTTTTCAAGCTTAAAAAACATTTTTCATCTGGATGATTTTACGCTTTTTTGTGACTTTAGTTTGTCATTAAATGTGTATCGTTAAAGCTTTCTGAATAGCATCAGTGTCGTTTCCAAAATTCTAAAGTGTGATTATGCAGTAAAAATATAAAATGAAAGCAAATTATTCGCAATTCCTTTGCTTGAAATGCTTAAGCACGTTTTGAGTTAAGTCGGTAAAATATACCAATAAAAATCACATACGAGTGCAGAAATAAAGTTGCAATTATGTTAGTGCATTAAATAAAATTAATTTAAATCAATCTATTCACTGCTTCAATACGTAATCAAATCAATAAATAGATAAATTTTGACAACATTTAATATTTTGACAGAAAATTAGTTAAATCAGAATTAAAAATTAGAAATGTTACCAAATTAGGCCACATATTACCACGCCCCAAATAAGCCTGAATGTATGACACTGAGGCACAGAGGAAACCCGAGTTCACGGGCGGTGACCCGGTAAGCGTCAGACAGCGTGACATGTTCCTCGCACAAGTGCATGCTGACCCCACTGCAAGTAGCACCATGGGCGTTAGCATCGATTTGAAGTTCTTTTTTTGTACCCTAAAATAATATCTAGGATAGTAGGATAGCTTTATAAGATAGTATCTTCTATACTTTTTGTTTATGGATGATATTTCCATTATATAAATTGTACGAGGATTTGAAAAACTATCTTCTGTATTGATATAAACTGGATATATGGTGAAATATCAGAATGTCCAATTTTGAATCCCACATAAGGCAAATTTGGCAATAATTCGAAATTGCCATGTTTCCAACATGCAATAATACTGCTTCGCATCACCAGTCTATGGAATTTGGGTTCGGCAATTTGCAGATAAATTCCACCATCATTTGGTCATTAGAGCCTCATTTCTTAGCAACCAGGGATCGACGAGCAGGTGATGTTGGTATTTGAAGAAAGAAAAATTACACCTATACACTTAGATATATATATCTAGTTTAACTGTCCGGTTCCCGATACAAATATTTTTTTAAATCAATTCATTACCGAAAAGATTTCTCACAGCACTAACCCAACCCATAAAACATGAGATTTCGGACTTGCATATCTTATTAATTCAATCTCCAGATTTAGAAGATCGGAACTATGTTCGCTTACACAGATTTGACCATTTGAGCTGGCTTAAGTGAATTTATAAGGATTGTTGAATTCGATTTGTCGTACGTTGCACTAGATTCTAATACTTTGACATTCCAAATACCTGACGTTGAGTTGCCTTGCTTGTGTTCTTGTCCACTAGGGTATTGCGTTTCGAAACTGTTTTACCCAACGCATAATTTGACAAGTATAATGAGACCGAGCGTAAATTACTTTGCAAATAAAAGTTAGAAATTATTGATTTTGCTTGATACGTCGATTTCGAAACAATATCCTTTTCCTGTGCTCATTTTACACGACATCGATACTCTAATACAGCATTTTTTTATTTTTGTCTGTTGACCAGGCCAATCAACAAAATGACTGAACCGATTTTCACAGGAGATACAAAAAAATATTCGGAGAAAACGAAATTATTTTGGTAGAAATTTGAAGGAAATATGAAGGATTCCTGAATTAAAATTGAAAACCTTAAAAATCAGCGCAGACGCAGTAGCGATTAACAGCTAAAGATTGAATTTATTGTATTTAACCGTTATTGTAAGGCAAAACTCTGGAATTCCATGCCTGAAGACATTAGGAAAGTGTCAAGTAAGTTATCGTTCAAGAGACTGGTACACTGAACACCTCTTCAAGACATCCGTTCCCACTTAGTGGAATTGATATCATCGGTCATTGTATTTATAATAATATTTTGTATGCTGTATATATCTGTATATATGTATATGTATATTTATATATATATGTTTTAACATTTGTTTATATGTATTTATTCCGTCTGTCTGTATTTAATTGTTAGTGTATTTTATATTATATATTTATTCATGTATTTTTTTTAACAAATTTTATGTTTGGCTCCCTTACTATATCTCTCCACGCCCCGGGTTGACTGGCAGAAAATGCCAAGGGGCATTAAGTCCGCCCTTTGTAATACTTTTGTTTAAAGGTATTTAAATAAAGTTTAAACAAATAAATAAAATAAGCGAAAAAAACACTCGTGAATTAATTTCAGATTTCCTTGCTACAAACAAAACCTAACGAATTTAAACATTAAATACGTCGATGCAAAACATTACAGACATACTCGAACAAGACTGATATGGTGCGAAAAAGAACTCTTCCTTAGCTATAAAGGTTCGCATAGCATTTCATCATGATAAACAAGAAAAAGCAAGTCAAACATCGATTATAGATAAATAATCGATCTAATATCGATGGACAGTAGAACGTGTTATATCAGTTCTATATTGTAGATGCGATCGTGACTTGATTGGCAATGCGCTGTAGCACGTGCGCTGCGTATTAACGGACACCATTATGTGACATCAGACTAATGTGCCATGCTAAGCGGTTTAGTTCAATGTCTAGGTCGCCATACAATCCTGTCAAATAATATTGAGTAGACCACACATTCTACAACCTTTAGACTCCACATTTTACAAACTTTTTTAAACTTTTAGACGTGCGTCGTTTAGGCGTTTATCTAAACAGATGTTATTAGTCTATAGTTGACAATAGATCTATCGGCATCGGTTTGCACTGCGTGTAGGTTAAATTGACTATTGGACTAATGAAATCCCCTTTACACTCCCCTTTATCTATTTTGAATTTATTTTATATAAATATTTTGTGCTGCCGCCACTAAAAAGTGCTAAGTCTTATTTATAACTTGTTTTAAGAATAAAAGTTTCCTTTTGTCTTAATTTGATAACAAACGTTGGTCAATTTATTCTTTGATAACTTGGCGAGTTACCAAGTTGAAAATACAATCAAAACCCGTTACAACTCGATTAGTTCGACTAATTCAAGACGAAAGTAGGAACGATTTACATATAAATTTATTTACACATCTCACGACTACGTAATGTGCTTCAATACGTTAAGATTTATGATGCTTACATGCTATACATGAGGGAAGTGAATCGCCATCGGTAATAAATAATAATGACAGTAAGTGCCGGCATTCGGTGACTGAGTGGCGTAGTCTGGTCTGATAACGTTCTGCAATGTACCTACATATTGATATATATATATTTTTTTAAAGGTACAGGGAGCAAACGAGCAAACGGCTTACCTGATGGTAAGTGTTTACCGTTGCCCACGTACATCTGCAACACCAGAGAGGTTGCAGGTGCGTTGCCGTTAAGGACATTGGGAGTTGGAATTGAGGATCGAGGATGAAACACTGGTGAGGTCAGAGGCTTAATATTTTATTCCTTTCAACCCACTTTTGACGAGAGCTTATTTTGGACAACATGACAGGTGAAGAGCCTATCGTACGTAAGTTGCAGAAACCTGTGCACAAGTGTGTGCCCTGAACTAACTCCACAACAAAACGATTATTTACATAAGGGAGACCTTCTTCCATCAGCCTCTAAACAAGCCACAGCCTAACATGGCTGCTCCAAATCTGCGGAACTGTCAGATAGTGGTAAGACGATCGCAGTATTAACATAGTCCGGATATTTTACGAAATTGTGATTCTAAAGTCTATCGGAAGCCATTTCTATTCGCCGCTACAACACGACGTACCAAAACTGCTGTTGGAAATTGTTGCAAAACCCTGTACTTGACCTGTTTGAGACTTTAAGAGAAACGTTAATATTTTATTACTAATGTAATTGACCATACACACCGATACTTTCGGTTGATATATATATATATTATTAATATACGTTATACTTAAGCCTTTTCCAATAGTCAAGAATGCAAACGAGGGTGGGAGTCAAGGTGGAAGTTTATAATCATGACTTTTGCAGCACTAGAGCTATTGTTGAACTTTTCTAGAAGTCCTCATTGTTATACTTGAAAAGATACTTTGTTATGATTCACAATATATTTTTTTGCTAGTAATTGATTAATTATAAGACTATGATGAAATTCTATTTCAACGCAAACAAATACACATACAAACAGGACAGTTGTCAGTGTACAGTCAAACACGTACAGTCCCGCCATTAAAGCTGCATTTCAAGTACCTACTCGGCGTGTAAATGTGAAGGCTTCCGACAGCGTCCGCTGCGAACGGTACACAATTCCGGCTCTGTACGTTACGAGAGAAATATTTACACACAACAAGGAAGGGAATATTTGATCTCGGCTCACCCGAGATTTATCAGATCGTAGGCTCCGGGTCAGTGAAAATCGCTTCTTAACTACAAACTTCCTTCCTTCTACAACTAGTACCCATTCAATATGATTGCAAACGCATCAACAAAAACTGAATTGTTCCTTCTGTTCTATAGAAAAAATATATCACTCTCGCCAAATTAGATCACAGCGAAATCTTTCGGTTAGTAGATACCCGTAATACGATTGACACAAAGTTTATGTATGGTCATGTAAAGGTTTACGAAAATAACGCCCAGACAATGAGACTAGAACGTGTTGCGCGTGTGTTCCAGGTAGATGTCCTAAAAAAAACAACAAAAATTTTAAATAAATTGAATGAGCTCTCACGACTGTATACCATATCCTGGGGTTGTCAGAAGTCTTCGCAACCAAACATGACGACAGGTGGTGAGCCAGTCGTCACCAGTGTTCAAGACATCGATACAAATCGTATGTAAGTTTCGACATACTCATCGGTACAGGCCCTTCACGGTGGTGATCGAACCAGAGTCTCTTGATTCGGAGGCAGATCCTCTAACCACTCGGCTATTGAGGCTCTTACCGTGGCAAAACAAGAGATATTAAAAAAATACACACATGATGTTGATTTCTATGTGATTGACAAACGTACCTGAAAAGAGATAAGAGCATTAAAATTACAATTTAATTAATAAACAGTTGTATTAAATATGAGTGAACATCTGTAAAGTATAATATCAAATTTCTAACCAACTGTCAGTTTCACATGCACCCCTGCTTACTAACAGACGAGACTATGGTGACCGATTGATTGCGGAACATTCGATTATGCCATATCCAAATTTCATAGACTAGTGATGGGCAGCAGCTGTATCACTCGCGCGAGGGCGAAGGCTATCGGCACTGCGCTCACTAACATGCCCAGCCCGGCGTGGTAAGTATAGGCAACTCGTTCATGCTGAGCATTATATGTATTCGATGAAGTTATTGCTGTTAGCCGTTTTGGCTTTTACAGCTTCAAAGGTTTGCGCCTGCGGCCTTGAGGCCGCGGGCGTTTATGTTTTAAATAGATGTACAGGAGTACATCTACCGCTTACCCTTGGCGGTGTTATTCAAGGACCGTCCGAGGGAGGTTCGGGCCTCGTCTCGGACGGTCGTGGTGTTTCGGTAGTAATGGGCGGTAAGGACCGCCCTGAATCCCGGGTGCAAGGTGTGTACGCGGGTGTTTGATTTGCGCGATACGCTCTTACGCGTCGGCGGGGGATTGTGTATGTGACTCCAGTCCTAACTGTATGTACAGTGTGTTCAGGTTGAGTAGTGTTAACCGAAACTAGTTCAGTTTGTCGGTCTGTGCTGAGCATTCTAGCATTGTTGGCGCTTTCATGGAAAGGTATGAGGGAGAAGATACGAGGATCAGAAAGAGAAAGAAGGAAGAGCCACGGAACCAGTAACATATGAGCAGAGCATCCGTCTTAAATTTTTGAGTATTAAAACGGCCAGAGTTCGTTTTCATGTCCAACAATAAAAACATCGCTAAAAGTAATACTTTTAATTTTACCTAATATACCACTTGGTCAGCGGTGAAAGAATTCAAGAAAAATATTTTAACGTCATGTGAAGTTTGCAAAACTGAACTTGAGAACGTCGCGGCTCCAAAGTCCTTTAAAAACTAGAATAGTTGGTTGCTACTTTTTAAGTTTCCGTACGGTGCCTAATTACAAAGCCCACGTCATCTGTCCGTACGTTTGTCCTACTTTTAAAGGGCTATCTATCCTTTATTATCTTATGAACTTTTTTCTAACTTGAATGTTTTGTTGAGTTGAGAAAGTTGAAAATTTCACAGAATGTTATTATTGCGGAGATCCTAACAAAAAAACGTTTTTTTTGTTGTACTTTTTTGTCAACTGTTAGAAAGATTTTTAAACGGTAATACATACATGCGCCAAACTTATAGTGTAAACTCTAAAGTAAAACAACAAATAATAAAAAGCGGCAAAGTGAGAGTCAGGTACGTGCTAAGGATCCCGAACTGATTGAAAGAAAACACTTTTTTTTTTTTGGTAAATACTAAACAAAAAATATATTTCGACAAAATATGAAGAGCCGAATTGATGCTCCAAGGGGAACTCATTTCAGCACCAACAAAAACAACGACACTGCCTAATAATGAAAGGAATAAATAAGGAAGAAGAAAGAGAATTTAAACGTTGCGAGGAATAACAAAATAACCCTAAATTCTTCATATCAAGTAATGAAAAACATTACTCAATAAAATATAGCTCAAAGTTACTTTACACCGGGCCCTTGGCAAATAAGGGGAGTTACTAGGAGCCAGTGCCGCCGCAGAGGCGGAAACGACTGACTCGCTGGCGAGAATCAGATCATTCGATTCGAGCGCAACTTCACCTGGTTCGGTGTTAAGTACCTCGAGACACTGATAATATGTCTTAATTAAATTTATACGCTAAATAATAAGAGGTGCAAGATCTACATTAATTTCATAGCACGTTAGTGAAGTTCCTGGATTCCACTAAATTCCTACTCAACTATGAAGGAAAATATTATGAAGTCACTCGTATGACCGGGCCATGAAACATATTTCGAGGACATGTAAAATCCGTCAACCTGCAGAGCATTGTGGTGGCTTCTCGTATTTAAGCCCGTCTTAAAAATTAAACAAGACATGAACCCAGCAATGGCTCTATAACCCTTCAGGTGGCATAATTTTGAAACAATTGAAAGACTGTTGTTATGAGTATATACTTATGACACAAGAAATTTTGTTTAATTACTGCCATATTATTCATTGCTTCCAAGATTTCAATTATTAAAATAACTCTATTTAATAGAATAGGTGGTAAGGTAGTAAAATAAACTCCGACGAATATTCGTACAGATCGAATATGACATCGCAGATTCGAGCCCACCATTGGTCTAATATCGTGAATCACTCCAGACGCAAGCTTTTCAGGCTGTTGGATTTGTAACCGGAATATTAGTATTTATAGATTAAAAAAGACGGGTACGGTCAAATGGATAAATTTTTGATATTTCGACATACTTTTCACCTGAGCTTATTTGAAACAATGTGACAGATGCTGTTTCAGTGTTCAGTTCCAACGATACAAATCATTCATATGTTTCGAAGTCGTACTGATGAGTTTGATTCTTCTACATAGAGGATTGAAATCGGGTTCCCTGATTCAGAGTCAGTCCGTAAACACACGGTTATTCGACTTATTTTAATGAATAATTATGTTTATAGCTTCTATAGTATAATTATAATTGCAATAGCTATAAACTTAAATTCGATTAATGTTTCATAATCGATAAAATTAAAAATTTAGTACGTAAACGTAGGAACTTAAGAGCTTTATAGCTTCAGCTTACGTAAGATCGATGAATAACTTCATAGCCAAATTACCAGTCATTACTTTTATGCAATAGCCCATGTCAATAGAGTTTAATGATACTACAGATACAATGTATTCATATCAGCGACCATTAACAATGATTTTACAGTCATGTAATTACGCAATGTCTACAGATTCAAATAATGCTGAAGCCATCTCTAAAATCTGTCATTTCCTTTTTTATGGGAATGGGGGCAAACGAGCCCGCGGTTCACCTGATGGTACCTGATTACCGTCACCCACCTACATCTGCAACACCAAAGGACCTGCAGGTGCGTTGCGGGTTGCAGGGTTGTTGAGGTGGGGAGTAGAACTCCGGTTATCCCACAAACCAAAAGAAACGCAGAAGCCAATAAATATGATATTTTTACGTTAGAAAGTTGTTATTTGAAGCGATAAGAAGCAAGAACTTTAATTGTTATTAGCTTGAATATTAAATACATTATCTACAAGCTTCCACTATCGGCATTTAATAGACTCTAGCTTTAATGAAATCCTAGTTGTGATTGAAAACTTTATACCTATCTAACTCTCAGTATAACTTTGATTTCTTTCAACTTGAAATATGATTTACCAAAAAGGATATAGGAGAAATATCCAAAATTGTTCTTTCTCTTCAAAATGCTCATATTTCTGTCGTTAAAAAAAATATTAAAACTTCCATTTCACATAAATATAAATTTATAACAGTTGTCACGAGTATGTTCCTTCTACAGAGTGCCTTTAGTTAGTTTTAACGGTAACATAAATTAAACATAATCGATAGTTATTATTATTCGAGCTTATATCCTTAACCATTGGGCTACGGCCGATCTTTTATTCGTTAATTAAATCGAGAAAAAGCTATGCAATAATTATAGAAATTTTTAAGTAAATACTATCTACCATAAAATTTTTAATGATTCATTAATTAAAAGTGAAATAGGTTAACAAGGCGGGAACGATTAACTTTATGAAGCAATTAACAAGCCTCTTAGCACCCTAACGAATTCGTTCGTACGTTCGAATGGTAGCAACTCTTTTGTTTTGGTCTCCCACGCGTTGCGTGTAGATAACGGTCCGCGGCGATCATTACGCTCGTATGTGTGTCGATGCGACATATTCCTAACGTGAGAAAACATATTTAACAAACGGCTAGTAAGACGAACATAAGTGTTTTGGTAAAAGTGGCGTCTGCTTTACATCGCTACGTGTAAATAATAAGAATACAGCGTGCGATCAATCAGCGAATTGTTTCACGTTTACTGTAGAAGCACGCACGTAGTAATGATAAATTAAAAAAAAATCGTGATAAGATAAAGATGAATATAGTTTTATGTCAGCATATATTTTAACGTGCATGTAAATTATACTTTGCGTAACAAACCACATTCTCCACAATTTTTTTTGTACGGTTGTGTGAAATGAAACTAGAATTCGTATTTACGGGATTTAAAGTGTTTAATTTTTGTATTTATGTTCTCGCCGTTTCGACTGCTTTTTGTTTCGACACGTGGTCACGGGGGCTGAGGTGTTAGACGTCCTGATGTCATAGTTAACACTGGTTACCTTCTGCTTTTAATTATTAATTTTATCCGATTTCAAATGAGTAGTGTTTGCATAAATACAAAGAAACCTCAAGTGTGTCCCAAAATGTATATATAAGTTGGCGGTGAGCAATCCTCGATATTGATATACTGTATCAGAGATTGATCGCCACCAACCCGTAAGCAGTCGAATACACGAAACAAAAAAATTATCCCAACTCCTTTATTTTTGCAATGCATCGTTTATACGGAACGCGGTGCATTAGCCCATTATTCCGGTACGGACAAGATTGACGGCGCGAAGGGATAGCATACATACAATGCGCCCCGAGACGTGGGAGAACAGTGTAAATAGAACATGTGAACCACGATGTAACTACAAGCCATTGTGAATGGCTTATCCGCGCTATCGTTATCACAGCAAATCTAGAGATCTCCGTTTCGCAAAGGAATTACGTTTCGAGCTATTCATACATTTTGTTGTCATTTTTTATAATACGTTGGTGAATAATTATCAAATACTGAAAGATTTAAACTTCATTGTAGCTTGGTATGTAAAGAAAAACATGAAGAATATCGAAACAAATGACTGGAATTAATGTGAGGCTTGGTAGCATAGTAGTCAGGGCGCTCGCTTTAGTTTCATACTAAACCTAAACCCTCACAGACATATGAGAAGGAGATCTTTACCTAACAGTGGGCACTTACAGGCTGCTACCTTTCTTTATACTTTTCATTTTAAGTAAATTTTCTTTTATAAATTTTTGGTTAATTAAACCAAACCGGACGTAATTTGTCACATTTCTATAGTTGGCGATTGCTTGTCTTGGTGCGAATCTCAGTAGAAGCCAATATTTGTGCGAATTACACTGATAATTTTTTTCAGACCTGGTCGTGTTGTGTTGTGTCCTGTGTCTCAGATACTGCATCTGTCCCTTTCTCAGATTCATATTGCATATGCGTTGTATCTGACACGGGAAAGAAATGAGTACATCTGTGTTTGTGCGTACATTTGCGGCACTATATCACTTGCGTAGTTGGAATACTGCCGAAAGTAACCGAAAGTCGGCCGACTTCCGCAGCAGGGCATCATTATCATCATCAGTACGACAACGTGTCCTGGTTCTGTCAGTCACCGCATAATAACTTCGTACTAAATACACAAAGTTAAAAAAAAAGGTTCATAGTCATTGAAACTAAAGCATAATTTAAAAGACTACGAACCTTTTTTTTTTTTTTAATGATTCATGAACCCAAGACAATTTCAACGAATTCTTAAATCAAGATCAGATGCACAAAAAGCAATCCAAACGCCGTTAAGTTCAAAAAAAAACATCCTAATGATCAACGTCAGTCATAAACAAATGTTATGTGATTAAAATGAAACAAAAAACATTGTTTGGTACCACAAACATGGATTCTGAGGTGCAACCTACGTCCGGCAACGGTGACACATCGTGACAGATAAAGGACAAACATTTGATAAACATTTCAAAGTATATAATAAATTTATAGGAAATTAGAGAAATAAGAAAGGTACGCTAACGTACCGATTCAATGTGTTCGACAAGCGTTCAATTCTAAATCGCTCTTAAAAGTTTTTCTTCGTCGTCATCAATGATGCCAGTGTTTGATTTGACAATCAAAGTCAAAATAAAACCAAAATAAGTTAAAATAGATTAAGACATTAAGGTTACAAAAAAGGAGATCGAGGCAAAATATTCGAATTTCCCACGCCTACATACCATAACCTACCTTTTTAAAAAAAATACCAGCTGCGATCCATGGCCGGCAGCCATCCCAGAACGACCGCGCAGTAATGATAGGGATCTTAACAATTATTTTGGAATTAAACCTTACATCGCCCACAAGAAGGGCGTGGTTAGTCGTGAAAGAATCTAAAATTCCATATGATGTCATCTTCTGCTTGTTTAGTTGAACATGATTTGCACGACTTTAATGGACCTGCGGCGAGCTCGTAGGCCTTGATAAATATCTCTTTAGGTAAGCATGGAATGTGTTAGAAGGGGTCTGTATACCTGACCACCAACCGGGTTCTGGGCTTGAAACAAAATCTTAAGAAGACATTTCAGACAGAACTAATATAATGATTGTACTCGATTGCAAGTCAACATTAATAGTAATTTTATGCAAAAGGAAGTTTTGATGGTTGTCCTACAATTATTGCAGGTAAACGACTGACACTCTTAAAAAAAATTCTCCTATGGTTATCGGTTCAACGAGCTATTCGGCCAGCCCAATACATGTGTGTTTTAACCATTAGAAGAATGTAAACCTTTTCAGCGTGTACTTTATGTACGAAGTGTTATACAGCGAGGGTTTTCATTCGAATACGGGTAACAAACGAACACATAGCCTACCTGATGGTAAGTAGTCGGCCATAGATATAAGCGATGTGAATGTGTGTATCCTCTATTTAGAATCAGAATACAGATGCGGAGTTATGACTCCTGAACACATACATGTAATGCCTATTAAGCAGTAAATTGATCACCGGTCCTCCTCTGATGTTACAGATGTTCATTGCAGATATTGCAAGAGTATTGAAGGCCTTTAAGGATATTTCGGGAGGAGCACAGGGGGACGGAGAGTAGATTAGGCCTCCTGTTATTTCTCTCACCGAACGAAACACAGAACCCGACACGCCGGTATTCTACGCGGCCGTTGTACTGTCCGGGTCGAGTCGGCCCATTTGTGCAGCAGCAAAAGTCGTCGCTCGACACTACCACTAAAGTAAAATAACTAGCGATGTAACATTTACTCAAGTACTTATTAAGTTTTTGGGTAATAATACGTACGCAGGTGTTCTTTTTTCAACATTCCTCTTGTCGCGTAATTGACTCATGCAAATTATATCTCAACGGCCATCATCGGTGAAAACATAATTAAAGTAACTGGTTTGAATCATCTCGAACATATTATAGTTAAACATGTTTGGTTTAACCTATTTGCCAGTTAAGAAAGAATAAAAAAAAAACTATAAAGAAAACAGACTTGTTATAAAATGTTATAACTACTTTTAAATTATACTACTATTTACGTATTTTATCGCGTTTAATAAAAATTTTATTCTATTCCTGAAGTTTCGCGAGGACCAAAAGTTATAATTATGGAGCTGACGGTAGCCAAGTTAACTGTGACATAAGGACGTCAAAGACCTCAGTTCCGCCGTGACCACGTCCACGCCCACCATTATTAACGCGATGAGATGGAATATAAAAGTTATTAAGACGATGAGATCCGTATAATAATAATTTAATTTCAATGTGTAGTATACGCTTAAATAAAAGAAATGATTTTGTTATAAAAACTGGTTATAAAAAGTTATGGTTTCATCGACATCATACCGTCAGTCCACTGATCTACATAGAACTCCTCTTAAAGTGTTATACTATTTCTCTTATGTACAATTTCGTTAACATAGGATAAGAAAAAGTAAACATTATATTCAAACAATACTTTTATTACTTTTGACTACTGAACATTAAATGAAAGTCCAAAAATCGTAATTAATATGTAAATATATTTTAAATGCCATTCAAACCAATAATTATTGATAAAAAATAATAATTAATTTATTAATAAACGTTGCACTTTTTTTAAAATTTTCGTAACATACCTTTGAAGTACCGACCATAAAAATCTAAGCCAGGGGTTTTTATAATGATCATAACGCACAGTAAGCCCCGATCATTACTGCTCAATTTAGTGTTGTACCGTAAAAATAATTAAGTTGTATACTTATTATCTCGTAGATCGATTACTCGGTTTGACGCTTACATCGATAAGACACGGTCCGGAAGCTAAGCGGTAGATATTAAAACAAAGGCGTCGGTAAAGTTCGAATTGATTTTAGACACGTTTACTTTTAAATCACTGTAGAAGAACCGAGTTTATTTTAGCACGTCCAATCGTCCACAAATTATTTAATGATGACATAAACAAAAACTAAGTATTTTCAACATTTTTGATTATTATTTTAATCATCACCAATTGAACGTAATGTGTTCAATACGTTAAAACGATATTAAGAATCCAAAACAAAAATATTGGACAATTTTTCAAAACACATCTCGTTTCTTCTCGTGTAATAACATAACTATAGTAATAAAATGATGAAACAAGGGAAGTAAAGTGTATTCCCGTACCATTCTTAAAACATCCTTATTTGTATTAAACATGTTATTATAAATGCACACCACATAACACTTATTATCTCCTACATAATCCTGTCGTACAAAGAGTGTTCTCTAGCCTTATTAAGTGTAAAAACAACTGTACCCATAGATCTCTATACCGACATTCTCTTTTCGAACATCTTGTCTCTCGTTTTACCGCCGTCGCGATACCTTGACGGGCTGTTGAAAAAGTGAAATAAAGAAAAAAAAGACGACCGAAGTCTATTCCCTGTATGCGTTGGTTTTGTTGTACGTTTAACAAACAAAAGGCGATTAGCTCTGGTACCGAGACGAGAGGGGTGAGGTGTGACGACTGAGGGAAGAGGGGACGTGACACGCCGCGCGAGCACATTCAAAAGAGCCGCAGGACTCGTTGTGACCAGGAAGGGACAGATAAAAAAGTATTTTCTTTTTATTACATCAATAAAGGTAACATGATAGAGTGGAGTTGGTAGTTTGTGTATATAGTTCAGGGAATGTTATAGTTTTATCTCATAAATCATATTAAAATGCCTTACGGTTACGCGTAGTACATTTATGATTTACGCGTAGTATATTATATGCTTTACAAAGCGACGAGACTCGTCACCCCTCTCGTGATTTTTGCCACGAACAGTGGGTTGCTTTCGGCTCCACTGCGTCGTGCCAAATAAAAATCCGTAAATTCTGTCTCCCCTACATCGGTGACTACTGGTAATTATCCCAATCTCTATCTGAAACATGTTTTCTTGTCGTTTTGTGACCTATGATATTGTTCCAAATTATATTATTGTATTATATATAACCTACAAAAGTGTGTACAATCAGTCTCAAATACTTTTAAAACGATTTTACAACACTGGCATAAAAATATAAGCGCACGCATTATCTGTGACGATAATATTCAAGTATTAAAAATTAATATTACTCAAAGAATTACACACATTACACACATTACACCTAGATTCGTGGCAGATAATCTTGTAAGACATTAATCAATGAAACTTTATTTTACAACAATAAAGATAGTACGCGACACAAAAATCACTTAATAATTTCCGTAAGACGTGCCGCGATTAGATTATTCACAAATGCCCTTATGCTCTATCGGATAGTCATTGTTCTGTGACTGCGGATTGATATCATAAAATATTGTGTACGTAAATTTTCTCACGTTATATTATGTGTTATACAGTACGTTCATACGTCATATTCTGATATCTGTAGTTAAGGATCGGTCTTGAGCTTCGTTGCCTTTATTAATAAATGGGAAATTAAAAACTATTGATAAGATCCAATTTTTATATTCACATAATTATTTAAAGTATTTTGCGTTATTTGCTATGAGTCGATGTATTTTGTATGCGGAAAGAGACATGAGGCGGCCTTTGCTGCTACTTTAGTAGTAGTGTCAAGCGACGACTTTTGCTGCCGCACAAATGAGCCGACTCGATCGGGATAGTACCACGGCCTCGAAGAATACCAGCGTCAAGTAGAGACTTCTTGTGCTTCTGTGTTCGGTGTTTCTGTGTGAGGTCTATCTTTATCGCCTCAAATATTCTCAAAGGCCGGCAACGCACCTTTAGCTCCTCTAGTGTTACAGACGCAGCAGTACGTGGGTGTCATATTATTATTTATCGTCAGGTGAGCCGCTAGCTAGTTTACCTCTTATTACACAAACAAAATTAAACCTCACTGTTTTATGAAACACTTATGTAGAATATGACAAGTAACAAAGGAAATTTTTGTGATATGTTAAATTACAATCTTTTCTTTATCAGTCATTGACATTGGCCTTTCAAAAAAACCGCCAACGATGTACCAAGGTGAATAGGCGAGTCGGGTGTAATTAAAGTGGGCACCGCGAGCTAAGTTATTTTTTTTATTTGGGGAAGGGGCCAGAGGTGCAAGTGCCTCAGCTACGTATATCTGCAACACCTGCAGACCTACGAAGCTGCAGGTGCGTTGTCGGGCTTGAAGGATATTTTAGGGATAGGAGGAAGAATGGGAGGGAGGATGATGATGGTCTCCGGTTACCTAACTCACCGAACAAAATGCATAAGCAAAAGAAGTCTCTACTTCACGCCGGTATTCTGCGAGGTCGTGGTGCTACCCCGGTCGAACCGCCCCATTCGAGCAGTAGCAAAAGCTACCGCTTGGCTCTACCAAGTAGAAATAGAATAGAATACAAAAAACTTTATTATTCATCAACAAACACCATCCACATAAGCATAAATAATAGATTATTTAAATATTTATTAAAAAGGTAAATGTTGTGAAATTCTGTTTTACATCGTTGTAGTTTTCTTCCAAAGAACGGTTAATGAGGCCAAATCTCACGCAAACGCTATGAGAAATTCAAACTTTAATTTTAGTTTCTGGTAAAATTTCAACTTTTTTGGACCGACGCCACGTCAGAGCGACGTTCCTGTCCAATGAGCTGTAAAATAAACGCTATTTTACAACAACGCCTATTAATTTATCCCAACTTCATACTCCAGTGCATTATAGATCAAAGTATAATAAAGATATTCCGCCAAAGTGGCAGGTAATACGCATATTACGCTTTTAATCTCTTTTCGTGTTTTTGAAAAGGGTTTATTATAGGATCTATTTCAATTATGAATATCACTATTAAAAATTGTTTTTCCCACACTTATATGTTGTTTTCCTTTATTTATTTATGTTAGAAAGAGAAGAAACTAAACAAAAATTCAAATTAATTAAAATTAAGTGACGGACTTTTTCAATGATAGCCCGTTGATGTCTATTCTAAGGCAGTTTTGAAACAAAAGCTAGTCTTAAGTTATTGTATGTTTGGAGCTCTTCCTACTATGTCGAACCGGTGTTATTTAATCTGTCGTGCCTATAGTTAATACATAGTAACTCTTAAATCTAAAGGAAGAACAAGAACAGTAAGTCGAAGTTGTTTGAATGTGTGAGAATTCCTCGCGACCATATATCGTGTTCTTGTGAAGCAGCCGAAGGATTGTCTGCAGGTTAGGTCCATACAAAAAGACACTTGCTGCACTCGCCTTCTTAACAATGTCGATCGGAAACTATGATTACGAATGCCATGTAATTGTGTTTTATTGCTTTGTGTTTTGTCTTAATACCGAGAACACTCACTATGATGCTATTATGCCTTGTCTACGCCACGGTTTTTTATTGTGGGAATGTGCAATAATGATTTACGATGCATATTTAAAGTAAATAAGCGGAAAAGTTTAGTGGATAGGTTCATTATATACAAAAATATAAGTGTTCATAGTGCGCGAAGTTTCTTGGTTAACTTCCTCTTTATACCGTAAATAGGAGCAATACTCCAAATTGAATCCTTACCTTACGGTATGCATTATTTTATAGTTTCAAATAAACCTAAAAAAAATCAAAAATGTTGTCTCTGGCACGGATTAGAGCAACAGGACCTCAACTCAGTAGACAGGTTCGTTAGTAACACAGCCACATCATCGTCAAGTTAAAACTATAGCTTGATTCAAATGATAGAATGGAAACCTCAGTGATTTCAATCACGATGATATGAAAACCCCAATCTTTAAGAAGGTTATTGAGCAGCGGAGTGCGGCATACGAAAACAGCTATATAAGTTGTGGTTATATCGATCAAGAAACGTGCCAAGCTCAGGATTTTTCTTTAAAACAGGAGACATATATTTCGAAAAAGAGATCGAGTACGGGTCGAGTTGTATACATCATTGGGTTAAGCCCTAGTGACAGTTTTTAATGGACTAACGTTATCCCTACAGCCAATTGTATATACAGAGTGGATCCGATGTAACGACTTTAAATTATATTCTACGAGTTATTTCTTTCAAAATAATATACAATATATCAATTAAATTAGTGCAGGTATTTTAGTCACAGGTAATTTTTTCAGATTTATTTATCCTCAAGGTATATTTGTGCACTAGTGCACATAGGCCATCGACACCCAAGTCAAAGACCTTATCTACAGCCCGCGCCGGCGTCCGCTACCCGCGTTTGTAGTGGCCGACGCACCTTCTATTAAATCCTGGAAAGTCGCCAAATTATTAGAGGTCAATAAACTATTAGTCATGACGATAAATCTATCATCTCATAAATCATCACAAGCATTTTTGTGGCTTTAGCCAGCAGCATTGTATATGCTACTGGCTAAAGTAGCATATACAATGTAGTAGCTGGCAGTATATAAGTGCAAGCCGTATATAAACAGGGATAAAAAAGTGTTTCTGAAAATTTATACCATTCAGAGTTTTAAAGAAATATTTTTTTACCTACTACGTAACAAAAGTGAACGACAGGGACGTCGATGCCGATTTAAACTATGACAACTCCTTTGTAAGAAATATGTTTTCGTGACAATATAAAAAAACGAACAATAATGAAAGTCTGTACTCCAGTTACTTACTACTTACTATCTTTTTTTGTGTTATTCATCGATTCATAAAACTTGTTATTTGACACAAACGGTATGAAATTACTAAATACACTTACATTTTTTATCGATAAATATTTCCTCTATAGATCTTACGCTTATCGGTTGCAACATTAATCGTTTAACCTTACATCAAGTTTCTTCTCAAACCAAACAAGACATTATATTCAGTATATTTAGTAATGATCAATACGCTGGGAAAAATTTTCTTACGTTGAAACGCAACGTTTCAAAATTAAACGATCACTGTATGATTGTGCCGTCATATTCCCACTATTAATATTCAATTAACGTCATAATATATATCCGTCAATTCAAACAGTTCATTATTCTCGTTCGATCAATTTAAACTTACCGTTACGTACCAATTTACATATATTTGCATACTTCATAACCAATTTCCTATGTAACTCGTTTGACAAGTGTGGATGATACGAGATATTTAAATGAACGCTGTATGGCTGCTTAAGAATTTTGTTGTCTTTATTATTCCTGTATGTACAGGCTATAAAAATAGGTATACAACCACTAACACTGTAGGGTTGTGCAAATGATGTTAACGATAGGATTAAATGAATAAATATCTTATTATTGTACACCACAAAACAAAGGAATCAGAAAACATAAAAATGTTAAGAATAATCTACAATTTGGCGGCATTATCGCTGCATAACGATCTCTTCCAGGCAACCTGAATTGTTTCCTGTATAGCTATCGTCTGTATACACCTGTTAAAATTGTGGAACATTCTCACTCGAGCTCCTAGAAAAGATACAGTATTCAGTTTGAGATTCATACCTGTACATTCCCATTATTATAAACTTTCTCCATGAGTGTTCTAAAAGCCTAAATCACATAGGATACTTTAACATTGAACTTACTTTATTATATACATCTTACTCACATTATTATTCACTTTCTCATAGAATTAAATATGCGGTGTCTCTTTTACTCATATTTAATTAGACTATGACGATAAGAAGAGATTATATTTAAGATGTGGTAAATGCCAACAAAACTATTAAAGAAAATACTAAACACTCCCATTCTAAGTCAATAGCTTATATCTGTAACTCAACTGTCAATTCATATTTTATACAACTCATATTTATTATGTAAATGTAAATATTTTCTACTAACTTTTTAGATATAAATATCCTTCTTAGGTTGTTATTAAGTTTAATTAAAATCGGTTTATTTACATAGAAGTTTTTGTATTTGAAAGTTTGTTTGAAAAGACGTGAGGCGTAAACAAACGCTCTTTGTGTATATTCAAGCTCCAATTATAGATTATGACATATCAATGTGGTGACAGTGCAGCGGAACAATGCGAGGACAAAGCTGTCACGATAGTGGAACCCATGTCTATTGCTGTTCTTATGTAGAGTTGTTTCTTGTTCCTAACTATTTTATATTACTAGCTGGTCCGGCAGACGTTGTTCTGACCTTACCGGTAGGTGGCGCGATGAGTATGATAAATAAAATATATTAACTGGACTAAAGACCTATCCGGCCTAGATTTTGTGATATTCTTGTTTGACCTTAGGGTCAACAACCAACACATATTGTGAATATAAGTCATTTTGGTCTATAAATATAAAATTTGTTAATAACTCGACCACAGCTCAAGCTTTCGGATCTTGGCACAACTATGAACCATCGTCTCAACAATACAATTGTATTGTAGTAATATGACCTAGATCGGTCAAGTCATGCAATTTACACGATCACTAACATACGCACAGAAGATTTTTATACTCGTACCTATATATATCTCGAACATGTAAATATATTAAGATACGACTTCGTATGCGTGGACTTCGTAATTTGCATATAATATGTTCTTTACTATAATCGAAAATTAATCCTTCCTTTTACGAAAATCTTATGAAATACATTGAAAGAGTATTTTTATAAGATTTCGAGTACATAAAATTGTCCCATTCATACATCTAGGTTGAATTCCCAAAGGCGCTTAGATTGGTATTTAATTATCATTATTTATGTTCATTAACTATTGTCCTAAATGCCAATATTAATTCCTCTAAATTCAAAAACATAGAACTTCCTTCCCATAGCCAATCCAACCCTATTTCATTTCTAAAGGGATACATTTTCGAAATATATTTATTATTTTAAGTTTGAAGCTCCTGACATTTAGAGACTAGCAAGTGGTATTTCGTTTTTCTATTATAGATTAAGTGATATACTTTACTGTCATTTTGAATAATTATTTTATTTTCTTTAAGTATGTTTACAAGTAGATAGTATCAAGACATGCTTCACTATACATTATTATAATTCCACGCTGTACTACGATAAAGAGATAAAGATTTTCTCCGTGGTCGAGCCAAGCGGCGGCTTTAACTGCTCCTCGAATGGGCCGGCTCGACCGGATTGATACCACGGCCTCGCAGAATACCTGCGTGAAGAAGAGGCATCTTGTGCTTCTGCGTTTTGTTCGGTGAGTGAGGTAACCGGAGGCCCACATCCCCTCCCTATTCCCTTCCTCTTCCCTCCCATCTCCCAAATATCCTTAAAGACCGGCAATGCACCTGCAGCATCTATGGTATTGCAAATGTATGTGAGCGACGGTAATCACTTACCATCAGGTGAACCGCTTGCTCGTTTGGAGTCTTTTCCATAAAAAAAAAGCAGTTTAAGACCGAAGAGATGAAATTTTAAAAATCCTTTCTAATGGAGATTGGGTGGGTCATATTATTTATAATATTTATATAATAAATGCATGGTGTATTGTTTGTCTCGATGCAAACAAAGTATGACCACAAGATCTTTTTCAAGGTACATTTTTCTAATTCGCACTAAAGATACCAAATTAAATTTTTAACCGGAATTCTCCGCGGAAAACCATATAGCGCTTTCGGATACATGTAGTTAAGTGCGTAACGTGCGAATACGGGTCCCGTTAGCGCGCGTAATTTTTCGTTATTGACAATTGATAAATATGAAACTATAATTTTCATCGATAATTATCCTTTCATACCTTGGTAATATTATGTATCAATTTATAATTTTCTTGATTCTGTTATTTTTTGGATAAAGTAATCAGAGTGTGATGATGTATTATTAAAAAAAAAAAATAAACTATGTTCTTTTGCTATTTGTTTGTGACTTTATTTATACGCTTATAATATTATAAAGTTTTATAACATGCAGAATACAAACTTATCTGCAAAGTTATCACGCATCAACTTTTTGCACAAATATATTAACAAAGCTCGGAGTAAAAGTATATCCACACTACCGCACGATGTCCTCGTGGGGTGTTGAGGCCGACAACTATCTCGCGTTGCATTCCATCCTAAGCGAGATACTATGAACTTTAATAAGTAATGTATGCTTTAAAATATGTGACATAAGTAACTGTAATGCACAATACATCTTATATGTATTTAGAATATTAAAAACGATATTTAAATAAAACTTTCATTATTTAAAATATAGGTGAAAAACTTAATTAATGCAAAATATTATTTAACATACAATGTACCGTGGCCCGTATAAGTTGTCTTATATGTTATAAAGTATGTCGCCCGGTAGTTATAATGTACAATTTTTTTAAAATAATCACTTCAATTATTTTATTTTACTAAAGTTTACAATTAATGTTAATTTATAGAAAACTGAAAAGACGTTTTCGTGATTGGCTGAATTATTTGAAAGTTGTAAGGAATACAATATCAAATCCGCAATGAACACTGAGGGACCTTAAATTGACGGGTTGGAGATAAGTGATCATTTCATAACTCCTGGCAACACCGCCACCGCCACCTACGTGAAATATTCCTATTATTATTACCCTATAAGTCGAAAATAATTTATCCCAGAGACCACATCTATACATTCTCTAGGCGACATTGAGTGGAAATTTTGCCACTGGCTGCGCTTTAATATCATTGGTTGTCACGAAAACACGCAAGCTTTAACATTTAACAATATTCTCTAGTCGTAGTGTAGCGAGCCTGGATCGTATCGCCAAATAATCTCAATGGGATACTAAAATCTATAATTTAAAATACATTACGAATCATTGGTAAATTTAAATTTAACTTATTTTGAAAAGTGTTTTAATGGGATTTCCGTTACATTACTTCACATTAAAATGTTTATTTAGTGTAATATTCACCGTCGAAAAAGCATTACTCGGAAACCAGATTGTCAGAGATCTATCAAAAAAAATCGATGACTTGGTTAAGTCTTTAAACCTGCACTGGACGTGTTTTTTTAATTATTTTTCTAAAAACCTTTCTTTCCTCTGTAGAAATTTCGTATCTAAAATGCAATTTACATTCATAAATTGCACATGGACAAGTACTCAGTCCCGGAGCAAGTTGCACCCAAACGCTTAGTCAATACGCCACCAAGCCGTCGAACTTTTTAAAATGAGAGGAGTCCTATGTCCAGCAGATGGTCTTTTGTAGGCTGGATATTTATTAGGACTTTGTATAGCATTGGACTTGTATATGTAGTATTTAGAGTTTGTTGACTTGTATATGTAGAGTTACATAGAGATAACTGTTATGATAATGCTTGAAAGAGAATGCAGCACAGTAACGATGGACAAGTGGAGAAATTGTATTGTAATTCAAATAACTTTTGTATTTCATGTTTTTTTTGTCTTACAGAAATAAAAGCAGCATACTTTTATTTGGCACCCCTGCAACATAGTTTTATTTTTTTTATACAACTCAATTTATTAAAAATTTATCTACATATGATTAATTAGAAATGTAATAAGAAGTCAATGTTACGTATCTTTTTAAATCTCTCCATAACATTGTCAAAGGAACGTAATAATCTCGAATGCTTATGTAGAATTCAGCTTACATTACTGGGTGTGTACGTAGATATAGCGAACATAATGGTTAGAAGTCGTGCCACGTTTAAATTCAAAAGCGCACCACTATTCGCTTTACTGTAATTTTGAATTGGTAATTCTATCAGATAGAATTAAATAGCCACTGTTTTGGATCTGACTTCGCTTCAGGGAATGTCGTAAATGTGATCGCAAGAAGAAACTGTAGTGTACAGTCAATAAGCGGCATATAATTTCTAACAATTAATGAAATAAATTATTTGGTTGGCAGAAGCAAAGACGTTTTTAATCAACAGCTAACCGGTCTCACCTTTACATTTAGATTACAATATTATCAAATATTACAATATGTTTAGTGATTATCTAAAATATGGACGATGATGATGATTTCCTTTTGGTTTTAATTATTTTTTTATTACCCCAATTTGGGGCAAATATTCCTTACCAAGCAACTCTAATTTCGTAACATTGAATAAATCTACCTTCGTTTACTGAGATTCTTAGCACGTACCTACTGTTAACGGGATCATTTATTAATATTGTATGCCTTTATAGGCGAAATCAGTCGGCTATAAAGTAAAAATAAGCAACTAAACTGTGTGTAAACTTGGTGGAACTGTGGAGTTCCACCAAGAGACAATAGTCGCAAATATTTAATAAAATATACTGAACACTTATATAAAATATAAAAGGAATTATAATTATTTATAATACAGTCTGATACTCAAAGATACTAAGTTGTTCAAATTTGCTTAAAAATATATAAAAATTACCTAGACAACCGATCATTGCTATAAGTAGTAACAAAAACCCATAAGATGAGTGTAAGAGGGAATATGCCTTCAGACTGACGGACGTGGCCCAACTGATGACAGACAATCTATCCGAATATGTTGAACCCAGATTGCGCCGATTAGTGATGCAGATGATAGACAATCTATCCGAATATGTTGAACCCAGATTGCACCGATTAGTGATGCAGATGACAGACAATCTATCCGAATATGTTGAACCCAGATTGCACCGATTAGTGATGCAGATGGCAGACAATCTATCCGAATATGTTGAACCCAGATTACCGATTAGTGATGCAGATGACAGACACCCATCCGAATATGTTGAACCCAGATTGCACCGATTAGTGATGCAGATGACAGACAATCTATCCGAATATGTTGAACCCAGATTGCACCGATTAGTGATGCAGATGACAGACAATCTATCGGAATATGTTGAACCCAGATTGCACCGATTAGTGATGCAGATGGCAGACAATCTATCCGAATATGTTGAACCCAGATTGCACCGATTAGTGATGCAGATGGCAGACAATCTATCCGAATATGTTGAACCCAGATTGCACCGATTAGTGATGCAGATGACAGACAATCTATCCGAATATGTTGAACCCAGATTGCACCGATTAGTGATGCAGATGGCAGACAATCTATCCGAATATGTTGAACCCAGATTGCGCCGATTAGTGATGCAGATGATAGACAATCTATCCGAATATGTTGAACCCAGATTGCACCGATTAGTGATGCAGATGACAGACAATCTATCCGAATATGTTGAACCCAGATTGCACCGATTAGTGATGCAGATGATAGACAATCTATCCGAATATATTGAACCCAGATTACCGATTAGTGATGGTGATGACAGACAATCTATCCGAATATATTTGAACCCAGATTGCACCGATTAGTGATGCAGATGACAGACAATCTATCCGAATATATTTGAACCCAGATTACCGATTAGTGATGCAGATGACAGACAATCTATCGAATATGTTGAACCAGATTGCACCGGATTAGTGATGCAGATGACAGACAATCTATCGGAATATGTTGAACCCAGATTGCACCGATTAGTGATGCAGATGACAGACAATCTATCCGAATATGTTGAACCCAGATTGCACCGATTAGTGATGCAGATGACAGACAATCTATCGGAATATGTTGAACCCAGATTGCACCGATTAGTGATGCAGATGACAGACAATCTATCCGAATATGTTGAACCCAGATTGCACCGATTAGTGATGCAGATGACAGACAATCTATCCGAATATATTTGAACCCAGATTGCACCGGATTAGTGATGCAGATGACAGACAATCTATCCGAATATGTTGAACCCAGGTGCACCGATTAGTGATGCAGATGATGACAATCTATCCGAATATGTTGAACCCAGATTGCGCCGATTAGTGATGCAGATGATAGACAATCTATCCGAATATGTTGAACCCAGATTGCACCGATTAGTGATGCAGATGACAGACAATCTATCCGAATATGTTGAACCCAGATTGCACCGATTAGTGATGCAGATGACAGACAATCTATCCGAATATGTTGAACCCAGATTGCACCGATTAGTGATGCAGATGACAGACAATCTATCCGAATATGTTGAACCCAGATTGCACGGATACTAGCATTGTTACCAGTGCAAGAGTAGCGCGTGGTGATAATAAGTGAACCTTCGCAGAAATTTTTAGCTTCTTAAAAAGCTTACGCCCTGTTTAGCAGTGGGATAAAACAGGCTTGTGAAGAAAAGCTCATTAGAATGTTAGGTACGTGACAGAGCAGCGCTTAAGCCAGATACTGGTTATAGTACATAAATAAGTTGGCATGACCGAATTAGTCTCAGAGAATATCTGAGTAAAGTGTCATAAGGATGAAACTGAGACTCAATTATGTGAGGAGGGGTTTCGTTGTATATCATGTGCTCAGAAGAGACACATAATAGTTAATTCTTCATCAAAATGGATGTACATACGTATATAAAACAACCATACCATAATAAACATTTAGTGAAGAACCGTGAAAAATTACTTTGTGCCGGTTTACCACCTTCTTGAATGAAATACAATAATTAACTTCACAATAAGAGGGGACATAATTTATATCAGACTAGAAAACCAAATACTCTGGCATAGATAACCTGAATGCTGAACCACGCGGCCTCCTTCGTTTCGATTACAATTCTATCATCTCTAAGATACCCTATTACATCTCTACGACTATAGAATATGCGTGCACTGATGTTCATTTTGTAAGTAGGCCACCGTTTGACCAGGATCACAGTCGGTACCCAGTGGTGATAAGATATTCCACAGTCACGTCAACCGAATAGATTCATGTTCACTTATTGAGTTATTCTGATAAGACAGCGCAAAGTGTTCCACTACCTTGCCGTATACTCTAGATTAAAACAAAACATTGTAGTAAGTGTACGTACCTCCCAACACCATTACCAAAATTCCTCCATGTATTATGTCAAAGTTGTCAATAATAATCCTGGCAAACGCATTACTTTACTACAAATACATCAAAACAAATGTATGACAATCAAGAACAACTCGAAAAAAATACTTTGACAAACATTTGATCATGCCCTAACCTTGTAATGCTAATTACGAAAGCATAACGCACGGAGTACAACGCAGTCGTGATTTTGTAATAACCATCCAATTTGACATCCTCCCAGTTCGTGGCCACCATATAAAACAACCGCACACGTTCCCCTACTATGCCTCCATTTTGTCCTGCCCAGCCAATTGTCAGAGCCGTCACATAAACACTAAGGCCCTGTGAAGACCTTTGCATTCCGTAAAAGGCTAAATTAGTACGGGATTTGTATTATTTATTTTTATATATATAAGCAAAGCTGCTTCCAATAAATAAAAAAATATTGTTACAGAGTTTTAAATTATGATAATGACGACAACTTATCTATGTCTTATTCTATGTGCATGGGGTAAAAGAGTATACTATAAAAAAATATAACAAGCTCTTACATTGTTTTTATAAAATAAAAACCTTACCTTTTTCTATAGAGATTTTTCCTGAGTCGCAAAGGCAGTTTACATACATAAATTACACCTGGACAAACACCCAGACTCGGAACGATTATTTGTAGTTGATACGAATACTATCGGAATCGAACCTGGGATCCGCAGCATTGAAACTAAACACTTAGTCTCTACGCCACCGAGATATGCCCAATAATGGGGTGATCTTGGAGAGGTCTTGGAATATTTTAGCCTTCTCTACGCACTTTTCCCCAGAGCTTATTTGAGACGTGACAGATGAAACGAACGTTCCTAAGCATTGAACGAGTTTTGAACTAGCACACATTTCAAATGTTTGTCAAAGTATTTTTATCGAATTGTTCTTGGTTGTCACACATTTGATGATAATGATGATGATGATGACACATTTCCTGACACCTTATTACCAATCTGTGAAATTTCGGTTCGGCATAGTCATTCTGTAAGGAGGCAGGGTGTACCGCGTGCAAAGGAGGTGCTTGATATTTGGAGAAAGAGATGGTGTATTCCCCCTTACACAACTAAGCTAACAGCTAAAATCGTTCCACCATTGAGGACAAGTCTCTCTTCTTTTATCTGAGCTGTTTATGAAGTCGAGAAGAAACCAGACTTTTTACCATGTAATAAATTTTTTTTCTTTACGTGTTAGGGTTTTCTCAAAAGTAAGTTTAGAAAAATATATCAACAATACCGGGGATCGAACTCAAAGGTTGCTCACGTTGGTACTAGGAAATTATAGACAAGCAGCAAGAACGCCAGTTCCCCGAGCTAACCTTTAATCATACATTAACCCTTTTAGTCATAACAAAAGAATTTCAATTAATGATAATAACAAATAAAAAAAAAAATCTTAAGAAATAAACAGTACCTTAGTACAGAGCATTTACTGCTATCAAAATTTTTTGTGTGTACATAAATTATAAAATAAATAAAAAACAAACCAATTAATTCATATTATCCATATAATTTAATTACATTACATCTGAAGTTTTATTCTTAGGGAATAGGTAAAATCAATAAAGATGCTGTTTCTTGTACTTTTTCACGTACGTCACGTCTGCGTGCAAAACGCTTCGGCAACGTAACAAAAGCTTATTTTAACAAGTCATGTCTAATTTATAAGCGTTCGTATAATCACCCACATTGTTATAATGCGTAGTTCGTATTTCCGTAGCTAATGTGATCGATATGGAGCAAGGGCGTTCACTGAACAATACCGTAACAAGATGTTGATTATTTTGACATTAGAGTGATGTGTCGTTAAATCTATACAGTATATTAATACAGGCTATGAAATGAAATATACGAACCGATATTAGCGATATTATATGAATATGTGTAAATTTTTTAATATTGAATGTATGTGGCACATTTTGTTCATTACACATTACGGCAGCGAATGCATCTCCCGCTTAATTCTTGGCAGTAAGTATTTAGGTAAGTAAATAGAAACGTATTCACTTTCCTGTATGCCGAAGTAACGATGGAACGTCAAATGTAATGACATGTCAGTCGCGGGAGAAACAATAGATACAGATCACTAAACCAGTGCAGTCGCTTTAACGTTTCTTATCTTTTTCTTAAAAACGTTACCACCAATGTAGGTAATTTCTCCTGAGTTGTAAAGGGCTTTCATAGACATAAATTGTACAAGGAGTTTTTCCTTGTACCCACCCAGACCCGAAACAATTATTTGTAGCATCCCAGCTAAACTCTTAAGTAATGCATCACCGACCAGCCATAACTTAACGTATTATATATATATGTATATTTTGTATATATATGGACAAGAAAGGACATTACCTATTGAGATTAGAATTTAACGCTTTAAGTAAGAGTTAATAATCACTTTTAAAACCCTATATAATAATTTATGGCTGGCCAACAAGTACAATAAATATCTAATTGAAAATATTGCATATGATATTGCCAAATAAGCTGTTTAAACATTGCATAGAACCTTGAAAGTATTACCAGACTAAAAAGTTCATATACAAAAACAGACAAGTACAATATCAAAGTATTTCGATGTATTCACGGTACAATCGGCGTGACGAATCTCTTCTCTAAAAAATATTATTAATTTTAAAGGAAATGACTATAATTTGTCGCAGTTGGAACAATCTCATTCACGGTTGCTGTTATAGACTGCTGTTATAGCGAGAAGCGTCTTGCAAGCCAATTTGTTGCTTACATTACAAGAGAGAGAGAGAGAGGCAGAGAGAGATAGAGAGATTTAAGAAGCTGACATTTTTTTCATATTTTTAATCGATAGTGTTTATCTCTTTTGGGTTACAAAAGGTAAAATGTAGTAAAAAGGTCCTATTACATTCCTAACCTAGTTCTGAAGTATTTGCACATTTACACTATAAATAAACAGAAACTTGGTTTTTTTTTGGTTCCTTTTAAACAATACCCAATTATGTGCTTAATAACGAGTACCAAAAAGGTAAAGGAATACGGATTTTACTCACTTATTTAACTATCCTAATTGCTACACTTGTAAAACTGCAAAATGCTGGCCTCATTGACAACCTCAGACCCTAGCAGGTTTCTTAATCATTTACCCATCTCAAGAAGAAGATTAAATCAGCATTGTACACATTTTTACATTCAGCCGTTTAAGGCATTCTTATGTCGAGATATGTTTATCATTTCGAGTATTAATTTACTTAGCTTAATTGAGTAAAGGCTATAATTTAGTATAAAAAAAAATACCATGTTAAATAGTATGATATGAAGTTATGTCCAAACAAAAATATATTTCTAGTAGATAGGTGTAATCTTAATTTTCGGATTATGAACGACTTTTGTATTTTACAAGGATACAAACTCGTTATCACCCTTGAGCAGTAAGATGGAATGCCTCACAGCCTGTAATTACACTGGCACTCTGTACGTTTCAAACCGGAAGACCACAGTGCAGAAAGAAGCAACGGCTGAAATATTTTTTTTTATATATCATGATATGTTACTAAGTATGATGTATAATGTTAGTTTAATTATTTATATAAACCAAAAAATTGTGATAAATTTGTCGCTTCTGATCTTAGATGTGTAAGTAAAAAAGTATTTTGCTGATTTTCCTTTATCAAAGTGCTGTTAACAAAGAAAGAAGACAGGATAGGGAAAGATGGGATACGCTGTCTTTGATTGTCATCTGTTATAGGTAAACAATAAGCTTTAAAGGTAGTTAGACGAGATTATGGTCATTTGCTTACTTCTTACAGTCTCTGCTAAAAGCCATAACTATACTCAATTTATTATAGAACAGTGCCTAATAATTCCTTAAATACAATTAAAAAAAGAATTTCGTTTCATTATCATGCCTGAAAGACATGAGGCGGCTAGTTTTTAATTTTAAATTATAATTTATAATTGTATTCAATAGGTAACATTAAAATTAATTTAAATGTTAAGTACACAATAGACCAAGTTGAATATGTATCTTATCTATTTCCGATATCACTAAGTCTTCATAAAAAAAAAGGGGCTCTCACAACCTTATTTTGGTGGATAGAGGTCTAGATATTTTAGCCCTTGTAACCCAGCTTATTAGGGACAATGTCACAAGTGGTGAGCCTGTCGCCGTCTCGTTGTTACGTTGTTCCAAATGAACTGTGGTATAAAGTAAGAAACTACTCCAATATTTGAATATAATATCTTATACATATTATGAGCTTCATTGCGGTTTCCAGCACTACTACAGATATATTACGCGAAGATAGAAACTGCCAATTGTATTCAGAAATTGTCGCCGTGGTCAAAAATAGAGGACTCTAGGCCGATTTTCATCATCATTCCCTTTGAATCACAAATTACGAAAAATGAACAGACACTCAATACTAAATAATGCAAATGCGAATGGAATGAGGATGAAAATACCGATACTTATATATCTTTTGCCACCATATCTAAAGGTCAACCTCATCTGCACGCGATGAGCCTGTGTTATGAAATGGCAGTGGTACATCCGCCTAATATCATTTATTATTTTTAATAATTTGTCTGTATTATTTTATAGTTTTAAATAAAATATAAATTGAATATTGTCTATTTATGGATTGTAATGTTAATCTCTGTCAAGGGTATTGCTATTAACAAAATGAAACAATGTTAAATAATTTCATAACAGGGTTTCGTAATTCACTACATTGCATTTAATTCACGAAAGAGAATTCACATTCACATTCCTTTAATTTTAATTTAGCAAGTTTACATACCGGAAAAACCCTATATATTATTTATTAGTTGTGATCGATTGCCGCATAAAGTCTGTATAAAAGCGCATTAATCTGTAGCGAATGCATCTTATCAAAAAAGAGATATCAACGCGTAAGGCGTTTGAAATAAATCTTTAAAATAGTCTGAATATTTTATTCGTTGTAACACCTGCGGTCCAACAAACGAGACTCTGGCTACTGACTAATCCCGGACAATCGATCAAACTGTGCCGAAACCAAATACTACAGACTAGTGATAGGGAGCAGTATCTCTAGCTACGACCGGCACTACGCTAACTAACATGCCTGCCCCGCTTGGTCAGTACTTCCAGTTTTGCCATACCAACTTGTGTTGAAGCTTTCGTGGGCCAATGTCCAGTAGTGGGATAGAGACTGATAGATAAATAGATAGAACTCGAATACACAGAATAGGTATGTTATGGCGCAAATATGAATAGTTTTTAAAACGTATTAGTAATAGGTATTTAATTATTGTTTCTTTGTTAGGTTGTTAAATATATGAAATTAACATCACAATTACGTAAATACTTAGATAGGTACAACAATATTTAAAACCCATTTGAAAAATATTTTAAGTACTTACCTGAAGTTTCAATGATAAATAACTAATGTTTACTAGCGTTAATTTTGATTACTCTAAAATACAAGCTATCGTGTAACCAAACATATTACAAAATAAAAAACGACATAACAGAGCATGTTGAATATTTTGATTGAAGTATATAATCAAAGATAAAATAACACAACTTACGTAGTGAATCTATCCTTTAATTAAACAGTTAACCTGCTCACTGTGTGGGGTACACAGAGGCTGCTACGGCGTCCGGGTTGGAATGTCACACCTGTGACCACAAAACACAGTACTAACACACGAATTCTCACGAGTTTTCTTTAAAAACGTTACCTCTGTCAAAAACAAAACACTCGAAATCGTTCAACGCGATTACAATGTCACATGAACTTTAATCGTAAAAAGTTCGCGCGTTTAGAGCATTGCCGCGACAGCCGCTAACAACCTACGAAGAGAGCGGCGATCGGACCCGAACTGACGTCACCAAGATGTACGCGATGGCGACAGGTAGTGGGGGTGAGAGCGGGACAGAAAATACGTGCCAACTGCCAAGCAGCGCCGCCACACCACACCTGTCGACGAAAAAGAAACAACTGCAAACTACCAATGAGGCGAGTGAACAACATTCGCTTCTACGGTGACGCAACGCGGTAAAGTTTAACCGGGTGCGGGCAGGAAGAAAATGTCGGTGAGAATTATGCATTTAATACTAGACTAATTAAGATTCTTTGTCCTGGTATGTAGGTTCTTTGCTGTCCCTGCATTGTCAAATTCGTACTTATCTTACGTAAATATCGCATTACACCATCTATTTGTATGTTTTCTTATTATGTAATCTATCCTCTATTATGTAACTTCAATATACACACCTACTTATGTATAAGCTACAAACTAAATAGATATTTACTTTGTCTTTACCAGCCTGTTTAAGTCCACTGTTGAACATACTTATGCCTTTTCATGAAAGCGTCAACTAAAACTGGCAAATGTACCCGGCTCACCGCGATGGTCAGGCTGTTGTGTAAGTATATCACTAGAGATTTGGGTTTGGTATATTTAGATGGATTTTCCATCAGCGTGTATAAGCTTTTTTAAAGATGCTAATCGTGCAATCTATCGAAATTTCAATATCGTATGACATCTAGGGAGAGAGGCAACAAGATGGTGATTTTTTTACAACTAGACCAGATAGAACATTTGTTTTCCACGCAAGGCATGTATCCTGGACAACCTACTGCCAAAAATGTTGAAAGGGTTGCAAGGGTTGAGGGCTTGCGTAGCCATTAACCAACAATAGTTGGATTCAATCAGAATTTTTTAACGCCACAACTAACCTACTTATTATTTTTATTAAAATATTCTTGATATAAAAATTCGGACCAGCTTACCTAAAGTCGTATGGGTGTTTTATTTTCTAGACTGCATAAAACAAAAAAAAATCTGACAAAAATACTTCCACATGCCATATGTTATATATACATATATATATATATATATATATATATATATATATATATATATATATATATATATATATATATATATATATATATATATATATATATATATATATATATATATATATATATATATATATATATATATATATATATATATATATATATATATATATATATATATATATATATATATATATATATATATATATATATATATATATATATATATATATATATATATATATATATATATATATATATATATATATATATATATATATATATATATATATATATATATATATATATATATATATATATATATATATATATATATATATATATATATATATATATATATATATATATATATATATATATATATATATATATATATATATATATATATATATATATATATATATATATATATATATATATATATATATATATATATATATATATATATATATATATATATATATATATATATATATATATATATATATATATATATATATATATATATATATATATATATATATATATATATATATATATATATATATATATATATATATATATATATATATATATATATATATATATATATATATATATATATATATATATATATATATATATATATATATATATATATATATATATATATATATATATATATATATATATATATATATATATATATATATATATATATATATATATATATATATATATATATATGTAAAGCCAGGCCCGCCTTAGGTTTTAATATGGCCTTTAATGTCTCTGGCAACGAATCTGTAGAATTTCATGAATGTACATAAGCCAAGCGACGGCTTTTGCTGGTGCTAGAATGGGCCGACCCAGCCGGGGTAGTACCACGACCTCGCAAATTCCTCTCCCTCCTCCCATATTCCGCCTCTCGATCCTCCTATCCTCAAAATATCTTTAAAGGCCGGCAACGCAAACTCTGATCTTGGATCCGAGTTGCAGGTTCAATTTTTCACAAAAAAATTTTGATGCAGGATCATGACCACTTTTAACTTTATCAACATGTTGTGAGGCTTCTTTAGAGTTTAGAGCTATGATTACAAATTTTTTAATTTAGCTTGATGCAATTCTCCTCAATTATAAAACACTTCATTTTCAACTTTCATCAATAGTCAGCGTTATCATCGATCCTTTCTCTTAAGCTTCAGAAGCGGATTTAGGGCATATCCTGTAAATCTATGGTAAGCACAGGCCCTAGCGGGAATCTTAATTTCTTCTTTCCTTGCAGGGTTTAGTCGAATTCTGTCTTTGACAGCGTTAACAGCCCGTCTGGTCCTAATAGCATATCAAATATCCTAGCATATCATATATCAGCATAGCAAATCGCCCAGATTTGTATGCTTTCGAAGCGTCTTAAAAATTACTGTCGCTCCATACCCACTTTGTGCAAAGCAATCACTGCAATACTGTTTTCTTTAACGCCTCACTCCATAATGTAATTTACCAATCACGGTGAAAAATAATATTATGTGAAATGGCGGCAAATCGATCGAGGTTTCTCGGTAATAAACGCAATCCAAATTTGAATTCTAAAAACAAAAAAGAAAGCAAAGAACAATTATATTGTAACATTATTTATGGCCTGACTAGATATATATATATATATATATATATATATATATATATATATATATATATATATATATATATATATATATATATATATATATATATATATATATATATATATATATATATATATATATATATATATATATATATATATATATATATATATATATATATATATATATATATATATATATATATATATATATATATATATATATATATATATATATATATATATATATATATATATATATATATATATATATATATATATATATATATATATATATATATATATATATATATATATATATATATATATATATATATATATATATATATATATATATATATATATATATATATATATATATATATATATATATATATATATATATATATATATATATATATATATATATATATATATATATATATATATATATATATATATATATATATATATATATATATATATATATATATATATATATATATATATATATATATATATATATATATATATATATATATATATATATATATATATATATATATATATATATATATATATATATATATATATATATATATATATATATATATATATATATATATATATATATATATATATATATATATATATATATATATATATATATATATATATATATATATATATATATATATATATATATATATATATATATATATATATATATATATATATATATATATATATATATATATATATATATATATATATATATATATATATATATATATATATATATATATATATATATATATATATATATATATATATATATATATATATATATATATATATATATATATATATATATATATATATATATATATATATATATATATATATATATATATATATATATATATATATATATATATATATATATATATATATATATATATATATATATATATATATATATATATATATATATATATATATATATATATATATATATATATATATATATATATATATATATATATATATATATATATATATATATATATATATATATATATATATATATATATATATATATATATATATATATATATATATATATATATATATATATATATATATATATATATATATATATATATATATATATATATATATATATATATATATATATATACATATATATGTAAAGCCTGGCTCGCCTTAGGTTTTAATATAGGCCTTTAATGTCTCTGGCAACGAATCTATAGAATTTCATGAATTTGTACGTGGTAGAGCCAAGCGACGGCTTTTGCTGCTGCAAGAATGGGCCGAGCCGGCCGGGGTAGTACCACGACCTCGCAAATTCCTCTCCCTCCTCCTATATTCCGCCTCTCGATCCTCCTATCCTCAAAATATCTTTAAAGGCCGGCAACGCAAACTCTGATCTTGAATCCGATTTGCAGGTTCTCGACAAACTTTGGCCATGACCACTTTTAACTTTATCAACATGTTGTGAGGCTTCTTTAGAGTTTAGAGCTATGATTACAAAATTTTTAACTTAGCTTGATGCAATTCTCTTCAATTATAAAACACTTCATTTTCAACTTTCATCAATAGTCAGCGTTATCATTGATCCTTTATTAAGCTTAAGAAGCGGATTTAAGGCATTTCCTGTAAATCTACGGTAAGCACAGGCCCTAGCGGGAATCTTAATTTTTTCTTTCCTTGCAGGGTTTAGTCGAATTCTGTCTTTGACAGCGTTAACAGCCCGTCTGGTCCTAATAGCATGAAATCGCCCAGATTTGTATGCTTTCGAAGCGTCTTAAAAATTACTGTCGGCTCCATACCCACTTTGTGCAAAGCAATCACTGCAGTACTGTTTTCTTTAACGCCTCACTCCATAATGTAATTTACCAATCACGGTGAAAAATAATATTATGTGAAATGGCGGCAAATCGATCGAGGTTTCTACGTAATAAACGCAATCCAAATTTGAATTCTAAAAACAAAAAAGAAAGCAAAGAACAATTATATTGTAACATTATTTATGGCCTGACTAGATATATGTATAGATTTATCAACGTTGGATACGAGCACGGAGGTTCAGGTATCCAGTGCCGCTGCCACATTATTGGCGACACAAATACAATATTATGCCATGGTTTGGGGCGTTTGATTATAACTCACTGTGAGTGAGAAAGATTCTCACTCTACGGGAGATAGGGTGATACCAACGTAACACAGGTTTCAGACACATCTGGACACATCTGTTACCTACTTCGAATAAAGTTGTTTGCAGATGACTGTTAATTACTTTGTCACCCCAATTAGTACTCAAAAAACACTTTCCGGAATGTAACCGACATTCTACATTTATTGGACGGTTTACACTGGATTCTGGGCTACTGAGCCTAGAATCTGATCAAGTTGTGCTACTATTTCACACGAGACTATCTCCTGAATTTGTATCGAGCTCGGGTCCGCTAATGTACGGAGTACTGTAACTATGTTTAGGGCGGTACTGTTATATATCAACGACCTGCCTGAGAGCTTGTGGTAAGACCTGTTAAGAGACTTATGGGTGCGAATGATTCGTTATTTGAGGCTAAACTAGAAATATAGACTAGTCTCGAGCACCGCCGTAAAGTTTCCAGTCTTTAATATTCTATAGTCTGTACATAGTGACAGGTTCCTCTGCTTAGGATTATTTTACTTTTTTCTTTAATAGGTAATTTATTTCATTATTAAGGGTGTAACATTACGAATGCATGTAAATTTGCAAGAGCAATAATATAATGGTACGGCTACTCTCAAAATAAATGATTTATGGGTATAGCCGCTTACTACCCATATACTGTTTATGGCAGTGGCTCATTCATTTCTTTATTTATTCTTTATTGTACATCACCTTAGGTACGCCACTATTAAAAAGTTGAGACATCGCTTACGTAGGGAGTCTTATCGCTCTGAAAGTAATGAGGAATTAGATAGCAAAAAGAAGAGGGGCGTACTTAATGTAACGTATAAATGATGAAATTAGATGCAGAGGATAAAAAAGTTTATTAAGTAAGTATTATAAAAAGGAAAGTAAGACTTAAGCGCCCAGAAATGATATTTATTTTAAAAAAAAGAGACAGCGTACGTGAAAGGTGGTACGGAATTTCACAAACACATCGCGGTAACCGTCTAAGATTTTTATTAAAAAAGGTAGGGAAATGTATAGAAATTCGTAGAAAGAATTAAGTTAACATTGGGAAGAGGTAGGATTACTTAACTGATGACTTGAAGATACGGGTCCTGATTTCGAATTCCAGCATATTTGTGCAAAAACTGAGCTTAGGACTTACAATAATTTATAGAAGAAAATTGTAGGTTACTTAATTATTTCATTATTTTTGTTATTACCTTTCTTTGTTATAGTTTTACTTTAGATAAGATCTAATTAATATTAATATTCATTTAACTTTACTAGACTGTGTCTACAGGCTGTTCGTGGTTGCCTTTAGGTAAGGTGGCACATGCCTTTTTTTTAAAAAAACATTTTTATATAAAAATCAATTTGTTATGTGTTAACCTTGTTGGTAATCCTTTTTAAATAAATAAAACAAAAATCATTAGATTTTCGACTTTGGTCGTGTTGTATTGGGACCCGTGTCTCTCGACAAATCTGAACCTTTCTCCTATCTTATCGTATTGCGTTACATGGTGCCTCTGTGGTACATTTGCGTTAGATGCTATAATATTTCCTGCACAGTTGGGAACTCCCGACAGAAATCGGAAGTTCGTTTTCGCTGTGCTTGAAATCGGCCAGTTGGTCATTATCATCACTATTATACAAACATACACTAAGGTGTTCAAACCATCCAAGGAATTAAATGGGCTAAAGAAGTATGTAGGAACAAGATCGGCCAAGTATTAGACAAACTGTTGTGATAGTATCCACCGAGTTGGTTTTTACTACAGTATCATTCAAACACGAAGTCATATGGCTGCTGAGTATCATAAATTTAATAATGGTTATGTCATTCGTTTCACGCAAGCATGAAGGCGTGCCCTTTAGATTGCTCGTGGATTTGATTCTCGCCCGAATTTTTGATGCTTTAAAATCAGAGTCTGACTACGACCATTTACATGACTTTTACGACCATGCGTCTTGGTCTTTAAAATTGACAATGATTACATTTATTTGTTATATAGATACTTGGGTGTTTAAATGAAGCAACAAATAATTTTTAAATATTTTATTCATAATACAACGTGCCTGCGTGAGTAAAATTTTATTGTGTTATATTGCTTTAGTTGGTAATAGAGAAAAACTTAAATAGTTTTATAGAAAATATTGCATTTCTACGTTTAAATTACAAGAGTACGGCACTTACTATGGTACAAAATGTACAGGATTAATAGACTAATAGTAGTAATTATTCTAATATCACTTCATTTAATGATATAACCAGTGTAGTTGCGTCGCGATGCCAGCGACCAGGATCAGACCTCCTAATATACCTAGAACATTAAAAGGAGATAAAAGTATTTTAATTCAGTGGATAGCCTGGTACAATTCAGTTCAATTTAAGCGCTATAAATTAAAAAAGTGTATTTTTCATCATTATTCATAAATAGACATGAACACATTTCAAACATGGTCCATGCTAGCCTGGAGAACAAGCGATTATAATACCAAACAAATAATTACTAGTAGTCTGAAGTGACTACTACTCTTTTTTCTCGATCTTTCCGTGCATTTTTGATAAGCATATTGACTTTATATATATTGACTATATATAAACTTATCACTCTTCCAGGGAATAAATCGTGAAGACCAGCTAATGAGTCATTTGTAACATGAGAAGTGGCTCCATCTTGCTGGAAAAAGGTGTTGCGGTTGTAGCCTTTCTGGTTTTGCATTTCTGTAGCCAAAAAAGTCCGGATCATATGGCAATCACGATTTATACCCTGAAAGAGTAATAGGTCGCCGAGGAGACATCAATTGGCCACCAAGGAGCCCTGATTTAACGCCTGCTGATTTCTTCCTATGGGGCTACCTAAAAGCAAAGTTTACAATCCATTGCCACCCAACCTAAATGTTTCGAAGCAAAGATTCACTGAAGAAATCAACTCTATTCCAAGAGCGATGCTCCAGCGAGTTATTGAAAATTTTAGCTCCAGGTTAAATGAGTGTGAACAAATGAATGGTGCGCATTTGCAAACAGTTGTTTTTCATAAATGAACTTCAAGAATTGCTCTTTAAATTAACAATTAAATAAAACGAGATTTAATTGATATTTTGTTTTTTATTTTTTATCTAAAAACGAAAAACATTCTGAGACAGCCTTTACATTGACTTATACAAATAGACCCCTATTTGATATAGACCCCTAAAGTCAATATATGGTGATAGATTCTCATATGCTGCCATGACGTGAATTATTGTACCTACTGTATTCAATAAACTGGCGTTTTGGAGGTATACTCCTTTCGGCACATTATTAAAAAAGAATGGGAGAGGAATTTTATGATGCTTGCGAACAAGGTGACAGGAAGTCTACAATTTGTAGTGGCTTTGCTCACTGAATCTGCAGAAGAACGAAAATTTTATACACAAAACGAGAACCCTGTTCACTAACGCCATCTATATTTAATAACGAAAATGATGAATGTCTTCAAACGCTCGTACTTAAGTACTACCGTGTTCTCTCTGCTAGCTACTAACTATTGAGGGATAAGGAGTCCGAAATCGACGACAGACAAAAGCTTCTCATATTACAGAGCAGTTGAAAATTTAGCATAAGCAACCGGCGAATTATTTTAGCACAGGTCTGATATTTCATTTACTACTCAATATTTTATTGCATTCCATATATACATGATAGTATAAAAAATATTTAATAATCAGTTAATATATTTATTTATCCTTGCGATAGCCCGATTATAATAATGTAACGCCATCTAGTACGGATTCTTGAAATTATGTCGAGTATCACCTGTCTCAAATACCAACTTTGTTCCATAAATTTTCAAGATATGTCGTTGTTGTAAGTGACACTGATATCAACCTTGAAGTTATTGACATAACGTCGAAAATCAAAACTTCACAAACATCTTTTTTTTGCCGACAACGATTTTACGCTGCTTCGTCCAGCTGTCTGCTACATATCCATAAGCAAAATAGCAGATAAAATTGAAATTCCCTGTCCGCTATTGCGATAAGCTCGCCTCTCATTAGAGAGTTGTCCGTTCTGTCTTGCGAACAGTTGGAATATTTTATAGCGTAAAAATCATAACTAGACATTGTTGGTTTATAGCCGTTGTGTTCATATTAACATATGATCATATTCAAGACGATAAACATGATCATATATATGATCAAAAAATAAAGCAATGTAGTACGTGCCTTAGACCCGCCGATAAAGACGAAAAAAAACATCAGTTTCGTAGTCAAAGTTATTTATTAATGCCTGCTAAATTTCACATTGTCGTTGATTATTTCGTATTATTGATGTTTTTCTAAGCTAGTCAAACAAAAAAAAGTTTTTATTTGTCATAGAGTAACTATAAACGGGATAGAGTACTACATAGTAACCTACAATAAATTGTGTGATGGTAACGTAATAGGTACGTATTTTAGAATGAAATAGACAACATAGGATACTAATATATGAATTAGGAAATTTTATTACATATATACCGGCTTAACAGCAATAATACCGTCGACCCCGGCTACTGCGGTTCGGACTACAATTATGACGATTTTGAAGATATCCTTACTAACATCAATTATAATTAATTCAAGTGAAGATGCAAGTAGCAGAATATAGCTGTTTCACTAAAGTAACTGTGCACCTAAAATATTGTAGAAAGGTGTACCAACGTATTTAATTATTACAATTTTAGTTTGAAATATCAAATCATAACGTGTAAAATTTATAACGAAATAGTTATAACGAATATTATCAATAAACACGACGTTGCTTAAACCTTTATAAAGGTATAATAATGAAATAAAGTGTACTGATGATACAGACTTGCTAAGCCGCTATTTATTATCCCATTCTTTATTTGCACGAGTAGTAGTTAGTAATCAGTAGGTAGCTTTGATCTGAATAATATTGCACCTGTTTGAAGGAATAAAATGTCAGAATTGTGTTCAAGTCGTATACGGAATAAGGTAACGTTTGTAATTTTGAAGGTGGGAAACACTAATAACACAAAAAAATACTTACTCTGTGAATCCGAAGCTGTATCTTGCAAGGGAGCTCTGTACTCGTCGGTGACTTCTAAAAATTGATACATTGCTTTAAAACCAGTTCCGTCCAATCGATCGTTGGATCGAAACGTCACTTTGAAGAAATTCTTGTCAGACTCCACGTGGAACTCTTTCATCTGGCCGCAATATCGGCCAAACCTGCTGTCCTCAATCATGTAGTTAGAAAACTCTACGTAATCGCTTCCCGATATTGCTTCACAGCTGTAATGAAATTTGAATTAGTAACATTAGTATATTGATAAATTTTTTAGTTGATTTTATATCATAATGACAAATAAATGGAATCAAAATGATATATTCTTCCCCAAACTTTAATCATCAATTTGTAATCAGGCCAACGACTGATGACGGAAAATGCCAAACCCAAATATCACACACTAGTGATAAGAAGCAGTATCTTTAGTGCTAGTATCGGCACTGCCTAAACCAATCCGTTTGCTCAGTGTGTCCCTACATCTATGGGTAAATTTTTGACGCATGCCATGGCAGTGTTTGTTGGGGCTTTCATATACAGACTGAAGGCGAAAAAGATATAAAATATCTTATTATGTTTCTAAATTATGTCATCTTGTTTCGTTTCGCTTGGATGTCTCATCGGTGGGAGCGAGCGTTGTCTGCTGCGTGGATATTTAGATGTAACGTTTTTCATGTGCTAGAGCGCATAGTAATCTAAACGAATAACAGGCTACAGCTCGTCTCTATCTGTCGGACCATGAGATTTTTGAGGATTTTCCCAGAGTCGAACCTTACGATACCCACAAGAAGAAGAGTTAGCGGCTGATTTTTTTAGGGTACTGTAACACAATATACTGTCCCTCATTTATAACAAATATTAATAGAATGACATATCTGTTTAGCAAAGAAGTATTTAATGAGGTTTCTGTGCCTTTTAACGAATGAGCATGATTGTTAAATAAAAAGTAAAATATAAACTTACGGAAGAACACCTTCGACGCCGAAGTTCGTAAAGTGTAAATGCACTTTCTCCGTCTGGCCCCCGTGAAAAAAATATGTGCATTCAGTGTCACGTGGGTAGGGTCCAGGCCAGTTGGGGGAAGCGAAAGTACCATTGTGACTCTCGGAGGTATTATATACGAAAGCGCATGGGAACTCTTTCAATTGCCGCCCAGTTGTGATACCAAAATCTGAAAATAATATAAAACGGAAAAAAAAAATTTGTAATAAACAATATTTTTAGCCACGATACACATAAATATTCAATATATAGGAAAATTTATTCCCATTGAACTGCAACAACAAAAATTGCCCATTATTTTTATTTTATTGCCCATGATAAAACTGGCAAGCAGTTGCGAAATATTTTAATAACCATCAGTGCAATGTAACAAACACATTTTGTCTTCCTACTGAAAAGAACATTGTTACTAAAAAATAAAAGAAAATACTTTACACGAAAAAATAAACGTAACTGAACTTTAATAACACGGGCTTGCTAAACAAATTAGCAACTTTCGCGTCAATACATGAACTGGCTTTAATTTAATATATTTTAATGATTTCGTTTACTATTGAATACCGTAATAAATCAGAACATTAATTTGCAACAAATAATATTGCTCCTAAGCGAACTATTGCTTTTAAGGCCTGTCATAATACAAGATCCAAACAAAATCAAGATACAAAATTTGCAAATTAAAATTATTGAACAAATTAGATTTTTACTCGTTGTTCTTCTCCATCCACCTATTAATATTCCATAGCTGGACATGGACATAGCCTCTCCCTCGTCTCCTGAAGAGTCTTTGAGATGATTTATCCGACATCTGTCAGATGCCATGAGATATTAAAGGCTTTTCCCATATGGTGATTGTGAAGACCCCTTGACTGATTTCGTCCAAGACAAAAACTTCCAAATACGATCGGCAGTTTTCAACTGTGCAGGATATGCTACAGTGGCGCAAGTGTACACATGCGCAAACACAGAAGCAAACAGTCGTCTTCACCTTACCGTATTCGAAAATATGCCGAATGAGATATAGGTTTTCACAAAACCCAGGAGTCAATCAATCCAGTTTGATTCGAATTCGTAGCAGTTCATACTCCTGAAACCGAAGCTACCCTACAACCGAGTGGAGGATTGAACTGGAACTAATAATAATTAAAATTATTTTTTTTTAAAATAAGAATTCTTCGTCTTTGTTTTTCGTTTTAATTCCAATTTCGGGAGTATGAAAAGTTAAAGTAAAATCAAATGTGTGTTGCAAAGCTTCCTGTGCCCCATATACACAGGACCCATATCTCAACGCTATCCACTAGGCCGCTAACCATTCAGTTTACCTAGTCAGATAAGTGTTACATATTATATGTTCTTGCGTTAACTGCTTTGATCTTTAAATATTCACGATTAATTTCCGAACTAATTAGTTTGTTGACAACAAAGCAATTGTTCTTTAATAAATTTTAGATTTCGAGGGTCATTTTACATGTAATGTTTAATAGCACAAGGATAATGATTTACATTTTTTTTGTGTTCGAAATCTCCAAAAAGTTTCAGTTATGTTATAGTCATAAATGTTAAAATTTATACAATTGTAGTTTTTTTTTTTCTGAATTCTAATTTGGAATGCGTTTATTATGTAATAAACTTCCTCCGATTTGCCGCCATTTTTCATATAATTTTTTACCGTGATTGTCATAAGTTATGGAGTGGTGCGTTAAATAATGCATAATTGAAGTGTTTGCTTTACGCACAGTATTGAATCACCATCAGTCATATTTTTGCTTTTACGACCACATGTGCAATGAACGCTGTCAAAGCCGCAATTCATAATAACCCCATAAGGAAACCAAAAAATGTTATCGATGTCGTGAAAAGAAGATTCCTGCTAAAACTTTATTGCGAAATACAAAATAAGACCTGCAGCGAGATGCTTATCGCCAACACACAGGACATGCCCTAAATCAGTACCTGCAGCTTAAGATAGTGGATCGTCGAAATCGCTAGCTCTGGTGGTCTCTATTTTCTGATGGAAGACTCAGAAATATGCTGTTTACAGATGAAAAGATGTTTAAAATTGAAGAGCACTAAACACTGCGCATAACTCTAAAGAAGCCTCGCAACTTGTTGAAAACTTGAACTTGTTTATAATCCGGCATCAATAATAATTTGGTGGGGCTGTTCTACCCAGGTCTCACGAGCGTTTATTTATGTGAAAAAGGAGGAGGACTTCGGCCTAAGTTTATCGAGAGATTCCTTTGAATCGTGTAATGAAGGCTCTCAGTGATCTATTTTTTAAAAATGTACCGCGGACTTAAAACTCAGCTCATGGCCATTAGGCACAAACACTTCGCATAAACTTCGAAATATGTACATATTACTTTTATTATTGTTACACTGTTTATTCAATAAGATGGGTATTTTACCATACTAAATTGTTTTGTAATTAACATTAATTTGATCACTTAATAAGCCGTGTAGTGATACCCCTAGAATATCAACCATCTCATTTCATCATGTCTTAAGAGTAGACACAGAAAAGTGCATGTAAAACCTAAAATCAAGGTTTCTGATACAAGCCGACAAAAGAACCATTACTAAAATGCCAGACCGATAATGCACAGATCGTTAACGGGTATTAATACAACTAGTAGTCTCAAAGATGCTAGGCTTCTTATACTGTATAATCGTCTATCTGCCTGCCTTTGATCTGCGATTCCGTTAAATTTTCTTTAGTTCTAAGAATAAGGGACTGCTATTTTTACTTTTCTTAACCGACGAATCAGCAACCGAAATATGATCCAGGTATTTACACTGAAATTGACAGAAATCTGTAATAACCGGACGCCATGCACATTGGACGCTTCTGCGCTTTGGTCATCTGGTTTGTATAAGGTTGACGAGGGCCACGACAATTTTGGTTGATATCCGGTCCATGGTACGTTTTTGTGTTTACGCTCTAAAGCTTACCACGGCCTTAGGAAACACCGAAGCGGAACCTAGATATTTTAGAATCCCGTGTTTGTTATGCGGCCTGGTTAATTTTGATGATTGTATTGAATGATTGAACGTGGGGTAGCCTAATCCCTACACCCCAACGCAAATTAAATCATAGACTTAGAGCTGAGAACGTGATATCAGACATTCAGCTTTTTAAGCATTTAAACGCTTTAATACTTACTTTCTACAAAAGAATATGTTATTTTGAAACCTCTGGAGTGTCTCGACGAATGAGTCCCTCGAAATTCTAGCATTAATTTGGGGCCATTTGACATAATTGGTTTCGGAAGATCTGTCCCGCAGAAGGTCTCCAATTTCTCTAATCTACCATCTACATTGACGAACGCTTGCAGTGAATCCACACTTGCGCAACTGGAAACAAAAAGACAAGGAGAGTTTTATATTTGTAAAGCAAGTAATGTAAAATATTACAAATTGCGCCAAGTAAACACGATGTGTTGGAAGTATTGTGGGGGGGTTATACATTGAGTTCACAAACTATCTGAGTTGGTGATAGTAAGGACGCATTAGGTAGTAATAATTTGAATCGTAAATATCTGATGGATTGTAAAGACATGTGAAATCTGCTAACCCGTATTGGATCAGGCGGATTCTTCTCGGATCCAAAACTATTCAAAAATTAGAAGAAACCAGCAGGAACATTTATAAGCTTTACATGTTCGAAAAAAGTTATACATTAACACGGTTTTAGATAAAGAAGGATTAGGAAATGGTTACTATCGATAAAAATAAAATTTATTATTTTGTTTGATACTATAGCAGTGGACTGGCAACAACCACCTAAAAGAATATTGTCGTTGACTTTCAATTATTAATTTAAACTAAAACGATAGTTACATATACCTATACTTTGATTCATAATTCATAGATATGTTTTAATGCTGCACACAATTATTGTGATTATTAGGTATATTTGTTTACTACCTTTTAACTTTTTATAACTTGCAATTTCAGCTCAATAAGCGGTAGAAAATTATTCTGACGCTTTGAAAATAAGAATCATACGTACAAACGTAAAAAGTACTTGCTATTTAGCTCTACATAACTACTAGTCTACGGTATTTTATGTACTGTTCTACCAGTAGGGACAGGTAAAATGATGTTAGCCTGAGCATGGCAGTATCACTATCAGTCAAATACTAAATGATATATACTAAAAAGAGATCATCAGAAAAATTTTACATTTAAACGTTGTGATGCAATTCAATGCACTGTTCAATAGCGCCAAAGAGCAAAATTATTTGACCAATGGTACGTCAACATTTGATTATTATTAATAAAGATTGTTTGTATGACAGCTATAAAAAATTGCTTCGGAGTTGGGGATAAGAGCACTACGCTCGCTTTGCTTTGCCCAAATGGCTTCCAATCACGTTAGGTGAAAACAATCGAATTAGCACTATACCCAAGATACAGAGAATTCTAATAGATCCAAACTCTGAAAGTTTTTGTGTCCTATTATAACAGTTATTATAAAGCTTTTAAAGCACAACCGGTGCCATCTGTAACCGCTGTTAATAGAATTGGATAGTTAAAAGTAGTGTCTTGTAAACTAAGTATGAAGTTATACGTGATTTTATTTTCTCAATTCTCTATATTTTTGTATATTTTCTTATAAATTTTAAGTTATAGTGGAACCCTTTACTCTACCTATCCTATCGTTATGTGACGGTGACTAGATAACGAAGTACACACCACCAGATAGCGCCTTGATTACATACAAAAAAGAAAATTACTGTTTATATTTTTGTAGAACATTAGCAACATTATTATATTATATAATATAATTGTTATAAACTTTAATGTTTTTGTTATCAGCGTACAATAATTAAAAGAATCCTTTTATTAAAATAAATGAATTTAATATCCTAATTAAAAACGTAAAATTTCACTTACTCCAGTGATCCATCTGCTGGTTTATGCAAATAGAAGTCATGAAAAATTAATCTAACTCTCTCCTTTCCTCTTCCGAAGAATTCATAGTGACAGTGTGTATTTGCTGGGTACGCCAGCGGGTAGTGAGGAGAAGTAAGCGTCCCGTGTTTTGAACCATCGCTGCTAAACTCCTGGTGACACGATGATGCTGAAATCAATAAAATGAGGTTGAATTCTCTGAAGTTACTCTTTTGGCCTAATACTCGTAGATACATATTATTGGAACAGATAGACGTGGCTGGAATGAGTCGTCCGCAAACGACCACTTTTCTACAAAATGTTAGTTTAACGCTGTTCTGTTTCAGATGGTCTGTCTGACTACGAGATATTCCATCTTAGTCTTTACCGGTAAAGATTCTTTACCGATGTATGCCATAGTAATCTTAAAATGTTATTGTTATATACTTTGTTACCAATCACCATTAAATAGTCTATTATATATAATTCGGCGGAAATCTATTATTTTATAGAACCTACAGGAAGCTACTTTGCACAATTCTTTTTTTTTTAATATTTCAAAAAATAAATGGTACCGATATATAATATTACATAGTTCAACGAAAAGATGTTGCCTTACTTCTACTATTACTATAATAGTCGTAATTATAGGTGATCTCTTATATAAGGGGGTAAAGTATGAAATTGCCGTTTTATATCGAAACATTCAAACATAATTTTACGGGAAAAAATATATTTATATATGAGCACATATATGTAGAAAATCGTTCAAAATAAGGTAAAAATGGTAATCAGTTAGGGATAGATTGGGCGAGTATGAGTATGGAGGATAACGTATTGCTTCTAACTGCGGTCTTGTAAAGTTAAAACGGATTGTCGAGCAGTGTCAGGTCTTGCATCACCATGAGAGTAATCAAAATCAAAATAGGATTTTTATTCTTCGACATAGGAACATAAATATCACTTGGCTTTAACTTTTTTTTAATCTACTACCGTTTCGTAATAAGGTTCCTCAGACTAAGAAGAAACTGGAGAAAGAAAGTTTGGAGAAAGGGTACCTACTCTTTTTTTAATAATACTGTTATTTAGATATAGCATAGTACATAGTAGTATAATATAACTTTTAGAAACAGCTAAGGAGTGATCAACTCATTCTCCGAGGTTACAATCAAGGAAAAAGATTGTTCTGTGACGTTGATATTCACGTTGCCCCTTTTAACTAGTTATTCTTTGCGTCAATGAGTCAATACACCAAAGAGTATATAACAACAAAGAAATAATGAAGGAGAAATTCAGACCCCCTCTTCTGCGCAGTGCGCATGTCTGTGCTGTTACGTCAGCTTTACACGGTCTTAGTAGAATGTAGAACGTAGTAGTGAATTTAACGCACAGTTGTAGAATAAAATAATTTTTCTTTCTGAAAGGTAATAAACCCTGTTGTTAAAAAATTGATTCTAGTCGACGTTCATATATTGGATCTGTAATATGAACGTCGAAACTAAGAAAGGTTATAATTTCTACTACAGATACATCATTATTAAGTTATGTAACTGCGGTTGTGATTCGTTGCTCTTATCACTTATAAATTTCAATATAATATCTTGTAATTTAAATTAATAAATATTTATACAAGATTTGAGAAAGATAATTAATCCTGAGCAGAAAGATTAGAGTAAAATCAATATTTTATTGTCTACAGATTTGACGGCAGACGTTTGTCCTTTGACGTTTGTAATTCTATTATCTTTGTGATGTTAGTCTTTATAATAATAAAGCAGTTTTATTTTTAATTTTTTTACAGATTTTAAATATAAGATATGATTTAAATTTAAATTTGTGGGAATTAAATTCTTTCATGAAGTGGCTAGAGTACAGCACTTTTGTATCAAAAAGAATATAAACCTGCTGATAGATGATTTGGATATGGCTGAGTCTACTACGCCTTTTTATGTTGACCGAGCGAAAGGAGGCAGAGCTTCATGCAAAGCCTGTAAAGGTATTTGTTCAAATGGGGAATTACGCATAGCGAAATTAGTGCATAGTCCATATGGCGAAAATCAGTATATGAAATCATGGCATCATGTGGATTGTTTCATGAACATTATATTAAAGCAACGTCCTACTACAAAACGCATCGATTCCATAGACGATATTGGTAATTGGGCAAATTTGACTCTGGAGGATCAAGAGTATTTGTTGAAAAAAATAAATAAAACAGAAAGACTTTTTGCTGAGAAAAATATTGGCAAATACACTGCCAAAGTTATAAAAAATGAATCTAAACCCTGTGCCAATATTTGTAAAATTATTAAAAGTGAAGATGTGAAAGACAATAAATTTTCAACATTTGTAAAGTTGTGCACACAAATATCAAAAGTGGATGCATATACAGAAAAGACGGCCGTTGTGAATAACTTTTTTACACGAGGTTGTGAAGGTGATAATTTTAAGGGCGATTTAGCATTATGGTGTAAGTTACTTCTGCCACTGGTGTCGAAAAGAGTTTACAATCTTAAAAGTAAACAGCTGATTAAATTATTTTCACGAATACTTCAAACCGACCATGATGACATGCTCACACATTTAGAACAAGGAGATATAGCTAACACAATTAAATTTTTCTTTTCAAAATCTACAGCCATACAACCAGCAAGTGAAAGTAAACTTTCAATCGTGGAAGTGGAAGATTTTCTTGAAGATCTTTCAAAGTTGACCCGTGAAGATGAGCAGATATATCAGTTTAAAAAAATTGTGAAGAAATGCAATTTAGATGATCTTAAAATGTTGATTCGTTTAATTAAAGGTGATTTGAGAATAAATGCTGGACCAAAACATATTTTAGAAGGTGTTCACCCAGATGCTTATCGTGTCTTTCAAACATCTAGAGATCTTAACTTAGTTTTAGAAAGAGTTCTTTTTCAGAGTGATAAAATAAAGCATAAAGATTCCAGCCAAAAATCTATGCAAGCAAAATTAGTTCTTATGACACCAGTATTACCAATGTTAGCTGAAGCTTGTAAGTCAGTTGAGATGGCGATGAAAAAATGCCCTAATGGCATGTTCTCAGAAATAAAATATGATGGTGAGAGGGTGCAAGTCCATAAAAAGGGCAATGAATTTAAATATTTTTCCCGTGCCTTAAAGCCAGTAATGGCACACAAAGTTAATCACTTTAAAGAGTACTTGCCACAAGCATTCCCAAAAGGTGTAGATTTAATATTAGATGCTGAGGTCTTAATGGTTGATGTTACAACTGGAAAGCCCTTACCATTTGGTACATTGGGTAAACATAAACAGTCTGCGTTTAAAGATGCTGAGGTTTGCCTTTACATATTTGACTGTCTATATTACAATGGAGAGATTTTAATAGACTATCCAATAAAGAAAAGAAGACAAATTCTGCATGAAAATATGATTGAACTCAAGAATCACGTGATGTTTTCTGAGCAAGAGTTGATAACAAAGCCTGCAGATTTGGCTAAAATGATTGCAAAGGTATTGTTTTTTTATGGTAAAGGGGAAAAACAAGCAAGCGGCTCTCCACATGGTAAGTGATTACTGATGTATAACTGGCCTTCAAGGATATTTTGGGAGGGTTGAGGAAGAGGAAGCATGGAGTGTGCCTCCGGTTACCTCACTCAGTGAATGAAACTCTTCTGACTTGGGTAGAGGCATCTTGTGTTTCTACAAAAGATCTCTACTCTACTCAGAAGAGGATCTGTGAAGACACACAAGATGCCTCTACTTCATGTCAGTATTCTGGGAGGTTGTGGTACTACCCTGGTAGACATGCTCCATTTAAGCTGCAGCTTTGCTTGGCTTTACCATATACGAACACATGCATTTTATTTGTAATGATAATGTCCTCACCATTTCTCAACTGTGCTACCATATTCTGGTTATGATACAAAGCAATTATGTAGAATAATATGATAGTGCTGCAATTGGATGCACAAATACAGAGGCACTCAATTGTCTTCATCTTGGCATGAAAAATGTAATGCTAGTTTCATAGGAAGGGTTAGATGTAATGTAAAAGACACAAGACACTAAACAATACAACCAAATCCAATAATTTGTATGTAGCACAAATCAATTGATGTTTGAGGTAGGATTTGCACAAGGACATGAAGGGAAGAAAATAATTTTTTTTCTATTTTAATAATGTAGTTGAATTATTTACCACAATATTTAATTTATTCTTTATTGTTTAATTTGTAAACAATTATTGCTCAAAATACTACCTCTAAAATAATAAAAACTAAATGTTTTCTATCCATTCTAAAAAGTTGTAATGCACACACGCTTCAAATGGTGTCTTTAAAAATCATAGTCATTGAATAAAAAATACTGTTCAATTTGCTTGCTTTTTCATGAAAGTGGTTAAATCATTACAGGTTTTACAACTTGGCTTGGAAGGTCTAGTATTGAAGGATTTGGAGTCAACATATGAACCAGGAAAGAGACATTGGCTAAAAGTCAAGAAGGATTATTTATTTGATGGAGCTATGGCAGACACCGCTGATTTAGTTGTTCTTGGAGCTTGGTTTGGTAAGTTATAATTTTAAATCTTTACCTTGAAATTATGAACTATATTTTAAAATACTTAGGTACTTTTATTAATTATTGTACCTAATAAATATAACAATAGCCCAAAGTATTAAGTTATAAGAAATCTTCTTTTTTTAGTCACGTGCTGAAATACGTATAGACAAACACACAAATGCCCAGAAAGTTTAATTCACTGTTTATATTAATATTGTTTTTCTTCACCACATTTATGATGTTAGACATTTTGTAATATCTATTTAAAAACAAGTTATGTGTCTGGGAAATCAGTTACATAAAACTACAATTACCTCCAAATCTTTGTGTGGTATTTGCTAATTAACACAAGACCCAAAAGACAACAGGTTGTATGTATTTATACATGTACTTTTAATTTTCAGGGACTGGTAAAAAAGGTGGAATGATGTCAGTGTTCTTAATGGGCTGTTTGGATACTCAACGAAATTGTTGGGTCACTGTAACTAAAGTACACACTGGCCATGATGACAGCACATTAGAAAGGTTACAAAAAGAATTAATGCCCCTTATGGTAAAAATATCGCAGGAATATACAAAAGTACCATCATGGCTAGATTGTAATAAAGGAATGGTCCCAGATTTTATTGCAAAAGATCCAAAGAATCAACCCATATGGGAGATTACTGGTTTGTATTATTATTCTTATACATTCTGCAACAGTCCTGTGCTAAACACAAAGGCCTCTTCTAAAAAGAGGTTATACCATAATTGCCACAGTTCCATCCAAATCTATCTATATCGAAAGCAAATGTTTTGCTGGAATTGCAAAAATTTATGTAGTATAGCCCTTACATCTTGTGTAAATTAATATGAAGGCTGAGATTTCATAGGAATTTATCTTAATAAATTTTTAAAACAAACAAAAAATTAGAAGAGGGATTCTCCTAAGTCTGCCATGACTTGTGATTACTTAGCATGTGGTCTACTTATTCAACGCTACTCACTTATACAGTAATTTTACAATAAATTTTAATGATTGTAAATTTGATGAATCTAGAATCTTTAAGATTATTGAAACTTTCTGAATTCTATTTTTATGTGCATTGAAATTTATTAAAATTGTTTACAGGTACTGAATTAACAAAAGCTAACCTACACACTGCTGATGGTATATCAGTTAGATTCCCGAGAGTGACGAGAATAAGAGATGACAAAGATTGGAAGACAGCAACTACTTTAGAAGAGCTAAAAGAACTCTATAAAACTTCTAAAGAGAAGACCGACGTTTCTCTGCTAAACAAACTGGCTGCAACAGCAGAAGAGGATGATGAACCTCCAGTAAAAAAAAATAAAAATAGTCCATCTACACCTTCGCCCATAGGAAATCTAAACAGAAGCAAAGCTTCTGCTACTAATGGTATTTCTAGAATTGATACATTTCTGATTAAGAAATGCTCACCCAAAAAAGATAAGTAAAGATTTTAATTCATCAAACTCTTCAGATAGTAAAAGCGACACCAATACCACAAGCTATGAAGAGACTAAATCGATAAAAATCGAATTTCAGTTATTACCAGAAAATCCTCTACCAGATACTTTCATAGATAAAAGAATAGCTTTCTATCCCGACTTCGTAAGTTTTCCAGAAGATGAAAGGAGACACTTTGAAAGACATTGGATAGCATATGGAGGTGTTGTTGTGAAATCTCTAAAGTCAGTGGATGTAGATTATGTTGTACATAAGGATAATTTCATAGACTTTAAAGAAATGCACAAATTGCGTAACAGATTGCCTGCTGATGTCAGGCATGTAACTAAACAGTGGCTTATAAAATGTACAAACAAAGTGGAATTATGTGATACAAAAAACTTTACAGTGACTGTTTTGCCTTGATACTATGTAATGTTAAAAACATTTATTTTATATATGGCCAGTTTGTGACCTGTCTGCTTTTTTTATCAGTCTAAGTCATATTCTGGATATAGGCAATTCCAAGAAAGCACCAACGAAAGGTACAATGTAATTCTTGGAAAATCTGTCTATATCCACTCACAGGCCAGATTGTGCACACCGCTAATAATAAGGTTGACAATTGTCGGAAAGTTGGCCAACTTACATACTGACTGTTAGAAAGGAAGTTTTGATAAATATACTGAAGTAAGAATAATATTATAAGTTCTTTTTACCAGATTAGCATGGTGAGAGCTAAAGATAAAATTAAATGATTATATGAAGTTCTTTCTTAATTGATGTTAATTTTATTTCATTACTTCCTTATTGTAAGAAAGAAATAACATTTATGTGTTTACTAGCATTATAATAGCTTCTAAATAACACCTAGTTGTTTATTTATTCTTCGAGTTCTACGAATTTGCATTTGCCACCCTTTTCCTTGGGGATCCTTAATTTTTGACTTGTTGAAACAACAAGTAATTCCATTGTTATGACATGTGAAGGCATATTGAGGTTATCATCATATAGTTAAAATATTGTTGTTGAAGTGAAAACTTCTTCGGGCGCGACATGTACGTATTCTGGGCAAGGTTAAAGCGCTGGTCCATAACGGATCAGAATAATACATAATATCCATCAATGTAATTTTAATGCACTTCTATAGTATGGTCATAAGCTCACACAATTTTTCTTACTGTGAAATGAGCTTTATTGTTAGGTTTGGTAAATCAACTTTAAATGTTAATGCAATATAATTGTACTCTTTCTTTGTAGATATTGACATGTTTGGTAGTTATTGTGTTTTACAGTGGTATCTGTTGATTTTACTTCAAATGTGAATAAAATAATGTTGCGTATTTTGATTTTGTTACTTAGAAATAAATATAACACATTCAAAACAGTTTGTTTTATTATGTTTTATTATTAATGCTAATTACTAAAAATAAGCTATAAGAATTATAACCACTAAGATATAATAATTAAGAAGAAACAATTAGTTACTGGGAAGCGATTTATTTTAATTACGTTTTTAAGCGGTTAAAGTTATCACCTGCGGACGCGAATCGAGATACTTATACAGCTGGTCACAGTCAAACTTGAAAAGCCCGAGGACCCATTAACCGTCTATGACGCACCGAGTCCAATGCCTTTCTGTATTATATCCCGTCGTCGGAGAAGTTCCAACGGTTGTGTTTTATCATCTTGTCAATAAGGCGCGGTATTTTGTCCCGACGACCGCCGCCGCGGTTTCCATTCTGACCTCGCGACATGACCCTGATTTAAGTTAAGGTGTCGGGTGATGCGCGTCTTCAGAATGGATCTCTTTGGATATTGTGGTTTGACATATGATGGTGTAGTACTTACTCGGGTCTGCGGTAACTTGATTTTTAGAAACTAAAGGAGTGTTGTGCGCCAGTGGGGAAGAGGTTAGGGAGCGTCGGGCGAGTACAACGTGACCCTTCTTGAACGTCAGTTTTCCAGTTTAAAGATCTAAGGTACCGCTTCGGCTACGTCATCTGGTACTATGATGACGGGGTCTCCAGAGTGTAATATCATGACATTCAAATTTTATTCAATTTAAAAACATTTATTTCCACGTAACTTAACGTGGTTGACTGGTAATAAGAAAAAAAATACAAACAGTAATTATGATTATAATCACATGTATTCGTATAATGTCAACAGATTGTATACAATTAGCTATTGCCTATATTTATGGCATTATTATATTATGGCATCTACTACTTTTAAGGTTAAGTTGGTATTTATTAATAAAATAATTAAAAAATTAGTAAATAAATTGAAGCCGTCAGTAGGTATATCTGTGTGGGCGTGTCTAATTGCGTTACTATTCAAGCACTGCCATAAGCTATTCTGTTTATTCATAGTCAAGTGAAAAATATTTCATTGTTTTGATATACAACAAATTAATAGTCATGTAGATTGCATGTCTATTAAATTGTGTTGTTACTCTAGTACATGGCTACTTGATGCCCTTTCTTCTTTTACTTAGTGTGTTAGAATCATATTTATATTATGTAGTATAATCCATCACACATTCATAAAACGTAATTCATATTAATGTTTAAAGCATAAAATCGAAATACTAACATAAGCCTCTTATGGGAATTAACTTGTTAAAGTACCGTGCGTTAAATAACACCGTAGTGTAATGTGCATGTTTGGAGGTTTCGATATTTTATTTTTATTTGTAATTTAGTGTCCTTTTATTAATTTTTCTTCGGTAGTTCAATTCGATTTCCCGTTAGTCGCACCCAATGAACGCGCTCTAATGAATTCTCATGACTTTGCATAGATGGCATTGGATGTTGGTTGTGAGTAATTCGTCTCCAATCTATTTATTTGAATGTAGGGAGTAAAAATACGCCCCTCATTTCAAATAAATTTGTTCTAGTTGATCTCTTTTCAATTCTCGCCGTTGCACTTGTACATTGTTGATCTTATATCTAAGGTTTAAATAGTACCTATGTTTCATAATTTTCATACCGCTAGTTCGCGTATTACACCATCACATTCGCCTAATAAACCTCCGACAGCAGCAAAAACCACAAATAACGCTAGAATATATCTGCTGATACTCACAATCAGTATCATATGTATTCATATCATATATTGTTTGCCTATACGAAGTTGACCCTCGAGAACATTTCTTCTCCGACGGTGGTCTGGTCTGCTAGCTAGATGGCCGGTTCATTGCCACTTTAGCTTGTTGACCTTTGCAGCTATGTTGGTTACACTAGTTCTGCTGCGGTTGTCATCGTTGCAGATTCTATTCCGTGGAAGCTCTATGATCGGTGTTTCTCTGTGTGATAGCTGAAGGTTGCTCAGCTTTAGCGGTCTGCAGTGTGAAAGACCATGTCTCCGTTCCGTAAGTTATCATCATTACTGGTAACACGAATCGGTTGGATACCATGCTCTTAAGGTTTTTTTTTTTTATAGACAAAGGGGCAAACGAGCGTGCGGCTCACATGATAGTAAGTGATCACCGACGCCCACGAACATCCATAACACGAGAGGATAGAGATATTTTTCACCAGAGGTTTTGAGATATAATCAACGAGAATATGTGATGTAGTTTCCCGAACGCTGTCCAGCGGAGTTGGATTCGTCGATTGAATGAAGTTGAAGTTACCTAGTCAGACAATTTGTACCAGGTTCCATTACGTACTCGTCGACAACTGAGAGCGTTGTGTTCTCAACAACAACCGTTATTGGTGTGACATGGACGTTAGACATGTTTTTCGCCTTGTCCATCTTAGAACAATCCGTTCGGAGACAATGCCGAGGTTATTGAGAAATCATCTGCATATGTTTGTGAAAGAATCTTTGAAGTTGCAACCCACCATATAAATGAACCTTAATCATGATAGACTACTAGATGTGATTATTGGAATTTTTGGCACAGTTACTAGTAGATATATTGATTTGGGTCTAGATTAATTTGTTTGAAAATTACGTGGTTAAAGAAGAGACTATCATCATTATTATTGTTTTATTTTGTTATTGTTTTAAAATATGTAGATACAAATACTTCAAAATGGTGGCTTCTGTAAAGATTTTTATTAACGTTTCAACGTTTGTAACTTTAATAGATTGCATAACAAGTGTTATAAATATATCATAATATATCGGATACTCCTTCACTGCCTCTAATACCAAACTATAGGCTAGTTAACCTAAGTTGTATTGCTTGGGAATAAAATAAAATATACACACACTTATAATCATTACTTACACATATTAAAAAAGTATCTATGACTCTGACTCAGAAAAGAGATTTATTATTATCTTAAAAAACTTCGCATTTAGCGAGAATCGAACCCGTGACAATCAGCTTCGCATGCATAATCATTGCCAACTCGGCTATCGGGTCGCCAAACTTTACCGTGTTTACCGAGCAGAAAAATATAGAACAGTAACTAGGTCACGAAAACGCCACATACTCAAGAGACTTCTTAAATGCCGCATATGCAATTTGCAGACAGAGCCCTGTTCGACTCTAAGTGTATAGTAAAGGTTTAGTAACAGATGTTATTTTGAATATTTGTTTGGTTTGGTATGTCGGAATCTGAATGTATTTTTATATTGCCATTTTCGAGAGGCCTATATTCAGGCGTGGACTTAAATAGGCTGAAGAAGAAGAATAAAAATTTACTGTAAATGTTTATAATTTACCATGAATCAAATAAGAATGAAAAAAATATACTTAAATTCGATTGCGAAAAAAAACTAGAGGAAGTTTTCATTACGGTACGGTGCCACGGGAGGTCCTTAAATAGCGTAAATACAGCTCATAACCACTGAAAACGCCTTTAGGCCGCGTATCGTGTTTGCCGTTTTAAATTTTCAATGTCCTCACTACGAACTCCGCAAGGCTATGACGCTTGTGTGTGCAAAAGCAAATTAATTATTTACTCGTGTATACGTTGCGCTTACGTGGCTGCTAAGCCTGTGCTTGTGTGAGTTTTGGATATGAAGCAAGTATAAAGGTAGTACGTAAGTATAAGTTTGTAGGGAAATCAAAGCGGCGCGGCGGCTCGTAAATAAAAAGTAATATGTACTCGCTCTGTGTATATATCGGATTAAAACGCAGTTAATATTGGACCTTTGCTAATATTATTGTTGTTTGTCAGTCGTATAATAAATGGAATATAATGGACGATAGCAGCGTGGTTAGGGGATTTGCCTCCGAATCAGTAGACTCCAGTTCGATCAACTATGTGGAGGGCATCTCAAAACTTTTATACGATTTGTATCGTTGGCCTGGACACTGTGACAGCAAGCACCAGTAGCGTCGTCTCAAATAAATATTGTGGAAAGTTGTTGGGTTAAAAGCACTAAACTAAACATCTTGACTAATATTAGCTTTATTATTTCCTATACTGATCGAGTGTTAAAGGGAAAACAGCATTTTGTTTCTTTATTCAATATAATTTTTTAAATGTGGAAACATTAGAAGAAGCCGTATTTTATGTGAAACTATGTGATTGCTTTTAATGATTTGTTTCGCTTTATAATACACCTCATTGTAATAATAGCTATCCAATACAGTATAGATTTTTTTTAACGGGAAACGACCAAGCGGCTCATCAGAAGGTAAGTGATTACCGTCGTCCACGTACATCTGCAACACCAGAAGAGCTGCTGGTGCGTTGCCGGCCTTTATAGATATTTGAGAGTTGTGAGGGAGAACGTGAAGGGGGAAGGGGAAAGGGAGGGGTGGAGCACGCCTCCGGTCCGGATCCACACGCAGATCCGATGTAGAGGCCAGTCCGTAATTTTCTAATCATTGAATCACTAATTCAACAATTTTGTTATAAATTAATCCGAATTAATAACCAACATTTTGTGACTCATTCATTATTATACGTCTTTGTTAGATATATCTTCTCTCAGGTCGCTAAGAAACTGATATCACGTGAGTAAATACGTTAATGGGTAATATTTTACTCTATATTTTTACTCTAGGTAACGGAAAGTTCAGACTTAGTTCAGACTATCTTCGTTGTGGGCAAAGGTCTATCTACCTTTGCCCTTAACAACGATATAGGGGGCTTAAAGAGAAAAGGATTTTACGGCGTGATCGTGTTTTGCTCGACTTGGCCGGAGGCACTATCATGCCCCCATATAAAACTGGAAATTAAAATGCATAAAAAATTGAAACAAGAAAAAAATTCACGCAACTATTACTGAGAATATTTTACGTCGCATCTCTAAAATGTTTTAAGAAATATGTTAAGCCGAAGCGAGGCAGTTCAAATTATGCTCGACGATTTAATCTCGCTAATGAACAATTCGTAGACGCCTCTAGTATTTACACAGAATTCAATAATTTTTTTGTAACCCTTTGTATTACTTCTAGAAATTTAGAATTTAGTATTGGGCTAAATAATTACTCGACAAATGAAATACTATCTTATATAACAGGTCGGGGAAAAAGATGTTTCGTATTTTATATACAAATTCAAAATATTTTTTATTATAGTTAATTTACATTTGTTTATGATATATGTATATGTGCCATTTAGTTCGATTACTTGTTGCCATATTGTAAATTGTGACATAATCCCATTGCCGTAGAATTTTTAAGACTTCTGATCAAAAAACAGCCATAAGTAGTTTTGACAGCCCTCTCTGGATTAACCTAACACTACTTAAACAATTCGGAAAAGACCGAAACAGGTAAAGTTAAAGGTAAAGTCTGAAGGTGCAAGGTCAGGGCTATATGGTGGATGCTTCAACACTTCCCAAATAAGCTCCCTTAATATTTGCTGAATAGCTAAATATGTGTGTGGTCTGGTGTTATCATGATGAAAAAGCACACCCTTTCTGTTGATCAATTCTGGCCGTTTTTTCTCTATTTAGTCTCATCACCTGTTGGCAGTAGAGATCCGACGCTCAGCGGTTATTGTGAGTTAAACCGGGTTCCGCTGTAGTCTGTTCAGCTTGACTGCCCATTGACCGTGATCTGTATCGCACGTTCTTGTCGTAGGTAATCCACTTTTCATCATCAGTGATCAATATTTTCAAAAATGGTTCGGTTTCATTACGTTTCAATAGAGAATCGCAACTGAGTACACGATTCATTAGGTTTCTTTCAGTGAGCTCCAGTGGCACCTAAATATCGAGCTTCTTTGTGTTCTTAAGACTTTTTCAAATGTTTCAAAATTATTTTGTGATCAACCCTTAGCTCTTCAGCTATCTCGTAACTCCTAATATGCCGATCTTGTTACACTTTTTTAAAAATGGCATCAACATTATCCGTAACAGGTCGACCAAAGCGAGCTTCATCTTTGACATCAAAATTCCCGGAATTAAAAGGCTTAAACCAATTTTGTGCTACTCTTACTGACACTGCGTTAAGTCCATAAACGTCATAATTATTTTTCGCGGCTTGTGACGCATTTTTGTAAAAAAACTTTAAAATGTATTGAATTTCTTTGTCATATTCACTAATTTTGGCGGAGAAAAATGGCGGGAAACCGTTTTTGCTTTTTATTTTTCTGTTTTTAAAATGACATCTGTTTAATAATATAAGAACCATCCAGATATATCAGCACAACCAAAGATATTTTACTGCAACTTTTGACTTATAAAATACGCAAACCCTTTCTCCCCGACCACATATAACAGACACAAAAGATATAATTTATAAATTACTATGTACACTAGATAACCAAAGGGTCAGGTTGCGAAGGTTTTCCGGCTATATTTTTATTTTCATTTGCTGAAAGGTAACAATTCCCTTAAACATACTACTCCGTTGATCTTTGAAGTAATTTTCCTACATTTTGGAAAATTTCTCAAACTATACCGGTAATACTATATACCCTTTCAAATATAAAAAGAAATTGCCATACACTTAATTATATAATGGTTATCTTTGATTCTATTTCAGAGGCACATGGCACACCAATTAACTCGGTTTACTGTCGTTCCTTTTTATCCATAATACTTAGTTAAATATTTCATCTTAAATGTATTGTATCTATAACTGACTTATTATTTTTAATTTTAATCACCTAATCGCTTATGTAATAAATCTACGACTAGTATAGATCAATAAATTATTGAACACACACCGTTCCGTTCCATAATTTCAACCACTTTACTGTGTTGTGGCGGCATCAGTGAAACTCTCATATTATATGAATCGGTGGGAATTGTAAAAGTGGGAAATGCAAGGAAAACCTCATGATCGTCAATTTGAAATAACCTTTAAATTTTTCTCTAGCTGGCAAATGGTTTTTACAGCAATTTATATTAAATAGGCTGACAACATTTTACAGTTATTTTGTACCATCACAGGGCTTTGTTTATTCATGACGCTTGTCCCCAAGCACCAGTTAATTATGATGCGGTTCGCTTGACTCGCTTTTGAATTGGAGCCGTGCCATTTTGCACACTGGTAGACATGGAAAAAATTGATCATGTAAATGGTGATGAAATGGTGATCTCTGTATGTTGAATAGATACAAGACTTCTTATCTTAATCCAGTCAATCTGAAGAATATCAATCAAACACAAATTGTTAAGAGAGCGTTCGTGCTACAAAGTATACCAAACTAAAAATTATGCGCTTAAAGTTGAGTCCAAAAACAAACAGATATTGCTACAGTTGAGGCTCTAGACAATAAGACCTATTCGCTGCCAACACCCCTTGAATTGAATTAAACATTTTATTAATTGATGAACTTTGGTTTACATTAGAAGAAAAGTTTGTAGGTGCGAAGAATCTCCGGTAGTCTATTAATGAGCTTCGCCACTTAACGTTGTTTTTTCCGGAGATCAGTAATCCGTAACCTCTGTCTACTCCTATAGACGTGAGAGTTTATATATATGTTCATGAGGTTCATATATGCTGACCACTAAGTTACGCGATCGTCACTATATTATTTAATAAGTATATAACCAACAACGATAACCGGAAGTTGCTGGAGATAATTGTTTTATTCGAATACCGTGGTTTCTTAATTTATTTAGAAATGCATACAGATATAATTTATAAATGTTAATCTCTTTGTCAGTTTGCCGCCACGCAGGGCAGACGGGTTGGTGAGCGTAGTACCGATACCCACGCACTTGTGATGCTTCTCCCCATCACAAGTCTTTGAGACTTGGGTTCGGCAAATTCGCATGAACTTTCTGCCATAAGACGGTCGCCAAAACCTCGTTAGTTAGCGGGGTTTAGTGCCTGCTGCTGGAGGTGAGGAAGGAATTACTAGAAAGGTGTTATTCCCTTTTAAAAGACGCTGTATAATCTAAATCTTGGAATGTTAGAATGAGAAATAAAATTAATAAAGACTGAAATAATTTAAGTGTACATACATTTATATACATACATACTTTTATAGAAGAGCCGTGGTAGCCCAGTGGTCAGGACGCTCACTTTAACTTCCCAGTGCGCGAGTGACCTGGGTTCGAACCCCGGTGTGGACCACTAATTGAAATTGTTAATAACAATTTTAAGTGCTGTATTTATCACGTGCTCAGCGGTGAAGGAAAACTTCGTGAGGAAACTTCCATGTCTGAGAAATAATAAAAATATTAATTCGAGGATATGTGAAGCCTGCCAATCCGCACTGGAACAGCGTGGGGGGCCCTTCCCGGCTCCTAAACCCTCTCTAATACTCGTATTTGAGAAGGAGGCCTTTGCCCAGCTGTGGGGATTAATAGGTTGCTACTTTTCTTTACTATACTTTTATATACATTTAATGAGGGAGATAATAAATAGAGATAATATGCAATAACGGACATTATATACAAAATTATCATAACGCTAAGGTAAGAGTTCACATTATATTATTAAAACATGAATTAGAAAAGGTATTCTTATATTACAGGGAAGATATTTTTTCACTGAATGATATAATAACATGAAAATTCAATAACCGAAGTAGAACTGAAATTTCAACATAACTGCTCTGACTACGTTCCATTCGATGCCGGAGGCAAATATCCCGACTCGATTGTATCAAATATGTATAGGCAGGAGATTCCCGGTTTCACATTTTACGTACGCGACTCAGCGCTGAGGCACCGGTTTTTAAATTATCTCATGGCCTACTAGATTACGTACGAAATGTATATGTGTGTTTTCATACTATTGGACTTTCAGTAACTTTAACGATATACATGTTTAGGTAGTCGGTAGTATCAATAATTTTCTTTGGCGTTTTATAATTTTCAATCATAGAACTTTTTTATTTTCAGACAGTGTTATTTTTGTCACAAGTTGTGAAATCGTTTAAATTTTACATTCAATTTGTGGAGAGATGATCGCTGATACCCCTACCCGATATCAATTTTTCTCCTGATAACAGACTTACCTGCACGGGGTGCATTTTGCTACCTGGAAGACGATGATGATTGTGATTGTCATACTTTTGAACATCGTGTTGTTGTTTATTCTGACACGCGCGCGAGGCATCGGTGGCGGACTGATTGCGGAAAATCTTATATTTGTATAAAATGTAATAGGCTGATGATAGAATACAGTATTGCAGGGTTTAACGGACCTACGCTCATTAACCCACATATCCAGTCAGAGCTTCGTCTACCTAGTAGTAAAGTGTACTGCTTATGATAGTTATTTGTTATTATAGGGTAGGGTAATCCCCTAACAACGCTATTAATAAAAATAAATTAAGTAATACATAAAATAATTTTCTAGAATTTAACTTCATGCAGATTGTATCCTTCAAGTAATCACTAAGATTTTCTTTTTAATTTTTTTTTTATTTATTCATTACATTTGGGTGACGAACGACAGTCCAGTCCATCTGATGGTAAGTGGCAATAATGCAAACCACTTCAATTGAAGAAGGTTACAGATGCGTTGTCACCTCTGAGATCTTATATACTGGCCTGTAATTATACTGGCGATGTATTCCTGTCAAACCGGGATACAACAGTGGTTGCATTACGGAATGGGAGCATACCACCTCACCTTTATATTGTATATTATAATAATTTTAAATATAGCCATATTCACATTATTCGTATTATAATTTTATATTCATAAAATATTTTTTTATATAGCCGTGGTATCCTAATGGTTAGGGCGCTCGCTTTAGATTCACACAGCGCGAATGACGTAGGTTCGATCCTCGGTGACGGCACCACTAAAATTGTTAATAGTAATTTTAAGTGCTGTGTTTAATCATAATTCCTCCTCCTCTTCCAGGCTGTGGGGGATTTTGTAATAAGTCAGTTTCCGTGTTTTGTAATAAGTCGGATGTTTTGAAAATATTTTTACTAGAATAAAAATTTTCATTAAACTATGTCATTTGGATCATTTCCTGTTAAATGAATATTGTATTTCAATCCGACGTTTCCATTACTTTCCTGTATCCGTTGTTGAGGATAGGATAACTCCTCTTAAATTATATTTTAAAATGGCAATCGGTTATTTCGTCGTTTCGCTATGTGTGGGTTCTAACCTATGTGTCATAAGAGAATCTGCCACCCAATCGTCTCATCCCGGGGTTGTCGTAAAACTCGACTAAAGTCATTAAAATTCTTTTGAATTTCAACAGATGGTAGAAGAGCCCTCTTAAGTATGGCAGACCGGTGTCGGGAAGCATCATCTAAGATTCAAGGTGTCCTAGCACTGTGACAGGCAATTCGCGATTAATGACGCAGCAGTGGATTATTTACGAGGTGTTAAAGAAAATGTGATATACATCTAACATTGCATGCGATGCTGCGTTATTAAGTTTATCAATTCCAGAGCGTCACTATGCTGATGAGAGCACGTGCTCTAAGCTACGTAGCTTGAATGGTTGATCTTAGATGTCATTATTGATTGGGATAGCTAACGGAATTGAGTAGTCAATAGGTGATTTATATGCTTTAAGTGTAGCTGAAGTCACAAACTAGTTGTGTCAGTTGAGACTTCTCTAGCTAAGCTTATAAAATAACCATTTAAAAAAAAGGAAGTTTTTTTTTATTTTAGGAGATGACCTACTCCCCAACCTTTCAGTTATATGGGGAAAATTTCGGGAGAACGCGCCGGTATTTGTTTGCTTTTTTCCTGACTCTCTACAAGTTTTTTAATGTTATCCCGGTCCTTTATCTGGCAATCTTTGTCATTATGGGGCATAACATCACAATATTGGGTTTCCCGGAGGCGCTGCGACTTTGTTAACCTTTGTATGGCACCTAGACTTTCTGTGCTATTCTCACGCAAACTGTGTCAGTTTTTGCAATAGACTAGCTTGCAGCAGGCGCAATAGGCAACTTGCCTCTCTCACCTCCCCCGGGGCGAGTGGCACATATCTACAGGACACCTTTTAGTATATATAGTCCCGGATGGAATGCATCACAGTTAGTAATATATTACTACCGTGTAGCTCGCCTTGTGGTATCTGTGTGAGAATCTGGCCACCCTGTTTCGTTCCGGAGGTGTCGTAAACGACTAAGGTATAGGCCGCGCTCATAAAGAGGATTTGCCATAATCGCCCTGCTCGGCAAGCGGGGGGGCGATCGCAGTCCCAGAGACCTCGCACCTAAGACGATGCCAGCCATCGGTCTGCTTTTATATGGTCCGCTATTTTCCGAGATGGTTATCCCGCCATATGTCGGCAGCGACCACGATTTTAAATTTTCCTTTACGACATCCACGCGAAAGTGGGTGGCAGATTCTTACGAGGATACCACTCGACACAGCCTCCATATGGTACATGATTATCATTTTAAGAACTGAACTAGAAGTTAACTTTAACTTATCATTAATATATTTTAGGGGGTCGATGCCTAGCATATGCCTTGTCATGATGATGATTGTGGTTATCATACTTTTGTACACCGTGTTGTTGTTTATTATGACGACTAGTGGTGACGTGCCTGACTATAGTTCATAGGATCGAATCTTAGCCGATGACAAAATTAAAGCAAACAAATAAAAAAAAAACAAATTATTGTTATACGGGTTTGGCTATATTGTGTTGCACCCTATTTTTGACATTGCATCTCACCCATCCTCAGATCTTATCCTGCATTTACATTGTTTATGGGAAGACGAATGAAAGATGTGTTAGTGTTTTTGGTGTTTGCGCATACACTGACATCTATTGACATTCATATTCTTCCGATAGACAAGACTGTTCATAGACACCGTATACAATTATATATACGGGTACAATTACTATACAATTTCGTCAAAACGTATTATTAAGCTGTGATGACGAAGTTAATAAATTATGTAAATTATTTTACGTTTATATTTTTATTATTTATATCGTTATAATGTCATAGTTGTTATATATGATTTAATGTAATGATTTAATTACTGTAATAATAGTATAGTTGTAAACAGCTTTAAGGCAAATTTGTAAGTTAAATACAGTAAAATAAATTAAAATTGCTTCAAAGAGTTGCTCTGTCATTGGTACGAAGTGAACTAATTGAGTTGCGGTTCCGTAAGCAGAAACTCGGTATTACATGGGGTATGTAGTGAACGCCTCATCTAGTACATAAGTACATATAGTACGTGTCATACAGCTCTGTTGTTGTTTTTTTTATGGCAAAGGCGGCAAACGAGCAATAGGTTCACGTGATGGTAAGTGATTACCATCGCCCACATACATCTGCAACACCAGAGGAGCTACAGGTGCGTTGCCAGCCTTCTAGGGTATTTGAGAGATGGGAGGGAGGATAAGGAGTGGAATGGAGAGGGGGAGTGGGCCTCCGGTTACCTCATTCACCGAACGAAACGCAGAAGCATAAGATGCCTCTACTTCACGCCGGTATTCGGCGAGGTCGTGGTATTAATCCGGTCGAGCCGGCCCATTCGAGCAGCAGCTAAAGCCGCCGCTTGGCTCTACCACGTTTAAAATGTAACTGCAAAGAAGATATTTCACACATGTTGATGCAACATCGCGGTTTTAATGGGTATAAGGCCGGCGTAACCTGTCCTTGCACACTGGGGCAGTACAGTACAAAAGAAGTGCCATATTAATTTCAAGGAATAACCATGCAACCAACCAGCGGAATAACTAAATAAAACGAAGTCGCGGGCCTTTGCTAGTGTTAACTAAAACCTTATCGTCTGCGTATACATATAAGAGGCTGCCATATTCACGGCGGTATCGGCTATTAGCTTACCGCCGTTATGGTTATTTCGTTATCGCTAGAGGAGCTTGAATTGGCTGTTAGTTTAGTAATGTTATAATCGATAAATGCTCTGATCAGTAATAAAAACTTATGGGTGATTTTATGTATCGTTACCCGCTGTGCTTTAACTAATTTAATGATAATGTCACTGACTAGTGATGAGACGGGATGGACACTGCGCTTACCAACCCCAAGCGGGTTGTACAGACTAACTATGAAGGTGGAGAAATTTCATGACTGATCTATTTGGTTCGTTCGTAGGATGATTATAGCGCACGCGCCTAGCTCTTTGCATATAGTTTGTCTTCGTTAGTACATTTTCAGACAGTAGTGTATTTATAGCATACTTACCATACCAATTCCTTGGCGGAGGTAGGAGTAGTAATTTGTATTACTGATGTGGTTACTAAGGTAGGTAGTATCAAAACTTTCATGCTCTATTTTAATTTCATGATATTACAAAGCATTTTCAATGCCGGTCTCAAAGGGAGAACAAAGGGAGATCTCGTCTTATTTAATGTTTCATCTTAAGAATTTGAAACAACGTTTTTTTTATAGGATACGCTTATTTATGTACATTTGTTTATAGCTTTACAGCTACGCTGTGGCTGCATGGTTATCTAAGCCATAAGAGACATTTTGTGGAAGCAAGTTTAAGCCTAATGTTCAGTAGAAGGCTTTAACGATTATTAACGTTGTTTATATTACTGCAAAATAATGTCAAGATAATTAAATAGCACGATAAAATAAATTATATTGTATTTTTAATTTTTACGACACACACAGGATTTGATGAGATGGCGGATTCTCTTACGCCGTTACCGCATTTAGATTATAACACCTGTTTCCAAATTCTAGCTATTCCATACAATGTCGCCCCGTATTCGTACATTCAGTGTAGTCCACCAGCTCTTAGCTGCCCCCCGATTTCACCTGCGTTTAATTTGGATGAGTTTTCTTTATGAGAAAGAGGCCAAACGAGTACCTGATGGTAAGTTATTACTGTCGGCCACGTCTGCAACACCTGAGGAGGTGCAGGCGCGTTACCGACTTTTGAGATTTTTTGGGGTATGAGAGGGATGATGGTGGTAGTGTGATGTAAGACAATCCTTTCCTCAATAAACGGGCTATCTAAAGCAAAAGAACTTCCTGAGAGCAGCGCGTTCAAGCATATAAACTATTCAGCATTATAAGATATTTATTATATATATGCTGAAATGAATGCATAGATCTCAAAAATCATTCCCCAATACAATTTAAGAGAAATATTTATGTAATGTGTGGATAAATTGTTCAAAGATTCTATCTCTGCCTTATTTTTTTCTACCACACCCAACTTTGACTTCTAACCTTTTTAAATGATATCCAACTTTTCATTAAAATAGTGTATATCTCTTGCTTTCAATGCCTAGCAAACATATAACCTATGAGTACATATTATTTATTCCATCGACTGTTCTAGTAATGATCAATATTAGGCTGACTGCGAATAACTTTTATTTTATTTTCATAAAACCTTCCTCTAAGACGCAGAAAGAATAACTAAATCATCGGCATATAGGAGATATTAAGCATGTACATTATTTTTGTTTATTGTGTGGCCTCTGCTGTGAGTGTATCCCGTATTCTGAGGATGCCTTTCGCAGAGAGATAAAGGTAATTTTTAAAAATAATAACAATGTAAGGTCTTTCCCAAGTTGGGAGAATTTTAAGTAATCGTGACGCCTAGGTGATAATTGAAAGCTGAAGGTAGCCAGAGTTGATTATGACGTCTGGACTTCTAATACCTCCGTGCTCCCGTGATCACGACTGCTGTAAAGCACTAGAAACGGTGGGACTATAAAAATCAAATTGAACGCGATAAAATCTGTAAATAATAGTTTAATTTCCAACGTATATGTTAAAACATTGTTTAAAAAATGCCTTATCCTTGATACATTTAACATTTCTAGTGTTGCATAAATCTTCTGGCACATCAACTATAAACACGCCTGACACTAAAACTGTCCCATGCTAGATAAACTCACAACGTTAACAAATGCAATGCGACAATTTTGTAACCTTTGACCTTTTAAAACTCGCAAATACATAGAAATTGTATTTTATAAACTACTAGCTTTTGTTCGCGTTATAGTTTTATTTAAAAATTGTTTCATAATAATTATACACGTTAATTATTCATAGGATTCCAAACGGTGAATTAAACATTTAAATCGTTCTGTGGTCTTTAGGTGAGGCTTGTGGAGGCTGATCTGCTAGAGTTTGCAGTGCACTTGAGTTTTAATTTCGTGGATAAATAAATTCTTATAGCATGCTTTTAGTTATCTAAGAGACTATACCTTTATTTTATGACAGTTATTTCAATGTTAAAAATCAAAAATTTTGAAAAAGTATTGTAGTTTTGAAGTGAAAACTGCATTAAAATTGGTTTACAAGTTTTGTTTAAACAAAGAAGCAATATCTGCTGTGTTTTTAAGTAATTTAATGCAAAATTTGCTCCAAATATAAACCTAATAGAACATTCATTTTCAACTTCTTTAATCGCAATCTTCTATAGTGTTTTCATTTTTAATTAAATAAGAAATGTTTTTATGGTACTATACAATTAGACAATAAATTCATAATTAGCAAAACATTACAACATCAAAAATTCATATTACACAAAACATGATCCTGAGCAAAGAATAAAGTATGGTCCTTGATCTTTAGTATTCTTCAACTTCTCGCAAAACTGTGACGTAATTCGAGAATTAATATGTTTACTGTCAGATGCTTTAGAACGTGTTTGTAACGTATTTTGTTTTAATTACTTATTACTCTACATTTGGTAACAAAGACCCATACGAAATACACTATACACAATTTAAATGTCTTAAAGACTAATTCTTAACTATAGATTAAAAATAAGTGCACTAAATACTGCTTAAACGGCGGCTTTTGCTGCTGCTCGAATGGGCCGTCCCTACGGCCTCGCAGAATACCGGCGTGAAATAGAGAAAATTATGCTTCTGCATTTTGTTCGACGAATAAAGTATCGGAGGCCCACTCCCCCTCACCCAACCTCCTCCTCATCATTTTTCGATCTCCCAAATATCCTAAGGCGGGCCAATGCACCTTCAGCTCCTCTAGGGTTACAGATGTACGCGGGTGACTGTAATTACTTACCATCAGGTGAGTCGCTCGTTAGCACCCTTTAACATAAAAAAATGTTGTCTACGTTTTGGCGGCAACGTATTACCACCCTCCTATCCGTACTCTGTGGTATTACGCTGCAGCGTTGTGTATCGTAAGTATCCGCGGAAATTCTTATTACCTGTAGACATTATTCCTATTTCGTTCCATAGATAACGTTCGCAGTCTTAACTTAACTGCAGTTGCTAACATGTTTGCCAATCTTTACCCGAAAACTTTCTGTGAGATCGACATATACAAATACTTATCGGGGGCTGCTCAGTTGTAAAACCATTAACGGCAATGTATCTAAGATATCGGTTCTTTCTGCAACATTCATTTTAACTACAAGCTACAGTTTAGCAAGCGATAATTATGAAAAGTAAGCAGTAATGATAATAATAAAGGCTGGCAACGCTTCACTATGTAGAATCTTCTAAAGAAAAAACTCCAGAGTGGTAAAATACTGTCGTATTAATATTATCAGCGTTGTCCTCAAAATTTCCACCTAATTTTTGTGGTTAATAAACGAGTTTCTGGCGATCGACAAGAGATCGAAATGTTTGTTGTTTATTCGTAATATATAGTAGTATATACAGATGGTAAAGGATAACCGCCTTGTAAGAATGAAAAAAGAAAACCGGCCGTGAGCTCACCAACGTCCCGTGGTGAGTATAGTAAAATCTTCCGTAGAATTATGCAAGTTCGCTTCGTAAGATACATTCAGATTAGAATTTGTCGCTTTGTCGTTATTCAATGTTTTGCATGTAGTATATGTAGTTTATTATATAAAAATAATATTGTCAATAACTACAATCTAAAAATTTTAGTAATCACTAAGACCTCATCCTCTTGGCATCGTAACAAAAATTTAAATAATTGTTAAAAGTAATAATAATTACTATAATTCGATGAAAACGAGAGATAAAGTTGACTTTAAGATAAATTAAACAAAATAAATTAAATTATTAGTCTAAAATGTAATAACGTCTAACTAAAAAATCTGCGTCCTGCATTTATGAAAGTTTTTAATGAACACAACCTAATTTCGCTGTAGCACATTTGCAACGAAGGCAAATGTACTGTCGTAATTACAGATGAGTTTGTTGCCATCGTTTACGTTATCTTAAGCTCGTTAGGTTTCGATCATTGATATTCAATAGAGTTTTATTTAAAATTTCAAAGTCACGACATTTTTTGAAACGGAATTAAAATACGTATGACATGGTACAATGGAGAATAAGAAATAAGTAAGGTAGCACTTAATCCCTATAGCCTTAGAACTGTGTTTAATGATTTCTAACGGGTTGATCTTAACATGGAAAAGACGAGGATCATGTCCAATATAATACACGTCATATCGATATCGGTTACTGTAGGTGTTTCTCTGCGATACAAAATCTGCAACCATGATATTTGCAGTATAACTAGGATTTACCATAATGGCCTGGCTCGGCAAGCGGATAGGCGATAGAAGTACCAGACACGTCGCACCTTAAACGCTGCTGCCGTCATAGGTCTGTTTAATTTTCGAGATGGTTATACTGTCGGTAGCTATTGCGATTTTCAAGTTTTTTTCTCAAAGTCGCCTTATACGACACCCTTTAGAAAAAAGGAGATGGAAGATTCTTACGCCGATACCACACGGCCAATAAGCCATTCAACTGGTGACTAAAGAACGGCTCTGGCAACTGCCTGATGCCAGAAAATATTTCTGAATATGCTGAACCTAGTAACCTAAAAAACATGTGCTAGGAAGCAGCATCACTAAAGCAATAGTTGAAGCTTTCATGATAAGACCACACTCTAGCAAGGGACTTCTACAACCTGATTGAAAATAAGAGCCTAATATACTTCTCCATTTCATTCTTCTCAATACAATGAACAACTTATATAGTAACAAAGTCTTCGTATCATTTGTTTGAAAGAAATGTTTAAATTATTATCAATTTAAAATGTGAATCAAAAAAACTGGATGTTAATTCAGAACTTTATCGCTACCTAGCAAAAGCGCTGAGTCATGGAGGGATCATTATTCTCAGTTTAGGAGCATCTAATACGTTTGTGAATTTATCTAACATAATACCAATGCAGCGACTTTTTAATGAAAGCAGCTTCTTGCATAAAATCCTGATTTTTCTACAAATGAGACGTATTTCAGTTTTAAGCTGAGCTTTTAACGGATTTACTTAAAATTGAAAGTAATTCTAAAAGGAATTTCATTAAGTAATTGCGGATGAAAGTAATTCTTTAAATGGTAAGAAAAGTAAAGTAAAGGGCATCTCTAGACCTATACACATGTTACAAACTACAAACATAGCCTCTGGTGTACATTGGGCAGTTGCTACTTTATACTACCAACTAACCTGATTAGGTAGAATAATGTAAACAATGAAAGTTAAAAGGTTGTCGTAATATTCATGAAATTAACCTATTTTTCTAAAATCTTCTTAAAATCTTAAGAGTTCTACGGACCCACGCGGGGCAAGATTTTGCTCTATTGCCACAAATGCACGATATGTATTTGCTAGAATTTTTTTTTGACATACCGAATTAATTTTGTTAAAACAAAATTTAGCTGGACATAGCCTGCATAACAAACAACAGGAATGAATAATTTAGATTAGATTCAAACGAGATGAGATGAGGTTCAGATTAATTTACACTACAACCGGACGGGGGATTAACCAATCGAATCGTTCTATTTTTTATACCATTGCATTGGAGGTGAAATGCGACGAATATTTATATGGGGAAAGACATAGAAAATGGTAACTCTATAACTAGTCTTAATGCTTGTATTACAATGGCACCGACGATAAAACATAATTTAATACATATTCATTTCGGAAATGTAGTATTTAGAGATGCCTTAACGTAATATTATTGTTTTCCAAAACTTTCTCTTAAACGTTATTTAGAAATGCAAGTATGCTTAATACGAGAACGATAATTTATATTATAATATAACATACTTTTATGAAATTCAAAATATAACCTTCGAAGAAATGTTAGAAACGCTACCCACGTACCTATGGTAATATTTTAAATTGTTAACTGCATTTTAAGTGCTGACCCAGGACTTACCACCTACCCCGGCGGTGAAAAAAAACCTATATTATCTATTTAATAAAGTAATGCTTGATGGAAAATGAAGTACTCTAATCCGCACTTGAGAAGTCTTTCATCGCCATGTGCTTTCTTAAATAGGAGAGGTATGTGCGCTTCTGACGTAAGGCGTTAACAGACTTTTAATGTTACCAATATAAAGAACCACAATGATATAAATATCTGATTTATAATTTTTTTACTTAATTACCTAATAATAATTAGGGTTTAACAAAAAAGTATGCCTTTTTTGTATTAAATTTATTACGTTTTTTAATGTTAAAAGAAGAAACAATAATATCTAGAATCATGTCGAGATGATACTTAACAAACTATAAATAGAGAAGAAAGAAGTAAACAACTGTTCATCTTACATTAATGTTTTCAAATAAATTGAGATATCGATCAGTAATACGGGATTTAGGCATTTTTGTTTATTGGGGTATTTATTTCTGGGAATTTTGAACTTTTGAACGTTTATTGCTATGTATACTGCTATTCTTATAACGGAGTTTTAGTTACAGCACCCGACTTATATGACGGACGTAGCCCCAAGAGACGTTCATTTATCTATTTTCGTGTTATAAGATACTAACGTTTGGTATTTGTGGGACGTAAGATCAAGTTTTTTTTATAAAAGGGAAGTGTACAACTTTCGAAAAGATATTCAAGTTATATTAGCTTGGACTACTTTGGGAAAAAAATACGATTTACCCAAGATTTTTTCGCAGTTTTCCTTTTCGGAAACTTTTGATCTTTTATTTTGATCTACCTATACCCGAGAAAAAACACAGTCAAACATACCACAATTTTAGGATCGTGGTCTGTTAATTTCTGTTTACATTGGTGATTGAAATTCCTTTGCTCTCTCTTTTTAATAACTTTCTTCTTAAAGTAATCAAAAGTAAAAGTTTATCTGAATATATTGTTTGAAATTCACGAAAGGACAAACATTTTTAGCTTGCAAAAGGTAAAGTATGAATAAGCGAGGCAATTCTAATATGTATAACAGTCAGAGACAAATAATATAATGCTAATATTCCTTTGTAAAAGTCTCATTGTAATCGATTGAAGTCCATAGAGATATAGACCAACTTGAGCATTTCCTATCCTTTTACTCCGTTGGCAAGGATTCAACCGAGGGATTAGGATCTCTGAAAGAAGACATTTATTGCGTCTAGGCTGATTAATCTTAGCGTCAGCTTGCAATCTAAGTTCAATAAGACTTAGTTCCGCCTTCAGAGCCAAGGTTATTGAAATAAATATTAAATACTTTAAATGAATAAATGGTCAAAAAGTATTGTAGACGTTTATATTCTTTATGAAAATCAAAGCTGATATTCATTCTATCATCCAAGGAGACAGTCAGAGATTACGCAACTTGTGGAACATCTAATTTTAATAGCGTTATTTATTTTAAAACAATTCGGTTTGTAAGGTTAAAATACTCTGTGCTCTTTAGAATTATAGGCAATTTTTATCGTCTTATTTAGGAAGATGCTGCTGCCCATCTCCTAATGTAAGTTTTCCCTCACGAAACGAGACGGGACGGCATATTTTTTTAAGCCCGCTGAGCAACATTGAGCTTCCTCATACGGCCTGCAGTGAAAGACCATGTTTCCGTTCCGTAAGCCATCACTGACAACACCCACTGGTACTTTGCTCTTGAGGTATACTCGACGAGAAGATGTGACGTAGTATTCTGAACTTGGCTAGACTTGGATTCGTCTTTTGACCTCAGGGTCGAAGTTCAACTTACCTAATCGGACAATTTGTCCATACTCGTCGACAACTTTGAGCGTAGTGTTCCTGACAACAACCGGTGTACTGGTAATAAATTCCTTTCGTGAACACAAGCCTCGTTAAGGTTAAAACTTTATTGAAAGTTTTCATGGTATATTGTTCCTTACCTACCCAAATTCCGTTACAAATTAAACAATAAAGCATATAAATATCATATACAAAACACATAAATAATAAAATTTATGTGTTTTGTATTAGATTGACTAAAGTACAACAGTTTATTACAAATGTATGACGTATAATTTTATTGTTGAGAATTTAAGAATCTTTTCTCTTTTTCACAAGAGTCCTAAGGACACCTTTGTGCTTAAAAAATAACCTATAGTAATTATTCATATTTTTGATTTTGAGTAAATCCTTGAGTATTGTATCAAAACGTTACCTATGTCTTAAATTTCCGCAATTGTGTCCCAATTGAGGAATGCAACTTTACTTAAAAATTGTTTGAAACAACCAAACAGAATTCTGAGCTTTTCTTACTCAGTGTTTTGAAGTGTGCACAAATTCCACGCTCTAATTCCTCCCCATCCCATTACCATGAGCGCTCGTTGAGACGCACGAAGGGTTGCCATCCGGACGTCGATGACATCTCGTGCATACGTTACGAGTTGCTTTGTATCGCTATTGCATCGCTGTTTAATCGTTACTTTCGTTACCTTTTGTCAACGCTATGAAATAAGCGGACTGCCACTGCATTATACTTAAGTAACAAGTAGCAGATGACTACGATTATTATATACAGATGTCATGTTTGTAATGTCTTCTTACTTAGTTGTTTTTATTAGTTATGATCGAGAATTCCAGTAAAATGGCCGCTGAAATTTGTAACAATTACAAATTACAAAAGTATACAAAAATTAAATATAAAAGGAAAAACACTTGTTTCGAAAAACTCCGGGTGGTAGCAAGATACAATCTGCTACCACGTTGGTATTGTAATAGTCTACTAAGAGAACGCTAGGCCAAAAATGTACATACCAGTGATAGGGAGCAGGATCTAACGTGACAGGTGTCCTATAAGAGATCATCTATTCGCCTGTCAAATATAGCAAATATGAAATCCTATTCCAAAAGTGTAAGGAGCAGGCGGTAGACTATTGAAATCACTAGACGGGGTTCACTGTCCCGCCTTAGGAAGGACGCTACATTACTAAGCGACCAGGCAGGTTAATGACATAGTACATGTGATCATGGGCTTGAAAGATATTACATACTTGTAAGAAATCTTAACCAGCTTTTGTTGGTGCTTATTTGGAAAAGCCAAATAAGCCAAAGCCTTTTTGAAGGATAATGCTGTTCGCGTCCGTGGGCTATAGCTCTAGATACCCACACGTGTCCCTTGGGTAGCGCCAAATGAATGGCACCATCTGGTGGTAGGTTTCGGCCGCGGCTTGTTACCACCCTCTTGGCAAAGCCTTGCCGCCAAGTGGTTTTTCATCGCGTTTCGGCATGATGCCATGAGTAGCCATCTTGGAAGGGGAGTTTAGGCAGTTGCATGGTGGAGCGAACCGGTTCCGGTACTGCGTGGTGTCTGTACTGGGTGACTGTTCGAGGAGGGTAGCGGGATCCTAAGCACGGTCTTCCGCTGGCCGACCGCAGGTAGTAGGGGGCCCAACTAGTAGGTTAGCCACCTATGAAAGGCTGCCCCGCCAACTCGCGAAAAATCCCAGGATACGTCATCGTGCTGGTTGGCGACCAGATGCAAGGGCCCGGTGAACATCTTTGGGGGGGTTAGGGCGTCCCCGCGCGCTCCAGACCAGTCTCCCATCTGTGCAGCACTATGATTGTACCGCTTGGTATTCGTTTTAGCTATGCCTCGCCTAACTGTCCCCTTTCTGTCTGTCTGTTCACCAAAAATAACAATGGAAAAAGTTAAAAATAAGAAACTGGTTAAACAGCAGTTGCACTCCCTTGCACTAAAAGTGCACCTCTCTAACATCCGAGGTCTGCACTCCAATCTCGTTTCAGTCCATCACCACCTTGAGACTGAAAAACCACATCTGCTGTTCCTCACGGAGACGCAAATCAGATGTCCAGCTGATGCAGCATACTTGCACTACCCAGGTTACACCCTGGAACACAACTTCAAATCTTGCGCTGGCACCTGCGTGTATGCTCGCGATGACATCTGCTGTCGACGTCTCCGTAACCTAGAGGATTCCAGTTTTTCCGTATTGTGGGTTCTGGTGAACACTGGCTTGGAGCAGATACTCTATGCCAGTGTTTATCGGTCGCATACCGACAACATGGAGACGACTAGGCTCTTTCAGTATCTAACTGACTCTGCGGAAAAAGCTCAGCTCAGGTACCCGTCAGTGCAGCTAGTTGTTCTGGGGGACTTCAACGCCCACCACCAGGAGTACCTAAACACTGACCATGCCGGGAGATTAGCATACGCATTTGCTCTACCGCTAGGTCTCTCCCAAGTAGTAGCTGGCGCTACTCGGATACCTGATATTGATGGCCACACGGCCAATTGCTTGGACCTTCTGATGGCAACTGATCCAGGCCGATATCAAGTTGCAGTCTCCTCCCCGTTAGGTAGCTCCGACCACTGTCTGTTGAAATCTGTGTCTGTCTACTCGCCACCTGAACCCGAACACATGGGGACTAGGCGTGTATGGCGATACAAGTCAGCTGATTGGGATGAGATGCGGCATTTCTTTGCATCCTACCCATGGCAGCACTTATGCTTCTCTTCAGACGACCCGGCGTGCTGCGCGGATGCTGTTTCTGGAGTGATATATCAGGCTATGGAATATTTTGTTCCATATTCTGATATCTCACTCCATGTGAGAGCCCGCCCTTGGTTCAACTCTGAGTGTGATAGTGCCGAAGCACTTAAGCACTTAGCTTACCAAGAGTGGGCGGATGCTCGAGCCCGCAAAGCGCCGAAAGTCCCGAAACTGAAAAGAGCCTTCAATAGTGCTGCCAAGTCCTGCAAACGTGCCCTCTGCAAGGCCCGTTTCGACCATATTGGCCGTATTGGAGCCAAACTAGCGTCTTACCCGTCCGGGAGTAAAGCTTTCTGGTCTCTTGCCAAATCGGTCGAAGCCAATTTCTGCCGGTCTTCTTTCCCGCCATTGCAGAAGTCTGATGGCTCATTAGCTCACACCGCCAAAGAGAAAGCAGACATGTTTGCCTCTCTATTTGCGAAGAATTCACAACTAGATGCAGCTGATAACTGCCCACCTTTGCTACCTCGTTGTGACTCTGCAATGCCTGAGGTACACATTCGGCAAAAAGAGGTACTCAAAATACTCAGAACTCTAGATGTGAATAAGGCTAGTGGGCCTGACGGCATTCCTGCCATTGTCTTGCGGTCATGTGCGCCTGAGTTGTCTCCTGTTCTGACTCGCCTCTATCGCTTGTCCCTGAGGACTGGTCAAGTTCCGAAGTCCTGGAAGATTGCCAATGTCCAACCTGTACCTAAGAAAGGAAGTCGTGCCGACCCTGCCAACTACCGACCTATCGCAATCACCTCCATACTCTGTAAGGTTATGGAGCGCGTTTTAAACAACCGCCTCCTTGCATACCTGGAGGACAACGACCTCCTCAGTGACCGTCAATTCGGGTTTCGTCGAGGCCGATCTACTGGGGATCTTCTTGTGTATGCTATTCACCACTGGAGCGAAGCCATTGAGAGACACGGTGAAGCTCTTGCCGTGTCTCTTGATATCTCTAAGGCTTTCGACAGGGTCTGGCACGCAAGTCTCATTGGCAAGCTTCCGGCATATGGTATTGCTCCCGAGCTTTGCATCTGGATCGAGGATTTCCTGAGGAACAGATCGATTCGGGTTGTCGTTAATGGCGCCTCGTCCGATCTCCATGATATTAATGCCGGTGTGCCTCAGGGGTCTGTGCTCTCCGCGACTCTTTTTTTGCTGCACATCAACGACCTGCTGGTAACACCCGATATCTTTGGGTATGCAGATGACAGCACAGTCTCGGGGAGATACTTGTCCGATGCGAAGTCTGGGGCAAAAGTCCAGTCTTTCAGAGAATCGATGATTGAGGGGGTGAACTCGACTTTGGAGGCTGTTTCCCAATGGGGTGATGCCAATTTGGTCGAGTTTAACCCCTCTAAAACACAGGCTTGTCTTTTTTCGGCGAAACGGAGTCCATTCCAACTGACTCCGACTTTCCGGAATGTCTCCGTTCCGGTAAATGACCGTCTTGCGCTCTTAGGTCTAGATCTCTCTTCTAACCTAAATTTCGGTCGTTACATCGAGTCCATAGCAAACACTGCTGCCAAAAAACTTAGTATCCTCTCGGGGGTGAGACGGTACTTCACATCGGAGCAGCTCTTAAATCTATACAAAGCTCAAGTCCGCTCTTGCATGGAATACTGTTCCCACCTCTGGGATGGTTCGGCTAAACATCAGCTTGATGCTTTGGACTCGTTGGAGCGCCGAGCGAAGAGGATCATAGGCAGTGACTCAGTAGAGGCAAAACTTCAAAGCCTCGAACACCGTAGACGAGTGGCCTGCCTCTCGGTTTTTTTATCGAATTCATTTCGGAGAGTGTGCGGAGGTTTTGCATAACCTAATACCCTCTTCCCCTTTCCATCACCGAACGACTAGACGCGGCGAGAAGTTCCATCCTTATGTTGTAGACATTCCTCCATTACGCACGAGGCGGTTTGCCTCTTCTTTCTTTGTGCGGACGGCTAAGGAGTGGAACTCTCTGCCGAGGTCGGTTTTTCCGGAGGCCTATAACCTGGATATCTTCAAGGCCAAAGTGAACAGACATCTAGGCAAGCGTGTACCATCCTAGGCCTCATCTTCGCTTTCCATCGGGCAAGATTGAGGTCAAACGCAGGCCTATTTTTTCATAAAAAAAAAAAAGCCTATGTTGAGCAAATTAGGATTGAAGTTTAAAATAAACACGATATTTAAGATTCAATAACATAAATGTTTGACTTCGAAGTAACCTATCATAATAACTAATCGAGATACAAACCTCATAATTCCCCTAGTACATATATAAAGTAATATATATCAAGAGTTTTAGATAGTAACACAATTCTGGTTTAGGTATTCTGCTACAATTTAAATATAGATACGCACTCACACGTATCATCCAGAGGGGTACACATCTATTACAGATTTCATTTGGCACGGTCCTGACACACATTTCTTGCCGTATGCGCGCTTGCCGATTGTGAATATTCCTAATTCTTTAATTCTACCCTTCTCCAGACTCCGCCCATGACGACCGCGTGGCTTAGTAGTTAGTGACGTTAATTAGACAGCCGACGTCATTATTTGTGCAAAAACGTAAATTGTTGGTTTTCCGGCCCAGTCATGTCGTCGTTCGTCCCGTGTCTCTGACACTGCACCTGACCCTTCCTCAGATCTTATTGCATAAGCGTTACATTGGATATAGGAAGGTATAGATGAGTAAGTGCTTCTGTTTTCACACGTATGCTTAAGGCACAATAATATGTCGTGCGCAGTTGACAGGTGGCGATAGTATTCGGAAGTTTTCGGATTTTCTTCCATCTTCATCATCTCCAGACGATATACGTCTGTTTAGTTTGGAGAATCCCTTCCGACTCGGCCACGTCTGCAGCATAAAGCTACGCCAATTTTGATTCTTACAATTTTTCCCTATATCACCGATTCATTACTTTCTCAACTCTTGCCACATACTTTAACTCTCTTTATTCGCGCAAATTCTGATATTCTGTATTTTACTTACAGTAAGTGCTGTTCCGACCTTGTTTTTCAAAATAAATATATCGTTATTGAATACACACTTGAACCGAATAAGTAAAAGTGTACATGGAATTAAAAAACCTAAAAAATAAACGGCAGAAACGTAACGATATTTTATTTTAACGTTTATGCGCTTGTGAATATGTATTTAACTCTTCGTAGAGAAAAATGTTAGTACGTTCTTAAGTAAAATTTTTGATTTTATTTATAAAAACATATTTTTTGTATTTAGAGCTGACGTTTTTTTTTTTTTTTTTATGGAAAAGACGGCAAACGAGCAAGCGGTTCACCTGATAGTAAGTGATACCGTCGCCCACATACATCTGCAACACCATAGATGCTGCAGGTGCGTTGCCGGTCTTTAAGGATATTTGGGAGATGGGAGGGAAGAGGAGGGGAATAGGGAGGGGATGTGGGCCTCCGGTTACCTCACTCACCGTACGAAACGCAGAAGCACAAGATACCTCTACTTCACGCCGGTATTCTGCGAGGCCGTGGTATTAATCCGGTCGAGCCGGCCCATTCGAGCAGCAGCTAAAGCCGCCGCTTGGCTCTACCACGTAAATAAATATAATACACTTCACATTCTCATAAACCGTATTTCACGGAATCTCTATTGATTCCAAGTTAGTACGGGGAGAGTTCCAACCATTGCATCATTAGAGTCCTAAAAGGGTGAAATGGAATATACCATCATATGCTAGCATTAGCAATCGCTTAACTTACCCCAACAACCTGTAAATAGTTCATTACAGTACAGACCGCTGTCATAAGGAGGATTTCCTATAATCGCCATCTCGGCGAGCGACCGGCGATCGCTGTACCTTAGACACTGCTGCTCTACACTAGTCTTATTTTTTGTCTGGAATTTTTCGTGATGGTTATCCTGCCATCTGTCGGTAGTCATTGCAATTTTCAAGAATTTTCCCTACGTCACCACTTACACCCACGGGAATAAAGAAGGTGGTTTATTCAGACGCCGATACCACACGGCAAGTTGCTTAAACTATGAAAATTAATAACATATTCGAAATTTGAATAAGAATTTGAAATACTTTATGATGATTTCGAACGATCGACAATCAGTCGGCATAGCGTGCAGTAAGATTATATCCTTATATTTTTGATGCACTTATTTATTTGCGATGCCGATTTATTTTACAGATTAAAGGATTAGAACTCAATGTCATCATCAGCTTTTGAGACTTATTTTAAGTTAAGAGTTTCAAGTGCTAATGTTTTTCAGTTAACAGTAAATAAGCATTTTACTCATCTAAGGGTTTGCATATGCGCTATTTTAATAGGATTAGTCGAACACAATTGCACTCAATTCCAAAAAGGGTCAACCTGTAACTTAAGCCTCCATAATACGACAAAATAGTAAGATTTATATTGTTTCAATACGCTAAGAATTAATAACATTTGTCTAACCGTTAGGCTGTTTAGATAATCACATATACATTTAAGAGAAAGTAATTAGGTTTTCGTGATAATATTAAAAATAACATTTTAAAATATTTTCTCTTTTCAAATTAAACTCGAGCGAAGTCGTGCACAAAAGCTAGTATATAATAAAAAACATTGGACTTCGGTAAGTTCAACAAACCAAAGTTTGAAGTTGGTGGTTCTGTGACCATAGGCAAAATATAGAGCCCTTGTGTAGTCATAAGGTTGAGTTATTAATAGCGGTCGCTTTTGATAATTATTATGATTCGGTTCGCCGAACACAAGTTACAAATTAGATTACTCTCGCTATTTCTCTTATACACAATACACATTGTAAACATGTTAATATTTAAAGACCGGACAACATGTTAATCTTAAGTTTTATGTTTGTATAAATATATATATACATATATGTGAACAATGAACTGCAAGGCGTTTGAATACTTGTTTATCCGACATCAATCGAGACGAAATATAAACAATTAAGTACAAGTATTAAATCTTAAAGGAACTATAAAGAATAAGTTTGTGTGTTGTTTTACGAGTCTCGTCTGTTCCAGTCATAAATTCGTAGCACAAAAAATCAATTCAAATTATTAATAAAAGATGTATTACAGACCGTGGTATAATAATTTGTATTTATATTAAAATAAAAATTTATGTAAAATAACGCTATTAAAATATGCAGTAATTAAAACGCCAGTTGGGTAAATAATATGAGTTTTTTTTAATCAGTAACAAGTAACAGTAAAAAGTAACAAACGTGCAAACAAATCACTTTATTGTAAGTGGCTACTGCAGTCCATGGACACATGCAAGCAAATTCAATTGAAGAAGGTTGCTGATACTTTAGCCAGAGAATGAAGATGGATTTTTTTTTTTAGTTTAACTTGGGGGAAAGGTGCTCGCACCTACCCGTCACGGTCTCCGGTGACTGGTTTTGTCGGGATCAGCATTGAAGATGCCGGACCGACTAAAACCCCCACAGTAGATCTGCTGTTGGCCCAGTGGCCTTTACAGCTACATCGGTAAGACTCGCGAGCAGGAGGCACGCAAGTTAAAGGGCCGCAAGTTAAAATGAAGATGGAATGCCTCACAGTCTGTTATATATATTACCCCCTCTTTACACTTCAAACCGGAACACAAGAGTGGTTGAACAGCAGATGTGTAGTAGGAATGGGAAAGAGAAATTAAGATCCTATTTTTTTCTAATACACCACCTAATTTCTCTCCAAATATCAGTGATACTTACACGACATGTACCTTGCTAACTAATATAACAATAATGCTGATATGGAGACCAAATGATGGTGGACAATCCGCCGTGTAATATATTCATCCAAATATCACAGTGTTGTGCATCATTACTATTGCAAATATGCTTAAATATTCTGAGAATTACGTACCAAATAGAGGAAACAAATACGAAGAAATGTAGGAAAATTCAAAGAAATTACTTGTCATGAAACTTGTGTTAAAGTCCTTAGAAGTGTTTCGTTTCAGTGTACTTTATTTTTAGTTTCGTTACAAAACAAATCACGTTATACAACGTGGATAAGTGGCGTCAAAAGGATTGGAGTGCTTCCAAATATTGAACTTTCTCTCTTTTATATAGTTAACGTAGTTTGTTGCGGTCTTCTTGTTGTATATTTTTGAACATTTACTAGGAAGTTGTAATTAATGTTTACAGAACAGCTATTTTATAAATTAAAACAATACCTGCAAAAAGCCCAAATGCCTGAATTTTTTATTTGTTTGCATACGGATTGGCAATTGTGGTAACCTAACACTCTGCGTCTTTGACACTGCCGCCCGCGACAGGTCTAGATAATTTTGATTTGGAATATGTGTGATGGATATCTCAGAATAGCGGAATCCCACAAATTAGTGTTTGGGAGCAGCTTCAACAGACGCGGGTACAAGCGCTGTGTTCACCAATCCGCTTGCCCAGTATGGTAAGTATGGTAAAACATATTAAGAAATGGCGCTTTTGAAGGAGACCAAAAATTACTTATGAGACTTATCTCATGAAAGTATTAGTTTTCACAGTACGTATAGACCTGACCTAGATGTGATCTCATAACTTTTTAAGATAGAAAGATACAATTTTTACATCAATTATTATTGATGAAAATTTGAACATGACCCTCCTCATGGGTTTACTCATATGGTTGTGAATTGCAGTTATTCTTACACTCAGCACCTGTGTTAGTATTTTATTTTGTGTCATTGGTTAAGTTCAGTCAAGCAAGTTGCCAAGTATGATGCTGTGAATTCAAAAGAATGTTGTCTCTGTCTATCTTTTGATTAATTTAATTACTTCAGTGCTCCTTATATAGCCCCGAAATTCGATGGTCTTTTTATTTTCGATTATACCAAAATATTCCCGAAACGTTTCCCGTCCGGAAATTTTATTGGAGAAAGTATTTCAACCAGTGTACCGTAGTTACTTAACAAAGAATTTCGTTAACATCGACTGGTAATTTATAAAACAACATTTTTTTGACTTGTCATTCGAAGGTGTAAGAGTTGACAAGACTTTATCGAGCATTCGTTTCAATAATATCCTTAATAAACCTAATATTCGAATCATAGTTCGAGTCACACTAAACACGACACATCTATATTTGCTAGAGCTACGCTGCAGTTGTACTATGACTGCATTACTAATAGTTTGATTTGAATGAGGCAAGACCACACTCTCATAGAATACCAGTGTATAGTAGCTGCTTAATATGGCTGTGTTGTACGGTGAGTGTGAGTCAGAGATTCATTTACCGGTTACGAGGCACTTAAACTACTAGCGTGACTATTTATCGGCATCTTGATTCTTCAAACCACACCCATCAGGTGGTCACAGTGAAACTCGCTTATTACCATTATTTGTTTAAAAAACATTCCTCGACTGACCCTTAGAACTTAGAGGAGATTTGTGATTTGTCACTTGTTATTCCGGAAAGACAAGTCGTTAATATATTACAAGAGCTTGACTCTGACACAGATAAATTAAGGCCACTTTAAAAAGCTATCATGTCTAGGTAGTGAGGCTTGAATATATTATACACCCGCTGAGGATATACGTGGAGCCTTTAATACTTAAGCGTGCAAAAGTGGCAGAAAAGTTTGTGCTTAGATTTAGGTCACTGTTACGAAATCATGTGTTGAAATTTATAGAACAAGTTTGGCAGGTACTTTTGAATTTTATTACATGATCATAAATTTGACTGCTTTAGTGCGACCACTTTATTAAGTGGAGCTAAGCGTAGTTATTGTCCAAGACTACACTTATCTTTACATGAGCGTTTGAGCTTATAGTGTACTATTTATGTGAGTTTTACCATTTATACGAGGGGATCTATCCAAATGATGAAATATGTGTAACTTATCAATTGATTGAAAATATATTATTTTATGTGACAATAGGTATTTTTTTAATAACAAATACTAGGCGATACGCTCATTCTCTGCCTAGGAGCTGTTTGGGTAGGTATCATTCCTTTACTTATTTCTGTCTTAAACAGCAGTGCAGCCACTGTTGCGTTCCGGTTTGAAAGGTATACTGAACTAGTATAATTTCAGGCTTTGAGACATTCCACTTTGTCCTCAAGGGTGACAATGCATCTGTAACTTTTCAACTTGTACCAGCAGACTCACTATTGCTCCATACTATGACTATTGCCACTACGACATCAGTCCATTTTAGTCCATCGCTGAACATAGGTCTTACCAAGAAAGCAAATCTGGAGGGGCCGTACTGTATATGTGGCAATGATGGCACCGCAGGAGGAGAGGAATATCGTTGTTACCATGCGCCGTTCTACCTATCTTCAGCTGTATGTGAAATGTGATCGAAGCTGGGGTTTAATCCACCACTAGGGGCAAGGAAGGCTGGTGTTACCGTGTGTTGTTTGCATTCCCGACATAACCGGGAGGTGGACTTGAGGGCCGGATGTTCACGTGGGATTGGAGGTCGTGTAAGAAGACACGAATGTGTGCCGGCATGCCGTGTGAGATGGACAGGAAGCGTTTTCTCCCCGAGGAGGGGCTGTCTAGGGCGGCCGGCATTGGTGGGATTGCAGATGTGATCGCGCGAGTGTTTCGATAGCCCTCCTATATGGTGTCTTAGTCGGTGCAAGGTCGATATAGCCAGTTCTTGCTTCACTAGGATGGTTATGCCTTAAATATTTCTCCAGGTAAAAGAAAGGAACAGAGTGAGAATCCATGACGTCACGTGGTCATCGTGAAATTAAACTAAATTAAATATCATGAAATTACCTATATTTTTATTATGATATTCCGATGTTCATTCCGACATATTGAATAGGATCAGAATTACCATCTCTCGTATTCGGTGACTAACAGCGTCTAAGATTTGATTTGACTGGCAGCGTCAGGTATAGCAGCGTACAGCTGTAATGCTCATGAGATCAGAAAGAAAGATAAATAGCTGAAAGGAGAAAAAGATCACGTGAGGAAATATACTCAAAGCAGGAAGTTGAGACTCTAACCAAACCAACCTAACAAATAATATTAATTAACGATTAAAAAACTATTCAGGTTAATAGGTTCTGAACGATTATGATACTACTATACCGAACGTTGTTTAATCTATTTGGTTTCATTATTGTGCTCCAAGTAATCGCATAGTTCAGGTCCCTACTCAATGTATAGAAAAATATATAATAAATAACCACTAAGCATAAAACATGTAAAATATACAAAGTATTTGTTAAACAATTAAGAGCATTTGTAATAGAACAAACATATTACAACATTGAAGAATATTTCGAAAAATATCATAATCTAATGTCTGCCTTCCATACATATTGCCAAGCCGGACCTGTAGTGCTCAATGATATTACATAATGGTACTTTTAATCACGTAAAGCAATGTAATTAAATAAAAAAATAAAATAATAATACGTTGTAAAATATTTATTTTGTTTATACTTGTAGTGTTTTTTCTATTATTTACAGCCTTTCATTTAACAAGGTTAACTATAGGTAGCTTTATTTGCTTCAGTATTGCAAATACCAGGAGCTACATAGTTCGCACGCTCACCTAAATTCTAAACAACTCTAGCTATCCGAGTTGGATATTCCTGGTATGGATGGTATATGAAAACTTCGTTAGGTAAACTGAGAAATCAAAAGCATTTCGGTGACATATAAAATCTACCAATTCAAACTGGAGGAGCGGTGTGAACTCCCTAAAGGCTCCTTTGCCCTTACATAAACGAGAAGATATTTGCTCAGGACGTTTATAGACCGTTACTTTCATAGTATGCCTTTTGGGCCGTAATTTGAAGTAAACTTTTTTTCTTTTGCAGTCAGTTTGGTTTCTTGCCAGTCTTATAATTTTAATAAGATTTATCGCACTTATATTTACTTTGAAAGGAACCGCAGACATTTTAAAAGAAAAATCGAGAGTAATCCTAACCTAGATGCTATTGCCCATAGAAAACGTTTTCATCCGTTTTCTCCGGTTACCTCACTCACCGAACGAATCGCAGAAGCACAAGATGCCTCTACTTCACGCTGGTACTCTGAGAGGTCGTAGAACTACCCCGGTCAAGCCGGCCAAATCGAGCAGCAGTAAAAGCCGCTGCCCTATCACGTTAAACTTGCCAACTCTCAGTGTGTTTTTACCACGTAAAGCGAAGCTTTATCAAGTTGCATTTGAAAAATGAATTTATACCCTACAACACTATTATTGTCTAAACTTCATCAGCCTGTGTACGTCTACGGCGGGACAAACTTCTTTCCATGAAAGTCTCAACAAAGCATACTACGCGTGGATAGATTTGTCATACTCATGGTGGGTACAGTCTAATCGCGATGGAGAGGGCAGCGCCAATATAATTTAACTACTCCTGCAAAAATAATAAATAAAATTACTATTAAAACATCAACTGACTGTGCCAGGAGGCGCCGCTTTTCCATATCTAATACAGAAAAAATTAATTTATACTTACTATTTATATATTTATACTTTTATTTAATAATAAGGTAATAAGTTAGTATTAAGACGCGAATAATAACATATACATATGCGCGTTGGTGTACTTGTGTGTGTATATGTGTATGAGTGTGTTTCTCAATTTACTTCACATTCTAAATGTTTAGTAGTTTTAGCATAGATTAATTTATTATCCACTGTGTTATTTCAGCTCTGCAGTCACGGAGATTTTTTGGGAATTTCTGTTTTTTATTTGCAGAATAAAACTCTTTAACGAAACGTACAGCTTATTTATGCAATGAAATAGGATTATATAAAGCTCAGCATTTCCTATACTGTTTACTAGTAAATACGGTTATGGTTTTTACTAGAGGAAAGCAATAGAGAAACCTATTAATGTCGGATGGATTTTCCATCTTCATCCGGTCGTCAGAATCTTGTCTGTTACTCAGCGGGAGCTGGTGTGGTTGACATATGGAGAAAAAGTTGGTACATTGCCTTCAACATAAATAATATAAATAATTTCTCACGACCGTATACCCAATACTGTTGTGGTTCCAGGTATAGATATTTATTTTACTCGTTACCTCTTACTTACCTCTATCGTGACATGTCCCATCTCCTCTTTTACGTCCCATTTTTTAGTCAATTACAATAATATACTCGCGCTTTAATTATAAACATTAGGTATTTGGATTCATTTTGTATAGAACACACACAACTTATATGGCGGCACAATATTTATATTATTCAAACTACAGCACACGGCATGTCACTTACTTTTACGACTTGAGTGTCGCCTCGCTGCGTCTCAAGTTCTTTTATTTTTCTATGCAGTAAATTTTATTTCAAATGCTGTCGGCCAGTTCCTTATTAATATTGAATAAATAGTATATATCGACAAGGCTGGTGATGAAAATTCCAAGCTAGTGTTATTGAATGAGTTTTGTTATAATGAGTTAGAGAAATTTTAATTGTTTTTCGTTATTTTTTTAGTTTATTGATGTTTAGGGAAGAATAATAAATCAAGGCTGGAAGAAAGACGAACAGAGTATAAAAAATATTGATACATTTTTGTGTTACTAGACGAATCCTGCCACGCTTCGCAGTTAATTAAAATTAAAAGTCATTTTTAGATTCTTTCCAGTTATGAATTGAACATTAACGCATAAATTTGAGCTTAATCGATCAAGTGAAATTCCAGTGTATAAATAACACAGAGACTAACATTGATTTTTACGTATGCTCCTGTTACTCGTAACTTCGTACGAGTGGATTTCGTAATTTGAATATATATATTTTTTTATAAATTTAGAAAATAAATACTTTTGATTTGAATTGAACGTATTATACGAATATTGTTTATAAGTACTCATTCATGTCTTTTTTTAATGTTTTTAATATTATTTTATACGTTATATTACATTGTTTTTCTTTCCCTATTTTAACACGCCATAAATAAGTACATGATTTATGATTACACTTTTTAGACACTATTATTCCGCACCGTTTTCAAACGATGTCGTTAGTATTATGGATTGTGTATCGCAGGGGGTATTAAAGCGGTTGTCCAAAAGCCAGAACATTTGCGGAAATATAAAATGAGTGATCGCTTATTTCGTTTTCAAAGTATTTACTTTACTAAAATACACTTACTATTACTTTACCTTAGCTTTAAGTATCAAATTAAATAAAAAAATAACCATATATTTCTGAGGTGGGTTCTAAGAAAGTGTTCTAAAACAATCTCTGGTGAAAACCATAGAAATTGGCGTGTTTCTGCTTTTTAATTTCTTACTACTATACAAAGAGGGAGTTGGTTCATTATTAAATATTTTAAATGAATTATTTCAGAGAAATAATATTATAACTTGTTCGTTATCTTAGAAATGTTTAACTTTTACTATTCCATTTAATATAACATAATTCTCGTGCACAGTTTCTGTATTAATTTTTATGGTACGAATATACTAAAATTATGCCTGGAAGTGGTAAGTATAAATGTGTCTAGTTTTGGAATGCGGCCATTGCAGTAATATTCAAGCAAATATAGTGAAGCGTTATCATGTAAATAATAAAGTATTTTGGCTACAAAATACGAAAGAATACTGAAAAATACTCATTACTGTAGCACACAAACTTTATTGCATTTGCAGCATTTTCTATCAGAAATTTATCGCAGAAAGCAAAGTAGCACTCATGGATAACTTTCGCTTTCCCGTACACTTTAAATACACTTTTAAATAGAACCGTTGCCCATGCTGGACGCTGGGTAGGCGGAACGAAGAGCACAGAGCCGCTCCCTTGCACTGGAGTTGCTACTATCCATCGCTATTGTATAAGAATTGGAATCAGAATACTTTGAAGAAATTTTCATCGAAAGTTAATCACCAGAGCCTCGATTACCACTCAGCAGTGTGTACTGTATGTAGGCGAGTTTGACATTATATTTGGTATCGGCGAGGTAATGTCTGTCTGAGGATTGAAGAAGTGATATTTAAATCGTGATTCTATATCGAATCAAATCACTTAGCATTTAAGGAAGAACTATAAAGTTGTGTTCATATAACATAATGTTACAATATTCACTTCAAAATTACCAAAATATTGCTTAAGTTTAATATCTCTTAAGCTAAGGGTAGCATTGTAGAGGGAAACACGTACACCTGGCCACCGCTAAGTAAATGTAGGTTTGTTATTGCGGATGTTGTCACGGGAGAGTTTGCTTCGACCTCGACAAGTTTCGGAATTACAGTTTTGTAACTCCGTGCAACGCTTCATTTAAATTTTAGTTGGTGATAAACAATGCTCTAATAATATCCGGTTGTCACACTTTCACAATTTCTGTTTTACAAATATCAGATGCTTCAGAGAGCAATTCTTGTATAAATATGTATATTATACATTTATAAAAGGTTTCTCTTAAACGCCTCTTACGATTTGGATGAAATTCGTTTTCACATAGATTAAACGAATTAAATTTAACTTCTCAACAACAGATGGCACTATTATTGGAAATGAATATAAGTAACTTTTTCGCGGATTACATTCCCACGGCAAAATCAAAAGATGACGGGCGAAGCACGGTCGCCCACTACTACACTATAAGTTAAGTAAACTGGCAATTAGCTTTGGGCATCACACAAATTTTTGTGATCATTATATTAATACGTAAAGTGGCACCATCCGTTTTACCCAGCGTGGTGACTATGTGCAAGTGGTTCAAGACTTATATATCGGCTTGCTTGTGTTTTTGCTTGAAGAGGTCAATGAGCTTGAGTGGACTTAGCCACTGCTAAACATTGACAAACATTAGGCTTATGACGAATAATTATTTGAATGGATTTTGTAAATTAAGTATTGTGATTGTGTGATGACTAGAAATGAAATGAAAATGTATTTAATTTAACACTATTACACCCAACAACAAAGCATTATCACTATGACCTTATATCAAATATGAACTAACAAGTTCTTATGTATAGACTTAGTAACTTCACGTAAACCATTGCCAATTATCTTACCTTTATCATTGAAACGGACAACATATTTTTTGTACCTTTTGATATTAATGAGCTCTCAGCGATATTGGTTCAAAAATTAAAAATAACGGTCTTTTCTGCAACGGCACCTTTGAAGACAGTATTATCAAATTAATTTCAGTTTTATTCTAATGGGTTTAGAACTTAAATAAAGATTCATGTCTCTTTCAATAAACACTGTTTGAAAATGCATAAAATAGAACTAAACAATATTTTGTCACCGAGAAGCTTTAGTTAACTAAAGCTTCTCGGTGACATGGGGTTGGAACAACAGAAATTCTATCATAATGAATACGTTAAATTTTAATAGAAATATTATGAAATCTGTTTTTTTAGAACTCGAAGATTTGTGTTCTTGGGAATATATTTTATATTATATTTCTGACATTTAGGAAACGGGTTTGCTTGACACGGATAAGTTTCAGCGATCTCAAAGAGCTGTCTGCTGTCATGAATATGTGATATCCTGGCGGTAAAATAGACAAACGCTATGAGAATACCCATACATTTAACTATGAGTCGAAGCTCTTTTGGAAGTGAAACTGTCGTCTGTATTTATACACTTAACAGAACTTATGTTCTGTTAATATAATATTTTTTACGAATTTATTTTTACCATACTGCATTTTTGTTTCTGCTTTTAACCCGGATTATTCCAACTGTTAAGTGCTAACTAACTGAGATTAGAACAAAAGGAAGGTTGATACCAGCACAGTACTAACGAACATCAAATCCATTATGATCTATTGACTGTGAAAGCCCATTGATTTTGAAATCTGATTATTAACGGATATGAAGCGTATCTACCATTTGACACATATAGTCATCTACAGAGCCTTAGGAAGCCAGTATTATGAAGAAATGAGGTTGGCATTTCGTGTAAAAAAATGTAAATTCCAACAAATTAATAAAAAATAAAAAAGAACACTTTTATAACATAAAGTAGGATAAAACTTCAAGCACTTCTGAAATCACATGGAACATTTCAACAAAATCCGAGAAATTGCTTTTAAGTTATATTCGTACACATACATATAAATTTGTAGTGAACCCGCTTGCCTCATGTAGTGAGTACGGCCAAACCAGTTTTATCGAGTATTTTAAATAACAGGAGGCGAGGGATTTTAAATTAAATCGTAAAATTTATAGCATGAACGACAGCAATTGCATCAGGAGTACATAAAAATTTAAAAATTTAAATATAAACGTAACTATTTTAGTTATTTGATCTACAATTAAAAATATCAAAAACGTTTAAACATAAGCATTACAATTTTAGATGTTTGGTTTAAAACTCCCATAAAAAGTAAAGGTTGGATGCAACAGTCTCTGCTTTACGTTACTTTTTATCAAAAACAAAAATAAAGAAAAGAATAACATTATGATTTCACTATATTCAATATTATTGTGAAATCATAATGTCGTGCGCCCGATTGTAACATTTCAGACCTCAGACCATTTCATTTCAGTACCTACTGGCCACATCGTTTGAGCGTTTAAGCAACGAAGGCCGTTGGGCCAATACTGGCTTTCAAAATATTACATAATGGAAACTGTGGGTAAGGAGATTTTAATAATCAACGAATAGCATCGAATCGAACATGATCGAAGAGAAATGCATCGACGAACTTTACTTTTCGTATAATTCTGATAGATAAATATTTGGAAATTTTTAGACTTTTGGAACTTATGCGGCCTAGTTATTTTTCGTAATTAGTTCAATTTCGTTAAAATTTCATTGCGTGAAAAGTGGATCATAATGATACATCAAGAATAAAGTAAAATCTAAACTCGCCAGATAAATTTAGGAACAAAATGTTAAAAACTTTCATTCACTTCAAAATATCTGAATTAAAGGTTTTTTAACGAGATTTTAATTTAGCTACACTTTTAAAGCTTGCTTTAAGATGAAATAACTAACGAATTATATAAACAATTTTAATATTAAATATTCTTTAGCATTTATAGCTATACATTAACATTTTAAATAATTTTATCACAGAACACTGGAAGAGTACTAGTGTTTTATATATTTTGGAAACGATGGAATATAGAAAAAATTACAAAAATTCTCCTGCACGTTAATTAATAAATCGCAGGTGTGGTGAGTTCTCGCTGTGATACCGTACCGGTACCAAAATTTAATTCAATAATATGATTAATAAAAAGCATCACAAGTTTAGTTATTCTATACAATTATCAAAAATAAGTTAAAAGTTTTCAAATTTTTTTGTTTTAATGCAATAATCTATAAATTGCTCGTACCGTAGTACTGGACTATAAATAAGTGCCGCTTTAATTCGTAAATTAATCAAGAGTCAATTAAAATTTATTATTATCTTTGTCGACAAGAATCGATAATTTTATTTTCAGCCCGCAAAACAAGAGTAGCCAGAGACGTAACGTACCGATACTTAAAGAGGCCGTAAATAAAAATGTCCTTTCGTCCGTTACTGTATTGCGGTTTTCTGTTTACTTTTTGTATTTTATTTATTTTCCGTATAATGCTACAATTCTCAATTTTTTTGTTTTTATGTAACGAAATATTTCTAATGAACACACGCTATCTGATTGTAAGTGGTTAGTCTGACACATTCATACCTTCGCACTAGAAGGTATGAATGATATGATAATACTTCATTAGTCCAATAATAACTGCTAAAAATAAAATTACAATTGTTTCAAAGGTATGACTTGTAGTGGTATAATCAAAATCACATTGTTATGCAAAGGAGTGAATATCCATATTCGAATCCGTAAGTACGTAATTCCTACAATTAAACTGACATTTATTGATTCATCTGACAAGTCAAGTTGAACTTAATAAACGCACCGATTTTGACTTTGTTCTTTAAATTCGTAAGAGGCGATTACGGAATAATATTTAAAATCTCTTGACAATTTCCGGACGTAAACCCAGTGACGAATCTAGTCACGACACTTTATGTCTCAAGAAGAGATACAAACTTAGTCGTTTGCAAAACGGGCTTGGCTAAGCTGAGCCGTGCCAAATATAATGAATGACATTATTTAATTACTGATTATAAAATAAACTTTAATAAAAAGATTACTTCGTTCTGCACTTGTGATCAGTCTGTCTGGCAAGAACCTTTTTCAAGCATATTATCTCTTTTTCATTGCATAGTTTCATAATCACCCAGGCAGGGATTCCCAAAGTGGTCGATATCCTCTTGGGAATTATTTTGGTAAGTATTTTGGCAATCTGAGGTACCATTTCATTTTGGAATACTCTTGCCCAATGTAGTTCGGGAATCTCTGATCTATTATATTAAGAGAAAAAAAAACATTCGACATTTCGGGGTTATAATCCCGAAGTAAATGTAAAGACTATTGTTGTCGACCATCAATCATAATTTATATACAAGCGAAATCCTACGGAGCAAGTACTCTCATCTACTCATACTTGATCGGTTTCATTAATTAACAAGTTTAATTTCTGATCAATCAATTGACTGCATTGACATGCTAGACGGCTTTATAGAACACTGGCCTAAATTCTAAAGTGTCATGTTATAGGAAAGTTTAAACAACTACTTCAAAAAACTTTTTAATAAAATTTTACGATAAAGTATTTTACACTGTAATGTATTTTTCCCTGCGTAAATTCGGGAAGCATTCGCCGTGAATGCGCTGTATCACTATATTATATGCACATGGCATTACAGTAAGCGTTATAGACCGCATAACGGCTATCATTTGAGGCAAGTTAAAGCCTTGATCGTTAATAAAAATTAACCGGCAGCTACAGGTTGAATAATATATTATTGTTTTTTGATCAAGAATGCAGTGGCTTAATGCTGTTATTCCAAGTGCGGGTTTAAAATTCAATGTTTTAAATTCTGGTTAAATTTATGAGGTTCGATTTTAAGTAATAAATAGAAACGGGTGTATGTTTCATTAAGAAGGTTTTTCTTGGCTGAATTATAATTTCTTTAACTTGAAGCAATCATAGTGCACAATTGCGTCTGAAATAATATGATAGAAAAAAATATTTTAAGGAAAAATAAAACATATTTGATGTCTTGCGTCGACAATGAAATAATGATAGAAAATTTAATTTTGTTTCAAAAACGTGTAAATAACTCCTTTAAAAGTCTGGCGAACTTTCCTCAAATTAAAGTTATTGATATAAAGCATCGGTTTTATTTGTTTTCTACTTTGCTGATATTATATTTTATATTAATTTTATGCCGCGTAATTTTAAACACACGTTATATTATATTGATGGCGTTTTAAACTTTATTTTTGCTCTACGATGTGCTTAAATGTTTTCTATAGGCTATAACGTCTAAAAATCACCGCGGTGCACGGGTTTATAGTTTCTCTCGACGCAGCGTCCTAAAGTTCTGAATAAAAAATTTCATATTTTTAAAAAAAAAACTTCGGATCTAGGTTTTAACACTCATACAAATTCTATAGTAAAATGTGTTTCAGTTTTAGTTTACATAACGTTTTAGCAATTTAAAATAGTTTTTTTTCTGGACATGGTCATGTCGGTCTCATTCTTTAGCGGAATGGGGTCGAATTATCTTCAATTGTACGATAAACATGTATACATTTTTAACACATTACCAACACCATTAGAAATCTAACTGCTGTCTCAAATACACTTCCTACACCTGTAAGTGAAAGGTGCGAGTGCTTACATATGTTATGTACATACATATCTGTTTTCTAATGGATTCAAGACTTTTTATAGTATGGTATTTATAAATTTCGGACTTAAAACGGTTTGAGTCTCTTTAGACTTAAATAACTTACATAATCGAACCTGGAAACCACAGAGCCGCAGCTAAACTTTTAGACACTACTCCACCGAGCCGTCAAATTATTTATTACGACATAAGAAATACAAATTACCTTGTCAAATGTAATTTTTGCAATCTACCACAGTTTCTAAATGAGATTCCTCTGGAGAAGAAGAACGACGCGAAAGAAACTCGCCAGGGTTCCTCCTACTTGGCATTATTTTTAAATTATTGGAGTTTTATGTTTAAGTATGATACAAAATTGTTATAAGATTTTTAGAAATAAGCTTTTTCTAGTGGCAGCGATCAAATAATTTTTATAGCCATCTTTTGAAGAACGAAAATAGATTCTATATTATATTCAATGTATTCAAAATACGATGTTACCTTATTATATGTAGCCAAAAAAATGTAGCTGTTTTGAAATTAGAAAGGTTTCTTATATTTTTTTATACTGAGAGCTAAGTCTGCTAGCTAATTTGAATATACGAGAGCTCCATTGAAGCATTGAATCAAAAGTTATTCCAAGGAAAACACTGGTATCCACAAGACTTCTTTTCCATTTAAAGGTGTAGTGGTATTTAAATGTTGAACGTTGGACTATCGCGATTAAATACGTACGTACGTTTAGTTCTGCTGAAGTTTGCTTTGATAAGATTTATCTCTAATCTCTAAGGCATTTAAAGGTAGATTTAGAAAGTATACTTTTTTAAATTATATTTTTTAACAAAAAATCCGTAACTCGAAGTTTAATTTCTTTTTAAATTGGCATCACGATTTTTAATAAGTTTGTTTATAAGATTAATGTTCCAAATCACACGTTTCTAATTTTGGTACTTTATTTGTCTTTACGTTTTTCAAGTATAAATTTAGACATACCAAAAACATTTCGCTGCGTTGTTTGTTTTACAGTCACAAGATTTTACTTATTCACAGTGCTAGGCTCGAACCTCGGTTAATTATGACACGGTACGCTGGACGCAACTTTCAAATTGGATTACCCACGCCATTACTCTTGTAGTCTAGTTGACACCTACAAACTAGATCTAGTGCTTTTTAAATTTTTAGTCTTTGCAGGTACAAAAGAAAACCTGGGATACGTAGTCTGTTGTCATGAATATCTGATGTTTAGTGTAGAGCTTAGGTCTTAAATTTTTAGAAGCCAAACGACGGAAAATATTTGTGTTTTGATTTGTATCGCAGTGTAAATATTACGTATTAAATATAAATTAAATTGCGGCAAATGACGGTCTATCTTTTTAAAGTTATTGTGGCTTATGGCAAAGAATGTAGTTATGCTAAAAGTAACATAGAGGCACACTGAAGGGAGGTACTTAATGGTCTGATCAACAGTCAAATTAAAGTTATTGATATAAAGCATCGGTTTTATTTGTTTTCTACTTTGCTGATATTATATTTTATATTAATTTTATGCCGCGTAATTTTAAACACACGTTATATTATATTGATGGCGTTTTAAACTTTATTTTTGCTCTACGATGTGCTTAAATGTTTTCTATAGGCTATAACGTCTAAAAATCACCGCGGTGCACGGGTTTATAGTTTCTCTCGACGCAGCGTCCTAAAGTTCTGAATAAAAAATTTCATATTTATAAAAAAAAAACTTCGGATCTAGGTTTTAACACTCATACAAATTCTATAGTAAAATGTGTTTCAGTTTTAGTTTACATAACGTTTTAGCAATTTAAAATAGTTTTTTTTCTGGACATGGTCATGTCGGTCTCATTCTTTAGCGGAATGGGGTCGAATTATCTTCAATTGTACGATAAACATGTATACATTTTTAACACATTACCAACACCATTAGAAATCTAACTGCTGTCTCAAATACACTTCCTACACCTGTAAGTGAAAGGTGCGAGTGCTTACATATGTTATGTACATACATATCTGTTTTCTAATGGATTCAAGACTTTTTATAGTATGGTATTTATAAATTTCGGACTTAAAACGGTTTGAGTCTCTTTAGACTTAAATAACTTATATAATCGAACCTGGAAACCACAGAGCCGCAGCTAAACTTTTAGACACTACTCCACCGAGCCGTCAAATTATTTATTACGACATAAGAAATACAAATTACCTTGTCAAATGTAATTTTTGCAATCTACCACAGTTTCTAAATGAGATTCCTCTGGAGAAGAAGAACGACGCGAAAGAAACTCGCCAGGGTTCCTCCTACTTGGCATTATTTTTAAATTATTGGAGTTTTATGTTTAAGTATGATACAAAATTGTTATAAGATTTTTAGAAATAAGCTTTTTCTAGTGGCAGCGATCAAATAATTTTTATAGCCATCTTTTGAAGAACGATTCTATATTATATTCAATGTATTCAAAATACGATGTTACCTTATTATATGTAGCCAAAAAAATGTAGCTGTTTTGAAATTAGACAGGTTTCTTATATTTTTTTATACTGAGAGCTAAGTCTGCTAGCTAATTTGAATATACGAGAGCTCCATTGAAGCATTGAATCAAAAGTTATTCCAAGGAAAACACTGGTATCCACAAGACTTCTTTTCCATTTAAAGGTGTAGTGGTATTTAAATGTTGAACGTTGGACTATCGCGATTAAATACGTACGTACGTTTAGTTCTGCTGAAGTTTGCTTTGATAAGATTTATCTCTAATCTCTAAGGCATTTAAAGGTAGATTTAGAAAGTATACTTTTTTAAATTATATTTTTTAACAAAAAATCCGTAACTCGAAGTTTAATTTCTTTTTAAATTGGCATCACGATTTTTAATAAGTTTGTTTATAAGATTAATGTTCCAATTCACACGTTACTAATTTTGGTACTTTATTTGTCTTTACGTTTTTCAAGTATAAATTTAGACATACCAAAAACATTTCGCTGCGTTGTTTGTTTTACAGTCACAAGATTTTACTTATTCACAGTGCTAGGCTCGAACCTCGGTTAATTATGACACGGTACGCTGGACGCAACTTTCAAATTGGATTACCCACGCCATTACTCTTGTAGTCTAGTTGACACCTACAAACTAGATCTAGTGCTTTTTAAATTTTTAGTCTTTGCAGGTACAAAAGAAAACCTGGGATACGTAGTCTGTTGTCATGAATATCTGATGTTTAGTGTAGAGCTTAGGTCTTAAATTTTTAGAAGCCAAACGACGGAAAATATTTGTGTTTTGATTTGTATCGCCGTGTAAATATTACGTATTAAATATAAATTAAATTGCGGCAAATGACGGTTTATCTTTTTTAAAGTTATTGTGGCTTATGGCAAAGAATGTAGTTATGCTAAAAGTAACATAGAGGCACACTGAAGGGAGGTACTTAATGGTCTGATCAACAGTCAAATTAAACGTTTGTCTGTTGTCTCTAACTCTCCTCCATAAAAATGTAATTGGTTTTGTATACAGAACATAATATGAATTTAATTAGGAATGCGTAGCCTGAATTTCTCATTAGTTCAAAGTAAAAAACGAAGGTATTTTTTTTACGAAACAGCGACGAGGAAAAAACCAACTTGTAGTTTTTTAATTTGCACACAACTGTTTGGAAAAAGATTTTTTATTTCAATATATCCTAATATTTTTATTAGATTTATTTTGTTACATAAAAGCGACATTAGAATCTGCCACTTTCCAGTATATTTAGTGACTAAAGTAGAAGACTTGAAAATATCTTGAAAATCTCCGATAACAAACCCGTAGATGTGGCTCGTCAAATATCACGCCATATCTCCCGGAGAAGCGATGAGTGGTTCGAGGAAGCCCGTTTGGCTCTGTTGATGTAAATGACTCTGGGTGCTTATATTTAGTGATATAGTTGTATTACAGTGATTAAACTTTATTAGGTTGTGCATTATTCATGGTATACTCACTATTATTCCCATAACTGTAGCGCACTTTCGTCGTTATGATAGTTACCTTACTGTTTAATGGATTTGCTTTTAATGTTGACGACTAAGTGTAATGGAAGCAGCAGGAAATATATATTTTGCGGACATATAATGCATAACTATTCATGGAGCGAATGCTAATAAAGAGACATAAATTAGCAAATGATATTAATGAATAAGTCATCTACTACATTCGTAATCTCGACTATTTCAACTATGTAAAAAGGTTATTATTTAAAATCGCGTCTCTATTTTACCCGACTAAGGCAAAGTAAAAAGAGAGTTAATATTGTTAATGGGGATGCAAGTTAAGTTTGTAGATCCAAGCGGCGGCTGTCGTTCAAGAGCGCAGCGCGTATTTCGGGGGATCGATGATGTAATATTGGGATAAAAATTGAGAAAAGGAGAGGAGACGAAACGCTATCTTGTGGTACGCCATGGTACTTGTGGCACCGAGAGAACGCTTCGTGGAGTATCTTCTATACAGGTGCAATGTCGGCATCAGAATAAGTAACTTCAAAACCAGTCATCAGTTGTAGATACGTTAATAGAACGGAGTACAGTCAGAAGAATGTTGAAATCGACTGTGTATAACGCGTTGCTGGTCATATAAGCTTAAGCTTTTTTATTGCATTGTACTGACAAACTATTGACTACAGAAGCCCATGGAAACCTGCAAACAACTTCAATCAAAGAAGGTTAACTCTGAGGATTAAGACGGAATGCTGAGAAGCCTGTAATTATACTGGCACAAAATACTTTTTCAACCGAAAAATAATAGTGGACGCTGATTGGCGTCTGAAATAAGAAATAGTGCCTTCGTAGACGACTCATAGGTAAATAAGGATGCTACCATCTCATAGAAATTTTATTTTAAAAAGTCACCCATACACAGACACAGTCCATCTGATAGTATATGGTTACTGTGACTCATAGACAACTACATCATCGATCGAGAATTAAAATATAGATACGTTAACAACGTATTTGAGGATTAAGAGGAAATGCCTCGTTACCGGTGAGTACGAAACACAGCGTTATTACACTGTTGCCTTTATTAGACAGGAGCTAAGATGGTGTTAGGTTCAATACCTATCACGTTGGTTCAAATAAGCTATGTTTTTTGTTGCACTTCAGAGTTTTAGTCAAAGATTTAAAATGTGCCGATAAGCATGAATTGTACTCTCGACATCTAAACTCAAACAAAAAAATATAGTAATGCTTTGTGTACTAAAATACCGTACAAACATTCAAAATCATAATTAACTAAGGCGTAGAATACGGTGCATGCATAAATAAAGCATGCGACCCAAAAACGACAACATTGTAAACTATGAATTTTAGCGCCAACTCAACATAATGTTCACATTTGGAACAATGGTTTAATAATTTGGTTAACTAATGTACAATATACAGATATATTACAGAATAAGCATGGCTTCGTACGTACGTACCTCTAACGGCTCGAATTCCAAGGAGTCGAAATACAAATACCAGGAGTCAATATTTGTGCAAAACACAACGTTTTCGGGTTGCCGTATCAACCACGTGGTAAGGAAATCTGCCTCAATTCTATCGCATAAACTTATTTGAAAAATGCTGAAGATATTCGCAGGTCACTAATGGAAATCGGTTAGGAAGACATCATCCTTACAGACATTGAAAGATTAAATAGTGATACTTTTAAATGACTATTTGAAAATATCGCAAATTGCTCCTAACTTTTAGGCGCAAGCAAATGACTTCAACAAATTCGTTTTTTTTTAACTTTAGCTTGATAATTTATTTTTTTTAAAACATAATTTTTAATGTAAAACATACCTGTTTTCATTCTATTGTTTTGATGAAAGTTATAGTTAACGATATAGACCATTGAATCCGATAACAATAGCCAGAGATTAAATATCTGATAACATAATCACTCTATTTATTTTCTGTATTTTCCCAGTGGCAACATTTCGATTAAACTATTCACATTTGAATTTAGAACTTTAATATTTTTTGTATGTAAATCAGTCAACGAGAAGGTCCCCCATTCCGCTTTAGTGTGGATTAGCAGACTATTTTTTATTATTTCTCAGTCCTGCGGGTGTCCGTACGATTTTCTTCACCAGAAGTAAAATAAAGCGCTTAAATAACATTGAACAAATGTAATGGTTTTGGTACCAGGATTTTATCACTATTTGTTTTTTAATTTTATTTAATGCGATAGCGAAGTTGAACATTGGTTACTGTAATCTAAAATAACATCGAATCCTAACATAATTTAACTGCACAATGGGTATAATATATACATATAATATATAAATATATTTATGTATTATTAACCCATTCATATAGATAGATAAGTTTTTATAATAATATAATACACATATTGTATCTTACCTTGATTGGTGAATTCTATGAACTGTCGCTAGAAGGCAGTTCGGCACGGAACAAATTCAGATTACTCAATAGTTATCATAAAAGTTCAAAGTAATAAAAACTTAAATGGAAACAAGTGCATTTTTAAATAGACTATGAAACATTTTAAAAATGCTATTGTAGGCCAATTGTAGATCTTGACTCATTTTAATGATACTATTTTGTAAGTCTATGCATGATGTCTGCCAACATGCTGTTCGAAAGTTTGAATATTATTTTTTATAAATGGGTCAAAAAGCTTTTAGTAATAATATGATGAAACGTATTTAATGTATACAATAATGTTTCAAACGTTCATTGTCTATATAAAGCAAATTCTTGTGGACGTCAACATTTACAGTTCACAAAATCAGATTGCAAGTATCTTCAGAGGAGGGGCAAGGTACCTTAGGGTCATTTCAATGGTGCTTAATAAATAATTTATTATGAAATTTGGATTCCGTAAAATGGAGGGATAACCCAAATGTGGCAGACCTAAGTTATCCAAATCAGTGAAAGACCTGGTTGCAATTGCCAACCTGTCGATCAAGCGGGGCGATTATGACAAAAACCTCAGCGTATGTTCAGCAACAAACATCAGAAAATAGGAGGATATTTTCCTATGGTATTTTTAAAGGCTGACAACGATGAAGAAGATAGTCAGAAACATTGAGCTAGAAAATGTTTGAAACTCACTAAAATTCTGACCATCTTAATTACTATTATAAGTTTTTATTTTGTAGACTACAAAGTAATGTTTTTTTTTTGTAGAATCCGAGTATTATAAACTTCAATTGTTATTTAAATTAAAATATTATCAATTAATAAATTAATTTCATACATTTATTATAATCCATATTTAATCAGATTGGAGTCAACAGGTGGAAAATGTGTCAACTCATTATGCGGGAGATTAATTATGTTTCATCTATCGTTTCACAATATCAAATCGGCTGACTTTTATGGAAACAATTTCATCATTTTCTGGATTCGATTCCTGCAAGCGAGAAATATTTGTACTGACTACAAATAATTGTTACTGGACTGGGTGTTTGTCCATGTGCAATAGGAGGAAGTTAACAAACATAAGTTTGTTAACTTCCTCCTATTGCCTCCACGTCTGTCCAAAAAAAAAAACATATCCCAATAGTGTTTAATTAACTTTTCACGTGTCGTTACAAAAGAGGTTATGTTTTTTCAAGACTAAAAATGAGAATAATTATCTCAAAGTTTGTTTTTTTGTTTTTTCAGACAAAATATTTTACCTACTCTTAAAAGTTCTGACAACTATTAATATCACTTGTTATTTCTTGTACTAGTTTTACAAAATATTTAATTTATTTTGCGTATTTTGGCAACAAGCAGTTAGTTAGGTTTAAAATATATTATATAAACTTTACTTAAAAAACAGACGATAAGAGCCAATTAATTTACATAGAATAAGAAACAAAATACAAGATTATGTGCATTGACATAGTTTTGGCGGTGTAGAAGATAAAGGGATAATGAATCATTATCATTACAATATTGCGAGAACATCGAAAATAATGGTATTTTTTTTTCAGTATTTGTTATAAAGGGAGAGGTATGAAACTCATATCATTCCGAATGGTACAGTACCATAGATGTGTACAAAGACAGTTGCAAAAATTACACAACTTTTTCACAGAAAACGTTACGTGGTACCTTCCTCTTTGACCTTTCCCACTCTTTCCTCGTAACGTTCAGGTAAGAATAGTTCCTAAGAATACGACCTCTACATGAACTCTATTTACTACTACGCCGAAACTAGCATTAATTAAACTAAGCTTACTACTAAGGATTACCTAACTGATGTAATAAGTTTGTTTTATAAATATTGGGACATGTGTTAGAGAAATCCATATTAGTGAATTGTCTCATTAAATTAATTATCTAAAATTAAATGATTATTATGTATAATTATTATTATATAACCTTCATGTTTTATATTACAAAAACACGGGATTACTATTATTACTATGAAAACTTCAAGTTTCTAAATAGTAATGTCACATGACCTTATTTTGAAAATGTTTGTACAACATCAGTATCAGTATCTCCGAGACTGGGTTGAGATTTTCGTAATTTATTCGCACCTCGTAGTTAACATTTTCAAAAGTTTTCGTCCAAAAAACCCAAGTTTCTGGGACAAAGCTTTAATTAATTTGCCTAGTGGCAATAAATTTCATTTCTTTGTTGACCCTAATTTCTCAATATAGAATCCGAGCCAAGCGAGAAGAAATTCACTAAAAAAAGAGTTTGAAAACTCATTGCCTATTATACTCGTAAATTAAATTTTAGAACTTCTAGCAAAAATATTGCAAAATGTGTAACATTTCTGGCTTTTAAAAACTATATTAGTAAAGAATTGGTCTTTGCTAAAGATAAAGTGTCAATAGTTAAGACGCAATATTAAAGAAGGATAGGACCTGTCACAATAAAACCAGACCCTCATCATCATCATCATCATTTCAGCCTATCAAAAGTCCACTGCTGAACATAGGCCTCCCCCAAAGATTACCTCTCATCATGGGGGGGTTTGCCTTAGTTGCCACGCCTGGCGAGCGGGTTGGCAACCGCAGTTTTTTTTTTGTTCTAATGCAAAAAGATGCTGCTGCCCAGTCCTAATATAATTTTTACCATTAGTCGCCTTTTACGACACCCAGGGTCAGACAGGTTTGGCGCTATTCTTTACTTCCGACAGCCACACCCAAGATTATATTATTTCTAAGTTATATAAATATTTTTTGAGGGAAATTGAATCCTGGATATAGCAATCAACAGTCCGGAATAGAGTGATGTCAACTGAAGTTAACCTGAACAAAATCAACACCTCGAGTAGACTGAGATGACCGTAGGTGTAGTAAAGCAACCGAAACTTCGAGATTAAAAAAGTAAAATAAAACGCGATTCAATCTGTAAATTACGGTTTCATTTTAATGTGTAGTATTCACGGTATAAACTATAATAATATTTCTGGGAATCTGCCATCCGCTTTCTTATCGTGGGTGTCGTTAGTAGCGACTAATGGCTAAGCCATAAAAATCTTATAGTTATATGGATATTTCCAGGAGTTAACCCGGCAATAACGCATGTCACCCGTAACGTTCTCATCTTCCGGAGAGACAAAAACATGGAGGACTGCCCCGAGGAGGCCGCTAGTGGGTTTTGTGAGCTTACTTGCGACGAGGCTTGGTGAACTGTGGGCGAGTGTTCGTGTCGTCGCTTTGCATCGCGCCCCTTGCCCTGAACATCCGAGGTGACAATCGCGGGGGAAGAGGAGTTTTGGTATTCTCGCTATCCCCTGCGGGTCTGCTGGGATCGCACCGCTTAGGCAACCTTAGTGGGAACAACCGCCTTTCTGATCCTCATGACATGGGTGATCGCCGTGAGTGCAATTTTAAATCCTGAAGTTATGCTCATCTCTCTTTTCTACGCTGTCAGACAGTTAATAGGGGATTGTAATGCTGTGCTATATGACCATCACTTGTCGAGAGTAAAATCCTATAATCGATTTACACTACTAATTAAAGACTGAAAGAAATATGGAACGCCTCAGAGTAGTGAAACGGACACACTCCCTTGTGTGTGTTTGAAACTGATTCGACGAATGATTTAATAGATATACTATGAATAAAATATTTGTAACATAAGTAATCCAACAATAAAAAAAATATAAGGTACCTAACTCTTGGTTTTTTATTAGTCTAACTTACACTTATTGTAACCGTATAGTGTGATAAGTCCTGATATGAATAATAACAATAGAGTTTTAATACTTTCAAAACTTATGACAAGTGAATGGTTTGCGAGTATTAACAATCGACAAAGGTGAAATGATTGTTCTTTAATTCTCTATTTCGACGATTTGAGATATGTTTGAAAATAAATGTGAGTACTTTTCAGTTTCATACACTTTGTTTGACTAACAAAGTACAAAGCGTATTTTCATTGAAATTTGTTTTGATTACACATGCGAATTGAACGTGAAAATTCAGCTCAAAGTTTCTATCTGTGAATAAATTGAGCAAGCGAATGTTCAGTTGTTGCTTTTATTATGTTATATAAACAATGACAAACTATGGCAGGGCGTTGGTTTGTGTGTTTGTTTTTTTATTAAATTTTTGGGGTAAAAAACGACGTGGCAAACAATTTCAATCATTGAAGGTTATAGATGCATTGTCACCCCTGTGTATTTAGATAGAATGCCACAATACCCGTAATTATACTGGTTTCTATACAATACATGTTAATCTTTAAGAGCAGAACACAAAAGTTGTTGCACTGCTTTTTCGCAGCAGAATATAACGGTGGTACCTGTCCGAACGACTCCTAGGCAGAGCAGGAGCCTTACCATATCTTAACAGCCATTACGTAGTCTGCAGAAGGACGTTGATCTCTCCCATGAAGAAAATTTGCCACAAGAGCCACGCGTGACGAGCTGTATCAGATACCCATCCATCTTGTTTGGAAATGTATATACGATTATGTAAGTAAGGGATGGCGACCGCCACTAGACGGTCACCTACCGCAACGAGCTGCTACCACGTAGTTATATGCCACACAGCTATATTTATAATCCTAATAAAACTAACTAATACATAACTTGCGTTAAAGAGAATTTATCATATATCTCGAAGGGTTGTCAATTACACAAACACTCATCTAAAATGGTAGATAAACTTGTCTTTTATTGGGATTTCTGAACTGCCTTTACATTTACAACTTAAGTAAGTATACGAACCTAAGAAAGTCTATAATCATTGTAAAACTTAAACTTCATTAAAAAAAATATTGTTAAAGTATTGTAGTAAAATTGTTACGGTGTGTTGTTTTCAAAAGCTTAAATTTAGTACCGCGCTAAGTTCTTTTTGATACTCACTCAACCCCACTTCGTCTGTATGAAATATTAACTTGTGACGCTAGTCTTATGCAAGAGCTTTAAAATTGCCTCACGTGCATTTAGTTATACCCTATTGCCCTGCGGTATATGTTTCATAGCACTAACTTTAAAATAATTTGTACGTGAAAACAAAGTCAGTTGATTGTGCATGCATTTACCTAAAAAATATTATTAATTCGTTCGAAAATCTAATGCGTAATCCAGAATCAAAATATAAAGACAGCAGTATCAATCCACTTGCCAAGTGGGGCGATTATGTCTAATCCTTATATTGGGAGAGGCCTATGTGGAGAGATAGAGAGAGAGAGCAGTGGACCTAAGTAAGTATATATTAAGAGAGACTAATATAGAAAGGGAATACGAGACTGTTTAATGTAGTTCGTTTTCGAGTTTCATACTAACTGCTTTTATGAACCAGAAGCACATTTAAGTATCCTTGACAACAAAGTTTCGTGTTAGGGTTGAACAAAGCATCGAGGGTGATATAACGTATAAACAAGTATTTCTTCATTTATATCCATTATGAAACAGAGGTCTAAAGATAATTAAGTAAAACAAGGAAATAAGCAAGAAAAGCAGTGATCAATAATTTAGTGACAAAATAGGTATTGTTTAAAGTCCGGTATCTTAGCTTATAATTTAACGACTTACAGAAGGTGCAGAGTTTCTTCGCCGATACGATGACCCTAGCCCTTGATCTTTCACAGGTCTACAACTTTCCTGCTAACAATCCTCTGTGTCTGTGTGTTTGTCTTTCTGCACTGATTACCCTGCCGACACTTCCTCTTTGTCCTCTCTTTTTTTTATTTATTTATTTAATCATTATTCCCATTCCTTTATATAAAGCGACATGAAAGGTGGACCTAATGCCTATAGGCATTCTCTACCAGTCAACCTATAGTGTGATCGTAAATAAGTGCATTGCAAGCTCTAGCAGGCCAGCTCCTTTAAGGAAAACTAGTCCATAAAAGTCACGAATATTTCTATTTAATAAAGGAGTACTTTGAGTATATCAAACTTGCTTAAATGTCTACCATGCACAAACTATTACATTTTTGCAAAGCATACTAGTGATATTACATGAGAGTATTTTTCATTATGTTCATGAATATAATTAAAAATAGGATTAATTGCAAAATAGACCTAATGATTTCTTGTATTAACCGAACTTTACACATTTTAAATTAAACTATTATTTACGAACTTTATTCCGTCTGATTTTTGTTTATATATTTCCGTGTTTTAGAATATAGACATGTAAAGCAATATTTTAAAACTCCTCCCGACATGTTGTTATCATTATCATTATCACACACACAGTGTCCAAATCTGTTTAGAAAAAAAATTATTTCCAGTTCCTCAAAGTCTTCCCTTTTTCCTTATAATACAACAAAAACATGATTCATTGGGCATTGGGGAGCTTACGAAAATAAATCTTTCGTCTTTTGAAAACGGTAAGCTTAATTTATTTGTTTTCACGTTGTTCGTTTCTGTATTTACATAATTGTGTTCATTCTTAAGAGATTTACTCCGTACACCAGCATCTTAATTACATCGCAGAATCTGCATCGGGCTCACATATTTCAAAAATAGCAAGCTTAAATAGCGGAATATCTACCTGCATAAGATCTGTTATTTCATAAAATTGCTGTAAAAATTAAGAAGCATGTCTTCAAAATGGCATTATAGAACTTGTATACACGATTATTTAGCCTGTAATATTAACTATAATTAAAATCATCAAAGTAAAATTATATTACAAAAATTTAAAATTCAACGGCTGGTTACATTTCCTCACAGAATGTTAATCATAGGAAATGGAACCTATTATTGAGAACCAGTCGTTTATATATCAATTGACAAACGTTGAGTATTACACGACGGCCTGATAGCGTAGTTGCTAGAGAAACGGTGGGTTCGAATCCCGCTAGAGGTAAACATTTGTATCATGAATATAAACGTTTGTACCCGAATCATGGATATACGTATTTATATGATCATTTATCTATGTGAATATATGTATCCCATATTATCACCATCCAGGTACCAAGACACGGTGAAGCCCAGTTTGGGAACTCGATGACATTTGTGATTGTTCGATATATTACATTGAATGACATGGCCAGTACTTCATAAAATGGCATCATTTCATGTGACAAATTCTACGATCTTGTCACGACAGATATATGTCTTTAAGAAATTGTATCACAGACCTCATGGACTGTTTGTAATACATTTATAATACTGAGTGCATCACCCATAGGTGTAGGCAGATATTATGATTCTATAGCTAAACACGCTTCCACTAACCACTTTTCGTCGCTCCGGTAGGAATGTGACGGATGGTGCACCTCGTTGCCGAGTTCAAACCCGAACCTAATTATTTATTTAGTAATGTTAATTTTAACATTATTTCGTCTTATACTTCTTCAGCCCGGAGCAAGCCGATTCCAAGGTTTTTCCCTTAGTCGCCTCTAATTAAATTTAAATAAAAATTGTCATCGTCCCACACTTATAGAATTTTAAGATCGATCGTCTCTATGTCTAATGGCACAATCACATAATGGCTGCTAAAGTTACAATTATGTAATATATTGATATGTATCCAGAAAGTTACCTTCTGTATCATAATTTGTATTCGTATCTGCTTTCTGTGATACTAGCACGTATTTAAGTAATCTAGGTTTAAGTCATAAAAGTGTATTTAATATCATAATATCAGTAGTTATAACGTTATAGGTAATAAAATAGACCATCTGTGTGCCATGATAACGCACTTTACGAGAGAGCGTTGCCTGAGAAGAATAAAGTGAATTATTTCTTGTTTACACATTATTTTGTATTACAAATAAACTAGGAATGATTGGATGCCGAAGAAAATATTACCTAACGAAAACAGAGGTACCAAGTCACTTCGAAAAAAATATATTGAATTAAGGATAATTTCGCATTGTAATCAGATAGTCAAATTTTTTTTTATTTGGATAAAATTATATTTTAAATCTGTGAATGCTTCAATGGATCTTAGACTTAATTAGATGCGTCCAATCTGAGTTCAATTCCCTTAATTTTTTTTTATTTACATTTTTAAGTGCTGATTAATCACTTGCTCGATGATAAAGATGAAGTCGTAGGAACACCTGAATAAAAAATAAAGTGTGTTCCGATCAACGATACAAATCGTACATAAGTTTCGAAAAACTTATGTCTATTAGCTCTCCACATAAAGGATCGTACTTGGTCTACTGGTTCAAACGACACGGCTCTCGAGGCTTATACAATATATGTCTTTCATATATTGCTAGACCCAAACTGATTAGTATGGACGTACCAATATTTTCTCCCACACCTAAATTTAGTCCACGTTAACTAACGAGTGTCTGGCTGATGCCGAATCCATCCCATAATACTGATCCCGAATCTCACAGACTCCATTATGCAACGCACCTAGTACCATTTTCAGTAGCTTTTTTCGAATCTTTTGATAGCAATGATTACTAGGTTATATGACCCCTATACCTATCTAGAAGCCTTCTAAGTAGGCACCACCCTCTTGTACATTGTAGCCTTATCTCCAATGCAATTGTTCGTATTCCGATTAGAAGAGTATGGAGTGCTAGTATAATTACAGGTTGTGAGGCCAGTATAACTGAGTTAGTCCTCAAAGACAATGATATCTGTGGATCTCTTTGTTAAACGTTGATAGCAGGCGTTCATAGGCTAGAAGATTTTAACTTTTTAAATTACAAATACATAATATTTTGTCATATAAGTATTTCGAGATATTTTTTGGTTTACGTTCATAAATACTCAATAGAAAGGTTGATTTATTTGATAATAAATAAAAGTTGAATCTAAAACATAAATTGATCACAAATATCGAGCAAAAAGGCATCGTGAATTTGTCAATTATTATTTTAGTATTTTATCAAATGCTTAAAAATAGTTTTGTAGTTAATAAATACATATAATTTCTGTTAAATGTGTCCGAGACTTTAATATTTAAATTTTTAGCGGTTTAAAGTACGTAAATTTTTACCATCCGTCAAGTGCAATATCCCTCTACAAAATGCAGGAGTAACCTGAAAAAAAAAAAAAAAAAAAAAAAAAAAAAAAAAAAAAAAAAAAAAAAAAAAAAAAAAAAAAAAAAAAAAAAAAAAAAAAAAAAAAAAAAAAAAAAAAAAAAAAAAAAAAAAAAAAAAAAAAAAAAAAAAAAAAAAAAAAAAAAAAAAAAAAAAAAAAAAAAAAAAAAAAAAAAAAAAAAAAAAAAAAAAAAAAAAAAAAAAAAAAAAAAAAAAAAAAAAAAAAAAAAAAAAAAAAAAAAAAAAAAAAAAAAAAAAAAAAAAAAAAAAAAAAAAAAAAAAAAAAAAAAAAAAAAAAAAAAAAAAAAAAAAAAAAAAAAAAAAAAAAAAAAAAAAAAAAAAAAAAAAAAAAAAAAAAAAAAAAAAAAAAAAAAAAAAAAAAAAAAAAAAAAAAAAAAAAAAAAAAAAAAAAAAAAAAAAAAAAAAAAAAAAAAAAAAAAAAAAAAAAAAAAAAAAAAAAAAAAAAAAAAAAAAAAAAAAAAAAAAAAAAAAAAAAAAAAAAAAAAAAAAAAAAAAAAAAAAAAAAAAAAAAAAAAAAAAAAAAAAAAAAAAAAAAAAAAAAAAAAAAAAAAAAAAAAAAAAAAAAAAAAAAAAAAAAAAAAAAAAAAAAAAAAAAAAAAAAAAAAAAAAAAAAAAAAAAAAAAAAAAAAAAAAAAAAAAAAAAAAAAAAAAAAAAAAAAAAAAAAAAAAAAAAAAAAAAAAAAAAAAAAAAAAAAAAAAAAAAAAAAAAAAAAAAAAAAAAAAAAAAAAAAAAAAAAAAAAAAAAAAAAAAAAAAAAAAAAAAAAAAAAAAAAAAAAAAAAAAAAAAAAAAAAAAAAAAAAAAAAAAAAAAAAAAAAAAAAAAAAAAAAAAAAAAAAAAAAAAAAAAAAAAAAAAAAAAAAAAAAAAAAAAAAAAAAAAAAAAAAAAAAAAAAAAAAAAAAAAAAAAAAAAAAAAAAAAAAAAAAAAAAAAAAAAAAAAAAAAAAAAAAAAAAAAAAAAAAAAAAAAAAAAAAAAAAAAAAAAAAAAAAAAAAAAAAAAAAAAAAAAAAAAAAAAAAAAAAAAAAAAAAAAAAAAAAAAAAAAAAAAAAAAAAAAAAAAAAAAAAAAAAAAAAAAAAAAAAAAAAAAAAAAAAAAAAAAAAAAAAAAAAAAAAAAAAAAAAAAAAAAAAAAAAAAAAAAAAAAAAAAAAAAAAAAAAAAAAAAAAAAAAAAAAAAAAAAAAAAAAAAAAAAAAAAAAAAAAAAAAAAAAAAAAAAAAAAAAAAAAAAAAAAAAAAAAAAAAAAAAAAAAAAAAAAAAAAAAAAAAAAAAAAAAAAAAAAAAAAAAAAAAAAAAAAAAAAAAAAAAAAAAAAAAAAAAAAAAAAAAAAAAAAAAAAAAAAAAAAAAAAAAAAAAAAAAAAAAAAAAAAAAAAAAAAAAAAAAAAAAAAAAAAAAAAAAAAAAAAAAAAAAAAAAAAAAAAAAAAAAAAAAAAAAAAAAAAAAAAAAAAAAAAAAAAAAAAAAAAAAAAAAAATTGGCTGTAATAGTTGCAACAAGAGGTAATAAAAAGAGCCTACTTGTAACCGTCGACATTGTACTAAGTTTTACTATATGTGTAAATAGTGCTGCTTCTGACAAGAGCTATAAGTCATTTTATATCTTACTAGCGTACTGTACCGGCTTCGCACAAACAGATCTGTAATATGTAAAAATATATCATCATCATCATCATCATCATCATCATCATCATCATCATCATCATCATCATCATCATCATCATCATCATCATCATCATCATCATCATCATCATCATCATCATCATCATCATCATCATCATCATCATCATCATCATCATCATCATCATCATCATCATCATCATCATCATCATCATCATCATCATCATCATCATCATCATCATCATCATCATCATCATCATCATCATCATCATCATCATCATCATCATCATCATCATCATCATCATCATCATCATCATCATCATCATCATCATCATCATCATCATCATCATCATCATCATCATCATCATCATCATCATCATCATCATCATCATCATCATCATCATCATCATCATCATCATCATCATCATCATCATCACCATTTCAGCTTATCACAAGTCCACTGCTGAACGTAGGCCTCTCTCAAAGAAAATACATAATATCTATTTATTAATAAATAATGATAATGATGCAGAAGCATAGAGTAATGCGTGCATGAGTTTCTTTTTACTTGTTGTTGACCACGCCACAAATATACGCACATGCACTTACACACACAAGAACACACACATATATAGACAGAGTTTCCAATTAATTTATGTCTTCAAAATGGGGGTATGAAAATTATTATTCTATGCACTTATAAATATTTATAAAAATCTAGTGTAACGCTGATCAAATAAAATCACAGGAGAGGTCATTCTCTTAGACTATTATTAAGCAGGCACAATCATTTACGGTATTCACGGTATTGGCCGAATACACTAAAAAATAATATAGACCTGAATAAATTTACTATGAAAACCTATATTGGTATGCTATATTGGAGATTTACACTCGCCGCTTTTCCTTCATATTATTTATCTTCGTATTTTAATAACAATAATATTCCATTTAATAGTAAATATGTATATGTAATCGATATAAAACATTTTACTACTCTAAGAGAACGCATATCAATTTTTTTCTACAAAAATTGGAGGTTATCAATTCCACTGGTGTATGTTTTCTGTTTACTGAAGCATTACGGAACCCATTTCAATACTGGGATACGATTACTGAGATGTCCCGTATAAATTTATTAAAGATAATGCACTGATAATGCAGTTTGGAGATACGGCGCTTTTATTGCTATTTACACATAAAAAAATACATTGCTGATATTTTTCTTGTTGATCTACAAACAACTATAACATCAAAGTATTGTAAAATGATTTTGTATGGAACAATCGTTTTGGCATTTATATTTATATACAATAATTCAATTTTCTTATAAACAAGTTTTAAGAAAACTTAACGAGTTTCAGATAGAAGCACAGAAGAAGCAATGCCAACGAACGGGTATTTTAATCGCATTTCAATGCTGAAATGAGTTGTTCGTAAACGTGATATACATTTAAATTTTATGCGAATGTAGGACACAATCTTTTACTCTTTCGCTAATGACTTTTCAACGATAATGATGCAGCAGGTCAGGGCTTAATTAGAAGTTTAATGATAAAGGACCCGTTTTAGTGTTTCACGTAATGTAGTTTTGTAGTTATATACATATTTATTTCTTACGGCTTTAATTTTTGGGTAACTTCCAATTTAGATAATTTTAAATTTGGTTCTTTTCGCTTAGCAACTAATTTATCACGCTGGCCTATAATACACTGTGATTTCCACTACCTTATACCTCACTATTTTCCCGTGAGTGTCTTTTAGAGTTTTTAGTATGACGGGCTGTAGCGTCTAATGTGCGAGGCGCCTGATACTGCGAACGCCAGTGCACGTTCAAACGTGGGAGTTATAACAAATTCTCCAGAAATTCTCTTCGGAGTAGAAGAAGATACATTTTGTAATTATATTGTACACAGTACGTATACAATATAATTACAAAATGTTAAATATTGATAGAGTCTGCATTTTAGTTAGTTTTTTTTTATTGAGTTGAGGCTACAGACGAACGAATAACTATTTGATGGTATTTGGCTACCGAAGTACGAGTATATGAGCGCCTGCAAGCAACTTCAATCAAAGGAGGTTAGATGCGTAGTCACCCTCGAGGACTAAGATGGAATGCCTCACTGCCTTTAATTATGCTGGTTCAGTACATCATTTAAACCTAAAACTCAATAGCGAGTGCACTGCAGATCGGCGGCGGAGGCAGGTAAGAGAAGTGGGTTGTGCCTACTCAGATGACACCTGGATAGAGAAGGAGCATACCTGAGATTGATTACTTCCCGCTTGCAACATCCCTACAGCTCTTTGCATTTCATTTGCCGTCAAATGTCGTCGCTCCATGACGTAAAGAATATATAACAATTCAATTTTGTCGCTAACTCTATTTAAATGGTTGGTAAAATTATAAAATCAAGACTAAACGTAGCAATAAAAACGCACTTAAATTCAAATAAATTCCCTTTCATTTAATTTTATGAAAAAAACAAAACATATCGAATTTTTTTTTTTACAACCAGTATAACTGTAACCAGTATGTCATCAATAACAAAAAAGTTTACATACCTACACACTTTGAATGAGTAAAGACATAGAAATGAATTAATATAAATGGTAAATTTGTAATATCATGCATGTTGCTCTGACTTTTTTGATGTGTGTATTCTAAGATTTATGCTGTATGGTAGTGGCGTAATAGACGGCTTAGTTTTTAGCGTACCTGAATGTTGAGCCATGAGCCCTTAGTTCTCTACCGAAGCTAAAATTTGTGGAAAAATATATAATAGGTTGTGTTGTGTTCGTACCCGTCCCGAGTATTTATCGCATATATTCCCAAGTACTTATACATGGGAAGGCAAGTAAATACCTCTGTGTTTGCGCATACATTTAGGACACTATGGTTATCTTCCACTACCTTTCTCTTCGTAGGACTGGTAAGAGGTGAATATGATAAAAAAATTAGAAACGAGCCGAGTCAAATGAAAATCCGTAATCTCTGTCTACCCTTTTCAGTGACAAGCGTGAGCGCTTATATATACTTTGTAGGGATTTTCAAATAGTAATTATTCAGGTTAAACTTACGTTTTTCTTATACAAAACTGTCATTTTCTTTTATATTAAAGTTCCTTCTATATCAAATATCCGACATCACACTTTTGTAATTTGATTTTCAAATAAAATTAAATAATCAATTTTACACGGATGACTTCGGACGCAGTGTCAAAAATATGGCAACTTTGTCCTTCGTATAAAATCGTACTCCTCAAATTTCATCATTAACATGGACATGAATATATTGAAGTTATACTCGACCTTAAAGCCAAAAATTGGGTTAATTAAGGGTAAATTAATGCAGTACCGTCACTTGCCTTGTGCATTGTCAACTATCTGTGATAGATATTTCTACAAAACCTTTATTTATACCTTGATGAAGCCTTGGTTCAATAAAACGCATCCCATACTCGACATACCTAAAGTACGTTGTTGATGACGTCATCTATTCTGTTAATCTAGAAACATCTACTAATAAGTTTAGATTTAATCTTTTTCTCCTATTGCCATCCTCGCCTGGACTTGGTGCAGCCTACTAGCTGACAAGCGATGTTCCGTCGACCAAATGCTGTGGGAAAACCCATCTGAATTACCAAATCTGATCATAAGCAGAAGCATCACCATTGCGAGGGTGCCGACATTGCGCTTACCAACCCTTTGCCCAGCGTGCTGAGTATAGGTAAACCTTTTTAGAAATGCGTGCGCTTTCTCGGCAAGGCCTATGTTCAGCAGTTAAGTTTAATAGGCTTATGAATAATATAATATAATGCCAAATTATTGCATACATTTTAAATAGGTTTTCGCAGTTGCGTAAACTTGAGAAATGAAGTTGCTGTACTGTACGTATTAGTAGAAAATATTAACGTTCGCGTCTACATACGAGACGTCGTTAAGTAGCAAGCTTTATTCAAGAGCTCTTGTGAACGGCAGGCTTAAGTTGTTCTCTAAACTAATATAGGCACTTACTTCTACATTCAAAATTACTGGAGTGAACACATTTACAACTCAATTTATTTTATTCAAATTCCTAATGTTACAGTGGTATAATTAATAGTAGTGGATTTTGATCACAACAACTCATTATTCTGTATCGCGTTTCATGTGTTGAAAATGTAGGCTTCTATGTATGTAAAATACATGATTGTTCTCAACAGTACAATACTTTAGTTTTAAAAAAAATAAGTAATAAGCTTTCCCAAAGAGCAGTGCAAATATTTGGGTCCTCCAGGTCAGCAGTGGCTTAAGGCAGTTAACTAATTACTTCACAAGAGAAAGTATTCAAAAATCGAATTAACAGCTCTTATGAAGAAAAGATTACATTTATGAATGTCTGTAGTATATGTTAGTTTACATTTACTTTATACTAGGCGTATCTGTGACTTTGTTCCCATATTTAGGGACCATTTAATGCTTCGTTGCTTCGATAACAAACTTGACAAACTTTACTTTTCTGTTCATTAAGTCTAAGGCGATAGCAGCTGCTTGAAAATTACGAATCCCTGCAGAAAAGTGCGACCGTATTTTACAAAGGGATAGCTTCTAATCATATACAAAGCTTAGTACTAGTTGTGTGTTGACTACTGCTGTAATATTTGAGCAGACGCTGCAAAAATTCACAGGTAGCCTTGAATTCTCTAATCCGTGCTAAAAGTGTAATTGGCGACCCCGATCTGTTAGCCAATATTGTTAGGCTCGAGCACAAACGCAGGGTAGTTATCCGGTGATTTACAAGGTTCATTTTTGAGAGTGAATTAAATAATAATGTCGATAATGCTTCATTTCATTCATTATTTTCAATAAAAAGCTAATATGATTTTTTTAAATTCATCTGTCCTCCTGACCGTTTCGATCACGGTAATAACAAAATAGTCTTAATGGATGAATAAGTAAATATTTGTAAAACATTGAATTGCAATTGAACTTCAGATTGAGTGAGCCGATTGCGATGTAATAAAGACTAAATGAAGCGTCATGTGAAGCGTGGCCAACGTGGCGGTGCAATGTCATAAATGGTCAAAATGCATTCTTTCACTTTTTTTTTATACCGCCTACTTTTTGCAATTCGTTTAATGTATATGAAATATTTACAATTTTATTAAACATAATAGAATATTTTACTTTGTAAAGGTACATTATGAAAACTTATCTACGAAGCACTTTCCGAAGTATGCGCTAAGGACAGTTTCGTGATGAGTTCTGAAGTAAGTGGAAGAGCAAGGTCACGAAAAAAAGGAAAAAAAAGGGAAGAAAAGGAGAGGAAAAGGAGGAAAAAGACTAAAGTGAAAGTTGTGCAAGAAAAGATAGAGGACTGGTTACTGTCAGAAAGATCACGTGGATAGCCCATCAGGAAGAAACTCGTTGCCCGTAATAATATCTTGTAATCGCTTACACATTGAAATGAAACTTGTATTTACTGATTTTATCGCGTTTCAATTAACTTTTTTATTCCTGGGGGCTTTTTAGCACCTGTGGTCACAGTAAGGTGTTTGACGACCTGATTTCATAGTTAACTCGGGCTACTGTCACCTTTAATTGTTAATTTTTGTAGTCGTAATAGATCTCTTTGACTTCACTGGCATGCGCCGGGTCATAGAGTGTTTGAAGTTGCTCGGTGTAGATATTCACGAGTTTTTAATGGATATCTGAGGTGAGTATTTATTTGTTATGTCTTATATTTGTGGTGGACAACAAATATGATGTTTTCACCATGGTCTTGACTCAAAGGAGTATTGGCCCACGATGACTTCACTTACAGCGAAGTAGAAAATATACTTCAGAAAAAGTTCATCATAAACATTTCGCGTGACTCTGGCAAGGTTCAAGGTTCTGTCAAAAAATATTATTTTTGCCGTCGTGAACGCTAACACCGATCCACGGTTATTTTCAAGGGAGTGCATAATAAAAATAAAAATTTCACAGTCTAGAAAAACAAACAAATCGTGCTTGCATTCCGAACAAGTTATGGCAATTTTATGGTCTTCTCAATATTAGTATGATAAACGTGAATCCCTCCACAGCTGAATAATTACAATTAAAATTATTCCGACGACATTTTCTTGTATGGCATTGCTTTCAAACCCACTAAAATAGTTAAAGTCAATGCTGCTTTTAAGGTGCTAACATATATGCAGGTATATCTGAAACAGGACCACGCCAAAAATATACTTGGAAAGAAAGGGTAAATGTGAGTTTTGCAATCGAAACAGAGATTGGTACACTGGTAGAGTCTGTACACTGTGATATGGATCTGCAGTGATAATAAGGTAATCATATGTCCAGATTTTTTTAAAAAACATTAAAAATTTAAATAAGTTTTGTTAAAAATTATCGTGTAAAATATCATGACATTACATCCTTTTCATAATTATAATCTCTAGTGTTAATATAGGGTCAAACCTATAGCTAGAAATATAACAGTAATTGTGTAAAATAAATACTGCAGTTCTGTGATTTCCCCAACCTTATTACTGCCGTTGGAAACCATTACTTGTTTGAATCAAATATGTATATCGGATACACGACGTCGCTATGAAGCTAAAGTTTTTAAATTACCTCTCGAACGAAGCTTACAGATATGTATACGAGCTAACCCCGAGATATTCGTTTCCAAGAATTTATATCCTATCACTTGACAACGCAACACAACCCTTTTTCTTAGTTTCGGGCCGTACCTACTTACTTTATTTATAGATAAACAAGTAAGCATTAGCAATGTTAAAATAAATAATTGAAGCTTTATCGTTCGCTTCTAAATTATTTTAATTTTATTTTATAGCTGTTAGCTAATTTTAGGCGTACAAAGCTAACGTAATGAATCTAATTTCGTGTAATAATTAATTTTCGTTATTACAAAATGACTAAGTAGATCCTGTAAATTTATGCTCTTTAATTTTTTTTTACTTTTCCGATTCGCGCTGTCATTCCTTCCCCTAACTAAAAAAAAATTGCGTGACTTATATTTAAAATATAGAACTTATATTTAAAAATAATAACTAAAAAATTGTTAAGCTGAAATTTCGTAATCTATCTGAATTATTGAATTCCGAATTATGAATATACCAATTATGAATATGAAAATATTGAGAAATATATATTACTATTTGACCTAATTTACTGTTAGCGTCTGTAAATAACAGAAAGAGTTATTAAAACTTAATCAATTCCGATTTCATTAGTAAATTTTTCTGTAATTTATAGGTAATAAATTGACAGTAGAGTTGAGTTCCATGCATTTACGTGAATACTACATATCTGAAATGAAACTAGAATGAACAGATTATTTTTAATATTTTTTAATAGCGACGTTTAAAATAAAATTAAAAGTAGTTTCATATAAAAGTACAATTAAACTTGAATTAACAGTATGTTTCCCTATTTGTTGCTGTGTTTATGCATATTCATGCATGAAAGAATTTACTTCAATTTCAATTATGCCGTCGAAACGTTCCTGTTAGATTCTACCAGAAAAGTTTGCAGTTAGAAGATTATATTACAGTGAGCTAGAATGTGTATCACTTATCTCTTAATTTATTGAACCAGCGCCAACAGAGGAAATTCAACAGACACTATTAAAATTTCTTTAATATCCGTTCCTCGTTTATTTACTTTTCTCTTCATAATAATTTTAAGCAAACCTTTGTTATTTATGAACAATGAGCGTTGTCGGTAAAATATTTTATGGAAGATTGAACTAAAAAGAGTCTCGTGGAACATAATATTAAAATTAATGTAAGCTGTCTACTGTTGGGTCAGTATGAAAATAATACATACATATATACAAGTATACACGCCTGTCACCCATACGGGGGGTACGCAAAACAACGGATTTCCAATTGGCACGACTTTTTGTAGCCAAACAGGATTAATAAATACGCTTTATCCTTCTCCGTGAGATAGAATGGTGGCGAGTGGTCCTGAGATTTTCAGTATCCCTTATTCTTTTATAATACGCACGGAAAAGGAGTACCAGATTCTTACATGGCTTAATGAAAATAGGTGGAGACGTTTATATCCTATACCCTCGTTTGGTCGGTACGTCTTTCTTGTCACTATGCCGTTGTGGCGAGTACGTGTATGGGACACTCCACCATAAGTATTGTGCAAGGACTGCTGGGTTTCGAAAGACAGCTTCTGAGGTTTCTTGCAATACAATGAACCTTAACAACTAATATTTCAGGGCAACTAACGTTGTGCAGTGCCACACTCATGTGCTTGATTGATTCTTATTCTATTTACTTATTTCATTAAAAAAAAGATATGTGCTGAATATGATATGGGCGAAAAGAATAAATACATGAAATAATACTTTTGGTAACATTGTTTCCTCATTGAAAATGGCCATAATAGGTGTTTATGGGTGGCAGTAACTACTTATCATTTCTTAACTGTATTCTTGTTTCTTTATTTTTCCTTACATAAAAACACGCACCATCTTATTACAATGATGTATGGATATAATAAATGTCAAGTTAATCGGAGTCCCGGGTTACAAGTGCCTAATTTTGCTTACTATAAAACGATATTTAACATTTGTTTAAGTTAATTTGACGCAGAAATAAATAAATTTATATGGCGGAGGGTTAACGCGTAAGAGACATAGGGTTGGCAAAGTTCAAATTTAAACAACATTTGAGTTTTTTGTAAACTTAAATAATGGAAACGTAAACATACATATTTCGTATTACATTACCGAAACAACACTCTTGTTTAAATTTTTATGTTAGAACTAGCCTACTCTCCCTCCTCATCCTCCCGCCCATCTCTGAAATAGCCTTAAAAGCCGGTAACGCATCTGCAGCACCTCTGGTGTTTTAAGAAGTTAAGTAGGTTAACACTTCATTTGTAAGGTTTACATGCAGTTTTACATTATATCCCATAAAACACAGGTGAAACTAGTAAAAATCTATTAATAGAAAATTTGTAATTTTTATAAATATCCACTACGAAGATGTCGCGTCGGGCACTTTACTCTCCAAATAACACAGAAGACGTCATACAAACTAAATAATAACAGACCCAAGAAGGTAGATGACTTCGAATCAATAATAATTTATTCTCTGATACTGCATTAGGTAATTGCTTCTCAAATATTTGTAGAGGTTAAACGTTAGTTTTTTTTTTTTGGATTTGGCGCGTTAACTTTTTGTATAATTCATAAAAGACTAACGTATAAGTATCGACGTAATATATAAAATAATTTTTACTTTCAGAAGTACAAAAATATATGGTATTACAAAGATAATTACGTCTTAATATTTAAGTTAAGTTAGTTAAGCTTTGCCAAAAACTCGGTGTTTGTGATGTTGACTACGAAAGTTATTGCAAATTAAAACTGTCTGTGGAAATAGGTTGTCGAAGAATAATTTTCTGTTGATTATGATGTTACTGTAGATATTATACCAAAATTATTTTGATTATCAGTTATTTCGCCATCAGTCGGAGATCAAGAAATGTTTCTGCCGTTTTCTATAGTCATCTTTTATGACAATTATGGGAAGAAACCGGGTGATGGATTACATTATTATAATAATAATTGTGTATAAATTTCATATACATCTGGTAGTAAGATATAGAATATAATTATAATTATAATACATATGCAGCTGCAAATAATTATAATGAATCTGTGATTTCTCATATTTGAAGTGAGTCTAGATATTATTCTTTTTGGATCTAAGCTTTTTTTAGCTTTAGTAAAGAGACGAGTAGGTGTCATTATTTTCACTATTACATATCCAAAAAGGTTAATTTTAGCATCTGTTCATACATACATACTCAACTTTAGTCTGTTCGATAGCATTTGAAATATTCTATGTATAGTATAGATTATATATTTTTTCTGTATAAAAGTTTTTTCTGTAGTTCTAATGTTTTTGTAAAATCATACGTGGTGAGAAATAAAGTAGTTTTATTATATTATTATTATTACTTTATGGATTTTCAAGAATTTTGCTAACCTACATTTATAACTCTGGTCAGTAAATAACAATATTTTTATTCAACTACGCCGATGTAAAAATGAGAGTTATGCATATCCCAACCAAAGTAAACATTTGCGTAAAATGTCAATAATTGGTTGTGTTGTCGTGTCACGTGACTCTGACACTGAATTAGAATAGGATCTTATCCCATAAGCGTTATATCGGATATGGGGAAAGTAAAGACAAGTGAGAGTCTCCGTGTTTGCGCGTACGAAGCGCGCGCGAAGGTAAGTTGTAGATGTGGTCGCAATCGACCAGGAGGACATCATATAAAGAATTAATCGGTTTCTACGACACCCATGATCACTCCCTGATGCAGTAATTTAATTCCACATCGCATGGAGTTGTTATACGGGACATAACGTGGCTAATTAAAATTCTACGTACATTCAGAGATTGAGCTCGATGTGAGAGTTCACATTATTTTTTTATATTAAATATACATTCTTAAAATTTCTTCATAATTATTTAGTATTATAAGTATTTAAGGCGTTAACACAATCGTGTTAACGCTTCTGCCGTTGAACGTAGCACGTCATCGAGGTAATTAGTTTCTGGCCTATATGAGATAGTCATTCAGTAGGTTATAAGACGACGCTCACGCATATTTTCTGATGACGTGGCGAAATTTTCCTTAATACTTTTAAAGTTTCCTGGTCTGAGGTCTACCATTTAGTTTTTTTTTACACGGACCACTAAAGTCATATTGCTAAACCAAATTCAATGACAGCGAAGTAGTGGGGCAAGCTTGTATATATTTATCCTTATGGGTAATCCAGAAAGAGTTGAAACCACGATTATCTTTTTAATTTAATTTACAGAATCTCGTTATTTGGCATGAGCTTTAATGTTTCACATTATGATACTTTCACAGTCTTAATTCCATTAGCGGCAGTTGAGATTGGGGTTAATGTACAATGTTTTAATTAAAAACAAATGAATACAGTCTATGTACGAGTATACAGACAGAGTATATATACTACCGTCCAAATTGTGAGTTAAAGCAAGAGATAAGATCCTGCATTGTAATAATGCAATTATTACAAAGCTGTATATATTTTTTAATAATTTATTTTGATTCGCCGTGACTTGAAAACGTAAGTAGCGGATCTCGGTATTATTAAATGATTTAGACTAAAACTTTTGGAAAACCAGTAAAACAATGTCCTATAAAATTCTAAAAAGCCATTATAACTATACGATTATTCAAATTTCTAAAAACTTTTATATATTTTTTGTCCTGTAATGTGACTGCCAACCTGCTTATAAAGACGATAATGAAAAGTTCTTATTTAAGGAGAGGCCTAAACCACCAAAGCAGCATTCAAATAATCAAAATTTAAAATATTATTAATATTATATTACTTATACTATATATTATATTAAAATATTAAATTTATAATTAATATTAGCTGCCAACTCATGCTCAGCTTCTTCCTATTTTTGTATTTTTTTTGTTTTAAATGTGGAAACTTGATAATGGAAAGTCATTATAATATTTTGTTAAGTTTAGTACTAGCTTTAAGTTTTTCGAAAAAAGTTAACAAAAAATAGTACTGTTTACAAACTAGACAAATTTATAATAACTAAGTAAAACTGGGTTTCAGTTTATAGGGTGACAAAACTAGTGAAATTACGGGAAGCCATAATAACTGACGTCTCGTGGTGAAGAGCACAGTCTCACGTTACTTAATAATTTAGTTGCCACTGCAAAATATATGCATAGGTTAAACACGCATCACATGAACAACTTAAGCATCCCATCCGCATCACCCCATTCCGTAAAAAAAAACTTTATCATCTTTTTATAATTATCGGCCTCTCGACTTACAGAACATAATCATCACGACTTTATTAACATTGCAGCATTTTAAGCCCACTTTCCATACTATAGTCTACTATAAATGTCATGTGGACAAATTACCATGTTTGGCCCCCGAAAATTGATGTTGAGATATTATGTAGAATGCGATGACGTTTACGGTTATGTTCTTTTACAGGGTTGTAGCGATAGAAAGCCACCGACACACGTGAAACATAATATAATCATCACTACTGGACATAACCCTATAATTTTTTTTAAATTATAATTTTGTAAACACCTGTTTACAAAAAATACAACTGTTTCGTGTAAACTTTTTCTTTGGCCCTTTCCCAAAAAATTTCCAAACTAGCCCATTAAAGCTATTTTGCTTACAATTCAAGAAAATAAAAGTCAGCGTTCTTATCTTTCCTCAAAAGATGTTTGTTTGAATCATATTTATTTAAGCATGCTTCAGAATGAATAGCGCAGTATAAATTTGATAAGATTACGTATTTAAATTACATTGTAATATAATTATATATACTAGGGTACTATATTATTAGCCTTTATTAACTCCGTATTATTATTGACCTAAGTTAATTAAACTATAGCATAAACTGTAGAGTGTTTATATGATGGCGAGTAAGAGTGTCATCACTTTTGATGTGATGATGAAGCTCTGGAACGTCCATCAGAATTTGCCGAACACAAATCCCACAGACTAGTGATGAGTGCACCAAACTGTGTGCCCAGCTTGGAGAGTATGGGCAAAACATCCAATATAAAAAATCAACATCAAAATCTTTATTCTTAGAAGTAGGTATACTTTCCGTTTTCTTTAAATCTGTTATCGTTTCTTACGGGCAGTCAGAGGAACAAGAAAAAATGTAGAAAAAGGAGATACTTACGTTGTTTAGGCTAAAGAGACTCCGGAGGTATCACTAGATTTCTATTATATTTTTTTATTTAATTTCATTTGTAAGAATAATTAACCGGTATTTGCTGGGCCGTGGACTAATATAGTCAAATTTAGTAGCATTAGTAGCGTGTTTGCAAAATCACTGATTACTGACTGAGGGATAGAAGAAATTACAATACATTCAGATCTGAAAACTAATAACTTCTATGATGTTTAAAAGCAGTTGCTACGTTTGTAATGGATAAGCATTTGCTGGGATCTGTGCCGACAGTTCGCTCTTTATTGCAGCATCTAGTTTAGAAAACTAGATTCTTACCAAACAATTGAAGCATTAGATTTCTGAGTTTTGGGTGTAGAGTGGGAGTCTACTTGCAGAAGGATCTTTGATTTATTTTTCATAAAGTTTAGAAAATTAATAGTCACATGTGAAAATATATTCGTTCCGATCCTTTTTTATTTTACCATAAACAAACTTTTTTATTTTTTCGTGAGATGTTAATGAAAAAGGTTATCTACCTTAAAATGAAAGAATTTCTCCCGAAAATAATCCAACAAGATTTTGTTTGAATAAGCACGACAGAGGCAGTGGTTACAGATTTGAATTAGTCTTGGGATTTCTTTGTGTCAAAATGAAATAGAAACTCGGACGACTTTACGAAATCTTTGACGTTTCTTTGTTTTCTGAATTATTCTTTTTAGTATTATATTGCGAAAATAATTCAAACAACCGAACACAAAGTAATAAAAAAGTAACTTTGATAAATAGTTTAAATGAGTATTTCATGGATTATGTTTGTTTGCAAGCACATACTTAATTACAGTCGTCACTAGAAATTTGATAGTGAAAAAGATAAAACTAGAGAAGATGGCGCGAAAACGAATGAAGTTTCCAGCCTTACTTGTTGTTACTGCCATATATAAGAACATTTCTCATTTATATGTAATTCAATAGTTTTTCGATAGCTTATGTCTATTGTAATTCGCCTTGTACAGTAAATTATGAGCGTAGTTACTGCAGTAGACACGGGGCAAGATTTGTAGCACTTGAGCCGTGCTCTAGCGGAACTTCTAAATTGTTTCACGTGCACGCAGTAATAAGCTAACATGGTAAGCTTCAAGGAGCTTCGTCGTACCAAACTCTATTAATAACTTTGATTTCTTCTATTTACGCGAACATTACACATTTGAAATGAAACTTATTTACGGATTTTATCGCGGTTAGCGCGTCCCCCGTGACCACGGCCGCTGTAAAGCACGCGAAACGTCGGGAATATAAAAACAAAATTAAACGCGATAAAATCCGTAAATAATAGTTTTATTTCCAATCTCTATTAATAAGTTTACATTAAATTGACTTGGAAACTACCTACTTCGTGCTAATTTACATCGTTCCACCGTGAATCTGTTGGATATACAAATCAATGAACCTCATGTGTTGTGTGATGGCAGCGTGCTAATCTCATCGTGGGTATCGTACGAGGCGATTTAACGAAAAACCTTTAAAACCTCATGACCATCGCGGGAGATAACCCGAATTGAGAATCGCCACCTTTCACGTTCTACATCTCCGCGAGGAGTAAAATAAATTGCAGAAACCTTATTGGCTACACTGAATTGTGCCAAATGATTTCTGACATGTGATAGGCGTAATTGTTAGTTAATACATACACTTATCTCTAACTTTATTTGAAGATCAATCTTTTAAAACTAACCTACAATTATCACTCTATACGTACGTGAATTGAAAACAATATACGCGAAATAAGAAGCTTTTCAATATTAATTGAACATTTTCTTGTTTTTTTTCATCTTGTTGGTGTTAGAAATATAGCACATTTTTGCGTAAAAATATACAGAAGATACGTTTTCAAGTTATATTGGTCACTCTTTTAAATAACGAATAATTACAATTATAGCTGGAACAAAAGTTATATAATATAATTGTAACAAAATGTATACACTTCTAAGAAATTGCGTATTTTTAAAATTTCGTCTTCAAACATAACTGAGGCAAGACTTTATTGAAGGTACTTTGAACTCGAGTTTCATTGCTAACAATACACAATAGAATCTCAGGTGGAATTCAGAAATCATTATGTATTCTTTTGAATGAAACTTTCTTATGATGATAGTATATTTTATTGTATTTTTGACTCATAAAGGACGTATGAAGTAGCTTCGTTGTATTACCATTATAAGTAAGTCACCGCTAGAATTTACAGGTACAGGTATACATTTATAATGTACAGGATAAAAGTTAATAGGTACGTATTATGATTTTTTTTTTCGAACCCTCCTGGAAATTCAAAAACACTTAGGATCCGTCGTGTGATCGTAGATGTATATTCGCAGATGATAAAATTGTATTGTAAATAAAATATAGCCTAATAGCACTTTCAGAATCAGATATATATATATAAAATCATCCAGAACCGTCAATATGATTTCAAGTTAAATCCGCACAAAAGCACTTACGAGATTTTTTACATACATGTGACATTGATGCATTAGTACACATATAGGTTACGATACCGAGTTGTAAAGCGATCTATCTCCTAATCAAGATATCCGAGTTCGATACCCATTAGTGGACGGCTCGTATCCATCAGTTTTCGTAACATATGTTTTATTTGCATCATTGGCCTAAGGCCTAAGGCCTAAAAAGATGGTGACAGTCTTACCATCTGACACGGTGTTCTAAATAAATTGTAAATAAACAACAAAAATAAATGTAAAACACTACTCTGTCTGTTACTTCTGTACTGTAACTTCTATACTGTCTGTTCTTGTCTTGTACCCCTGTTTTGGGCATACGTTCGTGAGAGCTAATAAAATGTTTTATAGTACAGATATAGATAAATTCATCACGATTAAGTTATTTCTGCTATCTGTTAATAATTTGGCACTTAACAAATGCCTTGAACTAGCAATTGTTGCACATGTAGTACTATTCTTCACACTGACCTACTTTTTAAAAGATTTTTTTCTCACATGAATAACGGCGCCAACGCTTTGAATGACTGACATTTAACAGCGCTTCTAATATAATTATGGTACATCATATTACTAGGGAGTTAGAAATATTTTTATGCAATTTTTTTATACCAAAGTATTATGTAACCGTTTAATTAAATTTGATTAAATGAGAACTCCGCTGTTCGGTATCGGCGTGAGAATATGATCCCCTTTCTACCAGTGGATGTCGTAAGAGGCGACTATGGGAAAAGCGTACCGACCGGTATATTCATTTGGGGAAAAAGTTATATTGCCACTAGCACCCAATTCTAATTGTAGATGAAATATGTTCCATACTTTTTTATATTAGCTTTCGTGTACTCGTAGGTCGTCATGAAAACGAACCAATGCCTTCAGCTTTTTTAGCGGGATCTCGCTCGCGTCACTAATGTATCAAGCTACTTCCGTCCAATGACCTCGCCCTTGTATAAAACGCATCATTATTTTGAGACTATCTCCGATGAACTTGTTACGTAAACGGCCTTAACTCGTAACCTTGCACATTGACACGAAGCTCCTAAACATGTATGTAAAGCCAGTGAGGTCTTGCGATGAAAATGTAAGGTCGGAATATTTTTGTTTATGGTAAAGGCGATGAGCGAACAAGCGGTTCAGCTGATGGTAAGTGATTACCATCGCCCACGTACATCCGCAACACCAGAGGTGCTGCGGGTGTGTTGCCGGCCTTTAAGGGTATTAGAAAGATGGCAGGGAGATTCGAACGACCAAACCATATTACTCGTATATATTACATAGCTCTAAGTTCTCTGCACTCGCTCTAAACCACTGCAACTCAACTTGCTTACAGCCCAGGCTTAGACATTTATAAGTTTACGCGTCCATTAGATTATTCTTTGGTAGCAAATTGATTTAGTATATTTAATTTAATGTTTGTACGACCTCTGGATGTTGCCTGTGATGGCTTAAGGAACCGAGGTGTGGTCTTTCAGTGCAGGCTGAGGAAACTCAAAGTTACTCAGGGGGCTATAGAAAGGGCACGGCAAAACTAGGGTAACCGACATAGCTGAAGTTGAAGTGACAATGGCTGGGCCATATAGCTAGCAAAACTGTAAAAAAATGCAGGTAGCTCAGAACCGTGCTCTGTGGTAATCTTTAGGCGAAGTCTATGTTCGACAGTGGACTTGCGACTGTAGCTGTAGGCTGTATTGATGATGGTATTACATTAATTGTGACATATATATTTATTGTGACTTTATTTGTTTATTAACTGTATTTTTAAAGTTCTCACATACATCTTCCAGTGCCAAATAATTTAACTTAGTGCTGTATACTGAGATTGCGTAGTAATAATATTAAACATATTATTAATCTCTGACCCAGGACCAAAATTTATAAACATAGCCCAGCGGGATTCGAACTCAAGAGTGTCGGCTTTGAAGGCAGGTAAGGCATTTCACTAACAACCAGGCTATCAGCAATAGAGACAGGATAAGAAGAGAATAGAACCTTTTTGGTAAATTACATTTTGTTATTCCGGGGTGATATAATTTATGTTGTAACGCTCTGTCCATACCTGGGTCCTGGGAGGTAGTTAATTAAACTTTTATGAAAATTGCCACGCGGAGCTCGTCCTGAAATGATAAATAGTGTTGCGAACCAAATAGCGGCAACCGACGGGAATTCTGAGCCATTTTCACACCGCCAATGACTCGATGTTCTAACTTGTTGCAATAAATTATTAAAGTTTCAGACTAGTTATACTAATTTCAACCCTGCCTTGAAGAAATACGTCATAAAATTGAGTTCAAAAGAACTTGCAAATGGAACACTAAAAATTCTGAAAAGCGGTCGTAAATATATATCTTATTAATATACATCAAAGTAAATTTAGTACATGAACTTTGTTATAAATCATTGATGTAATCTGTATATAACATAATCTATCAAATTTTGTTTACAGGCATGGGTTAAAAATATTTCTTACCTATATACCTACTTGCGCTCTTAGCCATAGTTTCAGTTAACTGACAGCAAAAAGAAATGGAAACAAAACTAAGGAATAATCCCTGATAAGTTTCCTTGATCATTGCTTCACTTTTAAAACACTGAACGTATGCTTAACCACAGTTTACATAACCACAAAACTTAACATCACATGCTCGACGAATGTTTACTTTGTTACACCAACTCAGTCGGAAACGTCACTTTGGTTGAACGGTGTCGATAGTGGCTTCGCTGAAAGGTCGAGTGCTCTCGACAAGCTAGCGACGACTGAAGTTACCCCAACCGGGCGCGAGAGGAATGGTCCACTGCGCACTGCATACTGGGGGTTGGCTGTGTTTTTACATTTTTTATATAACTAGGTAGCTAAAGACTTTTATTTGCAGCTAGTTAGTCCACACTTTTATTTACGGAATACATTTAGGGATCTGGAACGTTCGTAATGCTATTGCACTACTTATCTAGATTTGCGTGTTCGGTACCGGAGGAGATTAAAAAAATTTTTTTTTGTTTTGACAGAGCATGTAAAGTTTTCGAGAATTTATTTATGGTTACCAAATGTATGTCTCAAGTTAAAAACAAATACGGAAATCGCCACGCTTGGAAGGCGGTTTTCGTCACCGGCCCCTATAGTTTATGGTCAAGTACAGAGATAGTAAAAACGCCGTCGGTCGGCGGCCATTATATCTTCGCATTACAGTTGTCCTACTTTTATGACACATGTAATAAGAATAGAGAATGAGAGTTTTTGATATAAAATTAATTATACTTAGTACTTGAAAGTGGAACGAATGTTGAAGTTACTGTATGAAATCAAACATTTCATGTACGCAAGCGTCTAAAACGTAAAGAGAACCTACTTCTTTATTTATGAGTGCAAGTTCGAAGTCAAGTGAACTTCGTGATAAGTTGTTTGATTTCGAAAGTTTTAAAAATTTATTCTGCATTGGAAAATTAATTTTACGGGTTACATGTACTTTTTTTCAACTTTGGTTATCTGAAAAGTTGATGATACATCATCTTCATAATTTATTTAGGTCATTGCATGGTTATAAAACACGGTCCAGAGCCACTCGCATCCATCAAACTGTCCTCTTCCTGTAAAACTTAAAAGGTATAAATATTCCTAGCTCGTGGTTTATCGGACGAGGTTGCAACTCAACGCCTTTCTTCCTGTGGTAATCGATACCACAAGCTACGCTTCTCAGCTTCCTGGAATATTATCATGGTCAGTTAATTATACGTGGTAGCGGCAATAGAATCTGCCACCCCTATGTTCCCATATGCGTCTTGAGAGTTGACTAAGGGAAAAGTTTTTAAAGCCTCATGGAAATCTCCGGAAGCAAACCCGGTGACGTGGCATAATGTCCTCTATCTACCTGAAAGCGCGGAAAGTGGGATGGGGAAGCCTATTTGGTTATGCTGCGTCATGCGAAATGGAAGTCTGTAACCTCTGCCTACCCCTGTGAAAAAGACCTAAACGTCAATGATTCTTTCTTTTTTAAATACAAACTACATACCTCCCATGTACAGCTCGTACTCGTACTTATGTAGCTAAGTCTTTTACGGGATAAATCTTTGGAAAAGCAAAACGATTTTTTCTGCGGATTGCATAATTAAACTCATTAAGGCAGAGAATAACGAAGGCATTCATGAAAGCATAGATAATAGGTGAAGTGTTCATGCATCCGGTAATAATAATAATCATCGATAATCATAATTATAGATGCTTTTTATGTTTTAACTGATATTTCACGTATTGGATGATTAAAGATTTTTGTTTGTTGTAAAATTTTATGGTAGAAGAGAATTTATGAAAATATAATTAAGTGTAAGCCAGTATAACACAGAAGGGTTATTTTTAAAATAGGAATACTCAAAAAATACGATAATATAATTTATAGTCTTTTTTTATTCGTAAAACCACAAATTAAATCCTAGATACGATTCAATTTGTGGTTTAAGTGTTATAAAATCATATTACCTTTTTTGTTGAAATACGTCAAAGAAAATTGCCTTTCCCATAAAATATGAGGTGGCCGGGAACTCTTTGCATGCAAATATGAATTTTTTATCCTTATTTTCTAAAGACTAGTGTGGGATTTGTGTGTTAGTAAAGTTATTTACATCACAAGCTGTCTGTGATTTCGCCATGTTATGTTATTATTTGTTAATACCATAATATTAGTAACATTTATTTAGCATAACAATATAGGCAGTGTGTAAAGTATGTAGGTGAATTTATCATAATTTACTTGAAATACTAACTTCATTTGCACATTATTCACCCTGCTGGCTAGCCAAATAATCTCTGGTGACATCGATGGTAATAAATTGATTGTACGCGATCAAACCAAATTCAGCAGAAGTATCTGTAAGTACGTGTAAGTATTAGTTAGTGAAGAGATAATTGCGTTCACTTCAACGATTTCGACTTGTCCATGTGGTGACTATCCTTATCCTGGGTAGGCAAAGTGATGAAAAACACTTTATTAAATGGTTGACGCCTTTGCTGGAGCGACCTTTGTTCAGAAGTAGATCTGTATAGGCGGAATTGTAATTTTTAAGACTAACATAATAATTATCACTATATTAACCCCATAGAAGTCAGCCTCTAAACAGTTATATAGATACCAGGGGGTTATATTATCAAATCTTCGAGGATGCGAAGTTACCGGACATTCTCCCCAGTTGTTTTTTAAAAGGTCGGAGGTGGAATGAGGGGTCACCGTAAGGCAAGTCTTTATTATTACCATATTGGAAAGCAACAAAGAAACACGTTTATTCACGATTCAAGAATAGCATATACGAACACATAATACAGATATTTTCGTACAACCATGTACCTTAATAATCATTGTACTACATACAATGTACATTGTACTACATACTACTATATACAATCGTTAAGGTTATAAGTTGTTTTTAAAGTATCCTAGTAATAGATTGTGTGGAGAATAATACATCGTGTGATTGTGGAAAATGTACTGTATATTTCCTACCCCGCTGTTTGATGAACGAGGTACTGACGATTCCGTATAGCTGTTTACATCACATCTCTTTGACCATGCGCGGAAATTGACAAATGTAGGTACATTATATGTTGTATGCTCTAAAAGAAGTGTAGCGTTGGGCTAACCAGTCACGTATTGATACTGTATACAATTTTGGTGCTCCAACTGCTATAAAATATGCCTGTCAGTTTACCTGATGATCCCAAAAAAATATACTTAATGTACTGACAATGTAATACTAAAACTAATTTTGAATAAAGTCTAATCACATTGCTTAGAGCACGTACAACTATAAAGGTTTATTTAATTTAGGCAAACAGTTTTAATTAAGTCTTGTATTACACGGAATATGGAATTATGTCTTGAATATCTATCAGCTCCTGCAGTTGAATGTTACCTTGGTATTATTTGTGTTAATATGTATAAATAATAATGTGTTTAAATAATTCCATCATTATCATTGACATTCTTTCTCTGTTTTTGAACAATCCTAGTTAGTCCTCTACTAACTAATGACTATTTAAAGAGTAGAGTAGAGTATCATGATGGAAATATTAGTTGTTATCGCCAAGGCTATAATTTTGCAGATGGACTGGTGATAGCTTTTGCAGAAATTTAACATCTTAGACGCTGCTGCCAATCATTGTCTGGAATATATTAAAATAAGCATTGCCTCATAAGTTGCATTTTTTAGTTTCACCATATTCTATTTATTCTATACTATTTATTACAGATTTCCACGCGTCGGTGATGCTGCTCCCCATCACTACTCTGTGGAATTTGGGTTCGGCAAATTCAGATAGGTATTCCGTCAGAGCCTGGCTTAATGCAGCAGCCAATATATTCCTTCACTCTCTGTCTTTGTTGCGATTGAATTCATAAAAGAAACTTAATAACGAATAAAATATCTTTTTTTTTTTATTAAATGATCACTAGCTAACCAGCCCGCCCAAAGAGATGAGTATGGGTAAATCTTCCATGCATGGCATGCCGGCTTTTTGGGCGCCTTTGTGGAGAGGCGTATATCCTGCTGCAGTGGACTTAATAAAAAAAAAACATTATATACTTAAATTATACAAAAAAAATGTTCGCTTGATTAATAAGAATGTAGTTGCTGCCACGAAAACTATTATTTGCAGATACTCCATTTGATCAGTTATCGACTGTCATAATTTTCCCTTCTTTCAATGCAGAAAAGGCGAGTAAGGGCCTATATAGGATCCATGAGAATAATAATGAAATATGTGCTTACGTTTGGTACCTTATGTATACTTGTACTTTTTAACCTTCATACATGAAGCAATGAAAATGAGTTAAGAATACAAAGTATGTTATCTAAGGTTAATTAATGTCTTATCTTACTTCAAGTTTTTATAATAAAGTGATTCCTATGTATTTATTCCGTGTCGCTGAGGGAATTAATGAATCGGTAGTCATCATCATCATCATCATTTCAGCCTATTAGAAGTCCACTGCTGAACATAGGCCTCCCCCAAAGATTGCCACGAAGCACGGTCCTGAGCCACCTGCATCCATCGACTTCCCGCAACACTGCGCAGGTCGTCACCCATCTTGTGGGGTCGTCCCACACTGCGTTTGCCCGTACGTGGCTGCCACTGAGAACCTTTTTTCCCCAGCGGTTGTCAGTTCTGCGAGCTATGTATGGCCTGACACACTAGCTTGTTGATCTTTACGGCTATGTCGGTTACCTTAGTTCTGCTGCGGATATTATCGTTGCAGACTCTATCACGCAGAGAAACACCGAGCATAGCCCTTCCATAGCGCGCTGAGCAACTTTGAGCTTCCTCATACGGGCTGCAGTGAAGGACCAAGTCTCGATCCGTATGTCATCACTGGCAACACGCACTGATTGTATACTGTCTCAGGTTTATGGTATACCGACGAGAAGATATGACGTAGTTTCCGAACGCAGCCCAGCCGAGTTGGATTCGTCGATTGACCTCTGAGTCGAAGTTGACTTACCTAATCGGACAATTTGTCCCAGGTATACGTACTGTCTACAACTTCGAGCCTATTGTTCCCAACAACAACCGGTATTGGTGTGACATGGACGTTTGACATGAACTTCGTCTTGTCCATGTTCATCTTAAGACCAACCTGTTGGGAGACGTTATTGAGGTCATTGAGCATTGTACTAAGCTCCTCCAGCGATCCTGCCATAAGAACTATGTCGTCGGCAAATCGAAGGTGAGTGATGTATTCGCCATTGATGTTGATACCGTATCCTTTCCAGTTCAGCTGCTTGAAAACATCTTCCAATGCAGCGGTGAAGAGTTTCGGGGATATGACATCACCCTGTCTTACACCTTTCTGCAGTTGGATTGGTTTCGTACTCTGATTCTGTACTCGGATAGACATCGTAGCCTCATTGTACAAACACCTCAGCACTTCGATATACCGAGAGTCTATCTGGCACCGCTGGAGAGACTGTAGCACCGCCCAAATTTCGACTGAATCGAAGGCTTTCTCTCATAGTCCACATACGCCAGACATAATGGCAAGTTGTACTCCTCGGCCTTCTGTACAATCTGGCGACGAGTATGTATGTGGTCTATGGTACTATAGCCTTTTTCGGAATCCGGCTTGTTCGGGAGGCTGGAAGTCGTCAAGTCTGTTCACTAGACGATTTGAGATGACTCTCGAAAACAGCACGTAGACGCGGCTTAGAAGCGATATCGGTCTATAATTCTTCAAAAGGCAGTTATCCCCTTTCTTGAAGAATAGGACAACCACGCTACTACACGCATCTACTCCACGCTTTCGGCGTAACACCGCCATGAATGACGGAATTAAACAGCTTCTGAAGGACAACAAGTATCGGTTTTCCACCCGCTTTCAGAAGCTCAGCTGTAATTCCGTCCTCACCCGGCGCCTTGCCGTTTTTAAGCTGTTTGAGAGCCATCCTAATCTCGCTCAGACTGACGTCCGGGATGTTATCGGAGTAATGTCGGATAAGCTTGGCTCTTGGGTCGTTACTCACATCAGTGTGTGGTTTCAACGACGTTGTGTACAGCTGTCCGTAAAATCTCTCGATCTCACTCAAAATCTCGGCTCCAGCGGAAATGACTGCGCCGCTTTCGGTCTTCAGCTTGGTCAGTTGGTTTTTCCGATAGACAGATCTCTGGCGAAGACTTTGGAGCCTTGGTTCCGCTCTATCGCTTTTTCAATACAGGCGGTATTAAATTTGCGTAAGTCTTGCCTCATACATTTGGAGATCTGTCTATTCAGTTGCCGATACGCTGACGCATCCGTTGTAGACTGGAAGCTTTATTATTAACATATTGGAAAGCAACAAAGAAACACGTTTATTCACGATTCAAGAATAGCATATACGAACACATAATACAGATATTTTCGTACAACCATGTACCTTAATAATCATTGTACTACATACAATGTACATTGTACTACATACTACTATATACAATCGTTAAGGTTATAAGTTGTTTTAAAGTATCCTAGTAATAGATTGTGTGGAGAATAATACATCGTGTGATTGTGGAAAATGTACTGTATATTTCCTACCCCGCTGTTTGATGAACGAGGTACTGACGATTCCGTAGAGCTGTTTACATCACATCTCTTTGACCATGCGCGGAAATTGACAAATGTAGGTACATTATATGTTGTATGCTCTAAAAGAAGTGTAGCGTTGGGCTAACCAGTCACGTATTGATACTGTATACAATTTTGGTGCTCCAACTGCTATAAAATATGCCTGTCAGTTTACCTGATGATCCCAAAAAAATATACTTAATGTACTGACAATATAATACTAAAACTAATTTTTAATAAAGTCTAACCACATTGCTTAGAGCACGTACAACTATAAAGGTTTATTTAATTTAGGCAAACAGTTTTAATTAAGTCTTGTATTACACGGAATATGGAATTATGTCTTGAATATCTATCAGCTCCTGCAGTTGTTACCTTGGTAGTATTTGTGTTAATATGTATAAATAATAATGTGTTTAAATGGTTAATCATCATAATTCTATCATTATCATTGACTTTCTTTCTCTGTTTTAGAACAATCCCAGTTAGTCCTAGATGGATTGGTGATAGCTTTTGCAGAAATTTAACATCTTAGACGCTGCTGCCAATCATTGTCTGGAATATATTAAAATAAGCATTGCCTCATAAATTGCATTTTTTAGTTTCACCATATTCTATTTATTCTATACTATTTATTACAGATTTCCACGCGTCGGTGATGCTGCTCCCCATCACTACTCTGTGGAATTTGGGTTCGGCAAATTCAGATAGCTATTCCGTCAGAGCCTGGCTTAATGCAGCAGCCAATATATTCCTTCACTCTCTGTCTTTGTTGCGATCGAATTCATAAAAGACACTTAATAACGAATAACATATCTTTTTTTTTTATTAAATGATCACTAGCTAACCAGCCCGCCTAAAGAGATGAGTATGGGTAAATCTTCCATGCATGGCATGCCGGCTTTTTTGGCGCCTTTGTGGAGAGGCGTATATCCTGCTGCAGTGGACTTAATAAAAAAAAAAACATTGCTGCCACGAAACCTATTATTTGCAAATACTCCATTTGATCAGTTATCGACTGTCATAATTTTCCCTTCTTTCAATGCAGAAAAGGCGAGTAAGGGCCTAATAGGATCCATGAGAATAATAATGAAATATGTGCTCACGTTTGTACCTTATGTATACTTGTACTTTTTAACCTTCATACATGAAGCAATGAAAATGAGTTAAGAATACAAAGTATGTTATCTAAGGTTAATTAATGTCTTATCTTACTTCAAGTTTTTTATAATAAAGTGATTCCTATGTATTTATTCCGTGTCGCTGAGGGAATTAATGAATCGGTAGTATCGCATGTAATATAGTATAATATTTCAAAATAGAACCATTCATCCACCATCTTCATTACCTTCTGTTTTTTTTTCCTTTTTGCTTCCCTAAAGAAACTTGCCTTGTTTATAATAAACTACCTTACCTATTAAGGAAATATGGATATGTGTTTTTGAATACAATATTTCTAACATTAACTTTGTAAAATCAAAATACGCGTTACTAACACGTTGCTTGTACATACTACTACTATAAAGTATAACAAGTATTTTATAGTAATAGTATTTTTAAATCCAGTTATAAGTATAGGTTATAATATTCTAGTGTCGAATTTTAGTTACCGTATTAGAGTGGCTGGCACGATGTAGCGGGAAAACTAGCCGTACTGTCTAAATTGTACATATCAATTTATGTTCATATGAGGGAATATCATTGTGAGGTTTTCGAAGTAATTTTTTCCCGCACGCTTTATGGCCAATCCACTAAAATTAAGGATTGCAGCTTATCCTTTCTCGCGTCATAACTGTGAAACAATTTAAATTTTATTGATGGGAGTAATTTCAAGGCTTCTTTATTATTATAACTGAAATGATTTAAAATATTAACATTTTTTTCCCCAAATGCCAACCTCGCCTGTACGTGATGCACCCTGCTAGCAAATAAACGAGACTCTGGTGATCGAACGATAGCGGAATATCTATCCGAATTAGCTGAACCCTGTTAATTAGTGACGGTGAGCAGCGTCACTGGCGCATCACCGACCCGCTTGCCCAGCGTTGTGAGTATGGGCAAACTTTCCAAGAACTATACGCCTGCGCTTTCTAGGTGGCCTATGTTCAGCAGTGGATTAAATAGGTTAACTCTAGGAACCGCGGTAGCTCGACGTTTGCCTTAATTTTGGTATGTTATGCGAGAAGATCCGGGTTCGGTACACGGTAATTTTGTTTAGAAACATGAACCAGTGCTCGACCTCATTCTCACCTGGTGTTAATAAGAGGTAATGAAGTCCTAGGTGGCGCACTGCTACAGTAAGAGCCTTTTTTATTTAAAACTTCGGCACTGAAGCGATCGTAAGTAACTCTTTCCGAACCTTAAAAAAGAGTGGAATCTTATGCTCACGAGTGGCACGTTTATAAGTGTTTTTATTTTACTTAATCGCCACAACTAGTATTTAATATGAGATTTAAGTATTTAGATGCAGTGATTATATGCCATTGATTTCTGTTATATTTAAAACATACAGATATTCTCGAACTCGATTAACTATTATTATGTTATTATTCTGACCTTCATCCGCAATATGGCACTAATTGAAACCAGGGGAGTAATAATTTAGACCAAGCTTACGTTAATAGCTTAAAGGCGAAGACGGATTAAACATACACTAGTTACGATATTCAATTGACTGAAACAAAGCAAATGTAATTTTAAATGAATGTTGAATGCATGACATTTAAGTGATATTTTATTGAAATATTTTAACGTTGGCTCTATGGCTTGGGAATACAGCATCTTTTTCTCTCAATACCAAACCCAACTTGAGTTACCAAAATAGGCTCTGGTAAAGAAATAGTGGCCACAATTCCATCCGAATTCAAATACCAGTAACTAGTAACTAGTGGGAGAAGCATCAATATCGTGAGAATAATCACCGACCCACTTGCCTGGCGTGAGTATGGGTAAATCTTTCAAAAAATACATGCCCAACTTTGGTGGCCTAAAGACCTTTGATGCTGATGATGATGATGATGGTGAAAATACTGTTCGCGCACGGTGGCATTAACAAGGTGAAGCTTAATGGGAAATACATAAAAAAAATCATTAGAATGTTAAATTAAAAACGATAACAATTAAATAGGTTTTTGAGCACCTCAAAAGGCCTTCATTCTGAGGTGAGTAAATTGCTCAGATTGAATAGCTTTTGTTTTTTCTCTTTCGAGCTGACAGGTCTTTTGAGAACGAGTTTATATCGAGGCACATTTATAAAAGAACAATGAAAATTTTCTGTCTGTGATTTATTTAATGAATTTTCCACTTTTCCTGTTAGGTCAGATATTATTTATTACACTATTAACATTAAAGGAAATTGTTGAACAGAGTGCAACAGTATCAATACTATTACATTGAATTCGGGTCAGCAATATATATATAAATACATAAATATAGCAATTTTAATCGCATCTGCAAAAACAAAAAACTATTTGGGGCGCTCGTGCACAGCAGATGCCATAAGAATCTAAAAAAAAGTTTCGCTGTGTGGCAGCATATAATGAGAATCTACCCCTCCGTCATTCCGCAAGTGCCGTCTCATAACCTCCGGAATTTCCACTACGGGCTACAATTTTTGAATACAATAGGCAGCTGTCCACAAGATGCACTGTTAGAGACAAGAGTACACAACACAACAAAACCAGATACGTTCGTCTACACACCAAAATGTCCGAACATTTTGTTGTTTAGCGGAAAGTGTTAATAAAAAAAACGGTAACAACAAAAGCGGCGGCGTCACATGTCGATACTGTATACATTTTCTTTTGGTCAATAGTGGGTAGTACAACTGTCAATAAATAACACCTCTGTACGCTGGCATAGATGGATGTAATGACATCTCTGCCTACCCCGTGAGAGATTACACGTCCGATACATCGCCAGAAACTCGTTTATCAGGCAGGTTAGGGCACTACATGCATTTGAAAAAACGGTGGTAGATTCCCTCTTTCAAGATATCTGAATTTATAATTCTTTAGCAATCGTAGGTTGAACTTACTTTGCATATAGGTAAGTCTACAGAGTGACCACATGGCCTTTCTATACTGGAAATCTATTTACTATGCTGAATGATAATATGATTTTTCACGTCACTATTCCTACTCACGCTTGATATAAATTTTTAAAGGCTTTTTGACACTATTTTATGGTGGAAATTATCCGATGTTGATGAAACTCATTTGACGGGATTTATAGCTTTTAATTTTAACTTTTCTTCTTTCTGTCGTTCCGGGTGCTTTACAGCATCTGTGGTCACGGGGGACTGAGGTGTTCGACCTCCTGATGTTATAGTTAACTCGGGCTACACACAGCTCTTAATGTTTAATTGTGGTTCGATCTACACAAAAGGCGTTTACACGATTGCGTTTTGGTTTAATTTAATTTATTACGGAATCTCAAGCCAGTGGCAGTACCCAAAAAAAGTCTCCATTAAAATTAGGATTAGGGATCGCAATAGCCTCGCGAATCATTTTTGGCAAAAATCGGTGTTGTTATGCGAGGTTTTGTGGTCTATTTTAATATAACTTTTTTGTTATGTAATGGTTCGAGCGATCTAGTATATAATCAAAGACGGCAGACTTAGAGCGTCGATGTTTAAATATTTAATCGTGTTTAAATATGTAAATATGTAATTTATTAATGTATATTTAAAAGGTGAATCTCTATCCCAGTTAGCTATCGTGGAAAAATCTTTGTTTCAGAGAGTCGAGTTAATATTTTATATTCTTTACTATCTTGTTACTCAAATAGTGTTTCAAAGCTTTTCAAAGAACCTTAATAAATTATTCAATTACAATCAGCCTTGTTTAAACTTTGTACGAAAACAACCTCTATGCGTCTGATGGTTTAAAGTACTTTATAGTGTTTTAGTACCTCTGCAAAGTAATATTAAATATATTATAAGTAACTATAATACATTTATGTATTTATTTTATATAGTAATACATCACTATAAAAGTCGAAACTATTTTCAAATAATTAACGTTTTATGTAACTTAAATAGAAATATTTAGGGATTGTAACACGTACAGTTTACGTTATTATTATTATTTATTACTTATCAGCTGTTGTATATTCACTGCTGCACATGGGCCTTCGCTAATATATACTAACCTCGCTGGGTAATCGGCTTGGTGAACGCAGTGCCTCTACCCTCGCACTTGATATGCTGCTCCCCATAACTAGTCTGCAGGATTTGGATTCGGTATAGACGGATCGATTTTCTGTCATGATTTGATCCCCAAAGCGTTATCAATTAGTTAACAGGGAGCACCGCGTACAGGTTTACATCGCAGACAATACTTAAAAAATAATGTTTTATTTTATTTTATTTCGTAATCTACTATTTACACATTTCATATTTATTTCCAAAAATACAAATATTTAGAACGGAATGTCAGCGTCACTAATGACCTTAGTTTTCAGCTTATTTGTTGAATTTAAAAAAACCTAGAATATATTTTTAATCCTCGAAGCAATCGTTTTCAAATACAACTCCATATAATGTTGCATAAAATAAAAGTAATTTAGATCTCTAAATGTGCGCTCCATATCTACTTCCATTAAAAGTAAAAACATCTGTCTGTTATGTGTTTTGTAACTTTTTTATTTGGACAAATAAAAAAAGCAGACAGACAAATAGTCAACGAACTATAAGATTTTTTATTATTATATTATAGGATCGGAACTGATTTTCCTTATCATCTATTTTAATAAAACTTAAAAATAAACTACTCCATCGAATTATCGGATGATATCTACCTGCTGTCTATTGGAAAGAGCCAACTGACCAGTTAGAATATCGAATGCGGCGCGGTCATTTCTGCTGAGATTTTTTGTGAGATATACAGTATCGTTGAAACCACACAATAGTGTGAGTAACGATCCAAGATCCAAGCTTATCCCACATTATTCCGATGACAACCCGGAGTCTAATCTGAGCGAGATTAGGTGAAGAGGGAATCATGGCAGAACTTCGAAAAGTGGGTGGAAAACCGACTTGTAGTCCTTTAGAAGCTGTTTAATTCCTTTATTAATGGTGGTGTAGACGCGTGATTGTTCTGTTCTTCAAGAAAGAGGATAACTGTCTATTGAAGAACTATAGGCTGATATCGCTTCTAAGTCGGGTCTACGTGCTGTTTTCTAGTCATCATGAATCGTCTAGCAAACAGACTCGACTCCTTGCAGCCTCTCGAACAAATCGGTTTCCTAAAAGGAGTACAGTACATTAGAACACATTCATACTCTTCGCCAGATTGTACAGAAGATGTAGGGTACAATTAAATTTTAAGTGTGACGTATAACGATAATTAATAAATTAATTGCCGCAATTGATGCTGCATATTAGGACTTATGATAATCTCGATAGACGCTTAGACACCTCGGTAGAGTCCTGAACCTTAGACACTGTTATTAAATTTTAGGGATTGTAAATTTAATAGCGAAAAGCGAAATAAAGAAAAGCGTTTAATATGCTTTTCTTTTTAGAGACTGTTATATCCTTTAGAAATCCCACGGAATGAAAAAGACTAAGACATTTTAGAGCCACCACTGCACAGCAATGGACATTTATACACAGGGTTATTACAAAAATTAAGTACCGACTTTTTCGTAAAGTAAAATGTTAAAGAAAATTATGACTGCCCTAGATTTTTTGCCCTAGACTGCCTTTATATACGGCTTTTCTAGTAAGTACGGCGACGCAACACGGGTTTGTCTGCCGCTTCTTTGTTACACTTCATAGAGTAAAATTCGTTCCCGGTTCCTGTACAACTAAAACTGTTAATATGAATTTTAAGTGCTTAATTTATTAATATATACTTTAATTTCGATGGTCTTGTAAAACGTGAGGAAACCTCCAGCTTAGAAATAAATCCAAAATTATTTTAAGGACATGTGAAATCTGCCTGTGACAGAACCAGCTCGACGTACATTTCACGGTATCAAAAGCCTCTCTAATTGCAGACTATTAGAGAGGGTCCAGCAGTGGGACTTTTACGGAGTGCTATTTTTACTTATGATTTCATATGAAAAATTACCGGCTAATTTTAAGAAGTTTTTATTATATTAATCCAGACTTTACAGAGAGCAGTTTATTTTTCAAATGACAACGAATGATTTTTTTTTTATTTTCAAATTACAACGAATCTTTCGAAATCATTTTCTGACATCTCTGTCAAAGCGTAGCAGCAGTGTTAACATATCAGACAGACTGAACGGTAATTACTTATCAACAGTAATGGACATACCATTGATTGGCTTGTTTTAATGCAAATATACACTTGGGGATTTAATGAATGTTACAGCTACACAAGTATGAGTATAGGGGCAAATTTAGTTACATAATTATGTATGTTATGCTACACACATCCACGTACAGGCAATGCAGTGTAGGACGACCCCCCACAAGATGGAGTGACGACCTGCGCAGTGTTGCGGGAAGTCGATGGATGCAGGTGGCTCAGGACTGAGCTTCGTGGCAATCCTTGGGGGAGGCCTATGTTCAGCAGTGGACTTCTGATAGGCTGAAATGATGATGATGATGATGATGCTACATAATTTTCACTTCCGAAAAATACCTTTTTTTTTAAATGAAAGATGCCATGATAGATTTGGAATATCGATGAAATTTTAACTTTACTATCTTACTGCTGGGCAAAAATTACCTTCCTAAGATCGTGGTCCTTAGTCTGATCCTCCCAACTATCAAAGAATGTGTCAAGGTCGTCACGCAAATATTTTTACGTCCCGCCTCGCTGACGTTGCTCACGTTTAGAAACCAACTGTGTGACGATCTTGACCTTTCTATAAGGGCGCATCACCGGGATGGTGCACCGTAGTTTAGGACGGCCAGGATTCACCTGTCGATGAGCTTTCGTTAGAGTGGCAGTGGAAGGTAGCCCTTCATCAGCTCCTTCATAGACCCAATGCTCCTGATAAGGCATTTTCGATACGGCGATCGAATTATCTATCTTGACGGTTAGTGTATCTCTTGCCATCTAACTCGACCCTATCCTTTGTGTTGTTTGACAGGATTTATGTCTTTTACCGATTCCTCATAAGATTCACTTTAAGACTAGCCGTGCCGATGTCTTGGAGAAACTATTACAGTTCTGATGCTGTTAGGGCAAATAGTACAATGTTGTCCGCAAATCTAAGGTTGGTGATTCTCTTGTTGCCGACATCATCTTTGTACTCCAAGGTCTAGATTATTGCTTCGAGTATGCTCTACCTGCTTGTTTATCATTACAATGTTATAAAAAAACATTCTTTGCAATTTTACAAAACAATTTAGTACTACAAAATTTAAGAAATTAATATTTAAAAATAATATTAGTCATGTCAAGTATTTTTAATTGTAAGCACTGTATGTTCTGCTACAAAGGAAGATCTTCAAGTAAGAAATGTCTCTCATTAAAAATTAAGCTTTTAGGACATTTAATTTTACAAATATAGCTATAACGTAATGCGTATGAAATACAAATTTATACTGTTCACTTTATTAATATATGCTAATATAACATTATGAATAGTAAGTCCGTTACATTCCATATCTTATTAAAGAGTCAGCAAAAACAATAAATCCCCAGTCATTTCGCAATAACCGCACGTGATTGGATTCAGAGAGCCCCACGGTGAAATTAGTATTGGCGGTCTTCCGTCTATCTGGGTCAAAGCGTCGTAGACAAAGCGTTAATATTTACTTGGAAGAACGTTACTGGCAGGTCACAACGGCCATTGTTTTTGTGTTTACATTTCGAAATAATTGTCTATTGATAAAATGCGAGGATGCATTAGGTATTTTTGATTTAATTAAAATTAAACGGCTGGCGAGTCAAACTAAGTAAAATATATAATGTATTTTTGTGTACTGATACAGAGGTGGTGGGTAGGGAGAGCTTTTCCTCTTTTGAACGGTTTGAAATCCGTTGCCGCCAACATTACACAGCTTTAGAATCTTTTCGCTTACTATCTTACTAATAAAAATAGAAAACTTCACATTCTTTGTTTATACACTATGGCATTGTCCACAACTACAACTTAGAGGTAGTAATAGGTAGCAAAGTTAGGTAGGCGTGTTGGGAACAACAGCATGATGATTTGCCCGATAGCATCTTGCCACATATCGGGCTTAACTTTATACTTAATCGACTTTTATGGCACTTACGGGACGAAATGGGCTAGTTAATGTTTTTTCGCTAAAGCTCGGCAGTATCGAAGTACTAGTTCGATCAAAAAGTTTCCAGTGACGCAGTGAAACCTTTACAAAAGTATGAGTAAATCGTATTTATTTCTTAACTAATAAAGGAAATAGGTTCTGTGAATAAGAGGAATACTGCTACAATTCAACTATTTGGCCAGCATTACGGAACGGTAACGTGACGTAACGAAAAAGCACTTTCGTCACGTCAATTAAATTGAGGCTTGTTTTCATATGTCGAAGTAGGCAGCAATTTTTTTAAAAAGGCGCAAAAATAATTACATATAATATTGAATGAATTACCGGCATGAATTTTGCTTTTCAGCATTTTCAGGAAAATTAAATTTCCGCCAAATTCAAACATCGAATAAAAATCTGCGTTGACATATTTATTTGTATTTTTTTTCGCTTCGAGTACTATTGAAAAACATATCCATCCATACGAATATTAAATATACGATTTCGAAGATATATCTAATTATGTATTGATGTAGAACCCCAGCAGCACATACCTTATTACATTCTTATAATAGATTCGTACAGTAAGCGGATACATTGATCAAATTTACTAATGTTTAATAGCGTCACGCTTTGTTTAAAACTGTTATCGCTAGTCACCGAAATTTTAACAATTTAGTTTGCAAAGTAACTGAAATCATCTTGTTTTTCAGATAATAAGATACTTTCATTTAGTTTAATTGTATTTTATGTACAAGGTCGAGGCAAGCGACAGCTTTTGCTGTTGCTAGAATGGGTTAGCTCGACTGGGGTAATACCATGAACTCGCAGAATTCCGGCGTGAAGTAAAGGTGTCTTGTGCTTCAATATTTCGTTTGGTGAGGTAACCGGAGGCCCACTTCCCTGGCAGCCTGCAATTAACCTTACCTTGCAGATACAGTACCAGCATGCAATTTGCTCAATTGAGCCTCCGATTTATCAATGCAACATCATAATGATATTATTTATTTAGACAAATGTCAGCTTAGGCTGATCTGTGGTCTGTTATATAAAATACCATGAAGTAGCGGTATAAAAATCCACCACCCCATTTCTAATAAGTATATATTCCAAATATTAAAAATTTCATTTTCTATTAAATATTTGAAATAAAAAAAAATATGATGTCCGTCCATCTCACTGTATTCACAATAGAGCGTATGACACCGCTATTTTCATGTCAAAGGTAGATATGCTGGTAACAAAAACCGGCAGGCACATGTAATACCACAAAAAATATCACAAAATTTTCAAGTTGTAACGTTAACGCTTGACTTGTCTGTGGCCGGCCAAGGGCGTTGAATACCAATGATGTGCATGCTACGTGGTCAAATTTCATGTCTGTTTTTATTTACAATTATAATTTTCATTTAACAGAATTTAATCTAAGCTTAATTAGTTTTAACCCGCTTCAAAAAGAGGAGTTTGTCAGTTTGTCTGCATGTTCATACTGTAATTTCTCCGATTGCTAAGGTATTTATGAACAACAAAAAAACTCATAGCAAGTTACCTCGTATATTTAGCGAATATTTGATAAGAACTAGTTTTCATATGTTTTTTTCGTGTACTAGGCGATAGACTCCTTCTATGCCTAGAAGTTGTCTGGATATGTATCACCTTCATACCCATTTCTGCGGCCAAATAGCAGTGCAACTACTGTTGTCTTCCGGTTTGAAAGGTATTGGGAGACAGTATTATTACGGGCTGAAAGGCATTCCATTCATCTTAGTCCTCCGGGGAGACAACGTATCTGTAATCTCCTTCGATTGAGGTAGTTTGCAGGTGTCCATGGGCTACAGTAACCACTTACCACCTGGTGGTTTGTTAACTCGTTTATTACCTCCATTCAAATAAAAAAAAATATCTTGCAGAAGACATTATTTATTTTATAGACGGAATAATACTCCTTTATAAAGGAGTATTTTTACACAGATATAATGGAGTTTAGCCGATGTTATGTCAGTGCTTTTCGATAACAAAAATTTTATTAATATGTTTTAATTTACATTTTATTTAACTCGTTGAGCATGCATGAAGTATGTGTTTGACGTTTATGTCATAGAAAATTGAACGCATTGTACCGTGAACTTTGCTGACACTATTCCACAGTGGCGAGTATTGAAAACACGATGTCACTATGATTTCTCTTTACTTATTTTCTTTTTTCAACCTTTTTAAATTATCACTTATAAGGATTATCGAAATTCCGTTTTCATTTAAAGTTGCAACTTTATTTAAGTAATTAAAATAAAATACTTAAAGTAAAAGAATATTATATACATAACAAAAATAACTTAATATAGATATGACAAAAGAATAATACGTCAGTTATAAGTTTTATATGCAGTTACAGAATTATAATTCGTGATTATGCTCCGAATATATTTCACAGTTGCCTATTTTAGAAGTCAGTAATGAAATTGCTAAGCTAGTTTACCAATAAGATAGTCAAGTGTAATAGTTATACTTTTAAAAGAATCTAAGAAATACATACACCACTAAACAAGTCAAGTTTTTCAAAATAATGTTATTGTCGAAGGAGACGTGGAATTATTTTCATTTGAAGAATGAATGAGATGTTAAGTTTGTTCAACTTCGTCTTGTTAACACTGAATTTAAACTCAGCTTGCTTTTTACTTTCAAACTAAGCCAACTTTTGATAAAGTTTCTTTTAAATTTTCACCAAAGAAAAGAAATGTTTTTTATTCATTTCAAACGTATCCTTATTCTAATCACATAATTCCAACATGAAGCGAGTCAACCTCCAGCAGGATCGGTTTTTTGTTCGGTTTTAATTATGATTATATTTTTATAATAAAGAATATATAATTTTTTTCTTCACAGAGAAACTCATTTTTTGTGAGTTGCTACTAACTAACTAAACTCTTCGTAACTATTTTCTTATCTTGTACTTTTAATCAAAAAGCGAAAAGGGGTTCGATAGATGTGCAATAATCTCCATGATTGTATAGCTTTCCCGTGGTGAGAACTTGGCTTCTGGCACGTCATAGACCTGGATAATTTAGATCTAACCAGATAATTTTCGGGTTTTACCACACCATCTTAGACGGTTAAGTGTGTTTTGGGCATTTCTTGCACTTCGTATTACACTCACGGGTTGGCATGGGTATAATATTTTCTTACTATATATACGAGTAATGAATGGTTATAATACATACTTATAGATATATTCTAAGTATTATCAATTAGTATCTTATTGAAGACTTTTTTGTAAGAAACTAATCTTAGTTTTAAAAACGACCATTTACTATTCGAAAGAATTTAAATTACGTTTAAAATTTCTGTCGAAAAACAAGAAATTTCAAATTTTTGTGAACGAACTGTACTCGTGTTCTATGCAAGTGTCGCTTTTTGCTTATTTTTGCTGTTTTTGAAAGGTTGCTCCAAAAGGTATATTTCGCTTTGCTGACACTTTTGAATACAGAGGGAAATTTAAAACAACGGGCATCGAAGTTATGTGCTAATTTCAATTTAACTACTCATTCGCTATTTTCGTTACATACGCGAATGCGTCGAATTCGCATTCAGCCAGAAACATAATATTTGAATGTTAATTAGTGAACTAGAACAGAAGTAATACATTTCCATAAAGTATTAAACTTTGACGTATTATTGGTATCGATGATTTTATTTTCAATAGAGCAGGATGAACTTTACTGAGCTTTGCTTTAATAACATTTTATTGAAGTTTACTATTGCAAATACTATTTGCATAGTTTCCCTCGCTTTGCGTAAAAGTAGGGTGAAAGCGTTGTTTTATTTTATGCAACTCTCGATTTATGATGGATGCGACCTCATTTACATCTATGCAGATCGCATCTCGAAACTCTGTTTACATTTCCAACCTACAGAGCAGATTCTTACTCCCACTCTTTTTCCGGACAGGTAGTAGACTCTAGAATGAACTTCTTTCTACAATCCCCCATTTACGGCGGTGGTTTGGAAACACGAACCTCGGTTTGTCAACTTCCAACAGTATTCAAAAGTTGTGGCGTACGGCTAGGAGATCCTCGTCATCGTCATTATAGCTAAATTCATTTTTCTATTGTCTATCATCTATACAGTTATCAACATTCACATGGCTACGACAGCCGAGTGGTTAAAGGAACCTTCATTCGAATCATGAGGATGGATGCCAATCACAATGCCCCTTGTTGATGGCCCAATGTGGATGGCTCCTACCAAAGACTTTGTCTAAGCTTATGTATGAATTTATTCGTCGACCTGAACACTAAGTCGTTGACTGACTCATCACCTGACACTTTGTTCCAAATAAGCAGAAGAAAATTACAGACTAAAATAAATGTCTAGATCTCTGACCATCCCATTATTAGATATACGGTTATGAGAACGTGATTTTTTTATTTTATAGTAGTAGTATTTAATATTACTCTGATAATGGAATAAAAAACATGGAAATAGAATTAAGTAGTTTTGTAGCGGCATTAAAGTTCTCCGTGGTCCATGTCAAAATCAAACCAACTGACACCTCATACATGTGCATACTGTTCAGCGTTTTGAACTGACACCTGTTATTTCCGATAATGTGATATGGTCCGTTGGCCAGACGGCACAAAGACTGTAGATTCATTGTAAACATAGTACAGCTAGTGTAATCTAGCTTTGCAGCTATACTTATAGTAAGACGAAAACTGTTATTAATAGTCTTTCATTTAACTCACATATAATGCATATTATCCGACATTTATGTCAAAGAACGCAAGAATGTTGAAATGATTCATAAGAAAAGTTTATCTCTAGACGAATAGGTTTTCACAAATGTATTAGAATAGGTTTTCACAATTGTAATTAGTGTGGAAGTCAGAAAAAATAAAATATTAAACTCTCACGACCAATACTGAGAAGTCTACATATTTATTTCAGTAGTTTCAATCTACTTTTTCAGTAAAATTTTAAACAACGTGAAAAGTGGTAGGTCAGTCTGTATCGTACAAATGAACACATTTCGATAAACTCATTGGTACGAACTTCCACATAGAAAATCGAATGACAGGTCTCCTAATCACTCGGCTATTGCCACTACAATAAAAAGTAAAATATTGTAGAAATTTTAAACCTTGCAATATTTACAATACAAAAATGTAATAAGTAAAATTATTGTAAGCGATCATAGAATTTATGGAATAGTGACTACCATAAATGCTGGATACGTGGTCTCCTAGGATGGATATACTCAACCCAAGCGCGGAAAGATCTGGCTCTCCTGTTCCCAGCGGTAAAGCCAGCCTCGTTTTCGGTTGTTATGAAATTGCACCGCTCGAGACTCCGTGGCTCCGTCTAACGAGTATATTTACATTTCTCATAACAAAGAAAAATTTATTAATGTAACGCTGTCATATTTATTTGACACCCTCCACATTAAAGAGTAAAATAATTGCACAATTTGACTTTACAACTGTTTCTTTTGAAATTATGACATAATTTGAATACTTGCGTGAATTCAAATTAAAAAATTTGTGTCTGAGGTTTTCTATACCCATAGATTAAATCGTATGGCTTCAAGACAACATTGCTGTTGGATTACAAATCTGTACTATTAATTATATGACTTATATATTTAAGGGATTTAGGAAACCTGAAATTTGATGATTAAACTTAAATAATTTAAATCATTCAGTTTTGTTTACTGATCATGTGTTTGGTGTAGTATATATTGAGATTTTATATAATAAATGATCTGTGGAATTAAAAGTAGTGAAATTTGCTTTTTATGTTTGTTGAAATTAATGTTTTAATTTTTAAAATGTGACAGTATGAGGTTAAAAATCTTTGTTCTAATTACTGCTTGAAAACAACCGAGGATATTCATTACTTAGCCAAGTGTAGTCTATTGTGGGTAGAGCAATTGCTGGAAAAGCTAATAGCCCATTGTATAGTTTTCCTTAAGTATACCTTAATTTTAAGAACAATGCAAAGTATATTAAAATGAAATATACTCCACTCGTATTATAATTCTTCCACATACTAGCGAATATATTATATTTTGAAATAAGGCTTAAGAGAAGGCTACTTTAAATAGCACTTATGATAGAATTCAAATTAAAAAATTTGTGTCTGAAATTTACGAAAAATTTAGAAAATTTAACGCCGCGTTATGGTTACATGCGTTCTAAAAGTGAGTCAAAATACGCTGTTTGGGCAATGCTCAAAAACGTCTATTTAAAGAAAAGTTACGCGTACATATACGGCACTATAATATCTCCTGTACAGTTGACAAATACCGAACGTATTTTGCTGGTCTCTGTGGTCGAAATCATCAGGAAGACATCACCATATCATTTTTTATCTGTATCATCAACGAGTTTGGTCGGTCTATATCCGAGACCGACCAAACTCGTTGATGATTTGCTCTGTTACCTATTTATTACATAGGTTGCATATTCCAAGTATTTTGCTGAAATTGCTTTCGTTTTGGGTTAAACTAATACTATCACAGATTTCACTATCGCTCACAACTAATTGGAATTAAGTTATTGGTCCATTCTAAATAAAATGTCTAACATAGAATTATACGTGATCTCATTGAAGTAACATTGTTTCCGAGTCAGGTAATGCTATGCAATACTTAAGTTTTTTCGGGCGTAAACATCTTGAAGTTAATATCCAATCGAAAATGTCTACGTCCAATCAGTAGGCACAACTCACAAAATTTCTCGCTCAAGTAGGTGAGTTTGGGTAATAGGAGTAGGAGTCATAGAACGTATGCTAGATTTTGCTTTTGATATTGAAAGGGCTTTCCAAGAGAGACGTAGACGTAGAGGAAATTTTTCATTATGCGGGGTTTAATTTGATTTGCTAGATATCTTGACGCAAAGTTAAGGTTCTTTTTGTATTGTAAATAATATCAGATCCAGCTCGAAGGACCATTTTTATGTGCACTTCTTAGGTGGAATTTAGGTACGAGCACGATAATAGAAAAATAGAGAACTTAATTAAGACTGCTAGGTTTGTGAAACTATTCATTGTGTATGTTTTCTAATGTCAAGGATTATCGGAATCATTACTAAGATCTAATCCAATGCAGTAAGTATTACCTGTACAAAATGTACATCTATTGAATAGTTTAAGCTAATTAACATATAAGCTGTTGAGGTTTTCTATACCCATAGATTAAATCGTATGGCTTCAAGACAACATTGCTGTTGGATTACAAATCTGTACTATTAATTATATGACTTATATATTTAAGGGATTTAGGAAAGACATTTAGGAAACCTGAAATTTGATGATTAAACTTAAATAATTTAAATCATTCAGTTTTGTTTACTGATCATGTGTTTGGTGTAGTATATATTGAGATTTTATATAATAAATGATCTGTGGAATTAAAAGTAGTGAAATTTGCTTTTTATGTTTGTTGAAATTAATGTTTTAATTTTTAAAATGTGACAGTGTATGAGGTTAAAAATCTTTGTTCTAATTACTGCTTGAAAACAACCGAGGATATTCATTACTTAGCCAAGTGTAGTCTATTGTGGGTAGAGCAATTGCTGGAAAAGCTAATAGCCCATTGTATGGTTTTCCTTAAGTATACCTTAATTTTAAGAACAATGCAAAGTATATTAAAATGAAATATACTCCACTCGTATTATAATTCTTCCACATACTAGCGAATATATTATATTTTGAAATAAGGCTTAAGAGAAGGCTACTTTAAATAGCACTTACGATAGAATTCAAATTATGATCAGAGGAATCTCATTAGGAAACGGAAGTAGGTTGTAAAAAAATAATAATAAGATTTGACGAGTGGAATTATCTTTTTTTCGTCGGTTAATAAAGATTTTCATTAATTTCATTCATTCATATGGTTGTGAACTGGGTTCGATCCCTGCCGATAGAAAGGATATCAACATAATTAAAAAATATTTATTATTTTATTGTAGGTCCACTGCTGCGGATATCATCGTTGCAGACTCTATCACGTAGAGAAATACCGAGCATAGCCCTTTCCGTAGCGCGCTGAGCAACTTTGAGTTTCAACATACGGCCTGCAGTGAAGGACCAAGTCTCGGTTCCGTATGTCATCACTGGCAACACCCACTAGTTGTATACTTTGCTCTTGAGGTTTTGCGGTATACTCGACGAGAAGATATGACGAGTTGAGTGATAAGTTTCCCGAACGCAGCCCAGCCGAGTTGGATTCGTCGATTGACCTCTGAGTCGCAGTTGGACTTACCTAATCGGACAATTTGTCCCAGGTATACGTACTCGTCTACAACTTCGAGCCTATTGTTCCCAACAACAACCGGTATTGGTATGACGTGGACGTTTGACATGAACGAAGGTAACTGACATAGCCGTAAAGATCAGCAAGCTGAAGTGGCAATGTGCCGGCCACATAGCTCGCAGAACTGACAACTGTTGGGGAAAGAAGGTTATCGAGTGGCAGCCACGTACAGGCAAACGCAGTGTAGGACGACCCTCTTACAAGATGGAGGTCATCACCTACGCAGTGTTGCGGGACATCGATGGATGCAGGTGGCTCAGGACTGAGCTTCGTGACAATCTTTGGGGGAGGCCTATGTTCAGCAGTGGACTTGTGATAGGCTGAAATGATGATGATGATGAGGTCCACTGACGAAGGATGATAAAGTGTTTTAGGTTTATAAATCTTCATGTTAAGAAAATGTAAAATTAATTATGCGGACGTGAAGTCCACCGAGTACCGGAATGTCCGACCGATTTCCCTGCACCTCATTAAAGGCATGTGGCATATAGTGGGACAATTAAACGCAGTTACGCTGCCCTAGAGCGCGGTGGAAGATTCCAAATATCCGCGAAATAATATTTTTTATTATTTCATAGACAGGTTTCCTCAGGACGTTTTCGGCGTTGAACGCCGAGTGACAAATTTTGATTCAAATTCAACGCTTTAATGATTGTTTACAAATTTAATTGGGCCGCATTTCATTTCAGTGCCCTGACTACCAAGCTACCGTGACACGTCGGTACCTAATGTGCCAATAAACAAAATTTGTAGTGATACAGTTTCGAAGACAGGATCTAATTACTTGATGTGAACATCTTCTATAGACTAATTTAATGCTACTTGACCATACCAAATTATATTAAGCATGTCAAACACGGCTCAAAAAATGCATCTGATAAGGACTAATAATTGTTCATCGAAATTTTAAACTATTAACTTTAACAAATCAACAACCATACAATTTTGAGCCAAATTTTCTTTTGTTAATCGCAAAATATCTTTTCACTTTAACATGTTTAATTCATTGCAGGCAAAATTGTCATGAATGCTGAAATTAGCTGGTAAAGAGGTTTTACGTAGATTTACTATGATGTACTCGAGGGAAATTTTCACTACTTAAATTTTTTTTCCTCCACGAGAGGTAGGCAAACATTTTTCAACTTTTCATATGCTGTTTCTTCAAACAACTTTAGAAATTAATTTTAAAAAAGTAGGTTTCATTACCCAAGCTTTCTATAATTTTTAATATAATATTTTCTTAGTTTCTTTATCAGAACAATATAAACAGGCAAATAATAACAATCGTACTGTTTGAATTTTTTATTAATACTTCCTACAAGATCAATATGGAAGTAGTACCATAGACACGCCGCGCCTAAGAAGCAGCTGCCCATGAACGATCTGTATAACATACTAGCCTTTTCCCGCGATTTCATCCGCGTATAAGAATAGTTTTCTTTATAATGTTGTTTCTTAATAAACAGATACGTTAATTATTTATCGGCTACCGAACACTGAAAGTAATATTTAAATCCTTCGGTGGTTTTTGTGCAGACACAGCTTAGCAATAATAAATAGCGTATTAAAACAATAGACATTCGTTAGTTATGACACATCAAGAGCGACCCTTAAATATAAATTATAATTGTAAATTTAAACTATAACTATTTAAAAACGTGTTTAAGAACAGCATTTTCAAGGATCTGCCCTTAGTTGATTCTTCCGTCACTTACCTTACCTTAACACCCTGTAAATAGTCCACTACAAGACATATGCCTCTCCCATAAGAAGGGTTTGGCATAATCGCCGCGCTTCGCAAGCGGATTGGCGATCGCAGTACCAGACATCGGACTGTTTTATTTTAGTCTTGTATTTTTCGAGATGGTTATCACGCCATCTGTCGGTAACTATCGTGATTTTCAAATATTTTCTCTTAGTCGCCTCTTACGACACCTACGTGAAGAAAGGGGGTGGCAGGTTATTACTCCGATGCGACACAGTAATAATGGGAATCAATTACAATGGGAATCATTATAACGGGAATCATTGTAATTGGAATCAAAATAATGATAATAAACAAACACATAGCATAATCTTGGAAATTCAAACCAATTCTGTAAATATATGGCTATCAGATATATAGTAGAGTTTTTTTTTCATATAAACGTAGTTAATATAAATCTTCTATCCCATTTACTCAACTATGTAATATAATTATAGATTTTATAAACACAGCTAATCCGCTTAACTGTATAAAACCAAATACCCTCTTTACGATATCAAAGGGACGGTTTGTTGTAGACCGCAACTGTGTAGAATTCGTAACGGCAAACTAATCAGTATTTGTGATTAAATATAGTATCTCAAACGAATACAGATTCAAATATATCGTACAACTTTAAAGTTGTAAAAATGTATTTTAAATTAGTTACTTCAACTTGACGAAAGTAAATTAAAAATTAGAGGTTCTTTTATATGTTTCGTGCTACGCAGCGACCGAGTATTTTTAATTAGGTAACTCTTAAAGTCACTATAAAGCACAATATAACTTAAAGTATAGTCAAAATATTCTTTTGACCTAAATAATACAATCATGGAATTTGACCAATTGACAGAGTCACAATAGGCGAATGGTTAAGGGTCTCAGCAGAGTTCGATCCCTTAAGTGGAAAGCTCGTACCAATGAGTTTTCCAAACTTATGAGTATGCACGAGTGCGATTATTATCGTTGGCTTGAACACAGACGGCGATAGGCTCACCATCTGTCACGTTGTTCCAAAACTTATACAATATTAACCACTACCGCAACATTGTTGCGTCATTCAGGAGGTTTTTTTGGAATTTGACCTCTGAAAGTGGTTCTACCACTGCCGTGGAGTAATTGAACGATAATATTATTTGTAGATTATATGTATTTTTTTTGTATTTTGATCAAAATGTTGGTTAATTAACAATCTATCATGTATGTAATCTCGGTAGCTAACGCTTACTTCCTTCCCTCACGGGACAACTATAGTTATGAGCTAGAAATAATTCGGGTCTGGGTGATTGTCCTTATGCAATGTATATCTGTAAAATTCCTCCACCGCTCAAGATTCAGTGAGGGTAATGTTTGTATTTAACAAAACAATTATATTACTATTAAATTTTTGTACTAATGTATATATTTTTTTAATTTAAAAACAAATTGCTGAGGGGTTCGTGTAACATCTATTTTGGCCATCGTCATCTTAAAGTAAGTAAGGGACTAACTGAATAACATAAGATTGATCTCTTACATTCTAGAACTACCAACTCGGTTTCTTTTATTTAAAGTTTTATCGGCCTTTCCATGAAGAGCAAATAGAATCTGGGGACAGGAGATGCTGTTTCCTATAGCATGTCTGTGGAATTTGGGTTGGTCAAATTCAAATTAATTTTCCATTATCAGACGGGCTTTTAATAATTATCCCTTATTGTTTAATTATGATTACACTAACATCCCTTTGCACGTATTCTTGCTAACTTATTGGTGTTTCCTTCCATATGTGAAGAATGTGTAGAAGCTTCAACAAATTGCAAATCCTGACAAGGAAAATTAACCTTTGGAAAGCTTCCAAACGTGTTTGTGTATATAGCAAAACATGAGTTCTTATGAGCGTTAAACTTAACTGTTAACATATTAGAATACTGCAATGCTGTGTTATCCTATTTTTTAAGTTTTATATCTAGGTGTTAAACAAAGGTACATAATATATATCATTCGGTTGTATGTCGAATGATGCCGGAACACCCATTAAAACTTGCTGAACCTAAATCTCTACTATTACTACTAGTACTAATTGATTTCTTCTCAAATCGAATCGATTGTAGATAAAAAAATTAATGACATTTGAAAAGTTAAACTTATGATCTTATATCGAAGATTAAAATATTTTGATTCTCATTTGTTTTTAAGGATGGGGCGCAGCATCACTAATGCTTGGGCACCGCCGCTACGCTCACCAACCCGCTTGCCAGGCGTGGTAAATATAGGCAAACCTTCTAAGAAAAGTATCTACTGGGTTTTGCCGGCGATATCTTGGAGAGGATCAATGGATCAATGGCGAATACATCACTCACCTTCGATTTGTCGATGACATAGTTCTTATAGCAGGATCGCTGGAGGAGCTTAACACTATGCTCAATGACCTCAATAGTGTCTGCCAACAGCTTGGTCTTAAGATTAACATGGACCAGATGAAGATCATGTCTAACATCCATGTCACACCAATACCGGTTGCTGTTGGGAACAATAGGCTCAAAGTTGTAGACGAGTGCGTATACCTGGGACAAATTATCCGATTAGGTAAGTCCAACTTCGACCCAGAGGTCAATCGACGAGTCCAACTGGGGCTGCGTTCGGGAAACTACGTCATATCGTCTCGTCGAGTATACCTCAAAACCACAAGAGCAAAGTATACCAGTGAGTGCTCGGCACATAGCTCGCAGAACTGACAACCATTGGGGAAAAAAGGTTCTCGAGGTGCAGCCACGTACAGGCAAACGCAGTATGGTACGACCCCCACAAGATGGAGTGACGACATACGCAGTGTTGCGGGATGTCGATGGATGCAGGTGGCTCAGGACCGAGCTTTGTGGCAATATGGGAGGAGGCATATGTTCAGCAGTGGACTATTAATAGGCTGGAATGATGATAACGACGATAATGATATTTTTAATTGAGTACCTATTACAAATTTAAATTATGTCAAATAAGCAAACTTTTTGTCTAGTTATATTAAATATATTGAAATGGATGCATTTCTAATAATTATTTATCGTGAAACGATATAAAACAAGCTTTAAATTAAATAATTTTATTTACTAAATTTTAATAATCAAATATCATGAGCGAAGAAACATGGACACATCAATATTGCAGAAATGATTTTAAACAATCCAAAAAACTTAGAAAATATAAATTTAAGAAAGAAACTAAAAATCATCAATCCGTATTTTAAAATTAAAAGCTAGAAATCTATTTTATATGGCCAAAAGCGAACTGAACTTTCACTTCGACATTCTGACTTATTTGGGTCGACATATTGCTCTAGATTCTCGTTTCTTAAGGTAAATAATAGTCCAGAAAAGACGTCCGGTAGCCGATGTCGGTCGCATGTCACAATATCTGACAGCGTAAGACAATGTTCTTAAAGGTAGGTACTTATTTTGTTGTCCTTATTTTGGTTCTACCAGCTTTGTACACTAAATCTTCGGAAAATTTATATATCTATAAATTATAATAGAGTTAAAGTGTTCCATATCATATGCCAAACACACGTGGAAGAAAAGGTGGTACATCTGATGCGACACAGTAATAATGGGAATCAATTACAATGGGAATCATTATAACGGGAATCATTGTAATTGGAATCAAAATAATGATAATAAACAAACACATAGCATAATCTTGGAAATTCAAACCAATTCTGTAAATATAAAGTTAATATAAATCTTCTATCCCATTTACTCAACTATGTAATATAATTATAGATTTTATAAACACAGGTAATCCGCTTAACTGTATAAAACCAAATACCCTCTTTACGATATCAAAGGGACGGTTTGTTGTAGACCGCAACTGTGTAGAATTCGTAACGGCAAACTAATCAGTATTTGTGATTAAATATAGTATCTCAAACGAATACAGATTCAAATATATCGTACAACTTTAAAGATGTAAAAATGTATTTTAAATTAGTTACTTCAACTTGACGAAAGTAAATTAAAAATTAGAGGTTCTTTTATATGTTTCGTGCTACGCAGCGACCGAGTATTTTTAATTAGGTAACTCTTAAAGTCACTATAAAGCACAATATAACTTAAAGTATAGTCAAAATATTCTTTTGACCTAAATAATACAATCATGGAATTTGACCAATTGACAGAGTCACAATAGGCGAATGGTTAAGGGTCTCAGCAGAGTTCGATCCCTTAAGTGGAAAGCTCGTACCAATGAGTTTTCCAAACTTATGAGTATGCACGAGTGCGATTATTATCGTTGGCTTGAACACAGACGGCGATAGGCTCACCATCTGTCACGTTGTTCCAAAACTTATACAATATTAACCACTACCTCAACATTGTTGCGTCATTCAGGAGGTTTTTTTGGAATTTGACCTTTGAAAGTGGTTCTACCACTGCCGTGGAGTAATTGAACGATAATATTATTTGTAGATTATATGTATTTTTTTTGTATTTTGATCAAAATGTTGGTTAATTAACAATCTATCATTTATGTAATCTCGGTAGCTAACGCTTACTTCCTTCCCTCACGGGACAACTATAGTTATGAGCTAGAAATAATTCGGGTCTGGGTGATTGTCCTTATGCAATGTATATCTGTAAAATTCCTCCACCGCTCAAGATTCAGTGAGGGTAATGTTTGTATTTAACAAAACAATTATATTACTATTAAATTTTTGTACTAATGTATATATTTTTTAATTTAAAACAAATTGCTGAGGGGTTCGTGTAACATCTATTTTGGCCATCGTCATCTTAAAGTAAGTAAGGGACTAACTGAATAACATAAGATTGATCTCTTACATTCTAGAACTACCAACTCGGTTTCTTTTATTTAAAGTTTTATCGGCCTTTCCATGAAGAGCAAATAGAATCTGGGGACAGGAGATGCTGTTTCCTATAGCATGTCTGTGGAATTTGGGTTGGTCAAATTCAAATTAATTTTCCATTATCAGACGGGCTTTTAATAATTATCCCTTATTGTTTAATTATGATTACACTAACATCCCTTTGCACGTATTCTTGCTAACTTATTGGTGTTTCCTTCCATATGTGAAGAATGTGTAGAAGCTTCAACAAATTGCAAATCCTGACAAGGAAAATTAACCTTTGGAAAGCTTCCAAACGTGTTTGTGTATATAGCAAAACATGAGTTCTTATGAGCGTTAAACTTAACTGTTAACATATTAGAATACTGCAATGCTGTGTTATCCTATTTTTTAAGTTTTATATCTAGGTGTTAAACAAAGGTACATAATATATATCATTCGGTTGTATGTCGAATGATGCCGGAACACCCATTAAAACTTGCTGAACCTAAATCTCTACTATTACTACTAGTACTAATTCGATTTCTTCTCAAATCGAATCGATTGTAGATAAAAAAATTAATGACATTTGAAAAGTTAAACTTATGATCTTATATCGAAGATTAAAATATTTTGATTCTCATTTGTTTTTAAGGATGGGGCGCAGCATCACTAATGCTTGGGCACCGCCGCTACGCTCACCAACCCGCTTGCCAGGCGTGGTAAATATAGGCAAACCTTCTAAGAAAAGTATCTACCGGGTTTTGCCGGCGATATCTTGGAGAGGATCAATGGATCAATGGCGAATACATCACTCACCTTCGATTTGTCGATGACATAGTTCTTATGGCAGGATCGCTGGAGGAGCTTAACACTATGCTCAATGACCTCAATAGTGTCTGCCAACAGCTTGGTCTTAAGATTAACATGGACCAGATGAAGATCATGTCTAACATCCATGTCACACCAATACCGGTTGCTGTTGGGAACAATAGGCTCAAAGTTGTAGACGAGTGCGTATACCTGGGACAAATTATCCGATTAGGTAAGTCCAACTTCGACCCAGAGGTCAATCGACGAGTCCAACTGGGGCTGCGTTCGGGAAACTACGTCATATCGTCTCGTCGAGTATACCTCAAAACCTCAAGAGCAAAGTATACCAGTGAGTGCTCGGCACATAGCTCGCAGAACTGACAACCATTGGGGAAAAAAGGTTCTCGAGGTGCAGCCACGTACAGGCAAACGCAGTATGGTACGACCCCCACAAGATGGAGTGACGACATACGCAGTGTTGCGGGATGTCGATGGATGCAGGTGGCTCAGGACCGAGCTTTGTGGCAATATGGGAGGAGGCATATGTTCAGCAATGGACTATTAATAGGCTGGAATGATGATGATGATGATAATGATTTTTAAATGAGTACCTATTACAAATTTAAATTATGTCAAATGAGCAAACTTTTTTCTAGTTATATTAAATATATTGAAATGGATGCATTTCTAATAATTATTTATCGTGAAACGATATATAACAAGCTTTAAATTAAATAATTTTATTTACTAAATTTTAATCATCAAATATCATGAGCGAAGAAACATGGACACATCAATATTGCAGAAATGATTTTAAACAATCCAAAAAACTTAGAAAATATAAATTTAAGAAAGACACTAAAAATAATCAATCCGTATTTTAAAATTAAAAGCTAGAAATCTATTTTATATGCCCAAAAGCGAACTGAACTTTCACTTCGACATTCTGACTTATTTGGGTCGACATATTGCTCTAGATTCTCGTTTCTTAAGGTAAATAATAGTCCAGAAAAGACGTCCGGTAGCCGATGTCGGTCGCATGTCACAATATCTGACAGCGTAAGACAATGTTCTTAAAGGTAGGTACTTATTTTGTTGTCCTTATTTTGGTTCTACCAGCTTTGTACACTAAATCTTCGGAAAATTTATATATCTATAAATTATAATAGAGTTAAAGTGTTCCATATCATATGCCAAACGCACCTGCAACAAACGAGATACTCGCTGCCGAATGCTGGCAAAAAATCTCTACAAATTTGGAGAGTAGCAATACTAGTGCGATAAATAAAGAGTATTTGCCATAATCACAACTCTCGGCAAGCGGATTGGCAATCGTAGTACCTTAGACTCTGCTTGCCGTCACTGGTCTCTATTTTTAGTTTGTTTTTTTTTCGAGATGACTATCTCGCATTCGGTCGGAAGCCATTGCGTCTTTAAAGGCTTTTCCCTAGTCACCTCCCTTAGGGAAGAAAAAAGGTGGCAAATATTCTTCATAAACCTCTTAAAATATTGAGAAGATGGCTTTGTCTAATAATGGGAAATTTAAAGGCTGCTACATACTTCTGCTTTAATTACTTTTTCTTCGAGCTTTTAAACGGTCTAATACTGAACATCGGTCTTCTAGTGAAAAGATTTTAATTAAATAATTTGTACATTCTATTCAACATAAATGGTTCTGTACTGCGTTTAAATAAAACAGCACGTTTTTTTAGCACGAATATTTTTTACATACATATGTATATATATAAAATTGTAGACTCTGCAATGACAAAATGACAAGAATGCGTGGCTCTGGAATTGCGTGGATAAGCTACAAAAGCTTTCCATTGTTGTGTCGAGATTTATAACGCGATAGCAAACAAATTATTTACTTTCTAATAATGGAAGCATGAGCAATATGTAACACATGTATGTTCATGTATCATTCTTCGTACTAAGCAACATTTCAACTGTTCTCTTAACAAACTCCCAATAGGACGATATGCCGTAAACGCCATACTTGATGAGTTAGTTGATCATCAATATATCAGAGGCAAATCAGACACCATTACCCGTCAGGTTATCTAAATTTTTGGGATATATGGTTGAATGGATATCTGTTTAAAGAATGGAAGTATAACTGGCATTTCCTTAAGTCAACTTTATTCAGACAATTATTTGTAGGAATAAAGGATATTTGGAGAAAAAGATCGTATGTTCCACATGTTGTATAGTATTAGGTAACTATAACATTCTCTGCACGGATAATTTCATGACGACATCGTCATCTGAACATTTTCTGAACAATAATTTTAAATACATATATTATATATCGTTAAAAATTTATTATATTTAACGTATTTATATTAGTTTTCTAACTTCAGACTTCGACTGAGGAAATGTGAAAACTTATAAACCAACTAATCTAGCGTAGAAAGTAGGTTTCCGTTTCATTTAGTAAATATAAATGTATACATTGTTCTGGTACCATTTGTGTTAAATATACAATAATTATTATTGTAACACAAGCACTCATCACTGTTAGCCAAAGGAGTAGGCAAATATTATGGATTTCTGTTTGACACGACATTAGACAAACGGGGGACTTTTTGGTCTTTTGGCCCATGTAAAAGATGACTGAGAGGGTACCACCGAATTCTGTAATTATTAGGATCCCAAGTTACATAATACTCTTTAAGTCTACTAAAAAGTAAAAATGGGATGTAAGGGAAATATTACATCTTATTCTGCGAATGTCAACCTCACCTGCATGTGGTGCACCCTAGCAAACCAACTAGGCTCTGGCGACCGACTTGGGGGAACGAAATCCATCTGAATTTGCCGAAGCAAATCTGATAGACTTATCATACAAAGAATCATTAGTGCGATGGTATTCCGCTCACTAACCTGCTTGCCCAGCGTACTAAGTATAGGCAAACATTCGGGAAAACCTTCGAACAAATACCAAAGCTTTCCAGAAGAGGCTTGATGTTCAGCAAGGAACTTAAATAAACTGATGAAAAAAAAGAAATACAAAAACTATATTTTATATCTTACTATTACTACGATTCTTTTCATAATTTCAGTAAATAATGTGAAATGGAAAAGCTCGAACACTCGGCTGTGTAATTGCACTGAATATCACAAAGACTTTGTACGTATTGTTGCAATTTATATGCACCGGTTTATTCATATGTGCTTATCTTTGGAATGGAACCTGGGGTATTGTAAGGCTTTGTTACTTTATTTTCATTTACACAACAACAAGGTTATGCCTAATAAAAATAAACCTGTCTTAGAAAATAATTTCAAACTTGATTATAAAATTGATATTTAAATACTTTATTCATGACAAAAGTCATAAAAATGAAATAATTTGCGTGATGTGACATAAATTAATTTTGCACTCGAAGTATAATTTCTAAATTTTTGTTTTTTGGAAGACGAAGAAGTTTTGTAATTACGTCCGGCGTACCCTGAACATTTAGGCAATTTCTCACAGCAGATAGAGCAATCCTTCTACCACGCTATCTAAATACGCCATCGACACGTACAACATTACTGGTTTATGCCGAGAAAAGAAAAAAAAATACAAGCATCTGTTATTTTTCAAATAATTTTACATAAACTTCTAGTTCAGGGTCTGGACTTCATTTGGCCTTTTATGTAATTAGACATTTTCTTATCGTTACCACAGCACGTCCAGCTATCTACGAATATACATCGCAATTTTATGCATAATTGCACAGTATTATTTATGCCGTATCGCTTACGTACAAGCGTGCATATTAAAACAAATATGCCTGTGTACCAGCTGTTACTTGTGCAGTGAGTTAGCACAACCACCGTACAAGAGCGGAAATGAAAATTTTTGCCAAAATTGCACGATCTCGGATTTAGGAGTGGCTCAGGTAGATGCAATGTGCGTTTGTAATATGCTCGCCGACAACGTTGTAATGACGTACGCGAATAGGTATCTAATTGCGCTTTCTCTGTTTTATCAATCCAAAAAAAGTTAAGTTTTTTTTATTTATATCTATGACCATGTTTGTCACGCAAAAAAAATTTTTTTTTTAAAAGTTTGTTTTGTCAAATTTGTATATCTTTAAAAATGGTCAGAGCACCACTAACCTATATATCTATGAGCTATTCCAACTTTAAGATAAATTGTAGATAGTATAGCGAACATAGCCGCAAGGATAACAAAGCTGAAGTGGCAATGAGCCGGCCACATAGCTCGCAGAACTGACAACCGTTGGGGAAAAAAGGTACTCGTGTGGCAGCCACGTACAGGCAATTGCAGTGAGGGCCTATCCCCCAAGAGATGGAATGGCGACCTGCGCACTGTTGCGGGAAGTCGATGCACTGAAATGATGATGATGATGATGGCGAACGAGACGGGGCTAGCATGCCACAAAACCACGAATAGAGCAAATAAAGGTATCCTCCTTTATTTGCTCTATTTGCTTAGATTGCAATTTGTTTATGTAAGTCCGTCCGTCTCCGTCTTTCCCTTTATTTTTTACAATTACTTATCAGATTTTATCAAAGGCAGTGATCAGACAATTAGCAGATGTTAACTTGAACGTTAGAATATGTGTTTAAAGTACTAACACATTAAGGTTGGAGTCAATAATTCTGTAATGAAGATAGTCGGCAAGGAGGCCTGTTCCGACAACCACAACGACAACTTGTAAATACTATCCCCAATCGTCAACAGTATACGATTTATATTATAATACCGTAATTGTGTGTACAAACACAGTGGCATTCACTTATGTTAATCATCCCGCATCTAATATAACGCTTATGGGATAAGCACAGATATGGCCCCGAAATCAGGTACGCTAATCACTAAGCTACGTGCTCTACACGGCTAAGTAATTATATATACACACATATACGGGTATATATATCAACATTACAAAACCTTTGAAGCTAAAAACAAAATAAAAGTCACAGCTCATTTAAACTGCCAGCTCTGTTTAATACGAAAGTCGAGCGTCAATAGAGGAGAGGTGTGCCAAAAGGTCTCTTACGTAACTTTTTTCATGAGCTTCAAGCTAGTTAAATCACGCCAGCTTAAAATCCTCTGCTCCTATTTCGTAAGTCCGTGTTGGTGTTTATAATGCAAAGCCTGTTGCAAGCCGTTTTATTTATTTAAAAGTCAGCTTGATGTTTTATTCTCTGCGCTACTGCATCGCTAGAAATGAATAAGAGACTTCACGTGTGAAAAAAAATCTTTTTATTCACTTTCCCGTGTTGACTTTTAAATTTTATGTTACTATGTATATCTTTATGTTTTCTGATTCCTGAGATACAGATATAAGTCCTAGTTATATAATATAATGTACTTACTGATCTATGTTATCAATAAAGATTATTATTATTATTATTATGTATGGATTTCATAAACATCAATACGTTTTAAATTTAGTGGAGTTAAAATCGAGCTACCACCTTATTGACCCTTTTTTTGTAGAAGAAGGGGGCAAACGAGTGTGCGGCTCACCTGATAGTAAGTGATCACCGACGCCCACGAATATCCACAACACCAGAGGAGCTACAGATGAGTTGCCGGCCTTTAAGGAAGGAATAGGCTCTTTTCTTGAGGGTCCCTAAGTCGTAACTGTTCGGAAATACCGCTAACGACAGCTGATTCCCTGCTACTGGTTAGGTACGAATTCGATGCACTTGTTTTTATTTATTCGTTATTCATATAATAACAGTTCAATTATGAATAAGGATTTGTTTTTCAGTTGTTTATGTTTTCTTCCCTTCCTTTATCAGCTTATTTAAGTCCACTGCTAAACATATGCCTCCGTAAGAAAGTACCAGAATGGCGCTATTTATGTCTTATAGGGGTTGCATACTTACCACGCTTAGAGGGTAGGTGAACGGTGTACTGGTACCCTAGTAATCGTTATGGTACTCCCCATCGTTACATTATGAAATTTGGGTTCGACAAATTCAGATAGTATTCCGCAATCAATCTGTCGCCATAGGTTAATTTGTAAAGTAGAAAGTTACAACATGTGCAAGCGTGGATGATATTTGGAGAAGGAGACGGTTTAAGAAAACGGAATCTTTTTTATTTGTTATTCAGAGATGTTGTTCGCAAACACTATACACATACTACACCAGACATTAGAACTGAACGAGCACTTAACAAACGAATGATGAAGTCGTATCATTATGTTTACAAATCTAGAAGGGTTATTAAATAGTATAGAAATGTATTGAAAAACGTCGTTTTTAACTAATACTTTGAAAAAAGTTTCAAATTTAAATTCTAATATGTGACAGTGTATTTGTCATTCAAAGCGCCCTGGAAGCGTCGCTGTTCGCTATTGACCCAGATAGCTCGAATAGTGAATTGTGTAGCATGAATGAATTCGGTGCTACCATTCAAATTAATAGTCTAAATTTTGAGAACGAGTTGGATCATTTCACATGCATTCAGCGGCAACAATTAATCTAAGTATAAATCTAAAACATTTTAAAACATTACTTTACATAGAATAAGACCATACATTACTTTTTGCACGTGGTAGAATTGGCTTTTGCTGCTGCTCGAATGAGCCGGCTCGACCGGGGTAGTACCACGGCCTCGCAGAATATCGGCGCGAAGTTGACACATCTTGTGCTTTTGCGTTTCATTCGATGAGTGAGGTAAACGGAGGCCCACACCCCCTTCCCAATCCCCATATTGATCCTCTCTCCTAACTCCCAAATGTCCTTAAAAGGCGGCAACACACCGGCAGCCCCTCCAACGGTAATCACTTACCATCTGGTGAGTCGCTTGCTTCGTTTGCCCGCTATACCATAAAAAAACTTTCACTGGCAGTTTCCGCTACCAAGCAACCATTAGCTGGAACAACATATCTCCACCACTTAGAAATATCAATGCAAGCGATATGTCTAAAAGTTACTTTGCTTGGAAAGCAAAAATTAGGTGTTCCTATGTATTTCTCATAGGCAGAGGTGACAACGACGAAAGTCGCATTAATATCACATTCACACGATATTTTACTATTAACTCATGTACTCACTATGTATTTTATCACGTATCGTTATTTATAACACGTTACTAGTTATCTTTATGTTCCTATTCCAAATTAATCACATTCCTTTTATTAAAATAAATATGCACAGGTCGTTAAATCTAAATATGTAAATAGATCTTTGTATGAAGTGAATTATAATTATATAATTGTACGTTGTCAATAATAGACCCTACATTATTAGTATTTGATTTATTTTCAATTATGTAATTTCAATTTATACACAATCAGTGTTTTGCTTTAAATTGTTTGCAAAAAGTTGATTGGCACTGGCCTTTTGCCATTCCAAATCATACATTATTTTTGTATGAAAAAAGAATTTATTAGTTTTCGCTTTAGTTTACTTTTTTTTGCTAATTAACTTATTTTTGTTTTCAACATCGCCGGGAACAGTAGACGCAGCTGTTGAAGTGAGGATCGATCTTCCATTGAATAATTCGCAGTTGATATACTAATAAATATGTTGAATCAGCCACCACCGGGGTCATGTGCTATACTTCGTATGTTTCCCCCATCCAACATGCATACCGCACCAATAAACTATGCTGTTTAGTCCATTTCCTAATCACTTGACCATGTCAAAGTTATATTTAGGTCCATCGTTTGACCATGTCAAAGTTATATTTTAACCGCTTTTTCCTTAGTCGCCTCGTACGAATATCTCCCGAATCATGTTTTTGTAACCGCTTCATGTTTTATAACCTACCTCTATTTCTTTCTGGCCATTCGAGGGCATTTCCCTCGGCCTTGAATGGTGGAAACCAAGAGAAAGAGAAACTTCTTTAACTTTATAACATCCTTTTATGTAATTTCCCTGACGTGTAGGTATTTTACTTCACCGCCGAACACGTGGGGATTTTAGAACTTAAAATTGTTATTAACAATCTCAGTGGTACCGTGGCTCGAACCCGTTTTACTCGCAAAGTCTCAAACTCAATGCGCGTGCCCGACCTCTGATCTCTCATGACTTCTCCCTGTTTCCTATAGCAATTAAAAATATATATTACAGAATTATGATTGTAAATGTTATTTTGTAACATGCATTCATTCATGACACGTTTTGCATCATTCATTGCAATGTAAATGAAACCAACTCATGACTGCGAATAAATTTTAATAGCATTGCATTAATTGCTGGTAAACAGTTTAACTTCAAATATAGCTTTTCATTATTTGATTGCAACCTATTAAGCGATAGAGTCGATATGATGTAATTAATATTAAAATATTCCAAATTTTTATTCTAATTAAAAAGCGATAACAAAAGCTATTATTTAAAAATAAGTTATAAAAATATTATAGTTTTATTTGTTTATATGCTACGGAAATCAATTTATGCAACAATAATAGAAACTGTATCTACATTTAAACTGAAACGGCAAAAGTAATTTTTTCACAACAATAACTTTAGCCATTAATAGGCTGGAAGGCATCTTCTTATTTCATTTAATAATGTAAACTTCATATTAGCAGCAAATATAATAATAATAAACGCATTGTTATATAATATTTGGAATGTGTGAACAGGTAATTTTTGGTTTTTAATTTAATTATTATTATTTTTTAAAATATAATATTTCTTAGCGTTATGTAGCTCTGAAAGACGATAGTGGAAATTTTACATTTTTGGCAACAAAATAATAATAAATCTTTATTTGTTCCACCAAACTAGGATATCCCTTAGGGGTCAGTCTTTTCCTATTTGTACAATGTCAATATAGAAAACGGGTAGCTGATATATTATGAACAAAAAGGTATACAAAAATATATGCTGGTAAATTTCGGTTCGAGCGTGTATGTGTCTGAGTTTATGTTGGCGCACGCGCGTTAGTGTCTGGGTGCGTGCCTGTGTGTATATTTTTTTTATATATATTACATAATTGATTTACGTATCTACATAGAACTATTATAGAAATAGTTTTCAGCGGTTTCGTAATTTAGGTTACTCAAGATACTGTAAAGTTTTTTTTCTAATTCCATAGTTATTGGCATCCATAATTTTTTGTCAGTTATTAACGTTCTTATATAACAATTGACCCAAATAGCTGAATTGACGTTGTGCAAATACACTGTTTGTTTGGGGGATACGTATCTCAGTTGTCATGTTTATCTTTTCCTTTTGTTCGAAATGTCACGAAGCTTTATGTACGCTAAGTTTGAGTGTGCACAGTATGCTATTCCACATAAGTTTCAATAAATGTATTTTCTACATATATATTGTGGACGAAAATACATGATAGTGTACTTTAGCAAAAATTAGCCTAGTACACAAAAGTAGACTGACATTGTCAATTAAACAAAATTATTACTTACTTGTAGCGCTTACTTCAGGCCCAAGAGACTCGAAAGCTTTTCCGAAACTGAGCTTCAGGAGGCGATCGGAATCTGTGAAGAAAATTTGAATCTGTATTTTTGAAATAGTTGGAAGGATATATTTATTTTATTTATTTATTTATGGTGATGGCGTAATATAATCAGCCTCCACTTTCTTCCACTTTCTTCTTGTATGAATCGTAAAAGAAAAGCCTTGAATCATCTCTCATGACGGCCGACAGATGGCGGAATTAACCATCTTAAAATTGGCTGCCCGACGACGAAGTTATTTTTACAACGTCAAAGTTGCAAGGAATCTGGCACTGCGATCGCCAACCTGTCTGCCAAGCGTGGCGATGATGGTATTGCCTCACATTAGTAGGAGTTTATTTCAAGCAACATTAGAGGAACAAAGAAGAAGAAAGTAAGTAATCTATCCCATTCGTTCTTTCGTTTATACCATTCGTTCCTTTGTTGATTTATGACGTGGCATACGAAATGAATCCTATAATCTTGTTTATCTTGATTACTTTTGTCACAAAATCATGCCAGGCTTACAACAAGTCCTTAAGTTAAAAAAGGTATGTACACAAAAAGTACAAATAATAATTTAATCATTATTGTTTCGTACTTTAATTAGTCTATATTTTTGACAGTACATAGTTTTTGACTACAATAATTTTAAGTAATCTTCCAATTCTTACATTTCTCTTCACCTATTACTAATAATGTACTAACGCCCTCTAATCTCAGTTTTCTTATTCTGAAAATAGGTTAACAGCGCCATCTTTTAGTAAAAAGTAAAATCGTTGAGGAAAAGCTTATGCGTATAATATTCTTACTACCTATTGCGATTCCAGTGTAAAAAAACTAGCCTAGATGGCGCTGTCACACAATATTTTTGAATAATAACTACTTTTGAAATAATATTTGAAGTTTACAACTGGGAGCTTTAAGTGGTTTTTTCCTTCTATTCTATAACAAAAAAGTACAAGTACAACGAGAAGATTATTTAAGAAAATTGCTAAGAAGATTTTCTACAGGAAAGCTAGTTGCACTCAAGGTTATGTGTAGTTGTTTGTAAGAAAGTCAAGGTAAAGTTATTACAAGGTGTTACGCAATGCTGCTAGAAAGTAAGCACAATTATTTGTCATGTAAACACAAGCCAATATTCCTTCGTCCTATAAATAGACAAAATTCTGGTATGTTAGAGTGGTAAATTTAGTTGAATAGGTAAAAACACAAATTCTGATGCGGTTTGTTTTCACATTTAAATACAACTATAATAGCTATTGTTGTAATTTATCTACTCTTATATCCACCTAAACCTCTATTAGTCAATAGTGCCTTTCCAAGAAAATGCCAGCCGAAGCAATTTTTATCATTGAAAATTCATCATTTATTGAAAAGTTTGCCCATTCTCACCACGTTGGCCATGCCTATATATATAAAATAATATATACGTATATATAGAATAGTCATTAATTTTATGTATTCTCAAAACTAACTTAAAATGTATAGGATTAGCTTTTTTTTAACAAAAGTTCTAATCCACATAAACTAATTAAACTCTTAACGTCTACACTAAACGAGAAGTTAATAATCAAATAAAATCTTATTTTTTTCAAAATATCTAAAGTTATTGTAAAAATGTATCCAATAATTAAAAAAATATAAAACCTATTAAAATACTAACAGAATGAAACGAAGAAGCACAAGATGCCTCTAATTCACCCCGGTGTTCCACCCACAGCAGCTAAAACCATCGCTCTACTATGGACGTAGGTTTTTTGAACTTAGAAATTATGCTATCAGTACATACTTTATAATCCATCTAGTCAGATGGTAAATTACAACAACAGATTCAGTGACTAAGATAGTATACGTAAATAAACTATATTGTTAAAGACAGAAAATAAAATCAACGTTATCAATTGTCAAATTGATCATCAAGTAGGTAACAATTTTGGGTACTTGTCCTTTTTATTACAAGACCTATTTAATTTTATATGCTGTTTTATTAAATTGTGAAACCATGGTTGGAAATTTCGCTTTGATTTTTATATATAATTAATGTTAATATAGTATTCGACAGGCCGTGGCAGCCTAGTAGTCAGGGCGCTCATATTGGTTTCATAGTGCGCGAGTGGCCAGGCTGCTGCTTTACTTTGGCTGCTTTTATAGGAGTTAAATTACACAGGAGAGTGGCATTTATTTCAAGCTAGGTATCATACACACTTTTATTTTTGTATACGAATCTTAGCGAATTAAGCCATTCCTCTAACTTAAAATTAATAGGTTTCCGCATAGTAACGCCTGAATCTATTAACTTTTATTGTGTCATAACCTATCTTCTTCTCTAAAAACTTCACATACGTGGCTAAAGTATTGCATGAGCTACTAACTTCCGAAGGAAGATTAACACATTTTCAAATAGATAAGCTTGAAACCAGTAGAGAGCACTTACTATTAATCTTTGTGTACAAGATTTTGCACAATGCTGATGTTCAGATATTCTTGAAATGATTTTCGTACTGTTCAGACCTATTACTCGACCATATACTTTAGAGACTTTAAAAGCTAAAGACAGAAAAATCGTATGTAAGGTGCAATCGTACGTACTACATACCAAGAACTACTATAGTTATAGCATTTATATTTTGACTTGCGAAAGTAGTTCACGCGATACCGCCTCGCCTTGTGAATGTGGAACTTATATATCATACATCATCAGTCATACAGCATAGCATAGCAATTGTAACAAATATATAGTAGGCCTCCGGTTACCTAACTCACTGAACGAAACGCAGAAGCAGAAGATGCCTCTACTTCACACACGTACTACGAGAAAACTTGAAAAAATATTCAGAAGGTAAACGTATAATTTTTAAAAAAAATTCAAAGAACGATTAGCATCATTGACCTTGAAAGCGTATCTGAAAAATGGGAGTTCGATGACTTCATGAAGTCGGTACTATCTCGTTGGTTAATAATTGACACCTTGCACTAGGAGATAAACATAGTTATGAGCAAAGAAACATCACAAACTTTGTAGGAGCAAGCAAATCATTACCAGACTAACATTTTAATCCTTAAGACATTTTATCAAAGGAATTTTACACGGAAATCAGCGCGATACAGATTCAGTGCCATTTTAATGACCCCTTCTGACCTAGCGCCGGAAGGTTTTAGCAAGCAGTAGTAAAAAGCTTAAAACATCACTTACACAGAGTTTTAGGCAATCAAATGCTGACTTACGAGGAGTTTACTGCCTTAATGTACCAACTTAAAGCGAGTTTTACTCGAGCCCCTTTTGCGCTATATCCGAGTATCCAGACAATTTAAATATATATCTGGCGTCATCACACTCTTTAGCGAGCGGAACAGATTTCACAATCAAAGAAACGTAAAGGGTTGAGTGGAAAAGGTGGCAGCTAACGCAGAAAAAAATTTGAGATATCTGGAAACGATGGCGTGCTGAATACTTGATGCCATTATCAGTGATTAAATGGTGGGAATCATAGGCAAACTTAAAATTAAATGACATCCTAGTAGGACACGATGCCAACTTAGCCCCCTGGACTATCTATCTATTCTCTATTACTACTATCTATTATCTTCTATTATCTATTCTATATCTATTCTTCCAGTCAGCTCATAGCATCCAAAACAGAAAATCAGCATATCGAAACGAGAGAAATAAATGAAAGAAGGAAGTAAATGAAAGAATGAACTCCGAAAAACAAAGTTAATTTTATATCTATCTTTACATTATTCTTAATGATACCAGTCGTATATGCTGGATATGATAATTATTACAAAACTTAGTGATAAGAAGCACACATTTTTCGAGAAACTGGTATATATTAGGTTAATACTAGATCAATGGAAGGAACAATACATTAAACAATCTTATTGACATGAGTCAAAATTATTTCCAGAATATAAAAACTATATAGATAATATTTGTGTAAAGTCTGAAAACAGTTACTTTTAATTGTGTTACTTCAACTAGGTAACGGATAAAATTCTACGTTTTCATATTGCTTAGTATTTGGATACACCAAGGAGCACGAGACGAGGTCTTATCGCCGTTATCGGATTTGCTTCTACTATATATCCGATAACCATCACCAATATACCTCAAAACCTTAAGTGTGTATAACCAGTGAGTGTTACCAGTAAGGACTGATGACTGATGACGTGGTTTTTCAATACAGACAATCTCTAAACTTGCTCAACGGACTATGGAAAGGAATATACTCGGTATTTTTCTGTGCCTTAAAATCTGTAACGACGACATCCGTAGAAGAATCGCTATAGACATGTTACGCTATGCAAGTTAAATGGCAACGGTCCGGTCACATAGCCCACAAAAGTAACAGCCGTTGTGGAAGAAAAGTTCGGGTTTAAAGGTTATTGTGGGAAGTCGATTGACGCAAGTGGCTTAGGGCTGTGGTTTCTGGCAATATTTTTTTGAATATCTGATTATGTTCAGTAGTGGACTTGTGACAGAGTGTAATTAATAAATGTTAATCAATACATTTACTATGGTTGCAACATGTAATGAGAATAGACGGAATAGAACAGAGAAAGTGGAACAGACCTGCTGCAGTGGAGTCCGGTGGTGGCTGGAAGTGAAAAGTTGCAGCGAAGCCTTGTCCTGGCGCCGCAGAGTTTGCTGTGAACTGCAGGAGTAGCGAAGGTCCAGTGGAGAGTACTTCGTAACCTGAAATAAAAGTAGAAATTGATTAAGGATCCGTATGTTTAACTTTTGATTAGCGGAGTATATCAGACTAATATTAAATGGAAGTTCAGATAAAATAGGCGAGTAAATATTATAATCCTAGCATTTAAATCCTTATCTTACATTTAAAAAATGTTAAAATCAGTATGTAATAAAGTAGGAATTCAAGCATAGCCGAAGAAGCATCCGAATTGGGTAATTATGGCAAATAGCAGTCTCTTGAATCATTAAGCTGTTGTGCCATTCACCGTAAAGATTTGAAATTTAAAAAGAAACTACCGGCTTCATATGCATCTTCTTTCTGTTGAGAGTGTATACCGTAATTACCACACTTCGGGAGCAAATTGGCGACTGCAGTACCAGACGACTTACGTGTTGTTTGTTATCATCGAGTTTAGTATTTTTGTCTAATATCTTTGATTGTAGAGCCTCGGTAGTAGTACAGTGGTTACTGCGAAAGTATTGTCAATAAAAATTATACATAATTTTTTTTTACTTTTGCTGCTGCTCGAATGAGCCGGCTTGACCGAATTGGTACTACGGCCTCGTAGAATACCGGCGTGAAGGAAAGGCATCTTGTGCTTCTGCGTTTCTTTTGGTCAGTGAGGTATCAGGAGGCCCACTGTCCATCCCCATCTACCTCCCCATCCCCCTTCGCATCCTCCCTTACATCACCCAAATACCTTTAAAGGGCGGCAAAGCACCTGCAGCACCTACGGTGTTGCACATGTACGTGTGCGACGGTAATCACTCACCATCAGGTGAACCGCTTACTCGTTTGCCGCCTTTCCCATAAAAAAAATAATAATGCTGTGGTCTCAGTAAGATTATGACATCAGTCAGTAAAGTTCGACGACTGCTTGCGAATTCATCAATGGTACCGACAGAATACCAACGACATCGATAGAAATATAACTATTATGTTGAAAGTTTTTATGTTGCTGCATTCCAAATAAAGATATACGAGTATTGTTAATCCTTCACGATTCATAACTTTGAAACAACTAAAATTCTTTTGTTATGAGTCATGTCAGGACTTAAGCCACCAGAAAGATCTTTAGTTTTATAGTGTGTTGTGTTGATTTGGGGCAATAAATAATTATTTTTGAATCTTTCTTTCATTGCGCATTTCATACATTCTTTCGCTGACGTGCACATAGTAAATTCAGCATATGAACATTTTAGCGATGCCTGAACCGAGAAACGAACTCGTGTACTGAGAAACCAAATCGGGCACCTGGGCTCTGCAGGGTAATTCATTACAGTTTAAAATAATATAGTAATGAAGTTTTAATAGAAATTAGATTAGAATTTCTTAACACACATATGTATTGAAAAGTCGTTTCGGATCCTTTACAGCACCCGTGGTCACGGGGGCACTGACCTGTTTGACGTCTTGATGTTATAGTTTACTAGACATTGCCAGTAAACGTCGAGAATATAAAAAAGTAATGAAATCATTTTATTTCAATTTATAGTATTCGTTTAATACAAGTAGTAGTAATATATTCAATGTAATTTTTTGCAACACCGGCCGTCTAAACCACAAAGACCTTAATGGCTGGAGTCGTTATCCGTTCACCTGACTTAGCTCAGTAAGCTTCACCTAACGTAAAACGCTAACAAAGGCATTTCTGCAAATGGCAGACCGTAAACTAAACTATAGTACGAAGTTAGAGCATTCCAATAACGTACAAAGTTTATTCTTTCCGTATGTATTACAGACACGATGCTGGCTTTAAGCGCTACAGATGAGCGGAAAATAAAACGTTTATTTATGGAACACGACATCCGTCAAACATAAAGTCGAAGTAAATGAAAAATATATGGATCCATGACACGTATATTTTTTCTTATAAATAAAACTTGTTTGTAGCTTTATTTTAATTTTATTATTGATTTAAGTGTTTTTATTAGAAGTAAATATTTCTAAATGTTTATTATTGACAGCTTTTAATACTTGATTGTTTATCTTTAATTAAAAGCTGTTGATTCCATTTTTAACTGTAATTTGATACAAAGTAATTCTTTCAAATGCATTTTTCATATATATCATATTACAAGCACTATCACCAATAAACAGATTCCCTCGCAGATTTCCCGAAACCTACTTTTCGCATTTCCAAGAGACCAAAACCGTCGGATGGCGAGCCTCGTCCGGGCGGCCCTGATCACTATGGATTGCCACCGCCTTATAGGATAACTGTTGAGAAACACAAACATTTTAGGGTTCTGGGTTTGTTTATCTCGGTTCGAAAAATAGGGGTTGGTGAACCCAATTCTCGTACTAGTGATGGTTATCACTAATCTACAGAAAATGGGGATGAGTATTCTGCTATCTGTGTTTAGTTTAGATGGCAGATAGGTCTAGTAGTAAGTCGGCGGAATAATCTTCTCTGGTATGCCAGACCCGTAATATGGTTAACATTAACCTATCCGGTGACAATATACAATACGCCTAGTGTCTGGCACTATAATCGTCAATTAGCTTGCAAAACTCGTCTTCCAGCGGTGGATGTCCAACAGTGGGTTACTTAAAGAATAATGATCTTTCTCATTAAGAAAAGGTTATTCGGATAATTTAAATTATAGTTTTTACTTTGAAAAACATTGTAAGTGGTGTTAGTAAGTACAGTGTAATACTCTTTTTAGAGTATTATTTTACAATATATTTACATTGTCCTATGTGCTTAAAGAAAAGCAATCGATTTTCGTGGACCAGGCGTACATCGCGGGTTCAATGTTTGAATGAATAATGGCAACCTACATCAAAGTTACACCGATCGTCAAAGGCGCTAAGGGTTGGCAATATCTTTTATAGGATTGTAGATACTTGTACTTATAGTACCTATTTCTCTAAGGGGGAAAATATGGAATATACCAAATTTTTTTCCTAATCAGATCGACACCTTCGTGAAATGCACCCTGCTGACTAATAGATTAGACTCTGGCGATCGACTAACGGCTGAAAATATATACGACTGTACTGAATTACAATCTCACAGACTGATGATGGGGAGCAGCATTTCTAATGGGTGTAATGGGTCTTACTTACCCACCTGTCCAGCGTGGTGACTATATGCAAATCTTCCATGTATGCAATTTGCATACCTATTTTAGTTGACGCTTCCATGAAAATGTCTATGAGCTTTAGTGCACTTATATAGGCTGATACAGAAGATACTATATTCCTGTATATATTTATATTGACCTAAATATCACCGGCGACACAAAATGATTATGACTGCTCATTAGAAGCTTTCCACCTAAAAAACTATCACCGGTCTACCATACTTTTTCGAGGTGGTAGATTCCTTCTCTTAATAAAAATTGCCTAGGTATATCTACTACCCACTTACTCATTTCTGCCGACAAACCGCAGTGCAATTACTGTTGAGTTTTGGTTTGAAAGCTACAGAGAGCCAGTATTCGGTGCGTGAGGAATTATATCTTAGGCCTCAGGGGTGAAAATACAACTGTAACCTACTTCGATTGGAGTTGTTTGCAGGTGTCCATAGGATGCAGCCACTTATGTAGATGGACTGTAAGCTCGTTTTTCTCCCTAATCCAATAAAAATAAAGATTATTTTTATAATATATCGGAGGTAAGTAGGTTTTTCTGTTACTATTTTGTCGTGATTACTTTTGTCAGTAGTGCTACTTTACTTTTTTTCATTACTCGCCAAGACACCAACAACATTTGACGTATAAGAATGTTGTCTTGATGAATGAAACGGGACTCAGACAAGTGATCAAATATATAATAAATACTAATGTTGCCTATTAACAATCTGTAAATAGTCTACTGCAGGACATAGACCCCTTCTGTAAGGAGGCCATAGCCTTATCTGATTCGCAGACAGACAGACTCCTCGTAAATTAGACACTGCTGCCCACTATTGGTCTGTTTAATTTTGTTCTTATATTTTTCGAGATGGATATGACGTCATCTGTCGGTAGTCATCGGTATTTTTAAGGCTTGTTCCTTCCCTGCCTCTTACGACACCCACGGGAAGAAAGGGGTAGGCAGATTCTTATGCCAAGATCAGTACTTATGTGCCTGCTTATGTTTTATTATAATACCGCAATTGGTCATGCTAGCACTAATGTTAAGTACATTTCACAAGTCTTTACATTTCGCGATGTATGAAGACTCAAGTTACAACACAACATAACCAGAACTGAAATTATCTCTATGAAATAATAATATAAAGAATACACTGAGATGCCGGCTATGATACAAACCCAGGTCCCGTAGTCACTAAGCCGTCGTATACAGTCGTCAATAAAACGTCCTTGTAAATATAATACATATAGCAGAATGTTTAATCATTCTACCTATCTATATATATTATCTCTGATTACAATTCAACACGAAAAGGAAATTCTATAAAGCAAAGGAGATAAAATTTAGTACATAAAATATAAGAGTAAAAAAATAGTAAATCTAAATGCTAAATCTCCATCCCTCTATAGTTCCCAGTTGCGCCGAACCGTGATTGCTAAACTCACTTCAATAGCTAATTTTCTAGTTTTCTGTATTCAAACAATGCTCGTAGTTTTGTGGCTGCTGCTCTGTGAGACTTGAATGTGCAAATAAGACCTACAAGTTTTGCTACGTAAAATGTCCGGATTGTGTCAACAATAAATAGGTTTAGTCCCTTAGTAGTAAATGGGAAAAGTTGTATTTTTAGAAAAGAGGACCGTTCAAGTATTGTTTCTGAGAAAAATTTAGTTTATTTACTTAGGTAATTATTAATAATCAGTTGGGTAAGTTGATGGTTTTTTGTTATTATGGTAGTAAACCTCTCTTACCGTGAACCTAGCCTAGTCGAAATGCAACAGACTCGTTATAAGTTGCTGCATCTTTAGTACGAGGCCATCGGAACTACAGTCGCCAACCCGCTTGTCAAACGGGAAGAATATGAGCAAGTCTTCGATGCTTGGCATGTCAGCTTTTGCTTGGTGCTTTAACGAAAGGGAAAGAAATATACAGCAGTGGACTCAAATACGCCGATAATGAAGAATAGGAAGGAACATAAACAATACGTTCGTTTTTGTAAAACGTTCCAAGAAATCTATGCTGCTTTTTGCTAGCGCTTTCTTAGAGGCCTTTGTTCAGCAGTGGACTAAAATTGATTCTAGTAGTAGTAGTAGTAGTAGTATGTGTATGTGTATGTACATGAATATTAGTTGTATTACAGGATTAAGTTTTTAAACTTTAACTATTCTTGCATTATTTTGGAATAAGTGATTTGTTTTAACATTTCCATCCTTCTGTCTGTACACAGTAAAGTAGCAGAGATCAATAGGTTAGACCATATAAAGGTGTACACTGATCCAAAGGCTATGATTAATTGAAAACACCGATACTTTTCATTTCGAAAAATACCGGGATTGGCTAGTAAAGTAGCAGCCTGTAGATGCCCATTGCTGGCCAAAGGCCGCCTCAAATATCTGTGATAGTTTTGGAGCCGGGAAAGTTCCAACACGCTCCTCCAGTACGGGTTGCCGGACTTCACATGGCCTCGAAATAATATTTTTATATTATTTCTCAGACATGCAGACTTCGTTACGTGGTTCGACGGTTTTCCTTCAAATTCGAGCACGTTGAAAATTCAGCATTTAAAATTACTAATAACAATTTTAGAGGTGCCAGCACCAGGGATGGAACGCAGGTTACTCGCGCTCTATGAAACCTAAAGCAAGCGCCCTGACCGGTAGGCTACCACAGCGGATTCACTAAAGTTAAGGGAAGGGCCGCCACACTCAACCTAAAATAATTTTAATGGAATGGATTCTAATTATTTATTAATAGTAATAAATACTACACATAAATATATATATATATACACATGCATACATATAATAAGCTCCTGATTTTATTTCAGGAGGTTAAAGATCTTTATTTTTCTTTTTTATTAAAATAATGATGAGCTGTATGTATCTATTGCAGACACTACCGGCTCAATAGTAGAATAAGGCTGCGCTGAAAATCAGTGACGCGATAATCCGTAACGTAAACTGAGCGTAGGCCTATTTGTTGCATCGCACTGCAGCGCTGAAAAAAAAAATTCTGAAATCATATTGTGGTTTTTAGTTTTAATTATTCTTTTAATTGTTTGTTGTAATCTTGTATGAAGACAGATATTACTTTTTTTATTACAGCGTCAATATATTTCAATAATTTACGTGGGCAGATATTTATCGAAGACGATTTATGACTGTGACTGTATAGAGCAACGGCAACATTCCAATCTAAAACTTGGAAGAAATATTCTCCCCTAGGCACTAGTTACAAAGATTCTTAGAACAAAAGTAAGTTGCGTGATGAATTGCTTGCGCTTTTAAGTAAGTTCTACAGTCGCGTCGGCAATTCGCTAAATTACACCTGCACCCTTTGTATTTATAATGCAGTTTGCAGTTTAAACAACGGCTAGGGTACTTCTGCTTTAGTATCGAATTCACAATATTCACAATATAAATCAAATCATCTATTTTGTGAACTACTTAAAATATTTCATATATAAGTTTTTAATAAACCAATCCACAGAATAACGAAGTGTGCATTCTGATTCAGTATTAATTAATTTAGACTCACACAACTTGGCTGTCAGCCACATGAAACACTAAGACAGATATTTTTAATTGTTTACTAAATTATAAATAAACATATGTCCACTGGTAGAAGACAGTATTATCTATGTTGAAAATTAATTCATATAACTTTATAACGAACGAACATACTGTGAAGTGAAGGTGTTGAAATAAAGTGAATTGATATAGAATCCTTTTTCTACCTTATTCACATTCTTTCTAAAGAGGTTCATTTATTTGCTGCTGTAAGATCCCGAGCAAACGAGAATAATGCCGGCTTCAGCAACTTTAGAGCTTTATAGATTGAGGTTTTCGATCTTCATTCTGGCTTCTTATAAACCAATATTACCTATTCACTAAAGTAATAAAACTTGTAACAAAAACAGAAGTTTTAAAATTTAAACAATCAATTTTAATTAATTAGTCAAGTAAATGTTTGTTATAGTTTTTTCTTTTATCAACATTAATGTATTTTTTTAATTTAGTATTAGATTTTTTATTTTGAGTACGAAAAAATATAAGATGACAATGTCTCACGATTGTCAACATACATAATACTGGGATGGTTACAGGTAATTTTCGTCGTTGTAGATGGTTTCGTTTTAATATTTCATTATTATTTTATAATTTAGACGTTTTAATTAACTTTTCACCAAAGCTTATGTAGCAACGTGACATGTGGTGAGCCTGTCGCCGATTAGTCAAAAAACACATTGGTGAATCGAACACTCCTCGTGCAGGATTGAACTCGGGTTACACGGAAGCAGATTCCCCAAACTTTCCGCTATTGTGTCAAATATTTCCATTTTAGTCTAGCATAATCTTTAAATACCGAAGTGAAATACCGAAGTTATTTTTAAAACCTAAAATAAAATATATACAAAAATTTTAATCCTTGCCAAGTTATTAAATTACTTTTTATTTATTTTAACTTTTATTACCTAACCAGTAAATCTTCACACAATATCTTGGTATATTGTAGATTTTGTGGAACGTTACTACTAGTATTTTTCTCAGGGGAATCTCAGTAACAACAGGCGGCGTGGCACTTAATATACGTCAAGATGAGATATTATACGCCCACGTACCATGCCTTCTTGTATCTATTTTCCCTATGATTTGTCTCGTGTGTACTCATAAGCTTATCTCTTTCGTTACTTGTTACATTTGTTAAAGTAACATTTACGACGACAGAAAAGTTAGGGACATTTATGTTGTATGCTCCTATATTGTATAAATGCCCACTAATATTATAAAATGTTAAAGTAGGTTTGTTTGCAATTTAAAAATATAGGAAATAGTTGGTAGTGCTATTAAATATTTTTGAACAATTTTGAAAACTATCCTGTACTATAATAGTTTACATTCTTTTAATATTTTTAGTAACGTAATTGTACGTTTATATTAAATGTCGACAGGTCAGTTAGGGACTTTTATATACAATCCTACCAATAATGTTAAAGTACGTTGGTTTGTGTGTTTGGCTTTCAATCACGAATAAGCGGCTCACCAGATTTTGATAAGATTTGGTATGGAGATGACGCCTGAAGAAGTATTTTTTTCTTCAGGAAAGCCGCGAGAAGATTCTCCACGTAGCCGTGGGTGCAGGCAGAAGTTAGTACTTCATTATTGTTTTTAACAAATTGACATCCATGACTCTGATAAGAACATTTATATTAATCATACAGCTATTTCTCCTTAGTGGGATCTGAACCTGCGAATGTCAGCTTTGCAGGAAGTTCATATCACCACCATTTCGGCTTTTACGTAGTTTTATGTAGATATTTGTTTAACATTATTTGTTTCTCTGTAAAAAATAACAGATTTATTCATTTCTCCGGAAACTATAAATGTCTGAAAGTTTGTTTTGTTTTTCCTGTAATAAATATCAAACCTTTCAGTGTTTTCGGATTTTAGCTTGCAATTTCAAACAATAGGAAATAGTTTGTATTTTTTTTATATTTTTGTACAATTTTAAAAACCGTGGTGGTTATGTGGTTTAAAACTAACTTAACACTTATTCTTTAGAATTTTTCAAGCAAGCCTTTTATTTACCCTTAGCAGGAGTATTTTGAATATCGTACAACATAAAATTTCTAATTATTTTAATAAATTATACTAATTTACGAATTTTGTTCCTGAACATACAAGAGCTGAAAAATTCTAAAAAATATTGGACTACTAATCTTCAGAAACTTATAGAATTTAAATATATTATTTCATACCAACAAAACTCGTACGTTCCCAAGTAGCCTAGAGCCATTATTCTCGTAACGTTAAGTTTTACGGTTGATCAAATTAAACCTTGTAATACTTAGGTAGTTATGTATATAATTTCAACTAAAATAACAAAATTAATATTCTGTATTAATAATTTAAATTACTCTACATACATTAATTAAATAATTCAGATTTGTGACATTACTTTTTAGATATATGTGAAGGTCCTTATTTCAGTAAATAATGAAATGTCTATCGATTAAACAATATTTGTCGGAGTATCAACCATAAGGGAACTGACACGAAAATATAATTTCCTACACATGGTTAAATAGAGCCGCGGTAGCCTGGTAGCCAGAAGGTGGTGGTCAGGGCGCTCGCTTTAAATTCACGGTGCGACCTGGGACGACCGCGGTTAAATCCCCGGTGCCAGCACCACTAAAATGATTAATAGGAATCTTAATTGCTAAATTTGCTCGTACTCGGTGGTGAAGACATCATCATCTTGAGGAAACCTGCATGTCTGAGAAATATAAAAAAAATTGAAATATAAAAATATGAAATCCGCCGACCCGCATTAAAGCAGCGTGGCGAACTTTTCCACGCTTTAAAACTCTCTCAGAATAGAGAAGGAGGCCTTTGCCTTAGCAGTGGGCATTTACATGCTGCTACTTTACTTCTATAGTTTAATAACCAATTCAAATTCCCAGCAACGATGGGCAGCAGTGTCTAAACTTACCACGTTCTCGGTTGCGAAGAGAAAATATCATAAAAAGAGAAAACATGTAAAGTGCTCCAAGTGGAGTAGCGAGGCGATTTAAGATGTTAAGAAAAGGCCTATGCCCAGCAATGGGATATTGATAGGCTGCTCCTCTTAACAACGTCTAACAGATGACTGTTCAGACGCTGTAAACGATAACGATAAATGAAATCAAATATTTTCTTACCTGTTAGTTGGTTACACAGCATAGCTATAGTCGGTGCGTTCGTGTCTCTGCCATCAAAGACTTTGATAATGTCCGCTCGCCGCAGGCAACTGAAATAACGGAGCAGAATTAACTTCGTTAGACGTGACTCAGGGAGATTTACAGGATAAGAATTACAATCATTATAAAATGCGCGTTTCTGTAATTTTGGTGTTTATACTATTGATATTACGCAGACTTCGGGAGACTCGGGTCTTCCGGAGACTCGCGTGGACTTTGTAATTTGCATATCTTTTTAACTATTTTCGAAAATCGTATCATATATTTTTTGAAGAGTATTTTTTTTATGTTTCAGGTTGATAATAACTCATTTCTTTTTCCATACACAGTTTCATGAGATGTAGTGTAGGGCATTTATTTTAAAGGTTAAAAAATTAACCTGAATGTTTCAATGATAAACTTCAAAAACGTTCATACTGACTGCCAACTCCTATTTCACCCCGAAAGGGGGTGGTTTTAATAAAATACTTTTTTAGCGGATGGATGCCTACATCCAAGTTTGCAGGATGTGTAGTTTCTCTGATATCATGATTATTATAGATATAGACGCATTATTAAATATGTATTTTCGTTGTTTCTTAACTTTTTTGATTATCACTTCGAAAGGGTATTTTATATTTAGTAATAGATGTACTTAATAATCATAACATTTCTTTGTAGTTGATCGTGTAGTAGCGCCAACTCCAAAATCCGCCGCTCTTTCTCAACCGGTGGCTGCCGCGAATATCAATTAAGGGGAAATGCCTGGTAGATCTTGAGTCTTCCAACACCTGACAGAATAGCAATCTCGTACTAGACCAGACCGATAATACTAAGACCGCTGATGTACCAGGGTCAACGGTGTTAAGTGTCAATGACAGTGAAGAGGTCTTTAATCCTCCAGCCAAGTGCGGCTATTACGGCCAATCCTCGGTATATGACCGACTTAGCTTTAGCTGTATACTAATTAACAGGTTATTAAGAAAGGAATAAGTAGTATTGTTTACAATACGGTTTCACACAGTAATACACTGTAGCTTATGATGCTCGTATTGCCAAAGTACGGAAAGTTGACTAATATAACTGTTTTATCATAAGATAGATGCCCAAAATTTTCAAAATAAAAGTATGTGAAGTAGCAGCCTGTGAAATACCCATTGCTGGAAAAAGGACTCGTGTCAAATATTTGCCAGAGTTTTGGAGTCGGGAGGGATCCGTTCGCTGCTTCAGTGCGGGAAGGCGAACTCCAAAAAATATTATTTATTATAATAAAAAATATTGTTTCAAAATAATTATTTTTATTTAATAATTTAAAAATAATTATTTTTCAGATATGCATGCTTTCCTGACGACGTCCTTCACCGCTGGGTACGAGGTAATATATTGGCTATTAACAATTTTAGTGGTGCCGGCATCGGGGATGTACTCTTCAGCCGTCCGGAGGACGGTGGTTGTTCTATGAAATTATAGTGAGCGCCTTGACCACTAGGCTTCCACGGCTTTTCCAATCCTTTAATTAGAAGAATATATTAATCATTCTATTGAATAATATATCTGACAGTACCATGGAAATCTTTCAAACAACAAACTGTAAAACATTTGACCCTAGTTTTATTCCAGAATTTGTCGTTGATTTGCCTTTTGTAAAGCCGACGTGCTTGACAAAAATAATTTTGTTTCAATGAAATGAATAAGAATTTGTTCTGTTTTTTTAATAACCTTTCTAGTAATCATTGGTCTATAAATTTGTCCTCAATAGTTCAAATAATTTTCGAGTTTCGAGCACAAACATACGCACGCAGAATTTTTATATATAAGATTATACTTACGGCTGGAAAAACGAAAATTGTATAGTACTTTTTTGGGTTTTCTCTACATATTTAAATACCCTGTATTACAATCTTATTTATCTAAAATATCATCGATTCATTATTTCGTTTACGTTCTTGTACGCTTTAAAGGTATTGATAAGTATGAAATGAAACTTTTAGTTACGGATTTCATAGCCCTTTATTTTACATTTTTAATCCGACGTTTTTGATGATTCTCGAGGCACGATTTCCTCGAGCCAGAGATGTTTATCGACCTGATGTAATATTTATCCCGGCTACCGTCAATAATTCATAATTACAAATGTGTAGTATTCGCATAAATAAAAGAAATCAATATAAGTTTAATTAAAAAACATTTTGTGGAAAGAGGCCTATATCCAGTACTAACACAGGCTAACAAACGAGAAGAATAAAAAAACGGCCAAGAGTGAGTCAGACTCGTGCACCTAGGGTTTCCTAAAATCACGCAATATAAAATTTTACTCAGACAATATCGGTTAACAAAAAAAGTGTTTTCTTTCATTCAATACGGAATCTTTAGCGCGAGCACGACTTGCACTAAGTTTGACACTTGTACGTATTACTGTTTTTAAAAAAGAGCAATAACACAAAACGTTTTTTGTATGGTCCTTAACTATTACTACTTGTTTTTTAATTATTATGTTTTAGGATATCCACTATAAAAACACATATTTTGTAAAAATTACAACCGGCTAGTTACGATTCCATATATAGCCCTTTATAGAAAGGGCAGACGAATGGACAGACGCTCTCCATTCGTCTGTCTTAGGCCTAGTGAAAAGCCTTCGCATGGAACCCTAACGAGGAAGTCCTGTTGACTATGTAACGCAACATAAATATAGCTATATAGTAAGTAAGATTAGAAAAGATATAATCATGGTACCTGTGGGTAAGTATTTTTTTACCATCTTAATACTGCTTCATAATATATCTGGAATTTTGAGTAGTAACATCAAATTGCTGTCAAAATTTATTAGCAAGCCGTTATAACTGTATGATATCCAGTTAAGAAATAATTACTTGTTATATGTAATACTAGTGTCCTGGCACGGATAAATCAGTAATATATTAACTAAATGTGAATGTATATTACATAGAAATCTTCATCATGAAATGTTCTAATTGATGGTGAAAACTACTAAGAAGTTAAGAAGCTATACACGAGAATAAATACTGAAGGTGATTTGTTACTATTTAAAGATAAAAATGTTGCTAGCTTTAGTGGATGAAGGAATGAAATATACTTTAATTGTACACACACGGATTTAACATACAAAGATTATAAGGAAACAAAAAACAAAAAGTACAATAGGCGGCCTTATCGCTAAGAAGCGATTTCTTCCAGGCAACCCAGAAAGAAAAAGGAAATATGATAAGTATCGGGTTCGGGTGTACACATAATAGAAAGTGAAGTGAACATATAATACATACACATGATTTGCAAATAAAATAAATACAAAAAATATACATAATATGAATATATGAAATACATATGCACGTACATACTATTACAGAGATACAAGTCAACGACATTAAGGAAAAGGAAACAAAGATTAAGGAGGCATAAAGTATTTTTTTTAACTGGCGCTTGAAAACAGGTAATGATTGTGCTCGCTTAATATGAACTGGAAGAGAGTTCCAAAGCCGAACAGCTTCAACGGAAAAGGATTTAGAGTAAAAAGAAGTGCTGTGAGAAGGATTTCTGAGTATTAAATTGTCATCAGAGCGAAGAGAACGATCAGGGTGAAAATCACAGAGATACTCAAACCGCTCTTTTAGATAAAAGGGAATGGTCGGATTGAATAGAACAGAAAACAAAAGTGATAAAAGATGAGTATTCCTGCGAAAACGAATTGGGAGCCACTCGAGCTTATTTCGAAATTCAGAAACATGGTCATATTTACGAAGGCCAAATATGAACCGTATACACAGATTTTGAAGGCGCTCAAGTTTATTTATATGCTCCATACTTAAGTCTAAGTAACATGCATCAGCATAATCAAGAATTGGTAAAAGGAGAGATTCCATGAGTGCAATTTTAGTCGGTATGGGTAAAAGTTTCTCAATCTCCGGAGAGAATTAACAGCCGCAAACATGTTCCTGCTCACTTCACTAATCTGAGGAACCCAAGACAGAAACTTATCAAATACAACACCTAGGTTTTTAACCGTGTCACTATATTGTAATTGAACGCCGTCAAAAACAATACAGGGAAGAGAAGTCCAATCGATTCGTGAAACAATCCTTTGACTTCCTATAATAATGGCTTGTGTTTTAGAAGGATTTACCTTTAGTCCATGAGAATTGCTCCACTGTACAATGGTATCTAAATCTTTATTTAGTGAATTGATTGTTTTGGGTAAATCCTGTAATTTTGATTGACCGTAAATTTGGACATCATCAGCATACAGGTGGTAGAGAGAAGATAAATGGTGAGTGATGGAACTTATAAAGATTGAGAAAATAAGAGGAGATAACACGCCACCTTGCGGTACCCCGGCATTTATCGAACACCAGTGTGAGTACTTTTCATCGATCCGAATACGTTGCCGGCGCCCATGCAAGTAACTGTGAAACCAGTCAACGACCGCAGGAGATATGTTAAGAGAAATTAGAATTGCTAAAAGCAACTCGTAGTCGACATTATTAAAAGCATTACTGAAATCCAGTAAAGTCAACACTGTTACACACTGGTTATCCATACGAAAACGGATATCATCAGTTATTTTTACTACAGCAGTAGTCGTACTATGACCGGAACGGAAACCGGATTGAAATGGATTCAAAAGGTTGCATTTGGACAGGAAAAATGTCAGTTGTTTATGAACAATTCGTTCAAAAACTTTAGACAGGAATGTAAGAATGGAAATAGGTCGATAGTCGGAGAAAAGGGATGGATTCGACTTTTTAGGAAGAGGAGTTATCTGTGCATCTTTCCAGGAAGAAGGGAAAAGACCGGTGTTGATAGAATGATTAAAGATAGACACAATGACTGGAACTAGAAAATCAAGGATGGGAGTGATCATTTTACGACAAATGCAGTCTGAACCAACAGCATCAGAATTGACTTCCATAATACTTCTCCTAACATCACTGCAGTCGATTTGACTAAAAATAAAAGCGGGATCATCAGAGGTTGGTAAAGCTAAAATTTGATTTTTTGTCTTTTGTTTTGTGGCACTGTCAATAGTGCAAGATGAGGAAAAGATGCTGGTTTAGCTCGTTTAGATCAATATTACTAATACTTGAATGACAATTCCTACTCGCTTTCCCAACCCCAAGAGATTTCAAAAATTTCCACTCTCGTCCGGAGTCTTTTTCTTCGAGTATAGATTTATGGATATGGCGTCGTTGTTTATCTCTACACAACCTGTTGCATCGATTCCGAATATTTGTATATTTAACTCGATTGGCTTCACAAGGGTTTGATTTATATTTAGCTTTAGCTACGTTCTTCTTGTGTTGTAAAATCTTTATGTCCTCAGTAAGCCAAGGAGCAGGGAGATGCCTGATTCTTACTGGGCGTATCGGAGCGTGGGTATCATAAAGTTTAACTAAAAGAGAATCAAAAATTTCTACCTGGACGTCAATATTATCAACAGTAAAGACTTCAGTCCAATCAATCTGGGAGGCATCCTCTCGCAAAAGATCGAGATCCATACTACTAAAACTACGTTGGAGAAGAATTCTTGATTTAGCTTTGGGCGGACGTACTTTATATGATAAATATAACAAGTCGTGATAAGAAAAAGCATCTGCAGGTCCACAAAGTCCACTGAGGAAACTAGAATAAGATCAAGAAGAGATGGAGAACAATTTGGAAAGGTGTGTGTTGCAGATAGAGGAAGAATGTTTAGATTTGCTGCCTTTACTATAGAATTAAGTCGAAATGCGTTAGAGTTATTTTTTAAGAGACAAGTATTAAAATCGCCCATAATAATCGAATGTTGATATTGTGGAATAAACAGATCTAAGAGGTTTTCAAATCCAGGAATGTAGTCAATTGTAAGATTGGGATTATAGTAAACACCAAGTAAAATTTTAAGGTTGGAAAGAATAACCTCAATAAATAAATGTTCTGCCCTGGTACTGTCTGTGATGTTGATACGCTGACGATAGCAAACGGTATGTGAGAGCGAAGGTATATGGCGACACCTCCGCCAACACGACCAGTACGATCATTCCGTATGAGGGTAAAGCCGGGCAGAGCATATGATGTAGAGGATAGACAAGGTTTTAACCATGTTTCAGATATTAGAATAGCATGTATGTTTTTGTTGTCAAAAGACGAAAGCATATCATGAAAATACTCTGAGCATTAATATGAATAATGTTGAAATTTTTCAGGACATCTGAGAAGTGTGAAACAAGCGTTTCAGCAAGAGAAGGAGACTATGAAAACTACTGCTGCTACTCCATTCGTCTGTCTTAGGCCTAGTGAAAAGCCTTCGCATGGAACCCTAACGAGGAAGTCCTGTTGACTATGTAACGCAACATAAATATAGCTATATAGTAAGTAAGATTAGAAAAGATATAATCATGGTACCTGTGGGTAAGTAATTTTTTACCATCTTAATACTGCTTCATAATATATCTGGAATTTTGAGTAGTAACATCAAATTGCTGTCAAAATTTATTAGCAAGCCGTTATAACTGTATGATATCCAGTTAAGAAACAATGACTTGTTATATGTAATACTAGTGTCCTGGCACGGATAAATCAGTAATATATTAACTAAATGTGAATGTATATTACATAGAAATCTTCATCATGAAATGTTCTAATTGATGGTGAAAACTACAAAGAAGTTAAGAAGCTATATACACGAGAATAAATACTGAAGGTGATTTGTTACTATTTAAAGATAAAAATGTAGCTAGCTTTAGTGGATGCTTATGTTTGAAGACATTTCATATAGAGTTGTAGTTGCAGTATGGAAGATGATGGTGAAATATGTCCTATAAATTCTCAACAAATTAATTGAATATAGTCTAGTAATGTAGATCAAATTGAATAGTTCTGTATCAGAGAGCAACCGCGCGGCCGCCGGTTTCGCGGCGCAGCGGTTGTGGTCGCGCAATAATCGCTTATGAAGGCTCATATATCAATCAGAGCGTTTAGGTGTAATTTAACGACATTTAATTCAAAATCCTATGCCAGCGTAAACTCTAATTATTATGAGATTTAAAACCGCATGATATCCAAGCTAACAATGCATTTTAGTCGTATATCATATTCTTTTTTTTTACGTAATGTTTCAGTGTATTTTTGGAACAGCCATTTAGCTATCGTTTATTTGCGGATTTTCGGTGGCGATGAAATAGTGTTTTTGCAAAGTAATTTGCATTTCATCGCGTTGACGTAAATTCAGTTTGAGCGTAAACATTTGTTTTTTTGTCAAATCTGTACGCAACCAACAAATTTCCATAACTATATTATTTATTATATGCTTTCGGTCACGTGTTTTAAAATATTGCACGAAAGATAAATAATCTATTGAATGTTTGAACGCTTTCGAACTAGCATTATTAATTTTATTGCATTTCATAATGAACTAGTTTTCTTTTACGAATAAAGAAAGAAAAATATGTTTACATTTAAGTTAGATTTTATGTCAAATATTAAGAGCTCGTAAGAGCGCAATAGCTACAGACAGATGGCGGGATATAAATCTCAAAAAATATCAGATCAAAAATAAGCAGACTGATGTTGGTTAGCGGCGTCTAAGGTGAGGTGTCTGGTACTGCGATCACCAATCCGCTTGCCAGGCGAGGCGATAATGCCAAACCTTCTTAAGGGAGAGATAATGCTATGGACTATTCTCAGGCTGGATATATGAAATCAAATATCAAATTGCATACTTTTACACAGACTATGAAAGTGTGTTGCTTAAACAATCATGTAAATAACACTTATACAATATAAATTACAGTGTAATTTTACAGAAACTGTTCACAATTATTCCAGGCTCAGGCTCTGTTTTTTCTCCGTACGTAACATATCACAGCCCTTGTCCTTTTGCAATTGTAATTTTCCATGCGTGTCTCGAATTCCACAAAACAATGTTGTATTAAACAAGGGGTTGGGGATGTTTGTCTTAATTAATTCTGTCTAAGTAACAACAATATTACATTCGCAACGACGAACTTCACAGTTACATCGGGGTTAATTTACTTACATGTTTCTATATCAACTGGAGCTCTTACATAAATTCCCGTATACATAGGTTCCGGCTTCGTAGCCGACCAACTTTGGAATGCTCCACTGACACCGGCGCGTAACTACTTAGCTTAAATACTTTGCTGTTGCATGACCGATAGATCCCGATGAAAATACGTTTAGTTTGGTGTTTTCTATCCTAAGAAGATAATCCGCCTTAAATTTCGATAAGATCACGATGAAAGCTTTAAAATGCCTCACATCGAAAACCACAGTGAAGATGGTCGAGATGCTTAATTAAAAAGTTTTCGAATTTATTATAATAAAATTTTAGAAAATAATGCTATTGCTGAGCATAGCATAGTATTCTTGATATTGATGGTTATCACATTTGCCTGCCAATTTCAGGGTAAATAAGTACTTATAATAATTTCATTTAATAAAAACCCTTTGGTTATATAACCACTCAATTTACTTGCGTAAATACGCAAATGAAAACAGAACAAATCGAGTCACAGGTACGACTGAAACTACTTAAACGATCGTGAAAGGGGAAACCTTACCCACACGCGGTGCAACTTGGTGACAAACGGACGAAACTTTGGTGTGGTTATACAGGCTGAGAAAGAATGAAGAATAATCATCGTATCAGAACTAATTGTGTAACCTAATAGAAACGTTATACAGTTTTAAAATAACTTCATTAATAGAAGAATTACAAATCTTTTATTATTTTTTGCATGTATTAGTCTAATTGCTGGATATAAGCTTTTCCATAAAAGCTTCAACAAAAGCTGGTATGACATGCATAAAATATTTGCCCATGTTCACCACGTAAGGCAGACAATATGGTGAACGCAAAGCCAAAGCCTCGTCTGTAAGTGAGGAGTGTGCACTGCATGCAGGTGTACATGAGGTTCATTTTAAGAGAAAAGAATGGCATATTCCCCTTCCTCCTAAGTATAAGTATAGTGTAAAACTATTAAGAGACTTCTGTTATGCTTTCATCTTGCAAAGTAATTAAACTTCAGAGGAAAGTGTGTTAGTTTTGCTTTAAAATATGTTAGTGTTATAACAAAGTTAGTTGTTTGCTAGGTATCTGTCTAACGAGTATGGTAATATTAAATTGAGTGGCCTGAGACTTGAATGACGTAGAATAATTAGATAATGTAAAAATAATACAAAAATAATCTCTTTTACAACAACAACCGAATGTAATAATAATCTTAAGGAGTATTCGACTACGGCGATAACTTCCGAATACTATCCGCAGTTAGCAACTGCAAAGAATTTATTGCAATGCCGTGAGTTCGCGTTAGCAATGAAGCAATTATTCGTCTTAACATTCCTGTATCCTATGTAACGCTTATGCGAAAAGATCGGAGGAAGAGTTCGACGCAGTGAAAGAGACGCAGAATGCAACACCTATAAATTAATGATAAATTTTTTACAAAAAATTGGATTTCGACTGGGCTAAGAATCCAGGACTACGAGTAAGTAGCGTACGATATTATATTAAAGTGCCCTAGTATTGCCAACAGATAGATACTCACGCATCGTCACCTTCTTTCAAGCAACGATGTAACCTTTAAGAATATTACCCGTTCTTTGGGGGAGGCCTATGTTCAGCAGTGGACTTCTAATAGGCTGAAATGATGATGACCCGTTAAATAGAGTGTAAAAGACAGCTCAATCTAAACATAATAATCGTACAAGGATTTTATATAGTCATGTTTAATTTATAATTTTTAATAAAACGTAATCTGTAACGTCCTGTAATAATGTTCTTTTACAATAAAGAAGTAATAATATGTATAGAAATCACACAGTTTTTAATATTAAATAGCTAAAGATTTGGGTTTCTTAAAAACACTAGTCATCAAGTCCCAAAATAGTATTCCTTGTGTCTTGGTCACTGGATGGTGATAAGATAGATGATAGATGTACATACTACATAGATAAAATAATCATATATATATATATAAATATTCATCATACAAATGTTTGCCCCAAGAGGGATTCGAACCGGCAACCCACAGCTTCGAAGGCAGGGTCACTACCAACTAGACTATCGGGTCATCTTGAGTTCAAACATCTAAGTTATTGTGTTTCGGTATACTCTTGAAAATAGCACTAGTTAGGATTATTTGGAACTAGTGATGCGTATTGTCATCACCAGGTTTGGAGATATATGTAGCCATAGTATAGCCTTACAAAAGAATTACCAGAAGATTTTCTATGCATTTCCCTGAGTCATCACTTTTGCTTCACTTGTATATGTTTTATAGGCGAAACTTTAAGTTATAATCAAATCCAATAATATGCATTAACATCGCCAGAATGTAAATTCAGTCGTAAAATGGCACGCCCACACATTATTTGGTTAATTAAACAAGTAGATATGGTTTATAGCCTGGCCTCATTAGCAGAAGCGCTCGAGCGTTTGTAACATTTATTATTCATTTAGTACTGGCTGCATTTTAGATCTACGAACAGTAATTTAATAGTAATCTTATACGAATTTTATAATTTTTAAACGTATTACAAATAGTATGGCATATGAAAGTGTGGTAGCGGCGTAAGCATTCGCCACTACCTTTCTTCCCGTGGGTATCACAAGGTATCCCGTGGGTTCGGGAGTAAGCTGGTGACGACAGCCATCACATTCTATCACCCAGAGCATGTGAAGTAGCAACCTCGTACAACGAAGCGCGGTGTAGGACACTCCCAACAAATTGGAGAGACGACGTATTGCGGGAAGTCGATAAATACATGTGGCTCAGGACCATACTTTGTGACAATCTTTGAGGGAGGCCTATGTTCAGCAGTGGACTTATGACACGATTTTCACCATATTCATATATTTTATAAATACTTAAATTAAGTCTTTTGCATAATATACCACATGGTAAATAAACAAAATTGAGTATTCTTTTTGCTTTCTACTAAATTTGAACAAAAATATTTCTGAATTTATTCTAGTGGAAGCTAGGCGGCATAATCAGTAATTCAACCGGCCAAGAGCGAGTTCCCTTCATGCACCGAGGGTTCCGTACAACGACATAATATATCTGTGTTATGTATTTACCAAAAACTGTGAGTTTTATTTTCATTCAGTTTGGATTTCTTACGCAGCTCTTTAAAGGTAGGACGGACGGACAGACAACGTAGGCTTACTAATAGGGCTATGTACGGAAACTAAAAAAATTGGTGGTGACGTACCGAGACAGATACTGTTCGAAAGCCATAAATAAAATATAGACGAAATTGTAGAGAAAACAAACAAAAATATTCTCAAATCTAAAATTTTAAAAATGTCACTATGAAAATCTTCGCTGTATTATAAATCATTTGAATTTCAAATGTAAAATATTTTCGACGAAAGTTGAATTTAAATCTGATAGAAGTCGAATATTCATAATATAGAATGATATGCTATTTTTCAATGAATATCATTTAAAATTTTCTCTGTCATGATAATACTGTCTAACCGGACGCTTTTTTTAGGATTGATTTTCTGAAAATGTCTTCACGGATGAAATGGTAGAGCTAATCGAAGACTTTACTGATGCTCGGATGGGCCGGCCCGACCGGTGAAGGTGTGAAGTAAAGGGATCTTATGCTTCAGCTTTTCGTTCGGTTCTTCCCCCATTATACTTTCCCAAATATTCTTAACGGCCATTAATGTACCTGCAGCTCCTCTGGTTAGGCAGATGTACGTAGGTAATCACTTACCATCAGCTAAGCCGCTTGTTCGATTGCCCCCTATTCCATAAAAATCTCATTTTGTCGATACTACGTCGTCTGGTGGAAGCATAGGAGTATCTCATCATCTCACTGACCACCTGACTCGTGAGTCAGGTGGTCAGTCGTAAATATCAACATAAAGAAGATTGTAAATAGATCTCGAGATACCCAACAAACGCACACATAATAATTTCAAGTATGTAAAACCTAAATTATACCAGTAGCGTCTTAAGTGATTCGTTGAGCGACTGATACTTCGCTAGGTGATTGACTACTTTTCTGACTAGGAGTCATCTGGTTCCATCGCCAAACAGCAATGTAACTATTGTTGTGCTCTGGTTTGAAAGGTATAGACAGTATTACGGTCTGCTAGGCATATCAGGTTAGTCTTTAGGGGAGTTGTTTGCAGGTGTCCAGGGCCTGCAGTAGCCACTTACCATCAGATGAACTGTTAGCTCGTTTGTCACTCCAATCCAATAATAATGAAATGTTGAAAGAAGCTTATGTCCAGCAGTGGACTATGTAGAAGCTGCGTAAAAAAGTGTTATGGATTTTTATGGAATATTTTTGATGACGCTGACTGAGAAATCACATAAGACGGTGGCAAGTGTCCCGAATATAGTGTTGTCGCCGGGTTTTCTCACGGAGAATAATAAGTAAATGTGAATAGAAAATGTATTTCAAAATGAGATAACTAGTTTTCATAACTTATTATTGATAAATCATATATTTTCTATTATAATAATAAATATCCTCTAAATATGATTTTGGTATTGACGTTTAATTTTAATTAAAAAAACTAACTAACTTATATAAAATACATAAAGTGTATAAAAAACTTAAGAGGTTAAAGTATGGTACCTTATATCGCCTTTTTGAAGAGAGACTTCTTCAAAAACTACCTTGACTCTGTCTTTAGGCCTGCAAAAAAGAGTGCATTGTATAAATAATCTTAGAACTAAAAAAAAACTAACATTTTGAATATAGAAATACATCTTTGCAACATTTAACATGTAAGATTTATGTGAATCTGTGTATTATGATACAAATATTTCTAGAATAGTCTTAATTATTATTTTTATACTTAAAGATGCTGTAAGTATTCTGCAGGACTGCCGGACATAGGTCTTTCATTTAAAGAGGATTTGCCGTGATTCCAACGCTCGGCAAGCGTTTTGGTAATCGCAGAAACAGATACCTCTCTGATAACGTAGACGTCGCTGCCGGTCACTAATCCGGATAGTGTAGCTATGTTAAAGTATGCCAGACATTTGAGATGCTTATTCCGCGAGCTATCGTATGCCACGAGATTTCTCTGGCATTTCTGCATATGATACCCACGGGGTGTGATACGGTGGCCGATTCTTTTACGCCGACGTCTCACGCTCATATACTTGACATCAAATTACTTAGAGCTAGATTTGTTAAGTGGTGGTAAAATATATAAGTGAATATCAACGTACTCAATCCCAATGATAATAATAATTAATTTAAAAGATATTAGAAAGAAAATAATAAAATCGCATATATTACGACTTATACGATATGCATAAAAAAGTACATCATGTGGAAGAAGCAGTGAACACATTTGTGGGAGATAAGTTGGTGCTCTTTATATCTTCGACCTAGGTAATACTCTATATTTGCATGTGGACTTGTGTAAAGTATTTTTTCTAATGTATTATAAAACTGGCATGTGGTTTTCGGTCCAGCATATTTCGAGATTTTTCAGGATTTTAATTTAGTGAATCCATTCCACACCCACAAAGTAAGACGGTCAGTAGATTGCTCTAAAGAGCCACATATCGGGAATGAGCTACAAAATGTAGATCTCTCATGATGTGCCATTGCGACTTTTGTCTACTTTGATCTCAAGAAGATAATTCCCTGAATGTCTTCCTTTATTCATCTCATATTAAGTATTACTTAGTCGGTAAATAATAAAAGTAAATATAGCTAACTGACCTGCCGTGAAAATGATAAGAACATCGCACGTTGTTCGGGTAGATGGATGGGTACCGTGGACTATAAAGACGTCCGTGGGCTGGCCTGTTGCCAGAACGGCTGAACTGGTAGTCGCAATCAGTTCCTGGAATACGAACACCTTCTGTTTCGAACAGGCCTGTGAACAAAACAATAATTTAAAAATACAACATAGTTACAAATATTGATAATACTTGTACTTGTAGTTTCAAGTACTACGACTAAGTAACCGGCCGGTTTCGTCTTACAGCATCTTCAGGGTATTTTTATTGAATATCCCGAATTGTCAATATGATGAAGTTCCACCAAGTGACAACGATCGCAAGTATAAAGTAATATAATTATAGTAACACACCACCCGTACTCACATACGCCTTCTCCCTGTACAAAAAGTGTCAGAAGTCATTTAGTATAATGTCTGTTCCTAGCGAATGGTATCTTGCATCAGCCGCATCGTACTACCATTAATATCGCGTTTCTAACGTAACTCATACTTTCCTACGAACTCGTGTGTACTTTACTTTAGTTTCTACCTAACTTACGAAAGAATTCAGGGTTTTTATGGAGACTTTAATTATTAAGTCTATAAATATTGCACAGTGTCTACTATTGAACATTGATCTTTAACTAAGTAACTTGTTATAATGATAATTAATTATCCCTTTTTTTTGACGAAATTACCGTTTGGCTAGCAATACAACGGCTATGTTCGAAGTTTTTCTTTGAGATAAATTTCCGAAACGTAGAGCAACTATGGTAACCGACACAGCCTTTCGGGAGATAGTCGATAAATGCTTGGGGCTTAGAACTATGCTTTGTATTAATCAATAAAGGATGCCAATCTTTAAAAATACTACTGCCTACCACCTGCTGTGGGCAACACTTATGATGCGATGAATACTGTCACTAAATATCATGTGGTAGTGGCCCCCTTCTTTCCGTGGGTGTTATAAGAGGCAATTAATCCTATATCCCGGAGAGAGACCAAGTTTACCTTAGTCATGCCAGATTAAAATCCGCAACATCTCTCTTCAAAATTTATTCATTATTTTATCGTTTAAAATTATATAAATATAATTAAACTTTATTATCTTATCCGAATCAAAAAGTGCTCTATTACATTTGGTTCGGCTGACCTCGAGTGTTCGAGAGATTCTAGATACCATCTGTAAGCTTAGTGCATTAAATGAAGAGGTAATTATCTAATGAATACCCTCTCATATAGGAATTATGGGTAACGAGGAGGCCGACCGCGCAGCGAGACAAGCGATAAACGATGATATTACTTGTTGTACTTTACCAGTACACAGTGAATTATTACACTAGGTTAAGGAAAACTGTAGGCAATTATGGCAATAGTATTTTGATGAACGTTCACTTAGTAAGGGGATATGGTATAAAGCCATTCAGTGTCAACCTCCTCGGTACGAAAAACGGTCAAATAAGTTAACATTTTTAATGGGAATATCGGAATCCTGTAACTGCTTGGAGTGTGTAGATGTCTAATATCTTTTAACGCAAAGTGTTCGAACACATTGTCAACAATTGAGATAGATCTTGGTATCATCATTTGTAATAGTATTTTGCCTTCCCAGCTTTCTGTGGAAGGCAATCTATTGATTGAACTTTATTTACAGCCAATGTATATGATGTATTTGTCATCATGTGTTTTTGCATCTACGGTGTGATATAGTCACTGAGTGACTAAACCCCTTTATTTACAATTAAACAAAGATTAAAATAAAATCTCCCTTCATTAATGATTGATGGAATTGAGAGCATATGTGTATAAATACTGACACAGCATTTACAATGTCGATAGTCTGTGTCGTATGGATGGTCTAAATATTAAATGTAAAGGTTAAACCCTTTCAAAAGTTTTCTCTTAATAATTTTGTATGGCGACTGATTTTCTTCGGCGTATACCAACTTTCTATACAGAGTTCACATTTAAACAGTTTATCTGAAATAAAGTCGTAACACATTTTTGAAACGATTCAATAGTTGCATCGTTAAAAATATGAGTGTATGCGTGTAGAAATAAATGCAGCGGTTTTTCTGCTTCTCTATCAGAAGTTGTTGGGATTTATTTTTCTATATGTTTTTTTTACTCTAGTATAAAATGAAATATACCTCGTAAAACGATCACCATTCCAATCAAAATTGGAGCAAATATTGTACGGCCAGCAGAATTACAAAAAATATTCTTTACGTACTTAGTATATCTACAAGTTCTGTTGCACATTAAAATGAATATCTCTTTAAAGTAATCGTTTAATAGAAATAAAATTTATGTCTTCATATTTTTCGAAGTCTATGCGAATATTTAAAAATAATTGAATATAAAGTGGCTAAATATCTTTACAGGTTTTTAATCTATTTTGAACTTACGCACTGTCTCCGTGGGAAATTTATGCACTGCTAGCTCTAAAGATTTCTTAAGAATTTCAATGTTGAGGTAACCTTTTGAGAATTCCATGTCCTTCAATACTGATCACAATTTGTAGTCCAACGGGTTCAGGTCTAGACTGGACGAAGTCTCCTGTCTTGTCGAAGTCTCATGAAGTCCACAACGTTGTTCACGAGTCAGGTTTAGGTTACTCGTGCTTTGTGAACAGGAGCAGAGTCTTGCTGGAATGTTGCTCTTGACTGATGGAGGATGATGATCTCGTTGAACTATTCCAACAAGTTCAGAGGCTTCGATAAGCTGTGAGCATACACTTTGTCTTTTTTCTAGTTGTTGTGCTTTTCAATAATCATTTTTAATTCGTTCGTTAAGGGGACATTTCTATGGTTTCCATCAGAGTATAAGTACAACAAGCGTTTTGATGGATCCACTCTCATAAGCAAGCAAGACTGGTTAACGGCATGTCATGACTTTTTTCATAATTCTGGGTCCTAGCAGGAATCATTATTTAACGCGATAATATTTATTGTTTCTTTATTGGGTTTCGTTGAATTCTGGCTTTAACACTGGCGTTAACAGCTCATCTAGGTCTATCAGCATGGGGTTATACCTTGATCGCAGTACGGAGTTTTATGGTCTTCGACAGAGAAATTTTTGGTGTACCTGTCCATTGAGCGATACACAAACATACGGTTGACTCCTAGCTGTTGGAGGTCTTAAAATAACTGACAGCTCTTTACCCAATTTATGCAAAGAAATCACTCCTCTTGATTTTCTTTAACACTTCATTCCATAACGTAATTTAATAATTACAATATGATGGATATGGATAGGGTGAATATGTGTTCACTTTACTTGCACTAGTGTTGCCAAACCATAAGTTTTAACTGTAGACTTAAAGATTTTAAACAAATCGTTACACCTCCATGGTGATTCGAGAACAATTCGAGCCACCACCACCATACGCAAGGTTTTTTTTAGTTACGTGTTTTCAACCAGCGTTTAGCGACATTCGTTCTCACCCCGATCGCCCGTGTCCACTGAGGTCCCGTTTCTGGTAAAGCAAGGAAAGGTAGGGAAAGGTCCGCTACGCTGCTCCAGTGTGGGTTGCCGAATTTCACATGTCCCCGAAATATATATTTTTTAATATTTTACAATGTTTTTCTTCACCGCCGAGCACGAAGTAAATACAGGACTTAAAAATACTATTAATAATTTTAGTGCTTCGGGAACTGGGGATCGAACCCTGGTCGATCGCGTTTTTAAACTAAAGCAAGCGCCCTGTCCACTAGGCAAACATACTACCAGCTATATTTGTGAATTAATAAATTAATTTGTTGTACATGACTCAGTGATGACTCATCATCATCATAATTAATTTGTGTCCACTGTTGGACACTGGCCATTCTATGACAGCGCCAACAAGTGGGTATGGTATATACATGTAAGATTTGCCCATATTGACCATGCTGCATTGCCAGCTTCTCATAGCGATGGGACTCTCTCAAGATAGCGAAATCGGTAGGCCAGGGCCTCGTTTGTTAGCTACCGGGGTGTATTTATTTATTTATTTAAACTTTATTTAAATACCTTTAAACAAAAGTATTACAAAGGGCGGACTTAACGCCTCTTGGCATTCTCTGCCAGTCAAGCCGGGGCGTGGAGAGATATAGTAAGGGTGCCAAACATTAAATTTGGTAAAGGGAATAAATATATAAATATACACTTACAATTAGATACATACAGACGGAATAAATACATATAAACAATTATGAATACATATATATATATATATATATGTATATAATATATATATATAATATATATATATATATACATACATTCAGCATACAAAATATTATTATAATTACAATGACCGATGATATCAATTCCACTAAGAGGGAACGGATGTCTTGAAGAGGTGTTCACGTACCAGTCTCTTGAACGATAACTTACTGGACACTTTCCTAATGTCTTCAGGCAAGGAATTCCAGAGTAGTGCAGCCTGAACAGTAAAGGAGTTGCCTACAAAATCGGTGAAGTGTTGCGGAATGCTAATCTTATGATTAGATGAAGAGCGAAGGACCCGGTCATGAGTTGAAAACACAAACTGAAATGTATCGCCATCAGTTGAGGTTAAGGTTGGCATTTGGAGAAAAAGAAGGCTAATATATATACAGCACAGCATACATCCTACAATTTAATATATTACAAAAAAACAGCAAGTGTTACACTTATCGCTTTCCAAAGACATTTCCTAATAATTTTTTGTATTTCACATAGCAAGTTTGGTACATTTTGTATTATCTTTATACCTAACTATACGGCCTAATTTACTTGAGTTGGAGTCAGCTTTATCCCCGTCCGGTCATAAAGCGACCGCTGGTAATATTAAATTAAGAGGATCAGGTGGTTTCTAGGTTAATTGGCCTAAATGTATGGTGTCATGCGGTACGATAACAAATCTTGACAAGACCCACCTCATTGCGGTTAAGGTACATGATATTTCGCTTAAACCAGAGACACGGTATATTATATTTCAAAAATCTCGCCTTTAGGTCAGGATTTTTTTAATCTGTTACATTTTCAAAGACAAATAACTTGTATCCCAAAATGTTATCTATATAGCTATAAATGAAACAGGTATAGTTTTCGACTAGATATAACTGTATAGGTATAACTGTTATTTGAAAAGAAAAAACGGAAAGGATTTTTTTTGCTGTGTTCTTTTTTCACACTTTACATATTGTATGGGCAAAGTTTTATCTAAATTTGATAATAAATCTCGTAGGAGTAAGCAGTAATACATTGTACTGAAGTCATTCTCGTGTTGGGCATAAGAAGAATACGCTACTTTTAATAGTTTTTTTTTTAAGTTGTAGCTCCAAGCTTTTGCTGCTGCTCAAATTAGCCGGCTCGATCAGGGTAGTATAGTTCCACAACAGCCCAGAATATTGGCGTGAAGTAGAGGCATCTTGTACTTCCGCGTTTCGTTGAGGTGAGTGCGGTAACCGGAGATCCGCTCCCCGGTCTACCTATTCCCTTTCTCATTATCCCTTCATATCCTCCAATAATCCTTCAAGGCTAGCAACGCACTTGCGGCTTCTTTGGTGTTCCAGATATTCGTAGGCGACGGTAATCAAGAGATGCGTTTGCCCGTTTGCCTCCCTTTCCCGGGTCATGCACCATTGTCTTCTCTTTTTGTCTTCAATCCAAAAAGTTATGTTACATACAAAAAAATGTACGTGTTACATGGAGTAAATCATAGAGCAAAGTGCGAAAATTTTATAAAACAGTTAAAAGTAAAGTAGCAGTAAAAGTAAACCGACACCGGGGACCGAACCCGAGCGCTCTGACCGCTAGAACAGAGCATATATTTTAAATCCCTGAAGGATTATTTATATCATTCTTATCTCGACTGGCAAATAAGAAAGGGACTTGAAATTTTGTATGTGTACTACTAAACTCATCATCATCATCATCATTTCAGCCTATTAGAAGTCCACTGCTGAACATAGGCCTCCCCCAAAGATTGCCACGAAGCACGGTCCTGAGCCACCTGCATCCATCGACTTCCCGCAACACTGCGCAGGTCGTCACTCCATCTTGTGGGGGGTCGTCCTACACTGCGTTTGCCCGTACGTGGCTGCCACTCGAGAACCTTTTTTCCCCAGCGGTTGTCAGTTCTGCGAGCTATGTGGCCGGCCCATTGCCACTTCAGCTTGCTGATCTTTACGGCTATGTCGGTTACCTTAGTTCTGCTGCGGATATTATCGTTGCAGACTCTATCACGCAGAGAAACACCGAGCATAGCCCTTTCCATAGCGCGCTGAAAAACTTTGAGCTTCCTCATACGGGCTGCAGTGAAGGACCAAGTCTCGGATCCGTATGTCATCACTGGCAACACGCACTGATTGTATACTTTCGTCTTGAGGCTTTGCGGTATACTCGACGAGAAGATATGACGTAGTTTCCCGAACGCAGCCCAGCCGAGTTGGATTCGTCGATTGACCTCTGAGTCGAAGTTGGACTTACCTAATCGGACAATTTGTCCCAGGTATACGTACTCGTCTACAACTTCGAGCCTATTGTTCCCAACAACAACCGGTATTGGTGTGACATGGACGTTTGACATGAACTTCGTCTTGTCCATGTTCATCTTAAGACCAACCTGTTGGGAGACGTTATTGAGGTCATTGAGCATTGTACTAAGCTCCTCCAGCGATCCTGCCATAAGAACTATGTCGTCGGCAAATCGAAGGTGAGTGATGTATTCGCCATTGATGTTGATACCGTATCCTTTCCAGTTCAGCTGCTTGAAAACATCTTCCAATGCAGCGGTGAAGAGTTTCGGGGATATGACATCACCCTGTCTTACACCTTTCTGCAGTTGGATTGGTTTCGTACTCTGATTCTGTACTCGGATAGACATCGTAGCCTCATTGTACAAACACCTCAGCACTTCGATATACCGAGAGTCTATCTGGCACCGCTGGAGAGACTGTAGCACCGCCCAAATTTCGACTGAATCGAAGGCTTTCTCGTAGTCCACATACGCCAGACATAATGGCAAGTTGTACTCCTCGGCCTTCTGTACAATCTGGCGAAGAGTATGTATGTGGTCTATGGTACTATAGCCTTTTCGGAATCCGGCTTGTTCGGGAGGCTGGAAGTCGTCAAGTCTGTTCACTAGACGATTTGAGATGACTCTCGAAAACAGCACGTAGACGCGGCTCAGAAGCGATATCGGTCTATAATTCTTCAAAAGGCAGTTATCCCCTTTCTTGAAGAATAGGACAACCACGCTTCTACTCCACGCTTTCGGCGTAACACCGCCATGAATGACGGAATTAAACAGCTTCTGAAGGACAACGAGTATCGGTTTTCCACCCGCTTTCAGAAGCTCAGCTGTAATTCCGTCCTCACCCGGCGCCTTGCCGTTTTTAAGCTGTTTGAGAGCCATCCTAATCTCGCTCAGACTGACGTCCGGGATGTTATCGGAGTAATGTCGGATAAGCTTGGCTCTTGGGTCGTTACTCACATCAATGTGTGGTTTCAACGACGTTGTGTACAGCTGTCCGTAAAATCTCTCGATCTCACTCAAAATCTCGGCTCCAGCGGAAATGACTGCGCCGCTTTCGGTCTTCAGCTTGGTCAGTTGGCTCTTTCCGATAGACAGATCTCTGGCGAAGACTTTGGAGCCTTGGTTCCGCTCTATCGCTTTTTCAATACAGGCTGTATTGAATTTGCGTAAGTCTTGCCTCATACATTTGGAGATCTGTCTATTCAGTAGCCGATACGCTGACGCATCCGTTGTAGACTGCAGCTTTATCTCACGCCTGGCTTTCATGAGTTTAAGAGTGTGATCGGAGAGCTTTTGGGGCTTGTTCGTGCGGCGGGTCCTGCGAAACTTAGCTTCTACCGCATGGACAGTTTCCACTAGCCTGCTATTCGTATCGTCCACTGTAACGCAATCGTCTAGGCACTGAAAGCGATTATGCAATTCGAGCTGAAAGCTCTCGGGGTTCTGGATAAGGGCACGTGGTGGGCGGAGCGTAGACTTCACCAGACGAGACCGCTCGAGCCTAATGTTAAGGTTCAGTGTGCCTCTTACCATTCGGTGATCACTGCCGGTTTTTACCCTAGTGATCACAGAGACATCACTGAACAGCTGACGCTTGGTCGTCATGATGAAGTCGATCTCATTTTTTGTGGTACCGTCCGGGCTCATCCATGTCCACTTCCTGTGGGGCCGCTTCTGGAAATAGGAGTTCATCATAAAGAATTCCTCCTTTGCCATGAAGTCAGCCAGCTGTTGCCCTCTTAGGTTCCGTTGCCCTACTCCAAAGTTCCCCACTATCAGCTCATCGCCTTTTTTCGTACCTAGTTTTGCGTTAAAGTCTCCCATCAATACCGTGTAGTGAGTCTTAGAGCAATGCATGGCTCTTGAAATATCCTCATACATTGCCTCCACTTCATCATCAGGGTGTGTCGAGGTTGGTGCGTATACCTGTATGACCTTCAGCGAATACCTTTTGGTTATTCTGAGTATAAGGTACGCGACCCTACTCGACACACTTCCGATCTCGATGACGTTGTTGATGAGAGACCTGTGGACGATAAACCCGACACCTCCTTGGGACAGATGGTCACCCTGCCGGTAGTAGAACAAGTTACCGGATTTTAGGATTATAGAGTCCTCTCCCTGTCTTCGGACTTCAGACAACCCCATAATACTCCAGTGTAACTTGCTTACTTCTTCTTCCAGTTCTAGTATCCTCTCGTCGGTCCTCAATGTGCGTGCGTTATATGTTGCCAGGTCCAGTCGTTTGGGTTGGCAGCTACAAATCAGCCGGTGATTCTTCGCACCCCCTGCCTCGCCGTTACCATGGCTGGCACCATAGCCAGGACTAGCGAGGCCGCCGGGGACTGGGGGCCATTGCTTTTTTCTACCTCTCATCATGGGGGGGTTTGCCTTAGTTGCCACGCCTGGCGAGCGGGTTGGCAACCGCAGTTTTTTTTTTTTTTTGTTCTAGTGGAGGACGATGCTGCTGCCCATCTCCTAATATAATTTTTTACCATTAGTCGCCTTTTACGACACCCATGGTTAGACAGGGTTGGCGCTATTCTTTACTTCCGACAGCCACACGGAAAACACTACTAAACTCATGCGGTTGCAAACAAAATTGTAGGAAAAATCGAAATTGATTACGTCATTCGAATCTACGGAAAAAAAGTTTTTTTGTTTGAGAATAAATCTTTAAATTAGGACAATATGATGAAAACTTTCTACACCTATTATCCTTAAAAACAAATGAAGACTTTTACGTGCATCTTTTATTTATAATTTACGATACGAGTATACTACATCTGTCGAGAGGAGACAGGCTGTTATGTTAGTTGCATAAAAAGCTAGAACATTTTTCTTATAAACTGAGATTTGTTGGTAATTCTATTTGTGTATTTTTTACTTAGTTTTTTTTTTTTTGCAAATTGGACCAGTTTGTAACAGCAATAAAAGAGTATTTGGTCAATTATGTTCGGCTGAAGCGGTGTGGAAAAATAAAAAAGTATTAACTCCGCCGTAATTATAACATAAAACGAAATAGCTTGCGAGTTAGTTCTATTTTCTGTAAGTTTTTGTTCTTGTTATTTCGTACCATTGTAAACAGTATTTTTCCCCTCGTTTTTTTTAGCAATAGGCTTATTTGATCTTACTTTTTAACTAATAATATTGTAATAAATTATGTGCTTGTTCAACACAAGCTGACGTTATCCAGTCCGAAGCTAGGATTTCCTGACTCAGTAACTGAATAGTGATAAGATACATAACATGTAAAAAGTAAACTTTTTATCACATATACATATAATACAAACATTAGAATTTTTTTATATCTTATTGCCATTGCATAGAAAGCTAAATATAATAATTTTAAAAATTTTCGTCTGTCGGTTTGTTTACGCACGCATCAGCTAAAAACCCCTTAACGGATTTTGAAGAAACTTAGCACAAATTTTGTCTCTCTGTCTGTTTGACTTTTGTGTAAACACGTATCGCGGAAAAAGCACTTAACATATTTTGATCGGACTTGGCATAAAGATACATCATTTTCTTGGCCATATTATTGTATAGGTTTTATGATAGCTTTTGGTTTAATAACAGCTTAAGTTGTTGTTACTGTGTGTGTACGATGTTTTGATTTTAGTTTGCCCGTTTTTTAAACTTATCAGATACTTAGAGGTTTACGCTATAATGTTTTCTTAAAGTGATTTCATCTTTCTTAATCCTAAAGCACCATGTAAGCTATTGATGAATCTTAAAAATTTTGTAGACAGAGCAGGCAGCTCAAACTTTTTTAACAAAAGTATTTTAGATCAGATTTGCAATCCTGGGGAAACAGTTTTGACTATGGTGCGGCTCTTCGGGTACAGAGGAAACTTTACAACAAAGTGGTAAAAGTACCCAAATCACGTTCAACATACTCCTACAATAGAATAGCATAGTGAAATGTCGCCTGGTAGTTTGTATGGTAAGAGGTAGATCATGACAAATCGTAAGGATATCTAGGACGTTGATAGAGTTTTACGAGATAACAACCGAAGTTTTTACATGCGTTTACAGTTACGGTAATGTTTCCTAGAAACTCGAGACATTATTTTCCTGTACTTTGGAATACCGATGAATCTTTGCCGATGAAATTAATGCATGTTTAAAGTGTTCTAGAAATTCCTACTGACCACGTCTGGCTGTTATTATACAGTTGCGGGTTAGATGTGAGGAAAATCAAAACTTACAGTTTCTGATCCGATTTTGAAAGTTAATATTTTACAGAATAATAATTTGTTTACAATAGTTTCAAGGCCGGAAAGCTTCATTGAAATTAATTCAACCATATTGGCTAGGGAAAGTTTCGAGTATACATTCATCTAGACAGGTATCGATCAAGATTAGGCCACCACCATTGAATGTTAGAATTCATTATTTAGGTATATTCTTTCACAAAAGACCATGAAAGTAGGAGTACTGATAATTATATTGCGAAGCCTGAGTTAGAGATAAGCTTAAGTGTGAGTAGGTAATAAGAGTAGAGAGGAGCTTAAGTGAGATAAACTTATGTTAGTTTAGCCTAAACTAGTTTATGTAGAATGTATCCACTCCTAAGGAAACACTGGGTTGGCCGGCTCTGGAGTTTTGATTTTGGTCGGTGCTAGCCCGATACAACCCGTCCATGCCCCCGCGAGGACGGGTATGCGTTAGGCATGTCCCCATGTATCAAAAAAAAGTTAGTTCAGCCATAGTTGTTTGATATTTATATGTGATCAATATAGAGATTATGGCCGGTGAAATAATTTTCATTATGCGGATCCCATTCGTTCTAAACAACTTTCCGTTATGTTTTAAAAAACTTTGTTGTGCCACGTCTGGGATAAACATTGCGTGCTGTAGGTGTGGACTTAGCCCAAAACTGTTTCTTGTATGGCCAGCTGTATATCACGATCGAGGATACAATCGCCAACTTCGAATATTAAAAAGCATTGTAGCGATATTTTAGTTATTTTTTAACAGCCTTAGCAGTCCACTGCTTAACATATAGCCAATAAGTAGGATTTGCCTTAACCGCCCCGCTAGGCATCGAGTTGACACGATGCATCTTAGACAGAGCTCAATTCAGAGAAGACCTTTGTCTAGAAATGGAATATTCACAGGCTGCTAACTTACTTCTCAATTATAACTGTGATGGGTTTTTCCTTAGTTGTCAGTCATGAGGTCCTGTGATGTGGTAGCAAAATTTTCTTACGCTACCACCACATGGCGACGTAAAAGATTATTTCGGAGTTTTTCTTTACCTACATTTATTAGGCTATGTAGGTTAACAAGTCCTAAGAACTATCAGTGAGAGCACAAAAAAATAGAATTTCACGGTGCACCGTGTCACAGCCAGTATTTATCATTTATCATAGCAGGCCTCTCAGCTAATTCTAGTATTCGGAGGTGTCTAACACCTCAGTCTCCCCGGGACCACGTGGGAAGTGCAAAAGTTACAATTAATCGCGATAAATTCCGTAAAATTCGTGTAAATCTAAGATTTTTTTTTTAAAATTCTATTTACTATGTGAACAAAAATGTAACGCCACTGGCGCAAACGTTATTGTAGATCTTGAAAAGGTTACTCCGATGCTTTTAATTTCTCGAAAAAAAAAATTACACAGAAATAATATTGCAGTTAAAATCGGAGTACAATTCGCGTCTGACATCATGTAAGTATCCATTTAGTGCTTTGAGATCGAGCACACTCCATTATGAGCGCTCTCAGCTGGTCCTATCCTTACGGTCCATGTGCTTTTTGAACTATTTTATAAAATGTTTTCTGATTTTAATATAATAAAAAGGAATAGGGCGTCTAAGCTGTATGCGCGTTTGAAGTAAATCTAAAAGCGCGCAGGATTCCATTTTTGAAAATGAATCGTTAAAAGTTTTTTTAACACACCTACCTCAAAACTATTTAACTTCATTCCTCGAATAAATCATACTGTACATAATACATACTTTTTATTAGCATACCGGCACAAACTACTTGGTACTTTAAAACGCCTTGATAAAAGATGGCGGCCTCAAAACAGCCTTTCTGTTTGGCAGCCATATAAAATGTCAGTTACTACTTTTTGAAAACGTTCCGTTCCATTATTACAAAATAACTTTGACATTGGCAAAATGTTTCACTTTTATTGAAAAAACAAATAACGAATAATAAATTAAGAGTGTATTACGAATAGTTTTATGCTCATAAAGTTCGTTTTTCCGGCACGGACCGTTACTTCCGTCCGAATGATTATCTGAGTTACACTCAAGTCGCGCCTAAAGAAGTAAAAAAAATATGGTTATAACTAATTTCTTGAGTTAGTCTTTTATTTTATATGTAAATGGCTGTCTCAAGGTTTTCTAACGATGACCATGGTTATCTGCACTTAATGGCCGACGTAAACTGCGCAGGGTATGTAATAGTACTGCAAGAGCTGAGCTATTCGTCGTCACCTTATGAGTTAACTAGTGTATGAAAGTTATAAACTTGACCACAATAACCAATAATCTTGTATTATTGGTTATTCTGACGCCATAACTTAGTAGACACTAAGTATAATAAGGAATATACCCTTTCGCGGCTGAGGTGGTAGCAGCGGGCCGAAATGGTTAACGGCAGAGCCATAGATCAGATCCACCACGGGGTGCTGGAAGGGCTGGTGCTTCCGAGCCCGCCTTGCTAGGAGGTAGACGGGGAGGAAGTGTTATTTTTCAAGATGGGGCTGAATAAGGCAGTCGGCGCTGGTAGAGGATGTGTGCGAAAGCATTCACGTGGCCCTGTCGAGATGCGACGAAGGCGAAACACCGTTGCGCTTTAGTAGGTGCAAGTCCGCCCATAATTGTCAGTGTGTCCGGCGTATAAACAAAGAAAAAAGAATGGTTGACATACTAGACTCAACCCAACCTAAAACCTAACTGAAAATGTTGAAACTTACACAAACATGTGATGCAGAATAACGCTACTAGTGTCAGGGTGTCTTCATTTCGATCACCATATCTGTTTAGCGCTATTATGAGAACTATTTCTGTGGAATGTAGATTTAGCTTTCCGGGATGTCTCTAGTGCTGCTTAATAAATTGGATGATATTACGCAATGCGTGCCAATGTCATTGTAAAAGCAGCACCTGAGCGGGCGCCTAGCCTCTGTATTATTACAAGAATAACATTAATTCCTACATTATTATTCGATTAATAAATAATTGTATCTATTATTATTTTTGAATTAATAAATATGACCAATTAAGAAAAACGTGGAACAGAATCAGTTAATTTATTAAATTTTATGGGACTGCCAAATTAAAATAGTCATGAATTTCATAGCTTTTAGAACAAGTCCTGCAGTTGAGTAATTAGCGGTAACAGTTCAGTGCTCGTATTTAATTTCATTATTCACATCAGTTGCCTACCGGCATCAGCAGATATTGTCCATTTCCAGTTGGTAAGCCACGTGGGCTTCCTCAAGCCACTTTTTGTCTCTCCAAGAGATAAAACTTAAAGACAGGAAATGGTAGATTGGACCGCCACTACCATGCGGCATAAAATAAAATTTAGTTTTTAGCTGTAGTAAATTCAGTAAATAAGTTTCAAACGTAGTCTTGCAAGTTATACGTTCCTGTATAGAATAACGCTTTTGCTAATGATTTTAGAAGTTAGGAAACTGCACCTATATCGATAACAAGCGCTTCGAAAAGTTTCCTCCACATAACGTGCTAGGTGTAAGCACCACAAAATTCACTCGAGCCGAACGAAATAGTTTTTCAATAACGCTCGCAGTTTTGAGCGCAGTCGAGAGTTTTTCATTACTTTTTCAATATAGCAGTCGTTGATGCTATCACTGTGCGGACTGCGCGCTGTTATTGTAGTGGAAAATTAAACGTTGTTTTCAGTCGTATTTTGTAACAGTTTATGTTCAATTTTGTACACACATCGTATTTCTGCAACGAATTAGAAAACAAGATCGATGAGGTAAACGATCTCTGTTGGTTCTTTTTTGAATTTTTATAAAACACACGGACTTGTCTATTATTTTAAAGTTTAAGTTTTTTTTTTAAGCTTGGGTTTGGTAACGGTAGCCTTTTGAAGAGCTGGGGTCTCCTATTTCTAAAGATACCCGTCCCTCCTCGAAGCATCGTTATTACTTAATTAATAAAATTTAATAGTTTAATAATCAAAAAAAAATTGTATAAAATGTTTCTATAATTAATTTAATTTCGTTTAAACTCTGAGAAAAATACTTAATGTTAGCAGCAACAACAATAATGTCACACTGGGGTAACTGGTTCTCGGCTTGTCGTGGCGGGGGTGTCGTGCCGAAATGCGGTAGGCGGTGGCTATATGTCAGATTAGCTGCGGGCTTAACCCCCATGGCCTCTGGGTGGAGGAGTCGGGGGGCTCCGTTGCCCACGTGGGTTTGGAAACCGAGTTGGTAGACAAGTCCGTGTTCCGACGCGTCAAGCCAGGAGGGAGAGGGACAAGATTTATTCTCTCCCGTGAAGGGGACCTTACCGTGGCGGTTGAGTGCGGAAGTGTTTTCGTGGACCGTCCTTGCCGCCGCAAGGGCAGGTATGTGTTAGGCACATCCACTTAATTTTATACTGATTGGTCAAGTTAGATTAGAACAGTGACCAAAACGAGTGCGAGAAAATCCCTTGACACAGCAATGAGTTTCATATTTCTTAAATAAAATCATATTAAACAACGTAATTCATCGTTAATGTTTTGTAATATCTACAGTTGACAGAACTGATGCTATTTAATATATTATAATATTTAGTTATAATCCCGAAACCCGAAAACAATATCCCCAGATATCTGATACCTGGGGATATTGTTTTCGGCACTTTAATATGTTTCTTAAATTAGACGACAGTAACAGAACAGAACAATTAATTAAACAGAAAAATAAATCGTCCGTGTTTAATATTTGCAAGCTGTTGAATTTGTTTGTACTCACGAAAGTGTACACTTCGGAACATCTATTTCAAACATTACCTTTAGAAATCCAACTCTAATATCGGGCAACAATAAACCCAGCGCTGAGGTACAATATCACGCAAGCGGCAGGTAATGAAACGCAAACACAGCTGTGTCCGTCGACACTTCACTATGTTTGGCGTTGCTGCATTCTGAAGCTCACGGAAATGTACCGATAAGTGAGAGAACACTTCAATGATTTGATTAAGGTATAAAAAAATTTATCCGAATAATAGATTATTTTCACTGTATCTCCACTCTTTTACTCTCTGTTAACGGTCCATTTTTGGACATATACCTCTCCGATTTACAATACATGATTAGGCAAGTTGGAGAGTACAGTACTAGACATCATGCATCTTAGAATATAAATAATTATGCTGTCATGACCGTATACTCTGACCACACTGATATTGGTTTTAGTTCAGTGTGGTCATAGGTCTTGAGATTATCTTGGAAATCGTGACAACGTGACTCTGACTGCCTTATCGCCTTTCTAGTGTCCAAGCCAAAGATACATTTTTTTATTGGAGAAAGCGGTTCACCTGATGGTAAGTGATTACCGTCGCCCAGGTACATCTGCAACACCAGAGGTACTGTAGGTGCGTTGCTGGCCTTTAAGGATATTAGGGAGATGGAAGGAAGGATGAGGAGGGGGATGGGAAGGCGGTGTGGGCCTCCGGTTATCTCACTCACCGAACGAAACGCAGAAGCACAAGATGCCTCTACTTCACGCCGGTATTCTGCGAGGCCATGTTACCGATCCGGTCGAGCCGGCTCATTCGAGCAGCAGGCGTCGCTTGGCTCTTCCACTTTGAAAATCGTACATAGGTTTTGAAAAATTCACTTGTACGAGTAAGTATTGTCTGGCATTGTTACATAGGGAAAGGAGACATAACGGATTTTCATTTGCCACGACAGTGTTGGATTCGGTGACCAATTTTTATTGTAATCGGATGCAAGGTTGCAAGCGTTGTCGACGGGTTTGCTTTTAGAGATTTCCACGATATTATTCCCCCATTTGTCGGGTGGTTTGGGATCTTGAAATAGTACCCATAGACGACTTTATTAATATCTAGAAGATGAGACGGGTTAGTGATTTTCTGACGTCGCACCATCACATAGTACTTACAACATACTATATTGCTAAAGAAATCATTATTTGTTTACTCAACATCTATTCGCGATAAGTAAATCTCGGAAGGAAGGATGCGCATTGCCTCCGGTAATGATCAGTCACAACATACGTTTCCGTTCGCTGCTAAAATATTGTTAATTGAAAAAATCAAATTTTGGGCTAAGCGTTGTCAATTGACTCTACAAATTTAGAAGAAATATTTGATAATGGTAAAAACGTGGTTACTGTTAATGCTTCTAAAGTTTGATTTCTGGTTTAAAACCACATTATTTCATTATTTACATTGAGATGTTGCATTGTATTGCTGCTGGTGCTCCGTACTTAGTACCGCCGCAGTAGCCATACCTTGTCGAGTAAGTATTGCTACTCCGGCCATCAACTTGCCTTACAAGTAACCTTCGTAACTTAGGAACTTCAAATTATCGAACAAACTTACGGAAATTGATATAACGGTCATCAAAATCGTCTAAAAGTTACATAACAGTCTTCTGTTATAAAGTTACATAACAGTGATCAACGTATCACTTTATTAAGTGAATCCGTTTTTCGATATATGCATCGTAGAATTATTCAAGGGCAACAATATTGTAATACACTTTTTTTACCGATCGCTAACTATTCACGCAGCGCACGCAAAAATGCGTCTAGAGGTTTTCACGTTATACGTAGAACTAAATATGTATAACAATTACATCTACTGCCCAACTTCTGTAACAGAAATATTTATTACAATGGTTGGACCTCAAACACTGTAGTGAAAATGCCATCCAAATCCATATTCAGGTTTTTGTGTTATGCGCGACTATACTTATTTTTGTATATTAAATAGTATAGTAATAAATATATATTTCTGTATATTAAATACAATTTCACAAAATATTTTATATACAGAAATAGTCTTATTAGAGTTTTATAGTACAGATGTCAATGGTGCAAGTAGTACTCAGTCCATTTTTTTGATTACATCAGCATTGTATATTATAAAGAGTAATGGTCCGAATATGTATACCTGCTACGTTTATCCTTGCCGTTTTGTTGCAGTTCAACTTGTCTGGAATAGTTCTTAAAATAGCAGGCGAACCATCTAATAGCATTTCCACTTATTCCATAAATGCTAGCTTTTCAATGATATGCACAGTAGTATGATCATAGGCCGCAGATTAGACATAATAATCAGGATTACATGTTTGAGGTATATGCTACGAGGCACCACAATAATACTAATAAAATTCTAAAAACAAATATGTCAACATAAATTATCTAGATCTATAACAGGCAGCAAAGTCTAAGGTGCAAGGTTTCTAATACTAAGATTGTTCAACGGCCTGCCCAGCTTGGAGATTGCAGCAATCTCTACATGTGATTTACGTAGTAAAGCCATGCGGTGGCTTTTGCTGCTGCTCAAATGTACCCACGGTCCCACCATAGCCACATCAGCGGTGAGGCCCCAAACTCTTATACACATACCTTTTATAACAATGTAGCATTTAAAAATATTTTTAATACATTTAATTAAAGTCTTGATCTTTGTAGGTATTACGAGTGAGTGACCCTTAACTGAGTCATTTAATACAAATTTTAACTAACAAGGTCAAGGTGTCCTGGAGAAAAAGTAAATCTTGATAACCCTGTACAAAAATAACATATTTTTAAAAACATTTTACACAGTTTTAAAATACTAAATAAGGGAGAAATTGTTGTTTAATCGTGTTATGCAAGCTTAACGAAATTAGAGGAAAAGTTTCATTTCTCCCCGACTTAATAATGGACTTTGTAAATTAGTTCCTTTTTCAAATAACTTTGTTGTGTTTTTTATTTACTTGGTGAAATTTTAGTATTTTGCTTCAAGAAAAATCTCTTAAATTTTATCCCGCTTTCATTGTGATGCCGTTGAAGTTTACTCGACTCGTATTAATCAACTGGCTTACTCGACCACTTTTGTCTTCTTTAATATTTATTATTTCATTTTTTACGAAGGAAAACAAACAAAGATGAAACAAAATAGATTAATCGCCAACCAAAAGGCATTACCATTCAATGGAAACTTGAAATGCTTATTCAACAAACTTACTAAGGGCTATTTCTATTCAAGAAAAAAGATAAAATTCTATAGAGACAGAAATAGGATCTACTAATGCTTCGTAGATCCTTGGTAATTTTTCTAGTAGCATATAAAAACTATGGTGTCTTAAAAGGTTCTCTATTTATAAATAAAGGTTTGAAAGACGAGGTATTTACTATTACGATAACCAACTCTGTTAATAATGGCGACTATTTGAAATGAAACTATTATTTACGGATTTTATCGCGTTTAATTTAGATTTTTTAGATCCCGACGTTTCGGGGGCTTCACAGCACCAGGTCACGGGGGACTGAGGTCTTTGACATCCTTATGTCATAGTTGACCCGGCTGCCGTCAGCCTTATAATTATAAATTTTTGGTCCGACCTACGCAGAATGAGCATCTTCGGTGTCTTGAGGTCGTGCAGTGCTATACTTGGTCTTGGATTTAATTTTAATAATTACCGAATTCGAGAAGATGGTAGCACCCAGCCATATCCTGTATTAAAATAAGGATGTTTCTTTAATTTTAAATAGTTTTAGATGTGCTTTAAAGCACTCCAAACGTCTTGAATATAAAAACAAAAATTAAACACGATAAAATCCGCAAATAATAGTTTCATATTTATTTGGTTTTTGTTACAAAGTATTAGCACTAATGGTACACTAGGTCTAGGTCAATAACAGTACAGCTCTTATGATTAGTCTAATTTAATAACATTTATAATACTCTTTTTACATCGTACTTCAAGCGCAGGTGAAGAACTAGTAAAATAATCTCGGCTACCATCTCAGAAGAAATTTATCAACAGAACACCGAAAGTAGACAATTTCATAAAACTTTCCTACTCAGAAGCACTAGGGACAGCTAACAAGGTAATAAGTCTCTCCAGCCGTAAATATACGAATGAAGTCCGGACTGCAGTAAAGAGACCGTTGTGTCTTCGATATATTTTCGGTTGTTTTAGTACTTTACATTCTTGTTTCTTTTTTTCACAATGCGCTCGTCCAAGTCTTATTGATTAAGTCGTTCATTAATATTTACAATACAATACATTAAGTACTTTTACTTGGCATAAGGTGGCGCAAACGAGCAAGTGGCTCACCTGATGGTAAGATATTACCGACGCCAATGAACATCCACAACACTAAAGGAGTGGCAAGTGCGGTACCGGCCTTTGAGAAAGGAGTAGGCTCTTAAAGGTCCCTTAGTCATTACTGTTCGGAGTTTTAAGGTTGCTTGACGTTGTATTAAGTTTACTTGACTAGACAGTTTGTCACACCCTATTAAGGAAAAACGCTTACAATCAGGGAAAACAAAAACAATTCGCTCGTGAATATTGGATCCAATAATAATAAAATGAACACGATAAAGTGCTTAGGATTTTTGATGAAGATAACGGAATATTTTTTCTCCTTGTCTTAATATTTTAAGCGAGTAATTCTTGTATATAGTATATAGATAAATGTAAGGATTAGAAATTAAGAATTTGGATCAAGTTTTACTTTCCATGTTCTGGTTCTGAGCTTGCCCACTGCGCTACATCTTTAGCGAAGGTATATAGTAGGCTGAACGAGTGAAGCTCGGTCCAGAGAGTTCGGCCAAAGAGTTATTTATAAAACTGAAACATCAAGGAAACATTCAAATGTACTGCACACTTTTCGAATGCCCAGATACCAAATGTAGATGGTAGGTGTACGTGGTAGAGCCAAGCGGCGACTTTTAATACTGCTGGAATGGGCCGGCTCGGGTTAGAACGTCACACATATTGTCCTTCTGCGTTTGGTTCGGTGCCAGAGGTAACCGGAGGCTTATTCCCCATTCTCCTTTCCCTTCCTTCTCACCAAATGTCCTGAAAGGCCGGCAACGTAACTGCTAGATGAAGTTGCAATGGTGCTGCTCGAACTTGTGCTTCTGCATTTCGTTAGGCGAGTGAGATTACCGGAGGTCAGAGGTGATGCCAAATACACTTATAGACCTCTAGTGTTGCAGATGTACTTGGGCATCGGAAATCACTTACCAACAGATGAGCCGTTTGCGCATTTGCTAATGCCTCTGTCTCATTAAAAAAATGGAGACATCTCCAAAGCGTTTTGAAAAAAATTGGAACAAATAGAAACGGTTTGATCATAACATATGCTACGTGTGGATCAATTTTGTTTAGGCTGAATAACCTGAATATTATCGTACCTTTTGAAAAGTTAAAGTTTAAGCCGAGGATTGAAATCAGAAACGAAACAGATTTAATTATCTAAAACAGAAGTCACATCGCCTTCAAGTGCCCCGTCATCTAAATAACAAACGTTTAATTTTGATTCATTCATTTTAAATAGTCAACACTGAAAATAACCAGACCAATTGGGTCACCCCGCTGGCAACCGTTAATATTAAATAACCACAATGCTTATTTAAAATTACCTTACTATACCTCAATGTAAGTTTTTGAACGCAACATTGTTATTGAAAACAAATTTTGAAAACAATTATCAAAAATGTAATGTTATGTATGTGTGAGTTAACGAAAAAGCGTATCTTAAAAAAATTAAAGATCATGTATATCATTCTTTAAGTTCTCTCAACTACGAGCCAGCTCCTGGCAACCAGTGCAAGCAAAATAGTATCACGAAAAGAGATGATATATTTACTTAATGATTTATTATTTTTTAGACATATAATTGCAAAAATTAAAGTTAATTGTATAATCAGCTTTTACTAGTCGGTAGGTTGCTTTTCTATCTACAAGCCATCCCACCACACAGCCCATGAATAACCCGCAGATTTCTTTTTTGTAATCTAAATAGTGTTGGCATTAACTGCATGTCCCCACAATAAAAAACTATAAGTTTTTTTTTATATAGAAGAAGGGGGCAAACGAGCGTGCGGCTCACCTGATGGTAAGTGATCACCGACGCCCACGAACATCCACAACACCAGAGGAGCTACAGATAAATAATTAAGGAAGGAATAAGCTCTTTTCTTGAAGGTCCCTAAGTCGTAACTATTCGGAAATACTGCTGGCGACAGCTGATTCCACAAAGTCGAAGTGCGTGGCAGAAAACTTCGATTAAAACGCACTGTGGTGGAATGCCAACCATCTAGGTGGTATCGATGGAACTTCGAATTCAGTCGCGATGTACAATGGTGAAACTCAGCAGCTGGGATCAATCCGAAAAGTTCCTCAGAACATTCCCCGTGGAAAATTTTGTAAAAAAATGCAAAGAGAAGCAACATCTCTTCGCAAGGCCAAAGGATCAAGCCGATCAGAGAGAGCTTGGTCGCCGACAAATCGAGCCGCTCGACGTTGGATGCGGTCAAATGGAAGGAGTTGGTACTGGGGTGCCCCTGCCCAGAGATGAGAACAGTATTCCATGTGGGGCCGAACTTGCGCCTTATAAAGTTGCAAACGGTGGACCGGCATGAAATACTGTCCCGCTCTACAGAGCACACCAAGCTTTTTGGAGGCCAATTTGGCCTTTCCCTCCAAGTGACCACGGAACTGAACGTCGCTCGATATGCCAACGCCAAGGATTCTGATACTGGCTGAGGCAATAAGGGGAATGTTCTCAAGAAGAGGACAAACGACAAAGGGATTCTTTTTAGCGGTGAACGCGCAAACCTGTGTCTTTTTGGGGTTGAATAGGACCAAATTACGTCGACCCCAATCTGAGACTTTGAATAACAAGGTCTCGACTTCAGACACAAGTTTGTTCCGGCACTCGTCGACGTGTTCCCGAGAAATATTCGCACGGCCTGTATATAGGGCATCACCCGTGCTGTCGCCTGCATAGCAATGAATGCTACTGATTTGTAGCATGTCGTTGATATGCAGAAGGAACAGAGTGGGAGATAGCACACAGCCTTGTGGAACACCAGCATTCACGGGTTTGGGGTCAAGGCATGCACCGTCGACAACAACCTTGATGCTCCGATCCGTGAGGAAGCTGGTGACCCAGTTGCACAATCTCTCAGGAACCCCGTAAGATGAAAGCTTTGAAAGAAGCGCTTTATGCCAAACCCTATCAAATGCTTTCGCTACGTCCAGACTAACCGCCAAAGCCTCCCCCTTAGACTCAACTGCTTCTGCCCATCGGTGAGTCAGGTAAACTAGAAGATCACCAGCTGATCGTCCGCGACGGAAACCGTACTGTCGGTCACTGATCAGCTGGTGTTCCTCCAGGTACCTCAGGAGCTGGGTGTTGATGAGTGACTCCATTATTTTAGATAACAAGGGGGTGATGGCAATGATGGCAATAGGCCTGTAGTTGGACGGATCAGAGCGGTCGCCTTTTTTGGGTATTGGATGCACAAATGCTGTCTTCCAAGATTCCGGGACGACGCCTGAAGAGTAGGAGTGCCGGAAAAGACGCGTGAGAACCGGTGCCAACTCAGGGGCACACATCCTCAGCACAATTGGAGGGATTCCGTCCGGCCCACTCGACTTATGAATGTTCAGGGAGCGGAGTGCCTTTCGCACTGAGCTCTGCAGAAACTGAATTTCCGGCATGGAGCACTTACACCACGGGATGGTAGGTGGAGAGTTTCCCCGGTCATCAAAAGTCGAGTTGGATGCAAAAAGAGAGCCCAAGAGATCGGCTTTCTCTTTTGCAGTATGGGCCAGCGAATCATCCTCCTTGTGTAGAGATGGGAGAGATGGCTGACAGAAATTCCCCTGGACAGCCTTGGCGAGAGACCAGAATGCGCGGGATCCCGATGGGAGGCGAACTAGTCTCTCGCCAATTCTGACAATGTGCCTTAACTTTGCCGCAGCGATAACTCTTTTGAAGGACCTGGAGGCAGAGTTGTACTCGTTTTTAAGAGCATTGGTTTTTGCATCCCGAGACGCCGATGCATCGGCCCAGGCCTGGTAGCACTTCCGCTTTCGGCGTGACGCTATTTTGCAGGTGCGACCAAACCAAGGCTGGGATTTACCTCCGACAGGCACTGCAGAGAACGGAATAAAAGTTCCATTCCCTGAAGTACCACATCGGTGACAGAATCTGCAACGACGTTGGGATCATCCAGCGAGAAGCAAACCTGCCTCCATGGGTAGGAAGCAAAGAAAGACCGCATTCCATCCCAATCTGCCGACCTATAGTGCCACACACGGCGGAACCCCGCAGATCGCGTTCGGGATCGGCGCGCGATAGGCACTACACTCCGGATCAGACAGTGGTCCGACGAGCCAAGAGGGGCATCGACTGAGACCAAATATCCGTCCGGGTGTGAGGTCAGCAAAAGGTCCAACAGGGAAGGTGTATGACCTTCCACGGCGGAACGGCGCTAAGGTTCGAGTGGAGTCCCCTGATATTGCAGAAATCCACGGCGAGCGCGGTAGGGGATGCCATAGTTTCCTTGCTGCGTTTGCCTCGAGTAGGAAAGAAAGAGAGCGGAATATTGCCCCCAGAATACGCGGGGCAGACTGAGCATCCACGATTAGGTAGCGTAGGAAAGCCTGAACGTGGATGCTCAGTGAGGGATTCTCCCTCCTGGGGTAGCTCAAAATTATATACCGCTACCATATTTGGGAAGGGGGGAGGGGGGAGAGGGTTACCTCACTCACCGCACGAAACGCAGAAGCACAAGCATGCCTCTACTTCACGCCGGTATTCTGCGAGGCCGTGGTACTTATCCGGACGAGCCGGCCCATTCCTGCGACAGCAAAAGCCGCCGCTTGGCTCTACCACGTTAAAAAGTCATTATATTGTGAAAATAACTAAAGTATATCAAACTTGCAGTAACTTTATCAGCCAGTGGACGAATCTTTCTAACAGTATAAGCATCTGAGCTAAGTCTATCCCATTGAAGCTATCGTGAATACCAAAAATACCGTTTTATATATAAATTATAATTCGTAACGGTATAATACGTTTTCAAGTCAGATTTTCGACCCACTTTGAAAATCAGTAAAGTAAATTTTAATATCAGTATAATCGAATTAAAATATAAGTATTATGAAGAAAGCTCATAAAAACCAAGTTTTGAAAAAAAAAATATTAATTTTAAGTTCAACCTATTTGGAGACACTATTGAGGTCATAGAGTATAGCTTCTCCAGCGATCCGGCCATAAGAACTACATCGGTGGCAAGACAAAGGTGAGTGATGTATTCGGTTATTTTAATAACGTATCCTTTCCAGTTCATCAGTTTAAAACATCTTCCAATGGAGAGGCAAAGAGTTTCTTTGCATATATGTGTACCCTGTTTGGATTTATTCAAATCATTTTCAAATTATAGTTATTTTTAGTGATAAAGATACTATATTAGAAAAAATATTTATTTAAACATTTATTTATATTTATTTGTTGATCATATGTGACACTTGTATAGATGTTAACATTTTGTTTATGTCCTATATGATCTACCACTTATTGGCATACAAATCTTAAAATTTGATATAATTTCAAGACATAGTTTTATAAGGTATATTATATTACATTATTACCAAATCAAAATTTATAACTACTATCAAAGTAAAATAAAATAATAACAATATAAATAAATAAATGTACATGTCTAATTTCATAATCAGTTAAAAGAAAAAAAATTATCGCAAATAAATTCCTGTATTGTGTAATAAACATTTACAACCAATATTAATTACAACATGCCTACCGAAGTTTAATTATTTGAATAGACAGAAAGAAAGCACGGCTTTTCTATTAAGTTTAAGAATTGCGTAATAATTATCTAATTGATATTAAAATTTATAAATTGCTATCATAAAATTATTTGTGAAATATAATGTGTAAATATTGCCATATTATTGCCATATACGGAGGAAAATTTAAATTTTTCAATTTGCATTTAGCCATTATTCGCAGTGAAATTGAACCTCCAGTGGGGCCTGACACGCAAACACTTGAAGAACCATCATTTCCACATATATTACTATTATTGAATATGAACATCATGTTAATAATGTAGATGTACTGATATGTAAATTATTAATTTCGTACCTAAAAACACATTACATTATATTTTTATTACATCTTCTTCGTTCTTTTTTATTAATTTATCATAAATAATTGCATCATAATCCTGAAAAGGTTTCTTTCGTTTTCGTAATCTATTTGTTTGCGAACTCAATTTGCATTTCTATGCACTACGAAATATAAAGCTTGTCAAAGTGCATCAACACTTTTACAAGCTTTACAGTTAGTACTACTAGCGTAATTGGAGTTTTTAAAACAGAATTATTAAAAAAAAATTGAACAAGAATTTAAACTAGAATTTAAAACTATTTATACTTTCAAGTACCTATTACTTGTTCATAAATACAAATCAACACTACAAAATTGTAACTTCTAATAATACCATAGCATAGATCATAGTGTAGTTCTAAGTCCGTTATATTAGAAAGCTTATGACCTAGCTATGTAAATTCAGATGTAGTCGAAGGTCCACTTCTTCCCAGGTCTGTACCGTAAGTACCTGTGACTTTGAAGCATGACGACGATACGAATCTGCCATTCGACTATTGTCGTGACAACTCCTGACACAAGTTAGTAATGCCTATTGCATAATATGAATAATACGCGTGCCTTATATGTATTTTAGTAAGGTTAATAGCATTGACAGAATTCTTTAAAAAAAAAGAAAAATCCCATCGTAATCTCGTTTTGGTTGCCGTGATTAGTGCTATATAAAATTATCTCTGACTTATGAATGAAGAGCTTATGTACGATAAATTTAAAATAAATTATATTTTCTTATCCCCATAATAAATACGGAAAAATTATCTATAGACAAAAAAAAAATCGGTAAAATTTTATACAGTAAAAAAATTGCTGCTTTTCCAGATAGCTTCCCTTCCTACTCGGGTGTTGGTAATTATTTATATTCGGTCGATCTTATTATCTTGTTAGCTGTCTACAAGACTTCTAAGTGAATAACTTTTGACAAAATGTCCAACTTTTAGTAGCTTCGTTATTGAATTTGTCTCGAGTTTTCAGTTTATTAATTTAAGGTTGCACTTTAATATTAAACATTTCAATAATTTACTAAACATTAAATATGATTTTTTGTGATCATTTTCTTCATATCCAGTGAAATGCACCATCCCACCGGTATAATATATGTATAAATGTAAACGTGTTGATGTTGATTAGTACGTTTAAGTTTTGACTCCCCGATAGTCTAGTTGGCAAGGCTGTCGGTTGTAGGCCAAAAGCAAAGGGAATCCTAATTTAGAACTAGACGACGTGTGTAAGTGTACGATATTACTCTGTACTTATTACCTTATTTATTTTTGCGATAAACTATTATTCTAATATTGTTGTAATGTTATTGTAATGCCCTAAAATAAAACAAATTGAAGCTAGATATACAAATATGCGAATCGTAGTTGTTCAAGACATTTGAGTAGGTATTGAAGGATATCAAAAAAAGTATATTCATTTATTTAAAATGACGTTAATGTGAAATTCTCGCGAGAGGTGTGAAATAGAATGGAAACACATCTGTGCATACAATGTTCTGATCACCGAGCTGCTTAGATGCATACTGAACGCTTTGAGAAGGATTTGTCACGTTATTTTTACAAACATGTTTATCCTACTTACTTTTTCTATACATGTATAATGAACATGACAGATAGCTATGTACCGTTAACTCAATTCAACCGTGAATGCAAATGTGATCAGATCTAGAACCTACAATGTTTCACGACATATATGTTGTTTTGACATATATATCGTGTTAGATCCAATGAAATCATTATAAATATTCTAGATTATTTATCAGATTGCCCTCAACATTACCTCATATTTGATAGGCCACAAATCATCGCTAAAGGACAGAGATTCCTACCAAGGACAATTGACGACGCTTTTGATATTAAAAAAAAATACAAATTTTATTAGAGAAGGTGGCTAGGATACCACTATACTGGTTTGGTATCCTGTGATAATTAAAATAAAATCCCAAGCCAAGCTTACCACTACAAGGCCAGAAGATACTGTAAGCTCTTTCTGCGTAAATTGGCCCAAAATTAATCATAAACCCGGGTTAACTAGGAAATCTGGAAGTCAAACATCTTAGCCTTCTCCGTAAATATGACTGCTGAAAAGCAATCGAAACGTCAATATAAGCAATTAAAAAAGTAAAAGAAAACGCGATAAAATTCGTAAATACTAGTTTCATTTTAAATACATTCGTAGTTCTACTGATTTAAATCGTACCGAAATGTTTTTCTTATATTGTGATATATTATAGTTAATTACTCGCTACAAAAGGTGGTGCTAATGAGACCAGATAAGTTTTCTAACATAGATTTTATCAAACTTTTTTGTAGAAAACTATAGCAGACAGTTAACTAGAAATAGGAATGAAACACCTGTTAATGGCTTCTGAATAGTAGAAGGCATAAGGATATCTACGAATAATGTTATCTGTAGAAGAAGTTAATAAATATAAAGTTCTGTTAACGAATAGCCTTAATTTTCTTGGTATTTCGAAAATATTTTTTTATACGAATATAACTTTATAGAACATTGTATCTTATTACCAGTTTTGAAAACATTAAAACCACAAAATAAGAGTAGAAGTTATAACTAAACAAAAGAACTAAAAATTTAATGAGTCGTTTTTCTCTGAGTCGTCTGAGAACGTACCAACCACATACCCATATCTGTCGTCAAACAGCAGTGCAACTGTTGTTGTGTTCCGGCATGAAAGATATAGACAGTCAGTATAATTACGTGCTGTGAGGTATTCTAACTAAGGCCTCAGTCGTAACACCGCATCTTCGATTGATGTTGTTTGCAGGTATCTATGGGTTGCAGTAGCCACTTCCCATCAGATGAACTGTTAGTACCTTTTTCACATCAATCCAAGAAAAAAATGTCTTAATCACTATAAAAACATAATATATCGAGTTTATCTTGAAATGCTATGCGCATAAATTTACCAAGCAAAATAATAGATAAACCAACAAAATTCTCATATAGGACCTTTATATTACTGCGAATAAACTTTTAGATTTGATACGTATCTCTCTTAGAGCCAAAATGTAATATTCCGGCTCTTGACATACAGGTAACTCCTAATTTAGGAGCTCGGGTTATTATTGAACAAAACAATTGGTTAGAGCGAAAAATAATAATTGTTATTATGATGGAATACTTATAAAAAAAATCTCGTATGGGTAGGATTTATATAAATATATAGAGCTCATAGATAATAAACACTAATTACGTACTTAACATAAGACTTAAAGTAAAATAAATAAATGAAACCAAACCAGACGGCCGGCTTTATCTGCTGCTCGAATGAGCCGGCTCGACCGGGTTTATACTCCGACCTCGCAGAATAACGGCGTGAAGTAGAGACATCTTGTGCTTCTCCGTTCCGTTCGATGAGTGAGGTAACCGGAGGCCTACTGCCCCTCCCCATCTTACTCCTTATAAGCTGGCAACGCACCTGCAACTCCTCTGGTGTTGCAGACGTACGTAGGCGACGGCAATCAAGTGAACCGATTACTCGTTTGGGGCCTTTCGCTATGAGAAAGAAAAATTAAAAAAAGAAACCGGCGAACGGTGCTCCTTCTGCGCTTGAGATTGGATTGATACGTCATCAAATCCCAGCCACCTGAGAATTTTCGAAAGGCTAACTAGGATTAATCCTTTTGCAGTGATCTATATGTGAATAATTTTGGTTGGCATACCACCCCACATGTCGGTCATTTTATTACTTGGTACTAAAGGTTTAAGGGGGAATATACCATATTTTTCTACAAACACCATTCTCACCTGCAAGTGGTACACCCTGCTAGCTAATAAACGAGGCTTTGGCGATCGAATGATGGTGTAAAGACTATATTGCCGAATCCAAATCTCACAGACAAGTAATGGGAGCTGTATCATTAGTGCGAGGGTACCGGCGCTGCGCTCTCCAACCCACTCGCCCAAAATGGTGAGTATTGTCAAAACCTTTCAAAAACCGCATGCCTGCTTTAGCTGGAGAAACCCTAACTAATCCGTTTGCCCAGTGACGTCTATGTTCAGCAGAGGAATTAAATAGTCTGATAAATTAGTTTTTCTTATTATAATTTAAGATCTTTAGTATGTATGAATTCCTTAATGTTTCTTTTATTGCATTCGATTAGTTTTACTACGTAAATCCTTATGGAAAGACCCATAAAACGATTATGAGGTAATAGAGCGTGCCGTAGGAAGCAATAAATCGACATTAATTGACTTTACGGTTACGGATCAGTCCTTTGATGCCAGTTCTCAATACAAGTTCCTTAATTAAATTTTGTTAAATATTGACGATCTTATACGACGTGTTCTTTGATTAAATTGCTCTGTTATATAATATCTCTCATAGGATTCGTTGTGAGAACTGCCTGGCTCAAAGATTCGATCTCCACCTAAAGCAGGTTTAGGGCACTCTCAAATGACTTAACAGATCAGTGTCGCTCAGGTTGACGAAATTTCGGGGAGCTTAATAGTATAGTGAACATATTGTATAGTAGATATTAAGGCTTTATCAAAATCATAACTTAGAGGAAAGCTAAACGTTATGTTCGCTTGAAGCAATACAAACAGAACTAAGATAAAGTGTAAAAAATATTACATTTCGTTTAACATATTTTGCGTAAGTTAAATGTAAAAAGAAGCCTTATCGTAGCAGTGTAAGAATATGCTACAACATTATTTGTTCTCGCTGGTATTGCAAGAGAGAAAAATCCTTGAAAATTTCATGGCAATCTTCTGAAGCAAACCCGATGGAGAAATTCAATATCCGACATGTTCTATCTTCCGAAGAGTCGAAAAGTTGGTTGCGGAAGCTGGTTTCGATACGCTGAATGATACCAAAAAAATCATAATCCCTGCCTACCTTTATAAGTGACAGGCTTGAGTACTATATATTGTATAAAAATGTAAAATAGGATATATAGTAATCAGACCATATGGGAAAATACGTTAACGAGGCTTTTCTTCTATTTAAATTACTATCTTTTACCATAGATTGTAGCACATGCATATTAACACTTGATATTATAATTAAGCGCGATTCAGTAAAGCGCGTACTCAATAAGTTTAACACCATACCATATAAATAACACTATGAATGTAAAATAATTATTCATTGAATTATTTTGATACGATATGTCAAACCAGTATTAAAAAAAATCTTGATAGGAGGACAGCAAACGGACTACAAAGTGATCCTAAAATACTTATTGTAAGAACTTGACAACGATATTTTCAAAGTAAAGGACACGATGAGTGAGATTCTCAACATGGAGTCAAAAGAATCTCATATACAGAAAATAACTTTCTATTGGCCCGGACTTAGCTTAAGTTCGTCTTGGGAAACTTGTAATGAACAATTTTACTTTTGGCGTTTGATTTCTTTGTCTTGTTCTCTTCCTTTTGAAATCTTTTCTACTTTGTTGTTCACATTACGATGGCTTTATAATTACTTGCAAAATATCTTTTTTAAATCCATTTACATACAAGTATGTCGCATCAGTCATTAATATGAGTAAATTAAATTGTAAAAAGCAGTTACAAGTTTTTTGTTTGGTTTACTTCTTATTTTTTTATTTATGAATTTTGAAAATGGAGGTGTGAAGGAAACGGGTTACTTCTCGCCAGGTCAGGTGTCTGTGATCTGGAAAGGACGACTGTTACGCCTGGGTGTTATTTGGAATTAGTTCCATGGTAATGGCCTGCTGAAAATTTCATTGCGGTACGATGGGGTTATAGGAAGAAAGTATTGCAGATAGCGCCATATTCAAATGACATTTCTTTATTGAAGTTTTCCAATTAATTTATGTTTTCGAGCCTCTTTTGTAGTAATATATCTAGATGTCTGATGATGATGTGAAAGCGTTTAAATTAATGTAACTATTTATTAAGTAGATTCTTAATGATTTCTTGTATTTATCTATCGAAAATTAATAATTATAAAACTGAAAGTAGCCGGGTTAACTATGACATCAGGACGTCAAACACCTCAGTTCCCCCGTGACCACGGGCGCTGTCAGCTACCGAAAAAATCGGGATTAAAAATTATCTGATTAAACACGATGAAATACGTAGATTTAGGTAGATACTTCAAAGTAGATTCTTAATAAATTTTATTAAAATTTTATTTCTTATAAATGTATGTATAAATATGTTCATGAAATTATATTATGGTAATTTTTGAATCCGGTAGGTCGATGCGCACAGGGCCCAGCACAATAGAACCTGATATTGCACTTGACTCGTCGGCCAATTGGACATATTCTTTATCATACTCATCATAATATTTGACATCAAAATCTCTTCTTGTTATGTATTTTTATTCAAAGAGAAGACAATTTGTCATATTTCCCTCTTTTCAGATGAGGTCATCACACATATTTCAGATCACACTTTTCAGATGATATCATCACTTACTTAAATACTTTCGTAGACCAATAATGTGATCTCAAAATCACAGATCGAAAGTATATGTGAAGAGATCAAACATGCACTAAACCGATTTTCTTTTATCGAAATCCTCTAACACACTCCTCTAACACACTAACTCTAATCATGTTATGATGTCTTTAAATATGTACTTAATATTTGAGCTATTAGTTTCGCAGTATACGTTTTTTTAGTATATGCCAAGGCTTTAGAATAATGCGAAAATGTTTTGTTTGCAGTAGAGTCACGGACTTTAATAAGATTAGTCGAAGAGCTTTGTCTCGCTCTCAGCGTTGGATAAACAATAGAGCGCTATATATACAATGCAAGAATGATACGGATTTTTTGTTTACGTTATTCTTTGTCTCTTATGAACATTTAATATTCGAACAATTTTATAGATATCAGAAATATTGCTTTAATCGAAGTTTTTAAATCCAAAATATTACCGGGGTAAGGCAGCATTGTAAAACTTTGCGATAGGATTACTGACAGCTTTTGAACTTTGAAAAGCACTTTAGCTCCAAAGCTGTTTATCACAACTTAAATTATTTAGTTGTAAATGTTTTCGTTAAATCCATTTAGCGGTACAATGAGGACATTCGGTTACAAATCTATTGAACTGTCATAATATGGCTACAGGGTATAGATAGTGGCATATAAAGGCTGCGACAGAAGGGAAAGAATCTGCAAGACATAGAAGCGGTTCGTAATGCAAACGATGACTACCACTTACTTACATCAAGACTCCATCGTAGTTCTTATATGACAGATTACTTTCTGTTAAGTAGACTGATGGTAGACAAATGAGTTGGTTTTTCTAGAAAGTTCTGAGGAGTTTTATTGTGTAAGATTTTCTGACGTACCTTTTATACGATGCTAAGAATAAAAGTATTTAATTTTGCTTTGTATAATCTACTGTCTGAAAAAAAATAATACAAGCATTGGTTTTTGTCTGCATAATTACAGTAATAAATATGATCTCATCATCATCTTTAACTTACAGAAGTCCACTGCTAGAAAGATGCCTCACACAAAAAACGCAAATACTTCTCGTAGATCACAGCCAGCAATTAACCTTATAGGGTAGCAGGCAAGCAGGTTGACGATTGTCATTTCCGGTGTGTTAATTGTATCATAGTCATCCCACTATTGCGTTGAGTTAGTGGTTTTTATTAGACAGTAGGCTCTCTAGGAGTCGTCTGGGTAGGCTTACCTAATTCTACTGCTAAGCAGCAGTGCAACCACTGTTCTGTTCCCATTGGAAAGGTATTCTGAGCCTCAATAAGTCCATTAAACTTTTTTACAGATATACATGAGCTGCACTATTATAATAGTCACTTACAATAAGGTGGCTATTAGCTTGTTTGTCACCCTATTTCAGTAAAAGACGTTACTACTTAACTGCTGAGATATGGGCCCTGGGTTCGAATTCCAAAAGTCCATATTTGTGCAAAAACAAACACTTTTGAATTTCTGGTTTAATACAGTTGTGATACTTTCCGTGTCTTTGACACTGCATCTGACCCTTCCTCCGATCTTATCGCCTCTGCGTTACGTCGGATACGGGAACGTAAAGACGAGTAAGTGCCTCTGTGTTTCCGTGTATACTTGCAGCACTATAATATCTCCTATGCTATTGAAAACTACCAATATGAAACCAGAAGTGTTTTGCCATGGTAGAGATCGGTCAGGAGAACATGATCAGTGGTGTAAATACCATCGCTTTCTCCCAATGACACCCTTACATGCACGTGGTGAACCTTACTAACATATGCATATTTAATAGCATGATGCTGCAGTCGCTATTCGATGATTTATAACATATGACATATAAATCAACTAAGAAGCTTGCAATATCAGACATCGTTATAAATTATCGTTGAAAAGATGCGAATATAAAGAAATATCAAATTTAAGTTTCTGTAACTTGACTTGCGCTGTTAGTTTACAATGCTCGCGGGACTAGTGGTATTAATTGGAAACACATATGTGCTTGCGTTATATCATATTAACGTTGCAACAGTGCATCAACTATAATAAACATAATTTGCAGACATACTATACATGTTTTTTTTTAACTAAAATATGCGGATAGCCTACAAGTAGATTATTTTACTTTTTTCTTTGATAGCTACTAAATGGTCCCTTGCTGGAAGAAGACCTCTTCCATAAGGAGGATTAGTTATAATACCCTCCCGTAAGATGGTCATAACAAATTTGCTCCCCCCCTAGATGCCTTAGACTAAAAACAAGAGTACAAAACACAATCTTGTAAGGAGATATCCCACCATAGCACAGCTGTTAGTTTTCACCTGAGTAACACTCTCAACACAGTACTTGTAATTTGTTTTACTCAAAATAGGCCTTATAATACCAAAATAAGGTGATCAAACTAAGAATAGGCACGTCAACTACCGAACTACCCTCTAAAGAGTTAAATGATTTAATTCTTTAGAAAATTATTTTAAAACAATTTTATTATTTTGTTTTTCATTGTTGGTAATAGTTGGTTTGACAGAAATCAAAGAAGACGCCATTTTGTAGTTGTCAGTCGTACAACCGAGTGCATGTGCCTGTGGAGTGCTACTGTTTCTTTGTGTAATTTAATTGTGGATTCTTTTCATAGGTGGTTTTTGCAATGTTAAATTGGTTGTTATCAGTTTTTGTTAAACTTGTTGTAACTAGTTTTTGTTAAATTGTTGTTTTCAGTGCTTTTAGGAGACATTGTCTGAAACTAAAAAATACTTAGAGAGTGAGATATTGCACTGAGAGAAAAAATATAGGAAATAAAAAGATATATGCTGCTAAAAATATTATGTTATACACAATATTTTTTGTACTCATGCTTTTATTTTCTAAGGCTGTCGCCCAAAAATTGATTTTTGAATCCAAGTGAATACATCTGGCGTTTCATTAAGGGTAGAGTGACAGACAATTGTCTTGAGTCTTGAGGCAATTGTCTCAATTATCAGGGAAGATTGGCAGAAAGACATAAATAAGATATTAAGATTGAGAGTGAATACTGAAAATAATGATGAGAACTTTAATTTTATTATAAAAACAGATATTATAATCAATATATTTTTTTAATTTATGTACATACAAAAAGGCATGAAAACATTAAAACATAGTATTTGTACACTACTTATTCCATACATTGAAATTTCTTCCAGCAGACTCGAAAAGGAAATTTTATTGAAATGGCAAACTTAGTGCGTACATTTCTAATACATATTATGTATACAATTAAATAATAAGATTTCATCTAATTAAATAATATAAATAGATATATTTAAATAAAAATAAATATAAATATATATATACATAGATGCATACATTTTCGTAAATATACAATATATATTCCATTAACACGAAGCTAAGTAGTGGTCCTTTACACGTTTCTTAAATAAAAGTATAGTTCCGGAATCTCTTATGGTAGGCGGTAGTGAGTTCCACAACCTAACTGCATGGAATGGATATATGAGTAAATATTGGAATTATGGATAGGATAATTAAGGAGAGTCCTGACATGCGATCTGCATGGTACATCCGGAGGGTGAACGAAGGAAAATAGGTTTCTGAGGTATGACGGAGAGGATGGGTTGTGCAAGATGTTATAAAGGAGATATAATAATCGAGTGTTCCTGCGAAGTCGAATTGTGAGCCACTTGAGGGTCTTGAGGGTCTGTTTATTTAAATCACAGTGGAAAGTTTTAGATAAATGTGCTATTTCTATCGGAAAAATCAGCAGTCCCGATGATGACTACTGTGGGAATGTTTTAGAAATAATCGGTATTGAATGCGGATTAAAACTTTTCTTTCGGTATATTAACTTTATTATATATGCATATTAAGTCGTTATATATAAATTTATCCCTTTATCCTTTCCTGTTCAATCCGTACTTCTATGGGATGCGCTCCCACTCGAAATCAGAGCATCTAACAGTCGCTACACATTTAAAATGATAACTAAGGCACATATCTTTCACAAAATGGCAGAATCATCTTAGTAATAGTCTATTTTTACATATATTTAATATTTAAGTTATTAATATTTTAAAATAAATAAAAATGTATGTATGTACGTTGTATGTATTTATCATTATATATGTATTTATTATTGTATGCGTAATTAAATATTGTATCTATATATAGATTTACATATTTAAATTTTATACACACTAAACAAAACTAAATGACCGCATGGGTCTTTACTATTATTGAAACTGTAAACTGTATTAAAGTAAAGTCTGTATAAAAATTAAATACTTCATATATCAATTTAATTGCAATGGCTACAAAGCTAAAATAATTAAATATGTAAAAGATAGACATAAAGAATTATAAAAAGACTACGAGTCAATGTTAAGTTTTGTGTAAGTAAAGTGTCCTTCAGCTTTTTTTTTGATGGTTTTTTTTCTCAAGAAAGCTTTTATCTTGTGCTCTGAAAACGAGAAAATATCTTTTATTGGTCTGGACTAATTAAGCTTTGTGTAACTTGAAAATTTCTGTCGTTTTATTTTTTTATCAGCCTTTTAATTTTCTTTTTTTTTTTTTCTTTCCAAGAACTTTGTTTGTACATATTTCGAATTCTGAATAATCAGTTATAATACTACTTTTAACTATTACTTTTCTTTAATTATGTAGCTCTTTTGAAATATTATTTTAACAGAGATAATTTATATTTATTTAGAAATCATAGAATGGTTTAAATGTAAATAAAACAATTCTAATAATGCTACGAAGTTTGATTGCTAAATTTCACTAGTGATTAAATTAAAATAAAATACCTTCAAAGGGAATTCTTTATACACGCTCGTTCCTAATCAAAGCAATATAAATTTGTGGTTCATACTATACTTAATTAATATTATTAATGAGAAAGTAACTCTCTTTGGCTTTCTGTGACGTTTTTACCGCTAAACCGCTGAAAATATTTTGATTAAATTTGGTATGAAGGTACAAGTAACCCCTGGAGAACTACAAACGCTACTTTATACCTCAGGACAGCTGTGGGAAAAGTAAACTCGAACGAAATCTAGTATATATCAATTTATCGGGGTCATGTTTGTCAGCTGCGACTGACATATGACAGAAAACCATCGGAATATACCGCAAACAAACTTCACAGACTAGTTGTATGCACCAGCATTTCCATTGTCTCCATCTCAAATACGAGTATTAGAGGGTTTAGGAGCCGGGAAGGGCCCGCAACGCTGCTCCAGTGCGGGTTGGCAGGCTTCACATATACTCGAAATAATATTTTTATTATTTCTCAGGTTTCCTTAAATGTTTTCATTCACCGCTGATCACGTGGTCAATACAGTACTAAAAATTGCTATTAACAATTTTAGTGGTGCCAGCACCGGGGATCGAACGCATGCCCACTAGGCTACCACGATCTAAACATTATATACTTTCTCAAAACTTTACAGATCATAACAAGAAATGAGTGAGTATATAGAATTGATATTGTTTATAACAAGATATAAGTGGTTTGATAGCATGGATATTTACATTTGCGCGGCTAAGTAGTTAGCGTACCTGATTGCTGAGCCACAGCTCATGCGTTCGAATTCTAGACAAAGGCAGTATTTGTAAAAAATACTTGGTTTTGGAGTATGGCGGTTTTATGTTTCTGTCACTGCATCTGACCCTTACTTCTGAACTTATCGCATAAGCGTTACTAATGTAACAAGAAAATAAAAATGAGTGAATGCCTTTAAATGTATGTGTACACTTGCTTGTTTATTTGATAATATCATCTGCGTAAATGACAACGGAACTTAAATTTATGAGTGTAATCAACATCGTTGTCTTTGTTTTTGTTATGAAATAAATTCCCAGATTTATTTTAAATGTCTGTAAACTAAATGAAACTCAAAGAATTTGGAGAGATTTTATAAAATTAGAGGAAACGCGTTTATTACTTCTCGAGTTGATAATGGATTTCGTAAATTAGATTCCGGCTGAAGCAACTTGTTTTATTTTTGTTTCTCTGAAAATGTTTTTAAAAGAAATTATGAAGTCATTCCTTAGATTAATTCTGATGTTATGTTAACCAATATCATGATTTATATTGAATTGTCCTTGTGAAAGTGGATTTTCTATTTAAATCAATACAATACGTTAATTTTCACACAAAACTTTAAGTTCTACTTTTCGAAACGCATTTTTCATTTTTGTAACTAATAAAGCATACCGAAAATTTAATTTTTAAAAACCAGTACTTCTTCAAATAGGTTTTAAATCGCAGTGAAAATTAATGCTCCCAGAGTCCCTACACGGATTCATAGTTATTATTTATTATCACGCAGCCTTATTATCCTGTTAGCTGTCTACAGAACTTCTAAGTGGAAAAGTTTGAAAGATTTTCCAACTTCTAGAAGTTTCCTTATTAAATTTGGCTAGAGTTTTTAGTTTATAACGTTCCTCTGAGAATGGAAATGCAGTGACATGCAACAAAATTAAATTTTCGTCAAATTAATGATGACTATTGAGAGTTTCACTGAAGATAATAATTTGTGTTTTAAAAACCTAGATGTTTTGTTCTTCTTTCCTCAAAATAATTCAACACACTGTGTAAAAATACATTTAAAATTAAATATTAAAATATTGCTTTAACAGTGTTTTATATTTGAAATTTTGAGCTGTTTGTTCTTCTCAATCTGTCGGATAATACGGTAGAACAAAGCGTATGCTGTCCGTTGTCAGTCAGTCTGTTGTCGGTTTGCATTTTTTGAGATGGTGAATCCGTTATCTGTCAGAGACCATGAGGTTTTTCTGATATTACCTTAGTAGACTTACTATACCCATGGGATGAAGTAGAGTGGCAGATTATTTTAGGTCATTATCGCACGGCAAGTGTTTGTTATTGGTTAATTTTTTGTATAAGAGTATATTATTATACAGGATCAGCTTTAATTATGATTTAGTCATTACGGAGGACAAACATGACTTTGAAATTACGTTTAAATTAACAGCTCCCACGGTACCCATACTTTTATAGTTGTTTCAACCAACTAGAGCTGACGATACAAATCGTACATCGTAAGCCCTTCATACAGGGGATTGATCTCGGGTCTAATTCGGAGGCAGATCCAATGACTCGGCTATTGTGTTTCTAAATATGTAAATAAATAACTTACATATAGTTTTTGTCAAAGTCAAAAAGCCAATAACTTTTTTTAGTGTCTATTTAATTAATGGCTACTGAATTATTACAGGATATCAATGAAGTTTAAAGTTTAGTTGTGCGTTGTGGTAGCGGTATAAGAATCTGCCATCTTTTTTCTTACCGTGGGTAACGTAAGAGGCAACTAAGAGAAAGGTTTTTAAGGTTTTTTAAAGCCCTGTGTTTGCTTTCTGTTTTCATGTCCCAATGACGACTTTACCTTTCTTTCTCTCGGTGAGGTAAAAAGTGGGTTGCAGGAGTCCGTTTCGCTATGCTTAATTGGGCTAAATGAAAATCATCTACACAATTGGAAAAGCCTTGAAAGTATTGAGTGCTAGTAAAAGCTTTATATGTACATAAATTATATATAAGGTATATTTGCCAAACTACATTCATCATCTATTACAATAGAATTGAGTTTAAACCACTTGATAAGAACATGATGTATCAATTCTTATTCTATGGTTTAAACCAGAATCCTGTGCGTTGGCATTTTTATTTTTATACGCATACAAAATAACGCCAGTTTTACAATTAGGAGTTGATTTACAAAGGTAATTTTCAAGTTGAACAGATATAATTTTAATTTTCGTTCGTTTCTAATTTTGATAAATTTGAATAAAATTATAAAACGGATGTTTGTTCTTTGTATTCATTTACAGCAAAATGGTTCCAAGACCTCTAGGTTCTTTTATTATCCAAATTAGTATATTATTATTGGTCTCTTCCCTAACTCTAATATGTTTGTGTCTCTGCCAATCTTATTATATAACTGTGCAATTTATATTCTCTAACAAAGTAGTTGCTTACGACATAAACAGTTTTTTCACAGCAATATAAAAAAACCTGTCTTTTTTGTAATTATTAACATAATTATTAATTATTACTTTTGTTACAATCTATGGGTAAGGTGCTCACATTATTTCGAGCTCGTGATGCTTGATCGCAGGATTCGAAGCCGATTGAAGCAAGAGCCTTCTTCTCTAAAATTCCTTAAAAACTTATTTCAATGTCTAGCATTTAAGTAAATATAAGAAATAATTATATGAATGATTATGCCTTAACTTCTAAATTTACATATTTCGATTAAGCTTTTGTAGGAAAAATAAAAATTAATGAACTAATAATAACGCACTGCCTTCACTAGATTCTTAATATTTACAAAACGATAGAATCTTGACGTATTGTGATACTTTAGTGAATGGCTGTTATCTAATAGGGTGTATATGAATGCGTGTGATACGGTAAACAAACACACCTCAGCAATGTTACTACATTAAATGGAGTTTTTGTTATACAAAATTAGTTAGTAGAGAGTTTAAACTACATTAAAATTTATAATATAAGTATACCTGAGCTCCGCAACTGAGATACTTGTTTTAGTACTTACGTAAATGGGTCGGCTCGACCGGAAATTACGTTCTTACAGAGTACAAGCGTAAAATCGCAGCATAACGTTGCTGTATTTTGAAGAGTGACGTAATTTGAAATTACTAAAACAATTCATTCAATTAAGCTTTAAAACTGACAACATATCTGTATGTATTCATTTTTCATCAAGGGCTCTGTGGGCCAAAAAAAGGTTCTTGAGTACGCAGGCAAACGCAGTGTGGGACGACCCACCACAAGATGGAGTGGTTAGCTACGCAGTGTTGCGGGAAGTCGATGGATGCAGGTTGAGCCACCTGACCGAGCTTTGTTGCAATCTTTGGGGAGGTCTATGTTCGTCTATGTCCCTTTTTATAAAATAAGCTGTAATGATTATAACGATGATGGTTCAAAGTAACCCTTCGGCGTTTGATAAACTGTGCAATTGTTCGTCTTTATACATACTTTTGTTTACAACTATATTTAAATATGATGTACGATACGAATCAACTCTAGTTGAATACATAAAAAATCAGCCTCTATGTATGTTTAAGCATCGGATCTTTATTGTTATAAAATAAATATATGTCAGTTTCCATCATTTGTTTGCATATTTTAATTTATAGTATAGGTAGTTTTAATAATTATATAAAATATTCCACATACTTTTATCACTATTTTAATGGATATTTTTAGTACGTATTTTAATTAATTCTATTCTTAAGTTTTGGTAAATTATTTTTAATTTTAATTACTATTCTGTGTAATAGTCTTGCATAAAAAAAGTCTGTGCTGGAGTTTCGAATGAACATTACTTTATTTGAACCTTATTTTGAACTTCAATACTGTAGTTGTTATATCCTTAACTATTTTTAATATTTAGCCTCAAAGCTTTAATGCGTTTTAAATCTTTGGAAAATAGTAACCAACTTTCTTCGACGTTAAGACTTAAGATTACTTTAAGAGTTTATCTCTAAGAGCATTGGTTAATGGATAGAGTGCTGTATCCTTAACGCAAGACTACTTAAGTATTTGCCTTTAAAGAACATTTTATCAACTTGACAATACTTGAAGTTAAAAATGAGAGTAAAATATCATACATTTTATTGAAAATATCCTGAAGAGTTAAATTTAAAGCCACTCCATTTTGTCCTTTTACGTGCATTCAACACGTACATCATGAATTTAACAAAAACGATTTCGATACCTGGTGCTATCATTGTAGATTATAATTTCGTGTTTGAGTGAACTTTGAGTGAACTTTTCAGTGTTTTCAAAAGTTGAGTATTTAACTGTGTACAGAAATTCCCAAATTTTAAGTGCATTAAAAATGTATGATTATTGTAAAAAAAAGTATCTATAAACTTCCATAAGTAAGTAAGTCCACTAGTCTGAAGATGAACATGAAATAAATATTAATTTAATACATCGTACACTAATACCAATGAATAATAGGATCTAGTTACTCAAAAATGCACGAAGCTAACTCTAATGATTTCGGGAAAATTTAGTCCGTGTTTTGATTGCTCTTGGTTTGAATAAATGAATGTAATTGTTGTGAATGTATGTCAATTTGTATTCTTAAATCCTAACTTAGTTCTATCTATGTAATCTAAGTAATGAATTTATAATAATTAAATTTTAGTGTTATTAACTCAATTTTGTGACTTGGTACAATATGGCTTAAGTGCGAGTAAGTTACGAGTGATGAGTCCCGGTAACTTACTAATCAGGGCGCTCGTTTTCATTTCATAGTACGCGTGTGACCTGGATTCGATCTCCGGTGCCGGCACCGCTAAAATTGTTTATAGCAATTTATAGTACTGAATTTACCAAGTGCTGGGTGGTAAAGGAAAACATCAGTCAACAGTCTGCCAACTCACACGGGAGTAGCGTAGCGGACCCTTCCCGGCTCCAAAGACCCTCTCAAATATTTGAGAGAAGGCCTTTGTCCAGCAGTGGGAATTTAAAGGGTGCTACTTTACTTTTGTTTTTACGAGTAAGTTCAATTACTTTACACGTGAATTAAATATACGTCGAATAAGTAAGCATAACCATTTATTCTTTTTCAATTACTCCTGCATGTTAAGTAAAAAGTAGTAAAGTAACAGCCTATAAATGTCCAAATATTAGAGAAGTTTTTAACACCGCAGGCTTAAATATGATTGATTTTTTAAAACTACATGAAATAAATGCATATATCAATAATAACATCATCTCATTTTAATCATAAAATTTACTGGAAATTTATAAATTACTTAGAGAACAGATACGAATAGATTGTAGAACAATACACGCAGGGCTTGGATACGCCAAAATGGATGTTTGTATATTATGTCAAATAATTCAACATCACCGTTGGCATTGTGCAACGTATATCCGTTTGTCCTGGCGAATTGGAGAACGTCAGGTTGTATTACGCGCTTATGTGTAAGAACGTCTGCGCGCGCTGTTATCGTTCGTCTTTTCGCGTGTGCAAAATATAAATCAATCCAAGAGCTGTTGGTCACTGTGCACTCTCGGCTGGTCACTCAAGGTTGCTGGCGACGCTGCTCCAAATGCGATTTTGCGGACTTCATATTTTCTCGAAATATTCTTTTGGGGCTTAAGTACCTGATAGTTATTTTTTGATGATTAAAATCAAACAGATAATCAAGCAGATTTAATGAGGCTTTTAATCAACCAAAACATTCTGTTTTACAAAAAAAAAAAGATGCATTAAAATGTGTAATACATTTTAATGCACGCATTTTAAAGCAAAACGTGTGTTAAAATAAAAGATTTTTGCTCTAAATACCCTAGCAGAATGGCGAAACGCAGTTTTGGCAAGTTGCCTGAACATGTAACCAACATATTGAAGTTTTTCATTAAATGTACAAATGTGGCAAGCGATTTAGGTTTGTTTTGAAGGACACTTTAAATTGACTTTTTAAAGCCATCATCCTAAGGTATATTAATGATTGAATTTGTGTAAACTGAAATACATAAAATACAAAACTAGTAATCTCGATAGCCTTTGTAGAATTAATTACTTAAAAGAATATATTTTATAAAGTAATGATAGAAATAATAATTAAAAACATTTCATTGACGAACTGAAATTAAACTATTAAGTTTCAGTTTCTTTCAGTGTAACAAGATTTCTAATAGATTTTCAATAAAGTTTTTGTCCTGGTTATATTTAAATACAAGTTTAAAAATTATGAAATTTATGTTTGTTATATAAATTTATAATAATTAAAAACATTTCATTGACGAACTAAATTAAACTATTAAGTTTCAGTTTCTTTCAGTGTAACAAGATTTCTAATAGATTTTCAATAAAGTTTTTGTCCTGGTTATATTTAAATACAAGTTTAAAAATTATAAAACTTATGTTTGTTATATAAATTTATAATGTACCAACAGGATAGACGATTTCGTTTCAACGACTTTATGTCGATATTATGTAATAGGTTGATTTTATATATGTAGTATGTATTTCATGTAATGAAGCGAGTTCAGACATAGTATTATATTTGTAACTGGCTAAAGTAAATCAACCATTCCTTATTTCTTTATCAGTCTGTGTAAGCCCACTGCTAGATATAAGGCATCTTCATGAAAAGCAATAACAAAATCTGGGATTACGTTACTAGTGACAGGCGTAATGGTGAGAGTAGTGCTTGTAAACTCGCAGTAGAGAGTCTGTGGATATATTTTTCCTCATAAGGCGATCTACAGGGCCTCGTCTGTTAACCAGCACGGTGCTCTGCGTGCATCTGATAACTTAGTAAATTCCTCCATACATTTGTACACATCTACGCGTTGATAAATGTTGATTCTCGGAAACAATACCTATATAAATCTCATATAGGTAACTTCTCAAACATATTACCAAGTAGTTTCACATTCCACATATTATTTTATTGCACTCGATTCGTGACGGAACCACACAATGTCTTACAGTAAGACTAATAAAACGATTAAGATGTAATACCCCACATACAAAGAGCAGTAAAACGTCATCAACCGAAACGATTTGAGTTATATTACTACTTTTATTAACTGTAATTTTCAGGTCACGGGCGTCTTTGTCTATTCTCTCCTGTCTTACATTTGTCAATATAAAATATGAAGGAAGATTATGGATATCCATATAAAGTTATTGGTAGGTATAGGTAGGGTAGGTACATTTGGTAAATGACAAGAAAAAAATTTCTTCACGCTTCAAGTAAGTGTTATTTTTTATTTTACTTAACCGATTTTCGTATATGAATCTGCCAATCTTTGAAAGAATGACCGTAGCTGTTGTAAAAGTTGACAAAAAAATGACAGGAAATTAAAGCTAACGATGGCAGGATAACCATCAAATGTGGCATATTTTCATATATTCAGCCTGGTGATGGGCAGTAGCGTCTGGGGTGAGTAATGCCTGGTACTGAAATCACCAAACCTTAACGGGTTTCCACGACTTCATCGCCTGCTTGGTAAATCCATCCTGTTGAGTGAATTTTTTTTTGAATTTAGTCTACGAAATATATTTATTTGCAATTAAAAACATGAATTGAGTCAGCATAATAATAAATGTCCATATACTTAAGTATTCTTTTTCTAAAGCTGAAATAGGAATTTGTTGGATGTATTCTTTCTGACTTGTCGATATTTAAAGCGGAACTTGAGGGAAATTCAATTTCGATACGTCGATATTCATGCCTTTGTAGCGACGATAGATTGCTGCCATCGCCCTACATGAATATTCAATTTTCTTAAAAGAAAACTCCGTAGGAATTTTATGTCTCATCCTGTCTCCATTACATCTTAACAAAGTTTGCTCGGTGTCTTCTGTGTAGGTTACAAAGTTAGTGGTATTATGTGACGTCCCTACATAGTAAGAATCCGCGATACTGACAACGTACAGTCCCGTAATCTTACACATTTGTTTAAAATATTTAATAAATTGCATAAGATGATTTTAATTTTACTTTTATTTATTGATATCAACCAAAATGACGGAAAGCAAAAAGTTAAAGCTAAACACTCCTACAAATTCGTTGAAGTTTTAAAAATAAACAGTTTTCACTGCGTTGTATTGAAAAGTAAGGAAAAACGAAAACTAATTGTTTTTTTGAATACAAAAATAAATAAATAATTTTTGATGTTAATTCAATCAAATCAAATCCAATTATCATTAACAACTAAATTATATAGGCAATTGCTATCTGTGATTAACATGTTGGTTATACTTTTAAAAATGTTTAGTGGTGTCCATGCTTAATTAGGTGATATTATTGTTGTAGTTTAATATAGCGCCTAGTATAATATATCCAATATTTTTTGTCTACCGAAATTTCAATACTATTTTGAAAAAGGATCTATAATCACATTAATTGTCCACAAATGCAGTCCCTGTTTATACTAAGAGAAAATTTCGCTGTGTTATAATGACGTAAGCACATTTCCAATGACATCCCGTTACAAAAAAAAATTCGCAATCTCTGCCTACCCCTTATAGGGATAAGCTGTTTATATACAAATATGTAAAAATAGTAGTATAATGATAAGTTTTAAGTTCTTTCAGGGTTGATTTATGTATTACTAATGTATTACAATTCAAAGATGAACGACAGTAGAAGTAAGTAATATTTTACTTAAAAACAATACCGTTTATATTACCAATTTATTATGCTTTCACTAGTTTAACGTCCAAATATGTAGATAATCAGCATTATTAATGATTTATTTCAGTTGATTCATGTCTAAAATTACTCGAATATGTTTTACTGACTCAATTTATGACACCCACATCAGATACATAATACGGGGATAAATAATTATTAAATACCTCAAACCTTACTAAATTAAATATCAATTAAATATTTTACTAATATTACATACAAAATGTTTTATAAATGAAGACACAAAATGTATTTGTTAGGTAGTCATTTACTTCTTTAGTAATATATTATGAACAATCAAATTACAGAAGCCAAGATAGACTGGGGGTCTATATACTGCAATTAATATTATTATATAAAATATGTCAGAAGGTAAGTTAATTTACTTCATTGTTTTAATTGTAATTTCTGCTTTCTAGGTATTTAAATCTAGAGATATTAAATATTTGACCGTAATATTTTATTTCTTGACACAAGAAAATCAATTTTTATGATACGTGAAGGCATTAAAAATCATATACATATGTTTAATATTTATACAGACCCATTTAAAATAAAAAAAAACTATCAGCGCAAAGTTTATTAGCACGCTTGTTCACTGGCAGGAAATCCAAACTTTTTTTCTCTTAGTCTTAACCCGATTATATCGTGGATGCCTTCGTAATCTAAGAACTTTGATTGATTTATGTGGCGGCTAGACATTGGAAGATTTGGAAGAGAAGAATGGTTTTTCGAGAATTCATCCCTAAAAATGTGAAATGGGGATTTGAAGTCCTATGTTTTTGAACTTAGAGACATTAAAACGGAATTTAGGTTAGTAGTATTAAAAAATAAATACCAGTGTAAGCGCTGATTGAGTAACAACCCTTAAAGGAGGATATAAAAGAGGATACAAAGAGTTTAAGTAGGGCAAAATCGAATATAGTAAAAATATATATGTAAATGACGATGTCCATGCGTACAAAGCCGTGAAAAGCAGTTAGTCTTATAAAGGTATAAAGTAAAAATGTATTGTTTTCTAAAAGGTAATGTGATGGCTTATAAACGTCACGTTTAAGTTTACTGTTTTTCCTGAGAATGCTGTCTACCATATACTTGCCCTGTAGACAACATTCTCGCTCGTACCCTAAGCATGAAATTCCAGTCCGATCAATCAAATAACTTATTCTTCGACATATGAACATAAATTCTTAAATTTAAAATTTACAATTAGGTTTTGATATGTATCTTACTGACACTATACAAGTCATTCACTATTTGTGGTCACACTGCGACATGAACGTAAAGATAAAAATAACAAAGAAAGAGAGAAACACAATAATTTTTTTTTTTTTTAATGACCAGTCCTTCGCCAGTTTTTAATACAAGAACCATCAAGAAACCGATCGCAAGTAGCATAGTAATGTATGATGACGCGAGTATTGACCTAAGAGTCTATTATTTGTACGTGCCTTCTCACTTGGACAAGATTTGCTTAACGTCGATAAACGTTTGAGCCACTGAAACTACGCAATACTTCCTTATATTAGACTGCCAGTACATTAAACAATTTCCTGTGTTTTGTTTTTGTTTTTAAAAACATCAAAGTGTAATTACAATAAAATTACACTTTGACTCTAGTTCATTTTTATTTGCGCGAAACTGGTGAATTTTATTGACGTAAAAGCCCAAGTTAATGATTATCATCGCCAATATAACATCGCTTACCTAATAATGAAAGCCTATTTATTGACTTAAGCCCTAAAGATACCCAACTTATATAGTTAGTAAGAAGTTTTAAAAGTTTTATTGCAAAACAACTGCTTGCTACCTTGCGAATGACAAAGTGATATGTAGTCTTGTCACACGTGTTTAAACATTTTTTATAAGGCAGTCGTCGTAAAATTAAAAAAATCGATTATATATTATAGAACCATTTGTCTTAACTCGAAAACTAAACAAAGTGGAATATGAAACGTATGTAAACTAAAATACTTAAACAAAATTTGACGACCTGATAGCCTAGTTGGTAGTGTAACCTAATAATAGTGCATTCGAGGATGAGGGTTAGAGGTTCAAATCCTCTTTTGGTCAAGCATTTGCATGATGAATATTGTCTATTATTCAATACATTATTATTATTTATATGAGTGATACCTAAGGAGGTTACAGGAATAAGGCGAGATGAATTTCACTCAATGATGGTTTGATAAAATAATTATTAATAACGTAAGATGTTACTTAGCAGAGCTGTAAATGACAGCAGAGCTATAAATGACAATTCAAATGTAGTCCTGTATTACGTTCGATTTGGAATCACGCATTAATTTGTCTGCTCGAGTTTGCAGTGCACTTGTGCTTTAATTTCATGGTTCACAATATTCTTGTAGCATGCTTTCAGTTGCCTAATGGACCATGCTTTTTATTTTTTAAAAGAGGAACCTCATTACGGTGCTAGGTAGATTGTGAAACATAATAAATATTGACAATTAACAATCGAAATTATCTTTCTAACTTTAAATAATAAAGAATTTTCATTCATTTTATTTCATAATTATGTTCAGGAACCTATATTACACAAGTGCCGTGGCTATTTCACCGGTATTTTTATAAACGCATACTATGAAAACGCAGTGTTTTAAAACATTTCTCTTCTTTAATAGCCAGTAAGAAGTCGATTACTGGGCAAAACCCTTACTTGTAACCTCTACGCTTGTGTCGTCGGTGTTGCAATTTGGTTGTCAACCGCAGTATCAAACATATTTAGACGCCGCTGCCCATCGCGTCTGGATAATTACGTTCTTGAGATGGTTTTCCGACCAACTGTTGCTTTTTGGCATTTTCCTTTAGGCACGAGATGAGACAGGGTGGCATATTCTATCAATTCGTATCTACACGTTGGTGATAATACTAGAATTATTTCAGAATATGACTTCTGAAATATTTTTTTCTTCTTCTTTATCAGCTTGTTTATGTGCAGTGCTAAACATAGGCCTGTCTTAGGAAGCCCCTGCATAAATTGGCGTATATTTCTTCAAAAGCTTATCTATACAATCGTCCCTATTTGCATTTCATTCCTAAGTAATTTACTTTGAAAATACTTTTCGTGTGAAGACTTACCACGTTCCCGTAGAAAAAAAAGAAACGATACATCGTGAAGAAACCTGCGTGGTAGGAAAAGAATGAATAATATTTAGTACACAACACAAACTGAATAAGCTTAGCTAATAAGCTAAGCTTATTCAGTAATAACAGAAGAGGTTATTATACTCAGTTACAGGCAGTTATTATTCATATTTATTATTTACCTTTAAATTATCTATGTAATGGATAAAGTGTCATATCTACACAAGGGCAGTTCATAACCCTTCCATGTTTTGGTTACATAATACAACAGCTACAGATACTTAACGCCATAGCCTATGACATATAACTACGAGTACGTCATGATTATTACAACCTGTCACAAATGCACTGCTGAACATAGGTCTCCCCTAACGATATCGATATAGCACGGCAGGACCGCAGGAGTCAACTGCATTTATCGACTTTCCGCAACACTGTACAGGACGTTATATAATCTTAAATATGGTGGACCTAACCCAGACGGTGAAGGACAGAATTGTTTTAAGTGTAAGATGTCGTGTACTGTGATCTTCAACTCGCTTGGTCATGGCGGATACAACCGGACAAACCCCCTTTAGGGAGATACATATGAACTGTATGTGTTATACCCCAGAAACCAAAACCAAACGGACTTTTTATTATATTTCGCGTTATATGATTAATGTTTATATATTATATTGTGAACTGTATGTTAGGTAACTAATTTATTAATTGTAGAATTTGAATTGGTTCAGTCAAACCTTCTTACAATGTTTTCTTAAACAAAAAAAATGTGAAATGTACATAATTAGAGATTTGTTCTTGGGTCTCCAATCTCAAAAGTTATTAAATACAATACTTTTTATTAAAGGGGTGCTAGGATGAATATACTATATCTTTATTCAAATGCCAACAAATTAGGCTCTGACGACCGCATGACAGCGGAATATCCGTTAGGTGAACCCAAGTCCAATAAGTAGAATAATAAGCAGCATAAAGAAAAGGATTTTTCACTAGTGCGACAATACCGACGTGGCGCTCACCAAGCCCATGAAATAGGCCCGGCAGGAATCTAACCCTTGGCTCCAGTGGTAAGGTCAGGGCTCTCGTTTTAGTTTAATAAAGCGTGAGTGACCTGGGTTCGACTAGCGGTTCCGGCACCTCTATAATTGCTAATAGCAATTTTAAGTACTTTACCACGTGATCGGTGGTGAAGAAAAACATCGTGAGGAAACTAGCATGTCTGAGAAATAATAAAAAACCAAAATTATTTCGAGGACATGTGAAGTCGGCCAACCCGCACTGGATTAGCGTGGTGGACCTTCCCGGCTCCAAAACCCTCTCAGATATTTGAGAATGAGGAAATTGCCCATTACTGGGAAAAGGCCTCTTTTTACCCATGGCTCACCAGTCAGGTACGCTAATCACTAAATCAAGTCGCCTATGCCATTTATTTAATATAAGTACCTAAATTATCAGGGTGGCGATTTACATAGAACAGTTTAGTTTATCTATCTACGTGTTTATGGCTATCTCTATAACATTTAGTCCGTGTGACGGTCACGGTTGCATACAAAGCGTACATGACAAACAGATAAGACAAATACTAATGTCTTATTTACACACACAACTAAATGATCAATAAACATTGATTACACTGTTATTCGATTGTCTGTATTTGAAATGTTACAATGGTCGCTAAATTAATATTAACAGTATAATTGAATAAACCACTTATAATCCTTATACTTCTACATCTTCTTTATCACATTGCATTTTGCTAAACATGGTAAAACAAAAACGCCAACATAGCGGCATGTCATGCATGGTCGATGACTCTGTGAGTTTGATACATCTGACGAGTAATTGACTCTCTTGATGCTTTAACTTATGATACTATGTAATTCGAACATATATATTAAGAAGTGCTGTGTTATAGAGACGAAAGAATCGGCCGTCCCCTTTCGTTAGAGGCGACTAAGCTCGTCAGCGGTCGCGTTCTTTCTCTCGGAGAGTTGAAAAATGGGTTGTGAAGGACCAATTGTCTACGCTGAGTTGCGCTTAATGGAAATCCGTAATCTTTGTCTATCGCTTAATGTCACAGGCACACAGAACTATTACTTAGTTAGACTTACAGAACTATACGACTGCAAATTAAATTCTTCAGGAGGATATAATCATTGCTGAAGTTATGATTTTGTTAAAGATGATCGTGGACATGATTATGTTATTATCTATTTATTATCTCGCTATTTTATAAATAATGAGCTTATGGACATAAGTTAGGTATTGTTATTGAGAGTTAAAATTGCAGAGTTTTATGTAGAATTTGCAGTGGTTCATATCCTTGCAACCAGAAGTCGTTTCTATAATTTTTCACGGTTTGTGAGTAATTTATTACATAATTATCTTTCTGGACGTGACATTCCTTGTTAATTAAACAGAAGTGTGGCGTTTTTACTCGTATATAAAGAAAAGTTTTTATTTTGAATCTTAGTTGCCACCGCAATTTCATTAGATATCCCTCAAAATGTTGAAATTATTTTTGGGTCTGATATTCGCTTCTGTCCTGTGTTTAGTAAGTAATTAAAAAAAAGAGGTCTTCATATACATAAGTCATCGCTTATTATTTTTAATACTTAGACTTTTAAATATTACTGAATTTAAAAATCAGTACGAATTACTTTTATACTATTGTCCCTGGAATACCGAGTGACGATTTCGCGGCGAAAATCTTAAAAAAAATTAAAGATACGTGAATCTTCCTAGCTGTAGTGGAGCAACATTCCGTGGGTGTTGTGAGAGGCGGCACAAGCCTAGACAATCACAACGGCTACCAACAAACGGCAGGATAACCATCACGAAAAATACTCCACCAGAAATATGACGGGCATCAGCGTCTAAGGTGTGAGGTGTATGGTACTATGATTACCAATGTGCTAGCCCAGCGTTCGATTATGACAAGTCCTCCTTCTTGGAGAGGTCTATGTCTTGCAGTTGACTATCTACAGACTCTTAAGGATACTGGCTCTCTATACCTTCCAAACCGGAACACAATAGTTATTAGACCGCTGTTTTGGCGGCAGAAATGAGTAAGAGGGTGGTTAAGTATCCAGACTACTCCTAGGAGACGGAGTCCACCGCCATATATGTGAAATTTTGACTAGCTCCATCACTATGAGTGCTGATTGAGCATTAAGGATCTCCAAATATTTGTAGTGCATCTTTACATACTCGTATCTACACGTATTTGTAAACAAAGAACTATATTAAAATTTATTTTACTTTGATAGTTGTTATAAATTTTGATTTGGTAATAATATAATGTAATATACCTTATATAGCTATGTCTTGAAATTATATCATATTGTAAAATTTGTATGCCAATAAGTGGTAGATCATATAGGACATAAACAAAATGTTAACATCTATACAAATATCACATATGATCAGCAAATAAATATAAATAAATAAATAGCTAAAACTAAGTAACTTAAGTACAGAATTACATATTAAATATATTTATTTTGCTTTTAGTGTCACGGAATACCGGCGAGCGTAAGTGAAGCGCATAGCTCCGCAACTCAGAAGCTACATTTCTTTACGAAAAACTCTACTGACGGAGTAAATAATCAACTGTCACCTATAATTGCGCAACTAAGAAATACAAACGAGCAGGTTGAGTTCGGGCGGCATGCAATTCTTCCGTTTCTAAGTTTTATGGTAAGTTCATTTTGTGAAATGACAATTCATATTAGCGTACGTTCGAAAATTGTGGAACATTTTTTTTTAATCCACTACCGTCTCGTAATTAGGTTCCTCTGACGGATAAGAAACTCCTTTTTCATCATTCAACTTATGATGATGTCCAGCTGGTCGGTTTCAACCGCGGTGACAACTTCCAAATACTATCGGCAGTTGTCAACTGCGCAAGCGATATTATAGGGCCTTAAATGTACACGCCAACAGAGAGGCATTCACTCGTTTTATCTTCCATATTCGATGTAACGTTTATACGCAAAAGTTTGGAGGAAGGTTCAGATGCATTGTCAGAGCCATAAGAAACCCACTACACAACCGGACCTGAAAACCAACATTTTATGTTTTGCACAAATATTGGATTCGGCGGGGATAACTTGATATTTCTAATGATTGATACCATAAACTTCGTTTTAAGCGCAAACTTTGAAGTACTTTCTAGTTATATTTAATATTTCGTTTTAAGGCATTAAGAATAAAATATAAATTATTGTTCATTCAAAAAAGTAAACCAATGGATACATAAGTATGATAACTTAATAACATTTGTAAGATACGTTACAGATAAATAATAAGTTTAAAACATTATCGTTGATATGTTGAAGATTTAAATCAGCAGTAGCAGTTTAAAATCTTTTTCGGGTACGAACAGCAAATCTTAAACATAGTTACGTGTCCGCTATTGGACTCTTGTAGTAACATAACAAAAAATAACTTAGTTGTAGTAAGTAAAAGGAAAGTAGCAACCTTTAGTGCCCACTGCTGAGCAAAGGCCGCCTTGTCAAATATCTTTGGGAGTTTAGAGCAGTTGAAGTGCTTAATAGGAATATTAGAAAGGCTACAAGCGTTGTCAGTATTTTTTTTTAAAAGTTATACGTATTTTTGATTTCAAATTAAAATGTAATAAATAACGAAATAATAATCTCGAACAACGCCGGAACTTGACCTGACAACATGCACACCGGTAGTGGGCTTTGTCGTCAATTATCCTATCAAGATTCTTTTTCTTGCAAGAAGCTTATGTCTTTATATGATTACATAATATGATTAATATACATCGTATTACGTATTTGTGTAATATATGGGTACATAATATACACAAATAATACAAATATATCTCAAAATATCTTTCTCTGAATAATACAAATACGTATCATGTGGAACTCACCTACCTACATAGATTAATTTTGTCGGGTACTTGCCGGCTTAACGTATGACATAATACTCGAAGCAAATACGAAGTTCCCTGTTTGATTGCATACTTACAAAGTTAACTGAGCAAGCGAGGCGCGTTTGTTTTGTTAATATATACATATGAAGTGGATTCGCGTTAATTCTCATAGAATTTACATAAATGAATGTCATCGTTCATCTCTGTTTGTGATCACTGCATTTTTTGTATTTATGCTGATTGTAATTTATTGAGAATATTAATTTATTGAGCCAACACCAGGCCAACTATCTCTAATTAATGGGTGTTTCAGTCGTTCCAGCACTAAATGCTAATTCAGCCATGATTGGTCACTGCTTTGAGTGACATCTTAGTCATTCATCGTGATTTAAAAAAAAAGTAGTGCTCTCTTCTGGATAACAAAACGGGCCACTGGCAATCGGTGGAAATATTACCTATATCCGAATTAGCCGAATTCAAATTCCACAAACACAAGTGCATTGGCATTTCGTTTACCATGTACTGGTATATCTATACTTTATATCTATATGTCATTGATGTCTGGCTTTATAGTAGACAGGTAACTGCAACATAATGGTTTGAGCATTCCATTGACACATATACTACCGATAGACAAGAACGTTCATAGAAAACACATGTTCCAGATTTTGTCCGCTCACTGATGCTATCGTATCTAACCGGCGTAGTACATAAGAACTGCTTTTATAATGAGGTCAGGTGTTTCCTGTCCTTAATCTATCTTTTAAAATTAAAGTAAAAGTTTCGTCGTAAAATTATTTTTAAAACGATTTTACATTATTACGTTATTGTTATCAATACTTTAGAATATCATTTTAATAATAGATTCGTTGTAAATAACAATGAGGCTTGATTGCAAAAATCAGTACAATAAATTGAAATTATATTTTATTATGCACTGATATCATTGGCACGAACTGAACTAAGTCGCGGTTCCAGACCCGCAACTCAGAGTGACATGCGGTATCTACTGAATGCCTCATCTAGCACGTAATTACACGTAGATCATTGTTCATGGTACATGCCATGTTTGCAAATTATAGTATGTCTGCCTCTTAACGCATGGTTGTCTTTCCGTCTAAGCGGCAAAGGTCGGTCCAACGTAGAACGGACTACGTACACATATAAAAATTGCTTCTACCCATCCTCCGAACTGTCTTTTTCTCTCTGAACTCTAACAACGTTAGCGCTATACGAAGAAGAGCAACTTATACATAGATAAGATAAACGTGGTAGAGCAAAGCGGCGGCTTTAGCTGGTGCTCGAATGGGCTGGCTCGATCGGGTTTATACCACGACCGCGCAGAATACCGGTGTGAAGTAGATGCATCTTGTGTTTCTGCGTTTCGTTCGGTGAGTGAGGTAACGGGAGGCCTACTCACCCTCCCCCTTTTTATCCACCTCCTCATCCTCCTTCCCTTCTCCCAAATACTCTTAAAGGCCAGCAACGAACCTGAAACTCCTCTGGTGTTGCAGATGTACGTGGGCAATGGTAATAATTTACCATCAGTTGAACCAATTGCTCATTTGCCGCCTTTTCCATAAAAAAAAAGATAGTGTTGATAGTACATAGTAGTTGCAATGACATCACTGTCGACAGTATTCGTAAGTATCATTAACTTTTGGTCATGATCAAAACTGTCAGAGCAAACTTAATGTATGTAGATTGTGGAAATAAGTTACGATCAAGTTAACCGTGCGTATTCTTCTTCTTCTACTACTACTACTATGTCGGTCTATTTTAGTCCACTGTCGAACATAGTCCTCTCCACGAAAGCGTCAGAAAAACCGACATAGAGGACAATCAGGTTGGTGAGGGCCTCGCACCAAAGGTCACTAGTATATGCTATTTTAGTTCTGTAAATTCGGACGGATATTTTACCGTAATCCACCAGAGCATAGTTTTTTGGTTGACGTAGACATTTTTAACAAAGAGATGGTACTCGTATATACCTTCTAACAAACCTATATACATAAGTAACACTAATGTATATATGTACTAGACGCTATTGCGTCTGCTTATGAAATGAGAACACCTATGGCGTTCTATCGCGATTATTGAACCTGAAATAGTATTCAGAGTTTTTGACATTCTATCATATTTTTCAGTTTGATACTCTGGGCGGTATCGAAGATGAAATTGAAGACTGTATAGATGACATGGTGTTTGAGTTGATACCTGACGACCCTGCTGATCCAGGTTACCCTAATGTACCATCTGATAAAGAAGAGACGATAGTTCACCCTAACGAACCATTAGAAAATAGCTATCCATAAGGATGATAAATAAGCAGGGTCTACAAATTTTTGATGAAGTAAAATTAATCTTTGTTAAAATTCATTTTTAGTAAAAACTATTCTATCCCGCTACAAAACACATTATCTTCATGACCATGCATTGAAAATAATACGCGCTATGTATAATTGTCAGTAAATATAAATTTAATATTGGATACTTATCTTTTGGTTCATCTATTAATTAACAGGTACTTCAAATTTAAATAAATTATCTTGTATTTTACTATTCATATGTTTTCTATTTAGATGTTTTATTTAATGTATGTCAATTCTAAATATCTTGTCTCTTTACTGCACCGTTTTCTTGTAATAATTTCGCAAATATTTTTAAGGTAATAAATTGGATATTTGAACTTATGAGGTATCATGTTTGTCTGTATATTGATTATTTTTGTGTCCCCTATTCAACATTTTTAAAAATATTATCGAATAAACAGATTTGGACCAGAATTTGTGGATAACGTTCTAGAGCAACCGTTATAATCGAGGGTTGGCCTAGAACGAGCAGATTTTTGTCTTATGTCCAGAATTGTCATATAGACACACTGAGAAATTTCCCACCACTTTTTTACTTTTTCCATCTTGTGCCTTTAGCCTAAATTGATGATATGACGATCGATCTCTGCCACAGAATATGGTATAGCGCCTTATTACCATCAATACGAGGAGGAGTGCCTTGTTTCAGGTGTGGGATGCAGTGTCAGCGACACAGGTACAGCCTCGTGAAATCTACGATATGTAACATGATCGTCGTCAAGGTGGTTTCAACAGACGAGCTGTTCATAGTGATCTAAGTTTATTATGTGTATAAAGCTCCATGATGGGGTCAACATTGAATATTCAAGAATGTTCCTGGCACGGCTCAGCACAGCCAAACATGCGAGTTTTCGCAAACCACCTGTCATTTTTCCGGGAGATTGAATTTCCGGGAGACAGACTTACATTTCGATATTTCTCATCATAGACAATAATAATTGTTTGTAGCACTTATTTTTATTATAAATGTTATTTATATTATAATATTATAACTTTTAGATAATTAGGGAAAAAGCACATGTGTGAGATCTTTAAATGAAATTGATTAAACAAATTTTGTTAACATATTAGCCGAAGTAGTAAAATTTTAAGTAAATAAACAATTTCATGTTTTTTTCCATATAGCAAAAACAATAGTCCATGAAGTGCGGCGTATAGTCACAAAGAGTCAGCGACATCCTAAAATCAATGGCAAATAGTAAAATGGTTAACACTTCACACCTCACAAAGTAAATATTACCTAGCACCGTTTTTACCACATTTTGTATGAACTATATCAGACGACTAAAGTAGTTTCTTAAATTATTTTTAGTGTACTCACTACAACTAAACAATTTATATTATCATAAAATTTTACGGTTTTGTAACTCAATTAGAACCGGTTCTGCCTTCGAAAGATTTAGATTTTATTCAAATTAGTATTAGTGCGTACGTTAGTCATGGATGTTTATTCATTTGATGTCTTAACTTTTTGCTTGTTTATTTATTTGAAATCTATGCACATACACATACTTTTTCAAATGAGGTTAATTTATATAGGTTTCACCTTACGGTATCTTCAGGGTATTTAATGATTATTGTTATTGAAAATTGTATAACTGTAATAGACAATAATAATTGAATAACAATTGTTCATTTGAGAATCGTGTGCAAAAATAAAGAGCTTGAGACTCATACGCATGAGTAAAAAAAATGTTAATACTATTGCTATCTCATCCTTTTGTTCCCCCCATCATTCTTAAATAATTAATATAGCGGAAACAATATTGATATCACTGTAAACAATTATACATGTGGATAAGCAACAAAAACAACTAATAACCCCATGGCATTAGGCTCCACGAGCCTACAATGTTAAATATTCTTTAAATGTTATTTTATTGCTAACTGTATAAATAAACCGGTATCATATTATAATCCAATTTCAAATATTTAAATAATTAATAGACATTTCCGCTATAAAATACCATAGAATTGACGTAGCCAAATGATGGTATTTTAATATTTACAGCAGTTGAGGGCCACACGTTTACGAAATTTTAGAGTTGCTCACATGTATATTACAACTAATTACTAGTTTTTTGTATTTTGTTTTACATTTTATATTACCAATACCTATCGTTTCACGCCAAGCATAAATAATATTTGAGTATGATGATACATCAACAATACCTTTTTGTTGTATGTGACAACATGTGCAATTGCTAAATTAATGAAACGCGATAGAAAAAAGTATTTATTTTAAACTTTGACGATATTCAATCCATCATCAATTTGACGGTTCTATCATCCCACATCATTTTGTCAATGTAATAAATAATAATCCGGTTTGCTACCGGTGTTTGCTTTAAAGTCTTAAATATTTCATGACTAGATAGTCTATTTTTCTCTTAGTCCCCATTTCAACACCCTCGATAATAAAGGGTGTGGTGAGATCTTACACTATTACCACACGGTTAAATTAACTCGATTGAAACTAAGGTACTGCCTTTATTAAATCAATTGACACAGAAAGTAAACAACAGTTAAGATAACAAACACAAGCGAAAAATTTTATTAAATTATGTTGCTTTTAAATTATTATAAAAATTGTGTAAAGTTTTAAGATTTAAAAGAAAATTGTTTAAGTATGGACGAATATTTGGATGGATATTCCATCTGGTTTTTAAAATAAAGACCATTTTAAGCAGTTGTTTTGTGTTAGTATATTTTTACCGATGTTTAAGTTATTTCGATGTACATCATGTACAATATTAAATATTGCCTAGTATTGCAAACTTGTTAGAAATTGTATCAATAATAAACAATTATTTAAACCAGTTTGCAATATTTTTTGGGTTGGCATAGTACTTTTAGAAATGACATCTTTGACATTCATATTTTGTTTGTCTGCTCAGGTTAAAGCTTATTGACCTATTATTTTCCAATAGACATTAGATTCGTCAATATTTTTGTAATTGGGCAAATATTTTACCTTAATCTGTACCTACTATAACAAATGCCATTTAAGTGTTATTCCAAGTATCTCCATTTTAGAAGGTGTTCTAATGTATTTTTATAATAAAAAAATATCCTTTTATACAATTTATTTTAAAATTTTAACTTAAAATAAATATGTATAAATGAAAATTGTTTATAACTTTTGATAAATATACAGTAATAAATGGTAACAAGCATTAAACCTACAAGTTTTATGAAAAAAAGTAAATTATAAAAATCACAACCCGGTAGCCAAGTTAGTGTGGGGACCCCATAAAACTAAGTTTTGCGCGTTCAAAACGCGCTAGGGGCAAGTTTGTATGTAGCCGGCCATTGCTGAACATTTAACTCCTCATATGAGAGCCGTACAACCTGATCGTCGGCATTTCTACCAGCTGTCCCGCTTAATTCCCTGACACACCTAGGTGGTAAGTGCGTTAAATAGCCGTGCAATAACGTTATACAATTAACACGTATGATAAACAATGAAGTTTCTAATATTGCTAACCAAATCACTTCACAAGTGGATTCAAAACAAACATGCTATTAGATGAACTATGGTTAGTACTTACGATGAAAAACTTGAACTTTGGAATCCATTTGTCAAAAGAGCTAAAAAAACTGTCGTTTGTATGAGTATATTCGTATGATTAAATGAAAAAAATGTTTACATATTTGTCGTTTATCGCAGACAATGCGCCTTACGTAAGGAAACGCTCAAAAAGAATTCATACAAATTTGCAATGCATTTTCAGTTTATTACTACTGCACTTTACGACGGCTCAGGCGGCTCAGGGTACTTGACTTTAAATTGAACAAAGGTAAGTTTGCTACTATTGCAAACTGTAGATCCCAAAAATGTTTTAAACAAAGTACTTCTTGTTGATATAATTTGATCGCTCTTGTAGTTTTAATGTCTGTTATTTGGTCATATTACACAATTACAAATTGAACAATACCTTTTAGCGGCCTGTCAAAAACCACGCAACAGAAAATCATGAAGTCAAAACATGATTATATAACAAACTCAAACTTGTTGACCTATAGACTATAAAATAATAAATATAGATATGCAATATAATAAAAATGAGTTAACATACCAACTGAGTAAGTGACCCACTACAGTCCGTGGTAACCTGCAACCAACTCCAATCAAAGAAGATTAAATATGCGTTGTTACTTGATAACTAAGATGGAATGCCTCACAACAGGCTCTCTAGACCCTTTAAACCTTATTTATTAACGGATGACATATGTAAGAGATGAGAAGACGTGACGTTTTGTGTCGTGTATAAGCTGACGGACTGATAGCCTAGTTGGTAGTGACCCTGTCTTCAAAACTGAGGGTTGATGGTCTGGGTCCATGCACAATTTATGAATGTAAACTGGCTTCGAAACACAGGAGAAATTCTTATAGCAGAAGTAACGTTTTCTTTACCAAAAAGTCCCCTACCAAGACGACTCCAGCAGAAAAGGAATCCTTCTAACTTGAAAAGATGGTTTTTGCATTTAAATAATTTTAATTCTTTTCTCTAAATTCAATATTAATACAATAACAAAGTCATTGCTCCTTGTTAGTAATATTATATAAAATTAAAAAAATATTTGGCTAAAGCTGTAAGTTTTCACACTTTTATGGTTGCGTTGCCATTAATGAATATTTACCCAAAACCAAGTCTGTATAATAACAAATATAACCGCAAAGTGACCTTAACATTGTCTATTTAAATAGCAAATCGTCATCCCATAATCATTTCAGTTTAGATTTGGAGATTGTTCGGATATAGCCAATTTTTAGCGGCACCGAGTAAAATGTCCAAAATGTTCGGCAAACTTTATCTATTGATTCTTGTTTTAATATTCATTATTAATGTGAGTAAGCTTTTTAATATGTAATATTTATATTTCTTAGTAATTGTTCTATAACTTACACACACATACTCGTATGTAAAATATCATTAGGTATCTGGTGATGAGAAAATTATTTTGTTTTAGGTCGAAGCATTCTTCCCGCCCCCAAGTAGTAATTCGTCCATGGATCCTTTTTCCGGTTTTGATCAGTTAAGAAAAGATTTCTACGAACGCGCTGCAAAAAGGCAGCAGGAAAGGGAGGAAGCATTCAAGCCCGTTCTTAACCTCTTCGGAAATCACCTTCGCAGAGTCGCTAAAGCGGTTGGTATTTTTTTATCGTAAAGCGGCAAGCGGCTCATCCGCTGATGATTACTGTTTGATTAGTTTCACCTACGTACAACTGTCACAACAGAGGCGTTGCCGGCCTTTAAGAATATTTGGGGGATGATGGAGAGAGGGTTAAAATCACGACGCTATTCTGTTAGGCCGTGATTCTTAGACCCTCTCGAATGCTTGATGAATACTTGAGGCGCGAGATGGCCCATTCAGGCAGCACTAAAGGTTTAACTTAGTTTTATATTACGTTATATAAGACTCACTATTTTTTATACAGACTAATTATTTTCTGTTTTGTTGACAGTAAGCAATAATTACAAATAAATGAATAATAGAATAGAATACAGGGCGGAAAAAAATTTAAGATCAATTTGTTTGCATTAACAGCAATAACACAACTCGACTCTTTTATACCTTCTGGGGTATACCTTAAGTAGTTCTGGTACATTCCATTGTCTATGGGCAGAATTTTATTTTTTGCACATCTTTCCGCGATAGCCGAGTGTTAAGGGGATCTGCCTCCGAATGAGGAGAGCCGAGTTCGTTCACCTACTGTACCAAGCTCGTATCAAAGAGTTTTTGAAAATTCTATTGTCCAAAGTATGTTTTTCCAAGCTAGTGCGAGAAATAGCTGGCATATGTTTTTTGGAAAATTTTGCTACCTTGATCTTCCATGAAAAGTGGGTTGAAGCACAACAAACGACGAACGTCTATACCACTGTTCGTTCCATTATTAGGTATGCGATCGAAAGAGCGTATTTATTTATTTTAATTTGTTGAACTTGAATTTATTTTATCAGTTACTATAATTTTCAACATTTTTACAAAGTCCAAAATTATTTTAGTAACTTTGCTTAAGTTAATTAGATTTGTGATAATGTACATTTTTTATTTCAGTTCGACAACTTAGGCGGCCAGGAAAATAATTCAAATAACTCTACGTCTTCTTAAGAAATAATAATTTGGTTAAATAATAAAATCGTAAAATTTAATATATCATTTTCATAAATGTACAAAATTAAATATATCAATGTTCCACAATTACCATTCGATAAAATATACACGTTGTAGTGTGGTATTTTTGAATTATATATTGTTAATTTACGTTATTTTGTAATAAAATTGTATTAAAAAAATAAAAACATGTGAAGTAAAAAGGTATATTCCGATTTTATTAATTTATTGAAGAAAGAAAGGTATAGTTGAATTACCATAAATCCAGCTCCTTCAGTTGTTTTTTCTTTTGCACCTACTGGTCACCGAAGGCCTTCACCGGTTACGTAGGGTTCAGTATTGAAGATGCCGACTGAAGAAGATGAAGCAGTCTTAGTCTTAGTCTTAGTCAGTACTAAAAGCCCCACGGTAGATAAGGATGTTGGCCCGGTGGTCTTTACAGCCTCGGAAGAGACTCGAGAGCAGAAAGCCCGCAAGTTAGGTAAGAAATAAAGAGCAACGGCGCTGCTGTTCGCTTATGTGTCGCGCTCGAAACCCTGTTAACGAAAGAAAGAGCCTCGACAAAACCCGGGGAGGGCTGACGACAACATAAGGAACCCTTAAGCCTCGACTGGGATTGCAATCAAAGTAGGGAGGACTTGAATTGACTTGTTAGAAACAACCTTGCACACGACGAGGTATGTGAGCTCTCTGTATGTTCTGATAATTTTAATAAGGAGCACTGGTTTGCCGGCGCATGAAGCTATCACCTGAAGTTACAATACCATTTTTGAATTTTTAGAACGTGGGCCTTCTTCCAGGCATAGTAACGGGTGAGGAAGAACTTTAACTTTCTGGTTGGATATTCCATCTGCTCCTGGAGCCTTACAGATTCTAAGGTCGCGGATAATTTACTTGACTTCTTTTATAGAGCTAGGCGGTACCCATCGGTGGCAGCGTCGTTTTTCTCCTAACTTCATCATCCACCTTCTGAAAGTGGATGGGGTCAGTCAGCTGTGTTCCCTATCTTGAAATGCTGTTTGACCGTTGTGGCAGATTAGAAGAGGCGTCCGTTTCAGAGATCTCACCTACCGCCAGTAGGCGGTGTTCGCGAGGTGGCGAAATCTGACTCAGACCTGTATAGGTCGAAGGCTCTAGTAGTGGCATTTTTGCTCCTTAACAGTCGTCTGAGTTTCTCCGGCAGTTTGAAATGGCGATCGTTCGTTATTTTGACCTAATTCAGAGGACATCTCAAAAATTACAAAACCTAAAATAGGATTCTGGTACTGGTATATATCTAACAGTAGACTATTTATAGAATGGTAATATTAATAAAAATAATATAGCTCATAATCGACAAACTGCTCAGCAAATGTCTTTTGTTTTTGAGAGGGATTTTAGAACCAGTACGAGTTTGATATACGAACAATGCCCTGAAATATTTTTATGGAGTTTCACCATTGAGCCTGTAGTAATAAATAGCACTAAATATCTCCAAATTCAGTGACACTGGCAGTGGTATTCGACTGGCTGGCAAAATTAAAATATGTATTTAAAACTCTAACCATTGGTAACATTGCCAATCCTTTTATTGTACGTAACAACTATGCGTTATGACATTCGATTGTCACGTATTGTATATCATGTTAGAGTCAAAGTGCAAAGACTACAGTGAATCCACTTAAGGATGCGCATGGGGCTATCCTGAAGATTGCTACCTTATAGATTTTTACTTTTCATTTACTTCCATACAAATTTTCAAAGATTCTGATTTTAAAAAGGTTTATTGACAATAACATAGTCGATGACGCGATTGCAGTAACTGATTAAGTTCAGAAAAATATGTTTTAATAATTAAGCAGTATAAACAATAGAAACGTATTTGGTCGCTTATTTTGTCATAAACCGCGATTTATATAGCTATTACAACTCTTTTTATAAATTGGTTGTCGAGATAAGGGTGGTGAAAAACCCCACTGGGAGTTTATGTATGTAATTATGAAAATGTTGAATATCTCCTTGCCAGTCATTGGGTCTTAGGTTACCTTTACTATGAAATCATCACATTATACAACACAGGAGATATGCTGATATCTGTTTCATAGGTGTGTTTCGTATGGTAAAGTTTATGTAGACGATGGTAAAATTAGGGACCGTTCTACTATTATTGTGTCGATTATCCTTTTTAATTATGATAAGGTCAATGTTGGGGTAAATTCCCATTTTTAAATTATTGTTTAGTCAGGAGTTCATTGTATGTACCACAAATGTAAAATGAATAATTTTTATTAACTAAGCTAATGCTTTACTACATTCTTAAACGTGATAGAGCGAAGCGTCGGATTTAGCTGCCGCTCCAATGGGACCGGATTGGTACCACGGCCTCGCAGAATACCAGCGTAAAGTAAAGGCATTTTGTGCTTCTGCGTTTCGTTCGGTGAGTAACCGGAGGCCCACACCCTCCTTATTCATCTCCTCTTCCTCCCATCTCCCAAATGTACTTAAAGACCGGCAACGCACCTGCAGCATCTATGGTGTTGCAGATGTGTGTGGGCGACGGTAATCACCTACCATCAGGTGAACCGCTTGCTCGTTAAATAAAAAAAATAGTCCCGTCCTTGCATAGAAAAAAAAAATATTTAAATGATGTCAAGTGGTGATAAAATCATTGGTGGTCACTAGCTTAGTGAATGCCTATTCCCTCTTCCTTTGATGACATCCGCGTCGACTTCCATCGGAAACATTGACGAAAATAAAATCCTTCGCTCTCCGTAATAAAAAAAGTAGAGTGAAAAATCATTGACCCCAAGCGCCCACCAGTTCTATCAGTAGGCATCTATTCTATTATTTTTTGTAAATATTTTCAAAATCAAACTTCACACGTTACAAAAATACCAAGCGTCAGTTATGATTAAACGTATAGACCATACTAAAGCTATGGGCAGTTCTTTCGCTATTCTTCGTGCAGAGGAACTAGAAAAATGGGGTATCGAACGATGATTTTTTTGTCTCGTAATACTACGAGAGTTTAATAAACACTTAAGTGCTAAAAAATAAGTACAATAACCTCAACCAAGGTTAATTATTGTTTAAGAAACACTGAACTACTGTTCCAAAGTTGACATCGGAGTCCGTACTTTTTATTCACAGGGAGGATACTGATCTAATAACTTTAAGTTTTGTATGATGTTTTTAGCAGTTCTACTCCTAATACACTGTCAATACTCGGTTTCGAAATTGGTAGGTACAGTGCTATTATGGTAAATCCTCCGCATGGGAGGGGTCTATCTTTTAATTTACAGACTGCTAAGGAAATTAGGAGCGTAATTTAATATCATGATGTGAAAAACAAATATATGTAAATTTTATCTATTATTTTAGAGTGGTGCCTATAGGGTCACAACACAAATATGTAGATAAGTAAAATGAACATACAAAATGCTGCAACCTGTCCACTATCATAGTGTTTCTGTTGCCCTTTCCATATGGAAGACCCGTAAGTAATTCTACTGTCTCGTCTCTAATCTTGGGTGTCCTAAAACTCTACTAAGAGACGAGAAACACCATCTGCCGGGTGCATCACGATATATCAAGTTCGTTGATAGTGGATTAGCCATCTCAAAAAATAGCAGATACTTAATGGGCAACATCGTGAGCCTCCCAGGAGAAGCTATTATGGCAAATTGTCCCACTGGAGAGGCCTATATTTGAAATTGCCAATAAAAATACTGATTATAATATAGTACCAGTAAAAAATAGATTAAGAATCTTTTAAGCCAAATATACAAGAAGGTAGATTTTTTTAACTCTGCTTAACTAACTAAGATCTTCAACCCCTGCTTTGCAGTGGTTTTAGTCCTATTTATGCGATCACCAACAGTCAGTTCTCAATGCTCATCAGCCATCAGATTGCTGATATTAAATCTGGTGTGCCACAAGCGGTATACTTTCTTCTATGTTGTTTTCTTTATTTATGAATATCTATTACCTCAGTTTTCAATGGTTCGTAGCATCCATATGTGAATTATCATTAGCGGTGTGTTCAATTTGGCATCAATTATCTCAACAGAGCTATACGAGACTCAACTATAACTTGGAATCTAACAGTAACTGGTCTATTAGATAGAGTCGAACGATATTGGCAAAGTTAGGCTATGGAAGCTTTGCTCCTGTGTTTAATAATTGGATTTTGATCTCTTAGTGTGAAAAACTCAAAAACCTCAAAGAGTGGTCCATATGCAAGTCAAGCATATGGACCACTCTTTAAATTGGGGATTACAGACCGCTTAAGTAAGTTTTATCTTCTCAAAAACTCCTTACCTTTCAAAAATATGCTTTATGCTGATTTTATTACCTATTCTACTCATTATTGATTATGCCGATGTCTATGACCCAGAACAATTTTGAGTGCCTTTTAAATAATTATACAACATTTATTTTCGATATACGTAAGAATAATCAATATCCTTTATCGTTCAAAGCTTAAAAGTCAGTATCTGTCGGTCCAGAATTTTTCAAGTACTTTAATCAACTTTTAACGTTCCAAATTCACCTGCTTTTCGAAAAGATAAGTTCAATTTTCTTTACTCGACTCATGATCTATATGTACTTCGTATTTCAAATAGTTAAAAATTAGTATTCCATAACATAGCACTGGATTCTTTATAGTATTTTTTTACTTTTCAAGCACATAGTGACGTAGCACATTTTCTTAAGTGTTGTTACATGTTCTCCATTATACTTTATTTATTTTTTTGTATATGTATATTCTGTTTGCTATTTTTTGTTATTATCCGGTAGCATCTGTCAATATTCTTCTGTATTCTACATTCTACAAAATATAAAGTCCGTCCATTGTAGTCCTTAGATTAAAGTGTAAACAAAAAAGTATATAGAAAGAATAATAGTATTGCAAAGTTACATGTACCAAATTCAAACTTTGAATTTGCTTATAAAGATATATACACAATGCAAAACATGTATATAGAAGATGATATGAAAACTTGGCTACCTTGAATTAATACTACTTATCAATGGTGATGATAAAAGCATAAAAATATTGTGTTTTGCTTATAATTATTCAATCAAAAAATCCCATCGAAATGATGTATGTTTTCGGTACAAAAAAAAACCACAAAATGACCTTAGCTTTGGAAGCTACTACTATTTATAAGACGATTTGCGCACAAATTCTTCAGTACACAGCAAGCCGGTATCATTCTACCCGTAACTTGAATTAGCAAGGAAGTCAATCCTAAAAATGGTTTCTAAAATTTCTGTTGTAATTTGCGTTGTAATGGCAATCGTCAATGTAAGTATTTATTTGTGAGTATTTTTTGAATTTTATGTATTTTTTTTTAATTTAAATAACTCAACAAATTCAAATAACAAATAAGTTATGCAACAAATTTATTACGTATATAATATATTGAAGTTCAGAATATCAATAAATATCTGATTCAACAATTTGCTACATAAACAAAAATTTTATTCATTTTATATATTTTTTTATACTTTATTTGAATACGTTTAAATAAAAGTATTACAAAGGGCAGACTTAATGCCTCTTGTCATTCTCTGCCAGTCAACCCGGGGCGAGGAGAGATATTGTAAGGGTGTCAAACATTAAATTTGTTAAAAAAAAGAACTAAATTATATGAATAACTTACACTTACAATTAGATACATACTGACGGAATAAATACGTATAAACAAATATGAATACATATATATATATAAGTAAATATATTACAGCGCCACAAAATCAAATTTTTATTTAAATTAACTAATTTAACTTGAAATTTAGATGAAAAAATATTTTCAAAACTAAATTAGGTAAAAAATACATATCAAATTGCCACGGTCTCAGGGTAGCGTAACTAGCAAGTGCGGCGTTACCGGTTTGTATTCACTGACCAAATATATATGTAAATAAAGTCATAAGTCATTAGAAATTCTAACTAGACGCAAGTAAATATCTTTGTAAAATGTCTCGCGTCTGGTCGTCACGGCTCAGGTGTCTCCACGCCAAAAGGCCCAAATACATAGCCTTCACTAAGGCCTGCATATTTGCTGCATATAGACTAAGCAGTCGTTGTTTCTACTCCTACCAGCGTTCAGTCCCCGAAACATGCGGCGGCGCTAACGAGTCAACAAGTTGCATCCCACAGTGGCCATTTTCTCAGGGACTGAGCATCATTCCTGCAGGTCAATCGCAATCTTCAAGAAGTTAATAATTATAATTAACATTTACAGATTGAGGCATTCAGTATTAGAGAGCCGACATTGTCTCAGGAGGATCAACCTAATGAGAATGTAGCTGAACATGAACGCTTCAAGAGGCAAAATCCGTTCCAACCTTTTGCATCCCTGCTGTCGGACCCTTTGAATAGTGTATCTCAGGGTGTAAGTATATTTTAAATTTACACTTCATATGATTTATTCCGAAACATTTATTTTAATTGAAGTTAATCATGAAACCGGACAAGAGGACATCATCATCAATTTTTCCGCTAGATATGAAAGAAAAATAAAAAAAAAAGTGAGAAAAATAAATTTGATAGATAATAGTGATAAATGTACATATAAAATCTTACTCATGTTACATAAAATTGTCTTTTTACTTTATTTAAGGGGAAAAACCCATTGTCTCATCTCCAAAATGGTGCTGCTGAAGTTGCTAAAAACTTCCCTCAACCCCTTCGATTCAAGAGACACCTTCAGCCTGTTTTTTCGTTATTTGGAGATCATCTTAACAGAGTTGCTAAAGCCGTAAGTACAGTAATGATGACCATAACCATCATCTCCAATTGTTTATCTGTTAAAGTTTTATAAAAGATAAAATTTATTCCTTATATTTAATAATGTGTTAGTTAATAACAGTTTCGTCTATATGACATTGCGATCAACTCTTCTTCCAATATTACTGCAAAATCATTATATCAAATACCAAAAAATCGTGACGAGTCACTTATATAATTATGGTTCTATAACTACCCGATTTCGATCACAGCAACAACTTCTGAATCAAATCACCAGATGTTAACCGCACAGGAAATATTATAGTGCCGCCAGTTTAAATGTGAATACAGAGACACTTACTCGGGTTCACTTACTCGAACGCGATGTAATATTTATGCATCAATATCGTAGGAAGGTTCCGATGCTGTACCAGAGACATGACGTAATATAATACACCCAGACCTGAAAATGAATAATTTTTGTGATGCACAAATATTGTCTTTGGCTGGGATTTGAACACCAGTTAGGTACTATAACGATTAAGCCAAGTGGTCATTGATATAATCTGAACGCATGGTAAGGCCACGACATGGCCAGAAGACGAGTTTGATCCTCTATGAGATTGTCTCATACCGATGAGTTTATTTAAACTTTCTGGCTTTATGAAACAGCTCGGACACGAAGGCGGCGACAGGCTTAGCACCTGGTACGTTGTTCCATAATAAATTCTGCTAAAAATTAGGTTTGAACGTCTAATATGTGTAAATCTTTGACCATGTTCGGCGGTGGACTGCAGCAAGCTAAAATGCAGTTACACGATTATTAATTTAGCAACATTTTTTTTCAGTTTGAAGACTTAACTGGGCTCGACAAATCCAGTTCCAGTACCACCACCACTACTACAACTACTACCACAACAGCTAAACCAAATTCTTCGTAAATGAATTATTTAAGCATTGTGATCAGTAACAAGTTTCATTAAGATTAAACGTATACACGTATCACTACATCTAGAAGTTTTTCATTTACATTCGGCCTCATTCGGTAATTTTACATGATTTTGATATTTTTTTTAATTGTAATTTAATTATTTATTAATTAATTCCCAAAAATTATGACAACTTAATTTATCATCATCAGGTGAGCGGCTTGCTCTTTGCCCCTTTTCTCATAAAAAAAATTTGTTAGCTTCGACCGGGTTTGAGCCTCTACTATCTTAGAATCGCGGTCGTTATTTTTTTTTAAAAAAAATACTAGCAATGCTATTTATTGAGGAGCATTACTAATATTCCTGTTAACCCTCCAACTAAGCTATACAGCTCGTATCAGGAGTGGTTCACGACAATAGCCGAATGGCGGGCTCGAACATACGACCTCATGTTTCGTAGTACCAAGTAGACACTATGTACATGTCACTTAGAAGCACCTGTCTTAATTTAGTTTTTTTTTATTATTTATTTGTGTACACACTAAAAGGCATACAAACATTAAAACATAGTATTTTTACAAGGGCATTACTAATTCCATACATAAAAATTTCTTCCAGCTGACCCTAATAGGAAATTTTATTGGCAAACTTAGTGCGTACATTTCTAATACACAAATTATGTATACAATTAAATAAATATAAAAGTTAATTTTGGCTTTGAAGTAAAGTGGATTTTTCTGTCTTTTTAAATTACTATTATAGAATATAATATTTTAATTACAGTAACGAAAAAAGTACCTCTAGAAATGAAAAATAGATATTTTATTAAATTAGAGAACCGTACATATGAAGCAAAACGAAGTATAACTTAAACGACCGCTTAAAGCAAAAATGCTTGCTTCCTTTAAATCAATGGCCGGATTTTCCTCTTCTCTTTGAAACAGACATCCTATTTCATGCTATCATGCTTGTGACATTGGTTTTAAAAATGTATTTCAAATGAAAATATTTAAACATCTCTTTTTAAGTACACTTTAAATTTGAAAACATTTAACATTAACGCATTCATAATTACGTCATACACTTGTAAAGTCTTGCATTTAAATATTTTTTTCACTGGAGCCAGGAAGAGTCTGTTACGCAGTTCCAGTGTGAGTTCACAGACTTCTCACGTCCTCATAATAATATGTTTTATTACTTAAATTAAAGCGAGCGCCTTGACCGCTTTACTATCGCGGCTCTTATATTTAATAAAAGTATCACACCATGTGGTGGTTTAAGATAGTGTAATCATGGTTTGAAGCCGTAAAAGTCTATTAAGGAGAATATATTTGGAAGTACTCATGCGTTGTAGAAGGTAGCAGCGTCCAATGTACAAAGCGTCTAGTACCGCTATCGCCAATCTACATGCCAAGTCTAGTAATTACGGAAAATTTATGGGATACGTGGTTGAGCCAAGCGGCGGCTAATGCTGCTGCTCGAATGGACCACCACGAACGGGTTGGTAACACAGCCTCGGAGAATACCGGCGTGAAGTAAAGGCATCTTGTGCTTCTGCGTTTCGTTCGGTAACCGGAGGCACACTCCCCTTCCCCATTCTCATTCATCTCCCAAATACCCTTAGCCGGCAACGCACCTGCAGAACATCTGATGTTGCAAATGTACGTGGGCAAAGCGTCAGTAATCACTTAAGTGAGGTAAAAAATAAAAAATGTGCCTTTTTCATAAAAAAGAGGCCCTTTCGTCTACTTATTTGCCTATTTTGGAAAATTTACTATTAACCGGCTATTGACCCCTCTCATCGTCATCACATAATAATTTCCATTGTTTCAAAGTTTCTTCAGATTATTTTGAAACATGCACTAATTAAAAAAAACAAGTATATAACATGTGAGAGACAAGACAAAGAGTGTCGAAAAATTTTATAAATATAAACATAATTATTACAAGCTTGTTGAAACTAATTTAACTAGTATTAAAACTCGATTGTGACACGAGAAGGATTAAAGAAGAAACAGAACAATAAATGTAACATAAATAATGGTAAAGGTATGGTTACAAATAGTTTGTAATTTGCCATAACGCTCAGGTGCAAATATTTATTTTGCATATAATGGGTTTATAAATAGCGTAGTACAAAAAGAATACATGCATAGTTGTTGCAACAGCGCAGTAGCAGTTTGAAATTATTTCTTACTAGAAGTTTTGTAACATTCAATATGTTAATAATCATCGTATACATGATTCTAGTTGTGACCAATAATGTAAGTACTAGTTAAAAATGAAAAAATTGGGATTTGATTTGTTTCAGGCGTAAAATAATTTTCAATTGTTAAATAAGTTTTTTTAATTTGAAATTAAAGACTGTTTGCACCAAACCTCCTAAAATAGCGCTAATATTAGGCCTTACATATAAAATTAGCGAATTATATGGAAAAAAGTAAAAAACTATTTTGTCTTGAAATTATATATTTAATCAAATGAAGTATGTAGCATTATTATCTATGCACTTTCGCCATTTTATAGGTAGTTCATTAATTGCATTTTTGGGAGCGAGAATCAATAGAATCTTTGAAAGCGGTTTGGTCTGCCTCATTGGGATTAATTTTTTTTTCTTTCAAGAAATTGTCTGAATTCCGAAAAAAGTGGCAATCTGTTGAAACAAGGTTCGGGGAGCATAGTGGCTGTCGGAGACATTCCAATCGCAGCTCCTCTAATTTAGCGACCATCTGTCGTGAAGTATGGGGTCTAGCGTTGTCATGAAGCTGCAGTGGGCTGGAGCAATTCACCAGTCTCGGTTGTTTAACGGCTAGATTTTCCATCATGGTTTGCAATTATTGACAATACAGACTTGCCGTAATCGTCTGTCCAGATCTTAGGAAGCTATAGTCTATAACACCATCACTGGTCCACCAAACACTCACCACTAACTTTTTCTCAGTCAACTTTCGCTTGAGACAGGATTGGGCCGGTTCTCCTGAATTGAGCGTTCCCGATTGTCATGTAGTATCCATTTTTCATCACAAGTAACGATGCGACTCAAAACTCCCTCGTTATTGTGACGGTTGAGTAATGTAACGCAGCACTCAATGCGTGTTTCTTGGTGTGCTTCATTCAATTCATGCAATACCCATTTCTAGAGCGTTTTCACTTTTCCAATTTGTTTCAAGTGAATTAAAATTATTTTGTCACTCTTACCGAAACCTGCCGCTAACTCTGACGTGGTTTGTGATGGATTCACTTCCACGATTACGTTTAATTCTTCTCTGTTTCTGTAGCGCAGGTACCAAAATGGAACTATTATTCTTAAATCACGCGATATTTCAAGTTTCCCATTTTGTTAGCAGAAGGATGTCAAAGAAAAAGAAATGGATCGCTATCGAAACACAAATACACAAGCCTAAATTTGAAATGCATTTGAATTTGTAATGCCTAACCAAACGGCAGATTATTTGAGATCAAAGTGGCCAGCTCGACAAAACACCAATTTCATTTGTAAGGACCTAATATTAGCGCTAAACATAATTAAAACGTCATTCTGTTTCTGTGAATTGTTTGAGCTGTCTCTACACAGGGATGCTTGAAACATGTTGAGCACTAATTGTATTTAGTGAAGTTTGATGCAAGCTACCGTAAAAGGTACATAAGTTTCGATGTATTTTTATTATCTATATTTGTATATAATTTGGTATTGTAAGAATCTGCCACCCTTTTCCAGTCCGTAAATGTCGTAAGAGGCGACTATGTGAATAGCCTTGAAAATCGCATTGGCTATTGACAGATGGATATAAAAATTAAGCAGACCGATGACGGCCAGCAGCGTCTAAGGTACAAGATGTCTGGTGCTGAGATCGCTAATCCGCTTGCCACTTGGGGATTATGGCAAAACCTCGTCCTGCAGTAGCCTATTTACAGGCTGGAAGATAATACTTAAGAACAAATTATGTCGTTTAGTTTATTTGAGATATAACTATTGTCCAGTAACAGAAAATTATTTTCACTGATGTTTTTCTTACACTTTAACAAAATAAAAGTGTTAAAGTATGAATATATTCATGTTAATGAAATAATAATATTTTTAATTTGTGTTAATTGGCTATTTATCAGTTAACATACAAAGTTATATTTGTTTTTAACAGATCGATGCATTCGTCCGAAGAGATTTATCATCAACGTCCTCAGAGCCGAATATCCTGGAATCATTCCAACGGAATATTGATCAGTTTAGGAATTGCATAGATCAAAGCTTGGCAAAAGCAATAAGCGAGGTCAACGAGAAACAGTTGGAGCCAATCTTAAGTATCGTAGGGGATCAACTCAATAGGATTTCTAAAGCGGTGAGTGTATTTAATAGGTTATAAAAGCCATTAAAGTTTATAGTTTAAATATAGGATTTTAGAATTAACTCGTATCTGAAATGGTTAATAAAACCGTATGTATTTAACGTATAATCACGCTTTATTCATGGCGCAAATCATCTTATTTATCTATACATATTTTTTTTGGATTGTGCTGAAAAACAAGGATAGTTAGAGAGGATCAGGAGGATTCCTGATCGTAAGTGACTACTACAGCCCATGGACACACACCGCAAACAACTTCAATCGAAGAAGGTTACTGACGTGTTGTTACCCTTGAGGATTAAGATGGAATGTCTCAAAGTCCGTAATTATACTGGCTCTCTCTTTCGAACCGTAACACAACAATTGTTATACTGCGGGATGATGAAATGGCTATGAGGGTAGTACCTACCCAGATGTTACCTAGGTAGAGGAGTAGCCTACCACCTAGTAAGACCGAAGAGAACATTATTTAAAATGTAATTTGTACGTGGTAGAGCCAAGCAGTGGCTTTTGCGGCTACTCGTATGGACTGGCTCGACCCGGGTACTACCACGATCTCGCAGAATACCGGCGTGAAGTTGCCTCTACTCTCTTGTGATTCTGCGTTTTGTTCGGTGAGTGAGGTAACCGGAGGCCCACTCTCTCTCCCCATCCCCATTCACAAAATTCCCTACTCCCAAATATTGTTAAAGGCCGGCAAGGCACTTGCAGCTCCTCTGGTGTTGTAGATGTAAGTGGGCGACGGTAATCACGTATCCGTCATCCGGTGAGCCGCGTGCTCGTTTAACCATTTCCCAAATATTTTTTTATTAATATTGCTCAATATAGTCATCTTTATTGATCAAAATGCAGCAGCATTTTATCAGTATAAATTTAAATTAATGAGATATCGTTTAGATATTTAGATGCTTTTGATTAGGTACACTTTAATTTCATATTACTTTACTTGCAGATTGGAGATTTAACGGCACCCATAACACCAAAATACTAAAAAAAAAGGGACGGAATTGAGTATAATGTTTAGCTTAAAATATAAATTAAATATAAATATTTTAAATAATTAATGATAAAAGAGTTTTCTTTAATATGCGTATAAATTTTCGTTGGAAATTATCACTGTCAAGTTTTATATTATTACAAAAGCAAAGGAAAGTGTTTCGAAATGTATTGCTTTATTTATGTATTTTTTTTAATGTTTTTATTCAAATTAAAAGTATAGTTTAATTTTATTTCTGTGTTGGACGTTTCAATGAAATAAACATTTTTTCACCCATATACAAGGCCTCTCTCATATTTCTTACAAAGACGTAGATTAAAAATTTGAATATATTTTTTATTCACTTTTCGAAATAATATGTATGAAATTTTATTTATCTTATAATGCTTTAATAAAATTACCTTTAATAATCTGATAGGAAAGGTTTGAAGTGGCGTATTTTTAATTATAAACTTATTTATTTAGTAGTTATGGGGTTTTTATTGTGCTGTTCGGAAAAAAGTCGAAGCTAAAATTTAAACAAGATTTTACTTCCAAGAGTTATATTATAGAGGATATAAATATATATTGTAGTTATAAAATGTCATTGTGATGTGCCATATTATTAATTATGATTAAGTTACATAATAGTGATTTATGTTCAAATGGAAGCCACATCATACTAGCACTATGTTTACATTAAAGGATGTTTACTCCTCTAATGTATATAGAGCTGTAACTGATTAAGTGGTTGAGAGAACATTACTTCGGTACTACTCATAATAATTATTGTAATTATATATCATAATTATTACTAGGATTATTAAATTATAGTATGGTATTACATTTTTTATTAATATTGCTCAATATAGTCATCTTTATTGATCAAAATGCAGCAGCATTTTATCAGTATAAATTTAAATTAATGAGATATCGTTTAGATATTTAGATGCTTTTGATTAGGTACACTTTAATTTCATATTACTTTACTTGCAGATTGGAGATTTAACGGCACCCATAACACCAAAATACTAAAAAAAAAGGGACGGAATTGAGTATAATGTTTAGCTTAAAATATAAATTAAATATAAATATTTTAAATAATTAATGATAAAAGAGTTTTCTTTAATATGCGTATAAATTTTCGTTGGAAATTATCACTGTCAAGTTTTATATTATTACAAAAGCAAAGGAAAGTGTTTCGAAATGTATTGCTTTATTTATGTATTTTTTTTAATGTTTTTATTCAAATTAAAAGTATAGTTTAATTTTATTTCTGTGTTGGACGTTTCAATGAAATAAACATTTTTTCACCCATATACAAGGCCTCTCTCATATTTCTTACAAAGACGTAGATTAAAAATTTGAATATATTTTTTATTCACTTTTCGAAATAATATGTATGAAATTTTATTTATCTTATAATGCTTTAATAAAATTACCTTTAATAATCTGATAGGAAAGGTTTGAAGTGGCGTATTTTTAATTATAAACTTATTTATTTAGTAGTTATGGGGTTTTTATTGTGCTGTTCGGAAAAAGTCGAAGCTAAAATTTAAACAAGATTTTACTTCCAAGAGTTATATTATAGAGGATATAAATATATATTGTAGTTATAAAATGTCATTGTGATGTGCCATATTATTAATTATGATTAAGTTACATAATAGTGATTTATGTTCAAATGGAAGCCACATCATACTAGCACTATGTTTACATTAAAGGATGTTTACTCCTCTAATGTATATAGAGCTGTAACGTATTTCCTCTGCGACTATGCTTGATCGAGTAATAATAAATTTTGTTATATGGAGCCTAGTAATCACACATAAAGCTGATTAAGTGGTTGAGAGAACATTACTTCGGTACTACTCATAATAATTATTGTAATTATATATCATAATTATTACTAGGATTATTAAATTATAGTATGGTATTACATTTTTTTATTAATCGTATATATGGCCGCAGGAGCCTCGATTCCGGTTCTGGGATCGATCTCTGGTGCTTGGACACTTGAAATATATAGCAGCAATTTTTAAGTTGAAGGAAAACTTCGTGACCACCTGTAAGTTTGAAAAATAATATAAAATATAATTTCGAGGATATGCTCCATCGCAGGTTAGCCGACTCTGGCTAACCTGCGATGGAGCAACAAACATCTTCTTCATTGGCTTATTGAAGACTACTGCTGAATACAAACTCCTTCGAAGGTTTGCACGGTTCTAACACGACGTAACAGCTCGCACCGGTACACCGTTGGACGGGTCCTGTAGTGTATGTCTGTGCGTCGGATGTTCGGTTGCGTCTTTTTTATCTCGTGGGGGAAAGGTGTAAACACCTACGTGTCACTAAAAGCAATGACCGGTTATCCGGACGGGTCGGTGGCGTAGTGGATAAGGGTTTAGCTGTGGCGCTGTTGGTCGCGGGTTTGATTCCCGCACGGAACTAGTATATGTATTGACTAAATTATAGTTCCCGCGCTGGGTGTTTGTCCATGTGCAATGTATGTATTTAAACTGCCTCCGCGACACAGGAGAAATTCCTACAGTCGAAGGTAATGTTTTATTAAAAACTAAGAACTAAGAAACTAAGATTAGCAATAAGTGTCGGACCGACTAAAACCCTCACTGAATTAGAGATCCGCTATTGGCCATGTAGTGTTCATAGCGTCGGCCGAAGAGACTCGCAAGCTGAAGGCCCGCAAGTATTTTAGGAGCAACAACTCTGCTGGCGTTGTTGAGACGCTCTGCGTCGCGACGCTGCTGCCTGCTGCTGTGTAGCACTCAATCCCTGTTAACGAAGAAAAGACTTCCGACAAAAATAAGGAGGAGGCCCTTCGCAAAGGGCCTCTGTTGAGAAAGTACGAGACCTACGCTTGGGCTATCGTCGATAAGGAGGCTCACGGTGCGGTTTGCGTGATAGTCCGTAAAAGCACGCACTGTGGGAAGCCACCTCGAGAAGACACAAGCGATCTGCCCCATATTAAAAAATAATTTTGACTATCGATTACTATTTTCACGGTCATTCGATCGCGAGAGCCACGTTTGTTAGTTAGTCGGGTGTACACGTGTACAGGTTGGCATTTGAAAAAAAAAATTGTATATTCCCCTTACACACAAATAATTGTTATATTGGATTCCAAAATTGTGGTCTCGACTCAATTGTATGATTCAATTCAGAGAAGTCCATGAAGTACCTGAAGAAATTAATCCTCGTAAGTTCAAAATTTTGATAGATTAGAACGAAAGTCAACTAATTTCCGTAATTTTCTCAGACGATTTATGTAATTTTTTAAGATTAAGATGGCTTTTTCATTGCCTTCTAGGCCGTGGACATGATAATTATTGAAACGACTTCAACAATCACTCCCATTAAACTAAAATACTATACTTATCATATATACATCAATCATGCCACTCAAACATTTATGTGTGGAATTTAGTTTATAGTGATTGACGTTATCAAATTAACAACATGTATTTAGAAATATTTTTCCTGATATTTTTCTTTCCGTCTAAATACTTGTAAGAATATAGCATACTCTTTCTTCCTATGGGTATCGTAAGAGGCAACTTAGGGAAAAGCCTTGAAATTGCATGGCTACCGACAGATGGCGTGATAATCATCTTGAAAATTACCAGACTATAAATAAGCAGACCAATGATAGTAGCAGCGACTTAGGTGCGAGGTGTCTGGTACTCCGATTGCCAAACCGCTAACCGAGCATGCCGATTATGATAGATCCTCCTTGTGGGAGAGGCCTGGAGTGAACTATTTACAGGCTCTCAAGGCAAGGGCAAGGTTAAGATTTGAAAGTAATGCCAAAAAACTCATCATCATAACTCTTTACGGAGTCCATCGCTGGACATCACAGTTGGGAGGCCTTTGAATACTGTTGAAATGGCTACAGCTTAATGATCGAAGTATATGACACGTGGGATCTTAAACTCCGCTAGATTTTCGGTCTTATATTTTCCGAGAAATTTGGAGGGTTAAAAAACATACTCTTCCTTAAAAAATAATCTCGAGATATATAGATAAATAACGAGCCTGTAGATACACGCTCGTTATTTATGTGTATTCCGACGGCCCGATGGCTTAGTCGCTACTACTTGTACATGTGACTTGCTTTCGAAGCTGTGGGTTGCGGGTTCGAATTTCGTTAGGGCAAACATTTGTATGATGAATATAAACGTTTGCACCCGAGTTTATATATTATGTATGTATGATTGTTTATGTATGTAGGGATATGTGTATGTATCTTATTACCATCCTGTTACCAAGACAAAAGGTTTGAGACTGGATGTCGTTTGTTGGTGGGGTGGTTAGCGTACCTAGCAGGACACGGGCTGTTGAAATCCAAAAATATCAATTATTAGCTTTCTAGCTTGGTCGTGTTACGTAGTGTCCGGTGTCGCCGACACCGCTGTGTCGGAGAATGGGTACGTCTAAACCATCCTCCGATCTTTTCGCATTTGGGTTTCATCGGATACGGGAAAGTAAAGACAAGTGAGTGCCATGACTACTATAATATCTCATGCTTAGTTAAAAATTCCGATGTAAATTGGAATTTGTCGCCTCAGTCAAAAATGGCCAAAAAGATTATCATTATTACTCTTAATTTAAACCTTTTTCAGTATTTTGCCAAAAATTAAATAATATTTTCATCGCCACTCTTTCCTCATTTTAGCATGTCCTCATGCTTGTCCATATTACATCGTAAGTATCCCAGACTAAAGCAAACTAAAGCATCTGAGTGTAACGGTTAACGATATGCCTGTTAATAAATTTGCTGCAAAGTTGTTTGTTAGATAATTAGTTTTAAAGAACAATGTACATTAAAGAAAATAAAAATCTATAGTACCTATTGAATAAATTTAAGAATCGCGAAGAAAATGGTTCCTTTTGCATTTCCCATTAAAACAATTTGTAAAGTTTCTCTAACTAAAGAGCCGCGATAGCTTAAGTTTACATTATCGTGTACACGGTGACATGTTAAGTCATTATGTTTTGGAGTAGCGTGACGAACTCTTTTCGACCCCGCGAGATAAATATATAAAAAAGCCTGAGATTTTCACTTTCCATTTAGTAAGACTCATAGTAGCCAAATAACTAACAAAGCCTATTTTTCGCTTCACGTCTCCGAGAGATAGAAAATTACTGAAGAAGGTCATGTTTTACAAACCGCCGTGATTTTGACGTTCATAAAAGCTTTGGACAAGTCTTAATTTAATAAAATACTTTTGACTTTGAAGACTCTTACTCCACCACCGCACGGCAATATTTTTTTTTAAATCTCAGCTGATTGAATAAAAGGAAGTACACAATAAAGCATTGAAGACATTTGAAGTTCATTAGGCCCAAGGCTAAAAACTCGAAATGTTGTCAAGAATAATTATGCCGAAAAAGGACGTCCTAAACAAATACTTAAATTCGGCTTATTAACTTTTACCGTTAACTTTCTATCCCTGTTAAGACGTTTTATTTTAATTTTTTTTTACTTTTACTTTTTATGTACATTAAAGTTAGGAAATTAGTTTATAGTTTTTTATACTTAAATGAGTATAACATACGAGATCATAGTTCACAGTGGTAAGGGATCGCTCTGACCCATTGGTACAGTAAGACACCTTGCACCCAGAATCAAAATGCAGATACGTTGTCCTCTCCACTAATGACTAAAATGGAATACCTCTTTAACAGGAAATGGGTCTCCGATCCAATCAATTCACTTACGAAACTGCAGTATTATGGTGTATATTTACCCAGATTTTATGTAAGTGTGGTCCATCCCTGTTTGAGGCTCTGCTACATAACATTAATGTATTTTAGTCGTAGTTAAAACACAATAGTCATTGTTTATAGATTTACAATGATAATAATAAATTATCGCAGGGGAATTCATGATCCAAAAGGAAAGTATCCTATCTCATATTAATAATAATTTAAAACATAATTTACAATTCATTCAAATTTGTTTAGTCAGTAAGGTCAAAGGTTAAGGTAAAATTAGTTTAGTCAATCACAGTTGAGCGGCAAACTTTAAAACATACAATCTTAATAATTGTAGTATTTAATGAAATTTCTATGTTGGTTGGGAAATGGAATTTCATAGTTACGTCTTGTGGTATATGTAATAACGATTAACCGCTCGGTTATATAGTGGCTAAATAGTGTAACACCACATTTTGATATTCTGTCCTAATCAACGTTTCTGTTTATTGATTACCAGACGTAAACTATGTGTAACGTAATATTATCGACATCAGAAATACGTGTTTACTGATTGTAGATAGATGCGATGTACAATAATATTTTTTATTTGATAAGATGGGTGTGACCCGGGTTTGAGTTCAGGCAGTAAAGGAAAATATCGCGAGGAACCTGCATATCTAAGAAATAATAAAAAATCTTTTTTGAAGATCTGTGTAGTTCACTTGCCCACACTAGCGGTCTCTATTCGGTTGCAAAACTCTTTAAAAAACGCAACGAAGCCTTTTGACGAGCAGCTAGATATTTATAAGCTGATACTTAAATTTACTAACAATAGTTTTCATGCCTAAAGAATTATTTCTTAATTACAACAACTAGACACCGGTAGCAGCATTCAAACAGACCTGTGCTGGGTATAGGGTCTTTACCTGGCATGTAGATAAGTGCTTTTAGACCGGGCACTTCGAACCTAAAAGACGTTACTGGCTCTTATCAGTCTGGATAAATAAGTCACGAATAATTTTATACAAAGTATAACAAACTCATCATTCATATGTACTTTTAGTGACATCATAATCTTATTGAATGGAATACATACTAATGGATATTTAAGCTTTTGATTTGGCCGAGACCCAAGGTTTCGTTTGCCGAATACTATAGTTGTTTGTTAGAAAAAAATCTTTCTCGAAACATAATTTAAATACCAGTACAATAAACAAGAGGCAGATATCTGTTTAGGTATATTAAAAGTATCTGTCTAGTTTTAGTTTCCTTTAAGAAAATAGTTAAAATAAATAAAATTCCAAATAACATTATCGTTGTTTCAAATAGGTTAAATTGAGTTAAGGGAATTTCTATAAATCCCGTAAAAATCATAAGAGGCCAAAAAAATAATCTTATCTACCATTAACAAAAATTAAATTATTTTCACGGGTTGACTGAAAAAGCTCGCTATTTGTCACGTTCTACCTCCTGCAGAGGTGAAAAGTAGGTTCCAGTAACTCGATTGGGAATGCCTACGCTACCCTCTTGTAGTACATGGTACCCATATATGGGGGAGTATTAAAACCATGTATGTGATACCATAATGGGATAAAAGTACGATAAATGTAAGTACGTTTATTTTATAACTCATTTATGTTTTAAATATTTGAATTATTATCTCAGTAAGTATAAAGGTAAGTTTTTGTTAATATTATTTAAATAAGATAACGCTATCTCGTGCGTATTTCATTTGAGATAGATCAATGAACCTTTACATGTCATATTATCTGTGTAAATTTTGTGATAACTGAGTGACTTATTGGTTACTATACATATCATTTAGTGAAGTTCTGGTTCTAATCTCAGCTGAGGCTGAGATTGTGTTAGAGGTTTTTCGGGTTTGGTTGTATTATATTGTGTCTCATGTGATACATTGCTACTGATCCCTTAGATCTTAATGCACGAGCATTACATCAAATACGGAAAATCGCAGACGATTTAATGCATATGTAGTTGCACAAACATTTTTCGCACTGTAAAATATGCCATGGATTTAATCGGCAGGTAGAAGTTCATCATTGAATATCCTAAAATATAACAGATTCTGTTTGAAATCGTAAAGTCATTCTTAGTATAGCGTATTATCAAGAACCAAATATCACACTTGTCTACCGATATTGAATTTGGATTCCAGTGAACAAAACATAATATTGTCTATAATTTTGATTATAATAATATAATTTTACTTGGGGGCATACTATTTTTTCGAATATAACCACTCCTCTAGAAGACTACCCAGTAAAAGGTTTCTCACAGTGATAGAAAAATATATAAGTAATCGTGTGAAAAAAACAATTATGAAAGATATTGTTAACCACTCGGAGTGGACACAGAATATAATATTTGTAGTAGTTAGGTGCGTCATTCATAAATGGTTTGTAGTCAATAAAATATTTGAAGACAATACATCTTCTATGCATTGCATGTCTCGATAGATTAGTTCCCTTGGAAGCAAAGGGGTTTAAATCTCGCTACGTGAACATATTAGTATGATGACTATAAATGTTTATAACAGAGTCACATATGATTTGATATGCTACATCGGTCTGTTTTAGTCCACTGCTGAACATGCCTCTCCAAGAAAACGCTAGTAAAAGTCAGCATACATCTCTTTCATTTATTTTTACAGTAGTCACCACACGAGGCCAGCGTGTGCTGCTCCCAATCATAAGTATGTATGAAATGGGTTCGGCAAATTTTAATATAGATATTGCACTATCACTCGATCACCAAAGCCTTATTCGCAGAGGTTATTTTCTAGCAAGGTGCACTGCGAGCAGATGATGTTGGCATTTGGAGAGGGTGATGGTATATTGACATATTTATGATTTATATTTATATTTATAATGTCATTACCTAATTACCAAGGTACAAGGAATCCCAGTTTGGGATTGGAAAAAATAAGGTGATAGGCAGTTCATGATTTTTTTAACCTTCACCACACGGATGCATTCAAGAATAATTATTAGGTTAGATAAATAACATGAACGAATAAATGTTTCTTTAATCATTTAAAATATACTCCAATACGTCTACATAAACATGATCTACACACAAAACGCATGTGTCAAATACATATCATTTGTATGTTTGTATCAATAGTAGGCAGGGTCACTTTAATTTCAGAGCACTCGTGTGACATGGATTCGATTCTCCCGTGCTGACACGACTAAAACTGTTGGCTTACCGCAAATTAACGTCTGATTCTATTTACTAACTGAATTTATAATAGCAATTTTAAATGCAAGATTTACCACATGCTTAGTGTCAAACGAGATAGTCGTAAGAAAATCTGTATGCCTGAGAAATAATAAAAAAAATGATTTCGAGTACATGAAGTGAAATCCGCCAACGTGTACAGGAGCAGTGTGGCGGATCCTTCCGGGTTCCAAAAACCTCTCAATTATTATATATATAGACACCTACGTCATCCCTCAATTAAGAATAGTGCGTTGTCACCCCTGCGGACTTAGATGAAATTCTCATTATCAACAATTTGATCTCCGGTTCGATTAATTATTGTACAAAACACAGAATTATTAAGCAGTTATTTTGTGGACCGAAATTAGAAGTTAACTACGATATCAGCATTCATCGTCGTAACGCTTAATGGTCATTGCAAACTCATTTATTAATTAATCAACTTTCCGGGAAACGACGACTAAAGGTCAACGATAACAGGAATAAATATGACATGAAACGAACAAGATAAAGGGAATCGTTGGGACAAGTTTTAGAGTCTTCTGTTTAGTCAAGTTGCGAGGTTGTGTTTTATCTGGACTATATATTTGAAAATGAACAAATTGCTTATTGTTTTCTTGGCTTTGTGCCTTGTCAGTGTAAGTAAACTCATGATTTTAATAATTTGTATGGAAAAGATGCAGTAAATATAAAGATTTTCTTGTAGTGTGTTCTGTACATTAATTACGTAATTTTCATGTTTTAATACGTTTTAAGTTATTACGTTAAAAAAAACTTTTAATGTGTATTATCAGATTTATAGCTTATTTATTATATGGAAGCTTTTACGAATTATAAATTATTGCACACTTCGAACACGAAAGCGCGAGAAAGTGTGCTCTGGAATAGCAACATTTAAAATACACATTTTAGTAATTTCAACCCACTTTTCACCAGGGCTTATTTGGAACATAGTAACAGGTGGTTAGACTATCATAATCTTACTATACGTTGTTTACGTCAACGGCACGTTGTTTATTATTATTTAATATAGTGTATTTTCGCAAACGCTGGATAACCTTATCTCAATGGCTATCATCGAGTGACACTTTACAGAAAATAGTATTTTTACTCTTATACTTACGAGAGCAAACGTAGTGTGTTTTTTGAACTATTTTTTGAAAAATTATGTTCACTTTGGTTTCTGAATTTTTTATTTGTATGTAGTGTTGTGATCAATTCAAACGGCAAAAGAATAAATAAAAACTCTCTCATCACCCCTACAGCAAACCTTAGTATTTGTCTACAGAAGTGAAAGCCTCTAACCAGTTTCTATGCCTGAACATGGGTTCAGTGATACTTTACGCACTGATATGGATCAGTGCGTAAAGTATACTCATAGAGAAAGATTTTTTTTTACGAGAAAGGCGGCAAACGTGAATACGTTTCACCTGATGTTAAGTGATTACCGTCGCCCACGTACATCTACAATACCAGAGGTCCTGTGGGTGCGTTGCCGGCCTTAGGGACATGAGAGGAAGGATGGGGAAGGGATATGGGGGTTCGGTTACCTCACTCACCGAACGAAACACAGAAGTATAATATGCATCTACTTCACCCCGTTATTGTGTAGTACAGTATTTGTCCTTGTCTTGGCGATGTTTTTGTCTCTAGCTATAAAGGCGAGATAGTGAACGACGGCATGCTGTTTCACACTATTGTTATGGTCGTACAGGTACACGCCTTCATAAAACGGGACACAGAAGCAGTAAAAAATGAAGACTTTTTTGCAAATATGCAAAAACAAATTCAAGATTTTGTTGGAAGTGCCAACAAAAAGATAGGAGAAACGTTTAACCCTGACAAAATTAAGAAAAAGTTTACAGAGGTCGTCGACGACTTTCAAAAGGCGGTAAGAATAGCTTTAATGTATTAGTAGCCAGTACATCAGACACAGTTGATTCAATGAAATGTACATTGTAAAAATGTTTCAAAACATTGGAATTAAGAAAACAGCAGATCTAAAGGGGATGTCCGTTAAAGTAACATAAAAGATATCATTTCATTTGGCTATTCAATATTATTTGCTGATTTAATAAAACAAAGCAATGTCTTTATTTAAATCTGGTAGTACATTTGACCTCACTAACTTGAGACGAATTGCTGTACTACCAACACTTAGAAAAGTTACTGAAAAGAACTCTAGATCAATTGTTAAATCATTTTATATTAAATAATCACCATAATCAATTGGTTTTACACGGGTCTCTCTCTACAACCGATGCTGATAAAAGCCTGGGAGAATTCACAAGGTGCCTTGAGATTCTTTTACGACTTCTTTCGTTAGCATCATAAAACACTTATCAGGTTTAGCTTAGTAAAGTACCAGCCTATAAATACCCAAACAAAGCTACACATTGCTGGGTAAAGGGCTCTTCTCAAATTTTTTTTTAGGGTAAGCTTATTATTTTGTATGTGAGACAAACGCTGCTATTTCTGCTGCTCGAATGGGTCAGCTCGATCGGAATAGTATTACGGCCTCGTAGAATTCCCGCGCGAAATAAAAGCATCTTTACTTCTGCGTTTCGTTCGGAGAATGAGGTAACCGGAGGCCTACTCTCCACTCCCTAAATAAAGGCTGTCAACGCAACAGCAACTCCTCAAAAGAAAAAATTGCTGAAGAGTAAAACCAAATATTTCATAGTGTTAGTCTATTCTTATTGAAAATAATTAGTTTCGGAAAATTGTTGCTTTTTTCGTTTTTATGGGGTTCGGAGCAAACGAGCCAGCAACTCACCTGATGGTAAATAATTACCATCTCCCACGTACACCTGTGACACCATAGGAGCTGCAGGTGCGTTGCTGGTCTTTTAGGATATTTGGGGAATGGGAGAGAAGATGAGGAAGGGATATTGGGAAGGGAGAGGGCTCTCGGTTACCTCACTCACCGAACTAAACGCAGAAACACAAAATGGCTCAACTTCACGCCGATATTCTGCGAGGTCGTGGTACTACCCTGGTCGAGCCGGTGCATCCGAGGAGCAGTAAAAGCTGCCGCTTGGCTCTATCACGTACAAAAAACCACAGAAAATACAATAAACTCATATTTTTATAAACATTTGTAAACATAGTTGAAAGTTATATTTTACGTTATTTTGTTTCAGGTAAACAATTTCAAGGCTACTACTGAAGTTCCTCAGAATTAAATGCACGTCAACACTATAATTTTTATTGGATACTGGTTGATATGCAAAAAATAAATGCATAACAAGTATGTTCTTTGTTAGTTTTTTATTACTTCCATGATCTACTTGACCATAAAGTTATCTTTCTAATATTTTAAATTTGAAAGTTTGTATGTTTATCCTTCTATCACACCCAAAGAATTAAATGTGTTTAAATAAAATTTAGCAAAAAAATAAACTACTATTATGTACTGAGATATAGGATACTCTTTATCTCCAATAAAATTGTCTTGGGACATAATTAATATCTGCTTGTATGTGTATCTGTGTGTAAATGTATGTACACCAGAATAATTAAAAACTATTAAAAATAATAATAACAGTTTTATAAAGTTAATAAAATAGTCAAAATTAAAAATAACATAACAAGTATTAGGCACGTCATACTAAAAAGCCACATCTAGTCGAGCAGTTGGTCTGCTGCTTTATATCTGTGGAGTGTGATGTCCATCTATGCTCGAGATTGTGATAGTGTGGGTAGTTACCCACGTGTTACAAATTATTATTGTACTACCGCTCTTAAGTATGCTCTCAAGTAATGATCTTGTATTAGTTAGTATAAATTATGTTCTCATGTTAAGTGAATTGTCTTGTAATTTTTTTTGGAGAATGAATATCTAAAACCAGATATTTACGCGGATATAAATAATAAATAAAACGTCACAGGATAACGATGTAAGTGATCTTACCTATTACATTAGCAATAGCAAACAGTCCCTATGTTAAAGTATTGAATGCCACATAATGACACTTAGTGGCAGATTATGGCGGAGAACTTTGACCAGCTGTGGACTGAATTGAATTTCTCTAAGCTTATGTAGTAAAGGTTTATGTCCTTGCAATTATTCAATAAAACACGGCTTTTGAATTAAATATTTAAAAACACTGTTAGTTTTAAAGGTAAACAAAAGTTGCAGCCAAATAAACATTATATAATAGCTTAAAAATTAACAATGAAAATTCTGTACAAGAATGCTTTGAACGGTTTTTCACTTAACATATAAACTGCTTCTTTCTAAATTTTACACTTGAAAAGAAACTCAAGCTTCAGAATTTAAAAATAATGGAACAGCTTAGACATCCTTTTAAATAAAATATATTTAAGTAAGTAAAATTATATTCTTAAAGTTTTTGGCGCATAAAACAAATATAAATGATGAGCATAAGTGCATTATGAAACGACGAAAGAAACCTTTAAATATTATCGAAGGTATTCTCCTCCATATCTTCGACGTGAAACTTGATGGTATATTAATGTAAAATTACTTTTGCATAAATATGACCTCTATAAAATCGAATACATTTCTTGACGTCCGCGTATCTTAGTAGTCAGCGTAACTGACTGTTGAGCCATGGACCTGGGTTCAAATTTCAGACAAATACAAATTTGTGCAACTTTACTATTAGTTTAACAAATCTGGTTGTATTTACACCCCTACCTCTGATCTTATTGAGATCACTTACGATACTCCGATAGTATTCGGAAGTTGTCGTCCTGTTTGTGTATTTTTAACAAGACTGTCTCGCTTTTTTCCGGATTAGCATCGATTCTCGAATTTCTGAACCAATCGCTTAATATGATACGTAAGTTTTGGAAGCTAAAGACCTTAGAGGTTCTTGGAAAATTGCTCGCAGGGAATGTGCTGAGTATTGGTGAGAGAAACGAGCCTTGCAGTACACCGCCTTTAAGATGCCGGGTCTGTTTCCAAAGAGCGTTCCTTCGACTTTGTAACGAAAAGTGCAATTCGACAAACAGGCTTTTTTGATGTGCACAAGTGTATCTGGCACTCGTTGGGTGTATAGTTTGTATGACTAGGTAGTGCCAAATTTTATTGAAAGACTTCGCGACATCGAAAAAGAGTGCTTCCAACAGGTGTTTCCGGTTATCGTTGAGGCACTCATGTATATTACTCCATGAAAGAGGAGCTGCAGAGGCTTTGCTGGCCGTTAAGTATATTTGGGGCGGGAGAGGGTAGAGGGAACAGGAGGTTGGTGGAGTAAGTTGGGTGGGTGTGGGTGACCTCCGTTTTCCTCACTCACCGAACGAAAATAAGAAGCACAATATGCCTATACTTCATGCCGGTTTTGCGCGTGGTCATGGTACGATACCGGTCCAGCTGACGCATTTGATCAGTTTATATATTAAAATTTCGTTATATAACCACACACGCCTGTAACCTTTATTACGTCTTATAAGTCCCTATTATAATTGTATTAGGAGGGTTATAATTTTACAGTCGTACCAGCTTTAAACTTCATGGTCGAGTAGTAGCGCGTAACAATTTTGCTAATCACTTTCATCACGTGAGTAAGATGGTGCCTAAATAAACGCAAATGATAATTACATATTTTACTTCTAAGAAAATTCATTGATTGTTAACAGCATCAAGAATGTGTTATATGTATCATCTTCTCGTCTTAGTTTCTATAGTTTCAATACGTCAAGAATTATGAAATGAAAATTCCAGGAAAGATCCTTAACGAATTCTGAATTTAAAAATAGGAACCATTTTTAACGTTTACGAAACATTAACAAAAGAAAAGTAGTGCAAGTCTCTAGAAAGCTTCTGACAAGATGGTACGAGACGCTCAAATAGGATCAGTTCGGGCTTTGTAAGGTTGGCTTATCGGGCAGTAGCTTCCATGCATATTAAAGCCACCTACAGGTTCAGTTGGCGACTGGAGAGAATATTCTATTAGATGATAAAGAAACACGCAGTGACGACAGTTGCTTTCGAGAATAATGATAAAAGTAATATGGTATTGTTATTATTCTATATAACTATTTTGGTATGAGTTATTTTAACCTTGAATAGTTAAATGATTCCATTTCACACCTAAAGATAAAGGCATTGCTCTTCAACCCATGTCCGGCCTTCTTCGTTCCTCTTCTAATTATAAAATCTGCATTCCTCAGCATTTTCACAATTTCTTTGGAAGCTATTTTACCGTTCAGGCTATAAATTTCTGAAATTGTTTACCAGGCGATATTAGAAAAGTATCTAGTAAATTATACTTCAAACGATTGGTACTTGTACACCTTTTGAGCATGAGCCTTGGTAGCCTAGTGGTCATGGCGGTCACTTTAGTTCCAAAGAGCGCGAGTGACCTGGGTTCGATCCCCGGTGCCGGCAAATTGTTAATAGCAATTATAAGTGCTGTATTTACCATGTGCTTAGCGGTGAAGGAAAACATCGTGAGGAAACCGGCATGTCTGAGAAATAATCAAAACATTATTTCGAGGAAGCCCGCCAACCCGCACTGGAGCAGCAAGGCGGGCCCTTCCCGGCTCCTGAACCCTCTCTGATACTCGTATTTGAGATGGAGGCCTTTGCCAGCAGTGGGCACTTACAGGCTGCAATTTTTTTTTTTTTTTTACTTTTACACCTTTTGATGACTCCGGTTATCAGTTAGCGTTGACAATGAAGCATAAGCGTTGGTTATTGCCGTAATATGTTAATTGTACATGATACATGTATATATAAATATACAAATATTGTTTATACAAATTAAAGGCAGTGTGTGTATACGTTTATATATGGTATTTTTATACGTATGAATGTAACCGCATATTTTTATTAAATATCTATTCATTTATGTATACGAATGTATTTTAAATTACAATTATTTTAATAAAATGTAAACGTATAGTTTAATGCACCTGTTATATTATTCCTCCACACTCCGGGTTGACTGGCACATAATACAAAAAGGTATTAAGTATAAAGGCAAAAAAAGGCTTAGTAGTAGTAGACTGGTACTAGGCTTAGTTTTGAGCATAGTACTCGCCCAAGTTGGATGTTCCCGAGGAGATCACAATATTTTAGGGACTGCCATGATTGATAGTTGTCCATCCGTCATCTATTTTCCTTGACAGAATTTTAGAGCACACACGAGATGGTATGCATAAGATAGTATAACACACATGGCAAATTATTATCTAGATAAGTTGCATAAGTGTATACACTAACAGAGATGTACATTCTCGATGTTACCTGTCACATTACCAGTAAGGTTCTAAATGTCGTATCAAAGATATGTGAATCGTTCAGAGATAGCTAAAAATAATATTTTGTATGTTGTTGTGTTGCATTCCAAATCATAATATATAGTATCGAGGGCTTCATCATTGTTGATATGAGATTCCTTGTATTTATGTATGTATGTTTGATCGGTTTAACCTTAAAACCAATTTCATCGTTTTTTTGATTTGTAAGAACATGTTTTTAAAATGTTTTGATTACAGAAGTGCTAAAGCTATACGTAAAAGGTTAGCTAAAAGTTCAATAACTCTTCAAAAATTACAAGAGTCCGAAATTTGGAAAAAATGCTTTTTATAATGCATTGAATAGTTGATATATTAAGGTACTTTAAAATTGTGATTCGACGACACTGTGTTTTAAATAAAATTGATAATTGTAATAAATTTTAACAGCATAGTTTGACCTTGACTGAAAGTTGACGTACAAAATAAGCCGCCACAACAATCACTGCTCTTACTGGCCCATATTAAAATCTCTTTCATCGCCCCTCTCTTATAAATTACGGTACGGTACTAAAATACCACTGAATATAGGTACTAAGCATACCGAAATAAGTCGCTGATTTTATCTCAATTAAGAGTTCTTTTAGGACAAAATTTGTAACCACGCGGGGGAAAGCAAGCAGCCGCTAGTCGTGAATAAAAAAAACCAGATACATTTTATCTTACCTAGGTATTTCAGAGTTTTAAGTGTTAAACTGTAAATGCAAATTCCATTCATAGAATGTTAATTAATTCTGAAATCTGAATTTTTATACACCTTTTAAATTTTATTTCATTCATATTCAGAAATTGTAGCTTATTAACATTTCTTTAAAAGTTCACTCCTTATTTCATAAAATGTAGGTGAGAGGGAAGTGGGTCATTATATTCCCGCACTACCTACTCTACTTGAAGATACCATATAAAAAAGAAATTGTGATATATTATTCAATGCTCACGATCGCTAAGGCGAATATTTTGTACCCGAAATTAAGAAGTCGTAAACTAAGGTCCTTAGGAGTTCTGGGACCAGCCTTTCGCCAGGTCACCGTTGCGTCAGCAATGTTGGCTATTCAGATGATGTTGTGTTTCTTATTTAATTAGTTAGCAATTTGTGAGCGTAACTAATTAGATATTTAGATTTAACGATCCGTAGAAGCCAAGTGGTCAGAGCACTTACTTTAAATACATATAATGCTCGTGGCCTGGGTTAGAATCCACGTGCCGGCACCAGTAAAATTGTTGATAAGAAATAATAATTCAAAAATATTGTCAGTGGCAGACGCTCCCTTGATCTGAAATCCTCTCAAATATTGAGAAGAGGCCTTTGTACAGCAGTGAGTCATTTATTGGCCGCTACTTTTTTTGACCATATCAAACTATATAAGTCCATAACTAAATATTAACCTCTCAGGATGCATTTCTTGAAAGGATTGTACATACTCACCACTCCAGGCAAGCACATTGGTGAACAGAGTTCCTAGCACGAGTGATGCTGTTTACACTGTAGGTGTTCATATATGTGAGTAAACCCAAATGTTCAGTAAATTCTGATGGATTTCCCGCCATAATTTGGTCACCAGAGTCTTGTTTGTAAGCTGAGCCTGCACCCTGCAGGTGAGGTTTGCATTTGGAAAAAAGATGGCATTTTTTACCTTCCGCCTTTTTTACTTTTATGTTATTAGTTATGAGTTGGAATTTCTAATCAAGATATATCAATCGATAAATGAATGCATTTCGAATTTTGATAAATCTGTCGCGATATTGTGGTGGAAAATATGTATAAAAAAACAAATGTAGTGATATTGTATTATATTATATATGAAATTAAAGATGTTTGCGGTAAGTATTATGAACTTCATAGTGCTGGTTAGCAATGCACGTTGATTAGAACCAAGTAATTAAAAGTGTAATCCCCACGGTAAACAAAGAGAAAGGGCTTGCCCGGGGGGAGAGTGTGGGTATTACGATAAGCCGTTCTCCCTACCCTCCGCGGCCTCATTGTATTCGGCGGCGGAGCCATAAACCAGATCCGTTGCCGAGAAAACTGGTGCTTAAGTCCGTCACTCACGTTGATTTGAAGGACGAGTCTATGTTCCGGCGGGTCTAGCCAGGACGGAGAGGGAGAAGAGAAGGCTGCCTCTCCTCGGGAGAGATTTGCCGGCGCTGGTAGGGCCGCGGATGTATGCGAAAGCGTTCTTGTGGCCCTGCTAACATGGGCCGAAGGTGGAACACCGTAGGGTTTCGTGGTCGGTGCAAGTCCGATATAACCTACCCTTTTATTTTTAATTTCATAGTAAAATAATAAAAAGGCTTTATTGGTGATGATATCAATAAGTTTTTCGTAGTGTTTTTGCACAATATTGAGTTATACTTAAAATATAAATGATCACATTCTTTTTTAATGTTTTAAAATGTATGTACCTTAATTACACCTATTCTTAAATTGCAGTTTTTATTAATTTATTAAAGTTGTTAGGCGTTTTGATATAAAATGTAGCGTACAATTTTAAATCTTCCACCTAGAGGGAGAGCTAAGGCGCTCGCCTCGTTCAATATGCATGCGGCCACAGTAAACCGGTCCGCAAAGCCCCTAGATCCTGTTGAAATGTTTTCAACTGCACAGCTTTGCGCCGTAGGCATGCTCCTCGTATTAAATTACCGTTTATTTCAACATGCTGTGGGTTGTTTGTGTTAACGTTAAATAAGAGTTACGTCGATCCTCTCTATACACAAACTTCACGATTTATTCTTTGTTACATTTTAAATATCTCAAGCCGACTGAAACAAAACAAAATACATTATAGCAATCACTTCGGCAGAGATTACAAATTTCTAGTTTACATAAGCAGCATGAGTTAGTTAGTTAAACCGCCATCTGTTGATCAATATTTATTCTTTTGTTTATTCTTTCAACAGCCCGTAATGGCCACAATTATAATATTATTCGAAATTGGTAATTTTCCGTGTGTAAGTTACCATGAGATCTTTCAGGCATTGCCCTTAGATGACTTTAGAAATCCACGTATAGAGAAACATATTTTCTCATACTAACACCACACTACAAAGCATTATCATAGCAAAGTTTCTCCAAATCTGAGACTCGACTATAAACCCTATGTGAAGGGCTTACGAATGGATGACCAATGAGATTTACGTAACTTATTTATGAATTTATATCGCTGAACACTAAGTTGGCGACAGGCTCACCAACTGTAGCATTATTCCAAATAAGCTCAATTGAGAAGTTAAAACAACTAAAATAAATGTCTAGATCTGTAATCACAGATTTATGAATAATTCGTAACAAGTACCAACAGAAGGAAACGACGATATTAAAATAGAAGATAACACTTCACGTACAATTATTATATAACATTCTCATATTCCCGATCTGTCATCAGAGTCCAGAATGTAATCTCCGGACAGAGACAGAGCACAAATGCACAGGTGTGGAAATCCTAGAATACACGTTTGCCTGAGTTAAGTGGAGGATTTTCATGAATACACAATGCTTATTGAAGAACAAGATGACATACAGTGCAGAAAATATGATCGAAATTTGCATAAATGTAGGAGAAACAATACTTTGGAAGCAATTTCCTTAAGAATATTTTGGTAACTTTTTAATTACAATTTAAAGTATTTAAACCATACGAAGAGTATCTTATGAAAGTTTATTACTAAAAACTCTTAAAAAGCTCTTTTTCTATCGAAATGAATTCATAAAGAAACAATACAAATGTAAAGTAAAACTGATGATCTATTTTGATGTTAGAGATGTAATATTTCTTTTAGCCAATTTTTCTTTAGCTATCAACGTCACCTGCACGCGGTGCACCACGCTCACAGACCAGTCATGCAGATCAGTATCACTCGTGCAAGGATGCTGGCACTGCATTATGCAACTTATCTACTGCGCTGGGTGAAAATAGGCGAAATTTCACGTGCTAAATTTAGCTGACAAGGAAAGGTCCATGTCCAATAGTGTGTATTGACTAAAAAAATAAATGATAAAAAAAAAGACATCGTAGCATAATGTGATAATAATTTTTTATAACTTGAAGATATTAATTTAAAGAATATATTTGTAAGTGAAAAATTACAATACTTCCAGTGTTATAATGGACAAGTGTAACTCGGTAAAAAAGAGATATTGAACTGATGATTATTAATTTTTCTATTGCTTGCTACAGTGTGTCTGTGTTTATTTATTTTCAGGATATGCAAAAGTAGACAATGGAATGTACAGGCTACATATTTTGCAGTTTAATTTTTTAATGTATCCCGCTTTGTTGAAAAAAATTTACTATGGTCAATGTCAGAAGCTCGTGGCTATATACTTATTATGATATATAGGCTGTATAGATGGCGTTCCAATACTGAGACCTGAAATAATTCACACTAGCCTGCCATACTATCAGACACTACTAGAAAGAAAGCATTGGCTATGGTGCGAAATATCCGGTAATGGGGCCTTATCCGCAATGTCACTAAAAATGTCACGTAAATCCTATGTAATATCGTTCCGCGATAAAGTTATAATGTGTTATTTTGATCATGGTTTCGTTTGACCAAGACATGATTACTAAGAAACGTAACCACGTTTTGTATTTGAAAAATAGCACTCTATGACTTAATCCAGGAATACTTGTGAAATATTTTTGTGGTATAGCGGTTACGGCTATCGGTATTCCGCCAGCTAGGCGTGCCGATTACCGGTAATCCTTCAATTAGAAGAGGTTTATGCCTAAAAGTTGAATGTGGAATAAGAAAAAAAGAAAAGAAGAAAATATCGCGGTGAATATGCTGAACCCTAATACCACCTACCCGCTGGCCCAGTGTGTTAGGCCAGTTAAGGCATATCATACTTAAGTTGACGCTCGTTCATGGTAGATCATATATTCAGCAGTGGACTTATACATACTGTATAAGAAAATCTAGAAAAGAAATCAATAGCCGCTAATGTAGTCTACTATACCAATACATAAAATGGTGTTGTAAGTGACGCGATCATGCTATGCTGTGTATGAAACGATAGTCTAGTTCTCAAAGAAAACCATCTATCTATATGATAATCGAACAATCACGGGAAACTATTTGTATGAAAATTCGAAACGAGCGTCGGGTGCGGCATTTGAATGATCCGATGGTGAAAAATAACATTTTCCCTTTCTCAGTATTGGTTTAGATGCAATATTTAAATTTTGTTTACGAAAAGACGACTATAAAAAGATAATGCTACATTTTAAGTTTCTCATTCCTGTTTTACATAGCATGTTAAAATTTTATATTCTCCAGTTGTTTTTATTATTAGGTTTGAAATACTTCGATTGATACGAATCTGGTTCTTCGATTAGTAGTGTTTGTTTAAATCATAAATAGTGTGGAAGTAGATAAAAATAAACATTAAATTAAAAAAAAAAACTTGAATGCTACTTCATGTTGAAGCATGTGACTCAATAAAATGTCGATGTCCCTCTGGCCGATTTCAAACACGGTGACGCCGTTCGATTATCATCGACGCTTGCCAACTACGCCGGATATACGAGTATTATAGTTCCGTAAGTGTATGTGTAAACAGTTGCGGCATTTTGACTTCGCGTACACATCGTAAAACTTCTCCGATAAGTTCGGAGTGCGGGGAAGATGTAGTTTCTAATAAATTTCACGTTGTAAATATTAGCTCCGGCTGGTATTCGAACCCAAGGCTCAAGGCAAGATACTATTTACCGCTTAAATTCAAAGAATTTCATTATTTGGTATAGAATTTAATCACTAATAAATGAAACTAAATTAAACGGTCTCTGTCGCGGTAATGAGGCACGGTTCGGTTTATGTTCAAATTTACGGCGCTACACTTTACCAATATAACATTACAACATTAATAAACAAAGTATATGTCTCTTTGTTCGTTATACTGAATATAAGTTAATATTTGTATGAATTATGAAAAGTATTACGTTGTAGAACCAGATATTGTAAAAATGTATCGATACGCACAGATGCTGAGAAACAAATACACCTGCTTAATACATTAGCATATAATAGGTTACAATAAATAAAATAGCATACAATAAACCCAATAAATCTAGGTCAGGGGCCTTGCGCTCGCAAGCCCTGAAACCTTTATATTTCTACCTAGCCTAATTTCAGCTCGAGTTTGAGTTGCCTATTCTACTAAAACTCCTTAATTTTGGCTGGTTTTGAGCATCCTCAACAACAAGGTCGTTGGATATATATGTCGTAGCTATGTCGTACATTCATAAAGCATATTTTAGAGCGGTCATTATTTTCCTAACATAGTCCTTAGGCCTCTACTTTCCTGTAGCTTATCCGGAATTGCACATGTACCGTAGCAGCTGGGAATGTGGGTGTTGCTGACATATTTTCGGATCCAACGGAGCATCTTCCCATTCGAGCAGCAGCAAAAGCCGCCGCGTGGCTCTACCGCGCTTAAAAACTTACCGTGCTTCGCGCCTGACTTCTAAGGTGCGAAGTGTCGGGTACTGCGATCACCAACCCGCTTGCCGAACGTGGCGATTATGACAAATCATCCTTGTGGGAGAGTCTTAAGTCATATGGCTAGTGAACTATTTAAAAGCTGTTAAGGTTAGGAGGTATTCCTTAAGAAGAGAATCTGTTTTTAAATTTTGTACTTAACACGTCCTTAGTACATTCACAAAATCCGCTATTTATGTTAAAAAATAATCTCTCAGAAGAATAACAACGAAAAACCATTTTCGTTGTTATTCTTCTTTCTTAATCGATATAGGCATTTCCATGAATACATTCCATCAGTTGTCTTATGTGCTTTAGATTCGGCATATTTGTATGCATTTTTCGTCAGCAGTCAGTTGCCAAGACCTCGCTCAGGTCATCAACAAGGTCGTTGGATATATATGTCGTAGCTATGTCGTACATTCATAAAGCATATTTTAGAGCGGTCATTATTTTCCTAACATAGTCCTTAGGCCTCTACTTTCCTGTAGCTTATCCGGAATTGCACATGTACCGTAGCAGCTGGGAATGTGGGTGTTGCTGACATATTTTCGGATCCAACGGAGCATCTTCCCATTCGAGCAGCAGCAAAAGCCGCCGCGTGGCTCTACCGCGCTTAAAAACTTACCGTGCTTCGCGCCTGACTTCTAAGGTGCGAAGTGTCGGGTACTGCGATCACCAACCCGCTTGCCGAACGTGGCGATTATGACAAATCATCCTTGTGGGAGAGTCTTAAGTCATATGGCTAGTGAACTATTTAAAAGCTGTTAAGGTTAGGAGGTATTCCTTAAGAAGAGAATCTGTTTTTAAATTTTGTACTTAACACGTCCTTAGTACATTCACAAAATCCGCTATTTATGTTAAAAAATAATCTCTCAGAAGAATAACAACGAAAAACCATTTTCGTTGTTATTCTTCTTTCTTAATCGATATAGGCATTTCCATGAATACATTCCATCAGTTGTCTTATGTGCTTTAGATTCGGCATATTTGTATGCATTTTTCGTCCGCAGTCAGTTGCCAAGACCTCGCTCAGGTCATCAACAAGGTGTGCTGCGTGCAGGTGAAGGCTATAGTTGAAGAAAATCTTGGTATAATACCCATTATAAATTCCCAGATATACATGTTCATTATTCTAACATAACTATGATTAAACATCGCACAATGTTTAACTTAAACGGACCCGCATGGCGTGTCACTTTTGTTATTTGCGGTTGTTTCTCATTTGTTTTGCCATATACCCAATATTGACTCCGATATTAACTTGGAGTTTGCTTAGCTTTATTCATTGCTATTTATTTATAATTCAAATGCTTTTTTTTTTAAGAAAGTTTTTCTGGTAAAAGTCTCTAGTCTGGCTCGTTGATGCCGTCATATTGCCACTAGAACACCGATGTGTGTGATAGATTAGTGCTTCTAGACGGATTACTATAGTTATATGAAAGACATTTAAGTTCGCCGTTGAGAATTCGAGGTTATTCGAACACCAATAACTAAATCCTCAAAGAGTGTTCGCGGGGGATATTACGTGGCCCCACCTCGTGACACCACTTAACAATTGTGGAATACAAAAGATAGAGCAGAAAGCGTTAGAGACTGAATCAATTAGATTTCGTTTTTTACGAAGGAGCAGCGGTAATTCGGTAGCTCAGGCGATATCACCAGGAATTTTTGCCGATTTGTGGATTTCACACGTGCCAGCAGTTGGTTAACTAGTATATTTTCCAAATGTGAGGGTTGCAAAAAAACCAATACACCCAGCTAAAGACGCGAGGGGTCCGCCACGCGTCGATGTTCATTGACAACCACTGCGAAAAAAACAACCGTTACTTAAAGATATAGAAATCAAACATATATACAAAATACTAGTTTTACCCGCGACTTCGTCCGCATAAGTTTTTGTTTTCTCCCGGCTATAAGTCCCCTGCAACAATGTCCCACTATCGTGTTCCAGTCCTCAACTTCACATCAAAATTTGTTCAAAAGCAACCTAAGCTACATAATGGATAGCTCCGAATGTTTCCTTAGTAAATATAAAAGTAAATAATGTAAATCGGTTTAAAATACTACTAACTACCTACCTGCCAACCCCGATGTTAGACAGTGTGACATCCGTAACATCGTCTGCGTAGGAAGTACTAACTTAATGTAAGTAGTATAATAATATAGGAAGCTAAAAATAAGAGGCCTTATTACTGTAGTACATTTTTGTAAACTATGTTCTTTGTTTTTCCCTCTCTGGCCAACACATGGAGATTCTGTGGACTTGAAACACGTGAGCAAGCCACGTATAATTGTCCGTGAGAAAAACAACTCTTTTCTAAATTAATGCCGGCTACTTTTAATGTTTGCCCCTGAGCTTTATTTATCGTCATAGCGAATGCGATTTTCAGCGGAAACTGTAATCTCTTAAACTGGAATGGCAAATCTGTCGGAATTATGGGTATACGGGGGATTAAAACGTTCTCTCCTTTTGCCATTCCAGTCATAATGATTGCTTTTACAATATTGCGACCGAGGTGTGTCACTTGCAACCGTGTGCCATTACACAGTCTTGGTGCATCTAAATTCCGCATTAAAAGGACAGGAACGCCTACTTTCAGCATCAGTTTGTGTGAAGGTACTCCCGACAGTTCTAAAGAATTAAGAAATTCTACAGGGTATGATGTTACTTGTTCAGTATCCATTACAGTGTCTACAGAGAGAAACTCAACAATATCACCTTCCACGCGTGACATAATTTGCTCGTTTATCTGTCCCACCATTTCATTCGTCGGCGCTAAAATTGCTCTTTCACATAACCAGTCTCTATTCCTCATATTAGTTAGCAGTTCGCTATAGACGAAGTTATTTAGATCATCTGGATTATGCACAACATTGCAGAATTCACGATCCAATGTAATCATGCCATTACCATCCTTTGCCATACGATCTTCTCCAATTTTAAGAAGAGCAGCAGCATATTGTCCAGATTGTACATCATTGTGTAGTTGCACTCTCATATTTGTAGACAGACTAAACGTTTTACGTGCACCCATAACGTTGACGCTTTTAAACACGCATTTATTTCATCTGCAGGGGTGCCTTTAGTGATAACCGGCAAAGTCTGTCTAAAATCGCCCGCTAAAAGTACCACCATCCCCCATGATATTTGGATTACTCTTGATGTCTTTCAAAGTCCGATCTAGAGCTTCAATTGCTCTTTTATGGGACATAGTACACTCATCCCAAACTAATAATTTACATTGCTGCAACATACGTCCACGCTCGCTGTTTTTACTTATATTACAGACTGGCATTTCTTCATGGGCTAAGTTTAATGGCAGTTTAAGCACCGAATGTGCCGTTCGACCACCATTGAGCAGAGTGGCGGCTATTCCGGAAGAGGCAACTGCTACAGCAATTCCTTTATCTTTTCGGATTTGCGCTAAAAGCAAGTTTAAAAGAAAGGTTTTTCCCGTGCCTCCGGGAGCATCCAAAAATAACAAACCACCTTCGCCATCTTCGATTTTTTTTAAAACATTGTCAAATACTAACCTTTGTTCTGGGATCAAACGTGGAACAGACTCTGTCAATTGTTGTTGTAAGGAAGCAGTATCGTAATCTAGTTCCCGTATTAAATCGCTACTGATTTCCTCGGTTCTCTGTGGTCTGATCATTCCATAATCTGATAAATCCTTTCTAGAAATTGTTTTAACCTGGTCTTCAATTTTGTCAGACCCTCATTGTAAATTAAATCACTGTACGTGACATTGGGATTTTGCTCTTGTAATCTGTGCAATATATCGTCGGTCATATCATTTTGTATTTATCCCACAATTGTTGAGGATTTGAAAGACCACATGTCGCTACTAATACAGCAAATAGCTCTCTCATCTTGCCTGCTGATCTACATTGAGCAGCTTCTTCCAGTGTCACATCCCAATGGTTGTCATTCTCCAGTAATCCTCTTGCCTCACATGCCTCTCGAAATGTAGGATAATCTTGTGTTGTATTTTTAGATCATTGAAAGAGGTAGGTCCGCGCACATGGTGTAAAACATTCCATGTTTTAACTAACTAACATGAACTGTATAAACTCGTCCTAAAGCATCTCCAGATTTGACGCCAGGCCAATCGTGAACTGAAGTACCTTGAATGCGGCGTTTCCAAGTTTTCCTACTTGCATCCCAAGTATAATACCTCGGCACTGACATAAAGAAGAGTTTTGCAAACTCATCTCTGATACAAAGATCAAAAAGCAGTGAGTGTGGTTTTGGCGGAGTAGTTATTCGTTCGTGGAAATTGTGTTCATTAAAATAAACGCGTTCACCATTTTCTAAATGCACGCTGAGATGTGTCACGGTGGGATGCCTTTCGTGCAACGGAAATGCTAACAGACGCCACACGGCTTCGTTGCTGCTGACATACCGACCAGACTGATAAGTTTGTACCTCATCTACGGGATTCGCAAGATCAGTATTTCTAAAATTGAAAATAGCTTGATCACTACCCTTGTTTATATATTTGCAAATATATTTGATGGCACGTACTGAACTGCATGCCTCAACATTTATATGGGCGTTAAACATTTTGATAAAATTGGTGAATAGGGACTACCCAACTATTATCAACCGTAACGTAGCTACCATTTCGGAGCTTCACGGTTGCTGTTCGACCTCCGTCTGCTGGCGCTCTTCTACGATACTGCGGGTATCCGTGCTCGTTGTGAACGGTCTCTTTCACTAACTTGCGAGGAAATTTTTTTGTGCATTTTCCGTCTTTCATGCAGTGGCACTGTGGATTTTCGGGTCCGCATGGACCGTGAATCATATTTTTACAATAATGTCATGGAGAGTCTTGTCAATGTTAGGATCCGGTATTTCAGCGCTGATTATGTTATCTATTTGATCGGGTCGTAACTTATCTTTTAACCACAATAATATATGGACATGTGGCAGTCCACGTTTCTGCCATTCGACAGAGTACATAAAGCAGCGCGCTTCTCTGAACACTCGGCCTTTATTAATCACATCCATTAGTTTTTTTAACTTTTAGTCTAAAAACTCTTGCGACTACATCATGTCTATCTATTGCGCTTTGCCCCGGCATCAACTGATTGACTATTTCGGGCCAGGCTGGGTTGCAAGTAAAGGTGACGAATAAGTCAGGGCGACCATGTGTACGCACATAAACAAACGCGTCCTGAGTATATTCGTGTAAGTACCGCGGGCTATTTACAAATGAAGATGGTAAAATGACCATACGACCTAAGTTATTTGGATTTAAATTAGCGTCATTTGCCACAGCGTCTTGAAGATGGATGTAATTCTCTGCTCTTAGTTTAGTTTGATTTAATGATATGTACCGTAACGTCTCTCTTTCAACTTTAACGTACATGTCAACGTAAAACTGATTGGCCAGTTGCTTGCATCTTTGTACAATGTTAAAGTTGTTTTCTCGTATCATCATGTTGTAGGCATAAAAATCCATGCATGAAACCTTTTGTTATGCAAGGAAGACCTGTTACAGGATTAATTTGAGGAACTTGAAAGTGGTACCCTCTTGTCCCTTACTAAATATGATCGGATATTGCAACGCATCATAAAATTTATGAGTATCAGGCACCCTGGTTAATGTGTCATCTCGGGCCTGTAAAACTATATCACGGAAAGCAAACTGTTCGCCTGTAACCAAGGCTGCGACTTCATTTATTAACGGTGCATTATACCGCCTTTCATGTTCCCCACTTGGTGTGCGATCGGGGTGCATCACCAACCTATAATCCTCTCCCGGCATTCTTTCTAGTGCTGTTTTGAAAGTATTGATAAGGCGATTATGTTCATGCAACATTCTCTGGATTTTTAAAACAGTATCCCTTTCGATTCCTTGTATATTTTGACACCTGCGATCAGCTTCGTTTTTTTCATCGCCCATGAAATAAAGTTGCAAAAACTTTGGTTGTTCATTATTTGCGGGAAGTAAGGAACCAATCCTGTGATACACCTGTCCTTGGATGGTAAAAGTAGGTGAAAATCCAGGCATTACGACCTCCTTATCTACACCAAATGACGTCATCTGAAAGCAAGAATTATACTTTCTAATCCTGCTTAAAAACCGGCGCGATTCGTTACTGTCGTATAAAAGTAAAGATTTAAGAGGTTCCTCTGGCTCGCCAAGTAATGGAATTTTAACCTTTCCACCAGAACAGCACATACCTGGAGTTTCTTCTTTCCATTTCAGTGCTTCACAATATCTGCATTTTTTATCCATTCTCCCAATGATGATTAACATAGTCGAACCAATCGGTGATTAACATAGTCGATCAAAGGGTCATACTCAAAAGCGGCACCATTAAATGCCTCCCACGTACTCATTGAAAACGTACGTCTTCTTTCTGCCTGCCGTTCAGCATTTAAAAGACGTCGTCTTTGTGAATCTTCGTCAGTCTCTGCCGCAATCAATTGCGCGTGACGTTCGGCATCTAAAACTCGACGTGTCTGAGTCTGTTCCACTGTTTCAGCAGCTCTTTGAGATGCGTGGCGTTCAGCATCTAGGGCCTGACGGGCTTGAGTCTGTGTAAACGTCTCAGAGGCCCTTTGAGATGCGTGGCGCTCAGCATCTAAGGTTTGTCGGGCTTGAGTCTGCGTATAGGTCTCAGAGGCCCTTTGAGATGCGTGGCGTTCAGCATCCAGGGTCTGACGGGCCTGAGTCTGCGTAAACGTCTCAGAGGCTCTTTGAGATGCGTGGCGCTCAGCATCTAAGGTTTGTCGGGCTTGAGTCTGCGTATAGGTCTCAGAGGCCCTTTGAGATGCGTGGCGTTCAGCATCTAGGGCCTGACGGGCTTGAGTCTGTGTAAACGTCTCAGAGGCCCTTTGAGATGCGTGGCGTTCAGCATCTAGGGCCTGACGGGCTTGAGTCTGCGTACAGGTCTCAGAAGCTCTTTGAGTCGCATGACGCTGAGAATCTAACATCTGTCGCGTCTGAGTCTGCTCTTCAGATTCTTGGCTTCTAGCAACTTTTGCAGTTCGAGCTCTGCTAGAACTACGGCTTAGATTGGATTTACGTTTGCGTGGCATATCGAAAACAATAAAACAATAATTAAAGATTTTTAAAATCGGTAGTTTTAAAACTACAACGTAAGACAATTTTTATAAAAACTTCGATAAAGCAAACCTTTTACTTATAACCTAAATATCTAAATCAATCAATAACGTATTGAACCTAAACAACTATGCACCTGACAAACCTTTTATACCTAAAACCTAAATTAACTAAATAAATTCAAAAATATTGAATTTATGTACCACACCACAATACACAATTTTCTTCACTACTGGTACTACCTACTTATCTATCAAAACTAACATAAAAGTACTATAATATAATGACAAAATCTATTACTAAACTAATTTACTACGAACTATAAACATCCTGATGTGAGCTAAAAACACTTAACCTACACATGAATAAAATTGAGAATTAACAAATGAAAGCGACTGCAAAAATAAAGAATAATACGTATCTGAGTAAACCTAGAGATATGAATGATTGGTTAAGAAAATACCTACATCTAACAGCTACCTTAACTACCTAATAATAAAATGTAACTAAGTACTTAATAAAAATACGAAAATGACGTCAACTTGGACTCAAAATAATAACCTACCAAATATTTATTTAGATATCTAAAACAAAGGACTAAATTAAAGCTTACAGACCCTACGCGTAGACCGTAGTACCTATTTCAACTCGGAATTTACAAAGAACGTTTTTAGCTAACCAAAAATACGCAACGAATAGAGTTTCGTAACGCAATATTTCAATATTCGCATACGTGCGACGACGACGTCTGCCCTCGTGCGTCTGCCCGCTTGGGTAGGCACAGTTGGGCACGGCCCTCCCCTCGCGCCGCACCGCCTCTTCGCTCGGCGCAGCGTCTTGTATTCACTACGACGACGTATGATTTGAAGGTTTGCGTTATATTGAATTATTTTCCCTCGTTGAATAGTAAACAAACTAAGTGTAGGTGTTATAATTTCGGTGATGAACTGATTACCTATCCGTTTCTTTGTCTAAAATGAGTATTAACTTATCACTATGATTGATTACTGAGCATAAAGTTCGTATAAATGTCTATCTAATTACCTCCTCAAGTTTAAAGCGTAGCTAGTTATGTAGTACTATATTAATTCTGTGGTGTAGGTAATTAGATTTTATCTGTATGTAATTTAACAGTCAGTTGAATAAAAAATCGTATACAAATCAGATCAATAGCTATGGCGTAATGTGATTCTAGACAGAGTTTTAATGTTGTAGATAGGTAGCTGTGTATAGGTTCCTGTGGGAATGAGATATTTTCCCGAAGTAAAAAGTAGTCTGAATTTTGGTACCTTCCTACCCTATAAGTTAAGTAGTGTGATGGTATGTCGCTAAGTTTCGATCCAAGTAAAACTGTTAAATAAAGACAGATGCATCAAAATTTTATAATAAATTCTAAATTATGGCGCCTACCGACCCTCTAAGTTAGAAAAGTGATCAAATACTAACTTTAAGTCTTAGTAACACTCATTTAAAAAAAACATCAAAATCATTTCAGTAGCTATGGCGTCATTCGCTTCTTGACACGATCACGCTAGATTTCCGCGGGAATGAGGTATTTTCCCGCCGTAAGAAGTAGCCTGTGTCCGTGCCTAGGATCCTATCTTTATATTAACCAAGTCTTATAAAAATCCGTTCAGACGTTAAGGCGTGAATGAGGTAAACTTTTAAACCAAACTATTAAAAATCACTAACTTAATTAGTTTTCTGCCTACTGCCTACGCCTTAAGTACGATAGCATGAATATTAATAGCCCATATCCTTTTCTAGGTTACTATCTATCACCTAACTAAATTTCATCAAAATCCGTTCAGCCGTTTAGGCATGATAGAGCAAAACTCCCACCAAAAACCATAAAAAATCACTAACTTAATTAGTTTTCTGCCTACTTCCTACCCCCTAAGTACTATGACGTGATCATTTTGATCTTATATCCGTTTTAGGTAACCATCTATTACCTTACTAAATTTCATCAAGATCTGTTCAGCCTTTTATACGTAAAAGAGCAAAAGTCCCAACAAAACGACTAAAATCACTAACTCAATTTAGTTATCTGCCTACTGCCTACCCCCTAAGAACGATGGCGTGATTATTTATAGCCTATGACCATTTCTAGGTTATCATCTATCACCATACCAAATTTCATCAAAATCCGTTCAGCCGTTTAGGCGTGAAAGAGGAACAGACAGACAGACAGACAGAGTTACTTTCGCATTTATAATATTAGTATGGATTATATAGTTTCATACCTATAATATTTTTTTATAGACGGTGTTTAAAATTAATTGTAGTTCAGTATGTTAGTTCATATATAACTTCCTACTGCGGCTGAGACCAAATAGCTCCGTATTATACTCGAACATACGGAAGTTTCGCTAAAACATAACATTATTCGCATTTCACGAAAATTTGTGTCATGTACCGTTTAGTCAAAACGATAGTTGAGTAATACAGACAAATATTTATTCAGGCCTTTCCACACCTGTACCTGTGCAATGTGTCTTTGTCTGGAGATTCCGCTATGGACTACTGTGACAATGATTATCAGAGATTTGGCCTCATAAAATAAAGCTTTTATGTGATAGATTTATATTACATTGTGGAGAGTTCTTTATTTAATGAAATCTAAAATATTGATGAGAAAAGAAATTTATAGTCAAAAAATACAATTTTTTGTAAACAATTTAAATAATCTTTTACAATATTTGACATCGAGCACTTGTTGAATATTATCTAGTTCTTCTTTTTCTTAATAGTGTTATTAATCTGACATAGACCTCTCAAAGAGACGATTTTCTATAATCGCATTGCTTGTCGAGTGATAGAAATACCGGACACTTCTCTCTTTACATTATACCCATAAGCAGTCTATGTGTTTTCGTATTGGTATTATTTGAGATTATTAATCCGCCATAAGACCGACGCTATAAGGTTTTTCACTTGGTGAACTTAGAGAAGAAAGGGGGTGAGGGATTTGCATAATCATATTTATTAGTAGATTTTTCATTAGTACTTATGACTAGGTGCATATTATTCAGTAACCGTATTATAGTATTATATTGTACTATTAGTTTTAGTAGCATAAATCTAGAAAATGACGTGTAAAAAGCGATAAGTACTTATTTGTGGTTTGTGGCAAGGTACTTGGCCGAGTTTGACACAATATTTCTAAGTTGCCTGTGCACGAGAACGCGCATATAATAAGTATCTGAAAATTTACAGAAACTTGATATTTAGTCCATTCGTAGGAGTTAAAGATCACCATTATTGTGGACTCGACATAAAATCAAAAATTTCGTGTCATCATACCCTATGTTATATTTCATTTCCCCTAATTTTATATTTAGCCCCCAATTTTAAAAGTATAACGCGTAATTTTGTAACATGGTTTACATTAGCTTGGATGTGAAAAATAGCAAGGTAATAACTTCGAAAATTTCGGTGTATACTAATCATTTATCAAGATAATTGTACATTGTTGTTGTAAAGTGTCAAGGTTTATGTAATTACTATCATAAAGGAATGACATTACACGGAATTTTTATGACATATTTTTGTTGCTCCCCAAGGTGTGTCCCTAAGAGTTCGCTGTATTTTGGTTCTGGTTGTGTCCGCAATATCGCTATCAACCGATACTGACCCCTTAAGAAATAATAAATACTTTATTGAGATATAATATATATACATTATTATTTTATTTTATTTTTTATTCTTCTTTTGTACCTGCCAACTACCTTTCACCATAACAAGGGTTGACTGGTAGAGAACCTTAAGCTTAAGGCAATAAAGAACAAATAAATAAATATATAATGCATGTTCATTTAACAAAACGTCCATCAGGTTCTTGGTCATTGTTTTTATATACAAAGCATTCAGATCCATTTTATAAAAAAAACGCGTGATTGTGTTGGAAACAAAGGCATCTATATAAAAGTATTCTGCGTTGCATTTCCACGATACCTAACGCTTATGCCTTTTTTATTTCGATGTTTAAACTCTCTTTTCACTTTCGTTTATGACGCGGCTTCATCAGTTAGAAAGTCATTTAAAAACATTCTTATATGAATATTCGTAATTTTTATTCATAATATAGTGCTTTTAATAACAATCATACCTAGATAGGTTACTGAGATCAAAAAAGATAAAAAAGATATGTTAAAGAAATGTTTTAAAATATGTCTCACCATCCAATATATAAGGATTTTATGTATTTACGCAAATATTACACATTTGAAATGAAACTATTATTTTCGGATTTTATAGCGTTTATATTTATATCTTTAATCCTGACGTTTCCGGTACTTTACAGCACCCGGAGTCATGAGGAGACTGAGGTGTGAGATGAGGTGTTTGGGTGGAGGTATTATATAGGGTATACAAAAAGATCAGGAAAAACCCGCTTTAAAGAACATATAGCTGATATAAAACATCTCAACACGCTCTAAGAAGTCTGTCATATTCTGGATCTGACAGTATTAACAATAATCGAGACGTCGAAACGTCGGGTAAGAAATATGTAAATAAATAATAAATATAATAATAAGAATTGACACTTGACTTACGATATTATCGATCTTACCTCGAAGAATAAATCATTTTCATCAATTCATACTACTATTTTAGAAACAACTGTTCGCGTCCGGTACCGACACTACTAAAATTGTACACAGAAATTTTAAGTGTTGAATTAACCACAAGCTCGGCGGAAAAGAAAAAAATTGCGAAGAAACTGGCATGTTTGTGAAATAATTATAAAAAAAGGATATATTTCAAGATTTGGAATACACTTATCCACTGGAGTGGCGTGGCGGGCCTTTTCCCGCTACAGAACCGTGTCAAATGTTTGAAAGAAGGCATAGAATAGCAGTAGGACATTTAGAGGCTTTTCATTTTTTTACATTACTAATATATCTGAACGTAACCATTTCCACTTCCATTCATTAAAGCCATCTGTTATAGTCATTGAAACCAGATAAGACACAATTGGTAATTCCACAAATTAACCTATTATGCTGGTCAATTTATCCGATGTTAATGGGAATCCTATCGACTTAGGCTGTTATCTTAACCGTGTTATCGGTTTACTCTCTTGGATTCAGATTTGCTACGAAGTATCTATCTCAGTTGATCAAAACAATGGGTTCTTCACAGGATTAAAAAATAAAAAAACTTCCAATGTCTATTTGTTATTTTTGTCCATAAATATGGAAGTATAAGTACATATATTAAATTATATGAAATGGATTAGATAATTGAAATTTGATGTGGTTTTCACTTTTCGAAAAGTTGTGACTGAGATAAAAAAAGATAAAAAATTCCCATTGAATTAATGAACAAATGAAAATGGTTTAGTTTTCGACGTAAGAAAGTTAATATCGTTTATTAAATTTAGATTATTATTTTTTGTACAATAGTAGTAGTAGACCCCCGTTCCTGTGACGGAGAAGAAACATGTGAAATTAACCCTTTTTTTTCAACATGACAACGTACTTTGACAACATCCTACAAGAATATAGGGATATAGGGAATATAGGGACCAGCCCCCACAAGCAGAACCTGTTCACAATTATGACGCATATGTTAAAACCATTGTCTACCATTGTTTGTGAAAACCCATTATAACGAAATTCATACCCAAAATGTAATAAAATGATTGTACTGTTGATTTCACAATTCGAAACTTAAAGACTGCGAAACATTTAATAACGAAAAACATACAGGGATTAATCAAAATGGGATCCATCCCAAAAAACCATAGAAAGATATTTTTTTTTATTTTATGGGAATGGCGACAAACTATTCACCTGATGGTAAGTGATTACCGTCGCCCACGTCTATCTGCAACACCAGAGGTGCTGCAGGTCCGTTGCCGACCTTTAAGGGTATTTGGGAGATGGGAGAGAATAAGGAGGGGGATGGGGAGGGGGAGTGGGCTGCCGGTTACCAAACCCACCGAACGAAACGCAGAAGCGCAAGATGCCTCTACTTCACGCCGGTATTCTGCGAGGCCATGGTACCAGCCCGGTCGAGGCGGCCCATTCGAGCAGCAGCAAAAGCCGCCGCTTGGCTCTACCACGTAGAAAATAAAAAAAGAAATAAAAGTAGATCTAAATGTTACATTCACTTGTTGGAAGCCTATGAGTTTACGTGTCTTTTGATTAACAAATTACAATATAAATAACACTACACCGTACTATACACAGATTATATGCGGATGAATTCGCGAGCAAAAGATAGTGAAACAAATTTAAATTGCCACTCGTCGGTATACACTTTTTGTATTCCTTTGGAAAAATTTAATCCAAAAAAAGTTAATTGGAATCTCTTACTCGTATACAAAACTTGTAGAAAATATTAATATTTAGATAACAATAATGACGTACACTCATAGGCGTAAAGTGTGAGCACGATATCATTTTTGCACTGCTGGACGCGGCCCTCAAGCGTAGAAATGTCGACGATTTCAAAGTAAATAAAAAATCGTGACTGCTATTGGCAAATGTAGTGTAGGATAATATTAAGGTGCCGTTTGGTTATCATCTGGAAGCCATAGACTAGATACTCCGCTGGGGAGGCGGGTATTTTGAGTACTCGCTTTTCTAACCCCCTTGTACTTCGGTGCAAGCCCACCATCGGAATGGACGTTATGCATTCTTCCAAATAAAAAAAATACTCAAAAATTTTATAATTGTAAAACTACAATCAAGTTTCAAAACTTATGTCAAAGAAAAATTTATGTAAATTAAATAAATAGTTGCAGTGCATTTCTAAAGGTGCAAAAGTTCTAAGAATTGCTTGCTCAGCAATGAAACTAACTCATTAACAGGAGTTAACAGTGAAGGCAAAGAGTTAGCCCCGATGTAAAAGGCCAAAAAAAGTGCTGGAAACGAAATGGGGAAGTACGGAAGTGGTTTTTTTTATTACAGTTTCTTTCTTGCACTATGTTAAGTCACATTTACTTTTCCTTACTAAATCCTTTAACATTATTTTGCTTCGCAGTCTTGGTATCCAAAGAATAGTAAATACTAATTTTATTCGTGTTTTTGAGCTTCTAGAACCGGGTAGTTAGGAGTCTCTTTCCGAATCAGTAGTCTCGAGTTTGAACTAGTATATCCTAGGCTCATACCAATGAGTTTTCCCAAACCTATGTACATTTTTGTCGTTGGCTTGACAACTAAGACAACAACAGACTCATCTGTCACATCGTCAAGCTTTGGTGAAAAGTGCAGTGAGAGAACAAAAGATATCTTCTAAACTTCTGACCTTGTCTCATTTTGGGTATATGGACGAGAGAGCTTATTATGCATTCATGTTTTATTCGAAAATTTTTATCTACGTTTTTACCGATTCTGGCTACAAGTACTAACATTCTAACTACTAGTCTCAGACAAACCAAGTGCTGGTGAGGTTGACATTTGAAGAAAGAGATATTTTTTTATGCGAAAGTGTGCAAACGAGCTAGCGGCTCACCTAGCGAACATCTGAAAGACCAGAAGAGCTGCAGGTACGTTGCTGGCCTTTAGGGATATTTGGAAGATCGGAGGAAGGATGAGGAGAGTGAGTGGGTGCTGATTACCGCGGTCACCGAACGAAACGCAGAAGCCCAAGATGCTTCTACTTCGCGCCGGTATTCTGGGAGGTCATGGTACTTCCCCGGTCGAGTCAGCCCATTCGAGCAGCCTCTAAAACCGCTGCTTGGCTCTGCTACTTCAAGAATAGTTTATACTAATATTATCATATACCAAAAAATGTACTACTTTCTAATTATTAAGATTGCGTCAATCTCTAACAGCCACATTGATTTAGCAGGCAGATTAGCTATATAAGAAGTATTGCACTGAGGCATTACTAAATCGGCCTATTCGGTAAAAAATATCGATTCGATAGATATAAAAAAAATAATTATATATATTTATTTATATTACTGTCCCATTCGGTCGCCAGTTCACATAGCTGTCAGCACCATGTGCAGATGAGATTCTTGAAGAGAGAGAGATCCCGTATTCTTATCGAGATTATATTTACGGTCTGGCATTTTTCGAGATAGATAGTTAATTAACCCTCTCTTATGATACCCACGAAAAGAAAGTGGTTGGTAGATTTTCTAACGCTGGCACCACATGGAATATCACTATTTAAAATAATAAAGGAAACCAATCACTGAATTACATCTTTTCTGTGTAAACATTCTTAACAGCTTTAAAAGTATTATAATTCATTAACTTAGTTTAAGACAACGAAATAGAATAATTTTAATAACAAACATTTAATAAACACAAAGTAGACAGCAAAAATAACTGTATGCTGCTATTGAAAATCGTTGCTACTTCGTTGGTTTAAAATGTCTAAGTCCGCCGGGGTGACAACGCGTCTGTAGACTTCTTCCATTGGAGATATTTACTGATGTTCATAATATGTTCATATTATACAGGAATAGCCACTTACCATCATGTCGACTGCTAGCTGGCTTGTCCCTCAACGGTTATAAAACTATGTGTATAGTCAATTGAATTTACATTGTTGTAACATGTCGTGAGATAAATAATTTATAATATTGTTTTGATTGGTTGATGATTAATAATGTCAGCATATTCTGCAATGCTTACATTATTTAGACTTTTATTGCTTTGCAATAATGTATACTAAGAAGTATCGTAGTTTGACTATATTTTAATATTTAGTAAATGTAAAAATATAATTTTAACCACTATTATGTTGTTGCAATAATAACAACACAATAAAGTTCTCTGAGTATATTCATTATGAAACGCATAAAGTGAAATTATTTAAAATACTTCCTAAAACCCACATTTAATGATTTATTATATAAATTAGTAATTTGTTTTTTCAATCATATTATTCTGAAAGCTAAGGGCAGTTTTGAATAGACGCAATTATTGACGAAAATGTTGAATCAGTATAATTACTTGGTAAATGCGAGTAGATTTCAAATACACATTGAAATGGAAATTACGTGTTCAGATGGTGAAAGTTGACAGATATTTAAATTAATTTTGACATTATGTTGATTTATACAAATTCACAGGAGGCCAACACTAACTTAGCATTAACCTAATTTATTTTTTATACGTTAGCCATAAATTAAATTTTATTTAAATAATTTTTAGTAGTTTAAAACTGAAGTGTTAAATTTCCATTTTAAGTTATATTATATGTAAAAAAGAGCCCTGGTAGCCTAGTGGTTAGGACGCTCAGTTTAGTTTCATAGAGCGCGTATGACCTGGGTTTCGATTCCCGGTGCTGGCACCACTAAAATTGTTAATAGCAATTTTAAGTGCTGTATTTACCACGTGGCGTTTCCGTGTGGCTGTCGGAAGTAAAGAATAGCGCCAACCCTGTCTAACCATGGGTGTCGTAAAAGGCGACTAATGGTAAAAAAATATATTAGGAGATGGGCAGCAGCATCTTCCTGCACTAGAACAAAAAAAAAAAACTGTGGTTGCCAACCCGCTCGCCAGGCGTGGCAACTAAGGCAATCCCCCCCATGATGAGAGGTAGGAAAAAGCAATGGCCCCCAGTCCCCGGCGGCCTCGCTAGTCCTGGCTATGGTGGCAGCCATGGTAACGGCGAGGCAGGGGGTGCGAAGAATCACCGGCTGATTTCTAGCTGCCAACCCAAACGACTGGACCCGGCAACATATAACGCACGCACATTGAGGACCGACGAGAAGATACTAGAACTGGAAGAAGAAGTAAGCAAAGTTACACTGGAGTATTATGGGGTTGTCTGAAGTCCGAAGACAGGGAGAGGACTCTATAATCCTAAAATCCGGTAACTTGTTCTACTACCGGCAGGGTGACCATCTGTCCCAAGGAGGTGTCGGGTTTATCGTCCACAGGTCTCTCATCAACAACGTGATCGAGTTCGGAAGTGTGTCGAGTAGGGTCGCGTACCTTATACTCAGAATAACCAAAAGGTATTCGCTGAAGGTCATACAGGTATACGCACCAACCTCGACACACCCCGATGATGAAGTGGAGGCAATGTATGAGGATATTTCAAGAGCCATGCATTGCTCTAAGACTCACTACACGGTGTTGATGGGAGACTTGAACGCAAAACTAGGTACGAAAAAAGGCGATGAGCTGATAGTGGGGAACTTTGGAGTAGGGCAACGGAACCCAAGAGGGCAACAGCTGGCTGACTTCATTGCAAAGGAGGGATTCTTTATGATGAACTCCTATTACCAGAAACGGCCCCACAGGAAGTGGACATGGATGAGCCCGGACGGTACCACAAAAAATGAGATCGACTTCATCATGACGATCAAGCGTCAGCTGTTCAGTGTGTATGTGGACTATGAGAAAGCCTTCGATTCAGTCGAAATTTGGCGCTGCTACAGTCTCTCCAGCGGTGCCAGATAGACTCGGTATATCGAAGTGCTGAGGTGTTTGTACAATGAGGCTACGATGTCTATCCGAGTACAGAATCAGAATACAAAACCAATCCAACTGCAGAAAGGTGTAAGACAGGGTGATGTCATATCCCCGAAACTCTTCACCGCTGCATTGGAAGATGTTTTCAAGCAGCTGAACTGGAAAGGATACGGTATCAACATCAATGGCGAATACATCACTCACCTTAGATTTGCCGACGAAATCGTTCTTATGGCAGAATCGCTGGAGGAGCTCAGTATAATGCTCAATGACCTCAATAACGTCTCCCAACAGGTTGGTCTTAAGATGAACATGGACAAGACGAAGTTCATGTCAAACGTTCATGTCACACCAATATCGGTTGTTGTTGGGAACAATAGGCTCGAAGTTGTAGACGAGTACGTATACCTGGGACAAATTGTCCGATTAGGTAAGTCCAACTTCGACTCAGAGGTCAATCGACGAATCCAACTCGGCTGGGCTGCGTTCGGGAAACTACGTCATATCTTCTCGTCGAGTATACCGCAAAGCCTCAAGACGAAAGTATACAATCAGTGCGTGTTGCCAGTGATGACATACGGATCCGAGACTTGGTCCTTCACTGCAGCCCGTATGAGGAAGCTCAAAGTTGCTCAGCGCGCTATGGAAAGGGCTATGCTCGGTGTTTCTCTGCGTGATAGAGTCTGCAACGATAATATCCGCAGCAGAACTAAGGTAACCGACATAGCCGTAAAGATCAGCAAGCTGAAGTGGCAATAGACCGGCCACATAGCTCGCAGAACTGACAACCGCTGGGGAAAAAAGGTTCTCGAGTGGCAGCCACGTACGGGCAAACGCAGTGTAGGACGACCCCCCACAAGATGGAGTGACGACCTGCGCAGTGTTGCGGGAAGTTGATGGATGCAGGTGGCTCAGGACCGTGCTTCGTGGCAATCTTTGGGGGAGGCCTATGTTCAGCAGTGGACTTCTAATAGGCTGAAATGATGATGATGATGATTTACCACGTGCTCAGTGGTGAAGAAAAACATCGTGAGGAAACCTGCATATCTGAGAAATAACAAAAATATTATTTCGAGGATATGTGAAGCCTGCCATCCCGCACTGGAGCAGCGTGGCGGGTCCTTCCCGGCTCCTAAACCCTTATAGGCTAAAGTAGCAGCCTATAAGTGGAGTTACTTTTTTACATGTAAAAACTGTCGACTTTTGAGGTAAATGATTTAATGCATGATTAAAAAATAATCGAAAAGTTTTCTTACATCCTTTTGATAAGAAAAAAACAGAAGCTTGTGTGAACATATCAACCTCACCCGCACATAGTGCCCCCTGGCATGTAGCAAACGAGATCCTGGCAGTAAATCTATCTAGATAATCAAAATTTTAAGAGTTCACGTACCAATCTTCAGAAGGATATCTTATAAGATACTTTTCTAATATCTTTGGAGAAGCTTAAATGAAAATGGAGTTTTCAACAGTCACTAAATTGTAGAAAAAAATTTTAACTGAATATTAGATGAAGAATTAATCATATCTTCGAATTATAAAAAATATGCACCAGCTTGAAAACGAGATGTAGAATCTTAGGGGTGAATAATCCGCGTCCCCGATTTCTCTTCATAATACGTTGTTCGACTGCCAGAGTCGGTACAATTAAAATTGTCAATGGCAATATTAAGTGTTTAATTTACCACGTGCTCGGTGGAGTTAGAAAACATCGTGATAAATATGGCTGTTTGAGTCCATTTTTTAAATAATAAAGAAATATTTCAAGGACATGTGAAGCCCAACCCGCCTTGGAGCAGTGGACGGACCGTTCTTGACTCCTTAACACTCTTAAATATGTTTCGAGGCGACCTATGCTTTGCAGTGAGACTTTATCAGGTTAACTTCGATGATGTACTATAATATTATTTACTATAATTAAAAATTTCTAGTAGAGCGCTACCTATAAATTAATTTTAATCATAATGTGAGTTCGATGTTTGATTAACATAGGGATATAAACGATCATTAAATTATGTAATGAAGCTCCGTGCGCTTAATTATCATGATTGAGTTGTATGCAACGAAACCAATGAACAGGAAATTAGAAATCATTCATATTGAGAGACATATTAAAATACATATTTGATTTACCACGATTACATTGGTAACAAAAAATACTTAAGATTGGAATGGAATCAGCAATTTTTTAGTTATGTCACCACTTGCACATAAAACTTGTTTTTATAGCTAACACCGATAGTTCTCCGAAGTCACTGAATGGAAGTTAATGATTCTTATGAGGTTATCACTGTTTGATTATTTGGTTATTCGAAAAGGCACTCGTGTGGTTTATGACAAAAAAATAAGTATAATAAGTGAAGTAGTCAATATATAAATATTAAAGACAACAATTGAAATAAGGAACAGCGGGAATTGAACAATAATTTAGTTAAAGGTACCTTTAAATAATCACATAATTTTAGTTAGCGTTGTATATTCATAGACATTGGTTAATAAAAATTAAACAAGAATAATTCGTCTTACTAAGCATAAGGTATTTCGTTTAAAGACTATTATGTAAAGGCTTTCTGTATGTATTTCACCATTACATAATAGTCTTCGAAATATTTTTCTTGTAATTTCTTCAACATGCATATTTCCTCACGATGTTTTCCTTCAACGCCGATGACGTCGTAAATAATTGAGCACTCAACATGCAATTAACATTTTTACTAGCACCGGTTCCGGCATTCAAACTCTGGTCACTCCTGTACTACTTAATTAATGCGGTAGCCTGATGTCTGCGCAACCATCAGTTATCACAGCTTTTAATAATTATATATTTACAATTATTTATGTTTCATATTATACAATATACAATAGACTTCTCCTACATCAGCATATTAAAGTCCACTACTGAACATAGGACTCTCCAAGAAAGCTTTAACAAAAGGCAGCATACATTCCTTGGAAGGCTTGCCCATTCCTACTACGCTGGGCAATCGGGTTGTCGAGCGCAGTGCTGCTACTCTCGCACTAGTGATTCTGTTCCTCATCACTATTCCGTGGGATTTGGGTTCAGCAAATTCAGATGGATATATGTCGCAAAAACCTCGTTTGGTAGCATGGTGCACCACTTGCAGATCAGATGAATACATCATTATGATTATTTTTTTAAATTTAAAATCTATCTATTTCTACTTAAATACGACTTTAGTGGATATTTTTAAAATAAAATTATTGCATATTTTTAAGCTACGCATGCATATCACTCGCTATTTATAATAGTTACCTAATAGTTGTTTAATTAGTTTGATGTATATATTTAACTTAAATACTAATGAAGTAAATAACAACATTTCACTCATGATTTAATTATACACTTTATTGAATTAATTATTGCGACAGAATGTTGAATTTAACTAAATTCAACATTCTGTCGCCATCTCAGTATGGCTTTAGACAAGGAATATCTACAGAGGACGCAGTTACATCTTTAACCACCCTTGTGACAGATAGTCTCGATATAGGTAAAAAATGTCTAGGCGTATTTATCGACATAAAAAAAGCCTTTGACACCGTTTCCCATTCCATCCTCGAACAAAAATTAGAAAAAATAGGAATCAGGGGTCAAGAACTTTCTTTGTTTAGAGATTATCTCAAAAATAGGAAACAAAAGGTAAAATTAGAGCAATACATCAGCGAAGATATGGGTGTATCATGTGGCGTACCACAAGGTAGTGTTCTCGGACCTACTTTATTTTTAATCTATATTAATGATCTCTGCAATATGAGTATCGAAAATGCAAACATCTTTTCGTATGCCGATGATACAGCTATTATCTTTACTGGATCAAATTGGGATGATGTTAATGTAAAAGCTGAACAAAGTATGGTCTACGTTGCTAAATGGCTAAAATATAATTTACTGACACTAAATACGGCAAAATCAAACTGTATCTGCTTTAGTATATATAACAACGCACAACCTAATCCAAATTTCAACATTAAAATCCATAACTGTAATGACATAACTAGCAATAATTGTAACTGTCCAAACATAAATAAGGTATATCATACAAAATATTTAGGTATTCAAATTGACAGTAGATTATCATGGTATCCCCAAATCGAGCAGATTACTGCAAGAATTCGAAAATTTATTTGGTTATTTAAAACTTTAAGATATGTTATTCCTAATAATAGGTCAAATATACCTGGCTCTCCAAATAACACATTGAACAATGTTTATATCGCTTTAGTGCAGTCTATACTAATATACTGTTTACCGATTTGGGGTGGTGCTGCTAAAACTCATTTCCTTGTAGTGGAACGAGCTCAAAGGGCGTTACTTAAAGTAATGAACTTTAAATAAATAATATATCCTACTTATAGTTTATATGAAAATAGTGACTTATTATCCGTACGGCAATTGTATATATTACACATTGCATTAAAAACTCATAAAGCAGTACCACTTGATATTAACACAAAATCTAAACGTAGGAATAGGTAGTGTCGCAAACACTCCCCCTGTAAAAACGGTATTTGCAAGTATGCAGTATAAGAAACGTTCTGCTTTTTTATATAACAAAATTAACAAAAAATCGATATACACTCTAAATCTCATCGTGACTGCAAAGCTGTATTAACACAATGGCTAACATTAACGTATGATGAAACGGAGAAACTCTTGGAATACGTGAAGTACTAACACATATACACTTACTCCCTTGACGCACACATATACATCCACGCATACACAAACAAACAAACACACCCACACACATACTCACAGAGAGAGAGAGAGAGAGAGAGAGACACACACACTCACATATACACATGCAAACTAACTCTGCACGCATGTTACTTTATAATTAATATTTTGATAAATATAGAAAATATTTCTCGTTAATTTAAGATATGGAAGAGCGGCGTCTCCTGGCACAGGCACTTATCTGCTTAAAAGGAGTCTCCAGATAATCGTTACATGTTTTTTTTTTTTTATAGACTTCATTTTCATCCAGGTATTATCATTTCAAAGTAAGTGTGCATTTGTGGATAACACTAAAATCTTATTATAATTTTCGCGATTTATAATAGCATTTTGGTAATGTAATATTTTGCGAAAATTACGCGAACAAGCCAAAACCAGACGACAAAAATGTACACATTGGACAGACAAAAGTTTGTTGTTCATGAATTCTCGCCATTACTGTTGGGTACAAAAACGAATTACTAGAGCTATGAGGACCAAAACGTCCAAAGTTTTACAATGTAATATATTGTTTGGGGCTTGGAGAATAATACATTGAAGTGAATACCATTGTATTTTATTTATACAGAATTTAGAAACCTCAAGAAGTATTTACAAATTAATGTAGATTAACCAACCGAGCCATGGCTTCAAAGGGACAGTAGTTTTTTTTATTCATGGATTGAAAGTATTGTTATAATTAAAATTACATAATCTATACTATACTCCGCTTAGTATCTACTCTTATTTGGAAAATTTAGATAGATTTTCCGCCATTAACCGCCGTTAACTGGTAGGGTGAGTGTTTGATAACGTGCAAGTGACGTTGCATTTGGAGAGAAGAATTGAAGTCGTATATTCCTCATTTAGGACTTTTGTATTAAAAATAAGTACTTAAATGCGCAACTTTATCGCTATTAAAAAAAATGCTTTACAAATATTAATTGTGACTGGCATAGGCAAACGAAACGCAGTATAAACAATATAGGCAACGTGTTAAGATGTATGTCGTTGTGGTATGTAAGAAATATTTTTTATTGAATATAAAACGTCGTGTTTTGGCAGCCTCAGACAGATTGTTTCACTTTTTGTAGTAAACTAAAAGTAATTAAGAAAATTTGAAACCCTACAATATGATGGCGTCTGGTAATACTTTCAGGCAACCCGATTCTAGCAAATCTTTGACATAAAGAACATAATATTAAATTCATCATTAATCAATTGTATATTTTTGTAAACATATTTTTTTTATAAAACGGAGGCAAACGAGCATATCAGATGGTAAGTGATTACCGTATTCTACGAAGCCGTGGTAACCCGGTCGTACCCAGCAATAGCTGCCGCTTGGATAGAGCCAATATTAAGAATTACATCTTTCTGTCCGTACGTAAGATATATCGATGAGAGAATAATAATAAAGATACATGTGGTGTTCTATAATCTTCGAGCTATCTTCAACTATTACGCAGACTGCTTAATCATCGCCGAGAGCCGAAGAAATCTTACTACTTACGTGGGAGTGGACCCTATCCTATATGTAACCTAATAAGATAAAATATTCTCATTAAAAAAAAATCTTTCTCAACGGTTCTCAGTGATGCGAGCTATGTGGCCGACCCGTTGCCACTTCAGCTTACTGATCCTTACGGCTATCCCTCGTCGGTTACCCTAGTTCTGCTGTGGATATCATCGTTGCAGACTCTATCGCGCAGAGAAAGTTATTGACCCTGTAATATCTACATTTCAATGCTTAACAGAAAATTGTAGCTACGTGGAGGCGTCGAGTAGATATGGTCGATCTAAAGTAGAATGAAGCCGGAAACACTGGGGACAGAGAAATAAACTCAATAGGTGGTCATATGTACCTGCAGGTTAATCTGTGAGTAATAATTTCCATCATAGTAATAAAATATGTTACGCTTATCTTGGAGCAGGTATATCATTAGTGCGTAGTGTCCAGCACATGCAAATAGTACAAACGTTAACTAGCAAATAAATTGCAAACACGTCTCAAGCTGTGTGTAGGTGCGACTAAAGGATGCAAATACCTTTTAGCTTTTTGGTCGCATCAATCTTTGTAACAACCTTTTGCATTTACATTATGTTTAAATGTATGCACGACAACAAGCTACAAACTTAGTTAATCGGTTTTGAAACTCGTTAATCTTGTTTATAGTTTTAAAGCTTCTGTAAGGGCTCTTGAATGAACACATAAATTGCTATTATCTTGCTTTGTTTCGGCTGGTTAGTTTATATCGCGTGTTTAGTAAGAATCCATTTAATTTCGTAATAAGGTATTCATTACTAATAATTTGCTTCAATTCTGCTTTCGGAATTACCCATTTATTATAGAAGGAAAAATATTTGAACTGGATTATATGCATATGCATTAAGTATTACATTATTTATTATATTTTATTTTATCTAATAAGACTGGGTAAGAATTGCTATTTGGATGATATGCTGTTATGTGTAGTTAAGCGCCTTTCACCAACCACTTTGGCCTCTGCAGGAGATACAACGTTTCGGGAGTTTAAAATCCAAATCTCCCGAAAAATTCCATAAAATAATTAGGAACTTATTTAATTTTTGGTTCTATTATGTGATAAACGACACACAAATATTTCGCGAATTTATTGCCACGGTTTCGCATGTCAGTTTCATCTGTACCTAACTATGGTTGAAATTAACGAAAACTCTTTACGCGAACGTTATCACGTTTGTCAAAAGTCAAATCTTATTATTATTTTTTATGGAGTGTAGTTGGAGACGTGGAACAGAGTAGACGTGCATCAGACCTGGCTGTATGGACTAAAGTCCTTTGCTTTTCCCAATAGGGATTATTATATTTTTTAACTTAATACCACTGTTTTCGTAATGAGGTTTCTCTGACGGAGAAGCTTCGTAATTACCCTCTTTTTTGATTTTTATTTTCTTTTATTACCACCAATATACATACTCTGTGCTATGGTTGTAAATAAATCTTGGCCTATTTTCAGCTGTGTAGATGAAATTATCATTTGACTATATAGTCAATAGTGAAAAACAAATGACAGATATTTGTTAACAACAGCGTAAAAGTAAGGTTTTTTTATTTTTATATAATTTTAATAAAATTTTAAGATTTCGAAAAATGATACGCATACTTTGTCTGTCTCAATAACCCTTCACGTGTCATGAGAATATAATTATAACTGTTAACACGTCAAAAGTAAATGTCGATGCATCGTACTAAAAATTTAAGAATTAAGTTGCAATATTTCGTCATTAAAATTAAGCATCACGATGTAGTCTGGTACTTTGGTGTTGTTTTGTGTATTTATGTTATTGGGAATGAATCCGATTTTGGTCAGAGGCCTTCTCATGAATTGTTTAGAGGATTCCACGTTGCTTTAGTGCATATTAGCGGGCTACACTGTGTACTGGAAACATGTGTTTACTTCTCAGAAATTGAAAATGTTTTCATTTTTTTCACCGCTAATTACGTGATATACGATATTCGGAAATCAAACTGAAATTGTATGCATACAGTAAAACTTAAAGCGAGCCATGATTCAATATTCACTTTGGTACCTCAGGCTGCTTAAATGTTTTGATAGGCTAAGTCAAATTCAAAGGAAGCAAACTCATATAGCCATATTTTTTTAATAGATTAACGAATTAGTATAAAGTAAAAGTTTTGAATTCGTGCAACATTTTTATTGTTACCAACTATGATCAAACATGAAAAAGCATGGCTTTACGAAAGCCCATAATATGATTTTTTAACTTCCCACCGCTGTACAAAAGCCTCCTCTGCCACGTTGCTCCAGTGCGGGTTGGCGGGCTTCACATATCTTCGAAACAACATTTTTTATTTTTTCTTAGACATGCACGTTTCCTCATGATGTTTTCGATCATAGCCGAGCACGTGTTCAAATAACTATTAATAATTTTACTAGTACCGGCCACCAATCGAACCCAGGTTACACGGGCTCTATGAAACTAAAGTGAGCGCTCTGTCCACAAGGCTACCACTGTTTCTGCACTAATTTGTATAATAGCTATTTAATTTGAAAATGAATACGTGAATTATAACACGTTTACAGGTACGAAGATACTAAACTAGATTGTTCACATGTTCTGGAGGATTAATTAGGTCAACAACTGAAGTTGCTTTCAGTAAGCATTGACTAAACACTAATTTATCTAATCGAGCAATATAATCATTCTAATCGACTAAGCGTGTAATTGGAAAATTTGGCGGATTATCAGGCCTGATCGATCTGACAACGAGGATACAGTGATGAATGGTCTTTTTAATGGACAAATTTAATTGCTGGTTAACTCATTATCCGTCGAACGACACAACTACTTTACAAAAAATATTAAATTAAATCATTTTCAAGAATTCTGTTTAGCTCATTAGTTCATGCAAACGTTATATAACACACAAACGGTAAATAAACATAAATGTATTATAGTAGTTGTGGATACAAAATTGTTATCGCTTGCTGGAATTTCGTCTTAAGGATCCCTCCGGTATTTGTGGAATTTTTGAATATACACGAGTATATTCAAAAATTCCACACATACAGGATCGGAAGTTATCAAGATACATACGAATGTATCTTGATAACTTCAAAGACTATGTTTATTTTATGTCGAAATAAGATAGAATCCCCAAAAGCTTACTTTACTCTACGTTTTTCTCTATCAAACGGAAATTCTTACAAAAACCTTTGGAGAATTAAGGTTTAAGTTCCACCGCTGAAAAAAGGCCTCTGGAGGAACCGGGAAGGGTTCGACACGCGCTACTATAATGCAGTTTTCGGACTTTAAACATCGTAGAAGTTTGTTTTTCATTATATTTCAAATTCAGGTTTCTACGCCATGCATTTTTACTGCATGTTGTACCTAATGTTAATTACAACACAAAATTTTATGAAACTATAAATTTAGTTTTATTTATCTGAAGTCTATAGACTTACAACCCACCTTAAAATACCTACAAAATAATTTATTCGCCGAGTCCCCGGTAAATATAGCACTTGAAACTTCTATTAGTAATTTTAGTGTAGACGGTACCGACATTCGAACCAAAGCCAATTACAACTATGAAATTGATACGAATGCCCTGTCCTCTGAGATTATTAAGGCTGTCTGCGATATAAAAGTCATAGAGACATGACAGTAAAAGAAACTTTCCTGCTAATTGTAAAAAATCAGGGTGTCTAGCTTCGCTTTTCTACACGGAATAGATTTTTAGGTCTCTTATGTAAGTCTTTAAGACCACATACAGCTTCCTTTAAAGTTTGCGTGTTTATTTAGTTGGTAAGTAAAATCTATAAAATTAACCAAACAGAAATGTTGACTATCAGTTATATTAATTGTATATACAAACTAAGTGAACTCTGATCAAATTACGGATTACAGGTTGCCCAGGGACTGTCTATATATCTGCTGTGCACTTTGCTATTACACTTTCTACAACGCTAATATGATAAAATCAGACGCGTGGAAATATGTGTTAGACAAGTTAAGCGATTTTTTTCTCTATTCATCATTTTCTAGCCAATTTATTACGACACGACATAGAAAATCCTCTTGGTAAGAATTTTCTATGTCTTTTGATGTTGTTTTATTGGAAACTTCGTAAAAATCTAGAAAAATATTTTTTTCATATTTTTTTTTTAAATATTCTACTATTGATCTGTAAGTGATGGCTTTCATCGCGTGACTATCAAGGGCGTGGCATGAAAGAACATCATCTTTCATAGTAACGAACTATTTATACTATTTATTCCACTGCGATTCTAACTATATTTTATATAAAAACTATAAGTAAATTGTGTTACATCGACTTTATCTGATCGATTAGAGCCAGTTATGTCCAGTAGCCTGAGTTTTACTACATAGTTAACTATAGTTTATCAATCTATTAGAGATTTTCATACAAATCTTTTATTTACTTACTAACACGAAATGTGTGGCAGAACTCACATTAAGGGTCATCACTGAATCACGTGAGGTTAATTTCTTCATCACTGTAGCGATTAAAGATGTAATTTTCGCAGATATATTGATTCATGTGAACCCTATGTTGCTATAAATATAACTACGAGAGTGTTAATCGTACATTTACGCGAATAAACACAGATAATTTTAAAGAAGTTGGCAAAATATTACCTTGCTCAATTCCGTATGAAAAAAAAACAACAATAAAATAAAATATATTACGTGGTCCAAAGATAAGAGGAGCACCCCCTCTTTCGCCACAACAATCACACATACAAAACTACACTAAATACTAGGTAATGTATTTCACCAATATTTAAAACGCGACACGTGTTTCGTCAACAAGGCGAATTTGTCAAGCATATATAAAATTAAAAATTTCCGTTAATTTGCGCCTTATTCTTCTAATCTTTTAACTTCTTGTCACTCTTTCGAATAAAAAATATGAAAATAAAGATAAATTTATTCCATGTATATTTATTATAATATCATCTAAAATAATAATAAAATTAACTTACGCTTATCAATGAAACTGAAGGTTCCGACGAAACCGGTAGCATTGTTCTGTTTCAGTCCGGTATGGAATTCCAACACCATCGACTGCCCAGGGGAGTAAAGAGCTGATGGTACTTCGGCCCTGCTCCCACAGAGCTCCCTTGCCCAAGCCGATCGCTCATTTATTGCACCGGGTGGTCCAGGGCCCTGTACTTCCCAATACACTTTCAAGTAGTCTCCTCGTGCGCAACTGTAACAATATCATAATCTATACAAATAACTGCGAAACTGTACAATTAGGACATATTTTGCTTAAGTTGACTTGGTTATGTATAACGGGCTTATATTTTAGGGTTAGTTAAACTTTTATTGCGAAAATAAATTGTGTTCGTGGCGTTACCGGATGTCTCATGCCGACCTGGTCCTTAATATGTGGTAGAGTCAAGCAGCGGCTTTTGCTGCACCATAAACCAGATATTAAATGTACAACACCTTTTACATTTACTTTTATCGTCGATACTGTCGCCGACGTGATGACGAACACACGAATTAAATAAATTTTCCTTTAATTTTCTATATATATACCACATATAAATAAACTAATAAAATATATTTAACAGTTTAAGTTAACCCACCAATTTCACAACTTAAAATACCTACAAAATTATTTATTCGCCGAGTCCCCGGTAAATATAGCACTTGAAACTTCTATTAGTAATTTTAGTGTAGACGGTACCGACATTCGAACCAAAGCCAATTACAACTATGAAATTGATACGAATGCCCTGTCCTCTGAGATTATTAAGGCTGTCTGCGATATAAAAGTCATAGAGACATGACAGTAAAAGAAACTTTCCAGCTAATTGTAAAAAATCAGGGTGTCTAGCTTCGCTTTTCTACACGGAATAGATTTTTAGGTCTCTTATGTAAGTCTTTAAGACCACATACAGCTTCCTTTAAAGTTTGCGTGTTTATTTAGTTGGTAAGTAAAATCTATAAAATGACTCTCAGTTACATTAATTGTATAAACAAACTAAGTGAACTCTGATCAAATTACGGATTACAGCTTGCCCAGGGACTGTCTATATATCTGCTGTGCACTTTGCTATTGCACTTTCTACAACGCTAATATAATAAAATCAGACGCGTGGAAATATGTGTTAGACAAGTTAAGCGATTTTTTTCTCTATTCATCATTTTCTAGCCAATTTAATACGACACGACATAGAAAATCCTCTTGGTAAGAATTTTATATGTCGTTTGATGTTGTTTTATTGGAAACTTCGTAAAAATCTAGAAAAATATTTTTTTCATATTTTTTTTTAAATATTCTACTATTGATCTGTGAGTGATGGCTTTCATCGCGTGACTATCAAGGGCGTGGCATGAAAGAACATCATCTTTCATAGGATTGAACTATTTATACTATTTATTCCACTGCGATTCTAACTATATTTTATATAAAAACTATAAGTAAATTGTGTTACATCGACTTTATCTGATCGATTAGAGCCAGTTATGTCCAGTAGCCTGAGTTTTACTACATAGTTAACTATAGTTTATCAATCTATTAGAGATTTTCATACAAATCTTTTATTTACTTACAAACACGAAATGTATGGCAGAACTCACATTAAGGGTCATCACTGAATCACGTGAGGTTAATTTCTTCATCACTGTAGCGATTAAAGATGTAATTTTCGCAGATATATTGATTCATGTGAACCCTGTGTTGCTATAAATATAACTACAAGAATGTTAATCGTACATTTACGCGAATAAACACACAGATAATTTTAAAGACGTTGGCAAAATATTACCTTGCTCAATTCCGTATGAAAAAAAACAACAATAAAATAAAATATATTACGTGGTCCAAAGATAAGAGGAGCACCCCCTCTTTCCCCACAACAATCACACATACAAAACTACACTAAATACTAGGTAATGTATTTCACCAATATTTAAAACGCGACACGTGTTTCGTCAACAAGGCGAATTTGTCAAGCATATATAAAATTAAAAATTTCCGTTAATTTGCGCCTTATTCTTCTAATCTTTTCACATCTTGTCACTCTTTCGTATTAAAAATATGAAAATAAAGATAAATTTAATCCATGTATATTTATTATAATATCATCTAAAATAATAATAAAATTAACTTACGCTTATCAATGAAACTGAAGGTTCCGACGAAACCGGTAGCATTGTTCTGTTTCAGTCCGGTATGGAATTCCAACACCATCGACTGCCCAGGGGAGTAAAGAGCTGATGGTACTTCGGCCCTGCTACCACAGAGCTCCCTTGCCCAAGCCGATCGCTCATTTATTGCACCGGGTGGTCCAGGGCCCTGTACTTCCCAATACACTTTCAAGTAGTCTCCTCGTGCGCAACTGTAACAATATCATAATCTATACAAATAACTGCGAAACTGTACAATTAGGACATATTTTGCTTAACTTGACTTGGTTATGTATAACGGGCTTATATTTTAGGGTTAGTTAAACTTTTATTGCGAAAATAAATTGTGTTCGTGGCGTTGCCGGATGTCTCATGCCGACCTGGTCTTTAATATGTGGTAGAGTCAAGCTGCGGGTTTTGCTGCTGCTATAATGGGCCGGCTCGACCGGTTTGGTACCATTACCTCGCAGAATACCGGCGAGAAGTAGAGGCATCTTATGCTTCTGCGTTTCGTTCGGTGAGTGAGGTATCCGGAGGCCCACACCCCCTCCCCGTCCCGTCCTCACTCCGTTTGCCTCCTCGCTTTGTCGTTTACCGCCTTTGCCATAAAAAAAGACCTTTATTCAAGTAAGAGTAAAAATTTTTTTTTTCTTTTCTTATGTCGTATATTTGTTATTAAAACGCGTTCATGCAGAATCTACACTTGTGTATTAGTAGGAAAAGAGAATGGATTTCTATATGGCACGATTCTGTTACACCTCTCTCATGTTTTTCAGATTCACACCAATGAAAATCTCATGGCATCCGACAGTTAGCAGATTAACCATCTCCAAAAATGCACCATAAACCAGATATTAAATGTACAAAACCTTTTACATTTACTTTTATCGTCGATACTGTCGCCGACGTGATGACGAACACACGAATTAAATTAATTTTCTAAATATATAACACATATAAATAAACTAATAAAATATATTTAACAGTTTAAGTTAACCCACCAATTTCACAACTTAAAAGAGATAAAAAGAGATTACTTTATTGCAACTAATACGATTTCCTCCGTAACGGAGGTAATCTCCACGTCTGTGAAACTGCTAGAGGCGCAATATTTTAAAATGAACAAGCATTAGTGTCACGCGACGATGGTTTATTGAATGTCGAGAACGAAAAGATGCTTTAAAGTCTTCATTTTATGAAATAATGTCTGTAACATTGTTTTACATAACGTTTTATTGAGGGGAGTGAGTCTTTAAAGGCGCCATAAAATAATTTTATAGCAAGGATAGAATAAGATATCAATTCGTGTTTTTATAAAATAATAAAATATAAATGCTGCTTTATCCTTAAAATAACGAACAATTTAAGGTATTGTGCTCAAATTTGTAAATGTATGTTACCTTTGAAAAGTATTTATTTATGATATAAATATACTTCGAGTTAAAAAGGCACTGCTCATTTCATGTTAATATTAACCAATAGTACTAATTGGTTATGATGTAAAAAGATTCTTTATACTTCTTAAGCGGTCTTTTTAAGATCACTTCTGAACATACACCTTTCCTAGAAAGCATTATCAGTCAGGATGCATTTCTTGAAGGGTTCGTCTATACTCACCTCACTAAGTAAGAGGTTGATTTCCGCTATTACTTCGGTTGCCAGAGTTTCTATGAATGGATTACTATCATTCAAAAAAGGGGCTGTGGTTCTACTTTTGGGACTGCTTCCCCATTCTGTCCGCATGATCACTAATCAAGGTATAACGAAAACAAGTTACGACAAAATAAACAATTTTTACAATTAAAAAAATATATTTTAGTACAACAACATCGAGCCGTGGTAGCCTAGTGGTCTTCAGGACGCATACTGTAGTTCCATGGAGCACGAGTGATCTGGGTTCGATCCCCGGTGCCGGCAGCACTAAAATTGTTAATAGCAATTTTAAGTGCTATATTTACTACGTGCTCAGCGGCGAAGGAAAACATCGTGAGGAAACCTGCATATCTGAGAAATAATAAAAATATTATTTCGAGGATATGTGAAGCCCATCAACCCTCATTGGAGCAGAGTGGCGGGCCCTTCCCGGCTGCTAAACCCACTCTGATACATGTATTAGAGAAGGAGGCCTTTGTTCAGTAGTGGGCACCTATAGGCTGCTACTTTACTATTTTACTTTACTTTTGCAACAACAATACAAAATAACTAAAAGTGACACGAGACATTATAAGCCTGAGTTTGTACGGAAGTTATTCTTCTATTATCGTACAATCATTATTATAAATCAGCTGTGACGATAGCCCATCGCAGTGATTCAGATACACTAATACATTGAGGATAAAAGAATTTCATTGTCAGACAATGAAATACCTTATTCCTCGACGTAAGAATATTACATTTCGTCAATCAAACGTCAATTCCTATGATCTTTTACAATATCAATAAGATTCTTCTGTCAGAGAAGCGAACGAAACTCAGAAAGTATTTTCTTTTTAGACCTTTTTTGAATACATTTAATCCTCACATTATCATATCAATTAAAGAATGTCAGATAAATATGAAAATCCTCAAAATTAATGCATGCTATTGACTTGTGCAATACCCATATATAGATGTCAAATGTTAAGCACGTTTGCCATCTTGACGTCTTCTTACCATATTCGTAGTCAGAGGATAGGCGTGGTGTAATTCATTAATTCTTCCAACCAAACACAGCGGAAGCGAGGTTAACGTACAAATTTTATTCGGGAACTAAACGGCGGCCGTCTTTTACAATCAAACAAAACACACAAAGTTTTCTCTATTATCATATCACATTAATTGAAAATGATCTGACCAAAAAAACAATAAAATTTCATCATCATAACACAATGAAACGTAATACCATCTTTCTGTTGTGTCCATCGATAACTGCATAAAGTAAAGTAAAGCAGCCTGTGCCCGTTGCTGGCCATGTCTTAAGTATTTGAGAGAGTTTTGGTGCCGGGAAGAGTTTGCTACGCTGCTCCAGTACGGGTGTTTTGTATTACTACTTTTCAGACATGTAGGTGTCTTCTCGGTGTTTTCCTTCACTGTCGAGCACGTGGTAAATTCAGTACTTAAAATTACTATTGCCAATTTCAGCGGTGCCGGTACCGGGGACCGAGCTCAGGTCGCTCGCGATGTACAAAATTAAAGCTAGGCTACCACGTCTGTTAAGATAACTTCATGACGTTTGATGTAGATGTGTTAGAAGGATTTAATGATTTCTTGTATTTACGCGAACACTACACATTTGAATAATACTACTAAGTATTATTTACGGATTGTATCGCGTTTAATTATGTTATCAAATTCCCGACGTTTCGATTGCTTTACACCACGTAAATAATAGTTTCATTTCAAATTAGAAGGATTTGATTATCATTTTTACAATTTTCATTTTTCAACTCTCTTTTATATTTTATTATTTGTATAATGGTAAAATTTCTATCATAAAGATTTATAGTATATAAAATTCGATCATTATTCACTGTTATGACGATCGTAAAAACGTTATTGGTAATTTGACAAGTCTTTGCACGAAATCCAAATACGCCAGGAACATTATTCTAAAGAATTTCTTCTTTTGAATTGTTTTTATAACAAAACACTAAAATAAGCTTGCTTGAACGTAAGCTCGTTTTAGTGTTATTCATTTCTTAAAAAACGATATTATGTATTTATAAAAGATTTTTGTTTATCGAGGTTCTGCTGACCGATTGATGGTGGGAAAATCCAACCGAATGTGCCTAACCCAAATCAATAGTTGTTTGCAGGTGTCTATGGACTGCTGAGTTACTTACTATCCGGTGCGCTGTATGCTCAGATATAACAAAAAACTGTCCAACAGTGCGATGACTCGCGGTTGATAGCTAATTTTGATAATGGATGGACCGGATTCAAATAAAAACTATTTTATTTTAAATGCAAAACTTTGACTTGTTAACAAATTTGATTAATATAAGCAATAGTGATTGATTCATTCAGCTGTACTTTTTAAAATGTAAGATTTGAAAAAATATTTAAATCGATGTTACCCTTTTTATATTAGATTGGGGTGAAAAACAAGCTAACAGTCCACGATGGTATGCCGCTACTGCAGCCTATGGACACCTGCCAGCAACTTCAATCGAAGAAGGTTATACATGCATTGTCACCCCTGAGGACTAAGATGGAATGAATCGGAAACCGGAACACGACAGTAATTGCACTACTGTTTGGCAGCAGAAATGGGTAAGAGTGCGGTTCCAACCCAGACGATTCCTGGGCTTACTTCTCTGATCAGGTTCTACTACCTAATTTACTCTATTTATTGTTCTGGCATACGTGTCGTGGCTGTTTAAAAATATCTGCCACCGCTACGGAGATCATTAATAATTTTACCATATGAGTATAATGCTTTTACCTGTAAACGAAATCTTTGCCGTTTGGTAATAATTCGACATATAGGATTTTGTAGTTTCGCTTTTAGATGCAATAGCTTATTTCGTAATATATCTCGAAGCAAAGTGGAAAAAATTAAATTTTTGCGGATTTTGAATATTAATCAATTAAAATAAAAAACAATTCAACGTTTATTCTGTGGATCTAGATATTTTGGATATTTCTATTTATTATCTATCTATATATTAGTTGTCACGCCTTTGGAGTGGCAGGGAGACAGCTACTGATAAAACGCGCAGATTTGTATTACTCGCGAAACTCTTTAGCTTCGAATTGAATACATTACATTTATGTATAAATCCATATGAAACGGTAACCACCTAAGGCGGCCGTTAGAAATAACCCGCTACCAAACAATATGGTATTTACAGATATTCATGCCACTGATTAATTTTAGAAACGTGACGAAGTTTGAGTTACCATTTCGAATTTACAAATAGTCGAGCGTCCGTGAAAGCATTTGCATGAAACAGCATAATTTGATAGTATGGGCAGTGTTGACGATGTTATTCAATGCGGGCCTGAAAAAGAGAAATAAGTCCAAAATCTACTTAGATTACATAGATTAAATAGATAATAGAAATTAAAGATTATCAATTTTTATACTGAATTCTGACTTTGTGGCAGAAATGGTTATTACAAATATATTTCCACTAGCTTCGTTTTCGAGATAAGGAACGAACGGTGAATGCCAAGCTTCACAAATGACTAAACAGCCATTTCCGGTACATGGGCGGAACAGGTATATTAAAGTATTTTTTTTTATTGTGTCTCTAAAAATAAGGTAGACAATGGGCGGACTTAATGCCTTTTGGCATTCTCTACTAGTCAACTCTGGGTGAGAAAGAAAACATGTTGGCAGGATTAAAATAAAAATAAATATAAATATAAATTAAATATTAATATTAAATACATAACCCTTATAATATACTTACATACTTATAACATACATAATACACTATACATAAACATATAATACATACATAAACAAATTAAATATGGAGAGGAAAATCTCAGATAGCATTTGCCTTCAGATAGTGACAACGGAGCTGGGTATTCATTCATTATGAGAAGAGTATTAATAACACTACAGTGTTTTATAGGATTTATTAATTGATTTTAGCAAACATAAAAATTATGACCCATCAGACTACGCCAAATGCATTTAAGGGAAATTGAGTGGTTACCGAAAGGTCGTGAGTTGTATTGATCCCTTATGATTATTCCTAAAACAACTCTCACGACCGTATACTCAATAATGGGGTGGACAGAGGTTTTGAAGTTTTAATCCTCTCAACCCACTTTTCATCGTCACTTTTTGATTTTTCTAATTTAATGGTATATTAATTTCAACCAATAATTCTTTAGAATATTACGCTTTTATTCAATTAAAGTGATACAAATACAATAACAGAGGCAGCATTGTTAATGCATTAACATCGTTTTGTTCACTGTAAACACTATTAAGTGCGTTACTATTTGCCAACGCAGTGCGCCATGTATGGGTACATTTTCACACCATTCTGCTTGTATATTCTGCTATTGTTGGTTTCATTGATAGTTGTTCACAAGCTCATTATCCGTTTAATTGCAAGGTATTAAGCCGCATGATATTTGTTGTTACTTTGACGATTTTTTTTTATTTGGGAAAGGGGCTAACTAGCATGCAAGTGATGTCGTCCATGTACATCTGCAACACCAGAGGAACTGCAGGTGCGTTGCCGGACTTTAAGGATATTTCGGGTATGTGAAGGAGGACGTGTAGGAGGCGGGAAGAGGGGAGCTCCGGATACCCCACTCACCGAACGAAACGCAGAAGCACAAGATGCCTCTTTTTCACGCCGGTATTCTTCTAGGTCGTGATATTACCCCGGTCGAACCGGGTCGGTTTCGTGCATAGGTAGCAAAAGCAACACCGCTTGGCTCTACCACGTACAAAAATCAAATCAGCTCAATCGCCTATAACTTCGTGTTAAATTATATTATCAACTCACTTAAGGAGGAATATACCATCTTTTCTTTAAAACCCTCACCGTCATTTGGTGAACCCTGCTAACTAACAAACAAAGCTCTGGCGGCCGTAGAATGGCGAAAAATTTATCAATATTTCCTCAAACAAAATCTCACAGGCCATTGGTGAGGAGCAGCATTACTTCTGCAGGGCGCACTTGCGCTGCGCTCACCTACCAGTTTGTCCGTGGTGAGTATGTTCACTAGAGTGACGCTCGCTTTAGTTTGACCCGGACAAATGGACTGAACAAAAATTGTAATAGCAATTTTAAGCGCTGTATATACCACGTGCTCGGCAATGAAGGACGGAACACTGAGTAAATCTGCAAGTCTGAGAAATAATAAAAAATATTATTTTGATGATATGTGAAGCCCGCAAACCCGTACTGGAGCAAATGTTTGAGAAATAGGCCTTTGCCCAGCCTGTAAGTACCCCCTTACAGGCTGCTATTTTTATTCATGGAGAGGTTTATATTAAGGATTAAACTAAAATAGGCTAGACATAAAAGCAAACAGTTTTCCAAACGCTGCTCAGTCGAGTTCAATTCGTCAAATGACCTCTTCATCAAAGTAAATCTTACTTGTTACGACTAGTGTGTTAGTGACATAGATGTTAGATATGATTTTAGTCGATTAAATAGCAAAGTAAAACACTAAGTTGGAACAACCTATTGAAATTTATCATTTCCATTTAGTTCAGGAACTTGAAAACATCTCACAATACAGCGTGGAAGAGCTTATGGAATGTATAGGTAACATGACTCTGTATTTGTTTTGGAAAATTTGCATTATCTTATCATCATAGCCTAGTCTTTTTAAATCTCAAATCAAATAATTTATAATACCTTTCTTAAGACACCTAGAAAGGATTATAATTTTCATCAAATTTCAGCTTTTTAGATCCTACAACGTTTTAGAATAGTTCATTTGTAAATATATGAACAGATTCGAAACAAGCGGAATTTTGTTACATATAAATATGTACAATTAAATCGATAGGTACGATAGGAAATCAGATTCAGTGTAATATCGCATACGAAGAACAGTGTAGTAACATGCAGGTGTAGAACTGCAAATGGCGAATGAAATACGATGATATACGTAGATGATATGGCATTGGTACCGTAGTTTACTCTGAGTTATGAATGTTCCATTATTTAACATTTTACCTCTTATGACCTTGTTTACGCCATATAAATCTACTATTCTAATAATCCTCCAAGATCAATTTACTATGCATTAGTCTAAACAAAAACCTAGTAGTAGTTAGTCATGTTATGATAGTAATTTGTAGATTAATTGAGATGCTAATTTTATACGTAGTAGAGCTAAGCGGTGGCTTTTACTACAGCTCAAATGTGTCGACTCGACCGGGGTAGTATCATCATCTTCTGCTTCTACGTTGCGTTTGGTGAGTAAGAGTAACCGAAGGTAACGCGCCTGTAGCTCCTTTGGTGTTGCTGATGTACGTTTAATTACCGTCTAGTGAGTCGCTGGCTCGTTTGCCCCCTTTCCCATTGAAAAGGTTCTAGGATTGTTTCGAAAGACTAATCATAATTAATAACAAATTGAGCAACGGTAATGGTAAACAAACAATAAAATAGTGTTAGCTTAAATATACGAAATCAAAAATAGAACAAGCTGTCCTGTTTAAAATTATATTTATAGACAGTAAAAAATATAAAAAGGCTCACACTATAATCTACGTAGTAGTCACACTCTCGTCACACACGTCTATATATATATATGTATAAGAGATCTAGACATTTATTTTATTCGTTACAACCCGGAGTTTATTTGAACTAACGAGATTGATGGTGAGTCTAACATCGTAAAAGCCCTCCACATTGGAGATACAAATTGGGCTCCTGATTTGAAGGCAGCTTCCCTTACCACATGGCCTTTGTCAGTACTATTGTAGTATTTTCTATGCCAAAATGTATGTTTATGAAACAACATCTACCTGCGCAGGAACTGCTACTTTCTGTATCCGGATAATGTAGCCGTAATATACTATCGTGAAGTTAATGTTTGTTCCAAATGCGTTTTAAATGTAGATTGTTTAAAGTCAGATATCGCGTCTTTTCTTATTATTTTTTTCAGGAGGACCTCTACTCCTCCGGAGAGAGATAAGATTCCAGGTTCCAAAATATTGCTAAATTTGTTTCATAATACTAGAAATGAAAATAGAAATAAGAAATAAAAGTTTTTGCCAAATGCCTAAGTTTATACGAACCTGCTTTGAAATCTGGGCCCATACAAACATTAATCTCAAAACTAGCAAAAGGTAAATTAGATAAAAAAAATTAAAGCTCAGATTTGTCTTATTTGCTTACTTGATTGACATGGCATTCGGATTTCCACCTTGACAAACAACCTTAATATAGTACTTCGATAAAATTTTCCACCTTAAGAATCTCAAGAGACTATCATTTCTTACAGATTAAGCCGGATTTGGGATTCCGATAAAAGCAACCTGTCACCGCTAATGCGATTGATGGGCGAATTTGATTTGAGCTTAAGTCCCGGCCTATTCAAGAGACTTACTTTAAAAGATGGTATAAGATTTATTTTTTTATTTTCGAAATTATCAATTCCTAGAAAAAGACGATCACGATTATCATGTCACCGTTATTTCAGAATGTACCATTATCAAAATAGTTTGAAAAAATCCATGACCCTAGGAAATATTTGTAATCTTTTCAAAGCTTTCTTTAAAAATTGGTTTTTTTATATTAAAGTAGGGAAATTTCAAGTAGTTTTAATCTTTGTCTATAATAATATACAAAATAATGCGTATTCGTGTTCAACTACTTCATAGATTTTTGGTACAAATTTTTCAAGTGCTACGAATATCTTATCTTACTTTATATTAAAAATGTTAAAGTAAACACCACAAACTTCAACATTTGATCAATCACGCATAAAGGAAACGATATGAATGAAATGTGGCACACATGGAGATTATGCCATGGAATAAACTATCGGATACTTTTTATCTTATATAGGACTTCTCTTGGGACAAAATTTGTGACGAAGCTGCGGGCATCGGCTAATAAGCTTATTTTATATTTCTAAATAGTGTACATACACATAAACAGTACGCGGTAGAGCCAAGCGGTAGCTTCTGCTACTGCTCGAATGGGCCGGCTTGACCGGGGTAGATCCACGAACTCGCAGAATACTGGCAGTAATCGGAGGCCCACTCACTGTCCCCAGCCCCCTCCCCATTCTCCCTTCCAACGGCACGTACCTGCAACACCTCTGGTGTTGCAGATGTACGTGAGCGTTGGTATTCCATCATCAGGTGAGCCGCTGGCACCTTTGTGCTCTTTCCCAAATAAAAAAAATAAAAAACAAGGAAATGCTTTAAGGACTAAATGCTAAATTTTTTTTCAACCTTGGCGGTCTGTAAATAGTCCACTGCAGGACACAGGCCTCTCCCATAACTTGGATATGCTATAATCACCACGCTCGGCACGTGGATTAGCGTTCCCAGCACCAGACAACTCGCACTATAGACGCTGCTGCCCGTCATTCTCCAAAGTTTCAACAAAAGCAGGTGGATTGTTCCCATACATTTCGCACTTTAAACACTGCTACCCGTTACCGGCCTGCTTAATTTTGATCTGGTTTTTATCGAGCTGATAATCGCAATAGACAAGAGATTTTTCAGCCATTTTCACGTCACTTTCGAAATGATGAGGATGGAGAATTTCACGGTGCAGTTATACGGTATCAAAATCTGGTTAGAAGATTGGAAATTCGCTAATGGCAACGATCTTAAGGACCGGCCATTTCTATATTATTTTATTATTATTTTTAAAGCCATTTAACTCTTAATAATGTATCAATATATAAAATTACCGCCTGACAAAAATTGGCCAATGTTTTTCTTACGAATTCACGAAATGTATAATAGAAAGCTTATAAAAACACGTACATATAATTGGTATAAATTATTGGTTAATAAACATGCCGCAGAGAATTTGAAAATATTGAATGATGACAAAATATGCGTTAAATCTAATAATATTAAATAAAACTAAATAACTAAACATATGCTTTACTTTTTCATCATTTGAGGCATAAATGCACACATGAATAGTTTCAATTTCGAGTACGTTTTATGAATTATTCATGTTATAATATGATATAATTTTGTTAGATTTTAATAGAGAGTGCAAGTTCCTAATTATACAAATTATTGTCATTAAATACTTTTTTGATATTGAGAGATAGATGGAAAAACGAAAATCTAAGAGAAGTTATGATGAAATTATATATAAACTAATATGTTGCAAGATGACTTACGGAACCTAGACGTGGTAAACTACAGACTGCATTTAGTCAGAGTTACAATAATATGAATAATTTGGCATGTTTTTATGTTCTCCAAATCTACTCTTAATTTGTACAATCCATAAGATTTGTATATCTAAAATAAATGAAAAGAAAATAAACGGTATGTTTGAATATAGTCTATATAGCCCTATATGCATTTTCAATACTCTCGTTCCAGTGGTTTTGCTCCTCATAATTAGTCTGCAGAATTGTTGTTCGATAAAATACAATAGATTTTCTCCATGTATCAATTGCTAAAGTGGCATTCTTCGGTGATATAAACTGTCATATCATAACGTACTGGGTGAAGAGCAGGAGAAAATGGTAGTCAATGATCGTTTAGATTGTCTCCTATTTTGTAAATACACAAAATTGACTGTACCACAGTATTCTTGGTAGGATGCATTGCTACAACCGCAGAAAAACCACGCTCTGTCCGCTTGCAGGCAAAATGATTATGAACAAGAATAGTTACTAAAACAAATCAAACTAATTTATTCTTAGATGACGTGATGACGTTCCTCTGACGAAGAAGAAACAGACGAACGAATCTACGTAGGTATCCTCTTTTTGCTTTTCCAATTTTTTTTCAACCTACTAGGCGTTTTCTCCCAGTTACCTACGTCGGAGGTTGTCAGCTGTGCATGATAAATATTAAAGTAACCAACGATATACGCAAGCAACACAGAAAAAAAAACAACTAAATTGAAGTTATTTTTTTTTCACCTTTATTTAATGGGCTATCAACTCGTTTGTCAACCTCAAAAAAAGTATCGTACCGAAAATTTCATTACCCTGAATAGAGAACGCTTTTAAGAAATAATGCAGGTATGTGAAAGTTAAAACCTCTCTTAATGTCTCACTATTGACCAGAGGCCTTTTTTAAAGGGTTTTAAAACCAGAAAGATGTTTTTAATATTTCTCACACCTTCAGGTTTCCTTACGAAGTTTATCTTCATCACTGAGAACATGGTAAGTTTCGAATTTAAAAAACATTAATTGTAGTTGTATAAAACTAAAGCAAACTATATTTAGTTGGGATAATCCTTGAGCTAAAATTTCTTTCCTGAAAATTATCTTCCATGTTTTATTTCCAAATGCTTAGCGTTCGTTAAACGGACAGATAGTTGTTTTTTATTATCATTTTATATACAAGCAAACACAATAGGACCCACAATGTTTGTAGTTTGAGCCACGATCGGCAAAGGATTGTTTGCACTCGATGCATATTAATGCATACTGTACAGTCACACAGCTACTATTCTCCTATACTATTGGAATCGCTGAACATACCGACAGTTTACCTACCACTACATTAAGACATTATTAAGTGCGTAGCTTTGCTTCGGTTTCTAAACTTTATTGCAATAGTTATGTATATATATAGCTAATATATATTACATTACTTTATGAACAACTATGTTACAACTACAGAACAGCTCGTGTGACTATCTATACATATAAATAAAATGGATGTGTTTATATGTTATTTTAAAATAAATGCCTTTTCACGATGATAAAATTTTAAAAGCCCTTTTCATTTTTTTTGCGTAAGTTAGTCTGTTGTTTATCCAAGCTAATCAGGGAAACGGCTAAATGGATTTTGCCGTAACTTTCAGAAAGAAGGAAGAAATGTATTGTATAATAATAAATAAAAGGGATTTTTAGGTTAATTTGCATTTTTAAAATTTTACGCAATTTAATTTTTTAATTGCATTCCAATTGTTGTACGTACAATTTTCAGATGTCAAAAATAGCAGGAAGTTTCGCTGACTGTGCTACGAGGTGGTTTATATATTTTTTTTTATTTTAACTGCTGAATATCATGTTTTAAATCTGGCAAATACGTGGCTAATTTGTTATCGCCAAGGTAATAAATAATTATTTATCTCCTTTTCAAAATTATGCGATATATAAACGAAACGAATTTCTATCTGTACATAAATATTTTATAAGTAAAATTATATCTGAACAAAATAAACAACAAAATTAATCTATTGATGTATTTTGCTCGAAACTAAATAAAACGGGTTGAGGTTTCGTTTCACTCAAAAATAAATTGGATTTAAATCTGCCTACTGCGTTAATATATTATTAAAATAAAGCGAAGTATGTAGTTAAAATATAGTTTCTCATATAATATTAAAGATTTAGTACATTTGCAAGTCTAAAACCAAATACTTTTTAATCTACAATTAAACCTGGGAAAGTACATATTCATCACAGCATTGTACAGAAGCACTAAGCTAAGCTACATTTCCCCGGTGAATAGCTAACAAAAGAATAGAATTTCAATTGTTTCCAAGTTATTATATGCGAAGGGTTAACTTTGTTTTGTGGTGTGATGGTGGTGTAAGAAAATCTGCTCCGATTGCCTCCCATAAGTATCAGAAGAGACGACGAAAATCTTAGTGTGTTGCAACAGTGTAAATTCTAACGTGATTATACTTTAACATTAAAAATATTATTAAAGGGCATTATACATATATTCTCATCTGGTTGGATTGTATATATAAATATGAATAGATACAATAGACAGAATACTATAAAATAAATAAGATACACTAAAGCATATTATTAATAAAAACCTTAAGTAAAATAAAATGATTAAACGAAACTCAACCAGACGGAAGCCTTCAGGGTAGAACAGAAGGCCGAGGGTTAGGGGAAAAGGGGAAGAAACCGACGGGAAAAAACGCTTCCAAATTAGCTTGGGGAGCCCAACTCGGAAGTTGGTAGACTGTGAGGGGAGAATGCAGCCAAGGTGGAATCAAGGGGAAGACGAGTTTTGCTAATGCGGTGGGACGAACTCCCTAGCCTCCGCGACTATGATCGGTCCGTACCACTCTTACGACTGTGATGAAGCCACGGGGCGAGAGCAGATTCTAACAGTATTATGTTGCGCCACTCTCTCTGGCTTATGGTTCTTCGACCTTCTCGGCCTTCGCGGACAAAATGTGGTCGGCGGCAGAGCAAAAGAAATAAGATCTGTCGTTGGGGGCCGGGAGGGCAACTGCTTCTGATTGCTTGCCTTCTTTTTTGACTTCTGTGGCTTCCGAGATGCGGGTATATATTACGTATAAACACCACGTTTAAAAAAACTGCTACCGCTCTTATCACGATGCCAATGGTAACTTACTTCATTAGAAATCATTTGATGATGATTTAGACGGATTGATGTTGTGCAAAAATAAATAAGTAGGTTTTTTTAACGTCATGTTATGTGTTCACATGAATTATTTCATTGCATCCTTAAGTATCACAGTAAAATACGTGAATGTGCCATTTTACTACTTAGACTAAAATTATTGAATTCAACTAAAAAAATCTGGCGCACTTTGGATCAAAGAAAATTCGTAATAGTTGTACGTCATGCGTTAATAATCTATGCATTTCATTGTATAAACTTCTTTTTAGCGAAATGAAAACACCATGATCTTAAGACACAAAACATATTATGGATATCCAAGCAAATTTTGAAAGATGTATTTCATGATGAGTAGGAAGCTAAGTTTGAAATTCGACGACAACAGTTTTAAACACAGCTTTTCTTCCCCAACATTAAAATGGACGTCACAACCACTGATTCAAATGTTAGCCACCCTCACAGCTATTTGCAAACATGACGTGAGGTGAATTTTAAAATATATATTCCGCGTTTGATAACCTGTAGGTTTTAGCAACACAGTTAAATCGAAGTACACAGGAGAATTAACTACTTAATTAATGAAAATAATTCGGTTACCGTACCAATATTTTGTACGGATATTTATTTTTATGGGAAAGGCGGCAAACGAGCAAGCGGTTCACCTTGTCGTTGTCACGTAGCCCACGTAGATCTACAACACCAGATATGCTGCAGGTGCGCTGCCGGCTTTAAGGGTATTTGGGAGATGGGAGGGAGGATGAGGAGGGGAGTGGTAGTGGGCTTCACGCCGGTATACGACCTTTCGAACAGCAGCAAAATTTACATTATCATAACAGCGTGTAAATAATAAAATAACAGTAACACTATGACACTATGACATAAGCGCAGTACCAGACACTTCGTACCATCGACGTAGCTACCCGCTATCAGTCTGCTTAATTTTGGTACGCTATTTTTCGAGATGGTTATCCTACCATCCGACATCAGCAAGAAGAAAGGGCACGATAGATTTTCACGTTACACATACCTATTTTAATAAGAAATTATATAATTTCTTATTTATATTCAAGCTAAATACTGTCTTAATAATTTAATATTTTAAAAAGATAACCAAAATTAATTGCAACGAGGCCGCTGCTTTCTATCTACCGGAGAGACGAAAAGTGGGTTAAGACGGCCTGTTTGACTAAAACCGGTAATACGGCAGGTACCCTTATAGATGACTGGCATAAGTACATATACACACAATATTCATTTAACAATCTTTAATTATCCAGGCATTTCACATATTATGCGGAAGATTTACCCATATTCGCCACGCAGTGCGAGCGGGTTTGTGAGCGTATTGGCGGTACTATCGCGCCAGTTGCTCCCCTTTTATTAGTATGGGTATTAGGTATTTTAACATATTAATATTCCGTGTCGCTGTCGATGTTAAATTCAGCACTTCTATTTAACCATGAGTGTCACAAAATACGATAAGAGACAAATACGCTTTTAGCATCTTAATACTGTGTTCTTTCTTAGAAAGAGGAGCGACGTCCTAATGTCAACTTTGCCTTTGGATAATACTTCCAAAATTGACACTTCTGTACGTTGACATATGAACGATAATTATTCGAAACGTATGGCCCTGTTATGTTTATCATAACAAGTATTAGAAATACATTGAACGTGCAAGTAACGTATATACATTGCATACAGGAGTGAATTATACTAGAAGTGAATTATACCGTAATGTTTGCAGTAGTATCTGCGACTATCGCGGACGATAGTTTACACTCGTTGCATATTAATATTCTGTTGAATGGTCACTATTCGCCATTGGACTGTTATATTACGAATTCACTGTTCATTGTTTCGGTTAGCAGTTTATATTAGACGGCGTTTGTGTGTTATTTAGCATCCTTATTACATTAAGCTAATTTGATGTAGTTGTTAATAGCGTGACACGTGACTTTATTAAATGAAAAGACTAGTTTTCACATTCGGTTTCATCTACATGAAGAATATTCTTACGGCTTCTCCAGGATACAAAGTATCTTAATTTCAAATTTCATCCAACCAATGTATGGTTCAGCCATTTAGACGTGATTGAACGACAAATATCTAAACAAAGAAACTTTCACATTTATGTTTATAATATTAAGTGGGATTATTGGTGACACACACTAGTCTCGCTACACAACTGCCCAAAATCTACTGTGACTTACTACTTAAATCTAAAATGTAAGTACTTTCTATATTATACAATGTGTATACTCGAAATTAGTCTTCAATATGAAAAAGCAAACATTAAAGAGGATATGAAATAAATCTGTTGCCATTGATAAAATATATTGTCACGATAGATTGATGATCGAACCTCGGGAAGTGTTCGAAACACCGTCCAAGGGGATAAGAATCATCGATCACAATCACACGGTTTTAGTTCTGAAGTTAGAAATTTGTTTTTCTTTGTAACGGAAAATATTTCTTTGAGAGGACGTGATAATTGACATGCAGATCTTGCAAACAAGGCCTGTACATGGACGGTATACGAGCTTTAAGTGGCGAAAAGACGTAACATCACATATTTTCTTTGTTCTTGCTAATTTTATAGTTCACGAAATATTTTACACAGTAAATAGAATCAGATGACACTTTGCGGAAATCCATTATTTTAAAGATGTTAGAAAAAATTACTTTCCACAATTCCACTTCAAACGCCATATATTAACCATTTCCTTCCTCCTCTCTCCTCCCACCCCGTCAACCCTCCCATTCCCCAAATATCGTTAAAGGCTGGCAACACACCTGCAGATCCTTTGGTGTTGTATTTACACACGTCCCGCTTGCGACTTCATTCCGTGCACTCGTGTGCTCGCCTCCGGTTTCAGCAGCCATAACACTGTGCCGGAGTGTTTCGTACTCGGGATATGCCACCGTGCCACTATTATCCTCCCGCGTATAAATCCGCGCATCAATAAAAAAAAGTCGTCACCCCACTCAACCTGCTCGCGAGTCTCTTTAGATGAAGCTGTAAAAGCCTCCGGGCTAACAGCGCCGTGGATGGTTTTTAGTCGGTATTTTTCTCATTCCGAGATCCGAGTCCGACTCACCAGGGTATGCGTAACGCATTTTCCATCCCCGGGAAAAAAAAGGTGTTGTATTTAAACGTGGGCTACGGTTATCACTCACCATTAGATGAGCCGCTTGCTCGTTTGCCCATACCCCATAAAAAAAGTTCCTAGAAACGAAAAGCGGAGGGTGCTTTTTCTCAAATAGGAAACATATGCCGTTTTCTAACATCTTCCAAATATTTCACAGTTTTAAATAAAATGTTCTTTTAAAAAATCCATATTTCATTTTATAATTGCTTGGTTCGTAATGGACGCTACAAATTACGTTTTCATTGAATACAAAAGATCCATTATGTACTGAAATTAGTTCCCGAAGAAAATCATTAATATTCATCAAGGTTCCAATGATTACCATTGCAGGTAAAATATTTAATTATTATACCACGGTATTCATACTTTTGAATTCCTGCAAAACAAAAGGATTCACAACAATATATTTTGCAGGCAATGTGGCTAAAAGCTTCAAATAAACAACTAAACATTTTAAATCCGATGATTCGATATATACTAGAAAACAAATTAATATTTTTCATCAAATGACAATATGCCTCAGAGTTTTCGACAGTAAAATACCATTTATTTCATCAGTCTTTACTTTTTTTTATTAGCAACATTCTTTTGTTTGGCAGAACATGCCATGTGTCCACTTTCCATCCCGATATTTCAGAACATGCTTTGTAGAAACATGCTTTGAATAGCGTACTATTTTATACATTTAATGAAAGTCTAATTTTATATATAGGAATGTTAGTGAAGATGTTCGGATGTCTATCCAACCACCGGAGATTTGGCAATTTGACAGATAAATCAATACATATCCAAAAAATTAATTAAAATATAATTTTATTTTTATTACTATTAAAAGTTCAACAACAGTTACAACAACAACAAAACGTCGAAATATGTATCAAATTGTAATTATCAACCACGAAAATTCTCGGAAGCTACGGAAATAAATATATACTGCACTAGGTAATGTGAGAGCATCAAGTAATTTGCATTTTCATGAAACACTTCAGAGAACTAACTATTATATTAAGTGCTTACGAGTTCGTTTGTATCTAAAATGTAATTATATTCACGGAACATATTAGTGAGAATTTAAATATGAAGTTCATAATCAAAGTGTTATTTTTTTGGATATTTTAAATTATCGTTTAATTTCAGTTTAAGATTACTGTTTATGTTGTTTTAAAAAGTATAGATTTTGAGGGTTTTTGTAAAGGTTTGCTTCTTTACTCTTTCAGTTATTATATGTGACTATTATTACATGTATTTATAAGAGTACTCATTATATAAGTAAATATTCAAATGATTACCATTCACCGTTTAGTAACGATACACTATAATTTTGACTGACTGGTAAAGGCTGAGTTATTCGCACTGCAGCTATAATATAGCTGTAGCGTGGTTCTATCGTCCAAAATTATTTTACATACTTTAATATATAAAAAAAACTTTTTTACGTGTCTTGATCGAGATATTCATTTTGGCGCCAATTTTTGTTAAGTTAGTTTTTTATTTAACGTGAGAGTGAGTTATGCAAGTACTGAATAAATATTTAAATGTTTAATCACACGCCGTCTTTCTGTTGTAATTAAATTCTTATTCTGAACTATTGCTAAAACGCTAAATTTTGTTATTAAAATATATTCAAAATCATAAGCTTGATATTCCATTCATATGATGGTTTAAAATCCATACTTTCTGAATTGAAATGCTTTGCTTGTTTAAGTCTTCCCACAGTACATATTTTGATAAATGTATGTGTATTTCGGTACTCTCGCCACATGGGGTTAGTTACCTGGCTAAACCTGACTATTAAGCCGTGAGTTTATATCACAGGCGAAGTCGAAAGAACAATGGTAAGTTCCCATTCAACATGTTAACAGACATACATTTTTAGCATACAACGTAAATTGTAACTACAGTGCCGTCGTCGCTGTGGGAAGGTGGTAAAAGTTTCTAATATAAGAGAAGCTATTATGTTGTTGTGTCGTTTACTTTTTTTCCCTCGCAGGATAGCCACGGGAAGTAATGGTATCGCAGATTCTTACGCCGCTACCTCATGGCAATCACTAAGTTAAATGAATCATTAAGTTATCTGTGACACCTCTGATATGTGTAATGTAGCAGGCACAGGTCGGCGGTGGGCGACTTCACTCTTCAACCGGGTTAACTATGTCTGAACTATCTGTCGTTCTTGTATTTAAAGAAATACATTCTAAATATTTATTTTGTTTAACAATGTTGATATAGATTTCGATATGTCGAGTCCTAATGTCGCTGATCAGGTAAACATTACAGTGGAGGTTGGATAGCCTCGACATCTCCACCTCCATTATCAGAAGGCTGATACTAATGATGATGAGCGGACGTCCATCTTTGCACAGCTTCGTCTCAGGTCGCGTGTAGAGTACTTGTCTGGTCCAGACATAGTTCACCCGGGTACGGTCATCTTTTCCGGGTGCAGACCCGTAACAACCCCAGGAGGCCACGGGTTTCGTGGTAGCTGGTCATCTACAATCACTAGCACATCACCTTTAGCAAGAGCCATTAACCCCTTTAAAGAAAATTTACCACCAAATTTAAGTCTAATTTTACCGTAAGTATTTTTTGATCGTAAAAATGGCAATTATTTTTGTAATGCTTTTGAATATTTACTTGTCACGCTACAAATTTATTTGATATGTTCACATACACAAAGTTATATGAACCGTTTTATTGCTACTTATTTATGAACACTCGCATAAGAGGGATTTTACTGTAACTAAATATTAATAAATTTTAATAAAAATGTTAGGATTATTTTTAACTTAAAGTTACAAAAATAAGTCAGTTGGTCTTAAAAATTAAAAGTATAAATATGTACATTGTACATACACAACAGGAGTTATGGTAGTTTTTAGGTCAGGGCCCACGCTTTGATTTCATAGTACGGGAGTGACTCGGCTTCGAATCCCGGTACCGGTACCACTAAAATTATGAGAGAAGGAACAAATTAGGAGAAGCCGTGGAAATCCTGTGGTCGGGGTGCTCGCTTTAGTTTCACAGGGGTGCAGGTGGCCAGGCTCCGATCCTCGTTTGCCGACACCACTTATATTATTGCTTTAAAACATGGTAATGATACCTGAGAACCGAAAGTAATCAAAGAAAGTATATTTTGTGGACAAGTTAACTCAAATTTACCCACCTGTGGAACATTTCCAGGCTGCTGCATTAATTGACTAATTGTATATATTATTCATATTTTGATTGAGATGCAAAATGGAAATAAATAATAGAATAACTAACATGTTTAAATGAAGACGTAAATTGCAATATTTCCATATTTAACTTAATTAATGATTTTAGACACTTGACAGTGAAATGAAAACGTTCTGCTATTCCATGCTTCGGTTTCTAATTGGTTGGTTCCTAAGGGTCGCTACAAATTACTTTTTCATCGAATACAAAAGATCCATTATCCACTCTCAAATTAGTTCCCAAAGGAAATCATTAATATTAATCAACGTTTCTAAGGTTCCGCTTGCGGGTAAAATTTCTAAATATAAACAAATTTAGCTAAGTACACGTTAAATGCCGAAGAAACGATTTTTTTAGAAAATTTTTCTTCTAAAGATTTTGGAATTATCACATAACGATTTTTTTTAAATTACAAAATATTCGTAGCGGTGTTGAATGAGAACTTTTTGCTAATAAAGTCGATTAAGGAGATTAACAGACATATGTCTTTGTCTTCGATTGTTTTATGAAATAATAATAGTGTGCAGAACTAAAATAGTACAGTGCAGAGATAGGCATGACTTTGAGCATTATAATCACTAACTCGAAGAATGGTTAAATCGCCAAACCCAAACTCGTTACTCGGTTTAAATGTTTCGTATACAATACAGGCGATTTGGTTCACATACCACGCATACCGTGCATAAAAGATTCACCCACACTCACCACGCTGGGTTGGTGAGCGCAATGCCGGTACCGTCAGACTAGTGATGGGAGCACCATATATAGTAGTATTTGGGTTCGGTATATTCGAATGATATTTTCCATATGGTTGCGTAAGATTCAGCCACATTCTTTTTCTTATGGGTGTCGTAAGAGATGACTAAGAGGAAAGCCTTGAAAATTGTAAATAATACCAGACCCAAAAAAAGTAGAACAATGACGGTATCTAAGGTGCGAGGTATCTGGTACTGCAATCATCAATGCACTTGCCGAGCTTGGCGTTTACGGCAAAACCTCGTTATGGGAGAGTCCTTTGTTCTGCATTGGACTACTAATAGGCTTTTGAGAAAGGATATCCAGATAGATTTTCCAACATCAGTCAATCGCTTGAGCCCCGTTCGAGGAAAAGTATATTCGCAGTTATTAATTACTCGTAATTATGAAGGAACTTAATAATTTAACTTTCAAATATTATTTTTTCTTATTCTTTATTCTATTTTTGAATTGACGTATCGTATTTCAAATACGATACGACATCACGATTCAAAAATTATGAAATGATTGACAAGGAAACAATAAAATCCAACTGCGATAAAACGCGGAATGGGAAATCATGCGTCAAAATATAAGTATAATCGATGTGACAGGAAAATAGATAAAAGAAAATTCATGCAACAATAACCTACACTTTTCTAACCCTTGTGTGTAAAAACCAAGATTCGTTTTTGTTTAACTACGATTATTACTATTATTATCTACTTTTTCTGTTATTTATTTTGGTTTGATGGTCTTACACCGGTAGAACAAATAACATTCAAACACCAATTTTATAATTTAATTAGATATTTTGTTAGTTACATTTTTAAACTTTGGAAAAGGTTTGCTGCAGAAAAAAGACACAGTTTTTATCTTCGGCTCACACTTAACTAATGTTAGCTAATACAACATTATTATAATTACGGTCCCTTTTGCTTTTCATAATATAAATGAGACTTGTTTTTCGTATTGTGACTTTTCTCGGCAAAATAAATATGTGAATTGAGATGAGGTTTTCACTGTCATTTTGTGTTGCTGGATTAGTTCATCGGCATAATTTTGAATGCAAAACTTACCAGAAGCTGAATATTGTAACTACTGATTTTGGAATGACAAAATCAGTACATAAGAAACCGATGCGGGTCCAAAGTTTTTTTAAAGATTAAAATAATAATTATTTAACGTAATAATAGTTTTTACAATTGAAATAAATTTTAAAATTTGCAATATTTTCCATAAATTTATTTACCAACAATAGTGACTCTCCGTCGTGTTGTATTCTTCCCATTTTATCTAAGGGGTATTCTTAATATTATCTAAGTTCAATTCTATACAAATAGTACTCCTCCTATAAATAGCGGAATCACCATCCAAAATATGCCAGAGTAAAATATCAATACCAGTAACGAGCATCTGCTAATCTGGTCCTTCTGCCAAGAGCCGTGGTTATGGCAAATCCTCCAAATTCCGCTTTGAATACTTTTTCACCTATTCCACTATACATTCCCGATATTCCTAATGTGTGACTGTGGCCCTGCTGATATGTGGCGAAGGTTGAACACTTTGAGATTACGATTTAAGACTTGAAATGACACTATTACTAAATTTAAATTTTTTTCAATACAAAGAACCATTATATTGTAAAAGATTTCTAATTTGATATCTTAGGCAACTTAGGACCTACAACATTAAGTATAAGATATGTTTATTTTATAGGAAATGAGGCAAACAAGCAGAGGGCTGACCTGATGGTAAGTGATTACCGTCACCCACGTACATCTGCAACACCAGAGTGGCTGCAAATGCGTTGTCGGTTTTTAAATGTATTTGGAGGATGGGAGAGAGGATGAGGACGGGAGAAGGGAGAGAGGGCGGAGTTGACCTCCGGTTACCTCACTTACCGAACGAAACGCAGAAGCTCAAGATGCCTCTACTTCCAACGGTATTCTGCGAGGTTGTGGTACTCCCCCGGTTGCGACAGCCTATTATTTTGCACATGGAACGTTGAACATTTAATCAGACTCTTAATATGCATGAATAGTTTTTGTACCTATGTAACCATTTAGTAGTAAATTGAAACTGAATATTAATTACTGCAATAGTATTTATTAAGAAACCATATTGTTACAAAACGTCATGAGTTAATACAATCAACTATTTCAAAAGGTATTTTTGTACCGTCTAGTGTAGTAGTAAATCATCTAGTGTATGATTGTCGTGCAAATCCAAATGTGGCTGGGTCATACATCACAATTGTCACTATCATTGTTCCGCAGCACCACTATACACAAAAAGGGCTAACGTTTACATTTTTTACGTATATTCGAAAATTAGAAAGATTTTGTTACAAAATGTGGATACTCCTTGAAGAAGATACAACATTTTCACAATATAATAAAAAAACACATGATACATTCATACAATGTTTACACATTAGATAATTTATTTAAATATGTAAATGTATTTTTAGTTATCAGGACTGGACGATTATAGTAATTTTAACCCACTTTTCTCCAGAGCATACTGAGAAAATGTTACGACATTAAGGGTGGCGAGCCTGTCGCCACCCTTCATGTCGATCCCAATTATTTAAAACGTACATAAGTTGCGAATCACTCATTGGGATAAGCCTTTACGTAGGGGATCAAACTTGTGTCTTCTAATTCAGAGGTATATCCCCTTACCATATCGTGGCTACAAATTGACTATCATTAGGCCTCATAGTTAATTTAGAAGGTAATTGGTCGACGTATACGAACGACTTCGTGGACCTTTAGGTCGTTATCTTAAATGGTTGATATCCAATAATTGGGTATGTGATTCTCGTCACTCGCAGATATTCTGTGAGAGGACAGAACATTACTATGTGTGTTGGAATCAAGTCATCGTAGAGTCGTAATTTTCAAATCGATCATTTGAATAATCGTGACGCCAGTGCCATCTACCGGCACCCGACAGAGTATATTAGGTAACGGACGACGACAGTAGTCAGCTACTTTTAGCCTATTCTCTTCACTTTGCCTATAGCGATCGAAACCCGAATAAAAAATTTCGCGCATTCTGTTACTTTGTAATTTGGACATAGATTAAGTCCTAAACAAGAATTACATAGTTTAGTTTTGTTTTGTTTTGTTCTTTTGTTCAAACTAATATCTTCCACATCGCAGTCACAGACGCATCGCACCTATAGATGCTCCTGCCCGTCATCAGGCAGGTTCGCAATTGCAGTAACATTTGCTTCGCACCTTTTGCTGGTGCTCAAATGGGCCGGCTCGCCCGGGGTAGTACCACGACCTCGTAGAATACCGGCGTGAAGTAGAGGCATTTTGTGCTTCTGAGTATCATTCGGTGAGTGAGGTAACCCAAGGTCCACTCCCCTTCCCCTCCCCAAACATGTTTTAAGAGCGGCTACACACCTACAGCTCCTTTTCGTATTGCAGATGTCTGTGGGGCATCGGTAATGAAAAATATTTTTATGTGAAAGGGGGCAAACGAGCAAGCGGTATAAAAATATTATTTATAATTCATGAATGCACTGGTCCCAGTGTCATTGTAACATGCACTATTAATAGTTAAAACTTATTTTATCTACATTAACACAGATAAAATAAGTTTAAACTGTTTCTATATATGAAACAGTTCTCATAAGCAATGTTTATAATCTTGACTTGCCAACTGTTTAATGAAACATCATATTAGTACGTTTTGGATGTACCTTCATCAACATTTCATACATAATATAACATGTATGCTAGGTATATTAACTAATGTTGCTAGTTACAAACATACATACATTAGCACTGAATCAGTTATAGATATTTAATATTCTACAAAATTAGTTCTGTATATTAATAGGTACTGCTTATTAATATTATTTCGAACGTTTAAGTTTGTTTTGGTAGAAGCTTAAATCAATGAAGCTGTGACATTTCCTTTCATTCTCTAAAATTAAAGAAAATTTATTTTGTAACTCTTCTTCTTTTCTAACTCCTTCAGGTTAAGATGTATAAGGTTTTACTTTAATGACCAGCAATAGCTGAAATGTAGTTCAAGGAAGATTTGCCTATCCCTCACCAGATTTTGTGGTGGTTTCGTGAGCGCAGTGTGTATACAATTTATGTTCCTTTACTAAATACAATACAACAGTATACATGACAATGTTAACAACTAGCATTATAAGTTATTAGTTTACGAATTTTAAATAAAAAAAATAGTTAAAGAGATTTTTAGTTAAGAGTATATCGTACGTACGATTATTTTATTATCGAAAACAGTTATAGTTATCACTTACAGTGGAAGAATATTCTAAAGACTGTTTTTCCGCAAGCTAGGGTAGGAACATAGAACATAGAAGGACATAGATGATGAACGAGGCATTCCATCTTACATCCATCTAATCTGATTCAGTTATGACCACAGTATGGCTCGTTGTGAACACTACGCAGCTCTGGATAACTGTGTCAACTATTTACTAACAGAACTTACTTTTTTGATTGGTTTGGTGTGACAAACGAGCTACCTAGCAATAACTTCAATCGAAAATGGATACAGATGCGTAGTTTTCCCTGAAGATTGTTGGAATGCCTAACAGCTTGTAATTATACTGGTTCCTTTTAAACCGGAATATAACTGTGGTTCCAATGCTGATTTCCTACCCAGACGACTCCGAGGCAGAGAAGAAATCTACTACCAATATTGTTCAGATAATATTTTTTTTTTATAATATTTGTAACCGTGAAACACATTTCACATAAAAATAAGATTTTAAAGTAAAGGAGTTCGTACAGTTGCAAAATCAACATTACCTGCAGTTTGGTACGGTTCAGGTGAATACTGCAAATAGAGAAGTCAAACATAACTAAGAACGCAGTCCGTAACTTTTCTGTGAACTTTGATCTGTGCAAGTCTATCTAGTACTAGTGAAACATTTATGTGCAAAACTTAAAGAACTTTGACTTAAATACTATTTTGTTTTATATAAATACGCGGAGCTAAGAGATAAAAATTGATTTTAGAAAAAAATTGGAGGATGATAAGCTTTCGTCCACGGTCGCCTTATCTCCCTTACAAAAGAACTCAGTAAAATGTCTCTAAGGCATAAAATGTTGTTGTATAAAACTTGCATACGCCCGATATTATGTCGTATGTAAGTGTTGTAGTCGTGCACGTCTCTAAAATTCAATTAAACTCACTTTAAGTGATTTAATATCACTTCATGCACCGGGCGCCTGGCGCAGCTCCGTTTATGCGAAATATTACGATCTCGAATTTATATTGAAATCTAGAATTGTCTTTTCTGGCAGCTCTTTTTGAAGAAATGTCGTGCAGATATTTCAAAAGAATAAAAGATAACGTTACAGACGTCCGAAACACGGCACTAACGACGGATATGTCATTATAATTAATATGTGGTCGTCGGTAATCAGACGTAAGAGTCGGTAATCATTATCCGGTAGCACGTTTGCCCCTTATCCTATATATATAATTTCTGTTTCTAGGCCATGCCCCTTGGATACACAACCGCGTGCCGTCCTCCTTAACCGTGTTCATAGGCGACAAACGCGAGCAAATATCGCACAAAACGCTCCTGCAGCACCTCTAGTGTTGCAGATGTACATGGGCGACGGTAATCACTTACCACCAGTTGAACCGCTTGCACGTTAGCAGCCTTTCCCATAATAAAAAGGTGAGGTTGGCTCAACCACCCCCACCGTAACAATTTTTATTTTTATTGGTTTTTATATTAGCCGTAAAGCAACATAACAAATTTAAAAGTTAAACATAGTTATTTTCTCGAGCAACAATAGAAACGCGTACTATTTAACTCTCTCTAAAATAGTAAAATTTACATGAAAATAGTCTCCTAACTAGCTTGATTCACTTCCTTATTGAAACTGGTGAATATTAATGCAGATAGCACATAAAGGCATTGTCTGACTACGGAATTTCTGGTTGAGTATAGAGAGGAAATGCAAGTGCTTTGTCTGAGTTGTTATATATTAGAATTTTAAATGGAAGCTAACGTATATTATTATATTAAATTTTTCTGACAACTAATAATTATATTACATATTTAGGCAACATTGCATTATAATATGTGGAGCAAAGTCCTTTCTGACGGTAACTTTTGCTTTTGTAGGTGTCAAGGTAACTCATTTAAAAGGTTTTTTTACTAGTGGTTCATATCAATCGTTTATTCAGTCAGAATAGGTATGATGAATCAGCATCGTCAGGTCAGGTTGTGAAACTCTGGTAATCTTTTGAGTTAATAGGTTCTCAAGTCAAAACTTTTACAGCGAAAGAAGGACTTGGCTCTTCTTGAGGCCATTAAAAATATGTGAAATGTGTGAAGATTAAAGTCTCGAATTCGGAGATTTCTTGTACAAACTTTGTTACAGTCTGTAACCTAATCGGTGAATTTAACACACGTTAATTACGCTAAAATATATACTATAGTTGCCAACTGAAGGAATTTCTACAGTATTTTCTTTAGGATAAATAAAATAAGTATATTAAAAAGAATTAAATTATGGAAAGAAAGTTACAAAATTTAACGGTGTTTGTGGACCAGATTAATATAATTATGAAATTATGTAATATATAGACATCCGAGTCGATTACCCATAGAGATAGGCAGTGATTAGGCTCCCTTGCCCCCCGATCGCCTATTTTTATAGCCACCATAGCCAAATTGATCGTGATCCTGTTTTGCCAGTGGTCGCACATTCTTGTACGTTTCCGAATATGAAAATATTTGTATCCGAGTCATGGATATAACCTATGTTATGGTTATTAGATACATTTATAACTATTTATTTATGTATACGTGTTTCGAATTTACTTCGAATGACTGAAATTTTCTTTAAACGAAAGCAGATTTCATTATATGCATTAATGTAAAACTTATACAAGGTAAAACAAAAAACAACCTAATTTAAATACTCTTCAAATATTTTTATTAGTAAAGGAAAAAATATCTTTAATTCAACGTTGCCGATATATATAGAATAAACGAAAAAAGTAATTATAACGAAATATAAATATATCAGGAGTCCAAGCTATATTTTTTTTTAGAACCACAGCGTTCGAACAGTTACAAAGTTAACTTGGGAACTTAGCCACGGTTCAGGTTGATTCTGCAAATAGAACTTTCCACCGAACACCACCGTCTACATCTCAAAGTTTGATCTCTGAAACTACACAAAGTTGTACCGTATAGAATTCGTATGAGCAAAAAAAAGTAGTTTACGATTTAGTTTCTCCTGACTTCATCCGTAGTTTATCGTTTTGAATTACTTAAAATAATCTATGTTTAGTAGCCTTTGCCAGAAAAAAAGGTTTAAGGTTAAGGTTTCAAATAAAAGTAAACCAACCCTATTTTTCCACGGGTGTCACGTCTTTTCTTTTTAAATCCTTTTGTTAGGTGTGAATGATTGAAGTTCATATTTATAAGCTAATATCTCTATGATTTTTGAATAATCGTTTACAGCCAAAACATGGATATACAAAAAAATACAGAAAGTAATAACTAAAAGTAATTGAAATAACCGAAAATGTAAATTGGTCTACAGATAAAAAAAAATTGGTATCTTCTGCAGAGTATAACGTGCAACCTTATTAATCAACCTACTTACAATCGTGGCTTAGTATCAAATTTATGATTTCTTTTCATTTTCTTAAATAACAAGAACGAAAATCAGAAAACAAACAAGAAAATCTGTTTTCATCGTCAGAAGTCGCACTAGTTGCATTTTTTTTCATACGAATAGTTAGCAGATAGTTTCATACGAAACTTTATAAATCCTGATCCTATTTAAAAAAATCATATCTATGAATTACTAGATTATTCAAAATGATAGTATGCCTGTCTCCGCGAGGCACCCGCATTATACCGTATTATATTGACCATACCCAAGGAACATATATCTGTAGAAACAATTAATAATTTGCATTTTATCTTCAACTCCATACCAACTTCTATGTATTTATCTAATTGTGTTATTGAGATTTATGCAATTTTCACAACTGTTTGCAGATGTGTTCCTGGAAACAGTTATGAAAAAAAAGGGTTTAATAGATATTAAGAGTCATATTAGGAATATATTTGTGTAATCGAAATATTTACTCATTGTCTATATATATCTGCTATCTCGAGGGGAGATAGTAGAGATGTATAGATAAATGATGCCTTTGTATCAGAAATCTGGGGATGTGGACTCTAGCAAGTCATTTGCATTTTGTACCGCTTCCTGATAACCAAATATCTTTTCCTTGTAGGAATTTGTCAAAACTGTATGTAAAAATTAGGTCTGTCGGTGAAGATGACGTATGGTTTCCAAATACTGATTTTATAATGTTAAAACGATTAAGCGATCAGTTTGAGGTCTGGCGATTTCATGGAACAATAATGGCGAGAATCGATTGACGAGTTGGACGTAGTTGAAAAAATACTTCAGAGGTTTTGTATATAGATATTCGTACCTTACACTTATAGGTTGTTGTGTGTTTCAATATGCTATGTACTATTTTTTAAGTATATAGTAGCAGCCTGTAAGTGTTAAAGTTGTGGTAAGTTTTCCACACCGAGCACGTGGCAAATACTCTTTGTTAATGCACTTAAATGCGAAATTTATTAAGTGCAAAATAAAATAAAAATATAAGAGTATACAAAGAAATATTTTTGTTATTTAACTGAGTAGTATATTTGTCATAGTTATAAATTATTTATATTTTCTTGGTTCAGTTATTCAATGCTGTATATAATTTATTTTCGATAGCGAATCCTGCTCTAGCTGAATTCAAATTTAGGTACGCCGTAGATCATGTCTGTCATGATCACGGTTTTCCACCCAAAACCGGTCGGAAGCCTGCACTTAGATATATCCATAGATTTGCAATATCATGCCACTAGAGCGCCGAAAATTGTCACCAGGGCGATAAATTCTTACATGCAAAACAGATTTAAAGTCAACCTCGACATTTGTTAATCAGATTTTAAAACATACGATCTTCGTATCGTATTTTATATCTTTTCTATATTACTTTTGATACTGTGTTTTTTCATGACGGGTCGGAGTTAATTCTTCATTTTAGTTTGTATGGCTGACATCTTTTATTCAAAAAATATACACTCACTCTTTGGTTGACTGGTAACGCGGGTAAGAACTTAGGCATCAAGTCCACCTATATACATAATATATTATAAAGAGTTTAATTAAATAAATACATTTTATAGGAAATGACACTAATGTAGATTTTCGAAGAACCATCTCCGAACGAGTTTCCGCTTTGTCGTGGCAGCAAGGCTTAGTAGCTGTGGCTTGCTTATCCATGTTAAATGAAGAGCAACCTACACGGCCAGCCAAACTTAGAAGGATGGGCTGGCCCGAGGTGGCCGATCCAAGATGGATGCGCGTTATTGAACGTTATTGGAGGAAAGGTTGGCTTGGTAGTTTTGCACCGCTCTCTCAAAGCCGTTGGTATCTCAGCCGAACAGTCGAGGAGTCACGAAAGAAGAGAAGTTTTGGTACTGCTATACGCCTTTCTACTCATCCTTTACGACTGGTGGGGCCGCACCCCTGATGTGACCGTGGTCAGACCGCTGGTGAAGAGCAGTGTCGGCAGTACGACATTCTCCCAACTCTCAGCGGTCCAGTCTGCACGGTGGGGCTGGTGCTTACGAGCGTTCGCCTGATCTGCATAGCCTATGGGTGGTTGGACTTAGGGAGAGAGGTCCATTGCCCATCTAGAATTGTAGTCTAGAATAATTGAAGTCCGGCATAACTCATTCTTGCCTCCTCGGGCATCCGTTCGGCATTGCACTTGCTCGTTCCACGTTTCACTTGTTACAATCGTTGAAACAATCCGTGGTCCAGTCCTTTTAAGTTAAGCAGAACAGTAAATAGCAATTTTTGAATGCACTAGCAAAAGTCATCAGGCATTTCGTGAAATTGTCCCTCATAGTCCCTACAGACCCCTTAACAGAGAGGGATTCTGCCATAGTTGCCAAGCCTGGCGAGCGGGTAAGAAACTGAAGTATTTATGATATAGTATAGGAAGATGCTGCTGGCCATCTCCTGTTTTTATGATGAGTATATTTGCAGGATTCCATAATTATCAACAAGCTGAAGTGAGAATAAGCCCATATAACTAGTAGAACGGTCAACCGTTGGTTAAGGAAGACTCTGGAGTGGCAACATTGTACAGACAAAGACAGTGTAGGACGACGCAAGACAAAGTGACGACCTGCATAATGTTGCGGTAAATCGATGGATGCCGTGGCTCAGTACCATGCTTTGTGGGAGGCCTTTGTTCAACAGTAGACTTTTTACAGGGTGTAATAATGATGATGTGCTGGGAGTTGAGAACGATGGAAGTGTGGGTTTGTTATAGTAAAAGACAATAAATTTGCGCAGTGTCCTCGCACTTTAAAACGTATGAATATTATATGGAATCTAGCACATTATTTTTATTTTTTATTGGATTGGGTTGAATAATTATCTAACAGCCAACCAATGGTAAGTGGTAAGAAGTTTACAGATGCGTTGTTACTCCCTAAAGACCACGATGGAATGCTTCACAGCCCGTAATTATGAACACACGTAACATTTTAATATTGTATTTACTATCACAAAGGGAAATGAAGTCACTTTTCTTGTTCTTTCATTTTACCGGGCTGTATCAGTCCACTGCTTGACATAGACTTATACTTAAAACACAGGGTAGGCGGGTTTGGAGTGCCGGTACCCTCCCACTAGAGACCCTATCCCCATTAGTCTGTTGGATTTAGGTACGGTATATCCAGATAACTTCCCCTTCAATCCCATAGCCTCGTCCATTCATCAACAGGGTGCAGCACGTTCTGGTGAGAATGTTCTTTGAAAAAAAAGGTAATATATATTATCTGTTACACGCTTATAAATAAACGTTCAATTAATTTCAAGAAATAAAAAGTATTCTTCATATCCTAAACTTTTTTTTGTTAATAGTACGATGCCTTCTGTTTTATTTATATTGTGTGATAAAAATATACTAAATATACCCTCTACTTTGCCGTTATAGAGTGAAGAAAAGCGGGCATAGTAATTACGTTGACATTAGGCTAAAGCACACAGTGTGAGGCACAGTGTATAATGAATATGAGACGCAGCTGAATATTAGGTAGCGTAATGAGTGAAACTAAGTAAATTATGGTGGTCTAAATAAAAATGTAGCATAGCAGTACTTCAAACGTATTGAAGTACAAAATAAAAGTAAAAAGCTATTAGTAAATATTTTTAAAAGAAATTTCTCAGAAAACTACTTTTTTATTTTCTTCCTAGTTTATCATCTCGCTGATACCACCTAGGTAGTGATCAAAGTTTTCATTTATTATTAAACCCTAGAAAAGAAATATAAAATTTGTAGACATTTTGCTAGAAGACTAGACTGAACTCCCTAGACTTAAAGAAATATTGTAGTTGTGTTGATGTCTAATGTTTATTGTGAATAAATGTTACCCATGTGGTTTCTTGTGTGTCACAGCGTAGACAAGGCATTTCACTTTCCTTCTTACAGAAATAATTTCTTCTATGATTGAATAGCTAGACGCGTTGCTTGTATAAGTAATGGTAGAACTATGTTGTACCATTTATATAGAATATACTATTTAGCAATTGTTTTATTAAAAGTCGTCACAAAATAATGAAAATTCAACACCATTGGCACTATATCTGCATTTGCAAATTTATTTTAAATTTCGCACAGCGCAATCTTGCTCTCAATGAGGTTACTGGGAATAATGTGAGAGTTTAAATCAGATTGGCTTTCCGTCCAATCAGCATTGCAGCAATTACAACCCAGAAAGTTTAATAATTTTTTTCGAACGAGAGTTGTGAGAAATTAAAAGACTAGATAGATTGACTAGATAAGCTGAAGTAAAAATAAAGTAATACAGAGTGTAAATGGTATGAGACTGTGCAAGAGTTTCTTCTTTATTATACTCACGAGGTACCAGGAAGGGTCCACCAGGCTCTTCCTGTGCGGGTTGGTGGACTTCAAATGTCCTCTAACTATATTTTTCATTATTTGTCAGATATGCTGGTTTTCTCAAGATGTTTTTAGGTTTTCACCTTCATCGCCTAGCACGTGGTAAATTTCAATTAACAATTTTCGTGATCACTCGAGTATAGATTATTAAAGTGGGGTCCCGAGCTTCCACGGCACGTTATTTCGTCCTAACAAACCTAATTTTGCTTCGCACAGACAAAACCCCGAGCTGTAACGTAGCCAGTTGAGTAAGGCGATGGTATTTATTTAAGGCAAATATAGAAGCGTCTAGACCCTCACGTGGAAGTCTTTCTTCTTTCATAAGATATCCTGATCGGAGATGCGCTGGATTGGCGACCAAGGATAGAGGGGTTCGTTATCACAGAAGATGATGTCCGAATAGAATGATTAATCCGATCTCCAGGGCTGCATACTTCAAGATTGTGCATGATGAGAGCTTAAACAAGCCCCTCTCGCCACTATACCCCTTCTCCGCAGTATTCATCCGCTCGTAGCGATGACAAAAGACCATACTCCATTACCTTATTCCCTCCCCGCGGAAGTCTCCTACCGCACAGTTAACTGTTTACAGCTCAAGGACCCTCTGTGATGCACCGAGTCGAATGCATTTCTATAATCTGCAGCCGGTGGTTACTGTTATTATTATTATGTTTATTTTTAAGTTTATTTGTATATTCACTGTTTAGTTTCAGTTTTTGGCGTGGAGTAGAGGCACCCTGTGCTTCTACGTTTCGTTTGGTGAGTGAGGAAACCGGAGGCCCCTCCACATCCCCCTCCTCATAGTCCCTCCCATCTGCCAAACACCCTTAAAGGCAGGCAACGCACTTGCAGCTCCTCTGGTGTTGCAGATGTACGTGGGCGACGGTAATCACTTACCATCAGGTGAAGCGCTTACTAGTTTGCCGACTCTCATAAAAAAAAATGAAATATCTAGTCTTTGATTTATAATTTTTTTTTATAAAATTGATTTGAGAGCTATAAAAGTATATTACGTAACAGTTATTGTTGTTAACAGGTAATCAGAAAATATACATAAACAATAATCTGAGTGTAGTTAATAATATCTTAATTATCATTAATAAAACTAAATGAATCCTACAGTTAAACAAAGAAAAATATACTATATTTTTATCTAGATGCCAACATCGTATGCACATCGTGCATCCTGCTTACAAACAAACGAGGCTTTAGCAACCAACTGCCAGTGGCAAATTCACGGAATTCGAATCCCACATACTAATGATGGGGAGCACCGTCATTAACTTTAAACTTTTTCTTTTGTGTTATTGTGTTTTTTTTTCTAACTTTACCTTCTTCTGTAGGAATTTCTCCTGTGTCGCGGAGGCAATTTACATACATGAATTGCACATGGACAAACACCCAAACCGGGAACTATTATTTGTAGACCAGACAAATACTAGTCCCGTGCGGGAATCGAACCCGCGACCCAAAGCAAGCTAAATGGTTACCCACTACGCCACCGATCATGTTTGTATTGTGATATTCAAAATTATCGTAAGTAAAAATAAAGTAATACAGAGTGTAAATGGTATGAGACTGTGCAAGAGTTTCTTCTTTATTATACTCACGAGGTACCAGGAAGGGTCCACCAGGCTCTTCCTGTGCGGGTTGATGGACTTCAAATGTCCTCTAACTATATTTTTCATTATTTGTCAGATATGCTGGTTTTCTCAAGAAGTTTTTAGGTTTTCACCTTCATCGCCTAGCACGTGGTAAATTTCAATTAATAATTTTCGTGATCACTCGAGTATAGATTATTAAAGTGGGGTCTCGAGCTTCCACGGCACGTTATTTCGTCCTAACAAACCTAATTTTGCTTCGCACAGACAAAACCCCGAGCTGTAACGTAGCCAGTTGAGTAAGGCGATGGTATTTATTTAAGGCAAATATAGAAGCTTCTAGACCCTCACGTGGAAGTCTTTCTTCTTTCATAAGATATCCTGATCGGAGATGCGCTGGATTGGCGACCAAGGATAGAGGGGTTCGTTATCACAGAAGATGATGTCCGAATAGAATGATTAATCCGATCTCTAGGGCTGTATACTTCAAGATTGTGCATGATGAGAGCTTAAACAAGCCCCTCTCGCCACTATACCCCTTCTCCGCAGTATTCATCCGCTCGTAGCGATGACAAAAGACCATACTCCATTACCTTATTCCCTCCCCGCGGAAGTCTCCTACCGCACAGTTAACTGTTTACAGCTCAAGGACCCTCTGTGATGCACCGAGTCGAATGCATTTCTATAATCTGCAGCCGGTGGTTACTGTTATTATTATTATGTTTATTTTTAAGTTTATTTGTATATTCACTGTTTAGTTTCAGTTTTTGGCGTGGAGTAGAGGCACCCTGTGCTTCTACGTTTCGTTTGGTGAGTGAGGAAACCGGAGGCCCCTCCACATCCCCCTCCTCATAGTCCCTCCCATCTGCCAAACACCCTAAAAGGCAGGCAACGCACTTGCAGCTCCTCTGGTGTTGCAGATGTACGTGGGCGACGGTAATCACTTACCATCAGGTGAAGCGCTTACTAGTTTGCCGACTCTCATAAAAAAAAATGAAATATCTAGTCTTTGATTTATAATTTTTTTTTATAAAATTGATTTGAGAGCTATAAAAGTATATTACGTAACAGTTATTGTTGTTAACAGGTAATCAGAAAATATACATAAACAATAATCTGAGTGTAGTTAATAATATTTTATTAGTCTAATTGGAATAACAGTCATAAATCTAATACAGTTGCTAAAGTAATTATAATATGACTGTAAAATATTTAAATATTTCATAAGATGTCTTAAAGGAGTAAGTAAAAACATTCAATTATATTATGGAAAAGGGAAAAAAGAAATTTAATTAGTAAATTACAAGTGCCGTAACTGGATTTATTTGGTACACTTTGTAGAACGGTCAGAAAGCTAAGCTGGGCGTAAAAGGTAATTTATGTCTGCAGGAGTATTAAATCTGTTGAACAATTTTGTAATTAGGCTTATGCCTGGCACGGAAAATCACTAAGTTTTCTAAATTTATCGTGTCTTTTAATTTGTCTTATACATGACATATTTAATCGAACAAGAGATTACATCGAATTTTTAAAAACATCACTAGTAAATTTTCCAATATAAATAGTACAGTAAATGATCAACGATTATCTTCATCATCATCATCATTTCAGCCTATCAGAAGTCCACTGCTCAACATAGGCCTCCCCTAAAGATTGCCACGAAGCTCGGTCCGAACGATTATCTTAATTATCATTAATAAAACTAAATGAATCCTACAGTTAAACAAAGAAAAATATACTATATTTTTATCTAGATGCCAACATCGTATGCACATCGTGCATCCTGCTTACAAACAAACGAGGCTTTAGCAACCAACTGCCAGTGGCAAATTCACGGAATTCGAATCCCACATACTAATGATGGGGAGCACCGTCATTAGTAGATATTTATAAATAGTGGAAATATATACAGTCCCTAAGGCACACACTCATAAATTCACGCTCGTTATGTGGTAGGTGTTTGTGACGAAAGTTCTAACTGTACAGCTACTATGGGCAAAAATCTTGTTGGTTGCTTGTACAAGACTCATAAGTAGTGTAGAAGTTTTAGTGTATAAACTTTTTATTTTGTGTTATTGTGTTTTTTTTTCTAACTTTACCTTCTGCTGTAGGAATTTCTCCTGTGTCGCGGAGGCAATTTACATACATGAATTGCACATGGACAAACACCCAAACCGGGAACTATTATTTGTAGACCAGACAAATACTAGTCCCGTGCGGGAATCGAACCCGCGACCCAAAGCAAGCTAAATGGTTACCCACTACGCCACCGATCATGTTTGTATTGTGATATTCAAAATTATTGTAACATCTTAATCAACCTGGATATAATCCATAGTTTCTTCTCTCTGAGTTCTCCCAGAAATATATGAGTGGTTTTAACTGTGTGAGTTTACCTTTCCGTCACATGTATTGTGTTGTACTTCTCAGACATTTCCTTTGGTCCAGTTTTCCACGAGTAGAGAAGAGGTGTGATTATTTAACGCAATAAAAAAACTAACGTAACTGTGACATTCAAATCATTTAGATTAAATCTTTACTTATTTATTACTAAACCTATAAATTGATATTTTTAACTCAAACTAGAGGTACGAAATTTCAGTATTGGAAATTTATCACATTGTATGTAGACGTTTCAAAAATTCCAATCACTTGAACCAATCGATGCCAATGATTCTTACGTAATGTCAAGATTCCTTTATCGACAAACTAGCTTCGAGTGTTAAATATGCTGCATATACTCACGTGACCTGAAAAATAACAAGCTTTCCGTAAATTTTGAAATGAGGAACACATTTATAATTTTTATTGAATTAAAATTACAATTTTGGTGTTATTTTACATACAGTCGTTTGATTGGGTGGTATATAATATACATACATAAAATACTATAAAATAAATAAGTTATCTCAAAACATATTAATAATTTATTTAATGTATAATAAATAATAACCTAAGCAGATGGAAGCCCTCGGCAGAGGAGACCAAATGGCCGAGGGTCAGGGAGAAAGAAACCAGCTTACTGCCTTCTGCATTTGAGTTCGACGGCGTCATCCCTGAGGATGTATCTCCGATAATTGTTCATCTTAATAACTTAATCCTGTATCACACAGACAAAGCCCTCGGTTCTCCCAAAGAGGTCACCGACACAGCCATTTGAGAGAGGCGACGGTATCTACGAAAGGCGGATGTAGAGCCTTGTAGAACCTTCAGTGGAGCTCTTTCTCATTTCCTACGGCCTCCCGGTCAGAGACGCTCTGTAGAGCGGAGTCCTAACATTGCCATATATATATCAAAGTATACGGACAAAATTATATTTTCCAAATATATTCCGATTTCTTAAAATTTTGATATGGAAGGTGCATTACAACTGTAAGCGTAGCGCTGTAAACTCAAACACTAATTAAACATTAATCAAATGCAACGGACCGAAATTTGTGTAATTAAACTCATGCATATTTCACAAACCGTCACTTGAGAAGTAATTACTCTGTTGCTACGTTGCAACATCCTAAATAGTTTGCTCTAAATAGAAACTGTTAGTCATGAATGGATTGTAATAAAGTTAGATAAGATTTTAAATGTATAAAATTTTCAATTCATTAACTTATTTTATTACAAGATTTTTAGTTCGAATATTTATTTTTTATACGAAAAAAATACATATATTATATTTAGTTAATTTTATTGAACAGATAGTTATTCCATCAGATAAAGATAACAAAAAAAATATCTGCGTATGGAATACAATGATTACGAGGGTAAAATAATCAAACACTAATGTAAGACGCACATAAACAATGTCTGTTCTATGTTTTTATCATGCATGGGACATGTTAAAAGTTCTAAAGATAACATAATACCAAAATGATTAAGAAAAGGGTTATAGCTATAATTTTATTCCTACAGTTCTAAAACTAGAACATTTTAAAATTTTGATATGGAAGGTGCATTACAACTGTAAGCGTAGCGCTGTAAACTCAAACACTAATTAAACATTAATCAAATGCAACGGACCGAAATTTGTGTAATTAAACTCATGCATATTTCACAAACCGTCACTTGAGAAGTAATTACTCTGTTGCTACGTTGCAACATCCTAAATAGTTTGCTCTAAATAGAAACTGTTAGTCATGAATGGATTGTAATAAAGTTAGATAAGATTTTAAATGTATAAAATTTTCAATTCATTAACTTAATTTATTACAAGATTTTTAGTTCGAATATTTATTTTTTATACGAAAAAAATACATATATTATATTTAGTTAATTTTATTGATCAGATAGTTATTCCATCAGATAAAGATAACAAAAAAAATATCTGCGTATGGAATACAATGATTACGAGTAAAATAATCAAACACTAATGTAAGACGCACATAAACAATATCTGTTCTATGTTTTTATCATGCATGGGACATGTTAAAAGTTCTAAAGATAACATAATACCAAAATGATTAAGAAAAGGGTTATAGCTATAATTTTATTCCTACAGTTCTAAAACTAGAACATTTTAAAATTTTTGATAAAGAATGTTTCCCCTTTGACGAGAATACCTCGAGCTACGAAGAGAATACAAAAGGCATGACTGTCCATCACATCGGAGCACATCGTAATGAAATTGGTAGCATGATCTTAGCATTGCGCTATTAGTGGAGAGTATGAACCTTCAATAAAACGCGTAACTCATATTCGATTCGAAGATCTCACGGTGGATTTTGTATAGAGCTGAATAATGATAGACGGCGTTGTCGATGTAAACATATCTCAATGATAGACGGCGTTGTCGATGTAAACATATCTCAATGATAGACGGCGTTGTCGATGTAAACATATCCTACAAAATCTCGGACGTTTCGACCTCGTGTGCTGGTATTTATTAATTTAGGTTGGTAACGACGGGTTCTGTATGTGTAATGCAAGGAGATTGCTAGAATACCTAAGCTTCTTTCGACAAACTATATCGAAAGGCGTTGAATTTGAGGGGTGTTGAAACATCTAAGCTTCATTGGAAGAACCACGATAAGATGGGTGCTTAAATAACATAGCCTATGTAAAAGTTTTGAAAAATGTGTGTTTCTCGTTTGAATTCTCGGTTGTTATATACTGTTTACACAAAGCACGCACACCGCCGTCTGATTGCGGAAAATCCTTCCGAATATGTTAAACCTGAGTACAGCAGTAGTATATAATACAAAAGACGTTGACCAAATCTATACAATTTACATATACGTTTGGAGTAACATTTTTAGGTATAAATATACATCATAAAAATGCTTTTTACTCCCTGAGGCGTTAAATGCTTCTCGAATACAGAGAGTAAATGAAACTTGTTTCCACTTAATGGCATACCACTGCTAGTCTTAAGTGGTAACCGCAAGCCGCTTAACTGACATTGATTATTTCTATGTACGACATGTTACTGAAATGGAAAAGAAATAACTACTGATTTAAATAAATAAGTTTATAGCTAACGGAAATTTATTCATTATGTTTTTCAATTTTAAATTTATTCTGTTTATTAATTTGTATTTTCAAAATTGTTTTATTTGTTTAAACGTGCCTAGACCTCAAACCACTCCAGGATTGGAAGGTCATCAGAGCAAACTTTTATATATTTTTTCATTTTATAATTGAATTATTTCGTAAGTATTATATATTTATAAACAGTAAATCAGTTTAGTTAAAAAAAAACATCATGTCATTTTACTGCTTATCATTCCGGTTGAAGCCTCTTCTTAGAGCCTTGAAGAGTGTGATTTGCATGAATGCAATGTCGAGCAAGTATCGGCCATAATATTTTAGTACTCGTGCATCATTACATTAGTACATTAAAGTTAAGTTAGCAAGCATTCTTGAAAAAATAACAGATTCAGTTCAAAGTTCAAAACTCTGTAAGGCGTTTTATGTATATTGTAAATATTATGTTGACTGGTGCTCAAAGTACGTATGGATTGCTGAAGAAAAGAGGAATTAGTACCATGTAATCTCGTACTAATACCGACATATTTGGATAAATTTTTTATTCAAGTCAAACTTTTATACTTGTTTTTTCGCAGCTATTAAAAAGTATTCACTCCATTTTCATATCTGCCTGTATCTTACTTAGATTTGTCCCATATTATAGTGGTCACCAAAAACATTAAACTATATCTTCTCATTTGGAATTTAAACCACACAAAAATATTTCAAATCCATTATTTTATGTGTTATATTTTACCACCGATATTGTGTTTTTGTGACACTCACCAATTTTAAATTACACATTGAGTCGCCAAATGAGGTTACTGGAATTAATGTTTCAGTGTATATCAGATTGGTGCTTGTCCAATCAACAGTGAAGCAATCACAAATTACGAGAACGAACTCTAAAATGTTTGGTAAACCGAACAGAAAAGTGATTGAATAAAACTGATAGTAAAACAAATTTAATTAGGTAGGAAGTACAAAGTAAAAGTAAACATGATAAAATTCGCAAACCATAGTTTTATTTCCAATATGTTACGAATTTGATAAATAAGATAACCGTTTAATGATTATAATTTAGAAAAAAGTATCAAACGTAGTAAAAAAAAATTATTGGCGAATGAACACTGGGATTTGATTCATGCCCCACTCCCCTCTCTCCCCCCACAAAAAAAACTAATAGTTGGACAAAAAATGCCAGACCTAAATAATCTAGACTGGTGATATTTAGATCATATATTGTATATGGTTCCATAAAGAATTAATAAAGAAAGAAATGGTAGCAGCAAATAAGGTGTGGAGTATTTTCGTTCTCCAATCGGCGATCTAGGTGACTATCTTGTATTATGCTAAGTAGAATAAATTAAATTATTTATTTTAACATCCAATCATTACTTTGTATCAAACAAATAGCAATCGACAAATTATGCACCTAGGGATATAAGTTCCATTAGTTACCAATTAACATCCAACTGTCCCAGGACGTAGTTCAATTTCTGCCTATTAGGTTTGTCAATGTCAGTTTCAATTTGATTATAGCAAAAGGGTTTTTAGTCTTTTACATTCTAATATGTCGTTTTAAAAAATGTTTAAAAAAAATTATACAGAATACGGTTTTAGGTTACAAAAAAGGAATCGGTGAACCGTCAGTATTATTATAGTACGGTAAGGGGCAAAAGTATTGCGACTGTCGATCGCAGGATCATCGTCAAACGAGACTAACAAAGATTAAACTAATTTAGTTTCGCTTGACTACATAAATCATAAAGAAATCGCAAGAAGCAAATCCGATATGTCACATCAATGAAACTCGGTTTTCGGCACTAAAGATTCATCATTACAACCAGCACGATTTTTTTTCCAAACATCCGTACACACGTTTTAAATTAAACTATAGTTATCGGATTTTATAGCGTTTAATTTAGTTTTTATATTCTCGACGTTTCGATTGCTTTACAGCAGCCGTAATCATGGGGGGACTGAGGTGTTAGACGTCCAGGTTGAATCGGGCTACCTTCAGCTCTTATTTATTAATTTTTGGTCCGATCTATGCAGAACGAATCATCATCATCATCATTCCAGCCTATCAGAAGTCCACTGCTGAACATAGGCCTCCCCCAAAGATTGCCACGAAGCTCGGTCCTAAGCCACTTGCATCCATCGACTTCCCGCAACACTGCGCAGGTCGTCACTCCATCTTGTGGGGGGTCGTCCTACATTGCGTTTGCCTGTACGTGACTGCCACTCGAAAACCTTTTTTCCCCAACGGTTGTCAGTTCTGCGAGCTATGTGGCCGGCCCATTGCCACTTCAGCTTGCTGATCTTTACGGCTATGTCGGTTACCTTAGTTCTGCTGCGGATATCATCGTTGCAGACTCTATCACGCAGAGAAACACCGAGCATAGCCCTTTCCATAGCGCTGAGCAACTTTGAGCTTCCTCATACGGGCTGCAGTGAAGGACCAAGTCTCGGATCCGTATGTCATCACTGGCAACACGCACTGGTTGTATACTTTCGTCTTGAGGCTTTGCGGTATACTCGACGAGAAGATATGACGTAGTTTCCCGAACGCAGCCCAGCCGAGTTGGATTCGTCGATTGACCTCTGAGTCGAAGTTGGACTTACCTAATCGGACAATTTGTCCCAGGTATACGTACGCGTCTACAACTTCGAGCCTATTGTTCCCAACAACAACCGATATTGGTGTGACATGGACGTTTGACATGAACTTCGTCTTGTCCATGTTCATCTTAAGACCAACCTGTTGGGAGACGTTATTGAGGTCATTGAGCATCGTACTAAGCGCCTCCAGGGACTCCTGCCATAAGAACTATGTCGTCGGCAAATCGAAGGTGAGTGATGTATTCGCCATTGATGTTGATACCGTATCCTTTTCAGTTCAGCTGCTTGAAAACATCTTCCAATGCAGTGAAGAGTTTCGGGGATATGACATCACCCTGTCTTACACCTTTCTGCAGTTGGATTGGTTTCGTACTCTGATTCTGTACTCGGATAGACATCGTAGCCTTATTGTACAAACACCTCAGCACTTCGATATACCGAGAGTCTATCTGGCACCGCTGGAGAGACTGTAGCACCGTTCAAATTTCGACTGAATCGAAGGCTTTCTCATAGTCCACATACGCCAGACATAATGGCAAATTGTACTCCTCGGCCTTTTGTACAATCTGGCGAAGAGTATGTATGTAGTCTATGGTACTATAGCCTTTTCGGAATCCGGGAGGCTGGAAGTCGTCAAGTCTGTTTACTAGACGATTTGAGATGACTCTCGAAAACAGCACGTAGACGCGGCTTAGAAGCGATATCGGTCAATAATTCTTCAAAAGGCAGTTATCCCCTTTCTTGAAGAATAGGACAACCACGCTTCTACTCCACGCTTTCGGCGTAACACCGCCATGAATGACGGAATTAAACAGCTTCTGAAGGACAACAATTATCGGTTTTCCACCCGCTTTCAGAAGCTCAGCTGTATAAAAACAAAATTAAACGCAATAAAATCCATAAATAATATTTTCTTTTCAAATCTGTAGTGTTCGAGTAAATACAAGAAATCATTATGTGAATGATTAAAAAATCATGAGTTTGTAATTAATTGTCTGTAATTGTGTGTAAATCCATGTGTTTTTTTAGTTTAAAAACAGCGTATTAAGAATTTCATAAATAATAAAAAACCGTATTAGGCCACCTATATGTTGCATTATACATATAATTTTGAACAAAAAAAACGTATGCAGAACTGAATTTAGCACTTTTGTCGTTCATTTTTATATATCTGTTGTATAGACGGTGTATTTTATATGAAATATCAAAGCATTAAACTGATTTTATCAGTGATTGTATAACGAATTCTCATGTAGAATTAATTTATAATTCTGGTCTAGCCGCAATGCTATTAGTGTAGGCTCTAATAAAACATTCATGAAATGACAACCGACTGGGGGATTGTAAATCATATTACTCTGATGTCTAAATCAACGTTCAGAGAAAGGATACTTCTGAGACATTTTATTTTTATCAAGCGCTGCTATATTTTTCTATGTAAATGATTTATATTCTTGATAGACCAATTTGTAGACCATTTAGTTAACTAATCGGTCATACTATTGTTACATGTCAGGTTGGATTAAATTACAAATAAGCTGTTTGCCTCAGACATCCATGTTGTAAATAAAGGATTTTTTATTTTATTATTAAAACTATTTTAACGCCTACAGCATGGGGTGTAAGATGGAACATACTATCTTGTTCTTCAAATGCCATCCTCATCTGCTCATAGTGTATCCAGTTAACTAAAAAGTGAGGCTCTGGTTACATACTGATGGAAGAATATCCATCCCACTGTGTCAATCCAGAGACGTGTGACAGGGAGAAGCGTTACTAGTGCGAGGGTAACGTTACTACCACAGAGTAACGTTACTAGTGTAACTTTATACTGTGGTACTGCAGTAACCAATCCACCTGCCCCGGGGAGTAAATATGCTTCCTGGCACATTCTATTAAAAAAAAATATAAGTTCTCATAACCGTATACTCAATACTAGAGGTATGTAGTCTAGTTAGATTTATTTTAGTTTTTACCCAATGCTACCTAGAGATTATTTGACAATATATAGTACAACGTGACATGTGGTAAGCCTGTCTTGCTGGCACGGCCATTAACAAAAATCGTACAAAAGTTTTATAATCCATTGGTACGGGCCCTCCACATAGGGAGAATCGGTGAGGTGAAACAATTATCAGCATGCCAAACAGTTTTTGTAACGTGCAGGAAACAACTAGCTACCGTGGTATAAAAGGCGATCGCTCAGCTACTGCGCTAACCGTGCCAACGTTTCGTCACAGGTGTTCACATAAATCACTTTCATCTTACAGCGGAGCGGGCTCGGAGATTCCGATTATTAATATTTAGATTGCAAGAAGACGAACCACTTATTTTTTATTTTAGTACCCTTTATTACTTTTCTCGTTTTTTTTTTTGCGGTTTGATGGGTATATAAGTATTGCTATATTCTGATATAATTACTATTCTTTATTTAAGCTTGCTTTTTCAAACTTTACTATCGTTTAAAGAGAACGATATTTATTTATAATATTACCTTTTTTTATTTCTCTTTTTTTAAACGAAACAATATTTCATTGTAAATTTCCATTTTTCAGTGATAGTATCTGTGTTCGGCATTATTTTTATTTCATAGAGTGCAAAATTATTGTACTTAGTATGTAATGCGACGTTATTGTAAACGAGAAAGAAAGAAATAAAATGTATCACGTGTAAAGAGATCATTTGCATATTTGCTATTGCTGCTGTTTGAATGTGCCGGCTATTAGTAGTTGTAGTTCCACGACCTCGCAAAATACCGGCGTGAAGCAGAGGCATCTTGTGCTTCTGCGTTTCGTTCGTAACCGAGTCCCATTTTCCATCCCCCGCTTCCTCCCAATACCCCTTCCTCATCCCTCCTCCTTAAATACAACGGTGCAGGTTTCCTCTGGTGTTTAAGATGGACATAGGCGACTGTAATCACTTACCATCAAGTGCGTCGCTTGCTCCTTTGCCCACCTTCCCATAAAAACAAAAAAATTATGTGTTAGAAATAACCAAGAAAAAAATTCGATACCATGTAAAGTCTGCCAACCTTGCCTTCAAAACCTCGTTACAAACTTTATTTCTTCTTTTTAATATTAGTTTAAACAAAATTTGGATTAAACTTTGAAATTTGAAAAAACTAAAATGATGTATGGGTTTGTAAGGAGAAATATGTATACTGTTTCTCCAAACGCCAGCTACATATGTACCTGGATAAGACAACAAACAAGTCTCTGGTGACCGAATTACGGTGCAATGTCTATTTAAATTTACCAAACCCAAAACACAGACAGCAGTATCACTTGTGCGAGAGTACTAGCTATACGCTCACCAACCCGCTTGCCCAGCTTGGTGAGTACGGGCAAATCTTCCAAGAAATATATCCTGGCTCCATCTTAAAGAATCCTCGGCTGATGTAGTAGAAGTATAACGTAATGTTATAAAAACTACAAAACGTTAGAATACAACGTAACAAAAAGTACAAAAATTGTCAGTTAACTTTCACAAATGTCTCCCATGTGACGAAAATGTATTACTCACGGTTCTTTCATGATTCGTACACTGTAGATTTTATAGGGACATAAATCTAAAACTTTTAGTTATTTCTACCTTAGCGATTTTTATTAACGTAATTGTCAAGTTCTAATAAATATATATATTGTGTTGATGTAATATTTGCCAATTGTTAAATGTACGAATAAATGGACGTAGTTAATTGTGTAATAACTTTATCATTATAGAATAAATAAGGCGGAGGAATATTGCTAGTAGTAACTTACAGTTTAACCTTTTTGCTGTTAGTCACTGTAGAGTAGTATCGAAAAGTAATAGAACAGTTCAGAGTATTTTTTGTGGCATTGCGAAGGCCCTAGAAATGAAAACTCGGTTCGTCCCCCACGGAATTAGATATACGCTGTTGGCCCGGTCCCCACTAATTTGTTTCGTAACGCAAGAATAATTTTGAACAATATATAAAAATTATAGATAATATGTAATTCCGATCTAAAAGCATAAATAAATTGCGATGGATATATTTATTTTTACTGAAAAATAATTTTCATTTCAAAAGTTCTTTGATATTTTCCAATTGCTTAAAAATGTAGTAACATATTTTACTATGTTACTACATTTAGGTAACGTTTTGCTACAGTGTTATTCCCTTGAGACGTCGTAAATATTGTAAGTAAAAATTAAACTTGTTTTTACGTAATGGTCTCCCGTTGTTAATATAAAGCGACAACCTCAAAACTACTGAATAGCAGTTTTAATATCTACCTTCGTAAGTAAATAATGAACATTAAAATAAAACTTCGACTCCCAAAAATTTTAGATTTAAACATTGACTTAATTGTTTTCTACCGATAGACAAAAAAGTTCATAGAAAAAATTAGTGCTTAATTTTGTCTGCTCACCAACGCCATCTAGTAGCTACCCAGCGGAGAACCCTACGCGACTTTGACGAGGCCATACCGCTGATACCAAAATCGCATTATATCACCGAGGGAAGAGGAAGAGATGGAACAATGCACCCCCTCGCGTGAACCAACGGATCCGGACCACCTGCGGCAGGTGGACGAGGAAGTAACACGTAGGGACGCGTTACCACCAGTGGACGATCCACTAGAGCCAGTGACACCCAAAGAAGTCTCTGAGATAGTAAGCAACCTGAAAAACCGGTCAGCACCCGGAATGGATGGTATAAGCAACAGGGTATTTAAAACTCTCCCAGCCCCACTACTATGCCTACTGGCAAACATCTTCAACGTACTCCTCGCCAGCTGCTCCTTCCCGGATGCCTGGAAAGAGGCAGACGTCATAGGCATTCCCAAACCAGGCAAGCCCCGTAACCTCGCCTCCAGCTATCGCCCTATAAGTCTCCTCAACTCTATGGGGAAAATTTATGAAAGGATAATCCTGAAAAGACTCAGACAATTTGTGTTTGAGAACAACATAATCCCAGACGAGCAATTCGGCTTCCGTTCCGAACACTCGTGCGTCCAACAAGTGCACCGCTTAACGGAGCACATATTAAAAAACCTAAACCGCTCCTCCAAGCCCAATAGCACTGGAGCATTCTTCGATGTCGCAAAGGCATTCGACAAAGTCTGGCATAACGGTTTAATCTACAAACTGTATAACTTCAATATCCCAGACAGGCTCGTGCACATCCTACGAGCCTACTTGTCCAACCGCACCTTTCGCTATCGAGTAGAGGGCACGCGATCCTCAATCCGCCCTCTGAAAGCCGGAGTCCCTCAAGGCTCCTGCCTCTCCCCGATCCTCTTCTCACTTTACACGAGTGACATTCCAAAGCAGCCCCAGGTCAACCTCGCACTATTCGCGGACGACACGGCCCTATACTTCTCCGACCGCCACAAAGGTCGCATCACCTTACGACTCCAAGCCGCTGCCAATCGTCTAGGCGAATGGTTCCGGAAATGGAGAATTGGGGTCAATCCGGAAAAAAGCGTAGGAGTTCTCTTCACAAGGGGAACGAACACGGCCAATCATAATTACGAATCTCGTAAATTAGGCACTATCACCCTATTCGACCGACCGATCCCTTGGGAAAGGAAGGCGAAATACTTAGGGGTAACCTTAGACGCGGCGATGATATTCGCCCCCCATATTAGGACAGTCAGGAACAGGGCCGCCTTCGTCGCAGGCCGCCTACATTCAATGATCTGCTCCTCAAGCAAGATGTCACTTAGACACAAAATACTCCTATACAAGGCTTGCATAAGACCTATCATGGCCTATGCCTCGGTAGCCTTCGCTCACGCGGCGAAAACACACATCGCCTCGCTACAGACCGTCCAAAATAAGTTTCTGCGTAGCGCCACCGGTGCAAGCTGGTACCAGCGTAACGATGACTTACACAAGGACTGTAAAATACCGACGATCAAAGCATTCTTCAGGGAAACGTCACGGCGCTACTTCGAATCGGCCGCCGTACACCCTAACCCGCTGGTGGTAAACGCCAACAAATAGTCCCCGATGTTAAACGCAACGGTGCGTCACCGTCGCCCGCGTAACGTATTAGACGACCCGGAAGACGTAACAGCACCGACAGACCGACAAACTGAACTAGTTTCGGTTAACACTACTCAACCTGAACACACTGTACATACAGTTCCCCAGATACACAATCCCCCGCCGACGCGTAAGAGCGTATCGTGCAAATCAAACACCCGCGTACACACCTTGCACCCGGGATTCAGGGCGGTCCTTACCGCCCATTACTACCGAAACACCACGACCGTCCGAGACGAGGCCCGAACCTCCCTCGGACGGTCCTTAGATTGCTTACCATAAAGAGGTAAGCAGTAGATGTACTCCTGTACATCTATTTAGCATAAACGCCCGCGGCCTCAAGGACGCAGGCGCAAACCTATGAAGCTGTAAAAGCCAAAACGGCTAACAGCAATAACTTCATCGAATACATATATAAGAGATGGAAAGTATCGATATTACGATACGCCGCTCTTCTAACACACCTCGGCCGGAAATTACGCAGCAGCAGAACCATGAAAAAGATCCAACATTGGGGGCAGCCGGGCTGAAGCTAGTGAGTGTTCGCTTTCCTAAAACCCGATGGCTTCCGGATGGAGACCGTGAAAGAAGGCGCATGAGTTCCGGTCCTTGTTTTCCTGTCAAAAGTGGAACACCACAGGGTTTGTGGTAGATGCAAGTTCTACATAACCCGTCCTTGACCACCCCCGAGATGACGGTTTATGTCAGTATGTGTAAGGTTACCAGAAATAGTATACAAAAAGAAAACTATAACATATACTGATGCAGCGTAGCTCTATCACGTCATCAATACATCGTATAAAACAAAGTCCCCCGTCTCTGCACGGTTTTCTTTAATTTAAACTACCAACAGAGTATTTTAAGCGATAGGTTTAGGTATATAATTTATGGTCTCATCATTACTTTCATGATGTCTGCAAAAAAGAAATCGTCTGAGACGCATGCGCTCCGTAAGAACACATGGATGGGAGACAATATTGTAACCCTTAAATCGTAAGTATTTCATAGCATATGTCGAATAAAGATGCTAAAAATGGACCTTTCTAAATATTTTATCTAAAGACATCTGCTTTGACATAAAAATGTAAATCATTATCAAATTACATGCATACTTTGTTTTAAGCATATTACGAAGATGATAACTGTTGTTAGTTAACACATCTTCATCGATGCATAATCGCTGAAACGACAGTAGCTCAGTAGGCGGTACCAACATGTACAAGGTGAAACAGTGGAGGGCGCTCGCTTCTCCTTACTTCGAAACTGTTATGGCCGTCGGGCCATCAAGCGTACCTCTTATCCCTGAGGTTTTAGTCGGTTTGTACGTAATGCAAATGCCGACATAACCAGTCACTGCCTTCAGTGAAAAGTATGTGCGTACACATTACTCCACGCGACAAAAAGAGCGCTCGCTTCTTTTGAATCTGTTGCGATGAATGGAGTCGCGTGCATTCAAGCTTAGCTTTACTTAGGAAACTGCGATGCAATCTACGAGTATCTATACTAATATAGTTAAAAGTTTGTATGTTTGATCTCGCTAATGTCAGGAACGTCCAGTCTGAACAGGAAATATCTTTTTGCATTAGATTATTTATAGAGGACGGATTTGTTATACCACGCTACAAGCTATAGGAGCGAAGCAACTAACTGTAAAACTAGGATCTCTAATGCTATTCTGTCTATAGAACATATACATAAAACAGACTTATACTGTCTGTTCGAAACAACTGGTTTTTTTTTTTCATGTTTCATATTTGCAAGATAGCAAAACTCAAAACCCGATTTTTAAAAACAATAAACAACAACGGTCTCATTAGACTTTTCTTTAAGTAGTTGCTTTTTTTTAGAAACAAGTAGATGAAGTACGTAAACTCTAAGAAGGGTTGCCTATTTTACTTGCGGAAAATTTAATAAAAACCTCCAAAAGAGTCATATTTTATGAATGGACACTTTGCGTATTGAAATGGATGTGCTCTTAGTAAAAAATCGCAGGATTGGGATACCGACAAAGGTTTCTTTTCTTGTTTTTATGAAAAGCGATGACAAAAATTGAGAAAGAAATTTATGTAAATGCGGTCACAATTTTCTCGGACAGTTATAAATTTATGGATATTATTTTCTTTTATTCTTCAATCTGCTGAATTAAGTTATAATTTGGAAATGGCCAAAGTGAAATTGACCATCTAAAAAAATCCCTTTTCTCGGACTCCAATCAAATTAAACAATTTTTACGCAACATTAACGTTCTTTCTCCATGTTAAATTGATACTACTTTAAAGAGAATGAATAACTGGCCATTAATGTTTTGTCTGTCTAGGTATATTGTAAATGGTAGAAAAAAACACCAATACCATTCTCAGATTTTGTGCATATTGAAAACCATAAAATAATATTTTTCCCCTTTCCCTTTTGATTTTGCAATTGCCTGATATTAATGTCTCCAAGTGCCAACCTCACCTGCTGACAAATAAACGAGGGTCTTCCCGACCGAATTGATAGTGAATTATCTATCCGAATTTGCTGAACAGAAATCTTAAAGACTTGTGATTGGGAGCGGCATCATTAGGGCAAGAGTATCGACACTGCGCTCGCCAACCCACTTGACCGGCGTGGGTCGTACGGGCAAACCTTCCAAGAAATTAATGCCCGCTTTTGCTCGCGCTTTTTTTGAGAGGCCTATGTTAAGCAATGGACTGAATATAAAGTCGAAAAGGCGACCTACGAGTATATACTAGTTGTGAACAGGTAAGAGTGAAAGAGAAATTGAGGCGATGGAAGTTATCTCAGAGAATAAAAAGCTTAAGATGTCGAGAGGCATAAGTAATGGCAGGTCGCTAGACCATCGTCTGCTCTACGCAATTTAGTACTTGACTCCTTTAGCCACTTTCTACAACACGGGCAAAAGAAATGGAATATTATTTGTTCCGTCCAACATAGATCTTAACATTAAATAACATCTTAGCTTTTAAAACCTTTCAGTATAAAGTAAGTTATAAGTTCCTAATTATTATTCCAAGATTAAAATTTTTGATTAATTTTAAGTGTTCTTCATTACGATACCCACTGCGATGCGAGTGTATAACGCGTCATTGGGAACAGTAAAATATTCATGACACAGGCACGTAAATGTTAAACATTTCATTTTAATTGCTCTATATATCAATAAAGAGAGAATCGAGAAATTTATTAAATGAATCGGCAGTGATGCAATAAACCACTATCATTTTCATAGTTTCTATGTATGTACGTCTTTAACATATTCTTTGCCTTTTTAGATGCATGATAACAATGCATGATATTGTTTCCTGTTTGTCTGCATGGTCTTATTAACTAACTCCGAACTTAAAAGGATTGGTTTTAATTTTTTTATAATACATAGATTAATACAGAAAAACGAGCTAATAATTTCAAACTAAAAAAAACTGTAGATGAGTTCCCTTCCCTGAAGACTATGATGGAATACCACACAACCTTTTATTGTACTAGCTCTCTATACCCTTCGACCCGAAATACAACAGTGGTAGAAATAGGCTCCATGGCAGAAAGTGAGTCAAAAAAAATCCAAATGAACTACTATGATAACTGTACTTTTTTTTATTCCACAGATTATTAAGGAACTTATAAAAGAAGCTATCTTGAAAACAATAATTCCCATAATTTTAAAAGTTAATGATATTTTTTATGGACACATTTTAAAATAAAAATTATACTTTCAATGTCATTATAATACATAAAACGGTATTTTATTTATAATCACGTTATGATATAAAACAAAACCAATTAACAAAATTCATTAATTGATAAAATAAGACATGGTATTATCGAGTTTCTCCAAACTTTCCCAAAACAATTTAGTATTTCAAACGCTTTAATTAAAGCCAGCTTTCGCTTTGTAATCATAATACCACAATAAATCATAGTAATAAGACGAAAACACAAATTATAAATTTACTTCAATTCAGTAACAGTAATTAGTTTTCTATGTACGTTTTTCGCCCACGTTCTATCTAAAAATGATTCACTTCGTATAATTGCTTATTAAAACATATATACATATTTGTGGATTCTTTGATAGTTACAAAAAAGAATTACTGTCACTAAGAGTATATTACCTTAATTAACCTCACTTCTGTCACCAAAAGGATTAGGAAGAGGCACCACTCGGCTTTGCCAAATGGGCTTCCTCAATCCACTTTTTGCGTTTTCGAGAATACGTTTTGTCGGGTGGCTTTGTCGCCATGTATGATCCCAGAGATTTGAATGGGATTATTTTCCTTAGTCGCCTTTGCGATACCCAAACGGCAATAGGTTTAGGGCGGAGATTGCGAAACATGACGTGGCAGGTTCGTGCCGGCCGTTCGACCATTGTCGTGGCTTAGTTGGAGTGGTTATACAGAATATTAATAATGTTAATAGCATTGCATGCAAAAATACCTTTTACAACACAAGGAGAGTCGTAGAGTATCAAAGTCGAATTTTACAACACGGATAAAGTGAAAAATCAGTGAGCGAGATACGTTGGGCAGCCGTATCAATTAGAAGGAAGTTAAGAAAATATATATTTTTGACTTGAAAAGAAAGAAAAAACAAAGTTATATTACAAATAAAAATTAGAGCATAGTAAACTAAAAGTGGTTCATCAGTACCACCATGATCATCAGTCCTATTATTCGTAAGAAATATAAAATTAATAACAATATACTACGAATTTAGATTGACTCTCTGTTAAAAACTCTGGCTAGCGACTCAGTTGCCAAAGGCATGTATGTAGATTTCCTCTTAACACCACACATAAATAGTTAAAGTTTGAAATGTAATATTATACCCAATTTATATGCGACTGTGGCTATTACAACGAATTTGAAATACATTATTTTGACGGCAACAGCATCTTTGGTGTGCGGTGGTTTGGTGGTGGTGTGTGTGTGTGGGTAATCGCCAACACACCATCGTGCCAAATACAACAAATTTTCATAATTGGAGAAGCCTTTGTTCAGCAGTTGTCAATTTAAATGCAACTAAATAAGACAAAGTAATATTTACAATTACGAATTTGTATTAATCTTTATACGCCCTAATTCTTTCTAAATACTAAAACCACTATCAAACTACATATTCCACAAGATAAATCCATTAAATTCAAAGTCATTATTTTTATATCTCAATAAAATGCTTCATGTGACGGTGTTAATTAACTGATGCAGCAATTACTAACGTTTTGTGGTTTTAAAATATTCCCAAACCGATCACAATTCAATTGGAAACACAGATTGGATGAGTTTTACGGACGCAATGACCGAATGAATCCCAATTTTCGATCAGATTTTGTGCTTTAATGACTTGGTAATGTATTTGTAAGACTGAGAAAAATACTTAACGCCTTATTATTTTTTTAAATATCACTTACCTCGCAGCCATAGTAGCTCACAGGTTAGGGTTTGGCTTTAAGTTTCATAGTACGCGAATGAACTGGGTTGAATCTTAGTGTCGCCATTGCTAAAATTGTTCGCAAATGATTGTGCTAAATTTACTGAGTTCTCGCCAGAGAAATAAAACATAAAAAACTTATAAACTTATACTAAGATATAATCCAATGTACCAATATACCGATGAGGTCCTTGTACATCAGTGATATCAATAATGCAGTCTGAAACATTCTGAATTGTACTGTAAAAACATGTTATTTAGATTAAGGTACATTAATTACAGTTGATTAGCGAGAAAGCATCTATACTTTTAATATTTAGGTATCTTAAAAATAGATTAACTACAAAAATCAGTCGTCTTGCCCGTGTCACAAATTATAGCCTCGTGGAGATTAAATAAAATAAATCGTGTTCAATCCAATTTTTTCTAAGAAGTGTCAAGAACTGTGAAAGACGCTCTTCCATAAATTGAAGTAAATATGGAAAAGGCCTCCATAAAGTCATTGCATTATAAATGGATATATTTTCTGATTTATATATCAATTTATATAAAAGAGAAAACCTTTCAATATCGGGTCACTGAACTGGCTCCATGCTTCAAGTTGAGTTTTTTAATTTAGTAAATCATTGTTTACAAAACTTACAAAAACAGCTGCTACACATAGATACAGTTTTTTTATGACCTTCATCATATAAAGACTCTTTCTTGTCATTGCCTTATAATTAAATTACATTTTATGAAGGTTCTAGTGGTATTGATTCAGATTTACCAATAATGTGGGCAAACATTTACTGAAATTTTTGAAGGTTTTGGTTTAAGAGCGAGGAAAATTCCTTCGTGCAGCTACAGTACAAGTTGGTAGCCTTAAGTAGGCTATAAAATTTAGTAATAACATATGAGTTGCGGCAATTAAGATATTAAATTAAGTTGACAATTTTACCGTTGCGGTGTGATACTGGCGTAAGACTCTGCAATTCTCTTTCCTTCCCTGGGTATCGTTAGAGGCGACTATAACCTAATTTTATAAACACGGCCACGGTAACCTAATTTTTAATATCTTAATTGCCACAACTAATACGTTATTACTAAATTATAACCTGCTTAAGGCTACCAATGGCCTCGAAAATCGTAATGGCTATCGATTGATTGCGGGTTAACCATTTCGAAAAATACCAAACAAAAATTAAGCAAATCTATGACGGGCAGATTATTATTATTCCTCAGACATGCAAGTTTCCTCACGATGTGTTCCTTTACCGCTGAGCACGTGATAAATACAGCACTTAAAATTGCTATCAACAATTTTAGTGGTGCCGGCACCGGGGATAGATCCGAGGTCACTCGCGTCCCATGAAACTAAAGCGAGCACCCTGACCACTAGGGTACCACGGCTCTTAATTTAACATTATTTAATTACTTTACAGAATTTAATATATTATTAATATATTTTCAATCGTTAAGCTTTATATTATTTAATACGAAAGAAAATATCATGAATCATCAGCCTTATTCTATGACTGTTTATCCCAGTCGGAATCAATCTAAGTCATATTCATGAAACAGACAAATTATTGCTCTTCGGGTTTGGTTGCGTTGCATGGCGTCCATTGTCTCTAAAACCGCTGTTCCTCCGATATTAACGCATATGTATACGTCGTGTATATCGGGTAGGGAAAGGTACAAGCTAGTACCTCTGTGTTTACGCTTATAATTACAGCACTATATGAGCCGCACTGTTGACAATTTTCGCTAAAATTCAAAAGTTATTATTATTAATACTTGGGACTATTTCGTTGGAATGTATATGTAAATATTCTAATACATATAATACGATAAAATAAATAAGATGCAATGAAACATACTTAATAAAATACGTATAAGTCAATGTTATATAAATAAATAAACCCAACCCAACCCAACCTAACCTAACCCAACCTAACCTAACCTAACCTAACCTAACCTAACCTAACCTAACCTAACCCAACCCAACCCAACCTAACCCAATCCCAACCTAACCTAACCTAACCTAACCCAACCTAACCTAACCCAACCTAACCCAACCCAACCTAACCCAACCTAACCCAACCTAACCTAACCTAACCTAACCCAACCTAACCCAACCTAACCTAACCTAACCTAACCTAACCTAACCTAACCTAACCTAACCTAACCTAACCTAACCTAACCTAACCTAACGTAACCTAACCTAACCTAACCTAACCTAACCTAACCTAACCTAACCTAACCTAACCTAACCTAACCTAACCTAACCTAACCTAACCTAACCTAACCTAACCTAACCTAACCTAACCTAACCTAACCTAACCTAACCTAACCCAACCCAACCCAACCCAACCCAACCCAACCTAACCTAACCTAACCTAACCTAACCTAACCTAACCTAACCTAACCTAACCTAACCTAACCTAACCTAACCTAACCTAACCTAACCTAACCTAACCCAACCCAACCCAACCTAACCTAACCTAACCTAACCTACCCAACCCAACCCAACCTAACCTAACCTAACCTAACCTAACCTAACCTAACCTAACCTAACCTAACCCAACCCAACCTAACCTAACCTAACCTAACCTAACCCAACCTAACCTAACCTAACCTAACCTAACCTAACCTAACCTAACCTAACCTAACCTAACCTAACCTAACCTAACCTAACCTAACCTAACCTAACCCAACCTAACCTAACCTAACCTAACCCAACCCAACCCAACCTAACCTAACCCAACCTAACCCAACCTAACCTAACCCAACCTAACCTAACCTAACCCAACCCAACCCAACCCAACCCAACCCAACCTAACCTAACCTAACCTAACCTAACCTAACCTAACCTAACCTAACCTAACCTAACCTAACCTAACCTAACCTAACCTAACCTAACCTAACCTAACCTAACCTAACCTAACCTAACCTAACCTAACCTAACCTAACCTAACCTAACCTAACCTAACCTAACCCAACCTAACCTAACCTAACCTAACCTAACCCAACCCAACCCAACCTAACCTAACCTAACCCAACCCAACCCAACCCAACCTAACCTAACCTAACCTAACCTAACCTAACCTAACCCAACCCAACCCAACCTAACCTAACCTAACCTAACCTAACCCAACCCAACCTAACCTAACCTAACCCAACCCAACCCAACCCATCCTAACCTAACCTAACCTAACCTAACCTAATCCAACCCATCCTAACCCAACCTAACCTAACCCAACGTAACCTAACCTAACCCAACCCAACCCAACCCAACCCAACCTAACCCAACCTAACCCAACCCAACCTAACCCAACCCAACCCAACCTAACCCAACCTAACCTAACCTAACCCAACCTAACCCAACCTAACCTAACTCTAACCTAACCTAACCTAACTCTAACCTAACCTAACCCAACCTAACCTAACTCTAACCTAACCTAACTCTAACCTAACCTAACTCTAACCTAACCTAACCTAACTCTAACCTAACCTAACCTAACCTAACTCCAACCTAACCTAACCTAACCTAACTCCAACCTAACCTAACCTAACTCTAACCTAACCTAACCTAACCTAACCTAACCTAACTCAACCTAACCTAACCTTAACCTAACCTAACCTAACCCAACCTAACCTAACCTAACCTAACCTAACTCAACCTAACCTAACCTGGCCTGGCCTGGCCTAACCTAACCTAACTCCAACCTAACCTAACCCAACCCAACCTAACCTTAACCTAACCTAACCTAACCTAACCTAACCTTAACCTAACCTAACCCAATCCCAACCTAACCTAACCCAATCCCAACCTAACCTAACCTTAACCTAACCTAACCCAACTCTAACCCAACCTAACCTAACTCTAACCTAACCTAACTCTAACCTAACCTAACCTTAACCTAACCTAACCTTAACCTAACCTAACCCAACTCTAACCTAACCTAACCTAACCCAACCCAACCTAACCTAATCCCAACCTAACCTAACCTTAACCTAACCTAACCCAATCCCAACCTAACCCAACTCCAACCTAACCTAACTCTAACCTAACCTAACTCTAACCTAACCTAACCTAACCCAACCTAACCTAACTCTAACCTAACCTAACTCTAACCTAACCTAACCTAACCCAACTCTAACCTAACCTAACCTTAACCTAACCTAACCTTAACCTAACCTAACTCTAACCTAACCTAACCCAACCTAACCTAACCCAACTCTAACCTAACCTAACTCTAACCTAACCTAACCTTAACCTAACCTAACCTAACCCAACTCAACCTAACCTAACCCAACTCTAACCTAACCTAACCCAACTCAACCTAACCTAACCTTAACCTAACCTAACCTAACTCCAACCTAACCCAACCCAACTCCAACCTAACCTAACCTAACCCAACTCAACCTAACCTAACCTAACCCAATCCCAACCTAACCTAACCTAACCTAACCTAACCCAACCTAACCTAACCTAACTCCAACCTAACCTAACCTAACCTAACCTTAACCTAACCTAACCTAACCTAACCTAACCTAACCTAACCTAACCCAACTCCAACCTAACCTAACCTAACCCAACCTAACTCTAACCCAACCTAACCTAACCTAACCTAACTAACCTAACCTAACTTAACCTAACCTAACCTAACCTAACCTAACCCAACTCAACCTAACCTAACTCTAACCTAACCCAACCTAACCTAATCCCAACCTAACCTAACCTTAACCTAACCTAACCTAACCCAACCTAAATCCCAACCTAACCCAACCTAACTCAACCTAACCCAACCTAACCTAACCTAACCCAATCCCAACCCAACCCAACCTAACCCAACCTAACCCAACCTAACCCAACCTAACCTAACCCAACCTAACCTAACTCTAACCTAACCCAACCCAACCCAACCCAACCCAACCTAACCTAACCTAACCTAACTTAACCTAACCTAACCTAACTTAACCTAACCTAATCCCAACCTAACCTAACTCAACCTAACCCAACTCAACCTAACCTAACCTAACCTAACCTAACTCAACCTAACCCAACTCAACCTAACCTAACTCAACCTAACCTAACCCAACTCAACCCAACCTAAATCCCAACCTAACCTAACCCAACTCAACCTAACCCAACTCCAACCCAACCCAACCCAACCTAACCCAACCCAACCCAACCCAACCCAACCCAACCCAACCTAACCTAACCATAATTAGATGTACATAATAGATTAGTCTTTTTCTTTGGCACGCTCAGTAGTCTAAACTGCTTGATGGATTTCAACATAAGTTGAGGGAGACATGCTATTATTTGTAAATATGGTGTCTTTGTATTAAAAAAAGAGAAGAGCAATAAAAAAAAACGCCGTCTGGTTTTGTAATTTTTTAATAATTAGATTACTACTTAATGATTTCTTGTATTTACGCGAACACTGCACATTTGTAATGGAACTATTATTTACGAATTTAATCGCATTTGATTTTGTTTTCTACGTTCTTGCTGTTGTTCTTGACTGATGGCGGGACCAACACCTCGAAAAATACCAGACAAAAATTAAGCAGACCGACGACGGCCAGTAGCGTCGAAGGTGCGAGGTGTATGATACTGCGATACTGCGCTAGCCGAGCGGAGCAATAACGGCAAACCATGCTTATGGGTTGAAGAATGTATGAGTATTTATTCTTAATATATTTGTTCCACACGACATGTTTTACAAACTTGTAGTACAACTGATAGCCTCAAACAAACTTGAAAAGTTTTCGGTAAAACATCCTTTACCTGACTTAAGTTTATCTTATCTTTCGCTTAAAGCTTTAAGGTTTAAGGTTTTCGGTTAAAGACTAAGTCCGGTTATTAAGAAACAAACAAAACGTTATTTGCTATTTCTTTGAATGTATGTGTATTTCGCGTCATTTTATTACTTAGAGAATAAAACACTTTTCATTTCATTTCGAGGATTTATTACTAAGTTACAATTTCTAAATTTTATCCACTGCTAAAGTGTCCCAAAAAATAACAATTTTTACCAATCACCACGCCTGGCAATAGAGTTGGCGATTGTTAAACTTCTCGTACGCATCTTATACATTGCTTGCCATCACCGGCCTTGATAATTTAGGCCTGACATATTTGAGTAGGTTATTCAACCATCTGACAGAAGCCGCGATATGTAACTGGCATTTACCTCAGTCGATATTTACGACGTTAACGGGATGAGCTTCTCTATGACTGAGGTTGGCACCCTAGTGTAGAACGTAAAATATGAATAAATGTTTACAATAGTATTAGAAAACATCTAAATATAAACATTTTAAAGATGCATAAAATTAATATTAAAAATATTACATTATAATTTAATAATATTAAAATACTCGTAATTTGCTTAGAATAAATGTCTAATATTCTTAGAGAATAACAAACAAGTTCATACGTAAAAATGTAATTTCATTATGGAGATGAAGCTAATATAAGATTCCTACAGACTAAACTACGACATAAAATGTAATTCACAATGAGCTGGTATCTTGCTTATTATAAGGCTCATTGTGGTACGACATTGAGCAATTCAACAAAATAATCCTTGAGGTCTTATTAAGGCGTGGAAAAGTTGGCAACTTAGCGAACTTCTGTTAACGGTTATTTTAGATTAGTAGTAAAGTAGTTTAATACGGCATAGAGCCCAGGTTGCTCAATGTTTAAGGAGCATACTTTAATTTCATAGTCCGTGGGAGACTCGAGTTCAGTGCAGACATCACCGTGATTTGAATTCTAAAAATTGCAATTAACAATAAATTAAAATTTTCTTTCTTGGCATTAAAGGAAACAACGTGAAGAAACCTGCATGACTAAGCAATAATATTCCGAGGGAATATGAAGTACGCCTAACCTCATGGACGCAGCTTGGCGGATTCTTCCTGGTTCCAAAACCGTCTTAAATGGAGAAGGTTGGGTTGGAAAATTTCAACTGTCGCTATTTTTTTTTTGTAATTGGAAGATATAAAGAAAGTCAAATTTATAATTTAAGATAAGCGTTTCGTTTACAAGCAGAGTATTGTAGAGTTATTCTAGAATATTTAAAATGTTAAGTATTTTATCCTAATTGTTAAGTATCTATGTCCTCCAAACCCACGTGGGTAACGGTTTCATTAACCTGGAGGGGTCGTTGACCATGGGCGTCAGGAAAATCAAAATTCAGAAGCACCAGCCCTACCGACCCCAAGCGACAAACATGGTCCATGGCTCCGCTGCCGACTACAAAGGGCCACGGAGGGTGGGATAGCAAGTTATGACCAAACGAAAACTTTGATTTTTAGATAAGAAGAAATCATAATATCGAGCATCTATGTATCTGTTAATCCATCTCATCCTGTCATCAATTTTCTAATTACATTAATAGTTATTTAATATAAAAATTCGACTTCGCGCTGTATCTTCCAAGTGCATATTTATAACTCGACCAAATTTACGGGTGATCTCCAAATCGTTTCAGTAATGCCTGAGCAATCGGGGAATAACATTAAAAAATACATTCAAATTAAGGACATCCTCCTCCTTTGATGTTGATGGAAAATATCATAACCTTAAATTTCCTTCAACAAACCCTCTTTCCAAAGCTCTACAGCATAACTTAATAAATTTTAGGACTTCAATCTGTTGTGACATAATTTCATTCTACTTCAATGTCAAAATGTCGTTTTAATAATAATAATATCACAAATGTAAGTAGCATCTGAACGTTATTTAATACGCTACTCCTTACTGAAATATTTTCATCTCAGCCATTAGTTATGATTAATGGTGTGGGGTAGAGCAAGACAACATCGTAATATTAATGGTAGATACCATTGTTGTCGATTCGTAGCTTTCTCTCGAGTCATAATAGAGATGTGCTGTGCCAATATATATGAAGCATATTCTAAAAATAGAAACGACCAGCCAAGTGCGAGTCGGGCTCGCGCATTGAGGGTACGTACAACCACACAATATATCTGTGTTATGTATTTACCACAAAACTTGTGTTTTCTTCCATTCAGTTAGTGATTCCTTGCGCGAGCTCGACTCACACTTGGCCGGTTCTTCTATGGGTTGTTTAACTTTAGAGTGAGTATTATAAACACACTCAGTTTGACGCTTGTATGTAGCAATAAAAAAACCTTTCTTGTATGAAGACTACTTAATGATTTATTTTGTTTTTTATACTACTTATTCGAATTTCTGCTATAATAACACATTTTACTGTGAAATTTTCAATCGGTTATCTCTAGTATTACAGTTCAAAAGAAACAGCATTTTAGTGTGGCGGACAGACGAACGGATGGACAAACGGTGAGACGGCCTTAGTAATATGGTTCATACGTGGCTCGAAAAAAAGATTTATTATGAAAAAGAAAACCACTTTCAGCACCATATAATGTATATAAAAATAAACTTATATTATGTTATATAAGCTCAAACGAACAATTCACGATCAAATCGGAGACGTTCTGGAAAAAGGCCAGGTCAAGAGTACTCTAAGCTAACGAGCATGCATGCGAATATTGATGAAAGGGCAAGAAGCGAAAGACGTATGTCAGGACCGTAGCAATTGGAAGAAGATTGTCTCTGCCTACCCCGTTGGGAACAAGGCGTGAATATAAGTATGTATGTATGTATATTATGTTATACTAGTTAATAGTACTATATCCTTCATATAATATCGGCAGTTATTAACTGCGCAGGATATTACAGTGCAAGTTAACGGGCAAACTCATAATTTGTGGGGTATATTTGTCCGGCACGATAATTTACTCCGGCTGGGATACGAAGTCAGGACCTATGGGTTAGTAGTCAGTGGCTTAGTAACTACTAAGCCATAGGTGCAATACTAACTGTAATCTCATTTATTTTTTTATGTATTTAATGTATGTACATATTCTTATTCTTGAGCTTTACTCAAAGCCTCTTCACACTTCACTTGGCACAAAAATATTGTACAATTATTATTAAAAATACTACTACAATTACTATTTTTTTGTTTTTTTTTTTTTTTATATATACTTAAATTTATTTATTTTCAATTGTACGCTTTATAAGGCTTTTCAAATGAAGAAAAAAGTATTTCAATAACCTTACCGGTCTGTGAATACTCCACAACAGATCTCTCCTATAGGTAGGATTTTAATCCATAGCCATAATCGCCTCGCTCGGCAAGCGGATTGGCGATTGCAGAACCGGACTCCTCGCACCTTAGTTGCTGCTGCCCATCTGTTTAGTTATTTTCGAGATGGTTATCCCGTCTGTACTCTCTCACACTGACTCTGTCAGTAACCTTTGCTATTTTCAAGGCTTTAAGACCACTATAACTCTTACACTACCTCTAACACTAAAAAGCCCACTTTACTCACGGGAAGAAAGGGGATGGCGGATTCTAACTCCATTACCACACCGCAATAAGTGACATCCTAAATCATTTGAAAGTGTTGTGAACGAAGATTATAATTTTTCGACGACGTTTCATATTAATTAATTTTCAACCGAGCTGTAAATTTATCTAATGTGCACATCTGCTGGCATGATGCTACGTTATAATTAGTCTACCCTTTAGTAAAGGGTCACGTCTACGCGTCACAACAAATTAAGACAAATTTGTGTTACACATATGAAGAACATTCTGCTTATTTTAATAATTTAAAATGATTTATTATTACTAATTCTCCACTCATTTTGCGTCGTTAGCCGATTGTCGTAATTAGCCACATTTGGTGTGGCAGCCTAAGAAACTGCCATTTCCTATCTTTTAGTGGTTGTCTTAAAAAATTAAGCAACATCTAATGGCAATCTCAGTGAGTAAAGCCGGAGATGACTAGTCACAGGATTTGACTGCTAGCCGAAGTCAGTATTTATATATATTACGCCATGCGTTGTTCCACATCTCTGACACTGCATCTGACTCCTCCGGTTTCGCATAAGCATCACATCGGATACTGGAAATGGAGAAGAGCGAGTGCTTCAGTAGCACCACTTGTACACACAGCAGTGCAATATATCTTAACTTCAGATAGTAATAGAAAATTATCTAATCAGACATCATCACGTTATAGTAAAACGTGGCACATTGGCATAAACGACGCAGTATAGTGTATATATTATGCTGATTATGTATACCATATTCATATTATAAACAAACCGTATCAATATTAATAAGTAAATTCCTGACATGAACAGACTGGAACATATATTTTAATAATTGCTACCTCATTGACGCAGTACGAATGGTAAGGAAATCTGCCACAGAACCAGGAGACTTAAGACTTTTCAAACTTAGGAGTATGAACGATTTGTATCGTTAATAGCCAGGTTACTAAGTGTGCCAACGACACGGCGTCAGCGTCACTTTGTCTTAAATGAAATCTGGTAAAAAGTGGGTTAGTAAGTATTGGGTATACGACCGTGAGGATTTATTTAATTATTTTTAAATTTAGAAAAAAATAATCAAAGCTATGATGGTATTAAAACGTGCTTAATTTTCATCGACATGGTATACTCTCTTTACTTAACTTACGAATTCTAGTTAACCTGCCTTTCATTACGTTTTACTTACACTGTATTTTTTTAAGATGGCTGCGATGTTCGTATTACTTAACAGGGTTTAAAAACAGTGTTACATTTTAAATGTTAAATGGGAGGGATATGTTATAGATGTAGTGGCAATTTACATGTGTATAGTTAATTTACCTGAAAAGTAGTAAAGATTATAATTACCCTTTACTACATAATAATTTACATCTGATGCTATAATAAACTTTAATGAATGACGATGCATTTATTCATTAGGCATAAATATTTATAAATAACTAGTGATAATTTTAAAAACCATGAAGTATGCATCTCTTCATACACACGTAATTCATTCATTTTAGTTATACTTGTATACATATCACATGATCCTAACCTTTACACACAATTCGATTAATAAGTTTCATAACAATATCAATTAAGCAACAGTAATTTGGAAACAGCGGAATCGAAAAATCTAGATGATTTTGTGATGCACATAAAAATAACATTACCTGAACAATATAAAAGTACTTCAATAGCCTCATAACGGAGTGAAATAAATTGGATATTACCCATAGCCAACATACAAAAAGTTAACAGCTATTATTTTAATAATTGCGCTTTTTTTCCAACAGAGTCGATTTTTAACGCGCTTATTTTAGCTGCACTCGTAACGCTGATACTAAATGTAACTTTTTTTTTATTTCTTTTTACATTTCATCAAAAAATATTTATTATTTAGGTAAGTTAACCTTTATTAACTTGTATAAATAACTAGCAATTTGCTATAGTTGTATTTTACTATATCCTTGAAAGATTTTTTTATTTAATACGTTTTAGTACTTCCCCAAGATAATGCTATAAAATTGTCTCCTCAGCGTAAGAAGAATATTTTTTATTTATTTATCAGTCGAATTTATCCCACGCCCAGTATAACTTTCAATCTCCTCAGCTATCTGGAGAAAATTTACATATATATTTACGCCTTGTTCCCAACGGGGTACGTAGGGACAATTTTCTTCCACTTGCTACGGTCCTGACATACGTCTTTCGCTTCTTCCATTTTCATCAATCTTCGCATGCATGCTCGTTGCTTTAGAGAAAATTTACGAACGAACAATACTCATTCGATTTAAGGATAGTGAACTTAACTTACTTCCAAACGAGCTGTTCAGCTTTCGAGCTAAACACTCGTGTGTTCAGTAAGTGCACCGTCTTACGGAGCACGTACTTGAGCGCCTTAACGAAAAACAAAAATACCGGGTGAGAGCACTCTCCTACCTTCTACTCTTCTTTTACTTCCGATATCAACGTATCGATTACATTCGCCTTCAATCAATCATTAAAAATCGTAGGCGTAAATAAAACCGATAACGTAAAAAGTCCCTAAAATTACACGTTTCGACAGGCCGGTTCTATGTTACCTTTAATAAATAATATTAAAAACGTAAGTAATAAAGCGACATTCATATCCAACCGCCTGATCATGTATCGTACAGACCAAACCCTCGGTTTCCCAAAAGGTTACGGAAGTGCTTCCAGTAGGGGTAGGCGATAATATCAGTTTTCTGCAGCCGTCATCCGCTCGCCTAAATATAAAAGGTGACGCACCAAGTTCAAGTTCAAGAAATTCTGTCGGTTGCGTTTCCATCTTTCCAATGACCGTGTCGATAAGCAGTATTTCCTTGATGCCACTGCCTGGCACGCGGCATGTCTCGATTCAAGTTAGGATGTCGCGTAATTCTCTCCCTCAGTATGGATGTCAGTGTCTTATGTACGTTTGCCTTAACCTGGTCTTTAGGAACTAAATGAGTGGCCCCTGTAGTGAAGAGGCTCTGGAGAGACATCTGGGCGAGAACCTCTGAGAAATGCCGGGTGAGTACAGCGTGACACTCTATGAGCCACTTTTATGCAGTCCGTCAAGTCCCGGACTTTTTCCATTCGGGCCCTACAGACTGCCTCAACTTCCAGTCTGAGACGAATTCCATAAGTGTAGTACCTACACAATGACTCGCCTCGACCTCCGAACAAAGGCCTTCGCTGTGGTTTACGGACTCGGACCGACTTAATAAGCCTCTTCTGTTCACTCTGAAAGAGGCGATTCTGGTTGAATCGCCAAATACGCCAAAGCAGCTCCGTTAGCTTTTGCGTATTATCCGGCTGGGAAAAGTTGAAATTGGTCCCACAAACACTATCCTGACGGTGTGCACAATTATCGGCCTTTTGTTACCCGAACTATAGCAAATCAACCTGCCAATGAGGGCCCTTGCCCTTGCGATAGGGACCTCAATTCTTTTCTTCCACTTTGGGATAGTGCTTCTTTGCCTAGTAGGCGTACTGCCACTGTACGGCAAACTGTTAAGGAAGCGCTAAAGAGAAATGAGTCTGTATGACAATTGTCCCAGCTAGCTTCAGAATGTTCACAGTGTTAAATTAATGTTATTAATTATATTTTTAAACTTTTGCAGCAAATTGGAAGTTTTTAACAGAGTAATACACATAACATTTGTCAACAAACCACTCATGTAAATGCGGTTTGAAAGTCATACGCGGAAAATTATGTAGCTGAAGGTAATTTATTATATATTTTGATCATCATGTAATTACAACTTTTTGAACTCAGAGCAGTTTTACACTGAGAACTGTAATGTAATAGAGACCAAATTTCACCACCATTTAATTAAAAGTATAATTGTTTATTACATTCTATTTTCAGCGTTAACCGTTCACGTATTTTAACTTTGGAAACAATTGAAATTAAATTTTTAAGACTCATATTAGAACCAATGATACTGAAACATCAGGACTAATGGAGAAGGATAGAAACCAGATTCAGTGACAGTGTTTCCCTACGGAATTAAAATAGCTACGCTAAGGCCATTTCTATATTTCAACATCTGAATTATTAAAAACCTTTCTTAGTGCACGTCCGAACCACATGATAAATATAGGCTTCTCTCTTATTTCAATATTGTAGGACATTTTTATCTAGACTTATATTTTTTATCTTTTAGTTTTCATATGCACACATCATACGCAGTCATCGAAGAAACTAATGTTATGCGATTTTGAAAGAAGTAAATGTTGAATTGTTCCATTTTTTGACGTAACACTAATTATCCATAAAATTATTTAAAAAAAAATTATGTCTTTATTAAGATTATATATTTTGATAACGTAACCTTGAGATAACAATCTAAGGCCAATAGTCTAATGGATTGGGTGCGAACTTGCGACCTGACATCGCACGTTCTGCAGAATGCGCTATTCAGTCGAGAAGTCGATACAAGCTCTAATGCTAATTTAACAGGAATATTAAAAATGTTGAAAGCATTGCTAATTTATTTAAAAAAAAGAGACTTAAAATAAATAAAGAAGGCCTTTTTTGTTTAAGAAACAATTATTTTGGTAAGTAATATACATTATTATTATTTTATTAATAAATATATTAATAATAGATTTAGTTAATACCATTTAGGGTGATTCAGCGTAATACCTAAATTGATTTTAAGTTAGAGCTTATCTACTCTCCAAATCAACTTGTCTACATCCCAAATTAAATTAGCATTGCTAACTGTAGCACAAGTAGGTTAATTTTATTTTAATAAGGAAAATGTTGCCGACATGTAAATTTTGTAGATATCCGTTGAATCCGTGATTGAAAAACCAATTAAGAGACAGATAGACAAAAAAAAATTAAGTAGATTATTGATTTAATATCTGTTACACTTTTAATAATGAAGACTATTAAATAATAAGACTATTTTGAGCTTTGATTTCACAGTACGCGAGTAATTGGGACTGAATTCTGGTGCTTCTGAACACCACACACGGTGACAATACTAAAATTGCTAAATACAATTTATTTGCTGAGTTTATCATGTGTCGGCGGTGAATGAAAAAATCATGAGATAACCTGCATGTCTGAAAAATATTTCCAGAATATGTGAAGTCTGCTGCACTGAAGCAGCGTGGCGGACACTTCTGCATTTCAAAACCCCCTCAAGCAATGAGAGAAGGCCATTGTCCAGCTTTAGGAAATTTACGGATTTTATCATTTTGAAGACATATTTAAAGTAGGTTACTGTCCTGTTACGTGTTACGTATTGCACGTACCGCACTCTGAGTATTTTTAATAGATCTTTGGCGTTTATTTACTGTATGTAATAAAAATCGATTGTTTCTATGCTATCCGATAGTAGCGCTTTACTATCGTGTACTTATAAAGTGTAAATATTTAACACGAACAATATCTATAAGAAATCACACACAGGAGTCAGATAAATAAAACGCCATATCGTCAGAAAATATCACAACCCAAAATATTTCATCTGAGATAGGATGAGTTTTATTCAAGAAAGTAATAAATTAATTCAATGTGTACATCTGCTGCCACGATGCTTTATCATGATGAACTGATCCCTCCACGGGACCATTATTATATTTTATTCCACATCATTGTTGATTTATTTGACACTATTGCCATCGCCATTTTTACTCTCACATTTTAAACTTGCTGAACGCTATATTTTTCTATGAAAAGTGATTATTGTTAAATGTAAGTTTATAAACTAAAAATGGAATAAAATATAAATTGAAATAAATCTAAATATATCTATAAGAGAAAACTTTTTATCGAGATAAAACTCGGGCTGCAGATCTTGGTCAACTTTATCGATGGTAAACCAAACCGAGATCTCGTACCTCCTTAAGAGGGAAAGAGTTGCCGCAAAACCCCTCTAGTCGCCGGAAGCCTCTTTAGTTAACAGGGGTCTGAGCTAACAGCATACTTTAGTTAACAGCATCGTTGCTCTTAATTACTTTTTACTTGCGTACCACCAGCTCGCGAGTCTTTTCCGCCGAAGCCGTCCGAAACCATTATTGCCGAACTCGACGAAACCCATCAACGGCTTCAGTAACAAGTAGATAAAAAAAAAACAGATTTTGATAATCAAATTAATTGTAAAAAGTAAAACATTTTTGTGACATCTTTAAAATAGGAAAAATTGCATTACCCAATATTAGAAATATTAAAACCCATTGTTATGGTCATAGTGACTGCCTATCTTCTTATTAAGTTCTTTATTGTTATAAGTAGATGATCTTATTTGGTTGAATATCAAATACGTTATTCTTTATTAGTTTTAATTATTTTTTATAGTTCTGCAGAATTATGTATGTAATACAGTTTGCAGAAGGCAGTGAATAAGCATTGAAAGTGAATAAGTATAGAAGCAAAGTTTCAAACTTAAATTGCTGTAATTAACCTTTCATTAAAAAGAAACATTACAGTTAATCATGGAAATATTTTATTTTTACCAGAATAGGGACTAAATTATTCATAAGACAAGGCGGAAAATAAACTTACTATTCATATTTCAAGTTGACAAATTAATTAAAACTGCCGCTTTATAATATTTGTCCTTTTGTTTCGTTTTTATATGTTGTAAGAGTTTTTGATATTAATTTAATTTATTTAAAAATTTAGCGACATTTAATTCGACTTTGTTACATTTTAAATTGACTGTATCTGAAGTGTCTTAATTCAAGTTTCTTCGGTAAAAGCACTGCTAATGTTTTGCCAGTAAAAAATGACATAATTTATTTCTGTATCCTGCAATGGTGGATAAAACTATTGCAGGATACAGAATGGTTGGCAAAAGTGGAATATAATTCTCGTAGATATGTACTCAATATAAGTTGTTGTCTAGAGGCCCTGGTAATAATATAAACACATTGGTTCTATTAAACGACGATGATAAAAATTCCGATCCAATTTGGATCTGAAAAGCCAAAGATATTTCTGATGTAATATCCCCGAAAGTTGGCCGTTGTAATTTATGATGTTTCTAAGATACTGGAAAAGAAACAGTAGTAATTTTAATTAAAAATAAATCCCTCTACTTCTATTGCCCAGCAATATCGTTCTTTAACTTGGCGATATGCATTAATAAAAAAAAAATTGTACATGTAAAATGCATTTTATTTTAAGCTTTAACCTCTAAATCTTTAGCGCTTTAACGTGAAAGATTAATTTATTTTAGCTGCGGAAAACATTCCTTCTAATCTTGAAATCTACGTGTAACCGACCGTATTTAATGATTATCTTTGCCCGAGGAAAATGCAATTTAAATTTAATGATATGAATTTTGTTTAGTCACAACTCTAGCTGTACGAAATTCGGACGTTAATTCTTACTCTTGTACATGTGAATTGGTACAATAATTGATAATATGGAAAACGAAAATTCTGAAGATACTGTGGTAAGTGTAACAAATTTCATAGAAATTAAAGAGTAAGCGTGGTAAGTGTAAAATTTATTAACAACATATTGTATATAAAATTTATTAATTAGTTATGTAACGTTTCCAGAAAAATGTATCAGCACAGGATGAAATTACGAAATTTAAAGAAAACCTTCTTCAATCTGTGTCGTCGAGCAGGTAAGTATTCTTTAGTTACTACTACATTAAGTAATATGTTTGGTCTTTGAAATTTTGTGAAGTCATATTAGACGAAGTGTTTTATTAGTATTTCAAGCTAACGTAGATCTAATAACGCGGTGAGAGAATATTATATTTTTTAACTTTATTATATGAGTTGAAAGTATATTAAAAACTGAATGAAAGTATCGTAAACTCTATTTAGTTACAGCAACTGTTTATTTCAACGTAACCTGTTTTATTTATTTAGCTACTATTTTACATAATTCTAATTAATCGGCTTTCTTCAAAATAAAGATATAAAAGCTTTGTCTAAATTTGCTCGGAGAATATTTAGTAACATTTAACTGCAAAAACTCAGTTGTCGAAATATACAAACGAAAACCTGTAGACGTTCAGCAAAAGGCTTAAATACGTTGGTATCAATCGTTTTGACTTCAAAGTTATTTTAATTTATTGTTTTGTAGCAAAATTCTTTATTTTACCATTTCTCTGTAGAAGATATTAAAAATATATTTGCACTACAGCTAACTCCTATAAAAATTGATAGGAAATTCATTATTGATTTTAAATACCTTGTCGCATTTAATTTTACTTTTAAATTCTACTAATAAATGTTATTATGTCACCATAATATATATACTAAATTATATACATAATACATTTTTTGCGTAAATGTAACACATCACTTTTTTTTTGATCATCTTAGCCAATTTACTTCCGTTGCTGAATCCTAAAGACATTTATTATTATAATTTTTTTTGTAATCATTGAAATATTCTTTTATTGTTGCAGTAATCCAATAACATCAAATGATTTAGAATTGAATGTTCCATATAAACCACGTTCACGTTCGGGATCAAAAGCTCGCGATGCTCTTTGTATACCCGCGAATGTGTTGGCTGAGTTAGACGAATCTAAAATTTTTGAGCTCAAAGAGGTAGGAATTTATTTTTTATATTTAAGTTAGCTCAACTTGTTTCACATACAATTGTTTTATTTACATTGCAGGCCTTTCTTCTTTTCGACCTGAATGGAGATGGATACATTGATCACAATGATTTGCGTGGCACATTTATCAGTTTAGGTGAGACGGTTGATGAGCACGTAGTTCGAAACATGCTTACCGAGGTAACTTGATAAAGTAGTTTCTGGATACATATAAAATTAATTAAATATCGATGAAACATATTGCAGCAGAGAAAAGATAACGATACGAAAAGTTAAAGCCATAAATGATAAAACAATGTTTTTTTACAAGAAAATATAATTTGATTTAGAAATAAATTATGAATAATTATGAATGTGTATTGTGAAATCAAAATCTTAAAAGTGCGCGTATTTTTCAAAGAAGCAAATTTTAAAAACGTTTTATTTTGTTAAAAATAAATTACTAAATCCAGTTAAACCAAACTTTAACTTTTTTTTGTTTCTAACTAGGCATCCAATCCACTAGACTTTGATGCTTTTGTCAACCTTCTTGGTTACAAAACCCTTGAGCTTGACTCAGAAGAAACTTTGAGAGCAGCTTTGTCACGCTGGGATGCGGAAAATACTGGACTTATTTCAGAAGAAAGGTACTCGTATATGATATAACATTAATCATTAATATTTAAAAAAATATTGTCAACAGGTTAAACAGGGAAAAAGTTAAATATAGTATCCGACTTACCACTTTACTACACAGTGAAATGCTTTATTTTTTGCATTCCTACGTACCTCTGCTAGGGAAAAGAAAGTCTCTCATTTCTGGAAGAAAAGAATCCACAACACTGCTCTAGAGCCGGTGAACCAATTATTTTTTTAAAAAGTCTCTGATTTAGAGAGGTTTCTTCGAGAGCATATTTCTTTTTACTCACCACGCAGCACTTGAGATATAAATTTAAAATTTCAGTGGTACTGGCACCGGAAACCAAAACATATCTGGTAAGCTACAAAACTACTGAAACGGTTATCTAATTATTCAACTTTACTTTCCATAACTGATATAAGGACCTCTCTATTATTAAGAACTAAAGAATGCCCGTTACCCTGTTTAAACAGTTATTAAGTTATATTGGTCAGTAACAGCGGCCAAATACAAATAAAATTATTGCACATTTTTGCTAGGAGGTAGAATAACTAGCACTTTGGAGGACCTGGACGGATTCTAGACGACCAGCTCAATGGTGAATTTCCATAGTTGCTATTCTAATAATACGTGGTGCCTTACGTCTTAGCAACTGATATATAAGAGATAGAGACTGTGTAAGGGATGCTAGATAGAGAAAGTCATAGAAAATATTACTGATTTTTGCACCACAAGACGTTAAATATTATAAAGTTTTAATATTAAAATATTATTCTAAAATTAAAGTATACACATCATTCATAAGTTTCCGAAATTCTCATTAGTAAGAACCATCCACATAGAGGATCGAACTCGATTCTACTGATTCGAAGGTAGACCCCCTTAATATTTTGCTATCAATATCTACGTATATAATATAGTTTAATTAAACATTATTATCGACTAACAATCTTCCTTCTACATAAAACCATAGGAATAAAAATGCTCAAGTTGTGTTTTACTTCTAATTAATTCTCCATGGTCACGTAAGTAATAAGCTATAACTTAGGACTAACTACAGAAATAGCCTAACTTATCCAATCTCTGAAATTGTGGCATCAGAAGTTCGCTTAGATGTTACGGTGGAATTTTTGCTACGCTAAACTTGTTCATAATTGTTTTATTTCTGGTAATCGTTTAAAACATAACCGATTTAAGTTATCAGAAATATGAAAATGTGTAAATATTTCAAATATACATATATGAATGATATGAATGATGATACAATACTTATGAATGATGTGTATACGCTGTTACACTGCGCTGAGGATATTATAGTGCCGAAAGTACAAACGCAACCACAGAGGCACGCACTCGTCGTTAATTTCCGTTTACGATGCAACGTATATGCGATTAGATCAGTGAAAGAAACTGACCGTCAGAGACACCGGACGGCCAAACCCGAAAACCAATAATTAATGTTTTTGAACATTACATCGGCTTCATCTGGAATTCAAACCTAAGACCCATGTCTGAGCAGTCAACTACGCTAAACACGCGGTTGGCACATAGACTTAACCATACGTCAAAGACTAGAAAAATCTATTTAAGCGCTCAACTAAAATATTTAGAAAATAATTTCTAGCGGTATATAAAATTTCATATTTTTTTATGAATGTGTAATAATACATAAAAAAAAGTTAGCTGCTGCTTGGCGTCATTTTTATGAAGAAGCTTCCTAGATTCCTTTACTATCTAATACAAATTTTTCTAATCGTGGTTAAAATAAAGTACGTGCTATAAATGATTCTCTTCTGGGTACAAATCTCCTATTTTTTCGATTTTATGAGGCAATATGAGCAAACGGTGATGGTAAATGATTATCGACGTCCACGTACATCTGCAACAGCAGAGATCTGCAGGTGCGATGCTGGCCTTTAAGGATATTTGGGGGATGTGAGGTATCACGGGAAGAGAGGAGTTGACTTCCGGTTACCTCACTCACCGAACGTAACGCAGAAGCACGAGATGCATCTACTTCTCGCCGTTATTCTGTGAGACCGCGTACTTAATCAGTCAGTAATGGCAAAAGTATTTTTTTTACTTATGTACTCCATATTTTAGGTGTATCTGCCCATTACCGGTCCTAATCATAAAAGATTGGCATATTTGAGATCGTTACTTCACTATGTATAGGCCATCAAGATATTTTCCACTTTTGGCAACACTGTGAAAGTCGTCACTTCATCTAATGGTTATTTATTTACGTACAACGCAAACTTAAGAAAAACTGTTCAAATTTGGTAAAATAATGTACTAAGTTAAATATTATTTGTAATAAAACTATAAGAGTTGAATTAATTAACATTTGAGTTCATTACACTTAACTATAAATTAACGGATATTTAAATTATAATTCCAGGATACGACATGATCTCATGACATGGGGCGACCGATTCACTGAAAAGGAAACCGATTATGCTCTAGACGAAGCACCAACAATCGAAAAAAATGGGAAAATAATGATAGACTACATACAGTTTTGTAGTCAGTTAAGTGGTCTTCGGAAGGTTAAAAAGTAAATATAAAAGTAATATTCAAATATAAAAAACTACCGACCGATCAAAAACTTAATAGAATGTGATTTTAACTTTACGTTATATTAATCAATAAAAATTGTAATAATCTAACTGGGACAAGTTATAAAACAATAATAATGTAAAAAAATATTTATGTTATTTTAAAAAAGCCGTTAAATTTTAAGAGAATATGCTATAAATTACCGAACAAAATGTTTAGATAAGAGCGACTCCTAATAAGCCTTCTTAGATGAAAGGAAACTTTTGTTGCTCTTATAAAAAGTCTGTAGTGTGTAATTTCATGAAAATATTTTTTTTCCTTTTACAAAACTAATATACAAGTTATCATACGGTTAGATTTAAATAATAAAAGCCCAACATTTGCAATAGCGTTTGATTTTAGTATTAATTTTTTTGTCATCTTTCGTTCCCTCAACTTTTGTCATTTTCTTGTCGTTTCAAACATTGCTTTAACGGTGAATAAAAGTGCAACTAGTAGGTTTAGTCCACAAACTTGTATATATTCATAGAAATTCAAATTTATATAATAGTTTCGTTATTGATTCCAACGTTCTTGTAAAAGTTCTTTTTGAATTTACCTTCTCACATATTGACAAATATCTCAATTTTTCATTTCATTTATATAATTAAACTAAAGTAAGTAGTTGTTAAAATTTAAATTACAGTTCGAAGTAGCTAGCTCACGTCTCGTAGAAATGAACCGTCCGCTGAGTCTCTTTTACTGAATAACAAAGTTTCTAGAGTGATAAGCAATTGTCGGGAATTAAACTTCTCAGCTTCAGGCAGTGAAGATAAAATTTTACATTTTAGCGCGTTCCACCCACCGCATTCGTAAAATGTTTAATCCGGAATGTTAATACATCGTAAGGAAAACTGAAATTTAATTTATTTTAACTTATAGATAGTATCAAATATTTCACACCATTTAAATAAGATAGGTAAGATAGAATATGGAGAACTTAGAAGAATAAATTAACAGTCATTTTCTGCTATAAAACCTACAAGGTAATAATTTAAGGATTTTTTTGGAAACTGATAAGTAATTTTAAGTACTCACTCAAGATGCTCCTTGTAGATATCGAAGTCGGTGAATACGAGCTCGACAATTTGATGGGTATCAGCGACGAAAGTATAAAGAAGGCAGGTAATGTGAGCAGGATACGGCCGTGGATAATCTGGGCTGCTGAATGTTCCACGCTCCTTTCCAAAGGTAGACGTGAAGCGTATACAGGAACAACCTACAAGAAAAAATTAAGGAGTGAACAGAAATTAAAAGTTGATATTCTGAATGCGAAAATACGCCAATATTTAAAATTGTGCATTTTAAATATTGGCGTATTTTCCTGTGCACTTATTGTTTTTTTTTTTCGTACAAATTTACATTACCCCATGAATGACTGTTAAGTATAGTGGTTCATAATTAATTCGGCTGTCACAGAGGCGCACGCACATTCGCTTGATTATTTGGTGCCGTATTCGTATTAATTTACGTAAGAACTTTGAAAATGTAGCATTTTAACGCCCTTGTTTCACGCAAGAGTATTTACTAAACTTTTCATTAAATTTAGAGTTTTTGCCGCACCAACGTTCAATAACCGTGAATTCAGACAAGTAAAAAAACTATTAAGCATTCTATAAAAATATAATTGACATTAAAAAGCAAATTATTAATAGTTAACCATAAAAACATTTTTGATAATTCATTATTCAACTTGTCATAATTATGTCGATAATTGTCTTATTGGTATCATTGGCAAATAATACTATATCATGTTTCTTTCCAAGTTTATAAAAGTGAGTCATTAATATAAATAAGAAATAGAAATAGGCCGAGAACCGAGCCTTACCGAATGGTCATTGATGGTCGAACCGCAAAAACTAGCACCATTGATAACAACTTTTTGAATCCTGTTCTGTTGGTCACTACACGAGCCTCACGATTATTTGAGACTTTATTCACAGTTTTTTTTCGGTAGAGTATTTCTATAACTTAAAAATTAATGCCTAGTGCAATATAAATATAATCGTTCAATAACAGCTATTCACATATTTTTAATTTATAATATAATATTATCACTGTTTTAATTAAAATAATGTAACACGTAATTATCTGGATGCATACGTTTTAACTTGGTTAATTTTATCTTCGGAAAAGTAATAGCTTTACCACGTTGCGGTTGGACTTGGCTAACCACAAAAGTTCAGTTGTATGAAAACACTTACCATTATAATATTTCAATTTGGTTCATAATTAATTCGGCTGTCACAGAGGCGCACGCACATTCGCTTGATTATTTGGTGCCGTATTCGTATTAATTTACGTAAGAACTTTGAAAATGTAGCATTTTAACGCCCTTGTTTCACGCAAGAGTATTTACTAAACTTTTCATTAAATTTAGAGTTTTTGCCGCACCAACGTTCAATAACCGTGAATTCAGACAAGTAAAAAAACTATTAAGCATTCTATAAAAATATAATTGACATTAAAAAGCAAATTATTAATAGTTAACCATAAAAACATTTTTTGATAATTCATTATTCAACTTGTCATAATTATGTCGATAATTGTCTTATTGGTATCATTGGCAAATAATACTATATCATGTTTCTTTCCAAGTTTATAAAAGTGAGTCATTAATATAAATAAGAAATAGAAATAGGCCGAGAACCGAGCCTTACCGAATGGTCATTGATGGTCGAACCGCAAAAACTAGCACCATTGATAACAACTTTTTGAATCCTGTTCTGTTGGTCACTACACGAGCCTCACGATTATTTGAGACTTTATTCACAGTTTTTTTTCGGTAGAGTATTTCTATAACTTAAAAATTAATGCCTAGTGCAATATAAATATAATCGTTCAATAACAGCTATTCACATATTTTTAATTTATAATATAATATTATCACTGTTTTAATTAAAATAATGTAACACGTAATTATCTGGATGCATACGTTTTAACTTGGTTAATTTTATCTTCGGAAAAGTAATAGCTTTACCACGTTGCGGTTGGACTTGGCTAACCACAAAAGTTCAGTTGTATGAAAACACTTACCATTATAATATTTCAATTTGGTTCATAATTTCAATTTTAAGGTTTAATTATCATTTGTAATTAATTCTATTCTAAAAAGTCAATTTATTCAAACACCACAGGGTATTGTGCACTAAAATACGAAATTTAAATTATTTATTTTAAAATCGTAATTACTTTGACACTAATCTTCTTAATTTTACAGTTTAAGAGTTTAATAGTCCGACAAGGAACTCTCAGATCTTTTGGTAATTTCGTCCATCCCAGTTTATAGCAGCGTTTTATCTTCACGAGTTATAAAACAAAATGCTTGAAAATGCTTGGATAAAAAGTGCGTTGTGTTGTCAAGAAGCTTGTGTAAGGTCGATATTTTTATTTTAAATATAATCAAAACAAAGATCATTTTAGATCACACTAATATTAAATTATGAGCCAGCGAACGCCTTTCGCTCTACGACATTAAATTATGTGTTATATATGACATGTCCACGAATTACTTTCCACACAATGTGTTACGGAGATATAGCACATTGTGTTAACGAGGATCAACGAGGTCGTTATAATTTGAAGATAAACTAGTGTTATATCGACATTGAGATACAGTGTTTCGATTTTATTACAAAACAAATAACTTACCTTTGAATAAATATTGATAATTTTGATCATGATAAGGTATTATAAAAGTTGATTAGTATTATTATTGTTTGTTAACAGATAAAAAATAATATGTTTAAAATAGAAAGATGCACGCCCAGGGAAATCAGCAAATTTCCAATCCAGTCAATATAGGTAGTTATAATTTTTGTAAAAAAATTGGTCACTAGAAAAAGAAACCTTCCCCTTAACAAACCAATTAACAAAACAATGTTTTTTTTTTAGTCATACATTTAATGTGAACTCTGTAGAACATATACCCCAAACACATAATTTCGCTGGAAAATACATGCTACAGTGACGTGGAGGCAAGCCATGTTATTCATTTACGTGTCAAAACCCTTGAGATTTTTAGTGACCCAGTTCTTAACTGGACATTTCACAGACTTTTGAAGTCTGCTTCCATTGCCTAATTAGTAAGCTATCTTTAGAAAATAATTAAACTGCATGATATACATGATCATTCGTCCGTACGTACGCTAAATGGTAAAAATGTTACAAACATAAGAGATGTGATAGCTATTTTTTTCTTTTTAATGTCGTGTCGTTTTAAAAGTATCGTTTTAAAGTACGCGTTTTACTTAGGTTCTACTCACGGTTTCGATGCCAATGAAATTGACAATTGCAGTTTTAGTAAAATTATTCTTTCAAAATTATTATTAATTTACTCAAATTATTAGCGAAAAAAACCTTTTGTCGATTTTTCAAACTTTAGGTAAATATCAAATAGCTAAAATTGCAGACTAAATACAGCTGAGCTTCTGACAGGGGGTGGAAAGCCGATATTTTTAGTCCATCAGAAGCTATTTTCCTCATTCATGGAGGTGTTACACCGAAAGCGCGGAGTAGAAACGTGATAATCCTGTTCTTCAAGAAATAGTATAACTGCCTACTGAAGAAATATAGACCAAGATAGAGAAATATATAAGGCTATGATGTCTATCCGAGTACGAAAACCATCCAATTGCGTAAAGGAGTGTGATGTGATATGCCAGAAACTCATTAACACTGTATGGGAAGATGTTTTTAAGCTGCTGCAGTGGAAAGGATAATGTCGAATCATTATCGAAGGCAAATCATTATGGCAAGATTGCTGGAGGAGCTTAGCACTATGCTCAATAACATCTATTATGATTTGGTTAACAGGTTGGTCTTAAGATAAACATAGACAAGACGAAGATAATGTTTAACGTCCATGTCACATCAATACCGGTTGTTGTTGAGAACAATAGCCTCGAAGTGGTCGACGAGTACGTATACCTGGGACAAATTGTCAGATATGGTATGTCCAGCGTTTCGACCCAGAGGTCAATACATGCATCCAACTCTGTTGGGTTGCATTCGAGAAACTACGATATATCTTCATATCGTGTATACCTAAAAACCTCAAGAGCAAAGTATACAATCAGTGCATTTTGCCAGTAATGTTACGATACCATGACGTGGCTTTTCTCTGCAGTCCGTAAGAGGAACCTCAAAGTTGCTCAGCGGGCTACGGAAAGGACTACGATCGATGTTTTTCTGAATGATAGAATCTGCAACGATAACATCCACAGCATAACGAAGGTATACAACATAGCCGTAAGGATAAGCAAGCTAAAGTGTCAATGGACCCGCCACATTGGTCGCAGAACTGACAATCGATGGGGAAGAAACTTTTTCAAGTGGCAACCTCCTACTGGCAAACACAGTGTTAGACGACCAGCAGATAATGCAGTAAGTTGATGGATGCAGGTGGAACAAAACCGTGCTTTGTGGTAATTTTAGGGGGAGGCCTATGTTTAGCTGTGGACTTGTGACTTCTGACTGTAATGATGATGACGGTGATGACGATACGAAAACCCCAGTTTACGTTATCCGAGGTTAATATTCTATCTAGTTGTTTATTTGGGGATTAAAAAATCGCCCCTAGCGATCTTATTTAAAATACTAGAAGTATTTGCTTTTTAATAACCTCGTGTAATGTAACCAATTCGTAAACGAAAATATTTAATTTAAATATTATAGAAATTAAATAACTTTTAAATCATGAAAAGTTAGGCATGAAGTTAACAATTCATGATGCGAGGTTTCATGAATAACGGATGAAAAACTTTCCCGGATATTGAGGGCTATTGTGTGAAGTTACCACTCCGCTTTTAATCTTTAAAGTTTTTAAACAGGTGTTTTATAATTTACCTGTGCTAATTATATATGCGCCGTTAATTAAAAAAAAGAACACCGTGCCACCATCATGTAAGTAATTAAAACCGCATGCCCTTTGTAAGTTTTAAATTTATTTTCGTGATAAAACTCGTGATCTGAACAGTAAGATGAAAGTATGAAATTTCACTCCAAGTACCTCGTTTTCAAAAAAAAAGAAATATATTAATTTATTTATATTAATAATAATATATTACTCTCTAGCTCTCATTATCTATACGTTTCTGCCATCTCGAGGGAAGATCATTTGTGCCTTTACCTCGTAGACTGAATGTCATATCAATTGAAAGGTAAAAAAAATATATATCTTTCTACTGTTAAATAGAAAGACATATATTTTTTTAATTTAGGAGATAATAACTCTGTGTGAAACAAGTTCTTCAACTTTACATACACATACACTTGAATGGTCAAAAGAGTCTTGGAATATTCAAGTGTAAATTTAATTAAAAACGGCTACTTCATACATTAACTCCTAATAAAATCGAAGATATAATATTACCAACCCACATTGAAACAAGAGACCAACCAGTGAGCCACTTATATATTGAATCGTAAAAGAAAGACGTTATATTTTATTTTGGTCATGGTAATATTTTTTAAGAAATCCAATAAAAGCTTTATGTGATTGATTTTCATAGATTATATTTAAAGTTTTTTTTTATATCCGAATTTTTACGTTTATTTGAAAAAATTTACAGTTAGTACGTTTATTTTGCATGATGTAATTATTCAATTGCATTTGGCATCCGGATAATATCGCCCTCTTTCAAACACAAAGATGTACGCTGGACCAATTCATTTGAGCCAACTTCGTTTAACAAGGAAGATAACTGCAGTAGTTACATTCAACCAGAATTTAAATTGAAATCTCGTGTAAACTAGTTCCCGATTCGAATACGGCTTTTAGTTAGAAATCCCCGATTAAATTTTATGCTATTATCTTAAACTAAATCATTTCAATACTGTATATGAATTTTCCATGTAATATTAAAATGAAACTAAATGATAAATTGTGATGATTTTTCACATTACTTACTTCATAAAATAAATCATAAAGCTGGATTTCTCTTAGTTGTTTAAGCTTGTAATATTTTACGAATTATTTACTTTGTAAGGTAACGTCCTTTGCATTGTATTATGTACTTATTTTGTATCATCAACCACTTAATGATCTACACGCCTCTTCTAGTGGAAGGATTCACAGAGGAACTTATAGACTGCTACTGGTGACTTTATAATTTTGTTTTAAAGCAAATGTCGGTATCTCATAATAACTGTTTCGTTATTTCATTATTTGTTAAATATCAAAAACGAGACTTTTTTGGTCCTTTCAAATCAGACGAGATTATTTGGATCATAAGCTTATCGCCCTCGTAGTGTTCAAGCAAAGCAAAGATGCAAATCGTACGTAAGTTTCGAAAAACTCATTGTTAAGAACCGTCCACTTAGAGGATCAAACTCAAGTCAACTGATTCGGAGGAATATCCCCTAACCACTCGACTATCATAGTCCCCTAACCACTCGACTGTTTGTAATAATTACGTATAACTATTCAACTGTTGCACCCATTAATATAAAATTAATGATCGTTGACTCTTAAATTGTGGGCAGAAATCGCTTAAAGTTATATGACTAACAATAATTCTAGTCCATAAGTATATACGACATTGTTAAAAGGGTTGTCAAAAACTCAAGTAAGTGTTACTTAAATTTATCTTTATACTCTCAAGGCATAAATTTACCTTTACAGAACTGAGTATTTAAAACAAACGTAATTAAAATATAAAACACTAACATATATTACACCGATGACGTTCCTTTATATTATTGGAGACTAAGCCTATTTTTTATTATTTTACTTATGTATTATAATTATTTTACTAATCTCAGGTTCTGTAATATCATTCATTGCATGCATCACTGCGTTTGTAAGAAGTACAAAGTCTATTTGGATTGTTCGTTCGAGATTGTAATCAAGCTTTTACTTAAGAACAAGCTCCAAGCTAACTGGAATAATTTCTTAAGTATTTTGAGGCTTCCTTTTATGATCTATCTTGTAGTATTATACGGGCGGAGTACTTTAAGCTTTATTAGGGAAGGCTTAAACAAATTAAGATTAACTCTTCTGGCCAAAACAAAACAATTACAGATTAACTCCTGCTTTTTTTTAAATAATTGGGGATGTCAAACCGTAATAATAATAATATAGACCACTTATGATTTTAGTAATTATATCAGAATGGAATTTTTGACTGATTAGTTGGAGGTCCTCCATGTTGAAAGGATTAAGGTCTTTAACTCCAATGACCTAGACTATTAGACTGGCTAGAGCATAGCTCTTCAACATGCAGACCCTTTACGACGCAGAAACATACTGATACATGGGTATTTCACAAAATATAGGTATTGCCCACAGAATATAAGACTGCCTTAAGCAATCGATTCGCGATTTGTTTTTTGTCAGGTGTAAACAAAGCATGCGCGTATAACAGCTGTGCCTAGCCAGGAAAAATAGTTTCATTTCACAAAATGATATATATGTATATGGTTAGATGATAAATAATATGTTCAACGCCTTTCTTCATCAGCCTATTTAATTTCATGGCTGAAGACGCAGAAGCCAGCATGAATATCTTGAAATGTTTGTCTTTTCTTACCACGCTGGCCACCCTTGTTGAGTTTGAGAGTTTGGTATTTGGGGTACATAGGATGCACCGTCCTGGTAGCATCGAAGAATTTTTTTAGTATTTATTTTTTATCACGCATTAATGTTAAGTAATTTATACATAAGAAATACTTGCTGAATAGGTAATGTGATGTCCTCGCATAGAATAATGTATGTTGCGATAAATGTATCCATTTGTCTATTTGGACCCCGAAAATTTTCCCAATATCCCTTCTGAATTAATTATTATTTCTCGTCTACCTAAAAGCTGGTCTAAAATTTATTTAAACAGGTTTATTTTTTACTAAGTATGGAAGATGGATCTGCTCCCCACTGATTTCACATTACGGCAAATTGGTAATTTTGCATAGCTATGGCTTTAAAAGATTTAATGTGTTTTTCAACTATGTATAACAAAACAATTTAAGTGGTACTTTTCTTTAGGAATGCCGTTCGGCATAGCTTACTTTCATTCAGTTTAACCCCTTTTTTTATTCAAAGTTATTTGTTAGTTATTGCAGCCATTATTCGTGTAATATATCTTTGAAAATGCATTTCACATGCAATCCATCGTTTTTATGTGGCTGGATCGAAACAGGGACGTTTTCAAAAATTTAAAAACTCTTTTGTCTTTCAGTGTAATTTTATTTTTGAAAACAAGCTTACTGGGCGTTATATTACTTTAGTACTGGCAAGGTGTTCAAATAATTTTTAAACTTTATACAAATCCCACTGCACAGCTTACTAAGTATCAAAGTTTGTAGCAATGGCCATCTTTAGAGAAATATAGTTTGCAATTATGATTTAGTAATTATATCAGAATGGAATTTTGACTGATTAGTTGGAGGTCCTCCATGTTGAAAGGATTAAGGTCTTTAACTCCAATGACCTAGACTATTAGACTGGCTAGAGCATAGCTCTTCAACATGCAGACCCTTTACGACGCAGAAACATACTGATACATGGGTATTTCACAAAATATAGGTATTGCCCACAGAATATAAGACTGCCTTAAGCAATCGATTCGCGATTTGTTTTTTGTCAGGTGTAAACAAAGCATGCGCGTATAACAGCTGTGCCTAGCCAGGAAAAATAGTTTCATTTCACAAAATGATATATATGTATATGGTTAGATGATAAATAATATGTTCAACGCCTTTCTTCATCAGCCTATTTAATTTCATGGCTGAAGACGCAGAAGCCAGCATGAATATCTTGAAATGTTTGTCTTTTCTTACCACGCTGGCCACCCTTGTTGAGTTTGAGAGTTTGGTATTTGGGGTACATAGGATGCACCGTCCTGGTAGCATCGAAGAATTTTTTTAGTATTTATTTTTTATCACGCATTAATGTTAAGTAATTTATACATAAGAAATACTTGCTGAATAGGTAATGTGATGTCCTCGCATAGAATAATGTATGTTGCGATAAATGTATCCATTTGTCTATTTGGACCCCGAAAATTTTCCCAATATCCCTTCTGAATTAATTATTATTTCTCGTCTACCTAAAAGCTGGTCTAAAATTTATTTAAACAGGTTTATTTTTACTAAGTATGGAAGATGGATCTGCTCCCACTGATTTCACATTACGGCAAATTGGTAATTTTGCACAATGATTTAATGTGTTTTTCAACTATGTATAACAAAACAATTTAAGTGGTACTTTTCTTTAGGAATGCCGTTCGGCATAGCTTACTTTCATTCAGTTTAACCCCTTTTTTTATTCAAAGTTATTTGTTAGTTATTGCAGCCATTATTCGTGTAATATATCTTTGAAAATGCATTTCACATGCAATCCATCGTTTTTATGTGGCTGGATCGAAACAGGGACGTTTTCAAAAATTTAAAAACTCTTTTGTCCTTCAGTGTAATTTTATTTTTGAAAACAAGCTTACTGGGCGTTATATTACTTTAGTACTGGCAAGGTGTTCAAATAATTTTTAAACTTTATACAAATCCCACTCGCACAGCTTACTAAGTATCAAAGTTTGTAGCAATGGCCATCTTTAGAGAAATATAGTTTGCAATTATGATGTAGTAATATGTTTCTGATTGATTTCCAACCACAGCAAAATATTTTAGTTAAATTTTTATAGTTAAAAAAAAAAAAAACTTCAACGAAATTGCGCAAAAACTCCGATATTATTTCTGATCTTCTCGTATTTGCTGTATCTATAAAGCGTAAAACCCGTAGGAATGATCAGCTGCCATAACAAAAGCACGAAAAAACCACGATTTGTTCAGATTTTTAAGTATCGTATCGATATTAAAAGTATCAAATTTCTTTACATTTATGTATATAAATATTATGTTCAAATATCCACTGTAAGGATATACTTAATTTTTCTTTCGCGTTTGAAGATTGTATGTTTAATTATGTAATACTCAAAAAATCTCCCATGTATTTAAATTAAATCTTTATCTTACAAATTATATGTTCATTAATATGTTCTGAGATAAAGTAGAGTAAACGTCATAAGTTTATTCTCTGATATTCATACTTATCTAAACTTAACAGAGCAGTGAACAATTGAGTTGGAATAAGGAATAGGGTACTCATAAAGTTACTCATAAGCAGTAAAGATGTTAGATAAAGAAAATCAAAGGAGTTCAGGTAACCAAAATCCGATAAGGGGTCGGTCTTGCAATATCGGTATATATCGGGTAGACCTCTTCACATTTAACACGTTCGCTTCATTTAATTATGGAACTTATAGCATTTCAACAAATCATGAACCCAAACAACACTTTGCTGGAAGTTAACTGTTAAAAGGCTGCTGAAGAAGAATTCACTTTGACATAAAAAAAAAATAATTTCTTTACAAACTTACATATTATTTATATGAATTGACGTAATTGTATCAGTTATTGATATAATGGTCAAAAGAATAAAACCCTATATTTTCATAAGTATAATTATATCAAGCCAACTTGAAATCTATTAAGATGTTGCAAATTAATTTAAAATTATACACGAAGCCAACACTAACAAAGATAAGCTATTTCAGTGCTTTCAACCGCACACAGCACTAAAGTGCGAGAACAATGCAGAAACGTGACCTACTCTTTACCCCTTATGAAAACCGAATGTAAAAGATAAATCAGAACTTAGCAGATATACTGATTATATTTCAAACTTTACGTTGCGTCATTAATGTAACACCACGGCGCATGATTTTGGACGATATTTATAACATAAAGTTTCTAACATTTATTTGTAAATTTCATAAAATCGAACAACAGGTAAAATGTTGAGAATACTGAAGGAAACTACAATTTTTTTTATTTTTTCTTTTTACCAATATTAGGTAGCCATAGTATAGTATACCAAGTCGATAGCAATTGACATTTTCAGTATAATTCAAAAACGAATTTACTTAACTATTATGAAGACGTTTGAGAAGATATACACATAAATGTTATAAAAGCGGTAAATGACATGAAAGGACAATCTCAATCCATATTCCATTTACGTTAAAGATACGTTTGCGCAGGTGAATAAGCTAAATGTACCGTGTCGACTGCTGATAGTTCTGTTCGGAGTTCATATTATGATTTATGTTGAAGTTCTATTTTAAGTCTAGCATGTGCATATGTTTTATTAATTATGTATCACTGTAAAATTATCTCATTTTACGTATAGTTACTTATAATTGCGTCTCTAAAATAGTAAAAAAAATATATTTTGCGAGCACATGAAGACCGCGAACCCGCGCTGAAGCAGCGTTGTGAATCCTTCCCGGCTCCAAAACCCCCTCAGATATTTGGAAAAGAGGTCTTTGCCCAGGTATGGTTATTTATAAGCTACTACTATGATGCACTATATATTGAATATACCATTTTAAAAATCTGTTACTTCTACCATGATATAAACGGATAATCAAAACCACGACAATCATCGTTTCGCCAGGAAAGTGTCTCAAATAGCAAACTGTTTAGTTAAGTTAACAGTAATATTTCTGAATTCTTTTTACATCCATGAGTGGAAACATCTTCTAAAATTATGCCAAACTCCAAGTCGATATTGTGTTCATACTTGTCATTTTTATAAAACTCTGTTACTGCAGTAAACATTAAATGCTGCTGTCAAAAATGAGGAATAAAGTATTTATTATTTAATATCTTATATCCAAGTCCGTTTCGTGAATTAAACATGTATGAATTTCGCATTTGAGGAATTGCGCTAAGTAATTTCGTGTATCATCTTTAGAAGTGGTGATTACAACAAATCAAACTAAAATCAAGTGAAAAAAGGCATTACCAGCTGACTATTACTACGGACTGCAGTACAAAGGTCTCTCTCTAAGTTTTCTACTTAAACTGTCGAGTTTTATATAACTGCCCCACTATAACATCCAGTGTTAGAGGCATCGCCTTAGAAGCTGCTAACAATTTTGATTTGTTAAATCCGATATAATATTTGAGTTCGTCATTCAGTGGTGAAATTTAGGCCATGATATTTGGTTTCCCTTCGTTATCTTTTACGTATTAGAGGTGACAAATTGTAGACTGAAATTATTTTTTGGGTACATAATAATAATCAAGATTAAACATATTTAGTACATTCTTTTAATAATGATTCCAAATGTAAAATTAAAAAATTCTCCTAGCATTGCAAGATGCACAAAAGCAGCTTTAAGTGAAATTTTGAACGTTACGAGTATTTGGTTTGGACTGTACATTCGAGACTGTAATCTTCCTTTTACTTAAGAACAAACCATAGCTAATTGAAACTATTTCTTGAGCTTTCCGAGGCTTCCTTTTGATCTCACTTGGAGCGAAGTCGGGCATGGAACTTAAAGCTTTACGAGACAGACTTTAGTGAATTACGATTAAAAGTTTTCCCACGTAGAGTTCTATGAAACTGAATATCCTCAGTTAATCAATAATAGCTATAACAATGCGTAGTAAGCGATAAAAACTATAGTGTTAATTTTTTGGTGGGAAAGCTAAAATTAGTAATTTCTTTCTTTCGAATTGTTTTGATAAATCCAAGACCTAATTAGCATTATGGACCTATATCTATTATCTTTTCATATCCTTTGCTTATATCTACGTATAAATAAACAATCAAAGAGAGAAAGAAAATACATTTGTTACATTTTTAATATGATAAAATATTGTCGAAAGGTCGCTACTCTATAAAAAAATCAGCCTTGAAGCATAGAACTTTGGTTGAGTTAGAGCCTCGATGAACATAGTACAGAGGCGTTGTGCTACGACACATTTTATATTTAATCGTACCTATAATTTATAATTTGATCGATTTATAATAATAGCATAACTGACGTACATTGCGTCAATAAACTTAAAAGTTTTCATTTAATAGTAGGTATAATATGAAAATAGTTCGCATTTGATTAATAAAAAATGCCGCAGATCCTTTTGTTAGATCGACCGTCGATAATGAAATATTCCTTTTCATATCTTTAGGAATCATTCAATCGACGAAATGTAATACCTAAAACTGGACAAGAATCTCATTGAAATTAAACTAGTTTTTAACAGATTATGTCGCGTTTATTTTTAGCATTGTGGTTTCGAGTGCTTTATAGCACTCACAGTCATGGTGTGTCTGTTTTCATTCTCCAAAATGTTTTTGAGTTAAAGAACTTTTCTTATTAGCGAAGCATTCTAATTTTAACGATTTTGTACATATTTTGTAATTTAATATATTTTTTGACATTTGTAATCAGTTTGAATTAAAGCACTGTAACACATCTTGTGGTAATGTCTACGTTAAAAGTTTAAGTAAATCGAACATGATGTTGCTCTACAAGAGTTAGACATTATATGATACCGTTCCTACAACGTACCATAGCACAATCTCGTTACCTTTTATGCTTGCTGTTGAAGTATAAACATATCTTGGGTTATGTTTGTTGTAAGATAACTAAAACGCGAGTAAAACTACTAAGGCAGCAGATAATCTACGTTGAAACTATTTCCAATTTTTATCATAACTAGATTAAGTGTAAATATGAAAGTTTCGGTAGACGTTTCGCCTTTTGGCGAAATTCTTTTAACGTGAAGTCTCTATTTTAAACAATATTCCACCAAATCTTTAAAAAATACTATACTAAATAACTGAGTAACATAAGTTAACACTCGTAATTAATCACAGTATAGTAAATGGTGTCAATATGTCTAACAGTCAAGATGTTGAGAATTAATATTTTTGAACACTATGCATACAGTATTAACTGTGATAGGCTCTCGATCTTTCGCCTCTTTTCTTATACTTTGCACAATATTTACCAATAACCGTCTATTACTACGCCTATGGATAATCACAGGCTTACTCTTGTAAAAAAATGCGTTTATATTCAGATCTTCCAATTTTGGCGGGTTTATTTATATTGTTATGTGACAAGAAAAAACATATTATTGTGGCCTGGAAACCAGAAACCGCGCATCTTACTGACGCCTAAAATACTTTTTATCAAAATAAGAGCATGTAAGTATACGTAAGCGATAGAATTTCGTTGACAATATTGATAATTAAGATGACGTTAAGGAACAGATCATTTGTATAAACAAGAAAGACATTTTTACTTGAAATCACATTATAATGGATTATAAGTAGATACATCTCTGTGATAAATGTCGTATATTGTACATTCGTAGCTTTATAAATTGGAGAACATTATGATACTCCTTCAAAAATGAAAATAATTAAAGCGTTATAATAACTACAATAACTGAGATCGCACCAAAACAAAAAATACAAGTCGGTAACGTAAAAGAGACGTGAAAACAAATTACAGCGAGAGAAGTGGATTACAACCTCCAATGGCAGCAGGAAAAAGCAGTTATATCGTACCATTCATATTTAATTTTACGGCGACGAGGCACTCTCGCTTATTACCGTTGGAGATTCTGTCTCTGTAACAAAAAATGACCTTTCGTTGATATAGAATTTTTTAGACTATTACAACAATGTATTAATCCATTTTCCTTTATTCTTATTTTATACTACCAAAAAGTAAACTTACCTCGTCCTCTTCAGTAATAAGAGTAGGGATTGTACCATGCAACGTAATGGATTAGGATAGGTATGATAGGATCCCTATCATACCATATATACATCTTAAGATATAAGTACATCCAAAGAATCTGACGTATTGGTTTTTTTTTATGGAAAGGGAGGTAAATGTGCAAGGGGATCATCTGATGAGAGAGAGAGAGGATGGGGAAGAAAGGAAGAAATGGGATTGGGCCTCCGGTTACCTCTCTCATCAAACGAAACGCAGAAGCACAACATGCCTCTGAAACGGAAACGGATGAAGAATGGTTTTTTATTTACGGATATTCTATTGTAATCTATCCAAGGCAGGATAAGCGATAGATGCTGGTGATTCAAGACAAGACATTTTGGTAGAAAGACAACTTATAACAGTAGTTGACTGAGCAGTGCCTCCAAATATGCATAGGTATGTCCGTCTGTCCTACTTTTAAATGCTTTATATCTTTTGAACCGTTTAGGTAGCCGATAAAAATTTATTATATTACAGAATATGTGTTATTATGGCGGATAATCTAACAAAATATTTTTAAATTGTTTGAATAATTTCTGGTTTAAAAGATTGACACAAGCATGTGTTATGTGAAATTTTTTTGGGCGCGAACAGAGTAAAATTTCAAGGTCAAATTTGAGTGCAACATTTTTTGTGAATAACTTTAATTGTCCATTATAAATGTGTAATATTAACGTGTACGTATTTCAATAGTAAATAAAATTTATTGTCAATTAACATTTATTAATTAATTAATAATTATTTATATACTAAACAGTAATTTTCAAGAGAGTAGGAGTTTCACTTCTGTCACGTGTATTGAGTTACACGCGTTTTTTTTGCACCAGACTAATTTCTCCACTCGACTCTTTGAAAAATAATACCAGTCATATATTAATTTCAATATCTTTGAACCCTTTTTTTTTGGTTTCAAATGTTAAAAGCAACTATGAAAATGTCATGAACACTTTCAACAAACTATCTTAACAGCCAAATGAGGTTGAGGGTTGAAATTTATGTCTTTAAAAGTAAAAATGTATAACGATTAAATAACAGTCGCTGCTACAGATAAAGAAAAGAAGTTCGCTGGACTCTTGCAATTTGGATTTCGACAACCTTGTAAAATAGAAAAATTATGCCCCTTTATTTAAATATATTAGCTAAAGAAACAGACCTAAAAAAGGCTGTCAGAAAAAATTTATAACGTAGGTAGTGGACCTTTGACTACATTTGGCTATACAGATATATTACGAAAAAGAAAAGAACACATTGAAATGTATGTTTCATGATTTTGAAATTAATAAAGAAAGATGTAGGAGATAAATAAAACAAAATAAATTAAGGCAGTTGTAATACAATTGAATTAAACTAATGTTGTTTTAGCTTATTTTAAAATATGTAATCTGTGTTTTAATATCAAATATCAAATCAGTAAGCACAATTTGTGAACATGATTTACATATTCAATAACAAGGTAAAATTCAAGGTAACGTCTTTACAACAATATTATTAACACATCATGTTCCAAAAATAATTCTAACAACGCAATTTATAAATTGTAAAATTGGTTGAATACTGGTTTCTGTAAGAGGAAATGTAAATATGATTAGATATTTTTGTGCAAATCTGCTTTAAAAACTGAACTGAGAGCCGTGATCTCTTTCGATCAATTAAAATAATTATACTTCCGTATGTTATATTTTTCATAATAAAACATCATTATCGCAATAAATAAATTTCAAAGTTGCTATAAAACAATTCAATAAATCCAAACAGTAAACGACACAAAGTAATCGAATCGTCATCATCATCATCATCATTTCAGCCTATCAGAAGTCCACTGCTGAACATAGGCCTCCCCCAAAGATTGCCACGAAACTCGGTCCTGTGCCACCTGCATCCATCGACTTCCCGCAACACTGCGCAGGTTGTCACTCCATCTTGTGGGGGGTCGTACTACACTGCGTTTGCCTGTACGTGGCTGCCACTCGAGAACCTTTTTTCCCCAGCGGTTGTCAGTTCTGCGAGCTATGTGGCCGGCCCATTGCCACTTCAGCTTGCTTTTTTTTTATTGCAAAGCCTCAAGACGAAAGTATACAACCAGTGCGTGTTGCCAGTGATGACATACGGATCCGAGACTTGGTCCTTCGCTGCAGGCCGTATGAGGAAGCTCAAAGTTGCTCAGCGCGCTATGGAAAGGGCTATGCTCGGTGTTTCTCTGCTTGATAGAGTCTGCAACGATGATATCCGCAGTAATCGAATAAATATCAAAATTACATTATACTCGTATGAATAAGTAACCTAAAACACAGCTGTCGTCACGCTGTCACTCAAATTTCTTCTTTCTTAAGTTATGGCTTCTCTTGTATCAGTTGAATTTGCGTTGAACAGTGTGTTATCTGACACTCATAGTAAAAGGTAATTTCATTCCTCCGAAATAGGTTTTATTCGATGGCTTAGTGCTTCATTACCTTTGAACTATCCAGTATTACTTTATTCGTGGTCTAAATACTATTAAGATGTTTATCTGGTGATTGAAAAATCAACTAAAAAACGTAAAACGTGAATGTGATCATTTTAAATCACAAGTATCAAAACGTTTTAATGTTATCTCGTTATTTGAGACTTCTACATTGTGACAGATTTAATATGAAGTTCACATCGGAATAAAGTGTCAGCTTCACGAACACGGGAAATTCCAAAAGTTTCCTTTTGTGATGTAGTGTTATGTAGACTGCTCATCGTTTATCATTTGATTTCCTCTCCTGCTTTTAAACTGAAATTTTATTTTAGATTTTGTTAGCCACATGTTTACTTTGTACACTTTTTATACCATATCATCTTTAACAAGGTACATTATTAAGGGATTATCCTAGTAAGAATACTAGGAGCTGAGTGGTTAGGGATCTGCATCTGAATTGGAGCAACTAGTTGGATTTTCTATGTGAAGGGCCATTTTTACGAGTTGATATAATACCCGACGTTCTTTGGTTGGTTAAATAATTATTTAATAAAATAACTTTTGACATTAACATTAAAATCTATTTTATGACCGAGGAATCGAACCGCAGCCGCTACCGGATATCAGGCTCTCTGAGGACCAACGTATATTATTGCCGTGTGGTATCGGCGTAAAAATCTACTTCCCCGTTTCTTTCTATGGGTGTCGCACAAACAGACGGCGAAATAACAAAAATTAGGAGACCGATGACGGGCAGCAGCGTCTATGGTACAGCATATGAGGTACAGCGATCGCCAATTCGCCATCTGCCGGTAGCCTTTGCGATTTTCAAGGCATTTCATTCAGTCGTCTCTTACGACGCCCACGGGAAGAGAGGGGGTGGCAGATTTGCAAAACGTCACTTACGTGGTTACTTAAACATACCAATTAATGTAAATAAAACCTCTTGACAACCATTAAATAACGTAATTAATATTAACTTTGTTTTGTTATTCAGTTTTACAAAATTTTATTACTATTCCAATCTAGATTTAATGAATTATGTTAAATGCTTTTTAGAATAGAAGCAACTCTTAAAAAAAACAAATTGCACTGCACTATTTAAATAGGGAGCCATAATTTTTTTTCTTAACTGATTTCTCGCAATACATATTAACCTGCTCGATAGCCGCAACTCCACTCTGGCTTTGAGCGCTTAAATAAAAAACTTATTTATAATATTTCATTGATGTTAAATACACCCGACCTGTTACCTGGACTTGCAAGACTCTTCTAGACTAAAAATAACAATCTAAGACCCACTCAATAGTGAGGTCCTGATGTTGTTATTTTTTTCGATCTTAAAAAGGGTTATACAAATACCTAACTAGATCTAAAATATTTTGCCATCCACAACTAGGATTTATATGCCGCATAGTTAGGGATTTTTATCCAATGACCTAGTTCGTTTGTGAGTTGTAGAACCGGTACGGGTACATTTCACTGTGCAGTCGGACAGAATATTTATTTTCGGCACTAAAATTTTCAATACCCCATTTTACGTAGAGCATTGTCTCACAAAATTCGCCTGGTCCATTACTTCTACTTTGAAGTGCTTTTGGCATAGATATAAATATAGTGTTTTAGATATATTTTATTATAATATATAAAATAATATACGACTGGCGCCAGCGATTTCGTTGTCGTGAATGACGGAAAATAACAACATGTCGCTTAGAGGAAGTATGCCACTCTCCCAACCCCAAACCCAAAATGGAAACACCTAAATGTCTCCATTATAATATTAGGCGATAATTGGTGTGACTTCATATCGATAAAGAACCAGTGTGTTACAGGCGTTCCGCAATTGTCCTGTGGGGCACTAGTAAGCTTTTTCGTTTAAAGTCGGTTACAGTTATCTATGGGAAGGAGTAACCATGTACTATTAGATGGGATTTTAGTTTAGTCCGATTACGTACAACAATTCAAAACTGGACCACTATTAACATGGTGAAGCCCATCCACAGATTTAAAAAAATATGCGTATTTAGACAACCATGCCTTCTGTCCAGCTCCTTCAGTAGGTTCAATAGGAAACGCTGTTATGAAACTTGCTCAAATTTACGTCTATTGGTTTCTATGTTATGATTATTGATGAGTACTGCCTTCTTATTTTAGAATATAATAATTTACTACATCGGCTGGACTATTTATTATTACTCCAACAACAGCTCCACTACTTGAAAACTCGATCTAAATTTGCCTAAAGGTTTCTACGTTATACGTATCAAGACAACTACGCTCACTGCCTAGCTCCTAAATAGCCAGTGGGATGATATATCCTAGATGTTGCTTGATCCTCAAAGAAGACTTATCGGAATCTGTCTACTGACTTCTGCGTGATCCGCGGTCAGGTAGAGAGATAGACAAACATACAACATGCAGACAACTTTTCTATAAATTATGGTTTCAGCTATCTCTCTATTGATAGTATATTACTGTCCAATTAAAATTTTGAAAATATATTCAATGTCCAGATTTAGTTATGTTTGAGTTTTATTACAACATAGTACTAATTGGGTTTAAATAATTTACTAATTTGTGTTTTTCTCTTGCTCATGGTACGATATTCTCTTATAATTAAATAGCAGCATGGGTAAATTATATTTCGTTAAATTGTACTTACACCATCTCTTTAAAGAAAGTATTATGGAGAAGACAACAAAGGGCAACAAGAAGATAAAAATATGCATTTTTTCTTGTTAAATTAGTAGAACAAAGGTTTACTAATTTCCGTTTTAATGCAACACACAAACACAAAGTAGTGTTTTAGTTAGCTATTTCTTATTCCCTACTTAATACAAAAGGCATAGTGATGAGGCACACACTAAATTCTATAGGAATATCTTTCAGAAAAATACACTATGTTACAAATTCTCCGGATAAACAATGCTACTCTTTTTTCCAATGAATACTAGCATTGCTATTAAGATTTCGAATACACACTTTTCTAACGATAATTATGTTGTAAAACTTGTATGATCGAATACGATGTCATGTTTAAAATTTTACACATACCCTAAGGCAACGTCTATTAACATTTGGTAATTGACAAAATATATCAAACTGCACAAGCCCATACCAGAATTCACAAGTCCTTAGCAAATCTCTCTGCAAATTCAACTTTACAAGTGTTCTTTACTCAAACGTGAACCATAATCACCTTTTGTGTTAAAGTGTAAACACATTAAACGAATACAGACCTTAAAAGAGATTTCTCCATGGTTGAGTTTTGCGTAAGAATTTATTTAGCTTGGTGTAGGATTATCAAGGGCCCGTGCTCATTCTATTTACGTGCGTCAACACCGAATGATCAAACACGCACTAGTGTGGAAACCCACTCTGTTTTTCTTCAGTGTATACAAAACATGATTGACGCAGGCAAGTTATAATCTCTAAGTTTTGCAGTAAATAAAACAACGCGTACGTTCGCAAACTCTAAAGTCTGGTTGTGAATTTCTTAAAATACTTATATGTATTGTAAAAGACATTTAATAAATCCGTGAAATTTATTTTATTGGTCGTGTTGGTTGATCCCAATCTAGCAAGAACACCGTTGGTTTTATTATTCAGGAAGAAGCGTGCGCAATATTGAAATCTACATAATTAAAAAAAATCCCATTCGCTTAGTTCTTTCATTTAATATACACCAACGAACAACAAAAACGACGAGTTTGCTCTATTCAGATGCCCTGGGCACGCTATGGATAAGAAGCCGTGGTAGCGCAGTGGTCAGAGCACCCGCTTTAGTTTCATAGAGCGTCAGTGAACTGGGTCAATTACCGTTGCCAGCATAACTAAAAATGTTAATAGAATTTATTTACCACGTGCTCGTAAAGGAAAACATCGTGAGGAAACCTGCATGTCTGGGAAATATTAAAAAATATTATTTCGAGGTTATGTGAAGTTCGTCAACTCGCACTGGAGTAGAGTGGTGACCCCTTCCCGGCTCCCAAACCTTCACATATATCTGAGAAGGAGGCCTTTGCCCATCTGAGAGCTACTTACAGGCTCCTGCTTTACATTTTTTTATGTCCATTGATTTAAAGATTGCATTGATTTAAATTACATTAGTGTATGTTTGTGTAGTTTGTGTTTCATATTCAGTATTATACTAATATACTCGTACGTAAGAAATCGTACTAAGCTTAACTTACTTGGATTGACTGCATGGCCCTCGTCCAAGACGTTCATCGATAGATGAATGAGCACTAGCAAAGTCGCCGAAAGCTGTAACAAAAATATTTCCAGTCAGAATAATATGACAAACCCCTGAGAAATTTATTTGCCTTACTTTAATAATAACAACATATCTAATATAGTATACAGAGTCGACGAAGAGAACAGGAAAGTACCGAAGCTTCCAATATGGTCGGTCAGTGAGCAGAGTCTAAGGTTTGCAGCAACAACTAAAGTCTAGGCGATTAGCGCCAGTCTCCAAAACAGACTTGCTCATCACATGCTTACTACGTGCTGAGTATGGGATATGTACCCTAAGTAATCAAATATATATTGTAACGATATTTAGTCTTTATGTCTCATTATCTACTTCACCGGCTGTAGTGTAACTTTTATTGGATTTTTAATGTACTAAAAAGCCTTAAGTCTACATCGTAAAAGAAACATAATTAAACTAAACATAATAAAAGTTCACAAGCGCTAAAATACAAAAACGTAACGAAAACTTATTCACTGTTCCGATATCAAGTTGTCAGGTCTTATTGTAAAAATGTGAATCTAAGTGATCGACACACTTGCTATACATAAATAATCTTCCCTATATTATAACATATAATAATCTATCCATTAATGTCTAAGATTGTTCTGTTTGCTGATGATATCTCATTGTTCAACGTGAATAGTTTCTTTTAACTTTGAATAGCAATGAGGTTTCCATAGTAACAGATTTCACATATCTACGCAGTGCGATCGACCCTCCTACCAATTTCGGTGAATATTGTAAATACTCCTTTTAGGATAGGCCTATTTCCAGCGATGAACTATCAATTACCTGACAAAAAAGAAGATATGCAAAGAACTAGGTTCGGATAGTTAATTAGAAATACAGATACATTTATATAAAATTTCAAGTCGTTAATATGATGTTTTAGATTAAAATTAAAAATATAAAATTTGTGTGGTCATTTATTAGGTCAAATGTCAGTATATCAGTTAACCATAGTGTTTAAGCACTCAATGAAATTTTTTGGAACAACTTTACAATTTTGGAAGTAATGTGACAATAAATATTTTTTTATTAGATGACAAGACGGTTACATAGATTTACTAATTAATTTAATCCATGTGATGACAGAAAGATAATTAAATTTAACGCTTTTGTTACCCTCAAAATGAAAAGTTCTATGTGAAACTTATGCGGTCTGACCTCAACAAAAGAATGCTAAAAGAGTGTTATAACCTCGTTAGCCAGTCTATATACATATAACGGATAGATATGATTGAATTGGGAACAGAGGCAGTTTTTGGAAGATAATATTCTCGTGATTCACAATCACTGTAATCTAACCAATAATGTGAAACTATAATTGACCTTAATTCATAACATATTGTCCCTAGTTACAAGAATAATGTATATCGCTGTTGTTTCTGGCAGAATAAATGAATAAAAATAATGAAAAGGCTGTTTATTCAAATAATAACACCAAAATGTTGTCACTCTTTCTTAAAAAGGAAATAATGGTGTTCGTGTTACTTAGAAACATTACTATTTCCTTTTTATTTTTTAGATTATTTGTTGAAACAGCTTGAGCTTAAAGAAATATAAAAATGTATAAATGACTTCATCAACCTATATGTCTCCCTGATCGCCCTAAACAGTTTTACGATTTTCACTTCACACCTACTCGGAGAAAAATACACCACTTATAATTGCGATTAACAAATTTCAAAATCAAATTAAAATTAAAGCCTCTTATTTCATTGTCTCATGTCATATATGGGTATCACGTGGATAATATACATGTTACATCTATGTCACGTGCTAGTCAAAAACTGAGATAAAATGCGCTTCTGTAATTGCGTAATCATGAATATATTATCTATATTTGTAACTAGTTATTAGAGCCTTGTAATTACGACCTTCCATAAACGATACATTAAAATGATTGAGGATACATAAGTATGTACCCTCAATAATTTTAGGTAAAAGTTTACTTACTAATTAGCTTAAAGACATTTCCAGCCCGATCGAAGCTGTGTAAAAAAACCTGTCACCTTGCCTGATCCCGTGGGTGTAGTAAGTGACATTCATCAGGTGGCAGAATAAACATCTCAAAAACCGTCTGATCGATAATTTGTAAGATAAAATGCTTAACGATGTAACTGGTATGAAATCTTAAAATCTTGTTAAAAAAACATTGTTAAAAATAGCTTACTATATAATAAATTAATACATTGATTTCAATTTATGGATATTTCTAAATCTTTTATGGTAGGTAGCCTGCGTTATGTGACAGTTTAAATAAGAGGAAGAGCGTGGGCAGAGGCCCTCTTCGCGAGAACAAATAGAGAGACGGCCTTTCATCTGCCACCTCAAAGATTTTAGGAGAAAGCTTGTGGCGCTACGGCCTCCTCCGTTTCTTATTGTTCGACTCCGTGACAATCGTATTTAGTATTAGCGTCTTTCCACTAACACAACTCCGAACTGTCGCCCGATTTTATTTTTTTCTAATTGAAGACAATATCAATTTCTAGAATAACAAGACAATATACTCAAAAAATTTAAATAAACGTTTTTAATTTGTTGCAAGTGTTTTACCAAAAAACAGTTTTGAACCATATGAAAAAGTCGAGATGTACAAAATAACTTTATATTTGGGTGCTACACGAGCTTACTGAAAGAAACCTAATGAATCGGGTACTCATATGCGATTCTCTATTGGAATGTAATGAAACCGTATCATTTTTGAAAAGATTGATCACTGGTGATGAAAATTGGATTACCTATGACAAGAAAGTGCGAAAAAGGTCATGGTCAATAGACAGTCAAACTTCACAGACTATAGTTAAACCCGGATTAGCTCGGAATAAGGTGATGATGTGTATATGGTGGGATTGGAAGGGCATCGTTCATTATAAGCTTTTACCATCGTGCAAAACCATCTATTCGGATATCTACTCAATCTCTAGCCAATTACTGTTGAGATTCAAGCCAAGTATGGAAAAAAAGGGCGGATTTGATCAACAGAAAGGGTGTGGTTTTTCATCATGATTACGCCACATATTTAGCCACTCAGTAAATATTGAGAGACCTTGGTCGGGAAGTGTCAAGGCATTTTTTCCCCGACCTATTATATATACAACAAGCAGATGACAATAACAATTTTAAAGTATAAGAGATTATCATATAAATATATAAACCGATATTGAAATATAAAATAAAATACAATAAATGCAAGGCTCGACTATTTAACAAATTAGAAGTAAACGAAATAATAAAGAAATATCATGCGATACACAGAATGATACTTTCATTATGTGTATCCTATGAGTGATAACAGTGATAAACAGAATGATGACAATGTAAAGAGATAGAGAGAAAACAAGGCAGTAAAAGGTACCAAGATAAATCACATTACAGGTGGTAGACTTCTTCTCTGCCTAAGAGTATCAGTTGGGCAGATAACACCCTCTTACCCATTACTGCTGCTAAACATCAGAATAACAACAGTTGTGTTCTAGTTTGAAAGGTATATGGAGCCAGTTTTACGGCTGAGATGCATACTATCTTCGTCCTCAGGGGTGACATCATATCTGTAACCTTCTTCAAATAGAGTTTTTTCCCTTCTTTTTTTTTGCAGTGAGTGTTCGTGGGGTGCAGTTGCTTCCTACCATCAGGTGAACTATTAGGATTTTTTTCACCCCAATCCATTAAATATGTTGTGCGAAGTTGACAAATGTCAATAACATTCGGAAGTTAGGAGAAATCGGTCAGGAAGTAATCCCGAAAGCAATTGGCAGTTGTAGAAAATTCTGGTATATTCCTTGTAACGATTTCGTATTTACATTACACGTTTTTTTTAAATAAACAACTTCTTTGTGTAAGCTACTCACAGTATTAAATTAAAAGTTAAGTAATTATTAATCTCCACGACACCTTTATCCTTACTCTCGGAGTCATTCCACGTAAAAAATGCCACAGCGAGCACTCGGGTACAATGCAACTACTAAATTGCATTAAAAAGTGCTATGAGTACGACAATAAAGCAATACATATATAAAAATGGATTCCAAAAAATGTTTACCCGGGTGTTCCATTGGAGATGTTTGTGCCGCTGTACGTCTGCCATATACGCTATGCAACGTTGGTTAGGCTACGTGGTATATTTAACGATAAGAAAGTAACTCTCAGAATATTATAAGCTTCTGCTTTGCATTGTATTATGTTCATACAACGGGAATAAAGTTGAATTATAATTTGTAATCCCCTACCGTATATTACAAACAAAACAATCCCGCGATAATCTGCTCTTCTATGCTGCCTGCGGACAAAGCAAACAGTGCCCGGATTTTCTGTCGCTTAGAAAAGCAATTCAAAGTCACGATGGGAATAAGTGTTTCCATTTGAATTGCATAAGTTTTCTTTACATATATTTAATAATTGAAAACCCGTATTTTGAATACACATAAAACGAGTCGTCTTGGATTATCTTTTGAGTCACACAATTTTATACCACATTGATATCTCGGATAATCTCCGACAAACCTTAAAATCAACTGCACGTGATGATCCCTCCTAGCTGACATACGAGGTTCTGGCGGAGAACAATTGATTACGGAAAATCCATTTGAAGTTGCCGAACCCAAATCCCACAGACTTGTGATGGGAAGTAGCATTACTATGGCGAGGATTTCCTCACTGCACTGACTAACCAGCCAGTCTAGTATGGTAATATAAGCAGCTCTTAGAAGCATGCCAGACTTTTTGACGTTTTATTAGTAATAGCTGTTACCAGCAGTAAAGGCTTTTGATTGATGATGACGATGGTGATATTTGTATGGGGTCAAGACTTATGATGATTTTGTTATGTTTTAAAATAGAATTTTATAAAACTTCTAAATTAAACACATGTATTTTGATATTGCCTGGATAAAGTGCATAATCAGGGTTGATTAGTTAATACTCCATCCCATACGTAATTTCAAAAATGCATTTTCGTTGAATTAATTTATCGCTCTTAAAAGAAAACATTTATCACAATAAATTTCTTTGGAAATAGAGTATGAAATATCGGGTCAAGTTTAATGGGCGTAGTTTTTATTACACGCGTTATTACTCTACAAAAAGTAACAGTCGAAAAGCAACGTAACATCAAAGGAATAAATTTATCGATGGATATCAAGCCTCCAGGCAGGTCGCTTTTGAAGATATCCAGTGAATAATGATAACAGTACGCTAGGGAAATTGCCGTCGATCTTATTTAATTGAGATGAATGGACGTTACAATTTCTATTAACTCTTCCGATAAGTTACTGTTAACCGTTAACTAAATCAAGTATACAACAAAATAAGCTATATTATTGTTTTATGTGTTTTTATTATTTTTTCTTTTTGCTTATTCTATTTCAATTATTCATAAACGTACAATGATTTGAAAATGTACTAAGGAAGATATTAAAATAAAATCGTAGTCCTTCACGTGTTACAACAATAGAATTTCTATTCTTGCAACACGTAAATTCACAAAACACAGATTAAAGTTATTTATTGCATATCCCTAAATTTTTAAGGCAGTCAAAATACATTATAATTGTGTTTAGAATGAATTACAGTGTCACTTTCGCATTTGATGCTTTTCTTGGAGAACATACTTCAGGAAACTTATAACACAATTTGAGTATAAAATGTTCTTGTATCTAAAGAATAAAATTTTTCAGCGACGAACACGCGACAACTTGTAACAAAGTTTCACTTCGAGTTTTGTTTAAAGTTTTCTTTCGATACGACGGAGAAAATCAGTTGGAAAAGTTCTAAATTACTGATACTTTCATCGCACCGAACTTAAAAACAAGTATAATTTTGTTTAATTCATATTCTAAAATTCATACGCGTATTATCAAAATTAAACTTTTTAATCTATAACACATAAAAAAGGTAAAGGTAAGGCTATGATTTTAAAATCAAGGGAAGGGTCCTTATTTGCAATAAAATGACTAATGTGAACCTAGGCTTAACCTTAACCTTTAACATTAATGCATCTATCTATATCTATAAGTTTAACTATGCAAACATTATTTATATACCAGGCCATAATATTATATAACATAACATAAAATTATATATGAAGGTATCCAATTGCTTCATTATCATTATCATTGTAACAGCCTGTCACAAATTCACTGTGCCACTTTCATCCATCGACTACAGAATAATTGTTTCTTCTTCTTTATCAGCCTATTTAAGTCCACATCTGTACATACATCTTTAAGATAGCGCCAGAAAACGCCTGCATGCATTTCTTGAAAGTTTTGTCTACACTCACCAGGCTGGGCGAGCAGGTCGGAGTACCGGTACCCTCTCACTAGAGACGCTGCTCCCTATCCCCAGTGCATAGGATTTGGGTTCGGCAAATTCGGATGGATATTTCAACATCACTCGGATGCCAGAGCCTAATTTGGTACCTAGCTGGGTAAATCACGTGCAGGTTTGGTTGCTATTTGGAGAAAGAAAAAATTACTAAGATTTAGTAAAATGTTAACTCATTTTTCATATTTAATAACTCAGCAGCGTCTAGGGTCTGAAGTGTCATGCACTACGATTGCCAATCCTCTAGTCGAACGTGGCGATTATGGCAAATCCTCGTCATAGAAAAGTCTATGTTCTGTAGTAAACTATTTACAGGCTGTTAAATTAAAGTTAAGCTAAGGTAACAATGGAAGCGGCCACTTATTTAAGTTGGCGACTGAAGACAGCAGATCTTACACGGGTCTTCCGGATAGTAACTAGATGATTGGTTACTATCCGGATTCGTTAGTCGTTTCTTCCCTTTTCTCTTCCTTTCTTCGTTTCTCTCTTCCTTTTCTTCGTGATCTTCCGCTTCCATTTACTTAAAAATTCACTACTGAATTTTTTTAGCGCACTCCTTACACCAGTACTCCTTATGTAGTCCCGAATTTCAATAGTCGTTTTATTTTCGGTTATTCCAGAATATTTCCGAAACGGTATTTAATTTTTTTTAAGAAAATAGACTTATGTTACAACTAGTGTTCAGCTACTCTTATTTACCTATGAAGAAATATTGTTAACATCGACTGGTAATTTATAAAACATTATTTATTTTGACTTGTACTGTGTGTATTTGTTATTCGAAGACGTAAGAGTTGACAACATATAATCGGGCATTCATTACAGTGTGTTTGCTCTTTCAGATCGTAGGCTCAATCTATGGGTAGGTTACCAATTAGTAAAACCCATAATATCAAATCATTGGTCATTTAAAAAAATATTATAAACATAAGTGTTTTCCAATACAGTATTGTATAGGTTAAAAAGAGTTCAATAAGCCCAGTATTCTGGTCGTAGTGTAGATTTTGCAGTATTAAACATAGTCATTACTTAATTCTTAAGGTTAAAAAATTACTGACATCTTACATCCTTGTTATTCCGGTATGTAATTGTAAAATTTATTATAAAAACGTTTATCTAATTTATCTCAGTTTATCATAAACTGATTGTGGCATATTTTTTTATGTTATAAAAGCAATTACTTGGCTGGAAAGCCAAAGCTTTTCTTCCTTAGGTGTGGAAATTATATACTTGTATATGCATGTAGCCAAATTGTGGTTCGTCGCGATGGCAAACACAACGAAATCCCCAATCGGAAAAGCAATCTCGACTCTTATTTTCGTACTAGACGTTTCTACTTACAACTATTGTTTACATTCACAGGCTGAGTTACGTTCAAAATATTATTTATTAATCCATAATAATATTATGTACGTCAAAGATATAATCTGTCTGTTATAATTTGATGGCTAAATGGACAGATGTAGGTGAGGTGAGGTGATGGATAAATTATCAATCACGATTTTATTTAAATTTGGTATGTCGTTTTAAGTTGTCCTAACAGTCATAGAACATAATCACAATTAAAAACTAACTATCGGAAAAGTCTTTTTCAGGTAAATATTGCCTTTTTTGTTTCCTTAAGTGGCATGTTATACAGATTGCCACGAGATTATTAGCTCAGTCGCCTCCTCCGGTAGTTACACGAATAATCGGGGTGGCAGAATGGAAGGCCGCTGTCACAAGGCCTCAGAATTTAGGATAAATAATATAGTTATTATTTATAACAAGTCTAGTGACTTGATTTGCAAACCCTATCTTTAGACGGTTTTAAACAAAAACTAATTAAATAAAGTCGTAGCATCAGAAAGTACGAGTATAAGTTCAAGTAAGTAAAAATAACTTCATCACAAATGACACATTATTTTCTGACAATATTATTTTTATTCAAGGAAAATGGAAAAAGATACGATATGAAAATAAATTTTGTATAAAAGCAATAAAATGCAATGCACGCCGGTTGTGGTTTATTGGACTTTTAAACGTAAAATATTAAATTAAAAGCAGTACTTTAACACTGCTTGTAATTTACCGTTACGCTACCGAATATCACTGTAAACATGTTATTAAACATTTAAAATTAATAAAATATGTGTAGTTATTTGCAAGTGCATACTACTACATCACTTTATAGTCGGCAGCTGATGAAAAGAGTAGACTGCTCTAAGAAATTTTTAACGAAAGCTAAATAAAATGATATTTTTTGGAAGGTCAAGCAGGTTGGTGAGCAGGGCCGGTACCCTCGCACTAGTGATGTTGCTCCCCATCACAAGACTTGGAGATTTAGGTTGGGCAAATTGGTGCACCACGTGTAGGTGAGGTTATCATTTGGAAACATGATATGTTCCCCTTAAAATATTTAAAAAATATATTCACCGACTATAAGGTAGCGCAAAATTTATCATACTATTTTCTTTCGATGTAATTTGAAAAATAATGATTATGAATAATTAAATATATGTTCACCAACTCGATAAAATTTCTATTTATACAACAATTTCTTTTCTTTTCTTAATTTTTTATTTACTGAATCAGTGCCATACAATATGATTTATCTAAACATACTATCTTTGTCGTTGATAATAGTCTAGAAATTAATATTTTTTTTGTTTTCAAGAAAGTTTCTCACTATATAAATATCCTATACATCTGAAAGTATTTTCCTATTAGATAAATAATAATAATACTCTTTGTTTACCCATTAAAATCTTTTCGTTTTTATTTCAGTGATTAAACCTGTTTTAAATATCTACTAAGTCAAGTTATTATTTATAAAAATAAAACTAAATGTGTTTTTGTACAACATTGAAAACACAATACAGCCCGCATCGTGTCTTCTTCTGCGTTGCCATTATTGTTTAAATATCTACTAAGTCAAGTTATTATTTATAAAAATAAAACTAAATGTGTTTTTGTACAACATTGAAAACACAATACAGCCCGCATCGTGTCTTCTTCTGCGTTGCCATTATTGTTTAAATAAAGTTTTGTGGGTAACGATTATTTTAATGAAAAAATTAAATGTGTCGTGGAACAAGTACAAGAGTAAGTATAATAATAATTAATCCGTTTACCTCACTCACCGAACGAAACGCAGAAGCACAAAATGCCTATACTGCATGCCTGTATTTCGCGAAGTCGTGGTGCTACCCTAATTTTAATTTTGTTCTCTGTAAATGAACAAACAATAGCCATATTTCTACCATGATAGTGCTCTGTTCAGCCGCCAGTTTAGATAAACAGCCGGTCTGTGCGTTGATGGTTCCCATTCACTCGAATCAGGACGTATCTTGTTACTGGGAATGTTTTTACGTTTTTGTTTTTATTTGTAGTCTACTATTTACTGTCTCTGTCTCTTATTAATTATATTATTTAATCATGTGATACTTATAAATTTACTTTCTTTCTATTTAGAGTTCCATGAGTCCAATTACTAAATCTACGCCGTCTGTCCATTCGTCTGACCTTTAAAGGACCGTAATAAATAACAGGTTAAAACAATGTTATTGTGGCGCATATTAACGAAAAATAAAAAAAAAATTTAAACGTCCCATACAATGAACATGTTTTTATCAACTTTTATACGTGCTATAGCCAAGCGGCGGCTTTTGCTGCTGCTCGAATGGGCTGGTTCGACCGAGTTTGTACCACGGCCTCGCAGAATACCGGCGTGAAATAGAAAAATTTTGTCCTAGTCATACCGATCGTTCTCATCTGATCTAGATGAACATTTTCGTTCATTTTTTCTTTTTATTTATGAGGTTGCTGTAGTTTACTCGCAAGTTTTCGATGAGTTTTGATTTCAGTCTTTGTTAATAATTTTAAACATATTTTTCAGGTACTCCTTCTTGATTGACGAGAGTTCTCTCTTTCTATATCCGTGTTTTTTTTTTATAATTATACTAGCTTTAATGTTAATGCTAGCGCGTATAAGTCTGTGGTCTGATGGGTAGCTTGTATTTATTATTTAATATATTTTTAATCCCATAATTTTTTTATAAGATTAAAACGTATTTCGTTGTTTGTTATGCCGCGAGGTAACATCCAAGTCCTTTGGAATTTTTTTCTTGAACTTTAATTAATATTGTTTATTAATTTTCTGAACACAGTTATAGTATTAAGTCTCACCTCGTGTATTACTGTGGACCATGGACCAATTACATTTTTGTCCCCGACCAAGTTCGACGTTGAAATTGCCAATAATTATAATACATTTTGATGAATTTGGTGATTTTTCTCCTTCTGTCTGTAACTTTGATTGACCGGAAAGGGCGGTAATTTTCATTCATTTATAACTTCTTCATTCCGGGTTTTTTTCGTTTAGGACGTGATTTGGTTGCAGTTTGCTTTATATTATTTTTTCATTCTAGAGTATTTAGCGTCTCGGCCTTTTGTTTCTCTGTATGTCACTCTTCTTGTCTTCTCTTCATTCTTTAAATGAGTTTACGCTAATTTCCCTTTTCTATTTCCTGATGTAGTTGGGGTTGTACTAGTTTCCTCATTTTTAAAATGCTTTTTCAGTTACGGGAATGTTGAAAACTTTAGTTATTTTTATAACTTTTTTATGAATTAAATCTACGAGTAATTAAAATATATACTAACCAAACCGGTATACTAACCTGCATAAGAGCAGCGAGGCGAACCTCTCCTTAAGCTATAATACTCTCAATAAGTGGATAGAATACCTTTGCCCAGCCATGGAACATATGTATACAGCTACTGTACCTTTTTTTACAGCGACTTGCATTTAAAACGGAGTAGGTATTTTAAACGTGTCTTTTCCCTTCACTTTTACGTACGTTACATTGTCGTTTGGTTACATACACAATGCAATATCTTACTTTATAACTAATATACTTAATAGACATGTTACAAAATATTGCAGACATACGTAAGATATTTTTTTTCTTTTTAATCAATTTCAATGTAATAATATTAATGATAAATATATTTATGTATATACATAGATATTACTTTGTAAAGTGTTCCTCTTACGTGTGAATTATAGAGTTGTCTAAACTCTGCAGATTCATGAATATTTTCTTAAAATGAGGTTAACAGTACTTGGACGTTTGAATCATGTTCGTACCTTTAAATTAGAGCAAAGTTCAATACATAGGTCAGGTTATTTGACGAGCGAAATAGAGTAAATCTTCGTTAGGCCGTTTCGGGTTGACACCTTTCATGATGTTCCCAGAATGAAATCCATTAGTACCTGAGACTTACACTTGTCAGCGCAGTAAAGCTCATATTAAAACTTCGGTATGAAGCTTTACTCGTAAAATAATATAATACGTGAAATTATTATTTTTTATTTACTAATAATCTTTAACATTAAATTAAAATGTGATTCTACCGAGTGTTATTATTTAACTATGGCTGCATATTTTCCTGCTCGATAATGCCTCGTTGCGGGGCAAAACGGGTTTAATAGTTGTTGGTGTACATTACCTAGTGACGGTGTAGGGCTAATGTGGGTATTGTTGTGGTAAAGACGCATTTGCAGTAGATAGGGTTGTGCATTTCTTCTAATCGAACGTTACTTAATACTTCTTAACATCGAAAGTTTTTTTTTCCAGAATATCTTCACATTAATGGATTTTCGCGAAATAACGCCGGATTCTATTAAAAATCTAACAACTTAATTTGTATAAATGCTCAAAAGCTTTCTCACTGGCCCGTTTAGGGAATTATTGAAGTGCTTATTGTTATAATGATGTGTACAAGTTAAAATTAAGGTCAAGGAAAAAAACGATTTCAGTTAATTTGACGCTCTCTTTAATCTTCAGTAAACACAAGTTATTAAAAAAATATCATGTTATGTAAAATTCGAATAGAGCACCGAAACTTCTATATTAATGCAGTCACGTATTTCGATTACAAACAAAGAGCAAATTACGAATTCAAATTAAAGCTGAGAGGGTTAACAAAAATGAAACTTTTCCATTTTCATGTGTAAGTATGACGGACAATTTAAGATAAAATTTTATAACTGTTAATAAAAGTAAAATAGTAAGTACGTAGAATGTATAATAATACGTTTGTTGCAAATGATAAATCATACCTCTGAATATTAATAGCCAGTCAATGATAAGTTAAATTGGTTTATAAGATATTCAATTATATGTACTATATAAATTCTATATAATGATACCTATCATTTAGGCTATGTAAATATTATTAATATAAGCGCAACATCAATATATTTGGAATTAAGAGTACATTTTCTCTTTGAAAATGTATTGATTTTAATCTTCATCAAATATATGTGTCAATTGTGTAAGTGAACTGTAGTCCTTTAATTACTAATTGGTATCGTATTTGCATGTAACATTATTTACGTAAAGTAACGATCTATTAACAAATTATAGTTATAATGTCGTCTATTAATCTTATGCTCAAGAAAGTTCAGCAACATCTAAGATATAACGAGCGAAGTTTGTGAAATCTATTGTGACCTCAAAACTTTACCTTTTACAAGGAAAAGGATTGTAACGAGCACTTATTTTAACCGGTATACTGTGTTTTGTTTGATAATGATAATACTATAAATAATATACAAGTTTTAAAAGAAACACCTTTGTAATCGTAATCGATTTTATGATCTTTCTTTTGGCTTCAATTTGCAATTAAATCTTTAAATGCCGTGTAAATTGGTGCAAAACTCCCGAACATATTCTTCTAGGTGCCATAAGGGTTCTTCGTAAAACCGAAACAGCACAAACAACATTTTCAAAGATTCTTGGATGTAAACTATTTATGAAGATGAGAAAACCAAATAATTACATGTAGTTATACTGACTGCTAAGCCACTATCGCGTTCTCTTAGCACTGAATGAAATTCAGTTTTCATATACGTGCAGCTATAAAAGGCAATGGTGAGAGGTACTATGATCCCCAGATCATATATTTTATAATTTCGTTTGTATACCGTCATAATTTTCTAGTGGTCTTTTCATCCAATGATCTCTTAATTAAGCCTGAACTCCAGTACCTTGATGAAAAATTAATTTTTTCTAACCACTAATTACAGATGATGTCGAACATAATATTTGTCTTACTGAAGTCGACATACATATTTTTATTGTCTTTAAGTAATAAATGTTCAATAAATGTTGCAAAAACCACCCTTAGGTACATCGTGAGAAGCCACCTTTTTAATATTCTAATGAGTTTTGGGAGCCGGTAATGTTCCGCCATACTACTTCTGTACGAGTTAGCAAAATTACATGTTCTCGAAATAATATTGTTCATTATTTCTCAGACTTGCATGTTTCCTCGCGCGAATTCGAAAACCCAAAATTGAGATTACCACTCTTTAAAATATTTTGATGACTGTTCGTTAATGCTGATTGAGTCATTTAGAGCAGCAACAACAGTAGGGTACCCAATATAGATGAAACGACTCTCTTTCTTCCCACTAAGCCGGTAGGTACTGGGTGGGTACCATCGTGTTGCCTAGTTCTACCGCCAGGTAGCAGTGCAACCACAATTGTATTCCGGTTTGAAGGTTATAAACAGCCAGTATTATTATAGATTCTACCTTAATCCTCAGAGGTGATAACGCTCTTGTAGCCTGTTGCAGGTGTTTATGAGCTGGAGTAACCCTATACCATCAGGTGGACTATAACCTCATTTGTTATTTCATATAATAAAAATCCGTGAGTTTACATATCAAAAAGAATGGTAAAATTCATACCCAATAGTGTTTTCGCTATTCAACATAACATTGTTAGATCAAGTTCAAACGACTTGAAAATAAAATAAATAAATAAACTAAGCCACATCCCGAGGCAGTTGTACAAGTGGGCTAAAGAAATGCTAGAAAATTATTGTGACTTACGACTCGAAATAACCATCTAGACTAGACTGTAATTTTCGAAATAGATTATAGAGCATCTATCGATCATGGTGGTACGTGGTATCACCCGTCTGACAATCGAGGCCATTTCAGTAAATTCACGTCTTAGAGCCGCGGCAGTTTAGGAGTAATCTAAAAAATGTCAAGAAGAAGTATATATAACTTCTAGTAAACTATACAATTAGAATCAAACCACAATAATGATACAATAAATATGAAAAAATTAAAGCGCATTGAAAAAATGTATTACATATGTGTAATATGGAAAGCAGTTAAAATCTTGACAGGAACAAAAAACAAATAAATTTCAGTAACAACTCATAATTTTGTTCCGTATATTACAAACAAACAAAAACAATCCCGCATAAATCCGCACTTCGAGGCGTTCTGACACGAGAAAGAACAGTCACTCAATTGTTCTAACCAACAATTGAAAAGTAAAACTTCCGTAGGTATTTTATAACTTCTTTTTAATACTCAGCCCTGTCGAGTGACAGCGGAACACTAAACGGACTTCTGCAAACTATTTCGCCTCAGCATACAGAAATTTTATCAAGAAAAATTTCGTGAATTCACCACATAAAATTGCTATGAACAATTTTAGTGTTTGCCGACACCGGGGATCGAACTTAGGTCGCTTGCGTGCATATGAAAGCGAACGCTCTGACCACTAGGTCAGTAATTTTGTTTAATTTTAACAATTTGGGTGTTAGGGAGAACATACCACCTTTTTCTCCAGGTGCTCTGGCGAGCGAATAATGGCGGAATATATATCGGAATATCCCGAACCCAAATCCTATAAAGAGAGCAGCAGAGAAACACGAAGGTACTGGTTCTGTGCTCACCAACCTGCATGCCCCACGTGATGACTATGTGAAAATTTCCCTAGAAATAAATACCTATGTTCAGCAGTAGTCTAAAATAAGCTTGATGTTGAATTAGTAGTATCTCAATTACACGTTTAGATTACTCATCATATAAATTAAAAAACTTCCGTTTTGCACTACATACATATCTGTTTTTGATGCAAAATTCCTTATTTTGGTTGGCGCTTGCACATAAAGGTCTTCAGCAGTGTACTTAAACAAGTTGACAGAGAAGAAGAAGAATATTAATAAGTATAAAATGTAGATTTTTAAAATCTTTTATTTAGTTTAGAATTAGACTAAGAAGTTTTTTCGTATGTCGTACCTACATTTTAGTTTCTATACACCTAAATATAATCTAGGTGTACAGAAAATCATAGTAGTTCATCAGACAATATTAACTTTTTAAATTACTATATCGATACGAAAGTAAGTTGGCAAGTTAAAATAACAAAACTTCTCTTTATGAAGCTTATGAATTCTTTGAAAGTGGTATCTTGTTTCCATAGCTTCTACATTTCTGAGATTAATTAAAAAGTTATTGGATTTCGTTATTATACTTATTGATTAATGTTCATTACACCGTCAAGTGATACTCTGCTTAAGTTAATTATGATTTCGGCAAATATTTACATCCGAAACAAATTAATGCTGGATTTCCCTATAACCTTGTTAAATAAGATGTTATATATTTCCTCTGTATTTATGTTTACGAGTCGCACACTAAGTTAATTAAAATTTAGAAATATTAACTTGAATAATAATTTAACGAGATCTATTTCTGTTAATGTCGCAAAAACAATTTCTGAACTATATCTTCGACCCTTAATGCTCTGCTCAATGACCGCTTCGATGTCTCGTTACAATCGAATAGCCTGTTTGGAAACATTTTGAAATCTATCTCAAGTATACCATCAAATCGCGAGGGAGTGTCTTAACATATAGATACATGATAGCCCTTCCAGACTCGAGAAAGAGGATTGCATAACTTAAAACTGCACAGGTCCATGGGAACACTTAATTTAACATCCCGACAAAACCGACAAGGCGCGCTGGAGCATGGGACTTGCTTTCTTGTGCTACTTACAATACCACTTGGGCAATGGTACCTGAAAAACAAGTACTTAAAAGCTCCCAGCCTTTCTGGCTTCCAGCGGTTAATCTGGACTATAGCTCTGCCGCCGAGCACAATTTGATTGTATAGTAACAGTAGCTACACATCATAATATGAGGTTTTTAACGCCAATTATGTGGTATGGATACGTACAGCCGAAATTTAACCGGCGGTAGATCTATAAACCAGAATAACCGGGATAATAACCTAACCGGGAGCCATTTTTGGTATAATAGTAACATCAAAACCGACTTTCCTGTTACCCAAAAACGGTTGTGAGTTTAAAATTGTGGGTGGGAAACCATGGTGGGTATTAAAATTTTTATTACATTGCTGAATTGTATGTTCTGGTTAGAGTTACAGCCGAAACTAATTAATAATTGACCCACACATTGGGTCTGCCCGCCCGTGTTGTGCTTTAGGTAGTGTGTCGTACTGAATCAAATGTTTATGAGAAAAGATTATCAAATGTCACAGTCTAATATATTTTACATCATAAACTTACAATACTTTAGAGACTAAAGGGCCGCAATATAAAAACTTTAGATCGTAAACCGTAACAAATCATCCTGGCGGTGGTGGAGCTAAGTTGGGCAATAAAACCGGCAGTACAGCGTCCGGTGCAAACGAGCAAATGATCGCACGTGAACTTTTCGTTTCAAAGAGGATGGCTTGTCAAAAGAAGTATTTTTATTGCTAAAGTTTACTTAAAACGTTTCAGATGTAATTTAAAATGATTATTTCGGGATTATTTTGTAGCTTTCAGTTTTTTTTATGGATTTACTTAAACCACAATAACGAAAATGATGCCAAAATTTTTTTTGATTATCTTGCGTCTTAATTTCGTAAAAAACTTTCTTCTGAAATTTAGTATCGGGTCGCTTGAAATTTCTTAGTGCCTTTGTGTAATGTAAAATAATTAAAAACTAATAATTATTAATGAATAACTACTTCATGTACATATTACTCAGATGTAAATCGTATCCAATCATTGGAACATGCAGTATTTAATTTTAAAATAGCGTATTTCAAATTTTCTACATGACATACCTAACAAATTTGCGTATATAATAAAACGTAACGTAATAAAACTAATAATAAATTTCTTTTAATTTAAAATAAAATTCACTTAGAATATAACCTCAGCTCTTCCTTCCGGCACCGGTAACAAAAAAACGACAATTTCATTTCATTGCTAATCTTACGTGGCTAAATAAGAAAATGTTCAAAGAAAAATTATGAGACCTATGAAAATAAAAAAATATATATAGAGCTTGCAATATCCTTAAACTTACTTGTGCGTAAGAGACAGCGTAATGGCATTGACACTGCCTTTTGCATTTTAGTCATTTGAAATCCATTTTAACAACCATAACCTTAACTAAAAACAATATTTCAATTTTAAGATGTTTTGAGTTCCTTTTTTTCTATACAGTTTTTATCTGATTAAGTCATTTTTGTTTTCTAGAAAAGTATTGAGCATTAGTACAGTCATGTAGGAGCTTATAAATGTTCCACAAATGGGCAAAGGCCAAAGGTATAAATTTGTAAGGATTTTGGAGACAGAAAGATTCCGCCACGCTGTTCTGATGGTGGTTGGCGGACTTCACATGCCGTCAAAATGTACATTTTATTATTATTTCTCAGATATACAACTATTCTCACTATGTTTTCCTTTACCGCCAAGCATGTGGTGAATTCTGCACTTAAAATTGCAATTAAGATTTTTTGTCATGGCTGGCACCGGGATTCGAACTCAGGTCACTCGTGTACCTACTAAAAAATTAAGATGCTAACCTAACCTCTGATTTACTAGTTGTTAAACGATATTATATTAAGATTTAATGCAAAAACAATCAATACAAACATGTGTCGTACTAAAGCCCCAGCACTCGACTATTACGAAGAGAAAAAATAAATTCCTTTAATAATATTGTAACCTTTACGTAATGAAGATTGATCTAAGCCATTGTGTTTGGATAATCTCATTTAAGTAGTTACTTGTAGCGCGTCCAAGATACTAAATCTTCGTTAAATGCGATAAGATATATAGCACAGGATTCAATTGAGTGGTCGCATCTTAAGAAAAGTCATGTGTTTTAAGAGTTGTACTAAATATAGCAAATCCTATTTAAATTATTTTATCAAAAAATATCAAAACGTCCGAACTATTTAGTTATCTTTGTAACTAAATAGTTCGGACGAACACTGAGTGCTAATGGATTAAACGTCGAGCATGAATGGTAAGAATTGAACGACAATAAGAACTTGTATTATAAATAAACGAAAATACGCTTACAGTAAGAATATTGACGTTGAAGTAAATGTCTTCAGTGAGGACCGACCACCATGTCAAAAAAATAATAAAAAAATATTATTTAGAGCATGTGTGAAGTCTGCCAACCCGCACTAGAGCAGTGTGGCAGACCCTTCCCCACTCCAATCTTTCTCAATAAATATAAGAGAGGATTCTTTTGCCCAGCAACGCTCATTTACAAGCTCCTACTATATATGATGAAAAACGCTATAAAACACATGACATCAATCGAATAGAATTGACAAGCATTGCTTACGATATTACAATTCATTACTCAACGTAATGATTTTGTTTATAATTCTCTTTGTTCTTTTAACAAACTCTTTGTTATTTCGTCTATAAACGGCAGATAATATGTTAAACGTTTGTCGTTGGTAAAAATGTATACATGCGACATGTATATAGGCGAGTATACATGCGAGAGATGGAACCTTAAAACTAACTAAAATAAATGACAAAAAAAAATACAGAGACAAAAATACAGCTTAATGACAAATTATCTAATTTAGTAAAACGAAAATATAGCGTGACAGAAAATAATGTTCAAATAATCACTGTAATGTAACTCGGAAACTTACTCTAGATGTAATTTTATACGAAGTGTACTCCACTTGGAGGAACTTATAACACAATTTGTCTGCAAAATGTTCTCAAGTTTCGAGTAAAGAATAAAATTTTCTCCACGAAAAAGAGTCAACTTGAAAGAAAGCATGTCTTTAATTTCATATACGGAACGGTAAAGAAAAATGGTAAGGAAAGTTAAATAGAGAAGACAAGTAAAATATTGGTAAAAAAGAATTAGTTACATTATTTAAAAAAAATTAAAATTAAACAAACAACACTTTTTGAAATTAGTTAAAAACTGACTAGACACTAGACATTCGAACATAACCTGACATGAAGTAATTTTGATGTCTAAAAGTGTTAAGAGGAATATACTTAAGGTAACTTTAAATACTAACCCCACCTAAACGTGAGCACCTCGTTGGTTAACAAACTAGGCTCTTTAATTTTAAATGGCTGTCGGAATTAAATTAATGATACAGGTAGGAATAATGCCTATCTGTACATTGGTCTTTGTTTATTACAAAGATATTCCGCATGAAAATGAGAATTGATTCTTCTTACAATTATTTTTCAAGAGTGGGTGCAGAAACTATCAACGCATAATAACTGTATTCGTTAAACACTGAAAGCTTTGATGTCTGTCTGCTACAGGCGACATTAATGCTATTGTTGGTGCGTCTGGTTCTTTAACTCAGCAGGATTTTTATTACACATATACTATAAGGGACATCGATTTAACCAACATAATGATACTACATGTATTGAAATCATAAGAGTAGTTTTAAAATTTGTTCTATTTTAGTAATAAATTTAATACATAAAGCACGATGTGTGTGTGATTTTTAATTTTAAGTATATTATGAATGTCTGTGAAGCTAAAGTAAAGCTGTCACAAGTACGTACCCTGTTCAAACAAATTAACCAGGTAACTTTTTATAAAATAAAAATTCAAAAAATTCTAGACATTATATACAGTATGTGACCAACACTCATTTCTCTGCTTACGTTGTTATTCAGCGCGATTGGATCCACACCGGAATTCCGAACGGAAAATCTATCTCACTTGTGATTTACATACTAGTCCTATACTAGCATTATGCCGGCATAAAAATGTGATTCTCCTGTGAGTATAGTAGCAAATACTTCAATAACTGATTCGTATTGCAATATCAAAATTAAATCTGCCCAGTAGAGACAAACTAACATTTTGAAAATTAATTAATAAAATCTACTTAATGGTGACTGTTCGATATAAATGGATCTCTATCCAATTAACTAAGCCGGTTTGGTATATTTAATTGAAAATAACAATTAACGTCGCAAGACACTGCTCTTATAAACGTATACGTATGTGAGCTTGATAAATATACATAATGTAATAATAAATATAGACACTGACGACTGTATGATGACGACCCAATATGTATCACAGAGATTCAGATGTTTACCAGAGTTTAAATAAATATTAAATAGAGGAATTTGACGGCGGTAAGACTGCTGCCGCCTTAGTGTACAACGATACAAATCATACACGAGTTTCTAAGAATCGAAATTTACGTTCACACATTTTAGGATAAAATAATTAAACAGAAACTAAGTAATTATTTGCTAGGTTATTCTAATTAAGTTCAATATACGGTATAAAACAAATTTTAAAATATTGTTATGAGCTACGAGTAACGGAATTGGTGTAAAAGGCCTGTGTCTAAAACTTCTATTTATGTACTAACTTCTGTTTTTGTACACAAGCTGTGTATTTGCAAAAGGTGAAGAGTTTCTTGTCTGATGCGCTATCCCTCGTACGTGATCTTCCATGGGCTTTCCTGCCAGTAGTCAATCCTCTGTCTTTTTATGAATTCTCTTGACTAGTCGTAAGAGTTGACAAGACGTTATCGAGCATTCGTGACAATATTATATGCAGTTATTGGATTGTATGATGCATTGGCGTGGAAAAACTAGGATTAAGCTCATCGTTTACTGCGATCTCGTACCTCGTAGGCTAGTAGATTTACATGCAGTTTTCCTGTATCTCGATGTTGGAGAGTTTTTTCTTTTTGTTACACGATGAAACAAAAACGGCACTCAGGATTAGTATATCATTGATCCATTCAAATCGATATTATGAATTAAATAGAATTACTTAGCATGAGTGTTTATAATTAATTTCGGCGTACTGATGTGTGACCCGGACGTAGATTTATCTTCGTTACAATAAACGTTTCATTGCGTCCCTTTCTTCTTGTGGCGAAGAAAGGAATTAGAGATATTAGAAATATATAATTGAAATATATATGATTATTTAATTCATGTTAGAACATTGAAATTAACGAATCGCTCACCGTTTTAATACAAATGTTAAAGTAACAGCGTTTTCGCGACAACAGCTATTATATAATAGCGTTGACGCTATAACCTCATTACTAACAAATTTCTACTTCAATATGAACAATTTAAACCTAAACGTACTTTTACTTTTCTATGGGTGAGCTTAGTTTTAGGGCATTGTTCCGATATTTGACCTTCAATAATATATCGAATATCTATATCAGATAATGAAAATCCATTTTTCATCACACGTCACTATTCAGTTCAGAATCCTTTAATTTCTGTGCTCACTCATCGAAGCACGCACAGTGCGTTCGTTAGTAGTATCCTCTACAAGCACAGCATTGATATTGCAAATTGTCTCTGCTGCGTTAAAATAACAATATTCCAAAAATATTTTAAATAAAAAATAGAGGTTCTCAATATTTAACTCAAATAGTGAATGTAAAGACAACTGTAAGTCAAACAAAACAAAATCATATCGTTTTTTAATTAAGAATATTATGGTTTTTGCGTGAAAAAATGAGATGGGAATACACTATGCGAATGCAACACACAATAGAGTATTAGAAATAGTCTAAAATATTTACGGATGATCTAAGTTGATTCATGCTGCGCAGTCAGAGTACTAAATCTTTGTTAAAGGTGACACGAACATACGACGCGAACCCCGTTGTGTGGTCGTTTCACTAGATTCGGAATATGGGCGATATGTGAATGTGGGAGTTATGTGAATGTGGGGACAGTGAATTATATAATTGAATGTAGGAAATAGTAGTTGTGTTTAAACAGAATTTACGCTTTTTAAAATACAACTCACGTTCGTAATCTCAAACGGGGCATAGAGAAGTGTTTACTGACAACAGGAGCACCGACTCCTGATTAAAAACGTGTACGTGTACTCAAAATGTGAGAGATTTTCAGCGCATCGTAGCTCATCTAATACTGTAAGCTGGATGCAATAGGATTTTTTATTTCCGAGAATAGTTGATTTAAGCCTGCACTAGTAATAATAGTGCACTCACTACGTATGGTTGAGGTAACAATTTGAACATAATCGTGTTCGAACTATAGCACCGCCTCTCACAGATTGTTTAACTAAGCGGTTATTTCACAACTATCGAAAAGGATAAACTGAAACCTATTATACCTAAAAAATTAAAATTTTGTAGGTATAGATGGTAAAATAACGACACAAAATTCAATAAATTCTTTCCTCTCCTTCATTAATTGTAATTTTGGCCTGTGCTCTAAATTAGAAGAATTCACATATCACCTGCATAATTGACATACTTCATGGATGAATTATATACGATGCTTCTAGTATTAGTCACGCAGCAAGCTTTAGTTGAAAAGTACTTCGTTATTTATACTCACCAGGAACTTTACGGTTCACCGACAAACCATAAAAAAATACGAAAGTTAGAAAAAAAACATTAAAAGGTAAAGAAACCTCACCTTAGGAATATATTTCAGCGGCTATCATAAATATTAAATGTCTCGTACACCGAGTAGTAAGCAGTCCTGACAGGAGCAGTAAGTTTTAATATTACAGTTGTTACGAGCGATCGCACACGCAGTACAATTCTATTCCCTTTAATATTTTGTCGTCGTTTCTAATATTAAAACGCGTAAAATTTTGCCTTTGTCGTCACTTTGAATAAATTATACTTAAATGCATGCCAGCGTATATTGCCATTACATGTACTGTTATTGTACTGTCTAGCAATAATACACGCATTAAAATATTAGTGTTTATAATTTATACTAGCGATTGTTGTCACTTGATGAAACTTCTTCAAATTGACATTAACTATTGTCAATATGATGAACGAATAATTCGCCTTAACCGGTAACGGTCGGTTACTTATATAATAATTAAATTGTGTTGTAAAACTAGTACACCAGACAATAATAAATGTCAATATTATTGTTTACTAGGAATAAAACTATTATTTACGGTTTTATCGCGTTTAAGGTTTATTTAATTTTACTATTTTATTTTCGATGTATCGGGTGATTTGTAGCATTCAGAATGAGCATAGAATGTAGTCTGTAGTATTGGCGTAAATAAAAGAAATCACTACACTATCATTAAATTGTTTGTAAACATAGTGCATTTCATTATTACATTTTATTTTATTTTATTTTATATAGGGAAAGTGCGTACGGTCATGTAAGGGGTTTGCTCGGAGTGCACGCATTTTATACTTTCACTTATTTTTAATGTAATATACAAATTTATTCTTCAAGTAACGTTTCTTTATCTGGCGAGTACAGGTTATATATATCATGAATATAATTATAAAATCTTAAATTATAACATATATAGTTACAATAAAGCCATACTACTTATACCGCCGTGTTGTGACGAAAATAAAACGGCCACTCTACACTTCTTCAGTCGTGATGTGTTCCATTTTATTTTAATATATTTAGAAAACTTACAGCTGAGATTTAACAATATTAGCTATTTGAAAATTTTCACCGCTAGTTAATCAATTTACTTTCTATTCTTTAGTGTTGAAACCATTAACGTTCTATTCCCGTGACACGAGATGGGTTATGTACAATGTAAAAGTAATGTAAAAACATTAATAAAAAAAAATATTGGGAATCGAGAAAGGTAAACAAATTACATCCTTAATTATACAGTTGTCGTTATTAAGAGCATAACACTTGCATGAATACTCAGTGCGAAGTTAAATTGCGTAAAACAAATTTTAATTTTATAAAGCGTAAAGTAAATATAAATTTTGCTAACCACAACTGCGCGTGGTACGTCCTGATGATTAACATACGAGGCCTTGGCGATAGAAGGATAACGGAAAATTTATCCAAATTTGCTGAATCCATACCTCACAGACTAGAGATGGGGTGCAGCATCTCAGTGAGGATTCTGATACTGCACCCACACTGCACACTGCAAACCATCTGCGTGGTGAGTATGGCCAAACCTCTCAAGAAGTATTTGCCGGCTTGCTGGCGCAATGGCCTATGTTTAGCAGTGGACATAAATTGGCAGGCGAAGAAGAAATATTAATTAAGATTATTTTTCAAAACTTTAGATGACAAATATTTTGCATGGTCAGTAGAGATCGCTAGTTTAGAATTTTCCGATAAAATGTCGTAACGCAATCAGTACAGTCTAGTCTCCTGAGACAGACACGGTTACTGAAAAAAAAACCGCTCAACTTTTATGAATCATTATTTGAAATACGACACTTCTTATATATTGTTTATTTGCATGTGATAGCGGCGTCAGTGACCTCTGCCAGCCCCTTCGTACTGCAAGTATCGTAAGAAACTACTATAAAAAACACTTTTAAGTTTTTATGTTACATATCTATTGAGTAAATTTTAATGGAATAAGTGTAATACACAATTCACAATTAAGAAATAAGACCGCTTACAGACTACAGACTATTAAAACGTCACATAGTACTCGTACCATGTACAAAATATATGTAATCGTACCATCATCATTTTTATAAATAATATAAATTTTCCTGGTCTGGGTGTTTGTCTTTGTGCAATATATATGTAAGTAAACTGCTTCAACGACAATGGAGAAGTTCCTACAGTAACATTTTTTTTAAAAAAAAAATTATTCTAATATTTTTAATCTATTTTTGCTGTAAAACTGTATGTTCAACACTCATTTATTGTATCTATAATTTATTCAACGTTTAGTAATGAAACTTCTCAAAAATAACATCAAATAACTCATTAAAATCATTCCTATGGTTGTTAGTAGCAAAATTAACGTAACAAAATAAAATAATTAGCAATAATAATTGAGGACCCAAACAGAAATATTATTACATATATTTAAAGAAATTAACTATTACCATAGAAATACATTTAGTTTTTGATGCAATTATGAAAATGTATATAGTACGGAATTTATTTAACAATATTATTTTCATATAAATAGAATATATACTTCAAACTTAATGAAACTTTCGCTGTCGCTTTACCGCTCTAAGCAAATCACATGCACACGGTGCGCGGAGTAATTAAAATCTAGTGCTATCAGAAGTTCCTTTAACGCGTCATCGTCAAGCTTCGAAAATAGTACTTTAAAATAGACAAACGATACGGTTAATTACTTATATAATTTTACAAAAAAAAACAAGGTTGTTACGAACCTAAATTAGTCTGCAATTACCTACTTTCTTTAGGTCATTGCAGACTAACTTCATAGTATTTTCTTTATTTAATATGCATAATTAGACTATATATTGTGGTACAGTCGTATTAAGATGCAGTTAAAATATTTAACTAAAATAGTTCTCTAGCGTAATCGATGATTTTTGGAATTTTTATGGATAACAATTGAGAATCTACATCATTCTCTAAAATTTAAAGTTTGTAACGACTTCCATATTTTACTCACGTATTAAGCTTTAATAAGTATGACAACTGAATTACTACTTTTGTTTCTGAATAGAATTAATTGGCACCGTTCCACACGGTACTGCTGTTGAGTAGCATTCAAATTATGTACTTACAAAGTGTAACATAAAATTCGTGCAACTATATGTAGGCTTTATAGTATATACTTAACGTTATAATACAAATACATTACATAATGGTAATTATACGTAAATATAGCTTTTTTAATATCTTCTGCTTTTTTTATCATCAGTCTGAACAAGTCTATCTGCTAAAGCAATCTCCAACTATTTCCTAAAACCTCTGCTTTGCATTGAAAGTGCTATCAAAAACTTGCCCATACTCACAACGCAGGGCAGGCGGGTCGGTCCCCTTGCAAAATAGATGCTGCTCCACAACACTATTCAGTTGGATTTTCCACTATCATTCGGCGTCAGAGTCTTATGCGTTTCTCAGCAAAGTGCACCGCATACGTGTGCGATTGACCTTTGAAGATAAAGCTGGTATATCTTTAACAAATATATATATGTGTATATATTTCATTATAAATGTACTTACTTCTATTTTTATTCTACCTTAAGATGTATGGAAATTTTGTTTATTTATTTTAAAGTCAAGCACAAACTGTCGCGTCTGTTGCCCAAAGGTTAGGCAGAGATTAGGTATTCATTGGAACAAACCTTGGCCAAACGGACTTAATACCGGTCCGTCTTTGGATTTGGAAACCTAGTTAGTACTAGTGGTCCTAATTTACTGATTTAGATACTAATTTGAAAATTGCGAGAAAACAATTTACCAAAGAAATATAAAAAAAAATTAAATAAAGATTTAGAGCCTTATAAACCAAAAGAAACGCAGGCGCCATTAGACATGACTAATAGGTTACTGACCTCGGCAAGAGCGGCGACATCGCAGGAGGTCTTTGACCGCGATTCGGTGACTAATAACAAGGGCAACACGCCGGGTCGGACCGCCGTAAGGCCTTTGACCTGGGTGTCGTTGGCTTAGTAAAAAAGTTACAAATTCTTAAAATATATATATAGTCAGGCTAAACTACTGTATTTATATAATTGACCTAGAAGTGGCCTGTACCCTCCTCGCAGAATACCGGCGTGAAGTAGAGGCATATTGTGCTACTGCGTTTCGTTCGGTGAGTGAGGTAACCGGAGGTCCACACCCCCTCCCTATTCCCCTCCTCTTCCCACCCATCTCCCAAATATCCTTAAAGACCGGCAACGCACCTGCAGCATCTATGGTGTTGAATATGTATGTGGGTGACGGTAATCACTTACCATCAGGTGAACCGCTTGCTCGTTTGCCGTCTTTTCCATTAAAGAAAAAATGTACAATATTTAATTTTATATTAAGATTAAATTTAAAGTCGTCTCTTGACCTCGCATCCATTCTGTACATGTAATGTTACACTTCATATTATATAAAAACTAAGTTTAAGGTATTGAAAAGAACAATAATTTATAATATATTTTTTCACTATCGTGAAAATTTTAAAAGCATCTACGGAGTAGTATTTGTTCTCAATTTACATTATTCAGCCCAGTTTTGAATGTTTACACCCACCACGATCAACAAAAACTCTCTAGGAAGAGAAGACGTACGTATTTCTATTGATTATCATGAGATATCTTTTTCTTTACATATACATTTTTATGAGAAAGGCGGCAAATAAGCAAGCGGTTCACCTGATGGTAAGTGATTACCGTCGCCCATGTACATCTGCAACACCAGAGGTTCTGCAGGTGCGGTGCCGGCCTTTAAGGTTATTTGGGAGATTGGAGGAAGAATGAGGAAGGGGAAGGAGAGGGAAAGTAGGCCTCCGGTTACCTCACTCATCGAACAAAATGCAGAAGCACAACATGCCTCTACTTCACGCTGATATTCTGCGAAGCCGTGGTACCAACCCGGTTGAGCCGGCCAATTCGAAAAGCCGCCGCTTGGCTCTACCACGTTTAAAAACGCAACCGCGTTAACATCACAAATACTTATAATCAAACAGCCATATATATACCTTTTATCATTATATAGGAATTAGTAAATCAGCTAGCTAATCCGTTGTTAATCTGTTTGACCGCTAAAATTTAGAATCTTTTTCAACCATATGAAACTCTGCACATTTTTGATTAAACCTTATCTTGAGTAATATTCACAACCTTTTAGCAGGATTTAGGGTACCAAGACTTAGAATGCCAAATTCATCACGTAGTAATTGGATTAGTTAAGATAATATAAAAGTAATACAAATGTAAGGTTATGGTTTTTATACAATGACTTGGAAACAAGCAAACACATTTTTTGCTTCTAGATCAAGATTGTCCTCATATTTTTCTGAAAATTAACTAATTCTAAATTTACCGTCGTACACCTTACCTGATATTCAACTGGAGTATCTGATTTGTTATAAGATTTCGTGTGAAAGTAAAGTTGTAAAGTCCCACTTATTAATGAACGTTTAAGCTATAACGTCATCGAAGATGTTATCTTTTCTTAGATCGCTTTATTTTGTTGAATGGAGTCTTCATGTTAAATGGGATCTTATTGAAGATACTAAGTATAAGATTGGAAGATGGTTTTGCTGTTGGAAGGTGAGGAAATCAATTTAAATTACAATTAGTGGAACTTTTACTTCATCAAGCATAAGAATATTTTATTCTTAATGTCTGTATGGTTCTTGGCAATCTAAAATATCATGTGAATTTCCGATAGAAGAAAACAGAGATCGTGACTATAAGCTATTTTGGAAATGTTGAGCATCATTACAAAGATGTTCAGAAGCGACAGATCTGTTGATGTTGACGAACCTGTAGGTTGAATCAATGCCAGAATTTTTCTCGTCTCCTCCGATTTCATGTTAGACTAGTAGAGAGAGTAGTACTGCAGAAGCCATCCAAAACCATAATAGTCAAAGTCAGAACGTTTTTCTTCAATTTAGGCTTGATTTAAGAATGAACGTCCAAATCTACACTAAACACGATCTTCTCAGAGAAGAACCGGTAGGAAACTTTCGCCATAAGCCTTTTTTTTTAAATCAATACAATGTCAAATCATTTTCATTATTAACTGCGATTTTTTTACAATATACTAGTATCAGCATCCAGGGAACTTGCAAGTCCAAACTAAGACTTATTTCCATACATCATTGGCCTAAATATTATATTGATGTATTTTTTAGTAGTAAGTCTTTTTTAACAACGTTTCTTTGATATTATTTATGATTTTAAGCTTTTAGTTTTAGCCAATATAAATTACTGAACCTCTAGCGTCTCATCTGGATACAATCTACAGGAGTCAGTCCATTTATATATAACATATTATAATTTTTCCTACGTACATAATATTAATGTACATAACCATATCTCCATGAAAAGGTTGCGTAACGGCCTGAGAGTCCTCAAATTATAGATTGCCCGTATAATCAACAACAAACAGTAAATCAAAAACAAAACAAAAGAGGCCTTGTAGTCTGCTCAGTATTCAGAGAAAGTGCCCTTGTTCCATTCATATATGCACAAATATATACATATGCATACAAATATGTACATTCGTGTGAATTGAATGATAAATTTGGATACTTAAATATAAAAATAACAATCTTATAGGCTGAAAATACACAAACATAATTTAAAAAAATTGTTGAGTGCTTCACAACGTAGCTAAGACGCTACATCTATTCAAAGACTCTTAAACTTTAAAAGCAAACATATAATATTTAAATTATTAACTTGATATTAAGTGCTTACACAACACCCTCTCTGGATGATGCCCTGTTAGTGGTTACTAAATTCTAATTGATAATGATTAAGTTTTTTCAACATATTACTAATTAATCGAAGAACTCGCTCCTGTTAAAACGCAGCAGTGCTCCTTTTAATGAATCATATATAAATTGAATGTGAACGGATTTTTTTAATGATGAAAATATTTATTTCCGGTAACTTAACCTAGTTTACTGAGTTATCCGATGAGTTCCATTTAAGTAAATTTAATTAGTTATGATAGAAGTATGGTGAGGAGGAATGATGGCACTAGAATCCGATTTATTTTAATGAGAGGAGAGTCTTTAGCCGTAATCTGTTGATTATCGGCTGATATATGGTTTAAGGTAATCTAAAGGGCCTACTTCATATTACTTGTATCTTTAACAATTGTAAGGCCGTAGTGAATAACATATTCATGTTATCCAATTATTGTTCATTTATTTCAATCGTGTTAATGTAATGAATATTACAATTTAATTAGAAATGTAACTATTATTTACGGATTGTATTGCGTTTTGTTTTGTTTTTATATTCCCGACGTTTCGATTGCTTTACAGCTGCCTTATTCTCGGAGGGACTGAGGGCACAATATAGAAAGTCTGCAGACTGTGATCATATCCTTGATCGATTTCAAATGTGTAGTGTTCGCGTAAATACAAGAAATCATTGCAATTTAATATTCCGATTCCGATTGACGTCATAACTTTTTTAAAGGATTAATAAACAATAGTAAATTTTAGTAATATAAACTTGTTTTAATAAATTATTAATTTTACCGGGGTTATAATGTTTATGTTTTTTTCTAATACATTATAATTATTTTAATTTTTCATACAGTTATTTTAGTAATTTAAATAAATATTTTAGTTAATTAAAAATTACCAAATATGAATTATTAGTAGTAGTTCAAGACTTAAATGTGTTATGCATAATTTTATATTATGTAATTCATAGTTGAGTCTCGGTTTGTCGGCTCCAACACGTGACAGAAATTTTGTATGACCAAATAACAAAAAAGTTTCCGGTCTCACTGTTTGTCCATATGCAATTTATGTCTGTAAAACACCGGGCACGACTCAAGACAAAATCCGACAGTTAAGGTAATATTTTTGACGAAAAAAAATCTTATATTATGCTTAAATAAATATAATAAGGCTTTCATGATTATTTTCCGTTTCTGACTAAAAACTGATCGATAATGAGTAAAAACATTGAGAATGGAAATACTGAGTACTTTTAAATGCGCCAGGCAACGTTTATGTCTCTATCCGCCTTTGCTCTCTTTTTACTACAGCCTCCACTAAAGGTCTTAGTTCTTACAGAAACGAGTTATTTCTATGCAAATGTGAGCGTTTTACCGTTTGTTCTGGAACTATTACTGTGGCAATAGCAGATATTTAATTGCAAATGAAGAAAAGCTTAAGAAATTTGTACCAGTTTTGTTTTCTTAATATAATTAGTTCTGATTTGCTTACTAATAATTATATTTGTTCCGGGTCTGGATGTTTCTTCACGTGGAATTTGATTTCGTTTATAAGAATCTTCCTCAATCTCCGGGTCCAACTCGTCCCCCCCCCCCCCCCATAAAGTTCGCCGATAAATTTAAAGTATAACTTTTAGTTGTATATACATTTAATTTAAATAAGTTGTTACATTGATTTTGTTAGAATTTTGGATAAAGGTAAATTTACACATCGACGATATCGGCTGTAGAACTAGTGTAACCGACATAGCCGTTAGTATCAGCAAGGTGAAGTGGCAATGGGCTGGTCACATACTTCCTAGAACTGACAACCGTTGGGGAAGAAAGTTTTTCGAGTGGCAACTGCATAAAGACAAACGAAGTGTGGGACAATACCCCACAAAATGGAGTGGCGACCTGCACAGTGTTGCGGGAAGTCGATGAATGAAGGTGACTCAAGACCGAACTTTGTGGCAGCAGTGAACTTATGATGATGATGATGAACCCGAAAAAGGAACAAATTGTCTTGTTTGTTGAGGATAACATAGAACAGGCAGAGGATCTTCGAATAGATATGTAAGTTTAATTTAACGTTCTAATATGGCGGCTGGTTCAGCATCGTACTTGCTGGAAATTTATGGGAGAGGCATATTTTCTTTATTATAAACATTAATGTACACAACTGCATGCTTTAACATTTGATTAAAATATTAAAGTTCCCTTTAAAATAGTTGCATCTTTTTACAGCTTTCGTTATTGTTGACGTTACAAGAACTGCTTAATTACTCAATGAAACTTATCTTAAATTCTGTTTATTTTTAAATTTTTAAATTTATCACTAAGTGAAATAGCAGAGCATATCATTAGATAAGAGTTAATGAGTCTGAACTCGGCACTGGAATCCGAGAGGTGACTTTGTGAATCTAATTACTAGCATATTAAGAATCACAAAGAGAATCGCTGTAAAATTAAGCCTGTCTGGGTGCAAAGCTATATTAAAGAGAGATCATAATAATTTTCATTCAAATGATACTGGAAACTGTTGGTTCGTTTGATAATTTGAAATATTTTAATTTTTTGCAATATTGCTCAGAAATCTTAATAATATTTCTTGCAAATAATTTCTAGAGGCGACCTAACCCATGAACTTTAAATTAGTAAATATTGAAATAGAATTGGTATAAAAGATTTCAAGGTATTGATTTTCAACATTTCTTTATGTAAGTACAAGCTTTTATGTCGGTATATGTAATGGAGAATAATGGATACACGACCGTATACCCAATACATGAGTAGATAGAGCGAGACATTTATATAATTTCAAATCACTTTTCACGAGAGTATATATAGATATACCAACCCAATTATGTTATTTTACAGTCAGCAGGACCGACTCGCAAATCAAACAATCCCGGAACATAGCCGAAACCAATGTCAATATTTAGGTAAAGACCATTTGTTAGGTCCAGTAGATCCCCCTAGTGGTCACATTTGTTAGTTTTATCAATAAACAAAATGTAATAAAATATACTGGATACATTTGTACTAAATCTAATAAATCATACGATTTCTACAGTGCGCTTATTTTAAGATAAAAGACGAGAAATTGCAAGCCTTTAGAATGTTCATTTCAGTTCTTTTGGCAATACCACAAATGGCGACCAGAAGTCCGAAAACAAGAATGTGGATTCTGTTTCTAAAAACAAAAAAAAGGAACCAGTAATACTAGACGCACACACAGAGAGGGAGAGGATGGCAGAATATTTCTTGGTATTTCTCAGTCATGCCGGCTTCCTCACAATGTTGAATGAGTATATTTAATACTTGAAATTTGCAATTAACAATTTTAGTGGAGCCGGCATCATGATTCACTCACAATACTCACAAAGCTCACTCGCATACAATGAAATTAAATCGAGCTCCCTAACAGCTAAGCTACCACGGCTTCGTTAACATAACATAATGACAATATGTAGGAATAAATAAGTCAAATTGTTTCAGTACCAATTTTGGTAAACAATTTGACCGGTCAAGGGTGATTAATACTCGCTTCGTATTGATGCCCTACCACTGCATGTCATTACTATATTAATTGAAGTAACAATATGGTCCATATAGACCTACACAATAAGGATTACACACACACACTTAAATAATTTATGCAGAGTAAGCCATATTATGTAAGGGGGCATTTAACATGTTTTTTGTCCAGAAGCCAACCTAACCTGTATGCGATACGCCCTATTAACTAACAGAGGCGGGCTATAGCGAAGAGATGACGGAAAATACACCCTGTAATGCCGAACCAAAATCTAACAGAATTTCATGAAAATGACTGTCCAGAAGTAATTTTTTTACCCAATGCACAAAAGATATATATTGGTTTTTATTTGTTAATACCATCATCCTAACAAATTTCAAAATTATCAGAGTTTTGATGAAGGATGAAAATTTGCATTAAAATCCATTTCGTAAACAGTACTACTTTTACATAACCTGGATTCGATTATGCTTGACGTGTTGCAACAATAGAAGTTCTATTTTTATGACACGTGAAGGATTGGGTCTTGACGGTAAAACAGACGGAAGATTGAACAAATGAATACCTAAAATATTTATAATTAGTAAAAATTGCATAAAATTCAAAATATATTGGACAAGTTATAAAATATTACAACTATTTAAGTGTTGAAACAACATAAATTCTATTGTTGTGACAATGAAGCAATAATCTTTACATAACGTAGTATTGTTTTGCACGACGTTATTTGTTTCTTGAATACTCCGCTTCTTTATATACGTTGCCATCATTTTCTGTTCTCCCCGATTCGTCAGAGCATGATGAATATGGACAAACTCTCATAAAATTTACGCCGACTTACTGCCGCTTCTTCTTTAAGAAGCCTAAGATCAGTGGTCGTCTTGAATAGGTTGCAGAAAAAAATGTTTGTCTCCTACTAAATAAACATTGTATATACAAATTAACGCAAATATAATTAGCAACACGACTATTTAGGAGAGGAAAATGTTTACAACCATACACTTCTAATTAAGCTCTAAAATATGATGTCCTTGTTACCTCTACGTGAAGATTTTATGAATGACGGAATATATTAGGTATCTCCATAACACGTTTTTGCGTTATCGTGCTTGAACAAAATTTCGTATATTATGTGCCTGTGTGCAATATTAAGGTCGGATAGACATTAAATAATTAAATAACTCTTAAAACACAATACGTGTATTATTTTCAATTAGAGAACGTTAATCAATATTACGACAAACTTACACAACACACTATTAACACAATATTCCTTGAAAGTGGATGCGAAAAGTATGAAGGTTTCTTAAAAACCTTGGTATCAAAATCTTAATATTGGATAGGGGATCATTATTTAATGGATCATCAAAGTATATTCATAGGATAATATTCCTATGATTAGAGTTTACAATTTCAATAATGTTTAACTCAAGATTAAAACCGTATTTATCTAACATCATATTCATTATCATTATAGTTCATTAAAATAAATATGCATCTTATGTTACCATGGAACAAAATGTACCATTGAACTAAATGTAAATGTAACGTGCGTAAGAAGTATTGGCATCAAAATAGATATTTAAAAAAAACATATTTTTATTTTTTATTTAAAATGAAAAAGGAAGTAACACCACATGTACATAAATATAGAGATGATAATTATTTAACATACTATACGGACAGCCGTTCTGGGGCGTCCTATTATATTATTTCATATATCTTACTTGCTGGGTATTTTTTTTTTTTGGGAAAGGGGCAAACGACTCCGTTTTTCCTGATGGTAAGTGGTTACTGACGCTCACGTACATCTGCAACAACAATGGAGCTGCGAGTACGTTACTAGCCTCTAAGAGTATTCGGGGATGGTAGAAGGGGGAGGGGGAGTGGGCATCCAGTTACCTCACCCACCAAACGAATACTTGCGAGAGAGCATACTGCGAGGCAGCAAAAACCACCGCCTGTCTTAACCACGTACAAAAATGTATCTTCATCTAAATTGAAACTAGGATTCCCTATGTTTTGGTGTCAGGATATGTATGACATGTACTTACATAAATAAATAATCATATATAAACATATTAACATCCATGACTCGGTTATAAGCGGAATTCGAATCCACAGCAACGAAGGCAACTAGGCTAACAGGCCGACAAATATCAATATAATCGTATACTCTTCATTTTATTTATATACCTTTTCTAATTATAATCTTAAACACAAAGCGTTTAAACCTTATAGCAATAATGTCTAGACTATTCTAAATTCTAATTAAATAATAGAAAACTACTTTACTAATACTTAAATAATAAATGCGGGAAACTCATTTCATTTCGGATGGAGTCAATAATCGCTTTCGGTCGAAGAATGTTTTAGACATCTTTTATGTTATTTAACTAAGCTTTCTTGCCATTGTTCCATCTCCGGCCGCCACCCATAGTATTTGTTTAGACAATTAAAAAAGTTTTTTCTCGTTTACAATTACGACGATGAATACAATGTTGAATGAAACTTAAACCTGTATTTCTTCTACGATTATAATCGTATTTAGACTTTATAGATAATAATCCACCACTACGCTTCTCTGCGTCGCCTTTAGACAGTCTGTTGCGGTGTACCTTGGAAATTGGTCTTGTGATGATGCCTTTACGTAGTGCTGATGCCGTCAATTCTGCAAACAGCTTTGGAGCCATAATATGTTTAGCCAGAGTTTGTTTTTGCAGCCGCATTGCAAATAGCGTACGGTATATGCCTATAGTCAATCGACAACTTGGATAAAGACACAATTAACCTTCTAACGGCCAAATCAAAGGTAGAATTAAATTAAATTAAATCCCACCACTGTTTTGCATTATTCGGAGCACAAGTTTAGTAATGAAATCAGTACGCGTAAATAAAATGTAAATATCGATAATATAAACAAAACACATGTGTTTGGACTAATTTAACTATTATTTTACATAGACATCTAATCTAACTATGAATGTACTCTTTAAGTAATGACTCAACAAACTCTCCCAATAAGTATTTTAAGAATAATCTTCTAAAGATGTAAAAAAAAATTAAAAACAAAGACAATGTACTGAAAAAAATAATGTACCTGACAAATGTAATATGCATGAATGGATTAAATTCATTCAAATGCAAAAAGCTGCTTCAAAGCGAAATATCTGACAAACAACCAAATTGAAGGGACTGCAGACTCTACGCGAATTTCCACGACACTCGTCTTTGTACCTATTTATTCAGTTACAACATATTGAATATAAGGATATCCGTATAAATTATCCTAATTGAAATATTTTGATAGAAATCGAAATCTGTATGTAAATTAATATAACTTATTTTACCTTAAAATTATAGTTTTTTTTATGCTCGAATTCTGAAAATTACGTTTCATTTTAAAATTACATTCAATTTTTTCTCTGTTCTCCAAGCATATATGTATATATTTAGTCGGAAATATGATTATCCTCACCACTCTGTTCCAGAAGGATAAATAGATACATTACTAGTATTTTCGCAGTATTCACGCTGCACCTATGGGATAAACCAATGAGATTCAAGTTCAGGGAATTTGGGTACATTATCTTCTATCAGTCGGTCACCAGATTCTCGTTTGTTAGATAGCAGGTGCGGTTGATATTATAACAAAAATACGGAGTACTTTCTCTTTGACAATTACACAAGAACAAACTTCTATGCCCGGATCAATTATTTAAAGTGAAATCATTTTCTCTAACTCCGATAAAAATACATAATTTTTTTTATTTTTATTGAAAAAAAAACTAGGAATTTCTCAAGGGTCCTGAAAGGAGTTAACGTACATAGATTGCATATGGACAAACTATCAGACCAGGAACAATTATTTTTAGTCCGCAGTAATACTTGTCCCGTGCGAGAAACGAACCCTCGATCCCCAGCGCCGCGGTTGAACGCTTAGCCACTGCACGACTAACCCGACAAATGTTTGACGGGATAGTATAGTACGATCCTCTGAAAGAAATATTTCTCCTGCCTAATGAATGAGACTATTCTTTGAAGAATGTCTCGTTGTAGAAAAAATAGCAAATGCTAAGCTTCTGTTTTGTCTTAAGTGAAATGAAAGCCATATTGCTTTAGAAAAAGTTATACGGGCACTTGAAAACCTAAAAAAGCGTGTGAAATTCTTACCCTTTGACAATTAGAGCAATAGAAAACAAAATTTACAGTAATTATTGACAAGAACGACTACGAACTGTAGAAAAAAGGATTTAGAAGCGTAGTTGTTGATAAATATTTTATTACACAAAACAATGCAACGATTTCTAGTACCTTAGTATAGTCATTTATAATTGCCATAATTGCTACGATAATAGTTTTACAGAACACAAAGGTTTGCTTCTTAACGTTAATATAGTTAAACAAGAGCTACCTTCCATCTAAATTTAATATAAAAACGAAATTAGCTATTTCAAAATTTCGAAAGAGTTAACTGAAGTTAATTGAGTTCAATTTTCAAGGAATTTGCATAAATATCGAATTGGAAATTTAATTGCTATAGGATTCAGTCTGAGAGCAATATTGAGTGGCAACGAATCAGTAGAACTAATCTTAATTCGAACCTATCCAAACTTCTTCGAACGATTCGAAATTGAACTAGTTTTGGATAATCACTTAACCCCGACTATGACGGCGAACTTGAATGTTCATAAGTTTCATAATAATAATAATATTTTTATATTACAGACCATATAATGTTGGTAACACTAACTATTAACTATGATTGTATTGGTAGTAACATATTATTTTATTAGACCAAGCGTATGTGTCATGTTTAGACAATAATGGACTCAGTGCGTTGATCGTGGAACTCAGGAACACCATGACTACTGCGACGCTCAATAAACTGATCTGCATACATTCATACCATTTCGTCAGTGAGATAAAACACCTACATCTTATTGACAATAAAACTATGATCAGTTTTGATGCACAGTCACTATTCACATGCATACCGCAAAGTTACTGCTTATCCAAATTCACTAAAATTAAATTTACAATGGAGTAAGAGTGAAATAACTCGTTAGCTTTTTTTGATGTATTAGTAATTAGAAATCCTAATAACACCATAAGCTGCAGTGTGTATAGGAAAAAGACACATACAAACAGATAATTAAACGGTGAATATCACCACCAGGCATCTCAGTTAGCTACTGTTGGTAAATCTTTGTTTCAAAGAGCACTTCACTTGGCCATCGAGCTTCAGCATGTGAAGCAAGACCTGCACGACAGCAAGCTTCGGATTCCGCGCCTCCGTCACAGTGATCGAGTGAAGCCGGCCACAGTCGAGCGAGTACCTGCAGTATTACCGTACATCAGAGGCGTTACTGACAAGATTGGCTATGTCTTGAAGAGGCGTTCTATTAAAACGTTTTTCCAGCCGGCGAAAAAGATATGTCAATTTTTACCATCTGTGAAGTGCAATATCCTTCTACAAGCTGCAGGAGTACACAAGCTTGATTGTGAATGTGGTCTCTCTTACATAGGGCACACCAAAGGATCTGGCAGAACCCGCGTGAAAGTACACATCGCTGACGTGAAACACCGACGCTCTAGGAAGTCTGCAGTCTGTAATCATATCCTTGATCGCCCCAACCATAATATCAGATTTGATAGACCACAAATCCTCGCAAAATAACACTGATTCCTGCCAAGGATGATTCGCGAGGCTATTGAAATCATCATCCTAATTTCAATAGAGAAGTTGGCTGGGTGCTACCACCGGCTTGGGATCCAGTAATTAATAAAATTTAATCTAAAACCAAACATACTACTGCACGTCGTCAAGATACTGTGAGAACATTCTGCGTAGATCGGACCAAAAATTAGTAAATGTCATGATCCTGTCTTAAGCAATATATCAAATACTAAAATACCCGACCAATAACTGAAAACGTCCCCAAGTTAATAATGATACCGACACGTTAATTTACTTGTCTTTAATATAACTTAGGAAGCCGTCAACTTTACAGGTGTTAAAATGTAGTAGGAGTACGTAATTGAGCTTCCTTTGATGTTTAAGATTAATACCGGGAATAATATTAACGGACTTAAAGCAATACCACCTAAAAGGGTTAAAAGCTTTTCAAATTCGAGTGCAAAATTTGAAAAGATATCTCAGTAATTTTAAACCTTTTCATTTATAATCAAACAGCGTGAAATTAAGTCGCTTAGTAATATAAATGATAACTGAGAAACCTTATTATAATGAAAACCAAAATTTAATAAACTTTAAATATGGCATCAAAAATATTTAAAAATTCTATTATTTCGTTAGTTCCAAATCCAAGCATAAGAGTGATAATATTTGTTTTATATCTTTTAAGAATCCAGCTGAATTTTACGTATACAATTTTGCGAAGTACTATATTAAATAATATATTATTTTAAATATTTCCGAAATACTTTTTAAGTAATTATTTTGTACCTTTATCTCGTTTCGTAGGGAAATGCTTACATATTTGTCATCGCAAGGCATTGACAAGTCATCGCAAGACGTGGAGCACGCACGAAATAAAACCTTTGAAAAAATTACGCTGTTGGCCCGATGATCTTACATACATTAAAATCTTGGATGTGAAATATAACACGTTATCATTTTATCGGGGAGTGACTTCACACGGATTTTTTGTGAAATATTTTATGGCATTGCAAATAAGGCCTTAGGGATGAATTGTATATTTTAATATGTTATTAAAGTTAAAAAATAAAATAAAGTAGCAGCATGTAAGTGCCCACAGCTGGGCTAAGCCCTCCTTCACTAATATTAGAAAATGTTTTGGAGCCGAAAAGAGCCCGCCTCGCTGCTCGCCGAGTACGTGGTAAATAAAGCACTTAAAATCGCTGTTAACAATTTGAGCGGTGCCGGCAACGGGGATCGAACCCGGATCGCTCGCGTACTATATCTCGCGTATATCAAAGCGATCGCTCTGATAAATAGGCTACCACGACTCTGACTGAGGTAGTACTAAAAAATTATGCGTTAGAATGTAATAATACGATAAAACCATATTCCATCGGTGTCGTATAAAATATTAAACAAGAACAATAACCAATATTAATTTTATTGTTTCGGCATCCCAACACCAAATTATTAAACCATCACAGGTTTATAATATCAGTGAAACCAGAAAATTGCAGCAGTGGTTTGCACAAAGTATAGAATATATTCAGTCACGAGGGCTGAAGAATCCAGTCATAGAATGTAACGTTTTTATTTCCTTTATTGCAACAATAATTAATTATATTTATTAAATTAGAATTCTATTGGAGTTAGTATGTAACATGTATCTAGTTGCTGTATTTAGTGTAGTTCTCTATCTGCTACTATAATAGTGCCGAGTGCGCCTTTATTGCAACACCTCTATTGTCACTTACCGGCAACCCCACCTCCAAGGAAAGACACTTTGTTTCACCACCCTTTGTGACTGAACTAATGTTTCTTAATGCGTTCTACCAAAGAGCTCGGTACACCGGAGAATGGCGAGGAGCCTTTAACGGTTTCTTTTTTTTGTTCTATTCGGATCTCTGGAAAAATGTTTTCTGTAAAGAAATGTTAAAAGGAAAATGTTTCGCTGCTTTATGGCGACTTTCTGCCATGTCAATGGTTTTAAATTATAAAGTAAACTACAGAGGATTCAGTAAGTAATACGTAAAAAACTAGTTATATTTCATTTTATTTTTAACTTCCTTTTGTTTTTTGATAAGAATCAACCATGTGGTTTCTGAATAACGTACCTCTCCACCGAGGTGCAAATCCTGGGTTTGAATCTGATTTGGTTATATGGCTATTATTTATAAATCAATCAAACATATGAGAAACGAAAACCTATAACGAAGTCTTCAAACATTACTAATGTTCAAATATTTACTCACATTTCTATATTTATTCATTTCGTAAAGTCGTACGAAATGAATCACAATAGGGAGTCGTGGTAGGAGAGGGGTAGGGTAAGTTAATAGTATGCAAGCTGTGTCTGTTTGAACCCTTTGCAATTTAACCGAATTGTAATTTTAAGTACTGATTTGTTACGTGCCCGGCGTTACACATAAACATTGTAGGTAAATCTCAAAAGACACAGAAAAAAAATGTCGAGAAATTGTTGTTCGCATCTCAGCTTCAATGTATTTATTGTACACTAGTAAGTGACGCAGAAAACTATATTTCAGCTAATGTGGTGATTATGTCATGATTTAGCAAAGGAGATAAAAAGTCACCTGTGGCGCCATCTATGTCAGCACATCCAAAACTCAAGAATAGCAGAAATTTATTCAGGAATAATCATATCTCAAGATGGCGCTACAGCGCATACAATCTTCAATGCTGATCCCGACATAACCAGTCACCCCTTCGGTGACGGGTAGTTGAAAGCAACTTTCCCCCACGTAAAATTAACAAAAAAAACCCCGGTGGAATGGACGTCCTCCCCAGGTCACGAATACTCGGCTGGCCTACCCAGGGGCGGCTACCCTTTTCCTTCACACGTTAATCTGCCATGTTGGTGACCCCGTCGTGATGTCACCGCCTACCGACGTTGACTACCGATAAATACACACACTGCGAGCTTCTTCAACAGAATCTTCGACATCGCCAACACAGCACTAGACTAGACTACTGTCGGCACAACGCGTGGCAGAAAGACAAGGGTAGCACCCTTGTCTTCTGCCACTGAGGATCATTAACAACGGACCCCAACTTCTCCACAGACTGCCACCTGGGGCATCGCCTCTGTGTCTATAAGTCTCAACGTACTGAACACCTGGACTAAGTTTTCCAGCATCTGCAGGGACTAATATACCACGAAAGTGCTCACCGCATAGCCAGGCTACTATTTTTATTTAACATACTTCTATTACAATACTTTCTGTTATTTTGAAGAGATTTTTCCGAATTATTTAATATTACAACTACTCAATAAGTATAATTAAACCTACAGGTGACATTAATAATAACAGACAAATCCGATTATATATGAGATTTTACTTATAACTTTGAATATTGATACATATCACATAATATAGAAACAATATTATCGATATCTCATTGCTTTTGAACTTAACAAATGTTCGTGACCTGGGGAGGACGTCTCCTCTGCTAGGAGTTTTTTTTATATGACGTGAGCGAAAGGTTATATAAAAAAAACGCAGCTAAAGATGCCGGACCGGCTAAAACCCCAACGGTTTATATAAAATACGATTTTGTCCCCATGGCCTTTACAGCTTCGGCGGTAAGACTCGCAAGCAGGATGCTCGTGAGTGAAGGAAAATTTTAAGAGCAACGACGCTGTATTTTAGGTGCGCCGCTGCATTATTGGTGCGACGCTGCATTGTTGGTGTTAGGCTGCATTATTGGTGTGAAGCTGGCTGCTACTGTGATATGCTCTGACTTCTGTTAACGAAGAATTTCCGACAACTAGAGAGGCGCTCGTGGTAACCCAAGAGGGGCTCATAAGGGGGTGCGAGACCTCGGCTTAGATTACCATCGATAAGGGTGGAGTGGGTTGATTTTTAGAAACGGCCTAGTGCAGGAGTATATCTGGTGTAGGCTGTAAATCGGGTATCAAGCGTTCGCCGGCTAACGCGGCGTAGGAGGCTTGTACGCGGTACGTGATTTATGTGTGTGTTGTGTAATGTGTACGGGGGAAGTGACTTCGAACGCATTATTAACAGGGGCATTTTGTCATCATCGCCAAAGATGATATTTTTGGGAGCGCCTTTTAACTAGTGCGATTTCGCGTGCTGGTGAGTAGTTACCCAGCGCTGCCGCTAACGAGTTTGAACTGCCAGGGTGTTGTTTGGATCTTGTATAAATGTAATGACCCGTAGAAACTCTCATAGTGTGATGATGGATTGTATGCGCAGTAGATCTTGACACATGATTTTTCCTGAATAAATGTCTACCATAATTAAAAAAAAATATATAGGCTATTATAATAAATACTAATAGGCTAGTAATAAATACTTGCTATAGTCACAGAATAACTAATTGCTAAGGCACACTCTAAATCTACTATCTATTCACCTTCCGCATTCTTTAGAAATGAAAACACTTGTCTAGCAACTAAATGTAAACAACGTAATGATCTAAAAGAAACGGGATTTTGATTTTGCTTATACATGCCTCCATGAAATTAATAAGATTACAAAATCTGTAAGTATTACTTAGATTTTATTAAAAGTATAAACAAAACCAGTTTTTTAAGTAACTTTATTACTCGTTTTTACTTTAAAGAAAACTATTAATAACGTATCTTTAATCCCAGGGACGAATTTGAAAGTATCCACTCCCCGCTTGGCAGCCCGCCTGTCGAGCGTAGTGAATATGGATATAATGATCCAAAAATTCGAGGAAATATATATCTGCTGACGCCCGGTTTAAATAAGCTATTTATCACTGGATATGCTTACAAAAATTGATATTATGTTTAGTAACTTGTATGGGGTCAAATATCTATCTATTTTAAGTTAATCCGATAATAGATAGGTTAGGCTAACTCCACAAACTTTGATTGTTTATATTTAAACTTCATTGTGGTGGTGATAATTCGAGAGATTATAACGCGGTGTTAATTAATTTTTAACATGGAATGAAACTATTATTTACGGATTTTATCGCATTTAATCAGCTTTTTAAATTCCGACACATGGTGGTCACGGGGCGACTGAGGTGTTTGACGCCCTGAAGTCATATTTAACCCGGCTACCCTCCTATTTATTTAATATTTTATTTCATAATATAATAATATTTGGTCCGATCTACGGTGTCTTGAAGTCATAAAGAAATTAAATATAGTTCAAGTCTGTAATAGTTTCTGGCGTTCAAATTATTTATTTGTCGACATAAGAAACATAAATTTCTCTTGCTATTTGTAAGTTTTTAAATCTACAACTGTTTCCTCTGACTGAGAAGAAACAGATAAAAATAACTGCGTAGGTAGCCTCTTTATTGTAAAGTATTTGTTTATTCTTTTTACCTATTAATAAGAAAACTTTGTCCTGATTTTGATTAAGAAACATTATGTTTCCCCATTATTCAAAGCTTGTGTCTGGTTCTAGTTATGTATATCACTATTTTAATGTTTTTATGAACGATATTTGTATCATATAAAAAGTATTAAGAAGTCAAAGTAAGAATATTATTATTTCTTTATATTGATCACTAAAAAACGTATATATATATGTATGTATAAATTAATGCCTTGTTCCCAACGGGGTAGGCAGAGACAATCTTCTTCCACTTGCTACGATCCTGACATACATCTTTCGTTTCTCCCACTTTCATCAATTTTCGCATGGATGCTCGTTGGTTTAGAGTAGTCTTGACCTGGCCTTTTTTCAGAACGTCTCCGATTTGATCGGGAAATGTTCGCCTAGGTCTTCCTCTCCCGGCTTTACCATTTACACTCGCCTCATATATTTGTTTCGTCAACCTACTTTCATTCATCCTTTCCACATGTCCAAACCAGCTCAGCATCTCTTCTCAATTCGCGTCACTACATCGTCTTTCACACCACATCGCTCTCTGATCACATTATTTATGAACCCTGTCAGTTATCTTCACACCAATCATACTTCTTAACGCTCTCATTTCTTCCCTAATCTTGATACATACTTCCGTCATCCTCTCCTCTCTTTCAAACACCATAACCGTTGTCTTATTAACGTTTACATTCATTTCCTTTCTTTCCAGTGCCCCATTCATTATTGTCACCATTGCCTGCACTTCCTCAGCCGATGACGCAAGTAAGACTTGATCGTTAGCGTAGAGCAAAAATTTAACAGGCAAATCATTCATTAATCCACAATCACTCTACTTCAAATCTGTCAAACAAATATGTATGTCATGAATAAATTGAACAGCCATGGGGATGCTACACAGCCCTGTCTAACACCTTTATGGATATCAAACCAGTCCGTGTACGCCCCGTTAGTTCTAATACAAGCTCGGGAACCCTCATATAGGGATTTCAGTGCTTGTATCAGATCACTGCTCACTCCATGCAAAGATAGTGCCGACCACAATTCATAATGAATAAAGTTTCTATATCAGTCGCTTGTCCCTACAGCAAAATAATATTATATTATACATTCGATATATATATACATATTGTTTGACATTCGTCAGACTTCTTATTTTCCTTACAGTATATAAGTAGCAGTAGAGCTAATTCGCCTGGTAAGTTTGCATATATGGAAGCTTGAAGCCCTTGAAGCATCAAGAGTTATTCTGTGATAAACAGTGATATCCTCAAGACCAACCTCTCCCTTATTTCTAAGTACTTTGGTATGTAAATGTTTAACACTAGGTGGAGTAAATTTTATTAATACACTACTAATTACTTTACTTTTTTAGTTTCGAATGCTCTAGAAGAGGTCGAATACCGTATTGCTCATAACTCTTCGCGTGTCATAACAATGTAATTTTTCTTTCCAACACGACAAAAATTATAACGTTTATGTTTGTATGCTATGAGATTTTGTTATTTGCCTATTTGATTTGAAAAAAAAACAATTTAAATCTCTTATTTACATTTTAAATCCTTTTGTGTTGCTGTTTTGAATCCGTTCATAACTGTATCTAACTTTAATGGCCTATTATCGTTTTATGCTCAACTGCTAACTTCCGTGCCAACACAGTTTAATTACTGCATTTTCATATTCAGCATGAAACTAAAATAGTAGTCGAGAGTTCTCTTCAGATGAAAAGGAATATAGGATTTGCTGTGTTTTGTGTAAGTTAACATATCTATATACTCTTATATAAATTTCTTTGTATATATTTATGAGTTTGAACGTATTTAACTTGAGCAACGTATTTGTATAGAACATTTTAAATGTTTCTAATACTTTCAGAAGTGATATAGAGATATATTTCATCCCACTTAATTGATCAATAAACATTTCATAACCCTTAAACTGTAATTCCAACAGATTATCTTTTTTGCAACACGTCATGAGTTAACCGTTCATCTGTCATAACTTTGAAACTTGAAATGAAACTATTATTTACGGATTTTATCGTGTTCGTTAAATATATCAATAACTTGTAAATAAGTATAGAGGCATAGTTTGATTTAAAATATGCAGTATAATAAATACAAGAAATCATTAACTTTAAACCAATTTAAATAATAGTGTTGTGAGTTATGGGATGAATGATGACACGATCATATTACACCGACGATATAGGACTGATTGGATTTGAAAGAAACTTAGCAGATTTATATATTATGGCATAGAATAAAATAGATATACTTTTTTATCTCAAATAATTGAGATTCTCTTGGGACATAATATTGGACGAAACCACGCGTTCGTATTTGATAAAATCTATACTAACTCTTTAAACCATATTTTTACTACATGATATAATGAAATTTCTCAAGAAATTTCTTGTGTTACTTAATATGCTTACATTATTTAGAACTAGAACTTTTCATGCATAATAAACGGAAATTTATTACCTCATTATTTTTATATTAAAATATTACTGCAAAATATTTGTTGTTATTTTTTATTATTTTGGATCTATTAGGTAGTTGAAAAGCTATTTAGATGACCATTGGTCCATGCATGCTTTGGTCCATTTATATGTAAAGATCTCAAATTCCTCGACGATCACAAAGAAAAAACTGCTCTCATGCGTCTGCCTGCAGGTCGCTTAGAGAGAGAAATATTTTTTTTTTTTAATTTTTAGTCTCCGGCTGTTGTTGTTGTGATTGTGCAACAAACATCCGAACATCTAAATGGAATTCCACGATAAAATATTAAAAGTAAAATTGGTGTGACTTCATACGGATAATTTGTCGTGAATGAAGTCACGGGCACAGCTATTTTTTTAATATTCTAAAACATAAAACAGAGATGAAACTGGGAATTAAAATGATAGATTAAACATTTCTCCCGAATTTTAGTTGCAAAAGGAAATGTATCTTGTTGTTTTGTAAGTTTACGGTTTTAAAATATGTATCTGCTAAGTGGTCGGATTCCTTTTTTGCTTCGGTGTCCCTCTAGGTATGTCATTCCTACTACTTATACTATTAAATATTTTGTTTTGATAAAAAATATTATTAAATGTTGATCCCGACATAATCAGTTACCGCCTTTGGTGACTGGTAGGTGTTAGCACCGTTCCCCGAAATAAAACTAAAAAAAAAATCATCTCAGTCCTCAGGGGTGAAACGAACCTATAAGTGCGTTATTTATTTGAAGTTATCTGCACTTGTCCATGAGCAGGAGTAAACACTTACCGTTTACTATATGGTGGACTGTTAGATCCAGCCAGATAATATAAATTATGAACATTTTTAGATACCAAGGCAAACAAAAAATGCTTAACTATTCGTACTATCAATATGACAAAGGTCCTTTTAAAGTCCGTCTACAGGTAAGAAAATATTACGCATTTAGACAATCATGTCTTGTACCAAGCTCCGTCAATACGTAGATAAGTATTTTTTCAATAAGTCTTAGTTTGACGTCTAGAAACGCTGTATATAATGATAATCTCAGTCGTATAAACAATGGTGTATATGTTATGATTATTTACTCTTCTGACCAGCTATTACAGAAGATAGCGTGAAGATATTTATTTACTTTATTGGATAGACTCCTAAATAATACAGTGTTGAAAGCTCTATCTAAGTTTGTAAAAAAATTGCTTCGTGAATGGGATTCAAGCCGAAACAATAAATTTTTCAAGTACCTGTATTTCCGTATCTCTTATAATGAATATTATATAATATTTCTTTTGGAAATGGGCAATAAAATTATGACTCGTATCTGATTAAAGTACGAGCTTATTGTGATTTTAAATAAAAAAAAATTGTGTTTGAATTGGTTTAGTTTTAAATTGTTGGTAAGTTCGTTTATAACACAAAATGTCTTCTGACACAATTCTCTTGTAATGGCAATATCACCCGACCGTACCTTCTAAGGCGTCGTTAAATCTCCGGTTTACAACGCGATAATGTTTCGTCGCTACTAATGTTTGCAATGATACCGGAGCTCTGAACTTTGTAACAAGAAAAGTTTTTCTTACTCCTAAATTTTTTATAAAATTTGTTACTATATATATCGCCTACAAGATATTATAAAATTTTTGGACCAAAATCTTTTCTTGTGAAATTTAAGGACAAAAAGTAAGGATTAATTAAACTTTCATCGGGTCTAGGGCTATGGTTACTGTAAGAAACCCGGTAATCCTTGTAAAAGTGCTGTATTCCAGAACAGGACAGCTTTATAATCTTTACAAAGCTCAGATTTTGTATGTGTATGTGACTATCGTACTTCTCCAAAGCGAGTTTAAGAGGTGGCTTAGGCTTAGCTTAGTATAGCCCGCCTTCAGTTTTAGTGAACAGTAAATTCAAGGCTACATCTCACACAAATAATCTGTATTAAAATAAGAAAAATTCAATAAAAATTTTAAAAATAATAATCTACAATAAAAGCCTAAATTATACAGACGCAAACTCAGCGTCTTAATTTTTATGAGGCTAATTGAATTGCATCATTAGCTACTCTTTATCTATACATAATGCGGAGGACTAGGCTTTTGTATAATCCGTGAGTACGTAGTAGACCCAAGCGGTGATTTTAACTGCTGCTCGAATGGGACTGCTCGACCGGTATAGCACCACATCATCATCATCATCATCATCATTTCAGCCTTTCACAAGTCCACTGAACATAGCCCTCCCTCAAAGATTGCCATAAATATCGGTCCTGAGCCACCTGCATCCATCGATTTCCCGCAACATTGCGTCACTCCATCTTGTGGGGGGTCGACCCACACTGCGTTTGCCAGTGCCACGTAAAGGGCTGCCACTCAAGAACCTTTCTTTCCCATCGGTTGTCAGTTCTGCAAGCTATGTGGCTGGCACATTGCCACTTCAGCTTGCTAATCCTTGCGGCTATGTCGCTTACCCTAGTTCTGCTGCGGATATCATCATTGCAGACTCTATTGCGCAGAGAAACTCCGAGCATAGCCCTTTCCAAAGCACGTTGAGCAGCTTTGAGATTCCTCACACGGCCTACAGTGAAGGACCATGTCACAGTTCCGTAAGTCATCACTGGTAATACGCACTGGCAGCACCACGGCCACGTAGAATACCGGCGTGATTTACAGCCATCTTGTGCTTCTACGTTTAGTTCGGTGAGTGAGATTACCGGAGGCTGGAGGCGGAGATTACTGAAACATACGCAAAGGGCGACCAAGCACCTCCTGCTCAACTGGTGTTGCAGATGTACGTGGGCGTCAGTAATCACTTACCATAATGTAATCCGCATGCTCGTTTGCCCTCTATCCCATAAAATAATGAATATATATTCAAAATGACTACAGAGGTTACTACTGGGTTATAACGCTATAACACAATTCTCAAAAAGTTTTTCATAACTTTATCGTCAAATTGCGATTTTTCTTTATGAGTGGTAAAGCTGCACTGCAGCTTGTTAGTAGTTGTAATGGAATAGGACTCGCTCTCAAAAATTGTCAGCCTATAATAATAGCACAATTCATTGTGTTTCATAAAGTTGTGTGTGACGGAGACCGGAGACTTGATTGTTGATAACAAGACTGTAGTAGGATTTAGTTACGTACATGAATATATTGGGTCGCATGAACATCTGTAACCATTTTCCACGTTAGTACTACTTGTCTCAAGTATGGAGCTGGAATAAGTCCACCACAATGCTCTTATAGGAATTGGCAGATAAAGCGTTGCTTATGATATATCATTTACCGCGTTACATGATACTCGTACCAGCATTGGAAACTCGAGCGAAATCGAACGCCCGGAAGTACTTGGCAGAGTCAAGCGGCGGTTTTGTTGCTGCTCGAATGGGACTGCTCGACCGGTATAGCACCACATCATCATCATCATCATCATCATCATCATCATCATCATCATCATCATCATCATCATCATCATCATCATCATCATCATCATCATCATTTCAGCCTTTCACAAGTCCACTGAACATAGCCCTCCCTCAAAGATTGCCATAAATATCGGTCCTGAGCCACCTGCATCCATCGATTTCCCGCAACATTGCGTCACTCCATCTTGTGGGGGGTCGACCCACACTGCGTTTGCCAGTGCCACGTAAAGGGCTGCCACTCAAGAACCTTTCTTTCCCATCGGTTGTCAGTTCTGCAAGCTATGTGGCTGGCACATTGCCACTTCAGCTTGCTAATCCTTGCGGCTATGTCGCTTACCCTAGTTCTGCTGCGGATATCATCATTGCAGACTCTATTGCGCAGAGAAACCTGAGCATAGCCCTTTCCAAAGCACGTTGAGCAGCTTTGAGATTCCTCACACGGCCTACAGTGAAGGACCATGTCACAGTTCCGTAAGTCATCACTGGTAATACGCACTGGCAGCACCACGGCCACGTAGAATACCGGCGTGATTTACAGCCATCTTGTGCTTCTACGTTTAGTTCGGTGAGTGAGATTACCGGAGGCTGGAGGCGGAGATTACTGAAACATACGCAAAGGGCGACCAAGCACCTCCTGCTCAACTGGTGTTGCAGATGTACGTGGGCGTCAGTAATCACTTACCATAATGTAATCCGCATGCTCGTTTGCCTTTTCCCTAAAAAGTAAGGAAGATCCAGTAAGTAAGATAATAGAAACAATATATCTCCAAAATATAACTCCCAAAAATGGCTGTCCGCATGTCACATAATTCGACATCAACGCGGGCATATTGTGTGACAAATCTCTGTATTAACATGTCAAATCAGAGAACGTACAGGTGGTGCCACCTCTCGGCCACATTATATTACACTTGTGCCAATTGTGCGTGAACACTCGCCTGTTCTGCCTTGTTCTTTTTGCCTCTTACACGTGTGAGAAATGTACCTTGCTGCTTAAGTGCGCCCACCGCCTTCCGGACAAACCAATAATATATGCACTGATGTAACAAATATATAGGTTTGGCAAAATGTCTCCTATTACATATGTAATTTGAAGTACAAAATATTTATCTCCAAATGCCAACCTCGCCTCCAAGTGCACTTGGGGCACCCGCTGGCTAACAAACGAAGCTCTGGGGATATAATGATACCGAAAAATATATCCGAAAATTTTTGACAGTCAATTAGTACCACAAAGTAGGAATAGAGCGACATCATTATTAATAACCCCCAAAGTACCGGCTATCACCAACCAACCCGCTTGCCCAGCGTGATGAGCATGGCTAAACCTATCAAGAAATGCATGCTAACTTCTACTAAAGCTTACTTGGAGAGGTCTAAGTTCAACAGTGTACTTAAAAAGGCTGATGATAATCACTTGAATTTACAAAAATGAACACTGTACATACAAATGTACATCCATAACGATGTTAGTTGTAAATAACAGGAACAAATATACTTAAGTCTGAATTTAGCGTATTTTTCAACTCTTATAGTACAAACTAACTTTCGATCGAGACAAAATATACAAAAATGATAAATAGACGTTGTTATATTTAAATTATAACGAGAATAAACATTATGTCGTTAAAATGCGGAAAACATCAACGGAACCCTCCGGTCGCCTACGCCACTGCCTTCATTACAACTCCAAGAGACACCTTCATTGTTTAATATCGCCAACGTAACATCTTAAAGAAGACACTTTTTCAAACCGCCTTTTGTGACTGAACTAATGTTTCTTAATGCGTTCGGTATATCAAAGAGCTCGGAAATGGCGGGCGACTTTAGTGGAAACAACTTCTTGTTCTATTTACAACTTAGGGTAGTTGTTTTTAGCGTAGTGGAGTTAAAAGAAAGGTCGCATGAACATCTGTAACCATTTTCCACGTTAGTACTACTTGTCTCAAGTATGGAGCTGGAATAAGTCCACCACAATGCTCTTATAGGAATTGGCAGATAAAGCGTTGCTTATGATATATCATTTACCGCGTTACATGATACTCGTACCAGCATTGGAAACTCGAGCGAAATCGAACGCCCGGAAGTACTTGGCAGAGTCAAGCGGCGGTTTTTGTTGCTGCTCGAATGAGCTGGCTTGACCGCGGTAATACCACGGCCTCGCAGAATACCGGCATGAAGAAGAGGTATCTTGTACATCTGCATTTCGTTGAGTGAGTGATTCCTCCCGCGTCCTTAAATATCCTAAAATTCTGGCAACGCACCTGCAGCCCCAGTGGTGTTGCAGATCTACGTGGGAATCGGTAATCATTTACCATCTGGTGGGCCGCTTGCTCGTTTGCCTTTTCCCTAAAAAAGTAAGGAAGATCCAGTAAGTAAGATAATAGAAACAATATATCTCCAAAATATAACTCCCAAAAATGGCTGTCCGCATGTCACATAATTCGACATCAACGCGGGCATATTGTGTGACAAATCTCTGTATTAACATGTCAAATCAGAGAACGTACAGGTGGTGCCACCTCTCGGCCACATTATATTACACTTGTGCCAATTGTGCGTGAACACTCGCCTGTTCTGCCTTGTTCTTTTTGCCTCTTACACGTGTGAGAAATGTACCTTGCTGCTTAAGTGCGCCCACCGCCTTCCGGACAAACCAATAATATATGCACTGATGTAACAAATATATAGGTTTGGCAAAATGTCTCCTATTACATATGTAATTTGAAGTACAAAATATTTATCTCCAAATGCCAACCTCGCCTCCAAGTGCACTTGGGGCACCCGCTGGCTAACAAACGAAGCTCTGGGGATATAATGATACCGAAAAATATATCCGAAAATTTTTGACAGTCAATTAGTACCACAAAGTAGGAATAGAGCGACATCATTATTAATAACCCCCAAAGTACCGGCTATCACCAACCAACCCGCTTGCCCAGCGTGATGAGCATGGCTAAACCTATCAAGAAATGCATGCTAACTTCTACTAAAGCTTACTTGGAGAGGTCTAAGTTCAACAGTGTACTTAAAAAGGCTGATGATAATCACTTGAATTTACAAAAATGAACACTGTACATACAAATGTACATCCATAACGATGTTAGTTGTAAATAACAGGAACAAATATACTTAAGTCTGAATTTAGCGTATTTTTCAACTCTTATAGTACAAACTAACTTTCGATCGAGACAAAATATACAAAAATGATAAATAGACGTTGTTATATTTAAATTATAACGAGAATAAACATTATGTCGTTAAAATGCGGAAAACATCAACGGAACCCTCCGGTCGCCTACGCCACTGCCTTCATTACAACTCCAAGAGACACCTTCATTGTTTAATATCGCCAACGTAACATCTTAAAGAAGACACTTTTTCAAACCGCCTTTTGTGACTGAACTAATGTTTCTTAATGCGTTCGGTATATCAAAGAGCTCGGAAATGGCGGGCGACTTTAGTGGAAACAACTTCTTGTTCTATTTACAACTTAGGGTAGTTGTTTTTAGCGTAGTGGAGTTAAAAGAAAGGCCACAGGAAAGTTCAAAGTAGCTTTTACTAAAGGTAACGAAACAATACCAAGATAGAGACCATAGTGTGCTTATATCTTTATTCAACTTTAGTTAAGTTACTAAAATGTATATTTTAGTTATAACTGTTGTAGGTATCTATTCAATAAAGTATCCCTACTTATATTCCTCTTGGAGGGGTATATTTCCCTTTTTCTTATAATTCCAACTTCACCTGTACGCTATGCACCCTGCTGAATTAAGGATAAGGCACTGTAGGATGGGATTAACCTAAAGGCAAATCCCGTAGAAATATATTAGATAAAAATAGGAGAGTAGATAAGAGAACAGAGAGAAAAATTAGTTTTTTGTACATGTTTCGGAATAATTTAATAGCTTTAAGAAAGTAAAGCAAGTTCCTCTCGAAGTTTCATGTATTTCAATCAAACGCTGTAATGATTTTTTAGCTTCACAAAATAATATCAATTACTCAGCAGTTTAGAAGTTAATTGCAAAATAAAGACAGTTTGCATTCAGACAGCTTTCGTGATGAGGTTACGAGAAAATCCTATGAACGATAACGATTTGCCAGAAAATTATTAAAATATTGGATGTTAAGATTTTGAATGAACTTGTTAGCGTAATTTGTTAGGCTAAGTATTTATCACTTGACAAGCTTTAAGGCCGTGATGCAGCAGAGTATTAAGGAGACAGGGCTAGTAAATAGAAAACCTATACGGAAGGCTGGTATCAGAGAATTTGTCGAACATACGTGCCTGAACTGACTTTGGGAGTTGGGCTAGCCTGAGGTGGCCGCTCTGAGTGGGCTCAAGGGCTTGAGCCCATTTCGGATGTGTGTGGATAGGCTGTGGTACTCTCCGTATTCGGGTCGTTGCTTTACACCGCTAACTTTGTCCTCCGCTACCGAGACGGAGATGCGGGAAAGAAGAATTTGATGCTGTAATACACTTTTCTCTTTACCTTCCGTTACACTGACGGAAGTCGCACCACCATTTTCTTTAACTACCGTAGGTCGGCGGCATAGTCATTAGATCAGATCCGCCGCAGCGTGTTAGGAGGGCTTACGAGTGCTGGCCATCCTGATCCCCATGCCGGACCCGGATGATCCGTCGGGGATCGTTGCCCACGTGGGTTTGTAGGACAAGTTGGAATAGAACGCGTTCAACAGAGGAGAGAGGACTGATCAACTTATTTTAGCGTCAACTCGTTTTCTGCTGTATATGATTAAACGATTTATAATAATATATAGGTTATAAAAAGATATCCGATACAATATGATATGCTAGGACCAATACGATTTAGGCTATATGAAAATATTTAATTTATCAGAAATCAGAACTAGTTCACTAGGCTAGATGGCTTTTTACTAAAATAGGAAAAGACTGTCTTTAGTCATACATAAGATTGGATTACATCTGAACTTTAAACATGAGTGAACATTTTGAATAGATTTTGAGTTTTAATATTACTGCGAACAATTTTTAGAACTACAAGTGAAAGACAGGAGACAACTCATAATCAATACAGTGATATTTATCGAGCAGCGTTCAGTGAACGACGTTCAGTATTTGGCGTTTAGCGTATTCGAAAACCGGTAGGTAAGATAATGGTGAGGGAACTGCAGAAGACGTCATTCTTAGAGGAAAAGTTAAATCTTACTTGTCAGCATTTTTATTCACATTGAATATGTTTTTAACTCAAAAGAAGTTTCTTTCGTATTTGCCGTAGGAATCTGATAACTTCCATAGTTTCAAGTCGATTTTCATCGAGATTTTCTTCCTCTCAGAAATGCATAATCTAAATATACATTAATATATGCAAGAATTATTCGCTTAAGTTAAAGTTTACCAAGAAATTATTTTCCCGTTTGTTTTTCTAACATACTCGTGACAGTCTAATGACGCAATTATAGAGGCTTATGAAAACATTACTCTGATGACATTATATCTGTGCTTAAAGACGTAATCTACCACAGTGGTGGCGCAGCAGTGGCTCTGACTAACCTCTGTAACCTGCTTCCTACTAGTCTGGGAGATAGGTAATAGATTGCGTGCCTCATCACCAGGTTTACTGCCGGAGATTTTCAAGGCCCCCTTAGTTCCCTCTGCTCTGTCAACCGACTGCTGATGGAAAATCCTGCGAAATTTATTGTACCCAAATCTCACAGACTAAGACTGCTATGGTACCCTCGCACAAGTAATGATACTTCAGCATTACTCATGAGTGGGAACTAAACTAGAACTGCGCTCACCAACCATCTTGCCCATCGTGGAGATCATGCAAACCAAATTAACATACAGTTTTTTGTAAAGACAATGGACATTTGTAGTCGTCTTTAAATAGTGCTAAATATTAGTGACTAAGAAAATGGTTATTGCGAAATAATATTATTGTATGTTATGTAGCAGATAATGTTTCGTTTTTTATAAGGCGTAATCATCATAACGTTCTGGAGAAATATTACGTTGCTGTAATAGGACTTCCTTGACGCCGCAAGTGGTCCTACAAATTGCTGCAAGTTTTAAGATTACATTCAAAATATTTAGTCTCTTTTCTCCCTTTTCGTATCTTCTTCATCATGTTTTTAAAAATTCTTTCGTTGTTAATCTTCTTTAAAACTTAATGTAAATGATTAAATTTTAATATCTGTAAAAATAACTGTGACTATGTGTCCCGTTTTGTTTTTAAGGTTTATAAGGTAAAAACAAAACAAGCTGCATAAAAAAGTCTGATTTGTATATGCCCGTATTTGCGCTATTTGAAAACACTTAATATTAAAACGTTTTATTAAAATAAAGTAGAACTTATTTTCCTCGATAAGAAATGGAATAAATTTTAACGAGTTGAGATTAGCTCTACCAGCAATTGCTTACTCAATATTTACCTGGTACTGCATTTAATTGAAGAGGTTCAATATTAGTGAATCTTCGGAGCGAATTTTATTGCTAAATTTACAATTTTTTTAGAAATGGCTTGATTTTGCTCGTAACTTCATTCGAGTATTACTCAATCCCGGTGTTTACCGGGATCTAAAATAACAAGTTGAGTCATACGCTTTTGGGCAGTGTATTTTGGTATTTTACCGGGATGACGCAGTTTTTAATTCGAGTCTGTTTATTGGTATATGTATGTCCTGTCGATACTCAAACATAAAGCTGATGCATAACTTTTAAAGCGGCTAAATTCCATACCCACTTTGTGCAAAGCAATCACTGCAAATCTGTTTTCTTTGACGTGCGATTTAAATTTCGCTTCCTAGAAATAAGTATAACTTAGCAATTTTCACATATATCGTTTTGTCCAATAGATATCATAATCGTTGGATTCTGAGAAAATTAAAATTTTTCATGACACCATTAGAGGCTATTAAAGCGATAAATGTGAATAAAAAGCTATAAAGCTTGAGAAAGTAAGGTAGCTGACGGGTAATTTACATCGCGTCACTCAACTATTATTAGATTTTTAAGCGAAAAATATTTAAATCAACCAACGGCATGTTTCAATGATAAAGTCTTTTCTATGTACGTGTATTTTTTGACAACTTTTAAGAAATTTTTTGTTTTCTTTGTGGTTTCCTTTGTGACACTCATTATGGGAGACCTATATTCAGCAGTAGACTTATGACAGGCAAGGAGAGCTGCTTACGAGACGCTCGCCTTCCTGATTCCCGTGCCTTCCTGGAGGCGGACTCGTAGGGTCCGTTGTCCACATAGGATTGGAGGCCGAGTAAGTTTTCAGATGCGTGTCCGTGTTCCGGCTCGTCTTTTCAGGAGGTAGAGGGTACGTGCTCTCACGAAGAGAGGCTAAGGGCGGCCGGTTCAGGTTGGGTCTCGGATGTGTGCCGATATGCGGCGAAAGTAAAACACCGTGGTTTTCGTCGGCGCAAGCCATCCTAAAAGAGGCTGTAATTATTATGATAAAGAAAAGTGATAGTATAATTATTTTGTTTAAATTTCAAGTAATTTTCAGGCGTTGCATCCTGCTAACGGGCTATCGATACCGGAAAATTGATCCAATTCTGTATTATATTTCAGTATTACACTGTAATACATTTTAAATAGTTTTTCCGATTGTATACTTTGACTTTAGATTGTCAAATCATCAATTCTGATTTTGTTTTATTGTGAAATACATAAATTACAAAAGCCAACGTTTTATAGATAAGATAGTGAAAAATTTAAAAATCACGTTGGACAAATGATATTTAACTTTCTTACATTTTTAAATTCGCATATTATAACATCTTGTCTAAGAGAATATGTTTTTTAAGCGTTTGCAATAACATTTAAAAATTAAAACTTCTAGTCATTAATTAAACGATTTTTTAATCAAACAGAGCCACAATGCTCAATCATAATCATAAATACTAGAAATTATATCGAATAAACTAGATATTTTAACATATTAATGAAATGATGCATCAAGGATAGCACCACAAATTAGTAAGAAACAATTCTTAGTAATGTTTAAAGTAAATCGAATAATTTATTTTCCCAAAAAAACCTATTTAAATAATCTTCTTATTAATACCTAAGTGCAAAATTTATGACAGTGGATAACTTTCAATTACCGGTTAAACGATACAATCTATCTAAATCTTTTTGAAAATGGAATCTAATTAAATTAAATACGTCGGAGAGCGAAAAGATATTAATATGTTTTATAAATTATAAATAAATGAGAAATATGATTTCTACACTTGAATTTATTTTCTTTCGTCGTTTCCTTGATAAAACTAGTAACGAGCTCTAAAAATAATAATTCATCTTTTTTTTCTTTGCAGAAGTTACCTTCTGCACGAATTTCTCCTGTGTCGCGAAGGCAGTTTACATACATAAATTTCACATGGACAGACAGAACAAATATTGTAGTGTACACAAATACTTGTACCGAATGGGAATCGAATGCGACCTAGAGCGTCGCAAACAAACGCCAATTTAGTATGTTTTACTTATTAGTAATTTATTCAACCATTTTGAAAATAATAATTGTCAACCACAATCCGTATCTCAAAATATGATATAAAAATGAACATGAAAAATTTCCGGTTGAGTCCACAGCGGCGTTGAGACCACTCTAAATACTAAGAGCAATTTAATGAACCTCTTCTACCGACAGGTTATTCCGATGACGTTGACTAATACCCCTTAAGCACGTTGATTATAATAGTAGTTATACTAGAATCAAAGCTAAATAAAATTTCTTGTAAAGAGTCTTGTATTTAATAGATACAAAACAAGAGTCTTGTATTTAATAGATACAAAACTTATTTATACCTTTTAATTAACAAGAGCTTTGAGTATAAGGAGGATTTTCTCTTAAGTCGTGGAGACGTTGAAATTGCAAGGCGCAAACACATTAAAGTTTTAAAAGGAAAAAAATGTTTGTAAATTATGTAAATACTTATTCTGTTCGGGATTCATACTGCACCCAATCGCTTAGCCACTACACCAACGAAGCCCGAAAACTTATGTCCGTTTTTAAAACAGCGTAAAGAACAAATGAGATTAGACACGTTTATTACTTGAGAAAGCTTACCTTGACGGTTTAATATTACAGCTTAATACTAAACCGTACTTCCCTGGGAGTAATTAAAACTCGAGTTTTTCAGTATAATATCTGCAAACTTTAATGTGGTGTGAAAACACTGAGGCATTTTTAAAAACGGTTTGTAGCGTTTGCTGCAAATAAAATTACATCTTATCATACTTCATAGTCAAAGTCGTTTCACTATTCTGTTTAGACTTGTTTCAAGCTCCTGAGTAATAACTAAATCATACAAACCGTCACACCGTCTACCAAGCGTACAAGATCAAGTCAAGCTAGAAACCTTTGTGGTCTTTTCATGCAGTTAAAAAGTATTATACTGATTAAAAATGTACCGTACCCGTAAATATAAGACTCTAGTAAGTGCATGCAATGAGGCTTAGTTTGATATTTGAGTGAAAAAAAAACCTAACTGTCAAATTGACGTTTGGGTCCCATTCGAAAAAAAGAAAATTAACGTGTTAGAGCTTCTTAGCGTGCAGGTGTGGTTGACATCTGGGAACTATTTGACATTCTGTGCCTTTGGAGAGATAATTGTTATTTATCTTCTGTTACTATTGCTGGGTTGAATATAAAATATTATTTAGCTACTCATATTACGTAAGCAAAATAGCCCGTAAATATCCACTGGTGAACACGAGTTACCCTTTGTCACGCCACATCACACCGCTATTCTTTGAGGCCCATTCGAGCAGCGGCAATTTCGCCACTTGGTGTCCTTCATAATTTTAAAGAATGAGGTACGTGGTTGGTGCTATTTGGGAGCTTAACTGTGGCTGTTCCACTGAATCTCCGTTAATACGTTCAGTCTATAACATGAATATGAGTAACTTACTGAATGATAGCCAATAAAGCAACGTGGGTTTCTCGAAGTGTTTCTCCAACTCATAGTTTAGGAGCCGAAAAGTGGCTATCTGGCTACGGATGGAGGGAAACTGTGTCTGGGAAGGCCTCCTTTTTCCTTAGTAGCTCTAAGACAGAGTCTTAATTTTTAAGAGATTATAGGGAGTCCATGTTGGTGTAAATGACTCGAAACGTCGGTAATACTTAAAAATCTAAAATTAAACGCGATAAAATCTGTAAATAATAGTTTAGTTTCAAATGAAATTAATGATCTTTAATCGTAAAGTATCGATTGGTGAATAAAAATGTTCAACTTGAATAACTAATGAAGATAGGTTCAATTCATAATCATTAAAACCACAGGTTAATTTAAAATATGGCCCGTGTATTGTTCAAATACACCTTCATTTAAGCCAAATTTGCTAAATAACACGCTTCTAATAGGGTCGTAATTCATCGTGTCAAGATTTTCTGTTTACTCATCTGATATTGGCTAGTTTAATGAAAGCATTGTCGTCTTCAACAAAGGATATAATTACATATATATTACTATTTGGTGCACGTGAGGAGTTACAAATATAATTGGTTTTGTGTACCTGCATCATTGAGTTTACCTTACTTCGATATGGTTTAGTAAATATATTATAATGCTCTTCTATCTTATCTGTGGGCACTAGTTTACTCATTTATTAGACCCCATACAAGGTAAAAATCAGGTATCTTATAATAAGACCTCAGATCTGTTTCATAGTATTTTTATTCGGTTTTTTTATTTCTTTATTGCCTTTAAAAGCAAGTTTTCCAAGAACCTCGGGAATCAATTCGACTAAAATTGACAGCATCTAATATTAATACCTATATACTATATACCTTATCCGATATGCCACAAATAATTTCCCGTTTGTAACATCGTTTTCCTATAAAAACATAACGTGTTATTTATTAACATGGTTTCTTCTAGCCAACGCATAGTTACCTATAAATGTAACCATGCATTTAATCTTCAAAATAACTCGGTATCATTTAATCGAGAATTAATTTCACAGGAAATTGTTTTGAAATATTTTTATGGTGGATATGGCCCCAGTTATTTCTTATATTCACTAAAATTGTAATAATCATCTTATCCATATGATTTTACTATAGAAGACGATGAAAATTTCAATCTTAGTAAGTAAGTCAACGAATAAGTAATAGGAATGATGGCAGGAAGTGTTAAAACTTCTGCCTACCAGGTAAGGGGTTACTCACTGGTAGTTTGAGTTGTGTTTTTGTTGTTCTTTTCACGAATTTGGTATGATAAGTTATTTAATGTCTAAAAAATTGAGGGAGATAAGTGCAAATGCAAATCCAGGGAGCGGCAAACATGAATTTGATTAAATCATGTATGTGCTTCAAGAAAATATAATTTTCAAAATTTCTCTGGCACTTTTATTTTGATGGTCTCGAAATCAAGTTCTTAATATTATAGTATTATTAGTACCTACTTTGAGTTGTAATAGTCATACTAATATCGCTTGTGATGCCTAGAAAGGTTATCAGTACATTATCATTTTCTTGAAATATATTGTTCTATAACGCAAAACCTACCATGCCTTATGCCTAGGGGCGTCTTTTGCTGGTGCTCAAATAGGCCGGCTAGACCACGGTAGTACCACAACCTCTCAGAATACCAGTCTGAAGTACACACATCTTGTGCTTCTGCGTTTCGTTCGGTGAGTGAATTCAAATCGAAATCGCTTTTGTATACCTATAGCTTTGTGTTCAAATGGCGCGCAATCCCATAATTGCAATGTCCTAATCCGAATTAACTATTCATGTATATTTCCTACATATTGTTCATTTACCTGATTCCCACCTTCGCCTAAAGAAGAAATGGTTGCAATGCAATGTTTAGTCTAATGAAGATTATCGACGCCAGTGCCAAAGAAAAAGTACGCAGCAATAAATTAAAAATCACGTGACGCGAATGGCATGCCGCCCTCGCTAAATAATAATGACCAGACGAATATATATGTAAATAACCCCACAATAAACATTTTATTTTATGTATGTATACATATTTATTTCTAACACCAAACCAGACGAGTATATGTGTAAATAACCCCACAATAAACATTTTATTTTATGTATGTATACATATTTATTTCTAACACCAAACCAGACGAGTATATGTGTAAATAACCACAAAATAAAAATTCTGTTCGTCAGGTAAAATTCTGGTTGGGTTATAATTTTCTTTTAATTTTTTATTTCTTTATTACATTTTGTGGTATCTTATTCATTTTATGGGAATGATATGTAACCCCGATAATAATGATAACGTCCAGATACGCAATAATGGGGAGGCCGGTCTAAACATTTTAGTGCTTTCAACCCATTTTTCAGCAGTACTCATGAAATTTATGAATAAAGCATATTTCTCATTAATATTTCTTTTCGCGTATAATTGCCCATAATCACATCCAACGCGTCCAATGCATCGCTTTAATTTCCAGCCTTTTAGTTGTCGCTTACTTACTTTGTACATGCGTAATGTTCTAAGAGATATTGAAATTACTTTATCCGACGCAAATCAACTTAGTATACTCATTGGTAGCCGTGACGCATTATATAGCCGCATGAAGAAAATATATCGCAAGGCACAATGCGCATTAAACAATAAGCTTGATAAAGAAATGTTTCTTACCAGTATTTAAACTTTAGACGAAATTCGTTCTTAATTTAGCACAGTATTAGATAATTATGACGCCAAAGTAGACAATACAAAATTTTCTGTCTTAGAATATATGCTAATATTATATTTTATGCGTAAATTCATTATGTAATGAAAATGTCTTGACATCCGCATCAAAATTAAATCGAATCGAAATCGCATTGTTTGTCGGTGACTGTCGATATTTGCCTTTATTCTTCATAAATTTTTAGGCGAATGTTTATTATAATAGTTCGTTTACTGAAGAAGGAAAGTTTCATTATTTGTTAGGAACAGTAACAGGTAGATACGTACATTTTTTTCTCTCCTGAAGATTATCTATTAATGTGGAACTCTTCGGTCGATCGCTTCAAAGATACGCGTACTTTGGCTTCAACTTATATCGACCAGCTAATGAACTTTAAAATAAACGGTCCCGCTTCAGCTACATACCTTCAGCATTTTTTAAATAATTATGTGTTTTATTTTTTAATTATTAAAACACCTCCAGATTAATAATCGCGCAGATTACATTTCAGTAAATGTACTATAAAGAATATTATTACCATATTGTACACGCTTCTGAAATGGAATCCCGTAACGATAAATCACCTACGTTTGTTAGTTTCGCTAATTTTATTCGTAGTCACATTAATGTGTTGGGTTATACCGGGGCGCCTTCTGACTTGATGCTCATCTCTGATCGCGCCTTTGTAGGTGTGCGCCCCGACACAATACAACACGTTAATGCAACAGTAGTAGACGTTTGCGTACGTAATTTAGATTTTCAAAACTGGACGAGCTTATAGAGATAGTGCGACAGTACAATATATTTGTACTGTATTTTCCAGTATGTAGAGTCCAGCCCACAAGTTTTATGCACAGACTTAGTTTTGCTCTTGTTTAATATTTTCATCCATTCAAGATATTATATTATATATTACTAAGTCATAACAAAAATTACCTATAAATTATATAATTTATAGGTTATTTTTTCGGTTCCATGTGTAGGATCTTAGACCGCGAATAAACGTGTTTCTTTCGTTCTTTCTTTCTTTCTTACAGATGATTCAGAGAAATACGCTATAGGTAGACAACACTTCAGAGCTACGGTAATGATTCTAAAACGTGGCTAAAGCGCGCCCCTACACACCACATCAATGTGAACAGTGGGCGACACGACACATAGCACCTCGTCACGCCCCCACACAGCAATGTGAATCTGCCTCAAGTAACGGCGTTTACAATCCCGCCCGAAGAATTTCACCATCCACTTTTAACCCCCAATAGTAATTTGAAAAACATTAAATCCATTTTTATTATGTGTAATAAAGACGATCACTCATTTGTGTTAGTATGGTTTGTTTAAACTTTTGCCCGCGAAATGTAAATTTCAGTTTATAAGCCAAAAAACGTTGCGTTAATTGCTTAAGTTTATTACGTACAGTATTTAAATGTAAAAATTGTAATAAAAATCATCACTCGTTGCTTTATTTTCATATGTTGTCTAATGATAATAAAGAGAATTCTAGTAATAACGCGCAAAATATTCGAATAGTTCAACATCTATGATCTTCATAGGAGGTTAGTCCGAGCACATATGATCATTCGCGTACGAGTTTTGTCGACAGCATAAGTTTGTGTTCGTTACGACGTTCGCAACTGTGTAACTGTGCGCACAATTATCGATAATGCGCCGCAGAATAATATCATAACATAATTTGGATCATATCACATAGATAATGTGTGGTCTCGTAATATTTCTAGAGTAATTTTTGTTAGGAATATTCTTCTGCATATCCAATACATAAAATAGCTGTCATACCTTTTTACCGCGTACGAGAAGCTAAGGTCTTCGTTCATGCGGGAATTGACAACTGCGGCTCTATTAATATAACCTAATACAGACACCAAAGTCAAAAAAAAATTAAACGCTTAAATTTTGCTTATTTGTATGCTTCGTAAATAAGGTAGAAATTATAAAGAGCTTGCGCTTGTGTAAATATCAGATTAATATATAAACGAAGATTATTTCACCGAGCCCCGTAACTGGGACTCAAATACTGGGTCTAAACAAATTTTGTCAGAGCCTAAGATATACTCGATCAAATGGTACCACAATAGCATTTATAATATTTACATAATTTGCAAATAAGACAAAAATGGATTGATGAGAAATCTGATAATATCAAAGTAGGTACTGTATTACTTATCACCGAGACGACCTTTGCGATGTCCGATGGGAGTTATAACTGAAGTTAATCCAGGTTCAGACAACATTGTTACTGTCGCTGATTTATTAAAAACCGTTAATGGTTTTCTCTAACGTTCTGCAATCTAATTAAGTCCTCTACCTTCACAGTAATTGCTTTATTTTTCTATTTAAATAAAATAATACACGCTAAGTTTCGTATTAAATTACATAGTCAACGCTAGATTAATTATATTTAACCCGCTTTTCGCAGTTTTAATCCGGAATATTTTGCGGTTTTTTGTGAAAAATGAATTTTCTTATCGCGGAGGAGGATGTTGACGCTACTACGCAGTAATATATACCTTTGTATTCAAGTGGTGCGCAATCCCTAAATTTTTAGTAAATATTTCTATACATATTTCCTATTTATATCGTATATATATAGGTAATATATGGGAATCCTATATACATATAGATATATATATCGTACAAGAAGAAAGGGGCGCAACGCAATATGTTTATAGTACCCCGAAAAAGTTTCAAAAGCCCTCCACCTTTAACTGGCCATTGCTGACCATAGGCCCCGTAGGTAAACCTTGGTGAAGGAAAAGATATGTTTGACTTATTTCCAATTACTTTCCCCCTTAGCAATAGACACTTGGACAGTAAATAATAAAGCAAGATTTCTTAAAGTATAATCTCATACATTTTTAAAACGATTTTCAAAAATATTACATTTATAAAATGCTGTATTTAAAAAAAGTACTCCCTAAGATAATGACCCGAGAAAAGCCGCATGTGTAGTACTACAAAGAATTAAGTAATATATTTTAATCATATTAACCTGCTCAGTTAAGTCTTTTGATAAACATTTAATAATCCTTTCATTCTCTTTACATTTCAAATTAATAAAAATATTTGATTACGAATTATTAAAAGTTGAAGAGAACTCGCTAGACTGACATGTTGCCTTTGCTTTCAGATAGAAACAGAAATACCATTTGTTACAAAGCATTTTAACGAGAGGGGCTATGTTCTAATTTACACTTTGATGTTTTTGAGTCGACAAAAGAAACATTTTCAGGATTTTTAATAAAAGCATAAAATTCGACAAGGTATTTACAACCTTACTACTTGAAACCTTGCTTTGCGTTTTGCTAGACCTAGGTGCCAGAAGAACTAAGTTTTCTAATATCTAATTTATTTACACGGGTACCTTTTTTAATACGCAATTCATATTTTCTTTATTAACTGCACTATTTTATACGATAAGCCAGGCGAAAATACCATTTTTTTATAGAATAATACTAATAAGGGATTCTAGTACAAAGTAAGGATTTTTTTAAGTAATACTAGCTATGCTATTTACGTTAGGAATATTCCTGGTAACCACTCTACTACTCAATCACTCAACTCATAATAGCTCAAAAGCATAAGAGATTGTATCTGGAGAGGTTTATGACAATAGTAGACTCGAATCGTAGGCTCGAACCACAAGTTCCACAGTCCGTTTTTTTTTTTTTTTTTACATTATTTCAAATGCTAGTAAATTGTCTACACGGAGGAAGTACTTGAATATTGAAATATAACAAATTGTTCTATTCAGTGTTCCATCATCGCTGCACTTAAATTATTTTCTCTCTAACTGGCAGTTCTCCAGAATGAGCACAGGGAAAATTGCTAAATTCAATTTTATTTTACCGAACCATGGAATAGTGCAAATTACAACGGCTAGTCTAAATAATGTAAATCTAATATTATTTACACATTTACACACATATACATTATATTTATAATAAAGTAATGAAGAAAAAATTAGATTTTTAAGAATTTTATGTAAGTGGGTTTGCTGCTCATAGATGCGACTTAAGTAGTGAGGACAGAAAAGGATTCAATACATAAATATGTATTAGAATATATCATAAACACCCTTTCAGTATGCACGTACTTGCCTATTCTTATAATATAAAACGCTCAAGAGTGAGTAGGACTCGCTACGTATGGATAATATATACTTCATAATATTTAAGTCGGTGTAGGACTTTTTTGAGTTAGACTTACGAACAAATTTACTATACTACAAACAAAAAGCATAAGACATAATAAGAGTAATATAGAAGTTCTCAATATATTTTTCACCGCATAAATTGTACTATATACATCATAAGCATACAAATTGAATACCACCCCAAAAGTATCACACAAGACTTTTCCATTTGAAATGTGCTCGTAGCGAGGAATTGAGAATGAGATTATGCTTACTTTGCCAATATAAAGATTGCGTCTACTTCAGTTGTAAAATTGAAAGACATGTCACAATTGATTTGATTTATTAGAATAGATGCCAGTGAAACACAAATATGAATTCATTCCCCTCACCAGATAGTCCACTGTAGACAACGGATCGTCGTTGTCCCTTGTTAGATATTTAAGAGGCGAATTTGAGATCTGTATTCCAATATCTATCGAAAAAAATTAAGTTTTTTCTAGCATTTGAATGTATGTAGTAGTTGGCGAGGAAGATTTAATGACGCCAAACAGACAGACAAATATTTTATCAACATATATGTTTATGTATAAAACTATAACTAAGATCAAATTAATAAATTTCACTAGTTTCAAAAATAAAATATTACAACAACTCTACAGATCGGTACTGATACATTAAATCCTTTGTATATACATATGTATGTTTGAACGGATTTAACTTATAAGCAAACTCATGAATTTTGATGGAATTGTTTTGAAAATGTTTCTTATGGTTGGAGTTTGAGTGAAAGTGTTATAAGGTTCTATCCTACTTAATATTACTAATGTTCTATCTTACTTAATACAAAGAAGTGAACGAGTGTGAACGAAATTAGATATGGAAAAAGATGCTTTTTTCGCAATAAAATGTTCCCTTGGACATGTAGAATAGTATTTATTTGCTTGTTTATTTTTGTACAAAAGCAGTGTGTAAACTATAAATGGAGTACGAAAAATGTTAATATGTTATTAAACTGTATTACACAATACTGTGTATGTTATTTACCATTAAAATTAGCTATATAAACAATGTCAAAAAATAACATCAAACAAATTCTCTCGAGATTTATTTTGGAAAGATCTTTTTATGAATGTGTTAATACTGGCACATACGATATACGCAACTAAATTTAATTCAACTAGTTTACCGTTTTTAATTTCATACTCAGGCAAAGTACGTCTCTTTTATACATGTATGGCTTGGGCGGGTATGCGCGATATAATCCGCCCAAGCTAGGGCAAAACTCCACGGTGTTCCACGTTCACCATATATCTACGGGGCCACGGAAACGCGTTCGCACACATCACCGCCGGCCGTAATTCTATCTGTCTGTCGAACTGACCACGCGCCACGCAAGGGTGAAACCGTTATAATATCATCATGCTGTGACAGAGGCTGGGCAGTAAGACATATTGTGTTGATACGTATAACGTAGAACCTCAAGATAGATTTTGATAAAGCTTTCATCAAAGTGTTAGGCGGGCAGCTATTATAAAAATAGCGGTAATAGCTCCAGCTAATATAAATTACTCAGTGTCCAATTTAATGGAGTGGCCGCTTTGAACTTATTTTTTTTTTTTTATAAAAGAAGGGGGCAAACGAGCGTGCGGCTCACCTGATGGTAAGTGATCACCGACGCCCACGAACATCCACAACACCAGAGGAGCTACAGATGCGCTGCCGGCCTTTAAGGAAGGAATAAGCTCTTTTCTTGAAGGTCCCTAAGTCGTAACTGTTCGGAAATACTGCTGGCGACAGCTGATTCCACAAAATCGAAGTGCGTGGCAGAAAACTTCGATTAAAACGCACTGTGGTGGAATGCCAACCATAGTTCCATGGTATCGATGGAACTTCGAATTCTGTCGCGATGTACGATGGTGAAACTCAGCAGCTGGGATCAATCCGAACAATTCCTCAGAACATTCCCCGTGGAAAATTTTGTAAAAAATGCAAAGAGAAGCAACATCTCTTCGCAAGGCCAAAGGATCAAGCCGATCAGAGAGAGCTTGGTCGCCGACAATTCGAGCTGCTCGACGTTGGATGCGGTCAAATGGAAGTTGGAAGGAGTTGGTACTGGGGTGCCCCTGCCCAGAGATGAGAACAGTATTCCATGTGGGGCCGAACTTGCGCCTTATAAAGTTGCAAACGGTGGACCGGCATGAAATACTGTCCCGCTCTACAGAGCACACCAAGCTTTTTAGAGGCCAATTTGGCCTTTCCCTCCAGGTGACCACGGAACTGAACGTCGCTTGATATGTCAACGCCAAGGATTCTGATACTGGCTGAGCCAACAAGGGGAATGTTCTCAAAAAGAGGAGAAACGACAAAGGGATTCTTTTTAGCGGTGAACGCGCAAACCTGTGTCTTTTTGGGGTTGAATAGGACCAAATTACGTCGACCCCAATCCGAGACTTTGAATAACAAGGTCTCGACTTCAGACACAAGTTTGTTCCGGCACTCGTCGACGTGTTCCCGAGAAATATTCGCACGGCCTGTATATAGGGCATCACCCGTGCTGTCGTCTGCATAGCAATGAATGCTACTGATTTGTAGCATGTCGTTGATATGCAGAAGGAACAGAGTGGGAGATAGCACACAGCCTTGTGGAACACCAGCATTCACGGGTTTGGGGTCCGAGCATGCACCGTCGACAACAACCTTGATGCTCCGATCCGTGAGGAAACTGGTGACCCAGTTGCACAATCTCTCAGGAACCCCGTAAGATGAAAGCTTTGAAAGAAGCGCTTTATGCCAAACCCTATCAAATGCTTTCGCTACGTCCAGACTAACCGCCAAAGCCTCCCCCGTAGACTCAACTGCTTCTGCCCATCGGTGAGTCAGGTAAACTAGAAGATCACCAGCTGATCGTCCGCGACGGAAACCGTACTGTCGGTCACTGATCAGCTGGTGTTCCTCCAGGTACTTCAGGAGCTGGGTGTTGATGAGTGACTCCATTATTTTAGATAACAAGGGGGTGATGGCAATAGGCCTGTAGTTGGACGGATCGGAGCGGTCGCCTTTTTTGGGTATTGGATGCACAAATGCTGTCTTCCAAGATTCCGGGACGACGCCTGAAGAGTAGGAGTGCCGGAAAAGACGCGTGAGAACCGGTGCCAACTCAGGGGCACACATCCTCAGCACAATTGGAGGGATTCCGTCCGGCCCACTCGACTTATGAATGTCCAGGGAGCGGAGTGCCTTTCGCACTGAGCTCTGCAGAAACTGAATTTCCGGCATGGAGCACTTACACCACGGGATGGTAGGTGGAGAGTTTCCCCGGTCATCAAGAGTCGAGTTGGATGCAAAAAGAGAGCCCAAGAGATCGGCTTTCTCTTTTGCAGTATGGGCCAGCGAATCATCCTCCTTGTGTAGAGATGGGAGAGATGGCTGACAGAAATTCCCCTGGACAGCCTTGGCGAGAGACCAGAATGCGCGGGATCCCGATGGGAGGCGAACTAATCTCTCGCCAATTCTGCCAATGTACTTTAACTTTGCCGGAGCGATAACTCTTTTGAAGGACCTGGAGGCAGAGTTGTACTCGTATTTAAGAGCACTGGTTTTTGCATCCCGAGACGCCGATGCATCGGCCCAGGCCTGGTAGCACTTCCGCTTTCGGCGTGACGCTATTTTGCAGGTGCGACTAAACCAAGGCTGGGATTTACCTCCGACAGGCACTGCAGAGAACGGAATAAAAAGTTCCATTCCCTGAAGTACCACATCGGTGACAGAATCTGCAACGGCGTTGGGATCATCCAGCGAGAAGCAAACCTGCCCCCATGGGTAGGAAGCAAAGAAAGACCGCATTCCATCCCAATCTGCCGACCTACAGTGCCACACACGGCGGAAGCCCGCAGATCGCGTTCGGGATCGGCGCGCGATAGGCACTACGCTCCGGATCAGACAGTGGTCCGACGAGCCAAGAGGGGCATCGACTGAGACCAAATATCCGTCCGGGTGTGAGGTCAGCAAAAGGTCCAACAGGGAAGGTGTATGACCTTCCACGTCTGGGATCCGCGTCGGCGAGGTTACCAGTTGTGTCAGGCCATATGCTAATGCAAAGTCGTGAACAGATCTCCCCGCATGATCGGTTATGCGAGAACCGAGCCAATCGGTGTGGTGGGCATTAAAATCGCCGAGAATCACGATCTCTGCGGATGGGATCTGTTGTAGCACGGAATCTGTAGCCATTTGGATGTGGTCTATGAGTCGGTCAGTTACGGTATTACCGCTATGGGACCTGTAAAGGCACGCATAGACGCGCGGATGGTCGTCGCTGTCGATGCGCAAATTAAACATGTATGGTCCAAGATCCGTAATAATCACTAAAACTATAATATTCTAAATTAAAAACGTTATGACATAATTATTTTTCCATTCACTCAGGCTTCAAAATTAGAGTAATTTTCTGATATAAGCGCTAACGTGGTTCTGTGCGTTTTTGGTTTAATCGCTCTCGTAGTGGAGACTTCAACTTAAGTAATGAACCACGAGAAAGACCATCCAATCGATCCTTATCCTCATTAAACAACCAAGTTGTTTACCCACAATATTGACTTATTTATACCAAATCTGTAAGATAAAAAACTTGAGAAATGGATGTCTCATGAATTAACTGATGTGCATAGATGACCACGAGTTTAAACTTGCGTTGCTTTGATGAGTAGCTATGAAGCACTTAGTCTTCCACAATGTGGTCCATAGACACCTACATTCATCCTTGATGAAGAATTAAAATAAAGGTACCTAGTTTTCCACTCCTGAGTAGTACTAAGGTGTATGTTTCTCCTCACTCAGGGTACTAACATACAAATGTATGGCACATCTTTCTTTTTATTTTTAGCAGCATGGTATTCAGTAACAGGGTTGTATCCTCCTTCTTTCCGTAAGCGAGGCAAGAGTTGAGTTAGAAAAAAACCTTGAAAGTCTCGTAGCGTACGGCATACTACAATGCATTTCTAAATATCAGACTGAAAACAAACGGCCAGACGACTGGCTGAAACCTGTTTCTGGCGCTGAAATATGTTTGGCTATGGCTAATCCACTCTGAGAGCCCTTTGTTCAACATTGAACGATTATCGGGCTGATGAAGAAGTCGTACTTACCAAATCTAATAATGCAGATTTATGCACTACAGTCGGCTAAGCCGCAACAGATACCCAACACTACTTTTTTTACGTTAGCTAGTTACCTAATGGTAAGTAGCTAGTACTATGGATACCTGCAAACAATCTCAGTATAATATAAATTTAAATTAATTTGTTTAAAAAGAAATAATTTTTGATCAGAACCAGGTTTTGAAATTTCCTCTTATTTAGTGTTATTCTAATATTTTCGCACCACAGGGAAAATCATAACAAACACTGCAACCAATTGCGGAAAGCGCATAATCTCTAAAACAAGCTTTATGAACATAATTACTGGATATTCATGACTCTTGGCGATGCTGAATATCGCGCCAGAGGAAAGCGGTTTCATATTAGAAACTTAAACAAATAGCTGTGTAAATTTAATGTATATCCTTAAAGCAGTATTACTTTCCTAATGTATATAAACTATACAATAGTCGACTGATAATCTTTAATATTTGATTCAATCTTGTAATCTGAACAAAACAGTTTTCCATTTACTTTTAAGTGTATCTCAGTGATACTCCACTGCCACTAGCACAACTGAGCGGAACCGCTTACAGCCGCTTAGATCCTTGTCTATCTTATCATAATGTTATAATCGGACTCGTGACTGATCGATTAAAATAATAAGTATCAGCCTACATATGCACCAATTTCTTTTTTATGGGAAAGGCGGCAAACGAGCAAGCGGTTCACCTGATGGTAAGAGATTACTGTCGCCCACGCACATCTACAACACCAGAGGTGCTGCAGATATGTTGCCGGCCTTTGAAGCTATTTGAGAGATGGGAGGCAGGATGAGGAGGGGGATTCGTAAAGACAGACTGACAGACGGACAACTTTCCTAAAATTGCAGTATTGGCATCTGAATCGATGGTATAGTATAACCCAATTAAAATTTCAAAAAATATTCATTGTACAGAAATAGTCCTCTTAGAGTTTTGTTATAATAATTGTAAATTGATTATTGTATTCTATTTATCAAAGATGGCACAGTTTATTGGTCATCGTATACACTTGAGTTCGGTTGACATCTCAATACCACACAGTTATGACATCTTTGTTCAAAATGAATAATGAAAAGATATTTTAAATTTTACATTTAGATTTAGATTTAATTACGACAGTTTCCATTACTGCTTACTCATATGCGTAATCGGCTTTGGCGGAGCTATATCTCGGAAACAGTTCCCTTCGATACAAAATTCACTTTACCATTGGCTCGTAAGTATAATATAAAGACAAGACAATACCTACGAGAATAAATTTCAAGTTTGAGCGTAAAAGTTTTTTATTGTACTCGCCACAAAAAATGTTGGAAAAATACAAAATAAAAGAATAATTTATAAAAATGAACACTAAATATTGTTGGCCTTTGGAGAAAAACATGCTATATTCACCCGTACACCGCAAAACGTATCTTACAATTAAATTATTTTTTTATTAATTTTAATTATTAATGTTAATATTTTTTATTTCATTCCTAAAGTTGTTTGCGATAATAGTCATTTTTCAATCACGACGACTTTAAGTAATGCTAAGTAAGAGAATTTTAAATAACTACTCTTGCATAACATTTTAGTCTCTTTTGTGCTATTTTTGTAGTGTATTCTCGTACAAAGTCAAATCTGTTTCAAGCAATCCATGTATAGAGTTGGCATACTTTACTTTGATCATTGCCAAGAATAAGTAAAGCTTATTTTGAAGTTGTAACAATAGGAATGTCGTATGTACGTTATACAAAAAAGTATAAAAGTTACATTGATTAATACAAAATTCTAATCATTATCTCACAACATTTATTGTTTAAAATATTATCGTATACATTACTTTACCTTTACTATAGTTTTTATAGAAAACTTGAAAGTCAACTATCACTTCTAACTGTCGCATAGGTTTAAAACAATATAATTATGTTGGTAATACAATAATATGGTTCCAGTGTAGCCACTGGAGTATCTTGTTGTACTATGTCGACTTTGGGTACATTTGTTTTGTTTTGATGAGATCGTAACGTGAAAGCAGCCAGGGTTCTAAGTTTTTTTTAACTTAGTATTTAAATACAGGTCCTTTTGCTTCCTTAAATTACTACGCGAATTAGAAAATTAAAATAATAAAAACACACAACATTGTCAACAAAACATCTTACCGGTATGTGGCATACTCGTAACAGCGTACATTCCTGTTCGTACATGGTTTCGATTTTATATTATCAAATTTAAATTATCAATGCAGTTCATAGTACTAGTAATTAAACTATTAATATCAATTAAATTATAATGTTATATAACTAAATATTAATATAGAACCTGTTTGGTTATAGCAAACTACTAGAATGAGATCTAAACAAAATCACTGCGATCATTCATAGCTCTACTTCACTAAACCTCTGTTTAGTGTAAGATTTAGTAGCTATTGTGATGATTGTAAAGATAATAAATTACATATAATTCACAGTAATGGGAGGTTAAAGACTTTAGTCAACTACTAAAACTAATGACATTCGTCAAATTTTAACTAAACAGGGAAAAAGCACATGCACCTTAGACGATTCTTATGACACCTTCACCGATAGAAATAATTAAAAAACTTGTAAAAGAAATTTGAAAACGTTTAACTATTTTCTTCTTGTGTATGTAATAGAAATAAATTATTGAAAGGAGAATTACATTAGTACATATACTTTCAAATAGAAGTGAATATTTATTTTTATTCGATAGACGAAAGGAAAAATTTACTCTGAAAAAGGCAAAAGTTTTATTCTTACTTTCATGTCAGTGTTCAGTAGAAAATGCTAAATTTTCACCATTTTGAACGTGAAAATTCTTTTATTTCTTTTCAGTGAATTACTATTTTACCGTAACGAATTGGTTAACAGTGTGATTTTGTCATCTTAAATAAATGAACTTATGAAGAATAAGCTATTCATTATATAATATAATTCCATGACAATTGACTTTAAAGAATTTAATAAATATTATAATTTCTATGGTTCCCTTAGTAAAAGGCTGAAATCATACTAGCAGGAGCATGTGATTTAATATTATTGTAAAATTAAATTATTATAATCTTAACAAACCTTCATTGCACTTTCACTTCGTCCCATGGCAAATCTTCATCACTTTAAAAAAAATACGGAGTACCTGAAACGAATAAAGCAACAATAATTAAAAAACGGAAGTGATTTATTTTTACATTTCTTTTCATAGTCTTTTGATATAAGTGTTTTATGAAACTAACTAAACCCTTAAATTTTCTTTATTTACGATTTAAAAAAAAAAATAATGAAAGTTTAATAAAAAAAATCGTACGTAACCTATTATACAAATATCAACAAGTGCGGCTCTTAAGATGTTTGTATAACAAAATACACATAAAGGAATAAATTTAAATTGAAGGAACAATACCCATATATAATTAAAATACTGCAATCGCCAATCCTTCCGTCAAGCGTACCGATAATGGCAAATCTCCATAAAATAAAATAAAAGTGATCATTGTCTAAGTTACCTCCTATTCCATTTTTTTTCTACCATGTTCGCATAATACGTAAAAAAGTATTAATAAATATAACTAAAAAAATAGACTATCCAAAATTATTGAACACTAAAACTTCTGTACCGTATCTATTTATATGATATATTTAATCTATTACAGTAGAACTTTAAAAATCCATGTGTTTTATCATAAATTTTCATTCAAGCTTGCACACTCCTGCATCTTGCAGAGGGATATTGCATGCCTGAGGTACTAGTTCGATTGTGTGACCTGCTGTATTACCGAATCTCAGAGACGTAACGGACTAGATTGGCTATATCTTGGGAGAGGGTCTCTATAAAAATGTTTTTCAACCCGGCGAGAAAGATAAATAAATTTTTACCATCTGAATGTGGTCTCTCTCATATGGGAAAAACTAAAAAATCTGTAAGGACACGCGTAAAAGAACACTTGGCTGATATAGAGAATAGTTTCATTGCAAATGTGTAGTGTTCAAGTAAATACAAGAAATCATTACATAGTATCATCATACTATACATTAAAAGCGTATTTAAAAATAATTTTATATAAAAATAATATACACAAATTATAATATAATAATAAAAAGTTATGGGAGAGCGGAGTCTCCTGGGACAGACATAACAAGCTGCAGACTTCGGCCCCATCTCAGAATTTTCTAAAAGAACTAAATAAATTATATTATTATATTTTCAGAGTTTTTTAATTACTTTTTCATAATTATTTTAATTTTGAATCTTGCAGTAATAGTAAAAGCAAGCTCTTAATAATATATCATGTTAATAAATCAATTTTGCTTTGCTTTAGTCTTTGTTAATTAGAGTAATTGGAAAGTTGAAAACCACCGTTTTCACGCACCTTTTTAAATATTTACTTTAGCACCCAATTAACGTGCTTGCTATAACAATTTTCTTTTCACTCTGTAGATTTTACATATTCAACTATCTCATTCCCGCGTTGACTAAGAAAGGCCGCCCCTGCGCAAAGTTAACAGTAAAAGCTAATTTAGTTAGCTTCGACTTTACTCGAAAATTAATGCTTTAACATTCTAATTTATTATTTGCGCAAGTCTCTGCTGCTTTTTTGTCGCTGTAATGTTTGGAGCTTGTATTTTATTTCTCTACACTTGAATTGTGATTATATATATTAACCTTTTTTCCCTTTGATGTGATAAACATGCTTATCGTGTTATATTTGTGTGTGTCCGAGTTATGAGCACATATTTTATGTGTTGCTGAGAAAACTATGATGCATTACAATTCACTATAATACAATTTTTCTTGGTCTCGTAAATTAGTTTTAAATTATTCTTATTCTTCATGAATTTATGAAGAACCTCAGCCTGTGAATAGTGAAATGCCGAACATCTCCCAAAAAGACATTTGACATGTATATTATTATATACTTTAAGTTAGTAATTTTTAATCAAGTTGTCAAAGATTTCTCAAGTTAGCAATTATTATTCGACCTATAAAAGTCTGAAGTAAATATATTTAAAAGTCTTTGGCATTGAAGAATTATATCTTTTTTTCATTAAAAAAAACTGTCAATAAAATCTCATGTAATTTGGCAACGTTGATGTAGTGCGTTAAATTCGTATCGAAAATGATAATTTAGTTCACAACTAAATTAACTTTGTCAATAGGTTCATACTGTAATTAAATAGCAGATATTATTTACGAAGCATAAAATTACAATAATTGAACGGATACGAAATTAATGAATTTTAATTATTCATTATGTCTAACACAATTAGTAAAACAACAGTAAACTAAATCCATTAAATATAAGCCAAATAAAGTAAATTATTTTATTTGCTTTTTCAAATTATATCTTGATATCGTTTCAGACTTCGCCCACGCCCATCTTCTGTTCATAGATAAAAGTTATCGATTGTACAATATTACACATTCGCGTTATAGAAATCACGTGTCACAATGCACGATTCGCCGACGTGTCTATTTCTTTCCATGGTACAAATAAGTGCGAGCAAGTGGTAGTGTCTAGAACAACAGATAGCATCGCTTACTTTGTTACAGATTCTACATAAGATACACATTGTTGTAGTTACAGATTATCTAGAACTTTCTACATGATCTGCATTTCTGTATAAGTTTTAGTTAGTTTGTCTTATTATACGTACATACGTTTTTGCAATGTTCTCTCAGAATTCCAGCTGGTTGATTCCACGACACGCTTTGTTTTATAAATTGCCTTTGACTTGCACATTAATGAGATACATACCACCACCACCCTTTATTTCTTAGAATGCTGATCTGATGCTGATACTAATGTCACTGCGTCCTCGACGCGGCTAGTGCCACGGCCGTGACAGCCTACCCCAGAAGTATCACGACAGCGAGAAGCACTACGGCTTTGAAAAGTATCGCGACTGCAAGATTCATTACAACCAATAGAAGTACTGCAACCACTGTTTGCCACCTTCGATATCGATCCTTATATTAAGAATCTAAATCTGGCCGTGTAAAAAAAAGACCCGACGACGTAACATGCTATGGTTTATATCACCACTAAAATGCATCACAATAAGCATTATATTGTAAATCTCATAAGTTAGTCTTATGTTTACCCTTATGTTTATCAGCCGTCGGATTTATCGGAACGAACCGCATGATCTGGATTTCAATTCCATAACGAAAGATGAAAGATTAGAATTATAGTAAGATCATATATATCTCGACTATAGTACTGAAACTAATAATATAAAAAGTAACAACAGCTTACTTAAAACTTGTCCGTAACTAAAATTATTATTTTAATGATTTCTTGTATTTACCGAAACACTACACGTTTGAAATGAAACTATTATTTATGGATTTTATTGCGTTGAAATTTGTTTTTATATTCCCGACGTTTCGATTGCTTTACAGCAGCCGTGGTCACACGTTATTATTTTAAGCTAAAAAAAATTGCAAATAGGAGAATTTGATATTATTCATAAATACAGCGTTGTGGTCTGGCGATACCATACGGCATCATCAATGTGTAACATGAGATGATAACAAAGCTTATGTTATCAATGTGTAACACGAGATCAAAGCTTATGCGTTATAATTTCGTAAACATACCATTGAAATCGATAATAACAAAAAGAGTATGAAATTATATTCAATAAATGTAATACATTTTTCTTACGGCAACGCGGTGTTCATTTTTGACAGCTTACACAAAAGGCTGAATTCCTGACGTTCTAGCTTTTATTTTTTAGATTATCGACTCCGTTGTTTAAAAAAAATTAAGAACAATAAATGCATATTGCGTGAAAGATTGAATGCGTAAAAAGTGATGCCCGTAAATGAATATACGTAATAATAAAACAGTTTTAGAGTAGAGTTTGTTTTCAGAGCACGTCGTTCGTAGGACAAATAATTGTATAACACAGGTGCATAATTACAGCCCATAGCCACGATAACCAAATGACCCGAGTTCAATCCCTTAGCAAAAAGGTGTTCGATTCTATGAAATATTGCGTGCACACCATAAGTAATTGAGCTCGATTTTATAACACGAGCATTGATATAATCTACTTTTAGTTAATTATGCTCCAGTACAAAGCAATTAAGTGGAGAAATACTACCTATAGTTTTCATTAAAAAAAAAATGATGATGATAATGCGCATTGTTTTTAATTTTTTACCATTTTGTAATTCGATCTAAGTTCTAATACTTACGAAACTACAACATTAGTCTAATTCAGTACACTGCTCTAAATAAACGCGCCAGTAAAAGCTGCCAAAATGTTCTTGGATAATTTTTGTCCATACTCACCAAAGTTGGTCAGTGAACGCAGTGCCGGTATCCTCTCACTAGTGATGCTGCTCCGCATCATTAGTAATCCGCCATAATTCGACCCCATCATCATCATTTCAGCCTATCACAAGTCCACTGCTGAACATAGGACTTCCCCAAAGATTGCCACAAAGCTTGGTCCCGAGTCACTTGCATCCAGCGACTTCCCGTAACACTGCCCAGGTCGTCACTCCATCTTGCAGGGGGCCGTCCCACACTACGTTTGCCTGTACGTGGCTGCCACTCGAGAACATATTCCGCCATAATTCGGTCACCAGACCTTTGTATGTTGGATAGCGGGATCCGTCACGTCCAGTTGAAGTTATCATTAAAAACGTTAACTCAAGAAATGTTAGACTAAAAATTAAAGGCCAAATAAAATATCAAAGTAATAATTATGATATTTTACACCCGTATTTTAACGACGAACAAAAGTTTTTACAGTATTTTAATTTATAAAAAAAATTTACTTCATTAATTAATTTGACAAAGTATGTATCTTCCTTTGCAATGCGTATTCACACACATTAAAGTTAATTGAAAGCCACTTATTTAAAAAAAATCAAATATGCGTTGAAACAATTACATAGAATGAAAACAGACTTCCGACAACGAGTACAATTTAAGCGACACAATCCAACCGACAATGCATTGTACAGGATTTCAAAGAACCTAACCGGAGAGAATAATGGTTTAAGGCGGCTTCAGGAGGACTGCAAAACGAGAAATGATAAATATTTTACTGCATACTGTAAAATTCTTTTATCTTTATTTTCCATCGTATAATCAACTTAAGAAAAGCAAATGTGTTCTGTGTCGATTGATAAAAATTGTCAACACAACTCATGTATAATATGCTTAAACTACAATTACTTATAATACAAATAGACACACATACTCGTACATATACATATACTCAGTTCAGGATCTTAAGCGCGGGTCCGACTCACACCTGGAATTTGCACATAATCACACCAACTTTGACGGTTGTATGTATTACCGTTAACGATAGAACAAAAACAAAAAAAAATTGGAAAAAACATTTTTCTTGTATGGCTTCATTTAATTTTTTTGTTTTTCTGGAGTTAATTGGGATAAATATCAAGAACAACGACACTAATTATGTAAAATTTCTATCGGTTACCTTTTACCGGTTCCAAAGATACAGCCTTTACAGGCAGACAGACGGGGTAGGCATAGTAACAGGGCTGCGTACGGGACTCTCCCTTAAAGATACTTTAGTGTATATTTATTCAAATTATGAAAAGGGCGCAAATGCATTTGACTTAAGTAAATGTATCGATAATTTGCCTTCAGATCAATTCAATGTTTGTGTACATGTTCAGTTTTCGAAACAAGAAATTATCATGTATGCAAGATTAAAAATTAGTCCCTTATATTCGCAATAGCAAAGCCTGCCACTTTTTTCACATTTCCATTCTCGATATACCATCTTATGTATAATACACCACAGCAATAGTCATAAACATAGTTACGAAAACAAATTTACATAATTTGTTTCGTTTTGATTCGAACTCCCAGGACCTAGGCACAGTTGTGGCAATCACTCTAACTACTGTGTCATGTGGTCTTCAATTTGATTGATTCGATATTTATTTATTATGTTATAGACTTTCCCCGCACAGAGATGAAATATTCTGAGGTATAGAACTCGGCGTGTAAGTTGAGCCGGAATTCCTGATACTATGCCACGATGAATGATAATTTTCAATTCTAGAGGATCCCGGTCCCAGTAACACTAAAATTGAAAAAAAACATCGAGAAGAAACCTGCATGTCTAAAAAATCATAAGAATATTTCTATGACATGGGAAGTTTACTAACCGCCACTGGAGCAGCACGATGAACCCTTTTCAGCTCCAAAACCCTATTAAATATTGAGAGGAGGCTTTTGCCCAGCTGTAGGACATTAATATGCTATAGGTAAATGATTCTGTAAGTATGTAATTGTAGTATCGATCCTTTAAGTAAATGATAAAATTTAATATAAGTCATAAAGTTCTTTAAAATTTCAGTGACCGCTTCCCATTAAACACGAAATAGTTTGTAAATTTAATATTATATAATCAATATATATATAATATAATTTCAACCTCCTTGACATATTTTCGTGATATGAAAATAAAAGACTACAACAAAATTTAAATAAAGAACATTGGTTATTTGATGTCGCATATGACCTTAATTTTCCTTTATTTTTTAACACAATGATTCATGGTATGTAATTTATTGAAACATTTGTACCACAATCGATAGCACTTTCATGATTGCAGCTTTGCTTTATTTCTTCAACGTTTAACATTAATTTTCTTTTGTGCCATGGATATTTCATTATGTTGACATACAAATATGAAAAAAAATATTTCAGATGGAAATAAAAGCAAGGTAAAAGAGGTATTCGTAACGTGGCAAGTATACAACATTATTACAGGTTAAATAATGTTTTTTACAACATTTATTACATTCACTATTATAATATTTATTAAGATTAATTTCCAAAAGCAATAAAATTCATTAGTCAATAAAATAGTATCAATAGACCAGTGGCTAAGAGTATGGCTTAGGTTTTGCGAGTCACAGATACATATTGACAATGATCGCAAAAGGATAAATACAGATAGGTATTTATCCTTTAGTAACTAGTATAGTTAAAATAAAAAAAAACTACAATTTTATGTTTTCTACGAGCTTTTTACGCTACCAAGGCAAAATTTATATCGCAGAATGTTAATATAATTGTGCTACAAATTTGAACGCTAATTTGTACAGAATTTGTTGTATACTAAAAAATCTCAGGGTCAGAAACCCCATCAAAACGTATATTGTACTTTTTACATAAAGCTGAAATAAATTAAGCGTCAATTTAATTATGAATAGAGAGGGTAGGCTAACGACTGTAAATCATATTAAACTGAACACCAACGATAAAAAGAAAAGTTATTGCGTGCGTGCTTACATTAGGTATATTAGTAAGTATGTATGGAAGTTCACTTAATTCCCACTCCCATTCTTTGTCCAACAGCCACGCACTTTATACGTAATGTTGGGTTATAACCACAGTGAGCAGTTGAATGAAATCGGTCCTCATTTAATATTGTTTGGTAAATTAATGAACGTTCAACGAAAACTTTCTCCGTTATTGCATAGGATATTTTTTTTAGAATCAAATCTTATAAAAAATTAAATCGATCAGGAGTATTAGATCAAAAGATTTACTCTTTTGATCTAATACTACTGTTTGAAATCCTTGATAACTCCTATAATAAGCAATTGTCTGATCTGGATATATGTGAGCTCTCGTTGGGTATTTTTAGAAAATAACAATTTAACACTAAACTACTAGACATACAGTCTTAACTAAACTTACAATCAAGTCTAACGTTTTAACAACACATTTCAATTAAACGATAACAGCTTTAGCATTTCTATTTAGTTTATGTAAAGCTGTTTAATGTCAATAATTTTTAAGTCTTGACGTAATTTGCCTCTAGTAAATCTGCAGTCTGTGATCATATTCTAAATCGCCCCTACCATTACAAAGGATTTGACAGACCATATTCCAGACGTCCCAGAAGAACACCGATTACCGCCAAAGACGAATCGCGAGGCTATTGAAATTAAAAAAACGTCCTAATTTCAATAGAGATGATGGCTAGGTGCTATCTCTTTGGAATCCTGTAATTAATAAAATTAAACCCAAGACCAAGCATACTACTGGACGACCTCAAGATACCGTGGGCTCATTCTGCGTAGATTGGACCAAAATTTATAATTATAAAGCTGATGGTAGCCGGGTTAACTATGACATCAAGACGTCAAACACCTCAGTCCCGCCGTGACCATGAGTGGTGTGAAGCACCCGAAACGACAGTATTTAGAAAAGTAAATAAAACACGATAAAACCCGCAAATAAATGTTTCATTACAATATTTGTCAAATTATTCAATTTCAAAGCCTTTGTTTTAAAATAAATAATTGGCGTTACGATGAAAAGTTAAGAATGGTTAACTAAGGCACTGTACTTGCGACAACTTATACGGTAGTATACCATATATATTCTGAGCAATTTTAGCATTAATTTATTAAATGAAAGAATCGTCTAGCTCATCAGATTTAATTAAATAGTACACGCAATATTGTAACTATTTACATTTACTTTCCAACCTTGGCCTGCTATTTCTATTACAATGAAATTGACTATTAATTTTGCACTGCCTTAATGTGGAAACGTCAAATTGTAACTGAAAACTATGTAATAATTGATCTATGAAAGAAAAGCTCCGTCTTTATAATAGAGAAATGTTTCACAAACATTATTTTATCATTTGGAAATCGCCACAAATTTTATTTATATTTATTCTGAAATTAAAATAAAATAAATGCGGTATGATAAAAAAATAAATTAGATGATGTTATTAAAAAAAATCTACAATTATGTATACGACTATTTTTTATATTTAATAGTGAGTAATATATTAGTATTTAATTATAATAATCATGTCTCTTGTTATAATATTTACATCGAACTTTCAAAAGTTTTTGCATATGAGTATTTCCTAAAATATTTTTATATATATTTGTATAAGATTCATTTACGTTTGTAATTTACGCTTTAACATTTTTTTTTAAATTTTGGTCATAAAGCATACAAACCACTAATTGTTTTTTCGAAAGAATAAATAATTTCTAACAAAAGCGTCGGAGGCAAGTTTGGGTCGGAGCTAAATAAACCGTTAGACATAACAAAGCACCGTTAAATTCACAATTGATTCAGTGACGGTAAAGTGTTCTACAAACACCTAATGTTACCTTCCTCAATACTTGAGTCTATAAGAGTACTATCTCAGGTCTTGTAACTCTGTTCTGAATAAGTTATGGACAGTTTAACTCAAAAACTAATCTGGATACATTTAATTTTGGCAATCGTTTCTTTTACCTTGATAGATAAATTGCTAGCAATCAGCCGAAAGACGTCACGACTGCCGGGTGCTGAGGGATCTTCCACCGAACCAGGATATTCGAGTTCGATACTCTATATGGAGGGCTCATACCAATGATACTATCGAAACTTATTTACGATTTGTATCGATGGCCTGGACACTAAAACTGTCATGTTGTCCCAAATAAGCTACAGAGCTTATTTGAAAGATTACCTTATTTTTTGATATTTATTTTATGTAGCAAATTAATTGGTAAATTGTCTCACATAATAAGTTCGATAGTTTTCTATAAGTACCATGGAATTTGAACACAATTTGACCTTGTTTATTTTCATTTGCACATTTTACGTATTAGATACATAGCCAAGGTTGCCGAGTTGGCAGGGCCCGATCCCCGGTTCTGGCACCACTAAAATTGGTAACAGGTATTTTAAGTGCTCAATTCACGGCGTTCTCGACGATGAAGGAATATCATGAGGAAACCTGCATGTTTGAGCAATAATTAAAAATATTATTTAGAATTAGAATTTTGTGAAGTCCGCCAACCCGCACTGGCGCAGCATGGTGGACCCTTCCCGGCAGCTATGGGCGTTTACAGATTAAATAAATATTATATAAATATAACCTCTCGCAACCATATACGCAATTCGGTAGAGGTCAGAGGTCTAGACATACAGGGGTCAGAGTCCTAGATATTGTACAGATTAAATCGGAAATAAAAATAAATGTTATTTATTCTGATAAAATATTATATCTTGTTATGAGAACGAATTATATATAAGCACATAATAAAACTTCGTAGTTGGATAATGTTTAAGATAATTTATTTGTGCCATTGAGTTCCTAAAACATATCTACACCTAGCTAGCATGTATACCAAAGGAATTTGATTTCATGAAGTAAGTAAAGGCCGGCCACGGATCTGTAGCTCCTCTGGTGTTGTAGATGTTCGTCGGCGTCGGTGATCACTTACTATCAGGTGAGCCGCATGCTCGTTTCTTCTATAAAAAAATGTATATTTACTATGTAGTTAGTGTCAAGAATGCGGAAAATCTTTGTCATTGTTTAAACAACTAAGCCTCGTTGAGCCCGGCACCACTAATTGTTTAGTTAGGTTTCCAAGAAAGCGTCAACAAATGTGAAGTGCATTTTCATCCAACAACGATATAAAAACTGATACCTCACAGGGTGAACAGACAGGTCAATACTGCCAATACTGCCAATACTACTACAATAACACCAAATTTCAAAAAACTGTCTAACGCTTGACATATTTACGACTTAAAGAAGTTGCATATAGCATTAATACATTTTGAATAGTCAGCTTAGCATCCTTACATACTAAATATGAATATGTTATACATAAATTTACCAGGTAGGATTGCATATCTTAAGCGTCTAAGTAGTGGATAACTTCTAAAATGTGCAGAGTTTCTTTGCGAATGCAGTATTACTTGTGCGTGGTCTTCCACAGGATTAATCACGATAAAATCCGTAATCAATATTTCATTTTAATGTAGTATTCGAGTAAAGAAACAAGAAATCATTTAATAAATAAAAAAAGTTATGTATTTGGTGAATAGAAAACACACCATTTCCTTAAGAGGACGCGCTCGCGCTCCCCGCTCCTTTTTACTCGTGTGCCAAATACTGTAACGGAGCCGAGCGATGGTACGTCGAGGCGAGCGGAAACCTGCGAACACAAGCTTCTCCACCAAACTCTTGTTCGCATTTATCTCGTGATTTATCCTTACCTTTGAACCACAACTTTTTCTAGAAAATCGCATAAAGCTAATTTAAGCTATCTACAAAAGGTAACGTATAGACCGAAACACTGTCTGGCTTATATTATTGACCCTATAACCAAGTATTGTTTCAGGGCGAATTTATACCAAAATTAAAATTATCTTCTTAATAATAATAAACCTAATGTCTCCGCAACGACTTAAAGTCATCTACGTTTTGTTAACATTTAACGGAATAAGCAGACTAATGTAACACAACATTTTTCATACAAAGAAAAAACATTTCTCCATTTTCTTGTCTGGTTACCGAAAATGTTCTAACTAAAAAGTAGCGGACGAATGATCTTATTTTTGATTTTTTTATATTAATCAAAATTAACGAATTCTATGGGATTCCACTAGAATATAAATATCTTTAATATCTCTAAACTTAATTATTTTGTCACGCAACAGCGCCATCTTTTAGAACATACTCTTCAAAACTGTCTTTCATTGTCACAGCAGAAAGAATTGCTCTTCATGGTATATTCCTCTTTGATAGCAGGAAATATTTTCTTCATGATCATTTCACCTTTATTTTCCAAAGGACCAGGTGGTGTGGATAATCGTCTTGAATTTTTTGATTTTCTTAGGAGTAGCATCACTGATGCGAGGGTTTCGACGCTGCGCTCACCAACCTGTTTGCCCTCCTTGGTGGGTATGGGCAAATAATTGGATAGGCCTGGACTAAGATTTGAGAATAAGATTATAATGATGAAGACGGAAGTTATTTTCCAAATTGAACAGTCCCAGCGTTCGAAAGTAGTGTAGAAACGAAATATCATGACAATATTTTTTACCTTTTAGGGTTGTATTAAAAACGCATTTTTAAACTCTAAAAATAGCAGACCTAATACCAAAAACATTCTCTACTATTCTCCGTGCCCGAGACAAACGATAATTAAAAACTCTTTCTTTTGTTTCCAAAGTGTGGACACCGCCATACGACTTCAACCTGCGTTCAGTGAGAGCAATGCACTCTCTGCTACAAAAACGTAAGGTAGTGGTTCCTTTAAAGCCAAACAAACAAACTGACGCTGGAAACTTCAATTAATTTCTGATTTTGTCGACCGACATCCACTAGTGTTGTATTTAAGCACATAATATAGTGACAATGACTGAATACACAAGAGCTGCCGCTGCAATTATACGTTTCCTTTCACTTGGCACTTGGTATACGTTAAAATGCTCACCGTGGGAGGTTTACCTTTAGACAGATACAGATAAGGTAATAAAATAAATTGTACCATAAATATATACTAGCAATATTGTTGCCTTTACTTTCATAAAATATATGAGACATCAAGATTGAAGTCGTTTGTTAATTATTTAAAATTATTATACGTTTTTTGATCAAATAATGTTATTTGTTCGATTACCTTCCGATCGTGGATAGTATTAATCTATTCACAAGGTTTTTTAAACCAAAACTTTTTAAATTTCGAATCCGAAACTGTTTACTGGTATTTTCTCAGTGTTTCATCTTTTCAGTAACTTTCAAATTACTAGGCGCTCATCACAATTAAAAGGAAATTATCGCAATTATAGTCGTGATTATGACAACCTTGTAGTCCGGACTTTATAATTCAGAAACGATTCATGAACTTTTCTTATTAAATTAATAACAGTAGTAGTAGTAATAGTTTGGAATTCTATAATTTTTTTTTTAAATTAACAAGCGTGTACGAAATTTGTAGTTTACATAATTACATTTTAAAATTTAAAAAAAAGCTATCACTAGGTAAGTTTCATCGGCAATAATGTATGTAGAAATTAAGTAAGCAATAAACCATGAAATCTATTTTTTTTATTCTTTTAGTCTAAAAACTGAAAAGATCCTACCCATAGATAAGGAACAACTTTTAATACATAAAATTATTATCTATCACCGTCAATGAATCCATTGCAGAACAATGGCACATCCCATAGTCAAGGTTTAACTATGAGAGGCCACAACCGCTACGGTCGGCAATCAGGTTCGTGATTGCAGTTCCAGACACTTCGCACCTCATCCCTTCATGTGTCATATTTTAAGACAATTGATATTCTATGGTTAGGAGTCATATGTGGACTAGTGAAACTGGGAGGGTTAAACGATGCTAACCGTCATATTTCTGGATAATTTAGGTCTGCCATATTCGAGATGGTTTTTCCTCCATCTATTAAAAGGCTTTTTCCGGCATTACCCTTGACTAACATTTAAGGTAAATACGAAATGCGATAAGGTGACTGAATCTTTAGATGACGCCACCACATTATCTTTTAAGCTCATAGCATATGCTATTAAAGTGGATTAAGGTTCTCTAATCTCAGGTACAATTAAAGCAGAACATTTATAAAATCTTAGTAACTTATTATTATTTCGTGATTTCAATTAGAATGAAAAAAGTTGATATTCATCTTCGTCGTAATAATTAATGACCTTAAGGTCGTAACAAGGACTATGTCCAATCATTAAAAGATACGCAATATCGTAACAAACAGCTTTAATACACCTAAAGCCGAATCACAGAGGTTTTATTGTCAAAGTAATGATGGATTTTATGACTTTATTGATATCTTTTCAATACCCTTCGAAGTTTTATTTGCCTTTACTTCTTTCATTTATGAAAGGACTAATAACGCTTTTTACCTTAAAATACAATATATCATTGCTTATTTACACAAAAATACTTAATTAAGGGTTAGAAATTAAAAGGAAAATTAAACACAAAATAATTAAAAAAAGACATTCTCAGAAGCTGTTTCTACATCCAACAGTATTTTACAGAATCTTTCTGTTAAGTCAAACTTTGTATCATGGGCAGTTTGCATATTTAAGCCCATCATAATAGATGACCTAATCAAATTTTTTTTTATGGGAAAGTCGGTAAACGAGTAAGCGGTTCACTTGGTATGGATGGTAAGTGATTACCGTCGCCCATTTACATCTGCAACACCAGAGGTGCTGCAGGTGTGTTGCCGGCTTTTAAGGGTATTTGAGATGAGGGAGGGAGGATGAGCAGGGGGATTTTGAAGGGGAGTACGTCTCAGGTTACCTCACTCACCGAACGAACCGCAAAAACACAAGATGCCTCTACTTCATGCCGGTATGCTTTGAGGCTGTGCTATAAATTCGTTCGAGCCAGACCTATCCAGTAGCAGCAAAAGCCGCCGCTTGGCTCTACCACATATATACATAAATGTTAGTAGTCAGTTAAGGTATAAAGGAGAATAGAAGCAAGGCTATCGGAATTTTTGGGCAAAAATCCCACATGCTATGGCAACCACACATATATGGGAAGCAGTATCTCTAGTGCGGGTGCTGGCATCGTGCTCACCAACAGCGCGGCGAGTTCAGGCAAATCTTACCATAACTGATAGTCAGTTAAGGTAAGGTTCAACAGTGGATGGTTTGTTAGCAGGGTACTGGGTGAGGTTGGCATTTGGAGAAAGAGATTATATAGTCTCCCTTACACACAAAGTATACCATCTTTAATTTTAGTGATTAGTATTAGCAATATAATCAAAATAAATAACAAATCGTAACACATAGATTTATATCCATACATTGTGTTACAAAAAATCTAATTCTTCTAGTAAAAGCGACCGAGTTGTTGTAGCTAGCGAGTGGATATAATTGCGACCTTCCGATTGTAGAGAGCGCTCAGCCATTTCACAGTTACATTTCACAGTATGGGCGGAAAGCTGAGGTATTTCTAGCTGAAAAGCAATGTATTCAACCTAAAAAAACTTTTAAACCTTTTAGTTGGTTTTTAAAACTGCTAGTTGCTCTCTAATAATATAGGAAGACTTAAATAACACTTCAAAAATGTATTTATTTTACAAACAATAGGTCACTAGACTACGATAGCCTACTGTTTAGGAGATCTGCCACCGAAACAGGAAACTCGAGTTTGATCCCTTACAGCGAGTGCTCATTCTAATGATTTTTTTCAAAACTGGTGTACGATTTATATCTTTGGCCTGTATACTAAGACTCACCTTCTTTCATGTTGTCCCAAATACGCTTTGATGAAAATTCGGTTGATCGGACTTTACGACTTTACGGGCGAATTAAGTAAAATACTAGTAATTTGATCGCTCCAACATTGACTAATTTATATTTATTATTTTATCATAATTCATCTCTTACAATACCTTCAAAACTCTATTCGACAAATGTTCGGAAAGAACATGAATTATGAGATTATTTTAACATATCACAAAAAAATCACCGACGTCAAATTAACACGGTTGCCGCAACGTAAAAGGATTTTTTTTATTATCATTTTTCATACGAATAGTGGTGGTACAGTATTATCAAAACCAAGACACTTAAGTAAAACTCATTAACATAAATTTAGTTCGTAGGCGTGGTTCACTGCAGTTATATGACCGTGTTAGCATTAAATAATGATATGTCATATGAGATTATACATTACTCTTAATGTTCATTCTAATAGATAGCTCAAAACCAGAGCGATCACCAAAAGTATCAGAGTACGGTGTCCTAAGTTCTTATATGACCCATAATAAAAGAATTTTAATTCTTTTCAAAGTTATGACACGAGAAGGGTTTTAACCAAAGTTCGATCTTTTATCGATACATTTTTTTATTGGATTGTGATCACAAACGAGCTAACAGTTCACCTGATGGTAACTGGCTTCTACAGCCCATGGAAACCTGCAAACAACTTCAATCAAATTTGATTATAAATACATTACCTACTCAGAGGACTCCTAGGTAGAGAGGGATTCTACCACCATATCGAACGGTCCCTTATAGATGTCATAACTATGGAATTTCCATTTTTCCCACATGTCATGAGTACTGAGTTGATTTAACAGGATGGGCTACGTACGAAAACATCGCGAGGGAACCTGCATATTAGGAAAAAAATATTTAAGCTTATGAAGTCGGTTAATGGTCGATACAAGTGATGATTAGTCAACGTCAATCTCTTCCTAAATTCCAAATTCTACTCTCAAAAAGAGGGCTTTGCACAGCACTGCGATATTTATTATTCAGTATTTTACGATTACAGTAAAAACTTACTTAACAAATTATTAATGTCCACGCAAAAATGTACGAAAAAATACTAACGTTTCGGTAACTGAATCCAACATGAGCAAAAAACGTGATAAAAGGTTCCATACTCGTCACGAACAATGTTTCAATATTCAGACCCGGATATTTAGATAAGAGAGACGACCAAAGCCAACCAGAGAAAATGGACTACCTAATTATGAAATTAATTTCTTTAGGTAACCCTTATCTAGATAATCGCTTATATATCTGGACATATTATGATATATTTATATATGTATGTGAAATAAGTTTGTAGTGTAATGAAAACTATACTATCCAAATATAAGTTTGTCTAGAAGATAGCGTTACAGTGGAAGATACGAATAACAGGGTTGTGGAAACTGTCCACGCGGTAGGAGCTAAATTTTTCAAAACCCGCCGCAAGAACAAGCCCCAAAAACTCTCCGATCACACTCGAAAACTCATGAAAGCTAGGCGTAAGATAAAGCTGCAGTCTACAACTAATTCATTAGCATTTCGGTAACTGGATACACAGATTTCCAAATGTATGAGACGAGACATACGCAAATCATATGTAGCCTGTATTTAAAAAGCGATAGAGCGTAAAAAAGGCTCTTAAGTTTTCACCACAAATCAGTCTATCGGGAACAGCCAACTTGAAGACCAAAAGCGGCGCAGTTATTTAAGCTGGAGCATCGATTTTGAGTGAGATCGTGACATTTTACGGACAGTTGTACATATCGTCGTTGAAACCACACACTGGTGTACTATACAGTGAGTAACAACTCAAGAACCAAGCTTATCCGACATTATTCCAATGACATCCCGGATGTTAGTCTGAGCGAGATTAGGATACTTGTCAAACAGCTTAAAAACGGCAAGGCGCCGCGTGAGGAAATTATAGCTAAGCTTCTGAAAGCTGGTGGAAAACCAATACTTTGAGTCCTTCAGACGCTGTTTAATTCCGTCATTCATGGCGGTGTTACGCCGAAAGCGTAGAGAAGAAGGTGGGTTGTCTTTTTCAATAAGAAAGGGGATAACTGTCTATTGAAGAACAAGAGAACGATATCGCTTCTAATCTGGGTCTACGTGCTGTTTTCGAGAGTTATCACAATTCATTTAGTTAATAAACAAGATAACTTCCAGCCTCCCGAACAAGCCGGATTTCGAAAAGGCCACATACATACTCTTCGCCAGATTGTACAGAAGACCGAGGAGTATAACTTATTATTATGTCTGGTGTATGTGGACTATGAAAAAGCATTTGATTCAGTCGAAATTTGGGCGGTGCCACAGTCTCATCAGCGGTGCTGGAGACTCCCAGTATATCGAAATACTGAGGTGTCTGTGCTACAATGTCTTTCCGAGTACAGAACCAGAGTATGAAACCAATCAAAAAATTGCAGAAAGGTGTGAGACAGGGGTATTGGTACGGGTCCTCCATATCGGGGAACGAACTCGAGTCTCCTGATTCGGAGGCAGATCATCTAACCACTGGGATACCGTGGGCTAGTTAGCCGTAGTTAGAATAAATAACAAAACAATTAATCTCTCTAGTATTTCAGAAATATGAGACTGAAAATATATAGTAGCGCACTTAGTAAGCAAACATGGTATGGAAATAGATGTTCGCTTTACTGATGTTTTATTTTCATAACAGCTTTCCACAATTGACTCCAATTTATACCTCGCGATATTTTAAAAAGTGGTAACAATTGTAAAAATATTTCAAGCAAGCGAAACTGAATGTCAGTAAATCAAGCTTTTGACGTTTTACATGTACAAATGCTTTTTCATTACGCGATATTGTGGTTTAAGTTATTACGTGTATTTCCAACCACAAGATGAAATATTTTTAATTTTTTTTTATATATTTACGGTATTTACAAAGATGATTGATAATGCAAATATTAGGTATTTGCATTATCAATCATCTTTGTAAAGACTTATCAATTATGATAAAGCTGTTCTGAGTCATTATCTGTTTAGATATATGTACATCTATCATATCGCTATCCAATTGCCAAGATACTGGAAGTCCTCGTTAGAACTTAATATTATATTAGTAGTTGTTAAACACAGTTTGTTTTTTTGGCCAATAAATGTTTCGCTTTTAATTACGCAGCGAAACTCATGTATAACGTTCATTCAATTGTGTAAGTTCATCTGTCTTCATTATTTTTAGTCTCTATTACAAATTCAAGCAAGACATACGTCGATTTTAATAAAGAAAGTAACGTTAAGCAAACATCAACCCTAAACTTGTGTGAATTTAGTTATGAGAATTTAAAAGTTCTGGTCTATGTAATGAAAGTATCGGGTTCTGCTGGAACAATTACGGTCATCAATCTGTAGTAGACCCTACATAACAAAATAATAAAATATTTATTTCTTATCTAACTATCTAACACTGAAGCATAAAATGTAGACATAAACAAAATAGATGAATATTAAACAATTATACTATTAACTCTAATTAGACATGCCAAAACGGTTTTCAGTTTATTATTTAAAATAAATCGACATCACCGCGAAAATTGCGTGAGAAGTTTCATTCATCTCGATTCGCACCTCTTTTTTGACCTCTCGATCGCATTAAGCGTTATCGACGAACGTCTGCTTGCGGCTCGTTCCACTCGCCTCTTTCTCACGCGTGCGAAAATCTACCAGAAGTGAAAACAAGGAACTGGACAGGGTTTGCACTGAGCGCAAGTGAATAATTAGCAAATTCCTGATGATATCGCCGGGAAACATTTTTTTACTAATAATTATGTTCACATCTCTAAAAAAAGCCTCGAAATTTGTTGCAAAAGTTTACATTGGCCCAATGGCCATACAATTCGCACATCAATCATAGTTGGGTTCATGAAGTCTCTTAGTGATACACTTTTCAAGAACGTATCGTAGGATTTCCAGCAAGGCTTTGCTGAAGGAGTAAGAATAAAAGTAGTAAGAATTCAAACCTTGCTCGAGAACAATGTACAGTGACTTCAAAACAGCTAAAAACTGACCCTTGTCCAGTCCTGATCTAAACTCGTTGGACTACAAATTGTGGTCAGGACATGGGCCGCTCAAAACGTTACTCCTATCTTGAGTTTTTCAAGAAATCTTTAGAAGTAGGAGGATCTAAATGGCCCATCGAGTCGGTGCGTAAATCCATACATTCGTGGCAAGAGTGAATGAAGGTCTGTGTCAAAAACAAAAGCGCCCACTTTGTTATTTTTTTTTATTATTCGCTTCGACTTCGTACTGAATAATGTGTACTAAATATGTACACACCAGTTTTGTTTAGTTACACTGTTTCTTTAAAAAATGCATGCAAAATGCATTTTATTGTGGAACAGTACTTATGGCTATTCTAGATAATAAGAAAATCCCAAAGTCCCACTAAGATTTTGCTAAAAGTTTTTGATCATAAGTATATCGTTGTGAGATTACAAATGGGAATATGTTGGTTTTTAATTTTGACGACAATTAAAACTACACACTAAATTTTTATGCTCTACGCCTGCATTAGGGACGCTAGAATAGTTTCTGGGTCGCAAAATACGGTGTTTGAACAATGGGATAGATGGAAATAAATTATGAAAAATGTTGAAGCTCCACTCGTAGCCATTACTCGACACGGCATTACCTAGATTAAGTTTTGGTACGTATGGATTATTTATGCACCTATTAAAGTTTCATTACTTATATTTTTAATAAAAAAAGTTTTGTTTTAGCTTTTTAATTTAAGCTCTCTTCCGCAATGGCGTTTTTGAATTACTACAATTAAGAATACCTTCCTACCTACATACCTACCACCTACCAAATTTATTTCTATAAATATATATATATTCTACAACTATATATATAAGGATAAATTGATCTAGTATCAGATATATATATATATACATGTATATCTTGCTAATATATATATGTGTGTATTTATTAACAAGATTTTTACACAGGATAGAACGTAAAGGATGGTGAGCCTTATCAACGGGCTTACTTCACAAATTGTTTGATCACACTAAGCTTGGCACACACACCTATTACCATTTTTAGACGAAAGAACAAAAAAAAAATCCTTGAAATGAAACGAGTTTCTTGTTTGGAAATAATTTTTTTTAACTTGTAAGGATAATACATTTTCTGTGAAAAATTCATCCAGTCACCTATGGCGTTTTAAAGGCAGGACCGACGGCGTAGGCTTTATAGGTTTTGTACATAAAAAACCTAATAAATACGTTTTTAAACTGTAACATTATTTATGGTCAGTCTATTTATAATATATTCTAATATTATATTTTTAAAAAAGCATCGGGCTTGGGGATTGGGGATAATGGTATAACGACAAAAGTAACTAAAGTAACAAGTACATGAACACAAGCTCTATCAACAAATCGCAAATATGTTAATATCCCACTGCTGTATTAGAATTCCGAAAATGAACAGATTTTCATGTTTTAGTATCTTACGGAGCAATCAGCTGTCTAACAGAAGAGGCTCAGGCTACCGACTGGTGGCGTACTCGTACTGATACCAACTCACCTGACCAGCCTATGATGTGCAAATCCTCAAGTCATGGCATGGCAATTTTTGCTAAGTATGAGATAGTCCAGCAGTGACTCAAATTGAGTGAAGAAGGAGAATAATACTCACGTAAATAACGTAATGAAGCAATTTTTTTTTAAATGGCAGGATATTTCATAATTTAGTTAGCGTAAGATTTGTATCATCATTATTTCAGCCTATCACCAGTCCACTGCTGAACATAGGCCTCCCCCAAGCATTGCCACATAGCACGATTATGTGCCACCTGCATCCATCGACTTCCCGCAACACTGTGCCGGTTGTCACTCCATCTTGTGGGGGTCGTCCCACTCTGCGTTTGCCTGTACGTGACTTGTAGGCAAAAGCGCTATTGTTGTTTAACTCATATGAATTAGTTTATCTTTAAATCTGTCTGCTTATTGCGATAAAAAAGACTTGTCACAATTTGTGCAGCATCTTTAATGGTACCAGATTTATTGTCGGTATATACCAATTTCATACGATCGTCCTAAGTTTATACTATAAAATTTCGATATCCCGGCACACCATCCGCGTACGTTTGTATTAATTACTGTAACTTATTGCTCAACTTTGTTTTTTCTATTACTCTATGCCGATTGGTGTGCTCTCATTCTCTCATCATAGGAAAAATAAAATCATAAAATATTAAACGTAAGCTGAAATTAAATAAAAAAGGGTATGTATATGCTAAAGAAACAGAACTACCGGACTGCATAAGTTAAAGAAGTAGTATTCTTCACGAAGAAAATATAAGATAAAAAAAAAATTATTTGCCGATTCGACCGAAGCCTTTGTCATTGGAGTCGGTCTCGTTTGTTTTCGATTACAAGGGGCGATTATATAACAACTGATTTTGGAATGCTATATGAGTGTTAGTAAGCGTCTAACTCATTTTAACTCCGAATTAATCCACGATTGACACAATTAGCAGGTTACGTGCCGGCAAATTTTATAAAGAGATCATTCATCTTGCAACTGTATTCAAAAATATAATTTATAAGTGCGTAGTAAATACTTTAAGACTTGTTCTATATCTTTATAATCTTTATTAAATAATTTTAAGTTTTTTTCAAATATTAAGAAAATATTATTATTCAAAAAAATATTAGCTATATTGTCTGCTCTAAATAATAAAATCTTAATTGTTCTCTTCTAGTGCTGTGAGCAACTTGAAGGCAAACATTTGATGAAAAATCAAATAATGACTAATATTTTGCTCTTTTGTTATTATGATATACTAATAAAGTATATTAATAAAGAGTAGATCTACACTGAAAATCAGTGTTACGGTTAAGCATCTTGTAAGCAAAAACACTTTTTTTCTTGCTTTAGCTAAGTCGCCATGTAAAAAATATCAACTATTTCTTTCTTTTTTTGTATAAAGCTTAAAAACAATTTAGACTGTAGCTTCTCCGTGAAACCACCCTTCTCACTTCGACAAATATGAAAAGAACAGATGTTTTGCGTCTGTGTCCTACGTTAATTATCATATATAACATCTAGTTTCTAAAAGGTTGATTAAAAAATTGTTGGAAACACCAGAGATCAACAATCTCTTATTAACTTGACACAGCTAACACCACTTTTTTTAGTGGAAACGACAGAATAAGCGCTGCATCAATTTTGATGTAGCGTTTATTATATACTGTGCCGAATGGCTTTTTATTACTAAAATTAATTTTTTCTTTTTTTTAAATGTCAAATCCTTGATCAATGGACTATCAATTCTACTTTGAGTTTTCGTACGTCAATTAGATCCTTTTTGTTCAAACGAATGTTAAAGGCTCTATTATCTCTGGATGTGTTGCAACTAATTAAATTATATTGTTATGACACTTGAAAAGTTTAACAATCAATGATTGTTAACAGACTAACGTATGAGCATTTGGCTCTGCCAAAAATGTTATCGAATTTTAAGATTTTCAAGAGAGTCGGAAGAGACGACTAAGGAAAAACCTATTTGACTACGCTGGCTGTCGTGCCTAATCAAAATCAGTAATTTCTGCCTACCTCTATCAGTGATAAGCATGAGCGCTTAGGTTGCAGACGATTATATTTAAAGTTATTATTAATTCGATTGTAGTAAGAAAATTATTCGTTTTTAACTAGCTTTGTAAACAATTTGGTGTAAGAAAAATGGAAGAGAAAACTCATTCTGCGTTACCTCAAAACAGATTGTACTTTTATAGCACCCTCGTGAATCCAAAAGCAGTTACATTTCGATTCGCTACCCTAGATATACCTGAGACTTATATAATACAGCATTATTTTAGTCTCTATCTAACTCGAAAACTTTAAACGAACGAAGTATTTAGTTTCATGAACACCACAAGTAAAAGCAAAACTAAAATGGTGTATAGTTAAATTTAAATGTATTTTCTTTTTTGCTACAGATAGTGTAACACAATAACACACAAAAACAAGCCTCACGCGATATGCAGAGGTGAAACTACTTTTATCAAATATAAATACACAGTTCTGAACCTAGAGTAAAGTAGTACAAACTTTTTTAAAAAAAGTTAAATAAAATAATGACATTACTTATTTATAAAGAATTTTTTAAATTAATAAAAGCTGATAATATGTCTAATAATGACCCGCATGGTTTTAAATAAACTTTAGCTTGCAGTGTACCTCTCGCCTCTTGTGCTGGATGCATTGCTCTTTTTGAGTCCCGTGGATGTGGTGCAACAGCCACTTACCATCAGGTGGATTTTTTACTCTTTTATCTATTTTTTTAAACGCCCACGTACATATGCCCCACCAGAGGAACTGCAGGTGCGTTGCTGACCTTAAGGATATTTTGGGAGGAGGGAAGAGGAGAGGGAAAAGGTAAGTTAATTTTTGATTCGAGTTCGGGCTTGTACAACGAAAACATCGAATAAAAGTTGTCTTACCTAAAAGTAACTGAAAAATTCAATACAGAAGCAGACTCAAGTCTCCTTTAATATTGACAAGTTAATAAAGGTGCTATGTCAAATAGTGGACGCGGTGCCTTATGTCGCTGTCTTAAAAATGTTTTACAACAACTTCGCGAGACGTCATTTCTCGATAAAATGATATCATGTTATTTTCACACCGCGTCGTTTAATGGTAATCATGTCTTAGATAAACGTGGCATAGCGGATAAGATTTTATTTATTTTTTTAACTAAGATAAAAACAGTACAACAGACGGCGAACTCACAATATCAAAAATCAACAGACTAAAAATACAAAACAATGACAGGCAGCATAGTCTGGAAATATCGTGAAATATCTTCCATGAAAAATATTCCGTCTTTTGTAGCGCCAATGTGAAAGGCCAATAGTTGACAGGCACATAAAGAAAAATTACTATTTAGAGAATCTGCGACACTGTAGAAGGCTTTGCTTTGCAGACTTCCTCAAGATGCTCTTTCGGCATAAACATAGAGTCCATAGTTTATTTTAAACAATTCGGGTTCGCGTGTTGTGAAATCGATCGTCTATCTACTATTGATCTATATTAAAAAAAAAGGCTCATGTAAGAAAATCTAAATGTAGATATTATCCAAGTTTCTTATTATAAAAGTAGTACTTAGAACATACCCACAAAAATTGAGCTTTCATGTCGAATTATCGCATGTCGGTCGACGCCACTTCGTCTCGACTACACCGTGCTGGTCGTAATTAGATTTACCTTTAGTTGGCGACCACGTAACCATCTTTTCTATCTATATATGTTGTAACAAATTTATTTGCAGCAAATTTTATCTCAAACGTTTTATTGCTTAATATGTGTTATTTTATTACTTAATTTGTATTTGAGACATTAGTAAAGTAGTTTACTAATGGTAATGGTGGTGGTAATTTCAGAAGCACTTATAGGTGGTTAGTATTGTAAATTATAATTATTTAATGTATTTCATTAATAGCCTTAAATACTTAAATTCACTGCTGATCATAGGCCTCTCCAAGAAAGCACTAAGATGCTTTTCTTGAAAAGTTTGCCTATACTCACTGTTAACGATAGCGAGAATTGGCAATCACAGGAAGCGGATATCATCCCTTGCCGCCCTCACACACCCCGTTATGTCACGTGATCCAACCAATTTCGATTTCTTTTTGCTTTCTTTTTTTGGTAACGTGCATTTGGACACCGTCCTAGACCTAGACTAATACGGAGAGATAGAAAACGGAGGGTTTCAAAAACCCTCGGGTTCAAGGCCGAGTATGTCAGGAACATCTTCTCATCTTCGCAAAGTTCAAGAAAACCCAAAATGTCCTACAAAAAATATACAGTCTCCAAGCTATTGTATATGCACGGAATACGAAAAGAGGCATGGCGGGGAAAAGAAGACTCTTTGACACCGCCTGGTCTTGCACCGCGAGACCGCAAAAACCCTCACAAGAAGCAATCATTTCGTGTTGAGGAGACAAAAATTTTAAATAAGGGAGTGGAACGAAATAATAAAGTCCAATGAAGAACAGTCACACCGCACGGAATAACAAAAGACGATTTATTACCGCATTTACTAATTAGTTTATTAATGTACAAAATTATCAATACATTTTTCTTTTTCACCAGTTCATTAAACCCAGTGTGTAAAATAAACATTTCCAAGAAGACACCAGAGGGTTTGTTTCCAAGTTTTAACGCCATCTGTCGGTCTTGACTTTGTTTGTTAACTAGCAGGATGCATCTCAAGCTGCCTTCAGCTTTTAATTATTAATATTTGGTCCGATCTACACAGAATGTGCTCAAAATAGCTTGAGGTCGTGTAGTGGTATGCTTGATCGTGTAGTGTTTCCCATTCTGCGTAGATCGGTCCAAAAATTAATAAATAAAAGCTGAAGGTAGGGATATAACTTATTTCCGTTAAATCGCAAGTATAGATTATACAATTACATAATTTTCTTCAACATAATTTAGAAAATGGTTAAACAATAGGTACTTATTTTGAACAGAAATAACAAATTATGTAGACAATGACTATTTTAATGAACCCTCGTCATTATTTGTAGTTGTACACACGTCCATTTTTTTAAATTACGTCTAGGCTAACTGTGACTGAGAGACTTATACACTGAGACTGAGTCTATCTTCGATAATCAATTTATAGAAATCCTTACTTATCCTTCATAGCCCATTACGTCAGAGAAAGCAATATTTCGATAAAATCAAAACAAAATGATATAGTCTAGACAAAGCATATTTATACTCAAAGCTCTTAAAAGGGAATGTAATTCAACAACGAATCCAAGTCTTACAAAAAGTTTAGTAACTTTAGTCATTATCTATGATATGGGCCAAAGTAGAGTCAGCGCTTTAATGTCTTCAGAACAACAAGTAACAGAAAAAGAAGTTCTTTTGTACTTAAATTAACGAGAATTCCAGAAAGTTTCAATCATAGAAACATATAAAACAGATTTTTGTGTAAATTACATGAAAGTAGCAAATTATGCTAGTACTACTACTACTTATAGTATAACACAGTATAGTAGTAAGCTTTTTGGGTACAAAGTTATAATGAAAACAGCTTCTTGTCTTCAATATCAGCCTGTCAATAGTTCACTGTTAAACACAGCCCTCCCCCAGTCAGGTAGCAGATGCCTCGCACTTCTGCTGCTGCCTTCTTCAGTTTTTGTTTTTCGCTGTATTGTAATTATGGCATTTTTGAAATGTTTAATCCGCTATCTGTAGGACGCCTTGGAGTATTCAAGTATTGTACTTAGACACCCACAGGAAGAAATACACCACCAATACCACCAACAGAAGGTCCCATTCAATTTCTTTCTGTATATGCATACGTGCATTACATTACGTAGGTACGATATTTGGCTAGTAAAGCAGTAGTTTAAATGGTTTCCTTTTTTTAACCCATCTTAAGCTTTATTTTTCTAGAATCTATGCGTATAATTAAAATATTATCTAGATTGCTAACACAGTTATTTTACACTGGCACCTATAACTGTTACATATACATATCTTTGGAATAGGATTAAGTGGATACTCCAAGACTAATCCACTTGATTCTTCGTTGTTTCGAGGTTATACAAACAAAGCAACTAGGTTATACAAATATATGCTATTATGGGTCATTTCTAATAAAATACAGGACTATGAATATTCATGATTACTCTTGTTAAGAATCAATACTATTTCATATTTTCATATTATGCTTTTAATTAATAGATTGGCTATAATGTGCCATTAAATAGTTACTTATAAAAACCTTATGCAAATTTCTGAATAGCATCACAAAATTGAGTACCAGCTTTTTTCCGCGACATTGATCACGTTGAATTCGGTTTAAAAGAATTGAAGACGAACACGGAGCACCCGTACTTAGCAGTGTCATCTATTAGAAAGTAAAGGAAACTTTCGCTTTGTGGCGGATTAAGAGAATCTGTCAATCGGTCATTACCATCTATATGTGACGGTAATTACGAAATAAAGATTCAAGACCTGTGAAGGGAAGCAAGCAGCGATTAAGGTGCGACGTGCCTGGTAATACGATAGTTAACATTAGAATTCTATGAGCAGTTGTCCAACTTCGCAGGATATGTTTACAGTTTCGCCTATGTACACAACAACACAGAGGCACTCACATATCTTTACCTTCTCGTATCTGATAACTATATAAGGTATGGGATAAGATCGCTAGAAGGCGATGCAGTGTAAGGAGATAGATGACGCAGTGCGACACAACTGGACCAGAATATTTTTGGGTGTTTCTGTGTGCTAACAGAAAAGCGGCGATGTACATTTCGATACTCTATGCATTTTTTTGCCCAGAAATAGAAGCTCCAAACAATACTACAAATAACACCTCTGTAAGTTGACTCAGACGGGAATTGCCCGTATGGCTAGGGTAAGTAATAAAAAAATCCGTAATCTCTGCCTACCCCTAAACTGAGTAAAAAGCGTGATTTCTTTCACATTTAATATTTAAGATGATAACATTTTCTTAATGACTAAAATACCCTCCATTGAAATAATTACTGTATTTGAATGTAAATAATTAATATAATAATGTAAATAATTACTCCCTGCCGGGGGCTTCCATCTGGTTGGGTTTTAGTTATCTATTTAATTTTATTACATATATAATTTATAAAATATTATTTATAATATGGTATTTATTTGTATCTATATTTATTTATATACACAACCCAACCAGATAAGTAAATATAGAAACACCCCATAAAAAAAAAATTACATGGAAAACTTACAATCAAATACAATAATTGTTACGTATAATAATATAGGGAAAAACTTAACGATATCTTAATTGATATCGGGTGCCGGTTGGCGCCAAACAGACTGGGCAGTCTTTATTTTACGGCAGTGGCATGAACGTGGAAATTCGATTAGATTTTCCGGCATTCATGTCAACAGCAGACCCTACGCGGTATTGCTTACAAAATCATCTTAGGAAATGGTAAATAGAAAGAACGTTATTAAGTACGTCTTCGCCTTCATATTTTTTATTAATAGTAGCAACATTTAAATAAATACACAATTTTACTGGCAACACTATTCATATCCTTAATCCTTATCCCTTCCGCTTCCTTTAAAAAATATATTCAATTGCTCTCGAATGTACGCATCTAATCTTAAGCCAGTTTAATAGTCTTATAACTAATCATCAAAATAAAGAAAACGCACTCTGGCGTCGAACTGGGTTAAATAATCATACTGTCGTCCTGAGAGTAATTGACGCAACAGAATAGTAGCTAAATCATTTTCATAGATCAATCAGACACTTTGCTATCAGCATCATTCATAAACCATACTTAGTACAAGATCAACACACACGAAACATGCAATAAAAATTAAACACCACCATTCGAATACCATGAAATCTCATCAGCCGTCGACTATCAGCAGTCCTTGGTCCACCTATTTTCATTTTGGCAGTACACCCATTTATTTAAGAGCATAATTCAACGTTTGGTATTTAGATGTTGAGAAACTTGGAGGTGAAGCGACCTCTATTCTTGATTATTTACGCAGTATCATCTCTGATTTCAACTCCATTGGCTTAAAATCAAACGTTTTGAGGAGTGAAAATATACTACCACTTGAAAAGATCTGATCATATCCAAATTTAACGTACTAACCCCGAATTTAAAAATTATGAACAGCGAGTGGCTACGCATTCTAGTTACTTTTGTCCTGGACGCCTACTTGCAAAACTTTGTTGGTGATAACATTTTAAGATCTGCGAAACATGGCATATATTATATTATAATCGTGTATGTTTTTTCCAAATTTTATATATCTGCTACGCTTTCCTTACCTATTTGGAGGCATGTCTCACGTGTTATTCCTCTAGATGAACTTATTAGAAAAGCGTTGACAGAAATATTAAATTGCCCCTTAAACGACATCTCCTGGAATCAAGCCAGCCTCCTGTTACATTTGGTGGCTTGGGTATTCGAACGGTATTCAGCGTATCATTACCAGCTTTCCTGTTTTTAGCTTATATTTAAACGTTCGAGGAAATAATTAAATTAAAATTATTAATAATTAAGAAAACACATAAAGAACTTAAATTAATAAAACCAATGCCCTTTTGAATTAGCAACGAGATTTTCTTAACAAATTCAACTCATCTATTAACTTAACGATGCAGAGTCTCCCGATTTGAATAAATAAATTCTGAAAGTTGATTCGAATTCCAAACTTTATCAACTCTGACAACTTCTTGATTACTTCAATCGGGATTGATTCCCTTACTTAAATTATTTATTATTAACTTCTAATTGACATAATTTACCAATTAATCACACTGTGCTTTCACTGTAATCAGTAAGTTTCAATTCGTCATACATGTGATGGTACTAATGATATTTTAAAAGTCCTAAAATTAAAATTATTGAAGAATATTTTACAATGCAGAGCACCAACTTGACAAAACACTATGGTAAGTCTGTGGTTAGGTCACTGAAACATTCATAAAGCAACATATCGATCTGTACCTAAAATTTTATTTTGATAGACTAGACTATTTATTTATGACGCTCACATACATCTACAACACCAGAGGTGCTGCCTGTGCGTTGCCGACCTTTAAGGGTATTTGGGAGATGGGAGGGAGGATGAGAAGGAGGATGGGGAAGGAGAGTGAGCCTCCGGTTACCTCACTCACCGAACGACATGCAGAAGCACAAGATGGTTTATGTCCTAAGTACCTAATTCTGTACTTTGTTAAAATTTTTAAACGTTAAAGAGCCACACATCGGCTTTTTCTGTTACATGAATGGTCCGGTTTCTCTTACCAACAGGTGAGCCGCTCGTTCGTTTACCCTACTTCTATATAATAATAGAGTAAACATGCCTCATTTCCACATTGTACATTACAATTTCAAGCCGCTGTTCAACTATTCTCGATTGTTTAGATGCTAAATAAGCTTTTTACATTTTTTTCGTAAGATAAACATATAAAAAAACCTTTAAAAATCTATATAATTAAAAAGATAAATGAATAAAACAACAGTGTGGTGTTATCCAACGTATTCATCCTAAATAACATTATTTTTTTTTATTATCATATGAAACTGTAAGCGTAATCCACAATGTCTATGCTGCGGGCCCTACTGTGGCCCATGCTATGAGCCATGCTGCGGATCCTATTGTCCTACAATTACTATTCACACTTGGTGAAAAAAATTTAAATATATTTTATCATTTAATTAAACAATTTAATATTATTTACTCTTTCTGAATCGTTGTCAATAATTTAGTCTTGTCGATGTTTCGTCGATATATGTATGTTCAGCGGGTTGTCTTTAAATAAAAAAAAATTCTAGAGATCATAAGGAATAAAATATATGGATCGTTTTCTTAACTTATTTGGCGTACTTGACTTACCCTTCAAAGAATGCCCGTTTTATTTGAACAATGTAGCGGAAAGTTACGTCATTCTGAAATTAAATTCTAGTGCCCGAAATATTTTTTAGCTTTAAAGATACGGTTTCATTTGCTATTAGAGTTTTTTTCACAAAGTAATACAAATTTAATATAACCTTGTCTAGCCTACCGCCGGCAGCCACACCTTGCAGTTATTAGACATGTAATAACGGCAAATATCGGTTATAAACTTTTAGGGAGAAAATAGGTTTGGCATTTATTTTCGTATTTTATATGGCAGAGCCACGCTTCGGTTCCTGCATTACCTGAGAAGGATCATACTCTAACAGAAGTGACTCTTCTTTAGGTGGTAAAATAATAAGTTATAAGATTAAATAAAAGGAAAACCAGAGGCAGAGACCTAGGCGTCGTCTGCGTAGGTACCAACCTCTTACCCTCTTCTGGCGCCATTCACCAATACAATCATTATTGAGTTTCCGTTTTAGTCCACTGCTCTTAGTCCACATGGGTGATAGCGCATTTGTAACCTACGGGGGTTGTTTGCGGGGGGATTTTTTGGGGTTTCGTGGCCACTAACCATCATGTGGACTGTTAGTTTATTCGTCACCCCAATTTAATATAAAAAAAGCAGAGCACAAATCAGCAGCAAAATGTTATGATTTTTATGGTAAGTGATTGAACAGGAGATACATTTACTCATATCGAGGTATTCCATCTTAGCTCTCAGGGATAGAACGAATCTGCAACTTGATTCTTAATCGAGGATAGATGCCTGCGTCTGTGGACCGCAGAGACCACTTTCTGTTTCTTTGTTACCTTTATCAGGAAAATAAAAGACTCAGTTCTCTCAAACTGTACTATTTTCAAATACAAGGTTTTTTTTTATGTCCTTTAAAAACTACATTGATCATGAAAAGTTATATATTTCACAGTATTTCTTATATAAATTCATGATATAACAAGAATGCTTTTATATTATAGCATTATGTAAGAAAATAGTACTTGTGATGTTATATACAAATTAAAAATAACACTACAACAACAACATCCCAGCAATACTTCTGAAATTACATACATTTCCCAATTTCAACCAAAAAAATTTGATCACAATGTGCAATTATGTTAAGTATATTTGACAATTGTCGCCTCATACGACACCCGAAGCCCGTTAAGTGTAATTCTTTACCTCAAACAACCATATAAAATCGTTATCAGACCCTGGTCTGTGGGTAACAATGTCCGAGTATATCATGTGCAGGTGAGGTAGGCATTATGATAATAACCATATTATCCTTTTAAATTTAAAGAGTTGCTATTGTAAAATCAGCTAAGGCTAGTTATGTTATTTCTAATGGACGTTTCGAGGACTTGTGAATTCTGCTACTTTAAGTTTTTTTGTTCATAATGTTCTTTTATTAACTCACAATGGCCACTATAATACTATAAATAGGCCAAGTGCAAGTCGGACACGCGCTTCAAATATTCTGTGCAACCATACATATACGTGTATGTTAAATATTTACCAAAAAAATATTTTTTATTTCATTCAGGTCCTACTCACATTTGCCCGGTATTTATAGTTTGTTGTTTTATTGAGCATGCGGCTTTGTGGGCTGCTGGTGCATTGCCGGTCATTAAGGATATTTGAGAAAGGAGATTGGAAGTGGGGGTGCCGCCAGCTACTTTACTCACCGAAAGAAACGCAGAAGCTTAAGATGCCTCTATTTTACGCCGGTATTCTGCGAGGTCGTAGTACTACCGGGTCGAGCCAGCCCGTTCGAGCTACTGCTTAGCTCTACCATGTTTTTAAAAGTTGTGGCGATCAATGGTAGAAAATCCATCCTTAAACGCCCAACCCAAATCTCATAGACTAGCGTTGGAGAGCATCATCACTAATAGAAGGGTACCACCACTGCGTTCGCCAAACCACCTGCACAGCTTTGTGAGTATGGCCTAATCTTTCCGACATGACTATCGTGCAGTGGACCCAGTCCAGGTTGATAAATATTAGGCATTAATTCAAATTAAGTACAAAATAAAATCAAATACAAATTTCATCATACACGTTCAACCTTGCCTTTTATTTATTCTTTAACCCTAAAGCTGACCTTAGTTGATAAAGTACGTCCTTGACGTCGTGAACAAATTACACGCTATCTATTATGTTCAATAGTACCTATTGGGCCTGTGTCATTCAACTTGTAAAAGCAAGATAATCAATTATTGTAAATACACAAATATCATGAACAAATAAAACAATAGATATTAATAATGTTATAAATTATAGAAAACTTTTAATTTAATAAGAATAATCGTTATCATTTTTATTATTGCCAAAATTAAACGAAGCTGAAATAATTCGAAAACTCCTAAATGAAAAAGGTTTATTTTTGAATATATAAAAAATCCGTAAATGTTATACCTATTATTTTTCTTTTTAGATCTAAAGCTTATAAGATATTAATTATATTGATTAATGGTCAGTTTTTACAAGGTGGTAGGCTCTCTGCCCCGGAGGTGTCTGGGTAGGTTATACCCATTTCAACAAACAACAATGTAACAACTGTTGTGTTCCGTTTTGAAACGTATAAAGAGCCAATATAATTACGGCCTGTGGGGGATTCCATCTTAGTTCTCAGAAGTGACAACGCATCTGTAAGTGGCTGCAGCAGCCACTTACCGTCAAGTAGAATGTTAGCACGTTTGATCGTATTTTTTATGAAAAAAATATCTTATTTATGGTGCATCGCCATGGCCGCACAATACGCACATTCTACATCGTTATTAGAAATCTATTCATAGCTGTAAACTGTTACAATATACATTACCGTTTAAGATTACTTTAAAATTACTTTCAAAACGACATATTTTTAATAAAATTAATAATACTGCAAATGTGTTTGCAATTCGACACTACGTACAAATAACAAACCAGATTGAAACAATTAATTTAGAATACTGCAGCAAGGTTAAAGACAAAGTGCTTACAATGTATACAACGTTGGTATGTTAAATGCTTTGAGAACACTTAATTGTCGCTATTGTACAAATATACAGTGAACTGAACCCCAGAACTTAATATAACGCAATATATATAACAGAAACGAATGTACGCTGTAATGTCTTACTCATAAATGTTTTTGTAGAAATAACTTTTTTGTATCTGCCGACTAAAAAAAAAGAAGAGGTTTAAATTAAATTTGGAAAAGAGGTTATTTATGTCACTAAATTAACATAAATAGATACTTACACATAGGATACATATTTCAAAATAAAACACAAATAAATAAAAGTATAAACATATGCAAATGCAAAGTGTCGATGAGTTTTATAGCGTACTCCATAAAATGAACAAGAACAAAATTAAACCTGTACTCGTATAACATAAACATCGTTTATTTTAACGGTCGTCTCGTGCATTAAGAGTCGCCATTAAAATTTATATGTTTTCACTTGACACCCGGCGATACCCCATTTTCTACGTGCTTATGTATGCATGGTTATACGTATCACATGCCAACTATTTCACTAAGCATTCGTATATTCGTGAATATAAGTTTATGTAATTTTTGTTATCTTTATATCATAGTCATGTGAAATCCGCCAATACAGCCGTCAGCTTAGGGGATACTTCCTACCTCTGTTAAGAGCCACACTGGGCTTTGAACTATTTGTGTACACTCGAAAGGTTGATAAATAAAACCACAACTGTATACTGGTCTAAGCTGGTATATTTGAACATATTAACTCAACATTCTTATTACCTTTATAAAAGGCAAACCATATCGCGTACTAAATATGTCCAGCGCCATCTAGTTTGTTTGTAGAAATATACATAAAATTATAAAAGCAGTTTGAAGTATACGTTACTAATATGCGTCTTTAACATACCGCCCACCAAGGACATTACTGACAGAATGTCCTTCTGGAGTTGTACAAACCTTAATGTTAGCATATGCCCTTAGCGATCAACACAGGATCTGGTCTTAACAAAAACAACTACTTCCTATAAATCTATAATTAAATTATAATTACACCAAATTACTGGTAGAGATAAAAATATAATTTTAAAATTAATACTAAAATGTAAACAAACTTCAGGCTTCAATAACTTAAATATTTCTATTGGTTACATCTAATTAAATAAAATTTCCTAGTGAAACAAAATGAATAATTCAATGCTCTGCCACTGGTAAAATACACAACTTTGATGTTGGTCTTTTAAGAATAGATGACTTGGTGCGCAATGTGACCACACGGGTGATATTATCGTTTCCAGGGTGTTTTTCTACTACGCGACCTAGCATCCAACGACTTGGCGGCAAATCGTCTTCCTTAATTAGGACAATGTCTCCCACCTTTGGTTCTGGAACGCGGGAGGACCATTTGTATCTGTTCATAAGATTCGACAAATATTCTTGGGACCAGCGTCTCCAAAACGATTGCAACATCCGTTGAACAAATTGCCACCTTGTCAAGCAATTTACATTTGAACTCTCGTAGTTGTAGGCGGAAACATTTACTAACGGTTCTCCGATAAGAAAATGTCCCGGTGTTAAAGGTAATGGTTCACCAGGATCAGTAACATTAAGAACACTCATTGGGCGCGAGTTCAAACAAGCTTCCACTTGATTAAGAAGCGTGGTCATTTCCTCGTACGTGAGCGTAGCTTCGCCAATGACTCGCTTTAGGTAGAACTTCGTGGATTTCACCCCGGCTTCCCAAAGTCCTCCAAAATTGGGACTGTGAGGGGGAATAAAATGCCACTCGGTACCGTTTGCTTCCAAGTGTTCAGCTAGGGAAGACTGAATTTTGCACAGTGACCACGCCTAGATACAAAACGTCTAAAAGCGGCTAAAAACGCCTGAGTGCTCATGTCAGAGACAACCTCCAAGTGTAGAGCTCGTGTGGACATACATACGAATAAACATATGTAGCCCTTGTAGGAACTGTGTCCACGACCTTTCGTTGTCCTAATATTAATAGGTCCAGCATAGTCAACTCCGGTATGTAAAAACGGTCTAGCCGGAGTACAACGAACAGCTGGTAGAGAACCCATCAACTGAGACTTAGTACTGGCTCTTTGTCTGGCACATGATAAGCATTGGCGAACATGGTGTTTGACTTGATTCCTGACTCCAATAATCCAATACGCTGTCCTCAAGTAATTTGACATCGACAGTAAACCTCCATGTAGAGTTTGTAGATGTGCATCGGCTATAATGAGACGAGTTAGATAACTGGAGCTAGGTAGAACTATAGGGTGCTTTGTCAGATCATCTAACTGAGCCTTCTCGATTCTACCTCGCACTCTTATTATACCTTTGTCGTCAAGATAGGGACTGAGTGACTTTAATTTGCTTGATTTTGATTGCAAATAACCTTTGTCATTGTAAATATTCTGTAGTAAATTGCTCTCTTTGTGTTTTCTTTATACAACACTCTAATGCTTCCCTCAGTTCTATACTTTGTAAATATTTCTTATGTTCCTGTTTTCTAGCGTCCTTTCTTATAAATCGTCTACAATATGCGATAACTCTCACTAGTCTTTGTAAAGATGAAAAACGTTCGAATATAGAACATTCTGGAATTACTCTTACAGAATGCACTTTAACTGATTCCTCTAAATCTGTACTCAATAGCTTTGGCTTTGGATAATCTATTGTTTTTTCCAGGAGAAATAATGGTCCCGAAAACCACGAAGTGTTATTGATGAATAAACTAGGTAACATTCCCCTTGAGGCGCAGTCTGCTTGGTTATACTTCGTTGAAATGTGAAACCATTGAGACGTCTTCATAGCCGTCAATATTTCAGCGGTTCGATTACCCACAAACGTCTTCCATCTACTTGGATGGCTACTTAACCAAGCCAATACCACAGTAGAATTTGTCCAACCTCTTATATTGTCCTGGGATATATTCAAGACCTCTGCTGTTTCAGTCAGAAGTTTCGACAACAGTACTGCTCCGCACAACTCTAAACGAGGGACACTAATTTGTTTAACGGGAGCTACTCTGGTTTTTGCAACCAGCAACGAGACACGAACTTCACCATTTGCATCAATCATCCTCATGTAAACTACGGCTGAGTATGCTGTTTTGGAAGCGTCACTAAAACCATGCAGCTCCTGCTTATCATGTAATCTTGTACCAAGCCATCGAGGGATTCGAATCTTGGTAAGTAGTATAAGTTCTGCACGGTAAGTACTCCACTCCTTTACTAATTCTTTTGATATTTGATCATCCCAACCCACACCTGCAAGCCATAATTTTTGGATGAAGACCTTAGCCAAGACCACACTAGGTGCTAACCAACCTAAAGGGTCGAACAATCGAGCTATATCTGATATTATTGACCTTTTAGTTACAGGTGCAGTCATAAGCGGCGGCAGATTCACCGAATACTGGAAGGTGTCTTCGGTTCGATTCCATGTAAGTCCTAGAATTTTTATAGTACTATCTAGTTTGATTTCTGTTTCTTCCTCTTCGTCTAATTTTTGCTTGATTGTATGCTTTGTTTTTCCCATTTGTTCTGAAAATTCTTTCCTTTCAGTTAACCCTATCCTCTCCAATATTTCCTTATTATTACTATTCCATTTATGTAATGTAAATCCACCTTTTGCCAATAGTTCTTTCATTTGTTTGTACGTTTCGATTCCTTCCTCCACACTATCACATCCCGTCATTAAGTCGTCCATATAGAAACAACTTAAGATCTTATCCGCAGCAAGAGGGAAATTCTCACCTTCATCATATGCGACTTGATGTAGTGTTCTGACCGCTTGATATGGTGCAGAAGCTGTTCCAAACGTTACTGTTGTTAGCTCGTAATCCTTGATTTCTTTATCAGGTCTGTAGGCAATTTTAATTTGACGATACATTTTAATTATATCAGCCGTCAGTCCTATAGAATATAGTCTCCATCTTAACACCGTATGCCTAAGATCAGCCTGCAAGGTCGGTCCGATCATCAGCGTCTCATTCAATGACACTCCTTTGCTGTTCTTCTCAGACGCATTGAACACAACACGCACCTTTGTTGTAGATTTATCGCTCCTTATAACGGCGTGATGTGGTAGATAGACGGCTTGTTCCTTCATACTATCATTTTCCATAACCTGACACATATGTCCTAACTGTAGATATTCGTTTATTACTTCAGTATATTTTTCCTTTAAGTTCTTTTTCTTTTCTAACCTTCTTTCCAATGCTTTAAATCTTATTTCAGCTATAGTACGTGAGTTTCCTGCCTTACAAGGAGGATCTATTTCTCGAAATGGTAAATTGACTATGTACTTACCACTGCTATCTCTTTTAGTAGTCGTACTATAAAACTCTTCACATCTTTTCTCTTCTGGTGTTAGTAACTTCTTTGAACTAGTTTGCTCTTCTATTTCCCAAAATTTCTTTAAAACATCATCATCGTTCATCTGTAGATACATTGTTGTTATATTATTTGATCTCTCCTCACTTATAGGATCAACAGCACCCGAAAGGATCCAACCAAAGGAAGTGTTCTGTGCTATCAAAGTCCCAGAAGGACTCCTTACTATTCCTTCCTGAATTATGATACTGTAAGCGTCGGCGCCCAATAGAACATCTATCTTGTTGTGTAAGTTGAATTCTGGATCAGCTAGACATTTTCCGTGAATACCTATCCAATCGAAGTAATCTGTACTTATGCTCCGCTCCGGTAAGTATGAAGTTATGTTACCTAGCACGTAGGCATTAACTTTCAATTTAAACTCAGGATTGAACCGTGACTGAACTGTCAGGTGTACCATGTATTTCACAATGGTTGAACTATTATCTCCTAGCCCCGATACGAGTCCTTGAATTGGGATCTTTTTTAGGCTAAGAAATTGAACTGTGGCTTCCGTTATAAAACAGGCCTGTGAAGCTTGGTCAAGCAAGGCTCTGACGGACTGATATTGTCCTGTATTCGACTCAGCTTTTATTAGTGCCGTAGCTAATAAAACCTGCCTAGGTTTAGATACCTTCCCTGTAGATAAGCATGAAAATATCGGATTAGTACTCATTGAAGCACCAGTACTATCCCCAGCAGGCTTTGCTGAAATGTCTTGTCCCCTATTTCCAGACTCTCCTGTAGGATGCAGCAGGGAATGGTGGCGCTTTTGACAAAGTCTACAACTGGAAATCTTCTTGCAGTTATATACTAAATGATTACTACCCAAACAATTAAAACACAGTTTGTTTTTTGCCACAAACTCACGTCGGTCTTCGCAAGATTGTTTCGCAAATATCTTGCAGAAGCAGAGTTTGTGCGCTTCTGGGCAGTATTCGCATCGTATATTTGATGAACTCGTAGTCAACATTGCTCGTGGTTTAAAAACAGGTGAACTATTATTACGATTATTGATGTGATGAACTAATCGTGGTAGAGCCAAGCGGCGGCTTTTGCTGTCGCAGGAATGGGCCGGCTCGTCCGGATAAGTACCACGGCCTCGCAGAATACCGGCGTGAAGTAGAGGCATCTTGTGCTTCTGCGTTTCGTGCGGTGAGTGAGGTAACCGGAGGCCCTCTCCCCCCTCCCCCCTCCCCAAATATGGTAGCGGTATATAATTTTGAGCTACCCCAGGAGGGTACCAGTACCTACGGTTCTGGAGAATCCCTCACTGAGCATCCACGTTCAGGCTTTCCTACGCTACCTAATCGTGGATGCTCAGTCTGCCCCGCGTATTCTGGGGGGGGGCAATATTCCGCTCTCTTTCTTTCCTACTCGAGGCAAACGCAGCAAAGAAACTATGGCATCCCCTACCGCGCTCGCCGTGGATTTCTGCAATATCAGGGACTCCACTCGAACCTTAGCGCCGTTCATTACCATCTTGAAACGGCGAAGCCGGCCTTGCTTTTCTTACAGAGACTCAGATATCGTCTCCGGCTGATACCTCTTATCTCCATTACCCGGGGTACAAACTGGAACACTCCTTTGTGCCCCGTGCCGGAGTTTGCGTATACGTCAGAGATGATATCTGTTCTCGACGCCTCGGTAGTCTTGAAGGTTTGGACCTTTCTACCCTTTGGCTGCGCATCGACAGCGACGACCATCCGCGCGTCTATGCGTGCCTTTACAGGTCCCATAGCGGTAATACCGTAACTGACCGACTCATCGACCACATCCAAATGGCTACAGATTCCGTGCTACAACAGATCCCATCCGCAGAGATCGTGATTCTCGGCGATTTTAATGCCCACCACACCGATTGGCTCGGTTCTCGCATAACCGATCATGCGGGAGATCTGTTCACGACTTTGCATTAGCATATGGCCTGACACAACTGGTAACCTCGCCGACGCCGATCCCAGACGTGGAAGGTCATACACCTTCCCTGTTGGACCTTTTGCTGACCTCACACCCGGACGGATATTTGGTCTCAGTCGATGCCCCTCTTGGCTCGTCGGACCACTGTCTGATCCGGAGTGTAGTGCCTATCGCGCGCCGATCCCGAACGCGATCTGCGGGGTTCCGCCGTGTGTGGCACTATGGGTCGGCAGATTGGGATGGAATGCGGTCTTTCTTTGCTTCCTACCCATGGGGGCAGGTTTGCTTCTCGCTGGATGATCCCAACGTCGTTGCAGATTCTGTCACCGATGTGGTACTTCAGGGAATGGAACTTTTATTCCGTTCTCTGCAGTGCCTGTCGGAGGTAAATCCCAGCCTTGGTTTGGTCGCACCTGCAAAATAGCGTCACGCCGAAAGCGGAAGTGCTACCAGGCCTGGGCCGATGCATCGGCGTCTCGGGATGCAAAACCAGTGCTCTTAAAAACGAGTACAACTCTGCCTCCAGGTCCTTCAAAGAGTTATCGCTGCGGCAAAGTTAAAGCACATTGGCAGAATTGGCGAGAGACTAGTTCGCCTCCCATCGGGATCCCGCGCATTCTGGTCTCTCGCCAAGGCTGTCCAGGGAATTTCTGTCAGCCATCTCTCCCATCTCTACACAAGGAGGATGATTCGCTGGCCCATACTGCAAAAGAGAAAGCCGATCTCTTGGGCTCTCTTTTGCATCCAACTCGACTCTTGATGACCGGGGAAACTCTCCACCTACCATCCCGTGGTGTAAGTGCTCCATGCCGGAAATTCAGTTTCTGCAGAGCTCAGTGCGAAAGGCACTCCGCTCCTGGACATTCATAAGTCGAGTGGGCCGGACGGAATCCTCCAATTGTGCTGAGGATGTGTGCCCCTGAGTTGGCACCGGTTCTCACGCGTCTTTTCCGGCACTCCTACTCTTCAGGCGTCGTCCCGGAATCTTGGAAGACAGCATTTGTGCATCAATACCGAAAAAAGGCGACCGCTCTGATCCGTCCAACTACAGGCCTATTGCCATCACCCCCTTGTTATCTAAAATAATGGAGTCACTCATCAACACCCAGCTCCTGAGGTACCTGGAGGACCACCAGCTGATCAGTGACCGACAGTACGGTTTCCGTCGCGGACGATCAGCTGGTGATCTTCTAGTTTACCTGACTCACCGATGGGCAGAAGCAGTTGAGTCTAAGGGGGAGGCTTTGGCGGTTAGTCTGGACGTAGCGAAAGCATTTGATAGGGTTTGGCATAAAGCGCTTCTTTCAAAGCTTTCATCTTTACGAGGTTCCTGAGAGATTGTGCAACTGGGTCACCAGCTTCCTCACGGATCGGAGCATCAAGGTTGTTGTCGACGGTGCATGCTCGGACCCCAAACCCGTGAATGCTGGTGTTCCACAAGGCTGTGTGCTATCTCCCACTCTGTTCCTTCTGCATATCAACGACATGCTACAAATCAGTAGCATTCATTGCTATGCAGACGACAGCACGGGTGATGCCCTATATACAGGCCGTGCGAATATTTCTCGGGAACACGTCGACAAGTGCCGGAACAAACTTGTGTCTGAAGTCGAGACCTTGTTATTCAAAGTCTCGGATTGGGGTCGACGTAATTTGGTCCTATTCAACCCCAAAAAGACACAGGTTTGCGCGTTCACCGCTAAAAGAATCCTTTGTCGTTTCTCCTCTTTTGAGAACATTCCCTTATTGCCTCAGCCAGTATCGGAATCCTTGGCGTTGACATATCGAGCGACGTTCAGTTCCGTGGTCACTTGGAGGAAAGGCCAAATTGGCCTCCAAAAGCTTGGTGTGCTCTGTAGAGCGGGACAGTATTTCATGCCGGTCCACCGTTTGCAACTTTATAAGGCGCAAGTTCGGCCCCACATGGAATACTGTTCTCATCTCTGGGCAGGGGCACCCCAGTACCAACTCCTTCCATTTGACCGCATCCAACGTCGAGCGGCTCGAATTGTCGGCGACCAAGCTCTCTCTGATCGGCTTGATCCTTTGGCCTTGCGAAGAGATGTTGCTTCTCTTTGCATTTTTTACAAAATTTTCCACGGGGAATGTTCTGAGGAACTGTTCGGATTGATCCCAGCTGCTGAGTTTCACCATCGTACATCGCGACTGAATTCGAAGTTCCATCGATACCACCTAGATGGTTGGCATTCCACCGCAGTGCGTTTTAATCGAAGTTTTCTGCCACGCACTTCGACTTTGTGGAATCACGTTTTTGACCGAACAACTTCTGAAAAATACAATTACTAAGATACTTTTTGTTGCTGTATCGTTTTTCTAACAGTGTCCAGCATTGACTATAGTTAGCGTCAGTTATAGGTGTGTGCCTTATTAATAGTTCGGCTTCACCAGTAAGATGGCTTTTCAGATAATGCAACTTTTGCACATTATCTAATGCCTCATTTTTGTGAACTAAGGATGTAAAGAGATCATGGAAGGTCGTCCTTTCGGAATATTTTCAAGAGAACGTAGGAATGGATATCTTAGGCAATTTGACAAGAGAACTGGATGGTTTCGATTGACCACTAAATGTGTCACTACTATGTTCCACTAACTCTTTTACTACACTAAACTTATTGAGTGTTGATTTCATTAAACTTTTATATGCAATATACGTATCTTCTGTACTATCATAAATATCAACTACATTTTGATCGATATCTTCTAAAGCGAAACGCTCATAAAGCTTACAATTGGTATCTGAAAATAATGCCCAATCCTTTTCTAATAACTCCTGTTTAGTTTCTATGTATTCTCTGGTTAATCTATCTTTAGGACTCTTTTTGAAATTAATTAATTCCTTGTTTATTACATTTTGTAGGTTTTTTAAAACATTAATTAATCCCTCCATATTTTGCAGTCCAATAGACAAAGTATAAAAAAAAGAAAATTAACAAAAACCTTCAAAATCAAAATTGATCTTAACCTCTCTAAAACTTCATAAAAACATTAGTTTGTATCTAAGAATTACAAGTACAACTAATGATCGCAAATTTTCTAAGTCATAGGAAATTCTATAAAATTTTACAAGTGTTTATACATATAAAATCTGGTGGAAATCGGGCGTAGGTTGCCCGTTCCGTCGTTTTATTTGAAATTATTCTAAGTCCCTAATTTATAATAAGCACAATAATTGACTAAAATTTTCTAAGTTAAAATCTAGATGTTGACAATGTTATTTTTCTTGATATTGATACACATAATAGCATAAATGTACTCACGTCTCCACTTCACTCACACATAAGATACAAGTGGCGCTCTCTGTAGGAGCTTTGTTGAACTGGCACCGTTGTTGCTGCAGGCATGTCCGTCCCGTCCGTCCGTCCGTCTGTAGCCGTCACGGTCCCGGGGCCCGTGTACTCTTACTGCAGCGATCCACTGCGAGTACCGGGTGAGCGGTCCAAATGTTGGCACCGCTGATCTCCAATGTCCTTAATCCGGCGCGAATTGGACCAATGTTAAGAGCCACACTGGGTTGATAAATAAAACCACAACTGTATACTGGTCTAAGCTGGTATATTTGAACATATTAACTCAACATTCTTATTACCTTTATAAAAGGCAAACCATATCGCGTACTAAATATGTCCAGCGCCATCTAGTTTGTTTGTAAAAATATACATAAAATTATAAAAGCAGTTAGAATTATACGTTACTAATATGCGTCTTTAACACCTCTCAATAAATTAGAGATATTTTATTGAGATTATTTTATTATAACTTTACTTCTTCCTTTATACTTAAATTACGTATTTACTTATACGTATGATTTAGAATCCGTAGAACCGTATCGTGGCACAGTTATTAGTGTATGTTATTCATCACAATAAATATATGTATTAATTTATGTATATAATTTGTTTGGTCTCTTTTTTTATAAGTTTAGTAGTTATATCACAAATCGAAATGTTTTTCCTTTTTGCCAAGTGTTCAAGTTATTATTACCAAATGATCGGTAATAATAACTTGAACATTTGGCAATATCATATCAAAGCATTATTTTGCAGTCGTTTCCATATGAAGCTCCATAATGGGCTCCATTACCATAGCCAGTTCTTCGATTTGTAAAACAATAAAATGTAATTGTCTTAACTTAAACTGATGCAAAAATACTCAAAAATAGTATATAAAAGTTTGGATAAATGAAACTCTTATTTACTTCTTCTTTGTAAAGCTTTACATATCTACAGCTGGAAACAGACCTCTTTGTATGGGAGAGCTGGCAATAATCGCTACACGTGGCTGGCATGTTGGTAATAGCAGTACACGACGCCTCGCACAGAAACAAAACTGCTAAATAATTTTGATTTAAAATGGTGAAATGAGAAAACTTATAAACAAGACAAAAACAATTACATGAGTTATTAAAAAAATGTACAAACTAACAAAATTAAAAAAAAATTACGTTTTGATTAAAACACATTACCACTTGAACTTACTATTCCCAGAGGCAATATTGGTTACTACGGTTTTTTTCAGTTTGTACTCTATAATGCTGAGAAACTCCAATCATAGCCCTTTCCACAGCACGCTGAGTTGTGTCATTTGTTCGTGGAGTTATTAAATAAGGTAAATAAATATATATAAGGCGTATACCTTTACCTATTAAGAACGGCAATCTTTTATTTAAATATATATTTATATAATCACACACACACACCCCTGTCATGTACCCGAACAAGCTTTCACAAACCCCATTTCGCCTCACTGGGAGATCGTACATGACTTCGTTTAGATTGCCATAAGAAGTTCAAGGCTCCCTTACAACAGTAATTTCTTGATAAAATCATACTGTTATTTCTATTTTAATTTAGTTTATTGGTAACCATGTCTTGAGTAAACAACACCATATTAAAAATAATTCATACGGAATTTTTGTGAATTTTTTGGTGGCATAGCAGTCCCCTGGCTGTCGTTTTCGTCACGGTATTAAATAGTGTAGCAGGTGTCATGATTTTAAATACGATGGATGAAAAGGAGACATCAAGACTCTAATATCCACTAATACACACTAATATCACTAACTTGCATTAGTTGTCAGTAGATCTCGCTAGAAGATATGAAATTCGACTGTTAATTAAAGAAGAAAAGAAAAGAAAAAGCAATTACTTAAATCAATAAAAATTTCGAATAGATTTTTTTAGTCGTATTTTGGTATCTCTTGAGATCTCACTGGAGTGACCTTTGGAAATATTGAGGTTAGTCTTGCAAAATAAATATTTTTTCATATTTAATATAAACAAATTTACTATATTTTAATACTGTAAAACTAATTATTTTATATTAGAACCTACTGCAAAACGAATAACACGGATAGTAATATAAAAATCGCCTTCAAGAGGCAATCGAAAAGCCATTAATAATATCCTCGTCACGCAACAACTGAATGTATCAGCGATGGGTCGATTTAGAACACCACATCGTTTGAAAATAAACGGCACAAAGTATTAAATGTCATAACATGCGAAAAATAAAAAAGTATATGATGTCTATAATCATATATATTGATGCAATTTCTACTACAGCCACATCGTCTTATTAATATAACTACAGAGTTTGCGTTTACTTACAATTTGTATGAAAACGAAATAAACTCTTCTCTCGGATTCATGATTCAGTATAAGAGTTTGAATTACGAGGCATTGTGCTACCAAAAATTTAGGATGGGAGCTGAACCCAGGATGAATATAAATCTGCAGAATGTGTTATAGCAGAAAGTATGATATACTATGTATTTGGATGGCCTGGATTGGGCAACATACAAATTATATGTTTAATATTTAGATGCAATAACTATTACATCAACGTCGAGAAAAAAAGATGAGAGAGACGAAACATATCATGCGTGCATAGCAATTTCACTAAAACAACAAAATAAACTCCCCGTTATTAAAATAAGACACTTATAAGATTCTTGTAGTAGGTAGATTTCTTCTCTGCGTAGGAGTCGTCAGGGATGGCACGTATTCTGCCGCCAAACAGCAGTGCTATTACTTTTGTGTTCCGGTTTCAATAGTACGAGTATAGTGAGCCAGAACAACACAATTGCGGGCTGCGAGGCATTCCGTCTCAGTCTTCAGGGTTGACAACGCATCAGTAACCGATTGAAGTTGTTTGAAGGTGTCTATGGACTGCAGTGGCCACTTCCCACCAGCTGGACTGAGAGGTTGTTTTTCACCCTAATTCAATGATAAAAAATACAAATGACAGATGATGAAGAATAAAAGGACTTGCAGATTACCTTAACAGGATGCAATAAGTTAAAACTCCTAGATTGACAGAAAAAAATGAGAATTGTGCAGTGAGGAGAGCCTATTTTGGACAACGTTAAAAAGTGTGTCTCAGATATCATAAAACACTGGCAAAGGAGATGAAAGTGATAAAATCAAAACCGTGATGAAATCACCAATACTACGGTATGTGTTTTTTTTATTGGATTGGTTTCACAAACGATCTAGCAGTTTATCTGATAGCAAGTACTTGCGGCAGCCCATAGATATATGTAAACAACTTCAATGGAAGAAGATAATGAATGCGTTGGCACCCGCAAGACTGAGATAGAATACCTCACAGTCTGTTATTACACTGGCTCTCTATACCGTACAAATTGGAATACAACAGTTATAACTCTGCTGTGGCAGAAAAAGAGAGAGTGGACGCCCAGACCCAGAAGATTCATAAGCACAGAAGGAGTATACGACCTTGTAAAATCTCTGTTTAAATGTAAACTTTTGCTAAATGATACATTTTATGTATTAACCTTTGTAGTGTTGAAAGGATAGAACGCGTGCTCGGAAGTGCACATAAAGGGCAATTTAAAATCCATCAATAACAGTACCGTCATGCGACTACTGAACGGTGTTGACAGCATATCGATTAAAGGCACCATTCCATTCAAAGTAGCTACTTAGCAACGAGCATGGAATAATGTACTGATACAGAATCATGTATCACCACAGATAATTCTAAAATAGTTTATTAATATGTAAATTGAAGATATATATTGAAATTGTAGATATAAAATATAAAGATATTATAATTTTAGATTACAGATTTAGATATAATAATTTTAAATAAAAAAATAAACGTATTCATATTTACAAATAATAGAAAACAATACAAATCAAGGGCCGTAATTAATGTGAAATTTGATATAAGATAAGCTGAATGCAGAGATCATTATACATTCATAATAAAAAAGACGTAAGACCGTTGAACTAAATACAACGAAGTAAGGGTGTAAGGTACCTTAATTTGCTGTAAAGTCAATCTTACTTGCTCACGGTGCAACCTGTTAACTAACAGGTGAACAGGTAACTCTGACGACTGGTTGCGCAAAATCGATTGGAATGTGCAGAACCTAAATCCCACAAAATAGTGATGGAGAGCAACATTACAAGCGCCGGCTTTATGCTCACCAACCCGCTTACCCAGTGGTGAATATGTGCATTGTTTTCCAGCTTTTATTGGTACTTTCATGGAAAAGGCTATGTCCAGCTATATGTTATATACGATTTGGGTTCAGCAAATTCTGATTCATTTTGTGATAACATTTAATCACCAAAAGCTTGTTAATAAGTTAGCATGGTGCACCACGTGAGGTTGTAAATTTGAGTACTGCTACTTTATAAACGATTGACCAAAAACTAAAAAAAAGTTATGGTATATCAGAGATTATTATTCAGAGTACAAGCATGACGATCCCCACCAGTCCAACTCAATGCGATAACTTAATCTCAATTGGATTTGACGTTAGTCCTTGCCACGTATACATCATAATCCGGTTTATAAAAAAGCTGACGCTGATAATTCATACAAAATACATTTAAAGGTCAAGAGAAACAAAAGGTTTGATATTTTTTAACAAAATATTCTTGCATTATGTATTATACTTAGTCACGTCGTAAAGTCCCATTACAGAAAGATATTTTTGTAGTACATACGAGTAAACTTATCTACTTGAGTAGGTAAATAACACACTCCTAAAGATTGCCAGCATAAAGTAGCAACATAATGTTCCCCAGTATAATATAGTGAGGTACAGGAACATAACAGAACCTCGTAAGGTTGCTATTGGTTAACAGGAATTTAATCTTAGACCTTAAAGGTGATAACTCATTAGAGTGTTGGTTCTTTATCGATGGTGAATATTTTTAAAAACTTATTATATAACTTCAAAATTACAATTATTAGCCAAATTTGCACTCTGGAACAGACTTCATGTTCTTCATGTTCTCGTTTGTACTTAAGTTTCTTATAACTTAGTGGAATCAAAGTTAATTATTTAATTGAGACTTGTTGACAATTTTAATTATTTTTACTTATAATATATAATAACTTCAGATTGGCATGATGAATTGGTTCGGCGGTCAGTGTAACTGGTAATTTCTGTTTTTCTTTCACTTTCGTAGTCGAAGAACAATATTGAATAGTTTGTGTCTGTCACCGCATTTTTATACTGTCTCCCAACTTTCCAATCGGTTCTTTGATAGCAGAAGGATTAACGTAAAATACTGGAAGAAGAAGATTAATAGTATCTATGCGATGCTCGATTACTTAAAGAACTCTAATTACATATAAGTTGAGCGACATAATATTTGTTATATTAACGGTCTTAAAAAATGTTGGCTTGGTTGGCAAAGTCAATCGATTGGTTTCAAGGTTATGGGTAGCGGGATCTATTACTGCACCGAAACATTATATTAAAATAATGATTTCTTGTATTTACGCGAACACTACAAATTTTAAATGAAACAATTATTTACAGATTTTATCGCGTTTAATTTTGTTTTTATATTCCCGACTTAACGATTGCTTTACAGCAGCCGCATTATATTAAAAATTAGTACATGTGCAATTTACGTCTAAGCACCCATGACACCGAAGGAATCAGATATTAAAAAAGAATAAAAAGCAATTGTACAATATTGCACTGCTGTTTGGCGGCAGAAATGAGTAAGTGTGTGGTAATCTAGATGACTCCTAGGACGAGTAGGAGTCTACCAATATACAGAGCTTGAAAGTTGAAAGTGACGGTTATAAGGAAGTTCACTAAGTATTTTGCCAAAACCGGAACTGCACCAGTGATTATCCTTCTATTAAAACCGTCTTCTATTATCGAGTTTCAGTGTCAAGTCACAGCAAGATGGATCGGATCTTGAGCTGTGATACATTTTAGGTCTATAGCTCGTCCGCTAGCTTAGCAGCAGTCTCTCAAACAAGTTATATATGGGTACAAAAATTAGATTATCATAAAATGTTCAGCATCTTCAGCTGCTTTACTGGAAACTTTTCAGAAATTCTATTATCAAAAAAACTATTATCTGTTATCCTTATTGAATATAATAGATAACAAGGTAAATTGGGTTAAAATTAGCTTATTAAAACAATATAATTTATTGGCAGGGAATTTTTTGATTAATGATGTAAGGACCACAAACAAAAGCTTTAAAAGGGTTCTATTGAACGAAAGAAAGTGATTTGCATTATATTTTAAATACGTTAAGGGAAGATTAATTAACGTTTGTTTCACGTCGTACAACATAATTAGTATTGAAATTCAGCATCTCTTTTATTTTGAAATATAATTTTTATTTGAAGATTTTGAGTTTTAAGTATTACCAAATACCAATTAACGGTATAATGATAATTTTTTTTTTGGATAGGGAGTAAACGAGCTAGCGGCTCACCTGACGGTAAGTGATTACCGTCGCCCACGTACATCTGCAACATCAGATAAGCGGCCGGTCTTTAAGAATGTTTGGAGAATGGGAGGGACCGAATAATAATTATTTATATGATTTCTTAGTTCGTAGAAATAATTAATAGATTGATTGCAATGCCGTTGTCTATTTGTAATTTTTTTCCTCTAGTGTACGTGCTTAGTTTCAACCAAAAACTGCCAATACAATGATAATGCTGCAGGCACCGAGAATGGAACTAGTTGCTCGCATATTATGAAACATTAGACGAGAGAACTACCAGAACGCAGGAGTTTGTGAGGAAGTATTTAATTTTAGTAGATATTCACTGTATTATATCACATCAGGGATTATCCGTCGGTGACAGGGAGACCGGTTATTTTCACGCTCACTGATTAAATTTAACCATTCAGGTTCGTGGTATCATGCAACAAGGAATACGGTTTTATGATCATTTTAATAATTAGATTCAAGGTATTGTAAAATATTTGTTACATTGATTCTGCAAATACTTTCTTCTTAAAATGTCCGCGAATAACAACACGCGTTAGGGCAATATTTTATTGCGGAATATAAAAGATCGAGAATAGATAAATATATTAAAGGACAAGAGAGTAATTACGTGTAACCCCACCTACCAGCTTCACCTGCGACTCCTCGAACGAAAGGTGATCCCAACTGCAACAGTTGCGTTGCGGTCGTCCGCGGCTTGCCAGCGATATTACCAGGAAATTGCGATGATTCATGGGCGCTCAGTGTCCAGCAGTTCGGTTCACTGGTATATTTTTCACTCGTGTTGGATACAAAAAGAGCAATGCACCCAACAGAAGAGGCGAGCTATACCACCTCGCGCAGACGTTCACGCACGATTGCGTAATGTCATGTGTGGCCGAAAGTTGCTACCATTAAACGCTCTCTGATTCGCCTGGTGAAACGTAGATACTAGGGCGGCTGAAAAATGTTTGAGCCTTTAAGTATCACTGCTGTATGCACTGAATGACTCGCGCTGCACAACACTAATTGCGGTTATCCTAAGTAATATAAATTTTAAGTTTCATGTCATTAGCATCTTTACGCTTTCAGTAATTGAACCGTAAACATCACCGTGTCCGAGTCATCCGCGCTTTGCACGAAATTGGAGTACAGAGCTGTCATAAAATTCCGGACGAAGAAGAACAAAAGCCGTCGTCCACCGTAAAACGTTGGAAGCGAGAATTCAAACATGGTAGGGAGTCGCTCAAAGATGACCCCAGGTCGTGACGCCCAAACACTAACGATACCGAAGAAAACATTGAAAAGTGAAAAAAATTGTTCTCGAAGATTGGCGGATCAAAATGTGGCAAATAGCTGAAGCTGTAGGCATTAGCAAGGAACGAATCGGCAACATTTTGGATAATCATTTGCACATAAACAAGGTATTTGTGCGATGGGTGCCGCAAATGCTCTGATCCTTCTAATAACGAAAATTGTAGAACTTAATTTCGAAGTCATTTTATCAATATACGCTCCTCACTGAAGATTGGAATCTGAAGTTAGATTTCTTTATAGATAATGTACAGCATTTAGTGACAATTTTGATAGTGTACACTTTTTGTTTTTTCCACGCTTAGAATTAATTTATTTGATGCAAACCATTAGGAAACATTATTTAGTATTTGGTAGGGCCGTTCCAGTGTTCAATATTTTCTTTTAATTTCAAATTACAAGGTATCATCGGCTAAGAAAACTATCTCAGCACACTAACCAATGACACTACACCGTTGATTGCAAGTTTTTGCTCCCGGTAAACATTTTTGATATTGTTATATCATTATACATTAAAGTTAATATAACACTTGTACAAATGTCCTAGATGTCCTTGATAATCGACTCTAATCTATAATCATATAGTGTTTAAATGTCAATATTTCACATTTACACATAGCAAAAACGCCTAGCTTTTTAATGACAAGTTATCAACTCTATCAATCGCTACTTTGGTCGCAAAATAAAAAATAAAGACCAACAGTAAAATCAATAATCTAATGTACGCTCAAATTAAACATTGACAGTCCCAAGCCAGTTGAAGTATGAGGGAATGTTCATTGAAATCTCTAATTACCGTCTACAAATCGATGCCATTGAGCCTCTGACTCGCTCGTGTAACTTTCACAAAATGTACCAAGCGGAAACAAATATAGTTACGGAGTTACTGAGTCATCATCACATGTAAAATATATTCTAGAGTTATAACTAATACAGATTTATAACTCGTGATATAACAGTGACAAAACAATTTTTTCACGGTACATCGCCGTGAAAAAAAATTAAATAAAAGTAGCTGAAATTCTATGCCTATTTATGACAAAACAAATATATTATGTGAATATATTCTCAATCGGTCAAGTCGCTGAGAATTTAGACGATCACTAACAGACGCCAACGATTATATATACAAAGATTAAAACTCACACTCAGGACAACGACCTAGTAACGCTGACAGTTTAACACAACATGCATGATTTCACGATTCCTTCCGTTGAATATTAAAAATATACAGATTCACACCCATATTCAATATTCAAGTAATAGCCTTTCATGATTATACACTCAAGGGAATTCCAACGCATAATTTTTTTCGGTCATGACAAGTGAGAAACTTCTGTTTTTGCAACTCGTACACTACTCAAGTCAGGTCTTGTATAAATTATTTGTGGCATTATGACATTAAGAACAACATAGTAATCAGAAAAGTATATAAAACGTATAAAAAACATTTTCATGTTTTAAAAAAAGCACAATAAATAAGAATAAATATAAAGTTGTGGTGCTCTTATATTACGAATTGTGTTTAAAGTGTTTTAGTTTTGCTAGTCAACATTAGGATATCAAGTTGGGACATAAAATAACAGCCGTATAAAGTATATGTGGCTCAATCTAGTGGACTTTTCTATTTTCCACGCCGCTCTATCCTGGAATAATAAGTATATTGATGAAATCAATTCAAAGCGAACCACGAACAACAGCAAATTTTATAGTTAAAAAGTTTAATGCTCGAAAAAAAGAGTGAATTTCACTACATCATATTCATCTTTTCTCATATGATTTATAACATCTCTGTAGTAACTTGTATGTAAAAAAAACTAGGAACAACATTAAAAATGCGTCTCGCCTACGAGTGTAGTATTCATCGACGATCAATCGACGCCAATCCGATTGGGTAACACGATGTTTCAATTAGATTTGCCGTCAGTTTCAGTTACGTGCTCGTCTAAAATAATGCTCACTAACATTTCTTGATAAAATTCGTCAATTTTTAAAAAGAAACTACCGATAGTTTGGCTTACGCAAATTGCTGTAAGAATTTAAAACATTTCTTAAGAAAACCATTATTTTACACACACTACTGCCTGATTATCTTTTCATTTTTATCATTCTTCATTAGAACATAAGCCTCCCCCAAAGATTATCACAAAGCTCGGTCCTGAGACACCTGAGTCTATCGACTTCCCGTAACACTGTGTAGGTCATTATTGTATCTTGTGGGAGCCGTTCCACACTGCGTTAGCATGTACGTGATTGCCACCCGAAAACCTTTCTTCCCCAGCGGTTCTGCGAGGAATGTGGGCAATGGACCAGCATTGCCACTTCAGCTTGCTGATCCTAAACGCTATGTCGGTTACTCTAGTTCTGCTGTGGATATTGTCGTTACAGATTCTATAGCACGGAGAAACACCGAGCATAGTTCTATACATAGCCCGCTGTGCAACTTTGAGCTTCCTTATACGGCTTGCACTGCAACCGGCTCTTTTGATTTTATGCTTAATGGTACTCTAAATATTTTTCTTTTCACACACAATATTTGAAACTATTATAAAGAGTAAACTAATTAAAGTTTTAAAAATCAACTATAGAATTTCTGATCTTAGTCTAGATTGTAATACACAGCTAATACGTCGAAGCTATGAGTAATAAACCTTTGTTGTTACTCCAAACAAATCACGTATTTTTGCAGCTCTCTCGTGAGAATAAAGGCAGTAACAGCAATAGATCGGGCGTTGGTTGTCCTATATCTGGCAATGATTGATTTTGCTCTGCGTAACCCTAAAATATTCGAAACATCCCAGGAGGATTTTATCGAAACTACAGAAGCAGGAAAACGTGGTTTGCTTTTATATTTTTTATTTAATATATATTTCTGACATATTTATCTAATTTTTAATATATTATATTTTGTCATTAAAAAAAATAAAATGCAATATGGCAAAGAATAGAGTGCAATATGGCCCAGAGTCGGAATATACTGACGTTCGCTATTCCCACGGCGTATACGGAGAAACGTCACACGCAATTCTCGCGGCGAATTCAAACTATTTCAAATTTAATAATTTATGTGTAGAGAAAATCATAAATGAAATAGGGATAAAACCTGCAGCGGTATCAGAAAATATGATACGGAAGGTATATAGAAATGTGTTAACAGATAAGAGCTAGAAATTAACACTTGGATTTAAAAATTAAATCGATTATATGGTCTCGTTTTATTAACAAGATTGGATGTCTAGACATAAAATCCATCTCTAAACGAGAAAAACGGCAACCGACACGAATGATACCGTAAGAGGAAACAGGCTTAGGCTTTATAAATATTTAGAATATTGCTTATAAGAATTTATATCTACTGTAAAATGATCATGTACAAAATGTGTGTCAAGTCAGAGGTGACTGCAGCCAATGCGATCCCTCTATTCATAGGCGACGGTGAGTCGGAAGGATTTTAGAGCCACCCATAAAGAAGGGTTCAGCTGATAAGTGCTCTTTAATACTTACTTACTCCCCGGTTGGGCGCGTAAGTACGCCGATGGTGCGATGATGAATTAATCCAGCTCAAAGTTATAGTTAAATCTGAGAAGACTACGACCGATTCTGTAGGATATCTCAGCTTACAAATATCGATGATCTGAAGTTTCGTTAAAGTAAAGTCCCATAGAAAACTTATCGCGCTAATGAAACTAATTTTAGGGCTACAATCTTAGACTTTACACAGACAGTACTTTGTAGTCACCGTTCGGAAAAAGAATTCTAAGGTACACGATCCCAATCAAAGACCGAACAATCTTAGATAACGCCCTGATGTCGCAGAAAATGTAAATTTAAAATCTGTGGTAACTGCTTTAAACTGTTCCCAAGAACGAAAAGTGAAGTTTGGGGGGAAAGGAGCTCATTCCAATCAACCTGGCTTGCCAATGGTCCTTTATGAGCAGCTTAGCAAATAAAATTACAGAAGCAACTAAACCTAATAGTAAATTGACGAGCGATAGAAGAGAGAATATTTCTCTTCGAGCAATGGCATCGTCAGAGTTAACATAAAATGCGAAATTGTTATATAAAATTAAATTAACTTTCTGTGCTCGGTAATAGTTCATAAGACAAAACCATTTAACAACTTCGACCCCATTTGCATGAAAAACTCGACCACCTTCTCTGTTTATATGAGGGATCTTACTATATCGTCCACATAGTCATCTCGACTCATGATTTGTTTAGCTAAAGAAAATCTGGACATTGCGTATTGCCAAAAAAAGGTTGCTTTTCAGGCCACGCGGTTAAATTGAAATAGCCAATCAGGTAACGAGAACACATCAATGAGATAGCGTACTGTCACCTATTTCTCTTTGAGACCTGCTACCAGTACTTTAGCAGTAAGTAAGGTACGAAGTAGAAACAAGAAGAAGATGGATGGCGTTCAGCAGAAGACTTGGTGTATTAACCAGTGTTGTCGGTGAAGCCTTTACAAAGCCAAACTGTTGGTTAGATGCTCGCTTAAAATGAAGCAAAGTATGATGTCATTGACGGCAAATACGACAAGTTAAATTTGAATTGCAATTAAAAGTAATATACTGGCTCCAAAAACAATTACTACAAACTTAACAAAACGTAATAAAAATAAATTAAAACGAATTCTCCATTTACAGCGATAAATGGTGCAGTTGAAGTATAAAATAACCAGTCCCTGCCTACTCCGCAAGATGGGCAGGTTGTTAATTATTAATTAATTAAACTAAATTCCTAGTTCCTCTTTTCTATCTGTATTGAAAATAGTGCGCTTACCTTCATAAATATTTCCATGTTTACCCCTTAAGGTAAACAGGTTGTGATAATGACTTAGTGACAAGTGAACTATACAAATGACTTAGTAGCAAGTTATTTTGCTGCTTACTAATAAAGCAAACAGGGCTGTTAAATTAGATTAAATGAAATAATCTCTGTCTGCTTACCCTCTAGGTGCGAATTTTGCAATAATGTTGCAAGGTTATTTCTAAAATCATAAACTACTAATTTAATAAATAAATTTTCTGTGTGCTTATAAAGGCAAACAAGGGCCGGTTATATAAAACAACTCACAAAGTCACTAGTTTCTATGCTTACTCCTTGGAGCAAGCAGGGCGTGAAGATATTAAGATTAAATGAATAGATGATGCGAATAGAGACTAATTTAACAATTTATGAAATATTTGCGACAGTTGTTCTTTTCACTATAAAAGTACTTGCATATACATGTAAACAGGTAGGTATAATCGAGAAGCGTCTAACAAGGTTCGAGAAATATCTACGGTAAGTAATATAAAAGTACCTTTCACATATGGCACAAATTAAAAAAAACATTTTTTGAAGGAAAAAGCGGCCATCGAGAAAGCGGTTCTCCTGATGGTAAGTGATTTCCGTCGCCCACGTACATCTGCATCTGCAACACCAGAGTTTCTGCAGGTGGTTGCCGGCCTTTAAGAGTATTTGGGAGATAGGAGCGAGGATGTGGAGGGGGATGGGGAAGGAGAGTAGGTCTCCAGTTACCTCGCTCACCCAATGAAACGCAGTAGCACTAAATGCCTCTTCTTTACGCCGGTATTCAGCGAGGTCGTGGTAACAACCCAGTCGGCCCATTCGACCAGCAGCAAAAGCCGCCGCTCGGCTCTACCACGTATAAAAATAACTTATGACAATTTATTAACGAAAATAAACAGAAAACACAATCATTGTAAGCTGATATACTTTAAAGTTTTATTTTTTTTAGTTTGAAAGACCTATCACTGATATGACTTCGACAAAGCAAAGTGAAGTGCTATTTCTGGCTCGAAGAACCAAAAATGTGATGAAGCCCGCGAGGATAACATCCGGAGGGCACTTAATTATTGCAGAGTTATCTCACGTTTTCTGGGGTAATTGAGTGTTTATAGACCTTACCTGTATCACCCGTTAATCAGAGAATGGAAGGCGACGCGGTCGTATACAACTCCCCGGATACGTTCACGCACGTTGCAAACACACTCCTTTTGCTCATTGGTACATTTATCACACGCGTAGGATCCAAAAAACAATGTCCTCAGTGGAAAAAACGAGCAATTGTTTCCGATGCGCGCAGAGGTTCGAACACAAGAACGTGTGTAGTATGACCGAGAGACTAAATAACCCGACATTCTTCGTTTCGGAAGCTGTATACTGCGAAACATCATTCGCAGTTTCCGCGTTGTATTCAAATTGTTTCACATAATCTACAGACACCCAATTTTAGTGTGTCCAGGTATTTTATACGAGTTTTCGTCGAAATACAGCACAACGATGTAGGTGCGTTATAAATATTAATATACTTACGGTGTAAACCTAACAATACCATAAAATTATTTTGACATTATTTAGAATCAGCGTCAAGACAATGTAATTTATTATTATTCCCCAGGGATTCTTTTGATTTATTACATTAGATCCACCAACAAATAGCTTCAGAACAATTCTATTAAATGAATGGAAGTAATTTGCATAATAATTGAAACATACCAGCGGAAGATAAATATACGTTTATTTCCATTTAAAAAATTTAGAAATAAATTTTGTTTTTCCAAGTTTTCATTTCGTTGAATTAGGTTATTAAGGTTACAAAATATTACGTACGTGGCTTCACTATTAATTAAAATCATATTATATCACTGAATATTTTCTTTTAAAACCAAGCACTCTTTGCATTCAGTAACAACATCTTACGGCCATCCATACCATGGGAACCTTCGAGACGACCGCGTTACTCAATGATTAGCATAACCGCTGATCCTTATATTTCAACAATTCCTAATATGAACATTTCATGTAAACATTGATAATCAATATATCATAATATATGACAACTCGCAATAATTTGTCCAAACTACATCAACCTATCTGTTAATCAATAAGTAGATTAAAAATAGAAATTGATTAAATCAGTCATGTCTGTGGTCTTCCAGTCCAACGAGACTTTTACCGGAATGACAATTTTGAATGAATTATATTTTTTAAAAATATTAAATACATCCTTGAGGTTTAAGGCAGAATACTCCAGCTTTTTCTCCAACTTGACCTGCAGAAAGGGGTCTTCTCGGTTCCAAAACCATCTCAAAAATAAGAGAAAGCCAATACCCTGCATTGGCGGATATATGGGCTGGTACTTTATGGTTATGTTTCGAATCTGCTACAAATAAATTAAAAAAGAGCAAACTGAATAAAATAAGGAATTAAAGTGAATTTTCTACAACACAAATAATTTTGTGACCAAGAATTGTGTGACCACAAATCCTCGCCAAAGTATACCGATTCCTGCTAAGGGTGATTCGTGAAGCTATTGAAATCAAAAAACATCCTAATTTCAATAGAGAAGATAGCTGGGTACTACCACCGGGAAGTGATCCGGTAATAAACAAAATTAAATCTAAAACATAACCATACCACTGCACGACCTTAAGATACTGTGAGCACATTCTGTGTAGATCGGACTAAAAATTAATAAATAAGAGCAGAAGGTAGCCCGAATTAACTATGACATCTGGAAGTCTAACACCACAGTCCCCCGTGACCACGGCTGCTGTAAAGCAATCGAAACGTCGGGAATAAGAAATCAATATTAAATGCAATAAAATCCGTAAATAATAGTTACATTTTAAAATACTCAATAACAGCTTCATTTAAAATACTTAATAATAGTTTTAGTTACTACTTTTCATAGATGTTTTCTAAATGTAATTTAACCTCTGAAATGTTTATTTATTTTCTTTAAAGATTATTAATATTGCCGTCAAGTAATATAAAAATCTTAATCTAGACATAGATAGCAACTTACTCGTCTTCACATTAAAGCATTTTCGTAAGAATAATATTACAAAAAAAACCTTATTTAACATATGATATCAATTATGATAGCTTTACTCGTATTATAGGAGTATTCCTTGCCTTAATATAGTAAAAACTATATGTTCTTCTTCTCCACTGCTATACCTTAATCACCAAGATTATCAGGCTGGTTAATATCGCAGTACTAGACACCTTAGAAGCAGCAGCCTGTCATAGGTCTAAGATAATTTAGAGCCGGAGACTTTTATTGTTATTTCCTTGAGTCGACTTTATTGACACCCTAACGATAATTACTACACGAAACAGGTTGATAGCTTACTATAAAAAAGCGAGTTCCCGCCTCAAACCATATGATGATAAAAAATCTTATTTAGCAATAACAGAAAATATGACGAGCCGCAGGCGAAGTGCTACACTCATTATGGTTCATTTCACATCTTAAACAGAAACGAATTTTACCGAAAAGTTATTTCACTTGCCGGCTTATTGCTATGACATATTTTTGACATAATCGAAACGTATTTTGATGGATCGGCTTAGCAACATGTTTTGCTTTACTTCTATTAGTCATCCATATTATCATCAGCTACCTCTTCTGGGTTGGTAAACTTTTCTGTTATCACAAATTAGCAGAAACCTTTAACGCTTTCGGCCAACATTTGGATGTATTTAATCTAGCCTAATCACACTAATATCTAAATGACGCTATGAGATTTGAAAGAAACGACGATTTTCTGGTATTTTCTTTAGTCAACGTTTAAGAAAACCTCGGACGACACAAGAAATTCACACCTTAATCACTACTAATAACTACAAATATTAAAAAAAAGTAAGTAGTTTTTTTTCGGTACGTAGAATACTAATATTTTATAAATTAATACCGTAAATACATTCGTGATGCCGCATTTGTTCTCTTATCTCTGAAACCGAAAGCAAAAAATTTACAAACAATGGGTGTAGTGTCATTGGGAGGTACGTTAAAGTCGTATGTTAAGGGTCCCACGGGAATCGACATTTGGTCCTTTTTAATTCTTCGTCTACATAAATGATCTTCCTGTATGCCGCAAAAGGTATGAAATGGGTCTATTTGCACAATTTTTTTTGTTCATCATGTTCAATATCTCATTGTTAATCAAAGTTAAAAGAGACGACATTGGTTCTTCCAAAACTGTTCCAACTATGTATTCCGCGCCAAATACTGGATATAGTTTCCAAATAATTTACAGTTATTATTTACAGCGAACATTTATATATTTGCACACTCTGTTGAATAGAGTAGAATATAGCGAAGCAATGTATAAATCGCATTTATAACATACCTATATTCCGTAAATAAATGATTATAATTAAGATTCACAATAGCCAAGCAGTGAGGGTGCTCGCTTTAATTTACAAGAACGCGAGGGTCCTGGGTTCGATCCCCGGTGCTGGCACCACTAAATTATTAATAGCAATTTTAAGTGCTGAATTTAACCACTTGCTCGGTGTGTAAAGAAAAATATCGCTAGGAAACCGGCACGTCTGAGAAATAATACAAATATTATTTCGAGGAGTGAAGTCAGCCAACCCGCACTGGAGCACCATGGTGGCCCAGCTCCAAAATTTTCTTATCTGAGAAAGAGACCTTAGCCCAGCAGTGGATATTTACAAGCTGCTACTTTACACAATTTTCTTCTAAACACAAAAAAAATCAAAATGCTACCGTCTACAATGCCTAAGTCATCAAAGAATACAGGAATTAATTTACAAAATACTAATCTAGGTTTCGAAACTTATACTTTATTTCATGGAAGGTCTATTGTTACCAGGCTTCCATATACCATATACTAATGAATACTCAAAATAACAAAACACGTAGGTAATTAAAATATTATTTATTTCTAAAAAGGTTAAAATTTAGAAAAGCAATAATCCCGTAAATATTAAATAATATATTATTTTAATAAAAATGGCACATTAAATAATGACAAATATTTCAAATAAAATTAATTCAAAACGTATAAGTAGAGGTCGTATATAATATATATATTATTTCATTACAGTTTGAAAGTCAAAATGGTTTTTAAATAAAACTAATAGACAAAATATGTCAATATCGGGGGTTCGTCTTCGTATTTTTTTATTTCTCAGTTTGTAATAATTCTAGAGGATTAAACTTTAATTTTTTTTCGCAAAAAATATTGCTTTAAAATAAAAATTTTGATCGAAATTGTGCTATATTTTTGTAAGTATTCATATGAGGTGCAAATGTAGAAATCAGCAAGATTTTGTCTTATATGGGGAAAGATTGTTCCTTTAAAAAAAGGGTTCTTTCTTCTTACCGAAGGTTGTTAAGCGACTGTACATTTAGCGCGTACACTTTCATAGAACTATCATATTATGAAAAAAATATACTGGCACAACTAACAGGGTTCATCAGGGTAAACCTCTGGGCCCAGCATTGTTTACTTTGGGAATTTAACCGATAATTTCGATTTAATTTTAATGTCTGGTACCTGGGTTTGTTAACCTTTAGGAAGTAAGCATTGACGGAATCTCATATCAAGTACATCGACCATGGCCAAGGCTGCATCCGAGGCAGCTGAATTGGGTAAGTGGAGTAAATGTTAGTCTCCAAGGAATGTCTATGTATTTGTACCATTTACAGTAGAGGCGATAAGAGAGAAGAGAGCGGGGACTGAAATTCTGGTAGAATCCTCAGAACAACCCCTGAAAATTATCCATGTAGTATATGTTATTTCTATTTTCTTAGGACAAAAATACTTTATTTTTCACATTATTAAAAAACAAACCAAAAGTCTTACAATGGGTAGCCCCTTATTTCCATCTTGCACTGATATGTTTATGTACATTTTTGAGAGGACAGCTTTTAGTGACCAAATGTTTAAATGATGACTTCTGTTATTGACATGTACAAATATATTGATGGAATAGTTGTAGTGTTTGTGAAGACAATACAACACAGATATTTGAATTGATCAAGAACGCGAATCACATCAATAGTCAGATATGGCGCGTATGAAACATGTAATTTTATCTACATGATGCTGGAATTTACTGAGATGCCTGCTACGCACTTCAACCACAGAATATCGATGTATCTTTTTTTAAAAGTAAATAACAAATCAACTCAGAATAAATTTCACTATTCGTTTCCCAATGTCTGTTTTATTTATTGTTGTGTATGTAGCTTTCTATTATATAATACCAAGATTTAGATAAGAAACTATATACTTTTATTCACATGAATCGTATTTGAGAGCAAATGTAACACATATTGACACAATCTTAAATTGTCACGTAATGCTAACAATTGCATACCGTTTTGTTGAAGTAGCTTCTAAAATGTAGTTTCTATATAAAAAGGTATATATTCTCGTTCTATATTATCATACACTATATCAAAAAACTTATGTATCAGCTCAGTGACTCAAAATGGAATATTGGCCTCCGACATCAGAAAAGTCCATTAATCCAAAACTTTGTAGCATTATGTACATAGACTTTTAAAGCCTATTTAAATTTTTTTTTGGTGGTAAACGAGCAAGCGGTTTACCTGATGGTAAGTGATTAACTTCGCCCACGTACATCTGCAACACCAGAGGTGCTGCAGAGGCGTTGCCGGGTATTTGGGAGATGGGGTGGAGGATGAGCAGGGGGATGGGGAGAGGGTGTGGGCTTCCGGTTACCTCAGTCACCGAAGGATACGCAGAAGCACAAGATGCCTCTTCTTCACGCCGGTATTCTGCGAAGCCGTGGTACCAACCCGGTCGAGCCGGCCCATTCGTGTAGCATCAAAAGCCGCCACTTGGCTCTACCACGTCCCAAAAAATGTTAAGGGCTGTATCTTAACAATATAAAAACAAAATCTTAATGATTTTCTTTATCACTTTAGATTAGGTTTAGGTTAGGATTCGGACACAGATTGCTGTATTCACTCTCCTGGTATAGTTAGTACACGTAAGTCTTAAAACATGCCGCATTGTAGAACGTTATTATCTACACAGATCATGTATAAACGAAGCTGTTTATGAAAATTCATTAAGGAGATTAACTGACGCGCTTACACAAGCGTTTATCGTCGACGTTTGCAACGCTTATTGTGACGTAAATATATCCGCCTGGATTATCACTTGGATCAGTATTAGGTAAATACGGAAAAATCATTATTTAAGTAAGCGTATTTTGTTTACAACCTTTATTATGTCTTAATACTGTGCTATATTTTATGAAAATTATATTTTGAGCCGTGGTAGCCTAGTGGTCAGGGTGCTCACTTTAGTTTCATAGAACGCGTGTGACCTGGGTTCGATCGCCGGTGCCGAAATCACTAAAATTGTTAATAGCAATTTTAAAAGCTTTATTTACCACGTGCTTGGCGGTGAAGGAAAACATCGTGAGGAAATCTGCATATCTGAGAAATAATAAAAAATATTATTTCGAGAAAATGTGAAGCCCGCTAACCCGCACTGGTTCAGCGTGACGGGCCCTTTTTATCTCCAAAAACCCTCTCAGATATTTGTGAAGGAAGTTTGTGCCCATCAGTGGGCACTCACAGGCTGCAACTTTACTTTTTTTATGTTTTAATTAAGTTTAAATAGCGCCAACCCTCATAGGGTGTCATAGAAGGAGACTGGTGGCAAAAACTCTAACATCTGTAGTACCGTATGAAGGAGGTGTGAAAAACAAGTTACCACGGAGTATTATAGGACTGTCTAAAATACGAAGGCTATAGGATAATAGACTAATATATAAAATAAATCTCAAATCCCGTAACTTGTTTTACCATCAAGACAGCGACGATCCGTCTCTTCAACAACGTGACCGAGATCGGGAGTATGACGTCACAGTCTTTTATTCAAAATAACCTAACTGTATTCGCTGAATATTATACAAGTATACGCACTAACTTGTCACACCCTGATGATGAAGTAAAGAAAATGTCTGAGGTTTTATCAAGCAAAATGTATTTGCGTAGAACTCACTATACGTTCTTAATAGGACACTTCAACATAAAACTATGAAATGCAAAGAAGAAAGGCATGAAAGTGACGATGAACTGATACTTTGCAATTTTGGAGTAGGACAACGCAAGGTGGCAACAGCTAGCCGAACTCTCAACAACTCTATTTGATGATTGCCTTTTTCCAGAAGCGGTCAGCGGCGGATGACCCCATCCGGAGTATACTCTAGGTATACTCCGTCAACCTCGTGCCCTTATTCAGTATCACGAGTGCATTTAGCACGAATTGCAAAGTTGCTTTCAATGCCTAGATGACTGCGTTACAGTAGACGATACAAAAACTAAGCTAGTGGAGACTGTCCATGCGGAAGGAGCTAAATATTGCTTGACCTGCCGTATAAAAAAGTCGTAAAATCTCTCCGATCACTTATTGAAAAAGCGATACAGCGGAATCAAGGCTCTAAAGCATTCGCCAGAAACTTGTGGAAATAGCTAAATGACCTAGTTGAAGACCCAAGCAGCGTAGTTATGTTCCGCGGAAGTTAAAATTTTGAAGGAGGTCGAGGGACAGTTCTACGGACAGTTATACATATCCTCGTTGACAGTTATACATACCAAATAGAAGCGTGAGTAATAACCCAAGTGTCAAGCTCATCCGACACTTTTGCGTTGACATACCGGACGTCAGTTTCAGCGAGATTAAGATGGGTCTCAAACAGCTTACAGATGGCTAGGCGCCGGGTGAGGACGGAATTATAGTTAAGCTTCTAAAAGTGGTTGGAATCCGTCATTCATGGCGGTGTTAAGCCGTAAGCAAAGAAGTAGAAGCGTGTGTGTCCAGTTCTTCAAGAAACTGCCAACTGAAGAACTACAGACCGATATCGCTACATAAAGTCTAACATTTTATTAAATAAAACCCAACCAGACTCACCTCGGCATGGGAGACTAGACGATCAAGGATTAAGAATAGTAACCGGAAGAAGACCCGGGCTGTATCGAAGAGCATCACTTTTTAGGTTTGAGCTCGGAGCGGTCCGTCACGAAGTGCCAGCCGCGTCAGATGTTGCGACAGGCTGATTGGGATAATTTTATGTTGAATGGAATAATTTCGGTTGGCGTACTGCCCTACATGTCGATCACCTCGCGGCCCAAGCCATGTCAGAATAAGAAAGTTATTAATTGATAATTTATAAGTGTAATGAGTATACAGTAGTAGGTACTGTATAGTTTAACAAGTGTGCTTAAAAATATCGTCGCCGTAGCAATTTTACTGTTGGTTATAAAATGACTTGTTTTATTGCTTGTGAGGCTAAAATTACAATTATGTAGTTAATAATTATTAAATTATACAAAAAAAATTCGAAGCTATTATCTCCTCTTTTCCCAACTCTTGGGAACAATTCCCTTGCGGACGAGTATTTATTGCTTATAGGACATGGTTTGCTGAAATGTAACGATAAAAACTAAATTTAACTGGAAATACAAATACAAAAACCAATGTAAAGGATAGGCAGCGATCTCGTACGTTTTAGAAAACCACGCTATCAGCCGTATTGGCGTGTCGGTACACTGACACGCGGGGAGTTCCGAACAAACTTCGTTATTTGTTCTAAACCCACAGCGAGCTAACTCAGGTAAGTTGTTCATACATGAGATAACGAATACCTTATACATACGCTCGTTTGTGCAGAAAACAACTGAAATTTGACTTACAGGTATTTTATGTAACTCTTGTAATATTTATATTAGACATTTTTTATTTAACAGGTGCTAGACTCCTACTCTGACTAGGAGTCGTCTGGCGAGGTACACTTTTACCCTTTTCTGCAGCTAAATAGAGGTTACGGTTTGAAAGGTAGAGAGCCAGTATAAATCTCATGGCTATAGACAGATGCCGAGATAAAATTACCCGACCAAAAATAAGTAGATCGATGACGGGTAGCAGCGTCTAAGGTGTGGAGTATCTATTACTGTGGTCATTAAATTGCAACGTGACGATGAATGCAAATTCTCCTCGCTCGAGAGACTTGAATTCAGCAATGGACTAACAACAGCGCGAACTCGAGGCGATTAAACACGACCTCGAGGCGATTTGAGATCTAACTTCCAATTTCCATTCTGCTTCCATCAGTACAACAAATCCACAGTAAAAGAGTACCATCAATTTACTTTCGATATTTCAAGAAGCTTTCAAGCTATTATTATAGCATCTACAATATAAATCTGGACATGTTTAACCAACATCCAATATTTTTTCGTGTAATGGCCTTGTAGTTAATGCCACAACAAAAACAAAATAATGCCATAGATTATGCAGATACAGACACAAAGAATAATTTCTTGTATTATTTTGGAACTGTATTCATACAGCAAAACAATATTTTACAGTTTCAAATATTACGAATCTAATCCTATTTATTATTATTTTTTAAGCACTTACCCAGAAACAGGGACTTTATTGGCTGCAACTATAGTTTATATTACAAAATATTTTTTACTAAAGTCAAAATTTTTAAAATCCAGATTATAAAGGACAATTCCTTACTATTTAAGAAAGACTAAGAATGGGACTAGTCAAATTACGAGAAGGGATAATGATCAATTCAATTACGAAATAGATTCAAATTCCTGAAAATTAACGATTTTTCCGAGCCCAGAGAAAGTTATGTCGAACAATAAATTTTAATTACTCGATAATTAATTTCACCATGGCCAAACCTATTAATTGGTCGAGGTAATTCGATAAACTTAACAAGATTTACATTAATCGATAACATCGGCAGCAAAACAAACATTTTTTTAAAAGATTTTCACTGTGTTTTTTTTTTATGGAAGAGACGGCATACGAGCAAGCGGTTCACCTGATGGTAAGTGATTACCGTCGCCCACATACATCTGACAGGTGCTCCAGGTGCGTTGCCGGTCTTTAAGGATATTTGGGAGATGGGAAGGAAGAGGAGGGGAATAGGGAGAGGGTGTGGGCCTCCGGTTACCTCACTCACCGAACGAAACGCAGAAGCACAAGATGCCTCTACTTCACGCCGGTATTCTGCGAGGCCGGTCGAGCCGGCCCATTCGAGCAGCAGCTAAAGCCGCCGCTTGGCTCTACCACGCTTCAAAATGTTTTCCAATGAAGCACCAACTCAAACTGTCATACTTTTAATTTATACTTGGGATTAGTTAAACATCTCATTATAATTCAACACTCTGAAGATGCCTTAAGGTGAAACCGTTCAATTAGTTACATAAATAAATAAAATATGTTGTGTAACAAGTAGTAGAGATGTAAAATAATTGTCAAAATGACAATGAAAATGACATTTCTTAAAAGTTTTGATAATACTTATAACATTGTGCAGGTGGGTTCATGGACGCTGTACCGCTATCCTTGCTCAAGTGATTCTGTTCCTGATCACTTCTGTAACTGTGGTATGGCATTGTCAAATAGTTTTAACCATAAGGCTACCTAACAGCATGCAGGATACAGATAAGATTGACATTTGGAAAAAGGTTTGTATATGTGCGGAATTTTTGTATTGGATGTAATATATCTTAAGCAAATGTCGTTACACTTGTCAGCGAAATTCAGCGTATTCATTGTTCAAAAAATATATACATAACTATATCAAGAAATTATTTATGACAATATACACGGTATCCACAAAAAAGACAAAGAAAATAGAGAAAGCTAATATAATATATAATATAACTACAGTAAAAATAAGTTATTCAAACATTTGTATTATCAGCAAAATTACGGACAGCTATGCAGCCGGAACAGCGAAAAATATCTATGGATATTAAATGATATTACTAACTAAAAACTGGCAATTAAGGAAGTAGCTACTTTGTAACAAGTATTGTATGATGAATAAATTTTGCAATTACGTACATTACATAGTTTTTATATTATTAAAACTATTTTTACACGAAACCTATTTATTATTTAAAATTAAACTATTATTTACGGATTTTATCGCGTTTAATTTTGTTTTAATAGTCCTTACGTTTCGATTGCTTTACAGCAGCCATAATTACGCAGAGACTGAGAAGTTAGACGTCCAGATGTCCTAGTTAACACGGGCTACCTTCGGCTTTTATTTATTAATTTTGGCCCAAAAAGTCCGGAATATAAAAACAAAATTAAACGCGATAAAATCCGTAAATAATAGTTCATTTTAAATAATAAATAGGTTTCGTGTAATAATAGTTTTAATTTCCAATGTGTAGTGTTCGCGTAAATACAAGAAATCATTGCCCATCTATCATATTTTATTTCACTTGTTAACCACACCAGATAGATCATAAAGAATACGTATGGAAAAATTTTTTTAATAAAATTTCTGTGACTAATATTTTGACGACTCATATCAATATCGCAATTTATTACAAAACCCAAACCCTCATTCTCTTATTACAGTATTAGTATAGATTTGTTGTTTCTTTCATATTTCTAAGTAATAATTATGTTTCTATATTTTTTGAGTGGTCTAAGACAATTGTGAAATTATAATAATTAAATATTCATTATCCATATTTTTAGGATTTTGTATTTTATTAACGTATCATAATTGTACATTTGTTGACTTTTAATTACCTTTGGATAAAGTACGCGGTTGAAAGTCGCTCTCCAGGCAAATTGAATAAATTCAAGCACTCTCATAGCAATAAAGTTGTAACTACTCGAGCATCACTTGTCCTAGATTTGACAATAACTGATACGCTGCACTCAAAGCTTAACAAACATAGAATTCCGTTGCTATTTTCAATTTCAGTGTAGTGATTTCTAAATTTTAAATGTAAACATTTTTTTAATTATATAATATATAAATACCTAAGTAATTTTTTTTTTGAAGTTTTTAAGATGTTTTGGTTCCTAACATCCAAAGGAAAAACAGGCCCCTATAAGATCACTAGTCTGCCATTGGTTTAACAGATAATTTCTTACATGTACTAGAAAATTTTAAATTACCGTAATATGTACCCGTACATCAACCTTCATACTTTGGACTAGTTCATATTGGATAATAACAATTCATATCAGAAGAATAAAGCGCATACGATTATTTATACGATATTTTAATTTTGAAAATGTCGACTAAATAATATTAATATAAAACCCTGGACAAAAACGCCACACGTCATACGTCATCCAGTCCCAGACTAGTATCCACTGTATCTTGGTAACTATATACTAGCAAATAAATAATCGTACATATAAATATGAATAGTCGTTTATATATCTATGTATATACGTGACTCGCGTACTAACGTTTATAATAATCATTCAAATGTTTGCCCTTAGTGGGATTCGAACCTGCAACTAGGCTATCGGGCTGTAATTATATATGTATATCGTTTGAAAGCTTTTTAAGTAGAATACAAAGCAAAATGTTCTTATTTTTAAATAGCAAAACATGCACATAGTCAATGGAGCTGCAGTTACTAGGCCGACATGACAATGTAATCTGATCTAGTAAGCAAATTTAGAAATACGTGTTGAACTTTTAATTTTAAGTTATTGTCTTGCTTTTAAAACATTTCTTCCATCTTCTATCTATTTTCTATTATAATCATAATTTTTCACCTATTAATTAATATTATTGAGATCGGTATATTTATATCTTAGATAGATGTGTTCCTAATATTTAGAAATATAAGCTATTGATGGCAGTTAATTGGTTCATCAGCTATACATTTTCTGTACATGTAGGGATGAAGATGTGTTATAAAATAAAGATGGAAAGTACGGTCTATTTGAAATAGATTAATAAAATCTTTACTACTTCTAAAACTCGCTTCACGCAACAAAGAATAAAAATAAAACGACAGCATTTATTAAATCATTCCATGTCGATCGACACCAGTCCGGCCGAGTAATACGATGAATCTAAATTAGATTTCCTTTTAGTAATACGTACCCAGCTATAATCCTGTTGGTGACATCTCATTGTAAGCTATAAAGTAAAGTTTAGGCATTAGAGTCGAAGCTACATGCCCATAAACTTGATTAAAATGCTTCGTTTATCTCATATTTTAGAAATTAAGAATGGTAAATACAAATGTATGCACTGAAAAGACGTTTTAGGATTTCAGAGGCAATGCACTTATTTTCGTTAAATATCATTTGTCTAACTTGCACGTGGCGCGCATCCTGAACGCATGACTTTGTTACAGGATACTGATACTGCATTCACCTCACACAGTGTGTTGCCCAATTGATTGCCCTTCCACGTATTTCATAACGGATTTTGGAGATATTTTTAAATACAGCAGAATTTCGTATAAGTTCTGACTTTTTGATCGACATAATATTATAAAATCTTCTCGTATTGTTAGTTTATTTTCCGCAAATCCTGCATATTTATTTCAATTGTTATAAATAAATATCATTACAAATTTATTTATAGGTTATGGTACTTACATAAAAGGGGTGGAAAGTGATATAAAAGTAAATTGTTGCCGATATTCTCCGTGCTTCTAATTATAGAAATAAATCAATAAGGGTCCGCTTTTTGCTTCAATACCTAGTGCTATGTGAAACTTTTTTACTTAGGAAGTTTATCACTGATTTATCACATGATATCAACTATTACCCATATGAATTATAAAATCAAATATATCTTTAAGTATTAATTTCATTATAGGTAATTAAACATATTTAACTTAATCCGTCCTACAAACTTTGATAAAATTACAATTTTTCATTTCATATTCTAGTACCTTACTATTCGCGTAAATACAAGAAATCATTACATTGTCACATATTGAAAAAAAATTGTGATAGTATAATATATACAGCTAGTCCAAGGTAAAGTTATGAATTAATGTAGGTATTTGTATCATAAACATCAACCAGTTATAATTTTTAAAAGGTCGGCATAGTGATTTAGCCTTTTTTATTTACAAGTACATCGTAAGCAAACAATGTAAAACAAAACTTGTTTAATTAAATTAAGTTTCATAAGAAAGGCTTTGAATATTGAATGTCGTAATTTAAAAAATAAATACTGTTTTGTCTGTTATAGCTAAGAAAAAGATCTACTACAATAACGATAAAAATTCTTTGGACATCAACTTTCTTTTATGATTAATTAATTAGTTAAAAGACAATGTAGACGAACGCAGCAGGCTTTCTTTCTTCACGGTATCTCCAACAAATCTTTTGAAGAAATTTTAATTGATAGACCGCTCGGCGGATTGTTATTGTTTCATTAAAATATTTTGAAATGTGGATTCTTTGTTATCTCTGATTTTACGATTGCGGTAGAATTAGATAATACGATACTAAATATTTTGTTTTGTTTACGGCAAATAATGTTAATTAAATTAAAACATAGTTCTTACATAGTATTCATATATATTGAAAAACACCGTGGCAATCGGCGCTGTAATGCACTTGAAAGAACGAGAATTAAAAAGTTTTAATTATACTTAAACTATAAAACAATATTCAACTAAAGGAAAATATTAACAGATAAGAATAAAAATGTAATTAATTTTAACGCGAAAATAATGGTATTTAAGAAGAGAGTACAGTTAATGCGATCCTTATGCATAAATAAAATTGTACTATGTACGAGTACTTGTATTATCTACACTAGTAGTGTGTTAATATTACTACAATGAGTGGCTCGGCGGTTGACCATCATAAATTCTAAAGCTTGAAACGCGTTGTAAAATGAAACAAGGGTATTGTAGTATAATTTACATAATAATCGTCATCATCAACATCGATCTGAACGACGCATTGCTTTATATAAGACGTAATCTCATCTTAGTCACGTGATTTAAGAAAAATGTGGTAAAGATGTTAGCATGAAGCGAGACTCCGTTCTATTAACTATCTATTTACGAAATAGTTAAATAAATTGTATGAATTTCGATTAACCGGTTGGCTTATTCTATTCACATCATAGTAGTCTTACGATCCACAAAGCGAAGTTTTATTTTATCTCGACCGTATTTGCCAAATGGCAGCATTTTTACTTAACGACCCGAGAAGGAATGCGTAAAATAACGAAATTGTGATTACATTTACTTATTTTTATGGAGATTCCCAAAAGGATAGTTTTTTTTCTTGTAAATCCTTTGTTTCAAAATAATATCGTTATCTAGTGATTTTGTAAAGTTTTCTTTTCTCTATTCTAAGTCTACGCAAAAGGTCTACGAGAATCCCAGTTACTCGTAATATCCTATTGGAAATTAAAAATGCAAATTGTATGATTTTTTTACATTAATAAATTAAAATACAACTTTTCTTTAACACCACATCTGCCTGTGTGCATCCAATGATAGCCATAGGTCTATCCAAGTCGCCATAACAGCTGCCTACGTACGTACCTTGCGTGGAATGTATCTACATACTCGCAACACTGTGTCGGGATGTTCAGAATATAAAGAGCTCTATGAAGGGGAAGCAATGTCCTGGTCATCCGATAAATATTTACATTCCAACCTTATTTTAAATACATTCTGAAACGACTGATGACACACTCAACACAAAAACGTTTAACTTTAAAAAATTTTTGTTTCTGTTTTTTTTTGCAAAGCTTTACTATATTTTTTTTCTTTTCTGGGTATACTCGTATGCATAAGCCCAATTGAATATTTATATTAAGTATGCACCTAGCAACTTATATGGCGCAAAGGCTGCTATAAAATGAAAAGTAAAACGAAAATAACTTATTCTGTCACTACATCGCCCCACAAAACGATTATCATAACTTATTAACTTAAGGTACTGTAGTGTTATCGCCCGCTGCACGGATTCATCTTAGACTCTAGACGTATTAGTTATAAAACAGTGAAGATTAAAAAATTAAAATTAAAATAAATTATTTCGCTTTGACTTTAAGCGTATACATAGTTATAGCCTATACATAGGACACTTAAAAGGCAATTTGAAATACATTAATGTCGAGCTCCTTCATATAACAATTGTAGAGTTTTGTCAACACATTCGATTTTAATCATTCTGATTGGTTTTTAAAAATACCGGTACCCTTTTTAATTTTAAATTCAGAATCGCTTTCGGACATTAATTCCTTTCTTCTATAAGCTTTTACTTTCTTCTTCTATAAGCTAATCAAACGACACCGCAGTCTTACCGTTGTTAGGAGTGATAAATTAATGCATATTGCTCCAAAAATTTTAAATTTAGGTATCAAAATAATCTAACGTCTTTTAATTTTACAAAAAGTCAAAATAGCAATGAAATCGTCCCTGTTGCTTTCATGTGATGCGCGAACAAATAGACAGAAGGTCAAACAGACAAACGGACAAGAATTCTAAAAATTATTAAATTGGCTTCTTTCATTATCTTATAATAAACGTAACCTAACTATTCGTGGACTACTTGAAAATAAATTACAATAAATTTATTTTTATTTAATAATTATTTTGAATTCTATGCTACTTTTTTGATAATACTTATTTTTATTTGCACCGACACGACCAAGAGTAATAAGGTTATGAGATGGTATGTGCTATGACTATCGATAAATCTAATTCTAGCTCACCGTGTTGTCTGGCTGGGAGACAACTATTGACAGTCTCGTATATAATAGGATACTAGAAAATCAATTTCGCTCTTTTATTCTGAGTTTATTTTATATTATACATAAGCACCGTTTAGGTTTACGCGACAAAAAAGGTTCATTTAATCTATATACACATAAAAAAATATAAAGAGGGACGAGTTTTTTTTTTCTTTGGCGAAAGTCTGCAAATGAGCAAGCGGATCACCTGATGGTAAGTGATTACCGACGCCCACGTATATTGGCAATACCAGAGGAGCTGCAGATGCGTCCCCGGCCATTAGGGATATTTCGGGATGGAGGAGGAAGTGGGTTAGGAGGCGGAGGAGAGGGCCTCCGGTTACATTACTCACGGAACGAAATGCAGAGAGAAAAGGTAGAGGCACCTCACGCCGATATTCTGCGAGTACGAGTGAGAGTTGAATATTGAACAACTTTTTGGAAATTTTAATGTCGGGTGTGCCACGCCATCACATCATGCGAACTAGATAAATTAAAAGTTGTTAAGAGGTAGCTAATATTAAAGAAAAACTTTATCATTATTCCAGCCTATCCACTACCAACCGTAAGGCTCCCTCATAAACGGATACTGTTTGTCAACTCGGTTCCGTAGGTTGCAGGTTCGATTTCGGCACGGAAACAGTATTTTTATAGCCTTCGAATCATTGTTCCGAATCTTGGCACTTGTGTATATATCAAAACTGTTTGATTTAATTTGTAGATTAAATATTGTAAGGCATTGGTTTAATATCCTAAAAATGTCTGTCTGTCAGGTTCGGCAGTAGATAGAAAAGTTGTGTTATTTTTATCTATTAGTGAACTCCTAAATTTGTTTTTTTCACCAAACATGATGAACGAACAAAAAAGAGGTAGCTTGAGAGTGCTTTCGAATTTTTTTTTTGAACTGTCAAACATGTTTATTACATTGCTGATGGAGAGCATACCCGTTTTCGTCTGCCGAGGGAGAGGTTAATAATTTTTGGCACTTTTCCTCGTCTCATCTTATTTTGCTGAATAGTTTTTGCTCTGAATTGCTGAATGTTTTTATAATATATAAATACTATATACTCTTAAGATAAAACATTTTTCTATTGTTAGATGTCTACAAGTCGATCAAACAAAGTTCGCAGTAGACGCGGCTCAGCTATATTAAAAAGTTTCTAATATGATTAGAACATATTATTGTATGTAACATATCCAAAACAGTTACCAGACACGACTTGGTGGCGCAGTGGCTAATCTTGTTAAAGAAATGTTCAAGCCTGTATATTTTTTAAATACAGGTAATATATATTACATAGCGAAGACTGTGAAGAAAAGAAACGCAAAGCCATTGATTATAGACGCTCATAAAATTACACTTTCACTCATATCCAAACTTACACAAAATAAATTAAAATTAAAATTTTGGGGTTATTAAGACATATACTCGTCTGGTTGGGTAATAATTTAATTATTTATTTTACTTTTTTACTTTAAAGATAACTTATTTATTTAGGAGGGGGTTAGGGGGAAAGAGAAAGAAACCGGCGGATGATGCGAGCGGTAGCAAGACCGCCTTCTGCATTCGAACTCGGAGCGGTCCGTCACGGAGTCCCAGCCGCCTCAGATGTTCCGAGAGACTGACTGGGATTAACCCATTTGCAGAGACGACTATCGGAATAATTTCGGTCGGCATACCACCCTACACGTCGGTCACGTTGTGAGCCAGGTCCAGATATTTCGTTTTCTTATCTGTTTCGGCTTTCACGAGGTTCTCGTCATATGGAATGGTGATATCGTCATCTGTCATCTTGCCACTGACCACGACGATGAGGAGTGGTTCCTTGGTCCCACGGTCACCGCCCCGACACCCATTCTGAGCGCGTGACATTACTCGATTCAAGTTAAGATGTCGAGTGATGTTCGCGCTCAGTATGGATGTCAGTGCCTTATATATAGTGGTTAGACACGTAGTGGGGCGGTATTTACTCGGGTCTGCGGTAACCTGGTCTTTAGGAAGTAAATGAGTAACCCCAGTAGTAAAGGGGCTCGGTAGCGACTTCTAGTCGAGAGCACAGTGTGGCACTCCACGAACCCCTTTAGCCAGTAGTGATGCAGCCCGTCGAGTCCCGGACTTTTCCAGTTCGGGTCCCTACGGACCGCATCAACTACGTCGTCTGTTGTTATGACGACTGGGACAATGGGTGTAATATGTGCAAAATTACTTGCCAAGACCTCTATCCAAGGGCCCTCGCTGTGGTTTTCTGACGGGCGGCCTGATTCGGTCCTTGGCCCGTTTCGCAAGTTCGTGGTCGCTCCAACGACTTATAGAGCGCCGACCTCTCGGTATATCGCCGAATCCGCTTCCCCCAAGCAGCGATCCTTTGCTTCAGGTCGTCTATGCGCTCCGTCAGCTTTTGGATATCTGGCAGGGACAAGCTGACATTGGCCCCAGCAAACGCCATCCTGACGGTGCGCACAATTCTCGGCATATTATTGCCCGACTTGAATCTTGTCAACCTGCCAATGAGGGCCCCTTGCGATATGGTCCTCAATTCTTTTCCTCCACCCTGAGATAGTGCTACTTTGCCTATTAGCACGACCAGTCGTTAGAAGTTTAGCACCAACAATACGGCATAATGCCAATGCAGCGCCAAAGAGAATTTAGTCCGTATCGCAAAGGTCCCGGCTAGCTTCCAAATAGGTTGCCAGCATTGGATTAATAGCCGTTACGACAGCCCGATTCCGCTTGCTTAAGGGTATGCGGGGGAGTCGTGGTCGGCACTAGAGCGGCGCTTCGCGCATTTTCAGATTCACCTCTTCTGACAAGCTCCTCATTTGCTCCGTTTCCTTAGCGACCATTCCATTATCGTATGAATCCACCGAAACAGGGAAACATGTTGATCCTCAGTTTCTGGGGCTACATTTCCAGCCACAGTGTTCTCACACGACGCAGGAATAGTCTCACTTCGTAGTCCTTCGAGTTCGGCATCATGAAATATTTTCGAGCGCATGATGTAACGAACTCGATCTGCCAGTTTCTGTTTAGTGACGGCAATGGATAGCTCTAGCTCAGCAATAAAGATATGCATCCTAGCCCGGTATGCAAATCCTTCAGTTTCGCCCCCTCTCGACCTTAAATACGCCCGCAATGCCTTCTGATTGATATCAGTCGGCGTAGTCCATCAGAGGCGGATGCCGATTGATGGGTCCTAGAGCTAGGGCCTTGCCGACACCAAGCCAGGTGATGGGGATGATGGATGCAAGGTGCTGCTAGGTGACCGTGCAGCACCTCACGTTCGACTGGCGGTCCGCTTTCTGCTGCGTCCATCGCCAGCTCCAGACGCGCCCTGGCGGCCCCTAGGAAGCGGCCCTATACACACTCTTTTATTTTCCATCATCATTGAATGGGAGTCTTGTAACGGGTGATGCCCAGACCCGGCACCGTTTTACATGGCGGGGCCATACACAAAGATGGGCCTGCGCTGGTGACAAAAAAAATAGGGTTATTTTTTTTCGAATTACGGTGCTAACACCTCTTGGCAAGGTACTGACTGCTTGCGCCGACGCAACAGCTTTGTCACTTAAACTGTTACGCTGGTGGGCGGTGGGGTTCTTTAACAAATGCTTAAAGAGTGAGCACCATTTAAAATCAACATATGGCGTAAAATAATAGCGGTGCTACTTTACATTGCGTTTTATTTTGATACCTGAATAAAGTCTATTGTCTAATTGGATTTCAAGTAAAAAGGTTATATTTTATGAATATATATTTCACATAAAATTTCCATCATTAACATGTTAATGTTGTCAAATTAAAACAAACATGTTTACAAAAGTTGATTTAATTATATACCTCTGCTCTGCTCAGTGAAATATTTTTAGAGTTGGAAATGTCATGACAGGCAAACACATTATAACATATGTAAATATGATGTGATCGAATTAACACGCACATAAAATCATTTGCATTTACCAACCGTATCGGAAGCATAAATTATATAACTGTTTACTATAATGAACTAAATAGATAGAAGAAACGGATATATTAGATGTAGATATCAAGGCTGCCTTTCGACATTCCGTGATATAAGACGAATAAGAGAATATTCATGTCGTAAATTTCACTTACTTAAACAAAAACATAGTCATTAATCGTAACTCTACCGTGAGCTGTATAAGTGTTTTCTCAAACAATACGTCTCGCGCAAAGTTCGTTTAGATTGAACCACATATAGATTGTATGTTTAAGCCACTTGCTTGTTAAGACATTTCTCTGATTTTAATTTAATTATATTTAGTATCCTTAACTGTTTTCAATTCAGTGATCCATCGTTTTAAAGACTAATATTATATTCGTTAATCACAAATCTCGTAGACTATAGATAATTATATACGAACAAGAAGACAAAGTCACACCTGTAATGACGAGTTAGGCATAGCACTATAATCTAAATCAAAAACCTGGCAGGTTTTCGCTGGTCTTCGCTGACTTAAACCCAGTTTAATTGCTACTATACGTCCTCATATAAGAAAGCCTCCGAGTCAGTTAAAATTTGGGCGATGCAATCTGTTCAGCGGTGCCAGAAAAATTTCCGGTATTTCGAATTGCGGAAGTTAGTACAGTGAGGCTACGTACGTCTATCCGAGTACAAGATCAGAGCAACTATCAACTATTAAAACTATCGGGTTGCTGAAAAGTGTTAACCGGCTAATGTAAAATGCTCGAAACTATTCACCGCAGCATTTGAAGATGATTTCAAGCTCCTGAATTGGAAAGGATACGGTATCAACATCAATTTCTAATACATTGCTCACCTTCAATTTGCCGACGACATAGACCTTATGGCAGGGTCGCTGGAGGAGCTTAGCACTATACTCAATGACTTCAATAATTTTTTCAAATAGATTGGTTTTAATATCAACATAGACGAGACGAAGACCATTTACTAACGACCATGTCACACCAATATCGGTTGTTATTGGGAATACTACATACGTAAGTATAGGTATACGTATAATACAAAGAGCAGTAGGTTTATATTAATAAAGGAAGCATGGGTGCACCTTTTTTACTCCAAAACTCAACCTCACCATGAACGGTGCAACCTGCTAAACAACGGCCCAAGTTCAGACAACTGACAGTTGACAGCGAAATTTCGTTAATTATGCCAAATCTCCTAATGTGGTACTGGCACTGTGTTCAACAACCTGTCTGCCCTGCCCTGCCAGCGTGGTAAATAAAGGCAAAACATTCATACATGGTAAGATGCAACCTTTCTTGAAAAAGTCTATGTCACTGAACTGAACACGAAATGTACACGTACGCCGTTTACACTACGGAAACAATTGTTTTATAAGATATATACAAGACTTATATTTGAATTTAAAAAAAATATTTTGCTTTCATGAAATATTTTTATCTTATAGTTTAAGTTGCTCTGGAAAAAACGCTGTGCCGCAAAACTTTCAGAGTGCCCCTGTATAACAAGTTCCAGATAAACTTTTTAGTGAGCAGTACTGCGTTACTTCCGTGCTTTTCAAAAGCAAGCAGAGAATATAAAAACAGATGCATGTATTTGCTAATTTTAAGCACATTTATACTACATATTCTAACAAGCGAGATGGCTTAGAATTCTTGGGCATTAAGAATCATATTACATTTCTTAAAATTAGTTTTAATAACGATGCAGTGATATGCAAGTACATTTAGTGTTAACCTAGGAGGATTAATGGTTAACTTAATATATTTTACTCCATTTTATTATATGCCATTGTAGCGTCACAGGGACCGTTAAACTTTAAGATTCATTGGAACCGAGTGACTCGAGTTTGATAGCTAATGTCGATACAACTAATGTTATCAATTCTGTTATTCTGTGAATTATCTTCAGTCACTGCTGCTTTTTAAAATTCAGCAAACTTATAATTTAAGAAACTTTCTGTTAATTTTGTAGTATTTACATGTGTCCCAATAAAGCCTTGACATGAAATATGTGCAGTGATGAAATGTAAAAGGGTTTTAAGCATTTATCAAAGACTTGCAACAAAAATATAACAGCAGGAGAATAAATCATTTATACAGTTAATGTCACTAACGATGTCAGACAATGACATTAAGATGATATTATGTTCAATTTGCCTCCCTTGAATCCTTACTTGACAGGTCGTTTCAGTGAATGAATTTTCTTTGTCTGCTTCAACGTCGGAGGCACAACCAGACATTGCAAAATCAAATTATATGCGAGCGTTATCATCAGCTTCAATATTTTTCTATGGCTTTAGATTCATAAAGTTCACTCGAGATTCAAAAAGTACAAACATAATAATGTTCCTCGTTTATTTTGAATATACGGGCTTATTTTACTAAACATATAAGGGTAGGGAACTTTCTCACATATCTTAAAAGTCTTTAACCTCAACACAAACAATTCTATAGTCTATTCATACGGTTTGGGCGAAGACCTCTCTATTGGTATATACTTGTACACATTGATGATTAGTAAAAAAGATAAAGTGAGGATAGTTTATTTTAATTATTTCTATAGCATAATATCTTATGGTGTTTTGTACTGAAGACATGCGACTACTATGGAAACTGTATTCGTTTTACAAAATGGCCATAAGGGCTATTTATAATCATAATTTTAGAACATCTCTTAGAGAAACTAAACTTACCTCCTAACCTTAGATTATCAATACATATATGAAAATGTAAAGTATGTACATAAATACATTTAATAACATTTGTAATATTTATAAAGTAATAATAGGAACAGACACAAGTTTAAATACTTAGAGAAGCAATGGAGCGTGATCTAATCAATAGCTTTTTAAACTTTTTTCTATTAGTTTGCGTGTGAATTTATTAACCAAGCACACATAAACTATTCAACGTATTGACAAAGTTTTGTCGAGATAGGTTGACAGAGCGGATTATAAACATATCTATAGTCCAGTCTACATCTGCAATAGCAACCACCAAGCTAAATATGGTGGGGTGAGCACTAAACTAGAACAATTTCATTTCCACATCGTGTCTATACACAAAAACATTTTGAAAACAGTATTATATTGGGACCTAAGGGATTCAATTGAGATCAAATCAAGATTTATCAAACGCTGCTGGCCGACATTGGAGATGGCTAGTTCCGTTCCTCTGAGGCTAAGATATTTGTCTGAATTGAAATAATAAGGTACCAACAGGTAGAGAAGGGAATAAGAGTTATGAGCAATTAGGTATGCTCAATGTACATTTTTTTAGGTCATTTATATGAAAATTATGATGAATTTAAAGTATCATAGTTACAGTTTTTAAAATTAACTCCTTTTTACTTTATTTCAGTTTACCGAATAAAATACTTATTTTATTGTAATTTTATTTATTTTGGTATTTAATCAGATACATTGAAATGCTAGTAGTAGATTGTTTTCAAGCTTTTATTCACGTCATCGGCCTATGTATTTTAGGTCTATCATAACATCTTGAAATAACTTTTTTGTCATTTGTCGAACTCTGTAAAGTTTGTTATACTCTTGGATAACGAGACATATTTGTCTAGGGTACGAGTTATTTTATAATTTAATTTCAATAAAAAGTTTATTAGCGCCCCAGTGTGGGATAGTCGACTATGAATATTTACAGATGTCATCAAATTATTTTAATATTTAAGAGCGTTTACACCACACGGCTTTTCATACAAACTTTCAAGTCTGAAATCTTCGTAATTAAAAATCGATTTTAAAGAAACGCATAAGTAAAAATACATTGAACGTTGATATGAAATGCCGTGAGGTGTAATCCCTCTTGAGACATGCCCAGTATCGATATATATTATCGTGGAAGAGCCAAGCGACAGCTTTTGTGGCTGCGCAAAAGGGCCGGTTCGACCGTGACAGAACCACGGCCTTGTAGAATACAGGCGTTAAGTACTGGCATGTTCTGCTTCTACGTTACATTCGGTGAGTGAGGTAACCGGAGGAGCATTTCGCACTCTTCTCCTTACCCCCTCGCCTAATATTCTCGAAGGCCGGCAAAGCACCTGCAGCTCCCCTTGTGAAAAAAATCGTATGATAAATCGGTATTAACAATTAAACGTTTTAGGGATGCTAGCACCGGGAACCTAACACTAGTTACGCGAGTAGGTGGATGATGGCATGCATACATGACGAGTACAAGTACAACTGCTGTTAATTTTCGTTTTATTTTGCTTTAATTACCATTAATATAAAATACCGTGTGGTTTCCCGGTGAGCGTTACATTTTCCTGGGTTTGTAAAGCTGTCAAAGTCCATTAATTTTTTAACGCACAATTTTTGTAGTTTATTGTGACCGGAATATCGAGACTATTATTACCGAATCTATCGGCACATAATAAACTGTTATTTCTGAGATTTAATTGCGTGTGTCAAGAAAGGATGAATACTGATAGAGCCTAAAAAGAATGTCATTATCATTTATTTCAATATAATTTCATGTCATTTTTCTAAGTCATCATGATTGTAAAAAAAATTGTTTGTTTTAATTCAATTGAAAACAAAGTTTTAGAGAAACAACCGACTTCAACTCCTATGTTCTCCCCGCCTTCAAGGTTGGAATATTTTCTTAAAACTTAAATGTGATCACGAGGTCACTACTGTAACTTTTATATTATTCAATGAAACAGAATCAGTAAAATCCGTTCAAAATTGGCGAACATATCGCGTAATATTTTGTTGAAGGCGGTTGAAAATTATTTCATCACGACTACGTATCGTTCCTTGTCACGACATGACTGCATAATATCCTTAACTTCTCGTCGGTGTTCTCGAAAAAACTCTAGAAATTACGTGACTCGGCTGTTAAAAAAGTTTACACAGTAAACTGGTAGAAAATCATATCAAATAATTCTAATTCTTGTAGTGCATCAGCATACCGATTTTCAAATTGATTAACGTAATTAGTTTAACATGTATAAACGTAATTACTTGTATTTGACGACCGTTGCATTAACGTTTCTTAAACTTTACGACAGCATAATAAGCGAGGAGTTTGAAAGTTCCAACTACAATTTAACTCAGTGTATCGCAATCTTTTAACCAAGGTTTGTAAGGTGATAAGAACGTTTGAGAAAATAAACACTTAACGAATAATGTTAAAGCACAATCAAATAATATACTTAACAATTATGTACTTGTGACTAGTTTATGTAATCGCTGTCATTATTAACTTACTGTCATCTGAATAAAAATAATAATCATTACATGAAACCTTCTTCATATGGGTTGTGGAGGGCGCGTACTAATGAGTTTTTCAAAATTTATGTACTATTTATATAGTTGGCCTGGACACAAAAACGGCGACAGACTCTCTGCCTGTCACGGTATCCCAAATAAGCTCTTGCTAAAAGAGAGTATGATATATTTTTTAAATTTACTAGAAGATTAAAAAAGACATCATGCCTCTTCAGAATTCCTTCTCAACAATGGGTAAACAGGATATTAATATTTGTTCAAAGAAATTGAACCTGGGACTCGAGGCATTGGAGCCAGTCACTCAGCAAGTGCATATTTTGATATATATGTATATAAAAATCATGGATTTGCCGTTGCCACGTTAGCGTTCCAGAAGCCTGGAATGTATGAATCAACGCGGTTAACATTTATTGTTCTGGATATTTTAGTTAATTATTGTACCATAAGACGGTGGCGACGACGATTTTTAAAATATATTAAAATACATTAAAGTTAATTTATCTGCAGGACAAAATAATTTCTTCTATAAATTTTAATGCGTGTGTCAGTTTTCTGTCTTTCACGCTCGTATCAGGGTGGAAATCTATCCGATATTGCAACACCCACAGACAAATAAACTCAGATTTCTGACGAAGAGCAGCATCGATAGAGCAAGAATGTCGACACTCTTATCAGCATACTTCCGCAGCGTGGTGATTATAGGTAAAACCTCTAAGAAATGCACAACAGGTAACAATTTACATTGTGACATCTGAATTTTAAACCTAGTGAATATATTAATAGAAACACTATTTACGGTTTTAAAATTATTGCAACATTGTGCTACAATTAGACCGTATTAATTAATTAAACTGAACTGATCCATGACAAGACTGCATAGTCCTGTAAATCTCAACACTGTATTTAACGGTTAACGGTGCTTGAAGGTATTAAAATATTAATTTGATTATTTTTTTTATGAGATACATAATATAGTATGTAGTATTTATATTATCTCCCTTACTTAAACTCACCCCTATCACCCATAAGGTTAGGCAAAGATTACAGATTCCTATTTAGCCCCAATCAGTTCAGACATACGGGCATCTGCAATTTAAAAAAAAAACATTTGTATAATAAAGGTATTTAAAAGAATGAGTATTTAAATTGCTTTTAACTACGTAGTTTTGAAACGAGATAAATAATAATATTTTTTTTATCTTCTGTATATTTTTCATATTTACGATTTGTACATGGTAATGTTCTAAAAATCACTGCAATTCTGCTGATACTTAAAAAAGGGAAACCCTGAGTTATAAGTACCAGAGTCCGTATCCGATATGCCCCAAAAATATTTCAGAAAAATACCGTGTCTAATCTAAATTAGAGATTTAGATTACGATCCTCGTCACACAGAAGATATGTGATTTTTATGGTATAGCGGATAAGAGACTGTATTCCAATGACACAATTATGAAATTCACGTGTTAATATAAAATGTAAGCATGTGAGTTCCATAATTTAAACATAGATCTAAAAATAATTATCAACATTTATAGAATACAACACGCATACAAAATACAAAATTAATGCCATTTATATATCAATGTTTTCAACTGTCTCACTTCCTTCATATTAGTTGCACGACATGCTTCATGGTACATTTCTATTCACATTGTAGCTATATATTTTTGGTTAAAGTACATCTTAAAATATACTACCACAGTTAATATTAAAATTCAAAAGATAAGTTCAGTGTCCAATAAAAGAAATAACTAATTTGATTTAATAAAATTGATTCTGTGAACTGACTTTGATCCCCGGTGCTGGCACAACCAAAATTGTAATTTATGTTCTGTATTTACAACGTACCCGGTTTGTGTTAAAGAAAAGATTTTGAGGATTACATCAAAATATTTCCTTTGTATCAAGTCCTCTGCTTGACCCCAAGCAAATTTATACAGGTCTGAAAAATAGTAAAAAAAAAAAACATTTGTATAATAAAGGTATTTAAAAGAATGAGTATTTAAATTGCTTTTAACTACGTAGTTTTGAAACGAGATAAATAATAATATTTTTTTTATCTTCTGTATATTTTTCATATTTACGATTTGTACATGGTAATGTTCTAAAAATCACTGCAATTCTGCTGATACTTAAAAAAGGGAAACCCTGAGTTATAAGTACCAGAGTCCGTATCCGATATGCCCCAAAAATATTTCAGAAAAATACCGTGTCTAATCTAAATTAGAGATTTAGATTACGATCCTCGTCACACAGAAGATATGTGATTTTTATGGTATAGCGGATAAGAGACTGTATTCCAATGACACAATTATGAAATTCACGTGTTAATATAAAATGTAAGCATGTGAGTTCCATAATTTAAACATAGATCTAAAAATAATTATCAACATTTATAGAATACAACACGCATACAAAATACAAAATTAATGCCATTTATATATCAATGTTTTCAACTGTCTCACTTCCTTCATATTAGTTGCACGACATGCTTCATGGTACATTTCTATTCACATTGTTGTTACATCTCTTTTGATATTATGTGATAAAACTATGTCACTGCTCACACTTACATTAAGTAAATGTAAACGCATGTTTAGTTAGTTACAGTTAAGTTTTTGTTTGAAAAAACATTAATGAACTTGAAATTGAGTTCAATATTTCATGTTTAAACATGAAATTAAAGTAAAACCTTTCTAAAGGATTCTCGATATCTCTGTCAAACAATTATTCATTTTGTAATTGTTATGTTAATTGTTTCAAATCAGATTAAATAAAAATATGAAATATTTTCATTTGTTTTTTTCTCTCTAATTGAGTCCTTCAAATCAAAACAATAACGTAATAGGCATTTTAATAGCCAGTTGTAATGCTTTGATGATCAATTCACTTATTAACATTTTATTGCAGTGTTCTGTTTTATACAAACAGTTAAGCTATGGTTGTTGCGCTACCTTTAAGCACTAACAAGTGTATTAACAATGTTATATTTTATGTGTAACATCAGGTACTTACCTCCGCTTTATACCGTAGCATTAAAGTAGGTTAACGTCTACACTATAAATCACTGTTTAGATTTAATGTCACTAAACTTTTTTTTATTTAGATTACAATAAAGCGAATCAGTTTATACATACACAATTAATTCCATCATGGACAAATTATTAACTATGGTTAACACGAAAAGTTACTTTACAGGTATCGAGTACTCACGCTTTTTACCGCCTACGGCTTAGACGACCGTTCACGCGTAGCGACCGCGTAGCACTGAATGAATCGGATTCACAGCTCTACCCATTAGTAGGTTTTTTCAGCACTTAAGATTTTTCCTTTGAGCTACGTAACGAAGGTCGTCCTACTACTGTGACTATTAAGCGTTCACACTTATCATTTCAACAATATAAAAATAAACATTATACAAAAAACAAAGCACATTAAAGTGTTACATAATATGCTTTGAAGTTTAAAGAAACTAACAGCTAATTTGGTTATTAGGTTATAAAACTATCGAACTTATAATATTTTGACGTAGCTATATATTTTTGGTTAAAGTACATCTTAAAAATATACTACCACAGTTAATATTAAAATTCAAAAGATAAGTTCAGTGTCCAATAAAAGAAATAACTAATTTGATTTAATAAAATTGATTCTGTGAACTGACTTTGATCCCCGGTGCTGGCACAACCAAAATTGTAATTTATGTTCTGTATTTACAACGTACCCGGTTTGTGTTAAAGAAAAAGATTTTGAGGATTACATCAAAATATTTCCTTTGTATCAAGTCCTCTCTGCTTGACCCCAAGCAAATTTATACAGGTCTGAAAAATAGTAAAAAAAAAAATCATGGCCATGAGAGCAGTCAGTTTCCTATTCATTCTACTGTAAAATATTACCTAGGAGATAGAGAGAGAGAACAAAAATATACATCTAAAACACGTAGTATAACGTCATATTTTAGAATTAAAGAGAGATCAGAGAGATGCCTCTCAATATAACATGGCATGTTTCTATTCTTTGCACGTGAATCTATGCGTTGCAGTACATTCCGTTAGCCATATTCTTAATTTAATTAGAGAATCGCAGAGAAAATTACGTTAGTAAATATAAAAGTACGGAATATGTTTGTTTGTGCTTGAATTATTGTATTTTTTTTTTCTTATTCGATATCTTCTTACATATTTTAAGTAAAGTTACTTCTATAATTGATTAAAATATAGTTATTAATAGGTTTTGATGAAATATAACGGCCGACATTTTGTGATGCAAATGCTCAATAAACGCTCTTCCCGAATGAAATATTTAAGCAGTGGGATATGAATAGGCTGCCAATTTTAGTTAATAGTTTTTAGGCATTAATCTAATTTTACCGTGTCGTGGTGCTTTATTGCTAGTTTTATGAGGATGTTAAAGGTCGCTCTTGCCGTAAAAAAAGTCCGAAACTTTGATATTGAGAGAAGAAACATAGTACTAAGGACTGCGAGGCCCAGCGAGTAGAGATTACCTGATTGTTGAACCATGGTTCTAGGGATCCAATCCAAGCTGGACCGAATATTTGTGCAACCTACGAATTGATGGTTTTTGGATCTGGTCGTATTGTAGTGCGTCTCTCGTCACTACTACGCTTGACCCTTCCAATGATTTATTCGCAATAGCGTTACATCGGAGTCGAGAATGTAAAGAAGAGTGAGTGCCTCTGTTTTCCATACATTTGTAGCACTATAATATATCCAATGAACTTGTTAATTGGTGAAAATTATCAGCAGAAATCGCCGTGTAGAAGTCGACCAGAACGACATCATCAAGGACCAGTAAGTAGTCGGTGCACACGACTTTAATAACTTACAAATAAAGCTTCTCTATTAGTAATGTCATTGTATTACAAGCCAACAGTAGATTAACAATGTCCTATTTTCATGTCATATGAAAAATTGCTATTTTCAGTAAGATATAACGTAATTTTTAGAAGTGAGAATTTGTGAGTTAAAATTATGATGATGACTTATTAGTCATTAGTAATTGCTTATCCTAAGCTACCGATTAATATTTATTTGATACATGTGTATTTATATCACGTGTACTGTATTCTCTATTCAAAGAAATTTTATATAATTTGTATAACTTGTATGCAAGGATATTTAATATGTACATTATACATACATAGTTGGTGTTATTGCAGATGCAAATAGATCAATACTTAGCCATGTTTGCATTTACGTGAGGCCTGCCGGTGCCCTGTCACGCACCCTAAGTTAAACAGCGCTGCTAATTAAGTAAGCTTAATAATTGTTTTAACGGTTAGATACGCCACTTGAAATGGAAGTTTGTTTACGGTATAAAATACAGTTTCTACATACTTAAGCCATCGCATAAACTTTATTTTTATTGTATCGGGATGAAAAATAGGTCAACAGTTCTTCAGGCGGTAAGTGGTTATTGCAGCCTATGGGCACCTGCAAACAACTTCAATTGAAGAAAGTTACAGATGCGTTATCACCTCTGATGACTAAGATGGAATGCATCACAGCCCGTAATTATACAGGCTCTTTATTTATTTATTTATTTATTTATTAAGGATTACCGACAAGGTTAATACATAACAAAGAAATTTTACTAAAATGCTTAGAAAAAAAGCATGTGGTGCCACCTTACTTAAAGGCAACCACGGAAAGCCAGTAGATACAGTCTAGTACAGTTAAATTAATTTTAATATTATTCAGATCTATTACTTATCTAAAATTACATTATACTGAATTATGAAAAGCTACATCTTGACAACAATATCAGGCGACAAAAAAAAGAAGGATTAATAATTAAAATCAAGAAAATTCAATAATTAAACAACCTTCAATTTTCTCCTATCAATTCTTTTGTAATGCCCTCAGAATTATTGTTCTAAGCTCAGTAGTTTTAACTGTATACCCATGTCCATGTCCATTTTTTTTTATCTGTAAGCTGCCTACAGGAGGAGAGAAGCTTAAAATGCTTTAGACGGGTGCTATAATTTGGTAATTTCTTTATAATACCACAGTCATACCAAAGGTGAAACGTTTCTGTATTCTCTGTAAAATATTTTTTGAGAGAGTTTAGAGCCGGGAAAGCTCCACCGCGCTGCTCTGGTCGGGTTTTGCGGAATTCACACATCCTAGAAATAATGAGACGTAATAATCTTTTGTTATTTCTCAGTCATGCAGGTTTCCTCACGATGTTTTCATTCACCGCCGAGTACGTAGTAAACTCGGCTCTTGAAATTGCTAACAATTTAGTGGTACCGACACCACGGCCGAGGTTATGTATATGTGAATATAAAACATTAGGTAATTTTTTACTAATACTCAAATTCCTGTATTAATAAATTCATACATGTTTTGTTATAATGCAATTTTCACCTGAAAATGACTATGGGAACAGATTGCTAATTCTGAAAGCCATGTACTTAGTTTGTACACATGCACTAATGCACTCGAGGATTCAATCACTGGGTAGAGATTATAGCCAGTTAACGCTGTGTGTTTAGCTAATTGCGCTCAACTAAGTAACCTAGCCAAGGTAAATATACATCTGCAAATTGTGTAAACCTTATTTGAAAATTTCTCATGGCCAGGCCTGTGTGTAGAACCGGAGACCTAAGCTATAGAGATATCAGCCATATTTCTAAGAGTTGACATGAGGTGAGGTGATGAAGCTTTAACCGCTATTCCTCAGATACATCATCTGTTGGATATATATGACCTTACTATCAGGGAACGACTTTTATATATAACGAGAGTAGTTTAGTTAATTCTTAATGTTACAAATGCTTTACAAGATTAAAGATGTTTAACTGTGTGTTAAGCCACCATCAGTTTTTTATAATTAATTTTGGTCTACTCTACACAGAATTTTTACAAACAATTTCAAGATACTGGGGACCCTCCCCAGTATCTTGAAATTGAGCACTAGTGTGCTTGGATTGGAATAAAGTTTTATTTTATAACACTCGTAGGATCCAAAACCGTTGGGTTTCAGGGTTCTTGTCTATCGAAATAAGGATAATCCTTTTATTCATTTCAATTGCTTACGGGGCATACATCATTGTAAGAAAGGGTGTTCTTTTGTTAGTTTTGTCAATTTTTTACGTGGTAGAGCTACGCGGCGGCTTTGTCTACTGCCCGGCCTGGAATATCAGTCAGTTAAAAGTTAGTTTTTTATGTATGTGTAGTATTCGCGGTAATCTACGAAAGCCGTAACTATTAATTTCACAATAATTCAATCAAAGAATTAGTGTCGAGCAGTATCCAATCAGATTTTCACCAAATGTATGTGGTACCTACAGTTTCAGGGTAGTAAGTTTAGAGATTTAGTCTTTCTCTGCACAGGAGTCGTCTGGATTGATACCACGCTATTGGTCGCTTCTGCCGCCAAACCGCAGTGCAATTACTGATGTGTTCCGGTTTGAGAGTCTTCAGGTATGACGCATCTGTAACCTCTCGATTGTAGTTGTTTACAGGGCTGAAGTAGTCACTTATCATCAGGGAGACTTCTAGCTCGTTTTTCACCACAATACTGCCACGAATGGCCGATAACGTCGTGTCAACTCTTACGTATTCGAATAAGTCAAGAGAAATATTTTTTTTCATCACCAAGAAAAGGAAGTAAAGAAAAGGAAAACGAGGAAAAAGACAAGAATTAAAGGTGACCAGCAGAGAAAAAGACAGACTACACGTGAAAGATCACGTGCGAGGGATAGTACCTCGAGGAAGAAACTCTGGAATCTTTGTAAGTGGTCAAATAAATAGTAATAATAGTAATAGTCAAATAAATGTAAGAAATTGGCCTTTTACTCCAATCTCCCAACCCACAGCTCGTAAGAATACATAAAAAAATATTATTTGATTCATTAATTTGATCACAATATTATTTAATAGTTAAATTATTTGGTTCCCACGATAGCCCAGTGGTAAGTGGATCTGCCTCAGAATCAGGAGACTCGAGTTCGACCCTTCGAGTTAAGTGCTCGTACCAATGGGTATTTGTATGTTATTTACGATTTGTATCGTTGGCTTATACACTTAGGTGGTGACATTTCACCACCTAAGTGTATAAGCTCTGTTAAAAAGTGGGTTGAAAGGACTAAAATGTCAAGACCTCTAACCATTCCAGTATTTGTCATACGGTCGTGAGAGCTTATTTCTTTATTTCATTTATCAGACTACTGCGAGATGTTTCTCTTAAACCAAGCTAATGAATAACAAAACATCGACCACTCGTTTTTAATTATAAATACTATTTTGTATCAATAGTTATTTATTTAAACTAAAATCCCATAATGACAAAAACAATCATCTCTCTTTCTTCCTTATCTATCTATGTCTTATTTTTCCACTATGTTGCAACTCATCTATTAAATTATATCTTCATAACCGCTTTTATGTCTAAATACTGTTATACAAACTGTCTTTAAATATATTAAATAATTTAGCAACATCAAAATATTAATTAGGATGCTATGCGCATTAAAAAATAATCTGTACTTGACTAATTCCCTAAAGCATACACCACAGCACGGGCACTAAATGCGGCTTAGTCTTGACGCAACCATTTGCGTAATTTGATTTTATGCTCAGATTAACTAAAATACGTTTAAAGTACATCATAATCTTTGAAAAGATGTTTTGTTATAATATATTATTGAAAAATAAAAAATATTACTTGTTAAAATATTACTATACTATTATGTAGTAGTAGGTACTATTTACGTTGAACGTATTTAGACTGGGTACACACTCACTTCAACTATGGAGTTGTTGATATCGACAATAAATATCAAAATACTACATGACTTGTATGATATGCTAAGTATGAAATATGTAATTACTTAAATATCATTTAACCAAACATTTAGTTATGTTCCGAACCTTCAGAATCTCTTGACTTGGTGCAGTTTTGTATGACACCGTCGATTTCATTTTTATATGTGATACCTAATGTAAAGCGTGGTGTCGTGTGTAAAGGGAAAGACATGAAATCTTTCTTTTTTGGAAGATGTTGACTAACGGAAGAGGCTCTAACGACTGACAGGTGGCGAATAAACCATACGATTATGCCGCATAGAAATCTGACAGACTGGGGAAAATAAATCTTATTGAACTCAATATCGAGTTTCCGACAAAAATAAAATGAAACCCTCTGTGTGCTAGTCTGATCGCGCCTTGATAGTATTGTTCATTTCACGAGTAAGAGACAAAATGCCTGAAATTGTCTGAAATTTGTGGTTGTCTGGCGATCGCGTATCCCATTTACATGAGGTTTTAGACGTTTCGCACTTAATGCAGAGCCCGACATAACCTTAAGTACCAGGTATGCGTTTGTGCATTTCAACACGAGACAAAAGCATAGTATTCACTAGCGTGTCATAATAATAGAATGTGCGAAGTGTCTGTAAAAAAAATTGAGTTATTAACGTAAAAAGTTTGTAGATGTAGTAAGGGTTTAAACATTTGTAAATAATATTTTAAATTCAATGAATTTTATACCTTTTAACAAGAATGTATCATAATGCATTTACAATAATGCAACATTTATAATATCGTATCAATGTAATCTATGGCGATTTAACTAACTTCTCAAAACAATATAAGGTTAATAAGAACTGTAAAAGAGGCAAACATGCAAACTATCTACAAGTGTAACGAAACAAATACTAAAGCTGAATATAATATAAACATTAAATTGGTATATATTCAATACTGTGTAAAACAACAAGAAAGTACCACATACTAGTACAATCGTAAAGATATCGTCATAAAATGTAATTTGTATGGTATTTCAATTACCAATTACCATTCCAAGTGTTACGATTATAGCAAATCGTCTTAGAAACCTTTATTTATGTATTTAATGATAATGATAATGATGATGTTTATATTACCGTATTTAAAAAAATGGTGGACCCAATTTTATGCCTTCCCCGCATTAGAGTAATGTTACTATCTAAATTAACACATAACGACTTTTTTTTTTTATTCTCATTAAACAGATTTATGTTCAATATCATCGACTCAACGTAGGAATACGTTTTATGTCTACGTCGAAGAGCACCACTTTTGTTCTAAAAGGTATATTGGTGTTGTGAGCTTCTTAATAATTTTAAAATACGGACATTTTCCTTGTATCTCCAGTTGCCTTAAATCTTTGTTGTAAAAATTTACAACACATATTTTAACATCTAATTTAATTGTGAGGTCTATTATTTTTATCATTATATTGTTGAAGATTCTTATTATTATTCCTTAAAGGCTTTATCTAGAGAAGATATCCTATTGCAGAAAGTATTTGATTTGTATTATCCAAATAACATTTATTTGCTACTGTAACTGTTTGTTTCTCATAATCCACATATAAATCTATATTTATTTATTTAAATAAGAATCAAAAAACAACAAATTTTGATTTTTTAACCATTTTTTTTTTACATTACGTATTCTTGACTCATAAGAATGAAATCATGTAAAGGGAATGTGTATGGTAGTAACAGTAAGCTTAATCAATAACTTCTGTGGCAGCGGTCCAGCATAATGAACGCTCGAACATCTGGTGAACCACGTGATAGCGCTAAACATTCTGTTCCGGATATTGGGCCGACTTGCCGATAAGCCAAACCGCAACGTAGGCATAGGGAAATGAGAAACTTCAATATTGTAAAGTTTAGCTTTAATCTGCTGTATTTCACGGTGACACTAATTTGAATTTTGAAATCATGGATAAAAACGTATCACTATTGTTCATCAAGTAGAAAATATTTAATTTCATGAGCAATGCTAACCTAAGTGCATTTGTTAAGTTTAGATTAAATTCTAAAATTATTATTTCAACAAAATATTGTAATAATTTTGTTAAAAACTGATATGTTTTCTCATTTCCATGAATAACATAGACATTTGTGTAACATATAAGTATTCGTTTTTATTTACAATAATGCAGGTCATGTAGAAATTGTACGAATATGACGCAGTAACTCGAAATGATTCCGCGAACATAATTCAACTAAATTGAAACTTCCTCTGCTCACAATATCATGCGCAGAATGGTGATAGTATAATAGTGGATGTGCGAACACTGTCTCGTAGCAAATTTATGACAAATTTTATACGTTTTATGTTAATTTACTAATAGTACATTGCACTCTGAATAAAAAGCGCGTTGTGCGAAAGGTGTGGAAAGCGTAAACACATTTTAAGTTCTTGGTTAGGGCAGCAATAATATTCAGAAGCCAAAGGCGAAATAGAAAAGAAAGTATTCTACTAAATTGTGCATGCGATAAAGTCCCTTTAGCTATGAAATATTTAACTTTTGTAACTGAAAACACGATTCTTCTATAGTATAAGATGCACGGCATACGAATATCTTCAACCTTCTTATGAATTAAAAGTAATGAGCACAAAATTCTAATCCTTTTCTAATCAGAGCTTATTTAACAACTGACAGATAGTGAAAATGTGACCATCTTAGTGTCTAAGTTAATAATAGAAATTCTACGTAAGTTCCGAAAAAGTCTTGGTACGAAAACATAAGGATCGAACTCAAGTCTCAATCACTCGGCTATCGTGGCTGCAATCTAAGAATCAAAACGCTTTTGTATTAAATTACTCTAACAATATTTTAACCATAGTGAAATTTTAATTATAACAATCATATATAATCTATAAAATAGAAATATTTGTTATATAAAATAAATAAAATTAAAAATTGAGTAAATTTCGAATGTCGCTATTAGTATACGTTTTTCCCGTTTTAACTCGCTTTCTGCCCTACGCGCGAAATCAAAGTCAATTTGTAAGGACATAAGACAGGGGTGAAATTATACAGAGATTAAAACAATAAAACCCGTAACTATATTATAATTAGTTTGTCACCTATCTATCCTTTTCATCAGAATTGTTTCCAAAACATAAATAACACCCTGGTAAAAATACTTGTATATAATATAGATAATTGTTTTTATGTAAAATAAATTAACAGCAATTCCTCTTTGTATACTGATATTTCCAACTGACAACACAAAGAAAGTAATATTTCGATGACGGTTGAATACTGTAACTCTTGACAATATTTGTATACAGATTTAAAGCTTTTAAAGTACGAAACCCAGAAGCACAAGTTGCCTCTACTTCATGGCGGTATTCCGGTAGGCCGTGGTACTACCCGGTCCAGCCCATGCGATTATCAGCAAAAGCCGCCCCTAGGCTCTATCAAGTACAATGATTGTCAGTTCGTTTCGTTCGTTCGTTTGTTCAAGCAATTTTAAGCTTCCCCATATGGCCTGTAGTGAAATACTACGTCTCGGTTTAGTAAGTCTTCACTGCCAACACGCATAGCTCTTGAGGTTTTGAGATATACTCGACGAGATCATGTGATGTTGTTCCCCAAACGCAGTTAGATTCGACGATTAACCTCTGGGTCAAAGTTAGACTTACCTAAGTGGACAATTTGTTCCAGGTATACGTACTCGTCGACAACTTCGAGCGTAGTGTTCCCAACAAAAAAAATCGTCTGAACTGAATGATTTCTTACTTCTTTCCCACATACGCCAGACATAATGATAAATTATACTCCTTCGTCTTCTACAACTGGCGGTTTATGAAATAGTATGTGTGGTACTAAAACCTTTACGAAAGTTGGCATGTTCTGGAGGAAGTGGAAGTCGTTAAGTCTGTTTAGTTACCTGTGTCGACTTTCGAAAACTTAGAGGCGACATACGTCTATCGTATAGTTCTTAAGAAACAATTACGATTTTTCTTGAAAAATAGGACAATAGCTTAGACAAATTCTACAGGAGATCTACAGCATAGGCATTGTATAGGAAGTATGGATCTTACGCGGCTGCAATTTCTTTATTTTTTTTTTTTGATAAGGCATTTATAGCTATACATTATATTGACATTTAAATATTTTTTTTTTGTTAAACTTTACCTACCTACTTGTTAAATAAATCCCAACTAAATAGCTTATTTATTTTGGACTATTACAAATATATCCTTAGCATATTTTATTAAGATCAATTGTATAAGTTTTATAAATAGACCTCTTAATATATTATTAGGTCGCGGGGACATAACACAAGGGCGGCGCTTAATCAGTGTAGGCAGCATACGAAAGATAGCTCAGGCCACTTATTAGTTACCAGGCCCCGGAATCATGTCAATGATCGCAGTCTATGTATTTGTGATCTACCATATTTGAAAGGCATTTTCGTCGTGTATTCGAACGCCTCGTCATTTGACATTGACCTTGATCATGCGAACATAGACGCGGGCACAGATAGTGAAAGGTTAAACATCTTTATTATAAATTACAAACGAATATTGTATAATATATGGGTTCACATGGGTTTAATTACCTCAAGTTACTACCTACTACCCTAATTGGGTACACGTTCGTGAGAGCTATTTTTTTGTGTAATTTTGTGTAAAATATCAAAGCACGCTCGCGTAAGTATCGTTGCAGTTCGAATTGACTGCTTTATATGTGACAGCATAATACGGAGTGCTCAAGCTAACTCAATTTCGAATCTACTAAACCGATTGAAAAAATATATTTGCCTTGTTTTAAGTGAGACTTTGAGCTATAAACAAATTTGGTTTTATTGATATTGACCCTGTCGTTGCGCGCGCCAATAGACAGACAAACTGACACATAACAGCACAAAATTTTCTTTCCTCTTCGTTCTTAATTTTTAACTGATAATATATACCATATAATATGTAAATTTAATGTATATTGTATATTTTATTATTTACATTGTAAATTTATTGTAGCCTTTAAAGTTTTGTTATGGTTTAAGATACGTAGGAATTTTTTATTTTATCATATAGTATCACTGTCATTGTAATGTCAATGTTTAGTAATTCATCTGAATAAATAGCAGTGAAATGAACAAGTTATAACTAAGCTTAATTATTTCCGAGTGCTGATGCCGAATGAAATGCAAATATTTGGATCAAATTAATGAAATACAAACTCAAGCGCAGTTAAAGTGTTTGGGTTGGTACTTACGGGTACAAAATCAACTCCTTCCTTCGAGCAGAAAATCATAATTTCACGTCTGTTTAATCACAAGCAATATACTTAAAAGTATAAATATTAATACTTTAGGAATATAAAAGATATTTCAATCGTTTTTGATATTATAATGATAATGAGAAGTATTTATTGGAAATTTAGTATTCATTTACTTTTGCAATACCTCTCGAAAGAAAATCATTTTTAGTTTCGTTTTGATATGTTCGCGCAAGAACCCGTAATATTTTCAATAAAAAAAATAAAAAAAGTTATTTACAATTACAATAGTCCATGTAATCACAAAACGTACAACCATTGTATACATTGTAGAAAAAGTATTTATAAATTGTATTTGTTTCACAATGTAATAAGCTTCTAAATTAACACTGCTAAAATAAAAAAGGCTTGATCCTGGTTATCGAAAAAGATTTTATACCATGCAACTGCATTTTCAAATTGGTAAAAAGATGAAAATCACAAGGTACGGAGAATATTGCGGGTGCATCAGCTGAGATCCAGCCGTTCAGATAGCAGCGCCTGCAACATCCGACCGATGTGTCATCATTGTCATGATGAAAAAGCACTCCGGCGCGATACTTTCCCCGTCGTTAGTTTTTATATATTTGCTTAGCTTTTTGATCAATGCGGTATGCAATACTTTCCGGTTACTGTCTGTCCTTTAATTTAACAACCGACTATGGTGATACCTTTCGAATCTCAGAAGAAACGACGATTTATCTTTCCAGAGGACGCAGAGACCTTGAATCTCTTGGCTAGCGTGGAGGACAACCTTTACCAGACCTTACTTTTGTTTTTCGTCTACGGGTCAAAATGTTTAACCCACGTTTCATAATTTTCATACGTACATTTGACGAAACCTACTCGAAAAGATTCTGGTGTGGCAATAGGGAGGCTATTGCCAATTATTTCTTACAAACGTGAATTATTCTTTGTGTATTTGGGTTAAAGTTATAACCCCACGCGTGGCCAACATTTTGAATGTTAAGGTATGAGTTAAGTTTAACTGAATACTGAGCTTTAAAATCTTAACTAAATAACGAATAGACCCATGCCTTTTTTTTATTTACATGGGGAAATGCCTGACGCATACCCGCCCTCTCGGGGGCAAGGACGGGTTATGTCGGATTCGCACCGACTAAAACCATGGTGTTCCACCTTTGCCGCATATCGGCAGGGTCACGGGAACGCTTTCGCCCGGAGGCCATGGGGATCACGAAGGCTGACGCTCATAAGCACCAGCCTTCCCGGCACCCCGCCGGATCTGGTCTATGGCTCCGCCGTCGACCACGTTTCGGCCGCGGAGGGTAGGTAGAACGGCCATCGTAATACCGACACTCCTCTCCCCCCGCGGCCCCACCACGGCCTTATCAGCGGTGCGGCCCCCGCCAGAGCCGCTGAGGATTGGGAAAATGGCGAAACGCAATACCAAAACTCCTCTTCCCCCGGGATTCCACCTCGGCCGGTGGGGGCCTGGAGACCGCTAAGCTAACACTCCCCCCACAGTCCACCAACACGCAGGGCTTGGTGAGCCCACTCGGAGCGGCCACCTCGGGACAGCCGTCCCCGCAGATAGGCTGGCCATGTAGGTTCCTCTTGGTTCACCGTGGGAGACAAAGCCACGGTTACTAAGACCCCCTCCCCCCCCCCCACCACGACAAGGCAGGAACTCATTCGGGGGGGAAATAGACACACGCCTATCTTAACCTTACAACCTTCGGGAAACAATGTACGGAGCATTGTTTCCCGATGCAGACTATAATGCTTCAAAACCGCTTTTTGTAGGAAAAAATTGGTAGAGTCAAGCAGTGGCTTTAGCTGCTGTTCGAATGGACCGGCTCGACTGGGGTAGTACCATTACCTCCCAGATTACCGGCGTGAAGTAGAGGTATCTTGTGCTTCTGCGTATCGTTCGATGAGTGAGGTAACTGAAGGCCTACTCCCCCCGCTCCAGCCCCTCTCCTGATCCTTCCTCATGTCTCCTAAATATCCTCAAAAGCCAACAACATTAATTACCGCACGAACTTCGATTTTCTCCATTTTTCACACTAATGTAATTCCCGCCAAATACAAGCGACGAAAAAAATATTTCGTGCAGTTTTTTTTTTTATTTTTGTAGCAATGGCTTATAATAAATTTACAACTACACAGAATGGATTTATTTAACTTAAATTATTAAAGAGCGACATCGATGCGCTGCTTAATTTAAGCGATTCGGCGGCGATAGCAGGACATTAAAATAGTTGCACCTTGTTCGGAACTTCATTCACGAATTCAGTAATAGTCGTGTCCTCGTTACTTTAAGTTTAAACATCAATTTTGGCGTCATTTGCCTTCTGGAACCTAATGGGGTGCCAATCCGCAGTCTTCAGACATATCAAACACTTCAGTATCAAGCACTGTAACATTACCGTTGCGCTAAATTCGTACCATTCCCCCGTCAACGTGTTGCTATGACAGTCCTACGTAAAGGCCACTATGAACACCACCGTGACGGACTAAGCTCGGAAAATATGTGGAGACTATGACCTCATAGAAGACTATGACCTAGAAAACACCCCAGACAATAAATACAAAAGAGACGGCCATAAAGGTTGTTCATCTCACCTCTCACTTAAAGGTCTCCGTCAGAGAATCCACTAAGCAGATTAAGATAGCGACTGATCTCTGTTTTGGAAGACATCACGCTCTAGATACTACCTACTGACAATCGGGGAGATTTCTGAAATCAGAAACTGTTGCATCAATGCCTCGGTCTGACCGGCTTCTACGGTCAAACTGCATTCGAAGACAAGAAAAAAGCTAAATGCTTTGCTAACTGCTTAGGGTTCCTATGTTCTCCCTGCTCCCAGAATACCAACCTCATCAATATTCAGAAGATGGATGATGAAGTAAGGCGCCGCGCTGACATTGACGGATGAACCACTCCCGACAACTACGATGGAAACGGTCAAAGGATTAATTCGCGACCTCAAAACCCGTAAGGCTTTAGGCATAGGTCATTGGCAAAATCCAAAATCAGAATGCCGAAAAATACGGCCACAGGCTAACCTATCAGTCTCCTTTGCTCTCTTGGAAAAAAAATTGTTTTTTAAAGTTGTAGTTTTTAGTGTGTTAAAAAAAGTTAGTGTTCCTAAATTTGCTTAAGCGCAAAAAAAAGTCACATAATGGCTTGTTATAAAGTTGTTCACCCCAGGGGTGTCAGATAGACTTGTGCACATTATACAAGCATATTCTGCGTCATTCTCTCCGTTACTTAATCGCACTTTCCATTATAGAGACGAAGAAACGCTTTCTGGAAGCAATCCATGCTGGCCTTTGTTGCCTGGCATTCCAAACGCTCTTCACAAGCGATTTTCAACAATCCCTTAGGTCAAATCGGCAGTTTTCACTGACAGTACTGCCATATTTGCTTCCGATACTCACGTGTTGACATTCGCCAACAAACCGCAGCCAATGCATTAAGTGATTGGTTCAGGACATGGAGAATCCATGTAAGTTCGGAAAAAAAAGAAGTAGTCTTGTTCACTGGAATATTCATCTCATGGGTGACCGAAGTCCAATACCTAAGTATCACCCTAGATAGTAGACACAATTTAAAAAAAAAAGCATTTTAAAAACGTAAGTAAAAAAGCGGCAATAACGTAAAACGAAAGTAAACAAGCGATAAATCCCAAGTTGATGGCCTTCACGATCTATACTCGTGTGCACCTTGCACGATGAAAATTAATTATAAATTAAAATTCGATCCACTTTCACCCCTATCGACGGTAACCCAAGGACTTGCACCTCCTTAAAACCTGCCTTGGATTGCCGCGAGCCCGTCAACAGGGGTCATTCGTTCGCCATTCGATGTAGCACCTTTAATTATTTGTACTTGCGGGTCTTCTGCTCGCGAGTCTCTTACGCCGAAGCTGTCTAGAGCACCGGGCCAATAGCATTTCTCAATTCTATGGGGGTTATAGTCGATCCGGAACTTTGCTGATTTCAATATAACCTGTCACTGCAGTCTCAATACTGCGACGAGTCCATGTACGTGTTCTTAATTATAAGCCGATTAGTCGAGAGTATATGCGAGTACAAATATTAATAAAGAAATTTATATATAATTACGTGCTTAATATTTATAATAAATGCTGTTCTAAACTAATAACATCATCATGATCATGATTTTATTCAAATTCCGATTCAAAACAAAAACATACATCTTTACAGATATTCTCCATGATCTATATAACCTAATTATTGCCTATTTCATATTATTAACTATAATAACAACTTCCCCATCTTCACCTAGGACCTAGTGCAAAAACTTTCCTCTTCCACCTGCGTGCGTTTAAAAGCCGTTCTATCAACATCGTGTTGCATATTTTTTTTTAATTTTAATAGTAACAAAACATGTATGTATAGGTTAGGTTAGGTTTTTTTTTTTTTTTTAAACTATTTCTCCACAGACTATTTGTCCGTGCCTTTTTTAGATTTGATTTTTTTTATAATTGTAAGATTGTTATATATATATATATTTTGTTTTTTTTTTTTTATCATTACTTAATTAATATCATTAGTTACTTAAAAGGTAAATTGAGGTTACATTATGCCTATTTTGTGTCCATTGGCATTGTCAGGTTTTCCGTGACCGCTGAGTCCCTGTTCCTAATTGCCATTTTTAGGTTATATTCTCTGATTTTTGTTGTTGATGCAGCCATTGCTCTCTGAACCAGCCTCCCTGTTGCGTCGTCGCAGTCATCCGCGTAATAGATGCAGCTAACTGTGTGTCTGGACACCGCCACCACAGCATGCTGAACGCTGTCGTGCAGTTTCAGTTTTCTGCCACAGTTTTCATGACTACGACCGTCCGGATGTGAGTCCTTGGGCCTCATGAACTGTTAGGAGGCGTGACCCGGCGCCCGACCCGTATCCTAAGTCAGATAGGGATTCCTTTTCGGTTTGGGTGAACACCAGGTACATTGTATCAGGAGGGTGCTTGGAATATTTGCTCCTGTGTACCTTTCCTTTTAGTGAGTGTACCAGAGATTTGGATGAGTATATGCCGCTGTAGATCTCATTGAGGGCATACGCTACATCCATTGGGCTCCGGTGCGTACACAGAAGCTCCTGGCTGATCGTGGTTACCAGGTTTGGGCGAGTGTACTGCATCGCGAAAAGGTTCTCTCTGTCGATGAAGGGAAGTTGGTTGATATCACCGATAAGCAGCATTTCTTCCGCATCGCACAGTTTTGTTGCCATCACTATGGCTCCGAAGTGATTCATGAGAGCCTCATCGATGATGAGTCGAGAACATCGAACCCTGTCAGGCTCTCTTACACCGTTTACAAGGACAGAGGCCATAGTGCGTACTTTTGTTTTGGCGTCTGCGCCTATGCGGTTTGCTAATTTTATTTTTAGTTCTTTTGCTGCTTCTAATGTAGTTGTGATTATCAAGTCCCTTCCCCTCGAATTGGTTTACCACCCACGTTGTCTTTCCGCATCCGGGGACTCCGTTGATCCATTTTATTTTTGAAATTGCCAGGTGTCCCATGGCGCCCCGACTCCGTCCTCTGTGATGGCTTCAGCCATATTGAGGATCTTGTCGTTTAGCATCACCCTGGTGCACCGTGCAGTTACAACGATATGGTCACCCGGAGGCGTTTTGAATTTGGGTTTTCCGTTGCTGTTCGATATGTCCTCGTCCAGCATCACGAAGCCTGCCGTTCCACTGTAAGCCGCCATATGATGTTTGATTTTTCCTCTCAGAACAGTAGATGTTTTATTGTCATATATGGCCGCTTCTGTCCTCCTCGAGTAGCACCTTAAGCAGATCCTCACTACCAAGGTGATAAGTTTGTAGAATGTTTCTGCAGGTGTTGAGGTTCGCCTCTATGGTGGCTTTTATTAGTGCTTTAAACTCGAGGAAGGCGTTGATCATGTGATCTTTTGACTCCACTACCGGACGAAGATTTGGGTGGCCGGGTTTTCTCGTGGCGGCTGAGGTTTGGTCATGCTTTAGAGATGTTGATTTGTTGGGTAGCTCTCTTGTGTGCTCTTGTTTTATATTTAGTATTTTCTCTTAGACACTGCGGGTATACTCCGTGCTGCTGCACTTATAGCATATAGGAAGGCGTCTAGTTTGCTCTTTGTTAGGTTGGAGTTGGGTTAGGTTAGGTTAAGTTAGGTTAGGTTAGGTTGAGTTAGGTTAGGTTAAGTTAGGTTAGGTTAGGTTAGAGTTAGGTTGGGATTGGGTTAGGTTAGGTTGAGTTAGGTTGGGTTAGGTTAGGTTAAGTTAGGTTAGGTTGAGTTAGGTTAGGTTAGAGTTAGGTTAGGTTGAGTTAGGTTAGGTTAGGATAGGTTAGGTTAGGTTGAGTTAGGTTAGGTTAGGTTAGGTTAGGTTAGGATAGGTTAGGTTAGGTTGAGTTAGGTTAGGTTAAGTTAGGTTAGGTTGGAGTTGGGTTAGGTTGGAGTTGGGTTAGGTTAGGTTGAGTTAGGTTAGGTTGGGATTAGGTTAGGTTAGGTTAGGTTAAGTTGGGTTAGGTTGGGATTAGGTTAGGTTAAGTTAGGTTAGGTTGGGATTGGGTTAGGTTGGGATTAGGTTAGGTTAGGATAGGTTAGGTTAGGTTGAGTTAGGTTAGGTTAGGTTAGGTTGGAGTTGGGTTAGGTTGGGTTAGGTTGGGTTAGGTTGAGTTAGGTTAGGTTAGGATAGGTTAGGTTAGAGTTAGGTTAGGTTGAGTTAGGTTGGGTTAGGTTAGGTTAAGTTAGGTTAGGTTGGAGTTAGGTTAGGTTAGGTTAGGTTAGGTTAGGTTAGGTTAGGTTAGGTTAGGGTAGGGTAGGTTAGGTTAGGATAGGTTAGGTTAGGTTAGGTTAGGTTAAGTTAGGTTAGGTTAGGTTGAGTTAGGTTAGGTTGGGTTAGGTTAGGTTGAGTTAGGTTAGGTTAGGATAGGTTAGGTTAGGTTAAGTTAGGTTAGGTTAGGTTAGGGTAGGGTAGGTTAGGTTAGGTTGAGTTAGGTTAGGTTAGGTTAGGTTAGGTTAGGTTAGGATAGGTTAGGTTAGGTTAGGTTAGGATAGGTTAGGTTAGGTTAGGTTAGGTTAGGTTAGGTTAGGTTAGGTTGGGATTAGGTTAGGTTAAGTTAGGTTAGGTTAGGTTAAGTTAGGTTAGGTTGAGTTAGGTTAGGTTAGGTTGGGTTAGGTTGAGTTAGGTTGGGTTGGGTTAGGTTAGGTTAGGTTAGGTGAGGTTAGGTTAGGTTAGGTTAGGTTAGAGTTAGGTTAGGTTGAGTTAGGTTAGGTTAGGTTAGGTTGGGTTGGGTTGGGTTGGGTTAGGTTAGGTTAAGTTAGGTTAGGTTAGGTTAGGTTAAGTTAGGTTAGGTTAGGATAGGTTAGGTTAGGTTAGGTTGGAGTTAGGTTAGGTTAGGATAGGTTAGGTTAGGTTAAGTTAGGTTAGGTTGGGATTAGGTTAGGTTAGGTTAGGTTGGAGTTAGGTTAGGTTAAGTTAGGTTAGGTTGAGTTAGGTTGGGTTAGGTTAGGTTGGAGTTGGGTTAGGTTAGGTTAGGATAGGTTAGGTTAGGATAGGTTAGGTTAGGGTAGGGTAGGTTAGGTTGGGATTAGGTTAGGTTAGGTTAAGTTAGGTTAGGTTAAGTTAGGTTAGGTTGGAGTTAGGTTAGGTTAAGTTAGGTTAGGTTAAGTTAGGTTAGGTTAGGATAGGTTAGGTTAGGATAGGTTAGGTTAGGGTAGGGTAGGGTAGGTTAGGTTGGAGTTGGGTTAGGTTAGGTTAAGTTAGGTTAGGTTGGAGTTGGGTTAGGTTGGGTTAGGTTAGAGTTAGGTTAGGTTAGGATAGGTTAGGTTAGGATAGGTTAGGTTAGGATAGGTTAGGTTAGGTTGGGTTGGGTTAGGTTGAGTTAGGTTAGGTTAAGTTAGGTTAGGTTAAGTTAGGTTAGGTTGGGATTGGGTTAGGTTAGGTTGAGTTAGGTTAGGTTAGGTTAAGTTGGGTTAGGTTAGGTTAGGTTAGGTTAAGTTAGGTTAGGTTGGAGTTGGGTTAGGTTAGGTTGAGTTAGGTTAGGTTAGAGTTAGGTTGGGTTGGGTTAGGTTAGGTTAGGTTGGGATTGGGTTAGGTTAGGTTAGGTTAAGTTAGGTTAGGTTGAGTTAGGTTAGGTTGGGTTAGGTTGAGTTAGGTTAGGTTAGGATAGGTTAGGTTAGGTTGGGATTAGGTTAGGTTAGGTTGGGTTGGGTTAGGTTAGGTTAGGTTAGGATAGGTTAGGTTAGAGTTAGGTTAGGTTGGTTAGGTTAGGTTAGGTTAGGTTAGGTTGGAGTTGGGTTAGGTTGGGATTGGGTTAGGTTAGAGTTAGGTTAGGTTAGGTTAGGATAGGTTAGGTTAGATTAGGTTAGGTTAGAGTTAGGTTGGGTTAGGTTAGGTTGAGTTAGGTTGGGTTGGGTTAGGTTAGGTTAGGTTGGGTTAGGTTGGGATTAGGTTAGGTTAGGGTAGGGTAGGTTAGGTTGGGATTAGGTTAGGTTAGGTTAGGTTGGAGTTAGGTTAGGTTAGGTTAGGTTAGGGTAGGGTAGGGTAGGTTAGGTTAGAGTTAGGTTAGGTTAGGTTAGGTTAGAGTTAGGTTAGGATTAGGTTAGGTTAGGTTGGGATTGGGTTAGGTTGGGTTGGGTTAGGTTAGGTTAGAGTTAGGTTAGGTTGGGATTGGGTTGGGTTAGGTTAGGATTAGGTTAGGTTGGGTTGAGTTAGGTTGGGATTAGGTTAGGTTAGGTTAGGTTAGGTTAGGTTAGGTTAGGTTAGGATAGGTTAGGTTAGGTTAAGTTAGGTTGGGTTGGGTTAGGTTGGGTTAGGTTAGAGTTAGGTTGGGTTAGGTTAGGTTAGGTTAAGTTAGGTTGGGTTGGGTTGGGTTAGGGTAGGGTAGGTTGGGTTAGGTTAGGGTAGGGTAGGTTAGGTTGGGATTAGGTTAGGTTAGGTTGGAGTTGGGTTGGGTTAGGTTGGGTTAGGTTAGGTTGGGTTGAGTTAGGTTGGGATTGGGTTAGGTTGGGTTGGGTTAGGTTAGGTTGGGATTAGGTTAGGTTGGGTTAGGTTGAGTTAGGTTAGGTTAGGTTAGGTTGGGATTGGGTTGGGTTAGGTTGGGTTAGGTTGGGTTAGGTTGGGTTAGGTTAGGATTGGGTTAGGTTGGGTTGGGTTAGGTTAGGTTAGGTTAGGTTAGGGTAGGGTAGGTTAGGTTAGGTTAGAGTTGGGTTAGGTTAGGTGAGGTTAGGTTAGGTTAGGTTGGGTTAGGTTGGGTTAGGTTGGGGTAGGGTAGGGTAGGTTGGGTTAGGTTGGGATTGGGTTGGGTTAGAGTTAGGTTGGGTTGGGTTAGGTTGGGTTGGGTTAGGTTAGGTTAGGGTAGGGTAGGGTAGGTTGGGTTGGGTTAGGTTAAGTTGGGTTAGGTTAGGTTAGGTTAGGTTAGGTTAGGGTAGGGTAGGGTAGGGTAGGGTAGGGTAGGTTAGGTTAGGTTAGGTTATTTTTTTTTTAAATAAAACTGTCTCCACAGACTTTTTTTTGTCCGTGCCTTATTTATATTTGCCCTTATTTTTATTATTTATTGTTTAACATTATTCCTTTTACAATGTGGAACTAAAGTACAATAAAGTAAATACATACGTTTGGTTTTGCAGCGAGTTCACATGCTTATTTATATATATTTATATTTTTTTTTTTTGGGGTATTTCTATATTTACTCATCTGGTTTGGTTGTATATATAAATAAATATAGATACAAATAAATAGCATAATATAAATAATATTTTATAAATTATATATATAAAAAAATTAAATATATAACTAAAACCCTACCAGATGGAAGCCCCCGGCAGTGGAGACCAGACGGCCGAGGGTTAGGGAGAAAGGGTAAGAAAGCGGCGGACAATGCGAGCGGTATCGAGTAGCATCGCCTTCTGCATTTGAGCTCGGAGCGGTCTGTCACGGAATCCCAGCCGCCTCAGATGTTCCGAGAGGCTGACAGGGATTAACCCATTCGCAGAGACGACGATCGGAATAATTTTGGTCATCATACCACCCCACATGTCGGTTACCTCGTGAGCCAGGTCCAGATATTTTGTCTTCTTGTCTGTTTCGGCTTTCACGAGGTTCTCGTCAAATGAAATGGTGATGTCGACCAAAAATATCCTAGACTGTGCCCGGTCCATGAACACGATGTCAGGCTTGTTTGCATGAATCGTCCTGTCCGTGATAATGGACCGGTCCCAATAGAGCCTAGCGCGGTCATTTTCGAGCACAGCTTCCGGCGAGTATTTATATTAAGGCAGTTTCCGATCCACGAGACCGTATTTCAGAGCGAGCTCCTGGTGTAGGTTCCTGGCTAGGTTGTGTCTGTGCAGATACTCAGAGTTAGAAAGCGCTGAACAACCGGAGATGACATGCTGAAGCGACTTCCCGGGACGGCGACAGGCTTGACAAATGTCGACGGTGCCATCCTTTAGGATGTATCTCCGATAGTTGTTCGTCTTAATAACCTGATCCTGTATCGCACAGACAAAACCCTCGGTTTCCCCAAAGAGGTCACCAAAACGCAGCCAGTTTAGGGAGGCGACGGTATCTACGAAAGGCTCATGTAGAGCCTTGTAGAACCTCCGTGGAGCTCTTTCTCCTTCCATACGGTCTCCCGGTCGGAGACGCTCTGTACTGCCGGGTCCTGCCGTTGCTCGTTGGCCAAGGATAGAGGGGTAAGCCCTTTATCACAGCTAATGACGTCCGAACAGAATGACTCATCCGATCTCGCTAGGAAGTAATTACGGAGGCTGCACACTTCGCGATTGTGCATGGTGAGGGCGCTTAAGTAACCCCGCCCACCACGCTTCCGCGGCAAGTACAGCCTCATTACTGACGATCTCGGATGATACATCCTGTGGGACGTCATGATTTTGCGGACTTTTCTGTCCAGGGCGTTAAGTTCAGTTTGAGTCCACCTGAGTATGCCAAAGGTATAAATGAGGACTGGCATGACCCAGCCGTTATACGCGCGTGCCTTGTTTCCGCCCGACAAAAGGCTATTAAACACTTTTGTCAGACGCGCAAAAAACAAGTCGCGAACCGTTTGTTTCATGCCAGCCTCATCGATACCTATGTTTTGTGACATACCCAGGTACCGGTATGTATCAGCCTCGGAAAGGGTCCTAATGCTAACGGGCATTGACAAGTCTATGCCCTCAGAGTTTCGCGGCGACCTTTCCCCTTTCGACGATGGACCTGCCTTATCGATCGGCTCCCATTCTACAGTTGAATTGCACAAAATCCTTATTGATTTGCTGATTTCCATGAATAGACGATTGGTGCTCTGTAACTGAGGTCATCCATGTAGAAAAGGTGGGTCACTTTTGTACCTCCCCTCCGAAGCTGAAATCCTCTCCCTGAGTTCGCCAGTAACGTGCTGAGAGGGTTCAAGGAGAGGCAGAACCATATCGAACTCAAACAATCACCCTGAAAAATACCCCTTCGTATCCTTATCTGGTGTTCCGCAGCCGTCATCCGCTCACCCAGATGGCAAAGGATCGTGCTCCATTGCCCCATTCATTGCTCGAGGAAGTCTCTTACTGTACAGTCACCTTGTACAGCTCGAGGACCCTCTTTAGCCACGTGTGAGGCACCGAGTCGAAGGCCTTTCTGTAATCTATACAGTCGGCAGAGAAGTTCCGACGGTTGCGTTTAACCACCTTGCCAATGACCGCGTCGATGAGGAGCTGTTCCTTGGTCCCGCGACCGCCACTCCGACATCCATTCTGAGCGGGCGACATTACTTGATTTATATCCAGATGTCGGGTGATTTACACGCTCAGAATAGACGTCAGTGTCTTATATATAGTGGGTAGACACGTGATGGGGCGGTATTTACTCGGATCTGCGGTAACCTTATCTTTAGGAACCAAATGAGTGACCCCAGTGGTGAAGAGACTCGGAAGCGACTTCTGGTCGAGAGCCTCTTGGAACTGCCGGGAGAGCACAGCGTGACACACCATGAACCCCTTTAACCAGTAGTGATGCAGCCCGTCGAGTCCCGGACTTTTCCAGTTAGGGGCTCAACGGACCGCTTCAGCTACATCGTCTGGTGTAATGGCGACGGGGTCCATGGGCGTAATCCCTGCACACCGACTCCCCACAGCTTCTGTCCAAGGGCCCTCGCTGTGGTATGCAGGTTCTGACCACAGGCCTCGGCAGGCACTCGGCCTGTTATTGCCCGACCTAAAGGTTATCAGTCTGCCGATAAGGGCTCTTGCCTTAGCGATACGGTTCTCAATCCTTTGTCTCCACGCTGGGATAACGCTACCTTGTTTAGTAACGCGTCCAGCTGTTGGAAGTTTGGCGCCAACAATACGGCAGACTGCCAATGCGGCGCCAAAAAGGATAGAGTCCGTATCGCAAAGGTCCCGGCTGGTTTCCAAGTAAGTAGCCAGCATTGGGTTGAGAGCCCTCACGACATCCCGGTTGCGCTTACTTAGTAGTATGCGGGGGAGTCGTGGTCGATTTTCGAGAGACATTTCGCGCGTTTCCTTAATCGCCTCCTCCAATATGCTCCTTATTTGCCCTATTTCTTGGGTGACTGTTCCACCATTGTCTAAATCCTCTACAGCTGGAAGATTCACACCAGCATCCACTTCTGCAAGATTAATCGCAGTAAGTGGGGGAGCATCTTCAGCTGTATTTTCAGTTGACGGGGGAACAGCCTCACGTCTTAGTCGTTCGAGTTCGGCCTCATCGAATATTTTCGAGCGGGTGATGTACCGAACTCGGTCTGCCAGGTTTTGCTCCGTGACAGTAACGGAAGGCTCCAGCTCAGCAAAATAGCAGTGCATCCTGGCTCGATATGCTATTCCTCCAGTTTCTCCCCCTTTCGCCCTATAGTACGCTCGCAATGCGTTCATATTCATAAGAGTGGTCCATCGCATGCGCCGTACTCCACCAGCGGCGGGTGCCGATTGCTGGGTCCTGGACGACCCTGCCGACACCAAGACAACTGGTGGGGATGATGGATGCGAGGTGCTACAAGGTGGTCGAGCAACTCCTCGCACTTGGCTGGCGGTCCGCATGCTGCCATGTCCAGCGCCAGCTCCAGACGTGCCCTGGCGGCCCCCAGACAGCGGCCATATGCGCATTCTCGTATTTTCCATCATACATATTGGGCGTCATTTAACGAAAGACGCCCGGACCGGCTCTGTTCATTGTGTGTCCATTTGCACATGCGGGCCTCTGCACCCTCACTTTTGCCGATGCACGGCGCTAACACCTCTTGACAGGGTGCTGACTGCTTGCGCCGACGCAACAGCTTTGTCACTTAAACTGTTACGCCCGTGGGCGGTGGGGTCGTCACTTCCCTACGCCTTATTATTATTAATATTATTAGCTTTAAACTCAATGAATGCGTTTATCATGTGGTCTTAAGGCTCCGCTACCGGACGAAGACTTGGCTGGCCGTATTTTCTCTTGCTTTAGCTTGGTCATGCTTTTGAGATGGTGATGTGTTGGGTAGCTCTCTTGTGTGGTCTTGTTTGAGGTTGAGTAGTTTCCTCTTTGACACTGCGGGAAGGCTCCGTGCTGCTGCACTTATAGTGTGGAGGAAGGCATCTATTTTGCTCTTAGCTTTGGAAGGTCTGATGTTTTCTTGATGAATTTTCGCCTTCTCTCTGGCCGTTTGTAGCTGCAGTCTTTCCGACCCGCTGCATGTCTCAGGTCTTGCTATGGGGTGTCCCCAGCTGTCAATGGGGGTGCTCGCTGTAGATGAGTCGTAACTTATGAGGTAGCTTAGGTTTTCTCCTCTGTTCTCGTATACGACTATCTTGTGGTATCTGGATGCTTTAATGCACCCAATGCGATCTGCAACTTCACCTTGGTCGTGCAGAACCGCCATAGCATCCACACTAATAATGCGGGGTGTGACTGCAGTGTCCTTCTCCTGCTTTGCAAGCTCATTTAGAATCGAGCACGCCTTTGCGAATGGGGTGTTATCTTCGCTCCATGCTAATAGTAAAATTATTTAATTTTTTAATCTTACTATACAACATCGCGGGTTGCGAATTCTACCTCCACCAGCGCGTCGTATTTTTTGCGCTACATGCTCGTTCTAAATGTGCTGCCATTCAACAGGTAGGCTAGGCCCGGCGAGATCTTCACAAAGTTTTGGTTTATTGCTGCACAGAAACCCATTCCCAGTGTCTCCGAATTGTTGTCCATGAAGAAAGCTACTCCTCTTGTCCTTAGTCCCGGTTTGCCTCGTTCTGCATGTTCCAGCAGCTGGTGTTCGGCTGTCCGGTATGTGGGACGTCCATCTCTTGCATGTGCCGACATGGGGTCCGCGGCAGTGCCTTGAAGGCCGGAAGTTTGTATGTGTGTGTTTGTCGGTGTAAGTGTTGTTTTTGTGTTTGTGCTGTTGCGTTTGACGGCAATTTGAAAAGCGTGTTCCGCAAATGTCAAAAATGGATTCCTCTTGTCATCGTCGTGTAGTATCGTTGGTAGGTCGTATTTTGTGATTTTGGTCCCTATTTTGAATTCGAGGTCCAGACGGGCCGCTTGGAAGCGAGGGCACTCCAGGATGACGTGCCATACAGACTCATTCACCTCCGCGTCACACTCACACTCAGGGCTGTCTTTCAGCTTGAATTTGTGTAGGTATTCCGCAATTCCACCGTGTCCTGTCAGTACTTGTACTTGCGTGGGCGTCAACTTTGTTTTCCTCACCACTCGGTATGCTTTTTCAACATCCGGGAGGAATTTCTTTGTGACTGACCCCGTGATGGAGGTTTCGTATCTGTCCTGCCATTTGCGGACAGATTCCTCTCTGATCTTTTTCTTGACATAGGACAGGGGAACTTGATCGTAGTCCGAGGCAGCATCTTCCCCGAGCGCCGCCAACTTCGCGAGCTCGTCAGCCCTCTCGTTTCCGGTCGTTCCGATGTGAGCTCTCAACCAGAACAGTCGCACCTCTCGTCTAGTGAAGATCTTGAGTCACTAAAAATGTTAATGTCTGAGTCAGTCCTCGTTTGGACGAGCTGGATGGCCCTATGAAGCGCGTAGAGTTCTGATTGGAAAACTGTGCAAAATGGGTCCAATTTGAAGGTGGTATAGTTGGACTCACTGCCGCCCTCCCAGCAGGTCAAAGCGACTCCGACCCTCCCCTCAATCTTGCTACCGTCGGTATATATTTGAGGACCGGTTACTTGGTGGGAGTTTAGGGTTTCGGAATGGCAGTTTTCCAGTAACTCATACGTTGTTGTGATAAGTTTAGAGGGGTGTGGCTGACCCATGTGATCCACTACTTGCTCCAGCTCTCTATCGGGTGGTAAATAGTCAAGAGATTTCGCTGGCCACCATGCGTTGTCGAAGGCCCCCTCTATGTCTAGTGAAATTATGAGGGCAATTTTTTGTTGCTTATACCCTCTCTAACGTGTTCTACCAGATCATAGAGGGCGTCCTCGGTACTGGGCTGGGGCATGAAATCATATTGTTTGTTATTAAGAATTGGGAGAATATGCCACTGGAGTCGGCCCACCATTAACTTTTCGACGATCTTTCCGAACAATGACAGGAGGCCAATTGGTCTGTAGGACTTGGGATGCGTGTAGTCGTCCTTGCTCGGTGATGACCACATGAGCTGTTTTCCACTGCTTGGGGAAGTGCGCTAACGTTAAGCACTTGTTGGCAATCGCCAGGAACACCTCCGTTTCACTGTGGATAGCTGCGAAACATATATCGGCTGTAAGCCCGTCAGGTCCAGGGGCTTTTTTTGGGTTCAGTGCGCTAAGCACTAATGCCAGTTCCGGTTCCGCAAAAGGTGGATCATCATCAGATAGACCTTGTTGTGTTGTTGGTTTGCCTCCAGTCAGTTCTCTTATTTTGGTGTGCAGAGGCTGATCTGTTGCCTCATTATCGTCTGGAAAGAAGGTTTCGGCCAGGAGTTCCGCCGATTCTTTTGGAGTTAGGGTGACACCCTCGGTGTTTCTTAGGAGCATGTCTTCTTGTCTTCTTGAGGTGTTACGTAAGACTCTGTAGATCTTGTCCCACATGCTCTCCCTTTCCTGTGTCGTGCAGAACTCCTTCCAGCTCCGTGTTTGTTCCTCGTCAACTCTTGATGTATATAATTTTTTTGCTGTTAGGTACTCGTCAATTACAAAATGCCTTCGAGTGGGCGCTGCGTTTTTTATTCTCCTTTTTTTTCCGGAGAACTTCCTTTTTTCCTGGTTGAGAGACTGTGACCACCATGGGGGCACTGCGTTTGCACTCCTATTTCCCACTTTCGGAATCGTTTTTTCGCAGGATTCCTGGATGGCGTTTGTGTAGGCTGTTGTTATGGATTCCAGATCCTCCGGGGTTTTCACCTCTTCAATTGAGGCTGTGGTTAAGTTTTTTTGTTTCAGTAGGGAGCTGAGGTGTGTTTTGAAGTGTGTCCAATTCGCCTTTTTGGTGTTGTATTTGCGAGTTGTGCACGGTAGTATTTCCTTAAAGGTTGTGCCAGCTCGCAAAGTAAATGTGATGGCGTTGTGGTCCGATGTGACAAGGCTTCTGTTCACCGCCCAGTCTTCACTTGCCGAGCAGAGGCAGACTACAAGCTGTTACGTCTACTATGCTTGTGCAAAGTTTTCCCCTTCTGTAGCCCTCAAAAGTTGGTGTGTCCCCGGTGTTTAGGATCTGGAGCTCCATGTCATTTAGGAAGGTGCTGTATGCTGCGCCCCTCTCGTCTTCTGTGCTGCTGCCCCACCATTGACTCCAAGCGTTGATATCACCTGCTACAATGATGTTTTTCGTATTTAGTTTTTCGCAGGCTGCTTGGGTGCGTCTTAGGTAGGGTTCTATGTCTTGCTCCCCTTCAAAGTAGACCGATACCACGCCTAGCTTCAAGTTTCCCGCAACCAGTAGAACCGCTGCCTCAGCTTCAATCACGAGCTGTGGGTCATGTACGACCTCCAGCCTGTTTCCAAAAATGATGACGGCAGCTTTCACGGGCTTTTGCCGGTTGAGGGTGCATTGGATTACTTGAGTGCCAGGATATTGTTTTAGGTAGCCATTTCTTCCTACATAGGGTTCTTGAACAATGGCCACTGACACTTTTTTGTCCTTTGCTGCTTGAAGAAGTTCGGCTGTTGCCACTTTGGAGCGTTGCAAGTTGGCTAGAATGAATTTTATAGAGTTTTTCGACCCTGTTGAGCTGTCGCTGTCTTCGCTGCCCTTAGCAATAGGATATTCGAGAACGTGCTATGCCGTCCCACTTTTGTTTTTCCCTGCACACGCTGCTAAAAGCCTTGTGTGCTAGGTCTGTGCCTACCCCGTGCGCTGTCGAGCATTTCTTGCAGATCGGTGGCCTCCCCTTCAGTCTACTTGGACATTTCTCCCAGGTGTGAATCTCTCCGCAGTGACTGCAGAGGTCTTCCCTTTCCGGGCAGATGGCCTTGGTGTGGCCAAAGCCCAAGCATTTAGTGCATTGCACTAGGGGTGAGTGATCCATTATGGGTCTCCTCTGGAGACCGATATAGACTTTCTCTGCCTCAATTAAGCGCCTGTGAATTTGGGGGGAGAATTCCAGAACAGGATGGCATTCAAGAGAGTTTCTTGCTCTCTTCCTGTATTTCACTCTTATTGGACAGTTTGTGAGTTCTACGCCCTGCAGAAGGTGTTTGTTCTGCGCAAGTATGTTTTCTACCATTTCGGTGTCCGTATGGTAGGATAGCACGTCCCTGATTATTGCTAAGGGGTTGCTTGTCTTAGCTACTTCCACTTTTAGCTGTTTGTCCAATTTAACCCTGTTTTGGATCAACTTTAGGTCCTCTTTAGTGCTGCAGCTGAGAACTACCTTTTGGTTTCTGGCCTTCCTTACCCGATCCACTTTGGCTCCGGTCTTCTTGGTGTCAAGGGCCTCTCTTATCCTCTCAATGACTTTGTCCCCTGTGTTTTTGGGGTCAGTTGAAGAGATGATGAGAGTGTGATTGAGTTTCGGTGGAGAAGTTTGCAGCCACTTTAGCGTAGGTCTGCTTTGGCTTCGGTTTCGTCTCCCCAGCCTGCGCCAGTTCCGTTGCCAGACTAACAGCGGCTGGTGGTGGCGTCCGTTGCCTCTGCTCCCTAATGGTTTTCAGCTCCGAGGACATGGCTTGTAGGTGTTCGGTCAGTGGTTGTAGTTTTGCTGTCAGTTGTCAGTGGTCTTGGCTTGTTGAAGGAGGTTCTGAGAGTGTGTCCATTTCCCTCAGTGATTCCTCCAACTTTGCTAGTTTATTTTCAATCGCGGCGGTGTTTTTGTTTTCGGCGGGGCAGGTTGGTTGTTTCTCCAGGCAGAGCAGGGTTTTTTGGCTTGTGCTCGAGGTTTTTTCCAGACCTCTGCGCAGTTCGTCCAGCTGGGTCTTAATAGTGTCCACGCTGGCTTTAACAGACATGAGGTCCTTGTTTGTTTCCTCTTTAGAGCCAGTCCTTCCTCCCTGCCTGGTTTTGGATAATGTGTCCTGAATTGCCCTATGCGTTTTCCCAGTTCGTGCAACGATGTTTGAACCTCGTTGATTTTTCGGTATGGTTCTTGGGTCTCAAAATCCAGCCAGCCACGGATTGCTTTTGACTCTTATAGGGTGTTCTTAACGTCGGCTCTGGTGTGGCCTAGTTCGTTGGCCAGCTCCTTAATCAGCTCCGTCACCACTTTGTTGTGGGCGCGATCCACATGTACCAGCTCTTGTGCACCTCGCGAGCGCTCCTTTTCTAGATTAAGTTTGTGAGGGATCTTGAGTCTGATAAAGAGAGGACAATCTCGTAGAGGGACTGTAGATACTCGAGTGCTGTTTGCTTGCACTCCCTCTTCATGTTGCCCGCCGACTCTAAGGCCTCCTTCCCTCTAAGGAGCATCTCGTTAGCTTCCTTGGTGGCCATGTCCATCTCCACACCCAGACGCCTGCTGTAGTTCACTAGCAGGCTGGGTCTTCCTCTCGCCAGAATCTCTGATGTCGGCGATTCCGGAGCTGAAGCCACCGACAGTTCCTCCGACAATATGGAGTGCGGAGGGATTTCATCCCGCCTCCAGTTGACGACCTTCTCTATGCAGTCGTCCACTGGATCCGGGATGGATGACTTTTCGCTTCTGTTGGAGGTGTGCGATGTCTTTGCCTTCGATGCGGCGTTGTGGGAGGAGGCCTTTTTTACTTTTGTGAGTGTTTCTGTCGGAGCGGTGTCCATACCTCGTTTGGTGGTGGCCGTTTGAGAGGCAGGCTGCAGCAGTTTGTCGTTTGGTATTGACCTTGGCTTGCTGCTTTTGATAAGGACCTTTTCTCTCAGCGATCGTGGAGGTCTGACTGGGAGCGCTGGAGGGCTTTGTGGCCCTGTGGACAAGGTGGTCTCCACCTCCGACAGATTGGCACTGTTCTTTTGTGACATGTTTTTATTTTTTTTTACAGTTTACTTAGGAGTTACGGTTATGGGTTATATGTATACTTATATCTAATTTCTGACTAGATGAACTCACTGCTGTGAATTAAGGTCTTTAATAGAATAACCTTCGTTGCTGTTGCACGTTGTGTGGAGTGCGTTGACGCGAAGAGAGAGTCCGATGTGCTGGATTCTCCGTGATGTTGTGCTTCGAGTTGTTGGTGCAGTGCACCACTTTCTGGTCAGGTGTGGATGTCGAAAACGATTGTCTCCAGGTTTTGTTGGAGCCAAAAGATAGATCTCGTCTTCCCGGTTCTGATCCCTCCTTGATCTGATCCCGGTTTGTGGAAAAGGGGAGGGGTCTGACAGGGGGTCGGGGGTTTTTTGGTTTTTGGTTTCTGGGTGCCGACTCGATTGAGTCGAGACTCGGGTGATCTGGGATGAAGGGTTTAGGAGTTCCCTCGGGACTTACCGGCTGAGCGTCAGCAGCGTCTTTAGCGGCCTAGCGGAGTCCCCACTTAGACTGTGGAGTCTTCACAGAAGCCCGACTTGTGTTGTGTCGTCACCGCCTCGTCTCTGGTTCCGCGTGGTGGCCGCGTGCGCGTGTTGTACTTGAAAACACGTGGTTTCAGAGGTTATAACGTGGAGAACTGCGAAGCTTATAACTCCGTCAGTTTCTCGAATTTTCTCAAACTTTTTTTGCCGCTCTGTAGATGTTTTTGCGGCTATCTGGATGTTTGTGTTCTTCAAGTAGTCACTGACCTTCTGATCGTTTTACTCCACCAAAGTCCAAGAGCCCCTGCGCCTTTGCCCGACAAAATATCGACTTGCCCACCTAAATCCTGGAAAATTGGACACTATTACACCTTTTCACAGCACTTCCACTCGCGTAGCTCAAAAGTTGCCATTTCTAGCAATTTTTTTGTGTGGAGCTAAGGATTATCGTGACGTTATTGGGTGCGTACTTGGGTTAGGTTAGGTTAGGTTAGGTTAGGTTAGTATACACATAAGTAACCCAAAAAATTGCAACTCCGAGAATTTGAATTTTGTATGTTGAATCCTGTCGTTCCAATCTACATAAAAGCATGGCTAGAAAATTAAAGGACGGGTAACAAAAGCTTGTAGCAATGAAAAGCGTCCCCGACAAAAAGCTATATCGGTACGTAAATACACACATGGCAATTTTGGGCGATGAGAAAAAAAAATACCGAGTAGCAAATCTCAAATTGCTATCGAATATAAATTATTTTTGTTGCTAATATTATACTTAAATTCCTAAAAAAAAACGAATGTACTCATTTCTAATTGTAAATTTAATGTTAAAATTCTACTTATTATATAAATCTACAGGATGGATACGACGTTATTGATGTTTAACGAACACTTCGATAGTCAGGTAATAGAAGAATAAAAATTATGAAAGATTTAAAACACCATATACACAAGTAAATCTCGTGATTCCTATCGTCGTCGTGAACCTAGGAACTTCTGCGAGCGCGGTAAAGGACGGCTGTACGTGATACTCGCTTTATACGTATACTGTGATAGCACGGGGAGCGAGGCCTTGAACGCATTGTTAACACTAGTTATTAAGTCACAGTCGTCGATAATGACATTCTTATGCGCCTTTTAACAGCTGGGCTTTCGTGCTCGGGTGTGTAATTACACAGCGCCGCCACTAACGTTAGTCTTATTTTTTATTCTCTCGATATAACTTATTAAAGTTTCCTTGAATAAGGCTGCCATAGAAAGTTCAAATCACGGTGTACGTCCACATTCCTCATGTAAGAAAGAGCTCTGGTAGCCGGTGCATGAAACATTTTGTATCACTGGGTGTGACCATGATCGTGCTTTAGGACCCTGCGCGAAAACTAAGCATGGATATGACACGTTTGATCGTATGCAATTTTTGTATAATTTTATGTCTTAATAATATTTTACGCCGCTCTGCTCTGGTCGAGCTTGTAGCGGGGTGATTCCTTCATAGAGATCATGTAAATGTCATTGTAGCCCGTTATCAGCATGGTCGAACATGCCCCGTGCAAAAATTAATAAAAATCAATGTTTAGGTCTTGCGCTATCCTGTCATTTCCGACGTGTCGACCAGCTCTCACAATGACACCAAGTGACATGTTCTGTTGCTACCGCGTACCGTGAGGGCGCTGCGCTGCGTATGTAATTCGCGTCGGATATATGTTTTGTCTATGCCCATCTTGGAATACGTTTAGTTATTTGAATCTTTATAAACTGAATACATAGTATTTATGAGAATATGCGCCTTGTCATAAACTATCTAATTATATAAATTTTACTAAGCATATTAGATTAGACCTAAATTAGGTTTTATAAACAAAGCAAAAACTAGCAATTTTACTAAGATTTACAAGTTACCTAAAGTTCATATATGACATTTACACATAATATTCTGTATAATATTGTGCTTTTACCTTGTCTTACATAGCTTTTACTATTATAAAACATTTTACACAGCATTAAACAACGTTTGAATTCTACATATTATTTCGAGCATAGAAAGTTACGAAACTTTAAATAAATTTTTAGCAAAGTTATCATATACCAAGTCGTAGCCTTTTTGAATAACTTTCCATAACGTATTAATTTCAATAAAATCTTGTACTAATTTTTAGCGTGTTAATAAACATTATATGTAATTAGTGTATAACAAACATATAATAAATGTTCAGTATTTACGCTTAGAAAATGCAAATATTATAGTAATATTATATTTTAATTTACAACTAAATTATTGCAATTCTAATACATTACTATTTAACGCTTATATATCTTGCATGAACGTTAGTCGCCGACAAGCTCTTTACGAAAACGTCACACAGGGATGTAGAATTGGGGATAAAAGTTTGTATGTGATTTTTAATTTTATTATTAACACGAAACTTAATAAAAATTCTCTTAAAATATATTGAATTCCATATTCGTATAAGAAAGGGTTTAATTAAAATTTAAAAAAAATGCTAATTACGAACTCCACGCGGTCCGAAGTCTACAAGGCTACTATAAACTAGTATACTATTATAGTAGTACTACTGTAATTTAGAAGAGTACAAGGCTAGTGGTAGTTTTTATTTTCTTTTAGATACATAAAACTGTAATATCATAGTTATAAGAGTATTTAGTTGAACAATTTCTTTTGTATGTAAAATTAACAAATTCATTAAAAGGTAACTATTTTAGTTAGTTATCAAGTGTCACTTTATTAAGGGTCGGAAGATCCAACTTTCGAGTTGGACACTGGTGCTAGTTCTAGTGTGCTTTCACTGCATACCGTATAAGGAAGCTCAAAGTTGTTTAGTATGTTTCGGAAAGGACGATGATATCCGCAGTAGAACTTGGGTAACCAACTGTAATGTTCTTTAGGTCACCCTACTTCAGACATCGCCGTAAGGATCAGCAAGCATAAGGACCGGACATATATCGCAGAACTGACAAGTACTGACTAATTAGCACGCGGTAGAGCCAAGCGGCGGCTTATGCTGATGTCCGAATGGGCGGGCTCGACCGGAATAGTACCTCGGCCGTGTCTCTGCGTTCGGTAAGTGAGTTAAACGAAGCAACACCCTCCCTCCCCTTCTCAAAAGTACTTAAGGTCAGCAATGCACCTACAGAAGTAAGTGGGCGCTTACTGGTTTGCCACCAATCGCATGTAAAAACATTGGGCAAGGATTTCCCGCCAGAGGAGAGGAGAGGATTAAGAGGGAGTGATGACTTGCACAGTATTGCGGAAGTGAGATAACCGGTATCCTTTCACCTTCTCCACCCCTCCTTGCACCTGCAGCTTCTCTGGTATTGCAGATGTACGTGAGCGTCGGTATTCGCTTTCCATCAGGTGAACCGGTTGCTCGTTTAACCCCTTTTGCATTAAAAAAAAAACTTTGGAGTAGAAACATTTTTGAGAGGTATACAAACAATATGACGACTTTCATAAAGATAGACTGACGACCTGCTCATTGTTGCGGGAAGTCGATGGATGCAGGTGGCTCAACACCGAACTTTGTGGCAATCTTTAGGAGAGATCTACGTTCAGCTGTGGACTTAAGTTAATGAATGCCCGAGCGCTTGTTGCATTGATTCTAGTTACAGAATTTTGCTAATGGTCAGAGATACCTAAAATTCAAACAAAGCTTTTTCTCTAAGTTCAGTTAATTTAACCTTTCATGGTCAATTTTTTATCACTTCTAGCATTGAATTAATATTCAATATCTCATTGCATCCCATAATGGATATAAATAATAATACGCTATAAAAGATCTGACGTAATGTGAGAGCATTGAGACCCTGTTGGGCAGAGCAATTAGGAGATAGGAGCATGACTTTGTATTTGGCTTAATATCGTCCATTTATATATGTTTATTATTTATTTATCATAAATTTACATACGATTGAAAATAATTGTCATTTAATTATAGAAGTAAAACTAAAGTTAGACCAAATGAAATTTTTATAATAATTTTCTTAAAAGACGTGGATATTAATATCATTAAGGACACTTTTTGTATCGGAGAGCCCATTTGTTTTTTTATAATGCGTCAAGACAATGTCAAGTTCATATATTAAAATCGATTTTTATCTGTCTGTCATCAGAGTTTTTTCTGAGCACCACACGCTAAACACGCGATGAAGGTCACATTTGTGGGAAAATACTCGTATATTATTTATCTCTTATGCTAAATCTAGGTCTCCTAGAATAACGCTACATCTTAATCTGGGTTACACAGTAGTATGACGAAAATGTAATTTCCGTAATGATATATCACTATTGTATATAGTTTTGTTTTGTATATAAATAATACAGACACACTGTTCTTCCTGGTTTACCTAACTTATAAGTTAGCATATTGAAATTCATTGAAGTCACAAGTTCTCAAACTTACGTAATTATCTATTAACATATTCAGTCATACGTGAATAAGCGTGTACCAGTGATGCACTAACTCAATATTATCATAGATATTGACTGTAGGTTTATTATTCTACTAATTGTAGGTAACAGATCTAGTACGCAATAATCCCGACTAAATAGTCTTTTGAGATGTCATTATTTATACCTCCACTAACTTCTTTCTTCCATAATGAAAAAAATTGGTATTATATTGATGTTTGGCAGGCTTTTTGGTGACCACAGTATCAGACGCCATGCTTTTCTATAGGTCAAGTAATACAATGCTCATAGAATGAGGTGTAAAAAGTTCACTCCTTCACAATGTGTTTGAACGCCTTTTAAATAAATCTACTAAAGTCTCACTAAAAATGGTATAGAAGCTAGGCAAATATTTGCAATATTTAATATTTTAATCACTTCACTTATATCTACAGGAGAAATTGAGTATTTTCAATGAAAACTCATTTACAATCAGTAGGCTTTTTTATTGGATAAGGGTGACAAACAAGCTAACAGTTCTCCTGATGGTAAATGGTTACTGCAGCACATGGGTATAAGCAAATAACTTCAATCGAAGAAGGCTACATAAGCGTTAAAACCCCTGAGGACTAAGATGGAATGTCTCTCAGCTCTTAGCCAGACGACTCTTAGCCAGAGTAAGAGTCTCCCACCAAAAACAGGTATGGTTAACTTGTTAAGATATACAACAACTACAAAAGGGTAGGTACTTAGAATTAGTAAATCGAACCTAACATGATAAAAGGTAATTGTTAATGTAAGTCGTCACGTCAATTGTTTTTATGATTTATTTTAAAAAATATATCACATGTGTTTTTAAAGTCGTCTGTTGCCCAAAAGCATTTGCTAATATGTTCTAGCAAAATCGGCGTGTATTGTGTAAATTTTTAGATACTAAATCCTTTTTACTTATGTAGATTCACATAATTACAAGTAAATGAAAAGATATTGTGACGGAAAGAAGATCTTATCAAATTTCGAATTAAAACAAAAAAAAAATATTTCGCAAACAATAAATTAAGTCATGTTATTTGCATAAAATTACAACACGAAAATAAGCTTTATGTTAAGAGATCCCTAGGTACGCTTTTGGCGTGCAATTTTCGCTTCGTTCGTATAATCCAATTACTAGGACAGCCACGATAGACGAGCGGTTAGGGTATCTACCTCCGAATCAGGAGACTCGAGTTTGAGTCCCCTATTCAGACGACTCGTTCCATTGAGTTTTTTGAAACTAATGTACGATTTGTATTGTGGGATTGGACACTAAAACCGCGACACCCTCACCACCTGTCACGTTGTCCCAAATATGCTCTGGTAAAAAGTGTAACCCCATAACCACGCGGCGGTCGTCGCTTATAATCATTAAACATACTTCGCTGCTATCAACAAAACTTTATTTATTATGGCTCTTAGCAATTAAGCGCTGCTATTATGTGACAATGAATAGCTCTTATACGTAGCTATTAGATTGATTTGTGAGGTAATTAAACCTTCATCTTCCGAAACTTATCCAGTTTCTAGCAGTGCAGCTTTAGCAAATACAAAAAGAGTTATAGCAAATACAAATAGCCTTATAAGACATTACAGGGAAACTGTTAAAGGTGTTTATGAAACTTTCAACCTTTACCGAACAAACACTATGTTACACTTTCTTTAAATAAAATAATCATATAGATATCAGTAAATAAAATTATACCTACATAAGATGTACTTCATTTTAAAATAAAGGTTAAAATTATATTGGAGAAAGTAATGCAAAATATACAGATATTTTCTTCATATATTACAAGTTTTGCCTCTTAAAGAAAAAACTAGTAGCTTTACGCTATAGTTAAACTTTGTACTAGGTTAAATAATTTTCACTATCTGTTAGCATATGTAAGTATATAATAGTTTTCCTGTCAAAGATATTTAAGATGAAATTAACAGCCCTGCTCTATTAAAGTATTAACCACGATACCATTGGATATTTATCAATAAATAAACTGGACTACTAATATCGAAAACAATGTTTAACGTAAAATCTATGAAAATGTCTTAGTCCAACCAGCGAAATTCTTCTCAGAACAGCAGTTGGAGCCGCGGTTTCTGACTCTAAAAACCCTCTCAGATATTTCAGGAGGCATTTACTCCGCAGTGGGCATTTATATGCCTTAAAAAAAAGTAAGTGAGAGTTGGCGTGTTTCACATGTCCACGAAATAGTATTGCAGATTTCCTCACGATGTTTTCCTTCACTACCGAGCACGCGGTAAATGTAGCAATTAAAATTGCTTTTAAAATTTTATTTTGGTGCCGGCATCGGAGAGCGAAACCCTCAGGTTACTCGCGCTCTATGAAACTAAAGTGAGCGCCCTGATCACTAAGCTACCACGAATATGATTTACGTTCTATTTGTGATTTATATAGTTTCTGTAAAACACTATTAATTTTCATTCATCATCACTATTAATTTGCCGACCGGGTTGGCGGATGTTGTACAAACAAAACAAAGTAGTGGCCCCAGAGCTGCATGCCGCAGCTTCGATGCCGCGTCCGTCTGCAATTTATGTTTGTAAAATGCCTACTCAACACAAACTTTTTACTTTATTACGTTAATTAGTAGAAGGTATAATATAAAGACTTTCTTTAGAATGTCTGTAATTTTGATATCTTACAGTAGAGGCTATAAACAATGGACGTGAGATGTCAGACCCTCTTACAGGATACTCAGTATATCTTTTAATTAGATTTTTCTTCATGCTATTCGTCTTATATTCCAATCGATACATAACACGAGTCGCTCTTAAGAATTTAATTTTTCGTTGGAATAAAGTTTATATTACTTACAATTTAAGAATAAATACTTTCATTTCATTTCATTCACTTTACATATCCTTGAACTAGCTTCAAGTTTAATATTACGCATCTGTCAATGGTTAAATAACCCTTAAATTGACTTAACGAGTACTAGGTAATGGATAATATCATTCAACAAATAAACAATAAAAATTTTGCTTACCTTACAATTTATAATTTTAGTCGTTTGCACGCACATGAATCGCTGATTTTCGTTTTCCTTTAAATTTTTGTCTCGATTCTAGAAACTTGTTAAATACTTGCTAAGTCCATTCAACAAGCTAGCAATGCCGAACTTAGAAAATGAAGCAACCCTATTTACATTTATATTGCTTTGTCGATCCCCATACAGCATAACTATCTACTAACAATAACAAAGGCAATTTTCACAAGTTCCAATATCGCGTACAATAATGTGTGAAATCTACCTCGACATTTTCGGTTTTTTGACCGTTGGTATCCTGTTGTTCTAATCTAGTTCACAACATTCGGTTGCAAATTGCAGAGCTCGTAACAATGGTTGCATCAACAACGTAGGAAAAAGCTTTTTCGTATTTCATTCAATCTTGTCATTCTGTCTATCGTAGTCTAAAACACGAAAATATAGAATCATAATCAATTCATTCTAAATTACTCCTCATATATAGAAGAATTTATCATTCATATTACTGAATTTCAATAGCCTAAAGCATACTTCTCGACTCTTATTTTAAATTTTCTTACAATGGTTGACAAAGGAAAACACAAAAGCGATCATTATTTTTATCTCTTCATGTGTCCAAATCCTTGAAACAATTAAAATTCCAGAGCTATAAAACAAATCAGGGTTTATGAAACTAAAAGAGATAAGTCAAGAGACTCAAGTGTAGATGAATACACTATCACAGTACCATTTCCTCTGGTGGATTTGGTGGATCTGGTTTTATGTAATATCAAAGATATTTGAAACATTTCGCCTGTAAAGTGATCAATCCCTTATAACTTTAACTTGCACTTTGATGTAACACGCATGCAGCTATTATGATAGGGTTCAAAACAAGTCAGAAAAGTATGTCAGCTAATCCTTAACATTAAACTCTATTCCATTCTACTGTAAGTGACAAAACAAAACAAAGTGAAAATATCTAACTTTTTTTATTTTATTTTAATTCACTAGAATGATGATGATGAAGATTAGTTATGTAAAAATTACATCAAAAGATAATTATATCACGACATCCACTAAACAATTTAGTTCTGTTAATTGTAGTTAAAAAATATTGCGTACATTTTATAAATCAACAAAGATTTATAATTTTTCGTCATCGATTCATTACATAATTTTCTCCCGGAGCCCAGAATTCCTGTAGTCGCTTAAATTTGTTCTACTGCAGTGCTATCTTAATATTACCATAAGTAATGTCTATATTGAGCACTACATAATAATGTTACTCGTACTCACGTACACTTTTGAACATTTTTGAAATTTTTAAATTAAAAAAAATTTAACAAAGGTACGACTGATTTCTTTATAAAATGTTTAGAAGGTGATGGTAACTCTAGTTACTGAGTGTTTAACACCACCGTTACATGTGCTCATACAAATGTAATGAGAATTATACATAAACATGACAGGTAGTTTAGACTCAAACCCAATGATACTGGCATAAATTAAAATTACACAATAGCTGTTAACATTCAAAAGTTTCATATACTCCTCTAGACTATAAAACTTGAAAGTCTAAATAATGTAACTGTATTTTTGTATTCGCACAAATTCATAAAATCAAAACGAGCGCCGTATAGTATATAAGGCAACGTACATCAATACCAAGGAATCTCCACTTCGAATTTTGTTACGGAGTAATGAATAGGAATGTATGTGTGCTTAGAGCTTACAGAGAGGTGTGATGTATTAAGCCTGAAAAGAATGGGCACGTTTTACATTGACTACATTCATACGTAGTTCAGGGCTTAGGGTGCTCGCATTAATATCATACACACGAAGCATCGCGTTACACATGTGTCCTGGGTTAGAATCCCAGTGCCATCGTCATAAATTGTTAATTGAACTTGCGCGGCGGTGAACGAAAACATTGCATGTGTGGGAAATAATTAAAATCATGGACATGTAAAGTCTGCCAACTCGCATTGAAACAGCGTGACGGACTCTTCCAAACTCAAAACCCTCTAATCGTCTCGAAATTAGAGACCTTCGCTCTGCAGCGAGATATATACATAATATTAACGACCAAAAAAGTTTTCTTATTAAATATATTATTTAATGTCTATAAAATGATTATATTAAAAAACAACGCTAACCTACTATATCGAGGAAACGAATGTTCGAATTTCAAATTTACTTGTAACTGAAAGTAGTTATATTTTGAACAATTGTCTTTATAATATTTCCTCGGTTTTAGATTCTTTAACTTTTATGTCCAGGTACACTCTTAGTCTCTTCTTATACAAACGGAAAAAGGCAGTAGTAGATTCAAACGCCTTTACTATACGGTAAGAGAAACAGTCTTGATAGGCAGTGATTACCGTTTAATAAAGTGGAGATACAGGAATGAGCACAGAAAGATATTTTTCGGTAACTATTATTGGTGTCTCAATTATCACTTATCGGTCACAATTGAGGGCAAAACGCATTGAGGATTCTATAGCACAGCAGAATGTGACGAAGCGTAGTCCAAGCGCGTTACCCAATTTGTTCAGTAGTAATCCAAAAAACTATGGAGGGCGATGGCTGCCTCGCGCGTCATATGTGAACAGGAGCTGTTTGTGGAGGACGATATGCTCGAGTTTACAGTGCACTTGTGAATGATGTAAACGTACCTGCGCCTACCTACACCTGGCATCGAGACGTGGGACAGGCGCCATCCCCCAGTCACACTGTCTGTAAGGAAACGCCGTCGCGTCGTTATCACCTAACGCCGACGCGGGCCTGACCTCTCGCCTCTTCCGCTAAATGCGTTGCTCTTTGTGTAACCAAGAACTGCTGGCGTTTGGAACCGAATATAATAGACCTGATCGATTTTAGAATATCGATGTCGATATCCGATGCTGTTTGATGTTGATAACGGATGCCGATGCCATATTGTTGCAAGTCTTGGCATCGGTTCTTTCGGATACGTTTTGTTAAAATCGAAAACTGTTAAAGCATTGTAGTGGCATCTAGCATTTAAACGGTAAAAGTTGCACTCCGGTATGATAAAATATCATAATCAATATAAAAAATAATACATTGATGTATATTATAGCAAACTTCCAACTGCTATTTTTATAAATTATATATTAAGTGTATGTAACTTACCGATTAGAAGTTTCATTTCACCTGTGACCATTATTGTATGTTTTTTACCCGCTAGATGGATTTAAGCTCAAATACTTTTTTTAGTCAAAATTGTCATCGTTTTCATTTGCGGTAAACAATATTTCAAATATCACAATTTCGGTTGAATGCGTATTGTCAACGATATCCGTTTCGTATCTCAATTGGTAGTTTACCTTTTATATGGTATGCAGTGGGCAACCAGAGCCTAAAAATAACGATGACGTTATCGGATGCTGCATCTTGGATATCGACGCTCAGCGATGACAAAATATCCATAAACGCATGGGCATGGACTAGAACGAAACGCAGAAGCACAAGATGCCTCTAGTTCACGTCGGTATTCTGCGTGACCGTGGTACTACCCCGATCATTATCCTTCCAGCCACAAGCTGCCACACGCTTTTGTTCTACCACCCACAGAACGTATATAATTTGAGGCTGTATGGTATTGTTCTAAATTGCATTTATTTAGGTCTTTCAAGCAAAAATCCCATTTCGTGGCAATTCCTACATAAATATTCACTTATAGGACATAGTTGTATTTGTATTAAAAACTTAATTGTAGCTTTTAATTTTACTACATTTCGGGGTATATAATAATTGGTTTTGCTATTTAGAACATATTCATTCTTTGTGTTTCTTGACTTTTATAACGAAAAGCGTAAATTTTAATGGAAAAATAAATGTTATTTAATTTGAAATGTTGTAGGTATCTCGATAACTAGCCACAACAGATGTTTCCCGAGCCTTGCTCAGTCTAGCAGTAACTGATTACACGTACCTACCTACATACATTGTATGAATGTGCTACGTTTGTAGTCAAAGGAATGACGTTCGTAAACATTTACAAATTTTATTATTAACGTAATAGACCTCAACTGAAACTGTTTATACTCAAATAAACAAAAGTGTAAACTATACTATAATATTAATATTTATTAATGAATTGCCTTACTTGCTCCAAAGGGGTAAAATGAAAGGAACTAGTGATGTAGTTGTTTATGCTCACACCGTCTGTATATAAATTATCAAAAAAGAAGATTTTCGGAATTTTTAACAAGCGACTACAAAAAAAGTGGTTTATAAATTAATACTCACCTGTAATGTTGCCTCCTTTTTCCCCAGGAAAAAAAGAAACTAGTGATTTTGTTTCCTACCTTATATAATTCGCCCGCCCTGTCTGCTTATATAACTTAAACTTTTCGGCATGTTTTGCTTGATACAAAATAATACTTGCTTCTAAATAAATACTGACATTAGCAATACAGATACAGAACATAACAATAAAGCTTTCTAAAAGTACTTCTAAAGAGAAATGTACAATAAATTGATAAATTCGTATTTCTTGAATCTGAACAAATCCTCTGCATTCAGATCGCGACACGGTAGACAGATGTGAGGTGATATGTGATTTTCGCGCGCTCCCAATTCTTGTTGGCTGGAATTCAATTTTTGCTCAGTATGTTCATATGAATAATGAACGCAGAAATTTTCGAACTTTATGCTTGGGGTTCTACTGACATAGTGTTATTCTTATTTAAATTTAATTTATAAATTTATTTTTTATTTACTCGAACAATATAACTAGAATATTTTAACATTAACTACAAACTAAGTAAATAAAGTAGGCCACTATTTGTCCAAAGACCTCCTTCACAAAATATCTGAGAGGTTTAGGAGCCGGATAGATCCTCTGCTCCAGTGTAGGTTGGCGAGCTTCACCTCCTGATGTTCTTAGACATGCATGTTTCACGGGATCGAACCCAGGTCACTTTAGTTTCATAAAGTGTAAGACACAGGAACAAAGGGACTGGATGACGTGTCTTTGACCCTTAAGAAATTCTCTATTCTATAAATTTGAAGAATATTTTCTTCTTAATAACATTTAAATAGTGCAAACCGCATTGATGTTCGTTTAAAAATAAAACTTTTAAAATGATTTAAAAATAAGTTTTGAAGATAATTTAAGGAAATTATGTTTAAAAGTAAGTCAAAAAGTGCATACATGCACTCATTTGTTTTCTTTTATAGGTAATGTTGAAGTAAACTACTGAAGTAAAGCATTGCTAAGGCGATATAGGACCTTACATTTTTCAATTCCTGTTTAGTGTAATTTTTTTAGAAATTTAAAAATAAAGCGTTAAAGTTTGCCTAGTGTCAAAGAAAAAAATAACATGCTTCCATAGTTCTTACTCGTCCCAACTATTTATAATTGCGTTAAATAACCTTGATTACCTTAATAATAACAGCTACGCATTATGCTGATTATCTCATTGTTTGATGTAAATGGTAAATGGTTCAAATTCCATAATGGTTACTATATTTGTAGCGATGAGTAAGATAACTAGAATTTCATTAAATTCAAAATGTTTTTCATAGGTTTGTTATCTTGATAGATATGTACAAGCTTAAAGACATTAAAAATAAACTAATAAATGCCTTTTATTTCCCTTCATATCATTAAATATTAAACATTAATTATTACAAAAAAAATATTGTATAATTACAACTATTACAATATAATCTTATGGACATTAATAGTATACAAATACATTTACTAAACAAAGGAAAGAGGGCTCATTAAAACTATTGGCAAAATTAGATCAAAACTTATTTTCTAAGTAGGCTTAAATAACTTATAGAACGTCAGTCATCGTTACCTAAACTTTCCTGAAGATAAATACTTCCATCAGTAGATTAACCATTCTGTGTGGCGCAAGTACACCCTGTAACCTACTTCTATATAAAAATTAAATTCGAGTAATTATTTATCTCCAACTTTGTGTCAGTAATGTAGTGAGAATCTTTTAATGTCGAATCCAATAGTGTTCGCTCCCCGCCAAAAGTGTAAATTACAATTTTATCATCTAAGTTTACCTCATGTTTGATGGTGAAAGCGCGTCGATTCCACATCGCGTGGAAGTGTCATGTCAGAGAAATAAAAATACATTTCGGGGACCTACGTGGTGGTCGTATAATTAGAAACACTACCAACGGTCCTTGACATTATGTAAGATACTTCACCGCAATCGTTTTTATTTTGAAATTAAACAATAAAACAATATAATAATTAGAAAAACAATATAAATCCCATTACACAAGTGCAGTTTCAATATTACATTACGGACAAACATTTAAATCAGTTTTAAGGTATGAACAATAATGGTCAACTAATTAGAAACAACAACAAAAAAGTATAAAAACCAATATTTTTTTTAAGTATTAGTAATTAGTATTCTTATTTACGAAATAGCTACTATCCACAGCCTACCAATAGTTATAATTAATATTTAGTGACGTATCCCTTATTTTCAATAACAGCACTGCAACAACGTGGCATTGATTCAATCAATTTCATACATTTTTCTAGGAGGATTGAATTCCATGCTTCAACAAATGCTTCATATAGTTTGTTTTGACTGGTGTTACGTTTGTTTGAAACTTTCTTTTTAACAATATACCAGAGATTTTCTATCGGGTTTAAATCCGGACTATTTGCTGGCCAGTCTAAAACGGATATACGCTGTTGGCTAAGAAAACATTTGACCCTATTGGCCGTGTGTTTAGGGTCATTGTCATGCTGAAAGATCCAGGTTACAGCGAAATGATCGTCCGAGTAGGGAATCATTGTGTGCTCTAAGATATTTTTGTATTGCCGTTGATCCATTGTACCTTCAATCTTCCGAACGGGCCCAACTCCACATCGGGAAAAACACCCCCAAACTTTAATGTTACCGCCAGCGTGCTTGACTATACTCCTTGTTTATTTATAATTAAAAGCATTGTTTACAGGACGTCTGACATAGCGCTTTCCATCGGAATTTACCATATTTATTTTTGTTTCATCTGAAAATAACACTTTTTCCATTCTCGTACCGTCCAATTAACATATTTTTAGCGAATAATAATCGCTTCTCTCGGTGTTGTTGGTAAGAAGCCGTACCTTCGAGAAATTCTTCCAAACAATTTAGCTTCCACAAATTTTTGGCGTATCAGTCTTGACGAGATGTTTCTCGGTTCATCAGGCGAAAAAATTTCATTTTTAATCTGGTTGGAGCCTTTACTTGGGTCTTTTTAGCAACACGAACGATTAGCGTATCTTCTCTGGGAGAGGTTTTTTTGGCTGAGCCTTTCTAAGAACATTTTCAACAGTTCCATGTGTTTTATAATGATCAATTGCATTAAAACTTTCTTAACAGAACAATTTAAACGCTCAGCTATTTTTTGTACCCTTATATTATATGTAAGTGCTGGTGTTGTACCTAATTTGCCGCGTCACAACTTTAATTTTTCCCATTTTGAACAAAATAAAATTCACATAAAATTTTGAATTGCCGCCAAAATAATAGAAAAAGCCAAGAAAGAAATGTTATTCTCCAATTTCAAAAAAAGAACGAGCTATGGATGCTTTTTAAAATGTTTCTAATTAGGCGTCAAGCGGTCAGTAACAGAAAATAAACTCCTACATATGTAGGAACTCATTTGTAATTAAAAGTATGATATGTTTTATAATTTAAGCATTTAATGAGTTTTTTATTTGAGTGGCTATATTATTGCATGATTATTAATTATTGAATGTGTATATTTTTTACGAATATTTGTACGTTGAAGTTATATTTTCTTTATTTATAAGAACTGTTTCTAATTATATGACCACCACTGTATGTAGTCCGCCAAGCCGCACTGGAGCAGTGTGGCGGACATTTCCCAGCTCGTAAACGCTCTTGTGGAGACAGGAAATCTCTGTATTTACATACATTCTGTGTTTGTATTTTGTATTAATTATATATTTCTTTGTATATAAATAACTAGCAAAAAGTTCAGTGCACTGATCAGCTATGATAGTTAAATATCCTGTGCTTATCGATTAAAATTTTAAAAACTTTCTGATATCTATCTCAAGGTTTTTTCCTTGCGTTACTTTTTTTTTAATGTTTTTATTGAGAAGTCTCTGTGGAAGCTCTCTTGTATTCTGGCAAATTAGATGCACTTAGTAAAGCAGTATTACTCAAACAGTTGCATTTTAATCAAAAATTCAGTAAAAATATTATTATAAAATTATTTCTTGGTATTCATTTGAATAAAATAACAACAACGAAAATAAGCTTCACGTTAAAGCGCCCTTGATACGCTTTTGGCGTGCAATTTCTGTTTGTATACTGTATAATCCAATTACTAAGTAATTCTTCGTTTGAATACTATAATGAAACTCTTATTCGTAAAGTTAATATAAAATAGATTGCATTACACACTTCTCACTTGTATGAGGTCATATTTTTAAGTTTTTTTTTATTATTTCCAAATTTGTAAAACAAGGGCTTATTAAAAGTTTGACGCTTTTTTTATTTATTACATTCATTACAGCCTATCACCACCCAATCACTACATAGTGATTAGTTGTAGAATGTAGTTGTTGAAGTAGTTGGCGTACAACTTTTCCAACGGTCTTCGACGGTTTTTTTATTGGGGTGAAAAATGAGTTAACAGTCCACCTGATGGTAAGTGGTCACTGGACCCTGGACCCATGGACCCATGCAAAAAACTGCAATCGAAGAAACCAATGAGTAGTAATGACTAAGACGAAACTGGTACCTTTCAAACCGGAATACAATAGTTTTTACATTGCTGCTTAGCGACAGAAATATGTAAGAGGGTTGTAATTACCCAGATGACTCCAAGGCAGAGAAGGAACCTACTAGCTAGTAACATTAACAACATTGATCTTCACCACATTGAAATTCAGCTTTAAAGTTAGACCGATATGTAAGCGCCGATGCTTAATAAAATGCAAGCGTGTAAGGAGTATATACCATCACCTTTTTTCGAAATCCGATCTCACTTGCGCATGGTGGACCCTGGAATCTAACAAAGGAGCCCGTGCGACCTAATGATGGGGGACCATCTCTTACAATATGCCGTACACAAATCGAACAGACAAAAAAGAATTTAAATAACACGGATAGGACCACTATATGCGTTTTTGTTCGTCCAATATACTATACTTTAAATATTAAAATCGGTTACGGGACGTCTCAAGTACTAGACGTTTGAAATCACTTTGGCCAATCCACCTGCAAACTGCCAAGCGTAGTAATTATCGCAAATCATCCCAACTTGATAGAATTTTCATTTTCCACGAGTGGGCTGCACTCGAACTGCTGATAGATTGTGGCCGGTCAAACAACGTGATCGAAAATAATTATGAGCCCTCTTGATTAATTTAGTACAATGACACTAAAATTCTCGTAACAAATAAAGAATATACATCTTAAATATGCTACCGGTGGACATTGAACCAACGAAACAAAAAAAATTCAAATAGCGCATGCATATGTAAATTAACTGAATTGCCTATTTCCAATCGAATAAGCCCAATTTTGTGGCATTGTTGTAGTCTTGATATTATTGATAGACATGTAAATTCTATAAAATATTTTATGTGTTTTTTCACTTCTACGTTTCTTTTATTTAACCTTTACGTGACATAACAATAGAACATCTATTGTACAAACTCGTCAAAATTTATTGAAAAAAACCTTGTAGACATTTATTAATGTATTTAGGCTTTCATCGTTATAAGCATTATCAATATCAACTATCATATAGAAAAACTCCGTTAAGCAACAGTGCTACCACCGTCGTGTTATAGGCCACGACGGTGTCATTACATGCGATGATGCGAGCTTCGTTTGAAGTCGACTATAGGTGTTGGGCTGGAATAACCACTTATGACCAATTGAACTGCTCATATTTACTACAATAATAATAAACGAAAACACTATTACCCTATTATATCCTACTTTCACAACTAATGGGAAGAAGTCAGGCCAGGTTCGAATACTCTTCTAGTAAACATATAGTAGTATGACGAATGTTAAAGCTTGTAACTTACTCATGGATATTTCTTTAATAAAAACAATGAATTTGTATATGATAATTTACGCTATGCATGTGTAGTGAGTTACAATATCCACGGGATAAGATGACATGTGCAATTTGAAATGAAAATATTATTTACGGATTTTATCGCGTTAAATTGTGTTGTTTTGCGAGGATTTGTGGTGAAAGAACACTTAGCTGACGTGAAACACCGACGCTCTAAGAAGTTTGCAGTCTATGATCATATCCTTGATCGCCCCAACCATTACATCAGATTTAATAGACCACACATCCTCACAAAAGAACACCGATTCCTGCAAAGGATGATTCGCGAGGCAATTGAAATTAAAAAACATTCTAAATTTCAATAGAGACGATGGCTGGGTGCTACCACCAGCTTGGGATCCAGTAATAAATAAAATTAAATCTAAAACCAAGCATACCACTGCACGACCTCATGAAATTGTGAGAACATTCTGCGCAGATCGGGCTTAACATTAATAAATAAATGCTAAAGGTAGCCCGAGTTAACTATGACCTCTGGACGTCTAACACCTCAGTCCCCCGTGTGACCACGGCTGCTGTAAAGCAATCGCAACGTCGGGAATATAAAAACAAAATTAAACGCAATAAAATTCGTAATTAATAGTTTCACTTCAAATGTGTAGTGTTTAAACGTGAAAATGAGTATGTCATGTGAAAGTTGAAAAAAATAAGAAAGAGAGCCAAGAGTTAATTTCGTTCTTTACAATCCTGTCTACCTAAAGGTTGTCTGACTTTTAGCGATAAGACCGCCCATTGTACCACACTTCTTGTTAAATTATGTTTCCGTATTTTTTTTTGGTATGTCTTTTGATGGGGTTCCACAAAATTCTAACAAAATAATTTCTTTAGTTTCATCATGTCATGAGTTATTCTAGACAAGATATCTTTACGTTACGTTTTATTAATAGAATTTAATTATATCATTTCAAAATATTTAACGAAGAAACGAAAATAAGTGACAATGAAACATAAAAATCTTACCCAAAAATTTAAGCGTAAATGGGACTGGTGGCGTAATGGTCCCGTACCATTGCAATATATTATATTTCTATATAACTCAATCTTATTAAATGCATAACCTGTGCAAGTACATTTTTGGTAGCTGCGCTGATATGCAAAATAAGCTTAACGCTTCTTTACATTTTGTTACTTCACGATTACAAATTAGTAGATTCAGCAGTTTTCTTTATTGATTTGTGCTATCAAACCTGTATAAATAACATATAAGCGAATTCAAGAGTCCAAGGATACCGACACTGCACACAATAACCGCTTGCTTAGTACGTTCAGCAGTCGGCACAAACAGGCTAATAAAGAATAAAGAGATTCATAATATTCGACGATCGGAGGAAATTTAATTTTTTTATACTTATTTAATAATATCCAAAAATGAGTATTTAATTAAACTTCTTTGTAAATTTGTTACTACTACCAAAAGCTTTTATGCAAAATGTTAGTTACTATCCTCCGGTATCCTAACAGAACTTACTCTCTGGAACTAAACTAAATCGTAGCATTAAAACGGCGAGTAAAACTGAGCTTAAACTAGAAAATTATGATTCAGCTTAGTCTGTTAGCATCTAGCAGAATACAAATCCTTTGTATCGAGTTTGCGAATTGCAAATAGCCCAGTTATCGCGTTAAATAACGTTTAAACTTTTCATTTCGAAGTTGAAATTATGAGTTAGTTATTTCAAGTGTTACTTTACTTACTTTGACAGACTTTAAAAGTCAACTCTTGGACAAAGAAAGTGCCAACAAAAGCCTAGATGCTACTCGTATGCGAGGACGATTTATACATTCTCACCACGGAGGGTGGGCAAGTTGGTGAGCGCAGTGCCGGTACCGCCAGTCGGTCGGCCCGGTCCACCAGTGATGTTGCTCCATATCACTAGTGTGTACGCGGTAGAGCCGGGCGGCGGCTTTTGCAGCTGCTCTAAGGTCCGGCTCGTCCGGGGTAGTACCACGTCCAGCTCTCTGATGTTGCAGATGTAGGTGAGGATGATATTTGGAGAAAAAGTTAATACGTAATTATACCCTTCTAGTCTTGATTAATACAAACACTGTATAAACGTATGCTTTGTATTCTTAGATCAGGTAGATCCGGAGGCAATGGCGAAGATAACGTTTGTCCCAACTTCATTATTAAAAAGAAAATCATTCAAAACCTGCCATGTCATGACACATCGAAGATGTTAATTCTTGAATCCGGGCTTTCTTTGTCTTGATATTGGATTTGCGTGCAGAAATACTCGTATCACATTTATTAAATACTCTATCAAATATGAACTTGCTTTCTTACTTCTTCCTTTTTAGACAATTTAGTAAAATCTGAATTCTGCATGGTCGTAATAATGTTAAGCAGTTAGAGCAATTTTATTTGTGATTTTAGTCCTTAAATCCCAAAATAATCTCAGTATAGATGCAACTTTCCTTTAATTTAGGCAGTGCCTCGATCCGTGCAATAACCGTTTTATTTTTAGGATGCGTAATTCGTATCCTGTTTTCTCATCAAGCTAATTGCGTTTGCAACCGCTGTGCAAAATCATGCTGCCCATCCACTGCTCTGCTTAATCGTTTTATTTTTTTGAGACCGTGTTGAGTATAGAGATTATTTTACATTATCATGATGCAGTTATACTGCAACATAGTAAATAAATATTTGCTTATTTGTTGATAAATTGGAAGCCTTTCATTTCAAAATATTATATGGCCGAGACTTGATGAAGATCCACTTAGGCTCGATCTTTTGTTATGTTAGTTTTAGCAGTGTACAATTAACAAAAGACGAAAGAAGTCAGTACCACATACAATACAGAGTAGTCATTATTTCTCATAGTTAGAATTTCTTTTATTCCATTGTTCCCTTGCCATTTCAATAATGTGAGTTATTCTTTAGTTTCGTGCACAAAGTAATATTATATTTTTTTAATTTCATATTAATTTATTTATTGAGAAAACCAACAGCGATGCCCAATGAAATATAGTTTAAAGTAATTAAACATAAGGCAAAATTTGTTAGTTTTCAATTTTTGTGAAATTGTTTGAGGCATAGTGAAAAAGGTTGTATGATTTAAATTAAATAAAATACTAAAAATGTAGTCTCTGCACCAAAAGTATCCAACAGAAAAAGAGAAAAGGATAAAAACTCTTTCGTAAGAAGTTACGAGTTGCAAATACCAATCTGTTGATACAAACAAACAAGAAAAGAAACGAATTCAGATATTCCTTTAAATTGATTGTCAACATATTATGCACATACATAACATGTAACTATATAAAAATATCTAATAAAGAAATGATTTTTCGTAATTACTTCAGAAACTTTCACTCTATCGATAGAGCTACTGCTTGTTCTTGTTGCTTGTTGGTTTGATTATTTGAGTTTGGAATTTTAAGAATGAGTGAAGGATACTGCCTTGAATTTGTCTGACGTTTCCCATTCCTTTAGTCGGATTTTACGACACCCAAAGAATGAAATAAATTGAGTAAGAATTTCATTCTAAAATTTTAATTAAACAAAATCAATTACTTGGGTCTAAACATTTAGAGGTGACATTTGTACAAGTCATTTGCATAAATGTACACAGTTCAAATTGTTCGTGAATATTGAAACAAAGAGTAGATATAATAGACTATTAAAAAATGTGTAATAAAAATAGATATTTCCAAAAATACAAAAAATTGTTTAGTTTAGGTTTGTACATATTAATATTTCTTTAAATAATACTTTAACCGTATTATAAAAACATGTAGGTTAATGTAAATTAAGCTAAGTCACTGACTAATATTTATTATAATAATATCACATATAAAAGATAAAGGGAATAACAGATTGATCAGCGGTCTTCTACAGGCGATATCTCTAGTGCCAGCAATAACGTCGAGGACAGCTGTAGCTAATAGACAACACTTATAGTGACTGAAGTTTATGAACGGCACATTGTCTTACATTTTACAGAGATATAAATATGAAATGGTACTACAATGCACAAGTTCCTACTTTTATATTGTTAAAATAAGTTTAAATACAATCCTAGTTCATACAAACTTGTATTCCAATGCACGAATGGTATGTAATGTAAGTAAGCAAAATAATTTATACGTGTGCCGCTGCGTTCGAAACTTTTTTTTCGGTTGATTTTGAGCATATCGTATATCTTTATTATAAAATCATTGGGTATTAAGGTAAAAAATCATTCAGACGCATTTACAGGACACTAGCGACTTTTACTCATTAATCTCTAAAATGATTCGAAACTGCACCTATCCTATTGCATCACTATCAGCCTGTAAAAGTTAACTGCTGGACAAGGCTTTTCCTAACGTGAGGACTTGCCATAATCACTAAACCAGGTAGGCGGATTAGTGATCGCAGTACCAGACTCCTCGCACCTTCGACGTTGCTGACTGACATCTGACTTCACCTTTTAATAACAACTGTTGAACTGCGATCGCCTTACCTGGACTATTAATAAGCTGATGCAAAAAAAGAAAAAGAACATAATACTTTGTAAATTCATATTAAGTCTTGACCTATTTCATTTAACCTGCATATCAAACGTATGTTGAGTATTACATATATGAAACACAAACTTGTTTGCACTGTGATCTCCATATTGGTGTGAAATCGATATGTAAATTGAATATCGATGCAGAATATTAATATCATAACGTCCAGTGGTTGATATTTAGTTATTTCCGTATACTCTAGAGGATATGCCTTTTGACAGATTGCATTAACTACGGTGCATATTTGCTCAGTGGTCTGAACCAAATTGACGACGTAATTCAAATATAGATGATCTTCACAAAAGTTATGATACTAATAAAGAACATCTTATGTATGCATTTCATGAATATCTGACCCGAATAACATGATAAATCTATCCTCGTAATAATATAAACTATATAACATCAAATTATTCACTATTCCAATTTCAATTTTAATTAAAACGTCATTACATTATCAGTCGACATAAACGTAAAAAGTAATCTAGTGGTAATATTAGATTTAAGTAGTAAGTACTCATAATTACATAACACAAACTATATAATATTTCCAAACAGTATAATTAAAGCTCACGATAATCCGCTTCACTCAATAGGGGTAGACAGATTACGAATTTCCTTTTGGCGCAACTGGGCGACGTAACGGCGTTCTTTCTATAGTCGCTTCTTACGACATGAAGGAAAGTGGGTGGCAGATTCTAGCGCCGCTACCACACGGCATGCTAAAAATTATTTCTGCAGATTAGTCATATATTTTAAATTATTTAAACATGTAATTAGATTAAATTACTAACCTGCAGAAATGCTTACCTACTTGTTAATAATAAATGAAAAAGATTTATGTAATGAATTCATCAGTCTATGTGAAGTCCATTGCACAACTACAGAACATATATAACATTTGTTATCTAAGGAGGTGGGGATGCACAGACATCCACAAACCCGACCACCTGTACCCATTGACCTCTAGTGCAACTTCTCATCCGCCTGTACGAGTTGGCGACTCGGAATCTTTCTTGACCAAGCGTGATCACTTCTATAACTTGTCTCGTGGACCCATTGACTTATCTTTCAGGTACTGTTGTTTATTTGTCCTAGTTCTGTGTTTTAACAACTTCAAACACAGTGTTCTCAAACACAATCAAATAAAGAATTATTAATATATATTTTTTTTTTAATTTATCTAAAAAAAAACTACAGTTATAAAGTCGTTCGAAAAACAAAAAAAAAACGTCTAAGTACTGAGTATTAATTACTCAGGAACAACTTAACAGATATTAATAGTGTGCAAACTACGAGTAAAGTGACAATCTGCAGCTGTCATATGTCGTCGTTCAGAAAGGCGTACTCATAAGTGCAGACAACTGGCGCAGCTTGAGTGGCATGCTTGACAGATGGTACAATAAACTGCGCAAGACTAACAGTGACTAAATTCGTAAACCCGACGGTGTAGTCGTCTATGAGAGGCCACGGTGTGTATACTAAGCAGTTATTTATCAGAAAACTGATAATGATTGTGATAATTTATACGCATCATAACCTACGATATATCATAAATCAAAGTGAAAGTATAAAGTTATTTTAATTAATTAATTTCAACTCTGTTACGTATTTCAAGCAGAATAATTTAAAATAAAAATGCGCCCAATCTAATGCATGCAGTGACATCAAACAAAATACATTAGATACAAAATTATGAATAGGATCATAAGTGTGCTTTGTGCTTGCAAAACATGAGATGTAGAGATCCAAAATTAAAATAAAAAAATATGATATTATTAATGTCTGCAGTCGTCTATTCGTGGGTATTTTAGAGTTCCATACGCAGTACGGCGTAAGCCCGTTACTAAGCCTTCGCCGTCTGTCTCTCCTTCCGTCCGTCCGTCCGTCCGTCCGTCCGTCCGTCTATTCTTCCTTTAAAGGGTTATCTTTTGAACCGTAACAGGTAGTCGGTTAAAATTTTTACAAAATGTATTATTATAGCGTATATCGTAACCTATAATTAAAAAAAACTATAATCAAAAATTAAGGGGGTCCCTAACTATAAACGCATTTTTTTTCAACGTTTCAACAGTAATAATTATAAGTGTCAAGCTCTAAGGTAAAAGACAAATATCTCCAATAATAAAAAACGGCTAAGCGTGAGTCGGGCTCGCGCTAAGGATCCAGAAACGAGTGACGGAACTCAGTTTTTTGGTAAAAAAATTATTCGGCGTGTTTTATTTTTTTAATATACACTTGTCCGTGTATCCAATCTTCTATACAATTTTATGTACATCAATACCATAAATAAATTTGCGGGGCAACAAAAAGTTTATTAATCAAGCGCTAGTCTTAAATTAAAGGCACTAAGCGAGCAGAATATTACGTTTATATTATATTATTATTAATATTAAGTTCGATGCCCCGGTGCCTGTACAAAAAAAAATATTTTTATCGCTTACGACGTTTTGTACGCACGTTTGTGGCAAGGAATATATCCTAAACTAATCTATCTGTAAGACATGTGTATCTGTAATAATGCTAAGACATATGAATACTAACTAATTGAATGAATACTAACTAATTGAATGAATACTAACTAACAACCCGCAATCCATTATAAAGTGTTGGAGTCGGAGGGATTAGTCTGATCCACCGTTCATCAAACAGTACAATCAGTGAAAGGTAAAATTCTTTTAATAAAATTTCATTTAATATAATTTATATGATTCTTCGAAAAGTATCACTAATTCTTACAAATATAAGACCCAAAGAATAGTATTTATTCTTTTGAGAACGTATTTTTAATAAAATTTTACTACTCTCTTAAGCTCCGTGAATACCTTAAAGGTGAAATAAACCATGAGCTTTCTTTAAGATCAAAAAACACCGGACAAAGTACTTTTGCATAGCCTAGTTTTACAGTCGTGGAATTGCTTCTTTTATAGTTCTTATATTTGTATTCTATCCCTTTGTTCTATCTAGTACTGATAATGCATTCTTTCTTTTAAGAGATAAATATGTTAAAAGTGCTTTGACTTAGCTGGTGTGTGCCAAGTTAATAATTTGAAATAAAAACTTTGGTTACCAGGGCGCTTGGTGTAAAGGGGGATGCCAACCTCACCTGCACACGCACCTGCTAGTATTCTAACGAGGCTCTGGCGAACGACACATTTCAAAAGATTATTCATCATAATTTTTGTTCTTTTTTTATTATTAAATAATAGTGCAGTTACGAAACCTTGCACGTGATCTTCCTGCACTTTGTCTGCGCGTATTGTGATTTTCCTCCTCCTCCATCCTCTTTCTTTCTTCCTATTTCTCTTCCTTTTCTTCTAGATCTTCGTCTTCCACTTACTTCAGAACTCACCACAGTATTGCTCTTAGCGCACCGGTGCTCCCTATATAGTCCCAATTTCTATCGACCTTTTTTGATTATTTCAGAATATTCCCGAAACTATTTTTCATTTTATTGAAACACAAAATAGGCTTACATTTTAACCAGTTAGTTTATTCACCTATCAGAGAGCACACCTTAAAGGTCGGCAGCGCATCTGTAGCTCCTCTGGTGTTGTGGATGTTCGTGGGCGTCGGTGATCACTTACCATCAGGTGAGCCGCATGCTCGTTTGCCCCCTTCTTCTATAAAAAAAAAAAAAGAGTTTCGTTAACATCCACTGGTATTTTATAATCCATTATTTCTATTGACTTGTCATTCGAAGATATAAGAGTTGACAAGACGTTATCGGGCATTCGATTTTATGCAGTAATCATACCACTGCATGAAATCAACTTTCTTCGAAAAAAAGTAAAAGAAGTATTTTACGACTGGATATACGTGTAGTCTTCTAGCAAATGAAAGAATTAATTATTCGTCCGATCTTCGCATGAACAGTATATTAATATTCTAAACAATCATTTTATCACAGATGAATAATCTAAATATGAAAAGTCATTATAATGACTCATTCATGACTCACAGCATAAAGAAAACAAGGTATTATATTCGTTAGTGATATTCTTAGTTTGTACAATTGCTTAGAATTTCATTTTATTTCCTGGGAATATTCTTGTTATTTGTTCAAAATTTAAAATACTAAGTTTCATGTTCAGCCGCTAAAGTCTCGATGCTTGTTGACATGGACTTATGACAAGAATTGACAGAGAAAAGTTGTTACCTACTAGAACAATATTCCCAGTAATAAGCATGTTGTCGTTGTCCGCCTTATCCGTACGAAAACATAGCTTGCTATTGTTTCTTAAAATAAGACTAATTTACACTAAAAGCCAACTACTGAATACACGCATTACATTGTACATGAAGCTATTAAATCTCTAATATGATAATGAATCAAATATTCTTCCGGTTTTAGAATAATTAGCCACTGTGTTGAATTTGAAGTTGAAATTGTGTTGAATTAAATCAACATGGCTTTGTTACTTAATATATAATTATGCGTACAACATATATTAACAGTATATAAATGTTTTGCTCATGTCTTCTCTAGTTTTTAATAGCATTTTATATTCACCAATGTAACGGACTAAATATGATATGGGGTTGGACTGGGCAAAAGAGCTACTCTTTTCAGGTTACATGCCTAAGATGCTAGAATCGGGGTTTAATCGAATCCCATCTTATCCTGTGGACATCACGAATACCCTTAAAGGCCGGCAATACACCTGCAGATCCTCTGGTGTTATAGTGATAGCAGCAGCGCCCAAGATACAATGATAGGTAGATCTTTAATGAACAGATCTTACGTAGTTCAGTGATCGACGACTAAGTAGGCAAAATGCTGCAAAAACGAAACATTAATTTTAAACCTCATTGGTGAAAACGCATCAACGTCTTAACTTTTTATTAACTAACTTAAATATAGGCCGTAGTGGAATATTTGCCTCTTTGTTACCGCTAATTTTATTTATTAAAAATTACTTTTAAATACCAATTTAACGTAGCCAAATACTAATCCGCTTAGTTTAACCATGTAGCCTTATGCAACTGCAATCGGACGAGAGTAAGCAATAGATGTAGCGCTGTGGCAACGATCCAGTGTTTTGGGCAGTCGAACATCTGGCATGTTTCGTACGGCTAGAATATTGTGTTCGACACTAACAAACACGACTGTATTATTACTGAGAATTTCGTACCAAGCAAAAAGTCAATAAACATTTTCTAAATAACTTTTTGTATAACTTCAAAAACACAGCACAAATTCAAGCCTAAAATCCCAAACGGGATAGGTCTTAACGGTCAGCTCAGAACATAGGCCACTTCACGAGAGCAGCAACAAAACGGCGTATATTTCTCAGGGGGTGTGCTCATCACTTACAACTATGAACAGACAGATCGGGGAGCGCAGTACCGGTACCCTCGCACTAGTGACGCTGCTCCTCATCATTTGGGTCTGACAGAGTCCGGTTGATTTTCCGTCGCCGCCAGAGTTAAGCCATGTTATGTTACCTAACAGTGTGCACTACCTGCATGTGATGTTTGCAATTAGAGAAAATCTCTTAGATCCCTTCAACGCACAGAATTCTTAATATTCGTTGACAATTGGAGAAACCATGTAATTTTCGGATAAAGTTCGTCACATTATCCGAAATCTAGTCAAATCTCATCATCAATCATGTGTATGAGAATTATTTATATTTATAGTGTGAATTAAAAGCAATTTTTAAAAGTCTAAGTAAAGTTAAAGTTTCCTAAAGTTTGATGTTTGGGTTCACTCGGCAAAAAGATTTGTATAAAAAAAAGTGAAAGTGCATAAAAAAAAAAATTACTATTTAATTCTTAGTTTATTCTTGCCATTGTTGTCACTTAATGAAACTTCATCGTACTGGCAATTATTATCAACTCATGTATTATTTGTGTATTACGAAACTAGTACAAGGGTTTATAATAATTTCCAATATTTAATTCAGACGGCCAGACTAAAACAAATTGACGTAAGTTATGGCTTCTGCAATGGCTACTATTTAGTTTCACATACATAATTGATAGTTTCGAGTTAATATTGAATTTCAAAGTTTGTTACTTTGTGGGTCATATGGCGTCTCTCCAACACCCTTTTTCTATTGTACTATATGTATATAATTTATGATATTGTGCTTAATTTTGCGCTGAATAAATATCACATACATTGTTATCTAATCCTTGTAGGTTGTACGAGCTACGTATAAGCTACAAGGATTAGATACATAAATTTTCGGTGATTTGCAAATGGTATCTATGTTCTGAGCTTATTATGTTTAACACTCAGGCACACAAACGTTGCTGTGGTTGTTGTAACACGTGTCCCTTTTTTATTTAAGAAAGTACTTTTAGTTAAACATATTCGTTTTATAAATCCTAACATTCTACATTGACAGAAATGAGATATGTCGAGCAAATTCTTAAATTAGCATTTCATGAATTTGAGTACGAACTTATTCTGTGTTCAAATCGCGACACAATAGACAGTTGGAAGGTGATATGTGGTTTTTGCGCGCTTCGACTTCCCGGTTCATGTTGGTCGGAATTCAGAATTCAATTTTTGTTTACAACGTTCACGTGAATATTGAACGCCGAGAATTTCAAACTTTACACGCTTGACATTGTAAAGACAAAAGTGAATTCTTGATGTTAAGTATTTTTAGACTTGCCTACACTAATTTAAAACGTAAATGTATGTTTTGACATATTCCAATAACCACAGTTGCTTATCGCAAAAAAAAACACTTTTTTATTATATATATTCATAACAATAATTATGTAGAAGAAAACACATCTGTCACACGCAATAATTATCATTTATTAATGTATTACATCAGTTATCATGACACAAATTTGATTCATTTGGGTTAGTTGTTCATTCACGTTCTATCTTGTTTTTATGTTCAGTTTCAAAAATATGAACCAATTTCAGTGAAACAATTTGTATGAATGTTGATTCGTTGGAAATGATTTCTGATTTCCTTGAACTTATCAAGATAAGACTTGTAACGGCAAGTAGCAGTTCATTGTTGCAAATCCCTTTAGGTAAAATATCTGATAAACATAACAAATGAATACCAGACCCTTAATGAACAAACACAATTTAGATCATGAATCAATAAGAAATAGAGATAGCAAGCAAACATCATACATACTATTCAAGTTATAATGAGCATATGTAAAACAAGATTCTAGACAAATATAGAGATATTAGACCAGGGATTCCCAAACTGTTTTGGCCAAGAGACCCAAAGCCGACCACTTTAAAAACCTTATCTCTAGTTTTTTTTCCTATTGATATAAAATGCTTACCAATTAAAAAATTCGCGGTTGGTTAAGTAAGTAAACTTGACATCATTTTCTCATCAAAATTTAACAAAATAAATAGACATAAAAATTATATCATTTTGATCTACGAAAATACCATAAATGAACTTAGTTACATAAAATTATGTTTGTTACTAGAATTCGACTTTATGTTCAACTCCTAAGCGATTTGATATCCTCCTACAGTTTTTAGATATTCTAACTTAAAGAGTTATGCATAGATAGACTAATGATGTTCAAATAATGATAGCAAAAGAAGGTAGATTCTCGAGCACCAGCAAACGTATTGTCGGAGGACCCTTAACTGGATAGTAGGAAAAACTACATACATAGGCGAGAAGTCGATTGCTGCAGAATACTTTTCTTAATTGAGTTGCGTATAAAAATATTAAATAATTTTAAAGAACATCTATAGAAATTTCATACGATTTTAGGACAAACTTCCAATATTTGCTAAGATGCGCGTAACAATGTGTGAAGTTAATCAACATTCTATCGTTATGACTAAACCATAAGGTTATACATTAAATTGTTAGTACCATCTTTATGTTGCATCGTTATGTAATGCATGACGGAGAAATAGTAAACAATGTCACGAGTACCTTGAGGACATGTGAAGTTCGCCAATTCGCAATGGAGAAGAGTGGCGGAACCATTCCAGTTCTAAAACCGTATCAAAATATTTCAAGTCTTCGTCCGCCAGTGGGTATTTACAGGCTGCTACTTTTTACTTTATGGTTGTTATTTCCATAGCATTGTTTTCATTTTTCATTTCAATTAAATCAACTTAACGTATTATGTTAGGATGTTATATAATGTTATGGCTGGCTGGTTTCCGTAACCACGACTGTGCGCGTATTTTGCTTATGGTTAAATGTTTCATGTTATTAATAATTATGGTTTAATGGATAAAAACTTTACCAAAGGTATCCAGCAAACGAGGCTCTAACGACCGAATGATGTTTGAATATTCATACAACTAATGCTAACAAACTACAATAATAATAAAAAAATGCTAGCCAACGATCGTGGCTCTGGTGACGGAATATACCGAAAACATATCCCACAGAATACTAACGGGAAGCAGCATTACTCGTGCATCGGTACCGGAACTACGCTCACCGACCCACTTGCCTAGAAATAAGTAGTATTCTTGTACCCATGTGGTGAGTATTGGCAAACCTTCCAAGACATGTACGGCAGCTTTTGCGTGCACTTTCTTGGAGAGGAATATATTCAGAAGTGGATAAGATAGGCTGATATATTATTAGTATGTAACAATAAATTTACAACTGTACTGTCTTCTCATTCGTAGGTGGGTAACATAGTCGAATAGAGTACAGAATGCTCCTGTCCCCATTGGCAAACAACGCTTATTTTAAAAAAAAATTCTACTTTTACGACTTATAGGTTTCCTCTCAATGTGTTCTTTCTTCTTTAACAGCCTGCAAGCAGTCCACAGCTGGACCTAAGTCCCTCCCAATGGGAGGATTTACTGTAACAACTACGTTTTGTGGTCGGTTTCACTCATTTCAGTACCAGATTACTCGCACTTTAAGCACCGCCTGTTGCCTGTCACCTATTTGAGTGATTTCGGTTGGGATACCCGAAATGGTTATTCCATCTGCCCGAGACCTGAAGATTTTCTGTCATTTCCCTTAGTCGTCTTGACTGTATTTATTTTTGCTAACGTTCTATAGTTGTAGTTAGTTAGTGTAGTTGTGTAGTAATTAAAAATTAATATTGGCAACTTACAATTCTAATGATGTCGGAAGAGGTTATCGAATATTAAAGGCGAACGCTGAACCCCTCGGCTACAAATTTGCTAAGTGCTGAGTCTATTGACTATTGAATCTCTAATAATGTACCAGAGCTATTGTTTGATAATCTTTATTGACATATACTTTAGCAAATTGATTTTCGAGACTTATTGGGATACTGAGATTATTCTCTCCGACACTGTATCCTAATCTTTCTCCGTACGTATCTATAAATTTCTTCAATCAGTTAACTTACCGCTTAAAGTTATTTTTATGCCTTTGGCCTCAATCGGAAAAGTCGCCGTACCTGTAAAAAGTAGTTGAATGTGTCCTCGTCATTAGTCAATGCAAGTAAAGTTACAAAATATTGGTTTCAAATATCCGAACAAAATTTAGTTAAAAAATGTGTATGAATTTGGATTCGATTGAATAAACATTAGACGACGACTCAAATGCATAAAAAGTATCCTTGTAGAAGTGTTCGTTAAATTGTTCAAGGATCGATAATCTTATTAACTTGAAATTTATTCCTGATATAAGTATTTTCGGCAGTTTTATAAATGTTAAGTAACATCAAAAAGAATTAAAAAATTAATCAAATTAAAGGTTTCTCTTTTTTTTAATTAATAATACAATTTAAAACTACTTTTCTTATAACTAGACAGAACTGAAATAAAGCATATTAAAGCCCATTTGAAATAATAAATTATTCAATAATCTTTCGAACTGTAGCATAAATCAATATAGATTGTAATTGACGATTTAATACCGGAATTCCTGAGACATCAATTCTCACTGCAACTCCAGCTGAATATTAAAGACTTACTCGTATACCTAGAATCTTTAGGTATGCAGACAACTGGCTTAAATAGCAGAAAAAAATGTTCTTGGAAAAAATTTAGCTATAATTCTAAAGTTTTTCCCAAACATCTGTGTATCGAACATTAGTGTTAATTGTGATAGAATAGGGTGTGAAGGCAATAAAGGCACAGATCTGACAATAGATACTACGTACGCGTAAGTATGGAGTGCAAAAGGGAATATTCTCATACATGCTAATTTCTTACACATGTTTGTTAATTGCAAAAACTCGGGTGGGGACACCGGGGCTCAAACTCGTCTAACTAATAATTTATAGCGAGCTCGCTGGTTTTCATTTGCCTTTATAAATTATTACGACCTCTGCTTTCAATTATTCGACTTCCATATGGATCGCTATATAATTCTTTTGATAGGTTTAAAATACTTGACAGAGTGTGACTGAATGTGGCCGAAATCAGCTAGAAGATCATCGTCATATAATATGATAATGATAATGTATAATATACGAACACTATACATTTTTTTTTATATATAATATTAATCAACCTTTTATTTTTATTTATGAGCGTATGGCCTTGCTCGGCAACCGAATTGGCGATTGCACTACCAGACACCTCGCACCGTAGAGGCTGCTGCCCGTCAACGGTCTGCTTAATTTTGTTCTGGTATATTTCGAGATGGATACCGCCATCTGACGGTAGCCATTGTGATTTTCAAGGCTTTTCCCTTAGTCGCTTCTTACTACATCCACGGAAAGGAAGGGGTTAGCATTTTCTTACACCAATACCGCAAGTTATGCACGTATGGTCACAGATCGTTTAATAGTTAATATGATAATTAATAAAATGTGCATAACATCACGTCAAAGAGATATAAAATGCATACTTAGCGTATTATATGAATTTGAATTTTTTTTTTGACTATTCGAAGCTAAAATAATGTGTTAATATGTAATAATTACATGAAATGAATATATGAAATGGTATATAACAAAGTTTTGTTCAATATATCCTCATCCTGAAGTTGTCTAAAACTGGGCTTCAGGAGTCTGAGGCTTCCCCATACTATAATTGAACTGTTAATAAATAATTTGAAATTTAAACGAATTAAATTGAACAAGGAAAAATAAATAAAAAATATGACTTAAAAATAGTATGTAAGTTTTTTCTGCGCCAGCAGTTCTGAACATTTTTTTATTATCGTTTCGGTAAAATATAATATAAAATATTTAACTCGACAATATAATAATATTTCTCGATACGCTGGCTGATTATGTAAGAAAGTTCTTCAAATACTGAACATAATATGTAATATTGGTTATTATTGTATTAACATTGCAACTGTTAAAAATGTTGCTAGGTCATGCTTATTAATAAAAAACTGCAAGGCATATTTTATATGGAGCTTTTAATCTTAGTTGCCCTATTTTCACGAATTTAAAGGTTTTTTGTCATTTACAGCAAATAATCGAGTCCGTAACAGCAAAAATAACCTTCTGTATTCTACGACGTTTTGCAGGTAATCTCTGCTGTAAGGCTTTTAAAGTTCTTTTGAATGAGAAACTTCAAAGCGCTTTGAAATAGCTCAAGGAATGTTTATTCAGCAAGGTACACAAGTGCAAAAGAAAAATGAGCAAACTAATAACTGACACTAAGCTGCCGTGAAACGAATAAGTAGGGTGAAAATGCCAAAATACATTCTGTTTCGTTTTTATTTATTTATTTAATCTTTATTGCAATAAATTTATAAATAAAACAAACAAAGGCTTATCTACCAGTAAATCTAGGATGTCTTGAGTAAGGATTGATAAAGGATAAATATGCACGAAAATAAATTATACTTTAGAATAAAATATTCATTATGATGTTGTTATTGGCGTATGTTTTAGTCGTAGTAGCCGTAGCTTTAGTTTCTTTGTACCTAAGTTCGAATTCCGATGCCCAGGATTGCTAAAATTTTTAATCGCAATGGTGCTGATTTTGTCACGTGATTGACGGTGAATAAAAACATCGTTATCATCCCAACTGTTCGATGATGTTATATAACTTATTTCGATGATATGTCAAAGTCCGCCAAGCCGTACTAGATCAGCGTTTCGAATTCTATTCGACTATAAAAACTTTTCAAATACATATTGAGATTGGGATTAGCTTTGCATTATTATTTAAGTTAATATAAAATGCATACACCTTTACAACCCGTAAATAGTCCACTAAAGAATATAGGCCTCTCTCAGAAGTAGGATTTGCGATAATCACCACAGTATACACTGTGACAGAACACAACATTACTGGGTAACATTGCCCAGTATACACAAACCTATGAAATACATTCTAGTGCTAGCAATTGCTAAGGCTTTATAACTATTTATTTATTTTTGAGGATCCACGATAACCCTGTGGTAAGTCCTCCTTAAGGTAAGAGGAATCCTCTGAATCAGGAGGCTCGTGTCCGATCTCCTATATACTACCAATATAAAACTCGTACCAATGAGTATTAAGTAATTTATGGAGGATTTGTATCGTATGCTTTGACACTAAATCGGCGACAGGCTCAACACCTGTCATGTTTTCTCAAGTAAGCTCTGATGTAAAGTGGGTAGAAACAACAAAAAATATCTAGAACTCTTACCACCGAGTATTTGGTTGGTCATAAGACATTTCTTTACTATTATAATTTTGGAATGTACTTTGTTATGTGCATTGGCCTAGGAAAGGTGTAGCCATTATTATAAATATATTTATAAATCTCTAAATATATATGAGAACACCGTAAATACTGCGCGACTTAGTGATTCCTATTTATAAATGATCATTTACATTTGTAACTTTTAAGTAGTTCCTATTTAGGAACTACTTAAAAGTTATAAATTTCTCTATATTTTGAATAGTACAATGTCACGTTAACTTTTAAATATTAATTCTGGCCACATCCACTCCGCTTACGTGTTGCAAATATGTGCAACAGAACTGAAAGATGAATTCTCCTCCGTGCTTGGAATTATGAGTTTTTATATTATGATGTTGTGTTTGATATTTTGTTTTACTTCTGTATCTTTTAAAACTTTTTTTTTCGTTTCATAAATAACAAATGATGTCTTACATTTATTATAAATAATTTTATAAACTTTATAGGTGTTTAAAATGTATTATTTTATAGTTTATTAGATTAAAACGTGTGTTTTAATATTATAATGACCTTGCCGGTATTTACAAACGACAGCGTCTTCCGGCTAAACATTTAACACACAAACAAATAATATATTTTTGTGGCACATGTTGTACAAACATAAAGGTCGACATAAGAGGTCGAGTTGTAAGACAAGGTCTCGAAGGCAAAAATTATGAATAATTAGTTTCCTACACATATATTGACTTTAAATCAAGTACCCTCGGCAATTAGCAGCCAGCAATTGACGACGAAAAGCAAAAATACTCACGTGTTCATTTATCGTTAATTTTTATTAATATAGGAAAAAAAATCTCCAAGCATGCTATGCTCTCACAACCGAATTATATCGAAAAATGTATCCAAATATAGGTAAGCAAGCCGCTGGTCATGCTGGTGTGAGAGCCGTGGTAGCCTAATTGTTAGGGCGCTCGCTTTCATAGAGCGCTAGTGGTTCGAGCCCCGGTGTTGAATTTACCACACGCTCGGAGAGGAAAGGAAAACTTCGTGAGGAAACCTGCATGTCTGAGAAAAAATTAAAAAATATCGAGAACATCTAAAGTTTGCCAATCCGCACTGGAGCAGCGTAGCGGACCCTTCCCGACTCCAAAACCCCCTCAGATATTTAAGAAAGAAGCCTTTACCCAGCAGTGAGCAGCAGTGACTGGTTGCTACATTAAGCTGATGAGAAAAAAATCTTTCGGATTTGTAAATCATGGCTGTTTGAGTATACTTTTGAATAAAGACAGATGTTTAATCAAAAATGTAGTAGGTTTATACAAGTTCAAAAGTAAAATGAGCAAGCTAGTAACTGTAACTTCAAACGAAGGCAATCTTGCTTTTAACGTAAATGTTTTTACTTTAAAGGAAAAATGTTTTGAATAAAAATACTAGGAATTTAAAAATAAACTGTAGACTAAACAGAAAACTCGTAAACTCTGTCCAAAGTTCTTCAATAACTGAAACAAAAGCATGTATTTTAAATTAAAAGTGAAGGGAAGTATTCACATTTAATTTAAAATATACAGCAAACACGTATTGGGCCAGAACTATTGATCCTTGTTTATAATTATATAAAAATACGAGTAATTTCTGTAATTTTAATTTTAAACGCGGTAGAGTCAAATTATAACTTTTGATGCTGCTTAAATGCGCCGGCACGAGCGGGTTAGTACAACGATCTTGTAGAATATCGGAGTGAAGTAGAGGCATATAGTGTTTAAGCGATTCGTTCGGTGAGTGAAGTCACCGGAGGCCTTTTCCTCATCCCCCATCCCCCGTTCTCGTCGTCTCTCCCATCGCCCAAATATTCTTAAAGGCCGGCAACGCACCTGCAGCTCCTCTAGTGTTGCAGATGTATGTGGGCGACAGTAATACACTTACCAACAGCTATATCTTACTCGTTTGTCCCCTTTCCTACAAAAAAAATTAACGACAGTTTGATTTCATTATTAGAGGCCCAAGTTCTTACTTAACTAGATTAAAATCATGTGGTCTAACAAATGTAGGATCAAAACAAAATTAGTTTAATTTACAGTTTTCTATTTTATTAACGACTAGCCAACCGCCCCGGCTTCGCACGGACTAATCTTTAAGGTCGAGATCGTGTAACTAATTTTCGAAAGCTTTCATATTAATCATTGCAATCTGTTACGTAACCCTGTTTCTTTAGCAAGTTAACTTAGCCATTGACTATCTGGAACTATGTGACTATCTAACGGCGAAAGCATATGGATCTGGGTTTGCCCTTTAATATTCAGCATTGTTTACTAGCTTTGCCTGTAAGAAAGAATCGAGGAAAGTTTTTTGACGACGACACGAACAAATATCGAGTTTTCTTACGGATTTCAATTTTGATTTTGGAATCAAATATAATAATCATAATAACAATGTAGAATTAGATCGATCCCATGCATATAATATACAAAGTTACATTATCACTTTATAATGTTCATATCGATAGAAGAGAAGATAAAACACACATCACTTTTCTTTGTACTGTGGATCATTTCAAAATAAAATATGTTTTCAGTCATTAATGTAATTATAGTTTCAGTCTCATTAATACAGCGTTGCACTTTTATTTTAATAATAATAATCATAATTTATTATAATATCTTTGTTAATTACTACATTTAATTTAATTTTATATTATTAATTATAAATCTCTTGTTGTAATAACCGTGTATCGGACTAAATATAGAATATGGCGCATCTCTAGAATGTGTCCAATCACTAATCTCCATTACTCTATGTCAGTTACAGTTGTCTGCATATTCTGCTGCACAACCTGCTGTTAGTATTTAACTGGTTTCACGCCAGGCGAGCAGATGTTGTATTCTGTAGAATTTTAACATTGTGGCCTTGAACCCCGTCATGGGGTTCGGCTTTCAAGATAAACTGCTCTCTCCAGCTGTACTCTCAGCACTCGGCAGAGCCTCTAAGAAGCCTCTGTAATTAAAATTGTTATATTATATTAGGACTTATGGCACTAGAAGGAAAAGAGTAGAGATTGTTTGTATTAACTATTTTAATCTTACCTTGCTGTACTATTACAAGCATTGGCTTGGAAAACATGTGACAAATCTCAATAGAAGCAATCAATTAATGTGCAACATCTTGTAAATGTTTGTAAAATAAGAATATATTGTATTTTCTTGAGAAATAAAATTTTAATGTAAAATCAAAATTTTGACGTCTTATGTGCATTTCGACAAGGCCTCAATTAATCAATTATTCTTTTTTATATCAAATAGCATCCATCGACCGATCGTCCCGTGGGGCTGTCATAAAAGGCGACAGAGGGCATAATAAATCAGGCCCATCCCCTGCAAGGGCAGCTAGCTTCTCTTGAACTTACGCTTTGCGATTGCCGGGTTCGCAATGCATGCCGAGATATGTTAAATAAAGAATACATGTAATCTGTGTGTAATGGATGTAAAGTGGGCCTCCCCGCTTACCTCACTCACCGAAAGTAACCCCGCTGGCCTTAAACGATATTTGCGGAAGGCGATGGAAAAAGGGCTCCGGTCACTCACCGAATGAAGCGCAGAAGCACAAGATGTGTCTACTTCACGCCTGTATTCTGCGAGGACGTGACCCAGGGGTGACAGACATGACAGGACATGACAGGTCACGTCGACCCATTCCAGCAGCCGATGTTTGGCCCTGCCTTTGCCCAGTTGTTGGACATTTACAGGTTTTACTTCACTACTTTAGACGACTATCGAATAGATAAGTTATTATTATCTATACGTAACCGAGTATCGTGCTTACTATGAGATGATGAAACTCTGCTGATTAATATTTCGTACCAATAAGGTTAGTAGTTAACAGATTGCATTTATTCAACCAGACAGACTAGTAGTGGCTCGCCTAGGTGTGGTAGCACAATGGTCAGTGCGGTCACAAACATTTCATACCATATGGATAACCTGGGTACCACTTCAATTGCTTGGAGGTGAAAGAAAATATCGTAATAATATGTTGTACCCTTAATACGAACACATTAAAGTTTATAACGGCTTACGTTTCTTAATATTTTCGTGAAAATCTTTCGCAGACAGAAAACTATATTTGCATCAAGAAAAGTGTGGCAGTTAATTTTAAGGTTCACGAACCAGAATTCATATTTTATAAATCTATTATCGAATGGATTTAGAAAATGCTTGCTCAGCTTAGAGGAATTTTCATAATTTCATTTTATCAGTGAAATGGAAAATACTTCACTGAAATTCTATTACTACAAATCAGTTTTTAACTACAGGAAATTCTCTTTCTTTTCAGAATTACACATATCGCAACATATTATATATTATGATACCATGAGATGGTGAAACACAACCCTAAAAGTAATTGCTAACCTTTAATTAAAGTCTAGATTTGAATAAACTCTTAACCAGCCCAAATCTCACCGAAGTTAAGGAGAGCAGGAGTACGAAGACATCAGTATTACGCTCATCGAACCCACTGCCCAGCGTCGTATGTATGGATAAACCATGTGAGAAAATTGATGGCTTCCTAGAGGCCTATTAGGAGTAGGTGCCACTACGATAAACTAATGAAGATAAAGAAACTTCAGAAAATATTATTTGCTCTCTAGTAGCCATAATATTTTTATTGGTTAAATAACGAGTTGACAAAACATAATATCGTTGGCTTGAACCCAGCCATTCTAACATTTTCCTAAACCTGTTGGTTTAGGTGTGACCTTTATAACCGATGCTGGTGTAGAGCTGATTAAGCATACATATATTTAAAGTCGGGCAGAATTCACAAAATGCTTGGGTGTTTTTTGTGATCTCTTCAGAGCTTTGGATTGTGTGCCCATGAAACACTGATCAGGAAACTACATCAATATGGCATAAAAAGTACAACGCCTAAACTTATTATCTTATACTTGAGAAATAGAATTCAAAAAGTGCAAGTTCTTGGAGGTCGATGGTAACAATGGGCTTTCCGTAAGGCGCTATTCTCGGCCTATTTCTTTTTTTTAAATTACATTAATGACTTCCCTTACTTAGTAGGAGATAACAATGATGTAGTATTATTTGCAGATGACGCACGCGACAACATCTTGTTGTACATGACGAGGTGAACAATATTAAGTCAAAACGAATTCTTTGGTTTAACACAAATTTTTTTGATTTAAATTGCAATGTAACTAAATGTATAATTTTCTGAATACCTAATGTTAACTGTTAAGGTACCGCTATACTTATAAATGGGCAAGAGTTAGGCCCACTGGCTTTCTTGGAATACCTCTTATCGCAAAGCTACAGTGGGGCACTCATATGTTCAAACTTGGTAGTAGACTCTTGACTCTTGGTAGAGTTAGCTCATTAGCATACGCTGTAAAGAAAATTAGAAGTCTGGCTACTATGTCGAACCAGCTGGAATTAATTTGTTTATTTTTTTTAGTTATTTTGAAATGATATTTTACTGTGGAGACTGCTGAAATAGAAACAATATTCCTCTTACAGAAGAAAGCCATGAAAGCTATTTATAATCTGAAAATATCTTAGAGATCACTTTAAAGTTATAAAACTTTTAACACTGGCTGCATTATATATATATATATATTTATGTATATATATAAATGTCTCTTAATGAAAATAAAAATATGAAAATATTTAACGAGTATAGTGATGTAGATACATAATGTAAATAAGAGACACAAACTTGTAATGCCGTTAGTAGACTCCGTGAGTGAGTAGAGAGACTTTATATGCCAATGTATACGTTTCTACTACAAAATCCCAGTGAGTCCGCAAAGTCTTCTTTTTAATAGGTTTAAACAATTTATGAAAAAAAAACTTTAAGAAAGTTTATCATAATATTAAGGTATTGCCAGGTATTGATGATAATAATTCCTGGGTATAAGATGACCGTTAGATGAAGGACGGAGTTTCTTTTGCCTGTTTCTTCTCCGACAGAGGAACCTCATTAGGAAACGCTGGTAAATTAAAAAAGTGGTTTATAGTCGAATAGTGCAACATAGAATGATTTATACAATGTTTTTTTTAAAACGTTACCTGCTCTAGTAATTTCTACTGTGATGTGGAGACAGTTTACATATAAATATAAATTGCATACGGTCAAACACCTAGACCCGTAACAACTATTTGTAGTTAATTTCAATACTTGTATTGTACGAGAAACGGACTCACGAACCTTTAAATGATATTAAGACTTTAAAAGTAAGTAGCTCACCCTACTGTACAATTCAGTAGATCAACTAAACCCTGATACCTGGGCTTTTGTTCTTATAGTACAAGAATTTTCACACACACTTAAAAAATTATTTAAATTTGATGATTTTTCACCTAAGACAGGCTAGAGCAATGAAACGGACTTAATGCTTAGTGCCATTCTTTACCAGCCATGACGTGGTGAAATGCAGTGACGGGTGCTTATTAGGACTTAATTATCTTATAATTTAACTAACTTTTATTACGTATGGTAGTCGCGTAAGAATCTGCCACCTCCTTTTTTCCGTTTTGAGCTTAGCGAAGTAGGTCACGAAATCCCGTTAGACACTGAAGTATCGAGTAAAGGTAAAGGAGTTTGTTTCTCCAAAAAAGTACTAAGTTTTATTGTAATTCAAAGAACTAAGAAATTGAGAATAAACTTCCCGTCGAAGTCGTTACTTACTTACTTAGACGTTGCTAAGGTTAATTTGCCAATTTATGCTTGAGCTACAGTTCCAACTGAAATAACGTTCTGTGGCAACGTTCCAGTGTATCGAAAACGTGAACATCTGGCAAGTCTCATGATAGCCCGGATATATATATAAGGCCGGTTACCAACTAGCCTGATCATTATTTTATACAGTAAATACTTATATAGTAAATACATTACGTTATGTAGTTGTTGATTATAAAACCAAACTACCGATGTGAAATAATAATTTATTGATTTTATTGTTTTTTTATAACTATTTATTAAATTTTCCTCTTTCTGATCATTAAGATTCCACTATTCTGCATATTCTGTACACTAAAAAATGCATCGAAAAATTTTAATACGGTCACCAACTCTATAATTTTTGGTTTTTATTTTTCTCATGAGTCCGATGAGAAATATTATTAGGTATTGTAAATTCTGTAGATCGAACCTTGGTTGCACGTGCAATAACAAAATTAAGACAAGCGCCCTGTCAACGGTATAATTTAAATGAGAAATTTAAATATGTTTAACTTTTATTTATTTAGAATTGTGTACTATAAAAATATCTATGTAATATAGAATGTAAAAATTTATTGTCAGGGTAATATACTCGTACGATATAACATGAATACAACTCACAAGAGTAAGGCTACGTGAAATATATTTTTTTAATTTATCCAAAAAACAATATAATAAAATATCTCTCTTAACTTCTTAGCTTTCCAGCTTGTGTGAGATAAATAAAGACGATTAAACTCTTTTGAATTATTTAATTATAGAGACTAAATATCATATACAAAATCGATCATTAAGCCAATAATTGACAGCTCTAGTCGCGCTGAAAAAACTTTCAAGAGGTTATAATAAAGGAAATAATATTACATTACAAAGAATATTAACACATCATTGTTTCATCTCGCTGGAACAGCGAAAGTGTGGCGGGCGAAGGTTACATAACCTTCAATACACATAACCACAATTCGATCTTCTGATAATTTTTCTTATTACTATTTAACGTTCGGATCTTTTACACTCTCGGTAAACGTTCTGCAAGAAATTTAATATAAATTACGAGTCAAATTTTAATATACATTTTAAATGTTAACTTTGAATTAAAATTTTGATACAATCAATTTCAAATAGTATCATATCGTATATACAAGTACAGTATATGCAGTATTCATTTTTTTTTAGAAAACATTCAATAATTTACCAGATTATTTCTACAACAAAGTATGGATTGGCATCCGTTTATAATTTTGTGTACAGTTTGAAATTAAATATTAATGCTCAAATATATTATCATAAACACCAATTTTGAAATAACAAGTTAGAGCTGTTAATAATAATAAATTAATAATATAATATTATTAATAAACTAAACTTCTTCAGAGCCTACCACAGTTCATTACCAACATTCAGGGTCTAAGGTGCACCAGTAAAAGCCAGTATTTCTTGAAAGGTCTGGCTGTACTCACCACGCAGGGCAAGCGGGTTGGTGATGCTGCTCCCCGTCTACTACTATTCTGTGCGATTGGGGAGGTTCGCCAAATTCGAACGGATTCCATCATACCATTTCAATATATTCGAAAATAAATCCTTTTGTATTCGAAAATCGAATAGAATATATTTTGTAGAGTATATATTCATTAAGTATCACACATACAAGTGATGATAAATAAAATTTTCCCTCATAAAAACATTCGTGGTTGTTTTTCTATATGGTATCTATTGTTTAAAGTTATAGCTAACGAAATAGGTGCAGCTGTGTTATGCTGCTTTTAACGCTGATATTCTGTGGTTCCCAAACTTACATCCACATTTAAGCTGAGTTTTGAATCGAATCTTTTTTATTAGGCTTTACTATGAACAAAAAGTTCTAGCTCAAATTTTACTGCAGTGCAAAAACGTGCAATAAAAAATAAACACCGAATTTTAAATTTTCGCATTTTTACTTTAAAATAAATTGTTTATTAAAATGAATATCTTTGACGACTCTGTTGTGGGGGCTAAGTGTTTGGCATCGACGTAACGGGTCGCGGATTCGTTTTCCGCAAGGGACATGTATTTGTATAACCTACAAATAATTGTTCCTCACCTGGATGCTAATACATGTGTAATTTATGTATGTAAACTGCCTCCGCGATACAGGAGAAATTCCTAGTCTGAGGTAACGTGTAAAAAAAAATGGAAAAGAAGCTCATGTTCCATTATAGAACTTGACTAACTTAAAACATTACCGAGCTTAAACTTGTTGTACAAATAGTGTGTCCTGTTTTAGTTCGGGTACACTTTAATTAATCTAGTTCGTTGTTACGAGTATAATGAAAGTGGAAAACAGTAAGTGTACTAACAAATCACTTTTGTAAATATCTTGAATTGCCCTGATTTTCACGTCAGGCAAATCAGGCAAATCGGGATAATCGTAATGTTCGGGAAGATTGCATTCATATTTAATGTCATAAATATGATTTTGAATGAAGCAGTTAAACTCCTGCGGAGGTGGGTAATGGGAAGCCAAGTCTGTAAATAATTAAATAAATTGAATATGATTATGTAAGTATAGCATTCGTTGTACATAAATTCTAATATTTATAATAAGGTACATCGTCGGATCGTAAATAGATCAGTGAATACATATGAACTTTTCTTTCACGCAGAATTGCAACATTAATTTTTATCTCATCTCGGATATCACCGAAAGTGATTTATGATATATACTTGACAACTTTGTATACCATAAGCAATTTTTTAATCTCACACCCTTATTACATATGAATTCTCAATTTGACCGAGAACAGACTGGCGTATACTAAAGTATACCGTATATCACTTTTACCCCATCAGGGAAATATGCGTTATTATTTTTCAATTGTTTTTGAGGCGGTCAATCCTACCGATGGTAGATTAACTATCACAAATAATACCCAGTCAAAAGTACACAGATCAAACACAGGAGTGAGTCGTCTAGTACTGCGCTCACCATAGCGCAAAAAGCATGAGCGTGACCATTATAGCCAATGTTTCTATTTGGAGAGGCACATGATCAGCAATGAATTGTTATTAGGCTGGAAAGTCTTATACAATAAGCAACATAAACTGCCTCTTATTTTCAATAAACACGTTCGTTACAATACATATCTAAATTAATACTAGGCATGCAATATGCCAGACGTTCTCATTTATTTTCACTTACTTTGTTCGTAAGACATCTTTGCGATGGCAATGGCAATGGCAAGCGACACCTCACGGACTTGACTTAGTGGCGGATATACGCGTCCGATGGACAGGTCCTCTTCAGTAACAAAATTAGCCAAAGTCTGAAATTTTGTTCTTAGGAATAATTTGTATAACGTCTAATATGTAATCTATATACAGGTAACAATTCAAATGAAAAATAAGAAAGGTTTGGACGGATCATATACACTCGTTTTCTGCCTGGGAGACGTAGGGTAGGGTTGGTTTGGTAAGCGGTCTTACGTATTTCTGGCGTCGAACTGCTGTGTAACTACTGTTTGAAAGGTAAAGAGAGAGCTATGCTGCGCGGCATTCTATCTTAGTCTTCACGGGAGACAATGCATGTGTGACCTTCGATTAAGGTTGCTTATCATCATCAGATGGACGGTAAGCACGTTTTTCACCCCATTCTGATAAAACCCTTTCCGGAATTAATTCCGTTAGGATGCTTGTATTTTTGTTTCGATAGCCGCGACAAATGCTACGACTATTTTATATTAGTTCAGAAAGGAAAAAGATAAAATTTTGAACAAAAAAAAAAGAAACACAAAGCTTATTACGAACCTGGGCAGCAGTTAAGAACATTGAATCAGGTATTTTATGTGCTCTAACCGCTATAACTCCTAGTGCTATTCCTGGAAATATGTAAGAGTTGTTTCCTTGTCCCGTGCGAAATTCTTTCCCTTCGTAATTGACTGGAGGAAAGGGGGAGCCAGAGACGTACACACATTTACCCTTAAAAGGTGATTTTGATTATTAATATAACATTTCATACGCTGATTTAACACGCTAACGTTTAGTTAATCATATCACGCGGTATTATTGTAATATACACTACTTTAGGAAAGTAACTTTTTTGCGTTATTAACATACAAGTGTCGTAAACACTTTGCGAGCGTTGCCTGGGCTGAGGTGTTCGTTTTAAGTTACTAACATTATTAATTGCAATATTCAGTGCAGAATTTTGTTTTTTGAAAAATTTTGCAGAAATAGTATAAATACTTCAAAAGTAGTCAGCCAACTCGCGTTGGAGCTCCGTGGCGGACCTTTTTTGTGCTCCATAGTCCTCTCAAAAAAATAGGAGTAGACCATTGCTCAGCATTGGGACATTTATAAGCTGCTATTTTACTATTCGCCTTATACTTATTATACCCTGGCTACTTCTGAATGTGTTTTTCTTTATTGTACTTAATCGTACCTAATCTGAATACAAAAAAGTAACAATAACTATATGAAACTGCTCTTTCGTTCCTCACTATAATTTAAGTTCACATTCACTTTGTACCTAATATTGAACGAAATCATTTGAGAAACCCACTTTCCTCCGAATTCACAGTCTGCCAAATTATATTAGAACACTGACCCTTTGGCGAACAACACTCAAGTCTCCGATTGTAATTTACTACTACACATGACATACACAAAAAAGTTAAATTATTATCATTGGCCAGACACTAAAAAGGCGACAAGCTCGCCACCCACAATGGTCCAAATAAGCTCTCGTTTCAGCAGTGGGTTCATTTTAGTAATTTAAGACTAAAATAAATGGCTCTCCAACCACCCCATTATTGAGTACACGGTCTTGACAGGTTATTATATATATATATATATATTTTTGAACTTTACATTTGTATTATCATACGCCTCCTGTGCTGTACATTCGGCTTTGCTCGTTGGATTCGAAAGAGCAAATATAACGGGTATCTCCGTGTTTTGTGACATTTGTTGCAAGATGGCCGGCGTGAACGCTCCTCCCACAGTTGAACATCCTTAAACAGCATAACAAAAACAAATTCTGATAATAGGTAGCTGTTTCTTGTGAAGTGGGTTGCGGAAGTCCTCTACGTTACGCTGAGTCATGCCAAATGGAAATTAATATTAATAGTATATAAATAATAACCTATTTCACAAATTTATTCCAATCAATATTTTAAATAAAACTATGGTGTTACCATGCAACCGGCGCCGAACTCATTTTAAATTTATTGGCGTACCGCTATTTTACACTCAGAAAAGTTTGATAGTACGTACTCCGGACCGAAATTACTATAAAGTGAAAGTACTATATCGGCAGTATATGAGAGAAGACGTCGCCAGATCTAATTCCACGAATATCCTTTGAGACGACCGTGGGTCAATAAATCATGAAATGGACAGCAGTAACATGAGATATAAGTTTTCTAACACATTATACGTAGGTAGGAATCCGCCTTCCAAAATAGCCAACTATTTATGAGTATAAAGTAATCAGTGGGGGTATATTTAGCGACGCGGGAGACCCGAGTTTGATCCCCTGTGTGAAGGGCTCGTATGAATAAGTTTTAAAGGGAGATAATATATGTACGACTTTTAACGTTGACCTGGACAGGACGGCGTCAGGGTTACTACCCAGTCGATAGTCCAAATAAGCTCTGTTGGAAATATTGCCCAAATATTGGGTATACGGTCGTAAAGCTTATTTATATTCAATAATAGTCCTACAAAGATGGTAATAATGATGAAAATTAATTCAAATTGGTTTTTTACCAATGAGGCACGTTGGTTTATATTTTTTTACGCAATTTTCAAAGCTTTTCTCTGGCTCCAGATCATTTGCAAAATCCTTCGCATGGTCGGGTACACCACTCTGGCGACGCGACGTCAAAAGTCCATCGACATCGAACATGTATATTCTACTACGAGCTTCCTCCTTTGAAATTCCTTCTAACACCATAGCCGATACTGTCAAGCTGGCGATGCCAGTTGATGCCTAAAATTGTTACTAATACTAGAAAGTATGCACACATTCGAGCAATCTAAAAGCTCCCTAATTTCAATAGAGAATACTGCTGGGTGCTTCCTCTGTCTTGAAATCCCGTAATAATTAAAATTGAATCCAATCTCAAGTATGGTACGACCTCAAGATACTATGAGCGCCTTCTGAGTAGATCGGGAAAAAAATTATAATTAGAAGCTGACAGTATCCGCTATCAACTTTCACATCAGGGCGTTCACCTCAGTCCCTCGTGACCACAGGTGCTATAAAACACCCGAAACGAAATGATGTAAAAAAGTTAAAACGAAAGGCGATAAATTTCGAAAAATCACGGCAATTGCGCAACTTTTTCGCAAAGATGATCTGGAGGAGATCGCATTTAGAGTGATAATAGGGAGCTTTTGAACTGACTTTTTACTCTAGGCTTGCCCCATACCGTAATCTTTAAGAGCCTGTAAATAGTCCACTGCTGCACATAGATCTCACCCATAACGATGATTTGCCATAATCGCCATGCTCGACAAGCAGGTTGGCTATATACCCCGATAGCTGCTGACTAGATACCCCGCACTCTAGACGCTACTGATCGTCAACGGTCTGCTTAATTTTGGTCTGATATTTTTCGAGATAGTTATCCCGCCATCTGCCGCTAAACATTGCGATTCCCTTAGTCGCCTCTTATGATATCTACAGGGAAGAAAGTAGTTGGCAAATTCTTTAGTCGACACCACACTGCTACCAGGGGAATAGGGCAGTGGTCGTGTAGTGTACAATGAAGTATTAAGAATGTATAAAAATAAATATACAAAATTGTGTTTTTTTTTCTTATTTATCGACTAGATACAAAAGGTATTTAGATTAATTAAACATTTGTGGATACTTTGTTTGACGACATAAATGAGTCCATCACTCGATCTCATAAAATGCCAAAACAATTACACGGGAATCGACTTGCAGGACTTTCACTAATGTAGGAATAACCATCACAAATTTTAAAACTATAAATAAACAAAACAGCGTCTAAAATTGTCTAGCAATACCTATTTACCTGTCAAACGTAGCACTTACAGCCAGGCACGGCTCGGATCTTAGGTCGAGTGTAGGAATTGATTCAATTAAATCGTCTACTGGTCTTTGAATTTATCTTTTAGTAACTCATAAAAACTACCCAGAGTGAAAACTAACTAGGATCTACGTCCTAGTCCTATAGTAGATTATTAAAGTACGTAATTATATAATTTCATCACATGAATCATAAATCATTGATGAATTCAAAGAAAGGTTTTTAATTTTACGATACTTACAGAACCGGCGCCAAGAAACATAATAACATTTTCGCTAATTTTCTTCTTTGTAATCCTGATTGCAGCCAACAATCCTGCCACAGATACACTAGCTGTGCCTTGGATGTCGTCGTTAAAGGTGCAGTAATGGTCGCGATATTTTTTCAACAATCGTGTAGCGTTAACCAAAGCAAAATCCTCGAACTGAGAAACAAACCAATTCACACAGTACCTATATGATAAGGAGTATTCGTATATTACGTAATAACTACGAAATACTTACCAATAATGATTATTGTCACTCCCTCTCCAGTTCTTCCCGTGTGTGCCGTAAGAGGCGACTAAGGGACGAGCCTTTAAAATCGCAATGGCTATCGCAATATGGCGAGATGTTTTTTTTTTTATGCGAAACGCGGCAAACGAGCAAGCGGTTCACCTAATGGTAAGTGATTACCGTCGCCCACGTACATCTGCAATACCATAGGTGCTGCAGGTGCATTGCCGGCCTTTAAGGATATTTGGGAGATGAGAGGGAGGAAGAGGAGGGGGATGGGGGAGGGACGTAGGCCTCCGGTAACCTCACTCACCGAACGAAACGCAGAAGCACAATATGCCTCTACTTCACGCCGGTATTCTGCGAGGCCGTGGTACCAACCCTGTCGAGCCGGCCCATTCTCGCAGCAGCAAAAGCCGCCACTTGGCTCTACCACGCTTATAGAAATTAGATAATAGAAGACTATCTCGAAATGTACTAGGCCAGCATACAGACCGATAACGGCATCTATGGTGCGAAGTATCTGGTACAGCGATCGCCAATCTGCTTGCTGAGAATAGCGGTTATGGAAAATCCTTCTTATGTCTTTCTTATAGGGTAGGCCTATGTCCTACAGCAGTGAACTCTTTACAGGTAGTTATGGAGAAGTAAATAATAATGATTACCTGCAATAACGTGCTTTGTCCATATTTTGTTATACATGCCTGCATGAATTCATCAATAAAGTCATCATATTCCTTGCCGCGAACTCGTTTTTGCCTTAAACCAATGTAGAGTGGATCTTCTAGAAGATTCTAGTGTATATGAAGGTTAATTAATTTTTATCTATAACCAATGTAACCATTAGTATCAAGTTCTCAACTATTTATACAGAATCAAAATAAATAGATATAATTTAACTCTAAGAAGCATATGTGTAAATTCATCATTAATCATACACTACAAATTAGAAAGCATAATTTGCTGTAGTTTTAACATTTTCCCTGCTCAATTTAAGCTAGCTTATTTGGCGAATAACTTATAACTATCAGAATAGACAAGCTCTTGTCAGTTCAAATACGAATCGCACCGTCATTCCGCTTACCCTGAATTGATCATAATAAAACGACCAAAAAATATTTTACCTGACTGTCCGTACCCACATCCAAAGTAATAGGTAAACACTGATGTGGTTTCACACCTGCTAATGCGGTGTAGAGAGCTAGCTTGCCCACAGGGATGCCCATTCCATACGCACCCAGATCTCCTAAGCCCAAAATTCGTTCTCCGTCGGTAAACACAATGGCGCGCACGTTGGTTTCAGGCCTGAATAATGTAACTTTTGTCAAGAAAACGTGAATCTTTTTAATGCGTACTTAATCAAACATAATCAAAAATGCTTAATAGTTTTATCTATCAGATCGCAGTATTACAGTAAATCTACATTTAATTTAAAAAAATAACACTTCTATAAGTAACAATTTATGAACCATAAAAAGAGGAAAAATTTATATCATGAAGTATTTTTAAAATCGTACCAATTATTTAGAATTTTTAGTATGTGTCCTTTATCGTGAATAGTGATAAAGAGCCCACGCGGCCTTCTGTATATCAGTCCAAATTTTTGACATGCTAAACCAACGGTCGGAGTATATACAATTGGCATATATTTCTCGACATTTTCCGATAAAAGTCTGAAGAACAACTTCTCGTTTCTCTCCTTTAAACAAAGCTAATGTTACCAATCAGCGTAGAAGAAAACAAAACACATAACTATGAAAATAAGGAAATTTAGCGAAAAGATACTCGTAGATTATCTAATGTGATGTCTTGGTCATAGAGATAGTTTTAATCTCGATTAAAAGTTCCCTAAAGACAAAAGGCGCTTGTGAATTATCCTTGCTATATGACTTACTTCATGTTACGTTGAACAGTTTTAATTACAAAGGTTTAGGTTATTGTTCCTCGAGTTTTATTGATATTTTGGTTTTTATTGGTATCATCATATTATGTAATGTATGGTTTAATCAGGATGATTAGAGAGGAGGATAACATCAGATATGCACAGTATCAGACGCGGTTTCACCGACAAATTGACCAACGTTTAATGTCATACCAGCCGGTTAATATTTGTTTTTGTATGTGAAATGAAATGAAATTCTTTATTTGACGAAATAAATTCAAACTTCATTTGTCGATTGTATTTTTTTTATATATACTCGTATTAAAACGATTTATTAAAATATATTAAATGTCTATTAATTTATTGGTGAGCTCGTGTCGTAAGTCAATTTTACTTTGAATAAAATCATTATTCAATAATCAATTATAGTTCAGTCACCTCTAGCTCCACTAGATAAATATATTTATTTAAATCGTTCTTATATCTGTCCAAAGAAATTCTACAAATTTCCAGCTGTTCTTCTTGAGTCTTTACTTTAGCGGCCAAAAGACCTTGGATGCCATAAGCTTGGCGTTCTTTGAGAGTGAAAGCTAAACCCTGCAAAATACGTTCATCATTTATAAATTATCTTCGTGTGCAAGGAGAAGTATACCCAACGTTCTCAAGAAATACAGTCACGCGACACTTACTGTTGGTTAACAGACGACATGCTGGCGGACCGTTTGAAGGAGTAATACACCATACAAATTACGTACGTAAAGTATTAATGTTGGCGATTAGTATTAGTAATACGAGGGCACGGGCACTGCTCTCACCAACCCATCTGCCCAGCGTATTGAATAGGGATAAATCTTCCACGTCAAATAGATTGCGAATTTTATTATTTTAGTTGGGAACTTAATTTCAATGATCTCATTAAATTCTTACACTATGTATATTGTAAACGTATGTTATGTAATATAAAAAAAAGATGAAACCAAATTAGTGTCTTCGATTTTTCATTACACCTTCTAGAGTTAAATATATTGTAGAACAAAGATTTTACAAATTCAGTATGGAAATCTTATGAAACAAAGCAAACTTTCATTATATAAATTACCTTGTTGAGACGAGGGTCTCTTAAATGGTCTATCCCTCTCGTCATATTTACAGAGATCGTATCTCCACATACTGTGTTAAATTCACGAGATAGTGTGAAACTAGTGTCTAGTAACATTAGATATTTGGTCGCACGATACCGTATAAAGTGGTTTCGATTCACCAGTTTCATTGAATACCTGAAAGAAAGCCAAAACCAAATATTATTATATTATATTATATTGGTTGTTCGTACATATACACAGCAAAAATATTATTGTATATTTAGGAATCAGGATTCTTTGAAAAGAAGCTTAATGAAGAAAACTCGATTATTATTATTATTATTATAATCATCAGCCTGCAAAAATTCACTGCTAGACACTGTCTTTCCGAAGAAGTGCCACTAAGTCATCCTCTATCGGCCAGCAGTCTTGTGCAGATCGTCGCTCTAACTTCCTTCACGGGTACCTTGCCCTACGTTTGCCTAATCCTGATCATTTTGTTTTATATTATTAATAAGCGTTTTGTCATATTTGCGATAGATGTAACCGGCCCCTATTCATTAAATTCAAAGACTTTCATAATGAAATAATCAGACGAGCTGAATGCCGACCAACTTAATTCTCCTATTGACTTCTATCTCAAAATTATTTCTACCCAGTTGCATAACCTCTATTCATTCACAGTGCATGAGGGGATGAGAATTGGATTCATTTAGGACTGCTCAAAATATCTTGTAGTTCTTGCAGCAATTCTCCATTACTTCGATGTAGTCGGTATACGGTAGATGTAAGATGTGTTCACCGTAGAACTACTGCCGCATCCTTTCCTGTCTAAAATTTTTCCAACATTTTCCAGATGTTCCTCCATAAACCTTTCCATTTTTCAGTAGCGAGAGTTCGATTCCCTGTATACAGATCTCTCGCAATTCACCGGTATAGTGGCGAATCAGCATGGCTCTGAGGTCTTCGTACATTGGGTCGAGTTGTGGCTTGACTACCGCAAAAGCCTTCGATATCAGGCAGAACATGAGACTCAGACATTTAATTAATTAGGATGATAAAAACTTCACTTACGACATATATTGCGGCCAAGCAGCAATCATTCTGTTGATAATGAAATCCTTAACAAGATATAAAAATCATAAAGTAATCTTCAATGCTACAACTTCGAAAATCATGTTTGATGTCTGACTGTCTGACTGACATTTCATATACTCACTTTACTCTTTGCTCTAAATATTTTCAAGGTTGTCAATAATCAATGAAAAAGAAAAATCATTTATTTATAAGTGTGCAACAAGCAGCAAAAGGCAATTAAGATCTGTTTTCTTTTAAAATCAGGAGAAAATCTTTCTAACTCGATCAATCCTAGCACTTGGCTCCTCCGCATTGTCATGGCCCTGCCTGTCTTACCATTAGATCCCTTAGTCTTAGTAGAAGTGGCTTGGTCACCGCAGACAGGGCCGCGGGAGGGACGCATGTCGTTATTATGAAACGCAGCTCGCTTTACGCTCCGATGCCGAAATGTGGGCGGTGGCGGAGTCAATGACCTGATCCGCCGGGAGGGCTGGTGTTTCTGAGTGCTGCTTTCCTGCTTCCCGGTGGCGGACTTGGAGGGGTCAATTGCCCACGTGGGATTGGAGGCCGTATAGGAGTTCGTATTCCTACGCGCCTGCCGGAGGGAACTTATCCCGAGAAGCGTTTGCTTAGATCGGGTGGCGCTGTTAAGGTCACGGATATGTGAAAATGTAAGTTTCATTTTTTTCTTAATTAATCCTTAATAAATTCTATTGTGTCTAGTATTGAAGTGAACTCGGATAGACCGAACCCTCTTCTTCTTCGTCAAAGTCCTATAAATAATGTGAAATGTGTGGGTCTGACGATAAGTGTGCATGTGTGTGTCTGACGGCCACGTGGATTAAAGGATTGAAGCGTACCTAACTGCTGTTCCGAGCCGAAGTCATTATTTGTGCAAAAACACAAATTATTGGTTTTCAATTGTGTTATGTTCGTCCAGTGTTATAAGCATAACGTCGGATATGGGAAGGTAAAGACTAGTGAGTGCCTCTGTGTTTGCGCGAACATTTACAGCACTTTCATTTCTCATGCACAGTTGACAAAAGCCGATAATCATCATCATCATCACCATCATAAATAATAATAGATTATTGCATACTCTGAAACGAAAGTAGAAACTATTGAACACAATCCAACTGAACGCTAATATTTCCCAAACTTCAGTTTTAGACTCGGTTAATCGTCACGCTGCCTTTTTTATTTCTTAAATGTTTTATACAGATATTTTATATTGTAAATATAACTATTAACAATTCTGAAATTTTCACGAATGATATCGTAAATGGGTGGTTTATACCTCCGTAAACTAATATATTATACCTCCATAAATCCATTGTGGCGGACACGAGTATGTGTGAATATTAAGTCCCTTCACTTAAAGGATGAGCCCGAAGCACGAAAACAAAACAACAACATTAACCTAAATACTAACAAAGACAAAAGCTTAATGTTAACAAAAACCTTATGAACACGGTCCCTTGACTGTTTTATAAGTAGAAGTCCATTTTACTGCCCTGTCACAAACTGACACTGGTTTTGAAACAAAAGAGAACGTCTTGACAAGAATGTCTTTTTTAAAATGCTTTAATATTCCTGTTAACTATTCCATCTTAGCCTAAAAGCTTATCCTGTAAAATTAAGCTTTTGGCATAAAATATATATACCCGCTACTGAACATAGGCCTGCCTCCATTGTTAAAAGGGTTCTTGTGTTTGGAATTAAAACTAGCATAGATTATTTTAAGTTAACTTATATTAAGTTAACTAGTTATATAACTATCGTACTGATAACACAAATATTATAGATATATTGATATAACTAATAACGGGGAACCAAAATTGTAAACATGTAAATTGCGCAAACTAGAGAATTGTCTTCCTTCTTACTTCAAGAGCCTGAAATGTACACTGCTTAAGGTCGTCGCCTAGGATTTGCCGTAGTCGCCACAATCGGCAAGCTTATTGGTGATTACAGTACCAGACACCTCTCTTCGACGCTGCTGCCCATCATCTTTCTGTTTATTTTTGATCGAGATGCTTACCCACGCTTGCTATCAGTACCCATAACGATTCTCAAGGCTTTTCCCTTCGCCGCCATTTGCGATAACCATTGAAAGAAAGGGGGTGGTAAATCTTACGTCGATACCACACGGCGAATAAATGAGCTTGTATTATGTCAAATAAATACATTTACTAGTTCGAAGTTTTATGATAACTTTATTTAAATAAATTTAGCGTTTACTTCACCCCATACGATTACGGATGTCGAAGAAGTCGAGTAATGACATGCATATATCTATCTATATTTTGCAAACCTTGTTGCAGTATCAGAAGAGCGGCTGACAATATAGTAATTTGAAATGAAACAACCATTTACAGATTTTATTGCGTTTATTTTTGTTTTTTATTACGACGTTTCAATTGCTTTACGGAAGCTGTGGTCAAGGGGGGACAGAGGTGATAGCTGGAAATCTATCATATATGTCATAATTAACTCGGGCTACCTTCAGTCATCAGTCAATTTTGGTCCGTCATATAGTCATGTTGTTTTTTTACGTGTCAAGATTATAAAGTTTTAGCATATGTTGTAGACAATGCATTATAAACATATAAAAATAAATGTACCATAAATAACAAATTAGTTAATTCATGAAGAATTATTGAGTTTTTTTTATTTTACCAATTTGATGCAGATTAGTCAATGTTGTATTGAAAATTAGATAGTGTTGTATAAGTGTTGTAAACTAATGATAAACCTTGACGATAATTCCTAGGTTTAATTCAAAGTGAACACTCCATTAAAACGGAAACTTCATACTTTAACCACTATTGTGTGTCCCCTATATAGCTGCAGTGTGGTAGCGAAGGAGATTAGCTTAAAAAATGTCATGGCAATCTCTAAACAAAGCTGGCAACGGGGCTTGTCATCCGTCACATTCTATCTTCCGGAGAGGTCAAATAAGCATCATAAAGTATATAGATCACAGGCCTATTAAAATTATTATTCGTTTGCCAAATCACCTCAGGCGTGACAAATGTCAATCCTTCGATTGGTGGGAGAGGCCTATGTCCAGTATTCTACTATTAATAGCTTCAATTTCATAATATGCGAGGTACAAGATTTTGATTCCCGGTGCCGGTACCACAAAGTCGTGATGACTTGAAAATACACCACACGTGAAAGAAAAAATAAAACGAATATTTCGTGAACCTATGAAATCCGCCAAACTGGATTGGACCAGCGGACTCCTCCCGGCTCTAAAAACGTCTCACAAATTTGTAGGCCCACACAAGACCCTTTCTCACTATTGGAAAATGTACGCGCTAAATCCTTTACAATTTCAAACATACTAATTTTATACGATTCCGAGTATAGCGTCGATACGTTAGTATGGAAAGTACAAATTTGCAGGAGGTGCACATATCTTATTATACTCATTATATGTAACGTACAAATAATTGATATTTAGGTGTAATCAGTAACTGTCTAGTGTTTCTGGTACTACATTCAAACCATTTGAGCATTTTCATAACTTAATAAACGCAATAACTTAGCATTACATACAAAAAAAAATAAGTAAATAAAAGCCACGGTAATTTTGAACATGTTTAATTAGTAACATCAATGACTGTTGTCAACAATTTAGTCTACTAAAATTTACACAGTAAGTTATCGCATGCCGAAATAATTAAACATTATTTAAAATGTAGAAGAACATTAATTGACCTATAAAAAATATCTTAAAATTAAATTGAACAATGAAACCGAACCAATTTGACAGCTCATTGGGTGTTATGGGTACGGTTAGACACTTAAGTAAGAAATAAACGCACAAACAGAAATTCAACAGTTTTTACTGTTCGTTATCTCATAATCGTAATTCCTAATAACGTCACAGCAACTCAAATCACTTTGTATCAATAGATACCTGTCTAATATAACATAAATTACTAGTAATTACTAGCACTATTTAATTAAATACTCAAAGTATAACTCAATTTTCGCTCTGCGAAAATAATTTCACAATCTATTAGAAAGAATACTGAAATTAAAAAATATACACTAATTTCCGAATCAAAAAGCTATATTTATTTTAGATCAATTTCTTTTATTATTAAATTTACTATTCAAATCGTTTTTCGATAAATGCAATCCCAAGTTATTGCATAGAATGAACACATTACACGTATCAGGAAACAATTATGTTTGAATGATTATTATCTGTTATAATTATTATCACGTTTTTTACATTGGCAAATCTATAGCAATCGTAATACGAAACATGTTGGGGTGTTAAAAATATTAGTTTTAATATACTTATGGTAATGTTTTCTCCAATCGTGTTTACAAGAAGGTAATTAAAGTAAAATTTATCACTTGCACAGAGCAATAAAATTTGAAAGCGAATAAAACTATACGTTTTCATATAAACTATATAATATATACATAGTAATGAGACCAAATAAACAAATTGCCCATTTATTTTCTTTCATTGTGGTAAATGTATATAACACCAAGCGTTTTTTAAGAGTATTGCGTTAATATAGAACACATTTTAATATTTATTAGAACACCCCCACAAACGGCTCACTTCAAAATACAATTAAACTTTTAAGAAAAGCAAATTAAAATAAATTTCGAAATCTTGCGCCACAAAGTATTTCCTAAATGTCTTCTTACCAAAATTTATTTGTTTAATACTTAAAATCACATGATGTTACAAATATACATAAAATGCATAAATAGCAGATGTAATCAGAATTGATTAATGCTGTGGTGACTAGATTAGGATTAAAATTATCTCATACTATTATTGGTTATTAATAAAAAAAAATACACAAAGCAGTTTAAGTAAATACTTAAAATAAATGTTTGTTAATACGATGATTTAAAATACAATACGTTTAAAATAATACATTTCGAATAACGCAATGGGATTTATTTTCCTATTTGCTTTAGTAAAAATTACAACCTTTCTTTACGAATAGGAATCTGATACTGATGAGTTTGTAAACAATAAAAAAAATAAAAACCTAGTCTCTCATAAAACATTCCCTAAAATAGAATGCATATGCTAATTTTTGTGATTGAAACTATTATAATGTTTAAGAGGCCATTGCAATTATCATTTCTCACACAGAATACATATATTTGAACTTTGTGAAATCCTACCCACTATGAACACACACACACGACAGACATAAATATAGTGAGTATGATTACAAAGCACTACTTTTAAAACAAATCCAAATTTTTGACATAGTAAAGTGTTGGATACATCTTGTATGTCATATATGTCAATATTTTACAGAGGTATACGTAATAACTACAAGGTAAAATTGGACACATATTTGAACACTATGCTATAGTTTAGCTTGTTGAGCCTAAACCTGCTCTTTTACCTCTCGTTGATACATTTATAACTAGACAATTAGTGCTTCTACCGTGACGTAAATACATGAACAGTTTCGTATTGATTTAAATTATTAGACCTCTTCTCGGAACGTTAACGGAAATTCCTATTAAATCTCTTCACATCTGGAGTTGTAAGTGTTTCTATGAATATTTTTTGAATATTTTTGCTTAAATCAATTTACTATCGTATCACAATAATAACATTTCTAGTTAGATAAAGATACACTTTGATCAAAGAATTATTTCTTAAGTCAATTAGAGAGAGTAGGTCTAAGAATTTAATAACGCCTTCCAAATTATTGTTTAAATATTTTTAGGCACCGGTTGTATGGGCCTCACATTGAATTTCTCTTCGGGTTTCCAATTCCAGACCACGGGCATGGAGCTTTCATAATTGAAATTGTACATTTGATTCTCGACGTGCTTTGAAATATCTTTCGGTTCCGGATAAACCGAGGCAAGACCTGAAATACATAAATTGAATATTAATAAAACATGAAATAAAATGTGTTACTACAAAAATATGAACAAAATCTAAAATTTCATAAGGCTTGTATAAATACTAAAATACATTTTTTATTGCAGATTGTATAATAAATAACATAACATTACACTGTAGAATAATTGTCATTATCGCTACTAACTCATTTTTTCTACTTAGGAGGAAAAGTGATTGGCGGAAGCCCGTTTGGCGGCGCTTAACATGATCAAATCAAATGGAAACCCGTAATTACTATTACTGCATTGAATTTGATAATTACTGACAAACAAATTAATTTTGGTAAAATTCTGCCATTGTAAAGAGTTTGGTAAATGGAACTCATAATCAATTGCATACTTAGCTAAACCATATCCACAGGAATGGATACTTGGAACCCTGCTTTTAATTCAAAATTTATTTCTACAAAAATAAGTCTATAAAAAATAAAATTTAAAAAAAAAACTATTAAAAATGAACAAACCATAGAACTTTCCAATTAATAACAATTTTCATGCAATGTAAACCTGTACAGAGCAAAAAAAATTTAAGATGTTAAACTAAAAATACGCATGTTACAACTTTTAGCTATAGCTATAGATGCCTCCCCCTCTACTAAGCCTTATGACGAGATTCAGGCGACTGGCTGATGGATGCTTATACTGTCAAACTTAAATCCCACAGACAGCTTACTATGTGGTAGGCTGCTATTCTGCTTAGGAGCAGTCTGTGTAGGCACTAGCCTTTTACCTATTTCTGCCGATAATCAGCAGTGCAACCACTGTGTTTGAGGCATTCTATTTTTTCAGGGATGACAACACATCTCTTCTTGATTTTTTTTGCAGGTGTCTATGAGCTGTGGTAAGAGTTTACCATCACGTTGACTGCCAGCTCATTTGTCACACACAAGATGGAGAACAGTATGCTGCCTACTTTGCATTGTAAGAGTATGAGTTAATTTACCAGGTAAACCATGCCAGTTAGTCAGTTTTTGAAGTCTAGCTATCTAGGACAAGGCTTTGTCCAGTAGTGGAATTTTAAAAGGTTAGGTGGTGGTGTAATAGAATCGAAATATGAGCGACACGACTATATACACAAAATACGTACCCTCATCATAAGCCATCTTAGCGACCTCTATAGCGATAGCAAGCGATACATCTTTCACTTCGGCCAGTGAAGGATAAATACGACCGATTGCCAGATCCGCTGAGCTTACATAATTAGCCAGAGTCTGAAAAAGATATCAAGAAATATTAATTAAATTATAAGATAGTTCTCATTATAATCGTTATAACCCCGATATAATATTTGTCATGTAATTGTCATGTCAATTCAATCCAGTGAGTGTCGTTAGAGTCGACTAACGGAAATGCATGCAAAACCTTCATTGACAGGTCGTAGATTCAATGATAACACAAGATGTAATCAAATTCTACACGAAGTGCCAGAATAGTTCATGGAATGTTGGCAGTTCCTGACTGGCGAACTAGTATAGCCATACCATTAATATAGGGAGGGTAATTGTCCATACAACATACAGATAATAAAAAAAATAAGTATATAAGTTACTTATTCAAAGTACTTTTAAGTGGTAAATTAAGAACTTTTAAACAAATTAGGTATTACTTATATAATATTACTGTGATGAAAGGATGGCAGGGGTACCCACACACTAATGAAAAAATTTCAAGTTCAAAAGTTGGTCATGAGTCTACTGTATTTGGTTCATTCTCTATTTTTAGTGACATAAATAAAGACATAATACTTATTATCAAATAATAATAATGAATTGGGTTGTGAACATAGCAACTTTTTTTATAAAAATTTAACGCTGCTTGGAGTAATTTTTTTTTGGCGCTGCGCCGTCCTCTCCCGCTACATGCTCGCTTAGCTGGCTCGCACGTTATGGTCACTGTTTAGAACAATGACCATAAACCTAGCCAACCAATATAGAATTTATTTATTCATGAAATTAATAATTTTACACACGATTTCTTTTAATTGATCGGACAGAGGCACATGATGATGACCTTTAACGAAGAAAAAGTATTTCGAAAGTTAAAAAAATGTAAACATGAATATCCTCTTGCAACTAATGATAGTTTTCATGAACACACACTTCATAGTTATTTTTCTGAATGTTTGGATTGTGTTGATAGTGAAATGACGCAATGTTTATTTATTTATCAGTTTTTGGCACTGATTGCGCTTTTTGGCGCCAAGTATTTGACGCAATGAATTTTTATGACAAAAAAAGTGATTTTCGCTACAATTTTGCGACAAAAATAAACGAATAGCGTAGTAGTAATATACGCAACATAATATAGTTCCAACGTTGAGTTTGACCTTTCAAAACTGCCGCGAAGTTAATAAGAAGGAAATAGGCATAAGATACCTCATTATTAGATAATCAAAAGAGAGATACAAAATTCCTTAATTAAAAACTCTGAATTAGTATCAAATTTTCACCATTCACTGCCAATAGAATGCCTACAATCAGAATGTTCAGATGGTATATTAGACACGTGGACAATTTGCCGTTTCAGAGAGAGAAATGGAAAAACGGGGTTGAGAAAAGCGATGATGGGAAGGAGAGGGGAAGATGCGAGAGACGGAGAAATAGTATGACATTTAAAACTTAGACTCGTTACTGGGAAATAGCCGTTCAATACATTTTCTTAAAAAACTGAGAGTCTGGAACTAAAAATGGAAAAGTAATTTACCCTGGCTGCAGTTAAGAACATGGTCTCAGGTATATGATGCGTCGCGGTTGCTATTACTCCGAGAGCAATTCCGGGGAATATGTAAGAGTTGTTGCCTTGACCCGTGTGGTATTCCTGGCCGTTGTACTGCACGGGAGGAAATGGGGAGCCCGAAGCGAAGATACAACGACCCTGAAACAAAAAAAAATATATAATTAATAAAACAACAGATTCGAAGGTCGCTCTCTTTTTAATTTTCTCACAAGGATTTCTCCTATATTGTAGGTCCGATTACAGAAAGTTGAAGATTAAAAGTCGTACTTATTATTGAAGGTAGCCAAAAATAATAATCATCATCTTCATCATCAACACCATCATCATCATCATCATTAGCATACAGCATGTCACAATGCTGGAAAGACTCTTTGATGTTGGGAACATTTGTTCCAATCGCCACGGCATAGGCAGATTGGCGGCCGGAGTAGTCTACCATATCAGAAGCTAATTTTTGGATTATATTCCATCTTCTTACAACTTTCTAAGATTTTCAAAAACAAAGGAAAAACCCTTTTACGACCGCTGTACGTTACATAGACCGTAGTACGTGCTTTAGTAGTTTAAATCAACTTTACATCAGAGCTTATTTGGACAACTTGACAGGTGGTGAGGCTGCCGTCGTCGTCGCCGTTTTATTGTTCAGTCCAACGATACAAATCGTACACACGTTTCAAAAAACTCATTGGTATATCATGATCTTGGCCTAAAACTGGATTTAGATTATACTGTATGCGTACATTCCCCACACCATCTCTTTCTCCGAATGCCAACCTCACCTGCACGTGGTGCACCCTGCTAGTCAAGAAATCTCACAGACTAGTGAGGTGGGCAAACCTTTAAAGAAACCTATGTTGGCTTTCGTTTGTGCTTTCTTGGAGAGGCCTATGTTCAGCAGTGGGCTGAAATAGGCCAATTTAGTAGTGTAGCAGTAGTATTTGATAATAATTTCCAAAATAAAGCTTAATTCATTTGCTATATATTACTATAATCGTACAATAAACATACAAACACAATTAGCGTTTGTGCACTTACTTCAGTATGGTCATACGCGTCCTGCGCAGTACATTCTGCTTTACTTGTAGGGTTGGAAAGAGCGAAGATGACCGGTCTCTCAATGTTCTTTGCCATCTGCTTCAGTACATTGGGAGTGAAAGCACCGCCGACGGTCGAACAACCTGTGAATAAATTCGTGTAACATACATTTTACGGTCGAACTTGTAAATGTATACAGAGGCTAATACCATAGAAATCTTATTACCTCTGACGGATAGCTGAGTAACATAACTATCGCAAAGAAAGCATAGCTGAAATATCTGGGTGTTGAATCTGTCCTGGCGTCACATGTCCAACAGTGGATTACTACTATATCGGTCTATTTTAGGCCTTTCCACGAATGCGCCAGCAAAAGCCAACATGCATTTCTTGGAAAGTCTGCCCATACTCAGCATGCTGGACGAGCAGGTTGGTGAGCGCATTGCCAGTACTATACCACTACTCTAGGGGGATTTGAGTTAGACAAATCTAGATGGATATTCCACCATTATTCGTTTGCCAGAGCCTCATTTGTTTGCTAACAAGAAGCACCATCTGCATGTGGAATTGGCATTTAATGTAATAGATGGTATATTATATTACACTACTATATATAATTAAAATGGTATAAATTTATAATAATTTTCAAATTATCAAGCTATGTATCTCTGTGTTTTCCAAAAAAAAAAAATATACCTCCATAACACACCGCAGTGGATTGCTTCAAGGCTAATCTTAAATTATGAACTATTAACGTATTGTCAGATATCAATTAACTATCAATCGCAAACGTGTGCAATAATGTGGAACAACAACTACTAATAAATTACAAGACGTCAAATGACTTCAAGAGCATTTCTTTCATTGACGTAAAATATTGACCTTGCTTTTAAAATTGATTATGTGCAATAAAACTTACTAAGAATAGATTATTAAAATATGTAATATTTTATTAATGAGACAACTTGCAACTAAAACATGTATTTTAAGGTGTTAGCATTTATTTTTACAATTAGCTATTTCTAATAGTGAAGAATTTGTTGATACCTATTTATGTGCAGGTAAATTACAAAGTGATTTTAATATTTCTCGTGGATTAATTATCCTGATTATCAACATGGTATCAATCCATTGTAGGTCGATAATTCAGAAGATTAATTATATTACAAATGTATAATAATAAAAAATAAACTTTAAATAAAAATTATTATTATCGAAATACCAGAAACGATCGCAAGTAAACGAGGAATTTTAAACTAATACCCCACACTGATGAATTCTTATGTAAACATTTTTAAGTAATTATTATGTATCTAGCCATATCTACCTGACTGACCCCGCCCGTCACCCATAGTGTATGGTATAATACTAATAGTTGTTTATACAAATGAAAAAATTTATTAACCCTAAAAATAACTATAACTTAACTAAAAATATACTAACTCTTAAATGACATCAACCGCATGAATTCAGGAGTATACATACACAATTAAATCTCTCCAGTTGTTTGCTAAGATACGAGTGGTGGAAAAATTCCGCCACACAATGCAAGCTGCCGGACTGCACTTGCTGGAAGTTTGATTTCTCGAACACACAGGTTTCCTCGGGATATTGTGTATATTCATCGCCATGGACGTCTGAACATTACTATAAAAAATATTCATTCGGTGTAACCACAGGACACGCTACAATTTAATATTGTAACGTCGTCGTGTCTTCCACTGTGTATATTTAAATGTCTGGACTATTCCCAACTTCTAAACACTACTAATAATTACTGGAGACATTTGCCTAGCTGGGGGACATTCTTCATATGCTATCACTTGTAGTACTACTCACCAATTAGGCAACTTGGTTTGATCTTCGCCACGCAAGCCTCGAAGTCCTTCTCGGGCTCGATGTCCTTCCCGAAGGCCTTCGCATGCTCCGGCACCCCCCCATCGCGACGAGTGGACAGCAGCCCGTCCACGTCGAACATGTAGACGCGCTCGCGAGCCTGCTTTTGAGTCAGACCGTCGGCCATCATGGCCGCCACCGTCAGATTCGCGATGCCGTTGGAAGCCTGCAAGTCATATCTGATTTAAAGAGATAAATATTAAACTTTTTTGTTGTTTTCAAAGTTAATTATAGGTGCCTGCCAAATACCTGCTCGCGATACACCCTGTCAAACAGCAAACGAGACTCTGGCCACCGAATGATGGCGGAATATCCATGCGAATTTGCCGAAGTCTAATCCATCCATAGACCTATTCTAGCACTGTTCAAAGCATGGAGCATTCAATACCACTAGGTAGTGTGCTCATATGTATCCTATTTATAATTTACAAAAACAACCTTCAAAAATGTTTAATGAGTCGTGCTTGATGTTTGCCGACGTATTTTCGCATTTAGTGTCATGTAATAATATGCCACATAATATTGTAAATAAACTTAATAGTTACATTCATCTGGAATGAACACGCAGAATAATTACAAAAAAAATATAAACTAAAAACCCCGTGAACCAAAATTAAAAGCAAAAGTATCGCAATTTATTTCCGCTTTGAGAGAACATAAAAAATCAACAAATCACCAAAACACAGCCTTCACAGCATACCACGCTTATGCATTTATGCATAGTTAAGCTATGGCGTGATGATTGGGTAATAGCAAAGACATACAGAAATTATATGTACTACAGAAAAAAATGCATCAATCTACAAAATAAAGCTAACCAGCGTGATGAGCATATCATTCAATAAATGCATGGTGCGGCTTTCTATAGCGCTTTGTTGGAGAGGTTTATGTTCAGCAGTGGACTAAAATAGGTCAATGTAGTAGTAGTAATTATGGGTGACCTTTTTTCTTATAATAATCAAAATTTTCATCGGAATCCCATTCTACTTTCGCTAATAAGGTCACTTCCTCAACCCATATTTGTGAACTTATTAGATAGTGTAGACTTATTAATGTTAAATCGCTTAACATTTAACTGGTCACACTACATCTAATGATTAAATCACAATGGCCCATGGATACAATTATCCGGTTGCTATACTTCCAGTATATTCTTTGTTATTTGTATTTGAGGCTTCGGTTCTCGTAGCTCACCACACAAATTGCAACACGACTAAAGAATGCACTGTCGGTTTTTGGTTCAATCGCTTTTGTAGTGGAAACTTCTTCTTCTTCTTGAAGAATGAAGTACGAAGAAGACCAGACACTAAGGTAAATAACGACGAATTAAAAAAAACTGTTTGGTGGTGTCTTCACGTAATTCACTATCGCTCTTTGAGATCCAGCGTAAAAGCAGATGTCAATTGTGAAGAAATTCGAACAATGACGGCGAAACTCTCAGAGAAACAACCACGACTCGTCAATAGATGTTCGCCATTATTGCTCCATGATACGCAAGAGCTCATACTGGTCGACGAACCGTTTTAATATTACAAGACCGGCGTTAGAACCAGACTGTTGATTGGACAATAAAAAAAATTGTTCTGAGTATAGAAGTACGCCTTGATCGGTTCTGTAAACCTCCAGATCCCGAGCCCAGATCAGAGTTCTATCGCAAAGGCTTAAATGATATTCCCTCGCGATGACAGAAATGTATAGATAAAATATTTCTATTAAATAAATATATTTGTTCTAAGTAAAAATGGTGTTTGTATTTTTCAATATTGGACGGCAATTTCATACTTTAACCCCTAATACTATAATCTGCGATTTCAGTAATCCTCTGATGGACGGCATTTTGCAGCGACGGATTAGCGAGAGAGTACTGTATAGGCCATTTATATATACCTAGTATGGCCATAATTTCTGTTACACATTAAAATCTATTTATTTTTTGAAGACACAATGTAAGAATAACAAAACTCGTACGTGTACATATTTATCGAAGTCTATGCGATTAATTAAAAACAATTTTATGTAAAGTGGTCGCCATTAGTGAAGGAGGATTTGGCGGGAATATTCATTTCACGCTATACTGTTTTTTTTTCCTTGTATGGTTTCGTCAAATTCTGACAGCAAGTCCGGTCCTAAACACTGAGGCACACCACACGGTCACCCCGATCTTTTATGGTCTTGGTCAGAGGAATTGTTGATGTTTTGTCGATAAGTTCACATATATACCCCCGCAACATAATGTAATTTAAAAATAACGGTGACAATTACTATGTGAAATGTCGGTAAATCGTATCAGTTTATTACATAACAAAAGCATTCCAAATTTGAATAAGGAAAAAAGTGGCTGGACTAGTCTATTACTGTATATATAACATATCAAGAACAACGGGGTATAGAATGTTGGAATATAGTTCATGAATTCACCTTGTGACCTAAAAACACACTAATAATTAATGCTCGTTCTCCACTTTTCCATCGTTAAAAAAAATTGTGTTTTCAAAAATTGACCTTTTGAGTGGTCTTAAACCAGCCTTACGCTATGTATGGGTACGGTAGCAAAACACAGCTACATAACACTAGCCACTAAAAAATATCACGTATCTTTTAACCAAAAAATTGACACAAGTCATAAAACAAAGCCAATACTGAATGTGTAAAGACACGTATGTTATAAATATGCAAACTTGTGGAACACTCACAGAACCAGCACCAAGGAACAGATATATATTCTCGCTGAGCTTCCTCTTGGTGACTCTGACGGCGGCCATCAAACCGGCAACGGCGACACTGGCGGTGCCCTGGATATCGTCGTTGAATGTGCAGTACTTGTTGCGGTACTTCTGAAGCAATCGACCCGCGTTGATCAACGCGAAGTCCTCGAACTGTTGGTAGAAAATTAAGACGTGATATGTTAGAAAGTCTCGACAAATGTCAGCAAGACGACTCGGGGAAGGTTTAAACCGGTTTAATGAAAAAAGTTAGATTTATATTTTAAGCTCTATAACCACACGTAACATTATATTGGTTACGTGTATTACAAGTATAATCATTACGATACGTATAACAATAATGTATATTAAATCTACTACGACACTAAAATCAAATGATTTTTAAGGGCCCCGTAAATAATCATATCAATTACTTTGTAGCTACCTGAAATTTGTCATACACAAAATATACGTACCGAAGACGAGTAACAACCTCTAAGGTGCAAGGCCATATTACTTCATTTGCCGATTTGAAGGCTAAACAAGACTATTACGATACGATCTTTCTACTCGGAAAAAGACCATGTCAAGCAGTGAAATGTTTATGGATTGATAATCATGACGATGATATAATAAAATTTTAAATTAATTACTGTTTAGTATTTTCGGGTTTCCTGTCATTTAGACGAAACTAAACGATATGGATAGGAAAAGTTATTTAATTGAAAATTTTAAATACAAAGTAACAGCCTGTAAAATAAAATGCGTACACTTGGGCACCTTTCCTGTAATTTTGTATAATTAATTAAAATTATGTTTAACAACCTAAAGCATATTAACATACAGTTCATGAATAGATTCGTCTTTTATTAAATGTAAGGGTGAATAAAGGAGATAAAAAATAATGTGCTATGAACTTGTTCGTTTGGTTTGAGATTCTAGTCTCAAAGAATCTCTATAGTCTACGCAAGTCAATCAACATATTCAAGGTCAAAGGTAGCAAGAACCTGTTTTTTAAATATCTCGCTTCCTTTGCTTTAAATGACATTTGGGGTTATTAGAAAAGTTGTAGGGTATTGGTATAAAGCGATATTTTATCCAATAAACCGTTTTAGAAATAAGCATGAAAAGTGGGAATCGCTTAGCCATATGTATGATAAGGCTAGGTCAACTCTGGAATTAAACGCAGAGTAGTTTACAGCGTTAATTATTTAATAAAAATTATTTTGTAATTATTACTTTTTTGAAAAATTACAATATTAGTGATTAGAATAGTCCAGCTACCCTTGTCCTTGAATTATTGTCACGCGTACAAGAGATTCAATGAGACTTCAGCTAACTTAAGAATGTCAAAACAAACATTTACACAAGTTTATCGTTAATTATCTTTCATTCCTAGGTTGAATCCCTATTGGACTGGACTATACGGTAGAAACGAAGCACGTTCTAGTTTTATCCCCTTATAGATTGACTCTTTCCGTCCATTATGGCTAACAGGCATAACGTTGGTGGCAGAGATTTATTTAAAAAAAATTGGTACCGCAGACACGTACTGACTGACAACTGTGCCAAGCCAGTCATTAACACATATAGGTAGGTCATGACCTACTACTTGAACGATATGTTATAAGTCAATCTTCGTCCTTTACGTTACTTCGGTCCTTACAGTTTTTATAAAAACTTTCAAAATTATTGAAACCACAATTTAAATGGTTACCTGAACGAAATATAAAAGTCCTATTTTATCAATCAAGAATTTTAAATATCACGCGAACAAAATCCCGTGCATTGCGTAATCAATAAATATCTGGTAACGGAATCAGCTGAGATTCGTTGACGCAGAGGAAAATCGATTTGAAACATTCGATGCAATGAGATAAAATACACACGCAAACGCACGTAACGTTATTGATATAAAATTATAATCAACATTGATAACAACGTAAAGGTAAAAATTGGAATTTCTACATTGACTTAATTATTTAGGGCTCCGTGCGAAGTCTTATTACTATGCCCACGCCGTATTTCTGTACTACCTTTAAAGGGTCAAAATATGTGTTAATATGGCGATTATCTTAAGAAATAATAAAAAGTAACAATTAAGGGAAGTACCCATACAACAAAAGAGTTTTTTTTAGGTTTTATTTTGGTTTTGTTCTATTGATATCGGTAATGCTTGCATGCATTCGTCAAACTTCATGTGATTACAGTGCTAACTCTTAAGTACTATAAGTACAGTAATCCCCCCTATAACGCGGTAGATTGGTTCCGCGTTATATGAAAACGCGTTATAGGGATATTCCCGTATAACCGTTTTTACGACCTCGTATAACGCGTTACGTATAAATGATTCATCACATTTAACTTTTCTCGCTGCAGGGGGTTTAAATCGAATATTATGAAAAAACTATGTTATAAACGAAATATATACGTTTTATTAAAATCAAACTAAACAAAGAACATTTAAAAAAAAAACTTATGCATATGAACTCAAAAAAACAGTTAATTTCAATTAAATTAACAGTTTTATTATTTGTTTATATATATATATATTTCACATAAGTATGGGGGAAATCCCCGCGTTATATGGGCGAATGCCCGTGTTATACGGGAGATTGAAATCGCGTAATATGAAAACGCGTTATTGGGGGTATTACTGTACATACAACAAGTAATATAAATCTACCAAGTGTGAGTCGGGCTCGAAATATGGATCCCGAACTAAATGAAAGAAAACATTTTTTTTTCGGTAAATACATAACACAGATACATTGTGTGGTTGTAAGGAACCCTCGGTGCACGAGTCCGACTCACACTGCCGGGTTTTTCTTCAATTATTGCTAGTACTGTCTGTAAAGTAAAATAAAATCTAGGTATTTACTCAATCTTATTCTTTAACAGCCTGTAATCAATTCACTGCTGGATATAGCTGAACCAAATACGGCGTTTGTTTTTAATTAATATTTTAATTAAGCTACTATAAGTAATGCAGCATACGTCACTATCGTAATTTAAACTAACTCTTTATGTGAAGTAAACATACGCAAACGGATTCATTATTACGACACTTACTTGCAAAAGAGTGTTCTGTCCGTATCTCTGCACGCACGCCTCCATGAACTCATCTATGAACTCGTCGTACTCCTTCCCTCTCACGCGTCGCTGCCTCAGGCCAATGTAAAGGGGATCTTCTAATAAATCCTGAGAATTCAATTCGCTGTTCATTCTCTCTACATATTTGAACTTCACAAACATTATCATAAACAAAACTTGCTCGAGGAATATTTTCTTCAGTTTTAACAATACCACACGTGGACATAGATCATATACCCTTTCTAGGAAAAAGGTACCAGTAAAAATCATATGAATGATTTGCCACTAATCACCGCGAAGAGGGATTAAGAGGAATTATTTTATGATGCCTCATCATACGTGACGTTTATCTATTTATATAAAAGCGATAATACCACCGACCAATCACGAAATTAGGCAGGCAAGTTCCTTATAGGATATGGGTGTCCTCTAAGAAAAGATTTGACGAAAATCCATTACAAAAGGGGTGAATTGAAAGGTATTTTTTTTATGTTAGTGGCATTAAAATCCACATTTATGTTAATAGCTTTAAACTTACAAGGGAGGATGAAAATTCTAATGCAAAAATTTTGTTTACTGTTATTACTGCCGTGAAAGTAAATATAATAAAATGCTCTGTAAAATTTGTTTCATTCGATTTTCAATAAGGATAAAACAATTATATGCGAAATACGAAGTTCGCTGATTTTATATAGCACTCGCGCTCGTCACCCAGGTAGGCAGATATTACGGACAACCATTTGGCACGACTGCGCAGCCAAACGAACCTACGCAACCAAATGGATCTCCCTGCGGAGGGACCACCCACATTTTACCTCTCCAGGTGCATGACGGATGGCGAGCGTCGTCTCTGGGTTTTTTCCGGAGATCACCATTCGTAAATCTTTTTTATAAGGCCCTTATTCGCCTTTTACAATAACATCCGTAAAAAAAAAAGGAGTGGCAGATTCTTACGCCAACATACGGCATAATTGAATTTTTCTTACGACTAAAATATATTATATGGGTTAGCAATTTTATTTTGTAAAGTGTTAACAGACAAATGATCTAGAGTACGATTTACGAAACTACTAAAGATGACCATTCGAATTTGTTTGAAAACTTTTAAAATGAAACTAATATTTACGGATTTGATACTCACAGACTGCAACTTCCCAGAGCGCCGAAACGTCAGGAATTAAAGAATAAAAATTAGACTCGATATAATTGCGTAAATATTAGTTTCATTTCAATGTATAATATTCGCGCAAACACAAAAAAAAATCATTGTCGTTAACTATCTAAACACAAGAATTTGAATTAAGATAAAATGATTCATAAGATTTCTGGTTTAAAAAAAAACTATGAACCGTGAATCTAAGTGACAAATATATACCTGATTTTCAGTGCCAACGTCCAAGGTGATGGGCAAACACTGATGGGGTTTGATTCCGGCCAATGCGGTGTACAGGGAAAGCTTGCCCACTGGAATGCCCATCCCATAAGCACCCAAGTCCCCCAGACCCAAGATTCTTTCACCGTCAGTGAAGACTATCGCTCTCACGTCAGGCTCGGGCCTACAAATATATTACCTAATGCTCTGATTTGTCGCGAAAGAATCGAAACAATGTCACTAGCGAAATACAATAATTGGTTATCTCATTGTAAAGTTAAAGTAATGTAGCAGCTTGTAAATGTACCACCGCTGGGAAATGGGGACATCAGTATTCACTATCCACAATCAATACAGATTTCAATGCTTGACAGGCCCTTGGAGCCGAGAAGGGTCCGCCACGCTGCGGTGGTCTAGCCGCACTAGACCACTGGCGGACTTCACATGTTCACGAAATATTAGTATTTTTTATTATTTCTGAGACATGCACGTCACGATGTTTTCCTTTACCGTCGAGCAAGTGGCAAATTCAGCACTAGCTCAGATCTTGACAAAAATAAATTTAGGTCTTTACTCAGCTATGTGACATTTTACATTCTTAATAACATTAAAGAAAACTCCCTATAGTAAAAATTTTATGTGGATTTAAATGCTCAGTACACATTATTCATTACAACAAAATCACTCACCAGTTCTTAAGTATATTAAATATATGTCCTTTATCATTAATAGTGATGAAAAGGCCTCTTGGTCTTCTGTAGATAAGTCCGAATCTCTGACAGGCCAATCCCACAGTGGGCGTGTAAACGATCGGCAGATACTTCTCAACATTCTCCGATAGCAGTCTGAAGAATAACTTCTCGTTTCTGTCCTGCAAAAATGCAAGGCCACTGTAAGTTACACAGTTAATAACACAGAACTATTAGTTAGAGGGATCAATGATTTATGTTATTGTTAAGTGTTGTTGCATGATTCAGACAGAAGTATGTGTAAGAATCCAGAAATAATTAAATTAGCAGTCAAAATCGTCATAATCGATAAATTATAGTTTTAATTTTTTTTAATAGTTACCTATTGGCCTAATGTAATCGCGAAATGCAAATTCAGCTCATACGTAGGTTTGTACCAACCTACGTAAGAGTTGACAACCAACCTTTATGACGCTGTCGCGTAACGCGTTCAGTTGCAATAAAATGATAACACAAAAACATTGGAAAAATGGCGCAACTTATGTATACCATTTTTCATAATACATAAATGTTTTGAATTATTTTATTATTTTTACTCCCATCTATCACATAAAAGATCCTTTGAAATAACACCCTAATTTTCTTGGTATATTACTTACAAGAATATCATAAAAATGTTAAGTTGCTATGTAGTGTGTATTATTTTATTACTGACAGTATCTATTTCGCGTGATATGTGATAAAATCAGCTGTGACAAACTATGACGTGCGCACGACAATTATCGCCTTTGATTCATTTCACGGATTTCCATTATACAACCCATCTTACAATATTTATAACAAGTTTCTACGAATACTGACAGTATATACTACCCTACTTCTACAACATTATACATGAACACAGATAAACGGTATAGAGTTAGCTAAGGCCTTGCGCGCACACGATGAACAGACGGCGGCTGACTTGTCTTGTAAGGATCAACACGTACCATGTAAACAAATTTCATGACTCTCCCCAATAATAGTGTCGAACTTGATTGTCCATCATGTGCGACAGCCTAAGAGCTATTAACAAAACCGGTTTAAAAATACCAGTTCCATTTCATAGGAAGTGAATTAACAAGCATAGCTTTAAATAACAATTTGCGTATCGCTCGGTTGAACGCGTAAAAAGAAATAAATTTGCGTATAGAAGTAAAAAGAATAGTATTGTGGAATCGAATCAATTTAAATTTAATCTACACAAATTAATAAATATTACGTCTCTGTCTAGCAAGTAAAACGGATAAATGTAGAAACTTTATAATCATGTACCTACTAGATGTATAAGAAATGTTTACACAGATTATATGTCGTCTACTCAGTAACATTGCAAAATATTCAGTTACGTCAAAAGTCCACGCGAACAACCATATCTAGTAAAGAATAATTTGGGGAAAAAAACTACAAAATAATAATATCACCGGGCTATTAATTATATTAATTATAGCTATAAATATCACCGGGTAAATTAGCATAAGGCGTATATTTATTGAATAAATGGTACCTTTATTATGTTTAGTCACCTGTAACTCGACGAGGTAAAGATATTTATTCAAATTGTCCTCGTATCGATCTATTGATATCCTACAGATGTCCAGTTGCTCCTCTTGAGTTTTAAACTTGGCCGCCAAAAGGCCGTGAATGCCAAGCGCTTGTCGCTCCTCGAGCGTGAACGCGAGACCCTAAAACGTTATAAAAAATTAAAATATATGAACAGTAAACAAATGAATGAAATAGGATATATGATGCGTCAACGTTATCTACTCGCGTAGCCTGCTGGATAGCAAACGATGCTCTGGCGACGGACCAAAAATAGCCAATTCATCAAAATATACCGAGTCCAAATTACGCAGAATGGTGATGGCGAAAAGTATCACCAGGTGTCTGCAATGCACTCACCAATTAGCCTACATTAGTGTCGAGAGTATAGGAAACTAGAGAACGTGACAAGTGGCGAGCCTCGTCTCCGCAGTTGATCCCGTAGACCGCCATGAGATTTTCAAGGTTCTCTCCTCAACCGTCTCTTACGACACACACGGGAATGAGTTGATAGATTCCTTATGCCGCTACCAAAACTATATTTATAAATCTATTATATTATATAAGTATGTTTACAACTATTTCTCAATCTGTCATGTACGTAGGTTTTCTAAACTGGTGGGAAGCAGCATCTCAGAGGAAGCGTCTGATATCGCGATCGCGAAACAGCCTACCAAGTGTGTCGATTACAGCAAATCTTACATTCAACATAAGGCGAAACTTAGGTGTAGCAGTGGACTATTTACTGATTGATGGTGACGATGATTGTTCTTATGATTGTTATCAATTAAACGATGTGGCCAGTACAAGTTGGCCTTTTCATGAAATGGACGAATTCTACGATATGGCCACGACATGGCCACGACATAAACAACGTTTTAATTGTAACTACGGTACTATAATACACAAGGTGACAACTATTAAAACAATTTTACCAGATATGTCATATCATATTTAGGTAAATCAGCTTTAATAAAGAAAATATCAACAATTGACAGAACATGATTTTGATTTTGTTTCGTATTATCTTACTCATATCGTCTTATCTATAGATAACAAATTCGCAGTAAACCAAACAACGTCGGAGAGTTGATTAAATTAGATAATGTTGTAATGTAATAAAAATAAGAATTTACCAGCAATATTACATAAATAACCGAAATAGTATTACGTAATCAGAAGGCTGGGATGCACACGTATAACCCAGGACTGAAGAATAGAATTACGATGCGTGTCTAGACACACGCCGTATAGACAAACAGTCTAGCGTTCGACTAAACGTTCTACGTCATTAGTATAGATATTGTATGGTAGATACATTTTAAAAGCTGTTACCTAATACCTAGCATTCGAGCTTAACAAGCATTCGGCTACGAACATTTGTGCAATGCGAATGTTGAACCGAGCATTAAAAGCTCGCACGCGTACACGTAGATTCTTTGTGAGTACGAACACCGATGGGGTTGCTTAATCATTTGCTAACACAGGAGATTTCGCCGTTCGTCGCATGCAAATGCTCGCTCACTAACGCTCGCCGTGGAGCCAAAACATACCTTTACACAATATTATTCATTGCCGTAATGAAAGTTAACTTTTTACCCTTTATGAGGGAACTTCTAAATAAAAAAAAATATTGATTGCGATTTTAAGTTCTGATTTAGCACGTGCTCGCGTGCAATCCTTCAATCTATTTGAGATAAAGAAATATCGCTTCTGCTTGAGCTTTAAGGTTACTAATATAGCCAAGCCAATAAACGAGAAGATTTTATTCCAAAATAAACTACTGTCTAAAATACTAAACCATAAATTAAATTAAAACTTAAACAATCCATTACACTAAATTAAACTTCTTACTGCATTTAACAATCCATTTGCAGCCAAGTCAACGCCCTCACTCTGACGTATGTACAGCGCATCAAATAAGAACTTAATTTTTCATCTTTTATAATAAAACAGAAGAAAGTAATAAATAGAGTACGTTACCCTCACTGGACCTTTAAATAACACTGTTTATAATGCACATTCTTTTCTTTGTATTTTGTCTGCAACGCATTAAATTATTCGTCACCTTATTCAAACGTGGGTCCCTGAGGTGGTCGATACCTCGCACCATATTGGGGCAGATAATGTTGCCGGTGACTTCGTGGTAGGATCTGCATTGTAGCAACGATGAGTCCAGGAACACCGCGCATTTTGTTAGAGTAAACGGTAGCGCCCGATTGGGCCCTATAACATTTGTACAGCATCTGAAACAAAAAAACTTTCAGTACTTACCTTGCTTAACTTACCGCCTAAGCTTTACAGCGGACGTGGGAAGATAAAGACGAGTGAGTGCTTCTGGGTTTGTGCATACACCTACGGCAATATGATATCTCCTGATTGTAGCAGTGGTCGAAATCGGTCAAGAAAAACCATAATTTACAATACTTTTTAGTTCGACAAGTCTCAGCATTTGTGACGTTGATTCCTTTGAAGTTTTGGTGAAAAGTGTGCCACCTCTGACCACCTTATTAATGGGCATACGATCAAGCGATTTGTCATAATCACCGTGCTCTTATTATAACCACCTATTTACGCATCTATCTACGCATTTAAGCCGTAGACAATCTCTATACCTATACATAAACATTACGAGTATAAGTTTTTGTATTTTTGTACATGTTGATTGATCGTGATGAGTGGTGAGCCTCGTCGTCGATTTGAATTGTCCGAGTTTAGCCAGGAGATTTTCAAGACTTTTAAAATAACGAAGGGGTAACAGATACGTACACCGCTACCACACGGCTATTAATTAAAGGGATAATAATATAAAGTTATCACTTAATCCGAACAGGATTTTATACTTTTACTAATACTAGTATCGCTTGTGGTCGGTATTCCGTGTTTGTAAAGTAACGAAATTCAAGTTGTTTTTCAGATAATCAGATGCCTTAATTAGTTTTTCTTAAAGAGTTTTATATGGAAGAACCATGTGTGTATGTTCACTTTATTTTACCTGCCTAGACAGCACCACATTTTTGATTGATATAAGTTCAATTTAAAAAGTCACTCAAATTTTGTATGTACACGTTAAGCATTAATATAATGAGTTACTAATTTAATACAACTGTTTTAGGAAAACCAATAACTTACTTATTAACAAAAGTAGTATGTTGATAGTTCATGCCGCCCGTAATAACATGATACTGCCCAACTACTGAAATATGAATGTTTTGAAGGCCGATGAGGAAGGGGATTCCTTATCGGTCCTCTCTCTCTCTCTCTCTCTATAGAGCATGCAGTCCGTCCGACCATACCAGTGTCACAGCGTCATAACTGCTACGGTTATAAGCAGAAATGTGTGAAATATGTATGAACATTTTGATATATATAATACAGAAGCCCAAGATGTCTTTATTTCACGCCGTTCTTCTCCGAGGCCGTGCTACTATCCCGCCGGTAGTCGGGATGGACCATTCCCGTTTGGCTCTACCACGAAATACACTATTAAGAGCTCGGTGGTATCATTTATTGACAAGGCGCACAGAAAACTACAGAAGCTATTGACGTGGGATTTACACAGATAATTAGATGACTCGTATAAGTTTATTGCAGAGATTACGTAGACTATTAAGATTATAAGATAAAACCGTTGTATATTTGAAGCCTACATGTCTAAGAAAAAAAAACGTATTGATGACGTGGACAGCTTGATGGACTATTCCCGACTCCAAAGACGTCTATAAATCATAAGGGTACCGTGATAAAGGATATATACCATCATAAAGCCATATGATATTTATAGCCTGTAACTTTACTTTTTACTTTTGTTCAAATCCACACAATACAATTACTGCTAATTTCAATGTTTCTTGACGAGTTGCCACAGTACAAATTCTATTGTAAACGTCACATGAAGAGATATTCGACATATCCATCATCTATATAAGTTCCTCTATGCAATCCTTGAGAGTATCCTAGTGGCCAGGGCGCTCATATTAGTTTCATAGAGCGCGTGTGTCCTGGGTTCAATGTCCAGTACCGGCACCACTAAAATTGTTAATAGCAATTGAAAATGTTGCCTTTATTCACCACATGCTGGGCGGTGAAGGAAAACACCGTGAGGAAACCTGCATGTCTGAGTAATAATAAAAAATATTATTTCGAGTATATCTGTAGCCCGCTCGAACTGGAGCAGCGTGGCGGGCCCTCCCCAGCTCCAAAACCCTCTCAGATATTTGAGTGTGCCCAGTAGTGGGCACTTACAGACTGCTACTTTACTTTACTATGCAATCCATAATCCCAGTCCGAATTGTAACTTGTATGGAATTATCGTCTAACATATTGATATCGACCGATAGTAACAAAACATAAGGGTTGCAAAGGCACGAAACAAATACAAACACAAACAACAGTATTTTTTTCAGGTGGGTTCCCCGACGACTTCTAAGCAGAGAAAGAATGTCTTCTCTGCCTGGAAGTCGTCTGGGTTAGTCCACCAAACTGTAACCCATTTCTAACATCAAAGAGCTGTGCAATTACTGATGGGTTCAGATTTGAAAGGTATAGAGTGCAAGTATAATTGCGGGCTGAGGCATCCCATCTTAGTCATCAGGGGTGACGAAGCATCTACAACTGATGGTAACCATCAGGCGGACAGTTAGCTAATTTTTCACCTCAATCAAAAAAATAAATGGTTGTTTGTGTATCTAGCATACAAACGAGCATATTAAACAACTTGATAATACGAAATCTCTCTCTCTATACTCTTTGATGGATACATGCGCTGCCATTGCAATAGCGATAACGTTATGCTACTTAGTGGCCTGTAGTGAGTAGAAAATGGAGTATAGTAGAAAATTCAGCGTGCCTCTACTGTCTATATATATCTGATCAAATTCATCTCTTCTCTTCTTAAAACTTAAACCCCATAGTGAATGTTAGCTACGAACTGCGAAGCAGAATAAAACAAAGGTACTTTACCAGTTAAAAGATCTCAAAATGGCCTTGCTGCAAGAATTTTATCTATTATCAATGCTTTCCAGTCAAAGATAATTTGTGTACTTATGTAACACCGTTGTGTATGTTATGTGATAACAATGCTCATAGTAGCACGGTGATACGTCTAAATTGAAGATATAACTTCTATTGAATACTAGGTCGATAATTATTCTGAACATGGAACCAAAGCACCGTAAGAATTTCCCAGTGCAATTTAACCGCCGACAAGTGACTAACGAGGATGGACAACTGACAGGGCCATCAGATTTCCTCAATCATTTCCATCAATGTGTAATCGTTTAAACTTTGGACTATTTAAACAATGCACCATTGTAATTATTTTTTTTGTTACATATTGTTATTGCCCTGTCCTGGTGCCTTATCCGTTATGCCACACATAAATTCCGTGTCCACATCGTTCTCCGATAAAGTCATACCATTTTATTTTTTATCATGGTTTCGTTTAGCCAAAACATGGTTACTAGTAAACGAACCCATGTTTAGTATGTGAAATAACACGGTAAGATTTTATCGAGGAATAACCTCACGCGTAATTGTTGTGAATTTTTTTATGGAATAGCGGATAAGACCCATGTTTTCATTCATGGTTTCTGCCTGTCTTACTATTGTTTCTAAAGACAAGGAAAACGGACAGGTGAACATTTCCTGATTATCAAGATTGAGGTTTTCCACGCATTTTATACACAGCTTCCAACGATACCCGCATAAAAGCGTTAAAAGCTAAAAGTATTTACTGTACTTATGTAAAAACCTTGTATCAGTTTGCGCTATAACTTACTGCTCTATAATATAACTGGGTACATGAAATATTATATTGATCGAAATCAACCAGGAGAACGGTTGACTGCAACATCCTACATAAATAACAGAATATCTTTTTAGTGCTCTACCTGCCATTTAACAGTAGGGCATTTCTGGACTTAGGACTTAGGCCTCGCCCGATCGCCTCACTTATCAGTTTAGTTGGCACAATAAAAAGTCAAACCCAAATTTTTTACCTAAGAGGCGTCGCAGACGACGAAGGAGCCTATAATACTGAAGATGCGGATCTTAAAATAAAATAGTCAAAAGCTTTGTACTACTACTATCATTAGATGTCTATTTATTATTGACATTTAATATTAAGGCGAGTATCATTATAACTTAATATTGTATAATTTTGACAATATTTTTTTAAATATTGTAATATTTAATTTGAAACATAATATACATAATAAATATAAAATTTATTAGTAATATGTAAATGTCGAGTCCATTAATTGCTTCTCCACACTTGTTAATATTTTTCGCATAAAAAAAAATTTAAAAATATTTTCTGGGCAATCATTATATAGATTAAACGCACGTTCTCGTTTCTTGATTTTATGCTATACTCTATGCAGATTTGGAAGTATTTACACTTAGTTAATGCAACATGCGCTTTATCGCAAAAACTTAAACGGTAACAACCTGCGAAGGGAATCGTGGTCGGATAAGACTTAAGATACGGAAACTTACACATTACTAGGTTTAAGATGTGTTATGTTCGCCATGTGTGGTGTCGTGCCGCTGCTCTTAAGCGTACATTCACAACTATCGCATTCTACTAATGATTTTTTTTAGAACTGTTACGGTTATATTTAAAATATGGCGGTATTATTTATTTATTTTGTCTCAAGTAATAATTAAAAACAGAGAGAGAAAGATTATACCTAGAGTTAATCATAACTTAATTATATGTATATAAAATAAGCCTAATTTTTTAGAAGGGCGGAAGATCTGCCACTGTGGTCAGTTGAGGGATGTCCGGACTGTGATGAACAAATCGCATCATAGGTTTATAACAAGGAAGAATGCAAAATTGTTTTGGAAAATAGGTATTGTGACGGAAAGCAGAACGTATTAAAGAAGTCACGGCGAATTCCAAAGTGTTTACATTATTCAGATTTAAAGAAAAAGCACATCCGCGATATTGTTATTTTTACGCTCGACGGCAAGCTTTTGCACTAAATACAACTGGATATAGATTTAATACAACTAAATACACTATATACACTTTAGCGTAGTTATTAACATAAAATGGAAAACCGGGAAATAATGAAACTTGAGAAAGAGCGGAAATGTAAGAGACAGAGCACAACAAAATCTAAAAAAGGTATGAATTGGTAATGGTTTAGTATTCAACGGATTCAACGACAGAAATCGAAAATACGTGTAAGCCACTTTATATCGTTCGCGCTTGGCTACGCTGTATCTCTGCCAACTGGAGGGTGACGGAAATGAGTGCTCAAAAATTTTGAAAGTTCTGCAGGCTATTATGGCCAATCATCACATTGGGAGAAGTCGGTGTACATCAGGGAGGTATTAACATGCTGAAGAAGAATATGCAAATTACAAATATGAAATATGAACCGATACACATGAGCCTACAAAATCCTCTAATATATACTACAAAGGCTAGTATTAAAAGATAAATAGAATTTAAAAATAATTTTAAAAATCTTGTCTTAAATTTGGAGAGATTACGTTAAAAGTAAGCTATTGGAATTTTGTTGATCAATATAAAGGATATCAAGTAAATTATATCTTTGCTTATGTCTTCAATAATACAAATATTTTACAGTCACTATCACAAACATTGCATTCTGAGATTTAATTCCATCATTTACCAGCACCTAGATTTAATTCCATCATTTACTAGGTATACAGATACATACTATATTCTGGTAAATACTAAATGCGACATAATGTTACTTGCTTTACCTAGACAGTCGAAATAATCCGCTCTTCAAACGTCTTAAAGAAAAGATCGATAACTGCACAGTCAATACTACGGCATGAACAATGAAAATCAATATCCGAGATATTCAGTGTCGGCGGCTCATTCCAACAAGAACTTAGTTTCAATGCAGCCTTGGGGTGGACCATAATAACGTGGAATTACAGACATAATAAGTTACTACAATTAACATTTCCCGTCAACGTTACGGTTTCAGTGACACTGAAAACATAAATATGTTCCCACTGATTAACAAGTATGGTTGCAATAATTATGGACGTGACGTTCGCTCACGATTTTCGTTATTTTGACGTCATACGTTACACATTTTAGACTTACATAATTCAACGCACGTTTAGTTCTTAATCTACTATTTTTCATACCACTAAAATTTCGTCAGCAGCGTCCTATTTGCGAGATATCTTGTAGATTCTGCGACACAAATTAACCTATTAAGCGTGGCGATTAGCGCAAAACTAAATAAAGTTATAACTTGAATATGTTCATCACTGGACTTTTTAAAGTTAAAGCTGATTAAATTTTATATTCGATTATAAACCCAATGCGCCATACAAATCTCACGGTGTAAGCAAGTGCCCATACTTACGGCTGTTAACGGATAGAGGGTGGAATTAGCAGAAAATGATGGTACAAATTATTACGTATATTTATTTTATAGTGTTATTAGTTTTTATAAGTACGCAATACCTGTCAGACTGGCACTGAACTTGTCGATTGTCATTTTAAGTATTGATTTAACACATTATCTAGTTTGATAGTAGTAATTAGCATAAGTAATAGTGAATAAGAAGAAAAATGACGAGCACTTGGTTAACGTAGCGGAATAGGCTAGTGACTATATGATTTTTATAGACTCCACATATACCAATAAGACAAACTACTTCCACTATCCACTATTTCTAACTCCGTAGTTGTTACAAAAGACAACTTAGGGAAATGCAAGAAATATCTATCGGCCTCTAACAGATAGTGAAATAACGTATCTTAAGAGGCGACTAAGGGAAAATCCTTGAAAATCGTAATGGCTATCTAGAGATGACATGATAACCATCTCGACAAAATACCAAACCAAAATTAAGCTAGCGTCTAAGGTGCGAAGTGGCGATGAAAAAAAATATAATCCTTTTTATAGGAGATATATGTCCTGCAGTAAACTATTTACAGAATGTTAAGGTAAGATTAAAGATTGAAAATATAAAAAAAAATTAGAAATGAAACATATTCAGCACACACGCCCCAAGCATCGTCGCAGAGATAGGCAAAGTCCACTATCCGCCTATTCGAGAGAAAGCTTTGACCCGTGATGTGGTTTATTATTTATATTATAGTATATATATTTTTATTTATTTATTTATTTGTACTTTATTGTGTACACCAAAAGGATTACAAAAGGCGGACTTAATGCCTTTTGGCATTCTCTAACAGTCAACCCAGAGCTTGAAGAAATGCAGTGATAGGTGCATTAAATTTTACTTTAGTTTTGTATTCGGGTTAGCGCCTGGTGATTACCATTATATTTTCAAGGCTTTTCCCAAGGTCGCTTCTTATAGCACCCACGAGAAGAAAGCGGTGACGAATTCTTACACCGCTTACACACGGAAAAAAGTCATATTTGAGAGAAATGAAGATTTTTTATAAAAGGCAACCGAAAACTATACTGCATTCTAGCTTGATAGCAATCTACATAATCACGGTGGTGTTTACACAACCTTAGCTGTGAGTGGGTGGTCTTGCAAGCCACTGTTATAACTAAGACTTTTCATTTCAAATAGCATAACATACTATCAGTTGAGAAGAGCTTGACTTGTGTCTTTTTCTCTTCGAATCTCTTCTATTAATAATTTGTAAATGTACAACGGCAACGGTAAGCCGAAAGACCTTTGCTGCAGCTGCCTCTCTGAAACGGCCACGAAATCCGATTTTCACTAAAATAATTCTCGCACATCCAATTTAATCGAAAACCAACTTAACAAGCTAGAATGGTTCTAAATTTTTTCCATCCGTTTTATATTTGGCCTACGCAAATATGATCATATTATGAATATCGCAATAGGCTCAAGTGGTTACCGATTGGCTTTTGACAGAACGCACACATCCTTTTTATTTCCTCCACCCCGATTTACCTTAAGAAACGTTTTCAGTTCCTTCACCTCTCCAATCACCGATCTTAACCTTCTTCAAAAACCCACCAAAAAAACAGACTCCTGTTCATTCACCTTTTTTTTTTTTGGGTACCGGTTACGTCGGGATAAACATTAAGTGTCGGCCTACTAACAGCCCACGGATAGGAGGTACGAAGTTGGCCCAGTGGCCTTAACAGCTTCGGCGGTCGTTTCATTCACACTACAGGCTACCAAAATATGAAGAATGCTCTTCCTCCTTTCTTTATGCACCATTCCAAATCTCTGCCTATTTTTAACTCTGGTTACTGAACACTTTTCAATGCTAACTACATTATTATTATAAATCATATTATTTTGTATTCATATATATTTATCAGTATCATATATCCATATATATGTGAATACAAAAATATGTACTTTATATTCCTTTATTCTATTCCATATTCTATAATTCATATAGTTTATTGTAAAGTTTTTAACTATTTTTATGTACACCACTGTCATAGTCTGTAATATTTGAGTTTTTATACATTCAAAGATTGCCTGGAAGAGGCCATGTTTAGAGATAAGGCCACCCATTGTTCTTACTAATTTTCTTTAATTTCTTTTTTTATATCTATGGTGTACAATACAGTAATTTCATTTAATTAAAAATGCTAGATGTCTGCATTATAATTAGAATTATACTATAATCCTAAGTATGTTTTGAAATATCCATTGTAATAAGCTGACTTTAAGACTTAATGATGTTGACATAAAAATTAGCTACAGAACAAATAAGATTTCTTAAGTATTTTTCATTGGCATTTCAATGTTTATGTTATATGTAGAGGTTCTTCTTAAAAACTGGATATTGAACTGGGCTGTAAATTTGTAGAAGACTAACAAATACATGATAATAAACACAAAGTATCCCAGTATATAACATAGGCACAAATTCAAAAAAATATACTGGTTTATAAAGTTATGTACCTACCTTATGGTTTGTGATAGAGTTTTACATGACTAAGTTCCATTACAGAATACCACATAGAAATTTTAAAAACCTACTCTTAGAAATCTGCTACTCATAAAACATATATTAATACTTGAGTATATTCAATATTCTTTAGAAAATAAGTACAAGAGATAGTAATAATTGTCGACATGGTTTTGAATTATTTGCAGACTTATGCAGGGTAGCAAATTTTTTTTTTTTAAGATTCTTATATTTTTCAGAATAAGCTATAAAAATTATAGTGCTTTATGGAGAGTTATTAATTTATTTATATGTAGTAAAAGTATGAGGATTTCGTTGTTATTAGTTTCGGTGTTTCATTAAAAAAAAAAGGTTGATCCACCCAACTACCTAGAGCATAATACTATATATTGATTCAATAGTTTAGTACGTTAACCCGAAGTAAAGTACAATACTATAATTTTATAGTATAGTTAGCAGCCCTAAAAGAGTTATTTTCTTTTTAAAATAAATTGTTTACAATTATCGCAAATTTTAGGGATTCAATGTTGTAGTAGCCGCTAGCAAGATCAATAGCGGCGGAAGCTAACATTGAATGGTTTTGAATTCTATAAGAAAGACCTCTGTTGTGAGGAATCCAAGGGTGAAGCCTTGGATTCGCACGGACAACTGCAAGTAAAAATACTTCCAGGAAACCATGTCATCGCGATTTGAAAAAGAACCGCCCAATATAACACGCAAAATTTTACGAATGACTTAATACAAACTTAACATATATGGTTTAACAAGACGGATATAGCGATTGTATAAACAAACAAATGTTTTGTGTAAGCCACACTCTAGAACTGTAGATTTTAGAATTTATATAGGAATCAAATAAAACACAGGTGTCACGTTATGTAAACTCCAAAAATAAACGAAATGGTAGGTACTTACCTCAATGACCTGGGAACACAGTAAAACATTTCAAAAAATATATTTCATCTACTTTACTGAAAGTCACAAAAAATTTATGTGTAACCGTTGAAGTACTTTTATTTATAAATTTAAAATATTTTGTTAACGCCCTCCATGTGGAGGAGACGCGTGCAGTTTGCGTGCGTAGTCTTCCGTATGTTAAGTTAATATTACATTACTCTATGGAAGCCAAAGAGTAAAGGGGCTTGTTATATGACACAGTAAACAAAGAAAACGGTTAAGAATATATAGCATACGCAGCTATTGTGATATCTGCGCCGAAGCAAATTTATTTATTCTTGCGCTACCTCGCCACCTTTTATGAACTCTTGAAACTCAATCAAGTGTCACCTGTGTTATAGATCTATTTTGATAATCGAGAGATGTTGTTTGCTTTAACACTTACATCAAACTTTATTTTATTGTAATAAGTTCGAAAATCAATATTATCGAAAATATTTTAGGCTATTTCACCTGCTGTCTGATATACTTTAGTAGATCCAAATTACAGACAGAATCGCAGTTCACTATCAGCTGATGCGATAAGCACGCGCGCCTTTCTTAAGAGAGCCGTAAGCGAAAGTTGAGTACTGTGTCAAGTCAAAGACAAAATGAATGGTCATAAAAGCTTTCTGCGATTTAAATAGCCATTATGGATGCGACTAGTTAGAAAGAAATGTTATAATTGTGGAGGTATTATCCAAAATGTACTCTGTGTCAACCTCCACACCTAGAGCACCTTTTTCTAACTGTCCCGAGAAGCCCGATATAATCTCTGTTAGATTATATTTATGACACTGACGTTATTTGTCAAAGTTGCGGAAAACATATGACTTTCAAAAGAAACATTAAAAATACCTAATTCATCTGTGCTAGATATTTTATATTGGTAAACTGCTGTGAAAATACAATAATAAAATATTGGAAAAAAACATGATCCGTGATGACGATCCCCAATTTCGAATCACGCCAGTTCAACAAATGGCATCTGCATGTTCTGGTGCCCTAATAACATCATTATTCAGTAAGTTGTGTGCCGCATTGTAGTGATATTTAGTAGTTATTATTAATACTAAGTTAGTATGAAAACTTAATAACTACGTGTTCCTGGGTCTTCCTTTATTTTTAATTACACGTTAAAAACAGTTAAGAAAAGGGTTAAAGTAGCCCAATGCTTTTGATTGGTTTTGAATCTGGGCAATGTAATCATTCTGCTCCGGGATTGAATAACGAGCCGAATAATACGATTACATCGTTTAATTTTATTTATTTTTCATTCTGAAATCTTTCTACCATACACAAGGCATGCACCTAATTAAAACATGTCAAATTCTATGTTGCATAGTTTACAAGAAAACCATGTTGCAGGCTGACAGAATGTTGGAACACTTGTACCATAAAAATGACCATGGCTAACTGGCCTACTTTTGTTTTGCACATGATGTTTAATTTTAAAACTCTTTTCTAGTGACACCATTGGATGTAGTCAAAATAAGATTACAAGCACAACAGAAGGCTTTACTATCAAATAAGTGCTACTTGTATTGTAATGGGTTGATGGAACATCTCTGCCCTTGTGGTGAAACTGCTTGGATACCACAAAGAGTACACTTTCATGGTACAATAGTAAGTTTTTCTTTTTTAAAATATTTAATCTTTAATCAATTATGAGTAAATCATTAACAATTGATGGGTTGATTTGAAATGTCTTTGGATTTGGTATCTTTTTAATTACCGGTTGGTTATATGACATTGTTATACAATAATGATTAATTTATGATTTATTGGCCTATGCAAAATTTCTAAAACATTTTTTAATTTAAATGTTATCTTCAAATTTAAAACAAAATTATTGCAATATTAGTTCTTGTTTATTAGTAATACATAAAAAATCTGGCAACCCATATGTGTTACTAAAGCTGAGAACAATGTTAAAAAAAATGCCCTGACCTGAGAGATCAGGTGGGAATATAGCCACTTTAAGTATGCTCAACTTCAATTAACATACTTTACATTACTAACATACACTTTAGCAGCAGCACATACACTACATTAGCAGCAGTGTTTAAGGTGTGAGGTATCCTCTAACTTTAAACATAAGGGTGTCTCTGTTTGTTTGACGTCTGATTGAACAGTCAAATTTGGTGATTAGAACAGCTTTGCAAGACCTAGGTCAAGCTGTGGATTATACCTGTCATGTGTATAGAAAAAAATATTTGCATCATATTAGCAAAGTCAATAGTATAAAAGTGTATGTATAACCTAACAGTCTGAACTAAATGAATAATACAGGACATAGCATAAAAATAACCAGCAAAGTTTTACAACAAATGTTCAGAATTTCATATTTCTTTTTGATATTTCTACAGGATGCATTCTACAAAATAGCAAAAATTGAAGGTGTTCCAGCATTATGGTCTGGTTTAAGTCCAACCCTTGTATTAGCACTGCCCTGTACAGTTGTATATTTTGTAACTTATGAACAACTCCGTTTTAAAACCAAAAGCCTTTATAATAAACTGACAGAAACTGGTAAGTAATTTTAATTTACTTTAAGAATTAAAAGTACTGTTTGAACTATAGTAGTTTGAATTATAGGGTTTATCTCTTAACCTAGTCATCAATTGCTTATAAAATGGTTAATGTAGTAATTAGCATATGGTGTGACACTACTGGTAACCTCGCCAACGCGGATGCCAGACGTGGAAGGCCATACGCCTTCCCTGTTGGACCTTTTGCTGACCTCACACCCGGACAGATATTTGGTCTCTGTCGATGCCCCTCTTGGCTCATCAGACTACTGTCTGATCCGGAGTGTGGTGCCTATCGCGCGCCAATCCCGACCACGATGTGCGGGCTTCCTTCGTGTGTAGCACTATAGGTCGGCAGATTGGGATGGAATCTTTCTTTGCTTCCTAACCATGGGGCCAGGTTTGCTTCTCGCCGGATGATCCCAACGCCATTGCAGATTCTGTCACCGATGTGGTACTTCAGGGAATGGAACTTTTTATTCCATTCTCTGCAGTGCCTGTTGGAGGTAAGTCCCAGTCTTGGTTTGGTCGCACCTGTAAAATAGCGTCACGCCGAAAGCGGAAGTGCTACCAGGCCAGGGCCGATGCATCGGCGTCCCGGGATACAAAAAACAGTTCTATTAAAAACGAGTACATCTCTGCCTCCAGGTCCTTCAAAAAAGTTATCGCCGCGGCAAAGTCAAAGCACATTGGCAAAATTGCCGAGAGACCAGTTCGCATCCCTTCGGGAACCCGCGCATTCTGGTCTTTCGCCAAGGCTATCTAGGGGAATTTCCTACTGCAAAAGAGAAAGCCGATCTCTTGGGCTCACTTTATGCATCCAACTCGCCTCTTGATGACCGGGGAAACTCTCCACCTACCATCCCGCGGAGTAAGTGCCCCGTGACGGAAATTCAGTTTCTGCAGAGCTCAGTGCGAAAGGCACTCCGCTCACTGGACATCCACAAGTCGAGTGGGCCGGACGGAATCCCTCCAATTGTGCTGAGGACGTGTGCCCGTGAGTTGGCACCGGTTCTCACGCGTCTTTTCCGGCTCTCCTACTCTTCAGGCGTCGTCCCGGAATCTTGGAAGACAGCATTTGTGCATCCAATACCCAAAAAAGGCGACCGCTCTGATCCGTCCAACTACAGGCCTATAGCCATCACCCCCTTATTGCCTAATGGAGTCACTTATATATACACCAAGCTCCTGTGGTACCTGGAGGAACATCAGCTGATCAGTGACCGACAGTATGGTTTCCGTCGCGGACGATCAGCTGGCGATCTTCTAGTTTACCTGATTCATCAATGGGCAGAAGCAGTTGAGTCCAAGGGGGAGGCTATGGCAGTTAGTCTGGGCGTAGCGAAGGCATTTGATAGGGTTTGGCATAAAGCGCTTCTTTCAAAGCCTTTGAAAGGAATTGTGTAACTGGGTCACCAGCTTCCTCGCGGATCGGAGCATCAAGGTTGTTGTCGCCGGTGCATGCTTGGACTACAAACCCGTGAATGATGGTGTTCCACAAGGCTGTGTGCTATCTCCCACTCTGTTCCTTCTGCATATCAACGACGTGCTACAAATCAGTAGCATGCATTCTATGCAGACAACAGCACGGATGATGCCCTATATACAGGCCGTGAGAATATTTCTCGAGAACACATCGAGGATTGCCGTAACAAACTTGGTCTTGTTGTGTCTGAAGACGAGACCTTGTTAATCAATGTCGGATTGGGGTCGACGTAATTTGGTCCTATTCAACCCCAAAAAGACACAGGTTTGCGCGTTTACCACTAAAATGAATCCCTTTGTCGTTTCTCCTCTTTTTGACAACATTCCCCTTATCGCCTCAGCCAGTATCAGAATCCTTGGTGTCGACTTATCGAGCGACGTTCAGTTCCGTGGTTACTTGGAGGGAAAGGCCAAAGTGGCCTCCAAAAAGCATGGTGTGCTCTGCAGAGCAGGACAATATTTCATGCCGTTCCACCGTTAGCGACTTTATAAGGCGCAAGTTCGGCCCCACGTGGAATACTGTTCTCATCTATGGGCTGGGGTACCCCAGTACCAACTCCTTCCATTTGACCGCATCCAAGGTCGAGGGGCTCAAATTGTCGGCGACCAAGCTCTCTCTGGTCAGCTTGATCCTTTGGCCTTGCGAAGAGATGTTGCTTCTCTTTGCATTTTTACAAAATGTACCACGGGGAATGTTCTGAGGAACTGTACGGATTGATCCCAGCCGCAGAGTTTCACCATCGTACATCGCGACAGAATTCCAAGTTCCATCAATACCACCTAGATGGCATTCCACCACAGTGCGTTTTACTCGAAGTTTTCTGCGACGGACTTCGGCTTTGGGGAATCAGCTGTCGCCAGAGGTATTTCCGAACAGTTACGACTTAGGGACCTTCAAGAAAAGAGCCTATTCCTTCCTTAAAGGCCTACTGGTTTTAAGGAAGGAATAGGCCGTTTATTTGATTGAAAGTTATCACATTTTGTAAGAAAAATATTTTAATCCAATTTTTTTTTTCAGTTAATCAACCAATGTGGATACCGCTAATATCTGGTGCTTCAGCAAGAACACTAGCTGTTACTTTATTTAGTCCATTAGAACTTATTAGAACAAAAATGCAATCAAAGAAGTTAACATATTCAGGTATGCTAAGAAACTACTGTCACTCGGACTACTCAGGCCTGGTACTGAGACAGACAGACAAAGTAGCAAAAGTTGTTTCCCATACATAAAAAATTTACATAATATTCTAATGTAGTATAGTAACATACTATCAATAATTTTTTTTTATATATAGTTTGCAGACTTACATAACTTAAACTCTAAAGGGAATGTTAGCGTATTCATTTTGTTATACTTTAATTTGCAGAAATCAACACAGCCTTACGTCAAGTTATTAGGTATGAGGGTTACAAAGGATTATTTCGCGGTTTAGGCTCAACGTTACTGAGGGATGTGCCATTTTCAGGTAATGGTTTCTCATAAAATTTAATTATATATAATATAATAATAATCCTTGAGCTGTACATGCAGACTGACTTTAGTAAAAGAGTTCCTCAAAAAGTGTATGGGGCAAGTGAGCGAGATCCTTTGGCATCTAGGCGAGTGGATGATGGTTCCCGAATACCCAATAAGGATACAAAGGGGTATTTAACCAGAGTCCAATATGTTTTTGCCTCTCCTGGCACTCTGGTGCGGGTTGCACACCATATTACTGGTGAAAGGATTTCTGCTGCGGAAGGAGGGACAAAAGACCTTTTCTTCATGGATGACCTCGAGTAATTAGCCTCCAATCGTACTTATGTAATGGAATTGAAATAAGTCTACCATAATAGAGCTTGGGACGCATAAGTGATCTATCCTCCATGTCGAAAAGGGGTAAGGTCGCTGATTCTGAGGGTATTGACTTCTCTATTTCAGTTAACATAAGGACCCTTTCCAGGGCTGAAACCGATACTTGGGTATATCACAAAACATTGGTATTGATGAGTCTGGCATGACCAAAAAATACACCTGACTAAAAGTGTTGAACAGCCTTGTGCCTAAGGAAAAAATTAAGCGCAAATAAAAATCTTATAACAGAATAATAATTTTGAAACTTTTCACTTCCATTTCATTTCAGGCATATATTGGACAACATTTGAGTCCACAAAGAGGGCATTCAATAAACCAGATTCAGAGAAGAATTCCTTTTTGTTCAACTTCTTTTGTGGCTCTGTTGCTGGCAGTGTAAGTTAAGTTTACTTATGTTCATTACTCTAATTAGTTATCAGCCATTTTTATTTTTAATGGTAGATTATACATAGCTTGAAAAACGTATTTTTTGACATGCAAAATCGGAGCGCAATTAATTCACAAATCCAAATGTTTGCAAAAATTACCACTGTGTAAATTAAAACAGAATGTCAATTAAAAAACATAAATAAATGTTCATAGATAAATGTTATTTATCTATGTTTTTAGTCGGCAGGGAGTATTTTATATTTTATACATGTGGTAGATGTAGTCTCTAAGATACAAATCTTCAAAACTAAAATTTTTGTAATTCACTATCAGACTCACAATAAATCTTGGGTAATTCATAATATGACTATTGTGAGAAATTTATTAGAATCATAAATCACTAAAGATTCAAAACTGTGTCAGGATAACAGCAGATGGAAGACTAAAGATCAAAAAAGGAATTATGAAATCACACCAAAAACAGGCGAACATCTCTTTGGGACTGTTTTATTTATAAATAACTAAAATAAAAAAGTGTGAGTCAGGACCATGCCAAATGGAAATCCATAATCACTGCCTACCTTTCTTGGTGACAGACATGAGTGTTTATGTATAATAGGAACAAATATGTATGTGTGGAGTGAATGCCTAGAGTTTTAAAATTTTGCATGGTCTGTAAACTTATTGTACTTAACAAAACAGTGCAATATGCAGGCTCAATTTCAGCATATTCTTGTTCCAAAAGATAAATGTACTGCAGTATATTATGCATATGTAGATATTAAAAGACATTATTTATCAGAATAAAGAAGAAATAAATACATCCATGTATACTGTTCAATAAACCTTACGATTGTATACCTTACATAAATAAACGAAGAAAAAACATGGATAAAGGCTGAACAAAAAAAAAATTGCTACATCTCGTAAGATCGCTGTACCAGACGTCTCGCGCTTTCAACACTGCTACTCTTTACCGATCTGATCTTTCGGTCTGGTTTCGGTTTTGTCGCCAGCTTGGCTTAGTGGTTTGCAGTGGAGTCCTGGGTTCAAATCCTAGTTGAAGTCAATATTTGTGCAAAAACACAAATTATTGGTTTTCAGGTCTGGTTGTGTTGTATTCGTCTCGTGTCTAACACTGAATCTCGCCTTGCTTCCAATCTCTCGACAAATGCCTCTGTGTTTGCGCGTACACTTATAGTATTATATAAGTACCGGTATATATCTCCTGCGCAGTTGACAATTGCTGATAGTATTCGTAAGTTAATGCCGTGGTCTAAATGGGCTACGGGGACATCATTTTTGCTCTGGTCATTTTCGAGATGGTATTCATTATGTCATGATTCGAAAGCGAAGACAAGCCGTGACGTTTTCTAGGGAATTCTTGTAGTCTCATAGCATATGATTCACTATTGTTTGTTTTTGTGTAACTTGGTAATCATTAGGGGACAGTTTATTTTGAAACAAAAAAATGGAGAATTTGAAATGTTTTTAATTTGTTTCCAGATTGCTGCATTAATTACTTTACCTTTTGATGTGGTTAAAACACACCAGCAAATAGAATTAGGAGAGAAGGAAATATACACAGGTTTGTTTTAACTTGGTAGTAGTTATCTTTAAAATGTATATAAGTAGTGTACACCAAAATATTATTAATTTTTAAAAGAACTGAAGCAACCGAAACACATAACTATGATAATTAAAATGTATACATGGCGGTGTTTTAAGGCTTATTGTAACTTATACTTTGTATTTATTGGGATGTAATGCTGTGTATTATTGTATGAATTTGCTATATATTGTAGAACATACATTCAGTTAGTGGCAAATAAATGATAGTTGAAAAATATTTCGGTATCTCGTTTACGTTGTAATTGCAGGAAGCAAAATGGGAAATCAGGGTTCCCGAAACATCGAACGCCGGTTACCGATGAAACGACATATGCCACCTGTGAGAAGTATGGTTGATTTTTTCAAAACTATTAGCAATGTTTAGATTTTGGCTGTTCTGGTATAGGTCTCATTTTTTATAATTTGTGGGTTAAATATTTATTTGCCAAGTTCATTCCTTTCGTCACGAGGCACTGCTAAATATTCCTCTTGATTAATTTTGTCCAAACAGTACAAGCGGAGGTAAATTTGATTGATTAAACCATGCTTACCACTTTAGAAATTCACTATTTGAAGTTTTGTGTTAATTAATTAAATAATAATAATGTCTGATATTAGGGGCTTCATTCAATTCTCGGTATCGGAGAAATATATATTACATAAATATGTGGGTAATTTGAGTAATAAATTAGGTAATGACATTATCAGAGGGCATATTTATAAAATTGCACTTGGTTCTGATCATTCGTTCGCTAGATAAACTTAAGTTAGAAAAATAGCACAAGTCAAAAATATTTACGAGGACACTGTTTGCCAAGATTCTGCACCTTCGTTATCGACTGTTCAAAAGTGGACTTTTAAAACGACCCTTGCTCGGCTGGCCCGGTTACTGCCTACACGGATGAAAACGTGAAAAAAGTTGAGAAACTTGGACCGAATGAAGGTTAAAGATGATTAACCTATTTGTTGGTACCATTCACACATATATTCTTCGTGGCCTTCCTGACCTTACAAAAGAGAACTTTTAGAGCTCTGTGATGAAGATCCATCTAATATGTGGGTTCATTACTATCACCCTAAAAATAAGCAGGAGTCCATGCAGTGGCACAGGAAGGGTACGACAGACCCCCCTGAAGAAATTTAATGGGACTCGTAGTTATTTTTGACTCCGGACCTACCTCATATAAATGAGAAAGATGGATTGTGGGTGTTTGCACGTTTATTAATCTTTAGTTGTGCTGAGGCTGTACAAATGTTTTCATTAGTTTGGATAGACAAAAATAATTACGAGAAAAGTAACTCCTTCCTACACTTTTTGTGTTTTACGACATGTTCATTGTTTTCTGTTCAAAGCAACATACTATCATATTTCAGCCACTACGCCATAAAAAATCACATTTAAATTTACTCTCTACATTACATACTTCATTTACAATTTCCTACCATCAATGTGTTAATCCATAGCATGATTGTAATGTCTGAATGAATTTAAATGTCTGGGGTTAATTTATCTTTGGAATACAACGTTGCTACTGTATAACATTAGTAGGTTATACTCTTGCCTTTTATCTGTTATGCTACAAAATATTTCTCCAAGACTTAGATACCAATACTACAGATATATCTAGGATGTGATAATAAACACAATATATCAAGGAATAACGACACAATTGTTGTGAAATATTTTTTGAAATACCATTTTGATTTGTATACTTTGCAAGGCAGATTGTTGATCCGACTATTTCAAGGCTGACTTGAAAATGGTTACTCCGCTATCAGTCGAACGCTGCAATATTTATAGATTACCCTTTGTCCACTTTTATGACACACGGACAGACAGGTGATGGGTGCGTAAAAATAATAATAACTACCTGATCTCGCGTTTTACTGCCAATTCTGTCTTTTGTTTGGTAACTTAAGACCACACAAACGTAACTTTTAAAATACCCTCTTTTAGTACAACTCTAGAGCCAAACGATGATGCACTAGAGTTATACTAAAAAGGTAATATGAAGGTTTTTATTTTTTTATTATATACAGTAAGTAGAAGTAAAGTTTTAGATCTCCCCATAACTCTAAAATTTTACATATCCTCCAAATATTTTTTGTTATCTCACAATGTTGTCCTTCACCTCTGAGGATGTGCTAAACATAAATTGTATACAGTAATTATATGGAATGTTCGGTCAACAGATGGAAAAGTGCACCAAAGAGCATCGAGTATGCCGCATATCGTCAAAAGCATATACAGGAATCATGGCTTTAAGGGTTTGTTTACGGGTCTCTTGCCGAGGATATTCAAAGTTGCGCCTGCTTGCGCCATCATGATTGCAACATTCGAATATGGAAAACAGTTCTTTCAACAGTACAACACACAAAAATATAAAGAAACATTGCAAAGGTAAATAAGTTGTTACATAAATACTACAAGAATTGTATGTTATTTTCTTAAAGTGTTAAAACAATAGAAATCTAGTCTTAAAGTTATGACATGTGAAGCGCCAATCTGTATAGTTACCTACTGTTGTCTCCTTTATGCAAAAAATTGTTTTTTCTTTATTAGGAGAGTCTGTCAATATCCTTTTCTTCGTGAACGTCTTGATTGTCTCAAGTTTAAATTGAGTACTCTACTTTAGGTATCTAGGATGTGTATATTTTATATTTAGGTATTATGACTATAACGCGGTAGAACGAAGCGGCGGCTTTTGCTCTTTCCATCACTTACCATCAGGTGAGTCGCTTGCTCGTTTGCCCCCTTTTCCATAAAAAAAATCAAATTGACGAAACAATTTTCTAACTAAATGCAATGTAATCTGTAACATTTGCGAATTATATTCGCCAAATACGTATTTGCATCCACATCCATGACTTATAAAAATTTAATTATGCTTTAATATAGTTTAAACTTGCGATTTTTGTCTCATGTTTGATCTTTATTTTCATATAGTACTAAGTTTGATAAATAAACAAATATTATATAAATACACACTTCTTTAAAAAGAAAATTTTGCAACATGTACTAGTGTGTGATTTTAACAAAATTGTGTAGTGTGTGATTTATAATAGAGCAAAAAAAAACACCTCACATTGTACTCTTAATATTATTTCGTTGATAACTATTATTTACGGATTTTATCGCGTTTAATTAAACTTTTATTCCCGACTTTTAATTTTTAGAAAGATGCGATAAAGTCTGTAAATGATGGTTTAATTACAAATACTGGGGTATTTTGTTACTGTCATAATTATACTTGTATGGAACCGATATGACGAGTCATGAATGTTTTTTTTTTATTTGGATATCCATTCACATCGGCTATTTCTTTTTCGCCCTGCGTTACTGCTGTTTTTCTTACATATTATGATTTTCATTTCAGAAAAGGAATAGAAGTTGTAATACTAAAAAGTGAATAGCATGAAATCGAACTTCCTTTGTAGAGAGTAATCATTTTTAAATTGGACACTTTAAAATGGTATTAAAAAATTATTAAATATTGTATAGAAGATACTCGTTGTATTGAAATATGAAAGTATGTATAGAATGGTCTGTTAACTCGGCTCTAAAATGCAATAACAAATTTAAAAAAAATTTAGTACGTTAACCTGGTCTTAGATCGTGATGGTTGAGCAGGTTGCCGGGTACAAGGCCTATTGAGTCAAGTAGATTTAGATTTCATTCATATCAATTGAACATGCAAATTTTAGTTTTCTTATTATTACTAAACCTCTTCTAATTATTTTACTTTCCGCAAACTCGTGTTCAGGCGGGAATTGTGCTTGATGGCATACATTTTTTTGTTATGAATTATTTGAACTAATTGAGCTTTTCGTGCTCTATGAAACTAAAGCGAGCTCCCTGACCCGACTAGGCTACCACGGCTAATAAACTTCTAAACATAAGTTATTTCATTATTGGTACGTATTGGCAGTACCTGATTCTGTTTAAGTCACGTCTGAATTTCTTGGCTCTTTTATTATTATAATTCATTTCATTAAGCAATTGTTAACACTGCACTGCTTGAGGACTCACCATTTAGAGAGGGGGCTCGCAGGTAGAATGGTCAGTAACCGAATGTTTTCACCTAGTGGATTGCGTTCTACTGTTTGCAGACAAACATTTCCCGCATAAAGCGCTGGTAGCCTAGTGCTCAGAGCGTTTACTTTAGTTTCATAGATCGCGAGTGAGATGGGTTGGATCCCCGGTGCAGGTACCACTAAAATTGTTAATAGCATTTTCAAATGCTTTATTTACCACGTGCTCTGCGGTGAAAGCAAACATCGTGAGGAAACCTGCATATCTGAGATATAGTAAAAATATTATTTCGAGTATGTGAAACCCGAACTAGAGCAGCGTGGCGGGCCCATCTCGGCTCTAAAAGCCGGTACTTTACTTTCCTTTACAGCGCTCTAACCCAAGCATAGATAATCGTTATTCCCTTCACATGCCAATATTCCTCAGCAGCACAGTAGAAAGAGGCGCGAACGCTTTTCAAATTTCCGGAAGTGTATCGGAACGGGAGATGCTTTGTCATTTGACTTTTAGATCCAAAGTGATATTATCAAAATAATTCCCCAACTCATATCATAGGGTTAAGCACAGTTATAATAATAGCAAACGTTTTAAAAACATCTTTATCATAATTCCCGATTTAATCAAACCATTAAAAAAAAATTCACAGGAGACATAACTGTTTGTAATTGCTATTGTATTATACTTAGTAGAGATTGTATGGTTTAACCATTAATTAATGTTTATAAAGTAGTTGCATAATATTATTCAATAGGCAATTATCATACTAATTATTCATAAGAACGTAAAGTACCTAACAAAACTACATGGGTTTAAATTATTCATTACTTCTACATTGCTACAACCAGTCTTGTATTTTATATACATTAAATACTATTTCATGTATAGATTTACCTGCGTCCATTTAAGCAATACAAATATTCATGTTATAATATTCTTTTATTTACAGACACGAAGAAATTGTATTATTGAATAAAAATGACTACACATAATCAAGGACTGACTGATGAAAATACAATTGTGAACATTGAAAGATGCTGTAAAATAAACATTAATTTGTTTTAGTAAACTAAATCCGCAAATTATGTTGTATTGTGTATTACATAAATGCTATGCAGACATGTTATTTAAATGTGATACTAAAATAAATATATATTTTAAGGAACATTCTCATTACCATATCACAACAGAAATAATTAGAATATTTACAAAATATGATTATGAGTTATGTTTTTTATACAATAATGACTCTTCAAATGTCACATGTTATTAAATGCGTGGGTTGGTTTCAATACGAAGCCGGAACGATTCACTAGCTATGAATTATTTTGCGCGATTGCTGGATACTGATAAATTAGCTCTAGTGTTTTATCACGCTACAACATATATTTAAATGAACACAATTTTTTTTACATAATATTTCTGTATGAAAATAATACAATGAACATTTAAAAGTGATTGAGCAGATTTAAGTTTTGGTTATTATTTATTGAGATAACCCTGTAAAGTATGATTTTGTCATTTTTAGGATAGCTGTCTTAAATTTTGTCATTACATAGGTATAATAATAATTTTGTGAGGGATGTTCTCTGGGGCTGAGTGTGAGTATTACACTACATAGTTTTTTTTTAAAACTGACAATTTATGTAAAAACCTTGTCTTGTGGTATACCTATTCTCATGGGTGTTGTAAGACTCTTCCCTTACAAAATACTTTGAAAATCTTATGGCTCTCCCCAGCAGCAAACTCGGTGACGATTTGCTGTCTCTTCTACTTTGCCTTTCTCTAAACTTCTCTGAAAAATGTTCGCTATAAATGTCCCCTTGAGCATAGGCTTCCTATCTATATTTGAGAGGGGTTATGAAGCTGGCAAGGGTCTGCTATGCTGGTCTATTGAATTTATTATTTCTCAGGCATGTCAGTTTCATCTCATTGTTTTCCTTTGCCGTAAAGTATTAAACAAGTAAATTCTAGGGTAAAGTAATCTCATTTAGTATTAATAATTTTATTCACCACTAGGCTACCACGTAAGTGCTTTATGTATGACATGAAAATAGAAAAGTGCTTATACTGGGTAGCAAGAAACTATGAAGTTTTTGTACACATTGAAAGTAAACAAAAACTATGTAATAATAGTAACAACACACACAGGAAACTATAGGTAATAAATAATTAATAACTCAAGATACTAATGCATATTATCCTAATCAACATTGACACCATTATACCTTGTCATGACACAAGTCCTTTTACAAAATATATATATTCTGTTGAGGGTATCAAGTGCAAATTATTTTGTATATTTTGTTAACTTTCTTTTTCTTTAAATTTAATGGTGATAGCTTTGACAATTTTTAGGGTGGGCACAGCTGGTATAGGTTTCGGCAATTTCGTTAATGTATTGTTAAAGCATAAATAAAGTGTAAATATATTATTTGCAAATGTAGTATAACTTTAGTTTAATTTTATTGGCCCTTGTATCATTATCATGACGTTGTTACCATTCCACTACTGAAAATAAGTGTACTAAATTTGAATAATGAATAATAATATTGTGGTACAGCCGCTTGACTCCACAACATGCAATTTTTGTACTTTAGCATTTCATTTAGGGAGTGAGGTAAGGGGAAGCCCACTGCTTCTGCTCAAATGGGGTACTACCACAAATTCACAGAATACCGTGAGTAGAGGCATCTTGTGCTTCTGCGTTTCAGTCGGAGAGTGAGGTAACCGAAGGTCAACTTCCCCCTCATTATGTCGCCCATCATCCAAATATCTTTTAGGACCGGCATCACACCTGCAGCTGCTCTGATGTCAGCTGTACGTGGGCGACGGTAAACACTTACTATCAAAAGAGCCACTTGCTCATTTGCTTGTTTTCTATAAAAAAAACCTTTATCGAGGTATGAATTATTTAACAATTATTTTTATTAATTTTTGATATGAAACCTATTATTATAATTAGTTAAGTTTGCTTAATATTAATTCAATAATTCATCACTCACATAATTTACTATCTGATCACATTTAAAATATTTTGATTCCTAATATTTTTATATTTTATGAGACTACCATTTGAAATGGGTTTTATTGCATTTCTTGGAATATATATTGAGCCTCCTTTATGTAAATAATTTATACTTTTCATTTTAACTTTCAAGTAAAAAGGGATAATATAGGAAGAATATTTAAGGATCACTAAAGGTATTTTATTTCCTTATTCTTACTGTACCCACAACTTATACATGGACATTCTTAAAACGGTACTTTTAATTAATTGTATAATAGACAATGAAGTATAGGATTGTTAATATTAATTATATTACATTCAGAGATTAGATGTATTCATTTATTTATTTATATCTGGAATGCGAAAGTAAGCAAAACTAAACAAACTAAAAAACTTTGAAACAAACATTAAACTATTGGTAGGTAAATAAAATCCTTTACCATTTACAATGCTATGTGCCCTGCAGTGCTCTTTTCGTTCAATAAACTGATTAAGCACACATTAATGTCAATGAATATATTAAAAACCAGACAAAAATATAATTGCAATCAAACTTAACTGATAACTATATTTATTTTTATTTACATTTTACACTTTTTTGTCTGGTATATAATACATAAATAAATATAAAAGATTTGTAAAAAATATTTCTTATTGCTTAGTGCAACCTGCACTTGTGCATTATTGAAAAAAAAACATTTCTTTAATTTTATTCTAGAGTATAACCTATAACCGTATACAAAGTTTCATCAAAATCGATCTAGTAGATTCACAGCCTAGTGTTCAAAGGAACAAACAGAATGGTATAAATATATTATAATTTTTATACAGATGTTATTAAAACTCAGGGATAAAATAGCTTACTTTATTGTCACCTTAATTACATTTACATTAGTGTATTATAGCACCTAGGGGTTCTGCTTTAATATTGCCAAGGTCCAATCTGCTATCTATCGACTCGTCTATCTGGCCGACTATTGCTACATTATCACCACGGATTATATGAAGACCAAGCACAACTTGTGCTACACCAGTCGATGATGAAAACACTCTTTCATGGGACTCATCCAATATAATATTTATCGTCTGATCAAACCCTTTTAATGTGCCAATGAAATTTCGGCCATCGGATGTAATCACTGATACAGTCTGATTTACATAGTTCTCCAAACCTGACGCCATACTAGCTTTTGTTATAAAAACTTAAATAAATGTAGATAAAATGTACTTAGTTCTAGATTTTATAACATAAACACCTCTGATTTTTCTTTGAGTTTTGTACACAACTGAATAGAACACATTTGTGGTTGCCTTGACAATTGACACTTCAATTTTTTTTTTATAATTATTGTGGCATTGTCTAAATGGCCTTCAACCAAAATGAAGTGTCTGTTCATATCTAAATTTAAAATAGACCATTAATAACTAGACTCGTGTAACTAGTGGCTAACAAAAAAGATTATCTGAAGCGAAGATAGATTAAATCAGAAAATCTCTTGTAATCAATACAATCTTTTTATCACTAAGATACATTTTGATTCGTTGCGGACAAAAATTAAATTGAATTGATAGACTTTAGTGGACAGAAAAAGAGAGCATGATTAATTTGCGTTGCGCAGTGTGAGCGATATTAGAAAGGTTCAAAACGCCGGGATAGATTAAATGAATCTTAATTGTAAATAGGTGCAACCAGAAAGAACTCGCACTATTGATTACAACTTTTCGAATTTGTTTACTTAAATACGAAGTTATAAGTTGAAGCGTACTACTTCTCGTACTACAATGTTGTTTGTTAAATGATGAACATAATCAAAGGCCTTAGAGAGATCACAAAGAATACCCAAGGCATCCTGTGGTCATTACCGGATGGATGCTAGTGTGAGCTATACACCAGTATCGGTTTTAGCGTGACCCTTTGTAAAAACAAATTGATTATAGTGTATCAGTTTATTTAAATTAAAATGACTTAATAATTGATCTAAGATCATTTTTTTGAAATGTGAAAAGAAATAAGCTTTAAGCTAGTGGGGTCCAATGTACCTCTGGATTTAAATAAAGGTACGCTTAAAGATGCTTCATAAAGTCAGAATATACACCAAATTCAACGCTACTGTTAAAAATTACTACGAAATGAGGTGCAATTAAGTCTATCATTGAGGAAGTTCAAAGGACATAGATCCAAAATTTTCTTAACTTCAACAGTGTTAAATTTATGCAATCTGTTTTAAGTCAATGGACCGAAATTTAAAAAGTTTGGTACAAACACTTACATTTTCCTCTAATAATATTTCGGCCATATTAGGATAACAATTCAGTGATATTGTAGGGAAAATTGGAATCCGAGTAAAGAATTCATGAAACACTTCGACTACCTCCTGAGCAGTCATTGTAATTTATTGTTAATATTCAGTTATTAACACTCCAAGTAATTTTTATTTTATAAGACGCGTTCTTAATTTTATTGCCTAAATTTAATGACTTATGTACCATACATTTTAAATCATTTTCACATTTTAAGGAAGATTAGAAGGAAAAACAGCATTCAATTTACTTCTTAACAGAATTCTAGTGTAACAATACTTCTAGTTTCTTTTTTTTAGTCTGCGTGGGCGTAGACAATACTGTAACACATCTATTAAAACGTATTCAAAATTAAACTAAAAAATGATATATTTAATATTATTGTTATTTTCTTCGCAAGTTGTTTTACGTAAAAATCATAATGCACTTGGGTACTCTCTATAGGTGAAACTATTGGTCTACCAGGATCCGATGGCAAAAAATTTTTTAAAAATAGCGATTTTCATATGGCAACAAAAAAATGTCATCTGTCAACTGAATTTTTTTTGGTTTGGCTTCAAATTTCATTAAAAAAGTGGTGAAAATGAGGAAGAAACCTCTTCGATCACAAGCAAGAAATATTGTTTTCAATGTTTATTAATGAATACTTGATGAACAAGGTGCAGAACAAACACAATCATCGATATTGAGTCATGTGCAAGCGTTGACTGGTTAGTAGGAATGACACGTCTTGATACTTTGGTTTATTGCATTTTTCGTGTGTATTTTATTATGTATACTAAACTTTGGTTTATTTCAGGGGTTTCTAATACTACCATAAGACGAATTGTTGCTGAAGCCAGATCTAACAGAGGCGTATTTAGTACGCCCGGTAAAAATAGGAAAGGTGACAAAAAAAAAACTTGAATAGTTTTGATTTAGAATTGATCAAAAACAACATATATAAGTTTTACCCTGTACGAAAAGAAATACCCACTGTCATTAAATTGCAACAAATTCTTCGGGAGGAAATCAATTTCAATGGAGGAAGAGAATCATTAAAGTAACAAAAATTAATTTCATTTTCTTTCACTTTGTCTTCAGACTTATTTTGAAAGACATCGGATTCGAATTCGTGAAGTGCCAATCAAAAAGGACTATTTTAATGGAGCGATATGACATAAAGATACACAGATTCAAGTATTTGGAGCGTATGCAAAAGAATCGAGAGCCGATGATAAGCTAGATGTGGTTTATTTAGATGAAACCTACATACACGGTTCATGTTCAGAGAACAAAAGGTGGCAAAATAAAGATATTGCAGGCCTATTTAAAAGTATTTCGGCAGGGCCTAGATGGATCATTGTACATGCTGGTGGAGGAAATGGTTTTGTGCCAAACTGTTGTTTAGTGTATAGGTCGAAGAGTACATCTGCTGACTACCACCATGATATGAATAAAGATAACTTTACAAAATGGGTTACGGAGAAGTTAATTCCCAACCTTACAATTGGTTCTACCTTCTCTTATTGTCATGGACAACGCCAAGTACCATTCTGTACAATTAAAAAAACCGCCTACACAAGCCGACCGTATTGATGTTATAAAAGAATGGCTTCAATCAAACAATATCCCTTACGACGACAATTGGTGTAAATGTAAATTACTAGAAGCAGTGAAAAATCATAAGTCTGAACCTAAATATCAGATAGATGAGATTTTAAAATCACACGGCCACGAAGTCTTGAGGCTCCCACCATATCATTGTACGTTAAACCCCATAGAATTAATCTGGGGAATAATGAAACAAAAAGTTGCGGGTAAAAACGTCAATAGACCTGCAAGTGATATAAAATCTTTAACAGAAGAAGCTTTCTCTCAAATAGGGATCGATGAATGGCGAAAATCTTGTAAACATGTAATAAAAATTGAAAATCAGTTCATAGAACAAGATCGATTAATTGAGATCCAGGAGGAAAAGTTTATCATAAATACTGCGTCTTCCTCGTCTTCCTCTTCCGATGAAGACTTTTTTATGGATGTGCCGTATTTGGAACCATTTTCAAGTTCTGATAGTCTATAATTAATTAATAAACTCATGAACAGAGTAATTGGAGTTTTCATCTAAATTTCGAACCCCACATTCGCCACAGTAATATTTTCAAAAATTATCCTTGATTATTGGATAAATTTTTATATTTGCATGTATCACACACAGAATCAGCCGCTATGAGGAAAAAAAAGTATCAAAACGTTTTACTCCAATATCCCCAGTATTGCTAGCGTCATTTTTTTCCCCTTTTTGCCATCAGATCCTGGTAGACCAATAATACCAAACACTTCGTTTATAATATTTAAAAGCTTTTCTTATTCTGGAAACGATGCTATGTTGCGAACTCATGACATAATATTTGTCTAACGATTACACAAGAATCCACGGCTATTCGACTTGGGTAATTTGGTTAATCTCCTATGTATTATTTAATGAATCATATATATTAAAATAACGAATAATCAAAAAAAATAATTTTAAAATTATTTTAACGTAATTTGACTGGACTTTGACATATATGATTTTATACCGAGTGAATGTAGAAAACTAAGTTATTTAATTACTAACTATCGTATTTTATACAACTGTCATATTTTTCAATATTTATCCTGATGACGAGATGAGACCATAAGGGAGTGAAAATGCTCGTGAGTGTGTAGAATAGTGATTTGAAACATAGATGTATAAATATAGAGAAAATTTAAAAAATATGCTTAGATTTCTTGGCTTAAAACCTTGTAGCCAAAGACACTAATTAATTACAAAAAAATCCAGTTAACTGTCAATGTGACATCAATTATCAAATCAAGTTAAAGCCAACTAGTCCAAGTCATTAGTAATAAGTAGTAATTAACATAAACTCGATTATACTAAAGTTATACTTTTATAGTCATAAACGAAGAGACGCTAAGGGCTAATATTACATTGGATTATAATTGTTGAACAATGACAATCAATAGCTTCGCATTGTATTTTAATATAGATAATAAGTGCCAAAATTGCTAATAAAGTAGATAATCGAAGTTCATGATGTCAAATACTATCGTACAATATGTTTTACTCCGAAGCGACTTACTTAAAGATCTAGGATGGTCCATAGGAGCGTTAGTGGCTCAAGCATGCCATGCATCTTCGGCAGTACTGCATTTATTTAAAGAAGATGAACATACTATTAAATATTTAAACGATCTAGAAAATATGCACAAGGTTGTATTGGAAGTAAGCATCGTACTATTTTCTTATTTTTTTTAAAATAAGGCAGTGTCAAATGCGAAGTGTTAAAAAAGAAACCGTATCTGAGTACAACATTGGCAGTAGCTGGGGCTTAGACAAACTAGCGTTTCGTCTTCCGCTCACGCTGGTGTCTAAGCGTGAGTGTGACCAAAATGATAGACAAATGACAATAAACGCAGAACTCCCTTTCTGCAACGTTAAATGGATTACTTCATTTTAGTCTAAGGAATATGGAACAGTCGTTAACAAAGTAGTAGTGCGAGAAAAGAAAAGTTGTTTGACTGTTAAATTAAATTGTTTCAAATTTGGTTTTCAAGTGTTTAATTATTGGTAAGTGGAAAATTTACTAAATAATTTTTGATACTGTAATTAATATATAATGATGAAATTTCATTTAATAGAATCAAAATCAAATTTTTCTTTATTAATACAATAAATTGTGTCATTATTTAATTTTAGAAGGAATCTTAGTTTTAGATGGAAGAGCCCACCCTGTGCAATTTAATATGTTACTAGATTTTATGGAAAGATAAGTCAATTTCAATATATTTTCTTTTATTCCTAATTCAACCTTGATTTTTTAGTAAAGATTTGATACAATATTTAAGATTAAATGTGTAATGTGAACAATGAGCACACTATCCTCAATAAAACAATGTAGCTTTTAAAATTGTTATATCTTGAACTCTTCCTTTTCAACTTTATTTTATTTTTATATTCTATAACTTTGTTAGTTTTAACAAAGTTACAGAATATAACGTAATGTACTTATGTATGTAATCTTTCTTTATAAACTTTGTGTTCTTTGAAGACTATAAACAGGTCTACAAGGAAAACTCATGGCTGACTGATTGTGGCAGGAGTTTGCTGATCTTCTGATTTCTGACTCTGGGAAGAAGTGGAGTTAACAAAACATCAGAAAAGTGGAAATGTAATAAAAGTAAATTTTAATGTACATAGCAGTATTTGTAACTTATTTCATTGAAGTTCAGTTTGTTCAATTTTATAGGAATAATAGTGGAAGAAAACGGTTTCTAAAATAAGTAATTTTTACTACTTGATGCCCATATAAATGAATTGTGTGTAGCACCACCAAACTTTACATTGACATTGTTTATGTTTAAATTACTGTCACATATCTGTAGTAAAGAAACTTATTATAAATCTCTGTAAATTTAAAACAATCTTTGAAATAAATATAATAGTCTTGATTTATCCATAAATTAATGTAAACATGCCATTTGGACATTCAATGAACGATAATCATTTCTGTTATAAAATAAATGTTCATATCCTGAAGGCTTGACTATAGCTAGTGTTCAGTTAAATAAGTGGGTTTTTTTTATTAAGGTTTAGTTTTTTATTAAGCAGGTCCCTACCTGTTTCTAATAATAATATTAAAAAATACCAATTGGTTATTGACTTTTATCTTAAAGCTAAGCGCACATAGAACCTAAAAGATAAAGATCTAAAAATAAGAGTTACTTTAACTTCCAAACTTATTTCTTGGGTGACCTTTAATAGAGTTATCATCTAAGAGAGAAACCTTTTTAGGTTGTTAATCTAAGTGAAAACGTCAAATAAATGCGTTGTGCAGGTGCCTCTGCTAATGGCAAGTGATTACCGACGCACATTTACATCTCCAACACCAGAGGAGCTGCAGGTGCATAGCCGGCCTTCAAGGATATTCGGTATAAGTGGGCCTCTGGTTACCTAACTCACCTAATGAAATGAAGAATCACAAGTTGCCTCTACTTCTCGCCGGTATTCTGCTAGGCAGTGGTACTAACCTGGACGAGCCGCCCATTCGAGCAGCAGGAAAAGCCGCCGCTTAGCTCTACCATGTTAAAATGAAAAATGTCCTTTGGAAGACACGCTAGTTTGATGTTCCTTTCCACTCAAGGAATTCGAAACTTTGTCTTCCACATTTGGCAGCAGTCACCTGACATCTTTCAAGTTTAAAAATTCATCAGTTATTTTTATAAAATTTGTGCGTTTCCTCAGCGTTTACATTTGAGATAAAGGGTTTTTGTCTAAGCCCCCTGTAACTGTCTGTCATGAGACTGTTCTCAAAGACGGCCTTGTCGGCATATCACCTTATATTTTTGTCTTCTGTTTCAGCTTTTACAAGATATTCTCACATGAAATGTTCAATCAACTAAAAAATGTTTATTGCTATTATTATTATAAACATCTTCACTGTTATATTTGTGATATCTAATGAGCATACCTTTTTAAATAGTATAAAACAAAGTTGCAATCTGCATTTGTCTATGTATTCATTTATAACTTCTCAATTTACAAAAGGATTTCAATCTGCTTGCACTATAATTTAAAACATTTTGTGAGGATAAATTTATATATACTATTTTGTCTGTTTGAAAGTTTATTAAGGCCCATTTTAGTCATTTTTAAATTTCAGGTTCCAAATGAGGTGTCACTTAAGAAAATCGCAGAAAAATTAAAAGAGAATTCTGTAGACCATATGCTGTGGATTGAACAGCCAGAAAACATACCGACTTGTTTAGCTCTTAAGCCATATCCTAAAGAAGAAGTAAAAAAATTTGTAGGAAAATATAAATTATATAAAACTACTTTAGCATAGGCAAATCTAATAAGGCTTTTTTTTACTGTTTAACCAATGAATTAAAAATGTTGAATTGATTGTATCTTATCTTTTTCTTGTAATTTATATTACCACCAACAATCGCCCACGGCTACCCACCCACGTATGCCTATACAGTCTACATACCAAGATTCATCAAAATCCCAAAAAAATATTCAAATATCAGTCCCGCTTGCGTCTTCGCGCCGTGCACACGTGTGCTCGCCTCCGGTTTGAGCAGCCATAAACACTGCCGGAGTGTTTCCCAGCGGGATGAGTCATTAGTTCGCAATGGGTCGTTAGTGGCCCCGCAGTTAGGGGCCCGCGCCTACTTTTCGGCCCTATTGTCCTCCCGGGTCTTAGTCCGCGTGTTAGTCGGGGTCACCGGTCTCCGCATCACTATTATTGTCTTATCCTCCCGCGTATAAATCCGCGCGACATTAAATTAATCGTCATCCCACTCAGCTCGCGGGCCCATCTGCTCGCGAGTCTCTTCAGATGAAGCTGAGCCTTCGGGCTAATAGCGGCGTGGATGGTTTTTAGTCGGTATGGTTCTCCCTCAGAGAATCGAGTCCGACATAACCCAGTTGCTGCCTACTGGCCAGCAACATGCGTAACGCATTTTTCATCCAAGGGGAAAAAAAAATCAAAATCCAATCAATTGTTATGATCGAACAACAAACAGTCAAACACAAACAAACTTCAACTTATTTATAATATGTTGAATTTTTTCACACCAACTCACGCTTTATATTTTAAGTGTGATTTGGTGTGCTTCTACATGGTTAAAATCGTCTTGGACGAAGTCACAGGCTGTCAGATATAGCGCCATCTAGGCAAAAAATAAAGTAATTATGTATCTAAAATATCTTGGTAAAGTAAAATCAAACCGTCTAGTCAAACAACAGTAGTAGGAAATCAAATCCTACTCACTAAGAAGTATACTTCTTAGTTAGTAGGATTTGATTTCCCAAGCCCAAGGCGTTAGATAAAAAGCTACAATTCGTTACGTGTTGCAACTATGTATAATCAGTGTGGTGTTGTAGGCGAGTCGCTTTCACATTCATAATAGATCTTTTATAACAGACAAAAGAGGATTGGTATATAGCCTCAATCGCAGACATCTTATGAAAACAGTACAAGAAAGTAGAATGTCAGAGAAGGTAGCTCGTAGAAAAAAAATTAACGTCAACAAAATCTACTTCTATAGGAAGTGCGGATGGCTAATATTATTCAAATGATGCGTAAAAACTAAGTTAAATCTAAAGGTTGACTTTAATTATTGTTCTGTGACTAGAAGTAAATAAAATGAATAATTTATTTAATTAAAGTAAAAATTCATTAATCTTATACATTGTCTACTTTTATGAGTACTTAGTAATAAGGTGTTGGGGTCTGCAATGAGATTCGGTGGACACTTAATGATTTGTTTCTTAATGTATTCATTGTTTGATGATTAAAGGATTGTTCATTATTTTTTCAGGAAAAGGTGTTGAGCATAGTCCAAAAAAGTGGTATGGGAATATGCCTAGGACTGTTTTTGAACCTATTCGTCATAATTTAAGTACTATTTTTGTGACTTTCTTATGAATGATAATTTAAGATATAATCATAACGTTAAATCTTAAATTATGAATTTAATGTTTAATTTGAGTATCCAATTTCAGCAGCGTATTAGATTACGTTTGAAAATATATTCGCTTACGCATAATGTCTACCTATGGAAATGTATATCCGATATCCAAACCTGAAAATTTGATTTGGGTACGATTCTCAGAAAAAGTGATATTACCCTCGCCTAGCCACTTGTTTCGGCGTGCCTGCGAATCAGATGGGGTCACGGATGTGTGCACAAAAGCGTTTCTCTGGCCCTGCCAGTATGTGGAAAAAGTATAAGTATAATATATTATATTTCTCCATATTGAAAAAAATTACCTAATTTAGTTCGATCGCTGGGGGAGTTCGATAAATTAATGATCTATGGATAATTTTATTTTAAGCAGGATCTGGTAATGGCAACACTTACTGTAACTTGAGCAATTTTAATTGCATCTGATGACCACGGCAGGGGTCTTAAACAAATAGAAATTATTTTCACCATAGACAAACAGTATTTTTGAAAATGATATTCTGTATAGTAGTATCCTCTCAGTAGTCTGTGCTGATGACAGACAGCTATACTACTTAATAACTGTGTCTAAAATTATAAATACCAATAAATACGAAAAGAAAATTACACTGTATTATACGTTTATTTGTATTGTGAAATACGTATTTGTGCCATTAATTCGATAATTAGTTATTTATTTCATCTGAATGGTAAGATAAATTTGTTTAGTTAAATACTATGACGTAGTGCAGGAAAAATGCTATGGGTTATCCATGAACTTAGTTAATGAGTCCATGTAGTTGTCACAGAATGAAATATCTCTTACTTTAGGTGCTACTGTTCATTACCATATGTGAGATGGTTATCCCACCATCTATGCCAGAAGATTTTTTCTGGTTTTTTCCGTATCCACTTACAGTATACACTTGTACAACACTGTAGGATATGGGGTGTCATTTTTTTTTACGTTACTACTACACTAAGATATAGATAATTTTGTTCTATTTATTTCTATAGTAAAGAGATCATAATTATAAAATTTTATTACCAGTTTTTCATAATATGTAATATCCATATTGGTTCTCTAAGGATTTGAGAAGACTAACATGAAAGAAATATATTCAGTACCAAAGCTTTAAAGTATGGGAATTTACATGATTATGTGTGTTTTTGTCTGTTTAAGAAATACTGTGAGTTGTTGCAGGCACAATATTACAGATAATATATCATACTACTATAATCATCTTTTTTTGTAAACCTGAAGCTGTTTGTATGTTAAAAGCAAAGGAAACAGCTTCTGCAGTAATCCAAACAGATGAAGGTGGAAAATAAAAACTACCATATGCAATCTATTTACTAAAAATTTTTCATTAATAAATGTTCCTCAGTTTACAAGGGACATGTATATTATTTATTATATATCATTATTATATAATATTTAAATATTATATAATAAATAATATATACTTTACATGCATATACTTATATAGATAAATATATAATCTTAATATTAAATCACCACTTTAAAGAACACTTCACCTTTTATAATAATGGCTCCATCAGTGTATCAATGATGCTCTGGTAATGTCAAGGTTAAAAAATACTAGAAAAAAAATAATTTGATTGTTATTTGTGTGTATTATCAGGTTATTTTAATAGGTATTTTTCTAATGTCTGGGCAAGGAATTCCAAACAAGAAGTCTTAATGGTAAAACACTTTCCAATTAAGTTGGTGTAGTGTAGATGACTCCTAATCTTGTTAATAATTAGAAGTAGAATATAGATCCCAATTATGAGTTGAAGAGAGATATTGAAATTTATCCCTAATATTATTGCAGTGCATAATATTATGCTCAGAGACATTGCTCTGAGCATAAACAAATTCTAAAAAGTTATAGGGGATTACTTTTTTGACTTTATAAAATTATTTTAAATTTGTGAGGCATATTAATAATTTTAAAATATGAAATTTTTAATTTCAATTATTCCCATATTGGATAATTTCATTGTTGTTTGATCACTTATAAATATTTTAAATTAATATTCCTTTCATTGTATAATACTAATATTATATATATATTTTGTTTCATCATCATCATCATCATCATCATCATTTCAGCCTATCAGAAGTCCACTGCTAAACATAGGCCTCCCCCAAAGATTGCCACGAAGCTCGGTTTTGTTTTAAGCTTTTTGTTTATAAGCACTTAATTCTGCATTCCATGTCTGCTTGTATTTAATATAGCACAGCCAATGTACTTCCTTTTTTATTTATTAAAATGGAACATATACATTTATAAATTTTAACAAATACTATGAGGAAAACTTCATTAGTTTGTGGACATACTAGTATTTGCTGATATGCTTTCAATTGAATATTTGTAGATTGTGCCATTTTGTCATTCAATACAACGCATTTTAGCACTATTTCCACCTTTTGACCATATATTGTATATGGTTCTATAAAGTAAAGTGAAAGTAAAGTAGCAGCCTGTAAGTGCCCACTGCTGGGCAAAGGCCTCCTTCTCAAATACAAATATCAGAGAGGGTTTAGTAGCCGGAAAGGGTCCGCCACGCTGCTCCAGTGCGGATTGGCGGGCTTCACATATCCTCGAAATAATATATTTATTATTTCTCAGAAATCCAGGTTCGCTCATGATGTTTTCCTTTCACGAGCACGTGGTAAATACAGCACTTAAAATTGCTATTAACAATTTTAGTGGTGCCGGCACTGGGGATCGAACCCAGGTCACTTGCACTCTTTTAAACTAAAGTGAGCGCACTGACCATTTTTTGTTGCTGTAATATCATAGTGAGCCACACAGGCGTCACATATTTATATTATGTTTGATTGTTGGTAAGGAAGGTATACCTTCCTTATACACTTTTACTTTTACTATAGTAAAAAAGGTTTTAAATAAAAAGGTTTGTTTGAATGTGATATTGATAGGTATTACAACAGTATTTTACAATGTTTAAATAATAACTTATTATCTATTTAATATCATAATTATCTTCATAATATTGCATGATTTTATAACTTACTATTTGTTTTAATATTTAGTGGACTATGACATTTGGATGTCTCAGCCGAATACCTCGGCTGTTGTAAAGTACTCGAACGACGGAAACATAGAAACAAAAATTAAAAGCAATCAAATCTGTAAATAATAGTTTAATTTCAAATGTGTAGTGATTGCATAAATACAAAAAATCATTACAAAAATTTATATATAAAGATTTTGCGAATAATGCACATAATTAGAGATGTAGAGAATGCCAAAAGGCATTAAGTCCGCCCATTGTATACCTTATTTTTAGGGACACATTAAGAATAAATAAATAAAATAATTTATTCAGTATATGATCAATATGGGGACCCTAATTAATTTTGTTGTTTATTATTTAAACCTAAATATTTGTGTTTAGGTACTTATATTTTTTTACTTGGTTATCTAAACCAGGAATTCCCCGAATTATTTTGAGCAAGAGACCCCTTTTCCAATATAAACTGATACTTCAGACCCCCATACCCAAATTACTTTAAAAATCGTATCTCTTAGTTTTTTCCTATTGATAAAAAATACTTACCAATTTCAAAAAAATTGTGGTTGGTTAAGTAAACTTTCCATCATTTTCTCATCAAAATTTAACAAAATTAATAGACATAACATTCAGTAAATATCAAGTGCAACTAATAATTGTTAATACAAAGTACGAAATTAAAAAAAAGATATTATGCAGTAATGTACTAATAAAAAAAAATGCAGTAATTTACATTACTGCATAATTTTTTTTCAGTTATGATATAGTTTTTGCATAGATTTCTCATCTAGAGTAATACAAGTATGTTTTCATAAGTGAGATAATCAACTATAGAATCAAGGCATACTTTTTGGAATAAGGCAGTTGACAGTAAGGAACAAGAAAGAAGAATTTTAAAATTGGCTATTACCATTTATCAAAACATACTGCATTATTCCTCAAAGTCAAGTTTGTCTGGTTTCATTTCTTTATTGTACGTCTCATGGCACGAAGCGGCGTGAGATAGTGCTTTATACCCGACATATCAAGGTTACGCGATTCGGCGGTCTTCAAATCCCTCTATCACAATTATATTGTATTAATATGCTAATTTGAATAGACTCATATCTAGAAAAATCTTTAATTAATTCATTAAAATTATTTTGAAAAATCCTCTAATATTCCTACTTTGAAAATAACCAAATTTAAAAAAAAACTTGACGTGGACGTCCAGATTATTTTTAGGGATGTGGTCACGATAACACCCGGAAAAATTGACGTATCGAGACCGGGTTTTTTTTTTATTTATCTTCCGGTTTCCTATTTCATATCAAAAGTCTAGCACTTGTAGTTATTTTATTATTATTATTTTTTCATATTGTTTTTATCTGAAATGGAAATGACTCGAAATATTTAAACCTCAATACGATTTTTTTTTCTTAAGAGTTAAATGAGCGTCATGAGACGTGCACCTTACATACACTTGACATTTTCCATACACTTTCCACCTTTTTGTAATGTTATTTATTAAAGAAAAGACACGAATAAGGATAAATAAAATAATAATAAAGCCATTTTTTTAAAAGTTGTATTTGTTATGCTCAGTGGTGAAGGAAAAACATTGTAATGATACTGCAGATAAAAATATTTTCTGTACATGTCCACTAACCTGCAAAAGAGCAGCATGGCTTAATCATCTTTTTTATAACAATAGAGTGATAAACAAGCCTGCATGTAAGTGGCTACTGCATCCAAATTGAACTGATATGTTATACCCCTTGTGTGTCTTTAAGCTTGCTGATAATACTGACTCCCTACCCTTTCAGCAAGACCACACAGTGGTTACACTGCTGATTATCATCAGAAATAGGAAATAGAGTGTCACCTATCCAGAAGGCTCCTAGACGGAAAAATAGTTTTACAACCAAGTTACCTTTTTGCTTCTATGCCCTCTCTGATACAAGGCATGTGCTTAATGGTGATGTTAATAGATTAATTTAATAGATCACTTTAACTATTGTTACAAAATAATTTTTGATGCATAATAATCATCATTTATTTCTTTCTTTACAGGTTAAAAGCTAAGGTGGAAGAATGGCATCATCTAATACTTTACAAAAGGCCATTGATCTTGTAACAAAAGCAACTGATGAAGATAAAAATAAGAATTATGAAGAAGCTCTTCGACTTTATGAACATGGAGTGGAATATTTTCTCCATGCTGTGAAGTATGAGGCACAAGGTGAAAGGGCAAAGGAGAGTATTCGAGCTAAATGTTTGCAATATTTAGATAGAGCAGAAAAATTAAAGGAGTACCTAAAAAAAGATCGCAAGAAGAAACCTGTTAAGGATGGAGAATCTAATTCAAAGAGCGAAGACAAGAAAAGTGATAGTGACAGTGATTCTGATGATCCTGAAAAGAAGAAACTACAAGGTAAACTGGAGGGAGCCATTGTTGTTGAAAAACCACATGTAAAATGGAGTGATGTAGCTGGTCTAGAAGGAGCCAAAGAAGCATTGAAAGAAGCTGTGATTCTTCCCATAAAATTTCCTCATTTGTTCACAGGAAAAAGGATACCTTGGAAGGGGATTTTATTATTTGGTCCACCTGGTACTGGTAAGTCATATTTGGCGAAGGCTGTTGCAACTGAAGCAAATAACTCAACATTTTTCTCTGTGTCCTCCTCCGACCTCGTTTCTAAATGGTTAGGTGAATCAGAGAAATTAGTGAGAAATTTGTTTGACCTTGCTCGACAACATAAACCGAGCATCATTTTCATAGATGAAATTGACTCCCTTTGTTCCTCTCGTTCTGATAATGAGTCTGAATCCGCAAGAAGAATAAAGACTGAGTTTCTTGTGCAGATGCAAGGTGTAGGTAATGACATGGATGGTATTTTAGTACTTGGAGCAACTAACATACCTTGGGTTCTTGATGCTGCGATTAGGAGGCGATTTGAAAAGCGTATTTACATTGCTCTACCTGAAGAACACGCCCGGTTGGATATGTTTAAGTTACATCTAGGAAATACTAGACATCAGTTGAGTGAGGGAGACCTGAAAGTTTTAGCTGCAAAAACTGAAGGTTATTCTGGAGCTGATATAAGCATTGTGGTTCGTGATGCTTTGATGCAGCCTGTACGTAAAGTTCAATCATCTACTCACTTCAAGAAAGTGTCTGGACCCAGTCCAACTGATCCCGATGTTATTGTTAATGATCTTCTAACCCCATGTTCTCCTGGTGATCCTGGAGCAATTGAGATGACATGGATGGATGTACCAAGTGATAAATTGGGTGAGCCGCCAGTAACAATGTCTGATATGTTGAGATCACTAGCAACATCTAAACCCACTGTCAATGATGATGATATGATAAAACTCAAGAAGTTTATGGAAGATTTTGGCCAAGAAGGTTAACAAGTATTTGTTTTTAAGTCATTCATGTGATTATTTAAACTTCATTCGTGAAACATTGATACAAAAGCATGCATACAAATTGTCTATGCACTGCAAGAAGGATGTCATGTAATAATAATTTCTATTGCTTGTGCACACTTCATCATTGTGACACACACTTCACTATATAGGCTTTCATGATATTTAATAGATGAAATATTAGTGTTATCAAATGTTGAAATTCTCTGTATAAATTTAAATAGAATGTGTTACAAATTGACATTCACATAATAAACACAGTAACATAAGTATGTATATCATACAACATAACCTTAAAATATAAATTTTCGGAAACCTTGGTTGATTAAAGTGGATTTTGTTTCATCCATAGTCGTCTATATTAAATTGTCGATAGTAAATGTTGTAATAATAACCTTCTACCATTAGAATAACAAACTTTGCTATGCTGCGTTAAATGAACTTATAAGTAAGTGCTTGTTATAATAAAAAAAGTGTTAAAAGTTTTTACTCTGGTAATTGTTTGCACCTATTCTAGACTTTCCTGAAAGGCATTGCAGGTTTGAAACAGGGATGAATCTGAATATGATATATATTATTGTTTTCGATCTTTGTCAACTTTGTTTAGTTGATATTTTCTTTAATCAAACAATATGTGTATACTTTAAGGTTGACAAAAGCGTTCAATTAAAATTAATAATTTGGTAGATAAATACGGAATTTTTAATTGACCAAACAAGATCCCCTTTTTGATAAATAATTAAATTAGGAAATGTGTAACAAAAATATATATTTTTATTATGTCGTTTACAATTAGTTTTACTTAATAATGTTTTTAGGTAAAACTGTTAAGTCCATACGGTTTTTAAGACTAACCGATCTTATAAATATTGTATATGTACCACAAAAACTCTAATTTAGTTTTTAATAAACTTTTATTTTATTCTGGTATTTTAGAAGCAAATAAATATAAAGTATAATAAATAAACTGATTGTGTATTTTTTTTATAAATAGCGAACTGCGCCGGCTTCGCAGGGGTAGATCTATTATAATTATATAAATTAAATGGGTATGTTATATATATATAAACCTTCATGAAACGTTCATGATGATGGAATCAGCATTGAAATACACTTGGAAGTTATAGACGAATATACAGACATGCAGATTGCGACTCGTCTTATACTTTTTAAAGTATATTAACAACATATTTCATCAATGCCTTTAAAGAGTCCACTACTGGACTTTGAGGCTTGGGGAAGATTGGTGTACAAGTCGCAAAGCCACAATATCAGAGTGATTAGGGGATCAGCCTTTGAAACAAAAGACTTGACTTGACCCCTATGTGGAAGACTCGTACTTTTTCGAAACTTGTACCTACGATTTAGATCTTTGCCTTTGACTTTATTACTGAAATTAGGACGGTGACAGGCTTATCACATGCCACGCTGTCCCAAATAAGCTCCGGTGAAAAGTGGGTTAAAACTACTAAAAATGTCTAGACAGATTGGGCGTGCCAGAGTATACAATTATTACGTACCACCACACCAGAAGGTCGTGAGAGCTTATTTATTTATCAAATTCAAACGATCAATGATTTACACCGGTATATGTATAGTTATCTTTTAGTTTTTACAAGTTCATTGCCGATAATGATAAATAGTCTGGCAATTAAAATGTATTTCTTGAATGAGGTGCAGTCAAAAGGGGTCATTTTGAATCAGTAGTTTATCATTGGACCACACTGAATAAAATTTTATAATGTTTATCGTTTAACAATTTAGTCAAATAGAGGCAGAGGGTAAAAGTCGAAGATCCAAATTTTAACAAAACTAAATATTCATTATATGAATTATAATGGGTTCTTAGGGTTTATTTTGTCACATGCAAAAATTTCACGGATTTTTCTTAAAGGTGCCAAAGATCGAGCCTCTCGTTAATAGCCAGTGATTTATGTTCACTTACAAAAGTGTTAGAAATGGCAGAGAAATATCGTTTTAAAAGTTCAATATCAACACTAGGTGATGAATTATGGGATGCTTTACCAACTCCAACGGTTTAAGAAACTTACAAACTGTCGCCTTCCTCGACTAACGTATGAATATGGTGTCGTGCATCGCTACACAATGTATCGATGCAATACATTCCTGATTTTGGCATATTTACTTTAAATCTTATCTGATTTATTCTTCTTACCTTTAGGCAATGCTGGATGTTCCGATCACTGATCCATCGGGGAGCGAAGCGCGGGAGGCGCGGGAGGCACCGGTCAGCTGATCGCTAATCGAACGACGCTTTGATTTTAGTGAGTTACAATATACCGAAGCCGAAACTAGATTACGCGTTCGCGCTTATTTAGTACCCATATTCATCTGAAATCTAATAACACTTATTACAATCATTTTCAATATACGAATTATACTTCGAATGGACTATCCATTATTAAGTTCTAGAACATTAGGGAATAAACATAATTATGGTCCATCTAGAGCAAATAAATTGAACCAAGCGATCGTACAAAGAAGAATCAATGAAATTTTTGAACAATGAAGAAAAAATGTACTGCATCTAAGTTCTGCTGTTTTTATCGTTAACGTCGTGCCTCTGTTTTGGACGTTTTTGGTATTATCACCAAGTCTGAGTGTTCAAATTAATTAAAATAGATTGAAGTTCCATTTGGTGCTACAAAGAAGCAAGATTGTAAGGATAAGGAGTAGTTGATGAACTGTACACCAATATTTTATGTGAGATGTTTTTCGTATTAGCAAACTGAAAATAGTAGACGAAAATTTAAGAATAAAATAAAATTTAGTCAACTCCAATGTCGTGATCGTCACCAGGAGATTGCATCGTAAATACGTGAGACCGTTCCAATTTCCTTTTATATCATCAAATAATTTTATCCATACATCTTCTATCACCAATCAATATTCATCTTTTTTTCGTATGCATTAAAAATCATAAATCAAAAATATTTCTTAATGAATAAACAATACTTATGAGTTATTTCTCACAATACATTTCAAACTGTAGATTATCTGTTATTTTTTGTTAAACTATCCTTTAAATTTATTTTATTTTGTAGGTACTCCTAATACTTATTTATAAATTGGTCTGCCAGGCGCCTGACCAAATTCAACAGCCAAGTTGAAATAAGTGGGTTTGCTACTAGTTTATTATTGAATTTAATTATCTATTTTGTTTTACTATTGTTGCTTCATAATGCATTCTTTTTTCTTTTTGCCTTACAATGGTTGAATTTAAAAACTTAGTTAAAAAGGGGGCATCTATTAATGCTAAGTTTACACATATAAATCTTTGAACATTAAGAGTTTCTGAGAAGTTAAGTGAACAACAGGTAATTGAAATTGAACTGAATTCTAATATTTGGAAGCTTATACGATTTGAAGACTTTGGCGGATGACCCCATCGAACAACATGCAAAGTGCGAGAACTTTGAAAAGCAAAGTGCGAATGCTTTACTACGCCCTCATAGTGGATCCTTGCCTTACTAGGCAGTCTCCGATCCACGAGACCGTATTTCAGAGCGAGCTCCTGATGTAGAATCCTGGCTACTTGGTTGTGTCTGTGCAGATACTCAGAGTTAGAAAGTGCCGAAAAACCGGAGATGATATGCCGAAGCGACTCCGCGGGACATGGACAAGCTCGACAGATGTCGACGGTGCAGATCCCTTAGGATGTATCTCCGATAGTTTTCGGACTAATAACCTGATATTTAGGAACCAAATGAGTGACCCCAATGGTGAAGAGACTCGAAGGCGATTTTTGGTCGAGTGCTTCTTGGAACTGCCGGGCGAGCACAGCGTGACACACCATGAAACATTTTAACCAGTTGTGATGCAGCCCGTCAAGTCCCAGACTTTTCCAGTTCGGAGCCCTGCGGACCGCCGAAAGAAAGAAAAACTTTATTCACGGCATACGTACAACATAATCCTTATTACAGAAAGAGAAAAATAAATAGACGCGAAAATCAACAAAAACAATAAATAAAATTAAAATTAAATATTCACTAACTTAAAATAAAATAAATACTACAACAGTAATAAAAACTATGTCAAGAAAAGCGATTCACAAAACGTAATACGCAAATCCGTGCTCAAGCAATCACGGGTTCGGTACAGTAGCTTCAATCTGTAGAAGCAATTACGGGAAGTATTGACAACGTGTTTCTCAAAACGAAGATTGTCATCAATAATTATTTATAGACTACGCGTTTCAGTAACTCGCTGAATCGGCTCATCATTTAACATAACTATGATTTTCATTAGTTATTTTATATTTTTGTCTTTTTGTTCCTATTATGATGAATTTTGTTTTAATGGGATTTAAAACCAATGCGTTTCGTTGAGACCCCCATACTCGCTACTCTAGCTAGATGCTGGATGGTACTTGCTGTACTGTATATTAGTGATAACATCAGCGGTGTACAGCACAAACTGCAAAGGGACCAAAATTGAGTCCTGAGGAATACCCTTTCCATTTAGAGACCTTTTAATAGACTTAATTTGTGCCCCATTCTCTTGTTTTAAAGCTAACATTTAAGACCGAATTTTAAAATACCTATCGAATCAATTTAATGCTTTCGCAAAAAGGCCATAGTATGACAAGACAGTAATAAGGGGTCATTCTGCGTATCGAAAGCACGCGAATAATCCAGCAGCTTCAGAATAGTACCCTCTCCAACGTTCTGAGCGTCTAATACCTTGTCGACGACGTCTATTAAATCAGTAGTCGTGCTATGATGCTTTCTGAAACTAGATTTCTGCAGAGGTAATATGTTATTGAGCTCTTAATATTCCGTCAATTGAATACATATAAGTTTGTCTATGATTTTAGACATGCAAGGTCGAGGCAAAGGCTAAGGCGGTCGAGGCGAGTTGCCAAATATCAGGGAATATACTTGTATAAAAGATTTATTAATTATACTGGTGATTAGCTCTAAAGACTCAGGAAGTAATAGTTTCACCATATGCAGAGAGATTCCATCATATTCTGTAGCATTGCACTGCAAAGAATTGATAGCTTTACTAATCTCGGATTCGGTTACTTTTTTCAATTCGAAAGCGATTTCAGACACTTTATAGAACTTATAATAGGTGCGAAAGTTAAACCTTAGAATCGTCAGGCACGTTACGAAAATATTTATTCATTGCATTAGCATCATTAAATTGCCCAGAAGGTAAGGTGTCATCCTTATTTTTAATTACTAAATTTTTGTATATACTCATTATTATGCTCTGAATCCATAGAGTTTACGTCCTTTAATAAACTTGTACGTGTCCAATTTATATTGACTCAATACATCATGGTTGAAGGTTGAAGGTATCCAGGCACTTGCGGCGCGCGACATTCTTCCTTGTCCCGTAACCACGTCTCATTTATGGCCATAACGTCAATTATAATCACATTACTACAAAATAATAGCAGTAAATAATTATTACTACGTCATCCGGTGTAATAACCACGGGTTCCATGGGTATAATGCCAGCACACTGACTCTCCACGGCATTTATACAAGGGTCTTCGCTGTGGTTACAGGCTCTGACTACAGACTGTTCCAGAAGGCGACAATGTTTGTTCATTCCTTGGCCCGTTCCACATCTTCCAGGTCGCTCCAATAACTGGTCAACCTGGAACAATCGATTCTCGTTAAATCGCGTTGACCTCTCAGTACATCGCCGAATCCGCTTTCCCTAAGCATCGATCCTTTGCTTCAGGACGTCTATCCGCTCCGTCAGTGTTTGCGTAATATCCGGCTGGGACAAACTGACGCCAGTCCCAGCAAAAGCTAACCCGACGGTACCCACAATCCTCGGCCTATTATTGCCCGACCTAAAGCTTATTAGTCTGCCGATGAGGGCCCTTACCTTCGCGATACGGTCCTCAATCCTCGTCGGGATATCGCTACTTTGTCTAGTAGCCCGTCCAGTCGCGAGAAGCTGGGCGCCAACATTGCGGCATACTGCTAGTGCAGTGCTAAAGAGAACTGAGTCCGTATCGCAAACGTCCCGGCTGGTTTCCAAAAAGGTTGGCAACATCGAGTTCAGAGCCTTCACTACAGTCCAATTACGCTTGCTTAAGGCTATGTGGGGGAGTCGTGTTCGATCCTTATGAGGCGTTCTGCGCGTTTCCAAAATTGCCTCCTCCAATACGTCAATCCACCTCAGCCGGATGATCTACGGCACCATCCACATCTGCATGATTAGTCGCAGTCTGTGGAGCATACCCAGCTGCAGCATTTTCATTCAATGCTTTAGTGTTCATAAGAATTGTCCATCGCTTGCGCCTTACTCCACCAGCGGCGGGTGTCGATTCCTGGATCCTGGAGGACCTTGCCGACACCAAGCCAGGTGGTGGGGATGATGGATGCGAGGTGGTCGTTCAACTCCTCGCGCTCGGCTGGGGGTCCGCATGCTGCCACGTCCAGCACCAGCTCCAGACGCGCCCTGGCGGCCGCCAGGCAGCGGCGCTATGAGCGTTCTCGTTAATTCCATCATTCATTATTTTGGGAGTCGATTAACGGAAGATGCTCGGACCCGCACCGTATATTGTGTGGCCATTTGGACATACGGACCTTTCCACCCTTACTATTGTCGAGGCACGGTAATAACACCTCTTGACCAAGTTCTGACTGATTGCGCCGATGGAACAGTTTTGTCACTTAAACTGTTACGCCAGTGGGCGACGATGGGGTTGTCACTTTCCTAAGCCATTTTACGCAGAGAGGCGGGTGAAGGCTTTGTAAAAGTAGAATTACTTACTTCTAAAAGCAATCCCATAAAGTCTACCACTATGCCGCGTCTCGAACTGTGCACTGCGTTGGTGAGCTTGCGGTTATGTTCTAAAGTAAAGCGTTCATTTACACAACATTTTGCTAATTGTACCTTTTGATGCGATTCTAGTAAGTGAAGATTACGCGTTCGCGCTTATTTAATACCCACATTAATCTATACAAGTTTTGTAATAATGTTCAATATGCGAATTATACTTCAAATACAGTCCATTATTAAGTCCTTCAACATTAGGGAATAAACACAGGAATTTTATTTAAAATTTGTCTATTTAGGTCATCAGATTGCTTGGCGTTGGAAATTCATAGTATAATGGAAACTTAAACAATATTCTGAAATATGTTCATCTGTGTTCCTGGACTTGTAGTGTCGTCTTCTATGTTTATCGTAGTGAATTTTCGGTCAGTCGTTTCTGGCATCTGGCTGATTCTCTTTAGTCGACATAATCTGCCGCCAATCTATGATATATCACCAATCTGCCACAAACACTATAATTTATTAAGTCTATGTTTAGTAATGTAATCCCTAATACCTTAATAGGATATCCACGTCTCATTTACAAAATACATTAGCATTCAATTGTGTGTTGCTAACGAAGAACACGTTTTGAATTCAAAAGTAGAAACGCATCAATGCGTCACTTACGTACCTACATATGTATAGATAGGTATATGTGCAATGTTAAATACTTTTGTTTTACTTTTGTACACAGAAGTGTATTGTTAGAAGCCAATAACAGTTGTTCGTAAAGTAGTATCATAAATGTGTTCAGTAGTTTTTAAGTAATTCAAACGTTTAATGTCGAATAGCATTCAAGTTCATTGTATTTTTCATAAAAAAATTATGATTTGTATGCATAGTTGGAATTAAGCGTATATTTAGTGAAGAATACCATTGTGCATTCTCATACGTTTAGGTATTCCATGTTTTATATCTGTACTCGTAAGTTAATAGGTAGGTTCATAAAATTTTTTGTAACTATGTATTTTTATTGAACGGATTTAACTTTAAAGCAATTTGACGGATTTTATTACAATTAAACGCAACTTATGCCATAGATGTAATTTGTGTTATAGAATAGGATGTATATCGAATAGTTTTATCTTAATTAAGAGTTCTTTCGGTATAAGATTTATGACCACGAGGGCGAAACCGCGGGCAGCCGCATGTTTATTTACTGTGGGGTTTAGGGTTTATACACTTCTTAGACATGCGGGTTTTCTCACGATCTTTTCTTTGCAGCCGAGCACATATTAAATTCTCCACTTAAAATTGAAATCAACGATTTTAAGTTGGCACTCGGCACCGGGATTCCCAAGCCACGGGGCATTATATGCATTAATACCCAAAATCCTTATACTTTTTTTTTTTATTAAAACTTTGCGTTAAAGAGATCTCTCAAGGAGAACTAAATATTTTTACAATCAACGCCCCCTACCTTTTAAAACAATGTTGATGTCAAGACGTTCAAGGTCTACAGCTTTAACTCGACCATATAAGAATATACGAAAACTGTGTATATAAAAAAACATTTTTAGAGCTCAAGTATCAAGGTACACGCGTTCATTACTCAAATCAAGTGATGTGAAACTGTTATATTTTTCGATTATAAAATGGAAAAAGTGGATATTGTAGTAATTGGAGCTACCGGCTTCACTGGAAAACATGTCGTGAAACAGTTAGCAGCTTTTAGTAAACATTCAACATATAAAACAATAACATGGGGTATATCAGGAAGATCGATGGAAAAAGTTAAAAATTTGTTATCAGAAATTGAAGAAAGCGGTGCGTAACTTTTAATTTATTATGAATAATTAAATTATAGCAGAACAGATTATATACTAGTTCTGTCTTTATTTTTACTATTTTATTACTTAGATCTATATTTGTATTATTTATATTATTTTAGACGTAGATACAACGAAAATTCTTACATTAATAAGCGACGTTAAAGATGAGAGTGTTTTGAGTAATGTGACTCGAAAAGCTAAAATAGTGATAAATTGCACAGGCCCTAATACACTTCTTAGCGACTATATAGTAAAAGCCTGTATTCAAAGTGGGACTCATTATGTTGATATTTCAGCAGAACTCCATGTAAGTTGTTTTTATAAAATATTAAAATAAGTAAAATATTAAATAATTACATATATAGTATTAGTATTTATTTCTAGTAAAGCATTTTATCATATGGGTAAGCATAAATTACGCAATTCTATTAGGGACGTCTTGGGCGTAGCTAAACGTAACAGTGTTGATTGTCGTCGCTGAGTTTGCTCCCTGAGATTCTTTCATCGGCCGTTATGTGGTTTGGCCTTTAGACACTGTGGTTTGCCCCGACATCAGAGAGCCGATGCTTAGAATCCAGATATCTCCAGGGTTTATGTTATATATCACTTACTGTATATATATACTGATGTTAGCCGTTTTAACTTTAACACCTTCGCCGGATTTTGCGTTTGCGTCCTTGAGGCAAGCGTTTTTATAGTAGTTGTACTCTGTATCTAAGGACCGTCTAAGAGAGGTAAGAGAGGTGTTATGCTAGCGTATCATGATAGGTATAATTTATATCTTAGGGACATTTTGCTAGAGGAACAGATTATTGGAAGTAAGCGGCCCTTTTCTTAATTGCCCTGATGTCATCGCTGCGTCGAGAATTACCCCTGAGTATTTCACCTCCCTTTCCCGGGAGATCGGGCGATCGAATATAGTGAAGTTATCGTCTGGGTGATAGTATAGTCTCGAGGAGCACAAACGACAACGAGGCGGCCAGCTAGTCACACTTTCCGGAGAAGCGAAAAGTTTCTTGCGAACGCTCTTAGTCTAGCGGTTACCGTGTTAATTGTAAATCTCTGCCTACCCTTATGAGTGATAATATAATAATACAACTAACTATGAAGGTACTGATTTACTCTTTCTATTATTCCATTCAGATAAAGAAACAGGTAAGTGTTTTAGCGAATTATTCATTTATTAAATGCAAAGTAGGTTTATTAATTTAACATTTATGGGAATGACGCTCACAAAACGTGTAACCACAATTAGCACCACACCACACCACAACCATTAGCGAGTGTGTTTTGCAATTATATTTTATGATAAACGGTATAAATAGCCCTTTTCCATTGTTAGTAAAGCAAGCTTTATCAATAAATTATACTGACACAATATTGTACTCAGCGGTTTCTTCGCAGTTAAACTCTGGTCAACTGCTGGAAATAGGTATGTATTAAGTTGGCAGTATGTGCTGTTATCGGATTGTTTGGTAGGGTTATTTGATAGTAAGTACCAGACTACATGCCCCGCAACTTAGGGGCTTACGATGCGATGCGAAGCGATGCGAGCGAAAATCCGATGGATTGTAGACTCATATTATACGAACGTCTTTATGGAGTAATGCAATTCAATTCGATCGATTTGCGTAACTAGAACGATATCATTCGTAATTAAGTCAGATAAGGAAGATCTGATTTTGTATCGTAAAAGTTAATTAAAAACAATATTTTAACACGACTTTTTATTGAGTAATGTAGTGTAATTGAGGAAGTCGATGAATGCTGGTGGCTGAGGACCGAGCTTCGTGGCAAAAGATTTTGGGGGAGGCCTATGTTCAGGAGAGGACTCGTGATAGGCTGAAATGATGATGATGATGAAACAAAAATGGATGTCAGAAACAGAGATTAGTAGTTGCGCAACTTAAGTCGTCCATCGATATACGGAACAGGATATCCTGTTCGAAACGAAAGTTGAAATGTTTTCGAGAGAGACGCTCGCGCGTCCCGCATACATTTGGAATAATATCTACTACTACTACTACTATTATTAGAACGTACGTACGTTGATGTACACGCAATTCGATATCGAACAGATTCGTGAGCGATATCGTCAAACCGTACAATTTTGTAAGAAAAGATTTGTGATTGCCCAAAATCGGCCATCGATTCAATTCTGTATTGCGTCACTTCATGAGTAAAGTCGGTTAGACGCTACGGATATAAAATATTATAGTTATTTAAATCATGTCAAAAAGATTAAAAGATATCCGGTTAAGCAGAAATAGATATTTTTTAACAATCATCAAAATTAAAGTTCTTTAGTTAGAAAATTAAATTTAAGTTGTCAAACGTTCTTATTTTCTTACAATCCACCATCCTTACATAATGACGTTCCATAAATGTACATAAACAATGGGCATAGTGTGGTTCTGAATAATCCATTGTCGAACGTTGGCCTCGGTGGTTTGGGGAATGCAGTATAACAGCCGTCTTGCAAAGTAGACGCTGTTGCCCGTCGTCATTTTAGATAAATTAGGTATGGCATTTTAGAGATGGTTTTCTACCATATATAACAGAAATACTTTAATTGAAGAAAAAGTTTATAAATTTAATAATAGAGAGTATAAAGTTAATTCAAGCTTGCGTTTCGCAGCAATTCATCCTATCTTATATTAAAATTCTTACGCAATTAAAATTCTTTGCAGAAAGCAAAAAGCTGTTTATTTTGTTTGACTAGCATTTTCTCTTTTATACTTTAGTTTGCAATATGATATTTCCCCATATGTTTTAGCATATTCTGAATATATACAAAGCGTACCACAAATTAGCCGTGCAATCAAACGTGCTAATAGTGCCAAGTTGTGGTTTTGCATCCATACCAACTTCGAGCGGACTAATCCTTCTGGATAAACATTTTAAAGGTAAGAAATAAAATTATGTTATGTATTTGTACTAATATCTATTTTATATTTCTATTATAGTAGCTAGTGGCAATGATAATGTTGACTGAAGTATAAAGAAATACTATAGGAAATACGGGAAAAGAAGTTTTATTTCCTAAAATATTGAAATCTGTCACATTATTATTTTTAGTGTTGTCTTTTTATTTTTAAAGCATGGACCTTTATTACTAAGGTCGTTTATGACCTTGGGCTTTTGAAATTATACATCATTATTAACGTCATATTTTCGATATCTCGAAAAATATGTAAATATGCCTAACTACTAAATAAAAAAACCCAGAAGTAGAATAGAATATGTAAAAACTAACACAGTGGGTAAGAATGCAATGAGAATTTAAAACAAGACCGGCAGCAATAATGCAACTAGCGAATTAGAAATTATTTTATTTAAAAATTAGAAATGTAAGGAAATTCGTCTAGTTTTACTCTGGTACACATCAGACCGTCTGTTAATATCAATTATTCAAGCCCTTGTGGTTTGCGGATTTCGAATATACGAGGGAGAGGAGACGAGCTGCTATTTTTTCGCTATTTTGCAAGGCATATGTCAAAAGTGATGTGACTTGAAATGATACCTCTTCTTCAAACAATTATTAATACAATTCTGTGAAAAAAATTACTGGAAATAGGTAGATAGAAGATAGATACATTGTAGCAAATTTCCTGACGTTAGTAACAGTACAGTTACAATGAGAAAAAATAATCTTGGCATACAAGCAAGCAAACAGGTGAAATTGGAATTATTATTATTAGAAATATTTAACATTAATTTTATCCACCGAAAGGCAGTTGAAGCTAAATCCTTACATTTATTAACTTAATGTCAGCCATTCGTCGCCAATTATCTCGTTGCCAAATATTTATGTACATTCAGTTCTCGTTGTTTTAGGGTCATTACACACAGTGGAGTGCTACGTAGAATTACATATACCGAGAGAATGTTACTTCGGGGGTCGAAATAAAGCTCTAGTACATTATGGAACATGGGAATCTTTCGTCCATGAGCTGTACAATATGCAGAAATACAAAGAATTGAAGAAAGTAACATTCCCCGAGACTTTGGATGAGCAGGAACCGAGAGAATTGAAAAAGTAGGTGTTAATTTAGTATTTGTCTTTAGTATGGTATAGGTTCTTATCTCTGCAACATACAAGTATTTAACCAAGTATTAAAAAAAATAAAAAAGCATTCTATTGTTAATTTTTTTATTAAAAAACAACCATTAACTTCTTCTTTTAAATACTTCAATTAACTTCAATTAACGAATATTCTATTTTAGGTCCTTTTTTCACAAACACGAAGGAAGATGGTGGTTTCCATATCCAGGACCAGATGCAGAAGTAGAATCTATCTCGCAGATATATTTTCGAGAAAAAAATGAAAAGAAACCCGTATATTTTAAGGCTTTTACGACAATGCCTCTTTTAATACATTTCTTTTTTGTTATCCCTCTAGTATTCATAGCGTATTACCTTTGCCGACTGAAATGTTTTAGAAACTTGATGTGGAAATACCCTGGATTCTTTTCTTTTGGTCTAATGTCACATAAGGGGCCTTCGGAGAAGTTAAAGAACGATCTGAAGTATACATTTACATTGATAGGAAAAGGAGTCGACGAGACTGTCATGCCACATACTGTAAAGGTATTTTTTAAATATACTGTGAGTTATAATAGTATAGTAGTATATGTAGTTTTAGGACTGGGATGTGAAGACATTAATAACTATTACCTTAACAGCCCAAAAACAGTCAACTGCAGAACATAGACCTCTCCCATAAGGAGAATTTTCCATAATCGCCACGCTAGACAAGCGGATTTGTTATCGCAGTACCCAGACACTTCGCACCTTAAACGCCGTTGCCCGTCATCTGAGTGCTTCATTTTAGTCTGATATTCTTCGAGATGGTATATTGTCATCGTATCGGTTGCCATTGCTATTTTCAAGGGTTTTCCCTTAGTCGCCTGTAACAACACCTACAGGAAGAAAGGGGATGGCAGATTCTTACGTTGATACCACACGGGAACTTACAAAATTACTTTTATTTATAGAAAGGCTTCCACTATTTTTTACATTTGTATTTCATTTTTAACTTATCTTAATACATTTGTTTTCAGATTACTGGATCAGATCCTGCATATCAAACGACTGCAACCGCTGTTGTATTCTCAGCAATTACAATTTTATTAGACAGGCAGAAAACACCAAAGTAAGTGAATGAATTATGAAGAACCGTCTTTGTTCGCAATATTACATTTATTCCTACTGGCCATACAAGAATCAATATAAATCGAGTATAATTTGTGCTATTAATACATGATTAGAGCAAATTCATGATAGCATGTCATAAGAATACTTGAACACAAAATTGTGTATTGTTTTATTACAATAATTATGCGAATAGTTTTTAATTCTCAACGTTTCTAGTACTTTACGGAACCCTATGGTCACGAGGGGACTGAAGTGTTGACCTGTAGTTAACATCGGCTACCATCGTAATTAAAAGTTGAGATAAAATTCTTACCGTTTAACAATTGAAATGAAACTATCGGATTTCATTGCGTTAATTTTTAACGCTTTAATCCCCAACTGTTTCTAGGGTCCAGTGTCTTCTTACACTTTAATTTTAGTAGCGGACTTACCGCGTTCTCCTCGGTAAAGGAAATCATCATCGACTAGTGAAACATATATTGTTTATATAAATGATTGAAAGATTTCCAAAATTCGCCAATTCGTTATAGCGTGGAGGGTGGAGGGTTTTCTAGGAAATCCTTTAAAAAATTAGATTATATTGAGTTTTGAGGGGAACATAGATAGCACGCTTGAAGTCTGTCCATTATTTTAAAGTGAGTTTATTTAAATTAGTATGATTGCCTAAACTACGAGGAGTATTATTAACAGGGAAACTGGGAATAGTTATTATAAAAAAGATATCGGTTAGTTCTCATATAAATTTATATATACGGTTACTGCAAAATAAGAAGAATTTTCTAACGACTTCCAAATTTTTTGTGGAATCAATTATATTTTATGACCATCTGGAGTAATATAGCTTTTAGTTAAAATCGGCTCAGTATCCACAAAACTAAACTAACTAAACACAGGTGCACTGCAAACTTGAGCAGACCAGTAAATTTATAATGTTGTAGTACAACATTATACACAAATTATAATATTTATTTAATAAATCATTGAAAAAGAATCACTAGATAGAAGAAAATGCACAATTTATTTATATACTACTTACCTGTTTCTTCACTTACTTCTTTTTTTTTAGAGATTGTAGATTTCATTTGAAAATATTGACAAATGAAATCTATACTTTTCTTACGTCGAAGAACATTTCATTCTTTATTTCTTCATTTCACATTTGTTGCCTTTGACAAAGCAGACCTTCTTAAAGTTTAAAAAAAAAAAAAAAACTCTGTCAATGACTACTTTTGTTTTAAATCTTGTACTACAATTGACAATCTTTTTTATTTACAGAGGTGGTGTTCTAATGCCAGGAAGTGTATTTTGCGATACTGGTATTGTAGATAGATTAAAAAGTAATGGAGTCAATTATGAAGTAGTAGATAATTAGAATTGTTAATTAGTAGTTAGTTACTTGTTATAAAGATGGATTAAAGCTTTTCACTTTAGTAATTTTATTAAAGCAGTAAATAAAGGCTTATTTACTGCGAGTGGCGAGGTTTTTCTTTCATCTAGTCATTTTATTTGCCAATCTCCTCATACACTTAAACCACTTATCAATCTTATGAAGATTATCATCTTATGAAAGATAAGTGTTACAGTGGTACTAAATACAAATAAATGTTGATAAAGGAGAAAAAATCCCAAAAAGTAATTAAAAACGGAACAACAGTTACCCACATTATAGTATTATTGTTATTTGGTACAAAAGAAGTTTGTTATGTTTATAAAGTTGTGTGGTGGTGGCTGATTATAAGAAAAATTTTAAATCAATAAATTGAATGAAAATTTCTTTAAAAATGACGTTTATGTTTTTTTTAGTAGAGCGGAGATTTGAATAATTTTTAAATCTTTGTGTAATTTATTGTATTGTTGTGCTCCTTCCAAAATTCAAAACGAGAGTTACCGTGAAAATCCATTACACGGTAACTCTTGTTTTGAATTTTTTGATACGCAGATGACAAACACAGTTTTAGAGAGAGATAGACAGATATCTGTCGAGCACACGGGTTAGTCGAAAACAAAATCAGGTAGTCTGAAAGAACGAGCATGGCCAACGGAAGCGGCGGTCTGATGGAGCCTCAATTAACAAACAGTTATATGGTTACTACTTATTAATACAAAGACCGCCTTTAGTTTTTAGGATATCAAAATAATTTTGCAGTTCATTGAGTCTACCTTGCCTGGGGTAAGGAAGCGGGCAATCCTAGCAAAAAAGCATTGCACACTATGACAGTTTGTAACCATATACAAAGCTTGCCGTATCTAGAATACCGTGGTCCTATTTAGGCAGACGCTGCAAAATTTCAAAAATGTTCAAAATGCCTTCTATAGCATCCTTTATCCCACCATTTATTATTTTTGGTAATTTGTTTAATGTACATTTCTGAAATATTTGATATTAAATTATACCTATGTATAGATTAAGAATAATTGCATTTGCCTACCACTTTCGTCTTAAACTTCAATTAAGCTAACCCTTTCAATTCGGCTCATGAATGAACGATGATCGGCGGCAGTTTGCTATTAATCAGAACTTTAGTTTATAATTATACCAGAGACCCGGGTCGTCTTCGTATGGATATGACTAAAAAAGTATAATCCTATAGAATAATGTTTTTAAAAAATTCCTGTACCTCATTTGTCGTCTACATCTCATATCAACATCGTATCGTATTTCTATTGATTTTTGTGTAAGATAACGTGGTCATAGGCTATCTAATGATAAAATATAAAAAAAAAATCTAAAAAAGTCCGATGGCTTTGTCATGTTGTATGTACATGGTAAAAAATTAACCGAGGTAATTATTTGACGACAACTCGAACAAATATCGTATTTACTTACGTATCACAGTTTTTAGTTATTGAACATAGCCACTGATCGCCATCGGGAGAAATGAAGCGTTCAAAAAGTGAAAATATTTTAATATTGATATCAAGTAGTTTAGGATATACATACATGTGTATATACAAACTCTCAATATCTCTCTAAAACGTTAACATAGATTTAAAAATGGAAAATAGTTTGTTTATAATTGTATACAACTTATAATAAAATGATACGGCTAACAACATCACCTGTTCGGGGGAAAAGACCGTTAATCTGGAGGCAACAATGTTGAAAATTTATATATATATTACAAAGGTCAAAAGATTTCCTTTATCTTTAAGGAGGGCTGTAGACCCCTACCCCCAGAGTTTGTCGCGAAGTATACAACTGCGAAGGAGAAGGGTGGGAAAAGCGGCTCATCGTAATATGATTAATCCCCTGCCTCTGGTCCCGCGGACCCTCCATCAGAACTTATGCACCTTCCCTGCAGTTCATCTGGAGGGTGTTCGCTCAGTTCACTCGTAACTGCCTCCTTGGTGCGGTTCGCATCGGCTCTCAACTTTTGTAACCAAACTAGGGCTACTTATACACGGGCAAGGACACACATCCGCCATGACGTGACGAGAATCTGTTTACCACATGATAAGCGGTGGCCCCGTCTGGGATTGGAACCTACGACTCTTAATTTAACAGTCTCGCGAGCTTTATAACAGACACCTAAACATACATAACAGAAACAGACACACATAAAACTCTGTGAGCACTGTTAGGAAACATCAGTTTTTCAATAACTGCATTCATTAAAGTGAAGCCAGTTTGAACAGTGACAAGAGCACAGAGTAATTTCTCCTGAAAGATAAAAGTGAAGAAAATTTTGTCCTTAGTTTTAAGAATCCCTCGTCTTCCAGCATAACGACGAGAAGATTTTATGAAGTGATATATAAAATTTTAAATTCTTCGGGACATTGATCTATATGCTCATTTGGTAATTGATTCATTAAAAGTTGGAAGTGATTCTTAAGTTGCGACTATGCTCCAGTAATATACTAAAAATGAAACTAGGCCTGTTATTGTTAGTAGTTGAGTATTGCTGTGTTCTAGTCATTTCTATCTTATTTTTAAACTCTCGTTACCCTTACTGCGTCATTAGAACGTTACGTACGTTTTTACGTACATTAGAATTTCTATTGTTGAAATAAGTCCTGAGATAAGTTGCAGTCACTGTTACCTGTAAGTTATGGGAGCGTTTTCTTATATGTATAGTAGGTATATCTACTGATATATGCTAGCTAGCTAAAGTTATTACAAATTTTCCGGCGTGCCTTCTTTGGTAACATATTTATTGGCTTTGTTTTTCAGTGTAAATAAAAAAATAATACAGAAAAGAAACATACAAAATAAAAGAAACATTACAAAGTTTGATGTTTATTTACATTAGATAATATTTTAATATCACGTTTTTTTACATGTGTAGTCAATTGCCAATATGATTTTCGATAAAAGAAAATAAGACGTTAGGAACACTCAGTAATGTCACTTGGTATGGAAATATAATATTACATTCTTTGTTTACCTAAATAAAAATGACTCTATAAATTACAATCTATTTAAATCATGAGTTTATCTTGTAACTCAAGTAGGTACTCGATATTCATGATAATTGAATGGTTTAAATGTACCTATTCGTTTAAATGTTTTATTCTTTTTACTAAGTTCTTGACACATTTTTATTAAATTACTATTAAAACACAATAACATTATTAGTATCACGAGATCTTCTGGATCGCGATGTTGATGACGCCCATTAAAATGATGAATGAATGCATCGCAGTTCGTTGATACGAAGAGTTTGTTTCTAAAAAGAAAGAAAATTATCGATGAAGTATAAAAGAGATTTCACATATTAGAGTTAGATATTTTCGTGGGTGCCCAGCGGCCATTTTTGCTGCTGCTCGAATGGGACAACTCGACCGAGGTAGTACCACGGCCTCGCAGAATGCCAGTGAGAAGTAGAGGTATATTGTGTTTTTGGGTTTCGTTCGGTGAGTTAGGTAAGCGGATGCACTCTCCCTCCCCCCACTCATAACTTCTTCTCTTTTTAATCTACTACAGATTCGTACTACCCTGGTTGAACGTACTCGTACAAAACATGACAAAAATTTACTATGGACGTATCCACTGTGTAACTCTATTACATAAGAAAATTTATTATTATAATATTTGTATGCCTAAGGGTCTCATTATTGAAACGTATTTCAAATTTTATATATTTCCCAGCGAGTACACAGTAAACAAAATCTTTGTTCGCAAAACTCCCAACTCTCAATATACGCTTCTTGTTCATTAATATTTCACTATAACATCCGAGAACCGATTATCGTCGACAAATACTGCCCTCGGAGATGTGCATAACTAAAATATAAATGAGCTTTCAACTTTATACCCAATACTGTATGGGATAGTCTAAAGTCAAGTAAGTCAATAGATGAAGACCGCAGGGTTTAGTGGTTTGGCGCACCTGATTACTGTGCCAGGGCCTCCCACGTTCGAATTCCAGCCGAATTCAATATTTCAGTTCAATTATTGCTTTTCAGGTCTAGTGGTATTGTTACGTCCCATGTTTCCACCACCGATACTGACCTCTCCAGAGCTTTTCTTCACTTTTCACTAGAGCTTATTTAGAACACGGGTCATTGGGTAAAACTGTCGTCGCCTTAGTGCCCTAACTCACGATACTAAGCAAATATAAGTTTCGAAAAACTCTTTGCTACGAGCCCTCTGCATAGGGAATCGAAATCGGGTCTTTTGATTCGGGGGTGGATCTCCTAACCATTTGGCTGTTATGGCTTCTACACGACTATCGTGTCTTCTGTCCATAACAATATGCTAGTATGTTCATACTCGTAACTGCTTGCAAATTTTATCGGTGGGTCGAAAAGTGATTGTAGAATAGATCAAGAAATAAAATGTATATGTATAGTAACTATAATAGTATAAGAGTTCTTCATTATCATTTAAAAGTTATTCTAACTTTAATTTGCACCCAACTATTTAATACTAAACTATATTTTTTCTTCGTCCAGGCTTCACTGATGGTGTTCGCATATAAAAATAAATAAAGAAAAGGAAGCTAACAGGAGTATGAACTATATCATGTAATCGTATTTCCCCTTAACATTTCGTTCGATAATACAAGCAATAAGTAGTTCGAATCTTAGGTACCATTTGTATCCGTTAGCTTGGACATTAAGACGACCATCTGTCACGATATTCCAAATGAGCTCTGGTATATCTATTTATAATATATACATATATTATTTCGTAACGCCGTTGATCAATTTGCCAAAAGAGTTCTAAACTATCTCTAGTTTTAATAAGTGTGAGAAGTTTCTTTTCAGTGTCAAGTTTGCACAAAATTCTTAGACATACGGTTAGTCATATATGCAAATTAATTAAGGTTAGTTCACTACTGCTATTAAATTTATGCGATCACATTAAAAATAAATAATACACAGCTTGTTCACAAATGCACAACATATCGTGCAGAAAGGATGCGTATGTTACATGTACATTATGTTTCATCATACCGTATATTCTGCTTCACATTTCCCTCTAGTTGATAGACAATACTTTGTGCAGTGTATACCTTTTCCCTTCCTTGGATGATAGGCTCCCCTTCCTCTATTTGCCATTGATTACGGCCATTGAAACATAGCACTTGATTGCCTGTATTATATGAATCGCCTATATAAAAATAAATATAATCAACCTTTCCGCATACTGTAAAGGAGAGCGATGTTATTTATTTCTTTAACAAATAACAGTTACTGTTTTATGTTAACATTCTAAATTGTGAAAATAAACACATATTTGTGGAGAATCGGCACACATGCCCTTTAACGTGTTAGAAATTATGGTCACAAAAGTTATGATGAACTAATCAACAAATTAAATATCCTGGTATAAGATAGGTAAGTACAGTGTTTGTATGTTCAAAATAGACAAACAATAACCTTTCGACATAAGGCATTTGTAAACATTTCGAGCCTGTAATCTTATAAGTAATAGTCGTGCGCGAGTCACGCGCGTCATTAGTTTGTCTAATTTACGCAATTACGAAAGAAACGAAAGGTGCGTTTTAGATAACTGGATTGCCATGAACGCAAGGTGAATGCGTAATCCCTTGTTATTGGTTAAGGTTATTACCAGAGTGTGGCCTTAAAATGTTAATTGTTGTGTTAATTAATAAAATTACGCAACTGGATTTTAGATTGTGTATCTGTCTGGCTACAAGCCATATATGTGTCCGGAAGAAATTACTTCTAGCCATTGTACTATAAAAGTACCATTAAATGAAATTTTGAAATTAAACTGTCACTTACGTTTCGGGGGCTTTACAAACGTCGGGATTTAAAAAATTTAATTAAACGCGATAAAATCTGTAAATATTAGTTCCATTCCAAATGTGTAGTATTCGCGTAAATACATGAAATCATTATATTAAAAGAAATTATCAATTTCTGTAAATTTTTTGTAAGCTTTTGTGATCAATAAAGTGTATTCTTTCTTTCTCTCCCTCGCGTAATCACGACGTGGGAAAAATCAAGAATTATGTTTTGTTTAAAACAGGAAATGGTTGTACCCTTTTGAACACTAAATACTTGTGTTCCCATGGGGTAAAATATGTTTATTATGCAACACATGATCCGAAAGGTAAACTTAAAACACTGCTCCATAGAAGTATTTAACGTTTTTTAAAAATAAGTACTAACAAGTTATACATATAATTTAACGCAAGAATCTTTCATAATGATTAGTTATTTCAGAATTAAGTGTGTTACAAAGTTATTGACTTATTGAGAAAGTTATTAAGAGCTGCGGTAGCCTTGAGCCCTAATAGCCAATAGGGTCAGGGCGCTCACGTTACAACCATGAGGCGCGAGTGCCCTGGGTTACATCCCAGTTGCCGGCACCTCTAAAACTATTAATATCAATCTTAAGTGCTGTATTTACCACGTGATCGGCGGTGAAGGCAAACATCTTGAGAAAACCTGCACATCTGAGAATTAATAAAAAATATTATTTCGAGGCTATGTGATGCCCGCTAACGCGCACTGGGCGTGGACTCCCCTTCCCAGCTCCAAAACCCACTCAAGCATTAGAGAAGAAGGTCTTTGCCCTGCAGTGGCTACATACAGGCTGCTACTTAACTTTTTTACTTTTAGAAAGTTAATATGATTTTACACACAAGAAATAGTCGTTGGTTTATAAAAGATATTTGTATTTAATTAAGTTAGCGTGTCTAGTGTCTATATAAAAAATGGATATCATAATAGACACAATGTTGTTTCTTTGTTTTGAATAAAAAAATATGACGAAGGTTAGTGATGTGAAAGCCCGACATCCGTCCAATTTTCTTGAGATTATCCCTAGTTAGGAGTGTTGAGAGACTTAAAATTAGATAAACCGAACTTCTTTGCAATTTACCGATCATTTTGTTTAGTAAGTCCTATACAATGGCTTTATATAAGACTAGCGTTATTATATAACCATATATACAGAACAATGTAATCCTTTCTAAATTTTTCATTAAACTACTTCATAACACCGAATCCATATTCATATTTGTATAATTATAATATAAAAGTTTCATATTGCATTCGTGGTAATCTAGTGGCCCGGGCGCCGCTTTAGTTTCATAGAGCGCGTGTGACCCGGGTCCGATCTCGGTGCCGGCATCACTGAAATTGTTAAAAGCAATTTTAAGTGCTGAATTTACCACGTGCTCGGCGGTGAAGGAAACCATCGTGAGGAATACTGCATGCCTGAGAAATAATAAAAATATTATTTCGACGACATGTGAAGTCGGCCCGCACTGGAGTAGCATGGCGTATCCTTCCCGGTTCCAAAACAATTGCAGATAATTGAGAAGGAGGCCTTAGCCTTACAAGCTGCTACTTTATTTTACTATTCTTCTATTCTAACATCTCTAAAACAGAAAAATGGAATTAAACAGCAAGTTTCGATTTCCTTTTTCCATAAATTGGTATGTTTGGTGACCTCTAGTGTTTCTGCAGGACAAAAAGCCTCGTGTATAAATGTAAAGGCGACTTTCATATTTTTTAAAGTGATCGGATTATATAACTTCAAAGGCTGGACTAGAGTCGATCAGCCATAATCAATATTTTTGTCAAAAATGTTGATTACGGGTGATGATTTTTGAAATGCAACTTTATTACTTCTAAATATTTTTTCTATGTATATAAAACAAAATAATAATAATTTTAAAATTCATTAAAATGAAGTTACTTTGCATCGAGCAGGTCTGTCCACAGATAGCATCTGTTTAATGAGAGACGAGATGATAATTAAATATAAGAAACAAAACATTTTTGTTCAAAAGCATTTCTCTCATTTTTAAGAGGTTTTTGGACTTTGGAAGTGTCCGATGCGCTCTTTGTTCCTGCCGATTGGTTTCGTATGTCTGCAAAATGTATTACTTGTTTCTCAGTCTTTTTTTTTACACCGGCGATCACGTGGTCAACACTTAAAATTACAATTGACAATTGAAGTGATGTCGGCGCCGGAAATTGAAGTCAGGTCACAACATTCTCGGTGTAAAACGAGTTCTAAAAGTTCTTACTCACACTTGAGCGTCTTTTGTTTTCGTAAACTCGGAACTCAGAGACATCGCCGATATTGATCAATTAATTGATTTGGAGTCTTCTTTGCACACATATTTGCTTCATTGGGATACGAACCTATAATCAATGTCCCAGTAGACTAAGTAGTTTAAAAAGAAATTCGTAGCGGGAGACGTGTTTCAAAAGAAAAATATATACCTATAACAACACTTCGTTCCCTTTTGTGATTTCCTATTGAGGCAATACACGTGATTTTCATTTTGGGCTTCGCTGGAGCTTTTATTCCGAGAGTGGATACTAGTAAGCCTTGGGATACTGGTCTAGCGCCGTATGCTATCAAAAGGTCTCGTTCTGTTATCTGAAAGAAGTAGCCCCCGTAAATTTACATTATTTTTTTAAACTATTTGGACATGTACGTGATGTACGTGTATGGTAAAGGGGACACACGAGCAAGCGGATCACCTGATGGTAAATAATTACGGTTCCCCACCTACATCTGCATCACCAGAGATGCTGCAGTTTCGTTGCCGCCTTTAAAGATATTTGGGAGATAGAAGGGAAGGGTTGGAGAGGGAATGTGAGTCACCTGTTACCTCACGCATCAAACAAAACGCAGAAGCACAAGATATATTCTGCGAAATCGTGGTACTACCCCGGTCGAGCCGGCCCATTCGAACAGCAACAAAAGCCGCCGCTTGGCTCTACCACGTACAAAAAGTTCGGAGGGTGTTGTAAAAGGCGACTGAGGATTAAGTAACTGAGAGAAAAAGAAGCGGAGGCGTTTTGTCTAAACCATTATTCGCCTGTCAAGTGTTGTAGTTATTGCAGACATTTCTATTTCATATGTTTGTTATAGACATGAGTAAAGTGGCAAATTATTTTTAACAGTTACTTGTTCGTAAATTAAGATACGTCACATTAAAAATGTCTAAAATACATTAGAAATTGTTGTTATATTAGAAAATATTTTATATCGAAAAATTATAAAATGTGGTGTAAAAAAAAAGATTAGTACTCGCCTTCTCCCCATTGATATACCACTGCAGTTCTGGAGCTGGAAATGCTTTAGCTGAAGAACAATTAACATCTATCGGTTCTTCTGTCGCATAAATTTGCTCATGGCCACTAATGCGCGGACCATCCTTTGGAAAATCTGTAAAAAAAATAGTTAGAATATTACATATTTACTACAGTAGGTTTCGAATAAGTCCATACGAAGCCGCGGTACCTTAGGGTAAGGACAAGCTTCTAGTACGCCTTTATTTCTTTTTAATTTCAACTACATGCACAGCGGTAAAAAGTTTTCGAGTGAAAACCTACATATGTCTGAGAAATTAAGTAAATATGTATATATGTAAGGTTCGATAAGCCCTCTGCAAAAATGTGGCGTACTCTGTAACAATCTCAGAAATCAGAAAGCTTATATCCATCTTGTCGATCTCTGTTTGAAAATCCGTGACGATTTACGTGAAGGCCGGATAATAAATATTATTTAATATCCGACCTTTCATCAAAGTATAAATTAATATTGATGATGTTTGGATTAATGGATCAATGTTACGTTGTGCGACAATTTGACGTAGCAGAAAAAGTATTCAAAATTAGTTTAGCCTTCACCATGATTGGTGATAATATGATGAGAATAATGTCTAGATAGTCTAGTCTAGGGTAGTCACAAAGGTAATTTATTAGGTATTATCTGCTTATCAGACAGTATTTCATGTAATTTGGTTGTGATTCTCTAGTTATCAGTTCGGAAAACCAAAGCCCTAACTTTCTTTAGAAAAAATTCATCTTATCACGTAGTGCTCTTTTGTAGGGCTTAAGAATATATATAAAGTTCCTCGCTCTGAGATCATCTTGTTTTATAGTTGCGAATACAGCTTTACAGTTCCTAACATACAAAGTGTTATCGATTTTGAAGAATTGCATGGTGTTTAATATATATATGTTCAATACTTTTTGTTTTTTACGAGGAGGTAATATAAATTAATCTGTGTGTATTAAAATTGTAGCGTAGCTTTGATATCTGTGATATTAATTTAAGATTTTAGATCCATTGTCGTTTCTTTGAAAAATTCTTTTTCCCTTTACTACCGAAAGGCCGGATTGTACTAGGGACTGTCTTATTATTTTTATTATTTTTTTTGGGGTATTTCTATATTTACTCATCTGGTTGGGTTGTATAAATAAATACACATATAAGTACATATATAAGTAATATTTTATAAATTATATATATAATAAAATTAAATAGATAATTAAAACCCAACCAGATGGAAGCCCCCGGCAGGGGAGACCAGACGGCCGAGGGTTAGGGAGAAAGGGAAAGAAACCGGCGGACAATGCGAGCGGTATCGAGTAGCACTGCCTTCTGCATTTGAGCTCGGAGCGGTCCGTCACGGAGTCCCAGCCGCCTCAGATGTTCCGAGAGGCTGACTGGAATTAACCCATTCGCAGAGACGACGATCGGAATAATTTCGGTCGGCATACCACCCCACATGTCGGTTACCTCGTGAGCCAGGTCCAGATATTTTGTCTTCTTGTCTGTTTCGGCTTTCACAAGGTTCTCGTCATATGGAATGGTGATGTCGACCAAAAATATCCTCGACTGTGCTCGGTCCATCAACACGATGTCAGGCTTATTTGCATGAATCGTCCTGTCCGTGATAATGGACCGGTCCCAATAGAGCCTAGCGCGGTCATTTTCGAGCACGGCTTCCGGCGTGTATTTATAGTAAGGCAGTCTCCGATCCACGAGACCGCACTTCAGAGCGAGCTCCTGGTGTAAGATCCTGGCTACTAGGTTGTGCCTGTGCAGATACTCAGAGTTAGAAAGCGCTGAACAACCGGAGATGACATGCCGAAGCGACTCCCCGGGACGGCGACAGGCTCGACAGATGTCGACGGTACCATCCTTTAGGATGTATCTCCGATAGTTGTTCGTCTTAATAACCTGATCTTGTATCGCACAGACAAAACCCTCGGTTTCCCCAAAGAGGTCACCAAAACGCAGCCAGTTTAGGGAGGCGACGGTATCTACGAAAGGCTCATGTAGAGCCTTGTAGAACCTCCCGTGGAGCTCTTTCTCCTTCCATACGGTCTCCCGGTCGGAGGCGCTCTGTACTGCCTGGTCCTGCCGTTGCTCGTTGGCCAAGGATAGAGGGGGTAAGCCCTTTATCACAACTAATGACGTCCGAATAGAATGACTCATCCGATCTCGCTAGGAAGTAATTACGGAGGCTGCACACTTCGCGATTGTGCATGGTGAGGGCGCTTAAGTAACCCCGCCCTCCACGCTTCCGCGGCAAGTACAGCCTCATCACTGACGATCTCGGATGATGCATCCTGTGGGACGTCATGATTGTGCGGACTTTTCTGTCCAGGGCGGTAAGTTCGGTTTGAGTCCATCTGAGTATGCCAAAGGTATAAATGAGGACTGGCATGACCCAGCCGTTATACGCGCGTGCCTTGTTCCCGCCCGACAAAAGGCTATTAAACACTTTTGTCAGACGCGCAAAAAAACAAGTCGCGCACCGTTTGTTTCATGCCAGCCTCATCGATACCTATGTTTTGTGACATACCCAGGTACCGGTATGTATCAGCCTCGGAAAGGGTCCTAATGTTAACGGGCATTGACAAGTCTATGCCCTCAGAATTAGCGACCTTTCCCCTTTCGACGTGGAGGACCGCACACTTATCCGTCCCGAGCTCCATTCTGATTGAATTGCTAAAATCGCAAGTGATTTTTAGCAATTCCATCAGATGGGAGCGATTGGTGGCGAATAACTTGAGGTCATCCATATAGAAAAGGTGGGTCACTTTTGTACCTCCCCTCCGAAGCTGAAATCCTCTCCCTGAGTTCTCCAGCAACGTGCTGAGAGGGTTCAAGGAGAGGCAGAACCATATCGGACTCAAACAATCACCCTGGAAAATACCCCCTTCGTATCCTTATTTGGTGTTCCGCAGCCGTCATCCGCTCACCTAGATGGCAAAGAGTCGTGCTCCATTGCCCCATACATTGCTCGAGGAAGTCTCTTACTGTACAGTCTACCTTGTACAGCTCGAGGACCCTCTTTAGCCACGTGTGAGGCACCGAGTCGAATGCCTTTCTGTAGTCTATCCAGGCGGCAGAGAAGTTCCGACGGTTGCGTTTAACCAGCTTGCCAATGACCGCGTCAATGAGGAGTGGTTCCTTGGTCCCGCGACCGCCGCTCCGACATCCATTCTGAGCGCGCGACATTACTTTATTTATATCAAGGTGTCGGGTGATTTTCACGCTCAGAATGGACGTCAGTGTCTTATATATGGTGGGTAGACACGTGATGGGGCGGTATTTACTCGGATCTGCGGTAACCTTATCTTTAGGAACCAAATGAGTGACCCCAGTGGTGAAGAGACTCGGGAGCGACTTCTGGTCGAGAGCCTCTTGGAACTGCTGCGAGAGCACAGCGTGACACACCATATTATTTTTATTATTATTAAATATCATTATAGTAATGAGTCGTGATCACAACGGCTACAAAAAAAAGAAACCGTTAGAACGATCTCTATATATAGCATAAAAAAAATTGCGCTTTTTTTTTCGCGCAATTTATTTTGTGCTATAATATAACATTTCAACTTTCCGCTAGCTTATCGCTACAGCAGACAGTGGACTGCGACTCTGTGTGCTGTTTTGTTTGGCTTCACCATAGGTAGTAGATAGCAGGTGGAAACTTTGACATAAAAATTTGATATAAGTGTCTCTTAAATCTCTTAATCGTCTGAGGAAAAGAATAGATCCGTGAATTCAAAATTAATGGCCTTAAATAAAATTGCTATAGCGCAGATTGCAGACCCCCGGAAATTTGTAGAGCAGGCAGCGTATACTATATTTTTGACAGCTTTACGTAACTGACATGTGTATATTACACCTTTTATAACGATCCCCTTTTATAGTAATACAATATATTAAAAATTAAAGTAATCAATTATTCATAAAGAAAATAGGACGGGACTCAAAAAGTAGCGGAAATATACAACTTTTATTTTGATTAATATTACTTCAATACATTATAGGCTCAGTTTTGTACAAGCTTGGAAATCGGATAAAAAGTGTAGTATTAAAAAAAATTATAAATCTGTAGGTAAAATTTCAAGAGAAAAACCCATCCTTTATTAGAAAATTTTGATAAATTTTCTTGAAGGTTATTTCCATCTTCGCAGTAAAACACTAGGGAGTAAAAATCAACAGAATCTTTTAATACCTCTTGTATTCTTCCGAAAAGTTCATTTTGTACTTATGTATTTTTATATATATCACTTTGGCCTAAAACTAGTTTGGCACTGGATGTCAAAGGTTTAATATTTAAGAATTAAAATATATTTTAAATGTATAATACAGTAAATTAATTGTATTAATGAGAATCAGTTTCTATAATTAGGGGTAAAAATTGATTAAATTATCATTATCATTACAGTCTGTCACAACTCTACTTCACTAAAAATGGCACAAAGCACGGTCTGGAGCCACCTGAATCTATCGACTTCCCGTGTAGCAATTGTAACTTATTGTAACAATGAGTAGGTTGTCACTTCATCTTGTGAAGGGTCGTTCTACATTGCGTTTCCTCTGAAGGTTATTCTACAAGTTATGTGGCTGGGCCATTGACAATCTCGTTCTGCTGCGCATATTATCGTTGAAGTGTGTCATCATTGGGAACACGCACTGGATGATTGCGTTCCTCTTGAGTTTTTCTTGTCTACTCGATGATAAAACATGTTCTGATAATCGGAGACTTTCTTTAAGTCTCCGATTCTCAGACTCCTGTTTTTTATGTACTACTTTACTTTAATCTTAGCCAGACTTAAGTGTTAAATGCACTCCTAGGCCTTCTGTACTGGAAAGATTATATTTAGATAAGAAGGTGGCGTGGGCGTGGACGTGCGTCAGATGATGTCGAAGTTGTTCTTGAAGTTGTGATTGTGACGAAGTCACAACTGACGAATTTTTGTCAGATGAGACGGCTCTTTGCGTGACCATCAGCGAGTTTAATCCTAATGCCTGCGGAGACATCACTGTCATTAGTTAAGTACATTTTAGATATGAATTAGTAATTTTTTATAATTGTAGGTCGCTAATCAAATTGTAAAGATATTATGAGCTTCGATGTTTGGATAGGAATCTTCAACTGCATGTCTTTTTCAGACAATTCATATTTCATTTTTCACATTTTTAATGTCTAATATAGGTCAATGTATAGGCCCGAATTATTTGAGGTTTTACCATTAGTTCCAAGCTTTTCAATACGTTATATTATTGTAAACTTTAACAACCGTAGTATCTGTCTATCCGTCCGTCCACCATATCTTGTTACTTTATATATTCACAATTCTATTTGAAATAGCAAAAGATGACGCTCGCTAGACGTGCTTTCTCCTGAAGTAAACTGAAGTTAACTTTTGGTGATAGCTATAAATAGCTCATAACTTTATATCTAGTGTGAGGGCGAATTTCGCATTTAAAAGTTACTTGAATTATTTATCTATCAACTTTCGTAAATGCATTTAAAACCCATTTTGTATATATTCCTCTTTAAGATCTAATATATTCCTGGTTTAATTTTTGATTATAATAAGTGGCATTAGTAGTATGATGGCATTAATTGTGTTATAATAAAATAAAATTTATGTGTACTATTTTACATTTATAAAGCGTACTTAACGTAAATTTTTCTTAAGTAAAACTTACAATAGTTTTACTCAGGATAAATTTAGGTTAAGTAACGGTAAAGTACGGTAAGATAAGATGATGATAAAGTTATTAATGCTTAAAGGCGCTTTCTGTACATGGTTCTTGCACGATTTATATTAACGTAGGTAAATATTTTCACGCCTCTCGACTCTTATTATACAGACAGCAAGAAAGTATGTTTTATATTTAGTTAGAGAAAGCGTTCTTTATAAGAAGAACGGACAGCGCAAAGTCGTTTCAGTAATTTTTTCCGACATGAACCGTCTAAAAACCGCGTATTAAGTATGCTCTGTATAGTATTTAATTTCTCAAAAATATGTCATTAAAGTAAAATAATGTAACATTGCTACTACACACTAACTATTGCTTAAAATACTTAGTTTCATAATGAAACCGTTTATTACGTCTTGTACCTATCATCATACAATAATAGTTTACAAAAGTTGTTTAAAATAACATTAGCATTCTTTCCTTAACTTAAACCGGGTAACACCCGGTTAAAGTTGAAAATTAATGTATTAAAACGCGTGTAACAGTTAGAGTAGAAAGTTACTGAGGCTAATCCCTTACATCTTTGTTATCGCGGTTTGAAAACCCCTATGTGTACTTACCAGAATACATGAGTACTAAATAGCGCATGCTGTAATATTATTACAATTTGTTTTTAAATATAATGTCACAGTGAAACAGGCGATATCTCTCCAATTCGCACCTTTGGGTTGTTAAATCGACTGTCGGACTGTGCAGGACTATCTAGTGTCCTCCTACACATGATAGTAACAATATCAAATATACCAGACTAAATATCCTGATAAGGTTATTACCGATACATCTTCCAATTGAGGTAAATAATAACTGCAAGGTCTGTTGACGAAACTTCCTTTTTTTTATGGGAAAAGTGGCAAACGAGCAAGCGGTTCACCTGATGGTAACTGATTACCGTCGCCCACGTACATCAGCCATACCAGAGGTGCTGCGGGTGAGCTGCCGACCTTAAAGGGCAGCCGCCTGCTCGTTTGTCCCCCTTTTTTAAAAAAGGAAACACTTATCTTTGTGGCAACATGCCCAACTCTTTTTTTTTATTTAAAAAACTTTATTGCTTAATGCTTATTGGCATTCTCTGCCAGTCAATCCATGGGTTGGTGAGATAGCCGTAGCAGGTGTATTTATTTAGTAAATTAACTAAGTAATAAAATTATTTTAAAATAACTATAAACAAATATAAATAAATATAATAAAATTAATTAATAAAAATATGAAATAATATCTACGATATACATAATAATATACTATTATATATGTAGATAGATAAATAAATATAAATAAGAGACACAATAATAACTAAATAAGTCCATTTAAATTTGAATAATGTTCTTTAACTAATTTTTTAAAAGAGTTCCTGCTTGCCGATTTCTTAACTTCGTCGGGCAGGGAGTTCCAGAGCAGTATAGCCTGAACCTTAAAAGAGTTGCCGACAAAACCGGTGAAGTGTTGTGAAATACTAATCTTAAGATTAGATGAAGATCGAAGCTTTCTGTCGTGCGTCAAGAAAAAGTAACAAAATTTTTTTCGCCGGGGAATTTACATCATTAATGAATGAATCCTAAAGTGACGCCTCTGTTGGATAATAAGCCATTTAAGGCGAATACGGAATTCAGAGATGTGGTCATACTTACAAAGAAAAAAGATAAAACGAATACAGTTATTAAGAAGGCGCTTTAGCTTGTTGAAAAGATCTTGGTTCAGATCTGGATAACACACGTCAGCATAATCATTTATGGGTATAACTAGAGTTTGCACAAGCATGAGCTTTGTCTTGTAGAGAAGAAAGTGTTTTAGACGATAGTGTTCTTAAGGTGGCAGAGGCTTTGCGGCTGATTTCGGTTATCTGTTTGCCCCAGTTTAAAGTTTTATCGATATGCAGTCCCAGATTTCTAACCGAATCAGAAAATGGTACTAAAATACCATTGTATTCAATAGAGGGCAAGGTTCCATGATCGACTTTAGCCAGCATTCTTGAGCCACCTATGAGTATTGCTTGACATTTCGTTGGGTTGACGCAAACTCCAAAACGCAATGACCAAACGTAGACTACTTTTAGGTTGTTATTCAGTATAGTCACCGCGTTATGCAGATCATCTATATTAGATTGTACGTAAATTTGTAGGTCATCTGCATACAGATAGTACGCACAGTCGAAGGTGTAGGTGATAGAGTTAATGAAAACCGAGAAGAGTATTGGAGATAGAATTCCGCCTTGCGGAACGCCAGATTCTAGATTTAACCACTGCGAGGCTTCTTGCCCTACGTGGACTGACTGCTGATGCCCGCGAACATAAGAAGAAAACCAATGCAAGGCTGAGGGTGCAAATCTAAGATAGGAAAGGATGGACAGGAGGATATCGTGGTCGACTGTGTTAAAAGCGTTAGAAAAATCGACTAGCACCATCACTGTTACTTTCTTGCTCTCCATCCCTTGCTGGATATCATCCGGTACCTTAAGTAAACTTATGTTGTGTTTGGGCAAACTATTACTACAGCCAGGACAGGCGGTTTAGTGAGTGCAGTGTCGACACTTTCGCCTTAGTGATTTTTAACGCCTCTTTTTGGATAATGGGTAAACACGTGGTGGTAAGCGTGAACCATTGAACACCAACCTAATGCGTTACTTTACTCTGCCTCGTACTATTCTTCCGATTTCTACTTTGGCAGTTGAAAACAAGTGAGTGCTACCATTTTGCGCTAATACTTACGTCCATTATTTTAAATGTGTATAATACACAAGATATATGTGCAGATAATAATAATTACACATATCAAAAAAGTCTCAGCAACATGCATGATATTACAAATTTACCATTTATATTTCTTTTCTTTTCATTTCTATGTCTTTACTTACTCAAAGTGCGTAGGTATGTAAACTTTTTTTTTATTGATGACATACTGACTGTTGTAAAAAAAAAAAATTCGATATGTTTTGTTTTTTTCATAAAATTAAATGAAAGGGAATTTGTTTGAATTTAAGTGCGTTTTTATTGCTACGTTTAGTGTTGATTTAATAATTTTACCAACCATTTAAATAAAGTTAGCGACAAAATTGTTAGATATTCTTTACGTCATGGAGCGACGTCATTTGACGGGAAATGAAATGCAAAGAGCTGTAGGGATGTTGCAAGCGGGAAGTAATCAATCTCAGTATCTCGGCATTTTGGCATTCATAGAAGTGTTATTTGTCGTCTTTGGCAGCGCTACAATAATACAAGGAAACCCGCTGTACAGCATTCAGGTCGTAAAAGAAGTACAACCACTCGGCAAGACCGGTACAAACAACTGACTGCAAGACGCCAGCAGATGTTAACCGCTGGAGAGATCAGTTTGAGGCTACAAAATTCAAATGGTGTTGATGTAAATCGACTGCATGAGTACGGCCTACGAGCTCGACGCTCAATTAGGTGCCCACCGATACGTCACGGGAATCTCGCTCGTCGAAATGAACGCAGAACATGGACAGATGGGATAAAATTATGTTTTCCGATGAGTCGCGATTCGGGTTTAGGCCTGATACAAGGAGGGTGCAAGTGTACTGTCGGCCCGGAAATACTGAAAGGCTCAGGTGCATTCAGGAAGTTCATCCATACAGCGGCTCAACAGTTATGGTATGGGCGGGTATTATGAAGAACAGGCGAACTGAGCTCCTTTTTGTAAATGGAAACATGAACGCTGAAAATTACGTTAAGGATATTCTCAGACCTTATGTCCATCCATTTGCGCGTTCACATACAGCTCGGCGAACCAGTCAATACTTGGCAACGGAGATTGCATTACGGGTATTGCCCTGGCTTGCACAATCGCCAGACCTCAACCCCATCGAGCACGCATGGGACATGCTCCAGAGACGTGTTTTCAAGGACTTGGACGGAGTGACAACAACCCAGCAGCTGAATGATTTGCTACAATTCCATTGGGAGCGAATACCGCGAGATGACATAAACAGTCTCATTAATTCAATAAATAATCGTTGCCGACAAGTTCTGACTAGCAGAGGAGGCCATATTTTGTATTAAATTATCCTATTCTTTCACAATAAATTCATTTTCTTTAGAAATTTCATTTTGTTAAAAAAAATGTTTAGTTGCTTATGTACCTTAGTTTCTGCAGTACATTCTAATATTGTTAATTTCTGTTATTAAAAGTACTTATAAAGACACCAGCTGTTATCATAGGACCCTAAAAATATTATTTTAAAAATAAAATACAACGTTATAATGTGAAAAACCATCCTAAAATTTAAATTAGTACACGTTGCTTAGACTTTTTTGATGTGTGTATTATCATCCGAATTTACGCTTAATATTATGTTGTAAAATATAAAATCTATATTTTATTAACTTATGCATATCATTCCATTAAGTTATCTATTAAGTCGCTTTCATCACCAGGTTATAAAGATAAAGATGACTTCTTCCTGGCCGATTTCGAAGATGGCGACAGCTTCCAGGTACTATAGCAGGCAGTTCCCAACTCCGCAGGATATGTCATAGCGACGCAAGCGTACGCACAACCGCAGAGGCTTTCACTCGTCTTCACTTTCCCGTAATCGATGTCGAGCTTATTGCCATAAGATCAGAGAAATGGCTCTTGTTGAAATTATGCAGCGAAAAGACACGGAACACAGACACGAATATCAATTTTTTTTTATTATACAAATATTGGCTCCATCTGGGATTCGAATCTAGGTCCCATTGTTCCTATATTCAGGTTAAACCACTTACTTATGCGGTAAAGATATATTATAGCTATTAATAATGAAGCCAAATACCCGACCATGTAACTAACATCGAAATCACTTAAAGGGTTTCACTGACAATTCATTGTTCGAAATTCTTGTTTCTTAACAAAACTCCGCCATTTAAAAAAGTGCTGAGAATTCGACTACAAAGTGAAGCCTTGCAAGGTATAAAAGGTCACTTGAGAGTTTTTTTTTGTTAAAAAGTGATTTTTTTGATTCTTACGCTTTGAGCGGCGTGAATTTTGCATATCGCCCCGTGACGGCAAGAGCACTTGCGCTTCAAATTTATATTTCATTTCATTTACGATTGAGATGTACGTTTCATTTACATATACCATTGAGATGTACTTTTCAGAATTGATAAAATCTACTAAGCACTTAAATTTGAAATTTATTAGCGTGTATCTTAGCAAAAAGTGTGTCTGACGTTATAGCCTTTACCAATACAAGGTGTATACAGCTGTGGCAAGCAGATGCAGGATCATGAGGCCTACATTTCATATTTTACATCAAATGTTTTTAAATGACTTAAGCGTCGTATGTACACATAAATGAAGTCGATTCTAGCACTACCGCATGCTGCTCAGCCGTTCGTCCTTCTATTTGGTTAATTTAAATTTGTTCGAAAACTAAAACATGGACTATATGTCCAATGTGTTATAGCTGAACCCAGGTCAAATACCTGAACAATGCTTTAAGGCGAAGCTCACCCACCGAAAAGTAATGTGTTTTTTGTTTGGTGGTCACTTCATGGTGTAATTCATTTTAGCTTTTTTATAACAGCAGATGTCTATTGTGAAGAACTTCGAACAGTGATGGCGAAACTCTCACAGAAACAACCCCGACTCGTCAATCGATCTTTGCCATTATTGCTCCACGATAACGCAAGACCCCACACTGCTCGACAGACCGTTTTTACTTTATAAGACCTACAGGTTAAAAATTATACGTCGTTCTATGTACTCGCCGGATCTAGCCCCAACTGATTACAATTTTTAGACAGTAACCCGAAAGTTTTTTTCTGGAAAAAATCCCTTCATAGACTTTGTAGAGGCCTGATCACCAGAGTTCTATCGCAAAGGCAGAAATGATATTTATAATTAATATAGGGTTTCGTTAAATTTAGACCAGTGGATTGTGTGGTACAGGAACATATAGCTAGCTAGTTTTTGAAGCGTCTTAAAAATGACTGACGGCTCATTAATCAGTTTGTGCAAAGTAATCGCTGCAATTCTGTTTTATTTAACGCCCTACTTCGTAATGTAACAATAACGGTGAACAACAATATATGTAACGGCGGCAAATCGATCGTAGTCCCTTCCTTTCTCGGGCTCGGCCCTATATTGCAACGTACAAGCACTAACTAACAAGTACTAACTAACAAGTACTAACTAACAAGTACTAACTATCTGCCATTATAAAAGTTATATTTGAACAATTTTTTAATTTAAATCCAATTGAGCTTTAAATATTGTTTAAGTACATCGACTATTAAGCGATAGTTAACCTTTACCGAAGGCCTGTTAGTTCGTAAAACAACGATTAAACTTTCTAACTACTGCACATTCTTAAGCACTTGCGGAACAATACATTATCCAAATTATTCATTAAAACTCAAAATATATAGAAATAACTAATTTCATATAAGACACAAAAATCTCTCATCGAGTTCGTACCAAAAGTCTCGATCGAAGTTTCTAACATAATAAACGTATTCCAAATTTGATAGCAGATTTTTTTTTAATTGTAACAAATTTATGGGCAGAGTTATAGAGTAGCATTTTTTCTGTAACCGAAATGCCTGTTATGAGAACTATTTTGTTAACTTGAGAGAAATACTTCATATTGGATTTAGGTAAAGACTACGTACAATCATCTGTGCTTTCTTCTATTACTAGCTAGCTACCCGTCATTGGGCTCTGTATTTTTGGTCTATAATTTTTGTGATAATTAAACCACTATGTGCCTTCTGCTATTTAACTCTCTCGGGAAGAAAGGAACGGCAAATTTTCTTACGTCGCCATCAGATATCTAGATATGAAAAGTAAATTAGCTGCATATAAATTTATAAATAATTATAATAAATTTCACTGTTGGGCCAATACTGTTAGTAGTGTTCTCGAGTTCGATCTTCTATATGGAGGGCGCGACCAATGAGCTTTTGAAACTTACGTACGATTTGTATCCTTGATTTGACATTTACAACGGCGATAGGCTTACTACTTGTCACTTTGTATACATTTATTCGAGCTTTTGGTTAAAAGTAGGTTGAAGGATTAAAATGTCTAGACTTCTGACTACCTCAGTATTAAGTATACAGTCGTGATCTATTTAAATTATTATTTAATGTTTTGTGGAGAACATTTAATGCGAGCGGCCGGTACTTGAGTCTTTCTTATTTATTTATATGAGTTGTCAGGGCTATATAACCTCTTACCCTTTTCTGCCACCAATTAGCAGGGCAATCACAATTAGTTTAATATTTTGTTTAAAATTATTCAAATAATTAGAAAATATTTTGGATTGATGTTGGACTCCCATTCTAAAAGAGACAAATATCTCTTTTAAAATAGGCTTGTTGTATTTTGTTATTATTGCATTATGTGGTTTACACAGAAAGTGTCCGTGAATGTGTAAATTGATTCGAAAACTCAATTCAAGACCGGAGATAACCAATTTTCGTTTTGGTTCCATCCACTCAACAAATCTTCAGTAACAGGTTCACTGTGTTCTTGATCTATTAACGAGGTTTCAAGAATTGGAATAGCAAAATCTGGACTTCAATCTGGTAAATATTGTATTATTTAGGTAACAATGTCTGACACTGTCAAAAGTTAATAAGTGTAGCCTTAAATTAGACAAAATTATATTTTTGTCGATAATTGATAATACTTCATTTTAATAACTTTTTCTTAATATTGTAAAAACTGCACTTTGTTGGAGTGATATTTTAATACCATCATAAGCGAGCGTTGATTGCATCTATCTGCCGGTCGTCGTTTCAAAGCTTCAATGGGGAGCGCATATTGATAAAATATTACGTTGGTACAAAAGTGCCCAAGTCACTTTTATTTAGTTTACAAATTTTTCTGATTAGAAATCAGGTAAACACGGGAATAATCTAGTATTCTACAAAATATTCCAGGAGCTTTAAGTTAAGGGGTACCAAAGGTACTAACGATAACGGGTACAAAAACCTGGTACTACTGTTTATTCCAGTGTGAGTTATTAGTTTAAATGTTTCTATCAAAGGGACACAAGTTTTGAAGATAAGCCTCGCTCCAGTCTGTCAGTTGTCGTACATCTGGATATATATCCAGATCTGACCAAGAGCGAATTGAAACAGGCCATACCACTATTACTCGTCACGGACACACAAAATAATGAGTCGATCTGGTAGCGAGCGTGTAGCACGTATAGTCATCTGTGTAAGTCTACTTCTAGAACAAAGTAAAGGAGGCATTCTGAGGTCGATGATTAAGGTTGGTGAATATTGGGTTCACTGCGACAACGGAACGCGTGAAACCTTTTGGCTACTTGTTGGACAAGGCCCACCAACATAGCTGAAACCAGGCGGTCAAACACAAGAAATAATACTTACAGTTTTTTGGAATCGGTAGATCTAATATTATAGTGCAATAAACAGAGAAATATTGTATTTCAGAAACTTTCTAAGCGTGGTAGAGCTAAGCGGCGGCTTGTGTTGCTGCTCGAATTGGCCGGCTCGACCGGGTTGGTAACACGACCTCGCAGAATACTGGGGTGAAGTAGAGGGTTCTGAGTTTCGTTGGGTGAGTGAGGTAACCGGAGGCCCACTCCCGTTCCCCATCCCCTCATCTTCCTCTCTCCCATCTCCCAAATATCCTTATAGGCCAGCAACGCACCTGCACCACCTCTCTTGTTGCAGATGTCCGTGGGTGACGGTAATCACTTACCATCGGGTGAACGGCTTACTCGTTGGCCGCCTTTCCAATAAAATAAAAAAAAACTTGTACAAAAAAGTTTTGACTTTCATTATTGAAGGCACTTCTCTAGATATATTTAGATCTCGGAAAGTAAGTCTATAATGTATTTAAATATGGATACTTCTACTTATGGATACTTGTGACTTTTTAGGTAGGGTATTCCACCATCATTCGGTCACCTGAACCTCGGTTGTTGTCTAGCAGGATGCACCATGTGCAGGTAACGTTGGCGTTTGAAGATTCTTATTAAATGTACATAAAATTATTGCGTGGCCGCTGTAAGTAGATGGAAAATATCTGTACCGAAGAATTAATTAACATAAAATAAAGTGCAGAAAACCCTCAAAGAGTCTGCAATATCGACGGAGAATTTGATACTGTTAGGAAATACAAACTTTCTTTGTAGGTTCAAAGTTATACCACTTCTTTTGATATTAGGTATACCTTTAGTCTATGATATTTAACTGTATGTGAGGCAAGACATTATTTCTTTAAAAATGTTTGTACATAGTCAATTATTAAAATTGCTTAAGTGAATGATAATTTTCACATTATGTAGCCATTGTCATCATCGTGAATTACTTTACAAGTCTAATTCTGGAGATAGCTGTTTCTTACGAAGCACATCCACGAAAAATTTTCCCGTACTCGAGACGTAAGATAGACAGGGTGGTGGTGGTGGAAAGAAAATTTTTAATTTTAAAGATATAAGAAGATATAGAGGTGATTCTAAGATACAAGAAATAATTTTAAGGCGGTTGTAGCAGGTTACAACAGCATTCTTTACAAATAACTTGTTGCCATTACTGTAAATATTGATGTTGCCGATAAAAAACAAATTTAAATGAATAAGGTTTTTAGTTACCCCTTCCTAGACGTACTTGTTGACGTACTAGTTGATTCGTACTTATAGAAGGATTTAAAATATGATATACATGAGATACGTTAATTTTTGGTACATGCGTGTTTCCTTACGATGTTTTACTTCAGCACACGCGACAAACCGGCACTTAAGATTTTATAACAATTTTAGAGATTGCTTAAGTATAATAATATTCAAGTGTGCGTGGCCTATCCGCTACTTAGCTCCTCGGCTACTTAGCTCGGAGTATAGAATTTGTTAATAACTTGACTACAACGCCAACTATCAGGTCTTAGCATAGCTGTGAACCATCGTCTCGCCAATACAAAAAAATTAGTATGACCTCAATCAGCCAAGTCGTTCAGAAGTTACACATCATTAACAGATGTACCAATGATTACATACTCGTACACACGACTATATTTAGATATTATAATAATGTAAACTCATAAATTTATTATAAACAATAAATATATTGATTGTTATAATTCTAGTGGTCACGTTTTAGGAAATTCTACAATGAGACGTTTTATATTTTGGCGAGGTTTGTCCTCTAATTGAGTTTTCAGGACTTTATGCATTCGAGTAAGAACGTGTGTTGTTAAACTGCTTAACTTTTTTATGTTAATTACAAACGAGTATACGAACAAAGCCAAGAAATTTGCTAAATAAAGGAGACTGCTAATATATTTTCAACGGAGCTGTTTTATGAAAGGGTTCTTAAAATTAAATAGAATATTATAACTTAATTTACGTATAAACACCGGCACATTAAAAATAAATTAAACCATATTTTCTCTGTCAATACTAACAATATTAGTATAGACTTAAATATACAATATTTGTTTCTTGTAGTGTTACTAATGTTAAATATTGTATTTTAACATCAGTTTAGTTTTAAAAATTAGTCAACACGGACAACGCATTAAAACGACCAAAGTAAAGAAAAATTCTACACAATTTCACACGTACCACAAAGCAGCTCTAGGATAGTGAAAATTGTACTCACAGTATACTTCCATGAAGGCTTCTGATTGTGCCGAGTGGAATGACGGTGCCTCTTCAGACACCTCGCACCGGTACAGTCCACGGGACTTTAGAGTCAAGTCCCTCAGGTGCACACGACGTGCGCTCGACTTTTCCAACTGAATGCAGGAGCGTAATTAGGTTAATTATTGCATAATTAACTTTAAATAGCCTATTGTACTTCACCGCTGAGTGTAATAAACAGTGGAGTGGAGTAACATTACCGTTGAGTAGATGGAAACATTGAAAACTCTAGATAATTAAAAGCTAGACGTATCTCATTTCCCCGCCAACTGTGAAATATGTATTAATGCGAATAGAATTCTCTTATATATACATACGTCTATAGTTACTTAAGAGTTCTGTGAATATTGAATTCACCTCTGGAATCGGCTTTGTAATTTATTGGAACTTTTACATTTTTAAGTAGTGTATATGGCTTAAGTCAGCAAAACTCAAATTTCAGTAAAAGTTTATTTGTATTGTATTGTATAAATTTTACGTGATCGTTTCCTTAGTCTGTGAACGACCCCTCATCCGGTTGTATCGGCTATTCGTTTCATTGGTTATAAAATGTCAATGGCGACTTTTTGTGTTTGTGCTGAAGTTTACGATACTGAAATATATTTCCTGCATAGCTGACATCGATAAGTCATTTGAAAGAAAATATACGTAATTTACGGTACATATAATATGTAGTTACTAGATTTTGTCCGCGACTTTGTTCGTCTGGAATTCGGATATCCCTCTTTGCGGTTTGTTATCCTTCTTTGACGACAAAACGGTGCAAATGATTGATGTGATTTTTTGCGCAGCGACTAGACTAGTCATTGGAAGAATTCTAGTAAAAGGTCAAAATATACTAAAAAAGAAAGAAAATAAAAGATAGTCTGAGAGTCGGATAGTGATTGAAAAAAGGTCACAATGCCCGATTAAACAAATGCCATGCTGACAAAGTCGCCGCCAAAAGCTAAAATCACATTTTATCGCCATTTCCTATGAGCAAAGCTCGACACGATTGTAGACAAAAGAAGCGAGGGTTTGTTTTGTTACTACGCACATAGCTGTCGCTGAAGGCAGTGACCGCTTAAGTCAGGATATGCATTAAGTGAAAATCGACCCCACGGTTAGGTTAGATATGCTGTTAGCCCGGCGGCCTCAACACTTACGGCGGAAGCTTCGCACTTCACTGTTCACCTAGTATTCATAGGTACCGCGTATTCATAGGTGCCACCTTTAGTGTAACCTATGCAGTAGCAAACACAGACACGCAGTGCGGTAGCACTATGTTTTCCTAATGTTACAATTTAAAAACGGTTATCATCTCCATGATATGATCAAAACAAAGAATGATTTTAATTTGAAAATAATTTATGCTTTTACATCTTTTTTTAAATATTTCAAAACGTCGTATATAACTTAATGCTTTTAATAACTTGGGCTAAGCTTTGTAGGGAGACCTATTATGGTATCTGAATCTTTTTTGTACGAATTATTCGATGGCAATGATATCGTGATACATGATTTTCACGTATCTCTAACTAGATTCGCGGCGTACACGAAAATGCCTTTCCGACGATTAATTTTTGCCGTAATGAAAGTTATTTAAAATATCCACAAATCTACTCTATAGGGGGCTATAAATTACATACCTAAAACTTCCTGAAACAATCAGTTCATTTGTGAAAACCTAAATACAATCCGTTAAGTCGTTTCGGAGAAATTCGTGCATAGATAGACAGACAGATACGGAGGGTGACGTAGTATATATTCTGATGTATGTTACCCATAGACGTAGGTAGAAATCAGGTATTTCTATTAGACTTCCTTTGAGTTTTCCCTTAGCCGTTTTTTACCCACAGAACACTCTTTCTCAGCCTTGTAGTCGTCTGAGTAGTAACCACCCGCATTTCTGTCGCCAATCAGCAACGTAGCCACTGATGTGTTCCTGTTTGAATGTTATAGAGAGACATTATAATTACAAGATGTTAGGCATTTCATCTTAGTCCTTAGAGGTAACAATCTATTTGTAACCTACATAATATAGGGCATATAACCTACTAATCTAATGAAAAAGTAAAAAAATATTTTCAAATACGATGAATGAACAAATTAGAATATGTTTCTTAAGTTAAGCAATAAAAATGCATGGTATTTGGATTACGATGCAAACATTTTAACGGACTTAATTAGTCCTTGCGCAAATTTACACAAGCCTGTATAAATTGCCACACAAATGTGACACGCGATGTGAATTTTCATTAATGTAGATCATCATAGGATTTAAATATAGCGAGAGATTTGCGAGAAGCGATTAAAAGGTATTTTTTATGCTAAAATATCATGTAAACGCGGAAGAGGTTTTCCGGTACGTGAGTTTTAGACGTCATGATGATGACACATTTTAAAATGATGATAAATGTTTACAGCACTGTGAAATAAAAATATACCGCGCTCTAAAATTGCGCTTTCAAAAGCTCTTTTACTATGATATATTGTATTATATTTAGCTTGCTGCGAAGTTTCCGTTAGCTTTTTGAAATATTTTATGAACTGTAATTCTAACGTTATGTTGCGACCGATGCCTCGTTACTGAAGATTATATTGCTCATAACAAAGTTTTTAACTGTTTATTTGGTTACTTTGATGCAGGATTAGAAGAGAAGAACATACAATGGTATAAGTTGAAAAAAAAAAGATGTAGTGCAGTATTTTAAATAATAACAAAATATTTTCCATGTAGTGGCCACCTAAAAAACTTGCACATCTTTCGCCACGTGGCTATACCAAGAGCCGCTAATGTCACATGGCATTCGACAGATGGCCGATTAACCATATTGCCAAATGTTATACAGTAAATACTAAAATAACTTATTATGGGAAACAGAAGTTTAGGGCCATGACACATCCTGCCATTGAAAAAGACGCGGGAATTATATGATGTAATTGCCTCATCCCTCTCTTCCATCGAACATCTAGATGCACGGCATACTTCCCTTTATTCTAGAAATTCTTCTTCATTCGCAGTAATTTATGCTTTGTTATTTCTTATGAGTACAATATTTGCGCAAAAGATTGGAACAATTTGGTCAGCGAGTTATAGGCCGAATATTTTCAAGAGGAGACTGAATAGGTTCTTAATCAGCAATTGTTCCCATTAAATCATTCATCATCATTTAACACTAAGTTATATAGCAGTGTATACACTAACTATATACACACTTTTTCTTCCTTCTTTCATCAGGTCCTCGTCATTAGGTTAAATTAATAGTTAAGACAAATCTAAAGATCCCCTACTCGATGGGCTTACTAGTCCATTCAAGAGTTTCGTTACTCATCTTCCATCTGTAATCATCAGACCAGCATTGATCGGTTCTTAATATGTATGGAAAATTACAAATTATTTGGATGTCTGGAAGTGGGCGAAAATTGAAGTGAAAGATTTCATTGAAGTCTTACATAAATACTCGTACATATAGATAAAGCTAATAAAAATGTTCATTATAACATTTTTGAGCCAATATAATGCGAAATATTTTCTTAAATAAATTCGTATTTAATTCCTTTAATTAATTTGGAAGTTTGTTATAAATCGTGGGTGCCATGCAGAGAGCACTCTTATTCATGAGCATTAAGTTGCTTTTGCGTACAAATATTCTATTGACATCATGCTTGCTGCGATTATATCTTGATTTGACTAGAAACATCTAAAAATGTCAATGGCTTATATTCAGTTAAAACTAAAAAGGGAATCGAGCTGTTCACTGAACGATATTTCTCTCAGATAGGTCTTTTCTAAGTAAGACTGTATTTTCGGTTTTGGTATTTTTTGAGATGGTTAATTGATTATCATTCGAACCCCATGAGATTTTCAACGTGTTACTTTAAGTCAAATCCTACGATACACATGGGAAGGGGAGACGAGACGAATATCGCAGATTTTTTACATTGCTTCTACATAGCACCGATAATAAGTCATTGAAAATATCTTAACAACACAAGGCAAAGAAGAAAAAAGAGAATCACTTGTTAAACGAAAAATTAAGAAATATGCATATAACTTTTACCCCATGGTAGAGCCAAGCGGCGGCTTTTGCTACTGCACGAATGGGCTGGCTCAACCGGGATGCTACCACGGCCTAGGAGAATACCGGCATGAAGTAGAGGCATATTGTTCTTTTGCGTTTCGTTCGGTGAGTGAGGTAACCGGAGGCCCACCTCCTCCCTGTCCCCCTCCTCTTCCTCCCTCCCATCTCCCAAACACCCTTAAAAGCCGATAACGCACCAGCAGCAACTCTGGCGTTGCAAATATATGTGGGCGACGGTAATCACTTACCTTCAGGTGAACCGCTTGCTCGTTTGCCGCCTTTGCCATTAAAAAAAAAGCTTCTTTAAGTAAGTAAACTTATAAAATATCTTTGGACAGTAAAGTATCTTAAAGTAAAATATGACACAAATATTCTTAACAGTGTTTCCACGGCTACTTACATCCACTTTAACGCCTTCAAGTCTATGAGCATGCTGTGGAGGCCTTAAGCGTGGCATATATCTGTAGAATTCCTCATTATCTCTGTACCACTTGACAGAGTAAAGTTTTCCACCTTCTAAGTCGTAGTCGCAAGTCATCGTGACCGATTCCCCTCGCGGTTTCAAACTTGGAACTGATATGCCCACAACTCGTAAGCAAATTGAAACTGTAATAGAAAACTTTCTTGAGAGTGCTTATGCAGGCTAATGAGATTCTGAGAAGCAAACATGTAATATTATTAGTATAAAAAGAAAATTTGGTAGACTTTTAAATTAGATGTATCATTTATGTTTAACTAACAATGCTTAAAATATCTTTAATTAAAGTTGGTAGAAATACAGATAAATCATTAAGTAATTTATTCTGTCTATTATTTAAATTTGCACAGTGTTTAATATAAAACGGTAAATGGAATATGTCTTTTCTTAGCTCGATTTCCCAGAAGGCGCTAGCAAATGCTGAGTGCTTTTAATAGAAAGTCATACTTATAGCTTATTATTTATTAAGACTACGACTTATTGGTTCGTGTACATAACTGCTGAGTCATGGGTTTCGTTTGGTTTGATTCCCAGCGCGAGCTAATATTTGTGAAACACATAAATTATTGGTTTTAGGGCCTGTTTTGACATTGTTGTGTATTGTGTCCTGAATAGACGAGTGAGTGAAAGCTACAGACGAGTGAGTCCCTCTGTGTTACTCTGCGTATACTTGAGGCAATATATCTTACGTCGTTGACAACTGCTGACAGTATTCCGACATTGTCGCCGTGGGTAAAATCAGTAACATTATCATACTTTTAAGGCGATGCTCTTGATGGTAGGCAGAATGATTGGTGACAGTAGAAAGCAGAAAATGAAAGCAGGTTGAAGGACGTTTATACGGAGAAAAGCATATATTATGCACCATGCACAATATGTAGTAGCACTGTTTAATAGTTAATTTAATCACTGCATAATTCGCTGTTAAGATTTAACATTAGATGTAATACCTAAAGTAGGGTATATTTATTAACAATGGTTTAGTCGGTTCGAATCCCAAGAGGAATCTTTTCAGGATCTGTTATATTGCGTTCGTTTCATAATTTATGACCACAAGGTCTCATTGATTATTAGTTCTATTGTATTCAACAGTTCAGAATAAAATATTATATTGAGATCAAATCGATATTACATAACACAATTGAAATCGACCCTGTAATTAAGATTAAGCTTTTCAGTCATTATTAGTTTAGAATTTCTTTGTCTTTTAGAGTTCCGTACGGAGCCCTCTTACTAAACCTATGCCGTCTGCCAATTCATACGTTGGTCCGTCCGTCCGTACATTCGTTCGTCTATTCGTTCGTATGTCCTACCTTTAAAGGGCTGTTTACCTTTTGAATAATTCGTAGCCGTCTGAAATTTTCACTGAATATGTTTTATCAGCGGAAGTTTTAACAAATAATAATAATTAAAAAGTAAAAAACGTGTTTTTGGTTTTGCTATTTCGTAATATGGCCCAACGTCAAACTAAGTATGAATATAGTGCAGACTCTAAAGTAAAACAACGAATAATAAAAACTGGCTAAATCGTGCTTGCGCTAAGAATATCGAACTGAATGAAAAAAAAATCACATTTTCATTGGTAAATACATAACCGATACATTGTGTAGTTGTACGGAACCCTCGGTGCGTCTCACACTTTGCCAGTGTTTTAAGAACGATATAATGTTATTGTATATTATCTTTGGAAGTTCTATTATTTTCTATACAATTAACGTTTTCAAAAAAAAAAAAATTGATGGAGTGAACCATAACGGCATGTCTTTGTCAATTTTGCTTATAAAAGGTTTAAGGATGAAAAAAGAACGAACACTCTGAAGTCTTTTATTTATAATTTATATTTATATTTATCGAAGTTATTGGAAATTAAATTATAAAAGTTTCTATAATTTATTGACATTTTTTTAAATCAAAAATATTTTCACTAAAGACAATAAAATTAAGCAAGAAATAAATAAATGACCGGACAGTGCTCGTAAATTTATATATTTCACACAAAGTGTTACTGTAATAAATAGTCATATTACTTTAATACAATTTTTAGTAAATTAAATTTGGAATCAGACAAGGACTTCATATCCTTCAAAGATCCTTAAAGATGCTTAAACGACTTTAATATTATTTTTTATGGCTTCTACGTCAAGTATATATTTAACAATATCTTCAGTAGTTATAAAGAGCACTTGAGTATTTAATATTTTTAAAATTACTTGAATATTTTATACGGTTTATTACTGTTTAATCGTGGGAAATCCAAAAACTTTACTCAAGCAGATAGTCAAAAATAATTCACGAAATTTCTTACCTTTTGCATATGTAAGAATACAAAAACCGACTAAGATTACACTTTTCATTTCGTACTATTTTTATAGATATATCTTATATCAGACAGGGTTCACAAAGTATTTAGCTATAAATAACAATTAATGTTGTTAAACTCTTTATAAGTGGAAACTTTAACGCGATGTTAACTTTTGTTTATTACTTAAGTGGAAATGAATATGTTTAAAAGATGTTCACCAAAGGCATAATACATAACTGTGACACAACATTTTAAGTAAAAGGACTATCGATAAAAACTTTTGGCGGGTCGTCGGACCGCAAGGGAACGAGTGTAGTGTTCCGCGCGCCCCGTACAACTGTTGCTACGAGCGTGCTAATGCTACGAACCGTAGAGCGGCTACGCTCTTCGATTTCTTTTGTACCTGGCTAGATTTTTCACTAAACTGTGAATGTCTATTAAATTACCTCTTACATAATAAAGCGTAAAGTAAATAACTTTAAGGATTTTATTTTAAACTTGAATACAGTACTATGTAAGTAGTACTGTACGATATTAGCACACAAAATTTTGTACTATTAATGTACACAATGGTATATCAGAGCATAATGGAAATGACCTGAATGAATCCTGCTGCTGTTCAATGCTCTCTTTTTACCTTTTATCAGCCTATATTAGTCCATTGCTGTACTTAGGCCACTCCGAGAAAGCGCCAGCAAATGCGAGCATACATTTCTAGGAAGGTTTGCCCATACACAATACGCCGTGCAAGCAGGTTGATGAGCTCAATGCTGGTACCCTCGTACAGGAGATGTACTCTCTATTACTATTGAAAGGGATTTGGCAAATTTGAATGGATATTTCGCCATCATTCGGCCGCCAGAACCTCTTATTTCCCTTTGCCTTATGCTAGCAGGTTGCACCGCGTGCAGATGAGACAGTATATTCTGCTTACACCAAAAATATGTATAAAAGTAGAAAAATAAATTAATTTGATTAATTATACATTATTAATTCTACATAATAATCTTCGGGAGCAAATTCTGCGACGAGGCTCGCCAACATTCATGTTCTATTTCTCGGAGAGGCGCAATATGGGATATCTACCCTTCGTCGTTGCGAATGGATGTCCGTAATTTCTGCCAACCTTTTGAGTAACAGGCGTGATTGCTAGTATAGTTCTACATAATTCCTTCAAATACTTACTTCATACTTTAAATTAATTCATATATGAAATAATTAGCTGTGTCCCATGGTTGTACCCCTGTTAAATGCCTGTATCATAGACATTGATGAGTACATGTCCAAGATTTATGGTTACTGATCCGCTCCTATCGGTTGTATCGTGATGTTATTTAGCCTTTAATCTTTATCAGTGATCGATCTAATATAAATTGGACTGGTAGTTCCTGAGTTTAGCGCGTTCAAACATACAAAGTCTTCAGCATTATAATATGAAGTATAAATAACATATGAAAGCTAAACGTCATATACGAGTAAAACAGCGTTCTATACGTAAAGTATTTATAAAAAATGCGTTAATGGCAAACATTTCCAGCATTAGTCGGATTCATTTGGGGTCGCATTAGTATCGTTGCTGTATCAAAGCACTGACCACGGATTAGTGACGGATTTATTAAATAGGTAATTCGCTAATGGGATACGGGTAACGTTTTCCATTTGTTCCGACACGATACGAAAACATTTTTTCGTGGTAAATCTCTGCTTAAATACTTTCTTGGTTTGTTACACTGTGTTTTGAAAATATCAACCATTAGAATTGATCAAAGACTATCGACTATGTAAAGGATTAAAACATCTTCATTCAAAACCCACAACTGTTCTTAACTTCGTTTCTTAACTTATTATACTTGTAGATACGTGTACTTTAACTTATTTGTTACTTATATATCAAATGAAAATCATGTCTGTCACTATTCTTTGGGAAGCGGGATTCATGTTTACACATATAGATAATATTTTCGTAAATTTATTAACATGGAAAATTTTTAATATTAGTTTCTATAAATAATTTACGAAGCAAATCAGAAGTGCACGCTGAATTATTGACATGAAACGAATTTAAAATCTTGATATGAAGACTAAGTGTTCCGACTAACTTTCAATATCAGTGAAGTATCATCTGCAAATAATTTTATATTTGATAAATTCTAAGCGAAGAACAGCAGATCGTATGTAAATTGGATGTAAAATTAGACCTAGAACGGATCTCTTAGCCTCACCCATTTTTACTTTAGAACCTACATAATTTACGCCTTACCTGCACCATTTAGATCCTATTACTATTTTAGAAATCTGATAATTGGAAAACCCGGCTTAACCATAATATTTTAATTTACATAGCAAAGTAATCTGATCAACGCAATCAAATGCTTTTCATAAGTCACAGAACAGACCAAACGGAATTTATGAGTTTATATATATAGGTTTATATAAATAACATCTATATCACGCACTGTAAATATCCTATTTTCAGTGCGTAATATATAACTTTCATTAAACTTACTCCTGCATCAGTTATGGGCAGCCCCATGATAAGTATAAATAGATTATCATGAAATAATTCATTAATATTAATGAGCGATAACATTACACCCCATCATTATTATTTAAACTAAAATAATTGTCGACTATAAAATAGTAAAAGTGTCGATATCTATGGACACAATCCTAGAGCTTCCTCTTGAATTTATTGGTAGCGCGAATTTTCTTTGAACTCGGTGGTAACGACTTTTGAGGATATCTTTTTGCATAATTTGTGTCGATTTTATCGGTCCCAAGGAAATATTTAACTTAATTTAAGAGCCTATCTCTATAAGCTTATTACTAAAATAATTAATTACTTTGCAGATTGCAAAGTTGCAAAGAATCGAAAATAGGCTCTGGTATACTGCCTATGGTGTACTGATAGACTGAGGTCTAAATCAACACTTGATTTGGGTTTATTCGGAAAATTCATCCGAATGTGGTAATAATTTGGATTGCAAATTTTAGTTTTAACGCTGAAATGAATTTTCATAACCGTATCGATGTATGATTTTTATTTGAATTTAACGCAAATACTCTAAAATTGGCTTGTGTCATTAATTTATTTTAAAAAAGGAATAGCTTTTGCCGCGTATTATCTATGAGTACATAAATAAATAGACACTTCAGGCTTCCGAACAGTGAATGTTACATTTATATCGTTTTGTGGTTAATGTGTATGGATCCTATTCTAGCCATTATTTTTTTACAGTATTTTCCTGGAATAAAATGACAGAAATTTTAACTTGAGTCAGACGCTACAGCCTAAACATTTTTTCAATTTGTCCCGTATTTTTGCCGTTAAAATGCCAGTGCTGCCAATGCTGATCAAATCCAGGGTTTTCCCGGGATAATAACCATCGTAGTTTTTAAGTTCTGTGCTACCTAACCTAACTAACCTTTCAAAAAGTAAAATCCTTTTCAAAATCGGTCCGGTAGTTTATGAGGGATGCCTGAACAATCTGATATACAGACACAATTTTTTTTTACCATACCTTACCTCATCAGCCAGTAAATAGTCTACTGAAGGACTTAGTCCTCTCATATAAGGAGAATTTTCCATAACCGCTACGTTTGGGCAGCGGATTGTCGATCGCAGTACCAGGCACCTTGCACATTAGGCGCTATCCCGCTATCTGTCCGTAGCCATTGCAATTTGTTTAGGCTTTTAATTAGTAGTCTCTTACGATACCCATGGAAAGAAACGGGTTGGCAGATTCTTATGACTATACCATACACATATTTTTTAATTTTGGAGTTAGGCGTATATCTTTTCCTAAAGTTTTTTTTTAAATATCTTCAAAGTACTGCTATGGCTTTTTTTACGAGTATGGCATAGTATAGATTAAGTTGTGAACCAAATAAAACTTTAGAGAAAACTTCAGAGAATTTGAGTATTAATAAAATGCAAAGCATTCTATTTTAATGGTTTAAGCGTCGTTGTTTTACGAAATTATTTTATGCGGCTATTTTAGGTAGTCATAAGCTCTTACTCTGTTTTTCTTAATAAGGTATACCCTTCGTTTAATTTATGTTTAATTAAATGGTGGTGAAATTGCAAACGTTACTGTTAGCATTTTTAATTATGTTTATCCTGCGCTTTATAACGATCAAAGTAATGTTTAATTAAAATTTGTATTATCTAGGCAGTTATTCCCAGGCTGCTATATCAGTCGTTATTCCCGTAAATGAATTTTTTATGGGTATAGGGTTGCATGAATAATTTTAAATACTGTATGTATTCAACATTTTTTTACTGAAATAACGTGTCATAAATGGGCACATTGTTTGTTTGGTGTTAACCCTTAGCGTGTTATAATAATACATTTTCTATTACTACAACAAGTCATGAGATTTTCTACTGTGTCGTGGAGGTGGATCGTTTTACAGACATAAATGTCACAATGGGTCTGTCCATGGGACATTGATGTCAACTTGCTGCTTAAAATAGCCCCTTCCTGTCATTGAGCCATCAATACCGTTGATTAAGACAGTATGCATTGTTGCCAGTTAACTGGCCTTTAATTTTCTACACTAAAATACAATTAAAATATATTATCAACAGTGCTATATTGTGTCCGTCCGTCTCTGGTAAACCAATTATACTGGCATTTTCATACTGGCTGTGAATTACAGCCTAACTCTACTGAGTACAAATGTATTAAATATAATTGAATATGTATACTTTTTTTTTTATTAATTTCAATAATAATAATCAACATATACACAAAACTACATAATAAAAACCTATAATTGAAATAAAATATATAAACTAGCCGATGCAATGCAGAGAACAAGGGCAGTTTCTGTTTTATGTTTCGGGTTAGTTTCTATGTTTTATGTTTCTGTGCATCTGTTTGGCCCTAACATGATCCTATGTATCAACTCAGTTTTCTAGGTTTCTCGACTATTTATTGTATTTTTTTATTGAAGAAGGGGGCAAACGTGCGTGCGGTTCACCTGATGGTAAGTGATCACTGACGCCCACGAACATCCACAACACCAGAGGAGCTACAGATGCGCTGCCGGCCTCTAAGGAAGGAATATGCTCTTTTCTTGAAGGTCCCTAAGTCGTAACTGTTCGGAAATACTGCTGGCGACAGCTGATTCCACAAAGTCGAAGTGCGTGGCAAGTTGTATATTAAAAAGAAGACATTTGGAAAATTTCCGCAGTGAAGTAGATCCACTGCAAGGTTATTAACGGCGTCTCTTCGTAAGTATCGTCATGTTTGACAAGTTTAAGTGTATAATATTTTTAGGGTTAGGCTAATCTCAAAATTTTATGTATTATATAATATTACAAACATATTTAAGTTAGGATTTCTCTTGCCCTGTCTGACCTGATGATGAGACGTGATTATATTTGTACGAATCATGGCTCAACAGTCTAAACACAAAATGTTTGGAGTTTCTCTTATAATCTAAAAGTATCGGCGTACCTTTTATTCTTATTTTTGACAAACACCGTTTATTTGTTAATCAATAATGGAACCAGTGTTGGCAGCCCTGTCAATAGACCGTTCGAATCGTGACCGTTTTTTTATATTACCAATTAAATTGTAAGTCATAAAACAGTCAAGCAGTGGCAGGTCGCATATCATTAGTAGCTGATTACATTATACATTCATCGAAGGCCAGATTTACGTAAACAGCTTATTTTGCGGTGCCATGTTGGAAATTGCATTGCTTTTGTCGAAATGGCGGCTCTTGTGATATTCACAGTTTAATTTACGCTCGCATCGGCTTTGAAATGGGGTATTCTGTTTGTGGATGTAATAGATGCTTTTATAGTGAATTCACTCGTGAAAAGAGAAATAAGTAGATTGAAATCAAATAATTACGATTATACATATTTTCACGTCAGTGTAAATAGAAATGCAAAACCGTTATATATGTTTGTTGTTTATAATTAAAAATGAAAAAAAATTAAACAGTTAAAATTTAGAGATAATGAAAGAACCTACCACCATTTCGCATACAAAAGTGATATATGAAGTGTATATAATGAATATATATACATTGAAGTGATGTATGGTATAAGTAGTGCACACAGTAAGTTGGGCTGGTGCTTTTCTTCTCCTCATACACGGTAATATATACCATTTGATTACGAATGCAGAATTGTGTGGAGTATATTCTTTTAAAATAATAGACTTGTACAAAGTAACTCCTGATTCTATGTTAACGGAAAATATTAACTACTAAAAACTTTAGATTTTATAAATATTTTTTTTTATTTATTCTAGTTGTTTGAATATACTGTGATACAATAAAATATGTGCATGTAAAAACATACGTAGTACAAATTTATTTTTGCTTAAGTTTTAAAATTTATTAATTTATTAAGTTGTTTCTGAAAAATTATTGATAATGTTCACGGAGATATCTTTCGGTTGGTAAGAAGTTTTCTTTTTAGCTTACCATATCTTAACAGCCTATAAATAGTCCACTGCAGGACACAGGGCTCTCTCATACGGAGGATATGCCATAATCGCCAAGCTCGGCAAGCCGGTTGGCGATCGTAGTACCAGATAACTCGCACCTAAACTGCTGCAGCCCGTTATACTTCATTTTCATCTGGTATATTTCGAGATGGTTATTACGCCATCAGTCGATAGCAATTGCGACTTTCAAGGCTTTTCCCTTAGTCGCCTCTTACGATACCTGCTAGCAAAAATGGGGTGGCAACATCTGAAGCCGGTGCAACGCTGATAGGGGAACTTTGATTAAGAATTGTGTATAGGTTTCAAAAATTGTAATTTTCATCTCCAAAGTACTTTATAATTGGGTAATTAACTATACATAGTATATATAATGCATCTATGCTTTGTAGCAATCTGTGGAGGTCACCTATGTTAAGCAGCGAACGTGTGTCAGATTGAAATGATGAATATATGTAAGTATATATATATGTTTATTTCAAAAACAATATAACCTACGATTGTTATTTTGGTTATAGTCAATAAATGTATCGATTTGGTCGAACTAAATGCTGACTTAATTTTGCCGCTAACTATATACACATAGTAACAGTATAGATTAGTCCCGAAGGCAATTCTGAAAACCGATGGCTAATGTGACCGAATACGAGATGCGATTGTTAAGTAGATACAATTACAATTCGAACATGTTCAATTCAATTGAATTTAATTTCCAAATTTAAAAGTGTTAATAATACATAATTTTATTAGTCAGTGACTCTAAGGTTATTAAGTATACAGTTGGTAAAAACTTAAGAAAAAATGTCAAGAGAGTAGCTAAAGTTATTACATTAAAAGAATTATATAACGAAAGTGATAAAAAAATATTATACTATGTAACAGCTATATACATAATCAACATTTAAATAGCTATATATTGCCAATATACCCTTGCCAACCTGTAAATAGTCCACTGCAGGACATCGGCTTTTCCTACAAGGAATGATTTGCCAGAATCGCCACGCTCGGGAATTGGATTGGCGATCGCAGTACACGCGGTAGAGGTTATCAATTATTGTGGAACAAAAAGAAATAGCTGAGGACCCCGGTAGAGGCTGGTTCAGGATATTGTAAAGGAGTTGCATGACACAAATTTAAACAGGACAAAATAATAAATTTAAAATGAGTTTCCGATTTGATAGAGACTTCCGAGTCTAGAAGAAGAGAGAAAACAAAACAAAATTTAACACATTTCATATAACCATTACTAAAAAACTTGTTTAGTGGCCAATTCGCCCGTTAAGCAGTGGTTACAGTAAATCTTTTTAACTTATGTGGCCAAAGTTTTATGTCATTAGTCTAATAATTTAAACCTTGAATAATTCATCAATACATTGAATATAGTATAAAAAACAGGCTTTATTCTCACGCTATCTACTCGTCATTAGGTGAAATGAATAGGACTCGAGAGAAATCAAGTGACATAACAGACTTCTTCTTAGATTTCAACACAAAAATTTTAATATATATTAAAAAGAGAAATTTTGGCACAGCAGATAAGACCCCTAATGTGAGCCAGAATTCGATGGTTTTACCAGTAGTCATTATAGAAAAACTAAACCCAAGAGGGTTCAGTTTCTCACCTTCCATCAGGCCAGGTCGATGGTAATATATTATTGTACTGTCATCGGAATTACATACATTTGCAATGTTTCAAATGGTACATGATAAATAGAATTGGGTGAAATTTGGATTTTTAGATTTATTTTTAAAAAATATGCTCGGGTCATGCTAGAAATATAAGTGTGTTGAAAATGGGCATTGAATAATTTTCGAAATAACGGTATGCGGTGTGATGTCTGTGATAGGTCAACGAAGCGGTTCCCCGAATACAGAAATCGAACTCCAACTGACAAATTCGGTGCCCGACTTAAGTATGCAGGTGTTCGGTAAGGGTAAAGAACATTTTCTGTTCTGTACATAGTGGTTCATTAAAGTTAGACCCAAATTCTTGCCGCGGCAAGGGTCACTTAGTTACATCTTATTGGTTATTCAGCCGCCGAGCCCAACGACGGGTCAATACACCTGTGTCCACTTAGGCACTTTACCACTTTATATATTTATGACTGCACAAGCAACTTGAAAGTTGACAAAAATTTATAATAACCTCTTGTACTAGTTTCACAAGATTTATTTAGATAAAATTGTGTTTTATTGTCCGGCAATGCAATTGTACAAGGTAACATTAACTTAACTGTAATTACAGATTTCATACAAGGCAATTTTTTTTCATTCTAATGTTTAAATTAGTGTAACGGGCTCTTAGAGGGAATGTTGTTCATATTCTAACTTTCGTGTGGTACAAATGCACTCTGCTCATTGCAAAAAAATGCTATGGGATTAAGAGTTTGTCGAAATTAAAGGATTGTACCTCTTCTATATAACCTTATATATTTCATGGAGTATCAGAAAAGCGGCTATGTGCTAAAAACCCGCCATGTTTCTTACGTTCGAGTACATATACTTCGTTGTTGACTAGGGACGATTGACCTATCTGCCTACCCGGTGAAGGGTTACAGGCACAGAAGTTTAATGTATGTGTGTATGATAAACGAGCATACAGTGCACCTGATGATAAGTAGGACTGTAATAGTCCATTGATCCTTTTTGATAAAGAATTAAGTGTGATGTGTTTTTACCCCTGAAACGAGGGAAATAATATATGTGTATGCATTTGCACATGTGCGTGCATGTTTATGTGTGTGATATTCAATCATACTTTTATTGTTTGCGGTGCAGATATTCCATTATGTTACGTTCGATCCATCGATTCTCGGTGATTTCAGTAGCCTAAGTGCCCATTGTTTCTTTGATCGTAGTTACCTTCAGTACATTAACAGGTATTGCTTTCCTTTGTATATTCTTTGTTGCCTAAAATATACCCTTTGTCCCGTTCCAAATTTCTTGAAATCATTTATAGGGCAAACATTTAAACGTCATTGAGCAACAATCATCAAAACTTTCATATTTGTAATATAAGTTTTATATATGGTAGCCCGATAGTGAAATTCACATTTATTATACGGTCGGTTTACGCGTGTTTATACGTGATATAAAAAAAACAACATTGAACAATAGCATTGGTGAATTACGTTGTTCCATTATTTTTTATAATGAAACTTAAACATTAACTTGACTAGTTCAGTCTAGCGCTTTGCCGATCGTTACCGCAGTAGGCATGCTTCGCATCTTCGCTCAGCTCGCGTATTGTGGGGGCAAGGGCGGGTTATGTCCCACATGGACTGACTAAAACACCTTCGTTCCACCTTCTTCGCGTATAGGCAGGGTCATCAAAGCCTCGAAACCAATGTGGGCAACAGACCTCCCAAGTCCGCCACTCGGAGGCCAAAGGCGTGCGCTTGTAAGCACTAGTCCTCCCGACACCAAGATGGGATCAGGTCTGTGGCACCACCGCCAACTACTTTATTAACCACCATTTCGGCCGCGGATGGTAGGGAAAGCGGGATATCGTGATATCAACAATCGTCTCTCGGTGCGGCCCTATCATCACCGTCTCTGCCGCTGATGCTATGGGAACATGCGACACCCGCCACAGTCGCGGAGGACAGCGATGGCGAAACCAATACTAAAAATACCAAAACTCGGGCCAGCCATATCCTAAGAAAGACCAAGCATAAGGCGTCTAAAATATTAATTAAAAAAAAAGAAAAATTACTAGGCTGCCTAAATGAATAAATCATATCTAATAATTTTAAATAATTTTTCAAGATATTTTATCTTCTTGTCTGTTTAAGCTTTGTCATTTTCGAGCACGCCTACCGCTAAGTATTTATACTCGTAGTAAGGTAGTATCCACAAGACTATATTTCAGAGCAAGCTCTTGATATAGAATCCTGGCTACTAGGTTGTGTCTGTACAGGTACGCAGAGTGAGGAAGCGCTGATTGTTTGGCGCTTTCCAACCCCAGCTATCAAGATGCTTGGATTGATACAGCTAGGTGGGCCAGTCCAAGGTAACCGCTCGGATGCGAGCTGGTGAAGTGTTGTTGAGGATTAGCATCGTTGGTTTGTACTGTTCTCTCAGTCCTCCGTAGCTAAGGTGGAGTCGCGAGGGAAGAATAGATTTTAGTTCGCGATGTGATGCGCCACTCTCCGTATCCTCCGAGACTATGGCTAGATCGCACCACTAGTGCGTTCGTGGTGGGAGAGAGGAGAGTCGGTATTACGATGCTCTGGACCCGAGTGGCTGGTGAGTATTGCGGAGAGCGGACACTGCGAAATTCGATGCCTACCTGGGTTAAGCCAGATCGATAAGTGGCGAAGGTTGAAGGTTTTAGTCGTTGCAAGCCTGGGGTAATCTATCCTTCCCCGCTCTGGGGCGGGAATACTTCAGTTAATTTCCGTAAAAAAAATTGGGCTACCTTCTGCCATTAATAATATTTTTAGTACATATTATGATTGATGTGAAGATAACTGACTGGATTCGAAATAATGTGATCAGAGAGCGTTGTGGCGTGAAAGACGATTTAGTGACAAGAATTGAGAAAGGGACGCTGAGCTGGTTTGGACATGTAGAGGATGAATGAAAGTAGGTTGACGAAACATATATATGAGGCGAGTGTAAATGGTAGAGTCGGGAGAGGAAGACCTAGGCGAACATTTCACGATCAAATCAGACACGTTCTGAAAAAAGGCCAGGTACTACTCTTGGTACACTAAACCAACGAGCATGCATGCGAAGATTGATGAAAGTGGAAGAAGCGAAAGACGTCTGTCAGGACTGTAGCAAGGGGAAGAAGAAGAATGGAGAACGAATCTTGCTCTCTTATTTAGTACTTAAATAAGACCCTATAAAAAAATATTATACATTGTTCCTCGCCAAATGGTATGACATTCGGTGAGGAACAAAGTAATACGCATAATTTAATTGCACAATTTGTATGCAGATACGAGTAAGAAGACCAATTGTTTTGTAATTTAGAAATATTATGTTATATGCAGTAAAGGGTAGTAAAAGTAGTTTCATAAATAACAATTAATATTCTACGGAAATTACAATACACCATATTTACTGTGTATTTATTTTGTTGAAGAATTTACTGCAGTTTCTAGTAGTGTAACAATCGGTATAACATGTGTTCAAAAACTACATTTATAAACTGAATTATTTTAAATGTAACCTCACTCTTTTATGTCTGAATAATAGGACAAAAAAATTAAGGTAAATTATGATAGCTATATACTTGTTATTTTGAGTACTGCGGGCTAACGATAAGAATGGCTACGCAATGAGCGTTCGACCATCGTTTCTTTGTTATGTTTTACAGAACAAAAATAAATTCTGATTATCTATATTTTTCTTCATCATGAAGTAGAAGTTGTTACATAACATTACGTCCCGCAATTAAGTTAGGGCCAATTTTTATGTTAAAAACTACCTAAAATTTTAGTATATTTAACCGAAAATTAATATATTTTTAGCATTAAATATTTCGAACCTGAGTACGACACTGATTAAACTTACTACTACTACTTACTTATACTAAAACCGAATTAATTTCTTTTATACTTGACGTGGTAAATGTCGATTTAAATTCGTTCTCGGCGGTTGTTAAACCAAAAAAAAAATTACATAAAGGTACAACTTGTACAAAATATTTTAAAAATGATTAAACTTGACTTAAAACCGATTTCAATATCCAATCTATCGCCCGATTTGGCATAACTTGTATGCAGTTTCTGTCAAATATCGAGGATATTGAAAAGCGGCCACATGTGTTGCGGTGACTACAATTAAACTCTAATTTGAATCGCTATACGTTAACATCCAGTATTTTAATTTTTTTTTATTTTACTCTAGCCTTTAACAGTTACCAATAATATAATAACATGACATTCATACTTAACTTTTTAACACAAATATAGCGCCGGCTCTAAATTATCTCGATTATGGAAAATTCTTCTTTTCCTTTCTTTTATTTAATCGATGAAATATATTAATAAATTAAGACGGGGATTTTGCCTGAATTAACAAACGGAATATTAAATAAATTTTACCGCTCAGTCCATGTTCGTGACTCGATTATTATGTACCTGAGTTAGTCCCGAGGGCAATTACGGAGGCAACGTTACACTTCAACATCTTTGCATATAACGTAACATAGTTTAAGGAGATACAGAAGTAAACGTTCATTGTTTAAAAAGTAAAAATTAAAGAAACAACAGGTACAAGTTCTATTTCATTTTAAGTTTTTAATTTGATAATTTAATTGTTCAAAAGGTAAAAGACAATTAAATAAAATGCATTATCAATTTAAGAATTCATCGCATAGTGTTGGACCTGGTGCAAATGGGTATATATGTATGTATCTTGCGACATGGCACCATGAGATGGCCCAACATTTGAAATTTGCTAGACCTAAAACCCTAATTATTAATTACTTTACAGGAGACTAATTTTAGACTTTTTTGAATTTTGAATTTTTTTTTTTGAATTTTTTTTAGTATTTTTTTAAAACGTGTATTCACTCCAATGTATGAGTTATTTTTGAACGTTTGTCGTACTGCTGATAATATCTTATATTTTATTGTGGGCTCTGTGGGTCTATTTTTCTCTATTATCCGTATTTACTTGATAAAAATTGATATTTGAAATAGTTTGTATGATGTTTTTGCCAAAAACGATATCTTACTAAATATAAACACTACTACTTAGTTACGTTTAGCTTACTAAACTAGTAAACAGCATATTTAGTAAGCTATAGTTCTATATACGGTACAGCCGCGCTACAGGTCGGCTCGATTCAGAACGAATTAAGGAAGATCACGTTAAGAGAATATAAAGCTGCTATTTTTCGTATGGTGAGTGTATGAACCGGACACGTTGTACTGTTGTACGTGGTCGAACCAAGCGGCGACTTAAGCGGCTGGTCCTATGGGTCAGCTCTTGTCCTTCTGCGTTTCGCTGGGTGAGTGCGATTACCAGAGGCCCACTCCCCCCTCCTCCATCCCCTTTCCGCATCATCCCTCCCATTCATTAAAAAAAATATCGAAATATGGGTTACATTTAGAGCCTCGTTAGTTCCACACTAGAGGAAAATAGTATTGCTGTAGTCGCGACTCTTGGCAGACGGTTTGGCGACAGTCCAAGTGACACGTCACAAGCGGAATTGCTGTCAGCCTTCTGATTTACTTTTACTTCTTATTCGCCTCTTATGACAAACATTGCCCGAGTTAGGGTGACGGTCTATCTTTCGCCGCTAACATAATAAAGGTAATATATTTTTTTTTATAGAAGAAGGGGGCAAACGAGCGTGCGGCTCACCTGAGGGTAAGTGATCACCGACGCCCACGAACATCCACAACACCAGAGGAGCTACAGATGCGCTGCCGGCCTTTAAGGAAGGAATAAGCTCTTTTCTGGAAGGTCCCTAAGTCGTAACTGTTCGGAAATTCTGCTGGCGACAGCTGATTCCACAAAAGTCGAAGTACGTGGCAGAAAACTTCGATTAAAACGCACTGTGATGGAATGCCAACCATCTAGGTGGTATCGATGGAACTTCGAATTCTGTCGCGATGTACGATGGTGAAACTCAGCAGCTGGGATCAATCCGAACAGATCCTCAGAACATTCCCCGAGGTAAATTTGTAAAAAATGCAAAGAGAAGCAGCATCTCTTCGCAAGGCCAAAGGATCAAGCCGATCAGAGAGAGCTTGGTCGCCGACAATTCGTGCCGCTCGACGTTGGATGCGGTCAAATGGAAGGAGTTGGTACTGGGGTGCCCCTGCCCAGAGATGAGAACAGTATTCCATGTGGGGCCGAACTTGCGCCTTATAAAGTTGCAAACGGTGGACCGGCATGAAATACTGTCCCGCTCTACAGAGCACACCAAGCTTTTTGGAGGCCAATTTGGCCTTTCCCTCCAAGTGATCACGGAACTGAACGTCGCTCGATATGTCAACACCAAGGATTCTGATACTGGCTGAGGCAATAAGGGGAATGTTTTTAAAAAAGAGGAGAAACGACAAAGGGATTCTTTTTAGCGGTGAACGCGCAAACCTGTGTCTTTTTGGGGTTGAATAGGACCAAATTACGTCGACCCCAATCCGAGACTTTTAATAACAAGGTCTCGACTTCAGACACAAGTTTGTTCCGGCACTCGTCGACGTGTTCCCGAGAAATATTCGCACGGCCTGTATATAGGGCATCACCAGTGCTGTCGTCTGCATAGCAATGAATGCTACTGATTTGTAGCATGTCGTTGATATGCAGAAGGAACAGAGTGGGAGATAGCACACATCCTTGTGGAACACCAGCATTCACGGGTTTGGGGTCCGAGCATGCACCGTCGACAACAACCTTGATGCTCCGATCCGTGAGGAAGCTGGTGACCCCGTTGCACAATCTCTCAGGAACCCCTTAAGATGAAAGCTTTGAAAGAAGCGCTTTATGCCAAACCCTATCAAATGCTTTCGTTACGTCCAGACTAACCGCCAAAGCCTCCCCCTTAGACTCAACTGCTTCTGCCCATCGGTGAGTCAGGTAAACTAGAAGATCACCAGCTGATCGTCCGCGACGGAAACCGTACTGTCGGTCACTGATCAGCTGATGTTCCTCCAGGTACCTCAGGAGCTGGGTGTTGATGAGTGACTCCATTATTTTAGATAACAAGGGGGTGATGGCAATAGGCCTGTAGTTGGACAGATCAGAGCAGTCGCCTTTTTTGGGTAATGGATGCACAAATGCTGTCTTCCAAGATTCCGGGACGACGCCTGAAGAGTAGGAGTACCGGAAAAGACGCGTGAGAACCGGTGCCAACTCAGGGGCACACATCCTCAGCACAATTGGAGGGATTCCGTCCGGCCCACTCGACTTATGAATGTCCAGGGAGCGGAGTGCCTTTCGCACTGAGCGCTGCAGAAACTGAATTTCCGGCATGGAGCACTTACACCACGGGATGGTAGGTGGAGAGTTTCCCCGGTCATCAAGAGTCGAGTTGGATGCAAAAAGAGAGCCCAAGAGATCGGCTTTCTCTTTTGCAGTATGGGCCAGCGAATCATCCTCCTTGTGGGAGAGATGGCTGACAGAAATTCCCCTGGACAGCCTTGGCGAGAGACCAGAATGCGCGGGATCCCGATGGGAGGCGAACTAGTCTCTCGCCAATTCTGCCAATGTGCTTTAACTTTGCCGCAGCGATAACTCTTTTGAAGGACCTGGAGGCAGAGTTGTACTCGTTTTTAAGAGCACTTCCGCTTTCGGCGTGACGCTATTTTGCAGGTGCGACCAAACCAAGGCTGGGATTTACCTCCGACAGGCACTGCAGAGAATGGAATAAAAGTTTCATTCCCTGAAGTACCACATCGGTGACAGAATCTGCAACGGCGATGGGATCATCCAGCGAGAAGCAAACCTGCCCCCATTGGTAGGAAGCAAAGAAAGACCGCATTCCATCCCAATCTACCGACCTATAGTGCCACACTCGGCGGAAGCCCGCAGATCGCGTTCGGGATCGGCGCGTGATAGGCAATACACTCCGGATCAGACAGAGGTCCGACGAGCCAAGAGGGGCATCGACTGAGACCAAATATCCGTGCGGGTGTGAGGTCAGCAAAAGGTCCAACAGGGAAGGTGTATGACCTTCCACGTCTGGGATCCGCGTCGGCGAGGTTACCAGTTGTGTCAGGCCATATGCTAATGTAAAGTCTTGAACAGATCTCCCCGCATGATCGGTTATGCGAGAACCGAGCCAATCGGTGAGGTGGGCATTAAAATCGCCGAGAATCACGATCTCTGCGGATGGGATCTGTTGTAGCACGGAATCTGTAGCCATTTGGATGTGGTCGATGAGTCGGTCAGATACGGTATTACCGCTATGGGACTTGTAAAGGCACGCATAGACGCGCGGATGGTCGTCGCTGTCGATGCGCAGCCAAAGGGTAGATAGGTCCAAACCTTCAAGACTACCGAGGCGTCGAGAACAGATATCATCTCTGACGTATACGCAAACTCCGGCACGGGGCACAAAGGAGTGTTCCAGTTTGTACCCCGGGTAATGGAGATAAGAGGTATCAGCCGGAGACGATATCTGAGTCTCGGTAAGAAAAAGCAAGGCCGGTTTCGCCGTTTCAAGATGGTAATGAACGGCGCTAAGGTTCGAGTGGAGTCCCCTGCTATTGCAGAAATCCACGGTGAGCGCGGTAGGGGATGCCATAGTTTCCTTGCTGCGTTTGCCTCGAGTAGGAAAGATAGAGAGTGGAATATTGCCCCCCCCCCCCCAGAATACGCGGGCAGACTGAGCATCCACGATTAGGTAGCGTAGGAAAGCCTGAACGTGGATGCTCAGAGGGATTCTCCAGAACCGTCGGTACTGGTAGCTCCTGGGGTAGCTCAAATTATATACCGCTACCATATTTGGGGAAGGGGGAGGGGGGGAGGGCCTCCAGTTACCTCACTCACCGCACGAAACGCAGAAGCACAAGATGTCTCTACTTCACGCCGGTATTCTGCGAGGCCGTGGTACTTATCCGGACGAGCCGGCCCATTCGAGCGGCAGCAAAAGCCGCCGCTTGGCTCTACCACGGTTAAAATATTATTTAATATTTAATATTTTGTGATTGTTCTTTGTTTAATGCTCCGTGTAAGCATAGGCTTCATGATGTCCTTCCGGCCGATGTCGACCACGGCGACAACTTCCGCTTACTATCGGCACTTGTCGACTGCGCAGGATATATTAAAGTATATTAAAGTAACGCAAATGTACGCGTAAACACAGAGACACTCTCTCCTTTTCACCTTTCCCCATCCGATAGCGTTACGCTTATGCGATAAGTTCGCAAGAGTGTTCGAATGCAGTGCTAGGGATGCAGTACGCAAAACAACATAATGAAAATCAATAATATGTTTATAGAAATATTAACTTGCGTACCTGACTATTGAACCATTGGGGAAGTCCCCACAGAGCCACACAGCCGTCTACGTTATGAAAAGGACATCAAAATTGTTTTAATAATATTCGAATAAATTAATCGATTGTTACTGATATTAATATAAACTCTCACTATTTTATTGATGTCGATATCGGATGCAGAATAATAAATAATATTGGTTTAAAGCGTTCTCTGTATAATTTCATGACAGCTGTCACCGCACATAACGCTAATAGAGACCTAAAATAACTTAACTAGCGGCTACTGCATATAATATTTATGAAAGAAAAATACGTCGGTGGTTGCCTTTATTTGTATAATAAATAAGTAGAAAATTGATTTTATGTATATCAATTATTTTTTGGGAAAAAAAATAAATAAATGAGTGAAGCCTAATTAGTGATTTTTTTATTTTTGTTTTGTGTTTACGTTTGCGTTTTTCGCAAAATCTCAACCGAATACTGAATTGATTTTCATGAAATTTGGTACGCAGATAGCTTATGACCCTAGTCAACATAATATAGGCTACTTTTATCCGATTACACTGATGTAAAAAGGAGAGTTATTACTTATTTTTTTTCGAAACTACTACATGACTTATTATCATGCGTTAAGCGTACATGCCAGCAACCTTCTGTTACGACACCTGGGATCACCCTCTGATGCAATGATTTAATTTAGCCAGCCACACGGAATGGTTCATCACGATACCGGGCTCGTCGCATATTTAACACTGATGTCCGTAGCCAGTGTATATTCTGAGCCATATTTCTGAGATACCTACGTACTCGCAACATGAGGTGGTAATTTCGAAGGCCATGAGATGGCACTCAAGAGATGAGGAAGTGGCAGTATCACGGCGATACTTTCTTTTAGGTAATTACCATTCAGTTTTTTTAGCGTATCTAAAATTATATTGGTAATCCGAATTTAATACAAGTGAAGCCGAGGAAAAATGCTATTAACACATATAATTATGTGTACATATTTATATAAAAGGACGGAATGGGGAAAAGGAAAAAGTTTTTTCGTATTTTATATTCCAATTCAAGATATTTTTTATCATAGTTTATTTATATTTGATTATACTATATATTTGCCATTCTGTTTGATAACTTATTGCTGTAGACATTTTGGGACTTTTGATCAAAAAACTGCGACATAGTTTTCACAGTCCTCTCTTGAAGTTAACTTAACACTACCTAAATAATTCTGGAGATAGGTGATAATCTAAGGGTGAGGGTCAGGGCTATATAGTGGATACATTATCACTTCTCAATCCAACTCTCTCAATATTTGCTGAGTGGCTAAATATGTGTGTGGTCTGGCGTTAGCATGATGAAAAACCACATTCTTTCTGTTGATCCATTCCGGCCGTTTTTCTCTATTTCTTGCTTGAGTCTCATCAGCAGTCGGCAGTAGAGATCAGAATCGATAGTTTTGCCTGGTGGTAAAAGCTTAAAACGAACAAAGCCCTTCCAATCCCACTATACACACAGCATCACCCTATTGTCAGTTAATCCCGGTTTCGCTATAGTCTGTGGAGCTTGACTGCCCATTGACCATGATCTTTTTCGCACTTTTTTGTCGTAGGTAATCCACTTTTCATCACCAGTGATCAATCCTTTCCAAAACGGGTCGAAACTGTTTCGTGTTCAACCCTTAGTTTTGCAGCTATGTCGCAACTACTAATATGTCGTAACTAAAGTAATATACTACAGCTCCATTTTTCCAAAAATGGCATCGACTTTATCCGTAACAGGTCGACCAGAGTGAGCTCCATCTTTGATATCAAAATTCCCGGACTGAAAACGCATGAACCAATTTTGTGCTACTCTTACTGACACTGCGTTAAGCCCAGAAACGTCACAAATGTTATTCGCGACCTATGTCCCATTTTTAGCTTCTTAGTATGATAACTTTAACGAACTTCTTCATTAGATTTACTAATTTTGGCGGACAGAAAAACAATAGAAAACACGATATAGATACACAACAACTGAGTGTGGAAAAAAAACTAACACTTGTCTATCCATCGATTTATCTGTGCGTAACGTTGCCGTAAAGCATATCATCTCCGGTTGTTAGATGCGTTCTAACTCTGAATATTTGCACAAACACAAGCTAGTAGCCAGGATTATTCACCAAGCGCTCGCTCTAAAGTACAGTGTCGTGTATCAGAGCCTGCCTTCCTATTCTACTATTACTAGGACTAGTCGAAAGTCATGCTCGAAGGTGACCGCGCTTGACTCTATTAGGACCTGCCCTTTATGGACAGGTCGATTCTTACGAACAAGCCTGATTTGCCTGATCAGCATTAACATTCTATATTACGAGATACTCTTGAAAGTCGAAATCCAAGAAGACAAAATATCTAAACTTGGCTTATCTATGACCGACATGTGGGGTGGTATTCATGTTGACATATGGTATAAATAAAGTGAACGTATTTTTCTATACAAAACGCTTTAACCAATTAAATGAAAGCATCTTGTTATCTGAAGAACAAGTTGAATTCTTTACTTTACAAACATAGTAAGCCGAATTTCAACCACAAGCGATACTAGTCTATACCCATAAATAAATACCTCTCATAGCAATAACAGTTCATAACGCTATGGTTACTGAAAAATATGTATCGATATTAGTATACCATTGGGCACCTTGTCTCAAAAATACTCTGAGAATTTCCATTAGCAGAGCAGTGGTGAAAAAGTTTGGAAAATCCAAAAGTGCACGCCTCACGGCGCTCATTTACCTCTTAAGAAAAAAAATCGTATTGAGGTTAAAATATTTCGGGTCATTTCTATTTCAGATGAAAAAAATAAGAAGAAATAATAAAATAACTAGAACCGGTTCATTATCACGGACAGGACGATTGATGCGAATAAGCCTGACATCGTGTTGATGGACCGGGCACAGTCGAGAATATTTTTGGTCGACTTCACCATTCCATATGACGAGAACCTCGTGAAAGCCGAAACACACAAGATGACAAAATATCCTATCCAGGATCTGGCTCACGAGGTAACCGACATGTGGGGTGGTGTGCCGACCGAAATTAATCCCAGTCAGCCTCTCGGAATATCTGATGCGGCTGGGACGTAACGGACCGCTCCGAGCTCAAATGCAGCAGGCAACTCGATACTGCTGGCATTGTCCGCCGGTTTCTTTCCCTTTCTCCCTAATCCTCGGCCGTCTGGTCTCCCCTGCCGGGGGCTTCCATCTGGTTGGGTTTTAATTATCTATTTAATTTTATTATATATATAATTTATTTTATGGTATTATTTGTATCTACACGTATTTACATATATACATACAACCGAACCAGATGAGAATATATAGAAAACCAGAAGATAAAATTCTGGACACGATAAAAAAACCCGGTCACGATACGTAAATTTTTTCGGGAGTTATCGTGAGCACATCAATTTTTCATTCAAATTTATTTGAAACTGTTTTTTTTTCAAAGTAGCAATATTAGATGATTTTTCTAATTAAAGTGTTTTCTTGATATGAGTCTATTCAAATTAGCATATAAGTGATGTCGGGTATAAAGCACTATCTCACGCCACTTCCTGCCATGAGACGTGCAATATGATACGTAACACAAAGATTATTCACTTAGTGAAGTCTCTGTATTTCTGTTGTATCTACACTATTCTTGAATTTCTCGTACGATATAATTTCTAAAGTAATTATATCCAATAATGATCGTTCTACGGATAAGAAGGTGGGTATTTCTTTTTCCACTCAAAGTTTAGGAATAACTAAACATGAAAATACTGACAGAGCACTTTGCTACAGTGAATAGGACTTAATGATAATTTTGGTTTTTAGGTTAAATTGTTAAGGTTTGTTGAAGACGATTTAAGAGTTAAAGAATTCTGCAACAAGCTCGGTAGTCGGCGAGACTTGTCTTACACTGATTATTATATTAGTAAAGATAAAAATAAAGGACAAACAAAGAAAAGATATTGTTATTTATTTCTTTCTTAAAGAAAGCTAGCAAAGCAACTCGAGTAGAAGTAACACCTTTTAGTCACGATAACGACATGTCAAAGGCTAGTGCACCTTTATCGAACTTTCTTTGTCGCAGACACAATAAGACAACTCGCCTTATTGAAAGTGGACATACGGCTATTACTTATTTACAATCTAAAGAAACAAATTGTGGCACAAAATCATTGTTAAAATGTTGTACCATTGAATATATTCGCAACCCTGTTTTTATTTAAGTAAATATTTTTACGAAACTAACATTAATTTTAAGAAAAGGGTGTGTTTGTGGACGAGCACCCACAAGATGAAATGACCCATCTGTATAGTGTTGGCAGTAGAATGGTGATGATTGTAATTATGATGATGATGATTTTGTTCTGTGTGTACCGTAGAAGTTAACTAAGTATAACGCCAGCAACATGGCTGATGACTGCGAAATAATTTTTCCAGACCTAAAATGCTATTTGGTATGGCTAAAAATGGCACTGTAAGCAATATATAATCTAATCTGAAAAATTTTTCATTACCATATTTTTTTTTTAAAATTAAAATCAGTAAATAATTTTACAAAAAACTGACGTTCATCGGGTTTCGGGTAACTACTATCCATAAAATAACTTCATTTTGTTAGATAAAGAAAAGTTTTAACCCTCCGTGATTCTACCTAAACTCTTTTTCTACGGACTTTATCTTAAATGCGACGTTATTTCATTTGAGCTCTTAAAGCACCTATTGCTATCTAATCTAGTGAAATCAGCCTTACTGAACAGCTACGTTCTTTTGTGTTTAAAACGAAGTACTATCAAAAACGAAGGCAGACTATTTAGACAACAAATATGTTTAAATCTTTCTATATTCATTTTCAAGAGATTTTACCATTTAAGTAATAAATGTTTGATAACCTTTAAGGTTGTTAACTGATTAAAATATAAAGATAATGAAAAAATGTTTAATCTATAACTCCCCATTGTTCATGAAAAATTTATTATATATTCAATACATAAATTAAGGGAAGGAGAAATAAAAATTATATTGTACTTATAATGAATAAGAAGCCAGTACACAATTTCACTTATTTAACAGTCAAGTAAATATTAATATCCTTCTAAGGCTCTAGTCTCCAGGTGTAGCTATAAACGCATCTAAAAATGTAACTTTTTTTCTTAAAACGTTCCGTGTAGTGGCAGATTCTCATATTCTCTTATATGAGAATATGGGCCTATGTCGTCCTGTGAATGTCGTAAAAGTCAACTAAGAGACTTGTTAGAATAATCTCGTTGCCTTGGGAAAATGGCAGAATAATGGTAAGTGGTTGCTATACCAAATCGAGTGTTCGGAACCTGGGGAGGAAGTCTCCTCCAGCCTTTTTTGTGTCTTCTGGGGAAATGTTCACCCATATACCTGTTATTTCGGGATTTCCATTAAGTGGAAATCGACTAAAATCCCATGGAAAAGAGATACGCGAATATTTTATATTTCAATGTCTAAATTTATTTGGCATTTAGGATTCTGTTTAATTTTTTACTGAGTTGAGGTACAACTTGTTGGTACCTTCTACTCGATAAAAAAATATTTTGGTTTAAAGTAGTAACCAGCTTGCTACCCACTAGTCCACAGCTGGTCAAAGTCCTCATTCTCTCAAATATCTGAGACGCTTTAGGAGCCGAGAAGGGTCTAAACATATTAAAGACTCTTCCTCTCTCCAATTTAATTTATTTTATTTGCTTGTAAAACAAATTAACAAATAAGCTATCACGACCGTTTCACCAATAACAGGGTGGTCAAAGGGCAGATATATACATTTGTTTTGGTCCTTTGAAGCTCGTCCTTTTAACCAGAGTTTGTTTGACGATCATTGTGTCCATCCGTGGTCTGTCACCATTTTAGTGTCCAGGTCAACGATAAAATTAATCTCGGGGCATCGAATTAGGGTTTCCCGATTCGTCGAAATGTGGCTCTAGTAGTAGATTGTCTGAATCTTTTCTTTGCATCATTTGTGTAGTACAAAGAATGTAAAGAAAAGATTCTGGAGATCCTGAAGTTAATTTCAGAACAAGTATTTATAGTTAATATGTATTATAACGACATCCCTTTACACCAACGCCAATAACAAGAGTCAGTTCTCAGTATAAACATATTTATTTTTGTTGTATCAAAAAATACAATGCATTGTCTTTATTAAAAATTGATAAACTAGAAAATCTATAATTGTCTTCGGATAGACAACAAGGTTTATACGATTGAGATTATTCTCAATCGAATAGCGCTTACAGTCTACTGTTAGCTTTGACGCATTTTAAGATTAATTCGGTTCCATTATATAGCTTTCAATTAGTCATTATCGAGTTTAGTTTCCGATCGTCCACAGAGCTTGTTGTTCAAATCGAAATTTTCAGAACGGAAGCTATCAAATCAAAAACATACCGTGCGTTCATTTGTGGCACCTGGTACATTCACGTCGTTGAGATTTTATGTCGACTGTGCTGCATTAGTGCCACGATAGACCTCGATTTCGGAAACAACGCCAATCTAGACATTTCGATTGTGTCATGCGATATTATAGAAAAACAACTGAGCCTTTTTAAAAGCAATGTCCTTGTTTTAATCCTGTGCAAGGGAATTCTACTTTTAAGCGCACTGGAGTGAAATACGATTATGTATTTCTTTACTTTCAACGCCACTACACGTAAAGTATCTGTCAATTGACATTTAATCTGTTGACAAAAAAAAGAAAATTCCTTATTTTCAGTAAGAAACGCATCGTCAATTTTAATTTTTTTAATCAATCTACCACTCCGTAGGAATTGTCTTTTTTGACCTTTTATAATTAAACCATGAGTAGATAATAAACATGAGTAGACCAGCCTCCACGAGTAACACTTGATCACAAGTATGGCGCATGTCTTTTAACCAAATATAAATCAATTATTTTTTTAATATTGGGGTAATGGCGTAAGAATCTGCTACTACCTTACTTTTCACCATATCGTAATAGACAACTTGATTAATCTTGATAATCTCATGGCAATATTCGGGAGAAAACTTGATGTCGAGACTCGTCAGTTGTCCCATGCTATCTCCTACGGGGGCGAGAAGTGGATGGCGTCTTTATATTTATTTAACTCACACCAAGAGGCTCTTTATTCTCAAATAAAAGAAAAGGCCTGTGTTTTGCCGTAGAACATTTAGACGTTTTCGATTTTATGTAATCTACACATAATACATTTTAGATTAAAATAAATTATTATTATTTATTATTACTGAAAAATAAATATATTTTTAACGTAGCATTCTATAAAAATTAAGTCACTTCATTTAGTATAATATTCATCTTAATTTATAAAGGCTTTTTTTAATATCTCATTCTGCAATTTCCCGGGAGTTCGCAGCTAACATATGGTTAAGAATAATATAATGCCTCAATAAATACGAAGCTATGGCGTAAAACACTTTCTTTATAACACGTATAAAGAAGCCGACTTTATTCGTTAAGGATAACGTAGTTAATGACATTTATGTATCGAGATATAATTATAGTTTCTATCGCTTATGGCGTACTTCCTTTTTATTATATTTGTCCTTTCAACGTATTACTGATCTCTGGCTAATTATGGATAATTTTAACCGCGAATTTTCGACATAAAACAATTAACTGATTTCAAAGAGTAATAAAATCTGAGGAATCTAAACATAAGTACGTTACGTATTTTACTGCTTTTCATTTTACTTTTTAAGTTCTCCACGTTTCGGATGCAGCACCGATGATCACAGGGACAAGGTGTTTGAGGTCTTGATGCTGATGTCATAGCTAGCCTGGGCAACAGTCAGTTTTTTAATCATAAATTTTGGTCCGATCTACGCAGAAAGAGCACACAGTGTCTGGCTCGGGATTTAATTTTATTTATCTCAAGATTTCAAACCGATGGTGACACAGCCATGTTCTCTTTTGGGGACGACTTAGATTATGTAAATATTAAACTAATATAGCAAATTAACTCTATAAAAAATAGTTTTTTTGTATTTTTTACATTGAATACATTTATATATCTAATCTATATATACATTTCTGTTCATATTTTGGTATACATTTTATTTATTATTTTAAACTGGACGGACAAAAGAGCCTAAGTATCTTACGTTATGATAGTATATTTCAATTTAATTTAATTTAGGCTATCGGCTAATGAATAGAAACATTTTGTTATTAAGTTTAATTTTTTTACACCAAATGGTAGTTTGAAATAAAACTATTATTTACTAAAGTTTTCTATATTTCCTACGATTGAAGTGCTTTACAGCAGCCGTGGTCAATGGAGGACTGAGGTGTTAGACCTCAGTGTCAGTGTCAGTTGATGCATTCTAAAAGGTTCTATCCTAACAGCATTTCAATGTACTGTAACGAATGCCCTATAATTTCTTGTCAACTCTTACGTCTTCGGATGACAAGTCAAAAGAAATAATGTTTTATAAATTACCAGTCGATGTTAATAAAACTCTTTAATAGGTAAATAACGGTGGATAAAGACTGGTTGAAATATAAACCTATTTTCTTTAATAAAAATTAAATACCGTTTCGGAACTATTCTGGAATAATCGAAAATAAAAAGACGATCGAAATTAGGGACTAGATAAGGATAAGGGCAGTACAGTAGTAAATTCAGAAGTAAGTGGAAAACAAAAATTTGTGTGATCAAAAAGTGTCAGGGCATAAAAAAGAAACTCTGATTACTTGTAAGTGTAAAAAACAATTGTACATGTTAATAAATAGAAGTTTTAGAAACCGGCGGTTTTACTCCAATCTCGCAACCCGTAAGTCGTAACAATACTATGGTCAGATTTGTTTTCCAGTCAGTATTTACATGTCTACCTGTTGATACCAGCAACCCAATCATATCTAGGAATCTAGAAGGGAACAACATGCTACCGAAATAAGCAGTACTATTTAGAGATTGCCGCACACCTGGCTAGTTATTGTGACAGGAAAAGTTCTACAAGCAAGTAGAAACTGTGGCCATGGGCTCTCTTGTATCGCCTATTGGCGATATTTTCATGGAAGACTTTGAGGAGAAAGCTCTTCGTACGTCTGTTTTAAATCTAAGGTTATATAAGCGGTATGTAGACGAAACTTTCAAAATTTTTCTATCAGGCATCGTAATTGCCTTCTTGAATCACCTTAACTCCATTAATAACAACATAAGATTAAATTTGAGTCTATGATAAATAAAATTCAATACAAGGCCAAGCATATCCCTGCACGACCTCAAGATACTATCAGCTCTTTATTAGTCTCATTTCGATTAATTATGTAATAACACTTCTCGATTGTGCGAGAAATATGATCCCTTCATATCTAGGAATATTTACGAATTTCACTAATACTGTTGTTAGTTGTTAAGCGCGCAGGAGATATTATAGTGCCGTAAGTGTACGTGTAAACACAAAGATACTCGCTCATATTTACCATCCCATATCCGATTAAACGCTTAGGTGATAAGATCGGAGGACAGGTGCAGAGTCAGAGACACGGGACAGATGGAACTTGATATATCCCGACCTAAAAACCCATTAACATGTGTTTTTGCACAAATATCGTCTTCGGCTAGAATTCGAACCAGGGAGCTCAAGCAAAGCAGGCAGGAACGCTACCCACTAAGCGTGGTTTGTCTTCATAAAATATTTACGAGCGTTCATTTTTTATATTAAATTTAGTTTGAGTAAAATTTAAATTTAACGAGTGTGCATACTTACTTTACACCGGTCTCTGCTGAAAAACGACGATGAATTTTAATCGTAGTATAATTTTTTAAAAGTAATAGTATTAATTTTATAGAGTTTTTTTAAAGATATGTATTGTTTTTTGCGTGATGATAAACAAAATATGTCAATATCCAAATAAAGTTATTTCAAAGTGGTCCACGAATTGTAATAGCTCGCGTAGCAGAATTTTGCAGCTAAGAAGCTTCTTTCCTAATTTATCGCTTCTCTTTGTACATTTCTGTCAAAATCGAATCAGTCAATTTTGCAGCTCGAAAACCCCTTTTAAGTTTTGAGAAGACCTGTGCCCGACAGTGGCAAATTTTATTATTTTCATCAATGTATATTAGGATATACATTGATTTAATCGATGTATTGTAATTACCTACTCTATTTGGCTCCAGATTCATTAAATTAAACTAAAGTAGTAAAGGTGTGATCAAGTTTATGAAACATTAGTTCTTTGATTTTATTATCAATTTTTAAAACTTAAAACCTAACTCTTTTTTGTCAGAATGATACTTTTAGAAAGATTCGACTTGCAACGCTAAATAATTTATGTTATGAACGTTTAGTTGAAAATTAAAAGCTATCGATGCGAAGTGTAAAATGCTTTGCTTATTCAAGATACTTAGAAGCAGAATTTATGCAGAATGTATAAAGAATATACTATGTATTCAGTTTGGGTAGGCAATTTCTTACTATTTTTACCGATAAACAGCAATGTAAGTACCGTTGTCTTCCGGCTCGGAAGGTATTGAAAATCAGTATTATTACGGGCTGTCAGGCATTCCATCTTAGTCCTCAGGGGATATTGTTATCCATGGGTTGTGGTAGCCACTTACCATCGGGTGAACTGTTAGCTCGTTTTTCACCCCAATCCAATTAAAAAACAGATAATTCGTCGAAATATGGCTTCTGGTTAAGTTATTGTAAGTAATTTTATATAAAACGTAATTTAGTTATCTTATTGATATTATTATGGAGGAGTATACCAACTTTTTCTCCAACTGGCAACCCCTAGCATTAACCTAAAACGAGGCTTTGGCGACGAAATGATGGCGGCAGTAGACAAAATAGACGTGATAGGTTGATTTAGTAGCGTAGTATGGTGATAGTTTATATATATATATATATATATATATATATGTATATTGTATGGGCAAACCTGCTATTAAGTCATTTTAGCTTTTGAAAACCTTTTCAGGAAAAACCCTCGACAAACATTAGACTTAGACTTGTTAGGATCCAGATATGTATATTTAAAGATTTTGAAACTGGTCAGTGCATAATTTTCTTTTATCTACTCGTTTATACATAATTATGGTACTAGTATGATAGTTCCTTCAAATACAATATTATATAGATATTTAAGATTGACTTCGTTCAGACAATTACTGTGCGATTTATCCTTGGTTCGATTTCCGAACCGATAATTTTTTTTGTGCCCTACTGATTATTCTTGTGGGTCTGCGTATTTGGCTATGTGCAATGTTAGTTAGCAATGAAAACCTGATTTCAAATGACACAATAATTAAAGAAAGAGCGACAATTATAGTGTTATTTACATCTAGTAGTCTGTGAAAACGGAAATAGTGTATTAAATTTTGCTTTGATATTTATTGTTTACAAAGAACTAGTGGAAATAGAGCAGTCTAGGTTTGTTAAGAGTTAGAGCTTAATTTGCAACATAAAAGTACTCTACGTAATTAAAGCAGTGCATACTCGTATATTGGATATAGCCCATGGTACTGAGCAAAAGTGCTTAATTCATTTTTAATAAGGCTTGCTCTCCCATGTTACGGTAAAGAAAGTGTTTTAGCTTAAGTGGCTGGTCGGCATGTTAGTATTTTATTTAAAACTTTTATTTGTTGTTCTTGAAGTGTATTCGGCTGTGCTATAGGATAACATTTTAAATTAAATTTGTAAGAAATATTATATTAAGTAGATGTAGTATGAGAGTGACTACATTCGAGAACATTCTTTTTCTTCAAATGCCTATCTTAATACATGCAGTACACCACCTCGACATTTATAACCGAGTTTCTGGTAATTTCTTATGACTGTCGAATTTATATAATTGCATCAGTCCAATCCGACCACGGGTTTTATAGAAGGAGCGCAGACGCACATGGCTTGCAGAGTTTTATATAGATAGTGTCAGTCATAAAGATGAAGTCCAAGAAAATAATACTACTTGTCAAAGTACAAGGTTTCTTTGTGCATCAGTTTTTTTTTGTTAAAATTTTTGCCTGTAACGTTGTTGTTACATAAAATTTTTAATAACCTTAGCCTTAATTTAATGATTTTACATTAAATTAAGTACCAACATTATATTACTATCTAAGTAAATTACACTTAACTTACTTATTATACGAACTTCTATACGCCCGTCTGTGCCGAGGTCGTCAGTCGATTCAACGCACCACACGGGGATGAGTGCAAAGTCGCCTTTTGGAATACCATACGATACGTTGTGTAGTACCTCCCTTACGGCTTGACTTCTTTGAACCTATCTTTCTTGTATGAAGTGTAGCTTGTACGACGTACAAATTTGTATTTCTATAAATATATACATATATATACTACTATACGTTTTTTTTAATAATTAGGTCAGATCGTGCGAATGACAGAACAACTCTTTGAAATAATTTTAATTTGTTTCACAGTTCCCAAGCAAATTTGCCTAAAAGTTGTTAGCCATGATGCTTAATAATGGAATCATATGCTAAATCATAAATAACAATAACAATACTAGAACATTTTTTATAAACTTTGTATCGTAGAAATTTACGCAAAATTTGACTACTAAATCATCACAGACATAATGCATTAAAAGTATGTCTGGGTCAAATAATGTAACAGTAAACAATAAAAAAAGCTTTACTTATGACTATTCACAAGATTAATTCAATACAAGAATGTAACGTTTATTTCTCAAATACTCTTGAACTATTTAATTTAGAGTCAAGAAAAACAAATGAAATTTATTTACAATCTGTAAAGCGATAGAACAATAGCTATGACATAACTACTCTTAAATTTAATATTATGGAAGAATTTTCCACAAAATATTGTATATCTGGCTAGTCGGAATTATTTAGTGATGGATCAATCAGCTAGGCTAATGGTTTTGGATCCTATATTGCGATACCTCTACAATTGTAACTTCGATGTTTAGAGTAAAGGCAAAGTGTCAATCATGACTTTGAAACTCATTGCAATTTTAGAGGGTCTCGACTTTATTAAAGGACTAGATAGTAAAAATGCAATTTAGCACTAGACTTGATGCACGTTTGGTTACAGCATAGATGTACAGATAGTTTAAAACATTTTAAAAATATTATATGAGTTAGACGCCAAACACAAAACAAATCTAAGATTGCAATGGGTTCCATCACACATAGGTTGAAGAGGTAACGAGGTGGCGGACAGGTTAACTGAATTAGCAGCAACAGCAGGTTTTACTTTCTTGATTTTGCTACGTTACACATTAGTGTTAACAAAAATCAAAAATAGTAGTTGAAATAAAATTTAAATAATATTTTGATGAAAGAAGTAAAAAAATAGGTATATGGTTGAAATAATTCAGTGTCCGCCTCCTCGGATACCTTGGTTGTATAGTAGTAAGTTAAGTAGAAACTACATTGTTGCATTACACAAATTGAATATCCAAATTTTTTTGGTTTGAAGTAAATGATTAGTTTAGGGGCTCCCTTATCCATGGAGATAAAGGCCCCTAAATAAATAAAAGAATAACAAAAAATCACAGACTAGTGACATGAGCTCGACCTGACCAAATTGTATCAGAAGTTCTTATGTTCTACGCGGGATAGATAATAGATGGCGTTAGTGAGCAGGCAAACACATTGTTTGATAGAATATATGCTAATGATGTGTATAGTTTAGTAGTAAGTGACATATGGCATGTGTCAAAGTTCAGAGTGGAATCATGATAATGATATTAAATAACCGTTTGGGGTAAATTAACCTATGTATAACCCAGTGTTTTTTACGGTACATAAATACAAATAATTATAATTCAGTTACTCAAATATAAGCCGAACAAAAATATAAAATTACGCTGGAATATTACTGAGGCCGAAATTTCATTAAGGTAAATTCAATTTACCAAATACAAATACCATTTACGATTAATAGTACTGATCCTCAATGAAAACTTCAATTAAAGTTAATGTTTACTGTTCTGTTTAAATTTTAACATCGGAGTAAGTAAATATTTAGCACCTAGTTAGCCGATTTTCGCACTTAGCATCATACACAAACGTGGTGACCAAGTGCGTAAAGCTCATCTCAAAACACACAGATTCGACATACGGAAAGCGCACTACTGCTACAGAACGAAAGATAATCGTCTCAGAATAAGTCGCCTTTAGAGGCAAGTCATAGAACGTATTACTGAAATTCATAGGTAAGATTGTCTTTGCTAGTGGACATCGTAAAACTGACTACCGGCAGCTGGCCCGGTCTCTCAAAGCGGAGAACGTCGCAACGATGGTAACGCATTACGTCTTTATGGAGAATCGTCAACCTTCGACGAATATGAAAAGGCTTCGCGAGCCGTGTATTGACTCTTCTCTCGCTCGAGCCTACGGACCCATCCCATCTGCAGTAGGTGGGCGCGGAAGAAACACATATGGCTGCAATACCAGCAGTGGACGAACCACTAAAGGAGCCAGTGACGTGAAGGTCTGTGGTGCTAACACAGACACTATCCCACAGTACACGGGTGTTTCTCACCGCCAAGATCAATCGACACCACTCGAATGTCCAAGATAAGGTCCGAACCTCTGTAGGACGGTCCATAGATAGCGTATCAATTATAGATAAGAGATAAAATTTAAATTCTTTATTCTTCAATATAGGAACATAAATTTCCCTAGCCAAATAGTCATTCTTTTTTATTTTAATCTGCCACCGTTTCGAAATGTTACTCTGATGGCCTTTTTTTAATTTTTTTTTGTCATATTAGTATTAACAATTATGAAAAATAAATTTATGCCGTTTTTATGCTCAGCGAGGTACGAAAAGGGCTATGCTCGGTGTTTCTCTGCGCGATGGACTCTGCAACGATGATATCCGCAGCAGAACTACAGAACTATAACTATAATCGACATAGCCATTAGGATCAGCAAGCTGAAGTGGCAATGTGCTGGCAAACATAGCTCTCAGAACTAGCAACCGTTGGTGAAGAAAGTTTCTCGAATGACGACCACGTACAGGCAAACGCAGTGTGGGACAAAATAGAGTGACGCACGGTGTTCTCGGAATACAGTCGATAGTGGTTTAGTACCGAGTTTTGTGGCAATGTTTGGGTAAGGCCTATATTCAGCAGTGGGCTTATAACAGGTTGAAATGTTTGTGATGAATTTAAAATGTATTATTATAAGAAAAATTTTCTTCATATTTTTATTTAATTTCTTTACCTAATTTTTACATTTGAACTTTGATTAAAATGTACAAATGGTTATCTTATTACCAAATTTAAGTAAAATGTTTCTTTTTATTTTAATCTGCCACCGTTTCGAAATGTTACTCTGATGGCCTTTTTTTAATTTTTTTTTGTCATATTAGTATTAACAATTATGAAAAATAAATTTATGCCGTTTTTATGCTCAGCGAGGTACGAAAAGGGCTATGCTCGGTGTTTCTCTGCGCGATGGACTCTGCAACGATGATATCCGCAGCAGAACTACAGAACTATAACTATAATCGACATAGCCATTAGGATCAGCAAGCTGAAGTGGCAATGTGCTGGCAAACATAGCTCTCAGAACTAGCAACCGTTGGTGAAGAAAGTTTCTCGAATGACGACCACGTACAGGCAAACGCAGTGTGGGACAAAATAGAGTGACGCACGGTGTTCTCGGAATACAGTCGATAGTGGTTTAGTACCGAGTTTTGTGGCAATGTTTGGGTAAGGCCTATATTCAGCAGTGGGCTTATAACAGGTTGAAATGTTTGTGATGAATTTAAAATGTATTATTATAAGAAAAATTTTCTTCATATTTTTATTTAATTTCTTTACCTAATTTTTACATTTGAACTTTGATTAAAATGTACAAATGGTTATCTTATTACCAAATTTAAGTAAAATGTTTCTTTTTTATTTTTATTTGAGGATAACGAATAGCTGTCTGGAGTTTTTGTTAAATTTGATTTCTTTGAATTCACGACAAAGAAAGTTTGATAAAGGATTTCCTAACCTTTGACGTGACGCTATCGGGACGGCAGTTACATGGATTTGATAGGTTTAATTTAGTTATTTTGCTATATGTGTACTATATTTTTTATTATCCATTAAATAAATAACGTTTAAATTACTAGTTTCGTTACAGTTACTCTGCGGTTATTAAATAATATACTGGGTATCCCACGATTATGCCACATGAAGGGAAAGAGTTTTAAATATTGCAAATAGAAAATTTTTCATTCGAGGAATTACTTCCTTACACTCTTTACCTTATAAGCGCATGATAAATACGATAAAATAGGCATATTAATGCATCTCTGATGTGAACTAGACAGTAGGCGAATTTGAAAAAGAGTGTATGTGTGGTTTCTTAGGTTTAATTAATACCTTTGTCCGGTATAACTAATACTTACTAAACTAAAAGATATTTTATAATTAAAAATACTATAAAACGGTTATCAATACAGTAATTATGGTGCAAGAGTTATGTTTGACTGTATTCAAATCGAAAGAATGTAGTGGGGATAGAATAGATATAGGTCACTTTGTAACAGAGAAAGTTAGCAAAGTCATTGTGAATACGGACGTTGATCAGAGCGGTTGCGTTTTTATTACAAGATTGTTCCGGGTTTAATAATTCAAGCGTTTATCCTTTGTTATTATTCGTTTATTTGCAATGATTCTGTTAAGTAGTTTAAAACATCGCTTATCACGTAAGTTTTGACTCATTAGAAGTCTACTTTTTGAACTATAACGACATACTTACTTTTATAAATTAGAAAGTCTCCATGAAGCAGCTTCCTATCTACAATATTTGAAGAACTTTCCCTCCGTGTAGCAAAGGTATAACCCGTATGTATAAAATATGTGACTAAAAAGTTTCTCTTCTCCATTCTAAGACAAAAACTGTTTATTTAATGAAAATTTTGTATAATCTATTACAATACGAATCAACTGTGTCTAAAGGAAACAAACGATTTATTATTGAAGATTACATTTACTTTGTACGTCAGAATTAGTAAACTGAAGTAGAGGTCAGTAAATGGCTCTTCTCAGTATATGTGAGACGGATTTGGAGCTGGAAAGGGTAGATAATGCTGCTCCAATGTAGGTTGGGGGACTTCAAGCATGTCCTTAAAATAATATTTTTACTATTGGTCATGCAAGTTCCCTAAAGTATTTTCCTTTAATGCTGAGCACGTGGTAAATTTTTAAATAGTACTTGAAATTGCAATTTCTATTTTAAACAATTAGGTCCGTTGAATCTAATATTCCGAAATTGGTTTCATGATGACGTCATACGTGAACTATTAAAAACGTCCTAATTACTAAGCTACCTCAACTGTTGCTAAGCCATTACAACGAAGACAAATTCAAATCAATACTTGGATCGATTAGTTTAAAGCATGTGATGGAGATGGATTGAAATGTTGCTCAAGATTTGCATCACATTGCTTGATACGGTGTGCTGACTTTCAAATAAAAAATAGTTTATAACAGAGAATATAATAAAAGTAATTAAGTGACATACAATAAATAGCAATGGAACAGAATGTCTCTAATACTTTTTTATATTACTCGAAATAAAAAAAAAATTAAAGGAATTTATTCGTTCCGACGTAATCAACTTCAAGTATTGTATCAGTTTGTTATTATATTTATTCAGTCTCGTGGCTGTTACTGTCATCTTATACAGAATCATTTTACAGGAAATATCGTTCGCCGAAAAAAGAAAAAAGGTTATGAAAAGAAAAAGAAAAGAAGATTAAAAAGGTATGATACAAATTTTAGAACACTTTTATTCCGTTTACTATTCATTGAACCTATTAATTTTAGAATCTTGCACTAAAAAAAAATTAAAGCGATTTCAAACCGTTAGATGGCAAATTGTGGTCAGTACTAGAGGTTGTACTATGGTCTGCTCCAAAAGTCTCTCTAACATTGAGACTCACAAGAAATCCGTGGATCTAGCAGCGGTTAAATTCCCCATGTAAATGAATATGACGGAAATCCATAGATAGATTCGTGAGAGATTAATGGGATGTATGTGATTTATTAAAATTGTTTTTAATTAATCGCTTAAACTTCAATAAGTATATATACATTAGTTTTATTATTATTACATTGATTCTTAAGATTTCCAGTTTAATGTGAAACGGAACTTATTTATTTATTTATACTTTATTGCGTACACCAAAAGGATTACAAAAGGCGGACTAAATGCCTTTTGGCATTCTCTAACAGTCAACCCAGTGCGTGAAGAAATGTTGTGATAGCTGCATCAAATTTAAAATAATGTAAATAGCAAAAAGACTAATAGAGAAATTATAATTAAAACATATTTAAATGTATAACTATACATATCGATACGAATACATATATATTTACTATAATATACTTAAATACATAATACATACATATAAATCAGAATAAATACTAACTAGTATCAGATGGTTTTAAAAAGTGTTCGCATACCAATCGTTAGAAAAAATTTTTTTGGTCATGCTAAGTATAATTCAATTAGATAAAAACATACTCGCAGCAAAGGCGTACATTAGGCATTTGATAATTCAGAGGCTTAGCACGAAATAGACAACACGGAATTTCAAAAATATGTCATATAATACTTACATACAGAAAAGTCTTCAGCAGTCAAACGAGGACGTAAAATTTCTAGGTCGAACTTGGGTGTAACGCTTTCGCGCAACGTATCAGTTAGCTGCGAGTGTCTCGCATTTTGAATTAGATGTGTGTAATATTAATTTGTTTATGAGGCGAGTACGTATTTGAACAGAATTACTGACTGTTGAAATTCTGTTTCTTTTTTTTTATCGTTTAATTAATAATTGTTCACTGTTATCACATTTTTATTAAAGAATAATAATATTTATTATTTGGGACTATTTATATGTATTCTCATTTGGTTAGTTCGGAGGTTTGGAGCACCGCTTTCGGCATTTGAGCTCGGAACGACTCATCTCGGAGTCCCAGCTGCCTCAGATATCCCGTGAGGCTGTCTGTGCTATTATTATAATACTCGTAGATCCTTAAGCATCATTCGTTCATTATGAAAGTCTGTCGATAGTGTAAAATACGATAATGTTATATAAATGTCTTCGTTAAGCTTTTTCCATCTCTGAAAAGTATGACGAAACATTTTTATTGAGTAACAAAGCAGCCATTGAGATTATTCTAAAACGAAAAATGTTTTCTTATTTCAAAAGGTCCTGACGTTAATGCTATTTGTAGTAGTAACTAAAAGTTATTTAATAATCTCATGTGTATGAAGAATGATGAAAATAAAGTAAAGTAACAGTTTCTAAATGTCCCACAACTGGGCAAAGGTAACGCAATCTCGATATTAAAGAGGGCTTTGTAGGTGGAACGGGTTCGCCATGCTGTTTCAGAGAGGGGGAACGGACTTGAAATGACTTTGATATTCATTTATTTTTTTCTCAGTGATTCTAGAGACTTACTTACTTCATTGCCAGCTGTGTTTATCACCACCTATTGGGTAGAGGAGGCTCTTGAAGTAATTACAAGCGTGAATGATGTTATGTTTTTCTCCGGTCTTTAAAATATCAAATAAATTTTGTATAACGTATCAGATAGCTATTATAATAGAGCGAGCCTTATAAAATCTGTCAGCAACAGAGCTTGTAATTTTCCTGTAATATAAATAACGTAAATGATAATAAACCGGTGATAATAAAACGTAACTGCTCTTTCGAATTTATTGATAAAATTTAAGTAAAAACATATAGGACAATAATTGTAAGCAATAATACTATTGTACTATTGTAATAATACTATTGTTCAATAGTATTATTGCTTACTCTTATGGTAAAACTACACTTACAAAATGGTATAAAATATATATTTTTTTATGGGCGAGGCGGCAAACGTGCAAGCGGTTCACCTGAAGGTAAGTGATTACCGTCGCCCACATACATGCAACGCCAGAGTTGCTGCAGGTGCGTTACCGGCTTTTAAGGGTGTTTGGGAGATGAGAGGGAGAATGGGAAGGGGTATGCGGAAGGGGAGTGGGTCTCCGGCTACCTCACTCACCGAAGGAAACGCAGAAGTACAAGATGCCTTTACTTCTCGCTGGTATTCTGCGAGGTCGTGGTACAAACCCGGTTCAGCCGGCCCATTCGAGCAGCAGCAAAAGTACAATTAGGTCTGAAGTGGAATTACACCAATGGGCATTCAATTAATAGTTCTGTCAGTATTTTTTTACTGGGAATGGATAAAGGAATGGTCATTGGGCTTCATTGACCACTTACCATCAGATGCTCTATGTAAATTACAAAAAGAAGAGATATTTACACTAATGATCAGTACGATACGATATGTTCAATTGTATAGGGCATTATATGAATGCTTCTTGTCACATCTAGTGATGTTTCACTAGTACTCAGTATGTGCTATATTTTTTACTATGTGGTTGGCAGTAGTAGTAACGTAGTCACAATAAAGTACTCAGCCTATCCAAATCCACTGCTGAACATAAGCATCGCCATCAAAGTGCCAATATATGCAGGTAAGTATTTCTTGAAAAGATTACCCATATTGATCACGCTGGACAAGCGGGTTGGTGAGCGCAGTGCCGGTCCCCTAGTGATGCTGCTCTCCATTACCAGTCTACGGGTTAAGGGTTATGCAAATTCGAATGGATATATTAGTTAACAGGGGGTTGACATTTCAAGAAAAAGATTGTATATTCCCTTTTATATGCCTAATCAGCCTTACACCGCAGAACCCAATCAAATGAAATACATTCGATGGTTTTAGTATTATCGTTTATCATATAGTTAATCATGAGACTGTCTTTTCTGGGTTACTGCTGATAACTTTAAATAGAGTGATATAATTATTACATTCCTATTAATAACGATGCAAAAACAATACTCTGGATTTGCAGAAAATCATTATAAATCAACTGTATTTTACAAACTTCAACTACTTATTACAAATATTATTATAATATCTCCTTGCGGACCTATTATCACCTTCTACGAACTTCATAACAGACAGGTAGTTTACCAAACAGCTATGAAAGTAAAATATTACCGACTAAGTTAAAAGTTTTACCATTTCATACTATATAAATGTGAAATAAGATAAACTTATTCGTACAATACATAATAATTTTAAAGTATTAACAGCATCAGTTCAGTTAAGATAACTCAAAATTATTTTATGTAAAACTTTAACTCATTATTTGTTTCTTCTAATTCTAATTTATCCTTCTGTGTGATTAAGCTTAAGTGGCTAGACTGCGGCAAAATGGATACAATATTAGTACTTCATAACTGTGGCCTAATGCTATTAAAAATAAATTATTCCACATGTTCAGTTCCAAATTTTAATTTTATTTACATTTAAAAATAATCCATTACACAATATTTATACATTACATAATTCAATAGATGTGACCTGAATCTAACAGAGTCCATTTCGAGTATAAAAGTCTTTTCTTTATCTTTCTCGTCCATTTCCACTAGCCAGTAATCACTTAATGTCTATCCTCTGTAGTAACTAACTCTTCTTGGTAACATTATTAAGATGTTTATAATCAATGCAAAATACAGTTGTGCCGTCCTTCTTCTTGACTAGAACACCAAAGGCTCATAGACGGTTCTACGAGTATAACGTTCTTTTTCCTGATATCTCATAACATTTCTTCGACTTCTTTTTCTTGTGCCAATGGAATTTGGGGAGTTCTATCTCGAATAGGTTCGTTTCCGTTGGTGTTGATTTTAATTTTGATTAAATATGCTCTCATTGTAGAAAATCTCTGCGTAACACAACAATAAATGTTTAGCAAATAGTTTTGGCAATCATACAAGCACTATGTGATTTCCTTACGCTGGCTAGCTTTGAGAACAACATGCACTTTTAGTGGTGGTCGCACTGGAAAATATATAAAAGTCACTCGCGTAATATGAATTTTATAGCAAACACTCCCCGCCTGAGCTACAACGGCTGTGTTAATTATTAAAAAAAACCAAAGGCCAAAATAAATTTTATTTCTTAGATTTATACCATGAAACTTCTTTGTTTTTTTTATATAATATTTCGTGTAGGCGAATTTCATGTAGGACTACAGTAAATATCACCAGACTGAAAGGCAATAATAACAAACTGATGGAACTTACGATTTTTAATTTTTTCGTTATTTTAGATGATTTGTGTTTTTATGAATAGATATTTATTCTTTGTCAAACTACTTTTAAAACCACGATAGCCAAGATTAGCTAACTAACATCCGAATTAGGACACTCGAGTTCGATTTTCTACGTTTTTTAGTTTCCAGGGCTCATACTAATTAATTTTTCTTGAACGCTAAGACGGCAAAAGGCTCAACAAATCAGCTGGTTATTACGTTGTTCCAAATAAACCACGGTGAAAAGTAAGTTTAATGACTAAAAAGATATATTAAAATATCTGACCACCCCATAATGGTTAAACTTATATTTTTTGCATAGAAGATTTGTTAAAAATAAAAATAACGGTTGTATTAAATGTTATCATCACTTAGCTTGGCTTAGCTAAGGTATTTGAAATATCAAGCTCACATACAGAAATAAATATATTACAAAGTTACAGTATAGTCATAGTAAGTTTACTGGTTAAAAAGAAAATATTATTAAAAAGAACCACGTGACAGGTTACAAATAACAACAAACCCTTTATACACGGAGTAAATTATATTATAAGCCTTCTTATTCACATGTCACATAACTTTGAAATAAAATTTTAATTGAAATTATTTTGCTAATAAGTCATATCAGGACTTATGACACCGGAAGCGTTTTTATCTCACGAAGCATACTTCCCCAATCATAGACAATTTTACTTGAAATGTTGCTTACACAGTATTTATATTAGACTGTTGAATAATTTAAAAGGTAAAATAATGTTTTATGTACAATAACTATAACCTTTCTAAATATAGACAATATTACAGTAATTTTTATTATGACAATCACCATGTTAGTAGCCCGATCGATCTGAGCTCGAAGAAAGGCGACTGAAGTTAATTCATTCCAATTGTTGCATCGAGCAATGTTTCCATTTTGTTAGGCTAACGGGCTAACGGACTAGGAGACTACAGAATGAATTTATGCCAGTCTCAATTTAGTATTGATATATTTAGACCAAGATCTAAGTTTGTATAACATCTAATTAAATTCAAGAAGTTTCATTGACATCGGTATACTTGTTTCTGAGATAACCGCGGACAAAGCAAGGCAAATGCAAAGTTTATATATAGTTAGAGTAGATATTTTAATTCTATTGTATATTTAAATATACACGTACGATTTTATAGCAAGTTATGAAACGGAAAAATTGTATTATAATTACCCAAAAAAAAAACAAAATCTAGTATTGCTTGTTATAAATTAACTTATTTGTATCAAAGACTGCTTCGGATTTTGACATGTTGTCGCTACCGAAGTTAAAAGATTTTGCTTTTACCTGTGCTTCATAATTAGCTTCCTGCAAAACGTACGAATAATGAGTTAAGCATTACGCGTAAATTATTTTTTAAAAAACTTTGTGGTAACTGGCTAAGCAGAGCTCACTTCACTGGGTTTCTTTTTGGTTAAAATCTGTACAGACGTACAGTTTTTTGGAATCAGAAAGAAATAAAATCTTTTAATTCACGTTTTTTTATTAGATAGGTTAATAAAATAAATCTAATAAGATATATAATTATGATTTGTATATATATATTAAGTCGTAATATCTTATATACACAAAGGCGCGCATTTTCATTGAAAAAGAGTGAAAATTAAAAAAGAAACAAAAAAAAAGAAATCTATGTATTTTTACTATAGGCTGATTAAGTTGTAAATATACAAAAATGTTTTACATACATGAGAATTTCCGTACATTGCATAATCATTCTTCGGTATTTACACTTTAGTACGAGTACCATGATGAGGTTCATAGGAAAGATATAGTTCAAAGATTCTAATTAATACGTTTTGTTTGTTGTTCGTTATATATTTGCGGACCATTGGCATTGCCAAGTTCTAGTAACACGTGCGACGCAGGTTGCAGATCCTGATACGAACATGATTTCGACACGTTACGATATGCATGGTATTATAGTTGACAAAGAGAATAAGTAAGTGAAGCAGAGAGCACACTGTGTAAATTTTAAATTTGTTAAGTATTTTTTATAACATTAAAGTTGAAAATCCCATTTCTAATTCCTTCTAACAAGGCAAAGTTAGAAGGAATTGAAAATGAGGTGTTGGATATATTCTGCGACATGTTATTCTCTGTGCTATATTTGTACGGAGTTAGTCACTAAGGATGATAGCAGTACATGGAATGTGTGTATTTTTTAACTTACTTGATAGCTCTCGCCCCCGGCTTCGCCCGTTTAGAGAATCTTCCCGCAGTTTTCCTAGGACAAAATTTAAAGAAACACACTTTTATTATTTATACTCTTAAATATTTTACTTTAACAAAAGACCTAAGCTGTTAAGAAGTAAGGCTGTTAGGCTTAGGTGGAAAAGTACAGAGAAGTATTAATAATGTAAATAGTATTATAAGTATTATTTTAATAAAATATTTTTTTTGGACATGAGTTCCTAGTCATGTCTGTCGAACGCCACAATTTCCTGTTATGACTGTCCTTAGTCGACTTTCCAGACACTCTCTCATCACTCAAGTGATAGACGAGGTTGTAGATTTTCTGCCACCAAGAGATGAACAATTTTAATGTTTACTAATACTAAGTTAGTGTTGATTACTTTTGGAATGAATATTTTAACAAATTCAAGTTATTTTTAATGTGATTTAATCATAAAAAAGTAAACCGAGCTTTAATTTTTAATTCCTACTGTCTCAATTCAACATTGTCGATAATAAAATAATATTAAATAGTGCGTATGCAAATGTTTTGGCATTAATATTACATTAGGAGCAATTAGATTGATAATCAGTATTTATTAAAATTATTAAATTAATTTATAGACAAAACAAACATAAACCATGTAAAATTAAATATGAAATAAAATGCGATAGTAAAATTTGTGAGGTTGTGAAGCTTACAAAATTAATTATATTCATCATTAATTAAAACGTATTTAGAGAGTTACTAAGTTGACTATAGAAGGTATTGAATTTAACAATATTCGAAAGCTAGAATAGCGTCTTTAAATACTTAATAACCGAATATCTGAAGAAGCTGGAGCGCTGGCGTAGAAAACTTTCTTTATCACGGGCATTAAGATGTTGACTTTATTGGTAGAATGGTTACAGAGCTGGATCAAAGGATGAACGCATTTTAATTCAACAAATTGGAAAACCAATGTTCGTGTAAAAATTAATGAAGCCTCTTTTTAAAAAAAAGTCATAACTGTTATTTTAACATTAACTGCATAAATCATGATTTCACCTAGCTACTAACAGAAAGCGCAAGTCCTCAGAATACTATACAGCACTTTATTTTTATTTTTTTGCGTTTAAAAATAACTTATTATTCAACAAAATTAATGAATTGAATCATTATTAAGATGCGAGATAAAATAAATACCGGTTAAACCATTGTATAAGGTCATGTGAAATTGTTATTGAAATCATTGTTCAACCAAATTATCATCGTGTAAGGTTATTGATACACATTAAGTGCCAGGAAAATGTAATGGTTAACAACATGATTATTATTTATGTAGGCTAGATATTTTCATGTTATTATGCTACCTAATTAAGTTTTAATTAAGTCTTTTTTCTAATGAAACACACACATACAATATTAAGTATAACAGTAAACATACACGCTTTAACACTCACTTGGCTAAACATAACCAAGCACAATATTATTTTAGGGCAAGAAATGCTACAATTCAGATTGTATATTATTATTAGACTGTCTTGAAATTAAATTTGTTTTAATGAGACAACCATGGCTTCGTGGTCAGCGCATTTACTTGTTGGAGTTGTGGTTTATTCTTCACCCACCTGTTATAACTCCACTGTTAGCTTCTCCCAATGGGATAATTAACTTTAAGCACCTCGCTTGGCAGGTTGACACGCCATGTGTTGGCTACCGAAGTACCACACACAACCTGCTGCTGCCAGTCATTGGTCTGGCGCTTTAGACATGTTGAATTGGGCTCTCTGTTTGACCCCAAAAGATTTTAAGAACTTTGACCTTAGTCAATTCTCACGATATGGTTTAAATCAAATCTGAAGATTTTCAGATTTACTATATCTTTCATAAATTTAGACTACTAAAATTATTTCCAAGGAAGTATTAACAAGCCAGCTGCTTCTAATCAGAATATTACAACGTAGTCGTAATTTTAGTTGTTGCCACATAATGTTAGTGGTTAATTTAATAATCGTTTCGACGTTCCATTCATGTACTTGTAGATTGTGAAATACTTATGAATAATTCTCATGTAACATGAAATTTACATTTGAATTTGACATTTTGTTTGGCTCAAAGTTGTTCGTATAAAGGTACGTACCTTGGACTCGTACTCGTATTTCAACAAAATATATATCTTTTTAATCTTGAACCTATTTATATTTGGGCAACGGTCCTGACTAAAGGAGTTAGTTATCAGGTTAAAACACTGCTATAAGAAGCTTTTTGCCTAGATCAGACTTTAAGATGTCTGTTCCTATTTTTGTCCGATATATTTTCCCTACATGTATGTTTTGAAAAATGTGATAAGGCGCCAGATGTAGAAGATGATTTGTCCTCCTCATCGGTTTTCACTATAGCGACAACTCCTTTGCGCTATCGGAAGTTGCCTACTGTGCAGGTGGTATTACAGTGCCACAAATGTACCGGCAAACTCGGATTTGTTCATCTATCCATATCCTAAGTAACGCTTATGCTATAAGATCAAAGAAATTGGCAAATACAAGTCTTATTGAGACAGGATGCAACACAGCAGAAACAGAGCCGAAAACCAAAAAAAATAGTTGTGCACAAATATTCGTTTCGGCATAGACTCCAACCAGGTCGTCACCAACCAGCTGATTTTGGGATTATTGTGATAGCTAATTTTCCTGCTAAGCTTAGTGGTTATAGCAAATATTTCCAAATGGAACAGTTTCTGGTCGGATAGCTTTCAGGCTGAGCTATGATGATGATTACAATAAGAAATAACTTTCACGAGACAACAATTACAACAATATTTTTGATTGATATGATACATTAAAAATTGCAGATATCATCAACTAAGACCATGCCCGGGTTTATAAGGAAGAGAAAAAAGACTGATATTAAAGAAGATAATGTTTGGGTCGGTAAAGACGTGTAGTTTTTAAATCCTAGTATCAGTCATTGTTAAGCGTTTTCGTTCCTTGAAAAGGCGAAACAACAATAAAGATATTCTCTTTTAACAAAGCAGACGAGAGCTTATTCTAAGAATTGAAAAAGGAAACGAAACAATCACAAGTACTACAATGATAATGTAGGGTTATTTAAAAAGCATCTGTGTCTTTTACAAAGCCAGTTATATAATGGCTTTTGTAAATATATTTGTAATCTATCACATTTAAAAGGCTCCAAGGTCAGTTCCAAGAGCCCCACAACGTTGTTAATTTTTTTTTTATAGAAGAAGGGGGCAAACGAGCGTGCGGCTCACCTGATGGTAAGTGATCACCGACGCCCACGAACATCCACAACACCAGAGGAGCTACAGATGCGCTGCCGGCCTTTAAGGAAGGAATATGCTCTTTTCTTGAAGGTCCCTAAGTCGTAACTGTTCGGAAATACTGCTGGCGACAGCTGATTCCCCAAAGCCGAAGTGCGTGGCAGAAAACTTCGATTAAAACGCACTGTGGTGGAATGCCAACCATCTAGGTGGTATCGATGGAACTTCGAATTCTGTCGCGATGTACGATGGTGAAACCCAGCAGCTGGGATCAATCCGAACAGTTCCTCAGAACATTCCTCGTGGAAAATTTTGTAAAAAATGCAAAGAGAAGCAACATCTCTTCGCAAGGCCAAAGGATCAAGCCGATCAGAGAGAGCTTGGTCGCCGACAATTCGAGCCGCTCGACGTTGGATGCGGTCAAATGGAAGGAGCTGGTACTGGGGTGCCCCTGCCCAGAGATGAGAACAGTATTCCATGTGGGGCCGAACTTGCGCCTTATAAAGTTGCAAACGGTGGACCGGCATGAAATACTGTCCCGCTCTACAGAGCACACCAAGCTTTTTGGAGGCCAATTTGGCCTTTCCCTCCAAGTGACCACGGAACTGAACGTCGCTCGATATATCAACGCCAAGGATTCTGATACTGGCTGAGGCAATAAGGGGAATGTTCTGAAAAAGAGGAGAAACGACAAAGGGATTCTTTTAGCGGTGAACGCGCAAACCTGTGTCTTTTTGGGGTTGAATAAGATCAAATTACGTCGACCCCAATCCGAGACTTTGAATAACAAGGTCTCGACTTCAGACACAAGTTTGTTCCGGCACTCGTCGACGTGTTCCCGAGAAATATTCGCACGGCCTGTATATAGGGCATCACCTGTGTTGTCGTCTGCATAGCAATGAATGCTACTGATTTGTAGCATGTCGTTGATATGCAGAAGGAACAGAGTGGGAGATAGCACACAGCCTTGTGGAACACCAGCATTCACGGGTTTGGGGTCCGAGCATGCACCGTCGACAACAACCTTGATGCTCCGATCCGTGAGGAAGCTGGTGACCCAGTTGCACAATCTCTCAGGAACCTCGTAAAGATGAAAGCTTTGAAAGAAGCGCTTTATGCCAAACCCTATCAAATGCTTTCGCTACGTCCAGACTAACCGCCAAAGCCTCCCCCTTAGACTCAACTGCTTCTGCCCATCGGTGAGTCAGGTAAACTAGAAGATCACCAGCTGATCGTCCGCGACGGAAACCGTACTGTCGGTCACTGATCAGCTGGTGTTCCTCCAGGTACCTCAGGAGCTGGGTGTTGATGAGTGACTCCATTATTTTAGATAACAAGGGGGTGATGGCAATAGGCCTGTAGTTGGACGGATCAGAGCGGACCCTTTTTTGGGTATTGGATGCACAAATGCTGTCTTCCAAGATTCCGGGACGACGCCTGAAGAGTAGGAGTACCGGAAAAGACGCGTGAGAACCGGTGCCAACTCAGGGGCACACATCCTCAGCACAATTGGAGGGATTCCGTCCGGCCCACTCGACTTATGAATGTCCAGGGAGCGGAGTGCCTTTCGCACTGAGCTCTGCAGAAACTGAATTTCCGGCATGGAGCACTTACACCACGGGATGGTAGGTGGAGAGTTTCCCGGTCATCAAGAGTCGAGTTGGATGCAAAAGAGAGCCCAAGAGATCGGCTTTCTTTGCAGTATGGGCCAGCGAATCATCCTCCTTGTGTAGAGATGGGAGAGATGGCTGACAGAAATTCCCTGGACAGCCTTGGCGAGAGACCAGAATGCGCGGGATCCCGATGCGAGGCGAACTAGTCTCTCGCCAATTCTGCCAATGTGCTTTAACTTTTCCGCAGCGATAACTCTTTGAAGGACCTGGAGGCAGAGTTGTACTCGTTTTAAGAGCACTGGTTTTGCATCCCGAGACGCCGATGCATCGGCCCAGGCCTGGTAGCACTTCCGCTTTCGGCGTGACGCTATTTTGCAGGTGCGACCAAACCAAGGCTGGGATTTACCTCCGACAGGCACTGCAGAGAACGGAATAAAAGTTCCATTCCCTGAAGTACCACATCGGTGACAGAATCTGCAACGGCGTTGGGATCATCCAGCGAGAAGCAAACCTGCCCCCATTGGTAGGAAGCAAAGAAAGACCGCATTCCATCCCAATCTGCCGACCTATAGTGCCACACACGGCGGAAGCCCGCAGATCGCGTTCGGGATCGGCGCGCGATAGGCACTACACTCCGGATCAGACAGTGGTCCGACGAGCCAAGAGGGGCATCGACTGAGACCAAATATCCGTCCGGGTGTGAGGTCAGCAAAAGGTCCAACAGGGAAGGTGTATGACCTTCCACGTCTGGAATCCGCGTCGGCGAGGTTACCAGTTATGTCAGGCCATATGCTAATGCAAAGTCGTGAACAGATCTCCCCGCATGATCGGTTATGCGAGAACCGAGCCAATCGGTGTGGTGGGCATTAAAATCGCCGAGAATCACGATCTCTGCGGATGGGATCTGTTGTAGCACGGAGTCTGTAGCCATTTGGATGTGGTCGATGAGTCGGTCAGTTACGGTATTACCGCTATGGGACCTGTAAAGGCACGCATAGACGCGCGGATGGTCGTCGCTGTCGATGCGCAGCCAAAGCGTAGATAGGTCCAAACCTTCTAGACTACCGAGGCGTCGAGAACAGATATCATCTCCGACGTATACGCAAACTCCGGCACGGGGCACAAAGGAGTGTTCCAGTTTGTACCCCGGGTAATGGAGATAAGAGGTATCAGCCGGAGACGATATCTGAGTCTCTGTAAGAAAAAGCAAGGCCGGCTTCGCCGTTTCAAGATGGTAATGAACGGCGCTAAGGTTCGAGTGGAGTCCCCTGATATTGCAGAAATCCACGGCGAGCGCGGTAGGGGATGCCATAGTTTCCTTGCTGCGTTTGCCTCGAGTAGGGAAGAAAGAGAGCGGAATATTGCCCCCCCCAGAATACGCAGGGCAGACTGAGCATCCACGATTAGGTAGCGTAGGAAAGCCTGAACGTGGATGCTCAGTGAGGGATTCTCCAGAACCGTAGGTACTGGTACCCTTCAGGGGTAGCTCAAAATTATATACCGCTACCATATTTGGGGAGGGGGGAGGGGGAGAGGGCCTCCGGTTACCTCACTCACCGCACGAAACGCAGAAGCACAAGATGCCTCTACTTCACGCCGGTATTCTGCGAGGCCGTGGTACTTATCCGGACGAGCCGGCCCATTCCTGCGACAGCAAAGCCGCCGCTTGGCTCTACCATATAATGACATACCTATTTTTATACATAAAAATAAGCTAACTAACCAACATAGGATAGCCAACGGGAATACAGTTCAATCATTTCTGTTCTCTTGATGGCAAGTGGTTGCTTGGCTCATTGATACCGGCTTCTATCCTCGATTAAAAATCAAAATGCGTTGTCACCCCTGAATGATAAGGTAGAATATTACAATCTCATTAACCAGGGGGCAACCCATTGATGTTGTAACTATAATACAGCTGCAGCGAAGCGTAGGTTTTGATCGTATATATGGTTCATCTGAAAAAGTATGTAGCATGAATTTATCCTAAATTATGGGAACTACAGACATACATCATACAAATACAAACACTCGGAACCAGAACAATTATCGGTAGACCATACAATTATTTACTTTGTGAGGGAATGGAACCCGCTTCCGTTGCTATGCTACTGCAACGTAATCTGTATTTCATTAAACAACGTGAAGTTCGCATTGTTTAAGTTGAGTAACTAAGCACAAAGATACTTGCTCGTATACACTTTTTCAACTTCGATGTAACGCATATACGCTATGAGAATGGAGGAAGAGTCAGATGGCATGCCATTAGTGACGGAGCAACCACTGTACATATAGACCGTGTAAACCAATAACTTGTATGTTGTGTTATGACCCGGATTCGTATTTCGGATACCCACCCATACCATTATTGATTTAGCGGTTAGATACGATGATCCACTCAGGTACGCGTTATCCATATCTGATAGATAAATAATCACGATCGAAATCTTTTATACGAGTATATCCACTACTTTTTTTTAACTAAATCCTTATTTTCGATGCGGGAAATAATTATTTAAACGTATATTTTAGTCACTTGGTGGTATAATTTTAGTTATTATCAGATTATAGAATCAAAGATGTTATCGTATTCTCAATGTGAGGCAACATTTTAGACTAGTAGCTTTTGTTTTTGCGATAAAGTAAGAAGATAATGCCAAAGTGCTTGCAGGCAAGAGTGCATGTTATTATTTATTAAATGTTTTAAGTAGTTGTCTTCTGAACATCATATTTCTTATATTTTAAGCTTTCAGACATTACTGTTAGAGCTTATTGTTGCTCTATGTATTTTTGATAACAGAACACTTTGTTTAATGTTTGTATTTATATCAATATTTGGTGGTTACTTTGGTTCACGTTCTTTTAAAAATAAATTAGATAACAACCCAAATAATACATGGTGATCTAATACTACTATAACGAATAATATGAATAGAAATTATAATAGAAACCCGTCTATATACCAAACTCACTAACATAAATGAATGGCGAGTTTCTTTTTTATGGGAAAGGTGGCAAACGAGCAAGCGACTCACCTGATGGTGAGAGTTTACCATCGACCACGAATGAAACGAAAAGGAGTTACGGGGGCGTTGCTTGCCTTTGAGGAGATTTGAAAGATGGGAGGAAGGATGAGGAGAGAGGGTTGGAGAGGGGGGGGGGTGGGCTACCGGCTACCTCACTAACCGAACGAAATGCAGAAGCACAAGCTACTTCTACTTCACGCTGGTATTCAGCGATGTCGTGGTACTACCCAGCGAAGCACCGAGCATAGCCCTTTGCATACATGTCCATAATATATATGTAAACGTATCTTATATGTTTAAAACAAAAATAACACTGTATGAGATATCTTCTTATAAATATACAAGTATATACGAAACGCATTAGATATGCATTATGGAATAGCAAAAACATTAAACTATATTATAGTTTATATTTTCTCTTTGTGGGAAAGCAGTAATTATAAGTAATAAAAGTGAAACATACAACTTATCAAAGTGTCAGCAACGGAGCTAACAATTTTCCTATAATACCAATTAACATAAATGATCAAAGAGATAGTTATTATAGAGAGTGCCCGTTCTTATGAATTGGTTTTGTATGATGAAAAGAAACTGTGAATAACGTAGTTAAAATGTTTAGAACTTGCTTTAAGTTTGTGTCACTAGGGTTATTTATATATTACATGTGGGAAAGAGCATTATCTTTAAAACCTCAGTTAAGGTAAATTCAAATTATTACTATCTTTTGTACTAGTTTCACAACACATATTATTTATTTATATTTTTTTTTTTTTATAGAAGAAGGGGCAAACGAGCGTGCGGCTCACCTGATGGTAAGTGATCACCGACGCCCACGAACATCCACAACACCAGAGGAGCTACAGATGCGCTGCCGGCCTTTAAGGAAGGAATAAGCTCTTTTCTTGAAGGTCCCTAAGTCGTAACTATTCGGAAATACTGCTGGCGACAGCTGATTCCACAAAGTTGAAGTGCGTGGCAGAAAACTTCGATTAAAACGCACTGTGGTGGAATGCCAACCATCTAGGTGGTATCGATGGAACTTCGAATTCAGTCGCGATGTACGATGGTGAAACTCAGCAGCTGGGATCAATCCGAACAGTTCCTCAGAACATTCCCCGTGGAAAATTTTGTAAAAATGCAAAGAGAAGCAACATCTCTTCGCAAGGCCAAAGGATCAAGCCGATCAGAGAGAGCTTGGTCGCCGACAATTCGAGCCGCTCGACGTTGGATACGGTCAAATGGAAGGAGTTGGTACTGGGGTGCCCCTGCCCAGAGATGAGAACAGTATTCCATGTGGGGCCGAACTTGCGCCTTATAAAGTTGCAAACGGTGGACCGGCATGAAATACTGTCCCGCTCTACAGAGCACACCAAGCTTTTGGAGGCCAATTTGGCCTTTCCTCCAAGTGACCACGGAACTGAACGTCGCTCGATATGTCAACGCCAAGGATTCCGATACTGGCTGAGGCAATAAGGGGAATGTTCTCAAAAGAGGAGAAACGACAAAGGGATTCTTTTAGCGGTGAACGCGCAAACCTGTGTCTTTTAGGGGTTGAATGGGACCCAAATTACGTCGACCCCAATCCGGACTTTGAATAACAAGGTCTCGACTTCAGATACGATGATCCACTCAGGTACGCGTTATCCATATCTGATAGATAAATAATCACGATCGAAATCTTTTATACGAGTATATCCACTACTTTTTTTAACTAAATCCTTATTTTCGATGCGGGAAATAATTATTTAAACGTATATTTTAGTCACTTGGTGGTATAATTTTAGTTATTATCAGATTATAGAATCAAAGATGTTATCGTATTCTCAATGTGAGGCAACATTTTAGACTAGTAGCTTTTGTTTTGCGATAAAGTAAGAAGATAATGCCAAAGTGCTTGCAGGCAAGAGTGCATGTTATTATTTATTAAATGTTTTAAGTAGTTGTCTTCTGAACATCATATTTTATATTTTAAGCTTTCAGACATTACTGTTAGAGCTTATTGTTGCTCTATGTATTTTTGATAACAGAACACTTTGTTTAATGTTTGTATTTATATCAATATTTGGTGGTTACTTTGGTTCACGTTCTTTTAAAAATAAATTAGATAACAACCCAAATAATACATGGTGATCTAATACTACTATAACGAATAATATGAATAGAAATTATAATAGAAACCCGTCTATATACCAAACTCACTAACATAAATGAATGGCGAGTTTCTTTTTTATGGGAAAGGTGGCAAACGAGCAAGCGACTCACCTGATGGTGAGAGTTTACCATCGACCACGAATGAAACGAAAAGGAGTTACGGGGGCGTTGCTTGCCTTTGAGGAGATTTGAAAGATGGGAGGAAGGATGAGGAGAGAGGGTTGGAGAGGGGGGGGGGTGGGCTACCGGCTACCTCACTAACCGAACGAAATGCAGAAGCACAAGCTACTTCTACTTCACGCTGGTATTCAGCGATGTCGTGGTACTACCCAGCGAAGCACCGAGCATAGCCCTTTGCATACATGTCCATAATATATATGTAAACGTATCTTATATGTTTAAAACAAAAATAACACTGTATGAGATATCTTCTTATAAATATACAAGTATATACGAAACGCATTAGATATGCATTATGGAATAGCAAAACATTAAACTATATTATAGTTTATATTTTCTTTGTGGGAAAGCAGTAATTATAAGTAATAAAAGTGAAACATACAACTTATCAAAGTGTCAGCAACGGAGCTAACAATTTTCCTATAATACCAATTAACATAAATGATCAAAGAGATAGTTATTATAGAGAGTGCCCGTTCTTATGAATTGGTTTTGTATGATGAAAAGAAACTGTGAATAACGTAGTTAAAATGTTTAGAACTTGCTTTAAGTTTGTGTCACTAGGGTTATTTATATATTACATGTGGGAAAGAGCATTATCTTTAAAACCTCAGTTAAGGTAAATTCAAATTATTACTATCTTTTGTACTAGTTTCACAACACATATTATTTATTTATATACGTTTTTCACCTTCCTTCAATGGCATCTTCTCTCTCAATTATAATTAATGTAGAATGAATGAAAAAAAAAAGATATAATGATGACGTTTCACCAAGTGACAACAATCGCAACTATAAATTATTAATTACTTTCTGATTCGAAATTAAACTGGCGCCTGATAAAAAATAGCAACTGGCAACAAGCCGCGTGGTGGCGGTATAAGAATCTGCCACCTCCATTCTTATCGTAAAAGGCAGTTTGGCCGTGCTTAGTCGTGTTACAATCCTCGGGGAAATCTGTAATCTCTGCCTACCAACTACATATACAATAATGCTTATATTAGCTTATATGGAGTTAACTGGAGGCCGACTCCCCTCTCCCCCTCGTCCCCCTCCTCTTTTCATCCCCTCTTCCGCAAACATCCTTGAAGCCCGGTAACAGATATATGTGGTCGAGGGTAATCACTTTCCATCAGGTGAGTCGCGTTATCGTTTGACCCCTTTTCCATAAAAAAAAATTACCTTTTTCCTAATTATATAATCAAAGGAAAAAGTTGCACTGTGCAAATGAACTTTGAAATTTTACAAATTTAACAAATTTACTACTAATCATTTATAGTAGAAAAGTTAAAAGTAAAAGTAATTTTAGGAAGAAAATTATTTAAGAAACGTCTGTTAATACAAAATTTGACCATTTATGAAAATAACGGATATATTACACGAGAAGCAGTTATACAGCAGCGGTTCATGTAAAATTAGCCCCTTTACTTTATATTCTACATAAAGGAAGTCACATTTACATAAACGCTATGGCCATGCAGCCTTTGAAATTACAACGCTTACAGTAGAGTAGCTTCACTAGTACGAGTAATAACTGACACTAAATTTATTTTCGGAATAAGATTAACATATAAACTGACAACTAAGTTTTTTTATTATGGTTTTTTTTATAAAATTACGGAAATTGTTATTGTTTGAATAAGAAGTAAAGGTAGGAAAATTTTAAGTGCTATACATACCCTGGTTCCAAATCTCCAAATAGTTTGAGAACAGGTCTTTGTCCAGTAGTAGGTGTTTACAGGATGCTACATTCCTGTGTTTACTTTCTAAAGGCAGGAAACGAGCAAATTGTTTTAGTGAAATCATTAGTGGTCGTTTCTCGAACAGAATGATGATTTTTGCGGCGCATAAGTTTGATCATATTTACCGGCACCCCTTTAATTATTAATTGCAATTTTAAAGCATCGTGAACAAACATACATGTCTTGGAAAACAAAATCTATGGGATACCGCCCGCATGTAGCATGCTTTAGCTGAGGGGCTTTTTAACACTTCCATCTCATGAGCTAGGTGTATCCATAATCACAAAAGTCACACCACTTACATGCTGTCTTACTAATGACGTAATGACTTAATAGCTACTCAATAAACGTAACGAGAAGTGCTATTACATAGAACTTCATGCTAAATTAAGTATAATAGCGTTCACTGAAACATGTACAAATTAACGTCGTAAATAGTTCTCAGCATTGCGACGGCGACGTGTTGTTACACATTGTATCTTTATCTTTATTGTCAGGGCCTCGTAACTTATCCAACAGAGTGTTTTGCGTGCAGGTGGCATTTGGTGAAAAAGATATAAGAGAGATCTTTATTTAGGAACGAATGTTCAAAAAGGTGTTGAAATTCGACTTACGCGTATTTTAATAATATTAAAATAATTAATTTTATTCTTAAAAATCTTACAATTTATAACGTACATTACATTATCACATTTATATTATATGAATAAAGTACAAGCGGTGGATTAAAACATCTTCGTCTTAGATATAAGAGAACTGACTTCATTGAAAGAGGATCAAAGGATAATCGTAGTTATAAGGCTTCTCTTTGAGAGGTAATTTTATCATTAAGATTCTCTAACAGAGCGTTGATATTATGTATATATAGGAAGTAAAAACAATTTCGCGTAGAAAAAAGTTTTTTGTGTATATTTTATAAATGATCCGTTATTATTTTGATAATCTTACTAATTTGAAATGAAACTACTATTTACGGATTTCATTCGCCACTGATAAAGGTGATGGTAGGCCGAGTTAACTATGACTTCTGGACGTCCAACACCTCAGTCCCCTCGCGACCACGGTTCATGTAAAGCAATCGAAACATCGGAAATATAAAAACATAATTGAACTCAATAAAATCCGTAAATAATAGTTTCATTCATTCATTCTTAGCTTAATAGTAGTGTTCACGTAAATATTAGAAATCAATCTTACTAATATTAAAAAAGTGATTGACATGTTTAAATGTTTGTCGCTCAATCCCGCTTAAAGATGCACAGAAAGTTGTGTAAATAATGGCCTCCGCAAAGCAGCATAAACCACCGTTTGGCTCTACCTCGTAAAAAAACAACAGCTATTTCATACAATTTTTAAGATATAAAATGCGTTCATAAATTGTGAAGAAAATAAATATAATAATGGTTACACTTATATAAAAAACGTAATTCATTTACAAATGTTACTAATATTATATAGTAATATAGATAGAGGCTTACCTTAAAAGAACATAATTCTCTAATGGATCACAGCTTGAGTGTTCAAGCTCATCCGCTGCGATATGATGCTGCGTATGAGCTTGCTTGACCGGATCCCATAATTTGCGTTTCGTTTTTGAGTATGAACATACCCTTAGCACGTAATCGCATTAGAAACATACACGCATAACTACCTCTGGACAAATTATGCAGATAGCAGACAGGCTATGAAGGCCCTGCCTGCCTTCATCCTAGTATTCCGTTTGAATAAATTCCTCATTCGAAAAATACCAGCACTATTACATCACATAATCTTTTAACAAACTCCATTTATACCGAATGTATGCTACATAAAGGATTTATAGAATGCAATATACGTATTAGAGAAATATTTTTTTGAATAGTTGTCATCAAACGTTGTCCAAATAATAATTAACTAATTATAAATGCTCGTCGTGTACTCAGTGTATGCCAGAACTTTGGTAACATGGATGCTGGTGAGGTTTAGGCGGGATCAAATCAAATTACTAATTTCGACATACGAAGTGTAAATATTTAAAAAAAAATTATAAAACCGAAATACCAGTGATCAATTGAAATCTCATGAACTACTAAGTTTATTACTTGAAATTTGGATAGAATTCCTTTAAGAACGATTTTACGTAAAACCACCCTCAATAATTGAACGGGGTTGGATGGCATTATGAAAGATCAATGTTTTAGGAATTACAGACGTTAAAATCGGCATTAAGGTTAATACTTTTGTACAATAACAAAAAAATCTATATTTAAGCGCTTTTTGAAAAATAAGCCTTAGAGTTAAATACTTAAATCAATAAAAATACTCCTCTAAACATATTTGATATGATTTTTGAATAAGAAAAGATTTATTTTGGATTAAAATACAGGAGAATTACGCATTCCACGCGTACAAAGTCGCACTATGAACTAATTGTCTCAAATGAAGAAAGTTTCTTACAGATTGTAAATCTGTTGTATGATTTAAAATTAAACTATTAATTACGGATTTGATCGTGTTCAATTTTTGTTTTTATGTTCCCGACGTTTCGAGTGCTTTACATCACTCGTGATCAGGCGGGACTGAGGTGTTAGATATCCCGATATTATCTTCAGATTTTAATTATTAATTTTAGTCCGATCTACGCAGAATGCACTTACAGTAATATGCTTGTACAATATTTGCAGTAGTATGCTTGGCTTTACCTAGATATAATTTATATTTATTACTCGATTCCAAGCCGGTGGTAGCACTCAGCCATCTTCTCGATAGAAATTAAGATGTTTTTTTGATTTCATTAGCCTCTCGAATCATCCTTGGCAAGAATCGATGTTCTTTTGGGAGGATTTGTCAGTCTATCAAACCATGATGTAATTTGTCAGTCTTGTACGTCATGCCTCTGACATACGGTAAAACACCCGGCACTCGCCCGATTGTGACCGGCTTCACTCGGTCACTGTTCCCGAGGCGCGGAACTTCGAAGTTTGTTGTCGTGCAAGACTTGCTTGACATTCTCAAGATCGGTGGTCAAGTGTTTACTCTCACAGGTACATCGTACTCTCTAAAATAACTACTTTCTCTGATTAGCTAACTGAAATGGATGCTGGTGAGATTCACCGTTTAAATATCTGTTTATGGTGTAACTAGGATTTCGAATTACCAATACATCTAGATAAGCTAATGAGTTATTTACCTCTTACTCTGTTGTAAATTGAACTTTGGAGTTTATGGAGTTAAGTAGATTTGGAATCCGTAAATAAAAGCTTCATTTCAAATGTGTAATGTTCGCGTAAATACAAGAAATCATAATCTGTTGTCTGAGTTTACGATGAAATATAATATCGGCGCTGATAAATCCCAGACTACTTACATTATATTAATCTCTGAAAGCTCTCTTATAAATAGGTTTTGATGACTCCATTGTTGATTTCTATGCCGTGGGTAGTAATTATTAACCTTTACTACTTCAATTCAGTCTATTGATGTTTTGCTATTGTTTAATATCTCTAAGTAATTTAGTACTTCCATAGAATAGTCCTTCGTTAAATTCGGAGAAGAAAAGGCTTAAGCCGAAGTCTGTTGTTTAGATCTCGCCTTTGTTCGGAAATTGACAGTTAAGAATATTTAAGAATATATGAATCACTTTATAAATATTTAAATTAAAGAAGCACTAACTTTCGAAATGTAAGTACAGAATTTAGTTTAACCCCGGAAATTTAGGAGTTAATTTACTCGTATTAGTAAGAACAGGTTTTAATTCAGGATTGGCTCAGTGTTAATCCAATTTCTTTTTGGCACGGCGTATTTGCCGTCCACAAATTAGTAAAAGTTACCTTTTTAACACCATGTCCTTACATAAATCTAGTCAGAAGATACCAAAAACATGCCGAGAATGTTTTCAAAATTAAGTTAAAAATTTCGATGGAAACGGTCAATTTGTCGTCGATTCCTCGATCAATTTGTCAAAGCCCTAACTAATTGCAAAAGGTCGGGTTTTCCTTAGGGAATCTTAATTTCCTGAGTATAAACTTGGTAAATCTTAATAGTCTATGGAAATCAGTTTGATCTTAATTAGTATCTCAAGCCCAGCCTCTGCCGTCATTACTTTGTTTATCTAACAGAAGAAAGAAACCACGCAGATACACTCACATGCATGTAATGTAGTGAGTGTGTGTAGTAGAGAGAGAAGCGTTTAGTATAAATGTTTAGAGGGGAGCGCTGAGTCGGAAAGAGCCGACCAGATGCGACACTGGCCGAATGGCATGTCCCGACGTCCTGCTAGAGGTTGTCTGTGGATTTTGGGTTCAGAAAACTTGGATGATTAATCCGCGATTCCAACCAGCAGGATGCACCACGTATAGGTGAGAAATGTACATATATGACCACGGAGAAAACACTGGCGCACGCTCCCTTGTATAAGTGCCGTGACCATTATTTTCCTTTTAGTTCTAACGACGACTCGATAGCATAGTGGTTAAGTGTTTGATTGCGGCGCTGCGAGTCTATTCTCGGACGGGACCAGTATTTCGGAGGAGTACAAATAATGGTCGGTGTTTGTCCATGTGCAATAAGAGTATGTATACATTGCCTCCGAATCAAGCGATTGCCTCAACAATTCCTCGAAATCAAGTCTACAGTCAACGTTTCGTTTTCAGAAGTTGGCAATCTACGTAAAATTTGACAATTAAATCTTAATAAAATTTCTATTCTGGCACCATTTGTGATCACGCAGATGATGCAAGGGGCAGTCGGTTGTATAATTTATGTATTGCTTACAGTACCCCCGAGCCATGATAGTCTAGTGGTCAGATCGCGTGAAAAATAAATTTGCAATATTCCTTTAGGTTGTCATTTTAAGTAAAAGAATGCAAACACTTTAATTCCATAGTACACAAAGTGGAATATTTACAGACTTCCCTATTCAACTTTTCCTTTTAAATAGATAAGATCAGCCAAGGTCCTGAGTATAGCTCAGGCATTAAAGGTTCCGAACACCTATTTGTAAAAACGTATTCAATAATTTTTATGATTGAATACAAAAGTCATACAAAAGTTAACGTATTGTGTAGTTGACGAGGTTCAAAAGTTGACCAATTATTTTCTTTTAAAAATATTGAGTATCTGCTACAATCTGGTACAAGAAGTCGATCGTATCCAAAATAAAATTACACAATGAAAACAAGGTTCTGTTTGATTTAATTTTTAGGAATTTGAATTGAATTTAGAAATTTTACTTTTTTGAAATTATTAGGTAGTTGTAGTTTGAAATTGTCAAAACGTATGAAAAACAATATTTTCAGAATATCAATGTATTTAAAACGTAAATTTGTTTTTTTTCCTTATAGACGAATAAGTTATATTTTTATTATATAGTTATAATTATATATTTAAAGTATTATGAATATAAGTTTACGCATCTATTGACGGAATAAATGAAGATTTGGGAGTCGCATGTAAGGCGCACGCACGTAATCCACCCTATAATTGTTTAAGTTAAATAGAGATCTTTATCTTGTAAGAATATATGCAAAATATACTGAACAGACATAGTTCTTTAAAATAACGTATAGTAGTATAAATAACGTATGGAAATAATAACAGCTCGGTTGTGCTTCGTGTTATTTATCTAAATAATAATAATTGTATGCGACTCGTTTTGAAGAAAATAACAGTTAGTAAATACGTACATTTGAAAATAATTGCTATAATTACGAAAAATTTTAGCGGGATGTCTAACTTTTACTTTATCTTTATTTTGGTCCGAGTATTATTAATTAAATATACTTGGAGGCATCACAGAAATTAAAATCGTTAAAGAACGTACAATTAAATATTAATTACAAACTTGAAAAGAAAGAAAAATACATAAATATAAAGAGACTATAGATAAAATAAGGAAAGTTAATAGAATTATAGGCAGAACTGATTATAGGTATGAAATATAAAAAATAATTACTATTTGGGAGATGAGAGTAAGGATGTGGGAGGAGGAAGTGAGCCTCCGCTTACCTCACTCACCGAATAAAACGAAAAAAATATTTTTTGTAGTTTCTTTGGAAAGAAATACGAGATTCGATAATTATTAAAAGTAAATCGATTATTACATGCGCTAAATAGATTGTTTATACTCCCATAAGTATTAGAATTGCGAATACTTAATTATTTCAATTAATGTTTAGGTCATAACGATTGTTTGTAGAATTTTTCTTAAATTCGTCTTAAGAATGTTTCATGTTTTATAATATTTTTATGTACTCAGTGAAATACTACATAATAATTTAAGATTTTATGAGAAACCTCCATTAAAGTTAAGCGGTTTATGTAAGTGTATTATGAGGGTGGTATTTTTTTAGGAACAACACAAATAACTTGCGTAGCGGTTATTCATTAAAAAAAGGGACTCACAATCGTGTACCCAAATACTGGGGTGGTCAGAGGTTTAGACATTTTTAGTCCTTTCAACCCACTTTTCTACAGAGCTTATTTGGGACACTGACAGGTGGTGAGCCAGTCGCTGTCTTAACGTCCAAACCAAAGATACGAATCATATATAAGTTTCGATAAACTATGACACGAGCCCTACTCACATGGTATCGAACTCGAATCTCCTGCTTCGGAGGCAGATCCCCTAACCACTCTCGGCTATTATGTTTTTTATGCCCTTTTTACTTGTTGCCCTTTAAGACTTAGTTAGTCTCTACAGTTAAAAAGGGTATTCATCCAATCTGGAGAGCCGTATATATTACAGTACCGAATGTATTCACGACTTTGTCCGCATTAATTTAAGAATGTTAGGAATTTTGTGTAGTATTGATAATAAAATAGTGTAAGTGATTTCAATAAAAGTTTGGGGGTCATTATAATTTATTGCAGAATTCATTCTCGTGGCTCTGCTTGTAGTAGCGTGAAGGAGGAATAATTCATAAAGTGTTGCAACAATGTTTATTCTATCTCGTTACAGATTCTCAGACTTTCAGTTTTGCATCAACCGACAGATGTCATTTAAAACAGACCAATAATAAAAATCGTAATTTTTTAATTCTATTTCAGGAACAGATACGGTAAAAGTTTTATATTTGTAGGTAAATACAGTAGAACTTAGATAAGTCAAAGTTCAAGGGAAACGTTAAATATTTTGAGCTATACAGTTTTTAACTTATAAAGCGGTTGAAGTTAAAGAGGTTTTTTAGGTTAATATTTTACTTAGTGAGGTTCGTTTATATATTTTGGGTATACGAGTTAGAAAGGCTAAGTTATTCAAATATTGCTTATAGAGGTTACATAAATATTTTATTTTAGGCTTGTAGTAGAGATAGTGTAAGAGATCTTATTTAATCTCATTTAACAACCACGTGCCCTTTCCGGCTCAATCACCAGCAGCATAGCAGACCCTTCTGGCTCCAAAACCCTCTTAGATATTTGAAAAGGAGGCAATGGCTTACAGGTTTATAAATTAACCTTGACAAAAAAGATAGTGCTTTTTTTTCTGTTTCAAGTAATTCAAACATTCTAAATCAACTTCATTTTCAATTTTAAATAAAAAAGAGAAAAGATCGTCTTCTAAGTCATTCTATTGCTCTATAAAAGATCGTAAAGTGTTTACAGCTTTCCTTGCTTCGATCAGCGCACGTTAGTACTCTCAACTTTCGTTTCGAATTCATTTCACTTTACTTTTATTTTGTTACAATACGTTCAGGGTTGTATTCCGAAGAAAGGCCAGCAAGCTAATGAATTAACAGTTTATTAACAAGTACAACGGCCTCGGTAGAGCATAAAAATAATTTTAACATAAACAATAAGTATACAGGACAAACTAACAGCCATTTGATGAACGCGTATAAGGAATGAAACTGAAACATACCAACTAATTTCTTCATAGAACTTTCTATTTGCATATTCACTTAAAATAAGTCACTGATATATGTTTGTACTTTAAATTATGGAGGTCGCCGAAATACTATTTAAAGTTTATAGCTTTGGACATATAAGGACGATGCTCAAATGATTCGTCTAAGTTGTAGAGACTTCGTTATTTAAGTAAAGGAGGTTTAGGGGGAAAAAAGGTGTACTTTCTTACACCTTTTTTCCCCCAGAACCTTCATATAAAAAAAACTATGTCGTGTATGTTCTGCTTTATCCTTGTGCATTTTAATGTGGCATCAATATATTAAATAAAATGGGTTACAGATACTATAAGGATAGATAAATTCATGAATATTGTTAATTAACAATACTCGAACAAAGAAGATCCTTATAACTGACTTCAGCTTACTCCTTTTCTTCTCAAAATTAAACGAAGGGCTATTCAACACAAAACAAATTGCTTGAAGACAATAACAAAAGCATAATGTAATAGAGTGAATTGGCATAGGTTTAGGCATAAAGGTTTAGAAATAAAAGTATTAACAGACATCAACAATAGAATCGTAAAGTTGGTTTCAAAGTAGTTAATACTTAATAATAGGTCTTCATAATTCATTTCTTAGTAGGTTTTCATTATAAATCTGAACTGATTAAATATAAAAATGTATAAACTGTAGAAATACGCCAGTCGTAAAATAAATTTTAAACTTCATTAAAATGTCAATTATTTTCACTATAGCTGAGTTAGAAGATTTGCTTTCAGGATCAGGATCAGAATCAGGAGAATTGCATTCAAATTAAGGGTATTTGAAAATTTCTTCGAAATTTGCGAATATGTATGATGTGTATCGTAAGTGTAAAGGCGGGGGCGGCGGCGGAGATATTTTCTCACGTACAACCGATTTGTGTTGATTGCAAAATTTTACTTAATTATAAATTCAATACAAGTGAAGCTTTAAATCCTTAAAAAGCGTTAATAAAATCTTTAAAGCCTTATTATTATATTTTACTATTATGTTTACAAAATAATAGTAAAATATATCTAAATTACAACCCTTTATTTGAAGGAATATTTTCTAGTATGATAATAGATTGATTTTAAAACCTGCACTTGCAATAATTATTTCAAAACTTTGTTTATGTAAGTTAAAAAAACAAATTTGATCGAACTGGATAACGCTGCGAACCAGAGATGACGCGACTCTTGTATATACACAGGATACTCAATAACCTAGCAAGGTGATGAGTACTAGACCCAAGACAAGATGATTAATGATTAAAGCTATCTTGTAACGTAACATTATTAGGTAATTAAAACAGAAGTTTTTCCTTTTTAATTTTGCGACGTTTTGGGTGCTTAATAGCACCCGCGGTTACTGGGCAATGAGGTGTCAGATGTCCTGATGCTAAGGTTAACTCGGACTAACTTCAGCTTTTCATAATAAAAAATTAAGTCTGCTCTGTGTAGAAGAGTCTCCCAGTATCTTGAGGTCGTGTAGTAATATGCTAGGGTTTGGATTTAATTTTATTTATTACGCGATCCCAAGCCGATGGAAGCACCTAGCCATCTTCTCTATTGAAATGAGATGAGTTCAGAATTAACAATTTTCCGCGAACATAAAGGAAATGCTACGGTAATAACGGATACGTCAAATTATAGCCTAAGAATATAAGAACTTTTATCGCATGAAAATATATACAAAAAGGTCAAGTCAGTTAGCGACAGGGAGGACACGCGATCCAATTAATAATCGCAGCGAAAAAATTAATCTAAGCGTAAATAGCTTAGCACATTGTCATTACGAAAGTATTACGTATGTACGTAAACATGAAGAAAGAATAGTGAGAGGCATGAGTTTCAACTGAGAAATAAATATAAACTAGAATAATTAGATTAGATTACGTAAACTTAAAAAAAAATTTTATGGGTCAGAGTTAACGTATCTATAATAAAACTCCCGAAAATGTACTACAACATACGAAATTCAAATTTAAAAAATACTTGAAATTTTGTGCTCCAAAGCTTACTATAGTTTGAATGATTATTTTAACGATACGGAGACGTGATAGTACATGGTAGTACTCATCCGGTAGCTACTAGTAATTTTCATTTTGAAAATATTTAAGTTTTGAACAAAATTGTAAATAGTCTTATAAAATTACAGATATGTTCAGTAAAGTTGTAAAAACGTTCCGCGAACACTGTGTAACTATCGTTGTGTATGGTAGAGTTGAGTGTGCCATGCTCGCTCAAAAACCTTTTCTCGCGGCGGCGTTATGGGGCGGGTCGTCTACTTCCCTTTGATATGGTTGAGGAGGGTGTTGGCCGCCGCATGCGTCATGCTTTTGAACAGGCGCTGCTCAGCACGGGTCTGCATATCCTGAATTCGTTTTTTTAAATATATAATTTAATTTTAGGATATATATGTTTTAATTGCCTGTAAGACTGTTTGTTGCTTACTATCTTGTGTTGTATAATTTCTAATGTATAAAATCTGATTAAAAAGAGGAAGTCGGAGTTTCATTTTCATGTGCCTTTGCAGCCAGAGGAATCTCATTACAAAACTTTGGGACAAAGCGGCAGACAGCGGACAAAGGAAATCTGAACATCTTAGGTCAAATTCATTTACGTGTCTGGCGTCTACATATGTCTGGCATCGAGCTCACATCCTTACACTAAATACAGTACAAATTAACTGTCTTTCATTTTCTATTACCTCAATATTCAAACTGGAAACTTATAATAACCCACTCTCGCTACTTAAACTGATTGAACATTATTTCTGTCGGTACGCTAAAATACCTTGGTATCATTTTAGATAAACATCTAAATTTTAAGGTCCACAATGGTGGTTTCACCGGCAGAGTCCGTGTGTTAATCTACATTTTCTAATCACTTCGCCTTGTCCTTTTCAAATTTTTATACGCAAAGTGTATTTTGTATTCTGCGTTCCTATTACGAGCATATCATATTGCACTGCTTGTTGGAATGAGGCTGCAAAAGCTATCTTGAAACCATTCGAAATTGCACATAGGGCTATATTAGTATGGCTCTATGTGCAATCTCAGTGTATGGTTTTACCGGTTTATTTCATCTTTCGATCTCTTTTATTTGCGACTATTTTATTTCGTTCAGCTAATGAAAGATAAATGTTTTTTTAATTTTGCATACTGAATGTTGCATCACTATAATACTTCTTATGATGAATTTAACATAACGTCGAAAATATAAAATCTGCTGTATTCCCACAGTTAACTCACACTTCGCTTAAAAGGTATTTCAAATAACTCGTTTTTAACCCTTTTTTTATAATATAATCACCAACAATATCCCAATTTATGATCCAACTCATCACAAATATAAGACAGCTGACAGCCCTTCCTATACAACAAGACATACGAAGAAACAAAACACTATTTATTAAAAAAATATAAAATCACGTCTGAAATCTTATCAAATATTATAATATAAATTATTTTATATAAACGCACTTTACGAACGTACACCCGTATACACGTGGACACCCACACAAGCACACTTATACACTCAAGTATACACACATCCACACAGTAGACATTATTTATTTTTAATGAGTTATGTAGTTTAAGCCTCAGTATTAAACTGTGGCACTAAAAAGAAAGAACAAAAGATATTTTTTTCCTTACGTAAGCACCTTACTGGGGTAAGGGACTGAAGTTCCTAAATACGGGCAATTATATAGTCTAGTTAGAACAGAAAGTCACCCTCACTATTTGTAACTATTTTTATTACTTTTGTTATTCAGGCGTTTTTTTGTACTACTAACTTTTGTTGAAAAGCATTATATATTATTATTAATTACATGGGCCATTTATAAATGTTCTCATCTGAATATGTTGTATATATAAATAATATTCATTAAAATATATAATTAATAAGATACTTAAAGTATAATAAAATAAATGAACTCCTACTAGACAGCGGCTCTCAGCAGGAGTAACCAGACAGCCGAAGATTAGGGGAAAAAAGGGACAAAATCCGGCACACGAAGCGGGCGGTATCTCACTGGGAGTAACCCATTAGTAGTAAAGGTGACTATAGGAATAATTTTGGTCGGTCACCTCGTGAACCTGGTTTAGATATTTTAGGTTTTCGTCATATGGAATAGTTATGTTAATGGTAATGTTTTAATTATTATTATTACTTTCATGTAGCCATTACTATTCAGTTAGTTTGTTAACGTTTTATCGCTAATTATCATAACAGGAAATACATATGTACTACGCTTTAATACGCCTAAATAGTAAACAACTAACTACTCAAAAGGTATACTTCTAAATGACCATGCAAATTGATTACAATTATGGAAAAACAAACAGATCATGTCGCAATCTATGAAGAATTGACAGTAGTTAGCTCTGTTACCATATTATCTTGATGTATTATGATAAATACGTTTAAGTAGTAAGACGTCTATTTGCCTAAATGTCACAACTTCCAATGAACAAATAATCTAAATTTTTTTGAGTACAGTCGTAAACTTTGCTTAATAATATTTCCTTAACAAATCATTAAAGTATTATGATTTTTCTGAAATTGCCGAACTCAAATCCCACCGGTAAGTGATGGAGAGTACCGGCATTGTGCTCACCAACCCGCTTGCACAGCGTGGTGACTACGGGCAATCCTTTCAAGAATTGCATGCTGTCTTTCGCTGGCTCTTTCTTGGAGAGAAAACTGAACTCTAATAGGTTGGTGAAGAAGACGATCTGACATCGACGTTTTTATTATATCGCATATGTGTGACCATCAAGAACCATCAGGTAATTATGGTTTTTGAAGTGACACGTCCGTAAGTAATCGCTTATGTAGTCTAAGACTTGAAGGAGCAGATGCTCCTATCATCTGCTAACATGTCATGTATACATATTTACATCATTCACGATACATCTCATCTTCGCTTTCCATCGGGCAAGATTGAGGTCAAACGCAGGCCTATTTTTTCATAAAAAAAAAAAATACAACGTAAGTTCAATGCTGATATGTTAAGCAGTGATCATAGATCACCACAAACCCTCAAATTTGAAAAGGTCATCTCTCCATCTCATGGGGATAGTCTACACTATGCTTGCCAAGCGATGAACTACGAGTTTGCCAACGGAGAATTTTTCTTCCTGGATTCTATGAGCTACGTCTAGGACATGGTCATTTTGGTTTGATGATTGATATAATCTCTTAATAACGGTTAAACGTTTAGTTAGTTTCAGAACAGAATTTCAATGTGAAAATAAAACAAACAGGTTCAATTCATAGTACGAGTGTATTATATTATAATGACTTACAGCGCCGTGAAACGTGTACAATGCGACTATCATATACGATGTATGCTCGAGGGAGCAGGTGTTGCGGAAGCTAGACAACTTTACCAAATACATAAAATAACGCTATTATAATTCTTGAAGTAATTTTACATTCATAACGGGTAAGTAACCTAAATTACAACAATGTAAAAAATATTTATAAACTTAGGCTTAAACAACACTGTTAATAAGCTACATGCAAATTACTGCATGCATGCATTTTTATTTTAAGGTTACACAAAAGTAGACGATGTGCACCTTTGTGAACGTTCCAGATGCGCTGCAGGGGCACGGCAGCCTCATCAGCACTCTCATCGTGTTATATTACATTTATTAAACGCGTTTTAAAATATGTACAGTAAACAAATTGTAATTTTACTGTCTACGTGCAAATAATTTTGAAATCAGATTTATTTTTTTATATTGACAGTGTCAAATTTAAAGTTACTTAACTTTCAATTTATCAGGTAAGTATTAAGTTTCAATATTAAAGAATACAAAGCGTTTAGCTCAGCAAAATAAAAAAGAGGAAGAAGTTTGCTAAAGCCTAAAATTTTATCTGCATCGAATCTTCCAGACAATTTTCCAACTTTAACCTTTCTCACGCCCGACAATTTTCATTCTTAGTCTGGCAACTACATGTACTGCACGATTTTGGTCGTTGAGACACAAGCTCCAATATAACTTGGCCCATTTCACGTTACCTCTTTGTACTACTTCGTTAATAATGTTCTTAGATGTTCAATACTTTTGTAGAAATTCTGCCTTGTTTCATCGGTTAAAGTTTTAGTTAAAAAAATGAATTTAATAAATTTATCTATCTTCCATTCTAGACTCACTTAACCTAGAAAAAAATACTTTACGCTTGGTAATATGCAATGTTACGCACATTATCATAATTAATGTTACTGTTACAATGCCTTACTCTGTCTTAAAACTATGTTTTAAAGTTTTCCTCATGTAAAAATTATGAACAACGAACCCGCCAATCGTGTGACATGGGAGACTAAGTTCATTGGCGTGGGTAATACAATGTTTCTAAGTAAAGCAACATAGAAATTTCAGCGGTACGGTACCAATTGTTAACGGTTTTGGGCGGGCATTTACTGCGAAATGTAATAACCACACCTGATAAAAAACGGTGTATAAGAATACTTCCTATATAATATACTGAAGGAATTTCTTCTATGCCGTGGAGGCCTTCTTCAGACATAATTTTAGTATCATGTATATAAGGTCCTTACATATGAAATTGGCGTTTTGTCGAACTAGCCACTTCTTTCTCAAATAATATGGCGTTTGGTTAGGAATTCCAAATTCAAATGTATTTCAAACTTAGGCTTGTGTATTTGTGTTTCGAATTTAGTGATTCATTTGTTTTCGAACCATTGATTTTTTCTTTGTCATCATTCTGTTAATAAAATGGAAAACTTACACATAGTCGGTATAATTATGAACTGTCCATCCCATATTAGGGGAGCACAGGGGTGAAATCTTTAATTTTAACTGTGACTGTGTTTAACCTCACTACCAAATTTTACGCTTATAAAATTACTAAAACATAAAATATTCTGTTGTAACATCCATTTAAATTTTAAATATATAACGAAACAAAATTTGATTTTGCGAAATACTGTAACGAATCTGCATCATGATTCATAATCGAGAACAGATACATGAGTCTATAGGCCGCAGTGACCACTTTCTATCAGATGAACTACTCAATCCAAACGCGAGTGCTCTCGCACGTTTTTGTTAAAAAAATAAAATAACTTATTTAATCTTCATTGCCATTCGGGAAACTCGACGACGAGGTTCGCCACCAGCCATGTTCCATCTCCGGCTGAAGGAAAAAGTGGATCGCGTGGATCGCAGAAGCCCTGCTACGCTGCGTCGTGTCAAAAGGAAGTCTGTAATGTCTAACTGTCCCTAAGAGTGACAGGCGTGAGTGCTTATATATTAAGTATATAATAACTCCGTAAATTTCCATTCTATATCAAGTTTTACGAATATTTACTTAAAATAAGTATCGGCAAAGTTACCACAAATATCTAGAGATAAAAATGTTTTTATAATACAGTTATATTTTTGTTCAAGAACAAATCATCGATAATTTGCGCTTCTAAGGTAAGTCGGGGAGAAACCCTTTGAACAATTACGTTCAAGAGATACCTTATTTCTGCTTAGTTAGAGTTTCCGACGCAGATCGCTTTTTATTTAAAGTCGGGTTTTAAATTTTATTTGTATTAAATGATAATTTGCTTTATTACGTTACAGGTGAATGGTTAAATAATTTAATTACATTTATTACGAAGAAAAAAACTTTACTTAAGCATAAAAACATCGATAATAAATATACAAGGTGTGTACCTTGTGCTTAAATTTGGCCATTTAGTGAAATTCTGCACAATTCCCTTGACGGTTTAAAGTAGGACTAGGTTGATTCAATTATTTGTCGAAACAAAACTATTACTACCACGCTTCACGCACAAGCAATCTTGGCATAATGTGTATAATTTCTTAAGTTCAGAAAAGATGAAAGATGATGAAATACATTATATAATAGTAATACCAGTAATACATCAATAAATATTTTTTGATAATACATGCTATAGTAACTATCACTATACATGTTTTTGGACTTATCAATAACAAGTGAATTATAACAAAGTTTCAAAGGAAAAGCAGACTTCAAAGGAATACTTTCTTCAAATTTAAAATGAGACCATCCTTGAGCCTCTTAGTCAATACCTTTGGAATAAAAAAGAATTATTGAATTCGGTTCCCAATTGGCGAAGATATCATGTAACACACATGCAAAAAAAAATACAGTCGTATAAGTTAAAAAAATGGTTAGATTATTTCAATCTTTGGGTGTCAGATGCATCGATCCAAGTAGTTGCTTCCTTTCATTAAATCAGATTTCTTTTCGTATTTGCAAATCTACGCCGATCATAGTTCTTAATTAATTGATTTACGATTCATATATTAAATAGCCACTGTGGCCATTAAAGTAAAACATAAAGTGTTCGCATAGCGTAGCTTATTATTACGCCTAACATAGGGAACCAAGTGTAAGCATGTTTTGAGTTATCATATACTATAGGTTTCACTGATGCCAACCACACCTGGTGTAAAAACTTCAAATAATGTTTTGGCGAATAATATGCCATAAAATGCTAACTCTAATTCCACAGAATAGGGATGAAGACCACAGTTACTAAATCAGCAGCCCATCTCTTCAACGCGATGAGTGGGTAAACATATTTATGAGTTTTGATATTAATTCGATAGTATGTCCTAGTGGTTTACGTATTTTGCGTTTGATAAATTGGTACATTGGTACAATTCTTTGAATTCCAGCTTAAGCCAATATTTTTGTAACTTACAAATGATCGACTACTTATTATTGGACTTTATATATATTGTGACTTTACTGGCGGCTAGGTTGACATAGTAGCCGAGGGATTATATCCAACGTTACGGGACGCGGGTTCGCTGATTCTGACATTACAACCCTTCTATTCTGTATTACTGACATTTGATCATTTGTCCGGTCTTACCATATAAGCGGAAGTTTTTGAGTGTACATTTACGATACTAAATATTACGTCTATGCATACGATACGATAATTCGGGTTCATGAACAGAAAATGATTTGTTTAATTTGGGCAGGATTATTATCAAAATAAAGTAGCATCAAATATTAAAAGTACTTGCAGAACCACATTATCGCAACATACTATAAGTTTCATTGCAGAGCACAGGTTGTATCTATAATCATTATTCAAATAATTCAGTGTATATCTTTTCAACTACTTATAACGAAAGGAATATAATGCAAATCGAACGCTACATATAAAAAGCACAGAGTTTAAGCTTTCGTTTAAACAGTTTTGCTAAGAAAATTCCGGAATAGTGCAAGTTAAGACTTTAAATTTTATCTGTATTGAATCTTGTAAGTAATTTTCCAAGTTTTAACTTTCTTTCCGCTCGGCAATTTTCATTCCATGTCTGGTGACTACCAGTATTGTGCGATGTGATAGTAGAGACACAAGCTTCAATTTAACTTGGCCCGTTTCACGAGGAGTCACTGAGCTACCACCAATGGTATATTTTTTAATAAATCCTATATTTAACGTACACATTTTCATTTAAATTATATTTTTGTTTAATATTTTTAAATGATCGTTAAAAATTATTTACCCACATTTATATAGTGAGTATGGGTATTCACGACGCAATTTACAATAACATGAAGCTGAATAACTAGTTTTGTGCCGATCGATAAATCAGAGATTTTCGTAAGTAGTTACAATACAATTCAGTTACCGAGTTAAAACAGAGCAACGATACAAAAGATATGTTGCGAGCGCACTGCGCATGTTTTTTCGCGTTTGCGTATTATGCGCCTTATTGTAAAAAATATAAAAAATATAATAGTAATAATAATAATAATAATCATCATTACGTCAAATGAACTTCTAAATAAGCCTGCATAACTTTTCATATAACTCAACTTTTCAAATAAACAAAAATATTTATTTAATGCAGACTGTTCTAGGCTTGAATAACGTATGAAGGGATATTTGTGTGATTTAGTTAGATTAACTTACATTTATGATATAACTGCATAGCTACAGAACCTAAAACTTTAAGCTGTACTAGTTCTACTAGTAAGTAACTCCATATTGATCGTTTCGTAAGTAACTTTACTTAGTGATGTCATCTAGACAAGGTCATAGAATCACCTTTTCATTACACTGTAACTGATCTTGAAAAAAAAGGTACTACAATCACGAGTTATTCAAGCAAGTGACAGCCCACCCACGCCTACTATACAATACCGCTAAACTTCGGAATTTTTTTACAATGGACAGATGAATCTGGAAAATCGGATTACTAGAATAGGCTCATAGGCTTGCCCGAGACCAGATATATTTGATCCGGCATACTTGAGATGATCAATTTGTTGGTGACTTTTTCCAGATTTTCGCCTAAGTCGACTTCAGTTCCGAGTAGAGAGCGGGTAAATAAATAAATTATCCTATAGATAAATCAGTTATCATGGCAATGCTAAAATTTCTAACCAAAATTTAAAGATAATTGCTAAATTTAAAGAGAAATAATGCTTTGTATGTTACACCTAACTATTTATCTTACCACGGGTACACATCTCTATGTGTATAGCTGTGCGTTAACGCCTACGTTTCGCGGAAGGGACGCACATGATCTTATCGGACTATAGGGTTTGCTCTGTGCGTTGATATGGAGAACTAAGAATAACCATGCCATGAACGGTAAGTTGATAGACAGTACTATCTATCAACTTACCGTAGCAATATGCAGGTCAGGACTCTATCTCGTGAGCCGACGTCCTACACTTATTAGCTCCACGAGCTACGAGCTATCATGACTTGATGTATAGAGCCCATGGTCACATTTGCTTGCCTATTTGTAAGGCTACGATGTATATATATTCTGATATGGATATTATCATTTCGGATTATATTCACAGAGAAACTACGATTTCTTTTTATATTTATATGTGATTTGCCTATTTCCGGTGTAATCCTAAGTTAAGAAAACTTTAAATTCCTACGTCTTTCATTACGTCGCCACCGAACAAAAAATTAGTAAATAAATATATTTTGTTAACATAGAAAAATGGTTCATTAGTAACGTACATTAAACGCTTTTGTGGAATCTGACTCGTAATGTATGTGTCAGTGGGGAGCACAATCGTGCAGACATAAAGCACTAGGCTGGCAGCAGTTAAACTAACTACTGGCAATTTCAACTTACATAAGGCAGAATACGTTAGACTTCCACATTCATGTGGCTACGATATAGAAAGATTAAAACAAGTATAAATTTTTCTGAAGTAAACCGTTTAAATTCATCATTATTAAATAAAACACAACATTTATTATACTGCGAAAAATTACCCTGAACGGATTTTGATCAAATTTAGCAGGTAGAGCCGTGGTAGCCTAGTGGACAGGGTGCGCGCTTTAGTTTCATAAAGCGCGAATGAGATGGGTTCTATCCCAGGTGCCGGCACCACTAATATTCTTAAAAGCAATTTAATAGGTGCTGAATTTATCACGTGCTCGGCGGTGAAGAAAAATATTACGGGAACACCAGCATGTCTGAGAAACAATAAAAAATATTATTTCGCGGACATGTGAAGTCCCCCAACCCGTACTTGAGCAACTTGGCGGACCCTTTCCGCCTTCAAAACCCTCTCTGATATTTAAGGCGGAGGCCTTTGTCCAGAAGTGGTCATTTGCTTGCTGTTCATTTTAGCAGGTAGACAGAATATGCTTTTTAATCCACGGTAAATATACTTTCTTAGGGAACTACTTCACGCGGTCGCTGTGCCAATTAATATTAATGCTAAGGTGTATACATTTGTTCGTTCTATACGCTGCAATGAAGCAAGGGATCGATCTGAATTTTAACAGAGATAGTTAGGGGTACGGAGATGGACTACTTTTAATGGTGGGAGAATATCAATTTCCCAAGGTAAAATAGAATAACTATGTCAGAAATATGTAGATAGCGCTGTTGAGCACTGTTGTCCTTCTTTCTTACAAAAAATAGTAATGTTAAAATAGAAATAAAAATAGTTAAAATAGTAATGAACACGCAGCTGTGTTTTGTTGGACACCAAATCAACAATTTATTAATTTTTTCAGTATGTTAATTTCTTTGAGCATCACACAAAAACAATTTCTGCTCGGTGGGGCAGTGTTTGGCCGCGGCGTTGCAGGTCGCGGTTTCAATTTCAGAACGGAACAACTATTTGTATAGCCTTCAAATAATATATTTTCAGTGAGCAAGAAGTAAACTTAATACCAAAAATGTATTTCATTCAAAAGGCGCATGCTTATATAAACTATGGCCACGATGATGCATAATTTTTATAAAAATAAGGGAAAAATTAACATACAACTTTATTATAAAATAATGTTTTCTTTTCAGACATTTCAACTCTGGGTTCACTGTATATGTAATGGCCATATAATGTACATTTAGTCAATACTGGTTTAGTATTTGGCGATACGGTTGTGATTTAGTTTAGGTATAGTAGGCTAAAAAATACTAACACTCGTCTATACAAATTATTATAAACTCTAACAGACTCTGTACAGAATATAAATGTTTAAAATAGTAATTAGTTCCATTAGAAGTAATTTTTGATACGGGCTTAGGTATTTAAGGTCTGTCCCATTTGAATTTGAAATGCCATCTGATGAACGACGCTACTTAATTTACTATTCAAACATTTACGAGAAGACTTAAGCTGATTATATCTAGAAAAAATTAAATTATTTGCAGACATATATAAATTTTTCTACTCTATACTAATATTTATACTACTATACAAAATTAATTCTTGATTTTGTGTTTAATTTAAAATTTTGCGTTTCACGCAAAATTTTCTGGTAGGAATTACATAAAATTGCGTATGTAGATTTTTTATGATCCTGTTCAACACATGGGCTACTTTTTTCCGGCTACTGTAAACATAAGGGGTTTTTAAGTACAGCATGTTTTTTGGATAAATAATTTGATAACATTAATGTTTAGAATAGCATTGCACAGATATCAAATGGGTAATTAGAATTTCATATATCAGGTCATAACTAAAAATGGCTTAGGTCTAACGCGATGCGAGGATGCGATGTCCTATTAATTTATGTCAGTTTAACCAGACCGCACCGCAACCGCAGACCAAATAAAAATAATCGGTATTATTTTTATTTGGTCTGCGAAGGAAGAAAGGACTTTTGTCTTACATGTTTCTGATTGTGTTTAGTAAATATCTGGTGGTATAGTACTTATATTATATCAAAGTTTTCATAATCATTAATGTTCAGTTGAAAACATATATTAATGTAGTTTTAAAGAAAGTAAATGCGGAGAGATTGTAATGTTACATAAATATATTATATCTACTATGATTTATCTGTTATCATTGTTTAAATTCCACTGGATTTTAAACATTGTATAAAAAATAAATTATCGGATAACATTCTGCTAGAAATGTTGTCTGCATATATGATTATCCTTTTGGGACTCGTAAAAGAAATTTATGAGTGAAGCCGCATGAGTAACGTAATTGGTATAGTCATATTTAAATTTAAACTTTACCGAAGGATTCTAGTTAAAAGTTATTGTTTAAAATTTATGTATTTTTAATACATTATGATGAAAACTTAACATACGTAAGAAGTGGTCGATGTAAGGTTTCAGATATTGGTTAGACTAAATTAGATAATTGTTCGGTAGATAAAGATCGGCGGACCAAAGTTGAGTACGTCGATTTTCTAGAGGTTGTATTTTAGTGAGAGTATGAAGTACACACTTAACTAGACTTATTGATTTCTTCTCGATAAAGACTGTTTGCCGGTGTTAGATTTTCTACACTGATTTTGTTGGGCATGAAATTAAGAAGATTTTAGTAGTTTCAACATCAAGGTAGAACTCAGATCATACGCGTAGAACAAAATATAAAGAGGGCGTCCACCGACTGATTTTTTATAAAATAAATTATCGGATAACATTCTGCTAGAAATGTTGTCTGCATATATGATTATCCTTTGGGACTCGTAAAAGAAATTTATGAGTGAAGCCGCATGAGTAACGTAATTGGTATAGTCATATTTAAATTTAAACTTTACCGAAGGATTCTAGTTAAAAGTTATTGTTTAAAATTTATGTATTTTTAATACATTATGATGAAAACTTAACATACGTAAGAAGTGGTCGATGTAAGGTTTCAGATATTGGTTAGACTAAATTAGATAATTGTTTAGATAAAGATCGGCGGACCAAAGTTGAGTACGTCGATTTTCTAGAGGTTGTATTTTAGTGAGAGTATGAAGTACACACTTAACTAGACTTATTGATTTCTTCTCGATAAAGACTGTTTGCCGGTGTTAGATTTTCTACACTGATTTTGTTGGGCATGAAATTAAGAAGATTTTAGTAGTTTCAACATCAAGGTAGAACTCAGATCATACGCGTAGAACAAAATATAAAGAGGGCGTCCACCGACTGATTTTTTATAAAATAATTTTAGACAAAAATATATAGCTTTCCTCGAGTAATAGTTTAATAGAACTGAATTTTTATTGTGAACATTACAACAATGTGTCAGAAAAAAATAATGAATACAATACAATACACATATCATTTACAGTAATAATTTGTTGATAATTTTAGCCAAAACTATTTACTAAATCGAATAACCTTATGTATCATATAAAAATGAAACTTAATTTTCTTGTTTATATTTATTTAGCAGTATCATATAGTAATCTTGAAACATAACTCGTAAAGATAGAAATAAAAGAACGATATTTTATTGAACCTTCTGACACCAAATCCAATAATACTATACGAAACAAATTTATGTGTTTCGTTATTGTTGGTAATAAATTGTTTTCATCGCGAAGATGTCCATTGTTTATAGATAATGTATACTTTGTTTCAATTTATTCAAAATGGAAATACTATTCTTCTTGTACATCTTGATTATTTTTTTTACTCCTTCTCTCTCTCACGCCTATTTTACACTTGGGAAAATACCTATCGATGTACCACCTTCGCCACATATCGGCAGGTCCACGAGAACGCTTTCGCACACATTCCTGACTACATATGCCAGACATCCCCCTCCTCGTGAGGGAACATATCCTCTTCCTCTCCCTCTTGGATAGGCGCGCAGGAACACGGACGCCCCGGCTTTCTACTCGGCCTCCACCTGGCAACAGGCAACGAACCCCTCCAGGTCCCCCTATCGGAGCCCATTCGTGGCAGAAAGGCAAGAGCTTGTCCTTTCCACACCCCGCGATGAATCAGGTTTATGGCTCTGCCGCATATGATGCATAAATATATATTGTATACAATAACTTTTGTATAAAAAGACACTTCCTTATTGCTAAATATCCTAGATGTTATTCCAGGTTAAGACCATGCCACGTTTCATCAAAATCCATTCAGTAGTTTCTAAGCCTATTGTGTTTAAAGGGACATACAGACAAACAAAAATTATACAAGTATATTAATAAACAAGTTTTAAACTATAGTCTGGGAACAGTTATTACAGTATAAATTTAAAAAGAAGACGGCTTGTGATATGAACATAAGCGAGTGCTAAATAGAAAAAAATAAAGATATCCGACTTGTAATGAACCAAAAGTACGATATAAGAGATTTTTTCCTCCGACCCCAGACTGTAAAAGGATGCTCGCTTAAAGAAAACTGCGTTCGTGATATAAATTGCATGGCTACTCTGTCGGAGGTTTTATCAAAGTGGCGGTCGAATTCGCGGTACTCCCTTTCTTTGATTTGCACAATAGTTCACTATAGACATATGAATAATGTTATTTAAATAGTTGCGACGCGGTCTTTTAAGGGAGCAGGTGCAGTTAGAATTTTGAAAAAATATTTTTTTTTTGTATATTCTTAAAGTATGATATTTCGAAAATATTCTCCGAAAACTTCAAGGTATTCCGATGATGAGAATATCAATAATTAATAAATATTAATAGTATACTATAATTTTATAATTATTAAAAAATATTAACTTAAACGAATTTCGGCAGAAAAATGTGATATTTGGATTCAACAGACAAAAATACGTTAAAAAAGTATAACTTTTTCCATTCATCTCGACTTCTAACAAACAAATCACTAACTCAAAAACTACACGACGGATTTTTTTTGATCAAACTTTGAGATCTTTTTTTGGGATTAAAAATAGTCTTTAATCGAAGGATTTTGATTTTGGTTAAAAATTTCTATTTTTTTTAAGCAAATAACTAAAATACAAATAAAAAATGGGGTGTTAAGTTTCAGAAGTCGCCATTTTGTGAATTTAAAAAAAACATTGATTAAATGCTAGATTTATTATTTACTTACGAGATTTAATTAATTTTTTTTTATAACTAGAGAAGGATATAGTCAAAGCATTAATAAAAACTTCTGTATAATCACTTTTATAAAATAAACTTAATTACTATTTTTTTTTGTTATTGAAAATGGACCTTTTTTACGCTTGTGACTGCATCTACCCCCTAAATATTATACTCCTACTGGCTGTTTGCTCTTCGTCATACGAGTACATACAGTACACAGGCGTTCGGGGCCAGGGCTACAAACGCCCGAGAAAGTATTTAGACGGCAAATATGAAATTTTAATAAATTGTAAATTTTTTGGTTGATGTCTTGTTTCAATCGCTAACGCTGAAATTAAAAACAAAATGTGTACATAAACTCATACATATGTGACAAAAGAAATGCTTATATTTCTCTACGAATACATTTTTGCAGTTAAATATATACGATATTCAAATTTCAAGAAAGTCAGCTTCTTTATATTCATGTTAAAAAGAGTAAGCTTTGCTTTTATAGGGGTGGTGGAGTGTTAATGTAAAGTAAACTCTGTGCTCTTTGTACAACCTGAATAAATTATTTTGATTCTATATTAAGTAATCAGCTTATTTTTTTTACTATTTATGATGAAACATGGATTAACTGCTGCCACTGCCTTTGTGTCGTGGTAGGTCAGGGATCGGACGCTTTAAATTTCAAGTATGCTTGTGACCTCGGTTTGAATCCTGTCCTTTTTTTTATGGGTAAGGAGCCAAACGAGCAAGTGGCTCACCTGATGGTAAGTGAGTACCGTTGCTTACGTACATTGCATCACCAGAGGAGCTGCAGGTGCGTTGTTGGCCTTGAAGGATATTTGGGGGATGGGAGGGACGAAGGGGTTTAATTGTAAATTAAAATAATGACTTCTTTTACATTTGAAATGTAAATAAAAATTTAAAAATCTGAATTTACTTCGGTATTATATATATTTATCGCGGTGAATAAAATCTTTGTAAGTAAACCTGCATGTCTGAGAACACATAAAATAAAATTCATAAATCCTTTAAAAAAATAAGAAAAAGTCTTTGTCCAGAGTTAGGAATTTTATAAATAGCTACTAATTTTTAGGTTTCCGTACGAAGCTCTATTAGTAAGCTTACGTCCATTTGTATTATCTTTAAAGGGCTTGTTTTGAATCGTAATACGTAGCCGGTTTAAATTTTCACAGAATTCGTGTTATTATCGGAGATATCCTCAAAATAATAAAAAACAAAAGTAATCATTTAAACTAGTCTCCTTATAAGAAACGTTTTTTCATCGTATTTTGTTTATTCTTTCATAAAAACAGTAATACGTTCAAAGTAACCCAACAAATAATAAAAAACAACTGTTTTCTTTGGTAAAGACATAACACACATATATCCTGTAGCTGTCTGGAACCCTGGTTGTGCGAGTAGTACTCGCACTTGGTCAGTTTTTTTTACTTTACTACCGTTGAAATAATATTCTGAGTTGTGCATTGTATTGATTTTGAAGTCACAATAACGCAGAAAACATTAATGTTAATTTAATCACAAATTCCTAAAGCTTAAAACGTTATTGAAAAAATTAAAATAACGAAGCTAATTTAAAATCTAAATCTTATTTCTTTATGTAATTATAAAAAATCTTTAAAAAATATGGTGAAAGCTGTTTACTTGTCTATCCAGATAACCTATTAACAGCTAGACTATTAACTGTATATTTTCCATAAATAAAATAGTAAACGGTTGCTTAATATGTAATGAATAAAACATAAAAGCAAATTGATTTCTATAAACTGAAGTTCTTTGATCTGATATTACATAATACAAATGATACTTCGCACGCTTACAAAGCCATTTCATTCAAAATGTATGTTTGGAAATGGTTTTTCGCGTCATTGGAATATGAGACTATTTTAGCATCCTATACACCGTAGACTTGAAAGAGATAATGGAGCAGGTGTTACTGAAGCCAGATTACGTTCCGAAATTGAATATGCAAGGCACAATATTAACTAGAATGTTGATCGTTGTAAGCCTTTATGTGTTGACCGAAGATGACACATACGATTAATTTGTAATTATGCCACTTCATAAGATTTTTAAGCTTACAAAATGATATAAATATAAAAGTTATAAAATATAAGTATAATAAAATCAAAAACTGCAGAAGATCGAATTTAAAGAAGTAGCCACCTCATTTTCAACAAGGTTTGGAGTTGCGAAGAGTCCGCAATGTTTCTCCAGTGCGGGTTCGCGTACTCCACAACTCTTTGACCAATTTTTTTATATTTCCCCGAAATGTAGATTTTCTTACGTTGATTTTCTTCATCATAAAGCACATGGTAAATTAGCACTTAAGATTGCAATTAAATATCTTAATGATTCCGAGACCGCAGTTCGTTCCCAGATTACTCGCATCCTATGAAGTTCGAAGCGAGCGCCGGTTTCTGAGTTTCAACAGCTATTAATAAATAAATCAGTATGACGAGAAATTAAGGTAACAAAGTGCGTTTTTTTATTGGTGTCGGGTGACAAACGACTTCGACAAGACATGACAGTTCAATGATGGTAAGTGGCGGCTACAGCCAATGTTGTTATAAATACATTGTCGACCCTGACAACTAAGATTTTTTTTAATCTGCAGGCAGAAATAGGTGATTCGTGGTACCTACCACGTAAAAGTTTCTACTAAAAATTTTAATTAGCAATATAATTTAGATCGGAAGTTTCCCCTATGACCCGTTAACGTGGATGATTACCAGTATTTATATCCAATTGTTTAGATAAATGTTATGCCGGGGTTTCTTTTTGTAAACGCTAAATATAAAAGTTATGTGAGAATATTGTAAAATAAACGATCGGTGTATTATTTTATTGAGAAATGGCCAAAGTTCTACCAAGATCCCACTGCTTTTTATTTTCATATCTAGTTATGTTTTAGTAAAATGTACAAACCACACCAGCATCTCTATTGCTACCACAGATTTTCTTTCAATAAACCAATGAAAATATTGATAATTATCATTATCATCATCATCATTACATTCACATTGACTTCCACACGACACGGCGCAGGTCGTCAGGGATCGTCCTACATTTTCCTGTACGACGTTGCCAATCGAGACCCTTTTTTCTCCAACGGTTGCCAGTTCCGCAAGGTGTCTAGCCGGGCCCTTGCTACTTCAGCAATGGCCCGGCCAGACAGCTCCCGCTTCTACACGCATTAGCGTCTTAATAGCGATGACATACGGACAACTAGTGTTGTATACTTTCATCTTATTTAGTTTACTAACAAGTTATAGTGCAAATATTACATATTTTTTATACGAAAAGAATATTCTAAGTGGGTTAAATAAATTCGAAGACTACATTCTACAAATTAAAGAAAGTCTCAAGCTTATAAGAAACTAATAATATAAAAATTATAGTAGATTTAGAAATCCACAACTGAATTTGTTCTTCCTGTTATCTCTTGGCTTATTTCGACCTCTCACTCGACTCTCTAACATTATCATTCAATTAATCAAGTTCTCCTTTCCACCTGCGTATAAACAATCAAAATATATACCATTCGAATAATTACTAATGCTTTCAAATGTTGTACAAATGTGATTTAAATAGGAATAGTTGGTTTTATTTCTATATATATATATCCTATATAGTTTTCGACCTATAAGGCTTACTGCCAAGCCGTTACTTTTTATAAAATATCATTTATACAAATGATATATTACTGCGAAGGTAAATCTCTAACGGGTACTTAGTTATAATAACACGTTTCCAGAATTAGATCCATCAAAAACATTTTATCAAAATTATAGTATTTTGTACAAAAATCGCTGACAAGTTTCCTGTATTTGAAGTCCTTCGCCTTATTAAATTCGAACGACTTGTTCTGTCTAATACTTATTACTACCATTACGCAGCACGGATGACTTGGTAACAAATATAAAATTTTTCCTCTTCATCAGTTTGCCTTCGTGGAAAGTCCTGACCGCCTGCAAGGCGGGTTGGAGAGCTCAGAACATTGATCTTCTGTGATGCGATTCTTCATTATAAGAGACATAAGTTTCTTCTTATAAACTACCATATAATATTCGAACAGGATGAAATGAAATGAAACATAATATAACGTATTAGTCTCTAAACAACTTTAGAAAGATTCTAAATTTATCTTTAAACTCATCCGGCTGGACTCAAGCATAACTTATAAGACCTTACCTATAAGATTTAACTGTACCGGTGGAAGTAATAATTTGAACTTGACCTTTGCCGCAGAGGCAAGGAAATCATACAATAGTTTCTGACACGACGAGGATGCCGTCCACTGGAAACTAATCAACAACAAACGGTGATTACCATGTTGGTTCAGTGGCTTTACCATTAAGTAATCATGGTACGTTACTCGATGGAGGAAACTTACGCTTAGCTGTAGGAATCCAATTACGAGCGTCGATCTGTCATCTGATATCGATGTCCTTGTGGTGGTAGAGTCGACGATTTGGGCCTACAAGGACTTTCTTGACAATAAAGTGTTAGAAGTCCTGTCACGGCTTATTAAATGATGTTAACCGTAGAGCTCTTGTCTACATAAATATTCCCTACGAAATTTTTGGGAGTACAACAAGACACTTGAGGACATGACTTTGGTCCCTTGGCAGAGAGGCAAAGACCTTTTGTAGGATCTGCCTGGCGTGTATTGGCGGCCTCTCATGTCAAGTATACATCGAGAAGTGGCCGGGGCGGCATCAGAGACAGCTGGATTGGGTAAGTAGCGCAATAATGTGTGTGTAAAGAAAACTATGTATTTGCGTCATTTTCCGTAGAGACAATTGGTCGCAATTCACGGCACAAGTGCACGGCACAGAGACCTCAACTATGTGCCGCTCTTAGTACCATGACAAGGGATACGGCTTTACGATAACAAAGATTGATGAAGGTAAAGACGAAGAACTGATAGACCATGTTGGCTATTAGTAAATTACAGCGGTTCGATGGTTATCATTAAAATTTAGTAATGTTATATTTCAAGTATTTTTAAGATATTAATTAAATAAAGATCCGAGATATTATTGAATGTGTACATGCGTTAATATAATACTTTAAAATATATTTTTTTATAAAACTTTTGTAGTATTAAAAATATAAGAAGAGTCATTTTATTAAAGAATATGGGGACGAGTAATTATTAATTTTCTATAAAACTCGTAAATAACATTGTGATTGAATATTTTTTATTATGGAATTTCTTAATTTTTTTAATCTACGTATTATTAATATTCAACCATTACATATTTAACAGAATATTTTATTACGATATGATTTTTCTTTGCACCTCTTTTAAGCTGTAATTAAGTCGAGTTTTCTTCTTGTTTCCTAACTGAAGTACATAACAAACACTCGACAAGATATTTCAATCGTTGTTTAAGTAGTCACGGGTCTGGTACTCAATGACTGGCCTTCTTTTTAAATTTATTGCTATTCATATTTTTACAAATTTCACCATACGATATGACTTTCTATTTATTTTATTTTTAATTGTCGGACACTTGTTAGTCGTATTTCGACAGATTCGTGTAACATCAAGGTTAGCTGGTAGAGAATTGCATGTTTGCTAATGCCATTGTTGCCAAGCTCGCCTTTTGTATAGTTTTTTGGTGCAATAAAGGATACATAAATAAATAAACATCTTTGTGTGATTTTTATTAAATCGCGATTTTTTCTCCCTCGTTCCTGCTCTCACATGCTTATGCGATAAGTTTGGAGGAAGAGTGAGACATAGAGCCAGCGACGGGTCGCAATGAAATTATAATATAATAAATAATAAGCTTTCATGGTCGTATACCCAATACTGGGGTTGTCCGAGTTCTAGTAATTTTTGTCCTTTTAACCTACTTTTTCATCAGAGATGATCAGATTTGGGACAACGCTACAGGTGGAACTTGTCGCCATGCTAATATACAATCCAACGACAAAAATCGTACTCATTGGTACGAGCCTTCGACTTAGGAGATCCCCTAACCACTCGGCTATCGTGGCAACACAACAAGATCCGCAAAACGATTAATATGTGTTTTGTTTTATTTGCCTTCGGCTGGTGTACGAACCCAGATCCTAAGGCCCAGCATTCAGGTAATTATAAACAAAGTCTCCATTTCTTATTATTAGATGAACGAAATTCTTTATTATATGTTTTCGCTTACCGCAAGCAGATTCCCACTTGACAATTTTTCTTTCCCAAAAGTAATCTGCTCTTCTCAGTAGTTCCAAAATTTTGTTCTACTTGTATGAGTTTGAGCTTAACTACAAAACCCAATCCTCAATATTGATTGCATTCATTTACGTCACATCTTAAAACAAATACAGTTCTCTTGAACTGTATTTATTTCAGTACTGAAATATTTTCATCTAATAATAATATTTTTAACACTAAAGTAATACTATAACAAAATATTAAACTAACTTAGCAAATTAACTCTACAATATTTAAAATTATTTTGGTTATTTCATTCATTTATTATTTTTTTTCATTTTGTATGAAATGTATATTTTATCTATTCTCATATTTATGGCAATAATTGTTTTCTATAGATATTTTAAGCATATATTTTTATTCGTTATTATTTCAAATGGGCCAAATAAAAGAACTTATGAATGTTTTGTATTTCTAATTATAATTTGATTTTATTTTTATTTAGGTCATCATTTAATGAATTAAAAAATTTGAATTTTTGTATACATATACCGATAAAAAGCACGGTTTATTTCATCCCGCTGAAAGTTTCTTTCCTTTCTTTATGTTCGCAGGAAATCTCTGAATACAATTAATAGGCGCAGTTTGGGGTGCGCATTATATTGACGCTGCAAAACTTGCTCTCGCACTGAGCGTAATTTTTAAACCTGTCATATCTTTTAAGGTATTTATTTAAATAATATCATATGAAAAAAAAAACAGAACTAAATATACAAGGTAACACAAGGTCAATACTGTGTAAGTCAAAATGGCCTCGCAGGTAACACCAGTTAGGTTTAATTAATACTTATGGCTGGTTTAACAAATACTTAAATAAAACACTGTCTTCAATTAAAGAAATACTCAGAGACGATAATTAACCGCATAATTATGGTGCCAAAGAAGGTAGGATCATGTTTTACGGTACACGAATCGAAACAAAAGTAAAGGTAGAAAAGAAAAAGAGCACTTTGTAACGGAGAAGTGGAGCTCGGCCATCCATTGTAAATACGGAGTCTGATCAGAGAGGTTGTAGCATTTTATTCGACACGATCGTTGCGGACATATTCTAGACTACTAAGTAATTCATTATTTTTAATCACATTTTGACATACAGAAATGGTCACTGTGGTTGATCCTTACAAAATAGACATTATTCTATTGCGTACATTTTTGTATGCATTTTTGAGTGCTACAATTCTGTAGTACATTAATTTGATATGTCTCTTATGGTTTAGTTAGCGTAACGTAAGCGCCCAAAAAGTAATTTTTCAAAACTTGATTACGAACTTTCGATATTCGTCTAAACTGTGAATGTTTTACGCATGTAAACCATCCTCCTAAAATTTTCTAAACAGTGGTGATAACCGTATTGAAATCACAGATGAACGCGAATGGAGACTTAGTTTTACACTATTCAGAGATACAGATTTAATACTCAGTCGAGTTAATTCGACACCTTGATGTAATGCTGTCCTGTTTTCCGCATACCCGCGCCGCGCCCCGCAGCCGTGCAAACTGTACTAGCGCATGAATGTGACGTCATCGGCCCCAGGTGTCCCTAGTTAGCTCAACGGGGCTTCCGACATGAGCAACTTCTCCCCTCTCTATCTTTTGAGTGTTATTTAAATGGAAATAACAGAGCAAGACTGTCAGACAGGTATACCTATTTGCAGGTAATCAATATATTAAAATAAAAATTGTAATAAATGTAAGGAACGATAAGATTAAACAGTGTGTAGTTACAGTAGGAATACAACTATGTTAAAGTTAGTCGGCTAAAGCGTTTTTGTCCCTCGACTATAGTTAAGATGGGAAGAACAAATTCATACCAGTTACTTTGCGGTTTCTTCGTGCCGTAATACTAATACTTTTTTTTTATATAATTTCTAGGAGCAATCTGAATTCACAAACTTTGAAATTCATAAAGTCGTTCCGATGTATGATTTTATACTTATCTTTTTTAAACTAGAGTATTTTTGTTTAAGAATAGACCGTAGTACTGCATAATTTAAGATGAAAAGATTAGAGTGTAGAGGGAAATATAACATTTCTTTCTTTTATGTTCGCAGGAAATCTCTGAATACAATTAATAGGCGCAGTTTGGGGTGCGCATTATATTGACGCTGCAAAACTTGCTCTCGCACTGAGCGTAATTTTTAAACCTGTCATATCTTTTAAGGTATTTATTTAAATAATATCATATGAAAAAAAAAACAGAACTAAATATACAAGGTAACACAAGGTCAATACTGTGTAAGTCAAAATGGCCTCGCAGGTAACACCAGTTAGGTTTAATTAATACTTATGGCTGGTTTAACAAATACTTAAATAAAACACTGTCTTCAATTAAAGAAATACTCAGAGACGATAATTAACCGCATAATTATGGTGCCAAAGAAGGTAGGATCATGTTTTACGGTACACGAATCGAAACAAAAGTAAAGGTAGAAAAGAAAAAGAGCACTTTGTAACGGAGAAGTGGAGCTCGGCCATCCATTGTAAATACGGAGTCTGATCAGAGAGGTTGTAGCATTTTATTCGACACGATCGTTGCGGACATATTCTAGACTACTAAGTAATTCATTATTTTTAATCACATTTTGACATACAGAAATGGTCACTGTGGTTGATCCTTACAAAATAGACATTATTCTATTGCGTACATTTTTGTATGCATTTTTGAGTGCTACAATTCTGTAGTACATTAATTTGATATGTCTCTTATGGTTTAGTTAGCGTAACGTAAGCGCCCAAAAAAGTAATTTTTCAAAACTTGATTACGAACTTTCGATATTCGTCTAAACTGTGAATGTTTTACGCATGTAAACCATCCTCCTAAAATTTTCTAAACAGTGGTGATAACCGTATTGAAATCACAGATGAACGCGAATGGAGACTTAGTTTTACACTATTCAGAGATACAGATTTAATACTCAGTCGAGTTAATTCGACACCTTGATGTAATGCTGTCCTGTTTTCCGCATACCCGCGCCGCGCCCCGCAGCCGTGCAAACTGTACTAGCGCATGAATGTGACGTCATCGGCCCCAGGTGTCCCTAGTTAGCTCAACGGGGCTTCCGACATGAGCAACTTCTCCCCTCTCTATCTTTTGAGTGTTATTTAAATGGAAATAACAGAGCAAGACTGTCAGACAGGTATACCTATTTGCAGGTAATCAATATATTAAAATAATTTTTGTTTTTATATATTACAAGGCGTTTTCAATACTTTTTTTCTTTATTGTAATTATTTCGTATTATATTACATTCAAATATTATTTTGTTGTTCACTGTATTTTCTATTTGCCTGTAATGGCATTAAGTCTCAATATGGTTTTATCTGATATATTGTAACAATTACTATATGCTGGGGTTCATTAAATAAAATTGTAATAAATGTAAGGAACGATAAGATTAAACAGTGTGTAGTTACAGTAGGAATACAACTATGTTAAAGTTAGTCGGCTAAAGCGTTTTTGTCCCTCGACTATAGTTAAGATGGGAAGAACAAATTCATACCAGTTACTTTGCGGTTTCTTCGTGCCGTAATACTAATACTTTTTTTTTATATAATTTCTAGGAGCAATCTGAATTCACAAACTTTGAAATTCATAAAGTCGTTCCGATGTATGATTTTATACTTATCTTTTTTAAACTAGAGTATTTTTGTTTAAGAATAGACCGTAGTACTGCATAATTTAAGATGAAAAGATTAGAGTGTAGAGGGAAATATAACATTTCTTTCTCTAGATGCCAACCTCACCTGCACGTGACCCACCCTGCTAGCTAACAAACGAGGCTTTGACGGCGGAAAATCCATCCTAATTTCGCGAACTTTAACCCCACAGATTGGTGATAGGGAGCAGCATCATCAGTGGGACCCTCCCACCTGCACTGCGCACACCAACACAGTAGACCCGCGTGGTAAGTAATTATCCATATTTACCTTTCAAGAAATGCATTCCGGCTTTATTGACGAATTTTTGGGAGAGGTCTATGTTCAGAAGTATAAAATAAGCAATGTTCAGAAGATCGAACGAAGCTGAGAGTATTATTAAAGAATCTGTAATATGGCCTAGATTACTAACTATCTGGTATACACCAAATAGTTAGTAATCTTTTCCAGAGCGATAGTGGAGAGCAAGTAAGCAAAAGTTGTAAAACTATATTTGTACGCGGTAGAGCCAACCGCTGGTTTGTGCTGCTGCTCAAATGAGCCGGCACGGAATATAATATAGTGAGGTAGAGGTATCTTTTGCGTCTGCGTTTCGTTCGGTGGGAGAGGTAATTGAAGGCCTACTCCCCCTCTCTCTCCCTACTTCTTCCAACTCCCTCTCCCCTCCTGCCCTTTCCCCCTTCACAAATATTCTTAAAGGACGGCAACGCATGCAGATGTACGTGGACGCCGGTAATAACTTATCATCAATTGAGCCGCTTGCTCGTTTGCCCCTTTTCCCACAAAAAAAATTAAGTGAATATATATTTTATTGGATTGAGTTCCAAAACGAGCTAACAATCCACCTGATGGTATATGGCCGCTGCAGCTCATGAACACCTGCAAACAACTTTAACCGATGAATGTTACAGATACGTTAACACCTCAGAGGACTAGTAGGTAATTGTATAGCCTTTCTATATTTACCTCTACGGGGAGGTTTATTTACAACAGAGACGGTTGTAAATATATTATAACCTTAAGCTTTAGCTTCTTATTAACTAGACTAGCAAATTTAATTTATTTTTCTTCTAAAGAGGAGACAGTGACCATTCCTTTGACCATTTTTTTTAATTTTTACGTTCTAAAAGTTATATAAAATGATATATTTTACAATGAATATGTAAAATGTTATAAATCATCGCACAAAACTAACTTTGCAGTTAACTTCAACCACAGTTATCTTCAGAGCAGCCATTTCACTATGAGCAATGTAGTTTCCAACAGAGCAGCATAATAAAGTCTTTATGTAAATGAAACTTCCCGCGAATGAATATTGTAATATCAGCTGACATTATACGTCCTGTCGTTGAACGCTAGCCATTGTCGAACAATTACTTACTTTTTCACAAATCGTTTGACAATAAGGTAAGTAAACTAATTTGATTATTTATGACAATACGACTATAATGACAATATTATATCTATTTAGTTTAATCGTGAAATTGTTTCTTGAAAAGTAGTGTAAAGGAAACACGCGTAAAGAAACGTATATTCGCCAATGATAATTCGCAAGGCTATTGAAATTAAAAAAATCGTAATTTCAAAAGATAGGATTGCTGCAGGACCTGTTTGGGATCCTGTGATTAATAAAAATAAAAACAACCATACCACTGCACGATCACAAGATACTGAGCTCTTTCTACAAAGGTCGGACCAAAAATAAAGACGCTGCAGGTCCGTTGCCGGCCTTTAAAGGTATTTGTGAGGAGGGAGAATGAGGAAGGGATTACTTCACAACGAAACGCTGAAGTACAAGATGTCTCTACTTCACGCCGGTATTCTGTCTACCATAACTTTCTGAGAATTGTATAATATCCTAAATAATGTTGAGATTTTTATTAGAGATTTTAATTTTCTGATTTTTTATGACCACTCAGCGCTTTCGGCCGCTTTGACGCTATATATTAGTGTTTGCAGCTAAAACATCTAATCCATTGATCTAGCTGCTGAGTTTTATTGTTTACATCTAAATTTGGCTTCAGATAACGATCGGGACTAAAGTCGTTTTTTTTTAATTTAATATTTATCTTATTTATTTAACACATTATGAAATCTAATGGAGCTACAAGCAAAGGACATATTTTGATTACAAGTTTTACTACATAAACCTAACATCTGCTATCCTATTTAAATGGCTTCAGAAAATAGTATGTTATATTCCACAGCAATATTCTAATGTATTATCGATTACTCGGGTTTATATACGATACTACGGTGTATTTCTAAATCGATTTGCATGATTGTGTGGAAAATCAGAATGAGGAAATTTTACGTTGAAATTTTAATGCGATAGTGCGGAGATCGTAGTTGTCGCTGTGATCGAAATGGGCGGGAATAAATACAAATAAGTTAAGCATTATAGTTCATGGATCGTCCTTTATATAAATATATGGAACATAGTTTTCCTTCTTAACGAGTATTTAATTAGTCTACATATGCCTGTCACAGGTCATTTGAGATTGTCAACCCCCCTGTCAGAGTAAATGTGACAACAATCACGGAAGGATAGCAAAGCAAAAATGTCTCTAATTTAATTTTTTCCTCTGCCATTAAAAATTATTTTGCTAATTCAAATCCAGCTCGACAAAAACCGCGGGGAAAAGCTAGTCATCAAATAAATTTACAGATGAGCTAAATACGAACAATTGTGTATAACTATTAAAATTTTAACTATTAAAGTAGATGGAATAGTTCCCATTACATGCGAATAGTAAAATACGAGATAAGTTGAAGTGGAGATTGACTGGTCACATAAAATGAAAAAATCGGTTATTTATTTAGTGCAAAAAAAGCAAAGAGCAACTAAATGTGTGTTAATTTCAAGAAAACATTGACGAATCTGAAAGTCCACGTTTTACTGCAAATTCTTGGAGCCTATTATCACGTTCGGTAGATGGGTAGGCGCTCTTTTCGACTTCACAACTATACATTTACGGTCAATTTCAAATGAATTTGCAAATAAGGTTACATCACAATGAAAAGTAAACATAAACGAATAATTTTTTATACAGTTTCATTGTCAGGCAGTAAACAGCATCCGACGTAGGTATGGATTTTCAGTTCTTCTGGTGAAGCTTTTACAAATAAATTGATGGACGATATAATAGCGAAAGTATTGGAGGATATATTCAAAAACAAAGTTATTAATGTTTAACTTTATGCAACAAAAATATTGTATATAAATAGGTATTATTAATATCGTAGCAGTGTAATCATTCTCGTAAGAGGTGGAATAAAGCTCTTGTGAAAAAATGGAACTTATTTTCTTCTGCTTCTTTTTAGGTTCTGTCCCTGGGATTAATTTATCATCATCGAAAAAGTATTCGTTTCATTGAGCAAGAATATGTTTCTTTTTAATTATGTTTTAAAATTATGGGAGTAAATCCTTTGACTTAATAAGAAGCCAACGGGGGCTACGATGGAGCTTTTATTAACATCTCGGCCGGAAATTACATTGTTTCTCTCACAAAAGACACTTTTGCAATATTCACAAAGAATCTTATTGATTTTTGACGTCTTTCTACGTAAGGAGTGAAAATTATTAAAATAATCCTGTACGTTAATTTTAGAACTCTATTTTCCGGTTATTGAATTCGTTAAAGAATTAGTGAAGTTGCTGAAAAGTCATAATAATATATCATTTTATTTTGGGTGAAAGGATTTAGTTTATAATAGACTAAACTTGGGTATGTCATACTCGCTAAAAGGTCACTGCATGTGGCGGGGCCCAGTGGCGAGTCGTCCCATTGATGATGATGTCATGAACGCATACTATGAATTTAAAATAATGAATATTTTTAATAACTTATAATATTATAAAGGTAATACCTTAAAAAAAATGTTGACTACATAGTACGTATGGTACGTCGATAATTAACGATAATTTTTTTTTTATTTTAATAAAAGAAGTCTACAGCCGTTAATATAATTACGGCTGCAGACTTTGTTTTTGTAAATATTATTCAAAAAAATAGTATATATCAATAAATATACTTTTGAACTGTAATTTTATATTCCAATTTTTAATAGATACAGTGTCGTAACATCCATTAAACATACAAAACGTCAAAGACATGAATAATATCATCCGAAGAGAGTTAGTTAATTCGATTAAGCTGACATATTGAAATAGGAATTTTGAATATCACACAACTGAGTGCGTTTATACAATGTAAGCGGGATTCGATGATAACGACTAGCCAGAGCTTTATCCGACTGGAAATGTGGCAGGCTCTGCGGTGCGACGTAAATGCGCAAGAGCCAAACAATTATTTTAATGGAATCAGAAATTGTAACCGATTGTTAGCTATCTGGTTTATGTTTCTGATAACGAATCGTATTTGAAATGTATAAATAAGTATGAACCTAAATAAAAAAATTTTTAATGTATTTCGGTTGCAGCGTTAGAGAATCAGCCTCCCCATTTCATCCCGTAGGTGTCGACTCAGGGAAATGCCAGAAAAATCTCGTGCCTTACAAGTAATGGAACAATAACCATCTTATTTTTATTAAAGTGACACTTTGAAGCGGCAGCGTTTCTTTACTCAAAAATAAAGAGAACTTGTGCCCGACAGAACATAATTGCAGAACGTACTTTATTAACTACCATTTACTTACATTATTTCTATACTTTTATTAGTCAAGACAAATTTGGAATACACAAGTAAAGCTATCAACCCGTATATCCCGCTGCTTAGCAACGGCCTCCTCTCAAAATTTCTGTTGTAGTGCGGTTTTAATTTTTATTTTATAATTTCACAGACATGTTTTCCATTACCGCTGAACACCTGGTAAACTCAGCACTGAAAATTACCCTGACTACTGATCTACCACAGCTCATTTGAAATATCACGCAGCAAAAAAACATTATAGTCTAAATCATAATGAGAAAGTATTTTAATTAATCGCAGATATTTACACTTTTCAACGTTATTTAATGTGTTAATCCAATTGGGCAGGCTGGTAGTACTATTTCAGGCTTATTGGCTGCAGCAAACATTAAATACTATTCAAACCGATTCTCTGTTCAGAGCTTATACTCGGATAAAATTGGATAAAGTTATCACGTGCTCTGTCGAGCACAACCTATTCACATTGGAGTCTTTACACTCAGTCAGATTTCGCAATCGGAAATAGTATTTAACGATCGTAATCAACGTTGATTTTTATATACAATGTGCTGTAAATCAGACTTTAAGGTAAATTATGAATTTGTGTAACATGTCTCTTTTCAACCGATTTCAGAAGTATATCGCTACGTGCGCTCCAATTATCTAGAAATTTAAGAACTGATTTGCATAATTCCTTCTCATTGGAAGGACACTTACAATAGGAAATACTGCGCATAACTCGGATTTTTTTTACTAAATAGTAATTTCGGTTATTAATCATAACAATATCGTAATTAAAGAATACTTTTCCAACTTTATACTGGTTAATTATTCGTTTAATTATTTTGTTGTTTCTGAATAACTTTTTTGAATAATAAAGACATTTACGCACATATATACTCAACACAACTAAATACTTTGAATACTATACCTACAACAGCATACGTAATCATTTTTTTGCTATAATTGTCAACCTACGATAGAATATTGGAATAAGTTTAATTAAAAAAGAGAATAAAAAAAATAAGATAAGAGTGACCGATTTACGATCGCAGATAGACCACATTTGCCCAGAATAATAATGTTAGCTAGAATCGTAGAATCATTATCTGAGTATAATGGTTAGACTATGATTCTAACGTTTCTCCTAATTACGAGGTATTTTTTTCGAACACTGTCTGTAACACAGGTACACCTTTTCGCTTGCAATGGTAATAAGGGAATACGGCATACTTAGTATCAAATCACTCAAAAACCGAAAGTGCAAATAAATGTATTTGTTGACAAATGAAGCAAACGTTAGCATTATTTTATGGTGACACATCTCACAATGACAGTCACAATCTCAAATGGCGTTTTCTGGCAAATTGAACCTGGCAATGAGGCTCGTCATCCATAGCATTAGAATTGGCCCTGCAATGCCTACAAATAATTGTTCCGGATCTAGTATTTCATTTTTATGGGAAAGGGGGCAAACGAGTATGCGGCTCACCTGATGGTTAGTGATTACTTCCAATACCTGCAACACCAGAGGAACTGCAGTATATTTGGGGATAGTAGGGATGACGGAGAAGGGGTTGGGAGAAGGGGGATTGGGCCTTCGGTTACCTCACTCACCGAACGAAACCCTGAAGCATAAGATTCCTCAACTTCACATCAGTATTATGCGAGGCTCTTCTATCCCGGTCGAGCCGCCACTTGGCTCTAACACGTTCCTTTTTGTAGAAATGGCTCCTCCACGGCAGAGGAGAAATAATACCACCTCTTTGTTACTGTGCATTAAAATCAGATACTAAAATTTTTTTGTTGCATTACATTATGGCAGCTACGTTTAAAATTGACCTTGAAGTTAGTTAAATCTGAAAATCCACTAGGTATTAGAGATACGACAACCGTGTATAACAATTGTGAAAATCGTTAAATTAATACTAGACATAAAATATATTTTTTTTCTTTTTTTACAATTTCATGGATTTTACAATTCACTGCCTCAATGATCATATAAATAGCCGACCTAATTGAATGTGACTTGCAAAATTAGTACGGTCCATCGATTTGCCGCCTGCTTCATCTTGTAGGAGTACGAGAAAGTTACACTATCTATGACAAAGTGGCAGTTGGTGCTAAGACAAATTCTATAATTCTGACTGTCACTCGGAATAGAAATTTATTTAACGAATGAGATATAGAGTATTGTGATAACCTTTTTTATTAGTCTTTATTTTACTTTGAAAAATTCGCTTTCAATTACTTTCGTCTGTTATATAAGAAATAATCCTCGGTCTATGAAATTATTTTTGTAATGCCTCCTAGACAGACTTAGTATGAATTCTAAAAGAAAGTTGGTTGAAATTATAATATTATTAGCAATATTATAATTTATTTTGACCAATATGTCATCGTCGGACAAAATTCTCGATCGCCGCTTAATTTCCCAAGTTACTAATTTCCGCCGTGTATTTGAAAAAAAAAATCGGATCTTGTTCAAGAATCGACCTTCGATTTCAAATACATTTTTCACTTACAGGAACCAAATTGTAAAATTAATCTAGTAAAACCACAGGTACACCTCTCTTATATTTATAATGTAGTTAGTTATACTAGCTTAAAATCGTTTTTTACTTACTTTGGCGCGTGGTGATAATCTAAGACAAGTAGATATTAATTTAACAGGGGATAGAGTCCTTCTGTGCCTACGAGTCGTCTGCGTTGGTACCACGCTCTTACGAATATCTCTTTCCAAACAGCAGTGCGATTACTGTTGTGTTTAATTACGGCACATCGTAGTCCTCAGAGGCGACACGCATTTTTAACCTTGTTGATTGAAGTTATTTGCAGGTGTACATAGGCAACAGTCGCCACATACCAGGCAAATGTTACAAGATTTAACTCCTCGTTTTTATTTGTAACTTTTATTGATTATAAAGATAACTTCTAATTTCAACATCTTGGAAAAATTATTGGGTTCAAACATCGCGGGACAACCGCGTATCACCCTGCTTGTAACGGGCTAGTGGAACGATTCCACCACCAGTTGAAAGCAGCCATAATGTGCCACGCTGATAGCAACTGGGTATAGTTAGGAGCACATTTGGTGCATTTAAAGACTATCTCCAATCGTCTTCTGTCGAATTTGTCCCTCACTCCGCCGATATTCGGACTTCTCTGTTCGCCTGCGCCAATTTTCATCAAAGCTTCAACCAGTATCAGCTGCACGTCACAATAAAGAAAATCTTTGTATACAAAGAGTTGACTTCATCCAGTCACGTATTTTAAAAGGACGACACATTGCGTGGCGCATTACCGCCACCCTACACAGGTTCCTACGAAGTTCTGGAGTAGGGCGACAAAACCTTCAAGATACTGGTCAAAGGGAAAAGTGTTACAGTATCCATAGACCGCCTTAAACCTGCCTATATATTGGGTAACACATTTCCCATTCCCAACTTCACTACACTACCACTTCCAATCCCTATCCTACCTGACCCTGTTCTTACAAGTAACAACGCTACTGCTCAGGATGACGTCAAAAGAACACGTTCAGGCAGTACAATTCAGTTCCGAGATTTTATCGCCCGTAGTGACGGTCTCTTGGGGGGAGAGTGAATTGGGGGTGTGGTGGGTGATCTGGGGGACTTACACATATGCATATTTATATTATATTAAATGTCTATTGTCATGGGTCCCATACAAAACATTCCTTTAATGTATGTATGACGGTCTCATCATTTTGGTCAAGTGCTACATCAACCCGGCACTAGTTTTCGGTTATTCACGTTATATATCTTACTTGCTGGTCCTGTGAGGTAACAAAAATATAATATGCCCTAACGGCTTAATTTTTAAAGAAAAACTTTATAATATGAAACGTCAAAATAAAACTTCTTTTCGGTTTGAAGAACAACTCTACCTTGAAAAAGAAAAATCTTTCTGAAATAAAAACAGTGTTAAAAAACGACGTATTACCCTAACAATATCGACAAAAGTCGTAAATACACTGGTATCAATAAGGTTCAATGAAATTTCTTTGTTTTATTTCTATCTTTACGACCCATAATTCAAGAAAATAAGGTACACGCGGGAAAAGCGCAATATACGGTAAATTCTCGGTACTTTCTTAGACGGCCATTTATTTCCCTCATGTTTTTCATATAACATAGAATATTGTCATTGGAACTAATCTTTCTTTCTAAAGGAAATTAATACCTGCAGAAATCGAAATACTGCAAAAATAGAGTCTTATAAATCTTAATATAGGTACTACGTGCCTTGATGAGTTACGCGTGATTTTAGGGTTTCGATTAATCTTTGAAAAAGTTGACACTTTAATTATTGCTCTAATTACCTTTTACGAATTCTGTTGCCATTAAAGTTACTTAATAAATCATTTTTCACATAAACAAAATATAACTTAATTTCCTTGAACTTTTTTTTCAAATAATTATTTTGGCTTAGCAGTTATTTATTTTCTATTAAATAAATATTCTATTCCAATGTCATTCAATGGTATATTATTATAGCATCAATTTGAAAAAACAATATTACATAAACAATACAGTACTTAAGGACTCAATCTGCCTAAGAAAAATTGCTCCATTAACTCTCAGGAACCCGCAATAAACATCAAACCACTTCATCGTAAGTTCCAACAGTTACGTTACTGTAATCGAATGCCTTCTACCTAGGGTGTTGTGTGACTCAGCAATAAATTACGATGTGTTCGGAGAAAAACTTTTAAAAATAAAAGAAATACTCGTTTTACGAGTATATCTTGTTTGAAGAGATCTAAGTTGCAAAATTTCTAAGGAATAAAAATTAATGCCACAAAAGTTTTATTCTGTTGCGTTGTAGTTCCATTTAATTTATACACAAATTAAACTATATATTTAAACTAGCTTTACAGTCAAAAGTTATCATTTTCTTTATGTAGAATTTCTAAAACTATCGAACAAATATTAGTTGGGATATCTCAAGGGGCGGCACCGTCGACATCTGTTGAGCATCCGTCGCCAATCCGTATTGTCGCTTCGGCATGTCACGCTTTCTATCTATGAGTATCTGCATAGACATAACCCAGGAGCCAAGCTTCTACTCCAGGAGCTCGCTCTGAAGTACGTTCTCGTGGATCGCATACTGCCTTACTAAGAGTATAAGTATTTTCGCGAAGCCTTGCTCGAAAATTACCGCGCTAAGCTATATTGGGACATCCATTATCGCAGTCAAGATTTTTATGAATCGAGCTAGCCCATCAATTTTTAGTCGACATTACCATCCCATATGATGACGAAATATTTGAACCTAACTAACGAGGTGATATATATGTAGGTGGTACGCCGATCAAAATTATTGCGATACCCATTTCTGCGAATGGGTTAATCTCAGTCAGCCTCTCGGAACATCCGAGTCCGGCCGTTTAGTCTCCCCTGTTCCGTTGGTTTCAGTTTGGTAAGGGTTTCATTTATGCATTTATTTTGTTATAGGTATTTTGTTGATTATATATTTTATTATGTCTTTTTTTTTTTTTTATAGAAGAAGGGGGCAAACGAGCGTGCGGCTCACCCGATGGCAAGCGATCACCGACGCCCACGAACATCCACAACACCAGAGGAGCTACAGATGCGCTGCCGGCCTTTAAGGAAGGAATAAGCTCTTTTCTTGAAGGTCCCTAAGTCGTAACTGTTCGGAAATACTGCTGGCGACAGCTGATTCCACAAAGTCGAAGTGCGTGGCAGAAAACTTCGATTAAAACGCACTGTGGTGGAATGCCAACCATCTAGGTGGTATCGATGGAACTTCGAATTCTGTCGCGATGTACGATGGTGAAACTCAGCAGCTGGGATCAATCCGAACAGTTCCTCAGAACATTCCCCGTGGAAAATTTTGTAAAAAATGCAAAGAAAAGCAACATCTCTTCGCAAGGCCAAAGGATCAAGCCGATCAGAGAGAGCTTGGTCGCCGACAATTCGAGCCGCTCGACGTTGGATGCGGTCAAATGGAAGGAGTTGGTGCTGGGGTGCCCCTGCCCAGAGATGAGAACAGTATTCCATGTGGGACCGAACTTGCGCCTTATAAAGTTGCAAACGGTGGACCGGCATGAAATACTGTCCCGCTCTACAGAGCACACCAAGCTATTTGGAGGCCAATTTGGCCTTTCCCTCCAAGTGACCACGGAACTGAACGTCGCTCGATATGTCAACACCAAGGATTCTGATACTGGCTGAGGCAATAAGGGGAATGTTTTTAAAAAAGAGGAGAAACGACAAAGGGATTCTTTTTAGCGGTGAACGCGCAAACCTGTGTCTTTTTGGGGTTGAATAGGACCAAATTACGTCGACCCCAATCCGAGACTTTTAATAACAAGGTCTCGACTTCAGACACAAGTTTGTTCCGGCACTCGTCGACGTGTTCCCGAGAAATATTCGCACGGCCTGTATATAGGGCATCACCCGTGCTGTCGTCTGCATAGCAATGAATGCTACTGATTTGTAGCATGTCGTTGATATGCAGAAGGAACAGAGTGGGAGATAGCACACAGCCTTGTGGAACACCAGCATTCACGGGTTTGGGGTCCGTGCATGCACCGTCGACAACAACCTTGATGCTCCGATTTGTGAGGAAGCTGGTGACCCAGTTGCACAATCTCTCAGGAACCCCGTAAAGATGAAAGCTTTGAAAGAAGCGCTTTATGCCAAACCCAATCAAATGCTTTCGCTACGTCCAGACTAACCGCCAAAGCCTCCCCCTTAGACTCAACCGCTTCTGCCCATCGGTGAGTCAGGTAAACTAGAAGATCACCAGCTGATCTTCCGCGACGGAAACCGTACTGTCGGTCACTGATCAGCTGGTGTTCCTCCAGGTACCTCAGGAGCTGGATGTTGATGAGTGACTCCATTATTTTACATAACAAGGGGGTGATGGCAATAGGCCTGTAGTTGGACGGCTCAGAGCGGTCGCCTTTTTTTGGGTATTGGATGCACAAATGCTGTCTTCCAAGATTCCGGGACGACGCCTGAAAAGTAGGAGTGCCGGAAAAGACGCGTGAGAACCGGTGCCAACTCAGGGGCACACATCCTCAGCACAATTGGAGGGATTCCGTCCGGCCCACTCGACTTATGAATGTCCAGGGAGCGGAGTGCCTTTCGCACTGAGCTCTGCAGAAACTGAATTTCCGGCATGGAGCACTTACACCACGGGATGGTAGGTGGAGAGTTTCCCCGGTCATCAAGAGTCGAGTTGGATGCAAAAAGAGAGCCCAAGAGATCGGCTTTCTCTTTTGCAGTATGGGCCAGCGAATCATCCTCCTTGTGTCCCCTGGACAGCCTTGGCGAGAGACCAGAATGCGCGTGATCCCGATGCGAGGCGAACTAATCTCTCGCCAATTCTGCCAATGTGCTTTAACTTTGCCGCAGCGATAACTCTTTTGAAGGACCTGGAGGCAGAGTTGTACTCGTTTTTAAGAGCACTGGTTTTTGCATCCCGAGACGCCGATGCATCGGCCCAGGCCTGGTAGCACTTCCGCTTTCGGCGTGTCGCTATTTTGCAGGTGCGACCAAACCAAGGCCGGGATTTACCTCCGACATGCACTGCAGAGAACGGAATAAAAAGTTCCATTCCCTGAAGTACCACATCGGTGACAGAGTCTGCAACGGCGTTGGGATCATCCAGCGAGAAGCAAACCTGCCCCCATGGGTAGGAAGCAAAGAAAGACCGCATTCCATCCCAATCTGCCGACCTATAGTGCCACACACGGCGGAAGCCCGCAGATCGCGTTCGGGATCGGCGCGCGATAGGCACTACACTCCGGATCAGACAGTGGTCCGACGAGCCAAGAGGGGCATCGACTGAGACCAAATATCCGTCCGGGTGTGAGGTCAGCAAAAGGTCCAACAGCGTCGGCAAGGTTACCAGTTGTGTCAGGCCATATGCTAATGCAAAGTCGTGAACCGATCTCCCCGCATGATCGGTTATGCGAGAACCGAGCCAATCGGTGTGGTGGGCATTAAAATCGCCGAGAAAAACGATCTCTACGGATGGGATCTGTTGTAGCACGGAGTCTGTAGCCATTTGGATGTGGTCGATGAGTCGGTCAGTTACGGTATTACCGCTATGGGACCTGTAAAGGCACGCATAGACGCGCGGATAGTCGTCGCTGTCGATGCGCAGCCAAACGGTAGATAGGTCCAAACCTTCAAGACTACCGAGGCGTCGAGAACAGATATCATCTCTGACGTATACGCAAACTCCGGCACGGGGCACAAAGGAGTGTTCCAGTTTGTACCCCGGGTAAGGGAGATAAGAGGTATCAGCCGGAGACGATATCTGAGTCTCTGTAAGAAAAAGCAAGGCTGGCTTCGCCGTTTCAAGATGGTAATGAACGGCGCTAAGGTTCGAGTGTAGTCCCCTGATATTGCAGAAATCCACGGCGAGCGCGGTAGGGGATGCCATAGTTTCCTTGCTGCGTTTGCCTCGAGTAGGAAAGAAAGAGAGCGGAATATTGCCCCCTCCAGAATACGCGGGGCAGACTGAGCATCCACGATTAGGTAGCGTAGGAAAGCCTGAACGTGGATGCTCAGTGAGGGATTCTCCAGAACCGTAGGTACTGGTACCCTCCTGGGGTAGCTCAAAATTATATACCGCTACCATATTTGGGGAGGGGGGAGGGGAAGAGGGCCTCCGGTTACCTCACTCACCGCACGAAACGCAGAAGCACAAGATGCCTCTACTTCACGCCGGTATTCTGCGAGGTCGTGGTACTTATCCGGACGAGCCGGCCCATTCCTGCGGCAGCAAAAGCCGCCGCTTGGCTCTACCACGTTAAAATGTCTTATTTATTTTATCGTATTTGATATTAATTTATGTATTGGCTATCGTGACAATTTTTTTTATGGGAAAAGTGGCAAACGATCAAGCGGTTCCCCTGATGGTAACTGATTACCGTCGCCCACGTACGTCTGCAACACCAGAGGAGCTGCAGGTGCGTTGCCGGCCTTTAAGGATATTTGGGAGATGGTAGGGACGATGAGGTAGAGGATGGGGAGGGAGTGGGCCTCCGGTTACCTCATTCACAAAACGAAACGCAGAAGCACAGGATGCGTCTACTTCATGCCGGTATTCTGCGAGGCTGTGATACCAATCTGGTCGAGCCGGCCCATTCGGGCAGCAGAAAAAGCTGCCGCTTGTCTCTACCACGTATAAACCACTACCTAAATTGTTTCGTATTAAAACCCAACATGTTTATTATTCTGCACGGCGTTGAAATATTCATCTAAAGCTTGCACGAACAATGAACTTCAACAACTACATACTATGAGGGCTCAATCACTTCAACTAGATCGATTAATATATAGCACAAATGTTCTTCTTATACGGTGCCCAAGTGTGAGTAGCATTCGCTCCGCGAGGTTACGAGACAATACAACACTGGTATTATCATAAAGCTGAGGAAATCTAATGTAATATGGCAAGGTAGCAATTTAGACCTGTGGAGTGACAATGTAGTAGGATCATAGAACCGGAAATCTGGATTACTACATACGAATCAATATCATTATTCACAAAACTAAGTACATAAATGAAAAGATTTTTTTTTAATTATAGTAATAATTAACCAAACTAAAATAATATTAATAATACTTTTCATAGGCTATAGTTTTTATACTATATGATGAATTCATAGGTACGATATTATCACCTTGAGGACACCACTTCTCAAAGTACTCCAGACAAAGTTAAGGCAGCTTCAAATTTGAAGTGATGAATAATTGTGCCATCATTAGTCATGTGGGTAGAACCCTACTACAAAGTGTAAATAGCTCGCATATGTTTTCATCAAATCCGGTAATCAGCACGGAGTAGAATAAATCTCGAGAGGGTAAATATTTTTTCTAATAAATTGCACCATCAATCTAGCAGAAACCTGCCATATGAATTGCTGACACCACATAAATGTAGACGTACAGATATTTCATGTAACGTAACGTCGCTCGTAATTACATCACTCGACTTGCATCAATCATCTGTTCTATATGTTTAACTTTTGAGAATTGCATTATCCCTTGCCTTGAACACATTTCTCCTGTTTCGTATCAGAACAATAGAATTTCAATTGATTGAAAATATCTTACTCTTATAAATTATGGAAGTACATGACTCATTCATATGAATACTGTTTGATAATCATTATATTTAATATCACACCTAATGATCTCTGACGCATTGTTTTCTCTCGATATGTTAGTGCATTCTTCTCATATCTTTATTATAAGCTGGTAAAAAGATCATTTTTGGGTATAATACATACTAGTAAATATATTTGTACGGAGGGATGATCGTAACGTTCGACACCTTAGATCCTTGATGTTCCCTCGAAATAGTTTTAGGAAATTTGTAAGAAAAATTTACGAGACGTAATGTTTTGACTAATAACGAGTTTAATTCATGACTGAAACAGCAAAATAAATGATCTATATATCAATATCAAAAGTAAATATCATAGTTATATATTATATATGTTTTCCGCATAGTTTGTTGCAGAGGACGCACCTAAATCACCTGCATCTATCAACTTACTGAGCAGATCCTCCCTCCATCTTGTGGTGGGGTAGTCTTAAATACGAGGTCTTAAATAGTAGTACGAGGATGGCACTCGAAAACCTTACTTCCTCAACAGTTATTGTTACGTTATTCTTGCGGTTTTTAATACCTGAATAGGCATAACAGGCATAACAGGAACCGGGAATCAGGTTATAACATCTGCGGATTATTTCGGGAAAGCGAAAATAATTTCGTTATGAAATATGCAAATGTAAATTCATTGAAACTTTGTTAAATTTAGCGCAAAATAAAGTAATTTAAATGTTTGTGAAATATGATACAGATAGAGGGATGTAAAGAGGAATGTACCAGCGTTTCTCCAAATGTTAACTTCACCAGTACGTGGTGTACCCTGTTATCTAACAAACGAGGAGGGGGATGACGCTATCCAGACAGATCATACAGATATTAGGTGGGCTAAAAAGTTCGTAAGCTGACACAAATGGCGCTACTAGTATTAAATTAATATGATTTTTAGTTAGCCCTAACCTTCAAAAGACACGTCTATAATTTTCGTACTATTAGTTTCAACTATCGTACTATTAGTTTGTGAGATATAGTATTTTGACTGAAGGAACTTTTGTTTAAAAAAATGGATAAATAGGAATCGCGTGTGGTAATAAAGCATTGCTTTTTGGCGAAAAAAAAATACTTTTGCAACCAAGGCTTAGCTTGATAAACATTATTCGGACTCTGCACCAGGAAATTCAACCGTTGATAGTTAGATAGTTTGCTAAGTTTAAACGAGCCGAAATGAGCACTGAGGACGATCCACGCAGTGGACGCCCCAAAGAGGCTGTTACCGACGAAAACATAAAAAAAAACCAACAAATAATTTTGGATAACCTAAAAGTGAGGTTGATTAAGGATACCCCTAAAGGTATCAAAGGAACGTGTTGGACATATGAATATTTTAATATGCGAAAGCTCTGTTCAAAGTGGGTGCCGCGCGAGCTCACAATCGACCAAAACAACAACGAATTGATGATTCTGAGCAGTGTTTGAAGCCCAATTGTAATAAATCCGTATGATTGTGTTTGAAGCCCAATTGTAATAAATCCGAATGTTTGTGTTTGAAGCCCAATTGTAATAAATCCAAATGGACTGCGCGTGATGAACCTACTTCAAAGCGTGGAAAGACGCAAAAGTCGGCTGGCAAGGTTATGGCATCAATATTTTCGGATGCGCATGGTATAACCGAACAAGCCGGATTCCGAAAAGGTTATAGTGCCATAGACCACATACATACTCTTCGCCAGATTGTACAAAAGGCCGAGGAGTACAACTTGCCATTATGTCTGGCGTATGTGGACTATGAGAAAGCCTTCGATTCAGTCGAAATTTGGGCGGTGCTACAGTCTCTCCAGCGGTGCCAGATAGACTCTCGGTATATCGAAGTGCTGAGGTGTTTGTACAATGAGGCTACGATGTCTATCCGAGTACAGAATCAGAGTACGAAACCAATCCAACTGCAGAAAGGTGTAAGACAGGGTGATGTCATATCCCTGAAACTCTTCACCGCTGCATTGGAAGATGTTTTCAAGCAGCTGAACTGGAAAGGATACGGTATCAACATCAATGGCGAATACATCACTCACCTTCGATTTGCCGACGACATAGTTCTTATGGCAGGATCGCTGGAGGAGCTTAGTACAATGCTCAATGACCTCAATAACGTCTCCCAACAGGTTGGTCTTAAGATGAACATGGACAAGACGAAGTTCATGTCAAACGTCCATGTCACACCAATACCGGTTGTTGTTGGAAACAATAGGCTCGAAGTTGTAGACGAGTACGTATACCTGGGACAAATTGTCCGATTAGGTAAGTCCAACTTCGACTCAGAGGTCAATCGACGAATCCAACTCGGCTGGGCTGCGTTCGGGAAACTACGTCATATCTTCTCGTCGAGTATACCGCAAAGCCTCAAGACGAAAGTATACAACCAGTGCGTGTTGCCAGTGATGACATACGGATCCGAGACTTGGTCCTTCACTGCAGCCCGTATGAGGAAGCTCAAAGTTGCTCAGCGCGCTATGGAAAGGCTCGGTGTTTCTCTGCGTGATAGAGTCTGCAACGATGATATCCGCAGCAGAATTAAGGTAACCGACATAGCCGTAAAGATCAGCAAGCTGAAGTGGCAATGGGCCGGCCACATAGCTCGCAGAACTGACAACCGTTGTTGAAAAAAGGTTCTGGAGTGGCAGCCACGTACAGGCAAACGCAGTGTAGGACGACCCCCCACAAGATGGAGTGACGACCTGCGCAGTGTTGCGGGAAGTTGATGGATGCAGGTGGCTCAGGACCGAGCTTCGTGGCAATCTTTGGGGGAGGCCTATGTTCAGCAGTGGACTTCTGATAGGCTGAAATGATGAATGATGATGATGATGGTATAATATTCATCGACTATCTTACAAACGGAAAAACCATCAACAGCGACTATTACGTAGAGTTATTGGAGCGTTTAAAGAACAAAATTGCGGAAAAACGGCCCCATTTGAAGAAGAAGAAAGTGGTGTTTCATCAAGACAATGCACCGTGTCACAAATCAAAACCATGGCAAAATTCCGCTTCCGCATCCACCGTATTCTCAGATTTGGCCCCCAGCGACTTTTTCCTATTCTCAGACTTCAAGAAAATGCTGGCTGGACAGAAATTTTGTCCTGATGAAGAGGCAATCGCCAAAATTGAAGCCAAATCGTACTATAAAACATATACATTAATAATAAATAATGAAAACAACTTTTGACTCCTTTTCTTTATATTTAAAAAAAAAATTATCGTTGAAGAAATGTATGATTATGCTCAAGATTGTCATTATACACGGGTATTAAAAATTGCCTATCGTTTCTTTGATATGCTTCAAAGACATACTAAATGTATGTTTCGAAATATTTCTTATTTATGTAGGTATAAAAATTACGTCTAATTTCATCGGGTTGTTGGGATAATTTTTTTTTTATATTTTTAGAATTCCGTACGAAGACCCATTATTAAGCCTTCGCCGTCTCCGTCCGACCGATCTTTGAACCGTAATATGTATTATTATGGCAGACCTAACAAGTAATAATAAAAGTAAAAAATAAGGATTATATTACCATTCAAAAACAAAATTTTTTTAATCAACTTTTTTGTTTTTGCTTTATTGTAAAAACGGAAACACGTGTGATTATGGTGCAAACTCTGAAGTAAATAATATAAATAAAAACTGGCAAAGTGTGAGTTGGTTTCGCACTATGAATTCCGAACTGAATAAAAAAACATATTAATGTATTTTTTTACGGGAAAGGCGGCAAACGAGCAAGCGGTTCACCTGCTGGTAAGTGATTACTGTCGCCCACGTACATCTCCAACATCAGAAGAGCTGCAGGTGCGTTTCCGGTCTTTAAGGGTATTACGGGTTTGGGAGGGAGGATGTGGATGAGGAGGAGGAGGGGGGAGAAGGCCTCCGGGTACTTCACTCGCCGAATGAAACGCAGAAGCACAAGATGCATCTACTTTACGCCGGTATTCTGCGAGTATTTGTTTAGTAATCACATAATGTAGATATGTTGTATTGTTGAGTCTTGATCTGTATTTCAATAAGGAAACCAAATTTCGATCCTATATGTGGAAATCTCGTACCAATATAAGCAATAAGTCTTTTAAAACTTACATACAATTATATCTTTGGTCTAGATACTAAGTCGATGACTGGCTTACTACCTGTCACGTTATTTCAAATAAGCTCTGGTGAAAAGTGAGTTGAAACGACTAAAACATGTCTACCCCTGACCCCTCCATTTATTGGGCCACGTTCGTTGTGTGTATATATATACATTTTAAATGTTTACTGATGGAAACTGTTTGTTACTGGAATGCCATCATTACGTACAGAACAACATGATAACATTGTACAATAAACTGTTTTGGGTAGCTAAATAAATTTAAAACTATCGCGTTATCTATGTACATTATGTTTAAAAAATCTTAACTGCTGGGTTAAATATTCGTATATTAAACTTATATAAAGTGTATATTAAACTAATGATGACAACTATTATATGTATATATTTATTTAGGATATGAAAGTCATATTTTTTAACGTTCGAATAAGAGGAATGATTAATATTTAGGTATTATATTTAGAAAAAGAAAACAATGTAAAATATAGGACAGAATAAGTATTATTCAAAGTACTCTACGTACATACAATAATACTTATTGAACTAAATCTTATAATTTACATGTCTCTATATAAAACGGTATAGGTAAAGCTACTTCGCTTGTAATGATGACATTCTTCCCCGGATTATAATCATTCATGTGTTTGTTGTTATTAGATGATAATGCTCCTTTTAATATAGATTGAAACACTTTGTTTTCTCACACTTACTAGGATTTTGAAGCGACAATGTCAACATTGCTCTATGAATCAGATTATGGAATTGTATAATTTATTACAATATTATTAACAATATTTTTACAATATTTTTATTATCTTTCTTGTTATTAAATGAATTACGTTATTTTTAGTGAAAATTTAATGTTTTTTTAAAGTTGTTGCTATTCTGCCATATTTTATTTCGAATTTTACTTTTTCCAGATTGTGATTTGTTATAATGTTTGTTAATAATAGTTTTGTATAAATATAAACTTGAGTTTGTTCCTGGCATGAGAATGATTTAATTTAATTACGTTCTTAGCTAAGTAAAGATGTTACAAGAGTCACTTAATTAAATTAAGAGTTACACTTAAATGTGAATTTCAAATTAAGTTTTAGAATTTGTCCGAGTTAAATTACTGAGTAGTCACTAACAATGTCCTAACCGCAACATTTGTGCTCCATCTAACTGCGTGTACAGAACTAAACATTAGGGCGATGTCTGGCTTTAATAACACTTGCTCCATTAACTGCCTTGAACTCGCAATAGACATCAAGATAACTTTGCGGTGTACCTGGTAACGGGTAAACAAATTTATCTCTTTCATAATTACCAAGGCAAGGCATTTGATTTGGGTAATGTTGAACCCTATACTTGACGATTACATCCTAATAAATAAATTACCTATATTTCTAAATTTTAAGCTTAAATTAAATTAAACTTAAAAATATTTGCATGACTTATTAAACTACTTAAAGTTAGTACATAGGTAGATATCAAACAATAGAAAATGCATACATCTTAAAATACATACATTGCATACAATTTACATTAATACTAAATGGAATATTTTAATTTTCGTATAAGTACCAACATATAAGCCTATTTAAATTTTATATGATACACAAATATGATTCAGTATTACAAAACAAGTTAATAAAATTAAATTTTTAAACCATTATCATAACATTATTCAAATTTGAACAATTTTCACTCCAAACAAATTTCAATAAAAGCTGGCATGCCGCTATGGTGCTTTTGCCCATACACTAGGCAGACGGGCTGGTGAAGTACCGCGACCATCGCACTAGAGATGCTGTTCCTCACCACTAGTCTATGGAGCTTCGGTATGGTGGAGTCGGATGGATTTTTCGCTATCAGCTGGCCGTCAGAGCCGCGAAGTTTAACCAGCGCGGTGCACTGCGTACAGGCCTTGTTTTTTGAAAATAAGTTACCACATGTCCCATATGCTCCTTTTGGCATACAAGTGACAATTATAAATCTACATACATTACACTAATGATTTTTGAAACTAAAATATGTTTCAACAAATATATGTTAAATGAAGCCACTTTCTGTTTATGGAAATTTAAAGCTATGATATTTTTTTTTTTTTTTATAGAAGAAGGGGGCAAACGAGCGTGCGGCTCACCTGATGGTAAGTGATCACCGACGCCCACGAACATCCACAACACCAGAGGAGCTACAGATGCGCTGCCGGCCTTTAAGGAAGGAATAAGCTCTTTTCTTGAAGGTCCCTAAGTCGTAACTATTCGGAAATACTGCTGGCGACAGCTGATTCCACAAAGTCGAAGTGCGTGGCAGAAAACTTCGATTAAAACGCACTGTGGTGGAATGCCAACCATCTAGGTGGTATCGATGGAACTTCGAATTCAGTCGCGATGTACGATGGTGAAACTCAGCAGCTGGGATCAATCCGAACAGTTCCTCAGAACATTCCCCGTGGAAAATTTTGTAAAAATGCAAAGAGAAGCAACATCTCTTCGCAAGGCCAAAGGATCAAGCCGATCAGAGAGAGCTTGGTCGCCGACAATTCGAGCCGCTCGACGTTGGATGCGGTCAAATGGAAGGAGTTGGTACTGGGGTGCCCCTGCCCAGAGATGAGAACAGTATTCCATGTGGGGCCGAACTTGCGCCTTATAAAGTTGCAAACGGTGGACCGGCATGAAATACTGTCCCGCTCTACAGAGCACACCAAGCTTTTTGAGGCCAATTTGGCCTTTCCTCCAAGTGACCACGGAACTGAACGTCGCTCGATATGTCAACGCCAAGGATTCTGATACTGGCTGAGGCAATAAGGGAATGTTCTCAAAAGAGGAGAAACGACAAAGGATTCTTTTAGCGGTGAACGCGCAAACCTGTGTCTTTTGGGGTTGAATAGGACCAAATTACGTCGACCCCAATCCGAGACTTTGAATAACAAGGTCTCGACTTCAGACACAAGTTTGTTCCGGCACTCGTCGACGTGTTCCCGAGAAATATTCGCACGGCCTGTATATAGGGCATCACCCGTGCTGTCGTCTGCATAGCAATGAATGCTACTGATTTGTAGCATGTCGTTGATATGCAGAAGGAACAGAGTGGGAGATAGCACACAGCCTTGTGGAACACCAGCATTCACAGGTTTGGGGTCCGAGCATGCACCGTCGACAACAACCTTGATGCTCCGATCCGTGAGGAAGCCGTATATAGCCGTATATACGTAGCTAAGATAGAAATAGCAGACAATTAACAGACTGTTACAATAGAAGAAAAACAATTAGTATTTAATATATTATATAATTATAGAAAGAAAATTAATATTGAAAAATAAAATGTGTATAACGAGCTACATAAACTAAGAGTCTGAAGTTAAATTGATAATTAATGAACATAGGTAATTAAAAGGTGATATTAACGAAGGTAAACAAAGGTAAAGCGTCTCATGTACAGAGGTCAATTACTTAAGTAACACAACAGAGGGAGGTGCGTTATGCATACGATATTCTGCAAAACGGCTGAAGTTAAATTGAACTTTGTGCCTCGTATATTGTCTCATGCAGTAAACTGACAGTATATGAAAATTAGTTGCACAGCCCACTTCGCAAGTAACGCACGCAGTTGAATATTTCACTAGAAACTTGGACATACATTTGCATACACTTTAACGATAGTGTTTTCTATATACCTGGCCAAAAGTATATAGCTATTTATTTAGATATTACTTACAAAATTTATTAAGTTATTTTTTTATTTAATTTTTGTTTCATCTTTGGTATGGGAAGTTGATAGTTTGAATTTTAAATATTTTATGTGCACACTTTTCACCTTAAATTAAATAATGTGAATGAAAAATATCATAATTTTCCTGCGTCTGCAAAAAAACCTTTGTTTTAAAGTCCCCGATTCGATTTTGAGCAGCGTAGCAGACTGTTCTTTGCTCTAAAAACCCTTTCAAAATAAGAGAAACGTTTTGTTTAGCTAAGGCACATTTACAGGTTACTATTTTATTTACTATTGCTTACACGATATTAATTATTGTAAGAGATTCAGAACATGAATAAAAAATAGCACTTTCAACTATGACAGGTCATTATCAGACTGACTTAAGTGAACTCCGAAGACTTACGAGTATACTTATACATGATGTGTAAATGAATAAAAAGAAGGCGTATTCGTATTAGACATCCAGAGGTTCAACTTCGGAAAACGTAATGTTTTTATTGTACTTAGCTACAGAATATACAATGACATTATCGCTATGGGCATAATTCATTATACAAAATAAAGTATAAATTAATAGGCCTAGTGAATTTTATGTTATGCATTACAGTCTGTCACAAGTCCATTGCTGTACCACCTGCATCCATCGACATCCTGCAACACTGTGCACGACACAGGTGCAATTCCAACTAGTGGAGCGCTCTACACTGTGTTTATGTGTATGAGATGTATGAGAGAAACTATATATTAGTAAGGACAAACGTATAAGTTTAAATAGTAATAAGTCAAATTCCACGAAAAAAACGGCAATCGCAAAAAAAAGTAAATTTTTTAAATAATAGAATTATGCAAAGTAACGCTCGATTCTATTTACAATCGTTGTCACTTTTGCGAGATATGTGTCCGGTGCATTGCCACACCAATACGGGTTTTATTACGTAGAGAAGCCACGTGCATAGCCCTTTCTATAACCCAGTCAGTAACTTTGATTGGAACTTTTTCATAGGGCCTGCTGTGGAAGATCATGTTTCGCTTTAATTTTAAGTTTACGTAAACTTAAAAAAAGATTGATCTGTGAATATATTAAAACTTGGTTTCGTGTGAGTACCTAAAAAATTTGAATAACTTTTGAATTATTTTGATGAATAGTTATTATGATATTTGATATGAAAGAAAATAACAAAGTTTTCTGTTAAATGAGAGTCTACTACTAAATCAATCATTAGTTTTTCATAATTTTAATTCATCATGTAAGATAATTATCTTAATTCACAGTAAGTTTCCTTCAATTTCTCAAGTATCAGTTTCTTTAAAAAAAATCTGTTTGCTCACATCGGTGATGAGATAATTATACTTTTCAGTGTTGCTGGTATTTAACACAATTTCTAAAGTGGTGCGTAGTGTCTCAAGTGAAATAGAAGGGTAAAAACAATGGCAGTGCTCTCTTGTATTTTTTTTTGCAAGCGGTGCAAATAAAAGTCTTCTCTTCCGTTTTCAAGTATACTTAAATACGAGATGTGTTGTGAATACATTCACAACTCTAATACATTGTACGTCTCAGTAATAAAAAAGTGGTTCAAACAAAATAATGTTGAATGATTTTTTTTTATAGAAGAAGGGGGCACACTATCTTGCGGCTCACCTGATGATGAATTGGAAACAGTGTAAGGGACCAAAGTTTCCTCATTTCAAGGTTATGATTCTTCCATTTAATGCCGTGATCCAAAATCCTGAATAAAAATATAGGTAACTCAGATTGTAAAATTGTCGTTCGGGCCTGTGGAAACTGTTGGGATGAGGAAGGGCCTCTGGCTACCTCACTCACCAAACGAAACGCTGTATTACTCGTTGCTTCTACTTAACGCCGGTATTCTGCGAGGATAACCGGGTAAGGCTGACATGCATTAAACATTTGCCAGTATTCACTACGCTGCTCTGCTGCTCACTGTCACTAATCTTGTTATTATGGTTCGGTGTAGTTTGTACCGTCAGAGCCATATCGGTTTATCGCCAGGGTGCATCGCATGCAGGTTGACTATATTCAACTATACTCAATATAGCAACTTATACTCCAAAAATCGTTTCATTATTCATACAATCATTCAAAAAACAAAAAATTATATATATTTTAATTACATACACTACATTATATACATTTTTAATTCTATCTTAAAAATCTCATTACTGTGTAAGAGTTTAAACGTAGAATAAGCCTTTTTAGTATACTTTACAAAGATACTAGCAGTTCTAATCAAATAAGTAAACTTTTTAGAGCACATTATTGCTCAAGTAAATAAAATAATTGAACAATTCCTCATAATGCCTAAACAAAACAATAAGGAAATCATTCCTTCCACATTATATATCATTTTAACGTTTAGTTTATTGTATATTGTTTTACAACAGAAATATTATTATTTAAGTGCATTTAATTTAAGAAGGTCTTGGCCCGTAAAATATTACTAAAAGAGGTTGCTTTGTGAGCGAATAACGAATTGGCGTACAGTGAGGGCGGCGGGTTGTGCAACTGCGCGAAAAGTAGTACGAGATATGTACAAAATATGGAGCAGTTGTTTGTCAAACTCAAATTTAACTTTTTTAATCAAGATTTTCTTTAAATATCACGATATTTAAAATTTCGCAGGGATTTTGCATATGGTATTTCTAAAATCTCTGTGAAATTGTGGCGCAAAGTATACTGTCTCCCCATATAATCCCGTGGAGTTAGTAAAAGCCCTCTACAAATTAAGAAGTATCCTCAACGTGTAAGCCCTAAAATAATAATAAATCAATGAAATACTAAGAACGAACTGGTGGGGTGGGGGTCTATGTCGGACTCTTTCAGTCATCCAGAGTTCATCATTCATCATCCTCATTTCAGCTTGTCACAAGTACACTTCTGAACATAAGCTTCTACCAAAGATTGCCATAGAGAACGGTCCCAAGACACCTGCATCCATCGACTTCCGCAACACTGTGCAGATAGTGGCGCCGTCATGCCTCTGCCCATCTGCTCTGCTCCATCGTCCCACACTGTGTTTTCCTGTACGAGGTTGCCACACGAGAACCTTTCGTCCCAATTGCCGTCATCACCTACCAGTTTAGAATTACCACGTTTTCATCTCTTTTTACCGACAAACATATTTTTTGTGATAGTATAAGTGTTAACTATGTTGATGATCATAAAATAAATAAATGACATCATAGTTCTGCTTATCCTGATCCTGATCAACTATGGATATCATCGTTGCGGGAGAAATAGCGAGTATAGCCTTTTCCGTAGCCCGCTGAGTAACTTTGAGTTTCCTCATATAGTCTAGTGAAAAAACCACGACTTGGTCCCGTAAGTCATCTGTGGATCACGCACTGGTTGTATAATTTAGTTTTGAAGGTTAGAAGAGTGTTTTTGAAGGCTAATTAATTGCTAAAAAAAACGTGATTGCTTCTATCATTTTTTACTATTAATGAGCTTTGCATATGAAGATCTTTATTTTACGGAAGCATTTGTATTTGGCACAGCTTCAGCAAAATCGGTATAAAATAGGTATAAAAAGACACTGGCAAGTAGCACTGTAGCATGTAAACTTGTAGTAACAAATAAAATAAAAATATCATGTTGTCTAAATTTTTAAGCAATGTGTGGTATCTGGAAGAGAAATATTCGAAAAGCAAGCAAGTAACTGTCGGGCTCTTTGTTCGCAAATCGCGCGACCGTAGAACATGGCAGCTTTACAGTTGACTTGCTCTAGCTGTATATGAATATAGATTTTCTGGTAACTAATGATACATATGGAAAACATCGCGTACATAATTAAGCAGAATACACACAGACTTAAATGTTAATAACACTGAGGGATTAGTAACTGTATACACACACGTCTTGATTTTTTTTTTAGGAAGTAAGGCAGCCAACGAGCAATAGGTTCACCTGATGGTAAGTGATTACCGTCGCCCACTTACTTCTGCAACACCAGAGGTGCTTTTTTTTTTTTTTGCTTTTTGGATGGTTTCGAACACATACAGAAAGGCAGAGTGTTGTAGAGAACATTGGCGTCGAGGAATTATAACCAGCTCCCCGAGAACTGGCTTACTGTGTAGAATACGACCCCGAAGGAAAGCGCCCGGTCATGAAGGTATAACATCCATGGCCATAAGGCAGCTACCCAGGCAAGGAGTCGTAGCGATCACCCGTCTTTACAACGCGGTGATCAGAACGGGACACTTCCCCCAGGAGTGGAAGAGGGGGAAAATTATCGTGTTGCCGAAAGCTGGGAAAGATAGGAAGCGCCCATCCAGCTATCGGCCGATAACGCTACTGCCGTACCTAGCGAAGCTTTTCGAAAGGCTCCTGCTGCGGAGGATCAAACCTTGCGTAGAACTGCGAGAAGAGCAGTTTGGTTTCCGCAGCGGGCATTCAACAACATCGCAGCTGGCCCGTGTGCTACATTACCTCGCGACCGAATCCCATCGCGGTCGCGTATGTGTCGGAGTCCTCCTGGACATGGAGAAGGCCTTCGACAGGGTTTGGCACACGGGACTGTTATTCAAGTTAATTGAGAATACCACCCTGCCGCCGTCGCTGGTACGGCTGGTAGCGTCGTTCCTGAGGGACAGGACATTCTATGTATCGGTCGAGGGAGCTGAGTCGGCAACACGATCCATAGAAGCAGGTGTCCCGCAGGGTAGCTGCCTCTCACCCCAGCTGTACGCGGTATTTACGAACGATATCCCCACACTGGAAGGTCGCGTCCAGGAGTGGGAGGATGACGTAATGCTCGCACTGTACGCTGATGACAGCGCATACTTCACATCATCACGCCGGGTTGAGATCGCTGCGAGGAGGATGCAGCGACTGCTCGACCTGTTACCCGAATGGCTAGATAGGTGGAAAATGGCGGTCAATGTCGGGAAGACGACCACCATAGCCATTAATCGCCGAGTACGCGTACCACCCCCCCTCCAGTTAAGAGGAGAAGAGGTGGCGTGGAGCAACACAATTACCTATCTTGGTTGCAAGATAGACCGCGCCCTTCGCATGTCTCCCCAGATCGACAACGTCGTAAGGCATGCAAGGGCAGCGAGAGCGAAACTTTACCCTATACTGACATCTAAGCTAACAACGAGCACCAAGATAGGTATATATAAAACCTATATCCGCGCGCGCCTTACATACGCGGCGCCGGCGTGGTACGCGCTTACATCGGCGACCCAACGAAAACGGTTGCAGGCGCAGCAGAGTCTGGCTCTCAGGATGATCGTGGGAGCTGGCCGATACGTCAGGAATGACGTTATATCCAAAGGGCTCCGCGTGGAGTCCTTAGAAGAGTTTGTGGTCCGTTTAACGCGACGGCTGTTCGACAGAGCAGATAACGGACCACATAAACACCTCCATAACCTGGCACCCCTCCACGCGCGCCCTCCTGAAGGACGGCCACTCCCACGCGAAATCCTGCCACCATTAACGCCGCCTGGCCGAAGCGGGGCCAGGGACGAGCGTTAGCCCGACTACGCCCAGGCGTGAGGATTAAGGACAAGGATAAACACCAGCAACACCCACGATACAGTGGACCCAGGACCGGGGGAGCCGTTGCCCCCCGAGATGACGTACGGGTAAAGAGGGCAACCTCGGGGCCCGCAACCTGCCGCATAAATAGGGCAGAAGACACAGCTAGCAGAGGTGCTGCAGGTGCGTTGCCAGCCTTTAAGGGTATTTGGGAGATGGGAGGGAGGACGAGGAGGGGAATGGGAGTAGTGGGCACAAGATGCCTATACTTCACGTCGGTATTCTGCGAGGCCGTGGTATCAAACCGGTCGAGTCGGCCCATGCCAGCAGCAGCAAAAGCCGCCGCCGCGGTTACCAGGTCGATAACCTCAATAACGTCATAGTATAAATGGTTTTGATACAATCGCAAAATCATCAATATGATTATAATCTTAGTACATATAGTTGAAATACGATCTCTTTCTAGTTGAGAATAATATGAATTGGTATGAGCGTAAATAATTTATTGGAATCGAGAAGTAGTACGTATCTCTGGAGAAATCATTGTTAAGTTCTTGCTTCTTCTACAAATACCTACTCGATAACTTAAATTAAAGTTAGGATACAGCTCAGACTTTGGTATCTAATTTTCAGTTGACGTGTTTCATGTGTCTCGCTTCATTCTCATGTGCACTGCGCGGGAACTTATCCAGTGAAGACATTCCTGTTTGTACCACAGACTAGACGTAGTCGTTCCCGTTTATATGTTAAGCCATATTTCAAAATATGATATCAGTAACAAAATGTTTTCTTTTTGGTTTAAGGTACATTTTATTGTAATTGCATATTATTTTTAGTACGTTATAATGAAATCAATGTCTAAAGTAAGTTTACCCATAAGAAATACTAGAAAATAAGAGTAATTTAGCTAGAGCTTCTTTAAAACGAATATCCTCTATCTGGATGACTAGAAGGATCGGATTCGTAGGCTCTAAGAAAAACCCTTAAATATACGAGTACTCGTATGAAAGGATGATTCTGATAACAGAATAGTTTTCAAAATGAAAAATGTGTTAAATAATGGCATCTTATGAACATTTTTGGCATCTACGTCATTTAAAGTATTTAAAGATAAAAATAAAACAAGCCACGATATGGCTGAGTGGTTAAGGAATCTGTCTCCAAATCAGGAGACTCGAGTACGTTCCCCTACGTGGATGGCTCGTAACCAGTGAATTTATGTCGATGATTTGTACCGCAAGCCTGGGCACCAAGGTGCAGGTTCACAACACGGATAAACTCTGGTGAAAAGTGAAGTTGAAGAAAAGACGTCTGGTCACCATTGTGATCGCGGTCGTGCGAGCTTTTTATAATATAAGATAAAAAGGACCTGACTTAAAATTAAAACTTAAAATCAAATCCCATCGTGATATGCAAATTATGTTCAACGATGGATTTTTAGCAGGCTAATAAATGAAGAAGAAGTGATAATTTAAATAGGCATTATTTACATACATTAAAATACGTATGTTTCAAATATATAGAAAGTAATATATGTGACTTATCTTATAATTTTTTCTGGAATCGAAATTCGTAATCAGTTTTGGAAAAAAATATTTCTAGCAATTGGTTTTAACGAAAACGTATTCATTTTTTCAACTGCATGGATTCAGAAGAAAACATATGAAATTTCAAATCGCAAAAATGTAGAAATTCTACTACAATATCATAAAGATTTTATCCCGAAATGTTTCCGTAAATAAGCAAAATTTTGAGTTACGTTGCAAATTGTATAGGTACGATTCGTTCCTGCTTCAATCAGTTATAAATGTACGGTAAAGGGAAATAGATTGGCTCTATTAGTTCCGCCGTTAGTGCTAGGTTTCCCTTTGACTTGGTAGTGCATAATTCAAAGGGTATCGCCTTGATTTCCCCTCGGGGTATGAGTGAGGAGGAACATAAATACGTAAGGTGCGAGGTCTAATATACTCCACTACTTCTTTTTTTTTCATTTTGGGCACTAAAAATTTAAGAAGTGCCAATTTATACTAGGAGTCTCAGTGTTTCTAACTTATTTTACTTCTTTGCTAAATATTATAGTAATAGATCTGATCAGAGCTCACATTTGCTTATAATTCAAAAATTATTTTCAGAGATTCTAAGATTCAAAACATCTGTGTTTTGTTCAAGATAAAGGAACTGACACAGGATTAACATAGGTACTTCATACTTCAATGGTGTATACTTCAATGAAACTAGGCGAAATTTTACAGTTCGCTTTCGCAGTGGTTTAGCGTCTGGCTGCGGTGATGCTGGCAGCGGATTCGATTCCCGCAAGGGACAAATATTTGTACGGACTACATTTGTAGTCACATTGTGGACAAACAGCAAAACCCGGAACAACTAAATAGTTGTTCCGGTTTTGCTGTTGAGTTTGTTGTGTTGTTTTGTAGTTGAAGTTGACTAAAAATAAAATAAAAAGAACTGAAAAAAATATCCCACCCTGAACGAGGACGACATGCATGTTGCACATTTTTTTTATCAGCTAGCAAGCTGATTGGTAACAAAGCCCTGTTGATAAAAACGACAACAAAATGCATGCCATGCAAGAAACATATGCCCCTTCTCTCCATCCAGGCTAATTGAACGGCGTGGTGTCTGTACCTTTTATATAATATATTATTCTCTAATTGTCAACCTAGATAAGGCACATGGTTTACCCCACTTCTCAAAGGACGAGGCTATGGCGGCCGCCTACAACATATTTACACTTACACAACATACATTTCTTGAAGGATTTGCCTGTACTCACTACCTTGGGCAAGCGGTTTGGTGAACGCAGTGCCGGTAGCTGACTTGTGATGCTGCTCCTTCGATTTGGGATCGGCAAATTTAGATGGACATTATGCCAACATTTGGTCGCCAGAGCCTCATTTGTTAGGTAGCAGGGTGCACCGTGTTCAGGTGAGGTTGGTGTATCGAAAAAGAGACCATCTCTTTTCATCCCTAGATGAGATCGTATAAATAATTACTACTTCTTCACATTTATTTTATCAGCCTTTATAACTTTATAACCTCTGCTTATAGATAAAGAGTAAGGGCTGGACATAAACCTTTCACTAAAAACGCCAACAAAGCTTACATGCATCGCATGCAAAATCTTTTCCGTATGGTTCACCCTGGTGATTAACAGACGACACACCAAATCAGCAGCTTTTACTCTAAGAAAGCGCCAGCAAAAGCCGGCATGAATTTCTTGGAAGATTATCCCACGCTCACCGCGCAAGAGGGTTTGTGGTCATGTGAGTGCATTGCCGATAATCTCGCAACGTTATGACGTTGTTCTCCGTCATAAGTCTGTGGTATTTGGGTTTTAAAATTCGGTCGGATGTTCCGCAATAATTCGGTAGCCAACGCCATGCAGGTTGGCATTTGGAGAAAGAAACGATATATTCCCCCTATAACTTGACAGGCTATTATGGTGGCCGTCTGATCTCTGTCCAACCCAAATCCCACAGACCTCAGAATATGGAGAGCCCTTAATATGTATGACAGGCAAATAAAACTTAATAATATTCCAGCTCCTATACAAAACCAACAATGATATTCAAATTCCTTTAAATGTGTATAAATTGAGTTTTGTGTTTTAATATTTCATGTGTACATGAATCTTATTACCCGCAGCGTTATATGAACTGCATTTGGTGCAATATAGAATAACTCCAGTTTATTCTAGGAAATAACTAATTTTGAGTAATGAGAGCTTCGTAGAAATTTTGATTTTAGAATCTTACTTAAATAACTAAAACAGAGAATCATCTAGATATCTGCAATGATGATCTAGTCTGGCCAAAAATGTAAATAGAAAAAAAAGTATTTTTTTTAATTCAAATTGGAATACATTTATTATGTAATTACATTATGGAGTGGGGGGTTACAGGAAACGTAATTTCAGTGATTATTTTGCACAAAGCTGGTATGCAGTTCACAGGCATGTTTAAGACGCTTCAAAAGCTAGACATCAGCCGTATCTGTCGACACTTAAAGAATTCCTCTGTCTAATACATTAAATGATCGGCGATCCCTTTTGTTAGTTCCGAACGAGCTGTGAATGGTGTCAACGTAATTCTAATTCGACGAACCCTATGAGGAAACTAAAAATATAATCGCATTAAAATAAAATACCCGCTGGAACCCTGTCGCGAATTATTAAACAAAACCTGAAGTTAGGTTAGGTTAGGCTTACCATACACAGACTTGCACTAAATCAGTCCCTGCAGCTTAAAAAAGTGGATTAATCAAAATATTTGCTGTCCCGATACGTGGGTGGAGAAAAAACTGAAATGTGTTCTATAGAAATTAAAAAATTTGAACGACTGAAGCAAGTACAACAACAAGCAAAAAGTCAAAGTGCTCACAGCTATAAAGAAGCTTCGCAACTTGTTGGAAAGTTTATCAATCATGGTTTGGGGAGAGGAGTCATGAAGTTACATTTTTGTAAAAAATTGTTAAGTACTTTGGAAAATTGATCGTATATCGTGTAGTAAAGCCTTTTAGTGGTACACTTTTCTAAAATGTACCGTGGACTTTCCAGCAAGGCTTCAAAAGAACTGAAGAGTAACCCTCGGCCAGTCCAGATCTTAACCTGTTAGACTACAAATTCTACCTTTTTTCTTTTTATTTGTGGCCCTCAACTAGCAGGTTTCCTTACGATGTTTTCCTTAACAGCACTTAAAATTGCAAAGAACAATTTTAGTGTTACCGGCAACTGGAATCGTTTCCAGGTCACTCGAGTACCATGAAATTAATGCAAAATTCTCATAAGTGCAGTTATTTAACTTGCTACAGAGCCCTTAAAACTGAAACAGTGATTATTTAAAACAATTGTTTGACAGCATAATAATTGGCGCTGCCTAGGTGCTAACTTAGACGGATTCTGGTGACCAAAGAAACCCACCCTCATTTAAAAAAACTTAAAACCTTAACGATATAGTCTTAGTGTGATATATTGCACACAATACACACAAATATTTTTCTTCATGTTCTTATTTCGCCTTGTGATTCTACATGTAACAAAAAATACGGGTACCTATTGAAATATGTGTGATGAAGGAATTGTTTAGCCTCATCACAAATCACATAAGTATAAACATTTCACAAACGTCATAAAATTATGTTGTGGTGTTAGCTAAAATGTATATTTTATTTGTTTCTCATTACATTGGCTTTTTTTTTTCAGAAAGCTATCTAGAATGTCAAAAGATTTCATGCTATTGAATTGCTGAAAAGAAAAACCAAGTATCGCGAAATAGTTTCGCGTTATGGCACGTTTGAGCTGCGTGAGACTTCCAAAGAGTAGAATTCATGCGAAGAATGGAATGAAAGAGCGGAATCGTAAAGGGCTTTTGGATTGAGAATGCTGAATCATCGTCGAGTTGAGTACCGGGGCGTCGCGTAGCGAGCAACACTAGTGATGACGTGCAATAACAACCTAGGGTTGTTGAACGATTTTAGAGAGTTATCGATTAAATTAGACATGCCAAAGCAGCAGACGTAAAAAAACACGTATTGTTATTATCTTTAGGTAAATTTAATGAATGAAGAAGTTTAGCTACAATCAATACATTATCATCACTGCTGAATATAGAAGAATAAATTTAAAATAAAAAATGCAATATAGCGTATAGCATACGAGTATCTTTTCCGTAAATAGGCAATTTTTTTTATTGAAAATAAAGTAATACGTTTTTAGTTTTCTTAAAAATATACACACCTAGCTAAACCCTGCCATGACTCACTGTTGCAATGGCTGTTTTTGTAAAAGAATACATAAAAATATTCTATTTTTATTAGTTCATTTAGTTGAGAACAATGGGATGGACGATGAGCGACCGCACCAACATTAATTTTTATGCAAAAGAAATGGTATAAAAAATTAACAGTGGAATCAAAATAAATTCACCTTTACTTATTAGTTATTCAAATCTAATATATACTGCAATCGCATAATGCTGCCTCGTCACTATGGTGTCACCTTAAGAACTAGTGCCTAATCTTGCACGGGATCTCAAAAGGAGGGTTTGAAAGCGCCGTACCGGGTGTCTCGTCGCCTGATGAAAAACCAGCTTGAGTGTTGCTGAGCCCTTTAATATTCACTCTGCTCTTTGTTTCGAGCGATTGACGAAAATCGTAGGGCGTGAGCCAGGGGCGCATAGCCGTCAGTAAACAGAGTTGCAATTTGTTTGTTGTGGATGACGTGGGCACATTTACGATGAATTTTTGATGGTAGATCAATGTTACATACTTGTATGACCTATAACTGCGCATTATGTCCTTCAATTTAAAGTACTAATTGATTAAATACAATTTTTTACAATTCCGAGCCGTGGTATTCTAGTGGTCAGGGCGTTCACTTTAGTGTTACAGAACGCGAGTGGCCTGGGTTCGAGCCCCGACGTTGCCACCACTGAAATGGTTAATAAAAATGTTTAGTGCTTAATTTGCTCCATGTTATGTGTTCGGTGGTGAAGGAAACTTTGTGTGGAAACCTGCAAGTCCCCGAAATAATGAACAATACATAAATAGGACATCTAAAGCCCGCCAATCCGTACTGGAGTAACTTGGCAGACTCTTCGAAGCTCCAAACCGCTCTCAGATATTTGTGGAGGCATTTGCCCAGCTGTGGGCATTCACAGACTGCTACTTTTTTATTATTCATCATTTATTTTATAATGAAATTTCAAATGTATCGTGTATTTAATGTACCATATGTTTGTTTAAAGCAAATTATTATCATATTGATTTTGCTGCATAATTTAAAACAAACACCATTCCCGAACGGGTTATTTTTTGGCTATGCACACATTTCAGAAGGTTAATATTCGTTATTACAAGGAAATCCTTGATACTTTTATTTTGTTACTTCTGTATTAAAAAATTTCAGAACACGTCTGTGGTAATGAATAGAGCAGATGTAAAATATAAATCGCTGCGCATTCCAGACGTTTTATTCATGAAGTAGAACAAGCGGGTTGTGGAAGTAGTATTTGTAAAATAAGATGGGATAAGTTTGGTTCGAATTTATAACTAAAAGGTTCCGCGCAAGATTATTTAAAAAAAAAGTAAATTAGTGACCTTTTCAGGTGATTATTTAATCGTTAATGGGATAACCCACTATTTAAATCCTGTGAAGAATGAATCAGAAACAAAATGCTTTTACTAAAACTTTATAAAATGCGTTTGCTTAAGACTATACTAATAATCTGGTTTCAGTTGTTGAAATGGTTATGATTATTAATAAAAAAAAATATTTATTATATCTTATTAATAAAACTCTGGGGTTAGTTGCTTCTACAGCTACCGCATACGTGGCTGCAATTGTTTGAAACATCTAAATTTGATTAGAAGCTTGTTAATACCTCACTACTAGGAAAAGACCTTTCAATATTTGAAATGGTTTAACTAGTATACATTAATAATTTAAAAATCCACCGACAACTCTTTGACAACTTAGAGCAGATGTAGAGTTCAATCACACTACATCTGCTCTAAGTTGTCAAAGAGTTGGGTAGTGTGGAGACTGTCATGGCTGCAATACTATGGTAACATTGACTGTCATGTCAAGGTCCACGCCAACCATATTTTTGTAATGTCTTCGGATTTACGTAGTGCATAAAATTTCAAGTCGACAAGTGACAGTAAAATAAATGTCCATTTGTACGGCTAAATTTGTACGGCTTAGATTTCCACATCAACTAGGCAAGCTCATCCGATAATCATTAATAGCCAAAACAAATTTTTATTAAACTGAACTACGCTGAAAACCATTCTGATTAAATCAGCTTTTAAATAATTATAAAATGTATTGAAATCAGTCGTTTCGTTTAGAGGTTACGATGTTACGGACAGACGGACAAAGGCTTTGAGCTTAAATATTAACGTATTAGTATATATATTATCAGCAGTTAAGGAACCCCAAAAACTTCACGTGAACAAATTGCTTTCACAATTCGCTCTTGTAAAAATAGGTAACAGAAAATATTTTCTCGTAAACGAAAAACATTTGTTAACATTAAAAAGGTGTCTCCGAATTGTAAAGATTTTGAGAATTTTATACTAAAACTATTACATTCTCAAAATCTCATTATAGTATTTGCATTAGAGAAATACTAATTATTAATGTTATTTTAACAACATTTGTTGGTGAAATTACTCTTAGAAATATATCGCAGAACTTTTTAACTCAATTTATTTACATTGCATTAGATGTACCAAATTTATAGATAATTAATAAAAAAATAACGGCATTATAAAATTTATTACGACATTATTACAAATACAAATAACGTGACGGTATTTTCGCGACTAGATCATGTCACTGCCGTAGAAGCATAAAATTCAAATAGTCAAGAAGCAATCTCGAACTTAATCAAAGTTCCATCTTAGATAAAGCAATCTTGTTCCAGTACAGTCACGACTGCAACTTGCACTCAACGACTGCCATTCGCGGGAATGTGAGTTTTTGTATTAATTTAAAGTTCCCTAGAGTAACATTTCCACACTTAAAATTTAAGCAAAACAAACGATACAACTTGCGTTGCAGAAAAAGAGAATCCATCACCGAATCCATTTTCAATTTATTCGTAAAACTAGACTAAATTAAGAAATATCTTGACTTCCTATGGATGGAGGCATCGTGTAAAATATACCAGACCTGGTATATTAGTGTGATGAAGTAGCGTTCATTTCTTTCATTGTATCGTAAGAACAATAGGGAGATTATAACAAGTTACTTACTCCATCAACCAAAATTGACTAGATAATGCTTCGAGATATTTTATCCGTCAATTGAAGGTTTTAGTACAAAGTGGTTCATTTAAAAAAGGACTGATTACTTCATATTTATGAAAATGAATCGAACAAATACTTGTGTTGCAGTGCAGCATACTCCTAGCTCTCTTCCCAATACTGGGCTGGTCAGATGTCTAGACATTTTATTCTTTTTACCAGGGCTTATTTGTGTGAACGTGAGAGGTGGAGAGTTTGTTGCTCTTTTAGTATCCTAGTCAACGATATAAATCATACATACATTTCGAAATACTCATTGACGCTCGAGCCCTCAACATAGGGGATTGAACACGAGTCTCCTTATTCAGAGACAGATCAACTAACCATTCGATTATCGTCATAAAATCTTTAAAATTATTATGTTGTAGTGGATTGGGAGATTAATAACTATTTTAAGAAAAAAAATTAACCGAAACAAGGTACTGCGTATATCACTTTTGAAAAACAGGGTCACAGGATCACAGGGTCGTTGGGTTTAGATTTATTAACACCATGTGTCTCAGAAACCGAATCTTTCCATTAACTATCTTACCCTATATGTATTACATCGAATAGAGAAGAATTAGGACGAGTAAGTTACCTTTATTTTTGTTACGATGATAATATGTCCTGCGTAAATGTCATCTTATGAATAAACTGGAAGATGTAGCTGGGTCCTAAATTGACCAGAATGAATTTTTATAGCCAAAAGTTTATCAAACAAGCACACAGAAGATGATCAAACTCAACTCAATCGAGTGTTATGAAATTAAAGCGAGTGCCTTGACCATTTAGCAATCACGACTTGACCATATCATAAGCCCTATACATTTACGTTATATTTAATCTGGATTCATGTAGTACACTAGTAAACAACATGATTATATTATCCATTATTCATGTCCCCCGGGTTTGCTTTGGGATAAGCGGATTTCTATTTGTCAAGACTTATCGTTGCTGTACAGATTTTCACAAACCATCTTTCATCTCTCAGGGAGATGGAACGTGATGGGTGGCGAGCTTCTTCACCAATTTTGCTGTCCGGAGATTGCCATAACATTTGTAACTTTTTCCATGATCGCCTCTTACGTCATCAACGGGTAGAGAGGGGATTGCAGATTCTTAGACAGCTGCCTAACTGCAACCACTGAACAGGTTACAATTTGTTGAAGAAGAAGTAGAAGAAAACTCCTGCATAAGATCTGTTTCATTATATAATATTAAATATTCTTTCTACTGGCTCTAATTGTATTGTATGGCAGTATTTTACTCTTATCCTTTTACATGTCACAACAATTGAATTTCTATTGTTACAACATGTTATTGTTTATATGAGTAGTAAAATATTGTAATGTTAACAGAAGTTTTATTGTATCTAGATTAATTATTAACCAATGTTGTAAGTGAGGTAAGTTGCAAAACGGTTAACAAAAGAGTTTGATATCGCAAAGAGCAGTAGGTAATCCTATCAAGGATCCAATTGTGGACAGCCCCGGGCAGCCGCAATGCAAACATAATGCCGTCGACAACTCGATTAAAGTTGAAATTCCATCCAATCTCTATCTCGTCACACTTTAGGTACACGTTTCGACTTTATTACGTAGACTTTTTTGGAAGGAAACTGTTTGATGGGAAAATGTAGGAGAATACTTCCTATTAATGAGATATTTATTTATAGATATTGATACAGGTTCGCCCTGCTACTATAATCGTCTATTGATTTTTTAAAGTATCCACCGGAAGCCGTAGAGGTGCAAAAATTTGCCACCTCGTCCCTTTCCTGGGACTAACTAATAGGTGACCAAAAAAACTTTAAACTCTCATGGCAATCTCCGTTTACATTAGCGATTCCATTCGTCTTTTTTGTGTTTTTGGTCTCGGGAAGAGCCCACCAGGCCGCATCAGTACGTTTCGAGAACTTCATATGGCGTCGATTTTGTTTCTGATTCTCAAGCATGCATTCATCGTTTAACGCGTGGTAAATCAGTACTTTAACACTAATGGGAAATTCTCAATTTCTCTTGCGCCGGAAATTGGAATCCGACCTAAGGCACTCACATAATATCAAAACTAAGACGAGCGCCCAACCCAGGATAAGTCCCGTTGAAAATTAATAATATTTAATTTAAATTTTGTATAACATTTTCTTATTATCGCAGATTCATTATTATCATAATCGATTTTTATTAAGTACTAAAGAAGAATTTCTATGTTGTTATAAGTTTCATAGTTGTACGGTAAAGATGTTACATTACGAAAAAAATAACAGCACAATATGTAGAAAGTTTCTTTTGAATTTATAGAAATTGTTAACGCAATCGTGGTACAATGAGGGGATTAGTATTATTATTCAATACATACGTTCATTTCATTCATTTCGCTAATTTCATTTATTTCATTAATCTATTTTACTAAATAAATCGGTAGGTATTGTAGATATAAGTCAAAAAATAATAGCTTTACTGGACACTTTATGATCTCTTGTGCACCCAATTAAAGTTAGGTATTTAACAATTTCTATTTCATGAGAGTATACATATAAAAAAATCTACGTTATAAACTAATACTGTATGTATACACTGTATACACTGTACTGTACTGTTCACGGTAAAATTGAGTGACACACTAGTAGTCGTAAAGTAACACACTAAAGTCCGATGTATGATGATTTAAATTGAATGGGATGGAGGATTTCAAATCGCCTTTAAACTTTTTGTTATACGATAAATGTTTTTCTAACCACATACACGTAATAATACAAATCACGAATTAAGGTTGCAATTTTAAACTATTAAAGGCAGCTTATGATTATTTTTTCAGACACGGAACTTTAGCTGTTAAAATTGTTTAAAATTAACTCTTACTTTATATAATGTTCTTTTCTCAAATAATAAAATTTCCTTTTTATGTTATCTCCTATTAAAATATGACATGAAATAATAAGCAATTTTAAATAGCTTTTCAGTGCCATCTGTTGTAACATAGTAAAATTAAGAGCAATACCGTTTTCTTTCCGGGTTACAAATATTATTTAAGAAAGCGGCCTCTATTGAAAATAGTTCTTACTATCAGATAATTTTGTTTAACGCCTAACTATGAGGTTGCGTATGCCTTACCTAGATGGCGTGATATTTTTCAAACCCTCTGACGACGTAATATTGTACAATTAGGTAATCAATGGTAAGATTTGGTATATTCTACAATAGAGAATAAAGAAATTAGAGAAGTTTTAGCATAAAATAAAACTATTAGTCGAAGTTTCGTTGTTCAAATCAATTGTTAATAACTTAACTACATACTTGGTCATTCATGATAACAAACATATTGAGAAAGCTTATATGCCAAAGAGTAATAATTTAAAAGGAGAGGAGGAAAGTTCGTCTGCTTGACATCAATATATATTACGTTAAGTGCACTGTTTAAATAACTCGACTAAAGTCTATTCCAATAACGGATTCGTTAATTTACTTTGCAAACGTTTGTTTTATTATTCGAGCAACACACCCTTGATCGTGTGCGATTAAGGATGGGTTTGAATTTTTAATAATAAAACTGAATTTTTAAAAAGAACTACTTAGTGCTCCAGATAAACACAAATATCAAATTTCTACCTTGTTACTTTTTCGATGTCTTAGAACAGTTAAAGGCAATAAAGGGCATACTAATGTTAATAGGCATTCTCTACTTGAACCCAGAGTTGTTGAGAATTTGTCATAGCTGCAGCAAAATACAATTTATGTACATTTAATTTTCCATAAGCCATAAATAACTAATCACGTTTATATGCATTTTTACGTAAGATTGATGCCTCATACACAGGTACCGCTCAATATATAAGTAATAAATATATACAGTGGTGGTCGTATAATTAGAAACACTAGCAACGGTCCTTGACATTATGTAAGATACTTCACCGCAATCGTTTTTATTTTGAAATTAAACAATAAATAGGATAACAATATGTTCAACGATTTATCATTTATTGTAAAAACAATATAAATTACACATTACATATATTTATTAATTACATATATTAGTAGAGGACAAACTTTATAGTTTGTCCTCTACTTTCTTTGATAAAACCTTAATAAGATTTTGAAATCTTCAGATAAGATACATAGGAACAGGTTAATAATAAAAACAACCTTAAATCATAAATCTACAAGGTTGTTACTGTAGGAAAGTCGAGAGCGTACAACGCAATAAACTTAAAATGTCTGCGTATGGGTAGCTTCTCCAGGAAGTTGTTAGTGCACTGCCATAACCGTAAACTGAGAAAATGCATCGGGTGAGCCATCTAGCGTGCAATTCGCATGTGGATAGTTGGACAGTTTCCACAGGTTTGCGATGAAACCGAGTAGTTTGCCACATATTTTTGAGAAATCGTAACAGAAAAAAAAGTACAAATTGAGTACTACGTTTCTAAAATAGATTTAACAGGTATAGCATATTTACAACATTTTTAAATATTTTTTGATACGTCGGAACCTGACACATTTTCGGCGTCGCGGTGGGAAACACGGCTTATGTCGGGATTGCACTTAGTCATCTCACGGTACCGCTAACCTTCGCCGCATACCGGTAGGATCACGCAAAAGCAACACACTTCCGCGACTCTACCAGTGTCGTACCCTTGCACTGGAGGTACTAGGATGTGGAATTTGAGATCTTCAGATCCGGAAGGTTTTTCAGCTATCAGAGCGTCGTTCGTTAGTCAGCAGAGTACGTCCCAGGTTAGTGAGGTTGACCTTTAGAGAAAAAGCTGGCCTTATATTAATATGTTATTCTTAACGCTAGAAAAGTAAGAGCTTTAAGTTCTATGCTTGTGCGTACACTTATGGCACTATAATATCTTCTGCTCAGTTGACAACAGCCAGATAGTATTAAAATATTATCGCCGTGGTCGAAATCGGCCCGGAGGAAAACAAAATCAAATCAAATTTTATCATAGCAGTTTGTTAAACAGGTAGTAATAATAAGAAGTAGTAGTAATCCATGTAGAACGAGATTATAGAATAAAAGTTGAACGAGGATCATCCCTTTACGTTCCTCGCAAAGTGACTTTAGCTTATGTACGGGAGAAAAAATATTTCGAAATAATATACAGGTATATGATATAATACATACATACCAGTGGCGGGCCTCGGCCCGCATGGTAACAATTTGTTCCGAGAAAACTTTGTATCCTATATACAGAAAAATATACGACGCCAAATATACTTGGCCAAATATAAAATTTTTGTCAAATTACGTTACTATCCTTTCGGTCATTAAGCATGTTTAAAATATAAAATACAAAATTTCTTATATGTATCATTCTTATGAAACATAACCGCGTATAGAACTATAGGTATAACAAGTAACTTTTTGAAAAAAGTGCCATCCAAATCCGCCAAATAGCTTTTAAGTTATATTTTAGTTATGAGATATTAACATTATAATCAACGTTTTCGTGATTGTTGATAGAAATCACATTTAAAGGCTAGGGAAAATGAAAAATACGCGGAAAAATACTTGGTAGGACAGTAATAACTTTAGTAAAACATATTTGCGGAAAATATATTCTAACCTTTTAAGTAAATTCATAGTTTTATATGTTCTGTAAAGAAAAGAAAATAAAAAGCAGTAAGAAGGGTACGATAATAATTTTCGCATTAGTCGTCAGTGTAAATTAGAATTTATCTATCATAGTACCTAGCAAAGAACAAAACATTGTATGGTTAAAATTATTCTAAGGTAATTGTACAAGTTCGAACTCATTGTTTAAAATTAAACACGTGTAGTTACTGATTGTACATTACCTACGAAATTTACAATTTAACTATTATGTATGTAATATAAAATAACTAAGAAAACTATAACAACTACTAAATTAACAATGGTACCGTTGTAAAACGTGTTGAACAAACAAACGAAGAACGTTTGCAGAACGTAATACTGTCAATTTTCTAAATATTTTTTATTCTGTATATATTATTTACTCATTAGTTAGTCACTTTAATTATTTCTAAAGCGACTGTGACATAGAATTACACCATTCTATTTATGTCTACAACTTAATCCGAAGGAAACTTTCATGTGAGCGTTCCAAAACAACTTGTAGAGGTAAACCGCGGCTGTCTAGGTGTTAGCCTTGCTTAACTTTTCTTTGAAATAAGCAATTAGTCCGTAATTGTGTAGTTCCTAAATTAGTCTAAGCCCTTGAAGTTATTCACGCATAAGCCGACGCATGTAATACCCCTTATAGGTTAGGAATGGTAGACATTACTTTTAACCGTTGATGGACAGAATCTTACTTCATTATACTTGGAAAACCCGCCCATGATCAAAATTAAATAATGCATTAAATCGAGCACAATATTAACTTATTCAATTTTCCGACGACGTAGTTCTTGGGGTAAGATTAATGAAGGAGATTAGTACTATGCTCAATCACCTCAATAGTGTCTGGCGGTTAATCTTAAAATGAACATGTACAAGGCGAAGAGCTACGTTCATCGCTAACTCAATTCTTTGTTTATTTTGGAAGACAACACAATTTCTTACAGCACACATGGTGTGTATCATCTTGTCTTAAAAATAATATTTATAATGTTCAATATAATAACTAATGTTTACTCTGTCGAGGTGTAAATACTTCAAAATAGGTCTCATACTACTGTGGCCAGTCTTAACTCTGTTTTAAGCTATGCTATCTGTGTTCTGTGTACGTACATATCATAAATTTAGTAAATATGCATGGTTTGTGAAACAAATTAAAAACGTTATTGGCGATTTCGGATTTCATTCGAAATTTGTATGATTTTCGCATCGAATAAGTTTACTGCGGAACCTCATCTCGATTCATCTCGATCGAAACTGCGTGACGGTGACTAGCTAGTAGGAACGTCTCAAAATTAAAAGGCATTGAGGGTTTGTAAATAAATTGCGAGTGCGTAAGATCCCTTTGCATGCAGGTCGTTTCAGAAAGATTCCTGCCTATGATTATGGCTATTGAGTACTCAGAGATAAATATGTAGTATAGTGCTGACCCGAAAAAAACTAAACTATTGAATGTGAGGGAAGATTCCGAAATGTCATTTCCGCGGTCAGGGTCATCGCAGTACATAGGAAAAGCAAATGGCGGCAAACCCAGCAAAGCGCATATGCAAATGTCAGTAACACTATGCAAACGCATGGGACATTGTGGACATGGATAAACAAAAAGAAAAAAACAAATGAATTGCATGCATTGCAATGTGCAATATTTTTAACCTGGGAATTTAATGACAAGGATTGGTATATAGACATATTATCTATATACCAATCCTTGTCATTAAATTCCCAGGCTTATATGTCATCGGAATCGATCAAATCGATTATTTTAAAGAATTATTATTATTGACTCTAGTGCACAAATAAATGTACCTAATACAAATTCATATTAAAAGTATGTATAAGGGTAGATTAATCTCCTAAAGACATCTCTACCAGCCAACTCCGTGCGTATAGTAGAGACTAAGTCGGGATTCGGCTTTCAAGGATATTTGGGGAGGGGAAAGAAGGAGGGGAGAGGGAGGCGGCCACCCCAAGGACAAGATGCCTCTACCTCACGCCGGTATTCTGCGAGGCCGTGGTACTACCCCGTTCGAGGCGGCCCACACGAGCAGCAGAAAAAGCCGCCGCTTGGTTCAACATATACAAAAAAAATACACTGATATTACTATATCATAATGATACATAAATTATAACACATATAAATATAAATTGATATTTATTTATTTAAATTTCCCTGCGATAAGTAGTACACATATTATATACAATAGTATAACACTTCTACTTTAATACTAACATATACATAAGTAAAGCATATTTGACAAAAGTCGTTTACTATATATCTAAAGAAAAGTTATAATGAATTGAAAATAATTTTACACTTTGAAATGACGCAAGCGCGTTGGCAGTTGCGAAACTGTTAATAGAAGTCTTACAATTAGTCACTTCAAAACGTCTCTGTGAGTTTATAATTTGCTGTTCTGAAAGCGTTCGTCTTAAAAGCTCCGAGATTCTTTTAATTAACTTACTCCAGCCTTAAAGTACAATTTAATTTATTAAGCGCTATCATATTATTCTTTTTAACATACAAGTTTTTGATAAAATTACTTATCAATTTGCCATGGCTGCCTCAAAATGACAGCCTCGCCTGCAAGTGATGCACATTGGTTATTGATGGACTAGGCTTTGGCGACTGATTTATACCGGAAAATCCATCCGAATACGCCGAACATAAATCGCACATACAAGTGATAGGGAGCAACATCTCTAGTACAATGGTAGCACTGCGCTCATCAGCCAGCACGCCTAGTGCGGTGTTTCGTATGGATAAATCCATCATGCATATGATGCCAGCTTTATTGTAATTATATAAGCACTCATATCTGTTAACCAAAGGGTGGACAGAGTTCACGGATTCTCATTTGTGATGGCTCAGCGCAGCTAAACTGGCTTCCGCACCCACTTTTCGTCTTTTCCGGAGATAGAACACAACGAGTTGCCAGTTTTTTTTAAATTGTCATCAGATTTTCAAGGCTTTAATCGCCTTATATGAAGGGCACAGAAAGAAAAGAGATATGGTTTAGAGATAAACATTTTGTAATAACTTGGTAATAACAATGATAATTTTTAGTTATTATGTGTCTAATTAACAAAACCCGAGGTAAAATACCATTGTTTTCCAAATGCTTAATTCACTTGCACGCAGTGTACCCTGCTTGTAACCCAGATGACGGACTGTTGGCAGGATATCTATCCGAATTCGTTGAACTCAAATCTCACAGGCTAACGATGAGGAGCAGCATCGCTAGTGCATGGATACCGGCACTACGCTCACCAATCCGTCCTCTCTGGGCGGTGAGTGTGGGCCGTCCGACCAAGAAATGCAGACCGCTTATCGTAACTGCTTACTGGAAGGGCCATTAGTTCATCTGTGGACCACCGTCGAACAATATGAGTGTCTAATTTTTACATGTCAGTTTTATAATGTTGGAACCGAGATTAATTTTTAACTGAGCTATGTTATTATCAAAAAGTATAGCACGTACGAATATAGTTAGCGTATGTAAGTTAGTAAAGGCAGAAATTAGCGTTTATTATCGCAGAATGGGAGAAAATACCCAGAATAATAGTTACATTTACATTCTGTACAACCGCTAAGTAAGGTAGTATATAGCAGTAGACCCGCTATTAGAAGTAAAACGGTGTCATTACGGTACTGTTTATAGCTTTCGGTAATAAACCGAACCCTTACTGTATATCAAAGCCACTTGATAAATAACTTTTAATGGTTTGAAATTATAGTAGATTATATTAAAAAAAAATCATAAGTACTTTCGCTTGTGTTCAGGAGACTTGATGGGAGGTGAGCCACGTCGCCGAAATTTCTTCCGGAGAATGCCATGCAATTTTCATGGCTTTTCTTAGTTACGTCATACGGCTGTGAGTGCAAGTGAAGAATGAGGCGACAGGTTCTTACAAAGACACATGGAAAATTACACATTAAAAATCTTGTACCGATGTGAAATTAAAGAAACGATATGTTTACATCTAAACATATTATTTCATTAATTACTTATCGGTAAAGACTCGATGTGTAATAAGATTTCACATTCTTCACGATCTTCAAGTCGTCTATGAGTATTTATCATGAGTATTCTCTGTTTGCTATAGCAACGAAACTATATTATGTCCGTAATTAAAAGGTTTGGTTTCTGGTACGTAACTGCTACTTAAGAATAAAATTGTTTACGAAATTAGTAGTTTATTAAATTAGTTTACAAAGAAGACCATTATTGCAATGTTAAGTGATTCTTAATTAAAGTAGGTATATTCACTTTAGATTACAGAAAGAAAACCAACATTTGCACTAACTCATGAATCTACAGGGTTAATTTTACGCATCAACAAACACTGACGATGTATTGAAAATAGGAAAAAGACAAATTGAATTTCCCAACTGGGTACAGGTTTCAACGCAGCCGACATATAATGATTAAATCGGATTAGGAAAAAAAGAGATTCTCAATTAATCTGTTGTACGTTTAACATTTGAGAGAACTGAACTAAATTAATCTGGTAAATTAGTACCTATGGTCACATACCTTTTAATTATTTTATCTGGTAAAAAAGTAAATATAAGAGAATTGAAAATTGAAATTCTAATTGATATCACTTTTGCAGTCGAATGATTGTGAACACAATTTATAAGATTTTATTTAATAGAAAGCACTATATAAAAGTCATCTCATTTAATACTCTTTTAACCATAATAAATAAGAACGCTAGGTTCTTAACTAGATAATCTTTGTTTTTTAACGATATTTAAAGTATTAAATATCGTTTACGAGAAATAATAACCGAAACATATTAAATATAAATGTAGACGTTTCATCCATATATTAATAAAAATGTTAAGACCTTAATCACACCTACTATTTCAAGGAAACGGAACAAAAGAGAAAATGTGCCATGTATTTTTCATTTGCATTGCATACAGAGTTGTCAACTTTTTCCTGAAAGCGTTACAAACAAAGACTTGCCCGAGGATACTCAACGAGCTTGCTTTGTCACCTTTTCTAAGAAAGTAATTTGAATTTTGTAGCAAGGATTTTGTACAAAAGGTGAAAACTGTGTATAAGATGAATTTTAAAATATACTTGTTTTGTCCTACAATTAAAATATTAACACAGATTTCGTTTTTGGTTTTTATTATTTTTACACTGTGAAAATTATATGAAATATTAAAAACGAGTTATTTTGTATAAGAAACAATTACTCAAACAAAATATATTAAAACCATCAAAAGACTACTCTAGACTAGCTAAATTTAAGTTCTGGAGTTTTTGTGTTTGTCTATTTAATATTTGAGAGTTCGATTACAAAAAAGTTATATATAAATACAGATATACGGAAATATAGCATAGGATTTGTTTGATCTTTATAATTTAATTAAATACTTCATCCTTACCATATTCCTAATCTAGTCCAGTGAAAACATCCTATGATACCATTCACTACGTAATGTATTTTCAATCCCATTACTTACTTTGCACCTTGCAAAGAGATCCTTTGATCCACGAAAGGTGCTTTGAAAAGATAGAAGAACTGTACTCTAAAAGGATTTATTTTAAGTTCTTAAGCTAATAGATTCTAAACGTTTGTCGTCGACCAAATGTAATTTAATATTAGCGATGGCCCGCGACTTTGTATGCGTGATATTTTATTGTAAGTATTTTTTTAATTTTTGTTAATGTCTGTTTGTGTATTTGTTCTTTAAAAACATTAAAAGTATGTACCGGGTCTCGACAAAATTTTAGAGATTTTTTAAGAACAAGCGCCGACGAATGATTTACATAAGATTTCACATATAGAAGATGGTTACTGCGCCGTCTATCAGAGGCCAAGATTTTTTATTTGATTTGTCGTTTAGACTGGCAGCAAGATCTCAGCCTGAGATTTTTCGAACCCCCTGCCCCACCTTTACCATGGCTGCCACTATAGCCAGGATTAGCGAGGCCGCCGGGCTATGGGGTTGCCATAATTGCCTCACCTGGTGAGCGGATTGGCAACCGCAGTTTTTTTTTGGTATTATTTAAGGTGGTGCTGCTGCCCATCTCTTGACGTTTTTATTGCTCTCTGTCGGCTTTTACGACACCCACGGGACGGCAGATATATGTAATTGGTTTCTCGGAAATGGATCAGACGATTTCGATTAAATTTTGTATTTATGATTGTAAGCATTAATGATGATATGATGGATCCGTGTAGATATATGTTACATATGATATTTTTCTAATGTCTTCTCATAGTATATTGAGGTATCAGTGTCTTCAGTGAGGTTCATTCATTGATATTAGCTACTCAGATGGTACTACATGAGATAGGTAACATGACAGACTGTCGCATAGACAGACAGAAGGTAGCATCATTGACGGTATAAACAGCCAATAGCAACTATGAAATTGTCGTGCTAACCAATGACAGTCTCGTAATAATATTATTAAAAATTGGTTGCCTAATTAAGAGCAAAGTTATACATCATATATATTTTCACGTAGTGGTTACATATTCTTTGTTGTACACGTGTGTTTGTGTTCATAATTAACAAACTTTATAATGTTAATATACGTTTCGCTACATTTTGTGATTTCAAACTTCGACTTGTTAAGACACGTAATATGAAAAACAAATGTCAAAATATTAAAACTAATATGTGGTACGATTATTTGGCGGATTCATATATATATAGATATGATATGATTTAATTTAATAACTCATGATAATAACGTTTTCTAACAATAGAAATACTCTTGCTGTGACACGTTAAGGGTTAATAATATTTCCCAGAAAGATAGACTACTTTTAAGTTATCACGTAGACGAAAGCTAGTATTATTATATACAGACCTAGGTCATTATAAGAGTACTAAACTTTTGAAATTTTTAAATACAGATAATTACATATTCCTTTCAATTTGTAATACTGGTATTTAAAGTAACTGTTGTCCACATTTGTTATTTACTAACGCAGTAACTAAGTAAATAGCTTTCTTAATTTTTTAGAACTACTATTAGCGTATTATACGGATAAAGAAAAAACAATTTTTTTTTGAAATTATATATTTAATCATTTGAAGTATGTACCATTATTATCTTTGCACTTTCGCCATTTTGGTAGGTAGTTCATTAATACCATTGCTGAAAAAAATTTGCGAACGAGAATCAATACAGTCTTTGATAGCGGTTTGAACTGCCTCATTAGAATTGAATTATTTTCCTTGTAAGAAATTGTCCAAATTCCGAAAAAAGTGGTAATCTGTAGGAGCAAAGTCCGGGGAGTATGGTGGGTATCGGATATATTTCACTCGCAGCTCCTCTAATTTAGCGACCGTCAGACAGTATAGGGTCTAGCGTGGCCATAAAGCAGCAGTGGGCTAGAACAATTGACCAGTCTCGGTTTTTTAACGGCTAATTTTTCCATCATGGTTTGCAATTGTTGACAAAACATTTCTGCCGTAATCGTCTGGCCAGATCTTAGGAAGCTGTAGTTTATTACAACAGCGCTGGTCCACCAAACACTCACCAGTACTTTTTCTGAATTAACTTTCGCTTGGGACAGGATTTTTTGGTTAACCTGGATTCAACCACGTTTCCGATTGTCATACAGTATCCATTTTGCATCAAAAGATGTTTATTTTTTATGAAAAATAGGCTTGCGTTTGATCTCAACCTTGCCCGATGGAAGGCGAAGATTAAGCCTAGGATGGAATACGCTTGCCTAGATGTCTGTTCACTGTGGCCTTAGATGTCAAGATGTAACTCATATTCACAAGCCTAAATTTGAAATACATTTTAATTTGGAATTCCTATTCAAACGCCAGATATTTGAGATACTTTGATCACGACAAAACGCCAATATCATATGTAAGAACCTAATATTAGCCACATTGACTAGTAGAAATGCAATGTGCAACAGAGAATCCAGTTCAATCACGATACAACGTAGACCGAGTTGACATCGTTAATTGGCATCTGACGGTAGGTTACTTTGATTTGCAAGTTGGTAAACTAGAAACAGTGCTTGATACTAATGGTATTGTAGTCTACGAGGAATTGAAATGTACATTATTCCTATCCTTTACAATACCATTGTTGATTTCAGGACAAGAATTTCCTTGTCTTAATATTTTATTTAAAATAGATATACACAACAAAACTTATTGTGAAGAGGCTCATCACGCTAAATGCGTGTATATAGTGTAGGTAGTATACTACATTAAAAATTCACACAAAATTCCGATAGATGTCAAATCTGAGGCATTATTCACACACAGATGTTCCATCTTAGTCCTTAGGGGTGACAACACGTCTGTAATCTCCCTATTGAAGTTGTCTGCATATCCATAGGCTGCATTAACCACTTACTATCAGGTGAACTGTAAGCTCGTTTGTTACTCTAATCCAATAAAAAAAAGATGGGAATAAATTCAAAATGTGCTTTTCGAAGCCCGAATGCTCTTGAAATTAAATGCTTCTAAAAGCTCTGACCAATTAAAAAGTTCACGATGCGACAAATGCTGCTTAACGCGATAACTAATTAAAATTTGATCGTGCTAAGTAATAATAATGACCTCTCACGCTATTTACTCTAAATATTATTAAAGAATGGTATGGTGCTGCTGCCCGTCTTCGGTCTGCTTATTTTTGGACAGGTATTTTTCGAGACGATTATCCCGCCATCTGTCCGTAGTCATTACGATTTTAAAGGCTTTTCCCTTAGTCGCCTCTTACGACACTCACGGGAAGTAATGGTATGGTAGAGTGGTTTATATTATTTATTATAAAGTAGTAAAGCAGCAGCCTATAAGTGAGCAGTATACTGAGCAAAAGCCTTCTTCTCAAATACGAGTATCAGCTAGGGTTTAGGAGCCGGGAAGTGCCCGCTTCATTGCTCCAGTGCGGGTTGGCTTCGTATATCCTTGAAATTATTTCTCAGATATACAGGTTTCCTCACGATGTTTTCCTTCACCGCCAAGCACGTGGTAAATACAACACTTAAAATTGCTTTTAACAAATTTAGTGGTGCCGGCACCGTGGATCGAGCCCAGGTCACTCGCGCTCTATGAAACTAAAGTGAGCGCTCTGACCACTAGGCTACCATGGCTATTATATATATTTATTTAGTTATAATTTTTTGGTATTTCAATAATATTCAAAATTTAAAGTGTAAGTTTGAATACTTAATACACAAAGTAACCTCATTAGCATTCATTAAAACATTGCATAAAGTACACATATATTACTTATCCGTACGAGTTTAAAATATTCGAGTAGTGTGTCAAATGATACTTATGAAGTTGTTACCTACACATGCACACGAAATTGCTGCAGCTATAATCACGGTAAAAGCAAAATTGACAAAGGAGTGATGGCTCTACTGCATGTCGCGCTTTTGATGCAACCGTGATTACAGTGTACACATGTACACACGGCTCGCTATAAAGCGTTGAAGAATTAAAATAGCTTTCTGGAAAGAACATCAGATTTATATATAAGCATCGTGAGCACTTACACCTGACACCCAATAAGGGTAGACAGGATATAGGGATTTGAGCGTAGCCGCAAGTTGCCGAAAGGCCTCGTCACAACACAAACATTACAGCATCGATAACTTTAAGGTATTTACCGATATTATCCCTTCTAGGATCATACAAATAGAATTTCTATTGTTTTAACACGTTCAGAATTATAAAAAAGGGCTTTAAATTTAGAACTTCAAGTGCAGAATTAATTAATTATGTTGCTGTATATTAAAATTAAAACTTCAGTGGTTCTTAATGTTTGTAGGGACACGGCCATCAGAAAACATGAGTGTGGGTTTCAAGTATTTGTATGATGATAAACATAACAGCTTAAAAATCCGAAAAAGCCGAAGTATATGAAGATCCCAGAGCCTAACAATTGTTGAAACAATTAAAAACAGCTTTTCGCATTTTTATCACCAAATGTGTAGTTTCAGAATTACACACATAATATTTAAAGTCTCTGTCTCATTTTGTTGACGTGATAAGTGATAAATACCCATGGATTTTTTAAAATAACACATTTCGTACGAAACCTAATAAAGTAACATTACTTTGCTCCATAACCTTATACTCATATAAAGTCAGTGTTACTTTCGGTTGAAAACCAACAATATTAGTGAACATTTTCCCCATACCTTCTATACCTAAATTCACGCGTATAAATTTAAATGAATATAACTTACACTGAAACATAAAGAGCAATAAAAGAATAAAATTATCTATTGCTTATATGTTTTTGAAATTTTCTTCTTCTTAAACAGATTGTATATAGACCACAGCGGGACATAGGCCTCTTCCATAGACAGGGTTGGTCATATATTGACAATCGCAATACTTATACGCTTTAGAAGCAGCTGGCCATTATTGGTGTCATGTTGTTTCGAGATGATTATTTCACCAACCTAGAAGAGTTCGAGAAGGTTCCCCGGGTTCGAAAAGTGGAATCTCGTTCGGCTACACTGTGTCGCGAAAAATAGAAGCTAGAAATCTCTGCCTGCACCTATGGGAGACAAGCGTGAGTGCATATCTTATTATTCCGCAATCTGTCGGAAGCTATTCGATTTTTCAAGTATTTTTAATTTAACCACAATATTTTAAAAATGCCTGAAAAATCAAACCCACACATAAAGTGGCAAAATGTGTGTGAGAAAGTTCCACTTTAGGTAGAATTTTTTACGCTGCCGTTGTTTCTGAATGTGCTAATTTAATAAAAATCGAAAAGAACTTCGCAGTATTCATACTCAAATCAGTAAATTACTCTTATGTTTTGTATAAAATCACAAATCTTAAAAAAATAAATAAATAGAATATGCTTCCAGTGGGAAAAATGATCAATGATATTTATATATGCAAAAGTGTAAGAGCCTACCTGTACCTACATACATTTTTGCAGTATGTACATTGTAGTGGTGGCTGAATAGACAAAGCAAAAAGTCTGCTAGTTATTTGTGTATTTTTTTATTACAATATCTCATATATTTTCTGACATTTTTAATGTTTTAATGTATTTATGCATTTCTATATACCTAGCCAGGATTACGAGAACGTAAGATATTTTTTTAAAAACTATTTAAAATTGATTCTTATTTAAGTACAACTACTTAACACGTTATGACAGAAGTCGATGTCTTAATACGATCTGATCACATTCCATGCGTCCTGCATCATACAACCAAAAGTTCGGACACTAGTTACAACTGATTACTGCTTTGTGCCTCTAGGTACAATCTCTAACCCAATGGTCTTGTATTGAAACTACCAACTACTTTCATATTTTCTAATTTATTATAAAAAATAAATATGATAAAAAATTAAAATAATGCTAATCCTTTATTTAGATCAAAGGCAAAAAAATTTAGGGCATGTCTTTTGTTGAAACATTTTTTAAATGGCCCAATTAATTAATTAATCAAAGCTTTGATCAATAACATTTCAATACTATGATATAGTTTTTATTTCGTCGCTAAAAGCATCACAATCGTAAGCGGATATTGAATGTATCTCATGTAGGATAATAACGGTGTATTTGATGACCACCACCAATTAGTATAGGAAATAGTCAACTGCGTAGGAGATGTCACAGTGCCGTAAAATCGGAGGAAGGAGATTTGACTCTTGCAGTGTCAGAGACATCATTAATATAAGTAGTAACCGTAATTAAAATGTGAATGAAATAGACACTTAACATTAATAGTCTGTGTTACGCAATCTGATCTTTACGTATTCATGATATATGTACGGTAATTCCATAAACTAAAACTTTTTTTTAAAAACAGAACGAAAGTTTGCAAATGTGCCAAACTAATTTTAAGCTTTGATTTGATTTTACATTCAATGCGTGTTTCGAATACGAAGACATTTTATGAAATACTTTTTGAAACTCAATATCCTTCCCTAACAGTGCTATAGAGACATTTTATCATCCACAAAGGAGTGTAAAGGGGAAAGTTTTAAAACTATTTGCATTTGAAAGAGGATAGTTTATACTGGTAGGATTCGTAGATTCCATTATTTTTTATGGTAGAATATTCGTAACAAATGTCGCCATTTTGATTCGTTTTTTATTTTATTACGTCCGAGTACCACACTAATTTTTTTTTAATTATAATAATAGTTTTTAAATTCGTGTCGATTGTTATTATCATAATTGTAGCCTATACTAGTGCTACAAAATTTGGTATCTTTTTGGTTTAAAAAAAATCTACATGTTTAAGAAATAATAAAAGTATTTGGTGGATAAGAAGATATGTGAAATGAAGTCTGGCAAACAAAATGTACATGGAAGCCGAAGCGCGTTATATAGATATATAACGGCCCTGCTGCCTTCGGATGGGTATGAAATATTTGTATAGATTATATATGTTGTCTAATCAAAGACCTATGTTCAAAATGGAATTATGTTAGGCTGAAATGACACCGATCATCTGTAATTGAGAATAATTAAAATTATTTTAGAAGTTCCTTTGATTTTGATATCTTGGTTTTAATACTTTTTACGCACTTCAATTAATTAAAAAGTGTATAAAGTCGCATTGATAATTAAAGTTATTAATTGAACAGGACATTTATTTGGAAATATATTTTTTCCGCAATTATATTCTGTGGATTGAAAAATACGACTACGCCTTCATTCAAATACTTCCGAAGTGATATTTGTCAAAATATAATATAAAATACTGCCAAATAATACCGTAATGTGTATATCATAGTCGCAATTATAAATAAACTTAAATGTAATTTATACATTTATATTAACATAACCCCAATAATAATTAATAAATAATATGTGTTTCTAAAGCGACAAGAGCTGTGATAATATATTTACCTTACGCATTCAATTCGCAACAAAATTAGAATAAGTAAAAGCTGACCTCGAATATTTTTAAACAAGATATCGGCGTAAGAATGGGCATCCATCTTTCTTCCTGTGGGCTTCGTAAGAAGCGACTAAGGGAAAGACCTTGAAAATGGTAATTGCTACACATAGTTGTCGGGATAGTCATCTCGAAAAATACCAACTCAAAAATAAGCAGACCCTTTGACTGGCAGCAGCGTCTAAGGCAGGAGGTGTCTGGTACTGTGATCGGTCGGTTACCAATCCGTAAACCTTCGTGGCGATTATGACAATTCCTCTTTATGGGAGAGATCTAGTCCAGTCTGCATTGGACTGTCCAGTTTACAAACTGTTAACTAAATATAAAGTAAGCTTTTAAACTTATTAGAACTTATTGAAAAAATTAATATTACGTCAGTCTATTCAGAGATGGTATATGCATATGCACCCTTACATCTCTATGTATATAATTATAACAATTGTATTTAAGAAAACATAAATACAATCGATACATTTTATTGAAGTAATATATAACATTATTTTTTGTATTATTATAAGAAAAACAACAGGCAAATATTACAAACTTGAAATCGAGCACACGTGTGTGTAGAGACTATTTTCAAATTTGAAAGCTATTTTGACTGAAAAATATATTATTTCGTGAACAAATAGCTTTAAAACATGGCAGCATCTACCGTATTTACAAAACATTCAGGCTACACTTCACGTCCTTCTTACTTGGTTAGACTATAAACGAACCAACGGGTATGTCAGCGTCTTGCTACAAGTATGTTATACTTACAATTTTCATTTATGTGAAATTTACGTAAATTGAAACATATTTTTATTGCAAGATTTTGTAGTATTTTTTTTTCATTTTTTATTGACCAATTACACACGTCATCCTGACCCAAACTAGAACTCAAAGTATATTCAGACTACTTGCTTTATTTCAAAATCCTTTTATTTGTTGTCGTGATTGTGCAACAAACTTTTATACAGTTAAACTGACTTCCACATTAAGCTATTAGGAGAAAATGAGTGGACGTGAACAATGTTTTTTAATATTCTGTAGTATAAAATGGTAGTGGCACAGATAATCAAAATGATAGAGAATAACAACACAACAAACAATAAAAATAAACGGACTCCAGTTCTTCTCAATAGGAAGGGTTTTGTAAGTGGTAAAGTCAAGCGGCGGCTTTTGGTGCTGCTTGAATGGACTGGCTCGACCGGGGTAGTACCACGGCCTTGCAAATTACCAGCTTGAAGTAGAGGCTGTCTTGTGCTTCTGCGCTTCGTTCGGTGAATGATGTTAGTGGAGGCCTACTCCTCCTTCCCCCTCCCCTTTCCCCTTCCCAAAATATCCATAAAGGCCGCCAACACACCTGCAGCTCCTCTGGTATTGCAGATGTACGTGGGCGTCGTTAATCGCTTACCATCAGGTGAGCCACTTGCTCGTTAGTTGCCTATCCAACAATTAAAAAAAAAACTATTCCATATTTCCTTCGCCAAGTAGCAATGCATCTAAGAATTCGGTTCGAAGGCTATAAAGAGCCAGTAATTACGAGTTGTGAGGCGTTCCCTTTTAGTCCTCTGGACTGAAAACGGACCTATTGCCTTATTAAAAACCATTGTTACATTGTTTTGTAGGAGTCTACAAGTGAATTAAGTGACTTCACTTAAACTTTTGACAATAAATTTATTCCATGTGATATTTTGTGCATGAAAATACAAAAAGATAATAAAGCCAGTTTGAGTGTTAATTTTTTTAGTTTCAGCTAAATGAAAGAACTTTTAATGGAAAACACAGTAAAACAAATAAAATCTAATCAAAACACGGATGAACCACAGCATTCGCATTTTACATTCCAGACACACTGTCGCCTTCGTGGAAACGGTTACTTAAAAGAAACGAAGAACAAATGTGTCGAACCTTACCCAAAACCAATCCTCCCAATTATATACTGATATTTTAAAAATTAAACCTTTTTATTTTTGATGTTTGGACCGTAATCATCATCACAATCAAATAAAGGACTAAACGGATGAGAAAAGACTGACGAAATGACCGAAAGATTTTCCTTTGATTTTCAGAAGAAAATATTCAGTGTAGTTCGCCCGTATCATATACACGTATACATGTTTGGTACTATTGTAAAATTGATTAAACTTCGAATGTTGTATTGTTAGTACGGTAGTGAAGTGGCCTGAGCCGCACTTTCGATTCCCACGTGGAAAAATATTTTTTCTGGACCACTTCATTGGTCCGAGTCTGAATATGTATCCATGTGCAATTTGTTTGTAAATCTCATCCAAGACATGGGAAAAAATCATGCAGTAACGATAAGCATTTTTTCTCAAATTAGCAGAATTATTATAAAACACTATCATGAATGTTTATTGCTATTGAATAGTTCATTATTACAAGAAAATTCTTAAATGTAATTTTATTCAGTCAAGAAATTGAACCGTGATAGTCTAGTGGTCAGTGCAGTTACTTTAATTTTATTGTACGCGAGTGCGGGGGTGAAGAAAAACATAGTGTGAAACACTTAATACGGATAGATCGATATTACACACTTGTATGATCTGTATGTGCGCATTATATCTCGAAATTTAAAGTACTAATTGATTAATAACGTTTTTATTATTCCCAGCCGTGGTGATCTAGTGGCCAGGACACTCGCTTAAGTTTCAAAGAGTGTGAGTGACATGGACCACTGATAATGTTATTAACAATGGATATGGTGCTGAATTTACCAAGTGTTCGGCGGAGAAGAAACACCTTGAGGAAACCCGCACTGAAGCAGCAGCGTGGCGGTCCATTCCCGACTCTAAAACCCTCTCCTATATGTTTAGAGGAGGCCTTTGCACAGCAGTGCGATTTTTACAGACTTTTACTGTACTTAAAACTTTTAAAATTTAAAAAAGTATTCTGTGTGGAGCTAAAAACCGTGCCGTTTTCGTCAACAAATTTATATTAAGGCTATTCAAGCAATTAGCAAAACATTGTCATTATAATACTTAGTTTAAGAATTCGTTAAATTACCGTGACTGAACTCGCTGTAATTACACAATTTTGGCTTTAATAGGGGTGCAGCTAAGTACTGTACAATTAAGCGGTTGTTTTAAGCTGTGTTAATCCAACTGAAATTATCAAATAACATTTTATTTCGCTGTACAAGAATGTTATAGAAGAATTCTGGAGAATGAATGGAGATGACTCAATAGCCTAGTTTGTAATGACTCTGCTGTCAAAGCTGAGAGTTGCGGGTTCAAATCCCACTAGGAGCAAACATTTGTATTATGAATGTAAACATTTGTGCCGGATTCATATATGTTTTTCGTTTTCTCCACGATTATTTGTCCATGTACCCTATTACCATACAGTTACCAAAAATAGGGAGTCCTGGTTCGACGTGTGTGATTGTTCGATATATTATTATAACTAATTATTGCGAATAAATATTAAAGATTTTTCATACACTTATTATACATTACACTACACTAACACCACGGGTGTGTAACATGTGTCGCATTTAGTCTTTGTGACCTTGGATCGCAGCATGTGGTAATGAGGATTAGACTTATGAAAGAGCGTACTCTCAAAAGTCAGTTCTTATTTATTATTTTTTTTATAGAAGAAACCCTTTCTTAAAATTAAAAGTTCTTAGTTGACTGAAATATTAGTAAAGATAGTGGAATTGTTAGTACGCTTAAAAAAAGTTATTTTCAGTTCAAATAAAATCACAAAGAAATTATTTCTGATTGAACTCAAGTGGTGGTTATGAGTCGAGGAGGGCATACTTGTTGTAGAAAACTGATTAATGATGCTTGTAATAAACTTGATTCCTCATATGTACGATATTATCTTTCATATTTCGCAAAAAAATAATTGCATATTAATTATTGTTTAAATATTAAATATAATTGATTAATATATCGTATTACATGTGATAATATATCCTATTAATTTCTTAGACTATTTTTACGTTAATTACAATTTTGGACGAACATAATAGCAAAATATGTACAACACCTCTTTTTGCTCCGGTTACTGGAATCTGGACCAAAATGAGTCGCAGTGTTTCCCTATAATCGAGACAAGTGTGTGATTAGAGGTGATCATAGAGATAGTGGCTTTCCCGGTGCAAAGCTCTGATCCGTTAACCGTTTAATGATCCAATTTAAAAAGATTCGTTCATACTTAATAACGTGAAATTCATGGTATCATATAAATTATAGTAGACCCTTTCAAAGAAGTGTTGATAAAAAGTGAATTTAATAAAACAGGTGTGATTTTGTATTAAGAAAAGACTACACATTAAGTAGTTTTCCTTAAAGTTATATGTTGTTTTGTAAATAAACTAGTAAAAAATGTTAGTTAATTAGCCGTGGTAGCCCAGTGACCGGTTGAATTACGCGGTATGTATTTCTATAGTTTGTAAACAAAGGTCGCCCTTCTCTTTATTCGAAAAAAATTTGCAATTTCATTACCGACTTGAAGTGATATAAGTGATCATAAATCGTAGTGAATTACCGAAAAAAGAGTGATAAAAAGGCTCTGTTTGCGTATTGAGCAATGTAGACTCCACTTCCAGCATTTACTTCGATACAGAGGTTGTAGATAAAATAGGTATGATGATTATTTTCGTTGTAATAATCCTATTTTCAATTACTATCGTTTGAAACAATAATCTGAATGGAAATTGCTTTAATTTAATTATTTTTTGTCTCAAATAAATTATTTTCGATAGACCTAATCCTAATTAAATTAAGAAGGGAAAAGGATATCTTATTTACCTAAGTTTCTATGAGACCTATCTTCAAGACGTCTTCGTATCGTAACGTAATAATGAAATATACGTGACACAAAGTCCGAAGGTACATCGCCGTAGGCTATATGTAGGTACGTCTGATTCAGCGACATCTACCTACCTACTTAGTAACTATTCTCGAACTCGAACAAAATTTTTACCTTCTTTATTTAACACTATAGCATCAATTTAACTTTTCTAACCGTTACTCCAATTTATTTTAAGTTGGTATGTTAAGGCTCCAGAACCTTTTAAAAAATTAAGGTGTATAAGTGACATGGCTAGATGATGATCAATGATACAAACACAGTGTCCTAAATTGTTTATCCATTCTTGACGAAGATGTGAGAACGTGATATGTAGTAGTTTGTATGTACTATCATCGAATTTTCTATTCTCATAACGTAACTTACGAATCACACCTTCTAAGAAATATATACCGCCTTCGGCTGGCGCGTTCTTGAAGAGACCTATGTTCAGGAGTTGACTATAATAGGCTGATGTATCAATATAATGTTTATTTACTAAAGAATATGTATATTTGTTTCAAACTAAAACCAATTATAGACAAAGTCATCAATCACTGCACTATTCAGGAGCTGGGCGATATACGGCTTGCGTTGTATCAATTGAAATCTGCACCAATATCATTTGATTTTGATATTTATTTTACGCGTAGTGTTTAAGGAAATTTAAAATTATGGAACAAAAATAAATAACTCTGTGATTAAATAAATATTTAAATATTTTTGTACAATAGTATAATTTAACTAAACTGCAAAATGATTGAATTAACAACTTGATACTTTTGTGATGAAATAAGACTTACTAAACTTGCACAAGAATCGTAACCGTGGTAGCGTAGTAGCCCCTGAGCCGGGGCAATTGGTTTAATAAAGCCAAATATAAAATAATAAAGTCAAATTACCCTGTGGTCATTTGCCGTTGTCTGCTATTTTTACGATTGATTCACACACATTACAGCTGTTGAAGGTTCTATTGTTGACGAATTCGTTATTTAATACATTGCTGAATTTTTTTTAATTTTGAATTTTAAAATTATATGAGTACAATAATATTGTGATTTCGATGCTGCTTCCTGACCCGTTTCTTTTTATTTTTATGTGCGTACTAACAGCAAGATAATATATCAAGTCTTTCTCGCTTTTGTATATCTGTAAGCTATTTTTGAGTATCTTCATTAATCGTTTTACATCATCACGACGACTCAACAAAAGATAGATTACTTTCAACCTTCGGCATCAAGCCTAGTTGCGGGTATAGGAATACAAACTACACCCACATTATGATTCATAATACACAGAATACAAGTTAGCCTCTAATTTATCGGATTATGCCACAAATTATCTCATTCCAAGACTTTTAGAGGCTTTCTGTATCCATAAAGTGTATAGAGTGAATTCATCAAAGCCTGGGATTAACAATGACGAAATTGGAGGCAGCTTGGTGATTAAAGCGCCTTAAAAGCACACAAAGCCCAGAAGCCCATGTTCAACAGATATAATACAGCTGTAGCTTGACCGTTTCACATATAATCATATTACAAATTTTCCATTGTATTTAAATTAAATAGTAAATCTTTGTTTCAGAGAGCACGAGGGGTTTGTGATAGTAAACACTTGGCCACCGAGCTTCAGCATGTCAAGTAAGTCCTGCGCCACAACAAGCTTCGGGTGCCATGCCTCCGTCGCAGTGACCGTGTGAAGCCGGCCACAGTCGAACGAGTACCTGCTGTATTACCGTCTATCAGAGGCGTTACGGACAATATTGGCTATATCTTGAGAGACCTTCAATAAAAACTTTTTTCAACGACGTCTAACACCTCAGTCCCTCCGTGACCACAGCTGCTGTAAAGCAATCGAAACATCGGGAATACAAAAACAAAATTGAACGCGATAATATCCGTAAATAATATTTCTCGTCCGGGATCACGGGTTATTTGAGTCTAAATAATTTAGAAGATATCAGTTCAGTTAAATATTAAGTTTACCTTAAATTTCACGACGATTACGGGTACCGTGTGTGACGTGGCTTATTTATTACGAATTTACGATGACTCACGTAGGCTATAACAGCGTTACGATTGCAAAGAGCGGAAAAGAAGAGTGTTAAATTGCTTTGGAATGATGGAATCCATAACAAAGTTTCTCTCAACTCATTTGCGAGTCATCTGGACATTTCGGAACGGAATGCAAACATTAGCGAATATGAGATATCGAAATTAACAACAAACCGTAATGTTGTCGGAGCAATTTACGGTCGATCGATGTTCGTTCATTGTCAGCCACCAGATGGCGCGGCGCAGGTAAAAGGAGATTGCAAATCAGAAGAGCGGTTGCGAGATCAAGTGTCAATCGTCAAATCGTTTTTTGCGAGTAATAGTGACAGTTGTCAAAATCAAAACATTTTTAGTGTAACGAAATCGAAAATATGTTATTGACGGGATTGGGGTCTTGCATCCATCATTACATCCTTGAGGATGTTTCGGGCAAGTTTAATATAGAAGTAATAGTTATGTTATTGACAGGTACAATTGAAGTAAAGCCTGATGAATTGAACGGATGTCAGGGACATATACTCGTCTGGTTGGATGATATATATAAATATGTAAATATAATACATAAAATAAATAAATAAATTATAACCCAACCAGACGGCATCCGTCGGGTCGGGTTATAATCGGCAGGGGAGACCAGACGGCCTAACCCTCTTAGGGAGAATGGGAAAGAAACCAGCGGACGATGCGAGCGGTGTCAAGAAGCACCGCCTTCTGCATTTGAGCTCGGAGCGGTAACCCATTTGCAGAAACGACTATCGGAATCATTTCGGGTCGGACTATCAGAATAATTTTTGTCACCTCGTGAGCCAGGTCTAAATATTATTATTATTAAAACCACAATTTTATGATAGTCCGTATCTCATAAGTATGCTTTCTAGTCCAATAAGCAATGTGAGATATTAGCTGTGCAAGAGGTGATAAATAATTATAAACCTTTGAAGATAAATAGTCTTCTATTAAGATCTTAAAACTTATCTCATAACAACCACGACGGTTGGCTTTAACCGAAGAAGAAGTTGTAAAGAAGCGAATCGATGAATGGTTGTCATAAGGAATTATTCGTTCGAGCTACCCTGAGGAAAAATAAATCAAATTTAGTGAAAGATGAAAATCCACTTCCGGTGATTGATAATCAGATCGACATGTTGGGTAAGGCAAAAATATTCAGAACCTTTTTTCCCATTTACGGATACAAGAAGATTCGGTGAAATATACTGCATTCGTAACTAGCAATCCTGAAAGTCCTGTCATATCTTCTCGTCGAGTATACCGCAAAGCCTCAAGACCAAAGTATACAACCAGTACGTATTGCTAGTGATGACATACGGATCCGAGACTTGGTCCTTCACTGCAGGCCGTATGAGGAAGCTCAAAGTTGCTCAGCGCGCTATGGAAAGGGCTATGTTCTCTGCTCGGTGTTTCTTGGCGTGATAGAGTCTGCAACGATGATATCCGCAGCAGAACTAAGGTAACCGACGGGGAAAAAAGGTTCTCGAGTGGCAGCCACGTAAAGGCAAACGCAGTGTAGGACGACCCCCCACAAGATGGAGTGATGACCTGCGCAGTGTTGCGGGAAGTCGATGGATGCAGGTGGCTCAGGACCGAGCTTCGTGGCAATCTTTGGGGGAGGCCTATGTTCAGCAGTGGACTTATGATAGGCTGAAATGATGATGATGATGAATCCTGAAAGGCCATATACGGGCCTCATTCGGTCAAATGTATAATTTGTCTCAAATATTTCATACGATACATCAACATTATATTTGCTGACTTTCTATGGAAGGGTATTATTTTAGTATTGATCTCTAAGTCTCAGAAGATGAAGACCAAGGAATAGAACCGCTAAGAAGTGTGCTAAAGATGGCAGCTGAATATGGACTTGAGGTAAACTGGAAAAGACTCAGTTACTTCAGAGATCTGTTGAGTATCTAGAACATGTTGTAGTAAATGGAACTGTGAAACCTTCTACGGCGAAAACAAAGGCAGTCATGAAATTTCCAGAGCCTAAAAGTCTAAAGGGAGTACACAGTTTCATAGGAGTATTAGAATATTTCAGAAAATTTATTAAGTATTATACCATAATTGAAAAACCGCTGAGTGATTTACTTAAAAAGGGAAATTCTACTTTGGAGAAAATCAAACGGATGCCTGTGAGAAATTAAAAACGTAATTATTTGAACCCACCCATATTATATAAACCATATACATACATATCGCTTCATTGTCATAAGATATTCAATGAAAGAAGCATCTAAATGTCACATCTAAAATAACATCAGCATAATACATCTAATATACATGCACATGTCGTTTCACTAAAGAGAAAAGTTTTTCGTTTGAATTGAATGCTGCTTTGCATTTAAATAAAGTCTCTTTGTGAAAAAATATTGAAGCACGATTACCTTCTTTTGTAAACGTCTGACTCTAGAAAATTGCAAACGTTTATAAAACTCCCTAAAAACACTAACAAGATCACAGTGGAAGAGAGACAGCTTCCATGTCTGAATTAAAATTTAAGCCGTATTAAATCCAATTTTCGTAAATAGTTTTAGTGACTACTATCTACTAACCAATTACGATTTTAATTTTCTTAAGAGTTTTGATAAATTAATTATTTTAAAATGATTATAAATATTATTTAAAATTTATACATTAATAGTCAGTTTGTTTCGTTTTAGCCATATCTCGAAACTGCTAGCATTTCCCCGCGTCTTCACTCGTGTTCATTTCGGGTTAGCAATATAACCTTAGTGGACCCTGTGAAAACGTACATTGGACGCTTGTGCCCAGCTGTGTGACAATTTAGAATATGAAAGGAAGTCGCGCCTTCACAAGAAAGAGTATCCTCTACTCGCATTATTCCGTTACTTTCGTCTCGTGGCTTTTGATTTATATCGCAAATATGTTAGAAATAAATGAAAATATATGCCACTACTCTAGGACTCACGATAATGGGTCTTTAAGGTGCGGCGTGTCTGGTAATATAATCGCTAACCCGCTTGCCAAGCGTGGCGATTTTAATTTAGAACTACATAAAAATTTCCTAAAAAGAAAGATATTCTAACCATGTAACAAAAAAAAATTACGATGTGTGAACTATATCGAGTTCTATCTTGATATAGATATAGGTAGACTTTGAAGAAGTCTCGTTATGTCTTAGAAAAATATTCTTTGTAACTGCCGGAATTAAAGAATTATATCAAGGCAGGATTATTAATGTCGTAGGGGTCGACTCATGCCAAATATGATATACAAGTTTTTGTATGATTCTGGCTGATTTCAAACAAGGTACGACTTCCGAATACACAGAGACACTCACTCGTCTATTATTTCTTATTTACGGTTTAATAGTTATGTGATCAAATTGGAGGAATCTCTAACCCTGCATCGGTTTAAATAAGATATCGAACGCAACACAAAGCTAAATATTCGTACTTTTAGGTATTTTACCGAAAATCTCGCTCGCGATTTTCTATGTAATATTTAATAAAAGTTACATGCTCATTACCACCTTTGATTGAACGCCCCTATTATGAACAATTAATTCACATCCATTGTGACGCCGATCGCGGGTCTTAGTGGTTAGCGTACCTGACTGCTAAGCCACGGGTCCTAGATTCGAATCCCAGCCATTATTCGTGCAAAAACAAAAATTATTGGTTTTCGGGTCTGGTTGGGCTGTGTGCGTTCTGTATATTTGACACTGTACCTGAGCCCTTCTCCGATGTTGTCATATAAGTGTTACATCGGATATGTGAAGGTGAGTGAGTGCCTCAGTGTTTGCGCATTCATATACGGTACTACAATATCTCCTGCAGTTGACAACTGCCGATAGTATTCAGCAGTTGTCGCCGTTGTCGAAATCACCCAGGACGACATAACACCTTAACATCTGTCATTCAGAGAAGAGAATTCTGCCAGATATATCTATCACAGGCATTTGGCGACTATACCGTTCACCAGATGAATCAATAAGACGGTTCCAAGCGAAAGGTCAAAATCATCAGAATCGGGTAACAAAAAGTGGGGGTTTTACAAGTGTTATTTTTATAGGAAAAAGGGGCACACGAGCTTGCTGTTCACCTGATGGTAAGTGGTTACCGACGCCCATGTACATCTGCAACACCAGAGAATGTGCAGGTGCGTAGCCGGCCTTTAAGTGTATTTGGGGGTATGGTGGGGGAGAGGAGAGGAGAAGGGGAATGGGAGGAGGAGGGACTGGGCCTCATGTTACCTCATTCACCGAACGAAACGCAAAATCACATGATGTCTCTACTTCACGCCGGTATTCTGCGAGGTCGTTGTACTACCCCGGTCGAGCCGGCCCATTCGAGCAGCAGCAAAAACCACTGGTTATATAAAAACCCACCCGCATACTTGAACGTACAAAGGTAATTTTTAAACACTTTTTCGTGGATGTAATTTCTGTATTTGCAATATATAATATTAACCCGATCGCTATTTTGCGGTGGTGCAAGATAATCCGTCATCGCGCCCCGTCCCATGGGTGTCGTCAGAGGTGATAAATATGAAAAGAAATGAACAAAGGAATGGTCAGCAATATTCTTTTGTGTAAACCTTTAAATTATGAGCCAACGCGTCTGAATAGAATCGCAACCATTGTAATTTCGTACCAGGAGCCATGCCAATTTAAGACACACGCCAATTTTTAACAGTTTTTCTACCTAATAAGATTAATAATGTTTTAATACCGTCTATTAAGTAAAAAGTATCGTTTAGTCTAAGATATGAGGTGGTAATGTATTATATCTTTCGTCGCGAAAACCCAGACATAAATATAACAATGAAAGAAATTTAAAAGTACATACATGACTTTGACAGCAGTTTCGAGCTTGGTAAAATAATATGTGAGAAAAGAATACAAATTACCCTCGCGAAGCACTGTGGAGGGAACAATTTTACGTTATTGCTTTTTCGCTGTTACTTATTCATGACATGTGTTTATCTGATATATCTTTGAGATATTTTCATGTTGTACATGTTAACACACAAATCTTTTTGTACAATACACTGCCAAACACTGCAAGTATGTGCGTGTATTCTGTGTTTGTGTGTAGAAACGAGCTTATCAACTAAAATAATACTCATCATTTAAGCATAGCACATCCTTTAGGTTTTGGAAATACTAGATAGTCTAACTTCATTATAAAATTATACTTTTACGCTATAATTATTTATACAAAAAAAAACATTTAGTAAATCAACATAATTGTTTCTTCATTGGACTCGGGAACTAAATTTTAACACCCGTATGACCGACGATTTTCTTGTACAGTAATATCTAGACTGTCTTCTTGTAGCAAGGATTCGCCGTAATTGCTACGATTGTAATGCAGGTTGGCGAAAGTATCGTACTTATCGTACTATAGACGCCTCTGCCTGGCAACAGAGTATTCAGATGCTTATTTCGTCATCTGGGTCTTTATCCGCTATACCATACATTTTTACACATCATAAACGATAAACGAAATCATGTGAAAACATAACATGATATGATGAACAATGAAGACCGGTTATCAACACATTTTTTCACATTTTCCATATAAGATTTATACCACCTATGATGAAGTGAGGTAGTAAATCATGTAATTGAGCATCAAGCAGTTCCTGAAGCAATTTTGCAACAATATTAGCCAATGAAATTGGCCCGTAATTGAAACCGTGTGATTTAATATCTCCGCAGCTTCCCTAACTATGGAGTTACTAGTAAATAGAATACCTGACCCCATGTAGAATTACATTAGGAATCATATTACAACTTCTAAGAATTTCTAAATATTACTATCGCGCATGACTGCATATAGGTATTATAAAAATTCTATTGGTTTCTCGCTGGACGAGCAGGTAGCATAACAAAGTGTTATAGAGGCGCATTATGGAAGAATATTAGCTAGTCGAAGCTGAGTGGAGTTTAACTGAACTCTTGAAATTAAGTAAGGTTGTTACGAATGTAAAGTAAGTACAATTACTAGATTATGTACTATTACTATCTATTCTGTTATTTAATAGCGAATTCAATGTGGAAAAGAAATGCTTTAAATGTAGCAACCCTAAATTGTATCGATACTACAACTAATTGGAAGAGGGGGCGAATAGAGACGAGTTTATAACAACTAACCGCGAAAGTAAATTATAGCGCAATGGTTTCCTTCCTTTGACGAACTGGCAACATAACGACCATTAAAGTAAATTAATACATTTCGAACAATATACGACACTTTGATCTTAATGTTTTAATTCTCCTTCATACTGTTCTTTGTTTTTAAGTACTACATCAAATTTAGATCCCGAATCAGAGCTATGTTAAATAATTAATAAACAATTGAGTATTCGCTGCCATGACAGCTTCCGACTAGAAATTGCTCATCTTATTAGCCTTCTTTCCCTGCAATATACATTCCTAGCCATACCATCATTGCCATGATGGTATGACAAGCTATATTGATATGTAAAACCAAAGTTTCACACTTGTGATATGCGATTGTCAAATGACATACGACTCCAGATGACTACACTTGGCCAATATAATATTTATTACTAAACTAAATTGAACCCTGCCACGCATCACAGTGGATATTTTTATACAACTTTTATGTCATATTTGAGACGAAACTTTTGTTTACGGATTTTTTGCGTTTAACATTTTAGAGCCGGAAGGTTCTGCCACGCGAATCCAGTAGGCACGACAGACTTCTCTTCTTTCTCATGTTCATAGATGACTGCGGCGTTATGCAAAACGCGCGGTCAGGTAGCGGTGCCTAGCCTGCAAGTATGAATTTGTTTCTCCCGGTTTGCCTATAAATAAAATAATAATTTTGAAGACAAATGAAGTCCACCTACGCCACCGGATTCGCGTGGTGGGCCCTCCAAAACCTTCTTAAATATTGAGAAGAGGCCCTTTTATTTCTATTTTAATTTTAATACTACTTACATTGAAATAAATTATTTCTGTATATTTTAGTAACTTAAGTTTGTTTACTTTAAATATAACTTCCAAAATCAAATCACCTACGTGATTCCATGATAAACTCAGTTTTTGTTAAGATACCTATAGCTAATTATCTCTGCATGGAGGAATACCATAGAACCTAAAAAGTGTTACAAGAATTTGGAACTCTTTGCATTAAACATTTTGTTCTTTCGAGAAGACGTTGAGCAAAAACGACGTCCATAGTCTAGACAATATGAACAACTCGCACACTGCCAGCTTATCCTTAATACAGAAGGGATTATAAAAGATTATTAGGACCCGATAACAACAAAGCACATTCGACGCCTCTCCAATAGTTAATGGTTATCAAATATAATGCTTAAGTACCTGGCTTCCTCTGTTCGTTGAATATGTAGTGCTTATTTGCAGGACAGGATTAGCATACAAGAGGTTTGAAATCTGCTGTTTATTTTTATACTTATGCCGCCTGAACCCATAGCACGTTTTATGGGTGCCAGTTAAACGGACCCAGAGTGTTTTGTAAATGTATTGTAAATGTTATAATTAAATTATAAATAAAGATAAACACCAAATATAAAGTATCGACATAGGATAAGTCATATTGTTGCTACCGAGGTAGACCCATTAGTTGACTGAACAAGTGAATTAAACAAAAAAATTTTCAGAGAAACGACGGACTCCAATCCCTACTTTTCCATTCTTAAATGGTGGAATATTTTATTTTATTGAGACCACCCTCGAGTTATAGCCTATTTAATAAAAAAAATATCATCAAAATCAGTTATTTCACAATCGGCGAAGATATCGCGTACCTAACATACAAAAACAAAATACAGTAGAATTAATTGCGTTCTTCTTTTTTGAAGTCGGTTAAAATTATAGTTTATTTTTTAAGTTATAGGTACCAGCGTTATATAATATAACTTTTATCATAGTGCGCAATTGAACAACCGGCTTTTCTTACTTGCTTACATGGTGATGAAATGAATGATTTCAACGGATATCTTCTAAATACAATTTTTTTATAGAAGAGGGCAAACGAGCATGCGGCTCACCTGATGATAAGTGATCACCAACGTCCACGAACATCCACAATACCAGAGGAGCTACAGATGCGCTGCTGGCAAAACTAATGGAGGTTGTCAACTATGCAGGATACGTTATAGTGCCGCAAGTGTACGCACTAACACGAATACACACACTCGTCTTTATAATCCCAAATACGATGTACTCATTCCGCTAATGCGAAAATATGGGTTATATGCAGTTTTAATGACTCTGGTTGAATGTCACAACAACCAGATCTGAAAAATCATTAAGTGTTGATCAAGTATTCAGGTACGCTAAGTACCAAACAACGCGGTTGTCGAGTATATGCAGTTATATAATAATAATCAAATCCTCTCGCAACACTGCATTTATTTCTCTAACTTATATAATTTTTAAAAAGTGTTTTGAGAACAGAAACATTTAAAAATTGTTGAGAACTGTACGACAACATGTAAAGATGTCGGGTGAAATATGAATAAAATTAAAAAAAATGTGTTTATTTTCTACGTCTTTTTACGCTGCCGTTTTGTAAAAATGTTATATTACAAAACAGCAGTTTAGTTTCAATAGGCGACAATTTCTTTTGCCACCTGAGCCTGTTTTTATATTCAGTTAAATCTGCTCCTTTAGCGATTTCATGCGTCATACTATATTTAACATATCACAAAAGTTATTGGTGATTGTGAAGCCTTAGTGAATTATTTTAAAGCTAGCAAGAACACATTTTAATAACAAACATAATTGATATTTCTCAAAAATAAGGATAACGATACTACAGTGAAATAAACTTATGTATTAATGATCTTAAATTTTATAATATTTAGCATTTATTTATTTACATTTTTAAATTCATAGTGTCTTTATTGAGTAATTTCATTTTAAATAATGTACCTGTTCATATTCGAGCTCTTATTTATTAGGTCTTGTATGTACCATGTAAGGGAGAGCAAAAAATAAAATAAAAAATGAAAAATGTACCAGGATAGCCTCTCGATCACACTATACTATTAACTATCACTTCAAACTCATCTTACGTACTTATTACTCTTGACATCATTAACTTTTTAAATTATGTTGTACTTATAAGCAAACCCATACCGTAGGTGTCGTACGATTCGATTCTGCTAGCATCATAAGTACTAATATGACTCATAATTACAGAATCTCAATTGTTTCAAAGTTATGTCACGTGACGAGTCAATGGACTGCCTTAGGTATTTCGTAATAACGTACGTTTCAAAATGAAAAATAATATCACCCGATAGAAGTAAGGAAAATTAAGAGTTAAAATGTTAGAAAAAATAATAAATAAACCGGTTATTTTAAATTGCTTAACCTTTATTGCTACTGTCTGATAGTGTATACTAGAAACATATCGAATACCTCCGGCATATATTATCATATCAACTATGTCGTTGTCGCCTGAAGCTTTAAATCAACTTAACGTGACAGTTATTTTAGGCGAGAGAACCTCAAATGGCTCTCGAGTGTATAAGCCAGCTATTGAAATATGATACTTCTAACACTAGAATATTAACAGTTTAGGTCTGTATAAACTTTATTTGAGTATTACAGTTTATTACGCGCTGTTTTTAAAATAAAAGTACATTTAGCTGGTGGTCACTTTTATTTTGGACAAATATTCGAATTACTGAAAAGGTTCTATGAAATGGATTTTGTTTATTGTTTTCCTCTAGAATGGTATTAATTAGGGTTGACATACAAAATAAATAAATGTTCTTGAATATTAGTTAATGTGGATCATAGGATTTTATATATATACTTAATTACGATATTTCAAAACTTATGTATGTATAGGTAGTCCGTGATAGTATCGTATTTTTTGTTATGAGAAAGGGGCAAACGACGAGAATAAGAAGGAGCGATGGTGAGAGGGAGTGGGCTTCCGGTTACCTCACACACCGAATGAATTGGAGAAGCGCAAGATGCCTCTACTTCACACTGATATTCTGCGAGGCCATGATACTACCCCGGTCGAAACGGCACATTCGAGCAGCAGCTGAACCTCCTGTTTGGCTCTACCACGTCCAAAAAGTGAACACCGAACCAGGACTGGATTAAATAGAACACGAACAAAATTTAACAATTTCAATGGTTCTTGCTCCGGGACTCGAATCTAGGTGATACGTGTATAAAAACTACCTGCAATATACGCTCCATAGCTGTGCAAGCAATTTTGTGTTCTGGTTGGAAGGGTAAAGAAATCCAGTATATAAGACACAGCTAGACGTCATAGTCGATCTTAGTCCTCAGGTTGACTACGTATTTGTAACCTTCTTTAGCTAAAGTATATTGCTGGGGTCCATGGGCTGCAGTACCGTCAGGTGAACCGTTAGCTCGTTCTCTAATATTATAAAAAAAAACACAGTCTATAACACAATATTTTTTTTTAAAGAAAAGTACATATTATATTAGTCTGTAATAGGAAAGTCACAACGCTAAACAAGTACTAATGTAATTTGTAATTCACAAATACCTGTTCAATTAAGTTGTCACACAGATTACATAGTCTGCGTTAATTGACTATAAATTAAACGTGACTTTGTGAGCACATTCATTACGTTTTACAAATTAAAGTCTCTTTAAACTGTATAGTTCTCGGCAATAAAAAAAATACAAATAGATATGTGCACGTGGTTCCAATTAGCTAAGCTAACACGTTCTCTTTATTCCCCACGATAATTGGAACTATTTCTTTAGCAGACAGATAAAGCAAAAATAAAATGTGTTTATAAAAATTTGTTAGTTTTTTTTACTCTAATATTGATGATAATAGATAATTCTAAATTCCACACCAAGCATACGAGTACCACTGCACGACCTCAAAATATTGTGAGCAAATTCTGCGTAGATAAGACAAATATTAATAAATAAAGGCTGAAGGTAGCCCGGGTTCACTATGACATCTGGACGTCTAACACCTCAGTCCCTCCGTGACCTAGGCTGTTGTAAAGCGCATGAAACGTCGGGAATATATGAAAAACAAAATTAAACGCGATAAAATCGGTGAATAACAGTTTCATTTCAAATGTGTAGTGTTCGTGTAAACACAAGAAATCAATTTATCGATATATCTATTAATTTCGGCGTTAAGTAGAAAACGAATTACACAGGACAGTCCACAATTAGATAATGATTTGGTATAGTAAAGTAAAGTAAAGCAGCTGGGCAAAGGCCTTCTCTTAAATATTTGAGGGAGCTATAGACGCAGATTTCACACATCCGGGACATATTTTTTTCATATTTCTGAGACGTGCCGGTTTTCTCCAAATGTTTGTTAAATGTGCTATTTTCAATATTAGCGGTGCCGGCACTGGGGAATCAACTCTGGTCAGTCGCTTATTATTAAATTTAAGTGAGCGCCCTAACCACTAGGCTACCACATAGTAGTTATGCTCAAAATAACTTTATTAGATTAGATTTCTGTTACCCATTAGTCTTTCATCATAAGTTATTATTGTTATTATTATCTTAAACTTCAATTTATTCGACCACAAAGGGTGCAGTTTCACTGATACGCTATCCCTTGCACGCGATCTTCCACGGATTTCTGCCAGGAACGAATCCTCTACCTTTTTTTGCACTGGTCACCTTGCCTCCTTTTGTTCGTCTTTTCTTCCTTTTTCTCTTTTTTTTGTTCCCAATCTTTCCCTTCCGCCTACTTCAGATCTTATAGCTCCCGTGTTTGCTAGAGTGCTCCAGTACTCATTATATAGTGCCGAGTTTCGGTCATCTATATACTGTCCAGAATATTCCCGAAACAATATTTTAATTTTTTCGAAAAACTAGGCTTATAGTTCAACCAGTATACAGTTACATTTATTTACCTACCAAAAACGTTTCGTTAACATCGACTCACAATTTATAAAACATTATTTCTCTTGACTGGTCATAAGGTTGACAAGGCGTTATCGAGCATTCGTGACAGCATGTATAATAACAGGCATTCGACAAAATTCGTAACAAATTTTAAAAGAAAAAACTATCGTAAAACCTGACGCAGGTGCACGAATAATCATATTCCAGGAGATTTATTTACTTGGGATCTATTTTATGTCCTCTGCCTAAAATAACTGCCATGTGTAACTAATTTTAAAAATCGCCATTTGTTTTAGCAATTTCTGGTGAAATGAAACTATTATTTACGGATTTAATGGTGTATAATTTGATTTTTTAAATACCGGTCGCGAGGGGACTGAGGCGTTTGACGTCCCAAAATCATTGTTGACCAGACCACCGTCAGCTATATGCTCATTCATTTCAGGTCAGCCTTGGTAGCCTAGTGGTCAGAGCGCTCACTTTAGTTTCAAAGAGGGCAAGTGACCTGCGTTCGATCCCCGGTGCCGGCACGACTAAAATTGTTAATAGCAATTATAAGTGTTGTATTTACCATGTGCTCCGCGGTGAAGGAAAACATCGTGAGGAAACCTGCATGTCTGAGAAATAATCAAAATATTATTTCGAGGTAATGTGAAGCCCGCCAACCCGTACTGGAGCAAAGGGCCCACCCCTTCCCGGGCTCTTAAACCCCCCTCTGATACTCGAATTTAAGAAGGAGGCCTTTGCCCAGCAGTGGGCACTTACAGGCTGCTACTTTAATTTTTATTTTACTTTCAGGTCGAAATCGAATAATTATTACATCTAAATTGTAATGCGATTACTTTTGATTAGATAACATAATTGGAATTTAAATTTAACGTGTTGCGTTTAAAAAACCTATGAAATAATTAAATTATAATGTGTAATTTTTTCAATTATTTTAGCACACGTCATCCAGTCCTCAACTAAAATTCTCTGTATAATGATAGTAGAATGATTTTATGTATAGCTACGTGAAGTAGCTAGCTGTGGGGTAGGGTATTTCGTATGTATTGTTATATTCAGTTGGAAATTTGTGGTAGACATTCGAATTGTTGAGAAGTTATTACGTGCCCATTATTGTACTTGAGACTTTAACGGTTGCTTGTGTAGTCAGTCATTAGGGTATTTGTGTATAAAGTATGTATATAAGTAGGGTATATGTGTATAAAGTAAAATAAATGTGTAAAATGTATAAAGTCAATGTTTCTGATGTACAAATTAAAAACAGTATATCGTAATTGTTTCTTGTATTTATGTGAACACAATACATTGGAAATGAAACTATTATTTACAGATTTTATCGTGTTTAATTTTATTTTTATATTCCCGACGTTTCGAGTGCTTTACGTCACGGGGGACAGAGCTGTTAGACGTTCAGAGGTCATAGTTAACTCGGACTACTGTCAGTTTTTAATTATTTATTTTAGTCAGACAGTATATCAAATCTAATAGTAGTCTAATGATTAACCTGGTAGGTAACCATCGTACTTAACTTTGTCCTGGGTCCGAATCCCCGCTGGAGCCAATATATTGACATCAAAAATAAATGGTCACTAAAATAAATCATATCACCAGCACAAAGGTAATGGTAAATCACCAGCTGATCGTCCGCGACGGAAACCGTACTGTCGGTCACTGATCAGCTGGTGTTCCTCCAGGTACCTCAGGTGCTGGGTGTTGATGAGTGACTCCATTATTTTATATAACAAGGGGGTGATGGCAATTGGCCTGTAGTTGGACGGATCAGAGCGGTCGCCTTTTATGGGTATTGGATGCACAAATGCTGTCTTCCAAGATTCCGGGACGACGCCTGAAAAGTAGGAGTGCCGGAAAAGACGCGTGAGAACCGGTGCCAACTCAGGGGCACACATCCTCAGCACAATTGGAGGGATTCCGTCTGGCCCACTCGACTTATGAATGTCCAGGGAGCGGAGTGCCTTTCGCACTGAGCTCTGCAGAAACTGAATTTCCGACATGGAGCACTTACACCACGGGATGGTAGGTGGAGAGTTTCCCCGGTCATCAAGAGTCGAGTTGGATGCAAAAAGAGAACCCAAGAGATCGGCTTTCTCTTTTGCAGTATGGGCCAGCGGATCATCCTCCTTGTGTAGGGAGAGATGGCTGACAGAAATTCCCCTGGACAGCCTTGGCGAGAGACCAGAATGCGCGGGTTCCCGATGGGAGGCGAACTAGTCTCTCGCCAATTCTGCCAATGTGCTTTAACTTTGCCGCAGCGATAACTCTTTTGAAGGACCTGGAGGCAGAGTTGCACTCGTTTTTAAGAGCACTGGTTTTTGCATCCTGAGGCGCCGATGCATCGGCCCAGGCCTGGTAGCACTTCCGCTTTCGGCGTGACGCTATTTTGCAGGTGCGACCAAACCAAGGCTGTGATTTACCTCCGACAGGCACTGCAGAGAACGGAATAAAAAGTTCCATTCCCTGAAGTACCACATCGGTGACAGAATCTGCAACGGGGTTGGGATCATCCAGCGAGAAGCAAACCTGCCCCCATGGGTAGGAAGCAAAGAAAGACCGCATTCCATCCCAATCTGCCACACACGGCGGAAGCCCGCAGATCGCGTTCGGGATCGGCGCGCGATAGGCACTACACTCCGGATCAGACAGTGGTCCGACGAGCCAAGAGGGGCATCGACTGAGACCAAATATCCGTCCGGGTGTGAGGTCAGCAAAAGCTCCAACAGGGAAGGTGTATGACCTTCCACGTCTGGGATCCGCGTCGGCGAGGTTACCAGTTGTGTCAGGCCATATGCTAATGCAAAGTCGTGAACAGATCTCCCCGCATGATCGGTTATGCGAGAACCGAGCCAATCGGTGTGGTGGGGATTAAAATCGCCGAGAATCACGATCTCTGCGGATGGGATCTGTTGTAGCACGGAATCTGTAGCCATTTGGATGTGGTCGATGAGTCGGTCAGTTACGGTATTACCGCTATGGGACCTGTAAAGGCACGCATAGACGCGCGGATGGTCGTCGCTGTCGATGCACAGCCAAAGGGTAGATAGGTCCAAACCTTCAAGACTACCGAGGCGTCGAGAACAGATATCATCTCTGACGTATACGCAAACTCCGGCACGGGGCACATAGGAGTGTTCCAGTTTGTACCCCGGGTAATGGAGATAAGAGGTATCAGCCGGAGACGATATCTGAGTCTCTGTAAGAAAGAGCAAGCAAGCAAAGTAGGAAAGAAAGAGAGCGGAATATTGCCCCCAGAATACGCGGGGCAGACTGAGCATCCACGATTAGGTAGCGTAGGAAAGTCTGAACGTGGATGCTCAGTGAGGGATTCTCCAGAACCGTCGGTACTGGTACCCTCCTGGGGTAGCTCAAAATTATATACCGCTACCATATTTGGGGAGGGGGGAGGAGGAAGAGGGCCTCCGGTTACCTCACTCACCGCACGAAACGCAGAAGCACAAGATGCCTCTACTTCACGCCGGTATTCTGCGAGGCCGTGGTACTTATCCGGACGAGCCGGCCCTTTCGAGCGGCAGCAAAAGCCGCCGCTTGGCTCTACCACGTTTTCCGCACTATAATACCCCCTGCGGAGTTAACAATTTCCGATATTTGTCACCGAACATGAAATAACATATTTCTTTCTTTGTGCCAACTTTACATATGACATGAAGGAACTGGTTGGGTGTAGCTGAAATGTGATCACTGAATCTCGACTCTAGTTTAGAAAGACTCGTCGAGATCGGATTTAGAAGATTGGATATTATGAGATGAATTTGGAATTAAGTAGTTTTGTTAGATATTTTTGAAAGAATAAAGTAACAAAGCAAGTGTATTTAATACCACAACACAATAAATTTTACAAACAGTAGCGAATGATATATATAAACAAATAATCAATTTGATTTGCAGCAACTCAAAGGTATTCGATTGAGCAATAAGACGCAGCAATGCCGCAGCGCTGTTATTCGGCAAATCCGCTGTCGTTCTACAGATATATCTGAAGGAAAATAATCCTAAAATGAATAACAAATAAATAAAGTTAAATAAGAACACTCAACCGTGTTGTTTCTGCGTAAACTTTCCTATATGAGGAATGGGCCGCCGATACAGCCACTACTTGATGTACTCAACTAGTTGGGAGGAACATGTCACACTCGGCACTCACGTGGCGCCAGCTATGCGGTGGTAACACCTAACAGACTTACTCGAGTGAGTTAACAGAGTAGCTATGACATGTTTTCAATTTATAAGCTTCTGTTTGAAGCCACGGCAATACGACGTATTGGTTTCATTTTTTTTAGGGTTCAGTTAAGGTTCATTTTTACGCTCGTAAAAATGTCACGTACTCATTTCATTAATTTGCTTAATAAAATTGATGCCATTAATTCCAACCTCTGTATAGTCAATGGCCTAACCTATTTTTTTCATTGCAAAAATGTTTGCCACTTACAACAAAAACTGTATCGATCACGCTTGGTGTATCAACGAAATTATAAGAGTATTGTCATTAATAATTTTTTGAATTTGAAACAACATGATTGCCCAACAATATATAGATAAGTGGACGCTTATGAAATAATGGATTAACTAAATTAAAATATTTATATTTGTTGATCCCTTCGTAAGTGAAGGGAAGTGAACGTTAGGCATATGGGAAGATACTTTAGTTACGACGATCATATTAACTTAAAACTACCTCCATCAGTGAGAAGGGACATTAATTTACATGATATTATTCTGTAATTTTTTTCGGCTTCTCCGCCGAGATCGTAAATATTAAAGGGCACCTTTTTCGAGGTAAACCCAAACGTTGAGCGCACTCCGTTGTTATAAACGAGCTCTGAGCTCCAGAATCAATTACTTCACGGTAGTTTTGACAATGACCTCTATTGCCAGTTGCTAAAACGTGCACTATTCCTAATCCGAGTCATTATTGTTGTTCTTTTTCGACTTCGAGTCAACGTTGAAGATATTGGCCCGACTAAAACCTCCACGGGAGATACGCTGCCGCCCCGGTGGCCTGTACAACTTCGGAGGTAGAGAGTCAAGACCAGTCATTGTTGGAATGCGCCCTGTCTATCGTATCTAGTCATTCACGGAGCGAGACGTAACTAATGTTTGTCGTGCGTGTGAGTGAGAGCGAAGCTGTTGACGGGCGGACGCCGACATGGTCGCGTCGCGCCCCGACACCCTATGCACTAGATAACGATGCAGTGAAGCACACACGCTTCAAGACATCTCTTTTCGTCACGTAAGGTATTTGACACTTTTTAAAGAATTAACATGGTTAGTCCTTCAATCTACATAGACTTTGCGAAATTGATCGAACTTGAACAATTCTAACTAATGGTAGAATCACGGCCTCGCAGAATACCGGCTGGAAGTAGAGGCATCTTGTGCTTCTGCATTTCGTTCGGTTAGTGAGGTAACCGGAGACCCACTCCCCCTTTACACCCCCTCCTCATCATTTCTTCCATCTCCCAAATGCCTTTAAAGGCCGGCAATGCGCCTCTGGTGTTGCAGATGTTCAAAGGCGATGGTAATCACTTACCATCAGGTGAACCGCTTGCTCGTTTGCCGCCTGTCCCATAAAAAAAAGTACAAACCCCCGTGAGGCTAAATGAACTAGTAAATAGAGGTTAGAATTTTGTATTTCTAACACATCGATGGCTTTTAATGTAGTCGGATATTTGGATAAATAAAGTCCGTACTGTATTATGAGCAGCAGTTTATGATCGGACTCATACTATAATTTCAACGAATTATTTCCATTGCGGGGACAGCAGCACTTTGCACATACGCCAAACTAGCGCCTTCATGTACCTATACAGGCTGATAAAAAAGATTTAAAATAGCTTCTGGTGGATCTTCACTATCTGTAGTAAATAGACTTATTATTTCACCAAGACAAGCATTTAAGTATCTTTCATAAAAATCCTTGCAAGGTTAATATTATCATATGATAGGTGCATTATCAAATTAGAGTTACATTATATAACTCTTATCACATACGATTGTGTTAAATTACCCAATTTGCATCGTCCCTCCCACAAAGCATATTGGACCATCGAATTTGCATAGAACGTATTGCTTTATCAATATAAGATGAGAGTAACTTAGAGACGGTCACTACACAGTGATTGCATTGCATTCATTTGCATGCGATCAGCTATTCTCGGCCGATAGGTATATTTGTGCTGAAAATTGTTTTGTTTAATTAAATAGTATTCACTAAAGAATAATTTATTTTACATAAAATAATTTAATAAATGCATTTTTTTGTTCCCATGAAATGTACTAACTAATATCATTACTCGTTTTACCTTTAGTTAACCCACTGCAGAAAATTGGCCTCTGCTATAGGGAGGATATATATATTAGCTAATCGCTGCGCTTGGCCAGCGGATTGGCGAACACAGTACCAGACAACTCGTACCATAGACACTCCCCGTTATCGGTCTGGTATTTTTCGAAATGGTTATCCCGTCATCTATCGGTAATTAAGATTTTGAAGGCTTTTCCTCCTCTCTTATTCTCTTAGTCGCCTGTTACAACGAGAAGAGAAACAAACTGGCAGATTCTTATGCCTGATAAAAATATTTGGGTTATAACTTTTAATCGCAGTTTTTTTTATTAACGTCATTTTCATTATAATTAATATGTTTCTGTTCTCTGAAAATGTTTACCCTTTTTATTAGTACAATATAATTTTCCTTGCTCACTACGCTTTTACGATACAACAATGTCTCACAACTGTTCGTGAACTGTTGTCGAGGGCACTGACAGAATACCAGCGCTACGGCAACATTGCAGCAGTATAATGCAGAGTCGGCTGCTCTTTCAATGTTGCAATCCAACTGGTATATCTTCGCTGTGTATTTGAATTTATTATTTCTATCGAATTGTTGCTTCGAATAGGCTGTTGTTTTCTTTCTTTATTTTTTTTTAAAAAGAACCGATTCAGGAAAAAGACATGAATAACTCACGGCAACATCAGCGAGCAAAACCCGTGACGAGGCTCACCGTCCGTCACGTTTGATTCCCGGAGAACCTCTCCGAGTGGATTGTATATGCCGTTTGGCTACGCTGAGCCGGGCCAAATGGAAATCTCTAGTTTCTACTCCTATGCTTAAATTATTATATAGATGATTTTTTATGACTTACTTCGTTATTCAAATTCATATCACAAATTTATATCTATGTATTTCGCCATCATTCGACAGCCGGAGCCCGTTATTTGTTAGCGCAGGGTGCACCTTGTGTAGCTGACGTGGTTGGCATTTTGAGAAAGGGATGGTATGTTCCCGATGTTTCTTTACAGAACTTACTTACTTTGGTATATACAGATATAAACAGATTGGCCCTGTAACTTTATCCTCTCATCTTTACCTCTTAAGGATTTGGAAACAAACAAATAAAATCAAATTTGCTAGACCAGAATAGCCCTAGTGCCAAAAGATAGTATCGAAGATTTATTCTCAACTTGCTACTTGCGATGATTACGGCAACTCAAATCTTACCTATAAGAGCTCCATGTCAAGCAGTGGACCAAATAATAGCAAGTGATAATAAAAATATACTATATTCACTTAGCAGCCTTGATGTTTATCAGAATTTTAACTTCAGAAAACTCACTTTTTAAAGTATGCTTAAATCTTTCAGTTCCATTATGTTTCGATTACAGTAGTACAGAGAAGATACAATCTAACGCACTCATTTTACTTACCTACTATTATTTTAATACGATTAGTTAATTGTCCGGTACGTTTTGTCAAATAATTCTTTTTATGACCAGAAAAAAATGTGCTGAAAAATAATACCATGCACGTATTTACGAGGGAAAACTTTTCGTCGCTTGAATATTAAATCGTAAATTCTACGTGGATTGCAGTGACAATTGAGCCATTTACGTGTATTTTCAGATAGGTATTTGAATATGATATCAGAAGGAATGTTCGGCTGACATAATTACTTATGCAATTTTTTGGTTTCAGATGGGAGTGAGCAATGAGGAAAATACCGACTTTTTCTTCAAATGTCAAATACATAACATAGTGCACACTGCTACGTGTCAATCGAGGTTTGACCATATACATTAATGATGTCAATAGTGTTGCAAGTATTAGGGCACTTCTTTCACCTTTCTTTATCTCTTAGCGCCTCTCAGCAGTTTGTTTCTCAATCTTCGGTACATAGCGGCTCACACGAAGTTTGGGAAAAATTACAAGAAACTATTTTGTATGGCGTTATCTTACAAAAGGAATAAATAAAATGTTTTTAGTTTGTCTTAAGTATAATGGTTTTTACTGTTTACCAACATACAATTCGGTTTTTTAATAAAATGATCGGAAATTTAAGGCGTAATAATTTTATCTTCGCTGAATGTTAACAAAAAATGTTTTCATAATGATTTATAGTATTTACGCGAACACAACACATTTGAAATTAAACTATTGTTTACGGACGCGTGAAATACCGACGCTCTAGAAAGTCTGCAACCTTCAATCGTATCCTTGATCACCCCAACCATTATGATGGTTCGCGAGGCTATTGAAATCAAAAGCCATCCTAATTTCAAAAGAAAAGATGCCTGGGTACTATTACCGGCTTGGGATCCAATAATAAACAAAATTAAATCTTAAAACAAGCATACTACTGCACGACCTCAAGATACTGTGATACACATTCTGCGTAGATCGGACCAAAATTAATAAATAAAGGCTGAAGGTAGCCCGAGTTAACTATGGCATCTGTACGTCTAACACCTCTGTCCCTCCGTGACTACTGCTGCTGTAAATCACTCGAAACGTCGGGAATACAAAAACAAAATTAAGCGCGATGAAACCTGTAAATAATAGTTTTATTTTCTTTAAGTTCTCAGCAGATGAACAAAATACGTTAGCTGCATGCTCTAGTAAATTATAAAAGTGTTCAGCGAATATGCAATAAATCAGTTTATCAATCAACAGTTTTTGTTTTACCCAAATATTAATGACTACCAATTTTACTTAGGGCTTGTTTTAGGCGGTTATACAAACACGTACTCATATATCCCCTGCGTCCAACATTGAATTCCATATCCTGGATACATTAAACTGGCATTGGGTAATATTTTGCATGAGAATATTGGCAAATTCAATACGTTTCTCTCACATTTGCTGTAAAATATTTGTTCATGGTACCTAAAAGTGCTGAAGTTGTGCTAATCAAATTAGGGTTTTAGATTCGAGTTCGCGCACTTAGTTAGCTAAAATATTTCAAGTGCTTGCAATAATTGAATTCCCATGAGCGGAAAATTTGTTGAACAGCTATCGGAATGAAACTTGAGGTGTATAGTATCGGTTTTTAATATTATGTTAAATATTCATTACATACATATATAGCTTTGAAACACGTATTGTAAAGGAATTTAAAATACTATATTAATTGATAACTGCACACAGATCATCTACGTTGTGTAAACAGTACCTAAATTAATTTTCATGTCTATTTTCTTTGATATAAAAGGCGCGATTGTAATTTACATTCAAATTTGTATGTAAATTACATAATAAACTTTGTACACCGGCCAACTTTTGGCTGCAATCAATTGATTAACTAGCTTTTTCCCTTTTATATACAAGGTATCCACAATAAGCTCCGGTGAAAATGGGTTGAAAGGACTAAAATGTGGTCTAGACCTTTGACCACCCTTATATTATGTTCACCGATAGTAATGCAAAGGGCAGGTCCTAGAGCCTTTTGGAAATTTCTGCCACGCAACCTTGAGCAGAGCTTTATTCTTTTAGCTAATGAAAAATAGCTATTTGAATCATATAAAAAAAATCCGGTCTCAGTTGCTGTCGCTTATATATATATAAAGTCACTTTGTAAAAAAAATAACACTTTCCTTGTTTCTTTAATAGTTAAAAAAAGGAAAGAAGTACCATTATTTACAAACTAAAATGTACGATCACACCTGGAATTGACTTTTGAACTAGACCTCTCTAAATCAACTAACTTTTCTATCGTTAACACTGTGTAGGCACTCAATACGTCGAGAGTAGCCGTAAGTTTTTCTTCTTCGAATCCTTATGAGACTTTTTCATGTTGTTGAAAAGTGGTGTTTCAGTTAAACTCTTGTAAATGCTATCGAGAAAATAGCGTGTTTGTGTTGAAGGGGACATCTTAAGTTATGCTTTTAAAATAGCGATGTTTTTAATGTTGAGCAAAGTATATGTAAACCTGCTGGTCACGTATTCTTTCGCTACATTTTATCCTGTTTCTAGTACGCTTTAACAAACTGACTATACTTCTAAAAATGGTTTGCGCTAGTCGAACATATTTTCTATTCCGAATGTATGTTTTTAGAGAACATCATTAATCACAACTTTATTATAATACAAAAATATATTTTACCAATGGTTAAAACAATTTTTTTTTGTTTTTTTATGAAAAATAGGCTTGCGTTTGACCTCAATCTTGCCAGATGGAAAGCGAAGATGTGGCCTAGGATGGTACACGCTTGCCTAGATGTCTGTTCACTTTGGCCTTAAAGGTATCCAGGTTACAGGTTTCCGGAAAAACTGACTGAAAAAACTTATTGTTTAATGTATATTATATGTATATGTATATATGTTCATCGCACATTATTTGTTCAAAACAGATTACACCATAAGGTTTAATGGAAAAAATACTAAAAGAGTCATAGAATTATTGCTTTTAATATATATGAGACCGGTTTTTATTATAAATCTAAAAAAAGTAGAAACTTCAAAAAAGGCTAATTTATATTCCTCGAAAGCCGCTGGAAGATTCTACATGCGGACGAAACTGTGGGCGAAAACTAGTCATTAACGAGTTACTAATGGCGCTATTATTTGGCCGCGGCTATCTCAGTTTCCAAAATGTAAATTACTATTTAATTTGTTTGAAATCACTTCTGATTTAAAGAATTTAGTTATTCCCAGAGCATTTTAATTTCCAATTCTTTTTGAATTATTGGCAGATTCCCACGTTGTTTGAAAGTAGTAATAGTTGCATATAGTATGTAGTATGATTAATTTATTTTTAGCAATAATTTATGATATAATTAGGACGTAAGCAATATGTTCGTATTATTTTTTTTTTCAAAATTTGAGGTTTACATTACATTACATGACACCGGCACGCGGTAGATCGAGGAGACTAACGGGTTGACTTCTGGCGACCGACTGATTCGACTATGCTTAACCCAAAAATTACAGACTAGTGATAATTAGCAGTATCTCCAGCGTGAGGGTACTGGCTGTGCGCTCAGCAACGTGGCGTCACGCGCATGGGAAAATCTTCCATGCCTAATATGCCGGCTTTTGTTTATGCTTTTATAGAAAGGCCTATATTCAGCAGCGGAATTAAAAAGAGGGTTAAATAAGCGCGAGATTATAACGAGTTATTGTAAATGTCTGTGTGAATGAATCTTCTGTCTGTTCCATTGTAGTATTCATAAAAGCTTACGTAAAAAGTATGTCATGTATTCCACAGACGGGTATTTTTTCATATTTTCCTTTTAGTTTAGTTAATAAGCTTCAACGAGTGACATAGTAAAATAACGGTTGTATATAGTTATTATGTTACTTAACAAGAAAAAATTCAGAGACTAGAGACATGGAACAAGATATCAATTATAACATACGTAGTATATCATTTTAATATTGCGTGATACAGTCAATTAAACACAAACCTTAAATTTTACAGACTTTCCTAAAAGTCTGTAAAATTTAAGGTACAGGTGAACTATTACATTAAAACCTTTTGATAATAGCCCCCCAGTAGGGGCGGCATCGACATTTGAGAATAAACTGTCGATCACAATAACGTCTGACAAATGTAAGCGTTTTAGGGTAGGTTACTACCTACACTACTGTATCTGAAGTGCGAGAAGTTTGATACAGCTATTACTAAACCGTCTACTAACCATGGTTGCAACAGCATATTTTTTTAACTTGATGGCAAGCAGTATACTATTTAATGCTGTAGAAGGAGCTCTAGAAAGAAAGCCATAGTCAAGGAAAAAACTAGCAGAAAATTATTATTCTGTTAATCACACGGAAATCCTGTAAGCCTTACACGAATAAAATCAAAAAAAAACTGTGAAGCGGCTATCGTCTCTCAGGATAACTTACGATTTGAACCCGGAGGAAAGAATGGTATAATATGGCTTCCGATATAAATTGGCAATCTCATATCTTTTATTCTGCTGGTTTGTTGTGTAAACGTGTTTAGAGTACCAGAAAAGGATTCCAATTTATCTTTTTTTTAATTGTGATTAACTTTCGAAATTCATATATCTGTGAAAAGTTACATAATTTTATTTTATATGTTATTTTACTTTGCATAATGCAAAGTAAAATAACAATTTTGCAGTCGTAGTTCTGTAAATAAAACAGTTAATTATTTACTTAACAATTTTTTTACGTGGTAGAGCTAAGCGGCGGCTTTTACTTCTGCTTTAATGGGCCGGCTCGCCCGGGGTAATACCACGACCTTGCAGAATACCAGCGGAAAGTAGAGCTATCTTGTGCGTTTCGATGGGTGACTAAGGTAATCTGAGGCCCACTCCCTCTCTCCCAACCCCACTCCCCATCAGCCCTCCTAGCCTCCAAATATCCTTAAAGACCGGCAACGCAACTGCAACTCCTCTACTGTTACAGATGTACGTCATCGACGGTAACCACTTACCATCACATGAGCCGCTTGCTCGTTTGCCCTTTCTCCCATTAAATAAAATAAATAATAACATTTAATGAGAAAGATTAAATAATTAAAAAAAAATTATAACTTCAATTTAATGTACGAAAAGGAATAAAAAAGTGTATGTTCTTGTTTCTCGTTACACAGGGAACAAAAATTGTGATTACGTAACTTCAGAATTCCTCTTATTGATTTAATACAGTATTATCAGTGGTGTGGTGCCGGTGCTATAAATTTGCCACCCTCTTTCTTCTAATGAATGTCATTGGAAATATTTTAGCATCCGACTGCTAGCGAATTGACCTACTTAAAAAATACTAGACCGAAAATATACAGCACTATGACGGGCAGCAGCGTCTAACGTGCGCGGCATCTGAAGTACCAGATCTGACGCCTGTCAAGCGTGAGGAACATGCCAAATCATTACATTGAGAGAATCCTGTGTGTAGCAGAACACTTTGTTTTAAATAAAATTAAATAAATATATCAACTATGGTCAGAGCCTCGTCTGTCGATGACGAACTGAAGGACCGTGGTAAAACAATAGCCAAATCAGACAGACTAGTGATCAGAAAAAGTATCACAAGTATGTGATTGCAAATAAATTATTCTCGTATCTAGTATATCTAGTAAGATATCTAAATAAGTACTTTTTGTGATAGTCACTAAAATTGGATCAACATTTTTATTATAATATTACAAAGGTATACAAGTATTATTTTGAAGTTAATTTTAATTAATATTAGATAATGTAACTTTACTTTGCGGAACCATTAAGTGTATTCGTTTTTTTTTAATTATTTATACATCTTTGGTTATTTATTAAGTTATATAATAACAGAAAATGTGTTGTTACAATACACTGTACACAGTACAATTTGCCATGCCGTGTGGGATCCCAACAAGAATAGGATAATTCGATATTCCTAATGGCACAGGGCTACCGTCCGCCGAGCACGTGACTCGTAATATAAGTAGTTGTTAACCCATCCAAACGCACACAACGCGAACGAGAATAAAAGAGCTACGGATAGAACGAAACACGTACCATAATCAGTAGCATTAAAAAAAATGGCAATACCGGGTATTTAAACGCGAACCTACGTTTTTATTTTTAGATGTTGTATGATTAGGATAATACAATATCTAATATAAAAAGGTTTATTTGTATTTCTCAAAAAAAAAAAACATTCAAACATACACACCCGGAATAATTATTGGTAGCTTTACAAATAATCGTTACCGCAGTCCATATCGCCGTATCGCTTATAAATATAAATGCTTAGCCACTGCGCCGTCGAATCCATTAATCGAACTCGTGATTCGATTATGATGATTATATCTTTCTGACCAAAGTTGACGGTATGAAAACGAAAATCTTCCGATTATCAACTGCAAGCAGTCATATGCGCAATATGCTACATTATAGTTAGTAACATCAAGTAAGATCAAGATTGTTTTAGAAAAAGTTGATGTTGAAAACCTTAGTTGATGTACATTTATGCGATAAGATATAAGGGAAAATCAGAAGTATGAGAGAATTTAACTTGATTTTAATTACAAATGTAGCAATAATTAAATAATACAATCATTTGAACCCGATAACCATTTTTCTTCTTCACCATGTATTCCAACTGTACTCTTGCTGATATAATTCTCTCTTGCTGATATTCGACCTCTTTCAAAAATAAAGGATTAGGGGTAATCGCTTGGCAAACAGATAGGTTAATCTATGTATTTAAAAAAAATGCGTGAGACTCTCGCGCGTTGTAAGTGAAACTATGCTACGTATATACAGAGTACGCACTACGCACTGCGCATGCGTGAGGGGAAAATATGACGCATTTGACAGAGAAAGTTGAAACGATCCTCCTACTCTCTCCTTTTAACGACGGAAAAGTGGAAGCGTTTCACTTTTTGTCTGTTCCAGGTCAATTTGCCTAATCGTGCCATAAGAAGTATCACTTCAAAAATTCCAAAAAAAAATACTAGCTGGAACAAACCATCGACTAGCTGCTCAGCAGAAATGGACGCAATTTAAACAAACACGGCCTAGTCGTAGTAGTTTGAAAATATAATCAACTTTAGATTTTATGTGTGTTTCTAATTTCGTATAAAATAATATACAATCATAATTGCTTATCTAATACTTGGTCAATGGTCATGACATTTATTTTTCTTATTTTAATTCACTTTCCTTTTTTTTTCATTAGGAACAACGTGTCAGGTGGTGACTGTCCCCGTTTTTAAGTTCAAGCCATCACAAGAAAATTGTACATACGTTTCTCAATCTCATTGGTACGAACCCTCCGTGTAGGAGATCGAACTAGAGTCTTCTGATTCGGAGACAGATTCCCTAACCTATCGTAGTTATTGCTGTTTTTTACTAACATATACATATATTTTAAGTTAATGATATTCACAATACTGGGATAAAAAAGTCCCGTTGAATGTGTGGCGATACTTCGGGCATTATGCCCAAACTACTTGAACACGTTCTTAAGTAGTTTCGCTTCGTTAACAAAACTCTTGAATACGAAAAATAAATTTTGCTGGTTCGTCTCAATATATACAAGTGAACTATTACAAAAAACATGATATTTAGAATAGTTTAGTGCTCCTGATTCCGAAGCAAATCCCTTAACCACTCCAAAATCGGCGCTAAATACAAACAAAGTGACATCAAACCATAAAACATACCATTTTTTTATTCAAAGGAATACTAGCACTGCTATTTAACAAACATTACTAATATTCCTGTTAACCCTCCAACTAAGCATTAGAGCTTGTTTCTGGAGTGGTTCACGACAATAGTTGAATGGCGGGCTGGGACCTGCGTCGTCATGTTTCGCAGTCCGCACCCTAACCCATTAGGCTATTGGCGCTTACCATTTATATTGGCTTACAGAATCCCCTAACAAATTTTACTCCACTCCCCTCAGACGCATTTCGGGAAAACCAGTGACTAACAGCACGTGCAACAGCGGTCTAATATCAACAGAATATTGTAATTTCAAAATAAAATTGCTACATCCAAGTAGTGTGTATTAGTAGCAGGTTTATTTTTTTTTATAAATTATTGAAAATATTACATCTTTCTCATTAATACACACTGCCAGTATATTTATCTGCTCATTAGTGCGTTTCTACCAAAACCTTGTTGACGGCATGAGATACCAGGTGGTAGGCTCTTTCTTTGCTTAGAAGTCGTCAAGGCCAATCAGCAGTGCAACCACTGTTGAGTTCCGGTTTGAAGGGTGTTCTGATCCAGTAATATTCCATCCTAGTCCTCAGGGGACACTATGCATCTATAATTAATTGAAGTGGTTTGCAGAAGTACATGGGCTTCAGTAGCCACGTGCATGAGGTGGACGGTTACTTCGATTGAATCCAATAAGAAAATTCTTGAAAATCGCCGTCCGTCGACCATAATACATCAATCTATTTTCGTCCACTGCTGCGCCAGAAAGCGCCAGCAAAAGCCGGGACATATTTTTTGGAAGGTTTGCTCATACTCACCATGATGGGTAAACGGGTTGGTTAGCGCTGTGCCGGTACCCACGCATTAGTGATATTGCTCTCAACCACTAGTCTGCGGGTTTTGGCTTCAGCAAATTCTGACGGACATTCCGCCATTTTTCGAACCACGTGCAAAATATTCCCCTTTACACCCTACCCTAACCCCTTTATACTCCGATGACATGTTGAGGACTAATCATATAAAAACAATAAACGCACATTTCGCACATGCCATGGTGCGAAGTGTCTGGTATTGCGACCGCCGACCGGTCTGTCAAGAGAGTTGAATGTTGTAAATCCTTCTTTCCGGACATATTTCCAATGTATTGTTACCAATGCTGCATCTCGGACTTTATTGGAGTCTATTACGTCGGTTTATTGTTGCTGGTATAACTTGTGAATAAAAATCGACCATTATTACCTGAATGCTATGAGGAAAGAGTGGGAAAAAGCAAAGGGGAAATTACCGCGTTCCCCGCAGAAAGTTTTGTATGGAAAAATAATTTGTATGTTCTCTTTATTCGGCTTGCCGTAACGGCATCATACACACAAGATATTGTTTTTGTGTACATCTATGGCAAATTACCTTTCGAATGATATAAGTTTTATTCCTCTACTTATAAAATAAATACTAATAAAATACACAACTTCGATGTTCACCCATTAATATAATGTCATAAGTTAATAACTATCTAAATTAAATATAATAAAAATAATACCAATAGTTTTTGGATTTTGAAACTAGAACACTACCCTAATACCCAAAAAACATAAATCACGTAATATGGTATAGTCACAAAACGAGTTTTTACGACGGGAAAATTTTTCACTGCCTCAAAATTAATACCTAAATCCAACTCGGTTTGCAGTGCCAATTGAGTCATATTTTTCCGGGCAGACATACGAGTATGAATATTCTTTTGAGGACGAAGTGTTCAGACTGTTTTCCTCAGTATTAGAGAAAATGTATGATACATTGCTTTTTTATCAAAAATTGTATTAAATAGAATGCATTAATGTAATAGAACGCTAAAGTATATTCTATTTGTATGACACGTGTATACCAACAATCATAAACGTAACTCAGTGGTCAGAGGAGGTATTAAACAAATACTTTATTCATCTGTGGGGAAAGTAATAAATAACTGTTTATATAGATTTGATCTACAATTTAATGGTTAAGTAATTTTTCCGGCTCGACCAGATCGGTACCATGGCCTCGCAGAATACCGGCGTGAAGTAGAGGCATCTTGTGCTTCTGCGTTTCATTCGGTGAGTGAGGTAACCGGAGGCCCCACCCCCTTTCCATCGCCCTCCTTATCCTCCCTCCCATCTCCCTGATACCCTTAAAGGCCGGCAACGCACCTGCAGCACCTGCAGCACCTGAGGAGTTGCGGATGTATGTGGGCGACGGTAATCACTTACCGCCAGGTGAACCGCTCGTTTTATTTTATGGGAGAGAGGGTTCTCCCATAAAAGAAAATAAGTAATGACATTTAATGAAATGTTAAAAAAATTATAGCTTTAGTAGCTAAATATCATAGCTTTGCCAATAAAAAAAAAGTATTTTAATTGCGGAAGTGTAATATTGTTCTGAAAACATAAACTTGATTTGACATGGTTATGCAGACAACAAAAAGCATTTAAAGTTGCAGGCATTTCATTACTTTGAATTAGTCTCATGGTCGGATCGATACAACTCTATCGTCCGAGTCGACATCCGAACGAATCTCTTGGACTTCCATAGCTTGTCGAATATAGATAAGCAGTAGAGGTGCATTATAGTACACCTACTTTAAAATTGCTTGTGGCCTCAAGATGCAAGCGCATCATCCGATGCAGCTGAAAAGGCAACATATATATGTAGGCAGATTGAATACTGCGCGATTATGGAGACGGTTCATGATTATTATTTACATAAGTAACTATGCCTCATATGGACATCCTATGTTCAAGTCAAATTCATATGATAACTTAGTAACAAAAAATATGTGCATACAAAGTCCGTTTGTACGCCGTGACCAAAACCAAGGCTAAGGTCCAGCATTCGGCGACGGGGCGGACGCAATAAATGAACGAAGGCATACAAATTGAAAACTTTTTATTTAACAGTATAGCATCAATCTTTATTAATCGTTACTCCTGTTTATTTTAAGTTACTATGTTTTGGCTCTAAAAATAAGGTGTGTTTTGAACCATCTTTACCGTGGGTCGCATAGAATTTTTGGTTACTTCGAGCCGCGATGATATATACATTAAATATGTAAAAATTTTACATTTAGACATTGAAAATAAACAAATAACTCTAAAAACATTTTAATTCACACATGCATAATTTCTTCTTTTTTTAACACTAAACTCTCACTAACCAAAGTAATTTAACCATTAACTACTGCTTAATTACTTAATTACATGAAACGATACAATCATATCAAAAGACTCTAGATAAATAAAAGGAAAACATCTATTATATATGACAAAAAATAAAAAAAAAATCGAATACCTCGTTCGTTTATCTTAATATTAATTTAATATTAACCTACTATATATTATATCCTAAATTTTAGCCAAATCGTGATATGACATACGAAGCTATCACAGTTTTACTTTAAAATCGTTGTACGAAAAAAAAATTATGGAAGAAAACTTTTTATTCCTTACTGCTGCTGCTACTGTTATATAAACTAAAAGTGAATGTGTTAAACTTACGAACTTTCCATATGAAAACTTCTCAATGATCTTGATGAATGATAAATCCACTTAGAAATGTTTAGAAGTTTAGAAGTGTTTTATACTATATAATTAATAGTGGTATTATACTGTTATAAAGATACTAATTTTATATAATGATAATATCCCTAAGTTTTGTTATTTAGTAGATATTTTTGCCTCTTTTCAAGTGATAATGAATTTCTATACGCTGACAAGCAGTGTTAACTGCGCAACAATTTTCAAGTCAGTATTTAGTAAATTCTTGTTTCAAAGAGAAAACTTAGTCTAAGCTTTGGTAAACTTATCTTGTGTTGAATCAAGTACGTTCTTTGAAACAATATACCTGCAGTAATAGCTTTTAAGCGTTTTAAGCCATGAAATAGTACTATTAGAAGAAGAAAGAAGAGTTATTTTCTCACATACAGCAGCATCATCACTAATAAAAAAGAGATGTTTCAAAATAAATTAGACGCTGCAGAATATCACGAAAATGGCGAATCATAGCCCCAGGTTATCAGTTTCGTATTATTGGAGTAGTTTTTATAGTAGTTCGTGTTAGGTAATTAATAATATTTATCAATATATTATCAGTGAAATATTGAAGATTTTAATGAAAATTAGTTGCTCATTAATATGGCTTTCAGTTTTCACCGTCATGTCGACACCAGTACCAGCACCAACCTTGGCTTCCGTGTCTGCCAGATACTTCATGATGTTACTGCCTCTGTCATATTTAGGCAGTTGCTACAATTTGGAACGGCGGAGTCCAGCTTTGATACCTCCTGTCTGGAACTTGACATTTCCTGTCTACAGATCATCGTTTATTGGACTTTATTTGTCAACTGTGTCTAGCACACAGATTAACTTTATTTCCCATGCAACATTAACATTTATACTATTCACAGGTAAATCTAGAACATAATCACCAAGTCGGCGCTACCCGAGCTGCTTGACTGTGAAGATGTGTTTTTAAATGGTTTATGTTTGCAGCTGGCGGAAAGCCAAACCCATGTTATCCCAAATCTGATCATCTCTGGTGAAGAAGTGTGTTGAAAGGACTAAAAATGGCTATACCTCCGACCACACCAGTATTAGGAAAATTGCCGTGAGTACTTATATATTTAATTATTTATATATTTTTCTTTATTATATGCCTTCGAGTAGAATACTAGATTTCACTAATACCTACGAGACCCAGATCAAAGATCTTAACGACCGTCCGCACCGGCGTCCGCTGCCTGCGTTTAAAGTCGCCGTAGCGCAGAAATAAAAATCTTGCGATGTCATGGCAGATTGTTCTTTGTTTTTTAGAAGAAAAGTTGTTCTTATTTGTTTCGTAAAAAAATTAACCACCATATTAGAACAATCAATCTGTATACGAACGGGACCATAGCAAGCCGTCATCGCTTGTCACGTTCTATCTTCTGCGAGTTTTGCCAATTGAAAATCCGTAATCTCTGCCTAATTGTGCTTGTATTAATTTATTTTACACTGTATCTCAACATATCGACAAGTTAACTACATACATAGTTTCCAATAAAGATTGCCGGAAAGACGTTAGTTAAATTACCAAAAACCAAAATATGTAATTTTTAAAAGTAGTCTCCATTATTCATTCATTATCATTTCTAAAAGAGATATCAAAAACGGAAGATTCATTAAATTCTTTTCAGAATCAACATTACAGTGCATATTTCGCCGTAATAAGTCCCAGAGCAGACATGAAATATAAATGGAACAGTAATTTTTCCGTTCTACTTAAACAAAAAGATTTTCTGCACCTAATTAGAACTGAACTATTTGTATTACATTTTAAGCTTTAACTTACATTACATGATATAATATTTTTTATTTCTAATATTATACAGCCTTACCAGATACACACTGTAAACAGTTACTTCATAATAAAGAAGAACCCTTTGAAAATTCAGTTTCTTTATTTGGTAGTATTAGTAATGTTAATTATATTGAAAAGAGGAAAATAAACTTATTTTGTTTTGATTCTTGCATAATTTGGGTTTCATCGATAGTATTGCCTAACTTTAAATTAATAAAATGTTTTTAAGGTTGAATTCAAATTGACTGGATAACGTTATTACAGTTTTCCAATTTGCATTCTGAAATTAAAACTATTTTAATTTTATTTAGAGTATGATCACAGGACTGCTTTAAATCAACTTAGCGTAATTACTAGAACCAGTATTTCATTGCACTTTACTTCCGTAACTTTTATATAGATTAGTAAGTCTAATTAGTAAAATGTCACCGTTTACAGGAACCAGAGTTTTAGTTTATTTTTTTGTATAACTTTTCATATTTTCAAATAATATTTTAACTCTTGAATAATAATTAAACTTAACACAGTTTATTAGAAATACCAGTGAATTAAAACAATCTTAATAAATAATAATAAAAACAACGGACTTCGTGTCTTATTTCCCACCCCTGTGGGGTGGAACATTTTCTTCAAATTTAGCTGACACACCCACGAGGAGCCTATTCAATAAAAAAAATAAACATCAGGATCGGTTCACAACTTGCCAAGATATCGCATAGTATACATACAAAAGAATACAGTCGAATTGATAACACCCTTTCTTTCAGAAGTCGGTTGAAACCCTTCACATTTGTTTAGAAATTTCGTGTACGTTACCAATAGTAACGATCCACGACGACGTCCAATTTTGCGGTTAGCAAATGACAAGTTAAATTAACATGTCGTTTGTCATTGGGTTTTTCCAACAAACATATCCTTGGGCTTGCTGAGTTGTTAAGTATATATAAATTTCAATAAGTTCTTAGAATATACAAAATTAAACTAATGTAACGCAGTAAGTCATTAAAGTTTTGATATTTTGACCTAAATAAATACTAAAACTTATATTAAATGAAATATTTCGGTCCCCTAAAACTCATTATTACATTATCGGACAAAATTTTCCATTGTTTCTATTGTAAAATACAAATTTGTATATATCATACAAAAACAAAGTAACAAAAGTTTTATTGGTTGGTATTTCCAATGTAATTTTAATTAATGGAAGTACAACAAAGATAACTTGCTACGATCCGCATGCAATGGATCCGAATTACTGAAATAAATTTCCGCAAAGTAACCCCTAATTCTATTAACTAATTTAATTAATCTTCTCACCACTTCATTGCACTTCAGTCCAAGGATTTTATTACATACATAATTTGTTTATACAGGCAGTACACGTAAATTAAATTTATTATCTTTGAAGGTTTTTATTTAAAATATGCCCTATAGTACTCAGCGGGACATTTGCTACCTCTTACTTTAATACTTTAAAGGATTTTTTAAAATCACTACCGTTTGGTCTTTTAAGAAGAATTACTCTTGGTATGTGGTTGAAACGTAAGAGGATTTATTGCGCACTCAAGTCAGCCACAAATATCTCTTCGGATTTGGGAACCAAATAAATACGGGAACCGTCTGGTGCTGCGTTCGCTAGTCCAGACGTATATTCGGCCTTTTTTCTTCTGCTTTAACAACCTCTAAGCAGTACAGCCGGACATTACTATCTCTCAATGGGAGAATTAGCTGTAATAGCGTGGTTTGAGGCGGGTTGATGGCCGTAGTTGCATTCATAGATTTATTTTTATTTATTGACCATACAAACCATTGACACATCTTATAGATACTTAACTAAAATGTGAATTAAATGAATTTTACTTCCAATTCCCCTAATATATAAATATAAATCATTTGTCCTTTTCTTTAGTATGATGTTGAGGTGAAACTACATATAATGCTGATTCCACATGTTAACACTGGAAAAAAGTACTTGTTTCACACCCACGAGACGAGATGGAGTAAAGGATTTATAGGCGGCCTAGCTGTAAAATATTGTAAATTAATATTTCAGAGGCCTTTTTCTCATATCATGAAACATATCGTTCCCATATTTTGATATGCTAATACCATACGAGGATGTTTTTATTGCGTGCATATTAAAGTGAATATATTTCGTGGATCGTAACCTTAATAAAGATTTTATTTTCGCATATGAACTTTTTAATATTTAATCGAAGGTGCGTGGAACTTAGAAGAAATATTAAAGAAACCAAAAAAAATATGGTTAAATATGTTATAATTAGAAGGCGAGGCTGCTTTTCTGTCTGAGTAATAAATTAGGATTTGATTGAGCAACAAAAATAGAAACTTTTATAGAAAACTAGTAGGATTTTGCTGCATAAAGCAAAAACAGTTCTTTCTATACGATATTGATGTGATTTTATTTATTTGGGCAACGAGCAAGCGGCTCACCTGATAGTAAATGATTACCGTCGCCCAGGTACATCTGCAACACAAGAGGAGCTGTAGGTGCGTTGCCGGCCTTTGAGGTTACTTGGGGGATGGGAGGGAGGATGTGGGCGGGATTAGTGGAGGGTTTAGGGGGAGGAGTGGGCCTCCGGTTACCTCACTCACCGAACGAAACAGCAGAAGTACAAGAGGCTTCTACTTCACGCTGGTATTCTGCGAGGTCGTGGAACGAGCAACTTCATACGAACCGGCCAATTCGAGAAGTAGCAGAAGCAACCGCTTGATTCTGCCACTTGAAAGCCCTTAACTTTTTTTTGTTGGCAACTTAAAAATTTCATTAAGATTTCACTGATGTTGAATAAATTGCTTATTAATTAAATTACTTATATCCACTAGTCTTTGTGATAAAAAGGCTTTTGATATTTTCTATTAAAGTACGTTTTATAATAATTTTTTAAATAATTAAATTTAAAATCATGGGTTCTGTAAGCTTGTAATTACTTTTTGTTTATCGGAAAACACTAAAAATATTACAAATGAATATTCATATAGTAATCTAAAAAACTTGTATTTTAGATCACCATTTGGAGGACCCGTACCAATGCATTTGTACGGGTACAAAACTCAGGAACGATGATTTCTACCGTAGGCTTGGACACTAAGATGGCGACAGGCTCACCGTATGATCTGATGAAAAGTGGTTTCGTTTTTGAACTTAATACGATGAAGTACAATTTTAAAACATAAAAATCATTCATTTGAAGCTCCGTCCATATTTGATGTCCATATTTGTGACTCACGAGTAAATAAAATTCTCAACGCAATTTATTTTAACTACGTCAATTTTTACAGCGCACCGTGGTCGTTGCAAATGTGAAGTAGGTACTTACTGCAAATTTAATTGAGTCATTCGCCCATGTAACTAACCTCTAATTAGTGACCACTTACTGCCGACGATTGCTTCTATATTTATAAATTTTCATTTGCTATTTCACTTACTTATATAATTGTAGAATAAGTATCGTTTTAAGTAAGAAAAGGAATGTATTACTATTTATTTGGAAAGTAAAGTAACCTTTTAATTTCCCACTGCTGGGTAAAGGAATTGTGTAATTTTTAAGAGGGTCTTGGAGCCCAACAAACTCTGCCGCACTGATTCAATGCGCATGGTGTCTTCATGTTATTATTGTTTCCCAAAGTTGCATGTTATCTCACTACACAGCGAGAATCGTATTCACGTCACTTTAGTAGTGTGAAACTTAAATCGAACGCCATATCCCTGAGCTACCATGGTTTCTGGCACATAAGTATTTTTTTTTTATTTATTTAAACTTTTATGCACATGTGTACCACATGGCAGCTAAACATAATGTATCAAGTAAATTTATATTAAAATCAAAATATATACTGACTTAGAGAGGTAGACTCATCAATACATATAATATATACAAATATACACATAGAATCATAGATTTGAATACTTTTATACAAATAAATATGTACGACTATGTCAGGATGAACAACTAAACTGAACAGTATATAATGTATAGTGAATGTATTTTCTTGAGAATATGCTTGGACAGTTTCTTGTCAATCCGGTTTTCCAGTGTTGTCAAGCTATAGTGATAACCACCCTTATCAGTCTTATCCGGTATGCCACAAAAATTTTCACGAAAATTCCGATGGACGTCATTCTTCGATAAAGTCATATAGTGTTATTTTTAACATCCAAGACATGATTTTCTTTATCCAAGATATGATTACTAATAAACGAAACTGATTCACGGATGTGAAACATAACACGGTGTGATTACATTGAAAAATTACGTCTCACGAAATTATCGTGAAATATTTTGGTTGCATAGTGGGTAAGGCTTCATCATTATTTAATATATTGTCTAATTTTGATCACTATCATGATTTTTCACGTGTAAAGACACGAATTAAAATATAGTGGCAGTATCTCAGATTTCTAGCATTTTACTAAAGCAATCATTTCTAATATTCAATTTCGCTAGAGCACTTTGTATAATGAGTTATCTTGGGAGAATTAATCAAGAATATATTCGTAACAAATATCTCGTATAATATTAAGTTAATACATAAATTCTCGGAATGTTAGTTTAATTTAATATTACTTTAAACGTAATATTTTAACTTCATAATAGAATTATGAAAATGTTTAAGTCTATGAATCCCGAGTTCGATACCATACGTGAAGGGCCAATATAAACCAATAAGTTGTTTGATACTTAAGTACGATTTTTATAGTGGACCCAAAGACAGCGACAGGTTCATCACCAGCCCCAGTGTTCCAAATAAGGTCTAGTCAAAAGTTGGTTAAAACAATTAAACACTCAGGATGGCTGCTGTGCCATGGGCTTCGGGTTCGAATCTCAGCCGAAGACAATATTTGTGCAAAAACGCAATTTATTGGTTTTCGGGTCTGTTTGTGTAGTTCGTCCCGTGTCTCTTACACTGCATCTGACCCTTTCTCCGATCTTATCACTTCGGATGTGGAAAGCTGAAGACGTGTTGTGACATTTACGGCACTGTGATATCTCCTGTGCAGTTGAAAGCTGTCGATGGTATTCTAAAGTTGTCGCCGTGTTCGAAGCTGGCCCGGAGTATTATAAGCATAAATGTCTAAAACTCTGAGAGTTTACTTATTAATTTTGTTTAAGCACATTTCTGTTAAAATGAATAGTTAACCATTATTAAAATGACTTAACTTTGGCATTAGCCAATAAAAGGAGGTGGCGAATATTCTTACACCGCCATCATTTGGCATGTTAGTAATTAGCTCTAACTAACTCTAAATACTTATTTAAAATTCAATACATTATATTAGATGCACTAATTTCTGTTTCATTTAAACATACTAAACACAATAATAATTTACTCTAGCTGGAACACAACTGTTTAACAAAAAAAAAACTCCTAAATCATATTAATTTTCACGATTAATTCTTGTTATGATAATTAATTCACTAGTTTTCTTATTAAAGTTCAGGGGTAGATATTTTGTTTCCAATAGCAATTTTATATTTATATTTTAAAATCTTGTAAAAGAAATATATTGTAATGTGTAAGGAGACAAGCAACAATGTCAAAAGCAACTGTCATTTAATTTCAATACATTTCGTTTCAACTCCCACACCAGAATACTTTTTTAAATCCTATTCCCGTGTGTATTTTTAAACAAAATATTGATCAAAGTAAGGTCACACTTAAAAAATTGTAGTATTAGAAAAAAAAACACATATTAATTAAATTAGTTTCTATATTCTGAAGTAATAACAAGCGTCTCAGAAAACGATTCAATCTCATAGTAAGAACAGCGGCGTGTAACAAAGTTCACGCGAAATGTATATTCAATCGATTCACATTTAGGTTAGTACGTATAGCACTCGCTTTCAAAATAAATCGTTCCTCTCAAACATATATTTCAAGTGGTTTCCTCTCCAGTGGAGGGTATACTATCTCTGGCTACTCGATTTTTCCGAAGTACTTATTGACAGACCATCTGTGATATTTTAGTTAGAAATTCGACTGTAATATATAATAACAACTTCTGGTTTTTATACATATAATATAATGATTGGGTAATTTTGACAGAAGACAGAAGTCTAGTAGAAACTAAGAAGACGACAGGCTCATTACCTGTCACTTTGTTCTGAATATACTTAGTTGAAAATCGGATTGGAAATTATTAAATAATTATCTATGTCATTATTTTAACATGTGGCAGATTCCTCTTCTGTCTAGGAGTCGACTGGTCAGGTACCACACTATTACCTATTTCTGCCAACAAACAGTTGTGCAGTGTTCCTACTTTAAAAAATATAGAGAACCAGTATAATTACGGGCTGTGAGGCATTCCATCTTCGTCCTCACGGTTGATAACGCATTTGTAAGTCAATTAAAGTTATTTGCTTGAGTTCATGGTCTGCACTGCCCATTTACTATCAGGTGAATAGTTAACTCGTTGGTTATCCCGAAACAATTTAAAAAACATAATAGGTTTAATTTTATTTTTCTAAAAATTATATATAGTATACCTCAAAACCTAAAAAGTATACAACCAGTGCGTGTTGCGAGAGATTTACGGAAACGAAACTTGGTCTTTCATTGCAGACCGTATGAGGAAGCTCAAAGCTGCTCAGCGGGCTGTGGAAAGGGCTATGCTCGGTGTTTCTGTATTAGCGCTCTTCTCGCGATAGTCTGCAATGATGATATCCGCAGCAGAACTAGGGTAACCGACATAGTCGTTAGAATCGGCAACCTCGAGTGGCAATGGGCCGGCCACATAGCACGCAGAACTGACAACCGTTAGGAAAAAAAGGTTCTCGAGCGGCAGCCACGTGCAGGTAAACGCAGTGCAGTGTATGTCTTAGTGTTACGGGAAGTTGATTTGATGCAGGTTGGTGAGGATCGAGCTTCGTCGCAATCTTTGGAAGAGGCCAATGTTCAGCAGTGGACTTTTAATAGGCTGAAATGATGAATTATTATTTTAAATTCTACTTGATTCATATATATACTTAAGTATAAAAGAAGTAGAAAATCTTTAATTTTTTTTCTTTTTTGTTTTCTTTATGCAAACCCACTTCATATTTCTTATTCATTAACATTTACAAGATTTTCCACTTAAATAATAATATTTTACATAAGTGAAAAGTGTTGTACATTTTACCAAGAGAATTATCTTCTAATTAAATATAATTAAGCTCACCGTCTTCTTATACGTCTTTATTTAAACTTTTTACTTTAATGGTTTTAGAATTTAGTAATACGTATCCGTTCTTCCCGTGGGTGTCGTAAGAAACGACTAAGGCAACATCCTAGAAAATCTCATGGCAATCTCCGAGAGCAAACCCGGTGACGAGGCGAGGATAGGTGTGAGTGCTTAAATATTCCGTAATTGGTCGTCATCGCTGAGCTTACCCTTATAAGACATTTTTGAAACCACCTTCTTTACTTTAAATAATGTTTTATATTTCGAATTTATCTTTTTTGCCATAAAGAATTTAATCATGCGAAAAAAACCTGAATAGAAACATAGGAGAATATATTCTTACATCTCGTTATTATTACAGATTATTCATAACAGAGCGTTTAACGTAAATTCTCTGCGGATTACCAATAATGTTGCGCTATAAATAATGTTTTTATTTCTAAGACAATATGAAACTGAGTTAACAATTATCTCGTTTTATTTTTTCTTTAATTCATGTAAAAATTGAAATAATATGAACAAATATGAAAAAAAAAATATTGAATAATATATCAAAAATACAAAATACTTATACTTTAAGAAAGGTACAGATTCACTATTTCATAGAGAATGTTTTATAATTCCTAGACCTTGCAAGATGTATTATATTCTCAATTACATTAAATATAGTTCCTAGAATTTTTTTTATGTTGTGCTAGAAAACGTATGTAACATATTATCGGCCAAACCAGATTAGAGTTAGTAAACTAAACAGTTTAGAATAAAATAATTTTACATAGGCTAAACAAGTTCTTCATGTTAACAATAGGGTCAACTAGTTTAGCTTAGCTCTAATTAATTATTTTTCAGCAAGCTTAGTTAGATCCAAGTGTTTTACCCAGAATGTATCAGTATTTCCTAGTGCACACCAAAATTGGCATCCCCTATTTTATACAGTTTAACAGTCCCGTATAAGTCCACTCAAAAGTCCACCGCTGGACATTGGCCAATAACATCTAGTATATCATGAAAGCTTTGGCCATACTCATCACGCTGGACAGGCGGGTTGGTGATCGCAGTTCCGGTACTCTGGCTCTAGATATTCCAGTTACCAATCCAGACAACTGGATCTGGCAACAGATCCCATCTTCTGGGTTTAAATTAAGATAAAAATTTATAATCAAAAGCTCAGCGGGCTAGGGAAAGAGCTACGCTCGATGTTTTTTTGTGTAAAAAAATCTTCAACCACGATATCCGCAGCAGATCTAGAATAGCCGTAAGGATCAAGCCACGTAGCTCGTAGAACTAACAAGAGTTGGGAAAGAAAGGTTCTCATATGGCAACTAGTACAGGTAAACGCAGTGTACGACGACCCCACACATGATGGAGTGACGACCTGCACAATATTACGGGAAGTCGATGGTTGCAGGAAGCTTAGGACAGTGTTATTGGGGGCGTCTCATTGACATTTATGGACTTGTGATAGGCTGAAATAAATGGATGATGAATTGATCATAGATATCTTAAAAGAAGAAACCAAATAAAAAAATCTAAATCCGGATAAACTGCCGGATAAAACAATAAAACAATTGGTCCAAAATTTACTCCGTTTTTATGAAGTATAATTGTTATACAGCACCTGAGTTAAAGCTCTCAACTGTCGCAGTTAAATTAACAATTTCCAAAATAGGTGTTTAAGATGGCATGGGTGATTAATAGGGGCTCATGAAATCGCAACATCTAGAGTATTTTCTTCGAAATTCTAAACTAGAGATTCTTGCTAGTTAAGTGAAAATGTCTCACTGGTTTATGAGTGTCGTAATTTGAGGATTGTTGTTTACAAAGTTATTTTAATTTATATAATCAATCATCTTCTATAATATAATAACAATGAGTTTATAAACACCTTTCAAATATGTTAGAATCATGTCAGAAATCTATGTATTAAATACATAGGTCGCGGGCATAATTCCGAAGCCTGTTAACTAATTAAGCGCCGGTATTTAGTACTGCGATCACCTAGGCACTTGATAATGCCTATGTCTTCTTCGTCAGCCTACTGTGAGTTATCTCTGCTGGATAAGTACTTTTCATGTGAGGATTTGCCATCACCGCCACGCTTGGCATGGAAATTGACGAACGCAGTATCAGACACATTGCACGCTGCTGCCCGCCATCAGTATGTGTATTTTCGGTTAGGTTTTTAAAAAATCCAATGAGATCTTCAACGCTTTACTTACTTAGTGGAAACTTACGATACTCACGGGAAGAAAGAAAGTTGCAGTTTCTTATGCCGCTACTATATAAACCTATTTGATGATGAACTCATGGCAGATTTCTACTATGGTGATAAATTAAGAATAACATTTAATTTTTTCTATATTCTACTATCGATATTATATATGTTTCCCTCGACCCTTAGCTTGGTTAGTTGAAGGATTAGCGTTGTTACTTTGTACCGTTCTCTATACCCTCCGCAGGAAAGGTGGAGTCGCGTGGGAAGAGGAGTTTTGTTTTAGTTTGCGATATATGAGGATGCGATTCTCCACTCTCCTTATCCTCTGCGACTACCTCTGATGCGGCCGTTGTGAGTATTGGTGGGTTGCGGGTTAAAAGTGCCAGGTACCAATTTGAAGACTATTTATAGATGATCACAATTTTTGTAATAAATTTTCGATCTTGTCACAATTATGTTGTTCTGTTTATTGTTCTTTCTAAAGCACCGATGTGGAAGTGATGATACGGTTTGAGATCCACCGCTTTCGTACAAATTTAATCAATTCAATGTAAGCCCATTGATTGGTCGTTGATTTTTGTGGTTAACCTCGAACTAACATGTGAGCTGTACTATGAAGCTTGTGCATTTTGATTAATAACCTAAAAAGAGAGGATTATTCACTAAAAAGAGAGGATTCTATATAAATAAGTGATTACTTCTTTGGAATGTCCATAGCGAAAATTTTGTCTTACGTCTAATTTTTGCCTAACGTAGCGGTGGTATACCATACTACGATTGTACTGCACAGCCGAGGTGGAGCCTCTGAGGAGAGAGCGGAGTATTGGTATTACGAAGCACTGGATCAAATTTGCAGGTGGAGGATAGAAGGGGTTAAACTTCCGACTACTGTGGATACCGGACACTGTGGGATTAAGGCTAGGTGCGTGGCCGATATATGACGCAGGTGAAATATTTTTAAATATTTAATTTTGAAAATTATATCATATACACGGCTCTACTCTGTTACAGTTTAATTAAATGTCTAGACGAAAATAACCTATTTTTACTGTTTTCTTTACTTTACTCACCTCCGCTGTCCTAAATACTTAATTATCTACCAAATGGCGCTACTGTAATTTTATTTTAGTATAGGTATAATATGAACTAAAAAACGAATACAAAAATACCGTAAACCAAGTTGCGAACATTCGCTAGTAAGTAATACAATGATAAAATGTTTAATATCAATCGTATAAATAATTTATGAAGACGCTTCCAAAGTATATACGTGTAGCGATCAATGTATTCCCGGCACGGACTAGAAAAAAAAAGAAAATACTGTTAAAATGATTTTTATATATTTCAGTGTAGTTCCCCATAACCTTATTACATTTATTACTTATGTATCGAAACTAACAATTCAATGCTCTTTAAAAAATAACAAGTCCCGCCTAGTCTGAAAAGTGTACATTTATTGCCGCCTTGAGCTGTTAAACGTATCCCTCGAATTTCTTTTCTCAAATTTGAGTAGAATTAATTTCTTGTTTAATTTAATTTAAAACCATAATCTCGTACAATAGCCTTGGAAACACGACCTGTGTGAATCGGGGCTTTGTGGTGTAGAAGCAACACACTGCGGTTAATTTACCACGCATTTCATCATTAAGGATATTTGGGGAGTGAGAGAGGGCGCGAGGGGGAAGGCGCCTCTGCGTACCTCACACACCAAACGAAACGCGGAAGCACAAGATCTCTATTTCAGGCCGGTACTCTGCGAGGCCGTGGTACTACCATGGTCGAGCCGGCTCATTTGTGCAGCAGCAAAAGCCGCCGCTTGGCTCTACCACGTACAGCCGCTATTTGCGCCTTTGCCAATATTCGTGTGTCGTATCCTCGTCCCACATCTTAAGAAATGGAACAGCCTTGAATTTGGTACTGTGATAGTGTGATCATTCTCTAACCAAGAATACCAATTTATTGACGAGATTAGATGAGTGCAGTGCCGCAAAATGGATTTGCTATCCGGGTTTTTAACTGTAAATGTTTCAGATTATTTTAATAAAATAATAATAATTTAGAGCCTTACATTGTAAATTTCCTGCTGCTTAATTTGTGAGGTCCTCGTGAATAAGCAAAGTTAAAATTTATTCAAAAGTTTGTCTCAAGAAATTACTTCAAAACTCAGCCAAGCACTTGTGAGACCACATTTGGTATGTGGTTTCGTCACTTTGACGCCATGTCAGTTTTGCCTGGATAACTCGAAACGTTTACGTAACACAACGCTTTTTGAGACAAATATTTTTTTGAGAGTTACCATAGTCACTTTAACGTCGGTGATTTCTAACATGTTTCCAAGCCAGGGTTTGGAAATATTAACAGACTCATTATTAGTATAAGAATTAACAACAATATTAAAAACATTTGAGATTAGTCTCAATTTTTCTTGCTGGTAGTGTTCCTTTGAAGCTGAGGGGTGTGATTTCAAATCCAGTTCTGAGCAAAATTTGTATGGTAAATATGAATGTTAGTAGCCGAGTCATTAATGTTTTTATGTCTAGGCCAAACAAACTAATACATTCAAAAATGATTTTAAAACATTACTTAGAAATTCTGACTTCTTGATGAGATACGAAAGGTAAGAACTTCATTTTCCCTATCTCTGGGAAGTAATATTACTGTTTGCGTGTCGGAGGACGGAAGTAGAGACGCGTTGCTTACGCTTTCATAAATTGTTTTATTACCTCTCTTTGGATAAAGCGGTTAATATGAAACTATCCTTCTAGGGGTTATTATTCTAAGAGTACAACAAGCAAAATGAAAGTTTATGCTCACAGCTCTAAGGTAGCCACGCAACTTGTTGGAAATCATGGTTATCGAAAAACCACTCCTTAATTAGTGGGCATTACACTGTAATTTTATTATTTTCCGTCCGTCCGTCCGACCATCCACGGTCCTTCTATCAGTCTTTCTTTTAAAGAGCTGTTCCTTTGGAACCGTAAGAGGTAGACGGTTGAATTTTTACAGATTTTTTTTATAATAGCGGATATCCTAATAAATAATAAAAAAACAAAAAGTAAGAATTAAGGGTGTCTCTTATACATACAGACGTTTTTTTTTTCAACGTGTTTTGTTTATACTTTATTGTAAAAATGGTTTTATTATCGGAAAGATGGCAAACGAGCAAGCGGTTCACCTGATGGTAAGTGATCACCATCGCCTATGAACATCTGCAACACCTCTGGTGTCACAGGTGCATTGCCGGCCTTTAAGGGCATTTGGGAGATGGAAGAAAGGATGAGGAAGGGGATGGTAAGGAAGAGTGGGCCTCCGGTTACCTCACTCACCGTACGAAACGCAGAAGCACAAGATGCCTCTACTTCCCGCCGGTATTCTGCGAGGCCGTGGTATCAATATTAAATTCAGTATTCAGTAGAAGTATCAAAACTTCTCGGCCTAACAATCGTTAAAAAAGCTTACTAGAGATTGAATGCATAGAGAACAATTTAAATCGCGGAGGTGGAGCCTGTAGAGATGTATTCGTATGTATATACTCGATAATTTATATATAAATAATAGATAAAATATAGATAACGTTAGTTTTGCTGCGGATATAATAATGTTTTAACCGAGCAGTTACGAAACTTAAGACATTCTTGTTTTTGTTTTAGATCGCTTCCATTTCACTCGTGACAACTTTATAGACTCATTTTTAGCGTTCTGCGTTTTCTAGAGTTCCGTAACTAATTGATATTTATTTTGTATCAATCAAAACAATACTGATTATATTTTTAACCATAAAGTCGCGATGTCTAAATCAGATAAACCAATAATGTAAAAAATTGATAAACAGAAAGTAAGATTAAATAAAAGGAGGGCAAATACACTGAAATATTTTCACGGGTACAATTGATGTTTGAGTTGATAGCAAACATTGACAAAACAAAGGTTTAGAATACTTCTTTGGTTTGAACGCGAACTATCGAGGAGCTGCAACATCACTATTATGCGACATGGCGACATTAAAATGTTGCATTTAGAACGCAATGCAGATTATGAAGTCGACTGTCTACCTCTAACTGAGTTCAACGATTTATACTGTGTAATTAAGCATACTTAAATGTACCTATTTGACCCTGCTTCTTGAAGGTCTTTTAATCCCGACAGCGTAAAATACAGGGAATATTAATATACTTTGCATTCATCTTCCATTTTTCTATGAAACATTTAAGAGAGTTATTCATGACAATCCATCCCAAACTGAATCGGAACTCATTCATTAATCCGTTGGTTTTCAAGTTTCAGGATCTGGAACAAACCTTGCTGGGTTTGTTCCTGATGCTGAAAATTATTTTCTTTTTTAATTTAATTTCATTTAAAACTGAAACCTTTCAAGGCCGGGGGAAATGGACACGACAAAATGGCTGTGTTTTGTCGAATAGCAGAATGACACGCAACACCCTGGTGATATCGCCGGGGGTTCCCCGGTAGAAGACCGCTACGCAGCTGTTGGTGCTGAACGCCTTTCGGTCTACGAGGCCCATAGGCGCAGGTAAGTTTTTTTTTCCTTCGTAATATAAATTAACCAGCCTCTGGGGGCCTGAGCTATATTTCGTATTCCGCAATAATTGATTGCCCCCGCTGCACGGTGTCCCTCGCGTACACGCCTTTATGACTACTACTACATGTACATACCTCTCTAGTATACTGACCTTAATAAAGAGCCGTAATATTATTTCTAAAATATTGTAGTCTGAGTACCAGTACGTTAAAATTACGTAAAGCGTACATTTGACAATGCATCAGGCATTCTTCTCACAGATATCGTAAATTATAATTATTGTATATTATCTGTAGCCGCGACATCGACCGTGTTATCATGTGTCATCGTTAAAGCGTTCTCTACTAACTTTTAAGACCCGTTTATCCTGATTACGCGTAGAAAGTTTCATTAAAATCGGTTTATTTCCATCGAAGATTTTGGACTTAAAATTATGTATGCATAGCCGTGAGGCCTAAACGCTCTTAAACAAAGTTTTTTAAACCCTCTCATGTGAAATTTCAACTCAAGAATAAATAGTGCCAATATTCGAACATGTTTGTTTAATTATTAACATTACATCAAGACGTGAACACAACTTGGAATTAATTAAGGTTGGGTTGGATCGTGTGCCCTTCCCCATCGAAGCCGAGAATTCACAGCCTTCTGTTTCTGTTAAAGACATAATTATATTCAGTCAGATGTAATTTTATTCTTACAATAATTATTCCACGTCGATTTTAAGTTATAAATTTGCGAAAGAAGTTATTTGCAAATTCTAACACTGATAAAAAATTACTTCATTATGCCTGAATAGCTTAACATTATCTAGCCAATTTGATGAAAATCTTTAATCTTACTTTTGCCATTTTACATCGGATGTAATCACAGCAGTTTAACCTTCGCTTATACCTAATTTAACGTTATTTTTCGATAAAGTTGTTATGATGTTCATTAAAACCTACTCTTTATCGAGCTGGTCCTTTGAGTACTATGATTATATTTATATAATTATATAATTATGATTATAGACACAAAAAAAATTTGCGTTCCAAAAACAATGCTAGTCTAATTAAAAGTAGGTATGATACAATTTATTTATTTTTTATTTATATTTATTTATTTTTATTTATATTTATTTGTTGATCATATGTATATATTGTAGTGAAACAAGGTTATTAATACGGCTGCACGTACAAGAAAGAAAGTAAAATCTATATAAAGAGAAAAAATTAAGCAGGAAATCGTTTTTGTTGCACTTTTATTGATAGTTATTTTCTATGGAGAAACGTATATCATCCGATAAAAATTGTATTATATTTTAATTTAATTGTATGCCAATCAACGGCTTTAGCTGCTGCTCGAATAGGCCGGCTTGTCCGAGTCTTACCACGACCACGCAGAATACCGGCGTGATGTACAGCCATCTTGTGCTTCTGCGTTTCGTTACCGGAAGCCCATTCCTTCACCCCATCCCCCCTCGTTATCCTCCCTCCCATTTCACAAATATCCTCAAAACTCATCAGCTCCCCTCTGGTATTGCAGATGTACATCGGCGACGGTAATTATTAACATCAGGTCAGCGTGAGAAAAGAATTCGATGATAAATAAATAAATGGCGACAAATAAAGCTTTCTAAACGTTGCTAAAGTTCTTTCGTACGTATAGAATCGTTGTTCTAACGTATAGAAAATCTTTATTATACCTAATGGGTCCACAAAATATTTTCTACTATTAACAATTGTATTGTAATATAAAATCGACTGCGTAAATTATTGTACCTGACTGCAGATCCATGAGTCTTGGGTTTGAATATCACCTCCAACTAATGTTTGTGCAAAACACAAATTATTCGTTTTGGGATCTTGTGCTGTGTGCGTCTCGAGCCTCTGCCACTGCATCTGAACCTTCTTCCTGATTGTAGGGTTTGAACCTGCATTTTCAGTTTTGAACTCAAAGGAACTCTACCAACTTGTCTATAGAGCGTTCAAACGTTTTAAGTAAACAAGGGAAAATGTTTTTCTAGCGTCAAAATTCTGTTATTTTATCCTCTTTACAGTATTAAAATTCATGGCGGACTCAAAAAAAACCGCAGGTTCGTTCGCCTGCAATATAACGAAATGAGAGGGCTGTGGAGTAGCGTCTGAGTACTAACGTGAATGGAGCTATATTTCGTATTCCGCAATAATTGATTGCCCCGCTGCACGGTGTCCTCGCGTACACGCCTTTATGACTACTACTACATGTACATACCTCTCTAGTATACTGACCTTAATAAAGAGCCGTAATATTATTTCTAAAATATTGTAGACTGAGTACCAGTACGTTAAAATTACGTAAAGCGTACATTTGACAATGCATCAGGCATTCTTCTCACAGATATCGTAAATTATAATTATTGTATATTATCTGTAGCCGCGACATCGACCGTGTTATCATGTGTCATCGTTAAAGCGTTCTCTACTAACTTTTAAGACCCGTTTATCCTGATTACGCGTAGAAAGTTTCATTAAAATCGGTTTATTTCCATCGAAGATTTTGGACTTAAAATTATGTATGCATAGCCGTGAGGCCTAAACGCTCTTAAACAAAGTTTTTTAAACCCTCTCATGTGAAATTTCAACTCAAGAATAAATAGTGCCAATATTCGAACATGTTTGTTTAATTATTAACATTACATCAAGACGTGAACACAACTTGGAATTAATTAAGGTTGGGTTGGATCGTGTGCCCTTCCCCATCGAAGCCGAGAATTCACAGCCTTCTGTTTCTGTTAAAGACATAATTATATTCAGTCAGATGTAATTTTATTCTTACAATAATTATTCCACATAGATTTTAAGTTATAAATTTGCGAAAGAAGTTATTTGCAAATTCTAACACTGATAAAACAATTACTTCATTATGCCTGAATAGCTTAACATTATCTAGCCAATTTGATGAAAATCTTTAATCTTACTTTTGCCATTTTACATCGGATGTAATCACAGCAGTTTAACCTTCGCTTATACCTAATTTAACGTTATTTTTCGATAAAGTTGTTATGATGTTCATTAAAACCTACTCTTTATCGAGCTGGTCCTTTGAGTACTATGATTATATTTATATAATTATATAATTATGATTATAGACACAAAAAAAATTTGCGTTCCAAAAACAATGCTAGTCTAATTAAAAGTAGGTATGATACAATTTATTTATTTTTTTATTTATATTTATTTGTTGATCATATGTGATACTTGTATAGATGTTAACATTACAAGCTTAGTGTTTGTACCAAAAGTAGATAGATCTAAAGTCTGAAGAGTCAGAATCACCTTTTTGAATATCCACCAAACAAGTGAACGCGATGTAACATATTTACAGAATAGACAGCGGCTTGATAGGTAGTTGATGTAGACGGCACAAAGTTGGTGTCTCAAAATGAGTGCCATCCAGGTAATGGTTGCGACCCTCATAAACCACGCGCGAGAACCAGAGCCACTTTTGTACGAGAAATGTAGACTGGTAGTACCGATCATATGTATATATTGTAGTGAAACAAGGTTATTAATACGGCTGCACGTACAAGAAAGAAAGTAAAATCTATATAAAGAGAAAAAATTAAGCAGGAAATCGTTTTTGTTGCACTTTTATTGATAGTTATTTTCTATGGAGAAACGTATATCATCCGATAAAAATTGTATTATATTTTAATTTAATTGTATGCCAATCAACGGCTTTAGCTGCTGCTCGAATAGGCCGGCTCGTCCGAGTCTTACCACGACCACGCAGAATACCGGCGTGATGTACAGCCATCTTGTGCTTCTGCGTTTCGTTACCGGAAGCCCATTCCTTCACCCCATCCCCCCTCGTTATCCTCCCTCCCATTTCACAAATATCCTCAAAACTCATCAGCTCCCCCTCTGGTATTGCAGATGTACATCGGCGACGGTAATTATTTAACATCAGGTCAGCGTGAGAAAAGAATTCGATGATAAATAAATAAATGGCGACAAATAAAGCTTTCTAAACGTTGCTAAAGTTCTTTCGTACGTATAGAATCGTTGTTCTAACGTATAGAAAATCTTTATTATACCTAATGGGTCCACAAAATATTTTCTACTATTAACAATTGTATTGTAATATAAAATCGACTGCGTAAATTATTGTACCTGACTGCAGATCCATGAGTCTTGGGTTTGAATATCACCTCCAACTAATGTTTGTGCAAAACACAAATTATTCGTTTTGGGATCTTGTGCTGTGTGCGTCTCGAGCCTCTGCCACTGCATCTGAACCTTCTTCCTGATTGTAGGGTTTGAACCTGCATTTTCAGTTTTGAACTCAAAGGAACTCTACCAACTTGTCTATAGAGCGTTCAAACGTTTTAAGTAAACAAGGGAAAATGTTTTTCTAGCGTCAAAATTCTGTTATTTTATCCTCTTTACAGTATTAAAATTCATGGCGGACTCAAAAAAAACCGCAGGTTCGTTCGCCTGCAATATAACGAAATGAGAGGGCTGTGGAGTAGCGTCTGAGTACTAACGTGAATGGAGCTATATTTTAGTATATTTACTTACCATTTGTAAGTATGTAAATAACAAACCAATTATTTCTATAATATAGTTATTATAAGCCACGATAGCCGAGTGATTAGAGTATCTGCCTAGTAATCAAGACTGGAGTTCGAAATACCATTGATTTGTATCGTAGGCTTGGACACAAAAAAGGCGCACCATATCTCACGTTGCTCCAAATGAGCTCTGGTGAAAAGTGGGCGGGTAGTACTTAAATGTCGAAATTCTACCTCTGACTTCATACGTGGTAGAGCCAAGCGGCGGCTTTTGCTGCTGCATAAATTCGCCGGCTCGTCCGGGGAGTACTACGACCTCACAAAATACCAGCGTGAAGTAGAAGTATATTACGTTTAAAAAATTGCTTGCAAATTTATTTATAAAAAAACATATTATTTATAATTTTTATCAAAAGTTTTCATCTTTAAATACATAAGTTGATTATAAAACGTACAACGATAGAAAATAAAATTGTATACGGTATTATATCCAAGTATTCGCAAAAACTGTCCCGCAATGTAACGGATTTGATAGAAAACACAAAGACAAAGACAATGTAGCTTCTGCCTTTTTTACGTCCATTTGAACTGAAAGCTTTCAGGAAAAAGCTTGTTCCGGATGTGGTTTACGCTAGAGTTCCGCTTTAGCGAGTCTTTGGATTTGCATGTTCAGTTGCTCTTTCATTTGTTATTACCATTCTTTACATTAACAATTGTCTTTCTCTAATAAAAAAAAAAGTTATAGAAAAATAAGGCTGGACTTTTACATGGTCAGTACGTAATTGTACATTCAAATAGGAATTAAATAAAACTTTCATTACTTTATTTCTAGATAAGACCGTATAAAAGAGTACACATTACAGTCACATACTGCTTAGGTGATTTGGATTCAAATCCTGAACTACAAAAATTGGTCAGATAGCTATTTAAGAGCTGAATTGAACATGTTCTTGGCAGTAACGAAAAACACCATGAGATCCTCCATGTCAAAGAACAATAAAAAATACGTTTTGTCGATATGAGAAGTCTACTAATCGGCGCTGGTACAGCGTGACGACCCCTTCCATGATACAAAACATATTTAGACATTGAGAGCATTTGTTCAGAGGCCAGTGGGATATTTATAGACAGTATCTTTAGTTTACTTTTACATGAGACCTATGATTTGCACATCAAATCGTGATGTAATATATTCTAATATTACATTAATAAATTTATGCAACGATTTCGTTGAAATTACACAAAACAATTTTTTATCTCAATTTTGAATAAATGATTAAATAATATTATTAATTTTTGAAATAATAAATAAAATAAGTAAAATGAAGGCGAATTGGTAACATAAATGTGTCAACTTACAAAAAAATTTTAACGGGCAAAATTGCAGCTATGTAGTTTTACAATACCACAAAAGGGGTAAAGAATGAAGGGTTACACGAGTATATCTGTCGAGTACTATTACGTGAGGACGTCTGTCTCGGCAATCATTCCGCTATATATCAATTTAAGCATACGTCTATAAAATCATGAAACTTAGTAATTTTCTCTGGAAACTATATTGTATTAATAATTTAAAATATTCTGTATAAATCATTATACTTATTAATGAAAGAAATTACTATTTTAATAATTTAAAAATTACAAAGGATATTAATGTATCCGTACCGCATGGTGTTTATGGAAAATCTTCCATTTAATACATGTCTGTTTTCGTGGTATTCTCGTATCGTTCGCATGCAATTTAAGTACTCGCCTGAATGAAAGACTGAAAACGAACTGAATGACATCCGAATGTGGCGATTATGGCAAATCGTCTTTATGGGAGAGGTCCTGCAGTGGACTATCAATCCTCTTTAGGGAGAGGCCAATACCCTGCAGAAGACTATTCACAGGCAGTTCAGGTAAAGAGTAGAAATTAAAAAGGGATAAACGTGAACTATAAAAATCAAGATGCGTATGTACATCAATGTTTTATTCAGTTGGTAATCAGACAGCACTCTACCTAGCTCTCGTTTGTTTATATCGCAAACAAGGAGTTGGACAATCGTATCAATTGCTTTATACTATGTACATTTTTTCATACTTATGTTATGAATCTTGTGAATGTTAATATTATAAACACTGATTATCATAATCCACTGAACTTATTTTAATGAAATATTGTAAGAAGATACCTTGAAACTTGTGGAAGGTACTACTAATATAGTAAATAAAGTACAGAGACTTAACATGTCATAACAATAGAATTTCTATTGTCGCAACACGTGGGGTGATTGATTATTTTCTTATGGAAGTAAGCAGCAGGATGAGTCAGACGGTTCCCCTGATGTTAAATCTATAAATTATTAATAGGCACAGTCGTCCGCCCATAAACCAAACGGATATAGAACTTCGGAATATATGCAAATTAAGAGCACTATACATATATGTCGGCCTATACCTTAGCTAATTTTTATGACATACTTTATTAAATTAATTAAGATATATTAATATTTAACTAATATTTAATATTTAAACAAAATACCGTATAGTAACACGAAATCCTTAGTTCTGTAGATCTCTTCAATTAAATAAAAGTAAGTGCATAATTCACAAACACATTTTTTTACAACATAATTAATTTACTATAAATATTTAATTTTGAAACTACGGAAAATAAGTGTGCTTATTTTAAATTAATTTAATTAATTCGTTTAACCATTTTAGTAGTCCCAGGTTGTTTGCAACGTTAATTTTTATCGAAATTTTACTATGAAAACTATATTTTCATCATAAAATCTAAATCTATTGCTTCCCCTGAAATAATGCGTTATCGTTCATGCGCGATAAAATCCAATAATAAATTACGCTTTAACGCTGCCGCTACAGACATGAGTATAAATTTTAACTAAGTCGGATGAACCTCGCTGTCGTAGAACTGTTAGAATTATTTGTTTGATAATATGAAATATAAAACTTTCAGTTCTATTTCTTGATCGGCAGAGAACAGATTTACATAAAAATCAAAATCAAATTTTCATCGCCAACATTTTCTAATCCACGGACATTTGCTTTTTAAAACAGCGCCTAACCTTTCCGTTATCAAAGATGATGATGAAGACAAATAACTATTTTAATTGTTCAAACCAGTGGATACTTAAAGTTGGGGTAAACTGCTCGAAAGTCCTTTTTGATATTTATTGGGGAAGAGTTGCAGTAGAGCTAGTGTATCCCTATCCTGAGAGCCAGGCAGTAACGTCGGTATAGCGATCATTCTGGCTAGTGGTTAATAATCCGATCAGAGGGCGTATCCCATGTATCCCTCGTTTTCGGGATTACTTGTTTCATTCAAATGTAAAAGTATTATTACGGTATGTGTGGCATTACATGCTAGCCCTCAGTTGACAACACGTCTGTGACCTTCTTCGATTGAGGTTGTTAGCAGGTGTCAAAGGGCTGCCACTTATCGTCATGTGGACTAACAGCTCGTTTTTCTTCGAGAAGCTATTATGGTTACCACGCTTGGCATGTAGGTTCACAAACGCAGTATAATTGCCGTTATTAATGTCAGTAAATGACGAAGATTTCCGAAAATACAGCTTTATTTCTTAATACATGCATGAGATACGCCCACGAAAAGTAGAAGACTGATTCTGGACTTAGATGCGGAATACAACAGTTCAGGGCTACGGCTGGTTTGAGAAAATACTACACGTTTAGGGCATAAGATGAATTTGTGTTCCAAATGCCGTTTTATGGTTACACACCAACTATCAATTACAGAAGTACAGTAGTTTTATGTATTGTTTGGCTCATAGCGAGAAGCATTTGACTCCGCCCGAATACACCCCACTACTAATGAAATAAAGCAGTGTGCAACGAGCCGTCGTTTGACTTGTATGTGTCCAACTTGAACCCGCGCCCTCTCGGAGTAAAACAAGTAGTTTAGTTACAGGATATTTTTTTTTACTCCAGGACCCCGTTCCGTTATATGTCCAGGGTTCAGTCGTAGCGTTTTTCACTTGCGATTATCGAAGAGAATACACTTTCCATCACATGTCACAATTCTATCTAAAATCCTTTCATTTCTGTACCTAATCACCAAAGCAGAGCAATCTTGAACGCGTGCTCCTTTATGCACATCAGTTAATTAATAGTACACCCATTTCTCTAGTTTTTAAATTTTTGCCTAATTAGTGCAAATGAGTTAATATAGTGGGTAAACTAACTTCAAACGATGACACTAATACTTTGGTAAGGCTATATATTAAGATTATAGATAGTTTCATAAGGATCGTCTTTCGTCGTTGTTTCAAATTGTCGTTATTTACCTTAGTGTCTAGTGTTCCTCGTGGTTTATTATTCAAGTCAAAGTTTTCACTATGATAGCGATTAAACCAACCTTTATTAGTCGTTTCGTCTCCAAACGCATATTAAAAAATTACTCTTATTTTCGAGTTCTGCTGCATGTTTACCTCAAACATCAAAATGGCATAAAATATTTTAATTCGGAATGTTATAGCTTTTATGTAAAAAAAGAATCTTAGACCATGCAGTTTGATTTTAAAGTGGCCACTTCATTAAAACGAAAATTTCATATTTTATCCCGTATTATTACCGATAACCGATATATTTCACTAGCCCTAAAATATCTTGGTCAAAGACCTTATCGGCAAAATTCAATAACATTTTTCCGCGTTCATATAGAAAGCAAGAATGAAACAAAAAACATATTCATGAAGTTCGCACAGAAAATAAAATCATAATTTAAAAAATCCGTCATACATTAAACAAGTATACATTTTTAAGGACAAAAAGTCGTCCGTTTACTCAGTTTAAAGATAAATACTGATATATACTGATGTGGAAATTTATAAGTGATTTAGATTACGGAAGCATCTTCGAGCTATAAACCCAAAGACACTTACTGCGCAGGATAAACTTCAGCATAAGAGATCATCGTTCGATCTCTCTCTGACCATTCCACTTCAATTATATATGCAATTAAATCGGAGAAAATATGAGATCAATATGACATGGACAAAAATCTGATGCTTAATTATTAATTACTTTACAACATAATGCTGAGATTCAAATGCTGAGGCCTCGTCAACACTTTTATTTCTCGGCGTTATGAAACAAAGGAAAAAGTCTAGAAAATCTTAAAGGCCACCGATCGATGACGGGATAAACATCTCGAAAAATACCAGTTTAAAATTAAGCAGGCAAGAAGGCAAGCAGCTGGTTTTAGGGTGGTACTGCGATCGCTAATCCGCTTAATGGCGATTATTGCAAATCCTTTTTGTTGGAGTTGCCTATGTCCTGCAGTACACTATTAACAAGCTGTGGTAAGGTCAGGTAATGAAACAACAGAAATTATATTGTTATGGCACGTAAAGCTGACCTGGACGTCTTTTTGCTGTTTTACACTGTTGAAAGTTATAGTTTCTATTTTTACACATAATTCTCAGAAATTTTTTGGATTAAAAGGAAAAAGATATATCTCATTCTAGATATATCGATGTTTAAAAAACATCAAGTAAATACTTATATTAACCTTAAAAATGTCAAAACATATTAAAAAACAAGTATTAAGTAAGTAAAACATTAAGTAAACAAAAATACATCGTTAATATTACTATGTATAATGAATTGAGATTAAGATAGAACTTTGTATCTACTCTGTTACTATATTTTGACAAAGGCCCTATCACGAAAACCCATCAAGATGCTCAATCAACTAACAAATTGGTTATCCAATGATGAAACCGTGGAGCCTTTTACGGAAAGATAATTTCAAAGACAACCTTCTTAAAATCAATGACAGATTTATTGATATTTGGAAAGGCAAAAGGGAAAATCATTCAAGCAATGGCGTATTCTGTACTGGAAAGTTCGATATTTTCTTATAAACACAATTTTTTTTGGAAATTTTGTAGGAATTTCTCCGAGTCATGGAGATAGTTTATATACACAAACATGAATAAATACCTAGATGAGAAATAATTATTTGTAGTCCATACAAATACCTATCCATCCTAGACCCGCCGCCTCAGGTAAACGCTTAGCCACCCCGCCACCGACATTATCATAAAATATCGAAACATTTTGCATTACTTGCTTACTTTTCTCACGTCGCATTAGTCAACTGTATATATGTGTACTATCGTTTTCTACACGCCTGCGGCGTTAATTTAGACAATTTAAATATTAAGACTTCTCCCTTTATGGAATTATATACGAGCCTATGTTTTGGGGGTCATATATTTATTTACATATTTCTGGTCCGTACTAATCGCGTAAATACAAGATAACAATCGATCACTGGTTATTGTACTGACAAGAAAAGCAGTGAATAAAAGAGGCCTTCTGCAACAGTGTTATATTTATAAGCGGTGATTGATAGTTTGTGCTCGAATACCCCATTGTTGGCAAGGTAATAGCCCCCTAAGTACATCTCCTTACATATACCAATGAGATTTCTTCGGAGCTCAATCTAGAGGAAACGGATTAATATAATTAAAAGCCAAAAAATATATTACTAATTCATATTCACATGCATGGTTTCGTAAACTAGTATCTTCACGCCCACAAGTCTATTATGAGAATGGATTTCAAGTTTTCTGAACATGACGCGAACGATCGAAGACAAAGATCGTTAATCGACTGAACATAAAACAGTAAATGCTCGGCGTTCCTCGGATGTCTATCTTACAGCGGCGTAGTTTTTACTACCAATGATCGATATATAAACTTTTATACAATCATAGGAATAGAAATTATTTACCACTGTCATGTTAGTGCACCTTAACAATATCTCTTCACGCCTAGGGTTGACTGGCTAAGAATGCCAAAAGGCATTAAGTCCGCCCTTTGCATTGCATTTCTTAAGGTATACAAATTAAGTTTAAATAAATAAATAATTTATCACATTTTTGTAAAATAACTTCTTTTTCCGTCTTTAAATATAACAATACTTTGAAAGCAAACCCGAACAAGTGAGGTCTTGAATCTCTAATTGGGCCCCTTTCTAAAGAAATTTAGTTTTCCCCCCGTGGAGTGTAAATAGAGTAAAAGTAAAGTAGCATGCTACTATAAATGTTCTACTCTTGGACAAAGACCTCTTATTTCAGAGCGTTTTCATGCATGCATTACTGGACTTAAAACTGCAATTCACAATTTTAGAGATGCCGGCACTGAAAATCGAGCCCAGGTCACCCGTATACCAAGACAAGACATTACAATGGAAATATCTTAAAAAGGAATGATATTATATATCACTCAACGATTAAAATTATTATCTATTACACCCAATTTAAAAAAAAGCTATTTAAGATTACTCAAGCGCATTAATTAAACTGTATAATTTTTAATATTCAGTGTACACCATAAATGTCTATCAAATATTGCTAGAAATAAACGTTTTTATCTTATTTATAAACATTTCGTTAAAATATAACAGATTATAGGTATAAAGCGGAAAACTATGTAAAGTTTCATAGATGAATTCGTAAAATTCTTAGTATAAATTCAAAATTTAGGTGGATAACAATGTATATAACTTTTCTAAGCATTTTCAATGGCTCCAAATCCGAAATTTATCTTGGTTTCCAGACCATTAAACAAGAAACTGCTGAGCTTGAAATGATAATATACACGCAATCTAAATGGCCTACAGATGTACGGAAAATTGCTTCTTTTTGTATAAATATACCGAAAATTCCCAAAAATTTATTTAAACTAACCCTCGGTTACATAAAAGTGCGTTATGTGTATCATAAAGAAAAAGTTTAATTTCGTTACCCATAAACATCGATAAAAAGCGATAATGTTGAATAAATTGTACGCTTTCCTGGCATCACGGAGTAATAAAGTTATTTTAACAGCATCGTACGAAAGAAAATTTATTCGTATGTACTTTGGATATACACACCAAACAAAACTGACCTGTTACAGTTTAGTTTTTGTTAATTAAAACCTAGAACTGACTTTAAGGGAAAACCCATTTTACTAACAGTAAATTAAGAGCATAATTATAAATAAAACTTCATATCAATGTTACTAATTTTGTTTTTTTTTTAAAACATTACACGCGATGGCGATGCTTCCGATGACATCATAACTCGATTAGTGATATTGATTAATTGACTCACTTTGTCAAATAAACTTTTTGTTCTGAATATTTCTTTTACTCAACTTTCTATTTTCATTTCATATTCAGTCTGTTTTAAGACACGTAAATATTTTCAAAAAGTTTGATAGAAGGTACCGTGGTACTACCCAGGTTAAGCTGGCCCTTTCGAGGAGCAGCTAAAGCCGCCGCTTGGAACTACCACGTGGCGATATACCAATCTCAATTATTTATATGAGCGACGTGTGCGCGTTCTAGTTTGGAGGATGAGGAGAGAGGGGGCTGCTATGCTCAGCCGTGGACTGTAACGACTGACAGACAGAATAATTAAATGAAAAATCCTTCAGATTTACAGTCATCGTCTAATGATACCACCCACCAGTAGCGTTAACGCGTTTACGGCGCTTATGAACCCATATGCAGTGAGAACGGGTAAAGAAATCTTTACCGCTTTGCTAGCTCTCTCTTCAGCAGTGGATTTAAACAGGCTGATGAACAGAAGATGATTTTTTAAGTAATTACATACACGGCGATATGTGTATTAATTTCACTATCTGAAAACCCATTGTTTTTTTGTGTTGTGTTAATTTTTAAAGATCAAAATGTATCCAATTTCACTGCCCATATTTTACCGTCCAACCTGTTATTGGAAAAACGATGTGTATTTTATTACTGTCCGAAACGGTTACATATTACGGGTCGTTTAAATCACAGCCATTTTTATAGCCATCGAACAAAATGATAAGCCTATAAAATAATTTCTAGACATATTAATATAACATGTACGACTTTCATTTGTTAATTTTTTTCCTGCAAATTTTAATAACTGCATAAATTATAAATTCTTACTCCGACTTTCTTTAAGGATTTGCAAAATTAGTCCAATATCTTGATGGAGAAGCATGGAAACTGGAATTCACTACTACTACTAGGATTCATTACTAATAGGAGATCTAGTTTCCATCAGAAGTTTCCATCTCAAACTTCCAAAACTAGCCCTCTGGCGTGTAGCAGGTATTGGCACTTTGATTTTTACAATATTTTATATTTGGAGTTAAAGTATGATATTACCCTCATTATGCCATAGATTTCTGCCATCTCGAGTGATGATCATCCATGGCTTTGCAATAACGCTCTGGGGATGTGAACTCTACAAAGTCTATAGAGGTTCTCTACAAAGTCTTCCTGAGAACAAAGTTATTTTCTTGCACGAAATTCTCAAAATCACTGAAAAAATGGTAATCGGGTGGGGCTAGGTCTGGCGAGTACGGACGATTACGTATGGCATGTTAGAAAGATTTTTCGAGCATTCCGAGGTCTTCCGTTAACATGGGTAATAATAGCTAAGATCAATTGTCGAGCCAGGATTATTTCTCTCTGAGTATATTCTCAATAGACATAAGCAATTATTGATAAAACGGACCTCAAAACTATGAAATGACCACCACACAGTTACCTTTCCATGGGTGAGCTTTGCTTAACTATATTTGACCTGGGTCACCTATTTCATTTGGACCTATTTGAACTATATCAGGCATTGCGTTTTTCGCTTGCGATTATCGTAGATCTCACGTCGCAATCTGTCCAAAACCTCTTAATTTTATTTACCCACTCATTAAAGCAAGGAATGCTTCAACGCGTGCTCCTATATACACATCAGTTCATTAGTGCAGGTACGAGTAGGTCAATATTGTGGGTAAAGTAATGTCAAATTATGACGATTATTCCTTGGTTGTAATTCAAGTCGAAAACACACACATTTTTTTTACGAATGTGATTAAACCATTAACGCCAGTGCCTTCGTTAGTCGTATCCTCTCTAAACACAACATCGGTATTGGGTGCTGTCTCTGTTGCGTACCACGTCAAAACCCGTATTACTCTAATTGTTGAGGTCAATGTTTAACTCTAATACTGAATGTAAAATTTATTGAAAGTTAAACAACAGAATGTTATGAAATTTTTGAATTTATAAGGTCATATTTAACAAATTTTCGGGTCAAACAAATCTAATAACTTTATAATTTTTTAACTATTAATGTGAATCGCAGTGGAAAATATTACAGTTAATATATAATAGGTAAAGTTTCAAGTTTGTACGGCTTTTTGTTTATAAGGAAATCTACTGCGAAAGATGGTTAAATAGACAAACTGGTAGTAAGTACGACATTTTGAACGTTTTTTATTGTATTGGAGTGATAGTTGCAGTGCAGTGTGGCACTTGCTGCTTCAGCCAATGGACACCTGAAAACTGCAAACACCTTCATCTAATTACGAGAATACAGATGCGATGTCGACACTGAGAAATGAAATGGAATGTCTGAAGGCTGAAATTATACTAGCTTTCTATACCCTACAAACCGAGGAAAATTACAGTGTCTGCACTGCTGATTGGCGAGCGTAAACTTGTTAGAGGGCGATACCTATTCAGACGGTGTCTAGACAGAAACCTATCACCTGGTCGAAGGAGGTTCCACCGGAGGTTTACCATATTTCGGTACTCATACCACTTTGACTAAAAACCTAAATATTTGTTTTTGTCTTGCAAAATGTTGCCGAAATTCGATGACTGTAGATGACATAGGGCCATGCTTTGTTATAATAATATTTTTGTGGACTTCCTATTTTCAGTAGAGGACCTGTAACCAGCTGTAGTGATGATGATGATGATGAAGAACATGAGTAATGATGCCCAGGTGGTTTTGTGGTTACCGTACCTGACAACTGTGCTACGAGAATGGCTCCTGGCCATCAAAGCCTTCGAATCCCAGCTAAACCAATATTTCTGCAAACTATTGGTTGTCGGGTTTAATAGTATTATGTACTCAAGTTTTAACGCTGCAACGGATATGGGAAGACGAGTGAGTGCATTTGTATATGTGCGTACACTTACGGTACTATAAAATCTTATGCGCAATAGGCAAATTCCGTGTAGATACGGTGTGGTATGGGCAAAGTATTCGAAAATAGTCGCCGTGGTCCAAATGGATCAGGACATCATCGTTGTAGTGGAATTAAAAATACACTGACTTTTATAAATTTGGTTATTTAATTTAAAGCATTTGCTCACAACTTTTAACAACAAGCGACTTTCGGAAAATTAAATTAATAATTAGGATGTTTTGTAATATATTCCATTTAATACCGAATCATACTAAACTAAACAATAATTAAAACTATAGTTTCCAACAATATTAAAAGTATTACTTACTACGATTCACTTCTTTTAAGGTAACATATAGTATATGACAGTTCCATAAAATGAACTTTAAATAAAAAAAAAATATGTACAGTACAAAGCGACAGAACAGTTTATTAATTGAATGTTTTATACAAAAATTTGTTATAATGGTTTGGAAAAATTCTACGTATTGTATTGTGACACTTAATCATATCAAGTAAGATAGTAACTTATTACATAACACGTTGCGTGTCGATAAAATAAGTGACTAAAAGTATTTATGGCGAATATTTCAGTCTTTGCCTCATTAATGATAAAAGATACACTCATATGGCTAAACCTGACTATGTGAAAATGTTTCGAAGGTATCAGTATGAGGCCAATCTGATAATTTCATAAACGACATCTTTGATGTGTACTTACATTTAACCTTTTGAATTTCTCTAACAAAATTGTTTTTGTTGTTAATGTTTTTGAATTTTCGATCTTCCTCTTCATTTATAGAATATGTTGTTAGGAAATCCATTACCTTACCCCAAAAATGTATATCATTCCACAAAATCGATATTTTTTGATCTCGTTGTTCTTTGAGGAAAGCATAAACAGAATTATCGGGGCCAATATCTACGAAAATGTAAATAGTTTTCTTCGCTTTCATCATTTCTTCGCGAATTTTTTTGATGTTCACATGACTATAAGTTGTCATCAAGTAGTTTGGCGAAAATATCACAAGTGTCATAATCTTACCGCTATCATTCTTCCTTATGTTCTTTATGAAAGAATTTTTACAATTCGTATTACTCACAGGTTTCATAAGTACTTTGAATTTATTACAATCTTGCAATCCGGAAACAATTTCTTGTAAAACAAATTCTTCATCTGCTATTGAATATTTTACAGCGATTTCGGTTTCATCATTTTTGTCAAGTGTGTACTTCAGTGATGCTAAACACAATCTCTTTAAGAATAAATAAATTTTCTTTTGGTTAAACAAGTAGATAATCGTTATTATTATAATGATAACTAGCAACGTAGCAACAGTGAAGATAATTAAATAAAAGTCCTTATAACAAATTAACCTAGTCAACTTTGTTGAACATTGCTTGAAGTCGATGTCGTTAATCTGCAATTAAACATGTCATTAATATTTACTATAAATTAATATAAATTAATAAAAAAAAATTACCTTAGTTTTAAAACGAGATTCAATAAAATCAAGAAACAGGAAATTACGACATCCACAATTCAGATTATTATTTCCAATCCAAATTTCTTTCATCGGTTTTTTGATTAATTCTTTGAAATTTTGTAATAATTCATTTTCACTTTCACTTTCACTCTTGAAATACAAATTACAAGGAAAATTAGTGAAAGTAAAAATTAGATTTATTCAAAAATTATTTTATCTAAATTAATGTTACGTACCCATAAATAGTCAATCGAATTAAACGCTAAATCAACTTTTTCATGACCGTTTACCCACCAGTCGTTAAAAACAATCTTGAATTTATTGTGACTTAAATTCAGCATCTTCAAGTTATACGTGTTAATAAATGGCGAATGTCTTCTGATCGTCCACGAATTGTCCTCCAGTAATTTATTTTCAAAATTCAGTTCATTGAATGCAAATGAAATTGTCATCCTTTGCCTACTGTTTTCAAATAAATTTGATGATATAATTTTCAGATTATTTCTTTCCATATTGAGATACATAAGACTTAGTAATGGCGAAAAAGTTGAGCTGAAAAAAGAGCACTATCATCAATTTTATCCTAGAGGTAAACTTAGTGTGTGACGTAGTTGTAAAATAATAAATGCTGTTAGTTAAGTTAAGGTTATTGAGAATTATTAAAATTTGACTTTGTCAGCTAGTTACGTTAATTTTTTTTTAAATAATCATTTAGAGGAGAAATGTGTACGTTACTACTAACAAAATTATTACTTTTAATATTCTTAAATTATACTCTATATTTATTGATATGTTTTCTATTTTATGGAATTCCGAAACTCTAACGTATTGACTTAACTATATCATTTTAATTTATTATCAACTTACCCGGATATTTCTGATATTGAATTACAACGTAAATTAAGTCTCACTAGTCTAACTAACGATGAAAATAATTTATCTTCAAGATTCCGCAAGTTGTTAAAGCTGAGATCTAGTTCTAACAAATTTATTTGGTCGTTAAAAACGGACTCAGCTAGTTTCTTTATTTCATTGTGTGCCAGTGATATGTTAGTTATAAGGGGAGATTCAATGAATGCGTCGTAAGATATTCTTTCAATTCCACTCCGTTGTATATATACCTGCTTCAGATTCGGCAATTGTCCTAAGAATAGTTTTGGTAATTCCTTTATTTTAACATTGTTGTTAAGAATAATTAAGGTTTCTAATAGCTTATTATTTAAAAATAAACTTTGAGGTAAGATGGAGAACTTATTCGAGAATAATGTGACTTTCTTCAGATTCTTTAATGGATTGAAGATTGATGCAGGCAGTTCACTTAAGCCATTTGAACTCAAGTCTAATTCTTCTAAAGTTTCAACCCCTTCAAAAAAGTCTTCTGAAAAAGTAGAGATATTACTTTGCCACAGAGAAAATTTTCGTAGAAAACTTAAATGCTCGAATATTTTAGTCGACATGTTTGTCATATGATTGTGGTTGATTTCCAATGTATCCAATTTTTCCAGAGGTTTAAACAGTTCTTCAGAAATAACAATTGTTTTTATTCGTATATTTAACCATCTGAGGTTATTTAAATCCATAAACATATTATCTGGTAAGTGAGTGAAGCCATTTACCGATAGCAGTAATTTAGTCATATCTTGGAGACCCATAAAATGTTTTCTGTGGAAATTATGTGAAAGATTTCTGTCGTTTTGAAATATTAATGACATCGTTTTAGAAACTCCAATAGAACTTAAAACGTCCTTGAAAGAAGTCGAAGGTAGTGGACAATTTTTAAAACTGACCGACTTAAAGTTGCCTGTGTAATTGATACATTTAGGTAGTTGATTATAATTAAAAACTGTTACGTTTTCGCATTTAATATTCACATATATTCCAGGCAGTACATCAATTCTCACAGATTGTCCTGAAATTAAGTAAATGATCATGATCATACAACTTGAACAAAAGAGTATCAGAGGATATAAAATTTGAAATAAAAGCATTCAGAAACATGATGATATAAGTGCACTCACCGCTGAAGTTGCAAAGAATGTCTACAGATAGTGTCCTGTTACAAATACAGTTAGGATGACTTGGACATGTTTGTATAGCTGATCCAATAGTCTGTAGTGCTAGCACTACTATTACTCTATAAGTTATATTATTCATTGGTACAATGGTCCTCATATTATTCATATTTGGAGAATGCAACTTTATTAGGTTCTTTCACCATTATATTAATTTTTTTTCATCTGAAGCAAATGTTCCTGAACATTCATCCTGTAAACATAAATTTAGAAAGTATAGATGAAATAATATTTACATGTATAGATATTAAATTAACATTTTAATCTTACTTAAGCATATATGTGAATGGCTGTGGGCTTACAGTTTAAGCCTTAGTTGGTTACTTTTAGTTTTATACCAATTGGTCTAATCATGAATAAACTATATATAATTGTAATAACACGAACTTAATAATTAAAACATTTAAATAGACGTAAATTATATATTTATATATTATTTATAATTAATAAAGTAGGAAATATCATTATTCTACGAAAAGCTTTTCCTCATGTCATATCTCGTGTTAAATTTGGGTTAACAATATAATTCTAGATGCCCCTGTAAAAACTGAATGAGGTAATGTCCAGCACAGCAATAGAATACTTCAGAGTCTAAAAGAAAGTTCTGACGTATTCACAAGAGAATCTGCCACTTCAAAATCCCATTAGTATCGTCTCATTCCTCCTTCGGATTTACAATCTCAGGTACTTGTAGGTACGTCGGAAACTCCTGTTATCCCTCAAGGGTTTGCTGAGGTCCCATACCTTCTATCCATGTCGACGTAAAGAGTTGTTATACGTCTATAGTTCGAGCCCCCTAGCTTGGCTAAAAGAAAATGTACACAGTATCGAAAACGAGATGTGTTCGCATCGCGTTGTGCTTGGTTCATTTACGATTCTGATTTACGAGTACTTACTAAAAATTTCAAACGCGTATTTTACTTCTGTTTATTATTATTCTCAACAATTTATGTAACCAAATCAATTAACAAAAGTCCAATTACAGGAATAGACAAAATACGCCCTTTTACATCAGTGCAGTTGGTTAAAAATTAGGAGGTATAATTATGTTGACCAGGATCATAACTACCTGCATACCAAATATCACGTAAATCTGCTTAATGGAGTTTACGAGAAAATTTAACACACAGACAGACAGACAACCAGATAGAAAAAGAATACTGATTTGGCTCCAGTATCAGTTATATACTTATTACACTTATGTACCTTTTGAACAAATTTTTTTCGAAAATGTTTGATGACAAATTAAAAATCTGTTATCCATATGTGGTAATTAAATGGACTATTCAATTACCTGTCAATCGCTGGATTTGCTTACTAAAGATAGATATTTGCCAGAAACTCCATTCAAGTTATGTCAAATGTCTATTTAGTAAGCAAACCCGGTGATAAGTCATCGAAATCAGCCGTAAGACTACTTTTCATTAAGCTTAATATTGATTGGAAATAGCAACTTTAAAATTTGTGAGTGTCTCGGCGTTTGCAGAACTTTATAGCTCAGTTTTAAACAAACTTGCAAGCTAAGTCACAAGCCTCGGGTTTAGAGTTTCTAGCCTACCTTCTACCGTTCTTCTTTCATAGGCGTACAAAGAATACGTAAAAGTGAGCATGATTGACGCAAATTTAAAGAGGATTATAATAAATCTTGAGCAGATGACAGCTTTCAATTATAATCCTGGTCGTAGTCGTTTACCGGAAGGTGTCCTGTTGGACATAACTTCTTCATCAGCCTGTCAATAGTCCAACTAACTGCTGGATATAAGATATCAATTTTGTCCTAACAAAAAAGTTTATAAATATAAGTTAATTACATTGTAAACTAATATTCTAGCTTACTAGACAATAAAGCTACTTAAGCCAGCAAAAAAAACTATTACATATAATAGTAAATATTACAAATAATATTTATTTGTATATCAAAATTATGTTTGTTGTCAAAAAAGGTTTTGGTTTGGTACGAATATAATATAGATAATATTTACTTTTAAATTATATTTTAATAAAAAAAAATTATTAAATAATCACACATAACCATGCAGGACGGAAAAACTATTTTCTTTTAGAGTTTCTTTTGTTATCGGTTAACAGCTGTTTTTAAAATTAAATAAAATCTGATTTACTTGTCAATATATTTGCATAAAAATTATTTATTTTTGCAACAAATTGTAGTCTGAGACATTTATAAGAGCAAAAATTTCACTAACTAACTACTAACTGAAACTTGTAAATTTAGCGTTCATGTGTCATAACAATAGAATTTCTATTGTTTTAACACATCACAACAATCAACAATTAACAATTTTTTAATTGTGATGCTCCGTTAAAAGCTTAAAAGAAAAACCGCAAAACATCTTAAAATTTTTTTGCGGTTTTTCTACCTGAAATTCATTATATTGTGAATTTTCTTTTGGACATTATACCTAGAATAAAAGTACTACTACTGTTCTAAAGAAAGAAAGTTCCTTATTATTATGATATCAATTTACATGGTACGTACTTGAACTATTGGGAAATATAATACTGGAAAGCTTACCTTTTATAGTTTAATCTCAATCAAAACACATGTTTTCTCACACTAAAGCATTATTAAAATATTTCCATAATTTTTATTTTTATCTAAGCATCAAGAAGTAATACAAAACAAAATTAAAGATAGCGAAAGGTGACCACTTTTGAACCGACGTAGACAAGGAGCAGCTACGAGTTCTACGCGACGACTGAACTGCTACGTGGTGATGCTACAGTTTCGAACGCACGATGTGTTGGTAAAATAGAGACACTCGGTTTCTATCGACTTGCGACGGAAGTAACCGAACCTTAGTTGTTTACAAATTATGTCCACTCACGAAAACATTGTATTATACATAAAATCGAACCGCAGCTTAATACTACTGTTTTGACTTTATGACAATTATTATTTATTTTGATAAACAACACCTTATACGTTTTAAATGTTTGCAGTAGGTACGAGTGATTTACATAACCAATGAAAAATGTAAATGGAATCAAACCACCATGCTTAAACGCTATTTTATCTGTTTCAACTATTAAATAATAAAATAATCAATATTTTCATGTATATTACACGTGAGCATGTCGATTTCATGGTCCATGATTTCATTTATAAAACTAGACAGAGAAAAGTGTAAATATGTGTACAAATGCATAATCAGCTAAAGTAATATATCATACATTGAATAGAGTGATTTATCTTTTACACAAAAGACCGCTTGAATAGCTTTCCCATAACATTACATACACAATTGTTCATAAATCCTTGAACGTACCTCCCATTGTTTACAATGCCAACGTTTTGAATAACCCTTTGGTATTATGGCGAATTATAATACCACTCTTGCCCTTATTTATATAACTAAGTTCTTAGAACAAGTAGGTTAAAGATGTACAGTTTTATTAGTTCGACTTATTTCTCTTTAATTGTTTCATGGTCTCCAACTAAACTATAGTTGATGGCAGCGTGATAATTTAAAATTTTCAAGGATCTATTTTCATCACTAAATATTTACAATAAACGAACGAATCTATGTTAGTATTTAACGGCAAATGATAAATTATGTGATGCTGTGTAATCGTGTGTATACATAATACGTATTAATATAACATAAATCATTTCTTAACAGCAATTATTTGGCGCGTGTATATATTTCATTATCATTTTACGCTGACAATATAGTGCATGAGACTGAACAATATTGAGTAAAATCAGGTGTATGTTGTGGAAATCAATAACAAAATAGATATCAAAGCCAACTAACTAATTAGTAATTTTATGAATAAGATTTCAGTAGTATGGCTTTATAATATTGTTATTTTGTTTAGATATTTATGAAATTTTGAAAATTATAAATACGTAAACAAAATTACTGTTCTTCGCAAAAATAATTATGAATTACAGTAATATGTGCATATTATACAATTCGTCGGACCCTATTCGGTGGCATAAATTATTCATAAGTATTTCCCCCAAGAGTTGGCCATTATTAAGGAATCTAATAACGTGAATAGTTGGCATATTTGGGTTATATGGAATATTTCGTTATTTATATTACCTTAAGGTTATTTGAATGTTAAATCACCAATGTAACCTTTGCGTGACTGCTGGAAAGCTGCTTACGCAATTCATTGGGAATAAGTGCCACGGATGTCACGTGAAAAACGAACAAACAGTCTCTACTTGATGGAAAGTGATGGCCTCACAGCCTGTAATTATACTGGCTCTTTGTACTTTTCAAAATGAAACACAACAGTTGTTATCCTCCAGACGACTCCATGACTGCGATGGAGTCTACCACCTGTTAAAGGATACCTCTATAATGAGCATTCTCTGCCTAAGTAATATTCGACCGTTCCAGGAAAATGTATTATTTATGTACATTAAAATGGTTTCTAGTATAAAACAGTCAGCCTGGTGGCCTTTACAACTTAACGTAGGCTTTATTATTATTACTTAGCTTTGAAACGATAAATCACAAATTTCTTTCATTACAAGTAGGAATAAATTATTTGTGCATTAGATGTTTAAATACTTGTAAACATAAACTACATAACTACATTTCTAATTCCCATATTGACGATATTTAATTAATAATATTTCGTTCGAAATATAACAAAGATAAAATTTGCTCTTGACATACAAGTAAAATACAGTCCACATTCACCGGAAGATGAAATTCTTGGAATTGGTCCATTAATTCCCAATGGAGCGACGAGGCTACATCTCATCTGTTTGGATGCATACCAAACTTACGCCACAAAGCCATTTTCAGAAGGACGCCTTATAATTTACGTCGCGATCTGTTCAGCATCGCATTAGTACAGAAATGAAATTAAATAGTACTTTTTTATTTATTTTTTTTATTTATGCTAAGTGCACACTTGTACTCTGTTTAATTCGTGTCGAATTTAATAACATACCTCACCCCGATCTAGTCATTTTAGATGTCTGGCTTATTTCAATTATACATAACATCTTTTCAGAATCAAAAACAACGATAGGAAACCTGAGTGCGCTGTACTCTAGCACGAGAGACGCTGATTCTTATCTACTGTAGAATTTAGGAAATGCTGCTCAAATGGGGCGGCTTGACCGGAATGGTATCACGGCCTCGCAGAATACCGGCGTGAAGTAGAGGCATCTTGTGGTTTTGCGTTTCGTTCGGTGAGTGAGGTAACCGGATGCCCACTCCCCCTCCCCCTCCCACTCATCATCCTCCTTCCTATCTCCCAAATAACTTCAAAGGCCGGCAACGTACCTGCAGTGCCTCTGGTGTTGCAGATATACGAGGTCGACGGTATTCACTTACCATCAGGTGAACCGCTTGCTGGTTTGCCGCCTTTCACACCAACAAAAATGTATATTTAAAAGGATATTTCGCCATCATCGATTCTCAACACCTCGTCCATTCCTCAGCAGGGTGCCTCGCGTGAGGTCGACCTTTGTAGAAATATCTTATATAACCTCCCTTACAATTTTATTTACTAGTACATTATATAAAACTGCTTTTGGGCTATGAGTTACCTAGACTCGTTTTTGTTAATCTAGTAAGCTTGCATGTCTCGTTGTGTTTCTTCACACTAAAGACGCTGCCTTCTGCCAATAGTCCGTGAGATTTGTTTTTGGCGTATCAGGACGGATTCTCCGCTATCACAGAAGAGTGATTCTTGTAAGAAAAGTTTTTATATTCCCTCTTAAAACACAATACACTACAATAGCTTTATATAATGATTGTTTAACAATAGCTAAGGAGTAAGAGAGTACACAAGTGATTTATATGGGTCGTGTAGTTCGTGTCTCGGGATTGTGTAGGAAGGACAATGTCATTACCCAACAATAGAACAGTAATGCCATAAATCAACTCATTGTGTGAATCTACTTAACGTGTTTAACGAACACAAGTGAAGGCAAAATGTGAATAGCAAGACAACCACAAACTCAACAAGCTCTTATCTCGTAATTTCTATTCTATACTTACTATTACACATAATAGTAAGAACCTTATTCTAAATGCCGTGTTAGTAGTTTATAACACGCCTGTGAACTGGGTTCAAATCTCATTGCCGGTACGTCTTAAGTTGTTAATTGCAATATTATGTATTTACTAGATGGTCGTCGGGAAGAAAAACATTGTAACAAATACCTTTATGTCGGTACCCCGTAAACCCATATTGGAGCAGCGTAACTACACATAACAATTAGAGGGTAAGAAAAGCAGGGGCCTGTTAATGTCCACTGCTGAGGTAAAACCTCCACTCATACATTTGAGAGAGTCTTGGAGCCTAGGCAGGTCAAATTGTACAGTTTAAAAAACGCTAAAAAGAGTTTTTCCAAAATACCCTTGAGGAAAGAGAAACGTATTAAGCAAGTATGTAGCTGTGTAATTAATTAATAATTAATAAAACAGTAACCCTGGTCACACGCGTCCAATGAAATTAAAGAGAACTCCTTGATCACTAGGCTACCACGGTTTATGTTTATTACGATATCAAGAAATACTATGATCTACAGACGTTGCATTGATGCACTGTAACCCTCATAACTGTTGCAGTCTACTTTTTACAAGGCACCACATTAGACTAGGAAAAAAGTAATTGTCACTCTGTTTTGCCAGCCCCTTTCTTTTATTGATAGGGTAATGGAGTAAAGCTGCTGCAATTACAAGTTTTAATGATAATTACAAGCGAAGCGCCAATAGCCTAATGATAAGTGTAGGCTGCGAAAAATGACGACACAGGTTCGAGCCCGTCCACTCTTCGCCGTGAACCACTCGAGACACTAGCCTTTACTCTTTTTAAGTTGGAGTAAATAACAAGAATATAAGTAATGGTAATAGCATTTTAAGTATTTTTTTTATTAAGGATAAATGCCAGGCCACTGATACTGCCTTAGTCCCGACTCCAGCAGTGCATTCATACCATACTCCCTATGGCAGTGGCACAAGACAAATTATACCGAATTAATGGGATAATTTAAGCTTTTTAAAGATCTATTTATTATTAAGATTATATACTTTTTAATGGACATGTTACAGTGGTTTGTATATTTGTAAAGGATAGAGAAAAGGATAGGGGTGTAAGGGTGAATGCATCATCACTTTCATCATAATGTGCCAACCTTACCTCTACGTGGTGCACCCTGCCAGGAAACAAGCGCGGCTCTGACGGCTGAATGGCAGCGGAACATCTGTCCGAATTTGCCAAACCCTAACACCAGTTGACGATTGTTGGGGAGCAGCATTACAAGTGTGTGGGTGCCGGCACTGCGCTCTCTAATCCATTTTTCCCAGCGTGATGAGTAAGGGCAAACCTTCCAAGAAATATGTACCGGCTTTTGCTGGTGCTTTCTTGGAGAGGCCGAAGCAACATAGTAGAGGAAGTTGACGAAACCACACAAAGTACACGAGAATTATTTGAATGGAAGTAAAGGAAATGTTCGCGGTTGTCATTATCGAAGGCCGTGTAATCGAGAATGTATGATGAAAATAAGTGAAGTAAAAAAGGGAAAGAGATATCTCGAAGTCGTGTAAAGTAAATATCTATATTATTTGCTTTCCATTGTTGTAAGCAGGTGAGAAAATAAAATATATATGCTTAGTACATTTATTTATATTTTCTCTCCTGCCTGTTAAATACAAATAATCTAAAGATATTTATTACCTCGTTGTTAATGCCTAAACATAAATTAAAAATATTTGCTCTCCTGAATTTATTGGTGACTACCTTTCCGAGCGGCTTCGCTCGTGGTGAATTCGGATAATTTTAAAGGAACGTGTAAAAAATTGAATGGGAGACGCAATCTAGAATTTTTTTTTACCGTGTATCAGAATAGAGAATCTGCCACTCCGTCGTCCCACGAGTGTTGTCTCGTGTATTAATTTATCTTATCTGTCTGTATCCGATATAACAATTACGCGATATAACGAAGAAGGATCAGTTGTAGAAATTTGTTTTTTACAGTTTTATCATATGTATAGATATAGATAATTATTTACTGTTGATAACCTCTTGACTAATGTAATGCACCCTTTGGCACAAAAGGGTGCATTTCATTATAACAACTGCACCCATTTTAATAACTTTTTACGACCAAAACAGAAGGAGATGAAATTATAAATTAATACCTGCCATTCGCCACTTCAACTATAAATTATCATAAATTATTTAAATTTCAAGGTAAATCCGTAGAATGTCAAAAATATTCTCACATAAATACAGATGAACAGAGGGCTCTGTTTCAAAACTTTCTACATCAGACCGTAATAAATCCAAAAGTTATAATTACGCTTCTTGAAGTTTTAGCTAATTCTGTAATACATGTTATTGTAAATGAGAACACAACAACAAAGTTAATGCCTACAGAATAAATTCATTTTATTTGTTTCACAATTGCTATTTTAAATGTGACATAGAAACAATGGATGCAATTAAACTGCTACGAGATGGTAACCAAAAAGCTTTATTCTTCTTCTTTTTTACCTTAACCTTAACAGCCTAAAAATAGTCCACTGCAGTCTCCCATAGGGGTCATTTGCTATAATCGCCACTCACGACAGGTGAATTTTCGATCTTAGTAGCAGCCACCACGCACCTTAGATGCAGTTGCCCGTCATCGGTATGTTTAGTTTAGGTCTGGTACATTACTCGATGCTTATGCTGTCATCTGTCGGTAATGCTTTCACACGGCCTTCCTTAGTAGACACCAAACAGTCCACTGCTGTACATCATCAACATCATTTCTGAACATATGTCTTTCCGAAAGAGTGACACAAAGCACGGTCCTTAACCATCTGCATAAATCGACTTTCTGCAACAATGCACTTCCATACATGCGGGTCCATGTGGGTCTTAGTATACAACGTTTGGCTGTCTGTGCGAGCTATATAGCTGGGCCAGTGTTTCTTCAAGTTGCTGATTCTTAAGGATAATATTTCAGTTACCATTTTTGTATACGTTGGGAAATATTTAACCTTCGCAGGGGCAAAGAGCACCTGCACCACATATCGGTATATGTCAGATGCCCCATAGCTGATATTATCTTTGCAGATTTCAAATCGTTCTATCCAGTCCATGTTGCAAATAAACTCTGTGTATAAAGTATAAATATTTTGTTAAAAAAAAATAAAAGGTTAGTATTTCCGTTTATTTACTTTTTTCCTGTTCTTGAATATAACTGTTTAAAAATAGATGGATGAGTTACTATATCGACATTAATCATGCAGGTAAATCATTGACATTGTTATTTAAAATGGAAGCCCCAAGTTGAATACGTTTGCTCTCGTGTAAATAAATTTTCTTATAAATTATTTAAAATATCAAAAAAGTATTATGGAAAAACTATATTGCCTTCACTAATATAATAACATACATTACGCATATAATCAGGCACTAGTTTCTTCAACACGACAGAATAGTGGTTTATAACTATAAAACTATTTTTAAAGAACTCCGAAAAGGTGAAAGTATTTATTTCTAAAAAAAATGTATAAGATCAATTAGCGGCTTACGACAGTGTGAAAGCTATAAGCAAATATTTTATTAATCAACATGTTTTAACATTGCAGCAACAATTGCATTTGTGAGAAGCCACCGTTTGGCTTTACCACGTACAATTTTTTTTTGAAAATCAGTAGTAAATAAAATTTTATTAATTTACTAATAAGTTGTTAATGAAGCTCAATTTATAAATCGTAACTATTTTGTCATAGTACACTGACGAGCACGGCGAGAACTGTTTAAACACTGAAAATACACAATGCGGAGTGGTTCTAACTTTTGTCCATCTCGGGGAAACTGAACAGAATTGGCGAGTGAAAGTTTGCAAGTCCATGTCTTCTCGAAGTATTTTTTTTTTAAATGAAATCCATTTGTAATGGAAGAGCCAAAAGCATAATGATTGAATATCCCGACTAGAATATAAATGAAAACTTCTATTAACTTTATTACTAATATTTACATACTATATATGTATTATTTTTTAAGAACTACTTTTTATTTAAGAAGGGGAGGCAAAGCGAGCTAGGATTCAAATCAGGTACTTTTTGACCACCATAATAATTTTCATAGTAGTAGACATAATACAAATAAAATGTTACAAACGTACTCTACATTTGAAAGTCTAAGAATTCTTTAAAGTTATGAAAACTTTGTACACAAGCGAAGTAGACGTGACTTAATCTAAATAGAAATCGTATGCTATCACTTGTGATTTATAGTATTGTTATCTAACACACAGATCTCATTTCAAGCTTCACTGGCTTCAGAAATTATCCGATCCCGTACTTGGTAAGTATTCTGCGATAACTTTTTTTTGTTTTCTTCTACGTACAAGATTAATGATTATTCTACAAATGTTTGTCACTCCTCTTCATATTTTTATTCAAATTATTTCAGCTTAAATTAACATAAGCTACTCCGAACTCAACCAACAGATCCGTAACCTCACCATCGACTTACGGCGAACACTCTCCAGAAAAAGTTTTCTCCTCTCCCTCCTGATATGGAACCTCTGAATAGGGACGAGTTTTCCTACATAGCCTCAATTCCTTCGTGGACAACGGAATCCCCCAAGTTCAACATTTGGAGGCCACAGGGGTTGGCAGTTGAGCACTCGGATGTCACAACCTTTCCAGCCTACAGTGGTGGATCTGGTTTAAGGTTCTGCCACAGAGCTCTTTTCGTTCGAGGAGGGTAAGGTGAGTGACGCATCATAATTCCGACACTTCTATGACAATCACCCACCGCGGGAATTCCGCGGTTGCAATTCGGTCTGATCAAAGCCGTGGAGGATGGCGCATCTCAATACTAAAACCTTTTTTCACCGCTACTCCGCCTCGGTTGCAGAAGACAGGGGCTTTGTAATGCACTAACACCTCTATCAAGCCACGGCTACTTAGCCCCCCCCCCCCCCCACGAATAGACGGGATGCAGGATAAACGTAGGTGACATACTTTTTGAACCCTATTAGGTAATCCTAATATTATAAACAGGATTCAAAATATGGAGAGTTTTTGATATTCGTATTTTAAGCTGTCCTGGCTTAACATATATTTTTTTTTATTCAGTGATTAAGTTTTACTTGTTCTGCTAAATTTGAAATCGATCGGACTAAGACGGTTTTTTAGTCGAATTTTGCAACTTTTCGGCTGTAACTTTAGATAATATGATATACATATATGAGAATAATGATATTGCATATAAACGCGCATTTATTTAAACAATTAATCCCATTTTTTATTAAAATACACAGAAAACATTCGTTCAAAGCTTAAACGAATAAAATTTATTTACGTAGCAGTGTATAAGTTATCCTTTGTTCTCAACTAAATGAATTTTCAATTGCAGACACCTGGCAGGAGCTAACCGCCATCGCTTTTGTTTTCATGAATAATTTTCCGCTGTCAACCGACATTCTCATTGTTGTTAATAACTATGTTATTTTTCTAATGATACACAAATTTAATTTGAAATGTTAAAAAATGCTTCCTTAAATCACTTCCAACACATTGTTCAAATTTAACCAATTTTTCCCTACACAAATTAAAAAATTACAAATTAGTACATGCGAAATTTTTATGTAATTTTTAGGAATATATTTTAAATAATCATAAAATCGAATTAACCACGCAGAAAAATGTGTAGAATTGGTAAATGGCCCTATAGAATGTAAAACAAAAACCGATTAAACTTTTTTATTCTAGCTAACTATTTTTTTTTCTTTGCGACGTATATATAAATTTAACAATGTTTATTTTATAAGAATTAACCGATTTCATTTTTATTTAAAAAAAATGATTTAGTTGTAGTTGCTAAATTGTTATTCATTAGTAGCATGAAATTTCCCTCTTAAATATGCATCTTTAATCTTAACAGGAAAAAGTAAAATCATTTATTAATTTTTTTATTTTACTTATATTTATCCATGACTTAATTTATTGGTGTTTTATATTGAAAAATTCAGACAGATTGTCATATAAGAGAGACATAGTCTTTCTTAGAATTATTATTTAATCGAGACATTATCTAAACATTTCTGCAATCTCAGAAGAAGATTATTTATGCCTTTGCGATAAAACTCTGGAGATCTGGAGTACAAAGTTTAGGAAGACATTTTGTACTGCTTCCTGAAAACAAATTTATTTCCTTGCAAGAATGTCCAAGTTGCGGATGGTAATGGATTGGGGCTGGGTCTAGAGAGTACGATGATACGATGACGTATGGTTTCTAACTTTATAGTAAAGATAAAATTTTTCTTTGGAAGAACTTCGCTATAGGGTATTGTTTCTTCATTATATAGTTAGATATTTGATGAGGGTTGTCATTGCGTTTATCACTTGCGATTATAGTAGGTCATACATCATAATTCTGTCCAAAATCAATTCATTTCTGTTACTAATAAATCAAGATAAGCGTCGATGTGTACTCCTTGATGCAAATCAGTTAATACTGTGGGTAAACTAAAGTCACAAACCATGACGCTAATTCTTTGGTAGTTTTATAAGGATCGGCTTCCACGATTACGCATAATTCATCGTTATTTACCTAAGTGACAGGTCTTCCTTATCATTCTTCAAGTCGAAGTTTCCACTAAGTGAGCGATAAACCAAAGCACGCACAGTGCGTTCGTAAGTTGTATCCTCTCCAAACACAGCATTGATAATGCGAGACAGTGCTGTGATACTACCACGTCGAAACTCACCACGTAAAAACAATTGAACGTTAAACAATAGAATTTAGAATGTTATGTTTCTTTATAATAAAAATTTAATTTGAAATCAAAGCGGTCACTCCATCAACAGCAACTTCATACTTTAACCTTCTTTTATAATATTTGCGATCAGAGTAAGTGATATTGAAACTATTTAGTTACCTTACCTTACCTAAACAACCTGCAAATAGTCCACTGCAGGACATAGGCCTTTCCCATGAGGAGGATTTGTCATAATCGCCACGATCGGAATGTGAATTAAGGATCGCAGTATCAGATACATAACACCTTATACGCAGCTGTCATCGGTCTGTTTATTTTTGATCTAGTATTTTTAGTGATGGTTATCCCGCCATCTGTCGGTAGCCATTGGTATTTTGAAGGCTTTTCTCTTAATCGCCTCTTACGACACCCACGGGAAGAAAGAGACTATTTGGTTACTTTCGAATTAAAAAAACATGTTTTAACTGTGTATTATGACATGAGTATGGTTAAAGTTGGTGAAGATCTGATATTCCACGGTGGAATTTTTATTTTAATTTTTTACGTTTTATTTTAATGAAACAAAAACTTTTTCAACACGATACAGAAACAGCAGTGGTAATTATGGTTGGCTTATTACACTACGAAGTTATACCATTAAGGCAGTCACGCAACTAGCGTTTCAAACGTCTTTTTAAACATGCAACTAACGACGACTCTATCAAAGATTTCCTTACGAAAGCTATATTTTGTGTTTGACAACAAAACGATTTGACGGGTACCTTACTGGACGAAAATTATTATTTTATGTACTTGAATAATGGCTCAAAACTCTTAAGACCGAATACACAATATCGGCGGGGTAAAACATTTAAGTCTTTTCAACCTGCTTTTCACGAGTGTTTAATTGGGATGACGTGTCGTGTGGTGAGCCTGACGTCATCTTAGCCAACGATACAAATCGTACACAAGTTTTGAAATACTTATCGGTAAGAGTCCTCCACATAGGGGATTGAAGTACGGAGGCAGCTTTTGTATTTGGAATAATGGATTTATTTAAAACTAAACTTTCTCCACGGCGTTGTATTCCGGTTAGTAATAAAATATTAGTGGCCTCTATAAAATAAATCGGAGGTCCTTAGCCAGCCGAAAGACACTTTAGAATCTTAAAAAAACTTTCGCCGAATATATATAGTAGTATGTTATTAATATTTAGTCACTGACTAGTAATAGAATCGCCAACCCGCCTGCTGAGCGTGGCATTTGAAATATCATAACTTACTTTTAGCATATGAAGGTTTTTATGTAGCTTGTCCATTGTACTTCAATCAAAAAAATCAATAAAAAAACCAAATCATCGTCCAATAAAACTTGTCTGGCGAAATTGAAGAATTCCATCAGGGGGTGACGTAGAAGTGGATAGAAAACTTGCTGTCGAGGTCGGTTAATAATTAAATTCTCCGTATGATGTTCTCCTGGCCTATGTCGAACGATAAGATCCGAAACGAGCCGCTTCCTCTTTAAAAAATACTGATCTGTATTTGCTAAGCTTTATGATAATGTAATGATATTATGATACGCAACTCTCACGGCGCAATTTCTTCTCACTCTTGATCGTCATTTTAAAAGGCTTTGTCATACCATTTTACTGTAGATGAGAGTGACTGTACGTTACTGTAGCGATAAAATGTTAAAATCTATACATATAATAAACCAGTAGAAAAGCGATTTTAGTAATTTTAATGTTTATGGGAAAAATTGTGCCCATTGCTAATATGAGTGGGACTCAAGACCAATCAGTACTTTTTAAAAATGTTTGTCTCTGTCTATGTTCGCGTTCCACGCAAAAGCTACCGGATCGATTCACATAAAGTTTGGTATGTATTAGTGTACGACCGTGGGAAGCATATAAGGTACTATCATCCGACTGCGCTTTATCCGATGTAAAAAGGAGGTTAAAGACTTTGTAATATGTTAAATTTAATTTGTAATCTCTGCCTTATTTAAGCTATAAAATCGGCTGCTTTTTGTTGAACTTGCGCTATAAATTATAGAAATACAAGCACTAGGAATGTATTTTATTCTAAAATTCTACAACGACACGACGACAGAGGTAAAAGCTTTCGATGTTAATGTAGTCACATAGCTACTTTGCAAATGACCCTGCGATCTGATTTTAATTTAAAATGTATATGTTGCAAATTATTGCATATGTATTCGTTTAATGTATAAGTAAAGTTTTCAACATGGAACCACACAGAATACCAGCAGGAAGTAGAGGCATCTTGCGCTTCTGAGTATCGTTCAGTGAGTGTAACCGGAGGCCCTCTCCCCCCTCCCTACCCCTCCGCAAATATCCTTACAAGCCGGCATCGCAACTGCAGCTCCAATCTCTGATGTTGCAGATGTATGTGAGCGTCAGGATCACTTACCATCACGTGAGCCGCATGTTCGCTTCCACATTTCCCATAAAAAAGTAGCAAATATTTAGGCTAAAAAAACTTAACGTTCCAACCCCATTTTATTCCAAAAACTTGAGATTAATATAGATTCTAAGTGAATCTGAAGGATGAGAGAAGATACGATAAAGAAACAGATCTACTCTCGTCTTTTACTAAGTATTGTCATACGTTCTCTTACTATCTATCATATTAAACATTATTACACTATAAGTAAGACAAATAAAAATATATTATTAATATACATTAATTTTTTTTCGCTTTAAAGGGGATACAGAATTGCTAAGGGGGCAACCGGAGGGACACGTGGTCACTGATACGGGTCAGTGACCATACTTATCATAATAAATGTTTTTAAAATAATAAAAGCGTTTAGTATGTCTTTACCGACCAGCGATCGCGTTGTCATCGTTGAAGTGAACCGCGTGTGTGTAAGTGTAAGTAAATGCTTGAAATCGGGGCAGGTGGAAATGTTATAGCAGCCTTAAGGTTTATAATTAATTACAAGCTATTCATAACCATACAACTAAATTTGAGTAGGTTACACATAATGTAGTGCTCATAAATTATCAGAATTAGGAAACTGAAACATGGGGACCAGAAATTTCTAAAATTATTAATATTGACCCCTTATAATTTAATACATGTGCAATTTCATTAAAATTTATGTTCTCTAGAACTTGAATATTTCCCTCTTCAGCACCGAGTACGTTAAAGTAGAATATTAATTTTGGATATGAATGAATTATCAGCGCGGTACACATATATTCAAACACACACGCAAACCGCAAACGCATAAGCGTGTTTATTAAAGACTACTATTCAGTTTTCTCTTCAAATTACAATCATGTATTTATTTATATGTGTAAATATGAATGTTTTATTTTTATATGTATGTTACATAATGTTTATGTTTCTTTATTTTATTGCATGTTTTAGTTTACGCTATGTAGCGTTAAGGCAGAATATTGGCCTCTACTAATGGGAGGGTTGGAAATCGCAGAACCAGATGTTTGGCATCTTAGACACTGATACTCGTATTACTCTGGCATTTTTAAGATTATTGATCCGCTATCTATCGGAGGTCTTGACATAGTCTCGATATAAAATAAAATAACAACACCAACCGTGATGCTGCTCCCCATCTTTCGTTTGTGGTATTTGGCTTCGGTATAACCAAAATAATTTTCCTTGTTAGTTAATGAGTAAGGCACCCTACTTGCAACGGCTTCATTCTTACACCCTTAAATCCTTAGATCAGCCAGCATTTCTAAAATTGTTAGTAACAATTTTAAGTGCCGAATTTACTAGATGCGTAGCGGTAAAGAAAAACACGGTGCGAAAACCTGCATGTCTGTTCCATTAAAATAATACATTTGAGAGGAAGCTTTTGCCCAGCCGTGGGCATTTTGCTACTTTTGTTTACTTGTAACAACAATCGGAATATGAATGTGAATTAATGTGAAAATACAACAATATATGATTTTTTCTAGCGGCATTATTAATGAAAACTTAACATACATTTTTTAATTAGTAAACTCTCGCAACGGTATTCGAGTGGTTCTTCTCGTCTCCATTTATACTTTACTTATTAAGGTTGCGTTATATAATATATATTTATACCAAAAATGTCTATATTTTTTAATAAAATATAAAATTAAATCTGTGCTCTAAACCGAAGTTTAACTTTTTACGATAATACGTAAAGGAATGATATTTGAGCTTAGGGATATCTTGCGATTGCAGAATAATTCTGTCGCTGCTTACAAGAATGCTGTAAGGCAAACTTGAAGTTCTATTTCTAGAATTGTAATTGCTTATGGGGAATAAACCATCTTCTTTCTCTAAATACCAGCTTCACGTGCACAAAGGTTCATACTATTAGTTGTATTTTAATGATACGGGAGAACAGTATTACTAGTGACTAGTAACTGAGCTCACCAACCCGTCTACTCGGCGAGCTGAGTAAGAGTAAACTTTTTAAGAAATGCTTGCCAGCCACTTCTTGAGGGGCCTTTATCCTACTGTGGCTTTAATTGAACAACTGCAAATAACCTCAATAGAAGATGCGATGTCACCCCGGAGGATTCAGATGGAATGCCCCACAGCCCGTAATTATACTGGCTATACCTTTTAAACTGGAACAAAACACTAATTACACTGCTGTTTGGCAGCAGTAATACCTGAGTGTGTTGTACCTTCCCAGACTACTCCTAAGCAGAGAAAGAGTTCATCATCGAAAAACTGTTCCAGAAATATGTGTTAGCTCCACCGCGATTACAATCAGTTAAGATTTGTGGAGTTTGTGACATCCTGGATCTGGTCTAGAAGTGCGTATACTGGATTACATGACGAGGACGCTGGTGTCGGATGCAACCCAAGTAGCACGCGTGTCTGAATGCTCTCACTAGGCTGGTACGTGAATTCTTATCTAGTGTCATAGATCTGTTTATTGTATATACCTGTAATATCTCTAAATTTTTATCGAAGAAATATTAACATAATTGTGGAGACCAGTACGCCTGTTCGCACAACTAGGACCTCATCAAAAAAGGATCGGCACTAAACTCTGCAGATCATACTGGAGTTATTCTTTTTAATTTAATGGTATTTATCGTTAACAGTACATTACGTCATCTGTCAACTTTCAATAACAATTGAAAATTATAAATATAAGATTTACATATCGGTATAGTATATCGATAATTTAGTACTTTTATATTAAATATTATATTATTTTCTGTGGCTTAGGGACATGCAGGTGCAGAAAAAGATTTATTTTCACACATTTTTTCTCTTTAGCGTTAGTCCTTCAACTCCTACATAGCAGGTAAACTTCGGAATACCACTCACTATTAACCGTTTTACGATCTTTTAGTGAAATTACGCATTTATACTTTGGATTGGATTACACCGCGTCGGAAGAGAATACTCTTTTCATTTAAACTTAGGGAGTTTTACATTATTAATCGACTGCTTAAGTAACTCATGAAGCGTTGTAACAATGTAAATTCAATTGTTATTCAAAGATTCGACGGTTAAATTTCAAGATACTTTTTGCGAAAGTCCTCGACCGAACTTTTTCGGCATACACCTTGTGTTTTTAAGTCGAAAATCTTACTCATCTGAAATGTTCATCTATTGCGAGATATCAAATTCAACGAGTATGAATCTCGCCATGAAAGATGAATAATTTTTGATTAATGGTAGGTTTTCACATGCGAACCTTCTACTCGCGAGTCTCTTCCACCGAAGCTGTCAAGGCCGCCGGGCAAATAACGTATCTCTTTTCGTGGGGTTTTTAGTCGGTCCGGCACTTAACGAATCCAAATTATTTGATGTTTTATAAATTAAATTATTCCGGCCGGTAAATTAGGCCTTTCCAAACGCTAAAAAAAAAGTTATTGGTTGAATTACCAATTTGATGTGTAATTTTTTAATGTTTCTTAATTAAAAACTCCCACACCTTTTACCGCCCATGTTTAAATGCACTATACTAGTAGTTACTAGTCGGTTTTTCGAAAAATAACTTACACAAAGAAATTTGTAATTATCATTAAATGTCCCTCGCTTTTAGTGGTAGAAAATATTGCACATAATGGTTCACGCGACATGCTCATTGTGGCAATCAACTATTGAATGATAATTTTTCGTTAAATATAGATTACTTAAAATTTAGGATGAGTTGCAATAACATAAATGCAACTGTCAAAGTAAACCATAGCTATCTTAAAATAAACTAGCGAGCGCTACATAAATTATGTTTATTTATACCCAAAGTTACGAGTAAATAGGAATAGTTTTATTACTTCAACATAGTTGATTGAAATAGTTTTTAGTTACAGAATCTACATTTACGTGTTGTTATCATTTTAGATATCAGGCAACACATATAGGCATACCACCTATAACAAAGTGAACAGACATCTAGGCAAGCGTGTACCATCCTAGGCCTCATCTTCGCTTTCCATCGGGCAAGATTGAGGTCAAACGCAAGCCTATTTTTTCATAAAAAAAAAAAAACACCTGTCACGTCGATCCCAATAAACTGTGTTCAAAGTTTGGTTGAATCGATTATGGTAAATGCTAATATTTTATATACGTTCTATAATAAGTTCGGTCGCTAGGAAGTAGAGCTCATTTTCTGCATACTAATAATATTGTTACCTATTTCTGACACTGATCGGCGGTACTGAACGGTGTGAAACCCTTGGAATAGTCCCCTTCTGTCTATTGCACTGGCAAACCTGCCTCTAATATTTACTCAAACCGTTAAAGATGATTCAGTTTATAACTTTGATTACTATAATTTGTTTAAATAAAAATTTGTAAACTTTTACGTCGCTTTTGTTTCGGTGTGCTGGTATTTTTACAAATTCTGTGTACTTAATATTTTTAACATTTTGGATTATAATCTAATACTGGGGAATAACCGTAACTGTACTCTATATACTGGCAAGCACGCGATTGAACAATCATTTTGCTCCAGTTTCAAACTAGAATAGTTCGCTTGTAAAACTTTATTGATTAAGTCTTTAAACAGTCAGACATGCTACAGATATCCGAAAAATTGTTACGTTATACTTTTAGAAAAATAATATATGTAACCAGCGTAGTCATGCCATATGATAACACAACTTTCTTCGACCAATGGAAAGAATTTATGCGATGGCATTAAATTTTATTGACGTATTTCAAATATTTAAAAATAATATTCTCTATTAAATATAATGCTAATAAAATAATTTTAAAATAATTTTTAACTGGGAATAGTTCGCTACGATGCTTCAACGTGGGTTGTTGAGCTTCACATGTTATGTTTTTGTTTCTCAAAAATATAGTGTGTTCTCAAGGAATTGCGTAGGACATGGTAAACTCGGTTCTTAAAATTGCAATTAAAAATTTTGGTTGTACCGGCATCGGGATTCGAAGCCAGAAGAGGTACTATGAAATAAAAACGAGTGCCTTACCTCTGAGCTACCATCAATTACGAATTGTGTAATATCTATTTTCTCACCGCGTCGCCAACACCGTATTCTATATTCCGCAATATAATGTATAAAAAATATATGTATAATATTGACAAAATATATTTCACAATAATATTTCTACAAATCTCACATAAATGCTTCGCTTACTTAGCAGTCGACGAAGGTTTTTTTTTAAACATTTTAAAAATAGACCTCGCACTAAAGAATTTTATAAGCGATACCTAGTTCCCGATAACATTTTATGTGAGATACTAGAATTTGCCTCAAGCAACTCTATTTTGTAGACGAAGTTAAATAGAAAACTAGTTCCTTACTGCACCGTTAAGGGCGGGACTTAAGCTCGTATATATCTCAAGAACGTTCTGATAAGAACCGCATAACTCCTAGAAAATTTAAAGCTTAATTGTGAGGTGGATTAAAACGGAAAATTGTTACAAAATGTTATTTAGAGTTAGAACCTAGTTAATTTATTTTAAAAACTACATAATAAATAGAATAACTATTAATGGTAAATTTAAACTGTTATAACTTTAAATTATTATAACAGTGAGCCAGTTTTGTAATTAGTTTAAGTCATTATTTTACCTAGTTTACAACCTTATGAGGCTAAAAAGACATGTCGAAGTTAAGTTTAATTACTTACACTACCTACATTATACATTTACATTAATGATATATGCATATTTGGGTTTTAAAAACTAAACTCAAATGTTTATTTTCGTGACTAATCAATATAGGTCTTATAGAATTTCTACATATTTGAAATGAAACTAATATACATGGATTTTATAGTGTTTAATGATCATCCTCTAAATAAAATTTAATTTCAAAAATTCTAATATTTTTTATTAGAATGTAGAGTGTATTGTTTATTTTTATGATCAGTTAATAAGTACCAAATATCATTTATTTTAATAAAATATATAATATATAACACACGTTAAACTCGAAAAAAAAATTGACTTTGTAGTGACAAATAGTATCGCTATTTTTTTTACTGTAAATTATTCGTGTTAATAATTGCATTAAACGAAAAGAGTTTCTCAAATTCTGTGTTAAAATAATAAATTTATTTGTTAACATTGCTTCGAAAAAATCCGTGTCAAGAAGTGATGTCACTATAATCAAAGAGTATATCACCACTATGTTTTCAAAGACGGCACGTTAGGTTTGCAACGGAGTAAAGTCAACATACCAATAGATTTTTTTTTAATAAGGTTAACAACAATGTGTATATATCATAATATATCCAAATGGCCAAGCCTAAAAATATTAAAAATGAACGAAAAGTGGAAAAATCCTAAACGTCGATGTTAAATTGAATTCCCAGAGAAACTTGGAATGAAGAGCAATCAACTAGTTTTTGATTGCAATTTCGAAGCGCTCGCTGCTATGTTAAAAATCTTGGCAAATTTATTTAATAATATTCAAAACTAGAAGCTTCATAAAAGCATATATTAGATTTTTATTATATGTCATAGTGTTTTTAATTAAATAGTTCATAGTTTATTTTGCTACTACTACTACTACTACATCATACTATTTAGTCCACTGCTGAATATAGATCTCCAAGAAAGCTCCAACAAGAGCCGGGATACATTTGTTTGGAAGATTTGCCCATATTCAGCACGCTGGGCAAGTGGTTTGGTGAGCGCAGTGCCGGTACGCTTCCATTAGTGCTGTTGCGCTCCATCATTAGTCTGTGGTATTTGATTTCGGTAAATTCGAATGGATCATATCGGTTCACCAACTCAAGGCTTTTTCCTTAGTAGTCCCCCCGACACTTGCAGGCAGACAGAGGGTGACAGATTTTTACGCCTACTTCACAGCTATTATTATTATTCGTCGCGAATAGATGGTACAGATGATTGACGGTGAACATTTTTACCCTATTAACACTAAAGGTCAATTATTTTAATATAGGAAACATAAGAACACTACTTTGAAAAAATAAGAATGGATAGAAATGTTTTTGCTAGTCGTCTGAAAGAAATAAAATGGTGTCTTCCGAGAGGGCCTCTCTTAAGTGGCATCTTCTTTTGAAGTAGTCATTGTCTATACACGCCGTGAAGAATATACGTAATATTGCAGCGGAGGTGTATTTAAGCTTAACTCCCAAGGGGTGGTAAGAGGGTTCTGTGTATTGTGAATCTCTGGTTTGTTAAAGGGATAATTTTTAAATGCAATGAAACTAATAAGTGATGATGTCGTTGTATTACATAGATAGTATTTACATAGAGCAAACTAAAATATAGAATAAAACCCGCCTAAAATAATATAGCTGGCGTGAAAAATACGCGACGCTTGGTAGTTTATAAGTACATTCTTGACCACACATCTTCACAAAAATTCTTTTGAGATAAATAAAATAAAATAAAATAGCTTAAACTACTGGACCTCAAGATCATAAAATCAGTCTTTTCTGCGTAGATTGAACTAAATTTTATAATTAAAAAGCCATCGGTAGTCTGTGTTAACTATGACATAAGAACGTCAAAAACCTTAGAACTCCGGTGATCATGCCAATATTATTAAACTGACATAAAAATATAATATGCACCCTTAAATTCCGCTATTGTTGGACAAAGGTCTTCTCTCAAGACTTGAGAGGATTTTGGACTCGTGTAGGGTCATGCTGCCCCTGGCATTGGTATTTATCAGACATGAAGGTTACCACGCGATGTTTTCTTTCACTGCGGCGCACATGGCCATTTTAGTCCTTACAATTGCTATTAACGAGTTACATAAATAATGTGTAGATAATATACAGATAATATGAGTATGGGATATTCTTAAATATCTTTATTATTTTTAACAAATAAAATAATTGAATGTAAATTTTTTACAAGAATAGACTAAAAATAATTAACGAAAACAATTTTGCAAACAGTGCAGATGTAGTATTTCTATCACGCCTTTCCTAGTTAGAAAACTCAATTTGCTACACAGATGCACGGAGTTACGTAGAGACTCCGGAATTAAAAGATAAAGAAAAAAACTTTAGCTTTAAATAAACATTATTCTTTGGAGAAGCCTTAATGAAGGTTAGCAGTAGGCTTAATGATGATGATTGTTATAAGCGAGTCACTTTTAGTTTTAGAGATTTACGTCAGTAAGTCAAGTAGAAACTTTAATTTTCTCTAAATTTCTTAAGTAGCTAATTCGTATTCAATAATACTTTTAATTTTTCATAGATTTTTTGATAGATTTACAGAATTTTTAATATTAATAGTTTTTATTTTAATTAAAAAAAATTATATATGTTAATAATTTATATGACATTAAAAAAATGATATATGATAATATTTATATATTACAGATACATATTCATACGTCTATAAATCGACACACGCGGCGGTATATAAAAGCAAGCACGCGTTTTTTTTTAAATACTACGATATTATTATGACAAGAGTTATCTATTGGATTTGTCAAAGTTTTCATTTAAATATGAATTTCAGATATAAGTTCATATAATTTGAAATTAATATAATTTTCATTATTAATTTATAAACACATCATAATATTATTGATTGAAATATATGAATATATAATATACTTCACCACATTCTGTATAAACATTTCTGGGCATCAGAGGTAGTTTTTAACCCCTACAAATTCATACCAATAGAACTTGTTTTATTGCAATACGTCATGACTTAATCAACATTCTTCTTCATATTTATCAGCCAGTATAATTCCGATGTTGGACATTGGGCTTTCCTTGAAAACGAAGCTAGCATGCTACGGGAGATATGATAATCACCACACTAGACAGGCACCAATTCCACGGTTGCCAGAGCCTTGTCAGTTGGACAGCAAAGCGCACCACGTGCAGGTGAGGTTGACCTTTGGAGAAAAAGATGGCATATTCTCACTTACACTGCACAATAAATTATTCTTACTTTTGCATTAAAAATATCTTTATAATAAATTGTGTCAAATCCCTAATAACGTACTTTCGAAGACTATTTATTTTACGCATCGCTGCTGTCATTAATAACCGTTATCGACGTTGTTCCAGTCTGTTCCCGGTCACCGGAATAACGAGATTTACGGTGAAGTTATTGCACCTAATCTTCACGACCAACCTTTGTTTATATTCAGATTTTGAACCTATATTATCTCCTTCATTCTTTCGTATACTCATCGTCTCATTAAAGAAAACTGTGATAATGTTATTGCACCCAATTTTTACGACTAACCTTTATTAATATTCCGATTTTAAACACATATTATTTCCATCATTTTTTCGTCTATTACTTGCTAGAATTATTTTGTTTTCTCAATGTCAAAGTTAAACGATAGTATTTAAATCCATAACAAATCGCGTCAAATATATCGTCACGTGTTTGGACATACTCCGTTCGTGCGTTCCAGATGATAAACAATGATATTTATAAGATTTTGTTTGTTTTTTTAAATATATTAATTTTCTTATATACTTTGGAGATTAATAAAACATGAAGAAACCTCTATGGTTTCTTCACAGCTCATGGAGCAGTAACAAAAATATTTTTGTATTTAATGATTACTAATTTAGTTTAACTAAAAAATATGTTAAGAAAACATCCGCAATGTGTATGCAATGGTCAACAGTGTATAAAATAAAGCACTACCAAAAAGTAAAGATAGTATAGTATATTCTTTCACAAAAGAAAGACAAATTACACTTGTCGAACGACACTTTATAAATTTAATTATAATTAAATTCCACTGACGGAGAAGAAATAGGTGAAAGATACCTTTTTTTACATAAGTATTGTATTTTTTTTAACAATACAGTATTAATATAATACTTTTATGAACAGCGAAGGAGCAATTAACTTATACCCAGGGGTTATAATCATCCATGTAGGTTTGCTATACAACTTATGTAGCTTATTTCAGATATGCTTAAAGTAGTTAAAATTTTTTTGCATGTGCCTTGAAAATTACAATCGTATATTTACATTCACTATGCACTGCCCATTGCATCTGCATAACCGTGGTTTATAAAGCCTGGTAACCGTTGTACAGGACATGTAATGGTGCTTACCCCCTTCTCATGTCATAACTTTAAAATAGTTCAAATTTTATTGTTTTAAGTCATATCAGGTCAAGAATTTACACTACAAGGGTTCATAATTAATAAAATACTATTAAACTTTTTTTGCATCTGGTCAAGAATCGCAAAAGTATGCATATCAAAGAATTATTATATATATTATATATATATTTTTATTTAAGAAATTAATATAAAAAAAAATTATTAAAAAATTTCAATGATGTAGAACAAATAACAAAACCTAGCGAATTCTTTTAAGGCAAAGTAAAGTAAGTGAGACACAAAAAAAAAACATATAAAAGGCTAGGATAGAATAAGACACTTTGGCCTTACGAGTAGGTTTCTTAACTTGAGAACACTTTGTACACTTGAAACTTGAAGAGAAATTGCAATTAAGAACTATTCGTTCGCTGAGCTTTAGAGTTTATTTCTTTTTAAAATTCAATTGAATATACTCTGAATGTTATTTGTAATTGCTGTATTGGAATTACTTAAACAAATTTGTGTAATAGGTTAAATCGTAAGTATCCATTTTCGATTTTAGCCGTCAATAAGATTTGATTAAAATCTGTGCATATATATATGAAATCCCTGAATTTTTTCCACCACCCCCATCTGTCTTTATTTGATATACAAACTTTTGCAATTCTTGACAAGATGAAAAAAAGGTTTTTAATAGTATTTTATTAATTATGAACCCTTGCAGTGTAAATTCCTGACCTGATATGACTTAAAATAATAAAATTTGAACTATTTTAAAGTTATGACATGAGAAGGGGGTAAGCACCATTACATGTCCTGTACAACGGTTACCAGGCTTTATAAACCACGGTTATGCAGATGCAATGGTCAGTGCATAGTGAATGTAAATATACGATTGTTACTTTCAAGGCACATGCAAAAAAATTTTAACTACTTTAAGCATATCTGAAATAAGCTACACAAGTTGTATAGCAAACCTACATGGATGATAATAACCCCTGGGTATAAGTTAATTGCTCCCGCGCTATTCATAAAAGTATTATATTAATACTGTATTGTTAAAAAAAATACAATATTTATGTAAAAAAAAGTATCTTTCACCTATTTCTTCTCCGTCAGCGGAATTTAATTATAATTAAATTTATAAAGTGTCGTTCGACAAGTGTAATTTGTCTTTCTTCTGTTAAAGAATATACTATACTATCTTTACTTTCTGGTAGTGCTTTATTTTATACACTGGTGACCATTGCATACACATTGCGCACTGTCGTTTGTTATTTATCTGTCAACGTTTCACTTTCTTCATACCATACAATGCATTCAAGCGTTCTGCAACACTGCGGGATACTTGGATCATAGATTAAGGATAGTAGTGACTTGGTCACTCTTCGACCATTATGCGGTTGCAGCATGCGAACTTTATAAAGGGTAATACAAAGGTTCATGTTGATTAATATAGTTTTTCATGGGTCTGCAACGGTCATACGGACGCAGACCTCATTTCTATTGAAATTAACTGCGTAACATTGCCTCTGAATTTTTAACAGCAATATTTAATTGTATTACAAACAGCTATATTCATAAGCAACTATAAATTAGAGCGGATCAAATCGCAAAACATTTACCTGATGATGATAAAGTTAATGACGTCCTCCTGGTCTAGTTCTACGACGACTGCGGAGACAATATAACGCCGTAAGTCTACGCGCAATACACAGAGGCACTGACTCGGTTTTTACCTTCACATGTTCGATGTGAGTCAGATGCATTATCAGAGACACGGGATGAAACACAACGCAACCAGACCCGAAAACCAATACATTTTTTGTTTGCAGAAACATTGGCCTCGAAAGAGATACGTAACCCATGTTTCCGTATTTAGGGTACTCTAACATCTAAGCCACGCGGATATCATATGACTGATACTTTATTTTAATTAGCCTGTTTCCTCTGAAGACTTAAAAAAGATCCACCAGAGGTAGCACTAGTGGGGGGTACATATGTTTTGTGTACAACTTTAATATAATATAAATTACATGTTGATTATGATACGATGTTCTTGAATGAGAAAAACATTTGTAATGAGAGCTCATTACATTATCTGATCCAAGTTAAAAAGGAATGCTATATTAAACACATATATTTAATGGTTTTCAGAAGAACTTTAAATTGCCGATTCATGTCGTAATTCATCAGACGTAAAGTTTTTCAGAAAATCACACTTAAAAAGTCTGTAGAAAATTTCAAATCTACTTTAATTTAAATTCTTAAACGCTTTTAGTTTGTCTAAAGAGCTTAATGAATCTTAATGAAAATTAAAAGGAAACTTTTTGACTTATAAACCTTAATGGTAAGTAAACGTAAGAACATCTGCCACCGGTCTCATCTCGTGGGTGTCGTAAAAGTCGAAGTACTTGAAATTACCCATTCCGACTGATTTCAGAAAAAGGTGATGCCACCTAGCCTGTTACCGTTTTAGTGTTCAACTCAACGATACAAATCGTACGTAAGTTTCGAAAAATTAATTGTCACGACCCCTTCACACAGGGAATCGAACTCGAGTTTCATAATTAAAAGCAGATCCCTGACCACTCTGCTATCGTGGCTTTAATCGTTTAGAAATACGGAAGATATGATAACATAGGACAAAGAAATAAATAGATAATCCAAAAGGCTTAAGTAAAAACTGCAATATTAATCGTACAACTGCAAACTACACTCTATATTCACGTGATATAATATTTGCGCGTTACAAACGAGTTGTTTCTTCTTGTGCTTACAAAACAGTGTTAAAAACTGATGGTTATGATAAAATGTTTCGAAAACGAGTATTTATAGTATCTAGTGCCACTGTGGCTACGTCCTTCCAGGTTGGGCAATTTCTATTTCTTTTTATTTACAACCGACTTGTAAATATTTGTCAGTTCATAGATAGCTCTGTTCGAGAAGCGAGGAACGAAACTAGTCACAGTAAAGCTGATAAGCTGGTCATATGAGAAAACAGAGAGTCTTATAGAAACGGTCAGATGAGACTGCAAGTATTTATTTATACGTATCCTATAATTCCACGCAATAACACATTTAATATTTATACACACATACAGTCTCACACTCCCATGAACAAATTTAATATTTCTAAATTATTTAAAAGGCCTAATTAGTTTTAAATCCTAATATAAACAACTACCTATTTATTGTTTGTACATCAGCCTTGATTCTTTTGCAACCTTTTACTTTCCCCATAGGACAGGCTACGCTTAGTGTGGGGTAAGGATATTGCACTTGTTTGGAAATCATTTTTGTACAAAATATTTCTCTTTCTTTCTTCTTTTTAATGGTGTCGCTGTTGCTGATTGACACATACAACAAAAAAGGTTCAAAATCAAAATGTATATGCGTTGTCACTACTGAGGACCAATATGGAATGTCTGGTTACCAGTAAATTGGTCTCCGATTCAACCTCTCACCATACGAAACATAACAGCATTAAAGTTTTCCATTTTTTTACTTTACGCTGATTTTCTGTGAGTGTGTGGTCTAGCCGACCTTTGCTAGCTTTATTACAGTTACAATGAGACTTTGTCAGTCAATGAAACGAAATGAACAATTTTCTATTGTCTGTGATGTCCAAATTGTTAAAAAGATCCACAAAGAAATGAAGAAAATCGCCGAAGAGAAACAAATTACTAAAAATTTATTTAGACATAAGCGATGTCAATGCTCTAAAAAGATGAAGAAAAAGCCAATAACAAAGCGTTTCAAAGTCTTTACAATAAAACTTATTATAGAGTCCTGCTCATGTTCAAATAATAATATTTGACAGCGTATAATTTCTTTTTAATAAATAAAGGTTTTTAGCAATCGTTTAACTAGAAAGGTTAAAAATCAAATATTCCAGATTTAAATTAATCCAGATTAATTTATCTAGAATAAATTAATCTGGAAATTATCAATCTGAAGGATATCTTTCGTTAAAAAACAAAAGTTGCTCGAGGTATTATCTACAAAAAGGGGATCATCATAAATAAATTATTTTAAAAATATAATATAAACGTTATGTTACACACTGCGAAAATTAATGAGATCGTAGTTATAATCCCAGCGTTAGTTAATTTCAATATCGAAAAATAAGATAACACATTTTCTGTTTAAATATTATTATTTTTCTATTTATATTATAAGAATATTCTTTTTTTTACATTACTACGTGTTTCAGAAACCTGTTTGGTAAAATTTGATGATGTGACAAATAAATTCCTTTGTACAATATTTAAGCAATGTTTTAGACGTTCCATTAAGATGTTATCTCAGTTATATAAATCCATTGTAATTTCTAGACAAAGCTGTGTATTTTCAGTTTATGAACAAAGAACTCTGCCGAAATAAATATTATTACTACAATCCACGGAAATATAAACATAACTCCATAAAAACTTTTAGATTACTGCGTCAAAAGGAAAAAGGAGAAATTAACAGTAGGTTGAAACTTAAAATTAATAAAATTTGTATGCATCTCGTATGTCGTCACTTAATGATATTGTCCGCACTTAATATGTGCTGAAACTTGCTCGTTATGTTACTGTCTGATTAATACTCGATTCACAAGTCTCCAAGACTACGCTTGGATTTTTTGGCACATAGATTATTTTATTTTACATCCAAAACGTTAAAGATAAAGTTAGAAAAAAAAAATATTATTTAATTGCCTTTTCGCCTAACGTTTCTTTTTCATCAGTCCGTTTAAGTCTGCTACTGAACATAGGTATCCCAAAAAAGAGACAAAGTGGGTAGTTCGTAGTTGATAAAAGTAGTACCGGTACCCTGTCATTATCATTTCCCTTTTTTTGGGTTGGTGGGGTCGCGGATATATGCGCTAACGTTCCCGGGGCCTTGCCGATATACAGCGAAGATAGATCACTGTGGGGTTTAAGTCCTTGCCCCTTGCTTGCATAAAACTACTTGTGTCGTGCCAGATTACGAAACTTCGCAGTCTTTGACTGGACTTGGGTGCTTTTTAAGAGGTTGTGTGACATGAAATGTGTGTCGGGTTGTTATATATGAAGTACTTAGCGGTATAATTTCTACCGCTAAATACACAATGGTGGAGCATTCATTCATTAACAGAATTTCATTCAAAGAAACTAGTATTATTAATAAATGTCAAGTAATTCGATTATCATTAGAGATAACCTATCCAAAAAATTATTTAATACATATGGTATTGATTTAAAAAAAAGTTATACAAATAATTTAAAGACCAATTTTTGATAAAAATGAATTAAACAGAAAATAAAATAACTAAATAAATATAAGCAGTTCAAAGAGAAAGAAAAACTCACATCATTTCAAATTCCATTAGAGAAACAGAAAGATCAAGATATGATTTTGGTCTACGTATTAAAATGTTCCTACCCGTCTGCTTGAATAATAAAGCAGATGTCTGTCTTTTATGCTAAGGTTACATCGTTAAATCCCTACTTCCCTCGGAAGGAGGCGCAATTTATATAATCTAATGGAAATCTGCCGCAATTGTGAATAATTTTTATGGTTATTCAAGTCATAAGTTAGGAATTAGGAACTTTCATTTTCCTTTAAAAGAAACATTGGTTATTTATTTTATGGGAAAGAGGCAAACGAGCAAGCGTAATAATGTTAAGTGATTACTGACGCCCACCTACATCTGTAACACCAAAGGAGATGCGAGTATTATCCTGGGTCGAGCCGGCCCATTCGAGCATTAGCAAGATTACGTGGCTTCACCACGTACAAAACGTGTGGATTGATATGTAATTCAGAAGTCCGCAATTTTTACCCTCCATCATAAAAAAATAATTTTAACAAATTTTTAAACCTCATTTGGATCAAATTATATGGGAGAAAATTGCAAATATCTGGTTTAAGTCTTTTTTTCTCTGGTTCTGAACAGATACATCATGTTCACTAGTATCAGGCATGTGGTGGACGATTTACAGACCTTTAGTTATTCGAATGCAACAGAGTGAGATATTTATCACAACAATAAATGGTTTACATTTACATAATGTAGGTACAGTTCTGTTAGGTTAAATTACACCTTTTCTACCTAGAAACCGTCTGGCTCGGTACCATCCTCTTTCCTATTTCTATTATAGTACTATTCGCCAATAGTTAAACTAATTTTGTGTTGTCTGTACAAATTGTAGGCCACTTACATGTTAAAAGCACTGACGATAACTGAATTATACTTTATTAAGGAACATATTTGTCTGTACGCAATTAAAGGCATATTGCGATCTTATATATGATACTGATTACTTAATAGTATTTAAAAGTCGACTAAGGGAGAAAGGTCGACATCGTGCTACGAAATCCGTAATAGTCATTATTCAAAATATTGTCCTTATTAACACTTCAGAGTGATATCGCAATAACCACCCCGAGAAATGGAAGGCCAAAAATACACCAGCTAAAATGTGATACGTCCGGTACTACGGTTGCTAATACCCATGCTTAGGGAAGCCTCGTTCCCAGGCTGATCGAATATATTTATTTCTAGAATGTACTATGTCTACTGAAATTTGTAACTTATAACACGTTTTTATCACAAAGACATTATTTATAAAATGTTTTACGACGGCTATTTCGAACGAAATTTCAATTGTCTACAAAATAAGACTCTCCGTTAAACTCATTATCTCATTATTTTGTGTGAACGTTTCATTCCAACCTGGTTCGAATGGATATTTAAAATAGAAATCGGCGAAGAATGTAACAATTATGAGCGTATAACGTAATTGGAATACTACAAAATGTAGTACTTATACATGTAGTAAAGCAAGACTATGTGTAATTTTAAAAACCGGTAAAGTTGCAACTGGCCCGAAGAATATCTCTTTCATTACAGTAGATTGATTACATTAAAGTTGATTACATAAAAAGCCAGCTATATAATCAACTTTTACCAATTCGCTAGTCTTATCTTCCTAAATACGCTGTTTGTTCTTTTATTGTGCCTTAATACTCAATATAACAAAGAAGTTTCATGAATAAAAATAAGTTTCGGTAATATCTCGTTAATTTAGAAAGTTTTTTGCGTTTTGTGTGCAAACTTTGCAAATAGTAGTGTTTTTTTTTTGTGATAGATGGGTGTACTTTTCCCATTGATATTTTATGTGTTCACATTGTTATTATGAAATATTATCATTATTTTTCATAGCTCTGCTAAAAAAGTAAATCGACCGAGTGGCTCAGTGATGATCGTTTTTGGTAGCGGAATGGATAAGGTACTGGTTTCAAATATCAGTCGGAGAAATATTTGTGTAACACACAATCTTCTGGTCTTAATAGATCTTTATGACATAACAAACTTTGTTAATTCTATGTTTACTGTGCACAATATTTTTTCGTCGCATTACGTAGATTTCATATTATAATGAAACGCAACCGAAAAGGAAAGACATTTACACAAGAAAGTACAAATATTTATTACATAAGAATAAAATTAATAAAGTTATCTTTTTTTATTTAATTAATACGTAAGTAGTGACACTATATCAGATGTATTAGTATAGACTATTGAAAAGTTATGACGAATAATTAAAAATAAAATTACACTTTTAAATTGCTGTATCGAGAAAAACAACGAATGTGGAAGTTGTGGAAGCTTCACTTACAATAACACCAAATACCACTACTGTGGCACCGTAGCGTCGGTGCGCAACCTGCAATATTTTTAAATATAAATGCAGGCCTCTTTTATTAAAACAACAAAATAAAACGTAACTTTAACATAGATATCTCAATCAATCAATATGGTGGTAACAACATGCAAATTTTCAATTATGTTATTTATATTGCAATCAGGTTTTAGTTCACAGAACACTAGCGTTACTGTAACACTGAGTTATAATATAGTTAATAAATATATAGACATCTGTATCAAAATTTTAGGTTTGACGATATGCCTGGATGCACGTAATTTCTATTTGTATTATTTGCTATCAGCAGCGGTATGCTAATATTTCAGATAAAATTCCACCTTCATGGAATGAATATAAATAAACAAATAATTCATTTAAAGGAATGAGATAACTTTACGGTTCCTTTATTACGTTAACGGTTTTTCATTGTTCTCTGTAGATGCGTTTAAAAGCAATAAAAAGACCCTGAATAAATAATAGATTAAAAACAGTGAATACAAAAATTATTTGCTTCCTGTTTAAAATTTACAGTTCAATCACTGAATTATCTTTGCAGTGTATGTATGTATATATGCATGTTAGTAAGTATTTAAGGTTGTTTTTAGTAATTTGTTGAAATTACTGTAAGGGTTGCCTCAGAGCATATTTGGTACAACGTAACAGGTGGTGAGCCTGTCGCCAACTAAGAGTAGTTTCCGTTGGCTTGGAAACTACTCGTAGATGCCAATCGTACATATGACGTTAGTTGAATTTAGTAATTTTACAGATACGTGCATAGCAAGGCATCAATATCACTCATTGTAAAAATGTAAGGGAGATCTGAAACGAAATAAAGGGAAACATACTACGTTTTCATCCCAATGCCTCAACCTCATCTGCACGTGGAGCATCCCGCTAAACAACAAAAGAGGCTCTTGCGCTCGAACAATGTCTGCACCCCTATGCCTAACGTGGTGAGTATAGTATAACACTCTATGGAAATAGAAATAAAAAAAAATGGGTGGGATTCTCGAGTGGTGAAAGATTACGGTCTCTCAGAACACGGTCAAGTATCTTCAGACTCAGACCCAGACTGACGAGAATGACGCGAGGATCTTTCACTGTTCTCAGAGGCAACAATACACTTTCATCTTAATTTTATTCCATAAATCTACCCGTCTATGGGTTTTAGAATGTATCATTTACCTCTATGTCCAAATTTACCCTTTCATTATAAAATATATAATACAAAAGTTTTCATATTAATATTATTTGTATTGTGTAATACATCTTAAATCTTGAAAAGATTAGTAGTGATATATGTATGCCGCATATCGGCAGGGGAAGGTAACCCGGCTACCGTCAGCTTTTTAATTATAGATTTTTGGTTCGATCTACGCAGAATGAGCTTACAGTATCTCGAGGTCGTGTTGTGGAATGCATGGCTAGGATTTAATTTTGTTTATGACATTATCCAAAGCACCTAAAACGTGGGGAACAAATAATATTTAACGGCTTAAAATCCATAAATAATGGTTTAATTTTATTGTAATACTACATATTCGCGTAAAAACAAGGAATCTCAAATATTAAACATGTTTACAAATTCAAGTTTGAGTACAAAATGTAATGTTGAATATAAAATTGAACGGAAATTAGAAAGCTTCATTCGACAATCTGAAATCCGTTGAGTTTGGACTCCTCTTTTCGATCCAGCGATCACACAGGAAACGGTCCGGGTTTAATGTTTATCATCACTTTAATTTATTGCTAGTAGCTCTGAATTTCTTATTTGAACTATTCTAAGGTCTCGATTTAAAATTTAAAAAATATCTCTGAACATTAAATAACAAACATAGAAGGGATAAGAAAAATACGACAGATTCTATTTATTTATGACGTTGAAGATTTGTTAACGCTGTAAAAGAAGTGTTTCTTTTTTTAAAAAATAGTGTTTTTTCATATTTTCAATGCTTTAAAGATGACCCTTTAAGAATGTGTATTTAAGAGGATTTCAAAATTCAAATTATTTTTGAGGATATAGGTAATTTAGTTACGCGTCATCCGCAACATATGTATTGCCCACCTGATGCGAAGAGTTGGTGTAAGTGGCAAAAAGCTGCATATGAAGGTACATTACAAGAGTTAGACAACATAATTCCTCCCTTTCGTGATAGTAACGTGTTATAAATTATCATACCCAAATGATGAGAGTTTATTGTCGGAGGAGTTACTGACTCGATGTTTAGGTTCAAAAACCCAAAATAATAATGAGTCTGAACTCTTTGATTTGAACTTTCGCGCCGCAACATATTCATTCCAGAACTTACGTAATTGAAATTGCTACATTTATTGCTGTAATATGCAATATTCAATGAAGGCTTCATTCCCATTTTAAAAATGATAACGCTTATGGGAATAAAAATTGGTCCGGAAGCTTATTCATTCGCCGTAAAACGAGACAACGCCCGGATTAAGCACACAGAGACACGAACATCTAACGCGTCAAAGAAGTCCAGAAATCCCCGATTGGAAGAGTGAAAGGCGGAAAATGCTTTTTTGGAAGACGATGAAGGTTCCATGTATGCAGAAGGAATGCCAGATTGAATAAATGTAAGTGTAAAATATTATTTTTTGACTTAGACTGCGCAAAACTTTACGGGTAACTAATTTTTTTTAAATTGTACCCACTATTTCTCAAGTTCTACTTAACCGATTTACTTGACACACTATATACTTCTCTGTCGTCTTCTCTACATACTAATTCTCAGTCTATAGTTTTCTCTCCACACTTCTATCTTCTATCATACTAATCTTCAGCCCCAAATTTTATTTTACACTATTTTTAAAAGAATTGGAAAACTAAAAAGTGGTACTAAAATATTTTTTTTTCAGGCAAAAAAAATATTTTGTAACTTTATTATAAGTACGATAGCGGCATTATTCAAGAACAAAAATCTTTTGTTTTAGATTCCTAGGAGGATTAGAATCGTGGTCACAGCCACCCGCCATTTTTTGAGACCCCTCACTTCATCGGCCAATAACTTTTAGACTTTTGAGTTTCTTTTACTTTTTTGTTTTTATTTCTATTCTAAAAATATTAATAAATATCTTATAAACAATGTATAGTTAAAATATTGTGTCTTTTTTTTACGGCACTTCAAAGAGTACCTAAAATTCATGCCTCTATACCAGGATACTGCCTTAATCAGTATTATTAACGCATCTGTAAACTTCTTCGATTATAGCTGTTTCCAGTAGCTACTTACGTCCACCTGGACTGATAGCTCATTTTTGATTCCAATCCGATAAAATAGAAACAACTATATATAGATCCGACAATGGCGAAGTCAAATTCTTCAGAACAGTGATTGAGAGCAGCATCACTAGTACGAGGTAGCGGCAATGCTTTCTTAATTGTCTGGCCTATAATTTCTTCGTACTCGCGTTATATTACAAAGGATTTCACCCTGACCATTTTATCTTATCTTTCAAACCCAACTATATTTAAATAATTTAATCGATTTTTATTTTGTAATCATCGTAATTGTCAAAAATTTCGACCAAAGTTCAAATTTAATAAACAATACTTACTTCGGAGAAATAAAGGAGGAAATATCGTCTTAAATTATGCATCAACTTCTATACAAAATATTTCACTGTGAAATCTTTTATATACAACAGGCGAATTCACTCACTAGTAACGAAATTTCAAGATCCAAAAGACCTGGATAGTTGAAATTTGTTACATCATATCTATTTATGCCGTGCTTATAGAAGTATTTTTAAAAATTCAACATTGTAAAGTACGGACTTCCGTACTAACTGACCGACGTTAAATATAAAATTCTGTAGCAATCTTATTGCAAGTGTCGCTTTAGAATATCTTTAATGTATATTAACTGCATAGAAAACTAAATGTATAGAGAACTGCTTTTTTTTACAGATTTATAATAGAATAGGTACGAAGATATTATTTAGAAACCGCAAATAGATTGAAACATCAAATAAATTGATTACGTAAATGTTAACAATACATAATTGAACCAACGGGAATAGAGACAAATGTCGAATTGGTCGCAGATTTACAACGTGGTGCGCATCTGGCGTCCAAATTTACGACTTTCATTAGAGTCTGCTCAATAATTGCGTCTACATTATAGATAACTGATAAATATAAAAATTGACCATGCTTATAACTTATTTTATAGTATGATATGATATATTTTTTTAATCACCCTTGTACCGGTGTGCAATAAATTATAATGGTAGGTTGAAGTCCGAAATCTAAAGAGCCAAATAACTTTTATCGTATTCTAGCTTCATAAGTAACAATACTTCAATCAAACATCAATTTTTCAGGCCTTTAAATAATCAAAGCTACTAGACTACCTAAACTACTAGACTAACTAAAGCTACATGAGGAAGGATTTTGACCAACTTTAGTCAAATTTGAAGTCTGTATTATTTTGATACCTGAACTATTCTTGTTAGATTCGTCGATTGACCTTTTGGTGGAAGATGGACTTATTTACTTGGACAATTTTTCTCATGTACTCGATGATAACTTTGAGCGTAGTATTCCCGACAACAACCGGTTTTGGTGTGACTTGGATGACAGACATAATATTCGCCTTGTCCATGTTCATCGTAAAACTTACCTGTTGGGATACAGTATTAAGGACATTAAGCATAACACACACACAAGCTTCTCCAGTGATTCTACCATTAGAACTATGTGATTTCTATGATTGTCTATCAGATTATCGTTACATAAATAATATTTGTCTAAAGTGATTCAATTAAACGCATACTCCACATCTTTCACATGTCAATTAAATTTAATTTACTATAAGTGTGTGTATGTGTTACACAACTAAATGTACTTTAGAGTTCCAAGTAACTATAACATCTTAATTTCAATCATCATAAAAATGAAAAACACATCCCAATCACTGACAATCATATTCCTCCTCTATAGAAATAGTTGCTGCCGAAGAATGTTGCTGCGAACTCAAAATAATTAGTTTAATTTATTAATTACCTCTTACGGCATTTAATAAGGTAAGGATAATTTTTTTGTCTCTTCATCACACCTTAATAGAGTCTTACATTAAATCCTTTGCACCATTACTCAGCACTCTCATTTAAATCGCAGAATTTTACTACGCAAAATTAAAAGTGATGAATATTTTTTGTATATTGAAATAGAGAAACTTTATAGCGTTTTTATTGTGATTGGGAGGGGTACGCATTTCTAAGCTCGGTGATTGATTGCAAGAGCGATGGATGATCCCGATGGAGGTAGATTTTCGTTGAGCCAAGTGTGATTTGCATTTACATTTTTCACTGTCACGATATAAGGCACGAATTGAACACATGAATGAGCGACATCAATATAAGAACATTGAACAATATTAGACAAAGAACACTGCTTGCTGGAATATAGCTGACGCACTAGATAAACCGAATACTATGCGAATGAATGTGAAAAGGCCGCGATGAATATTACTATTAGTTGATGGTTGGGAGCCCTCATCTAATTTGAATTGAGCGTAAGCCTTAGATAAATCGAGTTAAGAATAATATTTTCCCTCGTGCAGTTTTTAGAACATTTCATTAATGTTAGGTAACGGATACTTGTGAATTACCAAGTGTTTATTTATGGTTACTGAATAATCCGCACATATCCTGACAGAGCCAACATATTTTGAATGCTGATACTATAGACAAAACATACAATGAATGTTCTATAGGTTCTATGAAGCCCAAATCCAATAAACAATCTTAACGCTCTTTATCAACTTTCTCTTTTAAAGCGAATGCTATCTACCAGGCGTAGAAAAAATGGGTTTTGACTCTGGTTTTGGGTATAATTTAACTTTAAACATATTAAAACTCTCCTGTTGACTTTAAAACAGGTAAGGACATTATGAAATAGTATTACTAACTAAGATTCGGTCACACTATTCGTGAGGGATATTTGTAAGCCAAAAGCGTACATAAAATTGCGTCCCAATAACAGGCCCGCCATAGCATACTACGTAAAAGTTGTGTGTGCGTGCGACCTAAGTATGACACGGGAACCTGGATAAAACTCAAGATATTTATATTATCACCGATATAGCTTTAAAACGTTTTCCGGTGTTTTCTTAAGGTGAATTGTGTGAAAAGAATTCTGTAAGTCGCTTCGGATATGGCATTTATTAAAGAATGGCTGTCTATCTCAAATACAAAAATAACACCATCAACATTAGCACGTTCCAACATGAAACCACTTACTGTCATTACCTTCATTCACGAGACTTTTCTCTACAAATACTTTTTTTATAATAATACATTCTAGCTAAATGCCTTTTTTGACCGCACTTCTTGCACTTGTAATTTTTAAAACGACACTGGTGCATTTTGTGCACACTGCACTTATCCCTATTCTTTGCGATGGTGTACAGACCAATATGCCCAGGTAAGGTCGATCACGGCCTGGCAACGGCCGCTAATGTTACCTAATTATGCCAATCTACATGCAATCGTCAATGTAAAATACATTTGTCACCGGTCTCTCTTACCATTTATAAAAAAATATCTAATCATGGGGAGCAGTATCACTAGTACGAGGGTACCGGCTCTGTGCTCATCTACCCGCATATCTAACATGGTAAAATCAAAACTTCCAAAAAATTTATGCTACTTATAGCTGGCGCTTTAGTAGAGAGGCCTATGTTCAGCAGTGGTTAATATGGGATGATGCAGTATAGCATTATACCAAAATATGCAAATATGTAATAAACACATCTTATTGAATGCGAAACTACAATAATAATGTTATCAAAAAATAAAAAAAATATGCCAAGCGTTAGAAAAGAATGAAGTCAACCTTTTATTTTAAATAATACCGCTGATTCCCCGGAGTGAAACGGTAACCGTCGAGAAATTAAAAATTTCCGCACCGTAGCCGCATTGTGGTTTCTTTTTTAAACCATTTTTACAATCTACGGTTAATATTTGATTTTCATTTAAAGTCTCTTAAGCTCAGGAATAACAACTTAATGTAATATTCAAATTAATTCAGCTATTCAACACTCTAATTTTTTGGTACAGGCTTAATACTTTAATTTACTTATTATCAGTCTATAAAAGGCCAATGCTGGACATAGGCATTTTCATGAAAATACCATCAAAAGCCGACATGCCATGCATGGAAGATTTTCCGATATTCACCACACAAGGCAGGCCAGTTGAGGCGGGTTGTGTTTTAATTTTTAATGGATCGATAAGGCATCGGGCTACCTACAGCTTTTAATTTTTTTTTTGGTCCGATCTACACATAAAGCGCTTAAAATATATTGTGGTTGTGCAGTGGTATTCTTGGTTTTAGATTTAATTTTATTTATTATCTCAGCCATATTCTCTATTGAAATCAGATGTTTCAACGTAGATCGGACCAGAATAAAAAAAAATTAGAAGCTGTAGGTAGCCCGAGTTAACTTTGCCACCAGGACGTCTAATACCTCAGCTCCTTCGTGACCAGTAAACGCAATAAAATCAGTAAATAATAGTATAATTTCAAATTTGTAGTAATGTACGCGTAAATACAAGAAATCATTAAGTGTTATATAGTTAAGGTAACAGCTTAACAGTCTGAAAATAGTTCAATGCTGTACATATGCCATATTCGCCACCCTCGTCAAACGGATAGGCGATCGCAGTAACCTGCCTGCTTAATTTTATATATAAGATCTAAATAATACAACACAACCTGGCAAAGGTTTTCATCTGCGGGCCTTCTCCTCGCGAGTCCCTTGCGCCGGATTATGTCGGGCTTGCACCGACTAAAATCCACACCTACACTTGCGCATGAAAAAATATAATCCCACATGAATTATGGGATTTATGCTAAGTAACGCCCGATTGTAAAAGTAAAGTAAAGTAGCAGCCTGTAAGTGCCCACTCCTGGGCAAAGGCCTCCTTCTCTAATACGAGTATATGAGAGGGTTTAGGAGCCGGGAATGGCCCGCCACGCTGCTCCAGTGCGGGTTGGCGGGCTTCACATATCCTCGTAATAATATTTTTATTATTTCTCAGACATGCCTCATAGTTTCCCCTCACGATGGTTTCCTTTTACCGCTGAGCACATGGCAAATACAGCACTTAAAAATTCTATACACAATTTTAGTGGTGCCGGCACCGGAGATCGATCCCAGGTCACTTGCGCTCTATGAAACTAAAGTGAGCGCCCAGACCACTAGGCTACCACGGCTATACCCGCTTTATTAACTAGATTGTATTAACTTAAAAAAATTATAGGATAATAAAAACAAATAATAATAAAGACACTATCGCTATATATATATATCGCTAGCCCTTGGCAGGGGAGACCGCCGAGGGTTAGGGTGAAAGGGAAAGAAACCGGCGGACGATGCGAGCGGTAACAAGAAGCACCGCCTTCTGCATTTGTGCTCGGAGGGGTCCGTCACGGAGTCCCTGCCGCCTCAGATGTTCCGAAAGGCTGACTGGGTTTAACCCATATGCAGAGACGACTGTAGGAATAATTCCGGTCGGCATACCTCCCCACATGTCGGTCACCTGGTGAGCCAGGTCCAGATATTTCGTTTTCTTATCTCTTTCGGCTTTCACGAGGTTCTCGCCATATGGAATGGTGATGATGAAAAATATCCTCGACTGTGCCCGGTCCATCAACACGATATCAGGCTTGTATAAGAATCATCCTGTCCGTGATGATGGACCGGTCCCAATAGAGACACTATAAAAGTGATTAATTTAGTTAATGATATTGTTAATATATGTTAAGATATGTAATAGTTTTTAATTTTGTAACAGTAATTTAATAATATTTATATTTTTATTCGATTTATTAAAAAAAATGCTAAATACTCAATACGTTCTATATATATAAATTGGAAACCAATGAAAAAAAAATTAGAAAGGCTTTCAGGATTACCATTTTGACGGAGGTAGTAAAAGTCGTAAAGGTTCAGCAGAAATTACTTCGTCTATAAAAAATACTGTCCGTAGAAAAAGATTTCTTGGAATGTGAATTTCAAAAACATTTGGTAAAATATTGACTAATTTAATTGAACAATTTCTTTTAACCCGTTTTAACATATTAAATGTTGAACACGTCAATATTGAATATGAAGAAATATAATATAATTTCATAATATAATACTACCTATAATTGAGGTAAGACTGTGACAATTAATTTTAATCCTTTGATTCATCAGATCCAAAAATAAATTAAAAGAAGAATAGAATTTGAAATGTATTTTTTTTTTAGAAAAACATCTATTCGTGCTTTTAATTAATTCATCGCGGAGAGGTTAATAACGTTTAACTCTTAAATAGGTGAAAAACGGCTAATTTAAAGCGTTTTTGAAACTGCTTTATAATTTCGAGTCGGATTTTACTCAGAATATCAATACGAATTTCTCAAAATTGTCTGAATTTTTCGGGTTGATAGAATGTGAAATGAAGATGTAAAACCGAAGTATCAGATACAATCCTAAGGAAAACGGGTCATGACGCCATAATTTGACGTTGGAGAAGGAATGTTTTCGACTAGGAACTTTGCTAGCCTAAAAAAACAGTTTGTTTATCTAAAATTTGGCTTCGGTGAGAAATTGTAAAATTTACATTATAAGCTATTCAACGAATGACTAATACGAATTTTCTGAAAAAACAAAAACACTTATTGATACCTTTTCAACATATTTTTGTATTTATTTAGTTCGACTTAATTACCATGTTGTGAACTGAACACACAATGTAGTAAACAGAAAATATTGAACCATGTTTAATATTTTCTGTTTACTACATTGTGTTTTTCTTTTAATAACGATCTTGGAAATTCATACCCGGTCGTAGAATATTAGATTGCCTCCGTTAGCGCTTATTATGAGTTTTATACTTTCTCATCGTAATCTGCAAGAATTCTAAATTTATAATAGATTATATCTTTGAACAATATTATTTAACTATTGTACAGTCAACATCAAAAGTAAATAAATATGATGATCAAGGATCTTAGTAAATTTTCGTAGTTTTTTTTTTGAAGTATTTTTTATAGTATCATGCATGTTTTCACTAAAACCTTGTTCAGACATTATCTACATTTGGTGTTGACTGTATATTGTTTTTTTTTTACAAAACCCCGTGAAAATTAAGATTTATATTATTATTTTAATTATATACCATAACCATATTTATTTATATTATATAACCACATTAATATATAATATATGTGGTGATAAATATTCATAGAAATGAAATTATTCAATATGCTGGTTTTTCACGATTTTCCGCTCTTTTTGTTATGTTTCGGTGTCTGGTAACAATCGCGTATTACGTGTATGAATGTATGAATAATACAGTAACGTAATACTTGGTAAGTCAAGTAAAGTAGCAGCCTCTAAGTGCCCAAAAGTGCCAAAAGCCTCCTTCTCAAATATCTAAGAGGGTTTTGGAGACGGGAAGTGTCCACCACGCTACTCCAGTGCGAGTTGGTGGGCTTCACTTAAATATTTTTTTATTATTTCTCAAATGCAGGTTTCTCTCGATGTTTTCCTTCACCACCGAGCACGTGGTAAATACAGCACTTAAAATTGATATTAACAGTATTAGAGCAAGTATTACTAAAGCGAGCATCTTGACCACTGGCTGCCACGGCCATAATACTTAGTACTTTTAATTATCTGAAATAAAATGTAGTGACACTAGATTTTGAAATTAACGTTTTTATAGTCTCATTTCAACGAAAATAAATTTTAACTTTATAACATGTTAAGTGCATAATTATTACAACACCATTTAAACCTTTTTTAAAGACATTCCAAATTCACAATGACATTCTAAGTAAAACGATAAACTGTAAGCTAACGCCACACGCACCCGGAGCACTAAATTTATTGGAATATCTATGTTAGTTTTAAAGAACGCGTAGAGGAAAATAAAAAAAAATGTACTCGTATAAATGAGGACGACGCTATTAAAAATGTCCGCATTTTTCCAAGTAACGGGAAATTTAAGTTAGAATGACTTTAAAATATAACACCTAAGCAATACGCGTGCGTAAATCGATCCTCAAAAATGCAAGTCTTTAAGTTAGGCTGTTTTACCTAGGAGAAGTATATAGACGAGTTCGCTGAGCTCAGTCTGGCATACTTTTTACTGGGTTGCTGAGCAGCTACCATATCCAGTTCCGTTGTGGGATCATATTTTAGGGTGGCATGGAAGCGTGTTGACGACTCACACAGATCCTAACATAGCCTGCCAAAGCGAGAGCTAACTGTATTTATAATCGTCAAGGGAATCGGCTTATTGAATCAACTAAAAGTTTAATCCGTTCATTGTGTTTACTTCTTGGGTTCGTATATGTACAAAATATATCTAAAATTGTTATTCAGAATGGCTCAATGTAATTTTTTAATCGAACTGCAACCAATGAATAGTCTTCTATTCTCTTAACCCATCCCGTATCGTACGGGATTATTATCGGGAAGGCTTATTGTACATGTCGCGTGTTAAAATCCAACGGAATGAGAACTCTTTCAATAGAAGTGAAAAATACAGAAGCTTTTTATATTCACTGATACCACTGAAACTGGCGTCCTATCGGCTTACGTTACAATTTCGTACAGGCGGATTGAAATGGTTATGAAGCGTTTTGTTACTTCGGTTCATGACTTTGAAGCAACATGTACGAGCATGTACGACGGCAATCAGTTGCAGAAATAAAATAGTATTGTTTACGAGTGTGTGTTGTCAATTTCACACATCACTTGAATCATAACGTATAGTTAGTTTAAAGTATTGAATTATAGATCTAAGAACGGCTTAGACTATTAGTTGATAAATTAATTTGTAAACGACACACATACCGCTCTCCTCGTATACGCTGAAGCGAAAGATCGAAAAGAAATAGTTACATTTAGTAATGCGTAATTATCTAAAACGAATTAAATGTCATTGTAGGATTATTTGTTTTCTTATTACTTATATGTCTTCTAATTCTTTGCCAGACTGTATAAGTCCAATGGTGGACATAGACCTTGAAAGCGCTAACAAAAGCTTGCATGCTATGCATGGAAGATATACCAGTCACCACGCTTGATAGACGGGTTGGAGAGCAAAGTATGAAGGCATATTCGAATGGAGCTTTGGTCATAAGACTGCAGAAATAATAATATGTATCATCTATGTTCATTTTTCCTTTATTTGAATTATACAGTTTTCTATTTCTAACGCTATGGATTCTTATCCGAGCAGCCTATTAATATAAGTTCACTGTTAGACAAGTATCTCCTATACAGTGGTGTTGCCGTAATCGCAGAGTTTGGCAAACGGATTAGCGGCCGCAGCTTGTATATACAAACTGAGGCCGCTAATTGAAAATATTTTCAGACTGGCATTTTTTGTGATGATCATTCCGCTATCAGTCCGAGGCCATGATTTTTCTGGCATAGTCGACTCTTACGCCACTCACGGGATGAGATGGAGTAGCAGATTGTCTTATGTCCCGCAACTTCTCTAACAGAACTCAATTAATTTCTAAATAATTTAGCTATCACTTTACTAAAATTGCTGGAATCAAAATCAAATCTCTAAGTATAAATAAATACCCATAGACAGATTTATCTTATTGGTTCACCACGGACCGCGTTAAAGATGAATTCTCAATGAACCGCTCCCCTGAATATATAATGAATCTTGAATCCACTTTGAAACCTCATCCATTATCCAGATCAGAGAAATGTAGATGTTTTGATTAGAAACTAACATAAAATTGAAAATAACACAGAGTGCAGCAAATTAATTTAATGTTAAGGTTAAATAAAAACAGATATATTAAAAGAACTAAAAGTTATTTTTACTCGTATGCGGTCATAGGTTCCTTTGAATAATACTGTTTAACCACATTTATGGATTATTACGTTTCCCTATAATTATGTAAACCTTCAAGTGTCGTAATTTTGTAACTTTTGAAATTCTATTGATATAAGTCATCAGGACTAATGACACTAAAAGGAATGTGGTGTCTTTAGACATCGTCAATGTTTTCATTATTGATATAAACATGGGCACTTTATTAAAAGCCTAAAAAGGGCACACTATACTCAAATGAGTATAATGTGCCCGTTTTGTGTGCGATTAATACATGATCCATAACTTTTTCAAAAGGAAAATAAAATTATGTTTATATATTATGTATATGACCAGGTGTTCTTGATAATGATTTTATATAATTATTTTAACTTATATACTTCATGTCCACAGCCACAATCTGAACCGTACTACTGCTTTCTGTTTGCTTAATTTATTTAGAAATCTTATTTGCAGCACGAACTTTCCTGTTTGTTTCCTTTACCTGGCAATTTTGTTATAGTATTTAGATTGTTGCTGCACGTTATATGGTATTAGTAAAATAATTTACCAAAAAGAAGAGTGCTCGAGCAACGTATTATTGTTAAAAATATGTAACGTGTTATTTACTAATCTTTTAATTAATGGTAGTAGAGTTATTTATTCTAGTTAATTAAGGAAGAATTTTTTGCCGCGAATAACTGTTCGCGTAAGTGTTTTGATGATCGTAGAGAGTCGATAACAAAAGCTTTTTTACTTTTTGATTTGTGTCAGTTTTTCCAAGTTGCTCTGATCAGTCTCATAACTCGTTTTAATAGCTTCCACATCTCGTTTGATAAGACTTCGATCCAATCGTATTTTCAGCTACCTGGTAACCATCAAAACCAAGGATTAATAGGTCATAATCTGTTATACAGTAACAAACTACGCCCACAGCATTTTTTATTTTGTTCACAAAAATGCTTAAAGCCAGAAAGTCAGAAAAAGATAGAATTTTATTATCATTTCAGTCAATTTATCGATATAATTTATATTGTGGAATAGTGTCTATGATTTTTATAATACTATAAGGGAATTTGTTTCTAATTCCAATCCTAAGAGTGAAACATATCCAATTTGGTTTATTGAGCGTTTGATTCGTAGATTGCATAAGAAACAACACATAGAATTAGATATACAAAATACCAAAAACCTTTGGATAACATTAGTTCGTATTTTAACAATTTTTTCTAAAATGTTGTATATTATTTATATAAGTGTTCCAAGAATTTAGCCATGCCTCTTCTCATTATATATAATAAATCTTTGTATTCTGGTATTTTTCTTGTATCTGGTATGTTTCTAGAGTTGTTTCAATATACATGGCAGATATCATTATTTATTTAAATCAAATTTACAGGCTTATTTCTGTTCTTCATATATTTGCAAAATTATTTGAAATTCTTATTCTTTATTCCTATTCTTTATTCTTTATTGTCCACATTATGATACATTTACAACTTTAACAATATACAAGTTAAATGTACAAAGGCGAGCTTAACCCTAAGCAGAGTTCTCTTCCAGCAAACCCGAAAGGAAAGAGAAAACTATTATTATTATACAGGTAGGTAGTTGTGTAGTTAATTAATACATAATATTTTAACTAATATAATAAGCAATGAAAAAAAAAGTAAAGCAAAGTAGCTGCCTGTAAGTGCCCACAGCGGGGCAAAGAAATACACATATTATACAATATTACAAAATATTTAAATACAATGTCTAAATATATTTAAATATACACACATACAAACATATAAACACATATACTTACCAATATTACATTAATAATAATTAAATATTTAATAATAATCATCAATACAATAATAATACATAAATGCAGAAGAGTTATTATTTACAATTTTAATTAGAAAGATACTCCGTTACTTTTTTCCGGAATATTTCACGAGAAGAACTAGCACGTATGTCATGTGGTAGTGAGTTCCATAACATGGCCGCCTTTACAGTGAAGGATTCACCATATCGCCTAGAAGAATGAGAAGGTGTTTTAAGGAGTAAAGATTTAATAGTCCGGCACGGAACCCCGCGAGGCTCAAGATATTCAAAGCGTTCACAGAGATATTCACGGAGGCCGTGCTCCTCCAAATCTCGGATGGAAAAGTAAAAAGTAAAGAAAAGATTGCATTCTTGTGTATGCCATTTAAAATGTTTATATGGTTAATGGTCTCATCGTCTTTCTATATCCGATGCTTTGCTCAAAGATTACAGGACTCTGTGTCATGTACAAGTATTAAAAATAATTACTACTTTACTTAATTTTCAGGTTCAGGAGTTTTCAAAAGAGCTCTCAAGAAACGCCATTCCAGGAAGGAGAAGTCGGTATTCGAAGAAGTTGTTGCTCTTTGTCATCACGTAAGCCGGTTAACAATCGCAGTGTCAGAAACTTCACTCCAGTGATACTGCTGCCTGACACCAGTCTTGTAGTTTTTGGTTTGAAAATAGTTTGTTGGCTAATCTGCAAGCTAGTCGGTGCCGTGTAGTGATGGCATAACTCGGCCACCCACACTTTTCGTGTGGGTGTCGTAAGAACGGACAAAGGAAAATACCAAATAAGGGGGTTATATACAAAGACAACCAAAAATGTTTTATAAAAAAGAGAATATAATTTCAGTATCCGCATTTTCATTTTTGAAAATATCCGGTATTCTGTGAGGTCGTGGTATTAGCAGCAGCAAACTCTTGACATCGCTTGACTCTATCACGTGATGTATAATAATCGCCTTAATACAAGACATCATTACAATATGTTCAAGCTTCTAACCGAATTAAATTTCGAATCATGTAAATGTTTTAAAATATATATCTAACGCTAAGCCAAGTGCAATGCAGATATTTATTCAGTAAAAGAAACTGAAAGCTAATGATGAAAAAAAATGAGTGCAGAATTTCATGAGGATTAAGGTTGTATAATTTTGTTAGTATTGAATAGCAAATACAAATACTTATGCATTACGTGAACTTAAGCAAATATATATTTACGTATTAAATTAAAATTAAGGTATTTTATTGGTATAGTCACACTGAAATTATAAATATAAATACTATACATAAGATAAACGATGAAATAGATTTAAATCAGGAATAGATGAATAAATGCTCTCTTATTTTTTCTCTACTCCTACCTAAGATCAATCTTATAGTGATGTACCCTTAACTCAAATAATTGCAACGAAAGAAATATTGAACTAAAGACGTTTATATATTTTAATTTAATGTTATCTTATCATCAAACGTCTCAAGCGAAGCTTTTGAAGATACAAAGAACAATATTACTACTCACAATACGAAATTCATTTTGATTAGCTCTTATTATTCTTGAGTCTTCACTTTGCTTTGTTCTTAATAGAAGCAGCATTTTCTGTAATAATTAAATTCATTAACTTACTGGATTTTGCACATAATTAAATTATTTAGGTTATAAATGTTGTATTATTTAAATTATATGGGTTATAGGGAGAGGAAGACCTAGGCGAACATTTCACAATCAAATCGGAGACGTTCTGGAAAAAGGGCAGGTCAAGAGTAATCTAAACCAACGAGCATGCATGCAAACATTAATGAAATTGGAAGAAGCGAAAGACTGTGTCAGGACCGTAGCAAGTGGAAGAAGATTGCCTCTGCCTACCCCGTTGGGAACAGGGCGTGAATATATACATACATACATTTTTATAATGTTGTTCCTCAAATAGTCACGTTAATTCAACGTCATTCGAACATTTAAATGAAAAATATTAAAAACTTTCTGATGTTTATGGATATGGATATCCCTTTCTGGTCGTTCCCAGTATTTTTCGTTAATATTTCCCCTTTCTAATCGTGAAATCTGCACAACTTTTTAGAATCACTTCACAACTTTTTACGTATGTACCCCGTTCTGGTCAATTTCGGTGTTACCTGTATTAAAATAACCAAATTTTTTAAGCTTTCACACTTTGAAATGAAACTGGCATCTACGGATACATCACATTTAATTTTTTTTTGCCCCAACTTTTCGACTAATGGTTACACAGAAAGAGCTCTAAGTCAATCCTATTTGTTTAGTTAAATTAAATCCTAAGGATTAGGATTCTGAGTCAGTGGGAAACCATCTCTTTTAGTGATTTTATTTTTAATTTAATAATCCTGGCATATGTATACCGTTACTGAAGTACTATTATCTATTCGGTATCCTTACTTAAAAGAAGTTTCCAACCTAATATATATATTTATATATGAAACGCAAAAAAAATATTTAATATACGTTCAAGAAAACTTATGAGCCCATTGATTATTTACTACTAGCATATAAACCTGGCTCCGCTATTCAACCGTTGTATAATGTAGCTAAAAAGAATAGTTTTTTAAAACAATTTACAAATATCAAATTGTTTTTTTATCAAATATATCCATATCAAATTCCAAGTCTTTATCTCATAAGATTGTTAAGATAGAGTGGAAAGATTACATAATTGATTTGTAATAAAAAACAATTTCATGGATAGTAATTAGTCATAGGGTAAATAACATGGAGAATAGGTGCAGAAACAACTTGTATAGTTATATTTATAACAGAAATTTTACTGTATAGCGTAATTAATTATTTACTAATACATAGTTATACTTTAACAATGTATGGCAAGTTATCAGATAAACTACACATAATAATAAAAATCCATATATTCATATAGTTGTTTAAAATACTATTTGTAATATATTAAATGACAAAATGTTATTACAATGTAAAGGTTTTTATATAGTTAAATAAACCGCCCCGACTTCGCCCGGACGAATATATCATCACTCTATGGATTAATTTTTAGGTTTATTTTAATTTATATTTGACCAATATGGAGTAATCGTGGGAGAGACGTCTGTTAATCAACATTATAATAATCAGTAATGTAATGTAATGGTAACAGTAATGGCTGATAAAAATAACGCTATTAATAGGATATTTTATGACAAACTTTGGGGGAGTTCAATTCTTAGCAGAGGCTGTAATGATGATGATGATGATGAGCAGGAACAGTATTTTTGCTTATGTATTACAATCTGTATTCATTTGTAAATGGCTTAATATGTAATCAATTGATCTCATAAATAATTAGGTTTAGAAAGCAGCCAGACCAAGAAGTTCTTACACAATTAATATTGACCACTTAGCAAACTTGAGTAATTAATAGAGACTAACTTCACAGAACTTACGTAATCTTTGCAGAAGTTTACATATAACATATTAATCAATGTGGAATATAAAGAAAACTTTTCCTATCCATAACTTGAATTTGCCGTTTCAGGTTCTATTGTTTCTAAGCTACAAGTACGCTTTCGGAAGCGTTAGAATGCTTAATGCCGCAGATATTTAGATTATACAATGTTGATACAACAGACAAACTTCAATAATTTTACTCATAACTGTAAGTGTGATTGAAATTCAATTCGTTGGTTTATCTAATCGGAGATTTTGTCGTACACGGGTTCGAATATATAACATACGGAGTATGGACACAAAAAAGCTTCGAGTTTAGTTTTCCCAACAACCTGCGGTATAAATCCGGTAATGTGTTAGCTTAGTTTTTTTTATCAATCCAAAACCCTCCAACTCCTGTAACTTACTATGTATTGTGTTAAGATCCTTATCGATTCTACCAAATTGACCATGTCGTTTCAATGTTTAACAATACATTAAATGTTCATGACATACATTTATTGAACTGATTTATTTATCTGTAGATTTTCCTCGAGTTTAGGAAATTTACGTGACTTGCCAGTACAACGGGCAATGCTTCTTAAGCGGAGCTAGTAATCTAGATGAGCTATCGAGATACGTACAGTAGTAAACTAATTGATGTTTTCCGTTCCGTTCCGTTCCGTTTAAACATACTGTTCAAATGTTGACGGGTTAATATGTACGAAGGTTCAATTAAAATAAAACAATTATGGTGACTTTTTACGAAGCTTTAACAAAATGGGCAAGAATAACAAATCTTTCATACATAACTTTCACCTACAATATTTTGAATATAATTTTATTGTAATTTTAATGTATTTACCGGTCATTATAATTTTAATTACTTTATTATTCTTATAATAATTGCTGATATTTTTATATATTAAAATACAAGTAGAACAAATTATTATGACTTTTTTTAAATCCCACAGACGCTCTAGAATGTGCAGCCTGTCACCGTATCCCAGATTTCTCCTAGTATTACAATATATTTTTCTGCGGTCAGCTTTTTCTTCTGCTCGATTGGGTCGGCTCAACCGGGGTAGTACCTCAACCTTATACTTCTGCGTTTCGTTCGGTGAATGCGGAACCGGAGGCCCACTTCGCCCTCCCCGACCCCTCTCCTCATCCTCTCTTCTATCCCACAAATATCCTTAAAGGTCAGCAACGGACTTGCCTCTAGTGTTACAGATGTACGTGGGCGACGGTAATCACTTACCATCAAATTAACTTACATCCTGAGTCTTAGACTTCGTGACATAAAAAAAATATCATCATAAACTAAAACGGATTACATGGAAGAGTATTTATATTCAGCACGCAGAGCAGGTGGATTGGTACTACAATGCTGGTTTTTCAGTTAGCCCACCGAATGGTAAATAGCTACTGCGGCCCTGCAAATTATTTCTATCGAAAAAGGTTACGAATGCGGCAACGCAGTGAACCCCAGTGAACTTAGATGGAATATAAACTCTGTATTCCTTCAAACCAGAACACAACAGTGGTTTTACTGCTGATTGGCAGCAGAAATGGGCGAGAGGGTGGTACCTAACCAAATGACTCCTAGGCCAAGCAGGAGTCTATCACCTAGAAAACGCATATTAATCATATATATAACACATCATGAGTATGCCGAATCCAAATCCCACACGATTTATATCCGCATTTTCGGGTAGATTTCCATCATCAATCGGTCGTTTAAATCTGGTTTGTCAGTAAACAGTGTGCATGGTGTGCAAATTGGCAATTGGAGAAAAAGTTCTTTCCGGGAAATGATTATGTCAACAGTAGCACAACAAAGGTTACAACATATTCCACAAACAAGCCTCCGAGAAATATTTGTCAGTTTTACGATCTGTCAAGTGTAATATCCCTTTACAAGATGCAGGAGTGTAGAAGCTTAATTGTTAGTGTGATCTTTCTTAGATAAAGCAAACAAGAAGATAAAAACCAGTATCAAGAAGCACATACCTGATGTAAATCATAGATGCTCTAGAAAGTCTTCAAGATACTACTGTGATCATATTCTGGTTCACCCCAGCTATTACATTAGATTTGACAAACCAATATTCTCGCAAAAGAACACCAATTCCTATCTAGAACAATTCGTGATAAATTCGAGGCTAATGAAATAAAAAAAAATCAAAAGTAGCCTTGTCAGGTCTGAATCTTGTCCTGTCACGAATGCGAACCAGTTGGTAATTTAATTAGAGTAAAAGAGGTAGTTGCATATATGAACTTAAAAATAGCGGACTACACGAGGGTAGAAAATACCTCTGGGAAGATAGAAAAGTGTCGGCAGGAATCATGGGGGCTTTCTTGGAAAGGTTGTGTCGGACCGAGCAGTGGAGAGGCTGTATCCATGAGTCAGTTATATAATACCTATCTCAGTGTATCAGATTTACCAGTGTAATGTAATATATGTGTGTACGACTGTATAACAGTTACCGAGGTGCGAGGACGGACTGTCAGCGGACAGTGGTAACCAGACCAGGCTGAGATTAGACTCAGCATCAGTAACCGAGGCGCTCGGCGGACAGTGGTAACCAGACAAGGCTGAGATCAAACACAGTTTTAACCAGTTATCATTAAAAGCTTGGGGTGGCTATAGGGGAGGTTGGAGGCCACTACGGGGTTAATCCCCGGATATTATCAGACCAGTTATTAGCCTATCGTATGTAATCAGTAAACATACGTGAAGAATTGTTATCGTGTTAAAGATACATATTAGTAACATGTATACCTATTGGGGACGGTTGTTAGATTAGGTATTCGCCATTTGTGTTGGTTTGAAATAATGGGCAACACACCTCAGTCCCCTATGACCACAGGTGCTGAAAAGCGAAAAGTTGGAATTAAAAAAATTAAATTAAACGCGATTAAATCCGTAAATAATAGTTTAATTTCAAACAGAATATTAACTTAAAATAACATACTGAACAAACATACACAAATGTCTGCTATCTTCCCCTAACTACAAATCACTTACAAATCATAGGATATACAAATTTACCACACTATCTACCAATGGTAACCATTCGCAGCGTTTTGGGAACTTTGTTTAAATAAATACAATTATGTGTTATTGGGTCGCAAAGTTCAAACAAAAAGTATTTAACAGCCAAAGAAATGGTGTAAATGGCCAATCATTCGTCACTAGTTAACACATGAAGAAATGTTAACTTTAAGGATTCATCAAATTATTGATATTACTTTACTATCGTTGTATTAATAATATGGTAACTAAACTTATACCGAAACATTGATTATTCTTGTAAACATGTTAATTTCAAACAACTCTTTCACGTGTATAATCAAAGCGCTAATATGAATAAATTGTTAGTACTATCTGAACACAGAGAAATAACGACGTTAAATTTACATTCACGGCACAGGATTGCCTAGTGAGGAAACACCCAAATATTACGTAAACAGATTATTGTTGTATTTCATTTATGTCATAAAACATTTTTTAATTATTTTCATTGATATTTTTCAATTTAAAATGTTTATGGTAGCTGAATAAATGGATCGATTTGGAAAATTTTAGGATGAAATTGAACGATAAATTCCGGCCGTGGTAATGTTTTATGTTTGCAGCTATCGATACTATAACATTATGATTTATTTTATACTTCGTTTTGTAACCATTTTTTATTGAAATAGTAGTGTAAAGAAGTCCTCTGCTGGTCAAAGCCCTCCTCATTATTTGAGATTTTGAGGTGTCAATTTTGAAATAATAATGGGTACACAAAACATACGAAAAACCCTTTTTTATAATAGTGACGATGGCCGTCGTCATGTAATTCATGGAATTAGTATCAGTAGCTTAGGACTAATTTGATATAATTAAAACCGTGCATTAACTAAAATCGTAGTAATGATAAAATTGTTATGACCGTTATATTCTTTCATGTTTCACTGCTTAGAGTTTTTAAGAACTTTAATTAAAAATTATCACTGTTCGTATTTTTGAATGTTATATTTGGAATCTCGACAAAATCTGCGAAAAGGACAATGCCCATGGACAAAACTAAATCCGCATAATGTAGTAATGGATTATGCCGAAAATCAGGCTGTAGCTGCGTCACTCGTGGCTTACCATTTATATATAAAATAAAATCATTAGAATTTCACGCATTATATTGATTTTACAGACATAATAAAGGAACCGGGGTTTTAAAGTTATTTTTAAAAAGATCTTTATGAATTCGAAATATGCAGAACTGGCATAATAGCATCCATGGAAATGCCACTGCGACTCACTCAACGAATGATATCATTTTATTATCAATTCCCTTTTTAGAGGGAAAAGCAAGAACGATGATAGAAAATATATGAATTCATTTCTATTTTATCAGAAATCAGATTTCAACAATGAGAACGTTTTTGTCTAATATTTACTCAACTGGCATATTATATTCTATTTTTGGAGACGAAATAAAAACCAAAAAATATTAAGATGGTCTAGGTCTAGGCTTGGTTTAGGTTTGGGCGAGTTGCCTAAATGTATTTGCCAGCAAAAAATATAATTCTGTCTCTTGAGGCTTACCCAACGACATTTTATAATAAAACACAGATATTTCTGGAAAATACACGGTACCGTTATGCTGACTACCGTTATACCGTTTACCGTTGTACCGTCGTGTAGAATAAGGTATATACTAAAGTAGTACCTAGTAATAATTGACAATATTCAAAACACATTAACGGTTAACCCGTTAGTAACAATTCGCGTCGGAATATTAGAACGATGAAATTCAAAGTCGTAACGTCATTTATTTCAATTATATATCATATATATATATTTTTAACTGACTATTAACAAAACTCCTATTTTTGACGGTTTATAATCACGGAGCATGGGCGAAGTTGTGGTTGCTGTTCCACAAAAGCTATTAAGGCTTAAACTTTGCCTCAATGGCTTAAATTTTGTTATGCGAAATCTTTCTCAAACTTTTAAATTATTATGAGTGTATTCTATAAAAAAAGACGTTAAAAAATCGAATAACGAGTCGATTATTCGAAAATCGATTCTATTATGTTTGTCATCGATATGACATACTCACGTAAGGAAGTATACTTTTACGGAGATGTGCAGTAAAATGAACGTAGCTTTTAATTAAAATTAAAGTCCAGATACGAAAATCAAATCCCTGATGCAAGAGGTTTCATATTTTATTACAACTTCTGTTTTCAGTTCAGTGTTCAGTTTTGATGCGTGAGAAAATTTGGCACTTTTAGAAATTGTAAAGGCATAACATTCAAAAAAACAAAACTATGTTTTTTTACGAATCAAGTTTCAATATTCTTTTTTCTTATAACTTTCAATATACTTTCTTACAGAGGAGCACTCATCAACTTCTTCGTTCATATAGGTCTAGAGTGATGATAGCTTTGATATGATTCCTAAACTAGTGATATTTTTCTTTATACTCAAAATATGTAAATTATGGTTTCATGATAAGATATTTTAGTACTCTTATTTGGAGGCTGGATGTCATCGAGTTTAGTAATTATTCCTCTTGGACGCATTATATTATACATTATAAATAATCGTTTAAGGTATTATTGAGACCCACATGCATAATTTAGCTCTATAGTCAAATTCGCTACCTATGCGGTCGTCGTTAACTATAGACTGAATATATTTTAAATAATTTTTGTAGTATACTTTGTACCTTTTGTTAAAGTGCGCATTATTACAGCAATTTTGAGTAGAGAAGGTAGAATTAAAGTGACAATCAATAATGGTTTCGCCATATTCACTAGCGATATCGTTTCTGGAGAAGTGATCCGTCTAATAGAACCATTATCTAAAAACCGGCTCGACGCGTGTATGGAGATAACTTTCATACAGCTTTTGGAATATTAGAGATATTTTTGTCATGCCACGAGTATCCAATTATTTTTAATTGAAAATTATACATGGATAATTTCATGTGGTAACAAATTAAACCACTTTCCTCTTTAATCACCAGAGTTAAAATAGATGCATTTTTTTAAAGAATGTTTATGTTTAAGGTAATGAAATTGAAACGATGAAAATTAGGCGTAGCACCGAAGATGAACGACTTTAATTGTTATTTCACCTCAAGTTATGCTGCCCATTACTTAGAATTTTGTGGTCCAAGTTAAGACGTGAATTAATTTGAATTGTTCAGCTTTAATAAATTTATGACAACTGTCACTTCTTCACCTTCGAATTGACGATTGCACTATCTTTACCTGTCACAATTTTGAATCTAGGCACGTCATCACTACAGAATTTACATAGTTGCAACACCACTTGCGATAATTGGTGTCTGACATATTTGAGAAGTTTTTTCCGTCTCCACGATTTATATGAGAGCGTTTGAGATTTTTTTCAGACTATCATAATCATAATCGACTTACGATAACCCTTGGGATCGATCTTGTCTGTCTGATTTTTCTATCACAAAATAAACATTAAGTAAGGAAACATTTTCAAGTATATTAAATATTCAACAAATTATACTCGAAATGCTCAGCAATCCAATAGTTCTTAATTGGAATTTCTATATAAGTTTCCAAACTGTGCCCAAGTTAAGAAAGTTAGCGCAAAAGTGTTTTATTCCTTCTCATTCATTTCTATTTCTCGTTTATTTGTATGCCTGTACTTATTTTAACATTTTTCTTTTGAGAAATGATGAGAATGAAATGATGTTACGTATTTTTAGTCACGATCGAAGCATAATATAAAAAACAGAAAAAAAAACAACGAGAAAAACGAGTGAAAAAACATATTTTTCTCAACCTAAATTAAATAAACAAAGTTTACCAAAATTAAAATTGCATCAAACTGCGAAATAGGTAAGGTGAGGAGAGACGGTTTTAGTGATAGTCATGATAATCGCGGCACTGGTTTTCGAAGCAGTTCTCAGAAAGAGCAAAGTAATACATAAGAAGGACCGTAGCTCAAAGCAACTCAGGCGCTTGTAACTTAGAAATTGGCATATCCGATTATCTTGAATTTTACATCGTTATTACTCTAGCAGTCAACCTGAATGAATAAGTATTTTTTTTTATTCTTTAACGTAAAATGGATAGTTTCGTTTTTCAAATGTCAAATCTTTTTTTTTTTATAATGTTCCATAATTTTGTAATGAGTTTCCAGAAGAAACTCCGTAGGTATTCTCTTTTTTAATATTTTGATCATAAAGTAAAAGGTCCCATAGGCAACTGAAAGCATGCTACAAGAATATAGTGATCCACAAAATTAAAGCACTGCAAACTCGAGCTGACCAGCCTCTACAAGCAGCGCCTGTTCACAAGTATGACGCATGTGGCAACCATCACCCTCTTCAACCATTAAAGGGACGACGCCGCCACATGCAGTGGCCTCAAAGCGTGCATGGCATAATATTATATTACATTATGGCTTTTTCGTTTAAACAAAAAGTTGGTGTTCTTGTCACAAATATATCGTAGGTAAGTTCATAATGCTACAACTCATTAGCTCATTACGTGCACGATAACAAGCTTCTTTCTTCGGTAATGATAATAATTAAAAAGGAGGCACATTTTATTTGTACAAGTAAACTTATAGAATATACTCTCACGACTGTTCACCCAATACTAGGATTGTCAGGACTAAGAAAACATAACGGTGTTTAGCCCATTACCATCTAAAAGTTATTGTTGGTATAACTTTTTAAAAAAACAGTAAGTTTTTTTACTATACCGATACCTGTCTCAACTCAGAGCAGTAATAATTGTGTGACTCCAGGTATCGGTACGTACCTTGCTCACTACCCGGACTGCTCAGCGTGGAAAGAATGGGTAAAATTCTTGTTAAATTTTGCGAGTGGTTTTCAGGAAAGCTATGACCTGGGAAGACCAAGCCCAGCAGTGGAATAAGAAGTAATTATGACAAAGTTGAAGTATTTAATACATCTTCTTTCATTTACCTGTACTTGGACCGTCAAATAGTAACTCTTAAACATTCTTAACCTAAAGTTGTTAAAATCCTAATCCATTTTAAAAATAAATAATATTACCTAATAAATTTCTAATAATAAAAATAAATAGTCATAACCTATCTGATAACAAAATTGCTCCCTAGTAAGTGTTATGTTTGAAAATATGGGCAATTTATTAATTATTTTAACTCAGTTTTCACATCAGTAAATACACATATATTAACAAAACATTGTAAAGATCTTCTTTACAACATTATTTTAATATATATTGATATCAGTAATATCAGTCTTTTTTAGTGTACGGTGAGAGTGAATATCTTTGTTAATTGATTTCTTGAACTATTAGAAAGCGGAAGACTAACTACTGTATATTACAATTTTTATAACGTGGGGGTCATAAAACTGGGCAAAAATAGTCAATTCTTTTAGATTTGCGTGGAAAAAATAATATTGTTATACCAATTTAAAATAAAAGTAGATGTGAAAAGGACCGTGAAACAATTATGGTACAACGCGCGTTAACGTTCGGTTCGGGTCGCATGTGTCGGCTCCGGAGTACCACTACAATATGTTACTAGTCATGCAAGTTTGGCAAAAAAAAAACTAGAGTATGTGTATATAACTAACTAGTTATACCTACCAACAGACCTACCAAAGTGACACAACCGAGAAGGGAAGTTTTTGATCTCTAGTCTCACTTTGACGTCTCTTTTGTCACCTACCTTTACTAAATCCATGTGATGTCACTTCCGAATATTACACTAACAAAGGCTTGCCAAAAGTATTCACATCAACACATTCAAAATGATGATAAGTATAGATAGAATAAATATATAGAATTGGGGCACTTGTACACAGAATAAGCTCAAAATAAGATGATCCTTTTCTCCGATAATCTTCTTTTAGTCAGATGACGATTATCTCAAGATCATGCATTTGGTTAATATGTATCTTATAATCGTGAGTTTACTTATAAATGTGTATTATGAAAGGAGAAATTTAAAAATGCAACACATTTTTGTATATACTCACATTCTAGAATAAAATTCATTGAAAACAAGTAGTTAAGATGTACGATTATCACGACGAACTTTTCTTTTACGTTCTGCGTAATTTAATAGCCATAAATCGTAAAAGTACTGAATGAGTGTGATTTGAAAGGGCACAATATATCACTGAAACTCGCTGATAAAAACAACACATCGTTAAGACAATGAAATATAGTTTTGTGTAACTGTTTCCAAGTTCCACAAAATTATTCAAATAACAAAATTTATCAGTAAATTTTTGTTTATCATGACAACCAAGCGACAGCTGTTCTGTGATGTTTTAGTGATCAATAGGGTAAAAACCGGGTGAAATCTCTAGATGGTAAGCAATCTTAAGATTAAGAATGTGTGCTCATTTGCTTACAAAATTCTTTACAGTGGACGATACAGATAGCATGCTAGTAGAAAGTCTCCATGCGGCAGGACCCCACACAAATACCCCAAGAGCTCTTCAATCACACTTTAAAATCAGGCGTAAGATGTGGCTGTAAAATCAAGCTTTCAACTTATGTTAGCGAGAATACCTCTCAAACAGCTCAAACACGGTAAGGCGCCGGATGAGGATCGAATTACAGCTGAGCTTTGAAAACGGATACTTTTAAACCTGTCACACCGAAAGCATGGAGTAGAAGTGTGCTGGTCCTGTTCTTCAAAAACGATAACGCCCTACAGGAGAATTAAAAATCAGTGTCGATACAGAACCAGAGTATGCCATCAAAATGCAGACAGGGTGATGTAGTATGTAGGTGATTACGTATAACTGGGAAAATTGTCCAATGTAAGTTCAACTTCGATCCAGAGATCAATCGACGATGCACCTGGGCTGGGCAACGTTCAGGAAACTAAAACACATCTTCGAGTATAGTGAACAACCAGTGCACGTGCCAATTTTCATTTCCACTTGGCTTTAAATTTTCCCTTCTTTATCAGATAAAAGTATAGATAGTTATCAAGCCGTTCGATAGTAAACTGCTTACCCTCACGCGAAATTTTGTACAAAAATATTCAAGATTTAACATTTTTAAAACAGTATTTTTGTTGTTGTATGAATTATATATTAAATGAAATAGCATGACATGACAATAAAATATACCTAAAATGTAAGTTACTTTACATTACCTTACTTGTACTCTATACTTAAAATTACCCACGTACTTAAAAAAGAATCATCATTGTAAAAAATCTACATAACAGTCGCTGGAGAAATGAGATAACATATGTACAGAAAATACAGGCGCATTGTACCTCCTCTTTTTAGTCTTTAAATTTCTAAGATGTTGAAAAAATGTTAATTCTATTGTAATTAAATATTTTAAGAATTAGACAACACTCACAACATCGCTATATAATATTGTAGCTTCAACGACTTTAAAGTTATTTAAATTTAGAGTCACACCACAAAGAAGTCTCATATAAAACCTACTGTAAATCTCTGCGCTTTCTAATGCAAATTTTATTAAAATTTTACTGTGCTGGATTGCTTTAGTAAATTTTTTCTTTGGAAAGAAAACTTTAATACGCTAAAATATCTGGGATGATATTTCACAGGAGATACAAAAGATTAAAAATCGTGCTGTTCAACGTTCTTATTAGAAATAAACATAGCTAATATAAAATTAAACTGCTGAAGCAACGTAAACTCTCTATATACATATATATTACTTACAATTACGATATACGATTTTTGCATTTCTCACTGTCTGCAATTAAGATAACATACGCACTGTAATAACATATGTACTTGCGGCATTGTATTGTATCTTCGAAATTGACCAGGAGGGCATTCGATTACAGAGAGAGCTAGATTTTACTATGTTTTTATTAACACATTTTCTTGTCTGCCTGTTTGGGACGCGTATTTCCACTTCGACAACAGACAAACCTACAAGATCAGACTCCCGAGTCCTCTACCCGGAGGTCGTAGCGGAGGGCAAAGAGAGTGGTGCAAAGTAACTTCGAACACCACAGTCTACCAACCTGCATCTGAAGTAGGATCGCCAATCCCATTCGGAGCGGCCACCTCGAGTCAGACAACCCGCTAAGTTAGGCCGGCCATGTAGCTTCCTCTAAGTTCACCGTTGGTGTCCAAGCCATGGCTACTAAGCTCCCCGGCCTCTACAAGGCAAAAATTTACCCTAAGTCAGCTTAAATTATTATAATTACAACAATATTAAATTTCAAGAAGACAATGAGTTCGTAATGCGCAGTGCAATCCCTAAAGGAATTATAACAGCGACTCGTCGTAGTCGCCGCTTACAACAGGGCTGGTTTTTTTTTCACGCTCAATGTTTAAGTTTAACCATTCAGCGTGACCATGCCAAGAGGAATAGGGCTTAACGATAATGTTAATTTTTTGATTGTAGCTATTGTAAATATAATTGTCAAACTGTATTTAACAACCGTAATAAATAATTATTGCAATTGAGAAAATAACACTTTCGCTCTGATTACTAGACTGCGTACCAGCCTATTAGCCAGACTAAAGTCTGCTGACGAGCATAGAGCTCCTAACTGCATGAGGATGATATTGCCCAATTAAACAAACTTTAAAATATGTTTGTTCTAATAATTAGATCAATTAAAGCCCACAATAGCCATGGGTTAGGGGGGGTTACCTTCTAATCAGGAGACTCGAGTTCGATCCCCATGTACCTCCACAACTAACAACCACTCCTAGTACTAATGAGTTTTTCAAAACTTATGTACTACGTGTATTATTAAACTGGACACTAAAATGACGACAGGCTCACCACCTATCACGATGTCCCAAATTCTAATTTGAAATCTTAAACTTAATCCTCTGACGTGTACGATCTCCGACTGATAACTCTGTATTCTGTATACAATCGCGATAGTTTATTTTTTAGCCACCAGATAGGGAAAATTTAACGATTCTTAGCAATATCTTTTGTAAATTCATAGCCGATGAATTTACTTAAAAATATTAACAGCTAGTATTGTTTAAAACGCAAAATATTAAATTGTCTATAATCTGATGATTGGACTCGCATAAGCTTCCTCTAAATAGTCCACTTCTAGATTATACGCCTCTTCTAATTAAAGACTCCATCAAGCTTCTCCAATGCGGGTTGATGAGTCCGTATTTTGAAGACATGTGAACTCTCACATATCTTCAAAATATACCTTTTTACCACAGGCTTAAGGGTTGAATCATGATGTTTTCTTTCACCGCCGCACACGTGGTAACTAATTAAGAAAAATCTGCTCAAACAGTATTTATTATTATTTTGTATTCTAAAGGAAAAGTAGGTTGTCTTCAAATATCACGGCCTGACAAGGATGGAAAACATGGCTTTCTATGTTTATCATTTCATTATATCAACTTCACTTTTACATAGTGTACCGTACTTTATAATTTGAACTATTTAAATACTGTCTGATGACATTTGAGATAAAAATGTGTGGATTATAGTGTAAGTTGTTCGAAAAATTATTAATAGAACTTTGCGGAAATCCAATATATTTAAGGTGAGAAACTGAGTTAATTCGTACAATTCTATACGCAAAGTAAAATGGTATGTACATACCACCAACGTCGAAAACGACATACGTGTTTCGCCTCACAACAAGGCAATACCGCTGAGATTTAGCGGTTGACGATGATTGTGTCTACCTACACGAGATCGATAATGCTTTGTTCTGCAGCGAAAAACGTATCGTGTTTGAGACGTTCATGCTCTGTGTTATTCAATTTGATAAAAAAACAACATTCCATCAATCATTAAATATTTGAAATGTACTTTAGATGTAATCTTTTCAGCATATTTGAAATGTTTTTTGCATTACTTTTTAATGCTCTTTCTGATATAAGGCTATTTGGCTTGATATATGTCTATAATGCTGCGTTTCATTTCATACTAACTATTTTCACTAATTTGAAATGAACGCTATGAAGTCTAATTAACGTCATTTGGTTTAATTTTAAATATGTAGTGTTCACGTAAATACAAGAAATCATTATTTTCACTTATTCAAGATAAGAATAAAAATTACTCGGCGCCATTTTGTAATTGTTAGTGGCTCTCACCCACAAGACATGAGCAAGTAAGCACTTCAAAATAGAGGCTGAGTAGTCTAGTAGAGTGTTATTGTGTTCTTTATTAGTGGGGAAATAACTAACACCCCCGCAGGATACAAGGACGGTTTATGTAGGACTTACGCCGTATCTCGAGAGTGCCTTGGGAACACAAACGTGCGTTCCTACTTAGTTTTCAAACCCACGTGGTCAAAAGACTCCTGCTAGAACCTTCGCCGCCGCGGAGGCCATGGGGGAGGGCAAATAGAAAGGTGCAAAGTAACTTCCTAAATGCTAATATACGTAGGCCGTAGGTTAGAACCTCCCAAATACGTAGGCTCGTCAAGCCCATTCGGAGTGGCCACCTCTGGCTAGCCCCCCCGGCTATGCAGCCGGACTAACCTACATAGGTTCCTCTTTATTCACTCTCTCGTTGGAGACTCAAGCTCTCTCAACTACTCAAGCTCGCCACCCTGAGGCCATTGGGGTCAGGAAGGTGAGCACTTGAAAGCACCAGCCTTCCAGGTATATTGCTGTGTAGCTGATCCCTTACTGGCCACATTGTTCATCCATTTCCAACTTACTATCTAACCATGTACGGATAACTTTCATCATTATTACCGGTCTTATTAGACCAGAATAACGAGATGCTTTTCGACCTCTTTTGTACTATTCTTACAACCTTATAAGTGGTCAAACATTGGCCAATTCACAATTAAAAATAATATAAGCAGAGCCACAATATTGAAGCATATTTCATTGAAAATATTGACACCAAAGCAAAATTTTCTGTAAAAGGCTATAGATTTTGTCGCTGGTTGATAAATTGCGAAACATATGGTGAAGGCAGCTTGGATTTATGGCCAGTTATTCAATGCAGCCTAGAATAACCGATTAAAAACCAGGCACTGTATTGTACATGCTAGTTTCTGTTTATAAACGTCGTGTCTTAAATTTCCCCATATTTATTTTTATTTTTGATCTTTAACAACGCGTTTTGTATTTGCCTAATATATGGCCAAAATTCCACTCGATGTTAGCATAGAAGATGTTTACTTATCCAAACATTAATTTTTATGCTGGTCTGGGAAAATTGACGCCAATTAACTGTTACATTCACTTGCAGTATGTGCCTCAAAAATGTTGTGCTCTGGGTACGTCCATCATGGAGGGTGAAATCCAATCTAACGTTGTACAAACTAAACTATACTAAAAAACGCTAAACTTACATGTACGTGAGCGTAGCACTGCAATCCCCAAACTATTGATACTGCATCTCACTTGTTTGGAATTTAATGGACTCCTGACTATCAACACTCTTCACTATTTCACTATTCGAAGAGAACCTAAAAATACAGTCGAACACTAGACCGCATGACCGATGGCAGGTTCTTTGGATAGATATCATTATTAATGAGAATGCCATACTCTGACAAGATCGTAACTACTGTCCTGGAGAAACATATACCCAAAGGGCACCAAAAGATAAGTGTCACGATCTTTAGCTTTAAGGTGAGATACCGATAAAGAAGAGAGACGACGGCCATTGGATTGCTTGTGCTTTGCGCCATAATACAATCGCTTAAAAAACTTTTACGAGGTTCGCTTTTTTTTGCTTTGGGAAAGGGGGCAAACGAGCAGGCAGCTCACCTGATGGTAAGTGATTAACGTCGCCCACATACATCTGCATCACCAGTGGACCTGCATGTGCGTTGGCGGCCTTTAAGGGAGGGGATGGAAGGGAGGACGAGAAGGGGAGGGGGGAAAGGGCCGCCGATTACCTCACTCACCGAACTCAATGCAGAAGCACAAGATGTTTCTCCTTCCGCCGGTATTCTGCGAGGTCGTGGTACAAGCTGATCGATCGGAGAGTTATACTACTTACTTATAAAATGTAGTATACTGCCTTCTATTAATAAGTGTATAAAATAAATATGTTAAGTAACATTACACAATTTATTGTATAGTTACTAGTAAGGTCGTTAAATGAATATTATTACTTTAAGAAGTGCAAATCACATAGTATTTGAAATTATATTTAGCAAAATATTTTTTTTATTATTTATATATATTTTTATTTTTATTGGTTCTAATTGAACATGGACCTTCTAATTAATATTTTCAAGAGTAGCTTTCTAGGCCAATGTCTTGTCTAGAATAATGCTCCTAAATAACTGATATACAGTTATTTATACACAAAGAAGAAACAATTTATATATTATATTCATAGAAAATGATACGAACAGAACTATATTTTATAGCATTCAGTTTTAATATAATGTGTATATGCTTTAAGTCATCTAGTAGGTAGGTGCGTTAATACCCCTGACTGTTAAGATGGAGTGCCTCATTACCACTAATAAGAAAGTATATATATACAGAATAACTATACAGAATTTCTATTCCTCATTGACTAATTATTACATCGCTATTAATTTTTGGAAGACCACACTTATTCGATTAACTTCAGCAATGTTTATTTCATATATATATTTTATGGTATTTATGTATATATTTACGCTTTGTTCCCTAAGGGGTAGGCAGACACAATCTTCTTCCACTTTCATCAACCTTGGCATGCATGCTCGTTGGTTTAGAGTACTCTTGACCTGGACTTTTTTCAGAACCTACTTTCAACCTACTTTCATTCATGTCCACATGTCCAAACCAACCCAGCATCTCTTTCTCAATTCGTGTCACTACATCCTCTTTCACGCCACAAGGCTCTCTGTTTGTTTTATAGTGTCTGAAGAAACTACTCGTAAGTACTAAGTAAGATATGCAAGTATTTCTAATTATGTCAAATGTCACGCCTGAATATAACTGCAACAGAGGGACCTTGATTCTTAAATTAAATTATAAGTCTGCTTATTAATACCCTTCAAACCAAAATAAAGTAGGTTGGCATATTAATTTAACTAATACTATTGTAGTAAAAAAGATGTTTATTTTAATTGAAATGTAAAATTAATAATTAACTTTATTTAAATAGATTAATACATTATTTTGGAGTTTAAGCTTATATGAAAAAGACTTTGTCTAGCAAAGTAATAAAGTCGCTGTGCACACTATGCTCTGTTACATAAGAGGTTCACAGACTGTGTACTGTAATAAAATAAAATGCTTACTGCAGACTGCAGCGCAGTTCACATTTTCCGAGATTCTGTATTCCATCAAAATGTTTACGCCGTCTTACTAAGTGGAAGTGAAAAGGTTGTTACAACACAGCAGTTATTTTAATCTATTCTATATTACATTCTGAACAAAGAGCAAAATTTTATACGGTAAAAACATATATATGTTAATATATGTCTGTATGTACGTGTACTTGTTTAAAGGCCGCTACATACTCGAAAGAAGACGACGCAATCAAATTTAATAAACAACGAATTTTGCTCCGTAAGTCACCATTTCATCATTTTAGGCTATCACAAGTCCTCCCCCAAAGATTACCTGTAGGTGGCTGCCACTCGAGAATCTTTCTTCCTTAACGGTTGTCAGTTCTGCGGGCCATATGGCCAGCCAATTGCCCCAGCGTAATGGATATATCGGTTACCCTAATTCTGTTGCGGATAACGTGGTTGGAGACTCTGTCGCGCAGAGAAACACCGAGCATAGCCCGCTGAGCAACTTTGAGCTCCCTCAAACGGCCTACAGTGAAAATCCAAGTCTCGGTTCCGTAAGTCCGGTGGCGTGTCGTGGATCACGCGGCGCCTTAGAGGCTGGGGCCTGTTGCCTTAATCGCCTGCAGTCGCAAGAACAACCACCTCTATAAAATATCACCCGAATCTTAAGCGATGACATCGCCGTGAGGAGCTGAATGGCCGAGGAGATATTAAGTCGCTTGTGTTGTCCCCGTCAGGGTACCGGCCGACTATTTGATGGGTTAAAAGCTGTTGAAATGCTTATTTTCACTCAGCGCAGGCTTATCTAGGCACAAGAGCCACTGCTTGTGCTGGACCCTATATTTCCCCCAAAATACACAAAAAATATCAAATGTAGGTGACGAGAAAATGCAATCTACGAATTGAAGTCTTGGTGGGGTTTTCTAAAACCAGAGGCCGAACTTTAAAAACCCGTGGGGCAATAAAGGCGCTTGAATAAACCTACTTTCATGTTGTGAAGTGATAGCGAAGCCATAGGGAGTCCGACATCCACGAGGCTGAGGCCGAGGCTTCTCAACGTAGGGTAAACAGTATTTGCTCAACCTAGGCGAATGAAGTTGGTTTAAAGTGCCGAGCAGGAGATGGAGCTCGATGTGCTGAAAATAGCCGAGCGAACAGCCGCGGTGTTAAGTAAACAGGTTATTTACGATGTAGGGGTCATATTAATGGTGACCGCGAAGTCTAGAAACCTACAAGGCACCTTCCAACATATTTTAATAGAAGCGGCCACGTCAATTAAGCTGGGCACGCCTGGCAAGCGGAATGGCAACCGAGGGATGGCAACCGAAGTTTTTTTTTTTGTATTATATTGCAAAAAGAAGCTCTTCCCCATGTCCTGCTTCTCGATGTATTTGTATAGAAATAATCGGTCCCAAATCGAATTTTTATTATTTCCGTCATAGCAGCATTCCATTCCACCAATAAAGATTAGAAGTCTTTATTGTATGAGAGTCTATGAGTAGGTACGAGTGGACTACTTAAATTCATAATATTAGCGTTACGTGGTTTTATTTAAGAGCCTTTTCGGCAAATGTCTCCGATTTTAGACAGCATTTGTAATTGTTAAAAGTTATTATACTGAAATATTCATATCTTAGTAAGAAGAGATACAACATTTCCGATTAATGTGTTAAAAGGGAAGGAATACAATAATTATTATAATTTCGAGTTTCAATAGTTTTTCTTTTAAATAAAAAATATCATAGTAAAACATTACTTTACCTACCAATAGATAAAAAATGTCATTACTTCATTAGTCATAACACTCGGCTTTAAATATATAGCAATGTGTACAAAATCGTTAAACAATTCTCATTTGTAATTTATTCATCATTCATCATACGAGTTAGTGGCAGGCTTAGTAAAATAATTATAGTCAAGGAATTTGTCAAGACTGAGTAAGACAGATTTCAAAATGCAGTGGTTATCTCACTGCAGCAGAAATATCTCTAATTGCATTTACCACTCTTGTCAGATGCCTATTTCTAGCAGTGACTACAATGGTTTGAGTGTTTTTAAAATAGTCTTATACATTATATATTCAATTTTATCAAGTAATAAAAGACAATTACATATAGAATATTATATAAATGTTTTGTGTATATGTGTGTTTGTCTATATCAGATAACATATAAATTAAGAGTTATTTTTATGTTTTTAACTTTAGCATCATTTGTGCAGAGTAACATAAAGTAAATTAGCAGCCTGTAAATTTTCCACTGCTTGGTAAAGGCAGGAAGCCTCAATATATGAGATGAGAGGGTTTTGGAGCAGAAAAGGATCCGCCATGCTGCTAGGTATAATATACACGCTGATACTAGAGATAATATGTTTTATTTCTAAGACTTGCTGGTTTCCTAACGTTAATGGTCCACTGCCAAGCACGTAGATAACTACTACGGAAACTTAAGCGGAGCCAGCAACGAGGATTGAACCCAGGTTATAAACGCGTGTGCACTTGACCACTAAAGCTCGAACGGCTCTCTCTATTCAGTGAATATGGATTATTTTTAAGTTTAATTTATTCTACTTTGCCATGAAATAAAAAATACGCTTCTATTTCAAATAATAACCAGACCGCTTTGGTTAAATTTCCCCAAAGAATATGAGACAAACATTTAAGTCGGCACGAGCTAGAGGAACGGGTGAACATAAAGTTTTCTACTTTTTTAGCTTTTATGACTATTGCTTATTACCTGGAGTTTGAAGATGGATATTTCAATATTTATTTAAGATTCTATGCAAAGTTTATCTAAACACAGCTGTTTACAACTATTTAATTAAAATTAATTATAGTTTAAGTTATTTAGAAGATTTATTAGAAAAATTTGACATTTTACAAGTGTAATTAGTAATAAAAGTATTACATAGCAAAATTGTATCTATTTTTTTATTTCATTAAATATTCAGATAGCAGACTTTTAATTTGCTTTTGTGCATTCTGTTTAAAGATTTTTTTATTTCTCAATAGATTTTATGCGTGATTTCAAACGCGAAGAAGCCATGAGTACGATATCGTATAGCCTATGAATAAAACTACGAGTATATACTACGAGTTTAAAACTACGAGTATATAGTCGTAGTTTTATTTATATTGTTGTTCCTTATTAAATAGACACGTTCATTCATAGGCTTTCGAACATGCAACATTAAAATCTTTATGTGGTGTTTGTGCATTGGATCCCATTTTAGTCAACCCCGGTATTTTTATAATTCTTTTTTATTTTTTATGAACAAAAATTATTTATTTTGATTAGCATTTAACAAAAACAATGTGTCAAAGACGTTTATAGGTTAAGATACAGAAGGAAAATATACATAAAGCGTAATTTTTTTTAAACATATAAAGGCACGCGTAAATGTTCGAAACAGAGTTAACAATTTATAGAATATAAATATGTACATAAAAAGCGGAAAATCTGACTAATTACAAAATCTCAGACACAATAAACCTTTCGAACTTGAAATATGCCACATAGATATAGCATCCACTAAGAAAGAATTTCATGATAAGCTTTTGAAGGATGTATGAAAGTCCAGTAGGTCAGCTGATACTTTGAAGTAGTAAAATACAAGTATAAGCTCTTTTTGAAAAGCAACCCCTAGGTCTACATACCAATTTTCGTAGAATAGACGATAAAAGTTTGTATGGGAAAACTTTTTTTACAGTTATTATCACCTTGAAACCTAATACTTGTAAATATATCGATAGAAACATACAATGTATGCTTCTATCGATGTTTCTACGGAAATTACGAACTCAACGCATCCGAAATCGCGAGTAACAGCAAGTTTAATATAATCGACAAAACAATATTTGAACATGTTTACGTTTAATACAAAAACGCAATTTTGGGATCTAATGTACAAAATATTTCATACTCTACATGATAAATTACTGAATAATAATAATAACCATACAGAAAAAGCTAATCTGAAGAATGTCTTATCCTCCAATGATTATGAATGATGGACGTAATTCGGCAAAATTTTATCTGCTTACTATTTTGATCTGACAAGGGACAAACCCTTGTCAATTTTATGTCAAATTTTCGCTTTCTACAAAATTTATAATAAGTATACCATCTTTTTTATTGATATCGAAATATAAAATATTAACTCAAATATTTATCACACAAAAGTAAGACATTTGAGATATTTGGAAGTCCAGTTGCTAACAACCATATCTAAAAGGTAGGGTAATTTTTTTGGCGAACCAAAACTTAAAAAATTAATATTCCATACGCATAGTCATTCAACATCCTACTCTGTAATTCTAATACAGAGGAAATTATTTTAAGAATTGTTTCAGCTAATGTAATCAGCTGAGTTATTGCTACCAAGAAAACTCAATTTGTTGAACAAATGAACTGAGGTACGTAGACAGTTCGGAACTTAAAAGGAAAGAAAGAATTTCCATCTGTTCATTCAATTTAAAAGTCTTTGTTCTATTTGCAAGGTAGGCATTTTTGCTTTTTGAAATTGTTTGACTACTATTAATATTTTTTTTAATTTTATATTATATTTATTTATGTTGTTATCAATGTTATGTATTTTTTTTAAAGAGATATCGACTGTTTGTAAATTATTTATGTTTCAATGCTATATTGATGTTTAATTGAATGCAGCACAGGAAAGTTTAAAAAAAAGTTGATTGTTAGTAAATGCATACGTCTAGGCCATAGATTTCCATAGAGTCAGTAACTCGTTTATGAGGCTTTGGATACGTTCCTTCAAAATCCCAGTATCCCAGTGCAATGCCTTCATATCAATAGGTCTCAAAAGAATACACGCATTAACCAAATAACTATCGTACTATATTTGAAATTAAACAATTATTTATGTTTGATAACTTAACGTAATATACATAAACTATATTAATATAAGATTTTGTTTTTATATTCCCGACGTTTCGAGTACTTTACAGCAGCCATGGTCACGGCAGGACTGAGGTGTTAGACGTCCAGATGTCATAGTCAACACGGGCTGACCTTCTTTTTATTTTTTCAGAGAGTACGTGCGGTCTGTAACAGTGAACACTTGGCCACCGAGCTGCAGCAGGTCAAGCAAGTCCTGCATGACCACAAGGTTCAGGTTCCGCGCCTCCGTCACAGTGACCGAATGAAGCCAGCCACAGTCGAGCGAATACTCGCTGTATTACCGAATGTCAGAGGTAAATTTTCCACGCCTGCGAAGTTACAGACTAAAGATAGTATTATTATAATTTAAGTATACTCGAACAGTAAAGAGCATTAAATCTGTTCAATGTTTATTAATGAATGAGCGTAGTCCTGCGCTGTGTTCATCGAATTTCCACAATATCTTTACAATGTTATGTTACGCTTTTAACAATGTGTCTTCGATGATAATGCTTTATTTTTTATAATAAAATTAAAAGCAACGTTTCTTCGTTATATGCATAAGAGATTGCTAAAGTTTTTAATGTTTTATATTGACTATGACATTTGTCTACGATAAAATAGTGAATGAGCATAAAGCGTTTTTAAATGTAGAACACAAAACATTCTTTTCTCGTTATTTAACAAAAGACGCACGATTCTCACAAGGCTATTCACGTTTATTTGACTGGAATATTTTTTAGGGTTTTTGTTAAGCTTTCGCAAAACGACATATTGGAATTCTAAAGCGTTCAGTGCTCCGAGAGGGCGTGATATTTGCTAAATTTAATAAAATACCATTCAGTAGTTGGTTCCTTTAAAAAAAATCTACTAATAACGAAAGTTTGTGAATCAAAAATTTACCTGTACGAACATATTATGTTAGTATCCTGAAAGGAATTTATATTTTTGTAGCAGACATCGATTGTTTTTAATTTATCGTAAATACTTGAATCAAATAATGATTACTAGTATTTACACGAAAACTACACATTTGAAATGAAACTATTATCGTTATCGCGTTTAATTTTTGTTTTTAAGTTCGCGATGTTTCGAGTGCTTTACAACACCCGTGGTCACGCGGGGACTAACGTGGTAGAAGTCCTGATGTTAGAGTTAACACGGACTTACTAATATGTGTTACTTAATAGTCACATAAATATAGATAATTGCTTTTTTATAACATTTTGAGCAGTCTATAAATAGTTCAATATTGCGCGTAAACCTCTACAATCAAGCGAATTGTTATAATCGCATTGCTTTACTGGGAGATTCACAATCTTAATATCAACAATCACAACCATAACATTGACGTTGTCCGTTACCATTCTGTAAAACTGGGGCTTAGCCCCATTTTTGAGATTCCATTCTATCTGCAGAAGGGCATTAGATATTCCTAGCCTTTCCATGTGACGACTTGTTATACATAATGTGATTAGATACTCATAAGAGACGATTCGAGTGACTCTCACGTCGCGCCTAGAAAAAACTACCCTGTATACTTCTGCTCCTAGGCAGTGAAGAAGTATACTTCTTCACTGCCTAGGAGCAGTCTCGGTAAATACTACCTTCTGTCGCGCTGTCGTGTTCCGGTTTGAAAGGTAAATAGCCTATTTAAATCAGGCTGTTAGGCCTTCAATCTTGGTTTCGCAGCGGGATGAGTCATTAGTTCGCAATGGGTCGTTAGTGGCCCCGCACCTGCGGGTGCCTACTTGGCCCTATTGTCTTTCCGCGTCTTTGTCCGCGTGTTATTAAAGTGAGTGCCGCCCGCCGCCCGTGCATACTGCACGGCGGTACTGTTTGCGACTTCGCCCCGCGCATACGTGTGCTCGCCCCCCGGTTTGAGTAGCCATGACACTGTGCCGGAGTGTCTCGTACTCAGTATTTGTTGCGTAGATCATGTCAGGGTCGTCGGTCTCCGCGCCTCCATCTTCCCGCGTATTCGCCAGTTATTATTTAGTGAGAGCCGTCCTAAGCCCGCGCACGCTGCGCGGCAGTCCCGTTTGCGACTTCGCTCCGCATATTAGGGTCACTGTGCTAAGCGTCTCACAAGCGGGTTCTGTCGTGTCGGTTAGTCAGGGCCGTTGGTCGCCGCGCCTCCATCTTCCCGCGCATATTCGCGAGCTATTAAGTAGTGAGTGTCGGCTGTGTCCCGCGCACGCTGCGCAGCAGTCCCGTTTGCGACTTCGCTCAGCTTACGTGTGCTCGCCCCTAGGGTTAGAAGCAGCCATATACACTTTGCCTGAGTGTCTCACAATCGGGTTCTGTCGTGTCGGTTTGTCAGGATCATAGGTCTTCACGCCACTATTAGCCTGCCGCATACGTGTGCTCGCCCCCAGGTTTGAGCAGCCATAACACTTTGTCGGAGTTTCGCAGTACAATATGTCGTGTGTCAGTATATCGCTAGTGGGCCCCGCACCAGCGGGTCCCTACTTCAACTCCACCATTTTTCCCGCGTTCAATCGCGAGCCATTACTAGTGCCGTCCGTGTCCCGCGCACGCTGCGCGGCGGTCCCGTTAGCGACTTCGCTCCGCATACGTGTGCTCACCCCAAGGGTTAGAAGCAGCCATATACACTTTGCCGGAGCGTCTCACGATCGGGGTCTGTCGCGTCGGTTTGTCAGGGTTCACCGGTCTCCGCACCACTATTTCTGTCTTATCCTTCCGCGTATAAATCCGCGCGTCATTAATGTAAATCGTCATCCCGCCAAACTCGCGGGCCAATCTGCTCGCGAGTCAATTCAGATGAGGCTGTAAAAGCCTCCGGGCTAACAGCGTGTGGATGGTTTTTAGTCGGTATGGTCCTCCTTCAGAGGATTGAGTTCGACATAACCCAGTTGCTGGCCTACCGGCCAGCAACAGGCTATCCGTAACTGCATTTTCCATCCAGGGGAAAAAAAAAAAAAAAATCCATCTTAGTACTCAGAGCTAACAACGCATCTGTAACTTTCTTCGATTAAAAATGTTCGAAGATGTTCATGCGCTGACACCCTACCCTTACCCTTATGGAGTGGACTGTCGTGACTGTTTTTTAACTCTAATCCAAAAAATTAATAAGATATAATAAAGATACATAGAAATTTACTTTATAAATGATTACCTAAAAAATCTTTAGAAAAAGATTATGTAGATAAAGATTCCAAAGACACCCCCCCCCCCCCATATCTTTTATTTTCTTAACTTCTATTGTTTTAACATTTTTAATTGTCTGTCATTTAAGTACTTACATTTCTCTTTAGTAATGTCTCGGCTATAGTAGGAGACGTATTCAGTGATATTGGAGTGACGATGTCACCGATCTTACCGAGATCAGTAAACTATCAACGTTACATTCGTAATGTTTTCTTATCGATTTTCAAATAATTATGACCACTAAGTACTAACCAAGTTTTCACTAAATGCCACATATATTTGTATTATAAATTTACATATAAAATCACAATAAATCTAAAACTAAAAACCCCACAAACTAGGAATTCGACAATTAGGTTCCTTGTTATATTAGGCATCCGATAAGAAAGGATGATCCGCAAAATTAACCATAAAAGGGTGAAATAGTTATTTAGATTTAGGTTACATGAAAGTATTCAAAGTTATAGACATTAAAATTGGCATGTAGGAATATAGATTTAAAAACTACTGAAGTATTTAATAAGTATGACCAAATCTGGACATGATGAATACACATAACACAGAAATAAAAGGTTTCACCAGGCGACAGCAAATTGTGGATATATAATAACAGACGTTCAAACGGATCGTATACAACAAATACTACTTCAATATTTTCTCTTAAAATTTAAAATAGACATAACAGCGAAACAATATTTGTTCTCCAATTTAGACCGCTGCCGTCAGCATGTAAAATTTATAGTTCTGAAAGCATTCTGCAGACAAATTTGCAATGTGTTTTTTGGCAACAAGTTAACTTGAAAACGAGAAATTTAATTCAAACTCAAGAGTAGTCTCTCCAGTAACATAAAGTATTTTATGAGAATGACAAAGTTGAGAAGATGGTTATTATATAATTATAATAACAGTTTATACTATTAACATAATATAAGAAAAGTTTCCAAGAGTTCGCCGAAGTGACGTTGAATTATGAGATATATTAAAATATAACCACACAGTCTGTGAAGGTGACAAGTGTCAGATAACACCAAAAATGGAATTGAAAAGTTACCAAGATTTGATGTTTTAAGTGATGCTGCTGGAATCGCGTGGATATTTTCACAATTAACAGTACAAGTAGTGCGAGGTATTATGAAATCGCTATCTGTATGAGATATACAGGCAGCGATTTATAGCCATTTATTGCACTTTATGTGACATAAAATATAATTTGAAAAATTCGGCGTTAACTCGTAATCGTACGCATATAATCATGGTATTACGCTGTTGTAATTCTGAGCGGTAAGCTCGCTGCCGTCGAGAACAGACAAGTTTTCACAGCTCCGCCCTCCGTCCCAGCATTGCCCTACTGTCGCAATCGTTCCACACCCCGCTGTCGTCGACATCAGGCTTCATTTCAAAACGTATATTTACAGATTACGATAAAGAAGTCGACTAATGAAAATGGCAGAGTATGTCATATATTGTCGACAGACAATTTCTAAACTCACGCTCACGTGGTGCATCCTGCTAAATAACAAAACTGGCACTGCTTACCGAATGATGGCGGAATTTGCCGACTTCAAATATCAGAGACTGACCAGAGCGCAACATTAGTACGAGGATACCGGTATTGCGCTCACCAACTCACCTAACAGGCGTGGCAAGTATGAGCAAATCATTCAAGAAATGCATGAAGGCTTATGCTGGTGCTTTGTTGGAGAGTCATTTGTTGGCAGCAGTGACTGTTGAATAAATTATAAATAATAAAACTGTGATATTTTATAAAGTGTACTTGTTTAAATGCCGCTCGCTATACACTCGAAAGAAGATGACGCAATCAAATATAATAAACTACGAATGTTTACTCTGAAAGTCACTTATATGAAATGATATATTTTTCGTATTCATCAAATACCATGTAAAGCAGTTCGTCAGAGAACATTACGAGCTAATGAAAAGTGAACCCATAAATGAAAATGCTTTTACGTATACAGGAAGCCGGATGTAGTTAAAGCGGTAATGGTTGAGAGGATATTACTTAGTCTCACGCAAATACCGTCTCATCAGAAAGATTTTCTGTAATGAAAAGTGTAAAAGCCTTCTTTAATCAAATTTGATTCACTGAAAATTATGCCGGTTATTGATTTAAAAATATAGAGGATATTCTGCAGTCTAGTTACAAGCAAAATAACACTTTTCTTAGAGAGCAAGTACATCATTTCAATATCATAATAAATTACACATAAACTCAAAAACATATTAGTTGCAACTAAGCAACTGAAAATTAAAAGTATTGGTCACACATTTTAACTACCCTTAATTACATTTTTTTATAATGCTGTGAAAATAACATCTGTTAAACACCAAGTACATAGAAGTGATCAGCTTTATAGCACGACGAATCCATAAGCATTCTTGAATTTCCAGAGTGATTTTCTCTGAGCTAACAAAGGACGGTGCCCTATAGAAAGCTTGAAAAACTAGGTTAAAGTTTTGTGGTAATTTATATATATTTATACTGAACAAGAGAGATATTGGTAAAGCGCGCACAGTTCCATTTTTGGCAAATGTCAAATACCGTCACAAAAAAAAACAATATGCCATATATGTTTTTTATTTCTTTTTTACTTTTTTTTAAACCTTTTTGTAGCTGGTTGGAAAACTATATGTGCCAAACAGCGTTTTGGGGAAACAATCGACGATGATTCAGATAGTTTAGAATTCCATGATTAGATCCCAGAGGTTCGGTAACATCATACTCTTTTAAATGAAAAATGGTACCAAACTGAATGCGAATCATCAATATTAATTGACCGACGTACAGTTTTATTAGGTAATTAACGTAAAAAACAATGTTACTTAAACATCGAAAATAGAAATCCCTTTCTTTGAAGTTGGTTAACTAGGCGACGTTTTTGAATTTGTTCTTTGTCGACTGTTCATTAACATGCTTTTGAAAGATTCGTTGGTGCTACAAGTTTACTTTAACTTTAAATTGGCTTTGTACCTGACTTTACAGCGGAACTACTTTGAACAACGACAAAATATCTTATTTAATATTCGAAAGACGGCTTAAATATTTTTAAAGTGCGTTGTGTTAATTATTTACTGATTTTAAGTCGTTTAATTAATCCGTAAATAATAGTTTTATTCCAAATGTCTAGTGTTCACGTTAATACAAGAAATCATAACATAATGAAACTATAAAGTCTAAATCCGCCGCGATATTACTTTTACTAAATTAAGCATATTGTTACTGTAATTGAAATACTTTATTACTGAGTACTTTAATTTAATTTTATATTTATTTAGTACTAGCGAAGCTGCAGCAAGCGACGCTTGCGTAACCTTACATTTTGCTGCAAAGGAACCAGTAATTGAGATAAATGTGTTTTTTATGTCGCTTTAGACTTTATTGAGCGACAAACATCCAACGGATTTTTAAATTTATTTTCTTTTTATGAGATTGTAATAATTATTAAATTTATTTTCTCATTTAGATGTTTTTTTTTTAATAATGAATCCAATATTCTATACCTATATTTATAATTCCTGTGTGTATATTTGAACTAATTTAACTAAAAAGCAATTTCACGGAGAGTCGAGGAGACTTGGCGTGGGTGATTGTTGTGGTGAAGTTGCAAGGTGTGGAAGATGAAGTGCATTTGTAGGGGGAAGGTAGTGCTCTTCTTCTCTTCGAACTAGGTAATATATACAATTTTAAAATATTTGCATGCGGAATTTTGCAAAGTAAATTTTTTCCTAACATCTTTAAAATTTTGTGGATTTTGATGGAATTTCTTTCAAAACGTTCCATATAATTCCAGTGATAGGTTTTTTTGTTTGATAAGTTTTATCTTACTATCCAAATATTGGAAAGTTTGCATGTTTGACGTTTGACGTTCAATCACCGTTAAAGGACATGAACGAAATTTGGCAGAGATAGATATTATACCATGGAATATGATTAAGAATATTTTTATCAATTAAGAAAGATTATCTTGAGGCATAATTTGTGACAACGCGTGCGAAACCGCGAATTCACAACAATTTTGTGTGAAGGAATTGATCGATAGAATCATACTGTGTAACTTCTTTTATCCAAAACATGGTTTCGTTTCTTGATAACGATATCTTGGATAAACGAAAACATGTTGGGAAATAACACAGTATGATTTTATAAGGATATGACGTAACACGGAATTTTTGTGAAATTATTTGTGGCATAGCGGAAAAGGCAGCCGTCTGGGGTTCAAAGAGAAGCAACTGAAAAAACAAGATATATCCCATGAAAATATTATGATTGTAACATAACGTTATTTATAATTTTATTTTTTCATGCCAATTTTATCATTATGATTAAAGAATAAGTACAACAAAGTTACAGAAACCGGAGATGAAAACTTGACCTCCATTTAACGCCGGGAGACCTATTTCAAAAGGCCGCACAACGTTGGAATTGGGTTGTAAGACAAGGATTGTTTCTTGTTTCAATCCGGTCACGGCTTACCTGAAGAGATTGCAAACATTACGGATATAAGACTTGTTCGGACAAAAGTTTTCAAAGTTACAAGATAAACCAATGTAACAAATTAAAATTGTTTTTCAAACATAGTTACAACTGAGTGAATGTTAGCTAGTTATACTTAGGTTTCACATAATGTTGCCCGATCGTAATCGTAAAAAGTGAAAATCATGAAATGGTTGTACCATGGATAGAGATTAAGGCGAGCTCTTAGTCCACCTGGCGGTAACTGCATCCCTAATGGTGTCCAACAATTTCAATCGAATGCGTTGTCTCCTTAGACTAAGACTAAGATAAAATGCCTCACAGCTCGTAATTAAACAGGTTCTCTATACCTTTCAACCCAGAACACAGCAGAGGTTACACTGCTATTTAGCGGCATAAACGGATGAGAGTTACTGCCAGATGACTCATGGGCAAATAGAAGGGGTCTACAAAGGTAGGTATAGGACTCTACTAGTAGTCTCTACTCCTTTTTCCAACACAATTGTTGGCAAAATTTAACGTGAAAATTGGTATGATATTAGTAATTTTGTTATTTAATATATTGTGATTCTAATAGCTGGTGATACCACACCGTTAATTTTAACCTTATGCTCACAGTTTGAGAGATATAAAGGTACGTTTCACACGTGGTAGAGCCAAGCGGTGGCTTTTGCTGCTGGCCGCGGAAACTAACGGCGTGAAGTAGAGGCATCTTATGTTTCTGCGTTTCGTTCGGTAAGTGAGGTATCCGGAGACCCTCTTACCCTCCCCATTTCCCATCCTCATACCCCCTTCCATCTCCCAAATATCTTAGAAGGCCGGCAACGCACCTCCCAAATATCTTAGAAGGCCGGCAACGCACCTGTAGCACCTCTGGTGTTGGAGATGTCCGTGGGCGACGGTATTCACTTACCATCAGGTGAACCGTTTGCTCGTTTGCCGCATATCCCATAAAAATAAATAAATAAATAAGGGATCGTGTGCGCTACAAGTAAAAAAAATAGAAGCGATAGTAAAGTGGACGGAAAACGTAAGCACTTTCTTTTTCGCTATGTTGATGATTATAATATAACGAATAAATAGATCATACCACAACATAATATGAACATATAAACTCACGGTTGCAATTCCTCACCTTCCCGACAGAACAAAACTTCCACCCGACATCGGACTGTCTCTTGATAAAACTTGGGTACAAACAACACAATACAGATACACATCAATGGCCATTGTGATATTCTGCTCATCTTAGTATTTTTGTGAAGGTTTTGTTTTCGTCTAGCATGGTACCACCTTATTTTCCTCCTTTACCACTGCAACAGCACAGGCTTTTTTCTGATGATAAACTTTATCTAAGTATGTTAGATACATATACAGATAATCAGTAAAATTTCACTCTTTTAAAAATACGCATTTAAAAGATAAGATACAAGGGAACGTACAATACCGTACGCGTAAAGAAGTTTTCTGACTAAAAACGTCTTTCCGTCGAGACGTCGGGAGTGATAAAACCTATGACCCTATCCTAATCTGAAGACTATATTCACCCCTGATACAATATCAAAACGTGATTAGGTGTGATCCTCATCTCCGAGGCGCCTTTCCATCGAGACGTCAGTATGAAGATAAAAATCCCTACCCGCGATCCAACCTTAATCTGAAGACTAGATCTACCACTGATACAATATCAAAACGTGATAAGGTGTCATTGTCATCACCGTACCTCGTCTGATTTTGATGAAGGATTTTCACAATAATTTAAAACATTTTATGATAAAGGTTTATACGTAATATATAACTAAGTTTATATGTAGTATGACAAATTCACATTTTTTATGCAATAACAATATACCCGGGAGAAGCCGTCACGTTACGCTAGTTAACGAATAATTTAAAAAATCTTCCCTAGCAGGTATTACCCTGGAGCTATAAAACTGTAAGCTCAGCAGGTGGTTGTTTGTATCAGGTAACTTAGAAAGTGCAGCTACGGGCTTTACAAAGCGCTCATATTTTAAATAAGATTATACCTACTTCGTAACTTGCGAAAGCATTATTACTTAACTTTACTTTATCTATATATATATATATATATATATATATATATTTGCAATATCTATATACATTATTTATCAATCATTTATGCCTTTGCGATAGAACTCTGTGGATCAGGACTCTACAAACTCTATTGAAACATTTTGTACCGCTTCCTGAAAAAGAAATATTTAACGCGTGGTCCTCTATGCACAACAGTTAATTCATGAGATACTAATTTCTTGCGTTTTTTTTATTATACCTATTTCATGCAAATGGGTCAATATTATGGATAAGCTAACGACAAACCATGATGCTAATTCCTTGGTTGTAAATCTACTATTACTTTTAACTCATTGTTATTTATCTTAGTGTCTAGTCTTCCGCGTGGTTCATTGTTCCACTACGAAAGTGAAATAACAAGCTGTGTGTGCTGCGTTAGAACATAGCTGAAACTCGTAATCGGAAATTAATCAAATTTTTGAGGTCTGTAGAATATATTAATAGTACAACTTCGATTAGCCAATTATCCGTATATTTTATGTGTGGCATTTATCAATCTATCCACCACTTAAAACGAACTAACCACTTTCATTTTGCATGTGGATTTTAATAATGTAACTATTACGTTAAACTTCGAAGATAAATTGCATTCATCAAGTGGCCCATATCTTCTGTACAATTTTACTAATAAAGCTCAAGTAACACATTTAATCTTAAATAAAAATGAAGTTGCAGCCATAATCAGCGTTCCTAAATACACTACTTAACAAAAGTCTTTCATATAAAACACAATCAAAAGCTTGCAAACATTCAATGGCCTTTTCATCTTCTTCCCATACTCACACGAAATTCAGTTCGAAATATTTTTGACGAACTGGGATGATTAGTTTTGGCTAGTCACTAGAGTTGTAGATTGTAGGGGGCAGGTAACAGATGCTTTGTATAATTATGTACTGCCGTTGAAAGAAAACAGTCGTCAACCTCATCCCAGCCGAATGCCACATCACACTAAGGAGCGAGAGTCTTTGCGAGTGCGCGAAAATGAAAATTTGATACAAACAGATTAAAATGTATGTTATTCTTAACAGAAAGCTTATGTTTTCTAGTAATGTTCTTCTTGTTTTTCATCAGCTTATTTAAGTCTACTGTTAAACAAATGATCTCCAAGCAAGCGCCAATAAAAGCCATGCTGGCTATTTCTTGAAAGTTTCTCCATACTCACCACGCTGGGTAAGCGGGTTTGAGAGCACAGTGTCGGCACACTCGTACTAGTGATGCTCCCAATGTCCAGTCTGTGTGATTTGGGTACGGCTTAGGTGAATATATTTTCCGCCACCAGTCAGCCGCCAGCGCCTTGTTCGTTAGTCAGTAGTAAAAACAATGGTAATCGTATTTCACTTACGGTTAACCCTGCTCTGTAACACAACTTTATCTCGCTTTAGAAAATTTACCCCAAAATTAATTACTGTGACTAATATCTTGGACATAGCCTTCGTAAATAATTTAATTAAAAGTTCTAGGAATTTAACTTATTTCATTAGGAGAAATCTTAAATATGAACTAATATTTTATTATAATTATGAACACAAGTTCAGTATCTTTTAAAGTCCCGATGTAGACCTAGATCTAAGATCTATACTAAACTAAAAAATAAAACATCGCAGGCTATTATTATGTTACTATAACAAATGTATCAATTAATAACAATTGTTTTTAATAATCCTAGAAAATGTTTTGTATTTAATATAGAATGAGTTAAACAAAGATATAAGTATCAGTTTCAAAGATTCATTATAACAAAATGCCATAATAATATGTTCTTTCACTTTCCTCCAGCTCCTTAAAGTTCTAATTTTTTTTTAAGAATTTCGTTAAAATGTTACAGATTTCCAAATAATATATCAATCCACTATTGCAGAAAGGTTAGAGGATCTACCTCCGAATCAGGAGACTATGAGGAGATCAAAGAGTTTTTCTATACCTATGTATCGTTGGCCAGGACACAATGACTGCGACAGACTCATCACTCGTCATCTTATCCGAAATGAGGTCTGGGAAAGTGGGATGGAATGTTTAGTTTTAAAAATTTAGATACAGTATAATCTTAGGAGAGCTGTGGTAGCACTAGTGAAGGTATAAGAGCGTCCTGACTAACCTGAGTTCGATCCCCAGTGCCGAAAAAGCTAAAATTGTTAATAGCAATTTTAAGTACTGTATTTACCAAGTGCTCGGCGGTGAAGGAAAATCATCGCGGGGAAACCTGCTTGTCTGAGAAATAATAAAAATATTATTTCGAGGATATGTGACGTCAACCCTCGTAGAAGCAGCGTGGCGGGCCCTTCCCGCCTCCAAAACCCTCTCAGATATTTTAGAAGTAGGCCTTTGCCCAGCCGTGGGCACATACAGGCTTCTATGTTATTTATTTTTTTACTCTATTTTCTTAGATTCCAAACAAACATACTAATTTATTATAATTGGGTTTAAATACGCAATTTGTTTGTAAAGGTATACGCTTTCTTAAAGAGTAAATAAACCATCAACAATTTTGGAAATACTTGAATAGAATATCAACGGTTTTGAATATTAAATGAATTTAACTTGTTGAAAAATACTATGGCAGTGGTATATAAGCAGATATAAAAACGAAGCTTTTAAAAGCGGGTGAAACTCAGGAAGTCGCATTGCAGCGAATTCAGCCCAAGCCTTTTATTATACCGCAGGCATTAAGTGCTTTTCAAAAAAAATCGGAGATAATAGTTCATTTTTAATTTTCTGCAAGCACTTGATTTTATTTATATAGAATGAGTTAAACAAAGATATAAGTATCAGTTTCAAAGATTCATTATAACAAATGTATCAATTAATAACAATTGTTTTTAATAATCCTAGAAAATGTTTTGTATTTAATATAGAATGAGTTAAACAAAGATATAAGTATCAGTTTCAAAGATTCATTATAACAAATGTATCAATTAATAACAATTGTTTTTAATAATCCTAGAAAATGTTTTGTATTTAATATAGAATGAGTTAAACAAAGATATAAGTATCAGTTTCAAAGATTCATTATAACAAATGTATCAATTAATAACAATTGTTTTTAATAATCCTAGAAAATGTTTTGTATTTAATATAGAATGAGTTAAACAAAGATATAAGTATCAGTTTCAAAGATTCATTATAACAAAATGCCATAATAATATGTTCTTTCACTTTCCTCCAGCTCCTTAAAGTTCTAATTTTTTTTTAAGAATTTCGTTAAAATGTTACAGATTTCCAAATAATATATCAATCCACTATTGCAGAAAGGTTAGAGGATCTACCTCCGAATCAGGAGACTATGAGGAGATCAAAGAGTTTTTCTATACCTATGTATCGTTGGCCAGGACACAATGACTGCGACAGACTCATCACTCGTCATCTTATCCGAAATGAGGTCTGGGAAAGTGGGATGGAATGTTTAGTTTTAAAAATTTAGATACAGTATAATCTTAGGAGAGCTGTGGTAGCACTAGTGAAGGTATAAGAGCGTCCTGACTAACCTGAGTTCGATCCCCAGTGCCGAAAAAGCTAAAATTGTTAATAGCAATTTTAAGTACTGTATTTACCAAGTGCTCGGCGGTGAAGGAAAACATCGCGGGGAAACCTGCTTGTCTGAGAAATAATAAAAATATTATTTCGAGGATATGTGACGTCAACCCTCGTAGAAGCAGCGTGGCGGGCCCTTCCCGCCTCCAAAACCCTCTCAGATATTTTAGAAGTAGGCCTTTGCCCAGCCGTGGGCACATACAGGCTTCTATGTTATTTATTTTTTTACTCTATTTTCTTAGATTCCAAACAAACATACTAATTTATTATAATTGGGTTTAAATACGCAATTTGTTTGTAAAGGTATACGCTTTCTTAAAGAGTAAATAAACCATCAACAATTTTGGAAATACTTGAATAGAATATCAACGGTTTTGAATATTAAATGAATTTAACTTGTTGAAAAATACTATGGCAGTGGTATATAAGCAGATATAAAAAACGAAGCTTTTAAAAGCGGGTGAAACTCAGGAAGTCGCATTGCAGCGAATTCAGCCCAAGCCTTTTATTATACCGCAGGCATTAAGTGCTTTTCAAAAAAAAATCGGAGATAATAGTTCATTTTTTTTAATTTTCTGCAAGCACTTGATTTTATTTATAACCTTTTGTTTTAAATAGTGCGACGACAGATAGTTGGGACGTTGTAATTAAACTATTTCATTTTAAGTATTAAAACACAAATTTGATGCAAATTGTATAGTTTATAAAAACCACAATATAAAAAAAGGTAAAAGTAACAATATAAAATATCACAGAGACGAGATCACCGACACACAATATCCAGGTAAGGTCGATTAAAAAATATTATAACAGAAAAGTTCAATAGTGGACTGGTAATAGATTCCTTTAGCTTTTAAGAAGATGTATCACTTTCAATATTTTTTCTATTAATCAAAACTTATTGAACAAAGGAGGTAAATTTTTTCAGTGCGTTTTAAGGCTTACTAAACTCGACATGTCTTTGCAGAATGCTACACAAAAACAGATTGAACATGATGAGGTGATGTGAATGGAAATTAAAACAAAAAACCATAGATCGATGACGAGTAGCAGCATCTGGGATGCGAAGTGTTTGACGCTGCGATCGCAACAGCTACTTCCAAACATGGCGAGTTAGCAATGGCTTTTAACAGGCTACTACAGAAAAGAAGACAACATAAGTAACTGAAATAAAATACTTTGTAAATATGTGTATGTTGTCAATTGATGTCAATAATGTTTAAAGTATCTAAATTGCCTCAAGCTCCGTTCAAATATTTACTTTGTTTTTTTTCGAACGAGGTTAAAAGCCTGCATCATTTATAACGTTATCAAATTAGATTTACAATAAGTACGCAATACGCTGAAGGGACAGATGTCTAATGTATTATTCAAGCGAACTGAGCGAGGACCCGAACAAAGCCAGTGTTTAACTGCGAACCTTCGCAATTTTTGAAGGAATTGAAAATGAATTGCGGTTTTGCTGTGTGAATAATATGTAATTATAAAATACTTACATTATTATATTTATATTATATATATGCTTTTTATTCAATAATATTTTAACTTCATTCATGCATAATCGAAAACTAGATTCTAGAGTTTCATTTGTTAACGTTTATTTTAATACATTCTAAAATAATGATAATTGAAATTCTTGAGACATTTCCTCAAATAACATTATAACTATAACCGCAAAATATAAAAAAAATAAAAAATTCTTCAACAGGTAAACCGTTTCTTTTATTTTTTTATAAAATAGTCATATGACCATTTACTTACAAAAGACGTCCTCGGACTATAAATCGTGGGGCTGTTACAACAGCGGGGCTTAAATTGCCGTTGAATATTTAATTTTGCGTTCTGGTTGAATGTTTTAGTCATTTAAAGTTATTTAAATGAAAATTAAATGATTTGAAAATATTTTCAGCGTCTTTATAAACGAGTAAAGTATATTTGCTGTAAAATATACTTAAACTTTATAAAGCAAGGGTTAGAAGGACCGGATACTATATACAACACACTTTTATTAAAATTGGGCGTTTATAGTTTTTCCATAAATTTAGAAGATGGTGAAGTTAATTTTAAAAATATCAAAAGTAACACCGTAGTGATGGTGGCAGGTACATGCACGTAGTAGCTAGTTAAAATATCAGACAGGATGTGGCTCGTAGTAGTAAGAATAAAAGTACTTATAAAATAATTTGAAGGGATGCCTTTGCCTAGCACAGGGCAGGGACTCAGGCTCAAGACACTCCGAGTTCGATCCGTCACGTGAAGGACTCTAACCAATTAGTTTTACGAAACTTACGTATGATTTGTATCGTTGGTCCACTAATACAGCGTCTGGCTCACCACCTGTCACGATGTTCTAAATAACCTCAGGTGAAAAGTGGGTTGAAAGGACTAAAATATCTGTAAATATAAATAAAATATGTGTTAATATGAGTGTTTTGATTTAGATTCAGTGGCATTTCCCCAAATAATGAGTCCGTATCTAATAATTGATTCTACATATGCAAAATAGGCAGTGACGGCTGTACATTTACTTACTATTTTAGTCTGCTAATGTAACGCGAACACATATCTTTTTGTCCTATTCCATTTATCTATTTTATAATCAACTGGAACTCGGCTTGGATTGTCATCCATAAGGGAGCTATGGGTCGAATTTTTAGAAACGACCTTGTACACGAGTAAATCTCGTCTAGGCCTGGGATCGCGCTCTTGCCAGCTAACTCGGTAAGGGAAGGCTGTACACGATACACAGTTTATATGTGTGTTGTGAGTGAATATGTACGCATGCATGGCCTTAACCATTGTTAACACTAGTTATTATATCATCATCGTCGATAATGACATTCTTATGGCGCCTTTTAACAGGTGGGATTTCGCGCGCGGTTGTGTAATTACTCAGCGTAGCCACTAACGGGTTAAGTCTCTATGCAACAGTAGAATTGGGTTTTGAAGGGTAAAAGCTTTTTTTCTAATTCTAAGTATCATTTTCTCAGAATTAAAAACAAATCCGTTGTTCTTCGTCTGATCTTCTGTCCGAGAGTTCAGCTGTTATTCGCAGGAACGGAACTAGCCTATTATCTTATATACTCGCATCTGGATATTATATTCAAGCATACGCTTCACTTCGCAAATAATTTCAATAAACCATGGTAATATGCAATTTATCTATTCTTCCTTGTACCAGGGACCGAGCGTTATATCTCAAACAATAAACTGATGCATCAGACTGAAATTGAATTTTTCATATCTGCAGTGTTGGTATTGTCATTTTAAAACGAAAGAAGAGAGATACAGGTTTTGTATAAATGGAAATAAAATTTTCAAACAGATTTAAAAGCATCTATCATACTAAAATTAGAATTACTGTTGCTGGCTTGCGAGTTGCGCAGACCATTTTTAATTATTTCGTGCGAATTGTAGATTGAGTAAAGTAATAAAGTAGCAGCCTGTAAATGCCCACCGCTGGGCAAAGGCTTCCTTCTCAAATGCGAGTATCAGAGAGGGTTGATCTGGGAAGGCCCGCCAGTGCGGGTTGGCGGGCTTCACATATCCACGAAATAATATTTTTTATTATTTCTCAGATATGCAGGTTTCCTCACGATGTTTTCCTTTACCGTTGAACACGTGCTGTATACAGCACTTAAAATTGCTATTTATAATTTTAGTGGTGCTGGCACCGAGGATCTCACCCAGGTCACATGCGCTCTATGAAATTTAAGGTTGCGCCTAATCACAAATCTTTCTATGCAGTTGTAATCTTAGATAGGTGAATACATAATGTGACTAAATTATATTACTTAAAAGTTAAAGATAGTGTTTTCTCGAACGACGAATCATAACGATACCGCTTAAACTATTTATCTCTTCATGAAAACACTGATGACTGATTGCTGCTGTCAACTGGCGAAATGACAGTGATCGTTTGATGAAATTAAAATAATCTTATACTTAAATTATTGTGTTATTGTAATGTACAACTATATCACGCATGTTGTTGCAAGAAATTATTGTTTGTTATCAAAGTAAAACTTAGGAACAACCCGACCATAAATATTTACTGCCGTTAGTAGCAAAAGTATGTTACGAGTAACTATGCACTTAAGTAATAAATAAACTTAATTTTCGAAGCTTCGGATATAAGTTACTTTGTTAGAGAATTAAACAGAACTAACTTTCCGTGTTTCATAATTCTATTACACTTTAGACACAATTTATGTGATGTAAATTTCGATATACTGAATTCGAAAACAAAAAAAAATATCTAATGATGTAGAATAAAGTCTTTGATACTGGCCAGCCTTAGAAGAAATTATCAGCAATCACATTCACACCCTCGTCATATTTAAGTAATTCTTGTATTTTCCCTTTCCCCAAGCCCCAAGCCCTTTAGTTCTAAATATACTGCTACTATATCAAATATTCTTTAGATTATTTGTGCTAAGTTTAACCAAAATCGGACAATAAGTTTCAGAGGAAATAGCAATATAAAATTGCAGTAGAGTAGAGTACTTCTCGTATATCGTGAAAATACCTCATGCAAACTCTATGTAGTATTTTGGCCGGGTATAATCACCAAGGCGCTCGCATCATATTAGAACACCTAAATATAACCAAGCTCGGGCTCACAAATATCAAAGCGAAGAGAAGCTTTCCTGGTCTGGATGAGCTGGCCCGTGATATGCGCAGTAAAGCCGATGCGGCACTTGGTGAGCATATTGACGACCATCTCCAGGCAAAAGTGTTAGTACTCATAAATGCATTATTGCATTGCCAAGCCTCTAATCATAACAGGAGAATGGAGAAGCTTAAGGAGGAGATTAATCACCTTGGTAAGCAGACTCAAAGAAATGCCAGCCTTAATGATGCATCCTGTTCGTCTGCTCAATTAAACTCACGTCCTGACACGTTCTTCAAACAATATACCACACCAAATTAATCCAATATGGCTTAAAACTTCTAGCTGTGTTTTTTTTTTAATATTAGTTGAAAGGAAGAAATCAGCTGTTCTCATTTTTGATATTTCCCAACTTTTTGTGTTCTAATTCGGAAGTAGACTATCGTGACGTACCACTGCATGTAATAACAAAAACTGAAGCATAACTCTCATGCCCTGTCTCAACTATTTAGATTTAACATCTGTATGTATTCGTAATTAAGATTTGATGGATAATTGAAACAAAAGTGTTTAGAAATTTTAATTAGATAGCAAAATTATATTTGAGTTTCATATTGTTATCTCATCAAACGTCTCAAATGAAGCTTTTGAATTCAAAACGTAATATTACTCCAATAGAAACCTCATTTTGAATAATTCTCTTTATTCTTGACTCTTTTGCTTTGTGTTAAACTGAAGCAAGTAGTTCTGTTTAGTCATTTTTTTTTAATATTATTTTGTTGTTTTTATAATTACCTATCACCTCAATCCCATGGTCTTTTAAAAAAAATAAAGAGAACGCGCTGGTAATGAGTTCTAAGCTGTGCAGAAGAAAGTATGAAGAGAAAAATAGAGTAACTAATAGCTAATACGTCTTGTCTACTCTTGCGTCTACGAATAACAATTAAAAAAAAAATGTGTTTTGTAAATTACCAGACGATGTTAACGAAACTCTTTGATAGGTATATAAGAGTGTCTGTACGCTGAAAAATTAACAGTACACAGTACAAATCAGTAGACTTAAAACAAAAATTAAACATAATTTCGGGAATATTCTGGAATGGTCGAAAAAAAAACAATTTCAATTCGGAACTATAAGGGTGGTGATTTCTGATATAAGTGGAAGAGGAAAAACACGAAAAAAGGGAAGAGAAAACGAAAAGGAAAGGGAGAAAAAAGACTAGAAGTGAAAGCAAAGTATCCTGGACAGGAAATGGCAAACGTTTGGTTACAGTTTGGAAGACCCGTAGAAGATCACGTGTGAGAGACAGCGCATCAGCAAGAAACTCTGCATTATTCGTAAGTGGTAAAAATAAACAGAAGTTTAAGATCGAGCTTTTGCTCCAATTTCGTAACCCATAGCTCGTAACAATACTTTTTCCTTGAAAATAATATCGATGCTATGTTTTCATGATTAAAAAAATGTTTTTAATTATCAGCCCAATTCGAACTTTATTTAAACATTGGTCTTTCCAATAAAGCGCACACAAGAGCTGATATGCACGACTTGAGATGATTAGTACAGTACTAGTATGGCTTTCTGCCATCTCTCAGTTGCCAGACCTTCGTCTACCAGAAATAAAGAAAAAAATCGGTACATACTCTAATATACCCCTTTACACCCTAAGAACTTTGGTACGCAAATTTTATAAACACTACTATAATATTTGATATTTATATAATGATCCCTTCCGAACAATACTATATCTATTATTTCGACAAGTCAAGAATTACAAGAACAAACTGCAAAAATAATCATTATCATAATCATTGTTATGCCACTGCTGAACCTCATCCAAAGGTCGACACAAAGCACGGTGTGGAGCAACCTGCATACCAATACAAACATTATAATACGAACAACAAAAAGAATACTCAACGTATTTTACCATAATGTATATGTGATTTCGATGTTATCTTCTACATTGAATTTAGTACGAAAGAACCGCACCTTTTTCTGTTGTGAAATACGTGACTAATCTGGAAACGACAGTCATTTCTTAAGCTAAATTCATTAGCCGATAAAAATAAATCCTTTCAACCACGTTAGAAGAGCTTTTTCTACTAAAACTGTACGACTGTTTGTGTTCACCCTTTATTTTATTTACTCCCAACTTACAGAAAATGTTACTTTTTCTGTGCAAAAATGTGGCAAAAGACTGAGCCAAAGCATTTTTAAAAATGAAAACAATATTAACTCTCATGAATATCAATTTATATGTGAAAATTCCGCTGTATCGATATCGGTATTTTTCAACAAATCGGAACATAAATCTTGACTCAATGGCGTCTGCTAACATTTGTTTTCGGATATCACGAGTACAAGAGTTTAGCTAGTAATACTGTTTTTTTTTTATTTTTGGCGCTTTCCTGTCTGTCACTGGACATAATTTATACCTAGTGTTAGTGAAACACTATCTGAAATTTAATTAAAATTCCTATTGTGCCACCTGAAAGAACGATAAATGTTTTTTTTATTAAATCATAATAAATTTTTAAATACATACACAGAATTTAACTAGCCGAAGTTAAAATTTTAAAGTTGGTGAAACAATCGTGAATATTAAATTAGCTGTACCATTTTGTGTAAAAAATTATATTATTAATGAAATGAAGGTGCGTTGCCAGCCTCAGGCCGCAACTCCTCTTATGTTGTGGATGTTTGTGACTGCCGGTAATCAGGTGAGCCGTAAGTTACCATCATAGCAGTCGTTTGATCGTTTGTCCCCTTCAAAAAAAAATTAGGAATTGTAATATATGTTGTTCTGTATTATTGTTAATGAGAAATACAAGAGTAGTAAAAATTTACATAAACTATGTTCACATAATGACAAATCCAGAAAAAAATATATTTTAACTAAAACACTGGTACTCTGTTGTTAATTTACCACGAGGAATGTTCTGAGGAACTGTTTGGAATAATCCTAGCATCTGAGTTTCACAATCAAACCTCGCGACAGAGCTTCAAGTTCCACCAACACCATCTAGCCCATCACAGTGCGTTCCTCTCTAAATTTTCTACCACATACTTCGACTATGTGCAATCAGTTTTCGCCTGCGGTAATTTTTTCGGCGTCGGTGATCACTTACCATCAGGTGAGCCGCATGCTCGTTAGCCTCCTTTTTCTATAGAAAAAAATGGCAACTATTCTCCGATCCCAAGGAGAGAGAGATAGAAACGCGAAAATAGTATCTATTACTAAGGTGCATTGTTATTTTTAATCATTGTCTCTAGTCTATCGTTTTAACTATTAATTTAACGATTCAATAATATAGTACATAAGCACATACACGAACACGTTTTTATATATCTACCTATTTTAGGTAGACACATAAAAACCTACCTACCTGTCTATTATTCTCATGATCTGTGTAAAATTTATGAATCCATAATTAGCTATATGTATTTGACATATCTACCGTTTACTATTTATTATACACAAGAGCTGTAGATTTTGTAATTATTTAAATAAATACGTTCAGTTCACGTAGAAATGTATGTGGGTACTATGCGTGCCATCATATACTCGTACATAAATCATATGCTGTTACAATTTCTTACTGCGCTCTCAGAAGTGTACTTCTTTCATTATTTATTTATTAGGTAAAGGAGAACAAGCATAAAACAAATAATTTAAATAACATTCGTTATCTTAGCTCCAACCATTAGTGGAATGATATATACTCTACATAAACAGCAATTATAAACATTTAAATACCTAACTAAATACCTTTTCAAAGTAACAAACTTTGCTGTGAGCAGTAATTTATTAATTTGATTTCCGAAACCCGCACATTAATTTGATATTTCAATTTCAGTTCAAAATTTGCAAACTGAGGGTACTGAATTTAACTTTCAGACATCAATCAACGACTTATGAAAACATTTAGCCTTTTAGATCAAGTCAAGTGGAATTTAGGTCAATTAAATATTTATCACTTTTTAACTTATTTTGAAGATTATTATTATTATTAGTACTCATGATTTTATGTTCATCGTAAAACCGAATGAGATTTAGTGTGCCACTGCGGTAAGTATGATGTATTAACAATTTTGGTATAGGGATAAATAAAACAAAGAAATAATCACTTTAACTTTAATTGACCACTACTACTATTCCAAGAGAGACAAGGGAATATAAGAGAGGTAATTATAATAAATATATTATGTAATATAAGCAATTGCGCTATGTGTTGTCAATAATTTAACGAAACTAAATAACAAATGGGAAACATCACAAAAGTATACAAGCATATGCGTTGGTAGCTATAACCACTATGTTTTACACAGAGTGAAGCCTTAGTAATCTGTGTACTCCAAAGTAAACCAAAAAGTCCGTCTTCTTTCGCTCATACATCACTAAATGACAATTCACTCAGTGTTGCTAACAGATGTAAGAACTAAGTAGTGTTCTTTAAAAGAAATAACCTTAATTCGCAACGTTATTCCTGGACATAAGCCTCTTCTCGTTTTCAGATTGTAATATCTTCTTGTGGTGACGGCGTAATAAAATCTGCCACCCCTTTCATCTAGAGGGAACTAGTATTTGCAGGAAGAGTCGACTAACAACAAAAATTTTAAAATTCTCAAAATATTACTGTCCGAATTTACACAGAACAATGACGGGCAGCAGCGTCTTCTGCCGCCTGGCCTGCGATCGCAACCTTCTTTCTAGCTAGCAAAGCGATTATGTAATATTCTTCCATTGGTTCTAAGTACAGCAATAGACCCTCTGATGAAGAATAGAGGTCCTCAACCCAATTAATCTACCTCAAAATTAAATTGGTTTAGAGTTTAGATCATCACCATTCTTACTGGTTATTATGAGTGTTAAAAAATCTAAAGTTACAGTTATACTCTTAGAACAGTAATGCAGGAGGAAAACGGAGTTCGTCGTACAGCTTCAGTGCGATTTGTGGACTTCATATGATCTGGGATATTTTATTACTAAAACAAAACAATGACATATTTGCTGCGGAGGAAAACAAAAACCTGCAATTGATTAGATATTTTTTTTTTTTTTTTTTTTATAGAAGAAGGGGGCAAACGAGCGTGCGGCTCACCTGATGGTAAGTGATCACCGACGCCCACGAACATCCACAACACCAGAGGAGCTACAGATGCGCTGCCGATTTTGAAGATTATTATTATTATTATTATTATTATTATTATTATTATTATTATTATTATTATTATTATTATTATTATTATTATTATTATTATTATTATTATTATTATTATTATTATTATTATTATTATTATTATTATTATTATTATTATTATTATTATTATTATTATTATTATTATTATTATTATTATTATTATTATTATTATTATTATTATTATTATTATTATTATTATTATTATTATTATTATTATTATTATTATTATTATTATTATTATTATTATTATTATTATTATTATTATTATTATTATTATTATTATTATTATTATTATTATTATTATTATTATTATTATTATTATTATTATTATTATTATTATTATTATTATTATTATTATTATTATTATTATTATTATTATTATTATTATTATTATTATTATTATTATTATTATTATTATTATTATTATTATTATTATTATTATTATTATTATTATTATTATTATTATTATTATTATTATTATTATTATTATTATTATTATTATTATTATTATTATTATTATTATTATTATTATTATTATTATTATTATTATTATTATTATTATTATTATTATTATTATTATTATTATTATTATTATTATTATTATTATTATTATTATTATTATTATTATTATTATTATTATTATTATTATTATTATTATTATTATTATTATTATTATTATTATTATTATTATTATTATTATTATTATTATTATTATTATTATTATTATTATTATTATTATTATTATTATTATTATTATTATTATTATTATTATTATTATTATTATTATTATTAGTACTCATGATTTTATGTTCATCGTAAAACCGAATGAGATTTAGTGTGCCACTGCGGTAAGTATGATGTATTAACAATTTTGGTATAGGGATAAATAAAACAAAGAAATAATCACTTTAACTTTAATTGACCACTACTACTATTCCAAGAGAGACAAGGGAATATAAGAGAGGTAATTATAATAAATATATTATGTAATATAAGCAATTGCGCTATGTGTTGTCAATAATTTAACGAAACTAAATAACAAATGGGAAACATCACAAAAGTATACAAGCATATGCGTTGGTAGCTATAACCACTATGTTTTACACAGAGTGAAGCCTTAGTAATCTGTGTACTCCAAAGTAAACCAAAAAGTCCGTCTTCTTTCGCTCATACATCACTAAATGACAATTCACTCAGTGTTGCTAACAGATGTAAGAACTAAGTAGTGTTCTTTAAAAGAAATAACCTTAATTCGCAACGTTATTCCTGGACATAAGCCTCTTCTCGTTTTCAGATTGTAATATCTTCTTGTGGTGACGGCGTAATAAAATCTGCCACCCCTTTCATCTAGAGGGAACTAGTATTTGCAGGAAGAGTCGACTAACAACAAAAATTTTAAAAATGCAAAGAGAAGCAACATCTCTTCGCAAGGCCAAAGGATCAAGCCGATCAGAGAGCTTGGTCGCCGACAATTCGAGCCGCTCGACGTTGGATGCGGTCAAATGGAAGGAGTTGGTACTGGGTGCCCCTGCCCAGAGATGAGAACAGTATTCCATGTAGGGCCGAACTTGCGCCTTATAAAGTTGCAAACGGTGGACCGGCATGAAATACTGTCCGCTCTGAGCACTGCTGACTTTTGAGCCAATTTGGCCTTTCCTCAAGTGACCACGGAACTGAACGTCGCTCGATATGTCAACGCCAAGGATTCTGATACTGGCTGAGGCAATAAGGGAATGTTCTCAAAAGAGGAGAAACGACAAAGGGATTCTTTTTAGCGGTGAACGCGCAAACCTGTGTCTTTTGGGGTTGAATAGGACCAAATTACGTCGACCCCAATCCGAGACTTTGAATAACAAGGTCTCGACTTCAGACACAAGTTTGTTCCGGCACTCGTCGACGTGTTCCGAGGGAAATATTCAGCTGCTATGGGGCATCACCCGTGCTGTCGTCTGCATAGCAATGAATGCTACTGATTTGTAGCATGTCGTTGATATGCAGAAGGAACAGAGTGGGAGATAGCACACAGCCTTGTGGAACACCAGCATTCACGGGTTTGGGGTCCGAGCATGCACCGTCGACAACAACCTTGATGCTCCGATCCGTGAGGAAGCTGGTGACCCAGTTGCACAATCTCTCAGGAACCCCGTAAGATGAAAGCTTTGAAAGAAGCGCTTTATGCCAAACCCTATCAAATGCTTTCGCTACGTCCAGACTAACCGCCAAAGCCTCCCCTTAGACTCAACTGCTTCGCCCATCGGTGAGTCAGGTAAACCAGAAGATCACCAGCTGATCGTCCGCGACGGAAACCGTACTGTCGGTCACTGATCAGCTGGTGTTCCTCCAGGTACCTCAGGAGCTGGGTGTTGATGAGTGACTCCATTATTTTAGATAACAAGGGGTGATGGCAATAGGCCTGTAGTTGGACGGATCAGAGCGGTCGCCTTTTTCGGTATTGGATGCACAAATGCTGTCTTCCAAGATTCCGGGACGACGCCTGAAGAGTAGGAGTGCCGGAAAAGACGCGTGAGAACCGGTGCCAACTCAGGGGCACACATCCTCAGCACAATTGAGGGATTCCATCCGGCCCACTGACTTATGAATGTCCAGGAGCGGAGTGCCTTCGCACCGAGCCTGCAGAAACTGAATTTCCGGCATGGAGCACTTACACCACGGGATGGTAGGTGGAGAGTTTCCCGGTCATCAAGAGTCGAGTTGATGCAAAAGAGAGCCCAAGAGATCGGCTTTCTTTTGCAGTATGCTAACAGCGAATCATCCTCCTTGTGTAGAGATGGGAGAGATGGCTGACAGAAATTCCCCTGGACAGCCTTGGCGAGAGACCAGAATGCGCGGGATCCCGATGGGAGGCGAACTAATCTCTCGCCAATTCTGCCAATGTGCTTTAACTTTGCCGCAGCGATAACTCTTTGAAGGACCTGGAGGCAGAGTTGTACTGTTTTAAGAGCACTGGTTTTTGCATCCCGAGATGCCGATGCATCGGCCCAGGCCTGGTAGCACTTCCGCTTTCGGCGTGACGCTATTTTGCAGGTGCGACCAAACCAAGGCTGGGATTTACCTCCGACAGGCACCGCAGAGAACGGAATTTAAACTTCCTCATACGGCCTGCAAAGAAAGACCACATCTCAGTTCCAAAAGTTATCGGCACTGCGATTACGTAATGTTTAACTAATAACGTATGGTAATTTCCTTAGTTATAATCGCCAAACAAAGGCGAGGCATACCTCAAATGTTAACGTACCTGATAACTGAGGCATTAGTCCTGGATTGAAATCCTTACGCAAAAAAGATGTTTTCCGGACACCGTGTTTTTGACACTATATCTGACCCTTTCTTTGATTTTATTAAATAAGCATTACGTAGGATACAGGAGAATAAAGACGAGTGTTTGTCTCTTTTTTGGCCAAAGGCTGTAAGCATTATAATATAACCTTCGTGATATTTAACGGAAATTGTTGCAGACTGCAGAGAAGATCATCATGATAATCGTTATCATAATCGGGACCAACATTTAACGTCGTATCATCATCATCATCATCATCATCATCATCATCATCATCATCATCATCATCATCATCATCATCATCATCATCATCATCATCATCATCATCATCATCATCATCATCATTTCAGCCTATCAGAAGTCCACTGCTGAACATAGGCCTCCCCAAAGATTGCCACGAAGCTCGGTCCTGAGCCACCTGCATCCATCGACTTCCCGCAACACTGCGCAGGTCGTCACTCCATCTTGTGGGGGGTCGTCCTACACTGCGTTTGCCTGTACGTAGCTGCCACTCGAGAATCTTTTTTCCCCAACGGTTGTCAGTTCTGCTAGCTATGTGGCCGTCCCATTGCCACTTCAGCTTGCTGATCCTTACGGCTATGTCGGTTACCTTAGTTCTGCTGCGGATATCATCGTTGCAGACTCTGTCTATGCCTAAATAAATAAATTTTTACCAATATTCTATTTAAACTCTTCTCGTATCATTAGTTCTGAAATTATGACTTATAACAATAATACTTTAATTGTTAATAGCTTAATTGAAGTAGAAGTAAACGACGGAGCTTAATTATGTAAATAGCATGCAACCATGAATGCTATAAATTTAAAGACTCGGGAAATTCAATTCAACTTGAACTAACTTCGACCTAAATAATTTCCAACATGCATTATAAAATTTTGTTATTTCGAAGCAAGTTCAGACACAAAAAAGATATAAATCACTACCGAGTTGCATGCCAACATTCGCATGCAAGCGTTAAGTTAGCTATGAAATATACAACAGAGACTTTCAACTTTCACTCGTTTATAAATATCTTTAAGTAAAAGCTCAAATATGTAAAGAATCAGAAGTCTTGTCATCATCAAGTTCCCGCCTTAACGTTTCTTTATTATTATATTTTAATATTTTTTATTATAGTCAAACAAGTAGCTTTCCTCACGGTGAAAGAAAACACAAGCTACAAGCTGAGCACGTGATAAATTCGGCACTTAAAACAACTAACTATTAACAAATTTAGTGGAGCTCTCTTAACTCTAAGATACCACAGCTCTTATAACATGTAACAATTTATAAGTAAACCTTGAAACTCAATTATAATACAACCTTTAACGTTATTGGTAAATTTGGTTGAATTCGGGTGAAATACAACCTAATGGCCTGTGGATACCAGCAAACAACTTCAATCGAAGAAGATAATAAGTTCTCCTGCGGATATTCTCGTTGCAGATTCTATCACACGTAGGAACACCGAACATACTCGTAGACTTATACGTAGCCCGCTTTACAAATTTAAACTTCCTCATACGGCCTGCAAAGAAAGACCACATCTCAGTTCCAAAAGTTATCGGCACTGCGATTACGTAATGTTTGTAACAGTTGCAGATTTTCACAAAATGTTTAGAAAATTACTTTAAATTTCGCCAACCGAATGTCCGAACCATTTCACGGGATATTTATTTCTTTCTTCATTCTATCATGAGCGTGCGAAGTGTGTGAAGTGAGTTTTTTTATAGTTTATTTATATTAAATCTTGTAGAAAAATAAGAGCTAATTCAGTTCCTGTAACTGCCACGTTTCTAGTAACGAGATCTCGAATGCCTTTCGCTTACCATACGAAAGGAGGGATAGCGCTAATATATGACCAGTGTAATTTAAGAACATGTCAGTGTTTGAGGGTTTTAAAGGTTTCATTTCTTTAATTATTATCTAATTATACTTTACAGTATTTCAATATCTGTTATCTAGATGTTTTTTTTTTAATAAATTATAATTTATTAAATATTAAACCAAGGTGTATGTTCACGTTGGTTTAAGGTCAAAACAACCATTCCACCCTAGTTTTCGGAAATAGGTTCATTATATATTAATCGGTCTTGGGTGAAGCGCGGAGTCCCGCTTATTAAGTATTAAAGGAACTTTTAAATGTTGATTTATCTTTAACCTGAGCTGCGGTGAACGAATATTCTCTTGAATACATATTTGTAAACGCATATTCTAAAATATATTCTCCTTGAGCGGTGTATTTAAATTCACTATTGAACATATGTCTCTCCAAGAAAGCGCCCGCAAAAGCCTGCATGAATTTCATGAAAGGTTTGCCCGTACTCATCACGGAGGGCAAGCGGGTTCGTAAGACACTCGCATATGTTGCTCACCATCGCTAGTCTGTACGATTTGGAATCGAAATTATCGCATAGACTTTCCGCCATCATTCGGTTACCAGAGCCTCGTTCTCGTGCGGGTGTTATTAGCTTTTGGAGAAAAAATCCTTATTAAAATTAGAGAAATATAAAAGAAACTTTATAAAACTCTTAAAAGTTAAAAGTTTTTGTTATTGAAGACATTGTAGATGGGTATATTACGCGGCTATGTTGTCGAGGACTGTGCTCGTTAAAAGTTTACAGATCTCACAAATGTGTATTTTATGTGATTTTTAATTATTTACGTACCGTACCATGTGCGCACCCCGGTCGAGTTAGTGCTTGAAATGAAATGTCGAAAATAGAGTTTAAAATATGTATATATTTATATATATATATGTGATCCTGTGAACATATACATATACATGTATATATATGTTCACGGTAGGTTACATATCCTCATAATAAAACAACATTGCGTGCCAACATTGCTGCATGTTTTTATTTTAATTTTATTGTTTTCGGACAACAAACTTCACAGAAAATATACATTTATTTTCTTTTATTGATCTCGATTTACGATAGCGTTCACGATCTGTTAGACAATTTTTGATGCAACTTAAAAAATAATTTTGATGTATTTGGGTGTGTATACCATTACCAAAATATACCATTTTTTTTAAATAAAAACCTCAACTGCACGTGGTGCACCATGTTAGTTAACAAACGAGAATCTAGGGATAGAATGATGACAGAAAATTCATCCCAATTTGCCGAACCCGAATCTTACAGACTATTTATAGAGATGAGCATCACCACCATCAGCAGCGATTGTAACTGCAGTGTAAACAAGTAAACAATATTTTTTTATTTGGTTATTTTAGGTTATAAACATTATTATTATAGACAATAATTAACAATGCTGTAATTTAAAAAATACATAATACTTAAATTAAAAGTAAAGTAGCAGCCTGTAAATGCCCACTGCTAGGAAAGGATCTCCTTCTAAAATATCTGAGAGGTTTTTGGAGCCGGCGTGGGTCCGCCACGCTGTTCCAATGCGGTTTTGTGGACAACGTGAAGAAGGGTCCGCACAATGTTATAGAAAGTTGGTGGATGCAGTTGGTTCAAGACCGTGGTTTGTGCCTGTCTTAGTGGGAAACCTATGTTCACTCGTGATAGGCTGCAATAATTATGATGATAATGGTTAAGATATTGGTTGGTTTTTATGAGTTGAATACAAGTATTCAATTTCGAATATAAAAAAGATAATATAAGATTAATTAAAACGATTTCGATATAGTAACTAAAATTTCTTCTTGGATTTAATAACATTTCATTGAAAAGCTGAAACCATATTCGCATTAAAATTAAAGCAGATATGAAACTTTACGCGAAGCGTTCTCTAAAGAATGAAAGCTATTTCCTTCAAAAGTTCTCAACTCTGATGGATTGTGCAATTTTAGTTAAGTTTTAGGTAAAATATTCCACAAAGATTTAGTACCAAAAGTTATTTAACTCACTTTTCTTTAAATAATGTAACTTATTTACTTAAATAACTTATTAATAATAAATTATATTGGTAGATTCAGATTTACCAATATAATTTCCATTAATCAATTAATCAATAAAAATCATCTAAACATAAAATAAAACAATCGATGGAAGTCGTGAGTATTGAGGATTTCGTCATCGGATGTCGGCAACACTCCTCATTACCTTTTTCATAGAGAAGTTTCTGCAAGTTAATAAGTAAAAACAAAAATGAGGTCTTTCATATGAAATTGTCGATTTTTCGAACTGGCCACTTTGGTCTCAAAATTTCTGGCGTTTGGTTAGGAATTCCAAATTCAAATGTTTTTCAAATTTAGGCTTGTGTATTTGTGTTTCGAATTTAGTGATTCATTTGTTTTCGCGTCATTTGTTTTTTCTTTGACATACTTCTGTTGACAAAATGGAATTATCGCGTTATTTGCGAATATGAGTTCCCCCCTGGAACCACTGCTACAGAAACAGTTCGAAGGATTAATGATGTGTATGTGGAAGCTACTGTAAAAGAAAGCACGGTCCGTTTTTGGTTCCAACGTTTTTGTTCTGGAGATTATGACCTCCAAAACAACCCCCGCGGACGGCCGGAGACTCGAGTTGACAATGAATAATCAAAGGTAATCGTGGAAGCGGACCCATCGCGAACCACGTCATCGTTAGCGGCAGGCTTCGGTGTGAGTGACAAAACAATTTTAATTCAATTTTAATTCAAATAAATTGGAAAAGCGAAAAAGCTCGAGAAATGGGTACCGCATAAATTGAGTGAAGCACACCAACAAACACGCATTGCTGCGTTATATTACTCAACCGTCACAATAACAAGAAAATTTTGAGTCGTATCGTAACTTGAAAAATGGATACTGTACGACAATCAGGAACGCTCATCATAAGTGATTGAACCCAGGAGAACGGATTACGGCAGATCTGTATTCTCAACAATTGCAAACCATGATGGAAATGCTAGCCGTTAAACAACCGAGACTGGTCAATTGCTCTAGCCCACTGCAGCTTCATGACAACGCTAGACCCTATACTTCACGACAGACGGTCGCTAAATTAGAGGAGCTGCGATTGGAATGTCTTCGACACCCGCCATACTACCCGAACCTTGCTCCAGCAGATTACCACTTACTTTTTGTTTTTTTGGACAATTTCTTGCAAGATAAAAATCAAGGGCAGTCCAAACTGCTTTCAAAGACTTTAATGATTCTCGTTCCCAAAATTTTTTCAGCTATAGAATCAATGAACTACCTATAACATGGTGAAAGTGCATAGATAATAATGGTACATACTTCGATTGATTAAATATATAATTTCAAAAAAGGAAAGGTTTTTACTTTTTCATTACAAATCCACTCATTTCTTATGTAAGGACTTAAAATTATATAGGAGTGCTTATAAAATTTGCGTACCAAAGTTCTATAGGGGTATATTAGAGTATGTACTGATTTTTTTTCTTTTTTTCTGGTAGACGAAGCTCAAGCATCTGAGGGATGGCAGAAAGCCATCTAAATGTATCCTGATCCAAAATTCACAAATTAACGAAGGGGAGCTTTTATTACTTTTTCCCTATAATACACTAATTACTTAAGTAAGGACCTAATATTACGCTGTTCACTGTTCGCAATTAGGTTTATTTTATTGATTTAAGGATTAACCGAACTTATGTGTGCGTTAAGTGAAGTTCTATCATAATTATAAAGATACTTCGTCCGAAGGGATTACATATGTATTGTTTCTTTTTTCAGAGTCTTGCTCTAAAACGCCTCTGAGGTCGACAAATGAGCTTTTGAGCGCGTTTTTATCTGCGATCAGGTTGCTCGTGGCACTATTCTTTCTCAATTTCTAGCGCAATGGAAATTATGTTACAGTGAACATGTGCAACATTTTATGACAACACGTTACTCCGAACATGTTGCATTTTTAGTGGGCCATCATAATCAACAAGAAACTTAATCTCAAAGAACAATATAACAGCAAAGAATATTTTTGTCGAAATTGTTCATACAGATGCATGGATCCATAGAGTTTCAAATCACAAAAGAGTAGAATTATCACAGTCACACTAAGGAATTGCTTTATTAACTAGCTTTAAAATAGTATATTTATGATAATTATAATTATTAGGAACAATTCATTTGAGCAATAACTGGATAAAAATGAAATGCCTAAAGACATGTCATTATGCGATTACTTGAAAATTTACCAATTTTCCTTTCAACTCGGTAAATAAATTATCTGTACAAAATAACAACACAAAAGAACCCAGTACAGTTACTAACTACTTAAACACTTTAACGTTCCCTTTGGTTAAAATCATGTCATACAATCTTAGGGCTATAAGAAAGAAAACTACGGAGACAAACTTTTCCAAGTTTCTCTTTTTAAAAGAGAAAAAGTCAATAGCATATGAATTCGAGCAAGGAATCCTAAACGTGTAGTCTTTAAAACTCTTGTCTCTGATTGATAAATATCATGTTCATCATTGTTATTATCATATTTTTATGGAACCTCGTATAAACCTGGAAGTGCCCACTGCGCTGGGCAAAGGCCTCCTCAAATATCTGAGAGAGTTTTGGAGCCGGGAAGGTTTCCTCACGATTTTTTTCTTCACCGCCGAGCACGTGATAAATACAGCCCTTAAAATGACTATTATAAATTTTAGTGGTGCCGGCACTGGGGTTCGAACCCAGGTCACTCTCGCTCTGTATGAATCTAAAGTGAGTGCCTCGATCACTAACTCACTACGGCTACCGACAAGGAAACCTAGAGCGAAATATTTCACAGTTCGTAGTCAACGCGTTTACGATTATTAATTAGATGAACATCAATACTGATCAAATGCCTTCTCCGAGCAGTCTGATTATTAGTAAATTCCATGGAAGACTAACAGGGCAAATACGTTGTTCGATTATCGTGACCGATACCCTATATATATAAACATTCAATTCTTGACGACTAGTAGTGACTTGTATTTACTTTTTATCTAACCCCCATATACTTAGTTATTAATTTTTAGTTAAGAAAACATTGGAACCTGTCCGCAGATAGGATATTTAATTGCAATTCGGTCAGAGAAAATTAAACGCTTTAAGGAATTTTCTTCTTGTAACTATACAACGAACGCAAGAGTTTTCGTTTTTTGTTTGTGTGGGTCATGATCATCAAACAAAAACGAAAAGTCTATATTTCCAACGATCCTGATTTTCTATTCCCTGGAATAGGAAATATTAGACAAGCAGAATCGCACACAGATAGACAGATATAATTTTTTTTTTTCAACAATTCTATTTCTAATCGTTAATATATTGTAAAACGAAACAATAATTTGTACTGAATTTTTGTTATTCAGTTCACAGGTCGTTTAATAAATACTTTTAGTAAGGGATAAGATTAAAAAGTTCATCATCATCATCATCATCATTTCAGCCTATCACAAGTCCACTGCTGAACATAGGCCTCCCCCAAAGATTGCCACGAAGCTCGGTCCTGAGCCACCTGCATCCATCGACTTCCCGCAACACTGCGCAGGTCGTCACTCCATCTTGTGGGGGGTCGTACACCCACGTACAGGCAAACGCCTACACTGCGTTTGCCTGTACGTGGCTGCCACTCGAGAACCTTTTTTCCCAACGGTTGTCAGTTCTGCGAGCTATGAGACATGAGACTTATTATAAACATAGAATTTTACTATAGAAGATATCTCGTATTTTAACAAGACTAATAAACAGCAAAATCGTTTTTAAGAATCTTAGAGAACATTGTAGCAAGAAAGTTCTTCACCGGAATTGTCAACAGATACGAAGTTTGGTCGAAGTAAGCACTAGTTATAAGTCTCGCTGCATTGATATTTGAGTTTTCCAACACCAATACGAAAATACTTAACAAAGGCCCGTATATCAGTTTGGTAACTTTCAGTACTTACCAAATTGTGGAAGATATTTGTCCGAATCTCTGCTTTCAACATTTGCGAACTCATAGAAAAGGTTTGCTCCCAGATAAATTTATGTTCCAAAACTTTAAACATTTATCATTTATGCTTTATCAAAGCATTTTTTTATATGTTAAATTACATTTAAAATTAACATCCATTACTTTTAAAAAAAGCTACTGTAGCGAACTATTCGATAATTTATGTAAATTATACGATGTCCTCTTGAGGACATAGTTTTGCTTCTAAAGATTTTAGTATTAATGACGTATAACACTTTAATTATTCCAATATATTAAAATTATCCTTGATGTAATTACATAAAATTTGTCGGAGCTCCTCCAACATTTGTGTGAGCAAATTTCATTCGTAATTCACTTTGCCGCGTTACTGCCGCGGCACCGTAGTGACAAAAGGGCGTCTCTAATTGTTCATATTTTCTGATTTTTTACATTTTCTATGTACTTTATTTCATTAATATACACTCCAAAAAATACTTTTCTACAGTCACAGGGTTACCAGTCTTCATGATGATCGCTATTAACTGTTGCTTGTTTAGGATGATATCATATTACACAAACCTGGAGCATAGATTCGTAACAGCATACTCTCAATAACATCTTTTAATCATTGGAAATACGTAACGTGTTGACGTTTTATTAATTGTCCAAGACATTATATTTGTAATATATATTGTATTTGTAATATAAATTTGTATATATATTTGTGGCAGTTAACTTTTATAGTTCTTAGATAATTTGCCCTTGTAATGCATTATTGTTGTTATGTACTGTAGTAGCGACGTAAGAAAATTAGTTGCCTACTTTCTCTCTGGAAAAGTCGTTAAAGCATCGTCATTCAATTGTTATTCAATTGTTTCCACACGTCAAGACATATACAAACCAATGACGGGCATAACTATAAGGTGTAAGACGTCCAGATCTGCAATAACCACCGCTAACCAAGAATAGAGATTATTTGTAACTTCTATCGGTAGGCTATTAACAAGCTAATGATGAAGAACAAGATACATTAACGCTAATGTTACATGTAATAATAGTTTGGTAGTAGGCCTAAACCTGTTACAGCACAATAGACTATAAACAATTGCATCAAAGCATTTTAAATGATTGCTGAATTGTATTAAACTCAATGTTCGAACTCTTGCATATCTTATAAATAAGTATAAACAGAAGAGGAGGGGAATAATTTCCTTTATATTAATTTATCTTTCAACAAGCTCTTGAACAAACCAAGCCCCTGCATCCAACTTTAATATTACTTATAGTATGGTCCTTCATTTAGTCCCCAGTTTGTTTGACTTGCGATTTTACTGTCCAAGTTGGCTAAGACAAACAGCAAACTGCTAAACTTGTAGACTGCTTGAGCTGCTATCGCTAAGGATTCTATTTTAATTAAGCTGTTGACAAACTTTATTTAAGTAGTGGCTATTTTATTTATTTATGTAATGAAAAATCAGAATTCATATTATGTATATCTGAAAGTGTAATAAGTTACAAGGTAACGCCTTTGTTAAAATGTAGAGACATTGTTATATTATATTATTATAGCCTCTTTATTTCCCTAATTCATATACAATATTGATTAAATATTATTAATTTTATAACAATGTTTCATAAATTAATAGTTAAATAAAAATTCAGTATTTAAATATTACACTAAATGGAATAGTTAATTTCAAACTTTCGTTTCCAATGTTACATACATTGAACATACAAACTACATACGTACAACTGTCTCAAATTAAAAATATTTAAATTTTCACCTTAAACATAGAAACATTATAACTAATGTAATAATGTGCAATATAAATATTATTAATCTCTTATAGAAATTAAAATAAAATGTGCGCTATAAATTATTATTATTACGTGTAATTATTAATTAAGAACCTCTCGATGAAGACTCTCCTCTCGAAAGTTCTCCACCATTTTTCTCCAAGTATTTTTTAATCCAATCCTTGTCAGCCATCTTGTTTATCTCATCTATCCATTGAAATTCTTTTGCCAGGTGGGCCTGTCCAAGTAGCCCGTTTCTTATAATGTTTTAGGCGTCCATAACATTTGTTTTTTTCCTTATATCTGTAAATTTTTCCTAGTCTTTTCTTTTTAAATTTTACATTTATTTCTCTCGATTCGCTCCATGGAATTTGCTGCGTGAAATTTTTTTTCACCTGTTTAGTTCATCATGGTATCAGTTTGTTGTAAATGATTTCCAAAATATATGTAATTTTATACATATTTTAACGTAATATTGTTATTTTGATGGCTCTTATTTGGGAGTTAATTGAGTTTTAGTTGTATTTAATTCTTTAGAAATTCGTAATATTTTTTTCCAGATGTGTATCACATCTGAAAAAAAAATTCCGAAAAAAGTATAATGTCATCCGCAAAACAAATATTACTTAAAAAATTCATGTCATTAAAATTTCAAGATATTAATAAAAAAGATCGACATTATTTAAATAGAAAAATAGATTACTGTTATCTATATAATTTTTGAGGACAATATGTTCACACCATAACAAAAATGTATTACAATAGATCACAACCGCTCTGCTTAATATTGTTTTATAGTTCTTCTTATCTCCACTAAAGGAAAATATACTTCATATTAAATCTATAAGTAAAAATTCAACATCAGAAGAGCACCATTGATTGGCAACCGGTCAAAATCTTTAAGCATTGTCTTTAATAAGTAAAACTAAACTCCAACTTTACAGGCTGTTAATGGAAATATTAACAGCCTGTAAATAGTCCACTGCTGTACCAAAGTTTTTTTTTTGTACAAGTACTTGTCGCAACCATAATTGTTGTTGCTTTTTGGTACCAAACGAGCCACCAGGCTACTTCATTGTAAGTAGTTACAGCAGCCCTGGGCTCCCTGCTCACAACTTCAATCGAAGTAGGTTACAAATGTGTTGTCTCCCCTCAGGTAATCATACTAGCTCACTGCTAATTACAAACTGCTGATTGACGGCAGAAATAGCTAGTAAAGGCTCGTTGCTTATCACAGGATAGCTTTTTTCTCAATATTATTGATCTGCTGTCTTTTGGAAGCTATGGGTTTTTTTTATAGAAGAGCGTCACCTGCTGGTGATTGATCACGAACGTCCACTAACAACTACAACACCAGTGTTGCAGGTAGGTTGCCGGATAATTTTACAAGAAATGTATGCCGCTTGCAGCTTGCTTCTTGGAGAGATTATTATCAATTGCTTAAGGATTTACGACACCGCAGCCAGATAACTTTCATTCGTACGATGTGACTAATTGTAAAACTTATAGTATTACATTTTTTTTACAATGTAATTACTGAAGCAGAGAACATAATGAATACTTTATTCACAAATACTCGTTTCGTTACTGCCGTCTATTTCAATATTAACACTGAAATACAACACATGATGCAATAGCAAATAGATGTTAGCGGCTGTATCCTGTAGAAAAAGCACCATCTGATTTCCAGTATCGATCCCAACAGATAATTTTCAAAGCTATGATAACTATAGATAAATAACGATGGACGTCAAATTCTTTTGCAATAGACACGAAACACGTTGTTCTACCAGTCGTGATTCCGTATTGTATAATGTGCCAGTGACTGTAAATCAAAGAACAACAATAAAACCAAAATGTGGTAAGAAACTTTTATTATTTTGTGTAGTACATTAATTATTTTGGTAATTGTTACAGATAATTTTTTTATAATTTTGGTTTTTTAAATCACTTTAGATGTTTTAAATACAAAGAAGTATATATTATCTGGATGGTAAATATTTAATATATCAATTTCGTAAATATTTACCATTATTTTTTTTATTGTCATCGTTTCCTTTATGTTTTTTTTATTTTCATCTTATTGTCCTCTGGGTAGATATTATTTTTTGTACAAAGTTTCAAACAGAGTTTGAAACAGCGTGATTTAATTTCCACTACAAATCTGATACTTTTTGCTAAGTTAAAAATTCTGAATTATGAACAAAAGTGATGTGTAATCTTACTTTTTGTGGCTCCCCGAACATGATTCAAATTTTAATCTGTCAGAAGATTATTACGTAAATTGTGAAGAGGAAGACATCACAATTTAAGTAATAAAAATTTTGCTGTGTGTGAAGACGTCACAATTTACGTAAAAAAATGTTGTACTTCAAATGAAAAATGATAAGAATTAAAATAATTTTAGGAAATTTTAATATCATTTAAGTCATTTTGATCAAAATTACCTAAACATGAAATATGATGAATACTAATTCGATGACACAATATATCCTATATCTATTGTTACTCATGTACCTAACCCTAAACTAAATATTATTTCTACGAAAAGATGTACCTAAAAGACCTGACGATAAGATAACACAGAGATACCAGAAATGAATGTCACAATCCTAATGTTTAATGGCTAATGTACTTAGAGACCCATATTGGGCTAATATTTTGAAAATATCCAATAATCAATTGTAGTGGCATTGTACTAAAGATTTAATAAACAGTAATAGAGAATTGCTTTGTTCTCAGTTGCGTGTGTAATCTACTCTGCAGGGTCATCAGTGCAATAATCTCCATTTTGTTCATTGTTGCCGTTATACTCCTAATACTATGGGGTGTTGGAGTAATATTTTCCTAGTAATTGTGGTAAGTAAAACAACTCAGTTGGAGATAAATGAAAGTTCTACAGTCTGCACAAACAATGCCAATACTTGTTAAAAATGGCCTTAAAGACGATATGATATAAAAAAATTCCATGAGCTACAAAATAAAATCAAGTAACGATTGAAATCAAGGACATTTACAACCACAAGTAGATATTGCTCATTATAATTGTAATAACTGGTGGGTATATAGGTAGGCATTTATAACAATATAAAAGTTAGGCTTCAGAAAAATGTCTAACTATCAACTCTATCCATCTATCTAATCAACACCATCCTAATTTTTGTTTATTTTTTATATTATGTATAACGCATTTAAAATGTATCTTCACAACTGTAGTGATTAAAGTCTATGGTGAAAATATAGTATAGTGGTAATCGAAAATACATATTATTACAGATCATCTTAACAACACCAGTAATTATATAATCCATAATTGTATTGTAATAATAAAAATAGAAATAAATAAATAATAGAAATTGTTAGCATTTTTTAAAAAGGCATTAGCTTCGCTAACGCTAACATGATTTACAATCCCAGAATAGAAGAAAACAAAATGGTAGCTTGCTTTTAAATTGCGTTGTATTTTATAGACCGTAACATCATGCACTTAGTTCATTGACTTAGTCGAGTTCAAGTGCAGTTCAGGCGAAAGTAGAGAACTAAATGACAAAAAGTAGTTAACTAATACCACTCTTAACTTATATATCTTGGTGCTAGAATCGTGGTAACACTGGGGCTGAGGGCTCGTTTTATATTGCAGGTTACACGACTTCAGCCCTAAATAAAAGAAATCCAAATAAACTTAAGGATTCTATACGAATTATATCTATATACTTCCTCGATAACGAATGAGGATGATGGTGTACTTTACTATTACTAATCTACAAATAAAAATGTATTTTCGAGGACATGTGATAACCATCAACCTACATATACTGGAGCAGAATATTGGATTGTTTAAGTTTTAGGCTCCGAACTTCTTCTTCTTCGCAATCACATTTTTTCATTATTTCGGGGTAATGCATGCACAGCTACTATTCGTGTGCAAGGCTAAAAAAGTAAAATAAAAAAGGCAAAATAAAAAAGTTTACGCGTACTTGAAATGAATTAACTATCTTGTTGTTTTTGTTGTTCATTGGGTGGTAGACTCCTCCTCTGCCTAGGAGTCGTCTGTATAGGTAACGAACTCTTACTAATTTCTGCTTCCAAACAGCAGTGCAACTACTGTCGTGTTCCGATTTGAAACGTATACAGAGTCATTATAATTACGGGCCGAGAGGCACATGTAACTTTCTTCGATTAAAGTTGTTTGCAAGAGTCCATGGGCTGCTGTAGCCACTTACCATCTGGTGGACTGTTAGCTCGTTTTTCACAAACAATGCAATGAAAATATCATATGAGAACTCCTAGTTTCTTTTTGTTTTTTTATCAGCCTGTCAATAGTCCACGACTGGACATCTGCCTTTCCAAGAGCAGGATTGTATTATCGTTCTGGCATTTTGAGCTGGTATAACTGACATCTGTCGAAAGCTTAGAGATTTCTATAGCTTTTTCTTTAGCAGGTATTTTTATGTTACCACTATACGGCACTTTCCAAACAACTTCTGGCTGTTAAACTGAAATAATCGCCGTAGTAGAATTCGGTTATAATGAATGTAAATGCTATTGAAATTACGTCGTTATTAACAAACTCCGTTGTATTAAGACTGTAATTGAGAGAACAATTAGACCAACGATATCACTAATGAGCCATGAAAAGACAAAATCTCTGCACCTATCTCCGATATCGTAACGTTCAGTCTTATACCGTAACCTCACGTATTACCAATACTTTTATTAACGATAATGACACTTTTAATTACTTTGTAATATTTTATTTTACTTTGTAATATATATTATGGACAGTTTGTTTATCCCATAATTCCTTTTTTCCTTAATCTTTCATAATTTACAATTTTGGCTATTTCATAATTATAAAACAACAATTTAAAAAATAGTGGAGCCGTTTTTATAGCTATAATTTTAAGTGTAGAAAACTCTTATAAAATGTTTTTTTTTATATTTCCAGCTCACCAATACAATTTCCAGCACTAAGAGCTGGAATAATGAACATCAAATTAGTAAGGTTTTAAGTTTTAAGTTAAGTCTAAGTACAGTTTTTAGAATAATTTAGTAAAGTATAAGAGTTAACACAAAATTAAACAAAAAAGTTGTGAGATCAATTTTGCAAATAAATATTTGTTGAACATATTTTTTTTTAATTTTTAATAAATCTGATACAAATTAACGCTCTTTCATTACTCCGTAAACGATATGGGAATAACAATTGGTTTATATAAACTAGTTACTTTAATATTAATGATTAAGAACTAAGAAACTCACAAAGTCATTTACGGAACAACAATTGATGCGAAAAAACCAATTTGCTTACATCCATACCAGTCAAATTAGGAAAATGTCGGTCTATAGGACTAAAACGTAGACTTTACTAGAAGAGTTAAAGAATAGACTAATACTGTGGAAAGGACTTAATCTATGGATACTACAATAATTAGTTATAAAACAGACAAATGACGTAAGTCAATGAAAGAAATATGAATCATTGGATAATTTGGACAAAGAGAACATAATCGTCTAAATCAGAAATTGTTAATAATATACTACTTACATTTGGTGTATTTTACCGGCTTTTATAACATAATAACTATTACTAGGTTTCATAGTTTGAGATAATATAACATTTTAATTGTACTATAAAAATTGTTTTATTCCATAATATATTATCGATGATTGCGGATCTGGATCAAATTGCAAGACGAGGTAAGTCCAACTTCGATCAAGAGGTTAACACTGCATATAAATTTATATTAAATAACGCGTGCAAAAACAATGAAATGGCTTTAGTTCGTAGAGAAGAAGAGCACCACTCTCCCGCCTACAAATGCGTGCACAACTTCTTCGTCTTCTTTCTCCAAGACGTGGGTGAATAAAAAGAATTAAAATATTGGATTAAGTAATCCATGATTCTAATAACTATAATTTATTTTGTTGCGACACGACCTGAGCTAATCGACGAATAACGTCCATGTTAATGATGTCCATTTTGGCTGCACGGTGTTCGGGAAACTACATCACACCGTCTCGTCGAGTATACCTTAAAACCTCAAGAAAGTAAATATTTTTCAAAATGGGCTATGTAGTATCCAAGGTTATTTCTTACACACAATTTTCCTTGTTTTATTAGTCTTGAACAAATCACATAACTACGTCTTTATCTGACTGTCAGGGTCTTCGGAATTACTAAAAGGTCCACATACAAAACATCAACTAGTGACGAGACAAAAAAGTAATTAATTTTTGAACATGTAGAAAGAATTAATAGTTTTAACTATAAATTACTATAAAGGTAAATTAAGTACAAAATTAAGTAAAACATTAAGTAAAATTTTCAGAGCTTCTTAACTTTTTATGATGTTTCTATACATGTCGCTACTAAGGTTTATTCAACAAAGTAATGAACAGATATTAATGTAGGGGTGGCTTTAAAATATGGGATTTAAATATAACACCAATCGATACTTAATACACACGCACCTACTCACGCACACACTCCCATATATATTTACATATACATACACACAAACACCAAGCTGGAGAAATCCGACAATTAGTAAAACACTTTGGTCGAAATGTATGAAAATGCCACAAGGCTAAATTTGAAATTATTTAGTTACTTTTGATTTATATTATAAGTTTGACTACGGTTCTTTCATTTTTATGCAGTAGTATTAATTTTTTTTTTCGTAATCACTTGCGACTGTAGACTTTAACCCTAATATTAAATTACGAAATTAGCTTATACATAAAAACATAGGAATCACTCTATCAGATTTATTGCAATTTCCATAACTAAATTCAAATTTCTCATTCTTCAAATCTCGTAATATCAGATTTTATTACGTAGCTTTGTTCTAAAATACAACAAAGAAGCGTGCATTCTTAATCTCTGCAAATATTTAATTTAACCCGGCCCGGCAGGAGGCATTAAACAATTGCCAAGACCACTATTCTCAAGCAAATACCCATGTTATTTGCTAGTGATTACATGACACCAAACCTTTAGGTACATTCAGAGCTAGTGTGCTGAGGCGTTCATTATAGGTATTTTCGCCGCACTCAATGAATCTTACTTCCTTAGTCGCGTTTTCCGAAACCCTCGGAAATCGTCGTAAATTCTTACACCGATACCACACGGCAAAAACTTCAAACCATAATTGACAATAAATACAAAACAAATGTCAAATAATATTTTTCATTCTGCCAATTTTTTATCATTTTTATTTATTAATTTATGTAAAAAAAAATTGGTATTAAATTTGACAATGGACTTGAATTTACTACCAACTAAATTACATCGTAATAGTAAATTAAATTAAATAATCGAATGCAATATTCTAAAATGCTAACTAATAAATAATCTGTTAATATAAAAAAGCAAGCTATTGTTATATTTATCAGCACTTAACTAATTATACTTTAACATTCTGATTTGAAAATATTAATTACTCATCAAAACAATAACTGATAAAATCGTGCCGTGTGGCATCGGTGAAATAATCTACTTCCATACGGTGAGGCGACACCCAAGTGACGTCGCTTCTTATGATTGGCGATGACGCATCGTCTTAAAAATTTATTGCTACATATTTTTTTACTAAGTAACTTGCAATTAATATTCATTACTAATACCACTGCTGAACATAGGCCTCTCCAAGAAAGTGCCTGCCAAAGCGGCATATACTTCTTAGACGGTTTGCCATTTTTTATAGTAAAGCAAAATAGCAATATTAAGAAGTTGTGAGTTGTACAAGTATATGAAGACTTTGACATACTTTTCCACATAAGCTAAAGGTAGCCTTGTCACTACTAATACTTCCCCCGAACCCAAAGGATCATATTAGATTTGGTACTTCAAGTGTAAGCCTTCCCAAGCTCATGTTGCAATTGACTATTAAATTTATTCGCGTATTAAACAGCAACATACCGCTGCTATGTTTCCTATAGTGAGTGATTGAACCGCAGAACCTTTTACTGGTAACAAGGCATTCCATCCTAGTCCGCAAGGGTGGCAACGGTTTTGCATCTTGATTCATAATCGAGGATAGATGCATATGTCTATGAGCCGTAATTACCACTTTCCATCAAGGGCGGGTATTCCATCCGGAAGCCATAGGGTCGAAGGCCGCCCAGACGTAATAGTAACGAAGTGGCAACAATAATTTTTAATTCAAAGAAAACCTCTCTATCCTGTTTCATTTATTTCCTCTATCCAAATTATAAATTTATATTCTTTTAAAAGATACCTTAACTAAGAAAGAAAGTTTATAACTCAATGGAATATAAGTACAATAGATAAATTAATATCAAATCTTCTAGCGAAGAGCGAAAAATGACTTTAGGAAGACCGTTTGACTACACTGTGTCGTGCCAAAAGGAAAACCATAATTTCGATTTATCCCTATGCATGACAGGCGTTATGCCTTTATATATATAATATCCTACATAGATTACAAAGTCTAATGGTTAAAATTGTAGTGGTGGAAAGTAGCAGTATGTAAAATAATTTAGTAACTTGGATGTCCCTAAAATAAATAATAATCTACGATAATATCAATGATCATTATTTTACTCTATCAATATTACGTTGGCGTAACACAAGCCACTAATTAAGCATCGTTATTAAAATATTGTGTTATCACTGATTCATACAATTCTTGTTCAGATTTCAATCTTGTTTTAATTTGATTAGAGGATACTAATAATACTTTAGTCCTGTCATCTCATCCAGAGGGCGAAGACATGTTCCATATAAGTGACTTTAGACCAATATCTGAACGCGTAAAACCTATGCGAACAAATGACGATAATGTTTTCACCATAACAATAAACAGTAACAACGATGTTGCTAGAAGAGAGTCAGATTGTGAGATTGTAAAAGCTGCAAAACCTCTTATCTACCTCGTGTCATTTGTCGGCATGCAGACTGTCAGATTGTTAAAAAACGATGTCTGTAGAGTAAAATCAGTTATGAAGTTATACAGTTTACTTATCATTGCTATTGTAATTGCACTGGCTCTTTTTTTTCATCCGATTAGTTGGCGCGACACTAAAGATGATCCACCGCTAAATATTTTAACAAAGACATATGTGTGTCTGCAAATAATAGAGGTTGTTTATTCAATCTTCATCATATCTATCTGCAGCAATGAGACTTATGTGAAATTATTTGACAAACTTAGCAACGTAGACGAACATTTCGGAATAGGGGAAAAAGTATTCGTAAGACGTCGTTTTATAGTTATTTTTCTAATATTCTTACCCCTCTTGCAAGTCTGTTTAACATCGTGGTTAAGAAAGTTTCATATAAATAATTTAATGACACAGTTCACATTCAGCTTTTTGGTACTGCAAGGAATTTTTTGCATTTTTATTCTATCAAACATGTATCTGCATCTTTTAATCCTGAATACGATTATATTGAACAAAACTACTAAACTGCCCTTTGGTAGGAAATTTATTTTTAGGGATACTTTTTTCAATAAGCTGATAAAAGTGGGTATTGTTATTAAACAAATTGTTTTCTAGTAGTATTCTTAATAACTTTTTGTTTTCTTTTTTTCCTAGAAAGTATATCTAAAAAATCAACAAACGTTCAAAAGTAACTATTGCTGGTATGAAATAATGGAAATATACGATAAAATTTCGGACTGTTTCATTTTATTTAATCAAATCTATGCGGAGCAGGTGGCAAAAATTATTTATATTATTATGAATATGTCATAAACATCAAGATAATGATTAAACATTTCTTTACAGGTACTGATAATGTTTAACACTTGGCTGCTGAGTACGATACTCGCTATTTGTAGAGCGCTATCACCAACGATAAAAGTAAAGTATATAAATATTATATTGCATTTACTATTATAGTATTTTATGGTAACAATAAGTATTTCTTTCTCATTAATATTTAGTTAAGTACTAAGGCAAACCCCCCCATGATAAGAGGTAGAAGAAAGCAATGGCCCCCAGTCCCCGGCGGCCTCGCTAGTCCTGGCTATGGTGGCAGCCATAGTAACGGCGAGGCAGGGGATGCGAAGAATCACCGGCTGATTTCTAGCTGCCAACCCAAACGACTGGACCTGGCAACATATAACGCGCGCACATTGAGGACCGACGAGAAGATACTAGAACTGGAAGAAGAAGTAAGCAAGTTACACTGGAGTATTATAGGGTTGTCTGAAGTCCGAAGACAGGGAGAGGACTCTATAATCCTAAAATCCTTAGTAACTTGTTCTACTACCGGCAGGGTGACCATCTGTCCCATGGAGGTGTCGGGTTTATCGTCCACAGGTCTCTTATCAACAACGTGATCGAGATCGGAAGTGTGTCGAGTAGGGTCGCGTACCTTATATTCAGAATAACCAAAAAGTATTCGCTGAAGGTCATACAGGTATACGCACCAACCTCGACACACCCTGATGATGAAGTGGAGGCAATGTATGAGGATATTTCAAGAGTCCTGCATTGCTCTAAGACTCACTACACGGTGTTGATGGGAGACTTTAACGCAAAACTAGGTACGAAAAAAGGCGATGAGCTGATAGTGGGGAACTTTGGAGTAGGTCAACGGAACCCAAGAGGGCAACAGCTGGCTGACTTCATGGCAAAGGAGGGATTCTTTATGATGAACTCCTATTTCCAGAAGCGGCCCCACAGGAAGTGGACATGGATGAGCCCGGACGGTACCACTAAAAATGAGATCGACTTCATCATGACGACCAAGCGTCAGCTGTTCAGTGATGTCTCTGTGATCACTAGGATAAAAACCGGCAGTGATTACCGAATGGTAAGAGGCACACTGAACCTTAACATTAGGCTCGAGGGTTCTCGTCTGGTGAAGTCTACGCTCCGCCCACCACGTGCCCTTATCCAGAACCCCGAGAGCTTTCAGCTCGAATTGCATAATCGCTTTCAGTGCCTAGACGATTACGTTACAGTGGACGATACGAATAGCTGGCTAGTGGAAACTGTCCATGCGGTAGGAGCTATGTTTTACAGGACCCGCCGCACGAACAAGCCCCAAAAGCTCTCCGATCACACTCTTAAACTCATGAAAGCCAGGCGTGAGATAAAGCTGCAGTCTACAACGGATGCGTCAGCGTATCGGCTACTGAATAGACAGATCTCCAAATGTATGAGGCAAGACTTACGCAAATTCAATACAGCCTGTATTGAAAAAGCGATAGAGCGGAACCAAGGCTCCAAAGTCTTCGCCAGAGATCTGTCTATCGGAAAGGGCTATGCTTGGTGTTTCTCTGCGTGATAGAGTCTGCAACGATGATATCCGCAGAAGAACTAAGGTAACCGACATAGCCGTAAAGATCAGCAAGCAGAAGTGGCAATGGGCCGGCCACATAGCTCGCAGAACTGACAACCGCTGAGGAAAAAAGGTTCACGAGTGGCAGCCACGTACAGGCAAACGCAGTGTAGGACGACCCCCCACAAGATGGAGTGACGACCTGCGCAGTGTTGCGGGAAGTCGATGGATGAAGGTGGCTCAGGACCGAGCTTCGTGGCAATCTTTGGGGGAGGCCTATGTTCAGCAGTGGACTTCTGATAGGCTGAAATGATGATGATGATGATGAATATTTAGTTACAAATCTGTTTAATCTCCTTTGTGCTTTGCGCCCATTACATGTCCATCAGTGACAGTATATTAAACTGGACAGTAAGTCCACTTTTTCGTACACTTTTCTGGTGCAGATAAAGTTTTGAATAAAATAAAATAAATAAATAGTGACGGAAATTATAGTGAATATAATTTCTTTTCAGTACTCACAAGTATATAAAAGCGACATGATACGGTACTCGTCTATAAGCGGTCGACCACTATTGTTGGTAAAATTGAGCGAATATTTTATACAGGAAAGAAGAAAAACATTGATGATTATTTTACATATCATGGCGCATGGAGATCTAGGTGAATATTATTTAAAAAATGTAATCATTTAGCTTTTTATGATAACAGCAATGTCATCTGGCGTATCTTTTTGTTTATTTGGTCTAGATAATGAATAGAGCGGCACAAGCAGAATCAGGATAAAAGTCTCTTCTAAATTTTTAAATGATTTTGCATCCAGAAAAAGTCCTCTACGCTGTAGCATTAGTTATTCTCGAAATATATTTTCAAAGTCAACTGTTGAACAAAATACAAACCAAGCATACCACTGCACGACCTCAAGATACTGTGAGCGCGTTCTGCGTAGACCGGACGAATATTAATAATTAAAAGCTGAAATTGAGTTAAGTCTGACATAAGAACGTCCAAGGCCTCAGAACCTCCAGAACACGGGTGCTGTAAAGCACTCGGAACGTCGAGAACTTAAAAACTAAAATTAAACGCAAACAATAGTTTAATTTCAAACGTGTAGTGTTCGCGTTAATATAAGAAATCATTTCGCTCACTCACTTGATAAAGCTTTGTAGAACCTTTAACCATCATAAAGTGACTTATTGCACTTCTGCGTTTTTTGTTAATGAGTAAATAGAACTGGAATCTCAAATACTGGCAACGAAGAATTACATCAAAGGCGTCAGGGGCGTTAACATATATATATATGATACATTAAAGCTGTTTGTATATGATGATGATGATGATTACAATAAAAATGACATGACGACTCCGAAGTTTTCTACGTCAAATCTGAAATAAAAAGACTCTGCAATCTCTGACGAACAGAAGGTCTAGTTGTGTTTTTTGTACAAGCGAAAACTAGTCTTTTGTCTTTATTTTTTAAAATTGGGTTATTTAAGGTTTTGATGGCAACGTAACATATAGTAAGGTTTATTTATTGTACATGCATAACTATTACATCTAGTTACACTTGCCAAATTATAAATGCTAAATCAACATCAGCCAATTATCAGTGTTCACGCTGGTGGTAAAGGACTTTCTCATCCTTGGAGATTGGGAACCGATTACCAAAAAAACGAATATTTCGTCAATTGTTTTTTTTTTGTGATGAATCTAAACATCGTCAGAATTTTCTACATTTACGTTTTCCTAAAAAAATATTAAATATCATTTATAACGTTTTTGAAGTTTAACTCACGTTTATCGCATTGCCACGTTTTATGTAAGTAACTAAATGCCCTCTATGACACATCCAGTATGATAAAAGTTCATAATTGAAATAATTTTATAATTTATTAATGGTTAGTTTCAAGATTTCAAATCAAAAAATCGGTATGATATTTTTTATCCATTTTTATGGCACTATTTCTATTTACAGATGCCGATTACTTTAAGCAATTGCAAACAATGGCAGATTTGGCGAAAACAAAAAAACTGGAGATATCTGCAAACGTGTTCACAGTTCACGTACCAATTGTGTTGAGCTTCGCAGGTCGTGCAATTTCGTACATTGTACTAATGATACAATATTTTTATATGCACGTGGTTACCTCTTCTTGATATGATTTTAGGAATTAAAAAAAGTTGAAAATTTTTTGAAAACCATTGTAGTAAAATATTTAGAATAAAATCTTTATCGAATACGGATTTGTATATAATTTTAAAAGGTTTTGTTAATTTTTTACCATATTTCCGTTATAATTATGAAAGAAATTACACAATTAACTATATTCGGGAATAAATTATACTCTTTATAATAAAAAGTGAAAAAAAAAGAACCAGGACCCACTCCTTTTTTGAAACGAACGAACTGTTCTTTATGCTCTAAACAATAGATCCAGCAGATTTGATGCCGATGTGACATATACAAACAATGTAAAATATAACGCGAACATTTTACGGCCACTGTCCGGGAAAATAAAACATACGCTACTGTTATTTCCCATGACACCAATAATTTTTCCAACGAAATCTGAAACAGTTACAATCTGACGAAAATAAACACGTTATTTTATAGAGTCTGTTGTTCTAAAATTGTGAAATACGTTGGTTTAATTATGTAGAAAATGTTATATAATTATGTATAATTCGAACATGTCAAGTTTACCAGCCTTCACTAACGCTGACAGTAAAAAATTAAATTGCTACTCGAATTATTTAAATTTGTATGCGCCTTTCCAAATAGGCGCGATAACCTTGTCGGTAATGACCATTAGCGTAGCCAGGCCTGACATGTTAGTTAGATTTCTTGGTGTGGTATTTTTTGAGACGAGACAAATAAACTGGGGAAATATATTACTTAGTGTCCAGGCCTACGATACGAAACGGTTTATCCTATAACGGTTTTGAAAAAGTCATTGGTACAAGCTCTCCAGATAGGCGATCAACGTGTGTTTCTTGATTCGGAGGGCAGATCCCCTCAACACTAAGCTCTGCCTTTCTATCAGGAGGATAACGTGTTTTTCTTATTTCAGCTTATCAAATTATTTGACCCTGAAACCATAAAGGAGTGTAAGTAGGGAGGGGAGTATAATAGCCGTGGTTTGGTCAATCACGGTAAACCTGATATGACGTTACGTAAAATCTGAATAAAGATACAATAATTTGATAATTTGCTTATTACCTATCAATTCAAACTACTCGAACGACAACTATATTTTACTAAAAATTTATTAGTTTATTTTATATTCTACATTCACATTTTAACATTAAAAGTACAACACATCAAAACCTTTCTCAATCAAATACCAAAAGTTCCATTTCATTTAGCATTAGCAAACAAAACTATTGATTTAGAATATACTGACTTAGCGAAACAAAAGAAAAGTTTATGTAGATTTAGAATGTAGATCTTTAAAAAACTTATGCAATACATTTGAAAAGTATCTGAAGGACCCAAATATACTAACAGAAGAAAAAGCAACTTACAAATGATTTTTGAAAATAATTCTTGACATTCCAATTCTTCAGAAGATTAATGTCACGTGTGCTATGGCTATAAAAACAAAGTAGTACTGAAGAAGGTGATTGCTTAGATAAGGCTCGAAATTAAATATAAAACTGATAAAGAAAAATGCGGGGAGAAATACAGATGTTCGAGGTGTTCAAACGGTACCCTCAATTGCAGCTGAAGCACAATTCTATAAATTGAAATTCATTTTCCATAATTGCATAATTTTGAGTTTAGTTTGCCATGTTTGGCTAGAAGAAGTGGATGGAATGAATGCAAACTTTTTGCGTCCTCTGCTGTTGACTTAATAAAAATAGACTCTCTGATAATAAAATACTCCTATAGATTATAGGAGTATATTTAACTCTGTAACTCCGTAAGCTATGGTTGTTGTGTTCAAAATTGTTGTGTTTCTAACGCTTTCCAAGATTTTGATTACAGGCGAGTTAAGCAAATTATATCAGGGACCACTTGCTATAACTGAAAGAAAGTTTACTAAAAGGTTTTATCATACACATACGCATAAACTAGTAACTCATAACTTTTTTTTTATATTTTTCTTGATATTATTTATTATTATAATTTATTAGATATATACTCGTCTAGTTGGGTGATATATATAAATATGTATACGTACATAAACAACAATAAAATAAATAAGTTATCTTTAATATATATTACAATTAAAACACTTGAAATAAATAAATTATAACCCAACCAGACGGAAGCCCTCGGCAGGGGAGACCAGACGGCCGAGGCTTAGGGGGAAATGGAAAGAAACCGGCAGACGATGCGAGCGGTTTCAAGAAACACCAACTTCTGCATTTGAGCTCGGAGCGGTCCGTCACGGAGACTGGGATTAACCCCTTTGCAGAGACGACTATAGGAATAATTTTGGCCGGCATACCTCCCTACATGCCGGTCACCTCGTGACCCAGGTCCATATATTTCGTTTTCTTATCTGTTTTGGCTTTCATTTCATGAGGTTTTCGTCATATGGAATGGTGATGTCGACCAAAACTATCCTCGACTGTGCCCGGTCCATCAACATGACATCAGGTTTGTTCGCAAGAATCGTCCTATCAGTGATGATGGACCGGTCACAATAGAGCCTGGCGCGGTCATTTTCGAGCACGGCTTCCGGCGAATACTTATAGTAAGGTAGTCCCCGATCCAAGAGATCGTATTTCAGAGCGAGCTCCTCATTAGGAGCTCGCTAGAATCCTGGCTACTAGGTTGTGTCTGTGCAGATCGACCGGACATGACATGCCGAAGCGACTCCCCGGGACGGCGACAAGCTCGACAGATGTTGACAGTGCCATCCCTTAAGATGTATCTCCGATAGTTGTTGCTCTTAATATCCTGATCCTGTATCCCACAGACAAAACCCTCCGTTTCCCCAAAGAGGTCACCGAAAGGCAGCCAGTTGAGGGAGGCGACGGTATCTACGAAAGGCTCATGGAGAGGCCTGTAGACGCTCCGATGCAGCTCTTTCTCCTTTCATACGTTCTCCCGGTCGGAGACACTCTGTACTGCCGGATCCTGCCATTCCTCGTTGGTCAAGGATAGAAGGGTAAGCCCTTTATCACAGCTAATGACGTCCGAACAAAATGACTCATCCGGTCTCGCTAGGAAGTAATTACGGAGGCTGCACACTTCGCGATTGTGCATGGTGAGGGCGCTTAGGTAACCCCGCCCACCAAGCTCCCGCGGCTAGTACAGCCTCATCAATGACGATCTCGGATGATGTCCTGTGGGGCGTTAAATTCGGTTTGAGTCCATCTGAGTATGCCAAAGGTATAAATTAGGACTGGCATGACCCAGCCGTTATACGCGCGTGCCTTGTTCCCGCCCGTCAAAAGGCCATTAAAACACTATTTTCAGGCGCGCAAAATACAAGTCGCGAACCGATTGTTTCATGCCACCCTCATCGATATCTATGTTTTGTGACATACCCAGGTACCGGTATGTATCAGCTTCGGAAAGGGACCTAATGTTAACGGGCATAGGCAAGTCTATGCCTCAGAATTAGTGATCTTTCCTTTTTCGATGTGCAGAACCGTACACTTATCCGTCGCGAGCTCCATTTTGATTGAATTGCTAAAATCGCAAGTGATTTGCAGCAATTCCAACAGATGGGAGCGATTGGTGGTGAATAACATGAGGTTATCCATATAGAAAAATGGGTCACTTTTGTCCTTCCCCTCCGAAGCTGAAATCTTCTCCCAGAGTCCTCCAGCAATGTGCTGAGAGGGTTCAGAGAAAGACAGAACCAAAGTGGGCGCAAACAGTCACCCTGGAAAATACCCTTTCGTACCCTTATCCGGTTTTCCGCAGCCGTCATCCTCTCGCCTAGATGACAAAGGATCGTGCTCCATAATATTTGCACAATGACTCGCCAAGACCTCTGTCCAAGGGCCCTCGCTGTGTTTACGGGCTCTGACCACAGGCTACGCAAAAAGGCGACAGCGTCAGCCTGATTCGGTCCTTGGCCCGTTCCGCAAGTTCGTACTCGCTCCAACGACTTATAGAGCCTCTTCTGGTCACTCTGATAGAGGCCATTCTGGTAGAACCGCGCCGACCTCTCGGTATATCGCCGAATCCCCTTCCCCCAAGCAGCGATCCTTTGCTTCAGGTCGTTGATGCGCTCCTTCAGCTTTTGCGTAATATCTGGCTGGGACAAGCTGACATTGGTCCCACCAAACGCCACCCTGACGGGCGCACAATTCCCGGCGTATTATTGCCCGACCTGAACCTTATCAGCCTGCCAATGAGCGCTCTTGCCCTTGCGATACGGTCCTCAATTCTTTTCCTCCACGCTGGGATAGTGCTTTCGGCTTAGACTTTGCTTATTAGCACGTCCAGTCGTAGATAGTTTGGCACCAACAATAGGGCAGGCAGTGTGCCAATGCAGCGCCATAGAGAATTCAGTCCGTATCGCAAGATCCAACTCCAACAAGCTCTTTTATTTTCCATTATCATCATTAAGGCGTCTAGTAAGTGGAAACGCCCGGATGCGGCACCGTTTTATATGGCGTGGCTATATGCATAGATGGGCCTTCGCAGACAAAGTAACACTAACCCAGCACGGAGGAAAAGAATTGAGGACCGTATCGGATAAGGGTCCTCATTGGCAAGCTGATAAGTTTCAGGTCAGCCAATAATAGGCTGAAAATTCTGCGTATCGTCAGGAAGACATGTGCTGGGACCAATGTCAACATATCCTAGCCGGATATTGCGCAAAAGCTGTCGGAGCGCATAGACGACCTGAAGCAAAGGATCGCAAGGTGAAGAGCTCGGCTTGGTTCAACCAGAATTGCGTCTTTCAGAATGACTAGAAGATGCTCTATAAGTCCTTGGGAAGACCGTGAACTTGCATTTATACGGACTAAGGATCGAATCATGCCGACACTGTCGCCTTTTGTATTTTTTAACACACCCTTCCTTCCGGAGTCCATTCGTCGTAAAAACAACAGACCTAGTTGAGGCGGTCTTTAGGGCCCCCAACTGGAAACATCCGGGACTCGTCAGCGTGCATTGATGTGTGATACTACCACAAGAGATAATAATAATTGTCAATATGCGATTTTAGTTCCAATATTTTAAATACCTTTTGCTACTTAAATAAATCAATTCAACCACCTTTCCGATTGTAGTGCTAGAAAAAGGCGACAAGCATCAGTAATTCAAAGTTACTTTTCTGTGATTTTACTTATCCTTGGGTCCACAGAACTATTATCTACAACTAGGTAATAGTTTCATACCTGTAAGCTCTATTCATAAAGAACTAACTACAGAGAAAAGTTATCTGTGTGGCTGGAGCTATGACTGTGACAATCTCTTAGTAGTCTGTGGACAGTGACTCATATATATTTATAAGTTTTTAACAGTTGTAAATTGTTAAGAAGTTCTATTGCCTTTCTTTGCACATCACCTCATTTAAGTATTATTGTGAAACACCCATAGTCTTATTGAGTAATATATACAATTTTATTTTGCTTTGTCTATCAACCGGCGGTTCTACGAGGGTAGTAATTTAAAACTTATCAAACTTTATAGATCGTTATGTCGGGATGTAAGTAACTCTTGTTTTCGTTTATTTCATTTCTTAACGTTATTATTTCAATAATTTCAGTGATTGTTCTGTGCAAACATAAAATTCTACTAAATAATTTATCCATTATTACTTTTATTCAAATGTTCTAGTCAAAAGGTAGGTACGCATACATACAGCGATTGTGGGTTATGACCCAATCATCACAAGATTTCTAGTACTTTGAGTAGGTAAACACTTAATTGATGTACCTACAAGTTAATGTTTTTGGCCATTAAATAGTCGATTTGTAATATCAATGTACTATTAGTTCGAAATAAATATGTCCAAGGCACGATACATTGCATCATGATTTTACGATTGTATTGCTGTAATAATAACATACCTAGAACCGTATCCAGTCGTTTATTTAACAGACGGTTACCTAACAGATTTCCAACAAATAAACGGAAACATTTTCGTGATCTAACTCGAGGTAACGGTAAAAATACATGAAGAACTAGAAAGTTAACACTGACAGATGAATGGATGCAAACCCCTTTTCAGTTTGGCACTCTTAGTATAATATTTGAGATCATGAAGGCGAAAAAATGGACAGATGCTACTAAATAATAAATTTGAATAGAATATTACGAAGTATGGTGAAAAGGACAGTCCACTGCTACACAGCACAATTAAGTGACACATGATTTAATTAATAACTTGAGGATCTGAAGATGGGCATCATTTAGTTATAAGAAAACAAAATCTTAAATTTTGGACATGCTTGACTATTTACATAAATCCACAACTTGGCTTTTGTAAATTTTATTGTAGGTATATGTTACAATGTTTAATAGTCACAGGTATTATGTATTTTTAAAGTAAACATTAAATTATCTATTTTTCAGTTCAGTATGGAAACAATCCCCAGTACCCTCCTCCTCAAAACCCCATTTATCCTCAAATATATAACCCAGCCAATGCTCCTCCACCGGGTCAACCAGGACAACCAAATATGATGAGTTATCCTGCCCCAGGTCAAAATCCACCTTACCATTACCAACCAGGATTTGCATATCCTTATCAACCAGGAGCAACAATTCAACCTACTTCTGTACCATCTGCAATGTCTTATCCTAATGTAATGCCGACTGCACCACAATATGGTTACCCTGGCCAACCTACTGTAACACCCACACAAGCTTATGGACGTGAGTATTATTATTTTGTTTTATAATTAAAATATTTTTTTTTATAGAATTAAAAAAATTTAAATGAAACGGTACTGACTCAGCATAGTGTTGTGGGGTTAACCGCAATGCTGATTTTCAGTCAGCACTGTCCCTATTGCTTGATGTACTTTGCTCACTGTCTCATAATCCAGTACACAAGATATGTTTGCTGTAAATGCACTGCTATTCCATGATTTACCTTCCATATACAGGCATAACTAAGTTACTTTTAACAAATTAGTATAAAATCAACAATTAATGTATAAAACGAAATAGTTTCTATAACTCAATACAAAATAAAAAAAAAATTTAATAAAAAATTTAATATTTAAAAAAACTGCATAATATTACACACTACAAAACACTACTACATATAACCAACAATGTAAACTTTTCTCTTTATGAGGGTAAATCAATCCAGTTTGAGATAAAAATATTTAGTATATTATTAAAGAAACAGAGTATGAATTAGTTAATTTGATTATTGCAAATTTAATAAATATAGAGGGTATAATTTTTTAAACATATGTTTAGTTTTAGCCTTGCGAATAGGGGGTGGTATGTCATTTCAACATTTAGTAGCGCAAAATCGAAAACTCCCTCTAAAAGCGACTGTTTTGTGTTTAGGTACAGATAAGATTTGCGAACAGCTTCTAGTTGAGTAAACCGCCAATTAAGTTTTTTGAGCAAATATTCTGCATATGTGTTGCCTAATGTCCTCTTCAATCCTAAATTCTGATTTTAAATGCTACTCATTTAAGATATCTTCATGAATTCTGCTTGGACAATTTCATCAAATGTTTCACCAGCAGCTTCTGCGGTACACTCACTTTGCACACACAGCTCTTGCGTTGTGGTTACTATTCTTACCTAACCTAACCAACCAGTATAACTCAATGCTATAAGTAACACTTTTGAATGACTATTAACTTGTGGCATTTTCTGTTAGTCAACCGCTACATAACTATACTCACTAAGCTAGCATATGTATGAAAAAAAAAGTGGCATGATATTCCATTTTATTAAACAAACATTTGTGGTAGAATAGACACTAACAAAATACATTTGTGATGATTTCATAGTTTATTTGTGGCTTTTGATTGATACATAACTTTTATTTATTATATGAAATCAATCTAACCTGTATTTATTTGTCTGCAATTTCAGCAACCGTAGAATGGATCCCAACTACACCCAGGGATGCCCCAGCATTGAGTGACAAAGCAGTTATTGCTGGCTATGAGGGATATGATGGTAGTCCACTTTGGGTCATTAGGGCAAGATACGAAGGTGATATGATTCCAGGCAAACTAGCTATCAAACATCATGCTGCTTATGTGCCATGGGGTGGAAAGGAAAATCCTGTTCAGAATATTGAGGTAATATTTAATTGTATGAAATGTTTGGTACATGTATAAAATAGACAAAATGGTTTTTTTTTTGGCTATTTTATACAGTCAAAGTACGAAATTCTTTAATTTGTTTTTCTGTATAGAAATTTTATGTTCACTGCTTATTATAGCTATACTTAATTTGGTTGGTATTACCACAAATGTCAAGATCAACAGATCTTCAGATTCAGATGTATTAAGTACCTCGCTTCTTGCATGAGGCAGCTGCTCATTATACATACTTAGAAACTTGTGACTGTTAATAGACTTTTACAACACCCACCATACATAGTTTGTTTCCTTTGTAATTCATTAACAGTACTCACTATTCAGTATTGTTATTTCATAAACCCTACTGTTAATTATATTTTTTCAGGTATGCTGTGCACGGCCAGAGAGAGTACGTTGGGTTGAAAGCCGTGATGGTGTTATCCCGAATAATGCTGTTATTGGTGGTCACACTTCTGCAGGTGAACCATTGTACATTGGTAGAGCCAAAGAACAGGGATCTCTGACACCAGGAAAGGTAATTTGGTTCTTAGTGCTCAAATTCCTACAATTTTTTAATTTTATTTTTAAACTATATGAGTATACAGTAACAGAGGGTCTGAATGCTCTGAAAAGTTTCTTATAATTTATTTTTATTTTCTACATAGTATTCTTGTAAGTCTACACACTTCTCCCACCAATGCTCGATGGGAGCAGAGAGAGGGAGGGATCTTTAACCCTTCCAAATAATTATCTGCAAAATAACTGTTTACAAAGGTGATTGCCTCCTCATTTGACGAAAATCTCTGTACCCATACACAGCATCCATCAAAGATGATTTATGTTTTATTTGCGTAGGCGTATTGCGATTCACACAAATTGCGTGTCCAAAATGGCTAAAGTTTTGTTAAGCACCCTTGCTTTTATTGAGTGTTGTCATCTTCATGTTAAGGTCTGAAACTTTCAGACCACCCTCGTATATGCTCTTCTACAGGTCTGAGAATTTCAAATATCCTTTGTATCTGCACATGGCGCATAAAAAAGTAAAGTAGCAGCTTGTAAGTCCCCATCGCTGGGCAAAGGTATCCGTCTTAAATATCATGGCACATGCTACTGTCTAAAGAATTAGTCTCAAACTAAATCCCAAAGACCAGTTAAGGGGAGGTACATCACTAGTGTGAAGGTATTGGAATTAGACTCATGAACCTACCACCTGCCTAATGTGTTGAGTATAACCAAATCTTCTATAACTTCACAAAGCAACCCAGATTTTCATTGCCATGTTAGAATTAATTCAGCACTACGTCTTTATTTAGGTGGGTTAAAAAGAACAAAACTTCCTATGGGTAAACTGATAGAACCATGTGGAACCCATTACCTTTGCCTCCGTCCGCCATCCCCAAACATTCATGAAGGCCGCCGACGCACCTGTAGCTCGTCCGGTGATGAGAAGGTGACTTGCTTGATAGTTTGCCCTACATACCATAAAAAAGTCAACCATGTGTATGTGTTGAAAGTAGAAATTCTATTGTTAAGTAAATAAATGTAAGTAATATTTAAGTGCAGTTAGTTTTAGTGTCACTGAAGAATAAAAACCAACAGTCCTATAAATGCCTACTACTGGGCATACGCTCCTGTCACAACGACAGACGGCGGAACAACCTTGTTCAGCACAAATCTGCCTTTACTTAGTAAATATCTTGAATGTGCTGATGTACATAAGTATTTTGTCATGTTCAAGGCACGCGCTTCATGCAAATTTTCACTGAGTGCTCTAGCCCAGGGATTCTCTGAGCTAGAGCTCTATTTTATTTATTAGGAGAACTATACCATTGGGAGGATTACTATATTATTAGAACTAATTTGGGAATTCCTGCTCTAGCCTAATTTCCATCCAGCAAACAAAATAAACCAATTTTTTTTTTGCATTTCAGGTACATCCGAGTCACAAAGCTATGTACTTGTCATTTGCAGGCAAGGAAGTTGCATACAAAGCTTATGAAATATTGTGTAGTATTTAATATCTTCAATAATTTATTGTATTACGTCAAAAGTGTATGTTTCAGAAGACTGTACCTTAAGAATTTACTGTAATCTTTTGTCAGGATTATTTTTTTACATATTCCAAGTAAAATGAATTGTTATTGTTGCATTTTATAGTCTAGAGACATGTTTTTAAATGTAAGATAATAAAATTATTAACGGTTTTATATTACATATGTATACATTTCTGCATTTTTTTGGTATATTGAATAAAAAGATTTTTCGTAGATTACATTTTTATTTTCAAATAAGTACTTTACGAATATCATTATAAATTCTCCTTATGCAGATTATGTTTTACAATATTAATAGTTCCTAAACAGTTATCGATTGTAATGTAACATTATTTGTATTGTCTGACCAGTCGAGACTTCATTAATAAAATAAATGAAACAAATTATTAAAAATTAAGTACTTAATAATTAGTTACACAGTAAATCGTTTGACACTACAACCACGTCGTCTGACGCCGGGGCCGCACCTGCGTCTATACTCACGAAGCTTCGCACAATGAAACTATGTACGTAACCAACCATTATTGTTTATCGTAGCGAAGGTTCGGACTGCGTCCCAGTTATCGATCGAATGGCGGTCGATACATCGAGTTTAGCGCGCTAAATATCGAAGTCTGTGGTAGGACTGGCGTCGTTTATTTCGACTGTTCTTAATTTAGTACATACTTTATTTAGCTGTGCTTGTCCTCGAACTGATTAGACGTGGTTCACTCGTATACAATACTGTGGAGCTTCGAAATGATGTTTAAGTTTTTACACAATTTTGAAGCTGTACCCAATATACCTAAGAGCATTTATCATAAAAAAAATTTGGTGACCGATGCAAGGCATCATATAAAAAGTAATTATAGTTTTGAACAATAATTGCACTAATAAAAAAGGAAAAACTTTTCTAGCCATTTCTTTAACAATCTCACTTAACAGATCACTTAGTCAGTCGAAAACGTCTTGTATAGCCATTTTAAATAATTTGACGATGCTACGTTTACAATTATTACGAAGCCTCTAATGTGACCGCCGCATTAGCACGTAACTTAGCGAACAAAACACGAAGCTTCGATACGCATTGCTTCGTGATAAGGCAGATGTGGCCCCAGCATTTGACTCAATAGGAAAAGTTGCCATATTTGAAATTGTATAATTGTTTAGGAGATTTATTTAACTGTATGGCCACTACATTAAAAGGAACCTAATTATCACATGTCAATATAATTTACTACCTGATACTATTAAATATAATTCAAATATATTAATTAATTGATTCAGTTTCTGCAAAAAATAATCGTCAACTTTGAAGCCCATAAACAGAACCCGCTACTAAATACGAGCCATCACACTTTTCTGCGGAATCGTCTGGGTAGACACTACCATCCCCGCATATATCTGCCGCGTATCAGCAGTACCACCAGTGAGGCATTCCATTTGAATCCTCAGGGGTAATAACGCATCTCATCAATCATCAACCTTCTTCGATTAAAGTTGTTTGCAGGTATTCAAGTATTGCGGTAGCAACTTACCATCAGGTAGATGTTAGCCTATTTCTTATTCAATGTTATAAAAAACACCCATAAATTTTCCGAACTCCTGGACAAGTAATAATAATTGTAAAAAAAATCTCGCTTAAAGGAATGTTTCCAGACTATTCCAAATGTATAATTTTACTACAGTAATTCAATTTATCCATTTCAATTACTCGGTTATAATATTAATTTATTTTATAAGGATATTGTAACAATAAAAAATAAAAATATTTTATTCTTAAACACGTGAATAGAAAAACGTTACTTTTCAAATCTTGTTACAATCTTTAAATAGGTACGTGGTTATGAAATATCACAGGTTTATAAATATTTAATATCAATCAAAGCACTTTAATAGAATATTAAAATTAAGACTGTTTAGTGACAAAAGGCAATTTTGTCAAAGTCAATAAGGAAAACCTTTTTAATTCCATATAGTGACTTATAGATTGCTTGTACGATTGCAGAGCATACTCTCAGTAAAGCCCATCTCTATTTGCGATTGAGTGACGTCGTCGTTACAAGAGATTTCTATTGTTTCATTGCCTCTTTTGTTATGATTTGCATTGTCTCCCTCGGATTCAAAAGCTTTGTTTTCGACTCCATTTTTCTCAAGTTTTGATTCCGATTTTATTTCATTTCCTTTGTCATTAGTATTTTCCGAATGTTTCTTATTCGCCAAATATAACCACCTAATAAAAAATAAAATAATATGATTACAGAAACACTAAAATAGGTGGTATCTTCATGGTTCAAACAGAGAAAACTCAAATTTTATAAGTAGTAATCGAAAGTAGGTAGTAACGCTAGATCAAACTTTGTTATTTTGTCTTTCGTTCAAGTATACTATGTACTAATTGCTAATCCAAAACTCCATAAGGACAAAATGACAGCCATGGCCCGTATAAAATAATTTTAGTTCTTCTAAGATCACAAACATATGCCACGTTCTTTATCCATGTGAAAAAAAATAGTTTTGTTCGCACTGAAAATCCTTAGTAAAATGGCCGACGTACGAAGTGTGATATGTCTTTCGATGAAAGTGCCAATAAAATCTGACATACCACGCATGGAGGATTTGCCTATAATCATTAACCACGCGATTGTGAGCGCAGTACAGAAGTCTGACACCAGAGCCTCATTCTAGCCCAGTTTGCAGGATGCATCGCGTGCAAGTCAGGTTATTGGTATTTAGAGAAAAGGATATTCTGCCTTACATGGGAAATATAAAAATCATTATCTTGATATATAGAAATAGAAAAAAAATATAATGTTTTACATACAAAAATATTAACACAGCTGGCACAGTAAGACCACCTCCAAGGAGGAAGAATGCTCCTGGAAAAGTTTTTATTGTAGTGGTATATAGTGTAGTGTACATTGGTGCGTACACGAGAGGCATCATCGCTTCTGCAACGCCAAAGAAACTATTGACTTTGCCTGTAACATATTAATTATCATGAATTAAAAATTAAGATGTGCAGTGCTTGTGATGGTTTCATAATCAAATCTAATCATATATTACTTATCTACATCAGCCTTTTTTAGGTCCCTGTTGAATACAGGCCTCTCCAAGAAAATGTCAAAATAAATATCTGGTATGGTTCCCCGATTCTTACCACGCTGGGTAAGTGGGGAGGTGAGCGCAGTGCCAGCACTGTCGCGCCAGCGATGGTGCCTCTCATCGCTAGTCTGTAGGATTCGGCAATTTCGAATGGATATTCTGCCACCTTTCGGTCGCTAGAGCCGTGCTTGTTGGCTAGCAGGTAAGTTTGGCATTTGGAGAAAGAGTTGGTATATTCCCTCTTACACTCAGGGTAAGGGGGAATATACCAAGAAACATATTTTTTTATTGACGTAAGAAATTCAGATTTCGTTTGTCAAACGTTTTTAAAATAACATTTTTAATCTACCTCCGTTTCGCACTCCTCTGGACAGAGAACAAACATGCGAAAGAAACTCCGTAGTTATCCTCTTTTTTCTAATTTTTGGAGTTTTAGTAACTGGCTTAACAAACAAGTATTTGTTCCTAGTATTTACATTATTAATACCCCTATTCTTGATAGTTGTATTATGTACATACGTTACATTTGCATACTTGTATTGAGAAGCCAATAAAAGAAAATATTTATCCCAAAAAGGCTTTCAAGAATTTAAATTATATAGCACTAATGGCCCTCTTTTGTAAATGCATGTCCTCACAACAAAATGTAGGTATTTTGTTTAGGTAGGCATTAGACATTCTTTGAAAATAAGTTATCCTAGCTGTTTCAATATTAATTTAATTAGATACCTTATTTTTTTACAGCATATGGTGCCGAGCTAAGTATGCTAGGAAGTTTCCATATATGGGGGCCTCTTTGAGCTTTGCCTCTAGAGTTATACCAAGAAAAACAGTGCTATCCACAAGATTTCCCGTTTATAAGTACATTGTATATTGTTGAGAATTTGATACATTTAGTTTTATTTCCATTTAAAAACAAATTATTAGAGTTAAACTAATGTACTATTTTTGATTTGGCATAATTCACCTCGTCTTGTATAAGTTGACGCTTGATATTAAAATTAATAAAGTATTATCAGCAAATGATTTTATATTATATTTATACTACTATATACTAAGCAAAGTAAGTCTAGTGTAAGTCGGAAAAAGAAATGGGGTCGAGAATCGAGCCCTGTGGAACCTAACCTAACTCTTCCTCATTTATAAGAATTCAACTATTATATAATAATTAAATTTGTTCTAAATAAAACATTTGTTTTCTTATAGTAGGGTAGGGTAACAAAGAACGTTTATTAAATTCGTTATCATTATAACCTGTCATAAGTCCAACTCTAAACATATTGGGTTTCGTTAATAACATTTTTAATCTACCTCCGTTTCGCACTCCTCTGGACAGAGAACAAACATGCGAAAGAAACTCCGTAGTTATCCTCTTTTTTCTAATTTTTGGAGTTTTAGTAACTGGCTTAACAAACAAGTATTTGTTCCTAGTATTTACATTATTAATACCCCTATTCTTGATAGTTGTATTATGTACATACGTTACATTTGCATACTTGTATTGAGAAGCCAATAAAAGAAAATATTTATCCCAAAAAGGCTTTCAAGAATTTAAATTATATAGCACTAATGGCCCTCTTTTGTAAATGCATGTCCTCACAACAAAATGTAGGTATTTTGTTTAGGTAGGCATTAGACATTCTTTGAAAATAAGTTATCCTAGCTGTTTCAATATTAATTTAATTAGATACCTTATTTTTTTACAGCATATGGTGCCGAGCTAAGTATGCTAGGAAGTTTCCATATATGGGGGCCTCTTTGAGCTTTGCCTCTAGAGTTATACCAAGAAAAACAGTGCTATCCACAAGATTTCCCGTTTATAAGTACATTGTATATTGTTGAGAATTTGATACATTTAGTTTTATTTCCATTTAAAAACAAATTATTAGAGTTAAACTAATGTACTATTTTTGATTTGGCATAATTCACCTCGTCTTGTATAAGTTGACGCTTGATATTAAAATTAATAAAGTATTATCAGCAAATGATTTTATATTATATTTATACTACTATATACTAAGCAAAGTAAGTCTAGTGTAAGTCGGAAAAAGAAATGGGGTCGAGAATCGAGCCCTGTGGAACCTAACCTAACTCTTCCTCATTTATAAGAATTCAACTATTATATAATAATTAAATTTGTTCTAAATAAAACATTTGTTTTCTTATAGTAGGGTAGGGTAACAAAGAACGTTTATTAAATTCGTTATCATTATAACCTGTCATAAGTCCAACTCTAAACATATTGGGTTTCGTTAATAACATTTTTAATCTACATCCGTTTCGCACTCCTCTGGACAGAGAACAAACATGCGAAAGAAACTCCGTAGTTATCCTCTTTTTCTAATTTTGGAGTTTTAGTAACTGGCTTAACAAACAAGTATTTGTTCCTAGTATTTACATTATTAATACCCCTATTCTTGATAGTTGTATTATGTACATACGTTACATTTGCATACTTGTATTGAGAAGCCAATAAAAGAAAATATTTATCCCAAAAAGGCTTTCAAGAATTTAAATTATATAGCACTAATGGCCCTCTTTTGTAAATGCATGTCCTCACAACAAAATGTAGGTATTTTGTTTAGGTAGGCATTAGACATTCTTTGAAAATAAGTTATCCTAGCTGTTTCAATATTAATTTAATTAGATACCTTATTTTTTTTACAGCATATGGTGCCGAGCTAAGTATGCTAGGAAGTTTCCATATATGGGGGCCTCTTTGAGCTTTGCCTCTAGAGTTATACCAAGAAAAACAGTGCTATCCACAAGATTTCCCGTTTATAAGTACATTGTATATTGTTGAGAATTTGATACATTTAGTTTTATTTCCATTTAAAAACAAATTATTAGAGTTAAACTAATGTACTATTTTTGATTTGGCATAATTCACCTCGTCTTGTATAAGTTGACGCTTGATATTAAAATTAATAAAGTATTATCAGCAAATGATTTTATATTATATTTATACTACTATATACTAAGCAAAGTAAGTCTAGTGTAAGTCGGAAAAAGAAATGGGGTCGAGAATCGAGCCCTGTGGAACCTAACCTAACTCTTCCTCATTTATAAGAATTCAACTATTATATAATAATTAAATTTGTTCTAAATAAAACATTTGTTTTCTTATAGTAGGGTAGGGTAACAAAGAACGTTTATTAAATTCGTTATCATTATAACCTGTCATAAGTCCAACTCTAAACATATTGGGTTTCGTTAATAACATTTTAACACCAATTTAATATTGTATTAAAGATATTATTTTGTATTCAACTACTTTTAAGAGTAAATTTAAAAAAATATTATGACCTAAAGAATAGTCCACAGAAAACAAGAAGAGCCATAAAATAAAAAAAAGACTCGTTAAACCTTCACGTGTCACAACAATAAAACTTCTCTTGTTTCTACGTGTCAAAAATTATAGATACTAGATCTTAAATGGTTATAACGCTATAAGGATTACTGTACTTTTGGCTTACCCAATTCATCTTTATCAACTAATTTAGAGACCATAGACCTCATAGCAATGAATGACGTTCCATTAAAAATCTCAATGAGTGGAGCTGTAAGAAATTTAAGTATAAATCATTTTAGCACAAAATCGAAACTAAAGTAAAATACATCATTTTCTTCTTTATCATCACTAATATGTTAGTGATGGAAAAGAAGAATGTGTGTAAACGTTACAATAATTTCTATGCTGTTAAAGATTATTATTAATAATAAAGCTTTTAGAACTGATTAGTTGCCAGTAATTATTTCGTTTAAGTAAAGAAATAATTACGTAAACTTTAAGTATGAAGAATGATAATGTACTTAAAAGCATGATGTTGAAGTTTATACAATTAGGATACCTGTACCTTTTATACAATGATTATGATGTACTGTTTGACTGATTTCGTCCACAGCAACAACTTTCGAGTACTATTGGTAGTAGTCAGGTGCGTCGGAAATATTATAGTGCCACAAACACAGGCACGCACTCCTCTCTTTACCTTCGAGTTCAAGATTTTAATGCAGAGTTAAGATACACGGGACGCAACACAACACAACCAGACACAAAAACAACAAAGTATGTGTTTTTGCAAAAAAAATGGCTTGGATTCGCACCCAGGAGCAGTAGCTGCTATACGTGGTAAATACCTACCAGTGGTTTTTTGTGTTACCAGTGAGGTGGCTTGCAGTGGTTTTTACTGCTGCCCGAATAGCCGGCTCGACCGAGTTAGTAACACGACCTCGCAGAATACCGGGGTGAAGTAAAGGCATATTGTGCTTTTGCGTTTCATTCGGTGATAACCGGAGTCTCTCACCCACTCCCCATCCCCAATCGTCCTCTCTCCCATCTCCCAAATGTCCTTAAAGGCCGGCAAAGCACTGACAGCGCCTCTGGTGTTGCAGGTGTACGTGACGACGGTAATCACTTACCACCAGGCGAGTCGCTTGCATGTTTGGAAAGGGGTTTACCACTAAAAAAAGCTCAGCATAATTGACATAAGCACTAAGCCATATGATCAGCAAAAGTAAAAATACACGAAACTGGAAACTCAATTTTTTAAATATACTTCACCTATGTATATGTGCCATGTCTTAGTAGCAAAAGCATACATAAATCCTGATAGAATTTTACTCGTGCACGAAATCACGCCTATGATAGCATCGTCGAATTTCAAAATGTGACTAAACACTCCCACGGAGAAGAGAGTGCCTGAAAAAAAAGTTTTATTTATAAACGAATTGAAATAAATCTTAATAGATTATTTATTATAATAGACGCTGCTGCTTGCCTTTGTCTAGATAGATGTGAGAGATGGCTGTTTCGCCATCAGTATGACTTAACACGGACTGTAAGACTCGTCGAGATTTTTCTGGCGTTTCCCTAAGTTTTTGACTTTGGCGACACAAAATGAATCAGTGTCAAATTCCGATAACTTTAAATACGTAAGTATATAGAAATGTTATCTAACCAACAGTATATACCCACTAATAAATTAAAATATTTGTATTCATATTTGAATGAATTCAATTTAAAAGTTGTTTCACGGATTATGTTACTTATGATTCAAGAAGTAGTTACAGGTGTATTTAATATTACAAGGTAAAAGTTTACTTCTGTTATTCAATCACTATCAAAGGTGTCAACGGATATGAACGAAATTTAACAGAGATGCAAATTATGCCAAGGAATACCATATAGGATAAGATACTTTTAAGCTCAATAATACTTTTCTTACTGACAAAATTACATTGTAATTTACCTATTAAAGAAGTACACATAGCGTATGTTGAAAACATACTGAAGTCCACTTCGTTCCAGTTAAAGCGGTATCTTGTGAATAGGTACATGACCGACATTTCACCTGGAAAAAAATAGTTACACGAGAAATATTAATAAGGGACCAATTACGTTAGATTCATTAGAATAACTATTAATATCCAATCACGAGACACGGAATTTCTATCATTGCAACTCACCAAGAAAAATTTTCGCAATAAAACCGCAACGATATAATCACCAGTTTTATGGTACAATTTTATTATTTTACCCGTTCTCAAACTTTGTTATAGTCCATAGCCAGGTATATTTTCTTACAAGACTAACAAATACGACGAATAAGGCTACCGGATAAATGCAGTATTCATTAGGAATCAAGTCTACACATCGTGAAATCAAATCAGATTAACCCCAGTTCGTTTCGCATTAGATTAGATATATCGTAGAAACAAATCAAGAATTTACAATTAATAAATTTTCTACAATTATTTACTGTAATTATTAATTAACGAATCTCTTTAATTTCTTATCACAACAATTTTATGTGATCGAATAATGCTTGGCGTTTTTATGATTTACATTATAATCCTTAATAATGAATAAATATGTAGACTGGAACGATGTCACCAATGAGTACCATACCATGCTGGAATCGATTGCCACGATTGAGTTAAGACTCCAATTCTCTTTACTAACTACGAGTAGCTACCACTTTAATTTCGGTGTTATTTTAAAGACATAAGGTGAGCGTGGTCGTGTTTCAATACGTAAAAAAGTTTCTAGGTCAAAACTTCATTGAAAACATGTAAGTATTGAGTTAGGAAGAGATAACAAATATTTTATGAAACTATGACAAATAATGACAAACAAGTTTTTTTTGGCAGTAATAACAATATAATGTCTATTAAAGTTCTAGCTTCCTATTATATAGTATAAGTATTATAAACTTCTATTACGTACTCAAATACTGCATACATAAGAAGCAAATATGGTCCATCACACAAATTACTGGTTTTCAGGTCGCAAAGTCGTGTTCACACTAGATGCGGAAATTTCAAGCCGAGTACTTACTCACAGGGAAGTAGTTACTCGCCTACCTGCTTGTACAATGTTTGAACACTGTAATAATCTACGCAAATAACAACTTCTTATTGTAAATGTTTTCACGGTTTCAATAGTACTTATTCAAAACTCGTCTTTAATACATAATGTCTTCAGTATTTACGAAAAATTGTCGTCTGGTTAGGTTACAAACGATTACACATAAATACTTATATATTTAAATAACATAAAGTCAGTATTATTATAAAATCTATTAGCTTCATTGATTTGAGTAAACAGTGGTATAAAAACGTGAATGCGACAATTATACGTTTTCGATTGTGTTGGAATTACACGAAGCAATACCTAAAGACATTCAGTGACGTGAAGATGTAGTCAAATTAACATTCCAGCACAAAAATAACAACATATCCGCTAACTTGCATCCTGTCTTATGTCTCTTTTTGTTATCTTTTAGTTTTTACATATCCTCAATTACAGGAATGGCCTTGATTTTGTGAAAGGTATACTCGTAGGTACAATCACAAACTTAACAGAAAGCATAAAACGAATGCGTCCATGAATAACGGATGTTAATTAGAAACGTAGTAATCAGTAAAGGAAAAGACAATCTGCGAGAGAAGAAAGAGAAAAGACAAAATAATTTAGGTAATTATGTGACATTGTTCGAGTGATCAAATGTGTACCCGAGTCTGTAACGTGATATGCGTGTATCTGAGAAACATAAAACGCCTAAATATTTTTACCAACCTCATTAATAGTTCATTTTGGAAAAAGAAGGAAATAATCAGTAGAAATAAAAAAAATCCATTGTAATACATAATCATTTATAATGAATACTCTATATACTATGAAAGTTTGTGCCAAATTTTAGCATTCTTGGCATTTTTATTAATAGCAATCTTGGATATGCCAATCATTAATTTATCTTATTTACGTAAAGAACTGATTTTTTCTCAAAATATCCACGTTATTTAAAAGGGAGTTGAAAACGAAAACTTGTAATTGTTTCGTTAAAAGCGACTATTGTAGAATGTTTAAGCACCTATTTTCAGAGTTCTGAAAATTTAATTAAAATCTACTTTTTATCTCGACCCCGGGTTGTTATATGGCAAAATTTAATGTCACGCATGAGAAGCTGCGGATAGTCGTTAGTACCTAATAAATTATTGTATCTCAGTCAAGCCATGGATTCAATAAAGCATTATAATCGTAAAAGCAGAGGAAATTTTTAGTTTTGATAGTTTTTTACTTTTAAGTTTATACAATAGTTATCACCCAAAATGCATAATCACTGCTACTAACAAAATACCTCTTTGTATGTTATGGTAATGTGCAAAGCTGCAACTAACGTTTATATATTTTATAACATGAAAGAACTCTTCCTTCTGAACTACCTCGATCGTGTCTGTATGGTGTTATCGAGAATTTAAAATAAAAGTTCTGAACAGTACAGATATTTACTGTTATGTAAAATTATAGAATTTCAATGGAATGTGTCGCATTTATTACGAAGAATATAGTAATGTGTAATCACTCATTGTATCTTCTCACTCAGTAATTTTACTTCCATTGTTCCTACAAAGTACTCACCATAAATAGGACCGATTACGACACAGAGCACGATGACCAGCATAATAACCCTCAGCCTTCGATTGTTAGGGCCTCGTTTGAATGCAACCATCAACGTATCTTTCACGTAGCGTATGTCAAAGAAGTCTCTCAACCAATCGCAGCAGTTCTCCGACGGTTTCTAAAAACATGTAACAGTTGAAACAAACATTGTGCATTACTTTCTAATAAAGAGATTCCTATCCTTAAGCGTGTGTAGAATATTTGAATTTTAATCATTATCATATTTAAGCATCAACCTTGTTGATTTAATGGTATAATCTATAAACAAGAAAAACGAGCCAACAGACCACCTGATGGTAAGTGGGCAAACAACTTCAATCGAAGAATGTTACAGGAGAGTTGTTACCCCTGAGGACTATACCTTCTATATGGAAGTATAGTCAGGATCATAATATATATTATACTGACTGTCTATACCTTTCAAACCGGAATTTCCCTGCTGCTTGCCTATAAAAATGGGTAAGAGTGTGCTACCATTCCTGGGAATAGAAGGAATCTACCACCATTGTATTTTGTTAATATTATTTTATTATATATTTGATTTTATATTAATATATCACCTGCCATCCTAAATCTCAAAATCTGAAGAAGGCCCCGCTGTGGGTGGATTTTTTATATTTTTCATATGTCATAAAGGCATTTCGTTTATTAAAGTAATATATTTTCCAATGTAAAATGAATTAAATTAAAATCGATTTAACAGATTCAGGTAGCAACCCAATAAGCAACATAATGTTCATTTGTCTCAGACACAGTTAATAACTATTAGAATTTTTAGTTACTCACAGTATGCAGTGTCGTGGCGGTATAAGAAAACCCTACACATCCTTTCTATCTGTGGGTGTCCAAAGACTCGACTAAGAGAAAAACCTAGAAGATATCCTAGCGTCCGAAAATGAGCGGAATAATTTAAAATAATGCCAGAAAATACGTCTGTTTACGGCCAGCAGCCGTTAAGATTGTAGAACACTGGTACTGCGGAAGCCAACTCGGTTATGAAGCACGGAGTTCATGGCAAGTCCTCCAATCGGGCGAGGCCTATGTCCTGCAGTGTACTTTTAATAGGGTGATGAAGAAGAAGTTAATTACGTTTTCCATTGATATGTGACGAATGGAATGGAACAAACGTAAGAAGGAATATACATTCTTTCCTTTATTCAAATGACAACCTCATGTGGTGTACCCTGCTAGCAAAGTAACGAAGCTCTGGCGACCGAATGAAGGCAGAATATTCATTCCAATTTGCCGAAACCAAATCCTAGACTTGTGATGGGGAGCAGCATCACTAGTGCGAGGGATTCAGCACTGCGCTCACCAACCCGCTTATTCAACGTGGTGAATATGGGAAATCCTTTCAAGAAATGTATACCGGCTTTTGTTGTCGTTTTTTAGAAGATGATGTTCAGCTGTGGACAAAATTAGGACGACGGAATGAAATAAAATACTTAATATTAAAACGTTGTTTTGCCCGTAAAAAATTTGAAACAAAAGTGTGTTGGTGATCCTTACACTGCAACCAACCATGGTTTTTTAATTTCCTAAATAGATATTTCCATCTTTTTTTAAAACCATATATCAGACCAAACCGGTCTGATTAAATAATAACTAATTCTAAGAATTTTGTAATGATATAAAATGATTTATACCTATCTTATATTATACTGTTGTTAATATGATATTTGAAAACGACTCTTATCTTTGTTTTGAACACCTGAATGAAGGTCCAAGGGCATTTTGGAAGTAAAGACAAGTGGAATAACAAAATTGTTGAAACAAAGTGCCCTCATTGCTAACATTAAGAACTACGACAACACGATGACATATTTTAGCAGCTGGGCTGAAGGTTACTATAGTTAAATACTAAACCTATGTAACATAATCGTGTTAACAGTTTTCTTCCGCGAAATTTTATTGTTCTACGTTCTACTTATTGTTTACATTTTACGACTAAAAAGTATATATTTGCCTTGTATTATTAAAATAAATAAATACAATGTTTTGGATTTTTATTACAAATTTGCTTACATTTTAGTATTAAGATGGACAGCATTTACGACAGTCGTATTTCAATTTTCAATATAATGATGATCTTATGTTTATAAATGGGAAATAGTGTATTATGTAATACTTTTTTAAGTCACATCGCAAAGACAGAGACTCACCTTATTTGACCTAACTTTAACAATAGTATCGAATCTGGTGTATTTCCTGATTTTATGAAACATTTATCATACCTTATTTAAATAGTATTATATGGTAGTATTTTGTACACCAATAACCAATTTGGTTCAATAAGTCACTCTAAAAAACCGGTTGCTGGTGTAGATATGATTAAGCATATATTTGGGGCCTGAGAGAGTTCACAGGTGTGAGAGTTTCCAGGGTATTTCGATTGTGTGCACCATCAGGAAACACTTATTAGGAAACGACATTATTATGGCATAAGATGTGCAGACTTATTATCTCGTATTTGAGTAATAGAATTCAAAAAGTTGTGATCAATGGTGCGAGTTCTTCCGGGTCGATGGGACCAATTGCCGTTTCGCAGGGCTTGATGCTCGGGGTAGGGGATAAATATGATATGGTATCATTTGCTGATAATAATTCATTAATTTTTGAAAACAAGCGTCAACGTGTTACATACGTAAATGGTATTTAAAATCTAAATTCGAGAGCATCTTGTAGAGTAAAAGTATAATGAAATAATTTTTTATGCCATTTACTTATAAAAATAAGTAAATGTCAATTACTCAGATACAAACATTAATATTTATGATACAAATGTTCGCCTCTTACGGAATTAGATTTTAGAACCCTGCACACATTAACCACTGACCCTTGCGGTATAAAAATGTACTAGAACTTCAAGGGCCTCTCCATCAACCGAGTGTGACACAAATCTGGGTCAAGTTGACGGACTTTTTGTACTGCTATGCTCGGATGATCTGATTTAGTCATTGAACTTGGAGAACCTATTACATAACAAAATAAGAATTATTATTCGCGGCCGTAACGACTTCGAGAAAGGTCGACAATATTTATTATACCGTATAAAAGTTACTTATCTATAAGAATGAACTATTTAGTTCCTACTAAAACAATTTCAATACATCGTGTTAACCACAGAAGCCGAGGACTGTGTTGCAGTTAGTAATGCCTAGACGTTTGGTATTTAGAAGCGATAGTGCTCAAAAGTAATATCATACCTTTTTCTTATTCTCTTTATACTAAATTACTTTATTTTTATTCCAATTTATAGAGTAGGTATATCATCTTCTTCGGGTTGTCTGAGTCCACTGTTGGTCATGAGCCTTTCCAAAAGGACCTCAAAAAACATGGCCTGCCTAATATAGATTTGCCCATGCTCACCACGTTGGGCACGCAGATTGACGAGCTTAGTGCCGGTGCCCGTGGACTAGTGATGCTACTCCTCATCATTATTCTATTAAATTCGGGTTGGTTTTTTCAGTTAGTCAGCAGAGTACACCACATGTAGGTGAGGTCAAAATTAAATCAAAAAGTTGTTTCCCCTTTTACATACGATAGTAAAAAGACAACCACGATAGCCGGTAAGAAGATCTACTTCCGAACAAGGAGCCTAAAGTTTGATCCTCTGTGCGAAGTGGTTGTACCAATGAGATACTGAGAAATTTATAATTTGTGATTTGTATCATTGACTTTGATACCAAGACGGCATCACCGGTCACGTTGTCCCAAAGAAGTTCTGGTGAGATGTGGATTGAAAGGACTAAAATTTCTACACCTTTGAGCATCACATTATTGGGTTTAAATTCGTTAAAGCTTTTATTTTTCCTTCATTATTTTCATATATTTTATTTTTTTATATCATTTTTCTTTTATAGCCTTTATAAGTTTATCTAAAATCACCACGCTTGACTAACAGGCTGGCTAAAAATCTTTCAAATGAGATGCTGCTACCGGTCACCTGCAGCCTGATAAATTTTAGTCAAGTTTATTTGAGAATTAGTTGAAAAAATGTTTAATTCAATTGAATGTGATTTTCGAAATAACGACCCATGAATTATCGGATAGGGTAGTATATACTAAAAACGTATTTTAGAACGAAGCTGGTGTTTTAACATTGCATAATAGTCCATCAATGGCATACATTCACAAGTGAAAGGACCTATTCACTTAATAGGATGTCAATTTCGGTTGCGACCTCGATACATACAATGCATAATACTATTCGTTGAATAAAAAGCTTTGTTCGAATAAAGATGGAATCGTATAGGACTTAAGTATCTAATTAAGCATACATACTCATAGGTTAAGTGGGGAATTTATACACAGAGTGACAGAGACATACTGTAGAAAAAGTATATAACATTTGGCGAAAAAATTAAAAAATTTTCAAATACTTATAGAGAAATATACATACACATTTTCTGTAAAACCTTTCAGAAGTACTTTATAAACGTAAGTATACATTTTTTGTAAGTATAATCGTTTAATTTCTTCACGGAAGGATAATCACGTTTTTGCCTTTGTTATTGTTTATGGTAAATATTTCGCTTATAATAGAATAATTTATTTATCATGGATACTTACAACGTTTTGGTCGCTTCTTTTGACTTCCTTTATCCTGTAATATCCATATATGAAGCTCAGAATATACAGTGTTGCGCTCAAAGAGAAAACTCCGTATAAACCGATTTTCCGAACCAAAATGCCACTGAGTGCAGCGCCTACAGGCACACCCAAAGAATAGAAGAGGTTCACGATACCAATCCGTAACGTTCTTTGTTCTTCAGTTGTTACATCTGCAATGTAGCTGAATATTCCCATGAACATTGTAAACCAACCACCTGTTAATGCCGGAAATATCGCTTCTGTCACTGCAGCTACTTCTACAGGCAGTTCATAGAAAAAATATGTGTTTACTATAAGCCCTATACTAGTTAGAAATTCTCCAATGATAGGCAAGAGCATGCAAAACTTTCTTTGGCCAACTCTGTCACTGTAGGCTCCTAGAAATATTAAAATCCCGCAAGGCAAAAATGATTGAAGCACAGTCTTCCATCCTGCTACTGATGCGACAAGAGTTTGCACTGCTTCCTCTTCCATTGTATAATTTTCTGTCTGTCTTTTTGTTAGTGCGTCACATACATGGTGTTCAAAACCTAAATTGACTCGACATGCCTTTTCTAAATACAAATTTTGTGTGGCTAATGCAGACAGTACTGACGGCATCACATAACAAGCTAAAATTGGCTCCACTGTGATTAGAGAAAACATTTGTCTGACCTTTTGAAGGAAATTAAGTTCTTCCCAGTTGTCTTCGCTCAATTTATCTTTTTTTGGTTGTAGACTTTCTTTACCCTCTATGCTTTTTCTAATACTATTTCTTATGATATTTGTTACTTTAAGGTCGTTACTATGACTTGTAACCATTTTGTCGTTGGTTTTTGTATTCTCTTTTTCCATTTTTATGCCATCGATCGCCATGGTTGGGATACCTGAAACACGAAAAGAATACATCATTTATTTGAAATATAAATAAAACTGTTTTTCAATTAAATATCTAAATCATCCATTCATATGGAGAGTCAATGATTAAAGGTATTTTTACATACCTAATGATTACTTGTATTTACGCGAATATTACATATTTGAAATTATATATAAAATATTATTAACGGATTTTATCGCGCCTTGAAAAAAAAATTGCTAATTAAATGCTATATTAAATATAGCTAAAAATTACTTTTACAATCTTAAGAATTATAATAATTGCTCTTCAACAGATTCTTCAGTAATACGAAAACTTCCCGTGCAAAAGATGAAAAGTATTGAAAAAAAACCGAACGTAATGTCAAGCATTTGATTGTCATATTATATGAAACAAGTAAACAAATGAGACAAAATGAAATAAATATCCTAATATGATAAACGCATTATAAGTTTTGTACGTTAGTCTACAAGTACTCATTACTTTTGATTAGTAAATGCGCTAATGTAGCTAATACCGGACGCTGCAATAATTTCATGATTGCTGCCTGCTTATTGTAATCGTCGCCGTCAGTTAGACGGAATCTACTTTACGTGGCCACAATGGTTTTATCATGTAGCATTGTTGCCTCTGACCAAGTCACGGAATAAAGTAGTGCTCTTATTTTAACTCCGTATAATGCCTTGGTTTTTTATCTAGCATAAGCATCCGCCTATTCCGTGAAACTACGAGTAGATAGGACACGGATGTCTCTGAATCGTATAGATTGAAAGACAACTCACAATGGAGTTTAATTTTCTGGTTCATTTAATTTATTGTGTTAGACATGTGCATGTAAAGCTACATATAAATTTATTATATTATAAATTTTATTTATATTAAAGTAAATAAATAATTTAATATTTTATATATTATTCGATTATTTGTAATAAATAAATAATACAACAATTTGAAGTATTCGTAAACTTTAATAGCTATATTAAAGAGTAGAGTAAACTTTTCTGAAGTACTTTAATTAAAAGTATTGAAATAACACAGTTGCTTCAACCGCTTTTCAGATAATTTTATTCCTTTATATTTGAAAGAAACTATTCTTTATCCACAACAAACTATAGATTTAATAAGACGGCTTACACATATTAATCTTTTTTTAAAAATTACACAAAATTTTAATTAATTTTATGCGATTTTCGAGTAGTCTCGATATAACATAAATTATGTTATTTAGTATACATTGTGGAAGTTTGGATGTTGATTTCATACGATGAATCGGTTTTTTTCTGATGAATAGTCCATCCCAACAATACACGTTAACAAAAACGATTTGGCGTTGACATTGCTTTAGCCTTGTTCAGCAAATTCCGCGTTCCTAATCAAGGTTGAAATTAAGTACCTACATACAGATGATACATGACTTATTCAGTATGACAATCATAGTAATTACTATCATAATTAAAACAATTGGTACGATTATCATCTTCATAACAAATTCTATCAGGTTAGTTAGGACATAATAACAAAGCAACAAAAAATTGTATAAAATATGTAATAAATTACCAACATTAGTTCACCTATAATTGTAATTAATAATCAGCTAGAACAGTCTCCGGATTTCCCCCTGAATGGACAGGTTTGGTAGCTGTGGTGTCGATTGCTCACTTACGGCAAAAGGAACCTACGTGACCGGGCTGACATAACGGGGCGAGCCGGCCCGAGACGACCGCTTCGAGAAAACTCAGCGAGCTCACTTTGGATTCGGAAGGGTAGGCTGAGTAGAGGTGGAGTCGCAGGGGAGAGAAAGTGTTCTTTCCCGAGATGACGCTGCTTATGGCGGCCGGCGCAGATGAGGTCAAGGATGAGTGCTAGAGCGTTCCCGTGGCCCTGCCGACATGCAGCCAAGGCGAAAGGGCTCGGAAATTTTGTTGGTGCAAACCCGACATAATCTGTCCCTACGCGGGATAGTTAACCCGTGGGAATCGTATAATTCTGCGGAGGGAAATAAAATTCACGTGGCTTCTGTAGCGGAATAACGATTTAAGTATGTCAATAAAGATTTTTTTGTGCCGCCACCTCGAGGAAATTTAAATTATGGAAGACGGATCACCTTCCTATTCCCTTTCTGAGTCTCATTGTAATGGACGTAGAAGGGCCTGACCTTGACCATTATCCAGCGTCCGATTTCTAACTAGGATACGAAAGATAAGAGCTTCGCTCTCCCTCCCTCTCCTCATCCTCCTTCTGTGTTATCATGTGTACGCAGAAGACGATTCCAGTGCACTACGACTTTCAACCATGGCCTTAATTACCTTGGTACAGAAGTAAGAGTTAGGCTTGAATTATCCAGACCAGTGACGGACTGCGGTATGAACAGGAAGATCTATGCTAGCTAAAATGGATATAGTAAATTCTTACGTAATTTTGGTAATGATTTTTGAAATTGTAGTTTATTTATAGTTAACTTATTATAGATTTCAAATATTTTTATTAAAGATGGAGAATTGTACAGCTCGTTTCTCGATGTTCTTGTTTTTTAATTTTTGCAGGTTACCTCAAATTCACCCAAACACAGGACTCGTTTTTTTTTCAACGTAATCTTTGTTTATTAAATACCAATATAATCATTGGAATATAAGCGGAAATATACATCTTTCTAACTGACCAAATGCTTCAGCTACACGTGATGCACTCTGCTAACAAACACGAGGTTCTGGCGACTGAACGATGGCTGAAAATCCCGAAAGGGTTAGGAAAATTCGAATGAATTCTGGTAATTCATCATTAGTCTTTGGTATTTATCAAATGATGGGAAAAAATAGGAAGCAACATAGCTAGTGCGTGTGTACCGAACATCAAACCTTCCAAGAAATGCATGCTGGCTTTTGCTGGCGATTTCTAAGGGATGCCTATATTCAGCAGAGGACTTAAATAATAATTAAAGAAATAATATGCACATGATGATGGTGAGGACGATGATGATATCCATCTGACCATGGCCACAAGTTTTGAATTTTATCGAGTGTTGTCAACTACGCAGGAGATATTAAAGTGCCGCCAAGCGTCGTCTTTATCTTCACAAGATCGGAGGAAAGTTCAGATGCCGTGTCGGAGATAAGAGATGCCACCAAGTGCCTTATCCGATATACCATAAACTTATTTCATAACAATTCACTGTGAAGTGGTCCATCGATAAAATTATACTAAGTTATATTTCACATCCAAGACATGGTTTCGTTGATTGATAGCCATGTCAAAAAATATCACGGTTCTATAGGGGAATAATGTCACACGGAATTTCCGTGAAATTATGTGTCATCAACAGATCAACGCCACAGACTCGAAAACTAATAATTTGTATTTTTCCCAAATATTGGCTTTGGCTGGGAATAGGGCATTCGAAGCCAGTCGTCATTCTTGTATGTTAACATAAAATAACTACAAACTAATAATAAAATTATCGTAGAGGTCTATTTCTATATCGGCGTAGTATTGCAAACATTTCGTATTAACAACAAAATACATTATCAAATGTATTCTTTCCACAGAAACTTTTAAGTAAAAATTTCGCAACACAATAAATTAATCGAAAATAAAATCCTTAAAAAAATCCAAATAAAATCTGCAACGTAAGGTATTTCCCTAGTAAAATGTCATCATGCACTTTATTTTTAGGATTTCCACATTATTTCCACAGTGTGATGTTGGAGTAACGTTTTTCTTTCCATGGCTATCGAAATACTGAACAATAGTCAAGCAGATCCCAGTTAGCATTTTAACTACAGGTTGTCGTTACAGCAATGGCATTAGTGAGGATGTAAAGACATTTAATTAAAAGCTATGGTCTTGCGTTAACCCCAAATGGAGTGCCACCTCTTTCTTCAACTACCAACCAGCTGTTAGCTTCAAGTGGTGCATCTTACTAGCCAACAAACGAGGGTCTGGCCACAGAATGGAATAGTGGGATACACCCAACAGGTTAAAGCATCACTACTACAAAGGCGGCTGCACTGCACTCACCAACCCCCTTGCCCAGCGTAATGAGCTTTCAGCTTTCACTGGTGCCTTCTCAGGGAGGCCTGTGCTCAGCAGTGCTAGCTATGGTCGTTTGCTTTCACCAAACAATTATATGAATGGATGATGCATCCACGGGCGCTACCATCAACAAACATAGCGCTTACAAAAGTTAAAAATCCCTCATTAATTTAAACAGACTAGTAGACATGCTTCTGCAAGAGAAATAAAAAGTCTTAAAATGTTAAAAGAGTGATTGTTTAATTTTGGTTACGTACATCTGCATTATGAAAATATTGTAAAAAATAAATTAAGCAAATTTTTTATTATTTATTTGTTTATTTTATGTGTTAAACTTTCAGCAGATTTTCTTACTTTGTTTTATATCTACAATGTGAATTTCTAATTCATTAATATCGGTATGTGTAAATAATGTTTACACGAGTACTTCTTAATTATATGAGTCGTGCAATACTTGTGTTAATCCGAATGGGGGGCTCGAACTTGAGTCGTCATATTTCTCATTACGTGTCCTAAACCTTTAGACTATTGGCGTTCTAAACAGTTACTAAAAATTCAACAAAATTCAAATCGAAATCAATTAATGAAATTAATAGTTAAACGTATTCTCATGACATTCAATGAAGTGAATGCAAAAATGCAAATCCGTTCACTTGGTGGTCTCAAGTAGGCATAACAAATGTTGGCCTCGTCGTAAGCATCGATTGTAGCAAAATTGTATACTTGTAAAATATCAAAGCCATTAAAATTAAGGCTTATTACTGTGTTTACGCAACTCCATTCTGGGTGACTTCAGAGATATTGGTCTTAACTTTGTTTCCCTGCTGAAACATAAAGAGTAGTAGAGCTAGTTTAGTGGTCGTTTTACTAGACGGCAGTGGTTCTTCTTTACTTAGAAGTCGTCTGGGTATGTACCACCCTCTTACCCATTTCTGCCGACAGACAGCAGTGCAACCACTATTGTGTTCCGGTTTAAAAAGTATAGAGAGACATTATAATTATTATAAAACTGGTTGTGAGACATTCCGTCTAAGTCCTCTGGAGTGACAACGCATCTGTAACCTTCTTCGATTGAAAATGTTTGCAGGTATCCATGGGCTGCAGTAGCCACTTACCATCTGGACTGTTAACTAAAGCAACACCCTAATCTAATAAAAAAAGAAAGCAATAAGTTCGTAAAGTAAGTTGAGCCGAGAGTCCCGAATTAGACAAATTAAACAAAGTCTGAACAAAGGTTTAAAAATATTGTACAGTTTTACCCAATTGAACAAGTTTCAGGGCTCAATTAAACGCTCGTACAAGGCCTTATTACCACGATTTGTTTTTATTTTCTTATGTGTGCGACAACACGGCGACAATCGAAAGTGACAATATTTCCTTACTTACTTGCTACACTTATTTTTTATTTACTTCACACCTTAGGTACGTACCTACTAAGTACTGACACTGAATAACCGGAAAAATAGTCCACTACAGGAAACATTATAAAAAAATCACTTGACAAAATTGTACTGTTTACTGTGGTCTGTGTTTTATTTAAACAAAGCCTCTTGTGCTAGTTTACAACGTTTCTTTTTCGTATTCATTTAAGTTTATACAAAAAAAAACAGACCAAATACACATTCATTAATTAATGCCAAAGAAGGTTAACTCAATACTTGCCTCAGTGACATACATATTGTGTTATTCTCCGCTTACACAATGTAAAACTTGTAAGCATTATTAATGTTGCAAAAAATTCACCTTCATGACAAATCCATTAAGGTTCGAAAATTCTATTACGTCGTGTTGAAAACGTTGTTAGTTTTATAACGTCTGTCATCATACACAACATTGTTCTTTACGTCCAAATATTTTGAGTTTTTCTTACACAAGAGACAAAGAATGTTTATTTTGAAAACAACTTTATCGTTCACACATTATTTAGACGCTTCCTTTACATAACTGTACTAACACATGTCAAATGCACATTTGGTTTATGTATTACAGATTTGCTCGTGCGAAGCCGACGCGATTCACTAATACTATATAAGTTTATGGATGACGCTTTATGATGGCAAAATAAGAGAATATACCCCACGTCATCTCTTCCCGTAGTATCGTAAGAGTCGACTAGAGAAAGTATCAGAAAAAAATTAAAAATAAAATAAATTCGTGTCTTCCTCCGTGTTAGGGAAAAAAACTGACTTCACTTCCAGTACCTAATATAAACGTCGCTATATTGCGTAAAATAAAAGACGCAGACACAACGATATACAAAGAAAAACATACGAACATCTGATTTCTTAAAAGTAACACAATTTGGAATTCCAAGTCGACGATGTCAAACTTCAAAATGGTCAGTTTAACAAAATGGCAATTTCATAAGTAAGGACCTTATACGGAATAGGCGGGAGGTATAAAACACAGCATAATGAAATGCAGCTCTCTAGGATCATGAATGAGAAGAACCACTGACCCAACAAGTAGTATTTATATTAATATTAACTATGTGCTTGATTTTGACACTCATTATATATATATTCTCGCGGATTCTATTTATTTGGATAAGGATTAATATAAAGGTATGGATAACATGGTCTGATTTTAGTCGGCATTTCTATTAACTTTCAAAAAGTTAAAAAAAACGTTATAGTGATATAACTACAATAGTTGGACATAAAGTAACGCAAAATTTCTTGTAAATATTGATATGTTCTTTAACGTTGCAGAAATTATTTTTATATTTCAAATACTATTTAAAGTACTATATTCAAATACTTGACAAAAACCTGACATTAATAGAATCGCTTCCCGATGACTAATTTAAAAACAACTGAAGTAGATAATTGATACTTGGACAGAGTATCATTATTGATAGTAAATCTTGATTCAGGTTTCGTTTCAATATTATATCCTAAACACGGCTGATGTACAGAATGTTACATATCAGCAAGAAATGGTCTAAATGAATACCAAAATATAAAATAGGTAATAAAAAGAAGTAAGGATAGTCCAACCAAACTTTGTGAACGTGATCTCGAAAAAGTAGCCGGCAATCAAAAACTTAAAACACACCAGAATGTAATGGAGATCTTTAGAAGAGGCTTTTGTAGAATGATAAGCAGTTCCAGGAGAAAAGGAATGACCGGTTGCCGATAAGACAATGTATATGTGTTTATGAAGATAAATTATCGTAAATTAACCCATGACGTGTTGCAACAACAGAATTTTTATTATTATGGGACGTTATCACTTAAGGTATCCAATAAGTATAATATCCCATTGACCTTTTCATATTAGCATAGTACCAAAAAAGCTGGCTGCATTTCTACGCTAAATGGTTAAACTTAACCTTTGAGCGAGAAAAGTGCCTCCAGGTCCGACGGCTACTATTACTGTGAACCTATTGTCACTACGGTAATTAAAAAAAAACAAGTAGGACAATGAAACTTTTCCATGCTGGACTTGAACGTTATCAATATGGAAATTAGGTGCAAGTACGAAATATTTTAAAATAGTAAGAGCAATATGAGAATTAAAAAAAAAATTATTAACGTGTTCAAAAATTGTCAAATTTCGGTTCTATACGATCAATAAATATCGGAGGGCCAAGGAATTCAACAGGATCCATAGCAAATATTTACGCCCTGAGAGTTACATTTTCTAAATAATGTGTTTATAACAAACAATAAATATAGAGTTCCCATTTAGTGTTATTTATTTCCAAGTAATTTGTTTTAATTCTGTAAAAGTTTAAAAGTTTTGACATTCTGAACGATATCTGCTTTACCTCCTAAAGTTCCGTCATCTAGGTACCGGACGTAGATTTGATTTCAAGTTCGAAATGATCGGTTGTATTACAGAACGGCTAGTGGATCACCCTGCTGAATTCTGACTGAGTCAATAATATTTTCGTAAAATGCGTTAGTATTTTGATTATATCATTGCCAAAGTAGTGATAAATTTCTGGGGTATGGCCAACCACGTCTCTCAAATAATTTAGTTGTCATTTTTATTGATATTTGGTTAACAAGAAAAAACAATATTAATGTCTCACACGTTCTGGTTGCATAAAACCAAATTTTTGAGATATCAGTAATTTTTCATAATCGAAATAATAAAAGAAAACTTCATGTTCTCTTTAAATTCAGTGAAGAAGATTCTGTTAATTGAAAATTCAATTATATTATTATATAATTTATATTAAATTATATTTGAATTAATAAGTCCGATCATTCGGGCGCCAGAGCCACGTTTGCTAGTCAGCAGGATGCACCAGGTTTTTTTTTATGGGAAACGAGCAAGCGGTTCACCTGATGGTAAGTGATTACCGTCACCCACTTACATCTGCAACACCAGAGGTGCTGCAGGTGCATTGCCGGCCTTTAAGGGTCTTTGGGAGATGGGAGGTAGGATTAGGAGGGTATAGGGAGGGGGAGTGGGCCTCCGGTGACCTCACTCACCGAACGAAACGCAGAAGCACAAGATGCTTCTACTTCACGTCGGTATTCTGCAAGGCCGTAGTACCAATCCGGTCGAGCCGGACCTTTCGAGCAGCAGCAAAAGCTGCCGCTTGGTTCTACCACGTTTAAAAAAAGGTGCAGATTAAATTGACGTTTGGCTAAAAATAGTATATTGTCCCTTACATTCCAATCGTGTTGACTGAATAATATAATTATATTAAAATTAATAAATAATTAAATTAAGCAAAAAATTTTAATGTTTCATTAATATATTCTATGAGCACCGGTTTTATCTTTAATCACATTTAGATAAACGCTTTGATTGTGCAAAATATGTTAAATGGGAACACATTTTGAATATTTGGTAAACCTCTGATTGCAAGCGAATTAGAAATTTAAATCTTGTTATCAACTATGAAAATATATCAAACAACTTTACATGTGAAAGCGTAAGCAAAACCGCTTTTACTTGGGCCAAAGTTCTTAGGTGTTGTAAAATATCAAGCTTTTCTGCCATCCGATCTTAAGTAATGAACTGAAAACTCAAATAACAGATAAAGGTACAATGTTAATTTATATTTTTTATGTGAAAGAGTGAAAATTTTAAATATTAATTAGAAGAGATTCATAATATGCTTTATGAAATAATTTAAAAGTAAACTGTGCAAGACAATATACTCGAGGAATTACATTTTTAAGTAAGTCAAGAATCTTTTGAGGTATACACTAGCCTAGGTATAAGGCTAGTATTTCTGGTCAATTACCAGATCGATTCGATACCAGTCCTTTTTTTTTTACCTATTGCGTAATTACTTTTTATATAAAATTGAGCACATTAAGTAACAAAGACAACTTTTGTATATAAACATGTGAATTTGCTTACTTGTGGGGTATATATAATTTGTACGTTAACTTGATTTTCGTATCTCTTATTGTATCACTGTGCTAACGAGACCTTTACATCTTCTTGTTAAATGAAACCACATGCATCACAATTACCTGGTATCTCTATTTTCTTATATATTAAAGGACCTACGTTTGGTACTTTCCTTACTACTAAACTATACGTTGTAATTAAACCAGCAAGAGTAGCTGTTGTTACTTGATACAAAATCTTGGCCTAAAGTTGCTAATACAACAACTCCAGCGGCTCATTTTTCAAATTCCTGAGAACTTTCCTTTCTTATTTTCAATTTATTGCTAGTGCCATCAGTCGTGGTTGATTAACTTTAAATAGCCTTATGTGCTTAGGATGAGCAACAGATCAGAATATAAAAGAGATCTTAATAAAAACAAACGATCTCAGAAATCTGTAGATTGTAAAATTATTTAAAACTTCCTTTATCTTTATTTTATTCCAATTCATTAGACTACGAATCGTGACGTAGTAAGTTCGAGCCCGCCATTCGGCTATTGTCATGAACCACTTCAGATACAAGCCGTAAGCTTAGTTGGAGGGTTATCAGGAAGGAATATTAGTAATGTTACTTAATAAATAGCATTGCTAGTATTCTTTTTAAAAATAATATTATAAAAAAGTATCCACTTTTATATTATTCCTGACAAATATGAATATTAATCAATTTAATATATCGTTAATACAGAGACTTTTGAGTATTTATTGTGATAGTAATTTGAAGTAAATTATTAATATAAACAGTCATCTGCAGTAAAAATGCATTAGTAGTGCATATGTCCGGCTATACATAGAATTATATCTAATATAGGTACGTTTTAGCAAAAATACCGTATAACGAAAAATATTTTTTTTAGAACTATTGGGAAAGAAATATGATGTCGTTGTGGTTATTTGTTTATGATTTTTTTTTGCAAAACAGAGTTTTTGGGACATATGTCTCGTACTTCGGGTATCTGCTAACGACATGACAACGAGTATTACAATGAAAGTTGTTAACAAGCCAAAACTTCGCTCGTTGTACATAAAACATAACGTACTTTGATTTATGCTCTTTGTTATTGTGTGTAATGGTGTACAATAAAGTATATTTATATTTGATTACTTTTAGAAAATACTTATTGATGTTATAGACTCACTTTCACCATAATTTAAACCATATGTGATATCGTGCAAAACTAGAAGGATGAAATAAAATGAACTGACCTTACTGAAGATAGGCATCATTGGAGAAAGCTAGAGGAGGCTTTCGCCTATAGGCACACACTGTATGGACAAAGACCAATTAACTATAAGCTCAGAAACATGGCTGACTATTATTATTAAAGATTTTTTTTTGTTGTTTGATTAGGGTGACAAACGAAGGAACGGTAAGGGCTAAAGCCCATGGCCACCTGCAAACAACTTCAATCGAAGAACGTTACAGATCAGATGTCATCTCTGAGAATTAAGAATGTCTCACAGCCTGTAATTATACAGGCTCAGTATACCCTTTAAACCGGAAGTCAATAGTTTGTGTACTGCCAATTGGCGGCAGAAAAAGGAAAGAAGGTGGTATCTACCCAGACAACTCCTAGGCAGAGAAGATGCCTCCCCTAGCACCTATTATCTAGATATCGAAATGAAAATTTAATACTTTCGGGGAAAAACCTCGATAACTGTATGTTTTAAAACCAATATAAGTGCAATTTTTTATAAATGTTATGATTTCTTCAATAAAGTTTTACACTCGTATTTGGCTATTACGGTCTATAACACCTGTTCAATAAAGTCGATTCATCGTTCATATTATGCAATTTCAAATTGAGTTGAGCTAGATCTGGCTAAAAATATTAAATCATGCATATCATAATTTTAATGCAAAGGTGAAGTAATTTTTTTGCTCTTCGACCTTCTGATAAATTGTTTAGTGTTGTAACAAGATTAATATCAACGAGCCGTTGTTTTTTTTTTCTGTATTCATCTAAATAAAAGGTAAAGAAGTAGTCTGTAAATTTCCCAGTTCTGGGCAACGGTCCCTCTTAATAAATATAACCAATGTGTAGACTAGTATTAGGACTCCTATGGAGATGTTCATGTGATATTTGATAATATGATAATTATAATATCCTACTGATTACGATCAAGGCGCAGTACAGTTTAGTGGGCATAAGCACAGGGCATCGAAGTGAGTCTGATGCAGTGTCGGAGCCATGGGACACTGGGCCTTCTTTGTCTAGGTAGGTACCACCCTCTGACCTATTACTGCCGCCAATCAGCAGTGTAATAACTCTTGTGTTACGGTTTGAAAGAGGTATAGAGAGAAAATATAATTACAGGTTCTGAGACATTCTGTTTCAGTACTCAGATATGACAGCGCCTCTATAACCTTCTTTGATTGTAGTTGTTTCCATATGTGCATGGGCTGGAGTATCCACTTACTATCAGGTAAACTGTTAGCGATTTTATCACCCTAATCCAATAAAAAAAGAACACAACACAACGCATGTCTAAATATTGACTTTTAATAATGTACCTTGAACGGATTGCGACTCTTCACTAGCTTTTAAAATATCGACTACAAATTTTCGATGTATTTACATGTAGTCAGTATCAAACCTACTAGGTAACTATAATATACGCTAACTGCATTCTTCAATAGTTTTTAAGATATATCCTTTTTGACCAAAACGCAGACATAAAGAACCCGACAAGTTAAGTAATTTTCAACCGACTTCTAAAATGGATGAGGTTATCAATTCGACTGAATTTTTTTTTTTTTTTTTTCTGTATTCATCTAAATAAAAGGTAAAGAAGTAGTCTGTAAATTTCCCAGTTCTGGGCAACGGTCCCTCTTAATAAATATAACCAATGTGTAGACTAGTATTAGGACTCCTATGGAGATGTTCATGTGATATTTGATAATATGATAATTATAATATCCTACTGATTACGATCAAGGCGCAGTACAGTTTAGTGGGCATAAGCACAGGGCATCGAAGTGAGTCTGATGCAGTGTCGGAGCCATGGGACACTGGGCCTTCTTTGTCTAGGTAGGTACCACCCTCTGACCTATTACTGCCGCCAATCAGCAGTGTAATAACTCTTGTGTTACGGTTTGAAAGAGGTATAGAGAGAAAATATAATTACAGGTTCTGAGACATTCTGTTTCAGTACTCAGATATGACAGCGCCTCTATAACCTTCTTTGATTGTAGTTGTTTCCATATGTGCATGGGCTGGAGTATCCACTTACTATCAGGTAAACTGTTAGCGATTTTATCACCCTAATCCAATAAAAAAAGAACACAACACAACGCATGTCTAAATATTGACTTTTAATAATGTACCTTGAACGGATTGCGACTCTTCACTAGCTTTTAAAATATCGACTACAAATTTTCGATGTATTTACATGTAGTCAGTATCAAACCTACTAGGTAACTATAATATACGCTAACTGCATTCTTCAATAGTTTTTAAGATATATCCTTTTTGACCAAAACGCAGACATAAAGAACCCGACAAGTTAAGTAATTTTCAACCGACTTCTAAAATGGATGAGGTTATCAATTCGACTGAATTTTTTTTTTTTTTCTGTATTCATCTAAATAAAAGGTAAAGAAGTAGTCTGTAAATTTCCCAGTTCTGGGCAACGGTCCCTCTTAATAAATATAACCAATGTGTAGACTAGTATTAGGACTCCTATGGAGATGTTCATGTGATATTTGATAATATGATAATTATAATATCCTACTGATTACGATCAAGGCGCAGTACAGTTTAGTGGGCATAAGCACAGGGCATCGAAGTGAGTCTGATGCAGTGTCGGAGCCATGGGACACTGGGCCTTCTTTGTCTAGGTAGGTACCACCCTCTGACCTATTACTGCCGCCAATCAGCAGTGTAATAACTCTTGTGTTACGGTTTGAAAGAGGTATAGAGAGAAAATATAATTACAGGTTCTGAGACATTCTGTTTCAGTACTCAGATATGACAGCGCCTCTATAACCTTCTTTGATTGTAGTTGTTTCCATATGTGCATGGGCTGGAGTATCCACTTACTATCAGGTAAACTGTTAGCGATTTTATCACCCTAATCCAATAAAAAAAGAACACAACACAACGCATGTCTAAATATTGACTTTTAATAATGTACCTTGAACGGATTGCGACTCTTCACTAGCTTTTAAAATATCGACTACAAATTTTCGATGTATTTACATGTAGTCAGTATCAAACCTACTAGGTAACTATAATATACGCTAACTGCATTCTTCAATAGTTTTTAAGATATATCCTTTTTGACCAAAACGCAGACATAAAGAACCCGACAAGTTAAGTAATTTTCAACCGACTTCTAAAATGGATGAGGTTATCAATTCGACTGAATTTTTTTTTTTGTATGTTACGAGAAATTTTCGCCGATTGTGAAGCGAATTCGATAGATCTGTTTTTATTAAATATGCTATACCTCCAAGGAGGTTTTAAATTTTGAACAAAATATCCATATATATATAAATAATATAACAAAATTTCCAAGAGTAGGAAAACAGTGGTTGAAGTCGGTTGCTTTTTGATTTTAAACTTTGTTTTAGAACCACTTGTTAATTAGTTTTAGGTGTCTTTAACAGAAACTGTTAAAATTTGCACTAGTCTCATCAAATGTATGACCGTGTACCGAAAAAAATATTTATAGGCCATCAAATATTTGTTCCATGTGGAAATCGAACCCCAGAACCGCAGCGCCAGAGTCAATCACAAAACTTTTGCGCCATCGAGCTGTCAAAGATTTGATGTTCTTTTAAAGAGGTTGGGAATAAATTTGAATCTACATTAAACGTTTTTAGATAGTCTAATAATAACTCAAACAATATTTTACATCTAAGCCAACAATACCTATTAGTTTTTCAGCAAACAAATTTTTTGCCACGTTCAGGTTTTTACAGCTTGTAACTAATGGACTTTAAACAGGGTAACTTGCTAAATATATTGACATTTAAGGTAATGCAAGTAATAATAGTTCATGGAGCATTGAAATTAATGAACAGATTAGCATGTATTATAATTTTGACAGTTTAATTTGCATCTGATCGACCTAGCTTCGAATTGAATTACCTATTTCAAGCTTATTTTTTCTCCCTTAGTCGTAAAGTAAAATATTAGTATAAGCTCTCTCTATCCCCAGAGGGGTAGGTAGAGAATAAAATTTGTTCCTGGAGAGTCCTGGAGTTCCCGGAGGTTCGCACACATCCGGAACTCGTGCCATTGTGTATATAAACTCTAAAGTACCTAATTAAGAACTTATACTCAGCGTACTAACCACTGAGAAAGACCTAAGTTCGAATCGCAGGGACGTAATCGAACATTGTTAATCTTACAACATAGCAAAGTTTTTTTTTTCCATATCCATAACTATCACATAACTATCAATGGACTGTCTTATTCGCTGAAGCTGATATCACCAGCAAAAATTACTCAGATTAAAATACACTTTCAGAACCATAATAACACAACATGATAATGTTTAATTAACTTTTAAGGTTGCTAGTTTTTGCTGACAATCTTTAATTTTGAAATACTTTTTGATGCGTGACTGTTCCATTTGTTGTCATTCGGGATATTTAAACGAAATTTTGTTTTATCGAATGGACGCATGCAGCTAGTTTAATTCCAAAATCTATATACAATGGGTTAAGTTGCAATTTTATGAAAGAATTGTGTATCTATGAAAGTATGTACATATGTAAAAATAACTTTTAATGTGATTTTATGCGTTTCATTAGTTTTTATTTATGTTATATGTGTACGAGTATTTACTAGTAATTTAGTTTTTGTGTTTTTGGTATTCTAAGTACTTTGCTACGTCTATCATAAACCATTTCACCACACCATAGGTTGACTGGTAGAGAATGTCCATAGGTATTAGGTCGGCTTTTTGTGCCCTTCCATATATATAATAAATAAATGAACTTGTATGAAGTTACTGTTAATTAAATTGTACCTGCTATAGAGAGGTATAAAACAACTGCAATTTAATTACAGGAATGCTAATGTAACTTCATAAGAATGCATTTCATTACTTGATTCTTACACACACGCGTCTACTAAGCTGTATACAATTTACAGAACACAATTCAAAAGGACGCACTGTTATTACTTTATACGTAGGTATGTTAAGTTGGGCAACAATGGTACAACAGGCTTGACAAGGCCGCGAGAAGATCATTTAAAAAAGATAGAATCTGCGTCTATGTCATAATAATCTTGGAGGATCTTTTTTCCGCTGGCTGCACACAATAATTATATTGCAATATCAACACACGCTCAATAATACCCATTACAGATTAATTTGCATAAGTTTTTCAGAAAAAATTGATAGATGGGGTATTAGTAGGTACTTAGGAATCAGAGGGTCTAGACTAGACATTTTATACCTTTTAACCTACTTTTCACCAGTGATTATTTGGGACAACATGACAGCAGGTGAGCCTGTCGCCGTCTTAGTGCCCAGGTCAACGATACAAATAGTACATAAGTTACGAAAAAATCGTTGATAGGAGCCTTTCACATGGAGTATTGAAATCGGGTTGATTGATGGAGGATCGGAATGATTCGGAGAAATTCCCTAACCAGTCGGACATCGTGGCTCTTGAAAAATTTTGTTGGAGAAGTTTAATTAATATTCAGCAATATTTCCATAAAAAATATATTTACATTACAGAATATCATAATTTTTAATAAAACTTTATCTTTTATAATTTAACAGACTTAAATCCCCCTTGAGAAACACAAAATAAAAAATACTAAGAAATAAAACAATTTAACAGGCTTAAAAAATGTGGTAGCAAAACTCAGCGTAATGCTGCAGAGGCTGCAGCGCTGATACTAATAGTAGAGAAGTTTTAAATTTAGTGTCCCCCAATAAGTTTAAAAGTGATTTTAGCATGATAAGTTAGTGTATGATGTCGAAATAATTTGGACTGTCAACATTAATGTTGCAATACTAACCACAGATTAATATAATACGAGTAGACACGTAAGCCTAAGCGTGAAATAGCGTAATAACTGAAAATTATATAATTTGCAAATGATTGCGGCGGTTGTTGTAAATAATATTTGTAAAACGCAATTAAGGTATCGTTTTAACATGATAACGATAGTATTAGTAAGTGAAGTACATTCCTCATTGAGGTTTATTAATTTTTGAAATTAAGAATTGTTACCCACAATATTTTATTTCATATGAATCAAAATTCTTTAAGTAACAAAACAGATATCGACAACGTCAGTGGAAGCATCAAATGCAGTGTAAAAGTTGGCACGCAACCCAACCAAACCGACCAAACCGAATAACCAATAATTTGTGTATTAACTCCGACTTGAATTCGAACCAAGGAATCGACAGTCTGACTGTTACGCTTAACACTCAACCAAACGGTAATTTATAATTCGGATATTATAAAAGAAGTGTCAAGTAATAAGGTAAATTTTTAAAAAAAAATGTAAAAGGTCAGGTTCCTGATAAGAAATTCGTCGACTTTGATTCGTTAAATTAGTCTTATTTATTTAATTAGAAATTTAGGAGTTTTGGAGCCGTCGTAGCTAAAGCAGGTTGCTCGTTTTAGTCTCATAAAGCGCGAATGACTTCGACCGGAGGTTCAATCCCCGGCATCACTAAAATTACACTAATAGCAAATTAATTTTATGTGCTAAACTTACTACATGGTCGCCGGTGAAGGAAAACATCATGTCTGAGAAATAATAAAAAAACATTACGCCAACCCGTATTTGGATCAGCGTGGCACACACTTCCCTCTGAAATATTTGAGAAGGAGGCCTTTCCAGCAGTGGGAATTTACAGACAGCTACTTTAATTTTAAGAATGTATGTTTGCAATTGTTGTGATGCTTCCCCTATCCTTTACAAACGCAAATTCAAATATTAAATATTAACGTATATTGAATACATACAAAAATTTTAAATAAAATAATATTATAGAATAGATTATCACAAATGTCCTTCAGTATCAAATAATGTTTGATGTGTGCAAAAAGTAGATTCACCGACAGTAATAAATTAGGAAAATACGTATTTTTCTGATGTTTGCCAGTCAACCGAGCGTCACATGCATAAAAAAAACATCATGAGATTTATTTGAAACGGATATGTCACGGTCATTATTGTGACAATACGTACGGTAGACAAAGTTTGAGGACACAGTATTGAAAATGGCATCGTAACATAAAACGCAGATAAAACATACAATACTACAACACTTATAATTACCCTTTCATAAATACAATAGAGATTATAAAGTAGCTCCTTATAATTTATAAATTTTAAATAAATTGGAAATAAAAGGAAATTATAAATAATTTTCTAAAGGCTTCAAGTTGACCTTTCAGGCGGGATGGGTTCGCCAGGCTGCTCCTGTTCGGGTATTATACTAAAACTAGTTTTCTATAATATTTCTAAAACATGCATGATACCTCACGATGTTTCCCCTTTGCCGCAAAGCACGTGATAATAATACCAGGAATCGAACGAACCCATGTCACTCGCGCTCGGTGTCTGAACTAAAACATTCCTACAGTATTATATTATATGCTCAAGAAAATGTTATGTTTAAAGATTTATTTGCAATCCTTTGAAATGACTTTTGAAATTAGTATCTACTAATATAGTATTCTGCGGTCAGAAGGTCGAAGGAAAAACTTTATCGGAATATTTAATAATGGTTCAGTTTCATTCATTTTATACTGTTCGTAAATATTTTTATAGTGATATATTTAAAATAAAATTTATGTTAAATAAGGATAAATATTACTAATTCATGTACCATCGTCATCAGCAGTCTCCGTGGCATGAACCTGATGATGATGACCGGGGCATGCGCAGAAAATCGATAGCAATATAAGATTTTTGGTCCATCCAAACCAAATCAAAACTCTTTTAGGGTTCTCTGGTAGTTATAAGCCGACTTTCCACGCTTCTTCATCCCGTGGGACGAGATAAAGTAGCATTTACTGACGCCGCCACTACAAGTCATTGTTTGTATAAATTTGATTAATTGATAAATATATCAAGTAATTTTGATCTAAATAATTAATTGAACATTAATAATTTACATCTTTATCTTTAAATAGTATAGGTAAAACAAAATATTAATCCGCGTTTATCTGTGTAGTCGCTTATAGTTTCTAAATTTCTATGTGATAAGTGGATTTTCACTATAATTTAGAACATTTATGTAGGTATATAACACACATTTATTTTATTTATTTTATAGTTCTGTTTGTACGACACCGGCGCGATCCGCTATTTATTGTTATATATTTTGAACTGAACAGAAAAATGACGAATTTATTAAAACTACTTCAAATTAAATGGGACAAGTCCTTTATCTTAGAATACCAGTGACATTTTCTATGTTTAACAAACAAAATAAATTAAAACGCATTGTGAAATGTCAAACGCGTATCGCATTGGAAGCGATTAAATATTCGTTTTCTGTATTATGAAATACAGTTTCTTATGTTGATTAATATCGTCACTTGCTATAAAATTTTAATTATTTTAAAGTCCAACCCCAATGGAGCCAGTAGTGCATATGGCTGGCTTTTAAATGAGGCTCTAACGATTCCATCTGTCTGTGGGAATTAAAGAATTGTATCTACTGTACCACGGGTATCTTGGCAAATACGTTGTGCGTTTGCGTATTGTCGTAAATAGCCTCGAACACAAGCTCTTAGGCTTAGTTGGTCAGTTAGTTGAATTATTAGTAATAAAAAGTATTTCTTATTTGCAATTGTTTAAATACAAATATTAATTGTTCTGTAAATGCTCTGTTTTAGGATTAATCTTACCTATATTAATATTATAGATATTATGAAAAACAAAAACTGTAAATCCATGGCAATGAAATAATACAATAAGTATTTCATTTAGGTAATTAATTTGATTATGTAAATTAACAATTAAGAAATTTGAATGACGAAAGTTATTATTTGTTACGATCTTATATATTTTAGATAATCAATTTGCACGCTTTAAATATGTAAAACTATTTATAACAATCATCAACAATAATTGATTATTAAGTACCATTTAATAATTATTGTTGCTAAAACAAGTTTGCCTTAAAAACAAAACACTTTTAAACAATTTTTTTCGGAATTTTTAAATCAGTTTACCATTTACGACGCTACTGTCCGTGCGGTGGCGTCCAGCCGTGGCTAGTCAATATCATTAAGGGAAAGCTACCTACACAGCCAAATAAGCAGACTTTAATTCGCGTTTCGTAATAATACTTTTTCTAGGGAATGGGCTGAACGTACCATAAAATCTAGTGAGCGGCTTGCTACTTTGCCCCCCTTTCAATAAAAAAAATCTGACGCCTCGTCATCCCGTCAATAACTAGCAGGTATTTGACGTATATTCATAATTAATTGTTATTAAATATTATTGTGTAAATATTAGTATGTTGATTATAATTATACCTCGTTTTTCCATTTATAATGTTGGAGTAACAAACGAGGTTACATTCCATCTGATAGGAAATGACTACTGCAGTCAATGGTCTATATATCTTTTATTCCGGAATATAACAGTGTTTGCCATGCTGATTGGCGGCAGAAATAGGTTATAGGTTGGTTCCTAGCCAAACAGCTCCGAAACAGACAAGTTGTACACCTTTAGGCGCGTTGAGGATAACGTTTTTAGTATGCGACGGAAGTTGCGCACGCACAGCGTTAAGAAAATATATCATCAGGCCTTCAAGGAGAATAAAGTGCGGATATTTCCATAATTTGTTTTGTCATGGTTGTTTTTTTTGTATTATTATTAAGTTCTTATTCATCAATAGTTTTTAACATCTCCCTTTTCTCCTCTTAGGTATCATTCATTTATAACTCTTACTTTTTGATTAGAAAATCATTTTTTTTTATTTTGGTAATGTAACTAATTATTTCTAACTATTTATTTCGTAAAAAATGTATGCGTAATGTCAAAACGAATTCTCAATAATAATGTACGAGAAGGGGAAAAGTAAAATTAAATATTTAATCCTAATTTTGCACAGAACTTGGTACGCTTTCATTTTCTGATATTTGAATAGTTTAGACTTAGTCAAAAATGAATTGAAAATTGAAAAAAAATTAATTTAAAGACAATGTTTTTACATTTATTTTAGAAGAAAAAATTAGCAACTTATTAGAAAAAAGCTTACCTTTACACTTATGAGGCTAAAAAGGCTCTATCACAACCAATTGTCATCACATATCACTATATTTCTCGTTAATTCATAAATATTGCGAGTTTGTTTTTTTACTAATACCCATATTATTTATTATTTTTGTTATTTTTTTTTTCGATATGCAAATCGCACGTGAAACGACGCGTCTTGTACCAGCCGCGGGCGTTCGTTGTAAGCGACAACAGTTAGGCGATTGCAGTTTATTCATACCGACTCTACGGTCTTAACTATTTGGACAAGACGCCTGTGACGATCGAAGTCAGTCCGATGTAACGGACGTGTTGATAATAAACATTACCTGCTTAGCCTTTTGCTCAGACTAGTCCTTCTATTTTGGCTATCAAAATTAATGATATAGTCAGACTGTCTATACGTTGCTGTTAATTTATGAAATCAATTCAACATTTACCCCATGACGAAGTTGTGCATTTTAACCAGTTTTAACATTATCATTGGAAAATAAATGTCGCAACTTGCTAGGCAGCACCACATATTGTAGGTAGAACCTTACATTCAGATTCTGATTCTCTACTTGTGGGCATTAAGGAAAATTTGCATATAAACAATAACAATATATCGGAAATTTCTCTAGTCATTCAGTTCGGAACTTGGATTTTAGGAATAAGGAATTATGATTATAGTATCACTAGCCGGTTGCCTGCAGTTTTGCACGCGTAGTTACAAATTTCATCGCAAGAAAATTTTCTCCTAATTTAAATAAAAAGTATCCAATTACCTTTTCCGTAGCATAATCTACATATCTATTTATCTTTGTTCATGTCCTTTCAGTAATTTAACCGACATCGAACGACAGACATACAAACTTTAACATTTGTATGTTTGTCATTAAGTAGGATATATAAAACCGATAGCACTTCTAAAAGCATAAAGAATATTCTAAAAAACCAATACCGTGAAATTGCTTACAAACAGACATCGATAGACAATGAATGTGAGTTTGTTTTTACTAATACCCATATTATTTATTATTTTTGTTATTTTTTTTTTCGATATGCAAATCGCACGTGAAACGACGCGTCTTGTACCAGCCGCGGGCGTTCGTTGTAAGCGACAACAGTTAGGCGATTGCAGTTTATTCATACCGACTCTACGGTCTTAACTATTTGGACAAGACGCCTGTGACGATCGAAGTCAGTCCGATGTAACGGACGTGTTGATAATAAACATTACCTGCTTAGCCTTTTGCTCAGACTAGTCCTTCTGTTTTTGGCTATCAAAATTAATGATATAGTCAGACTGTCTATACGTTGCTGTTAATTTATGAAATCAATTCAACATTTACCCCATGACGAAGTTGTGCATTTTAACCAGTTTTAACATTATCATTGGAAAATAAATGTCGCAACTTGCTAGGCAGCACCACATATTGTAGGTAGAACCTTACATTCAGATTCTGATTCTCTACTTGTGGGCATTAAGGAAAATTTGCATATAAACAATAACAATATATCGGAAATTTCTCTAGTCATTCAGTTCGGAACTTGGATTTTAGGAATAAGGAATTATGATTATAGTATCACTAGCCGGTTGCCTGCAGTTTTGCACGCGTAGTTACAAATTTCATCGCAAGAAAATTTTCTCCTAATTTAAATAAAAAGTATCCAATTACCTTTTCCGTAGCATAATCTACATATCTATTTATCTTTGTTCATGTCCTTTCAGTAATTTAACCGACATCGAACGACAGACATACAAACTTTAACATTTGTATGTTTGTCATTAAGTAGGATATATAAAACCGATAGCACTTCTAAAAGCATAAAGAATATTCTAAAAAAACCAATACCGTGAAATTGCTTACAAACAGACATCGATAGACAATGAATGTGAGTTTGTTTGTATATAGCTATGTGTGGTTATCTCCGGAACTACTGGGTACGTAGTATTATCTATTCTGTGCTACTGGATTGATTTTAAAAATTCTTTCACTGTTTAAAAACTAGCAAAAACATGGTGGTGGCTTAATTCTGTAGTCTCTCTCTTGAGTAGTCTGGTTAGGTAAAAACTTATTACCTATTTCTTCCGCCAAGCAGCAATACATATACTATTGAGTTCCGGTTTGAAAGGTATACTGAGGTAGTATAATTACAGGCTGTGAGGCGTTCTATCTTAGCCCTCAGGGGTGAGAACGTATCTGTAACTTCCTACGGTTGAAGTTGTTTAGGTTTCAGTAGCCCCTAACCATCAAGCGGACTGTTAGTTCGTTTGTCACACCAATCTATTAAAAAAAAAAGCTAGAATCTCAAAGAAAATTTTGCAATTTCCTTCAGATGTCATCAAAGTATTCGTTACGATCTTAGCATGTATTGAAAATCTACGAAAGCTATATAAAATTTTGTTTATATATCTGACCATGCGAAGTCAGCGCGGTTCAATGTTTAGCCTTGCGGGATTTAAACTCGCAATCCTTAACTTTCAAGGTAGGATCATCAACTAGCCTTTCGAACCGCCTCGCTATAGTCTTTTTAATATTGTAAATCGATTGGTACTTAATTACTTACTTTTGAGATAGATACTATTTTACATATTACTAAATAATAATATATACTAGATATGAAGGATTCCGAACAGTCGAACAGTTGGATTTTTACTTAAAACAAGAAGAAAGGTATGCGTATTATGTAACGATGTTCATAAGTGAACTTAAAAATACTAAAGAAGAAAGAAGATACTATTTTATTAGTCCGTCTACTAATTATAATTATATCTTCCATAATCGCCATAATAAGCAAGCTAATTGGCAATTACAGTACTTGATTCCCTGCACCTTAATAAAAGCCATCATATTAAATAAGATGAAATGTAGCTTATAGCACTTCTGGTATCATAAAGAATATTTTAAAACATGTTACATTAAAATCCATGAAATGGCTCTTTAGTTACATCCATTTACAATAATTCTACAATCATATATATATATAATACACAAAGAACTTTATATATTAGTGTAGATTATTTCTTCGTGTTATAACTTTTTTGAACAACTGAAATGAGTCATATCAGAACTTATGTCACTGGAATTGTTATAGTCTCGCCTCGAAACTGTTTATATGTACGCCATCTGTAATGCAATATTTTAAAGATGACGTACTAAGTATTAACCACCTTTTGACCAAATTAAGAGACTGATACTTCCGGTAAGTCAGCACCTTCCTCGCCTCAAAGGAAGCAATGGCAGTAATTGAACACATTCAGAAAACACAGACAACCTTTACTAACCTTTAACATTTAGCTGCCTGTCTGATAACTTAAAGTATATTTATACAATTTTAATGCTATGAATGTTGACTTTAATTCTAAATTAGTATCACTAGAAAGTAAATTACCATATTTAGCAACTAGCGACTGCGCGCGGCTATGTCCGCGTAAAGTAGTTCCCGAAGAAAGTATAGTCAGTATATCTGCTAAGTTCCAGACTTCCACTTTAAAATGTTATCATGGGCGATGTTACAGGCACAGGTAGTGGTAGTGCTGGGAATCTATCATTTAGATAAAATATTTCACCCGAATTCCAGTTGCAAAAGTAAATAACTTTTTCACGAAACTTTTTTTGTTGTTTTGTTAATTTCCGGTTTTAAATATGTATTTCGTAGGTGGTTGGTTTTTTGCCTAGGAGTCCGTCGGGGTAGGGAGGTCTTACCCTTATTTCTGCGGCCAAGCAGCAATACATATACTATTGAGTTCCGGTTTGAAAGGTATACTGAGGTAGTATAATTACAGGCTGTGAGGCGTTCTATCTTAGCCCTCAGGGGTGAGAACGTATCTGTAACTTCCTACGATTGAAGTTGTTTAGGTTTCAGTAGCCCCTAACCATCAAGCGGACTGTTAGTTCGTTTGTCACACCAATCTATTAAAAAGCTAGAATCTCAAAGAAAATTTTGCAATTTCCTTGAGATGTCATCAAAGTATTCGTTACGATCTTAGCATGTATTGAAAATCTACGAAAGCTATATAAAATTTTGTTTATATATCTGACCATGCGAAGTCAGCGCGGTTCAATGTTTAGCCTTGCGGGATTTAAACTCGCAATCCTTAACTTTCAAGGTAGGATCATCAACTAGCCTTTCGAACCGCCTCGCTATAGTCTTTTTAATATTGTAAATCGATTGGTACTTAATTACTTACTTTTGAGATAGATACTATTTTACATATTACTAAATAATAATATATACTAGATATGAAGGAGTCCGAACAATCGAACAGTTGGATTTTACTTAAAACAAGAAGAAAGGTATGCGTATTATGTAACGATGTTCATAAGTGAACTTAAAAATACTAAAGAAGAAAGAAGATACTATTTTACATATTACTAAATAATAATATATACTAGATATGAAGGAGTCCGAACAATCGAACAGTTGGATTTTACTTAAAACAAGAAGAAAGGTATGCGTATTATGTAACGATGTTCATAAGTGAACTTAAAAATACTAAAGAAGAAAGAAGATACTATTTTATTAGTCCGTCTACTAATTATAATTATATCTTCCATAATCGCCATAATAAGCAAGCTAATTGGCAATTACAGTACTTGATTCCCTGCACCTTAATAAAAGCCATCATATTAAATAAGATGAAATGTAGCTTATAGCACTTCTGGTATCATAAAGAATATTTTAAAACATGTTACATTAAAATCCATGAAATGGCTCTTTAGTTACATCCATTTACAATAATTCTACAATCATATATATATATAATACACAAAGAACTTTATATATTAGTGTAGATTATTTCTTCGTGTTATAACTTTTTTGAACAACTGAAATGAGTCATATCAGAACTTATGTCACTGGAATTGTTATAGTCTCGCCTCGAAACTGTTTATATGTACGCCATCTGTAATGCAATATTTTAAAGATGACGTACTAAGTATTAACCACCTTTTGACCAAATTAAGAGACTGATACTTCCGGTAAGTCAGCACCTTCCTCGCCTCAAAGGAAGCAATGGCAGTAATTGAACACATTCAGAAAACACAGACAACCTTTACTAACCTTTAACATTTAGCTGCCTGTCTGATAACTTAAAGTATATTTATACAATTTTAATGCTATGAATGTTGACTTTAATTCTAAATTAGTATCACTAGAAAGTAAATTACCATATTTAGCAACTAGCGACTGCGCGCGGCTATGTCCGCGTAAAGTAGTTCCCGAAGAAAGTATAGTCAGTATATCTGCTAAGTTCCAGACTTCCACTTTAAAATGTTATCATGGGCGATGTTACAGGCACAGGTAGTGGTAGTGCTGGGAATCTATCATTTAGATAAAATATTTCACCCGAATTCCAGTTGCAAAAGTAAATAACTTTTTCACGAAACTTTTTTTGTTGTTTTGTTAATTTCCGGTTTTAAATATGTATTTCGTAGGTGGTTGGTTTTTTGCCTAGGAGTCCGTCGGGGTAGGGAGGTCTTACCCTTATTTCTGCGGCCAAGCAGCAATACATCTACAGATGTGTTGCGGTTGGAAGGGTATAAAGAGCTGGTACAATTTCAGCTTGTGAGGCTAACTTGTGGGCCTTCTGCTTGCAAGACCCTTCCGCTGAAGCTGTAAAGGCCACCGGGCCAACAGCTTATCTACCGTGGGGGTTGTAGTCGGTCCGACATCTTCAATGCCGATCCCGACATAACCAGTCACCATCTGCGTTAACTGGTAGGTGCGAGCACCTTACCCCCACGTAAAACTAAAAAAAAAAGTTGTGAGACATTCCGCCATGAAAACGCACTTGCAGCCTTATCTCCAGCCTTTGGGCAGGAGTAAGTATAATGCATTTATCATAGTAATAGATTACATTATGAAAAACATTTAATTTTTATATACGTAACTTGTTCTTAATATTTTAAAATATTTTTCCTGTACTATTTCCATTATAATAGGCGTGTCAGCTTTGTTTACTAATTACGTATAAGCCAATCTTTCAGTTAAAAATCATTGATTATTTAAATATATACATTCCAAATTTCCCGCGATGTGTAATGATTTCTAGTGTAATGGATTTTACAAAAATATTAGTGGAATTGGTCATAATTATTTAGAAATAGAGAAAATCATTTACAAAAGAAATAAACAAAATATTTTTTCAAACAAATGAAATAGCCTAATAATCGCAAACGCCATTCGGCATGACTAGTTTAATGTCCTCGGCAAGAACGGCGATCACGCTGGATTTCAATGCCGGCGCGTCGGCCACTTCAGACGCGGGCAGCGTATGGAAATTAGATAAGGGCTTTGACCTGGGTGTCGAAGTCCTTGCTAACTATGAGCGCAAATATATCTTGCGACAAAATAACAAAAACGGAACAATATCCTGTGACTGAAATACTGTGCTTATCTACATATAATTGTATATAATTGTATCATGTATATAATTGGTATTTGGCGTATGACTTAGAAATAACCTGTATAATATCGGGTTACAAATAAGTCGTTAAGTCGCATTCAACCTGTATATAAACAATGTTGTATATTTTAGTAATGAATAAATTCTTCTCCTCTATTAAGGGCTAAAGAAACACAACAATAATTAATTTCATGTAGTTTTTATAGTAGTTAATGTGCAAAAAGTACAATACATTCGATAACAGTTTTGGGCAACATTCGGAACAATATGTTTTCAATATATCAATGGACAGAACACGTATGCAGAACAGACAGTGCGCAAAGCATAAATTTTTGCACAATCTTTATAACTGATATGCTCATTATTCAATAAGTGCCTACGCAAATTTTTAAATTTTATAATTTTATATTAGATCTATAAATTTTGTATTTAAAAATGTATAATTAAATATTTTATAATTTATTATTAAATCTTTAATTATTTTAGTTTAATTTAATAGTACGCGAGTGACATGTATTCGATCACCGACGCCGACACCTCCAAAATTGTTAATAGCAATTTTAAGGGCTGAATTAAGGACGTGCTCGTTGGCAAAGAAAACACCGTGAGAAAGCCTGCATGACTGAGAAATAATAAAAAAAATATTTCGTGTATGTGTGAAGTCCGCTCACCCGCAGTGTCAGTGATCAGCATGGCGGACCCTTCCCGGCTCCATAGCTCTCGAATATTTGAGAGAAGGCCTTTTCCCTGCTATGGGTATTTACAAGCTGCTACTTTATTTTTTTAAGCATATGTAACGTCCTTGACTCGGTTACAAACATTTATATTCATCAGACAAATACTTGCACTTTGCGGGATTTGAACCCGTAACTCACAGCTTCGAAGGCAGGGTCAATACCAACTAGACTATCAGGCCTTTTAATGCTTATGTAATAAGACTTGCCAGATCCAAAACACACACATCGATAACGACGATTAGCATCGTTTCGGTGAACTAATTTCGCTTAGAAGGTGCTTATTCACTTTCGCGTTGAAGATCGGCTTTTCCCGCCTATTCTAAAGTTATTTTCCAAGAGTTTATCCATCGAAATAAAAGTGTCATCAATCATAATATATCTTTGTACCAAATAATATTTAAGATAGAATACGCTTTATTGCACACCAAAAGAGGAAAATAATGTAATAGTACAAAAACGTAATTAGATGAGAGGTGGAATTAAGGTTTGCCGTTAGGACGCGATTAAGTGACGAACATCTAAAATATACATTTTCTCACTTATAATATTATTAATATATACATTAAAGTAATTTGCTGTTTTAACAGAATTATGATTCAGTGGCACAAGGTACGCACTCGTAATATTGTGATTTGCGTGATGTCCAAAACAAATCGTTTTTTGAACATTTCAACTTTGTAATCTGTGTTAAGGTTAATTTATTTTACCTATAAGTTTTGCACATAGAAAAAAAATTGCATAATTCTGATGCCATCAAAATTAATTACGAATCTACATTAATATGTAAAACTTTGTTTTAAATGTTCTTTTTGATTTCAGAATTCCCATATACTATATTTTATTCTACGTAACGAAATACAGAACACTATATACACACAGTAGCTAAAAATAATCACACACCTAATTATAAAAAATTATGTTAGTCGTTTAATCACCTTTTAAGATAATTGATATTGCTCCAATACTAGCGATGATTTTTATTTATTGTATTGTGTTAACTATAGTGGTCCTAATAAAACACAGCAGTCCTCGGTGTCTGTCAAACCGGGTAGTAGAAAACGTCCATCCAATAATAAAAAAATTACCATGTTGTAATTACCATTGTAAAATATTTGTAAAAAAACCTTTAAGAACAGATGCTTATTAATTTTAATATAAATGTAACTTGTAAGGGCAAGTAATCCCAGCTTTACAAAAAGAAGATCAACAACGAATACGTGTTAAAACTAGTGTCCCGTGTTTTATAGACCTGAAGAAAGTATCGTGACATGGCCGGTGTCTCCAATGATCTGCTTATGTCGACCATGAGATTTTAATTTGTAAACTTAAATACTACAGAACTCGTGATATCCTAATATATCCTCATATCTCTCAACTCGCGGGCTAAAAGTTGGTAAACGTTTTTGAACAATGGAGTGTCATCGGATCATGCAGCCAAAATAGATGTCCCTCAGAGACCGGTATTTGGTCCATTTTTGTTCTTAATTCTACATAAATGAACTAGCCTGTATAGCACAAAAAATGTCGGAGATAGTTTTGTTTGTCGATGATACCTCATTATTGTCTAGTATTATTTTCAAATGGTGTGCAGCAAACAATTTAATTCTAAACGCTAATATAAAAAGGTTTTACAATATCCACTATTTGATAGTCGTCACAGAAAGCAAAGAAAATCCTAATTCAAATTTCGTAAGTTTGATCATATTTCGCGGAACCTCCATTTCAAGCTGTCGGTGGTGAGCACATATTGATAATTTACACATTGATTTTTTTCGCAATTTTCACTATGAAAGGGGTTTCACAGTTTTTAGTAGATAGAAACTGCCGAAAACTGTCGCCAGTAGTCAACTGCGCCAGATTTATAACAGAACCGCATGTTTACGAGTATACACAAGCTCTATCCTATGATCAAAAAATTCCAACCTGTGATGCGTGGCTCAACTGCTTTAAAATTCTTATATTCAAATTTATCTAAGCGAAAGAGACTTTGCATGATCTTTAATTTTTCTATAGATTTATAAGAAGCTACGTTGATTGTCCTTATTTACATGCTAAATGTAAGTTCTCGCACCAAAATCAAGCCCCTTTCTCGTTCTCTTAAAAAAACTGTATTGTGATCTAATTCCTCTATTTCACGTTTATGTGAACTTCAGCGATATTATTGACCTTAAACACATATATCGTAAAATTTGTCTTTAAGAGCAGAAAAAAGGATGCTCTAATTTATTAAGGGAAAAATAAATGAAACAAATTTTCAATCAGTGTTTATTTAAATATCTTAACGAACACATTTAATAAACTACGCTATTAACAAACGCATTTAACATTATTACTTAACTTTATTAGTAAATGTGGCACATTTTTACTTATATTATATTAATTGATTCAAATAATAACAATTGCTATCAATACGTTAAAATTGTCAATTAATCATACTTTTGCCTCGTTAACTCCTTCGACTTCGTTGGACTTGCTATGTGACATTTCATTTGTAACTATGTCCAAAGAACCGTTCTTAGTAAGTCCGCATAATGAAAGTAACCTATTAAAAACATCCTTTTTCTTGATACAATAAAGAACTATCATTAATATAATAAGAACAATAATTATAATTCCTACAATTATCGGTGCACTTTTATCCATGTCTTCGTTCAGTATTGCCAGTTTCGCGTTTTCGCGTCGGAGAAATTTCTCGAGTGGGGCAAAATATTCCAATATTCCTTTTGTTGACAATTCTGACTCCCCTGTTATCGTGCGTAGTACTGTCCTCCAATCTTCACTGGCACCCAGCGCCATTCCATCACTGTAAAAAACGTTACTTTTATTACAATCACAACTAAGTTACCTTTTACAATTTATGCTCACAACTTCGTCTGGGTTAGCATTAGAATTCCTTAACAGTTCTTATTTTGTGAAATATAAAAAAACAAATTTGTCTAAATAATTTTACGTAATGTTTGGGAATTATTTTATATTAGCCTAAAATTAATTATTCAAACTTATTACATTGCGGCGCTCTAATTACATGCCCTATCCTATCCTCTGCACCTGACGTGTGCTCAGCGGTGGAGCTAAGGACCAGATCCCCCGCTGGGGACAAGGAGAACTAGTGATTACAAGCGCGCGCTTTAATGACCCTGGTGGTCTTCGGAGACAGAGCTGGTAAAAGAGAGCTTAGATTAATCCCTATGAAGTCCTGTACCTTGTCGTGAAATCCTACAGGTGGTAGAGCCTAGCGGCGGCCTTTGCTGCTGTTCGAATGGGCCGGCTCGACCGAAGTAGTGCCACGGCCTCGCAGAATTCCGGCGTGAAGTAGAGACATCTTGCTTGCGTGCTTCTGCGTTTCGTTCGGTGATTAAGGTAACCGGAGACCCACTCCCTCTCCCCATCCCCCTTCCTCATCTCCCAAATATTTGTAAAGGCCAGCAGAGCACCTGCAGCTCCTCTGGTGTTGCAGATGTACGCGGGCGATCGTAATCACTTACCATCAGATGAGCCGCTAGCCTGTTTGTCCCTTTTCCCATAGAAAAAAAACAAGTGTTTTTAAATTTTTGCGAAAGAACCCTAAAATAGTGAAGAAGACATTCTAGTGACAGTCCTGTGTAAATCGGTTCAACCGCTTCCAATATTAGCCAGGACAAACATTTTGAAAACGGGTTTTCTATTTTTGATACTGTGCAAATAGTCATATGAACATGGAGTCACACGCACATGCTTAAATATTATTTATATGTATAGATTATGTGAAAGAATCTGTAGCCTCATCATACCTTAAAAGCACAACTAAATTAATCTAAATAAATGCTTGAGAGTAACGTAAGTTGAACAATATCTTAACATAACAATATCTTAGTCAAATTCGCGTGTGACACATTCTTTTATCACTTTTGGGTATCAGTTTGAAACACTACGTTTTATTACATGATTTATCACTGAAAACTATCTCGTATTTAATTCTGTACATAAGTTGTGTCACATTTGAAATTGAAACATTTTTTTTAATAATTTTGAAATACTTGCAAGAGATCTTTGACATTTAAATTTAACGAGCTTAACAACACCAACCTTCACGTAATCATTTTAATATGAAGAGTTAGTAACAATATACGATTGTAAGGAATCGCTAATGAGTAAGGAAGAAGTATACCTGAGTAGTTTTCCCGCTTCCTGCACACCATGTATGGAGCATTCGTGCAAAGGTCCCGTGTGATTAACTCTCTTGCAAAGCGAGGACAGAATTTGAAATTCCAGCACGTGCGACACCAGATATCTAATTCAACATAATTTACTATAAAGACGTCCACATGGGTTAGTGATTAGCGTATTTGAGTACTGCCGTAAGGCGTCCGGTGTCGAAATCCAGTCGAAGCAAATATTTGTGCATAACACAAGTTATTTGTTTGTTCTGAGTCTCTGATGCCACTCATCTGACCCTATCGCCCATCTTATCGCATAAGCATTACATCGAAGGCTGACCCTATGTACTATCTTTTCGAATACATCGAATACGGGAAGACTCATTAGCAGTGCCCTTGGGTTTGCGTGTACACATATACTATATACAATATGTACATTATAATATATCCCAGGCAAATGACAAATGCATCTATATGTTTGTAAGTTGTGGCCAAAAGAGGACAGTAGGACATAAGGTATTCCTGTGTAGTACAGAAGACTTCAGTTTATATTTCATCTTTTTTTCTTTTTGAAAAAATGTATTGTATCGCACCACATCCCTTCTGTCTATTATGTAAATTTTACATTACTTTTTAATCTAAGTTAAATATTTGCAGACTTTTTTAAATATTGCTGCTTAAATATAAAACTGGAAAAATAACAAGATTAATATCCTAGTCTTTTGTCTGCAAAATTAAGAAAGGTTTGGTTTTGTGGGTATCGATTTACAGTGAACAGCATGTTTTTGTGCAAAACCCTTCACCGTGTTTGTAAACCCATATAATAACTGTCCTTTCTCGAATCGCGTTTATGGGGACGAACTGTACAGAATAACTAAAAACAATGACAATGAAACATGAAAAATTTACGTGATATACTGCACATGGGACACGACGTGGTACTTTGACGCCGGATCCAAATCACTTTCATTTCGAGGTACTGGTGGAGATATTCCAGTCTCTTTGATTCTGAAATAAAGGTAATATAAATAAGAACTATTTGTTATAATTGTTGTATTTATTTTTTTATTATTGCCATTGTTGTATTTTACTTAAAGCGTCTTCTTGCCTTTCCCTCAAAGTAATCCTTTCTTTTAAAATATAGTCAGTTTCTCCATAACTTTATCTTACAAATATACTAATTGAAATCCTACACCATGTTGCAATACTTATACCAACCGTAACCAAGTTAAGTGGGTTAAGTCAAGTGGTTTGTAAGTAATAGTTGTTTTGCTGTGATTACCAACTTTCAAGATAAGTTTTCGCAAACTTCTTTGTAATATTGGGCAAAATTTGTACATCACAAACGATTTAAACATTAAATCATATTAATACATTAATGATAGATTACTAGTGCATCACTGTATTTGTTAAATAACTTAAAAGTTCTTCTTTTTTCGTTCTTCCTGGCTGTGTGTAATCACGGCGACAAATTGTGAATAGTAACGACAGTTGTCAGCTGTGCAGGATAGTGCCGAAAACCACTAAGCCACGGGTCGGTGATCCTTTTTAATATTAATTAATGCTCTGGCTAGACTCGCAGTTCTCACTCACAGGGGCAAATGTATATCCTACGGCGCCATTTATTAAAATAAAGCCTAAATTCCGTGATTACTTTCTACCAACAGGCCTACACGTTCTTTCCCCCTTTAAATATTATATTAATACCTATTAAAATAAAATCATATTTAATAAGTCTAGATTATTCAGCCATACCAATTGCAAATCAACGAAATCTCAATCCTATAAATAAAGAAACTTAAATGAATACTTATTTAAATTAATCAGTGTGTCTATAAATCTCTTTTATCTACGAGTAAAAGAACACAGCAACATCTTGAGAGGTCATTACAACATTGCATTGCAAAATCGCAATATTACATTGATCGTAGATTACATAAGTTGGTAGACGCAGAAAACCCAGCAGTAATTCATCTAATTGTACATACATTTGGAGAGTTTAACATAAATAAAACGACTCAAAAGGAAAATTTAAGTTATGAGTGAATAGGAAATTAGTAAAGGGTGATATCGCACTGTAATCTTCTTCGAATTGCAGGTGTCCATAAGCTGCAGTAGCCACTTACCATCATGTGGACTGTTACCTCGTTTGTCACCACAATGAATTAATTACTCGGACAACAGCGTTATGCGCGACACTATTATAATTATGTTTATCGTCAATTATAACGTAGTGATTACATTCTCTTTGTCGTCAATAACAATGACAGTGTCAACGACAAAGGCATTAAAACTTTTTAGGCATTTTAAAGACAATTGCTTTGTAACAGACGTGAAACGTAATAAGGAAATGTATATATACTCGTAATACCTGCGGCAGCCCGCAGCTTTGCACACAACTTTGACACATGAGAACTCGTAATTAAAAAGTAAACTATATCCATATTCTTAGAATCTGAAGAAATATGTATATTTAGAAAAAAACTAACTTTATCAAATTCTCTTCGAGTTAAATCCGTACTAATATGTATGCAAACATACGAAATATTTATTTATTTATTTAAACTTTATTGCTATCACCATTGAAATTATCACAAAGGGCGAACTGAATACATTTTGGCATATTCTGCCAGTCAACCAGGGGTGAGGGGAAATAATCTAATAGGTGTATTAAAATATTCGTTTCATATTTAAGTTAATAAATAAGAACTTAAATATAAGCATATTTTCAAATAAATAGATATGTATTTAATATAAATAATACGGTATATTTTTCACTTTTACTTTCATACGTTCATACATACCATACATATACACATATGTTCACAAAGCTACTTATATACACAAACAATATATACATACATATAGCATAAGGATATTGTACTTGTTTCTGCATTGACCAATGCTACATTGTCGATACTAACTGATAACAGGAGTCATCAAAAAGTTCACGTACCAGTCGTTTGAAGTACAACTTAATAGATACTTTTCTAAAGTAATTGGGCAAGGAATATTATATATATTAATATAGATAAGCACGCATAGGAGTAGGCAACGACTACGGATTTAAGCTGGCATGATCATGACCGTAAAGTAACCCAAACGAACTACCGTAACCCAATGATATGTTTAAAGCCTTTTCCTACGACGCCTCTTATAACACGGTAAGAAAGAGAGTGGCAGATCTTAGGTCGCTACCAAACGGTTAGTTAAATTGAATCTTAATAAATTGTTACTTAAACATAATTACCTAAGTTCCCACCAGTGTTGATTCCAGTTTTCGAGACCGGGGTTCGCAAAAATATCCCATCGCCATTTATCGAGAACGTAAGCGTACGCTACAAGTGGAAGCTTTTCTAAAGCGAGCCATAGCAAGTAGTTGAGATCGGCTTCAGGTCCAGTATCCACCTTCACGAAGTTCAAGGTCCGCAAGTAAGCAGGCGAGGTCAGCTGTACAGCGACGATGTCGGAGATTGCATCATGAAACGCTGCAAGTGAATGTTATGTAATTCGTACGTTTAACGCGTATTCAAAATACAATTTAATTGATTTCTTATTTTACGTCACATTGTAGTTGTCAAATATTCTATAGTAAATGTTATGTTACAAAAAAATCGGCAACTGCGTAAACCAATTGATGTTTGATTCAGCCTAAATAAAATAAATATGAAATTAGCATTTTTGTTTGTCATTCCATAATACGTCTGCATCATCACTTGATACAAACGAATATCAATTTAGAGTTTAATTTACATCCAGTTAGCAAACAAAACAATAAATGATTGCATCGTGATATTTATGTTGCACGATTAAATTTTTTAGCATTTATATAGTAAAGCAAAAAAATCAAATTTCTGAGAGGGTTTTGGAGCCAATAAGCTCCACGTCACCGGTGCCTCAGTGCGGGTCGGCTTCGCATACCCTCGAAACAATATTTTTTATTATTTCTCAGATATGCACGTTTCCTCACAATGTTTTCTTTCACATTTTGCAGCACAGCTATAATTTGCTGTTTTTTGTTTGCTATAAGATTATTTTTCTCCGAGTTACATCCTGTTGTTTTCACCCAAGGATTTGGATTTTTTTTTTGACTAATATAGATAATTAAAATTTCATTTAATAATTAATACACACTTAATATAAAAAGTAATGGCTAATGACTTCCCGAGAAATGTTTTGTCCATACTCACCACGCTGGGCAAGTGCACTGCCTGTACCCTCCCATGAAGCCACGTACGTTTGCTAGCAAGGTTCACCGCGAGCAGGTGAAGTTGGCTTTTAAAGATAGAGTTGGTATATTTCTACTTACACCCCTAGTGAATCCAAGTTCAAGTCAATATTAGGAAGTGTCTGAATCAAGCATCATAACGGTATGAAATAGAAATAAAGGTCATTATTACGTGAATCTTAAATTCTATTATTAAAGGATGTGTCCATAATTATAATTTAGACATAAGGCTAAGAGACGATTTGTCATAAACCTGTGTACTTTGCGGTTCGGCTATCGCAGTACCAGATGCTTAGCATCTTCGTCACCAAGTAATTGCTGCCAGTCGTCGTCTATGTATTATCAGACTACCATTTTGTGAGATCATCCGTCGGACTCCATGAGATTTTCAATGCTCTTTGTGGACTCTTACGACAATTACGGAAAGAAAATGAATGGCGAATTTCGTACAACACCATATGGAAACGCCCAAGAGCCAAGATCTATCTATAAAATTAAAACACTTTACTTACAACTACAAACAAAAATTACATCCATCCCCGTCGAAGAATCGAGGCGATGGTGCGTTGACCCCGAAGGACTAGGATAGGATAGCCAGTTGTTGGATCATCCATTCTCGTACTTCAACCCGTAACCCAGCAACTAGATGTCTCTAGATCGTACGTATGACACATTGTATCTATTGTACCGTCGTTCTACCACGTATAAGTACATACTAAAAATGTGTTGTCAATTAGTGTGTTAGGCATTAGTTCTTACCAGGATTTGGTCCATCTCGATAAAGTGGCTGCTGCTTCCGATAGTGTTTAAAGTATTGGACGTGACCCAACAGTCTAGCGGCGCGCGATAAATCCACCGTTATGTCGGTTAGATTTTCGCCACACCACTTTATCCTGATAAATAGAATAATAGTTGTAATACTTGACTTGTTGACTCAGAAATTATTCTCTTATGACACGTGAAGTGAAAATTGTTAACACATATACGCTAAACTGACGGTTGTCAATTTAGTTTAATCCAATAACCAGGTGGTGTGATGGATTATTGGACGAACTATATGGATTTAACTAATTATGACTTGAGTTGCATATAAAACCTCGGGTTGGTACAAAATCCGACATGTTTCGGAACCTTATTACTTCCGAAAGTGCCGATCTACCACCTGATGTTAAGTATTATGCCAGCTCATACCAAACGCGGTGCTACCCAGAACTCTACAAACGAAAGTGGAATTACACTTCGCCTGCAACCTAAGATATCAGTTGGTAAGTTACATTTGCCCTGTAATTTAACTTTACTACATTACCTACCGAACCCAATATCAGTACACTACTACTTGGCAGCACAATATCAAGCAATACGGACTACCGTGCGAGTCTTACCACCAACAAAGACGATAAACATATTTATCTGTCGATTCTATCGATATCATATTTAACATTGAGTGTCTTAACAATATAATTTCATGACGTCATGAGTGATAAAGTATTCTTTAGTCATTTTAGTACAAGCTCTTAATTTGGCTTAAGAAATACTTTATTTGGCACAATTACTAACGTACACAACACTACTTAATATATTATAAACTTAACTAAAATCAAAATCCTATCCTGTTTATTTTAGGATCTTGTAATTCGAGTGCAACACGCTGCCTTGTATTAATTTGGACATTCAACGAATCGTGATTGAAGTGAATGTCAAATGCATCTAGCGCTGATCATTCCTTTCTCCTCTTGGAAGGTAATAATTTAATAATCATTGACCTTTGTACATTTATTTAGTTAAACGTAATTTGGCTGTGCATGTCAGGTATCAAATTCTGCCGAAAAGGAAAAATTTAGGTTGCACGGGCAACGCTGCTACGCTGAGAGCTAAGGCGTAGTTACTTTAGAAGAGTGACATCCTGCCCCTCGCAGGAGTCACGGGGGAAAATTTTATTTCCTTTGGAATGGAGTGAAAAGCCTGTTAACAGCCTCCACCTAAAGGTAAGTGGTTACTGGACATTGGCAACCACGGCACGGCAAACAGCTTTAGTTTTTACATCAGTTAAATATAGTTTTGGTATTGCTATAAGCCACTGTCCCTATCCTCCACGACTCTAGCGGAGCGGTGGGGGCCATGGGAAAAAGAGCATTTTGTTGCGTCGCTCTCCCTACCCTTCGCGGTCGAAATGTTGTCAGCGGTGGAGCCATCTACCAGATCCACCACTGGAGACCATGGGGTTTCCGAGTGCATGTCTTCCTGACTAGTCTCTTGCATAGTCTCCAGGTAGTGGATACGGAGAAGTTGTTCGCCATGTGGGATTGGAGTCCGTGTTGCAAGGCCCGTCTGTGTTACAGAGCACCTTGCCTGGAAGAAGAGTCAAAGATAGCGTGCCGATGCTAATGGGGTCGCAGATGCGTGAGTGCTTCCGTGGCTCTACAAAGATGCGGCAAAAAATATCTTGGAGGTTTAGTAGGTGTTAGCTCGTCATAGCCCGTCGTCCCCGCGGAGACGGGTATGGCGTTAAGAGGTTGCAGAGCCCACGTGTAAAATCAGTTATAGCTACGGCGAATAAGCTGCGGTAATGTATGCGTTACAATGCACACATTGACATAGATATTGAGCGTTTTTGAGTCAAAAATCATAACGGCATATAGGGTAATATATTTTTTCCTAGGCGCCTTTGCTATAGCATACTGCGATATTAGAATACCTATTCATCATAAATAACATTACTACCCATTTACTATCATCTAGTTTTTAATTATCTAACCAAAAATTTTAATATCGTACCGAAATACGCGAAAATTATTATCACTGCTCTGCACTGCTTTGCTTATAAGAATTCATTAATTTAAGCTCCAGATCGCATAAAAAGGAATTATTTAAGTATCAAATTTTTACCAATAAATGGAAGCATCATTGTATCATATTGCAATGAGGCCTATGAGTAATTTTCGATCTGTTACCTTTTTGATTTAAAATTAATAGGAAATTATGTCGTGGTCCAAACATGTTTTTATATGAACTAAATATGAAAACTACATATAATTACTTGTAATTAACTCCATCGCACATATCATGGCTAGAAGGCAAACAGTTCACAGAAGTCATGGTTCCACTCAAGTCTTGGTAGGATTTCCTTGCACTCGCAAAACCAAGCGATTGGTGAAATTCATCAACGGCATCAAAGAGATCTTTAGCGTTTAAACTTTCATTATTTTTCACCATAGGTCTATGAATATTGGGGTATGCTGTAACTTTGTTGTATATCGCTTGCCATTCTTGTGCCCATAAGTTACCTAAAAAAAGTATTTGCAATTTATGGAATTTGCTATAATAGTTTCATAAGGCGCCTCTATAAAAAAAATTGTATTGTTATGTAATGTAAATAACTATTGCGTGAATGGTGAAATGTTGAGTAAACAAACGTCTGAGAAACAGTTTCAACAATTAAATTTCGGCTTAAAACTTTGAATAGTACAGAAAACGACAACAAAATTTAATTACAAGTCGTTGACAATATTACAGATGTTATAAGTAAACTAAATATTATATTATTATGATTGTTACGTTTACGATCTATTCTTTTAAAAATTACATATATATGTTTTAAACAATTAATGATTTTCTAAAACTTACCAAGGATATGTGCCGGAATTAACTTATTTTTGCCTATCAAATCATTTTTGAAGTACGTTTTTAACTTCGCTCTAACATATACAAGTAAGGATTCATATAAAGGTTTTATTTCAGACCACAGTTTAGTAACAGTAATTTCAAAGTCATTATCTTCGAACGCATATCGCCACATTTCTCCTGCGTTTGCAAAATACTCTATTTCTGCTTCATTATTCATTCTTGACACGTACTCTTTAAAAATTGGTCGTATTTTCCTTCCAGTGCCATCTCGGTAATATTTCCAATAATACGCTAATTCTTTAGTATCATTACTTGTTTTGAAAATTGAAATTACGTCTGAAAAAAAGTTTTTTCTATTGGCCATCACCTCTCATGAAAAATATACGCTTATTTAACTATAAGCAATTCAACATAAGAGTATAATCTAATGTTATACTGTACGTTCTCTTCCTTTTATATCGATGTTTAAAACTAAAAGAATTCTTTTATTCATATCGACCAGAACAAGGGAAACTATTGCTTATATTACAAACCCAACTAACCACTCATTGTTCGTGCTGAATCATCCATATTGCAATTTGTAGCATTATATGCACATACTATAACTCGACTCCATATGCGTTGCATTGTGTCTATTTCCTCTCTTTGCTGAAAGAATACAGAGTTACAGTGATGAATCATATGCTTTATTACCTTGCCCTACATTGGTAGTGCTATTCTTACTTTGCTTTGGGGCATCTGTACATTCGTCCCCCTCTTTTTAATGATTCGTAATTTCCTCTTCAATTTCGGGTCGCGTAAAAGTTGTATGTCGTTTAAATATTTATTTTTTACTAAAGTCCAATATTGTTTCTTGATTTCATCTTCTATCGTAGTTATTCGTATCTGAAATAATATATATGTTTTGTTAAAATTAACTCTATTTGGATAATTTATACACAATTGTTCAATGCATTATATGTACGTACCATTTTAACCTTTTTGCTTTCATTTTTAATGTCAGTAACATAAGACCATAAAGCTTCTTGTGATGTTTTACAAACATCTAAACTTAATTTGTCCATTTCATCCATAAAACTTTCAAGCGTCATATTATCTTTGTCTAACTCATCCAATTGAATTTTAAAATTTTCAACGTCGTCGTTATTTTTTAGAATAATGGCATTGGGGTCCAAAACGGTTCTCATTGCATCTGCTAAATATTTTTTGTCTCTTATTTCTTCACCGTCTACATCAATTTCATGACCACTTTCATCAGATTGTTCCGTAGTTTTGTTGCCCTTGATTAAATTTTTTTCATCTGCCGACATTTCTGAGGTAGGATTTGTTGGAAACTGTACAGCAATTGATATGCTCAAAGTCATAGTAACACATAGTATACGCTGTAAACCAAATTAATATGATAATGATAATCTAATAAAAATAATACTTCACGTAGTTAATTCGTTTTCACTGTAGTTAGCTTTTTACATATAGGTAGCAAAAAAAAAGTGAAGTAGCTACTACTTGTGTCCGTGAAGTAGCTACTACTGTAAATGTACCCCCACACCTGGGCAAAGCTGTTCTCTCCATATTTGAGAGAGTTTTTGTCCCGCTAACGCCTCTCTGCTTCAATGTGGGTTAAAGAACTTTACATGTCCTTGAATATTTTTTTTATAACGTTTCAGTCGTGCAGGTTTCCTCACGATATTTTCCTTTACTGTCGAACTCGTAGTTAGTCCAGCACTTAAAATTGCAATTAACAATAGCAATTTGTGCCGGCACAGCGGTTCGACCCCAGTTCAATATATGTATGTATATAATACGACACTTCTTAAAATATTTGATAGATACATCCCAGGGAAGGCAGTTCTCTTCTGAGTATTCACCTAATATATTAATATATTCTAGTACCTACGTAATAAAATACATGTTAGGTACTATGTTTAGACGTCATTAAGAACATGGACAACTAATGAGATTAAACGTAGCTATACCTTCAAATGACCGCTCTTATTGCCTCGTACTACGTTTTATTTAGTTATATTACTATTATTATATATATTACACCATTTAGTAATACACACTATTTTTAATATGAGCAAATAAATTGAAATATCTATAAAACCTAATTTTCGTGCCATTTATCGTAAAAAATAAAGAGGTACAAAACGACTGTAAAGATTTGAGAAGCATGTTTTTTCTATCCAATTTTTTTTATCGCAGTAAATAAAATTACTTAGAGAGATTGCAGTGATTGTTTGGAAAAATAATTTTATGCTTTCGCCTCTTGGTACTGTTGTGTAAATTGGAAACGATATTTTCATTTTATACCCACTTTTGGTAATACCTGAAACTTTGAAGTTATTTACAATTTGTGCTCAAATAATATCAATTCAATACCCACCGAGAAGTACATCGTTGTGGGAACAGTCCATGAAATTAAATAACACTAAAACAGGAACACAACACTCACTACATCTTTAACTATTAGGTACTTCTTATAACACGTCTTTCTCCTTCAATTGTTGGAACATGAAACTCTTTCAGTGCAAACGGTCCGTTGTTTGTGAATTCATTGCACTGTTTAATCGTTTTGTGATGGATTTTTTCAACTTAGAACAATTGTACGGGTATTTTGTTTTCAAAACGTGGGACGTATATACGGCGCGACTCGTCCGCGAGCGCCGACGCATTGTTGTGCCCCACCGAAATGCCTAACTCAATTCAACAAGTCGACAGGACGTTCTCGTGCGAACGGATGCCGGCTAACATTATATTATATTATACTACCCTTTGTCCAGGAGAATTATTAACGCAAAAAGAGATTACCTATTACGGCCCGATTGTTGGTAGTGATCCCCGTTAAGAGCTGAGGGTTTCAATATCAGAGTTCGAATATCAGATCCCAGAGCATAGGTTGAATATCAATTTTCATTCTGATTCGTGTATTTTTTAATATTTTATATTGTTTGATTATTTATTTAAAGTATATGTATTAGTAGATATAGAATATACCTATAGATTGTGACTGAATAACGTGTATGGATGTTCTATAGGACTTACCCATTTACTAAAATAGTTATCATTTTTTACTTCTTCGTTGTCATCTAACAGTCCACTGCTAAATATTGGCTTCTTAAAATCCTAACGTATTAACGTCCACAATACCAGACACCTCGTAGCTTAGAAGCTGCTGCCAGTCGCCGTACAGTATATAGAATCTCACAACAGAGTATATAGACTCTCACAACAGTATACCCGACATTGAGGTAGACGGAAGTTTAGACATCTGTCTTTTCAACCCACTTTTCACCAAAACTTATTTGAGGACAACGTGACGGGTGGTGAGCCAGACGCGGTCTTAGTGTCGGTGCAAATAGTATATAACACATTGGTACGAGCTCGCCACCCCTATGTGGAGAATATGGAACCCTATCGAACTTGAGTCTACTTATTCGGAGGCGGATCTCGTAAACATTCGGTTATCGTTACATGGTATGGTCTGTCATAATAGAGATGGCTATTCGACTATCTGTCGGAGATCACAATATTTGCCTTGCGTTTTCCTAGTAGTAGACTCTTCAGTCATCCATCACGGTACGGGATAAGGTGTCACGTTCCCTTACTTAGCGACCGTAACCGTTTTTAATATTACTGCATTGAAATCAAACACTATCGGAAAAATCAAAACACTTTAATAGGTTAACGATAAGAATAACAATAAAATGAAATTTCGTACACAAACTGTAACATAATATTTTTACGTATAAATATAACACTCAAAGCTACATTTGTTGCGGTAATTTATTGTTTCTTAAGGAACGTGGCCAAGATCTGGGCACCACTTTCATTTATCTCTTTATAACCGAAGGGTTCAAGTTCCTTTTTTGTCCTCTCGAACCATTTTGCAACATTCTCGTGTGCGCTGAAGTCAAACCCGAAAGACTGAAAGTGGAATAATTATCAATAAATATAAGTAAGCTCTCACGATCTTATATCTAACACTGTGGTGGACAGAGGTATATTCCTTCTTGCTTCTAGACTAGAATTCGTCTGCGTACTTGGGTACTAGGTGGTAACTTACCTATTTTTGCTGGCAATATCCAATGACACCACTGTGGTGTTCCGGTTTGGAAGGGATAGGGAGCCAGAACGTGTGTTCTATAATCATCATCATGTATAGTCCTCAGAAGAGACAACACATCTGTAACATTCTTCGAATGCAGTTTTTTGCTGTCCATGGCTTACCATCAGAACTGTTAGCTCATTTGTCATCCCAATCCAATGGGCCGGCTCGACCGGATCGATACCACGGCCTCGCAGAATACCGGCGTGAAGTAGAGGCATCTTGTGCTTCTGCGTTTCGTTCGGTGAGTGAGGTAACCAGACGCCCACATCCCCTCCCTATTCCCCTCCTCTTCCCTCCCATCTCCCAAATATCCTTAGAGATCGGCAACGCACCTGCAGCATCTATGGTGTTGCAGATGTATGTGGGCGACGGTCATCACTTACCATCAGGTGAACCGCTTGCTCGTTAGCCGTCTTTTCCATATTTTTTTTTTTCTGTTATATGTTTATAACGTTAACTCAATAATGATTGACTAAGGTAATAGCATACAGTGTTTGAATAGGGTATCATTAGATACAAATGTGTGATTCGGCAGTAAGTATCGAATCCCAGTAATCAATATAGAAGTTATTATTTGTATACCACACGAGCTATTGGATTTCTGGTCGACACGTATTCCTTTTCCCGTGTCATGGTACTTACCTTCATTTATAACAGCGCTACAGCGGAAGCAGGTAGATGAATATGTACTGCAGTGTTTGTGCAAAAAAAAATCTCCAGAACCTCTTCAATCACAATAACTCAATCAATAAACCAAGTCACGATGATACAGAAGTACTTAAATGATGGAATTGGAAAATACTCACAATCAACCGTCAGATGTTAATTGCAATATGAAGGAAACTCTAATTAACCTACTTGTAGCTGAATATATACTCTAATTCCTATATAAAATCGGAGCTTGTGATAATTTGCAAAGGTTGCTACTCGTACAATGAATGACACACTTATGTATGAAATCCTACGTACGTATCATGGATTAGGAGCTATAATTATTTTTAAGAAAGATAACATTTCAGAACTACGTAATAAGAGAGAGATACGTGCAACAAAATAATTCAGGCGGAAACACTTCCTCTCCGAGTTTGTTACTGTGGCTGGCCTAATTTAGCGAGGCGTGCTGGCCCGAGATGGGTGTTCTGCCGAGGTCTTCAGATGGCCAATTTAGTGGACGTTGGAGGGAAGATGGACGTCATTACTTCGCAACTGAGGTGGAGTCACGTGTGGTCGTAAGTGTTGCTATTGCGTTGCGCCACTGTCCCTATCCTCCGCTGCCGAAATGTGGTTGGCGGCGAAGGCTTAGACTCGATATGCCGCTGGGGGCTGGGAGGGCTGGTACTTCCAAGTGCTTGCCTTCTTAAACCCCTGACCTCCGTGTAGCGGACTCTGGGGAGGTTCATTGCCTACTTGGGATTGGAGGCCGAGTAGAGGCCCAGAGGAATAAGTTCTGACGGGCGAACAGACTTATGAAAAACCCGAACCCGGCCTTAATTTTTAGTACTTACGATATCCTAAACATAATATAAATAAATAGTAATGTTTAAATCAAAGAAATGAGTAGTATTTTGGAGTCCTCACAAACTAACGTTTTTCAATTTTTTATAAATTTCATCAAACTAATTAGAAAATACTTTGCAGCTAATACATGATCTGGATCAATGCAAGTCAAAAACAAATTTCTCTTTATTGAGAATTGCGTAGATTAGTTCCGAAACATAAAGATCTCGTAAACTTTCAACGAGGTAATATTATAAAACAAATCTAAACAAGTTTCGCTATTCGTGTGTCTATTATTTCCATATATAATCATCGTCAGCGAACCTGTCTAATATTTATGTCCTAGGTTCAAGCCTTCTGTCTCGCCGTCACTCCGTAATTCTGTCCGTCTATCCTGGGTCTCTCACTGCCTTCGACGTTTCTTGGATACAGTAAGGTAATGACGAATGAGTGATCTACATTTGCGTTTTGATATTTACTTTACATTGTCAGCCTTAACAAGTTCACAGCTCGACATAAGTCTTATCAAGAATGCGACAACAAAAATAGCATGCTATGCATGGACGATTTATCCGTACTCCCACCAGTGCCGATACCCTCGCATCAGTGACGCTGCTCCCAATCACTAGTATTTGGGTTTGATATGTTCAGAATTATTTGCCACCATCAGTCGGTCACTAGACCGTCTTTTGTTAACCAGCAAGGTACACCGCGTGAATGTGAGGTGTGAAATATCACACCTGTACGAAGTGTGCCCTGCTGTTTTGGAGAAAATGTTGCCTCTTACACTCTACAAACATTCAAGACATCCGTTCCCATTTACTGGAATTGATATCATCGGTCATTGCAATTATAATAATATTTTGTATGCTGTATGAATGTATATATATATATATATTTATTTATTCATATATTTATTTATATGTATTCATATTTGTTTATATGTATTTATTCCGTTTGTATATATCTAATTGTAAGGGTAAGTTACTCATGTATTTAGTTCTATTTTTTTTAATTGAATGTTTTGCACCTTTACAATATCTCTCCACGCCCCGGGATGACTGACAGAGAATGCTAAAAGGCATTAAGTCCGCCCTTTGTAATACTTTTATTTAAAGGAAATTAAGTAAAGTTTAAATAAATAAAATAAATAAATGTTAACATTAGTTACACATTATGGGGAGAAGATGTTTAATCTAAATTAAAATTTCAATTCAATATGGTCTGATATTTTACAATAATATAAATTCAGTTTATAGTATATTCCTGCAGGAAATCGAAAGGCGTACAATTCAATAGTCGATGGACGCTAGTCTAAGCTTCATATGTGTATGTAATATAGCGCCTGCGCGAAATAAATATCTACAACTAAGTCTTGCATATAACATGCAGCATCAACTTGTTCAAAACATGGAATAAAACGAAAGTTATTTCTCAAGATCATGTCATTCCATTCCAAACCACACCAGATTCTCGAAATTGTTTGTGTGATTGTTGTATACTTCTGTAAATATCGAGAAAAAGCCTACGCGGGTTACCTTCCGGAAACCAATGCGCGTACGCAGGAATGATCGTCGTGTGGTAACGGTGTAAGCATATGCTGCCCCTTTCTATCCATTTAGTGGCTGCTAAATGAAAAGCCTTGAAAATCGCATGGCATTCTCTGGAAAGAAATCTAGTAACAAGCTCGCTTCCCGTCAAGTAATATGTACCGGAGCTAAGTGGTGCTAGATGGAATATCTCCGCCTGTCGCTATAGGTGACGGAATTGTGTGCCAGAATGACAGAATGTACGAAACTCTATATCACCTAATACTTACATCTAAGTTACTTATCGTAACGACTATGGTAATATCTGCAATGGTGAGATTGTCTCCAGCAGCAAATGGACGCCCTTCAAGCATTGAATTAAACCATCCAAGTGCTTCACTCAACTTCTCAGCATTCTCTTCATTATATGTTTCTCCTTTCAATATCATTGGTTGCTATTTAAAAAGAAAAAAAAATCAACAACTTTTTGATTCTTTAACACTTTTTTCTCTACACAAAATCTGGCGCTAGAATGTCCCAAAAATTTATGAAGGTAGACATAAATAAATACAAAGACTATATACTATATTATATGCCTTGAAGGTGAAAGGTAATAATAAAAATATAAATTTCTTACAATCTGCGATAGATTATTGTATATATATTACGATATGTGCATTTCTGAACCCATGCGGTTAATGAAAGAAATTATTAAAAAAAAAATTTTAATGTTTAAACAATTTTTGTGTAAACCAATTGTCTATTTTTTTCTGAAACGGAAAAAATACTAAAAGCTCATAAATTACTTTCAATATTTATGAAATAAATTTTAACACAAATTTATAAACAATTATGAAAACGTCGTGAAAACTTTCCACATCCCTTATCTGAACAACCAAAAGAGGTAAAAATATGGATGTTGATAAAGACAATTTTTAACGTATCTAGTTGATACGAAAAACTTTTTTTAGGCAAATATTTGTTTCTATTATAGACACACTACAGGCGCTCGGCGGCGCCAAGCTGATATACTAGTATAAGTTATAAAGATGATAAATATATGTAAGATATGATTTATAATAGGGTTATATGATAATTATAATCTACTACTACTTTAGTCCACTGGTAAACAAAGCCCACTCCGAGAAAGAACATTTTAAAATCCTTTCCCAGTGGATATCCAGATGAAATTTGTATATCTCAGAAAGGATAGGCAATTATTTTATGAAACACACATGCCATAACATTTAATTGGAGTTGTTTTTGTCGTGTTCTTAATGTTGAGGAGGATAAATAATCAAGCGGTACGGGAAGGATAAATAATATGTTTCGAGAAAACGTGCAATACGGAGCAGCGCGGCGGACACTTCTTGAATACAAAATACAAAACATAGTCCAAAATATTGGGAGACCTTTACTTTTTAGACTTTATTTATACTATATCTATTTATGCCTAGGATCCGTCTAGCTAGGTACCACCCTCTTAACTATTTCTGTCGCTAAGCAGCAGTGCAAAAACTGTTGTGCTACTGCTTGAAAGGTATACTGAGCATTATTCCAGGCTGTGGGGCATTCCATCTTTGTACTTAGGGATCACCAGGCATCTGTAACCTTCTTCCATTGAATAGTTGTATGCAATTGTAAATTGTAATCTAGTTACCATCAGGTGGACTATCCGTTTGTCACCTAAATTCAATAAAAGAACTAACTAATCACATCAGTATCGCATGAACAGATGATGATGATGATGATGATATATGAACAAAATGTGTTAAACACAAATTTCTAATAAAATATTCTAAATGATTGTGAAAACTGAATCAAAATCTATTTAAATATTATAAGCAAATACATTTAAAGATTACAATTTACTTACGTATAGATTCAAATATCGCTGAAATAATCCGCCGAGGTCAAAATTAAGTCTTTGGTCCACGATTGCCCGCTGACGAGGATTCCTTGGATACAAAGAATCATTACGCCCATATGCGTTCACCATGTATGCCATTATTGCCCGACTAGAAAATACATACGCAAAAATACGTCTCATATTTATACACATAAAACAGTTAGTGGAGGTGAATTTTTGGTGGCGTAAGAGAATATTTAAATTCACTGGTATGAATATTTTTAAGTTTACAATAATGGGAGTAGCAATAGTTATATCAAATATACCCGAGATATATCACAGCTGTGATATACACACACAATTCCATCATCTAAAACCCACAGAATAGCCAACGACCTCCGAATTTTATTGTACTGCGTTCTCAGGCCAAGGGCGCCAGCAAAGTTCTTACTGACAAAGGAGCAATAGTCAGGAGATAGGCAATCAAGACAAATAAAAAATAATTACATACCTTTCATATAAAATGAATCCATTGTCATCCATTGTGGGTATTGTGTGTTGAGGGTTCATCTAAACACAAAATGATTATTATTTTTTTAAAAAACATTTTGTGATTTGGGTACTATCAGGACTCTTAGAGTTTTTGTCACATTCTTTTCCAGCCTGTAAAAAGTCTCCTCCCTTATACGAAGTATTTGCTACGCTCGGCGAACGGATTGGCGATCACAGTACCAGACACCTCGCACCTTTTCTCCGACGCTGTTGTCTATCTTCGGTCGGTTTCATTTTGGTCTGGTATTTTTCGAGATGGTTGCTTCCAATATCTATCGGTAACCGCTAGGCTTTTCAAGACTTTTCACTTAGTCGCCTCTGACGTTACTCTCGGGAATGGGCCGCCGGTACCGCACGACGACATTTTTTACAATTTACGAAGCAATGTAAATAATGTGATTGCTAATTTTGGTGATTAAATTTTTAGCCAGCTACGAAATCCAAGTACTCAAAGCTAATGGTAAAGCCGGTTATTTTTAAGAAGTTATACAAAAGATCAACTGTTTTAGCAAATACCACCTTTGTAGTAATTTAAGTAAAAGTCCACTGCTGATCACAGGACTCCCCATGAAAGCGCTAGCAAATCGCAAAAGTTTATCCTTAAACTCTACGCTGCCAGAGCGGGTTAATGCGCAGTGTCGGTACCCTCGCACTAGTGATGCTGCTCCCAATCACAAGTTTGTCGGATTTGGGTTCGGCATAATCAGATGGAGTGTTCGATATCGTTTGTTAGATAGCAGGTTGCACCAGCTACAGGTGAGGTTTTACATTTGCAAAAGTAGAGAGTATATTCTGCCTTATACCCCACAATATCTTCTGATTTTAGCTGTTATCGGCTAATTATTCTATGAACATATCATGGCATATGAAACAGATGAATCTTCTATGTGTCTGTTACAATGAATTTAACCACAAGTACTAAACGTATTAAATCCCATGCCTTTATATTACTCCTTATACCCTTTGTAGGAATAGATTTTCCAACTATATCTCCAAATGAGTGGCAGACACTGGCGACCAACTAATGTAAGTGAGATCGAGTGATTGTCTCGCTAACACTTACGGCTCTTTTCATCCAAATGCATACTTAATATGCAGGTGCAGGTACACCTGGCTAGCTTCTGGTCGAGACTGGAAGAATACTTTAACTATTATCGATTACCTTTTCTCATGTTTCTACTTCAGAAAGTCTTAACTAACCTTAAGAAACTCTGGTGTCTTATGTGCTCCTTCCATAATATTTGTAAGTATTAAATCTAGCTCTAGATCCAAAACCCTTGCAGTCATAAGAACCGCACGACATGGCGGTGATGGTGGGAGATAATATAACTTTATAGGTTGGCTCGGCATCTTGCTACTTTTAGATCGAGCTGCAGCGTTACTGAAATAATACACCAGCCGTTTTTCAGACTTTCCAAAATAAAGAAAAAAAGTAAATAGGAAAATACTTTAAAATATGCAAGTGCCAACTATTTGGCATGTTCATTCAGAAGCTTTGGAAGAGATGGAAACAGTACTAAAAAGAACATCTGTTCTTTGATTCCGCTTCTTTTCTTCTACCTACGGATCTACGGATACCTCTGAGTTGATTATGGCGGGAATGGGGTATTAAAAAAATATAAAAAATAATAATTATAAATATTTTTTTCTGGACCTGGCTCACGAGGTAACCGACATGTGGGGTGGTATGCCGACCGAAATTATTCCGATCGTCGTCTCTGCGAATGGGACCTGCGTGACGGACCGCTCCGAGCTCAAATTCAGAAGGCGGTGCTATTCGATACCGCTCGCACTGTCCGCCGGTTTCTTTCCCTTTCTCCGTAATCCTCGGTCTGGTCTCTCTTGTCGGGGGCTTCTATCTGGTTGGGTTTTAGTTATCTATTTAATTTTATTGTATATATAATTTATTAAATATTATTTATTTTATGGTATTATTTGTATCTATACTTATTTGTATATACAACCCAACCAGATGAGAATATATAGATATATCCCAATAAATATTTTAAAAATACGTTCTCCCTACTCCCGCTGCTAACTCGGAGGCTCATATGTTCGGCGAAGTCTGCTGCTGTACTCTGATCAGAGTTAATGAAATAACGAATCTCATTAACTAGAGAGTAGCGACTACTGAAGGGTACAAGAAATTTAAAGACTGTACGAATCCGGTGTGCTCACCAAACCCACTAGCCCGTGGTGGAAGCACCCGCCACCACGGGCTAATCCACTGTGGCCTTCCTGTTCCCTTCACTGTATATTCAGACCATGTAGATTCCTGTTCGCTTCACTGTGCGTGACCAAGCCACGGATATTAACCACCCGGCACGACTAGGCGTGAACCTTTTCAAGGGAGATTACGCATACGATAATTTAAACGCAAAGATGACTAAACAATACATATATTAGTGAGTCTCTGGTAAAATGTTGCAGTTATACTTAACTGCAACACAGGAATCATGCAATAAAATTGAAATATGGCAAGTGAAATAAGGCAATGACAAGTCTGCTGATTGTACAAAGATTCTTCAATGTTCAGCCATCTCATCAGAATTTTTTCGATATATCTGCCGCTGGTTTATGAAGCACAGTGGTGGGTGCGTCCGCAGGGGTACATGAAGATGCGGTAACTTTTGTATTCTGTCAATCAATTATTGCAGAATTTCAAAAGATAGGACGGGGCCGCCGGCAGAGGTTGGTAGAGTATGGTTTCGAAGGACCCGACTTAAACTTAATTATTGCAAACTTAGAAGATGTTAGTCAAAAAAATGTATGGCAGCAGGAGGTTGCATGCAAATTTTCACCTGCATAATACGGAGAAGGCAGAAGGGTGGTTTCTCTAACTGTTACGTTTTCTGCGATTCCCTGGGCGATTTGTGTGATAGTTGCGTTTCTGCATGCGCGCACATTGTCCTATCATTTTTTGGTTCACTTCCTCTTTTTTAACACACGTGACACAAACAAGAATACGATCAGCAATGCATCCAGCGAAAGAGGTGAGAGGTCCGCCGCGTGTTAACGATTGATCACAACCACACGTGATAGCGTTGTGTTACGGTTTGGAGCAGGGGTGGGGCACCTGACCACCATTCCGATGCCATTCCAGCCAAAGCGCAGATAAGTACAAACGACTCCGCTGTGTCGAATCATAGAGATATACAGTCGACATAACACAGAGAGACATTGTTGCGTGTCCAATGGTTATTACTTCTTTTACTGCCGGTAAAATTAAATCTTTACAAATAGCGCTTGGTTTACTTGTTTATCAGTTAATAATGAGATATTGTACGAAGCTCGAAGTATATCATAGTCGTGCTCAGAAACTGCAGAAAAAAGTTTGTAGTAATTGGCTGAACTACGTACTTATTTTTCAGGCCTCGAAAATAGGTGACACTGGTTTTTCTTACCCGAATGCATTAAAATTATCTTCGGGGTTGTAGCCTAAAAGGCTTCATCGCTTCGTTTGAGAACAAATGTAAAATGTCGGTTATCAATCCATCACCTAGGCGCTGGACAATTCAAGTTAGCACTATAAAATTATTTAGATAAATATTCATATTATTATATAAGGGTTATGGATATTTAACTTTGTGACTATACAGGTTTTTAAAGTTTGATTCACAACACCAACATAAATTAAATTTATTCATTTTGTTAATACTTTCCTCTGACCAGTACTTGTCAATAAACCTTCACCTTAAGTATAGTTTAAAAAAATCTAGTCTTTAGGTTTATATCTCTAAGAGATTAGAATCGTATATTAAAGCAACTTATGTGATTCTCAAAACACAAGAAAACACTATTAAAGCTGATATGTGCACATACAGAAAATCAACTGTTCAGGCTTTAAATAATTTGTTAGTATAGAGCTTAAACACTATTTTATATAATATTGAAATTAGTGTCCATTTCCATGTTATCACTCAAACCGTCATCAGAATTTTTTACTTACCTAATTAAATTTAATGTAAGAAATATTGCAAAGACAGCTACAGCGGCCTTCATTATACTTACTCCTGTTATTCAATTTTTATTCAATTTTTAGCACAATTGCTAAAAATCCGATGTAAATGTATCTAAAAAAGAAATATTTTAAATAAAAATTAAAACTTATTGCGGTGTCTACTCGAAAAGTTTATCTTTTTTAAAATATTATGTTCAACAAGTAGCAATTCAATTATTAAAAAAAAACGTGTCTGTGTAGTTTTTTAATCCCTTCTCTTTTTAGATTCGCTGATACTATGTTTAAAAAGTATAGAGTATACTAACAATGACCCCCACAATGAAGACGGATCTAACGACACCTAGTATGTTAAAATCCATCAAGCTTGGCGCAAAATGTGTCAAAGAAATACAGTCAATCATTCGAAAAACATTACGGTCATTCTGGCGTAGTCGAGTAAAACAAGTATAAGGAGAATAAAAATAAAAATTACTAACAGCTCTACTCTCCAGATGGAACTGAATATAAGATTACAATATCTGTACAAACACAACTATCACTATAATAGATACTTAAAATTCACCAACACTGTCAGAGTACAAATGCGTGCAGGCCGATTTATACCCGGAGGTAATGATGGTAAATGATTACGTTCGTAAACAATGTTGTGGTGACGGAGACCATGACAACGATGGGCGGGCTTGGATATCATACTCAACATGACAATACAAAATATTTTTAAAATCATAATAATAATGTTTGCTTTATTTATTTAAATTTTTAATAAAGTAGACAGAGCTTAGACATGTCAACAAAATTGTACTAAACTTGTTTGCAAATAATACAGAATTTCGTTTAGTAATATTGGAATTGGCGTAAAACAAAAAAAAATATTAGCTTTTAATATTGATCTGCAAGCTTAAAATTTCCTGCATAATGGGACATTCCAAGTCACATTTCTGTAATTTGACATTACAGCTGAAAGCGGAATGAGGATGAGGGAGGATCAAACGGATACAGTTATTAAAGACACACAGTATATCTAGAAGATTTTATTAAGAACGGGTTATTTATGCGTCGGGATTATGCACATCAGCATGTGCGTAACCCCGACGCATAATCAATGATAGGCAATATGAGCGAATTACTTTTACCTTGGTCGGACGAAAGTTTCTAAGGCGATTCAGAGCACGCAGCTTGGCTATACCTGAACGTGAAACGTAACAGGTGAAACTCAACCAACATCCAGTTTCGACAACTGCCGACACTAACCAATAACATAGCTTGACATTTATTAGGATTCACCTGAATACCAAATTTACAATCCAAACAGTTTAAATTATAGAATCGACTTCTCCCTGAGTGTAAATTTGCAGATTGTCGCCGTATATATTGTAAGAGCAGCTAAGCAGAAAAGCGATAAAGTTAATAAAAATGGAAAACATTGTACCCACGCCAGACAATGGTTGACACCATACAGATGCAACGGAACACATAGGTAAGAAGAAAACCACTATCGATAAAAAGAAAGATTATAGAGCATGGCGAGGAGAATGTCTTGGTCAACCATATTGAGAGCATTGATAAAGTCAGTGAGTGATAATGATTCCGGATACTATCGGCAATACCAACTGCGAGGGGATATTATAGTACCGTAAATATGCGTGCATATGCAGGGACACGTCTATTATTCGTCTTTACCTTTCCATATCCGATGTAACGCGTATGGAGGATTCTTTAATAAAAATACAAAGGATATTCGAATATTAAAAGTTGATCGAAAATCGGCCTTTTATCAAGAGCGCCGGAGCGCGTTGGCGGGCTACGGTGAACTCCGAGTACAGTAGAAGAGGAAGATGAGGAAAAATAAAAAGATAGGAAAAGGAAGAAAGAAGGACAAACACAAAGAACAAACAAGCAGTGAAGATAGAGGATTGATAGGAAATTTTTCAAGACTAGTGGAAGCTTGAGCGCAATTGACACCGTTACGCAGAGTTTCTTTGCATCGGCAAAGAAGCGGATTTAACTAGAGACCTTAAACTATTGACATTAATTCCACGCAGATAATAACTCTGGGACTAACTTAGACTATACTTCAACATGTTTATTTCATCAGTTCCAAAGTTAAGAACATTATTTCGATAATATTTCTCAGAACGTCGTCTATGGTAAAGTAGCAGTACCCTTGACTATTATTGCCGCTATTCGGTAGACTGGAAGTTGTCAAGTCTACGTATGGGACGATTTATAATATCTTCAGGAAACCACTCGTGCAAACGCAAGAACTATTGGTATATTAGTTCACCAATAGTAAATTTCAGTGTTTAGGAGGACATGTAAGCACCTGGGATAGTTCAATTGATGATATTGTGATTATAATGTTCACCTGGCCGATTTCGACCACAGCGACAACTTAAAAACGTTTTTCTTTATCATTCGGTTTTTATTGTAATTTCGTTTTTATATGTATTTTTGTTTACTATCTGTTTCAGTTAATTACTTTTTCAGTTAAAGAAATGGACGCACACGTCCATTTCTTAGCAAATAAATGTATTTCTTTCTTTCTTTCATAGAAAGTTAGTATAATTACGGGCGGTGAGGCATTCCATATTTAGTCCTCAAAGGTGACAACGCATCTGCAAAGGACTTCACCTTTGCAGTCCAAGTATTGTCAACAAAATTGTTTTTAAAAATATTATGGTCCTGAAGAGGAAAACCATCAACTTTTCTAAGCCATTTTCAAGAAGCATTCACACTTACAAAGGGCATAAAGATCATTTTGGCGATGGCTCTTTCGATCTATTTTACCTACGTTGCAGTATTTGCAAAAATTTCATACACTTCTCGTTTTCAAGTGAATAAGACATAAGGGACACACGGCTAATATTAAAAAATAAAACAGGTGTATGAGTTTACGTGAAATATTTCGTGTAAGATCCTATAAATGTATTAAAATACGAGCAGTTGCTGTTAACTGACGCTGGCTATTTGAAGCTAATATCTCACGTAAACCGTGTATTTGATTTTTTTCTGTCTTTAGTAGTTAAGTATTTTAATTTTTTTTTTATAATGGATTCAATGCTTAAAATAACATGTCAGCATTATTCCTAGTAATAATAATATAGCATTCCTAAAATATTACATAGTGTTTGCAGGAAAATATGAAAATAATTTTAATTTTAACGAAATTTGTGTCTGTGGCAAATTCTCCATTTTTAAAGTTAGGATAAGGCTTATAATATTTACTATGATTTTTGTGTCGTTTATCAATTTTCCGGTGCATAGTCAAAGCAAAATTACCTTGTACGCGATTTTCACAAAATTACACATTACCAGTAGTAAGTCACTAATAATAACGCATATTACTACTACAATACGGCATACGATTTTATTCACGGCCGTATTACTATAAAATACGATATAGGATTCTATTAAAATACCTTGAAATCATATGGACATTAACAACGTTAAATAATATAAAACAAAACTATCCGTATAATTACTACATCTACTACTATGTCCTTTGGTTTAATATTTCTTGCTATATGAAATGGATAATTCAGCATCTTGAGAGAATAAAACGATGACATCATCAAATAATTTCGGTTTCGATCCAATGTTATCCAAAAAAAAACGATTTATAAAATTACTTTTGAAAAACTATTTAAGTCAAAGTAGATTAATGAGGGCATAACGAAACTTGATAAACTTATCTTAGAAATAAATATATAACAATTTATTATATAGTGTTTAACACTTAAGTTTCACAATTACATTACATGGCAAAACTGCAATAATCATACAAAAATGCTCTTAACACTTCATTTATCGTCCAACACCTCTACCGTTGACGCACTGCTGGCATTATCATGTTGTTTTTCTTCTATTTGTTCCATCTCTTTAGTCCCTCCAGTTTTCTTACCAATCACATCAGGTACGTCCGTTTTTATCGAATTAATTCGTTCGCGATTTTCATCCTCAGTCTGTGGCGTTTCACCATGAGTGATTTTAACTTTTTTGCTTTTTGTATTACCCATTTTGTGTATAAAATTAACCCAGTCCTCTGTACAACTGTTTGATGAACTTAGTGGCTCACCGTTTTAACGACATAAACACAAACAAAGATAACGGTTGAATTATAATTAAAACTGCTCCATTGTGCGATGACGTAATGCTGATAAAATTGTAACGCACGAAGTGAAAACGAAATTGCAACTGGCGCGAAGACACTTTGTTAATGCATATAAACAGAGTAATCACACAACGCGATAAGGCGACAATGACACATTGCCCGTATGAATGTTACAGTGACCGGATGGTTTTTGACATTACGATGCCCAGCTAGAGCAAATAAATTGTGTCTTGATATTACAGTAGATGCAGGCAATATGAAATAACTCCACTATTCTATGAAATAATGTACATACGTGCACCCATAACGCCTCAGTTTTTAAACAAGCTACTGATGACTAATCCCTACACCTGTTTTACAATATGTTTATAATGTACAAAGGCTTCTGTTACTGTACATAGTGATTCATTTAATGATTCATTTATTCGTAGAAATACTAGGAAACGAAAGAAAATAGCATTATTATGAGAATTTATTTTTAATTTAACATCGACATCCTGTCAGAAGATTTTGCATATAAATTTATTGCTATAAAACGCAATGTAAATGTTACCTATGTAAATATTTTATCTATATTTTTTTTGGAACGGCAGGAGTGTTGATGTCATCCTTTTTCATAACAATCTAAGACTTTATTTTGGTTTTTATTAACAGAAGTAAGTAGCTCAGGGTTAAGAAATGGTTTCTTTTATACCGTTTCTTTAACAGTCTGTATACGCTCATAGCTGGGCATTGGTTTCTCCAAGAAGTATAACATATACAGATACATAATGCATATCTGGTATGATGATGAACTCAGTTAAGTACATTTTTTTTAGAAATAAGCCCGAATATTCTTCTTGAATGTGAGTTTGCAGGATTTGTCTTAACTTTTAACATTTCAGAGATGCGCAACTTGGGCACAAAAAGATTAAGAAGAGAAACCAGAGCGGTGAAGTGGGATAGAGAGACTCAAAAACCCCGAGGAACGAAGTTGACGTTCATGAGTGTCGCGCAAAAACTGAAATTTACGAATCAGATAATCCAGATATCGAATAAAACTGAAAAACTGGTTGAAAATATCTTGAACTGTCATCGTTGGCGAATAGGAAGCCGTTTCAGCTGAGAACGAAATGAAGCAACACGATCAAACTTGAAACGATAAAAAATGCCCTAATTAAAACCATTGACACTGGTGATGTTGCTCCCCGACAACTTGATATTAGTCAATGGATATTATCCACCGTTCGGTCACCAGAGGCTCGTTTGTTGACTAGGTAGATAGATAGATCGTTTATTTTTCACTACAGCACACTTACAATTTACATCCGCAATAAACAGAGAATAACAAAGAACAATTTGCATATCAAAAATAAATATGAAATTAAACTTAGTCAAAAACAAATAAAATTTACTTTCTTAAAAATATGTGTTTTCTGCAGTGGCACAACAAGGCCATAGCTCAGTTTACAATTTGCCAATGAGCTAAACTCTAATTTTCAGCTATTACCTAAACTAAATGATAAAATGTCATATCATAATAGGAAATAAATGAAATATTAATAATGTATGGTTAATTTGTTGACATGTACAGTTATATATCCAAAGTAGTTTTGCAGTCCATATAAAGATCGTTACACATATTTATATAAAGTATTATGTCAGTTACTAGCAGGGCACCATTTGCAGGTGAGATTAGCATTTGGATAAAAAGGTGGTATATTCCACCTTACACCCCAATAATTGTATCTACATAAATAATACATAAACTCTGACGCCTGTCATCCAGTGCCTATCACTGTCCGCTCAGTGGCTCAATAGCTGGCGTTTAACCTCTGGATTCCCGCACGGTCAAAATATTGCCTACATGCAACTTATGTTTGTAAACTGGCTTCACGACTCGGCAGATATTTCTATAGAGGGGTTAAAGATTTTCAAAAGAAAAAAAACAAGGGTAGGCAGAGAATACGAACTTCCATTTGGCACAATCGTCAGCATTGTAGATTGCCACACGTGCCTTTTCCGACACATTCTGACTTCCAACAAAAGAGTGAAGAGTTCACTATTCTAAAATAATTTAATAGGCCGCTTTTGACATTTTCTTAATTCTTAATTATAAACAAAATTATTCCTCTACGTAACTTAAAAACATAACATATCATAAAGTCGAATTCTTACTTTTTTATTAAACGTTCTTGCTACTTTTAATTTCGACAGAGCTACTTGATACTTGCTTGATGAATTGTCGTTTTGGGTTCAAATCCCCCGCCAAAGCAATTACATACTAACGAACTAAAGAGTCCCGCTGACGCCATTAGAAATAACATTTCTATAACCAATGTAAATAATTTTCACCCATTAATTTACTAAGATATAGAGCATCCTAGTTTGGTTTGGGACTGAATGGCATGTGTGCGATAAATTTTAAATATAAATCATGACTATGGACATTTACTAGTACACTACATTAACAGCAGCGTATGTCTGTTATTTACAGAAATACATAAGCATTTTCTTGTCCTCGACCTCCTTTCCCTGATATAATAATTAATCGATAGTTTCATTAGGTTTAGAAGTATTAAAGATGTCTAAGTTCGAGACAGTAATATAATGATTTGATAGTTAAACTACAATCTTGTTTATCCAAAGTTGTGATATAATAATAAATACCACTCGAAATCAGAGCGGCAAACAGTCGGTACATATTTAAAAAGAAAGCTAAGGAATATATTCTTAAAAAAATGGCAGAAAAATCTCAGTAATAGTCTATATTTATATATATTTAATATTTAATTTATTTATATAATTAAAAATTACAAATGTATGTACGTACGTGTGTATGTATTTATTATTATATTTGTATTTATTATTGTATGCGTATTTAAATATTGCATGTACATATAGATTTACATTTATTATATTTTTTTTTCTCTCTTTAGTTCTCTCTATTCTTTCACCTACACCTACTTCATTTCATCTCTGCATCGTCCAAAGGTTGACTGGTAGAGAATGCTTCTGGCATTAAGTCCGCCTATATACATTTTCATGTATATGAAGTTAAATAAATAAATAAATAAGTAAGTAATAATAAATAGCTATAGTAATTTAATAAATGTATTTAATTTTTATTGTTTTGTATAAAATACACAGATATTACTCCCACGAGCTTTGCCAACCCTCACCACAAACGAAAAGGCCAAAAGTGGTTTCCCGTTCGCAATTTGAAGCAAATTCCTGTTGAATGAAGATTGTACCAAATGACAATCTTAATCGTATTCTCTGCCTACCCCTGTGAATAACCACATTATAACATTAATTGCAATAACATTCTAACTGTTGTATAAAAATCCTAGTACAAAATCTAAGTAGGTATAATCTCTAAGTTATCGCTAATTGCGAGTGGATTAGCGTTCGCAGTACCTTAGACGCTGCTACCGGTTACCTGCCTTGATATTTTAGGTATTACGACTGTAGTACAGGTATGTATTCAAAGAAACCATATTTAATGCGTTTATTTCGCAATTCATCGGAGGACGTGAGATTTCTCTAAGTCGACTCCTGCGACATTCCGTAATCGTGGTTTCTCATTACCTATCACTTATAAAACTTTTAATTAAGCGATAATGCTAAAACCATGCGATGACCTAATAATATAGGCAGTGAAATTCATATTCGGACGCCAGTTCCAAATCACAGAACAACATTCTATAGCAATAATAGCTCGGTATGGTGAACCATTAGTGTTTTTATTACAGTTGTTATTACCAGTTCATCTCAGGCGTACTGTTTACAAAACAATTTTGTTTTGTGTGACAGAATGATAAGAGTGCATGCAATTGTCATTGCTTATTACCTTTAGGACATTACTTAAATTATTTACAATAGGATTTATGTTTATCTTTTTTATTTGTGCTGCGTTCTGGAAATTACGACACATCTTCTCATCCGGCACGCTGAAACTTTAAAACACAAAAGTGTGAATCTGTAAAACCGAAATATGGCCGATGTGATAAAATGTGTCGGCAACATAGCTCGTAGGACTTATAAGGATTATAATATAATGATATAAATATATATAGTCATTATAAAATTGTAAAGGGGAAAAAGTTTATACATTAAATACATTTTGAGCTCGTATTTTGAGTTTTTTGTGTTAGAGGGAAGTTTGGAATGGAGTAGAAGCCAATTCAACTATTTTTTGACACCCTTAACGAGTTTGTCTGTTCTGTTACAGTTTTATTAAGTGTATAGATAAACTGAACCCCACAGGTGTGACAACGAAGTGAAGTTAATTGCAGGTGCCCATGAGTAGCAGTAGTCACTTATCGTAAGGTGGACTGTTAGATCGGTTAATTTAAAATAAAATTAATTACATTTACAATTAAATTAATTACAATTATTTTACTATATTAAAACAATTTTACTGTTTTGTTTACTGCACACTCTGCTTGAGTTAAGAGTAATTGTTACGGATTCATGGTTACAGCTTTAATGCTGCAAAATGTTGTCGAGATCCTTTGGACCGTTTTTGTGTGATTAACAAATAAATTCAGAGACACCGGAATAAAAATAAAAATTTGAAATGGTCTCCTTTCTAAACACTAAATATAAATATAATTATAACAAAATGGCATTTAATATTACTATGGAGAATTTATATTTAATGCAAACTTTGTTAGTAGGATCCTGTGCTCTTAAAATTATTTAAAAAAAAACTGAAAACACTTTTTTCTGTCATCAATCCAAATAAAGCGCAAGGGCTATTCGTCATAAATATTTTTTTTCTATTAATCTCATCACATCTCGGCTGCACATAATATATTTGTCTATTAATTTAGCGGACCTACGTGTTACAATTGGAGAAAAATTTGACCTTGAGGTCAAATAAGTGAATAGGGACTGTCAAAGTATTAAAACTGTTTTTTATTTCATTCATTAAATGTCAGTATTTTAGCACTAAAATGCAATTTAAATTTATAGCCGACAAAACAACAATCGTGCAATTCTGGAATGACTATAATTACTACTGCGCAAGTCATTGAATGCGACTGAATGCGACTGAATACCATGAACTTGCAACTACGCACGGCAGAGAAGGCTATAATCTGTTGGTTGCATTTCAATCACTTCACCTATTGTTACTAACTCTTAATAATTTGTACTTAGATAGTCCGTTTACAAGAAAGGTAGGTAACGAGTACATAATCATACGCTACCACATGAAGAAGGGAAGCAGGAATGCACCTTGGTCATGTAGTCATCATGTGTTTGAAACTGGAATATACATTTCCAAATGTAACGCGTAATACCATAACAGATTAGCTTTAAAAGCTTTTACGTGGAATAACACCGGATTTACATGTCGTTTATCAGCGACGTAAGATTTATTTATTTATTTGACTTTAACATTATCGAAAAAAATATGACAAAGTACTAAGTTTTCACTAAAAGTTAATAAGGCTGTATGCACTTCGTAAACGGTTTATAATTTACGGAAACTATTTATTGCTTAGTATTAGAATGTGAGTGTGTGTAAATATTTAAGCCCGTATCAAAACATTTTAAATAAATTCCTATATGCTTGACCCTACACAGAATAAACAAGAACTCGGGAAGACGCGCAAAACCCTCACTGCAGAAGTTAGAAAGTATTACAATAGCGACGAATGTTTTATTAACCGATATAAACCTAATAATGTCAGTTTTTGTGTAGTAAATACCGTATATAATCAGACGTGTACCTATTTAAAGAGGAAAATATGTATTATCTAAACTTACATAATAGAAAACCAGTCATATAAACGTATATATACAGGATATTTATGTACAAATAACTAAAAAATTAACGATTCCCTCGAGGACATTTGCATTACCGTCCGATACCCCCTTTCATTCGATACCACCGGATTGTTTAATTTAGTCTTTGCCTGACACAGAGATATTAAATAATCTTACATCACTGGTGATTCAACATGTTGGTTGGCGGTTGATTCATCGTCATCATGATCACCTATCTTTAGCTATTTCCTTTATAAATCTACACAAAGACCAAAAAAAATTTTAGTCCTATTTTTATGGACGAAAAAAAAATATTTTTAAATCCGAAGACTAACGTAAACTTGATAAACACACAAAAGTTATATCTTTGTTTTTAAATAATAATACTTTGTTATTTAAATATTTTATTTTACACTTTTTGCCTTATTCATACCATAAAGCGGTTAATAAAAAACGGAACGTCGTTTTCTAGCGCTAGTTTCTGTTACTTTCTGGATCTTCTGATATTTGTCTATAGCTGTTCTCACAAAATTGGCAGCACTGCTAATCTTTTCCAAACGCTCAGGGGTAATAAAAGATCTCATTTCTTCATGTATAGGGCCCACTCCTTGGAAAGTTATTGTACAAAGGTTGGTATATGAACAAACTGCTACAGTGAGAACTGAACCGAGGAAAAGTACAAAGACACTATTGAGGACCCATCCAATAGTCCTGCCCACGAATTGAACTATAGACTGAAAAAAAAGTTTAATCCTGATTAAATAACTTTTGATAAATCTTTTTATCATCATCATCTGTCTGTAAATTGTTCACGACTGGACTTAGGCCTCTCGCAACTTAAGATGATTTTCCGTCATCGCAGAGCTAAGGGATTGACAAACGAAATCCCAGACGTTACATAACTAGACACTGGCATAGCTATTTTTCGCGAAGTCGGTTTAACAACAAACGTTAAAATGTGACATTTTGTTGTATTAATACTATAAGCCAAGTTTGTGAATGATTTTTGTGAGTCCTATCCATTCCTGTTTTCCCTGTAGTTTCTGTAACTTATCATTTACGACACCCATAGCTCTAGATGGTTAATTGATTCTTTTACACGGAAACCACTTGAAGAATATTTATATATTTCTATTTAATAAAATGGTTGGGGGAAAGGGTAACATTTTATGTAAAATTAGCTAAATGTTTTGAGCCACAATTATTACAAAATACTTGCCCGAGAATCAGGTACTTGGCCCCAGAGAAGGCCAAACGTCGAAGTATCTGGTTCCAGAAGGTAATCGCTGATACTGTTTCCGTACATATCATAACTGAAATCATACAAAATCATAAAAAATAATGCTGGCAATTTATTTTATTAAATATCATTCTATTTCATTCATTAGTAAATTATAAAAGATAGAGACGTCTGCGTTTTTAGGGTTAAGTTAAGTATTCTTTAAATGTGGAACAAACGATGCGTGGAGAACCCTTCGAATCTCTATTTTTTTAGATGCTAGTTCTAAATAAAAATACATTATCTAGTTAAAGTAGACAATATATTTTTATTAATAATAATTGTAATTTTGTTGCCACTGTTAGTTAAAATTATCGCTTGTTTAAGCATAAGCTATGTTTTAAATAATGTAATATATTTTCCCTGTTATATAGTATATGCCAAAGTTAACCTTAGCTGTCAAAGTTAATTTTATGAATACAGTTCAGTATGTTGTCTCACCGAATTTAGCTCAAAACTACTAAAACTATTCACCTAAATTTTATATTGTTTATAGAAACTTCTAGGATAATTTTTCTCTTAATATCACAAATACTTTAAATTACATTACTCCTCACAGCCTACATGAAAGGGGACCTAGGCACAATCTGTACAATTAGTAAATCAGCTTAATGACATATTAAATAATACTAGCAGTTACTCGCGACTTCGTACGCTTGTGTTCGCAATTTACATATAATTTTTATTATTTATTGAATATTGCTCAAATTACTTTCTAAACCTTAGTAGTAATGTGTCGGTCATAACTTATAAATTGGAGCTCAATTGATCGAGGGATATGCGAGTCTATAAGTACCCCACAGACTAACTTTGATTTTTATATTTATGTATATAAATATTGCTACTTACCCATTGCCATAGCCATACCCAGGAGCATACGGAATATCAGGATATGCTACTTCAGCAGGGGCATGGCCGTATCCATACTCAGATAAAGGCAGGTTATCCTGAAAATTATACACTTTAAAATAAAAAAAAACCGTCATAACAGCAGAACAGTCTTTCAAAAACTTTCCCCTTAAACTATTTAGGTATCTAGGCACATTATATTGAAAACGCCTTAGGTCTAGAATATATTATTAATCCTCCTGACCTTCTGATTGAATTCATTGCGACAGCAACTTCCGAATACTTTTGACGGTTGTCGTCAACTGCGCAGAATATGTTATTGTGCGGCAAGTGCACACACAATTTGACTGAATCCCACAGCATAAAAGTCCGGACGCTAACCACGCGATGGTCTAGAATGCATAAGGTAAAAAGTAATAAAATCGACTTACCACTCTGTTAACTTCAGTAGAACCTGAAGCGGGATCGTCAGCGAGCATTTCATGCTTCACAATAGCCCCGTGAGATCTCACCGGCTCTATCCTTGCTCGTCCTTCGTTCTTATACTCATCAGGTCTATATACTGGGCGATGCTCATTCTGAATTGTTTGCTTATTAAAAACATGATGACTTCCAGCAGACTCACTTTCACTAGCAGGTTTGAAAGTTGATGGAATTTCAGCAGAAAACACTGCATAAATTATTGTTAAAACTACTACCGTTATCTTATACATCTGAAATAAATAAGAGTTAGGCCGACTAAAATATTTTTAATATTTTTAATGTACATTTTGTAAATAACTTTGCAAATTTTATAATTTACCTTTTCAATACTCGAACTGCACTCAACACTTCCGAAAATGTTAATGCTTCTTTAAATTTCTTCCTTTTCTATTTATAACAATCTTTATCCTGTGACAACTCAATGTTCCTAGCGGGTTATCTCCAGGACATTGTTTGGCAATAATGAACAATAAACTCAAAAAAGATAAAAGATGCGTGACAGCATAGGAATGTGCAACGGGAACGCGAATTCCTTTAAAAAAAAAGTACTGTAAAGTTAAGTTTTTACAAAAATAAGGAATAACTTTTAGCTGTCATTATATTTTGCGAAAATTAAAACATTTGTTCGCTAACGCCTTACAATAAACTGTTGTTTAGTTACGCATTCTATTTGATAAAACTGAATTGATATTTATTCTTATTGACATTTAGTCGATAATATTCATTGTCATCAAAGTCTTAAAACCTATTGTTGATTGCCATCAGCTTATTGCCTTAGTTGCGTTGAAAAAATTGTTTTATCGGAGTAATAATAACTTGGTATCGGATGGCGGAGTCGATAAGCATTTGGCTCGCGGGACGCGGGTTGAATCCCCGAAAACAAATGTTTGTATTACGTATAAATACTGGTACAGGTATTGATAAGCAGTGGTAGCCTAGTGGACAAAGCGCTCACTTTAATGTCATAGTGACCTGGCCTCGATCCCCGGTGCCGGCACCACTAAAAATTGTCAAAACAATTTTAAGTGCTGTATTTAACACGTGCACAACGTTGAAGGAAAACATCGTGAGGAAACCTGCATGTCTGAGAAATAATAAAAATATTATTTCAAGGATATGTGAAGCCCGCCAACCCGCACTGGAGCAGTGTGGCGGGTCCTTCCCGGCTCCTAAACCATCTCTGATTACTAGTATTTGAGAAGGAGGCCTTTGCCCAGCAGTGGGCACTTACAGGCTGTTACTTTACTTTTTTTTTACTGGTACAGGTCAGGGTATTTCTCCAATTTCTGAGGCTTGGTCACACACCACACCCACGGTTAAGAAATATCGTTTTTTTTTAGCTTAAATTTTGAAGTTATCGTATGAGGCAATTCCAATAATTTTAACCCAAACCTTGAAATTAGAAAGGTGGCGACGTAATAGTTTCTGCGAATGTCAATAAATATCTTTTCACGTATTATTTGCACAAATTACATCGTGTACAATGAAATAGTATCGTGTGCTACCCACTCAAATACTTTTTAAGTAGACACCTAACACAAATTCAAAAATATTGGTTTGGCATACGTAAACTAGTCACGCCATTGAAAAGTACTTTATTCAAAGCTTTAGGTCATGTAGCCGATGATAATATTTAGTTTGTAAATATAAATACCAATTCTATTGATACACGTTTGTCCAGACACGCGATAACCGTTTCAAGCGAGGCAACGGAATTTGTTCTGAAAATTAAATGTTTTAAAATATACCAATGGTGTCACTATTGGTTTACTTTAAACGAAAATTTACTGAATAGATAATTTTTATAGCTAATTTTTTAACACATCTTCAAAAAAAGTTACGTGATCAACATCAATTAATTAAATAAATAGGTAAGTGTGTTATCGACGAATTTAAAGTTAGGCCAGGATTACTTTGTTTTCAGTAAATTATTAAAAGCAATCGAACCGTGCGGGCTTCGCACGTATAGATCAATGTGTATACATAAAGAAAACCTTCCTCGTACAATGTTCTGTATGACGGTGAAAATCGCTCAAAAATCTTGGAAGTTTACATGTTTTGTTGGCCTGGACACTAAGACACTAACACTACGTACCTGTCACGTTATGCCAAAAAAGCTCTGTTGAAAAGATTAAAATAGACCAGTATTCGGTATTAAATAGTATTTTTTTATTTTCTAAAGACTATCTTTATATAATCGCGAGATCAACACAAATAGTTCACGAGTTCAAAGAGACAGCTTGATGATTGCATCAATTAACAATAACAATCTTGCATATTATACTTATTTTATGTGTTCTATGATATTATGGAAGAAAAGTCATCTTTTATGAAATATTTTAATAAATAACATTTATCGCGGATTCTTATCTCATTTATCTTTAAATAGGAAGTTTCTAAGTTATTCCTTTCTTTCTAAGCATTTCTAAATAGTAATTAATGGTGTCGTGTTAATTTAATGTGATTCAAATATGAGCCGAGGTAGTCTAGTGGACAGGACGCTCGCTTGCTTTAGTTTCATAGAGCACGAGTAACCGAGGTTCCAACCCCGGTGCCGACCACTAAAATTGTTAATGGCAATTTTAAGTGCTGTATTTTCCTGCTGCTTGGCGATGAAGGAAAACATCGTGAGGAAATCTATATATCTGAGAAATGATGAAAAAATTTATATCGAGGATATTCGTAGCCCGCACTGAAGCAGCGTTGTTGGCCTTTTCCGGCTCCAAAAGCCTCTCAGATATTTGAGACGGAGTAAAAGGAGAGAGAAGTAAAAGGCCTTTGGCCCACTGCGGGCCAAAGGCCTTTTACTTCTTTATCAGCCGGCATCAATGGATTTTCCACTGCGGGACATGGCTGACAAAGCGCCAAAAAAGCCGGCATGCCCTGCTGGTTGGTTGGTTAGCGCAGTGCCGGTACAGGAGAAAACACTGTGAGTAGTATTATTTATATACTACACTAAGGTATAAGTGTTTATCAATTATATTGAATGCCATTTGAAATCTGAACTTAGTAGGCGCAAACGAGTCACGCAATCGTAAACCATAAGATTTTGAATAGGTACTTCTTTTTTTTAAAACGCAACTCTTACTACTTATCTATCTATTAATATAACACCCAGAGTTTTTATCATGTCCCTTCTCTCAAAAATTAAATGAGATAGAAATTTGAAGTGTACTTCTATTCCAAACCCACGGTTGATGACATTTTTGTCAACTTAATTACAAAATCTTTGGGTTATATTTTCAACCACCTTTATCTCGTCAACCAAATGAGATAAAGAGATACATTTTTGAGGCGTTTTATATTACTCAGTACCCCGTAAAATGCGTTTTGTCTTTAAGGTATTTTTCTACCTGATTAGGCTTCTAGGAAACATTCCATTTATCAGTACTGCTTCTGAGACAGTTGTTAGTCACGTCGCTTCACAAATAAAAAAGTTGGCAGCTTATTTTCATTATTACTCGTAAATCGGTAGTTTGTGATGTTAGTGAACATTCGAAAACTCATTTTATTTTGTAATTAAACCTTTATTCCGAAGTTTTTTTACAATTCTCCAGTTTCTCAAACCAACCATAAAAATATAAAATATATTTAAGGTTTAATATTACAAATACTACAGATATCATTTACGTATTTACGAGTGATGAGTCTATACGTGTTTTATACAAATCGGAAACAAAACACCAAACAAACTATTCAACTTACCGTTTTATGTACTCCCAAAATAATTTTATTTCTTCTTCGAGACTTGAGTGCATAATAAAAATACGAACTTTGTTACTACTAAAGTCAATTATATATGTTATGAGTATATTGGATTATAATGTTTTTAATTTTTAATCAAAACTTTGGCATAATTATTTTACACACACACCTTACACCACAGATTATTAATCATAAGACATATTTTTTTTTTATCAAAATACTTTCAACGCGGCATCCACACGTATGTTGAAATAGTAACTGCTGGCCGCCACTTCAGCCCTTGTCCTATTCAAATGTCTGTACATATCTATGTTATATACTAAGTATTCAGGGTTGAATTATCAATCGATGTCCATACACTACAAACAGTGAACGATAGTAGGTATATGGTATACCTCTTATATAAAATAGTATGTATACTCTAACTTCCAATGCCTCATCCTTATTCAGATATTTTACACATCCATAATCGATATGCATTACTACGAAACCCTTAGGTTAGCTTGTTAAGTAGTAAGTTAGTAATTTTATATTATTAAAAAACTAGCTGTGCTTGTGACTTCATCCAATACAATTTTATCCATATCTAATCAGCCCAATGCACACTATAAACGTAAAAGTCTGTTTTGGTATTCCGATGCTTGTTGCTCAATCATACCAACAAGTGTACCGCAGAAATTCAACTAATTCGATTTCTGTGAACTGAAAATGCTATTTGGTAAGTAGACAGTATGTACATTTAATATAAAAAGTATTTTTTAACCCGATAAACAATCTTTTTGTTTCTTAATTTTAATTCTTACTGTTGTTTCCGTTAATCTAAAGTCTTCCGAACAGTTAATATAACATTTACTGCGTACTGTAGTCTATATGTATGGATCCCATTCCGAACAGTACCAGTATTTTCCTCCACGTTTAAATAATATCGCAATTCTTAACTTTTAAATTGTGGAATCTACAGTACAATCATTTCATTACTATTCGCATGTAAATACCACTCTGGTAAATCCTGATTTTGTCAGGGATTAAAGAAATCTCTGTCTTTATTTTTTTGAGAAAATAATAACTCAGATAGCTTTTAAAAAGTGTAAACCTTATTCCGATCAATCCAGTAATGCGGCAGAATCCCGTTTTGGCAAATCCCAAATTTATTCGGCAATAGAAAATATCGCAGTTTATAAATTAATTCGTAATCTTTGATCAGTAGTTTCCGCGATACCCGCAAACACTCTGACTAACTGACACTCAAAAAAAATTTTAACCAAAAAGATTCATTGGAATATTTTTAATAATTGGAATATCATAACGTCTTACAAACTTAAAAAAAAGGAGAATGTTCTTAAATATTTTCATACTATCGCTGGAAATCCATTTCATTTTGAATTTGAGCACCTATTAAAACATTCCGCCCCTTGAATTTATCGCGCTTGACCCAGCCTTACAGACAGCGTAAATCCGTCAGTTTGGCTTCTAGAACTTATTTTGAATTATACAGAAATCTTTCTGTTATTTTATACACATTAAAACTTTCATTCATGTGACTTTTTGACTAGAAGCAACAAAATAAAAAATGTACTAAAAACGACTTAAAAGGAATGAATCAACAAGGAATGTCAACTGAAATATGTCCTTGGATGAAGACCATAATAATAAAGTTCGCACAAATGCATTGCATACTAAGGCTGACTAACCCCCACAAGCAGCTCCATAAACATAATGCATGTGGCATTCATGCGTCATGCTCAACCCTTATTATTAAAGAGATGAGGATTGCCCGCTAGGAAGGTGCTAGACGAGTCGGGCGATAAAATATGTAGCTGCGAATGAAAAATAACTAGTTATTTTTAGGTACCTAAGTAGGTAATATTAAGTAATTCTATTTAATAAAAACTAATTTTATTTAGACCTTACGAAATAGTATACCAGCCATGGAAGGTTTGTCCTTACTTACCAAGCTGGGCAAGCAGGTATTTGAGCGCACCATCGGTACCCTTCTAAGAGATGGTGCTGTTTAGAAATGGTGGGATTTACGGACAGCAGTCGCGGGTTAATTTTCGCCATCGATCGGCCCCCAAATCTCGTTCGTTACGCAGCAGGTTGCTCCACGTATAGGTGTGTTTGACATTTGGAAAAAATAAATTCCACCCTTGGCCCTCGGTTCATAGGCCTGACTAATGAATGCTCTATTGTTCTAATCGCGATTGATCCTTCCGACTCGGCTTGACGAGGTTCCGTAACACTATGGTGCATATCAGCAATGCTGAAATTGTGAATGTTTCTGTTCATCTTGAGATATCGAAGTCTTGTAGGACGCATTCGTAAAGTCAACACGCTAGTACACTCTAGTACACAGGGTACATAATAAATAATATTTTGAAACTTATTGTTTATTATGTACCCTGCGCAGTTGACAACCGCCGATTATATCCTTAAATACTCCAAGGAAGAGATGTAGCTTTTTGTATTTGACTATATCCATTGTACTAATAAATGGACCTAGATGCGGTAAAATCTAGAAGCCAGGCTACATTTCAGGTTCTGCTTAGTAAATGAAGATATGTCTAAAAATGTCAGACAATTAAAATATTTTGAGTTAGAATAATAACAACACAACATAGAAAATCCCATCCAAATTAGTCCGGCTGTCCTACGTGATGTGTGAACAAACAATCAGAAATATGGAAAGCAAAACACATGAAAATTTTAAATCTTGTTTGAGATCATACTTGCCTTTATGCGGATTGCAGTTGAACATTTGGCCTCCGTATTAATTAATTAATGTAGGTCATTACAAACGGAAAAGACAAAAATAGGCTGAGGACTTTTATCCTTTGCCTTTTCCTTTTTATTGTTTGAGATAAAAAAAATTAAACGAAACAAATTAAAAACATCCCCGATTGTTATCAAATATATACAATTTAAAATATCATAAATACTTTGAAAATTTTGAAAAACCTCTATTTTGGGTAAAGTACCCATATATAAATAGATAGTTTTTTTTATTTGTGAAAAGACAGCTATGTAGGTAAGTACCTACTAGCATGGTTTTTGTTTTAGAATCAAATGTATTTTTTAAAAAAAACAAATGACTCCAGATTAAAATATTTTCATAAGTGTATTCTTTGATTATGTAGTAAAAATGAGTATAAAGAATTTGCCGACTGAAATTCAGTCGCTATTAAATGCTGCTGCAAAAATAAATAATTACAAGATAGCTATTGAGGAACTGGTAAAGTAAATAGTTTCTTAGTAAGATTTTGTCACTCCAATATTTCAATGCTTTCTGTTTTCAGGTCTACAATTCACTAGATGCTGACGCCACTTCCATTGCTATTCGGGTACACATTCATGAACATTTTATACAAGTTATTGACAATGGATTTGGTATCCCAAAAAGAGATTTACCTCTTCTTGGACAGAGGTATGCGAGTAGTAAAAATACTGATGTCTCTGTGTTTAAAAGTGCCCAAAACAAATATGGATTTCGTGGAGAATCACTTTCTAATGTTATTGAAGTGTCACATAGTGTTACAATAACTACAAGATATGAAAACAATGAAACTTGGGTTAAATGTTTCCTTAATGGGAAACATAGAAATAGCTATTCAACAACAATGAGACCATCCAAAGGAACAACGGTAAGCAACTGAAACATCTAAATGCAGAACTTAAAAAAATGTTTTACTAGGGTCATAGTAATGTCTTTACTTTCACTATGGAATTATGATAAGACGATAAATATTACTTCTTATAAACAATTATTATATGTTGAAAAAATTGTTTTAAAAATCAAGCATATAAAATTGCATGTAATAATGAAACTTTTTGTTTAGTTTATATCTATATTCAATCCATCATATTTTGAGACAGCTATTCTGTTGGATGACGTGTGCTTGGAACTAAATGTATGAAGAGTGGTGACAGGCAGCAGTGACCAAGGTTGCGAAATAGGAGTGTAAGGTCCTGAAATTGCCAATTTGCCTAGCAATTGTAATGATTATAATCCAGTTCAGCTGTGGATTATATACAGCCTGTTACATAAAAAAAAATATTAAAAAAAAATATTTTTCTTTATTTATAGATTGAAGTGAAAGGATTTCTTTATAATTTGCATATTCAAGAAAAAGCTACAAATGCTTTGAATGAACTACAGGACATCAAAACATTTTTACAACGACTGTCTTTAGTCAGTACAAATGTTTCAATAAGCTTCCGAGATAATTCCACAAATGAAATAATATTCAAAATACATAAAAACAGAGATGTGTATCAAACACTGTCTTCATTGTTTGAAATTGATAAAGACAATCTCCAAGAACTACAGGTGGAAAAAAATCAATACATAGCAAAAGGATATATTGGAAAAAAAGACCCAGATTCAAATTCATACAAATGGATATATTTGAATGGAAGGTTCATCTATAAAAGTGCACTGCATGATATTGTAAATGCTAACTTTACAAAAAGTACTTCATTTTGTAGAAATAGAAAGCTAAAGGTAGTCATGTATGATTTATACAATAAAAAGAATGTGTTAGACATTACATATGACAGAAGTGAAACTTCTACTCACTTGAACTTATAAAGAAATGTTAATTATTCAATAAATATTAATTACCAATAAATATTACACAGATCCATTCAAAATGCAAGACAAACTAGGTTAGCTAACCAAAGCATTGCACAAAAACACTAATTCAATTTTGAAATTTAGTCTTTGTGCCCAAAGATGATCACTTCAATAATCAAATTACTCCAATTATTTTGATCTGTTGCCTATTCTTTTTTACTGTATCAGTATCTCTAAGTCTATTGCTTATATAGCATTTGATGCCATGCCTTAGGTATACACTTGAAAGAAGTTTGTTGTCAAAAACATGCATCATACTACATCCAAAATCATTTGTACACATTGACTCTCAAGACAGACACACAGATGTCCATGTCTAGATTGTATAACTTTTCATCATTAACATTATTACAGCCTGCCAAAAGTTCACTGCAGAACATATACCCACCACACTCAGAGACCAAAGCCATTTTAATTTATTAAGGCATCAATAATTAATCCATTGCAGAATTTCTCAAATGATGTTGAAATGCAAATTAAAGAACATGAAAATAGTCTGCACTATTTCATATTTATCTCCTGTCCTTATTTTGACTATGATATAAGTTTTACATTGAAAAAAACACTCTTAGAATTCAAAGACTGGAACCTAATTAAACAATTGATGGAAAAAATTGTCAAATTCTATAGAGGTGACATCAACTTAAAACAAATAGAAATGAAAAGGCCTGTGGAATTAAAGACTATACATAATACACGAGAAGAAGTCAGAAAAATTATGGAAAAGATATTGGGAAATGAATCTAAAAATGTAATGATATCCCAAATGCGCAAAGATGTAAAGGGTAGGTTTGGAAACATTACTTATCTATACTATGTTACAGCAGGCTGATTTCTGCAATTCCATGACTAAGCTAAAATGACTAGCAATTACATGTGGCTTTGCCCTTGTCACAAATTTTGTCCCAATTGAACTTAATTAAGATATTGGTATCCTATACCTTAAACTATATCTCTGCCAAATCCTGTTTCCTTGAATGTGTCATTACAATAGAATTTATACATTTTTTTTTCTACATTTAATAACTTATTCACTGCATTCTACTTTTATATTTTTTTTTTGTTTTTTAAAGGAAAGATTACAAGAAAAATGTTTAAAAATAAAATGGCGCATTGTAATACAGTATCGAAAAACTCGCATAGGAGTAATAAAATTATGAAAACTAAACAAACCCCATACAAGATTTTCACAAAGAAGAAATGTCAAGTGTTAGAAAATTCCCCCATTTGGAATAATATACAAGTTTTTGAAAGTAAAAGAAATCTTGAAAATAAAAAAAAAAATAGAAAAGAAATCTCGAAAAATTCTAAAGAAAGGCAGAAATCAAACTTAAAACAGCATGTTGACCCATTAATCACGAAATTTAATGAAGATACTCATTCAGTAAAAGATAGATGCAACCTTTATTCCCAAAATATAAAAAAGACACTGCATAAAAAGGTCAAACAGAACATAAAAAGAAGAAATAATGTAATAATAGGCAATAATACATTTTTAGAATATGAATGTAATAATGGTATTCATAATTATAGAGATTATTCAGTAAGTAGTCAAAACTACAATGGTATAGTGCCCATAAGTACATTCAATAAAGAGTATTTGAAATCATATGACTTGGTGAAAACAATTTTAAATAGTCAAAAATATTTCAACAACTATGATAGGAAATATACCATGAATTTGCAGAATGATAGTAATGAAGGTTTTTCATTTAAAGACAATTACATCAAGGGTAATAAAACTGTTACATGTGTCAATAATACAGAATCAAATATTTTGATCATTGAAAATAATTCTTCAATCCCAAAACTAACGTTCGAAAGTCATAATTATGATAAACACAATATTGTCATTATGGAAAACAACAAATTAACACAATTTGTTACAGAACAATCTAATGACAAATTTGTTTTGCAAAATAATATTACCCAATCTACAAATATTGCTTCAAAATCAAAACATAAGAACACAATTTCAGAAAGATCTAAATCTCATTTACATCTTAAAGCAAATAAGGCAAATAATATAAGGAATAAATTTAAAATTCTTTATTCAAAATCAAAAAAGAACATACATCACATAAAACAATCAACACATATTAGTGAATTTATGGATACATATGATGGCATTAAAAATTTCAAAACAGATAGTAAGGATAGTTGGAACAGTATGTTTCAAAATAATTCAAAAATTAATAAATGGAACTGTGATGTCTCTGGCAACATACAAAATACATATACAGTGATAGATACTAATGTATCACTAGATATTAAAAACTATTTTAATACAAATAAAAATAGTAGCAATTTTCAAGAATCCTCATTTTCTTATCACGATATTTTTAATTCCTTACATAACTGCAATGAACAAGAAAATAATTGGCAGCTTTTTCCTAAAAGTGGTGATGGTAAAGAAAAAGATATGAAAGTATTATTTATTTCTAATTCTCAAAATTCTGAAACTCAGGAAGATTCCATTATTACTATTGAACCTTTAAATGTATGTGCAAGTGTGTATCGCAATTCAGATATAGATAACTTTGCAATAACCGACAATTTTAATCAGCACAGAGATGAAGAAATCAATGATAAAGATAATCATGAACATAGTAAATTATGGACAGTAGATACTGTTAACGGTAGTTTGTCTTACATTAATAAAGAAATATCTCACCATTTTAATAACATTGATAAAAATGAGGATTTCCATTCAGGTTTTTGTAATAGTGAGTTAATTATTGATGAACAATGCAATTTTAATAGAAACGAAGTGAGCAATTTCAAAACACAAAATAAAAATGATAGCCATGAGTATTTAGATGCATGCATTATAAATAAGCTAGATAATGTTGAGTTGTGTCATCAAATTGGCAAAGATTGTAACAATTTTAAACTACAAAATAGACATAGTTTTTTACCCAAAGGTACAGTTATATTTAAGCTTTCTACCTATATTTCGGTTGTAATTAATTCAATGAACTTTAATAATTTTTAGGTATGTCACCTATATTTGAAAACTGCCAGTCAAAAAATATATGTTCATACAGTTTAGAAGTGGATTATTTTCAAGATGTAAGCTTATTGAATAATATAAATAATATTACTTATGAATAAAGTGTTAAACTCGACAATATTGTTCTAGGATCTATATAACAATTTTGCTAACAATGTATTGGTTAATATTACAACATTTGAAAAAAGAATTCAAAACATGAAAGACAAATATAAAAATGTTCTACAGGAAAACAATGATAATTGTCTTACATTTAATACACATTCACTTCAGAATGCTAAAGTTAGTACCATTTTTAAATTTAAGTTTTGTATATTGGAAATTTAAGTGTATTACATTCTTTTTTTTAAGTTAGGTTTTTGGTCAAGTGGACAAAAAGTTCATTGTGGCGGAATTACACAGTGTCACTAACAACCACCTGAAATACCTAGTATTATTTGATCAGCATGCTGTTCATGAAAGAGTTAGACTAGAGAAAAACATGGCAGGTAATTATCATTTCTTGCATACAAAATAATCATATTTCTCTAATGAATTTTGAAAATACATTTTTAATAATGCCTTTACAAACCAGATTATAAAAATGGCAATCAATGGTTCAGTACAAATTGCGAAAAACTATCTTTAAATGTGGGAAAGGATAATATACTTTATTTAAATAACTTTAAAGATAAATTTGCACAACTTGGAATGGATTGGACAATTCAAAATGATTACCAAATTGCAATCAATGCTATACCAAAAGCTATATTTGGAAAACATTGTAGGCAGGTAGTTTTAGCTTAAAATTTGATGTTATAACCCATTTTATGTACAAATACTTGAATTTATTATTAATTTGCCCCTTTTTGCAGCCCGACATCATACTGAGGTCTGTCAAAAATTTAATTTTAGAAGAAATTAAAGCTATAAAGTTGTTTAGTGGCAACACATTATTATATCCTAAATCAATAATGGACCTTGTTTTTAGTGAGGTATGATTCATTTTAGAATCACATTATATTGAATATTTTTTTTAATTTTACACTATATTCATTCTTATTATCGACTATTAAAGCCACGATAGCCTAGTGTTTTGTGGATCGACCTCCGAAACTTTGGCCTGGACACTGAGACGGCGACAGGGTCACCAACTGTCACGTTGTTCCAAATAAGAACTGAAACGACCAATAATATGTCTAGACCTATTACTGACCATCACACTATTATGGTACACCAATATGGTTGTTAGAGTTTATATATTATATATCACTAATAATAGAAGGTAAGGAAGAAACTACGTTTAATTATAACGACATACAATATACTCGTATGTATAAAATATTAACAACGCTACTGATTCGTAATCGCCTAGAATGTCCCTGGAAGTGAATTTATCTCACCAATTAATGCTTTTCGTTTAGGCGATTTCTATTAAACAGATATATTCATTTACAATATACGGTTGCCATGGCAAGGCACAAGTATTAATTGAAAAGGGCATAAATATTTTTTCCTGTCCATGTAAATTTACATTAGTAATCTCCACGCACGAGAAATTACTACTATGGGGATAAAATTTTTGCAAAGTAAATATTATATAGTCGAATTTGATTATTAAAGGTATATGTACTGTTTGCTTGTACGAGGTTGCCGCTCGAGAACCCTTCTTTCCCAACAGTTCTCGCTTCTGCAAGCTATGTGGCCACTCTATTGCCATTTCAGCTTACTGATCCTTTTGGCTAAGTCGGTTACCCTAGTTCTGCTGCGGATGACTTTATTTCAGATTCTAGCACGCAGAGAAATACCGCATAGCTTTTTCCATAGCTCGCTGAGCAACTTTGAGATTCCTCATATGGCCAGCAATGCCAATAATGGTCATAATTATTCGGAAATGAAAAAAGAAACCCTTTTTTCAAACAACTTAAATTATCTAATAATCTAAATATAAAACAAGCGCCATTCGTCAATAGTTTACTAACCTCGGCAAGAGCGTCGACCTCACATGATTTCTTTGTCGACAACTTCAGACGCGGAAAGCGGACGTCGAACGGTCGGCAATACTTTTGAATATAATATGCAATGTATGCGACACATTGCATATTATATAGTTATATATATATACGTATCATATTTATTATTTATATCTATTTATTTGCACATGTAAAATCTGTCAATTGCAATAGATTAAAAGTTCTTTACTTGACCGAAATTGCATACAAGACAGGCATTTACATAATTATTTCAGGCTTGCAGATACGCAATAAAATTCGGTGATAAACTATCCAAAAGGGAATGTGAAATGCTTATAAATTCTTTATCTAGCTGTAAAACTCCATTTCAATGTGCCCATGGGAGACCTGTAATGGCAGTACTGATGGATTTGAAGAGTTTTAATAATGAATATAAGGTACAATTTGCACAATTCTTTATGATGCAATTTTTTTTAAGCGCCAATAGTAACCCATTTGGCTACGGAAGATGTAAGATCGAGCCCGCCATTCGACTATTGTCGTGAAACACTCCAGATACAAGCTGTAAGCTTAGTTGGAGGATTAACAGCAATATTAGTAATGTTACTTAATAAATAGCATTGCTAGTATTCTTTTTTAAAAAAAAATAGTTTTTAGTTCTCTTATCGTATTATTATCATTAGGCTCTATAAGTCCACTGCTGTAGATAAACCTTTCCGTGTTAGCGACATTAAAAGACGACATAGCAATTGACCGATATCTTCGAGAAATTCTATATCCCATCACTAGTCTGTGGGATTTGGGTTCGGTGTATTTGGAGGGGTTTTCCGCCATCATTCGGTCGCCAGACCCTAGTCCTTTCTTTATTTTATATTTTATCATATTTATATATATCATATACCTTGGGTTGATATCATACGCTGGTATCAATGGTAGCGGCCCAAGAAATCTGCCACCCCATTCCATACCGAAGTTGTCGGTAAGTCAAATAAAGAAGATTTTATGGCGAGAGAATTTATTACAGATCGGCGGAGGCGGAACCATCTGGAAAAATTGTTGACTGAAAATACGCAGATCAATGACGAGGAACGTCATCCGCTTGCCAAATGTGAAGATTAAGATAAATCCTCCTTGTCCTTTTGGGAGAGGCCATATTCAACAGTGCCCACTGTTTATTGTTGAGGAAGAAGTATCAAATTAGCTTGATTTTGTTTCACTTGATCGAATGGATATTTTGAAAGTCGATAAAGTTGAAAGTATTTAATTATTTTCGTCTTAACATGAGTGCCTGCTTTGAAGCTAAAATCAATGAGTATTGTTGTTCTATTCAATGTATATATTAAACGGCTCGCTGTTGTTGTATAACTTATTGTTAGTTACTCTTTAGCTGACGCAGTGGCTAAGTGATGGTCTTCAGCGTTGCAATTCAGGAGTTCGTTTCCGGCACTGGATAAGTATTTTAATGGCCTATCTAAAAAACTCGGGCTCTGGGTGGTTGTCTATGTGCAATTTATATCTGCAAGAGACCTCCATGACCGAGCAAACAAATCGACAGCGAAGACAACATTTTTCCAATAAGAAAAAAAATATTTGACTACCTTATATAATAACTTAAAAATTTTTTTAGTTATTGTCTACTACTAAACTATTTTTTACATTTACAGGTGGATATGTCTAAAATATCAATGTTTACAAATAAACGGATGAATTAAATTAATGTTGTTTTTTTTTCATTATACATAACAATTTTTTATTTTTTTGACAGAGATAACTCAACTTCAGTCTGAAGTCTTATCGAACTGTAGATATTATTTTGTTTTCCTTTTATTTTTGCTTTAATCCAATTAATATATGGATATATTCTGGTATGAACATCAGGAAATCCAGCAGCACAGGGGATGCCCCAAGAAACTATTCCCACTAAGATATTGTCTTTAATCAGTGGACCTCCAGAGTCGCCCTGAAAATAATTTTATTTATTTTGTATAGTCAGTACATCCTATGAGATATTCTTTTCTTCTAGTTTTTAATGGAGTTCTTATAAAAGTTCTTGTAAAAGCTTTTACGATGTCTACATCTCGCAAATAGATTAAGAGCATTAATTGATAATAATCAGAAATAAGTTGCAAAACCTTTCTTAAATTAATGTCTAGAAATAAGTACTTCTAAGAAGAATCTTGAATTTCTTGAAGATTTAATTTATTCGTATTGCCTTATGAAATTATAAACTCAATTTCATTCAAAATATGATACCAATACGGCCTTTATGATCTGTCTGATCGGCCACAATAATTTAAATAGCATGCGATGAAAATGGAAGCCCGAATGCTCTATGATGTTATGAATATCAACCTACCGACCCAGTCTGTTGTCTGAAGGTGAACGAAGTGAACAGCGAGTGAGCAGTTATCGCTAGCTACGACAGATCATATTCAAATTCAAGAACCTTGCGAAGCGCCAGGTGCTGACGAAATTTCCATATGTCCTATAAAATTTCACACCAATCATAGGGTGTATTTTAAACTACCTTACCAGTCGGATGCCTGGAAGGAAGTGAACGTTAATTCCAAATCCGAAAGCCAAAATCATACAGACCCATAAATACCCTCAATTGAGAGAAGGTTAAGGTCTCAAGTTGAATCCTTTTTTGGTTGAAGTACAATTCAATCCCTAAAGATCATACCAAATCCGCAGTTTTGCTTTCGTCGGCGTGACTGGCGCAATGGCTAAGCGTTTGGCTGCGGATCGCGGTTCCGGTTCCTGCACGGAACAAGTATTTCTATGACGGTAATTGTTGGTCCATTTGGAATTGCCGGTAAAATTTCGTGCCTTGGTAGAAAATTATACTATGGATTTAACGTTTCTTAAAATATATATATTTGAACATCACATTTCTTATGTCCATGACTGAATGTATATTAGACCTAGAAACATTTATGGCTGTGTTAACACACTTGTATGACCCTTCTTTACTTGGCTAAACATTATAATATAAAATGGCATTATATTTGCACATCTACTTTTTCATCAGCCTATTTAAATCCACTGCTGAACATACTATATACATTACTGGTCTTCTGTCACGACTGTGCGATTTGGGTTCAGCAAATTTGGATGGATTTTCATCATTCGGTCGTTAGCGTCTCGTTTGTTAGGTATATGCGTGCACTACATGTAGGTGAAGTTTGCTTCTGGAGAAATAGTTGGTATATTCCCCTTTACACCGTTATTCCTCCTTACAATGGCGCATATCTCAAAAATATGCATCTTTCGCCTCTACATGAGATAAAACATAAAGTGAGGCTTGTCGCGGGTTTACTCGCAGAAATTTTTAAAGACTCCTTAATTCGTTTAACATAGACTGGTGAAGAAAGAAGGTGACAGATTCTAACGCCGGTACTACACAGATTTTTCATATGACAGCAAATGATGAATGCATTAAAGTATTAACTTACGTGGCACGTTCCTTGGCCAATCCCAGTAAAGGTGCAGAACATCCTATCAGTCACTTCCCTTGAATAACGCATTGCATAACGGCAGGTTTTCTGACAAAAAACTGTTAATTTTAACGCATACATTTGACGACTAGATTCTCCATAAGCCTGTAACAAGAAAATTTTAATGTAGTAAAACTTTTGAAAGTAAAATTTATGAACCTTTTCAGGTTTAGGCGTTTTGTATCACCATATATACCTATATTATAAGAGAAATACCGTTCAATTCCTTCCAGGCATCCAACTGGTACGGTAGTTTAAAATAAACCCTATGAGCGGTGTGAGATTTACAGATTTAGGTACAGAAATGAAGTGATTTTGGACAGAATTGTGACGTGTGATAAAAAGTGGATTCTCTGCGATAATTGCAAGCGAAAAATGCAATGACTATACCCAGGTCAAATACCGAAACAATGCCCTAAAGCGATCACCCATAGAAAAGTAATGATAACAATTTTGTGGTCACTTCATGGATTATTTTTCTACAGTTTTTTGATTTATCAATATGTGCGGTACGGTGTATCAATAACAGCAGTGTGTTATGATTTTTTTTTAACAATAATGGCGAAACTGTCAGAACCCCGACTCGTCAATCGATCCTAGCCTCAACCGATTACCGCCTGCAATTTTTTCCGTAATTTGGATGAAAACGTTGTTCTCGGGAAGCAGTACAAAATGCCTTTCATAAACTTTGTAGAGTCCAGATCTCCAGAGTTCTATCGCAAAAGCATAAATGATTTTCCCTTGAGATAGATAATGAGGATAAATACTTCGATTAAATAAATATAAATTTTCTTATAAAAAGTTATCATTTTTCAAAACAAAACGGCAATTAACATACTTTAACCCAATATTTGTTTTATGTATAATTCGTGAATACATATATGACATGAATACATACAATAAGGCAGAAATACATATATTTTTAAATTTGTGTTATAAGATTTATCTAATTAGGTACATAAATACCTCATGCGCTCCAAAACCAGAAAGAATTATCGAATCTCCTTCTTTCAACTGTGTCTTTGGCAGTTTCAATACATCGACATATTCCAAATCAAATAAACCGTTAATTTTTATTACGGCTATGTCATTTGATTTATGTGTAGAATTATATCCATGATAAATATGTATACTTTTCACACTAGTCTCTCTGCCTCCGATATCTAAATCCGTCGTTCCAACTACCACTTTAATATACTGCGGCTTAACCCTGCAACAACGGATATTCTATACATGTAATGCTTTATTTACCTAAAAGCCTATAAATTATGTCCTGCTGCTGGGCAAAGGCCTTTTCTTTTTGATATGGTTTTGGAGCCGAGTAACCGCATAGCTCCAGTACAGGTTGGACTTGTCCTCGATTATTAAAAAAATTCAAGACGTGCACATTCCCTTAAAATTTTCCCTCTTATAACACGTGTTAAATTTGTAGTTACTTAAGATTATTGTAGTTAGCAAATTTATTACTGCTTATGTATATCTCACCCTTTAACACAATGCGCAGCTGTAATCAAGTGCCTTCGAGATATAACTGCACTTCCACAAACATGATGCCCAGTTAAATTTTGAAGAGAAGCATGAAATCTTCCAAATTCCTTTGGAACTCTATAACCTCCTACAATTCTGAATGATGCTCCTGAAAGAAGTTAAAATTTTACGTCAAAAAATTACTAGGTACTAATAACGGCTTGATTTTTAACTAGAAAAACAAAATCTTATTTGAAACCTTCAGAAATTGATGCATGCATAATCCACACTAAACAGTAAATTAATATTTTAAACCATATCTCTTCTTTAAAATCCATTTTCTGAAGTTAATTAATTATTAGATAGTTGTAGGTATGGTATGTACAAATACCTATAAGTTATTAGATACGCACTAGAAATGGAATGATTATCAATAACTTTGTGTGTTGATATTTTAATGATTCAATCACAACATTTATTGATATATCTTATCAAATTATAATTACTTTGATAAATTGTAATCACCTCATTGGTTGTGATTAAGACATTTTCAAAGAAAGCCGGAGAAAAATAGGACTTCTTTCCTCACAATTGTTTGACTCAGAACAGTCGTGGGCTGTCAAATAAATTTAGGTACTAATTTTATTATAATATCCTTTATTGTATAACGTGATTTATAAGGTAGTATAAATTATGTCTTGTGTAACATTTTGTAATATTTTACAAAAATACGTTTTTTGTTATCTTTTACATTCATGTATAATTAAAATACATATTACTATTCTACTCCACCTACTTTTATTCTTACATATCCACACGCATGGAATCAAATCACTACATTCTGGTAGCGTGCACAACATGCTAGCGAAGTGGCCCCTCTAAATCGCGAGGCGTATTCGTAGACCAAGGTAAGTCTTACCACTGTAGTTGTCAAAGAATAATTAACCAGGCTAAACGAGATCTATTAGTATAAACATCGTGCTAGGAATCCCCACGGCCCAAAGGCTTCCATGCAGAACTGCACAAACATGTAGTTTTCTCTGATATCAAATATAGATAAATACATATAATACAAATAGACAAAAATAAAATGGATACAATCCAAATTATAACAAACATAATACTTGTTGGTCTGGTAGATAGTTATCCCGCCATCTGTCGGTGGCCATTGCGGTTTTCAAAGCTTTTCCCTAAGTCACCTCTTACGACACCCACAGGAAGAAAGGGTGTGGAAGATTTTTACGGCTCCTCACGGCGAAGTCCCTAGGAAGTAATTACGAAGGCTCCACACTGCGATTGTGCACGATGAAGGCACTTACACAGTCCCGACTGCCACGCTCCCGCGGCAATTAAAGCCTCATCACCGACGATCTTGGACGATGCTTCGTGATCCTCGCGCCTTTCAACATGGAAGACCGCACGCTTATCCGTCCCGAGCTCGATTCCGGTAGAATTGCTAAAATCACAAGGGACTTTTAGCAATTCGCTACGGTACGGTATTAGCAACGGTGCTACTAGGCATTGTCCGCCGGTTTCTTTCCCTTTCTCCCTAACCCTCGGCCGTCTGGTCGCCCTAGCCAGGTGCGATGGAAGCCCATCTGGTTGGGTTTTAATTATTTATTTATTTTATTAAATATATAATTTATTAAATATAATTTATTTTATGGTATTATTTGTATCTATACGTATTTATATATACAACCCAACCAGATGAGAATATTTAGAAATACATATACCATAATTATTTTATTATATTATTGTAACGCTAATATATGTTTATTTTGATTCACTCTCCTACCCATCTAGAAAAACAATAGAACATGCGCCCATCGCGCAGTAAAATTTTATCAATGCGCATTTGCTTTAAAAAGGTTGACCACCGCTGTTATATTGGATACTTTATTATTTTTTAATTTCTATAATATATGATTTCTTCTGACAGTGTTGTAAATACTAAATTTAACAATTTATTTTAAATAATCTAACGGGGAAACATGCATGGCATATCAAATTTATAATCGTGTATACGTTTAAGTATTTCTTTTTCAATATTGACAAATTCCCAAAACTTATTTACGCTCAAAAAGTTTTAACTAATATGGTAACTGATATTGGGTATACCCCCTATCACGTTCAAAGTCTGGGCCCTTATAAACTTATACTTAATAAAATAAACATACAATTTTAAATTATCGTTGACTTTAACAGTGTGCGCGCAGCTCCCAATTTTACACTCAACCACACGTGCCAAAACAAGTCTAATTTAATGAGTAAACAAACTCCCAAACACTTCAAAATTTAATATCTTTTGTAAAATACAAACAGGTCGGATAATAAATAAAAATCATAATTAATATTAAAATTCCATCAAACCTAATTTAATTTGCATACGTGGCAGAAATTATAGAATTACAATAATTGACGTGGTATTAAATTAAATTAAAAACGATTATAAATATTATTATCCAAAAGGATTAAAGTAAATTTTTGTACGAGGTGAATTCCTATTCCAAAAATTCAATAACTGTCTAATAAATTTTATGACATAATGCATTGTTATCAAATAATAAAAAAAAGGATAACTGAATAATAGAGTTGTATAAAATAATAGATGTGCAAATGATACTTCTATGAATATATTTGTACATGATTACATGACAGAGTCAAGCGGAAATAGAGGCATCTTGTGCTTCTGCGTTTCGTTTGGTGAGTGAGGTGAGAGGTAAACGAAACCCTTTCCCTCCGCTTCCTGTTCCTGAAATATCCTTAAAAGCCGGCAACACATTTGGAATGTCGATAGTAAAAACATCATACTTAAGTAACTAATATTACAATTCGTCGGCTGTTATCAGGGCCGTATTAAATCTATGTGACCTCTTGAAAACTTACGGGAATATACTTATTTGCCAAGGAGTAATTAGTAATATAATAAATAATATCAAACGTTTATTATTATATAATGGTAATTGCATACATTAATGAATAGCCAGATGATATCTCAAAAACCTCGTTTGGCTGTGCATAGCGGGGTATTGGTACCAACGCTAACATATGGAAGCGAAAGCTGGGTATGGCAGAAGAGGCATGAAAGCAGGATAAATGCAGTAGAAATGAGAGCGTTAAGAAGTATGATTGATGTGAAGATAACTGACAGGGTTCGAAATAATGTGATCAGAGAGCGTTGTGGCGTGAAAGAATATGTAGTGACACAAATTGAGAAAGGGATGCTGAGCTGGTTTGGACATGTGGAGAAGATGAATGAAAGTAGGTTGACAAAATAAATATATGAGGCGAGTGTAAATGGTAGAGTCGGGAGAGGAAGTCCTAGGCGAACATTCGACGATCAAATCGGAGACGTTCAAAAAAAGGCCAGGTCAAGAGTTTTCTAAACCAACGAGTATGCATGCGAAGATTGATGAAAGTGGGAGAAGCGAAAGACGTATGTCAGGACCGTAGCAAGTGGAAGAAGATTGTCCCTACCTACCCCGATGGGAACAAGGCATGAATATATACATAGATACATACATATACATTATTATATAAGGTACATACATACATTACATACATACATACATTATTGTATAACTAATGGCTAAATAAAAATATGCCGAAACAAAACAAATCTTTTACAATATTATAGCCACATAAATGGAATTCTTAATATACTAGAAATTAACTAAAAGGGTACTCAAACATAATACACTTTTATATGTATTAATTAATAACATCACATAATAATTTGGAGCGAATAACCTCGAGTATCACTCGAGTCTTAGTATTACTCTATGGATAAGAGAACATTCTGCGCGCGGTCGCATTACGTGGTTGCGCTTCAGGCCCCCCTCGTTTTAATACAGTTAAAAGACAAGAAAATTATGTAATTACATGTAAAAATTTAATGGACAGACAAATTTTCCAGGTCGAATGAAATGTTAATTTTTGACAAAAGTCGAACTAACAAAGATACAAGATATTTTTTATTTTTTATTTTTCTACAGTCTCCCTGTAAGTCTACACACTTCCTGCGATCCTCCCATATCTTTAACCCATTGTGCTATTTGCACACGGCGTCTTTCTCCTCATTTATTGAAAATCTATATCCTCCCGAGCGCAATTTAAAAAAAAAGTCGCTTGGGGCTAGACCTGGTGAGTAAGGAGAGCTGACCATGCAGCTCAAATCGTAATTCGTGGATTTTCACCATGGCAACCGCTGAGGTGAGGAGACGGCGCATTGCCTTTGTTAAACCGATTTTTTTTTTTGTAAATGTGGCCGTTTTTTCGCAAAGTCTGCCTTTAGCTTGTAAAGTAATGATGCATATGTATGCTCGTATAATGGCTTTTCCTGTTTGAAGATAATTGATTAAGATAATTTCACGATTTTCTCAAAAAACAGTCGCCATCACGTTGCCAGCCGAAAAAACAGCTTATGCTTTTTTTGGAGCCGATTCCTCCTTCGCAGTCCTCTGTTTTGACTGTATTTTTGTTTCGGGTAGTTGGCGCCTAAACTCTGATTTAATGCGTTTAAACTGTGCAAACAGAGGATTGGAAATATTCATTCCATCACGTTTTTAGTATAACGTGAGCCAACGCGGCATCCAACGGGTGGACTTACTCATGCCTAAATCTTGATTAAAAATGTAACACGTTCTTTGGGCATTTTCATAGTCTCTGCTATCTCTCTCACTTTAAATCTAGGGTCGTTTAGCCATTTGGTGAACTTTAGCGACATTATCGTCCGTGGTTGCAACTTTTGGCCGTCCCGAACGTTCATCGTTTTTCGACGGCGTTTTTCCCACGGCCTCTTTTAAAATCAGCTGCCCAAAATTTCACGGTGGTAAATGATGGCGCAAAGTCGCTGTACTCAGCGTCCAACTCATTTAAAATTTACCTCTTTTCGTATCGTATAAAGATATCAACGTTATAAGAATTCAGGTAAAAATACCTAACCAGCGTTATACATTTTTTTAGATATTTATGAAATACGTTGAACTCATGAACACTTTATCATGCTGTAAAGGAATAACAGACTAACTGTTTTAGGAATTACTGTGGCTTCCTTTCCTACACTATAAGTACTTATTAACTCTACTTCTATTCCATAATTAAAAGTTCGATCTCTCTAAAATACGGGAGCACTGCTAACTATCAATTGTATGCGTAAGAGGCACTGGTTAGCCGTATGCACGATATGTAATATCCACAGATTTACTCTGACATTAATATTAATACGTCTATGCTCTGTGCAAATGACTAAACTATGACACTATTATACCTTAAGTTGATATGATTGACATCTCGGTTGACATTCTTAAATTAAAAAAACATCATCCGTACACTTTTTGGTAAAATGTATTTTTTTAACTGATTTTGTTTTTAATTTCAACTTCACAACAAGAATGGAAGTCTAAAAATTAATTTAATCATTTGTACCTAATTTATGTAACTAAGAGTAAGGGTCCGTGTATCAATGGATATTTTGAAAGCAGAAATTGCTAAGAAACGGAAGCTCCTCGAAGAAAAGAATATTTTGGTTTGTTAAAGATTTGATGTTACACCTTTCATAGCATTCTAGAGAACTTGTTGTTTGCATAATTATGTTATAATGCTGTATTTACATGGACATTTTTATCTACTATCCAAGGCTTGTATCTATATAATACTAGCTGAACCCTGTCAAGCTTCAAAGTAACAAATTTTGTAAGTCCTGTTTTTTTAAAGTTGTTTATTTTTTTAACTTAAACCTTAACATAACCATAAATTCGAGCACAATCAATCAAGTGGTTTACAAGGGATAAACAAACAAATAAACAATAATTTTATATATGTAGATAATTATTTATTTAGTACCATTATAGCACCTGGTACTTATTGAAAGTTAGTAGGCAATACTGTAAAAGCTGAGCCATAATGTTTTTACTTAATTACTTTTGAAGGAGAATAATATGTTTGAAATACTTAAAACCCTACCTTTTGTGATTATGATAATCAGGAAGTATAATGGAATTAAAGTTTTATTCTGTGTACATAAATTTGTAATTTGTAAATTTTATTGACAGAATCCAACAAAAAAATACTTTAAACGGGGGGAGCTCATAGCAAAGGAACAAGAAGATTATTTTAAAAAGTATGGTTTAAAAGTCGAAGAACCTCAGAATGTTGACTCAGAGTCACAAGGGAAAGGTATTTATCAATTTTACCATAGGTCATACTTTGTTATCAATTACTCCCACAAAGCCACACAATTAAGAACTAAAAATGGTTATGTATGATTATAGCAGTTTATGTAAGTTAAATGTAGACTATTTGTATATCTGTTCTTTCATAGCAGATTCTCCAAATTATGTCGAAGTATGTAGTATAGTAAATAATACTAATTAAATACTAATATAAATTAAAATATTATTACAGCCAGTAAACAAGAAAGTGAGACAGACCAAACAGAAAGTGCATCACTGCCTAGAACTGAAGTAATTAAAAGATTAAGGGAGAGAGGGCATCCTATTATTTTGTTTGGTGAAAACGAATTGCAATCATTTAGAAGGCTCAGAAGAATAGAAATCCAAGAACCTGAAGCTAATAGGGTAAACAAATAATTTAACCTCATCACTGTAATATATGAGTATACAGTAGAATCTACCATCTACTATCACTTCTTTAATAGTCATCCGTTTTTAGCAACATAAATGCAAACTCAAGTTAGGCATCATTCAAACATACAAGGTGCAGCTGAAAATTTATGAGCCTAAGTACCTTTAAGTATCACTAATGATCATAGATCGGCACGACCCGTGCCACATGGTGTTAATGACCTCAATCATTATGTTAATATGGATATTCCCTGGGACTCCAGCTTTCGAATCGGCGAACGAAAATAATATATTCTCATTACAGTAAGTCCGTAACGGCGATAAGATTAATGATTTTGACCTTAAAATAAAACAACAAGAAATTCAAAATAGGTGTATATAATCATTAATCACAAACAATGTTACATAGAAGAGGTAGGCACAATACAATATAATTAATTAATTATGAAGGGTCGTTATGCACTTCAAATGATTATATTTTAACACTTACATGTTTTATATGAGTGCACGTAATATTTTACGCAGTATAAAATGAAACCATAGAGTATCAATATTTTCTTTAATGAAAAATGATACATTTTACGAGTTTATTTAATATTCTGACTTCTATTTACAAATACATAACTCTTAATTTTTGCGAATCATGTCAAGTCCATATTATTATTTCCTCTTTGAATCCCGCGGTGTGGCACGGGTCGTGCCGATCTATGCTAATGACTTGCGCTGCATAACACTAATTGCAGGTATCCTAAATAATAAAAATGTCAAGTTTCATGTCATTAGCATCATTATGCTATTAGTAATTTAACCGTAAACCTCACCATGTACGAGTCATCCATGCTTTGCTAGAAGAACAAGATGCAGATGATTCCAGTTTATGGGGAGTCTGTACCTTCATATACCACCGTAAAACATTGGAACCGAAAATTCAAACATGGCCGGGAGTCCCTCAAAGATGAACCCAGGTTGGGATGCCCTAACATTGCTGCTACCGAAGAAGACATTGAAAAAATTTCGAATTGTTCTCTGTTGATAAAACATGGATTCCACAGTAAGATCCGGTGTCAGAAAGAAACTCAAACTGGAAAGATCAGCGTCCAAGCTTAATTCCACTGTTTTTTGCACATAAAGACATGTTACTTTATACATAGACCAAATTGTTGACAATGCAGAATTACTTTGATGATCTCAAACATTCAATGCAATAATTATGTTATATCTATAGCCACTTACCTTACCTTTTTTAATCATGAATTCCTTTTTCAGGGTTTAAGAAATGACTTTCAAGAAGCAATGGATAAAGTGGATCAAGCATATTTGAATGAAATATTGGCATTAGGAACACATGTAAGTTTATTAATTTAGATTGGTGATTACCTCATGGTTGATTTAAACAATAATATCGATTTTGGTTTACAAAATAGAAATATTCAACTGCATTGTTTATATCAGTGCTTAAGGATCAGCAGGGACATTGTGTGATCTTAAGTTATCTGGTGTGTTACAGCTGGCAAGACCAATGCAAAAAAAACAGGAAGAGCCTTTAAATCTAGATTCTAAACCTATTATTTTTTTGATTCGACTTTCTTCAGGCGTTACTCTATGATGTCTTTCAATGACTTGCATAGGATGGGATTTTGTAGGTTTTATTATAATAAGTAATAATAATGCTAGTTATTATGCCATACTTTGGTTTATATAACAAAATGTCATTCAGTTATAACTCTAGTTTGACTATGTGTAGTTGCAGATGAATGTAAGTGCCCACTGCTGGGTAAAGGCCTCCTCAAAAAATATCTGAGAGGCATTTAGAGTCTAGCGTGGTCTAACGGTTGGTGGACTTGATATTTTTCAAACATGCAGGTCACTTGCGCTCTATGAAACTAAAGCGGCCACCCTGACCGACTACCACAGTTCTGATGAATTATAAATATAATATATAATGACTTAATGACATAAATATGTCAAAATCTTTTCTACTAAAGATTTAGCATTTAGTAAATAATGTTAGCCGTGCCGTGGTAGCCTAGTGGTCAGGGTGCTCACTTTAGTTTCATAGAGCGCGAGTGACCTGGGTTCGATCCCCGGTGCCGGCACCACGAAATTGTTAACAGCAATTTTAAGTGCTGTATTTACCACATGCTCAGTGGTGAAGGAAAACATCGTGAGGAATAATAAAAATATTATTTCGAGGATATGTGAAACCCGATACGCGTATTTGAGAAGGAGGCGTTTGCCCAGCAGTGGGTACTTACAGGCTGCTACTTTTAAACAATGTTAAATCATCTCTTGATATGACATGAGACTAGGATATTTTGCCTTTTAATGTATTTTATATTACAGATTTCTAAAGCATATAGTTTTCGTCCTGAACCTTTATATTACAATAATAGTACAAGGAGTGATAAAATCTGTTGTTGAGAGGAGTTTCGACTGTTCTGTAATAAGATAGATAAACTTAAAACCCACCTCGGTTGATCAGACCTACAGTTATTATTTTTTACATTGCTCATTTTGTATATGTATTTTACAGAATGACAATGAGAAAGCTAACAAAGAGGATGACTTGGATGATTCTATTACCTATGAATTCATTCAAGATATGGCAAAAACAATGGGTCAAGGCGATAGAAATCATGATATGAATGTTATAATGACATTGCTACAGGTATATTTATTAATTTAATTGATGCCAACAAAAGTACAAATTAATAATATCTGGTTATTATGTAATTATTTTTTTATTCATAATTTCTTAAAAATAAAATGCCTAGTCCAATGTTGCCATATGTCAAGACTGGACACCAATAATTTGCAGATATATTGGCTATCAAATGAGCCTCAGCTTGCTAAACATCTTAAATATTGGGAGGAGGTCTTTGTTAATCCTGAATACAGCACATATTATACTAGATTCAAACCTTGTAAGGTATATGAGAGTTTAGTCTTGACATGGCTAGATATATATAAAAAGAATTTAATATAAGAAGTTGGACAACTATTTTTACAACATAATAAAATATGTAATAAAAAATCAACTTACATATAATAAAAATAATCTCAAATTTTAGTTTCTGCTAAAAATGTGGGGCCAACAACTTAATTCAGCAACAGCGGCAGAGAAAACATCTGTTAAACATAAAATGGCCAGAGCAACATACACACAAACACAAGTGTATCTCAAGCCTCTCACCAGGAAATTAAAGAAAAAGACTTTACCTGAAGACATTTGTGACAGCTTAATGGAAATTACAAAACATCTCTTGGAACGAAACTACATAATGGTAATATTGTCAATTTTTGGTTGAATGGACAGGAATTTACCCTTTAAACTTATAGCTGACTAAGCCTTGAAATAAGCTGGAAGATATCGCTCTTTAGTGCTAAGACCTCCCTCTTAAGTTTTTCTTTATTTACACAATTTCATTCTTTTCGTGTTTTTGTAGTATGCAATAAAGTTTATTTATTCATACATACATGTATGGACATAGACTCTAAGAACCACATGATAACTTACTATTGGATGGCTTTGTCCTCGTAATTTTACCTTAAAGAAGTATTTTTAATAATGGGTAAATTAACAGATAATATTCAGTTTATTATAAAAATAATCAATGTCATTTCTTTCAGGCAAGCGACGCATACTTGCAAATGGCAATAGGAAATGCTCCATGGCCGATAGGTGTCACTATGGTCGGCATTCACGCCCGTACTGGACGTGAGAAGATCTTCTCTAAAAACGTTGCTCATGTGATGAATGATGAAACACAGAGAAAATATATACAGGCTTTGAAAAGACTAATGACAAAGTGCCAAGAATACTTTCCAACTGATCCATCCAGATGCGTTGAATATACTACTATAAGATAATACAATTCTCCATTTTGTTTTTTTTTATTGTTAAATATGTTGCATCATTAAAGACTTTTCCTGTCCAATTATACTTGCTCTAGATTGGCATGGAGCTAGACTCGGTAAAGTATACAAAACTACATGTGAGGTTACACAATTAAATGATAACAAGGTTATAGTACTAGTACTCTTAATTATTTTGAAAATAAGTATTTTTGAAAGAATTTTTTTAACAACTTAATCAAAATTGAACACCAGCGCTATTCGTAATAAATACTTAACTGACATTGGCAAGGTAACTGTCGGGGGCGCACTTCCTTTATTTAACTTCATTCAGATTTTTGGAATTTTGGGCACAGTGCCGAAAAATTTAGTTACGCATTCTTTCTATACATGAAAGTAGTAGTATTGAAAATATTTTTCAAGAGTACCTAGATAGACATGAATAATCAAAGACTATGAGATTTCTAGATACAAGCACCTCAAGCATCTCAAGCACCAGGGAAAAGTCATCCCAACCATCCAGTTTGAGGTCAGGTGTCTAGTATTGACAGACAGGAAGATTGGCAAACTCCTAGAATCTTGCTTACTTGCAGCCTGTACCTAAAAACGGCTACCGTGTCGATCCTGCCGATTATCTAACCATATTAATAACCTTCATACTCTACTTTTCTTTGATAGAGTCAGATACGCAAACTTTCCTAGCAGCAGGCTTCCTATGGTATATTACCTGAAATAATCGCCTGGATGTATTTACGATAAATTCTTGATGGCTGCTCGTCTGAGGAAATGTCAATTAACGCCGGAGTTCATTGTTCTTTTTCTGTTCTCGCCGCAAGTTTCTTTTTGCTGCATATACTTATCTATAATTATCTTTTGGAGCTCCGTAGCCTTGGGTGCTCTAAATTACAGCAGTCGTGAAGAAATATCTATCCATACAAAATTTTAATTTAGAAAAGCCTTAGTAAAGACCTAGCGCGATAATCACATGTCTCATCAACATCCAAGATCTCATCTCGACAGTCTGAAAGCCATAGTAGAGCGTGTGAATCTCACTTTGCAGACATTTTCTAACATAAGATTTAATGCCACCAAAACAGAAATGTGTTTTTTCAATGTTAAAGGGAGTCCCATCATCATGGCTCCTACTTTCAAAATAAATCTCTGGGATACACTGACCGCCATCGGTTATAACGAGTCGAAATCTCGTCTAACCTACATTTCTAATACTATTTAACGCGAAGGCTGCTTCAAGGAGGCTAAGAATCCTACATAGATTGGCATTCGAGTGATTAGGACGATACTAAAACTAAAATTAAGTTACTGTTCATAAAAAGACGCTAGTTACGATGCGGCTGTCTTGCATATTATTGTAAGACTCGTTATTTTCTGTGAGGCATATCGATACGATATTATGTCATATGTGTGTTACCGTTTATAGATATGTATTTGATGGAGTTATTGCTGTTAGCCGTTTTGGCTCTTATAGCTTCATAGGATAGCACCTGCGTCCTTGAGGCCACAGGTATATTACCATTTTTAGTTTTGGTTATTTATATCGGACTCAAGCCTCCAAGGTACGGCAGGGAGGTAACACTTACCCTATGCTTACTATACTCTATGGGTAACAGCTAAGGATATATCTATCTATATATATCTGTGGGTAATACAGTACTACTAGGGTACTGTAACTCATTAGTTGTCAAAACATAAGCTATGATCTATGTAATTTAAAAATAAGTTAAACATATTTTATGAAATTATTTTAAATTTAATTACAGAAATTATGCGTTAAACTATTTTACGATGTTTCTTGAGTATTTAATTAAATTTCATTTACAAGATTGTATCGATATTTTATCTGAATTAGATAATTTGGGGCACTACAGTATTAGAATAGAGTGAGAATTAATATTTACTGAATATAAATAATTACATCTAGGCCATGTTATGATACTTTCTTTTTATTACAGTTTTATGAAACTATTTGAAACATATCCTGATGTAGGCGATAACATTCTCTGTAACCCTGTAGAGAATTTACCCATGTGTAATATAGACATAATTAAAACCCAACAAAATATTCTAGAGAATGATGAATATAAGTGTTTAGTATCTAAACTACGGTATCCTTATTTAAAAAGGAATGTACATGCAAGATTTTTTGGGTTACCTGTTTGTCCAGAGTTACATCGTACTGTGTTTCCAAAAAATGTTGACATGGGATGTTTTTTGAAAATATCAGGTAATGTGTAAATTACAAAGTATTTATCAATTATTATAACTTATCTGTAGTAACAATTAAATTTGTGGCATGAATAATATTTCTGTAGTGTGCCTTTACTGATTTGTCTACTGTTATGTGATGTTAAATATGTTATATTTTTGGCCAAAGAACATCAAACATAATATAATTTTTTTTTTAAATGTATTAAATTATTTACAATATTAAAAGCATTTAGAAATTTATTTTATTACTCTACAGGGACAGTAGTTAGAGTGACACAAACAAAATTGTTAGAATATCAAAGAAAGTATGTATGTATGAAATGTAAATTTGAAAACTCTGTGGAGTCTAATTTTGAAAACCGCTATATTTTAAAGGCTCCATTTAAATGTGGTAATATGGAGACAAGATGTAGATGTTCAACATTCACTCAAATTAATATGGTATCCAGAGAATATTGTAGAGACTATCAAGAGATAAAGATACAAGTAGGTAGTAGATCAAATTTTCACTCCTATTTTTAAACTAGTTCTATCCCAGTCAGTCTGTTAACATACTCCCTTGAGTTATAAAGATGAAGGTATTACCTAAGTTTTTTAAAACAAAACTGTGATAGTGCATTTATTAATGCAATATATAATATAAACAACCTTACTGCAAGCTATCTTAGCAAATCTAATTATAATTTTTTTTAAATATATTGTATTAATTTCCGCCATAAACCACAAGTATATAAATTATTATCACGCTTGTTTGAAAAAGATGTTGTTCCTAAATTGAGGTATAAGGTTTTAATGATAACTCCAACTAAAATGAAGCACTGAAAACAAAGATTTATCACTTGACAGATGTGTTTCATAGTTCATTATAATTTTGATTACTATATTTGATACAGTGTAATAAACTTATTGTAATAAACAGCTTCATTAAAATAACTCAATTTAGGGAATAAAAATATAATGAGCATATAATTAAATAGTGTGCCTAACCTGAGCCATACATAGTATTTTGTTACTGTATTACTTTGGCAAGGGGCTGGATGATCTCTCTTAATTCATAACATGTATGTAGCAATAGAAGTTTTTTTGTTATGACTCAATAATAGTTAATTACAGTTTTATTATTTTAGGAGCAAGTGAATAAACTTAGTATTGGCACAATACCAGGATCAATGTGGGTAGTGATTGAAGATGATCTTGTGGACTGTTGTAAGCCTGGTGATGATGTAATAATTTGGTATGTTTTCATATTCTTACATGAAAAATATTGTTCATAGTATTAAACAGTTGGTTAACTGCATAACTGTGTAATATAACTAAGCGGTGGCGATAAAAGCCCGTTGTACCGGAAATGACCCTAGAGCATGTGAAAGTAGAGAAATTTTAAGAGGATGGAGTGAAATGTGAATATGAAAAACGGTTGAAAGAGCAATTTACTGATTTAGATGAGGTATGTGAGATAGAAGAGTTTTGGAAGACATTTAAAGATGGATTGGTAAATGTTGCGATTGATGTATGTGGTGATTCTGAAAGGAGGAAAGGTAGAAGACATAAGAATCTTTGGGTGGATGAAGAAGTGCAGAAAGTTGTGAATGAAAAGAAGAAGGCATGGCTGGATTGGTTAGCGACAAAAGCTAATCATAGAAAAATGTCTGTGACCATTGAGGATGTAAAGGATGCAAGAAAGGATTACAAAAAGGTGAAAGCGTTGGTGAAAGAGGTTGTTAGGAGAAAAAAAGACGAGAATAAGGATGATTTTGATACGCCTTTCTGATAACTTCCGATCGAACATAAAAATGTTCTGGAAATTGATTAGATTAGCTTGAGGAAAATCAGCAATTTTAGAGCTCTTTAAAATTAGAAGTCAGGATGGTAATATTATAAAAGGAGATGAATGTGTACTAAAGAGATGGAAGGAATATTTTAAAAGTCTATTTAAAAGAGTTGAGGCACCTCAGATGCAGGAATGCCCCCTCAAGAAACGAATAAAAGTGAATCAGACAGAGACATAAGTATGGATGAGATTATGAAAGCACTGAAGAGCATGAAACCAGGTAAAGCAGCAGGATATGATAGGGTGGCGGTCGAAATGCTGACAACTGGACAGGGCATGGTAGCGTGGTCAGTTGTACTGCCTTTTCAACTTGTAACAGTACCGGGAGACTGGTGCAAGGCTGCAATCGTGCCACAGTACAAAGGAAAAGGGTTGCAACAAGATTGTAAAAATTACCGAGGTATTAGCCTACTCAGTGTCGTCGGCAAATTGAATGCTAAAGTTTTGATAGAGAGAGTCATGGATGAAACTGCTGAATATATATGGGATGTGTCAGCAGGATTTCGAAAGGGGATGGAATGCACGGATCAGGTATTCTCCTTAAGGTGTTAGACAGGGCATCAGGGTTAGTGTAGCATCCCCATGGCTGTTCAATTTATTCATGGATATTTGTTTGACAGATTTGAAGGAGAGTGATTATGAACTAAGAACAAATGAGTTGCTTGTTAAATATTTGTTCTACTCTGACGATCAAGTCTTACTTGTGTCAACGGCTGAAGAAGTGCTTGAAGTGCTCGAAGTTGGGGACAATAATGAATGGGGCACTGGAAAGAAAGGGATTGAAAGTAAACGTTAATAAGACTTTAGGAAACGTTAATAGAAGAGTAGAATATATGGAGTATTATGTATAGAAAAGAACAGTATTTTGTTACAGTGGCATAGTCCGTCGGAGGTGGCGTCCGTCAATACAAAATAAGAGATCAGAGGTGGAGTTAGTGATACAAGCTAATTATGTAGAAGTAAGCAATGCACAGAGATCTGAAGTGATAGCTACAGCTCCTGATATCAAAGATTGTTTTAATGAATACTGGTCTAAATTTGAAGCATGTCCGTTGAAAGGCAGGGATCAGATTCTTGCTTCTGTGTGTCCACAGGTTAGTTAGTTGTATAATCACAGAGATATAATAAAAAATGTAATAAAGATCTAATTATATTATAACCCATATATTTCAATTCAACATACCTGATTGCCAGTGTAGAACAGCAGTATAACTGTTGTGGTCCTTGTGGTCAGAGAAAATACTATCGGGGCTTAGTAGTAGTGTGCTCGCTTTATATCGTCATAGTATGTGAGTGGTTAGGGTGCTTATAGTTTACCAAATGCTTGATAATTGAGAAAACGTAGTGCTTAGATGTGTGACAAACAGTTTTAAATAGAAACTAGTTTCGTCCAACGCCTGACACATTTGGGCCCTATTCTCGTTTTAATCTTTATCAACGACATTTGTGACTTTATTCATTACATGAACTACTACACTGGCTTCTTTGAAGGATTCAATGGATGTCCAAAAAATAATAACAATTAACCAGTTAAGCTCCTATAATTTACCATATCGCCTTATAATATTTATAATGTAATTAAAAGTTTTATTTAGATTAGTGTAATTAGTTAAAAGTGTTATTCTTAATGTTGTACACTTTGACTCCTGTTAATAATTAATGTTAGGATAAAATTATTTTACACCTTATTGTGGCAGGGACATTTTTTTAATGTTTTTACTCAAATGTTAATGTCAAGTTAAATGTTAGACTAATTTCGAATTAAAATAAAAAAATCGAATTAATTGCCTACATATTTTTTTTTTAGGTTTATGGTTTGCATTTAGTAAAATTGGCAGTAATGCTTACAATGATCTCTGGGGCTAATCATGCATTAGAAGACGAGAGCAACAAGTTAGCACAAGACGATAAATATACAATGCATGTTAGAGACCAGTGTCACCTGCTTTTAGTTGGTGATCCAGGTATGACACATATCTTCAAGTTGTATATCGTCATCTGGTTACTAATGAACCTTTTTGTCTCCATAAAACATTCATATTGTTGTATATCTGATCATTCAAACCCTCGCGACTGATCATTCAGTCTACGACGGTGGTCTAAAAGTTTCCGACTTTAACGTGAAGATAAAAACTAGAGATGGTGGTTGCGCATCGTTTGACTGGTACTCACTATTTTCAGGAGGAGGACAAAAGAGAAGGCCATTACCTTCGTAAACAACTATTTTGCAGAGAAAGACGCAGAGTACTATTTAGACGGTTTAAAGAGCATGGGAGCATCGCTGGGCAATTAGATGTAGAAAATCAAAAATAAATTTAAAGAATAAAATATCTTGTATCTTTGTTAGGTCGGAAACTTTTCAGACCACCCTCGTACTACTAATGCATAACATATTTTTGTACTTGTTGTAGGGGATTATTAATCAAGCATGGAATAAGTATGGATCCCAAAATAAGTTATTTTATTTGGCCAATAAACCATATCATTTTCTGTACAGTAGACTTACACCCTAAACCTAAAACCCTCAAACCGGTACTACAATTGCAAAACTGCCTATCAAAGGTGGACTTGGGAGACCTATGTCCTCCAGGTAGACTTTATACGGTATATGACGTGTCTTATACTCATTTCAGGTACAGGCAAATCACAGTTACTTCGAGCCAGTGCAGAGTTAACGCCTCGCTCTGTGTTTACATCTGGTGCAGGAAGCACAAGGGCGGGTCTGACTTGTGCAGCGCTTAAAGTAAGCGAATCACAGTCTGTTTCAACTATTAGCATTACGCTTCTGAATATTTTGTGGTGTTTATTGATCTTAGCGTGATGTCAGTGACGTGACCCTTCTCTGCGTCCTCTATTGCTAGCCATTCGCTTTACCTCAGTCTTTCAACTAGTTATGCAGAGATATGTTTTGACCTTTGTCTGCTCTATAAAATCTCTCGTAAAATTAAAGTAACTGATATAGTTCTAAGGATTAGAAAACTGATTAGGCAATAAGCCGGCCACAAGACTTTTAAAACTGATATCTATTTGTTTCCGCAAACATGGAAATTTTTGTCTAATTGGTCACTTTCCTACATTTAAGTCTGTATTTCGGGCACATAGGGCCTTAGGCACATTTTGATGTCAAAATGTGCCACCGCGTATCTTTCGTTCGAAAAAGATTACATGGCAATCTCCGGAAGCAAACCTGGCGACGAGGCTTGCCACCCGGATATCATCAGATTTAGTTAAATATTCGCTGATGGATAATTTATTACTTAAAAATGACTGATTTTACATCGCTGTCATATTCTTAGATGTTATTTTTTCCAGGAAGATGGTGAATGGCAATTAGAAGCAGGCGCTTTAGTTCTATCCGATGGGGGAGTTTGTTGTATCGATGAGATCTCGCATCTAAGGGAGCACGACCGTACCGCTATACATGAGGCTATGGAGCAGCAAACCATTTCTATCGCTAAGGTCACAAGGGATTTTAATATAAAACAAATTGTTAACTCATTCTAACTGTAACACTAGACTTAAAATAATTAGGTTGGTTGTATAACAGATGCTGCCTAGACTAATACTTGGTAAATTTTACTATCAATAATGTGACTCACTATAACTGTGCATCTACTTACAAGTAGTTGTCACAACATAACCTTGTACGTGATAGAGACACGGTGTTCCTTTAAGAACACCTTCATTTTTATCGTTGAACATACATGTTCAACATGGGCGTATGGGTTTTTCTTTGAGAAAAAGCAAGCAGGCGGTTTTTCAGAGAGGCTCAAGTCCAACTTAGACTGTTAAGAAAAAAAATCCACTACTATATTATATTGCAGAACTGCGAAACCTGTGGTCGCAGGTTCGAGCCAACCATTCGGGTATTGTCGTGAACCTCTCTAAATAGTAACTAATGTTGGTGTGGTTAATAGGAAAAAAAAATGTAGAACTAGGGCTAATTATTTCACAGAAAGTAGTGAAATCTTCAAATGCGTGTATTTTTTTTCTATGAAATTAAAGTTTTTGATTTGTATAATATAGCACGCTAATTACATGTAGATGTAATGATTTTTGGAATAATGGTAGTTAATAGTTGTAAAAGATTTACGTATGAAATGACAATTCTCGATATTTTACGCTGCCTTTTGTTGTTTTGGAGGAACAAAATGCAACTGCGAACGATAAATTTATTTTTACTAAATTTCTAAATCGCAATGTTTTGACCGACTCCTCGTACACACATTGACACGATTTGTACAAGAGCAACAAACTATAGCTCCGTTGAGACTACTTTTTCTATAATGTCTTTACAACAATTTCAATTATGTCTAATTGTCATATTTGTTTATACTGGAAAAAATCTGATTGGAATTGGAACAAACTATTGAAGTTTTCGTTGCCGGTGTCTATCTGAAGATACGACCTAAAAACGAAGATGTTTGAATTGCAATTTGCCTTGATAACATAGTTTGTTATGAAACACAATAGTTATATAATTTGTTAATTTTAGGCTGGCATAGTGTGCAAATTAAATACTCGTTGTGCCGTCATAGCGGCATGCAATCCGAAAGGACATTATCAAACCGACGAGCCACTTACTGCAAATGTATCTTTGGGAACTCCTTTGTTAAGCAGGTAAATTAATTGTAAGTGTACGTAAATATTTACCTTTACTTTCAATATTCTTGCAATGGGTTGGTGGATTTCATTCTAAATACTATAATATTATACTTAGAAATATGCTGTTTCATAATCCTTTGAACTATATTCTTCTCTAGGTTTCCTCTTCATATTACCTTCACTGCGGTAAATTGGTAAATTTGTATGGGCGGGATCCCCACTTAGCTACCGCAGTTCAAAGAAAACACATAGACATTGGATATGATCATTAGTATTTTTACCCAGAGCCCACTGTATATTGAGGTAGAAAAGAGGTTTATTGTCCTTCGTTCGAGCGAACAAATTTCCTTTTATTTATTAATTCTTTACGTGAAGGGTTAAATGACTATTGTGTTTGTATGCATACAGTCAGTGAAAGAGACAATGGCGAAGTCTCAAATTTAGTTTTATTTGAGTTTAATGGATGACCAACCAAATTATCATTTCTACGTAATTTCTGGAGTCTCTGTTACTTTTGGATTACTTTGTGCCACGTAAAGGGTCGGCTCTACTGAGGATGGTGATTGCGCTCTCAGATCACAGTATACGCTGCTGCGTTTCGTAATCGTTAGTGTTGGTTGATAACAATAACCAGAAGCTCAATTTTTGTACATGCTATAGCCAAGCGGTGGCTTTTGAATGTTCGAAAGGGCGTGAAAAAGAGGCATCTTGTGCTTTTGCGGTTCGTTCGGAGTGTGCTCTCTTTCCCATAAGAAAATAAAATTACTAGTAACGAGGTATTGCATTTTAGTATTCAAGGGTAAACTAATGTAAATAAATACACACGTTATGACTTGATATGTTTACATGTTGCGGAACTTAAATCAGTGTTAGGACAGTATTGCTGGTAGTGGTTCAGCACTTATCACCACCTTCCTGCTCAGCATTTTGAGCAATATTTACATACCTACTTTTGTTGACGCTTTCTTTGAAATACCTACATTTCTAATTTACTCATTCCTCCTTCCCCATAATTATCGTCGATGCTCCGTTTTGATATGGAACCTAAGTGACCGTCGTGCAATGGACGTTTTAATTTGTCGTTTTTGGTGCGCACTTCGCAATTGTTGAAAACTGGACCGGTGTTAGGTTTTGCAAATCACTTCAATTGTCAGAATGACTTTCTTTGCTCTTACAGATTTGACCTGATATTCATTCTACTTGATTCAAAAAACATAGAATGGGATAAATTAGTCTCGTCATACATTCTGTTTGGTGAATCTAACAAAACGGAGACAAAAAGTAAATGGAGCATTGAAAAGTTACAGGTAACATTGAAAAGAAAAGACTCAAAAGAAAACTACAAAAAGTGTGATTGACAAATAATGATACAAAATTTCCAGATGTACATTGGTTTAGTTGGACCAAGATATACTGAAATGACGAAATCAGCTAATGCCATACTTCAATCCTATTATATGATACAGAGGAAATCCGAGAACAGAGATCCTTCCAGGACAACAGTTAGGATGCTAGACAGCCTTGTTAGGTTTGTAAAGAAGTTTTTTCTTATTATGATATAATCAAAGTTCAGTGAGCGCTGTAGCCTAAGAGATGAAAATTCACCTTTATGATAGTATGCTGGAGAGTGAAACTTGAATGAGAATTATGTCTAGACTGCTATTCTCTACTCTCTGAAATTTACTTTACATCATAATGTTCAAAGCAATTACCCAACAGCTTTTTAAGATATAACATGTATATATATTTACACCCCAGTCTGTGTATTTTAGGCTTGGCATCTTTCTAGGTTTGTAAGCATTTCACTGAGTCGATTCTTGTGATGTATTACATAGGATTGGGTGGTAAAGTTATTACACCACTAACATGTGGCAACACCCTTACTCTTATAAATTACTGTTACAGATTATCACATGCTCATTGTCGACTTATGTATCGCAAGACTATATTACCAATCGATGCGATAATGGCCGTATCTTTGGTCGATTTATCAATGCAAGATTGTACATTGAATGATACAATGGACGCTTTGCATTCAACATTTCAAAAGTATCCAGATTTTGAATACCTATGCACTGCAAGGAAAGTCTTGAAACACTTAAATCTACAACAAATATGGAAAGAAGAGTTGCTTTATTATGCAAAGTTGTTGCAAGTTGATCATAAAACTTTAGAAAGTGAGGTAGAAAAGGGGAATCCTCAATTATTTACCAAATTTGATGAAGTGACAGATGATAATATTCCATTATCGGTTGCACTTGTCACGAGTTCATATTTTAATAAGAATGTGAAGAAACCTGAGCACCATTACGAATCATTAAATAAAGAAGACATTAATAACGACGATAACAAAGATAAAAGAAATATAGTTAACGATAGGTTAGCAGCTACGCTTAAGAAACACGCAGGTCTTAATAAACGGGAATGTAAATTGCCGAATGTTTCCTGCAAGAGAAAGAAAAGGGAAGTAACTGTAGACACTACTACAGTTAAAAAGAAACTGTTTAAAAGATCAAAAGTTAGCAAAGTAACCAATCTTGAAAATTCTTTTGATAGTGATGAACATTGCATGGATACGACTATAATGTTAAATGCTGTTCCGAGTGTTAATGATGTTTTCAATAATTTAGGAATTGATTTAAAGATGGATAATGATTCACTTAAAAACGAAAAAAAAAGTGGGCATAATATTGATTCTGAACACAAAATTGGAAACGAAAATCCTAATGAAAATACTATGTCATCTGAGTCGAAATACAAAGAAAGCAAACAAATTTCCAAAGCGAAACGTTCTTTACAACAATTTAAATTTATTAAAAAACATGTCAATACTAAAGTTATTGAAGAAAATGTTGTAAAAGGTTCTGATGCAGTGATAGCAATCACAAATATTAAAAAGGAACTAAATGAAAGTATGCCTAATAGGAGTTTTGAAAAACCTGCTTCTGCATCTAGCTCACAAATATCTATTTTTGAGAGCACCGATTGTGATATAGATTTAGATTTATAATATACACTCGCATCTGTAATCCTTGTCTTATCAGAGACGTCAATATTTACAAAACGCTTGCAGTAGGTCCAAAAACCATAGTTACAATACATAGAAGCATCTACTTTTGACCACACTATATAGTATCAAATTGTGACAAAATAGTCTTTCACTACTCTTCCGAAATTGTAATCATGTTAAGCACATTTACCCTTAGTCATCTTTTACTGCTTCTGAGGTCAGATAAGGGCGATGCACCCGGATGGCTGCACCACATGCAGGTGAGGTTAGTATATCGAAGAACAGCAAAATACACAGTGTAGTTTATAAAATTATGGTACTCAATAAATTTTTTTATCTATAAATACATTTTATTATTTATAATTTACTCTAAAACATATTTTAGATACTATTAGTATTTGAAGCTTTGTAAGGATCATTTTCATAATTCTCTATTAGAAGGTTTTTAAATCTTCGCACTGTCATATTTATATTTTCTTCTTTGGCAACTATATTAAGCACTTCGACGCGTGACACATTTAAGTGGTCTTGATTAAGAGGGCTAATGTTTTTTATAACATCTATTTCAAAGCCTACTCTCACCTGCAAAAAGAAATAATTAAATTATACTTCATGTTTAGTGTAATAGGAAAATTTATAAAACTAAAGTATACATACAGGAATGCTCTTTTTCATAATCTTCTTTCCATTTACTCTTATTTTGCTTTCATAGAACACTTGCTCGATTTTGCTAAAAAAAATTAAGAACGTTAATAAACAATGGTGGCTATTATCACTTAATACAGTTTAAATGATGTCTGTGATAATTAAGGCTGCAATACTAGTGGTCTTTCTGATATTTCCTCTTTCCGTGGAAGAGCCAAGCGGGGTTTTTGCTGCTGCTCTAATGGGCTGACTTCGACTATTCGATCACTGGACTTTGTGTATTTCCCCTTTTTCTTCCCGAAGTGTCGCTGGAAGGGTACTGAGAAAACACTGCAGGTTGAAGTAGATTTTATGGTAATTCCATTTGCAATATGAAGTGATGCATGAAATGTTAGTCGAATGACATCTATCACAATGATCAGAGCACTTTTCACCCTAGCTTATTTGGTACAATGTGACAAGTGGTAGAGCCAAGCAGCAGCTTTTAGCAAACTTTTGGTTTGTACCTTTCTCCCATGAGACACAAAAATAATGTTTTTATATCATGTCAAAAATAAGTCATTCAGTAAAAGAATGGATACATTTAAAAAAAAAACTTAATAACATTCTTTAATTTACATGGTTGTAGCAAATTTTAAAAAGGTCAAAATGCAGTATAGGAAAAAGTTATTTTAGAATGTATTGGTAGACAAAAACCCTTCCTGTGAGCTGAATAATTATAATCAATATTCAAAAACAAGCAAACAACTAATTTGGGAAAACTCTTTAATTAAAATAATCAAATTAAGTATTAAATTATTATTATTTGTAAATTGAAAGCAACTTATTAGCAGAGAGATAGACATATTTGTTCTTGGAATACCAAGATCTCATAAAGTCTCCATACTGAATTAAAATTTTTCTTTTGATTGGCATTGAAATGATTAGTTCACTACACTATATTCATTTGTACTAACATGACAATAAAAATTTACTAATGACTAATGAATTTAATTGATGACATTATCTGGGTTATAAATATTAAATCTTAGACAATAGTGATCATTATTTTACTAGTTATCCTTTAGTAACGGTAATTGGCTGAAATGAAAACTGCACTATGATTAAATTAATTACAAATTAAGGAAAAGCCGAAAAATAGATATGCACAGATATGGTTGTTTACTAAAATTCAGCATGTTCATTATTAACTGTTCACTAGTGGTCCAGTATGTTTAAAAGGGGTAGAGAGAGAGTGTATTGAAAATAACGCACCTCAGCAGCCGCTAACTGTCTGTGTGGATAAGTATGTGAAAACTGAAAATTTAAATGATGGGAGAGATGATTAACATAGAGAGATGGTACCATAAACATGATTTTTCAAGACCTTAACCTTACAATAATTAGTGTAAGATAGGTTCTGCAACTACTCACCAGCTCCACTCGAGAGTTTTTTCTCAAATTTGAAAAGAAAACCATGGGGAACAATTTTCTGACTATGAACAACAGAAGGTGGCAAGATTGACATCAGACAAGGAGTTTTACTTTTTAAAGGGTACAGAAAAGTTTCTTTCAAGATAATACATTATGTCTGCATTAATTAAATTATTTTTTTCATGCCCATACTGAAAATGTATTGAACACCTTTCAAAAGGCATTTAAGTTCAAACATTGTGCCTATATTAAGCAATATTGGAAGTAATACTCACTTTCTAGATACTCCTAGAGCTGATTTAAGTACAACATCTGCCCTCAAAGAAGTTGTGTTGAATTTTAAAACTTTTGAATCTTTTGATAGTGAAGCATCTTCATCACTACAGACATCTTGTTCATCATCTGAGTCCAAGTTATTCTGCTATTCTTAGATCAAGAAAATATAACTAATAACCTCCCTTCTTTGTTGAGGCCAATGACCAGTGGAGATTTTTATGACAATCAATGAATTGCATAAATGAATGCAATTTTTTTAAGATTATGATACAAAAATTTGTTTTCATGTCTCACTTTTATTAGTATACAGAAATGACTACCATTGTGTTAAATTAGCAAAAGAGACCAACATTTATACACCTTTCTTTATTCCCTATTAAAACATGCCATAATATTTTCAGATTTAGATTACAATTATAACAACTAGCATTTAAAATATCATGAAATACTTTGTATATACATGGTCTTTTCAGAGCTTTGATACCTTACTGAACTTGTTTATCACATGTCCAGATGTGGAGCAGGATTAATATCCCAATGGTAGTAATATTATTACACAATTTAAAACATACAAAGTTGCACTTGTGAGACAGTTTTGATAACAGTTCAATCCTTATAACTTTTCTTTTAGTAATAATCGAATAGTCATTAGTTGCAATAAAAGCAGACTTCAATAAAAAAAGACTTATTTATGTATTAATATCTTACGGTTATGTTAAAACATATCATACCTTTTTCGATTTATGTCGAAAAGAAACGTACAAAACATTTACAGGGCAACAAGCTATCGGCTTTACAGAACTTTGAATGTTCAGATTATTTGTTGCACTATGTAAGTACTGAACTCTAATTTCTTGCTTTATTAAGCGATTTCGTAAAATTGCAAATGTTATTCCTCGACAAAATGTGTTCATTTTTAACAGTTGTATCTGTATTTTAATGTTTACACCGAGTTATTATGTAAAAAATAATCAGACCGAATATCATCTCAACATTGAAATAGAAATTCTGTGAACGCTAAACGACAATGTTTAATTACAAAGCAGATATTAAAAGCAGTTAAATAAAATTTAGCTTAAGCACTTTTTTTTTTATCGGTTTGCTATCTATTCTGTAGAAATATAATTTTTTCATGTGATAGCGTGGCTACAATAATATAACTCCATTTATTATGGACTCCTGAAATTCTGTCGAGTATCACCAGTGACTCGCATAATAATTTATTTTTCACATAATCAGATGTTGATTCGCTGTAATACTTATATCAACCTTTAAATAATTAATAACTATCTATATTTTAGGCTGTTTCGAACTGCTGTCTACTGCATTTGATAAAGTAGATCAAAATAATATCAATAGAATCGCAGTTCAATGGCTGCTGTTGCGATAAGCTCGCGCGGCTTTCGTTAGTGTCGTAGGATCTGTATCGCACACACAGTTGCTGTTTTTTTTATGGTATAGGGGGGAAACGAGCAAATAGCTCACCTGATAGTACGAAATTACCGTCACCCATGTACATATGCAACACCATAAGAGCTGCATGTGCGGAAGAGAGGATGTGGATGGATGATGGAGAGGGGGAGTGGGCCTCCTGTTACCTTAGTCACCGAACGAAACTCAGAAATACAAGATGGTCCTCTACTTCACGCCGGTAATCTACGTGACCGGGGTGCTACACCGGGTGTCTCTTCCCATTTGAGCAGCGGCAAAAGCCACTGCTTGGCTCTTCCACGGAAACATTATATATAGCTTACTATATTATAGCTTACAATACATTCTGCGCTTAAAACATAGCAGTTCGTTGTAGCGCGTTTTTGTTTGTAGCGGTTGTGAATACGACTATGAACGACAGTGTCAAACTATCAATGTTAATCTGTGATGATTATGAGGTTCGCTCTCTCTTTCTTTCTTTTATGCTTTCTCTTAGAAGAATTCTGGCTGTATCATGTCAATCATGAAAGATTTAAAGACTAACTTTTAACTTATGTATTTTGAATTCAGAGTGAGAATTCCGAATCTAAAACAAAAAGGATAAATACTTTTAATTCCCTTCACCTTAATTATAGGTCTACCAGGATCTGATGTCAAAAAGGGAAAAAAGAAATTGACGCTAGCAATACTGGGGAAATTGGAGGCAAACGTTTTGATACTTTTTTTCCTTATATCGGCTGATTCTATGTGTGATACATGCAAATATAAAAATTTATCCAATGATCAAGGAAAATTTTTGAAAATCTTACTGTGGCGAATGTGGGGTTCGAAATTTAGATGAAAACTCCAATTACTCTGTTCGAGTTTATTAATTAATTATAGGCAATCAGAACTTGAAAATGGTTCCAAATACTGCACATCCATAAAAAAGTCTTCATCGGAAGAGGAAGACGAGGAAGACGCAGTATTTATGATAAACCTTTCCTCCTGCATCTTTATTAATCGATCTTGTTCTATGAAGTGATTTTCAATTTTTAGGATATGTCTTGAGGCTCCCACCCTCAAGACTTTGTGGCCGTGTGATTTTAAAATCTCATGTATCTGATATTTAGGTTCAGACTTATGATTTTTCACTGCTTCCAGTAATTTACATTTACGCCAATTATCGTCGTAAGGGATATTGTTTGATTGGTCATTCTTTTATAACAGCAATACGGTCGGCTTGTGTAGGCGGTTTGTTTAATTGTACAGAATGGTACTTGGCGTTGTCCATGACTTTTAGATAAGGTTTTGTAAGGTTGGGAATCAACTTCTCCGTAACCGATTTTGTAAAGTTATCTTTATTCATATCATGGTAGTCAGCAGATGTACTCTTCGACCTATACACCAAACAACAGTTTGGCACAAAACCATTTTCTCCACCAGCATGTACAATGATCCATCTAGTCCCTGCCGAAATACTTTTAGATAGGCCTGCAATATCTTTATTTTGCCAGCATTTGTTCACTGAAAATGAACCATGTATGTAGGTTTCATCTAAATAAACCACATCTAGCGTATCATCGGCTTCTCGATTGCATACGCTCCAAATACTTGAATCTCTGTATCTTTATGTCATGTCGCTCCATTAAAATAGTCCCTTTTGATGGCACTTCACGAATTCGAATCCGATGTCTTTCAAAATAAGTCTGAAGACAAAATAAGATTGTTATTTTTAGATTACTATGTTTTTAGATTATTTTCAAACTGAAAGAAAATGAAATTCATTTTTGTTACTTTAATCATTCTCTTCCTCCATTGAAATTGATTTCCTCCCGAAGAATTTGTAGCAATTTCATGACAGTGGGTATTTCTTTTCGTACAGTGTAAAAGTCATGTATCTTGTTTCTGATCAATTCTAAATCAAAACTATCCAAGTTTATTTTTTTTTCCCACCTTTCCTCTTTTTACCGGGCGTACTAAATACGCCTCTGTTAGATCTGCCTTCAGCAACAATTCGTCTTATGGTAGTATTAGAAACCCCTGAAATAAACCAAAGTTTAGTATACAAAGTATCAAGACGGGTATTCAAAGTATTCCTACTAACCAGTCAACGCTTGCACATGGCTCAATATCGATGATTGTGTTTGTTCTGCACCTTGTTCATCAAGTATTCTTTGATAAACATTGAAAACAATATTTCTTGCTTGTGATCGAAGAGGTTTCTTCGACATTTTCACCACATTTTAAAGGAAATTTGAAGCCAAACCAAAAACAATTCCTCGAAATTTCAGTTGACAGATGACATTTTTTTTGTTGCCATTTGAAAGTCACTATTTTTTTAATTTTTTTTTGCCATCAGATTTCTGGCAGACCTATACTTACACACATAATCTACACATTATGTATACATAAAATTAATTCAACTTGAGAAATGTCATCGTTAAGTTTCTTCTTTTGAAGAAGGCTCGAATGGATCGGAGTTCATACAACCATGAAGCCGAAGCGGTCACTCCGAGTGAGCTTCACGTGGGAGAATGGTGCTCGCATCTACCACTAACAACTAAAGACTATTAATGGTTATGTCGGGATCAGCATTGAAGATGCCGGACCGGTAGATACGCTGTAGGTCCGGTGGCATTTATAGCTTCGCCGGAAGAGACTTACGACGAAGGCCGCTGCTTTGAACCGCTACCCTCCGCAGCCGAAATGTGGCCAGCGACGAATCCTTTGGTCAGATCCGCCATTGGGTGCCGCGATGGCTGGTGCGTCTTAGTGCTTGCTTTCCTGATCCTCATGGGCTCTGGGAGGTGGACTGGGTGGGACTTTGAAATTTTCGAGAAAAGTCACTGAACATTTCCGGAATAAAAACTGTTATAGATTATAAGGAGTAACTGAGCCTACCTTCAAAAATGTCTTAGCGGCTTCCAACATGAGTTTGGACCAACAGACAGACAAAAATTTTTAAAATGGGTTTTTGAGTTTTGGTATTGTGTAAATAATCATATAAACCAAAAGAAAAGAGCGCGTGTAACTCCGTCACTTGACAGAAGAGAAAATTCCACTCTGTACTAAAATAGCTGCTTAGGACCTACATATTAATTAATCAATAAGTAATAATTATCAATTACTATTATTTTAACAATTTTATTAATAAAATAAATCCCTACACTATTTAAACAAATTTATATTCCACGCATAAAATACAAGACTTACAGCAAACTGAACCGTTGCACGAAAATGTTTCACTCAAAGTCGATCTTTAAATTATACTGTCATCGCGCCCAAAGAAGTTTCACTTCAAAAAGTCGATATTTCGGAATCATAGATATTCATTTTAATATTATTTATATGTATAGATAGCTTTTCTTGTCATTAATAACTAGAGATGTTGTTTTTTTTCTCTTTATTAATTAAATAGGGTTTGTCACGCAGAGAAGTCACCCCAATCGTGCTAATTATAACAATCTTCTCTTAAAATACTTAGACACTAGTCTATAGAGTACTTTTGCTTCTTCGGAAATTGAAAAAGCAAGAATACTGTAAGAAACATCAACTTTTTTTTGTTTAAAATTTGGAAAACGTATGAAATAATTACATCTTTTTACTAAGTGGTAGGCTTCTTCTCTAGAGCCTACCCAAGCGACTGCTAGAGTCGCCTGGGTATATCATCCATGTCGCGATCATTTCTGTCGCCTATTAGCAGGGCAACCACTCTTGACTTCCTGTTTGAAAGGCATACGGAGCCAGTATAATTAGAAGCTATGAGGTATTCTACCTCAATGCTCAAGAGTGTCAACCCTTATGTAACCTCCTTCGATTGAAGTTGTTTGCTAGTGCCCATGGGCTTAAGTAATCAGTTACCATCAGGTGAACTGTTAGTTCGTCACCCAAACCTTTAAAAAATAGTATGGAGAATTCAAATATGAATGAACGTATATATGTAACACAAAAGGAAGTATCCATTTCCAGAATATTATCGACGATTACAAAGGGCGCGTGGCCCGGGGCCGTGGGATCGCACTTCACTCGAGTGTCAGCTTGTAAGTCGATATTATCTACATTCTACATTGAGGCGACGTCAAGGCGCTGCAAAGTAAACAACTATCGCCGATATGAGTGCATATTTCCTCGAGTGTAAATGGCGATAGTTTTGCATTTCTTTTCATTGAATTTCTTCAATACCTACCTACTAGTTACCTGTTACATAGTAAAAAACGCGAAATTAATATTTACTTGAATATGTAAAAAGTTTAGGCTACGTTTACGTTAAAACGTTAATCATTTATCATTATTATCTGAATAGGTGTAAACCACCTATGAAAAACACGTTCATCGCCATTTTTCTAGGTATTTGCTTTGAGTTTAATAATCTGAGTATTTTATGAAAACATCCGAGCTTAAAGTCAATACGTCTATTGGTATCTAGAAAAGGTTCCTGTCCTTCTTTACTAAGAGTGGATACAGATAGGGGGCCTATGAAGAGAGGGTCTCTTAGCAATGGTTCTTTTTTCGACAAATAGATGAAAGCGAATTTTTTTTAATTAAGAAGGGAAATCTTGCGATCCTCTACATTTATGTATTACTCGGGATATAACAGCTTAAAAGTACTTTAGTTTAAAAAGTAGTAAAAATTTGCATTCTTATTTGACGATATGGGCACGTGGACACTTGTCGAGAAAATTTTCTAGCCTTCATAGACAGCTATGAGTCAATGCGTATTGAAGATATTCAAGGAGAAGAAAACCGGCTCTCCGCAACGCCTGTGCTCATATTGTCATAGATTTCTGAAAATATCACTCGAATATGCATGATACAAGCAACCCCAATGCAAGCTCCAAGGTACATGCACTTAAAAATAAGCAAGCGGGATACTGCTCCCCCTCACCAGTCTGAGGGATTTGGGTTCGGCAAATTCGGATGGATGATGGATTCGGTCGCCAGAGTTGCATTTGTTAGTTGGCTAGCAGGCTGCACCACGTGCAGGTGAGGTTGGAATTTGAAGAAAGAGATAGTTCTATTATATAAGTACAGCACTTTAATCATATGATTTTTTTGTTTTTCTTTGTGACTCAAGATATTTGTGCGCTAATACTTAACTAGACCAACGAGACGCCGTTAAAATTTTGTCCATCGTGCTCACTGATCGAGTGACATATAACGTGACGAGTGGCTAGCCTCGTCGCTCTTTGTTATGTTACTTGAACACTACAATATTTTATGCGGTGCACATAGTATAGATATTATGAAAATGATATGCAACATTCTTATGTTGCATACAGTATACAGTAAAAAAGAAGAGAGGTGTATGGTTAATGGATAATAGATAATGATACCGGCGATTAGTTTAGCAAAACTGTTTTTTAACATAATCTGAACTGATTTGAAAGGTGTATAATACGGACGCATCCATCACCGTTTTTCGTCTGGGGAATTATAGTAAAAGTTAACTAATAAAAAGTTCCGTGTTGTACTAGAGATAGAAACTACAGCCTCTAAATTGTCCATAGATGAACACAGGCCAACCCTAATAGAAGGGTTTGTCTTGATCATTATACTGAGCAAGTGGATTTTCGTATCAGTACCAAATCATCATAACGAGCAGGTGGTTCGCAGTACCAGTACCATACCTTGTGCCTTAGACACTGCTGCAGCTGTCGCCGGTGTGGATAATTTCGATTTGGCGTGTTAAAGATGGCATAACGAATTAGTCAAAAATGTTGTCGTCTATCGCATATCATGATTTAACGCGTACTTTCAACATACTATTGTTTTACCAACGAGTAAAAAAGTAAGAAAAGTGGACTGAAAAGGTAAAGTTATGGTAAATAGATATAGAAGCCGCTCTTAGAAATCGATTCAAATTCGCTCTCTGTTGTAATAATAAGTTTCATAACTGCTGTCATTACCACAGATTAGATAATAGTTACACTATCATTTCTCAAGTGGGGCTACAGCTTCCTATAGTTATGCTCATAGGCGTTCAAGGTTCAAATCAGCACTAAAGTTAATTACTTAACATCGTGAAAAATAAAATTCAAGTACATATCTGAAATCTGCCAACAGGAGCAGCGTAACGGAAGTTTGCCGGCTCAATTCTCTTAAGTATAGAGAAGAGGCCTTTGCCCAGCCGTGGTACATTTACAGGCTGATTTACTTTAATTGTATGTACTTTTTTGAACAGTAACAAATGATAATGAGATGCGTAAGTAACATAAAAATCGAATATGTAATTATGAGTAGGAAGAACTGGCAAAACGATTAAGTGCAGTGCGCTTTGTTGCTTTATGAGTTAAAACTCCTTAAGCTAGACTCTAGTAAAAACGGACGTCATCTGAGCGGCATTCAAGACCCATACTTTATCACATTATACACGGTTTGTCTTTTAGGAACATGTGGACACATGTCTCGAATTCGAAACGATCTTTTATTTTCGTATACGACTATGTTCTCGGCGAGTTCAAAGGAGTCTTGGGATTTTTAATTTGACACAGTTTATGGCTTTGTCTCGGCGTTTGATGACTGTGGACAGGCGCGGCACAAGTGCTTATTATTAATTATGTGACAAAGCAGTATTTATACGTCATACCTTCGAACATTACGACTTAATAGTGCTAATTACCAACTTGAATAATTCATGAAATCGAACTCAAATCGAAGGTCGTCGTTGCGTCGTTCCAAAGCTGGATTACAAGTTAAAAGAAGGTAATATTAAAAGAATTATGGACATTAAAATCGCCATTTAGGTAAAAGTAATTTTAATCAATAAAATGCCTGTGTAGGCGCTTTTTGAAAAACAGTCCTTAGGGGTGTAGAGTAGAGGATGACAGTTTGTATGGAAAAACAATGTTTACTGGTATTATGAACTTGAAACTTAATAAAAAAATCCTTGAATGAATGAAATGAAATCAGAAAGGATTATTATAAAAAAATTACGAACTCCACGCATTCGAAGTCACGAGTAATAGATACTCGTAGTTTATTATTATAAAACCAACCTGTTTCGCCTTACAGTATCTTCAGGATATCAACTGATTAAATTTATTCGTAACATATTATTATGCTGAAGATCTTGAGCTTTAGACATTGGTACGCGATTACGAAGTAATATATAAATTTCAAAATGAATACATATTAAATGTTTCTAATCGATTACGATCAAGGCCAATGGTTTGAACATAATCGATTAAACTCAAGCATTATTTCATAACTTCTTTGTACGGTTATTTGAAAAAGTTGTTACAAATATAAAGGGAAATCCCTTACAATCTTCTTCTCCAAAGGTCAACCTGAGCTGCACAAAGTGCTCCCTGCTGATTAACGAACGTGACTCTGGCGTTTGACATATGGCGGAAAATCCATCCGAATATGCCTAACCCAAATCCCAGAGTAGTAATGGGGAGCAGCATCTCCAACGCAAGTGTACAGGCACTTCGCTCATTCGTACGTGGTAGAGCCGAACGGCGGCTTTTGCTACTGCTCGAATGAGCCGACTCCACCGCTATAGCACCACGGCTTCCCTGAATACCGACGTGAAGTAGCGCCTCTTGTGCTTTTGCGTTTCGTCCGATAAGTGAAATAACAGGAGACCTAACGAGGAGGATAACCTTACCCTTATCTCTCATCGTCTCCCCACTTTCCAAATATCCTTAAAGGGCGACAACGCACCTACTGCTCCTTTGCTTTCGCATACGCCTATGGGCATCAGTAATCATCAGGTGAGCTCGCTTCCCATAAAAAAATGGACCTACTTGCCCAGAGTGGTGAGTATGGGAAAGTCATGCATGGCATGCCAGTTTTTTTGAAGCATACGGAGAAAGAAATAGCATCGCCCATTGTTCCTTATTTGAAGTTGTCCATGTAATAAATTAGTAAATAAAATGGTTCTATAGTGTACGTTGTTGCTCACTGCATTCGGCTCCCATTTCGATCAAGCGCGGTTAAGTTTCTTTATTATAATCGCATTCATGAACAATGCACCTTTACGATGCTTTACGCCCGTCGACGACGGAAGTTATGAAAACATCGGTGCTCGGGTTACGTTGTTATTATGTTAGAAAACAAACATAAACACGAAAGCCCGTCGGGCATGGAGTAAATCAAACTCTCCAAAGCATTAAAAATATTATTTGTTCTTGGACACCGACTCTTAAACTTCTCTGTATCACCTATATGCAACTGCAAGGGATATTCCACCTTATAGCTGACGAATTAGGCTACTTTAGTACGTTAGATTTTGAAGGAAGTAGTTACGAGTAATAACTTTTATGTGGTCCTCGAGGACCTATCTTCTTTGCACATTCAGTTCGTGTTCTTATTACGTATAAAAGCAAAGCGTGATGTTTACTTGTTGGGTTTTATATTTATAGTCTAATAAAGAATGAATTTAAGGGATCTTATGCAGATACGTGACCTAAGCGTGCGTCGTGTTATACGTTGGTCTAATGAAAGTATTAAATGCACATCAAGCCAGGAAATGCATTTGTCGAGACACGTAAGATCTGAGAAGTGCTCTCCTTTATGACGCAATAGAACTTTAGTTGTTTACTTGTTTTGAATAAATTTATCATTGAGGAATGAATACGTATAATAAGACAAATAATCAGTCAACAATATTAAGTAAAGCATTATTACATTTATACAAAACATATTAGTATAATTGAAAAATAGTAATATACAAATAATACTTTAACTATTTGGTTATCTGTTACACAACATCTATCAAAAGAATACAAAATTTAAAAGTTACTCCGTCGACTTATCGCTGTAGCAGCTAACGGTAGCGGGAAATTAGATTTCTCATTTGACGCTCGAGATAGCGTGTCGTTTATCATCCGGAGGTGACACTTCATCATGTCACGGTGTCCAGGTCCCTTTGTGGAGCTATTGGACTGTGAAACGGCTGACAGCTAGTGAGAAGAAGCCGAAACGTGTTATTGGGCTATAGAAAAATAGCAGTCCAATTATGGGCGTCGTACACTATGACGGGTTAGTAATCTATCATGTTATTTAAAAAAAAAGAAAATTTGAATTTCAATGGCATCTAGACGGCTTTCCGTTACGTTGTCTGGTCTTAATAATTATTTGTAAATGGTTAAATTTTCTACGGTTTTTCAAAAAAAAAAAAAAATGTGAGTGATTAAATATGCCGTCAGGGCGACGACCCCTGACGCCAACACGACGTGATCATTCACAAGAGAGCTTATTCAAATTGATGTGCCCAATTTTGTACTTGAGTCGCGTCAGATCCGAATATATTTTACGAACGTTGAAATTTCATGAGGTTGAAAAAAATATAAACTTTGAGGTTTTCATAATTGATTTCGAAGGTAATTTATTATTGTACTTCATTAAAATTTTAATACGTTGTGTCACTTCGCACATTCACTGAAGTGTAAATTTTAAATCGCATCACTTATTTCGTGATCAATCCACCGTGATAAACACACAGGTAATTAATTTGCCTGTCATTATTTTTTCAATAACACCGCTCCTTAGGACTCAATACGCAATGAAATAGGTACCTCAGTTTCTAAACGAAAATCACTGTATATGTTTAATAGGATTCGATTAACATCAGATTTGATAGACCATAAATCTTCACGAAAGAACACCTCTTTCTATTAAAGATGATTAGCTAGGCTATCGCAATAAGAAAAATCCTAGTAACTGTGCTCTGCTACGAACGGGGATGTTATAATAAATTTATATAAATCAACAGCCAATCCTTTACCATTGCATGACCTCAGGATACTGTGAGCTCATTCTGCGTAGATGGAACCTCTTGCTTTATTAAAATTATAAGATTATTAAAAACTGAAGATGGCCGTGATTAACTATAACATCTGAACGACAAACACCTCAGTCCCCCCGTGAACTGCAGTACTGTAAAACATTCCAAGCATAGAAACTGAAATTTTTTAATTATAACGTCATTTAATTTAATATGTAATTTAACGTTATTATACTAAATTAAATTATTAATGAATATAATTTTAACCAATAATAATAAAAAAAGTATATAACAATAATAATTTCTTGATAAATACTATAATTTGTAACTTCCATTAATTTTAAACATATGGAACTAATTAACATTAAACAGTAGATAAGAGATACGCTGACAGATAAACACTAGATTTTTTCATTAAAAGCTTTTATTAAGACTAACAACAATTGTTCATTTAGTTCAGTTAATTTTATAAAAAATACTAAATACCGTCAAGACGTCGATGCCGAAATCGTAAAATTTATGCCATAAATGAACGTTGCTGCTAATAATCCCAATTTAGACTTATTTTACCGCCTGGAGACTAAGATGAGTGTTTTAATATTTTTTCATACGAGTTGTTACGGGTTGGCGGGTTTACGAGTGGACCACATGGACCATGGTGCTTTATTAACTGCCACACTAATGCAAGTTTTACGAGTAATTTCATGGTTATTCATTCCGTCGCGGCAGGGGGCGCTTCGAGGGTGCTAAGGGGCATTCGTCTCGCACCAGCTTTCGTCCTATCATGACTCTTAACATCCTCGTAATAAGGGATTACAACAAAATAGTGACATTTCATGTTTATTAGCGTTATAGTAAAAGAAGCATATTCGAGGGGAACTTGTTGTCCGTCCTAGAGACGGGAAGTACGTTAATTAGTCGTAATTTTCTCTTGCCACATTAATGTTCAGGGTCTCTATCTGATTTCGCATTAACGTAAGCAAAAACAGTTTTGTTCATCATTATAGAATTTGAATATAACTAATTCGCGAAAGAATGATGACGATATACAAACCGATTTCGATAAAGATGACAACTTGGACTTTTAAACTTGGAAACACAAAGACACTCATTATAAGATTAGTCTTCGCCTTCCTCTATCCGATATGTTTATATCTGAAGAACGGAGGAAGGGTAGGACACAGAAAAAAATATAAATATTTTTTTTTGGTTGCGGAATCCTGTTTAGAAATTCGTAATTTCTGCTTACCCCTAATTGATGGCAGGCGCACGAATGACAAACCTGGTGGTAGTTAATATGTAGTAGTTGTGAAACGAGATTCTTGTGCAATATTTATAGTTTATGTAATAGCTCTTGTGCGATCAGCCGGGCCGTATATCGCGCATGCGACGTCCGCCATTATAAGCTCATTTTGTTGGCTAACAGGGTGATGTGAGCTTAATTAAAATTCTGCGCCATCCATCACTGGTTTATTGATTTTGTGTCGCGTGCATTTGGCGCACAGCCGCCTGTCCGTTATCAATTAGCCGCGATCGCCTGACACCGGTATTCTTAAATAACAAGCCTAAGAAAGATTCGGTTTTGAAGTTATATCAGTCACTTTAAAAATAACACTGAACCCGGAGTAGGATGAAGCAATGAAACGGCGTACTGTCTTTAAACGATAAATGGCTCAAGTCTAATAAAACTAAACAAGTTAAACGATATAAGGCCAATAAATCTCCCGCCCCATGGAGTGCATCAGTAATGATAACCGAGTTACCTACTCGTACATATTATTAAAATACCAACTGGGCATATTACGTCGATGAGTAATGTTGATCCGACTGTCATATCTGCATTTTAAAGTAATTGACAAGCGCAATATGCAATATTTTGTTGCTATCATTTGCTTCTTAAGTCATCGTCCTGAGTTGTGACGTGTTTTACTTTTTATCGGATGGCTCGAATGGCAAGTTTCAATATTTTAAACGTTTCGTCCGTGAACTATGGCTCTGGGGCCAGGGTACTTGCTTTCATTTAACAGTATTTTTTGTTATTAAAAATGTTAGTTTTTTATTTATTTTATATTAGTGGTTAATTTACGTTCGCGGCCGTGCGGAAATACATAGTGAGGAAATCTGTATGCTTAACAAACTCTGCCAACCCACACTGGAGTAGCGTGGCGGACTCTTTTTGGCCTCAAAGGAAGAGGATAGAGGATACTTTGTGACAAACGATCAGACATATATGACAATAAGGGTGGTATTCTAATTCTGAAATTAAAATGTTTTTGTGACCATGTCTAAAGAAGCGTCGCCTGTAGACGTGCATGTATTTCTTGCGACAATGGTACCGGCGTTATCTAGCCAAGACAAAGTTCACAGAGTTGCCAGCACAATTTTCTATACAATCTGGAAACTGGAGAGTAGCCAGCAGATAACTACTGCATTGCGCTGTTATTTAAAAATGTAATTGTTGAATTTTTGGTCGATGCTAATATTACAACTTCGATTGTAGTGGTTACATTCATTTAACCTATTCAATATAGTATTCAAAATAGTGACTGCAATTAGGTGTCTCCAAGAAAGTGGCAGCGGAAGCCGACGTGAGTTACATTCTTAATATCACGCAAGGCAAGTTGTTTGGTGAGCGCTGTGCCCGTACACTTGTTCCAGTAAATCTGCTTTACATCACTAGTCTATGGGATTTCAGTTTGGCAAGTTTTGATGGATTTTCCGCCAGCATCGTTCACCGTAGCCTCGTCTGTTAGCAGGGTGCGGGTTGACATTGGCTCACAGGAGAGGTTGAAATTTGGGGAAAGAAGTTATTTATAGAAAAATATATTGACAACTGCCAATATAATAGTAGACGAAAATTGTCGTCGCTGTAGTAATAGGATATCAAAATCATCAAATATTACAGAATATTTATAGATTTTTTAATATTATATTGAGAAATAAGAAAGACGAATGATTTGGATAATATCAAGTTTTTGTATTGAATTTTAACCCGGAGTTATTTATATATTATAGCGTATGCGTAAGAATTTGCTACTCCATTTCTTCTGGGTGTCATCAGACGCGACTAACGGAAAGATCTTGCATTCTATAATCACAATAGCTACCGACAGATCTCCAAAAATAATACACGTAAAATAAACAGACCAATGACTTGCAGCAGCGTTTAAGGAGCAAGGTGTTCTTTAAGGTAAGGTGGCCGTGTGGTATCGGCGTAAGAATTTTCCACATTCTTTCTTCCCGTGGGTGTCGTTAGAGGAGACTAAAGGAAAGCCTTGGAAATCGCAATGACTAACCGATAGATGCCAGGATCCTGCTTAAAGGAGAGGCCTAATTCTTGCAGTGCACCATTTACAGGCTGATAAGGTAAGGTAATGTTCGGATTTATCTATTTACAAATACCAACAATTAAAGACTTAGACTAAATGTGTGTTGGTGTTGATAGTAAACACCACAAGTCGATTTTTTCGACTTTTTGCGTTTAAGCTTAAATATTACGTCTTTTAATTATTATTTTAACTTAACTCTTCTTATTTAACAAAATTCAAAGTTTATAAAAGAATTAAGTTTTTGCCAAAAAAAATTACGTTATAATTTTTTTATAATCTAGTTCAAGATTTGTTCGAGAATTTTAATTACAATTATAACCGAAAAAAAACCTTGCATCAGCAAATATATTCTATTCCATACTAAATATTTATACACTTTCTATGGAAATACAATACGTGGAAGTGGCGGTAAAGCTCGATGGGTAGGTGTTATCTGTCGAGTGTACAAGTCCCATTATTCGGGGGCAAAGGTCGGGCGGAATATCATGAGGACTGTATGGTGTGGGCGGGTTTTTACTGCACATTTTAGTAGCGGCACTAAAATAAACTCGACCCCGAATGTCCTGGGACGTCCGACGCCATTGTTGGACTTCTCAAACTCGCGCCTTTATAGACCATTCCGACAAACTGTCTTAACGCCTCGGCTTTATTAAGTGACGGTTATGGGAGTGCATACAAAAACTTTTTGAATATTTTAGTAAGTTTTATAGATTTTGATTAAAATGAAATGTTTTATTTGTATATTAATACTTACCCTTACATATTAAATATTCTAATGTTACGTAGTCATTTTTCTACGCCCATAAGTTGCCTACAATCCTACATGAAGCTCAGTAAAGCGCCTATTCACTCTTCTCTTATAGATCGGTAGAGAAGGGCGGATCACTGACCCAGGCAAATTGTTCCAGTCCTTATCTGTACGCATTATACATGACGAAGCATAATACTTCGTCCGATGGCAAGGTATATCAACAATAATAGGATAGAAAGACGCTATGGGTCTAGCTGTTCGATGGTGTAAATGGGAATTAAATTAATACATCATGAAAAATATTATTAATTTCCTATCAATATTAGTGGGTACTGCTACTATTCTGTTGTTGTTGTCAATCAACTCGATTTAAATAGTGATATATTTATTATATATTGTGTGTGTGTGTGTATGTATTTGTGTTTAATATGATAGTGATAGTAGGTCGGTACCTCAGACACAGTTCTCTGTATTAATATATAGATACAATATTATAATCTTAAAAGCAAAGTGTACATCAGCAACTCAGAGTCTATTGAAGAATTATAAGAAAAATATACAATGAAATGCAAAGCATTTCACTAACCACTTATCGTCCGGTTATGGAAAAATTCCGGTCCTGATTTTTTACAGTCCTGTACTGTAAAAACTGACATGGCTCACCTTTATAACATACATACATACAAAAATTTAACCCTAATTAGTGCACTTTAAAATACAATAAACAGTCGTTTATTAATACAACGTGTTTATTTTATATGGCCCTTTCAAAAGTTAAAAGACCATTGGTATATCCTTCATATAAATTATTAATACGAGAACCTCGAAAATGTAAGTACCTTTTTATAAAGTATTTATTATAAAAGGAGAGAAGTGAAATATATCATTCGAAAGGTACTGTGCTATAGATGTGTATAGAAATTAAAATCATGAGTGTAACATACAGAAACCGTGTACCTAAAGCTGTTAAAAAGGTAGGGAAGATAATGTATACACATGATATTTCTACACAAAACTCCAAAGCATCCGATTACCAGAAAAACAAGTTGAATCGTAACTTTCAAACACAATTGGTGGAATTTCGACTACTAGTATTTATAATATTACAAATAAAATCAAGGATATGTTTTGTTGTTTGTTTGTTACGTATTATTTGTCTATAAATTTGTGAGATATTATAGTGCTACAAATGTACGAGGAAACACACTTTTCTCACCATCCCGTATACGTAACACATATGTGATAAGACTGCAAGAAGGTCATATCCAGTCAGACAAGAGTCAACATAACGCGACTAGATCCGAAAACCATTAATTTGTTTTGCACGAATATAGGCTTCGGCTGGGATTCGAATCCAGGGTCCATGTCTCAGCAGTCGAGTACACGAACCACTAGGCCACGTGGTCATTACGAATTACATGTATTAGTTGATGTTGTAAGTCGTAATTAAATTGATTTGGCGTTAACCCTAACATTAAACAACCCCTCCATTAATCATCCACAAAGTAACTCTTAAAAGAATATGCCTTAATAGAAACAAATTTTAGCCGTTAATGAACTTATTGTGGGATTTTTTGGTTAGTTGTCATAATGAGTGCTTATTCAATTTTCGCGATTCAAACCCCAGTTATTCATTTTGTCACATTCAATATTAGGGGACTGCCGGATCTGCGGGTAGAGGAACGGAGATGATTATCATGTATCATAATTTATTCCGTTGGGATAACTTTAGGCCTGTCCGGACTAGAACATTGGGGTTGGAGATGGTTTTACTTTTTTTTGATTTGAGTGAGGTGACTAGATGAAATTTCATACAAAGAGTTTACGGTTTTGCGAAAGATTTTTTTTTATTTGTCCATAACCTAGGCCCAGCCTCTTCGAGAAAGCCCGCGTAAAAGCATTTCTTGAATCGTTTGCCCATACTTACCACGCTGTGCTAGCGGGCTGGTGAGTAGGCAGTACAAGGATTTTCTTTAATGGGAAAGGCGACAAACGAGCCAGCGGTTCATCGGATAGATTACCGTACCTCTGGAACACCAGAGGTGCTACAGGTTCGTAACCGACTTCTTAAGAGTATTTGGGAGATGGGATGGGATGGAAGGAGGGGGAATGTGCCACCGGTTACCTCACTCACCGAACGAAACGCAGAAGCACAAGATGCCTCTACTTCACACCGGTATTCGGCGAGGTCGTGCCGAGCCGGCCCATTCGAGCAGTAGCTAAAGCCGCCGCTTGGTAGACACTGACAAAAATAGATACTCGCAGTAGAGATGCTGCTTTTCATTTGGGATTTGGGTTTAGAAAATTCGTATGACCATATCATACTTTCACTACACTTTAAAATAAAATAATCTTGATAGAAATTAATCGAACTTAATTAGTCATAATTTTTAATCTCAAAGCATCTCAAAAAAAAAAAAGCCAGGATAATTAGCATTTCATGAATAAATGCAATGCGATTAGTTCATCACGCATCATGTGAATGGCACCGATGCGGTAAGAACAATGGTGAGGTGGGAGGGAGATAATTAATATAATTACGGTGGCCGGGCGTGCCCGCATGTACGAGAATGTTTGTCTGTTCAATGGCAAGAGTTATGAAATGTGCGCCCGTTTCTGCGACGCGTGGTAAATTTTACGGTGCATTGTTTACTGATGGGGGCATAATAAATATTATTTTCTGTTATGATGTAACATTCTCTGTTCTTAATTTATAGACTGTTCTTTAGAAGTTCATTAATTTTGACGAATTCTGTTTAACAACATAACGATTTTTGACTTTTCTGTTCCAACCTCGTAACATTCGATAGGGAAGATGAAGTGAATTAATCACGCTTCTTGACTTCTGATTTTACATAACTTTGATTGAATCTTGTTGGTTTGATTACGATATTTTCCCTTATTTTAAAGATCTCAACAAACAAATACATAACATTTTCTTTTTACTGATATGTAGAGACGAGATATGAATATAACCACGCGTTAATGTACATTAGTGTAAAATAGAAACGGTAATGAAAACATTCGAATCTCGACGCAAAGAGATAAGACTTCAAAAGTTTTTATTTTATTGTACCTACTTTCCTTGAAAAGTGAACGCGCTAGCGTCACTGTAAAAAAAAAATTTAGTAAGGGCTATTATTACATTCATCAGTCTACGATCAATACGTTCTATTATTGATTTATAAACTGCGTGTTGTGCGCAACCTGCTTTTGTTCGATAAGAAATCTAATATTTTTCAACCCCCTTGTTTTCTGGTTTTGAAGTCCATTAAATAAGTCCCTTTGGTTTTTGCTAAATAATACACCAGCAATGTAACAGAGGGGCTGAATAAAAACCTATCGAGTACCGGAACTAAGTGTGGTAGTGTACCGCGGGGAATAGGTGTGTGGGAGGTGTGGTATGTAGCTGTTAATAATTTTTTTAATATAAAATGGAACGTCCTTAAACGTCCGTGTCTTCATCTTTTGACTTTGTCTTTAGTATGTAACAAAGACCTTTCTGTGTGACTTGTAAAAATAATACATTTATTATATTAATAACAGATTTCTTACATTTTTGTCTCTCACTGTATTGCTGCTGTAGTTCATCGAAAAATAATTGTCAACCTAATACAGCCATTTGGAAAAGGAATAATTACGAATCTAATAAATAGAGAAAAATCGTTATTCATAGACTAACAAGTCAACTAGTAATTTACTAAGTATATAATATAATATAATACAATTATGTTACATAATATAAGAGAAACATTTTAAATTATTAATACATTATATCATGTAATAAAATATTGATAAAATTAAAATATATCTTTTTATGATCGAACGCAAAAGAAATGTCATTTAATCATATATTCGTGTCAATCGATAGGACCAATGATATGATTTAATTAAAATATCTCTAATAAAACTGATTTGTCTTAAATTAAGAGAAGACCGCGAGTCAGACTAAACATTGAAAAGTGAATTTCATAAAATCCAAAGACGTATGATGAAATATAATTTACTAACATGACAGTATTTTATCTCATAAAAGTAGAAGGACCGCCAACTATTTAAATAATAATTTTCAAACCTGGATGGCTTGCGAGGTCTTCTGATCTGACCTGATTTTAGTAGTAGAGCCAAAATGAAATAAAAGATAAACTAAAAATAATATTTGACATATCAGACATTCATCACAATATCCTTCGTAAGGTGATCCGAAATCTCTGTATCACGGTAAACAGATCTCATTTTGTATGTTTCTTAGTTAATTCCTTAGTTTTTAATTTTAAACTTAAACTATAGGAACCGTAAAATGTCTTATTTAATGTTCTTTACTTTATTTAGTATATGAATAAGTACTCAATGTTAATTTCGATTTTTTTTTTAATGTATTTTTATTTTTATAAATAACCCCCAACTACATACCATAATGTATTCAGTGTGCGTTACACAGCAGATGTGCGCGCCTGGGTGACTCACGACGACTCAATTACACATTCGATAGTTTTTGTGTTGCTCCGTGTCGATTTGAAAACTATTAGAATTTACGAGGCCGATGAACCATCGTCTACAGTGGAGTGAATAAATTATATTCAAGGGCAGAAATGTTTTGTAACTGTTGTGAAATATTGATTATTTACTATTAAGAATCCGAAAAGTTGTACATACCTTTAGTCGCCATGGTAATCTATTAAAATAAATAAATAAAGTAAATTAAATTAAGAACTTCAACAAAGAAAAACACTATAACATCGTCTCTCTGCTTGTTCTAATGGGGAAGCAGTTAATTTGGAATTAAAAATGAAACAATTTTAAATTAATAACATAATTTAACATAAATTATTCATACATCATTTACAGCATTTTTTAATTGTAACATGAAAAAGAATATTCTAGAGAGTTTCCGAGAAGCGAAAAGTAGGCGTTTGTTTACACAGAAATCGTGTCAAACTGAAATTGATTAACCATATAAATAGTCTTTTTTACAACAAATGTATTTTTAAAACTATACTACAATAACTTTTCAAGCCTCGTACATCAAAAATGTAATAAGATAAAGACTTGCAATGTACGAAAAAAAATATTTTAATGGTTTAAACAATTTTGTTTTCTATAATCTATATTTACTACGGATGCTTGGCTTGTATGATAGTATATATATATATATATATATATATCTATTAGGTACAGGAAGGACTATCTGATTTCATCTTTATAACAAGTGACTGCTTGGCGCGCCTATCCGGTCACAATCGTAGTTATTACCATAATATAGCACTTCTTGTCCCTAAGATACAACACTTATCTAAAAAGTTCCTTGTTTTGTCTTACACCGTCGCATCGCTAAAAGGAAATACTTGTATAAATAAATAAACGGCGCTTTTAAACGCTTGTCATTGTCAATCCGTGCGTTGATCCTTTCTTTTTATAGCTTGATGCATATAGTGATGTGCAACATCCTAATGTTTTTGGTATGTGCGTGTGATATCTATGTTACGGGTTTACAAATTAAATACTTCACTTAAACATTAGGTGAACGTTACTATAACCATAGTCTATAATTTAATATTAAGCTCTATTATTAATATTATACCTATTAATCGAGGTGTAAAGAGAAATATGCTAAAATTTTTCTCAATTTGTCAACAACAGCTTCTGCATGGCGGCTGAAATTTAAGATATGAATCGTTCCTGTCTGTGTGGGTGTCGTAACAGGAGACTGATTGCAAGTAATGCTAAACAGGTTTGCGTATTGCGTGCAATGTTAAAAGAAGGATTGACGGACATACTATATAGTTTTAATGCTGCCAATATTTTTTGCCAAAAGTGGGATAAAATTTAATTCATTTTACAGGTATCGCGAAAGTTAATAACGCACAGATCGTAAAAAATAATATGTATTGTATAAAATAAACGAACATTACCAAGATCGGTACTAGAAGTTCAATCACTTAACGTCCCTAAATTTATGCGCTGCAAGGCGTGTTCTCGAAATTGACCCTTATCTTAAGAATTTTTTTTGTCGCACATGTTTCGGATTAGCACTTCAGGGAATGTAGCGATGCGATGTGCGACCTACCGCAGAACTACGTAATAACTTTGGACTTAATCCCGACTTGTTCATTGATGCTTTTAGACTGCAGTTGAATCAGAGTTTAAAATATTTCTTAAGTATGAATGCGCGTGTAAGTTTTGGTTGACTAGCCAGTATATATCCAAAGGGGTGCTCATAAGTGTGTACTAAATGATGATCATAAACATAGGTTTATAAGTTTTCAGTACAGATTTTTTTTAGACGACCATTTTAGTGACGTAGTTACGTATTCGTAAAGTTAAGTTTTAATATACAGTATAAATAACTAATTGGCATATAAGCGTATTTGACAATTCAATGATGGATTCCAATTCAAGCCGGAATCAATATTTGAGTAATTCTATGTTGCAGTATGTTCTAGGTTTATATAAATTCCAAAATTCATGTGAACGATCGTCTTCAATCAAATATAATAAAACAAAGTTTCAATCCGTCTTAGTCCACGTAGTCGCTTTATTATAACTTCTACGTTTCTAAGTGGATTCCAATGCGGTGATCATCATTTAGAACATTATCATTTCATGGCGAAGGTTCGTATGTATAACATCTTCACATTTCGTATTTATATTACAGATCTGTCCGCCGCGGTTAGCTATTAAAGTTATTCTTAAGCTCAATTATGTTCACAAACAGCCGTTACGTACTGAAGAATCTGATAAATCAAGATGAGACAACACTAAAGTCAAGAAAATCTTTGTATGTAATTAGCAAACAAAATATCTCCATGTAAAGTCATAGCATTCATATTTCGCTATGCGAAAATGTAAGCGTATCATCTTTTCATTCGTCTTTTAGTACCTTCTCTATTGAAGTTAAGATGTGTTTTCATTTCAATAGTTTCGTGAATCATCCTTGGCAGGAATAGGTGTTCTATTGCGAGGAATCGTAAATAATAGTTTCATTTCCAAATGATCATAATATGTTACAACATATAAATTAAGTAAAATTAATCATATATAATAATAAATTACCCTTTGTCTATGATTTATAGATTTAGAACATATGATTATGTAAGACGGGCCTTAGAGCCTAGAGTGAGGAAGCCACATATTTTTGTAGCCCAGGGGTTGTGTTAGTCTGTCTGGCTGATTTTATGTTTTACTTGGTGCAAGTTTATTGCACCATTTCGTCGGCGATAGGGTCGCCAAGAACTACGTCAACGCGAAATAAAAGTCCCGAAACTTACCAGGCCTAAAATACTCAGACCGGTGAAGAGCAATAACGTATAAAGTACGAGTAACCTGTATGATCGTCAATCTACCTAAGCTGTAGAGCCATTATCCAAATTGGTTGAGGCCAGTGTGTAGTCTGTGTAGTATTACAGGTTTATAATGTATGATATTAGATAAAATTTTATGCATTTACCACATAATTAACGTGTTCAAACAATAGAAATTCTTTTGTAACGATACGTAAAGTGAAATGTAGATAATATAACCGAAATGTTTTTTGTCTGGCTTTATCAAAGTATAAAAAATACCCATTCGATAATTATTACCTAGACCTATGCTAACAATGAACGATTTGACTTGGACGGACCTAAGCCCGTCGACAGGTGTTAACCGTCAGCAGTGCAAACAAAGTTTCACCATTCCTAACGTATTATAAGCAAGCACTTAAAACAAATAGACAGCCCATACGGGCATGTTATATCCATAAAACAATATGCAGCGCGGTTGACATTAGCATTTGGTCGCTCGTGGCATTTGTTTACCACTAGTGACGTAATTGTTGTTTGGTTTTGTTCTTTCGACTCGTTTTATACATATTTATATCAAACATGTTTCGTGCTAAGCGGTTATGTTTGGCTGTGAACGTGCTGTGGTATTTTTATGGCATAGTTTAACTGAAATTTACAGTAGCGGGGCGCTCCAAGCGGTCGGTTTCGTACTAATGGACGAACAATAGACATACCACCTTGGCCTCATTTTTTAATTATTCAAAGTACGTAAAAGTCGTGTAACATGTAGTATACAGTATTTGAATTCTTAATGTAAAATATTGTTAGAAACATAAATGTGTTTCTGGAGTTTGTGTTTTAGCTAGGAGCTTTCAACTTGTCTTTATGACTTCTTATTTCTCTTAACCTGCATCTACATATTAGTATCTAGTTTTAGACGTGGTAGAGCCAAGCGGGGGTTTTTGCTACTGCTCGAATGGGCCGGCTCGACCGGATAGGTACCATGGCCTCCTAGAATACCGGCGTGAAGTAGAAGCAATCTTGTGCTTCTGCGTTTCGTTCGGTGAGTGAGGTAACCGGAGGTCCACTTTCCCTCCCCATCCACATCCTCCCTCCTATCTCCCAAATACCTTAAAGGCCTGTAACGCTTCTGCAGCTCCTCTGGTGAACCGATTGCTCTTTTGCCGCCTTTCCCATAAAATATAATATATTTTTTTCTATTTAAGACAAATATCAGTTTCATGGACAAAAGGATGGAGTCAATAAATTAAACGACATCCTCATGTTACCTGCTATCGACAATACTTTGTTATTTCAAATTTAATAATTTTTAAAAATTTTCTTTTTAAATATACTTTTTGTAGTTTACTGGTATTACTGCTGAGTTGTCTGTTGTAAATTGTTTTAAATTGCCAATTTTTGTTTTACAAAATTATTGACTTCACCGCTGCCAAAGATCAATAGCCGCTTTCAATATAGAAACTTTCACCGGATTGTCTTGGTTAGATCAAACATAGAAAGGACAAAATAAAAAAATGCTCTTATGCACAAGAATGTGAACGAGTAAGCTTTTGTTTAGCACAAGGAATCTGACAACTTAAATTTTATCAATTAGCCGTGACGAAGTGATACGAAAGCATTCCAAACCACAAAATATAATTTAACAAACCACCTAACAAAATGTTTATACAAGAACAAAACAAACTACAGTATTCTTTCTGTTTGGGTCCGTTTAAACACCGCCCGTCGTCGTAACATTTGTTTGCACAATGATCGTGTATATTTTGTATATTTCTTCTCTTTTAATCTGTGACGGCGCGCAGCTGGCTGTCTTTGGTCATGGTTGCCATATGTCAAAATATAAATGCAGTACCTTAATTTTAGGGTGATTTGTTTTTGAATATGTAAGTAATATAGGCATTTTAATAGTCACGAATAAACCACAATGAATAAGTTTTTGTTTGGTAATGCTTATTAAATATTTAATTGTTAAAAGACGTTGAAATTCTATTTTAACTATAATCACGATGTGCGGTGTTTAATAGTTAGTAGATACTTCGTTGTTCATGTTTCCTTTTATACTGAATAGTAAGGAAGAAATAATAGAAAATATTGATAATTTTCTTAACGTGTGCAACGTTGTCATGAAGAAACTCTAATTTTAGTATTAAGAAAAAATTAGATGGCAACACTAGTTCATGCATTCTGACGCGTCTGTAGCAGCTGCTCGCCGAGGGCCCTCAAGGCTCTCGAGTTCGTCAAGCACTGACGTTATTGAAGCTGCGATACTTATGCAAACTTCAAGTTTCTCAGCATTTAGTGCTTTGACAAATGAAATTGTTTTCGAGTAGAGATTGTGCGAAAATAACTTTTGTAAAAGCCTTTCTAAAGCCTCACCTCTAATGCTTTTGTTTAAGCCGACAAAATAAAATCTTATTTTAAAAGCTTTGACGCAATTTCACAACTACAGCAGCGTTATTATTGGACTTGCAACATGCGATTCTTCATTATTTACATAAATAATCGTACCTATGAATAACAACATTTTAATTATATATTTTATTTATTTTTGTCTGATATTAGCATTACGATGATGATGGCAAAAAAAATAACTACTTATTTGTTGTACCCTTTAGGATGTGTTTAAAAGTATCTATATTATTTTTACACGATAAACTTTGCCTACTATCTCTTTAAACTAAAAAAATGGTTAAGAATAAGTTAACGTGATTGCTAAGAATAGTACGAAAGAAAGCTAGTATATATGTAAATTTAATACTAACTTACTTACTAATATTACGAACACATATAACACCAATGTTACGAATATGTCCCGGAACTCGAGCGCAGTACAGATATCGTAGCACACAAGTTACTATGACATCGGCTACGTCAAGTTTAACGAGCGTTTTACTTTGTGTTATTCACGCCATTGGCAACTTAATGTTCACAGAGATTTGATCTTGTTTTCGGTGTGTAAGGATTCGCCTTTACCATATTTTTCTTCAAATGCTAATCTCACCTGCACGTAAGTGCATATTGTTAAAATTCGGAAAATCTGGTATTACTAGAGCAAGGTGTGATGAATATGGGTAAACCGTCTACACACCAGATACAGACTATACTAATAACTCTGTATCACCAAATGGTGCAAGCAGCCTAGTGAAAGATCAAAACCTGTTAATCGAACAGAGTAACACAAGCCTAGGGTAGGTACTAAAATAATAGGAGAGGAAAAAGTTTTTTCGTATTTTATATACAAATTCAAGATATTTTTAATAATGGTTTATTTACATTTGCTTTATTTATTGTAGGGAATGTAAAAATAGTTGATTTTACAATGAATTAATAAAAAATACGTGATAAAGGAGCCGTGCTAGCCTAGTGGTCAGGCCGCTCACTATAGTATCACAGAGCGCAAGTGACCTGGGTTCGATCCCCGGTGCCGGCACCACTAAAATTGTTAATACCAATTTTAAGTGCTGTATTTACCACGTGATCAGCGGTGAAGGAAAACATCGTGAGGTAACCTGCATATCTGAGAAATAATAAAAAAATATTATTTCAAGGACATATGAAGTTCGCCAACCCGCAATGGAGCAGCGTGGCGGGCCATTTCCTGGCACCTACACCCTTTCAGATATTTGTGAAGGAGGCCTTTGCCCAGCGGTGGGCACTTACGGGCTGCTACTTTTACTACTTTTAAAAAAACACAAAACCTACATTTAAAATAAAACGTGAAAATCGGTTAGATAGTTTCGGAGTTCATCGTGAGCAACAACGTGACACGAGAATTATATGTATAATATATATGTGCCGTATTGTTCCATTTATATATATATATATATATATATAACCTTTACTTTACTTTATACTGCAAGTTTTTACTTATATAATACGAAAAAACTTTCTCCCCGACCTAATATTTTGGTTCTACTGCAGAGACATGTAAAGCCTTATCGTGTAACCATACCAAACACAATGAATTGCGTTCCCGGCACTTTAGGATTGGGGTGGAAGTTTTTATTGTTCCCACTCCTCCTCCTCTTGAGACCGTCGAACTCCTCCTGGAGATTGTGCCAAATGGTCTAATGATGATTTTAAGCGTGGTAGAGCCAAGCGGCGGCTTTTGCTGCTGCACGAATGGGCTGGCTGGACCGGATTAATACGACGGCCTCCTAGAATACCGACGTGAAGTAGAGGCATCTTGTGCTTCTGCGTTTCGATCGGTGAGTGAGGTAACCGGAGGCCCACTCCCCCCCTATTCCCCTTCTCTTCCCTCCCATCTCCCAAATATCCTTAAAGACCAGCAACGCACCTGCAGTATCTATGGTGTTGCAGATGTATGTGGGCGACGGTGGTCACTTACCATCAGGTGAACCGCTTGCTCGTTTGCCGACTTTTCTATAAAAAAAATGATCTAAAATAAAACGCAGGCGCCTTATGTGTTATGAATATTTTCGTTACCCATGCAAATGCGGCAACGTCGTAGGATTTGCTTTACATACTCCTAAAATAAATAATTCACGCAACTTCAGGAAATGAAAGAATGCGAAAGAATGATATGAATGCAGCAAAGTACGAAGGCTTTCCGTGTGTCGATTAGGTTTCTGTCCTAGGTTAGGCTTCGTGAGCTACTAGTACAATCACGTCTTAAGTAAAAGTTACAAACAAATACAACCAAGCAATATTAAGTATTTAACGAAGAAATTTTGTTTTATTTCATTAAGTTCGGCATCCTTAGCGAAAGAAGCCCGACTCACGCATGACCGTTTTTAGACGAGCCCTCCATATAAGAATCGAATAAGAGTCCTGATTCGGAGGTAAATTCATTAACCAATCGACTATTTTGGCTTCTCTATTATTATTACTTAAATTCATTCTGTATATCATTTATATAGAATAGTTTTAGCGTAACACCTCTCAAGGCTTGACATAAATTTTTACATCATGTCAAAGCGAATAACATCATCTAATCGGTTCTCTATCATGAACCATTTGCTAAATTTTATATTTGGTATTGTATAAAATGCAATATTTTGAGAAACAACATAACATATTATTTTACTGTGACAGTTTGAGTTGATGAGGTATTTTTCTTCATAGAAGAAAAATATAAACAGATGTTTGTGAGAAATCTTATAACACGCCAACGTATCTTATCGTTGATAATTTTCTTGTATAATGATAATAAATAAAGATTAAAACCCACACGGAAATGTTATTAGAGTCTTCGAGAATATTCAATGTACAACTGAGATTAACACTGATAGATGTATCTTCTATTTCTTGCACGCGGCGTCGTTACAACGTTATTACATATTTTACTATAATAAACATGAACTTTACTCCAGGCGTTAAATTTTATGAGTTGTTCTTACGTCTCTGTTTATTGGCTAACACGTTCTGAAGTTCAGAACCAGCTAATGATTTACATAAAGGTCCATAAAATATACATTTTAAACCACCATTAAACTTCTTACGTGATTAATGCTTTTCTACATAACCAGTAGAACTTTATTCTATGTGAAGGCCTGGACCCCGCCAAAGCAGAAGGGCCCGCCACGCTACTTTAGTGCAGGTTGACGGACTTCACACGTCCTCCGAATAATAAGTTTGAGATTGAAAAGTTTAGTGCTGCAAGCTCTGGGGATCGAGCACAGCAGCCAGGGCTCACTTGGCTACCACGGTTAATTCTGTTATACTTAATTACGGTTATTATGATTACATAAATACGTAAAATAAAATTTCTTAGAAACGCTTTTTTTCTTTAGTCAGAAGGGGTGAGAAGGGAGGAGATAAAGCCTCCGGTACGAAAAGCAGAAGAACAAAATTCTTCTTCACGCCGGTATTCTGCGAGACCGTGGTGCAACCCCGGCAGAGCCGTAAAAGCTGACTTGCCAAACATTCATACCAGTGAAAGATTTATTTTGATCGAATGAGTAGTTCTAGAGATAAACAAACATACTAACAAAGTATACCGCGTCATTATATTTTTAAATTAAAAATAATGTGCAGATAACAGAAGTACAGATACGGAAAGAATGAAAATATTTATCCACTTTATTAGTCCACTTCATATAAAATGCCGCTTAATACAATGAATCCTATCAATTCAATTTCGATCTCGGATTTCATCCACTCGTGTCAAGAGTGGTAATGGAGCTGACGTATCAATACCAATTCAGATGACGTATTACCCTTGTGCCATACAGAACAACAGGTCTATAGCCGATTACGCGTGATCCCCTTGCAAAATTTATGATGTTTTTGTAATCGTTATAGATTTCAATTTAAAATAGCACTTACATTTTAACTTTAATGCATTTTCTGCTATGCTACAGTGGCTTAAATATTTTAATTTATTAATGTCAATGTTAACATTGATTAATTTAACCCATTTTTCTGTTTGTGAAATATTCCCACATACTAGTGATGAGAAGAGAATCCTTAGTGCGAGGGTGCTGGCAATGCGCTAATCAACTCGCTTACCCAGCGTGGTGAGTATGAGTAAAGCTTTTTTTTTTATGGGAAAGGAGGTTGTGACAACAACTCAGCGGTTCACTTGATGGTAAGTGATTACCGTCGCTCATATACTTCTGCAAGACCAGACGAGCTGCAGGTTCCACCAGAGGTTCCAGCCTTTAAGGATATTTGGGGGATGGGAGAGATTAGAAGGAGCCTCCGGTTACCTCACTTACCGACGGAAACACAGAAGCACAAAATTCCTCTTTATCACGCCGGTATTCTACCCCGGCCGAGCCGGTTCATTCGAGCAGCAGAAAAAACTACTTTTGTAATTTGCACATTTAAAATTTTAAAAGAATGTACTTAATGTTCATCATCCGTAAAAAAACTGAATTTGTTAAATGTTCAAACTTAGTTAATTAAATTTAGTATGTCCGCCCGTATTCCTGAGAATATTTCTACACGAAAATTATAAATGTTAAAAACACATCTTGTTAATAATATATTTAAAAAATAATACACTATTTCTGACGCAGACCCCACTAAAATTGCTGGTTGCAGTTTTAAGTATTGAACTTAAACGTGCTTGGCAGTGCAGAAACCTGTGCGTCTGAAAAAAAAAGCGCAAAATATGGTTATTTTTTCGCCTCGGTCTCACCCAAAATTTCACTTGACTCCATATTTCGTATAATAATTAGTAGTTAATAGATCGAATGCAAAAACATGTATTAAATGGTTTCAAGAACGGGAAGTATTAGAATGCACTATTCCATTGAAAGATAATTGGCATTACGTTCAACTGTATCGTTGATTTATGGAGTTTACATATTAAGCAACATTCATTTTATTTTACCGCCTTTATGTTGCAAACATAATTTACCTGACATTAAGAGAGAAGGGTTTCAACACCTCTGTGTCTATGATTAATATACCAGAATATTTAGAAATAAAAAACTTTTTTTTCCCTGCCGTTCTCTGTATATATATATCCTGGGGACGTGCTCTCTCGCTGTCTGGAACCGAAACAGCTCTCGCGACCGAATACACAATACTTTTAACGAAAATACGTAACAATTAATTTAGCCTTGGATTGAATCCATTCTGGGCTTATTTGGAACAACGTGACAGGTGGTGAATCTGTCGCCATTTTGGTGTTCAAGTCAACGATACGTATTGATACGATAAATAAGTATTGAAAAACTTGTTGCTACTAGATCTCCACTTAGAGAATGGAACTCTGGCCTCCTGATTCGGATGCAGAACTCCTATCCGGTCGGCTATCGTGGCACCATTTAGGACACATTTACGTCATTCAGGCTACATTTTAGATCGTACAACATATTTATTACGTTCCATTCATTAAAGTACGTTACTATATGTCTCAGCGTATGTTACTATTACTCTATGGTCACGAGTGAATCATGACAACGCGTCAACATAAATCACAGACTAAAAAGTATTTAGGAAGCGCGTATAGAGGGTCGCTTTACTTCTCAGATTTTTACGTAAACAATTTGTTCCAAACCAAAGACATTAAAATATACTATTTGGTATAAACAAGGGCAACCTTCTTATATATCTTACCTTGCTAATATGCCTTTCTTAATTAGGAGTTGCCTAGTGCGGCGATAGTGATAAAGGGCATTTGCCTCGCTTGGTAGTTGAATAGTTACTCCTTAGTGTTAATTAAAAAAAGCTACTCTTGTTAAATCAATAGTAAGGAGTTTCATGAGTAAAATGTCTCCGAATGCGGCAGTCAGTAATAATTTATCGTTTATATACTTTTTGTCGGCGTCCATTGCTCTAATTTGTTAATGGTAATGTACTAAACGGATATTATCGTAATTTCGCGATAGGGGTCTCGTACATTTCGAGTAGGCCATCCCTCCCCGCCGTTACCGCGGCTCCACGCTCCATGAACTTTAACGAGCAATTACCGACCCTTGTTCCGCACGCCACCACTTTAATGTTTCTGGTCTCCTGGTGATACCGGTGGTTAGAGCTCATGTTTAGGGAATAAAAAGCTTGCAAATTCTTATTGAACAATAAGAACTAGCAAAAAAATAGGCTCTCGCATCTCGCACATTTATTTTAAGCGTTTTAATTAACTTTTCATCAGAGCTTATTTATCGTTATTAACACTACAACCTTAGGGTAGAGACCAATGCATAGAATGAGAACTTACGTATCCTAGGGGCCACCGATACAAATCGTAAAGAAATAGTCGAAAAAGTCGGTAACGAGCTTTCTACATAAGGGATCGAACTTGGATCTCCATATCCGAAGGCAGTTCCTCTAAACTCTCGGCTATTGCGACTCGCAAAAAATGTTTTTATAAGTTTTAGAATTTCGAATATCAACCGAAATATACTATATTGATATACGTATACATATATATATATATATATATATATATATATATATATATATATATATATATATAAACATATATAATGTTTTGTACCCAATGCATTGTACATAATATTTGAATGACTGTATTCTTAAATGTTTATCTTTCAGTTATATTGTACTTATGATTAAAAGTTATCGAAAAAAACACAAATCATTACCTACGGAGTTTCTTTCACTTATTTCTTCTCTGGCAGAGAAACTTCAATACGAATGAGATATAAAAATGTACGTATGACAAGTGAAATTTATGTTTGCAAAAATATTGAAAAATAACTTATTTGATTGATTTATGCCGCAGGAAGGTAAACATTTGAGTAGCCAAACTGTTACATGTATACGAAGTAACAGAAATAATTCTTCCTCTAAAAAGTAATTTACCATAAGCATGCTCCTGCGCAGGCTTTAATTGGCGATTTAGAACACAATTCCTCATGACTATATGATAAAGAGTAAAGTACAATAGAAAATCATCCTCATAATTATTGTAGTCGCAAGTTCACTGATATCCAAAGGCCTAAAAAAATTAATTAAAAAAATTATGTTCTCCGGACCATATATTCACTCTGAATAATAGTCACTGAATAATAGTGGGTCAGTGGTCTAAGCATATTAATTGTTTTAAACCACTTTTCCCTATAATAAAGTATCAGGCGGTGAGACTAACAACGTTGTAGTGTCCGATACAAATCGTACATTCGTTTTGAAAAACATTGGTACGAGCCCACATATGGCATCGAACTCGAGTCTCTTCATTCGGAAGCAGATCCCCTCACCACTCGTCTATCGTGGCCAAAGACCTACTTCGTAAAAATAGAATTTGGTCTACCACCACCTATCTTCCCGCGGGTGACTAAGAGAAATAGATAGATGGCGTGATAGCAATCTCGAAAAATGTCCGACTAAAAATAAGCATACCGATGACGGGCAGCACCGTCTAAGGTGTGAGGTATCTGGTACTGGGATCGCCAATCCGCTTGCCGTGCGTGGCGATAATAGCAAATCCTTTTTATGGGGGAAACCTGTGTCTTGCAGTAGATTATTTACAGGTTGTTAAGGTAACAGATTTATAAATGTTGGGCACTACCCTACACTTAACTTTAAAATAGTTTTAGAGGCCGAAAACCATTCGCCAAGCTACTCCAGTTCGGATTGGTGTATATATAGGATATTTTCCCCTAACCTACTAGGTTCTACAGCTGGGCAAAGGTCTTCCCCATTTTCCATAGGTCTCTATCTCATATGATCTCAAAGCATCGAGTCTGGCTGTAAAACCATCGCCATCTGTGAACAACTTAATGGATATGTATATTTGTATACCCATACCAGTAACTATACATTTTTTACATAGTTACGTTCTATATATTTTTAAACTTAAACTTTATTTAAACCTATTGTTTACGTTACTGTATCTACGAATGTTCAAAATAATATTAGCTGAGCATGCACCTTATCTTGTACTTACCTAAAATAATAAAAAAAAACATTACATCTTCCGAACATACAAAAACCATCATAAAGCTAGCTTACATGAAAAATATTTCAACGGAGGCTTATAACGATGGTTCTCCTGAAATACGAAGCGTATTGAGTTATTTTATTGTTTAATAGGGATTAAAAACGGCCGGGCTTTAGGGAAATTTCAAAACAGTCCCGTGTTGGGTCCGTACCGCAAGGGGTGTTGCTATGGCAACGAATTTTGATGCCGAAGGTGGACGCGCAAATTGCGGTCCTGTTCGATACAATACCGCGAAAAGTTTGCCAAAAATTCAGACTATGGTTAACGTGAACAAACGACGCCATCGCTATTATGGCAAAAGTTTAATATTAAAGTAGATAAAATTATATATTTACTTTAAATTGATACAATTAATGTCCATGTTATGGTTTGAAAGATATTTATTACAGTTTGTTATTTATTTACATTACATTATCACGGTTATTTTACAAGATTTATATTTTATAATCAATCCATCCAGATAAAAATAATTAAACTATTTATTTAACAGTAATAGCACAACCATGAAAACTTTAATTCCCTCTATGGTCTCTTCTTTTTTCTATTCTTCTATTTTTTTAAAAAGCCGCCTTATATACGTACAGTCGTTATAGTAAGCTATATATGTTCCATTTACGACCCGATTTGTTTGCTAAAGATAAATATTTGACAGAAACTCTATACAAGGTTTCACACGTTTGTTTACCTATGGCCTGTCATAGACAGGACATAAGAACAGTAACAACAATGGATCAAATTGTAAACGATTTTTTTCTTCTTATAGTCCCTATGTTATTACACAAACGCGAAGAACTTATACGATACTTAATAGAATCAGGCGTAACTTTCCGAAATCCATTGGTTTAAAGATGTTAGAAAAAGTTACATTGCACAATACCCCCTGTATTGTGCAAAGTATATAAAATAAAATAATAAAATGGCATATATTACCTAGTTAGAAGAGAACCAGAGTACCACCCTCCCTCCAAAGAAAAAAATTAAAATGTGAAAGAAATGCGTGCTCTACTTCTACCATTTTCTACATCATGCACCACAACAATCACTCACACAAGCACTGTACTCGTTACTAGATAGACTATAAAACGCGACACGTGCTTCGCCTTGTCAAACAAGGCATTGTCAAACAATTAAACTCAGCGGTTGAACGTCCTGGCCGATTTCGACCACGTGCACCATCGTCTACTATCGGCAGTTGTCAACTGCGCATGAGATATTATAGTGCCGTAAATGTACGCACAAACACAGAGGCACTCACTCGTCTTTACCTTCCCATATCCGAAGTAACGCTTATGCGATTACATCGGAGGATAGGTTCGTTGCAGTGTCAGCACATAACACCGCCAGACCTGAAAACCTATAATTAGTGTTTTTGTACAAATCTTGACTTCGACTGGGATTCGAACCCAAGTCCCATGGTTAAACAAACAGGTATGTTCAGCACTAAACCAATACATATGGAAAGTAGCAACGAACTGCAAGTTATGTTACAATAATATGTTGACAAAATTTTTGACAAGAAAGAAATATTTTTTTTTTCGATTTAATACATTCTGCTCTTTGATATTTTATATTTTAAAAATTATTACCTACCTGTGATTACTTCCTGTCAAAAATATAAAACACTGACGTTTATCAAGACTGAAGCAAGAGCGCGGGTAATATTTAACGCTCGCAAAAGTATGCAATACGTCACTCGAATGGGGCGTGCAGGGTTAACTTATGGTTCTTATTTCAAATTTTATATTTTCCCCTTAAAATATGCCCGAAGCACGCCTCAGGCCCTTTGCGTCCATTTAGCGAACGCATCGGACAAATTGCGGCACTTCGTCTTTGCTTTCAGTAACTTGCGTATAAAAATTTCACACTCGAGTTTATGTTATGGTATAGCTAATTTCTAATGTAAGATGAATATGATGAGAATATAAATATAATTGAAAAAAATAAAAAACGTGTATATGTTTATTTGGCTAAGTTAAGGGACCCGCGGACCCCAAATGTTACAAGTACAACAATGTTTCTATCATAGAAGTGCAGGAAAGTCTTGCCTTCGAGTCCCCGCTATAACGGCTTTGAAAAATAAAATGGAAAAGTTTTAAATGGGAAGAAGTGAGTGCAGTAGGAAGATAGTGAAAAAAGAAGCAAGCAATTTAAACTTTTACACGAGCCCGGGGTAGGGAACCGTGGTTTATAAGTTAGCCTGGAGAAAATTACATGATAGGGCATCTTTTGCCTTTTTTTCAGCACAGGATGAATAGCGAAATTCTTCGAAAGTTTTAAATTTTACGAGGATATAAAGTATTAAAGGAAGAATATTTAAAAATATACTGAGCTCATGTAATCTCGCAGGTTTTTAGGGAATTTATAATGAAAATGCTAATCTTTTATAGTATTATTTAATATGAAAATGCTAATTCCTTATATTTTAATTTCACATGTATTGTTCACAGGAGGCTCGAGTTCGATCCTCGATGCGAAGGCCCGTACCAATGAGTTTTTCGAAACTTACGTGTGATTTGTATCGTTTGCTTGGATGCTAAGACGGCGACTGGCTCACCACTTGTCACGTTGTCCCAAATGACCTCTGGTAAAAAGAGTAAAAAGGTCGAAGATTTCTGATCACCATGGGGTATAAGGACGTGATAGCTTATTTAATTTCTTTATTATTATGCTTATTTAATCTTTTTGTCTTCTTTATCAGCCTATTGAAATACTACGCTGTACATAGGCCTTGGCCGCTGCCAATGGCTTGGCAGGCAGATACAAGATTCCACCACACCGCATTTTCGACGCTGACACCGGTCATCGGTTTTTTTTAAATCGTTAATTCATCAGACATCAGAGAAACTAGTCTCTTGCAATGCCCGTGGTTAGAAACGGAGTGGTAGATTTTCTTCTACCGCCACTGATCGAAAATATTGAAATTGAGTAAACATGTGCATGAAGGTTATATTATATTATGTAACAAACATTTCTAATTTTATGAAATTTATAAAATATTAGATTTTAATAATTTATTTTATTTTTCTAAATGTCAATTATTCTAAAATATTAACAATATAATATTATATTTATTTACTTGTTAACCCTGGCTTTGGTTGTTGGCATACGAGTTTTATTAGACCAATTTTGTTCTGGGTTCGAAATCAATGGAAAGTCTGACCCTGCAATGTTTACAAACCTTGAACGTTATTTATGGCTTAAGATGTCATATCCCCGAAACTTCACCGCTGCATTGGAAGATGTTTTCAAGCAGCTGAACTGGAAAGGACACGGTATCAACATCAATAGCGAATACATCACTCACCTTCGATTTGCCGACGACATAGTTCTTATGGCAGGATTGCTGGAGGAGCTTAGTACAATGCTCAATGACCTCAATAATGTCTCCCAACAGGTTGGTCTTAAGATAAACATGAACAAGACGAAGTTCATGTCAAACGTCCATGTCACACCAATACCGGTTGTTGTTAGGAACAATAGGCTCGAAGTTGTAGACGAGTACGTATACCTGGGACAAATTGTCCAATTAGGTAAGTCCAACTTCGACTCAGAGGTCAATCAACGAATCCAAATCGGCTGGGCTGCGTTTGGGAAACTACGTCATATCTTCTCATCGAGTATACGGCAAAACCTCAAGAGCAAAGTATACAACCAGTGCGTGTTGCCAGTGATGACATACGGGACTGACTTGGTCTGCAGGCCGTATGAGGAAGCTCAAAGTTGCTCAGCGCGCTATGGAAAGGGCTATGGTGGGTGTTTTTCTACGTGATAGAGTCTGCAACGATGATATCCACATTAGAACTAAGGTAACCGACATAGCCCTAAAGATCAGCAAGCTGAAGTGGCAATGGGCTGGCCACATAGCTCGCGGAACTGACGACCGTTGGGGAAAAAAGGATCTCGAGTGGCAGCCACGTACAGGCAAACGCAGTGTAGGACGACCCCCCACAAGATAGAGTAACGACCTGCGGAGTATTGCGGGAAGTCGATGGATGCAGGTGGCTCAGGACAGAGCTTCGTGGCAATCTTTGGGGAAGGCCTATGTTCAACAGTGGACTTGTGATAGGCTGAAATGATGATGATGATGATGAAGATGTCAGAAGGTGATAGAAGTTAAAAATTAATCTCATTGTTTCCATGATAACTCGGGCTAGTTTACTAAGGCCACGTTAGTGGGTGCGTTTTGCGTTTTTGCGCACCCATTTTATTTTTCCTTACGTTTCCTTTTAAAATCTAATAATAAAAATAATATATATATATTTTTTTATAAGAAATGTACGAATTTATTTTCATTAATTCATCATTTTTGTTTTTCGCCTATTTTTACTCGTCTGCTTCTGCATATAGGAATGCATTTCACAGCGAGTTCTCAAAGCGCAGTGCCTTTTTTCAAACCCTCGTATGTAAGGTGCTGCTCAACATCATTCGAAAAATACTATTCATACTACTTTGTGATTATTGTTATTGTATTACAAAGCGGGTGAAAAACTCGGGCGTTAACTCAAAACAAAAGTCCAATATGCACGGCACGCAAGCGTAAACAATGCTGAGTTTTAATTTTCTACATGCTTCTTTAACAATGGGTTCCACAATGGATCCGTAGATGAGACAGCAACCCCACAGCTTTGTTCATCCACTGGCAACACTGAACAATACCTGGGCCGCGATGAACTTGCATTATCGCCTGCTTAATGGGTTTTGTCTGTTCGTGAACGATTGTAAAATGAAAACTTTTACGACTCATGATAAATGTTTTTGTTTTTCTCACGATATACAGGAACTTTGTGATAATTGTGTATATAAATAGGAAAAATTATAATCTACCACGAGGCATAAAAAACTTGTCAGCGTGGAAGAAAATCAAATATTTAGTTACATTAAGTTACATTAAACACAGTCTAAACAAGTTTTATTTCATAACCGGCAATTTTTTGTTGTGTTCTCCCATAACTTGGGCATTTGGACGATTCTATTAATATCTGCAAGAATGTACTTACAATAGGTAAAATTAGTAATGATATTGAAATGTAACGATAAAATTACAAATATGAAATAAATAGTATATTTTCTTAGTACATTTTAAGTTTTAAAAGCTGACTACAAAACACTATTTCTGTCTGTCGATAGCCCATTTGAAGCGAATGGTTTTATGCAATATATCACGCGCATGGCTATGCGATATACAGGAACCTACTTAGCCTAAAAGCTTTTAGGCTAAGTACCGCTTGTTCCTATCAATGTTGATTAGACTCTGACTTTCACATATAGCGATTACGCAAGTGTTTGTTGGATTTTCACTCTGTTTTAGTATTTGGTTAAACACTTTAGTAAATCAGTCTAGGAATGGTCCAACATCGAGCTTTATTTACAAATACGAAAGACTAAGATAATGCTTACAGTAATTCAGTTTTATCATTAATGTCATTAACCTTTACTAATCATTTGCTCGCCATATACAGAAAGTTGGAATAGATTTCATAGAGGCTTGTCGAGGCACACACTGGACAAGCACTTGCTATGCTGCTTCCATCACTGGTCAGGGTTAATTATTACCAGCCTGCTTTAATCCACTGCAGGTGAAATATTAGTTACTTACCCCAATTCAATAAACTAAGATGTTGATTTTTGTTTTGTATTTGAAATAGAAAAAGTTAAAAGTATTAACAATTTGTATTTAAATATATTTAAAAACAATTTTGTACATCTCTAGTTTATAACAGATCAACATTGTCTTCCGCTAGGTATCCGCTCACTCTTGTCTGTTTCTCATTTAGGAGTTAACACTGTAAACATATTAATGCGTTTCGTACCTACATAATGAGTCCTTTGTGGAAACTGCAAATTAATATTTGCTCGTTTGTGAGCCTTTTAGTATGATAATTAAATGTTATGTTAAACTGCTGTACTTATTATAACTAATAATTTAGTCAGGTTGGTGAAATTTTTGAATTCTAAATTCTATTATAAAAATATATAAAAAATAAATATTACCATTCTGGAACTCGTCCCCATTTTTAAAAAGAAATAAATCAAATCGATGGATGTTCCGATATATATCCGAGTTGAGGTTGGCATTTCGGCATAAGTCTGATATTACGCCTTATATCCCTAACCTGTTTTACGCATCTCTGATCTACGCAGATTTTATAATAGTGCTTAAACTACCACAAAAACATTAACCAATGAAGGTTACTACACAGGATGTTGTTGTACGTGTGTATATGTGTTTACAGACACCATAAATGTAATCTAGTCGGCGGTCACTTGAAGTGAAAGATAACGTGTGCCGCATTGGCTGAGCGACTGACTACAAGGGGTCTTGAGTTCGATTCTTGCACACAAAAAATTTTTACACGTTCTTCAGATCATTTTTCCGGGTCTTGTTGTTCGTGAATGTGTGATTTGGGCCAACACCTACGACGCATGGAAAAAACGACGGTTTTGACGGTATCCATTGTAGTACGTAGACAGAAGTACGTAAGGCGTAAAAACCAAAAGTCAGGATTTGATTTTTTTTGGCGTCTGATATGTACTGATTGAAATTGCTGTTAAACGCGACTAATGTTAAACGCCAAGAGATGCCATAAAATTTGTTTATAATGTCTATCAGATCATTCCGTATTTCCGTTAAAAGAATGGTCTCCAGTTTTTTTCCTTTTTTTGGTAAGGCTTTGAACCTTGTTTCTACTTTCTTCTTTCGCCTTTGCTGTCTGTGTTGATGTGAGATAACACTTGCTGCCTGTGTTGATTAATTCATTGCAGATATTTCCATACACTTATTAATTCTTAGCATACAAATAATTCCTGTTATTTTGAGACCTCAAAATTTCATTATATTTTGTATTGTATTTGTATCTTTCGATCTTATCGCATACCTAAGCACGTAGAACTAAAATTTTTATTTGCTTTATTCTGTTTCAATACCTATGCCCTAGCGCGACTCTTCCCTTATGTGAAGCTGTCCACGTTGTCAAAATTGGCTAGGAAGAAATCATCATAGTCCATCTTTCTGTCACTATTGTTTAATAACACCGTTGAAACACAAAGACTGAAAATAAGTAAATTTTCAAATTTTTAGTAATTTTCTATTCATGTTATTAGTAAAACTTGTGGACTCTTATAATATTTTCTAAATCAAGAACAAGAGGTGCAACCTTAGCTTCGAATATCAATTTATATTAAAACATATTTTTCCAGTTATCAGAATCTTTCTAATTGAGCTGTGTTTTACGCTAGAATAAATACTTAATGTGCTTATGTATATTTTTGAGAATATAGTTCAGCTTCTTATATAATGCATGTATATATTCAGGCCTTGATCCTAACGGGGTAGGCAGAGACAATCTTCTTCCACTTACTACGTTCCTGACATACGTCTTTCGCTTCTCCCACTTTCATCAATCTTCGCATGCATACTCGTTGGTTTAGAGTACTCTTGACCTGGCCTTTTTTCAGAACGTCTCTGATTTGATCGTGAAATGTTCGCCTAGGTCTTCCTCTCCCGACTCTACCATTTACACTCGCCTCATATATTTGTTTCGTCAACCTACTTTCATTCATCCTCTCCACATGTCCAAACCAGCTCAGCATCCCTTTCTCGATTCGTGTCGCTACATCGTCTTGACGCCACAGCTTTATATAATTGAACGAAAAAATCCGTAGCAATGGCTACTTAAAATAACTGAATACTTTTGTGTTCTAACATAAACTCAGATAAGCTTATTTACGACGCCAACACAAGTTTAAATTGTCAGCAGATACAGTTTTTTTTGTCATATATGTTGACATAAAAACTCATTGTATAAATATCAATAAAATTTACTCATGCCGCTAATGACTTTCAAAGATTTTTATCAGTGCGCGTGTTGTCTGAACAGTGGTTCATTGAAAAATGAACTGAACCAAACGATAAATCACTTACCTCCCGCTTCCTCTATTACTCCGCTTATCGGGTTTAAAAAACAACAGAGGGCAACGGCCAACGATAACATTAATAAATCACTAAATGACCGTTTTTATCCATTTCAAATTAGGCTATTTAATCGTTTGTTATTCGTTTATTTTTTATATCACACAAAGAGGCCATAAATATTTAGTAAAGCTTTTTATCCAATCCTCGATGATCTTTATGAATACTTGTCTCTACAATTGTCTTTACAAATCTTCATTATGTTTTATTATGAATATCTTGACAAAAACTAAGTGGTCTTTGAGTGGGTTATAAGTATATGTATATATATTATACGTATATTATACTAAAATTTAAATTTGAGCAATAGCACAAATTGTTGGTTTTTGGGTCTGCTTGTGCTGTGTTCGTCCCGTGTCTCTGACACTGAATCTGACACTTCCTCCGATCTTATCGCATAAATGTTAATCGAATATGGAAAGATAAAGACGAATGACTGCCTCTATGTTTGTGCGTACATTTACGGCACTATAATATCTACTACGCAGTTGACATCTGCCGATAGAATTCAAAGTTATACAATTAATATAGATTTCGAGGTCAAGGCTTTCGCTTTTCATTTGCAATTTCTTAGTATGCGATCGACCTACGTTTTTTATTGGATTGTGGTGATATACGATCTAACTGTTCACCTAGTGGTAAGTGGCATCTACAGCCTTTGGAAATCAGCAAACAACTTGAATCGGAAAAGGTTACAGATGAGTTATCACCCCTGAGGACTAAGATAAATTGCTTCATAGCCTGTGTCACAGTGAGATATTTATTGATTGATAATTTACTTAAAGCACAAGAAGATATGACCGAAAAAGTATTACACTATTATTTACAACCTTAGCAGTTTTAACAGCTTGTAAATAGTCCCATGTAGGACAAAATACTTGCCCAGATGCTCTCCAAAAGCTTCTCCAAACACCACTGCTGCCCGTCATCTGACTGTTTATTTTTTGTGATGGTTGTCTCGCCATCTTATTGCATTTTCATAGCTTTTTCATTATTCGCCTCTTACGACACCCATAGAAAGAACGAAGGTGGCAGATTCTTACGCCGATATCTCACGTCAATTACATCGCATTAATAAATTTAACTTGGTAGTGAGCGAAATAATTGTTGTAAAACAGAATTATTCAGATCAGGTTAAGGTTAATATCTGCAATAGATTATGAATCCGAACTTTTATATAATAGATATTTGATAATCATGTCATATACTTCAGGGCGTTTGTTTGTTATGCTGTTGCCAGCTCGAGTTGTTTGGGTCGAACTTATAGATAACGAGAACAGATAAACGTAAATGAATAGCGATAGTTTCGTCTCGGCCATTAACGACTGCAAGTCTTAGTACTTAGCTCTTCCCTAACATAAACCGCTCACGAACCGGTAAGAAGTTGGAATTATAGCAAACGACATGAGCAGAACTTGTATTTGTTTTTGTAATAAAAATATTTTCATATTGACCACTCTTTTTTTAAGCATTTTCGTTGTAGCAGATGTTAATTGTATGTGCTACTTCAAAGTAATATAGCAGCCTATAAATGAATCTTTGACTATGAGCAGTCACATAGATACTTTCAGTAGGGATACCACTCCAACATGCGTTTTCGTTAGTAAGTTGAAGTGCAAGAGGTTGCTCAGGTGTCGCAAGACTGTCGAGGTAAATGTGTCCTCGGAAGCACAAAATGGGAACTTCTCTCTCTCTCACTCTCTCCCCTAGATTGCGCAACGAGCTGTGCACATTTGATTCAAGGAACTGGATATGTAGTAAAATATAAATAACGTATTATTTGATTTGTTTTGTTTAATAAGTGATTAATTTCAATTGTGAGCTATATGGAGAGAATTTACCAGCTTTTTTACCAAAAATCCCCGTACCGCGAACTGCCTTGCTAACAGGTGCATTTATCGAGTTCTCATGTTCAGCAGTAGGCTTATAGTATGGGCCGATGATGAAGAAGAACAATTTAATTATTTAATCTATATTTATATTCTTATTTCCAAAGACAAATTCAAAACGATATCGTGCTATCATAAAACGTGTTTTATTGGTGGTAAACTTGTATTTAGTTTCTGTTAGATTTATATCTTATTCAAAATGTAATTGCTTTGACAATAGTTTAGCCATTAACGAAATATTAATGTTAGAAACTCAAGAAGTCTATCTACTAAAGATGCATAGTTCGTTATCCATTACTAGACCTTAAGTATTTGTGCTAATTGTTGTGACGATGATAGAAGACCGTAGTTATAGTCATTTGAGAAAATTAATCGCACAGATAAAAATTAATAATAAAACAGAAAAGAGGAATAAACATTAGAAGTAGTAAATACTTAAATACTTTTAGCTTCTGATGTGGCAATTATTGTAAATGCTTCCTAACTGGGAGAGGCTGCTTTATCGAGATCCCAAAATTGAGAAGTATGCAATTCAAAAGGACATAAGGACATATGCCTTTCACATAATTCCGAAATAAAACATTTAATTTAATATAGCAAAAAGTAGTTAAACAATCGAAAAAAATATAGGTAAATTATTTTTATCTATAGATAAATTTCAAAACTTTGTTAATATAATAAACAAAAATTTACAAGTACTAATTCGGGGCACCGTGCGATCTAGGTAGCACATATATCTAATGTTAGAACAAAAAATACGTTTTAATATGCTTAGGGTTTAAATGAAATGAAATGAAATGAAAATACACTTTATTGTACACCAATAGCAAAAAAAAGAAAAAATAAATAAATAAAAAGAAACACAAAGGTACAATTGGCGGCATTATCGCTTAGAAGCGATCTCTACCAGGCAACCATTTTGCAGAGGAAATAATGACAAGGTGAGCAAGGGTTAAGGGTGTACGCAAGTTACAAAGAAGTGAAAATATAATATAATAAATATATATTGATATATACACAAACATATATATATACACTAACATATACTGATATATCTAAATAAATACACTATATACCCATACATACACAGGAACATAAAGAGTAAAGAATAAATAATATAATATAAGAGCCATACGACGCAAGGAAAAGTAAGTGTTAAAGGATAAACAGATAACGAGAGATGAAGGAATAATTATTTAAGGAGGAAGGAAGTGCGCTTTGACCAGCCTTTTAAAAGTATCTAGGGATTGCGCACGAATTTATATGAAGTGGTAGGGAGTTCCAAAGCCGAACAGCTTCAATGGAAAAGGATTTAAAATAGAAGGAAGTGTTATGGGATGGAATTTTTAAAGTAAGGTTATTGTCAGAGCGAAGAGATCGACAGTGAGTATCCCCAAGAAACTCAAACCTCTCTTTAAGGTAAGGAGGGGTAGTGGGATTGAATAGAACACAGTATAAAAGAGAAAGAATGTGAGTATTTCTGCGAAGGCGGATCGGAAGCTACTTGAGTTTTTCGCGAAATTCTGATACATGGTCATATTTTCGGAGTCCAAACACGAACCGTATACAAAGATTCTGAATGCGCTCAAGCTTATTAAGTAACTCTTCGCTTAGATTGAGATAACACGTATCAGCATAATCGAGAATGGGTAACAGGAGAGACTGTGCAAGCGTAATTTTAGTTGGTATGGGTAGGAAATTGCTTAATCTACGGAGAGACCCAACCGATGCAAACACCCTCCTGCTCACCTCGCTTACTTGTGGGGCCCAAGATAAAAATTTGTCAAGTGTAACTCCTAGATTTTTAACGGTGTTACTGTACGGCACAGATGTCCCGTCAAATATAATACCAGGTAAATTAGGAATATTAATACGGGTAACCAATTTTTGACTGCCTATTATAATTGCTTTGGTTTTTGATGGGGTTTAGTGCGTTGGAGCCCTAAGAAAATCTGACGCTCCTTCTAATTCCCTCGGGTATAGTAAGATTTGAGAGAAAGGCGTTATTCGTGAATTTTGACATATAATAGAGTAATTACTTCGCTGCTGGGACTCCTCATATTTGAGTTAGTGTTGTAACAATGCTACAATTTTTTTTCTCAAATGATGGTGTAGTTTTCTGACGATATTTTCATTCAACTGCCGATGACATAGCACATCAGTTTATTATTTGCATTACAATGAATATTTAATATTATTAATAATAATTTTCTCTCTCAGGAAGCACGCGTTACTTACGGCATTAGAAGAATAATTACATATACAAAATATTAATTGTGAATTCATTATCATTATCGATAATTATGTCCAAGTAACAAGTTTAAATAAAAAAAAACAAATTGTAGATAATTATCCATAACAAGAAATGCACAGATCAAACAAAATAGGGATAGCGATGGAACAAGTTAAACATGCAATTAATTCACCGCCTGGAAGCAATCAAGGTGCCGTGGGACACGCAAATTTGCATTTGACGCAGAGCGTTTGCATTGCTGTCTTCCGTTAGTTGTGGAGGGAGCTGCAACTTAACATATACATATACGTACATAAATAATACTTTACATTAAATTGAATCCTTCAAACTATAGAAACATTAAATGTGACAAAATAACTTTTACTTTGCTCATGGAAGTCCCCTCCCACTGCCAACAAATTTAAGACTGTAAGTTTTGTTAAGTTGGCATTGTAATAAATATTTCATGATGTAAATGACATTGTAATATGGCGTTAAAAAAATATTTCAGACACACAATCATGATCTCCGCCAACATTCCGCTAACTTTAAATATCAAACTTATTTCCTTCGTGCGCCAACACAAGGGTACGGGCTACGGAGTAATTGGATTTAGATTGGATCGAATTAGAACTTTCCTTCGTGGCTTTTGTTTTCCAAGGAAATGACTTTTTGATGGGACGCATCAAAATCGAATTTTCGGTGTTAGTGCAAGCATATCCCTTCCAGACAATTTTGTTGTGGGGGAAGATAAATTTATGGTTGGAGGTTTCAAAGTTTCTTGCTTTACGAAAGAAGGTTTGTTTATCCAGGAAATTTTCTTTTTTCGCGAGGGAAATTGTTCTTAGCTCGTTTGAAGTTAACAAGGGTTTCGTTGTTAGAAATGCGATGGGGCTTAGGTATCGTGACAAAACATTACCGAGAGGCCCATCTAACAAAAAGGGTGATACAAAAAGCTTTTACGGTTAATGCCGGCGATTAATTTACGTAGCGAATTAAATTAGACCGTTTCCACGTTATCTGTACAATTTGATTTAAATAGGAAGGAAAGACGGTTTGTACGAGTATACTTTGGCTTTAAAAGTAAGAATTAACTTTCTTCCTAAGAAATTATAGAAAAAATGATATTAAAAACTTACGTTGCTAAATTGTTAATGACATTGCGTTTTAATAAATAACAAAACCAAGATGGAATCTAATTTAATGTCACAATATGTTCGTCGGTATGTATATATGGGATAGATGGTTCGAATCGTGGACAATCTATATACGTTAAACACGTATAAAATTATGTTGCATGCAATGATGTTTCCTTCTGAACAATATTACACGCGAAAACACAGAGGCGTTCACTTATCTTACCCTTCCCGTATCCGATGAAACGTATATGCAATAAAATCGCAAGAAGGATTAGATGAAATGTCAGAAACTCGGGACTTAACACACTTACACAGGCCCGAAAACTATTTTTTTTTAAAAGAGAATCGAACCCTGGACCCATCGCTCAAAATTTAAGTACTACTAAGTCACGAATAAACCACAGATATACTAGCTAAAGTATACAAAAAACCAGCTAAGGCTTAGTGTAGTTATTAAATAGTTGTAGCGATCCTTATTTCATACACCGTAAGTTGAAAGCGATTGAGGAAGTGCTTAGCCAATTTAAATATCTTTAACATTTTTTTAAAATGCGTTTATGTATAAGAGAACATTATAATTATCACACGAGCTTTGATAATTTTACAAAATTAGCATGAACACATTCTGTGCATTCGAAACATTCAGTAAACAGTAACATAAATGAAAATGTATAAAGTAATACAAGTATAGTTGGACCAAGCTTTCCATATACGAGTAAGATTAATAGTAAAAGCTTTTATGAAAAGTGCAGCGTCCGTGAACGCTCGCCAGCCGTGCAACGCCAGCGCCACGGGCGTATACGTTGCCTACGTTTCACATTACTTAATATTATACCTTCTACAGGAAACACATGTATTATTTATTTACATGTACACGTGCCACAAGAGACCGCGATGAAATATTAAGCCGAGGCGTCGTAATTTACGAAACTCGTCTTAAAACGAAAATGAATGTAAAGATGGCGCCACGTTACGATAATATAGTATATAATCTTCAGAAATTGCTTTGTTTTATGTGCTCGTAGATTACATTTTTATTGCTAAGGCGACGGATTTGTATGTCATGTATGGTAACTTCTTCAAGTTTTATTATCTTACATTGTACAACAATGTATCAATGATTTGAGCAAATTTTACTTTTAAAGTTTATCTTGCCACTGATATAATTTCAGTGCTATAATTCCTCTGAAATGTTAATTTTATCTGGTTGGTTTAAGCACACTTGTGCTTATTCCATAACTTATGTATTTAGTTAATTTTAGTAACCAAAAGTGTAACTAATCAAATAAACTATGGAGTACCACCAAGTGAAAATCGGTAATATAAAATATGTATATAATCCTCACATATGCATACACTAACAAATTCTTAAGCGCCTCTTTTTACTATATCTAAGTATTCAAGTTAAAATTAGGTATCTAAAGAGTTATTTTTAAAAGTAAGTGAACAAAATTATTACATTGCATGGTATTTCCTAGCGCAACAGTCAAAATGTTAGTAGTGCTTCACTTAGTTTTTCTACACACGAACGACCAACTTGGAGTACATTTTGAGAATATAGTACATGTTGGGAATACGGTTAGTATCACTTATATGCTGACCATTAACTTGAAGCCACATGGTTTCTAAATTGTATCTGTTAAAGTTACGCTATAATTCTTCCCTAAAAGCCTGTAAATAGCCTACTGCTAGACGAAGGTCTGTCCCGGCATGAGTTGGACTGCATTTATTATATTTGTATCGAACGCCTTCGCAAGTGCATACTTTCGGTTTTGCATTTTTCAAGATGTGAATTCCGCCACTATAAATGTTGTATACATATATTTGATACGTCATAAGCATAGCATAATAGCCATGAGATTTTCCAGGTATTTTTCAAGTAATTTTACAAGTATGTTTTCTTTTATTTTCTTTACCCTTTATTAATATATACAACATAGGATCTGGAAATGCCGATAGGTAGTATCGGCATTTCTAGATCCTACTTAGAGCATTTTTATATATACTGTTTTACGCAGGTGTGTTGGCGCCCTAACGCCGAATGTGCATTACTGACTTGTGTCCATGTTTTATTTATTCGCCTGCGTCTACCGTGGAAGTGGTTGCATTAGGTTTGAAAAGTATTTTTGGACCTTTTATACTGGCCCGGCTTAGTGACGGTTTAAACATTCTGTATGAATATGATTTACAAATTGAATCTTGCTTTAGTTACAATTTGACATTTCAAACAACCCAGAGTTTTTTATTTTGATATTAAGGTTTCTGAGTGACTTTTGGTGCATACATATCTAAAATATAGGCTCCAGCTGGAATTCAAACCCAGAACCCACAATTTAACAGTAAGGTTACACTAAGCGTTTACTTTGAAACGAGAAATACCACCAATACTTAATCTAATAAGACCTCATCCTGCAATTCTTCACGCGGAATAACTATAAAAGGTGTAAAGTGCTGCGATCGCGACTCCACCGTCCCTCCTTGAGAAAGGCATGAGGCTGGAAGAAAACTGCGTATCAACAAGTTTAATGATGATGATAAAGAAACAAAAGGATAACATGATAAGACGAGTTTCTATAAATCGCTAAGCCCATCACAATTGCGGAGTTTAAAAAACACGGGTCTTGCTTTAACTATTAACATAAAATATAATAACAGTATATTTAATTAGATAAGTATTGTCCACTAATAAGTTGTAATCAACATATGTTGATATCATTGGACCGTAAAGTAAATAACCACCAAAGAAGATAAATTAAATTATGCAGGTAAGTACATTTAAGTAATTCGATGAAATTGTAATAAGCGCATACTTTTTGATCCCCAGATAAAATGTGAAAGACGAGAGGCGCCCCACTGGACGTCACGTAGAATTAAATGAATACTGGAATAACTGAAATCTTATACTAAGGTTGCGTGTAACATGATGCACATATAATTATTTAACGCCGGTTATACACTAAATGTAGCACGTGAATGGATAGTTATTTTTCATCTTTAGCAGTTTCTAAGTAGTCTACTGCTCGGCGTAGGACTCTCCATGGTTGGAATTGCTGTAGTCGCCACAACTGACAGTTGACAAGTTGGCATCGCTACATACACCTCGTGAAGAACACCTCGCACCTTAAATGTGAATGACCACAGCGACAAGTTCCGAATACCATCGGTAGTTGTCAACTGTGCGGAAGATATTGTGGTATCGCAAGTGTATGCCCAAACACAACGGCACTCACTCATCTTTACCTTCCCATGTCCGATTTAATGCTTATGTGACGGGACGAGGCAGGGCCAGATTCAGCGTAAGACGGACGCAACACAACACAACAGACCCGAAAATTAATAATTTGTGTTATTGCACAAATATTGGCCACGCCTGGACTTCAAGCTCAGCAGTCAGGTACGCTAATCTCTATTCCATGCCGCCACATTGTAAGATGTTGCTCGTCATGGTCTGGATACATGAGTTTGTTATTTCTACATGTTATGAAGACTATATGATTTTTCTATAATGTATCTTAATTATTACTTGCGATACACACGGAATGAGATGGAATGGTAGATTCTTTTATATCGCAACCACACAGAAATATTTTTATTTGCACAAAAATCTGCGATTATCGTATATAGATATTCATAAAAGTGAATATCTATATACGATAATCGCAGAAAGAATTGGTACAAAGTTAAATAAAATGTTTTATGGGAATATTGTGTAAGAAAACGGTAAATTAAGCTAGTCAGGAAAAATGAGTCTAATTTTAAAAGTTATTTTAAAAAATTATTGAATAAAAAAAATAATTTATGATTTGCGGTTTGTAGGAAAATGTTTTACACCTAGATTTAACTATGTAGTGTATATAAACATCAGTCATATCCAGATAAACCCTACATCCATGCTTGCCATCTCCGGGGCGCCCTGGTCGCAGGCTTAAACTAATTAGGCCCCCTGGACTGTGTCAATGTTGTCGCAGCACGCGGCGCGGTTTAATGCGTGTGTCTCCATTAGCCCCACCCTCGGTTTAAACGCCGTGTGTATACTGACAATTCGCTAAAATTGATTTGTATGTTTGCAGTGAGGGCGACTCTTTGTAACTTGGACGCGCGAAAGCACGTGTAGGGCGAATCTTAATTTGTTGAAACGAATGTGCAGGCAAATGTTGATACTTTTGTTGTTGTAAATAATTTAATACATTTCTTATCTATATCAAATAGGACAAGGACTTGGCATTGATAAATGCATATTGCTTGATTTTACTTTAGAAGCAAAATAATTCCGTTTATGTTACTTGTTATCTGTTTATTTTAATATTCGTCTTCTTATCCTGTTAAACATACTCGTATATGTCAAATATAGGGTACGCTTGGAAGAAGATCGCAGTACTGGGTAGACACCGAGGTAACATGGGTAAGTGGATTAGATTAGATTATTAGATTGTAGATATTTTATACCTTAATTTAAATCTGGTTTTTTTAAAAACATTATTCTGGATTAAATGTCAAGTCAGTAAAAAAATATTGCATGATATTTTAAACACATTAAAATCTTCAAAATAATGGAATCCTGCAAAGTAACGCCTGATTCTATTAACTATCTGTTATATTTATCATAGTCAATTTGGTTTTACAAGGGGTCGCTCTACAGTTGATGTGGGTGAGGAGCTGATTAAGCATATCTTTGAAGCTAGGGAGAATTCACGGGATGGCTTGAGTATTTTCTGCAATATTTCTAAAGTATTTGATTTTGTTTATCACGAAAAACTTATCAGGTACTCCATTAGGGGTTATTACGTAACTTATTATTTCTAATTTGAGTGACAGAATTCAAAAAGTTTTCAATAAGCTATGTCAAAAAAAGTTCACTGGTTTAACATTATTAAGTTGCTATTAATGATGAATCATCTCGCTATATTCAAGGAATGAAAGTAGCCTATGCACTTTTTCCAGCTTCTCTTCTTCTCTATCTCCGTACTAAATTTCAACACAATCGGTTATGCATGATTGAAATACAAGCATCGAAACAAACTTACGTAAAGCTATACATATATAATATTAGCAGGATAATTTACACTTATTAAAACAAAACATTTGTGTATCGTATTTTAATTACATTCTTAACTATCGTACGATGATAAAGTAACAGTTTAATGGCCAGGTTAATATGTAAGTTTTTTAGATTAACTTAACAAGCTGCCTTTAACTATTCCAGAGTATTATACTCGGATGATTATATGCTTCTGGATGTGACACACTATGAAACACTGTGTATTCATGATTGTTCTAAAGTTAGTCTCATATTTATGACATTTTTACACCCTTTCACTGTTAAGTTTTTTCTTACAATAAAAAAAATGTGGTAATGAGAACATACTCGTAAAAGCAATTGTTAGAAATGAACGACTACTGAAATAGTTATTTATTGAACAAAATCACGAGTTTTTGGAAAATATTAGTACTAGATAGTTGAGTCCTTCGCCACGGTCGCTTTGGAAGTGTATGGTGACGTTGGTGGCGCTGACACCACCCGCCGTGACCGTAGCACGAGCGTCCGAGCGGGACAGGTCGCGTGCGATTATTCCCTGCAATAACAATGTAGGTCAATTTATTTGAATTTCCAATGAAATTCACACATGTGTTAAAAGTACGTACTGGCTTATTAGGAATCGTGCATTTTATATTTTCTTAAAAAATTACCCAATATGGTTTAATATGTTCTTCTCTATCAGCCTATTTGAGTCTACTGCTGAGCATAGGCCTCTTCATTAAAGCGCCAGCAAGTCAGCGTACATTTCCACGCCACGTTAACCAGACGGGTTGGTTAGCGAAGTACTGGGATCATCGCATTAGTGATGCATTACCCCAACAATTCACTGTGAAACAATTCACCCAACAAACACCGTATGAAATTCCGCATGTCTAAGATATAAAAAAATAGCGAATAGGATGTGACTTCATTCACGACCAATGACAGTAGGTCTATGACAAACCGTGGGACATAAAAAGGCGGTTATTGACACTGAATCTGGAAGTACCATAATACAGTAAAAAGTAAATGTATTATTGATAATAGTAATAAGAATTTCATAGATTGAGACTTAAAAACTTTCTTTTTTTTTAGATCAAAAATTACTTTTGGCAATGAAAGGCTCATTCGGACACCGAATACGTTGCCAACTGACGCGAACGATGTTGAATATTTATTAATTCATTAGTCACTATGCACTTGTCATATTAAAATTCAATAATTTATTCAACACGTCGAGGTAAGTTATGAATATTACCAATTGGACGACCTTTATTCGTTCTTCGATAGAAAACATTACCAACAAGATAAAAATAAAAAAAAAGTGCAATTATTAAAACTAATTATCGTCGTTATCTGCCTGTAAGAATTGACTTGCAGGAATCACGCAATCGTCCCTGGACCAATAATGGAAACATCTTCTAATATATCCAAGACCTATGTTTATAAATTTCAAACTGGCGACAAGCAGACGTGATACTGCAATCCTGCCAAGCGCAGAGATTACAACAAGTTGCTCATAATGCAGTTTCTTTAATTCTAATATGGGAGTCCTCATTTTGGATTCTATTACGGAAAAACCCACTAAGCGATTTTGAGTTTCCTCTAATGATAGTGAAGGAACTCGTCTAGAGTCTTGCTTATGTTTTGAGATATGTATTATTATGACGTGAAGGTACTTAATATAAGACACCCTAATTTAAATCCTCATTATAGCTTGTCAGAAGTACACTGTTAAAAACAGGCCTCCGCCAAAGGTTGCGACGAATTACGGTCCTGAGCTTGCAATCATAGACTTCTCGCAGGATTATCTGGTATCACTATGTCGTGTAGGGGGACGCTTAACCTGCGTTTACCATTTTTGTTTTACATAAAGTTATCACTTAAGATCTTGTTCCCCAACAGTTATCTGTTATACGAGCTCTGTGGCTGGTCCATTGCTCCTTCAGTTTGCTGAGCCTAAAGGCGATGTCGGGTAATCTAACACTGCTTCGGATATTATCGTTGCAGCAGCATAGCGCTTTCCATAGCTAGCTGTGCAATTTTGGATTGAGGATGGAATAGGGCCTCCAACCGGTAAGTAATTGACAAAGGTTTAACTTAACTAATACATAGGAAAGTTTAAATATAAAACTAAAGATTGATTTCTATTTGTTTTCATTTAAAATCTTCATTAATCGTCCAGCAGTTGTGCCCTTCATTTTTAATAATATTCTAATGCATGGTAGTAGTAAGTTACTTTTATTAAAATACTATTTATTCACACTATTTATTAATTGAAAAAAAAAAACATATTCTTTATATCATTTATGTCCTTCATAGTCTATAATAATACCATAATATTTGCAAACATAAAAATTGACGTAAGCTCATGAGTAAAATGTTTCTTAAAAAGTTTGAATAACAGTAAGATAAAAAACAATTCTTAAGTAATTTATAGATATCTCCAGTGACTCTTATTTTCGGTAAGCTATCGAAATTCTCCGATATTGTCACTTACCTTTATAATCCTCTGCTTTGAATCTATATACGTGTAATCTTTATCTCTCCTAATAAGTGGTATTGCGCGATAAACAACTTTCTCCGTCGATATCAATAAATTGTTAACTCTGGTACCAACAACAAGGTCTTTGGCTTCAAGTAAACTCACAAAAAATGCTAACAGTAGCAAAATATAAATTAAAAATCTCATTTTAAGCGTATTTGTTTAATACATTTTAGGTTAAGTGTGAGAACGACACGACTATACGTATTGGACTGAGACGCTTAAGGAAAAACATTATGTCAATGCTAAACATAGTTCGACCTTGCTGATTCGTAAGTACGCATCTCTGCATTTATTAATGACAAGATGTGTTTCGCGATTATGTACGCGAGGTTTAGGAGAGGTGTTGAGGTTTAAGTCCATAATAACAATACACAGTAATGTCTAAATTATATACACATACGAACTTATCGCCAAATACATAATGACGTGTTGTAGGGGCCACGATAGTCGAGTTGTGAGCATTCTCAGTCCCACAAATACGTATGTTAAGTGGTCTATTATTTAAATATTCCTTACACCAAGCGTTCATTTTCCCTTTTATAGACGCATGGACAGCAGTAAGCCATCATGGCCAAGGCCTCGAAAGCTTTTTTGAAGTCGATAAATAAAGCGAAAACAATATTTTGTTCACTTAAAGAACTATTTGTGTCTTACTATAATTTTTGAAACTTATGTACGATTTTTTGCGTTGGCTTGGGCTTAGATGGGGATCGCCGCAGAGCTATGCATACAAAGTTTAATTTATTTCGATTACTTTGAACTTCTAAGTTTGCAGTAAAGCCGTGGGACGTAAGCCTTCTTCAGTCATGGTACAATGACGACGATCCAAATAAAAAAAAATATACATTTGTAATATCAAGTAGAATCAATAACAACGCCGACACAAAAACTTGTTTCGTCTCGTTTTAATAAATAACTTTAAAAACAAAAACTTAATACTTTTACCCCGACCTAATATGTCAACAGATCGAAGTTGATAGAGAAATAATTATGTTATTGCCTATTGTATTAAATGAGTTGTCGTGAAAGCCTTTCTAAGTTCATTAAAGTCACTGTTACATCATTACCTATAAAAATGTAATGGTTAAGCATTGCAGTTTTCAAGTTATTTCAATATTACGATTTACCATCAATTTAAAAAAGGAAGACTTATTAATAGTACAGTGCAGTTAAACTACAGCTCTTGTCCATCATATAGTATTAACATAGACCGGAAAATATATGTACAATTACATCTTTGAAACGTTATAAAATCTTCAGTACAGATTAAAATATTTCATCGGTTTAGTCTCACCTTTGGCTAACTGCATAATGCTGCAACAGGATGATTAACTACCAACAAGCCCGATTTCCTCACAGCGTGTTTAAAATAATTACTAGGTACATACTCATACCTACATGATAGTACCAACTAGGTACCGTCGGAGAGTTGTTTAGTGTATAAATAATGGACCACCGCAGGCGACAGATGGATAGCCCGGCTACTGGGGAGGTTCGGTGCGGTATAGATAATGCCCTTGTTCTGCTATATCCAATGTTTGTGATATGTCTGTTTATTTATGAATTAAGTTCTCATACCTCTTTAATTTTAAATTATAGATGAAAAAGTAGAACTCGCATCATCTTCGTCATTATAATTATTAGATTACATATTCTTTGTAAATATGAAAAAATTACAGACAGCTTGCTCTCAAAAAAATATTTTATCAATAAATTTACCAAAAACGGCAAACGAGGTTGCCAGTAATTTTATCAAATAAATTTTTTTTTGAAGGAAAAGTTTGTCTATATTTAAACATTTAAAACGGAAGTCATTTCTGAATATAGAAATAGTTGAATCTTTTAAAAGCGCAGAGACGGTGAATTTTCTCATTAAAATGTTCAATTTAAAGTTTATATTATTCTGGTATATGATAATCGAAGATTCGTTTAGTAGTTAAAATTTCTAAATTCTCTTTTATGGTCTCTTCTCCATTGAATGGTTACTAGAAGAAGGCATAATAGAAGTTTAAATTAAATAAAGAAATATGCCCGTGTCGAGTAAAATGCTTTGTTCCCCAATGAATACTAGACATATTACGGTATGTATTTAATCCTCATATGTAGAAAGCAATAGTAAAACTAGACTAGCGTAACTAAAATAAAACAAAGTACAGACAACTGAGTATTATGAATAAATTTAATAGAATAGATACAAGGAGCATTGTAAATGAAACATATAAATAAGTACTAAACTCGGAAGAATAATGCTGTTTCGCGTAGTCGCTGACAAGTGCATTTGGCTGGATGTTATTTCAGACGCGAAGCGTCGCGTCATACGCTTTGATCTTCCACGGACTTTTTGCCGGGCACTTGTTTAATGTGACGACAAATAACTCAAACAGGAACGCGAGACTCTTTTTGATTTTATCAAAAGGCATATACGACTTGTTTCTGAGTTTTGTATGCGCATTTGTCATTAGTGATATCATCAGTAGATTTCTTGTGTTTGTGGAAACGTTGGTTTGGATTTCGTTCAACGAATTCATTTAAAAGCCAAAAATAATATAGATAATTTGCATGCACAAAAGTTAATTTATTATTATTCAAAGCGTTTCTGTGTTCGGAGTTGTTTAATTACTACAACTAAAAAAGCCATTAAGATAAACATTTCATAGAGGTGTTAATTCTCTTTTGATTAATTATCCACTTTTTACTGAGATCTTTACAAATAACACCGTTAAGCATCGTTGTCGAAGTCCTATCGCCGTTATTTTCGAAAAGGCGGCTTTGAGCATTTCCGCAAGTTTAAGTTCGAGTCCTGCACCCCACGTACATTTGCAACACTGGAGGAATTGCCGGTCTTGAAAAATATTGAGAGGGCAAGGGGAGGAGGGAGAAGAAGGAGTGGCTCTGCGGTTACTTTACTCATGGAATGAAATACAGAGCACAAGATGTTTTTAGTTGACGTCGATACTCTGCGGGGTCATGGTACTACACCGGTCGAGTCGAGCCGGCCCATACGAGTAGCATAGGTTGGTTTTATGGTGAAACAATTATTTTATTAAGTTATTTCATAATATAAAAATAATCGTAGAGCTATGTATTACAACAATAACATAACCATAGATTTTGTATTTGTTATAAAATAATTTTCTCACAAGCACATACTGTAGATATGAAAGTAATTTTATGTTCTATCTAAAGATGTACGTTGAATGCTAACTGCACATATTCATATTGAAATATCACTCAAAGCGGCATTGGAATGTAAAATCAAATAAAACGCATTCGCCGGGAGTTCCATTTAGCTTGATTGAGCCAGGAATACAATAGAGCGACGCTCGATACTGAGGTCCGATATTTTGGAATAAATTGCAGTGTAAGCCAGGTATTGTTAAATAAACGTTTCTGCCTTAAAAGTGTCGGCTGTGTTTTTTTTTATTAACTTTAACGTATTTCTATTCAAAAAGTCAAGTGTAACTTACCTTACCTACCTATTTACAGGCTGTTAAAGCCTGTAAATAGTCCACTGCAGGACATATGCCTCTCCCATGAGGAGGGTTTGCCATAATTGCAATGCTCGGCAAATGGATTAGCGATCGCTGTACCAGACACCTCACACCTAACTCTGCTGCTCGTCATCGGTCTGCTTAATTTTTGCCTAGTATGTTTTTGAGATGTTTATTCCACCATGTCGGTAGTCATAAAGACTATCAAGGCTTTTCCCTTAGTCGCCTCTTACGATACCCACTTGAAGAAAGCGGGTGGTTCTTTGACCGATACTACACAGCAAGTGTAACTAAAACAGATTTAAAAACAATTTTTATAATGTTTTTTTTTTTATCTATTTACTGAGACAGAAAAAGCAATAGAAAGAGAAAACATTTTCTTACTCATCTTTATAACCGTGTTGATAGACCGTTGCATGACATAGGCCGTTCTCAATGGGTGAATTTGCTATAATCGCCACGCTTGGAAGACAAGTTAGCGACGGCGTTACTTGACGCTTCGCATCTCAAACAACACTGCTGACAAAATTACTTCTATGATTTTATAAGAAAACACAAACAGAGTGTTATAAAAAGTTATTACCAGTTTTTCACGATGATTTATTTTTTAGTTTCATGACATGCATTAGCTACAGTAAAGTATAATATTCTAGTTATAACGATGTTAGTTTGATATTTGAACGTGACATTTTTACAAGTGTGTAAATCGACAGTTATAATGAAATATAAGAAATCATCTATGTTTATGTATGCAATGTATACATATATAAATAAGTATGTATGAATAGTATGTAATGTGTTTTATATAGTGAACAACTACAATTAAATGTATGTTTAAGTACCGCCATATATAAGTAGTATACATAAACATAATATTTGTGTGCAAATAAAGTTTATATTCACAACTCTAAAGAAGCCTTGAAACGTGTTGGAAAACTTCAACTTATATCGATCACATTTTGGTGGAAGGTGTCATCAACGTTCAACGTTCAAGCTTCACGATTCATGAAGATTGAATTTTGTGAAAAAGGAGTAAAGACAGCGGCCAAAGTTTATCAAGAGTCTGTATTGGATCAAGTAACGAAGTCAGTAATACACTTTTCAAAAATATTTCGTTACTCAAGGTTCGAGAACAATGTTCCGGACTTTATATGAGACGAAGATCCACACTCGGTTAGTCCAGATCCGAACCTACAAAACGTTACTCAAGAAATTATCTCATTGAGTCTCTCAAGAAATCTTTAGAGCTAGCAGTGGCGAAATTCCTCATAGAGGCAGTGTGAAAATTCTAAGATTTGTGGCCAGTAAAGTTAAAGCCAAAGCGGGACATTTTGAATAAAATAAATATATATCTACTCATAACTAAAGTTTTTTTATATTAATATAACACAGTCAAAATTATTATTAGGTATTCATTGTATTTAATAATCCTGTATAAAGAATAAGTGGACTTAAACATTATTGAAGTTCGACAAATAGTCATTTTTTTTTATGAATAATAGGCTTGCGTTTGACCTCAATCTTGCCTGATGGAAGGCGAAGATGAGGCCTAGGATGGAACACGCTTGCCTAGATGTCTGTTCACTTTGGCCTTAAAGATATCAAAGATTTAAATTACCATTTAAAATGAAAATTGGTGACTGGATAGATAAAGTGTCGGCTTAATATATCAGTGCTCATACAATAAGAGCATAATTGAGTCAAGCGAGCACGAACGTCCGAAATGGACGCATCAGGCGATTCCCCCTTGCAGGCGAATTGATATTTCCTCTTTCCAACGAATAGGTATACATAGTTAATTGCGTTTCCGGACGTCATTCATTGTTTGAGTGGCAATCTGTGAATGATGCATTAGCGTCGTATTATTAAATTACCAAACAGGAAAAACGTTTTAAAATATGATATAACGTTTATCACCGGTATCATTTGTTGTGTTGGATACGTTATGTTACTCTTAACTTGATACACCATTTGTTTTTTTTATAAAAAATAGGCTTACGTTTGGTGTTCGATGTCTGTTCACTTTGGCCTTATATAGACATATTAATGATTTATAGTCAAATTACGTAAATATGGCGTGATGGCAAATGTTAGTGTGGGTTAAATAAAGTAGACAGATATTTGGTAAATAAAAAAGTGTGCTATAGAATGCTCTATCACTATTTATGACGTGAAACTTCTTTACTCACCGACAAATAACTTCGCTTCGTCACTCGCGCTCTTTGAAAATAAAGTGAGCACCCTGATCACTAGGCTACCACGGCTCTTTACGGGTTTTACGTACATACATTATATGTCCATGTATATTTTGGAAACCAACGTTAGAATATTTATTTCTTTAAATTACTGAGATATTTTCTAGAATTAAGATTTTAGATAGCTCTTATGGTCCTCTATAATAAAACGAATATTGTTTTTATATCAGTTGCATGTGTCCACAGCAAAATACCATAAGACATTGTACTATGCTATGGAATTAGCTAATGTAAACCATCCTAGCTGTTTCAATATTTGTTAGATATCGAAGTTTTCTTACAGGCTGAGTTAAGTCTGGTAGAAAGCATGAATTTATCGTGGCTTATACATGGCAAGAGTCATTCCAAGAAAAACAGTGGTATCTGTAAAAGTTAACCCCATTGAAAATTAACCCTTTTTTAATTTATCCCCCATTTAACCCCACTTAAAATGCATGTGCTCGCTTTTGTTTTCATATTCCATCACTATTTTTTTAATACCACACTATGGTTATATATCATTTCATGGTAAATTTTATACAGCCTTTGCATACTTCGAATGACTACTGTTAACCATTCGTTAAAAGTCTAGTATTAGTGTTATTAGTTGCAAACATTTTTTATTGTATTATTGTTGATTCATTGCTAAATTCGGCACTATCGCGGAGAATTTCTGTAAGCGAGAAGTTAAAAAAAATTTTGCTATTCATCAAGTAGGACATACTTTAGGGTATTTTGGTTGGTATATTTTCTCTTTCAGCCCTCATAAATAATCGGGGTCGGTCGAGGTGAACCTTAATCTCACAGTCCACAACTGTATCCACTAACATTATATCCACTACGTAATAACAGTTAAATTATATTTGTGTAGATCCCACTTACAACCTCTCTTTGTAAACAAGAAAACATCATGCTACTACATTCATTTCCGTGTTAAAGAAAGAGAACATATCCATTAGGCCTGCGCGTTAAAATAATGTTCACAATGTCCAAATCTTAGTTCCTTATTTTTAAATTGTATTTTTATTTCTTGTATTTGAGAATTTATATTTATTTTATTTATATAATAATCACTTGTTCTTGTTGTTTTAATAACATAATAATCCAATCCCACTGAAAAAAATATTCTTTCGTTGTTTATCATTAATTCGTGATTAATGCAAGAATTGTGAGCTCACTAATTTTATTTTCGATGTATTTCGTATGAAAAGGTGCAAAAAAGTGCATCTTACTATTTAAATATCTAGTAAATCCGTGCTCAAGGACGAGTAAAACATATAATTTTCATCTAATTCCTCTTGTCACGTGTGTTAAAATGTATTCCGTTATTGAACCGAATGAGGTGCTCGAAACTTGCACATAAACTAACTCTTTAAGAAGACGTACTCACGTACACATCCTTTGATACACCTGTGTATACACATCCTTTGTGTAAATCATGCCTTATATGTGGTAAAGATAACGCGTTGCAATGCATTGTTGTTCTTGCACAGAGCTTGTTCCTATCAATTTATTTTGTTGTATTTGTACTTGGTTACTCTGTAGTTTGTTTTTAAAGCAACCATTTCATTATCAGTTTTACTTAAAAATGTCTGCACTCTTTTTGTACAGAATTAATATTAATTAATATATATTAAAGTAAATTTTTGCAAATTTCAAATATTTTTAGTAGTATACTATTAAAATAAATTACATATATTTTAATAGACTGATTATCAATGTGCTTAAATTCCGTACGCAAATCCATCATACGTATTCCAGTATTTGACCAAAAAAATAAATGAAATGCAGCTAACAATATTTGACAATACTTGCAGTTTGGTATCGGCGTAAGAATCCGCCACCCTCTTTCTTCCTGTAAGACGTAACTAAGGGAAAAATCTTGAAAATTGCAAAGACTACCGACAGGTGGCGGGCTAACTATTTCGAAAAATACCAAACCAAAAATAAGTATACCGATGATAGGCAGCAGTGGCTTAGGTGCCAGGTATCTGGTACTGCATACGTTAATCTGCTTGCCGCGAGGCGTTTCTGGCAAATCTGTCTTATGGGAGAGGCCTAGTCCCTGTAGTGAACTGTAGTTTACAGGCTATTTACTAAGTGTTATTGTTGTGACTTCCGCGTGGCATAGTGGTTAGCGTACATACGTATTGAGCCTTGGTTTCGAATCCTAACCAAGGTAATATTTATCTTCTACCTTCTTTTCGCATGGGTTACATCGGGTACGAGAATCTAAATGCGAGAGAATGCCACTATGTTTGGTGTGGTTAGAATCGGTCATGAGGACTGCTGTCCTATATCACCATATATTATCACCATTTACTGTGTATTGTACGTAGTATACTTCTTTTTATTTTTCTACTCGTTATGTGTCATGGAAATAGAATTTCAATTGTTTCAACGCGCCATTAAATACACGGCACGACACGGCAATTAAAAATAAAAATGGTGGAGAATATTTAAAATGTTGAATATCTGCCATCTGTCAGTGCCTACGAGATTTTTCTCCCACCTACGCCCGGGTTTAAATAGTGTAAATTTTTTAAACCACATGGCAGCCACAACCGAAGCAGACAGCAGACGCCAATATCAGGCACGGTAGTATAATTTTTTTCTAATATGTTATTACGTTTATCGTTTGTGGTCCAAATTGGCGCCATAGTGAAGACAGGCCAAATTAATAGAAATAATCGACGAGCATGTTTCGTATAGATGTATAGATGTTCTGGAAAGGTGAAAATTGGTTTGCCTAATGGAAATGCGAATCTCTGCCACAGGCATGAGTGCTAATGTTTATAAATTTTACTGTGCTAACGTGTATTGCACTGTTGATACTCGCTTCATCATTTTGACATTCAATTCATCGAAATTGGCATCTGTCCAAGGAGCACTTGGCATTGCTTTCAGGGACAAGTCCATTATTTAGTAACTTTTCAACAACAACTAGAGAGTGTGAGTCTAGTGGTCAGGGCGCTCACTTTTGTTTCATAGAGCGCGGGTTGCCTGGGTTCGATCCCCGTTGGCCGGCACCACTAAAACTTGTTAATAGCAATTTTAAGTGTTGTATTTACCACGTGCTTGGCGGTGAAGGTAAAACATCGTGAGGAAACCATGTCAGAGATAAAAGATGAAACCATAGCTGGCATGTTTGAGATATATATAATATAATACATATAAAAATAAAAATAAAAATATAAAAGTATTATTTCGAGGACATGTGAAGCCCACCAACCCGCACTGCAGCACTGAGAACGAGGCCTTTGCCCAACAGTGAGCACTTACAGGCTGCTACTTTTGCTGGAAATGGTACTTCCTGGAATCTTTATTAATACTTACCTTGGTGGATAGTGTTGTTGATCACCATCATATTTATGAAGGTTTTGAGGTCAGTATTTGCAGCAGTGTATCCTTACCTTACTTTAATAGCATATAAATAGTCATAAAAGTGGATTTGACTAAATCGCCACGCTCGGCAAGCGGATTGACGATCGCAGCACCAGACACTTCGTACTAAGGACGCTCCTGCCCGTAGTCGGGTGTGCTTAATTTTGGTCCAGTATTTTTAGTAAGGTTTATCCTGACATCTTACGACAACCACGGGAATAAAAGCAGTGGCAGATTCTTACACCGATACGGATGGATAATTTACGGACTATTGAAGAAAAATAATCCCTTTTAAAATTCTATTACCTGCACTCAAACTGAAAATCATTTGTCAAAGTTACAAGAAAATGACAAAACATACGTGTAACAATAAAGATGACTGTTTATAACGTCGCGTGGCGAATGTTAATGTGGAAAACTAATTTTATTTTCAGTAGAGCAACGTGTTTGTGATATGCGACCGCAGTAAATTATAGCCCTTAATTATATCGTAACACCGGTGTTTTGTTTTAACGAGAGCGATAAAACAGGCAGCTAATGAAAATCGATAACTACCTTTCAACATGTTGACTGAAAGTTTTCTGGAGTAGCGTAAAATGATGTTTTTTTGAATGTTAACCACCGCCAATTCTATGGTATAGATGCTGCTATAACCATTTCGAAAAATGCCAGACCTAAAATGAGCTACAGATGAAGAGCAGCAGCGTCTGAGGTGCGAGGTGTCCAATACCCCGATCGCCAATCCGCATGCCGAGCGTGGCGATTACGGCATATCCTCCTTATGGGAGAAGCCTTCATACTGCGGTGAACTTTTTCCGTGCTATCAAGATAAGAGAAGATATTTAGATCGATTAGCTACTACGCCGTGATGACTATGCTAAAACCTTCTTTTTTCTGGACTGCTGTACATAACTCATGATGTGTTGCTACAATAGACATTCTATAATAAGACACGTTAAGGGATAACAAATCCTGAGTATTAATTTATTTTCTTATTTCTTAAACAAGTGACGTCATTTCATTAAGGCCGTGAATTTTAATACTTCTTTAATACATTAGTGAAAAAAGTTATTAACTCCGAATTGCAGACTTATAAGCTGTTCAAATATATGACGTTGGCGAAAAGTTAATGTAGCAATTTGTTATACAGAATTTCCAGTTTACATTTCAGCTGGATTGAGCCTATTGTAAAGGGATTATGGTTTCCTAAATCGCATTACAATGGAATAACACGCGAAGCGTTGATACTCGTGGAGCACGACAGTCGGGCACGCGAACTGAGGAAAATATATTTTTAGTTAATTTTAATCGGATGTTGGATAATTCCCTTTTAATATTCTGTATCGTGATTAAGTTCACTTAATTATAGCTCTTTTTCGAGGTCCTTCTGCTTTAATAATGAATTTTTTATTTCTACGTATTAAAATTATTAAAAATATCATTTCATAAGTGTCAAGTCACGATAAAGTTGAAAATATTCTCCTTAATTTTTACTGGTAAAAAAAATTATAGTGATAACGATATGTATTTGATTTATTTGATCTATTCTGGTACAAGAAATATACGCGTGTTAGCATAGGCAGAGTTTACAGATTATAGGTGGTCCATTTGGTACGACACTGTCCAGCGTAGTCAAACTGGCAAACAATTTTTTGTCTCATCGCCATTTGCACCTGAAAATTGTGATGAGACTTATAAGGCATTTCCTTTAGGCGCCTCTTATGACAACAAGGAGTTGGTAGATTCTTACGCCGTTTCGGTTATAGCACGCCATTTTTTTTTCGATTTAACATCCAAAATTATTTTTTTACATTTCGGATTCAGTTACAGATACGGTTACGGACCTCAATAAAATCCCGGTTTTCAATTCAGTGATGCTGCCCGTTAAAAATCACCACGTAAAAATTTCAATTCCACTCAGATTTCAGACAAAAAATTATTTAATTAAAACTGTTGATAAATTTCTATTTTATAGTATCACGCACGTCGACTTTAGCGACACCGTAGGATTACATTCGGAAGTCGTTATCTAGGAATTCCGCAATTACCATACTTTCATTTAAGTGTACGCTTGGGGGAAACCCAATTCAATCCAAGATATGTTTAGATTGTAAAATTCTATTTGAAATTAAATTATTTACTACTGATTTTATACATTTAATTTTTGTTTTTATATTCCCGACGTTTCAAGTGCTTTACAGCAGCCGAGATCACGAAGGGAACTGAGGTGTTAGACGTCCTTTCAAATGTGTAATGTTCGTGTAAATACAAGAAATCATTTTGTAAAAATCTAGTTTAACGAAACGTCGGGAATATTAAAAAAGTCATTTCAAATGTAGTTTAAATCATTCATAAATGAAATAAACACCCTGGAGTATGTCTTAAAATATGACATGCGGCCTGATTATGTGGGTTTAATATGAACAGTATGAACCACACCTTGGTGAGCTCGCGGCGGGGTGCGCGGGCTCCGATTTAGCGAGTCACTGTTTTGTTTACATTTACACGTCAGCAAACGTCGACTTGTGAAATTTATTATTTTATACCAGTCATGACATATATTTGTACAATTAGGTCACTTCTTTAGTAGCTTTTCCTTAAAATCTTTTTTTTTATTTCACGTGGGAGTAAAGTGTTCGGCACTTCGGGGCCAAAAGCGGGCCACAAGCCTCGGAAGTTACGCTTTTGGGCCCATGGCCTTTACAGCTTCGGTAGAAAAGGCTCGCGAACAGGAGGCGCGCCAGTAAAAAGTAATAGAGAGCTAGAGCGGTGCAGAGTTGATACAACACTGTTATGGTGTGCTGTGCTCTGATCCCTGTTAAGGAAAGATACTTCCGACAACTAGAGGTGGGCGTGCGGCGAAAGCGGTACGAGACCTCGACTTGGGTACCATCAATATGGGTGGTATGGGTCGAATTTTAGAAACGACCTTGTACACGTGTAAATCTTGTATATACTGTGAACCTGGGACCACGCGGTAAGAGAGGTCTTAAAAATCACATTTTCTTTCTATCTATCTATAACAGACTGCGTAAGTCCACTGCCACTTTCCACAAAAACGTTAATAAAAGCTGGTATGGCAGGCAAATGGGTGAGGTCAGTGGCAGTACTGATGGTGGATATCCCCATCATCAGTCTGTGAAATTAAGGTTTTGCGAAGTCGGATAGAGGTGTAAGATAAGATGGAGTTACGACCTGCACAATGTTCCAGAGTCACACGTTGCAAACATACGGCACAATGAATTCAAATATATAGGGCTTTCAAAACTTTTCGCTAGAAAGTAAGCTTTTACTGCTGATATCCATAGTTTATTTTTACCTTTGAAATATTACATCACTAATCGCTACAGTTAGTATACAGTGAGAGATTTAATTATTTTTACTATTCCATTGATTTCGTGAAAGCGTAAATTATTTGTAACACATTTAAACATATATAATATTACGAATTACAGTGCGAACAGTGACAATTAGTGTCAAAGCATAACAGATTTTTGGCTAATCGGTTACTTGGAGACTTGGTGGTAAAGTATTCGAAATGGCGGAAATATAAATATTCAAATCCGTAAAAATAAATCTTATTTTAATCAGCAATGATTACGTTATTCGTACACGGCACGATGCAAAGTACCATTTTTTCCACACGAGGCGCATTTTCATTTCACTTTGTTCTTTGTTTTTACATAGTCCTTAATGTTTTTCTATTCTTTTAAGTCTAAACATAGAAATCAGATAGTGCCATGTTTAGACTAAGCTGATAATTAAAGCTTATGAAATATGACAACTCTAGGAATACGTGTGTACGCTTGAATACGTTGAGATGGTTATTTATTAATAATTAATATTAATAAATAACTTATTAAATAAATAATAATAATACACGCAGCATTTTACTCTTCATGATAATAATGACTTGACAATGTTCTGCTGTAGATCATTGATTTTTTCACACTATGGTGCTTCAGAGGATTCTTGTGTTATTGTTTTAAAAATACAATGAATCCTAAAACCGAAACAACACCTATCTTTAAGTAATTAATTGTTTTCTAAAAATAAAAAAAATTGATGATTGAATTAATATTGATGTTAAAACCAAATTAAAATCAATGAAAATCTTTATAATGCCACTTTACTTTTTAGGTCGAAATGGGCATTAGATCAAGTGATTGTTTAAAGTAATTACATTACAATTGACAACGTGGATGTATTATTATTATCTATTCCGTGACGTTGATTAATGATATTACTAATTTTGTTACAATTAAGTGTATCAACGTATGTGAAAAGCGCTGTTGAGCCTACTTAGTAAATACTTGAAATACCTCGACCTCTTAATGGATGATTGAGCAGATCTATACATTTTCAGTGATATCGAGTGAAGTGCCGTTATTGAGGGAAAGGTATAAATTACGAATCTTCTGTCGAAAGTGCCAATGTGATATACTGGACCCTTTTATCGGTGCTTTTGAGCCGCAGTGGTACTATGATCCAAACGAGGGTAGATAAGAGGCCTTCGCATTCTCATATTATTACAAAGGGGTGCGTGAAATTTCGCAGATATGTTGCATGCAATGGACTTGGGATCATCCGGTAATATTAAGGTTCCTTTGAGACTCCCTCTTCAAAACCCTTTACCAAACATTTAATCCAGCTTTTAGTATATTTTGCTTTCAATATTGTAAATGATGTATCAAAAAATAAATTAAGTAAAATTTCCATTGATTTTACACATTTATTCATGTACTGGCATCTACTCACGTTCATTGCTACACTGATATGTTTATTTTTTTTTCTGTTTAGCTCTTTATACAAAAAAAAACTGTGACAAAGCTGTGTCTGTATTGTACTTTATTATACATTGCCAGACCGAGTAATAGTATACATTGTAGTAAATATAACACACCTGCATAAAGATTTTTTATTTTGCAGTGCGTATTATAAAAGATGTGTTATTTATTAAATGTAATGTTTAATATTGAAGAATTACACACTAAGGAAATGTGTCATTATATAAATATGTATAATACTCATTACATACAAATAAAGTGACAGTGAAAAAGCCCAGTTTGTATTTTCCCTAGGGGCGACTGGGGTTTCACTGTAACCCCCGAAATGCACCAATTAGTGGTAAAGTAAAAATGTGCAGCGGCGGAACCAAGCGTTACCTAGCCCCAGGAGATTAGGGATCTGTGGTCCCACGTGGCATCTAATGGTGTTTCTTTGCTTAGAGGGTGACGATTTTTAGTTGCATATGGACTGCTTGTTAAATCAATAGGAGGGGTCAATATCACGGAATAAATAAGGCTTTGGTAGACGTTAAATAGTTAGCCACTACTGAAGGTTTGATAGAAACATGAAACAATTCTACAGGCGTGTGTGCATATACCCATGTAGCATATTATTCTAATATATTTTATATTTTGCTTACATAAAAGAAAATTCCCCCAGTTGGACAAAGGCCTCCTCTCAAATATTTCGCTGCACATGTGCGGGTTAGCGGACTTCCTTTTGGAAATAATATTTTATTTATTATTTCTTTAACACACAAACTTTTGGTTAATAATTTAAGTGGTGCCGGCACCAGGATTCGAACTATGGTCAATCGCGTGCTATGATATTAACGCGAACGTTCTGTCCACTTGGATACCACGGCCCACGGCTATTGCTTTCTTACTTTAGTTTATTTTTTTTATGGATAGTTACGATTTAGCTGCGTGTACTGACAACTACAAAGCTCTGTATTTATTAGGTTAACTAAGCGTTAATTCAAATCAAGCGCGGATTACAGATAAAATAAAACAATATTGTTGTGTCGATATAAATCTCCCTGTCGTGTTGTTTGGTCGTTTTCATTCAATTTGTCATCAGATTATCTGATTCGTGTGAAACTTTAATCGTTGAAATGAAGAAAAATATAACATGTTTTTAAGATTAATTGGTATTAGGCCAGATTACATTTCACGGTCCTGGTACTTAAGTAAATAAATATCGTATCTATCATTAATCTCTTAAATTTATTGGCTGGTGAGTAGTAAGTAAAACATTTTACCCGCGCAGTCTACGAAGGCGGTGGACATATTTATTACCACTAAAGATAAAAAGGAAAAGAAAGTGTAGCCAGTTTTTAACATTTTTGGAAAGCTATCCAAAACCCAATGAGGTTTATGGTTCTTTACTCTAATGTTATTGTTGACTGAGTGTCTCTTATTCTGTCAGTGTGGTAATTACATGAAGTTTTAATAACCAATGGAATAAACTTATTTTAAGGTAAGTTTTTTTTATCACGGTGTAGATAAATGATGAACTAAAATTATCTTATCTATTTTAGTAAGGTATATCACGTATTATCCACTTACGGACGGCCTGCGAACAACGTAGCTATATATTGGATAAGTTAATAACTATATGTAACTGCAGGCCTTGGCTACGGTGTTTTGTCTCTAGTTTTAATTTAAGTCCCTTGTGTTGGCTATTTACGATTTAAAAGCAATGTAACAGCTGATTTTTTCTCACATGTATGCTGTAGGTCATCAGCAATAAAAAAAATTAAAAATAATAAAAAAATCACTTAAACTTGACAATTTGTGGTTCATTAAACAAATTAATTATTTAATAAACCAATAATTTCTTTGACAAATTATTAAAAACCTTTGCTGCCTCATACATAATATTTCTTTTACTGTAATTAATTCTAGGAATAGGGAGATTAAGTTTATTGCAAACTGCTAGTGTGAGATCTGTGATACTTTTTAGTAAATGTTATTTTGAACGGGTAGTACTAGTATATTTTAATACGTATAAATGTTTTTTAAATATGTAATTGCCTTTGGTTAAACATTTTATTATCTTCAAAAAGATTAGCTGTAGATGTTACGAGAAGACCTACTTATAATATATAAATTCACTACTTTATTCTGTGCAATTTGCTAGTCCATAACAATCGTTTTTGCAGAACATCTTCAGATCTCTATAACATTATCAAGGTGGAGTTTTCAATTCCTTAAAAGGTTTACACATACACACCTGGAAAGCAGAAAGAAGGGTCGGTGTCTTGTGCTGCTATTAGTATGTGGGTTTTGGGTTCGGCAAATACGGATGGATTTTCTATTATCATTTGGTAGCCAGTACCTCGTATGTTAGCTGGCAGACTGCACCACGAGAATGTGAGGTTGGCATTTGGAGAAAAAGATGGTATATTCCCCATCACATCCCCTAAACTAAAACTATATAATAATTTTTTGCTTCAAAAGAAAAACTCTTTTCTCGTTGAATTTATAAAACTCTTCTACCGAAAACAAGGAAGGACTATTATCGTTTTAATTAAAATTCTAGAACTTCGGGTGCGAAGGAATAGCTATCATTGCGACTTTCGTTATTAGTCACTTTCGTTTGCATCCGATGAGGGAGAGGAAAACTTCTTAATACTATGATACTATAAGAAAGGGGCGCACTGTTGTAAAGTAAAAAGATTCCACGAACGTAATGAGAACATTTCGAAACGCGTCTGTTTTCTCGAGCGACCCTTTACGACCTAAAAGAAAAAAAAATGGCGCCATCTTAGTTCTGATATTAGAACGTGCTGCTCTTACCAATTCATACTTCTTATTTTTGTTGTACTTGGTCGATTGCGTAAAAAAGAAAAATTTATTCTCGAGACGTATTTGTATATTTAATGCGGGTGAACTTAAAGCTAGTGATGTCCGATATCAAACTCGAATCGAAGTGCCAATGCAACGGATAGAGAGCTTTATATTGCACTCGAGGGAAATTCAGTGATTCTAGCCGTAAACCGTGTTCGTATCGAAATGAAACGTGAAACAACAATGTGCCGAGTTGTTTCGCGTGTTCCGACATGGCGTCTCTAGTGACAGTGATGTAGTTTGAGTGTGTACGTCTGTACCTAACTCTTGAGCGTAAGGACACGTCAGTTCCGATGTCGTAAAGTGCGGAACGAATGGCTTTATGTACAAGCGTGAAGATCGCCGACGTGTCTGACGAGAGCTGTTCTATTTTAATGCACCGTTTTTATCAATATTGAATCGATTTAAATTGGACAGTTTGTAGTGTTAATACTATGATGTGCATTTTATTGTATTTTTCTAATTATTTCTTCTGATGTCTGAATGTTGATGCGCGTATGTATGATAACCAATTAGAAAATATTAAAGCTAATGCAAAAAAACTTCGTAATAAAACATGTTTTTTTTCAAAAGTCTCACTTCATTGTTATGCTGATATGAACATATGCTAAATTGACATGATAAATACATAGTGTAATATTTGTGTATTTATCTCTCGACAATGTAGAAATGTTTTAGAAGGCAAGACATAGTTTACGGTTTGATCCAAATCCGAAATTTCAAATGAAATATAAAAGAACATACGTATATGGAAGTACATAAATATTTTTTATTTGTCCTTAGGTTTCCGTCGCCCGGCGGGAGTTTACACCGCCATTGTATTTATTTCCCGTACCAAATTCAATCCGGTCAGTGTTTGTATGCACCGCATGTGGTTCATTGGATAACTGAATTATATCTGTGTGGATGAAAGCGGTCGGGTGCGTTGCGCTTGTCCGAAAACACATATTTATGTTATTGTTCGTATATGGTATTACGTTTATAACGTGAATTTATTTTCTCTTTGTGTTGTATGGGCCGAAATGTTTCAAGCTACCTACGTTGTTGGTGCACTATACAGGGTTATTTGAAAAATATCTTCAGTGATGTCTGAATAAATATCACTAAAAACGACAAAATTTGTTCGGCGTACGAACACTTTCGTGGTAAAGCCAAGCGGCGGCTTTTGCTGCCGCTCGAATGGGCCGGCTCGACCGAGTTGGTACCACAGCCTCGCAGAATACCGGCGTGAAGTAGAGGTATCTTGTACTTCTGCGTTTCGTTCGGCGAGTGAGGTAACCGGAGGCCCACTCCCCGTCCCCATTCCCCTCCTCATCCTCCCTCCCATAAGGACCGACTGTTGACTGATATTCGAATGGATTATCAGTCAACAGTCGGTTTCCTGTTTCTCGTTTGTTATTCGTCAGGTACAACAAGTGCAAGCGAGGTTGTCATCTGGAGAAGAATATAATGGTCCCTTATTATTGTATGAATTCAATGAATTGATTCATGTTACTATGAGAAACAAGAACTTATAGAAATGCTTACTAATTCTCTGCCTTTATTATCAAAGTTCCAGATTTGCATATGCTTATTTGCTTTGCATGTAGTTAAAGTGTAGCTTAGTACCATCTTTGTAATTGTTTATAATCAATGATTTGATAAAAAAAAATCTTTATTACAAAAAAGATTATTAACCGCCCACATAAATAAGAAATACAGAAAAGCGACTTAGTAGTATGTCATAATTATTAATTATGACACACTACTAAGTACTATTTATTTCCTATAAAATTATTAGGTAAAACCGGTAACGAATCGTAAAATACCTATATATTTTTATTTAATTTTTATTGAGTTAAACGTGACAGCTGTTGAGTAATTCTTACTTTAAAAGTCATGTTAATTATGAATTAATGTCATGAATATTCTGAAAAAATGAGGTTTATCATAGAGCCGCGGGGTTCCTTTAGGTCACTGCTGGCATCCCGTAGCGTCGTATTGGAGCTTTCTATATGATACGCAATTTATTAATAACTTAATTAACGTAACGTAATATTTGTTAAAAATATTGTGCTATACACACTTTGAAAACTTAACGATTAGATACAAATCCTGCATCTCTAATAAGTAATTAAACTTAAGTAAATTGTCATTAATAAACGGTATCTACAATAAATGTGTTTATTGTAAATACCGTTCACAATTAATGAGAGATCATTCCTAATCATATCTCATTGATGTTGTAAAATCGGCTTTTACTAAAGAAAATGTCAGAAAAATGTCACAGCTTCTGATGTCGGAATCCGATTTTAATACGTTTATATACTTTCGGAACGGTAACGTATAACAGAGTTTAATGTGCAAGATCTGTTGCCAATTAGTGGTAGTGATCAGGGTCTGTCTCTTTAGCTTGGCAGAGAGAAAAAACCTACAGGGGACTATATTAAAGCTAATGATGATGATGGGATTGTAAATGAAAACCTTGTGAAATAAAACGTTCATGTGCCACATCATTATGATCACGTTACCAAGCAGTCATGGTAGCCTGAGAGCTGTGGAAGCCTAGGGCGCTCACTTTAGTTTCATAGAGTGCGTGTAACCCTGATGGCTGGCACCACTAGAATGGTTTGATAGCAGTTTTAACTGCAGTACTTGTTACGTGTTCGGTGGTGAAGGATAACAACGTAAGGAAACCTGCATATCTGAGAAATTATAATAAAATATTATTTCGTGGATATTTGAAGCCCGCCAACCCGCACTGGAGCCGCGTGGCGGGCCCTTCTCGGCTCCAAAGCTCTTTCAGATGTTTGATAAGGTGGCCTTGCCCAGCAGTGGGTGCTTACAGCTACTTTACTTTACTACCAAGCAATTCACCAACTTGCTTGGTGGGTATAGGAAAACATATCGAGAAATGCACCACTGTTCTGATGTAGAACAAAATGACCTCCTGGCCGACTTCAACCTCGGCATCCGTATACTATTGGCAGCAGTCAAATGTGCAGAAAATATTATATCGCCGTAATGTATGCGCTAACACAAAGGTACGCATTAGTTCTTATTTTCCCTTAGCCGATGTAACGCCTATGCTAGAAGATCGTAAGAAATGTCTGTAGTGTACTGACAGAGATACGGGATGCAAAACAATTCAAGAATACTCGAAAACCAATAACTTACAGGTACAAATATCAGTTCCGGTTAGAATTGGAACCCAGGAGCTTGGACTCAGAAGTCAGGTACGCTAACCATTAGGCCACGCGGTCGTCAAACCCTGTCATGTAATATATTCATATCCGCTGTTGTTTAAGACAGGTGTCGAAAAAACCAACCACAAATATTTATGATATCTAATCATAAATCGCTAAGTCGAACGCGTAGTGATTACGCGATACCTCCCAACTTTATCGACGTTTATGTTCCGCAAATATGAAATCAATAGAAAAATATTTAAACATAACTAACATTAAAATATTATTATTTAATTATTATATACACCCATATATATACATATATAAATGACCATTTTGCTCACAGATTAGTAACTCATATTTCGATAGGTTTTATTGAAAATTTCTGTCAGTCACGCATTACGAATTTTTTTTTTCCCTATTCCATCAATGTTTCAGTATATGGCGTTTTATATTGTTGTGTGCTTGACATCAAGGGATATAATAAAATATGGATAAATTTGTTTGTATTATGTCTTTGAATGGTCTCTGAGCAGCAGTAGCTTAAGCATTTTTATTTTTTAGCACATTATTGTTCAAGTGTTTCCAAGTAGCGAAACATTTTTAGTACGTAGCGAAAGCGTTTTTGTTCGAAATAATATCGTCTGTCTTGTAGAGGAGGAACGAGAATAATAAAGGAACGCTTTGTTTCCGCAACGTATTTCACTCACCCACTCTTTCTACGGAGCTTTGTTAGTAAGAGAGCGACACACTTGTAGTGAAGTGAACGAGTTTGCACAAATGTCGAAAGACGAAAGCTTTTTTTAGAAGAAATAAGAAAGCATGATTATAAAGTACTTCAAACGAAATTTCAAAAGACGAATGTCGTGTTTGAAGACGGATTGGATAAATTTAAAAACAATAATTCAAATTCATACATTGGCTTACCTGTGTGGGTGAGTTTTCTAAGTCATAGAAAACTACGAATGACAGTTACGTATTTTTTGTTCACAGGTTTCAGTTCACCACATTCACATTCACGGAAACTTGAATAAAATAAAATTAGAATACCGACATTTATCTCTATTGCATATATAGCTTATTCCTTCCTTTAAGGCCGGCAGCGCATCTGTAGCTCCTCTGGTGTTGTGGATGTTCGTGGGCGTCGGTGATCACTTACCATCAGGTGAGCCGCACGCTCGTTTGCCCCCTTCTTCTATAAAAAAAAAAAAAAATTTAAACGCTTTCGCTTTAAAATCGACGTTAAATTCCGGTTTTATTCTTTGGTGATTTAGTTTCAGGCAAATCGTACCCAGCATTACTATTTTTGTATATCACAATGCAGATTAAACAAAAACAGCTTTTCCTTCATCTCGCTTCGTTGGTCCAAACAACATTAAAATTTTCGAGGAAACTGAAATATGTGTGGGGAGGTTGGCGGCGATGCTTCGGTCGTCGTTGCTAGCGAGATGAATTCAACCAAGAGGCCAATTTCCTCTTTATGACGTGCCATGGAGAGCGCGCATATTAGACAGGTATCAAGTCCATGATTTCCATAAAAAAAATAGGACAGGGTGTTTTTTTGCTATTTAACAAAGCGTGGAGTGATGTGAGGTTTTGTTGGTAATAAAAGACATAATGACTTAGATTAATAATGGAAGAACAACTATTCACAATACGCCAGTTATTAATTAAAAATTAAAATGTTCGAACGTCGCTTGTCCTTATCACTAACGTCTAAATAGCCCAAATTTGGACATAGATTCTTAGAAATTTGTAGACATGATTCCTACAAAATTCATGGACCCCTTTTCAGTTATATAATAAGTATGGAATGAAAAGGGGATATTCATATTCATTCACTTGTTACCAACACTATAGGGTAGAATGTTTATAAAACACGTTCTGAAAAGGTACGAAGTGTGGTACTCTTGCGAATCCGCATATCAAGTATGGCAATTATGAAAAATCCTTATTAGGAAAGGAAAATCCATAACAAAAATCGTTTTTAAATATTGTTTAAAGTCTGTTTCAGGAGAAATAATTATTTTTTCTAGTAGCTGTGGCTCTTCATCCACTAGGAAAATCCATAACGCCCCATTATTTTTATTTTTTAGATGACCAGTAAATCTGCTGTTTATAGAATGATTATTGTGTATAGTAATAATCTCTTCTTTTTAAATGAAACACCTAAAAGAAAGGGCCGTTTTTTAAATTTTGTTAAATCTACTATATTACTAATTTGTATAATCGCAATGAAGTTATCAGTATTAAAAATAAAAATACACCATTTAAATTCAAAACTTATGGTCACTTGAAAGTCAAAAAATTAAATTTTTCCTCGCACGATTTTAATTAATAAAAAATAGACCTGCGAGAAATATGTTTTAATATGTCCCGTACATAGCTTGTTTAGCTTATTTAATAGTAAAGTACCTTTACTCATTATTTTAATTTAATATTTTGTACCTGAAGATCTTTAGACTTAAGATTTATATACAGACATAATTCAACCCCATTTTCCTCCATTTTCCTTGTCCAAAGAATACCATTCAATTTTCAATCTAATCCCACTAACAGTAACTGTGGGGGCTCGAATTCCACGTAACTGGTTCATATCCTTGCCCGTGGCTCCAAGCATTTTACTAAATTTACGCGAAATTGAGGTTCTTAAAGCAACGTTAGAGAAGACATTTATAACAGCGATATCAAAAATTTTATTTTTGCTTTAAACTTTCGTGAAGGTAAATTATGACGGGTGTTTTTAAAGTATGTTATTATGTTTTGGTAAATTTCTTTTTGAATTGAAAAACAGTTTTTTGTTATTTATGTTGATGATGCCCTGGTTGGTTTCGATGAGCTCCTGCAGCAAACACCGATGGTGTACAGTGAGCGTCGAAAAGCGGACAAGCGTTCTAAAGCCCTTAAATGACTATGGTTTACGTTCGGCTTAAATTAATTGTTTTTTTTTTACTTCAATATGTTTTCGTAAGATAGCACTAAAATAATATTCAGTATTGTCAGAGTTTACTACATCTCCAAGCATATTGTAGCGTGCGCATGTTTTCCCCCTTTTTAATATTATTTCCCAGGTGTCTTTATAGCTCTCTTTTATTGCAAGCCTTGTTTTAATCTTCGCAAACGTTTTGTCTACAAATGGCGAAGATTACGTTTCATATGTGACTGTGTGTATGTATATTATACATTTTTTGTCTACGTAACGGTTTTTAATATAAATTGGATGACTGGTATTTGAATAATAGGTGAATAATATACAAACCGATGACGCGCACAAGCATACGAGGTGCGAGACGTCAGGAGTGGCCAACCAACCTGCCAAGGGTGGCGATTATGGTAAACTCTCCTATTATGACAGGCCTATGTTCGATAGTGGACATTAACAGGCAAAAAGAGAAGAAAAATTAGAGAGATGAAGAGCTATAATGAAGTAATTTTAATGCAAAACCAGAAATGAATTATAATTCTTAATATTGATTGTTCTTTAAAAAATAGCAGCTAATTTCATCGTATAGTCAATATCACTTATTGCATTTGAATATGAAAAGAACTACAAACTCTTCCTCTCTTAGTTAATCTCATAAATATACTTAAACTATCTTTTTATACAAGTGTTATATATTGTACATAAGTTTATATAACGATTTTTGAGTCGGTATTTATTTGTATGATAGGTTCTACAATTTTCAATATTATCAAATGTGATTTACGGACAAAACTTCAAAGGTCGTATTCGTAAGAGTTTGTTCTAATCTGTAGCGTATATGTTTTTAAAGTACAACTTTGTTAAGTAACTCTATTACAAATTATACCATTATTATCACCGAAGAGATTCAAAGTCACATAAATATCAAACGTCTAAATAAACAAGTGACTGACCTATATTTGGATGGCACAAAGTATTCTCTCTTTGTTCCCCTTATAGCATTATCAGCAAAAACTCCTACAAGGCTTTTTTTTGGGGCGTTCGTATAGCTTTCCTCGGCTTCCCGTTTGACAAATAGTGGGAGATTCGCTTTCATTACGTACGGCTTACATATTACCTGATATTGCTACGCGGGTAGTAACAATAAGCGAGGGAAATGAAAGGTCGGGCTTTAAGTGAATTGTGGGCAGCGCTTGGACTCGGCCCGCTCTAAGTATAATAGTTAGTAACTGTCTGAGCGGATTTATATATAGTGGAAGTAAAAGTAAATTTGGAGTTATTGTATTATTTTTAATTGATTTAATTTTGAAGCCGTTGCGTGGTTCAAAGGTATATTCACTGTTATTGCCTTCTTCTCTAGTATTTACCATTTTTAAGGCAGTAAGAAGGAATAGTTAATGTAATGTGTGCTGTTATCCTCAAAAGTTACCTTAAAGTAGAGCGTTTGACACTTTATTTAATATTTAAATTTATTTTCCTATCTCATTTTTCTCAGCTACCATCCGACTCATAAATAATTGAACGAGGTATCCTCGGTTCGCTCGTCGTCACACAGCTTCAACTTGGTCAAATATTTTGTTTCAGGGTTGCTAAGTTATGTCATGCGGAGCACTTTCTGAAATATATTTGAGTAATAATGAATGGATAATCATTAAGTACTTATTAGTTACATTGTCAAAATGAAAACACTCCATAAAATACATGTTGCATGTATTGTAATTTGTTTGCATAAATAGGTATTTCATAACGCAATTTGGATACTAAGTTTTATTCTTTATAGATAAAACATTTAGAGGGACTAATTGGGTCTAACGCAGGCTAATAATGTCGTTCCTAGTTGTATGTCATTCCGCTTTCTTAAACGTGCAGACCACGAATGAAATGCCTGACTATTGCGTAGGTATATTTCGCATCTGGTATATTTTACCACATGATATATAAAAGGTAGGAAGCGTTAATGATTCGCGAATGAGGGTTGGTTACTTTCGGTAATTTGTAAAAGTTTTTGTTAACATCACTCTTTTACGGACTTATCTTGCGAATAGAGGTTTGTCGGTAACAAGATTTATTCTGTGTTAGTGATTTGAAAATATTCAGCTACATTAAGAAGTGTGATATCCCATGTTATTAAAAAAAATCCTATCACAAATACAGTTTAATTCGTGGTAGCGCCAGGAGCCGTTAAGCGACGGCTTTTATTGCTACTCTAAAGGGCGGGCTGGACAGGAGCAATACCACGACCTCGCAGAATATCGGTGTGAAGTAGAGGCATCTTGTGCTCCTACGTTTCGTTCGATCAATAAGGTAACCGAAGGCCTAATCCCTCTGCTCCCAGCCCCCTCCCCATCATCCCTCCCATCCTCCAAATATCCTAGCACAAATTGCCCGCAACGCATACAAAAATATATACATTATAGCCAGCCCGTGGCGCAGCATAACTGCTCCACTTAGCTTTTGCGATAGTAATAGTCTAAACAACATACAGACAACCCGATAGTATAGTTGGTAGTGACCCTTCCTACGAAGCTGAGGTTTGCGGGTTTGAATCCCGCCAGAGGCAAATGAAGATACCTAATTTGATACACAAGGAATCCTAATTTGGGATCCGGATCACGTGTGGGCGATTGTTTGGTATGTATTAATTATTATTATAAATACGGGTATATATATTTACAGTACAGTATACAGGTTTTTTTTCTCGGAAAATATTTATCCTGCACCGTATAAATTTCACTAAGTTCCACTTTTTATAACTTTACTTTTTGCTATACCTGTATGTTTCTCTTAAATTTATGTAAAAGTAAAATTTTACAATGCATTTAAATAGGACTAAAAACGAAGGCTCTGTTTTTCCATCGTAAACTTCTAAACTATAGGTAATGTACGACTCGAGATCTTGGGTTCGAATCCCATTCGGAGGAAACTTTTGAAGAACACACAGAATGCGTATCGTATGTAAATATAATGTATCCCCTTAATCCCTTGTATTTAAAACTGCTACTGCAGACGCTTCAGTTTATGACTTAAATTTAAAAAATGTAAAAATGAAGGACTTTGACTTGGACTAGAAGATTAACACTATAATATGTTCCGTGCCGAAAAATCTCTAGTCTTGTTAAACCAGAAGATGTCATTATGGTTGCCGATTCAATATTGTTATCTGTACAGAAATTAGACAAGTGAGATTCAACCACAACATTTGTCCTGCTTAAAAATAACTGGGAGTCTTCTTCAAGTATTTCAGAGGTTTCTGCAGTCCGATTTTAGATTTTTTCAAATGATATTTTTTCGTATTTCTCAGACCTACAGGTTTTGCTCACGGTTCACTTTATCTTCAAGCACTTGACATTTTAACTCCTTGAATCGAACTCAGGTCACTGGCCTAATATTAAATTAAATCCAATGCATGACCTCTAAACTATGTCAACTCTTACTTTTTTTTTAAGGTAAACTGTATAAAACAAGATAAAAGAAATTAAAGGAAAATAACAAATCCAAAATAAAAACATGGCTATGGCGGCAAGGGTGAAACGTACAGGCAATAAAATTAGCAATAAATTTAGACGTTCCACCGTGGCCCGTCCCACACCTGCGCTGCCGGCCGCTCACATAGGGATGACCAGGCTGTAATTCAACCGAATTGCCCCCAAAGGCTGCCCATCGCATAACAACAAAGCCAGTTCTTATTAATAACGGGTAAACTAATAATTCTGCGGCTGTTTTACGATACAAGCCTTTGTTATGATTCTGTATCAGTTGTATTTAGCATCTAGACATACAGACAAACAACACAAACAATCTAAAATTAAATGTTCTATAAAATGCACACTTTGAACTTAGATAAAAGATTTTTATAATCGATGAGTTGTTCTTAAAAAAACTTGAATAAAATCAGATGTACTAGAAGTCTGATAGTGCAAAGATTTTTTTTTTAATTTTACGTGGGGGAAAGGCACATACCGTCTCCGGTGACTGGTTATGTCTGAATGACTGCCGGATCGACTGAAACCCCCCGCTGCCCGGTGGCCATTACAGCCTCGGCGGTGGATTCTCGCGAGCAGATGGGATTTCCGCACGAAATAAATATTTGTGCATATTATTTTTTTTTTATAGAAGAAGGGGGCAAACGAGCGTGCGGCTCACCTGATGGTAAGTGATCACCGACGCCCACGAACATCCACAACACCAGAGGAGCTACAGATGCGCTGCCGGCCTTTAAGGAAGGAATAAGCTCTTTTCTTGAAGGTCCCTAAGTCGTAACTGTTCGGAAATACTGCTGGCGACAGCTGATTCCACAAAATCGAAGTGCGTGGCAGAAAACTTCGATTAAAACGCACTGTGGTGGAATGCCAACCATCTAGGTGGTATCGATGGAACTTCGAATTCTGTCGCGATGTACGATGGTGAAACTCAGCAACTGGGATCAATCCGAAAAGTTCCTCAGAACATTCCCCGTGGAAAATTTTGTAAAAAATGCAAAGAGAAGCAACATCTCTTCGCAAGGCCAAAGGATCAAGCCGATCAGAGAGAGCTTGGTCGCCGCCAATTCGAGCCGCTCGACGTTGGATGCGGTCAAATGGAAGGAGTTGGTACTGGGGTGCCCCTGCCCAGAGATGAGTATTCCATGTGGGGCCGAACATATAAATCTATAGTAAACGCACAGACTATACAGGAACACCAGCAATGAGCATTTTTTTTATTTAAAAAATTAAGAAAGAGGTTTCAATGCGCGTGCGGCGTCACGGTCTCGATTCGCTAATACGTCTGTGCGAGACTCAATAATTGATATTGAGGATTCCTATTATAATCGATAAGTCTGCTATGTTGTTGGGAAATTTAAAAAGTTATTTGTATTTTGAATTATAAAAGTGGCGTCCCTTCAGTTAAATGTGCACTTGTTATTACCATATATTAAATTTCACCCGCGACTTATTAAGTGTGCACTTAATAAATAATATTATACTGAATCAAAGGTTAATTGTGTAAAATTAAACTGTTTAAAATAAAAAAAAGTGCAAGTTTCGTACAAATAACTTCAATCGTTTCTATGTCAAACCCATAACATAATAAGTTAAACAGGTACACACAGGTGTGTTTTTGAAACTGAAACATTACAAAACACATTCAGACATTTATAATTTGTTCACTGATGTATGTTTATATATTTCGTATTTTAACAGCCTATAAACTGTCTCCAGGGGTTCAAAGGCCTCCCCCATATATATATTTGCCGTGATCGCCGTAAATAGGCTTGGAAAGCTATTAGCGATCGCATTACCTTGCGCCTTATGCGCCTGTTATTGAATAGTTGTTCCGCCATCTTCATCTTCCCTCGGACATTCCAGGCAATTCTCTAGTCAGCTCATAAAAGTGTTAGACTCTCAACTGCTGGACATAAGAATCACTCATATGGAGAATTAGCTGTAATAGTCACTCTTTACAGTCCCGACAACCGAACACTTGATACTTCAGACACAGCTGCCTGGATATAATTGGAAAATTTAGGTCTGGGATATTTAACATGGTTACTCCGCCATCTGTCAAAAATAACGAAATTTTTCATACCTCTTAGTCACCACCCGTCATATAGCATTTATCACATCCCTAAGGACACCGTGCATTAATAACTTTAGTTTATTGTTTATTAGTGTTTATCTAAGTGTAAGGAAATCAGGCCCATAATTTTAAACATTACTATTGACTGTGTTTAATTCGATATTTGTACCATGTACGCATATTTACGTCACCCTTGAGACTGAAATTTATGAATGTTTTCTAAATTTCGAGTAAATAAACTATTAGTCACTTTGCGGGGTGTAGTGTATTGATATTTCATATGGGGGAAAGAACGAACGTACTGAGTGAAATGAGTGAAGTGAGTGAAATGAATGAGAGAAAGGGAATGAACAAGTGTAATACTTTTACAGAGTAAAATAAAGATAGTTTTCCAAGAATACAGCTTTTGTCATAATACTGATTACACAAATGAGTGTTAGTTGTGTATATTAAAAGAAATATATATAGCCAAACACCATTTGCTCAGTAGTCTAATACATATATAATGTGACGTATCAATACAAACACAGAAGTACTCCCATTTTTTCTACTTACACGAACACGAACTATTTATGCTATACCACCGGAGAAAAGGCCAAATGCACACTGCTGCGAGATATAATAATAACATATAATGTCATAATATGATATAATAATAACATAGATAACAACAACAATAATAAATCCCGAAAACCAGTATTTTGGTTTAAAACAAACATTAGTTTCTACTGAGATTCCAACTAACAAAATGAAAACAAAAAGACAATCGTTCACTTGCTTTTATGTTTAAAAATCATTTTTAAAACGTGTCAAGCCAATGCCATTTATAAAGATAGTATCGTAACAAGATACTATTTGGAATGAAATACTATTTTTTCTTCATTAACAGCTACTAAATAGTCCACTGTAGTTTTATTTACTTTGACTTCTCTCAATAAGATGATTGAAATGAAATGAATGAATTAACATTATTTATTCTTCGACATAAGAAAGATAATTTCGATTGTCAAATGTCAAGTCATATAATTTTTTTTTCAATATACCAACGTGTCGTAGTGAGGCTCTTCTGACGGAAAAGAAACAGAGTTATCGCCATGTTTAATGGATTGTCGATCACATTACCTCACACACCTCGCACTAAAAACAAAAATTACAGCCCGTCTAATTAACGACATACACAGTAATCCTGATTGGGTGGAATATTATTTTACGCCGCACAACGAATAATACTATAAATACTTTTACTAAAGATAGTTTTTTATTAAAATTTTGTAGTAAAAAATATTTTTCGGAATCTCTATTTTTTTCATTTCGGTATTTTTACATTGGTTGTAAAGTAATAGACAACAAATATTTTTAAACTAAATATCGCTGGATGTTTGGCTAAGTATATTCCATAAAGAAGTCGAATAGTCTTACACTAAAAATCGGTAGATTCTGAATTAATCTCCCAGCGTAGCCGGGAGCAGAGCCTGTAATAAATACAGATCAGTTAGTGACCGCAGCGTGCATTTTCCAGTGCATTCTAACCAGTACTGACTTAAACATTACCGTTAAATTTGAAATTTGTCTGAATTAAGCAATTTGTAACATTTTTTGTTACATAAAACTGAGATTAAAATTGCAATAACATATTTAATACATAATACTGCAAGTAAATATTTAGTTTTTTATTTTAGATACTGTAACAAAAAATAAAAATGTAAAATAATATATCCTATTATGTTATGAGTACGTAGAAAAATGTGAAAATTTATGTTTAATTTACATTTTTTTTATATCAACTTGAACAACTAGTCTGTGTTTGAGTGTTAGAGAGGTTTCACGATGTCGACGATGAGGCGATTTGAATAAATTATTTCGTAATAAACTTAACAAGCTGTAAACATCAATGCCAGTGAAGTAATTCAATACTTACTTAAACAATGCATTTATATTATTACCTTAAAGTAATAAAAGTACTATTAAGTTGCACTTTCGACACCTGAAGCTACCGGCAGAGGGTGATAGTCGATATTTATGGCTCCAGATAAAAGACGAAAACTTGTTCATTGGTTCCCCATTATCCTTAATAAGTATGGATTAGTAAGGGTGAGGCTTCGTAGACCACACCATAAATTAGCCGTAGTCGGTCTTTTATAATGGCTCTTTATTATCTCCTTTTATGGTCCAGGTTTCACTTGTGTGCGCTGATAAGTAAAGTTTACGGCACATATTTAAGGACGGTTAATTGGAGGCACCTACGCGTTCTAAATATAATTTAAGAGGTCCTATAAATATATTACGTATATCACTCTTTTGTGATCAGTATAAAGGCCGGTTCATTTACTATTGTGGACATAAAATAAACGAATTATCAGACATTTTCATACTTATGAGATACATATGTTATCCGATAAAAATAAATTTTAATGATAACTATTTGGTTAATAATTAGACATTAGACAAGATATATAACTACATTTAGATCCGGACCAATAATTTAACTGACGAAAGGACTAATAATTTAACTGTAGCACAAATACAGGCATACCTGGCAAGCTTTGGGGCGATCACAGAATGAGACATTTCGCACCGAAACCTACTGTCCGTTACCGTCTACCGTTGTCCGAAAACTAGTCTGCATAGGCGAATATTTTATCAGGCCATGGCATTTTTCAGATATTTCCCTACGTAGGCTTGTAGAACACCCACGGGATAAGAGACGTAGTAGATTTACTTGCCCAGCTAAAGTGGCAGAATCTCTTCCGCATCTAGGAAAGGCATAATATATATAATATAATATATGTAATATTAACATAGAATTAAAACCCGTCTTTTTATATCAATAAATAAGCCAAGATTATAGATTATCATCACCCTTTCCAAAAAAGTGTCCATAATTCTGGTTTTCATTATGTGATTGATTTGCCTATACTCTTCTGTTCTGAAAGGGAAAATACCTTCTATCTTTTACTCAAAACACAAACCTGAGATCAAAATAAATCTAAGCCTCTCTTAAAACATAATACGTAAAAAAATGTTCGAATTTCATAATAAAACATTTAATATTGTACGTTGAATACGAATGTTCTGTCATGATAAATCCTATTACAGTCACCGACGTCAGTAGATATAGGATTTTCGCCAAGCATCGTGTGCAAGGAGACGTAAAATATCTTAGAAGTTCCTAATTCGATCAGAATATAATCCAATACTGTTCCACCCTCGATCCCACGTTGTGCTTCGTCGTTTTATTTATTTCAAATGTGCTTTTTCTATTGTATGTTTTTATATTTATGAACTATCGCGACGTAGCGGCTGAAGTACTTTATAAATGTGGGACCTAGATGTGTTCGAACACTACAGGAAGCACGTAAGATGTCGTGATCGACATTCGACAATAATCTTACATATATACAATTAATGTACCTTTTCCTAAGCCTATTTATATTTATTATTTAATCACAATATAGAATGGCTATTTAAAAGTATTGTTAAATGTTATTTTACGAACAAAACTTGTAATAAATTAAGTTAAATTCCATTTATATGGGAAGGAAGACTTTGTAGGGTGTAATTTAGATTACTTTGAATATGGAAATACTTTCGTGAAAATAATTTTATAGTAAAAGTTAGTTTCCCATAATATTTAATATTAAAAGAAAATCCTTTGAGTTCAAAATTTATTTTAATTTTTTTTAAATTCCTGAGCTTTAACGAATTTTTTTAGCAACATCTCCCACGCGTGCTCTCTTGCACTGGCTTGCGCGGTTCGGGCCTATCGAGATAGGACAACCGCGCACAGAATTCTGACTGAATGGCAATTAGTAAGTGGTAATCTGAGATAACTTGGATGTTGTCAATTGCGTACGATTTACTTTAGTACTACAGGGGTACGCGCAGATAAAACGGCACTCAATTGTCTTAACCTTCCCGTATCTTATATAACCGGAATGAAGGTGGGGTCAGATGCAGTGACAGAGATACGTCACCACAATCCAATACAACCAGAACTGATAATAATTACATAAATAAATCCTGTGATGTGCAAATATTTGCTTTATTTAGGATTCGCACGCTGGTCAACTGGATCAGATGGTCGTCATCGTATCTGCAATTAGCTATGATTTCATGACAATTTTGGATATGTTACAGGAGGATTATAAGGACTTTCTACAAAAAAACTTCACCGATACATAGATGCTAGCTGCACACAAGATTAGTGAAGTGAGATCGACTGTGCAATCTGTATAATAGAGAGTATAAGTAAATCTTTCATGCATGACATGCCAGGTTTTGTCGAACCGTTCTTGGAAAAGCCATTGATCAGGAGTGGACTTGGAAATGTAGACGGTAGATACTATATTCAGTGGTGGGTTTAATATATCCTAAATGTGAAAAATGCACGTGATGAGAAAAGTAAGTGTCAGTTCTCATTAAGGATTTCTCATCGGTAGGGAAAATAACCAAAGCGTTTTCCTCGCTCGTCAATGTAATTGACATCAAGCGCTTACGAAACGTTCATAACGAAAATTGCGCCGTCACCTTTTCCATATATTTTTTACTTAGCCAAGAACTAATTCTTTCCTTCCTTCCTTCCTTGTGTCTAGGGAACTCTTATGCATTAAATACAAATTATTATTAAGTTAAATATACGAATGTCCGAACGAAGTAAAGAGTGTAGAATTAGTTAATATATATAATTATACATTTTTAGTTTGGTCCAGAGACAGCTGGTTAGTTAATTATATTATATAAAATTTTATTTAGTTATAGTAATTTTAATATATTTAAGTAATCTGGAAATTAAAGTAATAAAAACTATATTGTGTTCGCGTAAATACAAGAAATCTTTAAGTATTTAAATAACTATGTATTGATTGCCCCTATCGGGGCCCATGTGTAAAATAACATCTGTTACCATCCATGAGCAATAAATACCAATGACTATGTTTATACAAGTATGAATATCACGCACGACAGAGCAAGGTAGCTTCAATAATGATTATTGTTTTTACAAATATTGAAATATTAATCGATCGTTATCTTTACGAAGCGGGTGCAAGATACGTTTACAGTGGTCATAGCCTAGAGTTATGCGTATAATTTATCATTCTTGAATGTTTATAGCGAAACCGCTATCAAAGCAATATGTCAAACGCATCCGCTAGGGAAACCGCGCGCCCGTCACCTGCACATATTTGTCAAAACTCAGGTTACACAACAATATATTTGCGATTGTTACTCTGCTCGTTCCTTGCAATTTGGGCATTATTTCCTACAGCAAAAAAACTATTATTAATGTTTTCAACCTGTAAAAATATGACGCAGCGCGAGTTCTCCGAATATTGTATCACAATGTATTAGGCTGTCAGTTGTGGTCGCGCACGGACGTCGGAAGCTGTAGATTTATTGTTAAACTTTAATACGCAAACATATCACAATATATCGCTTTAAAAACTAAGAAAAATGCGATACGGATATTACATTTAAAGTTACTCTTTCAAAATAGGTAAAATTACGTTCAATGTTTTTAGTTGTCACAACCCATTTTCATTAGTGCTGACTTGAAAAAAAGTGACAGATGGACCATTCGCCATCTTACTGTTTAGATCAACGATGCAGATAGTACACAAGTTTCTAAAAACTCATGGCTACAAGGTGTTAACAAAGGGGATTACACTCGGGTCTTCAGATTGGGAGGCAGTTCCCCTAACCACTTCGTCTATCCAGGTTAGAAAAATCTAGACATTCTAGAAATTTACGATAATTTATACTATAGTTAATGAGAGACGGGAAATTTATTGCTAATGAAAAGCGAAATAGTAACTTAATGTTGCGTGATTTTTATAAATATATACGTATTTAAATATAAATCGAATGCAACTTAAAATCGCAATTGGATCACGTAGACAGTTCATTTCCCGGAATCTTCATAGCGTTTCGAAGTATCCACGACGGGAGGCACCTACCTGCGCCCCCGAGGGTGTCTGGATAATTTATGACCCAAGATAACGAGGGCTCACAGTGGCCTTATCGACTTCCCCTCCTATTTTTTCTTGGCTCTCTAGTGCCTTTTTTCACTAGCAAATCGTCTATTACGAAGGCGAGATATCGAACGTAGGCCATCGCAGTCATATCGACTCGATTATTTTCTGGCGCCTTTATGCGCTTTCTGTCGTTTTTTACGTACTTTAGTCTACTGGCTGTCATTCTTGAGTTCGATTTGAATGACGTTCGGTTTTTTGACTTGGAATATTGTCAATATTTGAAGTAGCATAATGTCGAATATTTATAAAGTCTTCACTAAGGTAATTCTGGGTCGAATAGCAAAGACGCCTGATGAGAATCAACCCAGCGATAATTAAATTCCTGCGCAGCGCCACCAGTGTGTTTAGCGCAATAATGATTTACAATCTTTGCAGAGTACTTTATAGAGAAGTCTCGCTACTTTGAAAGGGTCGCTGAACACATTAACCTACTGGTGGTGTATCACCACACGCTAGGTAGAAAGTATTAGTCCCACAAAAACACAACGAATTGTTATCGTCGCCCGCGCGTCTTACTCGATGTCACACTGATAGATCAACCCACCGACTGTTACCCGCACAAACGTCAACACGCTTACACGAGATACAGCCATGTACCAGGGTGATCTCAACCGTCCGAGACGGAGTCCGAACCTCCCTTTCGACGATCCTTTATCAAACATCGATCGCTATCAAACAATAGGAAGGAGCAGAAGCTATAGTGTAACGAAGAAAAGCTGAACAGCCAAACGGCTAGCACCACTGACATCACCGATTCTGTATTATTAATACAACTTGTCAACGCGATGTAATGAACAGTGTATATAATACAAGTATGTTCAAACTTGAGAGACACTCAAGTTTACCTTTCTTTGTAAGATACTCTTCGTGTCGATGAATTTCAAAGTACATACGTGCTCTAAAATTTACCAGACACGGTGCTCTGCCGAAAATTACATCAGCGGTTCGAGGAAATTTAAAATGTTTTTCTTTCTTGTGGTTATTTCTGTAGAGTTGTTGCTCTTTTATTGTTAGAGCTTTGTCTACATTTTTGTTAGTGGTTCGTTAACTTTAAAGGAATTGTATAAAACCTTACTCTACAATCTACGTTTAAACAATAAAGTATTTCTTTATTCTTCAGTTTTTAGATTTTAATTTAAAGAAAAATATATTTTTTTTTAATTTGAATGAAGACTTGTTTTCATTTTGAAGAATACTTTTCTTGAATGAGTTGCTTTGGCATTGTGGAATTTGTTTCACAATGCTTCATAATTGGTGCGTCAAAATATGCAATTTGTAAAGAAGGCTCCTACTACTCAAATAAATTGTGTTCATATTATGTGCATAATATTACGTGAGCTTTGTCCCACTGCAGGAAGTTCTACGTTTTATTATGAGAAGATATGCAGCATTGTTTGCCGCTGTTGGCAGACTGATACGCCTTTGTGTAATAATATCCTTTGATTTGAGGTTGCCCCGTGATGTTTACTTTTATCATATAGTGAGCGTTTTTGTATTTGAAATATCATGCTTCAAACCTTTATATGGTTCTTTTTCACTTCATGCGTGCAACAAAATGTTTGCTGCCAGTAACTAGTTGTCGTGCTTAATGAGTGTTCATACTTTGCCGATTAGCAATAAGGTTATAATATTAAATAGCGTGTAATATTTACAACGATTTAAACTACACCTTTTGTATATTTTTTATTAGAAAGCGTGTATAATGCTAATAAAAATAGTGCCGGGTGAAATAAAATATTTTTTTTTTCAAAAATGCCTCAATTGCACGCAGATGCTGGAGTTGGTGCTTTTATGGAAAGGACCTATATCCAGCTGTGAACTTACGCAGGCCGATTTAGAAGAAATAATAAGGTTAGATGATAGCAAGCAATATCTGTCATTTTGAATGATCCTTTCATGATCCTTTTCCGTCTAGGAATATGAAAAGGAATATCGCCCACAAGTAAGTCTAATATAATGTGTTTGTCAATAATGAAAACCTTTTATTAGATTTACTTGTGACTTGTGACTATTTGATTTCTGTATATATTTTTAGGGTGTCAAGATATTTATTACAAAAAGAAGTTTTATTTAGTTGTAAGTTTGTATATACATTGCATATAAAGACTGAAGAAATAAATTTAGTGTATTTACAATTAAGATAATTTTTAACATTGACTAAAGATATTTATTAACTAGCATGCTATTTTATTTGGTTATTGTTATGATTATTAAAATACTAGCCTAGTGGAGTAAAATAACAGGTAAAAATTATATGTCATCTTTAATTACATTGCCTTTTTTCCCTTAATTTCTCGCAATAATGCTCTAATCTGTGCTCGTCGTCTGAAGAACGGACTCCATTTCCTGACCCGCTTTCACGCTTCCGCACAAATATTATAACTAACCCTGTTATTTACCTAAGGGACATAGTCTTTTTTATGCTAGCTTCTTTGATTTATATGCTCAATGGCTCCTTTGATATTATGGCATAGATTTAAATCTAGCTAAGAAGTTCAGTTTTAATACCTAAAATAAATTTTTATGTTACTATCTATATAGTGGTAGATTGTACAAAAAAATTACAATTGGCGAACGAAATTTGAATTTGTTACATCAAATAAACATATTTCAATTATTTTATTTCAATAATTCATATTCATAAAATTTAAATAATTTTAAATTGATTGCACATATGTTTATGATGAAATAAAACAGATGTGACCCTCTTACGTTAATAACCAATTATTGTTATTTGCGCAAGACATATTGTAACTCGTCATAAATAATGTTACAATAAATTGTTTTAAATTTAGAATGCGTTAATTATGTAAGAAACTAGGATCGATTTGCCGCCATTTCGCCGTGATTGTTGAATTACATAACGTAGTAGGGCTTTATAGAAAACAAAAATGCATTGATTTACTTTACATAAAGTGGGTACGGAGCAAACAGAGAAATTTAACATGCCACATATCAGACGTATGTTTGTATATCGCTCTAATCAGAGGTGTACCAAAAATTCCTATGTCAAAGACCATAAAAGATTAGGGTGAGCCCGTGTTATTAGGACCAGGCGGGCTGTAAACGCTGTCAAAGCTAGAATTCAACGAAACCCTATAAAGAAACAAAAATATTATCGCGTAAAACGAATCTAACCGCTGGGACTATCGCGATGTATTACACAAGGCCTGAGCTAGGTACTTACCGTCGACACAGAGAACATGTCCTATATCAGTTTATCTATCGCTGGTAGAAAAGACAGAAATTGGCTATTTACAGATGAATAAAAATTACGATTGAAGAGCACTACAACAAGCAAAATGACAATATATTCATCGATCTAAAAAAGAAGGCCCATAACTTGATGGAAAAATTCAATGCGGTCATTATCTAGCATCAGTCATGGTTTGATGGAGGGTGTTCTACCAAGGAGTTGCGAACCTTAATTTTTGTGAAAAGTGGAGTGTAGTGTAAAGCCTCTCAGTGATACACTTTTCAAAAATGAACCGTGGATTTTCCAACAACACAATGCTCATGGTCACAAGGCAGGAATAACTCAAACCTGATTCGAGAAAAATGTTCCAGACTTCATAAGAGCTGAAAACTGACTCTCGTCCAGAATTTGAACCTGTTCGTAAAAGTAAGATGCAATATAAGAGTACATGGCCTGCTTAAAACGTTAATCAAACAATAAGTCCCACGAGAATTTTTTAGCGGTTAGCAGTGGCTAAATTCTCCACAGAGATAGTGCCTGAAGCTAAAGAGAACCCAAAGAGAATAAAGGCCTGTATCAAAGCCAAAGGCAGCTACTTTGAACGAAAATGTTTTTATTTAATCGCAATTAGTATTTATCATAGTAACAGAACTTATGGCCATACTAAGTACATAGTGATGTATTCGTAAGTTCAGGCACACAGTCGCCTGCGCCATCCAGTAACGTCCAAAGCGATAAGTTCGAAAGAGCGATCCGGTAGTGTATAAGATACGGGATAACACAATACGCACAAACCCGAAAACCAATACATCTTATACACCCACAATAGGCTTTTATAACCGACAAATTGTCAGAGGGGCGATATAAACACATCAAGGGTATATTTGATTTATGATCGATCCAGGTATAACTTTTAAAGGCGTTGTATCCTTATTGAAATTCAAGATATCGGTTTAAAACTCCAGATGAGATTTGTACCCTTGGGATATAATTAAGGTAGTTTCACATAAAACGGCAGCTGGGAAGCGTCGGTCGCACTATAGATCCGACTAATGATTACTGAGAAAAAGATGTTTGATAAACAGCCCACTTATCAGTTGGCCAGAGGCGTGATTGCTTGAAAGTAATATAAATTTTATTAGTTGACGCCTTGAGTGAAATGTCCGTTGTGCTTAGCCATCTGAATATTAAACTACAAAGTCATATACGAATGTATTATAATTGAATATACATATATCAAATGCGTGCGTGATTTGCTTGTGGATTATATTTAGCACTATAACTCTAGTAATATTTTATGTAGTAAAGTGTACATTTTACAACAGAAACGAACAAAAGGAATATGTCAGACCAATGACTACTTTTGGTCTTAAGGACAATGTATTGTCTACATAATAATACAAATCGTTTTTTTTTAGGATCGATTCGATTTATGCTTGCCGATTAAACGCAGTCGATACGACATATGTACGTGATATCTTAAATTCATTGCACACGAATATAAATCGCAAAACTGTCATAACAAATGTGTCGTCCGATATTTCCATCGAAACCCTATCTAACCTGGAATTGGATTTTGATATATGGTTTGAATTCGCGCGGCATGCGAGTAATATTTTAGCGAATGCATTAATTACCGAACCAATTATTAATTGGTTGTGGTCCCAGTAGAATATTCATGAATTACAAGCTAGGATTGGTTATTTAAGTTCTTATTTATAAATCAATAAAGCTACTGAGCTCTTCCAATTATATACACCATGAAAACACCTAATAACGAATCAACGCAAATATGTCTACTCTGAATTACGTTTACTTCAAACTCGTAGGGAAGGTTCGGTAATTTATCATACAGGTACGAATTGCTTTTCATAAAAACAAATTTTAAGTATCCATCTCATCGTGCAGGAATTTTCGCGCATCGTATGTTAATTTAATATCGTAAAACTTGTACCGTCTAGGTTATTTCATGTTGCGTTTATGTTAGGAAGCTAATAATCGAAAGACCGGTCGTAACATGTTCACAAACGAGGAATATAATACGACAAATTCTAATGTACATTTTTATGTGTATCTACACTAATAAAAAGCAACAATAAGGGCATTTACAAGAGTTATATAGGATTTTAATCCAGAGCACGTTGATTTAAGGTAACGATGTATTTATGTATTTATTATGTAGTTGTATGTAGTTTACCAAGCGGTCTATGTTCCTTCCTTATGAGTCTATATACATAAATATCCTCACGGGCTTGCCACCAAGGAGGGCAAGCAGAAATTATAGATTTACATATGGCACGAGCATCTTCGTCAATACTTTATATTGTAACGATCTTGATTACTTAAAGGATATTGCAGTGAAAAAAAATTGCGTAAATTTTTCCGTAAATAAAATGCAAGTTTTGATTAAAATTCATTTTTTTACACAACATACATAAGTCTAAATAAATTCGAGTTGCAAAGAATTAAGATTTGTACAAAACGGCGATTAGAAAACAGAACTGTAAATTAAAGTCTCTCGAGCGCCATAAATACGGTTATAAAGCCCAAGGGGTGTTGTGGTTTTGCTCCTTTTGTAGATGGTATAAATTAATTTGTCCCGAGGGAACATTAAACTAAATATCGATAATCTGCGACCATAGTTTCCATTACGTTTTATATTCTAATAGACCGTTCAAAGTAATAAAAATAATTTTAAGATAATATTAAATTACAGGAGATCAGAGTTCGGTCACCTATGAAGATATCGTAACAATTACATTTTAGAATTTTATACATGATTTGTATCTTTGATCTGAACACTAGGATTGCGACAACCTTCCTCCGGGTGGCGGACTCAGGGCGGTTCGTTGCCCACCTTGATTTGGAGGTGGAGTTGGTAGACACGTCCGTGTTCCGGTGCGTCTAGCCAGGAGGGAAAGGGGAAGGAGGTAGACAGTTTCTCCCCTGAGAAGGGGCTGCTTTTGTGTGCGAAAGTATTCCCGTGGCCTGCCGATATGCGGCGAAGGTGGTGAACACCGTGGTGTTTTGGTCTGTGCAAGACCAATGTAACCCGTTCTTGGCCCCGCCATGTGTCAGGAATTTACCCATGCATAAAAAAAAGGAATACGACTAGCTCACTGAAAAGTAAAGTCACAATAAGTAGAAAAAAATAATATCTGTGTAAAATATCGATAAATCCATACATATTTTTTTGACGTTCCTATTTAATTTAATTTAAAACAAATTTTTCAAGAACAGTACTACTCGTAATTTAAATTAATAAAAGTGGACTCTAATTGGCCATTATCGAAATAAGCTCAGTTGCAAAACAAACATTTTAAAAAGCTAAAACATAAAACAGTGGATTATTTCCCCCCCGTTTACATTAACCAACAAGTTGTAATACAAGCTTGTAAAAGAAGTCAAAAATATGTTATGATAACACAATACTTAAAATACTGGTAATGTGAACAAAGTTTGGTTTAACCTACTAACAAGTATATAGGTATAGAAACGTTTCTTGTTCACACTTAGTTTGTGACTTGCCTTGTACTTGTATAATACAAGAATACCGTTCACACCAATAGATTTTTGAGAAGTTGTCAAAAATCATTGCAATTATAATTTATATATTAGTTTTTTACTTTATCGCACGATCACAAAAAACTAGTAAGCGACAAGCGACAATTCAAAACTATTTGTAATGATAACTACAGATTAATCTATAGCGGGTGTGTGGTACCCGGGTAAGAATCTGCCACCCTGTCCATGTGGTGACCCACGGGGAGAAAGGGGGTGGGGTTAAAGGCGACTAGGTGAAAAGCCTTGAAAATAGCAATTGCTACCGATAGGTGGCGGGATAATCATCTCGAAAAATACCTAATCAATAATAAGCAGACCGATGATGGGAAGCAGGTTATAAGGTGCAAGGTGTCTGTAATCGCCAATACGCATGCCGAGCGTAGCGATTATGGCTAATACTTATTATGGGAGGGAAGAGGGAGATAGAGGGGGAAAACTAGCAAGCGACTCACCTGGAGGTAATTGATTAGCGACTCACCTGGAGGTAATTGATTAGCGACGCTCTGCATTACAGAAGAGCTACAGGTGCGTTGCTGGCTAGGGGAAGGACGGAAGGGGGCAGGGGAGGAAGGACGAGGCTTCTGGTTACCTCACGCAACGAACGACACTGAAGCACAATGCCACTACTTCACGCAGGTACTCTGCGCGGCCGTGGTACTATCCTGGTTTAGCTGGCCCAATCGAATAGCAGCAAAAGCCTCCGTCCTTAAGCGGACTATTTACAGGGTGTTAAGGTAAGATAAGGTACCTACGATATATGCAACAAAACGGCTAATGTCGTGACGGATTATTCCGTTTTTTCTTGAATTTGTTACTGCTTGTAAAATCATATTCACTGCATACCTTATATTACATTCCCCGTGTTAGGTGCGGCAAAAATGCATAGAGATGCAACATCTCTTCGCCTTTCAGAGAGAACCTCAATTAACTGAAACCAATCAGGTCAAAAGCGCGTTTCAAACAAGTAAATATTTGTATAGGGTTTTCTACAAGTTTTTTACACGAATACTTTCTCAACTTATATTCATATCTTACATAAAACTACCATATTGTTTTCTTAGCAAGTTTCATAAATTTACTTCTTCTGTGTCTTTGTTACTACGCAAATACGTTATAAAATTGCTTAACTTATGAAATTTGTTAAAACTATTTGAACAGTCGGAAACAGTATGAGTTTCTCTATAATAAGTTTGGAAATAATCCAAATACGAGCTAAGAGTTTCTGTTTCCTATCTTGAATTGAAACCGATATTTTATGGATAAAGTTATATCAAGCAAGCTGTTTGTTTTTAATAATTTTCCTTCTATTCAAATTTGGCACAGACTTATTGCCATTTTATCAGCAGACATGGCTCAACTGAATTACCAGTTGAACCATCGAATCCCAGCCGGGGCTAATATTTGTGTAACACATACATTAATAGTTTCCGAATTTAGTTGTGTTGTTCAGCATCTCGTGTTTTTGAAGTGTTAAATCGGATAAGATAAGGTAAAGAAAAACGAATGACGTGTAAGCGCATTTTATTAACCCTGTGCAATTAACAACTACCGAAAGTATTCTTAAATTTTCGAAATCGGCTTTGATGACATCTTCAAAATAATCATTATGACCGGGTATTACTCACACACTCAGACAGATAAGCTAACCACGTCGTGTTACCAAAATCTACGCGTATTTAATGTTATACACAACGTTACGTTTGTTATATTTTTTACATAAAATAGTGCAGAATTTCACTTACATTTGTAAACAGCTAGGACCCGATAGAGTCCGACATTTTTTGCGGTTTAAATTTCAAATTCGAGATTTGCAAATGCTCCGTTTTTTAGACATGTCAATTGTAGACTCTGTTTATCTGCATATGCAAAACGTAAATAGCAGCGTGTGCTTTTGTTGGTATGTTTTTTGACAGATAACATAACACTACGATGGAGGAGGATTTTTAAATAACACATAATTATCATACTACGCTATTTTATTTATCTCTTCAATATACTTAAGTTATTAACTAGCTGTTACTTGCGACTTTGTTTGAGTGGACTTCATAATTTGCATATTTTAATATAATAAATTTTGCTATTTTAAAATCGGACCAAACTACTTTGTAGAATATCTTTGTTAAGGTGCAAGTTAATAATATTTTATTCTAACTTAACATATGACTTTTATACTGCCTTCCAACGCCCATTTTATCCTTTAAAGAGTGTTTTTTCGTAAAATTATTTTGTCGCGGATGCTTAAACCCTATTTCTCCTCAGAACCTAATTTCTGCCTAATTTAAGTTTTAAGGATTTATGTTTCCTAAAATTTCGTATTCCGTAATATTTTGCTTTTATGTACATTAATAGATATAAATATATCCACGAGAAATATAGCAAGTAGCTTCAACGTACTAACAACGAGTAAAAATGGCCACTGCAGGATAAAGGCCTCTTCCATAAGATGGATTCGCCATAATCGTCACGCTCGGCTAGTGAATTGGCGATAGCAGTACCGGACACCTCGCAGCTTAGACTCGGCTGCTCGTCATTGGTCTGCCTAATTTTTGTCTGGTAATTTTCGAGATGGTTGTCCCGGCATCTGACGGTAGTCTTTGTGATTTTCAACGTTTTTCCCTTAGTCTCACGATACCTATGGGAAGAACGAGGTTGGCAGATTCTTTCACCGTTACCAGTCTTCATTCGATTCCAATTATGGTATATATTGATTTATTGCATAGTATCAGACTTATAGTATAGGGATAAAAGCGAACAAATGATGGGATACAATCCATACAACTTTGGCGTACCCAAATCTCACAGCTTGGTGATGGAGAGCGGCATCACTAGTGGTAGTATGGGCAACACTTACAAGAACAGCATGATGGTTTTTGCTGGCGCTTTATAAGAAAGACCAAGGCTCAGCAATGAACTTAAATATACTAATAAAGAAGACCATAAGTCTGAACAGAGGATAACTATACAACGAATCATGGCATCATACAAATTGTAGATATATCAGATGAAGGATTGTAAACAAGTCTCCTGGAATGAAACTGATATTTAATTGGAATCTGCGTAACTCGATATACCAGTCTACTCAGTCGTGAGCCCTGAGTTTGTGTCCCAGTAGAATTCAACATTTGTCATTTGTGAACCACATAGGTTGTGAGTTGTGGAATGATTGACCAGTGCCTCTGATACTGTCTAATATTTTTGGTCTTATGTCGGATACGGAATAACGTGTGGGTGCATTAATGTTAGCTTTCTATCTTAGTCCTCAGGGCAACACATCTGCGAACTTCTTCGATTGAAGTTGTTTGCAGGTGTCCTTGGGCTGCAGAAGCCACTTACCATCGGGAGGACAGTTAGTTAGTTTTCACTCCGGGCCCCGGGCTTCAGACAGCTTTTAATATTAATTTTAGTCAGATCTATGCACAACGATTTAAGCTCGTTGTGCATACAGGTATCTACAGGTTTTGGATAAAAGAATATATGCTTTATTGATCATAGTATAATGTAAGGAGAATAAAATAATTCCGAACCACGCAAGTCTGACTCGTTATTCTGTAGTGGCCTTAAAAAAATATGATATACAAAAATATCTAACTCATAGTCAGTGTTGTTATTAAGATACATAATTCAGAAACATCACATGATTATGATGCACAGCGAAAACTTTAGAATTCTTTTGGCAGTTGTCAATTACGCAGTATATAATATTACTAGTATCTGCCCGCGGCTTCGCCAGCGTGGTCACACATTTTGTGTCAAGAGAATACTTGTTTGTTGTAGTAGTATTGTTAGTCACACAAATTTTCCCATTAGCGTGTTAGTCGTTCGAAGTAATAAGAAGGAAAGAATAACATAGCGATGTGTAATGACTCAAATCTATAGCACTCATCATACAGAAATCATTAGGAACATATTAAAAAAAAAGCGTCATGAAAATCCGACAATTAGTTTTCAAGTTAAATCCGGTCAAACTTACACACCATACAAACAATTATATATGTATGGTATAGATAACGCCGCAAGCGTACGCTCAAACATAGAATTAGGGAGAGCTTGTTCATTTTATCCTTGCCATATCCAATGTCACACTAATGCTATAAGATCGTAGGAAGGCTAGGTGTCGGAGGGACAGGACGTAATACAACACAAGTACGTAAGACAAGAAAATCAATAATGTATTCTGTTGAATACCTATTGGTTCCGTTTGGGATTCAAACCTAGAATTTGGAAACAGGATTTACCCAGTATTGTAATGAGGTATGCTAACCACTTTGACATATGTCAATAAATCACATAACTACTGATATTGTATATACTTGGTTTCTTGTTTTATCTTTGCACGTAGTAAACAGTAATATAATTCCTAACTTGTATTTTATATTCTTATTACGTAAAGTGAACTTTTGTAGAGAATCTGGCAAAACCGTTGTTTGACACAAAGAATATTTTCCGCTGTTTATTTTTATGACGGTTGGAACATTATCGTCGACAGAGGTGCGGGACACTCGAGTGTAGGGCCATCTCGTCCGAATTACGGTCCGTACCGAGATGTCCCTTTGTCCCTTATGAAGGAAAACATTAATGTCATTGTTATACGATATATAACTCTCACCAAGAATTATTTACATATTAGGCTCAGTAAATTTTTGTAAATTAAAAACATTTTAATTTGTTACACATTAAAAATAATGTCTGCAAGGATTCATCTAAATTATATCTATATTTTATACATTAAAGTTAAATTGATAGATGGCGAATTATCTACGTCAAAAGTCCTAGAAAGTTTAAATTTCATACGTTCATTTCGTTTCGTGTTATAGAAGGTTCTTTGTGTTTTATTTTATTCGGTCTCTACTGGGATAAAATTGGCCGAGTTTAATCTGATTAACGTTCAATACTGACGCACAGCTATACTATTTGATATATGAAACTACATTTACATATTTACAGATCGTATATGTTTTATTGAAAATTATTTCCTAGTCAAAATTAGTTTTAACTAAAACATCATTTATTCTGTGTAGCTATATCGAAACTTGGAGCGAAATGTACGATGAAATCAAGGGTAGTCTTGTCTTAGTGAAATAACTCACTTTTTGTTCAGCCATTTTTAACTAATACTGTCTGCCAAAAGTGGCTAATTCCGATAAAAAGATCAGAAAGAACTCACGACTGTACAAAGAATTCTGAAAAACATAAATAAATATACAGCTCAATTTTTTTCAAATTATTTACAGATACCTAAATTCTTAAAGCTTTGTTACAAATAATTCCTACGTGGTACTAAAATTTAAATTTGTATACAATTAAATAAACAAGACCTATAGCAACGATTATTTTCGAATGTGAGCAGAATTATCATAAAACTTTGAAGTAACGAATAAACTGTCTTCTAAGAACTTTGCGTGAATTATTTCTTGAAAGCTTTTGTTTTATCATACTAGAATATTTAACACTTTAAAAGGGGTTTTGCGTTAATGAAGCATTCGGGAAAAGGAAAATCTCTCAAAACAATTGACTATAAAATGTACCTCCGGAAAAAATATAAAAATATAATGGGCAGAATAAAAAAGTTTTTAACAATGTCTATAAAGTTGACTTTACTTTTAAAATGTCCGGTCTCCATAAAATGTTTTTAATTAAAAAGAAAAGTCGAAGTAAGGAGGGAGTTGCAAATCCGGCTCGGCTTACATCCGAGAATATTACGGATTGAAAGTTTCCCTTCATAAAACTGCCTTTCATGTTGCCGTTCTTGCATTTTAAATATTACTCAGGTATCAATATGCAATATCGGAAAGAAAATTTACTTTTTACTGTATGTAAAGAAGAATTTCTGGAATTGTTCCTTCGTTGTTCAATAATTGTGGTAGTTTGAACTGAGCCCGACGACTACGTTTACACTATGTACTACTGCGTCCTGAATTATAAGAACTCGGTGTGTAATAACGTTAGTATTATATAGTACGTGTAATAAATAACATTTCTGTTGCATATAACTAAGGTAGTGCTATTATTTTTATCACTTATGCTATACAGACTATGATTTTTGTAACCGACTCTGTATAGTATATTACTATGATAGTCAGGTTATCCATGTCTGTCATGCATTTCCGTACTCACTACGCTGGGTAACTTTTTTTCCATAAACGTAAGCATAAAGGAAACGTCAGCGGAACTCGATTAACACTGCTAACTTAAGCAGGGCGCTTTGAAAAAATAATCAGAATATGCCGATCCTTTAATTCTATAAATTGAGCACTGTGTTCATCAACCTTCATATCTTGATGGTACTTTCTTGAATAGACCTTTGTCTAGTGTGAACTTGGAAAGAACGATGATTATGATCATATCAATTCAAAATGTGGTTGTCGATAGATCTCCCTAGTGAGTTCACTTCCTCATTACTTTAACCAATACAGGAAGCCTATCTGAATAGCGCCGTAAGGTGGCAAAGCAACAAAGTCTGCTATTACTTTTATGTTAATCTGGTTGATAATAGGCAGCAACTTTTAAGGAGCGAGGTATCTGGTAATGCGATCTTCTTTTTTTCTAACATATGTGGTGATTACAACGAATCCTTGGGAGGATTAAATACCTAAGATGGTTCTATGGATAGGAGACAGTTTAAAATTTGTTAATGATAAAGATATTCATGATGAAGTTAAGCAGAATTTAATATTTGACTTTAAGTTATTTAAATACGACACTTTTTATATTTGGCAAGCTTTAATACCGTAGATAAGAGATAATTCAAATTTGGGAGTGTATTAGGTATGAGTCTCAACGATAAAGTGAGTAATTGCGTGATAAGTCTAAAGTCTGAATTGAAAGACGATCCATTGACTACAATTATGGAAGGAAAAATTCTAGTGGTTTTTTTGTACGGAGAAAGAATCAACTAGGCAATAGAGATAAAGCAAATTAATTCTACAGAAGTAAGTACCTTAGCGTAAAGGGACGCCCTAGACGGAAGCGTATGACGATGTAGACGGATTTGGACCGATTGGTGTTATACCGAAAAAGGGGCAATACTAGTACTTTTAGTACTTTAAATTTAAGTCTAAAAGGGAATTCCATGATCTTTTTCTCTCAGAGACTCACTGCTGTAGCATCGATAGTACGGGTACACGAGTAATGCGTTCACCAACCCGCCCAGCATAGAGAGTATGGGTAAACTCTTTTAGAAATGTGTGCCTGTTACTTTTTGGAGACAGGCTGTTCAGCAGTGGACATATTTGGGGTGATGAAGAAGATAGCCGATAATAGTAGATAAATAGTAAGAGATAATAGAAGACATACGCTTGTCGGATATGGGTAGATGCATGGATGTGAAAGAGATGAGGGAGATCCGTAATATCTGCCATCTGCCTACCCCTCTGGGTGACAGGCATGTAAAAGTAAAGTAGCAGCCTGTAAATACCCACTGCTGGGTAAAGACCTCCTATCAAGCCGGGAAGGGTCCGTCTGCTGCTCCAGTGTGGATTGCAGACTTCACTCGTCCTCTAAATTATATTTTTATAATCTTTTTAGACATGCAGGTTTCCTTACGATATATATTATACGATATAAATTCAGTACTTAAAATTAATATAAACAAGCTTAATGGTGGCACCGAGTTATTGAACCCAGGCCACTCGTATACCTACTATAAAAAAGCGAGCGTCTTGACTACGAGTCTACAGAAGCTCACGGACTGGCGTGAGTGCTTATTATAATCATTCTGTGAGAGGAACTATAACAACTAACCTTCGCTTTTACTACTACAATTTCCTATAAATAACCTTGTATTTATTTCAACTTGTTCTACTTTGGAGTAAGTTTCCTAAAATATAGTGAAAGTAATTCACGTTCGTTTCCTATACTATTTCTACTTATGCTTGTAATATTAAAACAGAATTTGGTCTAGACACGCGAAAGACGCGCCACATCCATTCTTTGGTTGCAGCCTCTAATAAAAGACTTAGCACATACCTCCTGTTTAGCCAGGCTCTATTGTTCTACTTGGCGCTCTGCTATTGTTGACTCGGTGATATTTTAAGTGTAGCATCCCAACGAGCACGATGAGTAGAAATATATGCATGATTTCGGCTGCGATAATGTATCCTTGACAGTTTGATTTATAATTCAATTAATCTAAAGTATTTAGTGTTTATACTAAATAATGTTCAAACAATCCTGATTTTGTTTCATTTTTAAGGGAGCAAATGAGTTCTTATTAGATAGTTTGAGGGGGCGTAAATGTGGTCAAACTCACCGGCACGCGGTGCACTCTGCTGACTAACGGACAAGGCTCTGACGACCGATAGGTAAATAAGAGAGAAAGAAAGAAAAGATTATAAAGAAAATATAAAAAAGATGAAAGAAGCGAGTTGTTATACTGTTGCAACAACCATTATATGTTATACCAGCCTACCCTGTAGCAAATATGGTATTAAACATTAAGAGTTAAAATAGAGTTATAGAACAGTAAAGCTGAAGTTAATTTAGGTTTGGCACATAGCTATGACTGAGGAGGAAACTTAGTCAGAGTCGATAAGCGTCCATGGAAAACACTAGAAGGGGCTGTTATGGGGACAACTTAAAAAACAGTATAAATGAAATTGCCACAGATTAACCTTTATGAAGATTATTGAAGGGACTTACGTGTGCATCGGCAAGTGTTTCTTACCGCTCAGTGCTGGGTTTTTAGGTTCTAATCCCAACCAAAACCAATATTTTTGCGTCATGCAATTAATAGGCTTTCGAGTATGGATGTTATTTTTGTAGTCCAGTATTAGGCTAGGCTTAGGTTGGTCCAGAATGAGTTTTTCTGTACTTGCGCACTTTACTATCAACTGTGCCAAAGTGGTAGTTTTAGATAATAACAATCAAAAATTATCACTTTGGCAATCGGTTGTGAATATTGTTCATAAATATAAGATCTTTAAACCAACAACCGTAAAGACGTAACGACCCCGCTTGTTGCTTCCAAGGTCCTTATCAGTGACAAGAGAGTGCGTTGAAAGATTCATAAATTTTTTATCAAATCCTTTACTTGTAAAGTACCAGTAAGGAATAAATTTCGACAAAGAAAAAAATATAAATTCACAGAAATCTTTTTCAACAAATTATTAAACGCGTAAGCGTGCAATAGTAAATTTTAAACTGTATCATTTAACTGGCGCCGTAAAAATCTTTCTTCATTTCCTGTACAGACGAAGCGTTAAAAAGTTTTTCCAAAGGAATACTCGAAGCCAAGTGCGCGAAGAAAATTAAAATAAAGCTTAAAACTTGGCGAACAAGTTTCAGCATGTCTACAAGAACTACCTACTCGAGTCTCATAAAAAGTGCTCCCTGCACTGCGAACGTATCGCCAGACGGTTTATTCTAGTGAAATTCAAAAGGTAGCTAAGTGGGAAACTTGCATGTCACAGTGTTTCTTTATAATGTATACAATAAAGAACTTCACTTACTTACCAGTTTTTAGATTCTAGGCGACACAAAACTTTTAATTAGTGAGAGCTTTTCATTTAGAACAACCTAATAATAAATTGTCAATTTTTGAAGAAGTTGTTTGAAGACGTTGTCGAAATTTCAATATGTGTGCATGGATTAGTAACACTGATGCGATAACGCGGAAGACAACTGCATATATTTATTATCAAAAGCATTTGTATACAATAATCTTGGGGTAAGTAATTTTTGTGCCTCGCTTTATTTTCGGATTTATTATTGGTCAGATGTATGGACATTTTAGTCTTTTTAACCCATTTTTCACCACTTTTTTTTTCGGACAACCTGACATGGAAGCCTGTTGCCGATGTAATGTCCAAGTCAACGATACAAATCGTACAAAGGATTTGAAATAATCATTGGTACGAGCCCTCTGTATACTCAGGTGTAGGTGTTGAACTCAAGTCGGTTCATTCGGGGGCATATCCATTAACCACTCAGCTATCGTGTCTATTCTTAAATGTTAAGTTAAGGAAAGTGACATATTTTCATTTTTATTTTGTATGTTTGCCCTGATGCGTGGTTGTGGCGTAAAAATCTGACATCCCTTTTATTTTCATTTCCCTTAGTCGTAAGAGACAAAAAGCCTTGAAAATCTCTTACATTATCCGGGAGCAAGCCTGGCGACAAGGCTAGTCGAATTATGGGTTGTGACAGTCTGTTTGTCTACGTTTAGCTGTGGTAAATGGAAATTCATAGTCTCTGTCTACCCTACGATTGACAGGTATAGGTTATACATATTTCTGTAGAAAGAAGAATTAGGAATAAAAAAACAAATAAATGCTTCTATACCTTTTTGTTCAACATGTATTCTACTTTGTTGTGTTATTTTTGACCTAAATTCTTCAGCTTAATCATTTGTAAGAGAATTAGCGTATATTTTTAAAAGTTGGCCCAAATTAAATTTCATCCTCTATTTTTATCAAACGTAACAGTAGAATTTGACTATATCACCAACAAATCTTCAATTAATTATAAGAGAGAGAAATATACACAGAATAATTATTCTGTGTTTATTCGGGGGTCTTAGGTTACGACTATAATAATATTAATGCGTTTATTTTCTCCTGACAGGACAAAGAGAGTATGCAATAACTATCACCAATTTAAACCTACACAAGTACATTTTTAGTCTGGTATATATGAGGAGCTGGTGTATGAGATAGGCATGAGACTGACTGAATTACAAATCACCAGGACCTTACCGCATTATGTTACCTTACGTTACGTTAGGCTTATACCATTTACATGTGAAAGTATCTTTGTTCTGCTATTTTACGCCATTATTCTGTCAGATGGTTCTCGGCGGGGCGGTCTTCCTCTTTTTCTCCCGTGGATGTAGTATGATGTGACAAGAGAAAAAAAAAATTAAAATATCGCAGCAATTTCCAGGGGCATACGAGTACCTGGTGAAGAGCGACACTATCGTAACGCCATTGTAGACTTAAAATTAGGATAAAGAATTGAAATTAGAAATCGATAGTTACATAAACTATGAACAGTTAGTAAGCAATACTTATTTTTACTAGTAGCACCGTATACTTAGTAAGTATATGCAGTTATTACTTACGAAATATTAAGATAAATAGTTATTCCGTTACTTCAAATACTTCTCTTTCAGAAATAAAGCAATGTTTTGAAGTCGAAGTTACGAAGGGCCACTATTAAACTCTACTACAGCCCACACGCTCTCTATGATTTAATGCGTGATCGAGCTAAACGCGGACGCGAGAAACTATATTAAATTAAAATTAATATACGAACTACATTCATACACGAACATATATTTTATGGAATACTTTAAAAAAAAACCGAATGAATTTATCCAAAATTCCTGCTAAAAAAGAGATATTAACTACTTATTTGTCAATAACGGATTTCTAATTATTACATTAACTTATCATTTCCTATAACGTATTGGTACAGAGGTATATTAGTAAAGTATACGTTACGTAGAAGGAACTAATTAGGAACTAAAACAGGAGTGTATATGGTAAAATACTATATTTGCAACAGTTCCTACACTTAGTGCACCCTGGGCTACGAGGGTCGCGCGACCAAATGATTGCTAAAAATTCAAATTTGTAAATACCATACACTAGCGATGGTGAGTAGCAGTTTACTGAAAAAAGCACAGGTAATAAAAGTTTACCTTTCAAAAAAATACCGGCTTTAGCTGACGTTCCCTTGGAGAGGTCTAGATTAAAAAAAAAAACTATTTGCCATGTGAAGCGGCGAATCATCAGGAGGTTAATTTCATCTTTTTTACAGTTTAATTTGACCAAAATAAAAAAGTTTTTTCCTATAAAGAAGTGGTAATCGCGAAGTTTTCACTTTTCTTAGTCCATTTTAGGAGACCCACTGAATAAGATAGATTGGAAGAGAGAACATTTTATTGATTTAAAAAAATAAGATTTTTGCATTGGCTATTTTCTACTTACCTGCACCATCCGTATAGCATTGAGTTCCACGAAAGCTATTAGCAGGTTGCAAATTATCTGTGTCTGTAGCAAAGTTGAGCGTGGGCGGAGGCGCCAGTGCCTACTCGACTCGCTTTTGCAAGACATAAATATTAATTGGAAAGTTATTAAAAACCTATATCTTTTATGAAAATTATGGTGACTAGCTGACAATTATACACAATACTTTAAGAATTTTTTATTTTTGAATATTATTGGTCCATTATAATACTTTTTTCTTAGTACACGTTTTAGAATATTTTTGGTGATCGTAGCTAATATTGTGCACCCGTTGTCCATACTATATTATATTACTAAGTAATTTGTAATATTTACATCCATATGTAGTTTTAGGTAGAATACACAGGTATTTTCTGAAAGGCGTACGAAAAGGCATCAAGTACCAATATTTTGCCACACTTACCACGCAGGGTACGCGAGTTAATGCCCGGCATTAGTGAACGGCAATATCACTGCTTTTCCATTGCCAGGCTTACTTGCCTGAAATTATAATTTAAACTAAAATTAAACTTTCTCAGTTAAACTTTTCCTATCTAAAGGGTTAACGTAACCCGGGGGATGCAAATAATAACTGTAACTGTACTGTAGTTAGCTGGTAACCGCTGTATTTGAGTTATTATTGTAGTTATTAATTTTCTACTTCTAATTGCACTTCAAGTTTCATTAGACATAAGCCTTTCTATAGTTTCAAATTTAAATTATCCGATCGTTAAAAGAGATACTAAAGTCTTGGGAAAGTGAAGGTTTTATAAAATAACAATAGTTATTCCACACTCACTCCACTGAGGGACGAAAGTCGTCCTTAATCAAGTCACATAGTAAGAATTATTCTTTGCGGGATTTTAGCATATGCCATCAAGCTTGTAGCACGATAACTGCTCACAGCACGATGTGTATGTTTTAAATTTTTTTAAACCGTCTTTCCGCCAAGTATTTTCCCCGAACTGTAGTCCACATCATGCGTTTGTGGAATTATAAAAACAATGTTATTATTTTTTTGTTGGAGCGTGTGTTTAGTTGGTTTTAATATAGAAGCTCATTTTAACTTCTGGTTTATTGTAATCCTGTTTTCATACACGACTACGTTGCAATTTTTTCACAAAATTTTTAAAATATTTAAAACTTCATCTCCATTTGCATTAATTAAAAAAAAAGGATATGCGCTCAGAGTGATTCCTTTTCATTGAGAAGCGAGATCTAACCAAAGGTCCGTTTCCTTACCAAGTGATGCGTATATCCATCCAGTCATCAGCTCCTCGTAATAGGTGGCGCTAGATACCATTAATCAAGTGCGGCAGACGGGTTAAGCGGAGGAAATGCCCGTAAATAGCTGAATGCAAAACACGGCAGTTGTTCGCTCATCAATCAATACGTGTCGTTGCGAGTTTGCTCAGAAACTAGTCTTGAGCAAACGGGCGATCCGAACGCCGCGATTTTATCGTCCTGTCTTATAACTACTCAAATGCGTCTTGTCTAAATATATTATGTTAATTTTCTTTACTAATACTGTTACAAGTAGAAAATAATACGTAATGTAATGACCACACTAATTGGGCACGTAAGTCATTGCGGATTCCGATTTAAATATGACTAAGGCTTATTTTAGGATAACATGGATTTGGTCTGGCTCCCGCTTGACGGGCGCCAACGAATTCGATGACTTGTTTATTGTCAGGAATGTGTTTGTGCAGTTATTGGTGTTGACGGCGTCTCACCACTCGTTCATTATAAATTACGACTTTTCAAACTACTTACGTATTTGTTATGTGTTATAAGCGTTATTTATCTTAGCGATAATAGATATTTAAAATAAACGAATATGTATTTAAGCCTTTGTCCTACACAATATTTAAATAATTTATTTACAAAGTTTTAAACATTTTAGGACATTTAAAAAAGTCGTAAATAAATACAAAAACTTCAACTTTAGATATAATAACACTTGCACCGATGAATTTCCTGTTCGCATCACTAATAAGTAGACTTTAGGTTAGGCATTTTTGGATGGATTATTGTCTGTCAACCTGCTTATCGAACAGCGTAAGGGCATAGCATAGTGTATATAACATACTTTATAATTAAATACCTTTTTTTAAATTAAACCGACACCTTATTTAAAGAGACTGGTGTACGTAAATGACTTAATCCATTGAATTTAACTTGCACTTGCACAAGCACTTGGGCCACGTTTATTTAAACGCTTTGTTGTGTTGCCGAGTGACGATGTTGTCGTCTTTCATCTGCTTTATTTGTTTTATTAAATTTAGCTACACTTATACATAATTCACTAATAAACCATTTCTCATTGACATTTTCAATTTATGGACGTTTTATGTGATGATAAATAGTCCATAGCTAAGTTAATTCAATAATTTATGAGTTCGTATAAAAGTGACAGAGATTTGTGGCCACCTAGACATTCCGATTTCACAACGTTTTTGTTTTACCGGGAAATAAGAATATTTACTTCTTTGGAAGCGTGCAACGTAAATTATTTCTGAAGTAACAGCGCTTTTAAAATAATTAAAATGTATTCTTGCATTTATTTTGCCCTGAGTTGATAATTCTATAGTTCTGACATAGCTACGAGCTCAAATGACTTACTGGTTTTACGTATAAACTATAATAATAAGCTCTCCTTAATAAAATATACTTGAGTAAAGCAAGAACTTTAGAGGTCTTTAATTAGTTATAAAGACCTCTAAAGTTCTTGCTTTATATGCCAATAATAATTAACGATTTTCATTTTCGGAGTTGGCATACGAGAATAATAAATAATATAGTTGTCCAAAATACATATTCGCGGCAAAGCTATCTTTTTATAGTAAGGTAGAAAAGTTATATTCCTATATGTCATTGATGAGCACAAGTACTGGAAACAGTGAAATGACTGTCCACAACGTGCTCCATTAACGACTACAGCCCACCTCCAGACCTTCCTTGAATCACTTTACTAAGAAAACTCAGTTAGTTTTTATGACAAAGTGTTTCTAAAGTAGAAATAGGTCTTCCAAAAACCAATAGTGGATTATAGTGTAACATAAATTAATCTGTAGACAATTTAGGGAATTGGCAGAATAGCTAAGTAAGATCTACTAAAATATATTTTTGCTGGCCTAGATAATCTCCAGATTAACTAGGTAATATGCACTGTAACCATTTGATGCAAATTACATATTTACGTACATTATGACACAAATAAAAAGATTAAAAATTGATTTGTTTATTAAATACTGATTTTCTTTTATTAAATCATTGGTTTCATGATTTAGATTGCTAAAGTATTTTAAAAATATTGCAAAAGAGACGAATTTGTTGAATGTATTTTGTCATTAATAATTTGATCACGGTGTCTATATATAATTTCCGAAGTTTTTAAAGAGTTGTATGTCTTCTATCTCAAACAAATAGCATTTAAAAGTTACTTTACCTGTAAAGATATGTTTCTCTACATTTAAATGTTAAACGAACGCTGAACTGTTTTTGTTCAACTTCCTGTACATGCTCTTTTAACCTTTTATCAAAAGATTCGGCCCGTTTACTCAACTTTTACAGTGTGTGAAAAAATAAGCTCAATCAAGAGAATAATTGCCAGTATAAAATAATTTTTAAAATATATTTTATTTTCATTTCACCTAGAGGAAATCTGTTTTATCGCTTCATTTAATGCCGTTACGAGAAAAGGTATGGGTTACTCAATACTCAAGCATGATGAAGCAAGCATGTCCTACTCTAATTCAATGCCATGATTTAAAAGATTTGATATCGAAAGGTTTGATCTTGTCAAATACATTGTTCACGTTCTGTAGCAGTATCGGACGAGATTAGAAACCGGTTCTAGTTATTAAAATATGCTACCATTTACATATTAAAACGTTGCTTCATTTTATGGATTTACTGGTAGAACACAATAAAATTTCATTGTCCAATTTAAATAGAGCTTTGTCATCAGAGTTTGCTTTAGAACCAGTGATGTCACAGTCAACTGGTCGTTAATCTATTGTTAGTATAGGCACGTAGTGAGCAAGACATCCGTGAGACTACTGCATTTCCACACTGATTACAAATGTTCTAAATTTATTTCTTTGTTAAGATAAAATATTAAAACAATTTTAAATTTGTTATTAAAATATTATAATAAGCCATTGTATTATAATTTAATGTACCACTGTGCTGATGGTGTGTACAGAAAGACCGCGATGATATTTTGTGCAGCACTCAAATCATTGTTTTTTGAGAATGGTAAAGATACTACTTACCAGAAGATGTCACCAGTGTCCTGATGTTAATACATCATTTTCATGTTGTGAAATACTTATTAAATAGAGAAATTTAATATTTTATTTTAATTCGTGTCCATACCATACCAGTCTTAAAATGAAACTTGCGTACATTATCTATGGCAGATAACAAGTAATTGTAATAACAACAGAATTTATGAGTTCGTATAAAAGTGACAGAGATTTGTGGCCACCTAGACATTCCGATTTCACAACGTTTTTGTTTTACCGGGAAATAAGAATATTTACTTCTTTGGAAGCGTGCAACGTAAATTATTTCTGAAGTAACAGCGCTTTTAAAATAATTAAAATGTATTCTTGCATTTATTTTGCCCTGAGTTGATAATTCTATAGTTCTGACATAGCTACGAGCTCAAATGACTTACTGGTTTTACGTATAAACTATAATAATAAGCTCTCCTTAATAAAATATACTTGAGTAAAGCAAGAACTTTAGAGGTCTTTAATTAGTTATAAAGACCTCTAAAGTTCTTGCTTTATATGCCAATAATAATTAACGATTTTCATTTTCGGAGTTGGCATACGAGAATAATAAATAATATAGTTGTCCAAAATACATATTCGCGGCAAAGCTATCTTTTTTATAGTAAGGTAGAAAAGTTATATTCCTATATGTCATTGATGAGCACAAGTACTGGAAACAGTGAAATGACTGTCCACAACGTGCTCCATTAACGACTACAGCCCACCTCCAGACCTTCCTTGAATCACTTTACTAAGAAAACTCAGTTAGTTTTTATGACAAAGTGTTTCTAAAGTAGAAATAGGTCTTCCAAAAACCAATAGTGGATTATAGTGTAACATAAATTAATCTGTAGACAATTTAGGGAATTGGCAGAATAGCTAAGTAAGATCTACTAAAATATATTTTTGCTGGCCTAGATAATCTCCAGATTAACTAGGTAATATGCACTGTAACCATTTGATGCAAATTACATATTTACGTACATTATGACACAAATAAAAAGATTAAAAATTGATTTGTTTATTAAATACTGATTTTCTTTTATTAAATCATTGGTTTCATGATTTAGATTGCTAAAGTATTTTAAAAATATTGCAAAAGAGACGAATTTGTTGAATGTATTTTGTCATTAATAATTTGATCACGGTGTCTATATATAATTTCCGAAGTTTTTAAAGAGTTGTATGTCTTCTATCTCAAACAAATAGCATTTAAAAGTTACTTTACCTGTAAAGATATGTTTCTCTACATTTAAATGTTAAACGAACGCTGAACTGTTTTTGTTCAACTTCCTGTACATGCTCTTTTAACCTTTTATCAAAAGATTCGGCCCGTTTACTCAACTTTTACAGTGTGTGAAAAAATAAGCTCAATCAAGAGAATAATTGCCAGTATAAAATAATTTTTAAAATATATTTTATTTTCATTTCACCTAGAGGAAATCTGTTTTATCGCTTCATTTAATGCCGTTACGAGAAAAGGTATGGGTTACTCAATACTCAAGCATGATGAAGCAAGCATGTCCTACTCTAATTCAATGCCATGATTTAAAAGATTTGATATCGAAAGGTTTGATCTTGTCAAATACATTGTTCACGTTCTGTAGCAGTATCGGACGAGATTAGAAAACCGGTTCTAGTTATTAAAATATGCTACCATTTACATATTAAAACGTTGCTTCATTTTATGGATTTACTGGTAGAACACAATAAAATTTCAATGTCCAATTTAAATAGAGCTTTGTCATCAGAGTTTGCTTTAGAACCAGTGATGTCACAGTCAACTGGTCGTTAATCTATTGTTAGTATAGGCACGTAGTGAGCAAGACATCCGTGAGACTACTGCATTTCCACACTGATTACAAATGTTCTAAATTTATTTCTTTGTTAAGATAAAATATTAAAAACAATTTTAAATTTGTTATTAAAAATATTATAATAAGCCATTGTATTATAATTTAATGTACCACTGTGCTGATGGTGTGTACAGAAAGACCGCGATGATATTTTGTGCAGCACTCAAATCATTGTTTTTTGAGAATGGTAAAGATACTACTTACCAGAAGATGTCACCAGTGTCCTGATGTTAATACATCATTTTCATGTTGTGAAATACTTATTAAATAGAGAAATTTAATATTTTATTTTAATTCGTGTCCATACCATACCAGTCTTAAAATGAAACTTGCGTACATTATCTATGGCAGATAACAAGTAATTGTAATAACAACAGAATTTATGAGTTCGTACAATTTGCAATGCTATTTACAATACTAAGTTTCGATACTAAAATTATATATTTATTACGTTGCCGTTTCGATTGTTTGCATACCGACATCACATAAAAGTTCCGCTACAATTCCGATATAGTGCGGTTGGCTAGGGCTTGTGTACTTAAAAGATATTTTTAATTAAAGAGAAAAAGTTGAGATCGGGAATGGTTTCATTAGCCGTGTCCGTGATTATGTTTTCACCATTTTTACTTTTTATATGGAACTAGTTTAATTATGGTTCTACGTTCTTTCGCAATTGAATTAATAAGTAAATTTTTATATTGTTTACATATTGATATAAAGATTTGACCTAATAAAAATATAAAGTAATTTATAAATAAAATGAAAAACAATTAATACGTTCGAAGAGACGTACTTCTTTATTTGCGTTGACAATACCGTATAATCTACCCAATTTCTGCGTAGAAATGTATGATAAATACTTTTTTTAAATATCGAAGCAGTTAAAACATCTGAATGTTGTAACGTATGTAGATGTCTCGTTTAAAAACTCTATCTGATTAATATTAACGTTCATCTTCAGTTTAAAGCATGTTGATTAGTAATGTATACAACAGACGGATGGTAATAGCTCGAACGTCCTGCAATTGTAAGTCCATCCTTAACACACAACAAAAATTAGTTATTATACTTATTTGAAATACTTTACTGAGATGTTAATGCGTGTTTCACGTTTTTACTTGAGAGGGGAGTCGTTAGCTGTGCTTTATTGTGGCTCTACAAGGAAATTTATGATTAAAAGGGTTTACAATCGACCAGCCTTCATATTAGTAATGGGCGTTGTTTGGGTGCTATTGTGCGAACTGTGAATGACCTCTTCAGCATAATAATGGGCGAGGGATGCGCAGGAGCGCGTGCGGCAGAGGGGCGACCGGTTTGAAATTAGAACGTTTTTTATTTGAACGTGGAGCTTTGTCGGCGCCCGCCCGGTGCGCATGCGCTAACTCGACAAATGCGTCAAATGAAATAAGCCGTATTTTAGTTCCTTTTATTTCTTTTTAAACGCTCTTTTGAGAATCAAAACTTAGAGGATTTTTCTTTCATAATGCCCTTTTGAGATTTTAAGGGGCTGTTAAATGTGGGGTGTAAACTGGGTTATGTAGGTTCGTTACTTCACAGAGATTGGTCTTAGATAAAATTTAACGTTACAGCGAATTATTATTTGAGATTTATTTAGGATAGGTTCTTTGTAAACTGGAGTTGAAATACAGATTCACCACTTCCTATTTACAATAATATCAAATTAAAAAGTTAAAACATTTTACGTGTTCATAAATTTTATTATAATTTTTTTTTAAATAAGTTACTAAATGTTATATGTATTAGTCCGTATGCAAAAAGAAAATGCATATACTTCGAAGAGATGAAGAGCACCGTCCTCAGTCTCGCTTCTTCTTCCACGTCTTCAACGCAACAATCATCCACACAGTCACTATACTCGAAATTAGGTAATATACATCACCAACGTTTAAAACGTGACGCGTGTTTCGCGTGGCCACTAGGCATTATCAAGCGATTACACTTCACGATGAACAACCGCCAATCGAGACACGACAGCTTTTCCTAACATCTTTAAAATAATATATTTTCGCAAAATAGCGCACGATTCTTCACCACGATTATATATATTATATAATATCTTTGATAAAACACCACCGCAAGAGAATACCGTCTTCCACGCTTATAAGGGTTATTATACTCGTATACATACGAATTTGATTTCTGAAATATAGAATGCGTTTAAATTATAATTCTTTTTAAATTAAATGTTTTATATTTATTTGTAACCTATTTTATTAGGTAAATAATATATAATCATAAAAATGTAAGAGTAATACTCTACCATAAATAGTCATTTTATAACAAAGACACGATGACAAATGCTCTATCATAATTATGTGGACGTTACATATACGAAAGAAAGGTCACATAGATCATGACAATAGGTTAAGCAGTCTATTATGCCCAAGAAGATCAGAGGCAACATGCTTTCGTATCCCCCCATTTCGAAGAGTAAATATCCAGATGAGGGAGGGAGACGCGATAGTACGAGGCAAGGCGCGACGTCGGGTGGACGCGTATCCGAACGATGCCGGGCATGTTTACTGAACTTTCGATCTCGAAAACTTGAATCGAAAAATGACTTTATAAGTTTATTAATTTCAAATATAATGAAGTTATATTAAGTAATGAGTGTGGAAAATACCATTCTTGATTACGTCGTGAAATGGTTGACATGTGAAAAAAATCGAATGTGAGATATTAAGTGTAATTCGGTGGCAGTATGGTGGATGTCGGTGTTAAAGAGTGCGATAACACCAAAAATGGGAGGAACCAATTTGTATACTTTGTATTTGTGCATTTACTTCTAATTGGACTGAACGGCACTAATGGTAAATATTATTAATTACTTCTTAACTTTTTTTTCCAGATCAAGTTTTGTGTACGGAACCTATAACATTTAACACATTACCATAATGTACTTATTTTTTAATTATTTAATCAATTAAAATATGTAACAACACTATGGATGCCATAGACATCGCTAAAGAGTTAAATACATTTTGAAAAGCACTAAACGAGTAAAACAGTGCTGCTTTTATCAGATCGTCTGGTCGAGTAATTAAAAGCATGAAACCAATTAACGAAATGTAGTTCCGTAGTAGCGTTTCGTTAACTGAACAATGGAGCTTTTTTATTTTTCAACTTCGGACTAATTAATGTTAACCGGCGGTGGTAAACCGTGCTTTACCGAAGTTAATATTCAAGACTTCCTTATTTTTTAGTCAATACCATTTATATTTACTCTATGTAATAATGAAAAAGTGTTCACATATACGTTACACTAACTTGTACCTAGTACTATTAGCTATTACCTCTTCACTGAGTGAGACTGAACCGCATATGCACAAATACTCAAACCCCAGAGCAATAATATTTATTAAAATTTATTTAAAAAGTCAAATAAATATTTATTCATTTGGAGAATCGACCCGCGTTCCGTTGCGTTAAAGAAAACCTCTCAGGCACTGCGCCAAACAAGTCGTTGGTACGAATATTTACATAGATGAGACACGATGAGATGTTTCAGACTTACAAGTTGACATGTCTCAGACGCGTAAAAGGCGTTTTGCCGTCGGGTTTTGCCGATACGATACCTTGATTCATCTTTTTTTTCTTTTGCTATCAAATACATCAGCCTGTTTTAGTCCACTGTTGAATATAAGTCTGTTCTAGAAAGCCCCAGCAAAAGCCGGCATATTACCTTGGAAAGTTTTCCTAGGCAAGCGGATTGGTGAGCGCATTGACGGCACTCGCACTAGTGACGCGATTCCTATGACTAGTGTGTGGGATTAGGGTTCGGCAAATTTGGATGGATATTCCGCAACCATTTGTACGCCAGAGCCCCGTTTGTTAGCAAGCAGAATGCACTACGTGCAGGCGAGGATAGTATTTTAAGAAAGAGCTGATATGTTCAACTTTACACCCCTCTTTGTTTTAGCTGGTTGTTCATAGGCCACTGTTGGATTAGCCTAAAAAAAGTAGCTCTACCATGAATATTTTGTACCTAATAGAGTCATATTTCAGCTATGTATTCTCTATATAAGAATATAAGTTTCTTCATAGTGCTTAGTAACAAAACTAGCAAGTCATTTAAGGAACACGCCGGCTCATAACCGTTGCAGTGATTCATTCCTTCTCCTTCCTTACTGCGTCCTAGCTTCAGAGCCTCTTAACTGAAACACACTAATGCACACGCACTACGGTAGTGGATCCTAGGCGGACTCCGGTTTAGAAATATCACGACTTAGTAAAATGTAAAGTGTCAGCTTAACGTGGTAAACCGTCGCTGTTGCAATGTTGTACAGTCAGTAGGAACTGGATAGACTCTGGCACTTATATGCCGACCCGTTTATGTGTACGTCCTTACGACCACGTAAGGTATGCTCTGAATACCAGTGTAAAGAATTTGCATAATGGTGACTGAAGAAAGTCACAACTATGTCAACGAGGCATTCTGAGTTATTGCTCGTCGGTGATAACGTATCTTCTTGGGTACTAATTGAAGATGGATGTAGAATATTTATGCCGCTACCTACTTCTATCGTCTATCGTCTAGATAGCGACGTGGTATAGCTTTTGACCGTAGAGATATCAGTTATTCGATTCCCGGTAGGGAAATAAACTCGGACCTGCAAAAGTGACTAAATTAAATATAAGATAGCTCAATTTTCACCATGGCTTTCTTTAAAAATTATACAGGAGTATCCCTTATACTGAGTCGTATGTGCATATTACACTGAAGCAGAGATAGTAGTTTATGTTTTTAGCATCATGGATTTCGGTAGCCAAGGCACGAACTTAAAATATCGTTATGTACTTTAAACTTCCGATGTCTTCGTGCCTCACAGGACACATTAAGCTCCTGATCCATTCACGATAAATCCTGTTATTTGTTACTCGAGACGAAACGATTAAATGATATAGTAGCTAAAGTTATTAACCAAGAAACCGTAACAGAAAAGTTGAATTCATTTTTAAGCAGGTAATGTAGAATATGAAGCATCTCTATGTATTAGTAATACTTTCTAAACGTTCTCGCTTAAACCAGTTTTTATATATAAAAGGTTACTGACATCGGCTTTTGATATTCATGATTTTAATACTAATATACATCTTAACAATTTATTGTTTAAGAGGCATATTTTTAACATTCTAAATTTCTCTTTGATATATTTGGGAACACTCACAACTAAGACGAGTTTATAAATCTTATAGGCACCGAAATAAAATCTTAGTTCTTTTTACTGATGGCTATTTTCGTTTTTTCTGTAAAAAAAAATGTTATTCCCAAACATTTAGCTATTATTACAAAACCTTAGCCCTTCTACTATAATATTACTATAATATCCAAGTTTAGTCCATAGCTAAAAATAAGCTTATCCAACAAAGCACCAACAAAAGAAGCTACATATTTCTTGAAAGATTTGCCCAGACTCACCACGTAGATTGGTGAGCGCATTACCGGTACCCCATCACTAGTGACACTGTTCACCAATCACCATTACCAAACTGTGGAATTAAAATTTCTGAATTTCGTAAGGATTTCTATATTCATTGATAATTTTAAGGATATCCCTTAAACTATTTAAGTACTTGGGTTTGTCTGCCATTGTTAGGTGCGTTAATTTGAAATAATTTCTTTTAAAAGTAACTTCGTAAACTTTTGTTGTTAAAAACTTGTTTTTTATTTCTGTCTTTGGAATGAGAACATCACAGATGTAAGTACTTGAAATTTATCGTTAGTCTCACGACGTCTCTGTCCCTTATCGTGTAACTCAAGAGTTGGTTGGGTATACGACTTGTTATTGTGCATAATAGTTTTTCTTTACAATGTATTTTAAGTAATTTATATATTTATAATATACTGTATATCAAAAGAAAAATAACATAAGAAACCATTGTCTTGAAAATTATTACAGATGAAGAATAAAATAATGATTGAATCCTAAATTTTAGTGCTTATAAGCTTAAGTACTTAGTTCTAGGTTTCAATCATTACTTTATTGTTTTAACGTGTTATTTTTCTTTTAATGTACAGTCTATTATATTATATGATCTAAGAGTTATCTAGATATAGAGAGAAGCTAAGCTTATGAAAGTAAAGGAATTATTGTTGTAGTGACTTACTTGAACTGGAATAACAAGTCTCGATCGAAGGACAACTATAATTGCATTTAAGATATAAATTCAAATAATTTCATGATAAGTAAGTGTTACATGTGTAAGGGGGAATAATAATTAATATAATTTCTTACCGGCGACTGAGTGATAACGGAATATCCAACCGAATTTGACGAACCCTAACCTCACAAAATAGTGAGGCTTGGGCTCGGCAAATCCCGCTGTTCCGGGTTGGTGACTACGGGTCAATCCTCCAAGAAATTTACGGCGGATTTTTTTGGCGCTTTTTTAAAGAGGGCTGTGTTCAGCAATGGATTGAAATAGGCTGATGCAGCGGTAGGAAGATTGCTCCCCGATATTCCAGCGCAATTTGGATTTAAATTGTTATCAAAATTTCTTTTCATTTCATGTCTCCATGACGGGCACGTTTCTCATGATGTTTTCCTCCATTGCTTAGCACGTGGTAAATCAGTATAAAAATTACAATTAACAAGTTTAAATTAAGTATTGCTGACAACAACCATCGAACTCAGGTTTTACATTATTAAACGCGGCGAACGCCTTAACTGATTTATAAGGCCGTTGTAAGTTTTAATTTACAATAATGTCTGAAAATCGCGTAAGTAGACTACTTTCAAGTAAATTATGGGTTTATGTAACCAACCTGCCAAAGTTTAATGCGTCATTAAACAATTGAGTATTGACGATATTCCACAACGCAAATCACATAATTACTTTTATTTACCGGGTCCGATGAACCCACACTTGATACAATATGTACAAAAAGAGAAGCTCGTCAAGATAATATATAGTTGTTTTGTACAGCGGGTTATCAGTGACAGTGACAAGTATTAATAAAGGACAACTACCGCGCTTGACCGAGCCGAGGGAAGAAAAAGCATATTCAGATATTATTACAATACGCCTTGTGTAGGTTTATCTGTCTATTGATCTTAATGCAGCACGAACAAAGCGGAGGTAGAGAGTATAGAGACATTTAAAGATTTGTCACGGATTAAACAATCTCTGTTGGAAAATTATTGTGGGATGTTTGTCGATTAATTTGTAAGCCTGAATTATGTGCAATCTAATTTGAAGGTCGAAATTAATGTATTATATTACACAGACAACGTGTACAGCGATTTTTTTAAATTAACGATATTAAAACAATGTTTTAGTAACGTATATACAGGAGGAATCTTTCATCTGGACATGGATAGCTATATCCGTAAAAGGCGACAAAGGGAAAAGCCTTGATAATAGCAATGGATGCGGACAGATGGCGGGATAACACCATCTCAAAAAATAACAGATTAAAATTTAGCAGACTGATAACGGCATTGTCAACGAGGAGTCTGATACAGCGTTCACCAATTCGCTTCGTCGCGATTTAGGAAAATTCTTCTTATCGGAAGTCCTGCAGTGAACTATTTACGGGCTGTAAAGGATTAATAAATGTAAGACAAATAAGATCGTATTTTCATATATGCAAAACTATGGGATTGTGCAATAATACAAGCGTTTTTATCCCAAAATCTACAAAGTTATTTATTAGTCTAAGTATTCGTTTTAGTTTTAGTAAGTAAGTATGAGTATTAGTCTTAATTTTAATCAAATTCAGCTCCTGGGCTCCTTTGAGCATTTCTCTATACTTTCGAATTTGCCCATCCATGCCCAGTTGAAAAATTCTTTCTATATACTATTCTATTTACGTATGAAATCAATAATTCGTTTTTAAATTATTTAAAAAAAGTTATTATAGATTTCTCATAATCAAGTAGTATGAATATATTCTATGGTAACGTACATCTCTTTTAGGTTACGTAAACTTTTCTACTCTGGGTGCCTTGTGTACAGTTGTAGACTGTTTAGAGGTTGATGAAGATAGTATATCAATCCAAAAATACAGAGGAAACTATAACTTATTTAAGCTAATATGTATTAGCACGACGGTTTTTTGATAGTAGAATATAAGTTTTCTTTGTAATAAATAGAAACGATTTTACAATAGCTGTACAATGCTGTTGAACACTTCTTTCATAAGGTTATTCATTTACATCTATTAAAAGAATGATTAAAATAGACGAGATGATATTATTTTGTGCACAGCGATTAAACCGAATTAACATTTTTAGTATTTAACTTCTCTCATAAAAAATAAAGTAATTCTCTAGTTGTCAACAACCGGACTAGTAAACACTTATAAATCTTTGTTTTTATTATACTTGTTACGGTAATGTGTAGGGGGTAATGACAGTTATAATTAAGTTTTTGTTTATTAATTATAATTTAAAATTTTAGATTGTAGAGTAGCAATTTGTTAGTATCCTACGGCTACGCAACGGTCTCCTATCAATATTTGAGTGGGTTTTGAGGCCCGTAACAACCGCTACTTTAGTACGGGTTAGCGAATTTCACATGTCATCAAAATTTTATTATTTCTTCACTATTTTTTCTTTCTCCGCCATTTACATTTATAACTATTACACAATAAAAATAAAAAGACTATTTTATTGATTTTCGTAATGAATAACGTTGCACATACTTGGAAATTAGTAATGTAGTTTAGTTTCGTTAAGAAATAACATAATGTACTTTCAGCAGTCCGTGAAAACTCAGATTGGCAATCGACTTTGATTTAAGTCTGACATGCTTGAGACGATTACTCTACACGTAGAGATCCAGGAATTTCACTTAAACAACTTTTACGAAGCTCTCCAAGACGGAGTGGTGAATATTATTATACTGCTACCAATATTTTACCCATATTTAGAATTTCCCTCTCAACTGTGCTTTCAAATCTGAAAACAAGATAGGACCAAATCGTTTCGTTACTAGAAGGGTAGGGTTTATGGTACAATAGCTTTGACATATTGTGTACAATATCGTTTTTGTACTATTTTTGTGCCATATGGTGGTGGTATAAGATAATAGGCCTCCCATCTCATCTCTTGTGTCAAACCAATCCATTCAAGGTAATCGCAAAAAGTCATTACTTCGGATTGCTGTCGGAATAATTATACTAAAATTATTAATATAATTATTATATAAATATTTTTTTTAAATATAATGAATATTAATTATATATATTTTAGTTAAATCATACAGATCGAAGCCAGGGTTAAGTTCCTTCTCTACTATTTCGGTAACGGACTATAGGCTATATAGACATTTATGTATTTATAAATACTTACAATTATCTTTGGGTTTGGATGTACGGTGTGGCGTCCTTCGACTTTGAAACTATAACTAAGCCTGCTTTCATCAGCACAATGAGGACTGCACAGAGTTGAAATTTGAAAAGAATTCTCATTTTTGAACTGAAATGATCTATAGCACAAAACCGAGCACCACGGATCAAGGAGCATCCATCGAACACAGTGTCTGGGCGCAGTGAGCCCGCCACTTTGAGATGCGTGGTGGAAGGCCGACCGAAGCCAGCCGTGCAGTGGTTCAAGGACGGCGCACCTTTGCCTCCGGCCGAGGACGGCCATAGGGTACTATTGGAAGACGGATTATTGTTTTTAAGGTACGTATTCACATTCTATAGCTAAATTTAATTAGTAGTTATAATTACAAAAATATCAAAAACTTTTTTTAAAGTGTTTTCGCTTAGCTTAAATAGGTTAACTACTAAATGAAATTCGCAAGTACGTTCAATATTCAGACTTTTCTTTTACATTTTGGTAAATTTTTCAATCTCCAAAATTCTTTCATAGTTAAAAAAGCATCATCATTACGGGAGTATAAAAACAGTTTTGTTAATTGAATTTTGTTTTCTTTAGAGAATCACCCGTGCGAAGAACAAGCGGATTACTTTTAATATATTTTGCATAGAATTTTGCAAATTATGTTTTATTTTAGGGTTAACCGAGGTAGAAAAGATAGCGATGAAGGTATTTACAGCTGTGCAGCGCGAAATATCGCCGGAGAAGCTATAAGCCACAACGCATCACTCAATGTAGCTGGTAAGTTTATTCACTGTTATTTAATATAACGAAATACCTATGGTTTCGTTGATAGTTTAAACCGAAAAAATATAATAAGAGATTCTTGTTTTTGGTATAAATAATTTATGTGTTCTTAGGATAGTGGCAAATACTTTCATTTCAGTACTACGCGATGAGTTTAGAGTTGAACCACGAGATGTCCATGTGGCAGCAGGAGAACCCGCCCTTCTGGAATGTTCTCCTCCTCGTGGCATTCCAGAGCCTTCTGTACATTGGCTTAAAGATGGACAAATGTATGACGTTGAAGTAAATGGAAGGTAAATAAAAAAAAACATTACAAACAATGAAACGTGATGTGATGTTTTTGCTTAGTTTTTTTTTAAATTAATGATTTTTCTAGGATTACGGTGACTGAAACAGGGAGCTTAAGAATATTAGAAACGTTACCAACTGACAGTGGACTATTCAGATGCGTGGCTTCGAACGTCGCTGGTGAAAGACAATCTAGGGCAGCAGCATTAATTGTTTTAAGAAAACCACACTTTGTTGTGAAACCAAATAACATAACTGCGTTAGTAGGTCAAAACGTCGAATTTAATTGTCAGGTATGTTATACTAATTAATCGTACGGTTCAAAATATTTAAAATTATTAATAATAACGTTATTGTTATACGTTACGTTAAAGACGGAAATTAAAGTATGTCATGGCCTGCAATGTCATAAGTAATGCAGATGTCCACACTTTACTCGGGGTGTGTTCGCCAATATGTGATCTTCCGTTATTTTTGATTTTTTATTTCGTAACGGATTGCAAAAACAAAAGGTTTTTTTTATTATTGTTAATTAAATAATATGATTTTAAAGATAATAAATATTGTTTTGGTTTTAGAGTTACGATTCGACTGTATCAATAACGTGGGTCAAGGAAGATGATGTTCTGCCAATCCATGCAACAATTATTCGTGGGCTATTAAGACTTGAACATGTGTCCGCTACAGACGCGGGAATCTATTCCTGCCGAGCCGACAGTGTTGCCGGATCGAGCGTGGCTAGCGCCTCTCTAACTGTATACTGTAAGCTTGGTCATTCGGTTTACTTTTATAGCGTAGATATTTTGATATCGGGGACTATTTTAATGCGGCCATCTGTTTCAGCGTTACCACACTTCACAGAGATACCGTCCAATTTGACCGCATGGGAGGGCGATGTAGTGTCCATACCTTGCGAAGCCAAAGGTTTGCCAACACCTACAACGTTTTGGATAATGGAAGGAAATGAGGATATTCTGCTATTTCCTGAATGCACTAAAAGCAATTCGAGCTTATTATATTTAGATGATGCGAAAACGGAGCATGGAGGTAGAGTTTTATGTGTAGCTGTGAATGCAGCAGGGAGTGTAATGCAAGAAGCTTATTTGAATGTATTAAAGAAAGATGTTAATGCGTTTAAACAACATTCAAACCAAGACTCGGGCGATAGTTTTGAATATGAAACCCAAATGACGGAATACGAACTTGTTCAAGCCAGAAAGTATTTAAAACAAAATGTTCTAGTTTTGAAAAGGGTAGAAACTTTGTCGTCGACCTCTCTAAAAGTTGTTTGGGATGTAGGTATTGTCATGAACGTTTGACATTATTATTCACAATATGAAATATAGTTAATGTATATGTTGTCACATTTTAGGTTTTAACAGATTATAATGAATATTTGGAGGGTGTGAAAATATGGTACAACGGAACATCTCTGAACTGGCGTAATTCTAGCTCTGATGATGTTACAGTGAATTCATCGCTTACACAAACATTATGTTCAAATGGTTCTCTTACAAACGTAGATAATAGTGGATCGTCTAGTTATGTACTTTCTGGATTGACGGCGTATACTCAATACGATATTTTCCTAATGCCGTTTTATAAGACATTACTGGGTAAACCATCGAATTCAATGTCAGGAAACACCGATGAAGATGGTAAATGAATCAATTACGTTTCATGACATTTATTAGGGTAACAGTATCTATTACATAATAAATTTTATTTTAGTACCATCAGTTCCACCCCAAAGTGTGACTGCGAGTGTAATTAACGCGACCTCGGCGAGAATACGATGGGAACCGCCACCTGCTAATACTTGGAACGGAGAGCTTACCGGCTATTTGGTGAGTTTTCATTTCCGCGCCACAACAAAGCGCAAACGACTGGTATTAATAAAATATTAACACCAAGCTCAGACTGTCTTATTACTTTACAATAAGTCTCGAATTTTTAGTACTTTATTTAAATTTGGGGCTCGATATACGTACACTATGCTCGTGGTCATTTGAACTTTGTATTTGTTGTAAGTGTGAATAATGTTACAATTAAATATTGATTATTAACTTTCTTTTAAAGTGTATTAATTACTTACCACCAGTTCTGCGTATTTTATGATGTACATGAAAGAGTAATTGTGATTGTAACCATTTAAATAAATTCCAGAAGAGAGTACACAAGTGGCTATGCGCAGAGATAGTATGCATACTTATGTTTCGCATTATTTAATTCCATTTTTAATCTATTTGACATTACATACTTTATTGCGCGTTATTTTCGATATAGCAAAATATTAATATTTTCTTGCATATTTGAAACATTATTGTCCAATACATCTGCAAACTTTATTGACAGATTGAAATTCGCGTGGGAGGTAACTCGGGTGGCCGTGTAGTCGGCCAAATGTCGTTGGGGGCGCGCACTCGCGCTGCCACGGCCAGCTCATTGAGAGCCGGCGGACGCTACAGCGCTCGTGCTGCAGCCGTTACGCGCAAAGGGAATGGACCCTTTAGTGCACCTGCATTGATACATATGGTGCCTACGCAATCCCAGAGACATTACGTGCAGTAAGTATGGTTTAGATACGTTTGGTTAAATTATTTTTGACCAGCCAATATATAAAAGAGCCAAATGTTCAATTTGATCTTTTTTGGATGGTTTGGTCTCACAAATTTTATTCAGAATTGTTTAAGCGTAACTATGAATGCGAAAAGTAAGACTAATGAGGGCATTTGTGTTATCGGTAATGCTCACGGTGTAATATCATAACGTAAACCGGAAGAAGTTGTCTTCAACACTACCGGCCGCGGGTTCGATTACCGTATATATCAATTATTTATCCTAAAACGAGCCTCGTTTTTTTAATGAAGATGATAAAGAGGGCTATGTCATCATATGGCAGTGATTGTTCTGCGATTATAGTACTATTTATAATCCAAATCATTTATAGAAATCGGTTGGTAGCGACCCTGCCTTCGGTGGTGATGAATATGAATGTTTGTAATCGAGTTTTGGATGTTCATCTATGTATATATGACTATGTAGGAAAAATGTATATCTATCATATCACCATCTAGTTACCAAGAAACAGGGAATTCCATTTTGGGACTGGATGACGTAAGTTATTATTCAATAGATATCTATTTGTTTACATTTAGATTATAAAAAGAGACGCTTAAATGTGAAAAACTACTTGACGGTATCATATTCCTTTTATTTTTCATTTTAAATTAATATTTATTATACGTTGATAATCAATACCTATGTTGAATATTAAAATATTAACACCAAGCTCAGACTGTCTTATTACTTTACAATAAGTCTCGAATTTTTAGTACTTTATTTAAATTTGGGGCTCGATATACGTACACTATGCTCGTGGTCATTTGAACTTTGTATTTGTTGTAAGTGTGAATAATGTTACAATTAAATATTGATTATTAACTTTCTTTTAAAGTGTATTAATTACTTACCACCAGTTCTGCGTATTTTATGATGTACATGAAAGAGTAATTGTGATTGTAACCATTTAAATAAATTCCAGAAGAGAGTACACAAGTGGCTATGCGCAGAGATAGTATGCATACTTATGTTTCGCATTATTTAATTCCATTTTTAATCTATTTGACATTACATACTTTATTGCGCGTTATTTTCGATATAGCAAAATATTAATATTTTCTTGCATATTTGAAACATTATTGTCCAATACATCTGCAAACTTTATTGACAGATTGAAATTCGCGTGGGAGGTAACTCGGGTGGCCGTGTAGTCGGCCAAATGTCGTTGGGGGCGCGCACTCGCGCTGCCACGGCCAGCTCATTGAGAGCCGGCGGACGCTACAGCGCTCGTGCTGCAGCCGTTACGCGCAAAGGGAATGGACCCTTTAGTGCACCTGCATTGATACATATGGTGCCTACGCAATCCCAGAGACATTACGTGCAGTAAGTATGGTTTAGATACGTTTGGTTAAATTATTTTTGACCAGCCAATATATAAAAGAGCCAAATGTTCAATTTGATCTTTTTTGGATGGTTTGGTCTCACAAATTTTATTCAGAATTGTTTAAGCGTAACTATGAATGCGAAAAGTAAGACTAATGAGGGCATTTGTGTTATCGGTAATGCTCACGGTGTAATATCATAACGTAAACCGGAAGAAGTTGTCTTCAACACTACCGGCCGCGGGTTCGATTACCGTATATATCAATTATTTATCCTAAAACGAGCCTCGTTTTTTTAATGAAGATGATAAAGAGGGCTATGTCATCATATGGCAGTGATTGTTCTGCGATTATAGTACTATTTATAATCCAAATCATTTATAGAAATCGGTTGGTAGCGACCCTGCCTTCGGTGGTGATGAATATGAATGTTTGTAATCGAGTTTTGGATGTTCATCTATGTATATATGACTATGTAGGAAAAATGTATATCTATCATATCACCATCTAGTTACCAAGAAACAGGGAATTCCATTTTGGGACTGGATGACGTAAGTTATTATTCAATATATCTCTATTCAATACATTTTCATACGTTTACAAATTTTTTTTTTAAATAAAAATGATTTTTGCTTCAGTTATACTCGTCACTTATAATTTTTGTTGTGTTGAATCCATAAAATTTAGTAATAACGATAATATTTACGGCTATATAAATATATACAAAGCTGAAGAGCCAATACGGTCAAACATAGATTGTATTAGATATAAAAATTCTAGGGCTGCAGGTACTACGACGTCTTTTTTCTTAGGTTTTTGTCAAAAGGTAAAAAAAATTGTTACGAGAATCGCATTATTATTAGAACTTACATCTTGTTACAGAACGGAACCGCCAAAAGACACGAATATTCGTCACCTCCTACAAGAGACTTGGTTGTTGGCGCTTTGTTTAACCCTATTCTCAATCATCGTCGTTGGAGTGTTTAGTATCTATTATATAAAACGTCGAAATACCGTCCAAAGGAAGAAGCCCACTGGTAAGACGAATGTATCGTAAACATGCTTAACGCTTAGTGTCGGACAAAATGGAACTGTAATTGAGACATTGAACCCAATTGTAGGTCAGTCGATTGTTACGGCGCAGCAATGTCTATTGAATAAAGACACGATTTGGCTCCGCGAGAGGCCTGTGTTCGCACCGCCCAATGATCCCACTCTAGATGTTGGGAACTGTCATCAGAGTCTGCTACAAGGTAATATATTATGCAACATACCTTGATAACTTGAGCTTATATCTATGACATTAATTGTAGATTATTAACAATAAAATACACCATTTCCACTCGGAATACTAGGAGCTCATTAAGGTTACGATTAATAGTTGTATAAATGTGGTAATGTGAAAAGTTGGTCTATGATATACAACCTCAACTTTGCTCTGGAAATTAGGAGACGCTTGCTTTTGTTAATATTTTAGAGTATTATAAGCCCTTTGTATGAACTTCTCTATGAAAAAGGGTTGACATGGAATGGAATCCTAAACTAGATATCTATTTGTTTACATTTAGATTATAAAAAAGAGACGCTTAAATGTGAAAAAACTACTTGACGGTATCATATTCCTTTTTATTTTTCATTTTAAATTAATATTTATTATACGTTGATAATCAATACCTATGTTGAATATTAAAATATTAAGTCCGCGTTTAATTTAATTCTAAATAAAAAAAATATAATTTGCGAACTGCTGCTATTTATAAACGCACGCGATAAATTAATAATATTTTTTTTATTATGTTCATAGGGGGCCAGTCTACTAATATTCTTAACGTAGAGCCAGAATATTGCCTTCCTCAAAATTCTATCCAGGGACTGGATGCATCGAGCGTCGACAGAATCAAACGTGGCCCACCGGAACCGTACGCGTCGAGCGCTATTTACACAGAACTCAATTTCAAGGTACCACGCGATAAGCTTTATGAGAATTTCATTGTTGACATTCGATAAGATTACATTCCGGTTAGATTTGCGCAACTTTACACTGACGCGTGTGACACTTAGAATAAGCAATTTGTTTAATAATATACTTTGAATTTTCACATAGGACAATAACGACATTGGAGACCTGAGAAATTGTCCGGAAAGGCGATCGCATAACAATAGCATTGTTAGATCTTGTAATGGAAGCATTCAGTACTCAAATGGGGAATGCTCGACGTGTTGTCACAGTACATCGAGTAGATCCACGAAAGACTATAGAGAGCTGCGACATGAGAATGTACATAACGAGATTAATGTTATTGAGGATGATTGCGCGTCATGTCATACGAACAGATCCGGCTCGAGAAGTAGACAGGACAAAAGTAAAGTGTGTCCGGCCAATGATTTAGAATACGATTACCCGCAGTGGCATTGGCTTGGAAGGGAGAACAGTTTCAAAATTCCCATTCAGATGAGCAGACATTCAAATACGGCAAAGAGCGACCAGGGCTGTCAAATAAATCTGAGTGACATATTGCCACCTCCGCCGTATGAGGTATATTCAAGTTTATTTTTTTTAATTGTTCCCCCAGTTTTAAGGTTATTATACACAATTTTGATGATTATTTATTTTACAGAGTCCAGTGAATAAAAATTGAGATGAAGATGTGACAGGTAGTTGAAAATTCGTTGTAAGTTGAATGGTAGTCAGAAAAATATGAGTAACTCCAAGCAATAATTAATATCATCCTTTAAAACTTTTATAGTTATGTAGACTCTGTAATAAAACATAATCTTTAGGTAAAATTAATTAAAGAGACTTAGTGAAGCAAAGCGATTTAACCGATTTTTTGGCAATTTTAGGTGCAACGCGGAATCACTGACATGGTTATGTTTTGAATTGTATAACATAAAAAAAAGTCTAAATATGTTAAAACTAATATAGTAGGTAATTTTCTAAATATTCTGGAAAAAAATATTTTTAACTATAGATACATTTTGCTGGAAACCACAGTTTATTTCGATGTGAAAATTTTCACATGTCTCAATTTAACAACATATTTTTACCTAAAGATTGTAAATGAATTAAAAGTAGTAGAATTCAATTGTAGTGTTTCTTATCGTATAATATTAGATACTGATGTTTTGATATTTGTATAATGTAACTTATTCCTAATTCTAGTCACAGTATAGACTAGCTTCACTTTTGATAAACATTATATGAGAGACTTTCTCTTTTAATAGCAAACTTTTATACATTGCTGCATGAACTCAGGTTGTTCAGAATTGTTTGTGTGGCAATTAAAGCCCTGTATTTCACTGCCCTATACATTTAGTATTAGAGTATTAGTTGTATAATCTTTGACTGTGATATTTATATTAAATTCGTGTATTAGATGTTAATATAACCCTAGTGTAAATTTTTTCGAAAACTTCACAATTCCAAAATATTAATTATTTAGAACGCGTACACGTGTTGCAATAAGTCAATAAATGATCGAGCTGTTTTTGATTTTGTATCAAAGTATTTTTCTGAGCCAGTTGTGTTGTCAAAAATAAAATATAGAAACTTTTTAAGAATACGTTGTTTTATTGCATTAGTCACATGTCTATTAGAATAATATTAAATCTTTAATTCCATGGGTGATTCAAAGCAGTTCCCGTTGCTAGAAATCGAGTCATAAAAGCATCGTTTTATATTTTACTTCACATTTCTTTTATTATTTTTGTTTGCGAGTGAGGTTTATGATATCAAGCGTATAAAAACGATGTTAAAGGGCGATGTAAATTATACACTACTTAGTAATGAAGCACGCCTTGGCCTTAACATATCTTTGAAGACTCGTAACTCACTAAGACGATAATAAACGAAGTCAGAAGATATCCTATTAATTTACAATTATTATTGTTTTCAAAAAACCTTTTAAAGTTTAAACTTTGGATAATGTTATGATATTCATAAATAATTGTCATAGTAATAATTGAGATTCCTTGCTGCTTTTTTTCATTGCTGAACTTAGAGCTCAGTCTGTGGGAGAATTTGCAAAAGAAATACCCACGCTTGGCAAACGGGTTACTGATCATAGTACCAGACGCCGCGCACTATAGACAGATACGATATTATTATTATTTAATTATAACTGATAGTGTAGAATTCTACCTATAAGGTTTAATAAAACTTGAACATTTTGAATAGAACTTGTATTTGGTGGAACGCCAAAAGAACAAAAGAAAACCAATTATGGTTTGCCTTAGTAATTGAATTCTCTATTCATGTCCTTTAATTAATAACAACACTGTCATGGTACGGAACAGAAGATATTTCTCCGAATCATACGAAAAGGCTACAGCTTAAGAGCATTCGGTAATAAATCCCGATTCTCAATTTATTCCCGTCTTGCTTACTATCAACGTTTATGGAAACCTTTTCGTTACGAAACGAGATTTCCTTTATCAGGACATTTTAGAAATAGAACAAAGGGCCATTCGAGTCGAATTACATCCGTGCCGTTCATGGAGCTTTCTAGAAAATATAAGTCTGAGTACACTTCTAATTATTTCTACGTAGTTAATTCCTTGAATCGTGCAATTTAGGAAACTACACAGTCGCCGAGTAAGGTAAGTACACTTTGAATATGCAACGTAATCCGGACTTACTAAGCGAGAACCGCTTTGTCTTCTCCTATTGTTATTTGCTGGAACACATCTTGGAAAGTGATCTTGAAGTATTTTTTTTCATATGTTTTATTGGTACGTAAATGGAATAGAATTATTGTATGCGATAAATTATTTATTTACTTGGATGTGATACAAATGGGAATCAAAAGGATATATTTATATAAAAAAATTATACATATAAAACGATTTCGTATAGCTTCGAGTATAATACGAGATTTTTTATCTGTACGCAGAAATTAATATTACGAACGTAGCTCTGACTATGGACTGCCATCCAAATATGCCGCACCCAAATCCCACAGACTAGTGATGAGGAGCAGTATCTCTCTCGACACTACTCACCAACCTGCCTGTCCATAGTGGTGAATATGGATAACTTTCCCTGTGTGGCATGCCAAATTTAGTGGGCGCTATCATGGAAGAAGTTGGCCTATATCCCGCAGTGGATTTATGCAGGCTGATAAAGTAAAAGTAAAGTAATTACTTACGCACGTACATAGTGTGTACATACGGGGCAAGAGTAACAATAAATACACAATATAGAGCCCACGATTTCATCCGCGTATATAGGCGGATGACTCATACCTAAAGGTGTTTTTTAAATATCTTTAATGTCACACAGACAGCTTTCTACAATTTTATGATAGTATGGATTGTAAAATGCGCAACATGTTGCCGTCCTTATCACTTAAATTATAGACGCGCAGTGTAAAGGTTTAATTTGTTTTGTTTTTTTTTTCCTAATAACCCTGTGTAAAATTACAGGTTTACCACTCATATTTAAAAAATATATTTATTAAAAATTTTAACCGTAAATTTACGTCGAGGCGATGTGCAGAAAGTTTCTAAAATTTAAATTGGCTAAATCTACAAAGTTTTTTTTGTGTAAATACATGAAATTTTACGATATTGATAATTATACAAATAAAATATTCCTAAAAATATAATGCAACAATCAGACATAATTTTTAAGAAGGTTGTTAAAGAAAATTTATTAAAAGAATACCAAATAGATTGATACATCGAGGACAAAGATGTGAGGAAATAGTTCTTTCTCTGCACTCGCGAATCTAAGATTTTATTATGATTGACATTGCACAGAAAAAAATTATAATATTTAATATATAAAAGTTTATTACCGTTCAGTTTCGTGGCCTTACTTTTTACCGATCCCCACGATACAAGCTTGTCTAGTGTGGGGATCACTGTGTAACTTCTACCGGGTTAATATTATTACATGATTTTTTTGTAACTATTCTTGGATTTGTTAACTGTTTGCTGCAATGTACATATATATTTCTACTTATTTGTTTTATTGTAAATTGCAAAAGACATTACAGCATTAAAAAAAAAGACTAGTTTCATGCAGGTTCTTCTCCGAGAAGCTTCATAAGAGCTCTTAATAACTAAATCGACAAAAAAATTGACTTTGACTTTGACCAGAATGCATATCGTTGTTTTCGGTACACATCCATATAGCCGTCATCGTAAACATCGTAATATCACCACACTTATTTCTTTAGCGGTACGTTACGGAATGTCGTCAAATAAACATTTCAATCGACATTGAATTTGACGCCATAACTCGAATTGCTGGGTAGCATTGTTGAGAGCACGACATAATTCGTTTATGGTGTCTACGTGTCGTCAGACACCAGTGTTGGCGCTTAAATGTAATGTTATGACGTTGGTATTCAATTTTATTTTTACTAAGGGAATATAAATTGCTTTAGTAACATGTGATGTGGTTATATTATGGTGTTTCTGGAAGTCCTTGAAATACCAAAACTTTGAACTTCAACGTATACTTATAGCCTACTTTTTTTGTAATCAGTTTGCCGGTGAAGGTTAACAAGTACTTTGATTTTCACCAGTTTGTATGTATATATGTGGTTGCGTAAGAATATTTGCTACGGAATCCATCCACTGGGTGTCGTAAAGGTCATATTGGGGAAATATTGGATAAATCTGACGATAAAGATTATGTATGATCGTCAGTTCTCTTATATATATTATATAGGCCTTAGTCCTGCGTTCAAAGTTGAAGGTCGTGGGTTCGAATCGCGCTAAGGGCAAACATTCAATACGTTGAATATAAATCTTTGAACCCGAGTTATGAATATTTATTTAATATATGTATAATTACATTTTCATCATTTCAGCCTATCAGAAGTCCACTGGTGAACATAGGCCCCCCCTAAAGATTGGCACGAAGCTCGGTCCTGTTATCTATGTAGGTAATTACTTATCTATGTAGGTAATATGTGCATCTACCTCATCACCAGTCACCATGAAACAGAGATTCCTAGTTTGGGAATTAATGATGTGTAATACACAGTTCGATATTAAAATTAAATAAATATTTATTTGAGTTGCTTGCACGTTTTTGACAAATAAGGTTATATCATTTAATGCATCTTTAAACTCCGTGCGCCCGAGGCTGTTTTAAAACGTTACTCTAAATCCAGTGTAACAACTTTAAAAGACACATTCTTTATGTGTTTTTTATATTTGTATCAAGGTTTTAGTTTCTCTTAAAATTGTTATGTAATCATGTAATTTATAAAATTATTGATGTCTTTTTAAAAATATGGATCAGATTTGCTGTTAATATTAAAGTAAATAACTTCTGACATTGTTTTTCGCTTTTGGAATAATTTCATAAATACGTAATTAAATAGAATAAATAATGCATATCTCTTGAATAAAGCAAACACGATCGGGTTTGTTGTGAACGTTTTCATTAAGTATTAATATATCACCGTGCTGTGCCGGGAAGTTGGAGAGTTAAAATTAATTTGTGAGTATAATTTTATGTTAACAAATATCGGCTCCTGGCCTATTTCCATTGAGAATACATTTATCATTTGATGGTGATCGAAAATAAGCCGAGTTTGCAAATTATACGGCGGTCTGTTGCGATCTGGTTTAGCCTACCCACTTACCTACATCTCATTTGAATATATTTCATCGAAATGCATTGCTTTCTGTTGAATAATTTTGGCGTAAGTCTTTTGTTATTTACATAATACTTTATTTATATAAGTCTGCATTGCATAAGACAAAGCAAAGCATTGCAAATAAGCTACTTATAATATTTATTAAACAAATTGCTATAACCTGTTATTTTCACGATTGTGTAATAAAGTGGATACACTGACTGTCCAGTCCCTCAAACAAGATTCTCTGTGTCCTGGTAATAAGATAGTGATAAGATAGATATACATATGAGTCGGATAAAAATGTTTGCCGGTTCGTATCGTCGTTAATACATGATTATCGTTACCATACAATAGTATGGTTGTGTACTTACAATTAAACTAATTTCTTAAAACAAATCATGTATAAACTTTAGGTTGTTGGTTATTTATAGGACTGTTTTAGACCCGGCCGCACTATGGACGCGTTTTTGTAAGAATTTGAATCGCGATATTTCTCCTCCTCCGAGTATATTTATGCTAGCTCGCACACTGGGCCCGATTCGGGCTAGTCGTGCGTACTAGGCATACGCGCGTATGGTTCCGATGTCCGAAATTAATCCCAACTTGTTATGTTTAATGTAATATAGCTTTCGTACGTTAAAATACTCAATGGACATAGTAAAATGTATCAACATGGTGGGACCAAAGTGATTTAACATAGGAAGGAGTATTACTTACGTGACCATCATGGTAATAGAATATATTCAAAGTAGTGCTAATAATATATTCAAAGATTTCTATATTAATGCCCATTCTATAATCATGAAATAGTCCATAGTCATTATTTAAGTCGGTCATAATTGGGTGCAAAGCACCTAATTCATGTCTTTTTAGATATATTTTACGCACCCATTCAATTTTACGATGGCAACTATGGCATAGCCACAGTCTCCGAATCAAAAAAATTATTACCTAGAAAGTACAGATTACTCATTGAGCATTAAAAAGATAACTTTATTCCACGAATGCGACATTATCGCATTCGAGATATTTTTCGTATTTGGCGGAGAAATCCGTAGCCAGTATGCTCACTACACAATTTGTACGTGTCATATTTTTCCGTATGATATAAATTCTTGGTGTATAATTGCAGTGCCAGTGATTCTGCCGCATACAAAGTATCAATATAGTCCAAATATTTAAAATAGTAGTGTAAAAGCCTTTCGGTTTGATGTACATGGAAAATAATAAAATTACAAGGTGGCTTAATAGCTGATGCATTGACGTTACGAGGACTGTGACGGATGTGACACTTTACCATCAGGTGAAAGGATTGATGGTCTATGATATATAGTGTATGATGATACAAAATCTGTTTTTAAAAAGAGAATATCTATAGAGTTTTTTTCTCCGGTTTCCTCTCCGTTAGAGGACAATAAAAAAAGGACAATTGATAAAAGAAACCTGAATTTTTTACGTTAAATAAAGATTTTTCATTTTAATTCCATTTCTTTGTCTCATCAAAATCCGATAAATAAATTGTATAAGAATCCCATGAACCCAGGAAGGAAGATGTATATGTTACTTTTTATTCCAGGAAAGCCGCGAGACGATGCACCACGGGGCCGCAGCTGCAGGCGGAAGCTTGTCGCTAGCTAGTAGTTAATCTGCCATTTGTCGAGTTTTCCTTAGTTTTCCCAATCTTTTCCTTTATTTGATAGTTACCGCACTCACAGAAGAAAGGAGGATGTTCTAATGCTGCCAACACATGGAACTTTATTTTATTATGATCGGTTGTAAAATAACAATCAAAACCACAATAAGTATCAACTTTTACACGCAACGCAGCAACAGTAACAGCTTTTTCAAACCAGATTTTGCAATCGCAAGGCAAACACTAGTTTATATTTTAAGATATAATTTAATAAATGCTGTAAACCTGTTATAACCGCCAGTTTAACTTACACTTTCATTATAAGATCATTGATTGATCATTTTGTAGTACATATTGTCCTCTTGGCAGAGCTTGATTACGACGACATCTTCTGAATAAAATCACAGATAATTATTATTCTCCCCGTATTCGATGTATGAAATGTAAATACCAACAATAATGCTCTGCCAACCGAATGATGGCGGAAAATCATTCTGAATCTAGTCATAACTACAACACTAGTACAAAGGTACCGGCTCTGAATTCACCAATCAGCTTCTCAAAGCGTGGTGAGTCTGGTTAAACGACTAGCTTTAGCTTAACCTGAGAAATGTCATTGTTAGCGCTTTCTTCCAGAGAGCTTTTTTTTTTTTTTTTTAGATTAACGTGGGGGAAAGGTGCTCGCCGTTTCCGGTGACTGGTTATGTCGGGATCAGCATTGAAGATGCCGGACCGACTAAAACCCCCACGGTAGATCTGCTGTTGGCCCAGTGGCCTTTACAGCTATATCGATAAGACTCGCGAGCAGGAGGCCCGCAAGTTAAATAAACAAAAAAGGAACGACGACGCTACTGACGCTGTGTCGCGCTCGGACCCCTGTTAACGAAAGAAAGACTCTCGACAAAAACTAGGTGGGGGCTGACGACAACCCAAGGGCCCCTCTTAGGGAGGTAAAACCTCGGCTTGGGTTACAATCGAATTTGGGCAAAACTTTGATGTTAAGAACGCCTTTGCACACGAGTAATCCTCGTGTATGGCGTGAATCTGTGACCGCGCGTTCGACGGGGAACAGCGCGGTGTGTGTGAGACATGTGAGCTGTCATGTGACATGTGAGCCCCTCGACTCGATAGCGAAAAGTGCGATTTGACAAATAGGCTTGAATGATGTGCACAAGCCTGTCTGGCACTTCTAGTGTGTACAGCTTGTATAGCAAGCCGTTGTGCCAAACTTTGTCGAATGCCTTCGCGACATCGAAGAATAGAGCTCCTACCCGATTTTTCGGGTTTTCTTGAAAGCGCTCGAGTACGTGCTCCGTGAAGCGGTGCACTTGCTGAACACAAGAGTGTTTGGCTCGAAAGCCAAACTGCTCGTTTGAAGTAGATTTAAGGACTGAATATTGTCCTTTATTCGATTGAGAACTATGCGTTCATAGATTTTCCCCAGAGAGCTGAGGAGACTGATAGGGCGATAGCTGGAGGCTAGGTTTGTAGGTTTTCCTATTTTGGGAATTCCTATAACGTGGGCCTCCTTCCAGGCGTCCGGGAAGGAGCAGCTGTCAAGGAGGGCGTTGAATATCGCTACTATTAAGTATAGTAGCGGGCTAGGAAGAGCTTTTAATATTTGGTTTGAAATGCCGTCGGCTCCTGGAGCCTTACGGAGTCTAAGGTCGCGGATAATTTCCTTGACCTCTTTTATTGAGCTTGGCGGCAGTGGATCACCTGTCGGTGGCAGCGTGGTTTTTCTCCTGACTTCATCATCCACCTTCTGAAGGTGGACTGGGTCGGTCGGCTGAGAGCTCGGTGAGCACTGAAGCTCTAGGCTGTCGGCTAAGCATTCAGCCTTTTCCTTGTCATCGAATGCTGTCTGACCATTGGAGCTGATCAGAGGAGGCATCGACGCAACCGTTTCGGATTTTAGGCACCTCGCCAGCCGCCAGTAGGCGGTGTGAGATGGCGAGATGTCTTCCATCAGGTGGTCCCATCTTTGGCCCCTGAGATCAGCCATGCGCTCTTTGACCTCTCTTTGGAGGTGGCGCAATCTGACTCTGTTATCGTCAGACCTGTGTCGGTCGAACGCTCTAGTGGCGGCATTCTTCTCTCTCAGTAGTCGTCTGAGTTCCTCCGGCAGTTCGAAACGGCGATCGTTCGCTATTCTGATCTGCCTTGAGGATGCTCTGACGGCCGCTTTGATGTGAGAGGTAAGATGATCTACGGCTGCTAAGGCCGTTTCTTTGCTATCTATTTCATCGGGGATGTGGGCTAGCTCCGGAGAGTTCGTAGACTCGAGATGCTTCTCGAGCTTACGCCAGTCCGTAACGATTTTAGTCCTAGTCAGCGTCCGTAGTCAGAGTCAGTCCGTAACGATTTTAGTCCTAGTCAGCGTCCGTAGTCAGAGTCAGTCCGTAACGATTTTAGTCCTAGACTTCAGCGTGAGGCTGTCCTAGCAACTTGATGACCGGACGATGGTCAGAATGGAGTTCGTGGTGCACTTCTATAGAATGCAACGGTAAAGTTACGTTCTTTAGTAGCGCAATGTCTAAGATGTCAGGGGTGTGATTACCCTGCATAGGTATCCTAGTCGCTTCTAGGGGACCTATAATATCTATATTTAGGTTAAGGCTATGGGTAAGGAAGGCGCGTCCGTTACCATTTTCTGTTTGAATTCCAAGCAGAGTGCTTGCTATTTAAATCTCCTGCAATGATCACCGAGTCGCTCAATTTTAGCAGTGCCTCGATGTCGCCCTTTACTATCTTTTTGCGCGGAGGGAGATATGCAGATATCACTGTGATGGGCTGATGGCCGGTCATAGCGATTCTGCAGGCTGATGCCTCTATGTTTTCTAGGGGAGGTACTTCTATCGACACACAGTGAAGAGAAGTTTTATAGTAGATTAATGTACCGCCCCCGCGAGTGGGGCGGTCATTTCTAACTATGCGATAGTTAGCTATCTTGGGGTCTCGGATGCTAGACGTGAGCAAGGTCTCTTGTACTAGCAGAACATCTGTTTGATGGACGGTGAGAAATTCTCTCACTTTGTCCAGCTGCTTTTTAAGGCCGAATGCATTAAAGAAGCCGACAGCCAGAGATTTGGGTTCAACCTTTTTTAGGACGTTGTCCATTTTAGGTTAGTGGGGGTTTTTCGCGTGTGCTTGACTAGGAGGTTAAGCCTCCACGGATGCGAACTGAAATCGCGAGTGTTAGTGTTTCAATTATTGATAGTAATTATTTGTGTGTATTGCGGAAGTTTTTAACCGCGATACATAGGTCTTTGTTGTCGAAGAGTATCTGTAGGAACTCTTTGTTTGAGCTAGCTGACCTGAGCTTGCTCACCACCTGGCCGATCACTTCCATGTCGAAGCACTCGACTGCTTCTAGGAAGTAGCTAAAGATCTCGAAGCTGTCACTGTTAGGTGGCTTCGCTGCCGTTGCGACTTGACGCTTCGGTTGTGCAGGGGCCGCGGGACGTGCGGGTGCGGCCGCGGGAGCGGGTGCGGGGGCGGGTGCCGGTGCCCGGGCGGGGGCTGGCGTCTCGCGGACCATTGGCAGTGGTTTTACCCATGCGTTTGATTTCGGTGCGGGAGCCGGTACTAGTTCCCTAAAGGGAGGTTGTGTCTTTGTAACGGGGGCTGAGGAGGCCGCCGTGTTCGGCGCGCTTCTTTGACCCTTGTTTATGCCTCCTCGGCGGCGTTTGCCGTGCGGGGCGCAGGGGCATCCGCGATAGTTCGCGGGATGGCCCTCCGTACCACAGAGCACGCAGCTCGGGGGCAAGTCTGTGGGTTTAGGGCGGGTGCAATCCGCCGTTATATGATCCCCCAAGCATTTAACGCAACGGGGGCGGGAATGGCAATTTCTTGCCGATCAAGAGAGCTATTTGCTGCACTGGACTTAAATAGACTGATGAAGATTAAGAAGATCGAAGAAAGGGTTAGATGCTGTGTTAGAACGAGAGAATCATATAAAAACAATAATTTTGGTTGTTGGACTTAATATTTGGTTTGGCTGACTGTCGAACATAGTGTATACGACTCGTAAGTTTTTCTACAGAGTCACGCTGTCATCAAAGATACTATCAAATAAACGAAGCACTTTTGGTAATGCATGAATGTAGCACACGTTCCCCAAAGACTCAGACTAGGCTAATCCATTAGTGTAATATGAAAAGCAAATAGAATAGCACCTATAAAAACAACGAGACAGGTACTGTGGAGTATTACCCCCAGGGTGCAGCCCTGCACTTCTATGCTATCTTTATCGGGGAGGTTTTATGTCTGCGATTGGTATCTTTATAGTTGAGACGCTTTGGATAACATTATTAAAGTTCTCGTAATGTTACTATGTAAGTCAGTTTTTACAGGTGCTTTACAACCATTGTAAAAATATAATATGCCGTGACCTTTAAATGTTTCTTTCGGTAGTGGAATAAATTTTGAATTAAACTTATTTAGTATTTTCCTGATATTCATATTATTGTTGACTTTGAATTTCCCTAAATGCTTTGAATATTACTAATATTATTAAACAACTAACTGTCCATGAAAACGCAGAAAAAAATATTTTATAAATAATATGAAAATATTATAGTTATAATCTTTTTACCGCAAGTATTTCATGGATTTGATGCCAGATTTTGTTGGCGCTTTCAAAGTTGGCCCTTTTTTGCCAGCTGTGGACTAAGAAAGGGTGATAATGTCGATGTAATCTGAAACTACTAATTAAGAGTTTGTTTCTTCGTTTTATTCAGATAGTTTAGTAGAATTTACATTTATTGTAATGTCAAGGGTCTTTTCGATTCGAAAACGATTATTTTCTTAAGGATTAAAACAGTAAAAGGATGCTATCTAGGGTTTATTTACAGCTTTATAGACACTTTTCTACGTCTTGAAATACCTGAGGAAATTATTCTTTTCAATGCAGATTTATATACCATTTCGTTTAGTGTAATTTGTCATTTATATATCAAAAATCCTATAACCTGGTAGCTCATACGCCTGTAAATCCCCTTAAATTTTATAGTACGAGTGTAACCTAGATTCGGTTATTGGTGTTGGTATCACTGAAATTGTAAGTTACTATATATTCAACTAAGAAATCTGCAAGAGATCAAAATAACTTATTTTCGTATAAGTAATACGTGCTCATGTACATCAAGACGCCGCCTGAAAAAAAGCTTGTGGCAGTAGCACAATATGGATATGGATACTTCAAAAAAGAGTTACTATAAGACTGCTTAAAAATAAAATAAATATTTTTACGTACTCCACGGGCTCAATGACCCAGTGTGTTTTCGACTCCGATTTCTCACCATATGATAGCTTTAAGGTCGCACAGATCGGTGTTCATCACATTACCCGATCAATCGATCTTAAGTAACCGGTCAGACTTTAAACTGTCAACAGACCCTGAAAGGTTAACTTCACATCGTGATCTTCTCCCATTCTCTCTAGGTGGTCGAGTAAGGGTCTGTGAGAAGGCCAATGATGTACGATTCAGCCAAGACGCCCACAATCTCGGTGCTTTTGTGAATTTCTCAGTTTCCATCGATTCTCTACTTCAGGCCATAGATTTTACGATTTTAAAGAATCAGTTCTTGTAAATGTTCCTCGATTGTTCTTACGACTAATATTGTGACCGAACGATAGGTAGGTTTCAAAACAGGGAGAAGCGGTCCATATTTAACTATTGTTGACGTTAAGATATTAATCTGGGTAAAATGCAAGCGGAAGCTATTTACATAAATGCCGCCATCACCAGTTTTATATCTTCCTGTCAATGATTTTTGAATATCAATGCATTGTAACAGTTTATATTCTAATATCTTCCTACTTTACTTTTTATTAAATAATAAACGCTATATCTTTTTGTAACCATTTTTACCAACCTAAGTGTTATTTTAAGGATAAATAAAAAATACAAAAATTAAAAAAAAGTGGAACCGATGTTAACAAAAACATCGTTGAAATCTTCTTTTGGGTATATATAGATACCTGTGACAGGAGATATGGTTTATGGTCAAAAAGATTTCAAATCACTTACACGAGAATAATGTAAAAGGCACGGGATATCCAAGCACAACAACACATAATATTATATAACACAATTAAATTAATAATCTCGTGTGTTTACGCGAATACTACACATTTGAAACTGTTATTTATGGATTTTATCCCGTTTAATTTAATTTTATAATCCCGACGTACCGGGTACTTACCAGTATCTGTGGTAATGGGGGACTAGGTGTTTGACGTCCTGATGTCATAATTAACCCGGATTATCGACTGCTTTCTAATTACTAATTACTCATTTCGGACCGAAAATTAAACAAAATAAAAAAAAAACGAAAATTAAACAAGATATAATTTTTGTAATGTTTATGCAAAAAGCAAAAAAGCTTGTTCGTTTGCCGCCTTTCCAATAAAAAAAAAATAGTACTACGGCGTTACAGAATACCGGCATGAAGTAAAGGGATCTTGTGCTTCTCCGTTTCGTTCGGTGATTCACTTTCTCTCTCCCAACCCCATCCCCATCATTCCGTCTATCTCCCAAATATCCTTGAAGCCCGGCATCGCACCTGCGTCTCTGATGTACGTGTGCGACGGTAATCACTTGCTATCAGGTGAGCTGCTTTCTCGTTTGCACCTTTACCATAAAAAAATCTCCTGTATAAGTGCACGGTTGGACATAATATCACAATTTCCAAAAAGCATCAACAAAAGTTACTGAATGAAAAATAATGATAAATATATATATATATATATTTATAAGAGAAAAAAAAAACTTATGTGAATTATGGCCATACTCACTGCCCGAAGTTGGTTGGTCATCAATACATCGATCGCCGACGATCGTCTAACAGTGCACTCTGCGCACTACGTGCACTAAGGAAACACTAAATAATCTCTAATACTTTCAATATACTCGTAGTGTTATCTACATTGAACTTTTGGGAATAATTGCCAAGAGTAATTTCGTCAGATCTGTGAGTTATGTGTAATTTTAAAAAAAAGCTCTCGATGGACACAAAGCATATTTTATTTAAGCAGTATTTTTAAAAGCTACCTGTATTTTCAATCCAAAGGGAGGCCCGTTACTTTTAACGGTGGCCACTATTACCGCGTAGACACAGGGATCAAAGTGAAACGAAGTGTAATGGAAGTCTTTGTCGAAGGTCGCAATTAGACGAGGCGTTTAATTACAAAATTCACGGTAGCAACGAGGCTTCACTTCCCCTAGTCTTTCATGGGATACCGACGTCAACCCACGCGCATAGTATGTTAAAATGGCGGGACAATTATTAAAGCAACAGCGCTATTTGTTGCACGTTTGTGTTCTACTGGCTATTTTCTTTAGTTTTTGAGCTATAATGTAATATGTCGTCTGAAATGTTAATTTGATAGAAACGGAATTGAAATATAATGGCTAGAAAATACAAATTGTGTGATTGTATAAAAAATTTATACCATTTTGTATCACATGTAACACGATAAAATAATAAATATGACAAGAAGTGTCAAACGAAATTCAAAACCGAATGAGGTTGTTTTACAAACAAATAATTTAATAAATGATAACGTTTAGACATAAATTAACATTAAATAGTATCGTTGCATCATAATTTGAATATTCAAATACGCTTTCGCTTAGTTAATGTCTACATACAAATAACTTCCTTCTAGGGTTGCCTGCAACTCGATATTAGTAGGATCTTAAAGTAAATTGTAATGTGACTTTTGTTAAAGCTAAAGTGCTATCAAACAAGGGGCTTGAATAGGATAAGTTACAGTAATCTTATATGTCTGATACGCATATGTAATGGAATTGATATCATCAGATAATACGTACGTATCGTACGTTGTGTAGGACACTTAAACAATGGAGTATAATTAACATTGTACTCCAACAATAACTGTTAGCATCACTTATTTAAATTTTAAGTTGTCAGTGTGTTTGTTAAAAGAAGTTATTTTAATTACTGGTATTTATTCTCATAGCTGCATAGTATATATGGTTTTTAACCGTACATTTGGTTGTTAATTTAAATGCCGAGGCCGATGACCTAAGTTTTCTCGACGCATTATTTGCCTGTGAAGCATTCCCGCAAATAAACTGTAATTTTAATGTCGTTGTTCGTGAAAAAATATATTGCTTTTTAATCAACACCCCTCGCGGCAGGCAAGCTATTATTTTTTATACTGAAGAGCTACTTTACTTCATCACAAGCCATAACTGCATAACTGATGATTTATTAAATGGAAGCGTTCCATAAAATTACAATGTTTTATTGGAGTCTTCACTGTGTTAAAAGAAATGCGCCATGCCACCACGGTGTGTAATAAATCATCGGCTTTTAATTTGGCCGAAGACATCGTGGTACATTTAACGTCGCGACAGAATTCCTTTCCCTTTATTTCTATTCGCCCTTTCAGTGTCGTAAAACATAGCTGTGACGCCTCTCGCATATCCAGTAGCAGTTTTCATGGATCGGTTATAGCTCCACTCTTTACGCTTTCCTTTTCTGTTTCAATTTACGGATTTACCAACTCAAATTTGGTTTCTTTAAACGTTATAGGTATAACTTTTACTTAAATAACTCAGATACAACTAATTTACATATAGCATAAAATAAATTGTGTTAACCACTTCTAGTCATAGATTAATTTAAGCCGTTCCTAAATATACTTTGAACGCGTTCTTAGATGAAGAAAAATTTACGATACATGCCTCTTGAACTATTCTTTACGACGACAAGCTTGTCGCTTTTATATATTCTTATCAAAAGCTGGATGGAGGATGAAAGAAACAAATTACCTCTTCAAAAGATTTTGCCGAAGCCGACTTGTTATATGTGCAACGCCTACGCAGGTCTTAACGGCGTGCTGTTATCTCTTCTCACTTTGAATTGGTTAAAAATAAGGTGCGTTGACAGCCCTTAGTACGACCTAGATAACGAAGCCTAGATTGTATTTTATTTAGATTTATTAATATGACTTCAGACTATTTTAATATATTATTATATATTTTTCTCACATTACATAATGTGAAGTTTTAATTATTTTTTAACCGGTTTTTATATACATTTATATATCTATATGTATACATTCGTTTTAAATTGAAGGAAGAATGTTTCTTTTAGCCATTAAAATTTCTAAAAATTATGAATGCCCTTTTTTATTCATGTTCTTAAAAAAATGCATCAATTCTACAGTAACAATTAAGTCAGTAACAAATTAATATAACAAAAATAAGTTAAAACAGTTAAAGTTTTTTCGGATCGCTTTCTGTTTAGCTTGGACACATAAAATGCGCATTAAAGCTGGCCTATTTTTTCTGAAACGAATAACATCGACTCTATCAGTTGGCAGTTACGATAGATAGTTCCCGAAAATATTCCGTTTGCTGTCCCGTTGCCGACTGAAATGTGGTTCGCAAAAAGAGTATGCGACTTCAAAGCATTCAGTCGATCCGGTCGACGGAGGCGACGTGATACGGGTTAGAAATAACCACGGCAGTCGGTACAAGAGCTGTCGACGTGAAGACAAGCCCATATTCGCCCACGGGGCTGCAACTCGGTGTCTCGTATCGAATTGTAGCGCAGTGTATTCGTGTCGAATGCTCTGTGAAATATTTGTATATTCGAGCAAGCTCTTCGTTCCGTTTCACTGAGCGTCGGCTCGCTTTAAGCCCTTGCTAATAATTCACACATCCGCGTCTTCTTGTCTGCGTGAATTCCTTCATTATTCTTACCCTGATGATGTATGGTCTTTATTTTTCTCAAAAAACACTTGTTAATCTTTTGTTAATGATTTACTACTGTACATTTAAACTGGTAGTGCTATATTTAGCTATGTTAATGGAAGCTGCGTTTTAAATTACCAAGCAATACATAAATATACATATTGGAAAAGAAAGCCGTGGCGTTTGGTTGTAGGTTTGAATAAACGAATGACCTTGAATTGAGACCTAAACTATACAAGTAAAATTCACAGTTGGGAAAATTGGTGGAAAAACGGTTGCTTATAGCATTGCATTTAACCGTTCCTTCAATCTTTTTGCTCAAGTGTTACATAAGAAGTTAAAACTTAAGTTCTTTTGATTGGAAACCGTAATTCTACAGTGTAGCAATAAACCAATATTCGTGTCAGAATAATTTCTTAAACTATAATTTATAACAAAAATTTAATATTGGACAATTTTGAACATCCGATTTATATTTAAGTGCCGTAGTTATTTCATTGACGCCTTTTATTAAATAATTACATGTTATGCTCGTACCGAAAATTATACCAATCACCTCGAAGCGGCGAGGCGCGAGACGCGGAGTGGCGCGGTAATAGGTCGTTAAAGTTGATGAGAGCTCGCCTCGCTGCCGATGTTTCACTAGGCACCCCGCTGTCAGGACGCCTTACTTCCTACACCATAAAACGAGTTTCGCTTTCCCTAGATTTGCAATCGTCCAACTGAAGTCCATTCCATCGCTTTAGACACACTGAAAATACCGTCTATTCGTTACGTAGTTCCGAAGTTGGTGACATAATAAATGTCAACGAGATCAAAATACCGTGGGCGACGAGCGCGCAATGCGAAGGGGCTTACCGATGTCTCTAATTATATCTAACGCTCTCAGTGCCGTTTACATCGAGACATTAAAATTAACTACCCCGCGTTTGATCTTTCCATTAGGCTATCGCTATAAATATTGCTGTAACAAAAAAAAAACATGCACTGAGTCAATCTTTGGTCTATAACAGCGAAATTATTTTACACAATGTAAGTAACACATCCTTTGAAAGTTATCTTTGTACGTTAAATCAAAACTGAAAGGATCTGTAGTTTTTTTTTAAATACATGTCTTCATTCTTTGTCACTTTGGTATTTCGCGAACGATTGAAATATTTTGGCCGGCAAAATACGACTATCCTTTTCTAAATAGTCTTAATAAATTGGAGATAAAATTGCGAGCCGGGCGCTGTGAAAGCCAGAACAGGGTAAAACAAAAAGCTGACACGGGTCTTCGTTTGTTTGCTTCGAGATAAAAGTCGCACGCGTTGCATTGTTCTGCAAATGGTGTGCAAAAACAAAAGATGGTGGGGCGCGACGCTCGCTCGGAGCGACATCGGCCATAATTAATTACGTAGGTTCGCAGAAATCGGTCGACAGGCAAACACACGGGCCAGTGAAATGCCAGTTTATCACTTGCAGACGTATTCATAAATAAATTTTAATATCAATAATGCTGTAATTCGCGCAGTCACTTACGACGGAAACGTCTTATTCCTGGTTGTGAACATGTCCAATATCTTTAACAGTGTCATATTAAAATACTTCAGTTGCCAATGTGCATGTTAGACCTACTTATATATCATTTTACAAATGCGTTATTGCGTCATATTAGTTAACAGTTGATTTAATAACCAGTTGATAATTCATAATTGATATTACACACTCGTAAATTATAGTAATAAATAGCGTCTTCATTTTAATTAGCTATTTGCGCTATCGGCTACTTTAATAAAGGCATTCTCAATGATTGGCAACTGTACCCTAAAAAGTTTGCTGAAAAGGATGCTGCTACTGTCACTGAAATTTCAATTCCAATTGCTACACAAGTTACTGGTTGTTGGAAATAGCTTTTTAGTATGTCCAATGTCAAAAATAATAAAATGTTTATTTTTCCTCGTGAGTATGTAGTGCCATGGTATCAGCTTTAATACATACAGCATTAATACTTATAGCTCTATAACATATTACCTATTATATTACTTGGAAAACCATAAGAACTTCTGGTTTATTAATCTCTACGCTCATTTTAGACAATGTCACATTGATCAAAATCAGGACACCATGATCACCATGAGTCAAATGTTTTAAATATTGTTGTTTATCCGAAATTAAATCGAAACTATTTTACTAACACGAATTAATAATTAAATTACTAAACTAGCATAAGCAAAAAATAACTACGCTACATGAACATAATACGCTGAAACATTTTCTCTCCGAACATCCTAACTATTCAGGCTATACAACCGCAAGCTCATAGTATCGAAGTAATTGAGCCAATAAAACACCAGGCTCACGACCAGCTCGATCGGCTCTGGCGGCGACGGACCAATGAAGATAGTTCTATTTACATTTTGTTCTATCGGTAGCTTAGCTCAAAAGCCGGCGAATATACCTAAGTTTTAGAGTAAAATAAAATAAACTGAAACCCTTTATAGTTTTTTACCTTTTATCTTGTATCTTTAAGGACATAACTGCGTTTAAATGTTTTAAGCGATATAAACACATAGAATAAGCTTTACATATGTTATTAAAATTGTTAGTTACAATTTAATGTGCTGATTTACACACATACTACTACTACTGATACTTGTACATCAGTCTATTTTAGTTATCTGCTAAACACAGGATTTTCTTTAAAAGCTATAAAGCAAAAGCCGGCATAAATTTTTCAGGAGGTTTAATGTAGTAGCAATCACGCTGGCCAACACTGGGCAAGCAAACATTCTAACGTTTCTATTCTATTCTAACTTCCCGCAGCTTTTAATTATTAACTTTAGTCAGATCTATGCACAATGTGCGCACAAAAAAATCAAATTATGTTTTACTGTCTTTATTGAAAATAAAATAATTCAGTATCACGCAAGACTCGCTATTCTGTAGTAGCTTTTTAAAAAAATAAATATTAATGCCTTTTTACTTTAACCATATTTAATACACTAAGGCTCGGAATGTTGTCCTAATAATGCCATGTAGCTACATGCCTACTAAAGGGTTTTATCGATGATAAATGTAACTGGTAAGTACTTCTAAGAGTATTGCCAAAGAAGTAATGAATTCCATTCTTTTTAATTTCCCCGGAGGGACCTGTTCGACCACAAAGTAGTTAAAACATAAAAACAAACAACTAGCTCCGCAGCGTTTATAGAAGGCAAATTAAATAGCTCTAAATGACCAGTAAACGATCTAAACTGGGTGTGTACTACTCGTAGTTACATTCAAGACCATTTTTGGCATACGCACTAACTGGATAGAGTAGAGAATATGGATTGTAAAAAAAACTATATTTTGAAATAGTTATCTTTGTGGATAGTTGGCTGGTTTGACGTATTCTTGCGTTATGGACTCCATAGCATATAAGACGTATACCCTCTCTTTCTTCATCTCAACCCACGCGGCACAAAAGTTTGAGAACATTTCCAGGACAATTATTTGTAATCTATACAAATACTTGCCCTGACCTACCCTTAAACTGTCTCTAGTTATACTGGTTGTTATTACTTTTACGTGCTATATGGGACTCTTAAATTTTTTCTTATTGGATTGGCATGATGAAACGAGCTTGAAGTCCACCACATTGTAAGAGGTTATTGAGGCCATGCACCTGCAGCACCTGCAAACAATTTTAATCAGAAGAGTTTACAGATGTGTTGACAACACAAAAGCCAAAGATGGAATGCCTCACAGCCTGTAATTATACTGAAAGGTATAAGACCTTTCAAACCGGAACACAATAGTGGTTGCACTGCTACATTATAAAAAGTTATTTCGTATTAGACAAAAATAATTTCATTTATGTATTTTGTTTAACATTGTGCAGGTCAGATATTAAAACGTCAAAACTTTAAGATAAAGTCACGAGAATTCTTGACATTCAGTTTTTTGTTAATATACCTAAAGATAAAATTATATCCATCGACCTATTAGTAATTTGACTCTTCTGCTATTAATCACATTTGTACAATGGTTGTCAGGGTAGCATCGTATAGGGGATCGTATAAAGGAAGGCTTGAGCCATTATGCCGCCAAAATGTTTGACATAATGGCGTTATGGAACGTCGCAACTTGCCTGGCTTCGGTGGCAACAGACTCGAGATAACTTTAATAGGTATTAAGCCATCGTTTAATATTTTATAAGAATATAATAGCTCTTGAAATATTACACAATACATGTAAAATTTCGAAATACAATAGCAAAGTTTGATTTTCCTTTTTTTTTTAATTTTTGCCTAGCTTTTCTTAATTTTCTTGTAGTATAAAATAATCTTTAGTGTCATTTTGCCGTTTAGACTTCAGACAATTTTTTATTCTAAATAATCCCCATCATGACCCTCTTATTCTAGGTCTCTCTCGTATGGAGTATTCGCACTTTACGCTGCTGACTGTAAGCGGTCAGGCATTATTAAATTTTTGTCACATGACTTAACTGTAATAAATACTACAAAATTAATAAATTTCATAGTTTAATTTGACAATGTAAGCTGAACTTGGAAAGATGTTCCCGTGTAGTTTTGTGACTAATCTTATGATTACAACGATCATACGAACTAGGCACAGTGTCAAATTAAGGAAGGGTGAAAGGTGTACGGAGATGTAAAACAGCGTATTATGCGCGTTAGAGAGGTCGTCGCACGGCGCTCGCAACAACTCAATTATACGCACACCTAAAATAACAGCCGCTCAGTACCGTGGGTGGTCCGGTAACCGGAATAGACAAGAACACCTAAAACGGTTGTAATAAGCACATCGCCTTATTTAATGCCGGATGAAGAAGTAATGAAACTGCTAAGTTTTATAGATTGCTTCGATGTACACTACTCGGTATGGAGACTCGATCGGAGTCACACAGATCTGTCAACGATCCTGGAAGTAGAACGTACTGGTATGAATCAGATTTGGTTATAAATACCGGCATCGGCAAAGCTTTTAATTAACATTGTTAAAGTTACTTGTAACTTTCTATGAAACACTAGTTGTGCCATATATTTATATTAAGATTAAAAAAAATATATTTAGTGTTACTGGGTATAGGAAGCGTAACAAAAGAAACAAATTGTCAAATAACTGATGAAGTTAGTTGACGCCCAATTTGTAGAAAAATGAAAATGTAGTGTAACTTGTTATTAGTTTGTGGGTACAAAAAAGGGTAAAGGTATAGATTCTTCGGCACTAATGAGAGACTCTGGCGACCAACTCTAAACGGAATATATCAAAGTTGCGGAATTTAAATCTCACAGACATTATGGATAACAGAATTACTGGTGCGAGTATTACGGTACCAACCCGTCTGCCGAGCATGGTGTGATGTACTGGACAAACTCTCCAGGTGAAGAAGAAGAATTCAGTAGAAGGGATAATTTTCTAGTAGAATACTATTATATATTCTGTAGCTCGCTTTTAATAGCGACGTTAGAGTCCGTGGTTCTCGTAAACGGAAGAAAGAAAGTGCCAATTAAAAACTCGTGGGTATCAATAATCCAATAGGCGAAACAACAATCTCAAATAATCATTAATTTATCAGTCTATTATAGTCTTCTGCTAAACTTAGGCTTCTCCGAGAAAGCGCCAGAAAAATCCAGCATGCATTTTTATAAAGGTTTGCCCATATTCACCACGCTAGGCAAGCGTTTTTCGTTCCCCTCGGCCAGCAGAAACTCGTTTGTTTGTCAGGTCTACTCAGATTGAAATAAAGTACTATCCGTATCTCAATATACTTGGTATGTAAGGGAGTATCCCAAGTATATTGGTACACTGATTAGTGACAGAGCGAAATGTGGAAATTGAGAAAATTCCCAGGTTTATAACTCTTGTTCCTCTCCTGAATCCCCACCTATTAACAGTGGACTATAAAAGCCCAGAAAAGTTCTCTCCCAATAGAAGAATTTGCCATAACGGCCAAGCTTATCAAACTCTTTGCTAAACGATTGCGGTACTAGGCACCTCACACCTTTAACACCAATCATCGGTCTGTGTATTTTTGGTATTACATTTCTTGAGATACTAGTTAATCCACCGTCTATCAACATGTGATTTTTAAGGCTTTTCCCTTGGTCCTCGAAAAGTAAGTGTACATTGGCAAGTGATGTACGAGGAAAATGCATTTTTTTTACCTCATTAATGAGTTACTATCTGGTCTGTTTGTCTGTTAGGTATTATGCTATTAGGTAGGATTTGTAACTTGTGTAGCACAGAAAAAGATAAATTTACTTTCTTGTTTAGCCGTATGTTTGTTTATCTCTTGGGTAACCATTTTGCAATCTATTTTTTTGCATTTTGCAAACTAACTTCCCGAAGAGCAGAAGACTCGAAAATTTGAACATAGCTCAAAACTAGATGACAATTAATAACAAAACAAGGTAAAAAACATTTGTTTCAACTAATAAATAATAGTTTTATTATATGTGGACTAAATACAGAGTTGTATACTCTCTTTGTCTATACAATTTTAAATTAATATTACAATAACTATAATAATAGTTAACATGTTGCTATTAACATTTTTTTGCCTACTATTTTTTAAATTATCTTATATCCTGTGGTATTATATAAGGCGACTAAAGGAGTAAAATAAGAAGTCACAATAATATAATACGATTGTCTAGACTATGATAGTTATTGCAAAGGAGCCTCCAAAATTAACGAAAGTTAGCAGTTAACGAAAATATAGCTGATATGATAATGTAGTTGATAACTTGGTAAATATAAATATAAATAAATGGTAATTATAAATAAACTCATTAGTTTTACAGTGAATGTTCGAGTTAGTTAGTGACCGTCCATCTCAAATTTGGTAAACGTGCTGAAACAAATATCGTGATATGAAAGCAAACAGTTAGATATCGACCTACAAACGCTAAACACATATTATTATGAAAGATTTTTGATTTGGCAAGAGATTGCTAAAAGAACTTTACATTTACTTCGTATGTCCTAGAAATATTCTTATTTCTCAGACAGTTTTCCTTTTTTCTTCATTTACCTTTAACGCTAAGCATGTGCTAAAATAGCATTTAAATTTGCTTTTATTTAAAACTTTTTAAGTAAATAAATTAATTGGTTCAAAAATCATTGACAGTGTTTACGTAGGAAACATTTTACGAGACAAATAGCGTCTAAATCAATGTACATATAATTTTTTATGCTAAGTCTATAACATTTTATGAGTGAAACGTCGTGCATGGTTGAGATGTGCTTCCTGTCGTCGACCTTTGGTGTTTGTTTAATATTCAAACTGTTTGTTTAGATGAAATAAGGCTTGGTTATGAGCGCAAACTGATGCAAGTCATGACGTTCGAGTTCTTGGCGTATTTTCTTTGTAAACATCGTAATAGTGTATAGAAATCACTTTCAATATCCTTCACAAGCCAGTGACTTATTTTTGAGAACCACCGTACAATTTAACTTTATTCTTATACTCATAATTTAAAATACTTTACATTATGGGTTATAAGTTACACTATAAGTTACTTAAGTAAAACACAGCAAGAGAATTTGATCTTCAGTCATGTCATGTTAATACACATGTTAAAACGTCTTCATGCTTGTGGATCCTTAAAAATTCATCGTTAGCGTAATACTAACTTACGAGAATAAATCCAGTTCTAAATTCGTAAAGGATTTGAACCAAAAGCGAAAACAAACTGCAATATACAAGTTTGTCAGAGACAACAGTGTGTACGTTTTGAATTCGCGTTCCGTTTGCTATGGGCTTACGCCATTTTCTAATTCATCAATATTTAACACCACATGCATTAATTAGAAAAAATACTATATTTTTAATATTAAGTCTCGTAAATTCGTTTTTGTAGCATATTTATTAAGCTATCTTGTCTATAAATTTATTCTCGTTATTAATAAAGTAATAAATATTTTAAAAAATTATTGCCAGTAAGGAAGCGAGATAAAGTAACAAGTCATACTTGATACGAATAATCTTAAGTACTAGAATAAGGAATACTGTACGGTTATCAAGTAACTCTTGGCAAAGTAATGACTTAATAAAGGAATTGTTAATGACCAAGGTATTACTTGTTTATAAATACGAGTGTTAGACAATCATCAATTAGTACAAAACCGAGTCGTTAAAGAGGTCACACCAACGACAAGGTTATTCTGTAATTTCTCAATTTCAATTTAAAATTACTCCACTCATAACATAGACCGTATTGCAATCATAATACTATGTAGATCGTACCATGAGAAAGGAAAAATTCTTGCATTTTAGTTTATCTTATCATTTAATAAAACCTTGTCGTATTAGCTTAAACTTTGTATCTGTTGATTAATAAAAAAACGATAAAGTATCGACACATTCCTTATTTAATTTTTGTCACTAGTCTGAGCACGGGGCACAAGATTACTGAACTAAAATACTGATGTTCATTTGATCACGGTTTACGATATGTCATTGAAGAGTAGTGTACAATGAAAAATCTTTTTCTACTTAGACGTGTTCTCGGGCGTTGACTTAGAAAATTCCGAGCAAATCCGGCTTGTGACAGATAAATAAATTCACCTCCACTACCACCATATTTAACCACCATAAATATTCTAGTCTAGTGACAAACTAATGGTGATAACAATAGAAAAATCTTCTCCTATCCATCTATTCTATCCAATTGTAAAAGGCTGATGAAGATGATAATGAAATTTAATAAGAAAACTTTTTATTTCTATAAAGATATATTTTAAGTCTTTCATCATTTTAGAAGTTGCAATTATTCAACGAAAATGATCAAATTAATTTCTATGCATATATTGATGTCTGATTAAAACAAACAAACTAAGGGCATCTCATGCGTTATTGTAATAAAATAAAATGAGGCGGCGATCGCATGAGAGAGCGCGTCGCTGAGAGGATTTATTTCCCACTGATTCATTTCGTCGTTGACAGTTATAGTCCCAGTTGCGGATATTGCACTTTTGCGCCGCATTCCCACTCCTGAATTATGCGTTATAATAAGCGAAGAGCTTTGCTCTGGCTCTGACCTGAAACCGTGTAATGCAACACTAATGAATAATGATCATTGTCACTTACGGTAATACCCGACCGTAGATATTTTTACAAATTAAAAAAAAATAGGGGGTGAAATGTTTGTTCTTTCAATCCAATCCAATTTACCAGACCTTATTTGTGGCTTCATAACAGAGCAAGAACTCACTTTTTACCGCAGCTCATTCGTGACAACGTGACAGGTGTCGCCGTCTTAGTGTGTAACTCTTAAAACTCATTAGTACGGGCCCTCCATATAGGGAAGCACACTCATCACTCCTGATTTCGTGAAAATCCTACTTACAAATAGGTATAAGAGGAATGATTTAAAAAAAATATGAAGTAACTCGGTTTATGCCTAGTTATAATTAGAATTTATTATAATTTTTTTAGAATATTACTCATTTGTTATTTATTAGCCTTTTTTATGGTAAAGGCGGCAAACGACCAACTGTTGTAACTTTTTTAATAAGATAAATATTTTTCTTGTGTCTACGCGAACACTACAGACTTGCAATGAAACTGCTGCAGTAAAGCACTCGAAACGTTGGGAATACAAAAATTAAACGCGATGAAATCCGTAAATAGTAGTTTAATTTCAAAAGTTAAGTAAATTGCTTGGATCCGAATTAGAATTATATTCATACGTGTGGAACACATAACACTTTTCGCGGAACTTCTCTTTTACGAACACAGTATGTGTCATGCTTTACACGGAGGTGGTGTTTATTTGTCATTTGCTCTTAAATGTTTGTTATTAAATTTGTGTGTGACTTTTGGAGGTAGGTGTAACTTAAAGCTATATAAATACGGTGGATGGACTTATGAAAGTTGAATAAACAATAAATTTCGTCGCATTTAAGCCATAATAATGTAATCAAACTTATTTGGCTTGCTTTATTCGATGGGTAAACCTTATTGTTATAGAATCTATAATATTTTACCTATATAATATAACGCTAGCTCTACATGATTAAAAGCTACTCGTACAAATATTGGCTACAAGGCGTACGACATTTTCGGTCAAGATTAAAAGCTACTCGTACAAAACCAGAAGTGCTTAGATATATATTATTTTTCGCGAAATAATATATATCTAAGCATTCACGCCAGTCACATATTGGGAGACAGAGGATACGAATTACCATTTGGATTTTAGAAAATAGGAAAATTGGACAGTAAAAGCCGTTTTAGCTACGCTGATTAGTACGGAATTGAAGTCTGTTGTTATTAACTGTTCTAGATATGATTGAATTAATGTTTATTTTCATTGCAAAACAAATATTCCAATACGCTTACATTATAACTTCTGCAAACATTAAATGTGGCTCTTTATTGAACAAAGGTGTATTATGCAGTTCAATTACGTGGGTGGTAATGTTTAGTTCGGTGTAGTATAATGACATTCTGCAAAATATAGGCCATGTACTTAACCAAAAATTTGCAGTGACTCATGCACCCATGCACACTGTTTACCAATTTGTCTCTCATTTCTGATTATGATAACTAGTTTCCGTTAATAATCTTCTAAATTATGTGTTACAATAACTAAGTAAAGGTATGTACGAGTACATTTCCTTAAATGGGCTAAGTTATAATCTAACTTTGCATAAAGGTTATGACAGTGAATATAAATTCCGCCACTTCGTTTTCGAACTTTCTATTACTTCATTCTACATTTAAACGGAACTCATGGACGTCTGATGATTAACGTTTCTATAAAATTTCATAGTTGGTAATCGCATTCGTTACTGGTGTATTTATAAAAATTACCTTGTGACTATTTAATGAAGGTAACTTTTTAGCGTTTATAGATAAATTTATTTATTAAACTTGACAGACATTTAGCCATTTTTTTATTTATAATTTGAATGTTTACATCAACTATCTGCAATTAAACTTTTAACAGATTATTACACATAGATAGAAACGAAAGCTATAGAAGCTTTCTCTCCAAAAGATAAAATCACCTACGGCAGTGCACTAGAAGGCAGACGAAACTATGGTAGAAAATGTATCTGATAATACGTAATTAAAATCGGACAGACTAGCAAGGAAAGCAGCGACATTGTACCTACCAAACTGACTGCCCGGAGTTATGGCTGTTATGGCTAAAACTTTCTAGACTGGCTTTGAAGTAGAGGCATTATAATGAATAAAAAAAAGTATTTATATACCATGTCGTCACTATTCTCAATACTGATATAATTAGTCTACATAACATGAAAATATATTAATACTAGTAAAACTCTAAGTTTACTAAATAACTAAACTATGCATTCGTGAAAACTGTATTCCAATCCATTTAATCGAAGCCACGCCAAAGTGAAAACGATGTTACACTTCGAGGCGATCATTAATGTGCTAGTGGCGATAGTAATATTAATAATAAGAGGTGTTTCAATTCAATTCAAATTAGGTAAAATGTTCTTCCAATAATTGCATCTATTAATTTATCTTTCTCGGCTTAACGCTACAACGTGAAACAAAAAATTCAAATTACAGACTGGCACAAAACACTATTCAACGTACAAGTGCTCGTAACTTTTAAATGGACCCTTAGCTCTTCAACGTTTTGTTTGTTAAGGTAATTACCTACAAATGCAAAAAGACATGAGGTCTTTACGACAACAAAGTCTCATCTTTACTTCGCGACACAGATAATAAACGTTATTTACAACCGCTAGCCGTTTTTATATTTATTTATATTCCATTTAGTTCTATGTAAGAACCATAAAAAGTTCCGTAAATTTCTATCGGACCGGACAGTTCTGGGACTGATCGCTCATCCTGACTATATTTATAGCTGTTTGATTTATTTTGTTATCTCTTTATTGCCCGGCTAACGACAAGCATTCTACTTCGAAGATTAATCACTCACGTCAACGTGATTTAGCAGAGCAACCGATATTTAATGTGCGCTATTCAGATAGGATAACGATCCCTGTTTATATTTAGACGATCCTTAAAGCGGTTAAGTGTCTAATCAACAGTCCGCTATGAGACGTAAAGGCGAAAAGGCCTGAAAATAATTGTGTCATACTATGTTATAATGTAAAGTATACTACAATATTACACAATGAATACATCTTTACTGTAATGTCGTCAGCAATTTTCCTGCAAAAAAGTCTAGTGCGCATTTTATACAATGTATGTCACGTGCATTTAGTTTGTTTTGGTAGTATACATGATTTCAGGATTATCATTTGATCTAATTTTAAATCTATTGTATTTTAGGTAAGCTAAATATGGAATTACAGCTATAAATTTATAATTTGTGATTTAAAATTTCATATTTTTAAGCCAGTAATTCCAGGTGAATCGACAGCGACCGACTTCGAAACTTTTGTTTGATCAAACATAAATAACAACAGGTTTTACGGTTACAGGAATAAGATTTTCTGGTTACTTGGTTACTTTATTGTTAACAAAAACAAAAAAAATGAAAAGTAATCATTATTGTAGGGTAGGTTAGGCGATTGTGTCAATATGTTCGGATTCTCGTATGTATGGTCCACCATAACTGCATTTGGATAATCCTAGTATAACTCGATACATGACCTGTTATCACAGAATATCGAATATTTTAATATAATACCGCGATCATAGCAATTAAAATAAAATAAAAACTTTGGCTCTTCTGCAAATGTTAATAGCACATGAGTATGTAGAATTTCAAATTCATGCTTCAGCTTCGTGCAATCCTTTAAAATGCGTGTTTTATCTTTTGTCTACACGCTACTGCTGTCATAACTATGTAGTCGAGTTGGTGGTAAAATCGATTCCATGTAAGCATTTCTCTTGCACCGTGTCCGGTGCAAAAGTATGTATTTATGGGAAGCTTCATAGGTAAACACTCTGCTTGCTCAACATCTAGTAGCACTACCGCCTACATTCTGCATTTGTTTGTATATTGTTGGAAAATTTTAGAAGTTAGTGAACAGGTTTATTCAGAAAAAGATAAAAGTAAAAGTGTGTTTCCTTTATTTACTAAGTAAACTTGGTCAGTCAACTGAATTAGGTCATATTTACTTTCAATATGTGTATTTGTACCTGCGCGCGCGTGTGTATGTAGTTTAAGAAATCATGGTTTTGAGAATGCTAATGGTAGTATCGGATAATCTTGTATTGAATAACGTAAGTGAAGAACGTTTAGGACTAAGAGGGAATATACTATCGCTTTCTCCAAGTGCCAACCTCGTCTGCACTAGATGCACCCTGGTGCAAACTAACGATCTGGCGATCGAATGATGGCGGAAATTCCATCCACTTTAATAAAACCCAAATCCTACAGACTGGTGATAGGGAGTAGCATCACTACCTACTGAAACCGACCGGGTACCGAAACCTAGATCACCAATTCGATTCCCCAGTGCGATAAGTATGAGTACTGTTTAAGGAATGCATGCCGGTTTTTACTGGCGCCTTACTCTTGGAGAGGCCTATATTCAGAACAGCACTTAAATATGCCGATGATGAGAACGATGAGAAGAATAACGGATATTGAGTTATTTTTCATTATTTCCATTTAACTGATTTAAATTTGTAGAAAAGTGAAAACATATCGTAGTAATGTGTTTGTCTCCTGCAGTCTCGGGTTCAAATCCCACCTGAAGCTAATTTGGCAAACACAGATGTCTGATACAGCATCTGATTCATTCCCGAATGATATGACAGTAATTTTACATAATATACAGGAACTCAGTGCGTACAACAGTACAAACAGCTTCTGGTTGTTAAACGAAGCAGCCTATAAATGCTAACTACTAGGCACAGGCCTTCTTTCAAATATTTGAGAGAGCTTTGGAGCTGTTACGCTGCTCCAGTGCGTTTTGGCGGACTTCACATGTGCTCGAAATGTATTTATTTATTATTTCTCGGAAGTGTAGAAACCTATTGCATAGGCATATTGTAAATTCAGCACTTAAAATTGGAATAAATCAAGTTAGAGTCGCCGGCACCGGGTGTCGAACCCAGGTCGCGCGTACTTTGAAATTAAAGCGAGCGCCCGGATCTAAAGGTGGTTAACACTTCACAGTAAACACAAACTTTAGTTAACTTTTGGTTAACAGCAACCAGTTAACTAGAAGTTAACTACAAGTTAATGTCGGCGATGAAGTCGGGTAGGTGGCCATTAAAGTTTTTAAGTAAATATTAGTGTACGTTGGATGAGTTTTATGACACTCATCAAAAGTTTGAAGCTAATGTTTTATATTAGTCTTTTAAAACTTGCATGTTAAAACACAGCTAAATAAGTTCAAGTCAATATTTTAAACATTCGACGGAAAGGATAAATGTAGAAAGGTGTTTCGAGAAAATCACTTCAAGTTTATGGTTATAATGAGTGTATCCTTGTCATTTTAGCGATATTTTACATATCGAAACATCATATTACAGAGCATTACAATTGGGTAAACTTTAAGAGTTGCGTGTTGAAAATAAAAGGCATTAAATGTCTGCCCACGCGTTCTCTCAGAACAGGGTCGGAGTAAATTCCCAGGTCGAGTAAACGGTGTTTTAGTTAACTTCAGAGAAAAAAAAACTTATTTCTTTGCATCGTAGGCTCTGTTTGCGATAACTTTGGATAAAGAACTGGAGCGGTTACAGCACTTCACAATAGTAATTTTTGCTTTTATGTTAAGTGCCTACTTAGAAATCGTAAATTTGAATGAATCGTTTCAAAAAGTGACTGTTGGCATATAACTCGCGATCTTCTTACGAAACATACATTACTGGGAATACTTGCGATACTTGACAATTTTTTTATGCGTTTTTGTATGTATTTACTTAAACACAATTTACTTATTGCAATATTTCATTAATTATAATAAATGTTCGAATAAATAAAATTTAATATTATATTAAATAAAGTAACTACACTTCTACTCTCTATCCTTCTTCATCAGCCTGATTACTGACAGCGTACTGATTTTCCCTGACAGCGCTTATTACGTGTAGATGACCTTTGAAGAAAAAGATGGTATTTTTTTATGGGAAAGTGGGAAGACATGCAAGCGGCTCATCTGATGCTAATTGATTATCGACGTCCACGTACATCTACAACACCAGAGTGGCCCTTGTTCCTATATATTGAATAAAATTAATCTCAATATTGATTTAGATATTAATGAGAATGAAAAAGAAACATTTAGTTGCAGGTAGTGTTAATGTCTGAAAAAGTTGAGAGGAAATCATTATCGAGCAACAGAATATGGACAACAGCACGATTTGCGTTTTTCTTGACTGACAACCCGATAGTCAGACTTGTAAATTTGTTTTTATTGATTTACGATTTATATATAGATTTACAGCTATAACGCTACGACATAACATTTACGCCATAGTATTGTCAATTTAACATTTATTGCATAAGTAATTAAAGATCAACACAGCTTACCTAATAGCGTACCGTACAGATTTTTTTTATTTCGACAATGAAAGTTAAAATATGGTTGTTGGTTAAAAGAAATGGATGTTAAAAGTAACAGCCTGTAAGTGCCCACTGCTGGGCAAAGGCCTCCTTCTCAAATACTAGTATCAGAGAGGGTTTAGGAGCCGGGAAGGGCCCGCCACGCTGCTCCAGTGCGGGTTGGTGAGCTTCACATATCCTCGAAATAATATTTTTATTATTTCTTAGACATGCAGGTTTCCTCACGATGTTTTCCTTCACCATTGAGCACGTGGTAAATACAGCACTTAAAATTGTTAATAACAATTTTAGTGGTGCCGGCACCAGGGCTCGAACCCAGGTCACTCCCGCTCTATGAAACTAAAGTGAGCGCCTTGACCACTAGGCTACCACGGCTATTGATAAATTAATTCTAAAATACATTTGGTATCGACGTAAGAATCTACCCTTTTTTCCCGTGGGTATAAAAGTTTTCGTAAATAATTTGACTCCTTGTTATATACGAGTACATTATAAAAGGTCAATTTGGTAACTTTGTAGTACGGAAATGAAATAAATTATAAAACTTGTAAAAGGTACCGTAGAAATTACGCAATAATTTAAATTGAGTATAAAATTGACGTATAACAAATAAATAGTTGCGGCATTAGCTAGGGCAGTAATAGGTCTTGCAATTGCTCGGGTTTCACCGAGACGAGTTCGTGTGGGCAGTGGCGCCAAAGCCGGGCACGATATTGCAGCCTTGTATTAGTTCTCCAAGTTATCAACGACAAACCGAGATTGTCGACGTCCTATAATTGCCGCGCCGACTATACTTATTTATATCAATGTCATTAGTTCAGAGGTGAAGTTAGATTAATGGCAATACGATAATGTCTTCACAGGAGTATTTTTCTATTAATTCGTGACTGCATTTGAGCATAGTAGAACTTTTTCGGACTACTTCTCTTGTAACCGCCCCTACTTCCATTGTTAAGAAAATTGCGCTAATATAACAGAATTTTTAACTACACATGTTACACTTATTATATAAGACAGTTAGCGAGAGTAGCTTTATTCATGGAAGGGTACAAGCACCGCGCTCTACAACCCTACCAGACCGGCGGTGGTATAAAGATATATAGTACATTTTTCATAGAACTTTTGATGAGAATTATTATTATGACTGTGCTTATATTTACTTTTATGTATAAATAACCACACCCGTCACCTTTAGGGGTATGCAGAGATTATGGATTTCCATTTAGTATGACTCAGCGTAGCCAGAGCCGTGGTAGCCTAATGGACAGGGCGCTCGCTTTAATTCCATGGTATGGGAGTGTATGTACGTTGTACGTGTATATAGGTGTAAGTATATGTATGATATGAGGTACGATCCCGGTGCCGGCACCACTAAAATTGTTTTTAGCAAAATAAGTGCAGAATTAATCTCAACAGTTAATCAGGGTTGAAGGAAAACATCGTGATGAAGCCTGCATTTCTTTGAAATAGTCAAAATATTATTTCGAGGCCGTGTGAAGTGTATTGGAACCGCGTGGTGGACTCTTCCCGGCTCCAAGGCTCTCTAAAATGTTGGAGATTCAGCAGTGAGCATTTACAGGCTGTTACTTTTAGTTTACAGCGTGGTCAAAATGGCTTCCGCAATCCATTCCAGGCGTTTGAAATTGAAAGATAGCAAGCCTCTTGGTCGAGTTTTGATACTGAAGATTGCTATGATAATTGCATCGTACGACATCCAAGGAAAGAAAGGAGGTGGTAGTTTCTTACGTGGTTGCTGACTAGGTACTTTAGGCTCAGGTATCAGTTTTAATATTTATTAAATCGTGTAAATAAGTTAATAAAGGTCAACCGACTGAGCGTAACAAATCACAGTGATGCGTGTATCTGCCGACAGCAATATTTAACGCGGCATTTACCTCTTTTGTTATGTTGTTTATTGAAATGAACATTTAATTTTCATGTCAGATGATATCACGGAACATTAGCTCGGACAAAGTTCGCATTATGTTTGCGGGTCGATTGAATGTGATGGACAGGGCTAAGAAGGTATTTTATAGCGTTGTTTATGGAATACCGAAATTAATGTGTATACAGTTATATGGTAGATTTTATTGGTCAGTAAATGAAGAGATTTAGATAAACTTCATACGTTGACGTGTATTTTATGCGGAACAAGGGAAAATCCATCATTTGCCGAACCCAAATCTGACAGATATCCCCATATAAAATGCCAGCACTGCGCTCACCAACCCGCTTGCCCAGCGTGGTGAGTATGGGCAAAATTCACAAGACCCCATGCCGGCTATTTTGCTAGCTCTTTCTTCGCGAGGCCTATGTTCTATAGTGCACTTTGATAGGCTGATGATTGAAAAAAAAAAAACTATATTAACTTTTTTCTTAAAAAGTATACGCCTCATTAATTTGTTTAGAAAATGTAATGCATCACATTTTCTAATAAAACTTCGTAATCATAATTATTATTACTAAAGATATTTTAATTAATTAATTGTTAATGGAATACGATCGGAGTCACGCTATGCAAATTAAATTCGCATCGATCTCAGCCGATGCCTGCCTACGCTTGTCGCGACGTACAAGACAGCTACACTGTTATCTACAATCGTGTTTTAGTACCAGTTTCAGAAGCCTCCCACTCGAAACCTCTAGACTGGTAACAGGGCATTTTTGCGTCTAATGGAGACACCGCCTTTCATATTCATCACATCGAAGACAGCAATTAAGGCGTTGGCAGACTTGGCTGGAGCAACTGCCCGCCCTTTTAAAACTATTTGCATAATAATTTTCACTTATGAATAGGAATTAAGGCATTATTGCGCTTATAAATATTTACGGCTAATCCTAGACCGAGAGGTTTAGATTAAGTGGGTGGGGCAAGCGTGTGTTTGACGATGATTTTCTTGTCAAGTGCTGACAGGTGGAATGTTACGTTCGGTAACAGGAAGCGAGTATGATGAATGATAGTTGTTACTTTACTTTAATGAGTATTCTGTGTAGAGGTGCCGAAAGAGTTTTATAACGTGTTAGTTTCACTTTAACATGACGCTTTTAGCAATGTGTTTTGTATACTAAAGACGATGGATGTATATTTATTTTGATATAATTTATGGGAAAGGGGACAAACGAGCTAGCGGCTCACCTGATGGCAAGTGATTATCGACACACACCAGAGGAGCTGCAGATGCGTTGCCGGCCTTTAAGGATATTTAGGGAAGTGGGAAATGGGGGGTGGGTCTCCGGTTACGCTATTCTGCGTGGCCGTGTTCGACCCGGCCCCTTCGAGCAACAGCATATTTGAAAATGTTGTATATAGTAAACACTATACAATATAAAAATAAAATTAGTATTACAAATTTTGACAAAGTTTTTTTAGTTTTGCCTCAAAACATTTCCCGTTTTCTTTGGTAGGTTGCTCCCTTTAACTGTATAGTTTTCAAATCATAATCATTAGTCCCGTAGCCTCTGATAACTGTAATTTATGTTTGTTTCGTGCATCGAGTTTACGTCATTTAGTTTAGAGAATATTTTTCTAACTAGTATGCATATTTCGCATTTGTTAAATTGACTTATGAATAATGCATCGGTTTTCTTTTGTAGTTCTTTTTTTCGGAAAGTAGTAGTCAAGTTGAAACAAAGCGTCTACAATTTATTCTGTGGTGTTTTGAGGATCTTTTGAGGTTCAGTTCATAATTCATAATAGTTTTTATACGATGCGAATGCGAAAATGCGAATTACCAGATGTCGATTCCCTAATTATTAATGCCATTTTTCTTGTTTACTGCTGCTTTATCATCGAAGCATCGTAACCTGCATATCTAGGAAAAGATAATAAAGTCCCTACGGTGTTCCACTTTTACCGAATATTGTCATCCACCAGTGCTTGCTGCCCAAGCAGCCCCTCTTCTGCAGAGAATACATCCTTATCCTCTCTCTTTGAGGTAAAGCGTGCTGGAAAATGAACGTATTCGTTCCAGTACCAGTTTCAGAAGCCTTCTACTCGAAACCTCTTGGCTAGACTACTTTCACCCCTAGGTCCCACCATAAGCGCATCAGCGGTGTGGCCCCAATAGGGTCGCGGACGGTAGGCAGCGCAGTATTTCCCAAACACCTCCACCCTGCGATAACACCTCGGCTGCGGAAGGAAGGAAGGGTAATGACACCAATTCGCAACCTAATTGGGCTGCCAAACCCACTGCAGCGGCCGTCTCGTGCCGCTCTTTCTCCACTGCGTCAGATTGGCCACGTAGAATCACCTTCGTTGACCGTGGGTGACGAAACCGAGGTTTTTCAACCTCTCCGCCACGACAAGACAGAAAACCGTTCACGATATGGGGAAACGGAAAACTTGTTTGTGGTTACTGTACACGAAGTATTTTAGTGGGTACGGGTAAACTAAGTTTTCTTCTACACGGTTGAAAAAGTAGTTACGTATTAGAAATATTATATTCGATACAATATACTCGACAGTTTGAAAAATGTATAAAATATACAAATGCTGCAATATGGGATTTTGTTTATTTCAAACTTATCTTTGTAGAGCTTTGCTTAATTTCGGGACATATAGAGTACCGACTGCTTATTTTGGAAGAGTGCCAATGCTGCCAATACAATAATACGAACATCGGCATTTAGTCTTTAACATCTATAGTACACTTGTTCGGGGAACGGGCCTTGAATTTGCTAGTGTGTGTGGCCTCGAATTTTATTATAGGTACTCTCAGTGTCAGCGGTTCCTTTATATAGGAAATTTATATGTACTGCTATAATATAAAGGCTGCTTCGGATATCTATAAAGGCAGAATTTCCATATTACGACAGTAACGGGAGCTATTTGCCGAGACTTATCGATTTCGACCTTGTAACTAGCTTGTCTTTTAGAATGGTTACGACCGAGTTCGCGAAGTGCAGAAGCAAAGTTAAGTAAAGTTGTATAAGAAGCGTTGCTATTATCGATAAAAAGTTCGAGCGAAACATGACGTCGTAAGTTCGAGCCCGCCATTCGACTATTGCCGTGAACCACTCCAGATACAAGCTGTAATGCTTAGTTGCAGGATTAGCAGGAATATTAATAATGTTATTTAATAAATAGCATTGCTAGTATTCTTGAAAAAAAGTGATAGGTGGGGTTAATTCTTGATTCACAATAAGTTTTCAGTAAAAAATTGAAGAAGCCGTAGCAGACTGTTACTTCCCACTGCTGGACAAAGGCCTCCTCTCAGTATTTGAAATTTGAAACCGGGAAGGCTACGCTGCTTCAGTGCGGGTTGGCGGACTTATATTTTTCTTTTATCATTTCATTGACAGTTTCTATATGATGTTTTCCTTCAGCACTTAAAATTATTGCAATGGTAACCTATTGTTGTAAACTAGCTAAAAAATAAAAACTTAATGTAAATAGCACATTATGTTAACGATCTAAGAGCGATTTTATACGATAAAATTATAACAAGAATCGATTTCGAAGTGTCTGCGTGACGTTAATTTTTATGACTGAAAAAAATGAAATTTTGGTTTCAAAATATATAAAATAGTATATAGTAATTCGTATATAAAACTTAGACTAATAATTTCTCCAGACTACCATAATCATTAGCCTTGAACATAAACGAATATTCTAGATAATGGAATTTGACGCAGATGTAGAGAAAACTGAACAAAATATGAATCAATACAGGTGTATTTTAGAGAATTTTTGCACAGACAATGAAAACTTTTACAAAATACCTCCATCCTTCTATTAGTTGGACATCGAAGGTCCATTTTGGAAATTATTTAGAACTTTGTTTTCGCATTTCAGCAGAACCACGTATTATTTGTAGTTTTCCGAACTGAACGTTAAAATACGAGCAAAATGAGTAAAGTTTTACTGGTTTTCAACCTTTGTTACGAATAAACGTCCGTATTTCATCAGTAAAACTCCTCCGCAAAGTAATGTAAATAACATCGTAGAGTATTAGAGAGTTGGAAAATACTCACATTTATGTACTTACTATCATACTGAATTTCAATATTCTCTACTATTTATTAAATCGTAAGAACGACCTAGTCTTAAAAAAAAGTACACGCTCTCGACCGTTTACCCAATACTGGCATTGTCAATATTCTAGACCTTTTTTAGTCGTATCAACCCACCTTTCACCAAAGTTTATTTGATGAGACTGTTGCCGTCTATGTTCAGGCTTTCGATAAAAATCGTACCTACGTTTCAAAACTCATTGGTACGAGTTGCTCGGGTCTCCTGATGATAGATAACCGTATGGTTGTCTAGATCCAGATAACCATGCGGGTATCGATACCTAAAACCTTAGTTTCAAACGAACTGTGGACTATTTACGGACTCGTAATGATTATGAGTGCGTATATTTTTGAATTAATCAAAATTTACTTATTTATTTTATATAACTTAGATTAATTTATTTTTATTTTCTCATAAAAAATGTACAAAAGACGGACTTAATGCCAAGAGGCATTCTTTACCAGTCTACCCTTATGTTGAGCTGAAAAATAGTCATGGGTGCAGAGTTAAAAACACATACATACAAAACACACATACATACATACGATCATACACAAATATGAGCATACTTAAATAAATGTTGACAATCTCGTTTTGAAACATAAAGTGATAATGGTCTCCAAACGAACACTAAAGTGTTAAATAATGATCCCAGAGAAAACATTTAAACGTTGCCTTGCTTTTTGCGGCTTGTATATTAGTTGGTAACATTTTCCAAAGTCTCACAGCGTTAGAAATAAAAGAATTGCTTGATAAGCCAGTCTAGCAGAAGGGAACATTATGATGAGGATTAAACATATTTGTAATTAACACGCATCCTAAAATGTCTAATATTGAAGTTAATTTTGTTGAATTACTTACTATATGCCTAATTTTATAATTTATTAATAAGAGCATAAAGTGTAAATGCTGCACGTAATTAAATTTATTATTTTTATGTTGATTCTTATGTGCATAATATACCTTATTGATGGCTATTTGCATCAGTGCTTAGCGTGCTCGAGCCTGAGTTCGAATCGAAGCTAAAACCAATAAGAGCAACACATAAAGTATTCCTTTTTCAATCTGGAAATATGAATACATTTTTAAACAACATGATTTTGTTTTAATGCAGATGATAATTTGTTGAATGTCAATACTTTTGGAATAAATCGTTTTAAATTCACGGATTAAATTCAATAATTAATAGTAAGATATCAAAATACCGATATTTCTATGTTACAGATACAGAAACAAAACTAAAAAACAAATTTATGACACAGAAAAATAAATATGTTTATTGCATAGGGTCGTTTTTATCTGTACGCGCAATCGATCTGCAGGTATCGAGTGACCCCGGCGATAAAGTTATAAAATCGCTTTCGTCTGCGTGACCGCACTCCCGAGCGCCGCAGCTATCTCGAGGGGTGTTTTATTGAAAAAGTTGAAGTCGTGAGTTGACTGCGTAGTGGTGTAGAATGCTCCCCGTAAAATAATGATCATCGAACACATTAAATTTAACGTAACTGATTCTGTTAAGTATATGTGCGGGATTCGATAGTAAAGTAGAAGAAAATATATTCTGCGATGTCGATTGGTTATGGTATTTATGGTATTTTTTTCTCCATATCTATTTTACCTGCTGATAGATGATGCTCTGATAATATTATGATGGTAAAAATGTAATCTTCAAACCTAAATTATCAGTGTTAGGGCAGTATCACTGCACTCAAAGATTCAACTGCCATGCGTGGTGAGTATAGGCACAGCTTCAGAGCTTGAACCTTTGTTAGTTTTAGCATCACAAGATGTGACAGTGACACAGGTAATGTTATAGTGTCGAAAGTGCAGGCGAAAACATACGCACCCATTCGGTTTTACCTTATCATATGAAATGTAACTGATAGGTATGCAATAAGGTCGGAGGGGAGGTCAGATGGGGCGTCAGAAATACGCGACATAACAACACACAAAGACCTGAAAATCAATAATTCATCATATAATCAGCGTATATGACTGCTGAACCATGGCTTGTTTAATCCTCAAGGGGTTAAGCTTTATGGGCCTAAATTATAATTTATAACTTTTTATTATCGTAGTAATTTCCAATATGTAACATTATCAGATGCATTTTTGTAACTCTTCCTAGAACTTCAAGTCTCATTTTCAAACTTCTCCGTGTTTTTTTTAACCCACTTACGAAACAATAGTACCAGAAAACAATAATTAAATTTTTGAATGAGCACTTAAATTCTAAAAGATCCATGAGCCGTTTGTATGTTCAGTCATTAAGCTTCTTTACCGACCGGTTATTACTTTAAATTAACGTACAAAAAGTGCCTCGGTACCAACCACACAAGCTTCATTAATCACGTATTCATAACCTGCGTCAATCAGCGTCGCTCACACACGTAGCTCGCTCCTATCATTTCGCTGACATGCACGCTGGCATGTACGAAAACGAGTTTTATGATATCAGTACTGCTCTTGTATTCCTGTATTCGCAAAACACAGTTGTTTCATCCTCAAATATTAATACCGTAACAAAAAAGATAAAGACTATTAATGTATTTAACGAAACATTTTCATGGTGTCTACTTTCGGGGTTATTGTTTCCGAGTTTATATTTCGGCTGATTACTTTTGGATGATAATAAATATGTTGGCCTTAGTATTCCTAATGTTAACATCGCGTTTCTTTGATATTTTATCTTCTACGTTTTGTTCTGTCTACTCTTCAATGTAAATTTGTATATGAACTTTTAGAAGTTACACAGTGTTCATATCATAATAAAGGAATAGTCCAGAAAATCGGAATTTGTTTGGAACGATTTCAAAAGGGCGAAAGCAACCCTTGCAGACAACCACCCCACCTCTTTCTCTCTCTCTCTCTCTCTCTCTCCATTATTGATAAGACTGACTTACGATTTTCTGTTGCTTTATTTAAATGCTATGCAAAACATCGATGACCTAAGGTAAGTGATGTGGTTTTCATAAGCTTCTTTTGATATTTAATAACACTGTCGAGAAGTAGATATAAAATAAGTGAGACACTTTACTAGTAAATACTTTACCTACTTATCCTAGAAAAAAATTGATAGTTATTAAACTGGTTTTGTGGACGTCACTTATCCTGCACAATATACAAGATCACCACAGTCCATTGGATGTAAACGCCACGCTTGGTAAGCGAGCGGGCAATTGCAAAGCCAGGCGTTCCGCATCGCTACCGCTCCAGTGTGTCTGGCCTGCGGTCATTTAATTCTGGCTTTATTGGAATAATTACGTAGGCATCAGTGTAAGTCCTATTTAACGCCTGGATGCTTTCGAGACAGGTGGGAACGATATTGTGGAAGCGGTTTATTAGTACACATATTTTGTTGTATATTGGCTTCTATAATAAGAGTTAGAATGAAGTAAACATAAAACTGGGGGGTATTAAGTGCCACTGTTGTGAAAAGCTCTCCTCTTTGCAAAATAAGTGAATAAATATACTACAGGAGATGAGCAGTATTAGCATACTGCAGATTTAGATTGAAGACTGTAGTATTGTTTTAGCAACCTGACTGTAGTTAGCAATTATACCTCCACAGTATATGAGCATAGATGTACACAAGTGAAATATAACATTCTTTTTACGCTTAACTACACCTATGTTTTTCGCGAAATTCTTTAACGCTCATTATTATTTTTATTTCTTATTAGGCCAATGCCCAAACAACACGAGTCTTTCTCGTCCTGTGATCTTAGCACATATTTTACTTTAATTAAAGGCACTGTTTTCAGTATAATATTCTTGAAGCTATGTAGTAAAAATAGCGTATTTCATTACAATGTAGTTACAATAGTTCCAACTCACGTAAGTTCTCGTTTTTTGCTTCGCGTCTATTGTTCGTGTGGAACGTTAAAATAAAAAAAATATCTTAATTGTGGTCGTGATGGCGTGTTCTATGATACGGTACTGTACATATATGAGTACCTCAGCAATTGTATCGTGCAAACGGTGTTTACCATAATGAGTCAGATAAAATGCGTCGTTGTTTTTAATTTTTCAACGTTTAGCTCAATTGAAAATGTTTGCAATGGTCAGCTTTCAGAATGGATTATATAATTAATTAAATTAATAGCCACAACTACAATGTACAATTTGTTTTTTTAATCGTAGAATGGAAGTTCAAAGCTAAGCATGCTAGCCATGTGAAGTATGTGTTCTCGATTCAATTCAAATTATACTGGTTTACATAAATATATATATATGCATATTTTTTTCTTCTTAATATCTACTAAATAATCCATTACTCCATATTAGTGTTGTACATAGGCCTCTCTAGCCTGTGGACTGTTTACAAGAAGTTACAGAAAAAGAAGATATATGTTTATATATATATATATATATATATATATATTAGATAGAGATAATAATATAAAAGATAGGTATAATGAGTACCCCTGAGTAGCAAAATGAGAACGGGTGGTACGAATAGACTTTTAATCTGTATGTCTAAGTTTAGGATCTTATATACGGATGTGTGCGGTATGGAGTATCATACAGTTTTCATTTACACCTAAAACGTTTCTAAATATGTTTTACATTGAAATTAAATTTTGAAAACAAAATGTTTTCATAATTTGTTGTTTTAAAAACTACCACTAAGGATAACAATGGAATTAAAAATACTATCTCAATTACTTCAGAATTCCCAACTCGTTTATATTCAAAAGGAGATTATTGTGTAAAGAAACGCAAATTCGCAGTTCATTTCAGGTGCATTAACATTACAGGGAGCTATAGTTGAATAAACAGAGCGTTGTGCCGTGATCCAGTGAAATGAGACAGTTACGAGGATTCTTTAAAAATAATTTGGACGAGTGCCAACAGTCGTGCAAGCGGCAACTGGTGGTAGATTTGCTTTTAATATACTCAGAATTAATACCACAGTACACTTTTAATGTGTTTAGTTTTGAGTGTATACTGAAAGTGTGCTTGGAATTATTGACAGTGAATTTATTTACGATTGTCAGTAGGTATTTTAGTATGTAACACGTTTGCTGTGATGTACGTATAAGATAATAATATAACGCTCTGTTTCTTGCTGGATTACTGGTAACTCTCTTAAGGATAAATGAAGTGAGAAGATATTTGTATTCTTTTCTTTTAGTTTTTCTTTTTATGGGAAAGGCGGCAAATGAGCAATAGATTCACCTGATGGTAAGTGATTACCGTCGCCCACATACATCTGTAACACCAGAGGAGCTACAGGTACGTTGCCGGCCTTTAAAGGTATTTGGGAGATGGGAGGGAGGATAAGGAGTGGAATGGGGAGGGGGAGTGAGCCTCCGGTTACCTCACTCACCGAACGAAACGCAGAAGCACAAGATGCCTCTACTTCACGCCGGTATTCTGCGAGGTCGTGGTATGAATCCGGTCAAGCTGGCCCATTCGAGCAGAAGCTAAAGCCGCCGCTTGGCTCTACCACGTAAAAAAGTTTTTAGTTTTTAAGAAGGTTATAAGATGAAAAAGTGAGGGTGCGATAATGTTCGATATTTTAATCGATAACTCGAAAAAGAAAGTGGAATTAGAGAGAGAGACTGTGCATTCCTTATTAATATTGTTAATATATAATATATTTTATAATTAATATTCTTTATTCTATATAATTATAGAATAAAGATTTAGATGAGCATTGAGCATCATAATAAAACGTCAATTATATATATGTCGCTTTATGTATATAATTGACGATTTCCTTTCTACTTCTAATGTTTACAATTCTAATGTTAGTTATATTTTACATCAATGAAATATTCAATATTGCCTTTTAAATTATAAATTGTAAGTAATATCGTAGTTAAAATCGGACAGAGTCTCTGCATCATACATATTTTATATTACAGCGAGATACTCCTATATAGATACTTACTGCCATTAATATTATATTATCACACTGCTACTGATATTAATATTATGCAATAAACAAAGAGAACTTGTAAAACTTTCAAAGTAATAAAAGTATAAGCAAAGTAGCAGCCAGTAAATGCCCACGACTACGGAAAGACCTTCTTCTCAAATATTTTGCAGCAGGGCTGGGTCCGCCGTATAAACCCTGGGAGTAACTAACTTAAACTTCGTTTCAATAAAAAGTAGTCTGTACGGTACACCGCGTGCAGGAGAGTGGCACAAAAAGATAGTATTTTGCACTCTACAAAAAATATTTACTGTTATTGTAATGGTTAACATTTCAAGAAATCTGGAAGGGGAACTAACGAGTATACAGTCACCTGTATAGATTTACATGAGTGTTACTGCGCTGCTATGTTTCTTTTTTTTACCTGCTGTCTGTAGGAGCGTCAACTTCTCCGGTTGCGCCTTACACCCATACAGCTGGAACGTTACTCTATGTACATAAAAAGGGAACAAAATTAGGAAAAATACAGAAATTTTCGTTTGTTGTAATCTCCCCAAAATCTTATCACAACATACCTCTTGCAATTCATGTAAAATTATGTATAATGCTATGAAAAAATACAACTGCCTAGTTGAGTTTTATAAAGTTACCGTGAGCAGGCCGTCGGATGCTCATTTTATTACCCTTCCGTGTCCCGAACTGGTTTATTACCTACAAATTTTGGACGAAATACGTAAATATTTTTAGCTACGGCCAAACTTCGCGGCCCCTTTTACGAAGGGAGATTATTGGCAATAATACGACTAAAGGTTCTGTAGCAATTCATCCGCGTAAAAAGCGAATAAAAATAAGGACCATGATAAAGTTTATGGTGTCCGTAAAAGTTGTTTATTTGAAAATATTAATGGAAATTGTATAACACATCGTGGGGTTTTTTAAGTAACTTGCATTTTATATTATGCAAATGTATGCGTTGTGTTGCACCATGCAGGTTGTAAAACTTTTCATCGGTTGTAAACAAGTTATCACATCTTTACTAATATAGTACCATACAAAAGACAATAGATTTTAGAATCACTAAGAGCATATTCAAGAAGTTTTTAGTATGAACAAAATGAAAAAAATATTGCGTCCGTTATTTAACCAAAATGATAATACTATTATGACATAGTATTCCTACAAATAAAAATAAATAAACCAACAAAAAAAAAACACACGATGGCAATCAAAAACAAATACGAGCATTCGACAATCTAGATACAAAATTCTGATATCTCATCGAATGTTCGGCCTCGGAGCTATTCTCTCCGAAATATGGCATGCAATAAAATATCTGTGTTGGGAAATGGAAAAGCAATCGGTGGAGTCCCGACAATCATGCGAGAGCAGTGTATGAATTCTGATCGGATCCTTTTGGATATATTTACCTCAAATAAGTATGTTTTGTGCGAAAACAATTTTCCTAATGAAAATCTTCCCTTCGCTAAAATATTACTCCGTACCGAAATTTGAATGACATTATGCAACGTAAGAGAAGAATAACATATAACTTATGAAAGCCAACAATTAAAAAAAAAATTGTTTCAATGCTTTGTCGTGTGTCTAGAATCTAGTCTACCGGTCTATGACATCTTTTTAGGTGTCGTAAAATTCGGCTAAGAGAAATTTCAGAAAAATCCAAACCAATAGATGGTAAAATAACCATCTCAAATATACCAGACCGACATTAGCCAAACCGGTGACAGGCAGCAGCGACTAAGTTGCGATATGCAAAGAGAGTATGTGTGGTAGTGTAGCAATAACACATTTAAAAATTGTCTTAATGAAGATTCATTTTGCTGTGTATTAAATAAAAAAAATATAAACTAAATGTGGAGCGTGCTCGTGCCAATAAGGAAACTTAGGTACGATTTGTACAAATGTGTGGTTCCCGCCTCGGCGTGTTGACCACTGTGAACCAAGAGAAACCTATGTGGAAGGCTAGGCTTTGCCGAGCGGGCTGATCCAAGGTAGTCGCTGCATGTTGGCTTGGCAAGTCCACTTCGGATGCGAGTTGGTAAACTGTGTGGTAGGATTGACGTTGTTCCTCCGCACTCCACAGCCGAGGTTGAGTCGCGCTTGTCGGAACGGAGTTGGTTTTGCGATTTAGCGTCCTTTTCCTATTCACCGCAGTCGAAATGTAGTCTATAGTAGATTCGCCACGAGGTGTTGGGAGGGCTTGTGCTTTCTTCCTGTATTTGGGATTGGAAGTCGAATTGGAAGGCGCGTCCGTGTTTCGTCGATGATCAGTTCTTTGATGAGGAGGAGCCGCCTAGGGCGGCTGACGCTGGTGGGGTCGCGGATGTACGTGGAAGCCCTGCCGATTTGCGTTGACGATGCAACACCATAGGGCTTAAGTCGGTGCAAGCCCGAAAACACTAAGTCGGATCTCTAACTGTCATGTTGTTCAGAATAAGTTCTGTGAAAAGTGGGTTGAACCGACAAAAAATTCCTAGAACCTTGACCATCCCAGTATTGGGTATACGGTCGTTAGCTTTTATTATTTATTTTGAAAAATAATGTTAAAATATATATCAATTTATGTACTTATTTAACGATTCATAATCTTAATTAAAATTACTGCATACAAACTATTGTTCTGTACAAGCGAAGCGTACAGCAAAATACGAGTTCATTTGATTGGTTCATTTGGACGTAGCTGAAACTCGTCCGATACTCGTCACGACTGGGTGAACTCGATCTCTATCGTAAATAGGGGTTAAAGGCATCTATTATGGATTGAAAATCGAAACAGAATACGGAAAATATCGTACACGTTTTAGGTAAATTGGTGACCTTAACGTATATTTTTGGTTGATTGTCGCCGCTAGGTTTCTCGGTCGGTCTTATATTTCCTATATATAGTAAATTTCCCTAATTATCACCTTCGACTCGAGGAGAAAGGGACACAACGCAACTTTTATTCTAACGAATATATAATCGACGCCAGCGCCACGCATTATTACCCAAAAAATGTAATATACTGCGACAATAATAGGATGCCGTTCACGCAATAAATCTATTTAATTAATGAAATCGCTTTGAACTCAAAAATAATACGCTAATCCTGAGTCACGTGTTCGTGTTATTGTTTAACACAAAGAAGAGCATCGATATGCAGTAAAACTGCAAGAAAATCAACTAACGCATAAGGTACGTGGAGCCCATGAGATACTAAGGTCCTACCGAAGGTAACAGGAAAATTAACACCATAATGCTTTTATAACATGCCTAAGCTTTAGGAAATTTTAGTAAAAATGTACCAGAATAATTTTAAACACAGTAAACACAGTAATAATTTTTAACATAATATCTAGTTTGCAATGGTAAGAGGTTTTTTCAATTTATTTTTCTAATCGCAACAAGAACTATCGCACGATTTGGTAATACGTACTACTGAGTAGGGAACGGGATCCTGAGTGAAATTGACAGATTTATTTGCGTTTGGATAAATCAGGATTGCGACCGGCTGCATTTTTCACAACCCTCGTCTGGAATTACGCAATACTACTGAACGTACTAAGTAATATCATTTAAAAATGTAGGCTATTGATTATTTTTTCATGGCATATTTAATTTAGATTACGCAACTCCGCTGCGCTCTGACCCGTTAATGGTGGATCCAGATATCTCACACCTTAGACGATGCAGCTCGACACTTATTTATAATGTAGGTCTGGTTTATTTCTGGTGTAAAAACTTAACATTGGAGTAACAAGCGGTCTAACAGTCTTCCTGGCGGCAAGTGCCTACTGCAGCCCACGGACACATGCAAACAACATCAATCGACGAAGGTTACAAATGTTTCTCAACCTTGAGAATGAAATGTCTCACAGCCTGCCATACCGGTTCTCTATACCCTTCAAACCCGAACACAATAATCTTTTTTTGCACTGCTAATTAGCGCCGGAAATAATATTAATTGGAATAGGCCGGAAGTAATGAGATAATTTTCCAAAATGTAATTTTACGAATTAGCCCCGAAATAACACTGAGTTGAAAACTCTCTAAGAAGATTGATGTAAGTTGTAGTTTTGTCTTTTTTATTTTATCTGTTGATTGCTATTTTAATAAAATTTAGTAACATCACAACAACAGAAAATCACAAGCTTTATATAGTCACAGAGAAAAATATGTATAAAAATACTTTAATGTATATACTATTTTGGAATAAGGAAACAGTATCAGCAAGAAACTATACAACTTGAGGTCCGTGACAAATCAAGTTACTTATATCATCCCTGGCTGCGGCACGAAGTGGTAATTTCCCAAGGGTAGAAGGTATCGACTATCAACTGACTCGCCTACGCCACCTGTCAGAACTCCAATAATGTATATAGTTTAACTAGCTAACGTCGACGCTAATCCGCAACTAAAATGTTATCAAAGGAAATTTATGCGTCGTTTAGATAACTATTATCTATATGTAACCAAAGAGATTTGCTTATTTCTGATTTGCTTTTTAGTTTGGGATTATTTCTGGAACTGGAACTTGCATTAGCTATAGTTTTTTAATTTATTTATTAATTATGTATTATCGGCAGTGACAAGAGAGAATAATAACTGTCAATATAATTTTTTACGTAACAACATTTAATAACTTTGGATACTACTTTCAAGAAATCTTTAAGATGCTTTTTTATCTATGAGCTTTGCTTTGTAAGGTTATGCAATATTCATGAGTAGTATATTATATATACTACATTATATATTATGATTTTTTAAAAAGATTACTTGTTTTTTAGGATTTTATACGTCTGATAGGAAAAATGGAATGCTTATGGCATCACTCGTATTTATGTCCGACTATCTGTTGCAACTGATTTTTGCAGAAACCATGCAAAACTTTCTACTAAATGTATTTTTTATTTTTTCACAGACAATTTCATTTCAGCTGACATCACCGTTAATACTGTCTTGTATATATGACGTCTTTGACACAAAGTCGTTGAAATCATGACTAATGTATTATTGTAAGTTACTCGTAAATACCACAAAGATATCTCCTTTAGCTTTTTTTGTTTCGATCTTTGACTTTTGGTCTTTACTTAATATATTGTTTGAATAAAGTTCAGATTGGGGTGGTCCCTTAATAAAAGAACTTAAACTATTGAAACTATTTATTATTACTATAACTTCCGAATAACATGCGGGGTTACGAGGTCCTAAACAAACAATTGAAACCCCGTGGCGCAGCGTACGTATGGATAAAATTAGTCGAAATTCAAACATTTTTTTCTTACCAAGATACTCATAATGTTGGTACAGGTGAACAAGGGTATGCTGAGATTCAAAAATGTACAAGATTAAATGGATGTCAAACATATCATGGTTTATATGGAAAAGACCAAAAAAAACCTATTAAAAAACCCAGGAAATCCTAATGTAACTTCTGTTTATATTCGTTAAAAATACATAATAATAAACATTTTGTGCAATCGTTAACGAAAATAAAATATTTTAATAAGTAATAATTATTTTTATAAAATCCCGTAGTCATTTACCGTGCAAAATTTACTCTTTATTTTAATAATCCAGTAACTATATTTATAACAAACAAATAATTTTAGACTATTCTAAAGGCTGTTAAAGAAGAAAAATAGACTAATTATTGGTTTTTGGATCTGTCCCTTTCTATTTTCTTTCTGTTAAAAAAGTGAAGAATGCAGACAGAGGATCTCAAACTCAATTGCCCGGAAGTATTTACAGAACTTCATCGAATAAATATACTGTATTTATAAATTATTATTATTGCATAAATTATTGTTAGTACATAGCGTTTATTTGAGTCATAATTAAAAAAAAAACGCTCGACTGTTATTTTATTAACTGAAATATGAAGTATTTTAAAATTTTAATATAACCACTGCGTGTAGGTAACGTTATCTGTCACCCCGTCTAATTTTCTCTTTATTGCAAATAGTTTATTTAGGCAAACGTAAAGAAATATCAAGTCTCAAACCCTAAGGCCTGTATTATATTGCCATATTTATATGTGCATATACATGAAATGAAGTAAACTTAATCATATTACATTATCATTCGTCTGTGTCATAGATGATATAGCCTTAGACAGATATTTGAATAATAAGTTTATAATGATGTCCTCTTGGCTGATTTTGACTACGGTGACTATCGACGCTGTCAATTACGCCAGGATGTACTTACTTATTTACTTCCGCAGGATTGTACTTACTTACTTCCGCAGGAGTCTGCATATCATGCGTAGGGACTCATTCATCTTTACTAATGTAACGCTAATATTATATCAGTTGATCATGACAATATTAGAGGAAGAATCTGACCGATGGAGTGTCAGAGACACAGTGCACTTTACGATACGATAATTTTCGCCTTTGGGCGTGGTACATTATGCGGCCACTATGCGACTTTGTTTAAATGCCAAAAATATCCTAGTATCGGACAAAGTATTTTATGCTTTACTGGGATTTTCAGTTTGTGTCTCAATTTTATAGTTCAACGTATCTGGATTTTAAACGGATGACATGTGTATATATATATATATGTACATAAACCATTTCGTGATAGCAAACATGAACTCACGAAATTTAAATCGACATTGGCAGTTGTGTTTTATTTGTGAAACCAAAACTACTTCTGCATTCGAATTTAATCGAATCGAACAGCAAGCCAAATTTGCTTTATATTGGATCTGTCTGGTCAACTTTTAGGAAAAAAGTAGAGTTAGTTTTATACCATATTAGAATTTATATATGGAGATTTAGAATTTGGAATTTAGAATTTTAAAAATAGAAATCCTTTTTAGAATTTAGAATACAATCTAAATAAAATATAAATAAAAAAAAAGGAGAAGTGTTTAAGTGCCCACTGCTGGGCAAAGACCTCCACAAATATCTGAGGGAGTTTTTGGAGCTGGGAAGGGCCCACCACGCTGTTCCACTACGGGTTGGCCCCTGGACACTCGCGCTCTTTGAAACTAAAGTGAGCGCCCTGGCCACGGCTTCAAAATTAAAGTAATACAGTTAAAATAAAATAAAATAAGGTGGTCGAAGGAATAGTCCACCCTAATGTCTATACGTTTATTTTCGTATTTCCGACCTACTTTTTATCAGAACTTATTTGGCAAAACGTGACGGGTGATGAGTCTGTCACCGTCTTGGTGTTCAAGCTAACGATACAAATTGTACAAAAGTTTCGAAAATTCTCGACCACAGGCGATCGATTCGAATCTCCTGATTTTGCATCTCGGGAATTAAATTATTAAAGAAATTAAGGTATTTGATCCTTTCGTGGCAAAATTGTATTACGAAAAAAACTGGGACTAGTTAACATTACACGTTTGCGTAATGGCTAAGCGTTTAGCTGCGGCGCTTTGGGTCACGGGTTCGATTCCCGCACGGGACTAGTATTTATATGGACTACAAACAATAGTTCCCGGTCTGGGTGTTTGTCCATGTGCAATTTATGTATGTAAACAGCCTCCGCGACACAGGAGAAATTCCTACAGCGGAAGGTAACATTTTTTTTAAATAAAAAAAAAACGTAACAATAGAAACCGATTGAGCAATGAAAGAGCACCAAAATTAAGATGTACCGCAACAATACATGACGTTAGCGGTAATGTATAATATATTAGTATTATAGTTAATGTTCTTCATTACATTCTGTGCAAGTAATGTAGTGGGACCCATTACAACTTCAGTTTGATGATAGTTGAGGCTTTGACAACTGATCGCTGATCGCTTTTGAGCATCCTGTCATGGCTAATACGAGTGATCATCAGCTGGCGCCGGTAAGGTTGCGAACGAGTGCGTGGAGTTTCTGATGACTTTAGCAATATGTAGCGTAGCTGAAACATCGATTAGTGCCTGACATAACTTATTCTTAGCCACGTGACTCGATTCGACCAGGATAGTACCGCGACTTACTGAATATCTGCGTGAAGTAGTGGCAATCTTATGCTTCTGCGTTTCGATCGCTGAGTTAGGTGCCCACTCTCTCTCTCTCCATCCCCCTCCCCATCCTCCCCCGCATCTCCAAAATATCCTTAAAGGCCGGAAACGTACCTGCAGCTCCTCTGGTGTTGCAGATGTTCGTGGGCGACGGTAGTCACTTAAAAAATATCCTTATCTAATGAAAACATGTTAAAAATAAACATTAGTTTTAACCTGTTTTCATTACTGCTGTGTTACGTAATTCCTAGATATTGTTTGGGTCTGGGTCGCAGATTAAGAAAATGAAATGGCTCCACGTGTCAATTGAAAAAGGCAAGAGTTGAAAGTTGTAAGACAGGGAACGTGGTTAAGAGAAACCAGACGTTTATTAAAACATAACATACTCGTTTAACGGTATTTGTTAAAAATTATCTCCTTGTGTACCCAAGTCGAATTAAACTAAAAGAATTGTCAGTTACTGTAAAACAAAATTCGATCAAACCAGCTGAAGACACAAAGATCTTACAAATATAGAGCGGTTATTCAAGTCGGCAGTGGCATAAACAATAGTAATTCAACAAATCCCGAGGCAAGAGGCGGCACGTGGGGCAAATTAATGAGTTCCAGCCAGAACGCACCCGCCACCGTTATTCACATGGGATTATAATATGGGCTTGGTGTAAACTTACTTTATTATGTATTCGGGTAACAATATTTAGTTAACAGTAAATTGTACAAGCGGATTCAGCTTTAGATATCGTTTAAATATCTGTTTAATGTCGTAGCTCTCTTTAGTACACAACTTTAACTATTAACACTGTTGATTTTAATTTTATTAAGGTATGAATTTTGAGCTATTTGCACTAAAATTTATGAATCGCTTAATATGAGACGGTTACTCGATTTAGAACTTTCAAGCGTAATTAAAAAAAAAGAAATAAATTAGCTGAAAAACCATTAAAATACCTGAATTCTCTTTCACTTCTTTGTTACTTAGACGATGGTGACGTCACGGCACGACCACAGGGAAATCTTCCTATTACTACTGAAATTTTATATTGACAGTGAATGTAGTTAAGTTAGTGTACGCGCAAAAGCTTACTCGGGTTAAACTTCCAGTATCACATGTAATGTTATTTCGATAAGATTGGAGCAGGCCTGAACCTGTGTTAAATACAAGGGGCAACACACAACACAACAAAACTCGAAAACCTGAGATTTCAAAACGAATGTAGATAAATTCTATTGACCCAAGCGGTTGTCGCTAATCTTAAAGGAAGAAAGTACAAATGAATACACTGTCGAAGTCTCCATCTATCTGTCTAAACGAATATAACTTGTAAACTAGTTAAAGAAAGTTTAAGTAGCTAAGAAAACGAAGTGCCAATAACGAAATTTATACATTAAAAATAGTATGTAGTAAATCATTAGGTTCCGAATCTATACGAATTGTTAAGCGCTCTTGTATATTCAGCGGGCACAGCTTGTAATGCATAAATTATTATTAATGCTACATCACAAAAACATTTCCTAAATTAAAAATTATGCAAGTAATTTGAGCAAGTGCCGTAAAAGAATATTCCTAGTAAGGTAAAGTAGCAGCTTCTTAATATCCTACTACTGGGCTAAGGCCTTCTTAGTCAAGACGGTTTAGAGCCAAGAAGGCTACATCACGGGTGCTCCAATGCGGGTTGGCAGACTTCACATCTCTTCAATATTATTTATTATTTCTTCAACATGTAGTTTCTCATCGTAGTTTTCAGATGTCGTTTTTCTATATCGCTGATCCTATGGATTACCTGGTCTCCCGCGCTATAGTTATTCACTTGTGTACTATAAAATTGAGATGTGCGTCCAGACCAAGACAAGAACCAAACGCATGCAGATACAGAGGAGACTTAAATAATTTGTGTTCAAGGAAATTACAGTCAATGTTGCCGATGATATGAAATCCCACATACATTATTTCCCTATTATGTGCTAAATACTGCGTTAAACTCCTATGTTACAATTTTAAATAGCATAGCCATCTTTAGATACACTCGGCTCTATTGTTCCATATACGGATGTCGCACCGTTTCCTTTACGCTTGTTTGGGAATTCTCAGTATGGTTCTTATAATAATACCGCATAAATTGGAAATTGAATTACAATTTTAAATAAGAGCACAATTTTTCTCATTTATATCTCCTTGTCAAATAATTATTTTTAAGGTTTTTGTTCAAAATACCACAATAATAATAACAAATAAAAAGTATATTTTACGTCTATAATAAATCGTTTTTTTTTACTTCACCAACATAAGAGAAAAATAAGAGTAATATGCCTACTTTTGTGATTTGTAAAGCACTGGGCGGTACAGAAGTCATCGCTTTTATGTTTAAAAAGATGATATGAAAAAGAAATATAACATTGGGACTTCAGAGGTTACCATATTTTTTAAGGTTACAAATTATTGTTGGACTTTAAAATTTTCATGTGATTCTATCAACACGAACTGTCGTCGCCGACCAAAATATTGCCAATAGCCATGATAAAATTTGATGGGCTCTTCGTCTGCCGGGGCCGGTTTGCTCCGATCGATGCTGTAACTCCTGGTACTGTCAATTCTTTCTTTCCATTAAATTATAAAATTTTAAGGCAGTAATTCTATAACTCAATTTACTAAGGAACATATATTTTCAACTGTTAATTTCTCGGGTATCTATTGAATTGAATCCAAATACTATTGAAAATATTCTGTGACTAGCCCTTATATAATTGATATGTTGTGTATGACCTACAAAATAACCTGTAAAATATAAGGTTATATGTAATATCGTAATGTCGCATCCAATCGTATATTATGACGAAGAACTATTTCAAACGTTGCATTATTAACTCGCCTTCACTCTGCAGCATCCCACGAAGCGCTTATGCATTACGATTAAGATCAAGAATGGTGCATTTCTAATATTCAGAAACAAACACATAGTTTTTTATACGTGGTATAGCCAAGCGGCGGCTTTTACTGCTGCTCGGCTCGACCGGCCTCGCAGAATACCGGGGTAAAGTAGAGGTATCTTGCTGACTTTCCCAAAAAAAAAAACACTTGAAAAAAATGTATGTGCTTGCGTATGTTTTTTTATATTATACAACAACATTTGACGTTTACAGATGATCATAGCAATATCTAACAAAAAGCGAAATCTGGACAGGTGGGTTAGTGGGTGTTGAGAGTATTTTGTGCTAGGTGGCTTAGTGTTTAGCATATCAGTCTAATTTTCGGGTTTTTACGCTTTCAAGGAAAGGCCTATATCTAATGTAGAACTTATAAAGGCTAATAAAGAAAACTAAGGTGATGTTGACATTTGTCTCTTCACTCCCTTACTACCATTATACACTTTACATATAAATGTATAATAATTATTATACAATAATATCTAATATAAAGACGTTTATGCGAGTGATTCAAAGTAACAAATGTTGACTGAGGACCTTCGATGTTTGTTTAGGTAACTAAGTTTGGTTGTCGGGGCTCGGTTCACTGACCAAGTACGTATTTAACTTTAGACAATAACCGGCCCTCTCCAAAGGATGAGTAATGAAGTAAGCTTCCGCAAGTTTATCAATAAGAAGAAGTGTTAATGTTATTTACTGTTAACTTTCTATTTCGGACAGTTCGTTTAATGTAATCAAATTTGTAGTAATTTTATGTACTAATAAATTCAAAACGAAATCTAATTATTACAAATATCTATTTAAGTATTTAAATGGAGCGGCTTGACCGAGGAAGGACCACAATACTACCGTAAAATTGACGCGTATCGTATGATGAGTGATTGGAGACCATTACAGCAATCTGCCTTGGAGAGGCCCACGTAAAATAATTATGTTATTTCGTGCGTTGTAAGCATTAAAGGTTTCTTAAAGTTCTTTAACGAATTTTAGAAGCAATAAAATTTACATAAATACTAGCTAAAACTCGTGGCATCTGGCAGAAGGCAAATAAAACATAAAAAAAAGCAGAAAACACGGATCGATAACGTTTATAAACACATCGTTTCATATCACTTACATTTCTCTCATCTCATAGTCAGCTTTAATAGCGATAATTTACTTACGTAGCACTCCATCAATCCTATGTAGGATGCTCGGTAATGTCAGCTCTAGGAAACCAGTTCATTCAATTGTCGATGTCAGCCGCACGAGCGATTTGTCATATTTACATAACACCATTAATAAATTTCGCAAGATGACGCCACAATCATTGCTGCAAGTCCTGAGCCGGAGATGGAACCCACGCATATGAATTGTAATGTTCAAGTTGAACTAGTAGATACTATAGATGTAACATTAACTCACTGCTTTTCACCACTAATACATACTTCTTTAAGTGTTACAAGCGACCTGGCTTGTAACACTTAAACACGGTACTTGGAATTCTGATTCTATATTTTATTCTTTTGAAAACATTGCACTAGTCTAGGATTTCTTTTGTGTCATTAGTGAGAAAATTATCTTTCCCATACCATCTGTTTCTTAACGGAATCGAATCCACTGCCTGCACTACGTTGACCAACCGATAAGTTGAACAATTAATTTTACTGCCTTTAAGAGTAATTTTTTTCAATCATTAGTCATCCCCAAAAATATTAAAAGGCGTATTCATAAATCAATGTCGAATAATACCTTCTTTAGGTGACCACAGTACTTTTTTGGCATTCTAGAGGCAGTTGTCAACTGCCCAGGATATATTATAATGCCGCAAGTGTACGGCAATTCACAAACAAACACAGGAATTCTAGTATTCTGAAGACTAGTAACGCTAATCTGATAAGACGAATAGTCAGATGCAGTGACAGAGACAGGAAACGCAATCCAACACAACCGTACCCGAAAAATCAATAATACGATCAAGGATTTGTTGAAAAGAGAATTGAGCTATAACAGTAATAATTTTTTCCTGTACATATAAAGTAGTTTTTCAATGCAGAAAATATGTTTATAAAACTAACATCAAATCAAATTAAACTATTTGTTCATATTCGTGAAAACTAAAGTAGAGATGTTGATTGAAAAATGGATTTCATGACATAAATATTACGTTTTTATTGATAAAAGTATGTTTGTGTGCTCATTCGATTCGTATATCATCCCGAAACCACGTAAGAATATATGTGCAATAATACACATAATTGGTTTTGACATCTGAATAACGTTCTGACGTTCGAGGTATACCCTCGAACCATAGACTAAGAACTTATGTCTATCTTCGATCTTATAGGTAAAGAGTAAGCGATGCATGCGAATGCAACCTATTGTGAGGAGTTGCAGTAGCTTTGCCGGTCAGAAAGAAAGGTTTTATACTCTTTCTCTCTTCATGGTCCCTAAGTCGTAACTGTTCGGAAATACTATTGGCGACAGCTGATTTAATAAATTCAAAGTGCGTGGCACAAAATTCCAAGAGAAACACACAACCTCTCTCAGATTGCCAACCATCCAGGTGGTGTTATAGTATTGCACATGACATGTCGGTTAATCTTTGGGGGAGGCCTATGTTCAGCAGTGGACTTGTAATAGGCTGAAATGATGATGATGATGATGATGTCGGTTATGTAACGCTTTTAAAAAGTATGTCGGCTTAGGCATGCTCATTGCCTGATTAAATAAATAAAAAAAATAGCAATCTTTCCATTTAGCATCTAAAATATTTTTATTACAGAATCAATATAACAATTAAAATAAACATTAAGTGTAATTTCTCGAGGCATGGTACCAAAAACTGAAATTTATATTAATAAATGATTGTATTAATTCTTTTTTTTTTTAATGGAAAAGACGGCAAACGAGCAAGCAGTTCACCTGGTGGTAAGTTTTTTTTTTTTTAGTTTAACGTGGGGAAAGGTGCTCGCACCTACCCGTCACCGTTTCCGGTGACTGGTTATGTCGGGATCAGCATTGAAGATGCCGGACCGACTAAAACCCCACGGTAGATCTGCTGTTGGCCCAGTGGCCTTTACAGCTATATCGATAAGACTCGCGAGCAGGAGGCCCGCAAGTTTAATAAACAAAAAGGAACGACGACGCTGCTGACGCTGTGTCGCGCTCGGACCCCTGTTAACGAAAGAGAGACTCTCGACAAAAACTAGGGGGGGGCTGACGACAACCCAAGGGCCCCTCTTAGGAGGTAAAACCTCGGCTTGGGTTGCAATCTAATTTGGGCAAAACTTTGATGTTAAAAACGCCTTTGCACACGAGTTATCCTCGTGTATGGCGTGAATCTGTGACCGCGCGTTCGACGGGGAACAGCGCGGTGTGTGTGGGACATGTGAGCTGTCTGTGTAGTCTGTATGGTAATGTGAACGGGTGTTGTGTCCGCGAACGCATTGTTGTGTCTTGTGATAAGGTCGTCCTCGTCGATGAGGACGTTCTTGGGGCGCCTCTTGTCAGGCGGGTCGTTAAGCGCAGGAGTGTAATTTCCTAGCGCTGCTACTAACGGATTAGGATGATCCTTCAACTTTGCGAAATATCTTGTGGATATTTCTTTAAAGAGGGCCGCCAGAGTGGGCAGATTTAAGTCGCGGTGCAGGTCTGCATTCCGCATGTAGTAAGGTGCGCCGGTTGCTCGGCGCATGAAGCGGTTCTGAATCACTTGGAGTGGTTTCAGTCGCTGTTTCGGGACGTGGGCAAATACTACGCTTGCGTAAGACATAATAGGTCGTATGCAAGTTTTGTATAGTAGTAATTTATGTCTTAGTGACATTTTGTTAGTTTTGTTCGTAAGGTAATATAGGCGACCGGACACAAAGGCCGCCTTATTTCTTACGTTTCGGATGTGCTTAGTGAAGCTAAGTCTGTTGTCTAGGGTGACACCTAGATATTTCACTTCCGACACCCATGGTACGGGTTTGCCGAATAGTGATATCGAAGAGAATTTGCTTGATACCTTGCGTTTGGAAACGGGGTATTTTGCGAACAGGACTGCCTTGCTTTTTTTCCGGGTTGACATCGATTCTCCATGTCCTGAACCAATCGCTAAGTGCGTTGGCTGCGGCCTGGAGGCGAATGTGAACCCGCGATACGTTAGTATCGGAGGCGTATAGGGTGGTGTCGTCGGCGAAAAGAGCCGTTTCGACTTTATTGGTTTTTGGGATGTCGCTCGTGTAGAGCGTGTAGAGGGTAGGCGAGAGAACCGAGCCCTGCGGAACGCCGGCCCTTATGGGCCTGCTGTCCGAGAGGGTCCCCTCGACTCGATAGCGAAAAGTGCGATTTGACAAATAGGCTTGAATGATGTGCACAAGCCTGTCTGGCACTTCTAGTGTGTATAGCTTGTATAGCAAGCCGTTGTGCCAAACTTTGTCGAATGCCTTCGCGACATCGAAGAATAGAGCTCCTACCCGATTTTTCGGGTTTTCTTGAAAGCGCTCGAGTACGTGCTCCGTGAAGCGGTGCACTTGCTGAACACAAGAGTGTTTGGCTCGAAAACCAAACTGCTCGTTTGGAAGTAGATTTAAGGACTGAATATTGTCCTTTAATCGATTGAGAACTATGCGTTCATAGATTTTCCCCAGAGAGCTGAGGAGACTGATAGGGCGATAGCTGGAGGCTAGGTTTGTAGGTTTTCCTATTTTGGGAATTCCTATAACGACCTGGTGGTAGTGATTACAGTCGCCCACATACATCTGCAACACCATAGATGCTGCAGGTGCGTTGCCGGTCTTTCAGGATATTTGGGAGATGGGAGGGAAGAGGAGGGGAATAGGGAGGGGATGTGGGCCTCCGGTTACCTCACTCAGCGAACGAAACGCAGAAGCACAAGATGCCTCTACTTCACGCCGGTATTCTGCGAGGCCGTGGTATCAATGCGGTCGAGCCGGCCCATTCGAGCAGTAGCTAAAGCCGCCGCTTGGCGCAGCCACGCTTAAAAAATTCATTTTAAATGTAAAATTTACTTTCAAGTCTCGTTTCACGAGATTAAAAAAGCCCGCCTCCACTATATCTACTCCACTTTGTAAATTAGTATTACTCTGTTTTTGGTATTATATAGTATTAGGATTCCATGAACGTGTAGAGCATAGATGAAAGAAAACCTTTGCGGGTGTAAAGTGGGCGTAACTTTAAAATTACTGCTATTAGAATGCTCGTCGTAACGCAAGGTTACACGTAGGTGGATAGCACTCATGCATATCTTGTGGTGTAATCCCTTATGGGGATGAAATAAACCTAAAATCTATGGATGTTATCTCTCAAAATTCCTGTGACGCTTTATATAACGCACGGTCACGGGGGGACCGAGATGTTTGACGCCTTAATGTCAAAGTTGTCATGATTTAAATTATTAATTTAAGTCCGATCTACGCATATCGAGTATACATTTGAGGGAATGCAGTGGTACGCTTGGCTTTTTATTGAATTTAATTAATAACAGGATCCCAAAGCGATGGTAGCACCCAGCTATGTTGTAATATCAATTATTACCCAGCTATATCGTAATATTAATTATTTGGGACTATTTTAATTCCCTTAAAGACAAAACTACAGTCTGTGATTATATTCTAGATCACACCCAGCATAATATTCTCGTAAAAGAATACCGATACTTGTCAATGCTGAAATCTTTAACTGAAGGATATAACTTGTTTTGTTGAAGCTTCCACAGAAGTGCTTTTGTCCTGCACTATTATAGACAGAGGAATGAAAAAGATACTGGATTAGGTTAATCTTGTCCTGTAGCAGTAAAAGTTTTTGCTTTTTAAATTATACCAATAATTGAACATTTTTGAATATTATTCAAAGGCATAAACTATCGGCGGTCTATCTCCCGGAGAGATGATATAAATAATGATTGAGAATATTACCATCGCTTTTTGACATTTAATAAGTGTTTCATTACCATATTATGAGAAAAAAATTAAATTCAAAGGGTTTTTCTATGACATAATTAAATCGAAATAAGTAGTCCAATTTATGTCAACCGCTTCACTGCCAATTTAAAATAACTACAGATATACTCTTTGTTCTGTGTTCACATTTACGCTTTGCCTGGAAAAACATTTGGGTCGACTTATAAATTCAACATGCTATACTAACAATAATCTTCTTTTGTTTCAAAACCTAGTTTTGATACATACGTAATTATATAACAATTAAAAACAATAAGTATATGTGCAATTACATCGTAAAAAGAATCAAAAGAGGTGTATCGAAACACGGGACACAACACAATACAAGCAGACTCGAAAACCAATAATTTGAGTGTTGCATAAATATCGGCTCTGGGATTCAAACCCGGTATCCATGGCACTGGCAGTTAGATACGCTAACCACTTGGCCAAGAAGTTATCATAATACTGCTATGCTTTGTATCGTTAATAATAACTGAACATCCAAATAATTTAAATGATGCAAAACTGTCTACGAAAAGATATAAGAAAAGAAACACATTTTTTGTTGCATAATGATTTTTTTTATTACAAAGGGGAAAACGAGGTAGCAGCTCACCTAATGATAAGTGATTACCGTCACCCTCGTACATCTGCAAAAGGAACTGCAGGTTCCTTTAAGGATATTTTGGGGATCATGAAGTACAGAATATCGCTCACTACACTATTATCATAGTATATGCAGTTATTGGGTACGAAATTCTTTCTGTGGTGGCGGCGTAAGAAAATCTTTAACACTCATTTTTCTCAAGGTAATAAGGAAAACGCTCACAAAATCTCATTACATCGGAAAATATACAGACCGTTGATGATTGTAGCAAATCTTACCATTGTGGAAGATCATCTATGTATATACAGTAGTGACCTATGAACAGGCTGATGAAGTAAAATATTATTTTTAAAATGGACAATCGTAGTATGTACAACTACCAAATTAGTCTACTGTTGGACATAGGCCTCTACGAGAAAGTGCCAGCGAAAGCCGGTATGTATTTCTTGGAAGGTTTGCCCTGATATTACTACGCCAGACAAGCGGATTGGTAAGCGCAGTGCTGATACCCTGGTACCAGTGATACTGCCCACGTATTTTTGTTCGGCAAATTCGTATTAATATTTCGCCACCACTCCATCACCATGTTTGTCGGCTAGCATGTTGCACCACATGCATTCCAGGTTGGCTTTTGGCAAAGAAATGGTATATTCCTCTGTTTTATGTACTACATACGTTTGTACTTTGGTATGTAGTATGTACTATGCGTATTTATTTCAACAAAATTAAAATATCTATTTGGTACATAATGCCCACGCAAGCGGTGTAAAAATGCCTTAACCCCCAACTTAATGAACTCTCTATATTATTTTCTCGCAGCTTTAGATAAGCTTAAAACAAATTTTAATAAAAGATATTTCCAAAGTTATTATAGGGAGGAATGAATATCCACACCATAAATAGCGATCAAGGATGGTATGAGACACTTGAAACTCTAGCATTTCCACTGCTGAATACAAGAGGAATACAGCGTTGGCTTAACGACACTAATACCTTTTACACGGTCGTAATTAAAACTAGTGCCGTACACTCTACTTAACGCTTTATGTGTAACAAAAAAAAGGTAGACAAGGACAGAGATGTGTGTAGCATACAAATGACAATTAAATTATAAACACAAGGGCAAAGAATAATTTGGTTCCGATTCTTTTTGTATTACAACGATGAAAAAGTTTTGTTTGCTTTGTGTTACATAACGATTAATTCATAAAGTCGTTTGTTCTTTTTTGTATGGAAATAAAGTATGTCTATAATTTATACTTGCTATTGTTGTCACATGGTGTAACTCCATATTTCGTACTTAAAATAAATAAATAATTTATGAAACAAGTTCAAGTGCAGCTAAAATTTAATGATGTATTTCTATTTTATCGTAAGTCGAATGGGAGAACATGCCATTTCTTTATCCAAAGGTCAACCTTATCTGCATTCGGTACACCCTGCAGTGTTCACTCATAATAGATTGAAAAACTTACTAACATGGTGCATTATTAACTTGTAAGTCAGTACTATTGACAGTACCTTAGAGTTATGAACATTGTTGTCCCTTGACTGACGCAGTTGATTCGTTAACTGTAAATATATATTATAGTTACGAACCGCAAAATAATTGCTTTGTTTGAACAGGAGAACCGGTACTGGAGTTAAAAGTAATTGTACATTACGAGTATGTTCCGTTGGCTATTTTATAATAGATCACTTTGCTAGTCCATTCATCAGCGTCGTACAGTCACACATGCAAAAGACTAATCAGTTCAATCTGTAGCGGACGAAATTCAAGAATAGCTTAATACCCTATACTTAATCTTTGCCTGTATCATTTAACAACTTAAGCTATGGATTATGTACGACGAGTATGTGGTTTGATAATCGCAGCCTGGAATACTCGTCTGAATCAAGACAGTTTATACAATATTATTTACTAAGTTATATTAAATTTCTACATTTGTTTCTTGACTTTTTTTAAATACCAACGGGGTGGAAAAGGGAAATAAATATTATTTAAATGCCAACTCAAGATAAGACTAATTACGAAAGTATGTTCATGGTCTTTGGTAGTAAACCTGACTTAAACTTAGCACGTACTTTATGACTTATGCAATTAAGCTGTTATACAATATACATGTATATATGAAGGGTTATATAATAAATAAAATATAGCGCGGAAACTTATATCTATACTATTAGTATAGTGCATATTTGTATGAGTATATTTAAGAATAAATATAATATATGCACATATTTCCACATCACTGGCAAATAATAAAAATAAATTAGAATAGAAATATATGTAATAATATTTAGTATTACATTTAGAACTTTTTTTTTAAAAAAAGAAAAGAAAATATTTAGAACGCCATTGAAGCTTATTCGTAAAATAAACTACCAGTGATAGCGACATTATTCTCATTTTTGTTTAGGCCATTAATTAAAGCTTTACACACTAAATAGTAATTAATTGCATATCTGTGACCCCGAGGGTGTAACGTTTGTAGTTGATGCAACAATCAATGTTTAAACATAACCATTACGTTTTGAATATCTTATTTTATGTTTTATGAACCACGCTATATTAGAACGTGTATTAGAGCTGGTAGTGAGGCGGACTGTGTGCACGTTGGGTACTCTTATTGTAATAAAATAAAACTTACGTCAAAGAATAAAGAATTTTAATTTTATTGATTTGCCGTGAAGTGCAGTCATTGTGGGAAAATTATTTTCAATCATATTATTTGTGTAGCGATGACCGCGTGATCTGCCTTCAGTGCATATCTCAGCGCCGGCCAACCGGTGTAACATATATTTGTGTAACAATCTTTATCACCATACGCATCTTATATCTTAAATCCTTAAGCATCAGGGCATAAGATGCCATAAGACAAAATCCGATCGGTTACCCAATTAAATAAATAAAATGTGTTATGGAACTAGTACAAGAGATAATAATAATTGTCAATGTAATTAAGTTTCACCAAATGACAACAATTGCAAGTATAAATTAAATATTTGTGTTTTTATAAGTTATTTCTCTTAATTTTTAGGTTTATATATATATATATATATGGTAGGTGATGGACATTTACTTGATGGGATCGCAAAGTTTTCTAAAAATTCACTTTAATGTATATTGCGCAAATAATTTGTTGATAGTACACATTTCCGCATTTGTTCAAAGTCATCAGGATCACTTTTATGAACACAGCATAGAATTTAGAAACTGTCATTTTGTGTTCCTAATTTAATATATAAGGTGAACGTGTACCGTAATATTTTGAAATAATCTAAAATGTCACGGTTGCGTAAAGTCCATTAATACTTCTAAATCAATGAATCGAATTTATGATTCATTTAGCTTCGACCCTTAGCGACTCTTCGATTAAATTATGTTAATGATAAAAGAGCCTACTGTTAAAAGTTCTTAATGGAAACATCCATAAAGATTATGTGCCCTCTATCTTATGTCCATGTCCATTAAAATGGATAATATCTGTTTAAGCCGACTGGACATTAGTGGAGTATCAATATATATAGTCAGGTGTTAATAATAATGTGATGTATTAGTTTAATCTTGTAATATGTGTTGTAATAACACTTCATGTTCAATTATAATCCCAACGCTCTTAGTGATACGTGTATCAATATTACTGACTAGTGGATTAAAAGCTTAAATGAATAAACTTAAGCTAAAGATCATCAGTCTTCCCAAACATTACAGTATTAGTTCGTGTCAATGCTCACTACAGATATGGAAATTATAAAAAAAAAATAAAGACGAAGGAGTAATTAATGAAACATGCAAAAATGTGTACCAAGGCGAAGCGGCGAAAAAATCTTTCATCCTTTTCCTTCCCGTGGGTGGCGTGAAAGGCCACTGAGGAAAAAGTCTTGGAAATTTCATCGCAATCCGAGAGATTAAACCCAGAGACGAGGCTCGCTGAAATACGAAAAGTGAGTTGCGAAAGCCTTATGCTAAGTCGTGCCAAATGAAATTTCGTATTTTCAGCCATTTGGGGTGACGGTGTTAACGTTTGGAGTATCAGATACCATAGACGCTGCTGGTAGCAGATTTGTAGAGCTGTTGCCTTTAATGGAACATTATCATAGATAAACAGACTAAATTTGCAACATGACGCCCTATTTTGTACGGTATTCGTATGTGACGAGGATCTCTGGCCATTGTCAAGACGGGTGGAAACAAGTAAGATGTTAATACGCATCTTCCTGCACTAGAACAAAAAAAAAAAAACTGCGGTTGCCAACCCGCTCGCCAGGCGTGGCAACTAAGGCAAACCCCCATGATGAGAGGTAGAAAAAGCAATGGCCCCAGTCCCCGGCGGCCTCGCTAGTCCTGGCTATGGTGGCAGCCATGGTAACGGCGAGGCAGGGGTGCGAAGAATCACCGGCTGATTTCTAGCTGCCAACCCAAACGACTGGACCTGGCAACATATAACGCACGCACATTGAGGACCGACGAGAAGATACTAGAACTGGAAGAAGAAGTAAGCAAGTTACACTGGAGTATTATGGGGTTGTCTGAAGTCCGAAGACAGGAGAGGACTCTATAATCCTAAAATCCTTAGTAACTTGTTCTACTACCGGCAGGGTGACCATCTGTCCCATGGAGGTGTCGGGTTTATCGTCCACAGGTCTCTCATCAACAACGTGATCGAGATCGGAAGTGTGTCGAGTAGGGTCGCGTACCTTATACTCAGAATAACCAAAAGGTATTCGCTGAAGGTCATACACCAACCTCGACACACCCTGATGATGAAGTGGAGGCAATGTATGAGGATATTTCAAGAGCCATGCATTGCTCTAAGACTCACTACACGGTGTTGATGGGAGACTTTAACGCAAAACTAGGTACGAAAAAGGCGATGAGCTGATAGTGGGGAACTTTGGAGTAGGGCAACGGAACCCAAGAGGGCAACAGCTGGCTGACTTCATGGCAAAGGAGGGATTCTTTATGATGAACTCCTATTTCCAGAAGCGGCCCCACAGGAAGTGGACATGGATGAGCCCGGACGGTACCACAAAAATGAGATCGACTTCATCATGACGACCAAGCGTCAGCTGTTCACTGATGTCTCTGTGATCACTAGGGTAAAACCAGCAGTGATCACCGAATGGTAAGAGGCACACTGAACCTTAACATTAGGCTCGAGCGGTCTCGTCTGGTGAAGTCTACGCTCCGCCCACCACGTGCCCTTATCCAGAACCCTGAGAGCTTTCAGCTCGAATTGCATAATCGCTTTCATTGCCTAGACGATTGCGTTACAGTGGACGATACGAATAGCAGGCTAGTGGAAACTGTCCATGCGGTAGGAGCTAAGTTTTGCAGGACCCGCCACACGAACAAGCCCCAAAAGCTCTCTGATCACACTCTTAAACTCATGAAAGCCAGGCGTGAGATAAAGCTGCAGTCTACAACGGATGCGTCAGCGTATCGGCTACTGAATAGACAGATCTCCAAATGTATGAGGCAAGACTTACGCAAATTCAATACAGCCTGTATTGAAAAAGCGATAGAGCGGAACCAAGGCTCCAAAGTCTTCGCCAGAGATCTGTCTATCGGAAAGAGCCAACTGACCAAGCTGAAGACCGAAAGCGGCGCAGTCATTTCCGCTGGAGCCGAGATTTTGAGTGAGATCGAGAGATTTTACGGACAGCTGTACACAACGTCGTTGAAACCACACACTGATGTGAGTAACGACCCAAGAGCCAAGCTTATCCGACATTACTCCGATAACATCCCGGACGTCAGTCTGAGCGAGATTAGGATGGCTCTCAAACAGCTTAAAAACGGCAAGGCGCCGGGTGTGGACGGAATTACAGCTGAGCTTCTGAAAGCGGGTGGAAAACCGATACTTGTTGTCCTTCAGAAGCTGTTTAATTCCGTCATTCATAGCGGTGTTACGCCGAAAGCGTGGAGTAGAAGCGTGGATGTCCTATTCTTCAAGATAACTGCCTTTTGAAGAATTATAGACCGATATCGCTTCTAAGCCGCATCTACATGCTGTTTTCGAGAGTCATCTCAAATCGTCTAGTGAACAGACTTGACGACTTCCAGCCTCCCGAACAAGCCGGATTCCGAAAAGGCTATAGTACCATAGACCACATACATACTCTTCGCCAGATTGTACAGAAGGCCGAGGAGTACAACTTGCCATTATGTCTGGCGTATGTGGACTATGAGAAAGCCTTCGATTCAGTCGAAATTTGGGCGGTGCTACAGTCTCCAGCGGTGCCAGATAGACTCTCGGTATATCGAAGTGCTGAGGTGTTTGTACAATGAGGCTACGATGTCTATCCGAGTACAGAATCAGAGTACGAAACCAATCCAACTGCAGAAAGGTGTAAGACAGGGTGATGTCATATCCCTGAAACTCTTCACCGCTGCATTGGAAGATGTTTTCAAGCAGCTGAACTGGAAAGGATACGGTATCAACATCAATGGCGAATACATCACTCACCTTCGATTTGCCGACGACATAGTTCTTATGGCAGGATCGCTGGAGGAGCTCAGTACAATGCTCAATGACCTCAATAACGTCTCCCAACAGGTTGGTCTTAAGATGAACATGGACAAGACGAAGTTCATGTCAAACGTCCATGTCACACCAATACCGGTTGTTGTTGGGAACAATAGGCTCGAAGTTGTAGACGAGTACGTATACCTGGGACAAATTGTCCGATTAGGTAAGTCCAACTTCGACTCAGAGGTCAATCGACGAATCCAACTCGGCTGGGCTGCGTTCGGGAAACTACGTCATATCTTCTCGTCGAGTATACCGCAAAGCCTCAAGACGAAAGTATACAATCAGTGCGTGTTGCCAGTGATGACATACGGATCCGAGACTTGGTCCTTCACTGCAGCCCGTATGAGGAAGCTCAAAGTTGCTCAGCGCGCTATGGAAAGGGCTATGCTCGGTGTTTCTCTGCGTGATAGAGTCTGCAACGATAATATCCGCAGCAGAACTAAGGTAACCGACATAGCCGTAAAGATCAGCAAGCTGAAGTGGCAATGGGCCGGCCACATAGCTCGCAGAACTGACAACCGCTGGGGAAAAAAGGTTCTTGAGTGGCAGCCACGTACGGGCAAACGCAGTGTAGGACGACCCCCCACAAGATGGAGTGACGACCTGCGCAGTGTTGCGGGAAGTCGATGGATGCAGGTGGCTCAGGACCGTGCTTCGTGGCAATCTTTGGGGGAGGCCTATGTTCAGCAGTGGACTTCTAATAGGATGAAATGATGATGATGATGATGTCAGTAATATTTCTCCGCATAAAAAAGATATCAAAATCAATACAGAAATGCTTGCATAGTTAGCAACCTTGCTTGAATAAAAAATTAAAGATAACAGGTAATGTTTATAAATAATAGTATAATTGAATTTTTTACTTAAAAGCTCGTAGAATATTAACATTAAAATAAGTTTGAGCACAAAATTACTTCGTACAATTTTACATTATTAAATTTAAAATGAAAACTATTGGTTGCTGCAGGTGCTAGAAATTCTGCGCAGAAATAATACTTCGACGTTTCTATTTGGTTTCCAGACTATCTATTATTTTAACAAGAACATGCCGAAATGCGGCAAGAACGGTGCGGTGGATTAACTTGCCGGCAAAGTTTTAGTTCACCAAAACGGTTAGTTCGGGAGTTCGCTTTACTTAGCGTTCGATACCGAGCTAAGTTATCTAAGTTAGCTTTTGCTAACTTGTGGCTTAAAGTTAGAATATGCAATTTTCCCTGGCATTTCAATTATACTTGTTTAACGGTAGAAGCTTAGATTCAAATTGGTTGTTTTATTTCATAGCTATGCAGCATATTATATTTTAATATTGTAAAAAATATAAATCCTTTTTAAAATAATGATTACTAAATCCCATAGACAAGTGATGGAAAGCAAAACTACTAAAATTAGGGGTGGGTATTATGTTCACCAACCCGCTTTTTTTTTTTTTTTTTTTATAGAAGAAGGGGGCAAACGAGCGTGCGGCTCACCTGATGGTAAGTGATCACCGACGCCCACGAACATCCACAACACCAGAGGAGCTACAGATGTGCTGCCGGCCGCTTGCCTAGCGTTGTGACTGTGGGTAAATCTTCTAAGAATGTACGCCATTGCTGGCACTTTTTTGGAGCGGGCTACGTACATACTGAACATAAGCGACCCCGTATGTTCAGCAGTGAATAAAATAAGCAGAAGTAGTAAACGAGACAAACAACTGACGGTTTTTGTTACTAGTTGAATGCTCTGATAATACATACGCTTACAAGAGGAACGTCCAATGATATCTGAATGCTTCATCTACCATGAATCATGGCAGATGAAGTTTTCATTTCAGTTTCTGAATGAAATATTGAAACATAAAAAATAAACTTTTCTTATATACGAAATCGTATTCAAATGAGGAGCAAAAGCAATTTGAGCTGAAAGTCATAAAAGTCGTCTGGGCCTGTCGTCCACGAAGGCGCCGTCGCTTCGCCTCCTCAAAGCGCCTCTGCAACTATTAAAAAGTTTAGGGCTTCTATTTTTGGCTCTCGCTAACGCGGCCGCACCAAATAAGAGTTATGTGACAACTTGTGAAAGTAAGTTAGTTACATACGTAAAAATTTACCGATCAGATGTTTCGGTTGCATGTCTTTATTTCCATTCCTAATTAACTGCTGTTTCTGTTTCTTTGAAACAATATATTCGAATTTTATGGTTTAACAAACTGTGCCACAAGACATGTCCCATTAGAATCTGAATAAAAAGGCAAGAATTATCTAATTCCCGCTATAGAAAGACCACTAATAAGCCACACAAGGCCGGTGGACTGACAGCAGCATCCATACATGTCTGATACTACAAACGCGATACGCCTGCTAAGCGCAACCATTACAGTAACCTGCTTCTAGCTTAAGAGAGGCCAATGTAAAGCAGAAAATGATTAAGCATTACGCGTTGCACGCATTAAAGGTTTCTTGCAGACATTTAATTAATTTTATAAAGCTATGGAATTAACAAGTATAACAGCTAAAACGTTTTGCCATCCGAAACCTGGTTGTTAACCTCAAAAAATGAAATACTGAAAATACACATCCATTAATGAGAGCAGGATCTAAGGTACAATGCGTCTAGTTTGCGTTAAAGAAAAATCCTTCCAATTAATTTTTTTTTGAAGAATATCCCACTATGAAAAATAAAGATAAGAAGATGCAGATGTAATAGTGTAATTTCTATCATCACGGAACCTTCATTTAGACACTAAAATATAAAATTCGCGAGGCGATTGAATTAAAAAATCATCCTAATTTCAATAGAGAAGATGCCTGGGTGCTACCACCGGCTTGGGATCCAGTAATAAAGAAAATTAAATCTTAAACCAAGCATACCACTGCACGACCTCAAGATACTGTAAGCACATTATGCGTATATCGGACTAAAAATTTTTAAATAAAAGTTGAAGGTAGCCCAAGCTAACTATGACATTTGGATGTCTAACACCTCATTCTCCCCGTGACCACTTACTTGCTGCTCGGGTTGCTGTAAAGAATCGAAATATAAAAACTAAATATAATAACTATTTAAAAAACTAAATATAATAACGAATATAAAAACTAAGTAAAAGTTGTTCCATTGGGCCGGCTCGTCCAGGTTATTACCACGGCCTCGTAGAATACCGGTGTGAAGTAGAGGCATCTTGTGCTTCTGTTGTGTTCTTGTGTTTCGTTCGGTGAGTGAGGTAACCGGAGGCCCACACCCACTTCCCATCTCCCTCCTCATCCCATCTCCCAAAAAATTCAAAAGTTAAGAAAGTTTTGTTTATTTATCAGAAGATTTATCAATTTAGGTGTGCTTTAATAAAAGTTCGGATTTAATAAATAAATAAATACGAAAGTAATAAATGCTAACACACACATACAAACTAATGCATGTCCAATTCCTTACGTGGTAATCAGAGGTTAGCGGAGGTTAACATTAGTAGATGTTTCCTTTTGCGACCTTAATAGGCTTAATAGTTATACCCTAACACTTCCAGTCCTTTGCTGTACACATCAGAAAGTAGCAGCCTGTAAGTTCCCACTGCTGGGCAAAGGCCTCCTTCTCAAATACGAGTATCAGAGAGGGTTTAGGAGCCGGGAAGGGCCCGCCACGCTGCTCAAGTGCGGGTTGGCGGGCTTCACATATCCTCGAAATAATTTATTATTTCTCAGACATGCATGTTTCCTCACGATATTTTCCTTCACCGCGTAGCACGTGGTAAATAAAGCACTTAAAATTGCTATTAACAATTTTAGTGGTGCCGGCACCGGGGATCGAACCTAGATCACTCGCGCTCTTTGAAACTAAAGTGAGCGCCCGACCACTAGGGTCAGGGCGCTCAGGTTAGTTGGAGGTTAAAACTAACTAAAATAGAATGTAATCACCAATTCGCGCAGCAAATATGGCGATAACATAAACTCATCCAAGTTGGGAGAGACCTACGTCCAACAGTGGAATGTTTACAAGCGGATGAAAACGAAAAGTTGAGAAATGTTTACATAAACAATTTAATATTTATTTAAGTAAATGTTTCTCTTCTTCACGAACCTCCACTTCGTCTATATTGAGAGGTGAAAGTTAACTAATAAATTGTTAATAACTTACATAACACATGTGCCTGACGTAAAAAACCAAAATATGTTTTTAATCATAAGCATAGATGCAGAGGGGAGAGTGGTGTTAATTGAGACATCCTCACATAAGTACTTTTTAATATTTCAGGGAAGCATCGTTCAAAAATAGACAAATAATAAGGGTCTGAGCTTTTTTTTAAATATACGCCGGTACCTACGTACTTCATGTTTCGGAGACATATAACTTTGAGTATTGCGAGCAAGTTGTATCTGTAGGTGCGCTGCAACGCATAATTTAATGAACACGGCCTATAAATTAAACCGCATTCGCGTGGAGACATTTGAAATACTCGACTTCGTTGATAATGATGTCAAGACATGAAAAAAGTAATAATGTTTGGATTAATTTCATTTGTTTTTATTTATTTAGATATTTTACTAATAATATTTTTTATTGTATCTTATTTATGTTATGAAATTTTATGTATCTATACATATTTATGTGTACAACCCGACCAGAGAAAAATATATATAAAATAAATCATAAAAATTGTAATAATAATGTATCCGTGACACAGACAAACTACTTATATTTTTGAATTTTTATTCATAAAATATTAATACTTTTATTTATAATTATAATCACTCACGCCTGTCACTTCTGCGTGATTGACAGATGTAACTGATTGCCGTTATGGTACGACGCGTAGCTAAACAGGCATCCGCAAATCACTTTTCGCTTCTCCGGGAGATAGAATGTAAGGTGCGAGCCTCGTCGTCGTGGTTTGCACCCTCTTTTGATATCTTTAATCCGCCACCGGTTGCATGACGTGAGATTTGTGGGACTCTTGTAACACTTACGGCATGGAAGGAGCATTTTCTTATGCTGTTATCACTCGGTAGTATTTTATTTACTGGCAATGGAACACTTAAATAATATCTTATCTAGAGTTAAAGTGATCAAAGCTGCAGTCGTATTAAAATCACAGATTATCTTGTAAATAAAAGACGATAAATGAAACTGAAAATGGGTCATGAACATAATTACATGAATATCAAAGTATAAAGCGTTCACAATAAATTGATATTAATGTATAGATAAAGAAGTTACATTTACTTACGGCGTAACATATATGAAGATATTCTAAATTTACTATATTGTTAATATTTTACTATACATTGACTGATAGATAAACAAAATACTATAATATAATATAATACTAGTTTATGTCCATAGTCCCAGTAGTTTTCTGATAACATATTAAAACTGCAACCTTAAGAATTATGAATAATGTTTCGCAATGTTTCCTTTTTAGAGCGAGGCATAAACATTGTTAATGCCCAGTCAGCAAGAAACTTTAAGCTGTAAATTTCAATAGTGTGTATAGGCCACAAATTCATAGTAAACCAGCTTAAACTCGTTAAAGTAGCGCCAAGTCGGCGCTTATATGCCGTAGGCGCACAATAGGAGGCAGACATGCAAGTCGCTACCTATTTGCAATTCGATTCTGCGCTTGAAATATAGAGCAAGGGTTCCCGCTTAGCATTATGAGACATTAACTCAAGCATTTCGGTTAAAGTACAAATTTATTGCATAAATGATTAAGACATAGATCGAATGAGCGAAACAAACAATCGCAAATAATGAAGGCCATGTACGTAATTTAATACTTAAAATGTTTTTTAGTTAGTTTGAACACGTTATTCAATAATAATAAGGGTGTGTGTGAAAGAGATTAACGAACATGGCCAAGGCATGAACACATTATTCAGTAATAATAAGTGTGTTTGTGTAAGGGATTAACGAACATGGCCAAGGCAGAAGCCAAGTACCACAAATTGTTGATATTAAGAGCAACAACAATGGTGCAAAGGTACCAACACTGCGCTCTCTAACCCGCCCGCCCAGCATGGTCAACATGGGCAATGCAATCCAAGGCCTATGTCTAGCTGTGGACTTTCAAAGACAGAAAGCAGTCTTTTAGTAGTAGTATTTTAACTATATTTTATGTACTACTTTTAATAACTATTTCAGTAGGTTCGAAAATTTATTTCAAGAACCTCTTGCAAATACTCTAAAATTTACGTTCGTTAATTTTCAAGGGGGTCACGAGGTTCAATGACATGACAAATCTCTTCAAACGTTTTAAAATGCAAAGTTGAGTTAAAAGAACATTTACATACGTCACTAGGTCATGCGGAAATTAAAATCGCCATTGTGGAAATCTTCAAGCAGTCAATTTGTAGTAAAATGTACCCAAAGTGGTACATTTTATTCGACGTGATTATTTTTTGCTGTGAAAAAACTGCCTCTTCCTTTTTGCCCTGGATGCCGTAAGTTATAAGTATTCGTCAATAAGGGAAAAGTCCTGTTAAGCTCATGGGAATTGTAAGAAAACACGGCGACAAGATCCCGCAGTGTCCAATCTCCCGGAGACGTGAAAAGTGGGTTGCGGAAATCCGTTTGGATACGCTGTGTCTATGTGGATATTAGTCCTCAAGGGTGACAACGCACCTGAGACCTTCTTGATTGAGGTTGTATACAGGTGTCCATGGGCTGCAATTGCCTCTTACCATCAGGAGGACAGTTTTTCTTCATCAAACAAAAATGAAACTAACTAGATTAGATTAGACTAGACTTGTGTTTCTAATACTTAGGTACTCTCATTGTGATCAGTAGATGATTTTTACTTTATGCCACATACGTGACACTTTTTTTTTTTTTATGAAAAAATAGGCCTGCGTTTGACCTCAATCTTGCCCGATGGAAAGCGAAGATGAGGCCTAGGATGGTACACACTTGCCTAGATGTCTGTTCACTTTGGCCTTGAAGATATCCAGGTTATAGGCCTCCGGAAAAACCGACCTCGGCAGAGAGTTCCACTCCTTAGCCGTCCGCACAAAGAAAGAAGAGGCAAACCGCCTCGTGCGTAATGGAGGAATGTCTACAACATAAGGGTGGAACTTCTCGCCGCGTCTAGTCGTTCGGTGATGGAAAGGGGAAGAGGGTATTAGGTTATGCAAAACCTCCGCACACTCTCCGAAATGAATTCGATAAAAAACCGAGAGGCAGGCCACTCGTCTACGGTGTTCGAGGCTTTGAAGTTTTGCCTCTACTAGTGAGTCACTGCCTATGATCCTCTTCGCTCGGCGCTCCAACGAGTCCAAAGCATTAAGCTGATGTTTAGCCGAACCATCCCAGAGGTGGGAACAGTATTCCATGCAAGAGCGGACTTGAGCTTTGTATAGATTTAAGAGCTGCTCCGATGTGAAGTACCGTCTCACCCCCGAGAGGATACTAAGTTTTTTGGCAGCAGTGTTTGCTATGGACTCGATGTAACGACCGAAATTTAGGTTAAAAGAGAGATCTATACCTAAGAGCTCAAAACGGTCATTTACCGGAACGGGGACATTCCGGAAAGTCGGAGTCAGTTGGAATGGACTCCGTTTCGCCGAAAAAAGACAAGCCTATGTTTTTGAGGGGTTAAACTCGACCAAATTGGCATCACCCCATTGGGAAACAGCCTCCAAAGTCGAGTTCACCCCCTCAATCATCGATTCTCTGAAAGACTGGACTTTTGCCCCAGACTTCGCAACGGACAGGTATCTCCCCGAGACTGTGCTGTCATCTGCATACCCAAATATATTGGGTGTTACCAGCAGGTCGTTGATGTGCAGAAAACCCTGAGGCACACCGGCATTAATATCATGGAGATCGGACGAGGCGCCATTAATGACAACCCGAATCGATCTGTTCCTCAGGAAATCCTCGATCCAGATACAAAGCTCGGGAGCAATACCATATGCCGGAAGCTTGCCAATGAGACTTGCGTGCCAGACCCTGTCGAAAGCCTTAGAGATATCAAGAGACACGGCAAGAGCTTCACCGTGTCTCTCAATGGCTTCGCTCCAGTGGTGAATAGCATACACAAGAAGATCCCCAGTAGATCGGCCTCGATGAAACCCGAATTGACGGTCACTGAGGAGGTCGTTGTCCTCCAGGTATGCAAGGAGGCGGTTGTTTAAAACGCGCTCCATAACCTTACAGAGTATGGAGGTGATTGCGATAGGTCGGTAGTTGGCAGAGTCGGCACGACTTCCTTTCTTAGGTACAGGTTGGACATTGGCAATCTTCCAGGGCTTCGGAACTTGACCAGTCCTCAGGGACAAGCGATAGAGGCGAGTCAGAACAGGAGACAACTCAGGCGCACATGACCGCAAGACAATGGCAGGAATGCCGTCTGGCCCACTAGCCTTATTCACATCTAGAGTTCTGAGTATTTTGAGTACCTCTTTTTGCCGAATGTGTACCTCAGGCATTGCAGAGTCACAACGAGGTAGCAAAGGTGGGCAGTTATCAGCTGCATCTAGTTGTGAATTCTTCGCAAATAGAGAGGCAAACATGTCTGCTTTCTCTTTGGCGGTGTGAGCTAATGAGCCATCAGACTTCTGCAATGGCGGGAAAGAAGACCGGCAGAAATTGGCTTCGACCGATTTGGCAAGAGACCAGAAAGCTTTACTCCCGGACGGGTAAGACGCTAGTTTGGCTCCAATACGGCCAATATGGTCGAAACGGGCCTTGCAGAGGGCACGTTTGCAGGACTTGGCAGCACTATTGAAGGCTCTTTTCAGTTTCGGGACTTTCGGCGCTTTGCGGGCTCGAGCATCCGCCCACTCTTGGTAAGCTAAGTGCTTAAGTGCTTCGGCACTATCACACTCAGAGTTGAACCAAGGGCGGGCTCTCACATGGAGTGAGATATCAGAATATGGAACAAAATATTCCATAGCCTGATATATCACTCCAGAAACAGCATCCGCGCAGCACGCCGGGTCGTCTGAAGAGAAGCATAAGTGCTGCCATGTGTTCGGATTCAGGTGGCGAGTAGACAGACACAGATTTCACCAGACAGTGGTCGGAGCTACCTAACGGGGAGGAGACTGCAACTTGATATTGGTCTGGATCAGTTGTCATCATAAGGTCCAAGCAATTGGCCGTGTGGCCATCAATATCAGGTATCCGAGTAGCGCCAGCTACCACTTGGGAGAGACCTAGCGGTAGAGCAAATGCGTATGCTAATCTCCCGGCATGGTCAGTGTTTAGGTATGGGTACAGCCACTCCTGGTGGTGGGCGTTGAAGTCCCCCAGAACAACTAGCTGCGCTGACGGGTACCTGAGCTGAGCTTTTTCCGCAGAGTCAGTTAGATACTGAAAGAGCCTGGTCGTCTCCATGTTGTCGGTATGCGACCGATAAACACTGGCATAGAGTATCTGCTCCAAGCCAGTGTTCACCAGAACCCACAATACGGAAAAACTGGAATCCTCTAGGTTACGGAGACGTCGACAGCAGATGTCATCGCGAGCATACACGTAGGTGCCAGCGCGAGATTTGAAGTTGTGTTCCAGGGTGTAACCTGGGTAGTGCAAGTATGCTGCATCAGCTGGACATCTGATTTGCGTCTCCGTGAGGAACAGCAGATGTGGTTTTTCAGTCTCAAGGTGGTGATGGACTGGAACGAGATTGGAGTGCAGACCTCGGATGTTGGAGAGGTGCACTTTTAGTGCAAGGGAGTGCAACCGCTGTTTAACCAGTTTCTTATTATTAACTTTTTTCATTATTATTTTTGGTGAACAGACAGACAGAAAGGGGACAGTTAGGCGAGGCATAGCTAAAACGAATACCAAGCGGTACAATCATAGTGCTGCACTGATGGGAGACTGGTCTGGAGCGCGCGGGGACGCCCTAACCCCCCCAAAGATGTTCACCGGGCCCTCGCATCTGGTCGCCAACCAGCACGATGACGCATCCTGGGATTTTTCGCGAGTTGGCGGGGCAGCCTTTCATAGGTGGCTAACCTACTAGTTGGGCCCCCTACTACCTGCGGTCGGCCAGCGGAAGACCGTGCTTAGGATCCCGCTACCCTCCTCGAACAGTCACCCATTGATTATGAACCACCAACCAGGTAGAATACACTCAAAGAGTATAAAATCTAGGAAATTCTATAAACTCAACCTTAGGAATATTGTCATACGAGTAACTCACAGACGCTATTCGAGACTATTTCCCAAAAACTAGTGAAGCATGCATTGACATTCCCCAAAGTTGCGAGAATACCATGAATACAGGTGGTGTACATAGGTAACTAAATAGTCTCTGAGGCAACCTATGAACACCAGTGGTTTTATATATGGACAGGCTGTAATGTTGACAGTAGATTGCATTTGACAACACAAGCGTATTATAGAAGAGTCCTATAGTTTGGTTTGATACACATTCTGAACAATGTTTTTATTCTATTTAAATAGATAAAAAGAGTTATACAGTGCATTACATAAGGTGCTACGTTTATAGATTGTAAAAATACTTGACTAGGAAAGTGCTTCCTTTAATGCCAATTTGCTTTAGGCATCAAAGGAAAATCTAACATGGAGTTGTTGTTCGCTGGTTGCTACAACACAGTACAGGTAGTTGTTACTTAAATGTAGCCTTTATAATGAGTTTCTTCATCAGCTTTTTAAGTGAAAAAACTGTCAAGCTAGAACCATAACGTATTACCAAGAATTCTCACATTCGCGTGTTTAACGTAACGGTTCATTGCCTATGGGACCAGGCTATAATAAATAAAACACATTTTTTATCAAATTTAAATTAATTTCTTCATAGCGTTTATTTCCTCGGCCCGTCGACGTCGCCGTCGCAAACTAAACGCATTAAAGCACGAACTCACGATAACACAATTATGTTTTAATTTATATACGCCATAGGCTTCGCACGCGACCTACCTCGGTCGTTTACACGCACCTTTATCAAATGAACCGAGACTTGGCGAGCTTTTACTAATTATTAAGATAAATATTGTTTTAACTACACCTTGTTTTTGGGATTCAGTGTCGTTAACTTAAATTAATTGACACGCGGTTAAATCAAACTAACTGTACGATTTGTAACGAGAGCTTTCATGTAAATGTATGTAAAACTCACAAACACATTTAGGAATTGTATTTTATTCATATAACACTATTATTTAGACAATGCTTAGAAATACTACAGCGATCTGAATAATTTACATCTGACATATTGTGATGATAATCAGGCATCTGTCAAAGGCCTTAGTCAACTTTTACGACACTCCCGAAATTACATGGGACGGCAAATAATCCTGATAGATACAATAACAGACTTGAAAATATATTTTTTTGTATTATGTACTGTATACAGATTTTATTTTGTTGGATTCATCTTTGGCGTTTTCTTGATATTAAAAAACACAAATTGTGTATATATGATACTAATTCATTCTATTCCAAAATTACGAAATGTATTTGTTAAAAAAAAACAGATACACCTAATAGTCCGCGGTTAGAATCGTTTACGTAAGCAACATAAACACAGCATCCCTGCGACCCCAAACGTTTAGAATATATTGCAAGGGGAATAATATTATCTGTGCGTATAAAAGTAGAGGTCATGCATTCAGTGCAAGAATAACTTAGAATCGGTTTAAGTTATAAACCTTTTGCTTCGATTTTTTTGTTTTGGCATGCTTGTGGCTGGTATCTCTTTAAATTGCTTAATCACTATGTATTTTAGACAAATATGCTTATCATCACCAATAACTCATATCATATTATATCACATTAATTCGATAATACAATGAGTCAAAACACCAAAGTTGTATGGGTTAACCAAAATACACAAGTCACGTGTTCCACTACGTCCGATATTAAGCCAAATCGAATCACTTACACATTTACTCAGCACGAAACGAAATAACTGTCACCGCTCAGAGGACACACAAGAGCACACACAAATCTCTATCATTTTGTCAGTGGGGTAAAAGATCTACGTATTACTGACATTGAAACTATAGCCCGTTTTGATTTTCAATCATTAATCACATGGCAACCTGTTGAAAATGCATCTCAATTATAGGAAGAAAGCAGAGAACAACATCCATCCTTACTTACTTAGACATCGCCTCAAATCTGGCTGTCTGTTGTGGAACGAAGAGTTCCACAAACAAGTAGATGATGAGGCGATGGGAGAGTTCTTCATACTTCTTTCGTTAAATACGGTTTAGAAGCGGTAACGATATTGTCACAATCGTAACATTTTTTTTTTTTATGAAAAATTAGGCCTGCGTTTGACCTCAATCTTGCCCGATGGAAAGCGAAGATGAGGCCTAGGATGGTACACGCTTGCCTAGATGTCTGTTCACTTTGGCCTTGAAGATATCCAGGTTATAGGCCTCCGGAAAAACCGACCTCGGCAGAGAGTTCCACTCCTTATCCGTCCTCACAAAGAAAGAAGAGGCAAACCGCCTCGTGCGTAATGGAGGAATGTCTACAACATAAGGGTGGAACTTCTCGCCGCGTCTAGTCGTTCGGTGATGGAAAGGGGAAGAGGGTATTAGGTTATGCAAAACCTCCGCACACTCTCCGAAATGAATTCGATAAAAAACCGAGAGGCAGGCCACTCGTCTACGGTGTTCGAGGCTTTGAAGTTTTGCCTCTACTAGTGAGTCACTGCCTATGATCCTCTTCGCTCGGCGCTCCAACGAGTCCAAAGCATCAAGCTGATGTTTAGCCGAACCATCCCAGAGGTGGGAACAGTATTCCATGCAAGAGCGGACTTGAGCTTTGTATAGATTTAAGAGCTGCTCCGATGTGAAGTACCGTCTCACCCCCGAGAGGATACTAAGTTTTTTGGCAGCAGTGTTTGCTATGGACTCGATGTAACGACCGAAATTTAGGTTAGAAGAGAGATCTAGACCTAAGAGCGCAAGACGGTCATTTACCGGAACGGAGACATTCCGGAAAGTAAATATAATAATATCTGATAAAGTAACTCTGTTTTTAAGTTATTTTAATTCTATTAATGCCAAAAGTCAATTTATAATAGAGTTAGAGGCAAATAAATCATTAAAATAATTTTTAGCTGTCTTGGTAATTCGGAATCTTAATCACTCTTCAATTCACAAGGTGTGTAGGAAAATCATATCATCATCCATCTCAGCAGATTTTGTTTGTTTCAGAAAGCACGAGGTATCTGTGATGAGAAATACCTGATCGTTAAATAGTCTAAGAACACAAATTGTTAGTATTAATTATATGAAATTCAAATCTTTTATTGTCTTAAAAATTAAAATCTTCAGCTTGTGGCTTATATCGGCCCCATGCAGTTCCGTTAATGTTTTGCGAGTAATTGGAGCAGCATCCCTGATTTTAGTTAATGGTCCCGTCTGATGCTTGTAGGGGTCACGTGGCTTCTATCTCTTTATCTCTACGTATATTCAAACTCACAGTGCGTAATGTTCGCCTCATTCTCAAATGCCTTTAGCATATGTCATTTGTCTTCTATTTGTATATTTTATTTGTTGTGTAGCATACTGAGTAGTTACTACTACTCAGTACGCTACACACATATTAGTCAGGTAATGTAAATCCTATTTACAAAAGCGTATTTGCTTAGTAAAATCGTGGGAGGTCCATCACAACGTTTCCTTTGAACGTCCACCTCATCTATAGCTAGCAGGCATACGACGTATTAGTTACCGATTGTTGCAGAATATAAAGGCAAAAATAAATTGTACATATTACCTATCTTGAATGGCAAAAATAGAACCATTATTCCATTCACCAACAATCGGGGAACTAATATTACACGAATCGCCACCATATCTGTGGAGAATATTATGTTGTGCACAGACGTGATCTTAGTGCGTTAAGTAGCAAACATAAAGACAATCGTTTTCAACTACCTCATCGTAATTAAACGTATTATACGATAAAATAAACATAATGAATAAGTGCGTTTATAGACCTAAATTGCACATGTACAAACGCCCGAATCTCGATCTAACATTTGTAGGCCTGAAACATATTTGGATCAAAACCGCGTCTATCAGCGTTTAGCCTGTGCGATAATTGAACCCATAATACATTTAATAAATTATAAAAATACCTTATTAGTTAATTGATCAGGCGTTACTTTTTGAAACAGCATTATTTTAAAGATGTCAAAACAATGTTAATTTGCACAATTCTACACGCAAAAAATCGTACTTATTTAAAATAACCTAACTATAATAGATAAACAATTGTTAGAGATTTCCATATGTTAATCGATTGGTATTAAGATAATTTCTATTTAATCGTTTTAAAGCGACGACTATTGCAAACCCTAAAGTACAACAACGCGGATTCATTACACTGTGTAACTAACGCAGCGTGCACGCGGCGCTATTTAACAGGCGGGTCGATTAGACCCGTCCACCCTCGCATGCCGACCCTTTAGTCTTTCATTACGAAAACCCTACTGCGAGATATTTTTCGAATATGAACGAGACAGTGTTATTTAAATAGATCTCGTCTGACTCGGATCTGACTCGCGTTTAGTAAGGAACTGGGTATGGATACGTGTTTTCATAGTATCAGTTTACGTCACATTAGTACGCGGTCCTTCAAATGGCGCGATTAAATATGTCTAGCAAGAGACTGTTAAAAGGCTGACGATGAAGAAGAACAAATGGATAAGATTACTCATTTTACTTAAATGAGTAATGGATGTTAACATGTTAGTGAGGAACGACCAACTCTTATAGATTACTAGCGTAAAGTAGGCAATGTAAGCTGACTGAAACTGGTGATCTACATAATAACTGACAACTCAGTCATTTCACTATATTCTTCAGAGGTGACAACGGACATACATTGTAAAAGGTGTGTATAAGTCGCAGTTATTATATATCAAGAGCTTGACTGTATCGGTTGAATTTGTTTAAGCTCGTTTGAGATTTGCTATCTAAATATTCTTTCTTTCTTTCTTCTTTAACAGCCTGGTCCACTGCTGGAAACAGATCTCTTACATAGGAAGGAATTGTCATATTCCGAATTGGCTCTAGCTGCACCAAACACAACGAACCTTGAACGCTGGTGTATATCACCGGTCTAGATAATTTAAATAGTTTATATAATTTATTTTGAGTATTGTAACAGTAAATATGTTAAAAATAATAATTTTTTTTTACGGTTTCGTTCCGTTTCATCGAAATTAAACTTATAGAAACGAATTACATAGCGTTTATTTTTTTATTTTACAATTCATTATTTATTAATTAATAAAGTAAACTGACTTTCACCATCTAGTTTAATATTCCTCTATACGATGCAGGATTGTGCAAGCTTGATAGTGAATCCCACATTGAGTCTCAAATACATTAGGCAAGAATACATACACATCCAAAAATAAATACCTTTTGTCCGTGATAAAGCCAAGTGGGGGCTTTTGCCACTGATTGAATGGGCTGGCTCGGCCTCGCAGAATATCGGTGTGAAGTAGAGTTCTGTGTTTTTCGTCAGTAAGAGAGGTAACGTCACATATTATTCTAATATTTATATACAAAGTCTTCTTCAGGCTATTTAAATCCACTACTGAACATAGTAGGAGAAACGTGGTCAGGACGCTCACTTTAGTTTCAAAGAGCGCGAGTGACCTGGGTTCGATCCCCCATGCCGACACCACTAAAATTGTTAATAGAAATTTTAAGGACTGCATTTACAAGGTGCTTGACGGTGAAAGAAAACAATCAGGAAGGAAAACATCGTGAAGAAAGCTGCATGTTTGCGAAATAATAAAAAATATTATTTCTAGGATATTTGAAGCCCGCCAACCCGCACTGGAGCAGCGTGGTGGGCCCTTCCGGCTCCAAAACCCTCTCAAAAATATTTGAGAAGGAGAACTTTGCCCAGCTGTGGACACTGGGCACACAGACACAGGGATATGTTTCTTTAAGGAATATGTTTCCAGGAAATACGGTTTGCATTAAGTCATGGATCTTCTTACCATATAATAATACCCTATTTAAGCCATGCATAAGCATATGCAAGTTCTTTTCAATTTCGCGAAGCTTATACGCAATTGATTGTTGCGCAATTTAGGCCCATCTGTCGGAAAACTAGTGATTTTAGTTTAGTCAGTTTTTTCATTTCCCTTAGTTTACTTTAACAGGACATACGGGATAAGTTAGGATAACGTATTCTTATAAGCCGCTACCCTAACATATTGTTACATTAAAATTAATATTATAAGAGTTCCGTACCTCGTAAAATAGAGCTCACATAAGAGAAATAGCGTGTGTAATCTTTTCTCATGTAATAACCTAAAATTCGACGTATATCATTTTGTTAACTCTAATATAATGAATCTCATATATCCCATATAGGAAATAGAAAGGGGTAAAAATTATTCGGAACTATATTTCGTTTCATATAACTATCATGTAGACATTAAAAAAGGTGTTGTGATGTCGACAAAGTATTTTATCATAATTAATTGTAATGAAGATATTTATTTAAAGATCTGAATAAAAATGTATGCAAAGAGCATCTGCTCTTTAAATGCTATAAAACAAAGAAATCGAAAAGGTTACTTTAAACCATGTTTCTTATAAAATATACTTACAAGGACAGTTAAATATAATAATAAGTAATCGATTTTATCAGCCTTCTGCATTTCGTTCGAAACATTAATAAACTTATGAATAAATAATAAATCATTTAAATCCAGCAATTACTTTTTGTAAAACCGCAGAGGTTGAGTTGACTTAATAGCAAAGCAACTTGGCTTTATTATATCAATTATTGGATTATGTGAGCGGGGTCTGTAATAACCACTGTATTAGGGTGTGCTTAGAAAGTACCCCTTGCAAGTAGATATTTTGGGGAATAAATAATAAATTACATTTCTGATGGAAATGAATATCAAAGATATTTATAAATTAATTTTGTTATGATCAATTACTCTTTTAGTAACTGAATTATAAATTTAATGTAATATATAGATATTTTCAGCACATTTAGTAGTTTTTTATAACACAAGGCTGATTATTTTTTAAGCCGCTACAATATGATATTAACAACATGATATAGAAACAAGCTAAATTCTAAAAAATATATAATAATGAACGATATATGCTAGACTTCATCATCAGACTCTTTAGATAACTGCCCTGTATAGTTTATCCTTCAAAGTGCCAACAGTAGCAGGCGTTCATATGATGATAAAGATTGCCCTTCCTTACCTCGCCCAACAGCCAGCAGCAGCTTGTATGCAGTGCCATTCACCGTGGGATTTAGGTTCGATCTGTTAAGTCGGATGTCAGAAACTCGTTTTGGACTACGCTACATTTTGATGATGTCTAAATTTGGAGAAAAAGCTCATATTTTCCTGTATGGGCTGTACATATATGACTTATAGTCACGCTTTTACTTCCCGCATATTCCCCCTTTAATTTCCGCCCATTATAAACCGACCCAAGCGCTAATCGTATTATAATGTTGATTGATAGCTCGTCCCTTTGGTTTTACTGATTTAGGAGTAACGATGTTATGTCGGTTTTGTAATTAAAAAGAGGAAATTTGACGACGAAAAGATAATTTAGCAGTTTTTGTAAATTATAAAGTAAATGTAAAACTCTCTCTTTGCTGAAGTTTTTAAACTTCAATAAAATAATCATGAGATATACTATAATCAATATAATAATGAAATTCGACACATTTTGTTAATTATTATATACATCGATTTGACGAATTTCATTACGTTAATTAAGGAAACTTTATTCAAACATCAGAAGTAATTTATGTTGTAAAGTTAAGTTTCAGAAAATAATTACTAACAATATGTTGAAATATTTAACACAGGTAAATGAAAATACGTTTGACGAAAATAACAATATTAAAACAAATACAATAATGTACAAATTTACGTATACTTATTGTAAAATAAACTTACGTATTAGGAAAATGTTAATGTAGCTTTCATGTTTGGCATGCCCACTTTTGTAATACGCCAAGTATTCATGGAAAAAATGTCCAGCAATGGATTTTTACAGGAAAATTTAACAAGATGAAAATAAAACTAGAATATGAATTTGTGAATTAAGTTTTGCTGTACCTAATATTCCAAAAGAGTTTTCTAAATTTAGTATTCTCATATTTATTATATTGTAATCTTATTTTTAGTTCATATAAAAGAGTCGTTAAGGAAACTAGCACAGAAATAAATGCAATTCATAAAATTATGAACAGTGAGGACATTTTCCGCTCGAAATTCTATTTCGCTAGTTAAGGAAAAAATCGCTGAGTTTAAGAGATTTTCATGAAAGTTAAACGAGCCGTGAAGTCATTGCATTAAGCAAAGAGGGCTTCGCCAACACTTAATTAAGTATTCTCCCCATTCGCCCCGCCTCGAACAGTCACAACAAAAGATTCTATGTGCGCCTCCGATAGCCCGCTAACTTCATTAAAATTAATTTAATTTTTAATATCCTCTTTGACGAACAAGGCTTTCCAGTCAGGACACGCTCATCTCATTTGTCACGAATGAACGTTAATTTCATTTAACTTTAGCTATAATAAAAAAAAATCCATAGACATAATTCATGGAGAAGAGATTCGTTTTTTTTTAGTTTCTGTATACAAATTATACAAAGATTGGAAAAATAAAATGGCTATGGACGACAACTATGGGAAAAACCTTAGTAACCTCATGGCAAAGTCAGGAGCAAAACCGCAGAGTAAATTGCCATTCAGTTACCAAGACACGAGAATTCTCGTATGGGATTGGATGACGATTATATAGGGTTAATTATTATAGTATAGTTACTTCCATTTCAATTTCGTTATACCTTAAATATAATCCTAGTTATGCATACCTAAGGCTATGCAATTAAAACCAAAAAATGCCCCACGATAAAGCATAAGAAAATTTAATTTCATTCAACCATATAAAGCTTAGAAAGCAGAATATCTACAAATTACCTTTGAATATTATAAATTACTAATATTAAAGTTCAACAAATATATAATTAGTACAGTCAGTCCGCTTGTTATTCCAATATTATTAAAAGGCAAGTAACAAAGGATATAAGGTACAAAATACAAGCTTTTTCCTCCAACTTCACCTGAACGTGCATCCCGCTCATTGACTAACGAGGCTTGGGTAATCATGGAACCTGTAATCGAAAATGGTAAACCCAAATACCAACCCAGATGAGTTAGAGAGCAAATTAGTGAGTATGGGCAAACTCCTCCAGAGAAGTCTGTATCAGGCTGGTATAAACCAAATGACGCCATGGTACTAGAGCTGAAAAAAAGTTTTACTAACCATGATGAAGAAACTACGAAAATAAATAGTGATGATGAGATCTAACCTTATACTTATCTTAAATTATCATAAACAGTACAATTTCTTCAAATATTTCGATATTCTGAAATATATAACATAATAAAACAAACGCTGCAAAGTACTTGCCATTTATATTCATTCCAATCAATAATATCTATACGTAAAGTAAATCTATTGGAAAATCCATTTGAGCTCCAGTCGAGCGCAAAAAGTATAACATCAAGCCAAATTATTGGAACAGGGAGGCGGGATTATTATGCCGTGTGGCAACGAAATCTATTGGGACTTATGTAGTGAAATCACACGAGCGTTCAATCAAATATTTCAACGCATTTTTTGTTTTTCTTTCTCTTGAGAATTAACTTCTACCAAAGCGCGCAAAAAATGCGCATTTCAAACAAATTGGCTAGCAAAGAACTAGACACGTAAGATACTTCTGCCTTACTTTATTTTTTTTTCTTTATTTAGATGAACAAACAGTAAACAAAATCTATACTTATAAATAGCATAACAAACACACTACATATATTCTAAATAGAAAATGTTGAAGTGTCACCACATCATAATTGTGTCTCCAACAGCATTAAACACGGCTGACAATAAGTCAGGTTAGGATCAGTGGTGCACAAATTATTGTTTATTTGAATAAATTAACAAAATATACTTAACTCAAAAATTATTAAATTTGAATAAGGAAAGTTAAGGATTTTTAGTTAAATCGAACAGTGTTAGAAATTTATAAGTATGTTAACAACAATATTTTTAAATATGCTAGTACTATAATGTAGTATATAGATGTAAAAAATAAGTATTATAAGAAATGACCGGCCATAGATTGGTGAAGGTTTACCAGCGTTTATGCGACACGAAGCCGTGGCAAAGACATGTTTTACGATTGTAGTCATTGCAAGGAACACGAAAAAAGTCGATAATAAATTACACAGTGCCAGGTTCATTTACAGAAAAAAAATATTATTGAGTGAGATACAATCGTATTTATTTTGGCGAATATGCATCATTCAACAGCATTGTTTCAAGTTGTTTTCTCTAGATTTAATAAAAGAAAAATATTCTTAAACAATTGAAGATCGACTAAAACCCCCCATGGTAGATAACGCTGTTGGCCCGGTGGCTTTTACAACTTCGGCGGAAGACTCGCGAGCAGAATGCCTGCAAGTTTGTCATGAACTAATCTTTCGAGAAGTTTAGTAATGGATGGCAATATAGAAATTGGGCGATAACTTTTGCACATAATTTTTTATCTCTCCTTTTTGTATTGGTACAATATACGAGCAGAATTGCAAGTAGCGCAAAGTAAAGGAGTACTTTCTCTTTTCAGCATCGAATACACACATATCACATCGGCTATTTAATGAGCTCTGCAGTACACCTAAGGAATAGTGGTGAAATTTTATTGTTATCTAAGTTAGGACTTTTAGTAACGTCGAGCGACCTTTAGACCTTTGTCACTGCTTCTTTAGGTATTATATTTGAAAATAAGATCGTAGACACTGTTTATATCTACAGTGACTTCATCGAAATCTTTAGTTACTCTAGACGGTTCGAATATAGAACAAAAAATGTTAGAGAATAAATTATACAGCGCCAGGTTTACAATTTCATTTTTATACTCGACGCAGTTTGGCATATGTGTATTGTTTCCACGCTAATTAACTTACGTCCAAAAAGTACTTAACTTTGTTATGAATACTATTCTCAATCATTTACGATATTTTTTTATAAATATTTCTAGTTTCAATCTCTCTCCATATATGCGGAAGTGTTATAAACGAAGTTCTGCATGTCTTCCATTTAACCCAGCGTTGCGTTTTATTTTTAAAAATATGAACAAGTGCTGGGGAGAACTTGTCTGTGTAACGAAAGGATCTGGTCATTCTAGTCATTTTATTCACTACATCTTTTGGATTTTTATGTTGAAATAATTCTTCCCAATCAATATATAGTTTAGCATTAATTTGTATGTAATCAGCATTTAATTTTTTTTTAATTCTAATAAGGTGTTGGAAGTAAGGTGTGTAATTAATGAGAGTCAAAACTATTAGAATACAAGTTTCGTGAAATATATGCGATGCTTATTATAAAACAATAGACACGTGAGCGCAACTCGAGCATTACACATGTGTGTGTGTACAGTCATCGAGCGGAGAGATTGGGGCGGCAGCAGCACAGAGCGGTGCGGCAGTTCTCGCCTTTCCGCCACCGGCATACCTCCCCATCCCATCGGGTGCAGCCAGCGGTCCCTGTCACATCGAAATTAATGATATCTTGCGTCTATAAACTAGTTATCGAGCATATTACAACACAGCCAAGTTTCAGATAAAACATAACTTCGTCAACTTTAAAAATCAGATCACTCGCCGTCTGTAAAATTAGTAGTGTGTGCCCCCGGCCCTTGGTATTAAAATTTAACAGACTTTTTGTGTTTTCTTAGAGACCGGTGCAGATACAAGCACTGTAACGGCTGCTATTTTCTCTCCCTCTGAGCGAAACCTAGTCCGCGTCTAATTAGACTAAATTCAAAAATGAAACTGACGCTGTCACATAACGAAAAAGAATAAGATATAAGAGGTATCTCTTGAATTTAGCTTGAATTTTATTTAAATAATTTAACTCGCAATATAACTGCAAGTTGACAGGACTTTACTCCTTTAGAATTATTTGTTTGACATTATTGCTACTAAAGAGTCTGATTAATGCAGCGATGAGCTTATATTAAATATTCCAGTTTTCGGATTTTCTTCAATAACGTACATAAAACGATGTGAAGACACTATTTGCAGAATGATATTTTCGAAAGAAACTTTTTATATTTCATCTTTTATTATTCTTACCGTCAGCTCTTGTGAATAAAATAATACACTTTTGAAACAGCTTTGAGTACAAAATGGCTTCAGATAAAATTATTTTAAATGTGTTTGAACTACATCGTTCTTATTATATAAATACGCAATTAGAATTTCTTCTACAATCTCTAAAAATTACGTATTTTCGACACTTTTAATTCTGAAATGGAACTACACTAATCGCAATTTTTGAAGACCAGAATATTTTTTAATAATTTAAATATGTAGATGTGTTGATTTTACTACAGACGGACAAAGGATTATCATTTTATGTCATATTAAAAATAACATCAAAGTTTCTTTAAAATGTCTACAAAAATTATCTCCTTCTTTCTCATAGATCTGAAGTATACGAATAAAATGAAAAGTTATTTAATAAAAAAACGTAGCATTAAGAAATCTTACTAAGATCATGTATTTGATAATGATCCGGATAAAATTGTTGGAAATATGCCTATAACCTATTGGACAGGACATTCGTTTTAACTTCATAGTAAGCAAATGGATTCGATCTCCGGCGCCGTTACCACGAAAAGTGTTAATAGCAATATTAATTTACTAAGTGTTCGGAAGTGAAGGAAACTTCGAAAGGAAACCTGCATTTCTGAGAAGTAAAAAACATTTTGTTTTAAAACAGTTACACAAGTGGTCCAGTCGCAAACAAAGTTCCCTGTCTTGATAACTGAATGGTAATAAGATTGGAGGATTCATTCCAAACCCTTCAAAAATATTAATAGGCTGCTACTTTACTTTACTACTTTATATATAACATGACCAGTTTAGTCATAGACATCTATAACGAGTTTCTATGTAAGCTCAAGATCTGGTTGCTCAGAAGTCTACAACTAAATACCGTGAAACAGTTTCGTCACAAAACGTTTTAATTCGATGTTCTTTGAGAACTTGGTTCTTCTTTTGTCGATCCAATACAGCCTACAAAACATTAATAGAATTAACAAAAAAAAAATCAAGTCTCAGCGCCAACTTACATTATTGTCCGTTTTCTGCATTAGCCTTTAAAAAGTTCACTACTTGAAATAGATCACTCTCAATGGGAAGATTTTCCATAATTACATTACTTGACGGGCGGATTGGCGAACGAAGTACCAAACGTCTAACACCTTAGACACTGACGCCTCTAATCGGTCACAAATTAATTTGTGAATTTAAATTCCAACACAACCATTGGTCGTAAAGTATTGAGTTATTACTACGTTCATTGAGTTCCGATTAAACGTGCATTTGCAAGTGAAATTAATTCAGTTGTGTGCATATGACCGCTGACAACTCTATTATTTTTATTCGAATACAGCGGTAGTAAGGACGTACAAATTACCATAAAACGTGCTCAACATTAATTTAGCTTATTGATGTATAGCACATGGAACGAAAAGTTAATGGATGTGGTGTATTCGATGTTATACATAATACATATGATTTTTCTTACTACTTATAACTTATTTTTGATCCCCACATAACCGGCGATGGCTTTTCTGCCTATTAAATATACAGAAACATCGTTTGTTTGTCTAATATCGGCGGATAACATTCAATTCAAAATATTCAATGTGAGCTAAAAGAGAATGAAGAAATTTATTAATTTTATTTAATAAGCTATTTCATCGCATTGACTATTATACTTTAAATTTATTCTATTAACAAATAAAATTAAAAAAAAAACGTTCTCTTAATAATTTGTATCTAAATTGTTTTTAAATATGTAAATACCACATCCAAAAAACAACGATCGTTTTCATTATTATTATACCAGTAAACTGTCATCGGTATTCAAAAGGCAAAACGTTATTGATTGTAGAGGCAGTATGTGATCGTAATTAACGGTTCGTGAAAGTAATTTGTTATTTTTTAATTTAGTAACTGTTTTTAGTAATTGTTGTATCTTTGGATCACCAATAATTGTTGTTACTAGACTTTTCATCAAATCCATCCGAACCCCACTGACCAATGATGGGGAGCAGCTTGAGAAATGTAATGAATAATTTTATGCAATGTATTTACATTTCTTTTAAAGAGCGTAAGGATTTCATAACTATCTTACTATATATTTAGGCTACTTAAATAAAATCGTAAACATTTAATTATAAAATTGTACTATTCAATAAGATCCTGTAATAAATAGCGCTTTCTTACTTTGTTAAAATTTCTGCACGGAATATAACTAACGTGACAAAACCAATAAAGACTTCTATAAATTATTCGGGAGGAATGCATAGCAGTTCGAAGTTGGACTTTTATTTAATTTTTTTTTGGGTTTCGATCATAAATCAACATAACGAGGCAGCCTTCCGTAAGGTGCCCCCGTCGTAACATTAAGCCGCTGTAATATTTTCTCACTTACGACAAAATTTTCTGTCTCCTTATTTATGTTGAGCCGAGTTTTCTCGCGAAAGCAAGCTGTCGTCGCAAGCTGGGTGGTAAGATATGAAATTAAGGATAACGGGAGTTCTAGTAGTATGAATAGGTGTTATGACCGTTGCTTTTTATTTAAAAACCTTATTGTTATCTGCAGCAAACGGAAAGTTTTGCATATTTATATAAAAATTCAAAAGTCTGCATACAATATAGGTTTATGGATATATAAATAATTTTAAGATTTTTAAATTGAGATTTTTGAATTTTTTCTTTTCTTTTCTATTAGCATGAAATTATGAAATGGTCGTTGTACAAAATACGATCTCAATATTACGATAATTACGCAGTTACATACCTTTTTTGTCGACGGCGTAAAAAAATTTGCCATACCAATTCATCCCGGTGGGTGTCGTAAAAGTTAGCTTAATGCATGAAAATTCTCCTAGCCTGTTCAATGTTGGAATTACAAAATCAAATTATATGCCAGACCTGAATTAGCCAGATTGGGGATACGTAACAACGTCTAAGATGCAAGTTCTCTGGCACTACATTGTCCAATTAATATATATAAAAACAATTTATTATACGCCATCAAAGCATAGGAATTTACTTACGCATAGACCTCTCTATATTTATTTGCCTATTATTTAGGTCATAAATATATTTTCGAATAGTATGTGTCATTAAAATAATACATTCAATCCCTCAAAACATGCATTCGTGCAAAGTGTAAGAAAAAACACTGCAATTTTAATAAAACTAATGGCGTTTATTTTATGCGGTTAATTATTTATATTTAAAAAAAAACTTCTTCCTCACTTCTTTTCTTTTGTAGTATTTTAGTACCACAAAGTTTTTATAAGGGAAGTTCAAAAACCAACCCACTTCAGTCGGTCTTTGTTGGATACTCATTTAAAATCAATCGCAGCCATTTTGTCCGAGGGTGGCGGCGGCGACGAGATTTCAGAGAGAATTCTTAATTAAGCTGGTTTGAGAGATCCTCTTTACGTAATGGAAGTGTACGAAATTCTTAAGGGAGCTGTAAATAAGTGCTGTTCTCTTGCAATGACATCAAAAAGCTTATCAGAAAATTGAAAAAAATAAAGTAGAGATAAAATAAAGTTAATACATAAATCTAATAAAACAGTTAAAAGAAATACATGCTCATCCCGGTTTTTTTGAAATTTGTTTCAACACAATTATAATAATAATAGATTATAGTTCATGAGGTATTTAGAAATCAGTGTCCAATTGCCATATGGCAATGCAACAATTCTTTTCATATACTAGAGGTATACAAATAACATAAGACGAAGATATGACACTTTGTAGGTATACCAATACTCAGTGTTGAAGGAAAACCACATGATGCCTGCAGAACTAATATTTTTTAAAAAAAAACAACAATATGTCGAGGAAATGTAAAGTCTGCCAATTCGTATTGTAGCAGTATGTCGGACTCTTTCTAACTCCAAAACCCTATTAAAACGTAAGAAAACCTTTGAAAGCGACTGAAGCAAAGCACTAAATGATTTTGTTGTTACTCTTTAACAAATTTTTGTAACTAAAATTATTGAAAAGTTACCGTCTTGTTTTTTATAAATGTACCTAAACAAGACCACAGGGGTTATGTCCTGCTAACTAACTGACGAGGCTGCGACTAATGGTTGAAAATATATGATAATATGTCGAACCCAAATCCCACAGACGAAAGATGGAGAGCAGCATATCAAGTGCGAGGCTACAGACACTGCACTCATCAACTTGCTTGCACTGCATGGTGAGTATGGACAAATCTTCCATGTACGGCAGGCCAGCTTTAGTTGGTGTTTCCATGGAAAGGCCTCATATATGTCCTGCTAAGTGCGAGCTAGAAGGGCGTTTAGGTTTCCGTACTATTTCATATTTCGTTGTACTTCGTTTTATATTTTCTTTGTTGTGCTCGCTTCCATAGTATACGAGAGATCGAAGTTTGATTCACGGTACTGGTATGTCAACAGATACAGATGCATTCATGCTTGAAAGAATAACATAGAGAGGAAACGTGAATATCTGAGAAATAATAAAAAAATATCTCTTAGACATGTGAAGCTCGCATTAAAGCAGCGTGGCGGACTGAGAACTAAAACTCTCTCAAAAAATGTGAGGAGGCCTTTGTTTTCAATTCTGTTGTAGAATATACCTTATACCATAAGCAAGGATTATTCTAGATATTTGGGCTTGCGGGCTTTTTTTTATTCTTTAATTTTTTAATTTCAATGAAACTGCTTACTGGAAATAGGGCAAATGTCTAAGATTTTAAAACTGTGCCCAATTTTTAAGCCGATAGCAATATTAGACACTGAGAAAAACGATCATAATAAAATAATATTATGTTTTAAATACACTTACGAGCTGGATTAATGTGTATGTTTTCAAGAAAGGAAATGGAATTAAATTTTCATATTTTGTGAAGATATTACAGCGACTTAATTAAACGGTTATATTTGTGCTTAAATGAGACTGGATTATTTACCTTCCAGGTAGACGTTGCTGAGCACGTCCCGGAGAAATGTGTTTTGTGGATCACAAAAAGGCTTATACGCCCTCGGCGGGTTTTGTTAATGGGAAATGAATGCACGTAATTACACTTTGTTCTACTAATATAAGTCTTTTGTATTTTCTCTTTCGTCTATTCATATAATGTTGAAACATTTACACGCTAAATTATGGTGTATTTAGAAATGGGTTTATTGAAGTACATACTGACGAATACCTTGTTAAATTAAATTACACAATGGACACACGTTTTTATAACCATTCATTTAATTAAACGTTTTTTTATTGTAACAATGGAATGAGTAATTGTGGTCGTCCATGCTATTAATTTTATTTCTAATATTGTTAATACGTATTTGTACGTATTTTAAGATAGTTTCTCTTAGGAATTATAAAACAAGATCTTTTTGAATTATCATGGTGTACTTAATTATAGAAGTAGACTGTGGTCATCTGTCGTTGATAAATTATTTAAAGGTCATTTATTTTTATTCAAATATTCACGCGTATAACCATTTCTTATCTCGTAGATGTGTCGTTAATGTCCACAAATTGATATTCTAAAGGGTTAGCTGGTAGAATAACCATGTCGCAAAATCCCAGGCCGAAGATGGTCGATGGTCAAAACGCTGGTCGATGACGGGTCCTAAGGTACAGTAGCTGTACTCATGGCAAATCATTCATATAAGAGATTACCTAGCAGTGGATAATTAGAAGTAAGAAACAGGCTGTTACATAAGACAGATGAAGAAATAGGAGCTCTACTCTTTATTTCATAATACAAAGACCTTCATGCTACTGATCTTAAAGGCAATATGTATGTGATGCTGGGTTGCGAGTTGAAAATTCTTTTACAATAAATTGCTATATTCTTCCAGTTTTGTATGTTTCTGAGTTCCTTTAAGTTTTTTTAATACCGCAGCATTATTTATTTATACTCAGTTCATAAAAGGTTTTCACGATCGTAGCAGACGAATGATGAACTGAAATATCGCCAAAACTTTTGCCCAAATATTAAGTATTCATGTTTTATTTAAAATACAACATTTCTATTGATACTCTTTCTCATTTTTGTCTTGAAATAGCAGTAACACCATGCATTGAGCTGTCATCGTTCACCATTAGCCTATTAACAGTCTACTGCTGAACCTCTCCCATTGATAAATCTGTAATCGCCACGCTCGTCAAGCGGGTTGCCGACGGCACTACCGTAGATGCTGTTACATTGCGCCGGTCATGAAATTTTAGATCTGGCATATTTGACAGTTTTCTCGTATTTCTCTAAATAAACTTTGACGACACCCACGAGATGAGATAGGGTGAGATAGGATGCCGCAATATATATGATAAATTGGCATCGTTTAAAGGTCTGGTGGAACACTTTATGCAAAATAATTTGAACAATGTCAGAAAAATGGGGAAGGTACATATGTTCGATGCTATAACACTTCGCCTGTATTTGCAAAAGAATTTTAATTGTTTCAACACGTCAAAACTTTTTATATCCAGAGTAGGAGCTCTAACTGTCATAATGTTTCTATAGGAAGTTACTGGCTAACTATATCTTATATGTCAGAGATCACAGGCAATATTGTTAAAATTAGTAAGCTATTAACAACCAATATAAAATACAATCACTCGTCTTTAAAAAAAATTATGAACATACAAAGGTAGACGTTCCCATTCACGTAGTTCATTTGTTATTATCTGCTTTTCAAACAGGTGTGCCGGATGGCCGCCCGCACGTGGTACATCGATAATGTTCGAACGGTTACTTCCGTCCCAAAAAGACAAAATACTATTCTTCGATTCAAATGATTTGATCGCTCTTGCGTTCAATGCTTCAGGCTTGGGCGAGTTTGATTAATCATAGCCTGTTTGATGAGATGAAAAAAGAATGTTTAGAGATAATAGATTATTTTGTAAGATCATTTATCTTTAGTTAAACATATGGTACATTTAAATTGTAATATCTAGTGAACGAACATTGAAATAAAAGGAAGTCTCAAAAATACATCTATCGTTTAATGATTATGCATTGCTTTAAATAATAAAGCATTTACTATTATTATTCCCAACATTTGAATTTTTAGTTACTTATAGCGCGCATAGGCTATAAGATTAACATAGATATAGAACATGGGTTACCAAAAACAATATTACAGGTTCGAGTTACAGCCTGTTGCTCGACAACTATTTGTCGTGAGCCAACTCCTAACACAATAAATGATTGTTTGCATTAGTACTAGAGTGAGGAACTAACTGATCCCGAGATGGTAAGTGGTAATAATAAAAAATGGTAAGTATAAAAACTTATTTTAAAGAATATTTTATTATATTTCAGATAACACTATATTGGGTTTTATTATACCAATTAGAAGATCAGATAGACGTAAGTATTTTTTGAATTACGACTTATATCTGTCGATACGCATACCGTTATAATATGTACCTAATAGAGATATATATTAGTTTAACATCTTTGGACAAGAACATTAGAATAAATTGTTCCCCATAACGTTTCCAACGAATGTTTCGAGGATCATTCTGCTTAGCTAACAGCTTTAATTTATAATGATTGAGCACCAATTTGTCGTCGTTTGTAAAGAAAAGGGTATTCCTACGTTCGCGCCGATACAAATGTGCGGCTGACACTGTTAAATGGCGCTCGTATCTCTAAATAATGCGTCTCGCTGCCTAACTTGTCTTAAACTATCGCAAACAATGTTCAAATGCCGCAGATTTGTCAATGGTTACAGACTGACGCTGATAAGGGTGATAGACAAATGTGCCACGTAAACAATGTAAACTAGAACTACGAATATTTATGTAAAATCGTTTTGTTTTTTTATTTGAGTAATGGAACAAGCAAATGTAGCTGTGTCTAGTCATCTTAGTATACGCGCATGTATTACACAGAAATGTTAAACTGAAGAAAAAAACTTGTGATAAATTGTACAGTCTCTAAGTTCCAGGACACTAGCATATTTTTCATTACAACATTACGCAAAGGCATAGTAAGTAAAAAAAAAGTTTAATATTGGCAATTAATGCAAATATTGTCGATTTTAAAAAAGAGGAAACCTTCAGGTAAATTTAAAAAATGTCAAATCCCAAAGAACCTTCTATTGGTGTAAGGGGGATTAATCCAGTGGAAACTATTTAATCCAGTGTGTGTCACAAAAAACTTTGCGCTTTGCTTTTATTCAAGAACTAATGTGACCTTACATATACGTACACAGAAATCAATCTAAGATTTACGGATGTTATGGATTGACGAATGTTAGGCTTTAGAAAAGAGAAAATATAATTTAAACTCGACTGCTTATCGAATAAATCAATAAACTATCCGTGGACAGTCAGAAGTATCTGCACCTCCTCCATGATGGTTTACAGACATAAGATGTATTCGTTTTTATGATGATGATATCTTCCTTTAATTTAGACTAGGGATGCCCAAACTGATCGATATCGAAAACGAAAACTGATTTTGGGGGTCGACGAGGTCTAAAAATCGACCCCTGTTAATTAACACAAATTCTTATTTGAAACTTTCAAGATACTCTATAAGTTGTGTTACGCGTACCAACTTGTTATACGAATGACTAATATTTTAGTAGGAAGTATCATTGTTGTACCTTTAAAAATATACGTTATTTGTATTAATAATTATTAATTACATATGATATTTAATGAATTTTATGTCTATTTATTTTGTTAAAATTTGATGAGAAAATGAGTAAACTTTACATAAGTTTACTCACTAACCAACCGCAAAGTTTTAAAATTAGTAAGTATTTTGTATCAATAGGAAAAAAAACTACTGATAGGACTTTTAAAGTAATTTGGCTATGGGTGCCCAAAATTGTCTGGGAATCCCGGATTTAAACCATAGCGTCAACTTCAAATTACTATCGCCAGTTGTCAACTCCGCAATATATATTATACATTATAATACGTATTACGTAAAAAAGTACGCCCAAAACAGAGGCACCTTTCCGTGTTCTATCTAACAATTATGCGATAAGATTGGACGATGAACCAGATGCACTGTCAGAGACACGGGACACGACAAAACATAAATAGACCCGAAATCGAATACTTTTTTGTACGATAAATAATGTGTCCCGTTAATATTCGAACTAATAATTATATTCATGGATCAACAGTAGGCTTACCACTCAGGCACGCGGTTATGTTGTGTAAACAGCAAGCGTGGGACTGAGTTTATATTTAGCACTATTTCAAACCATTCTGAATTTTATTTAGTTCTTTTTTTAACGTGGTAGACCCAAGCGGCGGCTTTAGCTGCTGCTCGACCGGGTTATTACCACGAATCCCAGAATACTGGCGTGAAGTAATGCCATCTTGTGCTTCTGCGTTTCGTTCGGTGATTGAGGTAACTGGAGGGCCACTCCTCTCGGTGGTTCAAAATAATTAGAAAAAAGCTTGATGGCAATAACATCTTTCCCAGTAGTAAGTTTCCAGTAACCAGTATAAACTAGTTATTTTTTTGTTTTTAAAATGTGATAACCGCAGTGCTAATTTATGTTTCCAGTAACAGTTGAAATATAAACACACACGTAGTTAAGTTTATGAACTAAATATATATTTAGTATATGTAATAACAAACATAAATCATTATAAAAGGTTCGCTGAAAATAATTATGCTGGATGCAAAGTTTTAATGAAGCTATAAATACAAATCTCTCCGGACGTAGTTGTACGAGGGATCAATGTAGCGTAAATATCAATTACGCAGCTCATATTGGGAAATTTGGGAGTCCGTCGGTAATTGCCGAAACACTGTCCAATCCACCCCTGATTGCATTTTGCCCAATATTGTTAATTTATTTTTATATGCGTACATATTAAGGGGAGTAGTCGGCGGGAATGGTCCTTTTGACTCATTATAGCGTCGTAAAGTTTTATCTGAAATTGGTAGGTATTGCCTGGTATCGATAATATGATTTTATGTTAGGTGATACTTATTTTTGTTGGATCTAAATGTTGGTGTCTCGACCTTAGCTCTAAATAGTCGAGATAATTAGTACTTTAGCCAATGCCCATAAAATTTATGAGAAAAGTTGATTCGAGGCTATCTATTTTTGTTTCACCATTTTATTTTATATATACTTTTACCATATAATAATTTATTTACATCCAAGTCATATATTCATATACCAAAGGATATGTGTATTTAAATTAACAAAATACTACGTAATAAATCTGTGTATCTCTCTGTATCTGTGTCTAAATATATAGGTATCAAGGAAAGACTAATGACAAAATTAAAATTGACACATTGTATAATGTACACGATTAGATACTGCATAGGTACAAGATTTGGCAAGAGTTGATTTTCAAACCGTCAACGTGTAAACTCTGTCCAGATTGAAGTTTTGAGTGTACCTTATGAGACCGTATAACATGAATTGTTGTTAGTTGTTAAGTAGTAGGTTATACTAAAAAGTTCTGAGTTATTTTAGGCATATTTGGAATATCGTGCCGTGTGCCGCGCGTATATAGCACGTGTAGTATCGGTGTTGGAATCTGCCATTCCATTTGCAGTGGATTATTTACAGGTTGTTAAGTTATTAAGGAATATTTGAGATATACCATCTCTTCTTTTAAGGCTAGCGCCAACTGCACGCAGTGCAGCCTGCTGATAACGAACGAGACTGGCTTCCGTCAGATGGCGGAAAATCTAACTGAATATACCGTACTCAAATCTCACAGAGTAATACCGGTACTCGTACTGGTACGTTTCATAGAAACAATTTAAAAAGAGCTCATTCGTTGAATAAAATTTCGACTTTATTCCAACAGTTGATCTCTACGTGACTGCTCTTTAAATTGTTCCTTTGTAAAACTGGAAACGACTTTCAATACGCGTAACGCACTTTTTTAGGAAGGCGAAGGGTGAAAGGTTTTCCTATCTACTTTCCCATTATGGAGGGAAATTGGAAGGCCCCCTGAACATGCGTCGCGTCACATTGTCGGCCGGTTGACATGCATTGTGTACGTGATTAATGATGCAGGAGCACAACCCAGTTTACACGACGTAAAAATGTCGAGACCTTATCATAATATATGTATGAGTGTGTTATTAGAAAAACGTACGTCACGTGCACTGAACACTTTGTTTTTACTATTCCTTTACGTAAAGAACACGTCGGTAAAGACTGGTTTTTAAATACACTTTATTGTAAATATTACATCGTCAACATCGATTCCTTCTAAACTGGTGCCTTATCCGCTAGTGCTTATTCCACAAACAATACTATTTCGTTTACCAATAAACGAAACCATGCCTTGGAACTGAATACACGAATGTCGCGGTATGATTTTATCGAGGAATAACTTCACACAGAATTGTTATGAAATATTTTGACGGCTCAGGCCTCTGACAATTATGGTACTTAAGTTCTCGCATATTGCGATTAACCATGTTTTATGCTTCCTACGGTGGTGTTGAATTTTCTTGAGAACGCCAGAGCAGAGCCCCCTGTGCTATGGAAAACATTTTCTATTATAATTAATGATTATTATTCCTGCATATATGTAGTTAAACTCATATCTCTCATACGTAGCAGCGGTTAATTCCTTTTTTTTATGGAAGAGACGGCAAACGAGTGGGCGGTTCCCCTGATTGTAAGTGATTACCGTCGCCCACATACATCTGCAACACCATAGATGCTGCAGGTGCGTTGCCGGTCTTTAAGGATATTTGGGAGATGGGAGGGAAGAGGAGGGAAATAGGGAGGCGGTGTGGGCCTCCGGTTACCTCACTCACCGAACGAAACGCAGAAGCACAAGACGCCTCTACTTCACGCCGGTATTCTGCGAGGATTTTAGTAGTTGATTAGTGGTTGCGTTATATGCCTTGTTAAGTGTTAACACAGGGGAAAACCCGTACTGATACTGCAGAAGAGAGGAGTATAATATAAGATTCAAAAATACCTTATCGAGTTTATGACAAAGCCATGCAATGTCGTATGGAAAAGATCTCTGACCATTTCGAGGCAAATTAATTATTTTATACACAAATTATTGGTTTTCGCATATGTCACATTGTCCGGTGGTTCTGACACTGCATCTAATATTTGCTTCTGTCTAAATGTAATAGCGTTAAATCAGCTAATATGAAGGAGAAGACGCACAGAACTGTTGCCGCGTGAGCTCTTTTGCTACTATAATATATCCTGCTCAGTTGACATATGAGGCCTTTGCCTTTTAATCCATGGTTTCGTTGTTTCATTTATCCAAGACATGGTTACCTTTAAACGAAAACATTTTTCGGAGGAGAAAAGTAACACGGTATGACTTTATCGAGAAATAAATTGATTTTTTGTGGCATATCGGATAATGCCTATGCCTGATACTATTTTGAAGTTATCGCCAAGGTTGAAATCGGTCTACAGAACATCATCACATCATTATCAATCCGCTTGCCAAGAGTGGCGATTATTCCCCTCGCGAGAGACGTACGTCGGCGGTGTACCGCTTAGATATAATTGTTGATGATAACAACCTTTTGATGTATTATACTACGGTAGGTAAATCGTATAACAATTTATTTGATCAAAAGATACTTTGAGACAAGAAAGATTCGAACCGACACCTTTTAAGAATTTTTTATTGCAGGTATATTAGTTTTTAACACATTTGAAATAAGTATAGTGGAAGAATTAAACATACATAATAATAAGATTTTAAACAAATTATTAAACCGTAACCAAGTGTTTCATAAAGTTAGTTCCAAGTTAATAGCTTTATGAACGCTATTCTTTCATTAGTTTTATCGACGCACATGCACACTAGTTGGCAGCTTCGAAGTTAAGATAATGGAGACAAAACAAGCCGCTCTAATGCGCCATATTAGGTTTCAGAGCAAACAGCGGCGCCGCCAGCGCGCCCTAGTGTCGTATTACAGAGACACATATGCTGCCAAAAGGTCATGCATATATCTCGACTCCGTTTAACTTTATTTCTCTACACGCACGCTACACGCCTTGTTCAAATACGAACACCAAATGTACGGAACGACTTAAGAAATAATGGTTGTTATTAGCGAATTATAATTATAATGAAACTAGACACCAGCTCAATTAGTAGGTGTCTAGTTTCATTATAATTGTAGATTATTAAAAATGTACTTTTATTCACTCATTTGTTCCAATATCCTTACACATGGGGATTATAAAAAATATGGTATATTCTTCCTGTAAAAATATGTACAAAGACAGTCTGGATAGTACTACCCATTTAATTGTTTCTGCCACCAATTAGCAGTGTAATCACTGTTGTCTTCCAGTTGAGAATGTATGGAGAGCCAGTATAAATATGTCTGTGAGAGATTTCATTTTAGTCCTCAGGGATGACTGTAACCTTCTTCAATTGATCTTGTTAGCCAGCGTCCAAGGGCTTCAGTAATCAATCACCATTAGGTGGTCAGTTAGCTGATTTAAAACACCATTCCAATAAAAAAAAATAGATTTTGCTAATGAATCTACGCTCCGCAGTTATTTCAGGTCCGCATTTGATACAGTAACTAACTGTTATCATTCACTTGCGAAGCCTTGTCCGTTAATCAGTAGGATGTATAGCGGGTAAATTAATTTAATTCCAATGCTCCAATTAGGATGTCCCTTATTATGAGACGAACTTCAAAGTACCGGTTTGCATACATACAATCTGAAACCTTCTTTATACATTTTAAAACTATGCTGATATTATGAGTAAGAACGAAAGTTTTTAAAATAGTTGTACAAATCTTCATTGAAACACAGTCAAGCCGACATTATTCTGATTATATCCTGGATATCAGTCTGCCCTCAAATAATAAGTTATTACCGCAAGCCACCGAGCAAAGATTTAATTGAAGCTGAGCTTCTGAAAGCGGATGGAAAACTAGTACTTGTAGTTCATCGGAAGCTGTATAAGTGTGTCATTCATAAAGGTGATACGCCGTAAGCGTGGTGTAGAAGTGTGGTTATCCTTCAAGAAAGGTGATAACTGTAAATTAAAGAACTACAGATCGATATCGCTGTAAAACTCGAAGTCCAACTTCGATCCAGAGGGTAATCGACGAATCCAAGTCAGCGTCCGGTAAACCACTTCACATCTTCTCGTCAAGTATAACGAGTATTCCTCAAAACCTCCAGAGCAAAATGTATAACCAGTGCGTGTTGCCAGCGACAACTTACGAAACCGAGTCGTGGTCTCCCACTGTAGGTCGTATGAGGAAACTCGAAGTTGCTCAGCGGGCTATGGAAAGGGTTATGATCTTTATTACTTACAACTATATGCACAGTGTTGCGGAAAGTCAATGGACCTGGTCCTACGGGCACAATACTACAGTACAGGGCGGAGGCCACAATGCTCATCAACCCACCCGCCTACCGTAGTAAATCTTCTGTGCATGGAATGTCTTTGGACTTATATAGGCCCTAAAAGAAAAGTTTTTTAAGATTATTATTTAAGAAGTAACCCGAAAGATAGTAGTATAGTGTAGGAAAATAAATAAAATGTTTTTTGTTTGTAGTTATATTAAGTACATGCTTTATTCTTCAGTCCATTGTTAACATCAACGATTGCATCTAAACAGTACACAGCTGTGAATACGTTCCTGACATATGTGTGTAGTAATTGCTGCTGCTGCCAAGCGGATTGGTGATCGCAATGACGCTCTTGGCAGATTACAACCATGACGACAACTTCTGAATACATACTATCGACAGTAGTTCAGGTGAAATAAAAGTAATGGAAGAGTACGCGCAAACAACTGGACCCGAACCACCTATTATCTATTGTGTAATGCACAAATATCGACCCTCGCTGGGATTGAAACCCAGGCCCTATAGTTTAATAGTCAGATACGTAACGTAACCTCGACCCCACGCGGTGGTTGCGGTACAAGATACTGTGCACCTCAAACGTGAGAAGGTTATTTCGTTATCTCACAGAACAAGCGGATTAACTATATATTAACAATTGTTAATTGTTATACACAACGAGTTTATTCGTGTAACTATAGAATTCAAGTAAAACCAGAAATTTAACCTGAATATCAAATTAGCATAAAAACCAAAACTGGGATAGTGATGCTCGGAGAAGAATTCTCTTCACTGACGAGTCCCAGTTTTATCTTAAGCCAGATGATCTAAAGATCAAAATATGAAGATGATACGGAGAACGATACATTCAGTGTAACATTGCTGGAGGACAGCTTTATGGTGGAGGGTCAGTAATGGCTTTGGGAGGCACATATACAGGAGTACGTACTGAACTAATCATCGTGTCAAACGGGACTGTAAGGTATGAAACAGACATTTTAGAACAGATTGTGATGTTTTTCGTCCCATACATTGGAGATAGTTTTCTTTGAATGCGTGATAATGGTCAGCCCCATACTGCAGCAATCATTTCGGAATAGAAATCTTTGAGAAGTGGAAATCGAAGTTTTGGAGAGATCCTTTCATCGGACCTAAGCTCGACATGTTCTCATTTAAAACAAACGGGGAGGACAAGTTAAAGGTACAAATCGAGTACCAGCTAATATTAGAGACCGTAAAAGTGCATTGGCGCAGAATGAAATCTAGTGCTGCGGATTACGATGGAATGACTGGCACACCTTTCAAACCTGAACAGAACAGTGGTTGCCCTATTGCTTATCTGCAAAAATAGGTGAGGGAGTGGTGCCTACCCAGACTGTTCTTAGGCAGATAAGAAACCTACCAACTCTCTCCGGAAGAGGTACGAATGTGACGGTTAGCGAACCTAGTGACCTTTTCCTTAGCCGCCTATTACAATCTCCACGGAAAGGTGTTGGCAGATTATAACACCTCTACTAGAGCAGCATTATCTGAATAATTAAATCTGAATGTTAATATTATCAAAGTTACCAATATAAAATTAAATAAACAAACAATTGTTTTTGTACTTTTTAAGGTGCATCCACACTGACAAACAATTTTTTTTCGTTCGACATTAACTAAATATCATAGTCTAAAAGTCATACAGGTAATAAAACGCAGCATAATATCAATGTAATTTGCATGTCATACTTCACATCACACAAAATCTAGATCAGCGCTGAAGTAACAATTTCCTTCATTTCCATCGCATTTTTCTTGCAATCTACGAAACGCTGAAACTTCAGATCGCGTGACGCCGCGCCAGTTCAACCGGACACCGGCAACCGGAAACGTTGCTGTTTGCTATTCCCCGAAGGCTTTTATCAAGTGAATGCTATTGTCTATTTTCTGCTTGATATTGAGTTTTTATAATTCCAAGAAATACGTCAAGTTATTACTATGGACAGTGAAATTGAAAACTCATACCAAATCAATATATTATTTATTAATCTTGATGCTAGTTTGATATTAGCTTCAAAGTGTAATATAAGTGTTTTTGTTTATCCATTATATTATGATGGAAGAGTCGGGAGAGGAAAACCTAGGCAAATATTTCACGATCAAATCGGAGACGTTCAGAAAAAAGGCCAGGTCAAGGGTACTCTAAACCAACGAGCATGCATGCTAATATAGATGAAAGTGGAAGAAGCGAAAGACGGATGTCAGGACCGTAGCAAGTGGAAGAAGATTGTCTCTGCCTACCCTGTTGGGAACAAGGCATGAATATACATACATTATATTACATTAGTACAAGCATTTTTATTTACTATATATCTCATGACTTGTTGCAACAATGTGAATTCTTTTGTTGTTGATAAGAAGAGATATGAAATTCAAAGATCGACGATTTTTCATAACCCACGGTATTCATTTATTATTAGAACCGTGGTAGCCTAGAGCTCAGAGCCCTTTCCTGCACCAAAATCCTCTCAAATATTTGAGAAGAAGGCCTTTGCCCAACAGTGGGCACTTACAGGCTACTTCATTTATTTATTTATGGTGAATATGTAATGAATGCCCGATAACGTCTTATCAACTCTCACTAGTCTAGAATAGTCAAAAGAAATAATGATGAATTGAGCCCGGTAAAGACACTTGCTAAGTGGAAGAGGAAGATCACGAAGATAAAGAGGAGAAAAAGGAAGTAAAGGAAGGAAAAGAAGAGAAAGCAAAAGAGACCAGTGCAGGAAAAGACAAAGGATTGGTTATTAGGAGGACAAAACTGGCGTAACAATAATAATAAAATAGAGTCGTTGTAGCTGGGTGTCAGGGCCTACGCTTTAATTTTATAGTACGCGAGTGACCTAAGTTTGAATCCTTGTGCCACAAAAATACTGAAGAATAATTTAGAAATATTTATATTCAGTGGACATGTGAAGTCTCACCCGCACTGGAGTAGTGTGATGGGCCCTTCCCTGCTTCAAACGCCTCTAAAATAGCAGCATTTGTCCAGGAAAGGAACTGGCTGCTATGCTACATACTTAAAACAAAAATATTATTATTATATTCGTTTGATTAATAATTCCATGAAAATGCAATGGACGAATGCCTTAAATTAATGATATTCTATTTCGTTTGAAAGTTATAAATGTATTATGTTCCCAAAACATTTTATAATTTATTGTTTTTCTTCTTCATCTACCTCTTCGATAAATGAACCTCCACTTCATCATCAGTTACCTCTGGATTTTCCTTTCATTTGACGCGATAGGAACACTAGGTCAAAGACACTAGGTTTTGAATAAAGCCTTATTATTCCCTCTTTTATGTAGGAGTATTTCTTAGCCATTACTTCCTTCCGCAGGTTAAGTGTGTTTTCCCGACAACCTTACCTATTCTCTATTACTTCATTTGTCCATATGTTTTTGTCTTAGATATGTTTCGTGGTATTATAGACACCCTTGGCAAGTTCTAACTTATTCTTAAATAAAACGTTTGGGCTTAATTTTCATAAAATAGCGACCTTACGCTTCAAATAAAATGCAAGACTTCAGCATTGAATAACTGAAATTATTGGCATTGAAAATTTCCTGACAAATCGTTTTGAAACGCCGTCCCGAATGCAAAGATAACTGCATTTTTCCACAAAGGCTTGCATCTACATAATCGATGGCTTATTGCCGTTCCCCTTCTTCTAAATTGCAAATTTTCCGCACGATTTCGCTTCACGAAATAAATTTTCAGCTCGCGAATAGTAACGTAAATATTTCCGCTATTTGCAATTGGTGTTGCTATATACATTTCATTTGTTCTGTTTATTTTCGCAGGGCATGGAGATTCTCCATAAAAGCCATGTAATTTCTTTAGTCTTCAATTTTTGATGGGAGTAGCTGCAGTTCCTTATTTATTGTACTAAATTTACGTAAATTTCATACTTATGAAATGTTTTGCACAATTGTTTTCTTATAATTCAATTATTTCCTTTTACTCGTAAATATTATAGTAGTAACTATTGACTGTTAATGCCTTTATTGTTAAAAAAATTAAAGTATTTGAAAATACATTTTGGAAGGTTAGGGCAGAAACTGCTGATGTACATTTTATGTATTGAAGCACAGCAAAAATATAATAATACTCCCTATGAAAGTATGTATTTACCTGATATCATTTTATTAGTGATCTGAGAAGATATATCTACGCAGCGATATGTTTATGCTGTGTGATTGGCGAGTTACGATATTTTTTATATGAATTTATTTTTAATAAATTGGAGATATACTAAATGTATAATGACATTGTTGAAATGGCGATTCAATTACAAGAAAATTGCTCTACATGAAATCTCTCAACTTTTCACGATGAAAAGGTTGCTATGCGGGGCAAGGCATATATTTGATTACATTTCAATAAATATCTTCATTCCAAAAACAAATAATCACATTACTTTTCACAAAAATACAACGGAAACTGTTAAAAGAAACTTAAAGAAAACATAAGTTTTGTTTTAATTACATTGTAACGCAGATTCGGAGTCGTTCATCGTAATTTTGTTGTAATATAATAAACAAAGAAGCAACCTAATTGGTTTGGGTCGAGAGTCAACTAGCTGCTTCGCAAAGCCTTGCAAATTTATTGTTCGGCTTACTTAAGTAAATAACTTTTAATTACCCCGCGCAATTTACACAAAACAGCGCGGACTCTTTTTAAGCCATAAAACTATCTAATTAATGAAGCTGAAGTAACGCCTTCTGGCAACATGAATTGCGAAAACAATTTAATAGTACAATATTACGACTTTTGTTTTAAAGCAGCGTGTACAAAGATGAATATTAAATAGAAATCGTAAATATATTTATATCGCTACAACTCAAAAGGTCATAAAATGTTGTAGTAATATTTACATTGGTTAACATCTCAGCCGTGGAGTCACGTGCCACTACGTTCGTATTTTATTGCAGAAGATTTATGGCTATCCACTTCAAATACATAATATTATACCACGTATTCTTCTCCTATGAATGACGATCTCGAACGTCCGAAATCGAGTAACGGCATATCATTCTGATTTCACAATTTGTTCCCCATTGCATATTTATTTTGTTTACTAATATTTGTCAGATTTCTTTCTTTGTGATTTTTATCAATTTGTATAACACGTAGCCGAGTGGTTACAGGACCTGCCTCTGAGTCTGGAGACACGCGTTCGATCCTCTACGTGAACGGCCTGTACCAATGAGTTTTTCGAAACTTATGCATGATTTGTATCGTTGACTTGGACACTAAGAATGCGAGATGCTAACGACCTATCACATAATGCCCAAATACGCTCGGGCGAGAAGTGAGTTGAAAGGACTAAAATATCCAGACCTCTGACCACTCAAGTATTGGGCACACGTTCGTGTGTGCTTATTTTTATTTAAGGGTGGTAGAGCCAAGCGGCGGCTTTAGCTGCTGCTCGAATGGGCCGGCTCGACCGGATTGGTACCACGGCCTCGCAGAATACCGGCGTGAAGTAGAAGCATCTTGTGCTTCTGCGTTTCGTTCGGTGAGTAAGGTAATCGGAGGCCCACATTCCCCCTCCCTATTCCCCTCCTCTTCCCTGCCATCTCCCAAATATCCCTGGAGACCGGCAACGCACCTGCAGCATCTATGGTGTTGCAGATGTATGTGGGCGACGGTAGTCACTTACCATCAGGTGAACCGCTTGCACGTTTGCCGTCTCTTCCTTAAAAAAAAATATTTTTATCATGTTATACAACAATTCTAAAAATTTACAGTATGTTCTTGCTGCAAGATTATTTATTTAACACAAGCTAAGCATCATTTTAATGATCATAATTACAACCTGTCATAATTCTACTGCTAAATGTAAGCCTTAAGTCATCATTGATGACAAGCTAATAATTGAAAATAAATTGGTAATTTCTTATACACCTCGAAATTGTCTTGTTTTAAAAAGTCTATGTTACATATTTATTTTAACAGCATTAAAAATTATGTCCAATCATTAATGAACCATTTACAGATCCATTAATGATTGGAAATAATTTTCTGTAATGGACATGCTTGGCACGTGGATTGGCGGTCATAATACGAAACTGAACACCTTATACCTTAGGGCTATTGCCAGTCGGCGTACTTCAGTTGTTGCATTTTCTAGACGGATAATTTATCTTTTGTCGTAAGCCATCAGAATTTCCAGGCATTTTTATTAATCAACTCTTACGACAGGCACCGCAACCTTTTTTTAAATCCTTAGCAATCATGACGACTAGCGTCCTGCGTTATTGAAAATAGCGTTTATCCGAATCCTTAGAATTATGTAATACACAAGTATATTTTTATATAATTTCAGTTTTAGACAAAAAAAAATATTTGTATGTCGACTAGTATGTTCCACTTAATATTTGTTTATAGGTGATGGTAGAGTTTCGATCTGTTTAATCCCGGTTTATACTATATAGGTATAATAAATAGCTTTTCAAGTTGCAATATAAAATGTTTTTAACGAACAACTTAGTTTTAATGTAAATGTTTCACTTTTATCTTTAAAACATTTCACTGTGATCTTTAGGGCTCCGATAACGCTTTATAAACGACTATAGTCTTAGTTGCCTGTGAGATTAGAACGTAATAGATGTTTATGGATATTACTTTGCACGTTGATGAGAAGTAAAGTACATTACATTTTAAATACTATTTGATCTTTTATATTTGCACATAGAAGTATAAGTTTATTTAATATTACAATTTATACTGTAATAACTCCAATAATAATTAATAAATACTCAAGATATTTGTTGCTTTTATTTACATAAACGTTGTTTCTGATACTAGATATGAAGTTAATAATTAGATATTTCATGGTCTAATAATAATATTAAAAATAATTTACATCTCACCACAATATACTCTCTAGATGTACATACATGAAGCATAAATCTAACATAATAGGTAAAACTTTCGAGTATACTGTGAGATATTGGTGCTATTTTTATTAATACGTGGGAAATACCAAATGTATACCCGCCCATGCGAGGGCGAGTACAGGCTATTCAATGGACCCCCTCGCGCCTGCTACCAGCAGGCCATGAAGATCAGGGTGAGTGCTTTGAAGCACCAACACCCCCAGGATTCTTCGGACGATCTGGTCTTTGGCTTCATTATCGACCGTCTGGCCATAATACCAATACTCCTCTCATGCCGCGGCCCCGTCAGACTCGCGGAGGATAAGGAGAGTGGCGTACCGCAAAATCGCGACTCTTCCTCGGCTGTAGAGGGTAAGGAAAGCGATGTAAAGCAACGGCGCAAACACTCCCCCCACAGTTCACCAACTCGCATCCGAAGTAGATTCGCCAAGCCCACTCGGAGCGGCCACACCGGGCCAATAGTTTTCAATTTTTATTATAGTTTACGTCTTTAAGCCAATAAGTTATATTTTGTTTGCATAAGATCTTGGCTATACCTTGGTATATACCTAGATTCCTATCTACTTTAGTATATAGAGAACATGAGAGCTTTTGATGCTTTGTATAAAAGTATGATAAGATTACGAAAGAGTAAGCAAATTTTAGATTTGACGAAAGAGCCGAGAACATTTTAGTGCTCCATCCTAAGGGGTAATACAGCAGGTTAGCATTGATGGGGCGAGGGCGTAGAAGACTGGTTTTTTATAGCTTTATCTGTCACTAAACTTTGAGCAAAGTTAGCGTAAATACCGAGGCACAGTATCATTAATGCAGATTTATCTCAATACTATTTTGCCCTAAAACCAATAATTTGCTCGACAGTGATTCTATCTAACGCGCTACGTTTGCTACCCGTCTGACCCAAATGGTCGTTGAGAACGACGTTATAATGATAAACAAATTATGCGTAACTTGACGTTGTTCTACGCTTATGACATATACATACATATATATACACATAAATGTAATAGAAATTTCTGACTATGATTTTCGAATTTTTACGCTTTAATTAGTTTTTTACGTAGCACAGATTATGGACTATAAGTCAAGGATCAGTTTAGTGTTTATTTGATTGTTATATATTAAATACTTCTTAACAGAATTACGTGAATTTCTGAAGATCACTCGGACAATGTCACGGGTTCTGCTTGTTCAAAATAAATCTGTTAAGAATACCATAAGTACCTACATCCTTGAAGTAAGTGTACCATTCACATATCGAAATCTTATAAACTATATAACTATAACTTAGAACTTCTGTGCTGCGTACCATTATTCAATTATTAATTATTTTTGTAACTATCAGTTGTAATATTTATTCTAGAATAACCGACAACTGAGGAGGCACTGTACTAATAATAAAAAAATCTAGTTTGTGTATCGTGATTTACAAATATACGTCTTTGAATTAGTATGGCGTGAAGCGATGATCTGTTAGATAAGGGATAACGACATAAGACAAACGTTTCCGAGAGGAAAATGGAGGTACAAAAAGGATCAAGCGTTTTTCCGTCGGTCTTATTTAAGAGAACAACGTTAAGAGGAATATTACAACATGTTTTTGCTCGAGAAGGGACGTAACTCTAAATGTTTTTATAAACGGCCGCCAATTTTGGTTTATAGTAGTTTAAAACTTAAGTAGATTCATAGAGCACAAACAGAGAAAGAGAATGAGAGAGAGCGAGAGCCACATAAAACAACGTTAAAATGCAATTCAGGTTTGTTCCTCTTTATTCACCCGGAAAAAAGCAAGGCAGTCCTGTTCGCAAAATACCCCGTTTCCAAACGCATCAAGCAAAGGCATCAAGCAAATTCTCTTCGATATCACTATTCGGCAAACCCGTACCATGGGTGTCGGAAGTGAAATATCTAGGTGTCACCCTAGACAACAGACTTAGCTTCACTAAGCACATCCGAAACGTAAGAAATAAGGCGGCCTTTGTGTCCGGTCGCCTATATTACCTTACGAACAAAACCAACAAAATGTCACTAAGACATAAATTACTACTATACAAAACTTGCATACGACCTATAATGTCTTACGCAAGCGTAGTTGTTGCCCACGTCCCGAAACAGCGACTGAAACCACTCCAAGTGATTCAGAACCGCTTCATGCGCCGAGCAACCGGCGCACCTTACTACATGCGGAATGCAGACCTGCACCGCGACTTAAATCTGCCCACTCTGGCGGCCCTCTTTAAAGAAATATCCACAAGATATTTCGCAAAGTTGAAGGATCACCCTAATCCGTTAGTAGCAGCGCTAGGAAATTACACTCCTGCGCTTAACGACCCGCCTGACAAAAGGCGCCCCAAGAACGTCCTCATCGACGAGGACGACCTTATCACAAGACACAACAATGCGTTCGCGGACACAACACCCGTTCACATTATCACACAGACTACACAGACAGCTCACATGTCTCACACACACCGCGCTGTTCCCCGTCGAACGCGCGGTCACAGATTCACGCCATACACGAGGAGTACTCGTGTGCAAAGGCGTTCTTAACAACAAAGTTTTGCCCAAATTCGATTGTAACCCAAGCCGAGGTTTTACCTCCCTAAGAGGGGCCCTTGGGTTGTCGTCAGCCCCCCCCCTAGTTTTTGTCGAGAGTCTTTCTTTCGTTAACAGGGGTCCGAGCGCGACACAGCATCAGCAGCGTCGTCGTTCCTTTTTTTGTTTATTTAACTTGCGGGCCTCCTGCTCGCGAGTCTTACCGATGTAACAGCAGATCTACCGTGGGGGTTTTAGTCGGTCCGGCATCTTCAATGCTGATCCCGACATAACCAGTCACCGGAGACGGTGACGGGTACTCGCGAGCACCTTTCCCCCACGTTAAACAAAAAAAAAAAAAATCCTGTTTATTCTTATGAACATCAAATGCTAGCCGGGTCGAAAAACATGACATTTTTATAATTTTGGCAAGAAACTTAACAGAGTTTCGATCTTTCCCTTCAAACTTACAACTAAATCATTAAAGTGTTGTATTATGCATAATTAATAAATGCAATTTATATGTTAATCAATCTTTTTGAAGAGATTCTGGCTGAACTGATGTCCAGTTATCTTTTTGAGTTTTTACACTATTCCAATCTGAAAGACAATATTTACAAGTAGTTCTCTGATACAAACAAATATATAAACAAGCACGCGTGACTTACAATTGAATACATATTTTACTGTTTATCTAGCTTAAGTAAATCTTACAATTAATATCTGACAGCATAAAAATTCGAAAGAGCAATTTGTTACGCGGCCGTCGGGGAATTATGTTTTTAGGGGAATGTGACGTATTTGAGTCCGTGGAGTTTCACTCTCAGTTCCCTAGACGAGATCCCTGGTTTTTCAGTTAACGAGCATCATTATTTTTGGCGGTAGGCTCTAACCGCGACGAGCGTCCGTACAGAAATGTAAAATATAAACAGATTGCCATGAATTTTTACACTGAAAATTCTTCCCTTAAAAAATATCTGTAAACATCTTTTTGTTTGGGACGTACAATTACAACGCTATAATATGTCCTGCGCAGTTAATAACTGCCAATAGTTCGCAATTTGTTGCCGTGGTTGAAATCGACCACGACGTCATCAAACATAACAAACTAAAGAAAACCAGCCACTTCCTTTCTTCCCGAGGGTTTCGTAAGAGTCGACGAAGGGAAAAGCTTAAAAATTAAAATGGCGGCCGAACCACAATGATGCATTTTAGAATGCCGCAAAAAATGCCCAACCGGAATAAAAGACATTATTACAGTGTCCAAGATGCGAGGCGTCTGATACTGCGAACGCCAAGCCGCCTGCTAAACATGGTGATTATGGCATATCGTCTTACTGGGAGAAGCTTATGTCCAGCTGTGGATCTACTTACATGTTATAATATCAACATTTATTAACAACTACAAGAAAAAATACGACGGTATTTTTTTTACGTAGTAGAACCAAACGGCACGGTAAGACACACGTATTATATGGAATTAAAGCGAGTGCCCTGACCACTAGTATACCACGGCTCTGGTATTTCATATATGAATTAAAAAATCCATGAATTAGAATATAGGTATGCTAACGTTTTTTTTTATAGAAGAAGGGGGCAAACGAGCGTGTGGCTCACCTGATGGTAAGTGATCACCGACGCCCACGAACATCCACAACACCAGAGGAGCTACAGATGCGCTGCCGACCTTTAAGGAAGGAATAAGCTCTTTTCTTGACTACTGAATAACGCAATTGTTTGTATTTTGTAGATAATAAGAAGTCAAGATCGATTGATAGCTTCTTTTAAAATATTTATATTTATTGCATATCGGTGTAGTTTCTTAAATGTTCGCTTTGTATGCAGATTGGATGACCTATTTATTTAAGGTATCGCATAAAATGTCACATTCTATCTAATTTTATTGTAATTACAAGCCCGCATGTATGGTAAGTAATCACAGAGAGTATAATAAATAAAAAATGTATAATGTTATGATTTTTTTTAAATGTAATGCAAGCAATAAAGCAATAATGTGTTCGAAGAATTTATACTTATTTTATATGTAAATGTTTTTTTTTTTATTTATTAAAAATTATAATAAGTCATAATTTTACTGGAATCTATTTCATATTCTATTCCTATTAGTTAGAACATAGTATGTATCAGTGCCATTTACTTTTCTTTCATAATTAAACATTGTAGTTTGTGTACTCCTCCTCCTGCCTTTGCTAGTCATATCGCCTCCTCATGGGAGGATTGGCCCGTACCCCCATGCTTCATAATTGCTAAATCTGAAGTTTTTATTGAAAATTAACTGACTAGGTTACAAATGCTCATATTGCTAATATGGGCACTTTTAGTTTGAATGTTACATCTATAATAATAAAATAAATGACAAATACTTCGTGGAAGCCTGCAAATAAAATCAAAATGACAGTCTTATTTATAAGTGAATATGTATAATTTCTTTTAATTATGTCATTTTACTTACCGACACTGAAATTTGGAATGAGGCGTAGCGATAAGACTCTGTGAAATATATAATTGTATTAAAGTCGTATTTGCGTTAACAGCTTTGATAAGCGCGCCTTAAAACCACTTCCTCCGCAGAACGAGCTTTGTTTTTACAACAAGATTACACTTCGTTTTATTTGTTTTGATTACACTTGTTAATGTTAAGCGGTTAGGATTTATTGCGGCCATATTGTTCGACGTTAATCGTTAAACCGAGTCTAGCTCTTGCGTAACGAGGTCCGTTGTTAGTCATTTTAATTGCGCAATTTAAACGTTTCATCGGTTTTACATAGGCTGCTTAGAGATTCCTGTTGGAAAATTTGGACGAATTTTTTTGTGACGCAAGTTTTTCCATTCCAAACTTTTTGTGAAATTATCCGCCATTTATTTTAGAACTGATGCCTCAGAGCAGCATCTTGTAGAGCCGTTTTTCGCCTACAATAGCGTTTGTACAAGTACAGCACACTGCTCACCATAAACCTGTCTTAAATTGTACCATTTAAACCCAATCAGGATTTGAAATAGGGAAAAAATTAGTATAATATAAAAATATGTGTATAACCAAAATTTATTTTACGCCTTTTTTCACTTTAAAAGATTTTTCGGCCGAAATCAATTTTTTTTTGTTAGTTTTGGGTAAGAAACGATCTTAAAGTTCACAAGAGTGTTCTTTTTTTTATGGAAGAGACGGCAAACGAGCAAGCGGTTCACCTGATGGTAAGTGAGTACCGTCGCCCACATACATCTGCAACACCATAGATGCTGCAGGTGCGTTGCCGGTATTTAAGGATATTTGGGAGATGAGAGGGAAGAGGAGGGGAATAGGGAGGAGATGTGGCCCTTCGGTTACCTCACTCACCGAACGAAACGCAGAAGCACAAGATGCCTCTACTTCACGCCAGTATTCTGCGAGGCCGTGGTACCAATCCGGTCGAGCCGGCCCATTCGAGCAGCAGCTAAAGCCGCCGCTTGGCTCTACCACGCTTCTGCTAATTGTCGGCAGAAATACCAGTAGGTAATGGTAGCAACAACCCAGACGTTTACTAGACAGAGAAGGTCTACCTCCTAGTGAAAATATCTGTTATCATAATCTGAAAATTCCGAAAGTCATATTAAAATATTCATATAAGTAATAGTCTAACTATATAGAACTTTCGCAAAAAAATGTTTTATTTGTTACAGTATGATTGTAGGAAATAGAATTATACTATAATACAGAATGAGCATCCTCAAAATCATAGCTTTCCTTTACCTTTCAGTCACATACACATCCTCTTCTTTTGCAGCCTGTATCAGTCCACTGTTGGACATAAGTATGTCCATGAGAGCGTCAACAGCTATTATGCGTGGAAGATTTTTCCACACTCTCCACGCCTGTCAAGAAGTGGGTGTCGGTACCTTCCTACTAGAGACATTGCTTTTCATCGCCGGTCTGTGTGATTTGGGTTTAGCATGGACACCAGAACCTGGTTCGGTGATCAGCAGAGTGCACCGCGGGTATGTTAGATTTTTTTTTTAAAACGTTACCGTCCTCTGTAGAAATTACTCTTGTGTCGCGGAGACATTTGACATACATTAATTGCACATAAACGAACACCCAGGCACGGAATTTTGTTATTTGTAGTCCATACAAATACTAGTCCCGCACGGGCATCGAACCCTCGATCCATATCCCCGAAGCTAAACGCTTATCCATGTAGCCGTGGTAGCCTAGTGGTCAGGGCGCTCACTTTAGTATCATAGAGCGCAAGTGACCTGGTTCGATCCAACAATTTTAAGTGCTATATTTACCACGTGCTCGGCAGTGAAGGAAAACATCTTGAGGAAACCTGCATACCTAAGAAATAAAAAACAAAAAATTATTTCGAGGATATGTGAAGCCCGCCAACACCCAATAGAGCAGCGTGGGGGGCCATTCCCGACTCCTATACCCGATCTCAGATATTTGAGAAAGCGGCCTTTGCCCAGCAGTGGAGACTTACAGGCTGGTACTTTAAACGCTTAGCCGCTTCGCCACAGAGCTGTCGAATAAATAAAGGGTATTTTTTTTCTAATACTGGACATTACCAGATATTCATTTATTTATAACAAGGCATTTAATTCTGGCCCTGAGGGGTGACAGTGCATCTACATTTTGGTTATTAATCGAGGACAGATGCAGTTGCCTGGATCACAGTTACCGCTTACCACTACGACTACGGAGTCGGAGTCGACAATGAGCACGGGCTCATTGTTTATCCTTAGGCTATTCGTATATTGATGGCTGCATGTCTTAGTGGATAGCGTACCTGGCGAATGAGATATGAGTCCTGAGTTAGAATACCTGAGCGATTATTTGTGCAACACGAAAATTATTAATTTTCGAGTTTGTTGAGTTGTCTTGCGCTGCGTGTCTCAAACACTGCATCATTCCTCCGATATTATCACGTAAGCGTTACCTCTACAGAAAGGTGAAGGGGATTGAGTTTCTCTGTGTTTGTGTATAACACTTCGAGGATAGTACCCTATTATATCCTAATACCTTACCTTCCACCTTAATATATAACCAACATTACCTTATACCTATACCTTAATAACTTATACATCCCTCGTTGACAACTGCCCAAGCTTTCGAAAGTTATTGTAGTTATCAAATCCCACAGAAAGACACCATCATCATATTATGTATGTTATTATTATCAGCCTCAAAACAACATGTACACAATAAATAAGCAATGCTAAACTTTATCTCACAAATCTAAATACTTAAAATTATTACGTGCTGTTTAGTAAAAAAAAGGAAAATATCTGCCGCTACTGCTTAAACAAATGTTTGTTCCTTCACTGCGATAAATGTACGTAATTTTATGGACCGTACAAAGAAATTTTACAGTCTATTCCATGAACGTTCGTCACAATATGAAAATCGACGACGCGAAGGAAATACGGAGCCAACGTCGACTTTTCTGCTGTCGCTCATAAGAGGCGTAAATTCAAAGCCTCGTAAAATATGAAAAATATCAAGAGATGTTCGCTGAGCGCGGACGTGGTCATAAAACTCACACCGCATCGGACTATTCGAGGGTAAACTTCAAAAATACTATGCACACAATAAAACTATACGGTTGCCCGCATGTGTAACCATGCCCTCTGTAAAACTGAAGAACGCTGTTATGATTTTTATGGACAAACCAAATGCGCTCATAAAATGCACTTTTAGTCAAAATTAATATATCTGTTCTTAAGAACCAATCACCAGTCGGACTTAAAAATTATATTTATATAATGTTATTACTTGTATAGTAAATAATTTAATGCAGGTTTGCCTTCAATAGTAAGCTAGAATACTTTCTTTTCCTTCATAGGTCTGAATAGGCCGTTGAATTGAATAATTCAAAGCCTTGTAAAATATCATTGTCTTTATAACGTACTTTTCAATCATTTCTATTTCTTATTACTTCAACTAACGCTTTGTATTTCTCCACTATTCCCAGTCGCGGAACTTAAGATAAACAGAGTATTTGAAGTTACAGATGCCACTTTACAGTAGTATAGACAAGTCCTTTAGTATTTAGGCTGACAGGCTATAGAAGGCGCTTCCTTTACAGAAACGCGCATCATTCTTTTCTTACTTTAAAAACTTGTTAAGAGCACTCTAAAATACGATTTTGATTTCGCACTAGCCTCTTTTTCCAAAAATAATTTTCAAGTATTATTACATTATTAAATTGTAGTATGCATATACTATAAATAAAATAAGTATATATATATACTCATGAGTATGTTTGTATATATGTATACAAACATATATAAAAGCATTTTCCTCTGTATCGTTTGTAGTCGTTATTTTTTTTTTTGGTTTCTCGACGTCGACACACTATTTCCATCCAACGGTTGTCTGAAGGATATTGGTGTCAGCAATAAGATCGCCCATTGCTTATACTATATTTTAGCTATCATGTGTGTCAATGTTTGTTATTGTGAAAAATTATTATTAACACTAATAAATAAAAGTGTAGAATACAGTATATAGATAAACAGAATTATTATGTCTTTGTTTTATATTGCAATGTGACTAGCAAGGTGTGCAAATTAAATATTTTTCTTCAAATGCCAGAAGCCTAGGCTGACTACGGAAATGAGTAATAAAATTAAATAAATAAAACAAAAATAAATCTCACAATACTCTAAATTCGTGTAATGAACTTTATTTATATAATAATGTACTTCAATATTAACCATAGGTATTGATCTACATGAAGAAGTGAAATTTCGATGTTAGTACAGAAGCTCTAATGAATAAAGAGGGTCTAACAAGGATGTATATCGACAGTAAAGAGCTGCATCATTTTGCTTTGCCGACCAGTGCTATAAAACTAAGTTTCATACTCACGTAACTTATTCTTAGCTTATTCTGTGCAATTTCCTATGCAAATTTAATTGTACCCTGGGTCCACGTAAATCTCAGCTCTCTCTCACTGCAAAGTTAATTACTCGCCCGGCAACTCTGCACGATTAACGACCAGCTTGCTTTTATTGTGTCTACATCGACAAATGCAAGAAAAACAAGGGAAATGATATTACTGGAGGCGCAAACGAACGACATGTTTTCAACGCGGATTAGCTCTCGTTGCGCATTTCAAAGGCATCAGTGAGATGAATCGTAAATAGGAAATTTTTTAGGCTTATTTCGAGAGACTTTGGTTTTTTGTGCTTACAATGTTTTGTGATTTGCTTTACCATATCTCATTAATGTAGAGTAGTCCTATTCGTCTATCTTCACACGTTTGGCACAAATCCAAATTCTGAAATTACAGTATTAACTTCCGAAATTTCCCAACTTTTGCCATAAGCGAATGATGTGACCTAATCTCGAGTAATCTGAGCCGCGGCTATGTGCCAATATGCATTAACTTTCTTGAGTAAGGCTATATTATGCGTCTGTAAATAAACTTTAGCTATAAAGGTTTTGTTAAATCCAGCTTATTTTAGACAATGGATGTCTATTACAGTGTGTATCCGAAACCTATAATCTATAATAGAATGGTACGCATTGAGTTCTCTCGCACTGTGTAGTTTTATTTATGCTTGAAAGTCGTCCGCCAATGTGACGCCTGATCTTTGACCGAATTTGGAAAGCACAGAAACAAGTTTATTCTATTATCCAGATTGTTCGCGCCTCGAATGCCAAAATGCTACATTGTAGATGCCAACGGGAAGTAACGCTCGCCAACTAACTTTATGAGATATGTGTTTTCTGCAGACAATGCTTTTACGCTACCGTGGTATCTGCTACCCGTTTGAGTTAGTGTTTATGTCATCCGTTATCTCACTACGTTACCATTAATGTACGGTATATTTTGTAATTTATAGTATGTACCGTAAATTTTGATAACGTTTCAATGTATTAAAAAAAATATTTAGTCTGATTTTCTCAAATTTGTTTCGTACTTTCACCTCTGACATCAACATCGTCTGATTATTTTTTGCAATTAGTTAGTTTAAGTTCTTTCAGTTTGCTGCATCATGTAAATCAAATATGGTCGATCAAAATATAATTATATAAGTCTGGAGCGACTTACACATCCGATTACTATTCGTAGTTGATAACTATGCAGGGTATATTAAGAGCAAGTTTACGTGCATCGGCTTCAATAAGATCATAGGGACAGTCAAATGTACTGTCAGTGATATGGACACAATACCGCACAGCCACAGTGAAAAATCAATAATTTTTATCATCATCATCATCATTTTAGCCTATCACAAGTAATAACAACAGTAATTTGTATATCTTACAAATATTGACACCAGCAGGAATTCAAGCCTAGGACTAACCATTTAAACCGTAACACAGACGTAAACGTTTATTTGGTAATTTTTAATAGAATCTTGTACTGGCACCAGGAAATTTATAATAAAAAAATCACCGTGTAACGTTTCTGTTGGCTGTGAGTGTCTTGCATTTTGAATTGGGAGTGTGTAATATTAATTTATTAAGGTGAGTAAAACATATTTGTAATTATTGTATATAAACACTCATAAACTGTTATTTATCTGTCAGGTGTGCTAAGTTACAGCCCTCTTTGTAAACTGCAATTGATAAATAATATTAAGAGTAAACATGCTTTTCTTAAAATTTAGAATTTCAAGTTCATATGAATTGTTATTATCCAAAGCTAAAGTATTGAAAACCCTAGCAAATATGCGGTGTATTGAGAATATGCTGTGAGTCATACATAAATCATAGACTTATTTTTGTTACTTTACATTTTAACTATTTATAAAATTGAAGCGCTCTTGACGATTGAGTAAATTTCATCAATATAGCGGGAATGTTCTTGAACAAGTTCTTAGGTTTAGAGCATACTTAGTGCAGTAGCTTGAGCGTCGCGAGCATTCTCAAACTGACACGCGTTCGTTATTACAAGATGCCAGAGAATACTCGAGCACGTGTACGCCTCGCCTGTCTCGCTGCTCAACACAGGTTAAAACACCCGGATTCTTTAAAACAATTTGAAAGCTATTTCAATATCAGTAAAGGCGATAATTTATTGAATCAATATATCAAAGAGCATGTAGGGGAAAGGGGTATCTTAGTTTAATTCTCTAAATAAACAAATATGTAAATAAGTAATTGATACTTAGATCTTCTATTATACAGAATTATTATTGTTAACGGAGCTGCGAGAATTATTGAGAGATTCATTGTTTGTGAGGATCTTAACGTCCTGTTTCTTGCGCTAATAACTGCTACTGGAAGTTTATACGTCTTTTATAATTAACTTGTAAGTTATTATAGTTATTAATCCATTGGATTTATTAAAAAAATAAAAAGACAAAGTCACAACTGTGTAAGAAAATCGACCACCCATTTCTTCCCGTGGGTATTGTAAGAGTCGACTAATGGAAATGTCTTGAAAATCTCAACGCTTCGGACAGATGACGGATTAAATATCCACGATCAACGTTTATATAGTGATGGCAACCGCGTATTTCGCAAAATACAGCGCACAAGTGTGAGTAGGTGCGCGCGGTTTGTCTCTTCTATTTCCTTTACGAAATATCAGCTGCTGCGCACCGCGAGCGCAAAAGAAGAGGCATATGTCCAGAAGTAGACTATTAGGCTGCCGAAGAAGACATATGTGTACGAGGATAGTGAACTGAAATGAACCATGTGATTATGCCTGTTATCCATTGGGGTAGGCAGAGATAATCATTTATCTCTATCATCTATCTGTGTGTAATTGTCATTTTAAACAACTCAGCATAGCCCAACTAGCTTTCGCAGCCCACTTTTCGTTTTTTAGGTAAATATAACCTTATCACCGGGTTGCTCCCGAAGAATGTCATGAGATTTCCAAGACTTTTTTTCCCTACGCCGCCCATTACGGTATTTTCATGAAAAAAATGGTTGAAGATTCTTGCGCCTCTAACACATAGTAGATTAATGTGTGAAATTTCTTGGTGCTGGAATTGAAGAATAATTCCATCTCTATTTATTACCATATACATAAATACTTACGTTTCATGTGCCTAAAGCCACCATGTATTAAGTGTTAACCGTGGCCCAGTCAAATCTACCTTTGTATGAGGACTATGACAATCACGGATGCCAGTATACTGCATCTCTTTTTGTTTGTTATAGGGTAGGCGACAAACGAGCTAGCGGCTCTACTGATAACTGTCGCCCACGTACATGTGCCATACCAGAGGCGCTGCAGGTGCATTGCCGGCCTTTAAGGATATTTGGGGAGGAGTATGGGGGGAAGAGCCGTGGTAGCCTAGTGGTCAGGGCGCTCACTTTAGTATCATAGAGCGCAAGTGACCTGGGCTCGATCGCCGGTGCCGGCACCACTAAAATTGTTAATAGACATTTTTAATGCTATATATACGTGCTCGGCGGTGAAGGAAAACATCGTGAGGTAATCTGCATGTCATAAATACACAATATAAAAACATAAAGAATATATATTCTTTCGAGGATATGTGAAGCCCGCCAACCCGAAATGGAGCAGCGTGGCGGGCCATTCCCGACTCCTACACCTTCTCAGATATTTGAGTAGGAGGCCTTTGGCCAGCAGTGGGCAGGCTGCTAATTTAAAGGGGGGTAGTAGGCCTCCGGTTACCTCACTCACTGAATGAAATGCTGAAGCACAAAATGCCTCTACTACACGCCGGTATTCTGTAAGGCCGTGGTAGTGCTCCGGGCAAGCCGGAGCATCCGAGCTAAGGTGAAAGTCGTCGCTTTGATTCCCGTCCTTTAATATACGAAAGACAGAAGCGTTATGTAGGTACATTTTCTGTAATTTTGGACAACTGTGTGTGCGAACTCCTACCCTAGTCAACTTACTTAATAAAAAACTATAACTATTCCGGCGGGACTCGTCAAAGACTTCTTTTTCTACAAATTTTCACTTCATCCGCTATGTCCATTACAAAGTTTCTCAAATATATTCTACAAAATGAAAGGTGGTACAACGTGTAGATCTTAATTGCTCCATAATTTCCCTATACCCCATTAAACAGCGAATATAGTCTCAATAAATTTCAAAGTACAACTACTGAATGTAATAACACGGCTACGTTAAAGGCACCTTACGCTCGCGTTAAGTGTGAGGAAAGCGTTTCATTAAGATATTATTGTACCCACTCTCCGCTTTATTCACATCGGACGCTGTAAATTTTAATTATAGATCTCTTAATAAGGGAAGCTACACACGCACGACACGGTGCCGTCCCATCACTCCCGTGATGATGGCGAGTCTAATTGGAACAGTAAATTTAAATAACACTGACACTTAACTGTCGGTGCTGAGCCTAATTGAGAGAGGGAATCGTAAAAATAATTTTACTCGGCTCATTTGTACTGAACGTAGTTTTAATCTTATTTCTTTTACGACTTGCAAGCTGATTGGTACGTTCAACTGTAAGTGTGAATCGTTATTTATGAATGGTACGACTCGAAGTCCAACTTTAGTTGTAAACAGGCCATCTAAGAATTTTGTAAAGCTATAAAATACGTATGAACATTCGTTGGGTCGCCCTATCCGTAATATTTTTTTTATTTCTGTTCATAACACTGTTCACTTTATAGAATTACAACAGGTACAAGTCTCCGCCAGTAAGAAATGAGATAGAATGTAATGGCTAATTTCCCTCGAGTCCTTTCATTTTCCAAGTCATTTTTACTTGATGTTGAATTAAATTGTAACTAGATGCAGATTGTGTTTCATTTCTGTCTAATAATGAATTAAATGAATCCGTTACATGTTATGTAAAGTGTATTTAAGTTCTTACGGCTTTTGGAAGATAGTTACAATTTTATATTTTTATGATTCTCATAATGAGGCACACCGGCCTATCTTTATGACTATTAGGAATCTAAGGTATATTAGTTCAAACAAGGGTTATAATAAAATATGAGCAAAATGTTCATCCATACGATAGGAAACTTTTTTTATAACATTGGAGTGTACATAAAAAAAGAATCAACAGGCCTCCTGATGGTACTTAGCTACTGCAACCCATGGATACCTGCAAATAACTACCGAAAAAGTTTACAGATGAGTTGAGAACTAAGATGCAATACTGGCTCTCTATATCTTTCCCACCTGAACACAGCATATTTTAAGAGGGTGATACCTGACCTGATGGTTCTTAAGCAGATAAGCTCATAAGAGAAATTAATCCTGACACAGAGTAACTATACCAATTTATCTATATCTCATTGACTTTGCAATCTGCACACAAAAAATAAATAAAAAGCAATGGGCCCCAGTCCCCGGCGGCCACACTAGACGTGGCTGTGGTGGCAGCCATGGTAACGGCGAGGCAGGGGTGCGAAGAATCTCCGGCTGGATTCCAGCTGCCAACCAAACTGGACCTGACAACTGGTGTTTCTCTGCGTGACAGAGTCTGCAACGATGATATCCGCAGCAGAACTAAGGTACCCGACAGGGGCTTACGGTAAGGATCGTAGGGGCTCGCAGAATTGACAACCGCTGGGAACAAAAGGTTCTCGAGTGGCAGCCACGTACAGGCAAACGCAGTGTGAGACGACCCCCACAAGATGGAATGACGACGAGTGCGCAGCGTTGCGGGAAGTCGATGGATACAGGTGGCTGAAATGATTGGCGCATCTTATTTTGTTAAATTATTTATATGAAATTTTGGAACAATGGAAAACTATAAATTCAACACACGAAAACAGGAACTGTGTAGCCATTGCAACAAAATTTATGAGTGGTTTATCCGGGAAGCAAAAAGTAAAACAATAATGTGTTGTTTTGAAAAACGAGCGTTGGGTAACGCTCTTAATGGAATACAACGATTTTTCACCGCAAGATACTCTGTGAAATAGCCTTCCTAATAAATTGTGAATGGGATTAGGGTAATTCTTTAGAGAATTTAAATATTTACGCGAATATGTTACGCTTAGGGTGACTGAATTGGAATTGAAAAGCGTCAATCTTGATTTTGTTTCCTACATTTATTAAATAAATTAGTAATAAAACAATCATATCAACATCAAGAATACCTATATATACCGTACTACTATACTATATATATTTTTAGTACAACTTCGAAGCTAGTTCCATATTTGCATTTTTTTAAATATTTTGTTCTAGTAGTAACGAAAAAGGAACTCTTTTTTAGATATTACAGTTTTAAATTAAAAACTATTTAATTTTCAATGTCTGTTCATAACAACACCCTAAATGTAAGAAAGTTGAAAAATGCCTGAGTTAATAATCCCGGAGTTTGTAAATCTTTCGTCTTTTCTTTATCAGCTAGGGTAAGTCCACTGCTGGACGTAGACCTTGTGAAAGCACCAACAAAAGCTGGCATGCTGTATATGGACATTGCCCAATACTCATCACTCAGGGTAGGTGTGTCAGTGACCGCAGTGTCGTTAACCCAGATTTGCCTACTCCCCCCGAATGGGTTCCCGCCTTGTCGTGGCGGGGAGGCTTAGTAACGTGGTATTAGTGACTTGGTCTCCCATGGTGAACCAAGAGGAACCTACATGGCCAGCCTGTCTTTGCGGGGATGGCTGGCCCGAGGTGGCCGCTCCGAGTGGGCTTGGTTAGCCCATCTCAGATGCGTGTTGGTGGACTGTGGGGGTGTTAGCTTAGCGCTCTCCTGGCCTCCCACAGCCGAGGTGGAGTCGCGGGGGAAGAGGAGTTTTGGTTTTACGTTTCGCCATTCTCCCTATCCTTCTCTGGCGGGGGCCGCACCGCTGATGCGGCCGTGGTGGGGCCGCGGGGCAGAGGAGTGTCGGTATTACGTTGAGCCGTTCTCCCGAGATAGCAACGATTCAAGTACCATTAAACTTCTCTTTTTCAATCGAATTCTATAATGGAGGAGGTACTCAATTCGACTGTATTTTTTTGTATTTAAGCGTACGCGATATCTTTGCCGATTGTGAACCGATTTTAATATTTTTTTTATTAAATATGATGTACCATTGTGGTGGTGGACATTTAATTCTTCCTTAGAATAGGGATTTAATATTGTAGTCGTTTGTTTCTCTTAAATTATGTTTTAATTCAGTTATCATTCTTCTTTAACAGCCCGTAAAAGCTCAATGTAGGACATAGGCCTTTCCATGAAAATGTCGATGAAAACTAGCATAAATGCACTTTCCCATTCTCACCACGGCTGGGCAGGTGCGTTGGTAAGCGCAGTACCAGGTGGTCTCGCTCTAGAGACGCTGCTCCGATCACTTATTTATTAAAACATTTTCAAAAAGAATTGAAAAAGAAGTAGATAATATTTAAATATTATCTGAAATCAAAAAGGAAATAATCCCTTCACTATCATTTTAAGATCAATTAATGGAGATGATATGATAACTGTCACTAGGGGACTGAACATGTGGCGACCGGATGAGTCCAATGAAAGTTCTCAGACATAACACGTTGACCTCGTTATGGGGAACTATTGTTTGACTAATTTTTACGAGTATACTATATTTAATTTAGACTATTTTTACGGTTTTGTTTATCAGGTGTCAGGTATGATCAAAAAATCAGCAGGGTCATAAATATTACAAAAATGTTTTAAAATTACTTACGTCAATAGTATGAAAGCAGTAAAGGTTAACCTTTGTTCAGTATCAAGAATCAGTCTAGCGCACTCTATAGGAGATCCTCGGTTACTATAACAGCAGGCGCCACTATTTCTGTAACACATATTTTAGCAGCCTCTTAGAGAATTGGAATTTGCTTGTAATGTTTAGAAAAGCATAACTAAGATAACCGACATCGCCGTAAGGATCAGCAAGGTGAAGTGGCAATGTGCCGGCCTCATGGCTCGCAGAACGGTCAACCGTAGGGGAAAAAAGGTAATCGAGTGGCAGCCAGGTACAGGCAAACGTGGGTACAGCTTACAGCGATATTTTTAATGTATTTTTTTAATAATAAACATATTTATTCTCCTTTTTAATGCTACGACGTTCCAACGTTCCAAGTGCTATACAACGACTCGATAGCCTACATGGCTGAGACCCTGCCTTCAAAACTGCGGGTTGCTGGTTCGAATCTCGCTTAGAGCAAACATTTGTATGATGAATATGTATATTTTTTATTTATCTATGTAGGTATATGTCTACCTATCTAATCACCATCCACTTATAAAGACACCGGGTATCCTGGTTTGAAAGTAGATGACTTGTCGGATTCGTTCGATAGAAATAATTATAGAATGTTATCTATACACATTTCATATCCTACTTTTACAAGTACTCGTAAATTCCGATCAAAGATTAGAAATGTGTGAATATACATAAACTAAGTGTGGATACTCAGAAAAACATTCAAACTACACGTCACATTAAGAGAGCGCACGTCAATTCCGTTTTAACATACATACACATACATACATATGTACAGAGTCACGCAATTGAAAGTCAATAATTTTTAATTATAAAAAAAATTACTTATTTGATTATATTTGTTTTAAATTTAACCCAAGATGGATTTTTAAACTTCCCATAAATAAATGCCCAATATTAGTAATATTTTAATGAAATATGTTTCTACGAGGGACCACATCGTTTGGTATCTCCATGGACACTTTGATCCGCCTCACTTCCACTAAGTGGCACTTGCTTATAATAGTTATAAATCGCAACTATTTAGCTTTTATCTGAGAAAGTAAAAATGTCGAGGAATGTTTATGTCAAGACACCTCATTAGTAACAGAAAGCTGTACTTGTACACACCGCCTACGCTCACACTGTGTACTTCAGACATGCCCTCAGCGCTCAATCAGTCCCGAGATTTCTTTTTTAATTAAGGATTGCACTGTTTTCTTGGTGTTGCATCACGACGTATTAGTAATGTGCTGTTTTTTTTTATTTAAAGAAAATTCAACGTAAGAAGTATGTGTTGCACAACACTTCGTACGCATTTTATTTTGGCAATTTAATTTAATGCCGTAAAGAAATAGCCATGTTCGCCTTGGGCATAATTAAACACTTGCAATCTAAGTTCAAGCAGAAATTAGAGTTACTGTTATTGGAAAGATTATATTAACAGATAGTGTTTCCATGTATCGATAAAAATATTTTATACACTTGATCTACTTTCTTATAAATAGATGTGTATGTATGAATTATTTTCTTAACACCTCTCCGCCATGTAAAAGATTATCATAACGTATTGAATATACCTACATGATGAAAAAATATAGACACAAAGTACAATTTTTTGAACTGGTGAGCCACGTGGTGAGTATGCCGATTACGTTCAACAATGGTTCTTGAAGACGAAACTCTACAAAATAGCTTTACTAGGTATTAAACATCGCACCGTAACACGATAAGTCAATAGGCGGTATGAAAATGATAATCATCCTAAATATGGACCTATCCCAATTCGCCGTAGTTGAGAGAATGTTCCGTTATCGTCATGCTGTGTCTACGGATTATCAGCGGTGATCGCAGTTCCATAATTCTCTTAACTCGTACACTGCTGCGCGTCGGCGTTCGGACATTTATGTAAATGTCACCTGAAAGACACCTGAGAGCATAGCCGAAATTTACAAAAAATGTTTTATTACATTTTTATTTTTATTATACAATTGTACGTATCCTGTAACTTTATCACATCTGACCTTAAAACAGCACCACGGTTCACGCCTTAAAGAGAAAAGTTCAACCAAGCACGGCAACTCCGAGCAATCGTCGCCCCATTCAATGCGTAACAGTATAGTTCCAAGTAGAGGGACGCTATCCGTACGTACCGCAGACCTAAATCGAGTGACCTCTACCCGATTAAACTGGCGACAACTCCCATTAGTGTAAGGGCTACGTCCAGTCCTTATTCCCTAATTCTCAAATCCCGGGGGCCGATACGCTCGTTATTTTGCATTAATGAACGAAACTTCCGCTCTTAGTCCCTTGTTGATAAGGGAAGGCTATTGCGTTAATTTAGAAAAAGAAACTTATTAGGAAATTAATTCCCGACGTGTAATTGTCAGAATTAGGTAAGGCATACATATTGCGAAAAAATTCAAATATGAGTAGTCCCTTATTTTATAGATATACTAGTGCAATTTGAATTAACACATTTTTGCTAGCTGCTGCTGTATACTCGTATCAAGTATAGAAGGAGACTATATTTAACTTATAGAAGAAGAATAATCATGTCCTCAAAATATATTTTTTATTATTTCTCAGACATGCAGGTTTCCTCCCGGTTATTTCCACCACCTCCAAGCACGTAGTAAATTGAGTACTTAAACTCTATCGTATAAACTAATTTTGCATCAAGATTTTCTCATATAAAAACATAAAAACGCTGAAATTTTGTGCACTTTTGACGAAACGATGACAATATAAGCATTTAATCATATCATTATATTATACGAGTATATCTGATGTCGCGACTGGATTTATGAGCACATTAACGAAAATCTTCAACCGATTATCGGGTAAAAATAAGTCGTGTTTAAGCTATTTAATCAGTATCAATACTACGTAACAAGTAATACAGAAATTCCGTAGTTAAGAAAGCATTGTCTAAAAGAAACCAAAGTTCTTTACTAATTTTAGAATAGTTTAATTCTACTTAATTAAAATATTACCTATTACATTGGTACAATAACAACAAAAATGCAACATGTATTTTCTTAATCTTTATTTCCTCTTACGTAAATCAAAGTATAATACATGCATAGTATGGCAAATGCTCTTAATATGTTGTTAAAATAAATCTTTGAAGTCATGGTAGAGCAAATATTAACGATGAGACTTCAATTTATTGCAATAACAATCAAAATAAATGTCTGTAACAATCCATAAAAGGAAATCATTCAAAAGTCTATAAGCTAGAGACGGAGCCCCTCCCATTCACTAAAATGGACTTGAGACCTCGTCGATTTCTTTAAAACCCACTCGCGGGGAAATCGCTTTTTCATCCCCGGTAATGGCCGTCCTTTCCGGGACATTTTAATTAACTTCGACGGGAGTGCTTTTTTAGTTTCTGGGTGAATTATTGATATTACGACGTCGCTCTGTCGAATGGAGAGGAAATTTGTCCGGTTACTTGCATTTTTCTCTTTTCTACTCTCAGCCTTTGTGCTTTCGGAAGCGTTTAATTCTGAGCGCGACTTAAAATTTTACTACAAAATTATTTTGAGATGTCAGGCGATTTTTCAGGCGTTTTCTTTTCTATCTCTACTCACTACCATTCATCTACCTTGGTGAGGAGAATGTATATTGCGAAATATATACAGTTAATTACCAAAAAAGTAAAGTGGCAGCCAGTAAGTGCCCACAACTGGGCAAACGTCTCAAATATCTAAGAGAGTTTTGGAGACGGGAAGGGCCCGCCACATTGCTACAGTGCGGATTGGCGGTCTTCACATATCCTTGAAATGTTTTTTTTTTATTTCTCAGAGAAACCTCCATGGCGATGTTTTCCTTCACCGCCTAGTACGTGGTAAATACACCATTTAAAATTGCTATTTAAAATGTAATGGTGCCGGCACCGGGGATCGAATCCAGGTCACACGCGCTCTATGGAACTATAGTGTATGTCCTACCCACTAGGTTACCACGGCACATACTTGTAATTAACTAAGTAAACTAAATAAAAAAAAATATTTTATAAATTAAATTTTTCTTTTTATATTTCCTTATTTATTTTTCGTGTTTGATATATAGTTAAAATTTATTGTAATACCTTCACCATTACATAGTATAAAATACAGTACTGTGCTTCCAAAAGACTGTACAAGGCTGCATCTTTTGTACCCTAGCTTCGCCAGTTCTAGGACACCATCATGCCGTTTTTAAGTTCGGCCCACTCTAGAATTAAAAAAAAATGTTTTCCTACCTTCGACTCGAGAGACGAGTATGATAAAAAGATAAATACATATAATATAATGACAATGAAATATATATATGTTGAATTAATGTTTGTTAACTTCAGTCATCAATGTTTGTTTCATGAATATGTGGTAGCATATTGAATAAATAACTTATTTTTAAACATTTATTTAAAACAGCCAAGTAGATAACTATAAAAATACAAATCAATCTGTACAGGTCGTCCGTCCTCTTCAATTGTCTTTAGGCGTATATTTCCTTATTTCCTCTCTCATTCAATTACATCCGTTTCATCAATTCACTCCTTGCAATCTAACATTCAGCTAGTTGTATTCGAAATTAAAATTGTTCGTACCTACATATATACAAGGGTTTAAATATATATCTTATTATAATCCAGTTATCAAGACATTAAAAAATTATTACTTGATAAAATTATGCCGTATTATTTCTAGACATGGCTTAGTTTATCCAAAACATGGTTAATAATAAACAAAACTATGTTTCGCATGTGAAAAATAACAGGGTATAATTTTCATGCGATCATTGTTAATTTATTCTCAATTGTAAACACATAAGAATAAGGTTTACAATGAGTAAACTTAATCTCTTGTGGCATTCTCTATCAGTCAACCCGTAGATATATAAGAAAAATGTAAGCAGATGCAAATAGGAAAGATAACAAAGAGCTAAATACTAGTTATTATAACTATAGCATTTCATATTTACAGACACACTTACATGGAAATATATTGAAAAGTCAGATTTCGTCAGATCGTTAGTGCCATTAAATAGTGCTGACTTTCTTATTCTGTGCATTCTTGACATCATCAGAAATTACTTTACACAGAATTATATATTTTTGTGGCATAGCAGATAAGGTCCAAGCTTTTGAACCATATTTCAGCTGACGTTTTTATTTATATATACTATTTAACCTGAGTTATTGAACCTGGAGATTTCGGCATCAGCCAGAGAGTGCCATTTTATACACTTACGCATATAGACGGCAGCTCTTAATTATTTATATTACTATGAAATCCATTGTTATACGATACTATAGACAAACTTAATACTAACGTATTTTTTCAACTAATTGGTCTTATTAACCAGAGCTACTATTTAATACTTCATAATTGTAACCTAAAAAAAAAATTTCTTATTTAAAATAAGTAATAATACATTTATATAACAATTAAATAGAATACTTTTGATAACATAAATTGGTGTTGTCACCTGTATAATTTGTAAACTAATTTTTACTGTTATTATTTTTCTATGTCACACATTAAATGTCGTGTTCAAATCGGTTGGTTTTTAAAGGTGACATTTAAACAACGGATTCATTTTACTTCTTGTTTATCACAGTTGGCACAGTCTCTAAGGACATAAAACAGCTTTACGCCACGGGTGATACAGCTGAGGTGGTAATAGACGTGTTTGTAGCGCATATTCCATAACATAAAATACGTTATAGGTTATAGGCCTTTCGTATTTACATGTCTATGAATATCTTTGTGTTATGTAGGTTGCGTGGCTACTTTATAATTTTATTTTATTTATTTTATTCGATGTCACTAATTTGTAACACATCAAACTCACAGCCAGAGGTCTCAATAAAAAGAAATCTGGGTGCAGTTGGGTGCATCTTAATAAAAAATATACCATACAAGCGTTAGCGACCCACGCACTAGTCGCAAGGTAACAGTATTAGTAGCAAACATAAAGCAGACTTTATGTAAATAATATTAATAATGTAGCTGAGCGATCAGCATACCTGATTAATAAAGGTGTGGGTTCGAACCCAGTTTAGTTAGTCCAGGCACCAATTTTTATTTCGGTACTCAAAAGATTGATTTCTGTTTTAGTTGTTCTTGTATGACCTATATATAGCCACTTTTTAATAATGCAATACATCCGAATGTCTCATGGCACGATCCCGCATTTGATTTTTTCTCAGCTCTTATTGCACCATGTTGTAGAGGAAGATGAAAACGAAAAATATTTTGCTTATAGTTACGATATTATACCTCGCAAAGAAATATTTGATTGATAACCAGAAAGCGTTGCCGTGGTCAACTGATTCGGAGAGAAATTACAACTCATACTTGTACGAAAAATGGTAGGTAATTTAAAAAAGAACTAGAGAATTTAGAATTATGTTAGAAAAATATACATCAACTTAACGTTAGTGTATTAATTTTAATTATTATAAAAATATGCCAGAAAAGTATTCTTTAACCTAAAAACGTACATTACATTTACCATATTTCATATCTCTACAGGTAAATATACAATAAACAGTATCGATAAGACTAACCTTTAACATTTAAATTACTTTCATTTTAAATGAGTTAATACGTCGATACATCATTGACTAATGGCGTTACTTTAAAGAGTAGTCGGCTTTTGAGTTTTCGCTTCACGTTCACAGTGGGACGCCAAAACTCTTTAAGATCTCGACCGACCCTTGGCGCAATAAGCTCGCTTCTTCTTGCACATAACGCAATTAAAATCACACTGACAGAGCTCTTAATACATTAAATATCAGCTATCAATAATTTAAAAAAACGATTAAGTTTTAACAAAAGCATTCGAATATATTGCGCACCATTTACTCCGCATGTCGACGCCCAATAAAAAAGTATGGTAGTATAAAAATACTACTGCCTACACTTTACGGTATATTTAAATTCGACTTTTACGAGCAGCTAAAATATTTATATGCATATTTTAGAAGACTATTACCACACTGTCACGGCATCGGGATACCGCTAGGCAAATACTTGAAGTGGTTTCTCAACAATCGTCTATACATTGATTTTGACTTCCCGCAAAACAGCAAACACAGTAACCGTGGGCCATTACTCGTCGAGTATTTGTAAAGTAACCAAATGTTCGCTCCATCTATAAATGTTTATTAGAAACTCGTTAAGTCCGTGATTTATTTGATCTGACGCCTATAAAGTGCGATCGTTTGATTCCTGAACATTGTGCGTCACTTCAAAGCGAAGCTAAATATCGTATACGTGTTTCTATTGGCCACTAAAAAGTATAAGCTATCGGGAAGAGTGGTTGACAAAATTCATTGATATTGCCAATAATACATTGACATGAGATTTAGTTGAAAGGGTTTGTCATCATCATTGCCATTGCAGTCTGTAAGAAATCCACTGCTGAATTTCCCCTAAAGATTTCCACGAAGCACGACCCTGGACTACCTGTATTCATTAGCTTCCCGCAGCTTCTTGCAGGTCCTCTGACCAAAATATTGAGAGGTCGTCAACTATCGTACACACCATCTTTCAGTACGAGGTTGCCACTTGAGGACTTCCCGAACGATTGCCTGTTCCGCGGTGTATGTAACCACCCCATTGTCACTTCAACATCCTTAGGGCTTTATATCGTTTTTTTTCAATTAATGCATTATCTAAGTAGTTTCTTTTTTATTTAAGTAGAAATAATTTATAGACAAATGCACATAAGGCTAATTAATCACACTTTAGTCAAATAAAACAAATGTGTATAAAAATTTCTATTACAACTAATTAATATATTATTTTAGACATATTGCAGAAAATTTAATATCCTTTTAATAATAGTTTTCGAATATGAAAACAATTTTAAATATGTAAAGCACTAATAAAGAAAGTTAGTCTTTCTATTTTAAATTCTTAAAAAAAGGAAAAAAGCTTAATGTCCAAATTTACCTGCACTTCATAAAATGTATTCCATAAAAGAATTCCGACAACGCTTTTATAGTGTTCGGAACACGTAGGAATATTGTTGATTCGGTATTTTAGTATTATATTGTTTTGTGTTTGAGTATTTTGTTTACATTAAAATGATAAAGACCACCCGGTATGCTTCGGTGTAGGAACATACAGTCTGTGGATCGTTTCATGCCAACAGCAGTTGGTTTGCCTCAGAGCAAACAGAACAAAACAAGCAAACACCCGATCGAGAAAAGCGGTCGCATTTGATTTTATTTCTTTGCTTTATAAAGGAAAAATGGCGATACTTGGAATAAAGAAATACTTTTCAAAGCCTTTTATGTCCTTCACTACTTTATTCAAAAGAATTGTTATGAAAGCATCCACCTTGACTTAATGATCTTTTTAAGCTCATTAAATCATATGTATGTATATATATATATATATATATATATATATATATATATATATATATATATATATATATATATATATATATACTATACTCACGCCGGTTCTCCCAAAGGAATAAGCCGGGATTAAATAAACGTTTTAGGACGACTTGGCATAGCTAAACGGACTTCCACAAGGTACTTTATTTTTGTAATACTTATACACTAATTGCCGTGTAGTATCGGCGTAAGTCCACCCCCTTTCTTGTGTGGTAAGAGGCGGCTAAGGGATAAGCCTTGAAAATCACAAAGGCGACAGACAGACGGCGGGATAACCACCGCGGGCTGAAGATGGGCTGCTGCGTCTAAGGTGCGTGGTGTCTGGTACTGCGATCATCAATGCTAGCGTGGCGATTACGGTATATCATCTTTTTGTGAGAGTTCATGCCCTACAGTGGACTATTTATAGACTAGTAAGGTAAGCTAATACAGTCCCCCCCGTTGACCACCGGTACTATAAAACACCTAAAACATCGGGAATACAAAGTAAAATCAAACGCGATAAAATCCGAAAATAATAATTTCAATTCAAACGGGAGTCATTTTAGACAATCGTATTAGTCAACATTTAACATAAGTGTGGTGTGAAAATAAAACAATGCGGGAAAGCAAAAACATATTGCAGTACCGCATATATTCTTCAATAAATATGTCGAAGTTTCCAAATACCTACGCCTTTTCCTTCTTTTATGTACGCCTACTTAAGCCCAAAGTTTATACTTTAAGAAGAAGTTCATAGTTTATGATGTTGGTCCAGAAATGGAGTTCAATAAAATATATGATCTTTTCTTTTCTCACAACATCAAAAGAGAGTAGACATTTTTTGTATAATTATACTCTTTCACTTATTCAGCTCCTAAGGTACTTGACCGATTTTAACAAACGAGGTGTGCTTTGATTAATCTTCATATTCCACATATCACAGGTTATATAATGTGCCCTAAATCTGACGAAAACAAATTACGCATTTAAATCCAAAAGTTATCCCTCTATATAAAAAGTTTTTATATAGAGGGTTTTTGTTTCTTTTAACTTCTTATTCTTTCTTATTTTTAATATTTCTTAAAGCACTTATTTTATTAATGTATATTCAGATCTGATGCAGGTTAACAAAAACATTATTCACCTCTTTACACCAGGTAGGATTTTGGTTAAACATCGGTATATCTAAATTACAAGAAGTCTTCGAGTGGAAGGCGGCATTGTAGTTGTACGCACGAAAAGTATTATTTTCACATTACAAAAGGAAAAGATAATGTTACGTTAACAACAAAGAAACTTAAACGGGAACGTCATTAATGCTATCAAATGAAACTATCACGTCTTCAGAAACGCTCAAAAAACTCGCTAACGACGTTATCATCGTCTGAAGGGAAAACTGTCGGCTAGGAAAGCTCGGGAAATACGATGGCGGGGAGGCTAGACGTAAAAATTCGTTTCCGTCTCGTGTTCGTACACACTAGTATATTAATGAAACCTCTAGGACGGTCATAGAGTAAAAATAATTTAAAAAGCAATTGGCAACATGTATAGATAACCACCATGTGGTAATTATGGAAAAGTCTTCGGTTATGAAAGACGTTAAGAAGTTTATGATGATAATAATTAAAAAAATCTTTTTTTTCTGTAATAGCCTGTTAACAGTGCAATGCTAAATAAAGACCGCTTGCCATGATTACCATGCGTGGCAAGCGTATTGGCTATCGAAATACCGGACTCTCGCACCTTAGACACTATTATACGGTATTTATTGAGATGGATATTCTTCCATCTCTCGCAAGCCATGTTATCTTTCAGGCATTTCTCTCAGTCAAATCCTTGCCACACCCACGAGAAGAGACAGAGTTACAGATTTCCTTATATCGTCACTACATGACGAATAACGAACTTAAATGTGAAAAAAACATACATGTTGTTGAATCTGTTAAAAAACTATGTGTATTTATATGTACATCTCTCAACGGTTGATATTAAAGCATTCAAATAAGTAGTTATTTATAGTTGTACTTTTCTAATAGTCTTTTTCACTACAATTTTTTTGTCTTATATTTCTAACATTAGAATTATGCACCGTTTCCAATTAAGTACCTGAGGACAACAACTAGTTGTATTGAATATTTTTCTAAATTAAAAATTATGTGAATTCAAAAAGTATTATTGATGACTGAAAAAAATAGTCTGTGGCTCGCCCGATCGTTATACAATGTATGTAGTCACATCGAACGTATTCGCGATCCCCTTGTCGCGATAACACGCACGGCAACTGATGGCACGGCGCGCCGGCACCCCGTACCTATTTGTAATTTACTTAAAAATATGGAAGCAGATAAAGCCAGAACCCTCTTGTGATGGCGGCTAATTCCACAACTTTGTTACAAGTGTGCTAGCGTCGAGAATTTATACAATGTTTTGCATTTTGACACACGATAAGAGTAATAAAAATCGATGGGCGTGTATAATATTCATATTGTTATGTTATCTGTACGGTCTATTATCCATTTTAGGATTTGATAACGATTTTATCACAACCAATTTTGTGACGGGTTAAGATACTATCCTCTCTTCTCATGATATTGTAAAAGTCAACTAAAGGAACCTTCTGAAATCGAATGGAATCAATAAATGGTGGATTAACTAGCTCATAAAATGCAGGACTGAAAATACACAGACCGCTAACGTTACCGCTAACCGCTACATCTAGTCTGGTACTACGTTTGCCGACCTACCCCTTATGCGAGGCGATTCATTATCATTTAGAGAGACCTAGTTGTAGATTGTTGAGGTCGTCACTCTAGGTAAGGGTCGTCCAACGCTACGTTTTCTGATGCGAGATTGCCACTTGAATCTTCTTTTTCTAACAGTTATAAGAGGTACATAAGGTTCTATCAGTTAACGTAGTAAGCAGATTCTACTTCTTCAGATTCTATTCTCTTCTGCAGAGAAACACCTAACTAGTCGTTTTTTTTATTTCGGATTCTATTACGGAAAAACTGTATAATAACAAATGATCTCTATGCACTTACGAACGATGATGGGCCGATCAGTAGGAACTGCATGCCTCTGACAAAGCAGAGCGTTGATGTAAGTTTAATTTATTTAACTGTAAACGTTGTTGTTGTTGAAATTTGAATAATGTGAAAAAGCATTATTGGAATAATGTGCTAAATCATGTGTAATAATACATTTATATAAATTAAATTTAAAATGTTGAAATAATCGCAATTTTTGACAAAACAGATATCACAGAATAATCACAGAAGGCACGACCTAACCAAATAATATGCGCAATTCTTTTGTACTACGTGGATACTAGATGGCGTCAGTGGGAAGTGATGTCCTGTGCTCGACAAAATTTGGAATATATTGTAAAGTAGAATTTATTAGTTAGAAGAAAATATTTATAAAGGAACGGAATGTAAGACGAAGGAAAGAGTGGGATATGTGCGAGTGAGATAGAAAACGGGTGTCTATGTCTTGGGTTTGTGTCTATGTCTTGGGTTTGTGTCTATTTACTTTTTTTATTACTTACCTTTTTTTCTACAAATGAAGCTCGTTCGGGAAAGGTAAGGGAAGGAAGACAACGAAGGAGTTTCAAGACGAACGACGATTCAACGTGTAAAGTATAAAAAATATTACGATAGTAATTTACTCGAAGGCAATTTCTGAAGCAAATTTTGATGAAAGTGTGACCAGTGTGAGCTCCGACCAGATTATGGCGGCATTCCATCGGCGGAATTTCTCCATCCAATCGAGAAAGAAATTATTTCAATCGAAGAAGGTCACGTGAATGTGCTTTTTTACCCTGAGGACTAACATGAAATGCCTCACAGCCCGTAATTATACTAGCTCTCTATACTTTTCTAACCGGAACACAACAGTAGTTGCCCCACTGTTTGCCTGCAAAAGGGGTAAGATTGTGGTACCTACCTATGTACCACACTGTTATTCCCCTTCCACCTGTGATTATAACCGTGTCTACATCTGAAGTTTTTGTCGTTTTTATCATAAAAGTGATACAATAAGTACGATTGATTGGAATTTTTGTGTAACATTTACCACAGGCGGGGCAGTCTTATTAATTAAAATTTTACATTCGGCCGGCAAGCACCTTTCCTTCATAAATTTACTTGTCCATGACAATTATCATATTATAAATCATATTATTAATCATGCAGGTTTTATTTAAATATGTTAGTTTTAAGTTAACATATTCCGATAATCCCAATCCAAATCCGATAGAAAAAAAAATATTATTATTACTACACTTTTATTTAGATTACTAAACTCCGAAACTACGAGAATATTGCACTTGTTAACTTTCTACAACCAATTCTGCTTTTATGTAAGTTTGCAACGAAATAATCGATGCGACGGCTCCAGTATCTAATTTAAACTTTATTTTTACCTTTTTGACGTTAGTTTCCACACACCATTATTCAAACAAACAGTCTGACGCGTTGACAGAAATATTATGCATAAGCAGTTCACGGTTCTCGACGTACACATCCTTTCCCGTGGTCGTTGGTGAGGGCATGGGCGTGCACGTCATCTTCTTCCTCCTGCAGCTCTCGGGCGAAGTTCGCACACTTCGCAAAATATCCTATCCAGCTGTAATGGTAACATGTCACTGCAGCGGCCGGATGCCGATCGTTTTCCATTTTGGCACCGCTGCTGATTTTACGCCGCACGCGCCGTGCTCTCGCCGCTGCCAGCCGGTGCCTCCGTTGCGGCCAGCGAAGCACTCTTGCCCTGACATACTATTTTCGCTATGACTCTCGCTCGTTCTACAGTGGGTGCACTGTTGATTAACCACAAAAATACCTAACCCAACGGCTTCCAGATGGAAAAGCAGGCTTACCACCTAATAGTGTTCAGCCTAGTCCGAGCGTTGTTAACAAGATATCTGATAGATCAGTTTCATTGTGCCGGTTCATTCGTCACTCCTTTACTGTACAATTGTCATCAATCTATAGCTTCATCCAACTATAGGCTACATTTAGAAAGTAATCGTTCTCGAATCGTTCCATATTTTAGTCCTCTTAATAAAGAAAAGTCTGTGCAATTATGACGTTCCATAAGATGCATCATCCATGATTGTCGGTGATGAGACTGTACCTTCTGCGGCAGCAGGGCGAGCGAGGCTTTTTAAGCGCCCTTGCTATGCATAATCGTGAAGTGTGCAGCCTTCGTAGTTACTTCCTGGCGAGATCGGATGAGTCATTCTGATCGGACGTCATTAGTTGTGACAAGACATTAATTTAAAAGCTTAATCTATCACGGCCTCTTCGTACAGACTTATAATAACTAATGACCAGCCTATTCATGTTAATTAATGCTCGTCTGGAATATTAATTGGCTTAGTACACATTTGCTATGGCCTTGTTATTTATTTCAACGACAGTACATAATCTAGATACTTCATTATTACAAACACTTACTATAAAACAGGATAAGCCGTTCTGTTCGACTAAGCGTAATGCCACTTGTTAATATATCTCGGCAAATTAAATACAAGAGAGGAGAACGAAAAATTAATTTAATTATATTTAAATGGAGGGCTTGATATACACGTTGTTAGTTAGCTTGTTACAAAAGAGAGTCATATGTTCGTTGGAGGGTACACATTTTCTAATAATTTAATATTGGAGCTTGAGTCATAGAAGTTCATTTAATAGGTATATGATTCCTAATCTTATCTCCTTTTTCTTAGTCGGTCTGCATAAATCCACTGCTGAACATAGGCCTTTCCATGAAAGCGCCAAGTAAAGCTGGCATGATAGAGGATTTGTCCATACTCATTACGCTGGGCAAGCCAATTGCTTTTACTAGCCTGTGGGATTTGGGTCCGGCACAGTCGCAAGAATTAAAAAATCATGATTGCCAACAAACGGTCACCAGATCCGCGAGTAGTCAGCAGGTCGCGCCGTGCGCACGTGAAGTTGATATTTGGAGAAAATGATGGTAATTTCTACTTTCAATGAAATGAAAATTCGTGATTTTTGTCTTCCATTGTTAGTGGCATGAAGTTTCTCATGTCTCGGGAAATAGAGAAAAAATATCGGAGAGGCGAAAATTTTACTGGTGACAGGCATGTGCTCTTTATATGATTTGAAGCGCTAGAAGATATTTATAGAATTATTGATTTTTCAGTTTATTTAGCCGTGTATTTTAAAAAAGCTTTTAAGCTTATAGGTGGTAGTAGGTAGCTTTGTAATAGGTAGTGGTTATTGAGAATCTTATGAAAATTAATGGCCTTGCCAGCATAATATTTTTCATGATAAGAAGTTGATTGATTCTTAATATAAAATCACATCTCCTTCGATAAAACTTTTCATAATTTTAAAGAAATTCTGCGTTTGAAAGCGTTCTGATAAATTTACCTCATACCGATTACACACCTCTAATGGCCATGATTTTAAAATCTCCTTTATTAAAATCTGCATTTTTGCATGATCTTCACTTGAACTTAACATCGTCATAACAATAAGCTTGTAATCGGCACATAGTTAATCATTCACCGCCCAATATTAAAAGAATATCAAAGTGCTTGTTGCCTACCCATGGCTTACTTATTAAAACCTCAACGTATAACACAATACTGCAGGCATTAAATGCGTTAGTCACGGTTTATTTTGTACAATAAATCACCAAAAAACAGGTACCATTGTTATCGCGTGACTTCACGTCGCGTTATGTATACTGGCCGATGTCATAATTCTCTGTTGATTTCCTTCACCCGTGACTAATACTTACATGGTATAATAATTTATAATTTTAACCCATTGGAAGAACTGCTTACGTATACTTGGTTACATTTTCTTTTTATCATAATATTTTGATAATGTAATACATCTATAGTATATTAATATAAACTATCGAAAGTACCGTTAAGTCCGTTTACGTATCTGGTTCGTACTCTATCCTATAATCTAGTGTAATAAGGGTTCCTTTAAATGGTGGTAGGTGAGGGTAATGTGGTATTCATGGGCACGTTTCAAGAAATACATACTTTTCGGAGGGGCCTAATTTCAGCTGGACTTAAATAGGCTGATCAAGAAACAAATTTAGTAATTTCTGAAATATGTCGTATTCCTTTACCACAAAGTGCTTATAATAGCTTGATGATTATTTATCTGGGATTATTTTAAAATGAAAATTACTACGCAGTCGATTAGGTAAATGTTAATTGAAGCATAAATTGTTCACAATATGAATCTTATCCACACTGCTAATGATCTTTTGAATGTGTCAGTTTATTCAAATGAACAAGATAATTCTAAATTAGTCGTTCGATGTTCGTAGGAAAGATAATGAATTTATTTATTAGAGCACTCCATTTTATGTTGCTGATGGATAAAACGCTTTTACACAACGTTGATGAGGCAACATCGATTTTAACTTTGTTCAACTGAAGTGATCTGAATATTATTACGAGTATATATATATAGCGCATTTACTCAGCTTTTAACGAAATGACCGTCTCTGATATTATGTCAGACTTAAATCTGACTATAACTCTAACGGAAACTTTGAAAAGCATAGTTGTCCCATCGTACCCATATTTACCCTAATATTTTATATTTCCCAGGTTACATTCGCCATACTTTTGAATTTTCCTTACAATTATTAAAAAGAATTAGCTTCGAGGACCAATATTATGGCATATTAAAAAAGAAGTATATTAACACAAAAATATATTAGTTAGTTTAGAAACGTAGAAGTTATCATCTAAACAGAAATTAATGTGAATTTAATTTAGCAAAATATGTAAATGCTTAATAAAAAATTAACTGGGAAACAATTTGGTGACAGTGTACGAAAATCTTGTGTTGAAAAACTGATGATGACGGATTTGTCATCACCAAAAATGACAAACTAAAAATACACGGATCGTGGTCAAACTGCTAATAGTAAATCCCCCGTTAGGGAAAGCCTGGTAATAGTCTAGCAGTGAGTTATTTAAGCTGATGATTACACTTTGCATTTTTTTTTTAAGTAATTAGGTAACATGTACCTGAGTGACTATGCTAATAAAATGTTATTTTTCCGTAATAGAAACGTTGGGGCTGAACTTTGATCAGAGCAAATTCTATCTATACTAATTTATACTCTATAGGGACCCAGCTCCACCTGAAGTGCAAAACTGGAAATTGGATACCATAATTCAACAAGTATTAGGGGGTAGGAAAACTCCGTGGCCTCGCCATCACGTTTTATCTATGCCTATAAATATTATACGGAACTCTGGAACGAAGGAGGAAGAGTTACGTTTCCGAAAGTACCTTTACACTGGGTAATGGATAATTCATGCACCCTTGTTCGTTGTTCTGTAATTTAAAGTATATTTCTGTAATTACTTTTCACAATTTATTGGTTACGTAGCGAATGTTGTTTATTATAATTATTTTGTATAATGATTGACTGTATCGTAATTAAGTTCAGCAATTTATAATGATTTGCATCTTATTTACGAAGCAGAATGGACTTTGTTACGGTTATGAAAGTTGGTTCCTATCTAACTCAAAACAATTGCTCTTCTCATCCAATAAATCTCTAAGAAAAAATAGCTTTGTTGCAAATTACTAATTTAAGAATCGCGTAGTGGTAACGGTGTGGATCTAAATGATCCAAAAAACAGTAAAGAAAGTTTAATAAAAAGTATATAAGGCCTGTGAAAGACCAAGTATACACAAATAATGTTGCTTGCTCAGTTTATTTGGACGGGACACATTCATCACAGCCAAAATACACCCACGTACGCCTACGTATCATTAGACGTCGCCGTTCCGTGGACATAATACGGTAAAACGAGGAAAGTGATAATGAAGGCGCATATGGCAAGGCGGTATAATATCGAAGCTCCCATAATATCTTGTGCAGACACATTGTTATATGAACGTGATTAGCCTGACAGACGCTCTGATACTCTTTAACCTATATAAGAAAGACGATGAAATATGTAGTAACGGAAATAACGGAAACCTATTTATCTTATCTTAATTATCCGGATAGATGAGGACAGCTCCGACTTGAGAGTATATGTTATTGTAGAATCGCCTGCGAGAGATAACGATATAACCATCTCAGACCTAACTAATCAGGCTATGAAATCGGAACGGCGGTACAAGGTGTTCGGTGTAGCGAAGTCGATTTGCGAAGAAGAAGCTTAGCGAATACAGCGAATTCTTAAGGTAGTTTGTCAGATATAGGCCGATGTCAAGCAGTGCACTATTACCAGGTTACTTATAATGAAGAAGAAACCTTCTTTACTTCTTTGAAGCCCATCCTTTGACTCACTGTTAAACATTAGGTAATGCCAATGCCAGTGTTTATATTTTGCCTAAAGTGGATGTATTTGATATAATGTGGAAATTATATCATAGGCGCAACTATATGTTTTTAGATGCTTAATGTGTTTTTTTATTTGTATAGTAGTCACAGAGTCAAATTATCGGTTATGTGTATTTGTGTGCCAGACAGACACACTAAGTTACTTGTAACTTTACAAAAAAAAATGGTTTTTACTAAGTACCAAGTAGTAAGTAGTAAGTCAGCATAGTAACCGTCTGGGCAGGTACCACCCTCTTACTTAGTTCTACCGCTTATCATCATTATATCAACACTGCAACAACTATTGTGTTCGACAGGTACAAAGAGTCAGTATACTGTAGTCAGTATAGGCTGTGAGGCATTCCGCCTTATTCCTCAGGGAATAATATATTCTCAGGGAATAGAATCATAAACTTTCTTCGATTGAAGTTATTTGCAGGTGACGGGTTGCAGTAGGCAGTTATCATCAGGTAGCTGAACTGGAAAAAAAACTACATTCCATTCTGTATTTTATGTACATAACCGGACGCACACTTTAACTTTTGTAACTATTGAAATTGTCATGATATATTGTTGCCGGATATAGGAAAAGTTGATTAAGAAATATGTCAGATACAAACATTCAGACCGATAATGGAGAGAAGTAAGCGCTTGTCCAAAATAAAGAGTACGTTGCATCTCTATTCAATCTTATTCTTCTTCGTCAATTTAATTTTTATCCAGCTAGCCCAATCATCATAAATTAGAAAGTCACAGTAATTGAGTATCAAAATAAAAAAAAACAACAGAATTAAAACAAGTTCTCGGTAGTAAAGAAACTTAGAAATCAAATTCTTAATTCTAAGCTGTATTTACTCTTTCTACGTAATCCCCCCAAATAGAAATATTATTAATACATCATTACTATGATAATGTTAAATAAGTATAACAATCATCGCATTTCGGATCCATATAGTCTTAATTTATTGATTGTAAGTACAAAACATCAATATGCAATTATTGGAATAATTTTTGTTTAAGCTCGTATTGCGTACGTAACTTTGTAAACTTAAATAACTATTAAGTTAATTAGTGTACAAAATTTACAGATTTCGAAACACATTTTAATTACTGCGTTAACTGCACAATTATTTAATGCTTAATATGGAGTACTTTTATTTAATAACTTTAACTTTCATTCTATCTTTCACTCGTTAAATATAGCGCCTGCTTCCATTTAATGACGTTACTTTTATCTGTTCCTCTGTCGTGCTTCCACTTGACAACCTGATAGAAAGTTTTTTCTTCAAAAATCATCAGAGAGCGGTTTAAAAAATAAAAAAAATTAATTCTCTGGGAACTAAGTATAACAATAGTATATAATGTGTCCGAGAGAATAACGCGGTGGGAGCAATTAATTATTGCGGAATACAAATTATATCAGAGGATCCCGGGCAGAGGTTCAATATATCTATTTTACGACAGACCAGCGGGATTACTGCGTCCAACACCTACTCGCTTCACCTGGAACTCCTCAAATGGCTATTCCAGCTCAGCGGCGATGTCACCAGGAATTTGTGAATTCAAGTGCGCTTGGGAAAAAAACACAGTCCGGTTCCTGTTTTCACTAATATATTTGTAGCAGCAGTGGAATTCAAACAGATCAAATGCACCCAACGGAAGAAGCGAGCGGCACCCGCTGCACGCAGACTTTCATTCAACTACGCGTGAACGCATAAAGTCCTGTGTGACTGAGAGGTGGCTCCACCTGATGCTCTCATGATTCGTCAGCTGTAACTGAGATACGTTACACACAATAGCCGCAGTGACGTAGGTTTATTTGACACAATATACAGACATCCATTTCGGAGTGTCCAATATATTACGTTTATATTTGTTATTTTTATAACAGAATACTTCGACTCGTTTTATACATACCAGTAAAATCCCATGAAAGTTTTGTTTCAGAAAATAATTTTAGAGGTAAGTCGATTTGTACCGTTTAAGTAATGTACCGTTTGTAATGTAATAAACACCCGTAACGTCGGGAAGACAAATGTAGAAAAACGAGATAAAATACGTAAATATTAGTTACATTTTGATGTAATCTTCCTTAATATCTATAATATTGTGGACATTTTGAGTTCTCCTAAGTAATTTACTAAAAAAATATTGTTACTTGTATACCTAAACTCTTTGTGACCCTTTTTCATCACTTTTTTCATGGTTTGCCAAATAGATAAAGCAACCAATTGGTGCTTACTATCTATCTATTTGAACCCTATAAGAGTATATTTTTGAGCAAACTACTATGGAACTATTTTAAGACGAAACCGTATTTTCATATAATATTCCAAGATTATGCAGGCGGTGAGTGTAAATGAAACTCGTTTTTTTAAGAACCTATATAAGCCACGATGAAAAAAATATCTGATGGTATAAGATCATTATAAAATATAAATAATAATAAACGGAGAGTAATAAATCGAAGTTATTGTAGCTCACCATGAATGCTTGTCATCTTTTGTGAACTGTTTTATTTTAGTGCGGTCTTATTTGAAACGATAAATATAAAAGTTGAAGAGTCATCGAGCTCTATTCCTTGACACGGGCCGTCATCCAACACCTGGTGTGAAATGCAATCAAGTTTAATTATTACGGGTATTAATAACAAGGGCGCAGTAGGGGTGAATTCCCAACCTGTAGTCATGGTAACGCCCTAAAGTTAGAACGCAGGCTGTTGCGAGTTGCACATCTAAACACATGTTGGGATATTTACAACTAAAGTTGATTAAGTCCCCAATTGCTATGATTTTGTAACTTGTTTGATAATTGCATACTTATACGATATTCTAATATTAAAAGAAAGTTCGATTTGCATTTAAGTATATAATGAAAAAATATATTATTTCTTACAAATAAGAAGAATAAAACGAAATTAAAACAAAGAGTAGTTTTCCTGCATTTATTAAGTTTAACTATTTTTCTCGATATACAAAAGAATGTCGTCAGTGGCTTAGGAATCTGGATTCAGTATAAAATGCTACACGGCTACATTATTGAGATATTGGTTTATTTGTTAAATAATATTTTACTACAAACCATAAATAGGAAATAGGTAAAGTTGTATAAGGATATCAAACATTTGAAATTATGTACAAAATTAAAAATCGATTAAGAAATTATACTATATCACAGTCGCTAGAGAAAGATGAAAACCTAATACCTATTTAATTTTATAATTCAGCAGTCTAATCAAAACACTTTCACAATACCTACATTGCGGAAAAATATTTGCTACCAATGTCACATACATAAAAGCAATCACAGCCAAAAAATAATTTAAAATACCCACCACATTTCATTTACTATTTAAGACTATTTTGCAAAACAAGAAACAATAAATTGAGCACTTATTCGAGGTGTAAAGTTTTCTGTCTAAATAGATAAGGTAATTTATAACAAACTATTTACAATTTACTAAAATGTAATATTGCTTGGTTTACGTACTAATGATATTTTCTCACAACAGAATTTCAATAAGAATAATATTTTAAATTAACTTCGATACGTTTGTCCAGAACAACCCGATGTGCCAGAATTACTGACAAATGTGTGCAAATCTCCATATGGAAATTCTCTGTAAATGATAAAGATTTTAGGAAATGTTTGCATGTTAAGAACATTAATAATTATTATTTAAAGATTGTATACGTCACCTTTCATAAGGCGGTGGAGGTAGAATGTCACATAAATTCATTCTGCAATTTTGATCACTCGTCCCGCCTTGAGTTGAATGTCGTGACTCTTGACCGACATGCCTAAAACTGTTTTCCCTTCCCAACCAATGCCACTGAGGATAATCGTACTCTACTTCTGCAACAGTAGCCCATTCCTTGTTGCCATCATGATGACTTGATGACTTAGACTGGTTTGTTTTGCAAGAAGGACATTCGTCTACCGGTATGTCCTGAATTTCGTCAACTTCATTTCCACATTTTGTCATTTCACTATAGTCCTTAGTCAATGTTGAACTACTACTACGGCAACAAGTCGAACACTCTTCATTGGAGTACTGATTACTTTCACCAAATGACCTCACCATACTGTTGTCATAGGAGCCTGGGCTTACTGCGCATTTCACACATGAATCTTCAGCGTCCGTATGATCCTGTGAATTAAATTATTTCATATTAAACGTTAATTAACATTAATTATCATTCTTCTTCAAAATTAATGTTAGAAATTAAATTTAAAGAAGTTTTTACCTGATAATTTAATTCAGTATAAATTGCACTAGAAGCGTACGGTTCAGGCGCGAGAATTCGTCTATCTTCGGGAGTCATACTATTCAGGTTACTTGTGTGTTGTGGAAGACTATATTCGGCTTCCATAGCCATTGTACCTACTGTGTGTCCACCTTGGGAAAAAGTAAAATGTAATTATATGCCTAAAATACAAAAATGAATAAATCCTTTATAAACGGCTATTCAGCATTTTGTTCACTACCGCACGCAAATGAATGTTATTTGAACATAATAATGTATTAACATTAAAATATTAATTTTAATTTACAAATAACGCTTAACATAACATTTTATTATACCAAGACTTTTCTTTGAATTTAAAATCTCTTACCATGTATCAAACTTTGGTGACAATTCAAAATTTCAATTCGTGGTTCATTTGACCCTTCAAAAATTGGTATTTCACGAAGCCATACAGCTTCCTTGCCTAATAAGCATTGTTGTGCGTTAACGATTGGCGTACCTACAAAAAAAATCCGAACTTTAATTACGAATAATTAATTTAAAAACTAGTTTTTTAAGGGATTTGCATAATTTTACTAAATAACACTAAAACGAAACTGACCAACAGAACTCTGACTCTTTCTTTGTTTCAACTGTTTCCGACGAAGATAGAATATTATTCCCGCACCTACAAGAATTAAAGTCAACAACAATACACTCATTGCTAATAGCCAAGATTCATGAAACATTGTCAGCAATGCTTTATCTCTAGCTGGCTCCGTTCTGAAACAAACAATGAATCTTTGTTTATTGATAGTCCTGATATTATGCAGGCGTGAACGCCCACTAACATTTGTTGTAACAAGACTTTATATTATTCTAGCCTACTCATACATATAGCTAACACTTACTGGACATAGTGTCTCTGGGATTGTGTAGGCAGCATGTGTATAAGTGCAGGCGTACTAAAAGGTCCATGTCCTTTGCGCGTGACTGCAGCAGCACGCGCACTGTAGCGTCCACCCGCCCTTAGCGAGCTTGCCGTTGCTGCGCGCGTGCGAGCTCCCAACGACATCTGACCAACTACGCGACCATTATTGCCACCTCCAACTCGAACTTCGATCTAAACGTATTGAAATTATATTTTTGGAAACTGGGATGAAATGTTAGTAGGGAGGAACAACTGACCCACCATGTAGTTACTAAAAGTAAAGTATGTGCCACCTGTAAGTGGCCACAGCTGGGCAAATACCTCCGTCTTAAATATCTTTTTTAGAGAGGGTTTTAGGGCCGGGTAAGGGGGCGCCACGCTGCTCCAGTGTGGGGTGGCGGGCTTTCACATATCCCCGAAAATAATATTTTTTTTATTATTACTCAGACATGCAGATTTCCTCTCGATGTTTCCCTTCACTGCCGAGCACGTGGTAAATATAAGTGGTAAATTTTAGTTGTGCCGGCCACCAGGCATCGAGTTCTGGTCACTCGCGCTGTGTGAAACGAAAGGTGAGCGCCCTGACCAATAGGCTATCACAGTTACTAACAAAAATGTAAAAATATTCAGGCAGATATTACATCCGTGGTACGTTATACGTTGACAATATAATTCCAAGGTTTCTCTGATCACACCGTTAAAATCTACCTCAGTTGCACACAAATATTTCCAGTAAGATGAAATCATTTCATGTATCCAAACCTTTGCCATATACAAAGCCGTATACAGTCACACATTTTTGATTAATATTTACAAATATATTATTATGGATACTCATAGATCATGATGATTATTCGTACCAAATAGCCAGAAAGTTCTCCATTCCAATTATGAACAGGAGGCGGATCCCAACGTATCCAAGCCGACGTTGTGTTTATTACAGCCGCCGTTACACTTTGTGGTGGTGATGATGGAACTAAAATTAGAGACAGTAAAGAAACACTGATCGAAACACATGACATTGAAGCTTACACATTATAATTTCTTACCATCTTCTTCAGTAAATCCGGTTTTCATATTAGACGGTTTGCCAAGCAATAATTTGTAAAATGGCATTAAAAATATATTGTATTGTGCATACGGCATTAAACCTGTTAAAATGTGACTTGACGATCCACTATTATGAACAGTAGTCATACTAAAATTATCAAATTTTGATAGCTCTGCTAAATTGTCGATTGTTGTGTTTAATTGAGTATTTTGTATTTCTAAAGCAAATTTCCGATTAATCGAGGATCCATTAAACCATATTTTCACACCTTCCAAATATTCGTTGTAGTCAGTCATTACCTGAAATGATAATTTTTGTTTTGAATGCTTGAATTTGTTAATGATTTTAAAGTATTATACGAAATATATTTATTTAATGAATTACTTTAAAAGTACTAACATCCCAAACGATTTTTAGCGTCGTAGCAGACATTCCTTCTACTCTGCGTAGAGCTAGCACGTCTTGATGCAAATATCGACGGGCTTGCACTAGTTCATACTGCGTCATTGGTGGGTGATTTTGAGGCTTATTTATTTCCGGGTAAGGTGATGAAGATTCTGAATTTTCTTTGAAGGAATTTGCTTCTCTTCTTAACACCTACAGACATGATTAGGTAGTGAGAGTTTTAAACATATTTTACAGTTGTACACAGTTATTTTAAATTGTTATGTACATTAAACATGCAAACAACACAAACACTCCTCAAATAAGGCTCTTATTAAGAGGATCTATCAGCAAATTAACAGGTGTGTCAGACTACACATAAGACTTACCGATACCGTTTTTTTTAATTTGGGTCGCGCAAAACAAAAATTATTATTTCGCTATATCGAGAAAATAGCGTGGTTTTCACTAGATTTTCTCAGGAAATTCTCTGAGTATACGTTTACGTCAATCAAACTTAACGGTTCTATTATGATAGTACTACTCAATGCTCGACGGCATATCTTATGCCACCGCTACGTGTAAATATTTACTTACATATATGATGATAATACTATTCGAATACTTGAACGCAGATTATAATGTACACCTTTCCCATAAAAGCCAAAAATAGATATACAAAATTTACCTGTAGTGTTGCTGTATGTGAAGCGCTTCCCGCTGCGCTGACAGCAACGCAAGTTAATCTACCTGCGTGCTGTGTACGCACTCGATCCAAATATAAGGAACCGCTGCTGTGCATAGAGTTCGGAAATATCAATTCCTGTGAAAATATTGAAAGGAGAATGAAAATATACTTTATTGTACACCATCAAACACAACAACAAAGAACGTGTGTAACAAAAACAGTATAATAGACTACCTTATCGCTAAGAAGCGATCACTTCCAGGCAAACACAAAAAGGAAATTAAAACTGAAATATAGGGTTAGGATGCACTAAAACAACAATTGTAGTAAATATATACGATGTTTTACTACCTTAAGATACACGTAGTAAATATATTATACAAGCATAAATACACTATACAAAATTATAAGCAAAAAATGCCAAGAAAAGAAAATGCAATATTAAGGAGGCATAAAGTGCTTTTTAAGCAGTCGCTTGAATATGGGTAGCGATTGTGCACGTCTAATACGAAGTGGGAGAGAGTTCCAAAGGCGAACAGCTTCAATTGAAATCTACTTGCAGTAAGAAGAAGTAAGTGCTATGGGAAAGAAATCTAAATATGAGGTTATCATCAGAGCAGAGAGATCGTCCTGGAGGAGAATTACAGTGATACTCGCTCTTTTAGATAAAATAGGGAATAGTTGGATTGAATAGAATAGAGTACAAGAGTAATAGAAGATAAGTATTCCGACATTTAAAATAATTACGTGACTAAATGCAGGATTTAGATACCTGAGATCCTTCCATTGTCCAGAATATTACTGGAACGGGCGTACCTTCTGCCTCGCATGGAAACGATACCGACTCTCCTTCCCAAGCAGTCTGGTCTGATGGTACTCGTGTAAAATGAGGCAAAGCTAAAAAATATATATTCTTTCAAAATAGCTCAACATTTCAATTCGTAGATTTCCAAAACAACAATATTTAAAACTTGTCAACATGGTGGCGGATAATTTGCAAACTTACAATTCACAGTAAGAATAGCGCTAGCGCTGCTTGTTCCAGCTTGGCTTTCAGCACGACATGTATATGTCCCGGAATCAGAAGTTACAACCCTGTCAATTCGTAACGAGCCTCGGCGAATTATAGCGTACGGAGATAGAGCACCTTTGTCACGAGACCAAGTAACTGATACATCCGAGTCCGGTGAAACCTATAGTTTAACATTAGACAATTATATAGACCATGATGGTGAAACTTTTAATAAACTGAAATGGTTATGGATAGGTATTAAAGATAGAAACATACGAGGAATTTTATCATATTAACTTACTTGACAGTGAAACTCGACGTTCTGTCCAATCAATGCCGTTACATTATTAGGTTTCACGATAAAATGTGGTCGCCGTAACACGAGTAAGGTCGCAGGACGCGATTGTCTTTCCCCTGCAACATTAGAAGCTACACAGCGGTACACACCGCTATCTGCAGGAACACTTTCCATTATATTTAAATTTCCTCCGTCTATCATCGTGATTCTAAAAAAAGCATGTTTAATTTTCAATACAGATTTTATAAAATGTTATTAAAACGTCTTTGGGATTTCAATATTTAATTTTATATTCGTACCGTCCATTAACCTCGACGTCTAAAGTTTGGCCATCTTTTATCCAATGTACAGATGGATCGGGCGTGCCTCTTGGTGAAGAACATTCTAATATAGCAGGTTCTCCGCTTGCTACTTTAATGTCGCGCGGTTCGTTCCTAAATTCATCGCGAAGTACTGAAACCAAGACGAATATGACCGGTTCATAGGTCCGATAGTAATCGGTATAAGTTGGAAGGATATAATAGTACTGCTAGAACTAACGAAATTCGGAGAAACGGAGGTTACTTACATGAAAAAACCCTCCAAATAAACACTTATGTAATAAGATAGGATGATTATTATACAATATTTCTCTAGAATATCAGAAAGTAATCGGAGGTTGTCAACTGCGTAGGATACACATTAACGCAAGTGTTCGCGCAAACATAGATACGCTCACTAGATGTCGGCTTCCCATACACAATGAAACATTTATGTTATAAAATCGAATCAGAAGAAAAAAAAAGCCCATGAAACACCAGAATTTATTTCTACCCGGCTTCGAACTCACGACCTGGGACTCAGCGGACTAACAGTTAATTCACGCGCTTTTAAAGGTATCCAAAAGTGTGTAGGATTATCGAGAAAGTTGGAACATAAACAGTGTTTTTAAAATGTATAGTTATTAATATAATATTTGAGCAGGGGCTGAAGTATATGGGGTGTAAGTGGGAATAAACATAACTTTTCTCCAAGTGGCAACCCCACCTACACATGATACAATCTGCTGGCTGACAAAAGAATGATGGCGGAAAATCATTTCCAATAGACGAGGGTGCCAATATTACGGAGTGATATGTGCTTACCAGCTTTAACTAAATCTTTCCCCGGAAAGGTCTATATTTAACAGTGGACTTTGAAGTTTGACTTTGTTTATGACCATGATGTTGAGGATGGATTTGCACCTTTGAAGATATCGTCTAATCTGATTTTAACCATTACTCTACTTTCCGGTGATTAACAAAAGCTTTTAACTGCGCGTGTCATGTTGCCGCAAACATCATCGGAAATACAGGTTCATACATAGAGACAAGTGGCAGCTTTTGCTGCTGCCCGAATGTGTTGGCTAGACGAGGGTAGTACCGACTGAGAATACCGACGTGAAGCAGAGGCATCCTGTGCGTTTCGTTCGGTGAGTAAGGTAACCGAAGGCTCACTTACCCTACCCCCATCTCCCATCCTCCAAATATGCTTAAAAGCCGATGACGCACCTACAGCTCCTCTGCTGTTGCAATTATACATGGGCGACGATGATCACTTACCATCAGGTGAGCCACAGGCTCATTTGCCCATACAAAGAAAAGAAATATACATTTTTCAATCAAAAACTTAAGCAATGCAATCAAAGAATTCAAATTCTGTATGACGAGCAGGCCAGAAAGTATTACATTTGCAATATTACGTTCATATGTATCAGTCGTGCAAATATTTATAATTGTGAGATATATTACATATTTTAAATTTTTACCAATATATATGTAATATGATTGAATAATAATGAATAGCTACCGGCAATGGTAAGCGTGGCGTTCTTGCTAACCGCTTCACCGACAGAGTTACGTGCGACACACCAGTACACGCCCTCGTCGCTCTCCTTCTTACTTCGCATGACTCTATAATAACACAATCGAACAATGACATACCCTTCTAATTAGACTTAATATATGAAATATTAATTAACACACCAGTGGATAATCGCAGTCCTATAATAAGAAATGGACATGACTGTGCTTATCTATTTAAATTAGTAATGAATGATTGCTGCTAAATGCTGTTGCTCGTGAATAAGGATAAGTATTATTTTTGTCCCGTGTATTTTACATAATTTTTTTTGACATTCAAGCTAACTAAATGCTGCGACATAGCTTTATACTTTGATAATAAATAAAATTTAAGTACGAGAATCGTAATATGAATCGTATATCAGATATAATTTTCGTAAAGTAAAAAAGAGTTACCTTTACATTTTTATTTTAAAATTCCCTAAGCTCTATTTATCACCAAAATTAATTATTTCTATTAGCAACAACCTCTACCCGTCAAAAGTAATAAAACAATGAGATTGAAGCTTATATCAACATAACAAAAACTTACCTAAGAAAGAGCAGTCCATCTTCAAGCAATACTCTATGTGGATGGTCTGTAGCCGTGAGTGGTAAAGCATCCTTATACCACTGAATGGTCGGTTTGGGTTTACCCTCAGCCACACAGCGAAGGGTAGCAGGTTCACTCCTTCCGACTATTGTATCTGATGGATGTTCCTTGATACGGGGCGCCCGACTTTGGGCTTTCCGGAAATAAGTTACCTCGCTTTAGCACAGTACTCAACATATAAAATAGAAGTATTTATTACTCGTATTACACGTAAAATTTATTAAATATACTCCCAATACTACGCAAAACTAACGAAAATAAACAAAATATAATACATTAATGATTAGTAAAATGTCGTAATATCAATAATTTAAATAACTTACATTATATGTACCACTTAATTGTTAATTGCATTTATAAAAATTCAAAAATTTTAATTGTATTTTAAAATAACATTATGAGTTATTTTTATACAAAAGTTTATATATTAATTTAAATTGAACATGTAATAACAGTAGCGAATAAATAAATTAACTTAAATTTTTTCATGTACACAAATTCAATCTAATTTTGATTGCTTTACCTTTAATTGCGTAATAACCATTTAAATATTAAAGATAACATGCATAATAGTCTTACCTCTCGTTAAATGTATTAAAGTAAACAAAAGATGCAAAAACAGAGCAGTTTTTAACTGGTTCCATGCACGTTTATCTCTTTTAATTGGTCCCGCGACCATGCTTGACACTACTGATTGCCGTCACTTTGCACTCTATAATTACACCACATAGTCACTTCAATATTTTAACAGTAGTTATTTTTTTCTATTTAATCAATACATTTTTATTTGTAAACATTGCCGATAGTTTATTCGAAAATCGCGATGTATTAACTTTAAACAGAGTGACACAACCTTCCCGTCCGATATCCTTGAGGTTACTGCCCCCTCCATACTAGATGTCATTTCGCGCCGACTCTGTAAGGGACGAGCTTTCGCAAACTTGAGCTTTATGATGATCGTTGGGGATATGATCGTTTAAGTGCAAGATGATTCGATTTCATCTTCTTTTACGTCTCAATTCATAACGTTGAATACTAAGTTGTTAGTAAGGAAATAGTATCTTATCTTATAAGATTCTTTGATATTTACCGCATATAGGAGCACAATAATCAATATAAAAAGTTTCAACACTTCTATGCTGTATAAACAATTAAAATTTTACACATTAAGCGTATACTTTACTGTATTATTAAAAATTCTTGCGTATATTAAAAAGGTAGAAATATTGCTACGCATCTCTCAATATTCCGACTGTTGTTTGTAAACTTATGTTGTAATGGTACAAATTAAATTAACTACGTAACTTTATACATAATATGTTGTTCCCAAAGTATGTTGCAAATGCCGTTTCGTGAATATTTAGGTCGAATAGAGTTAATGAAGGAAGCCTCCTTTCTCCCGGACTGATAGGTTTATAACGTGAAACTGACAAAAGGTTCGCTTAGACAACGTTTACTAGATGAAACAGTGTCTTGATAAGGGTTAGTAACATCTTAATATAAAATTAAGATGTTGGCCAACCAAGGTATAAAATTATTATTTTATACGCAGTACGAAACGTGCAAAACATTTAGTTTTTAATTTAGAAATACAGCTAATATACCCAAGTTTTTAAGTCGTCTATGCTCAGCAGTCGACTATTCATAGTGTGATCATAACAATACAGATTAAAAAGCGAAAAAAACTTAATGAATATATGGTGGAAACTAATTAGATAACGAGGTAAGGTAACTGATAAAACAACGGCTCTAAATATCACAACACGTGCCAATTAAGATAAAAACTAAAAACAAAAAATTCATATGAATTAGTGTGATAATTAGCAAAAATTATAACTTCATCTAATTGTCATGTTCATAAGGAAATAATAGGAATATAACAAGGAATATATATATCCTTTAATGAACATGACAATTTATACAAATTAATGCTTCGTATTATTATATTCTCTCATATCGATGAGGCTGTATAGATTTAAAGTTGTCCGGATGTTTATACACGAGTATAACTGAACAGTTTTATTCGCCACGCTTGATAATCGCAATATCAGACGCCTCACACCCTAGACGCTGCTGCCTTCCTTGAGTTTATGTAAAAGTATATAAAACAATTTCACTGCTTCGTAGCTACATACTCGTATGAATCTACGACATAATTGAACAACTTATACTATTTATTTTCTGTATTTATCACGCTTAAGGATTCTAGAATGTGAGTGATGAAAAAATTGGTGCATTGAAAAATAAAAGATATAGGTGTAATACCAATATCACAAAACTATGATTTTAAGAAATCTTGTCGAACTTTGTAAGACCAAATCCTGAGCTAGTGCCGTGATTGCACCGCAAAATACGAGGTTAAGATAACTAGATACGTGCTTCGCATATCTCCGTCGCCAATTGTCACGTTCAAACGAACACGTGTGTGGAATTGTAGTCACGGGAAGAGGCTAGGGTATTCCGACAATGTTGTCGTCTTTTAATTGCCCCCACACTAACAAGTTACGTGAAAATTAAGAATTTGTGGCACATAGACGTGTGGTAACTACAAAAGAAGCTCTCACGACGTCAGAGGTCTAGACATTTTAGTCCTTTCAACCCACTTAACACCAGAGCTAGAGCGCATATAGACTACGTGACAGATAGTGAGCATGTCGCTGTCTTAGTGCCCAAAACATCGATGCAAATCGTACATAAGTTTTAAAAAATATATAGTTAGGAGACTGATTCGGAGGCAATCCCCTAAGCGCTCGGCTATCGTATTATGATAATTATTGAATCTTGTTTCATATATATATTGTCCGGTGAGTTCAATAATCCCTCTCCATCCGTGGGCGTTGTAGTAATAATATGATTATAATCAATGATGAATGTAGGAGCCACAGAAGAAATAGTGTCTGAAAATCTTCAGATAGATAGATAAACAGTCATCTGAAAAACTCCAAATCATAAATTGTGACAGACAGGTGATGCAACAGCGTATAATGTGCGAGATGACTTGCATTGGGATCACTGTTCAGTAGATGACTGTTTACGGGCATTTGGTGGTGGTGATGATTCAGATTTATTGCAATCAATAACATGTTATTACATGATTTTTAATATACACGAGCTCTACTACTAACCAATCGCCTTGAAAATTTAAATACTAATTTATAACGCGTGTGCTCGCGATGCTACTTTCTGAGTAACGGACAATTTTTAGGCTATCCACTAAACGTTTATGACTACGAAATAATTTCCCATTTAGTTAATCAGCCAAACTACATGTTTCAAAGTTTTGATTTATAACTTAATTTCCGCTCACTACGGTTACCGACTCTTTCCACGACCATGCGTTAAACGTCTTGATAGGAATATCGATTTTTAACAAATCATTTACAATGATTATTTTCAAATACGTTAATAGGTTTCAGTTATTTTTCAAAGCGTCAGATTATGCTAAAAGCGGAACTTTATTATTGCCCGTTCAAATTCATTCGAATGCAACCACTAAAATATCCACAAGATCGGGTCTAAGAAATGCAACGATATTTATTTCCGCCTGATATTCAGCAACCGGATAGCTTAAAGGACAGCTACTGAATGCGGACCACGTCGTAACTCGGACCGGCGTCAGGTGAGGCTCGATACAGATCACCGGCGCGTGCCGAATACAGAGGAATGAGGAATGATAAAACTGTGCTATGTCCCGCGTTTATCTAGCTTTATAGGGTCCATTTCTTCTTATATATTTAAAGCTCTGTCTTAATATAATGTGTATTATAACAGACTTAAAAATATTACATGCAATAAGATATAGTTAATATAAAAATTGCATAAATTTGTTGTCACTTACTTCACTTTTACTATCAGCCTGTAAAAGTCCACAGTTGTACATAAACATTTCAATGTAAACATCAACAAATAGCGGCATGGCAGCCGGGAAATACTCGTCCATACTCACCATACTGGGCGGTTTGAATAATAATAATAATCAGAATCGTCACTTTACACGGTTAGAGAGAGTGCAACGCACATTTGTTGGTTTTCGGGTATGGTGTTGCGTGTCAGATCTTTATAAGAAACTTCTAAATAAAATTATTTAGATATTTGTTTACGTTTCTCAGTTAAAGGTTTTGCTGAAGAAATCCGCATAAAATTAGATTGGGACTTTAAATACAATATGCATTTTACAGGTACTGTTATTATTTAGCCTTCGCAACAACGCAACGGAATACCGACAAATTTACAACCTAATAAAAACAATATTCGCTGAATTCAAACAGCAGGAGATTGCGAAATAAATTACGTTCTGTATGGAACAAGTCAATGTGCAAGCGCCTCCGGGGCCACTAATTCAATCAATTGGCTGACCATAAATAAAAGCAGACCGCGATACGGAGCACCGCTCCACACGTAATTGAGAAGCAACGATACAGACGGCTTTAAGCGACAAATCAATTAAGGATGAAAGAGATAAAAAGGATGCATTAATAAGAGGTCGAAATAAAGTGCTTCGTGGTCTGTAGCAGTGAGGCAGCGATAAGCGAGAATTTTCTCTTGCTATATTTGTTCTTTAAGTTTTAATCTGGTGCACGATTTTTTTTTAAAATGATTTATCATGTCTCCTGAACGATATCGAATCCATGTCACTTGCACCACCACCACTAGGCTACCATGGCCAAGTTAGTATTGTAATGGAATCTAATCCCTACCAATATAGTATGTGTAGCGAATAAATAATAGATTATCATCAATATTAGTAATTAACGCCTTGAATTCGTATATTTGCGCTATTAACTATAGTACTATAATTTTATATTCTGCGCAGATAGTATTTGTTTTTTAACCACAAAATGTCACTGCCAAAATCGTCAATGGAGATATAATCAGCACTATAAAATGAATATACATCACAGCAGTGTAAAACGCTTATCTTCAAATATAAGTTGCATAGCGGTAACATCAAAATATTGACCACAGTTTTAGATATGCGTCTGCCGGCATTTTAATCTATCATCAGTATTAATAAATATATAATTAGTATAATACTAAAATGGTTAAAAGTATCTGGCAATTTAAATTTACATCATTTTGTGTTTTTTTTAAGAAAGTGATATAAACTGTTTTTTTAAATAATAATAATTATATTTAAAAAAACAGTTTATATCACTTTCATTTTAAAAAGAGAGTGTAAAAAGTAGCAGGCTGTGGGCAAAGGTCTCCTTCTCAAATATCTGTGAGGGTTCTGGAGCCGGGGAGGGCCCACCACGCTGCTCTAGAGAGAGCTGACTACTTTCTTTTTAATTTACTCCATTATCTTACTTGATCACATGGAGAATGCTGTCTTTATATTATTTCAAATAATTAGACTTCCATGTAGATATTTGCGATAGAATTTTCTACGTATACAGCTTCCTAAACAAGTGGTGCCATCTCTCGTCCACCATACATCGTTCATCGAACGTGCGAGGAGCGGTAGCGCTGACCTTTTCTGCTGAGTGTATTACTGTTTTTTTATACCACGCGTGTCAAAATTGTACTAGTGCACCCAAGTTAATGGACATCGTGCGCATACCTGTATTATTCGCGAACGCTGGAGATATTGTCGGAGATATAGACAACCGCATCGCGCTGTTGAAGTAGGGATCGCCTTTTTTCCTTCAATGTCTCGCAGGTGATACGGGTTATTTTAAGAGATGGTAAGTACATCTGCAACACCAGAGGAGGTGCACGTGCGTTGCCGGCCTTTAAGAATTTTAGTGAGAATGAGTGAGAGTGAGCGGGTCTTCGGTTACCTCACTCACCGAACCAAATGCAGAAGCACAAGATGCCTCTACTTTACGCCGGTATTTTGGGAAGCTGTGGTACTACCCCGGTCATGCTAGTCCGTTCGAGAAGCAGCAAAAGCCGCTGCTTGGCCCTGCCACATACAAACTACGAAAGTTTGAACACGCCATTACCCGCTGGTCCTTCACATTTATATTGAATCGGCATCTACTTGGGGCCTAAGCTATCTTTATATTATTATTGTTAACGTTCTGCCCAAATTGTCTATCTAGAATAATCTAGCTTTATAACAGTAATATACTATTAATATTTATTCATATATAAATTACACACTTATATATAACAACTTTGAATCATTTTTAAAATTTTGAAACACAAACGAAGTCTTCGTCCCACTTGAATTCGTTTAACAAAGCCCTCTTCAATAGAACGCCGGCAAAACAAAAACAAACCTCCCTTCGTAAACAGTCAGGAAATTAGAATCCAATACCTACGTAAGCTTAAGCACTAATCCCTGTTTTTGTCAAGGGCGTCTGGCAACAAATTGGAGTGACATCTTGCAGTAGAAAATTAAACGTGAAAAATCTTTTGGAACGGCAGTCCATTCGGCCTAAAAGGAGCGCCCGAGATAAATCGAGGCACGTGCGCTGTCTATTAACAGTTGGCACTGTTGGGATAAGGCCAAGGGGCGATTCAGTTATTCTCGCAGTAAATTTGTACTAAGTTTAACTAGGAGAATCGAAGGAGTGCGTTTCGGCTTAGCGGCGTTTAGGCGCGATATTTATAACTTGGTTATTAATTCATATCAACACGTCCGGTTACACATTGCAATGTATTTTGGTTTTACGTGCGAAAAAATAGATGTATTTTATTACTGGAAGATGTGGCTGAGTTCCCGACATATTATTATTATTTGTGTCTATTAAGTTTCCTATTTTACTTAATGACTTCCTTTATACACGAGAACAACAGCTTAACACACAGGCACTTGACATGCACGTCACTAATTCTATGGTTGATGTAATATCTGGGACGATGCGCCACAGCGCTACATTCGCTTTAGTAACGAGTCAGCGATAATGTACGTAGGCGTGGGTTTTCGGGGACAAATTCTAGCCGCGTAATAAAATACATTTTGTTACATTGAGGATTAATTTTACCAGTCCGTGTTTTAAGTTTGACTCGATTCAAACCTGGAAGAGTTCGAAAAATTGGTAAGAGCCTCTGTACTTTTGCGCACTTACTGCAATTTACTATCAGCATAAAAATATGTAAATTTGTTTTGGCCGTCACTTAACGATACCATATTACTCATAGAAAAGTATGCTACAGTTTAAAATAATATTTTTATTTTGAAGAAACATCATTTAAACTGTATAAGCGCCTTTGGCAAAGCTTAACCGGAAGCCTAGCCTCCTCCCCTCTCCTCTCTTGTCCAACCCCCTCCCCAAACATCCTTTCAGATCGCAACGCACCTGTAGCTCCTCTGGTGTTGCAGATGTACGTGAGCTTTGGTAATCATTTCCCACAAAAAAAAGATGAGTAGAGTCAGAAGTTAGGGCAAGTCAACGATCGACGATGATTCACAATTGTGTTATTTTTGCAACGTATTATCTTAAGTAGTGAAGTAATGTACAGTAACTAATTGTATTTATATTAACTTATCTGGACAGTTGCGACGACCGGCTACAGGCCCTACATTGACGTACATTGACTAGTTATTAATAAGAAATAATAAATCATTCACTCCACATCAGTATCTGCTATAAATAATTTGTCACTGGAGAGATAAAACTACCCACGACAGTCGAATGGTTAAGACATCAGTTTTCGAACCAGAATAAACTCGAGACGCATCCCCTATATGGTGGGCACGTACCAGTGAGTATAGAAACTAGTAATGTACGATTTGTATAGATGGCCTCAATACCAAGAGATCATCAGGTTCACTGCCTGACACGTTTTTCCCAATAAGCTCCATAAAGTGGTTTAAAACGACAAAAATAAATGTCAAAATAAACAGCCTCTGATCACCCTGGTTATGGGTATACGGTCGAGAGGTCTTATTTTATTTTGACATTTTATTTCCTCGATGACTGATATAGACTTAACCGAAAAAAAGTATTCAAAAAGTATATATACTAGACAATATGTCAAATTAGTAAGCGTGTTTTTTCTTGACAGGTCACGTGCGTTCCGATGGGACCATAGATTTGTGGTGCAGGCGGTTATCGTGGCAGTGAGCACACAATAACTTACAAATTACGGAGATTTAGTGCGGGGTGTTCTTATCTACACCGTGACGTGTTGGCTGCGTTCGTCTCGCTCCCCTGTCGCGGGGCTGATGTAGATATCTGTTTGAATGTATATATAAGTATTCTTCTTTTTTGTAGTAATTGATGTTTATACAAAAAAAAGCTCCATGGAAGTATTAGTTTTGTTTTTATTGTCTATTCTTAAAATATATTTTTGAACAATGTTACCAAATTATACAAAAAATGTTAATACTTTTTAAATATCATTAAATTATTATGATGTTGAAAATATACAATAATAAATATCGCACAATTACACAAGTCATTCAGTCCCAATAAAGTAACGTAACCCAGCGTAGGACCATTCCTAGCTCCAAAACCCAATCAAAAAATGGAAAAGACGTCGTTGTCCAGCAGCTGAACATTATTTTTATTACGCTATAAATTTTTTTTGTACTTTTTAAATACCCAAATAGTCTAAACGGTTAAGGTTGTTTTGGGGAAAAAGTTTGTGTTAGGTCACTTTACCACCATATAAATATTATGAACATCAGTTAAATATTATTCCCGAAAAATTCAAAAGTGCAAAATTATTCGATATAGTAACAAGTACAATACGTAGCGCTTGGTATGGAGTCCCCTATATTTACTTACTAAGCTTATCTGGAGTAAACAGTTTTAGCGCATGCGACCGAAGTGGAAGAATTCGATTACTCCTTACTCTTGGCGTAGTATATTTATTAGATAATATATTACTTTGTTCTTTGTCAAAAAATGTAAATATTCAATGAATTAGATAATATTTTATAATATATTTTTATTATAAATATTTTATGATTTACAATAGAGTTTTAGGATATGATATTTTTACCATGTTATGATTGAAAACGCGTAGCATCCACGCAATTCATGTTTAAGCTGAGTAAATATAATGTTTGTAATGGATATCCGAAAGGGTGTAAAGCATAGCACATAAAGATATCGGATGGAAAAGTTCAAGGCCCTTTTTATTTTTATTTCTACAGCAACGTTGTAAAGTTACAGCTAAGGTCAATAACGTTTCCCCCCGAACGAGTTCACGCCTTATGGATATGGTGGGACTATTGGTCTTAGTAGCCGTGGCTTGAGCACTCACGGTGAACCAAGACGAACCTGGCCGGTCTAACTCAGCAGGTTGGACCATGCATGGCGATGTGAAGGAAATACCTATATCCAGCTGTGGAATTATACAAGCTGATAAAATAAAAGAACAAATAACAAGTAATCTATGCTTTTGTACCCAGAAAAGCAGATAAACTGTATTCATAATTTTGAAAAAGGTCAAATATTTAAATGTATTTCAGAAAGCATAATATATAAATTAGAACCGTAATCGTGTGCAATGTCGATAAGTAGTCGGGGCAGAGAGCACAGTAACCATTACGGCCCCTATAAATCTGGCTGAATAGCATACCTACTCCAAACTTATGCTTGCAATAAATTTTCTTCCCTTTCCATAGTTGAATAGGTAAAATATGTGTTCAAAGAGCTACGACAATAGCCGGCCCATAATTTAAAGTCCATAAAGAATGAGGAAGTCACAATGAGAGCCCTAACAGAATCGATGATAGGTCTGACCAGCTTTCTGCATCGTATACTTTCTCTCTTTGTATAACGAAAGATAAGGATTATGTAGGCACTTAAATAAAATGAATGCCGTTAACTTTGACTATACTCGTACAAGATAAGTAAATGAAGGCGTTAAAAGTCAAACGCATTGATATTGCATTATAATATATAACATTTTGTGTACATTCATAACAAAAATAAAAAATAAATTAATGGATATAAAGGTATTATATAATAATCCACGACTTCCTTTGTAGGATTATTTCGTGAATTTAATTAAATAATTTGATTATCAGTACAACACTTCAAATCGCATCGAATACTAAACATCGACATCCTAATTCATTGAAAGACACATTGAAATTTATGTAATTATACAAAATATGTCATATGATTCATGCCAAACCAAAAACCATTTTCGTAAATAATCACAAGGTAATGGAAATGTTTTAAAATGATACAGAGTAACATAGTAAGGAAACCGACGCTTTTAACAACATAATTTAGTAAAATTTTGCTTTTACCTTTTTACATAAACCCTGACAAACCCTTTCATAAAGTAGGGGAGTAGATTGCTTCCAACATTATGCCGGAAGACAGGGAATGGATTCGGACTAATACACGTACCCTGCCATACCGACCCTCGCATAAAATGGAAAATGCCGTCGGCCACGATTTCCGTCGACGACTATTGTCTGCTTCAGTGCGTGCAACCCTTCCTAATATTCAAACAAAGAATGATTCGACGAAGGTGTGATTTATGCCATTAAGTTTGAATTAAATGTTTAATCATGCTATGGTTCCCCGTATTTTGTTACAGAATTACCCAATTAAGTTAACTGCCATAAATGAAAGACGATGGAAAAAAGAGCTACAATCACTTACAAGATTTATTGGTGCTATTTTTCTTTCAAGTTTTAAAAATAATCTGTAGAGGATTGTTGAATGAAGAATTACAAATACAAAGAATAGTTTTTATGTAAGTCAGCACGAGAAAACATTTATAGTTTGCCTGATGGTAAGTGGTTTCTGTGGCTTAAACATCTTTTAATGAAAAATTGAGTAGCAGGCACGTAATTACCCATTAGGAATAAAATGGAAGGTCTCGGAACACAACTTCGTAATATATAGCATTTCTTTATGTTTAATAAATTAAAATCAGTTACGATAGCCATGTAGCTAGGGGATCTACCTCCGAATTAGGAGACCCAAGTTAGATCTCCTATGTGAAGGGCTCATATGAAATACTTTATTTGAAACTTATGTAGGAATTAAATCGTTGGCCCTCTTCTTGCAATTTCGTTTCAAATAAGTTCCGATGAAAATAAATTGTAGGAATTATGTTGAAACAACTAAAATAGACGACAATCACCACATTATTATGTATACTTTAGGTATTTGTTTGTTTCCTCAATTATTGGTTATGAAAATTACTAAGTCACTACAGTATAAACTTTTTTTAAAAACTAGACAAGTAATCTACTATATATGACTTATAGAGCTTAGTTTTATAAATTCTAATTTATTTATTATTATTATAATAAAACTGTAAAGGAGGTAGAGTTTGAGTAGTTCTTAAAAATGTGGTCTAAGGGGGGTGGAGTAGAAGTCAATTTAACAATTTTTTGTCTTTTTGTCTGTTTGCGCGTGCATTATGTGAAAACTGCCGTTTTGGTAATTTCAATTGCAAATGCCCAATTAAATGCAAGGTCGATTTCAACACAATTCTCTTCGTTGTATAGCTCATAGTCTGATTTAAAAACTTAGCTAAGATTTATAATATTTTTAAAAATAGGGTTAAATAGGCTCAATGTTAAAGCTTTGCTCTCTGTACTATGCTATCCCATATAAAGCTAGGGTCACGATAGTCTGGTTATATCGAACTGTAACGACATCTAACGCGAGCGTAGCCGTGAGCTGTCTTTAAGGTCTAGATTAATAAGATTATTACATAAAAAATTTGCTAAAAAACGACCGTACACCCATAACGGGTGGTCAGAACTTGAGATAATTTAATCCGCGGAAACCCTCTCTTCACTTGAACCTTTAATTATTGTCTTTTTCTTAAAAACGTTACCTTTCTCTGCATGTATTTATTCTGTGTCGCAGATTCCGACCTAGAACAATTTTTTATAGTTCATACAAATACTTGTCCCGTGAGTGAATAGAATCCGCGACCCGACCACCGAGACTTTACATGTTATATGTTTAATTGTAATTCACGGTAAAGATATTGTAACATATTACAAAGATTATTGATGACCGCGTAGCTTTGAGTTCAGAGTAGCCATGATTTCTGACTTCGATTGCCAGCCGAAGCCAATATTTGTTCAAAACCTAAACTATTGGTTTTCGGGTCTGGTTACATCGTGCGCGTCCCATGCCTGTGACACTGCATCTAAACCTTCGTCCGATCTTATAGCATAAGCTTTATATATGATTTAGGAAGGTAAATATGATTGAGTGCCACTGTGTTTGCGCGTACACTTACGGCTCTATAATCTTCTGCGCAGATGTCAATTGCCGGTGGAATTCAGAAATGGTCGCTATGGTTAAAATCGGCAGGGGATATCATCGTCATCGTCATCAAAGAAGCTATCATTTACTATCAAGGATAATGTCATATGACGTGGCGTTCGACAAATTTTGAAAATATCTTTCAAATTTGACTCAGAGTAGGTCGTTGAGACCTTCCTTCCGATTCCTATCGATTCCGAAGCTTTGTAACTCATCAGGCGCTGATATTTGTTACTTCGATCACGTATCCACCTAATAAGCGTAACGAGAATGTACTTGGGAGACACATATGTTTTGAAAAAGACCTTTTCTGTACCAAATTGACAATCGCGGTGCTACCCGTCATCGGTTTGTGTATTTTAAGTTTTTTAGATGACATTTAATCCGCATGGATTGAGATGACAAGTTGCTTTTAATTTTTTTTTTTTTACTTAGCCGACTCTTAAAGCACCCACGGAAATAAAGGTGGCCGTTTCTATTTATACCTCTTCTACATAGCATAATGCCCATTGGGTCTTTACTCATGGCCGCCTTATACCAAGGCAATAATATTCTTTACATTACATTGTACATTTTAATAAAACCGTCACCAGTCTGGATAATTAAGATTTGAAATATAATTCCCCAGAACAGGTTCGCACCTTAACTCCCTTGACTTGGTTACCCACGCTGAACCAAGTGACACCTACAATGCTGGGCTGATGCAGCGAGGCGGGGCGGCCCCAGGTGGCCTGTTCCAAACACTAAAATTTCAAATGCCACATGATGTATAATAAACGGTGCATTTATTATTTGAATTCGACTCACACATAACCATGAACTTTAGTCACTCAAACAGGGGAATGACAAAAATCGCAAAATGACTGAAAACAACAATAAAACTACAATATTTCACCATAGTAGTATATGAAGTTTACTATTTATAACACTTCGGCTAATATTTAAGATTTTAAGGATTTTTAAACAATTACATTTTGTTTATGCTCTTTTTATATTTTGCTTTCTACAATACATACAGTCAAAGTTATGCAAACGATTTAATATTTCTTGTTTACATGAAATTAATTGTAAATAAGGATGCTCTTTATACAAATATCAACAGTTGATCGATTAGTTAGTAAACATAAGTTTTTCATACAAGAGGAATTCCGATTGAGACTACATACTGTACTCACTGATTTTATTTAAAACGGCAATGGAAGAAAGGAACTGCTCCTCTTAACACGTAAACGTTTCTCGGTAGAGCGAGGTGTATTAGATTCAATTCAATTGGATTCAGCTGTTTCCTTCGCTCGCCCAGTATCACGTCGCTGAAATTGTTAAAATAAACAAGCCCCTTTTCCGAAACGTGTTCTAAATTTAAACGAAGTTAAACTTTCAAATTGAGAGCATGAAGATCCAAGCGATTCTTATCCTGGAATTGGCCAGTTTACTGCTATGTGAATGCGAACACTTGATTATTGGCGATTCTAGCAACAAAGATATGGTTTACCACGCTGCAGCTCGCTTTAATGCAATACCATACAAGAGAAGAGTGGAAAACATATTTTACTCCAATCCTGAGCAAAAGAAAATAAAGGTAAATATGATTGTCTTATATTTCAAGTATTGTAAAGCTTTTATTTGTAAGTACAGTGGCAAAGTACTGTGTTAATTATCAAGGTAAGGCTGTGAGGCATTATTCCTTAGGGGTAACAACGCATCTGTCACCTTTTTCGATAGAAGTAGTTTGCAGGTGTTCATGCAAACTACTTCTATCGAAGGTGTTCATGGCTGCAGAAGCCACTTACCATCAGAGAGAATGTTAGCTAATTTTCAATTTAATAAAAATTTTCGCTCTAATCCAATAAAATAACTTTACAAGTATATTAAACATTAAATCACTGTTAAAAAATTTTAATCTCATTATTATATGTTAGTAATGGTAACTAATTTATTTTGCATAAAGTATTATGCCCTAACATTTGAATTAAGAAACTTGTAAGATTCATCAAAACATTATCTTTTAACTTTATTCACATAATTATAAATTAATATTGCTAAAAAGTCCTTTTGTCCAATCTTTTAAATCCTTCATAAAAATAATTAACAGTAATTGTTATTATAAATTGATTAATATTAAATTAGTGATTCTTAAAATTAACCAATATCTTAATCCTACAATAGTATTCGTCTAGAAGCTTTAAGTCAATTCATTATAGCTGTAAAATTTAAATTATGAAGAAAAATTAAAAATGTATGAGTTAACCATAGACGATGAATGGGCTTTGTTGATCTCTTTCTCCAATTGTCATTTCTCTGTTGTACGTGGTAGGCGGCCAACAAGCCTCTTACGACTGAATGATCATACTAACTGATGATATATGTAACTAGTTTACATGATATATATATATATGTATATATATATAAATACAGAACGTTAAAATAAAATAATATATAAAGATGATAAAGGGACAGAAATAAGAAAATAATATTTTTCCTGGTCACGTTATTATGATATAAAATTATTTACATAATTCTTGACGTACTGAAAAAATTTAAATTCTCTTGTGTCTATCTTCACATTTAACGTACACCAGCCTATTTCAAACTACTGCTGAACATAGACTTCGCCAAGAAAACGCCAGTAAAAGCCGGCAATATATTCGAAGGTTTTCCCATACACTCCACGCTAGGGAAGCAGGTTGGTGAGCGCAGTACAGGTACCCTCGCTCTTGTGATGCTGCCCTTTTACTAATCAGGGGATTTGAGTTCAGCACATTCGATGGATATTCCGACATCGTTCGGTCGCACGAGCCTCGTTTGTTTACTAGAAGGGTGCATCGCGTGCAGGTCAGGTAGGAATTTGTGAAAAGAGGCAGACATTTTCCCATTACCACACAACTCCTAGACCCATTGAGTGCTGATTACCGCCCTAACTCCATATTGCTTTTCCTTCTTATAATTCTAAAGCGTCTAGCAACCTAGTCAATTCCTGAACGCGCAAACACATAGGTAACTCATCTTTTACCTTCCCAAATCCAATCCAAATGCTTACGAGATATGTAGGGAGGAATTTTAAATATAGTGTCAGAGACACGAGACTACGACACAAACAGCTGATTGATTTCGTAGTTAAGTATTTGGACGACGAAGGTGTACCCGTATTGAAGACGAATATCGAAATATTACATGATCTTTATTATTATTAAGTAAAAATTATGTAAAGTAGGCCTATAAAAGCCCCACAGCGGGCCAAAAGCCTCCTTTTTAAATTCGTGAGGGTTTATCATTTACTAAATATATTATTTTAATTACGAACATTTATTGCAATTTTTTTCATGTTATTAGATATTAACAAATCATGAACCGCCTACCCAGTGCGGTAAATGAAAATACGTTTCGCAAGCCCGTGTAAGGAGTGCCAGCTTTTCTTTGCCCTCTTTTAGAGTCCTTAACCCAGCAATGGTCTCTAGTATCCTCTATATCTACATCGAAAATAATATTAGATGATGATATCTTAAAAAGTAATGTCAAAAAGTTCTTAAATAACTTAAATAAGAGCCCGATACCAATAACAGTTTGAAAAGAAAAGTTACCTCATAAAAGCATATGCAGTAGGCAGAGTAACACAATCCCCGTTAGATGAAACGACAGCATTCTGTTTGGGAACTCGCGAAGTGCAAGTTATGTCAGGCTTATGTTCAGCAATGAACTTGTGATAGACAGTAATGATGAATACCAAAGAACTTGCCAAGGAACGTAGAGTTGGATTTGTTTTAATGGTTAATTATTTTTATTTTATTGCAGAGCATCTTGGTATACGACAATTTGCACTCGGACGCGACTGCAAGCGTGACCGCCGGAGGAGTGGGTTATACATTTGTCAACATCCGCCTGAAAAGTGAGAAAGGAAGACGAGTTGATTACGACATTGGAATTTATGCGTAGGTTACTCATTTTGATAGCAATAGAAATGCAACATAAACAAGTTGAATTGTTAATAAAATTTAATTATTAATGAAGCCGTTATAATTTTAGTTTCCCCAGTAGATAAGACATTTTCAATCTACACAACCACATTTCTTAGCTATGATCATTGTTTTAATTACAAGTGTACTTTACTTCGTTTAACAAGCGACTACTATTCCTACTACTACATCAGCCTATCGTAGTATCACTGCTGAACAAGGGTCTCTCCAAGCAAGTACTAGGTAAAGCCAGCGTACATGACTTGGAAGGATCACTTACTATGCTGGGCATTCAGATTGAGAGGGCAGTGTTGGTAACCTCGCACTAGTAATGATGCTCCCCGTCACCAGCTTCGACAAATTCGGATGGATATTCGCCATCATTCGATCGCTAGAGCCTCGTTTGTTGGCTAGCATGGTGCACCACGTGCAGGAGAGGTTGACGAGTGGGGAAAGAGGTGGTATATTTCCACTCTTAACAAACAAAACTATTCATAAAGTTATAATGTACAAAACCGTGACAGGCTATTGGCCCATCGCCGTTCTTTTTATACTGTACACAATATACAAACGGTTATTCCAACATGCTTTCGGAATCACCAGATATTCGTTTGTCAGCCGACACCACAAGCTACTCAACGCGAGGTTAGTCCTATATATAGTATTTGAAGGAAAAGGTGTCCTTTTCAAGGAAAATCTAGCAACGGCAGTGTATAAATGTAGACACAAAACATTACTGATTCCTATACTCAAGTGTGAATATTCATAAATCTTATACATATTATTATCACAAATTATAGCTCATTATCTTTACGCTGATTTACATATCATTTTATATGGCTTTTTCTTAAACGTCATATTTACTGACGAAATGAAACCAATAAAAATGGAGTATTTTTCATTTCTTTAATTAAGAAACCTACTTTCAAGTTGTACTCAAAATGCGTTATCAACTGCTAAAATAAAATGGAACCACAATGACGCAAAATTGAAAAGGAATACTTACCTTACGAATGAAAAGAAATCATTCAACGAGGTTGATTAATACCAGAGGTATGAGATACTAAAAACAAACTATCAAATTGATCTGTACTTCCTCTTTATTCGAGTCTGTTGAAAGACCAGTATTCACCTTAGAACTGCGGCCGTTCCGATATGCATAATTACCGTCACGCTCATTTGTCTAGTTCAAAAGGCAGAGCACTCGCTTTAATGTAATAGTACGGAAGAGACCTGTGTTCAAACTCGGCGCCGGTACTGCTTAAATTGTTGATTGCAATTTTATGTGATTAATTTACCACGCGCACGCCAGTACAATAAAATTATTATCGAGATTAAATTGGGAGAACATTGATGGTTTTTATAATATGTTTGTATACTCGTTTGTAATGTTAATTCCTATACAGTATATCAGTTACACCATCTCGACCTCATCATTATCATACGATGGAAGCCAGTAGAGACCTTACTGATCGACATAGGCCTCCTCTTAATGTTAGTTAAGTTTTGACCCGGAGAAGGATGCACTACGCTACTTCTGTGCGTGTGCGGGTTGGCGACATTTGCATTTCTTCGTATAATAATATGAATTATTATTTTATTTTTAATTTGACGAACACGTGTTAACTTTAAGCGCCGTGATTCAAACCCAAAGCTTATTTAGTAATTTAAACCATAATTTAATGACATTTTTAAAATTATGTAAATATAAAAGCGAGTTGTTTTTTTAATATTTTGGTTTATTATCATCAGGCAATTCAATTAAAACTCTTAAAAATATAGAATCAACATCAAAATTAAGTATGCAGTATGAAGTAAAATATACAAGCAGTTGTTGTTTTAATACACAGTTCAAGGAAAACCAATTCAGCTATTGTCTTGCATTCGATATGGCATTGTTCTTTCACATCACGTTATGCTGAGACGCAATATTTCATAGCGTGGCTAAAGCGCAAATTGTATCAGCCGCCGACTACTACACCGGGATCCCAGAGTGCGCTGTGACAGTGGAGCCAAATTGAAGATGACAACATGCTTTCAGTGTCGATTTAGCTCTCTGTGGATAGTGGCGGAAAAGCATTGGATATCTCGATTGGTGCAAGTTGCAGGCTTAATAATCTTCTTACTACCTAAACTTCACCGAAGTTAAATTATTATTTATACTTGCAATTGTTGTCTCTCAGTGTAACTTCATATTACCTTTTGTACTAGTACAAAAATAAATGTAATACATACATTCTATTTATTTATATAACGAACCGACCAGTTTCGGCTTACGGCATATTCAAGGTATTTAAGTAAAATTAGTTAAATTGTGGTAGGTAACGTTCGAGTAGAGTAAGACATTATCTAAACTAAAAGTTACCGGGCGTACATTATTCGCATGTGCACTTATAGTGTAAATAAAACGTAGCTAGAAGAAGTGTTATAGGAACTTTCTCACTTCGTTACCTCTCGTATTACTTAGGGCTGTGATTTTATTTTATTTTACCTAATAAGTTTAGATATTAATGAAGTCATTATTATCATCATCGTCATAGTCATCATCAAGACATCTAATAACAGTACAGTAAATTGAAGAAATATGATTTTGTTTTCCAAATTAAACTGTTATGGCAATTATTTTCTGCATTGCTTCTCTTATTTACGAGTAGTAATAGATGTTTACGGAGTGTAAATTTATTAGTATTTCATGAGTTATGTTGGAAAGACCTTTCACTGAAAATGAACATGAGAAAGTTTCTTATTACTCATTTCTACTTATAGTAGACTCCTCTAATTTGTTAATTTTATTTATACTATGTTAGTATATAGTATAAATAAAAAACAATGACCCTACGATTTGACTTTTTTGTGTTATATTGCACCATACAACTCTCATTACAACATTCCCGTGCTCCCAGATACATCGACTAGTTAACTATGATGCTTATTTATTATTTTTATAAACCATCAAGAGTTTTTAGAAAAAAAAAACAATTTAATCTGCAAAACATATCTTCTAGGTTGCTTATCACCTACTAGAACAAGGTTTATCTCGCCATAGGTTAAAGCCTTAAATACTTAGGTAATTTACCGTACGCACCTGCCGCACCTGCAGCATCTATGGTGTTGCAGATGTATGTGGGCGACGGTAATCACTTACCATCAGGTGAACCGCTTGCTCGTTTGCCGTCTCTTCCATAAAAAAAAAATTGTGTGGCGCTGTATTAAAATCCGCTACATCCTTTACGTACATACCTGGTGTTACAGATGCGTTCCCGACCTTTATTTGCGAGATGCGCGGGAGGATGAGGATGGGATGGGGAGGGGAGGTAGGCCTCCGGTTACCTCACTCACCGAACGAAACGCAGAAGCACAAGGTGCTACTTCATGTCGGTATTTTGCGAGGCCGTGGTACCAACCCAGTCGAGCCGGCCCATTCAAGCAGCAGAAAAAGCCGCCGTTTGGCTCTTCCACGTTGCAAGTTCTTTCCGTGGGTATCGTTACCATCGGCTAGGGAACCTTTAAAAATCTCATTGCATTGCATCTCAGGCAGTTTTTCCGTCTCAGAAAATGATAGACAGAAAATACACAGACAAATGACAGGTAGCAGCGGATATAGCTAGCAAGCGTGGCAAAATTGGAAGAGGCCTAGGACAAGCATAGGACTATTTACTAAGAGTTGTGACTCCTTTTCTGCTTAGGAGTTTTCTGGGTTAGTACGATCTTATTACATATTTCTATCGCTAGGTATATATATAGGCATATTCTGGTTTGAAGGGTGTAGAGATCTGGTATAATAACAGGCTGTCAGTTATTCCACACAGCAATAACCTTCTTCGATTGAAGTCATTTGTCCATGTTTTGCCAAGTCCATGGGTTGCAGTAGCCACTTACCATCTGGTAAATTGTTAGCTGATTTGTCTCACTCAGCTTATAAAAAAAAACTAATAAAGAATAAGAAATATATAAAATGTATTAGAATTAGTAGATTGTAAGACAGAATACACAATCTTTTTTTTTCAAATGCCTACCTCACCGGTGCGTACTGCTATCTAACAAACGAGGCTCTGGAGACCGAGCACAGCTGAAAAATTAATCACAATTAGCTGAACCCAAATCTCACAGACTGATGGGAATCAGCATCTCAAGTGGAGTGCAGGGTCCTGGCACCACGCTCGCCAACCCGTCTGCTCAACGTAGTTAATATTGACAAAACCTCCAAGACACGTGTGCTGGCTTTCTGTGTTTCTTTATAACGTTCCATGTTCGTTCAGAGGTAGACATAATTAGGCCGATAAAAGAAACAGTAGATAAAAATCTCAGCGCATGGTAATAAATTTTGTTACAAAAATATAAAATTCCCAAAGGCGAGTAATTTTTAACAATAAGTGAAAAGTTTACCTATTCAATACAGTTACAAAATGTACGAAGCGTTGATTTACATTCAATGAATAATGCATAAGAAACCTAGAAACGCTGTGTAGCAATTTGTTTTGATTTGTTTTCGTATTTAAAAGGCGCTGAGTTTTTTATCGTTACAACTAACTACGCAATTAATTTTAAATGTTTCTAATAATTATTATTCATAGTTTTATTTATAATGGCCGGCATTATCTTTTGGTTATATATTATACTTTATTACAATAATATATTTTTTCATTTCAGAAAGGCATATTACTATCTACTAGTTAACTAGTATCCATCATATTTATATATCTTCATATTTAGAATGCTTCGCACTTAAATAGGCTCCCATTATATTTTTATATTCTCATTAAGAAGATGAAGGCTGTGGGCCTTTTACAGATAGTGGCCTATTAATATTCTTTAAAATTACAACTTAATTTGTTTAAACAGGCTATTCGTTACTGCCTATTTACTTGAAAATAAAACAGTGTTCTGCACTAAAAACAACAGATTTTATGCCATGCATATTTCTGATAAAAATATGATTTTTGATCTTTGTCAAAAATGTATGTACTTTAAAATAAATTAGTGACCGATGATTCTTCTAGAATTTAAAAAGCAAGCCATTTGATGATTTCCAACAAATTCCATTTCTCAAATACCTTCTCACTTATTTTTCAAAAATAGAGGAGGGAAAATTAACTCCAATATAGAACAAAAGTAATTAATTTTTAGAATAAACTTGCCCATTATGAGGTCTTTTGAAGAAAACAGAGACATGTACCGAGGAATGGCTCTCAACGTGCAGTGAACACAACTTAGCTGTTCGGCAAGTCGACGCTCTCGAAACTTTCACAAACTACTTAGCGACGTCACGTACAAATAGCACTGAATAGGGTCGCTAATTTGATTTTTATGTTGAAATTAATAATTGCTATTATTCAATCTTGATAATTGAATCGCTCTTGTTGAAAGTTATTTCTTTTCAGTTACAAGTAGATAGTAATTCTCTGTAAGGTACTTCTCTGTTAAATTATAATGTTTGCCTACGACATTATCTGCGCGCAGACAATAATTATAGTGTTGTTAAATTAGTATTAAATAATTTTGTAGTCCATTTTGGATGTATAATCTTTGCAAGTTTCATAACAATACTTTTGCGTTTGAGTTTTGAGGACATATTTGTTCGAATAACCAAATTCCCTCCAGTGTCATTCTATCTTCCGGGAGGTGAAAAGTGGATTGCGGAAGCCTGTATAGCTGCGACGAATCGTGCCAGATGGAAATCTGCAATCTCTGCCTGCCCTTATGAATAACAGGCGTGAATTTTTATGCTGTCCTTTCCATCTATCATACTCTCATTGGCGTTACATCGGGTAAGGGAAGATAAAGACGAGTGCGGGTCTGTGTTCGCGGGTGTAATTCTTTTCTACCACATCGGCCTATTAATATTCTTTAAAATTACAACTTAATTTGTTTAAACAGGCTATTCGTTACTGCCTATTTACTTGAAAATAAAACAGTGTTCTGCACTAAAAACAACAGATTTTATGCCATGCATATTTCTGATAAAAATATGATTTTTGATCTTTTGTCAAAAATGTATGTACTTTAAAATAAATTAGTGACCGATGATTCTTCTAGATAGAATCTAGAAGAAAAAAGATAGATAGGAGAGAATTCAAAAAGCAAGCCATTTGATGATTTCCAACAAATTCCATTTCTCAAATACCTTCTCACTTATTTTTCAAAAATAGAGGAGAGAAAATTAACTCCAATATGCCAATGCCATGTTTCAAGACGATGTAATAATATGAACTGAGAACAACGGTCGTAAATACAAACAGACAGACCCCGCATCTAACCACAGGGGTTTTTTGACCTTTTCGAAGACCCCGAAACAATCTAAAGCAATTTAATGCAAACTGATAGAACAAAAGTAATTAATTTTTAGAATAAACTTGCCCATTATGAGGTCTTTTGAAGAAAACAGAGACATGTACCGAGGAATAGCTCTCAACGTGCAGTGAACACAACTTAGCTGTTCGGCAAGTCGACGCTCTCGAAACTTTCACAAACTACTTAGCGACGTCACGTACAAATAGCACTGAATTGGGTCGCTAATTTGATTTTTATGTTGAAATTAATAATAGCTATTATTCAATCTTGATAATTGAATCGCTCTTGTTGAAAGTTATTTCTTTTCAGTTACAAGTAGATAGTAATTCTCTGTAAGGTACTTCTCTGTTAAATTATAATGTTTGCCTACGACATTATCTGCGCGCAGACAATAATTATAGTGTTGTTAAATTAGTATTAAATAATTTTGTAGTCCATTTTGGATGTATAATCTTTGCAAGTTTCATAACAATACTTTTGCGTTTGAGTTTTGAGGACATATTTGTTCGAATAATCAAATTCCCTCCAGTGTCATTCTATCTTCCGGGAGGTGAAAAGTGGATTGCGGAAGCCTGTATAGCTGCGACGAATCGTGCCAGATGGAAATCTGCAATCTCTGCCTGCCCTTATGAATAACAGGCGTGAATTTTTATGCTGTCCCTTCCATCTATCATACTCTCATTGGCGTTACATCGGGTAAGGGAAGATAAAGACGAGTGCGGGTCTGTGTTCGCGGGTGTACTTCTTTTTCTACCACATCGGCCTATTAATAATCCAAGAAAGATAGGTATCTCCAACGGAAGTATTCGCCGATTACGGCAAAAGTTAGGGGTTAGGATGTTGGGCATAGTCAAATGTCTAATGGTATCATATAAACACTTTCCATTCGTTTACTGTTGACGTGAATGATCATTAAAATACATGTCTGCGTTTAATCTTTATTCTTAATGAGTATCCTAGTAATGCATTACTTTTGTTAGAAATATTTCATACAAAACCTATGTTTAGGTTAAACACATAAATTAATAAATATTGGTAAATATATTTTCCATTTTCGATGTGAAGTTAATATCATTCTAAATGAAATATTCTTCAAAATATGACAATCCACCGTTCGGGGAACTTATCCGAATGAGTTTCGTATGTCGAAACAAAAGCTCTATGTCAACGTAGAAAACAAAGTTATCTGCGACTAGCAAGCGCCAAAGCTACTTACGTTGAACTTGTGCCAGCTTAATAGGGAATTATTATTTCATGAAGAGTCTTAATAAAGAATCATGCTTCAAAACGCTATGAGATTTTGATATTAATTGTTTTTCAATATCTTTTAATTATTTTCGTTCTAAACAATATTTGTATAGGTATTTGTATTTCTAATCCGCGAGAGTGTTCAGTGTTTAAGTAGAATAGTTGACTAATTGTATGTCTCTTTATCACCTTTCATTATCATCATCAGTTACTGTTGACAAAACAGACTTACCATTATTATAGTAAATGATCACACAACTGAAAAAAATAATAGCGAACTCTCACCAACTTCTGACAATAAAAAGAACTTGCTAACCTACTGCTTCGTTTTATAGACAGCACGTTTTACTTTGTTATTCTTCTTTATCAGCTTATTGATCTCTTATATGTATGTCAAACAATACTTGCCTCAGCTTCAACTTGAGCAAAACCAATGCTGCACTAAGGCCTTTCTATTAAAGTGCCAACATAAGCTGGCTTGTTACGCATGCAAGATTTTACTGACATTTACCACGGTGAGCAGGCGGATTGCTAGGTATAGTGCTAGTACCTTCGAATTACAGATGCTGCTTCTCCCATCACTAGTCTGTGGGATTTGGGTTCGGAATAGTCAAATGTATTTACCGCCATCAGTCGGACACCAGGGGTTCGCCCGTTAGTCAAAAGAAGGCACCGCGAGTAAGTAGGGTTAACATTTAGATAAAAGAATGTATATTTTCATTGTCACTCTTATACTTTTTTTTAACAAGCATATAAATTGTCAGTTAGGTACTGCCTTTTTTTTAATTTGAAAAATATCTGACGCCTTATCTGCCATTATTTCGCACACCGTAAAATCATTAGTAATTCATTAACAAACTCATTACATGTAACTAATGATGGGATATTAAACAAAAAGGATTTTTGTTTCATATCCAACCAAAAGCAAACAATAATTAGTTAGTAGCTATAAATTAGCCACTATGGGAAAGTTTTGGAAATTACGCGAGACGTAATTTCTGCCAAGGGTGACTCGCGACACTATTGAAATCAAAAATATCCTTATTTCAATGGAGAAGATGACTGGGTGCTTCCATCGGCTTGGGATCCTGTAATATAATATATGTACCATTGCGTGACCTCAAGATACTGTAAGTGACTTCTGCGTAGATCGAGCCATTATTAATAACTAAAAGCTGACGGTAGAGTTAACTATGACGTTTGCTGTAAAGCTCTTGTAACGTAGGGAATATAAAAAACTATAATTAAACGCGATAAAATCCGTAAATAATATTTTCATTTCAAATTGCAGTGTTCGTGTAAATACAAGAAGTAATTATGAGAACTTATTTGTTTTAAGCTTAACTTGTATTACAACTAGTATATAAACAACCGTATGCACAATTCAAACATTGGTTGACACACATTTACTTAATTATGTGAGATAAAATGCCAAAACATGACCAATTCATAAAGAATTAATATTATTTACCTACGACAACGAGGTGTTCAGTCAGAGCCGCAGCTTGGTCGTGGGTTAGAATCCCATTCGAAACAACAAATATATTGGACGATTCCCGAACCATTCGTTTTAAGTGAACTGAACAGAACTTAATTATTATAAGACCTTGTCTCCTACACAGACACGGATTAATATTAATTATTTATCTTAGTCTCTAATTTAAGTCTCTAACAATGAGACAATCCAAAGGCCTAAGAATTAAATAAAACCACTTATGTAACATGAGCTTTATACTAACATATCTCTATATCTTATGATGCGAAACCTTTGAGCGACGCGCGCATATAGGTCTTGTTAATTCACTTTTCAGTTTACTTCTTTCGTCGAAGCGATCAGAGCCTCCGTGCCAACAGTGTTCATCTTGTCCGCGGGGGTTTTAGTCGGTCCAGCACTTATTGTTGATTTCGACACAACCTGTTACTGCCTTCAATGGCAGTTACGTCACGTGCGCCTTTCCAACCCTACACGAACCAAGAAGAATTAACAGTTTAACAGTTATGGAAAATATAGTAAATTCACAGGCACTAGAAATCCAACGCAAATGGCTACTTCTTGTTGAATGTGGCAAAAAGTAAATTGCTTTTGGAAATAAATAATTAATTATTATTAGGGTTGACGTATAAAATATAACATATTTAAGCTAAGAAATAAAAAGTAGCTACTCACACTGCTGTTTGCCCAGAATTTAAGAGAGTTTGGCCTCCTCCGAAACTTTATTTACCTATTTGACTACACAGACTATTGGTTTTCGGTTCTGGTCGTGTCGTGTTATGTACCGTGTCTCTTTAAGCTACAAGCAATACTACTTATTTCAAAACAAGCAAAGCAACTTCGCTTGTTTTGGAATAAAAAGAGCCCAGTTTATGCCAAAACTTAGCAATATTTTGTCACATTTTATCTTGATATAAGGCTTTGTCTATAAAATCTTTATTGCAATATGTAATCCATCTATTGATATCAACCTAAGCTCTAACATGACCTACAAAAGGAACAATTAGTTTGTACGTGACATGTCGGCTTATCGATCATTTGTCATCGTCGCTACGAGTCGAGCAATTAGTGCTCAACCGAATCGGTCATAATCCGACAGTCAAATATAATTAATTCAAATTGGGCCGAAATTGAAGGTAAATGAAAAAAGTGAGTCTTCCCTTAAAAGGCCTCATAATATTATACTAGACCAGCATCGACAAAAAGTGTTACTCTTTTTCGGACCTAAGTCGTTGACGTAAATCACCATGCGAATCCAATGAATTTACACAAAAAGAATAAAGTCTCTTGTTTAGTAAAATTAAGGATACTTCAATCTAAATAATCTCTAATAGTTTTTCATGATCGTTATATTGAAACAACTCTAAAAATAAACTACAAATTTCCCCATTTTATAAACTAAAAAAATATATTCTATGGATTTAAAAAAAAGTTTTATTTCATAGACTCGGTTGTAAGAGAAAAATATTTTAAATTCCATTTGTATTCGCATATACATCAGTATTCTATTTTAATTCGCCTCTATGAATCGATACAAGCTTCGACGTAATGTTCGCATCAAACTTGTGTTTTTACATATTAATTCGATACAATAACAAAATCTTTTATTTTGTGTTCACATACAAACAGTATTTTCGTTAAAGAATGTTAACCTTTTTGAATAAGTACAAGACGATGAGAAATAATTTATTAAATGTAACAAAAAACGATTATACATCGAGCAATCGACCGATTTTTAATAAACTATTAATTCGTTTTTAGGCATCAGATTGTCATAAGGAGCAATCCTGCCGTCCTTCAGCGTCACCGTACGGGGCAATTAGTGCATGACCGCCGTACGGATATCCGTCTATCGATTAGCACTCGCCAATTATGGCTGTGTTATATCCGGACCCTCGCTTTCAGAATCTGCTATATGACACGTTTAATACTTTTGTGAGAAAAAGATTTAATAAAGAGAGTATATACATTTTTTGTTGTAGTGTGTACTTTATTAACATAAAGTTCATGACAAGCAGGCAGTATACGAACCCAAAGTACTTGAAAAAAAAATATTGTTTGACGTTGGTATTCACGCGCCTCATCTTTCGTTCTATGTTCTGAAGGTATAAGGCAATTTGCCTTAAGGCAAAAATTTCAAAAATCATGTTCTATTTTCCAGGGTTCCACGCTGCTTCAGTGCGAGTTGACAGATATAACACAATCACGAAATATATTTTTTTATTATTTCTCTGACATGAAAAATGTTACGAACGATTTTAATGGCATCAGGATTCGAACTCTCGTTACATGCGTACTATGAAATTAAAGGAAGCACCTTGGCCTCTCAGCTACCACTGATAATAAACATAAGAGTACACCATATTTAAGTCGCACATAATTTAAGTTTAATTTACCACATAGTTGCAACCTCATCAGATGACAAATTACCACGCTTAAATTTAAATTACTCAAGCCATATTTGTATGTAATAAGTAAATTACTGTTTACATTTATTTAACAACATTACCATCAATTTATCAGACGAAAACACAACGTGCAGCGCATTAACAGAATATACGAGCAATAGTTGTGATAGTAATGGTCTTGTTTATATAGACTTCAAGCACCTCTCGAGTCGAGATATCTTCCCGGGAAAATATACCAGTCGTTCCCGCTGTCCCCGGCCTATCTACTTTTATATCCGATTTTTGTGAAAGAGCGAAAGCCAGTGTAATTCCATTTCGCCGGGATTAGAGAGGGTCTTGTTGAATAAATCGATTTAATTATCTTAATTTTGTATTACACTCTCGAAATGGATTTCTGACGAATATATATTTGTTTTTATACTATACGTCGACCTTAAATATATTTTCCATGTTAATTACTCATTGATATGATTTTTATTTTCATTGAAAAAAAATCTATGTAGTTTAATATAGATTATCAAATTTACACGTACGAAAGCCTCAAATAATTTTTAATATATTCAAAATTTATAAAAGAAATTACATATTTTAGAAACATACTATGACTTGCTCATATAAAACAATTAGTACAAACAAATGAAGCATGCGGCTTCATTTGTTTTTGTTGCAAAAAATTACTAGACATCGTTTCACGAAAACAAGGAAGAAACTTGTATCTCCAACACGTGCACAAACTTTGCTGAGTTGGAATACGTTGTTAAGAAATTAAATTGCTCGCCCATATCCCCTGTGAAAGAGTGATAGAACTCGCACAGCGAGATACAAAGATATTTGCGTTCGGCACACTGGTAATGCAATTTAAAGTTTTGGAGCCCACATGAGCCTCCGTCTCGTTGCTATGGTAACGCCCTCCGCCCTCCGTGGATTGTGCGCTAAATTTTCAGTAAACGCACACAGTGTACGGATAAAGGAAACGATTTTCCGAGAAGGTGAATATCATTAGATCCGATCTCGGCTCGATGCTTCGCCGAAGTCATTAGTCGAACAAACTTTGAGTGCCAAAATTTTATTAATACCATAAAACGGGATCGACTGAAGTTACAAATTTACGCTTGATCAAATAGTAGTGTTTGAAATTTCTAAGCTACGCGTATATAGGTCGAGGTACGTATTAGTAGCACTTAATTTAATTATATTCGTAAGGGTATAGTGACTCAGTAAGCAGGGGAATTCCTCTAATTAACGTAGGCCATATTGACGTTACCAACGCTCAATGTTTCCGGATTAAGTACGACTATAACTATTACACAGAGAAACAGTAAATGTGAATGGCATGTTTCATAAAATATGCTATGAAAGTTATAAAATATGTATTCGTACACATTTTTTTCATGGGAAAGGGGACCACCTGATGGTAAATTAATAATTTCAGATACGATCATCAGCCCACGTACATCTGCAACACCGGGGCTGTAGCTGCGTTGCTGGCCTTTAAGGATATGGGGAGAGGGAGAGGGGACGGAAAAGTGTGTCTATGGTTACCTCACTCACCGAACGAAACGCAGAAGCACAAGATGCCTCTACTTCTGCGAGGCCGTGGTATTAGCCAGGCTAGACTTCCACCAAAGATTTTTTTTATATGAGAAGGGGGTGGGAGGGTTGCCAAAGTTCTCACGAGTATCTATTATTATTATTGCGGACTGACAACCGCAGTTTTATTTATGATAGTACCATACAGGAAGATGCTGCTCCTGGTATTCTAGATTTTTTTTTTACTTTCACTACTATATGAATAAAATGAATATGTTCCCCGTATCTTTATCAGTTCCGAAGTATATTTATTTATATATTCTGCATTTTCACAACGAGCAGCCTTGTAGCACCACTCCGATTGATTAAGAAAATTAATGTGAAAATACATCTTAGTCTAGGAATTATCCTTCATGATTTACTTAGTCTTAAAAGAAGTATTGCTTTCGCTGTAATATCTTGTTTTCATCATTTACATACATATGATAATGTAGATGTATCATGTAATATATAAGCTAAAATAAGTATTAGTATAAGTTCTTAATCTTATTAAAAACTTCGTAAGCAACGCATTTAAGTCCAATAAGTTACACCTAGACAAAGCACTCATAAGATTATTCAGAAATAGAGTTAAAAAGAAAAACACAATACTCCTTCGTCTGGCTAAAATATATCACACGAACAATGAAAAAAGAATTCGTCGAAAGCAACCGTCGCTTCACTTTATTTTATGTATTTAGGGCAATTGCAAACTAAAAATTTATTTTAGTTAATTTTTTTGGTATTTCCGGTTTTTTTGGTGCCGGCACAGCTCAAAATCATCTGAAAAATGAGAGGAGACCTTTGCACAGTAGTAAGAGATTTCTTGGCTATTTTCTATAATTTTACTTTCAAGAAAAAATATTTTTATGAATATGTTTTACCCTTTCACAACTGCTATTTCCGAAGCTAAGCCGGCCTTCTTAAGTCCACCGCAATACACACACCTTTCGAAGAATGCAACAGAAAAGGTTGTCGTGTGGCATCTGCGTTAGTATCGCTAACCCCCACTAGAGCAGCGTGGCATTTCCTGCTCTTAGATATTTGAGAAAAAGGCCTTTGCCCAGCAGTGTGCACTTACAGACTACATTTTTTTAAATAATGATATTAATTCTAGAAACTAAAGTAAACAGTTTTTGAAGGTTTACAATTTTATATGTATGCAATCAGCATTATAATCAATATTACTGTAAATATGAAAATAAAATTTGTACAAATTTACTGATACAGTTTTATTTTAGTTACTCTTACTACTAGTTTAGTTACTAGCGTCGTGTGGAGGAATCTTTATTTAAGATCGGGATTTTCTGATTTTAGGTAGGATTTTCCCGACCTTATCTGTGTCGATGCGAGTTTTCTTTACTGAGGCTTTTTTTTATTCTATTTGAAAAGACATTTCAGTCTTAATATGCGGCAGTACTTTTGACTTTTGTTAACCTTTTATTATTGTAAGAAATATGTAAGTTAACAGACAGATATAAAGATTATAAAGCTAAAAACACAGTGGTGCAATTTTATTCGATAACTGAGAACAATCAACTTTTCAATTGGCTGTATATTCCTAATCGAATGTAGAGCCAAAGAATAAATGTGTATAGTCCTTAGTAGTTCCTAAACTGTTTTGCGCGTATAATATGGATGTATAAAAAGCGATACAAACCTTCCTATCATTAATTTTTTAAGGACCCAGGCCGGCAAAGATAATAACAATCCTTTTAATATCACTCTCGTGACCATTCACCGTCTCTCAAGAATCAGACTATTTTCTCAAAAACTAAGCAACATCAAAACATAAGATTTAGCTACATTGTTAATTTAATGTCCGTCTATTTCCCACTGGTTAACGCTTTTACGAGTACTAAAGTATATAATGTACTAAGTAACTACACGTATAACATATAGTAGAAAATTGAGCTTCTCTCTCTATGTAGAGAGAATGAGGCTTAGACAGATAGAGACTACAAATCGTATATACATTGGGGTTATAACTCAGTTATCCTTATTCAGAGGTCGATCCCCCAAACAAAAAATACTCGGCTAAATCACATATTACAAACTTTGTTTTGATAAGGAAGAGATTTTGAAACGCTCAATGATAAACCACGTAACAAAAGTATCGACTCGCAATACAGGGAAAAGCGTTGGTAGCGGGGAATGAACCCCGGGTAAATCCCAGCTTACAGCTCCGACCCGCCACCCATCCCCTACTGGGAGACAGATAGCTCACCTATATCTTTCGACAATTGCTTCTACTCGAGCTCTGCTATATTTTCCTTATATTTTTCTTACTTTATGAGATTTCTTGATAGTTTCCGTACAAAATAAATTTATTTACGTTTTCATTATCCTTTCCCAACGGCTGAATAAACGCTTACTTTAGGATTACTTCCTGACATCGTATTTTGTACAAATTAAATAATAATATACATAATAAAAGCATGGTGACTATTTTCATGCAATGAAATGATCGAATGCAGAAAAAGACAAAATGGACTTAATAGCAATGACGAATAAAACGGAAAAATGAAATATTCTTCCCACTGCGAGAATAGAATATGAGTTATTTTAATAGAGTTTCAAACTGTTCGCAAGCTTTAAAACTTAATAGCGTAACACTATTTAAGGCATAAACCCCTTATGCTACTCGCATAAAATGCATTATATCCCAAATGAGCATCAATAAATATTTATTAAGGAAAATGATACTTTCAATGAAATTGTTCTCATAATATGTTTCCATGAACGGGGAAGGTGGAAATGTACGTGATAAATCTAAATTAAAACCATTATTTAGCCCTTTCCATTCACACCGCACCATTATATTGCTCGGGCTCTCTGACTGATCAGGTAAATTAAACCCGCCTAATATATGTCTTCGTTAATAACAGTGGCTTTAATAAAAATAGAATTTAGAATATTCCGCGTGTTGGCATTTTTGCAAGATTCGTCTAAGAGAAAAGCTTTGAATCTCATAGCGCTCGATGAACGTCAGACAAACCCCGTCAAAAATAGCAAACCATTAAGACCTTAGATGGGCAGCAGTGCCTCAGGTGCGAGGTCTGAATGCAATCGGCAACCCGATTTCCAAGCGTGGCGTTTGAATTAAATTGGACCCTATAGGAGAGGTCTATGTCCAACAGTGGATTATTACCACGCTGACGAAGAAAAAGATTTAAAAGAAGCCTATCATGATTCATTGTTTTTTTATAATTAATTTAAGCAGGGAAACAAAAATGATAACATTGGTTTGTTTAAAATAAAAGTTATAAAAGGAACTTCTTAACAACTTTTAAAGCATTGTTTCAGGTTTATTAAAAATTACAATTTTGAATATGTTAACGAAAAGTTTTGAAATATTCTCGTCAGAGTTTTAGTGACAACCCATTAATCATGCTGTCCGCAGTAAAAATGCGATGTGAAAAATAAATTATTACTTTATTCGACTTCCGACGAAGTACAAAAAATGTTTATGACTTACGACTACTAACGTTTGCCTACACCTACATTTCATGTACTTTTATGTTATTTAAGATATAATGATTGATATCACGATATTGATTTTGTCGTCGATATAAAATAGCAACGGTGGAATAGGGTCAGGCCACCTGCTTTTGTATCACACTACGACTTAGGTTTGAATCCATTACCATCTTTAATTGAAATTTATTTAATTGCAAGTGAATTTACTGTGTGCTTGACGGTGAAGGAAAAGAACGATTAAAAAAACAGAGGACATATGAAGTCTGCCAATCCGTGAATTGAACAGCGTGGCTTTAAAATCCTCTAAAAAATGATACCAGCCAGTCCAGTAGTGGTACATTTATTAGTAACAATTTTTTTTGCATTTTTAGTAAGTTTTATATTTCTTCGAATCGTATCTCTAAGGTCTTCTAAAGGGGAATATACCATCTCTTTCTCCAAATGTCAACCTCACATACCCATGGTGCACCCTGCTAGCAAATAATAGCGGCTCTGGCAACCGAATGATGGCGGAATATTCACCCGAATTTGACTTTGACTTATGACGGGGAGCAACAACACTACTGCGTGGGTGCCGCCACTGCCCTTACCAGCTCGCTTACGCTGGATGATAAGTATGGGCAAATCTTGCAACAAAGGCAGTGGACTAGAATAGGGTCATATACTAGTATGAGTTCTCATAGTATAAGTAAAGAAAACAATCTGAAATTTAAATATAAAACAATCCTAGAGTAATGCTTTTTCTGTGTAAAAGCATCTAACCCTTCGACAAGGATTTAACTCACCCTTGACCGGTTGCTTAATAACGGAAATGGTTCCTTAAAAGTGTATTGACAAACGAGCTATTATTATGTGACTTCTGCAGCCATTGAACACCAGCAAACAACTATTGTTGGGTGGTACCTACCCATGTTGTATATTAGTGGAACTCCACTTTCGCTCACTATTAATGAATGAATAAACTTAAATTCTTTATTTGACGTAAAGAATTCATATCTTGTTTGTCTAAGGTCATTGTTTCATTAAAACTGATGATAAGTGATAAATTTGCTGAACCGTTGACGAGCTATCCTTGTCGACGAGGTGGACGATGTAACCACGGATCTTCACGCTTTTTATTTTTGTCTTGGTCTTTATTGCGACTATTTCCATGCATCTGACACTGTCTACTGTGTCTAGTAACCTTATACCTATTAAACGTATTCGAGAAGCCGAGAAGTATGATTGTATTATCTGTTTCAAAAACAATAAAATTGACGCCCATGCGAGTTTAAATAAATAAAACTTTCATATGTCAAGTTATCACTTTAGTTTGGAATTTTAAATTCAAGTAAATCACATTTTCATAGTCATACATTCGCAGTGTCGTGTAAAATCATTCAATACTAGAATTAATACATTATTCAAATGCAAACTACTTATTGTTACTAATTATTTTTGTTGACAATGTATACCATGTTAGAATACAATAGTCAACATTGTTCATTGTTTCCCTAAGACAACAAGCCGAAGCAACAAACTTATCAATCGATTAATTAAGTATCACGCAGCTGGTTAAACACGTTCTTAAAGGATAATTTGAGAATAACATCGTTTAATTAACATTTGGTGTCATTACATTTTAGCGAATAGGATAAACGGCGCGACGAACTCTGAGTTATTACTATTACCATAAAGAAGTATGTTAGTCAACTATCGCGTGTCGAGGTTATCGCTTATTGCATTACAAAATAACAACGTTGGTCATTTGACTTCGGTCATTCGATGAGTGAGCAAGCCATATACGTAATATGAGTTTATTTCCACCAATTTAGTGAAATGTTACCGGCATGCGTTTACTGGTGCTAATTCTAAACTGTTTATTAGTGTGTAGTGTGGTTTTGTGTTACGATATGATTGTGGGTGACACTGTGCACAGGAAGATGGTGTTTCATCAGAGAGTCAAGGAGTTCCCGATACCATTTAAGAAACGAATAAAGTCGCTGTCATATAGTGATCCAGAGAAACGAATTATAAAGGTAATAAATATTTCTTACATTGTTTTATTTTTTGTTTTGTTTTTAGTTGTTCTCAAAATTAATTTCATTTAATAAGGCTAAATGTGAAAAGTAAATACGTGTAAGCTAATACCCGGCAAATGCCTTTCCACGATTCAAATAATTAAGACGCTGAAGCTGCTTCGGCTCCATGTTGTTGTTATTTTAAGTTACAGTCTTTTTAGAACTTACGGTAGAAAATGCATACAAGAATGCCAAACCAAAATTCCATAGACTAATTGCCATAGTGACCATATTCTTTACCGTTGTAACTATACTCACAAAAACGTTCCAAGACCTGCATGCCAACATTGTTGGCGCTTTCTTAGGCCTATTTACAGCCATCGACTTAAACAGGGTAATAAAGAAGAAGATGATGACAGCGTGCCAGTCAGCTTGCTGAGTCGTGCGTTCTACCACATATTCGAATCGCAGCCGAAGTCAAGGTTTGAGGAAAGAACACATGTTATTGGTTTTCGAATCTGGTTGTATTATATTGTGCCCCGTGTCTTTGAACACTCAGATGCTATCATGTGACAGTTACTTCAACCTTATTGTATTAACATAAAGTGTGAAATAGATACGACATGACGTACTGGTACCTAAACAAAAAAGATTTCCTATCGTCATATGTATTTATTAGGTGGTAGAACTCTTTTTTATGGTATAAAACGATTTCACCTGATGGTAAGTGATTACCGTCGCCCACGTACATCCGCAACACAAAAACAGGAGTTGCAGGTTCGTTATCGGCCTTGCATGATATTTGGGAGATGAGAGGGAGGATGAGGAGGGGGAATGGTGAGAGGAAGAGGGTCTTCGGTTACCTTATTCACTGAACGAAACGCAGGATATCTAGATCCATCAGCCAATCTCTTGCTAATTTCTACCGCCAGTCTGCAGTCCTTGGAGATGACAACGCATTATATGCAACCATATTCAATTGAAGTTGTTAGGTATACTGGTAGTCAGTTTGTTAGCCAAGTCCAATAAAAAACAAATATTACTTATACAAAACGGCTATATTACGTTCTACGTGTATATTACGTTCGGAATACGACTATTCTGGAATGCATATATAATACATCCTGTTCATTATCTATTAAATACAAAATAAATCTGAACCATTCCCTCGAAAACAATACAAGTGATTTTGGGCTGAATTCATGAATATAAATCATAGCGCAGCTAAAAAGTTGAACTGGGAATAAGGGAAATACCGTTAATTGTCCTCTGCGTTGTTGTTCAAGTCTAGAATATTCGAAAATCTGTTTTTCTGCCTTAAATAAGGATGCAAAAAAGTGTTAAAATCTGCATCAATATGGCATAATAATAGTCGCCAGATTGACCTTGGATGACCGCCAAATGACTTGTTTTAGAAATGATGTTTTTGTGAGTATTTCATAGTGTACCGTCAAGAAATAAGTATTTATTCCGTGTCTAAAGTCCATTTTAGCATTTCATTTAAAAGTAGAGATGATCAACACGATCGGTTCGATTCGAAACACACAACATTTATTTACAAATGAATTAAATGTTGTGTGTTTCTAAGTGTTTGTGTGTCCCGAGAACTGCTACTTTTTCTTGGTGCCGGTTGGCGCATTTTGCATTTATATTAATAATTTATCGTCAATGGAGATTTTCTCTAGATGTTTTTATTCACTACTAATGTTTAACTACTAAAATGCTGTGAAAGATACGATGCACTGCAAGCCGTATGAGGAAGCTCAAAGTTGCGGTCAGCGGGCTATGGAAAGCGTACGTCTATATTCCGAGAAGTGATGAAATGTAAATGAAAGATATGCATATCACCATGCGACGATCTATGACTCAGTTTCAATGAAAAATAAAATATTACAGAACGGTCAAACAAAAACTGAAATTTAAATTAGACATCATATTTAAATTTAAAGTATTATTTCTTATATTATATTCTATTTTTATATTCTCGACGTTTCGATTGCTTTACAGCAGCCGTGGTCATGAGGGGACTGAGGTGTTAGACGTCCAGATGCCATAGTTAACTAGGGCTACCATCAGCTTTTATTTATATGTGGTTTTTAGTTATGTGTGCTTGGTTTTAGATTAAATTTTGTTTGTTACTGGATCCCAAGCCGGTAGTAGTACTCAGCCATTTTCTCTATTGAACTTAGGATGTTTTTGACATTACTATTCTATAGAAATCTATTTCCTCTTCTCGTCTAATGGACGTCTACTCTAAGAACTTCCTTGAATGCAAAAGGATTTACTATTTTGTAAATTTCAAATTGCTATATATATAACTATTGTTATATAGTTTCCATATATCAGGTTAGTGTGGCCAGCAGTGTGTAAGTTGTGAAGCATTTTGTGATAGAGCGCCTTCTGTCTTCTCACATAGAGATGTGTGTCGGAGCAGGCTAACCCTCGGAAACATCAACTTACTAGCTTTAACTCTCTCGTATTCGAATTATAATGAGTATAAAAGATGTACTTTTAAATTTCTGTTTTTCTTTTTTAACAGGGTGTAGCTGCAATCGACAATGATTTCTCACATGCAAGCGCCAACATCACCGAAGGAGGAGTTGGCTACTCTTACGTTACAGTGCGAATGAAGAGTCAAAGGCATCATCCGCTCAACTTTGAAGTCGAAATTTACGTCTAGTCTAAAGGATAAATCTGATTTTAAAAAATTTTTTTAGAAGATTGTACAGAACACATTCTAACATTAAAAAAAAATTATAAACGTATGATTTGTAGTTGAAAAATTGGTTATAAAAGATTAAGTCAATATTCATTTACACTTCACATTTTATTATAGCACAGTTAGTAATTGTTAACTGACGTCATTACCACCACAACGATTAAATTTACATTAAATTTAACGTACAATGAGTAATAAAAATTTTGTAATCAGTCCGATGTAGTAGTATGTTGACATGTGTGTATGGTTCAAATGTATGGTCAAATAAATTATTATAATTTTTAATTTCCAGAAACTCAATATTCTATTAAGGAATGTTTGAGATTTTATTTACTCAGACATTAATGTGTTTGTTCGTGGAGATGTTATTATTAATAACTTGAGTTACTCTTTGTGAATTGTTATTAGAAGTTTCTCAAATGAATATTGTATTTAAAGTTTGGAGAATTTTAACTTAAATCTTACTTAAATTTGGGAGGAGATTAAAAATATTAAAGATTATTCAAATGTAAAATATCTGTCTCAAAATGGGACAAACAAATAGACACTTAGGATTCATACAGTATTTATTTATTACGCATTATAAATATACGCGCTAAAGTTTAATATGAAAATATAAAGCACAATTATTTTCACAATGCATTTTTATATATATATGTCAACCACAATCGATTTAATATTACTTATTATTGCCAACAAGGCACATCCAAATTTGAAATGTAAAGAAAGATCTTTTACGTCGGAACAAATTTAGAGCCATTAGATTGTATTTACCCTCGAATATCAAATTTATTGGAGAATGCAACAACAGAAAAGTCTGAATGTAGTGCTAAGGTTGGAACTCTCTCGCTTAATTTAATGCATTCAAAATCCATTAATGCAAAATTTTAGACTCTGTCTGTGATTGCGAAATAGCAACCTTTTTCTACGCTTATATGATTATTAACAGGATACCTAAACCCAAAAACACTTTTTTATGTCTGTCTTTCTGTTCGTTTGTGTTAGCTAATCTTGGAAATGACTGAACCGATTTTAAAGGGATTTTCTGGAGAAACTAAAATTTTTAAATTACATACTCGGAGGAAGTCGTGCGGTATAATTTTATTTCATAAATTTAAATTGCAGCTACAATTACTTGCAACTCATCAATCTTAATTAATCCAGTACAGTTTTTTTTTTGCATAAATTTATGGTAACTTCTAACAAAGTGGCAACGGAGCGCTGCTACGCTCCTTTCGTAGTAGTACATTAACTACGAAGTACTTTGATAAAATGTCACGAAAAGGAAATGGCTTTAAAACATGTCATTAAGCAATGTAATTTAGTAAAAAAACCTGTAATATTATTGCTATTAAAATATTTTTTACTACATTACGTAAAAGGTATAGTTAAGAAAATGGTTAAGTATGAATTAAATAATCTCCAAAAAGATACATGTTAGCTATGCTAAAAATATACTACAATTGTGATATTTTGTTTATTCTAGAAAATATATATCAATAATAATTAGAAAGTGAATAAATTTTAATTTGAATTATCTGAAAAGTATGTCTGTTTATAAAAAAGATATCTACTACACTTTATAATTCAAAATTAATTATTAATTTGAGAGAAATAAACGTATTGTATATATCATTGAAGTTTTTACTATTTATAGTTATCGACTACATTATCAGACGCCTCAAATTATACCTCCAAGATCCATCATCAGATAAGCTTATCTCCTAAGCTATAATCGAAATGAATCGAAAGTAACATGTTATTGTATTTTCATAGGTATTAGGCAAAATTCCTAATTATTCGCACGGCAGGATCCACAGGCGAAAATTTAATTAAAAGATTCCATTACTTACATATTAATACACAGGTAATAAAAACATGTTATAAAAGGGTATAAAAGATAAATAATATTATAATACACCTTAGGAGTTTCTTTGTCTTTAGAAACGAACGGTGGTCGATGAAATTCAAAACCCAGACAAAAGGACATTTTACTACAAAACTATGCAAAACTTCACAAAAAATAATAATTGGTTCAAAAACGAAAGACTTTTGATTGAATACAGTATTCAAAATACATGTTGAGATAATTTCACGGTTGCCGGCCGCTGAAAAATGTTGTGAATCGCTTGACTAGCCTGGTACGTGATTGTGCATTGCTCTAGTTCTTTGACCTTTGATCAAGAGTACTGATAGCAGATATAGCGCCGAAATGTCCCGCTTTCTAAACTCAAATCTAAACAGCTTGTTAGTGTCAAGTTTATTTAACCTTTGAACGTAATTAATGTAGGAAGTTTTTTTAATAGTATAGGTAGTAACTGGCTATAGCATAAAGAGATCAGTGGGACTGGTTAAAAACCAGACTTTGACAGTTTAGCGTAAAACAGTAGCTAAATTAAAAGTTATGAAATTTACTAATCCAAAAAATCCAAACACAAACAGATTAATCGTTACTTGAATGTATTATAATTGTTTAATCCAAAAAAACTTTACGCAGTATGCATTACAAAATGTCAATGAGACATATGGCAATAGCTAAAGCTATGGTAAACGCAGTTTATGAAGACCTTTAAAATATGGAGTGATCAGCATAGTGTTGCGTGAAGTCGATGTATACAGGTGGCTCGGGACTTGGGAGTGTGCTTTGTGTCAGTCTAAGTCATATGACACTCAAAAACTTACAATATATTTGGAAACCACCTCCATTTTTTACGTGTATGTAAACAACCATAATAGTTAAATGTGGTAGCGCCAAGCGACGGCTTTTGATGCTCTACGAATGGGCTGGCTGGGCGGGGTTGGTACCACGTCCTCACAGAATACCGGCGTGAAGTAGAGGGATATTATGCTTCTGCGTTACGTTCGGTGTGTAAGGTATCCGAGGCCCACTCCCACTCCTCATCACCCTTCTCATCTTCTCTTCCATCTCTTAAACAACTCTAAAGGCAAGCAACGCCCTTGCAGCGCATCTGGTGTTGCAGAGCTTCCGTCTTTCCCATGAAAAACAAATTTTATTTAAAAACTAGGTTCTAGTTCTAGAACACTTAGCCTTTAATATTAGGAATATACTTAAAGGAATCCACTTGGTTTGTAAGTAAAAACTTTTGGCGCAAAGGAGCAAAAAATATATTCATTCGGTTTTCTCTTCTTATACGGCTCATGATGTCGAGTTTTTCTGGAAAAAGGCGAAAATAAATCAAAGCTGTTGCCAGTGGTCGGAGCGTGTGGAAATGAAATGTGTGAAAAAAATCAAATTCTATTTTCAGATCAAACCAAAAAATACTATTTTACTGTACTGCTACTGTAATCAATATCGTTACAAATAACAATATAGTTACAGACCCAAGTGAATGTGGGAAACAGAATTTACCAGTACATGTACGTATTTGTACGAGTATATAACCTATCAAACCTTCCACTAAGATCTAACACCGGCTGCCAACGTTTGTTCTCTAAGTAGCAATTAAATTTAAGTTATGTTTCAAAAGTGCAGCTTTACTGTGTTTAATTATTTGGATATTTAACCTCAGCTAAATTGAATACACGCGTTTTTATTGATTCTTAAGCGGAAATTGTTGATAATACACGTATATATACATATATGATAAATGAAATATTTTAATTTGTTTTTAAATTTTGGATTAGTCTAGTACTAACGAAATAATGTAATAACGAGATGAAAGACGGAATTTGCTCTTTTTTCCGAACCTTACATCAGACAACGTGGCTTTGGCGACCAAACAATGGCAGAAAATTCATCTGAATTTGTTGAACCCAAATCTTATCTGCGGGAATCTTACAAAAGTGACGGGGAGCGACATCGCTAGTTAAAATGTACCGGTACTACGCTCAGCAACCCATCTACTCAGTGTTGTAAGTATGAACCGACCACCCTAGAGACCTATGTTCCACAGTGAATGATATAGGTAGGGTGATAAAGAAGTAGATTATGAACGAAGGCCTATTCAATATAAAAAAGAGGTTCAAAATTCCATTTAATAAGATTTGTAACACGTTATTGGATTCCATTATACGTATCAAACAATGAGCATATTCTAGTATATATATTTGTACAAATTGAAACAAACTCTTCACGAAATAGCAAAATTTTAAATAAAACAAAAGAAACAAACAGTAAATTTCGAACCGTATGTCTTATTTTCCGCCTGTCTAAGTCTCCCCCGCATCCACGTATTCTTTAACAAAATTTACCTCAGCGTAACCAACGCACAGTTTTCGACACGATATCGCGGCGAAAGTTGCAGTGAACCCTAGGGACAAACAAAAAGGGGTACGGGGTTTTCGCGGCCTTTTGTTATTAATGTAATAACTGACACTTTGTTTTATGACAGTTTCCTACTTGCTAGTTTGTTCGTGTTTACGCCTACGAAGTGGTGACGATGTTTTTTTCCATATTGTGAATTTTTAAATGCGGATAATGAAAAGCTTAACTAGAGATCTGAAATAAGTAGTAATCACTAGTCGTGGAAATGAACCCAAAATATAAACACTAATAGTGTGTATAATAAAAGAAGTGATAAATAGGTAATAAAAGTTTGCTCACAGAAATCTTGAGAAACTTGTACGTTCGAACCTTTAAGCGACGAGGTCTTGGTGAGCCCACTTGGGATGTAGTTCCTAGACTGTGGGCGGTGTTGTGAAGTGCTGCTTGCTTTACCCTCTACAGCCAAGTTCAAGTCGCGGGAAGGAGAGGAGTATAGCTATTGCTAAGTCCCTTACCTACCGCGGCTGAATTGAGGTCAGTGGATAGACCAGATCCACTGCTGGCCCCCCGAAACGGGTTCCCACCTGGTCGTGGCTGCAGGAACTTAGTAGGCTCGGTCTTCCACCGAGTTGGAAGACACGTCCGTTTTCCGGCAAGTCTTGTCAGGAGGCCCGAGAAGAGGCTATCTACAGTGGTTAGCGCAGGAGGGGTTGCGGTTGTGTCCGAAAGCGTTTCTGTAGCCCCCGTAGATATGCGGTGAAGGAGCAACAGCGTGGGGTTTTGGTCGGTGCAAACCTTCCATAACCATTCCTTGACCCACGAGGGCGGGTATGCATGCTGGTGCTTTCATGACCCTCATGGCCTCCTGGTAGCGGAATCGGAGAGGTGTAGGAAGACGCCCATTGCGTTATGGCGCGCCTTGCTAGGAGGTAGAGCCAGATAAGGAGTGATCATCTGAGTCGGCCGTAGCCGTGACATTGCCGATATGTTGCAATGGAGAAATACCAAAGGGTCGGTACCCGCACGACCATAAATCAAATAATCAAATGCTTTAACATAACAAAAATAAATTTCACTTTTCAAACTTAATTTTTTAAATCTACTATCGTTTCGTTACGAGGTTTTCCTGACGTAGAAGAAACAGGCGAAAGGAACTTCGTAGGTAGAGGATACCTCTACATAGTTTTTTTTTTACTTTTATTTGAAGTAAAATATGCGTTAGCATTAAAACGATATAGAGTACTTCATACAATATGCAAAGTTGTAAAGTGTATTTGCCATTATTAGCCTTTTAAGATGCCCATGGTTGCTGATTAAATAGGTGATACAATATGTATATGAAGAGGTATTTGTAGATAAAATAGCACTACTATAACTAATTTCGATTTGGTAGTAATACTAAGATATATTTTAACAAGACTGGAATTTACTATTAATGGGCATAAACTTTCGAGTTTGAACATCCCAGAAGTAATCAGCATTGGTTCAGGCGCGACTTAGATGGGGCAGCAATCTGATAAGAAAGATAGTAAATAATATACGGACAAACATAAGCCTATCGATAACTATTAAAAAATATAGCAGTAATATGTAAAGAAAAGTATGAATTTGGTTAATTATCGCAGTTCAGTGCCAGTCGTTGTGCAAGGTAGACCGATTTTCAGCAAATTGCACCAGGCAGGACTAATAATAATTTTCTGAAATTATATAAAATCAAACAAGGCTATGCAATCTAGAAGAAGGCAATATACTCTATAATATTTTATTTATTTCCACTATTTAATAACAATAAATTCTTCTAACAATAAATTAATGCGCATTTTACTTTAGGTAATTCAAAAGGTTTTGCCAAAGTTTTTATTGCGAGAATTCGGAAGTTCACAGCGCAAGCTAAATTTTATAGTAAGCTCCGACGAACACGTATTTTTAAAACAAAACCAACTTCACGTTTCAGGAAGGCACGTATCTAGACTCCTCTCCAATCGGAGCTCGAACTGTCGTTGACATTCGATATCAGCAGAACGTTCCGGACGTTCAAGAATTTCCAATAATACCCACTTCGACGTTACTCGGTAGTTATCTAGATAATACTGACGTAAGAGAAAGAACATAAGGTACAATATTCAATGTAATTTTTGAAATATATGCAAATAGCAAGCTTGCAAAAGATTCAAGACACTATGAAGGTAAATTCGAAAGAGTTTCTATATAGCTTTGTCAGCTATACGTAGAAAAAGTTAAATTTTAAAATAAAGTAAAATGTATCAACAATTTTAGCATTGTGTGAGCATTTTGTTTAATTATATCTATAAAAAGATTAATAGTGTTAATAGGCCATTTGTATCTATAACGAAAAGCACATTGCATTATTTATCTAACTCAGTTTCGCGTGTCAATATCCGATTATGTATATGTGGGATAGAAAGAAAATATACTTATTTTCAGATATGCTACAGACGAGGGTGATCCATTCGACAACGCCGAATCCAAATCTCACAGACTAGTGATGGGGACCAGATATCACAAAATGCACTCCAAACCACCTACACAGCATGACTAACGTTCATACTTTCATGAAATATATACCAGATTTTGAAAGCAATTTCTTGGATGGTTAGCGTACCTTACAGCTGAACCATGGTACATAGCTTCATTCCGAGCCTTAGTGAATATTTGTATCTGTCTCTTCCTCCGATCTTATCCCAGAGACTAAATAATACTTTATTGACTTTGACCTAATCGCATTAATGTTACATCAAGTACGTGAAGGTGAAATTTTCCATGATAGGGGAATATACCATATCTATTTTTAAATGCCATCCATAGCTCCACGTGGTGCATCCCACTAACAAATAAACGAGGCTCAGATGACCGAATAATGGCGGAATATCAATCCGAATTTACCGAAACCAAATCTCACAGACTGGTGATGGAGACCAGTATCACTAATTTTGTTATGCATTAATTCCTATAAAAGTCGTGATTCGCAAACATTTCGAGTTATGCACGTTCATACTTAGACGATTAGCGTTTGTGAATAGAGACTTACGAAAGGTTGACGGTATTGAAAGGAAAGTCATTAACCCACTTCGTTGTTTATTTTTAGTTTAGCCTGTTTAATAATAGTTTATGCTATCGCAGTGCGTTCAACTTTTCCTGGTTTGTAAACAATCCAAACAAAGGAAGTTGGCGTCGTTAAGGTTATGACTCAACACACAAAGTTTTGACAGCTTCAAACTATTTTTATTCAAGGATGTTATGAGCATGCGATTAACACCGCGTTCATCAATGGGAATTTTACATGGTGTTAGACAAAAGTGTACATTTTTAAACATTAACGTTAATAATCTTATTCCTTAGCCTATGAAAGAATGTTGTATTTTAACATAATATCGCGAGAGTTTTTTTAAGCTTTCGTAGAATATACTGCGAAAATATATTTTAAATTCAATTAAAGAAGTAACATAAGCTACCAGTAAAATGTCGCCGACGGGCGGTGGTTTTATTAAGAAGCTAATTACGTAAGACATGGGCTGCGGGTAGGCCATCCATCAATCAGGATCTGTCCGGGGTCTGGGCACGGACTAATTTGCTCGTTTGTTTCGCCGCTAAGCCTCGTGCGGCTTTGCCATCGGATATTACTGATAGATATTTGATTGAATTTATAGATTATCAAGAATAGGGTTATCAATTAACTAAAATTGCCGTATAATTATATAAATATACTATATAGGAACTTGATATTCCGATGCCGCGTTCCTACTGGTTTGAAATCTCATTTGCAAATACTTAGCTTCTGTCAAATTATCTGTTTTGTCTGTAGGCCGTACAGACAGACCGTAGCGGACAGTAGCATATAAGGTGGGAGTTTTCTGCTACGTGATTGCTAATTAGATAGCCAAGAGTGGCTATTGTGGCAAATCTATATCCAGAAGTGGACTTCTTTAATGCAGCTGTAAGGGAAAAGGTAAAGAAAAATGGTCGTTAGTGAAGGTCCCTATGTCTCTGTATCCGAACGTCCTTTCATCATTTAGATCGGAAAAGGTAAGGAAATAGTGAGTCATTGGTTCAGTTTTAAAACACTAATGTCAAATCAGGAAAATCAGATGACATCTGTGTTGAATAATTGTCACCACATATTTGTCAAATGAGTTTATGTATTTTATAAGTACTTTTACAGTGAATTTAAGAAAGTGCACGAGGAAGGTAAAATCCATAATTACAGAGATTCTAGCAAGAAATTGTCGCTTCGCTTTTCTCTATTTTGATATCGTTGACGTACATTAAAATGCGTAGTACAGAACGCGGTATTACAAAGTATAATACGTAGCGACTTAACTTACTATTCCCTGCAAATTGTATATAAAGACTCCACTAAAAAGATGCTTTTAATAATGGGAAACTGTATATATTTATATAAATATAATAGATAAATATTATTTTCTTATAAAGCACCGACCAAAGCTGGAACTTCATTCGCTGTGCGATAATAATAATTCTCAACAATTCCGTGTGACTTCATTCCACGATAAAATTATGCCTTGTTATTTTTCACATCCAAGATATGCTTTTGGTCTTGAATTTTATTATATATATAGATACCATGTAAAAAAAAACGGTATTATTTTATCGAGGAATGATGTCACGCGAAATTTTGTTTGTTTTTTGTGTATCATAGCGATTAAGATCCATGGCATAAGTAATCTTATTCAATTCTTACGCATGTAAAACAATTATCTACAATCTTTCTGAAGAACATAAATTCAGAATTCTCTGAAACTGTGACAACTCTTTAAAATAATTAAATACTAAAAACAAAGAAGAATGTGAAAAGAAAAAGAAGATATATATATTTTTAGTAGTGTTTATCCTCGTATCATTCAAACGAGGGGAAGAAACTGGAAGGAAACAAAGGGTGTGAACATCAAACTTCAGATTGCAAGTAATAAAACAGTTTCTACTGAATTGAAGGGAGGGATTTTCCTGTTGTTTTTCAAATTGGCTTTACAAAAAGTACTGCAAATATGTGAAGTAAAAAATGTTAATAATTCAAAATATTTTTTTAGGTGTTACGGGACTAATTAAAAATGGGCTAAATTTTTGTGTTACTTATTTTTTATACACAATTTATTACATTTCGTTTTTAGTGTTATAAATACACATAATTAATAGTTAATAATAAATTATTTAATTATAAAATAATCGTCACAGAATTTATGCATACTTCTACTACTTACATCATCAGCTTACACTTAATCCACAGCTAAACAAAGGTCTAAGCAAGAAAGCTCTAGCAAAACCAAAATACAATTCTTGGAAGGTTTGCCCAAACTCTCTAAGCTTGTCAAGCGGATTGGTGAGCTCAGTTCCGATTCGCTCGCCCTACATCGATTCTGCTCCCCATCACCAACCTGTTGGACTTAGGTTCGGCAAATTCAGATGGATATTCTACCATCACTCGTTTTCCAGACCCTTGTTTAATGGCTAACAGGGTACACCACGTCACATAATAAGTCCAGTACAACACATGCAAGTTAGATGCGTATTTAGAGTAAAAAGATAGTGTATTTCCTCTTATTCTCATATGAATATTCATAAGTATTACTTATATACTCGTATATACAGTGGTAAGCTAAATTACACGTAGTACTTTGTTATATGATTGGTCATAGTTTAAGATAGTACATAGAATCAGGCGTTGAACAAATGTTTTGAAGATGTTGCAAAAATTACTTGGTACAATTCGGCAAGAAAAATAAATTAAAATAGCATCCCTGTTTGGAGAGAAGAGCACTACCTCCTTCACCACAACTATCACACAAACAAGCACTATACTTGACACTAGGTAATATACACTACCAACAACATTTGTTTTCCTAGCCAGGAGTTATGCAAAGTAACTTTTTCCAACATATTTGGTCATAGTTTAATCACTGATTGAGCGGTCGCTGTTCCAAATCATTGGTATCGGAAGATTTTCAGGTAGCAAGCTTGACTTTGCCAATTTATTTTTTCCTAGCCCTACAAGACAACATAAAAACCAAAGCAATGAAAATAACAACAAACATCCCTGGAGATCTAGAGTAAGAACAAAGTAAATTTTTTTCAGGTCAAAACTAGTAGCGTGTTGCATTTTCGCTGTTACATTTTAGTAGACTTACCTAGTAAGAAAGCGTTTTCGGTTTCTTAACCAAAAAGTCGTATAATCATAATTCTGACATAAATAAAAGTAAGAAATCAAATACGGAATCAGTTTTTCCTTTCGGGGTATAATACTGATACGACATGAAATATTTTATGGGAAGGAAAAGTCTACACGACGTAAATTCTCTAGAGCTATACACAAACATAATTGTGATAATAATTTAGGAAGGTTCCTCAGTCATTTGTATGAGGATCACGAAGCACTCTATGAAACTTGACGAAGGCTTTCTGGAAGGGAAAGTTTCCTAGCAACGGGAATGTCCCGCACATACAAATGACTGCAAATTGTGTGGTGAATGTTATAGCGAAATATTCACAAGGTTGATATGATTTATAATTTTGTTTCGTTTTCACGTTTTGTGAAATAATAATAACAATTATGTGCTCATTTTCACTAATACGATAATTATTCAAGTTGGAAAGATTTCCCGTGAGTAAAATAACCATCTCCATCAGTCCATCATCTGTATAGTTTGATTAAGAAGATAAAGAGCATTAGCGCAACCTTTCTACTACCGATCTAACCTTTATTTTGATAAGGTCGGAGGAAGAGCAAAGTTACAGTGCATCCATAGGTAAATATTAATAAATTGTGTCTCGCATCGATTGAGATTCTAACTAAGCATCTAAATAACACCACAGACGTGGTAGAGCCAAGCGGCGGCTTTAGCTGCTGCTCGAATGGGCCGACTCGACTGGATTAATACCACGACCATGCAGAATACCGGCGTGAAGTAGAGGCATCTTGAGCTTCCGCGTTTCGTTCGGTGAGTGAGGTAACCGGAGGCCCACTCCCCATTCCACTCCTTATCCTCCCTCCCATCTCCCAAATACCCTTAAAGGTCGTCAACGCACCTGTGGCTGCTCTGGTTTTGTAGAAGTATGTGGGCGTCAGTAATCACTTACGATCCGGTGAACCTATTGATCGTTTGCCGCCTTTCCCATAAAAAGAAAAAATATATCTCCGTGCCCATAGTGCAATGCCATGAGGAAAATCTTTCGAATCTTCAGCTGACAAATACTCTGCTGAATGGTAATAAATCGAAAATTATACTTGATAAAACTAGACAAGTCTTAACGACGCGATCTGTCAAACTGTCGAATCTGTCTAAACTTCAAAATTAAATCAATCACGATTACCATTACCAACTGTGTTACCTAATAGCCCCTGACTTCGACCAATGGGTATGAATTGCTTATCGCAGTTCCTGACATTTCGCATAATAGTCGCTACTGTCTGGACTGGTGACTGTGACTGGTCTGGATAATTATGTCTAGTACATAAGTGATGGTGTCTCATGAACTCCAGTAGATAATTATTTATTAGAGGTCATAACATTACTGGATGAGATGAGGTGCCAGATTTTCTTGTACCTTGGGGTAAAAGTGATACATATTTAATAATTGTTTAGTAAATCAGAGCTAGATTCTATTGGTTTTATCATAGGTTTAAGCTTGCAGCCGAAGCGTTCTCGACAATGTAGTCGTAATGATTAATTGACTAATTTCGCATTAGATGCATGACATATTAGTAATATATATCTTTTATTAATATTGGTATTATTTTACATTTAATTTGTGTAATTAATCGTGAAATAAGAAATAGGAATGCTTCTGTTTGTGTTCAGTCTTATGTTTTTACATACATAACAATAACAACTTTCGTTTACGGTTCCAGGGGCGTGAAGTAGTATTATGTTTCCACTAACCCACAATGCGTAACAAACTACTTTTTACAAAGAGAAACATAAATCATGGAGCAAACTTTTTCTCGCGAATATACGTTTCCTCCCTTTTAGGACAATGCTCATACATTATCAGAAATAAATAGATGTTTGTATGTTTGATGCGTCTACAATTCTCGTATACACTCGTACGGTAATAAATATAAAAAGAAGTTAATATGAATACAAGAATTTAAAAAATAAACGAACCAAAACATGAGTGGCAGCTGTAACCAATATCTAAAGCGTCTCTAATTAAAAATGACACTTTTATAATTGCCGGAATGAGAATAGAAAACGTTCTGTGAGTTCCCTTCGGTCCGCCGAGGTGAGAATATTAAAAAACAAATTCAAATGCAGACGTGTGCGTCAAACAGAGCAACAAATGTCAGAAAAGCTTTAATTTATACCGACTATTTGAAATACGGAAATTTCATGGATATCCACCTCATTCTGTGTTTAATACGCTAGAGCTATTAATATCGCCCACGGCCGCAAGCATCAGAGATCATTTTAAGATTTTCGTTTGATTTCGTAACTTAACTGATCTTAATAAAAAGTAATTATGGTAGAAAACGAACGAACTTAAAATTGATGAAATATGTTAATTTACACATAGTGTTCATCAAGGTTTCAATTACCAACGAGCTAAAACACTATAAACGAATTTATAATTTTTTTAGACCAAAACTATTGCCCCACTATAACTGGACAACGACGTTCTTTTAGTCATTTCTTAGAATTACAGTTTACTGTAATGAAAACAAAAAAAAAATTTGCTAAAAATAAATGTAATTTCTTACACCCGTAAACCTTACCTTACTTACCATGCTACATACATACATATATACTTAAGTACCATGCTTCCCGAAAATAAAAACTTCTTTAGCAACAATTTCTCTCTACGATAGTCGCTCCGTAATGTCAAAACGGCGAAACCAATTTAAATCAAATTTGGCAGAGAACTAGGGATGGTCAAGCGACGTAATAAATTTGATTAGTTACTAGTAGATGATAAATTTGAATTTCCAATTATTCTAGTGGGTAAACTAAGTACGTCTATAATACGTCTTACATTTATACATCATAATTTGTAATACCGAATAAATATGATTTTAAAAAAGTAGACTAATAATCAACAAACATCTTTGAATGTATACGAGCCATACTCTCGATTCTTTTATTCACTTTCCATCCATTCAATAGAATTAGGTGTTAGTTTGCGGAAACCCATTTGAAATAATGGGTAATAAAACTGCATAAAGGTCTTAACATACAAACTTTGTAAACCATTATTCCATTTACGCTCTCGTAATTGTTTTTACGTTACCCCACATAAGAGTACATAATGTATACAGTATATGTAGTAGATACTATGTCCACTGCGATTAATTCGGTCAACAGACTTTTAGTGACAAGAGCTTGCAGTCCATACCTTGCATTACTTATACTGCTTAAGCTTTCTAGTATAAATGGAGTTCCATGCTATCTTATGCTGCATGTTATAATGGTTAACCTTTTGATTCATGGAACATTGGGACTCCAATAGAATACAGCCTTCTTTCTAACCCTTTTTATGTTATAATCATACTAAAAATCATGGGGCTTACTGTGCTGTAGGCTGCAGGTGTATAATTTGTCATTTAAGCTTGGTTTTTTTTTAATTACCAACATGTTTAATTACAAGTAAAACGTTGCCAAGATTTCTTTTACAAGCTATTGTTTTTCGGGTCTGGCTGTAATGTTGCTATTTCACATCTTCGATTTATGCTCGTTTTCCAGACCTATTCAATAGGCATGACATTGGATATGAAATAGTCAAAGCAAGTTAGTGACTATGATGCACGTACAGTACCTATCTACATAATAGTTTCTGCTTCTTGACTGGTCAAAATCATACTATGATCACATTGTTGTTTTAGTTTGCAAACTACTAAAGTTGTTTCATTAATTTTTTTTTTGTTGGATTGAAAGTAAGCGGCTACTGCAATGGACACCTTCAAACAAGTTCAATCGAAGAAGGTTACAGATGCGTTGTCACCCCTCAAGACTAAGATCCCTCTCTCACCTCTCAGCCCGTAATTATGCTGGCTCTCTTTTTTTTAAAGAATATTAGCAATGCTATTTAACTAACGTTACTAATATTCCTGTTAACCCTCCAACTAAGGATTAGAGCTTGTATTTGGAGTGGTTCACGACAATAGTCGAATGGTGGGCTCGAACCTGCGACGTCATGTTTCACAGTACGCACCATAACACAATCTCCGAGAGATGGTAAAATAACTATCTCTAAAATGCCGTTTAATAAGCTAAGAAGTATGATTCCCAATTCGCTGGTCAAGCGTGGCACTTACAACAACTTCTCCTTAAAGTTCTGTTAAGACAAGCCTGATATCGTCTTGATAGACCGGGCACAATAAACATTTTTGGTTGACATCACCATTCAATATGTCATAAACCTCGCAAAAGCCGTAACACACAAGAAGAAAAAATATCTGGACCATGCTCACGAGGTGTCCGACATGTAGGTTGGTATGCCGACCGAAATGATTCCGATAGTTATCTTTGCAAATGATTTATCCCCAGTCAGCTTCTCGGAACATCTGAGGCGGCTGGAACTCTGTAACTTACCGCTCCGAGCTCAATTGCAGAATGAAGTGCTCCTTGACACCTTTCTTTCCCTTTCCCCCTAATTCTCAAGCGTCTGGTCTCTCCTGCCGAGGACTTTCGTCTGGTTGGATTATAATCTATTTATTTATTTTATTTTACTTTAAGTATTTTAATAATAATACATTTAAAGATAACCAATTTATTTTATAGTATTTTATGTATGTATATATACATATATTTATAGATACCACCCAAGCAGACGAGTATATATGTAAATAACCCCAAATATTAATGGTGATAAGTTTAAATAAGTTAACTTTGAAAATAAGTTGATAAATTAAGGTTGGTTCTTAAACTTGTAACTATATTGTGAATTAAAAGTCATAAAATTATCTTCATAATTTGTACTATCAGTTAGTGTTACTTAACTAATTAAGAGACAAAATCTTTCTTACATTAATACAGCAGGCTAATTGATTCGACGCCGCTGCAGTTTAAGCTGTATCTTCATGCATAATCTTTACGAAGATGGAACAAGTTAGGATCATTGATGTATAATAAATAGATAAAACAAAAAAAACGGACTTTTAACAAAGTATGTTTTCAATATAACATTAGTTCACTCAACTGAATAAGATGTAACAAGGTATTCAGGATCTTTGTGTTTTTATGAATTATATTCCCTACTTAGTGAAAACATCAATCATACTTTTCTAGCTGTAAATGAGCACCGATATGCCTCTGATGAAAATATATGTTACATATGTTACAACGTTTTCCAATCACTTCTTTGTACATAATTTGAAAAACACCAGAATCTTTGTTTCTTTTTCATAGCTGTAAACAATATTAAAGAACTATTCATAATGACACATCATTCACGACGACGAGGACAAAGATGTATAAATCAAATAGTACTGGCTATTAATTTGTATGCTATATCTATTTATTTATTTTATTTTACTTTAAGTATTTTAATAATAATACATTTAAAGATAACCAATTTATTTTATAGTATTTTATGTATGTATATATACATATATTTATAGATACCACCCAAGCAGACGAGTATATATGTAAATAACCCCAAATATTAATGGTGATAAGTTTAAATAAGTTAACTTTGAAAATAAGTTGATAAATTAAGGTTGGTTCTTAAACTTGTAACTATATTGTGAATTAAAAGTCATAAAATTATCTTCATAATTTGTACTATCAGTTAGTGTTACTTAACTAATTAAGAGACAAAATCTTTCTTACATTAATACAGCAGGCTAATTGATTCGACGCCGCTGCAGTTTAAGCTGTATCTTCATGCATAATCTTTACGAAGATGGAACAAGTTAGGATCATTGATGTATAATAAATAGATAAAACAAAAAAAACGGACTTTTAACAAAGTATGTTTTCAATATAACATTAGTTCACTCAACTGAATAAGATGTAACAAGGTATTCAGGATCTTTGTGTTTTTATGAATTATATTCCCTACTTAGTGAAAACATCAATCATACTTTTCTAGCTGTAAATGAGCACCGATATGCCTCTGATGAAAATATATGTTACATATGTTACAACGTTTTCCAATCACTTCTTTGTACATAATTTGAAAAACACCAGAATCTTTGTTTCTTTTTCATAGCTGTAAACAATATTAAAGAACTATTCATAATGACACATCATTCACGACGACGAGGACAAAGATGTATAAATCAAATAGTACTGGCTATTAATTTGTATGCTATATCTATTTATTTAACATCTCTGGTTGCGATACGAGAAAGATATACAGTAATGAGAATCGAGAAACATTCGCGTCATTAGCGCGATATTATTAAAGTTATATTTCAAGTACTTTAACGATCTTGTATACTTCAATCGTAATTTAAAATTGATAATAATAACGTACGGCAGTGATAAAAGACGTCTCTGATAGGATTTTAATCTAAAACTAGATTTTGCTCGCTTTTTTAACATTTAATTGCAAAACAACACATCTCACATAATACTAATTAAAGAAGTCCCCTTTAATTTCTTAGTACGATAGTAAACTTGGTCCGGATCTATTAACAGTGTTGATTATAATATATGCTGAACACCACACCACACCACACACACCACATGGACGGCAGGTAAATATCATAAGAATTATAATATAAATGAATAAATAAAGAAAAAAAGTATACCAAAACCCGACAGCGTGTTGAAACGCACACTAAATGATGCAAACAAGGTTTTCTTATTGGGTACAGTCAACCACAATCGATCTAGCTATTTAGGTATATAGATAGAGGGAATAACGAGTCCGAAATACATAGATACGCGCGAGAAATATTACCCTGTCTTTGTTTCGCCCAAGTAAACTTTTCGAGGACATGTGTGAAGTGTGACAACCCGTACTAGCAGCAGTGTGGCGATCTCTTCGTGATTCCAGAAACCTCTAAAATTGAAACGATGCCTTTACCAGCAATAGGACTTTTATATGCTCCTACTTTACTTTAATTGAGAAATCTTTGTGTTTTGATTGTTTTCAATTATGTTACAAGTAAAGACGCGAAAAGAAAGAGTGGCGATTATAGCAAATCCACGTATTAGGAGGGATCCATTTCCATTAGTGGCTGGATATAACAAGCTGATAAAGAAGAAGAAGTATAGAAATAGAACATAGATACAAAAGTAATAAAGATAACCCAGCGATAACCTCTGTTATTATCGTACTTTATGTACGTATATTTTATCGCATTCATTAGTATAACATTGTGTACTACCTACTTACATTAATTATGTAGAAGGCCGCTCAGAACATTTCGCACTTCTAGCAAGTAATGTTGTTAAGAAATTAAAGTAGAAAAAAAATATATTTTTTTTAAAAATAGACTTTAATTAATGGCTTGTAATAAGTTCATGGCAGGAAATAGCTTGTTAGTCCGAAAAAAAATTATCTTTCATAAACAAAATGTTTAATACATTTTGTGTTATAAAGATAAATTTAAGATTTAAAGCGATAATACTGTTTAATTTTAAAAGTTCTCTTGCTTTGATTGATTTTCGGATTAAATCACATGAGCACTGGAGAATTTAAACACAGTCGAGTTCCTCTGTGATGGCATCTGTAAAAGTAGCTCAAGACGACTGCAGTCACTGCAACAAAAGTGCCAAGTCCTATGCAATTAGTACTGTCACGCGACCTATCCAGAAAAACCGGGGAGTAACCTTCAGCGAGATGCTACTTGGGGCATTTATGTATCGCTATGAGCCAAATTCAACAGATTTTTCACGAATTCGGCAAGTTTTGACACTTAGAATGTATATTTTAATGATAAAAAGTTTAAAAATAAATAATTATCAGCAACATTTTGCGTTTACTGAAATAATGTTGGAAGATCAATGGTCACTAGGGAAATTTTTCATTAAAATTAAGGTCGGACGGCTCGCTGCAGCATTAATCAAGCCTGGAAGGAGGAGAGAAAAAAATTAATTGAACTAGAGCTCGCGTGCAACCGAGCTTCTTTCCTTTTACACCATTTTAATATATACTGTATCTATTTTGGAGAAAGAACCAAAATTGTTTTCGGAAAATTTGTGCAAAACTTGACAGGTAAGTGGCAGTTATGTTCTGGACATTTGTATACAAAATAATAATATTATACTTTATCCAGAATCTCACGTAAATAATGATTTTTGTTTGTATAATATAATTTGAAAGTACGTGTTATGTAGGCTCATAATTCAAATAGTTATTTAATTACTTAATCTATTTATGATGCATTAAAATTATTGGTCCAATCTCAAAAGAAAGGCATTTCAAACAGATGGCTCATCGGTTTTTCGTTTATTTTAAAACCAGCGCCATATTGGTGTTAGTGTAGTGCGTTGTTTTATTTATTTAAATTAACCATTTGATTTACTTGTTTCGTTTGAATTAACCCTAGACGTGTCACTTTGATACAAATGAAATTCTATTGTAATATTTGGAATTATTGCACTAAAACGGTAAATCGGACATCAAACTGTTTAAAAAAGATTAACAATTTTTATACACGTTTTATAAATTCTTGTAGGTAGACTTTTTTGATTCTTTTTCAATCATCCAATTCATAGCTAAACTATGTTGAAATATACTGGAAAGTTACCATTGTAAAGTATATAACCTTGCAATGTTAGGGGAAGAAGTTTTACGGCCACGTTGCTGCCCTCGACATGTAAGGTTAGTCCGGGTTGATTCCTTGATGACATAGTACACCGAAAACATTAACATGTGCATAATAATAAAAAAATTGACAGTCTGGTATGGTATTGTGTGTATGGTATTTCGGCCTTCATAAAATTAATAATTAATTTTTTTAGTCATGCCCGTCGTTAAATATTATTATGTCTTCTTATGGTGTAAGAGGGAACACCAGCGAACTGATTTGAAAGTCACCCTCGCCCGCACAGGGTCTACTGCCATTGCAACCTCCTGATAACGGATATGCAGATCTTTCCGAATACGCCGATCCTAAATTTCACAGACTAGATGTGTAGCAGTGGCAGGATGCGAGGAACCGGCACTGCACTCACCAATCCGGTTACTCAGCGTGTGGTGAGTATGGGCACATCTTCCATGGCTAGCATGCCAGATTTAATTGGTACATTCGTGGAAAGGCATATTTATACATATTTAGCAATGGAATGCCTTTTCACTTTTTATGAATAATATGTACTTTGCCATAAACTACCACCGAGTCATTAAACGTAAACTTTGTGGGAATAATATATGCATATCTACATTTCCTGAATAGACTAAATAGACAATTCCTAAATAATCCACTTACTGTTTTTGATAGCATTTATGCTTTATCAATATTAATTTATGCTTACCTATATATAATAATATCAAATAATTACTCTGAGACTTGCAAAGTCTTTGTTTCATATTATAAAACCAAAAGGTTCCGGATTAATGGTATCGATTTTACATTAAAGAGCAGCGTGTCAGCGTGTCAATTGATCAAAAATATTGACCTGCTATTAATTCGTTGGAATTCTAATACTTTCAAACTTTCTGTTTTTATACAGTATGCGTAAATCGCCAATTTACGCTATACGCTAATTAACAAGGGTTTCTTTTGATATTTATTATAGGCCCTTGCACCCTGCAGGTCCATTTATGAAAAATCATGCTAAAAGGAATAATTCGTTGCCTGTTCTTGTGTCTATGGTATATTCTACGACTGTGTGGTATTTTACTAATCGTTTTGGCCAGTTTATATGCTTTAGTGAATATTTTAGGGTTAACAGGAATATTGGTAAAGTCACTAAAATAGCATTGCTAGTATTCTTTAAAAAAAATCTCATTTTCATCACTCTACTTGTCTTTGTCGTTTGCAAGGTTTTCCTTATTCTTAGTTTGCAAGTAATTATAGTAAATTACTATAGATATTTTTTTAATTTATAAGCTTTGTTTTAAAATATCAAGCAAACCCGGCTAGAAGTTTAACCACCGGTTACCTACGATTTTCTGCAGAGGTGAAAATTTGTTTTGCCTAGTTTGCGGGAGCCCGTTTAGCCATACGCTCCGCGTCACTGTCTACCCCTTATGACGGTCGTGTTACATAAGTTTTAACATGTAGGTACCAGAAAATTTTATAGCTAATCATACTTACGAATTTCGCTTAGAGTCAAATATTTACATATTGATAGCTATACATTGAACGTTTTGTTGTCACAATAGTGAAACGTTTGCACGTATAATGTAATCAAAATAAACGTGTTCAGCGTATAAGTTGTGAGATTTAGATAGAATTTCTCGCCAAGTCCTATGCAATTAATGCAATACAAAATTGTAGATTATAATATTAGGATTATGTTGTTATTGTCGTATAAATTTATAAAGATTTGTTTAATAATATTTATATCATGCCGGTATAGAGTAAACATAATCTCTTATAATGTTGACTTTCTTAAATGTTATGATTTTAATATAAATACACATAATATTTTTTATACACATTACATCTGTAGATTTTGATTGTACTCAGTTACACTAAGAATGCACAGGCGTCTTGAGACGGTCCCCCAAAGGCTCGCTGCAATTTTACGAGCGGTTGCCCCTAGCCGCTGGCTCCCCAGCATACGCATAGAAATCCTGCGCACTGAACAATACGGACTCGCAATTCAGCTGCAATCGAAGTATTCATCCATTGTTTTCTGAAGAATAGAGGAATTTTGATTTCCAAGCAATGTAAATATTTGCTAGAACGAAAAGAAGAAAGGCTTTTTTGAAAATTTTTACGAGTTTAAACAATAGAAATTCTATTGATAGGACTAGAAGGTTAATATTTAACTAAAATTTTGATTAAAAAAAATGCGAAGACAAACTAAAAAATAATATAATCACAGAAATATTTGTTCAAAGCTTAATTTATTGTTATTTGCAATATTTAAAGCATACAATTTGTAATTAGTTACATATATATATTTAAATATTAACAATTACACACGTCATACAGTCCCAAACTAGATGCACATATACCTACATAAATAAATAATCATGTATATATATATGTCCTCGTATAAATATCCATGACTCGGTTACAAACATATATATTCATCATACACAGTTTGCACCTAGCGCGATTCGAACCCGCAACCTTTTAGCTTCGTAGGCAGGGTCACTACCACCTAGGCTATCGGGCCATCTCGAACATTTTACACGTTGCTTTTTTTATAATAAACTGTTCATTCAAATAGATACAGTACATTTTTTTATTTCTCTGCATGAGCATGCATGCAGCACGTGAACAACGTAACCAAACATTGACATATTGCAACACATGCGTCTGTTAAATCCAACTAGACCTGAATTTCCGGAATATGTATTATTGTCGAAATAGCTATTCCGGATATTTCGAAAATAGGACGCACTTATTTATAGTTGCCGCTTACTCGGTAAACCTATGTGTGAGTTAGTGAATGAGTTATGAGTAGCATATGCAACGGCTTATCTACATAAAATCTCCATAACATTAAAAAGCTTACGCACAGTTTTTACACTCATCGTCATAGAAATATTAATCGTCTATCGAATGATGATGATTTATAGCCTAAAGTCTCTAAACGATCGATATAAAAACACCGGCCCAATTATGCACCATTTATATCTCATGCATATAAATCAAAGGTAATAAGCACGCCGCAGAGCTAGCGTGCTAATAATAGGCCACGAAGCCGACATGGCCCGAAGTGACTAGCGCTGGTGACACTTGGACGTATTGGTAATGTGCTCCATAAATGCGGTATCGGGAAGATTTCTTTTATTTACGCGAATACTATTTAAGTGAGCACATTTTGCGTAGATCGGACCAAAAATAAAAAATAATAATAATTAAATACTGAAGGTAGCTCGAGTTAAATATGTCATTAAGACGTCCAGCACCTCAGTCCCCTCGTGACCACGGGTGCTGTAAAGCATTCGAAACATAAATAGTAAAAATTTTGAAATAATAGTTTCATTTCAAATTTAACCTACACTTAAGGAAACTTTAGGATTCATAGAATATGTAACAATATTTTTCACTGACATGACAGAATGACCATGACCAATGACCAAATTACGATCATTTGTCACCTCATCAGGAACTTATTTAATGTTTTTATCGAAAGTTAGTAATAACATCTCTTTCTGCAAATGCCAACCTTACCTGCACGCCCAGGTCCTTGCAAGCACACGCGGGTTTGCTAATCGAAAATCCATCTAAATATTCCGAACCCCACACAAAAAATCCCACACTAGTAATTGGGAATAGCATCACTAGTGGAAAAGTGTCACTTCGCACACTAACCCGCTTGCCAAACGTGTTGCTTATGGGCAAATCTATCAAGAAATGCTGGAGCTTTTAGGAGAGGCCTATATTGAGTAGTTGACTTGAATATGCTGAAGAAGAATAAGTTAGAATATGTTAAACAATCTTTAACTTGCTTATCAAAACTATAAGGTACTACTAGATGAAATGTGTATTGTCGAAGGACTAATTTTGATTACCGTAGTCAATTCTTACAGTTCTACCTACGATTATAATAAAATCTATCTGCTCTCAAATTATTTAGAAAAATAAAACGTATATACAATAATTGCAAGCACGACGTGTCTCTGTAACAATGACTGACTATACGAATATACGGAATGTACACACAATGACAAATATATTGCAGAAACTACTACCTACCGTTTATTTCACCTATCCTGGGAATGTCCATGCGATAGCGAATTTAAAATTCCATTTCCTGGCATTGGGAAAAGCTCAAATAGCATACTGTAAATTTTATTTGCTGTGCCTTTTAAATTTAAATTCTGTTTAAAGTACTCCTGTTCATTTATAAAAAAATAAATAATAAATGAAGTATTTAAGGTTTTTTTTATTGATCATTATAAATGAAGTACCTACCTATCATTACTAGGATAGAGAATAGGAGTATTTACAATAATCACCACGTTTGGTCATCGCAATTGGGTTGGCAACACCACACGCTACGCTTACCTACCTATTCGTGTCATATGTTTTATCCATCTAGCATCTAGAACATCAGATACGTCATGACATACTTATCGAAGAATGTGATGAATTTCGGAGAGACATTTTTTGGAAGACACAATGAGATTTTCAAGAATTTAAGGTCTTAATCGACTCTTGCAACATCCATGGGAAGAGAGATTATCAGATTTTCTAACTTTCATGTAGATTTTCTGAATTGCGAGTGGGTTTGGTCAGCCTGCTTCGAATGCGAGTTGGTGAACTGTGAATGCACCTCTCGTGCATTGGCACCCTCCCTGCCCTCAGGAGCCGCGGTGAAGTCGTGTGAAATAAGGTTAGCCCATTCTGCTTATCCTATGCGACTCTGGCGCTGACGTGAGGTTGCGGTGGGAAAGGAATGTGGACTGCTTTCTCTACACTCCGTGGCCGAAATGTAGTTGGCGAGGAAGCCATAGATCATATCCATCGCGGGGTGCCGGGAGGGCTAGGGCTAGCTACGCGCACGCCTTCCTGATTCTCATGGCCTGCGGGTGGCGGACTCGGGTGGATCCGTTGCCTATGTGGGTTTAGAGGTCGAGTTGGTAGACACGTCCGTGTAGCTAGGAAGGAGTGAATGTATTCTCTGAATGTACACGAAAACCTCAAAAAGAGTAATTTATCCGAATACGACTTCCGACGTGATTCTCAGCAGCAGTTCGCAGCAGGGACAGCTCACAATATCAAGGCTGCGTTTGGTGAAGATACGTCTAACGAACGCACTGCGCGTTTATGGTTAATCGCTTTCGAAGTGGAAACTTCGACTTAACGAATTAACCACAAGGAAGACCAAACACTAAGGTAAATAACAATGTATTAAACAGTGGAAGCCAATCCTGGTTATAACCACAATGTTGACTCATTTTCTCCAAATTCAATAAAATAAATATATTTTTTCTTCGAAAAAAAAAGGAGTCATTGAACACAAAACGATGATATCATTAGCCCTCCTAAAGTTATACTAAAATTTTACAACACCGCCATCTAACCTAAAAATATGAAAAGCGCCATCTAGACGTACAACTTATCAACTTCTTTTAGCCAGTTGTTGAGTAGTAATCTCAAATTCCGTTAGAGTATCTGTACCCTAGTCATAGTTTCAAAGAAACTAAAGATGGCGTTGTTGACATAGAATACCAGAACTTTAATATGATCATTATCATTTAATATTACTTCCTAACCACTCAAACTAAGCCTCAAGAGTTTGTGTCTGACGAGATCCACGACAAGTCATATCGCGGGTTCATAGCAGGTCATTTTTCAGATATCGATTTGTTTGAATTTGAATAAAATAAATTTAATGGGATCAATCTTATAAATTTGTTTGCATGGTGCAAACCAACTTACAAAATAAATTTTAAATGAAATTATTATTTACGGATTTTATGTGTGGTCTCTCTTCTATGTAAGAGAGACAAACGAAAAGAACTGTAAGCGTGAAAGAACACTGACGTGAAACATCGACGCTCTAGAAAGTCTGCAGTCTATGATCATATTTTTGATCGCCCCCAACCATTACTTCAGATTTGATAGAGCACAAATCCTCGCAAAAGAACACCGATTCCTACCAAGGATAATTCACGAGGCTATTGAAGTCTCTCAGTCTCTCCGTGACCACGGCTGCTGTAAAACAATCAAAACGTCGGGAATATAAAAACAAAATTAAACGCGATAAAATCCGTAAATAATAGTTTTATTTAAAATGTGTAGTGTTCGCATAAATACATGAAATCATTACAAAATAAAGCTATTAGTGTACTTGTGTATAGTTTATAGGTAGGCATTTTGTCATCAAGCAAGTTGAAGTGGCAATGGGCCGGCATATCAGCTCGCAGAAACGTGGTAAACGTTGGAGATAAAATCTTCTCGATAGGCAATCTCGTACAGGCAAACGCCGTGTAGAAAGACCATAAAATGCAGTGACCGTCTCTTAAAACCCACAAGGCACCTTTTGCACATGGGGGTTACACCACGAAAAGCAACAACTTTTGTTCCAAGACTTTTTGAAGCTGGATATTATACCAAACATCAAGAGTTAACGATGGATACTTGATTATGGTAACCCTAGACTTTCATTCATAGGGGTGTAAGAGCCAACCTGCATCCTGCTAGCAATCAAACGAGGCTCTGGCGACCGTATGATGGCGGAATACCTTTCCGAATTTACAGTACCCAAATCCGATGAATTAGTGATAGGAAGCTACATCACTATTACTAGGGTACTGGTGTAATATAACGATTTCTTGTATACATATACGCCAATATACTATTACATAGTGAACTAGATATTAACTCCAGATTTAATTGCGTGATTTTTTTATTTCTGAAATTTCGGGTGATTTTCGGCGTCTACGATCACAGAAGTGATCTAAATAGGTATCTAACACCCTGATGTGTGCATCTACTATGTGGGAGTACCCAGACATCTTCTCTGTTGAAAGATATTTTTTTTAATTTTTAAATACCTTGCGAACGAACCTTGGCAGAAATTGGTGTTCTTTTTCAAGAATTTCCAGTCTTCCGGTTTCATGACACAGACTGCGTGCGTTGATGTTTATTTAAGTTTCAGAAGATTGACGATGCCATTAGATTAGAAAAACACCGTAATATTTTGTGACTCAACTCTACCTTAAGATGTCTGGGTGCTACCAACGGCTTAGGATCCTGTGATAATTTTTTTTAATTCAAAACCAATCATACTACAGCACGACCTCAAGATACCATAAGCTTTTTCTACCTACTCAAATGGGCCGTCTCGACCGGGGTAGTACCACGTACCACGAAGTAGAACCACATCTTATCTTTCAGCGTTTGGTTCGGTGAGTTAAGTAGCCGGAGGCCTTTGTAATAATCCTCCTAACATCCTGAAAGGCCGGTAACGTATATTCTCTGGTGTTGCATACGTACGTGGGCGACGGTAATCAGGTGTGCCATTGCACAGAAAAAAAGGTGGATGAATAATGAAAGCTTACGGTAGTCCGGGTTAATAATAGCATCAGAACGTAGTACACTTCATGGGGTCAGTATTTTTAATTTACTCTCTTTATTAAATTTTTAGTCAGAAGTAATTTTTAGTCTTAGAAAGTATTGTCCTATTTATATATCTATAAGAACTCACGTCCACATGGATGAGCAGGGATTATGGATCTCGGTACAGTTCGGTTTCGGATTGCCTCTCATTTGTTTAAATAAAATAATTATTAAATGTTTTCTAGAGTAACGTTGTAACAAAGAGTAACTAACCCCTTCTCTTGACTTTTTACCCAGCAAGGTATTGTAACGGTCACCTAAAGTTTTATCTATTATCAGATCTCAAAACAAAGTTTATGTAGTGTAGTGCATTAGCCTAGTATTTGAACCTACAGCTCTCTGAGCTACGTGACAGATTAACCAAATAATAATCTATGATATTAATGTTAACTTACTGAGAAGACGATAAGTAATGTAAAATGTCATTAGAATTCCATTTGAATCAAAAAAATCAATGGTTCCCTTCCTCTTAGGTATTTAGGAGTGTAAAGAAAACAAACCAATACATTTTTCTATATAATATATTTACTAATGCCAAATCAATCTTAAACACACATCAAAACAGACATAAGTAATATGCACAATCTCTCTTAACTAAAACCAATAAAAGTAGATATACTCTATTTTGTTTTTTGGAAAACAATTTTAAGAATTCATTTTCCTCTGTAAGTAATACTTTAATGAATATTATATTATAAATATTTACAAAGTTAATTTTAAGGCACTTGATCAGTGAATTGCCGTAACGTAGATACAATAAGTACAAATAAAAACAATGACATAATAGTGTCTGCTTGATGGCACAAAAATGTTTCAAGAAACGAATTGCACTGTAACCGTGTTGAAACAATATTATTACTAATTATTAGCAGACCGTCAAATTATATGATTTGTACGTTATTATTTTCATTATCATCACTATCTATTGATATTCTGGTAGGCTCTTTAATTTCTGAACGTCGACCATTCTATGGCATCGCATTTCTTGATTTTTCAATAAATGCTTATTATTTTAATATTTTTTGTACGTAAAAGGCAAATGCAGGGAAGCTACTTTATAGAAGTACCATGATTATATAAAACTATCGGTGTTAGCTAAAAATTTAAGAGTATAAGAATTAGTTCAAGTTGAAATTTATCTAAAAAAATGTCAGTGACAGATGAATGTAATGAAAGAAAAGTTAGACAAGTGATAATAACATAAACTGATATCGTAGATTTAGACATACTTTACTAACTTAGTTCCGGTTCATGCTGTTATTTTATCTTAAATATTGTTTTCTCATATTAAAAAAAAAAGAAAATTTATGTTGGAAGTAAAAGGGGAAGACTAAAGAATACACAAGAAAAATAAATCCCGCGTCATGACTAACATTTATTTTATTACAAAGGTCATCTAACTTCACGATATAAAACGAAGAAATATAATAAACAGCGTGTAAGCAAGAAAAGTATAGTTATAAAATGGTACAGAATTCGTGATTCCGGTGTAATGATAGATAAAAGCAATGAATAAGAGACCAACAAATTAAGTACTTAAATTATGGAGTAAATATGGACGGAGGATGTATACTTGAAATATGTTATGTAAATGAGAGGTTGTTTAAAACATTTCGTTTCCAAAATTGTTTTATGATTCTTTTGGTACTCCAAGAAGAAATGTTAAATTTATTCAAGCGAACCGTGAACACTGAATAATAAAAGTTTAATTGAAATTTTATTTCGTAATATCCAGAAAACTTTATACTATTTTCTAAGCTAACTAATAAAATAATTATACTCTCAATTAACGAATCCAATAATTGTTTATTTATCGTTTTAATCTCAACATCTCAGATCTCTCTATCAAATGTAATATTATTCTCTTGATGCGCTCTATTTCGAGACTTGTTTAATAAAATATTTACCGAAATAACATTCCTATTGCACTAATGTTACTAATAGTTATTGAAATATTATTGCTTTCGAAAATTCTAAATAATCTATTTACAACATAATTAACTAAATTTACGAGAGCTCTGAATCGTTCGTAAATATAAAATGAGATTTACAGAGTTCAGTGTTAAGTTTTGAATTTTTTTTTAAATCATATGACCGATATCAGCTGTTCTTCACGAGATACGAAATATGCTATCAGAGATTCTCTAGAGAGATTGCAACGAAGACACTACTAATAAAACTAAAGAAAAATCTACATAAACTTAAAAAGTGGAGATTAATTATCCAATGTGCTCATATTTAAAAATGATTACATAAGTATAAACATTAACATTTAGCAAAGTTAACAATAATTTAATCTCTTCTAACTTTACTTAATTATTAAATATGCATATTTATAACAATTTGTATATAGAACCACGTAAGTGAAAACATTGTACATTGATTAAGGCACTTGGGATGCACAAAATATTCAATTTGTTATTCATAAATATTAAGCACTAGAGAATATAAAATATAATGTTATATTATTGTAATGCTTATGTAAAAGAACTCATCACCATGAGCTTATCAACTCCTTGTTGGTTATAAAAAAGGAAGACGAGATTTCAATTAATAGTTTTGGTTGCAATTTTCAAAAACAAACTAAGTTACTCTTTGGCTTTCAAGTTATATTGCCGAAATGTTTGCATAGAAGTTGATAAGTCCACGAAAACTAAAATAGGCTAAGAAAATTCGATCATCAGTCCAATTTAAAAAATATGCAAAGAGTATCGAAACTTTTTTAAGGAATCCATACTTACATTTTTGTGTCCGTGTTATTGAATGTTGCCTCTTCTAAAAACGTTGGCATCGATCTATGTATCTTCTTAAGTTGTTTATGGTATTATTTTTATAGCAACTTATTACAATACCGAATTGTGTAAGCATTTTGTACTTTTATTTATAAACTTGAAACAAACTTTTATTTTAAAACTTTATAAAAAGAGTTTTAGTTTCATTAAACAATAATAATCGAAAACTAAAAAGAAAGTTAAAAAAAGTATTTTAACTTTTTTTAACCATATTGAACAACTTTTGTTATTCACTATTTTGCGTTTAATTTTTTTAAGTAAGCCCTCTGAGTGTTGTTCTTAGGTGTAAAAAAAAAAAATTTTTCTGCCAAAAACATAGCAGGTATTATTAAATTTAACGCATAAAATCACTTTTAGGACGGCGCTAAATAAAAATGCAAGTATAGGTGCTTGAACTGATATTCAAAAAATCAATGCTTCATTATAATGTATTATATAAAAAATAATTAAAATAACTAGATACCTACATTACTAAATTTAGCGCCGTCAAGGGACAACCGGGTAACCTAAAAACTTCTAACAACCAACACAATCAAGCGACAGTACAGTATTACAGTAAATAATGTCGATGGCGTGTGCCATTTCGAAAAAAAAAATATAATGTTAATAAAGTTCATCATGTTATAAACATAACAGGCATATAAATGTTAATAGTTAGACTATTAAAATACATAGTATATGTTAACGTGAAAGGCCCAACAGCTATAGCTACATGGTGATCGATGTTCCGATGAATATGTTACGCGGCGTCTAGGGTCCGTAGTGGGCGGGCGGCCGCGTCTTCTGTTAGTTCCTCAGCGCCGTTAGCACTCACCTAGCCGGGTTAACGAGAAGAGAGAAAACAGAATGTTAGTATCGATCAAAATGTCATGGTCCGACTACACGTCAAGCCTCAATCGCGAGCTCGGGAGTTTCAACGCTTTAAAGCTGCCGACGTCGGCGTAGTTAAATATGGACAACTGACACGACTAATATGTCTTACAGGAAGTTCTTTAAGCTTACAATGATCACATGATTTGTCATTATCCACATGTATCTTTGCAATGTAACGAAAAGTAGTTCTTGTGGGGACCGGCACGACATGCAGCAAAAAAAAGCGATAAAACGTGATCTCGGATTGATATGACCGGTGTACGGAATTTAATTAAATAAAAAAAAGAAGAATAATTCTAGGGAGGCTATCAGGCATTCGTGCCGAGACATTAGATTTTGTTCTGTTTGTGGCCGTTAATATATACACTTAATTCATTAGTTTACGTAGTTAATGGTTGAAAATGTTAAATAATTTAGTATGATAATGAATAATCTACAATATAGGATTAAATGCCCAATAGTTCCCATACGAGCAATGCTTGACACAAATTGTATTTCGTTACGCGAGCGTGTCGCGTTTTCCTGAATCAAACATTGCCCAAACAAATAAGCATAGGTAATAAATTTTATCACTTATGTATAACCTTAGCACCCCAATGCAAGTATGTAAGTTATTCAAAACATCGCTAAAATAATTCAATAATAATTGTATATAATAGCATTCACTTTAAAAAGTTGTTAGCAAGTCTGTGGTGACGTATCAATAATGTCATTACATATTTGCATGTTAGTGACTCATATAAAATAAATACATAGTTACAAATATTCTGCAAGTTGTGACAATAGTAGTAATGATAGTGCACTTCGTAATCATTGTTGTATTAAGACGGGAACTTGGCCTTGTGGAGTTGCAATGTTAGTCGTGTGAGGCTACAACTGTCCAAATGACTGCACGGCATCAACTTTACTGATTTACTTAAATTTTTATTAACTATTTTATATAAACGCGACCTACATCAGCTAATGAAAGAAAAGTCAACACTGTTTTTAATTTCAGACAATTTATTGCATGTTTATCTTCTGAAAATGCATTTAATATTTACAATCAACAAATTTAAACAATATCTTACACAAACATCATCGCTTATTTAAATCTTTATATAAAAAATTATGAATAGCATTTTAATTTTTAAATTCATGTCGTGTAAAGAAGCGTGATAATACGTAATCGGCATAAGTATGCCAGTTTAAATCCACAAGGACACAAGTGCAAATTATCCTAATAAAATAAAAACTTTCAAATAAGAAAGCTTGATAAAATTATAACTAAGGCAATATAGAAACAACTAGCTTAACACTTTACATTTAAAAACCTTATTTCGACTATGAAAAAAGTTGTGATTATTATGAAAAATTAAGTCAAAGGATAAGCATTATGTATAATACTGGACTGATGGCACATTTCTGAAAATACCTTATCCTTTGACAAATACTGGACAAAAATTTAGGAAAGAAGGACTTCACAACCCAATACTTAGCACCTGCGTAAATTCTATTTGCAAAATGGAACACTGAAAAGTTGATTGTTTTCAAAAGCTGTAAAAGTGTAAACAAAAGCATAGCCTACATCGATTGATATCGCGATCCTTCTTCCCTCAAATATATTTCTAAATGATACCCGAATACAGTACTCGAGATGTATTTACTCGAATGCACATGTTGTGATAACAAACTGCGAAGCTTTGGTGGCAAAAATTAATTTAGTAACATTACTAACCAACATTAGATATCAAAATGTGTAAGGACAAAATATAACGCTACTTTTTAGTGCTATCACAACATGTATAAAAGGCTCTAAAAAGAAATATAAAAATCACAGTTTAAAATTATGCAGTGTCACTTCAGATCGGTACGAAGTAGTGATGGGCATAATACATCCTATTCTCATACTAAATAGTAAAAAGTTATCTAATAAGTACACAATAAAAATAAATAGAAAGGACACAAAGAGACAATAAAGCAGAGGCACTCGCGCATTACGTCGATGAATATTTTTGCTCAAATAATCTAAATAGGGTGACTAAAGAGAAAATAAATATATATGAGATACAATAAGCAATAAATGCATAAAATTTGCGTCACTAGGCAACGCAAGGCATAGTTACAAAAGAGAGAAAAAATAATATACTCGTATTAAGATTTAAAAGTTTCACATTTCTAATTTTTGAATGAATAATGCAAGCGTATTCATCGTAGGCATGCGTGCGCGCGCGCTTTTTACCTTGTGAACAAAATGGCGGCGCGAGAGCGTTTTGGCGGGAATTAAGGCGCTGGTAAGGCAGTGCGCTGGTAAGGGTGCTCCCTCATCTGCGCGAGCCGACCTGCCCTCCGCACCACACCTAGCGGCATATGGATATTTATCATCTGTGTCTCAACAGAACATTTTACTCGTTCATCTGCGCCAAATGGCACACCCAGTAATGTCGTTTTTAGCTTTAATTAGAAATATTTTTACCTTTATTATAAATACATATTAATATTATTGGCTGATTTTTTCGGTGTAGGATATATGTTGTGATAATTGACTGGGTGACCAACCTGAGTAAAAGCTGGAAAGAAATGTAATCTTATTGATTTATAAGAGTAGAAAACATCTCATAAATTTCAACAATACCTTAACTGGCAAATGTATTTACTATCGATTTTATTAGCCTGTTTTGCTTTTTTTTCAATCTGGCGGTATCACGAATGTCTTCTAAAATATTAAGGTACGGGTATGAATTACTTATCGTTAAGTAATTGCTTTGGAAAAAATAATAATTGTAAAGTAAATCTCGACATTGGCCGACCCGTCAAAGTACATATATGGCAGGTTTAATCATTTAATTGTTTTTAATCTGACTCGGCATCATCTGGTGCCTTAGAAAATATATAATTAAAATAAGGCTGTATATTTTCATAAAGCTCACTCTTTTCTAAGCTAACTACAAATCTTTTATATATAATTATACTTAACCTATGGTATGTTTATAAATAGGTATAATAATATTGCTAATTATTCAATAAATTACGTGTTATAACATAAACTAACATGTAATATTTGCGATCGCATAAAATGTTAATTTATAATTATAACGTGTATAATATATTCAAAACGTCTATAGAATGTTCTAAAATTGTTCGTTTGTTTTGCAGCAATATTAAAAGTCAGTGTTGTTAATTAGTAGTTAAAAATATTATATGTATGTGTTTTTTTTTAATAATTCAAATCGTATTTGGTCCCTTTTGCTTGTAATAGCTGAATTAAGTTTCAACAAATATGTCGTCATTCAGAGAAACTGTTAAAAATTAAAAAAAAAAGTTGTATTGTTAGCCACATTAAAAATCAAATAAATTCCTAAATAGGATAGAAATCACATGCAGTGATGATTTAAAAAGTCACGAAATTATCTATAAACTTTAGAAGTTCATAAACAAACATTTAGATCCACATTAACAAAATGTTAATAGATTAGTTATGTTACAAGCAAGGGTTATCACAAGAATTATATTATGGGTATAATATCCTTATTTTATGCATTTGAAAATAAGATTAGATAAATAAGAATATAAGAAAATAAAAAATCTACGTCTTTGTATTCAAAACATCGGTAACTTGAAAGTGTTCTATTGGCAGTTTTAATAACATTAAACTAACATATTTAACTAAAATAACGATACATAAACTGCCATCATACTTAACACGAGGCAACGGTAAAATAGAATTTGCAACAAATACCTGAAAATAATTTATAATAATTTGTATATTATTAATAAAATCTGCTAAGTAATAAATTATAAATAACTTTGTTTGCTCGAAAACAAAATATACTTTGTATTTCAACTGTACAAAACGGATGTAGATGTAAACAAATTTCGTTTAAAATTAATAACATCGAAGGTACAAAATATTCGAGTCACTAGGCTAGATCGTACTTAAAATAATATTTCTTAATCTATGCATATTGATCATGGCTTTTAAATGACTGAAGATGGCGTCCGTCGAATTAATTCGCAGACCCGTAATAATGTATCAAGGACGGTATAATTGTTGAGGAAGCCGATACGGTGAGTGTTGGAGCCTGTCGTATCTTACTGTGGTCTGTTGCGAATGCGGCCAATGTCAAAAGCCAGCGAGTAGGTATCTCGACGCTGCAACCCCATTAAAATATTTTATTCACACACAGTTCAAATAAGCTAGACGCCATTTTGAATTAGTCGGTTAGTTGCTGTGTAGTATCGAGCTCGGTATTGCTCAATTGTTAGACTAAAATATTTTAAAAATGTTTCAAATTTTTCAGTATCATCCCTATAATTGTTTAATGGGGTATTTTTGAAATTTGTCGTTAAACAGGCGTGACAAGCTAAGCCTGCGAAAAACACAAAAATAACAGCATGCAACATTAAAGTGAAATTGAGTGAAAGAAATAAACATCTAAATTACTTACTCATGCAGTTGCCTCTCTGTTTAAAATTTAGATAGTAATTCGCTATCAATTGAAAATAATATTATAACTATAAAATGACTATGATTTGATCTAGCTATACTATTGTACTATGTAACTGTAGTACTTAAAAGAACCCGATACCGTGTGAAATTTCCATTAGTGTTATACATTTGATAGCATCTCCAATTAAGTTGTTGACGGTCAGTGTTCTGGATTGTTTTTGGCCGAAACAATTAAATAAAAGATTTTGAACAAAACCAGAATAGTTTTGATCAAAAACTTCGAGGGTTTAAAATTAAATAGGTCGTACGGTATATTTTTTGCGTATTAGCTAGTTACAAGACAACGTTCCGTAAGTGAGATGCTATCAAAATATGTGTGTGATCAACGGGCGAACAACCCACCCGTATGGTCGGCGGCTGCGTACTCGGCGGTCAGCAGCGGGTTGGCGGCAGCTGTGAGTGCGGCGTAGTTGGCGTAGTCTGCGTATGGGGACGCGTAGATCAGTTGGTGAGCGGGCTCTCCTGGGGAGAGCAGACCGGCCGCCGCCCCGGCTCCGGTTCCATTCAATAGCCCCGCTTGTCCTCCTGGGCCGGCCGACATACGTGGCGACAGTATGAGGGGAGCCCCCAACGGGGCTTGTGTACGCAACGCTACGCTCCCAACTCCGCCAGTTGGGGCTAAAAGCCGCTGAGTCTCAGCTGCCGCGGCTGCTACGCGCCTCCACTCCTCATCAGCTGTGAAGTCCCCTTAATTGCATTAGCGTGTGGATTTTTTTCATAACAGAAATCAACAATACGCGTCATAAAAAAATTGATAATTCAAAAATTTAGCAATATTGTAGTATTGGCGGAAGAATCTTCCACTCTTTTGTTCCCGTGGGTGTCGTAAAGGGTGACTACGCGAAAAACTTTAAAAATCGCAATGACTACCGACAGATGGCGGTAAAACCATATTGAAAATACAAGAAAATTAAGAAGACTGATGACGGGCAGCAGCGTCTAAGGTGGGAGGTGTCTGGTACTGCAACCGTCGATCCGCTTGCCGATTATGGCAAATCCTCCTTATAGGGAGAGCTAGGGGATAAGTGTCCTGCAGTGGACTATTTGCAGACTTATTTGTTATGGAATAGATGAATGTATTTGTAGAGTATACAAAATGATGGCAGAAATATATGGTGGTTGTGGTTAGCAACGTCAAAGGTGCAATGAGTTTAGTACTACGATCGCCAAATTACCTCAAAACTGTGGCGATGACGAAAAAACCCCCATGACGAACATGGCTTAATCAAAGGTGGATGATAAAAATATGGGTTAGTTAACTGAAATGGTTTTTTAACCTGTTTTATATAAGAATCTTATAAGTTACTAGCTGGCTCGGCATAAGTTGTTCTGCTCTTTGTGGTAGCTGTCGCGATGAGTTGGATTTCTTAATTAATTAATAACTCGATCATCAGCGCCACACCTATCGGATCCAGATGTTGTGATTTTCTTTTTTGGCACTAATCCAACATATATTGTAAATTTTGGTCCAAAAATAATAATAACTTGACCACAGCTCCACCTATCGAATCCATGGTCTCGATAAAAAAATATACATTGTGAATATGACCTTAATCGGTCAAGTCGTTCAGAAATTAACCGATCACCATCATATTTATTATTTTACGATTTTAATTAATAACATGTGTTGAACCCTAAATCAATTTATATTAATTCTTGAAGATCTTAATTAGTGTTACAATTTTACGTGTCACATAAAACGTCAGAAGTCATACGAGTAACCTTAATATTTTAAGGTTTATGAGAGAATTGGACTAACTTAAATTCCAATACACCAGAATAACGCTTGCCCAATTGAAGTAGCACTCGATCTCGTAATGGCGAGGGGCAGTGGAGCAATGAAGTCACCAAAGTTAAAAATTAACAACCGTATTATGGTACAAATCAATTAAGTTAGTCATCATTGGTCATCAGAATACCGACGTCGTAATGACTCATAAGGTATGTTAACAATACACAAAAAACTAACCGGAAAGTATAATAGGGTAAAGTGAAAATATAAACTTTTATGCGTTCAAAAAGGAAATTAAAGAAATTTAGTCTCACGCATCAAAATAATGATACATTACCTGAAGAATTTATTGATAAATAATTTTTATATTTTGATAAAATAATTAAGATTAAAGACGTTTTTCTAATTGCTATATTATCTTATGTCAGTAAAAATAATTAAAATAGATTTAAGACGACTCCTAATAAATATTTCAATTGTTTTATAACATTTTGAGCAAAGTAATAAAATTAACGGATATCTCGTTTTCTCGTAATGTCTTTATAGTCCCGAGTTATTGTAATCATCGTAAAAACATCTCTAAACTGTTATATTAATCGTAAGACTATCAACAAGTACATTAAATCTCACAGAATTTGAAGAACGTTTAAAAACATTATAAACATAGCCTAACAGTATTATTTACAAAGTCTATTTATTAGATTCTGACAAAGTATTCTTATTTTTAATGATTATACGCAACCATTTTGAAAATATTTTTTAAATGTAATGGTGCACATGTTTATCAATAAGAACTTCAAGAAAAAAATAATAAAAAGAATAAAGTATTTATGATTATTAAAAAAACTAACCAATAGTCTACTAATGCTGATTTTTTTTAACATACAATATTTATTTTATCAAAACATAAACGTTTGTAATAAAGAAGTGTGTTAGGACTTAAAGTAAGTGATTAGTGACAAAACATAAAGGTGACCATACTTATGAGGCACTGACCGTTGACAGGCACGACGGCTTTCGCGCTAGAGTCGCGATATGTGCCGTTGATGATGGCCAGCTCCATCAGCTGACGTTTCTTCAACTCGTCTTCGCCGTCCGCTTGCTGGCAAAAATTAAAAAAAAATGTTTAATGTGAAAAATGTGAAGAATACTTCACCACTCAACCCACGAACGCTACAGTTCATTCATTTCAATAACACCATCTTGTGCGACTTTCGTGCCATGGTTATTGGGCCTTTTTTATTATACTCTGAATTAAAACATACATGAAACGTATAATGCTATAATGGCTCTCAACCAGATTAAAAGTTTTAAAAGAGAGATTGATCGTTATGGGATCTTTGATATAACAGTTAGTTCAATGTACCTGGGGGACCGAGTGTCGCTGTTTAGCCTACTGTATACCACGCTATTGATGTAGCACAGGGCCATCTGTTGTTGAGCAGGTAATATACTGGTATCTCAATATTCTACGAGATAGCGTTAGAAAAGAAATACATTTATTTGAAAACTAATTTTCTTAGCGATGACACCTTGGAAAGTAAAACATTATCTAAGTACTAAATTTCATGCAAATCGTTAGAGCCGTTTTCGAGAAATATATATACATTAGTTGCACGTATAAAGTATTAATATATTCAAAGAAAATGTAGTACTTACGGGAATAAGCAGACGTTTGACTTCATCTACAGCTCTCGCTAGTTTTATTTTGGCCCTATTTTCAGTATCTTCAACTGTAAGCAAGACATGCAGATCATCTGCTAGGTGTTCCCAATTGGGTTTTCCCCTGTTTGCATCCTCCTGGAATTAACCCACGAAATTAAATTTAGACAATAAATACTTAGCTTTAAAAAAATGTAGATAAAAAGGAAAAAATAATAGTACAATAAAAACAAAATTGTTGCAATACATTAAATAGAAAATAGATAGCACTCGGTTTGTTTGTAAATTTAGAAGGAAAATCAATAGAATACTAATTATATTCTATGGATTTTTCTTCGATTCTATAAAAAAGAAAATCAAGTTTAATTCCAAAACCTTACTGCAGCAAATCCATATTTAGCTGCGTGAAAAATTGTCAGTTATTATTATATGCGATATTTATTAAAGATTATCCATAGTATTTGTTTTTAAATAGGCAAAGTTTAAAGGCGGGAACAAAGAACGTTATCAGCTCAGTTTACCTTTTTCTTATCTCTCATGGATCCTTTTCCTCTGACCATGATTTTGCATCCCGTTTCCTGTTCAAGCTGCTTTGCGGTCATACCTCTCGGCCCCAAAATCCTTCCTACGAAGTTGAACTGTAAAAATTTAAAACAAAAAATATTACCCACGCATTTGTGATATCACTGTTATTTCGAGTTAGTGAATTCTTTCCATAAGCCAAATGTAAATGTGTAAGAGGATTTGCCCCGTCTCGTCCCTTTAGTCTCGTATAAGATTATTAACGACGATGATCGTATTGCACTGCTATCCATTGTACCGTTACCCAGTTAATTAATATATATACATAAAATGTATTCAGATCTGTTTACACAGTAATATAATTGAAATCTAAGTTTATAGGTACGTAATTATTATTTGTAAACTTCATGTAATAGCTTTAGTTGTTATAAGATTTAATATTTTCGAACAGACCAATAGAGAATTCTTTTTGTCTGTTCGAAAATATATATAGAATTCTTTTGTCAATTAAGCGAATATACTACGGGAAAATGTATTAAAATAACAAAATAATACGAGTGCGTTATTTATGAGTATGATATAAATTTTATTACGAATACATTAAAAGAAGATTTGTAATACACATTCCTTTTATTCTGCACATGGCTTACAAGGAAGAGGAGACTCGCGGCAGCTCCAGAGCAAAATTACTACTTCCAAGAGATTATGTGTAAGGCCCTAATTTTAAATGAACTAAATCTAAAGCCATTAAGACACGGGATTAATTACTCGCAACGCATCACATAAACCGTGTTTCCTGTGTACGTACTAACGCAAGAACGTGTAGTACATTTGACACAACCTCAATTCCTATGCTTCATCAGTTAGCTTAGTGTAGACGAACCGTGAACAGGAATCATTCTGCCATCCACACGCCAAGAATGAACCAGTTGGAACAGAGCCAAAGAACACGCTGTAAATCAGTGGATCTTTCCAAACTCACATTTCATGACGTCGCATAGACATTTGAAATACCCTTTTATACATAAAATCAAGGTTGGGAATTTGTCACACGTGCCATGCTAAATTGTTTTGCGTGACAGCGTGCAAATTGTGTCAAGACGATTATAAGACTGAATATGAAGATGAGCGATTGCAACGTCACGTCGGAAGATGGCAGGTGAAATATGTTTCCGGTATTTTTCTTCTTCTTCATTGGCCTATTAAAGTCCACAGCTGAATTTCTTGAAAAGCCGGTATAAGACGGCATGAATTTATTGAAGTATTTGGCCATTCACAACTCTGAGAAAGCTGATTTGTGAGCGCAGTGATGCTGCTCCCCATCGCTAACTTGGATTCGACAAATTCGGATGAATTTTCCGCCATCATTCGTACAGCCTTGTACGTTAGTTAGCAGGGTGCGTCACGTGCAGGTGAGGTTGGCATTTGGAGAAACAGATGGTATGTTCTCACTTACATTTTTATTCCGGTATTACTTATATATAATCTTAAATGCATTTAATCCGCAATGGCTTAGTTGCCTCAGTTCTTGTGACAATAACCAACAAGAAATATGAGATACAGAAGAAGCAGCGCCTCCTTCGAGATCAACACCACAGTCGTTACTCGTCGCAGTCCAGCGACTGTGACGTTGTTTAGATGAAAACAAATTGTTCTCCACAACACTGTTCGTGTCGTTCATTCGAGTTATAATGTACTGTACTGCTATCCATTGTACCGTTACCCAGTTAATTAATATATATACATAAAATGTATTCAGATCTGTTTACACAGTAATATAATTGAAATCTAAGTTTATAGGTACGTAATTATTATTTGTAAACTTCATGTAATAGCTTTAGTTGTTATAAGATTTAATATTTTCGAACAGACCAATAGAGAATTCTTTTTGTCTGTTCGAAAATATATATAGAATTCTTTTGTCAATTAAGCGAATATACTACGGGAAAATGTATTAAAATAACAAAATAATACGAGTGCGTTATTTATGAGTATGATATAAATTTTATTACGAATACATTAAAAGAAGATTTGTAATACACATTCCTTTTATTCTGCACATGGCTTACAAGGAAGAGGAGACTCGCGGCAGCTCCAGAGCAAAATTACTACTTCCAAGAGATTATGTGTAAGGCCCTAATTTTAAATGAACTAAATCTAAAGCCATTAAGACACGGGATTAATTACTCGCAACGCATCACATAAACCGTGTTTCCTGTGTACGTACTAACGCAAGAACGTGTAGTACATTTGACACAACCTCAATTCCTATGCTTCATCAGTTAGCTTAGTGTAGACGAACCGTGAACAGGAATCATTCTGCCATCCACACGCCAAGAATGAACCAGTTGGAACAGAGCCAAAGAACACGCTGTAAATCAGTGGATCTTTCCAAACTCACATTTCATGACGTCGCATAGACATTTGAAATACCCTTTTATACATAAAATCAAGGTTGGGAATTTGTCACACGTGCCATGCTAAATTGTTTTGCGTGACAGCGTGCAAATTGTGTCAAGACGATTATAAGACTGAATATGAAGATGAGCGATTGCAACGTCACGTCGGAAGATGGCAGGTGAAATATGTTTCCGGTATTTTTCTTCTTCTTCATTGGCCTATTAAAGTCCACAGCTGAATTTCTTGAAAAGCCGGTATAAGACGGCATGAATTTATTGAAGTATTTGGCCATTCACAACTCTGAGAAAGCTGATTTGTGAGCGCAGTGATGCTGCTCCCCATCGCTAACTTGGATTCGACAAATTCGGATGAATTTTCCGCCATCATTCGTACAGCCTTGTACGTTAGTTAGCAGGGTGCGTCACGTGCAGGTGAGGTTGGCATTTGGAGAAACAGATGGTATGTTCTCACTTACATTTTTATTCCGGTATTACTTATATATAATCTTAAATGCATTTAATCCGCAATGGCTTAGTTGCCTCAGTTCTTGTGACAATAACCAACAAGAAATATGAGATACAGAAGAAGCAGCGCCTCCTTCGAGATCAACACCACAGTCGTTACTCGTCGCAGTCCAGCGACTGTGACGTTGTTTAGATGAAAACAAATTGTTCTCCACAACACTGTTCGTGTCGTTCATTCGAGTTATAATGTACTACGTACTACATTATAACTCAATGGATGAACAAACGGAACGGGTTTTAAGCCTATCTCTCATATGACAAAATATCTATTTCCTTAAGTCCTTACATAAGATATTATTTTAATTTTTTTCATATTATGTACTTGTCAGTTTGTAATTAATTATAGTCTTGCAACTACTAAGAAATTAAGAATCATGTATAGATTTTAATATATCTTTGTAATTAAATGTGATTATAAGTTAAAAATTATAAGTTCTGATATATGAAATTTTTTAGTATATAATACCATTACAAAGATTATTTAGGATAACAGAAACCAATTTAACAGTTCAAAGCCTTTGCTTTGCATGGATAGCTTTTCTTGCTAATAATATGTTCTACGTAAATACTACCTCCCAATGTATGGGCAAGCGAAATGTGCGTCATAGAAAGGTTAGTCCTGAATTCACTTAATATTTTCCTGTCTGAAAGAACAAACTAATTATTATTTTTACATTAGTTTGTATTTCTATATACATTGGCGAAACTTCTAAATGTCTGTCGGCTGTCAATAATAATACCTACTTTATTTTACCCAAGTGTGAAACAAAGCTCAACCGGACGCGGAGCCATGTTGAAATAGCATCGCGCCAATTGGCTTCGCGCCCATTTCTTTGACTTTTCTCTTAATAGTTAATATTTTCATTACAAAAGCGATGGTTGTTTTTTTTGAATACAAGATATGTTGAAACTTTGTACAAAGTTTCAAATTAACACAATCCATTCTTGAATGTACCGTCACGTCCAGTGACTTGAAACGTCGTATGTCAATGTCAGTTAATACAAAGCGGATTTAGCTAGGGTTTTTTTTTAAGTAAAGTTTCACCTAAACCTTAATATTTCAAGGAATATGTTTAATGAACTTAATTTTTTTTTTTTCATATTATGTACTTGTCAGTTTGTAATTAATTATAGTCTTGCAACTACTAAGAAATTTAGAATCATGTATAGATTTTAATATATCTTTGTAATTAAATGTGATTATAAGTTAAAAGTTATAAGTTCTGATATATGAAATTTTTTAGTATATAATACCATTACAAAGATTATTTAGGATAACAGAAACCAATTTAACAGTTCAAAGCCTTTGCTTTGCATGGATAGCTTTTCTTGCTAATAATATGTTCTACGTAAATACTACCTCCCAATGTATGGGCAAGCGAAATGTGCGTCATAGAAAGGTTAGTCCTGAATTCACTTAATATTTTCCTGTCTGAAAGAACAAACTAATTATTATTTTTACATTAGTTTGTATTTCTATATACATTGGCGAAAACTTCTAAATGTCTGTCGGCTGTCAATAATAATACCTACTTTATTTTACCCAAGTGTGAAACAAAGCTCAACCGGACGCGGAGCCATGTTGAAATAGCATCGCGCCAATTGGCTTCGCGCCCATTTCTTTGACTTTTCTCTTAATAGTTAATATTTTCATTACAAAAGCGATGGTTGTTTTTTTTGAATACAAGATATGTTGAAACTATGTACAAAGTTTCAAATTAACACAATCCATTCTTGAATGTACCGTCACGTCCAGTGACTTGAAACGTCGTATGTCAATGTCAGTTAATACAAAGCGGATTTAGCTTTACGGGGTTTTTTTTTTAGTAAAGTTTCACCTAAACCTTAATATTTCAAGGAATATGTTTAATGAACTTAATTTTTTTTTTTTAGGATGATAACTATTTAGTAGTCATCATACATACTTAACAATTTGAATGTCTACTTCTTATTCTAATAGAGAAAAAGGCGAACACGGATTTGAAACGATTTACTACATACCATCGCACTGAAGAGCCACTCCGAAAATACTTTTTCAATAAATTAATAAATATCTATGTTTTCTATTCGGAGAAAGCTTCATGATTTCAAAATTATCTACCTAATTTTATAACCCATTTGGAATGGTTCCTGGCTGATCACTCTTTTTAATTAAAAAAAAATGTCACAAAGAACTTAAATGCACATGCCTGACTATCGCTATTAATCAACGTCTGGAACATCGCTTTCAAATTTATAATGCGTATATTTTCGGCCAAAATTTGTTGAATTCTAGTTCCCGATCTGTTTTGTTTATTCGAGCTAGAGGCGTCTGTTTATTTTGTATAATATATACACAAATATTTATGGAAACGATTGCAGAATTTAAAATATTATAATAAAATACTGTACCTAAGTACCTACCTACTACAATTTTATTGATTTTGCCGCCTGGCCTTCCGTACGTCATACTTATTGGATGCCTTGTGAGAAGCATTATGTCATCGCATGTTGCTGACATATTAGAGATTTATTGCAACATTTAACTACTTTTTTTTTCATTCGTTAGCCTTAGCATTCGCTAACATAGTTTATTTACAAAAACGTCGATAATAGCTAAAGCTCTTATGAAATTCAAAATGGGGCATTAGATTGTGGTAACAAAGAGGCTGGACACCACATGGAGTTTATTTAAGTATAAATAGATGCACACAAACAATGGCTGGTATTCTTAAAACGTAGCCAGCGCAACTGATCGGTAAACATCAATTGCATTCCGCCTTCACGCGATTTGCTGGAATAGCTTAATGCCTAAACCACATACGGAGTAAAGAATTTTAATTAAGAGACGTTTAGAATAATATTTATGTAACTGTATGCTGTTATATAATATGATAAGAAGTTAGATGATATGATAAGACTAAGTAAATAGTCTTACTACGAAATATTAAAGTATATATTATTAGCGCTTTCTATAAGCTAATAAGTACAATTTATAATCAAATATTTAAAGAGTATGAATTACTTTTAAATAAGATATAATAAAAAAAATACTGGACGTGTATTATGAAACACAATGAAACATTTGAACAAACAAACAACAGTACAATTGAATTTGAAATTAGAAACATTATTAAACTCTACAAATGGTAGTAATTCTATGTTGCAAAGTTTTTCATTGAGTTCACGATTTTTGTTGAGATGGTATTCATCGTCAATCGATTCGAACCTAAATACGCAAATCATATTTATTGGGACGATTGTGTATTATATTCAGTATTCTAACTAATAGGCTCTTGACAATCTGAATTAACACTGATAGACCTTTTGGGATTACGGACGCCTTTTAGTACTCTCATTAGTGTGTCTCAACCACTAGATGTGACTTTTCAAGCAATGGTGATATACTCACAGAAGAGAGCCAATAGGGCCAAATGAGGGCTAATAAGGCCAAAAGAGGGCCATAAGAGTTATCTATAATCTTATTTCTAGAAAATCTCTTAGGAATAAATTTAAAGAAATAAATTTCTAAATAAAATTCTATCCTTGGCTTCTTAATATATATATATGAAAATATAATATATGTACGTACATTAAAACATAAATACATTTAATAAGAATGGTGATATTCAAAATGTAAATACTAGGAACAGTTTCAAGCTTGTGATGCTAGTTACTAGACTCCTCTAAGTTGTAATTCGTTCATGGGGGAATGTATGAATACGTTTCTACAACAAAATCCCAGCAAGTGCGCAAAGTCTTTCTATCAATAGGTTTAAAAATGTGTTAAACAAAAACTTTTTAAAAAGGGTTATGATAATATAAAGGAATACGTGGATGATAAATAACCCCTGGGAATGAGTTGATCGCTCCCAAGTAGTTTCTAAAAAAATATTACAATATTAGATTGTTAAAACGTTTTGTATCTTTTGAAAAAAGAGGACACCTCTTTCGCCTAGGAATTTTTTTCACCGGTTTTTTATTCGTCAGAGTAACATCATTACTTATTACCAAACAGAAGTAGAATTTAAGAAAAATAATGACGTTCGCCAAGTGAAATGTATGTTTCTTAAGTTTAATGTATGATTTGATTTTGAATAGGATTGTTTAAAGAAGCAATTTTCTGTATAGTTTGTGTCTTTATCTTTCTGTGCCTAGTGTTTGCGTTACACGATCAGATCGGAGAAAGAATTCAGCAACGAAGACATGGGTCTATCACAAGAAGTCTTGACTCATAAACCAACAATTTGAACACAAAAACCATGAAAAATCAGGCAGGCTATAATCTTTTTCCTGTTTGAAATGTATCATAAGTGGTTAAAAAAATCTAACATCTATAATTCAATTTTCAAAAATTAATTAAATAAATTTGAATTTACTAGTCCGCTTTTTGTAAAGGAACTAGTTCAACAATCGCTATTGCATTCGAAACGTACCGTTACGAATATAAAAGCTGAACTACGAGTTTCACAACGCTAACCACTTGTGGCACAGTAATTGAATTCACAGTTTAATGTATGACCAATCGGTACCACCTACGTGATGTGTCTCCGCAAAGTATTAATGCGATGAATGGAAGGACAAAGGGACTATTAAAAACGTTTGTTCAAGCTTTATTCTTATTCAATAAGTAATTTTATTCCTCCCACAATAACAACTATGGGAACGAAATTAAAGGCGGCAGATTGGATTTCTGCAAAAATAATACAATTAAAATTATATATCTGTCCACATCTGTCAAAGAGCATGAAGTTAATAAATCAGGTACTTAATTTAAATGAATGGCAGTATTGCTCTTAAATAGAATGACTTAATAGTACACACACAAAATTATGACGATTTCGTAGCAACTACTTTATTTATTAATTTCCATCTACTAATTAACAAGATATGTGGATTTGATATGCATTCTAACAGAAATATTGTACGTCGTTCAGGTTGCTCATCTAAAACTTTTTGATTTATGGCAGTAATGTAGCTAGCAACTTTATCAATATATAATAAGATTTTGACAACTTATTTTTATTAGGCATTTCTTTCCTAACATTTTCTGTGTACGAATATTTTTTTATTAAAAAAACTAATCCTTAATAGCATGTTAGTGATTTAGAAGTAATAAAAATGCATATGTATAATGGACTATTAATTTACGGTGACGTATAATAAAACGTGTTGAAAACCTAATGGTTTTTATATTTGCATTGTAAGTAACGAAATTGTATAGAACTTAGATTGACAGGTCACAACATACTCAGTGTATTAGCAGAACTGTGCGCGCAATGAAACCCGGATACATTTGTTGCGTACCGTGACATTGCCCTGTAATGTAGGAAATTGTATTTCATATTCAAACGAAATGTGCAATATTTATGTTTGTAATTTGTCGTAGTTTTTTTCCTTTATGTGGTACACGACATGTATCACAAAGTGGGGAACTATGAAAAAAACAAAACAAGAGAAGTTATAAGTATTATGTATACAATAAATGATGTTGGCGAGGCAGTCATCTAGACTAAATCTATCAGAACCTGGTTCGAATCCCGGTCAATCAAACAAAACTAATATTTATGTAATACATATGATATTGATATTCGATCAAGTTATGTTGCAACCCATATCTCTTATACTGCATGACCCTTCCTCGGAAAATGTTACATAGCGGATACTTCGAATACAAGACAGAGAGGCCGAGTGAGTGCCTCTGATAATAATGATCGTACGCAGTTGATAACTTTAGACTATAATCAGAAGTTGTTGCCATACGTCAAATAGGCATCCTGACATCATCACCTAATAATAAGATGAATTTTTAATTATTACTTAAATAATAAAACGCTACGATAGCCGAGTAGTTACGGCATCGGCTTATACAGGCAGGTAGGGTGTCCGAATTGGGCTACGTGAGTTAAATCACCAATGAGAAGCGCTCGTATCAATGAGATTTTCGAAACTTACGTACTCTTTGTAGTTGGCTTGGACACTAAGATAACGACAGGCTCACATTCACGTTGTTACAAATAAGCTCGGGTGAAACGTGGGTTGAAAGTACTAATCCTTAATTTTCGAATAATAAAATATTTAAGAAAATCAAGAAAATATTTCTGATTTATATTTAAATAAAGTTATAACGAATAGTTAGGACAACACCGTAAGAGATGTTGACTATAGCAACCATACACTATACAAATGCAGTGGCATCTACATAATTGGTCATGTTAATATTTACTAAAAAGAAAACCGTTAGCGCCCCACAAATTATGACTACTAATGAGATGGTTTATATTTCTAATAATACTCAAAATTTTCCGTTACTATTGATACACGCAATTAAAATCATATTTAAAAACAAGCTTTCAAGTAAGTAAAGTAGCAGCCTGTAAGTACCCACTGCTGGGCAAAGGGTCCGCCATGCTGCTCCAGTGCGGATTGGCCGCCTTTACATATCCTCGAAATAATATTTTTTTATCATTTCTCAGACGTGTAGGTTTCCTCACGATATTTTCCTTTATCGTCGAGCATTTAAAATTGCTATTAATAATTTCGGTGGTGCCGATACTGGGGTCGAACCCAGGTCACTCGTTATGTGAAACTAAAGCGAGCTCCCTGACCACTAGGCTACCACTGCTCAATGAAGCAATAAATTAATAAATTAGTATCAAATTATAATGTTTCCGAAACCCACTTTTCTCTTCAAGAGATGTCATAAAATTTAGGCTTTTTTCGTAAGATATTTTTATGTAATTAAAAGTCGAGGGGTAGCTGCGTAAGATTACTTCTAACGCAACTTATCACACGGTAAAGTTATACATCTAAGAAGAATAATTAACTTGTTTCAATACGAATACATGACTCCTGAAGAATAACAAAAAGTAATAGAAGTGGATAATGGTAAAATAATGTAACTTTTTCAGAGGTGTCACTCCTGGTAGTGACAGCTAAAAATGCAAATGTATTAACGATGTTAAGGATACGTAAGACGGTTACGTATCCTTAACATCCTGTAAATAGTCCATTGCAGGACTTAGGCTTCTCCCGTAAGGAGGATTTGCGATAATCGCCACGCTCTGCCAGCAAATTGGCGTTTCTTACGTGTAAATGTATAATTTCTCTGTGCATATTTATTTCTGCTGAATATCTTCTTTCGCTAGAAGATTCGAAGATTCGAAGATTCTTCCGCTACGATATTGTCTGCCATTTTTGACGACACAAGACAACGATGTACGAGTATGTAACTAACTTTTATACAGTGTTATAATTTCACGAGCTTCATCACAACACCGGCTATGTGATTGTTTAGAGTTTAAAAGCTCATTTGTTTTTTGAGCTATTCTTGACTTTATAAAAGCATAAAATGAGTTGCGCTTACTCACTGTGTTTTGATATCTCGAATCGGATCGTCTGAAAGTTATAAATGCTTTGGTAAAATCATACGAAAGCGGAGAGAAAAGAAAACAGATGCATCTAAAGAAGCTTTTAGAAGTATAACTTAAGATTTATTTGGTACTTATACCTCATACAGTAGGTAGTAGTTAAACGGAGAAAACGGTTAGAATTAATTTTCATCATAAATTGAAGAAAAAAGCATTTAAAATAACGCAAACAAAACTGTGTTTCTAAAGTCAAATTAAATTAAAATATGAAAGTATTTTATTAATATGTTCAAGTTGTCTTTAAGAAAGGTAATATGGAGGTATTAAACATTTGTATTTTTTTTATTTAAATATAATTCTATCTCAGAAGTGATTTGTTAGTGTTTTTCCTATAAGCACTATATACTATCAAAGTTTTTTGAAGGTGAAGGTGAACAACAAAAACATTTAAAAACTATTTGTAGAATATCGATTGTAATGGTCCTCAATACAAATGCATTTTCTCACCCTTCGATTTTGTACAGTTCTCATTTGCTAACAAGGTAATATTTTGAAGTGGAAGTTTTACACAAATATCCCTCTCATCCAATAATCTGTCATTAACCTTGTTGTTGCGTTTTAACCAGCATTTAACCTTTTCAACTCGCTTTTCCCTCGCGTATCTTAAACTGCATCTACCGACTTACAATAAATAGTGAGGTGAACTATCCGCTATTGATTACGGATCATTACAGGCGTCAGATAGATGTAATATAGTCGGGTATTACGAATCCTATATTGCAATTGATTGATGGATTAATTCAAAAATAATTGTTATTTTGCGAGAAGTCACGACGTTCCATGAGGCTGTAACCTCAGGCTTTGTTGTTGTGACGTTGGTCTTTAGACTGAATACACATAATTGAGTTATTTTATTATTAGTAATATTCGTTTAATAGAGATAGGGAATTTATTCAATATAATCATTTATTTTAATGTATTTTAATTTGTTTGTTTAATATAAACACCATGTGGTGGCGGTGTAGGAAAATCTGCCAGCTCCTTTCTCGTGCGTGTCTATATCTGTTAATTCTATTAATTGTTCAGAAAATATCCTTATGCATGACACATGATCTAATGATGAAATTATTTGAAGGAAACTGTAATGACTTAATACGCTAACAATAACATATTTCATGGCGACGTCGCTTTGTTGTGTAAGATAAATCAATTTTATTTTAATGATCCGCCCAGCTGCGCATGAAACTAATCGGAAATATCTAACTAAACTATTAATATCCATGTTTGTGTACCTTCACGGATTTAGGTATAGATTGATGTTTCTTCTGTAATTTTACAATAATTTATAATCTGTTACAAACATCGAATTCTCCATTCAGATCAGCAATTGTGAGAACACGTTATTCTAAATGCCGTGTGGTTTTATTGTCGTGGATTACATAGACGGCGACAATGAGAAAAGCCTTGAAAATGTCATGATAATCTCTGGGAGTAAACCCGGTGACGAGCCTTGGCACCCATTACTTCTGTTTCAGAACAAAAATAAGTAGTTTCAGGTTGAACTACTAACCTTCTAATAGCAAAATTCAATTAAATCAATTAAAATAACTTGCGCGTTATCTCGGACCTTATCAATATTTTATCTAGTGTAAGACCTCAGGAAAAAGTGGTGATGCTGATCAAAAGTGAGTTTTCTTTAGAAAAAAAGATGTGCGTTATAGAAACTCTGATAAATTGTCATACGAACGTTGTATGCTACATTATAAGAAAAGAAATTGCAATTACTATACAACAGCTAAAGATACATCGTTTTTTATGCAAGTAATCGGTTCATTGTTTTACATTGTCTAAACCTCAAGATCGTGCGAGATCGAGCGCAGAGCGATTCCTGACCCGTGACCCATCGGTTGGATGAGCAGAGTCGTTTGTTCGACCTCCCTCGCTCGGTGACCTGCCTTTTAAACCGATACACGGTAAAATAACATTAAAAGTTAAGAAGAGAAGATGAAAAAAAACTGGCTAGGAAATGTATTATCTATTTTATATTTAAAGTACTCTTAATAACAAATACTCTAGAGAGATGAAACATTTGAATCTCAAATGATTTTGAAATGATAAAATGAGTGAAAGAAATACGACCTATTTGAGTTTCGTAACTCAATATGAAAAAAAAATCTGTCTCTCACAGTCGCTTTCAGACATTTCAATGGTCAAATATTGATAAATATTTTCTTAATTTTTTAACAAGTTAATACTCATAAAAATTAAAAAAAAATTGTATTGTTGTGACGTATTTTATTTTTATTATAGTTGCAATTGTAATAATCAAATACGTGGATATATACATCATCTATTCTCATGAGAATGTCACGTGAGTTGTTGTTTTTGACATTTCCTTTAGAATAATGGTTATTAATAATTATGGAGCAGTGGTTAACTTAGTGTTATTTCGCTTAAAATTAGTATTCATTCTCTTATTACACATTTTAACCATTAAATATTTATTGTTGTTTAGTAAGTAATGATACATAAGCTCTAATGGCCCTCTACCCAACACGGGGTTGGACAGAGTTCTAGATATTTTAATCTTTTCAACCCACTTTTCCCAAGAGCTTATTAAGGACAACATGACAGTTGGTGGTGAGCCCCTCGCCGTCTTAGTATCCAAACCAACGATACAAACTCGTACGTAATGTGCATCGAAGTTCTTCAATAATTCATCAACAGATTGGATGTCGATACAATCCAATTTGATGAGTTTTTCAAGATATTATAAATTTTAAGAGTTGATTCCTAACATAGAGACTAGAATCTAACGAATTAAATTGGCTTCAGTAAACCATAGAGAGGCATTTATTTTAATCGATTACCAGTCTAGTTTCTAATTTTGTAAATGTCATTTGATGATAACGTCTATTGGCCACGTATGAGGCGATTCCTTGTATAGTAAAGTCAGTTATTGGTCGTGATCTATGACCCGTCGGTTGTCAGAGCACGACCAATCTAATCAACCTCATTACACAGAACGAGCCGAGCAACTGTATGCACCTTGTTATCACTCGCACACTCTCTGGACAAATATGCAGTCAGGTGATAAAACGAGGCATGTTTCTCAAATATAGATGTAGTGAAGTGAAAGTTAATTGAGCACCTATTTTGTACAGTCGTATATGTATAATTCTGATATGGTTTAAACAACTTCCAAGACCAAGGAACTCGTGAGCCAAGAGTTCCGTGATTATTTCCTTGAAGTTCGCACGAGATTATGTTGCGGGAAGAACGTGATACGTAGATTTTCTATTTTATGATATTTATTCCGATTTATTACGTTTTGATTAAAATTTAGGTAATTGTATGAAGAGAAGCTGCACGCAGAATATCGTCGTGAAGTAGATGCATCTTGTGCTTCTGTGTTTCGTTCGGTGAGTGAGGTAACCGGAGGCCCACTCACGTTTTTACATCAATACACAACACAAACTATTGATAAATCCTTGTAATCAATACTGTTAACGTATAGGGTATTTATACATTATTTGTTTGATAACTGAAATAATATAAAACCTGTGGAAACCATAACAGATACTATGTTTCTCACTATTAGCAGATTTTCAACTATATTGATGCAAATTTTTATTTCTTATAATAGTAATAGTATATAATAGTAATAGTATAACAGAAGATTATTATGTCATCTGAGCAAATTCGAAAATAGTGCACTATGATTCACAGACCGCCATTTTGTCTGGCAATTTACGTAGCAAGAAATAAATGTAACGGAAATTAGCAAGTCTCCCACGCGGGAAAGTTTATTACACAAGTAATAGCTTAATGTACCGACATCGTGTTCTAGGAAAACTTTATTATAATCGCACAAAGTAAAATAGTGTCCATGATAAACAAGGACCGCCCACGCATCGCCTAATTATATAGTCACAAAACATTATAACGCTTCTGTTTTCAGCCATGTTTTCATTATAGTATTTCGCACAATTAATGACTATAGTCATTATTTGCGAAATTCTAAGACTTAACTTTAAGACTTAAACTTTAAATGGTTTAATAAAAAAAAACTTGTGTGTGTACTTATGTACGCACGTGAGAAGTTATACTTCTTTAGCGTAACTAAACAAATAAAATGAATACATACCGACAGTTATCCTCAAATCTTTAAACACAATTAAAAAAGTTTATTACATTAAAAACCACTTTCATCATGAATACTAAATAAATGATCATTCACTACCATATATAATTTAAAATCACACACAAATACTCATGTATATTTATGTATGAATATATTTTTTTTATCTCCACTGATGTAAACACGTGTTAAAATAAACATAAATATTTGAATAACCACTTTGAAAATAGTTACTATGGAGACTGTACACTCAATAATAGTGTATAGTGTCCATAATAGTTACCAAGATATAATTATCTCCTTAATAGGAGACATGTAGAAACTAACTTCATATTGTTAATTTTAGATATGGTTGTGCGCGCGCATCGTAAAAATTCACCTTCATAATCTTTCCCAATAGAAGTATAACTTCAAAAAAATAGTGTTATTTAATAAATAATTTTGAATGACACGAGTTGGAGAGGAAAATGTTACCTACATTGTTAGATATATTGCTTTCTTCATTCATTTTGAAAGTCTCAGTTTATTACTTCTATCATTTACTTCATCGGCTTGCTCGACACTCGAACTTAGAATGTGTTATCATTAATATAAAAGTTCTTCTTTTTTTTCAATAATATATAAGTTAAATAAGTAATTATATAAGTCCTTTCAACCCACTTTACACCAGAACTTATTTGGGACAATGTGATAGGTAGTGCCGTCGAATCGATCGGATCGAATCGAATCGGAAAACTCAATGGTACGAGTTTTCTACATCGGGGATGGAACTCGAGTCTTCTGAATCGGAGGCAGATTTTCTAACCATTCGGCTATAGCGGGTTAAAAACAATTCATCTGGGCTTTCAATACGTTAACCATGAGAAATACAAAGTAATACCGTCTGATTACTCCAATGTAAATTTAATCTAGCCACAAACTAAAAATGTTCTTCGCTGTACTAGATTAATTGTTTTACATTCGAAACGCTGGTGAGATTTTACTGATGTTTGCACTTGCGAATGATGGAGCACATATTGCTAGCATTGCGCCAATCGCTTACAAATTATTTTGGCTGTGCACAATGTAGGAATATGCAAGGAAAACTATTTTAATAAAGATCTCACAATATAATTCAATGTATTTTGTGGACTACCATTCTTCGAAATACACATATATTTTACGGACCCAGCAGCCTATGAATTTATCACGTGCTCGGCAATGAAGAAAAATATCTAGACATATTACTACATATACGTCAGAGAAAAAAAAATAAGATGTTGGTTAACATGCCCTGATACGAATTTCCAGCGACTATGACGGTGATGACCTGCTGGCCGATTTCGAATACGGCGCCAACTTCCGAATGCTATCGGCAACACTCAAAACTTGTCAACTCTCAAATTTATTTTATTATTCAATAACAGAACAAAAATTGATCAACAGCCTTGCGATTTTTAAGCTACTCAACCTCCAACTCGACGCTCCGGCAGCAGCTAGTTATATTTTCGTATTCACTAACTTTGCTCACGCAGCATTAGCGCCACGAGAATTTACGGCTTTTAGTTGTACTTCTCAAGGTTGACAATTCTTATATGAAAAACGGTATTCGCTAAGGACAAACAGCCTATCGTTCGACGATCGCCTCGCCCACAGCCTCGACTTTACTTGTCAAAATCAACGTTGTTTCGACGTCGAGCTCGCCGTTGCGCACAGCCACGAACGCCACGTTAGAGAATAGCACTACAGGTGTTATTTAAGATATAAGACATAAAACTTATTTAATTATAAATAAACTTTTCATTGTATTAAATAGTGTGACAAAAACTAGGGTACGTTATAAATGACGTTATAAATTTTATCACTCTAATGTGTAACGTATTTCACATCGTCACATCATTTTAATTAAGTAATAATGTAATTTGTACGGTAGGTACTTATAATTTTAAGTATTTTTCTATTGTTCGCACATCTTACATATTGTTATGTAATTGGCTAACTTGTTTGATGACATAGCGTGTACTCTACAGAAAGGTTGTTTATACAAAATGTTAACAACTGACAACTTTTTCTGAAAGACAAAAAGTAAGTGCGTTTTTTAAAGTTGCGTTTCTTGATATAAAAGTAAGTGCGTAATTTAACCATTAAAATTGTTTTATCGTAAATAAAATTAAACCGGAACGTGGAACCTTTCTTACTCATTTTATACTTACAATAAGTTCAAATAAGATACATAAAATGAGACAGATAATAAATATTTTTAATGTGTAGTAGCAATGTTTATAAGAGATTCAACTATTTCTTGAATATAAAAATGTAGGGTAGATATTACTTACAAGCACAGAACATTATTTAAAATTATAGCACTATTAAAGTTCTACGATATTTTTCACACAAGTAGTTTCTTCTACATTTATAAAAGAAAATGAAAGATAATTCTTTATGCACTAATTTAAAAAAAAATTGCGGAGTTGTGATAAATATATAAACATTAATATAATATAACAAAACATATTTCTAAAAACAGTTTCATTGAGAATATGAAATCATACATGAATGTATTCGTTTTAACGAAGCATGTTTCTTGCTTAGTTACAATAATATTGTCGATGTAACTAACTTTCAATATAATATAAAATTACTGTAAGAAAACAATCAAGGTAATTGTACACTTTTATATAATATTAATCGTACGGAGTAAACTTTTAAGGAAAAAAAAACAATAAGTTATCGTTATCGTCGTCTAATTTGTTTTCAACGGGATCAAATCAAAGCTATGTAAAAGCTATTAATGTAACAAAGTTAACAGTAACCAACCAAAATTAACCAGTAACGGACCAATATATAAAAAGTACCTTTATACAAAATATAGTGTTTCACATATAAGTTTAAATTAGTATACGCTTCCGTAAAGAACTGTAACAGTAATACTAACGCGGCCTTCGACGTAGGAACTACGATTTTCTACATTGCAATTTGCATTTCTTATTTACCACCCAGGGAACTATCTTCATTAAATACTTTTAAATGATTATCAAATGTAAGCAACATTAGCTCGCCATCGGTTATATCGACATTTAAGTCGGTTGCTGCAAGACCGATGCAACTAGGAAAACCAGTGGGACCAGTCCACATTCAAGCTTGTTACTCTCCGTGAAGTTGATACAACTATCAAGTTGTTACAACTACGGGTATGATTGAACCCGCTCGCTTCCCTAGGCTTGCTTCCTACATATCTGCATGCTCTACTCTTATAGCTTATTGTCAACTGTGCGGAATATGGCGTCTTCCACATTTGGTGAGCATTTATTTCATTCTTTTAAAGGAAAAAATATCAGACTTTATCGTCGTTAAAACAGCATCGTATATCGTTTTTTGAAGGCCGTTATAGATACTAAAACGTTAGATTGAAGTTGACATTTCCTTGCATATAAATTCTGGATTATAATAGTGCAAGTTTGCTTTATTTTAGACCGATTTTATAATATATGATGACACAAATCCGGCCGGCAAGGTCCTGCGACTCGTTTTGGTATAGATACATAATTAATCAATGCACAATTATGATTCTTAATAACGCCATAACATAAAATCAAGTACTAACGATTCATCAAATCAATATCTTTTAACTAATTCAATGTCACAATTATTACCGTATTTATTAAAAAATGCAAGCAGTTAGTCGTCCACATTACCTTATTTAAAAAGCAATGAAAATCTTTCGCAGAAACGAAATCACGCACAGTGCGCAAGCCCGTTTGATTAGGCTGATTTATGTCGAATGGAAATCTATAATATCTGCCTAAACCTATGTGACTGGCATGAGTGCCTTTATATTATATACTAGATGTTTCGGGGTGTCAGGGAAATTTATATAATTCCTAGTTCTGGGTGTCATTACAATTATTTTTATTTTATAATAATACACGAACAAACTTAGACAAGTCATGATACGAAAAGAAATTTTAAAGGATTACATAGGCAAAAGTGACGTCCACTTAGTACCTTAAAATAAATTAATAAATACTAGGGATGTTGTCACCTGTAAGAAACTGAAGCCATTTAAATCTATATAATTCCTCGCGGTGATATATCAAAATGTTGTAACGGTACTGTTTCAGTTGTTCAGATCGTTACAGTCACTCAAAAACATTTTCGTAATGTTAGTCACGGTCGCTGTAAGCAAGGCCCAAAAACCATTGTTTCGTCGGTATGTTCGGCATACGAAACGCATTCTGCTTGCTCTATTTCCAGATTAGTTTCCGTTTACTTTACGGTAAGCGGGTTTTTGCGAGCAAATAAAACGCCAAAGTAAATATTCCTGCTCCATTTCGTAGATTGACAGAAATAGTTTTCTCTTTACCGCAATTAGTTTCTAATTTGCAGTTTCGAAGGGTTTTTCTAAATAATAGTATAAATGAAGGTTCCTAAAAAATATTAGATTATAAATTATATCTCAATGAATGAGTTTCTGTTCAACACAAAGAGTAGACTGGTACAGAATGCTACATACATACTTTTTTAAAAGTGAGGAGTCAAATGAGGAATAAATAAATAAATAAATAAATAAACACTTAATTTAAAAATGTTTTTAACATTTAAATCAAGAAGGTATGACACAAATTTTATTTATTAGTATTTAATAAATAAAATGAGTACAGTATTAGTGATGATAGAGATAATATCGCAATAAAGTTTACTGACGTAAGGACGAACATTAAAAATATATTATTATACCTGAGTTAATGTTTCTTTGAATGTTGATTTGAAAACTTACTAAGTATATTTGAATATGATAACTCTTCTAAGAATTCTTCCACTGCAATTACTTCGTTGCCAATACATCCGCACGGTTCCTTTGATCTTCATTTAATATCGTTCAATATTCAATTTATCTTAAGACTTAAATGTTTACGATGTTAGATTCTTGACAATTATCCGGATAATCTTTGTAAACAAAATCTGTCAGTGACAGATTGAATATTCATGAAAATTAGCTCGCATTAGACTAATCTAACATAGCATTGCAATTAAATATTCATTCATATGTATCATTAAAATATTTGTATTAAATATTACGAGATGATACATTTATGTTTGAAATTCGAAGCGGACTATTTTGGTATGAAAAGAACATTTGAAATGTTTCGTCACTATATGTGTTAGACGTTTATGTATTTCGTACAGTCGTGGTTACAGGGATCACTCACTTTAATTTTATAATACGAGAATGACCAGGGTTCGAATCATGATGCCGGAACCATTAAAACTGCAGTGAAGAAAAACCGAGGAATCCTGTATGCCTGACGTGTCTTTGTAGACTTCAAACTACGGCGAAATCTTTTGATTTACAACCAGATGTTGTCTCATGAACAGGGTATATAATACGGGACTCATTCGTCGGCCATTTCTTAAAAAAAATTGTAAAATACACATGATAAGGTCGAAGGGCTTAGCCTAGCGAAGACTCACATATACGTTACAATCACAATAAAACCAGATTGAAATACTGAAATTATTCCCTGAATTTTAACGTGTTGGCAAACATAAATGTATAAAAAAAAAATTGATATACGTACTACTACACATGTATGCTTTTAAAAATACTATTAGACGCTAAAAGACGAACCGAGCAGAAAAAGCATTTTAGTTCTGATACCAAATAAGGAGAGGATTGATTAAGCGAGTGGATGGCGCCATCAAACGGTCACTAACTAGCGTTAAAGACTTATATGATCGGAGCTGTCAGTATATAAAATAATTCATTATGCTCGACAACCTTTACTATGATTTACTCACAACTATATTTAATAAATGTAATAAAATTATATATTAAAAAGAAATTACATTTTTTATCACTCAGAAGGGTGGTAGGCAGAAACTACGGCCATACATTTGGTACACGTTTCTCGCCACTTTTACCTTCATACATAATCAATAAAGCATAAATACTATCCGGTTATAGATACTCTTAATTTGATCATCTGCAATATATCGCCAATTAGATCGATAAACTTCCGTCTAGAACGTTCCTTGTCGTCTCTGTCACTCACTTTTGCAGCATAAATTTGCTTGGTGACTCTTTCCTAGTTCATTATTACTACGTGTCCTAACCACCGAAGCATGCCTTTCTTAATACAAACATTTTAAAATAATCTCTGATATGTAATAAGGAAATGCTAATAGGTATAAAAAGAACACTATTAATATAATGTAATATGCACAGACAGGATTACTGAGAAGTCTTATGATCCCCATAAATATCTTTGGGTCACTGACTTCATACCCATATAGAGCATACATTAAAAACAGATCGCTTTCACAGATTGAGCCTAGTTATACTTACGCCAGTAGATACAAGACGATTGTGTTGCTATGAATCGTATATCAAAATAAGTCTCATCAGCGGCAATCAGAAATATTTTATGTTTTAAAGGGGATTCTGTATTATTCATTGATGTAAAAAATTATTCATTCAGTTTGATGAACTCTCTGCCTAAATAGGAGTTGTACTAGTCGCATTCGTTAGCAATTTATAGATAATCCTTACATTGAATGAAAGCTGTCATTGAGATTCATGTACACCTTGATTTACAGTGCAACTCAAAATGCAGGATAGCCCTGACATAAGTCACCAAATGTAGAAGGCTGCCAACCTTGTATTTCTATTTATACATGGTCAAGTTGGCTGTGTCTCTCAATGCAAAGAAACGATATATCTTGATCTAAAGCGTTGTAATGAACCAAATTTACTCTTTAAAGATAATAACTGAATGACAAGCCGACTCCTTTAGATAGCTATATCTAGAAGTAAATATATAACATCACCAGTGTGGATGTATTCCGTTATTTTAAGATAATTCACTGATTAGGTGATACAGTATTCCACATTTTAATATTGCGTCGAGTTCAAGGACTCGCCAAAAATAAACAGATACATAATTAGGAAAGCAGGAAAACTTAATGCGAAAATAAAGTGTTGGTTGATATTTTGTCTACTTGACCTAATGAAATTCCCACTTTTAAAAATATTAATTGACTATGCTAGGGCCGTGGTAAAAAACCAGGGGGCCGTGCCCTCGCTATAATTTTATAATAATGCAATAGAAATCTCTGGTGCCAGCAACACTAAAATCGTTAATGCATTTGTAGGGTCAACATTTTTGAAGTATTCGGCGTGTAAATAATCATACCTGTATATTTGTGTTTAATTTAATATATTTCGCGGTCTTGCCCTCCATATAAGAGATCGAACTAAAGTCTCCCGATAAGGGAGATAACGCATCAGTTATCTTCTTCGATTGAAGATTTTTGCATGTATCCATGGGCTGCAGTAGCCACTTACTATCAGGTGGATTGTTAGATCGTTTTCCACCCCAATGCAATAAAAATATTTTAGATTCGTACTAGAAGTAATAAATCAAAAATACTTATGATTATATTGTCAACTCGAAAATTATTCAATTCTATTATTTACATTTTTTTGTTATTTTTACTTAAGACTTTTTACATAAAGTTACGCTGATGCAAACTGTCCTACTAGTTCCCGTTCTATTGTATCGAAGCAGTAATGAAAAAGGTACTTACATCTGGATGTTCTTTGACTGGCACGTATACTTTTTCTGTGAGTGTAGTGACAACGCCTTCTGGCTCTGGTAGGATTAGAGGTTCTTTCTTGACTCCATTTATTTGGAATAAGCTCGCTCGTACTTTAGCTATTTCTGTAAAGAAAGCAATAAAAACTTTTAGTGTGGCGTACAACAACATCTGCGTTCATAAATTTGTTAGATAAAACCTGTCATATTAGTTGCGATAATTTTAGATCTCCGCCCAAATGGTTACTCGGAAAGATAAAATTTAATGTGTAGTTGCAGGAATGCATTTAAAATTTTAGAGATTCTGCGATATAAGAGACTGCACATAATTATTTTCATTCATGAACATGTAAATTTCTAGCAAGATTCAGATGAAAACACCGTTGTGATATGTACAATATATATTTGTATATTTTACATATTACAACGTTGATATATGTACATATTGTTGTACTATTGATCGATTTTGACAACAAATTATTTCTTCCGGCTATCTGGCACAAACAAAGATGCAATCACCAATCGTAACCGTCCCGAATCAGGTCTAAGGCTTAAGCATTAATTTTGAATTTGAGATCGAATCTAGTATGTGAGACATGGTATACTATATATATATATATATATATATATATTGATCACAAACCCAAATTTCGTATTCCACTGAGATTGATTCCAACATAGAAGAAGGTTCTATCCTATGACTAAGTGTAGGCAGGTGTTGAATAGTACTATGAGCCATATAAAAATTAAAACATTGTATTTAGTACTTCAGCATAACGAGTAAATTTAACACGAAATCAGTGTTTCTACTTGTTAAAGTTTTCTAATGATTCTAGTATCAGAAATCTTTTCCAAAAACAAAAGAAATATTAAAAATATGTAAATGACATCATTTGAATAATCGTATCGGATTTATATAGGTACTATACGATAATTGATTGATTATAGACAGGACATTTAATAACACAACAAAGCGCTGTCACTTAGACTGCTTCAGGTAGCGATGATGTAATATTGAAACGATTAGTGTTTGCTATTTATAGGTAAAGTTTATGAAACGGTGTCAGGATCATCGATTTCTCAATTTTAAAGACCTCTTTATCAGGTACTGAGGCGCACATTCTGTGAATTTTTATGAATTATTATGAATATATAGGTTTACGATTATACGAAACCCTATAGGATAGCTCTAAACAAACAACGCGATTACTAATTGATACTACTGGCTCGGGCCAAAGTAAATTAGCAGTCCGTAAACATGGAACAAGGAACCTGTTACTGCCTGTCGCTTTGTGTTTCATCCAGCAAAGAACTGAGGATCTTAAAGATTAGGGCCTAGACCCATTTACCAATGGACTAAATGCATATTAAATTATAATACCTATTTAAGTCTTCTTATAAATACGAGACCGGACTTGAAAAGTCAACTAAAGTAATAGCGAGTTAGTTTATATCACTTTATGAGTGAACTCTGTTAATCAACACATTCGTTACTTTGGACTATATCCCTAGATCATAAATCAGGCGAGATTTATCATGAAATGTTAACTACTCCTCAAAAAAGTAACTTATCTAATGAATGTGAAAATTGTTAAACAGAATAGCAGGTTGCTTTGTATTTTTTATAACTTGAAGCAAATTCCCTTTGATGTTTATGCAATCATTACCTACATAAACATGGGGTTTTGATTTTATCTTCATTATTCAGATAAAGAAGCAATGACTCATTGACTAATATCCGGAGTACAGAATCAGTTGGCCATATGTTTTGCAACATCGTATGCATTTAAATTGCGCTACATCTTTCTCATATGTACGCGGTTGTTGTAAATACCTGGTCTTCGTTTGCTTACCGTTCTTTCATTTCATCAACACTTTACATTCTGCACTGGATAGGATGTTTTTTTCTCGTTTAGTGATGTCCTCAAAGTCTAAGCTCATAAGCTAAATGATTCTAGATCATTTTGAATTCTGAACGCAAATAATGAAATTTAACTTAAATGCAAATTCATTCTTAATAATATAAGAACATGTATGTTATGTAAAAAGACATAATATACGTAATTTCAATTAAAATTTTTGAAAAATGTATTAATTTGATAGGTATACTTATTCAATTAGTTTCTGCAGATACCTCCATTACATAAATCAAACGTTAATCACCAGCGAAATTTTTAGCGTAAAATAGTGTACCCATTTTTTTTGCGACGGAACTGTTTCTAATATATGTAACATTTTGTGAATTACAACCCGTGTTATTTATGATTCTAATCTCATCAAGATTGATGTTTGTACTTTTATGTATTTCATAGCTTTATCATCTTTATACAACACCCATACACACAAACTCATGCCTGTGATCTCAAGAGGTAAGTTTTTTACCTAAATACACCCCACACGTAGATAAAAAAGTTACACACATGGCCATAGTCAGATATAGATAGTGAAATTATTTAATTTTGCTATACGAAATCGCCAGTCTCGTTTCACAAACAATAAGTGAGGCATTTAAACAAAAAGTTGGTTTATGACTCCTCAAACCACGTAACCCATAAGTAAACAGTCATTACGATTGGTGGCAGATTTTCTTATGCGGTGCGACGGAATAAACCATATTCTTTTCTTCCCGTTCATGTCATTGTTGGATAGATGAAATAACCATCTCAAAAGCAATTCTGGACAAGCACCAGTGACTAAGGTGCGAGGCGTCTGGTACTACGATCGCCCAAACTGCTTGTCAAGCTTGACGATCAGAAGTAATTTGTATACACAGAAGTAAGTAAGTAATAGAAGCCATTTTGTTTAATGTCCGACCCGTATATATTAACACAACCGCGGATGTTGTGCTATTTGTACCTTAAACGTATTTGTTCATTGCGGTAATCGAACCTGCTACACAGTATTGAAGCAAAAGTCAAAGATAGAAAATCTTCTTTTTATAATAACTCGATTATGATTTTAAACCTAAATTACTCAGTTATGTACTGAAAAACACAATACAGTATTGTACTCTTCACTATACGAAACTGTATGTTGCAAAATTGTAACTCTTAAGTCGCAATGTATCACAGGCGTAAAGAGGTCTTGGTGTAAGACGCTATCGAACACATGTGATCACATGCAAACGTGTCGGCCTGACCATAGCGAGCCCAATGAGGACCGGACAATGCGGAGGAGCTTTCACGCCATATATGGCCGGTCAGCGCGTAAACATGCCGTTAGCCCGCCACGAAGCCGTGCGATAGTAGTCGGATTATTTATTTAATTGCCACCTTCTCTTCCATATCCATTGCACAGGCTCTTTTTTTGGTAATGTTTGTGGTAATTGCGAAATTTTACTCATAACAGAAGAAGTTGACAAACAGTAATGAAATTGCAATTGTACAGATAACATAATTTAATTCAGAATAAGGGATATCATGGAGTTAGAAGTAAATTTGAAAGAAACATCGAACATGTTCTGATGGAATTTTAATTTTTTTATTATTTCGTTTACTAATAAAACATGTGATCCGCCGTGGTGTTCACCAACCTGAACTAGAGCACCGTGCCGGAATCTTCTCCGTTATATATCAGTATAATATATATCATAGGGATATATTCTACAGGAACCAAAGTATATTTCCATGTATTTTAAAATGTAGTGAATTGTTGATCCTGAATGTTAAATCGTGAGAAAAAGTTTACCCATACTCACAACGTTGGGCAGGCGGGTTGGTGAGCGCACTGTCGGATCCCTCGCAATAATTATGATGCTCCCAATCACTAGTCTTGGGGTTCGGCAAATTCGGATCGATATTCCGCCATCATTCCAAAGCCTGTTGTTCTAGATGGAAAAGGATTTGATGCAGACACTTGTTCAGGTTTTTGTAAGGCCATTCAAAAAAAAATACTGATCTACTTAAATCATAAAACTCTGGCCTCCAGGTCGCTAGTAGAGTTAAATCATATAAAAAAATCACTAAACTTGTGACAACGGACGTTGACGAGTGTCGCAACACTTGTAGCGGACGTTTAAACAATGCAGCCGCCTTTGTGCTAGCAAATGAGTCTTTGAAATAAAAACAAAGAACACATAATGGAGGCTGTGTTTTGACACAGGTGATCTTTTGCTTGTTCGTCCGCCTGTCCGCCCGGAGACACACATGAGTCCGGTTTGATTAATGTACTCGATTTCGAAACCTAAAGTTCTGTATTTGTCACTTCTCATGTTTTTCTTTCGTCAAAAAACATTATGTACATTCCTTTTATATTGCACAAGAAACTGATTATTGCATTATTAAAAGTTGTACGTGTGATGACTTAATTTAAGAAATAAAATTTACATTAACGCATATGTGAAGTTAAATGTTACTTGCAGGTATACACAATTTGAAATTAATGAAGATTATTGCATTAGGATTACCATGCATTTGAATAACAAATAGATTTAAAAATGAAGCTTTTATATAAATATTTTTAATATCATTTTAATAGCTTTGCATCTGTCCTGTAATATAGCGCTATTTAGTCACTTACTGTTAACACAAATTTTAAATTTAACAATTGGACTACTACAGGAATTCGTAAAAGCAGGGATAAGCTTTTCGAATTGTATGAGAACACAATTGAACATTCATTTAACACATTCAACATAGAGAATACGTAAAACAATATACGTTTGTTTCGAAAGATGTGTCGTCAAAGTCAAAAATACAATTTAATACATGTATTCGTACATGGAACTAGTGACGAGCGTGTTCCGCGATCTAAACTTTTGATTTTTAGTATTATTATTATTACGTCGATAAAAAGTTCATAAAAAATATTCATAGCGTTAGCAGATAGGCGGTGTCTGCTACATGTGACTGAATTAAACAAGTAGAGTACAGCACGCCCGCCCGAAACCCGCAATGGTTTGACACATTTGTTTTCATTGTGTCTTTTTTTCATTGATTAAGTCATCTATGGCTGCACCCTAAACTCTTAATTTCGTATGATTATATTAACTCGGTAGCTACATAACAAGTAACTTCGCAGCAAAATTAAAAGTAATAGTTTTCATTTCCATTACAAGTTTTTCATAATCTATCCAAAATATATTTTTGACATTGACATACTGAGACAAGCTTATCCTGAAATTATTAAAGATACGTTCACTCGAAGACCTGCCTCTCGGACCTTAAAATGTACAAATATTATTTATCTGTCACTGATCTCATCGATTCAAATTACCGTAACATAATAGCGAGCGATCGGCGTCGACGTGGATGTGAATAAGCTCAAAGTAACTTGACTTTTTATAGGTAATTCTAAATTTTCCCTGACGAATTGCTATTTCTAATTATGTTTTTTTAAACATTGATTTGTTAGCGCCAACATATACTTTTTTTAATTATTATAAGTTGTGTTGGGCCTTTTTTTTTCGCATTCTGTTTAACATTCTTTATTATACATACTCTACATCACGTTCTTGTGTAAATAACTATATAGCGTCCTAGACTGATTTAAATCTATATTGTAATGGATTCAACGTCGGAATTACTTTCATTCTTAGCGTCAGTATGCATTAAACTAAATTACTTTCATTCATTACGCACCTACATAGGATAAACGGCGTTAATATGGTACAATAACTATGACGAAGAAATTACACTGTGGTTCATAATAAAATTGTACGTTTAGTAATGACGTGATATCAAAAGTCATTGATTATAGTTAGTGTTTTGTAACTGGACTGATTATCTTAATTTACTAAAAACATTACTATAACAATAATTGATGACTAGCGAGTCATGAGATTGGTAATATATATATTAAACATATTTATCTTTCACATGTAATATTCTAAATGATGATGAACAGCGCATTAAAATCCACATATAAGTCTAAAAGTTGTAAGTGAATAAATCACAGACAACGCGGATTGAAACTTTGTTTTATACTAATCATTGATGATACATAATCAATTATTATGATTATTAATTATCTATCTACCTAATCAAATACCAAAAAAAATATCTCTATTTTTTTTCTATTGACATTAAACTTCCACGAGGGATTTATGGTAGGCCTTGGACTGACTAAAGAAGCCTTCGCTTCATCACTATGCCTTAATAAATTTTAAAATCTACCTTTAAAATTTACCTTTTTTTTCCAATATTTCTCTTGACTATTATACCAAATAAGCACTCTTTTAATTACGATTCAGTCGAACAAATTTACTAAATAACTAATTCGAATTAATATCTGACGAATTTGCATTTCCTCCTCATTTTGCTATAAACAATATATTATATGGTCTAGTTCATCTTTTTTATCTTATAATTATAATTACATGTATGTATGTTTTTATATATTTATCTATACGAAGATATATTAGTATAGTTTATATATTCGTATAATTATTATAATAATCTATTAATATACATTTATTACTTAATTTCTCAAATAATCGATTTTTTTTATCTGAATAGTGCAACAACAACGTATTTCTCTCCATCACGCAGGGTTGACTAGTACAGAATGCCACGAGGCATTAAGTCCCCCCATTGACACCCTACAGTGTAAGGTGAGCAAAGAATAATAAATAAAGTCTCTATAGAATATACCTATTTTTAAGCATGAAACTTCAGTGTTTTAAAGTATATTTTTTTCATTACAGTTAGGATTATAAAAGAGCACAATATTCACCAATAGATGAGATGGGTTTATGTTTATCCTTGACGAAGAATCACAATGTGTTGTAGTCTACGATGACATATCTTGTTATCAGTGTGAAGAAACTAAATCGGCCACTAGATAAGAAAATGAATACAGAAGAGAAAAGAAAGTGATTGCCTTAAGAATTATTGTTTTTATATTTACTACTGAATTAGGATATTTGATATTTAATTATATATATATAATATAACAAGGAAATAGAAATAATTAAACAAAGTCGTAGGGGCATGTACTAATTTGTAAGCCGACAAAACAAATGAGGATTTAAATTAGAACAATGTATAGTTTAAAAGAATTCTCCCACGGCGTGAAGCGATGCATGAACACGCCACGGTCAGTTTGCGAGAGTCAGTTTGCGAGAGCAAGCGAGGTATACCCCGGCGACTTGGATCACGCAACTCGCTGATATACATATTAGAATGTTCCCACATTCGTAAAACACGAACAACCGCAGAAGGATGGTTTAGAGCTGCTGGTGTTGGAAATGCGGGAAATTTGGTTCAAGGAGAGCAACCTAGATGGGTTTGGTTACATTTATTGCCTTACAGTCAACTGCGACACAAGAAGGGCTTTATACATAAACTACTACTAATGAATTTCTTAGCGATCTGTGTACTCTAGCTCAAAGTCACAAACATCAATAACTGTTATAAAAATTTGGCACCCATTTTCACATATTTCGACATAGTTTTTGTACTCGAATCGTTTTTCTATTTGTAGATTTTCGAGTTAAGCATAGGGTCTGTTCTCGCGTCTATGACACTTTATCTCAACATTTGTCCTATCAAACCGCGTTAATATACCATCGAATACGTTGGTTATTTGTGAGTACAGTGTTTTTATGTGAGCCGATTCTGACAATGAATATACCTGCTTCTGATAAAATGGACAATGTACAAAAAGTCTAGAAAAACACCACGATGCTAGGAGTATGACGTTTAACAGAAGTTTGCTTAGGTTCAAAATTTGTAAATTAATCTTATTTAAGGGAGTTTCACTAACGAGAAAAGATAACGCAAGTTGTTAGGTTGTTATATATAGCGCTTATATTATTGAGTTAATTGCCCCATATTAAAACATTTTCATAAATTCTTCTCAGTTGCAATCCAGGGAAGCTTACAGTCAACACATCGGTTTGTCAAATGATACTTGGGTATGTGATTCTAAAGGTTAATCATATAATAAATTTACTGTGAATATTTCACAGCCAATAAACATTTCTACTTACCTACTCGTATTTTAGAAATCTGACATTAATTTTCTAGTACTCATAAACTAAGACTGTAACGTGAAAACATTATGTATATGGTTTTACTGTACACTGTAATTATCACAATGTTTGAATTTGTACGTTTTTTATACAATACTAGTAAAAGGCGAATGAGGTCGGCATAAACTAGCAACATAGACTAGAGACGTATTTACTCTGCGGGGTGCGCCTTATGCAAAAAGATGTCTTGACTTAAAGTCACTTCAGATGTTATATTTAAAAAAAATACATGTTTCTGTGTTTTTATTTCAAAATCTATGTAGCAAACGACTTGCTCGTTTGCGACAAAACGCTTATTATTGTTTATAAATATTTAAAAAAAAACTGCGTATATCTTGTTTCTGATGCCTCTAAAATATTAACTATTTGAAAGGAAAATGCAATAAATCTAATCATTTAAATATTGAAGGTGAATAATCGCTTCATAATTCAAAGAAGTAAAACCACTTTAAGTCAAGTTTGATGGGAAAGAGATAATTAAAGGGCGGCAGTAAGTGATGGTTGCAGGAACAGAAGCCTTAAGATAATAACACATTATAGAAACCAGACGAATGCATAGTACGTACCAGACGTACGCCCTAGTTAAATTTAAATGAGAGATCCACGATTTTCTGAAGAGGGAGATAGACGACTATTTCTGGATAACGTTTATCCTAAGCATATAATCAGAACAACACTGTGATGTAAATGTAAGCCCATACAAAGCACAATTACAACATGTAAAATTATAAGCACTATTTAAAAAAATGTGAAAGGAAGAAAATGGTACAACTATTATTAGGAAGATCCTAATGACGAAAATATCTGTGAATTATATTAATTCTAGACGTGTTAAAAAAGCAAGGTTGTTACACAATGAATGGAAGCAGTAACGAAAAAGCACCAATATATGCAAAATACTGACAGTAAATGTTAGTCTAAGTATGTACAAACATGTTATTTCAACAAAACGGTCACTTTCAGTCAATAGAAGAGTAGACTTCCTGCCTCCGCTGTCAAGTGGTACGTCGTTGATGTGTTGCTACCTTTGTGAATAATTCATAAGATTTGAACCACTAAGAATGGTTGCGGTTGTCAATTATTTAAAAATCAAAGAAACAAAACTTTTTGCTATTTAAAGACTTATAATATTGAAATAGAAGTAACAGTTAAAAGTTTACTACTAGAGTAAAAGTTTGGGACGAAGGCGGAGACATTTTTAGCTTATGTAAGTGATAAATAAAAAAATATTTCAGAGCAGTCTTTGTGAGCGATGTTATTAAATGTTCATGCAAAGCCTAATATCAATCTTTCCACTGTTAATTAATAGCACCGATATCGTCTTCAAAATTAAGTTTTCATTAAAATGGGCATTTTTAGTGAATACTAAATAAAATTTCGAATTAAAGTTAACTCTGGATTTTTTTTATTAAATTATGGCAACACACAAGCTACAAACAACCAATGGATACCTAAAAACAGCTTCAAGCAAAGGAGGTTAGAAATACTAAGATGGAATAGCTTACAACCTATAGTTATAATAATTATAATGGCTATCCATCTCTAATAATGGAACCACTGTTTCCGTACTAGTGGTAGAATATAATATTCCAATGCAGACAAGGTACCTACCACCGAGTGAGCTTATTAAGCTCACATCAACATATCAAATTGGCCGTTACCGTTTTAACTTTATCCAGTGATGTTTACTACGGGTCAGTACCCGTAGTCTGTAGTGAACATCAACTATAGAAGAAGTCATCCAATAATAGTTGTTATTTTTAATGATATAAATTGGGAACTAACACACTTCAGATATTTTATAAATAAGCATGTATAATATATTATTTATTTGTATATGAAATGAAGACTGTAACATTTAATAAATTTAAATGATTTTTAGGATCTGTTTTTATATTGTTCAAACGATGCAAATTGTTCATCGAACAGTGATGAAATAAAGTATACCCTAGTTCACTTTAAAGAACACATGTTAAGTAAAGATGCGGTTTCAATACAGTTTAACGCTTCATTGGGCTTAATGCACGGCCACATATGATTAATTAATAAATATTCTAATTAGTTTTTTCTTTTATGCGAAAAGGGACAAACGAGCATACGACTCACCTAATGCAAGATGACTACCGTCACCCACGCACATCTGCAACACCAGAGGGGCTGCAGGTGCGTTGCCAGGCTTTAGGAATATTTGGGAGATGGGAGAATGAGGAAGTGGACCTCCGGTCAGCTTAAAGACATGAATAAGGATAAATACTTAATTTCATTGAACCATCACCAAAGCTTAATAGTAATCCACTGTTGGCCATGGCAGTATTAGTCGTGAACGTAACGAACGTTTGCCAAGCGGATTAACGATTTTAATAGTAGATTATTTTACCATAGACAACGTTACCAATCTTGGTAATAGACATGGCATATACCTATACAGTAGTCACTTCATTACTTCACCATCTACCGGAGCGTACAAGATATTTATAGTATTTCGCTTACTCAATTTTTTCTTTATTATTTTAAAATATCTGTGTTAAACTCGTTTAATAAAAAAAAAAGCTATGACAAAGTAAAAAAGTTTCGTCAAAACTTTACACAAGTTAAAGGCGCTTTGGGTAATTTTGAAGGCACATGCGAAAGACGTGCTCAACGCTGGTACTGACGTACCCTTTAAAATTAAATATCTTAGGTAAACTTCGCGAGGGTAAATATGTGTTTTCATACTTTGCAGAGATTTATGGCCTATTCGTGAGTATTCGCGCATGTTTGACTCGAGTGTAAAGTATAAGAATTAAGAGCACTTAAATTTTGTCGAATTGGAAGCCAAATGCGATCGTCACGGGGCTGCTTTTCTGGGCCATGCTCTATACTATTTATTCACTGTGTACTGTCCGCGGTTGACGGTTCTTTTATTACAGCAATAAACGCGTTGCTGTAAACCGGCGATTTTCACTGATTTATCGTCTAATATATGTTATTTTTCACGGTTTACTTGTGTAGCTCGATTGTAAAATATAAAACGAGTTAACGATGGCGAAACTAAAGACGTTGTCACAAGTGTCAGCAAATCCGAAACACGATCACAGTTTACTCAGCATAGTTGAAACATTGGCGATTTTACGAATTCATAAAAGAACATCTAAAATGTTTGAAGTATAATACAAAATATGAATATACATATTAGAAGATACAAATTGGTGATGATGGTACCTCGCTAGCTCGCACCTTAAACACTGCTGCTTGTTACCACGCTGTATAATTTGGGTTTGGGAAACTTGAGACGATTATTTTACTATCTATCATTTTAGAGAATTTTTTTCCTTTCTAGATAAGATTAATATGGAATAGTAGACTACTCTATGACGCCTCCACGTGCTCAGTAGCTGCTTTGCCGAAAGATAAAACTACTGAAGGGTTACTACCATAGTCGCCTTGTTATTACGACTTTAAGCCGGTTTTGCAAGGATGCTGATCGCCACAGGGTAGAGACAGGTACAGACTGATGAAGATAGATATTTAACACACACTCAACACATGTCGTACACGGTTTTAGGAGTTCATAGAAACAAGAACAGAATACCTTTCCGCATATGAGAGAACCTAATTCTGAAATGAACTTGAATGGTTCCTTCCGCATCACAGAACTGTGACTAAAGCTAGATATTGTTACTGTGATATTAATATAGATATTGTTGTATAAAACTTCCTCATTATTTACAGTTGATAGTGTTTGGTGAAATAATTAAATCATGAAATAGTTAAATACCAGAACATTAGTTTTTAGTAAAACATAACCTCAGAACGAAGGCTTGTAAGTAAATTTAGCTTATACTGCATGTGCATACGAGTCAAATGGCAATGGGTTAAGAATCATGGTTAAACGATATAGTTAGGTTGTAAGACGCAGTTAAACATTACGTCTAATTAACTATATCAAAACGTTCCGCTTAATTATATACGCACGTCGCAAGACTCAACAGTTGCTACAATAATTAAGATTTCGTTGTGACATCTGACTTTTAACAGAGCAGAATCTAAAACTCCTACAAGTTTGATAATGATTGCGCTAACGGACCTACAACCTTTAACCATCAACTACTGGAATCAGGTGAAGACGCTTATTTTTAGTAAAAATACAGAATACTTGTAGCGAAGAATGTAAAGGACAAGGATCCTTACGTACCTTCTTATTGCTGATTTAAATTTAAATTATAAGTAACTTCGTCATTGTTTCCCCGATCATGAACGCAAGCAGCGACAGGTTCCGTATGTATATAATTTATCCATTTCGCCATCTGAATACTAAATCTTAGTGTTCTCTTCTCCGACCACCATGTTCCGGTTTATTTAATTTAAATACACAATGATACTCAACTACTGGATGATACATAGGAAAAAATAAATAATTTTCAAATCCTCGAACGCATAACAACGAAAAATTCTATAATTGCGAGTAATATTCAGAAATGTAAAATTACAAGCTCACAACACCGCATAACAACAACAAGGCAGTAAATGCAAGTAATTTTCTCATTGCGTTAAATCCGAATACGGCTGTAAAACATAATGAGGCCCATCTTTAGGGCGTACGAAACTTTCTCCAATGTGAGGTCCATGACAGAAAATAATCATATAAATGTTAAAAACTACTTTAAATAAAACGTGATGATTATTCCGTAACAGACTGTTAGTTAAGACTGTTTTTTAAAAATTAAGCTCTAATTAGAATTTGGTACGCACAAATCAATAGACTTTACTGCTTTTTTAAAAATAATAACGTAAACATAAAATTTTAAGACAGTAGAAATGTGAACATGGGACATGTTCATAAAAAGAAAAATATCAAGAGGGATAAAAACGATCTACGAAAGAAATAATGTAACCTTATTTAAAGCAAAATAAGAGCAGTTGCGTCATTAGACTGAATTCTCATACAGACTAATAAATTACGGGCAAAACGATCGTGTGTCATAGAAATTTAATAGAGAATATCTGTATGCATAATTCTAAAACAATTCCAGAACTGCCATCGTTAATACGATGTCATTCTAAATTAAAAGTGACATCAAAGACAAATGAGACACGATCTTCGAACGTGAAGAATCTACGGTGATCTGGTAATAACCATTTCTGTTTTTGCCAGAGTTAATAAAACGAATATTTGGCACTAAGTTTATTTTAAACACATTACATAACCAAATTTCTTGACATTCACATAGTATCGTAAATAAAGAAATATTTATTAAAAGTAATGTAACAAAGAATAACTTTGAAGAGGATTATTTTTTTTATCGTAACACTATTCCAAAGTAATTAAATAAATAATTAAAGTTTCACAGACTATTAACAATAGAGACAATGTCCTTTCCAGCTAGTGGTTTATTCTATGATATTTATGCGACTCCCACCTTGTACCTAACTAGTTACGAGTATGTTAACTTTAGCTTAAGTAAGTGACAGCCAACTTTCGGTAAACAATAAAGGTAGGAAACTACAAAGCTTCTTATTTGTACTATATCAATAGTAGAAATATGTAGTTCGTTAGTTTACCAACATCTGAAAGGTCGGTAAAATACAGTTAGAGTATATTTTAATTTTGTTAGAAATATTGATTACATTAACGACCTCATAGTTTGTTCGTCAACTGGAACCTTATTGTCATAATTAGATAGAATATATTCGTACTTTATCAAACATTTAATCTAAAAAATGTAGATAATAACACATACATACTAAATTATGTTGAAAAAGGCACACAGAACAGCAAAAACACGTTATCTTATGCTCTTTACTATTTTTTAATTCGTGACTATTAGTTCAAAAAGCTCATTTCTACTTTAAATTTTCACCTAGTCCACACGAACTCCCAATAATGACGCATGCGTCTTATGCTCGCCAATATTGTACAGTAGTTATTTTAGGCATATCTAATTGCTTTATAACCATTAATATATGCGGGCCTTTATTTATATTGGCATTAACAAGGATCATAAGCCCTCGATGGCAGTTGGCGACGATCCCAATTGTTTAAATAGTTCAACAATCTAGTCACGCTTAATAGTTTTCTCCGTTTAACGCAGACCTTTGAAATGTTTTCTCTATGCGAATTAAATTTTATTACCTTTGTGAATAATATTTACCATGAATTAATTAGACGTTTTCTAGAGATAATATTTTACAAAGATTATATTTTATGACTTGTACTATTAGAAACGAGAGGTAACAAATATTTTATATGCGCAGGTTTTTTCTCTTCAGTCATCAAAAATAACCCAGTAAGTTTTGATGAGCGAGTCCATAATTATGAAAATACACTTAAGACGTATGTAAAAAAAATTACTCGCAACACTATTGTAATCAAAGAAGAAGTAATCAGACACCCAGAAAAGATAGATAATAAAGAAAAAAGTAGATATTTATACACTTTTAATAGTTAGCACCAAACCTTGGCGGTTCTTAGGCACTAGTTTAGCTTAAGTCACTATGATTACATCATTGTCGGCAATGACAAAATTACTGAGAAACTAAAGATCAGTTTTCTTGTTCGTTTTATTACTGGCATTGTCTGATCTTCGGCCCACCGTTGCTTAATTACAAGGCTTTGGAAACATTAAATGTCACACTTAATGTTTACATCCGTAACTATTTATAATCATATTATTCCACACAAATATTACAAATGCGAAAGTCCGGCGTCACGTTTTCACAGCTAAGCCGCTGATTTTTTTTATGTAATCTGTGAAGATGTGATAAGAACGTAGGCTATTTTATTCAGGAAAAGTTGCGGGAATATTTTCCGCGCGAATGAATTCGCGGGGGGGAAGCTACTTTCTTAATAATGTCTAAAATAAACTTACGATCGCGCACATAAACGCGCTACAATAGAAAATCGAGTACCACAAAAATTATTTAACAGGCAACTCTACTGCTACTACTACAACTACTCAGAAAATATACTTCTTTTCACTTCATGCCATATTTATATATCCAGAGGATAAAAGGTACAGTTATTTATAAAACACAAATAAGTTTTAGTGTTACAATATACTGATAAATGTTAAAAATATACTGATAGATTAAGTTTACTTTTCGCTTTTTAGTTCATAGTACTTCATAGTACCATACTTTACATTGGCTACCACCTCTAAAATTGTTAATTGCTATTTTAGGTGAAGAATTATCAATGGAAGACAGCGAACTCATGTGTAAATATGCTTAGTTGTTAATTGTAAATTCATAATAATTTTAAAATATTACGTGAAAGTACGGACGTGGAAACGTGGACTACGAGCCCGTCAGCCAAGTTTCCATTCTGCTCTAGAGAATGAGGAGAGGCCACAGCCCATTTGTGATACTTTAATGGCTTTCTATATTTAACCTGCTTTGCAGTTTTATTGATTAAAACATTTAGTTATAGTAAATGCTAAATTAAAACTACAAATCCATGAATAAGCAGTATTGATTGAAGAGGGTAACATTAAAGCATTTTGTGGTGCTAGTGCTTACTACGTGGACTGGTTTTTTTTTCCAATGTTTACGTCAGTTCTACATATAACTATTTATTTGCCGTCAAATTTGATACACCATACACTTTTAAATTTCAATAAAACACGTGTTATTGTACAACCACAAGCCATCAACACGTCATACTGTTTGACATGAACACCATAGGTGTGTTTTTATCGATTAAAGGGCAATGATAATCATCGGCCCGGACCACCCGATGAGGACCTAGCGTATACTAATTGATTGTAAACTCCTTTGTCCATTGGTTAGAAAAGTTCAAAGGTCTTCCGATTAAATGCCTATCAACACTTTTTTGATATATTAGTCATCGATAGATGGCAGTGATTGTAGTTTAATAAAATGAATAAATCCGCATCATTATTATACTGCGGAATTGAGGCTAGGTAATTTATATTAAGCGTGAAAATCGGACCGTCATTAAAGATGTATTCATTGTTAACGTCACAAAAGTATAGCCAGTAAGCAGTAGTAAGCCTTGTTAGTATATTAATTAATGTAGCAATTTTGCATTTATTGTAATTATAATTATTTCATAAATATTTATATGCAATGAAGTATAGAAAAATTATAACTAAATTACTTATTTATTGAAATAATTAAAGTCTACAAGCATGGTAGAGCCAAGCAGCTGCTTTTGCTACACGAATGGCCGGTTAATATTGTGCTTCTGCGTTTTGTTCGGTGAGTGACGTAACCGGAATCTCACTCTTCCTCCCCCATCCCCTTCCTCATCCTTCCTCCCATCTCCCAAATACACTTAAAGGCCGGCAACACACTTGCAGCAGCTCTGGTGTTGCGTATGTACGTCGGCGACGGTAATCACTTTCAAATCACTAAGTTATATTCAATCTATATTTATAAAACGTTAGCATATACGAGATTGCATTAGATTGCATTGAATACATATATGTATATAACTCACCGCTTGACCGATCACCATTAAAAATTGGCACACTATAAGTATTTTTTCATGAACAAGGTTCTTGTACTATCCACTTTGTTATAACTCGCCTCTTGATGGCGCTACAGCACATGAACTTCTATGCCGTTCAACCGCTTTACCAAAGTTTTGTTACATAGGGTATATGAACACACACAATATTCTCAAGCTATCCACATTGTAGTGTCTTGCCTATATATGCGCTACAGCACATCATCTTCTATACCGTTCAACCATACTCATGACGCCACCTAACGGAAAGGGAAGAGATAGCTAATATTACATAGCTGAAGAGTTTGTATGTTTGAACGCGATTATCTCAGGAATTACTGTTCCGATTTGAATTTTTTTGCGTGCTATAGTTCGTTTGTTGAGAAAGTTTATATAAGGATATAACATTACGCTACATCCTAAACCATAAACCATAACCTGGGTCATGTATTCATCATGTGTATGAAATGGGCATGTACAATCCAAATATAAAGCGGTTGAAACCGCAGGGCACAGCGAGTTAAATGTATTCCTTAAAATTTAACGTCTACGAATAGAATTCGTCAGCGCTAGAATGTTCGGTAATAGAACGGGCCCTCGAGTACTTAAGACAAAATTCCATTAAAATATCTACGGGACTAAAATGGAGCACTCGAATTTGTTCGCATGAGTATCCATTACTTGGTCACTTGCCCGTCTAATTTTGTAGTTAACTTGAAACCATTGAACGAACCTACTGTTGCGGTTCCAAATTATAGGTTGATATTGTTGAGAACTTAATTCATTAACTAATGATACGAATTAAAACAACCGGCCATTTTGTTAATGTTCATGATAGATAAAAGATTTTCGTTCAATAAGAACAGGCAATTTTTTACCAGGCAAACATAATCACATAGTATCTTCTCATGAGATAATACCATGAACTAAGGCTCTGGCCACTTCATTACATTGTAGTTGAAAATTGATTTATAGATTAACATCCACTTCCCACACGGTATCTGTCGTCTCATTACGAATCCGAAATACACTTTATAACAATACTTCCTAAACATCATTAAAAAAGACATCACCTACGTGTGACGAGTTCTTAATATCGAAGGTAAATCAATCGCCCACGTTCCGCTGCAAAAACCTTAGTATAGCCATCAAGTAACTAACAAAGGTAGCCGATTTGCCGCTTGACTTAGTCAGAACGCCTTTATAGACGTTTATGGACATTTGTACGCTATAATGCGTGGGAGGCACTTAAGATCAGAGCCGGCCTCCACCCTTATAAGGCCACACGGAGCTTTAACTCAGTATTATATATCGAATAGATAAAAAATTATTTAATTAAAGTTCTCTAATAGTTAAAAATTTAAATAAATAAAAGTAATCGCGATTATTCATTATCCGAGTAAGTAACTTACATACAATTAAACATTTTGTTAACGTGGAACTAAAGTTTTATTTATTATTTTATTATTAACATGTGTAGGGACCTTATTCGCTACACCATAAAAATATTTCACTTAAAAACTGAGAGTCATTCCTCGATAAAATCATACAGTGCTATTTATTAACATTCAAGACATGGTTTCCTTTATACAAGGCATGATTACCAATAAACGAAATCATGTCTTGGATGTGAAGAGAATATTTTTGCTATAGCGGATAAAGCCCCTGCCCCCCCAGCCCCCATCTTAAATAAATAAAGTTATTACCATCGTGGGCATCCTGTAATCTGGTCACTGCTGGTGGGCATAAGCCTCTCCAAAGAACGGTGAGAAATGTTTAGCAGGCGGATTGGTATAAATTATATTTACTGAGATTTCAATTATTAGCCAAAATTATTTTATAAAAAAATACTATCTTCCTGTTGCGACTTTGTCGATAGAAAAGCATGATAGAAATGTGAAATTACGTGAATTGTCATGTACACATGTGAAAATTGTTAAACCTTATGTAGGGTTAACTAAGCCCAAAATATTTCAAATCTGTATACTTATATAACGATTACTATGAAAGCAACTGAATATCGGCGCATTTACATTATCGGTGTACAAACAGCCAGCGGTGCTGATGGATGCCGCCGCAAAAGGCTATATTTCATACAATGTATGTCCTATTGTACGATACCTGTGACAAATCACTACAGCTTAGTACACACGCGTTGATTTCAAGTAATGTGGATTGCATGAAATCTCAATTTGCATGGCTAAGCTTATGGACATGAAAACATTCTTACGGATGGAACGTGCTATGACCATTGGCTCAAGGTAGCTTAGAGCGTAGTCAAGGGTATATTGAATTTTTAAAGTATACGAAATTTCAAGAGATTCTCTTAGAGATAAATGTAATGAAATAAATATTCTAACGTTGATCTCTCAATATATATATGAAAAAGTAATGAATTTACATAAAAATATCAAGGCATTTACTGAGATTAGCGTTGTACATAATGTAAATACAACGAAAAGGCACAAGTTTGTAAAGCTAGTTACTTGATTCCATTGAGTTAGAACTCGTTCATGAAGCAATATATACGTTTGTACAACAAATCTCACTGAGTGCACAGTCTTCCTATAAATAAGTTCAAAAATTCCAAAATAAGAGGTTATTTACGAAGTGTCTTTCACCATCAGAGAAAGTTTTTTCTCTGCCAGAGAAACCTCACTACGTAACGATGGTAAATTAAATAATTTTTTCAAGTGAAATTTATGTTCCTGTGTCGAAGAATAAAGATGTTGATTTGATTGCTTGTTGCTAATATCACAAACGACTAAAATGCACCAATACACAAACAACTAATCCCGAAAAATAATAGTTTGTGTATTGAATGAATATTGGCTTAGGCCTTAGGCTTTGAACATATGACTCAATGGGTACGGTTAAAATTTGTTTATTAGGAACTTCGTCTTCGTCGTTTAGGTCTCGGCTATGCTGCTTACCTTTAAATAGTAACCCACCTTCGTAATAATTATGGTAGAAAATTCCGAACGGATTGTGTCACATCGTCGTATCGCGATGAAGATAATGGGATCAGTTGGTACAGACGCAAGGCCGCACATTGTCACTATTGTTGATACATGTAGGCACATTGTTTACGACTATACAAGTTTTTGTTTTTAATTTTTTTAGACATTCGCGTTGTTATTTGTTTTTAAACAAGTTCTTTGTATTTTTTTATATTAGTAGTTTGTATTTGTCATACAAATGTCTACTACAGAAATTTACTCACATTTTTGGGCGGGGTTTTGGAGTCACGTAGGATCCGGCACGCTGCTCCACGTAGGGCCGACACGGTTCGTTAAACTCCATTTAATGTTTTAAAATAATTATTGTTATTTCACAAACATTTTGGTTTCTCACGTTGATTCCCATTACCGTCAAGGCCATGGTAAATTCTACACTAAAATTGCAGCTAAGCGTTACCGACATTAGGAATCAAAACCAGGTTACTCCAGGTTATGACCGTTTCATAATGAGGTTCATCTGAAGTAAATGAAACAGATGAAAGAAACTCCCTAGGTACAGAGGATATTTGACATTTTTTTCAGGAAAAATATATCATATTAAAATTACAGTTTAAAAAAATGCTTGTGAGGCGATAACTCATTCCCAGGGGTTATAACCATCAATGTATTATTTATATTATAATAACTCTCATTACTTACGATTACATTGTTGCCTCTTGGTGGAATACCATAGCAGAATTATTTTGGTATCAAACCTATTCTGCTGCTTTTTGTTTTAGATTAACACCTGACCATATTCACCTATAAAGGCACTATTAATGGTTTAAACTTAGGCAATTGTTCATATCATAATCAAATTAGCAAGATACCTTTAAAGTAAACCACGCACTTTAAACTCATCTGTCATATCTGGATGTGGCATATTTGAAATATTAATCCTGCTATTGCCAATTCTAAGACGTTCCAATATACAACCAACGTATTCGTTAAACGCTGAAATTATGTAGTGGTTGAGACACCACGCTGGGTAAAACATTACTTCAACGTTAATTACGTTAAGGGTATGACGTCAAGATAAACAGACAGATAACAAATTGATGTTGTCTAATACAAAGGGACGTTTGTCAGAAGTATGATACCAAGGCAGCTTCTGTAACACAAGACGTCTGCATTAACTCAGGCTCACACAGCTTCGATATTATAAACAGTGGAAACCCTAAAATGTAATTTATTTGAAGAGCAATTGAAGTCAATGTCGATGCAGAAGCCGGATTAGGACTCTTTATAAAATAATACAATATAAATTAGATTCTAAGAGATATAATAAGATCGAATTATTTAGAATTTCTTGAACAAAATTAAAGGAAAATAAATTGCAGTGTAATTTTTAACGATAAAGGATCACGATCGTTAAAATACAACATAGATTTATTTTGTTATTGTTCGGTATACGTATTTTATTTTTAACAAGTTAAGCCCATTCCCTGGAGTTAAGGATTATGATATTTTCCTCATTCCCTTTGAATTCAAATAATTTGTCGTGTGTGAAAAACATTACAAAAACTGCATTTCTGAGAATCAAATACACTTTGTATAACTAAATACCGCAACCAGCATTGGAACAATATAACAAACCCACCCCGTTGCAAAACCCTTGTAAACAATCAGAGGTGGCAACAGTGGGATATTCACACACTACTGCTTTACTTCATGTATATATAATTTGTTTAAAACGTTTGCATAAAGGTGAATTAAATTTGTTAACAGAGAACAACAGGAAAGTAACAACGCCTTGTGGAATAGTAAATCGCGTGAAAATAAGAAAAACAGGGAAAAAAACAACTAACGGTTATTTCTTTGTCTAGTTGAGTGGAAGGAGTTACACAACGGCTTAATTGTTTTGCAACAAAGATTATGTAGGAAAATTGTTGAGTTTTAAAATAGCTTTAAAACAGCAACAGATAATTAAAACTAATCATGAAATATTAAAGTTGAGAGGAATATTTGTAAACTAAATATAACTGAATTTCGATTGCTTTATTACAACATGATTCCGTCGATATTATGAGTCAAAATTCAATCAAAAATATGATTCGCATTGAATATTAGAACTAAAGTATCACTATTTCCTCTCAAATTGTAATTGACTCATCGTTTCTCTATTCAAATTCAACAATTATTTTAAACATTAATTCAGAAAAGTTGTAAAGCTATTATCGAATAAATAAAATTAATGTGAAATTGACTTCCAAGCTCGATTAATTAATAGGTATTGCATCAAAACATGATTGCGCTTGATACTTCGAAACAAATTATTAAGGTTAACGGATTCAGGTCATAACTTACAATAGTTCTCTGGAAATGTGACACATCTCAATTACTGCAATAATATTCCTGATTTTTCTAAGTTTTACTAGCACCAAATCTTATTTACATATAAGTATTAGTGATATAAGTATTTCTTTGAAATTCATACCAAATGCCGAAAAAAACACTAGAGGCAAAACCTAGCTCAACATAATAAGTCAATGACTAATAAGTTCCCTCTGTAATTAGTTGAACAAAAAACGATCCTAACACTTGACATGATTTTGAGAGATTACCTCATAATGGCGCTCCCCACACGTGACGTCACTGTGCTAAGAATTCGATATTGAATAACAGCGACCCTTTTGAATACAAAAGTGAGCCTACCTCCGTACATAACGGTACAAAGCGTCCTTTCTAAGCACGTATCAATATCGACATCATAAAATATTTGTTGTTGATCTCACCTTAAGTCTTAATTTTTTCAGTTACATTAATGCTAGAAGTATTTTTTATTGCTTTGTAAATTATTTAAGAAACATAATACTGAAATATGATACCATATGAAACAGAGTTATAATTATTTATTATTTATCCAAGCTCATAAGTAATTTATACAGTATTAGGCCCCAGTAACATCAAAAATACGTAATAACGTTGAAAATGTAATTTATTTAACACATTCCTATATTATACCTAGTTATAAAATACAAAATGTTTATTTTCACAGAAATTAATTTTAAAAAGAAAGTTAATACAGTTTTTTCCGACCTTTAATTATGAAGCACTGTAGCTTCCTGTTAAATGAGCTCATTAAAATAATACTCACTGTTTTGATGTATTACATAAATTACTCATTTTAATATTAACCCCATCTAATACAAACCTATTTAAAAATAATACGTAACTAAACATTATGAAAATAACTTAAAGAATTGGAAATAATAACCAGATTTTTGAAGAAAACACTTAAATAGTTTATTCTTTGTTTATCTCGTAATTAATATCTAATAGGTGTGTTACCTAATAAAATTTTGCGCTAAAATATAACACACACGAGAGGTACTTATTTACTTATTCTTATGTCTTTCTTTATCATCAGTTGCCTTTATAAGGTTGCAGGAAAGGTCAGGTATTGGTTCCGAGACATGTGAAAATCATTCATTCAGATTCGAAAAAAAATATCTAGATTGTGAATAAAATTTTGACTACTGAGCAAACATAATTATTAGACTTCATCATCAATTAACACCAGTTGGAAAACTGACCAAATACAAGTACGTAAAATTTAAATGCGTTATATTCAAAACACATTGCCGAGACAAGAAGGTACTTAAATAATATATTTATACAAGAGTGTTTACTTTATTACTAATCTTTTTACAGACCAAAGTGATGTCACGCTCCCACTCATCAGATTCTAATTGACGCAGTCGCTGTGATCTACAGCAGAAAAAACGGTCAAACGTGAGTAGGATTCACGCCATAAAGGCTCTCTACTTCAAAATTAATACTATTAATGTAATAAACAGTACACCAGTGTAGGAGACACTGTAGTGCCGGCACTAGCATGCACAATTAGCTCAACTTGCTGCAGTTACATATTTTTTTAAAACAAGTAAGTGCTCAGATTTCATAGTAAAAGTGCTGTATTTTTACTATGAAACCTGAATTAATTAAAACAAAAGCTTTGAAAATTCTAGGTCTCTGAAAGTATTTTACAGGTTTTGATGTGAAGAAATACGGTTTTAAGAGGTCTTTTTATTCTAATTACTTATCACGTTTGATTTTCTTTCATGACAATAGACTTCCGATAGACAATTTCAATTTAAATACTAATTTTAACTTGATACGTCAAGCTTTTTTTTAGAAAAAGATTCGAACAAACGGCCGATAAAATTAACCCACAAAGATTACTTCATTTAGTTGATACTGTTCGTCATATTTTTATGAAAATATTTTGAAAATCTCCGAGGGGTGAAACCCGGAGGTATTACAATGTTTTCGCCCTTTGGAAATTGGCTATGATATGATAGGGTCGATTTATAGACCACAAACAGATTTATGCGATGATTGGCTTTCGAAATCAAATCGTTATGCGCCAATTTAATTTCATATCGTTTACACAAAATCACCACGTTGGAAATAAAATCTTCCTGATATTAAAACGATCGATTAAAATACTAAAAGAGTAAAAAAAAAGAAGATAAACATAAATTATTAAGCTTGTATCACAAATTCGGAGATATTTAAAACGGACTGAAACTAAATTATAATTCGTACAAGCGAGAAACGAAGTGGACACGTTAACTGTTCGTTATCAGCAAGTTCAAGGCAAAAAGTACGGTAGCAATTATTTAACATGTATTCAAACGGAATAAAGTCTAATGTCGGGTACATCGACCGTATCGCCTTACTGCAATAAACGTTTCAAAACTGCAATCACAAAATGTTACGTGGCAACGGACGGCAACAACCTGATTGTACCGTTAAGTGAGACGCGCAGAACTGACCTAGTGTCGGGAAAGTTATCAGGGACGACAGAGTTCCGCTCAGAGAAACGAATGTAATATTGAACGCTTTTTTTACCGAAATCTTAAAGCAATTTAAACTTTCTAGGAATTCTCACACATCTTACGGCATCAGTTTTCAGATATAAGAAAGAAAAATGAGTATAGTAGCCAACAAATAAACGACATTTTATTGTAAATTGTATTACATAAATATGCCATAAACTAAGTAATGTAAGTATTATTTTCGTAACTTGCATTTCTAATTCAATAATTACATCGAATGCATCATTTTTAAAATCTTTAATAATCGTTATCCAATGAAATCTCAACCCAATGACTGATGTCATTAAAAATAATAGAACAGGACGTACTAATGCACATTCTATTGGACTCAAATTCTAGATCTAGATAGTGGTCTCGTTATTAGCGGTGTAAAACAGTCGTGTCGTATCATTCTTAATGAACATTAATTCGTTGCAAGTGGAACTGATTCAATTGTTATCACCATCTGTAGGTGGCACTGACCTTTGTCGAACCAATTTGTATAAGTTGGCTCGGAACTGTTGCATTTTCGCACTGCGAATACGGTAAATTAATGTTCAATACGTAATTTTTTTTTCAACAAAAATTCTAAATTATCGCACAAATCTTATATATAATATTAATAAATATTAATTTGTTTAGTTCATGTTTTTACATACTCTTAAACTTTGTTCTTAGAGATCTACTTTTACAATTTAACTTCACAAATGTCTTATAATCATGAAATGATTGAATTTAGTAAAAGCAATGTAAGCATACCATCACTAATAAACAGGCACCTTTGAATACTTAGTTAAGTATATATCATTTCACACACACGCGCCGATTACGAAGGACATACACGTCTATCAGAAAGAGATTGTTAAGCCAATGTTACACAAATGGCAAAAGCTGATATGCATATGTACCTAATATCAACTTATATCATGGTAAGCATATCCACTACTGGTGATATTTTGGTAAATATGTAATTGCACTAATTTTTATTAGTAAATTGTCGGTAAGGCAAGCAGTTCACGATGAGCGTGGATTAAGTATATTTATAGTCGCATGCGGGGTCGACGTTCCTAACGCTCCCACGCCGCGCCACCGGGACGCTGGGATCTACAAGTTGGAATCATTTAATTGCGTTAAAATTATCCGCTGAATTAGATTTTGGAGCAGTTATACAAATATCATTCTGAAAAAAGAAACATTCGGCTGTATACCAGTTTTACCCTGATAGTTATAACCATTACATAGATTCTCTTACATCACCGAGTGGTAATGGTATAAAATAAATGTACAAAAAATGTCATTAATTATTTCTTCACGTGTCATAACAATAGAATCTCTATTGTTTTCAAGAATTAATCAGAACGGCAGTAGTCTTCTGTTCGAGGTATTTGATATTGCAAACGCTAAACCTCCATCGCCAATTACGGCAAAGAATCTCGACATTTCAGCTGTTATCGGTATTAGTAAAACTTGGTTGGTTTTTTGTTATTTGACCAAAAGGCCAGAAAGAGGTGACAGCTTATCCACAATAAATAAAAACTACAGTTAATATGAATATCATACAGGACAATAAAATTTTAGTAAATTTAATGTACATTTTGAAATAGTAATGGACAATATGCGCAGAATCGAAACATTGGACCTTTTATAGACTGTTTTGAGTGATTGAATCTACGTGAAAATTAAAAAAATACCTAAAACTCATTCTAGATAATAACTGTAGTCAAGTCATCCAGTTTCGACTTCTAATAAAGTCGCAGTATTAACCTTCTGGAAATTAAGTCCAAGTCTGTTTGATACTTTAAAACTGTTTACAGGTAAGTGGGCTGGTTGTTGCAACGTCGAATCGTGCATTGCCTATTACGGAGGCTGGCGTGTGGCGGGTCTTTACGACCCTTGTATCCAATAGTCCAAAATGTAGGTTACGCCAGCTGCGTGAAGCTTGTGGTGTGGACATCGGTCATGGTATACGGTACTTTAGTGACTCACGTGAAACGATGAGACAATAAAGTAAAAAGTTTCAATATACAACGCATGTATAATTGTCACTGTACAATACAAAGTTAATGATGATCATTATTCAGTTAATATATGACGACAAAAGACATAATACAATGAATAAATTATAATTTTATATTATATTTTAATAAAATCTATGAACGAATAGCCGGACGTTTTAAGCTGTCATATAGGTAATGTATTGTGTGTATGTATGTATCAGAACTGAATTTAGCACTGATTGGTGATTAAAAGTTTTCTTTAAAAGGTTTCACAGATTACTGGATTTATCTGTTTTTAAACTGTGTTTGTACAGTATTGAGTCTGTTCTGACCAACAAGACACTACGAATTTTAGTAGTATGGCGTGCGTCGCAAATGCTCATTCATAATAGCGGTTGGTCCGAAATAAAAATAGCGATTGTCAGTGTCGACGGCGATAGTGAAAAATTAAACAGGTGAGACAACTAACACTCGGTGATGTTTGTAGACAAGTTGTAAAATGACAAACCCGCTGCGGTCATTCAACTTTCGAAACAGGAAGACTTGATGTCTGGCCTGTAGTTTACATTTCATTTAATTAAAGATAGAAAATTAAAAGGGTTATTTTGAACTATGTCGAGTATGTAACTTGATTTCAACACGCTGTCACTTTTGTTTGTTTTCGACTGAATAACATATTTGCTTTCAAAAATAAAACGAATGTCAGAAGCGATGATAACATTGCACTTTACAGCTAAATAGAATAGTCATAGTATTTTTCTCAAAAGCAACTGAGGCAAACTACGAAAATAAATGGAAGCTTACTAATTACTGTTTGGACAGTGTCCCAGGAGATAAACACCTAAACTCCAGCCAAAAATAAGCAAGATGGCGTCGGGTTCATAATAAAACAATTTAATGGGCCAGCGCGTTTTCCGCGGTGACGAAACGAGCGCCGACGCATTCGTGTTGCGTAAGAAGGAACGAGATCTCGGCAAGAGAAAACTGCTAAGGTCAAAATAATATGCTACATCTGCAGATTGAATCAACAGTACTCATTATAATATATCATTCGATATATATGATATGTATCCGTATAAGTAGTTAAAGTTCAATACCCTTACAGTAACTAGAATATTTTTTATTTATTTATCAAGATTCAATGAATCGGATTGTGGTGATTTATACTTTTCTTTTCATTCAACCAAAACCTTATTTTCATGTTATTATTTGTTATTAATGGTCTTTTTTCTATATATATGTATCTCAACGAATTTTAAGATGTTTTGACGTATCATGCAAGATTGTAATGGAGGGGTCCATTGACCATGACATATTACTTAATAATAACAACAATAGCGCTGTATAGATTTTATCTTATTTTAAAATAGAAAAAAATGCAATAAAGAATTCAACATCGGAATAAACGTATCTTTCACTTGTTTTCCTTTAATACCTTACCTATATAAAGGTAGGTAATAGACAATGCTTGTAGGTACCATTCCTTTGTCAAATGTTTCACAGGGGTCGCTACCGTCGACCGAATCTGGCAATTGTTTACGCTCCCTGACGGGCGCGGCGGAAGCGGCGGAACTTCGCGTCATTGCCGCGCTTGCCAGCTTCAACTTGGCCACTATTTCTACACTCATTCGTACAACTTGTGTAACGCATCGAATTAGTTATATACATTAACATGGTCCAACCTGGATCACTGGATCAGAAGCAATTTAATTTAGGCGCTTAAAAATTTGACAGTATTTTTAAACTCGTATCCTATACATAAAACTGTCTACGGAATGATTTGGCTTAACTTTTAGAAATATACTTGCCTGTCCGAAGAAGGTTCTAGATATATTAAATTGATCCTCTTTCCTCTAAGTTTCAGAAACAAAATATCCAAAATCTTCGTAAATTCGGTTTAAATTTTTGCTTCACAATCAATGCAAAGAACATGAGACCTCATATTCCATATTCCTCATTTACCTAAGTGTGAATAACAAGTGCAGATGTAGTTAATAACAGATGCCACAACACCGACTATGTCTTACACCAATATAGTCTCTGTGACTTAACAAAAATAATTTACACAATTTTAAACAATAAATAAATTCAAACTGTCGTATTTTTTATATAACGTTTAGATATAGAACCTAAAAATGTAATTATTGCCACGTTAAGAGATTAATATTCCTAGTCGATAGAGAATGCGTAGTTTTACTTAATGACATAAATCAAAATACAATGTCTAAATTTTTATTATTTAATTAAGGAGTATTTGAAGTAAGTTGTTTTTCATTTGGAAGGTAAATATATCTTTATCTAACGTCTACGGACCAACAACTCTTGGTCTCACTAAATATAATAACTAAAACCTCACAAAATTCGAACGATATCAGAGGAAGTTGAACATTTAAAAAAGCGGTCGTCCGTATTACCGCGGTCTATTGGTTAGGGCCGCAACCAAACGGACCCATTAGGCACTCCCATCCTGAACATCTTGAATTTTTTATTTCGGTGGTAACCCCACCCCGCCTTGCATTGTTTTATTGTTTGATGACCGCACTCGTATGTTGAATCTATTACCAGTCTAAGTAGGAAATCGTTGCTGTCGGCAAGAAGCTATCGAAAACAAACGCCATATTGAAGAAGTGCTGTCTTATAAAACTACCTTATTTTATAAATTCTTCAATTAGTAAAAGCAATGAGCAATAAGAAGTTACTTACATTATTAAACTTTTGTTACCAGTTTTTTTTTTCATATAGGTAAGATATTTTTTTCTAGACATACCTGCAAAAAAAGAAATTAAAATTAAATATATAATTATAAACATTATTTACTTGAACATCCATCCATAACTTTAAAGAGCAGAAAATGGATTGGATTATAAAATTACCTTAATTTTAATCACTCCACATCAACTATACGTTAAAACTGTAATGTACGCAATTATTATTATTCTGTTTCAGCTGTATAAAAATAGTCTAGTTATAGACATAAGCTTCTTTAAATACGTGGATTTGCCTTAATTACCATAAGCAAGATGCTGATCGCAGTGCTTTGTTTTTCTTCAATCACGGAACGAAACGCAGATACTACTACCTACGCGCGGGTATTCTGCGAGGTCATGATACTACCCCGGTTAAGGCGGCATTTTTTTATTCAATCAGCAGCAAAAGCCACTGCTTGGCTCTACCATGTACCTCAAGGGTGTCTAAAATATTATGCATCCATAATTATCTATATCTGAAACATATTTATATTCCTAATTTTATTTAAATTCTAATTACAATAATACTTTGTGTCTACCGACATGCTTAGCTGAAGAGTTTTTTCTACATACTTCACTAAATGTACCTAAATATTATGTTACGATTAGAAACGCAGCTGCACGGCTTTTTAATAGGTCACATACGCTAGTAATTGTAAGTAAGTGCTTCCTCGCAGACAAATATAAATTGCAACAATGTATAAATATTGTATAATACATACAGAAATCAAAGTGGAAACTATTCCATACACTATTTATGTTATAGTACACCATTACCAAATATCACATCCGCAAGGCACCCCGCTTTCAGTAGTTTATTTATATCCGGATGCAATGTCATTAAAAATACTCAATTATAATTCGTTTAAAGCCCAATTTACGTGTTGTGGGATTTTATGCTCTTAGCCGTTGAGGTAAAATTTAAATGTGGAACGAAGGAATGCATATCCCGTATATCTTACACAGAAATTAAGACGACGTCTGTGTAATTCGTTACAAAATTCCGTCGGACGCTAGATATTCTTACTCCGAAAGCTTGTAATATAATTTAAAACAGCATTTTTTTGACGTTTTCCCAACTTCTGTGAGATAAACAAGATGTTATTATATACCAGGTTACTCGCGACTTTGTACGCGTGAGATTCGTGATTTGCTATTTTGCATGTTTTTTTTAATAAATTCGCAAATAAATGATTTATTATTCGAAATTCAAAGATAATTTGGAAGAGTATTTCTAATAAGTTTCAAATTTATGAACAGTTAAAGTGCTTTATTGCTTAAAAGTATTAACCAACTTGCTGATTTTAATATAAAGACAGGACTTTCATACTGCGTCTAACCCCCGTTTGACCCATTTATGGTAGATTTTGGACACCCTGTCAGGCACCCACAAAAATTTCAAGTTTGTATGTCTCTTATAGTTCCTGAGATTATGTGACTCGGTGACTACACCGAGTCGTATTTAATTTTTATGTATTCTTACAGTGAAAAGTGAAATAGTTTCATATGGTACTCTTTAGCTGTTGCTTTCTTTTTATTCAAAACATACAAACGAAAAATTCTAGCTCGATCTCTAAATTCTTCATCAAGGTAGAGTGCACGTTAGTCTAAAGATGCCTTGAGATACTATGTCGACCCATTCTGAAATAATTTTGCAGCAAGGCGACTAATCATAATCAGCCACTAGTAAAAAGAACCCAAAGTGAACCAATTGTAGGCAAAAGTCAACTTTACACGTCTGTTAACCTATTCGATCACTATATAACCATTTTTACAAAATGCTACTCGTCGTACAGCCCTCATTTGTTTCGAAGTAACATAATTTTCTTTACGGTTTAGTTCAAATAGTTTGGAGCTTAGTTTAAATACGAGACTATTAAATACACCAGCATCGAATTAAATCTTATTACAGGCTAAAATATAGTAGTATTGGAAAATAGTAGCAATATGAAGAGTCAATCCGGCTGGCAATTTGAGCCATTTTTGCATTCGCATTTTGCAGTGGATTGTATAAAAGATTATAATAATGAACAGCAACGTTACGCCTTGTATTTGCTGTATAATTTTTGCGGCAATATATTGGCTCCATGTTGTATACATCGTCTATTGAGTGTTAAAAAAGGGAAGAAAAATTAAAGAACCACGTGACGCAATTAGGGTAAGTAGCTATATTAGATGTTGCTGACGTTGCCGGACCGCCTGTGTATTTGCCTTTTAATGGTATATGCCTTTTTTTAAATAAGAAGATTAATAACGATATAGATATATCTTTACATATAATGTAAAGGTTCATTACATTATTATGCATATGTATAACGAACATTAAACATTCTAGTTTAACAAATAACTTATCGTTGTAATTAAAATAACCACCGATACTCGTGTTGAATGAAATATTGTATTTGCGAACCGAGCGATAGTGAATGTTTAAATAAGGAAGGGCCGGCGCGTACAGAATTCAATAACATGTTACTTACCGTTAAATAAGAAATACACGTATAATGGAGGAGCGATCGATAACAGAATGCGGGCTCTTACCAGTTTTATATCTTAATAACCATGTAGCCTGTACATTATTTTTTTAAATAAGGACATTTCTATTGATAAGAAACTAAGAAGAAAAATGCGAGTAAAGACGAAACAAATTTAAAATGGTTTCAAAAGAAATTTATCAGCGTGTATTTTGTTAACATATTATTAACTGACACCTGGAATCGATTGACAGTACAATATTTAACTTATATTAAAATATAGAATAGTGTAATAATAGAATAGGTACCTGAACCAAAAATTAGGCATAGTAATTAAATGTTAAACTAAAAGATGTGACCACAATTTTGGTTGGTTGAGCTTCAATGTTTCATGTTAATCCAGAAGCTTTAATAAAACAATACTAATATATATTGAATAGTTTCAATAAAACATTACTAAATCGGTCCATTGGTCCATCTAACCAAATTTCGACGCGTTAGTCTGTGGTTTAAATTAATTGTATTTGTTATTTTTAATATCACATGAGTAATGAGTATACATACAAAAATAAATTATAATAAATATTTATTACCTACCATCACAGACAAGCATATGTTTTTTACTTAATTAATTTTATTTATAGAAAAGGGATAGATGCACATAATCTGAAACTTACTTCCCTAGAATGCTGGGAAAAATATATAAAGCGATATAGAACTGCATAAATTAAAGTATTTTGGATTACTCGCTTTATGAACGACCCAATTTCGCATACCTATTTGGCGAATGTCCAGCTCGAAACTTCGTCTATAATAGTTATTTACAAGTTTATTCAGTTACCGGATTTATTTAATTTGTAGGTACTACATGTCAGAATTTTACTTCAATATTTTAAAAATATCGGCCATGTCATCATCAGATAGTCCAGTTCACATGTCGGTTTACTATATTTAGGAAGTATTTTTTTCTTTTCATAAACTATGAAAATAAATCAACTAAGGACCTTCCTTAAACCTAAGTCTAAAATAATTACAAATTTTAGTGTTTGGTATTCCTATTACTTTTCTATCAAATGAGTTAAGTTATAATTATACTAATCAATGTAAAAGTAAAACGTATAACTTTTTGTGTGATATTTGGATATCCTGCCTACATGTATTCCAAAACCTTTAAACATTTACCAAAACTACGTCTCCAACGTAACAAAAAAGTATTTCTGTCAGTGACTTTCGGAGATACCACAATTTCTTTTCGTTCCTAGTTTTATAAACCTAAATCACGAACTGGAACTGTATTTACCAATGATGCGAAGTAGAAATAATTAAATTAACACATGACGTGTGGTCGAGGGCGAGGAGAGAATCAGGCGCATGTGTGCCGGTTGAGTTCAAAAGTGACAGCTATATTAAAAAGCTACTAGTTAAAGCGAGACGGTAATAACCAATCGAGATCATAAAACGGAGACATAAGCTGCTGACTTCTGTATGATGAGTCACTGAATCGCGCATGGCATTTTAGTCATGGTCTAGAACAGGCGTTCTTATTTTTGATAACGCGAACTGCGAATACTCGACTGAGATAAACGTAACCTTACAACCTCAGTTTTTATATTAAAATAGTCGATAAAAAATAATTTTGTTAAGTAAAGAATTTAATTGAAGATAGTTATTCAAAAATAAATTTCCAATACACTTAGTGCCCACGACGAGCATTCGTTGCACAATCGAATGAATGAATGGTTAAATAAACATTGGGAGTTCACAAAATTGCTAAACGCGAAATGAATGGGACCCTTAAGCTTTGTACACACTAAAGCTAGAGGCCGACCGGCGCCGGTGCATCCCACACATGTGGCGCAACAGAGGCACTTTCAACATACAATTGTTTGTGTTCCTTGTTAGCGATGGCGGCCGATTTGCCAGACTATTGATTATAAGTGGAAGGGGAATTTTTGTACCCCGTGAAAAATACTTCGCTATATTTAGTGATTACACTACGCTTAAAAGTGTACATTAACAGTGTGGTATTTATGCCAAACTATAGATCATCAATTTCCTTAATTATATAGGTATTTAATATATGTTTTCAGTAAACTTAAATTAATACGCTATTTAGCTAAAGAGGAGTAAATCTTTAATTTAGGTTACAGTTATTTCATTAAACAGTAGATCTAGTAAATATTACAGTAAAATATTAAGAACAGGCCAGTATACTGGCCTATGTGCCATACAAAATACAGTGAAAAGTTGTATTTATGAGAGAAACTAAGTATTTAAAATGAATGAGTCGATTGGCGCCTGTAGATTATATCGACCCGTCACCTCCTACGAGCTTTTGTAGAAAGTTGAACTAGATCAACATCATTTTGTCGATTAAAACAATGATTTATGATTATCGAAAGTATGAGAACTTTTTATAATTATAAATAAAATAATAAAATTAAGTCAGTTATTTATACTATGGGAACAGAAATGATGTTCAATATTTGTAGATAATGTAAATAATAAATATAAAACTATCTTAGCCACTTGCACTTTTAGTTAATTAGAATTTAAAAATATTTCTGGTTCTTTTTTAAATTGAAAGCGGAATAGTTAGAGAAGAATAAGTTACAATCACGGTTATGAGTTGAATGCGTAATATAATCGATCATTAACTTCATCTCGTCACGAGAGTATAATATAAATCGATCCGATTTCTAATTTTTTTTAATAAATGAAGGTACGGGTCGCAGCATCGCTTGAGGTAAAGTGTGTTTCCAAAAACGTTAACCAACCTTGCTACTGACGATACTATGACAATTACCCCATTGAGTAGGTACCTACTTTATTAAATATACACATTACGCTGCTCAGGGATGATGATGACCTTTTGCAATCCCGAATATTTTTTAGGGAAAGGGGGCAGACGAGCAGCATGCGGCTCACCTGATAACCAGATTACCGACTGCCTGAAAGAGCTGCAGGTGCGTTGCAGGTTGACAGGCAGATAACGCTTTTAGCATTATGTCTGCCTTTTGATCATGTATTGTACTCGTATATGGTTCAATAAAGAATAAATAAATAAATATTTGGGATGAGTAAGACGGACCCCGATTGATCGGCCCCTTTTGAACAGCAGCTAATGCCGCCGCTTGGCTCTACCACGTTATAAAAATTTAGCTTGCAGCAAAGATGGCTCGATCATTATGCCTAGATGATTTGCCCCAAATAGTTGCACAAAGCACTATTGAAATATCATAACTAACAGTTAGTCCAAACATGACACAGCCGTAGTAACTTTTAAATGCATAGTACAGAATCCTGAATACCGGTGCCAGCACCACTTAAATTATTCTATTTACCACGCCAAATTGTCAATGAATGGAAACATCGCAAGGAAAGCAATAAGCATGTGAAACAAAAAGTATATTGACGCGGAGGACTTTCTCCTCAAGCCTTTAAATCCCTTAAAAAAGTAAAAGGTTATTGGGCAAGTATAGTACTTGATTTGGTCTCTTAGGTATATTGAGTACGATATTCTATTTGGTTACACTGTGCATCATAATAAGATATCATAATTTTCTACACTACCCCTTCAAGTATCATTAGTCCTGGTATGATTTATAACAATAGAATTTTAATTGCTCCAAAGTTATGACATGTGAAGGGATAATTGACGCGGTAATATCTTGTCCAATGATGAGCGATGAAAAATCTCGGCATCTGTACGTATAAAATATTTTTATTCATGACAAAAAGCCAAAAGGATAATATTTGTTTAAATAAACAAAGTTCCCCCACATTTTAATACTAAATATAATGATGTGTTTCCAAAGGAATCATCTTCTTCGAATTATGTTCCGGTGGTGGAGTTAACACTAAAAAACAAACGCTTTCCGAATCAATCGTATGTCATGAATATGGATTACGATTAAAGCGGAGCGGCCTTCAGTTGTTAGTTATCGAAATATACACATTAAATTACAATAAATAAACTTCTCTAAATGTTTATTTAAATTTAGGTACTAGGTTCAAATCCCTGCCGGAGCCGAAATTTGGGCTGTAGAAAATTTGTTGTTTCATGTATCTGTAATGTGTCTCGTTTCTATAAATACTGCAACTGTTCCTTCTTTCAAACTTATCGCATAAACGTTAAGTATTTCATGTGTGTGGGTATGTGTGAAAACGATTACAAATAACTGAAGCCATAATCAAAGCTGACTCACCAAAAGTTTTCACTTATCCTTGGGATAAACATTATTTAAATTCATAATTTTTTTCCATTTATGTAATACTAATAAAAAAAACGATTGTACTCAATTTCGGTTTGTTTGAAACTCTTATGAAGTTCAAAATCTACAAGTCAAAGAAAAGAGGACCTCTGAGAAGCAGCCATCGAGAGAATCGAGTTGTACTTTCAGGATTTACAAAATTCTATTAATAAAATACTTATTCATAATTATATATTGTTTGATTTAACATTCGCCCCCCTGTCAATTTCAACAAAGTGTCGTAAAAGGTGACCAGGTAATGGCAGTCTTGGGAAGCATATCGTGCCAAATGAAAACCCTGTCTATTCTCTAATTATAATAATCTCTGCCTACACCTGTATATGACGGGCGTGAATAATTATATCATGTTCTCGGTTTATTCTTAAGTAGGTAAAACTTCACTTAAAAAGAAAATTCACTATTCTCACATCTACCTGTCTATGACTACAGCTTTTTTAACAGTTTTAAATTTAGATATTATTGAAAAGAAGCTTCGAAATATACTGTCAAGGTTATTAAAATACCGTTCAATATTTACTTTCGAGTGACAATATTACTACTTTAATACCAACGGTCACTCGTTACTTCGCTCAGCAGCATTTAAACTAAATAAAACATTTGCTAACAACAAATAAAAAACGATGTTAAGAAAGATACATTGATTTGGTACCTACTTGTACAATAAATACACGTTTTAACAAAACGGGTAGAATTTAATAAGAAAAAAAGCACGATATCTATTATGATCAAACCAAGGAAACTACGTCCCTTATTCATGATAATTTTCTATTTTTTGGGGCTTCACGACCTATGAAATTATAAACTAACGCAGATTCCTACAATGCGTCTTCTATTTTTTTTAAATAATTGCAATATTAGTGATTTAAGTAAGTTTTACTTAATGCCGTATCAAATTTTTCTTGTGCCCATTCCAAAATTAGTTACGAAGAAATTCTCAAAAGTCGTTTAGTATAGTGCGGTGCCGATATTGCGATATGATGCCGAAAACACATGTTACAGCTGTAACTGTAACACCATTTAACATATCTGGATAATTTATGGTATCCACATACATGATGTACATTAATAATATTTCCACACATACCTACAAGGATGAACCTCTAGTATTTCAAATCTCCGTGAGCAAACTCGGAAACGAATATCGTCACCCATCACATTCTATCTCCGGGAGAGAGGAATAAAGAGTTGCGGTAACCGGGCTACGCGGAGTCGGACCGAATAGAAATACATTTTCTCTACCTACCCTATATCGATGAAAGACGGGTACTTATATAATATACTTATTACGAAATATATAGGATGCATATTCTGTCTTAGATCTGTCTAATTAATAAACGGATATTTATTAGAGATACTTGTGCATTGTGTATGTAACTAAACAAAATATATAAGTACCTATTTCAAAATGGAACGTCTATATTTAGGTATATCAACATTCCTCCCGTTTGATCACATCGTAAAATTAAAACAAAGACCTCAATAGAATTAATTTGTAACGAAAGAATAATGTTCTTTACCTGCTTTTATGTTTTTCAATGGAAGGAGAGGTTGTATCAGCCCTAGATATGCGATCGTTTGGGGTCAAACAAAAAGTTGTTTATTGAAGGATTATTCGTAATTCGTCGTTCTTTTATTCTTACATGTTTTGCAAAATATGCATGGGTGTGATATTCAAGGATTACTTTTTGTGCTTAAATAACATGTTAAACACAAATACCAAAAACACAATCGGCTATTTGGAAAAGCAACATTCAAATTAATTTCTTACAAAACAATCATAGATATACAGATTCCATTATACAGATTATTATTATAACGTGATGTGCTACATAATTATATTATTTCTTTAAAAATAAACTTTACTACTTTTTCATATTTGAGATGAGCCTTGATTCATGTTTGTTTTGATTTAAATTACTGATTATTTTAATCATCATCATCATCATTTCAGCCTATCACAAGTCCACTGCTGAGCATAGGCCTATTATTTTAATACAAAAAATTATTCAAAACACTGATCCTTGATTTGAACCAAATATATATATATAGGGCTGGATAAAGGATTCCTCTATTTTTAAGAGAATTTTGGTGGTGCTGCTTTGATACGGGACTCGAGACGGACTTCATATTGCTACCAAACTGCTAGACTAAGGCGGTAAGTATGGATTCACAGTTCATGGAATGCATGCTAGCTGTTGAAGGCACTTTTCATGCCTTAAGGCCTATGAGCAGCAGCAGTTGTCTAATGTTGAGGATGATAATAATGACGGTGATTAATATTACGAATCTTTTCTTAATGAACAAGATTATTTTAATAATTTGTCTTATCCATATAGTGTGCCTTAAGTGAGTTGCCTTTCCACATACCATTTAAATTGCTCACCTTCGTTGAAAGGGGTCAAGAATTAACTCTTCAAGTATTCTAATTCTACTAACGTTGGATATAACATAATGTTTGGCTTGGATTCTAAGGTTTCTAAAATCGATATTAACATTCCAAGCAGAGGAACTTCTTTAGAAGAGTGGCATACAGAGCATTTCATTGAACATTCACTTGTAAAGTTCCTTTATCTTTCCGGTATACTCATAGTAAAAATTCATGAACATGCATATTCAATAAGCTAAACGACCCGTCATCATAATAAGCATCTGTAACATAGTATAACATTATGTTATAAAAATAAGTGTATACAACAACTGCTCTCTGAATAATGTTAGTCCCGTTATATCCAGTATTAAGATCTTCTAGTGTCATAACAATAGAATTTAAATTGTTTCACACATTCGGTAAACGAACATTTTCTTGCAGACATTTGCAGAAGAGAAGCCACACAGGGTCGCGAGCGGGTATTAGTTGTTCAAAAACAAGAATCAAAATACTTTGTTCATCCACAATTGTTGTTTATGTTTCGTTAACCATGCATTTGCCTAAATACATGTAAGAGAATTATGGGAAATTAATGTTTGTTTTTTCCAATCGGTTGTCAAAACTTAATGACCTTGATAAGAACATAGCCGTTTCTACTTATTATCTATTATTCTAAAATGACTTATAGCAGAACATTTACTATAACCCTTCACGTGTCATACCAAAATAATGTTATGAAACTACGTGTACTTTTAACATAAGATATACACACATACCAAACTTTCTTAATATTAATAAGTTTAGAAACAGTCCGCATAAAAGTGACGGCTTTATAAAAACCATTTAAGGTAGCAGTAAACAAACTGAAAAAGCTTTTATTTTAAAGAATCTATTTACATATTTAATCTTGACGTTACAGAGATTTGTCAGATCGAGGTTGAGTAAATCTGTCGAGTGGGAGCCATACCACAATTATCCAGTTAGCTCACCCACATTGGCGCCAGTAAAGCAACGAAAACCTTTTTTGTCTAAACATAAAGATTTATACGCCTATTGTGTTATGTGGGTCAACAGTTTTACATCGTTACATTCCAATACATTTGGATAGATAGAATCTTGTGTGACTGACATCACTCATTGGCTAGTGTGGAGATCGCCATAACATACCGAAGAGAATCTATTAAATTTATGGAAAAAGATAATATGTGATTTAATTCCAAACGAAACCTTTTAATTAAAAACAACGCAGAGTCTGAATAAGCGTCGTCAAATGTTAAAAAATAAATCACCCACATAACACTTTACACAATCCCTGCACAATCAATTTAATAGGATTGTGCAGTGTGGCAGCAGAGAAAAAATATTTATCGGGCCCTTTCTGCCCGTGGCTGGTATCAGAGTTAACTAAGGGAAAAATTTTCAAAAATCTAATGCACCAAAATTTCAGACGGGGATTTTTCTTTTGTAGTAAAGGGGTAAAGGAGCAAGCGGCTCACGATACGTGATTACCGTCGCCCTCGTACATCTGCAACACCAAAGGAGCTGCAGGTTCGTCACCGGCCTTTAAAGATATTTAGGAGATTGGAGGTACAATAGGCCACCGGTTACCTCACTTACCGCACGAATCGCCGAAGCAATTGATGCCTCTTTTACTTCACTTCGGTTTTCGGTAAGATCGTGGTACTACCACCGGTCGAGCGGGAGCAAGCCGCCGCTTGGCTCTACCGGGTACAAATATACTGATCAATGCTGGGTTGGAGTGTATATGGTGCGAAGCTAGCTATACTGCAATCGCCAACCTTCCTGCGATGCGTGGCGATTATGGCAAATCATCCTAAACAAGAGAGGCAGCATAACCCATGAGTATGTCCCGCTATGAAGTATTGACAGGCCGATAAAGAATAAGAAGATAAGGATCAGATTCTATATTCTCATATGCTGTAGCCAATGACAGTGCCATGATCATTTATTTTCGAGTATTGTGTAACAAGAATGTCTTGGTTTAGGAGTTACTAGGAAATAAAGAAAAATCTCGGTTTTTAGACATAAAGCACAGATAGATCGGGAGATTAGAATAACGTAAAGAATTTACCTAATGTTTATCTCTTCATTCTTCGACGTAAGAAAGATAATTTCGCTTGTCAATTCCTATTACTTTTTATACAATCTACCACTGTGTCATAATTAGGTTCCTCTGATTGAGAAAAAACAAACGAAAGAAACTCCGTATACATTCACTTATCTTATTTAATTATAACGAGACTATGGCGGCGAGCCCCAACAGCGTTAAATTTATGTGTCTAGTCTGACACGTTCCTAGTCGTTTTGATGTAAAAGACTAGCATTTCATATGAGTTTCTAAACCGGTTCATTTTCCCTTTTTAAATAACACTTTTATTATGTCGAGCGGAATGTAAACAATCTGGTAACTTAATTTTATGTTGCTTCCAGGCGTTACATTAGCTTCATATTTTGTAATTTGATGAATCCATAAACTGATGCTGTTAGGTAGATAGAGGTTAGCTATGTCATTAGTGAGTTCCTCTCTTAGTATGTAGTCACGTTTGAAGTTACTCACAAAAATGGTTAAAGTATTGTAAACAATTGTAGCAAGCTGTAGATTTTGTAAATAAATAAAATAAAATATGAATGCAAATGCTAAAATTTAAGATATTTTACATGGAATATGTATATTTTAATGTAAACAATGTTTCATCGAACAAATACAATGCTGTGTGTCCACTTTGATTCAGGTATACCTAGAAGGTCTGAAAAGTTTCCGACCTTAACGTGTAGGCGTAGGTAATAAAAGCTGCGGTCGTCAATAATATTATTGCAGATCGTTTAACAGGCACTCACCAAAATTTCAGCCATTTTGCGCACTTGTTGTTTGACAATCGTTTGAGTCAATGTGAGTGTTTTTGTGAAAATGGAAAAAATCGAACATCGAGCTGTCATTAAATATTTGCTTTTGAAAGGCAATACGGCTACGCAAATCAAAAATGTATTGTACGCTGCTTACGGGATAGTCCACCATCATTTACCATCCAGAAATTTTAGTTAAACGAGGGTGCACTAGCTTGGAAGACCATGAACGTTCGGGACAGTCAAAAACTGCAACTGCTGATGATAACGTCGTTAAAGTTCACCAAATGGCGCTAAATGACGAATTAAGGTGAAAGAGATAGCAAAGGCTATGAATATTATCAAATAACATGTTTGTTACATATTTAATCAGGATTTAGGCATGAGAAAGCTGTCCGCGCGTAGGGTACCGTACCGCATTTGCTCATCTTAGACCAAAATGTGTTCGAATGAACATTTCCAACGCTCTGTTGGGGCAATTTAGGCGTAATAAATCAGCTTAAGCGCTGATTAATTACTGTAGATGACCAAGTTTCATACACCATTATACGTCTGAAACAAAAACACACTCAAAACAGTGAACTACTAAGGGGGCTCCAAAAACTTACCAGATCTACCCCTTAGCGACTTTTTTTGTTCTCTAATCTATTACCTAATTATTTTGCAGAGAAAGACGTTTGTTAAGGGCGACATGAAAATATAAGTAATCTCATTTATATGTAACTAAACTTTGATAATTCCTTCTTTGAACTTGACCCTTTTGTCTAAGCACAGCATTATAATAAGCTCGTTTCACACTGTAACCAATGACTAAATATTCAACTATGCTAAATGTTGTTTACTCGTTTCCCTGAAAAGCCTTGAGATTTATTCCTTCTTTGAGATAAAGTATAAATATGAAACTACAAATGACTACTTTAATGTTCAATCAAGGTGCGTTTGTTTAAATCAACGTGTTAAGGACAGTTGTGACATTAGTTCATTAATATACGCACCAACCAGTTCTGCAATGACTCTTGATGTAGATATTCAAATGGGTTGAGTGGTGTGAGTGGTTATTGTGTTCTATTTTTCATTCTGTTTCTATGTCTTACTTTCAAACAATAAAATTCTAAAAATTCTTCCGAGGTTGCAAATACAGCTTGTATCTATAAATATTAATACAGCTAAATAAATAATATAAATTTTAGATGTCCAAAACACTACGATGCTGTAATGTAAAAGTGGTAGTGGTGGTTTCACCTACTAGTTCCTACGCATAGGCCTCGGTGTCACACCCACAGGACAGGTTCACACGTCGTTCCGAAGCTATCGATTTTCATTTCAAATTACAGCGCAACCTACGCGCCCTACCCGAGTGCATTCTTTATGCGTTCAAGTACATCAACCAGCGGTCACTGGTTTTCGGTTAGATTTCAAGTGCGAGTGTCACAAAGCAGATGAATTGAAAATACTGCCGAAAAATAACCCTTCTAGTGTCATAAGTCCTGATAAGACAATTAACAATATAATTTCAATTGTTTCAAAGTTATGACACGTGAAGAAATAATTTTCTTTGGAGTATGGAACAGTCACGATCTTTACAGTATCTATCTTATTGTTCCAAAAACACATCTACGTTAAAACACACGTTAGTAACATAAGTCTCAAAATATAAGTATAGTAAACGGATCCATTATACATTTTTTTATCAAATGCCAACCTTATTGATGGTGCACTATATAGAGGCACTGGCGACTACAGTTATTTCCAGGGATTAAAAATTGTACCAACGTTATCTATTGGAACGTCTATAGCCATTGTAAATAACTATTAATGGATAATAAGCTTAGCATTTGTTGTAAATTGTCTAGTATCAGAAAGGTGGCCAATGGCTGCCAATCCATCACGTCTTAAAACAAATATAAACCTTTTTCAGTCTTTTGTCAGTTGGTATTATAGGTACTTCTTCTTAGCCCGTGGGGAATTATAAGGATCAGTTTTGTTATTATTATATAAATAAAGGCCTCTAGAGGTCTCTCAAAAAATATTCGTTTTAGATCATAGTTTTAATAATATATCAAAAATAACTTCAAGAAATTTAAACTGATATAATCATAACCGTTATTAACCTAAAGAGTTCGCAAGCACAGAAGCTATCATTCGCCAGCTAAGTGATCTCATCGTTCGAGATCAAACATAAATACTTAAAACTGCAGTGTCGTGGGAACGGATGAAGAATGGGTGCTTGCTTGTACCAGTTTTCTAGAGATGTAGTCCAAAGGCCTATCGAGGTCGGTGCGATAATGAAACTTGAGTCAATGTTTGCTTTCTGTAACAAAGCGGGCACTAAAACCGACAGTCTTCAGATCGTGATTTTTTCAAAAATGGCCAACGCTTGGGCCTGTGACGCATAACCAAAGGCCATATTTGGTTACGGTGATCCGGTTGGCATTTTATATAATCAAAACGATGACTGTTTTGGAATCGTTTTAATTAGCAACCCACAGCATGTTACATGTTGGAGAACGACTGGAACAGCCTTGGCTGCTACACCTCCGTGCTACCCACGGCTACCCTCATTTGGTCTTCAACGTGGGCGGACTTGCCTAATCACGAACTAAACAATCTTATAATGACCTTACTAAGATTCACTTTTGCTGGAGGGTAGCAGAACCGTCAACATAAGAGGCTGCTTAAGCCCACACACCGATACATAATGGTTGCAAAATAACACTTTCATACACGTGTTAGTAACTTTTAACCTCATGGATTCTGTACTTGCATTCGAATAAAAAAATAGAAGGAAAGGGACAATAAGTGATAATATATAGATAATTGACACACAGGTCGTTTTCTTTTTGGGTATATTTTTTAAGTAAGATTTTTATTAAAACTAAAGCTTTCCCCACAATTAAGTAGCATGATTTATGAAAGAAGCATGTTCAAAGGCTATTAAACTTATCTGTTATCTACGTATAATCTGCATGATGTGTTTGTGTAAGGTAAAAGATAACACTTATCAGAAAATCTTATATTTTACACTTCTAACTATCGCTCAAATCTATTAGATTTAATATCTGAATGATTGTATATTGATGTCTCTTTATCTTATATTGGTCAACTCATGTCATGTTTTATCAATAAATGAATGTTTTGATCGACGATTTGTGTTTGTTTACATTTAATAACACATTGTTATCTAGTCATGATTATTAACTGTTGTCGAAATGCAAACAACCAAATGAAATTATTGTAAACAATAAAACATAAACCTAAAACAATATAGTGTACAGCAGTACTAGTAACAAAACTAAAATAAATGCAATATCAACTAGATAATATATGTTCTAATTATACTTAACGTTGTAATTAATTGGAGGATATAATTATTAGACCCAATTTTTTCTTGATTTTAACTAAGTATAAATTTTCTTGGTCAAGATATCGCATTTTAAAAATAAATATTAATTTCCTATCTTGCTGTAACGTGATATGTAACGTCTGTCGGTTGTCAGCCCGACGTCGATATTTTCGTCAAGTCTTCGCTCTCATTGGACCGGCGACGTGTCAAATAAACCATAAAACAATCTAGCGCAACGCTCGTAATTTTTATACCAGACGACGGCGGATCTAATCACAAAGCATCAACGTGACTGGAAAATAAACCAGCATCTGGACATTTCCTAATACCCAATTACAAGAAGAGTGACTCAATCGTCAACATCTAACTGAAATGGATGAAAGACATCTTGAGATACTTAAGATACCTTCTTCAATAGCAAAAATTAAACCAACAAGTTTTCTCATTGGCGCAACACCAATATCTCTAGTAACACGTATTTTAATATTACAATCGCTCAATTTAATGCACCATTATATAAATCATCACCGTATACTTTCTGCTTGGACTTCAAAGTAAGTATTTATAGAAAAGATTAGTTAAATTTTCAATAATCTAAATAATCATTCAAACATATTATTTTCCATTGAAAGCGACAAGACGATTCGGATCCAGTTGGACTGGACCGAAACCAATCATGCCAGATTCGTGTACTGGTGACATGTTTCGTAAGCAACTAATTTAAATGCGAGTAAATATTGAACAATATGCGAACAGCGCATTTACGAGGACGTTTGGTAGCGTGTCCCAATCTACACGTACTTAGGTACTGAAATGAGATGAAACACTTGGTCAACATTTTTAACGTAGTTAACATAGTATCATACTTAATTGTTGCAAAAATGTTACAAGGCGAAAAGGCGAATGGGGATGAATATACTTAGCCTTAGGTCTGTTATTTCTAAAAATATTTGAGCTAGGCTTATGTAGGCTTTACAACGGAATGTCGTAATAATAAAAATTGTAAATATTATATTTTCACTACAAATTAAATTTAAAAAACTAAAGTACAGGAGTTGAGGTCAAGTATATATGTTATTATGATTAAGAACATCACATGTTTTGAATTCAATTTATATGTAAGCACTCATGCCTGTCACCCGTAGGGGGTTTAAACCGTCGGACAAGTTGTTGATTGTGAAATTCAATGTCATCGCTTCGAGAGACAAAACGCTGTTATTTTACTAAACGAAAATAATACAATTTTCATATTGAAAGATATTATTTCTTACAAACTGTAGTGCAATCTTGGAAAGTTCACCTTACTGGTCGGTTACACAATTTCAGATGTTACATTTTGCTAATACGTTATCTGGGAATTCATAGAGACTTGGACACGGGGATGTATTTTCAACGAGAACAACCGATTTTATGCTCAACTTTAGTATAAACTTTACCTCGGCTAATTGAGAGCTAAAATTTTTAAACCATTCCGGCATAAACCACAGTATATCACTGCTGTGTTGTGACATGTAGAGGTGTCACACCGATAGACCTCGCTTGGGTATGAGACGTGACTTGACTTGTTAATAGATTCACGAACACATTTAGAAATATTCAGCACTGCATTTCCTTAGTTATATTTAGTTCAATATTGTTTAATATTGTAACAGGAATGCCCAATAGATACACAATGAGGTTTTGATATGTGAAAAGGCAGCGATTCTTTACTTTGTATCTTAAGTATCCAGAAAATCTTATTATACCTTTGCTTAGACCAAAGACCTTAAAATACATTTACATTAACATATAAACACAGCGTTTGATCTCTTTGGATTAGACCTAGACACAGTTACATAAGAGACATTTCTTTTTGTATGGAACTCGGTTTGCAGTAGTGCCCCTCAGAAAAAATGTTAAAAGTATTCATAAAAAAGGCCAAAAATTATTCAAAATTAATGCTTATTTTTTGAGTACGACAATAAAGTTGTAAAGGTAGAGAGAAATTCATAAGAGAAAGTAAACTTTACAACAAGTTAGTAGATGTTTTTAGAAGATTTCTGGGTGGCGTTCATGGAACTTGTAAGTACTTCGTACAACAAGTACCTACCTAAGTAGTTGTACGTTTGACAGTATCCGTTTAATTTGATCCGTTTCAGAACTTTTTCCCCTCAAGATTAAAAATAACTCCAAAAATTGATAAATTAAAATCAATTTTAATACAGCAGTAGACTTTTCATTATTTTATTAGTTTGATTATATTAAAGGTTTAACATTAAATGATGCGCACGTGCATTATTCCCGAATGCACTAAGTTGCCACAACGCCATAATTACTTTTAGCTTAATAAACCATTAATAATTTTTTGAACACAGAAATAATATTTTTCCACAATTCGTGGTATTTTAAATGTTTAGTATATCATCACGCCTCAAGTGGATGGTCAAAATTATTAAATTAAACGTCTCATTTGTAAAACTAGCTGTCGCGCGTTTAACTTAGGTGTTCATATAAATAAAAAAGGGTCTCAAGGTACAATCTAAGGTACTGAATATAGGTACGTAGGTAGCTACATGACAACAGGTTTATTATCTTGGTAGTTTTATGTATTACTTATCCCGTTCGACCAGAAAGACATATCTTTTCATATATGGTTTCAAAATGAAGTTCATTAATGTTATATGAACTCATACCTAAAATATTTTTAATGTTAGCCTAAATATATATGATTTCATCTGTAGAAGATGATAGTAGCAAATGCATTATTTATTAATAACAATACATTTTAACAGAACTATCAATAATATGTTCTGCACTAAACACGTAAACAGAGTGTCAAGCCGAACTGGTTGGTAGGTATTCAGTGGCGACGATAAGGAGTAGGTACGTGCATTCTACCCGCGGCCTGGTTGCGACCGGTCATTAAACAAGGCTGCGTCGAGCTGCGTACAAATCTTGTATGACTGAAAACGGTCGTTGACTACGGTACCTACACGAAGTGGCGACATTCCAACAGCCCGTGCGGAATGTACCACGGCCCTACGAACAGGTTCAGGACTTGCGGTCCTTCTCTTTACGCGCCCTCATTCCATCGGACGACAGAATCACAATTCATTCCAGTGATCATTTCTAAACAAAAATTTAACAGCTGGCTGCCGATGCCACTCTAAAGTGAACATTGAACCCGTTTACTTACTTTATTCATTTCACCGATGTCTTTCGTCGGCGACTGTTTAACAAATGACCGCAAATCACCGAAGGGGAGAAGTTCTGCTTTACTTCGCTTTTCGAAACGAAGGATCGCATTACAAACATCACTGGACCATAACTCGGCGGAGCGAAGACAAAAATAAACTTAATATCGTGTGCGTTGTAGCATTTGTCGACGCACCAATTTACGATCGTCCCAGTGACAAGAATCCGCAATAGAATGGACTTGTACTTACGCGTGGCGATGTTTTTAAAGTGGTTAATTAAGATTATAACCTACCTTCATCCAGAAGTCGTTCCATGTGCATGAAAACATTCGGGAACGCAGCCAGTTGCTTCCTGTCTTTGAGCAACTGAGCTAAGTAGTCCGCTATACTTTGCGTCGACGGAATGTTATTATCACACATTCTGATTTATATTTGTAACTTAAGGCACGTTAAATGTTTCTATTAACACGTTCAATTAGTGATTGTACTTTAGTTACTGATTATTGTTATTTATGTGAGTTATTTGTTAGAAAAATTAACTTCACTACCACACACATCGACGTTTCAGTCACCACTAAATGACGAAGTTGACCGAAGTGAAGTTGTGGGTGAATTTAGAGCTGCGCCTGCGCTCTCGTCGAATGGATTTTTTGTAAGCGCGTGCGACTGCGGTCCGCCATGTAGGCGTAATAATAACCTGTAGTTGTCTCATTCGCACTTTAGAACGCACATTCCCTGTCTCTCTCTAGTTCCAAAGACGTATCGCAAAAGTATCGCCATCTAGCCGACAATGTTAAAACTACTATAACTCCTAATCATGCAGCGTCAAAGTAATGATTCGATTAAAGAGTTTAAAAAGAACACAATTCTTAAACGATTTGAAAGATCTTAAACTATGACGTACATACATTTTTTCAAAATTCATTCGAAATACAAACGTGGTTTCTCTTTATATTTGCAAAACATATATTATATAGACATTTGCTTTGTCTCATACAATGACTACTATTCAAATGTAGTCACAAGACCAAAACCAAAAAATTATGTGTCATAGGTATACTTGTGCAAATATACAACTCGCCTTAAGCCAGTTATTGACCGTGAGGCCTAAATAGAAAAAGGAAAGTACCAACAGTTATACTAAATGATAAAAATTTAGTTTAACGAGATTCCTTCCTCCTTAATAGCATGTAAATAGAACATAGGCCTCTTCCATAATGGGGATTTGCCATAATCGCCCAGCTGTACCACCCGCCACAGGGCCGCATCAGCGGTGTGGTGCCATATCAAAACTCCTCTTCCACCGCGACTCCAGTGGACTCGCTAAGCCTACTCGGAGCGGCCACCGCAGGCTAGCCGCCCGGCCATGCAACTTTCACTTCATTCACCCTGGGTGACCAAGTCATGGTTACGGAAGGGCTTATTCCGCCATGACAAGGCCGGAACTAGTTCAGGGGGCAACACAACATTGTACCTAATCTCACTTTACTTTTAATGATAATTACAAGTTTCAAGTGACAAGCCACGATTTGAATGATTTGAATTTGAAAAAACAGTCTTTGTAAACGCAATGAAACTTCAGGAAAAGTATTGTATTTCTTTTTCAACGTAACGATTTTAACTTGAGTAGCTTTGGCAATTACGTGACAATCATTTTAGGACCATGACAAATACTCCTTAAATTACGTTATCATGAAATTAAATGAGTTTTTTTATTTTTATTTCACGGACTTATAAAAGCAATTTTATTTTCTATTTAGTTAAATGAAATATCATAATAAAAAAATAATATATGCCATAGGGATCTCTACATTAGACCTACCACCTCCAAACAGTGTTTAAGATTTTTGCATGCGCTGATGGAAATATAATATACTATATCTTTGTCATTTAACGTAAATGGCCATTTTTAGGGCTTCATTATATCTCGATATGATCTTTTTTTATTTGTCCAACATATTTTCTAAGAAAATTATTATGTTCAGATTAGAAAATGTCAGAAAAAGAATCTTACATAAATCCGTGATAAAAATAAAAGAAATGTCACTTAAGTGCACCGAAAATTTGCATAATTAGAATAAGACCACCTTATTACTTAGACAGAGTATTACGATTAGACATTGCCTCACATCTAGCTATCTAAGTATTTCTTGTATTCACGCGAACACTATGAAATGAAAGTATTATTTACGGCCCATACCGACCGATATTTAAACGGTGAATCTCACCACGATCCATCTCAGCTAGCTACTGTGGGAAACAATTTTGTTTCAGAGAGCACGTGGGATCTATGTATCATCGATTTGGATAGCAGAATGAAAGATTTTTATTCGAAAAGTTTTCTGTCGAAGGTGTTTAAAAGTTATACATGAATTGGGTATGATTTGTCGTTTTCTTGTGTTAAGATAATACATACGCTCACACGACAAGTCTACAGACTTAATTTTACTTATAATTGAAGATTAATTGACCAGTTGTTTATGGACATATGGCGTTTATCAGCATTGGATTGCATCGATTTCTTGCAACCCTGTATGCTTGCCACTTGTATTTTGAGCGATTCCTTTAGAAAACGCAAAACTCTCTACCAGCTTTGCCATAGCCATCCTCATACCTATTGTGATCTATGTAACAGGAGGACACTTAAGTCTGACGAAACGCTTAAGTGCATTTTCGTCAAAAAGCTTTGTTGTTTTATTATTCAGGATTTTCTCTTATAACTCTAACGTCAACCACAGGAATAAAGCGGCAGATTTTCTTACGCCTCCAGCACATGGCACAGTTTGTTATTGAAGCTTGCTTTTAGTTTTCATATGTGCTAGCCACAGCGTATATTGGTTGAAGCAAATATATGCGTTGGCTCAGTCAATAAGCACCACACCTTCACAGAATCAGTGCAGCAGCATGTCGCTGTTGCGGTTCGTATAGTAAGTGATGAGAACTGTGGCCCACTCAGTCAACTAACTGTATCGATGATGATTAAACTGTATCGCATATTTTCAATCAACAGCTTAAGAACATTGTGATGTTAAAAGTAGTGGTTTTCTACCAATTTCCATTCATTTTACATTTGAAGTTACTTAAATTACTTGTAATTCTCAACGCAGTTCATTTTGTTAGCTGTTTTTTTAAGTATATTTGACAATTTTTTTAATAAATAGTTATATGTTAGTAAGGTTATGTGATAGTAAAATCGGAAACTCTTTTTAAAATTCATGTTTTCTTTCAAAATATCTTTAAAGTTGGGATGAACCTAAGTTATATTTTTTTTTCAGCAGTCCAGGTCAGACCTAAACAATAAAATGTTTATTTTAGAGGTTGAAGGTTTTAGTTGCAATAAAAACCACGTTCATTAACCAATACTGAAACGAGAAATAACACAATAGAAATAATCTCCGAAGATTTCACAAATACGTTTTTAACTAGCCAGCACATTCGATCAATTAAAATCGGCCGAGTTAGTTTCATTTTATCAATTTCGTTAAAAGGATAAATGGATAATTGACCCCTATCCAAAGCTCTTGGATCTATCGAATTAAGCGGATTAAACAGAGTTCCACGCTCTATTTCGGAAACTAATATGGTAGAAGTTCTTACGCTCGTGTAATATAGATAAGTTATATTAGACACAGATATATTTTATTCTCTCAGACTGTCGGAATTAAAGAACTGGTCCACCTCTACTTGCGCATGGGGGCCGAAACTGACAAATGGTAAATAAGCTTAACATCTTTCATATTTTATGAAGTATCGGAACAGTGACAGCGGGCTGAGCAACCGGTTACGTTTTGATGTAATTATTGCCTAGAAAATTCTGACAACGAAAATAAACCCTATCCATTGGTATGTATTTGTATTATATACTATTACGTATTAGAACATGTGCCTATGTTGTAAATTTTTTATGTATTAATAAATATGTGTGTGTTTGTATAGTAGTTTTGATTATATAATTACGCTCACGAATTTTAATATAACAGGTTTACACAACATGGTTCTTGGAAGTATTGTTATCATATCGGATGCTGAAAATGCCAAACATCAATTTGTTACTTTGAATCAATGAGATATAATGGATCAGCAAGTTATTTGTACGTATGCTTCCTGATATAATTTATGTGCACAAAGAATTGACGCATAAACAAATATACTTTACGTATGTATTTTCTTACGTCTCTCGCCTCATTTTACATACTTGTATAAAGCGTTAAACGTCGTCAATTAATTAGGGGGCAGGTCTACTATCTACTACAATAGGTATCCTAGCTTCCAACTGACTCGCTGCCTCAGTAGACACCACCGCCAGTGACAGTTATTGCGTATAAGTTCTCAAAATTACAGAGCATATAAGAGCTAATAACTGATATAACTGCAGTGCTATCGAGAATTTGAGTAGTTCCAATTCAAAGTTCTGGATGTACTTGCCATCAGGTGCATAACTTTCTTAAACGTGGTTTTTCTTTTTTTTTTAAAACGTGGTAGAGCCAAGCGGCGCCTTCTGCTGCTGCTCGAATGGGCCGGCTCGACCTGAATACTACCACGGCCTCGCTGAATACTACCACGGCCTCGCAGAATACCGGCGTGAATTAGAGGTATCTTGTGCTTCTGCGTTTCGTTAGGTGAGCGAGATAACCGGCGGCCCAATATCTTATCCTCCCTCCTATCTCCAAAATACCCTAAAGGCCCGCAACGCACCTGCAGCACCTCTGGTGTGGCGGAGCTACATGGGCGACGGTAATCATTTACCATCAGGTGAACCGCTTGCACGTTTGGCGCCTTTCCATCAAAAAAAAAATCATTGTTCTTAACCTACTGGTTTCAAAAACCAGACAAGATATATTCCATTAACCTCTGTACACGCGTTGAATACTAAAGAAAGGAGTTGACATCTACATGTACATACTGAAGTATCACCATAAGAGTTACTTTGACCATGGAGGATCGGATCACTAACAAAACAATACATAGACATATTGTTAGACTTTCGGTGAGTAAGGTAACCGGAGGCCCAGTCCCCTCCTCCCCAAACTCTCTTCCTATCTCTCCCAACCCCAAATATCCTTAAAAGCTGGCAAACCATCGGGTAAGCCGCTTGCTTTTTATGATACACAAAGCTGGCAACGATTAGGTATGTCAGAATTTGCATCCATAAATTTTAAAAGATTTTTTGAATAGTTTACTACCAATTTCCATTTAATTTCTATTTAGCGTAAACACGCAACATACGAGGAAAATGTTTAGCAAGAAAAACATGTTCTTCAGGGCATACATTTTTTTAATCCGTTGCGTTTAACATGAATTAACTTACATCGACCATCAATTCTATCGAATTTAATGTACCACAACGCTAAAACATTTGAAATCGATTTTATGACAACATTTTTTACCGATACCCGCACTGGGGTTCCATAAAAGCACTGCCATTACGCGGCCCCGTTCCGCCTATGGCATCATGGCATCTAGCTCTGGGTCTAATTATCTATGCGTTATGCAACTTAGATTTACAAGGATAGGAGTTAAGATCAGCAAGTTAATACATTTAATGATACTCGAGTTGGGCTCGCGTCTTTGTTTGTCTTTTAGAAGTATTCAAGATATTACAGTAGAGCATGAACCAAATCTAGGAGATGTAAGAGAGATTATATGTTTTTTAGCAGAGTGTACGTGGAACACTCTGCCAAAAACATATGGTATTGGCAATGTAAACATAAATTATATTAGTCTGTTTACTAAAACAGACAATACAAAAAGTTAATTGGTCCATGTTTAAAGTAATATATGTAGTTACTTTATATTGCATAAATAGTATGAGAAAATAAAGAGATCCCACCATGTACCTAGCTATAAGTAATTCTTAAGTTTAGTGTTAAAATATATTAACAAACCACGACTATGAGCATTAACAGCCAATAGAAAGTCTGGTGTTTCGTCCAATAAAAACAAATGAGTGACCGATAGCGTTAGACAGAGATAGTGACTAACGCGCTCGTATCGTTCGATGGCAGGGGTCATAGATGGTGTGACCCCAGTGATGGTGCTTTTTGTAACGTATAGACTACTCTAAGTTTGCTTTTCATCATTCCGTTGTATTTCATTACGGCCTGTCAGAAGTTCTCTACTGTACCTATGTAGCCTATGCTCCCCTCAAAGATTTCCACAAAGCACAACGAGATTACGAAGAAAAACAACAATAAAGCTGCACTGTATTTGCGTTACAAAGATGTCTCCGAGCACCATTTAACAGCCCGTGGAATACCAGAAGATCGTAAGAACGATGTAAGGAGATGATGTACATTACTAATATCAGTCTAAGAACTTGTATCTGAAGTGCTTGACGATAATAGTTAAACAGCGGGCTCAAATCGGTAACGACATATTTCGCGATCCGTACCTAACACCCTTCTGCAGAACTGCAGAAAGGTGTTAGGTTTCGTACTCCGATCAGTTACTCACATCAGTGTGTGGTTTCAACGACATCGTGGACAGCTGTCCGTAAAATCTCTCGATCTCACTCAAAATCTCTGCTCCAGCGGAAATAACTGCGCCGCTTTCGGTCTTCAACTCGGTCAGTTTGCTCTTTCCGATAGACTGAACAGAAAACTTTGGATCCTTTATTTCACTCTATCGCATTTTCAATACAGGCAGTATTCGATTTACGTTTGTCTTGCCTCATACATTTGGAGATCTGTCTATTCAGTTTCCGATATGCAGAGGCATCAGTTGTAGACTGCAGCTTAATCTTACACATACATGATTAGCATCAATCATGACATAGTCATTCACAGGTTTTAGATAAAAAAAACTGTAATAATACAATAAGAATTAAATGAGAACCATCTACGCAAATCATAACATAATACGAATTTTAATTACATTTATTTTTGCAAAGCTCATAATAAATAATTTAATCTTTATTTAGATTATTTTCGTTATTATATTGTATTTATTTAGACAGGGTAATCGTAATCGTCAAGCGTGATTATCTTGCTCAATGATTTACTACAAACTCTAGTAGGTATGATTAGACAATACAAAATTAATACAACGTCAAATCCGTTATATTTTTTATGTTCTTGTATGTAGGTTGAAGTGCCGTGTGCACATCTTGTGTTTTGGATTTAGATGTCCGGCTATCGGCCTACAGTTTGTGCGTCGTGGAAAACATGACGTCATTGCGACGATTTTGTGCAAAACCACATGAATAAATACCCCACAGAGTCAACGCTTTTAAGAAGCGCACAAAATGTATGCCTATTTTGGTAGACATACGAATAAGTAAACTATTAGTAAAATTTGTTTAACCACTATGGCCGAGTGGTTAGGGGATCTGCTTCCGAATCTGGAGACTCGAGTTCGAACGCCTATTTGGACTCGTACCAATGGGGTTTTTGAAATTTAAGACCGATTTGTATCATTGGCCTTGATACTAGGACAGTAATAGTCTCTCCACCGTTACGTTGTCTCAAATAAGCTATGGTGAAGTGGGTTGAAAAGAATAAAATGTCCAAATGACCTTACCAAATTTTAATAAACGGTCGTGAGAGATATAAATTTATATTTATTATAATAATTATAATACCGATTAAATTATTGAAAAAAATATAATTTTTTAAGCATTATATCTAGATAAAAAATACTTTTAATAGTGTGATAAATTGTAAATCTAACAAAATTGCTTCGTTTTTGATAGTAGGATTCTATACCTAGACAACTATTTTCTAAGATGTCTCTATAACAGACAATTTTTAAAAACCATGACTTATGGTTCCGCTTTACAATTAAAAGTAAATTTTAATCTTAACCTACTAGATTTTATATCAATACTCGATAATAACAATACAATGTGTAATTAATAATATTTGAGAATTTTAAAGAGTGTATAATGTGTAGTAAGTAAATTATTTTAATATTCTTAGTAATTGTTAATAAATTATACATAAAAGTTTTAATAATTATTTATTATTGTTTTTATAAACTTTAATCATTATTAGGTATTCAACACAATGAAGTAGAATCCTGCCTAGATATATATCAGTACAGAAATGAAGCGGATAGACAAAACAAGTTTGTACATCCAGCAGGTGTTGGGCGATTTTCACAGTCCTCTTTTATTTTAGTTGAGGAGAATCAAGAAAAACGGCCTACAACATTTGCCATTTTACAAGAACAGCGATCAGACATCAGAAATAAAAATCTTCGATACGCTTTGTTAATATATTCTAACCCTGCGTGGAAAATTTTTATTCTTTCTATCCTATTTGCTGGCTATATTCTCGAGACTTGTCTGTATACATTTTGCAGACGCGTAGAAAATTCCTATGGGATTATCATTTTGTTAATTAGTTTAAACGTCTTGTTTACAATCGATGTAATCATCATTGTTGGGTTAAAATTCTTTAAAAAGTGGCGAAAAACTCTAAACTTGGTGGAACCTGAGATGTACCGTGTAATTATAGACATAATATTAGCCATGCCTTACTCTCTCCTCTATTTTATGGACCCTGATAGTTCTTTTTTCGATTTCTATACAATATCCCCAATAATATCGACAATACGCGTTTACAGAATTGTCGAATACTTTTATAATAGATCTTCGCAAGCCGGTAGCAATCAATGGACTACGTTTTTAGTACAATATCTGATACTTTTCGTTCTCTCCGTACATACGTGGACATGTATATGGTATTTATACGCGTACAAAAATTATGATATACATAAAAATCGATCATCTTGGTCCGTGGCAGCGATATATTTACCCACTGAAACATCATTTGACTGGTACTTTATCTGCGCGTACTGGTCGGTTATGTTTCTCACCACTAATGCACTTGGTGACCTCTATCCTGTAACAACGCCTGAAAGAATCTCAGCTATAATAGCGATATTATTAGGTTTTTTACTGACAACGATTGTGTTTGTGGGATCACTGACTTCACAATTTATAACAATAACTACACGACGTGCTAAGTATGTAAGACAGTTGAAGAAAATACAAACTCATCTTCGATTAATCAAAATGGATAAAATTACATCGAAGCGTATAATCAGGTACTATCACTAGTTTAAGTTAAATAGAGTGATTACGAAATCAATCTTCTTAAAATTTACATAATTTCCAGATATTATGAAGATCTTTGGTATCAAAAGTCTGGAGTGTTTAAGCCTAAATTGTTGAAACTACTTCCATTTCCTTTGCAAATGGAAATTTGTTACGACTTAAACGCTGTACCACTTTTTAGTTCCTTGATATTTAGAAAGCTACCTGAGTCTTTCCTGAGACGACTATCGGTAACAATGGCTCATAGATTTTATTTACCAGGAGATAATATTTATGACCACAATGAAAATAAAACTGTTATGGTAATTTATTATTTTAGAGCATTTTAAGTACAGCGCACTTTAATATTTGCATATACATACATACTTAATACCTTATGTACTGTACCTAGGTATGCGTTACAAATGGTGTTTTGGAGTTTTTATCAGACGAAGACGATGAAAGTCCAATGATTTCTTTTTCGAAAGGAACCTGCTTTGGCGAAATAGCATTGATTTATAACATACCTGGTAATTTTATTATATATTATTAAGACTAACAAATCAATCCACCGAGGATCATTATATGGAAGATGATTCTGAAAAAGAAAATGAAATCCCGTCACAAGTTTAAAAAAAACTTCAGAATAAAACTGATAAATAACTAGTCTGGTCATAAACAATGTTACAAATTTCAAAAGTAATTTTTAATTTTTTTTTATTCAAACCTCTATCGAATTACCACCATTTCAAATGAACGTGATTGTTACATTAAGATGCAGCTTAAGAGAGTGGATCGACCAAAACACTTACAGTCCGGTGGTGGAAGACAGAAATATGCTCTTTACAAATGAAAAAAAAAATAGTATCGAAGATCAATACAATAAGTAAACTGACGTGTACGTAATGAAGTCTATGTTCACAGCTCCAAAGAAGCCTCGCAACTTGTTGGAAAAGTTCAACGTGGTCATCATTTTGTATCAATCATGATTTGTGTGTGAGATGGTGACCAAGAAGTCACGAAGTTAAATTTTTGTGAAAAAAGGAGGGAAGGCTTCGGCCAAAGTTTATCAAGATACTTTCTTGGGTCGTGTAGCGCAGCCTCTTAGTGATATATTTTTCAAAAATGTACCGTGCACTTTCCAGCAAAACTGCTCCTGATCAGAAGGCACTAACAACTATATAATGTACACCAGGCTTGAGAAGATTGTTCCAGATTTTACAAGAGATGAAGACTGACCTTCATCCAGTCCAGATCTAAGCCAGTTTGTATATAAATTGTGGTCAGTACATGGCCTACTCAAAGTGTTACTCCGACACCGACATTGAGCTAGCTAGCTGTTGCTAAATTTCCCATGGAGACAGTGTGTAAATCAGATTCGTGGCCAGAGAGATTAAAGGCCTGATACCAAAGCCAGAGAAGACTTTGAATAAAATAGTTTTGAATTAATAGCTTAGACTTCGATAAATTTGTACGCACATGTTTTATTATAACTACATTGTTTCTTTAAAAAAATGGAATTTAATGTGTAACAGAACTTATGACTATACTAATAGACTAGTATATATATATGTGGGAATGTTACTTAGGAAAAACAGTGCGAACTTAGTCAAACCACATATTTTAGTTTTCGAAAGAAAAACAATCTCTTGTTAATACATTTATATTTAACTAAAATAATAAATATTTTTTTTTGTATTTTGCAGCGAGATGTACTGTTAAAGCTGCGACATACGTGGAATGTCAAATATTAAAGAAGACTGATTTTACTAAATTAATGATCACATATCCAGATATTGTAAATCAACTTCGCGAAGAAATACACGAACGAATCAGAAGAAGCCGACGTAGAAAGGGGAACCAAAATGGAAATGATCAGCTTTTATTAAATATTTACGTTTCCAGAAATCGCAAAAAAAGCAGTATCAAACGTTTGAAAGATAAACTGAGATATAGGCAAGGTCGGTTTCAATTAAAAATTGATATGAGAATCCCAAATGACTTTGTTTTTGGAAAAAGTCAATAAAGCAAAATATTTTCCCAGGTAAAACTGATGTGGACTTAACGAAAGATGAAGAACTCGATGATAATTGTTTAGATCTTTACATACTATCCGAGCATATTAAAAAAAGAAATATAGCATTTACATGTCTTAATTCGAAGTTTCCATGGATTTTAGAGTCTGAATGTTACCTTGCCAAGTATTGGGAATTATATATGCTTTTAATCGTTCTCTACATTTGTATTATGTATCCATATTTTATAGGGATTAAAAGAGAATTTCCAGACGGTTTCTTTTTCTATACTGAAATAGTTACTTCAATTTCGTTGATTATAAACATTTTTATATCACTGGTGACCGCTGTTAAAACGAAGAAGAAACAAATTAAAAACTTTTCAGGAATTTTAAAATACAGATTAAACTCGGCTTCTTTTTATTTAGATATATTTGCTCTAATTCCCTTGGAGTACATCGTTACTATACACACGACAACAATTTACTACGACGATTATAGAGAACATCTGTTTTATTTATGCAAAGGTACGAAACTGTGTCTTGTTTGGCGACTTACAAGTTTTTTTGAGCAATGGGAAAGAAAACTACTATCTAACTCAATCATTATTAAGGTATGAAAGAAAAATTTTAGAACAATATACGAGTTAGTTATTTTTGAAAACTAAAATTTCGTTTTGCAATCAACAGATTGTGAAGTACTGCACTTACGTCGGTCTTTTATGCTACTGGTGCGGTGTGGTACTTTTCATGGACTCATGCTTTGTTGCACGTTGCTCACAAAATTCATGGTTCGCGAGAGCTCTAACAGCGACCAGCCATAGGAATGTTATTAATCATAGCAGGTGTGTAACTATTTTAAATTTTTGATTATTTAATTGAACAAACTAGAAATCTCTTACCTTGCAAGAACCACAAAAGTCGGCAAAATTCCAAGCCGGCAATTCTACTAAAAAGTTGAGGCCGATATCTATCCACTTCTACTGTGTTAACGCACAATCCACGACGTTAAATGATTTTGTTAACTTCATTAAAGTATTTATATACTTATTGTATTAACCAAAATTTTTAGTGTACATTATACATTATTATCCCCAAGTGTAAACAAACAGGAGTCTTATTTAGTAAAAAAAATAGGTTGTCTTTAACAATTGACGAGAATAACAATCCTCGTATTTTAAGAGTGTTTTTGAGTAAAGAACAAGTGTCCGTCACGCTCCAATAGAACTGGTTGGCATATCTCCTCACAATTCAAAATTCTTAAATTTTTTTTCATTAATATTCTTCGGACTTGAAGGTTTTGAATTTCAGGTTAACAAAAATTTTATAGCATAACGCATTAGGTCTCAGAGGACGAGGGAAATGAGCACATAAAATTGCAATTAACAATTTTAGTGATGCCAACCGTTCGAAATAGTTCACTCGCATACCTACTATAAAACAAAGCGAGCGATCGGCCTCTGTTGCCTACTATTGACTTAAACACTAATAGTAATTTAGTTTGTAATAATTTTAGCGCCACCAAAACTAAGTTTCCACTCATCACGTCTGTATACTTCGCCACTACCCTACTTCTCTCTGTTGGCTATGGTGACTTTGTTCCTGGAGACAAACTCGACATGGGATTAGTTGCTTTTCTCAGTCTTTACGGTGTACTACTTACGGGATATTGTATATCAGAGTTTTCCTCTGTGGTAACACATTGGTCAAGGTAATGTAATCGCATATATTTTGTACTAGCAAATGCCATGAAACAATTTTTCTATTAAATACTGATACTGTAATGATATACATAATGCCAAAGTTATGATGTAAGACTTCAGACAATTTATACAATTTAATATCTTAAGGGCTTACATAGGCCATGTGAAAAGAAAACTAATCTGTATATTTTAGAACAAAAACGGCCTTTTTGGAAGTAATAATTACAATTGACAAATTTATGAAGGAAAACAATATGAATCAAGCAATAAAATCAAGAATAATGGCATTCTATGAATTACAGTGGCAGTACAATTCGGTAAATATTTTTGACAATAATGTTAACATGTTATTTTTCTAACTATTATTTCTACTACTAGTATTCGTATTACCTGTTTATATTTTTGTCATGTTGGAACAATAGAAATTATGTGGTATGTATACTCATATCTAAGAAGTGTTGACACGTGAAGGGATAAGCGACCGTGAACGTATTTAATTCAATAACAGTTATATTCAATTTTAACTTATATATATGATATAAATGAGTAAAATGATCACCCATTTTTTAAACTAAAAAACGATCCGGTCGCAGGTTAAAGATGTAGCCAATCGAAACTAAGTTATCTATTACAGGGTGTTGAATTAACTGATGAGAGTTGGTTGGACTCAACAATCGTTCCTCCAGAATTACGGAAAAAGGTGCTACACCAAGCGAGATTCAGAGCTCTTACGTCGATTAAGTTCTTCCAAGTGAAAAATAAAGCCTACATACAGACACTTACTGGAAGTAAGTAAAACTTAACACTAAGCTTATTATCCGAAGTGGTATGTTGTAGAAGTTTCGAACCACGTATACAAGGAATGAATGAAAATTCTAAACCTTTGATTTAAGAAGATAATTTCGTTAGTCAAATCTTTTTATTATTTTTTACAATCATAATATGATAATGAGTTTCCTCGCACGGATTATCATTAAGATTATAGTAAGCTTTTCAGCACAAACACGTTGATATAATTTTTTAATTTTGCTACTGGAAGATTCAAAATACATTCTGCAATTTTATTATATATGACTGTGCATCGACACAGAAAAGAATTCTTAACTTTATGTAGTCTAAATTTTTGATTTTATAGTTTGTTATTATTTCTAAATACAAAATGATGTCGGTCACTATTTCACAGGAACAGTGATTCACGTTTACATAATATTTTTGTAAAAATCTGGCTGGTAAATGTTAAAATATTTATTTTTAAATTGCATATTACTAAAAGATTTGCGTGTATTTTAATTGTTTTATTAAAACTACAATTATTCTTTACTACAGTGGCAAGAGACGTAATTCTCCCTCCCGGTGAAATAGTTTACTACGGTGGAACAATTTCAAGAGAGTTATACATAATTGAAAGAGGTTACTGCTTGGTAACTTCTAAAACGATGAGACAGACAAAGAAGGAACGAATAATTGGTCCAGGAAATCATCTGGGTTTGTTAGTGATGCTTTATGGAGTACCTGCCGTTAATACAGTAGTCACGTTAACTCACTGTAAAGTAAGTAAAGCTCAACAATTTTGTAAACCATACTCCAAAACATTACATCGACCTACTTCTTCTTCATCAGCTTATTAAAGTCCACTGCTGAACAGACATATTCAAGAAAGCCCGAGCAAATGCCGGCCTGCGTTTGTGAAAAAGTTTTCCCATACTCACCATGCTGAGCAAGCGAGTTAATGAGCGCAGTGCCGCTTGAGTTAGGCAAATTCGGGTAGATTATCCGCCAACATTTGCTCGCCAGAGCCTAGTTTGTTTGTGAGCAGAGTGTCAGCACCACGTGCAGGTGACATTGGATTTTGGAAAAAGATGTCATAATCCCCATACTAAGGGCGTATTTATTTATTTAAAAACGAGGATTCCTTTTTTTAAAGATAGATATAGGTACCTTCATGAATAATCATTGATATAAAATTACAATTCATATTAGCAACAGCGTGGAATATACATCGTAGTCCTCAGGAGTGCACTGAAAACCAGCGCTGTAGCTCAACTGCAGCATTGAGCTGAGTGCGGTCTGTTTGATCAATGCGCCACGGCGCAAATGATAAATAAAATTTTCAATTTTATTTGTTTTTTTTTTGCATCTAAGTTTTAATTATATTTTGTTAAAAACTCTTGCGTGCTCTTTATTTATTTATTATTTCAGTATTTATTTCATTTAATGCATCTTAGGATTAGATTTTCTTTTCGTTTTTTTACTTATAACCAGTATTAACGTACGTAACGTACGTGGCGTGCAATAAATGTTTTTCTTTCTTTCTACATCTTGATTCTTCGTCGATAATGAGGTTTTAGGCTACAGTAGTCACTTACACAAAACGTATAAAAAATATTTTTAGCATATTATAAACCACTTTTAAACATAGCAATTCCCTACATAAAATCTCTGGGGGTAATTGGTATTAATTCCCATAGTTACTACGAATGACAGACGTTCTACCGTCCTATGATCGTTTGAACAAAAGTATGATTCAAATTTATTTAATCGACTCTTATAACACTCACGCGGCCAAATGCACATATTAGACCTATTACACGACCACGGCACCTGTTAGGGCTATAATATTATGTTCTGTGTTACTGAACAGCTTCTTTGGTAAGGTAAGCCAAAGAACACATGATACAATAAAAAATTACATCATACCGTACTCTACCGTATTATTCTAGGTATCGTACTTCAGTGTCCAACCATATTATTTCAGCTTATAAGCATAAGTCACTTTGCCTACACGTCAGCACTAAATCTGTTCCCTGATATGAGAGAGCACGATGATCTCCTAACGCCAGATGAACTTAAAATCATTAAAGATCAAGCAAAGCTTCATAATACCGATGCCTATTTGGAACATTACAAGTTTTTCAAGAGGCCTAAAACAAAGATAACCAACATTCTGCAAGACTTCATGGATAGTAAATATTATTTTAATTATGCTTTGATATATTTTCTTCTGTAGTTCTAAATAAAATTTAATACTTAAGAATGTTACAATAGCATTTGAGTTTAATATTGTAAAAATATATAACTCTACTGCATAAGGTTTGTTTTACGTTAGATCTCTCCGCGCAACATTTTATCGATCCTCGTAACAGAGGCGTAACTTAACAAGTTATCCATTTACGTGTCGTAACTTTGAAATAAATGAAATTCCATTATGTAACACCTCAGGACTGAAATTTGACAGAAATACAATTCTTTAAGTTGTTCGCACGTGACATGTGAAATATCAAAGTATTTTGATATTTCTATAACAAAGTTCAGGTAGACTACGTAAAGAATTTTATGAAATACAGTTTTACGTCTTTTTTAGATTCGTTCATTAACCTTTATACGGACTACAATAAGAGGAATGAAAGTTATTATAGATCCTTCAATCAGTTTAAAATTCTTAATAAACTTGCCCCATACTTCCTAATGCCTGTAGCGATCAAACCAGATGGCATTTTTCTCAAGACTTGGGCTATGCTTCGAATTTCGGCAGCGTTCATAATGTGTTTATTAATACCGGTAAGGATTTTGTTATACATTCATGACCACTGTTCATTAAATATAAATTATACTTTTTCGATCAATATCTTGTAAATAATATTGTAAATATCCAGGTCGTTGTTTCAATGGCTCCTTTATGCAGAAACTATAACATGGTATTGTTAATGTTCGAATCAGTAGCTTATATAGACCTATATTTGATGCTACATGTTGCTTTTTATGGTGAAAAAAACCAGTTAATCTATCATCCATATTTGACAGCAAAAAACTACGTTACGGTAAGACATGAATTTATTTGGCAATTACTGAATGAGGTTGAACATTTAAGTATGACTCAGATCTGGAGGAGCTAAGAGAACCGATTTTCAATACAATAAAGGAAATGGAAGATCAATAATTGAAATTTATATTTGCCCGTAATATTTGGACATCTAGTAATCCTTGCGGCACCCGCGCATTTCGCGTTATGCAAGCTGTATATGGCTGTTTAAGGCAGCGTGCGGCAGTCATGACATCGGTTGCATGAGTTGAGGACCCCACAACTACTAATATTGCCTTCGTTAGCACCTCGTCTAACCTCATTGTATTGAAATAAATGTTTTTTTATAAAGAAGTCATTGCGTGAAACTTAATTCGTGTCCGGGTGTCACCGTATGCGATTAGGTCCCGCTGTTTATGTTCGGATACTGTCTCCACTTCCCATTGAATTTGTGTGTATTATGGATATTTTAACATGGAATAAATAGAAAAGACAGACTGGCACCCAAAATTCGGCATCTCAAAGGATGTCGGAGGATTCCAGCGCACTTTCTTTAAAATGCAGTCCACTGCCGAGACATGGGCGCGCATCATTTATAATGCAGAACCATCCATGCCGACGAACTCCGTCAGGTCTGAATCGTCCCTTTGTTAAATTAAAAAAAAAACTCTGTTACTAGCACTGTTTAGTGTTTGAAAGGCACATTTAGTTAGCTGTTCACTTTATAGTTAACAAAATAAGTTGTATTTAACGTTACTTGTATAAATACAGACTTACTACTAAGTATTGAAAAAACTCTGACCACTCACAAAGATATACATTATTATAATGACAATAATCAATACACCAGAGCCAAGACTACATGGTGAACTGAGGTCTTGAGTGAGATCCAGATTTTACGGACAGTAACATAGACTTTGAAACCACACAATAGTGTGATTAACGAGCTATGAGCTAACCTTATCCGAAAATATTCAGATATCATATCAGAGTCAGTTGTTCAAGAAAGGCTATAACTGCTTTTAAAGAACTATAGATAGATATCGCTACAAAGTCTCGCCTACGTGCTGTTTTCAAGACTCGTCACAAATCGTTAAGACCACTCAAATACTCTTTGCCAGGTTGCACCGATAAGGACCTAGGAATACAATTTCCCATTAAGTCTGGCCTAAGTGGACTATGAGAATGCCTTTGAGAAAGTGCTAGTCTCTTCAGGCGCACCAAATTGACTTCCGGTATATCGAAGTGTTGAAGTATTTGTACAATCAGTATACGATGTCTATACGAGTACAAATCCATCTAATTGCAGAAAGGTGATCTTGCACCTTCCTGCCATTGGATGGGTTTCGTTCTAGAGGCTCCTGAAATTTGACAGCGGCATTGGAAGATTTTTTCAATCTGCTGAACTGCAAAGCATACGGTATCCACGTCTATGGCGAATACATTATTTATATTCGAATTGCTCACAGCAGAATCCTTACGGCAGGATCACTGGAGGGGCTTAGCACTATGCTCAGTGAATAGTATCTACCAAGAGGTTGGTCTTAAGATGAAGATGTTGCATGTTGTCAGATATTAAGCGGGCAATGGAAAGTGTCCGTGTGTCCGTTGTTTATCTGCGTGATTAAATCTGCAACAACGATACATGCAGCATAAGCAAGATAACCACGTAGCATATAGTACAACCGTTGGATAAAAATGGTGCTCGAGTGGCAACCTCGTACAGGCCAACGCAATATTGGACGACCATCGAAGTCGATGGATGAAGGTGGCTCAGAACCGTGATTTGTAATCTTTGGGGAAGGCCTATGTTCAGCAGTGGACTTGTGTGTGACTCCACGCAAATTCTAACTTGGGAAAAGGCTTTTTTCCAGAACACAATATAAGTCGAATTATATTATGTTATGTACCCCAAAGCAAACTTAAGTTAAAAAGAACAATAGTCATAACATTATCAGCTTAAAGGATGGATCAAATATAAATCTATGACATCATTATGTATACTTCATTCAAAACCTTATGAGTGTTGTTTAAGGAAAAGTCATGCCAATAAAAGATTTAAAATATAGTTTTCTCTTGAAATATAATTTCGTTTAAATCAACAACGTTATTAATATTACATAAATACCTACAGCATGCGTTTATAGTGGATTTTGTTACATGTTTTCCTTGGTACGCTTTATGGAAAATCTTTGTTCCGAAGCATAATGAATATCATAGCGAAGAAGAGCACATTATCAATAATCATTTGTACCATTGTATACTACGAATGATAAACGTGTTGCAAATTTATAAATTACACGCTGCATTTTGGACAGAATCCATTGGTGCGCTGAAAAGGGTAGGTCATTATTAATAATATTATGACGGGCTGGTTTCTGCAACTCTACGAAAATGCTTTTATTTTAGTTTAACATTACTGCGTGCTTATATATAATTGTAAGTTTATACTGAAATAAAATAGCACTAAAAATTAGTTAAGAATACACTTGGAGAAAATTTCATATTAAATTATAAATGTATTAACATTATCAGCGAATTAGAGCTTACAACTGAACAGGGTCTTTATATAAAAGCAAACATGCCATACATAAAAAAATGTTCATACCTCAACACCAGTGATACTGCTCCTCGTCACTGGTGCATTTGGTAAATTAGAATGGATTTTCCGCCATCTATCCATCGCCAGATCCGCCTTCGTTAATCAGTAGAGTGCACTGTGTGCAGATTACATAGACATTTGAAGACAGTTAATAGGCGTATTGGCCCCTTATACACAGTTGTAAATTTATTACTTGAATAATAATTTAGAATACTTTGTTTACAGGCATATCTTATGAGCGTTGTGCAATTTGTTTTACTTACTATATTCTTTTTAAATCTATATACATCTATTCTGATAACAATGTCCTGCGTGTATGTGATAGCATCGGATCAAAGCGAATTTGAACGAAGAATCAATTTATTATCATCCACTAAAGGACCTTTAATGGACGCAGTCTATAACCCTGAAGGAAATATGATTTGTCGACAGGGTAAACATTAAATCAATATGTTAATTAGTTTTGTTGCAAATGATTTACTAATAAAATATAATAAACAGGCTCTTGGTTGGACGAGGCGAAAACGTTTAAAGTAGAAAATATAACGCCTACGAAGGCGTTTCTTTTGGCTTATTATTGGTCTGCCACAAGTTTTAGCGGCGCCGGCTTCGGTGATATCATTGCCCAAGACACCACCCACATGATCCTCTCCATTTGTATTAACGTACATGGCGTTTTGTTCTTTGGGTGGGTAGAAGCTCTTAATCTTTATTATTTTGTATATATACTAATATATTCACATTAACACAGCTACAGCATTAAATTTACATTACTATTTCAGTTATGTGTATGCACGAATGGCGTCATTAAAAGCTATGGCTGATCAGATGGTGACAAACTTTCAAGAAAATGTTAAACACTTAGAACTATTTTTAAATAGGGAGAAAGTGGCATTATTACTTAAAAGATCAGTCATCGACTACTGGAAGTACCAGTGGAAAAGAACTGGGGGTTGGTCAGTAAGTACATTAAGTGACAAAAAAACTTATTATGGTACAAAAAATTTAATTAAACGGTATTTAAACATTTAAACTGAAAATACGAAAATTAACACAGTATATGCATGTTCGTTTTGGTTGGGTTATCAAATAATATTTATATCTTTGTTACTAATTAGCATCAAAGTATATTGGGAAAGCTTCATTCTAACTTAAACGAAGACGCTGTGCTGTATATGTATGAGAAAACATTACGAGAAATACCATTATTTGAAAATGTGGAATATTCCTTCTTTAGAGCCTTTGCAAAACAATTGAAAGAAAAGTATTTCCAAAAAGGCTATATGGTTATAAGGTCAAATGAGGTTATAAGTACTATGTACATAATTTACCGAGGAAAGGTAAGTTACATTTAATTTTTTTTTTAATTGATAGGATTTTTGTTACGTGTATTCCGTCTGCGTTAGCTAACTCTATATGTATTTACCAGTTTTTTATTGGATTGTGGTGACAAGCTAACAGCACCCGTATGTAAGCAGCACCTGTGTCACCCCTGAGGATTAATATGGAATGCCTCACAGTCCGTAATTTCACTGGCTCACTTTACCTTTCAAACCGTAACACAAGTCGTAGCTTGCTACAGAAATGTGTAAGAGGGTGTTACGTATCCAGACGACTCCTAGGTAGAGAAGGAGCCTAATAATTAGTCTTCTCATATTCGTATTTATCACGCGATTGGATAACGTTTTGACGGACTAAATCAATTAGTATCAAAAAGACCATCAACATGACCAGGTGCATAGCTCAAAAAATTAATTCAAATATATAAAATAACAGTTTTTTAAGATATTTATGCTGTCAAATGTATTGCCAGCCAACCTGACAGTAAGTTGTTAAAACTTTTTTCTACCGTATGTAAGACCACCGAGGACGAAGGTAGGATGCCCGGTACCTAATAAGCAATAGGTTAAGTGCAGAAACAATTATAGAATTTAATTTATACTTATTTCGTAACTAACATAATTGATAACTTAAAAAATAATTAATGTATTTAATACAATATTAAGACTTGATATGAACTGATATTATTCTTGCTACCCACACTGAATTACACTAGGATTAAGAATACTCATTATTTCTTGTCTCAAATAAAATAGATTTGTTGTGAAACATAATTCAATATACCCGGTATATTGAATTATGTTTCTATATTATTCATATTTTCAAATTTGGAAACTTGTTCCTTGTAAATTGCTTTCCGCCTCAAGCAGTATATACAATAAATTAATTTCTTCTTAAGGTAAGCTCATTGGGACAAAGAATTAACATAAAAATTGATTACGTACCATTATCCTTCTTTTAATTAAATAGACTTTAAGCTCCGCGACATCTGAAGTACCTGAATCATCAGTACACTACATAGTAATATGTACTACATACAAAGGACTTGAACAAAAATCCAGACCCGTAACATACAAATAGCCTATTTTATATTTTTAAATAACATATTTGTAGCCCATACAAATACTTGTCCCGCGACCCCCAGCCTATCCACCTGGTCGATTTAGACCACACGAAATCATCCGAGTTGTCAACTGCGCAGGGTATATTATACCCGCACAGGTGGCACACTGAGGCACTCACTTAGAATGACGTTGTTCTGGCGCACACAGAGGCGCTCACTGAGAATGACATTGTTCTGTGCACTCACACCTCTTCTCCTTACCATATCCGATGTAACGCTTTTGGGTAAAATTCGGAAGGAAGAGTCAGATGGTGTGTCAAGGATACAGGATGCAACACAACCAGACCTGAAAACCAATTATTTGTGTGGCACGAATAGTAACTCCAGCTGGGATTCGAACCCAGGACCCATAGCTAAACAGTCAGGGGCGCCTCTAACCTACGCGGTATCTATTTTTTTTTAACTGGGATTCTTCGTATGCGTGTTTTTTTAACACGGTCGAAAAGCTGGACACTGGTAATAATCATCCCACAATTTTTTTTGACCCATCACAGTACATAATATCAAAATAAGTGACTGTACTGAAGTAAAAGAATTAAAATTAGATATTATTAGTATTACGAATACGTACGTAGTTTCAAAAGTAAGCTGTTTACTTTTCATTGCATAAATACTTAAGGTGTACTAGTATAGATATATATAGCTATATAATTCGATAGGTAGATATAATATCGGATAGCAACGAGGTGGAGGCTTGCATGGGACCTGGAGGTATATTTGGGAATATTCGAGGAACATTTAGGTACCAGACTCTATCCAATGTTGTCGCATCAAGAAATATAGACTTATTGAGCATTCAAGGACCCCAATTTTATGCGATTTTAAAGGTACGTTTTGTTTTTTGTCCTGTAATAATATTCCAGTTTTACAAAAAAGAATTTGCCATTTGAATATTATAGCACTGAATCATGAAGACCATGAGAAAACACTTATTTTGACTACGTCCAATATAAACCAATAAATGGTATGCAAAAATAATTGAGAGAAATATGTTAGGATAGTGGAGCCAGCGAAGCAAACAGCATACCCTTAAGATAAAGTCGTCATGTCACTTCTGTAGCCTACAGTTACGATACGTTTTGACTGGCTTTGTCAGTCACAAATTTTTTTAATTGGATTGGTGTGACAAACGTATTAACAGTTCACCTGATGGTAAGAGTCTACTGAAGGCCACCTGCAAACACTGTAAGTCGAAGGAGGTTACAGATACATTGCCTCCCATAATATCCCCTCATCATGACAAGTAAATTGGAATACCGCACAACCTGTACTTGCTCAGTATACCTTTTTAAAACCTTTTAGCGGCAGAAGTAGGTAAGACGGTGGTACCTAGTAGGTAGTTTGCTACGATTGAATTTTCACAGTAAGGTAAGGGTGTAGGTAATGGGAAAATACAAATACTATCATCTCTTTCTCAAAATATCAACCTCACGTGCACATCGAAACGAGAGATGTACACTGCTTGCTTACATAAGAGGCTCTGGGGACCGAATGCTGGCGGAACATTCATCCGAATTTGCCGTACCCAAATCTCACAGACCAGTGATGGAGGGCAGCATAACTAGGGCGAGTGTACGGCACTGCGCTCACCAACCCGTTTGCCCAGAATTTAGAGTATTAGTAAACCTACCAAGAAATAAATTATGCCGGATTGTTCAGCAGCGGACTGAAAGAGACTAATGTAGTTGTAACGCGTTGCCGGACTAGCTCTTCACTTCTGTGAATTTCTATTCAGATTTTTTTCTAAATAGCAACCGGCATTAGGTACATAGAATGCACATGTAAGTACGTGCACGTTTTAGCGTGTTTGTGCATATTTCCAGAGTTATCCGTCAGTCCTGAGAAAAGTGACGCAGTCCTTTGATTCAACTTCGAAAGATTACGTATTACCAACAGTTATGTCTGAAAGAACAAGTATTGAAGTAAGTCTGTGTTCTCTACTTTGTTAATACACCTTTTATAGATCAATGCAAACTTTATCTTGCGTCATAAATACTTGAAATATGCCTTGGTTGGTCTATACAACTAGTTCCTATTATCATACTTATATATTGGGAAATGTTATATACCAGCATGTCAGTCTGTCTCCACCCAGCATCATAGAAACAAATAATTTTAAGTAAGCAAGGTCTGCGTTCGATGATGGAAAAAAAAATTTCATTAGCACCCCATTATCCTTATTTCGTGTATGGCGTAAGGGCGTAAAAGTCAATTAAGCAAAAGGCAAATAATTCTGGTAAATTCCAACAGATATCGGAATAACCAACTCATATAATTTATTTCAGTTAAAAATAAAAAATATTCATATACATAAAAATATTCACATACATACATGTACATATCTGCGAAGTATTTGAAATGCTTTTTATCCCTGGAGAATTCCGCGATTTAAGGCAAAAAATAATGGATTATTTGCGAAAATATTTACAGCGATCGAAAGCGTATGGCTCAAGTTAAAATCTCAGATACTTTAATATTAAAACGTTTAATCCCGGAATATACCAGGAGCGACCATAAAACACTAAATGTGAAAAAAAATAAGTTTTGGCCAGAATGGGATCATACACAAAAACCACAGAATGATTTAAATGTTAAACTGTTCAGAAGCCTATGTTCACTAACGTAGCATTTATTTAGAAACAAAATTATAAATAAAACTATACTACATATACTCATAGATAACACGCGATTGAAATCTAATCTCGCGGACAAAAGCTTACGATACGAGCTAACTTAACTTAACCAATGTTGAAACTGAAATTATTATTTTACAGGAACAACCATTTTCCTTAACCTATGAGTCAGGCGCGGACGAAGTCGAGGAATTAGATTTAAATATAAATGTTGATGTAAGGTAACATTAATTAGTCATTTATCACAGAGACCCCGCTGACCCATTTTAGAATGTTATAAATGGCGAACATTTCAGAGCCCCGAAAAGAGTATAGCTGAATCTCACGGCTCAAGATCCGTAACATCAACAGGAAACACCGAGTACATATCTGCGAAGTATTTAATATTTAAACCGCACAGGTTAGCACACCATAAATACGATACGATAGTTAAACAAGGAAGTAAAATATTATTATAGTATAGAGCTGTGTGGCTGTAGCATGTCTGTAATAATGTGGGTGATCTCGACTAGAGGAGGATAAGTAGTAGTAAGGAGGAAATGTACCGACATTGTGGATTTATAAAGGTAGGTGTTATAATGGCAGTTCCGAAGGCACTAGGATCAAATCGAAGCCTAGGGTGCGCCGACTCTCGCGCGCGATTCCACTTTATTTTACCCCTAGGACAGATCAAAATCAGCTATAACGAAGGCGCTCGAGGATGACGAAGCACTAGAACTGGGCTCAATACGGATATTTTACCGAATTTTTGATTCAATTGAGTCCACATGTTTCGGTGTGCTCCATGACATTCATTTAACTGTAAAAATGTTAAGAGTTGTTAAAGTAGAATAATGGACATATTAGAATAATCTGATGACCTCCGCCAGACAGCGAATAAACCATCTCAAATAAGACTAAATTTGTCTTATTTGAGATGGTTTATTCGCTGTTAATTTCTATTTTGCCACGTTTGCCTATTGCCTGCCTCCGAATCAGGAGACCCAAGTTCGATCCACTATCTGAAGGGCTCGTGCCAATAAGTTTTTTAAAATGTATTGTACGACATGGATCGTAGGTCAGGACATTAAAAATTTTATTAATGTGATTTATACGAAGAAATTTAATATAATATACGAAGTCTGGAAATCCGAAATCTCCACCTATAACTATGTGTGGCATGCGTGAGAGATTGTGTGTTATGAAATTGTAAATTATTATTTTACTCGCCCACTGAATAACTTAATAGTTCCTATATAATCCTATATATCTTGTTTCATCGTTGAACATCTAGAAGCTTCTCGAAGAAAGCCCATTCACATATCCTCAAAATATTTTTTTATTATTTCTCAGACATGCAGGTTTCCTCCTGATGTTTTCCTTCACCGCCGAGCACGTGGTAAATTCAACACTTATAATTGCTATTAACAATTTTAGTGATGCCGGCACTGGGGATCGAATCTAGGTTCACACGCGTACTATGATATTAAGCCGACCGCGTTGACTACTAGGCTGCAGCTCTTATTATCGCATAAAAATTAATTATCAAAAGATACATTAAAAAAAATAAAAACAGAACATATTTAATGTTAACTAAAGTAGACTTATTTAAGTAATTTAATAAATAAAATATTATTATAATTTACGTGGGCTACAACATACTAGTAGATCTGTAGAAAATCATTCCACGAGACATAATACCCAAACGAAACTACCTTTACAGAGACATGGGTAGTACTCGTATATACCTACAGCGATTTAATAATAAAATGAAATTGTTGTTATAGATGGTTTCGCAGTAGTGTTGTACCGGACTGCAAATTTGTGATGTTTTTGGGTAACTATATCAAGAATGAATTAGTATTTAAGTAAATGGATGGTATAATTCACAAATGCCGTATTAGTTGTTTCCCGTACTACCCACATACAAAATCCCGTACATACAAAAGGTATATCCATAAGATACTACCCACTCATGCCACAGAAACAGAATAATGAAAAGTTCCTATCCCATAACGTACTTTTTCGTTACCTGAGATAGTTCAGATGAAGTGTCAGAAACACGGAAATGGACGCAATACTAAAGGAATAATATACGCTATAGACTAAAATTACAGGTCGCAATAGTTGTGATGATATTTGTTTATATTATTTTTGCCATATGATCACTGGCCAATAATCGGCTATTCAAGTATATTAAGAGACGACTAAGAGAAAATCTTGGCAAATCTCATCACGCGATATCCGGAAATAAACTCAACGTGGAGCACCTATCACTTTCTATCTCCCAGAGAGGAGAAATGTGGGTTGCGTAAACATGTATAGCTACGCTGAGTTGTGCCAAAGGGAAATCGGCAATATCTCTGCTTAATATTTATTTATTTAATAAATGCTTCTGCTTAATATTTATTTCATAAAATATTTTAATATTAATTTAAAAAAATTTGAAGTGATATATCAAATTAGCTAATTCACAGGCTCCTTTTTTGAAGTCGGTTAATTAGTTGGCTTTTTAGTGCTGGCTTTGGTGGCGGCTATGGTAACAGCAGGGCAGGGGATGACAAGAATCTACGGTTGGATTCTAGCTGCCGACCCAAACGACTGGATCTGGCAACTTATAACGCTCGGATACCGAGAACCGTTGAAAATTTCCTGGAGCTGGAAGAAGAGCTAAACGACATACAAAAGTATTATACGTGATCAAGATCGGAACTGTCTCGAGTAAGGTTGCGTACCTTATTCTCAGAATAACTACTATTCGCTGAAGGTCAGACAGTTGTGCTATACGCAGCAACCTTAACACACCATGATTTTTGAAATGGAGCCAATGTTCATACAAATGTACAAATATTCACAAAAATGTTCGTACAAATGTACTCATGGACATTTCGAGTTTTTGACAGTGGGCGTGTGGAGTATGAACACAGATGGAACCACAAAAAAGGAAATCAATATCATCACGAGGACCTTCCAACAGCAAGTCATGTATCTGTAATCAGTTGTACCCTAACATTAGGGCCGAGCGGTCTTGATCGATGAAGTCGACGCGTCGTCCTCCTCGTACCCTCGTATCCAAAATTCGCAGAGCTTTCAGCTCGAATTGCATAATCGCTTAGTGTTTTATCGAAAAGAGTCAACTGGCCAATTTGAAAATCTAAAGCGGTGCCATTATTTCCACTGGAGCTGAGATTTTGAGTGAGATTAAGACTTTTTATGGACAGCTGTAGACATCGTCGATGAAACCATACGCTAGTGAGTACGTGAGTTTGCTAATCCGACACTGTTCCAACAACGGACGTTTAAAAACGGCAAAGCGCCGGGTGAAGACGAAATTACAGCTGAGCTTCTGGAAGCGAGTGGAAAACCGATACCTGTAATTCTTCAGTGGTTGTTCAATTCCGTCATTCGTGGTGGTATTATGCCGAAAGCATGGAGTGGAAGCAGGGTTGTCCTATTATTCAAGAAAAGGGATAACTGCCTACTGAAGAACTATAGACCGATATCACGTCTTAACCGAGTCTGCGCGCTTTTTCGAGAGTCATCACAAATCGTCTAACAAATAGACTTCTACCTCCCGAACATAGCGGTTTCCGAATAGACCACATACATACTCTTCGCCAGATAGTACAGAAGACCTTGGAACACAGTTTACCATCATGTCAGGCGTATCTGGATTCAGCCGAAATTTGGGCAACGCTACAATCTCTTCTACGGTGCCACATAGACTCCCGGTATATTGAAGTGTTGACGTGTTAGTACAATGTGGCTACAATATCTATTCGAATATAGAACTAGAGTACAAATCTCATTTAATCGCACAAAGGGATAAGACAGGGTGATGTGATATGCCCGATACTCTTAACTACTATATTTAACGATGTTTTTAAGCATAAGCAGCTTACTGGAAAGGATATGGATATCAACATCAATGATGAATACACCGTATAAAATACCGTCGACATTATAGCAGGATCTTTCGATCCTGCTTAGCACAAAGCTCCGTAACATCAATAGTAACTCTCACAGGATGGTCTTAAGATGACTATAGAGACAAGACTAAGATCATGCCTTACATCCGTTACCAATACCGGTTGTTGTTGGGGCCCTAGGCACGAAATCTTTGCCAAATGTTTATACCTAGGTAAAATTGTCCGACTAGGTAAGTGTAACTTCGACCGAAAGTTCGATCGACGAATCCATTTCAGCTGGAGAGCGTTCGTGAAACTACGCCACATCTTCACGTGTAGTGTATACTCATTGGTAGGTAGAGGTACCTCTAAACCTCAAGTGTGTTGGCAACACACCGTGATGCCTTACGAAACCGAGGCGTGGGGTTTTACTGCAGGCCGTATGTAAGTGCTCAAAGATGCTCAGCGGGCTATGGAAAAGACTATGCTCGGTGTTTCTCTGCATGGTAGAAACCGCAATCGCGATATCCGCAGCAGAATTAGGAGAACCGACATGGACGTAAATCAAAAAGCTGAAGTGGCAATAGGCCGGCCACCTAGCTCACAGAACTGACTACCGTTGTGGAAAAGGTGGCAACCTCGTACCGGTAAACGCAGTATAGGACGAGCCTCACCAAGATGGAGTAACGACTCGCAGTGTTGCGTGATGTCGATGGATGCAGATGGCGCAGGATCGCGCTTTATGGAAAGCTTAGGGCGAATCGTATGTACAACACCGAACTTATGACAGGTTGGAACGACGTTGATGATGAATAATTTAATGTTTACTTTTAACATACAAAAACAGAAATTTGTATTGCTGCAACACGTAATGAGTTATAAGCATGGTAGATACTGTAGATAACAATCGCGAAATATCGTTTTGACAATCGCATCATTAACCCAAATGTAACATAATTTATGTCCATCTCACTGCTTTTAATTATGGCGACATCTTCCTGTTGATAGGATAGGTATTAGGAGTGACAAGGCCTTTTTGTTCCTCCGTTAAGTATGAACCTCATGACCTCTGCAGACAAGACATGCGCATTGCTGGTGCATATTTAAGCACCTACTTTGTTGGAGTAATAACATTAACATTATGTTGATATTTTTCAGATTACCTCATTATGTTCCTTTCATATGTAGATTTTATGGTACTGGTATATCAAATGGCTTTCATGTCAAACATTTACTTTTTTCATATCTGCGTTGTGTTCGACGCCATTTTCTTATATAAAGTTTTCTTAGATATGCATACTGGTTACACAAATCGTTATGGAGACTATGTTCTTAATCCAAGAAAAGTACGAAGCATGTAAGTGTTCTGTTTATTACTTCTTTGGTGGTACCTAAGCTGTAGAAAATATTAAAATAGGTTTCTGAGAAACTTGTTTTTAGACAATAAAAAAATGTGTTTAATGGTTTCATAAAAGTCAGAGCTTCTGTGCATTGAAGGACATTATCATGTTGACCACCTACGATTTCGACATATTTTGGCGACAGTGACTTTGGTAATACAAAAAAGTTGAAACACAAGTATTAGACTGGCTCTTCTCACCTCCCTGTACCGCTTTGATGAAACATATCTTCACTATTTCACTTTCATATTATAAGTAAAAAGGGATGAAAGAAGGAATAGACCATTCGTTTTCAAATTATCAACCTCACCTGAACACGACACATAATAAAGTTGGACATTGATTTGGATTTTACGTCATCAATGGGTTGTCAGATGATATTAAATCCACCTGGAATACGCCAAATGCAAATCATGCAGGTTGATAATAGTAAGCAGTATCACTATTGCGATTATAGTATAAGTAAAAGTTTGTACAAATCGAGTTTACATAAGAGTTGTACAGATGAAGTCCGCATGCAGTTGGTGAAAACTGCCGAGTAACGGACGAGCCTCCAGCGGCCGACTCATGGCGGAACATCCACATATGCGGAACCCAAATCTTACAAACTAGTGATAGGAATGAGCATCTATTGATAGATTGCTTAAATAGAAGACTCATATTATGACACTTCCGTCGTTGTTTATTTTAGTAATGATTATGTACGTACGGAAAACTTTGAATTTATTTAACAAAAGAACTGGCTGTCTCCTGTACAACGGGTTACGCTAAGTGTTTCTTAATTTAATTGACAATAACTATTTTTTTTAATGGGAAAGGCGGCATACGAGCAAGCGGTTCACCTGATGGTAAGTTATTACCGTCGCCCACGTACATCTGCAACACCAGAGGTGCTGCAGGTGCGTTGCCGGCCTTTCAGGATATTTGGAAGATGGATGGGCCGCCGGATACTTCACTAACCGAACGAAACATTTACTGTGACTATCTGTATAATCTTTTGTCAGCCTTTAATTCCAAAGAATAATTACTTTAGCGTATTCCGAGATGACCTTTTAAGCGCTAAACTCAAACTATAGTTGTAGGGATAGAAGGGATGGTAATACCTCATCATTTCGGGTAAACTTCGCCCTCGCTGCGCACATTTACATGCTATGATAGGATTAAACAATCCGTTAGGATTGCAAAGAAATAAATTGAAGTGTCCATAATTTAAGTTATTTTTTCCGCGTTTACACAATTACTGCAGTATTTTTAAAAATCAGTAACACCAGATAACAAGAATATAGTCGTTTCTTAATGACAGAAAACGCAATGCTTCGCTTTTTAAATTTTATTCATCTTTTCATCTACTATATTTTTCTTTCAGGTATTTTTCTAAAGTATTCCTAAGAAGGCGAGATTTTTTATCAAGTCTACCAATAAGTTACATTGTAATGGCTATTAATTTAAATCCGACTATAAAAAAAGCGCTGTTCTGTTACCTCCGAACGCCACAGCTATTTAGGATTACATATCTCTTTGCAAACAGACAACATAGAAAAATATCTATTGGATCAGCCAACTTGTTTCTTAAACTCATGTAAGATCGCAATAATTAACACATCAATGTTTATATGTACATAATAAACTATGTACATTTTTTCTTCACAGTACAATCGCAATATGGGCGTCAATATTATCACACGTTAACGCGTGTCTTTTCTTCAAGCTGTCTTGCTTGACGCCGGTACACTGCACCTCAGAAAATTGGATGTCTAAAGACGAATTGAACTTGCGTGCACATTATGCAGAGGTAAGATATTGTTTCAGGTAACATTAAATAGGTTAGGTTAACTGTGCTATCTAAATTAATTGATACTTTTTGTATTGAATTATTGACATTTGCATCAGTCGAATATGTTGTAATGTAAATATAATAATTGAGATCATAATGTAGCTAGCTGGCAAGCCTATTCTATTCTATTAAAGTTTGACAACCATATAGTTCAGCCGTCAATTCACTGAGCTGTGGATCATAGGTTAGTAAGCGCTCCACCATGTCTGACGTTCGAACTTTCTCCAATTTATATGGTGAAAATGGGCGAGAACACAGGAAGATCACGAACACATATCCTGTACAGCGGAGTTCTTCTCTATAAAGCCATGTTTAACCGGGTTAATAAAGGCGATAGAGAAATGAAACTGTCTAACTAGTTTCTGTATCCCTTTCAGTGTCATTATAATTCTAATATGACTCTTAATGATAACAAAAATAATTCAATTGTTTCAAAGTTATGTCAGTGGAAAATCAACTAATGGAAAGTTGATAAGTAATAAGTAGGCTGAGATTGCCTTTTTTTTTTGGCCGGATTTTCATTTTGGTGTAATTCTGACACACCTTTCTCACCTCATTCATACATGTACATCATACAGGCTCGTTGGTTGTTTAATTGTTTATAAAGAAGCCAATTTAATCAATATTATTACAATGATTGAAATATATCTAATTGTCATACAATGTCATACATTCTGCACCATCATTTTGTTTCTGTACGGTTTCCTCGTTTACTTTTTCCACGTATTCAAAGCAACTAAGCATCCTTGATAAAAAAAATTAAAAGTAATTTATTTTTATTGGATTGCGTGGACAAACAAACTAAGAGTTTCCTCCTAATGGTAAGGAGCTACTGAAACTAATTGGCACCTGCAAACAAATTCTATTAAAGAAGGTTACAGATACGTTGTCACCCTATGACAAGATGGAATGCCTCAGCCTGTAAATATAATGGCACAGTAAACTCTACAAACCGGAACTCATCATTGGCTGCACTACTGATAGGCCTTTTTAAACGTGGTAGAGCCAAGCAGCGGCTTTTGCTGCTGCTCGAATAGGCCGGCTCGACCGGATTGGTACCACTACCTCGCAGAATACCGGCGTGAAGTAAAGGCATCTAATACTTATGCGTTTCGTTCGGTGAGTGAGGTATCCGGTGGCCCACTCCCACTCCTCATCCTCCCTTCCATCTGCCAAATATCCTTAGAGGCCGGCAACGCACCTGCGGCACCTCTGGTGTTGCAGATGTACGTGGGCGACGGTAATCACTTACCATCAGGTGAACCGCTTGCTCGTTTGCCGCCTCACTCATAAAAAAAAGGCAGTAGAAAATGTAAAATGGTGGTACCCACCCAGACGAGCCGTCGAGCCAAGTAGAGACAGAGCCTACAACCTAGTAAAATGAATTACCGACATATTAATTTTGAATGTTTTTAGGGAAAGTACTTTTCACTCTACATAGCTTCTTTATGGTATATGATAAATTTGCTGACAATAACGGGCACAGGAGACGTGTCATCACAGAACGATTTCGAAGTCATAGAAACAATTATTATCATTATTATTATTAAATTTTGTACAGGTAATTTAACATTTCAAATTCGAATCTACGTATACGTAAAGATTTATGCAAGATAAAAATGTATTATTGAGTTTAGTCTGAGTTTGGTAATTCGGATCTTGTCATATACGTTCCAAGACATACTGAAAATACAGTATAAGACTCCAATCAATACCTGTCCGGTATTTGCATTATATAGGTTTTATAAAACTTTAAATATTTTAGAGACTTCTTTTTAATTATACAGAAAGCCATCAACAAGAGTAGTCAAAGCTGGCGGAAGTGCAAAAAATAATTATTTACACTTATGTTCTATCCTCAATTATATTGATCTACTTCACAGTTTAGTACAATACCTAAATTTCTTTTTTGTTTAGGCCTCCTAATATCGGAGATGTCGGCTATGATAACGGCGCATTCGTCCTCACGTATCGCATACGATTACGAAATAAATGAACTGAGAGACGGCCTTCGGGACACAGACCTCAGTGACCATCAGATGAACAAGATGTGGGACTATGTATGCGAACTATGGAATCGACAACAAGGGAGACAGGTGATACAGGTTGTTTTATTAAGAAGCCGTGACAGGAGCAGCGCTACGTGGTCAATGAAGTATTAACAGAACTACAACCACTCTTGATTAATGAACCGAGCAAGATGTAGCTGTGAGATCTGAGGATTATAATGTAATGCCTCGTTACCAGTATTAGGGTCTCCGGATTTCGTCATAGAATAGAATAGGTACGATTTACGAATCGCATTAACAGTCAATACATTTCCGCAGCGTAGCTCTTCTCTATACCTGGAAAATTGTTTATACGATAGGGATACAATTCGGCATCGTTAGAAGAACATGCAGTGACAATGGAACGGGAACGTTTCAGTGTACTGTTTTTTTTTCAAAGTAAACTTGAACATTTTAACTTGTCATGTACTCAGTAATGTGTAACTATCTTTATGCTCATGCGATAAGAACAAACTAACAATACATAAAAGATCCTTAATATACTTATCCAAGATCTGAGGCTCAGTTGCCGAAATTGGCCAAATGGGTGTTCGGAGATGATATTTCGAGTTCTCAGTTATTAATACACACTACTTAAGTTTAAGAAAAACAGTAATTAACTGTCGGAATAATAATTATTTTGGATACAGATCTGCTAATGTCAAGGGTGATAGTACTGAGTGAAACGAGGTCTCGCTATAACGGTTCCTTATAACTACACCGTTAAATAAGCCATGATTGATTTTGTTACAGATGCCGAAGTTAGTATACAAGCTACCGTTTCGACTTCGCTGCCAGATTATGCAGGCGGTTTACGGTTGTCACATCAGAGAGTCCGTCATATTCAGCAAAACTGACGACGACTTCAAGAGAATGTTGGTTATGTGGATGAAGCATTGCGTGTTCTTCCCTGGTAATTACATTGTTCAACGAGGAGATTCCGATCAATGTATTTACTTCATACATAGAGGAGAGGTAACACGAATTATTATATTCACGCTTTATATTATCGGTTACGTGACTTCAAATATTCGTGCATAGTTAACTACGACTAAAATACTATAGTCTACAACGTGCACGTTCTTACGCCATGTTTCAAAAGCATATATTGGTATTTACCAGTTTACTTACGAGTTTAAAGTGGGACCAAGGGCTAGCTAGCTATTTCTAGAGTTATTAAAGATTGATTGACTTTTTTTAATCAAAATTAGTAGAATTCTCGTTACTCTTTTCTTCGTGGAGACTGCCCTACAGATGGACACACTTCCATCATTAGGGCAGTGAAAGGATAACCATTTCGCCGGACCTACCGGTTTAATCCCTTACGGTTTTTATTGCCGCTATTCTGCGTGGGGCAGACGTTAAGCTACGTACACGGACAGCGCTACACGTAGGTGTTTTACCGGCATGTGACAGATCTCACTCCCGTATCCGCTTTAATTACAGGGGAGGGCCCTGGCGGGATATTGCAGAGTCCTTAAAACTACAAAGACCCTGCTACTTCCCGAAGCACCCATACCCCGAGGGCATCAGCATGCTCGTTATCTTTTTTTTTTCATGTAAGGAAATACCTCGGGGGGTTAAAAATTACTCATTCTCGAGCTTGCGCCCACTAAAACCAGAGGTGTTCCGCCTTTGCCGCCTCTCGACAGGGCCATAGAAACTCTCGCGCACACACCCACAGCTCCATCAGCGCTTGCCCTCCTCGGGAAAGGACTCAGCCTATCTTTCTTCTTTCTCACATTGAGCGCCAGACACGGACACTCCTACTTACACGGCTTTTTACTTCACGTGGGTAACGTACCGCAAGAGGCCATAGGGGTCAGGAGAACGATCACTCGGAAACACCAGGCTCCTGGGCCTGGCTGTGGTGGTATTATTGTTACCTACTCAAACAAAGTTTTAAACATCTTGTTTGCTTAATAATTGATGAATCCGATTTACTATGTTAAACAGCGCTCAGTAACATGTGAACTTTTAACACTACAAACTTTGTGTTTACTTACAGTTTGTAAAGTTAATTCGCACAATTCCTCCTCTCACCCTCCCTTCCACAAATGCGTGCACTTCTTCTTTTCTTTCTTCGGACTAGGAAATGTTTAACATATTTTTTTTCATGCAGAATTGTACGTAAGTAATTTCTTTTTGAAATGATACATTTCTGTAAAGTATTGCCTGATTCTATCAACTATCTTACAACATAGTAAGAGTAAGTACATAGCAAGTACCACTAAAGATGTTAAATTAAATTTTGAAAGTTAAGTGCCGAATTTACCACATACTTGGCGCCGCAAATAACATCTTGCTTAAACCTGCGAGGCTAAGAAAAAAATATTTCAATGACTAATGACAATACGACAACATTGGAGCAGCGTGGCGAGCTGCTCGGGTGCAAATCTTCCAAAAAAATATAGGTGATATATATCAGAGAGTTGAGTAGTGGGACATTTATAGGCTACTAGTTTACTTATTTTTATAGTTCTATATAACACCAATTTCAGGAAATGTACATACCCGAGAAATAAAAACGGCATGGCATGCCGCCAACACGCACTGATTCAATTAGTGAACCGTTAGGCAGACTAGGTCACTTGGAGGTAACCTAAACTGGTATTAAATATAATTTAGAGGAATACGCACTAAAATAATAAAAATTTAAAAGAATGGTCGCATTGCGAGACAGAGTAAGCGTGCAGTACAACAAACAATGGCGATGTATCTTTTACCCTTGTTGGCGATGTGCCTTCAGACGGCCGGTCTTTGCCCTCATTTTTACACCGATATAACGTCTGAGTAATGTCAGCAATAGTAGAGTTTTACATACTTTTCCCAATTTCAGGTTGAAGTGTTGACAGTACATCCGAATTTGACAGAATCTATTTACGATGTTCTGGGTCCCGAAGATAGTTTTGGTATAGCACAGGTATGAATAATTAAAAAGTAATACTTTTAAAAAACTATTAGTAATATTAAAGGACTCCTTGGCACTTCAAAATAATGTAAGATGTCATTTGTAACATATTATAGTGAAGTGAAAACGATCGCAACGCGACACTTCCACGTCTTCACTTTCCAATATCCAATTTAAGATTATGCAATAAGATAGTAGGAACGTTCAGATGGTTTTTTATGGGAAAGGTGGAAAACGATCCTGATAAGTGATTACCGATGCCCACGCATATGCAACACCTGAGGAGCTGCAGGTGTGTTGCCAGCCTTAAATATTTAGAAGAGGGGTAGTCGGCCTCCGATTTAGTACTCACTCAACGAACGAAAGGTAGAAACACAAGATGCTTGTATTTTACACCAGCCTGCGAGGCCGTTCGAACCGCCCATTCGAACAACACATGCCGCTTGGCTCTACCGCGACTCACAGCAACCCAAGGGCTCCTCTTAAGTGTATGCGAGATTTCGGCTTTGGTTACCGTCGATAAGGGTAAGCTGCAGCCCTTGCGTCACTCCGAATGATACAAACACACGCGTACCCCGATCATACAATAGGCCAATAACGCAACAGGCGTGGCGTCTTAAACGTAGTAGAGCCAAGCGGCGGCTTTTGCTACTGCTCGAATGGGCCGGCTCGACCAGATTGGTACCACAGCCTCGCAGAATACCGGCATGAAGTAGAGGCATCTTGTGCTTCTGTGTTTTGTTCGGTGAGTGAGGTAATCGGAGGCCCACAACCCCTTCCCACCACCCTCCTCATCCTCCCTCCCATCTACCTAATACCCTTAAAGCCCGGCAACACACCTGCAGGACCTCTGGTGTTGCGGATGTACGTGGGCGACGGTAATCACTTACCATCAGGTGAACCGCTTGCTCGGTTGCCGCATTTCCCATAAAAAAAAGGCATGCCAAGTTCTATCCAGTGATCTGTTACATACATTATCTGAGCATATGGTGTCCATGCCCGCCCATAAACCGGTTCATAATTGAAGTACTTAGGTAGTAATATTCTACAACATTGCAGGGCTTGTTCGTGGGTGTACAACATTACTTTTCATTCCGAGCTCGCACTGTGGTCGACATCGTATACTTGAAGCTGGATGAATGGAAATATTTACTGGATTTCTATCCGAAATCAGCTAAGCTTGTGAGGAAAAAAGTAGAAAATGTGTATTTAGCTATTTAATACAATGTATATTGACAATGAATTCAATGTTATATAAAAAATATTGGTATAAATTACGTGATAATTGTACAATTTACATATTAAAAGGTATAGATAGATATGTAAAGGTTAATGGAAGACTAGTAGAGAATGCGTCTTGTCATTAAGTCCGCCTTTTTGCAATGCAAATAATGTTTAAATAAATAAAGATTAACCATTTTACTTTCTATATGTTGTATGCATAATTATTGTCGTTTGGTTGCGGCGTTACGCGACGCAGCTTCGATCCCCGCACGGGACAAATAATTGTATCATACAAATACTGTTCTTGTTCAGGGTCTGGGTGCATGTGAGATCTACGTAAGTGGTAAAGTGTTGCCGTTTTTTTTAATAAAGAGAAAAAAGAAAAATAAAGATACATATACATTAACAAAAGTAACAATTTTATACAAATTTGATTTTTCATCTGCTACATTCAATGAAAAACACTCTAAAAACTAAAACAACAAATGACTGAGTACAACACTAATATTTCTAATACAAAAGTATTTAAAATTATACCGCATTATTCCTTCTCTCGCTTTCTCTTCCTAGTGATCCTCTGAGAGATCTCCGGAATTATTTCTAGCGTCCCTTGCTCTTCCTCTATAGATATATCACACGGTGCAGGTTCCACAACCGTATCATACGCCTCTGATTGTTGAGTCTCTTCCAAACATTGTGTTTGTGTTAGCCTAGAATTAAGAAATTTTTTGTTTTTTATTTATTTACAATAACTCTGAATTCATTTACTATTACCAAAATAATATAAGAGAAGTCTAAAGATTTGTATAATAATCTCTATAAAGCATAATGATTTTTTTAAGCAAGCTATTCTGGCGTGTTGAGTTGACGTTAAAAAATTTGCTATACTCCTTTGATTCCAGAAAAACATTATGAGAATGGAAATGAAATGTTACAAAATTTAATGATCTTATCCTGTATGTGTCGTAAAATGCCAGGAAACTCTAATGGCTTCTAACAGATGGCGGAATAATCATTTCAAATATTCTTGACCTAAATTAACAAAAGTCACTTAATCTGAACCCCGTTGGTGGCGCTGTGGTGGATTTATTAAGTAATTTAGAAATTAAACTCTTCGCTCTACTTACCAGAAAAGGTGAAACAACATTAGAGGAGCCAGTTAGATAATTTATGATATAGTTTAATGTTCATCTCCTAATTGAGAGAGATTAAAAAGAACACCTAAATAAGATGACAAGATAAAATGCATCAAACATACCCTTCGCAATTTAGTTGATCCAACTGCGACTGGCTGTAATCAAACTTACAGCAAGGCCACTTTTGTACTTTCTCTAAATACCGGTTAAGACATAACGTATGAACAGCTAATGCACAAGCGGGACAGTTGTAACCCTGGAGATATAATATTTCTACTTAGCTTCAATTATATGACACAAAATGATTATGAAATACACTTAATTACATCTTCCTAAAATATAAAAATTGCCAATTTAATTACTACTATCAGTATTTAGTTAAATAATCTGTTAAGATTTAATTTATACCATGTCAATTTCAAGGGTTCATCTAAAAATATTCCCACTAGGTTACATTTGAATTAAAAGTAAGAAGTTTACTACCACAACTTTAAAACTAAGACATTTAATTTTTTCATACACTGAAATAAATATTTATAATCTGAGAAATGTGAAAAACTTTTGTATATTTTTAATTTTTGGTACAATACAAAGCTTTGAATAAAGGATCTTAAAGTGTGCCAAGAATTTTTCAAGTTAACCTGTATAGAAAAACAGACTGACTCATGATAATGCACTTAAACTTTTTTAATCCAGATTAAACCAATATAGGCCCTACCTGTATCTTGTTTCTCAATGTCCTCTAAAAAGAGGAAAAAATTGTCCTCTGAAATTTAGGGATGCATAAAAATACATCCATAAATTTTAAATAACTAGACATTTTTTTAAACATGCTTGCTCAGTTTAGTGAGTATGGGCAAACCTTCCAGGAGATGGAAATATATGCTGGTGATTTCCTGTAGAAACCTTTTATACATATATGTTCTGCAGAGGACTCAAGTAGGGTAATGCAGTAGTAGTAACTTACTTACTCTAAAAACAATCTGCTTACAAAGACAGCATTCTTCAATTGTATCTGGCATATTTTGCCGAAGATAACTTTCAAATTCATGGATAGCTCTCACTCCCAAGGCGTAATTTTCAAGATCTTTATCCAAATAACGCATACGACTCCAGACATTAAGTAATTTCTGCAAAAGTTAAATAATATCTAGTTTAAAAACAATATAATACCAATTAAAACTCAGTTAGAGCAATATGGTGTTTCATGTTCGTGTTGCATGAGTTTTGAGGCTGAAGTATAAAAAACATGGTCAAACAAGAGGAGCACTCTGAAAGTTATAAAGAACTAAGTTAATTATTTTATAAAGCTTTGTAAATATTTTAGCCACTGAAAGTAAATCTTTAACGTGAGGCACACATACAGGGTAAGTTTAATTTATGAAGAACTTATATTTTTACTCTTAAACATGGCATGACATGTATCATCCTACCATGTTCACAGGGAAATTTTGGAGCACCCACAGCATTTGATATATTAAATAGGCTCACAGAATACCAACATGAAGTAGAGGCATCTTGTGCTTCTGCATTATGTTCAATGAGTGGGGTAAACGAAGGGCCATTTCCCCTCAGCCTCCAGCCGGCAATGCACCTGCGACACCTCAGGTGTTGCAGATGTACATGGGCGACAGTAATCACTTACCATCAGGTGAACCGCTTGCTCGTTTGCTGCCTTTCCCATAAAAAAGAGCTAAAAATTTTATGTAATTAAATACATTGAAATTACATATAATTACTTAAGCAAAATTAAGAAGCAATATTCATATATATATCTTACACAATAAGATTTAAGACAGCAACATCCATATTTGAAGTCTGAAAATTATCAACTAGGTTGTCCAAAACAGTCCAGTGGTTATGCTATCTTTTTCTTTATTCAAGGGGGCAAACAAGCAAGCGGCGCAACAGATATCAAGTAATTACTATCACCCACATACATTTGCAAAACCAGAGGAGCAGCGGCCTCTTTATAGGGTTTTAAAACCAGTAAGGTTATATCATGCAATTCCAGTCAACCCTTTTTTTTAAATTATTGTTTTGACATGCAATTTCCTTCACAGTAGAGATTGAATTAAATTAAAATTGCAAGTTACAATTTTAGTGGTGCCGGGAATTTTTACTGAACCCAATTAAATTGAATGCTCCTAAGCTCTAGTTAAAACTTATTATAAGGTCAACAAATTCAACCCACCTGTGCATCAGTCTTAGTGAAAGAACTCTTCATCTTGTTAACTAAATTAATAGCATGTATTCCAGTAATTTGTCTAGTTGCTGTAATCATTATTTGTTCAATCAGAATTCTGAAGTATTCAAGTTCAATGGAAGAGAATACATTTTGAGACTTAGTAGCATCATCATAGCCTAGAGACAGGAATATAACAACTTCTTCTGAAGTAAGCTCGTCATTAGTTACCTTGATTGTTTGTTGGTATGGTCTTATTTTCTCATTTATGTCTCTAATTAAAACTTTAGCAGATGCTTCAACGTTTTCTGTAAGTCACAATCTGTGTGTTAGTTATGAGTTAGACATTAAACTTGGTAATGGCAAGTACAGTATTTATTAAAGGTCTTATTTATTTAAAAATATATATCACGTACTGTCTACATGATTCAGATTTTATACAAAGTATTGGAATCGGATGATCACTTTAAAACTAAATTATTATCACCGGTCGTTAGCGAAAAAATATACAAACCTGAAAATGATTTTATTATTTTCTCCGTTTCTGTCATAGAGATTACACCCTGGCTAGCTATAGATCTCAAAAGAAATCTATGTATGGGACCGTAAGCCATTGTACAACTAAGGTTACTTTTAAAACAAGTCCTGTTTTATAATCACTATACACATTCACGAGCTCTTACTGCATAATAATATTGTTAATTATATAAAACTTGAAAATATTCAAAATTATATCATCAATTTTCGAGTTCGCGCCAAACCGCTAAGCCATCCAGAGACAATTGACAAAGAGTTTTAGCTTGAAGATTTATTGTGGCATTGAATTTGTATTCTCTAAATGTGGCATTGACCTGAAGTAAAAAGAGAATATTATTTAATTCTAGAAATTATGTCGTTATCAATCTCAGATTACCCCCTAAACAAGTTAATCTGTTTTAACTATAATATTCGAATTCTAATACAACTGTGTCTGTATTTTTTTATTGGAACAACATATACCTAATTCGATATATCGGCTTAAAATATTCTAAGTAAATTTAAACACTGAATAAAATCTCTCAAAAAATGTTAATCCTCGTAATGTATTTATATGTTGTAGAGTCATTAGACTTATTAATGATGCTCTGCTGTAAAGCCTTTTTAAAAACAAAATATTTTTTTTGCTATAAAATAAAATAGCATCTTACAAATTTAAGATTATCATTAAAATCAGCACCTTCAGTAATAGTACAATTTAGTAAATAGAATCAAGAGTTACTTTGCAGAAATCCATTATTTTAAAGATGTTGTTAAAATTGGCACCACCAGCCATAGCCGTACAGTAAGACGAAATCCATGTCACGTATTAAATTTTGCTAGTCTTTGTTGCCCATCGTCAAGCGTCAAGCGTGTAGTGTTTGTACTCTACTCTTTGGTCGAGGTAATGTACCATTTCACTGTATTTTTTCATGAAGAATAAGGAAAGTAATTTTTTTCTACATCTTTACTAAAAAGAAAAGCTAGGGTCACTTACTTGGGACCCCAGCTTCACCAGGTATATCTTCTTAGCATCCAAAAGCATTCGGCAGAGTCCGAAGAGTATCACAGTTCAACGACGTCGGGCGATGAGCACAAAAGTACACTATTTGCAGTCCAGACAATATATTATTTATATATTCTCGTGAAACGAATATGTGATGAAACAGTTCACGTCAATTATAGGCTTCTGTTTTTCATAACTTTAAATTATTCGCAGGCATTAAGTTAAAAATCTTCCGTGGACCCCTCTCTAAAGTACCCATCCCAATACTTCCTCAACATTTTGTTCTCTTTAAATTTCCTTTTCCCGTCGAAAGTATTGTAAGCATGTGTACATAAGCAAATCTCCAAATTTATTTATGAACATAACCTACTGAGCTACTTTCAGTCCGGATTTCGCCCGGAACACTGCACCACAACTGCAATACTTAAAATCGTAGATGGAATGGAAAATATAAAACACCTGTTCTGTTTCTTTACCGCATTATAACGTTCCTTAGAGGAAAGTTTAAAAAATCCGTACAAGGGGATATGATGGTGCTACCATAAAAGGGAACTGGCTAGAGTTACTCGAGGTGAAAAATACATTCGCACAAGAGTACATAAGGTATTGTACATGAATGCACATTTTTACCACATCATTTCAATTTCTTCACCTAGTTCGCTCTAATATTTATTTATTAGCTTGTACTCTACTAAACTTGGCAAAATTACACATTTGAAATAAAACTTGGCAAAACTGTTAAAGTAGATAACTTTTGCCAAGCAGAGAATTTTCAAATAATAGCACGGTTCCAGTATCAAATTTTCGAAATCAAATTTATTTTCTATATCAAGTTTTTCAAAAGCAGCAATGGACATTGATAATATATCAACAAATAAGTTTAAACCATCCTCCCACGCAATACAATTTTCTTTGAATTAAAAATTTACTCCAAATTCAAATTTAATCCAAAGACGTGCATTCGTCTTGGTATTTATCAATCAAAGCAGAGTAAATAATATCATAATTTTTATCAGTTGGACAAAATAATACAAAAGATAATATAGCTTTACACATATTCAATAAAAGTGGGTCATGATTTTGGATTAGGCATTGGGCACTTTACATTGGGCTTGATTATATTTGAAGTGTTCATTTGTTAATAACTGGGGTAAAGGATGCTCTAGATGGATTTTTTTTGCCATGAATGAGAGAACAACATTTTCAAGGGACTCCCTTTTCATTCTTCTAAATGTGATAGATATTCTGAGTGTAATTTCTCCCAATGACTAGTTGAATCTAAAAATTGTGTTCATTTTGTAGTGACTATGATATCACACACATGCGCTTAATCTGGATTCCTTAAGTTTTATTAACAAAGAAAGTCAGGAAATATAACTTACAAAATATCAATATTTATTTTATCAAACTTTTCAAACTTCTATTATAGATATTTGAAACATTGTTAATATACGCCCTCCAGTATTTAAATCTGAATATTTTTATTAAGATATATACCACAGAGTACTTTGAAATGTAACCTATTAATATAATGTACTACAACTAGCGTCATCTAAATTCGGTTGGTAGAGTAATTATGCTAGCAGGTCTACAAATGTTTTTCTATAAATGTGGACCACGACACCTAATGCACCTTTCTAGCTTATAAACAAGGCTCTCGCGAACTACTAAATGTTAATTATTATATAAAGGAAAATTCATCCTTATTAGTCTAATAAAATCTCAGACTAGTGATGGCGAGATACATGCTAGAGGTACTAAAAATGCTGCTCCCTATTATGGAAAACTCTAGGCAATTGGCCTACCTGTCAGACAGGTCGGTTCCCCTTAAAGTTGAACATGGGCATTCCCAATAAAAATGGCGCTCGCTGATGAAGAATCTAGAGGCACTTTCGCCAAACGCCCTTAAGTATAATATTGAAGCTCAATGATTTTTTTTTTATGGAAGAGACGGCAAACGAGCAAGCGGTTCACCTGATGGTAAGTGATTACAGTCGCCCACATACATCTGCAACAACATAGATGCTGCAGGTGCGTTGCCGGTCTATATGCCGGATATTTCGGAGATGGGAAGAGGCGGGGAATAGGGAAGGGGTGTGGGCCTCCGGTTACCTCACTCACCGAACGAAACGCAGAAGCACAAGATGCCTTTACTTCACGCCGGTATTCTGCAAGGCCGTGGTACCAATCCGGTCAAGCCGGCCCATTTGAGCAGCAGCTAAAGCCGCCGCTTGGCTCTACCACGCTTAAGATATTGACAAGCTCTTTGAACATTGCTGGCCGCTTTAGCAAAAGTGGGTTTCAACATATTGGTATGGCTTCCGAGTAGGTCACTCAATAATTGTCGTGATCAGGCTTACTGTTAGGTACCACTCGGACGATACATTCGTATAGAGTAGGGACATCAAAGACATCACCAACACTTTTGACCCTTTGCCCATTGCATGAATCAGCTGAAATTCCATAAAAGGATTACTACGTCTCCTGAGCACAACATACTTTTAAGAGGCCAGTTTGGCTTACCCGTCTAGGTGGTCACTGAACTGAACGTCGTTTGATTCGTACCACCGTCGTCGGTGGTCTGAAAAGTTTCCGGCCTTAATGTGAAGATGGTAGCACTCACCAAAATTTTAGCCAATTTGGACGTGCAGTTATTGTGAAAATGGAAAAATTAGAATATTGAGCTATCATTTGCTACCGTAAAATTTTAGGCAGCTGAATTTAAACGAGGCCGTAACAGCTTGGGAGACCTATGAACGTTTGGAAAAAACCTCTGACGATAACGTCGCTAAAGTTCACCAAGTGATGCTAAACGACCGTCAAATCAAAGTGAAAGTGATAGCAGAGGCTATGAATATGTCCAAAGAAAGTGTTTGTCACTTATTGAATCAAGATTTTGGTATACGATAGCTGTAACCGCGTCTGCTAATAGCGATTAGCGCAGTTTAGGCGCAATAAATTAGAGTATTGGCGCCGATTAATTACTGTAGATGAAACTTGGGTGCACCGTTATACGCCAGAAACAAAAATACAGTTAAAACATGGAACTGCGAAGGGGGGTTCGGCTCCAAAAAACCATAAACTGCTGGGTTGTTTTCGGCTGGGTAATTGATGGCGACTGTTTTTTGGAATAGTCGTGGAGTTACCTTAATCGATTCTTTTCAAACAGGAATTCCATTACAGGAACATACTACGCATCATCAGCAGAAAAACGGCCAAATTTGCAGGAAAGAAAATTCGGTTTCACCAAGACAATACGCCGCCGTCTCACACTTCAGCGGTTGCTATAGCGAAAATCTGCGAATTACGGTTTGAACTGCACACTCCTTACTCGCCAGATCTAGCCCCTACGACTTTTTTTGTTATCTAAAAATTGCGCTCGGAGGACAGAAATGTTCAAGCGAGAAGGGCATCTCCTTAGTAAACAATTATTTTGCAAAGAAAGACGCTGAGTACTATTTCGCAGAAGCAACAAGTTTTCATAAAACTAGGAGAAGCGAAAGAGTATCTTTTACTGTTGAATTTAACCAGACTTAGTCGGCAACAATCCGTGATTTTGTTTTCAAACGTTAACGTCAAACACAATTTTGTTCCGCTATCCTTCGACGTGTTTCCGAGATATAAGTAAACTGCATTCAGAAGTGAGATATCATTAGATCATAAGCTTTTACACTTATGAAAACTTCACGCTGAACAGACAAAGTCATTTAATGTCAAAATAAACAAGCTGTTGTAGTAGTATGCAGAATAAAGTATGCGGATAACGACTCTAAGCTGTTAAATGATTAGTAGTGGAAATTCTGAGTACTACTATAAACGTGGCAAGAAGTTTTAATGGACTTTTTGTAGTTGGCTGAGTGCAACACGGCTTCATGTCGAGATATAGCATACGCGAATATAACTTGTTTATTTATGTTTCAAACACATTAAAACACTTTATTTAAAATAGGATATTTGTAGAGTAACAGAGAGTTTGTGAAATCCAGTATTTTGCAAAACTAGTTAATTTTATACATTTAGATTTATAGTCGCATAGAGGTAAATAATTAAAAAAATGGCAGTACTCATCCAGTTTGACACAAGCAATTTTAAATTTATCTCCACGATTACTTGAATAGTTTGTAATTCAGTTCTCATGTATATTTTTTTTACATGTTTTTAATTTTGAACAAAATTATAAGTATGTTCTGTAAAGTTGTATGTTTACCGAATACGGTTGTAGTATTGTTGTGGGTGGAAGACATGATTTTTTTAACGTGTTAAATTTAGCCGCGCTTAGGGTACATGCGCGAATACAATACTGGCGTACGACATAGTAGTAGGTCGTACGCAAGCTTTGTAGAGGCGCATTTTGTACTTTAAAAGCATTTTGCTGCGGCTATTGGTTAGGTTAAAGAGGCGGCCGCACGACGTATGCCGCTATATCCCTGACACTTTTAATATCTTTCTTGAAGTCAAGTTTACGGTCTAGGATGACTCCAAGATATATTACTACTGACACCCGTGGAACGAGTTTGACGAAGAGGGTAATATTTTTGAATTTGTTTGGACGGTTCCTATTAATATAATGTACTACAACTAGCGTCATCTAAATTCGGTTGGTAGAGTAATTATGCTAGCAGGTCTACAAATGTTTTCTATAAATGTGGACCACGACACCTAATGCACCATTCTAGCTTATAAACAAGGCTCTCGCGAACTACTAAATGTTAATTATTATATAAAGGAAAATTCATCCTTATTAGTCTAATAAAATCTCAGACTAGTGATGGCGAGATACATGCTAGAGGTACTAAAAATGCTGCTCCTATTATGGAAAACTCTAGGCAATTGGCCTACCTGTCAGACAGGTCGGTTCCCTTAAAGTTGAACATGGGCATTCCCAATAAAAATGGCGCTCGCTGATGAAGAATCTAGAGGCACTTTCGCCAAACGCCCTTAAGTATAATATTGAAGCTCAATGATTTTTTTATGGAAGAGACGGCAAACGAGCAAGCGGTTCACCTGATGGTAAGTGATTACAGTCGCCCACATACATCTGCAACAACATAGATGCTGCAGGTGCGTTGCCGGTCTATATGCCGGATATTTCGGAGATGGGAAGAGGCGGGGAATAGGGAAGGGGTGTGGGCCTCCGGTTACCTCACTCACCGAACGAAACGCAGAAGCACAAGATGCCTTTACTTCACGCCGGTATTCTGCAAGGCCGTGGTACCAATCCGGTCAAGCCGGCCCATTTGAGCAGCAGCTAAAGCCGCCGCTTGGCTCTACCACGCTTAAGATATTGACAAGCTCTTTGAACATTGCTGGCCGCTTTAGCAAAAAGTGGGTTTCAACATATTGGTATGGCTTCCGAGTAGGTCACTCAATAATTGTCGTGATCAGGCTTACTGTTAGGTACCACTCGGACGATACATTCGTATAGAGTAGGGACATCAAAGACATCACCAACACTTTTGACCCTTTGCCCATTGCATGAATCAGCTGAAATTCCATAAAAGGATTACTACGTCTCCTGAGCACAACATACTTTTAAGAGGCCAGTTTGGCTTACCCGTCTAGGTGGTCACTGAACTGAACGTCGTTTGATTCGTACCACCGTCGTCGGTGGTCTGAAAAGTTTCCGGCCTTAATGTGAAGATGGTAGCACTCACCAAAACTTTAGCCAATTTGGACGTGCAGTTATTGTGAAAATGGAAAAATTAGAATATTGAGCTATCATTTGCTACCGTAAAATTTTAGGCAGCTGAATTTAAACGAGGCCGTAACAGCTTGGGAGACCTATGAACGTTTGGAAAAAACCTCTGACGATAACGTCGCTAAAGTTCACCAAGTGATGCTAAACGACCGTCAAATCAAAGTGAAAGTGATAGCAGAGGCTATGAATATGTCCAAAGAAAGTGTTTGTCACTTATTGAATCAAGATTTTGGTATACGATAGCTGTAACCGCGTCTGCTAATAGCGATTAGCGCAGTTTAGGCGCAATAAATTAGAGTATTGGCGCCGATTAATTACTGTAGATGAAACTTGGGTGCACCGTTATACGCCAGAAACAAAAATACAGTTAAAACATGGAACTGCGAAGGGGGGTTCGGCTCCAAAAAACCATAAACTGCTGGGTTGTTTTCGGCTGGGTAATTGATGGCGACTGTTTTTTGGAATAGTCGTGGAGTTACCTTAATCGATTCTTTTCAAACAGGAATTCCATTACAGGAACATACTACGCATCATCAGCAGAAAAACGGCCAAATTTGCAGGAAAGAAAATTCGGTTTCACCAAGACAATACGCCGCCGTCTCACACTTCAGCGGTTGCTATAGCGAAAATCTGCGAATTACGGTTTGAACTGCACACTCCTTACTCGCCAGATCTAGCCCCTACGACTTTTTGTTATCTAAAATTGCGCTCGGAGGACAGAAATGTTCAAGCGAGAAGGGCATCTCCTTAGTAAACAATTATTTTGCAAAGAAAGACGCTGAGTACTATTTCGCAGAAGCAACAAGTTTTCATAAAACTAGGAGAAGCGAAAGAGTATCTTTTACTGTTGAATTTAACCAGACTTAGTCGGCAACAATCCGTGATTTTGTTTTCAAACGTTAACGTCAAACACAATTTTGTTCCGCTATCCTTCGACGTGTTTCCGAGATATAAGTAAACTGCATTCAGAAGTGAGATATCATTAGATCATAAGCTTTTACACTTATGAAAACTTCACGCTGAACAGACAAAGTCATTTAATGTCAAAATAAACAAGCTGTTGTAGTAGTATGCAGAATAAAGTATGCGGATAACGACTCTAAGCTGTTAAATGATTAGTAGTGGAAATTTGAGTACTACTATAAACGTGGCAAGAAGTTTTAATGGACTTTTTGTAGTTGGCTGAGTGCAACACGGCTTCATGTCGAGATATAGCATACGCGAATATAACTTGTTTATTTATGTTTCAAACACATTAAAACACTTTATTTAAAATAGGATATTTGTAGAGTAACAGAGAGTTTGTGAAATCCAGTATTTTGCAAAACTAGTTAATTTTATACATTTAGATTTATAGTCGCATAGAGGTAAATAATTAAAAAAATGGCAGTACTCATCCAGTTTGACACAAGCAATTTTAAATTTATCTCCACGATTACTTGAATAGTTTGTAATTCAGTTCTCATGTATATTTTTTTTACATGTTTTTAATTTTGAACAAAATTATAAGTATGTTCTGTAAAGTTGTATGTTTACCGAATACGGTTGTAGTATTGTTGTGGGTGGAAGACATGATTTTTTTAACGTGTTAAATTTAGCCGCGCTTAGGGTACATGCGCGAATACAATACTGGCGTACGACATAGTAGTAGGTCGTACGCAAGCTTTGTAGAGGCGCATTTTGTACTTTAAAAGCATTTTGCTGCGGCTATTGGTTAGGTTAAAGAGGCGGCCGCACGACGTATGCCGCTATATCCCTGACACTTTTAATATCTTTCTTGAAGTCAAGTTTACGGTCTAGGATGACTCCAAGATATATTACTACTGACACCCGTGGAACGAGTTTGACGAAGAGGGTAATATTTTTGAATTTGTTTGGACGGTTCGACGGTAATTTGGTGTTAAACAAGACCGGTTTGCTCTTTTCAGGGTTTACATCTATTCTCCATGTCCTAAAGATGTCCGAAGATACATTGAAGTCGGATGTACAGAGAGTAGTGTCATCGGCGAATAGGGCCAATTCCTCTTTCTTGTTTTAATCTGTAGGAATATCTTTAGCTGCTGATGGAATGGGCCGGCTCGACCAAATTGATACCAAGGCCTCGCAGAATACCAGCGTGAAGTAGAGGCATCTTGTGCTTCTGCGTTTCGTTCGGTGAGTGAGGTAACCGGAGGCCCACATCCCCTCCCTATTCCCCTCCTCTTCCCTCCCATCTCCCAAATATCCTTAAAGACCGGCAACGCACCTGCAGCATCTATGATGTTGCAGATGTATGTGGCTTCAAGCGGTTCACCTGACGGTAATCACTTACCATCAGGTGAACCGCTTGCTCGTTTGTCGACTTTTCCATAAAAAAAAGGTGCGGTTTGTCAAGTAGAGTTGTATGATGTGTACAAGCCTATCGGGCACCCCTAGGGTGTACAGCTTGAAAATCAAGCCTTAATATAATATTCATAAAAGATTAATTTTGTACCGGAGTGACCACTATCTTTTGACCAAAAATTTGACTCCAAAAATATGCTTAGCTTATATCGGGCTTGCACCAACTAAAACCCCACGTTGTTCCATCTTTGCTCCATATTGGCAGAGCCATGGAAACGGGGCCCCAACAGCACCAGCCTCATGGGCGGTCTTTCTTTTGGAAAGAACACTGCCTATCTCTCAATCCCCTGGCAAGGCGCTCCGGAACACGGATGCACCTTCCTACGAAGTCCATCACCTCGAGGCCATGGAGCTAGGAAAGCGAGCACTCACACAGATTTCAATAAATCTGCAAGGAACGTTATTGGAAGCATATCTTTTCGGATGAAAAAAAAACCAATTATCCAAATCAGTTCAGAAAATCCAGGTAGCCGTTGACCAAACAGAATATAGTCGAATTAATAACCTGCTTCTTTTTTTAAATCAGTTAAAAATTGTAAATGATCTAATAAGGCTCAAAACGTTAACTCTCAAATGAAGAGCACCTTTTAAGTGTTGTTCAAACTTTTAATAGACCGGTTGCTACTTAGTGGCTTTATTTAAAAAAACTTATTTAGCGCACTAAATTATTTACCTGGTTTTAAATCCCAATGTACATTTTACATCTTTATTTAACCGCAATAATATTTTCAGTATTGTAACAGGCATACTTAACCTATATTTACAAGTATTTGTAGCGAAAACCGGAGTAAAGTGGTTGAGAGTTTTTCTTTATAATTTTTTAAAAAGTTATGAAATTTAAATGGCATTTTCGTGAAAAAAGGTACTAGTAATTGGTTGAAATACACAACCGACAATATTTACAATTTTAATGGAAAAGAGATAGCTATATTTTTCATCAGCTCGTTTAAGTATTGCCTCTCCAAGGAAGCGTCAAAAAACGGTACATATTTCTTGATGGGTTTGCTCATGCTCACTACGCTGGGCCGTTTGATTAGTGGCGCTGCCTCCAATCACTAGTCTGTGAGCATTAGCAGCTTAGATTGGCAGATAGAAGGTTTATAAATATATTCCAGATAACCTTTATTTCATTTACATATTACAGATGAGCTCGTGCAAAGCCAGCGCGGTTGGCTAGTTATTATTATGACGCGAGATATATACTCTTTTGTATTCGTCGCGAAATACCTAAACCTTAACGTTGACCTCACGGGGAATATGGAAAAAAAACGAGCGCTCTGTCCACTTGTCAATCACGGTTATAATATTGTACGTGCTGAAAATGACAACTAAGTTTACATTCTTTTTCTTTCATTTATAGGCGATTCATCATTATCATTGTCAGTCTATTTAAGTCGATTGCTGAATATATGTCTTTCCAAGAAAGGATCAACAAAATTCAAGATTTATTTCTTGACACTTTTGTCCATACTAAAGGCGTTAGGCAAGTGGATTGATGAGTGCAGTGCCGGTACCCTCGCACTAGTGATGCTATTTCCCATCATTAGCCTGTGGGATTTGACTTGTGCCAAATTCTGATGGATTTTCGCGATCATTTACCAGGTACAAGTGAGTTTGGCATTCGGAGAAAATATTTTCCACTTTCACCTTATGGTTACTCGAATTTATTCCTGCTGACAGGCAGGCAAAGAGGCCATCTTATTTATGTATTTACAAGTTTATATTATAATAAAAAATTGAGTACTTACTCCAAATGCCAACCATAACTGAACGCTGTGCCCGTTGATGAACAAAGTTTTACCGACTGATTGATGGTGGCAAATTCAACCAATTCCAAAATATTCCTTAGAATAGGTAGGGCTATATGGAAGTAAGGAGTGTCATAAACTATTAAAATAACTATATGATAAAGGTTTTTTAGTCGATACTTGGAAACTTATAGTTACTTATCAAGATAATAAATCTCATAAAGAGCGAGACTGTCTATTTCTTTGAACATTGTAATAAGAGTTCTCAGTACTATGAAGAACTGCACTTTAATATTGGAAGCTAAATCATTTTTACGAGACAGCTAAAGAATTTCATTCGGAACTGCCTTTATAGATTTTTAATATATTTAGCTTTGAAGTTATAAAAGTATTAAATTCTCAACTTTCGCTTCTTAGTTTTTTACTTATTTGTTTGCTTAATTAGTCTCAACAGTTAAATCAATATATTAGAAAGAAAGAAAGGAAACAATGATTATTCGATGCTACAATACATCAAAGATAAAACAGATAATGAAGTATGTTGGATTATAGCAACGAAAAGGCATTCGACTCAGCATTATACTGCATCAGTGTAGGTACAGCGCTGATATTCTGCCGCTGCTCTTACATGATATACTTATTATTTCATTGCTATATTATATAGTTCTGTTATATTACATTGGTATTTGCACATATGAGCTATATCTTTTAAAAAAAATTATGAATTTGAATGTAGAAAAATATGTGGTGATATTTGGTTAACATAATAATAACATTTCTTTCGAATACTTGGCGTATCTACCTTGTTTTACTTGTCTTTATTGAGAGAAAGGAAAGCGTTGCTTGTCTGTACATGTGTTATATACATATTTTATACCATTTAATAATTCGTTGAACTGAGGATTGAAACCATATGACCTGATCATACATGTAGAGATCTTAAAGACTTTTCGGACCACCATTTAGAGATAGTTTCCTAAATTCAAAAGAGTAATCTCTTTTACCAATTTTTTGGTAAAAGTTTATGCCTAAAAACATTTCATTAAAATTCCTTGTAAAGTGATTCCTCTAAAAATCATAAAATGTAATTTTTTAAACATGGTTTCGTTTATCCAAGACATGATTACTAATAAACAAAATCATGTCATGGATGATTGCTATATTCCACACATTTTCTTCAGACGCTGTTGTTAACAGTTATGTTATGTATGTTTTGTTAACGGGATTTGTATAACCTTGTTTCTGGAATAGTGGATAAGGCTGAGATGATGCGTGAAGATTCGCGAATATATAAAGACATTTCTACATATTAATAATTTTGTATCTCCCATAAAAAAGGTGCCCAGAAAATGTGACAAGGTTTTGAAAATCGTATCTATGTTCGATATTATTTTGCTCTATAGGATTTCCCACATTTTTAAACTTATTTACTAGAACCGCGTACAATATTTTCTGTAATAGTTTAACCCAGGGCGTCCAAATTTTGCCATTCATCGACTCCATTCATTTAAATATTAATATTAGTCACCTGCGCCGAATACGAACATCATTATTCTTAAACGTTCTTTATATTTAAATCTCATATTATAAAATTAAATTAAATCGTGAACAAAAAATCATAAGGTTTAGTTAAGGAAATATTCAAAGCCACAATCATCTTAAACGACGTCGTGACTTTAGCGTCGATATTCATATAATTTGAACTATTCTGCAACGCTAGCCTTAAGGTACGAGTATAAATTGCTGTCACAGTTAGCGCACCAAAGGTTTAGATAACTACTGTACAAAGACAATTTGCCGAATTTACTATGTGCAATGTCTTTAACTAATACATAGTACTGTAATCGATATAAAATATTAATACCTACACATTTTTACGTTGTAAAGACAAGTTAGTGATACTAGTTGCACATAAATAGGTTGGATTAATATTAAAAGGACTATATAGCAAGTAACAGTTTAACGTAGAGCGCAAGCAGAAAACAGAAATTGTCACCTGGGCAAGTCGTTGTACATTAATGAATGGTACAAATATATATGTTATATATTAATTTAAAAAAAAGTAAAATTAACTTTACGTTCTATTTTTAGTTTGTAAAAATAAAGTCATCAACTCAAGGCCGTTGAACTCAATGAGTTCGGATGCCCACTGTGCATAAACGCCGAACTATTCTCTGATAGGAAGATCACCTGGAGCACCGGGTAATTTCAACACAGGAGCGCGGTAGTCACTAACACATGGCAAAAAGCGCAACGACTGACCGATCATTTCTGGTAAAAATGGTTGAAAGAATATCTGCCGACTTTGATGGCATCGCGTTACCCACCTCTGCATCCAGTTCTGTGACTTTAAGACATGTTCAAATACCAAATTAAACAAGATTGGGCACAATGAATCTCGCACCAATTTATCGGGTATTGTAAAAGATGTTTCCAAGGTTTTGTTTACCCATGCTGTCATAAGCCTTCTTAAAGTCAATAAAGCGGATATGTAAATTCTGCTCAAATTCTCTACTATTTCCATTATTTCCTATACTAGGAATATTTGGTCAACCGTAAGGCGGTTTCTTTGAAAGCCAGCCTGGTAATCACTAACAATTTCGTCTGCTTTCGTTCGGAGCCGGCCCAAGATATTTAAGATATTACTTACATCCTTTTTTTTGTTTTGGGCACCAACAACTACCCAATAAAGTTCACTATGTATTGGAAACACGGCGTCGGTGTTTCCATAATTCTCCCAATATTCCATCAACCCCTGGCAAGTGTCCAGTTATATTGTAGCCTCGCGATGGTTTTTCTTACTTCCTGGAAAGTATACATCTTTTTAATTCAATACAATTGTTTAACTACACAAAGATTTTATAATTAGTGGTACAAAAATCATGCTATATCATTATGCACCTCCTCGTCTTTATCATCATATAGACCTTGATAAAGAAAAAGTGTTTAGTCTGCCATAGCGTATGATAAAAGGAATTGGGAGCAAGCTACACACGGCAAAAAATAGGCTATAACGTTAATAAATAAAATGCATTTTTTGTTTATCAGTCTGTATATAGTTCCACTGTATAACAAAGGCGTTTCCATGAAAGTACCTACAAAGGTTAGCACACAATACATGGATAATTATCGTATCTCACACCGCCGGGTAGGCGTATGGGTGAGCGGAATGCCGGTACTCCATATTAAAGATGCTATTCCACATTACTAGCCTGAGAGATTTGGGTTCGTCTGTGAAAAACCTCCACCATACAGATAATTATATAGTAGCGACAAAGCTTTTATTAAAAAAAAAAGAGCGCTTGTACTGAGTTATACAAGTGACGGAAGTGAAACTTCTACTCACTTGAAAATAACTGCTGAGTATTTAAACAATTTAATAATTAAATATTTATTGATTATGAATATTACTAAAATATATTAATATGTATTACTCATTGAAATACATACAATTCAAAATGCAAGCCACTTACAGCTAACCGAAACGTTCACGAGATCGTGGCACGAAAACGTTGCACTGAAATTCGACAACAAATTTTTACTGTCATCGCGCCGAAAGAAGTTTCAATTCAAAAATGTACATCGTCGCTGTCTTTAGGACCAAACACGTTACACCATTATTTGGCGGGCTTTTAGCTCAAGTAGTCCGTCCATAAGAAATCGCTTTGTATAATGAATTGTTTCAACTCTATCAGGCAAAACTATAAGGCAGTTTTTAAAACCGCTTCAAATTTCATCGGTTTGTAATGGCTTTGGATAACGAATACTTTAGTATCAGCGACTTTGGATGATTGTAATGTGTTAATATCACTTTTTGTAACAGAAACTTTTGAAACTAACGCGACTGTTATATTAAAACCATTTCCCCTGTCTTATAATTGTGGTATTCTTAATACAGTTACGTTATTTGCATAGCAATAAAAAGTCTTTGACCGTGTTATCGTGGTCGTTCATCGTGTTTTAGTAATCTTTTAAATGTTTAAAAAAATGGTTTCGTCGTGGCATCATTTAATAATATAAAGGATTGCCAAATATGTACATCAACTTACCAAAAATTGTAAGAATTTTTCGCAGAAACAAAACATTGAATTGTAGGTACGATACCATTGATGAATAAAAATAAAATTGAGATATTAAAGTAATAATTACATGAAAAATTGAATATTTTATTAGTTACTACATAAGGAGTTAAATTAGTATTACATAGCAGTACTTAACTGCATAACTTATAGTTTAAAGTCAAATCTCGTGCATGGCCCACATATTATAATGGGAGTATAAAGAAGTATTCTGCTTAAAATTACATTTAGCTTCTAATACCAAAGCGCAGTTCACTCCTACTTGAATCTCTTATAATGTTCTGAGAAATAGTCTCGCTCATTGCTCTCCAAATGAGATTTTTAAAACTCATTTACGTCGAGAGTGCTTCAAGACTATAATATGCAAATCAATGCAGAAGGAAACCATATTTTTTTTAAATGGAAATTTTTGTTATAATGTTTTTCAAAACAAATCTCAATAGGAAAAATATGTTATTTTGTTGTGATTTAGAAGTACTATGCAGTTTAAAGCACAGTTTGATAAAACTTATATGCAAATTCTTAATACAACATTTTTGTAGCTGACACGTTTTTTCAGGGTGGAATAGTCTACACATTAAGTAAGTACGTACGTAGATTATTCTGTGCCACTGCTGTTAGTCATCATCAATACCTTTGACCATACTAGAGTGAAAACTAAAAATGTTAATTTTAATTGTAAAGTGGATGAATAATGAAAGTTTAAAAGAATCGTAAGTAATTAAAAAACTACAATTTTATAATGTATATGTATATAATTTCCCTGGATAAAATTTGTACTCAAGGTTAATGTAAGTATCTCATGTAAGTGAATTACATATTGTAATTCAAATTTCATTCTTTTCATTTTAAAAAGTAATAAGGTGTTTTCTTGGATAACATACTTAATGTAATAAATTTTACCGCCAATTTTTTTTAACCAAGTTTTTCTTAACTCGCTTTCTTGTTTGTTGGTTTGTTTCTCACTTCGGTGCAAGTTTTGCTATCGATTTTGAACTAACTTTTCGATGAGCTAGATACCTGAAATTTTAAACAGCACAGAACTGAATACAATGCTAATTCGCTTTCTTATCTGTCTGTTTGTGTATCTCTTTAGTAGAATTTTTGCTATCGATTTTAAACTAACTTCTTGGTGAGCAAAAGGCTTAAAACTTTATACATAACTTAGGACTAGAATCAAATAATAAAACTAGGTAAAATAAACATTAGTCTTAACTAAAAATGATTTACTTCCTTTGTTATCTAAGTATTTAGCGCTGTACCTGGTTATATGCATAGTAGCTTTTCTTTTATATTGAGACCTAAGATTTAGGAGACTAGCTACACAATCGTGATAATGATTATAGCCCGCTAAGTTAAGTCCGCTATTGAAGATAGATATCCTTCAAAGATTGCTACAAAGCACAGTTTTAAGCTAACTGCTAATTTCGGTTTCCTGCAACCCACCAGCGCCGGCTGTAGGCATCCCCTTCTCGGGAGAGAATACATCTAGCTAGACGCGCCAGATCACGGATGTGTCTACCTACTGCATCCAAACCAACGTGCGCAACGGATGGCTCTGTGTCTGACACCCGGAGGCCATGGGGATCAGGAAGGCAAGCGCCTGTACTCCCGGCACTCCGGCGCGAATCGGACCTATGGCTCCACCGCCAAACATATCATGCTGTGTAACGCTTGATTTTTAGAAACCTTTGCAAATCTTGATTTTTTTCGAGAAACTGTCAAAAGCGCAGTAGATTCCACAAAGTGTCAAAAATGATCCATTTGGTTTTACAATTTCTTTCAATAAATTAAAATTTAATTTTTTATTTCAATTATTTTATGTAAAATGGCAATTTTATATTTAAACCCGTAACACGAGTACTAAGAGCATCACAGCGTATTAAAGTCGTAATTGGTTTTTCGCTCTCTAATTTCTGTATCTTCTGTTCAGACGACATTTTGATAGGGCTGACGCTAAAGTACATGTACTAGTATTAATTTTTTGTATGTTTTTTGTTAATGAACGCTTATATAATAGCTAAGTTCGTTAATCGATAATAACTCTTGGTAACCCTACTGGAAAAAACAATATTCTGCATCAAGGGGGGAAAGGTAAATACCTACCTGTCATTGAAGACAGTAATCGGTTTTAACGGGATCAGCTATAAGTGCCCGTCCGACTATAACTCCCGCCGAATTGGAGATACGTTGTTGGAACGGCGACTACGATAGCTTCGGCGAGAGAGACTCACGAGCAGAAGGCCCGCAAGTAAAAATTATTTAAGACGCAACGACGCCGAAGGCCCGCGTGGCTTCTGCGTGCTGTTGCGTCACTCTCAGATCCCTGTTAGCGAGTTAGTTAGGAGCAATCCTCTCAAGAATGTACTAGACGCTTGGGTTACCGTTAATAAGGTTGGTGTGACAATTGTAAGGCTGTAATTTATATGAATGTCCTATGAATTAAGTATGACGTTATTGAGAATTTATGACTCATACCGTTTATCACTATATATTAACTTATATTGTTGTAATACCTCTCTCTCTCTCCAGAAAACTTTAAAAAAATTTCAAAATCGTGACCAGGATTGTTATTCTTCTGTTTTAAAAGCTCATTCATATATCATGTAGAGAAACAATGCATCTCTCAAAATGTTGTTCCAAGCCCATTATGGTGCTTCGTAATTTGTGAGAGCAATCTACTTAGAAAGCAATTAGTTGAAATACAATATGCAAGTATTATATGCAACTAAATGTAAGTATGCAACATAGTTTATATGAATTTGAAGTGGCTGTTAGTATGTTTGGATGTTTGCCGCTATATATATACGTATATGTATATATTTATATATATATATATATAGATAGGATTTAAATAGAATCCATGGAGTGGAGAGGTAAACGAGAATAGGATTTAGGCTTAGGATACTTTATCAAAGAAGGGTACACTGACTACAAGTTGCGTAAAATATAAAGTACGCGACTCGAAGGTGCGGATAGACGCTGATATTTTTCTACTCCTTCATTAAATCCATTGAACACAGACCTACCTAAGAAAGCACAAAGAATCCGGCATATCATAAATGTTAGAGAGCTGGCCGTTGCTATTACAAAATAGGCAGATCATATTAATTTACTTAAATGTATTTGTATGGGACTGGAGTATTTATTTCCCAAAAAATTCATTAATTCTCCTTAACTATCCTATTCATAATTCCAGTCTTTATTTCTATTGCTTTGCAGTTCATGCAGTTAGGTTGTGGAACTCACTGTCGCCTACCGTAAGAGATTCCGGAACTATACTTTTATTTAAGAAACGTGTAAAGGACCACTAATTAGCTTTGTGTTAATGGAATATGTATTGTATATTTACGAATGTGTATGCATGTATGTATATGTATATATATTTATTTAAATATATCTATGTATATTATTTAATTATATGTAATTTTATTTATTTAATTGTATACATAATATGTATTAGAAATGTACGCACTAAGTTTGCCATTTCAATAAAATTTCCTGTTAGGGTCTGCAGGAAGAAATTTCAATTTATGGAATAAGTAGTGCCTTTGTACAAATACTTTGTTTTAATTTTTTCATGCCTTTTTGTGTGTACATAAATAAAAAAAAATTGTTTTAAATATTGATTTCTAGTTACAAAATACTAAGTAAGTTAGACTGACTTATGTTTTATTTTTAGACATGATCGTATTGTTAAATCTCGAATACTTATGTCTTACATGTCCATTGTGTTTTTCTTATCGTGGTGAAAATCATAAAAGGACATTTCTCCATTGCCCACGGTGGAGGGATATGCGTATGTTTTATAGTTTCAGGAGAGGATATAATCCTGATCATGGTGATACAAATAGAAGATATTATGTTTTGTTTAGTGCAGTGTTTGATACTTTTTTTATGGAATATACAAATATCGGAAGTTTTTCATAACTACTTTTTTTAATTTCAAATCATAAAATACTGAAAATAATAGCATTAAAACAATGATTTAAAATTTAAAACATATAATGGTATAAGGTTATAAGTTTGTAGTCAATCAAATTATAAAATACCATATCAAGACGTGTTTAATGACACGTGAAAAGAGATAACAAAAGAAGTATTTTTAAAATAAAATACAGTATCTTCTGTGTTGTTAGTAAAGGCCTAAGTAAATATGTTTCGAAATTAAATTGCAAAAGTTACACGTGCAGTCCGTTTCCACCTTCACAATTCAAACAACTTTTTTAAAAAACTGATGATGTTGATATCCTCTCCGTTTTACCAGAATACATTGTAGCGACGAAAGCATTCGTTCATCCTCACTTTCTCGCATCCGTTAGTTCGAGTGATCAATACGACCGGAATCAGATTCGGATACAGAGTATACTGATTTATGATTCCGAATTCATGCACAGCATAATTTTACGCAAAACTGGGTAGCTTTAAAGGGAAACTTATATACCATTCACTATATACTGCAATATCTACTACTTACTGCAGTAATATTTTGACTGTGACTGCTTTGAGTTCGATGAGAGTAGGTTAAAATAAAAACAGGAAACCGGTTAAGTGCGAGGCGGACTCGTGCACCGTGGATTCCGTATAACCATACAATATATACGTATTTACCAAAAAAATATCAGTTATCTTTGTTCTGCTGCTGATATCGTCGTTGGACATTCTGCCGCGAAGAGAAACACCGAGCATAGCCCCTTCCATAGCTCTAAGCAACTACGAGCTTGTGCACACGGCCTGCAGTGAAACACCACGTCGCGGCTCCCTGAGCTATCACTGGCAACACACACTGATCGTATACTTTGCTTTGCTTTGCTTGTGTCACATAGACGTTAGACACGATCTTCGTCTTGTCCATGTTCATTTTAAGACCAACGTGTTGAGACAGTAATAGTAGTAATATAATGAGATCTTCAAGCATAGTGCTAAGCTATCCAGCGATCCTGCCATAACAACTATGGCGTCGAAAAATTGAAGGACATTGATGAATTTGACTTTTATGTTGATCAATATAATCGTCAGTTCAATACTGGAAAACCTTGAATGCAGTGGTGAAGAGGTTCGAGGATTTAACATCACCATGTCTTACACCTTTCTGCAATGGAATTAGTTTGAAGCAAGTCAGCTCTTCGATATACCGAGAGTCTAAAAAGTGTTAAAATTGTTACACATATATATATATATATATATGTGTAGTAAAATGTATATGTATTTAAATATATGTGTAGTAAAATGTATATGTATTTATATATATGTGTAGTAAAATGTATATACATAAAAGGAAATTGATTAAGTTTCCATGTAAATGATACATTTGTTAATATTGCATTATGAAAAAACACGTTTCTCCTATAGGAACCCCCAGTTATATTAATTGTTTGTTCTTAATAATTTGTTAGGATATTCGCCATAATGACACATAATCTATAAAAAATACAAGCATTTACCAATTGCAGTTAAAAAGGCACATCCCATCTCAGGTAGAACAGGCGGACTGACGAACGGACGTAGCCTGAGCTGTGTCCTGGACCCTTTTTTTTTCTCATCACCCTTCTCATATTGCAAAGCAGGAACACCATAGTCGCCTCGGTCAGCATCCAGTTTGGTAATCGCAGTGTCCTTGCGCCTTAGCAGCTGCTCATCCTGTAGTTGTTACTGCTCCATGGTCAGTATGTATTCAGTCTGACATGTTTTCTTAGGACACCAACAATGTATAATAACCCAATGACGTACAATAATGTATTGATGCCATGATTACAGAGACCCGTGGTAGCTTAGAGATCAGGGTGCTAACTTTAATTTTATAGCACGGGAGTGACCTGGAATTAAATCCCGGTGCCTGCACCACTGTGCTTTGTGCATTATAACCTGTGAAATTAGTCTTTTTTTTGTTTTGGATTATTTGGTATATAAAATTTGTTAAAAGAACAAAAATGAGGACACCTACGGAGTTTCATTCGCCGGTTTCTTCTCTATCAGAGAAACCTAATTAAGAAGCGGTAGTAGATTGTTAAAAAAATACAAATGAGTAACGAAATTTGAAGGTCTTAGGGTAAATAAAGAATTTTCATTCGGGTTGTATGGCTAAGAAATAATAAAAGAATTGTTTGTCCGCCAATAATGTGAAAAAAGTCCGCCAACCTGAACTGGAACAGCGTGGCAGCCCTCCGCGGCTCCAAAAACCTTTCAAAAAATGAGAGAAGGCTTTTGTCCAGCAGTGGGACATTTACAGACTCCTATTTTATTTTTTAATTTTACGATATAATCGTTATAATAATGATTTCTGGTATTTACGCCAAATATTTGAAATAAAATAATTAGTTACGGATTTTAAAGAGTTTAATTTTAGTTTGTATGTTCCCGACGTTTCGAGTGCCTTACTGCACCCGTGGCCACGAGAGGAGTGAGCTGTTAGACGCCCTGATATTATATTTAACTCGGGGGCACTCCGTATGAAAACCGTAAATAATAGTTTTGTTTCAAATATATCGTTATCGATATACATAGAATGATTAATTATCCAATTTATTACAGAAATAGTTCATAATTTCCAGTTTGTTTAAATTTGCATCACAGTTCACTAATTTGAACTAATTGACCTATGTTGAAAATGAACGATCACTAATGACTTCAGCAGTTTTCGTCACATTGCACCGATAATTAATCTATTAGTACCCACAGGTGACCCTGCTCTTTAACGAGGGTAAAGTATAATACTTAACTACAGTAAAATGTTTAAATATTATGTAACATTTTGGTATGTGGTATTGAGTTGGTATGAATTAATTATATTATACTTCTTTAATTTTTGAAACTTACCTATATAAGAAATAACAAGAAATATCTTTATATACTACTTTCTCTGCTGGACATTATTTTCACAATTATCTAAATTGAATTTAATTGCTTTGACAATGATTAAAATGTCGAGAGAAGGCAAGAAGTGTGTCGACAAAGTTTTAGCAAAGTAACCATTGTGTGTTACCTAAGAGAAACCTGCGGAAGAAACATACGTTATATACAAATATCACAATTAAGGGTTGTCTTTATGACGCGATGCTTCTGATTTAATTACAGACAATATACGTTTCTTCGCATCTATCAGAGACCAGGAGAGGGAGAGGTGATCTTTTCTAGTCGATTTTAATACACTTTTTACTTATTACTAAAAATAAGTGTATGTCTTTGTGGTGGTAATGCACTAGATCAGTACCAGCATATTTACTTTTCTTTTCAATACACTCACGGTGGTTTGTGTTACCAATCAATTCTTTCTCTATCAGTTATCGTTCTAAATTACCATCGGTAATTCTGTTCAGTCCATTGCATCTGCATCTGTGACTACTACATTTAAATTTACATATAATACATAAGTACTATATATCCATAGGTATATAAGAACTACATTTAAATTAACGTATTATTATACGTCGTACGTATAGTTAGTCGTAATTTTGTGGCATCATTTCATTTCGATATACTTTAACATTATGTTCCTTAGTTAGTGGTTTTTTAGCTATTTTCGTGTTATTGCGATATTCAGTCAGTGTACTTGTATACTTTCCCTCTCCAGTATAATAAAACGTGCGCTTTAAAGTGCTATCCAACCTTTCAAAATATCATTGTAGAGCTCTGCAAACGTGAATGAAAAGATGCCAGAATATTTTTATGGCGATAAAGAGTTACAACGAAGCCGCTTCCCTATAAGACCACTAATTAAGTTACGTTTAAATTTACAAGTTATTAAATATTTGACAATGTATAGAATCTGTATATTTCACGAAAATATTTTTTTTGTTATTGTTATTGTAACGTTTTTATAACTTGTTGAGCAATTTTAATATCTAGAATAATAATCTAATTTACAGGTTATCCTTAGTTTTTATATATTGTAATACCGCTTCATGCCTAGAAGTTTAAAACCATTTTTTCTCAAATATTTTTATAATATGGTATATTGTTAATTTACCTGCACTTCGGCTACCTGTACGTATTTGAAAGTTATTATTTTAAGATAAGACTAATTGTTCAACGTTAATATAAATTCTACCATTAGCAAGCGCCTCGAATCCATGGAATGTGCTGAATACCATGTTTCACTTGAAACCTCGTCCGCCTTGAACAATACCTCATCACTGAAATTAAGTCCTGATTACTATTAGACGATAATAGGGAATGATTGTCGATGTAATATTATGCAGAAAAAAACTGTGTCAACGAGAAAAATACTTCTTAGCTTAGAAAACAGTTTTTATTTTATACGAATTGCCAATTTAGAATCCTTCATAACTCGTCTTCAATTCTGCTTTATTGTGTTCTATACGTTGTTATCGGAGGAATGTCAGCTGGTGCTTTCCTTTTAAGTTTGCACAGATAGTAGCGTTTATTAAATTTATTGGATCGGTATATTCTCGTAAAGTTGATATTAAGAGCAAACAATAGCTACTTAAGATTGTGATTTTTATAAAATCAGGTTAAACTATGCGGAAATCTACCTTATTAATGTGATATGTACAAATTTGCTGAATTGCTGAAGTGTATTCGAGCACATAAAGTTGTTTAAAGTTTTAAGTTATTTTGATAATTACCATTAGACAAAAGTCCAAAATTGTCAAAAATAATAAACCGATTTTAATAAAACATAGAATACAAGTTTTTCAAACACTTTATTGTACAACAAAGTAAATAACATCATAAAAAGATACAAATATATAAGGAAAACTAAAGACGACCTTATAAATTTACCATGAAGAGGAATTGGGTAGGGTGCACTGGTAAATAAATACAAAAGACTAAATCAAACACAATAAAAATAAAAAAATAAAGTAACAATTAAAAATGTAGACAAGTAAGAAACATACAGACATTTTACAACGTATCCGTAATCATTAGGATGTGAGAATAGTGAAGGGAGAGGCGCTAGACAGGCAGAAAGTGTTGGATCGTAGAGAAAGGCTACGATAGGAGTAATGAAATTGAAAAAGTTCCTATTTGCTAAGGGCTTGACATATTACATAAGATGCAGTAGAGAGCTTAAAGAATGTGAGTATTCCGACGAAGATGAATCGGGAGCCTCTTGAGCTTAATGCGATATTCTCAAAGAAAGTCATATTTACGAAGTCCAAATAAATATATATCCAATGATATAACAATCGACATATTCAACCTATTAAGACTTATTCTATACCTATTAAGACTATTAAGACCTATTAAATCAGGAAATTACAGTTCGAGATACGTTAGGAGAACCACGCACAACTAGCAGGATCATAATCTACAGTATTAGAACAAATATTTCGGGGTCTATGGTTATATAATGATATCCAATACATTCATGACAACAAACCCGGGAAATAAATTGATAGCTGCCAAGTTGCTTCGTCTACTACTAAAAATTATGACAAAAGAGACCTTCGGAGTTTTCACCAGTTTCGTTTCCGCCAGAACTTCATTAGCACGAAACGGTTTAAAATTTCTTACGTTTAATAATAAATTATTAAAATGTCGAGTATTTACTCATACACGCCATGCCGCCATAGCGGTAGAGACTCGTGAGCAGCGGGCTCGATTAAACTTGTTTTTTTCCTGACTTTTAATATTTAGGAAGATTTTTATTATTTGATGATTAATAGTGACATGATATAATTTGTACTGTTACATAAAATAATTTAATATATGTAACAATCACACACGTTTTCAGTTCTAAGCTAGGATTCCCTGTGTCTTAGTAACTGAATGGTGATAAGATACGTATACATATACCTACATAGATAAATAATAATTTATTCATATAATACAAAAAAGTTGTGGTAAATTTTACAATTGAATAAAGAGAGTTAAGTAAAAGGAACAATCAAAAATAAAGTATTTATCAGAATTTAAAACACAAGTTAAAGATACTGTTCAAAGAAAACTGTTTCATTTGTTTCATATATGAGCAGTCACTTTATTCTACATTAAAAAAAATGCAAAAGAAAAATGGAAAACAATAAATAATTCAAAATATTATTTTTCTAAACATTACAAGATTCTTTTAATTTAAGCCATGGATGCCGTTATTTCTTTAAACATAACTTCGGTTTACAGTTCACGCTTCATTGAATTACACTAGGCAGGAACAATTGGATAGCGCTGCGCACGACAGTCCTATTAGTGCCTTATTGGTTTGTTCTCTAATTGCACCATCCTATGTCCAGTTACAGCATTGTCGTATCAATTAAAGGTTTTGACCATGTGAAACGTGTTGGTTTAAGAGCGTAAAACTTTTTATTAATTTTTGTTATTATTGTCTTGGACGCTTCTTTACAATTCAAATGAAAATTAATTATAATTATTTTGGACATAGATAATGTTACAATTTAAAAAGGATAATTTTTATTTTTGGAGTAATACTTCTTTTGACGAGTTTGGAAAAAATGCTGAGAGTGAATTTTTACAATGCGCGTGTACAATGACACCTAAAACCATGAAGTTGGTTGGTAATTGCCTCTCAAGTTTTCGTGAGAACTGATAACTATATTCAAGGTAGTTATTTAAATATACTTATTTGAATTTTCCCAACCCAAATCCCACAGACTTGTGATGGGGCGTTTAACTAGTGTGTGGGTTCCGACACTGACACGCTTACTTAACGTGGTGAGCATGGTCAATCCTTCCACAACTGCCAGTGTTAATATTAATTTTATATTTTTATTAAAACGCGTGTTCACATTTGTCACTTGTCGCACTGAAAATGCAGTTCCGAGTCCTACATACGTAGAACATGAATAAAAATAACCGTTACATGTTAATTAAGCTGAACTTTAAATGGGAAATATTATTCAAATTATACATGGGTTCTTGTATAAGTTGTAACCGTCTGCATAAAAGTTTCACATTTACAAACACGTCTGCTTTGTTTTGGTTTAGTAGCTGTAGTATGGTCACCCAAAATTAAGCTAAGAGAAACATACTGTATGGCCATGTATGGCCTGAAGCCGGCCTATGGCTTCAGGCCGTTGCCTGCCTTGGCCGCACTAAGTTGGATTGGCGAGCTCTCTTAAAACGTGAGTTGGTCGATTACGGGTGGGTTGAGATTCGCCGTCGTTTGCCAATCCGTCGCGCCACTCTCCCTATCCTTCATCACTTTACAGTCAAACCACTGATGCGATAGTGGTGAACTTAGTAGACATTGCGCACGCAGATGTAGTTCGTTATGTGTTCCGATACCGGTAATAAAGCGACGTCTTAATAGCTATGCTTAATAACTATAGTGACGTCGATTAAGTTTGGCATGTTCTAGTTTAAATATTTATAAATATTAAAGTCGGAAAGTAAAAAGTTTAAATTAAACGCTATAAAGAATATTTATTTCAATGTCTAGTATATTAGCAAATGATTTATTTATTATACTGTAATAAAACTGAAGAACCGTCGTGTCCAAGCATTGAGTATATTTGCCAAAAACTGATCTCAGGTGATGTAGGGAGTATAGGACTATACACTCCTTACTTGTGGGTAGGGAGTGCATACTGGTTTTCAAAATAGGACCATTTTGAAAACCTTTGTCTGTCTGTTTGAACACACTAATCTCTGGGGTTTTCACAAGTAAGTTGCGGGGACATATCGGCTTTACTTCATCAAAATCGCCTCATAGAAAACATATCGTAATTTAAAGTTTTAAGATGAACTGTACTAAGCTGAACAGATTAGTACAGTTCGTAGAAAAGTTGACGCTTCATTAGTTGATTTTCAAAAGACACTCACAGAAGTTTTCGGCTGTTTACCTAAGTGACACGATCACTGAGAAGTTCACTAAAGAACCAATAGATGGCAGTGTTAGTTTACATAGTATTTTAGGAAGTTCACTTCAGTGACAGATTTAACCGCCGCGATCTCATCTATTATATTATAATTTGCGAATTTACGAATCTATATAAACACAAAGTAAGTGGTTAGGATATACGGATTTTCAGATAAGGTTTTGTGATTTGCATATTAAAAGTTTAATAAAATTGTTTTGCTTGGCTACTATTCCCGATGTAGCCATCGGGAATAGTAGCCACTTTGTTACGGATTCTTTTAAGCGGGTCCTTACAGATGTTTTAGTATGCCCTATGTAACAGAAACCACATTCATAATCAAGCTTGCATCTTGTAGAGGGATATGGACACATGGAAAATAAACTTATCTTTTTCGGCGGCTTGATAAACGTTTTTATGGAAATCCTCTTTAAGTAATAGCCCGTAAGGCCTCTGAAAAAAGGTAACACAGCAGGCATTCGGTCGAATGTGGTCGGCTTCACTCGGCCACTGTGACGGAGACGCGGAACCCGAAGCTTGTTATCGTGAGGCACTAGCTTGACATACTGAAGCTCGGTGGCCAAGTGTTTACAGTCACGTAAATAATAGTTTCGTTTCAAATGTGCAGTGTTCGCGTAAACACAAGAAATCATTACGTAGCGTAATGTTATATCAAACATCAAAATATTTTATTTTTTAGCGCGTTCGAACTTACAAACTCTTTAGTTTTATAATATGTTAGTTTTGTTTATTGAAAGCTTGTGTTGTCATTAATGTACTATGTACTACTAGTCGCCAGAAATAACCGGTAACTGTTACACGTTAACAATATACGTACCTAACTAAGTTAAAATCTACTTCAGTTATCTGCGTTCAGATAGTTAACAAAGTTTTATGGAATAAATGGTAGCTTTTATGCAATAAATTCATGTTTAGAGACTATGTTTGGTTGTGGTGATGTGTTTGTGATCATTTAAAAATGTGTAAAGTGTCTACAATCGAGGCTCTGCGTACTTGCACGTTAACTCGAGGAATTCCTCTCAAAACAAATATTTCTACAATACCAAAATTATGTTCCAATATCCTGTACTTTTTCGTAATTATACTTAATATACACAGAGTATGATAATGTTGTAGTAACCATACGATACTTTATCATTTTAATTAAGGATACTTATTAATATTGCTTTAGTATTTTATGTACTCACAGTAAATTCAAAAACAAATATAATTACAAGACCTTTACTTGGTGGCAGACTCCTACTCTGCCTAGGAATCATATACGGAGGAGTAGGTAGCTTAGGTATCTATACCTAGTATAATTACCGGCGTTCCGGCATTCTTAGTCTTCATGGATACCTACGTATCTGTAACAGTTGTCTGTTGTATTTTAAAAGGTTATTGGGATCACGGCATGCATCGAGTGGCTTTTTGTTTTGCGTCGCCGATTGTAATTGAAGTCTTTAGAAAGAAGAATTCTAGATGAGTATCTGCTGGAACATGACGCCGCTGACCTAAGTTTCTATAAAATATATTATATAGATATTAAAAAAAAATTGTGCGAAAAACAATAATTTTAATTAAGATTAATTATTTACCAACGTTTTCTATAAAAATTAACCTCGCCTGCGCGTAGTGCACCAGTAATGGTAAAAATCCATCCGTCTGTGTTGTGTTGTATAAGCGAAGTTGGAGGATTTCCTTAAGAAAAATTGTATGGGGCGAAATCTGAAGACCTAAGAGGCCAGTCACCAAACAGGCCTATAGATTTCTCGGGGAAAAGCTGTCTCACATAGAGACCATAGCAGAGCGTTGTTTTTTATTCTTGAGGGTGCAAACGTGCAAGCGGCTCACCTGATGGTAAGTAACTGCCATCGTCCACGAACAGCTGGAACACCAGAGGAGCTGCAGATGCGTTGCCAGCCTGTAGAGATGTTCGGGAGATAGGATAGGAAGGAGGGGGATGGGGAGAGGTGGTGGGTCCCCGGTTACCTTAATCACCGAACAAAACGCAGAAGCACAAGATACCTCTACTTCACATCGGTATTCTGCGAGGTCGTGGTTAAGCAAGCCCATTCGAGCAACAACTAAAGCCGCTGCTAGGCTCTACCTCAAATGTGTATGTGCCCTGGCCCCATCATGTTTGAAGTATGAGTTCTGTAGTTGTAGCCAGAATGACAATGCAACTCCGGTATAAAAAAAAGGATTCGTTACTCCCTCCAATAACGCATTTTCTATTTGTTGACTTACCCTCTGATGTGAAAATGCTCCTCTTCGAAAATATTCCCTTAACGCGCCATCAAAAATAGTTTCAAAACGGCACAAGCAATTCTGCCTGCATTTATGTAGTAGCCTTCTTTCAAGTGCTGGTTGATAGGCAGCTTATTGCTTATAGCCGTAATTTTTTATGCTCGTTGATGCTGCAATCATTAAATTAGATTTGCTTCGAGTAAGCAAGGCTTACCTTCTCACGCGATCTGCGTTTTAAGGCGTCAAAACAGTTGCAGATTCAGGTCTTGGCCGATTTCAAGTTGATCCCGAATGTGGCATTTTATACGTATTGTGAACACTTTACAAAACGATAGGGGTATGTTAAATATAGTCTGAATCCTTTTCAAGCGGAAAGGGATTATTAAAAAGACTATATAAGTATTCTGTCTCTGTCTGCGGCTTCTGCCGTTAATGGTGGTCACGAAGACGAATATGATTTAGTGTAATATTTTATATGACATATTCAAAAACAGTAACCTGCTGGTTTATTTTAAAATTATAATGTAAATCGATCGATCAAGAAATGAGATAAAATTTTAAATTTCGAGAAGATGAAACGAAATAAAGCTACGTAATACCACCCTTATTCCTTAACTTTAGGTAGACTGAGAATACAAACTATTCGGCTGGAACTCCAAAGCGACACTGTCAGGTGAAGTAATTTCTATTCTGGAGAAACCACTCTCGGACCGAAGTTAAATTCAGCCATCAGCTCATTGTTCATATTTGGTTCGTAGAAGTTACTTTACAGTTTCAGCGATGTTAATATAATATACTTTGGTAAGAAACCATCTCAGGTATTAATATTCTTTATTTATTTTTATTTTAAAATTTCTTTTGACAAATATAAACTCCTCTGTGATATCCGGGCACCTCTTGAGATAAGCTCAGAGCTTCTAAGATTTCTGGTTAAGACGTAAAATTAAGTTAATATCAGTATAAAACTGTTTATAAAATTAAATTTACACAAATCTATTTGCTATTTTTGTTCTTACAAGATGTTTTAAAATATATTGTGCTCTTTTAATACTACTACTATCAGTATGTCTGTATAATGCTACAGACCTATTAAAGTTCTATTGCTTTCTTTTTTAATTGCGTATGTTGTTGTGCTCAGTAAAAGTCTAAGTCAATTAAACGTCTTTGATCTGTAGGAGGCTAAACGAGACGTTGTATTTTTCAAGGGTATAGATTTGATAGATATATGGTATTTTCTTTTGCGTCACAAGAAATACATTTGTTTTGATTTGATTTGTTTTTAAAATATTGTAATGTCTGTAGTATTAATTTTCTCCGTATATATGTTAGAACTGATTTGAAATTTTTATCGTCCAACAAATTCAAGAAAAAATAATAATTGATTATGTTTGGATAATTGAAGACCAAGTCAATCGCCGTAAGGCGAAGCCGCTCAGTTTGTTATATAAATAAATAAAATGTGATGGGAAATTATTTATGGAAAAGTTGGCTTTGTCTTTTTTACAATTATCCTTATCAGTTTTAATATGTTTTTTATTTGGCCTATCCAAAATTCAGAACGTTTACTGATTTAGTCAGGGGCTGGGTGATCGCTGTATGAGACACTTTGCGCCTTAGATGCAGGGTCGCTGGTGAACGTTCTACGGGTCTATTGCGTAACTCAGATGATAATCGTTTGTAGTCTCTTTTGCAAAGGACAAACTAAAAGATCAATAAAAACCCGCGTAAAGGAACACAGGTGATATAAAACATTTATGCTTTGGGAAGTCTGCAGTCGGTTTGACTGATAATATTTTCAGACCATAAATTCTCGCAAAAGAACATCGATTCCTGCCAAGGACGAGGAATGTGAAATTATAAAATATCTTAATTTTAATAATTCTCTATTGTCTGAAAGCTACCGCCTGCTTGTGCTGTGATGAATAAAATTAAATCCAAGATCAAGCATACCTTTCATCGCACGAACTCAGGACACTGTGAGCTCATTATTTTGTTGTATAACTATGACATTAGTGAAATCCCAGTCCCCCAACGAGTGTTGGAAATCACCTAAAACGTCAGGAATTAAAAACTGAAATTACAATCTGTAAATTGTATAAATAAATTGCGCCGGGAGTGGTTTACTTTTTTTAAAACTAAGTAGTTATTAAGTTCTAATTGAAACTGCACGCTATTTGGAAATAAGTTTTAATGTAGTACAAAGCTAAGTTTAACTAAATCTGGTTGAATTCTTGTCAGACCAAAGCCCTAAATTAAATTTCTGTACGAAATCCGACGCGGTTCGAGACAACCGTTTTAAATGGAGGCTTCAGAACTTTCTACATTCAAAATTCATTCTATCTACTTAAGTAATAAGTTGCCATCAAAGTCGAGAACCCATATAAACATGAAAATTGGTAGGTACTGTAAATGCAATTGAGAATTATTTTTATATTCTTGTAAAGGTGAAAATGAAATAAAATATAGCGCATTTTTTAACATGAAGTATTGAAAAGACTCAATGGGGTAGTAATACTCCCAGGGAATGAAGTGATTAGTACAGTAATTATTAATGAATGAGTTTATTAATAATTACTGTACTCGTAATGCAGTAATGAAATTCAATAACCACATACAATGGGCCGAGGCGACAAGAAAAGGAACAAGTAGACAAAAAAACTATAGAGAATAACACCTACTTATGCATCTTCTCTACTAAAGCAAGCATATTATAACTCCAAACGATTCACAACTTTAATAAAAACGGTTGGACTTAAAGCGATCGATGATTTTGTAACTAGTGTAGCGATAGATTGCACTCGCCATGCGCCAGTCACTTAGTAAGCAGGATCAAAAATCTAAGTGTGAAGCTTTAGCTTTTACGAAAATGTAATGCTACGGGATCGTAATATCTACTTTACCTGCATCTATGTCAGTTTCATTTACAAAACCAGGTTGCGGTAGAGTATTTTTTGAACATAATTTGCAGAAAAATTAACATTAATTCGACCTAAAAGTACAAACTTTTCTCTAATTGCCAACTTTTTTCTCACGTTTAGCACTCTGCTGACTAATAAATAAGGTACACGGGATTTAAAGTAATACACACTCGTTCCCTATAACAAGTGTTGAAAAGGCTGTTAGTATCTTTTTGTACCATACTCAATCAAATCACTTATGCATATTTCGTTACCCATGAGATAGAAATCGATTGAAAACAAATAGTAAGCAATTTTTTCTGCATAACCGTTTACCGAGTCCGTTTGACCATTAATTGGAAGTTAGTTTCATGCTGCATCGTCACTGCCGACTTTCGACGGGCATATAGATACCTCGTTACGTCGCTTTTTCCGCATCGAAATTTGACAGGATGCAGGCCATGGCTGCATTTCTAATTCTGACAATCAAGAGTAGTTAAGCATATACGCGATTAGCCATAAAATACACAGGTTCTAGTGCAATTATTTAATTTGGATATTCACACGGAATCGCCAGAACATCTTTTGACATCCAGGAACACTGTATGCAAGTTAAGCGTTTTGAGATAGTGATAGTTTTATCTTACTCAAATCCCGTATATTATGGAACTTAACTTTTTAACTTAAGGAAAATGGCTGTCAAGTGTTAGCTAGGGTTTCGTGCTACATAATTAAATTATCATAAAATTAACAATAACAATTTAAAAAAAATTACCAACCCGCTCGCCGGCGTGGTTACTATGTGTAAAACCTCCCAAATTAGAAATATTTGAAGGTGGATATGTCCAGCTATGGACTTGTAACTTGACAGGCTATAATGATGGCGATAATCTAGATAATATATATTTGCTCGGAAAGTCATAGAATTACACTTATTTTATAATTTGTATATTTATTGCCTTCATTATTCAGTCATCAGTCAAGTGACTAAATATTTTGAAATAACAAAAATATTTCATTATTTTCTGTCTGAAATTGACAGTTGCCTTTATTAGCAATGAACAAAAAACCCATTTAAAAAAACCTTTGTTTCAGAAAGCACGAGGGATCTATGACATATAACAAGCTTCGGGTTCCGCGCCTCCATTACAGTGACCGAGTGAAGCCGGCCACAGTTGAGAGAGTACCTGCTGTATTACCGTATGTTAGAGGCGTTGCGGACAAAATTGACTGGCCATGTCTTAGAGAGAGCTTCCTAAAACGCTTTTCTAGCCGACTAAAAAGATAAGTAAATTTTTACAATCTGTCAAGTGCAACATACTATAGAACTATAGAAGCGACTGATTAAAGTCAGGCAAAGACAGGGAGGCTATTTCATATAATAACACTAACATTCACATAAGTAATTGTTATAATTATTAACACATAGTTAATAGTAACATTCATTATAAGAATTCATTTTTTTTAAGCTAAAACCTACTAACAAAAATTGTAAGACAAAACTAAAATGATATGCGAATGTGGTCTCTCTTACTTAGGGCAAACTAAAAAATCTGTAAAGACCCGCGAAAAAGAACGCATAGCTGACGTGAAACACCGACGCTCTAGGAAATCTGCAGTCTATGATCATATTCTTGATCGCCCCAACCATTACATCAGATTTGATAGACTACATATTCTCGAAAAAGAACACCGATTCCTACCAAGGATAATTCGCGAGGCTATTGAAACATCAAAAAACATCATAATTTTAATAGAGAAGATGACTGGGTACTACCACTCGCTTGGGATTTAGTAATAGATACAATTAAAACCAAAACCAAGCATACCACTGCACGACCCCAAGATACCATAAGCACATTCTGCGTAGATTGGAATGGTCCGTTAATTTTGACCGAGTTAACTATGACATCTGGGCGTCTAACGCTTCAGTCCCACCGTAACCACTGCTGCTGTAAAGCACTCGAAACGTCGGGAACATAAAAACAAATTAAACGCAATAAAATCAGTAAATAATAGTTTCATTTCAAATGTGTAGTGCTCGCAAATCCTAGAAATAATTACGAAAAACCTATTTACTTTTCGTCTTCAACTTTAAAAGCCCTTAAACAGGGATAATTACTCATGTGCTTTAAAAATGCCATTACTCGACGTAAGTTTCTCCTAATGCAATGATTTATAAATCGCCACTCTAGGCATGCGCGTTGGATCGCCGAACCAGATAATTCGCATGGTCAACGTCACTGGCATGGTTAGGTCTGACATTTCCGTTAGTTGACTTTTATGGTTCACCCACACGATTAAATGGGGTCGGAGATTCTCTTTTACTTTGCAACCACGTAGCGCACTACTGGTTACATAGATATTATTTTGTATGTCACAATTATCATTTTTAACTTTTTGACTCTTGATACCCATCACATTACATCTTTTGGTGAGCGACAACTGGTTTGTGGAAGGTCGTTTGACTACGATGAAAACAGTCAAATGGAAAACCATTTTTTCTGTCAAAATTAACTTTTGCTTCGCTTTTTGTTATGCACAATGCTGGTTTCGATGTACTTTTTATTCTATGATCAGCAAAATTTTTTATTTGGCTTAAGAACTATATAACTTTCATTATGGTATTTGCAAACAATTAATTCAAAATGTTAAAGATAAATAAATATCTCATTTTAAAGACGTCAACGTGATCAAGAAGTTGATTCGCCTTGCTTACCACAAACACGTGTTTCCGTTTGCAAATGGCAAACCTTACTAACAGTAACGGCAAAAGCCCTTGAACCGCAAAACCACAGCTGTTTCTTAGTACAAGATATCTTGTAAATTTAATCTATTTCGTTTTAATACTGTTTTGTAGGAAATTTTATATCGATTTCAATATCATTAGAGTCTGTTAAAAGTTCGCTGTTAGTACGAAAATAGGCCTCACTTTCTAACTTTTTTCTTTTCGTCTCCAATTTTAAATGTATTATTTTCCTTTTCACTGAGTTAATTACATGCAGCTTTTTGATTACAGTTTCCAAAGCTCTGGAATAAAATTTTATATAGATGAATTGTAGATATTTACCGAGTACGCGTGTTTCATAATAATGAGGTACCATATCAGGCTGTGGTTAACTACGTCACATAACAAAATGTCACGTTGGAAGACTAATTTATGGAATAACAAGTGCAAAATGCAATGACTACTTAAATAACATTGTCACAAATTGTTCAACGCGAAGTACGAAGTAATTTGATATTTAATAATGATTGATGGAAACAGTAAAAAAGAAATTATATGACTCATATGTTCATTCGACATTACTTGCGAGTAAGTGTTGTTTAAATAACTTTGAATTTGATTAACTTTAGACTATTAAATTTGAATGTAATATTGAGTACTTCCTTCTGTTATAACAGAAGGGTTATTAAAATCGAGCTTGGCTTTGGAGTTTTAACTAGTTGCTTGCCCCAGAATCGTAAGTACTTTGGGATCGATATCTTGCGGAACCATTTTTTAAATTAAAATACAGCCAATAGCCACGTAATGCAAGAAATACTTCAAGTATTATTAGTACCTTATTGGATATATTTTTTTATGTAGACCTTTACTTTACGCCGTTATTCTACGAGGTTGTGATACCAACCCGGTCGAGCCGGCCCATTTTAGCAGCAGCAAAAGCCGCCGCTTAGCTCTACCACGTGTAAAAATATGGATATGTCATGTCACGTTCGTAGAATTTGACCATTTCATAAAATGGCCATCTAGTACTGGCCGTATTTGCCCGAGCCACGTAAGTCTATGGACTAATTACTGGCTGGAAAATAATACACATTGGGAAACTGCGCATGAGAAATTTTTAAAAATCGAGAACAAAGTTAATATGATTTGTTTAAATATTTCATTTTCATTTTATTATTAGTTCATTCATTTTCTTGAAGTAGAGAGATTTTCAAGCATTACATATAACGTCAGCGACTACAAAGATAAATTTTATGAGAGAAACAAATAAATGTTACTGGTGGGTAAAGTTAGGTTAGAACAGAGGTCACAACGTGGTGAAGAATGCGCACCGCAGATGCGTTAGTCGAAGCGCCAGAAAAAACTTCTTCAATAATAGTTTAAATTTCATTAAAAAAAATGAAACTACGTAAATCATCATTGTTATTTTATAATGATGTATTTTTATGTCATGAAAAAACGAGCATTAACCGATCGTGGATGTACAAGTCGACAAATGTTGACGATTAAAAGATATAGCCATTTAATGAAATTGTCAAATTCTAAACACGGGCCACTACAGATAAATACTTAAAGTATTAAATTTTGTATTATTATTTGTATGATTTATTCCTAGTTATTAATACAAGTAGGTTGTCAACCTATAAAATATTAATTTACCTTATTTTGTATTTACTTTGTCCGCGAGAACTTAAGAATTAATGTGATCCTCGTAGTATTTCACAGTATTAAATTAATCCTAGTTTTAAAGTCAAACCTGTCGGACTGAGAGACACACGGACTGAAAAGATTTGTTACAAAATAAAATTTTATCAACTAAGGAAATATATTACAAGAAACACAGAGAGTCGCTTTTGTATTGTAATAATTATATATGAGTACAACAGTAATTTTGTTTAATTCCACGATAAAAGATGTTTAGGGTCGAACGCCTTTTAAATCAGTAGAACCAAGCTCGATCCTTGTGGAGAGCTCATATCAATGAGTTTTCAGAAAGTAATGTACAATTTTTGTCGATGGCCTACGACACTAAGACTAAGGATCAGTCATGTTAGTCCAACAAATAAGTACTGGTGGAATGTGGGTTTAAACGTCTAAAATAAATCTCTAGACCTCTGATGAGAATCAAATCGGGTACGGTCGTGGGGGATAAATATATTCTCACGATTATACAGGGCACCGTCAGGCACGTAGTAAATAAAGTATTAAAAAAGCAAATAATATGATTTTTTGTCATTTAAATTAGGATTGCATGCGTACTCGAAAATTTTTAGTCAGTCCTGTCTTTGAACTATACTAGATGTATTCCAATCAATATATAATAATGCCGTCAATCAATATATAATAATCTGATATTCAATAGACGGTTTACTAACCTAATTCTAGAAGGACGCTACAAAGTGATAGTTAAAAATTTGTGATTAATAAAAGATATGTGATAATGTCATAAGTGTAAAGAGACGGATTACAGAGATAAAAATGAAACTCAAAAATGAGTCACTTTTAAAATGAAATTATTATTTAAAGATATTATTGTATTCGATTTTTACTTTTTATTTCCTACATTTCGGGTACTACAGTACCCGTACACACGAGGGGACTGAGGAGTTAGACGTCCTGATGTCATAGTTAACTGGTCTCTTTTATAGAGAGTAAACTAAATAACCGCGATAAAGCTCCTGGTAAAAGAATACATAGTCGATGTGAAATATCCAAACGACGGGAAAAAATAGTAAAAATTAAATACGACAAAATCCGTAAATAATAGTTTCATTTCAAATCCGCGTAGGCTCGTTTCATCGAATCTTCCCGCGATAGAAATAAAAAAAATATAAACTAGGAAATATCGTGAATTATATGTTAGATACCGGGTAATATATATTGTATATAATAATATCGCGGAATATATTGGGTATTTAGCCGGGCAATCTTTCTTCCCTTGTGTGTTTGTCTGTTGATCTGTGGTCTCCATTCATAATGGTGTGTGGTTCCAAAGGGAGAAGGCAAGTAGCTAGTAGCTTCACTAAGAGGGACACATGCGCACTTTGGTGACACAAGCATTTACCCCGCGTTGGTGGATGACTAACCGTGAGACATTACGGCTTTATAGATCTGCCTAAAAATAGATGGAACTCCTGGTACTTCAAGGTGATACGCGAAGTTTTCTTAATGCGGTTAAGAAATATCGTCTTCAAAACTTCGGTTCCAGTACAGGGCTACTGGACAAACGGAAACGAGAATAACAAGGTTGCTTTTGCAGCAAACGAAGCTACACGGATACTGTATAATCCACATGTTTAAAAAAACCTACAATATGGGAATTTAGCGTGTTAAAGTGTTTGTGTGTGTGTGTAAAACAAAAAAGTGAACTACAGAAGTGACCTGCAACTTTTGATTAAAAGCAAATATGTTGTATTTAGTTATTTTTTGTTAACATAAATTACTGCTCGTTTAAATATAAACAAAATATATTTCACCTGCTCATAGAAGAGCATTTTCTTATTTTATTAAGCAAATTTTCAGCTCAACCTTATAACAGCTACTTTGTTACATTAAATGTAAATCGACAACATTGACTAAGAAATTTAAAAATGGGAAGCACCTTCATCAACTAAGCTTTCTTGTAATAATTTACGCTCCCTTTACTACGGAAGTGTTCCGATGTAAATCTTTATTTCTTCGCCATTACTTTGTGTTACTTTGCCGCTTTCTTACATTATAAAACAAAAGTGGTACACTAAGAACCTTTGTTTTGTGTCCTAATTTATTTTGTATTTTGATGTAAATTATTCTTAAATTATATTTTAACAGCTGCCACTATTTGTAGACAAATTAAAAAAATATTATTTTTGGTGGTTTACCAGCATGCATTACACGAAAACGAACGAACACACTATTTTACGTAAACTTTAGGGAAAGCGTAAAAGGAGGAAAATTGAGTGCTACAAGCCTATGTCGATTTTTGAGGTTTTGCCTTAATCGCTGCCCTTGGCGGTGCCCTGCCTGCGTATTGGTGCTGACAATTCTTACGGAATCGTAGACTCACAGTATGGACTATTTTGGTCTGCCATATACTGAATATTCGTAATAATTCTACCTTTCGACGCATGATTATTGTAGTCGTCCATTCCATTCCATTTCATATTATCATCATCGTAAGCATATTTATGTCCATTACTAAACAGACCGCTCTAAGAAAGCGCCAGTAAAAGTCAACAAAACACAAAGAGAGCATGCGTTTCTAGAAAGATTCCCTTACTCACGGCGTAGCGTTAGGTTAGCGGATTCGTAAGCGCAGTGCCAGTACCCCCGCACTAGTAATGTTGCTCTCCATCACTAATCTGTGAGATTTGGAAATTTCGGATTGATCGCCGAGGTTGTTAGCTCGCACGATTGACTAGATTGACATTTGGAGAAAATCATCGAAGAATCTAACCACACATGATTTCATTATTAACTCAAATCAAATAAGGAAACTCTCATAAACTGTCAAATTCTGCCTTTTACACTGTCCTTCAACTTGAGTAGTGTCAATACAAGTAAGTTACTAGACAAAGTGTCAACTCAATGACGAAATTCTTTGTGATTAACAAACTGGTAATTTGGTATGGAATAGTATACCGATAAAATGGGAATGTTAAAAGGGATTCTCGGTAACCGACAAATATGGAAGCAATTTTCTTAGTTTGGATATTTAGTTTCCATCGTATTTTTTGCAAATAATAACTAGCGATCGTTTGAAAGTAAGGAAGAATGAAATTTATCTTTGTAAGATTGCATTAAAATATTATTTCTTATATTGTCTTATAATTAGTTTTAATTTTAAATAAAACATACAATACACACTGCTAATTAACAAACGATGCTCTGGTAACCGAATGTTGAAGAAAAAATGTATCTGAGGAAACCACATCCTACAGACTATGATATGATGAGAAGCAGCTAACCTTGATTAATCAATACGCCTGCCCAGCATGCTGAGTATGGAAAAATCTTCCGCACATGGAATCCTAGCTTTTATTGATACTTTAACGAAGGCGATCAAATTAAACCCGATAAAAACATGTCTTCGAGATTGCATGTGGTGTCATTATTTCAGAGATAAAAACTTCTCCGACACTGAATCTTTGCTTTGATTAACATATATAGTGTAAGGAGGGTTGTTTCAAATAATTAAGCTAGTACGGCTGTAAGGCTATGCAAGGCTTTGGTGAGTTAAGTCAAGTCATGTGTCAAAAAATACCAATCTTCACTACGAATTTGAATGATCAAATTCCATATGAATACAAATTTTGTTGGCAGTAGGTATTTAACATAGTCTCAAGACCAAAACAAATTGACTGCTGTGTAAATTTCGTTATAAATTCACCAGAGATCTGTAGTTACTGACAGATCATAAGCATCATAAGTCTATTGGTGACCATAAGCCACATCTTGAACCACTCTGCAGGTTATCACTCTATCTTGTGAGGCTTTATCCTACACTGCGTTTGCCTGTAGCACAAATTGATATAATATGTTTTGATGAATATAAGACAAACTCAATGCTTACGTATACGTTATATTTTTTGAGTTTATATGTTTTTATACGTCGCAGAGTCAACACTAGGCCACGCATTGTGTACTATCAATATAACCCAGTGATGTTTTAAATAGATATCATGATGCGATTTGCTGAATTCGCCGAATTTTTCGGGTTAGATGCAAACGATCAATCCTAGCCAAAACCGGTCTCCAAAACAAATCCAAAGGATTTTGTTGTTGCCTCCATGTCATGTCACTGCATCTGTTCTTCCTGTCGTATTTGCATGTTGACAACAACTACGACAGCAACACACAATCGCAATGTGCTAATATTGTAGACGATCTCGCGTATTTTAAGCCCTTGTTATGAATTAGTAAGAACAAATCTTTTTGAGAAATCGGAATATTTTCATTCGATTGTTGATAATTTGCTGCATAATTTTAACAAACTGCGTTGGTGAAAATCGTAATTGCGCCATTTATTACACCCATGGTTTAATTTATTAGAGACCGCAGCATGCAAAATTGATCGTTTCATTTTGCATTATTACAATATCGAACATGTATCCGAATTAATTGTCTTTAATTTATTCATTTGAGAAACTAAAATGAGTCAATATTGAAGTAAAATAAAAAAAGTATGGTAGTGGTCGCAGTAGCTTTTTATAGGACTATTCTTTTTTACCTCCTTGAGCATTAAAAAAATAAGGACTCGGTGAGAAACAGAAAAAAGTAGAATTTTGTTTTATCCTCGGTGGGTGTGAGAATGTTGACTTGAGTAATGTCGCGGATGTGTGCAAAAGCGTTCATATGACCCTGCCGACATGCGGCGCAGGTGGAACACCGTTGATTTTTGGTCGATGCATGCCCGTCAAGACCTGTCTTTGCAATCGCTAGTGCAATTAAATAAATGGATAATGGATCTCTCCGATATCACCAGATGGAGACGAAGTGGGTCAGAAAGGCATGCATTCGGAAGTACCAGCTCTCCCGGCGACCAATAGTGGATTTGGTACAAGGCTTCGCTGACGACCTAACTTCAATTTCAGAGATTAACAAGAGCGGTTCATGTTCATATGTATTGTCCATCGCATACGTCGTACTCTACCAGCGGTGGGTGCCGGTTGCTAGGTTCTAAAATACCCTGCCACCAAGTAATCAGCCAGGTGGAGATGATGGATGTCAGGTGCTGCCAGGTGGTCGTGCTGTGCTTCGCACTCGGCTGGGGCGTGTATGCTGCCGCGTCTAGCGACTGATACGCCATATGCCAGCAGAAGAATTTTAGTGTCAAATTAACGATAAGAAAGAAACGTTCATTATTGCACTTGCCTGCTTAAATATGTTCATTACTAAGTAAAATATAAGAAGGCGCGTAAGCGAGGAATAAGTTTTATCGTTGAATAAAAATCAACCGGGTACTTATAGTTGCTATCAAAACTTTAACCTAGAAAGTTTGTGTTTAACAATGTGAATATTTAATTTAGTATTTTAAAGTTAAACAAGTTCCGGAAAAATTCAGCATTACTAGCGTTTTCATGCTTCTTGTGGAAATAAGGTATGTCTTAATTTTTAACTTCTCCCCTATGCGCAAAGTGCTGATCGAAATGAAGTAAGTTTTTAAGCTATTCTGACCACGTACAACCAGTACGGCTGCAAAGTTAGTGTAGGTATAGAATACGTATATATATTTATTAAAAGTCAGTTTCTTTTAAAATAACGTTTGTAAAAATAATAAAAAAAAATTAACGATTCCAGGGCAACTGTTCCTTTTTTATATTTACTTTCGTATTTAAATTAATTCGAGGGTATTATAATTTCACTTTTAAAAATAAATAATAGCATAAATCAAAAACTACAACAACGTTAAGGTACCTGCGGTAAACAAAGTCGGGCCGATAATAAATTTCGTATTTTATATTTGGCACTAAATGTTTCTTATTGTCTTCATGGTTTGCTTATACATGCATGAAGTCGATTCTAATACATGGATGCGCAAAGTCTCATTCTGCTATCTTAATCTTGTTAACAGTAAACTGTTCATAGCCGGAAAGAGTGCCACTACATGGATATAATTTGCATAGACACAAATTTGTAACCTTATTGTTTAATTCAACTAATGGCTTTAAGAAATTGGTATTGTTATGTTTTCTGTTAAAGATAAAATTTGTTATCGCTTTGTAATCATATAGCTAAGTCATTCTTTCTTTCATCAGTCTATTTAACCTAATAAGGTACACTAATTAAAGCCGAGTGCGTTACGGCCCTGAATAACAATATTGATTGATGATGATATTTTATTTACTTTCAGATTTAACTAAAATTTCTAAGATGTAAAACATTTGGTAAGCGGAAAGTCAAATTATGCACTTAGAAAATGAAGTAAAAATTTAACAGAACAATCATGAACCAATCAGAAACCAATTCCACGTAAGGCATGGCAGCTTTTATTTAGAACTTCATTGACAGGTCTGTGCACAGTTGCTCAGCAATAGTCTAAAGAACGGCTGATAAATAAATAAAATTAGTATATGTAATGTAATAACGTTGTTTATTATATTTTTAGTAAATTAATGAAAAGAGTTTTTAAAATTTGCATTTTTTTTACAAATACTCGTCAAAGAAATGTAGTAATGTTGTACTTGTTTATAGTAATATAAAGTAATCGCTCGGTTTTAACATGCTATCATTTGGTTTATCTTTGAATTGTTATTTCATGTCACATAAAAATAGTATCTTAGTTTTGTTAATTAGTTTCTCGACTTTGTTTCATTACTTATTATCGAAGAACCGAGCTATGCAACATAAAATCCAATTAGAATCCAATAGTGGTTTTGCAAAAGACTATTACACCGCTAATAGCAAATTTCCTTTTAAAGTAGTAAAAATAAAGAAAAAAAGGTAGTGCTATTTTTATCAGCCTTTAACAACACTAAAAACATGTTAGGTTACTAATAAGGAAGAAAATTCTTTGGATTGTAAAGGTTGTTCGTTTCATTTTAGATTTTCTGTCATACTATTTTTATTTTTTACTACAAAACACTACATTAAGCATTTACAGTTATGGTTATAAACTTTACTCAAACATCAAGCTAAATATTTAAGCTTAAGCTTTTTGTTCTTTTCATGCTATTATACGAAGCACTACTTGGTTCGCAATTTATCTGGGATTTAAGTGCTTTAAAAGTTTTCAATGGAGTCTGTTTTATTCCGCATTTTGAATATCGTTCTCTGAAATCAGTTATGTATTTAAGCACTCCTGTTGGGTTTCTGGCATAAAATATTTTTCAAATTTCCAAATTCTTTTACTTTATTGTGTCATATTTAGTGTTGTATACTAGTGTTTAAAAAACTGTCCCATCACGGTTTATTAAGTGACGTCACCGAATGGCCCTTGTTTTCATAAAAGTTACCTGTGTTCTAGAGACTTACATTTTTAGCAAGGATGGCAAGTGACTTGTCAGCATGATTTTGTATCCCTGTGGTAAAGACAAATACCTTGGGTGGAACGCTATTACGTAAATACTTTGGCGGCCTAAAATATTATCACATATATGTTCTTTACGGCAAAACTATTACGCACATCGGCATTAATGTTTAAGGTTATTCTTAGATTACCTTATCCCAACTTTCTCCATTCACCAACTAAAAGAAAAATATGCTTTTGTCCATAAGATGTTAGATGTTCGATTTTTAAGGCAAGAGAGGAATACCACCATTCCATATCATCACCACTTAACATCAGTTTTCAGGAATTGTGGTTAAGGTATTAGTGATTATGTAAACCTCAAGATAATTTGGTATAAAAGTGTATGGCTAGCTGGTTTCTTCAAAGTATACGGCGGTGATCAAGGTAGATTAGATGATAAGTATACATAGTATATGTATTTAAAAGTAGCTATATTTAGAACCAGCAATTTATCAAAATTTTTGATCATTTCAAAGGGTGGGATTTCAAAAGATAATAATTTGAAAGGAACTAAAAGATCAATCTTCTATGACCACATTTGGTTTTACACAGATATTTCTTTACGTTTAAATTAATAAGGTTATACTATTTTATAAATGTGTGTATTCAATTTAAGCATAAAATACACTACGGCTGTGTTTACTATTCTTTCCTCTTTGCGCGATAGCACCCTGTTGCGGGTTTTAAGTTGGCAACAATTCTCACGACGAACACTACCTATTCACAAAATTTCACTTGCACGAATTCTCAGGTTTTTTTTGCGGCCGCCGCTTGTTCTTTTATAGAACTACAAGAAATAAAACTGAACCTGAGTTAGATTCGCGTCACGCGCGTTGATTGGTGTTTGTTTTTTTTTGTCGACCGATAGTTTTTTTTTTTTAATTCTTAAAAATATATTTATATTAATTATTAATAATAGTTTTGCACAACATACGGATATTTCATGCAACTTCGATGTCATGGAGATAATTGTATCACGATAATTTCAGAGTTATATTTTAGGTAAAACTAGTTGTGCACATATACTTATATTACTAATTTATTCCAAATCCATAATCTTGTGACACTTCACATTCTTCTGAAACAAGAATTTACTGCCTAAGTTTCGTAAATAATTGCTGCCTAACATCGAGCGAATTTCCCTTTAAAACCGCAACTTCCACCTTTGCCGATGCTACGCTGTAAGCGGTATTTACATTATTCGATCGTCAGTGTTCCATGTAAAATATTACATACATAATACTAACACTGATTCATCTATATTTCCTATATTCCTCTATTTCTTCTTTAATAGCGTGTAAATGGTCCTCAACTGGGCATATACCCATTAGTACCATCGCTTGTTAAGCGGATTGACGATCACAGTACTAAAGATATGAGAAGGCACAATATACTTAATATACTGTTTCACGTTACCGGACTAGTAAGTTAGTTTTAACCAATTTAAAATTGCTTTTTAGTAATCTTGTCTAGAGTCGCATAGTTTAGAAAGCACAAATTTTTCTTGTACAATACCTATGGTATGAGTCACGTTTATTACTTAATCAAATTTCATTACTTAAATGATTGCCACTGTATCGTTCATGAATATTATAATTACATGAAAAAGTTATTTATAATTGTTTACGTAAGTTCTAAAGCAAACGCGGACAAAGTCGAGGGTAACAGTTGTTAAATTGATACCTAAATACAACTTCTGTTGCTGGGTGACTATTACTTGCGCGTTAGGTTTTATACTATAGATATCAGGGTCTGTCAAATTCATCAATACGTCGTTAACCCAAGTTTGTTTTACTTTTTGTATTACAAAAACCCCATTCTGCTGACGCCTTCTGGTTGATTTTTGTGTCATCAACAGACTGTATTTTACAAACATAAAAATTTTTACGGCTAAAAATATTTAATAAGGACTAAATATACAACACGAACATTTAATACGCAACACGTTTTAATGTATTTAATGTACATCACATTGCCTAGTGTCGAGTGTAGTGCTTGTTGTGATGGAGTTGGAGCTCTTCTCTCTGGGTAATATATGCCATATTAATGTTTTTCATGTAGAATTATGCAAAGTATTTTTTTCCAACATTTTTTTTTTTTTTTTTTATAGAAGAAGGGGCAAACGAGCGTGCGGCTCACCTGATGGTAAGTGATCACCGACGCCCACGAACATCCACAACACCAGAGGAGCTACAGATGCGCTGCCGACCTTTAAGGAAGGAATAAGCTCTTTTCTTGAAGGTCCCTAAGTCGTAACTATTCGGAAATACTGCTGGCGACAGCTGATTCCACAAAGTCGAAGTGCGTGGCAGAAAACTTCGATTAAAACGCACTGTGGTGGAATGCCAACCATCTAGGTGGTATCGATGGAACTTCGAATTCAGTCGCGATGTACGATGGTGAAACTCAGCAGCTGGGATCAATCCGAACAGTTCCTCAGAACATTCCCCGTGGAAAATTTTGTAAAAATGCAAAGAGAAGCAACATCTCTTCGCAAGGCCAAAGGATCAAGCCGATCAGAGAGAGCTTGGTCGCCGACAATTCGAGCCGCTCGACGTTGGATGCGGTCAAATGGAAGGAGTTGGTACTGGGGTGCCCCTGCCCAGAGATGAGAACAGTATTCCATGTGGGGCCGAACTTGCGCCTTATAAAGTTGCAAACGGTGGACCGGCATGAAATACTGTCCCGCTCTACAGAGCACACCAAGCTTTTGGAGGCCAATTTGGCCTTTCCTCCAAGTGACCACGGAACTGAACGTCGCTCGATATGTCAACGCCAAGGATTCTGATACTGGCTGAGGCAATAAGGGAATGTTCTCAAAAGAGGAGAAACGACAAAGGGATTCTTTAGCGGTGAACGCGCAAACCTGTGTCTTTTTGGGGTTGAATAGGACCAAACTACGTCGACCCCAATCCGAGACTTTGAATAACAAGGTCTCGACTTCAGACACAAGTTTGTTCCGGCACTCGTCGACGTGTTCCCGACAAATATTCGCACGGCCTGTATATAGGGCATCACCCGTGCTGTCGTCTGCATAGCAATGAATGCCACTGATTTGTAGCATGTCGTTGATATGCAGAAGGAACAGAGTGGGAGATAGCACACAGCCTTGTGGAACACCAGCATTCACGGGTTTGGGGTCCGAGCATGCACCGTCGACAACAACCTTGATGCTCCGATCCGTGAGGAAGCTGGTGACCCAGTTGCACAATCTCTCAGGAACCCCGTAAGATGAAAGCTTTGAAAGAAGCGCTTTATGCCAAACCCTATCAAATGCTTTCGCTACGTCCAGACTAACCGCCAAAGCCTCCCCCTTAGACTCAACTGCTTCTGCCCATCGGTGAGTCAGGTAAACTAGAAGATCACCAGCTGATCGTCCGCGACGGAAACCGTACTGTCGGTCACTGATGAGCTGGTGTTCCTCCAGGTACCTCAGGAGCTGGGTGTTGATGAGTGACTCCATTATTTTAGATAACAAGGGGGTGATGGCAATTGGCCTGTAGTTGGACGGATCTGAGCGGTCGCCTTTTTTGGGAATTGGATGCACAAATGCTGTCTTCCAAGATTCCGGGACGATGCCTGAAGAGTAGGAGTGCCGGAAAAGACGCGTGAGAACCGGTGCCAACTCAGGGCACACATCTTCAGCACAATTGAGGGATTCCGTCCGGCCCACTCGACTTATGAATGTCCAGGAGCGGAGTGCCTTTCGCACTGAGCTCTGCAGAAACTGAATTTCCGGCATGGAGCACTTACACCACGGGATGGTAGGTGGAGAGTTTCCCCGGTCATCAAGAGTCGAGTTGGATGCAAAAAGAGAGCCCAAGAGATCGGCTTTCTCTTATGCAGTATGGGCCAGCGAATCATCCTCCTTGTGTAGAGATGGGAGAGATGGCTGACAGAAATTCCCCTGGACAGCCTTGGCGAGAGACCAGAATGCGCGGGATCCCGATGGGAGGCGAACTAGTCTCTCGCTAATTCTGCCAATGTGCTTTAACTTTGCCGCAGCGATAACTCTTTTGAAGGACCTGGAGGCAGAGTTGTACTCGTTTTTAAGAGTACTGGTTTTTGCATCCCGAGACGCCGATGCATCTGCCCAGGCCTGGTAGCACTTCCGCTTTCGGCGTGACGCTATTTTGCAGGTGCGACCAAACCAAGGCTGGGATTTACCTCCGACAGGCACTGCAGAGAACGGAATAAAAGTTCCATTCCTGAAGTACCACATCGGTGACAGAATCTGCAACGGCGTTGGGATCATCCAGCGAGAAGCAAACCTGCCCCCATGGGTAGGAAGCAAAGAAAGACCGCATTCCATCCCAATCTGCCGACCTATAGTGCCACACACGGCGGAAGTCCGCAGATCGCGTTCGGGATCGGCGCGCGATAGGCACTACACTCCGGATCAGACAGTGGTCCGACGAGCCAAGAGGGGCATCGACTGAGACCAAATATCCGTCCGGGTGTGAGGTCAGCAAAAGGTCCAACAGGAAGGTGTATGACCTTCCACGTCTGGGATCCGCGTCGGCGAGGTTACCAGTTGTGTCAGGCCATATGCTAATGCAAAGTCGTGAACAGATCTCCCCGCATGATCGGTTATGCGAGAACCGAGCCAATCGGTGTGGTGGGCATTAAAATCGCCGAGAATCACGATCTCTGCGGATGGGATCTGTTGTAGCACGGAATCTGTAGCCATTTGGATGTGGTCGATGAGTCGGTCAGTTACGGTATTACCGCTATGGGACCTGTAAAGGCACGCATAGACGCGCGGATGGTCGTCGCTGTCGATGCGCAGCCAAACGGTAGATAGGTCCAAACCTTCAAGGCTACCTAGGCGTCGAGAACAGATATCATCTCTGACGTATACGCAAACTCCGGCACGGGGCACAAAGGAGTGTTCAAGTTTGTACCCCGGGTAATGGAGATAAGAGGTATCAGCCGGAGACGATATCTGAGTCTCTGTAAGAAAAAGCAAGGCCGGCTTCGCCGTTTCAAGATGGTAATGAACGGCGCTAAGGTTCGAGTGAAGTCCTCTGATATTGCAGAAATCCACGGCGAGCGCGGTAGGGGATGCCATAGTTTCCTTGCTGCGTTTGCCTCGAGTAGGAAAGAAAGAGAGCGGAATATTGCCCCCCCCCAGAATACGCGGGGCAGACTGAGCATCCACGATTAGGTAGCGTAGGAAAGCCTGAACGTGGATGCTCAGTGAGGGATTCTCCAGAACCGTAGGTACTGGTACCCTCCTGGGGTAGCTCAAAATTATATACCGCTACCATATTTGGGGAGGGGGGAGGGGGGAGAGGGCCTCCGGTTACCTCACTCACCGCACGAAACGCAGAAGCACAAGATGCCTCTACTTCACGCCGGTATTCTGCGAGGCCGTGGTACTTATCCGGACGAGCCGGCCCATTCCTGCGACAGCAAAAGCCGCCGCTTGGCTCTACCACGTTAAAAATAGTCTATTACTGGACGTAGACCTTTACCGAAACGTATCTCCAGCTTCAGGCATCCACTTGTTGCTATCTTCCTTACACTGTCGGGTAATCTAGCCAAGGGGCATACCACACTACGTTTGCCTAGACGCCTCGTCCATACTAAAGTTTGTATCGAAATCTTTTCAGAATCAAATTTCTAAGCGTCATTCAGTGTTAATCAGAACCTTTGCAAAAAAAATTTTTTTTTTTTTTACAGTCAATAACAGTATAAATGATTGACTATTATTTATTATAAAAAATCTGTTAAAATGCAAGAAGCGTTTTTTAAAAAAATATTTTTTTATTGAAAATTACTATCTTTTCATTGATATGCGGAGGTATTCTCGGTATTTATCACGAAAATTCATTTTACAGGGCTCGCCCACGTCCGTTTCTTTCAATTCAACGTACAAAATATAGGATAAATTCATTTCAATTTTATCTATGATTTTCTGCGTAACGTGGCGATTATACATCAAGCCGTGCCCGTTACCAATCTAGAATTTTAATACTTGTATATTTGGGATGTCATAAATAAAGCAGTTTTTTTTTGAACCACCATTTATTTCTAAACCATCCAAGATTATAGTCTCCTTCACCAACGCGCCCTCAGAAACTAATAAATCAGAATTCTAAAACATAATTTTTAACAATTTTAGTGTTCGGGACGATCGAACCCTATGGCATATAAAATTGAAAAATTGTACCCGCATTGAACTACCACTACTTAGGTCAGTAATTTTAAAAAAAGCTTATTCATTAATCAAAGTCAATATAAACATCAAATGAAAATAAATTAGAGCAAAATTCGTTGATGTTGTGCTGTGCTGTGATTCGTTAAAAATCGGACTTGAATTTTAATCGAATTATTTTATGTTGGCATCAGTTCAAACATTTCGTTGGCATTATTAATATATCCCAAATTCATAAAGGATTTATTTACATCATAAATGCTTTGTTTGGCAAAAGTAGCGACGTCTGGAAATTTTAGAGATTATTAGCTAATTTTACGTATATTAAAATGATTTAGATACCACAGTCCACTTTTAACTTTGCTTTCTACAGTATGAACCGTATTAAAATCTACTTAGGTGATTAGCAGTCATCATATTTTTAATATTATTTGTAGCAAAATGCAATTTTACAATCAACAATCGGTAGCTATTGAAGATCTCAATTGTTTATAAGAAGTGTATTTAAAAATTCCAATATTGGAAATAGAACCCAGATCATTCCTGATCTAACCGCTGAGGGATAAATTCAAAAGAGCCCTGTACTGTTTGTTATTTAAAATTTTGAACACTAACTATTTATAGCGTAAGACACGACCTTAGTTACCTAAATCAAAGGTTTGGTAATTTATCCGTCGTGTTTGAACAAACTAAATCAGTCCGGTAGCGGTCGAGAGTAACTAATTGATTTACTTTGCAACGAGATACCTACATCGATTAAAATCGTATCCATTAATTGAATAGCTAGTTATACCAAAGCGTAAAAAATATAAATAACTAACAGGGTTATTTGAAATAGATACCTTACAGCTTTAAATTAAAATAATTCTTACAACAATTTTTTCAAGGCGTAATCAAACGTAAAAAAAATGTAAGTTTTCATTAATTGCGTTGCGTTGAAATGCAGATTAGAATGATTGGCCACTGCGTGCTCATTTGGTCACCGATTCAAGGTTTTATTGGACTGGTTGGTTAAACGATTACAAAACCGTTGTCACCCCTGTGGTGGACGAAGATCGAATGCCTCGTAACCTATAATTATGCTGACTCTCTGTACCTTTCAAACCGGAACACAACAGTAGTTGCTGCACTGCTAATTGATGGCAGAAATGGGTAAGAGGGACTCCAAGGCAGACCACCTAGTAAATTGAGTTACAATTATTTATATAGGAATAGACGTAGTGGGTTTGGTCCCGGAAATTATTTGTAGCGCCACTTCATTCGAGGGTTGCCAGGAATTTCCTTGACCTTAGAGGGAACCTTGATATTTAGGTACAGCTGATTTCACCAGAGTGAGTTTGAGTAGAGTGGTTTTACTTTTTTTTTTTTCTTCTTAGCCCAAGGATTCTGGACTTCATTGCTTTACAAACAATTATGAAAAAGTTTCGAATTTAGAAATCAAAACTATTAACTAACTAACTATACAAAAATTGGTTTTATCAACAGTTTAATGATAAAAACAAAGACTATCAAACCAGATATTAAGTAATAACCACAAGACAGCGATGTTACACAACTCTATTACGGTTACGGGCATATCGATTTTTTCTCTTTCTGTTTGGTTCGGTTTACTCTTCGTCGAAGTTATGTAAGAATTTGTCACCTAAATAATAAGATATTTTTATGTTTTCTTTATATAGTTAACGTTTTAAAATTATTATTATTTTATTACCCTGACGATGCCGTAAGGTGAAACCGGTCGGTAACTTACATAATGAATAAAATGTGTTGTGAAACTAGTACAAGAGATAATAATAATTCATGGTTATTAATGGTTATTATTATTTATAAGTCAAAAGTAAGTGTATGTTATTTTGTGTCTAAAATTATGTTAAAGCCACCTTGATAAATATCCTTTTATATTATTTGACATTTTAATAATATTATTACAAGAATAAATCAATTATTCTCTAAGCTTAGCTTGCATTTCATTATACCTATAATGCAAGTGTGCCTCAGCGCGTAGTGACCCATTTGTTATCTGTCATAACTGTATCTGCAACTTTACTTGTTTTCCATTGCGTAATAAACTATTGAGATAGTGGCGAAGTTAGAAACAAGCTACACATTATTGGTTGTAGAATATAATGTTATACAGATTACACAACCATTGTAAATAAAAATATTATTTCTTTATTTATGCTCATCTTCGATAATTACAATGACACATTTTAGCAATGTTTTGATATTAAAACAAAATCAAAGGTTACAAAGGCCTTACAGTCAAATTTTGGAAAGGCTTTATTCATTAATTTACCTTTAAATTGTAATTTTTATATCTTCAAAAAATATATATAATCAGGGTATATTATTAAATATATCAAATAATTATACCAGTCAATCCAATGTAATAAAAATCCTGATAATAATGCCAAGTTTCGACCCCAGTCCCCATTCTTAAGTTAGGTATAATATTTTTTGAATCTAGACTATTATTAAGAGTGATCAAAATAATGATCTAAAGCATTTTCACGTGTTAGCATTTATTAAGCATTAAAATATGTATAGCATTATTTTTATGTGTCTTAACTAAAATACAGATATTTTAGCTAGATGTTAGTTTGAGCTGACAAGTACATTATACTACTCGTGTTTTCTTTCATTTGAAATTTCTTTGATTCGTTTATTTAGGGCGGATTGACAGATATTTTTATGTTTTCTTTATATAGTTAACGTTTTAAAATTATTATTATTTATAAGTCAAAAGTAAGTGTATGTTATTTTGTGTCTAAAATTATGTTAAAGCCACCTTGATAAATATCCTTTTATATTATTTGACATTTTAATAATATTATTACAAGAATAAATCAATTATTCTCTAAGCTTAGCTTGCATTTCATTATACCTATAATGCAAGTGTGCCTCAGCGCGTAGTGACCCATTTGTTATCTGTCATAACTGTATCTGCAACTTTACTTGTTTTCCATTGCGTAATAAACTATTGAGATAGTGGCGAAGTTAGAAACAAGCTACACATTATTGGTTGTAGAATATAATGTTATACAGATTACACAACCATTGTAAATAAAAATATTATTTCTTTATTTATGCTCATCTTCGATAATTACAATGTGTTTCATTTAGGAATGTTTTGATATTAAAACAAAATCAAAGGTTACAAAGGCCTTACAGTCAAATTTTGGAAAGGCTTTATTCATTAATTTACCTTTAAATTGTAATTTTTATATCTTCAAAAAATATATATAACCAGGGTATATTATTAAATATATCAAATAATTATACCAGTCAATCCAATGTAATAAAAATCCTGATAATAATGCCAAGTTTCGACCCCAGTCCCCATTCTTAAGTTAGGTATAATATTTTTTGAATCTAGACTATTATTAAGAGTGATCAAAATAATGATCTAAAGCATTTTCACGTGTTAGCATTTATTAAGCATTAAAATATGTATAGCATTATTTTTTCATGATATTTACATTGAGTGTTTCTGGAATCTGGTTCCAAATCTACACGCCCGCGTTCGATTCCGCATGTGGAGTGCTATTTGGAGTGTTCGTACCAATCACTTTTTCGAAACTTTTCGAACTTTGTCGTTGGCCTGAAGCTATAACAGCAACAGGCTCACCACTTGTTTTGGTGAAAAGTGACCAAAATAGTAAAAAGTAATTAGTCGTCTTAAATCCTCTGACAGCAAGCGTGTACATTTACATTTAAAAACGAAAGAAAAATATTAAAATATTTTTTTTCATACACGAGCGTAACTTCTACCTTCAATTGTTAACGCGGAGTACTGGCAAAACTTTTAATAGAGATAATTTGATACGGTATTCAAAACATCCAACGTTATGAATTCTAAGTTGCTTGAACGAAATTTATGTAAACGCGCGACCACACAATTTAAATACTGAGTGTCTATTTAGCATTATTTTTATGTGTCATAACTAAAATACAGATATTTTAGCTAGATGTTAGTTTGAGCTGACAAGTACATTATACTACTCGTATTTTCTTTCATTTGAAATTTCTTTGATTCGTTTATTTAGGGCGGATTGACAGATATTTTTATGGAAAAGGGATAAACTGCAATACCGACACCCGCGTACATCTGCAACACCAGAGAAGCTGCGTTGCCGGTCTTAAGGAATATTTAGGGAGGGGGAGAGGGAGAGGGCCTTCGGGTACCCCACTCACCGAATGAAACGCAGAAACACAAGACAAGCCTGTATTCGTGTCTAAATAATAGCAATATCTTGTACATAAGTAAAATTTTCGCTTAAAATATTTTAGGAACTACGTAATACATAATTTTATTTTATTCATTTATTTAAACTTTATTTGCACATTACAGAACAAAAAGGCGGACTTAATGCCAAGAGGCATTTTCTACCAGTCTACCATTATTAGATTGAACAGAGAAAATGTAAAAGGGTGCACAAAGATATTATGTTCATATATATATACTCGAATATTATACTACAATATAATACTTATATATGACGGTACTTAGACATACATGTAATATGCAATATAATAATTATTTAAAACCCGTCTACGATTGCCATATAAATGCTTTATCACATATTAAATATTAATTAGCATTTAGTTTCGGACATACCTTAATTTGAAAATTAGCCATATATTTACACAGATATTTTGCGACAAAAAAGAAATTAACCAACTAAAAAAATAGGAACTTAAAAAATAAAAGCAATCAGGAACCAGATCTTAATTTAAATCGCCCATTTAATTGAGCGCCGCAATCGATTGCAAGTGACACTTGAAAAGACGACATTGCGTTCGATTTGTTAAAAGAAAAAAAACTCTCAACTTCTGTCACTGGTATTGATGTTACTGTCTTTGTTCTTGAAAAATAAAAAAAAAACTGTTCTCTACAATTGCAAAAAATTTGTTATTTTCGAGTAGGATCATTTCATAAAGTTTAACTTAGATAAATTCAATGAATAATTATTATCATTATTTTATAGCAGTCACACAATAATTGTCACTTTATCATTTATAAGAGTGCTCATGTCTTTATATAAAATCGTACTTGTAATCTTAATATAATCAATACTTGTAATTACTATTAACACACAGTTACCATTATTGTTTTTATTGACAAGGTTTTACGGGCGATTTTCATTTCGTTTCATAATTCTCAGTCTACTTAATTGAGTTTCGTGTAGTTTTCTTATTACTGTTGGATATTTTTTCAAATTATTTTAGTTTATTATTATATTTTTGCAGTTATATGAATTTGTAAATTATTTTTAAGTCCTAATTATCAAATTACGAAGTTCAGTTCGTACTTTAAAAAAATAATAATACTAGGCACGTGCAAATGCTTAATACACCAGTAACTAAAACTCATACAGTCAATAATCCTTCGAAACGGTTTCTTGCTGATTTCATGTTTAGTGCTTAATGACTAATATATGTAAATGATATTAATTGTTATTACTAATTATGTATTTTATGACGATTGCCTTAGTGGTGCCTTAGTGGTTCAGCGTTTGGCTACCGCAGCCAAACGCCGAACCGCAGCCAAAGCTCCAGGACGCGGGTTCGATTCCCGAAGAGGGCAAGTATTTGTATGATCTACAAATATTTGTTTCGGGTTTGGCTGTTTGTCCATGTAGAATTTATGAATGGAAAACTGCTTCCGCGACTCAGGAGAAATTTCTAAAGTAGAGTAACGCTTTATTTAAAATTAATAAAGCAATACTCCAAAAAAATACACAAATCTTTAATTTAAATCGATAATGATACAGTTACCACTATGAGGTCTTATGATATCTATGGCCCTGCTCTATATAGCAGAGCCCATTTTGACTTTTATTACATCTATTAGATTTCTGGACAAATATTAAGGGTAGGTAAATAGATAAATGAGATAACGTAATTAAAATACGAATTAAAGTTGAACACATGTATGCTCTAAGACGGTTATGTATCGCAAGGGTTGCGCTAGTCGCGCTTATTTGTTCTCCGCTTGCAATGTTCAAGAAATAAAGTACCAATAACTATCTATAATACCGAGTAAATGATATTTCATAAGCAATAATATGTTTCTGCTTGTGTTACACCAATAGCCTGTTTCGCTAAATGAAACTAATAAAGTAGCGGAAGCAGTTTATGACAGCTAACAAATGGTCAGCACAGAGCGCGCAACACTTGGCTTTCAAGTTATTTGTTCCTCTATGCAATGTTTAAAATATTTAATTGTGTTTAGAAGTGAATTGCGCATAGTAAACTTATGTAAAACTTAAATGTGTGGCGGTGGTGTTAGAGAATGAAGCTATAGCAGATTTTAATATTGTTGGAATCTTATTTCACGAAACTAATATGTATACAAAGTAAAGATACCCGTCATTTAGACGGGCATCATTACTTTGTATACTTTTTCCGTAAATTCATGTAATTGGGTAAAAGTAAAGTAGCAGCCTGTAAATACCCAATGCTGGGCCTTTTTTCAAAAAAATTTGAGAGAACTTGTAGGCTTGACATGTCCACGAAATAATATTTTATTTTATTATTTCTCAGAGATGCACGTTTCCTTACAAATTTTTTTCTTCACTACCGAGCACGTGGTAAATTCAGCATTAACAATTTCAGTGGTGCCGGCACCGGTGATCGAACCCGGGTCCATTCGTATGATATTAAAGGGAACGCGCTGACCATTATACCACAGCAACTGAATAGATATCTTCGATTGTAAAAAAGTATAATCAAGTTTTTTGTTAAATCCAGATTAGTTTCCTTGTTCGGTTAGGAGTTCAATTAGGATTTACCAGTTCAATTTCCGCTTGCCATTATCCCGTACACAATTGCAATCTAAGTTTCTATCAGTACAGATGTGTTGAATAGAACTATTAAAGGATTAGCACAGTGAGAAACGAATTAATCTAATTTTTTTAAATACCATTTCCAAAATTTTGATTAATTAACGCTGTATTGCCTGAGATAACCTAATTCATCTTATACTGTGGGAATTGTAAAAATAGGTTAGTACTGATGACTGAAAACTCGCCACAAAATCAGTGTTTTCTAACAAGGTTAACAAGGTTGTTTCTAACTTGTAATCTAACATGGTAGTCTCCTAGTGATCGTATATCACAGAACGACACATGCAAATATCATTAATATAATAAAGACCGACCTATTAATTATAACAAATTGTGCATTTCAACCCTTTTTAATTAAAGCACATTATCTTCTGTTATTTTAATCCACCGCTATACGTCTTGATGCATAGCTGATGTAACGCAAACAAGTGGCTCATAGACGCTTCTTTGCTTCTATTAGTCATTGTATATTTAATTCTCAATCACCAGTCTCTAAGAAAAAATGTATAACAATAACAAGAGATCTTATAAACTTTGACATAATAAATATAATCATACTTTACTTTGCTGAAATCTTTTATTATAATTCATCGTGGTAGAGCCAAGCGGCGGCTTTTGCTGTCGCAGGAATGGGCCGGCTCGTCCGGATAAGTACCACGGCCTCGCAGAATACCGGCGTGAAGTAGAGGCATCTTGTGCTTCTGCGTTTCGTGCGGTGAGTGAGGTAACCGGAGGCCCTCTCCCCCCTCCCCCCTCCCCAAATATGGTAGCGGTATATAATTTTGAGCTACCCCAGGAGGGTACCAGTACCTACGGTTCTGGAGAATCCCTCACTGAGCATCCACGTTCAGGCTTTCCTACGCTACCTAATCGTGGATGCTCAGTCTGCCCCGCGTATTCTGGGGGCAATATTCCGCTCTCTTTCTTTCCTACTCGAGGGAAACGCAGCAAGGAAACTATGGCATCCCCTACCGCGCTCGCCGTGGATTTCTGCAATATCAGGGGACTCCACTCGAACCTTAGCGCCGTTCATTACCATCTTGAAACGGCGAAGCCGGCCTTGCTTTTTCTTACAGAGACTCAGATATCGTCTCCGGCTGATACCTCTTATCTCCATTACCCGGGGTACAAACTGGAACACTCCTTTGTGCCCCGTGCCGGAGTTTGCGTATACGTCAGAGATGATATCTGTTCTCGACGCCTCGGTAGTCTTGAAGGTTTGGACCTTTCCACCCTTTGGCTGCGCATCGACAGCGACGACCATCCGCGCGTCTATGCGTGCCTTTACAGGTCCCATAGCGGTAATACCGTAACTGACCGACTCATCGACCACATCCAAATGGCTACAGATTCCGTGCTACAACAGATCCCATCCGCAGAGATCGTGATTCTCGGCGATTTTAATGCCCACCACACCGATTGGCTCGGTTCTCGCATAACCGATCATGCGGGGAGATCTGTTCATGACTTTGCATTAGCATATGGCCTGACACAACTGGTAACCTCGCCGACGCGGATCCCAGACGTGGAAGGTCATACACCTTCCTGTTGGACCTTTGCTGACCTCACACCCGGACGGATATTTGGTCTCAGTCGATGCCCTCTTGGCTCGTCGGACCACCGTCTGATCCGGAGTGTAGTGCCTATCGCGCGCCGATCCCGAACGCGATCTGCGGACTTCCGCCGTGTGTGGCACTATAGGTCGGCAGATTGGGATGGAATGCGGTCTTTCTTTGCTTCCTACCCATGGGGCAGGTTTGCTTCTCGCTGGATGATCCCAACGCCGTTGCAGATTCTGTCACCGATGTGGTACTTCAGGGAATGGAACTTTTTATTCCGTTCTCTGCAGTGCCTGTCGGAGGTAAATCCCAGCCTTGGTTTGGTCGCACCTGCAAAATAGCGTCACGCCGAAAGCGGAAGTGCTACCAGGCCTGGGCCGATGCATCGGCGTCTCGGGATGCAAAAACCAGTACTCTTAAAAACGAGTACAACTCTGCCTCCAGGTCCTTCAAAAGAGTTATCGCTGCGGCAAAGTTAAAGCACATTGGCAGAATTAGCGAGAGACTAGTTCGCCTCCCATCGGGATCCCGCGCATTCTGGTCTCTCGCCAAGGCTGTCCAGGGGAATTTCTGTCAGCCATCTCTCCCATCTCTACACAAGGAGGATGATTCGCTGGCCCATACTGCATAAGAGAAAGCCGATCTCTTGGGCTCTCTTTTGCATCCAACTCGACTCTTGATGACCGGGAAACTCTCCACCTACCATCCCGTGGTGTAAGTGCTCCATGCCGGAAATTCAGTTTCTGCAGAGCTCAGTGCGAAAGGCACTCCGCTCCCTGGACATTCATAAGTCGAGTGGGCCGGACGGAATCCCTCCAATTGTGCTGAAGATGTGTGCCCCTGAGTTGGCACCGGTTCTCACGCGTCTTTTCCGGCACTCCTACTCTTCAGGCATCGTCCCGGAATCTTGGAAGACAGCATTTGTGCATCCAATTCCCAAAAAAGGCGACCGCTCAGATCCGTCCAACTACAGGCCAATTGCCATCACCCCCTTGTTATCTAAAATAATGGAGTCACTCATCAACACCCAGCTCCTGAGGTACCTGGAGGAACACCAGCTCATCAGTGACCGACAGTACGGTTTCCGTCGCGGACGATCAGCTGGTGATCTTCTAGTTTACCTGACTCACCGATGGGCAGAAGCAGTTGAGTCTAAGGGGGAGGCTTTGGCGGTTAGTCTGGACGTAGCGAAAGCATTTGATAGGGTTTGGCATAAAGCGCTTCTTTCAAAGCTTTCATCTTACGGGGTTCCTGAGAGATTGTGCAACTGGGTCACCAGCTTCCTCACGGATCGGAGCATCAAGGTTGTTGTCGACGGTGCATGCTCGGACCCCAAACCCGTGAATGCTGGTGTTCCACAAGGCTGTGTGCTATCTCCTCTGTTCCTTCTGCATATCAACGACATGCTACAAATCAGTGGCATTCATTGCTATGCAGACGACAGCACGGGTGATGCCCTATATACAGGCCGTGCGAATATTTGTCGGGAACACGTCGACGAGTGCCGGAACAAACTTGTGTCTGAAGTCGAGACCTTGTTATTCAAAGTCTCGGATTGGGGTCGACGTAGTTTGGTCCTATTCAACCCCAAAAGACACAGGTTTGCGCGTTCACCGCTAAAAAGAATCCCTTTGTCGTTTCTCCTCTTTTGAGAACATTCCCTTATTGCCTCAGCCAGTATCAGAATCCTTGGCGTTGACATATCGAGCGACGTTCAGTTCCGTGGTCACTTGAGGAAAGGCCAAATTGGCCTCAAAAAGCTTGGTGTGCTCTGTAGAGCGGGACAGTATTTCATGCCGGTCCACCGTTTGCAACTTTATAAGGCGCAAGTTCGGCCCCACATGGAATACTGTTCTCATCTCTGGGCAGGGGCACCCCAGTACCAACTCCTTCCATTTGACCGCATCCAACGTCGAGCGGCTCGAATTGTCGGCGACCAAGCTCTCTCTGATCGGCTTGATCCTTTGGCCTTGCGAAGAGATGTTGCTTCTCTTTGCATTTTTACAAAATTTTCCACGGGGAATGTTCTGAGGAACTGTTCGGATTGATCCCAGCTGCTGAGTTTCACCATCGTACATCGCGACTGAATTCGAAGTTCCATCGATACCACCTAGATGGTTGGCATTCCACCACAGTGCGTTTTAATCGAAGTTTTCTGCCACGCACTTCGACTTTGTGGAATCAGCTGTCGCCAGCAGTATTTCCGAATAGTTACGACTTAGGGACCTTCAAGAAAAGAGCTTATTCCTTCCTTAAAGGTCGGCAGCGCATCTGTAGCTCCTCTGGTGTTGTGGATGTTCGTGGGCGTCGGTGATCACTTACCATCAGGTGAGCCGCACGCTCGTTTGCCCCCTTCTTCTATAAAAAAAAAAAGACAGCTGCAGAGTCATGGTGATGTACAGATTTACATTTCATAGATGAAAGCCATATAAACGTTTTCAAGGATATTTAAGAGAGATATAAAAGACTGTAAAAAGTGGAACATACAAATACTCCTATGAATATATTGTTTATGATATTATTTATTACATAAATATTTATAACTTAAAAAATAGGAACACATAAATTTCTTAGTGAAATTGCCTATTAACATCAAAACTTTACATTTTGATTAATTATCCTATACAGTTTTTAATTAAAACGCGAAGTAAATTATTTTAAAATTCTTTAACAACTTTCCACGGACTGCAACAGCAAAAGTATTCTATCAGAGTAGATAAAAGTTGTAATACTAAAGATGACACTCGGTGATAAATTACTTTTCTAGTTTTTTCAGCAAACGCATTGCATTTTGTATGCATAAGTATAGGTAATATATTTTTTTTATTAAAATTATAATTTAATTTGATTTCAAAATATCTAAGTTATTTAATATTCCTCCCATTCCTTGAAAACCGACCACGCACCTGCAGCTCTTCTGATGTTGCGGACGTTTGTCGGTAATCACTAACCATCAGATGAGCTGGTTGCTTATTTGCCCCTATTCGCGTAAAATAATGATTTAGAGTTAACAAACATAATGATTTATGGTTTTGCGACTTTTAACTACACATTTAATATAGTAACTAAAACCTTAGCTGTAGGTATTAATATTTGTCAGTATTGGAAATGAGTAATATATATTCTACAAATAGTTTAAGTCACTTCATTATAGTTTTAAAAATTAACTTTTAACGAAAATGTATATGTGAGGGAGCTGTTGAAATTTGATAACCGCAATACACACATAAAAGTTAATGTATTTAAGAAAATTAAAGCAATGCAAGTTTAATTTTAAGAACAGGAACAAGATCTGTAACAAACCCTGAAAGAATTTATCTTGTAACCGTCACGATTGAAACTTAGTCAATTAATCTTGCGGAGGCAAAGACTTTTAACTTTTATCCACTTCTTTGTATTTGTCGATGTTATCTACATTTTTTATAAATAACATCGATTTCATCATAGTGAAAATTACCTAAAAATAATATTACCTCATTCATCATACATACGAGTATGTTCTTTGCATTACACAATTTTTGACAATGATTTTGGATACAAATTTACTCGCTTATACTTTTTGCTAGTTTAACTTTCATCATATTAAAACCTTTGAAGGTTTTTTGTCCATTGCCTGATTAATGTATCTTATCTCAACAACTAAAAGAGATAGTCTTGATATTTGATATCTGTACTGTCACAACCTATTTTTTGTTGAAACCATTTTTAGGGTTGCGTATAGAGCTTGTTTACTAAGCCAATACTGTCTGTTCATCCGTCATACATTTCAGCCATTGACTATTTTATTCAATTCGAGGAAATAGAAATGTTACATTCACTAACCAGTCTGTGCTTCACAAGGAATAAATGTTACTATTCAGACGTCGTGGAATCCCAGAAATATTAATTATAGATAATGGACCCGAATTTTCCTCAAACAAATTTAGAGAGTTTTCATTAAATTATAATTTTCAACATAAAACATCATTACCAACATATCCGTAATCTAACGGACAAGTCGAGAGAGCTATTCAAATAGACATAATAAACCAGTAGGACTTCGTCGCCCGCGGAGTTATAATGTAACAGAACACTTAGAAGTATCGTCCCTGGTAGTCACGTTTTACATAGACCGAAAATAAAAAAAAATTGTAGAATTTAAAAGAATATATCTAATACTATATATGTAATAATAATAGACAGAGAGAACTAACATTTCACTACGAAAGGAATTCTAGAAATTTAAAACCATTACGTATCGGCCAAAAAGTAAAAGTAAGACCTAACTCAAGGAAGTGTGTTAGGACCATTACTCTTTATACTTTATGTCAATGACTACTATACTTGAAGCATAACAAACCATTACACAACACTGTTTGCAGATGATCTTTTGATTATAAATACTGATAAGTACAGTTTAAAGACGGGATAAATCATACTCTTAACAAAGTTGATCATTGATTACAACAGAACTGACTACATACTAATGTGTTAAAAACGAATTTTATTCGATTTCGCGATTACATAACGAAGAAATTAAACCTTAACATAGACTGTTAAGGGAAACCACACATATTTCTGAGAGTAACAATTGATGAATATTAAAGACATAAAGACATAAAGACATTTATTCCTTCACTTACATCTAAACACAGCACATGATATGGCGATACATAACAATTATAAAATAACAAATCAAGAAAAAATAAATAAAACAAACTATGAATATGAAAGGGAAAATGAAAACAGGAAATTAAAAACAAATAAATTGTGCTATAAAAAAAAAAGTGAATATATCACAAGGAATTTGTGTGTGTTGTGATGAAGCGGCGGAAAGGACCGTCTCAGCATGAGCCACGAGGTGTCGCAGCGCTGATTTTCAGTCGGCCCCCGGTGTCCGTGCGCAGCGGACGGGCAGTAAGCGAGTAGTTTTTTTTTTTTTTTTTTTTCATTAATCTTCTACTGTTATTATATATATATTTATATTAAGTTATTAACGAAGTGTGATAATATCAAATTATGTAATGACTACAAATTTAATTAATTTTGTCCACAAATAACTGCTACATATGCGAACGCGGTATGCCGTTGAACAGACAATGAGTGTACACAGTCAGAATGCTGGATTCAAATTATAACTTCTTTATGGGACGTTAAGGAAACAGTGGCAAGCCAGTGACGAAAACAAAGAAAAATAAATAAAAATAAAATGTGCAGTAAATTACAGTAAAGAAATATTAAAAATTATTATTTATTATTTAATTAGATAAGATTAATTTTGAATGATTGTAAATTAGCATGTACCCTTCTGTTCGTTTATTAAATGTTTTTAAATTACTTTTAAAGTTTCCTAATGTTTTAAGATCGCGCAATGGTGGAGGTAGATTATTCCAACAGTGGGTGGCAGCATACTTATAACTACCTCTGAAAACCGAAGAACTATGCCGAGGAACACTTAACAAGTAAGAAGAAGCGCGGGTGAGATACTTATTGTGTTCCCGGCACCAGTCTAGTTTGTTGTAGAGATACTTTGGGTTTTAGTTTTAATAACGCCAAAGAGAGAACAAGCAAAGTGGAGCTTGCGTCTGGCAGCCATTTTAAGACTGTTACTCTCATTGAGGAATGGACTTACATGACCTCTGGGCGGCACAGTAAAGCAAAATCTTACGCAGGCATTTTGAACCCTTTGTATAAGATGTGCGGTACGTGACAGTAAACACGGCCCATAAACAATGTCAGCATAATTAAATTTCGATAGAATTAGTGTGTCGGATAATCTCTTCCGTAATTCTATACTTAGGTACCCACGCATCTTATATAAGATTTTTAACCGGTAGAAACAGTTTTGACAATACCTGCAATGTGATTTTCAAATCGTAAGTCAGGGCTTACTACAATTCCTAAATTACGAGCTATTTCGACCCTTTCCAATGCTGTTCCTTTAATATATAATTTAGGATCAAAGTCGTTAATTTTACCTATCTGTTTTTTAGTTCCACAAACTAAGTATTTTGTTTTTGACGGGTTCAAAACTAGGGAATTTCTCTCGGACCACTTCACTATTCTATCTAAATCTTCATTAAGGCCTTTTATCGCTTCTTTAGCAGGACTAGGGTTAAAGGAGGTATATATCTGCGTGTCATCTGCATATATGTGGTATTTACAATTTTCAAAGCAATTGCTAATGTCAGATGTATACAACGCATACAACACAGGTCCCAAAATAGATCCCTGAGGGACGCCTCTCGTAACCCGCTGCGGAGATGACATACAATTCTGGCCATTTTCTTTATTAATTATTATTTGTTGGGATCGTCCTTCGAGGTAGCTGTCAAACCATTTTATTGTGTTTGGGTCAAATCCATAGTAAGCCATTTTGGACAGAAGTAGAGCCGTATTGATTGTATCAAATGCTCTGGAATAGTCTAGTAATACAAGTACAGTTCCTTTCCTGCATCTTGAGCCTCTAATACGTTGCCTACTACATCAGAGAGCGCAGTCGCCGTACTTCGTCCTTCCTGAAGCCTGATTGAAGATCAGGTAAAATACAGTTGTCTTCCAGATAAGATGTTATTTGCTTACATACCACTTTCTCCAGAATTTTTGATAAACAAGGTAGGAAGCTTATAGGTCTTAAATCTTTGACATCTTCAGGGTTCGCTTTCTTAGGGAGAGGACGTATTAGAGCTCTTTTCCAGATATCAGGAAATTTGTTCGTACTAATTGACCGGTTAATTAACGCTGTAATAGTATCCAAACTCTGAGGGAGTGTCATCAATACCATATTGATCGATATACCATCCACTCCTAATGCGTTCGATTTTAAGGACTTGATTATATTTAAGATGGCGTCCTGAGATACTGGTTCCAGACAAAAACTCCCAGAGCCGAATCTATCAAATTCAAAATACGTTAAGTCTGATATACTCACGCTACATGATCCTGGTATGTTGAGGAAATGAGCATTAATTAATTCTGGATCCATTAATTGTAGTGGTAATTGAGTATCATTTTTTGGCGGAAGCGAGTATGCCTTCAGATTAGACCACAATTTCTTCGGGTTGTTAATATTGCAGTTAATGAAAGTATTGTAGTAAGCCTTTTTTTCGTAGTATAGCGCGATATTAACTTGGTGCTTCATTTGTTTATAGTAATCCTTATGGTGCGGCAACTGCGAGCATCGATATCTATTACGTGCTTCATCTCGTAAGTTCATCATGAATTTCATATTCTCGGTTATCCAGGGACAAGGACGGTCCCTCAATACAACCGATTTAATAGGAGCATGCAAGTCAAATAAGTGTATAATCCAGGAACTAAATATTTCCGTCATTTCATTTATGTTAACCATACCATTTATATTTGTCCATGGGATTAACTGGAGATCATGTTCAAAATAATCGGGCAGAATATCATTAAGGGGACGATATATTATCGTTCGGGGGGGTATTTTATCTTTTTTTACATATATCTCGCACGTAAGAAAGGCGTGACTACTTAAATCGTCAATATGATTAATAGTCACCTTTCGCGAAGTTGCATCCGTACATATAACATCTATAAGTGTTTGGCTGGTTTCAGTAACATGAGTGGGCGAATCAATTAATTGTTGGATATTTAAATAATTTATAAATTCTAAAAAACGTTTGGTCTTCGTGTCATCTGGGTTAAGTAGGTTAATATTAAAATCTCCCAATAAAAGAATATAATCATATGAAAAGGTGCTAATACTGTCAGTTATTGCATCCAGAAAAATGTCGATGTTGAGCCATGGCGGTCGGTAAGCCGTACCGATCACGATACTTTTGAATTTACGGTTACACAACCATATTTCCTCTACAGAATTGTGGTATGGAGTGCATAACATCCGTGTATTAAATCCCCTTTTGACGTAGAAGCCTACACCTCCTCCGCGGCCAGCGCGCACGGAGAGCGGTCGCGGCACGTGACGCAGCCGGTAGCCGGGCACGCGCGGGGCGCGCCCCTCCTCCCCCCTCCCGGAGCCATGTCTCATTTATTGCCATGAGATCGACTTCGTGCCGACTCATAGCGGCGAGGAATTCATCATGCTTAGTACCTAACGAACCTGCATTTAGAAAGCCAACTTTCAAGTACCTAGATTTATTCATTGATATCCGGTAAATAGGCAATAATGAATATGTAAAAAAGGTACGAAAGTTCTTATGGTTAAAAATACCGTTTGTCTACAAAATATTATAGTTATGAAATACAACATAAAAAATTATATAGTATAGGTAATTATTATTGGTGCACAAAAATATATTTTCTATTTGCACTATAAAATAATACAACATAAAATATATAATACCTATATGAAATCTTAAATTTGTGTAATTAAATATCAGCATTGATAAAGTATAAATATAATTGGCAGCAATAAAATAATGTAAGTGTAAATTATAACCACATATACTTTTATTATAACCGAACAGTAACGCGAAATTATATTTGAGTAGGAATAATAAAAAACATGACAAATACCGAGCAGGCGCCGGCAGCCCGCAGGTAGACGGAACAATTAAATTTCGAATACGTGTGTTGTGAACACACACGCAACACACACAAATACCTTCAAGACTATTTATTTCAATAACAAAATTTAAAATATATTTTTTACAGAAAACACATGATTCTCTGTATGAAATAATATAAATACTGAGCTGCCTAAATAAAAGAAAAGTCTTACAAAAAATAATAATAATAACGCCTTCGATAAGTTGTATAAGCTACGCTGTTGTATAACAACATGCATATGTTTACAGCACGTCATTGTTACCCATAAAATTAACTCAACTAAAATTAAAAATATAGTTTTAAAATCCCAATTCTACGCTCACTATTAAAAAGCAAATATAATACACATTCATATTTAAATAAAAACTAACTCGAAATTAACAAAAACACGATTAAGGTCTATATCGGACCGAATGCGGGTTACGGGCTTTCCATCTTCTTTTCTCACAAATATACGACCACCCTTCGTCCATACGTAGCGCCAATTCGCTTTCTTGGCTGCCTCACGTGTCTTACCAAACAGCTTTCTATTAACCGGAGTGAGCCGCTCATTCACATAGAATGGACGCGGCCTCCGGGCAGCCCCAGTGATTCAGTGGTTACGGAGCGCCGCACACGTGCAGAACGTAGAAATTCGTCTTTCAACGCTCGTCGACTCATCCGTACCACAATTCTACGTGGTCCGGAAGGCGTACCATCTTGGGCACTAGTGATACTATGGCTGGGTGTACGTAATGTACCGACACGCTCAGCATGAACTATCTCACGGTGATCAATATCAAGACCTAACTTTTTAGCGCATAACATCACGGTGTTAATCGCATTTTCGGCCTTTTGCTCCGGTAATCCAGATATTTCCAAGTCGTTGGCTAAAAGGTCCTGATCCCTCTCATTAAGTTGGATCCTTAGTTCGTATATTACACGTGGAAATATAATATTCACAGTATATGTAACAAATTGGAATGGTTTGTCATTGCCTTAGGCCATCTTCGGACTGTGTTTGGACATTAGTCGCTTATTATAGGTTTGTATCATTTGTTTTAAAATATGGTCTTATAATTTAGGTCTTATATTTATTTATTTAATACTACATATGTTCAATTGCTGAAAGATGTAAAACAGGGTGATGTGATATCCCCAAAACTCTTCATCGTTGCATTGGAAGATGTTTTCAAGCTACTGAGCAAGAAAGGATACGATGACAATATCAATGGGGAATACATCACTTCACTTACGATTTGCCAACGACATAGTATCTATGGCAGGATCGCCGGAGGAGCATTCTAATTATTCATTCTGTTAAGCATTTCAATGACTTCAACAGATTGGTCTTAAGATGAACATTGACAAGACAATGATCATGTCTAACGTCCATGTCGCACCAATACCATTTATGTTCATATTATGTTTTATGTTGGGATCACTACGATCAAAGTTGTCGAGGAGTACCTACACTTGAGAAAAAAATTCCGACTAATTAAGCTCAACTTCAACTCTGAGGTTAATCCACGATCTCTCGGAAGTAATATAATTTCATCGAAAGAAAATGTTTGCAATGTCATACACAACAGAAAAATTTCAAATTATCTCTGTATTCTCTTTTAATTCTATTCCATTAATAATATGTTGCGCCATTATTTATTTAAATAGCATACAAGAGTGTTGAAAATTATTAAATTGTTCTGGAAGCTGCCCAATTAACATTACACCGCCGACCAGATCACCTTAGATTTAATACTCCTCGATTGTTAATGTGGTTATAAATTTGACGGTGACGGTCTTTACAGCAAAAAATAAATCAGGAAAATGACTTTAAATGACATATCGACCTCGATCCACCTAAATATCGTTCTTATTTTGGATATCTAGATTTTAGTAGATAAGGATTCAGTAATGCTGATAATTGTTCTAAATTATTCAAAATATTCAAAATTATCAGTATTTTACCATGTAAATAATAAACAGAATTAATTCCATTATTTACTTATAATATATACATATGTAAATTATATATCATGATGATGACTTTATGCAATATTGTAAATAAATAATGGAATTAATTCTGTTTATTGTTTTTATGGCAAAATACTGTTAATTTTGAGTATTCTTGTTACAGAAGGTTAAAATCTGTAACAAAATATAAATCTGTAGAAAATATATACATAAGTGACGTTCGGAGTTTTAAGATTTCCAAAAAACAACACCCTCTTTGAATAATTATATCAAATAAAATTTTGTAAGTAAATTTATTAAATAAAAATATTAATATATAAAAGTTAGGTAGTGAATAATTAGAAATAGCATTTAAATAGATTAAAAAAAATGTCAGTCGATGGTTACGTAACAATTTAATGATTATATGAAACTTGTTTGTATTTGCTTGTAAATGTGTTGGCAGTTTACTGGAAACCAGACCGACACGAGCAATGAATTTTCTAAACTAAAATATTAGCTTGCTTTGACATTTCTTTAATCGCTTATAAATTTTCTGCGGTTGATGTCTAACCTTGAACATTTATTAATAGCTACGTTTAAGAAATATAGAGAACGTCTGAGAATATTAAGGAGTATTTTGTCAGGTTGTCAAATTAGTAGCCGTGGTTTGATCTCCCATGGTGAACCAAGAGGCCTATATGGCCGGCCTAACTTAGCTGGGAGGGTAGACACAGGCGGCCTCCATGGGGGCTTAACTAATAACGACATTCTTTTTATTAATAATGAAGCTTAAAAATAATGTTTTGCTTTACTATCGAGTATTAAAACGATTGGGGTTTCAAAGTTTCGGTGCTATAATATTTTTTATTTAATATATGATTTTCAGGGATGAGGAAAGTTTTCTCAACAAAGTGATTTTTTTTGTCATAATCTTGCATGGAAGAAAGAATTATTTAAAAGTACCTAGTTTTCTTGTTCTAATATTAAGATTATTCAAAATAATATTGATCAAATGCGTATTTGCTGGTAGTTTAGAGCAGTGTTTGGTAGAAATATTTTTTTTCTGTTTTCTTTTGTATTTTGTACGAACTTTTTATATTCATTCAAATATTGATTAAAAATATTATAACTGTAATACAACTAGTTAACAATGAATAGTAAAGGTTTATTCGCTTTGTCTAAAGGAAAATAAAAAACCTTAAGTATCTTTTTTATTAATACGTGTACTAACGGAAATAATATTTGTTTTTTGCTTCACTGTCTTCGAATTCAACTTGTAGGGTGTTTTGAATGTGGAGCCAAATTGCCTCCATTAAAAGTTTTGAAAGCACTCGTAGCTTGGATAATTTAGCTAGAGAGTTTTACATTTGAAAAAGGTATACGTGGTTAAAATGTATTCACTTTGGGCGCTTATAGCATTAAGTAATTTAAAATTCATTAAAGTAGACTAATTAAAAGACTAATATAATAAATTGTATTTTCTTTATTTTGGATTTCACTTTATCAACTTATAAAATCCACAGTTAAAGATAGATCTTTCCATGAAAGCGTCACCTTGAGCTGACATGTAAGATTTACCCATATTCACCACGCAGCGTCCCCGCAGCGTGGTGAAAATGGGCGCTGCTCCCCATCTAATCCCCACTAATCTATATGACATAGTAACATTTGGGATCGGTATATTCTGATGGATTTCCTGCCATCGGTCGGGGCCTGAGTCTTGTTCGTTATTCAGCAAGTACTGTACCGTGTACAGGTAAGGTAGGTTGACATTGGGAGAAAAAGTTAGTATATTCCACCTTACATTATAATAATTTTCTAGGGCATTAAACTTTGTTCCCTCCTTCCTCCCTGGTGGATGACACCACATAGTCAACGTACCTTTTACTGCACTTTGAAAATCGAGATTACAATATATGTTAGTCAGAAACCAGGCTAATATGAATTAAAAAGTTGCTCTTAGATGTCAATTTTGTGACCAGCTAGTCTCCATACGCTTATTTACATCGTTACGCCGCTAATACACTGCGAACCATTTACGTATCTACTTCTAATAATATTTATACTTCTAATAAAATCTATATTATTTCAAGGATATGTGAAGCCAGCCAACCCACGCAACGTGGCGGGACCTTTCCGGCTCCACAACCCTCTCCGACATTTGAGAAGGAGGCATTTGCCCAGATTTTTTACTTTACTACTTTTAATTGATATTTTATATATAAATTATATAGTTTGTACACAGACTTAGTCAAGCAAAGCTTTATAAATGATCTACATCTTAAAAGTCGACAAATAAAAATCTGAAAATTTATGCGCTTTGTCGGATCCACGCATTATTTTCTTGGTTTGTTACGTAGAAGATATTCGTAATATTTGACTTGGGTCGACTCAATTCTATTGATCCCGTTATCACTTGATGTCAGTGGTTTCTTATGGATAAAATATCCATGTTAACAATGACATAAAAATTATTATTTTTGAAAAATAATATAATTCCTATTTATTTCACATAGCGCTCATCATTCTATGTAGAATACTTTATATTTAAGTTATATCCTGGCCGTTTCTTTCTTTACCGGAAGTTACAGACGTGTCGTAATTTACTGCCGATGTAGATTAAACTAGCAAAATTTTATTTATACTGAATATTTTATTTTTATTTATTATGAATATTGGAAATGGATTTATATTAATAAATTTTAAAAGAACTATGTTATGTTTATAGTAGTTATTTAAATTTTTTACACAATTAATAAGTCGTATTTATTTATTTTTAAAATATCCCATCAAACCAAAGGACATTTTTGCGAAAGGTTTAGAGATGAAAAGAGTCCGGCTCGGTTCTCCTGTGCTGGTTGGCAGTAAATGTTCACTGAAAATTGCAATAGACAATTTAAATGTACCGGGATACAATCCCTGGGAACTTGGGTACTATGAAAATGAGTTAACAGCTTTTTCTTTGTTTCACAGGAAAGGTATCACCAACCTGTCACTGAAGGCAGTGACTTTTTGTGTCGGGATCAGCAATAAGGGCCGGACCGACTAACTCGGTTCGTAGAGATACGTTAGACTGAAGAGAACAGCTTTTGAGTTAATCATCATCATCATCATCATTTCAGCCTATGAGAAGTCCACTGCTGAACATAGGCCTCCCCCAAATATTGCCACGAAGCTAGGTCCTGAGCCACCTGCATCCATCGACTTCCCGCAACACTGCGCAGGTCGTCACTCCATCTTGTGGGGGGTCGTCCTACACGTTTTGAGTTAATGACGAAGTTTATATATATGATAGCGTATTAATTTTTGTATTAAACAATTTTGGACAGATGTAGCAAAAAGCATAATATAAACATCAAAAGATCAGAAGAAACTCTTAAATTAGTATATTATACATACATATATGAAACGCTGTCGTAGTCGTATGTGTAATTTGTAATTTATATTTGTTAACGATTTTATAAAATAATATGATCACCGTTAATGGTTTGAAATACACAGGTAATGTAGACTACGTGAAGCACGATTGAACTGAAACCGCTGAGCTAACGCGCAAATTGGCTAGTGGCCACCGGGCGGGACAAAACAGCTGTTATTGGCATGCTCGTAATTCGATTCTGTTAGCCAGCAGTTTTAGCTGATACCAGAATGCTTTGACTCATATAAAATTGTGTCGCTTCAGTAACGGGTTTAAAGAGAATAATTCATTTCAGTTTGCAAAATTCTTACCTTTCTAAATTTTGGAAATTCTACTAATTAATTATTTATTCCAAATCGGAATGCCGTTTTACAGTGAACCCAATAATAAAAGGTTTCTTATATGAAGGCAAGTGACTGTGAGAATTTTGCACTGGAGTCAGCACTTTCAGTTACTAGTAGCTTCTTCTAGAGAGGCCGTGTATTCGATAAAGTTAAACATTTTCAGTTTCAAAGTAACTAATGTACCTCTATTGCTTAACTTTCTATAAGTTATCTACGGACCGTCCACCAGAGGTTCAGACCTCATCTTGGGCGGTCGAGTTGTGTCGATCTCTGTGAGTGGTGAGAACCGCCCTGGCACGAGGGCGTATCTTGTCCACGCAGGTGTTTACGCCACACGCTCAAAGGCGTCGAGGGGGATTTGCAACAGTGCTGCTAACTGAGTGTTCAGTGTTGGTTTGAGACGAACTAACTTGATTAAGGGCGGCTGGATCCCCCACGAATATGTTCTCGCCTTGTCGTGGCGGAGGGCTTAGTAACCGTGGCTTGGTCTCCCATGGTGAACCCAGAGGAATCTACATAGCCAGCCTGTCTTTGGGCCGGCTACAGCGGCCGGCGCTGGTGGGGTCGCGGATGTGTGTGAAAGCGTTCCCGTGACCCTGCCGACATGCGGTGAAGGTGGAACAACATGGGGTTTTAACAACATGGTATTTTAGTCGGTGCAAAGCCGACATAACCGTCCTTACCCCCGAGAGGGCGGGAATGCGTTAGGCATTTCCCCATGTACATAAAAAGTAGACGTCCGGGTAGACGAGTATGTTGTGCGGGAGTTTTTTGTTGGACTATATAAAAAATATACTTTATTGGACATACGATTCTAGTTAGTCACGTAAATAATTCTGAGAGAGATTGTTCAAATGTTGGTTATTACATATTGTTTCGTTATCTTGAATATAATTATTTTTATCGCACATCCGACAATGAAACTGAATACATCACACCCTCATTTTGCATTGATGGTATCTTTTGTTGGTAGCCTTTTTATGTTGTGAAGGTGACAATAGAGCCCAACGCATTCTTCCGAAACGTAATGATCGCATATGAGGCGTAACAATGACAACGAAAATATTTCTGTTGAAAATATGTTGACATTTATACACATATTGCGAAAATTAAATTAAAATAAATGCTTTGAATTGTAGGTGGCAAGAACAAAAAATGGGAAAGTAAGCGACGAAAATTATCAGCCACCTCATCTCAATAGTCGACAAAGGGATATGTCATAAAAATGTCGTGACATCATCAGATGGAAAATAACCACCCCAAATCGTCCAGTCTCACTAGACTGTCACTACAGGCAGGGGAATATATATTTTTTTTCTAAATTTTAATATTACTTTCACGTTGCACCCTGCTGACTAACGGACGAGGAATGAAAATGACTGTGAAAACAAATCTGACAATACCGAACCCATGCACTCACTAATCCGCCTGCCCGGTGCGGTGAGTATGAGGAAATCTTCCAAGCGTGGCCAGTTTTGTTGGGGCTTTCACGGAAAGGCTTATATCCAACAATGAACTTACAGATACTAATAAAAGAAGAAATAAGACTTCCAGATGCGAGGTACTTCGATGGCTAACCCGCCTGCTTCTGCAGCTATTGCGGCAATTCTAATCCTAATCTCATGTGGAGAGGCGAATATTCTGCTGAGTGACTCTGCGCTTGATACAGCGCCTACATAGTTATTGTATGACATTAATATAGAATATCCCCCTTATTATAAAATAAGCGTAAACGTTAGTCTCAGCTGCACATATTTGTGTGGCTAATATTCAGACAGACTAGGTATAAACCGAGAATAAAGTCAAACCTAATATTGTGGGGTAACACTACACACAAACTGTATTGCTGTTTTCTATGGATTAAGGAGATATAAATCTGTATAATATGTACTTGAGAATCACAAGGGTTAAAAACTAGAAATCACTACAATGTAATTTTACAGGTTGTTACAATTTTTTAAGTTTGTTGCTTTCTTTTCTTTACAGTCTCTCACTACCACAGAGGATCGTGACCGCTGATGTGAATCCCGAATAATCACTGCACGAGTAATAATACTTTGAAAACACAACCGCGTAATCTTTTAACAATAAATCTTCGTACATGTATAAATGTTTGCTTTTTAATTTTACGGCTGTCTTCACGAAGTCGGGAGTCAGACAGAGCGACGCCTGACACAAACGATGTGATGGCAGTGTTGCGAAAGTGTACTGATAAATGATATTCACTATAACGTTTTTTTTTATTTGTACATGATCGTACATTCGCTTCGTTTCACTCACAAATAACAAATTCTTAAGCATAGTATACTTTTTTATTATCTTTAGTTTCTTTGATTATTTTCAGATACAATAGGTATAAGGAGACTTTAGACACAAAATTTTATTTTCATGTGGCATAAAAGTGGCAGGTTAAATAAATGTTGAAAAAATGATTAAAGAGCAGACAGAACAAAACTCGAATGGGCCGGCTCGACCGGATTAGTACCACGGCCTCGCAGAATACCGGCGTGAAGTAGAGGCACCTTGTGCTTCTGCGTTTCGTTCGGTGAGTGGGGTAGCCGGAGGCCCACTCCCCTCCCCATCCTCCTCCTCTTCCTCCCTCGCATCTCCCAAATATCCTTATAGGCCGGCAACGCACCTGCGGTTCCTTTGGTGTTACAGATATACGTGGGCGACGGTAATCACTTACCATCAGGTGAACCGCTTGCTCGTTTGCCGCCTTTATCATAAAAAAAAGACAGAGGCGTCATCAGTGGAAACGTTTACACCTTGTTTGCCAAAGCATTTTCCATGCATAATATTTGTGGTGATTTTATTAGTAATATTTTGTGTGGTGACGGTGTAAGAAAATTATTAATTGCCTAATCATTATCCTAACATGATGACCGGAACTCGGCAGAGATAGTGATTGTGATAGGTGGCAAATATGCGATTTGATTTAAACGCTACCTACTAGACGAGAACGAGTGATGAAAAGTTATATTGAACCATAAATTTGAATACGAAAAACATCAATTTAATACAATACGCATCCACAGTGTTCGATATGTCTTTAATATTACCCTTTACTCGTTTAGCCTGCGCTCCCAGAAGCAAACAGCTCATACATTAGACTTTAGGCTCTAATTCTTAGCAAGCTGAATTAAGGTCTGCTTGTAGGTAAATTGAAATGATTATTACGCTATTTTTCGGAAGTCATGAATTTTTCTGGTATATCCTTAATCCTCGTTTTCGCCATACGGGATGCCTGGGGTTGGAAGATTAATTTATACTACTCCCACAAAATACAGTTTAACAGTATAAAAATATTTCTATGCTTTTATGTGATACAACTGTGTGCTTAAAACATAACGTATGTCCGGTAAAGTGAAAAGACCGGGTAGGCTGCGCACACCGGCTGATGTTATAGTAAAACAATATCAATTTTATTCTAACATATTGTTACGAGCCACAGGTTGCATGATTGGGGATAAAACACGGTATGTTAAACTTCTTTTTATTTGACTACTTGCAAAGTTTCTTTCTCGATGTACTGTCCGCACATTATCTTTCTGGGGTCTTTCCCCCAGTAACCAATCATCTTCTGTTTTTGCACTGGACACCTTGCTTTCACTTCAAGTCTTTTTCTTCCTTTTCCTGTTCATTCTTCCTTTTCTTCGTGATCTTCCTCTTCTTTTTACTTCAGAACTCACTACTAAACTGCACTTAGCCTGCTCCTTATATATTTTATTGAAGATAATTCAACTTAACTTCAACCAGTGAACAGCCACCATTATTTACCTACCAAAGAGTTTCCAGAAATATTTACCATGAATTTAGTATCAATAAAAACAATATGATTTAATTAAGATATGGAAGATTTTTATTTCAGGTTTAAGATAAATTCATTAAAATCCTTCGAGTTGAAGAGCTTATTAAGTGAGACGTAAACTTCAAACTTTGTAAAAAACACAAAACGTAATAGGTTGATAAATTTGCGAAGTTTCTTTAGCATTCCTTCTAATTCTTCTGTCTAAATTGAAAAAAAAAATATTTTGCGAAATATTATGCCTGATTTATAATTATGAGTTATTGTAATAAGAAAATTATTTTAGGAACACTAAGTATTGACTAACTAACCTTTGAATAACAATAACTTTATTAAGTCCGTAATCAACCACCCTCTAATTTTAAACTTAAGTTACACTCTTTTCCATGTAACTCATTAGAAGTCCTACCAAACGACTGTTCCTGCAAAACCCTCGATAAGGAGTTCACGATGAAATATTTGGGAGTACTCATTGATAAAAACTTGAACTGACATCCCCATATTACATCACTTAATAATAAGTCAAAGTGGTAGAGCCAAGCAGCGACTTTTGCTGCTACTCGAATGGGCTGGCTCGACCGGATTGGTATCACGGCCTCTTGTACTTCTGAGTTTCGTTCGGTGAGTGAGGTAACCGGAGGCCCACTCCCCCTCTCTATACCCCTCCTCATCCTCCCTCCTATCTTCCAAATACCCTTAAAGGCCGGCAACGCTACTGCAGCACCTCTGGTATTGCAGATATACGTGCGCGACCGTAATCTCTTACTATCAGGTGAACCGTTTGCTCTTTTGCCGCCTTTCCATAAACAAAAAAAAAGTCAGAAGGCTGATACCGGTGTTTAGATACCTCAGCGACGTTGCTGATTATAAATTGATAACACAAGTTTACAAAGCCCTATGCCAATCCTTACTAATCTATTGCATATCAGAATGGGGAGGAGCAGCCACGTCACACCTGATTGAGGTAGAAACAGCCCAAAGAGCTATCATTAAGGTTATGCTTGGTAAACCCCTTAAATTTCCTTCAGAGGAACTATACAAAACCTCCAAATTACTTACAGTACGGCAGCTGTATATAGAAAGAGGCGTTACACGTCACCACCGTACTCACCGAATTCCACCTTCTGACAGCACTCCCCGACGACGACCTGAGATACGTATCCCCCGAACAAACAGTTTAATTGCACAAAGTCAATTCAACTATTTGGGTCAATTGTTATATAAGAACATTAATAACAGACAAAAAATTATGGATGCCAATAACGACGAATTTAAAAAACTTTACACTGTCTTGAGTAACCTAAATTACGAAACCACTGAAAAACTAATTCGTTAATATTTCTATGTAGATACGTTTAAATAAATTATATAATATATACAAAAACCTAATAAACACGCGCCCACATCACACACGCACACACACACACAGACAAGTACGCACTCAGCCACTAGCGCGCGTGCGCCAACATAACCTAACACACATGCACATACGAACCGAAATTTAACAGCGTATATTGTAGTGGTTGTTATTGTTGTATACCTTCTTTGTTCATAATATATCAGCTACCCGTTTTGGATATTTACATTGTACAAATAGAAAGAGACTGCCCCCAAGTCACGGGATATCCTAGTTCGGAGTCCAGGGTAATTTTAAGAAAAATTTTACCTTTTCTTTTTGGAAGAAACAAAGACTTATTACTTATTTATTATTATTTAAATTTCTTTGCATATTTGTGTGTAAAAAGAACAAAGTAATATTGAAAGAATCATATTACTTACTTTCCTGAAATCGCTTAAGTTCTTTGTAACTTACGAGGAACTTTAGCGATTAAGGTTCTATCTCATCTTTTAAATTTTTTTTGAATTGTATTTTCTGTGTTTCATACATGCTTTTAAATGGCGAAGCGGCAACGACTGAATAAAAACATATTGGAATAAAGATTATTCTATGTCTGTTCGGCTTTGAACCTACACTGATCCACTTATATTTGTTACTTGGGTTATACTATTTTTTGTATAGCGACGTGGGCTGTCGGGTGACCAACCACGTAAAAATAATTTTCTTTTATTGTCTTCTTCTTACTTCTTAATACACTTCTTTACTTACTCTTAATTTGCTTTATAAGGATACATAGAGAGTATATTGAGAGTAACCTAGTACATTCCCCATTACACCTCGCTACCTCGTTACTCGTTACGTGCTTTAAACTAGTCGGTTCAAAATTAATTGATAGATTTGAAAGGGAAGCGGGAACAAGTGTGTGCTAGAATGCTATTCCAAGAAGACGGTAGAAGATGACCGCGTGGCTTAGTAGTTAATATATGTCCTTTGTTTGATTCCCAGTCGAAACGAATATTTATGAATAAACTCAAATTATTACTTTTTAAATCTCCCTGAGTTGTATTTGTCCCGTGTCTCTGACACTGCACCTGACCCTTCCTTCGATTTAATCGCATAAGCCTTACATCGAATATGGGAAGTTATTTTCCTTTTACAGGGTTTTTACCTTACAAGTTTTTACTTGTGAGTGCCTCTGTGTTTGGGCTTACACTTACGGCACTATAATATATCCTGCACAATTAACCGCTCCCAATAGTATTAGCGAGTTGTTCCCATGGTCGAAATCGGCCAGGGAGACATCTGTGTAGGTACCACCATCTTACCACATTTCTGCCGCATTAACAGTTTAACCACTGTTGTGTTCCGGTTGAAACGAACTCCGGTTACTTCACTCACTGAACGAAACGCAGAAGCACTATATACCTATACTTCACGCAGGTATTCTACGAACCTCTCCGGTTGAGCTGACCCATTCGAGCAGCAGCAAAAGCCGCCGATTGGATTTGCCACGCACATCTCTTACCTGATGGTGAGTGGATTGTTAGCTGGTTTGTTACGCCAATCCAATAAAAAAAAAGATAAGCACCTAGCATATAAGGTAGAGTGATGATAATCTTCCACTCGCCATCATACTTAAAAAAATGACCAGCTGATAGGCAACATAACCCCCTCGAGTTCGAAACTTCTTACTTCACCGCCGGTCTAGCGTGACAAGAAATTCAATTACGTGTTACAAGTGCTATGCTTTGACGATGATGCAGAAAACGACAAGTAGAGATTTACAAAGTGGTTAGTTTTTAAGTAAATGGTATTAGGAAACCTGAGATAAACATAATTAAAGTGCTAAATGAATTTTACTTAAGTTTACTGATCTATGATTTAAATAATGCAAATAGAGTTAACAATAAAATATTGTCAAACGCAAAAGCAGCGGTTTATAGAGAAATTGGCTCTATGTTATGCAGCAAGTATTTTTGTGAAATCTTGTCCGTAAATTCTTCAAACTACTGAAGAACGTATCACAGGGGTATTTGAAATACGTAAACATCGACATGTTTTAGCTTTTAGGTATTGTAAAATACTAATTCCATTTTTTTTATTGGATTTATGTGAGAAACGAGCTATCGGTCCACCTGGCGGTGACGTAGTGGCTAAGCGTTCGGCTGCAACGCTATGGGTTACGGGTTTGATTCCCGCATGGGACAAGTATTAGTATGGACTACAAATAAGTGCTCCGGATCTGGGTGTTGTTTTTGTAACCTGATGATAAGTGACTACTGCAGCCCATAGACACATGGGAACAACTTTAATCAAAGAAGGTTAATGATGAGTTATCATGATGTAATGGTTAATGCTTCACAGCTTGTAATTATACTGGCTCTCTCTCTATACCTTTCATACCGGAATTCAACAGTAACTCTTGTTTGGCGGTAGAAATAGGTAAGAGTGTGACCCAGACGACTCCTGGTAAGAGACGGAGTCTATCTCTTGTTAAGAAAGAAATATGATCGTGACTTATATTTCATACAAATTTGTCTTCTTTTCATTATCATACTGTTTAAGCTTAAGTGCTCTACTTGGACAATGAACATGTAGTATGCGTTTAATGAAGGTTTTCTCCTACTCAGAACATTTCTAGATCTGTTAACTATTCAGCTTACTGATCCTTAAGGCTGTATCGGTTACCCTATTTCTACTCAGGGTATCCTCGATGCAGATTCTATCCCGCAGAGAAACACCGAGTATTGCCTTTTCTGTTAAATAATTAATAGATATTGTAAATTATGTTGTCTGATCAGTAACTATGAGGTTCCTGGTACTGCCTGCAGTTTTTCGACTGAGTTTCGCACACTGCATCATTTATTATCTAAGATCGCTAAACTGGCACTCATCAGAGTACAGTTTAGCGATCTTGAGAGAACCATTCTCAAATGTATCCGTAGCGATTCAAACAAAGTTCAAGCCTCCTGAAGAAGTGCCCTTGCACTTGCTATAAACATTCTCTCAATGAACTATTATTTATATGGATAGTTAAGAGGTTTATTTTAGAAGGGCCAGCGGGAAAGTGTAAAAGTATGACTTACGCGCTTTTCCCAGCAATCGAAAAATGAATGGCGATCACAACAGCAACAACCCCGTTACGGTCGTCTGCGGTTCTCCAACTATATCACCAGGAGATTGCGGTGATGTGCGCAAAATGTTCACTAGTTCTTGTAATTTTACTTATCAAAAGACATTTTTTTCGAATCGAATCGAAAATCGAATTATTTTATGGATCCATTTTTTTAGAGTATTAAATAATCTATGAACCCGTGTAGTAAAGAAGTATTCAAATAGTGTTATTATTTTTAAAATCCATCCTGTGGTTCCGGAGTAAACAAACTCATAAACAGAAACTCACACTCTCTTTATACGAGCATAAGTATAGATTAAATGTGTGTAATTAAATTTTGATTGCATGGATTGAAAGTGTTTTGTGCTAAATTTTATAATTCTAAACTGCCTTTTTTAAAGCAACTAAACGTATTCTCATTAGAGATAGAAAACGCATGCTTTCCACTGAAGTGAAAAGCTTTTACAAAGCGAGTATAAAGCAGTTAATTTGGTCGCGATGCAATGGAAAAACGTAAAGTTGTACAAACGAGTTTGGAGCTGTTTTATACTTACAAAGAACCAAGTCGATATTCCATTGTTACATCATTACTATTAAATTTTATTATAAAATGTAACGTGTATATGTCTGACCACTAGTAGTTCACTTAGATAGTAGTCATATGTTTGTTGAATTACAGAAAAAGAAGTCACAATATTATGACCTGTTTACTTTTTATTTATAGGTTTTAATGAAAATAAATAACACACCTAGATTTCTGAATGACAAGATGTTTATTACTTATCTGTGGATCTATTGTGTAACTTAATATTATCCAATAGTAACCAGCTCTGTTTGTAATGATAATCGTAATCAATGCTATTTTGACATTTCGACAGATTTAGTAATTGAACAAATCTCATCGACGTTAAATAACCGATTAAACTAGAAAAGTCTTCAAGACGCGACCTGTGAAACTATCAAATCTAACGAAACCTTGGAATTGTACCGATCGCGATTACAATTACTACTGCATCATCACTATACGAGTTTACGAGTGGTGAAAAAAATGTTTAATAAGTTATATTCAATTATAATTCTTGACTTTTTTTATTTAAATTTCATTCGGAAGGCAACCCAACTTAGAAAAATATCACTGAACTTTTAAGGTCTCCTTTCGCAGTTGCGGCGTGACGCGAAGCGTTACGCTGTAACGCTATAAATAAGCGCGGCCGCCAAGTGCGTAAAGATGGACGCGGATTGCCAACATTTCCTTCAAGAAGTACCGACTCTCGATGCGCCGCCGCTTTGTACCGCCTCTGGAACACCGCAAGGTCGAAAGGAGTCTTAGATCACCTCGACACTAATATTCAGGGTTGGGTTGTTGTAGGTTGTACCTAACTCGCGTCCATCGACGTTAGCAACCCTGTTTAAGTCGCTCCATCTTTTGAGGGTGGTCGTGCAATGGCGTCCGTTTATCGTGTACAAGTTGTCACTAGATAACCTTTCTTCAGGTTGTCAAAAACACTTAATTAAGTTTTGAGTAACCCTAAGATTTTGTGCGGATAAAAACTTGTTTGTATTTTTACATTTATGAAAAATCTCTTAATCATTGTACGCTATTTTACAACACTACTTTGAAAGATATCATTTAACCATAATGTACATACACAGGAATGGGAGCTGTATTTCAAACGAGGAATGGGTAAATTCTTGGAAGATTCGAAATAAAATATGAGCAAAGTTAAACAATATTCCTCTGCTTTTAGTTTCAAAGTAGTTTTACCTAACTTTTATTGTTAGGCTTGTAGTTTTAAATTATTGTATTCTTAATTTAAAAATGTAAATTATTAGATGAAAGTTTCTTTATTGTTAACGTCTTTTATTGTACCCTTTTTTTCGATTAAGCTATTATGAACACATTTAAAATGTCTGCACTCGTGAAATGTTACATTTGAATTTTTCCTATGTTTTAAGGAAAACTCTTGAATTATTAAATGGATCACTGGTTAGTTTTTAACAAATTTTTAATATACATATATACATAATTTTTTAACGAGTAATAACTATATTCTTATTTCATAAACGAATATTAGTGTAATATCTTTGTGTGTTCGGAGCTCGGTTTAATTTCTCCCGCTACCGGGATTCAAATACCGGTAGTCACTTTTGGGTTCGAGTCTTGCGGCACCATTAAAATTTAACATAGAAATTTTAAGTGGAGAATTTACCAAATGCTAGACAGTGAAGGAAAACATTCAGAGGAAACCTGCATAGCTGGGAAATATATTATATCCTTACCAGCTACCGAAATCCTCTCAAAAGGCATTTGCCCAGCAAGGAGACATCTGCCAAAAGGATACGGCCTCGGTATATCTGCCCAGAGCTATGGACGAAAGACTTGCTTCGATATTAACATTTAAAAAAACATTCAAGAAATCCTTAACTACTGAAACTAATTTGCGTATCAAAATAAAATGGTATCCACCGGCTTGTACAGAAGCAGCACTACCTTCCGTGCTGCAAGTGCGAAGACTAATCCTGGGGTGTACTGTTGTGGATGTGATGTGTGTGCTATTGGTGCTCGCTGTGGTGGCGATAAAAGTAATCCACCCTTCGTACTTCGTTAGCCCATTTTAAATATCATGGATTTCCGCGAACCAACATCTTACTTTAATAACTAGCTAGAAAGATTTTCAGGTATTTTATGTTATGTACTATGTTTAAAATAAATAATCGAGAAACCAATTGATACGAGTCGTCTGTAGGGGATTGAAATTGGGTTTCTTCACTTCGAAGCAGATCTCCTAACCATTTTCGTAGTTTGGCGATTCGTGCATATACAAAGTTTAATATTATTTATAATGATTCGAATAATGTTTTCGATATTGTAATGATGCAAAATGAAGCCATTTCGCATGCTGTGGTCTCTAATAAATTAAGCCATGGGTGTGATAAACGGCGCAATTACGATTTTCACCGAGGCAGTTTGCTTAAATTATGTTTTAAATTATCAACAATTGAATGAAATTATTCACAATTTTTATACTGACTTGCACTTATCGTTTATTATATAAATTCCCAAAGCAATCGGATAGTATTATCCGTGAATTCCTGGGAGAGCATAATATTCATTTATTTAATATATTATATGTTAATAATGTATTAAATATTAAATAATAAATAATATTTTATCAGAAACGTGCAATAGCAGGACACCACCAATTAAATAAAAATATTTGTTCTAAATATTTAATAAAATATTTTGTTTCGTCGAATCAGGTAAAAATGTAGTTAGGTTGATTTTTTGATAACTAGTGTTTAACATTTAGGTTAAGTTATATTTAACGCTCCTATTTTCAAAAATAGTACGAAACCGAACCGTGTTCATATCCTGCCACGAAATATAAAAGCAAAGTTTTAGTAGAGATTTAACATGAACAGGAATGAATAGGAAAATCATGGTGAGAATTAGGTTATTCATAGGCATGTTAAGTTTACCAGAGCGTAGTATGACGGAGTGTGTTTTACAGCTTTTATCATAATGTCAAGAGACTGTTTGAATAGCTAAGAATTATTAAACGATATTCATAATAAAAATTCAATGTAATGATATTAATTTATTTTATTATTTAAACGTTATTTTTATATAACGTATATTAATAAATATTGAAAATAAATTGAAGGTACTTAAAATATTAGGAGATAGAGGACAAAATCACTATTGCAAGGGTGCCGACACTGCGCTAACCACCCGCGTGCCGTGCGTGCTAGGTCTGGGAAAATCTTTCGCCTTTTTAGAAAAACCTATGTCCAGCTATGAACTCACTGCATAAGAAGAAAAATGTTGAATACAATTATTTATAGGCAATATTATTTGTAAATGTAACTAAAATTGTAATTTGTAAAACAATTTGTATGGTTAGATGCTTTACACGATAACAAAGAAAGATAAAACCGTCACGAATTGTTTGAAGGTACAAGTTAGTCTAAGAATACTCCAGCACTAATCGTAAGAACCTCTTCATAGGGTCTTAAAGGGCTCTTCAGTAGTTCACTATTGCTAGCGTGACACGTTCTGACAGTATTCTCTAATTGAACTGACGTATAGAGATCAAGTATTTGTGCGGTAAAGGTTTGTTTAACATCTCATTCGACTGGAAGGTTTATTAATTAGAACTTGATGATTTTTTTAAAAAAATATTAAAACTTTTCTTAATTCTCATTTAATTATAATAATTCTTGACGTGTTGAAACAATATAAGTTTATTGTTATAACACGCGATGGGTTAAATAAAGTTCAGATACGGATTTTTAATATTGTTTATGCACCTCGTACGTTTGTTACGAATAGGGTTAGGCAGAGTTTACGGATTTTCAACAATTTGTCACACACATCGGTGGCCAGGTGCATATGGCATTCTAAGCTGTTGATTCTGGCTGCCTTCAGATTTGTTTTTTGATTATATTGTATTTCCGAGAGTCTAGTGGACGGTTCGAGAATTCCGACATGATGTTTTTGAATTAAACTAAAAGGCACGTTTCTATGGTATGATCTCCATTGCTATGGTATGATAGTATACAGCTTACCCAATTTTAGGACTAGAACGGAATCGATAATACTGCGGCCTGCTACCAATGCTTTAACAGTAGGCAAGATTAGATAGTCGATCGTGTTCTCACACCATGTAAATGAGAGGACAATATGCTTAACGATACACGGTCCGAGGAGAATGCAATACAATGAATCGGATGGTGAGTCATTATCAACTACTGGTGTAGGTAACATCCTAACAAAGCCAGATTGAGTCCTTAAAATAGAGTAAAGAAAAAGTCGTGGACCGCAAGTATGACACATAAATTTAAATTACAATTAAAGGTAACATGCTCTCTACTGAAACAATGACCACAAATTTTATTCCATTTGGTATAATTAAATCTTTCGGTTGAAATCATACTTAAAAGTTATTGCATTTAAAAAGGTGCGTATGTACACCGTGACATAATGCACAGTTGGGCGCGGGGCTGGAGCCCGTACCAATTTAGTAGCATTAGCGGAAAAAGGTTTGTCAGACCCAGGAGAGGTGCGGTGTAAAATTTTTTGTCCTTTCACAAATTGATTAAAATTATTATAATTTGGAATATAATTTTAATCAGGACACCAGAGGAGCTGCAGGTGCCGTCTTTTAATGATATTTGGGGGATGGGAGGTAGGATCGGGAGGTGGAAAAGGGGAGAGGCCTCCGGTTATTTTACTCACCGAACGAAACGCAGAAACACAAAATATCTCTACTTCCCACCAGTCACTTCTGCGAGGTTGTGGTATTACCCCGGTCGCGCCGACTCATTCTAGCGGCAGCAATAGCCGCCGCTTGGCTCTATTACGTACTAAGGTGTTTATTAACAAGTTACTCTAAATTTGCATAACGTAGAGCGGAAGGCTTCACGGAAAATTATTGTTTTAATAGCTATCGATTAAATGCGTTGATCCCTGTATTTTGAAATAAGGGCATTGCACACCGTTTTAAAAGTTTCCGCTGGTGGAACAGGCCCTGCTGAGACAAATTCGGCCTTACCGATTTAATAAATAATGAATGCGTACCGGATCACTAAGCGATAGATTATTTTGAATAACTCTCTTAAATGTTTCGTAGAAAAATGGAAACTCTTCAATATCTTTGCTTACAGCTGGGAAGATTAATGCAAGGGACAATAATAGGGTCCTTCTATTTTACTCCAGGATCACAACACTTTGAGGAAACTTATGAATTAATTGTAATGATATAAATTTTGCGCATAATAAATTTTACAGTACAATTCGCCGAACGCAGTTAGAGGTTGCTAGCTGATTTCATAGTCTTCGTCGAGTTCTAAATATAACTTATTAATATCGTCCAATAAATCATGATGTAACTGCTTTAATTTTCATTATTGATCATCCTTACAGTCAATCACAAGTCCATTGCTGAACATAGGGCTCCTAAAGATTCACAAAGCACGGTCCATAACTACATGTGTCCAACGACTATGCAGACAACTGAGGCGGAGGTTGGTCTTACACTATGTTTACCTGTATAAGATTGCTACTCGAGAGCCTTTCCTCCCCAATATCTATCGGCTATAGTGCCGTATTCATTCGTGTGGCTTAGTGGTTAGTTTTCCTGCCTGCTGAGATATGGGTCTTGCATTAGAATCTAAGCCGAAACTAATAATTCTATAAAAACACTAATGCTTGATTCTCGGGTCTGGTCGTGTTGTGTTGTATCCCGTGTCTCTGTCACTGGATCTGATCCTTCCTATATGTATGCGCGGTTCATCGGATACCCGAAATATCTCTTTTAGTTTAATATACCTCTAGATACAATGTAATAAAATAATTATTTCCTTTTTATGAAATATAAATAAAGGAATGAAAATATAATCCGATGGTTTTTTTTTCATCAATTGAACGTCTGAGCAAGCGAGAATTTCGTGAATTTGATTCGGCTCCGTTTGAATAAGACTTTATTGCTCCTTTGAGTTATAATTATCACCGTAGGCTAAACGGACTCTTTGGAAACCAGAATCTTCCCGATTTCTTATTATATTTGAATTAGTATTAAAATATTTAATTTCTTTAATTATTTAGTCGTCGCAAATATTACGGTCATACGAATTTTATTTTATTCGATAAAAGCAATCTGAACAAAAAAAAGGTAAGTAATTGTTTATATTTGGTTTACATTTTGGCTTTTGATTTCTTTTATAAGTGCAAGAATACGGAATACTGGATGAATGACGGCTGTAAGCCGAAATTCTATTACGTTTTGATGCTGCATTTGACGCTAACTGTAAAATATTTACAACTCGGTTACTAGTTGAAAGTTATGGCAATTATGCCTACACATTGTCAGGCGTGAGCTATTTATATTTTAGTTTCCTCGACAATGTAGCTTGGTGATATGGATGGACAGTTGTATCAAAATCAGTATGGTAATTTTCAGATGATGCTCTAAAAACCTAAAAAGTAACTAATGTAGTAGCCTGTAGATGTTGCATAAAGGTCTGCTCTCAATTTTTCCATATGATTTTGGAGCCAGAAAGAGTCCACAAAGTTACTTATGCAGTTTGACAACTTCTCTAAGTATTTTTTTTTATTATTTGTCGCACATATTTGGATTCGTAACCAGGTCACTAACGAAATTTGAAATTAAAGCAAAAGTCCTGTTTCGGGAGCTAGTACAAGTCAATAGAAACAGATTAATAAATAACATCCAAAAATTTATTCGATGTAAAATTTTTTTCTAGGAAAATCCATTGAAATGTGTATAAAGGCATAATTAAAAACACAGATAAATACACAAAAAATCAATACCCGGACGAGCACACCCGGAGTTACTTTCTGTATACCGCCATAAATAGAAAAAAAAAATCAAAAATGCATTGATATTTTTATAATTAGTTTCATAATGAATTTTTTTCTTTTTGGAAAGAGAGCAATCGAGCATGCGGTTCACCTGATGGTATGTGATTACCGTCGTCAACGTACATCTGCAACACCAGAGGAGGTGCCGGTGCGTTGCCGGCCTTTAAGAATACTTGGGGGATGGGAGGGAGGATGAGGAGAGGGATAAAGGGGGCGAAACTCAGAAGCACAAAATGCTTTTACTTCACGCTGGTATTCTGCGAGGTCGTGGTACGCGGTAGTAGTCGGTCGAGCAGTAGCAAAAGCCATGAGGTGGCGTCGCATATCTCAAATTTGATTTTGAACTTGGTTTAAACTACAATGTTTTATAATTTTAAGTTAGTTGTTAATGTATCTAACGCGATACAACTAAGGTTAAATTAGAGGTTGCATTTGCAGTCATAAATAATGGTTGTTATCAAGCTACAAAGTTATTTTGTTAGTATAATATATTTTTATATATCTCGACACGACTCGTATAATTACAAGCACTAATTTGAATGCAGCTCACGATTTAGAACAGATTGGAGAAATTTCCTTGTCGTTTCAACCTGACGGCAAACTATTTGATAACCATTTTGTATAATTCGAGTAGAATAAAATTTCGTCATTCGAATAAAATAGTAGAAAAAAATCGTATCCTTATTTCCGTATTAAAATGAGAAAGAAGCTCTGTCTGTCTCCATGTTACGTTTTCACGACCTAATCACTAAAACGATTTATATGCACTTCGGTATGAACATATTTGAATCACTGGAAAGGATATAGGCTACTTTTTTATATATCATATTTATTGGATTAGGGTAAAGAACTAGATAACACCTGATAGTAAGTGGCTACTTAAGCCCATAAACACTTGCAAACAATTTCAATCAAAGAAGGTTACAGGTGCGTTGTTTCCCATGACCATATAATTCAATGAAAACCTAACCAGATCGCGTAGCATAACAGAACAAGTGCTGTGCAAGCAAACAATTTAAATGTAAATGTTCGTTTGTTCATAATGCTAAATCTCCGAAAATTTTTCATCAATTGCTTTGAAAGTTCGACATAACGTTATATTCGCGCGTGTTGTATGCGCAGGTAAAACATGTTTTTTTATTGAAAAACAGTGTCATCTGTTGAACATAATTAAAATTTTACACTTTTACCCAGATTGAGCCACAGCAACGCCTGGCCGGGTACAGCTGGATATAAATAAAAATATGTTTCAACTTAAAATGAAAAACAAATATCAGAATTGAGTAGCTTGGTCGACGTTGCTGTGGCTTGGTGTTCAGCATAGCTGTCTGCTGTGTAGTAAGTCATCACTTCGAATCCCAACCAAAGTAAATTTTTGTGCAACCTCTAATCATTTGGGGTTATTTTGAGTCTCTGCACTGCAATTGTTCATTATGTTTATATATAAAGAATTGCTGTTAAGATAAGAGAAAACAGAAGGAGACCAAATTACACGCATTTCAAGAGAAATGCTCATTTACTGTAGAATAAGATATATTAGATTTTAATTACAATACCTAAAGTTACACCTGAAATAGAAAAATCGTTTATGAACTAAAAAAAATTATGAAATTGACATCCAATTTTCCAATTGAAACAATTTTAAATAACTCATACCAATTAAAGTAATTAGAAGGTAATATTAAGGTGTAGTGTTTGAATGCAACCGTTATACGTCAATTTATTCCGTTATCACGCTTTCAGCGTCTGATTTTTAAGTCACTTAAAATTACAAGAATTTCCAATGCAGCTCACGATTTTCAGTCATAATGAGGCAATCTCCTTATCATTTCCTCGTGGTTGCAAACGTTTTAACTTTGCGGTATTTAATACAGTTTTTTCTTAGTGTTAATAAAAGCCTGACAGCAGTTCTTATTGGTACTATGTTAGAGTAATTTCATAGTACGCGACTGTCCATACTCAAACTGTTAATTGTAATTTTGCTATTATGGGCTTCCCGTAAACAGCGGTGTAAATTAGTGAATTTATTAATATTATATTTCAGTTTTTAGAACTTTTTATATATTTATTGGTATTATTTAACTATGCATTCAAATACTCATCTTTTTGAAATCGTATATTAATATTAACTTTTATAAAAAAAAGGGTGTGTGTACTTATGTACGCACTTCACAAGTTAACTTTTTTTAGTGTAACCAAACAAAAATAACTAATAATTTTATCCCGTGTGCCAGTACCCTTTGTTTATGGAAAAAGACATTAACTGCAATTGAAAACGGTTTCATTAAAATAAGAGGAAATGAAAAGATTAATTCATTTCCATATATCGGTTTACAGAATCAAGTAAGATACCAAAATGAAGTAGAATAAACTATTTATCAAATAATTATGTAATAATAATAACTTATAACGTAAACAAATAAAAAAAAAAAATTCCGACAGTGAAACTCAAATCTATAAACTCACTTAAAATAGTTTATAATATAAAAAGACTCTTTTATCACGAATAGTCACAATAAATTATCCTTCACCACCATATGTAAAAAAAAATATTCATACATATATTATGTATGAATATTTTTTATAATATATAAATATTTTTTTTTATCACCACTGATATAAAAACCGTGTTCTATATTCATATATATTTGAATGACTACCTTGAATATAGTTATCAGTTCTCACGAAAACTTGGGAGACAATTACCAACTTGGCGTCGGTGTGCGTGCGCATCGTAAAAATTCACTGTCTTAATTTTTTCTAAACGCGCTAAAATATACGAGTTATTAATATAGGTATTTTGGTCAATTAATGCTACTATACTGACCACGGAGTCAAGAGTACTTCAAACTTTTTACATGAAACCAGGTTATTTTATTAAGTTTAGTTATAATATTGAACAATGATAAGTGCTTAGTTGACATTACGTGACATGACAATAATTTACCGCTTTTGATTTGAGGCGTGACATGACTTCCAAAAAAGAAATCATTCTGGTAATTTAATTTATTTCCAAGTGCAGAACTTGAAAATGAATTGAATATAATCAAATTTAGTTCAACATACAGCTTTTATAGTTATAATGACGACTATTAGACATCCATTGAAATATATTTTCATCGAAAATAGAGAAGAGGTCGTATTTACATTACAATCGTAGACCAGATTACACAACTAGAGTAGTAATTAAGTTATGAGGTCATATTTGGATCTTCTTATTTCTCGTGAAATTGTTAAAACTTGTTTTATGCGTCATTGTTTACTGGTTCAAATTATCATTATTTAAGCGAAAATGTTGATAAATGGCAACATCGTCTAAAGACAACTGTTCTTTGCGAATGATTAAGTTTGTTTGAAGTCGTAGCGATTGTACAATAATTACAAGTAAAAATTATGGAGATAGTTATGTTCGTATATGAATAGGTTAGATGTCTTGTCGTCTATATTAAATTCATAATTTTTACTATAATGAGCTTGACTATGTTAGCTAATGTACAGTATATGCTAATGAATATTAATAATATGTAAAAATATTCATACATATATTATGTATGAATATTTTTTATAATATATAAATATTTTTTTTTATCACCACTGATATAAAAACCGTGTTCTATATTCATATATATTTGAATGACTACCTTGAATATAGTTATCAGTTCTCACGAAAACTTGGGAGACAATTACCAACTTGGCGTCGGTGTGCGTGCGCATCGTAAAAATTCACTGTCTTAATTTTTTCTAAACGCGCTAAAATATACGAGTTATTAATATAGGTATTTTGGTCAATTAATGCTACTATACTGACCACGGAGTCAAGAGTACTTCAAACTTTTTACATGAAACCAGGTTATTTTATTAAGTTTAGTTATAATATTGAACAATGATAAGTGCTTAGTTGACATTACGTGACATGACAATAATTTACCGCTTTTGATTTGAGGCGTGACATGACTTCCAAAAAAGAAATCATTCTGGTAATTTAATTTATTTCCAAGTGCAGAACTTGAAAATGAATTGAATATAATCAAATTTAGTTCAACATACAGCTTTTATAGTTATAATGACGACTATTAGACATCCATTGAAATATATTTTCATCGAAAATAGAGAAGAGGTCGTATTTACATTACAATCGTAGACCAGATTACACAACTAGAGTAGTAATTAAGTTATGAGGTCATATTTGGATCTTCTTATTTCTCGTGAAATTGTTAAAACTTGTTTTATGCGTCATTGTTTACTGGTTCAAATTATCATTATTTAAGCGAAAATGTTGATAAATGGCAACATCGTCTAAAGACAACTGTTCTTTGCGAATGATTAAGTTTGTTTGAAGTCGTAGCGATTGTACAATAATTACAAGTAAAAATTATGGAGATAGTTATGTTCGTATATGAATAGGTTAGATGTCTTGTCGTCTATATTAAATTCATAATTTTTACTATAATGAGCTTGACTATGTTAGCTAATGTACAGTATATGCTAATGAATATTAATAATATGTAAAAAATATTTCCTATAGACTTTGCGACAATGTTTTCTCAAATGTCTATAACATGTATTGCTTTCTCTACTTATCAAAAAATATACCAAAATTATATAATATAACTGAAATTCATAATTTGTTTTATGAGAAAGGCGAAGTTGCAAGCATCACGGAGATGACAGAAAAATTGCCCATTTTACATATAATTTGCGAGATGCATTTAAAACACTACTTAAGCAATTCGTGCGCTCGGCAAAGCCGGTAGTCTAAAACATAATTATGGTCATTTGCAGTCGATTCGATAGACTTGAGGCATTTTTTTTCGTTTCTGTTGGTATTCTTTCCAGAAATAATTTACTTAATACATACATATATCAGCACCTTGCTTTGCCAATACGGGTACAGTGATGGCGGGTATGTATCAGCCCAAAAAGTAATTGGAAAACTTACATGCCGTACAGTTGAACTTTTTCAACAAGTTGCAAGGTTTCTTATAACTGTGTGCCTTTTTTCATTTTGCTCTTCAATCACACACTTTTGTGTCTTCTTCCAGCGTATTGTCACATAACGTAGCTAACTTGCAGAAAAAAATATCTAAAATACTTATCATAAAATTTTCCTCCCACAGGAGAGGTACAGCAATGAATTATCAGCAGGCTGTCGAAGAAGACACTCTCATATATATACGTAAATATGTAATTATTTGAGATCTCACATATTGGATAGGTATTTTCGACATTTGTCGAACGCCACCACGTCTTTTGAAATTGACCTTGATCATGCGAACGAAGACAGGGGCACAGATAGTAAATAAATATATTTACAATACCAATACCGTATAATATATATATTACAACACTGCTTTATATGGGACAGCATATTACTTAACTTTAGATCAATTTAACCGATTGGAATATAACTTAGCTACGTTTTTAAGTGAGTCTTATTATTTATGCACTATTAACATCACTTTTAATGAGTGCGAGTATGTATGCAATTAGGCAAAATTTTGCATTATATTTAATTTCTTACTAGAGCTTTTACTTTGAGTTTCGTACCTTTTTTGAAATCAATATTAAAACATTAATTAAACATTAGTTATGGTGAAGCGATGTAATTAATATATACTGAGCAAAAGGAGGACGTTTCGGTAGTTCTTGTTGGAAGAGCCATAAAACAGTTATTTTTGTTATATGGGCCAAATCGTAACATTAGAAATACTCACTGAGCTGTGTGGTAGTGGCGAGAAAGAAATGACCACCTGGTCAGGCGCCAAGCCTGGGTATTTATTATAAGCGCCTGCCAAAAAAATTTAAAACGAAGTAAAAGAGTAATATCACAAAGTAATAGAGTAATAAAGAATATAAGCTCTCACGACTGTATCCCAAATTAGGTGGTAGTTTAGACCTTTATTTTTATTTAAACTTTTGTTTAGTGTATGTTATTTTTCTAGAATAATAAAGACCTTTTACTTGTATATATATATTTACATAATTTATGAGATGCATTTAAAACACTACTTAAGCACTGTGCTCGGCAAAGCCGGTAGTCTAAAACATAATTATGGTCATTTGCAGTCGATTCGATATACTTGAGGCATTTTTTTTCGTTTCTGTTGGTATTCTTTCCAGAAATAATTTACTTAATACATACATATATCAGCACCTTGCTTTGCCAATACGGGTACAGTGATGGCGGGTATGTATCAGCCCAAAAAGTAATTGGAAAACTTACATGCCGTACAGTTGAACTTTTTCAACAAGTTGCAAGGTTTCTTATAACTGTGTGCCTTTTTTCATTTTTTCTTCAATCACACACTTTTGTGTCTTCTTCCAGCGTATTGTCACATAACGTAGCTAACTTGCAGAAAAAAATATCTAAAATACTTATCATAAAATTTTCCTCCCACAGGAGAGGTACAGCAATGAATTATCAGCAGGCTGTCGAAGAAGACACTCTCATATATATACGTAAATATGTAATTATTTGAGATCTCACATATTGGATAGGTATTTTCGACATTTGTCGAACGCCACCACGTCTTTTGAAATTGACCTTGATCATGCGAACGAAGACAGGGGCACAGATAGTAAATAAATATATTTACAATACCAATACCGTATAATATATATATTACAACACTGCTTTATATGGGACAGCATATTACTTAACTTTAGATCAATTTAACCGATTGAAATATAACTTAGCTACGTTTTTAAGTGAGTCTTATTATTTATGCACTATTAACATCACATTTAATGAGTGCGAGTATGTATGCAATTAAGCAAAATTTTGCATTATATTTAATTTCTTACTAGAGCTTTTACTTTGAGTTTCGTACCTTTTTTGAAATCAATATTAAAACATTAATTAAACATTTGTTATGGTGAAGCGATGTAATTAATATATACTGAGCAAAAGGAGGACGTTTCGGTAGTTCTTGTTGGAAGAGCCATAAAACAGTTATTTTTGCTATATGGGCCAAATCGTAACATTAGAAATACTCACTGAGCTGTGTGGTAGTGGCGAGAAAGAAATGACCACCTGGTCAGGCGCCAAGCCTGGGTATTTATTATAAGCGCCTGCCAAAAAATTTTAAAACGAAGTAAAAGAGTAATATCACAAAGTAATAGAGTAATAAAGAATATAAGCTCTCACGACTGTATCCCAAATTAGGTGGTAGTTTAGACCTTTATTTTTATTTAAACTTTTTGTTTAGTGTATGTTATTTTTTCTAGAATAATAAAGACCTTTTTACTTGTATATATATATTTACATAATTTGCGACAGAGAGTTGGATACTATACATAATAATCATCGTGTCATCTTCATCTAATAAATAAAAACACAAATAATTAAATCTCATGTGCATTTCAATTACAGACAAACACATCATTTTATGTAACTAGTTGTTACGGATTATTAAAATAATATTGTGATAATTTATTAATACAAAAGGAACTAACATAAAGACCAAGATAAAAAAAATTATCATCATACATACTTATAACTAAAATAAAGCCTAAAGCTAAACGGACGTTTGTAATGTATTTAACACCTTGCTTATTATATATTATTGGATCTTATGTATACAATATACATAGTATTTTCATTTCTTATTATATCATCAGTTCCTTCCTAGTAACTCAACATAGCAGAACAATAACAAAGAAAGAAATACATTTCGAGATGTTAAAGTACGCCCACTCTCTACCGACTTTTCATGACTCTATAACTCTCTTAAAAATTGAGAGAAGGCCTTAGGCCAATCTTAACAGGCGGTAGACTCCTTCTGTGGCTAGGAGTCGTCTGGGTAAGTACCACACTTTTACCCATTTCTGCCGCCAAGTAGCAGTGTAATTACTGTTGTGTTCTGGCTTGAAAGGTGTGGTTTGGTGGAGTCCAGTATAATGACAAGCTGTGAGGCATACCATCTTAACCTTCAGGGGTATCAACGGATTTGTAACTTTCTTCGAATTTTCTTCGATTGAAATTGTTTGCAGGTGTCCATGGCCTGCAGTAGCCACTTACTATCAGGTTGACTGTTAGGTCGTTGGTCACCCCAAGTCAGAAAAAAAGTTACACATTACTAGGGTGTTACTTTTAGTCGTACGGAAAACCCTGTGTAATAACGGTATATTAAAATATGTTTCAAACGTTTCGTTATTTAGGTTAAAATTAATAATTATGCCTGTAACATTACCGATGTATGTTTGGCCCGACTCAGCGTAGCCAAATGAGCTTCCGTAATCGTAAATACTCTCGAGATTGCTGAAAGATTTCAAGTAGTTTCCCTTGGTACCTTAAGATACGAAACGGTATAGCAAAACGCAGAGTGATCTGCCACCCAACAAAATGTTGCAGACTATGCCGCTACCATCAAAACCGAAAGCAGGTTCAAGAAGACCCATTAAGAATCGTACGGGAATCCGTATACATTTATACATACATACATATACATATATTACTTTTTGTAATATAATTAACATCCGTTGTATTCTACCTCTGTAATGAAACTAATTCATAATACACGTAGCATACAAAGTATGCGGTTCTCTGTTGGCACATAATGAAACTTGGAACAAAGTCGAACATTTCCGTTTTGATTAAAGCTATAATGTGGCCAGGAACGTACACGTAGTATTTAAGCAAGAATATTCTAAGTTTTTTCCTACTTTAAACTGAAATTTTATATATTTTTACTAAAAGAATTTATTCAGTCTAGAATTAAAAAAATAATAGCTACCTATGTTCAATTCTTGTAGTGTTTAAATAATAGATAATCCGTTGTTATGACACGTGAAAGGCTATTATTACTGCATTGTTTAACTCAAATTTTGAATAGAAAAACCACAGAAAGTTAAGCAATAGAATATTAGAAGATATTTGAATTTGGTATGTAATAGTTTTTATGTAAAAAAAAAGTTTTAATCACGAAGTGCTTAATATAAATTAAAAATAGCCACTATTAAGACGGAGACTTTATACTTTAATCCCTATATAACGTGAAATCAAAAATTTTAAAATAATATATGTTATTTTACGGCCATTTCAAAAATAAACTTTCTTTTCATTTTAACCTTAAACGTGGTAGAGCCAAGCGGCGGCTTTTGCCGCTGCTCGAATGGGCCAGCTCGACCGGATTGGTACCACGGCCTTGCAGAATACCGGCGTGAAGTAGAGGCATCTTGTGCATCTGCGTTTCGTTCGGTGAGTGAGGTAACCGGAGGTCCTCACCCCCTTCCCATCCCCGTCCTCATCCTCCCTCCCATATCCCAAATACCCTTAAAGGCCGGCAACGCACCTGCAGTACCTCTGGTGTTGCGGATGTACGTGGGCGACGGTAATCACTTACCATCAGGTGAACCGGATGCTCGTTTGCCGCCTTTCCCATAAAAAAAAAAAAATAATTTCAGGATAGAAACTCCGTAGTTTTAATTGCACACTTAGGTTGTAAAACCAATAAACAGTATTGTTGCTACTGTTTCGATTATAACTAATCACGTCCGAGTGTTAATTCATGCTGCTAAAGCAATAGCAATTAATTAATGAAGTTGGTAAAACGTAGTTTATTGCTGTTTTAATCATTATTTCATCTTCCTAAGAGTTTCAACAGACCTTCACCTTGAATTTTCGTCAATGACAGTTGTAGATGTCTATGGGCCATAACTTATTCTGGTGGTAACTGTGTTGTTGTCGATTGCCTTTGCTAATATATAAAAAACTTAGCTGATGAACTATATGGCAACTATTGTAACTATAATAGTTACCCCTAATCATATATGTAATATATGGGAAATAATTATCATCATTCAATGAAATTGGGATGGCAGATTCTTACGTCGATACCACACGGTCTTGTCTAATACTCGTATTATTATTTAATTTAATTTAACAATCCATTTTGAGTTATTTCATTCGTGACCCTCAAACTAACAAAGTGCTCTCTGCTATTTTATAATGATTTTTTTTAAAAATGCTATTCTAATTTATTTATTGGTTTTAAAATATTTAACAATCGTTGTAGAAAAAGGTAAATCGGATTTATTTTATAATTCATCTTAGACTTATCTCGTAAAGATCAATTCAAAGATATGACTTATACAATTAAACAAAACGCTTTACTGCTAGTATGAGGAACCTCAAGCTCTGCGTGCTGTGGAAGAAAAGGTTGGAGATTCTTTGTACAATAGAGTTCGAAGCAATAAAAGTATGCAGTGGCGCTAAAGTAATCTAAATTCAGCGAGCTAAAGCGTTAATGGGGCGCCGACATTGCTACAGAGGGAAAACGACGGATTATGCTAACGTATATATATTTATATACTTCGGTCGTCCAAAAAAATAATATACTTCGTTTTCAATATGTTTCATAAAAGGCACTTAAATAATGGATTGATAAAGAATTGGTACAAATTAGCATAAATTTGATTCTTATCCGTTACTCTATTCGCTAAAATATGACAATACGATGATAAATATGTTAGCATCTATTAAAAGTTTAAAAACCAATGTATCGAATTTAATAATCATCTATATAAAATAGATAACAACTAACAAAAAGAAGAGGAAAGTCATATGCTCTCGAGTGGGATTAAATATTATGCCTGATGTTAGAGGTCTCACCATGCTGGGCTTACGGGTTATTAAGCGCAGTACTGACATCCTCGCACTGACGATGTTGCTTCCACAGGTCTGTGGAATATTAGAATGAATCTTCCGGCATCAGTCGATCGCCAGAGTCTCGTTTATCACTTAGGAGGAGCAGATTAGCATGCAGCTTGGCGTGCAGGTGAGGTTGCTGTGCAGGTGAAGCTGGTATTAGGAGCGAGATTTGGTATATTACATTTAAATATCAATACTAAACGAAAAATCTTAGTTTTTCGCGTCTAATTTAATGTCGTGAGCTTTTGGCCCTTTTCAATATTATAAAGCCTACTTTATAATATTGAAAAGGGTTAAGTAATCCTAATTACTTATTATATGTTTAATGTTAATTAATTATTAACCATTGATAAGCAATTTGTGCCCTTACGTGTACGATCAAGAGCGGAAGGTAGGATCTGTAAGTATACTTCAACACTAATCGCAAGTGCCTCTTCATAAAGTCCCAAGGGTTCTTCGATAGTTCGCTATTGCTAGCGTGACACGTTCAGACGGTAGATATTAAATGCTCTAATTGGACTGACGTGCTGAGATCAAGTATTTGTATAGTAAATGTTTGTTTAACCTTCATCCCTACTTGAAATCTATTTAATTAAAAGACGATGGTTTCAAAGGCAATTAACATGCGATAAATTAGAGTGATTACAATTATCAAAAGTAGATTTGTATTTGAAATCGAGTGATGATTAATGGGAGATTAACCCTTAAAGGCGTAAGGCACTCCGCTCCCTGGACATTCATAAGTCGAGTGGGCCGGACGGAATCCCTCCAATTGTGCTGAGGATGTGTGCCCCTGAGTTGGCACCGGTTCTCACGCGTCTTTTCCGGCACTCCTACTCTTCAGGCGTCGTCCCGGAATCTTGGAAGACAGCATTTGTGCATCCAATACCCAAAAAAGGCGACCGCTCTGATCCGTCCAACTACAGGCCTGTTGCCATCACCCCCTTGTTATCTAAAATAATGGAGTCACTCATCAACAGCCAGCTCCTGAGGTACCTGGAGGAGCACCAGCTGATCAGTGACCGACAGTACGGTTTCCTTCGCGGACGATCAGCTGGTGATCTTCTAGTTTACCTGACTCACCGATGGGCAGAAGCAGTTGAGTCTAAGGGGGAGGCTTTGGCGGTTAGTCTGGACGTAGCGAAAGCATTTGATAGGGTTTGGCATAAAGCGCTTCTTTCAAAGCTTTCATCTTACGGGGTTCCTGAGAGATTGTGCAACTGGGTCACCAGCTTCCTCACGGATCGGAGCATCAAAGTTGTTGTCGACGGTGCATGCTCGGACCCCAAACCCGTGAATGCTGGTGTTCCACAAGGCTGTGTGCTATCTCCCACTCTGTTCCTTCTGCATATCAACGACATGCTACAAATCAGTGGAATTCATTGCTATGCAGATGACAGCACGGGTGATGCCCTATATACAGGCCGTGCGAATATTTCTCGGGAACACGTCGACGAGTGCCGAAACAAACTTGTGTCTGAAGTCGAGACCTTGTTATTCAAAGTCTCGGATTGGGGTCGACGTAATTTGGTTCTATTCAACCCCAAAAAGACACAGGTTTGCGCGTTCACCGCTAAAAAGAATCCCTTTGTCGTTTCTCCTCTTTTTGAGAACATTCCCCTTATTGGCTCACCCAGTATCAGAATCCTTGGCATTGACATATCAAGCGACGTTCAGTTCCGTGGTCACTTGGAGGGAAAGGCCAAATTGGCCTCCAAAAAGCTTGGTGTGCTCTGTAGAGCGGGACAGTATTTCATGCCGGTCCACCGTTTGCAACTTTATAAGGCGCAAGTTCGGCCCCACATGGAATACTGTTCTCATCTCTGGGCAGGGGCACCCCAGTACCAACTCCTTCCATTTGACCGCATCCAACGTCGAGCGGCTCGAATTGTCGGCGACCAAGCTCTCTCTGATCGGCTTGATCCTTTGGCCTTGCGAAGAGATGTTGCTTCTCTTTGCATTTTTTACAAAATTTTCCACGGAGAATGTTCTGAGGAACTTTTCGGATTGATCCCAGCTGCTGAGTTTCACCATCGTACATCGCGACAGAATGCGAAGTTCCATCGATACCACCTAGATGGTTGGCATTCCACCACAGTGCGTTTTAATCGAAGTTTTCTGCCACGCACTTCGATTTTGTGGAATCAGCTGTCGCCAGCAGTATTTCCGAACAGTTACGACTTAGTGACCTTCAAGAAAAGAGCTTATTCCTTCCTTAAAGGCCGGCAGCGCATCTGTAGCTCCTCTGGTGTTGTGGATGTTCGTGGGCGTCGGTGATCACTTACCATCAGGTGAGCCGCACGCTCCTTTGCCCCCTTCTTCTATATAAAAAAAAAGTAGTGGTTTGTAACAATTATATATTATTTTTTGTAATAACGTTTAATATGTGTTAAATGTATAATATTTTTTTGGCGTACTGTTTTCGGGAAATCTTACGTTAAGTTTAGTTAACGTTACGAAATATACGAAATATTCAACAATTTAGACGTACGAAGAGACGTTGTGCATGATCAACATTACTCGTGCATGAGTATTTCGTATGGCTATGAAATTAAACAAACATATTTAAATAATATATTTGGAAACACGGAAGTTATAAAAACAATTTAGCATTTAGCATTGAACTGCATCTGCCATAGGCCTACAAATGCCGGCAATTACTCAATGATGCTATATCGAAAATCTGGGTGTGGCAAGCATTTAAATATACGTATAAGTACACAGCTTTGTGTACTGTGCTTGCTGCAACGTCTTGCTTAACAGTCCGTACCCTTAACAAATAAACTATTGAAAATAATGCACTTTTTTGGTAATTAAACATTACCTATGACCGCTTGGAGTAATGTTACTTTCGCAGAGTGAAATAATTTTTCTAAACGGCTCGGCAGTACCGGAGAATACCTCATAGATGTATATTTTGTTACGTATTTATCACCTCTACACCACACATATTATACTCACAATGTCACAACAACTTACAATCAAAACCAAAGTCAAAACTTTTTTATTTTATTTAGGCTCGGAAAAACCTCTTATGAACGTTAAAGCTACACAGGTTCGCAAAAAAAGAACTTTTCAGAGAAGAACTGGCACGGAAAGCTCCGACAATTTTTTTTTAAAACGCCATGTTTCAATGACATTTATAATTTACAATAATAAATACAACAGGGCGATATACTAACATACATGCTAATGCCTAGCTTTTAAACCGTCTTAAAATCGGACGGCTCTATACCCTTTTTCAGCCGCTCAATAATGTTATTTAATAATCGTGGTGTAAAATTATGTGTGAAATAACGGCAAATCGATTAAAGTTTATTACTTAATAAACATATAACAAATTTGAATTGAGTAAAAATATAAAATAATTTTTTAAATTTTAACTTTAGTTTTGGCCTGACTAGGTAGTATATTATATTCATTACTTAATTCTTTCGAAACAAATAACTTTAAAATTTACGAATGCATTTGAAAATAAAACAAAACATATTTACTTTCTTATCTAACAAAATATTAAGACACTACTAGATAGTTACACAAAGTATAATCGTTTAAAGCACCTACCTCTATGTTTTATTAATTTTTCATCCTTTCATATATTTCTTAAAAAATGACATATTTCCTTTAAACTAGTAGCGTGATGCAAACTTTCGAGGAATCTTGTCCTACTTACAATTTTATTATAATTCACTGATTATACTTGTAAAAATCGTCTAAAACATATTTTAAGGAAAGCGATTACAAGAAATTTGGCCATTTATCTTCCTACTTGTTATTTATTTCCTAAAGCACTTAGACACTGAACACAGATTTTAGTACAAAATAAAATTTCTCCAAAATTTTATTTTAAATGTAGCTTATGTTTATAGATATAGACCCGATTATGTTTTCGCTAAACTATAAGCAGTGAACAAATTTAGCGTTATTGCTTTACGGGGTAGGCAGCGGCCGTGTGGGATATTTCTAACTATCAATGAATAGTTATTAACGTTCACAGGTTGTCAGAACTTATATTATCCAATAAGATCAGATAGCCGAGGTGATATACTTTGATTCATACAGCTATGTGAAATCACGCAAGCTTCGTTTATCAACAAGCAGGGTGCAAACGTATAGGTTAACTTAAACTGATGTACTGAAACCCCAATAAGGGTACGATTAAACTCTACTAACGATCAAAATATTTTCTAAATTGCAAACTGTTGTTATTAATCTACAGTGCTATTCCCTAAAGCAAGTTCATCAATTCATGGCCGTGGGTGATAACACGCTCGAAGTCGAAGCAGCGTTGGTGAGGTGAGGCGATCGTCGAACAACAGGCTGTTTGATCATAGCGAATACCTTTTTTCATATAAGTATAGTAGACCTTGAGTAGTCCCACCAAAAGACGCAAATTCTCGTGGCGTTAGTGCTGCGTGAGTAAAGATAGTGAATACGAAAATGTAACTCGTCTCAGCCCAAACGTTGAGTTGCATGTTAAGCAGCTTAGAGAATTGCAAAACTGAGCATACATCAGACCATGGCAACCGCAAATAAAAACTATACCTTTAAAACATTAATTGAGACAGTAAGATACAGTGATGAAATAATTTTTCTAAACGGCTCGGCAGTACCGGAGAATACCTCATAGATGTATATTTTGTTACGTATTTATCACCTCTACACCACACATATTATACTCACAATGTCACAACAACTTACAATCAAAACCAAAGTCAAAACTTTTTTATTTTATTTAGGCTCGGAAAAACCTCTTATGAACGTTAAAGCTACACAGGTTCGCAAAAAAAGAACTTTTCAGAGAAGAACTGGCACGGAAAGCTCCGACGATTTTTTTTTAAAACGCCATGTTTCAATGACATTTATAATTTACAATAATAAATACAACAGGGCGATATACTAACATACATGCTAATGCCTAGCTTTTAAACCGTCTTAAAATCGGACGGCTCTATACCCTTTTTCAGCCGCTCAATAATGTTATTTAATAATCGTGGTGTAAAATTATGTGTGAAATAACGGCAAATCGATTAAAGTTTATTACTTAATAAACATATAACAAATTTGAATTGAGTAAAAATATAAAATAACTTTTTAAATTTTAACTTTAGTTTCGGCCTGACTAGGTAGTATATTATATTCATTACTTAATTCTTTCGAAACAAATAACTCTAAAATTTACGAATGCATTTGAAAATAAAACAAAACATATTTACTTTCTTATCTAACAAAATATTAAGACACTACTAGATAGTTACACAAAGTATAATCGTTTAAAGCACCTACCTCTATGTTTTATTAATTGTTCATCCTTTCATATATTTCTTAAAAAATGACATATTTCCTTTAAACTAGTAGCGTGATGCAAACTTTCGAGGAATCTTGTCCTACTTACAATTTTATTATAATTCACTGATTATACTTGTAAAAATCGTCTAAAACATATTTTAAGGAAAGCGATTACAAGAAATTTGGCCATTTATCTTCCTACTTGTTATTTATTTCCTAAAGCACTTAGACACTGAACACAGATTTTAGTACAAAATAAAATTTCTCCAAAATTTTATTTTAAATGTAGCTTATGTTTATAGATATAGACCCGATTATGTTTTCGCTAAACTATAAGCAGTGAACAAATTTAGCGTTATTGCTTTACGGGGTAGGCAGCGGCCGTGTGGGATATTTCTAACTATCAATGAATAGTTATTAACGTTCACAGGTTGTCAGAACTTATATTATCCAATAAGATCAGATAGCCGAGGTGATATACTTTGATTCATACAGCTATGTGAAATCACGCAAGCTTCGTTTATCAACAAGCAGGGTGCAAACGTATAGGTTAACTTAAACTGATGTACTGAAACCCCAATAAGGGTACGATTAAACTCTACTAACGATCAAAATATTTTCTAAATTGCAAACTGTTGTTATTAATCTACAGTGCTATTCCTAAAGCAAGTTCATCAATTCATGGCCGTGGGTGATAACACGCTCGAAGTCGAAGCAGCGTTGGTGAGGTGAGGCGATCGTCGAACAACAGGCTGTTTGATCATAGCGAATACCTTTTTTCATATAAGTATAGTAGACCTTGAGTAGTCCCACCAAAAGACGCAAATTCTCGTGGCGTTAGTGCTGCGTGAGTAAAGATAGTGAATACGAAAATGTAACTCGTCTCAGCCCAAACGTTGAGTTGCATGTTAAGCAGCTTAGAGAATTGCAAAACTGAGCATACATCAGACCATGGCAACCGCAAATAAAAACTATACCTTTAAAACATTAATTGAGACAGTAAGATACAGTGATGAAATAATTTTTCTAAACGGCTCGGCAGTACCGGAGAATACCTCATAGATGTATATTTTGTTACGTATTTATCACCTCTACACCACACATATTATACTCACAATGTCACAACAACTTACAATCAAAACCAAAGTCAAAACTTTTTATTTTATTTAGGCTCGGAAAAACCTCTTATGAACGTTAAAGCTACACAGGTTCGCAAAAAGAACTTTTCAGAGAAGAACTGGCACGGAAAGCTCCGACAATTTTTTTAAAACGCCATGTTTCAATGACATTTATAATTTACAATAATAAATACAACAGGGCGATATACTAACATACATGCTAATGCCTAGCTTTTAAACCGTCTTAAAATCGGACGGCTCTATACCCTTTTTCAGCCGCTCAATAATGTTATTTAATAATCGTGGTGTAAAATTATGTGAAATAACGGCAAATCGATTAAAGTTTATTACTTAATAAACATATAACAAATTTGAATTGAGTAAAAATATAAAATAATTTTTTAAATTTTAACTTTAGTTTTGGCCTGACTAGGTAGTATATTATATTCATTACTTAATTCTTTCGAAACAAATAACTTTAAAATTTACGAATGCATTTGAAAATAAAACAAAACATATTTACTTTCTTATCTAACAAAATATTAAGACACTACTAGATAGTTACACAAAGTATAATCGTTTAAAGCACCTACCTCTATGTTTTATTAATTGTTCATCCTTTCATATATTTCTTAAAAAAATACATATTTCCTTTAAACTAGTAGCGTGATGCAAACTTTCGAGGAATCTTGTCCTACTTACAATTTTATTATAATTAACTGATTATACTTGTAAAAATCGTCTAAAACATATTTTAAGGAAAGCGATTACAAGAAATTTGGCCATTTATCTTCCTACTTGTTATTTATTTCCTAAAGCACTTAGACACTGAACACAGATTTTAGTACAAAATAAACTTTCTCCAAAATTTTATTTTAAATGTAGCTTATGTTTATAGATATAGACCCGATTAAGTTTTCGCTAAACTATAAGCAGTGAACAAATTTAGCGTTATTGCTTTACGGGGTAGGCAGCGGCCGTGTGGGATATTTCTAACTATCAATGAATAGTTATTAACGTTCACAGGTTGTCAGAACGTATATTATCCAATAAGATCAGATAGCCGAGGTGATATACTTTGATTCATACAGCTATGTGAAATCACGCAAGCTTCGTTTATCAACAAGCAGGGTGCAAACGTATAGGTTAACTTAAACTGATGTACTGAAACCCCAATAAGGCTACGATTAAACTCTACTAACGATCAAAATATTTTCTAAATTGCAAACTGTTGTTATTAATCTACAGTGCTATTCCCTAAAGCCTCATCTTCGCTTTCCATCGGGCAAGATTGAGGTCAAACGCAGGCCTATTTTTTTCATAAAAAAAAAAAAACTTCATCAATTCATTGCCGTGGTTGATAACACGCTCGAAGTCGAAGCAGCGTTGGTGAGGTGAGGCGATCGTCGAACAACAGGCTGTTTGATCATAGCGAATACCTTTTTTCATATAAGTATAGTAGACCTTGAGTAGTCCCACCAAAAGACGCAAATTCTCGTGGCGTTAGTGCTGCGTGAGTAAAGATAGTGAATACGAAAATGTAACTCGTCTCAGCCCAAACGTTGAGTTGCATGTTAAGCAGCTTAGAGAATTGCAAAACTGAGCTAGATGTTAATGTCATACATCAGACCATGGCAACCGCGAATAAAAACTATACCTTTAAAACATTAATTGAGACAGTATGATACAGTGATGAAATAAATTCCGGTTTCCCGATATTCCATAGCACGATTAAGTTCGTGAACAAATACGCGTACATTAGCGGTCACGCTTTTAATACTGGACCGCAGTAATACACGCTTAACCTTGAAAATCGTTTAGACTGTCGACTTCAATAACGCTACAACTATAGGCATCTCATATATAATGACGAGGATTTGGCGTTTTTTCCTTCCACGTTGTCGAAAGAGGCGACTAAGGTAAAAGCCTTGAAAGTGTCATGACAATATCTGGGAGCAAATCTGGCGACGAGGCTTCCCACCACTTGGCGTGTTCCATCTTCCTAAGTGTCGAAATGTTAGTGTGGATTCATATTTGGCTACGCTAAGTTATGTCTACCTCAATAGGTGACAGGCTTTAGGTTAGGTGACACTTTACACACTTACCGATGGTAAGTCTTGATTCAGCCATTGACCATCATACATAGATACTTACTTGACAATTCCTCAGAGAAACAAAACGTATGGCATTTTCGATGTTCGTTGTATGTATTAACTTGTATCGAGGTAAGGTTGTATGTGTGATATTGGTGTTAGTGTGGTAGTGGTAGACGTAGTGCAAGCATGTGTGAGAAAGAAGTTAGTGCTTTTTCCGACACGTCGACTACAAAATGATCAAGTACGTCGGTTTATTTACAAGTCATCATAAATAATAATATTCAGTATCGGCAAGTACCTAGTTGTATTGTATAACTGGTTGAGATAGTTAAAAACGTAGTTGTTGATTTTATTTTTATAATTTAGAGTTTTTAGTAATAACAATTGCCAGAAACCTGATACTGCAATGCATTGCCAATCCACCTGACATAAGTGCAGATTACGTCAAGTCACCATAAATTCAAAAAAGCCCATATCTTTAAGCGTACCTACTATTTATGATAATTATAATAAATTTACGTCAGGCATCTGGTTTTTGCATAAAAGGTTCTGAAAATCGTTTACCTAGAATTGTCATTATGATAAAACAGAAGGAGGTTAAAAAAATCTATTTACTAGCGTTTGTAAACATCCATGAACTAATTGATTTGCATAGTAAGCTGATCCAACCCTTTATAAAAGAAGGTTGAATATTTATTTATGGTATCGATTTCTTTAATATAGCTACAGCATAACTTTGTATTAAATTACGTTGACGTGTTTTACTTTCGTAGTTTTTAACAAAAACTTTTGCTACGTCGATTAATTTTAAAAATAAATATATATCCATCAAAGAAATCAATAAATTATAAAAATCTTATATTATGATTGTGAAAGCATGTGTGTTTGGATGTTTGTCATTTTCGATTTCGTTTATTTAGTATGAAGTTACGTAACTTGAAGGCTGGAAAAAGATGTAGGCTCCTTTTTATCTCAGGAAAGTCGCGGGAAAGAGACTCCACGTGGGCGAAGCCCTGGGTGGAAGCCAGTAGTTATAATTATACCGCGCCATTAGATTCCGAAACATTATTATTTTGTAAAATAGATTTCTCTCTAAGAAGTCGACGGTCGACTCGAATAACTATTACGTTCAGCTTAAATAAAATCTAATTAAAAACTTAAAGGTTGTTTTTCAATGGTTTTAAATTTAAGACAAAAATAACAAACTCTTCTTGGAAATGCTTACCTTCTATTAAACTAAAATAGTTTACTGTTATCGAGCTTTTCTTTTTAATTGACTCTAGTCTTTTTGGTTAATATTATTTTATTAAAAAATAAAGTATAAATTATCAAAACAGCCCCAAAAACCTTCAACAGATGGCTTTTAATCCGTTTATATCCGCTAAAATGTACATTGTAATATATAGGTTATAATATGGGTTGCAAATATTGAACTATCAGGATGAACAACCGTGTAAACAGATGACAGATTCCCACATTAATATGTAGTATAATCTGCTTAATGCGTAAAGTAACAATATTTTTTTTAACGCATTAGAATTATTAATAAATTGATATAAATGATAATAATGTAATTATATATGACTACATATAACTAGTCGGTCCATAAATAATGCAGACGTTTTAGTTAAAAAATTGTTAAGGTAGGTTCTTATTTTTTACATAATTACTATTTAAGTATTAACAACGGCTTAATTTTAATTTTAATTTTTCTGGATGTATTTCATTTTCATAATTGATCTAGTTTTTATAATTTGACATAAAATTTTACCATTTAAATACTCAATGATATTTCTGCGCCATTTATAGCAGAATTTTTTGGACTCATTACTAAGATAAAATCTTGTACTACCGTATTCTACGACGTAAATGCACTATTATTATTACTTTTTCGGAATTCAAATTTGGAATAAGTTTATTATGTAAGAAACTTCGAACGATTTTCCGCCAAATCTTATATTATTTTTCACGGTGATTGTTAAATAATACTATGGAGTTGAGAGGATTTATTTGAGGAGAGTGATTGTTTAAAAACAGAATAGCGGTGATAGCTCTGCACAATCTGTGTATAGAGCTATAAGTAGTTTTTAACACGCTTTAAAACCTAGGCATTAGCCTATGTTTGTGTATCGCACTATCTACAGTTCCTCTGTCAAAGACCATAAAATGTGGAAGCGACCCGGTGCTGTTGGAACCAGTTGAGAGTTTAGTCTAAGCCAGAGTTCGACTAAACTCTATAAGGAAACAAAAAAACTGTCGCGAATTATGTGTTTAAAGTATAAAGAAGCTATTTATAATACATAATATTATATTGATACTAGTCTAGAAAAATTAATAGTATGCATAGGATAGTATTTGAACTTGTTTGTCATCTAATGCACCACCAAATAACGCAAAGTTACATTCTTCATTATAACCATCAATTATCTCCCACCAAGTTTCTTCTGTATCTGATCTGTAAAATAATTACCAAATATCACTCAAGGAACTTTGATTTTATAATTCGATATTCAAGACTTCACTGTACCACGCACACCAGCAAGAAATAAAAAAGATCTAGTGCTTAAAGCAGTACATGCATCAGTAAAAGTTACAAAGCTGCACTTTTTGAAACAACTAATGATGAATTTGCTGTTTTTGGACCAACAAATAGCTCTGTAGTTACGACGGCTTCTTCTGGAAATAACTCTGAAAAAGAGATGGTTTCGTCTACTATATAAAAACAACGGGTCAGAATAGAAAAAAATCGTCAAGGCCAAAGTATGTCGGGTATACCAGAAACGTCAACATTAGTATGCCGAAAACCCAGCGGGTCTCCCAAATGACTTCATCGGTGTCTATTGCTTCTACTAGTAATGTCACCGCTATTGATTATGAAAACGAGTATTCCTTGGTATAATATACTTTCACAAGCTATTGTAATCATACAACACACTTCTGTACAACGTACTTGGATTATACTGTGGGGTTATTTAGATATATACTCGCCTGGTTGGGTGATATATATAAATATGTATACATACATAAAATACAATAAAATAAATAAATTGTTATTAAATATATTATAATTAAAATACATGACCTAAAATAAAATAAATAAATAAATTAGAGCCCAACCAAACGGAAGCCCAAGGGGAAACCCGACGGCCGAGGGTTAGGGGGAAAGGGAAAGAAACCGGCGGATGATGCGAGCGGTATCAAGAAGCACCGCCTTCCGCATTTGAGCTCGGATTTTAATAATTATTAATATTTTTAAACATGCAATGTAGTTTATGGAAAAATTAGCTACTTTGTGTATACACAATTATTAATTAATCAATAAATATTAATTACCAATTTTTATTGCCCATTGTTGAAATACGTACACTACATACACAAATTAATACTACACACTTCCTATTCAAAATACAAGAGACTCACGGCTAAACAGAACGGTGCACGAAAACGTTGAATCATTATGGCATAAGAAGTACAGCTCATAAACTTGTTATCTCGTATTTGAGTAATAAAATACAAAAAGTTGTAATCAATGGTGTGAGTTCTTCCGGGTCGACGGTAACAATGGGCGTTCCACCCGCAGGACTAAATTCTCGACCTTTTGTTTTTCTAACTTTCATTAATGACTTATCCTAATAAGTATACATAGGTAAACATGATATAGTGTTATTTGATGGTGATAATTCATTGATTTTAAAATCAAGAGTCAACTTGTTACACATCAGGTGCGGAGAATGTTCATTGGTTTAACGTTAATAACTCTTGATACAAAGCTTCAATGGTGCCTTCATAACTACACTTGCTAGCAGACTTACCTCTGCAGCATATGCTTTAAGGAAAATAAAAGGTCTGACTGCTAGAATATGTTAGTTATTTCCATGGAATAATGCCTATGGTTTAACTGGGGCTACATATACAAACAGCTGAAATAGAAACAGAATTCAACTTGCAAAAGATGTCTATAAGAGCAATTTATAATCTAAATTCTAGAATTTCTATAAAAGATAAATTTAAAGAAATAAATATATTATTCTTGGCCTTTCAATATGTATATGAAAATGTAATGTACACAAAAAATATAAATACTTACCGTTTCCGCACAGTGTCATTTGTGACAGTATGACAGCCTTACGCGAGTCGGAGCATGGCGGCCATCTTGCACCGATCAGTCCACGTACGTAGACTCCATAAATTCATCCCAGTAAATCCTCAAAGTCTGCCTACCAAAACTTTTTAAAACGTTTATTAAAGTAAAACTTTGTAAAAACAGTTGTTAATAATATAAAGGTATACGATATATGTATAATAGGTTATTATGGACGTTTAATGGATGATCAAGAAAGGGGAGCCGCGATGGCTCCCTTTTCTTTAACCAAATCTATTTTAAAATAAATTTAAATGAAAAGGCAATAACTTTCAAACGTAAAACTCTATCGATCATGATCGTTGTAAAATTTGTTGATTAGCAATTGAAGAAATATATTATTTTTTCCTACCACTTTCTGCGATACGTCGATATAGTAAGTTCCTTGAATGTAGGAAGAAGAAGAAGTGTTTCACAAATAGTAATAATAAACTTACATGATAACCCCTACAGGCACTCCAAAACGTACTTTTATATTAAAAAAATCTGCCACCACCGTCGTCACGGCCAGGATGTTGGTAAAATATCATGACCCCTGACCAATGGCGGAAAAAGTACCTCCAATAAGCCTCAGTTAAATAATATAGACTGGTGATGGCACCAGCGTCAAACAGTCGCGACAAGGAGTCAGGTACCGCGAAATTCAGATCTCTTGACAAGCGTTTATAACGGCACGCTCCTAGTTCGAGGCAGAGGAAATTAATTGCTTAGAAAAAAAGTTTTACACTGAAAACTGAAACAAAATGTGATCAAGTTTTTACAGATTTATAATATTTTCTATTACTTTAGTATTTTATTGTATTTGCTTTGCTAGCAGATTAACTTATTATAGTAAAACATAATTATTTTGTCCAAGTTTTCTGTGCTGAAAAATATGTTACATTTGTTATTATTAATCGTCGTATTAAGTCACAATTTCTTGTATGACTTGCAACGAGAAAATGACAGGAAAATTGCTACATTATACTTAAAAACTGAGAGATGGTTTTAAAACAATTATTTGCCTGTAATTATTACGTCTAGTAAATTTCCTCCCTGATAGTTAAAAAAAATTTGTATGAACATAAAACGTTATTAAAACGTGATATTTTTAATTAAAACGCTAAAATTATATTTGAACCCAAATTACATTTTATTCCAATTGAAGAAAACCTAAAATAAATGATTAACACACACTTCACATTTCACTAATCTATCCTCATGTAATACTAATACAGGTAACATACTCAGTTACATTTCTAAGTTCTATGATCCTCCCGGATTTGTAGTACCAATAATTGTAACTGTGAAAAGCTACATCCAGACACTGGCTGCTAATATAGGTTTTTTTTTTGATGTGATTGTGCCATTACATATGATATGACTATGAAAATAGAAATGGTGTGAGAGTGTGTTATTCTTTAATGATATTTCATAAAATTTTATATTCTGTAAACTAGTAGTAAAAATAATTGTTAACTAGTACTTTTTAAGATTTGTTCAAATAGTCATTGTAAATGTCGTATTAGCGCATATCCTACATACATGAAATCCATGTTTACTAGTTAATTTATTGATTTTTATGGAGGAAGGTGGCAAACGAGGATGCGGTTCACCTGATGGTAAGAGATCACCGACGCCCACGAACACCCAACACCAGAGGCGCTACAGATGCGCTGCCGGCCTTTAAGGAAGGATTAGGCTCTTTTCTCAAAGGTCGTAACTATTCGGAATTACCGCTGGTGACGGCTAATTCCACAATTCGAAGTGCGTGGCAGAAAACTTCAAGAGAAACGCACTGTGGTGGAATGCCAACCATCTAGATGATATTGGTGGAACTTGGAATTTTCTTACAATGTACGGTGAAACTCACCAGCTGGAATCATTCCGAACAGTTCCTCAGAACATTCCTCGCGGTAAATTTTGTAAAAAATGCAAAGAGAAGCAACATCTCTTCCCAAGGCCTAAGGATTTAAGGATAAGGATTAAACTTAACAGAGAGACCTTGGTCGCCGACAATTCGGGCCACTCTACGTTGGATGCGGTCAAATGGAATGAGTTGATACTGGGTGAGAGATGAGAACAGTATGTGGGTCCGAAATTCCGCCTTACAAAGTTGCATTCGGTGGACCAGCATGAAATACTGTCCCGCTCTGCAGAGCACGCCAAGCTTTTTGGAGGCCAATTTGAAACCCCGTAAGAAACTCACTTACCGGCAGGCAAGCCACATGCTCGTTTGCTACCGTTTCGCATAAAAATAAATATGTTATATAATAATATATTTAGGTTGTTAATTACAGATCGCTCACATATTTGGTATGTACTCTACGTAGGAGGAAGACAAGGAAAAAATTATAAATAAAATTGTATTCTTATTTTCCTTAAGTTCAAAAGGTACTTCTCAAGTTTATCCTCTAATTACGTCTTGTGTTTCTCTCTAAGTTTTAAATTTACGTTTTACTTAAGCTGTTCATCAGGAAGGATTTCTATGAATTTATCTTAATCTCAAATCTAAATTTAAGATCCTAATTCAAATTGTTTTTGATAATATAAGACAAAGTAATTCAAATTGTTTTGATAATATAAATCTCTACATAATACATTTAACTGCTGACATCGATCAAAAGGTAGCAGCCGGTAAATGTTCTACTACTGGGCAAAGAGAAGCCTTTAGTATGATAGCCATCGTTAATATGATCTCTTCATCGTCGATAATTTGTTAAACTTTTGAATATAGTTTCATTAGATATTCCTATTTATTAGTTTTTATCTTGATTAATTAAAGTCACTTCTTCGGCAATAAAATAAGGCCTGGAAAGTTTAAACAGAATCCAGAAAAGAAAGCCGTATACTTAGAGTATAATAATCAGGTGCCTGTGATCGAAACGCAACCCAATACTTCTCCTCCTCCGCGAAAATCGTACCGGAGACACGCAGTGCGCGGCCAAACTCTTAACCAGCATAATATTTTTATTCATGTTTAATTTCATTTATCTTTTCCATCACAATAAAACAATAAAATTAAACTATGTCAAATAGTTACAATATTTAAACAATAAATTGTGTAAACCTTATTAATTAATGAATTACTTAAACTAGGTAAAGTGTGTATTGTAGGTTTCCAGGCACATTATTAAGAAATATTATTAATTGATCCTTATTATTTCTTACTGTTTTAAACAATAATCAATCAAAGTTTTAATGGATGAAAATAGGTTAGGTTTCGCATCGCAAGAAAATAAGGAAAAGGTTAATTTCTTTATTAACATTACACTAACTTGCGTGTGAAGAATTAAAATTGCTACTTAAAGTTCACAGTTTCTCAATTGCATACGGTAAAACCATATTCCATTTGTATTGATGCTTTTAATTTATACTTTCATATCGCCTTTGATTTACTTTTTGTTGGATTTATATACAACCAAACTAAACTTTGAGAAGATTATTATGCTGTTATCCATCAATATACATATTTATAAAGAGTGAAAGGGGAAATATCATTTCTTTCGCCAAATGCCAACCTCACTTGCACGTGGAGTGGGATAATCTACTAGCTAACAAACGAGACTCTGGCGACCCTGCGTCGGCGGAAATCCATCTGTTAAATAATCGAAAGAAAAGTGGAAAAATAATACATATAGAAGACACGTGTTAAGTTTTGTTTATGTTTTTGTTCTATCATAAAAACGGTAATACATACAAGTGTCAAATTATATCGCAAAACGCAAAACATCCTGAACTTAATGAAAGAAAACACAATGTTTTGGATAAATACATAACACATACAAGTATTATATTGTGTGGTTGTACGAAACCCCGTCTTTAATATATTATGCTAGCGATTTTTGTCACTTGGTTAAACCATTGAAAGTAAAGTTGAATATTTTAATTTATAATATTTTTTCCTTTCGATTGTACTTAATAAAAATATTGTTTTTTTTAATAATAATTTATTTGACAATTATGAGTACGTCATAAAAACTTCCTACCTTCCTTACCTCAACAATAAATCATGATAAAGACTCTGAATTTTAAATGTGTATTTCAGAACCTATGCAGTTAATCACAAAAACGCATAACTGTTTTCATTGTTTTTAGAATTATTTGGTTTTATGATCTATATAATATTTTACGGGTGCCGGGCGGAGCCGGGCGGAGACAGGCTAACATGCTAGTTTATTATAAATCCGAACGGTAATTGAAAGTGTCCGGCTCTAAGTTTAATAAGTAAGATTTAACTGATTTTAAACTGCCTGAACACAAAATATTTGACCATTTCAAAGACTTTTAAGCTAACGCACACTGTGTCTAATTTTGCTTTTAAGATAATTGCCGTGTCGCGCAACCGCAGAAGTAAGCGAAATTATGCACAAAGAAATAACTCAAGTGAAGCTTTTTTTTGCAAGTTTTAGTTACTTATAAGTTTAATTTATTATTTATCATAGAATTACCCGTAATTAATTATTAAATAATTACTTTTGGTATTTCTTAATCGGTAATCTTAAACATATATCATGTTAATATACGCTTTTCAAACGGAGACTGAAATTTTTTAATATATGCTTTTCAAACGGTAAAAATTTTAATAAAATCTTTATTCCGATTTTCATACTTCAGAACTTATCGTAAATATTATAAACTAAAAAAAAACAACAACAAAGTATCGGTGGTTACTAGAAGACAGTTTCACATTTTCTTTTAAATAAGTAATTACGATAAGAGACAAATAACTTAAATTTTTAACGAAGTAAATATTATAAACTTACTACCACATAGAGCCGACTAAGGGAAAAGTCTGGAAAATGTCACGGCGTTCGACAAATTTTAGACCAATTTTCTAGAGTTTAAACAGAAGCCGACAAGGTCTGTACTACCCTCTTGCCTTTTTGGCCGCTAATTAGCAGTTCGACAATTGCTGTAATTCCAGTTTGCTGTGAGGCATTTCATCTTAATCCGTAATGATAACAACGCATCTGTACCCTTCTTCGACTGCAGATCTTCATGTGCTGCAGGAGATTAATTGGGGATTAACGACTTAAAAAATGATAATTCGAAAATACACACACAATCATTGTTTCTAGTAAACAAATTAGCAATAATATATGGACACTCGACACACACTAACCAGTCCTTCAGTTAGTCAGCGTCAACTGTAAGCATCATGCCGTTTTCCATTTATTTTTATTCATTTGAAATTAAACTATTAGACGGCTGCTGTTAAGCAAACGAAACGTCGGGAATATAAAAACATAATTAAACGCGATAAAATCTGTAATTAATAGTTTCATTTCCAATGTGTAGTGTTCGCGAAAATACAAGAAATCATTATTTTTATTAAATATTTTTTTTTATCATAATTAATTTTGGCGGTTTATTTTGAGTTGCCCTTTATACAATTCATAAAATTGGTATTATTAATGTATTAAATATGGTACTATGTTATTAATTGCAATATAAATGATGAATTTACCACTTGCTCGGCAGTGAAGACAAATATCGCGAGGATAGGTGTCCCTTCTCAGATATGTAGGCCTGAGAAATAATAAAAAATAATAACAAAGTATTTTGAAGAGATGTGAATTCCGCCCACACGCGTTGGAGTAGCGCGATGGACCACGCCCAGTTGCAAAAGCCACTAGTATTGAGATGTGGCTTTTGTATTATATAGGCTGCTACTAAATTTACTAGTTTTACTGAATATATTTTGCTACAGGAAAATAGAAAACCAGAAACATAATCATATTTTTGTTACAAATAAATAGGTATATTAATTTATACATATTTAAGGAAATTCTAAAAATTATTAAAGATTTTACAAAGCAACTTGTGATAAACGCGTATCTAAATTGTATCAACTTCTGCCTACGTCAAAATAACGGTCTCTTTGTGATACAATCGTTCGACTAAGTGAACTGCTACGTAAATATTTTGAATATCGTTTGAATATTCATGTACCTAATCATTTTAGGTCATCGGTTTACGTCACACCAAGTACACCGAGGAAAAGATGAAAATGTTAATAATAAACGTACGGGGAGAAGATATGACCTGTATTTCTATAAAGAATTATTCCAAATAAAAAAAAACAAAATGTTTTATTCTTAATCACAACTGGACACCACAAAGAATAAAATTCTACCAAAAATTCATATTAAATTGCTGTGTGGTAGCGGCGTAACAATGTTCCTTTTAACGTCGGCTGTCGTAAGGTGCGATTAAAGGCAAAACTTTCAAAACTCACCACATTTTCCTGGAACTAACCCGGCGACGATCTCTCATCACGATCTATCTCCCGAAGAGAAGATGAGGCCCTACACTCCTGTATATTCGTGAGTGCTTATGTATATACGAGTATATACTTATTAATTGCATTGCAGCAACAAAACAGCGTAATACCATAGCACAACCACGGCCATACCGGCCACGGATAATGATGATGAAAAATACCTTATTTATTTTTTCATCATATTCATCAGCCTGTTTGATTCTGTTTGTTCCTGGAGAATTTTCGCACCTCCCCCAAACTAACATACGAGGATAATAAAGAACCATTGCATTTTGTCCGGTCCATCGGTTCATGATGCTTAGAAATACGAGTCAGGAACTTAGATGATTTAGTAAACCTGGTTTGAACGTGGTTAGTTTCTTTTTAGTATTCCATTTATTTTCCTGGTTTCGTAATATTTGATGCATTTATTTACCTTTAAATAATTAAATGATGTTAATATTATCGTTATCATTATTTCGCTTCATATGTCATCATTATACATAAAACACAGTAGGCTCCATTGTCGCCTATTCAATATAAAATGGCATTCAACAAAAGATAGCATCAACATGATATGATTTGAGAGTGTGAAATATTCATTGTTAGGAGCTATGATTATGAAATAATATAATAAAATATTTCAAAATCAAATATAACTTAAACTCATAATACATTTGTTTAATTAGGAATAGAGCTACTTACACAAGGAGTACTCACAACTTATGCATGCAGTGAAAAACTGCTCATAAAGTTTTTAGGAATACTCCACGAAAAGATATGATAGATATTCCCGAATCCTGCTCAGCCGAATTAGATTCGTTGATTGACCGTTGGGTCGAAGTTGGACTTACCTAGTCGTCCAATTTGTCTGAGTTATTCGTACTCGTTAACTACTTCGAGCGTAGTGTTCTCAACAACAACCGGTATTAGTATGACATGGGTGTTCGTCTTGTCCGTGTTAATTTTCAGACCAACTTGAGACACTTTTGAGGTCATAAAGCATAGTACTAAGCTTCTCTGGCAATCATGCTATATGAACTATATTGTTGGAAAATCGAACGTAAGTAATGTATAATCACCATTCATGGTAATACCTTATCATTTCCTGTTCAACAACATCTGTATTATTTTTGGGTATATCTTGCCTCATAGATTTGGAGATCTGTCTAATTAGTTTCGATATGCTGATACACTATTTGAAGGCTGCATCCTGATGTGGATTCCATTACTTTTAGAGTGTGATCGGACAGCTTTTAGTACTTTTGTGCGGCGTTTCTGCTAAGTTTTGCTCTTACTGCGTGGACAGTTTTCAATAGAGTGCTATTCGTTTCGTACACTATAACTCAATCTTCAGGCAACGAAAGCGGTTATGCAATTCGAGCTGAAAGCTGTCGGGTTTTGGATAATACTGGATAATCAGGTAGACAGAGCTCGTATTTAATCAGCCGTAACCGTTTGAGCTTAATGTTAAGGTTCAGTGTGCCTCTTACTTCGGTGATCACTGCCGATTTTACTGTAGCGATTACAGAGATATCATCGAAAAACTTTCACCAGTATCATCCGCGTCCACTTTCTCTGGGACCACTTCTGTAAATAGGAGTTCATCATAAAGAAACCATAAAGTTACGATGTCATACTCCTAAATAGCCCACTTTCAGCATATCGCTCTTTTTCATGGTTTTGCGTTACGAATACCTTTTGGTTATGCTGAATATAAGCTATGACATACTACTCGACACTTTCGATCTTTTGGTTATCTCTGGCAGCTCCAGGAACGTCTGGTCGGCTCTGAACGGGCATGTGTTATTATATATGTTCCCAGGTCAAGTCGTTTGAGTTTGCAGCTAGAATGTAATCTGCTATGTCGTTACCGCGATATTGAGTAGCATTTCAGAATTCAGAATAAATTTGATAAAATTTTCGAGAATCAAAGAATTTATTTACGAATATAATAAAAATTATACACAAATTAAGAAGTTGCGAGTAATGAAATTTCCTGAATATAAAGAGAATAATTTGTAACAGAGTCACGCTAGTACACACTCAAACTTGCACACCACGCACGCGCATCCGAAAACGTATAATCACACAAACTTTGTAAATAGATATGTTGAAATGGTGATCAAATTTTAGCGTAGTTTTATTTTGATTGTAGTTTAAACTTATTTAAATAATAAGGTTTTTTAACAGGTTTTGCCACACAATTTTGCGTTGGCACAAATTTGTCACTTATGGAATTAAATTGTTGGTTGTTCCCAAATTAATATGAAACAAATGGCAAATTGCCAAATTCTATACAAATGCAAGCAACATTTAGGTAATTTTGGCATGGTATTGAGTAAAATAGTCTTAAAGTATTTATATCCTAATAAGATAATTAAAAATTTCTTATATACACATTTTGTATAATTTCTGTCGATTAAATGTTTTTCAAAAATAATATTATAAATTTCTGCACCATCATTAATTGGGGCATTTTATCACATACAATTTTAAATTATTGGACACGAATAATCCGTTTTCCAGTTTTGCAGTTCTATGCTCACCAAACCGCTTGTCATGCGAACCTTTCAAGAAATGTATGCCAGCTTTTGTTGGCGCTTTCTTAGAGAGACCAACGTTCAGTTAGACTTAAATAGGCTGATGATGAGGAGGAATCAGTTTTGCTGTATGGTGACAGCGTAAGAAAATCTGCCACCCCGTCTCTTCCAAGAGAATTGCCTGGACACCTCATTACTTCAGGCGGATGGCCAGATTTACGTATACCAGGTGTAAAATAAGAATGATGATACCAATGACAAGGATAATTATAGCCTGTCTGTCTGTCTGTCTGAATGCTTTCTTAAATTAGTACTACTTTACTACGTTAAATTAGTTGAAAGGTTCCCTTGATCTTCAGCTTGGTATATTGACTCTCATTTTTACTACTCAAAATAGGCCTAGGTGGAAGCCAGGGTGGTGGTGCTTCTTCGATCGACGATCTCCTTAAAACATATACAATAACGGCCTGATAACAAAGTTGGTTGAGATCCTAAATCACACAAATGTTTATTTGGCATGTCATATACTCAATGTATTATTATTTATTTTGTGTAGGTTTATGTATATCTATAAGTATCTTATCAAAATCTAGTTACCACAAAGGAAATCCTAGTTGGGGACGGTATGACGTATCCGATATATTAATTTAAAAGGCGTATAATATTATAATGAAAACATGTGAGAAAGTGTTACCTTTTTGGATGAGATTGCTGTAAAAATTCAAACTTACTTTTAAATCGCTAAAATTACTGCAATGCATTCACTTCTTTCTAGAGCTTGAATTCGTGTATAAAAGCATTTTAAAAATAAATTACCTGTCACATGATGAGAATTTGTAACCGAGCGGGGATCAGCGTTGGGCTGTCGCTTCGGAAATGAGAAATGAATTATGGTTAGATAGAGGTAAGAGCACCGCACCATCTGATATCTGTGGTCATTGCTATCAGCTCGCTCGTTATTTTTAATAAAATTGTCAGTAGCTGAAGATATATAATTTTGTACGTTTAGTTTACCTTTTTATTTATTCTTATCACTCATAAAGTTTCACTTGAATAGTTACACACATTCTGCGTAGATCGAACCAAAGTTGACAATATAAGCTGAAGGTAGCCAGAGTTTACTAAGACATCTGGACGATTAAAACCCTCCGTGACCTCGGCTGCTGTAAAGCAATCGAAACATCAGGAATATAAAAACAAAATTAAATGCGATAAAATCCGTAAATAACAGTTTCATTTCAAATATATTTTCTTCTTCTTAAATGCTATTTTAGGAGTTATTATGGATCTGGCACGCTATCTGACATCCTATACCCTTTCCACCTTTCAACGAATTCCAAAAACAGTTTAAAAGCATTTAATTGAAAAATTTACCCAGAATAATTATAAATTTGATCAAAGTTAAAATTTTAATGAAATAAAAATATTACTAAGAAATAAATTTGTAGGTTCCAAGTTATAAATTTGTAACACGTCTAGGTATAATTTGCACCTTTATAATTACTTACGAGTCCCTTTACTCCGTTCATAACATTTTACAGGATGAAATATTTTGAATATTTTTACTTTGCCATAAACAGAGCGAATATAAATACTATATTATCTCTACATGTATTTCAGAAAATTACAAGGAATTAGGTATTCTATGAATTAACTGAAAACTTTGGATTTCTTGAAAACCTCTAGACATGTAACCCTCATAGAGACTTAATATCTTTACCCCTCTTGCTGTTTGCTTCTTGTTCTTGCATTCTTCTGGCATATTTTTCATTGAATCATTAATAAAAGTTTGTGACGTTAAATTTCATTATTCTACCGATGCACTTTTAAGGTCTCTAGTCTTAGCTGGTTCAGAATTTCTTTGTTTAACTTGTAATCCCAGTTTTCCCTAAACGTGCTCTTTCGGGTATAGGTTTTGCGAGTGGACTGGCTACTCCAGAACACCAATTTCAACCTCTCTAAGATATTCCGAAACTATCGTTGCTGTGTGGGGGTGAGTATTATTATGAAATAAATACATTACATGTACTGTAAAGAACACTGGGAAATTGTTCCACGTAATGTACTGTAAAGGACCCTATTGTTATTGATGAATTTACTTGCGTTTATTAAAAATCATTTAAGCAAACATTGTCCACACAAAAGAAGAGTCACTTACTCAGCCTCATCACCTGATTTTATTAGTATGAAGAAAACCCTTATCAATATGATCTAAAGAAGGCTCAGACAAAAAAAATACATTGTACAAATTTACATGTCTCGAACAAAATATTTGGTCGTCAAGTAGTATTTTAGATGCGCAGGGAAACTTAATTTGGTAGCTTCATTAAATAGGTATAATAAATCCATGAGGAAGGAAAATATTATGCTCAAATTCAAAATACAACTTAATGTTTTCCCTTACGGAATCGAATCTGTGCCTGCCCGCTGGCCCTACTGTGACTATCTGCTAGGCTATTAAGCCGTTAAAAGATTAATGAAATATGTTACAACATGTTACTAAAATTGTTAACTACATAGTGATAATGGATATTATATTTGCTTCGCTGTCTTCCGATCTAGCTTGTAGGGTATTTTGAACTGGAAGTCAAATTACCTCCATTAAAAGTTTTGAAAGCACTCGTAGCTTCCATAATTTAGCTAGAGAGTTTTATATTAGAAAAGGTATTTGGGGCTAAAATGTATTTATTTGGATACTTGGAAGGAGTTATTAATTATTTTAATTTAATTGAATCCGACTGATTACTTATTAATTTTATGTCCAAAAGTATAACTAACATAATAGTTTTAAAATGCTAAAAGTTCTGACATTTATAACCATAAACGTTTTAAAATCTCAACGTATTTTGTAAAATTTCGTTAAGTACTTATATTCTTTTTCTTGTTACATTTCATGAATCGTGCACAGTCAGACATAAGCCTCTCCCAATGGAAGAACTTTCCATAATTTTCACGCTTGGTAGGCGGTTTGGCGATCACCGTAGCATGCTCCTCGCACCTTAGATGCTGCTTCCTGTCACCAGTATCTATCATCATCTATCGAACGTCATGTGATTTTTAAGGTATTTTCTTAGTTGACCCTCGCAACAGCTATGGCAGGAACGGCTGCCCTCTTTCTAGATTTTCTGACGTCGTTATCGTACGGCGTACGGCATGGTAGCCACGACAAAATCTTATATAAGACAAGTAGGAAATGTCTAAGTATAATACAAACCAGATAACAAAATCTGTGATAAAACACAAACACGTTATGTTTTATTGACGTATGGATATCCAACAATAATATTATATCAGCGTATATGACCATAACAATTTCATGACCGAAGATTTACATCTCATAAGTAAAATTATTCTTCCCATTTTATGCGACAATTTTTATGAACATCATATTTAAAATTTAAATAAGCATAATTTTTCTCTGCTTAACACAAAACTGAACTACTAACATAGTTAATAATTTTTCATCAGATCACTTAAATTACATACTTTGAATTATAAATGTAATAACATTTCTTATTGTATTTACACATATATTTGTCTTTAATCATAAAATCTAATCTTTTGTTAAAGTATGTTTCCAAATAATCTTTGAATAAGTCAATCGGAACTAATACTAATACTCATTGTTTTAGATAATATTTTCTTTATTTGTTTATCTTGTATATTATTTTTTTTTACGTTTCTACTTCAGTTGTGACATCTTTTGGACGCGTTTAGCAGAAAACTGAGAGAGTGTATTGATTACTGGTGTCCAAGCCAGAATGATAGTTAGATGCGCGCTTAAAATGAAGCAAAGTATGAGGTAGTTGGCCGAAAGTACGACAAGTAGAATATGGTTTACAGTTAAACATTTTATTCGATTTTTCAAAATTAAATCGTACGATTGGACCTAAACTTAAAAATGTGTTGCATTTATTAAGGTATGTACACCGTGACATAATGCACAGTAGGGAGCGGCATATGTTTGCGGTGTACGGGTTCGCGGCGCAAGGGCCCATGCCAATATAGTAGAATTAGCGGCAATGGGATCGTTATACCCATGGAAAGTTTTTATTTGTTCCCTAATAAACTAAATAAAATCGTAATTATTTGGGATACTGATTAAATCACGAAAAGACGAATTCATACATAATTCTTTGCGGTGTCAAACAAAGTCAAACATCTTAAGGTTTTAAGACCTGCTTAAAGCGCTGCGTTTTATTCAAATAGCTTACAGTTAAAGCGCATTCCTTATTTTGAGATAAGAGCATCATTTTATAATTTTCAGCTCCTGCAACAAACCTAACTGCGACGAATTTAGCAGTACAGATTAAACGATTTAGGAAGTTTTGCACGGGTACCGAATCATTAAGTTCGGAAAAATCATGGATAACCCTGTTAAATGTTTCATGGAAAACTGTAAACTCTAGAATGTCTCCGTTAAATGTGGGGATAAATGCGAGATACCTTAAAATAGTCTTTTTATTTGACAGGTTCTGGATCCGAACACCTTGAAGATGCTGGCTGTACAAATCGTTGAATTCAGTGAGGGATTGGTAATTGACTTCATAATCTTTCGTTGCATTCAGAAACACATTTGTCTTACACACACAATGACGCCTATCGTGCTACATCGTAATTTATCCGTCCTCAAGAATTTTTTTTTTTATTTATGTACACACAAAAAGGCATGAAAACTTTAAAACATAGTATTTGTACATGGGAAATACTAATTCCATACATTGAAATTTCTTCCAGCAGACCAGTAATTGTTTTTAAGTAAGTGAATTGTGATTGGGAATTATTTAGCATTATGTACCTTAAGTGGACTACTCCACAGTGGTCCACATATTAAGGTCGTGTAATTAAAAAAAAATCTAAAAAAAATAATTTTACGTTTGAGTTTGTGAAGTGTTCGAAGGAAACGCGTAAGCACAACAAGGTCGCCGGCGCTTATGGCATTTTTCTCACGTTCTCATACTTTCGGCAACAAATAATGTACGTTTTGCTTGCTTTACACTATTGATTTGGAAAACTTTAATGTAAATATTATCTCGCAACTAATTTAAAACTATAAAACTAGAAATGACCGGAGTTGTTTACATGAAGGCAGTATGCGATAGATTGCTTTAAAGTGTAACTAATTTTACCGAGAGAGATGTTATTAAATGTACGCCCTGTATCATGAACATGCACTACCAATGAGCAGGTTAATCGGAATCTGAGTTTGAAAAGATTCTACCTATGAATAAAATTAAATGGAAATGCCCCGAATGTTAAACTAAAATTTATTTTTTATAATGAGTTGTAATAAATTAAATATATTTTAATTCAAAATTGTAGAAGACGCAAAACAAAAATTACAGAATTAAAATTAAATTTACTTGTAATCATAATATTATAGTACTAGTAGTTATGTGGATGCTGAAATGGTATTGGATGCTGAAATCCAAACTATTAGATTCCCATGCTATAATTTTTTTCGGTGTAACCAAAACTGTAGATTGATTAACAAAATATACAAAGCCTTTTTATGTATACAGGTTTTTCTTACCTGCGCTGTTCACCTGTCACTCGTAGAACGAAATTCTCCAACAGCTGCGTTGCGGACGTCCGCGGCTCCCCGGTGATATCACTAGGATTCTTTACGGATTTTTGACGTGCGCATATGTATTCGATGAAGTTCTTGCTGTTAGCCGTTTTGGCTTTTACAGCTTCATAGGTTTGCGCCTGCGTCCTGGAGGCCGCGGGCGCTTATGCTTTAAGTAGATGTACAAGAGTACATCTACTGCTTACCTCTTTATGGTAAGCAAACTCCGTCCGAGGGAGGTTCGGGCCTCGTCTCGGACGGTGTTTCGGTACTATTGGGCGGTAAGGACCGCCCTGAATCCCGGGTGCACGGTGTGTACGCGGGTGTTCGGTTTGCACGATACGCTTTTATGCGTCGGCGGGGGATTGTGTACGTGTCTCTACTCCTAACTGTGTGTACAGTGTGTTCTGGTTGAGTAGTGTTAACCGAAACTAGTTCAGTTTGTCGGTCTGTCGGTGCTGATACGTCTTCAGGGTCGTCTAATACGTTACGCGGGCCTTGTGTAAGTCGTCGTTACGCTGGTACCAGCTTGCACCGGTGGCGCTACGCAGAACTTATTTTGGACGGTCCGTAGCGAGGCGATGTGTGTTTTCGCCGCGTGAGCGAAGGCTACCGAGGCATAGGCCATGATAGGTCTTATGCAAGTCTTGTATAGAAGTATTTTGTGTCTAAGTGACATCTTGCTTGAGGAGCAGATCATTGAATGTAGGCGGCCTGCGACGAAGGCGGCCCTGTTCCTGACTGTCCCAATATGGGGCGCGAATGTCATCGCCGCGTCTAAGGTTACCCCTAAGTATTTCGCCTTCCTTTTCCAAGGGATCGGTCGGTCGAATAGGGTGATTGTGCCTAATTTACGAGATTCGTAATTATGATTGGCCGTGTTCGTTCCCCTTGTGAAGAGAACTGCTACGCTTTTTTCGGGATTGACCTTAATTCTCCATTTCCGGAACCATTCGCCTAGACGATTGGCAGCGGCTGACGTGCGCGCGCTGTGTGCTGCCTTTTATGTGTATGCGTTCTCTAGTATATTTTCACTCACGTAGGTTGGATGTAGTGGAAGATGCGAGAGGTCCAGTCTACTAGAGTTCTAGTCAACCACGCAGTAAACAACGACGCGCGGATTAGTTCTTTTCCGGTGTATATCCAAGAGGCGTCTGACTCACTCTGATTGACCAGGCGAAGCGCAGATACGTTACACACAATTCCCCTTGCGATAATCGAACTATTTGATCTAATATACAGACAGTTTTGACGTCTCTAGTAAATTTTTGCGATTATGGTAAATCGGCAATCTGCCCGCTAAGCCTCGCGATTGTGGTATATCCTCCTATTGAGAAAGGTCTAGTGGTGGAGTTTTTAAGAAGCTTTTTGTATATTTAATATAGCATTATTCACAGAAATTATTCATTATGAAGAACATTTTTCGGCCTTTTTACCTGTATTAAGAATATTGCCTAGTTTTATTGTTTAATTTCGTTTTGACAAATAAAGCAATGTCATTTGTTGAACATTTCGTACACAAATATATATAAATAATAGATTTTACATCCAGATTCTTTAGGAGGCAAGCTACCTCTATAGGTGCATCCTGTTTCGGTCCTAATTGCTTTCTCGTTCCATAATAGACATATCCTGTGTCCCAGCGCAGCGTGCTTTAATCAATTACGGTAATAATTGAAATTTAATATTTCGAAACTAAATTAGTTTTAAATATAAGTATTGTTAAAGAAAATTACTTTACGGTTGCTGAGAATGATTTATTTATAGGGTAGCATAGTAAATGTAGATGTTTTTTTTTTTTATTACTTCATGCATAACCGCCTTTGAGAAGGCGAGGATGACGGGCTTGCACCTTACATTTTCCCATGTTTGAAAAAAAACGGCTTGCACAATAAAAGCTTTAAGGTATTTCCTGTAAGGTAAGGACTTCTCTCATATCGAGAGGGCTACGGGAACACTTTCGTACACACACATGGCTCCACCAGCGCATACAGCCCCAGGCCACCCTTTCTCGGGAAAGGACTCCTCCTCTATCTCTTCATCCAGGTAAGGCCTGTTATGATATGCCTTCCTTCATGTCCAATCCCATGTGGGTAACGTACTCATCAGAGTCCGCCACCGGAGACCATGGAGGATGGAGGATCTTATCACATTAGTATTTATGTTTCGTTGTTATTGCTGCACCGCCTTCCAAATGTTCATCACTCCTTAGCCTAAAGGTTGAATGGCCACTTTACGCATAAAAGTTTAAATCGGGGATAAACACTCGAAATCTGATCCGGCGCACCGCCGGAGTCGCAGAGGATCAACAGATTAGTGCAATGAGCGTAATTAGGAACATTCTGTCCATTCATCCGTAAAAAATCGCTATTAGGGTTTGCGTTCAGGATAGCGTTGAGCGCATTACGTTTATAAACATTAAGACCCTGCTAGCCGTCACTTTCCTGGATAATTAATTATGTCTGGCATGGTTGAGATGGTCTCGTCTACCAGTCGTCAAGAAAACAGGATTTTTTCTCTATCTGGTAATTCTAAGAGAACCTTTATATACCCACAGGATGAGATGGGGTGGCAGATTCTCTTATGCCGCCATTTAACGGCAATTGATATTTATAATTATGAATTTAACATTAGTATTTATGTAAGTACATAAATATTTAACTAAAAAAAGCCATTCGTATGTAACCGCAGGCAATAACTAGTACTTCATAAAATAGTTACTACCAACGTCTGTCCTTATTAAGCTTGAGTCTATAAAACAGTTAATGTTGAGGAAAGATCCTGTGAACAAGATTGACAATTTAATTATTATTAAGCAGATTAAGGATGTATGGAAAAATATAGCACTTCTTTTAACAACCAGCAAACAAACAAGGGTCTGGCAACCGAATGATGGCATAATCATACATATGTAATATAGATATATCCGAATTTGCCGAAACCAAATCCCACAATTTTTTTTTTATGTGGGGGCGGGCAAACGACCGAGCAACTCACCAATGGTAAGTGATTACCGTCGCCTACGTACATCTGCAACACCAAAGGATTTTAAGCATATTTGGGAAGGGAGTTTAAGGATGGGGGATGGGGAGAGGAAATGGAACCGCTTGCCCCGCGTGGTGAGTAAGGGTAAACGAAAATAAATAAAAGAATAATAAAATTATATGTCGGTTTTTCAAGAACAGCTCTTGAAAAGCTTTAATTTTTAATAAAGTAATATAGTAAGGATAAACACGATTAATAAAAAAAAACTATATGCGTTATAGCAAAATTGTTCTTAGCCAACTAAATATTTTCTCAAAATCCACGCGCTAATAAACACAGGCTATGAACCAAAGCTACCTTTCCAATTGGGTGAAGTATACTTCAACATCAATCGCTTACGAGTATTCTTTATATTTATACCTTACTTTCTAAATTTACGCTGTATACCTTATTGCCCGATAGTTTTCTGGAATATAATTTCTTTTTTTTAATTTATAATTAAATTTAAATACATTATTAACTTTAACATAACTAAGTAAAGATGTCATTTAAATTTCCGGGCTCTTAATGTCATATTGACCGAGATTAACTTGCAGAAAACCATATATTATATATTTGCAATGGAGAAAAATACTTTCTATGGCTAAAGCTAGTAACAAAATTGTAAAGGCTAAGTTGTTACTTAGGGTTAACAAAACGTTTATGAATAATTAACGTATTAGCTTAGTTGACGTTTTAAATACTGAACTCTTACAAGGGGTTTGAAAATATGTACAACAATAAGATTGTTAAAGTTTTATATATAATTCAGATATTCAAGGGCATCAATATGTTTTATTATTTTATTACTAACCCATTAATAAACTATTAAATATAAAAACGAATGTAATGTAAAATAATAAAGATGAAAATTGAAGATTCCAGGAAAGTATTATTGTCCCAAGTATTTTGTCTTTGCAACTATCGACTGAAGTTACGCAACAATTAGACAACAACGCAACTATAATATAATATAAAGGAACATGGTGGCATTGAAGAGCAATATCAAGTATTAATATTTGTTCTACCGTAAATAAAATTTTCGTTCTATAACAAACAAGGAAGATGTTGATACACAACTGTTTTTTTATGTGAAAGGCGGCAATCGAACAATCGGCTCACCTGATGGTAAGTGATTACCGTCGCCCACGTACATCTGCAACACTAGAGGTGCTGTAGGTGCGTTGCCGGCCTTTTAGGGTATGTGGGAGTTGGGTGGGATAATGAGGAGGGAGATGGGGATGCGGAGCGGGCCTCCGGTTACCTCAGCCAACGAACGAATAGCACAAGATGTCTATACTTCACGCCGGTACTCTGCGAGGCTGTGGTACCAATTTGGACAAGCCGGCCCATTCGAGCAGCAGCAAAAGCCTCTACCACGTATAAAACAACTTAACATAAGTTATATAAATTATACATGTTCGAAAATATTAATGATGGTTTTATAATGAAGGTTTTTTCATGTTGTTTTCGTTCACCACCAAGGACAGCACTTAAAATTGTTGTTAACAATTTTATTGGTGCTAGTACCGAAAATCAGACCTATGGTCACTCGCGTTCTATGAAATTAAAGCAGTGACCTGATTACTAAACCACTACTGCTATGATTGATTTCACATCTCTTTTGGAATGTAAGGGTATATGATTTTATTTAATTGCAAATACATTCATAAAGATTTTTATCATTAATAATTGCAATAGGGCGATACCACATAACATACAACTACTTAAGGCCGTCACCCATAGGGGTAGGCAGATATTACCATATCTGTTAGGCGTGTCTGAGTGCAGCCAAACGTGCTTTCACTCTGTTCAGGAGTTAATTCTCTACCAAGTTAGCTCATGTAATACACTCTTGCGATACCCGTAAGAGGATGGTATATTCTTACGTATCAGTATCTACGATTAAATAAATAAAAAAAAAAGCACCAAAAAAATTGTACTTCGACACTTGTTCATAAATTTATTTTCTAATCATTATCACCCATACCATTTGCTCTTACTCTATCTTAAGTGCCTATTAATTTCCTAATGGTACTTATAAATTGCACATTATCAGCTTTACTAGACATTAAGAATAAGGTGGCGAAGTCATCTTACCAATTATAGAACAGTAATACAACATTTCAAGACTTATATGAGTTCAACTTTCAATTTCAAATTTGTAAGATTTGTCATTAATGAATAGCCCATACTATAAAAGCGAAAGTAGTTCTCTCTTTCTCTGCTTCATAACAAGATAGTATATAGATGTACTTCGCTCGATATTTTTAATGTAAACGAGGCCGCTCTCGCTTTATGGAAAGCACTAAGAAATTTAAGTAGCCGGCTAATATGGGGGTCACCTCTATCCAAGTTATATTTATAGAACACATAGTCAGCTATAAACACCGACGCTCTAGAAAGTCTGCAGTCTGTGATCATATCCTAAATCTCCCCAACCATTGCAGATTTGATAGACAACAAATCCTCGCAAAAGAACACCGACTCCTGCCTAGAATAATTCGCGAGGCTATTGAAATAAAAAAAATCCTAATTTCAATAGAGAACATGGCTGGCATGGTACTACCACCGGTTTGGGATCCAGTAATAAATAAAATTCAATCCACGCACGTCTGAAGATACTGTGAGCATAGTCTGCGTAGATCGAACCAAAATAATTAAAAGCTGAATGTAGCTCGAGTTGACTATGATCCTCTTCGCGTCTTCTAACGTAAAGTATGAGGCAAATTTTCTTCGATAACATTCGGCGTATCCGTAGCCCATGGTACGGATATGCCGAATGTCGGAAGTGAAATACCTAGGTGTCACTTTAGACAACAGGCTTAACTTCACTAAGCACACAAGAAACGTAAGGAATAAAGCGGCTCTTATATCTGATCGCCTATATTCCCTTAAGAATAAAACCAACGAATTATCACTAAGACATAAAATATTATTATACAATACTTGCATACGACCTGTTATGTCTTATGCAAGAGTAGTATTCGCCCACGTCCCTAAACAGCTTCTGAAACACTTCAAGTGATACAGAATCGCTTAATGTTTATTATATGCGGAATGCAGACTTGCACCGCGATTTTAATCTGCCCTCTCTGGCTGCCTCCTTTAAAGAAATAGCCACAAGATATTTCGAAAAACTGGAGGATCACACATATCCGTTAGTAGCGACGTTAAGAAATTATACTCCTGCACTTAATGACACACTGACTTCATCACGTTACACCATAATGCGTTCGCGGACACAAGACTCGTTCACATTATTACACACAATACTTAGACAGCACACGTGTCTCACACATACCGCGTTGTTCTCCATCGAACGCGGGTTCACAGATTCACACCATGCTCGAGATTTACGATACGAGATAGGGTGTTTCTAGCATAATAGATCAAAGTCCTTCCTGCTTCGATTGCAACCTGAGCTGAGGTTTTACCTCCTTAAAAGGCCCTTGCGTTGTCGTCAAACCCCCTTAGTATTTGTCGAGATTCTTGCTTTCGTTAACAAGGGTCCGAGCCCGACACAGCAGCAGGCATCGCATCGCGACGCAGAGTTTCGTTCCAGTGCCAGAAGCATCGTTGCTCATTATATTACACCTTACTTAAAGAGTTTCTGCTCGCGAGCTCTACCGCCGAAGCTGCAAAGGCCACCGGGCCAACAGTAGAAGCGTGGGGGTTTTAGTCGATCCGGCTGATCTCGACATACCCAGTCACCATCTCGGGTGTCGACGTACACATCAGACTCCCCGTGACCACGGCTGGTGTAAAACACTCGAATCGTCGGGAATATAACAACAAACTTAATCGTGATAAAATCTGTAAATAATAGTTTCATTTCAAATGTGTAGTCTTCGCTTAAATAAGAAAAATCATTATTTTTTCGCAACTTAACTTTCTTTCTAATTTTTAATAATTTTAACATTTTTAATTTTAATCTAATTTAAATCTTGTGCTTCTATTAACAAAGACTATAAATACACGTAGATAAATGCTTATCATTACAGAATCTTTGGACGATAAATTAATATGTAGCGGAAACAAGTAAGCGCCCAGTAGTTATAAAAGTAAGATCTTAACCATTATTCTATTCTAAAAAATAGGGTAATGCTTCAGCAAAAGGGCAGACCCATAAGGGTAAACACATTGGTAGACATTTGAAAAGTATTGTCGAAATTTTGGTGATAGTAGTAAGAAACTCTCTCGTTAACATACTAGAAAATAAACGCATCAAACGCAATAAAAGACGTAAATACCTTTATTTGACGGAATTGTTTCAGGTACTAACTATTTTATATTAAAAAGTATAAAGTAAATATCGGGTGTAAAAGTGATTTATAAATAAATATTCCTAAGAATCTACGACCAAAAATGCTTATATTCATCGAGTAATTAGAACAATCTCTCTGGCCCAAACACTCATACAACCTATCATAGATAACGCTGACGTCTGCTATCTGGATGCTACATAGGGGCTTCTGAATAAACTTGAGCGTTTGCAAAATTTATGCATAAGATGTATCTTCGGAATCCGCAAGTTTGACCATGTTTCTCATCTTCGCAAGGATCTAGAGAGACACTAGGATTTTATGTATGCTTTTTAATATCCTGCGTATCCCAACATCCCCGTAGTACCTGCGCGAGCGATTCTCTTTCGCTCAACCATCTTTTACTCCGTGCAGAACACATCTGGAGTCCCTCCTTAAAATCCCTCCTCATAAAAGCGCTTCATATTCCCACTCATTCTCTGTGCATGCAGTAGATTGTGTAATTCTCTCCTACCAAATATTGGTCACAGTCACGTACTGCAAAGCTATTTCTGTATTTAAGAAAAGAGTCAAAGACCACTATATGTCATTGGCAGTATGAATTATTGGTACTATTCTATTATGTATATATTTATGTATTTATGTATAAGTAAGTGTATGTAGATTTATATAGAACGTTTCGCATATATGTATGTTTTATAAATTTTTTGTATTCTACGCGCGCGATCTTCCATTGACTAGCTATTCTCCTGTCGCAGGTCTGCTGGAAGAATTTTCTTAAGAAATAAGCAGTACCTTTGTACAGACCATTTCTTCGAATGATATTTCTTTTTTTCGGTTTTTCTTGTGTGTACATAAATTATTAAGTAAATAAATAAAAATAAATAAACAGTTCAACGGAATAATCAGTGGTTGTAACGTGCCGAATATTTATGCAATTTGATATATTACTATACTATATTATTACTATATATTGCAAATAAAAAAAAACAAATTTCCTTTACGTGATATGACTACGATGCTAATTTCCTGTTTCGGTTACGTATTGCCTCACAATATTATTTATTAGCATTTAATATTGCTTTTTTTGGGAAAAAATTTGTTAAAGAAACAATTAGTTGATTAAAAGATAATATTCCGTCATTTTTATTAAACAAATAAGAAATTGTTTAATAAAAATGTAATATGTCCAGTGTCATTAACACCGTTACCGATATTTGTTAAAACCCTAAGATGATTCCTTTTAAGAATACGTTAATGAAGAAAACTATAGAACTTAAACAATATTCTTTTTACACATATCCACGCAATAATATATTTGTTCATTTCTCAGGTTCCCTGACGATGTTTTCCTTCATCGCGTTCTATGAAACTAAAGTGAACGCCCTGACCACTAAGCTAACACGGCATATCATGTACATAAGCTGAAATTGAAAAACATTCAGAACTTTCAAGTCCAGAGCAATTTCAAGTATTTTTAAAATTTTTATAATTTGTCTTATCAGGAACTTGGCGTTGCAAGTTCGAATCCGCCAATCGACTATTATCGTAAATATTTTCTGCCAAAACTATGAAATTTTAATTAAGTAAATTTTCTATATCCTAATTTATCTAATAAAATAAGGGATTATCCAATAAAATTGATAATCTGTGATAATCAACTTCCAAGTCAATACTACGCATACTTTTGCGAAAGGAGCACTAAGAAATTGTTTTTGTATGCAAATCAAAGCTAATAAATTTTGTCACAAGGTATTTCATTGTCATTTCAAGGTATGACATGCGTATTTCTCATGCTCTTTTTTTTTCACCGTCGGACCTAGGAGATATACAGTCAAAATTCCAAAGGCTAAAGATGAAATGGACAGACAGATTTTGCAAGCGCTCAAACTTATTTAGTAGTTCATCTGCAGCATCCAGGTAACAGGCATAAGTATAAACAAGTATATACTGTATAAGAGTAAGCGCAAATGTGACATTAGTTTTTAAAATTTATGACATTTTGAAGATATTTCAGCAAATGTAAGGTAAAGTAAGATTCGTGGTGAGTTTAGTAGCCTAGTGGACAGGACGCTCACTTTAGTTTCATAGAGCCTGAGTGACCTGGGTTCGATCCCCGGTGCCGGCACCTCTAAAACTGTTAATAGCAATTTTAAGTGCTGCATTTACCACGTGCTCAGCGGTAAAGGAAACCACCGTGAGGGGAAACCATGAGGCATGTCTGAGAAAATAAAAATATTATTTCGAGGATATATATGTGAAGCCCGCCAACCGGCACTGGAGCAGCGGGCCTGGCTCCTAAACCCTCTCTGATACTCGTATTTGAGAAGGAGGCCTTTGCCCAGCTGTGGGCACTTATAGGCTGAAACTTTACTTTACTTTTTTTTAAGGTAAAGTAAATATTTTAGTGAATTTAACAACGTGCACGGACCATGAGCGTGATAAATAGTGAGCAGAAGTTAAATCTAAGTTTTTAACAGTATCCGTCAAGACACACGCAAGGTACAATCGAAGAATCTAACTTAACTTATTAGTGTTTATGTGTTTACAACTTACAACGACGATAGCCGAGTGGTTAGGGGTCTGTATCCGAATCAGGATTCGATACGATTTGTATTATTAGCATGGACACTAAGAAGGCGAAAGGCTCACCCCAGTCAGGCATTTTCGTTGGTGAAAAATTTAATGAAAAAATTAAAATCATCTCTGTCCACCGCAGTATTGGATATACGGTCGTGAAAGCTTATTTATTTATTTTATGCAGTATTGTTTTTATTTAACTCTTTATGTAATTAGGAAGGTTGTAAACTTTTCTTGCTTATTTTCATCGGATTTTTTAGTGTCGAATGAAGTTAATTATTTAGGCTGTAATGAAAAGAGCCACATCTATTTTGTATTGGAGTAAATAAGAGATCCTCTCTGACTTGAATATCTATTATCCAATATATTATATAAAACAAGGTATGGTTGTCTTTATTGTGTGTCAAATTAGAATTTTATGATTTTAAATGTTTATAGTGAATTACAAACATTTGTATAAAATTTTGAATAGTTACTTACTTTAAAATGAAAGCGTTGTTGCAAATTTGTGATAAAAGAAAATAACTTTGTAATATAAAATTGACCCCAATAATAAATCAATAGTAACGAATTTCAAAAGCAATGTCTTATTCAAACAACACTATATTACTACGGGATAATCCTTCTGGCCTATCCACTGACGCGTTTCATCGAGATAGTTGAACATAGATACGGTATATTTATCTAGGACAAAATTAAGTAATATGTTTTATTCATATACTCGTAAATACCTACTACCTAGAAAAAATTGTCAAAATTAGTTAACATTTAAAATTTGTCAATAAATTGTGAACATTTACTATTTGGAAAACATTATGCAACATTTTTTTTATTATATTATTTTTTGTAAATAACCGTAAACGCAAACACATCACTCATCTATCCATATTCTATTACCTACCTATTTCCAATATTTTTATCCACCTTCGGTGACACGGAGCAATAGGTTGAAAATCAATGATGCACAAAATATTGGCTTCGATATTCGAACTCGCTGACCAGTCAGCCAAACGGTCTTCGCTTATCTTGTTTAACAAATTTATAATTTATATTAAATAAAAGTTCAATATCTTGCATTCGACTTAAAATTCTGTAAAATGTATATTCAAATTAATGTTATATAAAAGCGACGTTGCTTTAAATAATCTGTAGTTCATTTTCATTTTTATTTTTCTTTGATTTCGTTGTGTCTGCGCCTATGGCAACATTGAAATTTCGCATTAGTTTCAATTTTGAGTTTAGTTGTGGCACTTACGCTGCACAGACTGCCCACAATACTCTCGTATAGGCACAATGCATAATAAGTCCTCAACACTTGGTGATGTATCACTGGATAGTAAATAAACTTCAAAAAATCATACGCTATGTGGCTGTATGCGTATGATTTCAATAATCTGTCCATATAATATGAGACCTTTATTTAAATCATTTATGCAGTAAACCATAATAAACACAATAAAGAAAGTAACCAAGTATAATAAAATATACGTTGTACCATGATACTCGTAAATTTCAGAAGAATGAATTAGCCCCTAAAAAGCCTGGGAAATCTTTAAAAAAGTCTTTCAACAAGAAGTGATTTCAGGAATTATTATTCTCGTTTCGCCTTAGAGAACTTTTAACAAGAAAACTTTAGTTGGCAATAATGTTCTTGAAAGATATTGTAGACATTGTATTTTACACTTCCTATTTTATAATTTATGATATCACGTATTAAATAAACATTAAAATAAGTATATGTTCCTAATAAAACCCTGCTTTGATTTATTGACATCTTGTATTGAATAAACAGTTTTTATGATAATTCTAATATTTATAATAATTTATTAATTCTAGTTAATATAACATTAGTGAGTCAAATTATTTTGTCAGTTGTCTGGGAACTTTTTTTATCTATTGGGAATCGAAGTGTTGAATAACTCCTAACGAGTTACAACAACAGACATTCTATTATTATTGCACGTTATAGTATAACAAATTAAAAAAGTTTATGATTAAAAAGATGAATAAAGGTAAGCTTATGCTAAAAATAACGACTAATCATTATTTACTCTTTGACTTATAAAATCGCTTTTTAAATTTGATGTTTTAAATCAAACAAGTTAAATAACTAATTTGTTAAGTAATGTCATCATTATCATCAACCTGTATACACAGCTCACTGATACGTTGCCATAATTTAAAGGTATTGCCAAAAATTGGCACTACTAACCTAGCCGAGGTCAGTACGTGTATTTTATTTCATTATTACCGGTCATCTCAGTTTGTCTTAACTGATACTGACTGATAATGATGTTGAACCATAGGTGGTTAAAGGAAATTTTTTTTTAGTTATTATTCTAATATCATATTAGACGATAAATGAACCACTCGATTAAATTTACTGACAAATTATTTTCATTAGTCCCGGAAGTGAAGGACGTATAAAAGAAAACAGTACCGGCCCCTAGAGTGATGAGCAAATTTCCTGGTAAATAGCTTTAACGCTTAGGGACCATTTTTCTGAATTTGAATCGCATTTGTTTCCAAGGCAATTTAATTTATAACTCTCTAGGATATGTCCTGAGTCGCCAGCAACTCTTAGTTGCATTTCAATTGTTTTTATTGTTGAAACTAGATCTAAAATAAAAACATTTTTACACGATTGCCTGTCCTAAAATAGAAATTTTCACACCACCGACGAAAACAAAATTTATATTTTTGTTTTTGACATTAGGTAGCCCACATTACATGTTTTCTTGAAGTCCTAATACCTAATTTATTCTTCTTGATGACTTCATGTATCACTATATATGTACCTAATAATTATATAAATTGTATAACAAATACTATTACTGAATCGCATTATTTTAGGACATGCCTTCCCTTTCTTTGATCAATTTCCTTGTCAAGAAAATGTCAAAGAGTTCCGTTTACGATATAATAATCGTTTATCGTTACCTCAAAAGTAACCAATTACAACACGTAGAATAATTATCATATTAACTCCTTTATTGTTAAATAGCCTAACATACTAATACACGAATGTCCTGAATATACGAGGCCTCTACAGGTTTGATCGGTGTGTTAGCGATAGCAGTATCTGACACCTCGCACCTAGCCTGGAAATTATTTCGATTTTGAGATTATCTTAATATCTGTACGTAATATCTGTAACTTTAAACAGATTGTCTAATGTTACGCAATAGGGTAGACAACTTCTGTCTTGTATGGAATTTATTTTTTATGTTCCTACGGCTTGATTGCCCAAGCCAGACTATGCATTTATGTCATAATTTTTACGTAATTAAATTTAAAACTACAAAACAGAAGATACCGACAGAGTTTCTTTCTCCTGTTTCTTCTCAGCCAAGAAAACCGAAATAAATAGCACCAGAATAAAAAAATCTCGCCCTATGCAGAAACATAAATCATTTTCGTTTTCATTCAGATTTATTTCTTACTGTAGAACCAGTAACTATTGGGGAATGAATAACACCAAAATTAAATCACTTTCGAATTGCGGTATACGTTTTTTTAATTTTTTTTACTGAATTTTTTTTTATGGGAAAGGCGGCAAACGAGGATGCGGTTCACCTGGTTGTAAGTGATTACCGTCGCCCACGTACATCCGCAACACCAGAGGTGCTGCAGGTGAGTCGCCGGCCTTTAAGGGTATTTGGGAGATGGGAGGAAGGATGAGGAAAGGGATGGGAAGGGGGTGTGGGCCTCCGGTTACCTCACTCACCGAACAAAACGCAGAAGCACAATATAAGCCTCTACTTCACGCCGTGGTACCAATCTGGTCAAGCCGGCCCATTCCAGAGGCGGCAAAAGCCGCCGCTTAGCTCTACCACGTTTAAAACTTATTTGCGGTATCGTAATCACGTTTCGATTAGGAGAGACTTGTGAGAAAGTTTTAAAAAGCTAGCTATCACTCAATTGCTGACTAATATAGTCCCCTTCCTCACCCACTTAGATTTCGGTACAGAAATGAGAAATGAGTTAAATAAAGGTAGAAACTCTTTTGTTATTAATTACAGTATAATAGTGCTGTGTCGGTCAAATACCGGTACAACTCATACCGGAATAAGTCCTTCCCCCTGATGCATACGCTGATGGATCCACCACAGTTTTAAGAGATGTTTGACGGTACAGAGACGTGGTATGTGCCAAAAACCACGTTGCTCGCTTTTAGTTTTTCCTTTCGATCCTCGGTGCGAGAACCATAAAAACTATTAAATTTTATGCGTTTAAGGTACCATATGCTCGGTGGTGAAGTAAAACATTATGAGGGAAATCTGTATATCAGAGAAAAAATAAAAAAAATTTTTTTGGGTATGTGAAGTTCTCCAAGCCGAAGTTGAATTGAATGACTCTTATCGGCTACTATGACCCTCTCAAATATTGAGAGCCTCCTCTAAGACGAGGAGTGGGATATTTACAGGCTGTTACTTTTGATGGACGATGCTATCTAAATATAAAAAACTAAAAATCTTGATCAGGCGTACGTGACAACTTAATACTACAATCTTGACAAAAATACTTCAACCCTGGCCAAAATACTTAAAAATTGAACTTGTTAGTTTCACATGACTGTGTTCCAGTATTATATATGTAAATTACGGTAAGTTACAGTTAGACAGTCACCTTAGTTATTGGTTGATTACTTTCGATGGTGCTCTTAGCATCGGCAAATTTACTTGGTTGGTAGAAAAATATTTAGTTGATAATAATAATCATATTAATCAATGAAGTGATGTGATGAGCGAAAAAGATTTAATACTGCTTATTAGGTACACTTTTTTTTGTCTCTTAATCATTTTTAGCAATAAATAATAACTCATAAAAGATACTTTCAATAATTCTATGTAACTTATATAGAGAAAGAGACACCCTTAAAAGAAACGATAATACGTAAATAAAATTTAACTTAAATAACCACTCCTTAGTTTGCATTAGGTTCAACAAATGTTAAAATCCGTTGAAGTAGAAAACATTTTGACAAACTCTAGACAACCAACCAGTCATCGCTTCGATAAAAAATCCTAAAATAATGTTGAAATTCTCATACCGTATTCTATTTATTTAATAAAGAAGTATTCATCCCTCTCTCATAGGGATAGGCAGAGGATACGGATTACCATTTTGCAGAAACAAGACCGAGCATACGTTCGTAATACACTACTTTCGACTAGAGATAAAACGTAAAAGGTCGTATTTCGTTGTCAGGTTTGGTTTCCATGATTACCATGAGATTTTAAGGCTTTACCCCTAGTTGCCACATTAGACGTAACTTGCCCGCATTCACGGGAAAAAACATTGGTATACATATGTATAATATGAAACAACTCGCTTCCGACCTCGGTTTCACCCGTGAGAAGAATTTCCTTGCGGCTTTCCTGGGAATAATAAGAAAAGTAATGTAGCTTCGTTCTTCTCAGACTTCAAGTTATCTCATTACCTAATTTCATCAAATTTTGTTCAACCGAGAACACAACCTTTCAGATTTATAATATTATAGTAAGACGTTTAAAAGTCGTCCAAGTGCAGCAATCTAGAAAAACTAATAATTAAATAACAACATAATTGGTTTTTCTGTCTTCCAGTCCTATATCAATATATCGATAATTCTAATTTGTGACAATCATTAAAGTGTTGTTTGTGTTTTGGAATCGGTGAGGATGTAGCCATGCAGACGAATGCAGAGGCATGGGTGCCAAAGTCACAACCCAAATATACCTCAACTCGACTTAAACTTACTATCAGAGTTTACTACATTATTTTAATTTATTTTAGCTTAGTACTAAAGTAAATTAAAATAATATACTAGGCATGCACTAGGCCACGTGATAAAATGTATTGATTATTTATTACTCTGCCACAAAGACATTTTTGAAGTATTTACTTTCATAAGAATAGATTATTTCACATGGAGAGACGACTAACAAAATAACTTCGGTGAATCGACCGAGTGATGCAAAAATGAGATTTAATCCCTTTGGAAAAAAAATAGTTTATTGGTTAATTTATGATACCCTTCGGTCTGAATTGTAGTTTTAGCTTTCAACCTGTTTACCTGAGTTAAGCACTCCGCACGCTGAATTATTCTATAAATAATAAAGAATAGTGTGAAATTCATATAATTATCTAGTAATAGTTATATTTCATGACTATTATTACTTATTTATTTTAATTATTGCTACGCCGTGGGGTAGCGGTAGATTACCATCACTCCCCTTTCTTCCCGTGGATGTCGTCAGAGGTGACTAAAGGAAACGTCATAAAAATCTCATAGTAATATATCTGGAGCATACCCAGCGAGAAGACTCGCCTATTAGGCTGTACATAATCGTGCTTAGTGGATATTCTTTATATCTGCCTATCCTGCAATGACTCACGTGGGTTTTATTATATACAAAATTACACTTTTAAGAGATTAAAACACATAGCAAACATTATTTTTTCAATAATAATAAACATGAAGTGCTGAAAGTTTAAGCTAAAATTTATTAAATGGAGCTTTAAACTTTAAAGCAATTTTAACTAAAAATACTATTGGAAACCAATTAATTTGGGAATTGGCTGGCTCCCGTGGCGGCATGGTTACGCGCGCGAAACCCCGACAAATGGCGCACGTCATTTAATTCTGTTGATCTCATGTTTGTGCTCCACGCCATCATATTTAAATTGAATTTCTGAATAGCCGCGTACAGAAGTAAACAAACGCGGATTATTACGCCGTTCCTAGTATTGCTGAACGAGTTTTAACGTCAGTCTTTAATTAATATTTAGGAGCGTTAAAATATTAAAATAAATATTGTTTTAGAAAATTAATGGATCATGGATGTTCATAATTTTTCAAAGGCCAACCTCACCTACGCGTAATGCAATCGGCTAAGTTACGGATGAGGCTCTGGCGATAGATTGATGGCGGAAAATCTATCCGAATATGACGTCCTTAAATCCTACAGACTAGTGATGGGGATCGCTCACAAATTATCCTGCCCCGTGTATTGAGTATGGGCAAAACTTGCATGGTATGTCAATGTTTGTTAGCGCTTTTTTGGAAAAGCCTATGTCGGATGAAGAAAATATTATAAATAGAAATACATCATAAATATTGGCTCTTAAATTAAACAGAAAAGATTACCAATATAATAATTTTTATTAGTAATATTAACTTTCATAGCCGGGTATATGGGAAGGTAATACGGGAATGGTAGAGGTCTTCATTACATTTATGGTTAGTTTCAAGACTATTCACCAGAGCTTATTTGGAATAACGTAACAGACGGTGAGGCTGTCGCTATCTTAGTGTTTAAGACAACGATACAAATCGCGCATGCGTTTCAAAAAAACTTATTGGCACGAGCCCCATATTTAATGATATTACTTCAAACTCAAAAGCGTACTGATAAAAAAACTAAAGATTTGGTAATGTTCCACTACTAGACAAAGGCTTCGACGCTGGAAAGAGTCCACCACGCTGTTCCAGTGCAGGTTAGAGGACTTCACATGAACTCGTAATGGTAATTATAATTATTTTACAGATATGCAGATTTGCTCATGATGTTTTCCTTCACCGCCGAGCGCATGGTAAATTCAGGACTTACAATTTTAACAAATATAAGCAAGTGCTTGGAACTTACACGCCAAGTATTTTTTCTCTAATTCTATATAATAATCCTTTGTACCTTTGTAATAATCTAGCTACAGAATAAAAAAATAATGTATGCAATAAGAATACTGTTATAATGTTATAATCTGATAGAATTTATGTGTAAACCAGCATATCATTACTTACAGGATGTTGTCACGCTAACGAGTCACAAGCAAATAACTTCTCATAAACTCATACCAGACGCAAGTAGGTACCTACTTACTACAGATAGGTCTGTTTACATTAACACAGCACTTGCCAAGCTATTTCATTCATGTTGTGGTGGTGAAAATGTATCCTACTAACTTACTTTTTGTCATTAGATCGTATATTGTTTTTATATAATTTTTATTGTGTATACATAACATCTTCTTCTTTTCTGTTAGTCTGTAGATTAGGAGCCTCTTCCAGAAAGCGCCAGCAAAAGCTATGCTGAATGTTTAGGTTCACCCATACTCCGTAAAAACTCGCCAAGCTTGACAAGTGCAAGAAGCAGATAGTCAGTCGTTGCATCCTCCTGGCTGCAACTTCTGCCCGACGGGGGGACGTGAAATATGTGATGTCGTCTGCGCGGCACGCCTGCTCCTATAGGTCGTGCTGTCGATTCATCTCCCTCGACACTGACGAAGAAGCTCTGCCCCTTCAGAAATGACCCTACTAGCCGTATGAGCGCTGGTGGCGTCGTGGTGTTCAGTATAATTTTGTATAGCAGGCCCGCGTGGCACACCCTGTCGAAGGTCTTCTCCATATCCAGTAGGGTCCTAACAGATCTGGCCTCAGTGTGAGGCAGCCGCAAGATAGTGCAGCACCTTCCCTACCTTCCAGGCGTATGAGAAGCGACTCGTGCGCAATATTCCGTTGTATAGACGTGTGAGTGCGACGAATCGTCTTCTCGGCAGTTGTAGTAACGCAGTGGTTGTTATGCCGTCGAAGCCTGCATAACAACCACTGCGCTACTACCAGTACTCGTAGGTTTGTTTGGAGGTTTGTATTTGAATTATCGGTAAAGAGTTAAATTTATTTGATTGAAATCTATTGGTATTATTTCCATACCTCAAAGGACATACATGTAGGCTACATTTAACTTATTTCCCAGGAAAGCGGAAGCTAGCAAGTTTTTAACTCCATTATCAAGTTTGAGGTACGCTTCAAGTAAAGTTTTATTTTAGCTTCCACTTGCATCGTCTAAACACGTATTGGTATATGCAGCGTGGTTTTTGCGCACATCTACCGTAAACGCAAACATTATGCAAGTAAAATGTAAAAGGTATTTTTTTAATACTTTATCTTGCCGTCCAATCAAGATTGACTAACACATGACTTTTGATAAACATAATAAATAATAAGTGGAAGTGAAAATTTTCTTTTATATATTTATTGATTTTAACATTCATAAGATCTTTAAGTAATTGAATAAAAAAGTTTTGATTTTGTCTATCTGATTAAACGCTCCTTTCTTAGGAAAGTCTAGAAGAGAAGTCTTGACTCTGAATTCTGTCTAAAATGAGAATAGGTCTATTCCAGCAACGGGATGCTTATAGGCTGTTACTTCACTTTTATTTTAACTTCAACCATAGATGGTATTCCGCAAATAGCTCGTCTCTATTCAATGGCCTTTAATTGGGACCAAAGAGCAAGTAATTATTATGCATAACTTCGCAAGTGCTATTATAGTCCGCAGAGTTAGCGGTCCTTCTATATATCTTAAATTAACAGTCTTTGTATATTTGGCACGCATGTATTTAATTTGTATTATCTTACTTTAAGAATTTTAATATATATATACTAACGTTTAGAATTTTAATCAAAAGCAGGGTAGAGTTTTATTAAATATAAAACAAATAAAAATCAAATTGTTCTTTGGAAGATTCCATTTGAGGAGTTTAACATTTATAAAATCGTGTTGAAGACCAAAGTTGTGCAAACTGTCTACACTTTTTGTGAGAACCCTAAAGTTGGCGTTTTCATAACTCTTTCTTTGCTGAAAAGACTTTAACAAGATTTTCCATGACGCAACAATCTAGTAGCCGGCTTTAGGCGAGGGTAAATGGAATAAGAGAAGTACCTCGAATAGAAATACTTAGCAAAAATATAATTTTATATGACATATGTTTTTCTGGTAAGATAATTACTCAGTAATAGTATTAAAATGTTATTTAATAAACCTTAATTAATTATAGTTAGTTTTGTTTTATTAAGTACTACAAACCATTATTTATTATATCTCGGATAGTTAAATCCATTGAAAGAATATTTTTAAATATCATATATATCACGTATATTTTTCCGCATATATAGAATATACCAATATATCGTTTATAACCATACCCTTCACGTACCATAAATTGGAAATAATTGAAATTCTATGGTTATGAGTCATATTAGGAGTTAAGACAATAGAAGGGACAAAGTAAAGTTAGGTATTTATGACATATCTTAGATAATTTCATATATGATTGTTACCTTAATTACAAACTTCATGGTAATTTAAGTTTCCGAAATTTGACAAATGTACATCACATTTTTAAAGGCAAAACGCTCAGACGCCTTTAACCCACTCTTAGAAGAGGGTAAATTATGCCCACTCACACACTCTTAAATTATTTAATAATAAACTAGAAGTATTCTTGATTTCGATTGAATTTCGATTTTACTCAAAACAATGATATATATAATTGTTTAATCACGTTTGCATCGTATTTCCTATGCAAATACAAACCTTTTCTTTGAAGGTGTAAGCATAAGCACACATTTCGTTTTTCGAAGGTAATGTCGTTTTAACTTAATAAATAAGTGGCGGATCTCTATTATCCCCTGATTTCGTAACTCCTCGTTGGGCTATTGTTCGTGAGTTTTGGGCACTTCGAAACAAACTTCCACGCTCAAGTGTTTGCGCTCCCGGCTCTTTGGTAAATTGTTATTCATAGCTTTGTATAAACGCTGTTCGCTAGCAAAGAGTGCTTCACTCATACTCTGCACTACAATTGTAATGAAATATTTTTATACTTAAACAAGTTGATTTAACGATAGACGGAAGCCAATAAAACTTAAATAAAAATTAAATAATTTACATCAAAATCATGCATGGGGTTAAAATTTTTAAATAAATTTTATCAATTTTTACCACGAAGACAGGCCGTATGAGGAAGCCGCTCAAAAGCCTATAAAAAGAACTCGGTGTTTCTCTGCCCGACAGAATCTGCAACCACGATATCCACAGCAGAACAAGTATAACCGACGTAGCCGTAAGGATCATCAAGCAGAAGTGACAAAGAGACGACCGCATAGCTCATCCCACTGACAACCGCTGGGAATAAAATTTATTGAGTGGCAACCTCGTACGTGCAAACGCAGCACGGGTCAATCCCACACGATAGAGTGGCGGCCTGCACAATGTTGCGTATAGTCGAACGACGCAGGTGCCTCAGTCCTATACTTTGTGGCAATCTTTGGGGTAGGCCTATGTTCATCAGTAGACTTGTGATAGGCTAAAATGATAACGATAGTGAATTAAGAAACACAATAAGTACAATTTACTGGATATTCGAGCTTTTTGTAAAATTTATTTGTTGTTTTATAGACAAGGTTATTATGAAATGCAGTATAAAATTATATTTAGATAAGCGAGTACAGTAAAAAATATTTAGTTAAGAACTTAAAGCATAATAAGGACGACAATAGTTTACGTATTTCCTCACACAGCATTGATAGCGGACATGCGCATGTCTAGCAATACGCAGCCCTGAACTAACTTAAGTAGCACGATAATGCAAATGAATTTCCACCTTATTGCATTTCATTAAACTGTTTTATTAGAGGTAGCTTTGCAGCACGGTGTGCAATAACGCAATTGTAAGTAACTGTGAAGATGCGACTCGTACGATACACGTACTTGTGCGCAATCGTTGCTCACATTAACAAAATATTCATACAGAATCGCTACGACTTTGCTAAGTTGTTTTCCGTGTGTGCATATACAGTTCTCTGTGTATATACATTTTCGTTAAAGGAAGATAGAGAAAAGAGGAAAAGCATTGGTAGTAAAAGCGAGTAAAACGCCGGCCGGGCCCACAGTGACAGTTGTCAGTACATTCTGGAACACGGGGAGGGATGGTGGTCTCGAGGGAGGCTGATTTTACGGACGACTTTTCGATTTCCCGCGCTTGAATCAGCCACGTGGATTAATAAATTATATAATTATTACGATGTGATTAAACTTCACATAAAATTTTAATGAAATTTAAAATGTGTTTAAACTATGAAACTGTGGAAAACTAAAATATGAATAAATTTGGACTCATGACTGTTGGTACTTGATTATTGTCTTCATTTGACAAAGAATGTAAGTTGTAGCCTTAAGGAATATTTTTTGTTATAATAATTAGTAATCATCAATACTGAGTTAACTGATAAGTCTAATATCTTTCGTCTAATATAAATAAAATCTGTTTTATTTGATAATTTTATTTAAGCAATTTAATTAAACTATCAATTAATAAGAGTAGTAATTATTTTATTTAATCATAATTAAATAAAGGTAATCTATGGTACGCTTATGTCTAGCTTTCAATCTAATATTCTTTTGTCAAAGTATTACCAATGTCTGTAGAAAAATTAAGACTTAAATCAATATATCATAACTTTAAGATAGTTATGATATATTAGTAAATAAACTGGATATACTCGCAAGTGTTCTATTTCAAATATTACGTAAATTATTGTGTACTGTGTTTTGCATAAAAAATCAGTTTTATCACTAATCACAATTATTATACCTCATACTTAAATATAAATTAAGCACAAGCACTATTATTATTAATTCGCATTAACAAAGAAACTATTCAACTGTAAATTCTGTACTAAATTAAAAACTTTCTCAACTATTTAAAAACAATCAAACTGAATACAATTTTATGGAACCGTCTGTTGCTAAATACAAAGTAAAGCTAAATAAAACGACTGGAAACACAGCGCCTGCTACAGCGTAGCAATTGATTAAAACAGAGCTTGTTTTTGCTTAATCTGTTGAATATAACTTTGTAAGCTTCACTAGGACTTTGAAACTCGTTTTGACAACGGAATGGCAACTTTGTTTTGTAACGGTACATTTTCTCATTAGTGCTTGAGCATTTTTTTTTTGTATTTAAATAGTTCTTTGTATCATATTTCAATTAATAAATAGCAGAGCTACGATAACCGAGTCGTTAGGGAAACAGCATGCCCGAAGGGCTTGTACAAATGAGTTTGCGACACTTATGTACGATTTGTATCGATAGCTTGGGCACTTTGACTGGCGAGAGGCTTACCGCCTGACAGGTTATCTCAAATAAGCTCTGGTAAAATGTTGGTTGAAAGGACTTAAATGTCTAGACTTCTCCCGACCCCAATATTGGGTATACTATAGTGAGAGCTTATTTTTTTTAACTCCATTACCATGTTCGAGGATCTTTATTGTTTGTATATAGTCTCTTAACATGACATACCAGCAAGTAATAGTTCAACATTTCGTAGAAAGCTCGTAAGCTACATTTGTAGTAGTGTTTTGGACAAACGGATTTTTTAGTATTTAAGTTCACAAAGTAGTTCATTATTTGGTTTGGGAACACGGTGCGCTGTTATGATCACATTTTATCTGTTTATTAAACTATATTTTTAACAAATGGCAATATAATAATTTAATGACGTATCTAGTCGAAAATCGTATAAAATTTAGAAGTTTTAGACCATAGACCACTTCTGTAAAATTATCTGCTTCAAAAATAAAATTTAAATGAAAAGATAAGGCTTTGATAATATAATCATTGACTGTGTGATCAGAACCAACAAGGTATTGTCTACAACTGTCCAGTACCCACGAAGTTAGAAACTAGAAATGTGACACTATGGTACAAAGTCTCACAATATAAATAAAGGAATAAGTCTGAAAATTAAGGATTTATATACCTCAATTAGTACATAGCGTAGCCAATATTCTTTCAACTGGCGATAAACTCCTTCTCTGCCTAGGAATTGTCTAGGTAGGCACATTCTTACCCATTTCTACCGCCTAACTGCAATGCAATTACCGTAGTATTCTGCTTTGAAAAGTATAATTTCGCGCTGTCGCATCCTTCTTGCGTCGGCATTCCATCTTTATACTCAGGGGTGACACCTGCAACCTTCTTCGATTGAAGTTGTCTGCAGGTGTCCATGGACTGCAGTAGCCAATTACCATAAGGTAGACTGTAAGTGAGTTTTTACCCCCCTCTAAAAAAAAGTAGGGTTAAAAAACTCCATCGTAAACTAGTTAGTGTAAAAGATTCTACCAACTTTTTTTTTAAATGTCAACCTCATATGTACGCGGTGTATCCTGTTGGCTATCGGACGAGGCTCTCACTACCGCCTGATGGCGGAAAATAACCCCGCTATGCATCTCCAATGCGAGAGTATCGGCACAGCGCTCATCAACCCGCTGGCCCAAGTGTGATGTACTACCTACCCACCTTCCTTGCATATGTACCTTCAATGCATTTGTCGGAGCTGTCATGGAGAGTTGTTTTTGTCTAAAAATTGCATCACAGAGCCTTGTAAAAACACACACAGGTCGAAAAAAAATGTTTTTAAGTATTACTTTGCTAAGCAAAAGCCTTGTTTGAATTTTTGGGAGCGTTTAAAAAAAGAAGTAGTTCGCCAGGCTGCCCTCGAAATATTTTTGAATATTATTACTCGAACATCCAAGTAGTTAGTATCCATACGATAGTTTACTTCACCGTTACATAGCTAAGTGAAATGCTACATAACAATCTTAACTATTTCAAGCTGTTATATTGTAGTGGTACAGAACCTTCACGGAAAGTAAGACAGAACGCTCTTGTGTAATTGCATTTTGAATACTGCTTCGGCGGGCTAACAATACTCGATTTTTTTTAAATTACACATTAGGACTACTTATATGTACTAGTGTTTAACTTCGCGTTAAAATATAATTTAACGCTAGTTTAACTACCTTAAACCTAAAGCAGTAAAATATTTCTTTGGGGTCATTATGTTGGTGATAGCTTATAACCAGTCATTTCTTATACGCATTACTAAATTTTTACAGCTCCTTTTATATAAATTACAATCTTGAAAATGTGTCCCACATTTTTTTGTGACTTTTATGCATAAGCTTACATGATTATACATTTCATTTCGTTATTCACATATTTTTAAAATATTAGAAATACAAAAGTTTATTTTGCATTAACTACATACGAGAACTATGTTATTTCTTTGGTGGTTAATATTTTATGATTGTATTCCCTTGTCTAATTTTATCTACTACAAAGGTAGAGCACCGCAAAAAAAGTTTTTCTTCTGCAATTAAATCGATTTCACTATACTACAGTAATCTACGTGTATTATTTTATAAAAGCGATATACCACTCACTCATCATAAATATAAAACCTACAATCTTGAAAATTGGTATGTAAGGAACCTATTAAGAAATTTTCAAGTTTGTAAAAGGTTGTAAGCATCCGCTAAGAAAGAATTTCATGAACAATAATCCCCAAAGAGATGACATGGAAGGTAAAAGCAGTATGGAAGTTGTATGCTTTTGAATTCAAATCGACAATTAGGTTAATACTTTAAAACATTTAAATCCTCTATCAACGCCCTTTTTAAAAACCCATAGAGTTATAGAACAGAGGGTGAATATTTCCATAAAGAAAATTTTATTCACTGTTGTTATAAAGTTGAAATTTAATTAAAATACTTAAGTTTGATCTGAAATATGAATAAGAGATAATTACTTTCGTTTACCTCTGAAAAAAAAAAGAAGTCACGAGTTACAGCTTGTTTTATAATATATAAGTTGAGTTTTATAATATATACGTGGTTAGGTCCTTTCCGGTAGGTGGTGAGATGAGTATGAGAAATAGAATTCATGAACTATTCCACCAAAGCACTATTTATCGAGTCTAAATTTTGATTTTCTTTTTAACTCTTAAGCAACATATTTTGTGAATATGAGTAATTGTAGCCCATAAATATAAATTTTGTTAATAGCTCGACACTGCGCCAGTTACCGGATCCATCTAAGAACCATCCTGGTGACATCATAAGTACAAAAAAAAATCATCAAAATCGGTCAAGCCATTTAGGGTAAGAAGAATTACGTATATTCACAAATCGAAATTTCACACAGTATATTCAAAAAAAAATCAGTTTGTTGAAACTCAGCAATACATAACAGGCTTAGATAATGTGTCAAATTTATGACTGATTTTTCTGATAGGCCTTTGCTTTAAGATTGTACTTCACTTTAACCTCAAAGCTATAATTTATACGTACCAGTAAAGGCCTACAAATCGAATCATTCCATCAAAGCTTCTTGATCGATTTGATCTTATATCGTCAACGACTGGAAAAAAGTTCCTTTGTGAATATATTGACGCCAGTATTTTTTATTATCGTGTAATATCTTTGAAGTGAGCACAAAATATTATATTTCCAAAAGGATTTGACAAGCACCCAATTTTAGCTAAATACGAGTACGGTACGTTGATGGAATGGCATTACTTAATTGTGAAGAAACATTGCAAACGCTAACCAATGACGAGTTCTTTCAAGAGAAATAAAAGCTATCAGCTGTTAGATAAAGTTCGACTTGACGAAGCGTGCAATTTAAAATTGGACGAGAATAATTTAGAATTGTGCTGCCCATTCCAGAAGAGAGAAAATATTTTAAAATTCCTAATAGATTCAATTACAGTTTCAGTTTTATTTCTAGATTGTTCATGTTATTAACGGACTTTATTTTACATAATTACAATGCTTCCTAAAAAAAATGTAGGATGATAAGAATATAGAGATTTTATTGGAACAAACTTAATCAAATTGCAGATAAATTTATTTAATAACGTAGAAACGTAGGGAACATAAAAACAAAATTTAACGCGATAAAATCCCTAAATAATAGTTAAACCTTATTTTAATTGGACGAATACAACATTTTTATATTATAAAAAATAAAAAATCCTATTACTGCATATTTAATAAAGGTATTAAATTTAAAAAAAAAACCCGTATCTGGGATCAAACCCTGGTTTACTGCCGCACGACATACTTACAGGCACGTGTCTTACGCATAAATCTCAACCCATTTCTGTATATTGCACCACACTCATTATTGGTTTTAAATTTTGTTCTGCGTTTCCTGCCTTCTGACAGCTGAACATGTCATTCTTGTGTTTGCACTTACACTTGCAGCAGTGTATTAGTGTTATATTACATATCTTGTACAGTTGACAACTGACGATAGTGTCCGGAATTTATCGCTGTTGTAAACCCCATAATTCTTAAATGAAACCGTTTTCGAATAGTTTGTTTGTATTATATCTTGTTTTTATAATTGCAATGTAATCGTTCTGGTTTTTCGAGACTTTATTTGTATTGCATTTTGTTAAGTTTAATCCCATTACCAACAATCCCCTAGACCAACAATGCTAACGCCGAAGTTTGAAATTTTATCCTTGTCTGCTTCATCTCTGCGCTGTTTCATATGCTTCCCAAAGGACATTGTCGTCCAGCGCCTGTGTGTGGTATAACGTCGGAGCTGTCCAATTTCGTTCTATTTATGTAACCTTTCTTACAAATATTCAGTCCATAGAACGGAGACATATATCACATATCTCCAATAATAAATGATTATTTGACATTAATAATCATAATGCAAATTCAGCGTAAAATTACTGGCACATGATTTTGGTTAAGTTGAAAGAGTTCCATTAAACAAAAATTTAAAATCAATAACCTTCATGTGCCTGTAATTAGTCAATTGTTAGATGAAGGCCTCTTCTAGCCTCTTTCAATGGGAGAAAATACCATGCTTGGCAAACGGATTGTCAATCGCAGTATTAGGTGCTTCGCGCATAGACGCTGCGACTCTTCGTCGGACGGCATGTGATTTTTAAGGCTTAGTCGTCTCTCCGACATAGGAAGTAGCTTTATTTTGTTACGTTGCTACCATGAAACATCAATTATCAAAAACCAATAATTTCCATGACATTTCCAAGGCTTTTCACATTAGCCCCTCTTGTGGCGTATCACCCTCCCCTCTCGTGAGTACTGGCAGTCGCCGTGGGTTTTTACCGTATGGACATATACATAAATAATTTATACTTGCGATGGTCGTCACTTGGTGAAACTTCATCATATTGAAAAACCGGTCGGTTCATTATATAAATAAATAAAATTGGTAGTGAAACTAGTACACTAGGTAATAATAGTTGTCAATGTAGTATGTTATGGTTATAAAATCGTCATGAATTTCTTTAAAACACACGGGAAGAAAGAGAGGGCCTTTGATTCTTACAAATCATTTCACTACCTGTAAAAGTAGATGGAAAAGATTGCAATTATATTCAATTTAAAATTTCAAAACGGAACAGCGAAGAAAGTGCTGTAAATAATTCAATAAAAACGTACGCAATAAAGGAAGCATGTGTTTAACAGTCAAATTTAAAAACATTCCTGTCAGCCACGGAGCGCAATCGAGCGCAATGTTGGGACCGGGCGCTGGTGCATTGTTGCCGTCTCGTGCAACGCGCATTGTTCCACTATGCACCTGCGACGCGCTTCCATTTCTCTTGTTTGTAACTGGAACACACAGACCGCGCGTCTTTTCTGTGCAATTGTGTTGTGCTGCATTGTCTCGTTTCATTTATTCTACGCTATAGAGATACCCGCGACAGTTTTCCCTTTTCTTTGCCAAATATCACAACACTAGACTAATTTAATGTTATACTTCAAGCAAGTTATGAATGATTACATCAGAACTAACATTTTGTTATCTTTGTTAGTTTATAATGTATTGTATATGTACAATAACTTGTGTAGGTATGACTACCTTACCTCACAGCCTGTAAATAGTCCTTGTTCTATAAGGAGGATTAATTACAATTGTCACGCTCGTTAAACGAATTGGTGAACGCCTGTCATTGGTCAAGTATTTTTCGAGATGATAATACCGCCATATGTCGGTAGCCATTGCGCTTTTCAAGGCTCTTTCCTTAGTCACCCCTTATGACACCCAAGAGGAGAAAGTGGGTAGATAGGCTGATACCACACTGCAAAAGTGTGATTTAGAAATTATTGAATTATATTTTAATGGTGCCGGGACGCGAAGTTGTTCTAAACATTACAAATATTTGTGAATCTTGTTTGCAACAAATAATAACAAATTTTTCAGCTAATTGTCCTATGTAATATTCTATGTTGTGTACCCAGCTGGGCAGGGTTGATAAGAGCAGTGCTAGTTTTAAGCATTATTTGAGATGTGGCTCTCCATCACTAGACTGTGAGATTTGGGTTCGCCATAGTCGAATAGATTATTCGCGATCAGGCGTTCGCCATTGGTCAGCAGTTCACCCTGCTGCTGAAAAGATTGACGATTAGAAAAATAGCTGCAATATTCCCCATTATATTATTTGGTAACTGAATGAATCCATGCTTCAATTACTAATTATGAGATAATTTTATACAATATTGAAAATATTAATCCACTGTCAACTGACGATTGAAGAAAAAAAGCGTGAACTGCATTATTGCTTTAGGAAAATCGAACACGTCGTTAACTATTCGAAATACAATTGTTCTGCTCAGTGCACATGACAGTATTGCTCATTTATCATTCTGATATTGCGTGTCATACTGCATCATATCAACTGAATATTCAAAATTTATTGGATTTTTGTCAATTAATTACTTCTTCATATAAAAATTTACAATTTCATTATGAAGATAATTGTTAATTATTTCAATAAATCAAATTAAATTAAATAATGATCAATCCTCAAAATGCAAATTTTAATTGCATCTTTAAAACAATTTCGAACTTACATTTAAAAGAGTGACAAAACATTTTATCGACGTTGTGATAATTAAATATACTAGCGTCGCGCAGTGCCATTTTGTACCTATTTACGGCTCTGCTCCCTTTTCACTTTTCGTAATAATAATATATGAAGTCAAGTTGCACCATTCTTACTCAAAGACAAACATTCCATCCAAAATCATTCGACAGTGTCGTTTTGTTTTTGGAATATTTTCTTTACTATATAATTGTTATGGAATAGTTTTTTTTTGGAAGTTATACTTCTTTTGGCGCATTTAGGCAAAATAAAGATAGTGAATTTTTAAGATGCGCTCGAACACCGACACCTAAAAGCAACACCATGAAGTTAGTTGGTATATAACTATATACAAAGCGTGTTTTATATCAGTGGAAATAAAAAATGTATTCACATATAATAATACATGTGTATTTGTGTGTGATTTTGAATTATAAATGGTGGTGAATGATAATTTTTTGTAAATATTCGTGATAATTTTTTTTTAAGTGTGTTTATTGTAAAGTAAAGTAAAGTAGCAGCCTGTAAGTGCCCACTGCTGGGCAAAGGTTCTCAAATACGAGTATCAGAGAGGGTTTAGGAGCCGGGAAGTGCCCGCCACGCTGCTCTAGTACGGGTTGGCGGGCGTCACAAATCCTCGAAATGATTTCTCAGTCATGCAGGTTTCCTTACGATGTTTTCCTTCACCGCCGAGCACTTGGTAAATATAGAACTTAAAATTGCTATTAACAAATTTAGTGGTGCCGGCACCGGGGATCAAGCCCAGGTCACTCGCGCTAAAGTGAGTGCTCTGACTGCTAGGCTACCACGAATTTATTGACTTGAGGTTAACTGTCGGTAAATATTCTTTTTATTTTTAATATTTTTAGTATTTTTTAAGTCATCGATTGCATTTAATGTCTTTTTTCACAAACAACGAGTACTGGCACACTGGATAAAATTTTTAGTTAATTTGGTTAGTTACGCTAAAGAAGTATAACTTCTTACGTGCGTACATAAGTAACAACACGTGTTTTTGTTGCCATTGCCAGTTCAATGATTTATTATATAGCCCTTCATGTAGAGTAAAAACCCAGTGATCAATGTTTTATATACTCGTAACATCTAGTAACCACAACGCTGTGACCATCCGGAATTCAGGCGCACGGTCCACTGCCCTCTCATCAATCATTCCGATATTGCGTGACACATCAACTTGCGATCCACACACAAACACACAGAGCCACTGACAACCGTTCTGTTAGCTCGCCCGTCGAAATTTATATTTTCTGTACAGCATGGACAAAGCAATACCAAATTTCAAATTCCATTTCTCACAACTTCAAAAACAATCATTTAATTTTTAATAAAATGTTATATGGAATAAAATGTTATAAAAACAATATTTAAAATTTTATTACAAGATGTATATATAATATATGATGATTTTTAACTACCAGTAAAAGTATTTATTCATGCTATTGAATAATATGTCTTTGGTAAATGTTTTTTTTATTAGGGAAAGGAGGCAAACGAGCAAGCCGCTTACCTGATGGTAAGTAAATATCGTCGCCCACCTGCCGGCCTTTAAAGATATTTGCGGGGTGAGAGAGGGCTTTGGGCCGTCCGGTTACCTCATTCACCGAACGAAATACAGAAGTACAAAATGCCTCTAATTCACGCCAGTATTCTTCGATGTTGTGCTACTATCCCAAAGTAGTACCAAAGTTACCGATTGGCTCTACCGTGTAAAAAAGTATACTGTAGGAAAAACATAGACTACAAAAAAGTGATATGGTGTATTAACAAAATATCACACCGAAGGTAAATTAATGTTTTGCTCATTGTATTCATAGAAATAAATGTTACTAATTTATATTTAAATAAACCATACAAAGGCTCCTAAAATTATTTAAAACATTATTTCTGTAATTGTCGTGTATTTATATACTTTATGAAAAGGGATGAATATATTAATCAATATACATGGTCTTTGTTTTTCGTCATACTGCGCTCTGCACTGAAATTTAGATAAATATATAAAAATATATATGAATTTCACATTCACTGTGAATCAAGAATGATGTTTTAAGCAACTATATTTTGCAATGAAAATTAGTTATGAAATGATTAGAACTCGTTATTCTGTCGCCCAGAAGTAACGACCCATGATAAGGTGATGGGTGCTAAAGCTAGTGAAATTACTGGGAATTTGAAACTCAAATGACCGATGTATTAGGAAACCGAACTCCGTGATGTGCTTAATAAAACTTTCCAATTTAAATTTCTGTATGTGACTGTATCTGTTATGAACTGAGTCACAACCTTATTATTAAGCTAATATCTTGGTCGTCTCACTACTTAGTTTCTAAAAAAAACAATTCTCAACTTAAGCTGATCAATAAAACGGTGGTGCTTTTTATTACGCTATCATGTTGTACGTGTAAATGTAAACAACTAAAAATTGACGGCAATAATAATACTGTTTGAAAAAGTGAACGGTTAAATTTATATCAATATTTAAACCGAATCTTTTTGGTTATAAAATAAAAAGAGTGTTTTGCATAAAAACTGACAATAAAAATTTATGAATAAATTAAAATTCAATTAATTATTTAAAATTTCGATAATTAGCTTTCTTTTGATTGTAAATGTCGATAGTTACCTGAGTAATTAATGTTTATTTAGTCTATGAATTATTATAATTAAGTATGTTTATGTGTATTTTTTATTCCACAGCCCTGTGCTCAACATACAGGCAATCCATGTTGATTTACGTCGTTACGATCAAGAGTGTTTAACTGTTTATATATAAATCATTGTTATGACGAACAACTCAAGGAATCATTTATTGAAGTTATACTTATTTTGGTGCGTTTGGGAAAAATTATGAGTGAATTTTTACTATGCGTGCGAACACCGACATCTAAAATTAACAGGATGAAGTGGGTTTCTAAAAGTCTCTTAATTTATTACGATGCGCGCGCACATCGACATCTAAAAATAACAGGATGAAGTTGGTTTCTTTAAATTATCTTGGTAACTACTATGAACACTATAACTAGTGTATATTCTCCATAGTAACTATATTCAAAGTGGTTATTCAAATGTATCAATCTTTAACACACGTGTTTTGCATTAGTGGAGACAAAACAATTTATTCAAACATAATTATAAATGTGCATTTGTGTGTGATTTTAAATTATATGTGGTGGTGAATGATAATTTATTGTGAGTATTCGTGAAGAAAGTGGATTATATGTAATAAACATTTTAAGTGGGTTTTGAGGTTAAATGTCGGTATGTATTCTTTTTATATGTTTAGTTACACTAAAAAAGTATAACTTCTTACGTGCGTATATAAATACACACACGTTATTTTTTGATACTCAATGTCCTTTTTTTATATTACTGTCTTAAATTTATTTTTAATAATAAATTACAGATTCATACACAATTAAAACAAGTGAAATTAATTCCAAAGTATGCTATAATTTTGTAAAATATGTGAGATATTTGCAATACACAAAGGCAGTGAAAAGGAAGTGATTAACAAATATAAAACCAAAAATCCAATAACGTCAAAAGTGAACGGTCGACGTAGTATTTGCTTCTCGTCAGACGAATTTGTGGGCGAGCACTCTACACCAGAATAGAATGAAATTCAAACACATCATAACAACGATGTACAACTATACCTATTTTGAGCATAAAGCTAATTTTATTTTAGCTACCACATATAGCAAAACCAGGAATTGAGAAATTGTAAATGGTGCGTTGGATTAACAATGAAATTAAATAAAAATTATTTAGAATCCTAATACTTATATATGTTCGTGTTATATAAAAAGTAACAATAATAACAGGTTTTCCTCGACCCTTCTCGTCTTCGAAGTCCTGATATGAATCAAAACAACAGAATTTTAATGGTTTCAAAGGTTTCAATACATCAAGATTTAATTACATAATAATAACAGTACTATACAGTACTATCTTCATACCTAAAAGATATTAATGACATAGACATCAATTAAATACAAACAAAAAAATCAATAAGATAAATGAAATAATATAAAAAAAAATATAAAGGCCTTCCCTAAAGTTATTGATTCGGCCGATGTGTCTTACAAAACAAGTAAAATCTTTTTGATTTACTAATAATATCCGCGTCTTGACCGATTTTCGTCATTTTCCGCAAGTGTACGCGCAAATACAGACGCACTAATTCGAGTTTACCTTACCGTATTCGACATAACATTTATAGTGCGAGATTGGAGAAAGTATCAGATGCAGTGTATGTGACACGCATGCAACACAACCAGACCGAACAGCCAGGTTGTTGGTTGGGAATCAGTTTACTTAGGAATCCAACACAGAAGCCATGGTTTGACCTTAACTCGTTTCTTAATAGTAAGCACGAAAGTGAGTTAACGTTGAAAATGCAATTACCGGAACTGGTTTTGATAAGTCTAGTGGGAGCTCCTAGCTCTCTATCAAAAGCGAAAATCTGGTATATATTTCTTAAAAAGGTTGTCCATATTCACTATTCCAGGTAAGAGATAGGTCAGTGCCTACGCCGACTACCCGTGTCCCCATTTCCAGTTTCTGAAATTTAGAATCGAAGTAATTGTAATTATATTCTGCCATCAGTCAGACGCCACAACCTTGTCCGTGTATCAGCAGGGTATACCGTTTGAGAGTTGTTGCATTTAGAGAAAATGTACTGTAAACAGAGTATGATAGATACTATTGTATCAAAAACGCAGTGTAACGTAACGCGACTCTGTTCAAACTCGGAAATACAATGAAACAGAAAATTCAAGTGCTTAACGCAAACCAGACGCATTTCCTTGAGATGAAAGGGATTTAATCTCATTTTCAAATATTTAAGACAAAAATGTTTAATATTCTACGTTCGTCGCGGAAATAAATGAAATATGCTAATGTGTTTCATTTATTTGCCAAGCTTATTAATTTATTAATTAAATTTTAGGAAATCACTGTTTTCAATTCACCATTCCAAAGTCAACTAAGAATATCTTATCTATAATTAAACGATTACGACATGCAAAAATTAAAAAAACCTAGATTAATATAAACACTATACGTATTTTGTATTCACAGTGCCGGAAAAGAAATGTACTTTAAATAAAAAAAAGTCGTTGGCTTAAGTCACATAAACGCTAGTCGAGTCTAGTCGATTGTGGGTGAAATCGAACAAAAAGAATGTGCGATTGTGACAGAAGTGACACGACGAGTAAACAAGAAAAGCGGGATTGCGCCTTCCATTCTCGTCACTTGTCATGCCGGGAGTTGTTTGAAAATATAGTTTCACATGAATGCTTCTCTGAAAAATGTTAGAGGAAGCCTACATTTTTGTCCCTTAGATTTTAAATTTATTTCTATACCTAATTTGATTATAATTATATTTAATTGTTACATCTGGGCGTTCGTTTTAATTTGATAGTACGTGAGTGATCAGGGTTTGTATACTAGTGCCACTAAAATTGTTAATACCACTGAATTTACCACGTGATCGGTGGTGATGTACGTGGATCGGTCACAATATTTTATAGTGAGGAAACCCGCATATCTTAGAAATAATAAAAAATATTATTTCGAGGACATGTTTAGTTGCCAACCCGCACTAAAGCACCATGGCGGACCCTTCTTCAAAAACTCACTTCTTATTTTGCTTCAAGAAAGTATCACAATCATCGAAATTTTTCTTACTTTTTCATTTTATTTGGGAAAGGGTCTTTTCCATAAACAGTACTTTTTATGGCCTCCGGTTACTTCACTTCACTCACCGAACAAAACGCAGAAGGACAAGATGATCTACTTCATGCCGGTATCCTGCGAGGTCGTGGTACTACCACGGTCGATAACCATTCTAGTAGCAGCAAAAACTGCCACTTGACTCTATCACGTACTTGTGGTGGTTACTGTTCCCTACATTTCGTTATGAAAAATGCCTAGCAAATATCACTACTGCAGAAATATTGTAAAATTACCATCTCGATCCTCGAGGGAAAATACACAGACCGGTGACAGAAGCGTCTAATATGCGTAGTGGTTTAATGTTTTTTCATGAAATTTATTACATAACACTTGTGTTACCCACAATAAGTGATGATGTTGTTAGATCAGTTACATAGCTGTTATTATGGTTCGACACCCTGAATATACCGTAATGCGAAACCGATTGATTCTAAATTTGTTGTGAAACAAGTACATGTGTTAAATATATTTCATAATGATGGAGTGTGTTTAGGTCAATATATATCTTCTTTAAGAAAAGGAGTCGTATTTTTTTGCTTCAAATCCTATTTATCTATGTGAATCCTGGGCGGATATACGTATAAATGTAATACTGCATACTGTTAAGGTAACCCTAATTAAAATAAAAATAAAAAGTCACACTTCATATTACATGATTTAGCGCAAAGAATATTAATATATTTGTCAACGTTATCTAAAGATGTATTAAATTTTCTACTCGTATTATCATATTTTTTCCTTTTTTCAAGAGACATAAATAATGAACCAAAGTCACTAAAATGATGGTGACATATTATCCGTGCGTGAGAGGATAATGAAATTAGAGTTTTTATTTTGTATGTAAAACATTATATCGTACGTTCAAAACGTTGAAATATCGGTATTTTAATTTCGACCCAGGTTCGATCTCCAGAGTTAGCAAAATAAAAAAACTTTAATTTAAATTATAATTGAAAACATCGTGAATATACCTGAGTGTCTGAGCATGTAAGGTCATCCAACAGTCATTGAAACAACATGGACGACACTACCTTTTCCATTTAAAAAATGCACCTTTACAGTAAACGTGTCTTATGTCAGGTTTCACAGCTGAAGATTATGATTTGTTAATTTTGAACAGCCTGTGTAATTCAGAGCTGCTTGATATAGGATGATTACCTTGGTTTGTAGTTATATTACTCACATTTGAGTGCATGAAAAAAAATCCATCCCCAATCTCCAAAACCAAATTAGATAAAGATTTTGATAATAAAGATCAACATAAAAAATACTAAATACTACGATAATAAAAAACAGATAATTGTTAACTCCTAAACTAAAAATAATTAAAAAATATGGAGCCTCTAATTGAGCATAGACAGATGATCAAATTAATTTGTATTTATCACATTACGTGATGTCCTTTTACTACGTGTAAAACATATGCTACATACAGTTAAACGTTGAACGCCTTGTGTAAATTTTATATGACAATCAATACATTTTTTGTATTGATACATATATATATCAATTATCCTATTTTTTTATTTAATGAGAATAGTATTCTTTACATAGAGTATGTACACTTTTAATATCGATCGATTCGAGAGCTGTCAGAAATTTGACAAATCACATTTACATGTGGTGACTTACATTGACCTTATTATTTAGCAGCATTAAAGTGGTAAATTAAATGCAGCAATACTTACTTCCTTGCTTTAGACGATATGTACACAATTAATTGATCAGTACAATAATTGCGAATTTTCTTTATTAGTAATGATTCTTAAATAACAAAACAACATTTTTTTTGATGTTTGTTTTATAAACAAAATCAAAACTTTACACTTTGTTATGATACTGGCATTGTTTTAAAAATTAGAACTTTCTAGGAGTTGCTATTCAGCAATATATTTAATAACCTAAATGAGACGGCTAAGTGCTAAGTATTTAAAATAAACGCTGAAATCAAAATTATAGTTCTCATCAGTTTAATATTACCGTCAACAGTTTTTTGAAATCTGTGTAGCAGTTTTCACAATAATAATTTACTCCTAATCATTCATTACGACCGTATGTGAGTTCTTAGCCACGAAGCGCATTAGCGACGGTGACAGTTCATCCATCTTGTTTGTTACTCGGTTAATTAAGTCTTTCTAGTAAAGTATCATAGTAGAGTTGCGCAATTTAATTATTCAATAAAACGACACGAGTATTGTAGTTTTTCACCATAATTTTTATTATTAATATTTTATTAACATAAATCATAAATAATTTTTTATAAGATTCGCTCCGAATGTAGGCATACTAATTTAAAAAAATAATTTATAAGCTAAAATCTTGACGACATGACCATGGTGGCTTGAAAATCTGCCATATCCTTTCTTCCGTGATTGCTGTAAGACGGTATTAATGGAAAAACCTTGAAACTCTCACGGCAATCTCAGAGAGCAAATCTGGCGACGATGCTTGCCCGTCACGTTTCGTTTCTATGATTGATGATATATGACTACGGTGAGTCTTGTCAAATGGAAATCCTTAATCACTGGCCTTCATCAGTGAGAAGTATGAGTGCATATATATATACATAAGTACTTTTATAAACTACATGCATGTAAACTATATTTATATAGTCATGAATATATATTAATGTATTTAAAACATACATTTCATTTTACCATTTATATCATAAAATCACACTAGACATTCGCAATTTTCCAAATACGTTTTCAATGTTTTAAACCCGAAACAGATTCATTAAAAATATAATATTACACAAAGGAGACAACATTAAGTCGAATCATAACGTTACGGAATAAAAGGTTTTTGTGAAAAATTTAAATTACATCACATTTTCAGTATAGCAAAAAAGTAAATAAAGTTACGAATCAGAAATTCGAAACAATTTATTTGAGATTGAAAATGTCATCAGATTATCAACAATAAAACTATTGCAAACAAAATCTTTCGTAATATTCTTTTAAATAAAGGAATATTTATCATACAAGGCTGTTGTTGACATGTGGAAAATTGTGGTCATGAATAATGGTAGTAGGTGACAAGTTGTCAGTGGGCCTGTACCACGCGGTACAGCTCCCTACAGGATGATACTGACCGCACTTATTTTGCTTACACCATATTACACTTCTTTCACATCTTTTTTTAAAAATAACTTAATATTGGCATAAATATTATAAAAAAATATTAAATATGAAGTGTTTAAATTTCAAACTCAGAATAAAAAAAATTAGAGAAAAATAATAATTCTTTTACTTTTCGCGTGGTCTCGGCTACTTAGAATATATGATTTCTAAAATTAATAGTAAAATAAACATTAGCACAATACTCGTCTTAAGATTAGAGAAATGATAATGTGCATTATTAGAGGCAACCAGATATCACACGTTACAATCAGAAGAAAGAAACACTAATTTACGCTGACTTCGGCCGTTACTCAAACCCAGGACTTATCTGTAGGTTAAACCAATAGCCCTCACGGTAATATACGTAATTTGTTACCTAGAAATTAAATAAAGTAATGATTTTACGTTAAGCATAAAAATGTTTATCATTCAAATTATAACGTGTGAAGCCTTAAACTTGTAACTGTATACTATAGAGTCCCAAAATCATAACAGGAGTACTCAATTTAACGGTCTCGTTAACAAGCGGTTCTCGCCATAAATCGTTCGATACTGCGACTATAGTTGAATTACTGAGGACGCGAAAATTTGTTGCTAGCTGTAATTAATTGTCGTTTTATTATAATAATTACGTTATAAATTATACTGATCAGTTTAATCGGGCTCAACACTAAAGAAAAACAAGAAAAAGAAACCAAGGCAAGGGTACAGTACTTGTCCTTCTCGACTACTCATGGCTGTTTTTAATTTTTCATATCTAAGCTGATGACCTTCAGCTATACCTATCTTACCTACCATATGATGCTACTGACTGTATAAATCGAAGCAATTAGGATTTGGAATGATTTGCAGAGTGGTCAAAAATAAATTCTTTAGTGTTGAATATATCTAAAACAAAATTTTTGATATTAGGATCAACTTATGTAATACATAAAATATCTGTATCCTCACCCCAAAACAGTCTTAGAGGGAGAAATTATCCAACGGGTTGAAGAGGTTCGCAACCTCCGTCTGAAAATGGATGGGTTGCTACGGTATGGAGGGTTACGTGTTAGATATAGTACGTACGTGTTTCTATAGGCTTAATATACTTATAAAGTACGTGAATACCTAAGTATAAATCTGAGAGTTACACTTTGTGAAACACAAATTTTATCTAAATTAAATTACTGCTACTCAGTCTATGGCCCACGTCTTCTAGCTCAAACAATGAGACTCCTTCAACGAGTGAAAAATGCTTGGGCGCGATATTGCTTCTATTTACTTAGACCAAAGTAAATTTCTTAATATGGCTTAAATCCGCTAGTCTGTTAGTCGGAATAATTATGAAAAAAACTCCTGAGTTCACTTGTATAAAAACTCACCTAGTCAACTAAATTTAATTAACATCATACACGTGTCTCACAATATCTCCTAATTGTTCCGAGAGGCAGTTTTCGGTATTTAGCAATAAAATGTTGGACTAATCTCCCGCCTCCTCTACGCGATATCAGATCTTTGGCTCATTTTAAAATAAAGTATATTTTACTTCTTTTAGGCCTTTAAGAAAACTAGAAGGGTAGATATAACAGTGTTGTGTGTTAAGATTTAAGGGATAAATTTTATTAATTATAGAAATTAATTTTCAAGTTTCGTTTTATTTACATAAGTTATTCTAATGTGTTTTTCTGTGGTGTATATTTAGCAGATAATTGTTTTCAAAATTATTAAATAATGTCATTAATTTTAAATTGTATTCCCTCAACATCAATATATTTTTCTTTATAACATGTTTGTTATTTTCTTTCTTTTAGTTTTAACAGTTAAATAGTGTCTGTTTAACTGTTCCAGAGGTTTAACATTCAACAAGGTCAGCAATAGAATATCAGCGCTATACCTACACTGCTGCCCCATAATGCTGAGTCGAATGCCTTATCGTTGCTATTATTAAACATACTGTATTATCTTTTATAACTTTGTTATCTTTTAGCATCGAATAAACTTTGTTTCTTTCTTTTTTTCTAAAATTGTAAGGTAAGATTATATATGCGTGGATAACATTACCTATACTAGCAACGTCAGTGCCCACTAAATAACATGTTGTTAACATTTAAAAATAATAAGAACAGCTATCTAAAAACTGCCTTAATATTTAGCAAGTCTTCAGTCCCACACTTACCTAAAGAACTATTTTCCTTCCTACAGTTTTATTCTATTAACGACCCGCCCCAGCTTTTGCTTATTGTTTTACATGTTCTCGAAATATATTTTTATTATTTCTTAGACATGCAAGGTGTTTGCGTTCATCATAGAGTACGTGGTAAATATTATTATAGTGCGGCAATAGTATTAGTAGCTGTTTGGTTTTAATCGATTAAAGCGAGTGCTCTGTTCCCTGGCTACCAAAACTCTAATTAAGTGTTATTAATAAATTCAGAAAGTTCTGAAAAAATATAATTCATAATAACGACTTTAGTACCACAACTTTTTCCTAGTCTTAGTCTTAAAATTTACAGAAACGAATGATCTATTAAAAATAGCAACGTTTTACGCAATCGGGAACCGTTTTTGATACCATTCACATACTAAAACTAATATTATAATATAGTAAAATAAAGATAACAAAAATTTTAAGTTTAATGATTTTATTTAAATCAATGTTGGGGCCGTTTACTTCAAATTACTCCGTATACTGCACAATTTAGTTCGATGAAGACGCTCTAGATTATTTGAAACGAATAATAGGTTTTCTGGGTTTGTGAATTCTGTTTACTGTTATGAAAAATACGAGAAGAACTACGGTCTTAGGAATATAAAACTATGACGTATTCTATGTATATGGTTGAGTACGTGTGAGTGCTTATTTCAACAATTAGCGCGTACAATTGTGGCTCTCTAACAAATTCAGTTTGGAAGACAGTGGTACGAAGCTGATGTCATAGTAGAAATCGGCCAGGAAGACTTCACACAGACATTACAAGTTAAAGAAATAACCTCAAATGATACTACAAAATAACATTTTTTTTAAATAAAAATTACTTTAATTTTAAGGATATCGGACGTAATTATACCAAAAATAATTTATAATTGATAAATAGTAACGAAGATACCAAAATAGATATCATACTAACTTTTCCTCTTGAAAATATTACTGTATATGAAATATAAGTAAATAAAACATCGACGTAATGTATGGTTGTACCTACTACTCTGTTATTCGCCAATGGAAAATTTACATTGATCCCATTGTTGTTTATCAGCCATTAATATAGATTGAGTTGCTATTAGTTCTCAAGGGGTCTAACCACACGGGATATTTATTTATTGAACCATGGTGACTGATTTCTATTCTGATCGGATAGTACTTGGACCTCTATTAATAAGGAGCGGGCGGGCAAGAATAAATTGAATTCCAAAATTATAATTTAAATAAACTTGCTTTGTAGAATTAAGATTGTTAAATTTAATCCATAAAACGATTACTAGCTACAAAAATGCATAAATAAATAAAAGTAAACAACTATTTTCAGTACCATATCATTGTAATATATGATGAGACATAATTCGCATAGACTTTAGAAGTAATATATGCCTAACCTAATCGTGATCAATGAAAATAACTAAGTTAAGTACGCATGTTGCAAAAGCTTCACTCAAAATTAACACACAGTCGAAAAAAATTATTAAAAAAAACCGGCTAGTACTGAATTTTTAATGTCGGCTTCAGAGAAGCGTTTGAATTTATATTTCAAAGAAAAATTTTACGCAGGAAATAATTATTATATTACTTCACAATTTATGAACAACATATCAAGGGTTTCAAGTATTCCTTTTTTTTCAAACACTACTATTTTCATTTTAATTGTTCCGAAATTAATCCACTTCCTTAAGACTTGTTTCTGTGATTAGAGCTGTGGGCAAGAACAGGCCTTTGGTTAAAGTTTTGACGCCGTGTCAGCGTGTCAGTAATTGAATCTTGTGGGTCCTGCGCCACCGTAGTCCTATTTGTTCAATGATTGCTTGCGAAAACTGCCCGCTTTGACTTTGTTCGAGGAATGAATATGGTTGTTGACTAGTTCTCCTTATCATTTGAATATAATGAGAGTGTCGTACTCTACGACGTACGTTTCATACGGTGAATAATAATATTATGTTTATTCGAATCCACATATTTTTTTGTTTTAAACGAGTATGTTAATAAATTATTACAAAAATCGGCTAGCTTAAGTGGCATTGACATAGATATATTGCAGTACTGACAACTATTGGAGAAAAAAGGTTCTCAAGTGAAAGCTTCTCACAAGCAAATGCAGTGTAAGATTTCTCCCAAAAGATCGAGTAACGATCTGCACAGTGTTGCGGAAAGTTGACGGCTCAGGTCAGAAGATTACTTTGTGGAAATCTTTGGAAGAGGTCTGTGTTCAGGCTCAACTTGTAACAGGCTGTAATGATGAAAAAGTAGACTGGTAAATTACCGAAAAGAAAATAGATATTTGTATAACATTCGGTCACATGTTTAGATTACCTAATCTTTTTTGCTCTTTTTGCAACATGCAACATTTAAGTGCAGTGGTAGCTCAGGGGCTGAAGACATGTTTGATTTTGTATGAAAATAGTATTCCATATAACTTACATATGTTACCACTTAAACACAATTTTAATGCCACATGCAGGCAGTATTATAAAATATTAGGAGTACGTATGGACGATATATGAAAGAAATCTGCATTTGTGTGTAAGCGCGAAATTATAATGAAATATAATGAATTTTAATTAATATTATTTATTTAATTGTGAGATCCACTAAACCGTTCTAGGTTAGCATACGAGGCTATTGAAGTTCCAAAACCCTGAGGAAAATAAATTCCTTTAGAAAAGACAAGATAACTTAAATCGTTTGAAGTATTTCATTAAGATAAGAAAATCGAACTTAGTGATCTAACGAACAACGCAAAACCTATAAAATTATTTTACTAACGAAACACAAAGTCATAAAAAAAAAGAAAGTCGTAACTCATCGGTAATCGCTATTCGCAGTCGATATAATATTTGTGCAGTTAGACATTATTGGATTTCGCCTCTTAATATATTGTAATTGTCCTGTATGTACTTTTTTCTCCCATCTTATTACATCGGGCGAATGAAGGTGTAAAAGTTGTTAATAATTGTCTTCTTTATCATATTTTTAATATTTTCTAATAATACTCCAATACGCAGTACAACTTATTACTTAAATTATTTATGGATTATTCCTCGTTAGCCATATTTGCCTCTCTAAATTTCAACATACTTACTACACTTTACTTTAAGAACATAATAATACAAAAGCTTAAGATGTAAATAAATCTTCAAATACAGCAGAATTACAAACTCCGAACAAGTTGCAACAATAGATATTCCATTTTTAGTTTATATTTGTTTTATGCTAACTGGCTAAGAATATGGTGATAAATGACAATTTTTTTTTCACAGATAAGTAATCGGTAAACACATGTTTGCACCGTCGACAAAAGCGGCCTGGTGGCTGGCAACATTTTTGGCTGTTTTTGTCACAGGTATATTCATATAGTTATTTACGCTACGCATCGCAACGTATCTGCAGCACCTCTGGCGTTGCCGGCCTTTATGGGTATTTGGGAGATGGGAGGGAGGATGCGGAGGGGGGTGGGGGTGCTGATGGGAAGTTGACCTCTGGTTACCTCACTCACCGAACGAAACGTAGAAGCACAAGATGCCTCTAATTCACGCTGGTTTTATGTAAACCTTTAGGGTTTATGAGAAACAAAAATAATTTCTTAATTATTAAACTACCGAAGCTTAATTCATTAAACTACAAAAGCAATCGTTTTTAACCTATAATACACTGCTGCATTTATGTAATTAATAAATTTGCTCAAGGTAATTATATTAAAACAAACAATGTCTTGAAGGTGAAATGCCAATCCAGGCTGAAGTTGAGCCAGAGTTTCTTCAGGAGTTGGAAAACCATACCGTGACACAAGGCCGCGAAGTATATTTCACCTGCGTCGTTAATCATCTTTCCAACTATAGGGTAAGTTTTACATCAATAAATATTTGTTGATTTTCTTTTCTTTTCAGAAAACTATTGATATTTAACATATATTATCAAAAGGTGAGTAACTATTATCGTCTCTAATATTTCTTTGTTATAATAACCTCTTAGTTTCTCCCTCCTAGTTTTGTTTATAATATAAGAATAACAAACGAGCCAACAATCTACCTGGTGGTAAGGGATTACTCCTACCCATAGATACTACACCTCTAGCCCAAAGACGTCTACAACCATCTTTAAACACAGAAGGCTACAGATGAGTTATCACATCTGTGGACTAAGTTGAAATAAAATTATTTTTTAACATAAATGGTTTTTATTTTCTTTTTATTTAAAGGCACACCAAGTATAGTATACACATATTAATACATTTATTTACACCACAAACAAAATACCGATGCAAATTTATAAGTCTCCATTGCAATCATTTTAATTATCATTAATACGATTCACTTTCTTTTTCTTTAACAGCTTCTTCTTTAACAGCTGAAAGGCTTCAACAAAATCTCTTACAGTAGTTGGCAAACCATGCATGGAAGATGTTTATATTTACCACGCTGACATGTGGATTATAGCCACTAAAATTTATTATAGCAAATGAAGGTCTAGTTCCTAGGAAATAATGCATGAAAAATTTGATTTGTATATAAAAACTGAGGAATGCCATTTAAGACTAGAGTGAGAAACAGTGTGAATAATGTGTGTGTGAAGTCGGTTTTAGATAAATAGTCGTAGTAACCAAGAGTTAGCAAATGTCGTTTGATAGTCTGGACGTAAAAAGGAATGTTTTAATAAAAAAATGCCTAATGTAGTAAATATATTTTATAAAAATTGATAAAATTTAAACGGTTGACACGTCATTCAAATTACGCAAATGACGAAGCAGTGGTAATCTGCTAATAGGGCCTATATTTTTACGTCAATATATTATTGTATTGTGATTATTATATATTTCGCTACATTATGATTTAACATTACATTTTCACACTAAACAAGCTTAATACGGACCGTATCTATCTTGAACATTTATGATTTCACATTCACAATATTTCACACTCCCGTGAAATATGTGGGTTCCTCTGTGGTCTAATAAGGGCTTTATACATTATACTTACCTTCTTGATTAGTTGCTCTTCTGAAAGTATTGTCAAAAAATATCGCTAGATCTAAATCGACAAAGACATAATTCTTTAAAGTTTTATAATGTATTTAGCAATTAAACTTTGGTACTTTAAATTTGGAAATGTAAATAATTAAAACCTAGTTGTTTATTTGAATAGTTCTGATTCATATTTATATTGTTCACGACAAATACCAGTTTTATACCGGTTAAAAGTGGAATTTTTTGTTACAACTTCACGGCACAAGATGAATTACACATTACTTTGCATATTGTTTAGTTAAGCTCTTTCGGTATAATGATTTCTAGTATTTACGCGAACACTACACATTTGAAATGAAACTATTCATTACGGATTTTAAAGCGTTTAATTAAGTTTTTAAATTCCCGTGGTTTCGATTGCTTTACTGCAACCGTGGTCACGGTGGGGCTGAGGAGTTAGTCGTCCAGATATCATAGTTATCTCGGGCTACCTTCAGCTTTTATTTATTAATTTTATGTCCGATCTTTGCAGCCTCGCGAATCATCCTTGGCAGGAATCTTTGTTCTTTTACAAAGTTTTGGGTCTATCAAATCTGATATAATGGTTGGGACGATCAACGATTGCAGTGTTTCACGTCAGCTATGTATTCTTTAACGTGGGTCCTTACAGAATTTTTAGTTTGCCCTATGTAAGAGAGACCACATCCACAATCAAGCTTGTACACTCCTGCCTATTGTAGAGGGATATTGCACTTGACAGATGGTAAAAATTTACTTTCGCCGGCTTCAAAAACGTTTTTATAGAAGCCTTCTTCAATATATAGCCAATCTTGTCCGTAAGGCCTCGTAAATACGCCTCTTTCGCTATATTTGGACTGAATATTATGTGATCGATAAGATTTTATTTACTATTATATGAAATATATGCTAACAAAAAGGGTACTAATTTTTCCGTTGCTGGTAACATATTTCTGATATTAGATGAAGGACTTTGATGTTAAATGAGATAAGTGTTTACTTTATTATACCATGTTACCAGATAACATACCATCTTTTTATAAAATTTTTGACCTTATTAACCTCTTGAATTTACTCCGTATATTTTAGAAATTCAATTACACTATTTTTTCTTTGGATACTAAATCACACAAACGAATTATTTTGTACCTGAAATAATTTTTAGACCTTACTTAACTGGAGTTGACGATGACAAATAAAAAAGGTACTAAAACATTAAAGTAAACATAATTGCAAATTAAAATTTAGATACTATTTGTACACAGAAAGGGATATCGTTTGTATATAATTATAAGGGAATGTTATTCAAAGCGCGGAAGTACAAGTTAATTAGACAGATTCTACAAAACTGCTCTGCGTTCGCCCGGAACATTTCGCTCATTGCGTAATTAGAAGCAGGAGCGTGGTAGCATTTACACTTTACGTTAATACTAGAACTCCCTCTGTGGTTGCCATCAACTTGACATCGTGAGTAAATTTAATTTTGTTTCCTTCTTTATTTATTTTTTTAACGAGCAAGTGGCTCACCTGATCGTAAATGATTACCGTCGCACACGTACATTTTCAACATCAAAGGAGCTGCAGCTGCGTTGCCGGCCCTGAAGGATATTTGGGAGATGGGAGAGAGGTTAAGGAATGGGCAAAGGGTTACCTCACTGCTAAAGCCGCTGCTTGGCTTTACTACTACAAACAATAGCTGTCATATGAAAGCGAGAGAGAAAGGGTTGAAACCGCAACCGAAAGAAAAGGTGCCGCAGTTAGAACATTACAAGAATTGAATAATATAACAGAAATATAGCTCATAGTGGTGATTTTGCCGTCTGTCGAAAACCGTGAGATTTCTCAGGCTTTTCTCTCACCGTACCACACGATAAATCGTTTCATTCAGTAATTCTCAGAACAGTTCAATGTTTTTTTTTTTATAAAGGAAATAGTAATCAATTAAGAGGCCACAGTAGCACATACAACGTGTTGTGATTCGATAGCTTTTATTATTTCATAACTACGCATAATTCAAATCACCTTTTAGCTCATCTTTAAGATTAATAAGTAGATTCAAAATAGGCACCTATTAAGAATTCTAAATAACACTAATTTAACATTCTACATTATGTTTAGTAATAGTAATACTCTATAATAAAACTATTCAAGTTTTTATTAAACTTAAAGTATACAAATAAGAATGAGTTTGAATATTAGTTGCACTGTTTGCTTGACCGAGCAAGCTATCTGAGTGATATGAATTGTTCCGCACAAACACGTACAATTTTAACGAGCGCCTGGGGCACCGCGTTCAAAAGCCTGCCTTATATAACTCAAGCCCGAAAGAATGATGGACTAAAAATTCTGATAAGTAACGTGACTAATTTATCAGACGTCCCTTGTTTAAGAAAATAATCTTTATTAATTTGTGCATTTAATAATAATACCGAACAAAAACAATTATGTCTTGAATTAAAAATTTCTTTTCATTGAATATACTTCCTACTTTCCTAGTACTAGGGCCATACTGCACTATATAAATCGCGATCTTGCCCGACCAGCAAATACTATGCTTTCACAAAATAACAGCTCAACGTAGCAGAATAAACTGCTGCTTTTCGTGATATTTAATCTTCGTTCTGAGCGGTCTCTTCAGCGACAAAAGAACCAGCCCCCTTGTCACCACGGCTGAAATTGCGCCGCATATTGGGTCATCACATCCGATAATCTCTGCGATAAACGTCACAAATATATAAAGGCTCAAATTAGCGATATAATCCCATTTCACCGTATAGCTCAGGGCTACAGCACCTGCTTAATTTCATATCACACCATTAAGTTTGTTAATTACAGTTTAAACTGTTGAATTTACCACGTACTCGATGCTGACGAAAAATATCGTGAAGAAACCGCATGTCTGATAAATAATAAAAAATACACGCCGAGGACATGTTACGAAGTCCGCCAATCTGCACTGAAGCAGCATGGTGGAACCATCCCGACTCCTAAACGCTCTCCTTTAAAATTTACCTAATTCAGCGGCTTCTGGTATAGCTCCGATCCTAATAAGAGGACCATGGTGACCGATTGCCTCAATCATAAGCCAACCGGAGGCAATATATGTGAAAACTTAAATTTGGTTTTTCGGTTATACGAGTAGTTGCAGTGCTGCATTCGTCCAAAGCGCTACCTCGGATATGGGAAAGTAAAGACGAGTTTGCGAATTAACTTGCGGCACTATGCTATATCCAGCGCAGTTGACAACTGCCGATCGCATTCGAAAATGGTCAGCGCGGTTAAGATCGGCCAGGAATACATCACCCGTGATAAGAGAGGCCACTTGTAGCATCTCACAAATAGACTTTGTCTTTCTTCTAAGGAAACAAATTCATGCCGTCAAATCTCTTAACATCTTCAAAAAATCCGTAAGGCTCTAAAATCGAAGAAATATTTATAGGTAAATATTTCTTCTATTTTAGAGCCTTAGACCAGAGTCTTCTAGATGTCGTGAAATTACCGTGGCGGGATAGAGTTCCTACATTTTTTGGCAAGAAATTCCTCGAAAACAATACTCGTCGACGCCTTTACGATTTCTGAAGCTGCCCGTAAGCTTTTGCCGTCAGAAATGTTTACTACATTATTTGATTAGATTTTAAAGCGATGTAGTGCGCAATTAATTATGTAGTCGAAACACCTAGAACACGAGTGCGGTTTCAGCCACTCCCAAGTTTTTGTTTGTTGACTTTCAGTGTATTATTTTCGTTGGGTTAGACAGTTTTTCATACCTCTCTTGTTTTCGCAGTAAAGCTCAGGTCAAAATTATAATGTAGCATTTTATTTCCTAAATGTAATGATTTAGGCATAGCATCTATACACTGCGTATAAAGGAAAGGGCAAACCGATTATATAATACTAGGAACTTTTCTTACACCAACACTAACAAATCTAATAAATCTCTCCAAACGCGCACTAAAGTGTTAAATAATGACCTCAGAGCAAACGTTTGAACGATACCTTGCTTTTTGCAGTTTGTATATTAGCTGGTAACGTGTTCCAAAGTCTAATGGCATTAGAGCTAAAAGAATTGTATGAAAAGCCAGTACGGCGGAAGGGAAGAGTGGAATATGAAACAGCGATGTTATCAAAAGTTATCAAAGGTAGTGATTTCATATCTAATTAAGACAGCTTCCGACTAAAATAGCCTAATACTCAGTAGAATTGATTGTGACTATAGAGAATTGTGTAGACTAATCGGAAATACGACTTAGATCGGAATTGACATTGGACACGTCATTAATGCCTCTAACTTCACTCTGAGCCTAAATCATTGGATTATCAGATGATATAAGCAGCGAATATGAGACGTTATGAGATTTTAAAAGATTAATAAAGACAGAGAATTCTGCCTTGAGGAAGGATATACTAAGATAAGATGAGAACCAGTCCCATTTTTTATTCAAAACAAATAAGTATTCTTTCATAAGTTCATTGTATTTCACTGACGAAAGTATAGTAAAAGTTTCGGGCTACTTCTTTGTCAGCACTCATTATTCCATTTTTTTTGAGTATGTAGTTTTTTGCTTAAGCAATATTTTGCGAAAATAATATCTCTTTACCCTTCGCGGCTGAAATAAAGTCGGTAAGCCAAAGACCAGATCCGTAGGCCGGGAAGGCTGGTGCTCAAGAGTGTCAGCCTGCCTGATCCGTCAGCCTCCGGGTAGCGGACTCGAGGGGTCCGTTGCCTTCGTGGGTTTGGAGACCGTTATGGATGTTCTGCTCCCGAAGAGGAGCTTCCGAGTGTGGCCGGCGCTGGTGCAATCGTGGTTGTGTGCAAATGCGTTCCCGTGGCCCTGCCTCTATGCAGCAAATGTGGAATACTGTAAGGTTTTAGTGAGCACAAGCCCCATATAGCCTGTCCTTACCCTAGCAAGGGCAGGTATGCGGTAGGTACGTATAAAAGGCTCCACTACAATATTCACTTTAAGCAGTTACAAAGATTATATATCTCTAAAAAGAGAAAATTATATCAAAGATTTTTAATTTTCGCGACGGAACTCTTACCATTTCCCAGATAAATAGCCTAAGTTTCTCCTTGTCCTCTAGTTTCTAGTGAAAGTCTCGTCAGTTAGTCAGTACAGCCATTTCAAAGATTAGCCCGAACAAACAGATAGACAGGCAAAATAAGAGGAACTAATTTTTGAGTTGTGGTATCGTGCAAATAATCATATGAATAAATAATAAAGCAGTTATTTTGGAATCGAAGACAGTCTTAAATTTAATATATCATATGTATAGTTATTTATAAGCTTGCAACCAGCACTCCACATAGGGGATCAAACTCAGGTCTCCTGATTTGGAAGCAGAGCCCTTAACGATTTATCTATCGTGGCAACTGTAGACAAATTTAACATAAATCTACATTGTTGTTTGTTACTATAAATAATTTTTCTAATCACCTTTCGACAGAGATATATAGTTTCCTAGTAATAATAACTAACATGGTTACTACCAATACTAGTAATTAAAATGAAATTTGTATTTTGATACATCAACAATCTATCGGCCTTGGTTCATTTAATACATTCCAAAATTTTCCATTTCAATTTTAATTAACTACGTGAAAGCAGCATCAGTGGTAATTCTGAATAGTTTTCGAAGTAGCCAGCCATTGAAGTATAGACAGACGATTATTTTATTTCCAATTAGTATCAAAATGTATCTGGAATAGTATTCGATTATGGTTACAAAAAACTATTTGAATCCTAATAATTTGTAAAATAAAAGACACAAACTTCATTTAATTAATTTTTGAGCATTGGCGAATAAAGCATTAAAGTCATCGTCTACGTAAAAAAAACTCTATACAGGTATATTAGTGACGGATACACGATAGAGTTACCCATAGTTCACTGCACTAGTTTAGGTATTTAAAATCTAATATATATTGTGATGGTAAAACCTCAGTAAAGCAACGTGATGCATTTTTACTTACTCCAATACCATCTCAAAAATGAGAGAAGGCTCCTAGCAGTCGGTTGTTTATAAGCTACTATTTTACTTTTTAGTAGTTGTGGATTGATACCAACCCGAGATGACCGCTTCAGGAACTTGACGAGCCCACTTTAGACCGGAGTTGGTGGTGGTGCTTCCGAGTAATCCCTTTTCTGGCACCCATGGCCTCTTGGTGACGATCTCGGTGAATTTCCACGTGAAAATGGAGGAAGGCTCGACTTGTATTCATTAAGTGAGAGGGGTAAAAGGCGTCCTCTCCTGAGGAGATACCGACTGAAGTAGCCGGCGCTGGAGGGTTGCATGAGTGTACATGACTGTTACCGGGGCCAAGTCAATATGTTGCAAAGATTGAACACTGTGAAGTTTAAGTCGGTGCAAGCCCGATGTAACCCATCCCCGTCGTCCCTACATAATTTATTTTAATTACTGAAAAGATAATCCATGTGGTGGCGTAAATAAATCTGCCATCCCAATTAGCGTCGTAAAAAACTACTTAGGGAAAATTGCAAACAATTATCATGGCCTCCGAAAATATGCTTGATGTCCAAAAAAGCTCGACATAAATTATACAGATCGGCCACCTCGGGTCAATCCTCCCCATAAAGAGGTTAGCCGTGTAAATTATTCTTGGTTCACCAAGTGGGAGACCAAGCCACGGTTAGTAAACAGGCCACGACGAGGAGAGAACCAGTTCGGGGGGCGCCCTACCTACTCTATACTGCCTTTGTCTTCAAATATTTCGAATATAAATATTACATTGATGTTCACAATACATTATACAGTACCGTTGTTCTGAATTATTCATAATAAAACACTTCATTTTCTAAACAAAGACAAGCGAATGTAATCTGAAACACAACACGTTAATAATAGGTGGCAACGCTTCTGCGTTCTAGTGGCTAGAAAATGTTAGCTCACGTGCAGGCGCTCGTCGGATATAATTCTCACAAACAATGAAATTGTTGGTAATTTATTTTCCAACCACAACAAAGCGAGATGTCGCATGAAAAATTGCGCGAAAACGCCTGGGACGCGACTCCGCACATTCCTCGGATGAAACTCTACAATTTACCGTGTCGCATACTCACTTTTACTAACATTTCCTACAATTACAACGTTTAAGTCGTATTAGGTTTTGTTGATAAAGTAACATAAAACAAGTGGAAATATAATACAAAAGCAAAGAAGTTTACGCATGCACGCACCTAACTCACGCTTCTTATTCCTTATTTAAAAATGTTAATGAATAGATATTTATTTGTGGATAGTTAAGAAACTGAAAATAACACTGGGCGCAATTCGACTATTTGAAGGACTAATATTTACTAAGTATGCCGTTAATATGGTATTGAATAACTTTAGATTTGTAAAGAGTGTAGTAAGAGTTTTCAACCTTTACATCTTAATGTGCGCATTTTGGTGCTAAAAAGTGAACCGGTATATAATCTCCTGGAGAGGCGAAAATTGGATTGTGGAAGCTCATGACTCGAGCGTCTTCTCTGGTAACTCGTACCGTATGGAGTACCGTAACTTCTGCCTGCGCCAATGCTTCGTACTGTATGGAAATCCCTAACCTATCAATATACGGGTATGTACCGTATGAAAATAAGATAATCTCTCCTTCTCTCTTATTTGATCGCTTCTGAGTTGACCATCTATGACCTGTATTGGGTATACGGTCGTGAGAGTTTATTTTTAATTTGAAAATAAATAATGCCTAAAGTATTTCTTAAAAAAATATTTTTGCTTTCTTTAGGTAGCGTGGATAAAATCAGACTCTAAAGCGATTCTTGCGATTCACACGAATATGGTGGCTTTAAATCCTCGGCTGTCAGTGACCTACAATAACCACAACACATGGAAGTTACATGTCAGTAATGTTCAAGCAAACGATTCAGGCACATATATGTGCCAAGTAAATACGGACCCAATGAAAAGTCAGGTAAGATTGAAAAAAAGCAAATATTTTTATTTATTTACAAAATTTTTACACAAATTTCAACCTTTTCATACCTAAGTTATGCAGCATGGCGAATTTTGAAATAATACTATATAAATTTAATTTATTTTCCCGCTCAGAGTTTAAGTTTAATTCAGCGTGGAAATCCAGCCAGCGTACATACCACAAGAATTAGTGCTTCATGATCTTTTTAATTATTGGATTGTAGTTATTGCAAATGTAATTGGTACAATGATTTCATACCAATGAAATGTTTAATTACAAAACAAATTAAATTAATTTCACATTATTTAGACAAACATAACTTTTTAACATTACGGTCTGCTAATCTGAAACACTCATAAAGATTCTTTTTTATAAATTAGAAATAGCTTACTCTAGGTTTCTTTCTTTAATTGTTAACGAAGAGATAAAATTAAACGACGAAAAGTTATTACAGACATTCTTGTTCATATTAATTGCTAATAATTTCTTCTATTACTAATTCTTTTATAGTGCGTTTTAGTGCGCGAGCTCATCGTGCCTTTGATCATTCGTTTTTGTAGCCTTGTTTGACATGTAACTTTGTTCAAGTTATTTTATAAATACTTAGTTCAACCGGTCTAAGAAATAGCACTTGCATCATTGTACAATACATACAAAACAATAATACAATAGTGTCATTTTACTAAAATCCAAAAAATAACTCGATGAGTACATCCTTAACTCTTATAGTAACTTACATCGTAAACCATCGTTACTTTATTAACAGATGGGTCACTTGTCTGTAGTGATCCCGCCAGATATAGTGGACACGGTGACAGAAGGCAGTTCAGCACGAGAAGGTGGCAGCATACGATTAACATGCAGTGCAACGGGCGTACCACCACCAACGGTAATGTGGAGGCGAGAACATAACCGACCTATTGTGTTCAGACAAGATGGCGGCCGGGAGAAAAAAGGTATGTCGATTATTATACTTATACAAATATTCTAGTTTCGATTAGTTGATTGAAACAATAGGGTCATAGTAAAATCTAACGAATCGGCTGCTTTTGCTTTTGCCTAATATATGCTCTTTTTTGTTAAACTTAATAGAATCAAGTAGCAAAACTTCATGTTGAAGGTGTTATTGGTATCGTAAATGTGGCGAGCAATCACAAATCTTATGACTTTCTTCATTAGAACATCCATGTATGATCGTGTAACTTTTGAACGACTTGAACGATTGTGGTAGGACCACAATAAATTAATATTCATGCAATATATTGGTACTATCGAGATGATAATTCATAGCTATGCTAAGATCTAAGGTAGCTAAGCAGATACTCGTATTTGAGAAGCAGGCATTTGCCCAGCTGTGAGCACTTACAGGCTGCTACTTTTATGCTAAGGTTCGATAGGAAGGGCTGTAGTCTTGTTTTTCACAAATTCTATTTTTATGGACTCAAATTAAAAAAATTCTCTACATATATTGTTTATATATTGGTTTAAAAGTCAAGGTTTTATGGCCAAAAAGTAAATCACATATGGTTGGAGTATAAGCTTATCTATTACTATTTTGATATAAATAAAAATAGTTTCGAATAAAAAGAAGAAAAATAAAGGCAAGGTAACCAGTGCTGGAAAAGAGAAAGGTCTGGTTACCGGCAGAAAAACCTGTAGAAGATCACGCGCAATAGAATTCGCATGGAAGATGAAACTCTTAGCCCTTTGTAAGCCGTTGAAAATAAATGGGCTTAAAATAAGGCCTTTTACTCTAATCTCGCAATACATAGATCGTAAGAATTGGTGACTGAGACGGGGTTGGAGAATGCTGGTCATGCCTAGAGAAAATAAAGAAGGTATGACTACTCGCGCTGTAGTTGCACAGTAACAACAAGAAGACTCTGCGGCAAGCAGTTCGATCTAGCGCGAAGAACAACTATGCGTTTTTAAAAGAACCAAGCGCGCCGCAAAGAAAAACAAGTACATCTCCAAAAATGGCAACTGAGTACTTTGCAAGAGGATCAAACGCGGTACCAGGAAGAGCATATACGCCGCCTGGAAGAACCACTACGTACCATGCAAGCGGAGTTTCTGCGAGTCACTGAAAAAGCGTGGACCGATGAATGCGAAATAAGAGCGCTAGTGAAGGATATAGCAAAAACAAAAGTTTCCGACGTTTAAGATATTATATTGACTACAAAACTCTAAATTGCCTAACAAAAAACCTCATCGTGGATAGCACAATTTGAAGCCATAGAACGTGAAAATGGTTGAACTGCAGAGTCAGCGTTAACGACGTTACCTTTGGGCCTCAACAATCAGGCTCTTTCGGTGTTATTTTATTGTGCTCTACCCTTTTCCACTTCCTCCCTTAAAAAAATTTACCACTCTCATCACTATCTCATTTCTTAGATTGTAGTACATGAATGCAGTCTTCTGAGGATGGAATAAGAGACTCTGCAAGTTATATATAATTCTATGAAATAAGCCGTTGTTTTGACTCTTGGGGTTGAAGCTGTTCGACACAATCCTCGCAATGAGCAAATAAGAGAAATACCAGTTATCGAAGGAAGTAAATATCATCGAATATCTAAGTTGAGATGTTTTCGGAGTGGAAAGACTCATTCTAACGCTGATTCTTTGTCAAAAGACCATGCATTGTTGACTGTGTTGTGAACAAAAAGAGAAGAAAACACTTACTTTTAAAAAGATTGCCGTCAATGCAGCATTGAATGCAGTAATGAAGCAATGCGATTTGAGTAGCAAATTGCCTAACTCATTTTAGAATATCTTAAATCGAGTTTATTGCGGCCAAAATGGAACAATATTGGCAGCAAAAATGTAGCAACGTAAAACTACTAAGCCCAATACAATTGTATGATTTTGTATAACAACCTTCTATGTTGAAAATGTAAAGCAGCACCAGGTAGTATGCCTCCTATAACTCATTGTACCACGGCCGAAATTAAACGAGGTTTGAAAGCTTGTCATTACCGACCAGCGGGTGGATATTTGGGCGTTAAAGAAAATATTATTCAAAATTAAACGAACTTTTTACTGGCTTATGACTACCATTATGATGTGGAAGATTGATGTCAAGAATGTGTTAAATGTTCATCAGTGAAAGAACCTCAGATGCGAAATAAAGGACCGTTAATTCTTTACAATGTTGGAGCACTTTGGGAAAGAATAGGTCTCGATATAGCTGGTACATTTAAATTTTCCGTTGGAAGTTAAGGTAATACATCAATTTTACAAAAGTCTTTGCGTTACCCAACCAGAAAGTAGTCAAGGTAGCTAAAACGTTAGTCAATGAAGTATTTAGTAGGCTTAGTATTAATTAAGCCAAATTTAGTTGATAGTCGATGGAAGGATTGGGGCCGAGTATATTCCCTTGTTTTTCTCATCTTATACTACGAGATGAGAAGAGGAGGAACTACGGCTTATGAAAGCACCGCAGTTACTCTTGCGTACACAAATTTTTGAAGAGAAGTAAGACTCTCCACTCACTTGCTTTCCGAATTGCCTCCAGATACCAGAATATGGGAGAAGATACAAGAAATTTATTCACATACACGAGATGCACATTTTTCAACAATAATAAACATGATATGATCGCATTAGTAACTGTCAAGGTTTTACTCAAACGATGCTGTTCTGGCGTCATTATTGTGTGTGAAGAAAGCGAATAATTTTCAAAACTTCAGGCCATCTGGGAAGGTATTTACCGAATAACTACATGAATTAACGACATTACATACTGGATAAAAAACCTTTAAAAGTTGTAAACGTAGACAGACTTGCGCGGTATTAGGAGCCCAGAGATGCTCGGGACGACCATGTCCTGGAGAGGAAGAATGTTGACTAAATTGTAACAAACGCTCAGTAACGTTTTTTCATCAAATGACATGACAAGAAAAATAATTTTATAAATTACGAAGATTTTAATAAACTTTGGTTGTTTTTAAAAAAATAATAAATTTTGTTTCGAGAATATTCTGGAATAATCGAAAATAAGAGACAAAGACCATCAAAGTTCGGCACTATGTAAAACACCGGAGCTCGCTAGCGGGCAGTTCACTGCTAAGCTCCTAGGTAAATGGAAGAAAAGTAACAAAAGAAGAGAAAAAGTAATAAAATAAGAGAAAAAGAAAGAACGAGACAAGAAAATGTATGAAGCACTGGAAGAGAAAGAGGACTGGTTACCGGCAAAAAACCCATGGAAGATCAAGAGCAAGTTGGTAAATTTTTACTTATTTGCAAACTTCGCAAGAAATTATATACTGAAATGAAGCCAATTTTCAAGGAACACTATCGTGTTCACATTGCAATAACATGAAAGCTCTATGGTCCTCAACAACCTTCACTTAGATATTGAGAGGTGAAAGAGTTACACTTTTTTTATTATAAGTTTATCATAGCATTTGAAACAAAGTATTTATTAAGTAAATTGAACCTCTGCGTGACATCGGCATAATAGAATCCAAGGATGCTGAAGCAGAAGCATTTTGTACTATACTAAATCTAACATCAAAAGGATGATAAACGACATCTAAACAAGTGTTCGGTATACGACTTGTAACACATCGTGTCACATTCGAGTACATACGAGTATTGTGCCCTCAGAACAAAATACGCGAGTGTTGTGTTGAGAAATACTTTACTGTAACAGGCAAAAGCGGACCGAAACATAAGTTATCAAAATTCAAATAACTAGAACTAAACTTTAATCTATCATACTTCTTTTTCATCATCAGTCTATTTTAATTCATGCCAATTGTGTTCGGCATAGTTGGATGGATTATCCACCAGCAATCGGCTTTGTCTGTAAGTCGGAGGAGATAAGAGGTTGACCTTGAGAGAAAAAGATGGTAAATACCTCATTACACTGCATATTATTATATTATCATTATTGTATTCATAATATATAATTAATGGTTAAAACTGTTAACATTTTTATAAATAAAACATAACCGCGCCCATTTCGGTCATGTGAAGTTTCTCGATTTACAGTTTATATGACTTGAAACATCTGAAATTTAATTAGCGAAAATCGATTTATGCCGATTCCGATCGATTCTTCAGTAACAAGACACGCCTCCAGTCACATCCTATCTCCCGAAGAAAGAAAAAACGTTGAGGAAGCCGTTTGGCTATGCTGTATAGTGCAAAATGAAACCTATGGGCGTAGGTGATTTAATTATAGAAATTCAACACATTTATAGACAAATCAAAGCAACGAAAATCGTTAAAAAACTACGCATATTATTGAGGCTCTGCGTATTGCGGTATTGTGAATGCAGATCTAGGAAGACAGTTAAATGAGACTACGGATCTCTATGTACGAGTATCTTGCTTTTAGTTGATTATAAATAAAGTAACTTAGATTGAAGTCGAAAATTCTAGACAACCCGATATAAAATGTTACTTATTAATATTACACGCTCTCTTTTTTTCAGTAGTATAGTAGAATACTATAGTTAGTGTATTTTATTACACTGTTGAGAGAGAATGTTATAGAAAATGTACAATGTTGACTATTAAGTCAACCTCTCGTGCATGTACTGTACCCAGGCGACCGACTGAATGATGATGAAAAATCAATGTGGTATTCGAACCCAGAACCCACAGATTATGTGCTTGTGCGAATAGCAGATGAATCTTCTATTTAAATTAATTTGACACAAATAAATATCCAGTATTCTAGTTTGTAATATTTCTTCAATCATTGATACAATGTTTCGTTATTTTTTTTTTCATAAGCAGACTTTATTTTGAATTACATTATTATAATAGGATTCATTTCTAATCGTACTTAATGTTTTAATATTTTTGTTTCCATAATCACATATCAATTCAATGTTTTTACAAACTAATTTCAGAAGTTTGATGTAGTTTAATTATACTTTTTATTTTTATGTTCATTTATCACGATATCATTTTAACATTTCGACTTTTGTTCAGAAAAGTGTTGCGATATCGCTAGTGTATTTAAGTCAATATTTATATTCTCCCCTTCGCAAGAAAATCTTTTCAAGTAAACCTCATAAATATTTATAACACTTACGGGACAAGTAGTACGAATAGTGCCCTAAGTGCACACCTGTGGGCTTTTGTGACAGTTTGTAATACTACGAGAACTACACTTTTACGTTACTCTTTTCCTAAGCCCAATCGTGGCTTTAAACGAACGTATAACACTATAAGATTTTTTTTATTATTTAAGAAATTATTGAAATGCAGGTTACGTATATCCATGAACCCTCTCACATTTGAATTATTATAAACTAACAACTTTTGCTTCATTAGTTTATAAAATTTGACTTTTTTCTTGAGCCAAAATCTTCAAATATTTTGTATTTATGTTTTTACGGTGAAGTGATCTAAAATATGTACGAAATAAAAAAAAAATAAGAACATAATAAAAATAAGGAATACGAGTAATAAGACTAATGAATATCCAGATTCTTTATGATTTCCCCTGGCGGGATTAGAACCCACGTCTGTCAGCTTCGTAGCAGAGACACTACCAACAGCCAGGCTATCGGGTTGTAGTTTTTGCAACAATATCAGAATTGAAATAAGTCGTCGTGCAAATGTTTATACACAAAAACGTACAGGTGTAACCTTGAATATGGAAGTAAGTAGAAATGAACGTAAAGCATAGGATCTATCGATACTGCTCTTATTGTTAACCCTTTATAGTGAGTTTCCCTTTTCCCCTAGGTGCCAAAAGACGCCATTTTATTGAAGAGACTTTTTTCCAATTCAATCTACTTTGCATTGTCCCCGACACTCACATGAAGCATTACACCTAGACCCCGACGCCTCCCATATCCCCCCTTGCACTTGCTTCCGAGCATTTACTTCTCTTTCCAATGGATTTTATTTACGCAAGAGAAAGCAAGCTTTAATACATATATCGCTGAAAACAATAAGGCGCCCGGCTACGAGATATAAAAGCTTTGAGTTACTCTCCCGTTTCTTTTAGTTGGATTCCTTTTGAAATGAATCGAATAATTTGTGGATTTTTATGCTTAAAGCTAAAATTGTTATTTGCGAATACTTTAACAAAAGTGTTTTAATAACGAGAAGATTATTTGCATGTGTCCTTTAAAACTATCATTTACTCGTTCATTCGACATTATAAGTTTTAATTATTTAATACAATTTATCTCACTGAAAATAAACGTAATATTTAATTTGAAAGAATATTTTCATGAGAGAAATACGAACTTATTTCGACCACAGAAAATACCACTTCGCAGTAACTTTAATCGACTTCCTTTAACAAGTTTCTTTCGGGTCCTCTCACATCGTCCCGTTCGCAGATCTGCAGCAAAAAGGATAACCGCTCGCTCTGGGCTGAATATTTATGAAGTTTTTGTATGCCGTCTAATGATATTTCATTAAGTTACAGCTTTTTGTGATAATTAGTGTAAGTCTAACTGTACTATATTATGTACTAAAATACAAGGTATCCGTGTGTCCTTTATGAGATTAATGCATAATCAATAATAATCAATAATCATAAGTCTACAATAAAATGTATAGTTTCAGTACAGCATTTTAACTCCTGTTTTAATTTCAAAACGAATATACTATCGCGCACGATCTCATTGTGAACTTTGCCGATTGCCGTCACCCGTCGAATGTTACAAATTGTATAGGAAACTCGTTATCTTGTCAATACACATAACAATGTTGTTGAAACAATAGCACGCTAACCAAACAATCGACTAATAATTTCGCTCGGCAAACTGCCACATACCAAATGGAAATTTTGTGTTCCACCAGCGGCTTTGGTCTCCTTAATGTACGTGCATGAGATGTTTAATGGTGCTTGTTGGTCAATTGTTAATGGATTGTTTATGATGCGTATAATTGGAAACTTTCGCTTTGAATTGTATTTTAATATGAAAACGAATGGAATGTTATATTATATTGATAGAATAACCTTCACATGTACTAAACTTATAGTTAATTAGATTATTATCATCATATTTCAAGATTTTTTAACCTTAAATATCCATGAAGTTAGAACTACTGCCAATCTCCACTCGGCATTTTCCGTTCAGGTGCATATTATTATGACAAGTTGTGTGGAACTTTTTTGTATCACGTTTAATAATCGTTTAAGTATTTATTACAAAAATAGTATTTATCTATAAAACCACTGTAGCAAGGGTTCATTATCTATAAAACCACTGTAGCAAGAATGCCTCCATATCTGAAGACACGAGTTCGAACCCATACGTGGAGAACACGTACCATTGAGTTTTTTTTTATTTGTAACCAATGTTTGGCCACTAAAATGTCTATAAGCTCACCAGCTTTCTAATTGTCCTAAATAAGATCTGTTGAAAAGTAGGTGGAAACGACAAAAATAAATGTCTGAACTTCTGACTATCCCGGTTTTGGATGACAGCTTATTTATATATTATAATAACTTCTTTCTTCTTCAGTTATCTAACAAAAATATTTTTACAACTATTTTAACCGAAAAACTGTCAAGCACACTTAAAAAAGAATTTTTGCTTATTTCTCATTACCCACCGTAGTACACATGCCAAATTTCAAGACTCAATCTCATTTGGTTGCAAAGATAAGAGTAGTTGAAAAACCCCCAGGGATTTTATAAGTGCCAAACCAGCCAGTCTCCGCCCGGCATCCGTTGTATGGCATCCTTTGTATGTGTAGGTTAGATTATAAAACCAAATAAATATTATAACTGGAGCGTTTTTTCGCGCCTTTGTTATCAACTGCATAGGTTCAAAATTTCATGTTTTTATCTCATTTGGTTTTTAGATGAGGGGTGTGGATTTTTTTATTATTTTTTCATAATTGTTCACGACGGAATATTTGTGCATTTAAGTGTTTTTTCCATAGAATTGAAAGTCGTAATCAGTTTTAAAAAAAATATTTTTGTCAATTAGTTTAACCAATAAATTGTCGCATTTTAGTCATCAACTACAGGGGTCTACAGTCTCTGTTTCATTTCGTTGGCGAGATAATGGGTAGGGGAAAAAAGATGCCTAGGGATATGTATAGAAAATATCAAATTTCAAGTCTCATACATATCGGGGTCGTGGAAAAAAACACTCAGGGAATATATGTGTATAAATAATATAGATTAGTCTAACAGACTATCTTCGCCTGGCATCCGTAGTATATGATTTCATCATAGGAACAATAAAAATTAAACAATTGAATTCTTTTTTTAAAGTTTTGTGATAATTTCATAGGTTAAGATATATTGGAATAAAATTCCAAGTATTCATTTGGTTATTCAGGTAAGGGATGTGGAAAGCTTTATGACGTTTTCATGTTTTTAATTTTTTTTCAAATTGGTTTTACCATTATGAAAGTAAATTTAAGGTAGTTTAAACAAAAAATTGTATAAGCGATTGGAAATGTTATTTAAGTATTTCGTTATAAACCACATTATGGTTAAAAAATACGCAAATTAAATTTCAATTCAATCGAAGCCAGCAAAGTACGATCAGTATTTTTATACGTTGTTGATCCTTTTATTGATGATACTATGATAACCATGACTTATCTTAATTTCTAATTTCGACTACTATTAACAGTTGTCTACTGACATATTATGATACCGTAAGCGTACGCGTAAACACAAAGGCGCTCACTAGTCTTCACCTATTTCATGTACTCGATACTATAGCTCAGAAATAAGCCAGCGCAATTGGTAAAGGAATATTTTCTCACAAGCTGCGTTAAGTGATGAGTGAATGATGAGAGCCTAAGACATAATTACTAAACAGATCACGTGGATTTGCGCTTATTGTACCTGACTGCTGAGTCGTGAGTCTTGTATTTGAACCTCAGTCGAATGGAATATTTGCGCTACACCCGTGCTCAAATAAGTATTTAAAAGTGATAAAAAGGTTATCTCTTAGAATATTGAGGTACTAGTATATTTAGAGTGAGGCGCTTCGTCAGTAATTTCATTATGCCTGATTGCATCTAAATACCTGCCGGTCCATCGGTCGCCAGCCCACATTCTCCTGCAAAAATCACAATTGAAGTCGGAATAACTGGTGCTAACCGCCATGGTCGAAATCGAACAGGAGGTAATGTAAGCGACGTTACTGTTTACTGCTGGTAGCGAGACTTCAGATTATTAATTGGGGATAAATTTGGTTAGTGGTGATCACTTACCATCAGATGAACTATGTGCTAATCTGTGTCATCTTCACTAAAATATATACTGCCATCGCAGTGAACGCTGCACAAGTAGATTCTACACGGATAGAACTTATTTTAAAATTACGAAAACGAAAAAAAATAAAACATTTTTACAATTTCCTCTTTATGATTTCAATATCCACTCACTTCATTGTAGATAATATATCGGATATCCAAGAAGGGCGACCATTGCGTAGCGAATTACCAATTTTATAAGTTAGGTATCCGTGCGAATGTCACCGCAGTAACCATAACGTTTTAGTGGCCGTTTACCCCTCGTTGGAACACTTCGTATTTTTAATAAAAAACGCAATATAGTTTTCCTCAAGTGAAAAGCGAGCGAAGAAAGCCGTGGAATTTTCAATTTTAAAAATTTAATTTCTTTAAACAATTGGACTTAACGAAGTTGGAATCTCAAGCCTTTTAAACGTAAGTTTCTTAGAATGAGGCAGTTACAAAACGAAGTTTATTTTATGACCAACAATTCCAGAAAGTACATTCAGATATACATAAATTAAGCTCCTCGCATTATAATACATTTGGCTGCAAATAATATTTTATACACAGTAGTAAAATAATTTGCAAAAAAATAATCTACCTTCCCACGTAAAAGTGGGTCATCGAGAGAGGGAATATAGGTTCGTAATTGGTACTTATGAGCGGTTTCACTTGTTAAAATTTAATAATATTATTGGCATGATCAATGACTCGAGTTTATATTTAAAAATAGTGTGTTTTTCATGACAGTAAATTAATAATCAATAATTTAATATATCCTGTATAATCCTAAAATAATTTTATTGAAATTAGGATCATAATTTCAATAAAATTAGTTCTATCCCAATTAAAACAAGTTTTAATTACTTACATAATATTATTTATAATAAGAAATTAGATAAACTACTAGCAAAAGTACATAAAAGTTTTTACAGAGGAAGAGCCTAAAGTCTGCACTGGCTATCATCAAGAAACTGCTGTCCATGCGATTAGGCTCGTAATAGCATGTTCAAATAATGAATAATTTGATTAAATTAATGTGTAAAATTTTTCATTCTGGGTGCAGAATATCATTTAAATTGTTTTAGTGCTGATTTTGAAACGGTGCAAAATATTTAATAAGTGTCTTTAAAACAAATTCAATCATTCATTTACTTAGAGAAGAAAAAAAGGAGAACAGATAATTATGAAGAAATTACCTTACCCATTTCTGCCGCCAATCAACAGTGCGTTTACCGGTTTGAAAGATGCAACCCTCTTCGATTGAAGTAGTTGATGGGTTGCAGTAGCGATTTTCCATCAGTTGGACTGTTAGCTCGTTTTTCACCCCCAATCTAATCAAAAAAAATTCAAGATCTGTTTTTATGATGTGCCGCATCGCAGTGCAGTAATCGTAGTTTTGTGCAATTTGGGTCTGGCGTATTTGGATAGGCACATCAGCCAATTGCCAAAGCCTCAGCCGAAAGTCAGTAACGTCCGTCAGCAAGAGGCGTTACCCGTTGGAAAAAAAGATGGTATATTCCGCTTTACACCCAATTTGCCCCTAAATATTTACATGATTAATAGTTTAAAAAATAAAGTTATTTCTATAATGTCAGTTATTCGTAAACAAAACATGAGTCTGTCTTTTCGTAAAAGCTACATAGGTCGTCTGTTATCGAGGAAAATGGATAAAAGTCCCATTTATAACCAGGTAACGGAACTAAATCGTACTTGCTTATGAAAGTTTTGATCAGCGGTAACACTTTTTTGAAATACATCAAAGTGGAAGTTGATTCGAGCAAAAATATAAGAGGTCTCCCAAAAAAAAAGAAAGTAATTTTGAAATTGACTATAGTGTACATACTGCCAACGAAAAAGTTGTTTCCTATTTTATATACAAATTTAAGATATTTTTTATTATACTTTATTTCCGTTTAATTATAATATATGTTCCATTCTGCAGGTAGTGACATAATCCCATTGCTGTAGACATTTTGAGACTCCTGATCAAAAAACTGCGACTTGTAACTATGACAGTCCTCTTTTGATATTAGCCTAATATTACCTAAAGAATTCTGAAGAAACCGAAACAGGTGAAAATATGAGGGTGAAAGGTCAGGTCTATATGGTGGATGCATGAGCATTTCCCAACCAAGCACTTCCAATATTTGCTGGCGTTATCATGATGAAAAACCACACCCTTTCCGTTGATCAATTCGTTTTTACTTTATTTATTGCTTGTGTCTTATCAGCTGTTGGCACTAGAGATCCTAATCTATGGTTTTTCCCAAAGGTAAAAGCTCATAATGAATGATGACGATCTAATCCCACCATACACACAGCATCACCTTATTGCGAGTTAATCCTGACTTCGCAATACTCTGTGGAACTTGACTGCCCTTTTTCGCACGTTTTTGTCGTAGGTTATCCACTTTTCATCACCAATGATCAATCCTTACAGAAACGGATGGGTTTCATTACGTTTCAATAGAGAATCGCAAATGAGTACACGATTCATTAGGTTTCCTTCAGTGAGCTCGCATGGCACTTAAATATCGTGCTTTTTCGTATATAAAGACTTTTTCAAATGGATTAAAACTGTTGTGTGATCATCCAATAGCTTATCAGCTATATCGTTACTAATATGGCGATCTTGCTCTACATTTTCAAAATGGCTTCGACTTACGGATAAGTAACAGGTCAACCAGAGCAATTTTATTTTGATTTCAAAGATGAAGCATCTTTGACATCAAAATTCTCGGACTGAAAACGGTTGAACTAATTTTGTGCTACTCTTGCTGACACTGCGTTAAGTCCATAAACTTCACAATTTTTTTCCGATTTGTGTTGCATTTCGTCGCATTTTACACATAACTTCAAAATATTTCGAATTTCTTCATTCGATTCACTCATTTTGGCGGACAGAACAGCAAAATGGTGGGAAACGGTTTTTACTTATTATCTGCTTTTAAAATTTCATCTATTTAATGGTTTCGAAACCAGCTAGATACGTTTGTACAACCAAAGAGATTTTACTGCAACTTTTTACTCATAAAATACGAAAAAAGAGGTTTTATAGAAAATTTTGATAGATTTAGAAAATATTTGCGCACTTAGATTGATTCCACACCAATTTCTAAATACCTAGCATGTCTTTATAACTTTATTGTTTCGAAAACGATACATCGAGAAACAGAAATAACGGCAGAAGAGAAATCTGTTATCTAGTGAATAGGCGTGAAGCCCTTACAAACTGCAAGACGGTACCTACTCCGCTGTTGAAAAACAATAAATATCCGAACGTTCAAATCATTGCTATCATTTCCTGGTGGCGTTAATCGGTTGGATACAAATATCGAATAGCCTATCAAATAGCACTAAGAAGCAAAAAGTCGTAAATTACCTATTTCTTTTAGTTTAGTTTATTGAGGTCAATAAAGCAACACTTTCTTCGATATTTCTCTGTGCTGATGCAAATAAGCTGGCATTATTTCAAAAGTATGGTATTAATATGAAACTCCGGGTGGGTTTACACAAATTGTATTCAGTACGAAAGAATAATGCTGAGTACATGATCGGTTCTGTAAGGCACTAAGTAGACTAAGATGTGCCACAGCTAAAGCAATTTTTATTGAATAATAACTTCACACGTAATTTTTGTGAAATATGTTTGATGCATAGCGGATATCCTTCATGATGTTTTTAAAATAAATGGATCCTCTATGTTTTCCAAGAATTTCCCACCATCCATAAGAAATGGGCAGAAGCATCGTCCTATGATTTCAAAGAATGATAAATACTATATTGTAACGATGGGGCAAGGGTGCGAAGAATTTCCGACAGAGATCATGCTGCCTAACAAAACGATTGGACTTGGCAACATGGAACGCAAGCGTGTTGAGGACCTACGATAAGATCCTGTAGCTGTAAGAAGAGCTGAACAAGTTACACAGAAGTTATACGGTTATCAAAAGTCCCAAAACTTCCTATCTTCCCTGGACTCTGTAAGTTGTGATTAAAATCATTTGTATGTCGGCAAGGGTTGCATACCCCATATTCAGAATAACCAAAAGATATTCACTAAACGGCTCACAATTATACGCAACGACCTTAATACACCTGGTTGATGAAGTGCAGTCCATGTATGATAATATCTCAAGAGCCATGCATTCCTTGAGTGTTCATTGTACTGTGTTGAACTCATCAAGAGAAACAGCAATGGTGAACATCTTTTCCAGAAGCGGGTTTTACTGAAATAGAGATTGATTCTGTAATAACCACCAAGCTAATGCAGTTAAGTTATATCTCGAAGATGAAAACCGATGGTGTTCACAGAATGATAAGACAATTTAACGGTCCGTCAGCTTCTTGCCCTTATCCAAAACATTAAGAGATTGGGATCAAATCTAGGGATTGAAAGCGATCATGCAACTAGGCTGTAATTTAGCCCTAGATAATTGCGTTAAAGTGAACGACAGGAATGCCAAGCTAGTGAAAACGGTCTATGCGGTAATCAAAGTTAGTGGAAGCCTTCGGATGATGACGGATGTTAGTGATTGGCAATCTATGGGAGAGGTTTGATCAAAATCTACAGTGAACTTTTGACAGTTTGTATTGATGTTCAATCATCTGATTTATCAGTTTAAAACTATATAAATTTAATATCTCACTTGCAAAAAAAAACTATATGAATATAGGAAATACCTCGCGAGTAATATGGCTAGTTAGTATTTATAACATCGCAACTTAGCTAGACTTAACGTTGATTAATTCCAAAGTGATGATTCTTTTGTTAAATTGGAGCGATACTGTTAACTCAGAAAGTTTATGACGAGGTAAATTTTAATATTCATAAGCTTTTTGACAAGCATATGCCCACTCGAGTCGTCAGGTTATGGCGGTCTCCTGCGCCATGGATCAATGAAGGTATTCAATAACATATTCTTGAGCGAAGACCAGTCTGAGCACAGTACCACCACAGCACTGCTTAAAGTCCTGGAAGACTTCCATACTAATATGGAGGAATTACGATTAACTATGTTAGTTTTTTACGATTTTACAACGTTTTCAATGCCGTTGATTACGATATCCTTCTTAGTGTGCTTTCTCATTGATACGGGACTGGTTTTCATCTTTTCTTCGTGAATGTCAGCAGGTAATTCGTTCGGGCTAGGTCACATCTGACTGGTGCACGTTGTCTGCTGGCATACCTCATGAGGGAATTCTTTCTCCCCTCTCTCTCTCTTTGTCTCTCTCTTGTTTTCAGTATTCATTAAAACTCATTACTGCTCATATTCACAGCACGTATCATTTAAAAATCGTCTCAATAATTTCTTGCCAGTAAGGACAAAAATAATGATATAACGTGAGTTTTACCTATGCTGGATACACGGATGTGACTCACATCGGTGCAAATAAAGAAATTAAACAAAATGTATCATCTTCTCAACACAACATACTCTTCATATTTGAATTACGCAAATATTATCACATTACCTCATTTCGTTCTCAGCTTAAATGTAATTTGTTCTTTATTCTTCATCTTTGTCTCTGCATATCTCAAATACAAATTTCAGTATCAGGGTGACTCCCAAGACCTTAATTTCCTCTGGATAATTCCTCTCTTCATGTACCTTTCTGTAATATCGACTTCTTTCACAGTTCTTATACCCTTCAATCCATCAGTCTCTGCAACGCGCTCACCACCTGCTTTGGGATTATTATCTAGTGATGCAGTGGTAGTCGTTAGTTTTTATTATTTACAATATATTATTTTATTTTAATGATTGGTGACAGTTATAATAGTATATATATTATATACGTAAACAAAGAGACCATCTATATATTTATGTAAAGTGTGGAATATGTTTTATACACTATCACAACTATAATTACATGTATGTCTAAGTGCCCGTCATGTATAAGTATTCTATTGTAGTATATTATTTGAGTGTATATATAAACATAAATAAAAATTTTACTTTTCTCCTTTGCACTCAGTACTCTTTTACATTTTCTCTTTTACTAGCGCAAATAAAGTTTAAATAGATAAATAAATAATACTAGACACAGTTCTATATCTAAAATTAAATCCGCTTTTGAAGCGCATCGAAACTCAGAAATACGCGTCGGAGATAGGAGGAATTACAATCCGTGTAACTTTGAGTGAAATGGCAGTATAAGATCTATTGCCGCCCATAAACATAAGACATGCCATATTAGGTGTCTTTGATTGTAACCTACTGCAAAGGGTGTAAAATAGGTCATAAACTGCTTCGTGTAACAATAAAAATAAATTAGATAAAAGCTCGCAATGAAACTTTATTCATTAAAGTGTCACTGTGAAAATTACCGTTGTATGAGTTAATTGAATTTAATTAACATAAAAAAAAGTTTTCTTTAATATCTTAAAGTCATTATTTCTTTTTTCGATATCTTTCCTTTATATTTTTACGACATTAACTAAAAATCTTTGTTTAAAATTATGGAAAGGTTATCGTAACTAACAGAACTATTAAACACAATTGATCACACCACAACTGAACTAAACAAAATAATATTGTAAATAATTCTCAAATATTAGTATATTCCGGCCATTGTTGGTCTCTCAGCGAGGCACTGTGCTACGATTTACTCCACGAAACTCTATGTGAAGGTTTTTAAATTACCGCAATAACGGTAATTGCAATTTGCCGCTGAAAATTCCGACAGTCTTAATTCACTTCGCTGTTAATGTAGATAAATTAGAATTCTCTGCTCAAAATTATAATATCTTGAAACTAGAGATGAGAATCAGAATTTCTGCAATGCTTAAAATAATTCTTGAAATGTACTTTAAAAAGTTTTGAAAAATATCATGGCAATCTTTACTCTCACTGGCAAACTCGTCGAGGAATCTCGCCACCCGGCCAGCTCTATCTCCTGAGTTACGGAAGCCCGCTAGGCTCCGCAAAGTCCCAAATGGAAAATTCGTAATCTCTGCCTACCCTACACATGAGAACTAATATTAACGAATAAGCAAAAATAAATAATTACAAAAACGTTACGTTATACGTAATAAATATTTTCTAACTATAGCTCATTTAAAATATTTTCGAATGTTCGGACTTTTTTCCTGTCTAATCTAAATAAAAATGTATAAAACTGGCGAGAGAAATTTATTGAAATAATTATAGAAATAATGTAAAAGTTAGCTGCCACTGGCTTCTATTACGCTGAACTGCAAAATATCGCTATTTATTAAAGAGCAACGAAGCGTATAACATGTAGTGCAGGGAAATCTTTATAATTTCATGTTGAAAAATAAATTTGTGTATGCCCGATTTCGATTTTATATACGTACATTACCATCGACATATGAAATAGACAATATTATCAAAGTTAATTAATATTAATTACATAAATATTATGTTCAAGTTTCTTGCTATCTATTTTATTTTATTTTACAAGATATCAAGAGAAGTGTATTTCTATTACTTATTCTATACTTATTCAACAATCATGTTTTTAAGTTATGCTACAAACGAATCTTAAGAATTATTACATGAACAGATATGTTTAGTATTGTGTAATTGATATCATGTTTAAATCGTAAAGTATTATAATATTATATAACAATGTTGGTAACTTTATAACGAAAAACTTTTTGCTTCTTTATCGACAAATATTCGTGATACACTGGACTACATCCCTCAGCTTGACCGGCGTTGTAAGGTTCAACTACAACAAATAGAGAATAGTGGTTGCAGTAATAATGGACGGCCGTATAGCAACCGCTCGTAAAGCGTTAAATTTATATTAAAAGCGACAGCTATAAAGCTACAAATATTTGCGCACCGTCCGTATTTAATAAAACTTACTGACAGACCTTTGATTTCTTAACTATACCATACATATTCCTCTTACCTTTCATGTTTCTGAATACATAGTTGTAAAGATGCGCGGTGAGATTAAGTTAAGAATAATATTATAGACAACATCACACGAATATCTTACAAAATTCTAAAAAATATTTAAAAAAAGCTAAAATGCTTAATCAAAAACATCTGGCTACAATAAAATTGTGCAATTGAACAATATTTTATATGGAAGGGTTGTTTTGATCTTTGATTGAGCTATTAAGTTGATTGCCGTACTTTAGAAATTCAGTACTAAAAGTTAGGCAAAGTGTTTTAATTAACGTCTTAACTCGTTGCCAGCGCGGAAAATAGTATGAAGTTTACGAATTAACTAAAGTATCCGCCTCCGACCCTACATTGTAGAATTTTTAAATACCCGTTTCAGCACAGTAATATTGCGCTAATTTTATCATTTATACCTTAGCTAAAAGAAAAATGTTTTCGTGTGCAGGAGGAAGTATGAAAATACTGTAATTTAAATTTTTACACTTTTGCAAAAGTTTCAACGGCTACTACGTAAACGTAACTAACTACATATCGAGCATCGAAATGAAACCAATCAAAATTAGAAGAAATATATGTATGAACAAAAAAGTAGCAAAGGCTGCTGGACAAAGGCCTTTTCTCAATTAGTGGAGGTTTCAGAATCCCGATGGATCCGCCACGCACCTCAATTGCACACTTCACGTGTCCTCAATTTTTATTATGAATTGCATGTTTCCTCCTGATTTCGATTTTTATTTTTATTTTTTTTTTATTTTATTTAATGAACGCCAACATAATGTACACTCTTACAACAAATAAAATGTATACATCAATGATATTAGCTCAGTGCCACTACAGTTACAGGCGAAGACTACATGCAAAATATAATGAGCAAAAAATTATGTTTTTTTAATTTACACAAACCAATCATAGAAATGAATAATGTCTAATGGTAATTATGATTAGTACTTTTTTTTAAATTGTGAATACATTGCTCTCAAAAAATAACAAAAAAAAATCATGACATAATTTGTAAAGATAATAACAATTTCCTCTTAAGCCCGCCAATTGCATCCGAAAACAAGTCTAACTTTAAAGTCTTCGGTAGGTTATTATATTTCTTGACTATTCTGTTAAGAGGCGCATGTTGTCCAAGATTCGATTTACTTAGGCGATCTGTGAAAGTGTTAAATCTCGTGGGTCTTGGCAACCTCGAGGGAACGGAAAAGTAAAGAAGGGACAAGAAGTTAGGAGCATCGAGAATGCCATTAGCGAGCTTATACAAGAATAAGATTTCGAGCATTTGTCTTCGATCACACAAAGAATTCAGTCTAAAATATTGGAGTCTCTCATTATATGAAGTGATATCTTTTCCTCGGAAACATGAATATGTCAAGTGCCACAAAAACCTTTTTTGTATGCTTTCTAATCTTTTATTATATACATTATAGAAAGGATTCCAGACAATACTGCAATACTCCAAGCCACTGCGGACAAGTGAATTAAATAACAGGATCTTGACCTTAGGGTCTTTAAAATCTCTGGTATTACGAGGCCCAAAACCCAAATTCCTAAATCCCTTGGAACAAATATTATCTATGTGCAGATTGAATCGTAACTTACTATCGTGGATGTCTCCTAAATCCTTGATAAGGTCAACAATGTAAAGTTCTGGATATTATATTCAAAAAAATCAGTAGACTTTTTCCTTGAGAAACGCAAAGTAAAACACTTTGATGCATTCAGATTCATCCTATTAGTTTCGCACCAGATGAAAAGGTGATTTAGGTCTTCCTGCAATAAAACAGCTTCCGAGGATGTGTTAACAACTTTGAAGATCTTAAGATCGTCGGCGAATAGGTAGTAGTTTGAGTACAGAAAACAGTTGCTGATGTCATTGATAAAAATGTTAAAAAGTAAGGGGCCCAAATGCGATCCCTGAGTGACACCCGAACGTACTGAATATAGATCAGAGGAGAAGCCATTCACCACCACTGAGGATTTACGACTCGATAGATACGATCCGAACCAGCTCAGCAATGGCTCGGCTACACCATTGGCGGAAAGCTTACGAATTAATAGGTGGTGATTAACCCGATCGAAAGCTTTGCTGAAATCGGTATAGATCGCATCCACAGACGAACGAGAATCAACCGCTAAAGAAACGTCATTTATAAAGGATGCTAGATTAGTAGTGGTCGATCTAGCTTTTATAAAGCCATGCTGACGGCTGTTAATTAATTGTTTAAAGTGCCATGACAATATGGGATGGAGTAATTTCTCAAAAACCTTAGCAAGTACAGGAAGTATGGATATAGGTCTATAGTTCTCCACTTTGGCTTTGTCGCCACTCTTAAATAATGGAACAACTAATGCCGTTTTCCAAACAGAAGGGAAGGTTCCTGTGCTCAAAGATTTGTTATAGATAAGGCTCAGAGGCTCCGCTAAGGCGGATGCACACCTGGCAATAAATATTAACGGAAGGACATCGGATCCTGCACCTTTGTAAAGATCTAGTCTTTTTAAAACTTTCCAAACCTGATCGTGTCTGAATTTAATTGAAGTTAAGAAGTTGTTCGTCAGCATGGTGACTGCATCACCCACCGTTGAAGGCTGGGCATTAGAAGCATGGTGGTATGCATACACAGCGGAAAAATTATCAGCAAAAATATTACAAATAGCTTTACCATTAGTAGCCGTATTATCATTAAGTGACATTCGAGCGGGATAGTGACTATGATCTTTTTTTTTGTTTTTGACATAAGTCCAGAACAATTTGGGATTAGAGCGAATGTTCTTTTCGAGTCGGGTAATATAATCATCGTAGCAATGATTCATTAGTTTTGCCGCGCGTTTTTTTGCTAGTTCAAAAGCCAGTCTGTCTAGTGGATTATTATTAAATTTACGAAGTTTATTTCTGTATTTCGATTTCTCACGCAAGAGATTTATTAAATTTTGAGAGAACCATATAGGGTGTTTCCTAGACTTAAGAGTTGATTTCGGAACGTATTTCTCAATGACTACACGAATGAATTTGTAAAACGTATCGAGCATGTCATCTACTGTTTTGCAGGTTTTGGATAATTCGCCCCAGCATACTTTCTTAACTTCATTATTAATCTGGTCATAGTCCGCTTTAAAAAAACAATATTGAAATTCACGCTTATAGGCTAAGTTTATACAAGAGTCCAAAAACACAGAAAAAATTAATGGTGGGTGAAGTGGGTCAACAATGGAAAGAGGGTAGCTATTGACTTCAATATTAGAAATTTTAAAATTACTCAAAACTAAATCTAGGGTTTTACCCATACTGTTATGCACAGAATTATATTGTTTCAAATCATTCAGCGTAGCGAAGTCCAAAAGTAAAGTGGAAAATACATTGCTGTTTGTTGGATTATTTATAGCAACATGTTCATTATTTGAAAAATTCCATGTTATTGATCCTAGGTTAAAATCGCCAATTAACATAACTTTTTGGATATTGTTCTGTTCCAAAATTTGATTAGAATTATTTAAAAAGCCATCTAAAATGTGTCTCTGAATTGGTGGAGGTAGATAAACTGCACATAAATGCAAGAGTTCCTTGTTATTTCTATCGCTGCAACACTCTACTTCTACCCACAAATCCTCGCAATTAGGCTCGAAGTCTTGCAGTCGTCTGGAATGAAAGCGTTTAGAGACAGCTGTTAGTACACCCCCTCCATTTTTCATCCTGTGATAGCCACTAGATTCCCTATCACGGCTATCAAACAATTCAGAATCGAAGATACTGCTATTTAACCAGGTTTCGCTAAGAGTTATAACGTCGTAATTGTTACAAACAACGTTATTAAAAAAATCAATCGTTTTAGTTCTTAAGCCACGTACGTTTTGATAGTAAAATTTTAGCATGAATGGCAAGATTAGTGTTAACAATGTCAATACTGAAAATTAATGAAAGCGTGAAAAATAAAATATGGTAATTATATTAAAGTTTTTAAAACTTCTGCGTTCTTCACAAAAACGAAATTAGAGCTTTCGGTATAAGGTTTTCATGAGAAAAACCTTACCGTCACGTACCCAAACAAATTTGAAGTTCAGTTCCCCGGCTTTTAGTCTTACCGCAGTATGCAGCGCCTTCGTCTCCGGAGTGAGGTGCTCAGATACGTATATGGGACTCTTTTTGTCACCACCAATGCCTAGATGACTGGTATTTAGCTTGTCACCTTGGTTATTTCTATTAAACTTAATTGCACCAGCTAAGAAGGTGTCGCGCAGGCGGCGGCTGCCAAACTTAACCAGTATTGAACGAGGGCGGGGACTGCTGCTGTTAAATTTCGCAATACGGCTGCAATATTGAAGGTCAGAGTCCGTTAATGGACACTTGATTATGTTCGATAGTTGATGTACTGTATTATATAGGTTTTCACTTTTATGTTCTGGTACGCACTGTATTTCAAGATTTTCTGTACGAGACAATTGCTCCACCTGGTGCAAGCGATGTGTTAAGTCCCGAATAGTATCTTGCAACTGCTCGTTATCTTTCTGTAGCTTAATAGTTAAATTCTTCTGCGACTCCCACTCACTGCTAATTATCTCCTGTTCTGCGCTAAAAAAGACTAGCGTTTTGTCCAAGTTTGATAATTTCGATTGAATGTCCTTGATTTCCGTATTAAATTTTCTGTCCAGCTCCTCTCTGATAATTTCTCTAATTATATCTGCAGATAGGCAGCCGCAGATGACAGAGCCGCTATGATGTTTTGAGCGCAGAGTAACATTATCGTGATCGTGCTGTGGGATTGACGAATTGTCTGTGATCTTAGCTGGACACACCGTACCTGAAGCACGGATAGGAGTGTTGGAGTTATCTCCTCGTTTGGGATCTTTGCAGCGACACGATGGGCAAACCCAAGTTTCCCTGAATTCCTTTGAAAAACCTTGAAAATCTTCTTTTTTAAAATTTGTACAAGTGTAGTGATATCTATCCGGGCATTGACAGCAATTAAGAAGGGATATTCCCTTAAGAATATTCGGACATCCCGCGCATCTTTGAGAATTCATTGCATATAAGTAAAATTAATAAAATGCAATAGTTTACTTCATGCAGGTACAAGAACAATCGGCTATGCCGGGTTGATCAACGAGGCCGCGACGAAAAGGTCTTAACCGCCGTGAGAATCGCGGCGCTTACGTGTTTTAATAGAATAGTTCGATTGAATTTGTTTATAGAAAGAACTTGTCCTCTTTAAACACTTTATTTCACTGCACATATTTCACAGTAACATAACATATCGTAAAACAATTGTTAACAAACCCGAAATACTAAACTAACATAACTTTATTAGCCAAAATCCAGCGATTTCACAACCAAGTAACGGAGCAAGTGTTTTTTCATTAACTATAGTCCGTGATGAACCATAGTTAATAAAAACTTTAATTAATATAAAGCGAGCGCCGTACCCCCTGAACTACTACGGCCTACGAAATATAGTAATGGCAATGTTATAAATAAAGATTTTTTTTTAAATACATATTTGAATTCGGAATGTGTGTATTGTTTTAAGCTTCGATCAATATACCGTAATTTCACATATTATTTTTCTGAACCATGTTTGTAATATTACATTATGATATAATATTACGTTAAAGAAAACAGAACTGCAGTTATAGCTTTGCATAAAGTGAACATGGAGTGTCAGTATTTTTTTAGGACGCTGCAAAATCTAGATACCAGCGGTATGTTTGTGAATCGCACTATTGGCAGGTACCCCAACAACTCTTCTGTCAAAGAACATATAAAATTAGGACGACTCCGTTCTGTTAGGACGAGACGGGTTGTGAACGGTGTGCATGCCAATTCGGCGAAATCCGATAAAGAAACAAAAAATATTATCTCATGAAATGAAGATTCCCTCTAGGACCCAGTCGCAAATTATTAAACAAGATCTGAAGCTAGGTACTGACCGTCAACACACAAAACATGTCCTAACTCAGTCCCTGCAGTTTAAGAGAGTGGATCTATCAAAACGCTTACTGTCCCGATACGGTCATGGAAGACACAGAAATGAATTGACACAGATGAAAAAATAAAAAAATAAAAATTACGATTGAAGAGCACTAAAACAAGCAAAAGGACAAAGTGTGCTCACAGCGCTAACGAAGCTGTCCATTTTTTTTATAGTAGAAGGGGGCAGACGAGCGTGCGGCTAACCTGATAGTAAGTGATCACCGACGCCCACGAACATCCATAACACCAGAGGAGCCACAGATGCGTTGATGCCCATATCAGATAATTAATATATTAAACTTCTACAAGTATGTAAACATAAGTTTTATTATTATTACACTGTTTCTTTAAAAATATATGCTTTATACAATGTGTAACAAAAGTCATGGCCATACTAGGTACATAGTGATAAAATTAAACCAATAAAATGTTAATATTATCTTGGGTGGTGTCAAATATGCCAAAATAAATTTAAACCATGCAAATCCTTGTCAAATCTATACAGAGCATGGCATATAAAGTGATGAATATAAGGTACGCGTACAATTTGATAAAAGCGAAGTCATACTTAAGACGTGACAGGAATGTAATAATGTACATATAATGTAACAGTGTACGTCACTTACGGCCACACGTTTAATAATATGAGAGCAGAGAATGTGAGATGTCTGTCTCACTGATTCGCGTTAACACCCACCGCTGTGACAACATTTACATTCTATGGATAATAATTTTGTTGGAAACATTTAGGGAATGAGGTCTTTATTTTAACTTAATATATAAAATGAATAATCAAGCTGCTCTCTGTATTATTCATTTTATTATCCAAACAATATATAAGTCTAATGAAAGTACTCCTGGGTAAGTTATTTGTTTAAATTGCATGCATGCTTGATAAAAGTATTACGAGAAAATGAAGTAAGTGATAATAAATAACGAGAAAAACAAATTTTCATTTTATTGAGCAAACGTAAAGTTGTGGTCTGACACCATTTTCTCTTTTCACCACTTTCTTGTCCCAAAAGTGGTGTCCACTTTCTCTTTATGGATAACAAGTTGACACAGTGTTTCCTCAGTCGAAAGTGTTATAAAAGGGAAAACATCGCATGGTATCCGACAATAGTGAATTAATTATCATTAAAAAAGACAGAAAATAAATCGATCACGAGCATCACTGTTTTGGGTGTAAGGCATCAGGTGCTGATATCGATAATGCGTCTGCCAATTGTGACGGTTATGAAAATTCTTCCCATTGGTAGAGGCCCATGTCTAGCAGTGAGTTAACGAGTAGTTGAAGAAGAGGAAGAAGAATGTCGAAATGACAATTAAAAAACTTTTTTAAATAACTTAACTTTTCATTCGTCACTGAGTTCAAAATAAAATGTAGTTTAGCCTTTAAGTATTTTTTTTACCTAACAAGTTATTTCACACTAATACGATCATGGAAATGCAAGTATCGCATTTGCTTAATATTGTCGGTTATTATGTAAATCGCAGAAAAAGCGCCGCGGTCCTATCGGTTGAATCTACGGATGCGCTTTCAAAGCCTCATTAACATAATTTATTCGCGGCTGTCAGTACCGGCCTTAAATTTGTGAAGGGCTGTTTTTCAGCGTGGAAAAATTGTACAAAACGGTCACGTATTTTTTAGCGTCAGTGGATCCGTACGATCTAGTTTAATAATGTCATAACCAGAGCGTGGCGAGACGCGCGTGATAAGATCGCATACACATCACCCCTCACTCGGATTTTCAACAATCACTTACTTTATATGCAGGTTCCGTATTCATAGTGCATTTTGAGAATTTTCTCCAAAGTAAAACATGTAATAAATAATAACACCGAAGAAATTATGGAATCAAAATAATCAAGTACATTGTTTTACCTAAAGAATCTTTTGGTATGTTATTAAGGGTACTTAAAATATATTATTTGTGTAGTTATAATTTCGTATTCTGTATTTAAATAACTATGTAAGTAATCCGTTTTTTTTATTTATGCTCCTTTTTATAGGTATTTAAAATTTTCCTTGAATTACTATTAAAGGCCCCAATTCAATTAATAAATATGAAGAAATATAATAAATTTCGCTTTATCTGAACAGGTTCCTAAATGAAATAATAATATAAAACCTGGTAAGGCAACAGTGAATAAGAATATATCCAAATCTTCATTTTACATGATTTGTCAGCTTGTCAGTTCATAAGTTGCGAAAATCTTACCTTACATTTTTGCTGAATATTCATTTGTCTATACTGATGGGAATAATTTATATTCCGATTCATGTAACGTATTCTCTTTGGAGATTATTGATTTGAAAATTGCTTTTATAAGTTATTTAGAATTTGAAGCCATAATTAAACTCCTAAATAAAAATAGCAAAGTGTAGTAATATGTATTTTCGACCAACTACAATTATTTCAGTTTATTCATACACATAAATTATTCGCACACACTCACACACAATTTTTGATTCGGGATTATACTAATCTAATTATCATAACAAAATTCCATGTCCTTCAATGGAATGCGATTTGAAAAACCGACAATCCTGAGATACGCTTTCATGCAGCTTAGTTCCAAATCTACTTCTAACTACAAATTAACTTCAAAAAATTAATTACTTCTCATAATCCATCGGTGTTTACTCCCAAAGTATAAATTATCATATTACCAAGTTCTGTCTTAGTAAAAATAAAAAAATGTAGTTCTTTGAGTTTTTATTGTTGAGAGCATTCGAATCGTTGTCCCAGCACGAAGCTACCTTAATTACTATTTTGTTTGATCTTTACTGAAAAGTAAAAGAGCTGAATAAAGGTATTTTGAAACAGTAGTCCAGTTAGTTAAAATGAAACTGTTTAAGGTAAGAAGAAAATTGCTTTTCTCTTGATAAAAAACTAATAAACCACTTTCGATTAGTATCAAAGATACTAATCGAATGTGGTTTATTAGTTTTATATTTACCAGACATACACGACTCGAATAATATTTAACTTATTTCGTAAAAACCTAAAACCAAATTAATTCTACCATAGAAACCGATAGAGCTTTTTTCTACTAGAATAGAATAGCTGCACGGTGCTGTAACGTTGCAAATAGTCAACAAGCGGAAACCTTCGTGTAATATAAAAAGGCCTTATATATATAGACCTTCAAGAGTAAAAAAGTGATTATGTACCAAAGTGACTTCTTGCCATCTGGTTGTTACCTTTAAGAACGTATATATTACATAGCCACTTACGGCTATTATAGGGGTATTCCGACCATATGGATTTTCAATTGATACGATCCTGTTCAGCATACTTTTGGCCTACCCGGTAGGTAGAACCTGAGGACCTACCCAGACGAATTGATTTGCTTCCGGAGACTTTTCACGTGTCCGCCCCATTCAAAAGGGTCAGGAATTCAGAACCTTTGCGCATGGTGTTCGTCCATGGTAAGTTTTAATGTTTACAAATGATGGTACCTTAAGGCTTGTTTCACCCTTGCGGTTTCAAGATGTTTTATTAGTGTGTATTTGTTTTGCTTGGTCCGGCTTTTGCCTTTAACGGGTTCAAACTCCTTAAGTGTTATCTATATTTCATTAATAACATATTTATGCACCAAAAGTAATAGAAATATAAATTAATTTACCACAGATATAACAAAAACTTTTCTACCAACCATTCTCCAACAATTCGTTTTTCGTTTCAACTGCGACCAATTTATAATGTCCGATTGCTGTCTCATTTAACATAACGCGCTGTTTGTTAATATGCACTTTTGCTTCTCCAATCTCGTAATTACTCAGCAAGCTCTGTTGCGTGTCAGGAATATACCAATTTACTTTGTTGTAGCGTTGAAAGGTTTTGATATTGAAACGTTATAATTTATATAAATTAATCTCAATTTAGGAATAGGTATTTCACAATTATTTTTGAACGTGTTTATTTTTTTTTAAGTTGAAGTTGTCTTGCATTGTTACTATTTATATTTATTGTTGATTGACCAAAAGCGAAAAATTTACAGCGTATCTACGAGGTATTTGTTGAAAAATAGATAACAGAATTATGAGTCACTTCCTGTTTGCTGAAATATTGAAAAGACAAAATTGGAAAACAATTTTATTTATCGCAAGGTCAAAGGTACAGCTCTGTGACTTTTAAGTTTACTTTTCTTTTACTTTACTTTTAGCTAAGCAACATCTATTTTTATAATTAATAATGCTATAAAATTTCCGACCGATGTTAATAATTTGGATAAGAAGTATTTAGCATAAGGTTTACACGAAACCGTTTGTGCTTTCACTCTATCTAGGTGTCGTCTAGGTCGGTACCACACTCTTTCTTCTCAATATCTCCCGCCAAATAGCAGTACAACTACTGTTGTGTTCCGGTTTGAAAGGTATAATGAAAGGTATAGAAAGAAAGTATAAATAGTCATCAAGGGTGACAACGCATCTATAACCTTCTTCGATTGAAGTTGATGTGTCCATGGGCTGCGTTCGCCACTTACCATCAGGTGAACTGCTAGCTCGTTTGTCACCCCAATCAAATATCATTAAATATTTTCCATACATTAATATAAAACTAGTAGTAATCTTAGTTTTAACCATAATAAAATTATAATTTAAATTACCTTTTTGCCGTGTGGTACCAGGGTAAATATCTGCCACCACCTTATGACCTGTCATCCTATGGGTGTCTCAAGATGCGACTAAGGGAAGCCCCCCGTACAAGCGGGGTTCCCTCAACCTAAATAGATCGACACAACTCGACCAACCGAGACGAGGTCCAAACCTCTCTTAGACGGACTTTCCATAGACATTTTATCTAACAAAGATACTAGCTGTAGATCTACAGAGTATAACTACTATAAAAACGCTAGCGACCTCAAGGACGCAAGTGGAAAATCCGATGAAGCTTTAAAAGGCTAAACGGCTAACTGCACTACTTTCGTCAAATATTTGTGACGATCGGATTTAAATTACCAATTAAAAATACAATTCTCTGTATTCTAGTACTGCAACAGCGGTTAGAAGGCTAGCTATTAAGTTGAAAGTGAACTTCATAAGCGGGTGTAATGTTTAGTACATTACACCCGCTTATGGAGTTCACTTTCACTGTGGCGCAGTGAATGAATTTTAATTATATTATATTTCTTAACCTCTTTGGGCGGAAGATCTGATATCGGGTATAGGATACGCCCACTTCTTAGACTTCATCTCATAACGCAAAATAAAGCGTGAAACTGTGGAAAAGTTATTCAGTTTTATACAACATTCCCCTTTTTCGCATTAAAATTAAACACTTAAGTGCATTCACTTGTATTGTCGACCCTGAATATTAAAACCTCCATTTAGCGCATAAAATATTCTGAACTGATTTATTCTGATTTATTTTTGTAACGCATTTCCTGTAAAGTGCTTAAGGCTAAAATGAATTTATTATTGTTTCAGGTTTGAATGAGGTTAGATGTCTTTAATATTAAACCAGTTGAAGCAATAATGTCGCATTTATTTCGCTGATTGAAGTAAAAATAATTTTACTTTAATCTAACGGTATAAAAAGTTTCATTATTATTTCTATTGTTTTCCGTGTTATCACAATGTTTATAAAAATATGGAGAATTTTGATGTAGTCCATCAAAATCCGCTTGATTATAAGAAGTTGTATCTCGGTATAGATTGAAAGTTTTAGTTACACACATTAACGTTAAATTATCATCATACCTTAAGAAATATTTTAATGTAATGCGATCATCATATAACATCTTTATTGCGAAAGCTAAAATTATCAGCCACTACCGCAAATATACAGATTTGCAATTAGTTTCCATCATCTTCACTTGTGGTCAGATTGTAGTATGGTGCATTTCTATATTTCCTACAACCATATGGATGCTATGGATGGATGGACGGTCGGGACGGAAATATCAAATTAATCCGATAGCATAGTTGTATTCAGTTGGGTGCATTCAGTTTTTGGCAGCGGATGAGTTAATAACCTACGTAATAGTTTTTTTATTATTAACGGATCGAGCCAGTCATTCACCTGTTATTGCACCAGCCAAATTCGCTTCCTCCCAGAACTCTGCAACTGAAAGGTCTGCTCAGCACCGCACTCTGTCCGTCACCTTGAGACATAAGTTGGAAAGTTTAATTTGCCACAAGACCAAAACGTACTTGTGAAAATCCTACCACCTGGTAACACAGATTTCTATAGCTAGTCGGTGTGATTTCCGTTTGGCGTGTTCGGACGAATTTTTCACCATCAGTTGGTGGCCAGTTACACTCCAATCAAAGGAATACACCGCGTGCAGCTCATGTTGGCAGCTTCATCTATCGCGTGACATAAGTTGCGCATGTGCATTAATATGTACATCATGATTACATTGTAAAACCATACTTATTTATTAATATACCTAATATTGAGTTCCCCTCGTACTTATCTCGTTCTTATCTTACTTTATGTATTATTTATGTCTTTCAAGATCAAACAAAATCATAATTTATGAAGAGAAACTTTTGATGTATTGTTTGCTTTATATTAATGATTTAAAGCCTATCGAAATATTTACTCTTTCAGCTCTTTAATTTATTTTTATGATTATTTCGGATACCCTATGTATATGTTTTATTAAATTATGTTATATTATATTATATTATATATAATATATTATGAACATAATATTTAATTACCTGGAAATATTAATAAAACTAATTGGTCATTACGTTTCTTTAATGCTTAGGGAGTTATATTTTTCATCTCCATCAGCATAATATGATATTAGAATATACTGAATATACTTAATAATTGCCGTGTAGTGTTTACAGTTAGTTAACATTCCCGAAATTGCGACCTTTTTTTTCATTTAAACTGAACTAAGGGAAATTATCAGAAAATATAAGATTAATTGAAAATATTTGGGTCGGGTTGTACTAATATATTCGTGCACTCAACTGAACATTGGAGGCAAACCGATAATATCATCATGGTCGATTGGAAAGGTATAAAGAACGTAAATCATCTATGTAATATAATATAAACTAACTAACTCAACTAACTAACAAAATATTTTATTTTTGATCCGATATCAAACCACAGCTTGTCAAACAAGTAACCAAAAGACATGGTAATTTTTATTGAAATTTATTGAAATTTACTACAACTACTTTTCAGAAATGTTTAGGTTAGGTTCCAGACACAATTTAACACAGACTTATAATTATAATACAAACAGAAAAAAAAATATAATGTTCACGTCTTTATTATTTATTTTATAGTCAAGCTGATTTTTTTTTTCACAACGACAAATATCTGTGGAAGTACCAGATTAAAAACATTTACAATGTTAAAAACAAAACATTGTACATTCATATATTTTTATTTTATGTAATTTATAATAATTTTAGTTAATACTTTATACCTTCTATGCAAAATAATATAACTATTATGTACTGAATTACTGATTTATTATATTTACAAGTTATTACTATTAACGTCGGATCGGGCGGCGGCGTAACATAGTTCTATCTCGACCCGTAGGAGTCAAAGTAGACTAAGATTTACAAATGCATATACCAGAAAATGTGATCGCTATTAACCAAAACTATAGAAACCAGAACTATAAGGTGCGAAAAATTTGGTACGCTGAGTATTTCGAGGGGGTTTTTATTCGTAGCATCGTACGAGGATGGTAATCAAAGGATGAACGTTGGATATCAATCTTTCAATAGATCGTAATAATAAATATTTTAACATTATTCTAAATAATTTAGTTTTCCTGAGAATTTTGCTTGAAACATTGCTAAAATCTCAAAATTTTGATTATTTAGTTCCACAAATTACTTTTCTATCAAGTTAAACTAAGCGTGTTCATACAATAAAAAGATTATGAGCTCTGAAGCGATTTCAGAAGGAAAGATAATTCAATAGAACGTAAAGAACTCACACTTATGTAACATATTCGTTTTTTGGTATGATCGGGATACTTATTTTCGTTTGAATGAATACATACTCTACATAAGTAAAGTTAGGAAAACATCACGCATAAACTAAGAGCCGATTACTTAAACGCTGTGTTGTTAAAACGAGCGGCGTAGCGTGGAGCTATCCTCTGCATAGACTTTTTTATTCTTTTTAACGAGTCCTCTTTTTACTCCAGTATGGAACGGAATGTTTCATTTGAAAGAATGATTAACTTTGTAGTTACTAACTCTCATTAAACAATAGCTTCGTCCTATCACCAAAGAATTTTCTAAAATAAACATTTATTGGAATTAATGATAATACGTCCTAATAGTATGTTGAGTTCAGTGTTTAAAAAAAATTGTTACAAGGATAAATGTGAAGTAAAAATTACTATTTATGTTATTACCTATTTATAAACACAATATCCTTTTTCTTCTTTAACAATCTCAACAGTATTATGTTGAACACAAGCCTGTTCAATTACGAGGATATGACGTAGTCGCTAATCTTGGCCAGCAAGTTGGGGATTAAACACTGCCTAGTGGTAAGGGCGCTCGCTTTGGTTTCATAGTACGCGAGTGGTCTGAGTCCGATCTCCGGTGGCCGTACCGGCTTTCCTGTGGCATTAAAATTGCCAATAACAAGTACTAAATTTACCGCGTGATCGGCGGTGAAGGTAAATATCGTGACGAAACTTGTTTGTCTGAGAAGTAATATTAAATATTGTTTCTAGGATGAGTGAAGTCCACCAACGCGCACTACAGCAGCGCGGCGGACCATTCCCGGCTTTAATATCTTTCTACACTTACAGGTTGCCACTTTAAGCATAGTTTAGATGATTATTTCGCAGCCTTGTCGTATTTCAGGCGAATTTACTTTTTTAACTTTTCGATACCCATGGAATTTTATGGGGAAGCAGATACTCTTACAACTCCATCAAACTATGTTAATTATAATTTATTAAAATAATATATTTATTACATTAATAAAATTAAAATAATCAACTTTTATTTTCGACAACTTGCTTTTGGAATCAGGCGGAAACGTAATATTATAACATATACATATTTATTATTCATACATAACAAATTTATTATGGTGAATTATTCAACTAGTTTATTCTTTTCTCCGTATATGGTTTAATACAATTTTTCACTTCATTTAGTAAAGTAAAGTGAATAACATTAAGTCTACTACTTGAAGAATAAAAAAACAAGAATTTAATTTTTATTAATATTTTTAAATTTACTATTTACACATTTCTGTATTAATTATCTATAATATATCCGGTTCTGTTCGTTCTAATAATAAAAACATTAAAAAATCAGATACGAATTTTTCGAATATTCTCTTTCTATATTACCTGGAGACGGGAATCAATCCCTGATCGCTAAAAACTCCACTTGATGTACAAAATGTTCTGAACTTGTTTATTTTGTCTTTTTTTTTGAAGCAAGCGCAGTGATTTAATATTTTGCATTTTGATTTAGATTACAATTGAAATCTTGTTTCATTTGCACGTAATATAGATTGTCCGTTACTTTAACTACATTTTAGTATTTGATTATAGTCTCAGTCAGTCTAAGTTATAGGGCTTGAAAATGTAGGTATTAATTGAGATGAGTTATTGCCGGATTATTTTAAAAGAAAAAGAAGAATAAGTTATGTTACTTGTTTCTCATCCGTTGTATACTTGTGTTAAGTAACATTATAATGTAATCTTTTTTCGCAAAACGCCAATCTCAACCGGACGCGGTAAATTTTACTGACTTATGGACGAGGCAATGACAACCCAATGATGTCGAGATTCCATCTGATTACGCCGAACATAAATTCCTAAGTTACCCATCTTAATCAAACTCAACATACATAACCGGCCTGCTCAGTGTGGTAACTGACTGCTTGTCTTTGTTATTTGAAAATACATACAGGTAAAAGATAGCGTTAGGTATATTGCGCAGTGAATTATAATGACGAAGAAGGGAAACCATTAGTTAAAATTAAGATCTGCATCATTAAAACAGCTACATGTGTATATAGCTAACATTACGCTTATTATTATTATCTGATACACTATATATTAAATATTTATTATAATATTTTTAATAAGCAAATGCTTATCGTTCAATATATTGCATTCAACAATATTGTAATTTGTATTTAAATAAACTCGAATTTATTGCAAACCTTGTAAAATACTATTGTAAATATCGATTGCTATTGGTTAAAATGATCCCCAGTGTGAAAAGCAGCACCGATTTGAATTTAATATAAACGCTTCAATATTATTTTCGATTCCTTTGTTCCAGTGGTGGAAAGTCACAAAGGGGAGAGTCTAGAGCTATTCCACGTGCAACGTTCAGATATGGGCGCATATTACTGCATTGCAAGCAATGGCGTACCTCCCACTGTCAGCCGCCGATATCACGTGCAAGTGCATTGTAAGTCACTGCTTATTATTGCCTTGACTTAAGCAGACGACATTTTCCTACGTGTTCTTTAGTTTTCACTTCTTCAACAGCAAGTCATTATTTATCGAATAATTAATGATGCAAAACAATGTTTCGGTAATGGTGTTTCTCTTGTAAAAAAAGATAACAACAAAAGGAATGGTGGCTTAAAGCACGCGCGACTTAAAGAAAAGCACTTCAAAAATTTGTAATTGCAATTTGCAGCTCTGAGAAATAATAATAAAGTATTTAGAAACCGTGAGAAGTACGCCAACAGGTACTTCATACAGAATTTTTGTGGCGCACCGAACTCCTAAACGATCTCAAAACGGAGGGCAGGCCTGTTCCCAGCAGTGGAATATACGTAGCAGCAGATGACTTATTTGATAAGTTAGAATTTATTTTCTTACATGGGATTTAACAGTTTTTTTGTCTTAAAGTGTATACTTTTTGTTTCAGTTATTCCACAAGTAAAAGTAACAAATCAACTGGTGGGAGCACCTATAGGCAGTGACGTCGAACTACAGTGTTATATTGAAGCTTCTCCTAAAGCTATGAATTCTTGGTATCGCGAGGATGGTAATTATTATTAATTAAATGCAATAAACTTTTTAAATTTAATTAAACATTGAATTTTAACATTTTTCCAATATTTTACAGCTCTTGTAAGCGACAAACTATTTGAAAATCCAAAGCTCCGTATATCGGAAACGATAGTAAACGAATACTCTTTATGGATGAACTTGACAATAAAGTCCCTGGCTCTAAGCGATTATGGAACTTACGTTTGCGCTTCCGTCAACGCTTTAGGAAAGATGGAGAGCCAAGTCAGTTTGCATAGTAAGTGGAAATTTTTTTATTAATAAAAGTTATGTGTTTTAATTAACAATACAGATTATTTAAAACATATTTTTCAGCCCATTAATATTCAAATGTTCAACATCAACCTCTTCCAATGGGACCGGTTCGTGTTGAACAGTTCCTTTTAGAATTAATATAGAGTGTATGTTATAAGAGATAAGAGATTTAAAAAAAAACACTTTATACGAATAAATTTAGGTACCCGCGATCTATCATACTGTGCAAAGATATTGGATCTGTCCGCCTGTATTAAGACAAGTGGATTTTGTTTTATTGCGACGTGCGCCTAAGGTGCACTGAAAACCAGCGCTTTAGCCCAACTGCAGCATTAAGCTGAATGCGGTCTTTTGCCCAATATACCACAGCACACATGACAATTCATTTTTTTATGTAACTTGTTTAGTCTATTTATATTTTATTTACTGTATCTTTCTATTAGTTTGTGTAAATATGAGGCGACGCCTTAGTGTTTAGCGTTGTGCTAAGACGAAGTCAATAATTATGTAAAAACACATTCTTAGGATTCTTCTTCTTCTTTAGTTTATATGTCCACTGATAGTCGAATGCCTTTCTATGAAAGTCCTAAAAATACTAAATTTAACCATACGTGTACGTCATCCGTCAGCAGAGTGCACTATGTGATACACGGGCTCTTGGAGGTAATTTGGAAAAACGTTGCTAAACTTCAAATCAAATTTCAAACTATGTTATTATGTAACATACATGATGAGCGTGGTGTCACCATGTAATTGCGTACAAATAGCTAACATTCATTCAAGAAATCACTTCTCAAAAATTGCACCGATACCGCACTTGCACCCTCACCTGCACCCACACCTGCACCCGCACCTGCGCCCGCACCGACGCCCACATCGATGCTCACACCTACGCCCGAACCAGCGCAACGGGATCCTTACGCTCGAACTTTGCTAAATGCAACATCATCTGCATCCTACTTCGCACCGCAACAGCAAGCCCGAGCAACGGAGCACCCCCAAAAAGATCGATTCCCGCCAATAGTGGTTGAGTACCTGCCCAACTGGACTCACCACTTCAGGAAGGTAGCTGACGAACTAGGCCGAAGACCAAACGCCCACCCTGGAGGAAAGGGTGTGCGTTTCTACCTCGAAACCCAGGAGAAGGACCGCTTCCTAGATACCTAGCAAAGTTGGAGGCGGATGAACATATCTCCTGGTTCACGTACTCCCTACCGGCAGAGCGCGGCGTTAAGGTCGCAATACGCGAACTGCCGACGAACACCGATGCCAAGGAGCTAGCGGAGGAGTTCCCAAAGGGGTTCAAGCCTGAGTACATCCAGAGTCGGAGATCGAAACACGCAAAGGACGACCGGCCGTCATATACTTTGCGCAGTTCAAACGGACACCCGAATTCGCAAAGCTGTACCAAATCGCCGAGCTCTTATATGCTGAGTCGGAGAGCACGCAGCTAGTAATTGCCCATGACCCCGCGAAGAGCCACCGACATGCGCAAACTGCAAACTGCAAACAGGCGCACATGGCCAATAACCGTTCGTGCCCTGTTTACCAGCGTGAGCTGCCCAACAAGCGCGCAGGAGGAGAACAAGAAGAACAAGAGGAGTAAGAAAACACAAGAAACACCTACTGGTGGGCAACCTATACCTTAACCACCAGTAACAGAAACAGAAACACCGGCAATACAAACCACAGTACTGGATTCCAGGTCCAGTATTGTAATTACTGCACTAAACGTCCTGCAAGAGCTACTCCTAGCCCTCCAATTAGGAGAGGACCCAATCCCCACAATCATGGAAGGAGTCTTGAAGCTACTCAGTATAGTTAGGGATGTACCTAACTACCCGAACCAAATTCCACTCGACCCAAATCTCCCCACGCCCTCCCGCGAATAGACTAGCTGGACCTCCCCGAAAGGGGGACCCGGCTGGCCAACCCTGACGAGGGTAACGGGAATTTATTACCTCGAGCGTCATATAACGCAATCCAATAACCCGCACGTGCTTCTACGTGCGGCGACCGGACACCACTGTTAGAGGGCAAAGCCCCGGCTAGGTTTCCCCGACAACGTAAGGCGTTTGTGAGAAGATTTTACAGTGTATCTGAAAAAAAAACATGGCTCTCACAAGAATAATCATTAAAAAATGTACGCCCTTTGAAAACGTCTCTAAATCACGATTAAAATCACTGATACAAAATCGTTTTATGCGCCAGGCAACCGGACACCTGACATAATCACCCCGATCACTGTCTTCTATGACAGGTAGATAGAAGAAAAAAAACCACCAAACATTTTTTTGTGTAATGCAAGAGGGACATATATCCCTCCCAGGTCGTCATAATGGTTATTTATATATTTAGCTAGAGCCTTTACCTTTTTCTTCTCAAAGCGATGACGGCTTCACAGTCTAGACATTGTCGGATTTTCCCTTATTCTAAAGATTTAAAATGTTGAAATCTTATTTTAAACTGTGGCGTCAAAGGAAAATTATAAAATTTTTCTTAAGCATAATCCCCTTACGCAAAAAAATTGCACTAAAGTAATTATCCACATTTCATGTTGCTATCACAATCAAAGAATGGAGATAACCCTATCTGACCAGAGGTGTCGTAGAAGATGACTAATAATAAAACTGTACATACTACCATGAGGTATATACACAGTTTTATCTTTTGGCACTCTAAATCATATAAGTGAATCTGCTACTTCGTCTCGTCCCGCAAGTGTCTTAAAAGTGGACATAGGACACAATCTACTAGGATATTGGAAGATTTTTTTTTTATTTGACTATCAATAATTAAACTGTGGTTACCAAACAGCTCATTAGCTTCTAAGACAAGAACCCCCATAGCCAATTTTGATATAGATATAGACTTCAATGAAATGATGATGATGATGAATTGATATCGTAGAATACCCCTAATTTTAAATAGTTTACGAATTCAAATCAGGGAACGTTTATAAACTCCTTCCCTGCCGAGAGAGTCGTCTAGGTAACTACCACCCTCTTTCTTTCACTGCCGCCAATAAGTAGGGCAATTACTGTTGTGTTACGGTTTGAAAGCTATACAATTAAGGGCTTTGAGGTATTCCACCTAAGTCCCCAACGTACGGTGACCTTCGATTGAAATTGGTTTCAGGTATCCAAGGGCCGCAGTAGCCACTTACCATCAGGTGGACTGTTAGCTCGTTTGTCACCCCAAGCCAATGTTAAGAGTTCTGGAAAGTTTAGGTGCCAACCCCTATTAGAAATTACACAGGAAGATGACAAAATTTTTGTCCAATATTCAGAGTAAAATATTATTATCATCTTGTAAAAATCCAATAACTAAATTGGAGATAAACCTCCCGAATATAGAGACGCTTACCGTAATCACAACGCTTAGCAGGTGCAGACGCACGTCACCGGTTATATTTACAGCCTAGCATAGTTACTTGACCATCTATTGGATAACTTTATTGTTGCAATAGGTGGCCCTCATAGCCGGCAAAATTTGGAGACCCGGAAGCCCGTTTGGCTACATCATACCATAAATAAATATGTAATAACCCTTATGAGTGACAGGTTCGAATACAGTTTGTACAATCTGTGTACGTTTGTCTCTCTTACTTTCATAAATATCATCTATTTCATTAGCATATGTTACCAATGGACCATTTATACCACACATAGATCTTTCGAGGAAAAAGTTAGCGAAAGTCGGCATACAGTTAAAAGGTTTGCCCATACTCACCACGCTGGCCAAGCGGATTGGTGAGGGCAGTGCCAGAACTCTCGCACTTCTGAAGCTGCACTAGTCATACATACATAGTTATAATGTTTTATATTCACAGAGTTAGAGCTAAGCATGAACGGGTTTGCGGAGGAGCCTATGGTATCGGGTGCAGCATGGCAACGTGCACGAAGTTCATCCCCATTAAATGCGCTCCCAGCGGCTTCGCACGCTCAACCATTTTCCTTTGCAAGAAATGTACCACCGCAACTATATGCTCTTCTACTAACGTCGCTGCGATATGTAATGTCATTCTAGAACTTTGTAAATAAATTATACTTTTTTATATTCTGTGAACTATTAATATTGACATTGGTAGTGTAGAAAAATAACAACTTATATACTTTTTCAATTTTGTCGATACTTATCTATGTCATATATGAGTATCTATTTTAATTAGAAGAAATATTAAAAAAATATCTAAGAATACAGTTTCAATTTGCGCTCCATTAATTTTATATTCACGGCATTTTAATAGGTGTACTGTCGTAATTAATTATTTTATATATATTAGTTACGTTGCATATACTAAGTTAAGTGCCCCGAATCGCAATTTATTGCAAGCGCAATATCAAAAATATTAAACTCTATCTAAAAAATACGGTTTCATTTACCAACGAAATATTTTACTTTGAAAAGCAACAAATCTGCACGAAAACATTTTGGATGTAGAGTTTTAAATTAATGCCCTAGTTCAGCATAGCTACAGTCCTTTCAACTTATACAGATCCCAAGCGTTTATTTGAAAAATAAGTTTTATTATTTTTAACATTAGGAAGTAAAAAAATAAAGGATAGCTTTTTAAATAAAGGATATCTCATTTAATGGATTGTTAGAATGTTCGGTGCTTCTGAATCGCAACTAGTCTTTATAATAAGTGAAGAAGGTAGGATAAAAGGAACGTAGTTCTTGAAAAACCTAAAAACCTTCTCTAAACCCAATGTATTCTTGCCCAAAATCCATTAAACTTTTTCAAAAAAAAAAAAAAAGTAATTGTTACTCACATTCTGAAGTAACAAAAACGTTACTAAACAGAAAATTTACTTTATTTTATCAAATTCAAGAAATGGCTAACGTAACAAGTGGTGCGCCTGTCGTCTTGGTGTGGCCAAAGCCAACGATAGAAATATATGTAAATTACTCATTGGTACCCTCCGTATAGGGGATCGAACTCGAGTCTACTGATTTCGATGCAAAACCCCTAACCACTCGGCCATGATGACTATAGCAATAAGAATTTACGATATGAGGATGAAGCTCTCTCTCTTCATTTATTTAAATATTTTATTTTGTTTCATATAAATCTAAATGTAAAAATTTCATAAAATTATATTATGTTTTTACCTTACATTTTCCCCAATAAAGTTCAATAATTGCAAAGTTTTATTCAAAGTATGTTCGCTTAAAATCTATTTGGCTAATCTTATTTGATACTCCGAGCATGACTACTTGTAAGTTAAAAAGTGACTGTACCTAATGATGTAATGAAACGATATAAATTGTTAATCCTTAGTCGTTTAATTACATTACTGTGTTAATGATAAATGTAAGAATTCTTAGGTATGATTAACATTATAACCATTATCTTAATAAAAACTTAATCGATTAAATATTGACTTTAAATCTTGTGCTGATAAACTAATTATGTTGACTTTGACAATAAATGTATAAAAGTAAACTGCTGATGTATAAAATTATACCGAAATAAATGTCCATTATGAAAGCCCAATATTTTATTTTATTTCATAAATAAACCAAGTATTGTACTATGTATGCACCTTATTTATACAATAATGAAAACCACCTTTTGTCAACTGACATGGATGTGAAAATATTGTTACGAGCTATGGGTTGCGAGATTGGAGTAAAGGCATACCTTAAACTTTTATTTATTTGACCACTTATAAAGGTTACAGAATTTTGCATACTAATTTAACTAAATGGCGTTTAAAGGTTTGGTTCAAACGTTCAACCATTACATCTGACTGTGGACGGTATGGAGTAGTTCGAGTGTTGTCAGTTCCCATCGTTTTAGTTACATTTTAGTTACACAGTTAGTTACACCGGAAACTTAAAATTTTTCTATGTCACTTTCATGTCTGTCCGCGTTCACCTTCAGGTTTTACATTCCTTTTTCTATTGCTTCTACTCTCGCAGAACTCAGTGAAAGCGTGAAGCTTTCGCTCAATAGCTGACTGCGTAGTAGTGCAACAATAATATTGAGGATGAATCCACTGTTACAATAACAATATAACAATCGTCCAAGTAAAATTTGTGTATTTTTAAGGACTACAAAGACTGGTTTCAAGGGCAACAAAGAATGTGTTTCACCAATTATTAAAGGGTTTAAATTTTAACTCTGATTGTCGTCAAAAATCCGAAACGAAGAACAGAACCTTCAAATATTGAAAATTACGAAAATGAGTATCATGTACGCAAAATAAGCGTATAGTCGTGGAGTTGTGGATACCAACCCGTCATAACCGAACATACGTACAGAAATGTATACAAATTTGACTGCACGCGTCTCATTTTAGTAATATAAGCATCTCAACGTTTTATCGATCTAAATTTGTCACCCGGTTGATATTTATGCTGACCATTTATACCATTTCAACTTATCAAAATATCTGTTGCTAATAACTAAAAGAACACTTTATGTAATATTGTTTTAATAACATAATATTATTGCTACACATAGGTATGCAGTAGTATTATTACAGAACATTCCATTGCGATGAGACGTTACAGGACAATGATGAATGGCCGAGTGAGGGGCGGTAATGCATTTTTCGTGTTGCACTTGAATTAATGCGCTTCTACTTTTACTCCCTAAAATCCGATCTAAAAGCATTTTAGCAATCGATTATTTTGAAATATCGCATAGACTTTGGCGTATGGTTTCCTTTATTTTGGAAAAAATCACCAGCACGTCGGCATTGCTTTCTTGGATGGGTAGACTATACTGCATTGTGATTGTGATGTGTGTGTGATTGAAGGTGAAAGTGTTATTTACGGAAATCATCGCGATTTAAAAAAAAAATACGTAAATAAAAATTTCATTTCAAATTTGTAGTATTCGCGGTAATACAACAGAACTTTTTTACTTTCTTTTATAGAAAGTCACAGAAAGATTATCTACGCGGGTGAAGCCGCGGGCGGAAGATAGTATCAATATATAACAACCACGATTTTATTCTGATAATAAATATTTTATATTTATATTACAGTGACACTGTAAAAGATTATTAATAAATTATATTTATAAAATGTAAGTTCAAAAGTATTTTACTTAAAATGTGACATATGTAAATTAGAATTTACTAAATCAAAACTTGAAATCTAAATAGCATAGCTGCCGTAAAAACTTTTTCGTAACTAATAAAACAGATATTTAAAATTTTTGAACCTGGCTTTTCTATTAAACATTTATGTTTTGTATCTATTTCCTAGAGTAATGACCAAAGCTTTGCTCACAATACAGATACTAACACTAAAATAAAAATTATGACAACTTAATTTATGCGGAAAGTGTGTGGTCTATGCGAATTCTTTATTAGCGTATCGACGTCTAGTTTTGCACCGGGTGATTTTTCAAGGGTCAGCTTCAATTTTGATAAACAGTCACGTAGTATCTAGCATCACTTCAACGGAGATGTGCCCGAGTTTAATAATATCATCGACTATTTGATATCTTATAAGCGAGGAGATAATCGCATCTGATGAACACCGTCACTGAATTACAATTACCTATCTAATGTTTATAAAAGGACATGTCTGTAAATAAGAATTATCTCTTTCTGTGTTTTTACGTTGCATATTTTTACAACTATGGCCTTTATTACATGACATATATTAAGAAACAATTCTTTTGCTGGTGTTGTTAGTGGTTTTATTCGGTACTCCAGAATAGAAAAGGGACGTAAAATATTATTGTAGTTCATAGAATTTATGTTCTCCTGAATATGGTACGGTATCGGTACAGGGATTATTTATTGATTTATTTTAACTATCATGCTCTAACCTAACTATAATTTTCATAATTTTCACTTTTGTTTTTTTAATCCTATAGGAAATAAATAAAAGTGTTGACATATGTGTATTTAAAAATGTACTATTATGTATTTAAATAAGAAATTGTACATAGTGAAAGATATATCTTAATACTTTTCACAGCTATCATTTGATTTTCTCGATCACCCAGAGTTGACTGGTGAAAAATGCCTCAAGGTATTAAGTCTGCTCATTGCATTTCACGCTCCTTAGCGCTACACTCCTCAGGTGTAGACATATAAATAAATAAAAGTGTAAATTTTATATGCAGTATCATTTAGTAAATTTTAGTTATTAAGGCAATATTTAGATTCTTTTTTAAATAATTACACATTTCCTAGTCCGTACTAAATATATATGTGTACATAATGAGAATGTTCGTCGCCCAATTATGCCTGAAGGAGTATTGACATGAAATTAGACAGAGAGATAGATTTTGTGACAAAATTATACAGGATACATTTATCTCAGGTAGTAAAATTTTACACCCGGCATCCAAAACCGCGGACAACAACTAGTGGTACATCAAACGTATAGATATTATCCAAAAAACGTTATATCTTTATGTTTACTTATGACATATTGTTGACAAGCAACATACATTTTCAATCTTTTGTACCTACGAGTTTCTACGTATGACATCAAAATAAAAATATGCAAAACCATAAACCAACATTCATAAATTTATATTAAACTTAAAATCTTCTTTTTAGGAGATACGGGTGTACTACCAGGCACATACTACGTACTAGTATGCTGGATGAATATTTTTGTAAATAATTTTAGAGAATTTTAAATGTCATTACGGACGTGACGGGTCACGAGATTTCTATTCAAGCGAATAAAATATAAAATTTGCAGTTCCAGTTCCAAATTTTTAGTTTTTATGATAAAACAAACTAAATTATAATCTTTTCATATATTCAATTCAAGACAATACATAGAAATAAGTAAGCTAACATAATTTTTCATTCTTCGCAAGTCTTATTCGTAGACACAACAATAAAGATCAGAAACAATCTTTAAATCCAGATGAATGGCAAAAGCGGCTCCTTGGCAGGATAAAGACAAAAACAAACGGCCAACATTATAGATACGTTTTTGTATTACGTATGTTTTAAACTAACCTGTTACATAAAACCAAACAACCCTGCTTTTTTATTGAAGTAACTAAAACGGCGAAAATATGACGTCGTTCTGTTTCGACTACGACAGTAATTACAAAGGCACTCATTCGTCTTTACCTAGTCCTAAAACTAATAATTTGTGTGTTGCACAAATATGAACCCATGACCAATGGAACCATGATTCATTACTTAATAGTGAGGAGGAGGTACACTAAACACTAAGCCAGGCGACGTCAGAAAAAAACTACTTTAACAGTAGTACAACAGAGCGAAGCAAATCGGGTTTCCACATCCCACTTCTTGCCTCATCGGTAAATATAACTAGAGGGGATGTTGACCTATCTTCAGAAACTACATCACTGCATCTCGTTTTTCGATTGACGTAAAAGCAGACTATACGAAATAAAAATTTCAAATGCTTTAAAACCAACATGAAACATTATTTTGTTTTATACACAAATAAACGAGTGTAGGCTACAAATCAAAGATTAGCGGTAGCTGCAGGACAAAGGCCTCTAGCATAAGGAGGATTTACAATAATTGTCACGCTCGGCAAGCGGACTACACACCTTGTATGATAGACGCTGCTGCCCATCATCCGTATCCTAATATTGGTCTAACATTTTTCGAGGTGGTTATCTCGACGTCTGTGGGTAGGTATTGATATTTTCAAGGTTTTCTCTATTTTACGACTACCACGGGAAAAAAATGGCAGATTTTTACACAAATACCACTCAGCCAAGTATAAGCATACGCTGTATTTCGTAATTACTGCGGCTGGGTCGCGGGTCGGATCAGTTTGGCAAGTATTTTGTATGGTCTATAAATAATTGCACCAAGTCAACGTGTTAAGTTAATTCAGTAAGTAAATTCCATTCAAGTGTCGTGGAGAAAGCAAGAGGAAAGGCCTGCAGTGAAGGTCACTTTTTTTTCTAAAAAATATATTAGCAGTGACATTCAGACACTAGGGAGGGTCCAGGTATTTTTAAATAACCCTGCACATGTCGTTCGGTACACTTTATTTTCTTTTAAAAGTATTTTCCACTAGAATACAAATTTAAAAGTAACAAAACCAGTCGCCTGCAAATATTTAGGGGCTAAGCACAAACGGCTCAATAAAAGGCGGCATGTCCCGTTAGCAAACAAAACTGCCAGTCATTAGACTGAGCGGACGAAAACATTTGGTCCAATTATCTCGGGCGGCGGTCGGCAGGGAAAAACGCCAGCTTGGGGCGCCATCTAATGACGTTGTCAGACGGTCCCATCAATCTATTTCCGAAACTCAAATACCTAATATAGGCAGTTATAGTATTTTTTTAAATACATATTGTAACCTTGTTTGAAGGTATTATAATTATTACAATTGCATTTGTAATTATAGAAATTCGAACACTCCGTCATTCAATCCCAAAGTAACCTTGGGATTTGGATGACGTGTGTCTTTGTTTATTCTCCTTTCGCGATAATGGTAATTGCGATTAGTTTCTATTTGTCAACTCGATAGTTTGACCGATTCCTTCATTTAGTCAAGCATTTAAAGCTGTCAAGTTTAATCGAATATTGTTCCCGAGTTACGCAACTGACGCCGCCGATCTGTATAAATACCCGTGTCTCCATCCTCGTGGTGACAAATTTTGTTACAAGGTAACTCTTAATTGTGATAAGCCTAATAATACCTATATCCCAATCCATGGCATCATATTTATTTATGCCTAATTTAGACGACAAACATACAAACTTTCATATTTGTTATTTTAAGCAAGATTAAATTACATAATAACATTTTTAACTACATAACATAAAAACATATTTCAATAATCATAAAGAACATTTTTAAAAAAATGTTCATTAAAACCTTTAAACAGCTTTAAAATTAAATCCGTTGATACATACATACATACGAAGCATTTTATATATTACTATAGTTAAACATTTCTAGGGTACAAACGTCTATATTCAGCATACAAATAATATTGGCGTAAACCTAGACGGAATTCGAATCCGTTTGAACTGTTTTGAATATTTTTAACTTTCTTTTTTTTAAAGTATGCTAACAATGCTATTTAACTAACATTACTAATACTCCTGTTAACCCTCCAACTAAGCATTAGAGCTTGTATTTGGAGTGGTTCACGACAATAGTCGAATGGTGGGCTCGAACCTGCGACGTCATGTTTCCCAATCCGCACCCTAACCCATTAGGCTTTAAATAATTTCATTAGTAAGTAAGTTTATGTTTCTAAAAAATGTATGGTTTCACATACATGCTTTGTTTCAGTGATGACACTTGTATCGTTCACGCTATATAGATAGAGCAGGTAGGAACTCTCAGTTGTGAACCACATTGTACACTGAAAGAAGGGAGGGACACTCTGTTCTTTATAATTTTCGAGAAATGTAACTGCTGAAATAATTTTGTGTTGTCTGACCCCAAAGTCACGGGATATCCTAGTTTGGGGGTCCAGGGTAATTTTAAGGAAAATTGTACCTTTTTTTCTTGGATGAAATAAAGATTTATTATTATTTATTATTTATTATACTGAGAACTAATATTAAATAATGTTTGAGTGCACTTAATGAAGTACTCGTGAAATAAAAAATCGACAACTAACGTTTCCATATTTGAAAGACAGTTATAGTATTAAATTATATAATATTTGGATGCATAAAACGAAGTTGGTTTCATTTAACATAAATCCACGTAGGTCGTTTAAACTTGGTAGAGGCCAAGCGGCGGCTTATGCTGCTCCTCGAATGGGCCGGCTCGACCGGACTGGTACCACGGTCTCGCAGAATACCGGCGTGAAGTAAAGTCATCTTGTGCTTCTGCGCTTCGTTCGGTGAGTGAGGTAACCGGATGCCCACTCCCCCTTCCCATCCCCCTCCTCGTCCTTCTCCTAAATACCCTAAAAGGCCGGCAACACACCTGCAGCACCCCTGGTGTTGCAGATATACGTGGGCCACGGTAATCACTTACCATCAGGTGAACCGCTAGCTCTTTTGCCGCCTTCCCCGTAAAAAAAATATAAAAATAACTTGACGTTTCCTTGTTTTTTACAGGTTTTGTTTTAAATCTACAGTAAACTTAATTTATCTTATTCTTTGTTTACATTTTTGCACAATGTTATAGTTTGTTACTTACATGAATTGACAATTATTTCTTATATTTAGGCGAAAACTACAATCTCAAATTAAACTACTATTTATGGCATACCTACATAAAAACAAAAAAATTGACGAAACAGGTGGTATATTTCCCTTACATCGAAATATTGTTTTTTGTTCTATAGGATATAAGTAAATATGGATGTGAACTTATACAGAAATATACATACACCTGTAAGTTTATTACAGATCATAAAGCTTAAACAATAACATCACCAAAATTTAAAAAACCAGAGGAAAGTTCAAAACCATACGGGAACTCTAATTCGATGATTTGACATAACTTTACGTAGGGAAATTTGTCGGAAATTGGGTTGACTATTCGTTGTCCAACTTTTTGCGTCTCCGTAGGGATGTCGTTCGCTTATTGAGTACATACATGTAATAAAGGCAATCTACCTACGCTGTTCTTTCAAGCGTTTAGTTGTCAGTCGTATGCCGTAAAGTTGCCAGTTGCTAGATTATTATTTAAGTTGAAGCATTTTTGTTGTCCTTATTCACTTGACACGTATTTATTTCTTTATTGCTTTTTTTCTTAAAACTTAAATTTTTCCTTACATGATACTTCTAAATCAATGCACCGATGAATTATCCATTAAGTGGTACATCGGCGGTAAGTACTCGTAGCTACTACAGCCCATGAGCATCTGCAAAAGGTTACAGATGCGTTATCTGATAAATACTGAGACTGAATATCTGAGGACTGAGATGAATGCCGTGCCTGTAATTATACTGTCTCTTTATACTGGCTGTACTAACCTAGAGGACTCCTAGGAAGAGCATGCCTAACACCTAGTTAATCGATTAAAATTAATCTGTAGCGTGATGAAGGCGTAGAATCTTCCAATCCCCTAGGGTCGACAAGAAACGTGTCGAATATATATCTGGTAGCCCTTTTAGGGGTGCATATACCAATATCTGTTGAAATAGCGTATACCGCTATATGCTATTAGCGTAGTTTGTTCGGTGACATGTATCAGCGTCTAAGTTGTTAGGTCTCCTCTATGATTGCAAACTGCCTTCGTCGTGCTACAAGCGTGGTGATTAAGATAAATTCTCCCATTAAAAAGCTACAGCTTCCAATTACATCAATTTTCTTTTTCTCTCTCGTGGAGGAAAGGTGCAAACACCTATCACTGAATGCTGACTGGTAGGTGTTGGCACCGTACGAGCTAAATGGTGCGGTATTACAGATACGCTGTTGGTGCGGTAGCCTTGACAGCTTACGCAAAAGGGACTCGCGAGCTGAAGGTCCGTAAATAAATATCGTTAAAGAGCAACTTCGCTGCTAGTGCGTCGTGGTATTGCTACGTGCTGTTGTGTTGCACTTCGAAGTCTGTTAACGAAGACAAAAACTAGAGGAAGTGTCGCAGCAACTAAAGGACCCCTTTAAAGAAGGTACGAGACGTCAGCTAGAGTTACCGTCGATAGGGGATGTTCGGGTTTTGCTTCGGTGTGCTGTATACTTATTCTGTTTCGCTTTCTGTAATTGTGTTTTGCGTTAACCTATTGTTTAGTGCAATAGAGAACTTTAAAAAACTATAAGTTTAGTATATTTAACTAAAGTCTACAAGGATTTTAAACCTCACCAAAACATCTACATGCTGTTCTTTTTTATCAACCCGTGTAAGTTCACTCGTGGACATTATTAGCCTATGGAATCTTACAAGCAATCGAAAATTTGTATATTTCTAAGGTTGTTTAGCTTTTTGTGGAATTCGAATCGTCGTGGATTTATGTCCAAAGAAATTGTTACGACACCACACTGCTACGGGTCGTAGGCAGCCATGCATATGTCGTGAAATTAGTGTCATAATTATCTTGTAACTTAATTAATATTTGTATCAACTTTGATATCATTTGTCTATTAGAAAACTCATTAAAGCTAAAGCCAATAAAATGTTATTTATTTTACAACCTACTATGTTCTCTGTAAAGGAGAATTTATAATGTGTAATATTCTTGTAAGCTCCACGCTCCTTCTCTACGCTCAGCTCGTACACTCACTCTTTAACTTTGTGCCGGGAATGAGAAAATTATATTATATTGATTCTTTATTAACTTTTAATGTACGTCTGGTAAATGAAAATTTTGTTCTCTCTGTGCACTTCAAGGAGTTATACATTTAATATATGTTGCGAATAATGTACTATGTAATCTACAATGAATGTGTATTATACTACTCAAATTGCATAGTGTATAATAGTGTATAAAGAGTATCAATAAGCACATATTATATTTTTGAAATTAATCAATAGAACACAGGGACATTTCTTGGATGATTAATGGAAAATGTTAAACATTTCTGCACATTTCTTGTTCTTTAAATATTGTTCACTGCTGGAGAAATGCCTCTCACGTAGCGTGGATTTACCATAATATCCACACGAGGCAACGGGATTGGTGATCGCAACAACAAACACACTACCTGTCATAAGTTTGTATTTTCGGTCTGGTATTTTATTTCGTCCTTTGTCAGAATGCACAAGACCAGCACTGAGGTCCTTAACTATGAATCTATCGTCAACGAAGTAGTGGCTTCATTTTAATTTCAAAGAATTAGTACTTTGTGCCCATATGGCTCCAAATTCCTGTCTGTAAGTTCCCACAGCTGGGCAAAGGCCTCCTTCTCAAATATCTTAGAGGGTTCTTGGAGCCGGGAAGGGCCCGCCACGCTGCTCCAGTGCGGATTGGCGGGATTCACATGCCCTCGAAATAATATTTTTTTTTTACTATTTCTCGAATATGCAGGTTTGCTCATGTTTTCCTTCACTGTATAGCACGTGCTAAATACAGAAAATTGCCATTAACAATTTTAGTTGTGCCGGCCCTGGGGCCAAACCCATGTCACTCGCGCTCTATGAAATTAAAATGAGCGCCCTGATTATTAGGCTGCCGCGGCTCCCACTACCACCACACCTTTTTACGAACAATAACATACGAAAAAAAATTATGTAATAAAATACTCAAAACTTTGTACTAGCAGCTTCTGCTAACCATTCATACACCAGGTAAGGTTTGGTCTTTGGGAACGTCGACAGTCATAAACAGGACAAAAAATTTAAAATAATACTACAAACACTACAGTTTTAATAGATCACCCAAAGTGATAGGCAGATATTACAGCATTCCACTTGGCATAGCACAGGCACACAGACTTCGGCAACCTGCTTTTACCCCGGGTTTTCTCCCGATATGGGCGTAAGATCTTTAAGGCTTTTCTCTAACTCGCACTCTAAGTACTAACATAGGACACAAAATGCTATATTCTCAAAAAAGTAATTTTTGAATATAAAACGTGAACTAAATTACAATGACGTAAAATGGCTACGCCGTCATAAGCGATATCGGCGACAGGGACAAATGTATGTCGATAGTAATATCTATACGAGGATGGGTCACTACCCATCCTCGTATAGATTCAAGGTACTCGTGGTACTTATATTTCATATTTATGTTACCTGACATTGCGTGAATTTATCTTATAACCGAATTGTGTATTTTATTTTTCTGTTCTATATTTCAATTCTTTTGCGCCGAAGACTAATATATTTATATGACATTACAAAATAGTATTATGAAGTAAATTCAAATTGTTACTCTTTATATTATATAATATATGGAAGAGCAAAGTTCCAGGAGAGACTCATTGAAATAGCTTTATACAATGATACCAATATTCAACAAGCAAGATACGAGATTTTATAAAACAGTCACGTATTTTTAGTGGCAGTGGCTTGGCACCTTCTACACAATATTATAAGCAGAATGCCGAGAGAATTGGGGATAGAATATCACACTTTCTTATTAACTTTCATGTTAAAGACAGTTCGATTACCATGCTAATCGAATTATAATCAGTTTTAACATACAAAACTTATTAGCTATCACTTTAAGCTTGTCAGCATGTTAGTTATTCAAACATTTTAAACGTGGTAGAGTCAAGTGGTGGCTTTTGCTGCTGCTCGAATGGGCCGGCTTGACCGGGCTGGTACCACGGCCTCGCCGAATACCGGCGTGAAGTAGAGCCATCCAGTGCTTCTTCGTTTCGTTCGGTGAGTGAGGTAACCGGAGGCCAACTCCTCCTTCCCATTTCCCTCCTCATCCTCCCTCCTATTTCCCAAATACCCTTAAAATCCGGCAATGCACCTGCAGCACCTCTGGTGTTACAAATACACGTGGGCGACGATAATGACTTCCATCATGTGAACCTCTTGCTCCTTTGCCGCCTTTCCCATAAAAAGAAACGTTTGACATTGATAAACACCTTTTTTGTAATAATTAGAATAAAAAAAAATCTTTTCATAAATAAAAATCCCTACTGACTGTACAATTTCTTACATGATGTGTGTAAAACCCACCCCTTAGTTTATCTATGTGGACATAAATTGTACATAGACAAATACACAGGACCCAGAACAATTATTTATAGAGCTTACAATTACTTGCTCCGTGCGGGAATTAAACCTGTAACACCCCAGTTAACGGTTTAGCTACCGCGCTAACCGTGCCGACATATGTCCCTCTTCTATTTTTCATCACCCTGTTTAGGTACACCGCTGAACTGCCTGCTGCTGCCTCTCTAAGAAAGTGCCATCAAAATTCAGCAAGCATTTTCTAGAAAGGTTTGCCTATAATCAACACGCTGTGCAAGCGGGTTGGTGAGCGCACTGCTGATACCCATGCACCAGATATGCTGATTCCCGTCAATACTGTCTAGTATTGACTGTCACCACTGCGATATGTGGCTTCACCAGAATTGCAGAGGTAACTCCTCCCTGATTGTCTCTTCGGCTGCGACGAGGATTGGTGGTGCTGCAGCCGGTATCACTACTTCAGGCCGGCCACGCATTATTCACCGTGAGCAACCAAGCCACGCCTACAAAAACTATACAGGAATCTGTTCGAGGACGAGTAAACAATAACCTAAAGCGATACTACATCTTTAAAATCATTTCATTATCAATCATTGTTCCACTTAAACTAATGTTAAGTTGTAGAAATTTATAAGACAAAGATTCATTAAATAAAATTCTGATTGCGAGAAAATTGAGATTGTTTCATTGTACTGATTAAAATTGTTGAAGTATTGGAAGAGAAATTCAATTTTCGCTATAGCACAGAGCGTTTGTATTAAAATAGTGTTTGAAGAAACAAAATCTGCTTAAGTTCTTTGAAATTGAACAAGTTATAAATGCGAAATGGGTAAAAGAAAATACGCCTGAAGGGCGTTTATTCGATTGCTCTGATATGTCGCAAGTTATTAAATTCTTTTGCTCTAGACTGGCGATAACAATCGTCTTATTCAATTACATGCCAAAGAAGGCTGACAATGAGGCTTGGGTGAAGGATATATTGTTGTATAAAACGCGATATCTATTCTGTCGTTACACTTTATTATAATTATATGTAACACTTAAAATTTCCAGTATTTATAAATAAAATATCCAAGATTTTAATTGAGAATATCAATGAATTTCACTTTTCGTTACGTTACAAAGTAAATTTATTTTATTTATCTATATATAATAATATATTCCATAGTGATAATGCGGTACAAACTCTTTTGAATTCAAAAAAGTAAATACTGGCTGGTAGCTTAAATACTGTAATATACCTAAAAATGGAACTCAATATCATCAGTTTCCAAAAATTATTTTTGCGGTTTGTTGTATCATGTGAAAATGGAAAAGAAATACCTACGCGCCGTTATTAAATATCTGTGCTTGAATAATATCACTACGTAACAAGTCATTTAAATGATCCACCGTATTCTAGTCAGTTGCTCGTTGGTGCGCCGAATGTAAACGTGGAAGAACCTCCCCAAACTGTGACCCTCGCTCGAGACGCCCAAAGACAGCAGTGACCGTAGAATTGTTGGAACAAGATCGTGGTAACGTTTTGGTTCGGATCTAGGAACTAAATGTTGTTTTTCCGTTACGATCCCAAAACAAAATTATAGTCTATGACTTGGAACAGACTATTATCTCCAACACCTAAGAAAGCGAGTCCTTCCCCGGTAAAACCATAGGCTCTCTTTTCTGAGATAGTTAAGGGGTAGTAATAGCTAAATATCTCGATCATGGAGCTTCTGTTATGTATATTTGTTTCATCAAGGTTACACCTCGGTTCACAAGTCCGCTGTTACGATTGCTACAATTCGAGATACTGGCTTTGAAATACACCAGACCTAGTGATTTCTATCGATTTCCCAGATTGACGGAATATCTGAAAGGACAGAGATATGAAGACGATAAAGCACTAGTCGCTATTGTACAGGAATTTTTAGGTGCTCAGTATGAAGAGTTCTTTACGGAAGAAATTTTAAGACTAAAAATAAAATAACATTCAATAAAAGTTACCTGTAACATACTCTTTCTAACTTTTTTTTTGAACGCCCTTAGTATTTGTTTATAATTTTATAGATGTAGAAGTATGTTTGGTTTATCTGATTGTTTATTTTTCAATCCCACATGAACTTAACCGCTTTTTATGAAATTTGATATGAATACTTTGAAAATTTACTTTGAAGGCTACTTTTTATCCCAGGAAGGCCTCGGGAAGATTAACCACGTGGGGGAAGCCGAAGGAGGATGCTAGTTAAAGAATATATTCTTAAAAAGGCTTAGTGCGTTGGATAAACCTTTACATACATATACAAAAGAAAGGCACCAAAAAATAAAATGCTGATCATGCTATTAGGTAAAATACGAAAGTCTTCTCAAATATCAAAAGTTTCGGTTTTTGTAATGATATGATAATTCGATTGTCCATTGTGTATCTTCTGGGTCGGTCTCGCCCTCGATCCCAATGGAAATATAAATTATTAGAGGTAAATATCCAAAAGGTATTTCTATGAATCTTTTAGCAATGTCATTGTATGCAAAGGCAAACTCGGTGTGCTGATATTGTATCTTATACTGTAAAGAATTATTCATTAAAATAATAATAAATCTGATTGTATATGTTACAACGTTAGACTGTATGGTCTCATCCTTATTGTAACGTGATAGATATTTTAGGATGTACCGAGGAATATACTTTTTCTTGAAGTACCAATCTCACCCGCATGTGATGCGCCCTGTTATTCAATTAATGGCGGAAATATATTCGAATTTATCGCACTCAAATCTTACAGTCTAGTGACGAGGAGCATCAATAGTGCCAGAGTATCGAAATAACCCTCGCAAATTTGCTTACCTTACGTGGTAAGTATTGACACACCTTCTAAGACTAACTGCTGTTTATTCGAGAGGCCTATGTACCGTACTGAACTTGACAGTTCAGTAGGTAGGGAAGAAGAAAAATAGTTTTTCCTTGATAACGTCCGACATAAAAGTGTTCTCTCCAGTCCACTGGATTAAATCAATTAAGTACGGAAGATTTGATTGCAAATAATTACATATTTCAGACCAAATCCCTACTTTAAAAGCACATACTCGTACAGCAAGGTTTTACGCATCGCGGTCAGTCGCATGTCTGCCTTTTAGGTTTTACTAAGCAGCTAAGTTCTTTGGGCCTTTGGCTTAACTGCAAACACGTTTGGATAATGAAGATCCGTCCCTCGTGAGCCACCCATCACTTTTTGGAACGAAACGTTTTTGCTAAAGAGAGATTATTGTACCCTCCTCTTGCTCGATTATCCTGAGATGCTTTATCATTGGGGTTTCCTACTAACATGAGGTTAACTTGTAATCTTAGCTTTATGTGGTCGTTGTAGCATCTTAATACCTCTAAGCTTAATAATAAAGCGATCCTGTTTCATCGTCGCTATTTTTTTCTTGTTCTAAGCTTTTGTTAAATTAAAGTTACAAAGAAGTTTGTGCAGTTAAATAAGTATATTTTTAAAAGAAGTAAATATTACTTCAATTCCGATAAATATTCGTCTATATCCAGTTCTGTATATATAATTTCCCTTTTTTTAATTAAAGTATAACAACCTGAAAAATAATCTAAATGTTAACGATATCATTAGCTTGGAAAGGGTACTTTAGGATGTAGACTTATTGTAGATTATCGTAATTGTAGCATTGAGCATGCTTGGCAGAGGGGTGAGTTGAGAATGAACTTTAAGAGCACAGTGTCAGCATTAAAATATTCCTTTATGGTTCCACAGTGCTTACCACGAAACATTTTTTTAAATAAATGTTCTTTGAAATATTTTTATCATTTTCGAATACCATAAAGCGCGATCTTAAACCACCGGCATCCATCGATTTGTCGATCCATCGAACACTGTGCAGATCATCATTCCATCTTGTCCCATCGGACACAGCGTTTGCCTTTACGACATTGCCACTTGATAACTTTATATAATTACAACTTCATTATAACTTAACAATAGTTATTTCTATTACAGAGCCCCTCAAAACTATTTAAACAGTTTTACTGTGGGTCTGGTGATTGCTTATTTGTATTACCCAAAATTCTATAAAATATTTTACTTAATTATATTCAAGAGATGTTCTATATTTTATTTTAATCTGTTAATGTCGGGTTATTGGTACTGCATGCTACTGGGCGGGCCCATTGCCACTCAAACTTACTGCTTCTTACGACCTTGTCGGTAACACTAGTTCATACAGATAAACACTGAGCATAGCCCCCAGGGAAACTTTGAGCTTCCTCATATGGTCTGCAGTGAAATACCACGTCTCAGCTCTGTAATGCTTTACGTCGCCGAAAAGCTATGCTAAATGATCCCTTAAAACTATTTGTACTAGTAAAAAGAAGAAAGCATGAGTATTAAAGTTTCAGATTTGTAATGAAATTTAAGTAAACATTTTTATATTCATTCTTCTTCTTCTTTGTCAACAACGTCTTTTTAAATATTTCAAAATATTCTCCGATTTAAATCTCGTATAAAAATATAGGAAACTTAAAAATTATGTAAGTAATTTAGATTCTAGTAGTATTCGTAATTTTTTTTTTGTAAAAATATGGAATACTGTGAAAAACGTCGAGTCAATTTGCGAGCATTTGTCTGGTCGCCTTTATTTGCCGGTTGGGCGAGCTCGAGAGGCCCCTGGCCAGGCACGGTAAATCAGCTTACATTTTTTCAAAGGTTTTCTGTGTTTGGCGGTTCTCGCATCACTGGAACACTTACAGTATATAAAACTTTCCAGTAGTGCTTTACCTTATATACTTTTTTTCACTTTCATATGAAGGCTACACAACCAGGTAACCAGTTCAATCGATACGAAAAGAAAATCTGTATTTGGAACATAGACAATTAATGGAAATCGAAGCCTCTTCTTGCCATACAAAGATGCTCCTCTTCTCATTAGTTTGCTGAAATTAGGACTAGTTATGTGGCTATATTCTGAATTTTTTTAGACTAGTATAACTCTCCAGAGAGTTGTAACAAATATATACAACTCAGCACAGAAGGAGATAACGAACCACATATTGGTCATGATTGGCAAATGGAACTATTTAAATTACATAAGTATAATGAGGAGCGGTTAGTCTTTATCAAAACATTGTGAATGCCAGTACTCAATGCCAGTTGTTTCAGGGACTGTTTGTAACAATGGTGTTTGCTAAGATAACTCATCTCTATAACGGTTACATAATAAAAGATCAAAATGTAATGAAATTAAATAAAAACAAATGTAATGTTATTGTTACAGTGATGAATTAGATAACAATATTGGCACATTGCTAAATTACAGTCTTATGAGATATCTAGTTCTAATTATTGCTTGCCTATGGCATCGTTTAATCATGTAATTCAAAAAAAATTAAAAGGTACTTTCTCTCCCAATACTATATTAGAACAACAATAGTTATATAATATAACAATTATAATTTGTTTTATATTAATTATATTATAATTATAATTAGTGCAATATTGACAAAAGATAGTTAATGAAATATTATGAAGATCTTTAAACTTAAATGTAAGCAAAAGTGTCTTGTTTACATCTTTATATTAGGGATATATCAAAGTAACATAACATGTGAATTTAATTTACAATGGAATAATATTTTTTTTTTCATATACTATAATAAAACTAAAGCGAAACTTAATCCGTACATTGATACCTCACATTTTTTATAAAGTTGTCTGTCTGTCTGTCCACCCATCACTCAAAAACCAGTGGGTGGCTTATGAGGGAGATTCCACTGTTGAATTACTAGGGGGACTGTGCAACATCTCGCATATATATTATCATAATATCTTTTATATCTATTATAGGAGCTAGGCAGTAGACGTTATGGTCATGATACGTTTAACGCAGAAACCTCTCGAGAAATTACGATGGAGCTAGAAAACATCCGCATCCTGCAAGACAGCAAAATATTTAAAAAAAAAATATTTCGAGGATATGTGACGAGCGCCAATCCTTACTGGAGCAGCGTGGCAAGCCCTTCCGGGCTCCAAAACACTCTCAGATATTGCCTTTGCCCAGCAGCCAACTTACAGGCTGCTACTTTACTTTTTGTCTTTTAAAATAGCTGAGCAATCGGCATAAATAATCATGACAAAGAAACCAAGAGACGTTAATTTATACGAAAGTGTTTATAAAAATACCTAACGTATTATAATACGTGTGTAATGTAAAGGAATACATGGATCTACCCCGGGTAATAAGTATTATAATAAATGAAAAAGACTATACCTACGAAGTTTCTTTATACTGTTTCTTCTCCGTCAGAGAAACCTTAGTACGACACGGTGGTAGATTAATATGAATGACTTGACAAGTGAAATTTTATTCCTATGTCGAAGAATATATTTTGTGTAATTTGTATTTTTTTTACCATACTTGCAGAATATTTTATTTATCATTTTATTCCCAGCATCAACACCGTATTATTTCTAGAATATTATTACATTATGTACTATTAATTTATTACTTTACATATAAGAAACTAGCCATACCCGTGACATCGTCTATACTTGTTATTCCTGGGTAAATTGATATTTTCAGAAGTAACTTCATGTGTCGCTACGTCAGACATACGTTGATGGTATTGAAATAAGGATAGCAGGGCGCAGTGGTACTGATTACTGGTGTCCTTCTTTCATCTTCTTCTTCTTTCATACAACTAACTCATCCGCCTTTATACATTATTAAAATTACATGGCCTTCAAATAATTGTTTAAGGTTCAGGAGTTTATCCATGTGCCATTTGTGTATGTATCTGCCGTTACAACACAGGAGAATTTCCTACAGTAGAGGCAAGGTTTTTTTTGTAATAATAAATAAATATTTTAAAGGATAAAAACCAAAGTTACAGTTAGAGTTATATCTTAAAACGTGAACTTACATCTGCAATAGTTAAAGTCACGCTTACATATTCAGATGGTAAGCAGAAAATTAAATACCAAAATTAAGTTTAATTAAAAAGACGCTAGCTTTGAAATTTAAATGTGGTCTTCATAATAAGAAAAAATGTTTACTTTTCTGGGACTTGATCTCTGGGCTTACTATAGACATCGAGTTCCATTCGGGCAATGGCTACGGCGTCATGGTCATTTAATCAATAGCATTTGGCAATACGGTGCTCGAATTACTAAACGAATTGGGGCTCAACATAAAATATACTAACACTTTTTAAGCTAATCATTATAAGCCCTTACAGATCCGATTGTGTACATAATATCGCTGTATAAAATAGTAATGAATTTGAGCCATTAGAAGTAACTATTAATATTGTCCTAGGTATTTTAGGTATTACCCAAAGAGTTTTGACCCTGGTATAAAAAGCAAAATAACAAAGAACGTAGTTACCCTTTATTATAAAATTAGCTAGAGTCGACACTACCTTTTCCCTAAGCCGATGAATTCTAGATATAAAATAAAATAATTAGCCTAGTCTTCTATTCATATTTCAGAAATTATTTTAATAAAATAAAAAGTAAAGTAGCAGAGTATTAACGCCCACTGCCGAGCAAAGGCCTCGATCTCAAATATTACACAAAATTTATTCTAAGCAAATTACAAGGTTTACGTGGACGGAGTCGGGGTTAAAGCTAGTCTTCAATAAATGTACAATTTATTGGTTTATGCCAGAATATGAAATTATTAGACGAACAATATGTGTAAACTTATATGAAAACAACTCACAAGGTACTTCTTCCGTATAACAGAAGCATCAGAAATGCATTAAAATTTTGTTTACTACAATAAGAATAATAAACGAGCACCAGTACACCTCATGGAAAGAGGATACTGTGGCCCACAGACGCCTACATCTATCAGCAGTATGGTTGTAATTCCTGAGGACCAAGATGCCACGAGTGTCAGAAAGCTACGTTTCTTGTAAAAGGGTTTCCGGCTCTGTCACTCTTGAAGCTGAAATAACGCTGCTATATTACGCTTTATTTTACATCTACGAAAGCGCGGTCTATGGGGTGGAATGGTGGGCGGAATGGGGTAGCCATTTGAGACAAGATTTTACAAAACTTGGAAAAAACAGCCAATATAAAACATGTAAAGTCTTGTGCATCTATTTCTTAATTCAAAACTTGTAAACGATTCACGTCACGTAAAATTCGAGACTATCGTAGTTTTCAATCCAAACTCGTAACTAGAAGATTTGTCACGTACAGAGCAACTTTTATTAAGGAACCCTATCATTTCGTCACCTTTTGTTAGAATTTTCTCGTTTAGATGCTATATTTAATGGATTTACTTGTCTTCTTTTGTTTACGTTCTTGTCTTCATTATTATATCTAGAAAATAATCAAATAATAAAATGGCTAGTGTGGCTTTAGTATGAGTAGCATTTTGTCCTCCAGAAAAAGTTGAATGAGGAATACATGAAATAATTGTCTTCACCTTGACAAATATCGGAATGCTAAATATTCTGCTGCAACACATAGACCTCTCGTATAAAAAGGATTTTATATAATTGCTATGCTCGGTAAGCGGTCGTAGTTCCTGATGTCTCGCACCTTAAACACTGCTGCCCGTCATCGGTCAGGTTATTTTTGGTCTGATACTCTAGTCTGAGATGTTTATACCGCCATCTGTATATAGTTATTACGATTTTCAAGCCTTACAAGTCACCTCTTACGATACCCACGGAAAAACAGGGAGTGGCAGATTCTTATTTCGATACCACATGGACATACCATCACACGGAATCATATTGCCACCCTTATTATTAAAACTAATAAAATGTCCAAAGACCAAAGTTACTATTTTAAAGCAATTAGAGAATATTTAATAAATTACTAAGAAAATATAAAAGAATACACAGTATAAAAGGACAAACAGAATGATAACAGTATAAAGGTATAGATAGAAAACAAGGAAGAAAAAGGTTACAAGATAAATAAGATTACAATATATCTTATACTCGTCTTGCAAAATTTTACAAGTATCTCAAATTTAATAAAAAAAATGTTGTAGTAAAGGAAACTTTAAAATAACTTCTCGGTCACTACTTTTAAGGAAAATATTTTCGACGAACTATGTGACCATCTACATGCAGTATGATCAATGAGGCATTCGATCACTATCCATCAAATTCGTTTCTTGTGGCATCGGCGTTCCAAAGCAGATTTCGCATAGGATATTAAGGGTTCTACCGAAAAGCTTAATACTTTAGGAGCTCAATTTTATGATACTTTGTGATGACATAGAAAACTTGGAAAAAAAATAAAGTCAGATTACCTCATTTTAGACGGAGAACCTTTCGGTGTAAGTTGCTTCAAGGTGACACTTTACCCGGATTAAAGTTATCGTTGTACGCCAAACTGAATATAAAATGCAAAAGATCTCGACATACTACAATTTCATACATTTCACATATTTCGATTAATTATAACGATAATATATTTATCGGTAATTTATATTAATGTGTGCATTATTACAACTTTATTAAGTTGGTAGTAAGTTATAACTTAAACTTAAAGATAATGTTTTTTTGTGGTAATAAGCTTTTTATTATACACTACAACAAGAAAGATCATAATTACCTCACAGGAAAATAAATGATTTAGTTAAATAGATTTTAGCAGACCTCTATCGTTATTTTTTTGTGCTAAATGTAACAATAAAAGGAAGCCTTTATGACTATAAAGCAAGATAGAAATTAATTATTAAAAGCGGAAGTCATAAAAATCCTTTCTTTGGAGGAAAATTAAACGCACAAAAACGAATGCTGTGTCTCTTGCGAAGAGAACGTTCCCTCGAGAAATTTTCCTTACCTCCCGATATTTTAAGCAAATTCATGTTAGGGTTCAATGAAAGGGAGCATTCTTTTACCTTTGATTTTAAAAGTAAACAAATTTATAGCAGCATAAACTATAGCGTCCAATCTACTTACTTCTTCAAATAACTGGAGCTATATATAACGAATTCACTCATTCAATAATTCTTCATCGTCTGTCAAATAGCCGAACTCAATAAATGTTTATTGTCCTCGAATAATTCAAGTGAGAAATGTTATAAAGAGAAAAGAATGGAGCGAACGGAAGGGACCACGACAAAAGCGATCCTTCTTCGGACCACCAGCCGTGACGGCGCTTACATTAAGGTTATCGTCATCCGCCAAACTGAATACAAAGCCTTGTCTGCAAAGAACCTTATGATTCATGGTTCCGACTCGCTATTATCATAACCTAATTGTTTATTGGGATACACTTTGCTCAAGTCCAGGTATTATTGATTTTTGTTTTTACTTTATAATAGTTTGTCTTTGGAAAGAACTATGAAATATATTTTAATTTGCAAAACTAACCTATAATTACCATATTATCTTGTTAACAATAATTGTTACCGGAGGAAAGAGTAATAATAATCGAATGGCGCAACGGGCAGCATAACTACTCACTGAACTATGGTTCATGGTTACAATTCTTACGGAAGTTGATATTTGAGTTACACACAATTTTTGTCTTAAAATCATATAAGATGATGCTTTATATTTAAGCTAAAATGTATAGCGCTAAAATAGGATGCAGCGTAAACGATAATTTTTAATAATTTAAATTCTAGTGTCGCCGTGGTCAAAATCAGACATTTTTTTTATTTGTTTGGGATAAAAGACGAGTTAACAGGCCACCTGATGGCAAGTGACTACTGCAGTTTGCAGGTATCCGTGACCTGCAAACGTGTTCAATCAAAGATTGATACTGATGCGTAGTCACGCCTGAGGATGGTATACCTCAAAGCCCGTAATTATACTGGCTCTATATACCTATCACACTGGAACACAACAATAGCTACACTGCTGGCTTTGGGTAAGAGTGTGGTACTTACCCTGCCGATTCTTAAACAAAGATAGAGTCTATCACCTACACAATTATTTCTTCTTCTTTTTCAGTCTGTGTAAGTCCCCTGTACGACAAGCCCTTTTAAATAAAAGGTATAGCTTTGCCGTGTACAGTACGCCTAAATTTTTGTATTTCATTTGCTTATATGACATACCATACATAGAAGATCTGCCTAGAATCATCACACTGGTCAGGTGGGTTATTAGCTAGTTTGTGAGTGTAGATTAGGCATCATCGGATGGATTGTCCGTTATCTACAGGTATCACCAGATCACCAGAGCCTAGTCTGTTAATCAGCTCATGCAGATGAGGTTGACATTCAGAGAAAAACTTTCTATATTCCTCCTTACCCGGACACCATTACTATACTTCAATATATAAACTACATATTTGTGTAATTAGGTCTACTAAATATAACTTCTTTTAAATATCAAGTGATTACGATGGAACGTTTGAACTTTTCATTGTTCTTAAGAAAGTGGATGAAGCTTTCGTGACAAATCGAGGTCGCGGACATTGCCTTATCTCAAGACTGTCGGATTCCTCTTGGGACGAAACATTATCGGGCTCTTGTAGCGCTGCTCTCCGATCCGATTTTCTCTAACAACAATTTTCCGTTATGCAATATTTTAGATTTAAATAAGTGTTTATGTAAAATTCGGATTTGCATTCCCTTTACTTACATAAAATTTATTTTAAAAATATTTTACTCTCCGAAACTAAGCCTCATTATACTTCGAGATCAAAAATGCAGAACATTTGAAAAATTAAATACAAGTAATATAAATTTTAATTTTACATTTTAAAATTTTATTTGGTTACTTACCTTTCCGTTTTATAAGCTGCAATAAATCTCATGTGTAGCGAACTATTAATAGAGGTGTCTCATTTTTCTAAGTTAACCGGGTGTTTCGTACAACGTACATTGTAGTAAATTTTCATATCGTAAAGGCAAAGCAATATTACGAAGTAAGTGTATTATATTTCATGTTTGCGAACGCAACACTAACCAGCAGGTTACTTCCACTGCATTCAGTGATACAACAATGTAACAAAAATCACTCTCAAAGCCTTATGTAATCACTCAATCCGAAAGATAAATATAATTTTAAATCCATTCACATTTGAACAGGCATATTTAAAGTTATACAAATTTTAGGTATTGCTCTTAAACATCATTATCATTCAAGCATGAACCTATCACGGTAAAACATTGTCACATTAACAAAATTTTATCACCATAACTACATTATATTTAATTAAAAATGATCACTGGTGTGGCTGGTAATCTAAAATCGGTAACAATAGTCACACTCAACCTCAGACCTGTTATTCCCAACGAGGTAGGCAGATGAGATCAAAATTTTCATTTTCTACAGACATAGTCATCATATGGTCATAGTTGGCGAAGTCGTCTTTGAAAAATGTTTTGTACATTTACAATTTACCATATGAAATTAATATTTTCTAGTTTAAATTTATTTTTATATTACACGTCCGCACCCGAAACATCGGGATCCGTATATATTAGTTTAATTTCAATTGACAGCAGTGGTAAACTAGTGGTCAGGGCGCTCGCTTTAGTTTCGTACAGCGCGAAGGCTCAATTTCCGGTGCCGGCACCACAAAAATTATTATTAAGAACTTTAAATGCTATGTTTACTACGTGCTTGGTGGTAAAGGAAAAGGTCGTGAGAAAACCTGCATGTCTAAGAAACAATAAAAAATATTAATTCAGAGCTCATCGACCCGCACAGGAGCAGGCTGCAAAAACTCTCTCAGGTATTTGAGGAAGAGGCCTTTGCCCTCTTCTGCAGTGTTACGGCAGTTAATCTACGAGATGTCAAAAATATGATAATTTTATTTAACTTTGGGTTCCTAAACTGCAAGATACGAATTTCTCGTATACCACCGTAGTTTATTTTTGTGATATTTATTGTTACGTTTTCAAATTTAGCTCACTTGTAGAAGTCAAATGATTGAATCTGATGCCGGTAATTCAAAAATATTTCTAAATAAATTCATCATCATCATCATCATAATCCTCATCGCCAGCCTTTACGAGTTAGGCACCGCGATGGGCTCTTGCATAGGTGATGTTGCTTTTCATCACGAATCTGAAGGCTTTGTGAGCTACATGTTCGGATGGAATTTCCGTCAAACGTTCGTCAAAGCTATAACCAACCGTAAACAGGAAGGAACTTGTGCAGGCATATTTGCCATTTGAAAATAATTTCCCATTACAAATAATCGTTCTATGGATTTTAATTAGTAACTATTCAACATTAATACTCCGCCATCTGCCGGAAGCAAGGAGATTTGCTAGGCATTTACCTTTGTTGACTCTCTCGACATAATCGAGACGAAACTCCCTGATTGATTTTCTTACTCTTCCATACTCGGGTAAGAACTAGGAATTATCTTCGTATATTTTTTACGTAATTAAAAATAATAGAAAGAAACGACAAACATTAGAAATAATAAAAAACATATTAAATCAATGGTATTTACTTATGTACTTCTATGATTTCATTACATGGTATTCAAATTATATATTATTAGAGAACTGATACTTTAATATATCCATAGCTCATCCCAGCAAAGACCTTAGTATGGATAGGTTGTTTATAATTTCAATTGCACCAAAAACATGTGTCACCTGTTCCGATCACGGCGAAAACTTTCAAATGCTTTAGGAAGTTCTCAACTGCACATAATATATAGTAGTGCCATAAGTGTACATGCAATTTGAGTAGCATATATGGTACTGGCTCCGACTAACCCAGTAATAATGTAAAAGTAAAAAAAGTAGCAGCATGTGTGCGACCCATGCTGGGCAAAGGCTTCCTTCTCGAATAATAATAAGGGTTTTAGAGCCGGAAGGGCCCGCCACGCTGATCCAGTGCAGGTTGGCGGGCTTCACTTGTCCCTAAAATATTTTCTGTTATTTCTCTGCCATGCAGGTTTTCTCACAATGATTTTATACACCGACGAGCACGTGGTAAATACAGCACTTAAAATTGCTATTAACAATTTTTCATAGCTTCTAGCATTCATATTGATCATACAAATGTTTATTCTTAGCGAGATTTGAACTCAACGAACTTAAGTATTGCAATTTGTTGGTGACCTTACTAACAAATAGAATATAGAGCCGTCATAAAAAATATTCAATAATAGTTTCAAATCTAAGATAAATAAAAAATAGAATATAGCCTCATAAAGTTTTATCCTTTTACCATTTTAATTTCATAGAATATAATAAATATTATTACACATACTACAAAAATTCATGTAATCTTTTTCAAAGTTATGCGGCAAAATCTAGAGAAGAATTTAATTTGTATCTACGCGCACATCGGCTTACCCACTCGTTTATTTAAGTAGAGCACAAGCTCTCGAAAACTGCAATCCATTATACGCCCGCTTACAAATAACTTGCAGCCGGATTGAGTGAGAGACTGACATATTTCACAGTTCTTACAGGCGACTTCCGGAATATTGATCAGCTGAATCTCTCATACCGCAGCGCCAGATGTTCACTGAAAATTACTTTCAAATAAATCTGCTTAACTTGCTACGGCCGCGATATACTCACGTAGTTATGTCTCGGGCTGAGAAACGTGCTTTGTGTTAATGAATTTTATTCATACGTGATATTATTAGGGAGTACAAAATAACAATTTTGTCCATAATACTAAAATCCTAAATATTATTTCCATAGATTAGTCCGAAAATAAGTTTTAAATCGATATATTTTTATACGGAAAAGAGATACATTGATATTTAATGTTAGGCTTACTAGATGTTGTTACTACATGTGTCACTTTACCATTCTTTGGTTATTCTCCATCCGTAATGTAAAAATATCACTCTGTCAGGTGTGACGTGACCACGGAATGTATTAAACATACTGAATTAACGAAAATAAACATAATTCACATAAATAATAAATAAAGCCAGAAAAGGTAAATCATGTACAGAGTGACGTATTTCGAAGGACGTAATTATACTATAAAATTTAACTTTCCTTTTGATATTTTATTTACTATTAGTAATATAAACATTTTCGATACTAGACTATTGCGTTCCAAAATATTTTTTTTAATTTTAGAGTTATTTTTTCGTTAATGATGTTTTAACACTAATGTTAGTTTCTCTGAAGAAACTAAGTAAATTCAAACTAAATTTAAATTTAAAGTATGTATCCTTTGTTACATTTATATAAATGTCAGATGTATATTCATTTTAAAGTTACTCTACATTAAACCTAATTGTTTATTTAACAAATGAAGTACTGATATATGATATAGTTGTCCAAATTAGACTTCCTTAGGCTAATGGTAAGGAGGCGAGTGAAAAGAAAATTATTAAGATCATCTTAAAGAAAATGCTAGCGATAAATGTATTGTAACTGTTGTAAGTTCATGTTTGGCATTTATTAAAGCTTGGAAAAACATAAATGACAAAATATTTATTTGAGATTTCCAGTCTTCATTAAAGATATAGTGCAAAAAAAAATTTCATCACATTAAGTCAGTATTTAAAATAAATCGTGTAGCATTAATATTTAATTATATAGAAAACTGACACATGTTGAAGAAATGCCAATTTTTTAATATAATTATCTGAAAAAATTTACGTCAATGCGAGAGTAATGATATATAACACACATAAGTTTATTTAATCATTTCCAAGAAATTAGTGTACTAGTAAAAACTGTAAAAAATTATGATTTTGCTATATTATGACACTTGCCACCGACGCGATTTTAAATGTGTCTCCAGTTAAATGTAGATGTTAGGATTAAAATGGTTTTAACGAGTGATTAATATTTCAATGTCGTTTCATATATTTTTATTTTAAAATATCATAAAATGATATCAACATCTTAAGAGTAACATTGATAAATAGAATTACATACATTCTATTAAATGTGTTTAACCTCCCACTAAAATTTATTTACATGGTGACATTACTAATTATAGTCAAGATTATTGTCATTTTAAAAAATATTAATACATTATACTTTCATATAAAAGCAAGCAATTAAAAGTAAATAGTAAAATACTTAATATATTGCCAAAAACATAGCATTTACGATTTGGTACATTTTATTCACTTTGAATATTTTAAGTTACAATTAAATTGTCAATATTATAAAAAAAACAATTTCTTCTTATCCATCACCACGCGTATTTCGAGTCTCTATAATCTAATATTAAAGAAAATATTATGAAATGTAATTAGAGAAATTGCTTTATTAATTTCGGTTAAACTTGGGTGTACAAAACCTTGTAAACAAAGAAGCATACGTATTTGACTACAAATTCTCTTCGTTAGTTAAAAATGTTAAAAATATTATCTACAATGTCAGTGGAAGTCCAAAAAACCTCATACCTACATATTTATTTTCACTCGTAAGTTAATTTCGTGAGCCAAATACATAACTTTATAACTATTCGGAAGACAAATTCATTATGTAATATTAAGTTTTACATCCAATCCAAGTATAATTTCATAGCATTAGTAAACTTCTTCCATTATGCAATTATTGATATAAAAATTGTATCATACATACAAATATTCTTGTTATTGTAAATTATTAATAATTTTATCGTCCCAATATACGAACAATGAGAATATGCCACTGTCTTTTGTATCTAATACAACTACGACATTATTTTCTACATTTCCATTAAATACCTTAAATAAATAAAAGATAAAATTGAGATAGAATACAATATAGATGAATTTTATGTAATACAAAATAAATTTTACAATTATTGTCAAAATTTCAGATATTTAAGCTTGTTTTTAAGCGTGTGTTTACTTAATGTCTAGTTACATATTTCATATTGTAATATAGTAATTTTATAGAGATTGTTCATACACACCAATAAACTTAACTGCATAAGCTATACAGTCGTAGCGGTGTAAAATAAAAAAATCGCTAAAATCCGTTACTACTTTTTATTGTCTTTGATATTATTGTCTCATTTTTGTCATTAACTAACATATTTCATTTAAATACTAAAGTAACAAATTGTATACTAAATTAAAAATATTTTGCATATTTGTATATACAATTAAAATCATATTCAAAAAAGTACCTAATCTGGTATACTGCTTTAGTAAAAAATTACCATGAAATGAAATGTCTTATCGAAAATATTATAATGTGTGTAAACATCTTATCAAATTCCGAATGATATGACAAACAGTGATATATATTGTCCATGTTATTTCTATAAGGACTTAAAATAATAAATATCCTCCAATTATTGTCTTATTTCATTTATACTAATCTTATTTCAAAGCTGAAGTTTTAATTCTAACTTTGACTTCACACATTAACTTAATTTACATAACAATGTCGACATTGTAATGCATCGATTAAAACTTGTTTACAACAATCTCAAAATATGTCGCTTATTCCTAGAAAAATTCAACAGCCATGATTGTATCACTACCTAAACTGCTAGTTAGACCATGTAGTCGTAAAGAACTTCGTTATATTTTTTTAATTTAAATAACAATCGGAACCAGCCAGTTGGCAATGACAAATACAATAAAAGGTGCAGAGCGTAGTGTACTTTTGTTGCTATAGACAACAAAGTGACGAGGTGGACCAGAGGGTCGTACTTTTTGTTTCTCTGTACGTTGAGCATATTCATTGTGCGAGTTGTTAATAGGCCCGTAGGTATTTATATTATAAAAGTTAAGGGCATTATTAAGTTCAGCTTGTCGTAGATCAGCATCTAAAACATTGTGATTGGTACGATCCGGTTGCTTTTTTACATGTTTCTTTGGTGCCCGCGTAGTTGTCATCAAAGTCGTTGTTGGACGAGTGGTAGTCGTTGTAGTTGTCGTAGTAGACGTTGTAGTCTTCTGGGGTGTCTCTGTTGGTATTTAGCAAAACATATTTTAATTTATTTATAGTTTTCTTTCAAGAACAAAAATGGAAAAATATCAGTTAAAGGTGGGTAGAACATGATCTGTAATGTTATCATATCCTCATAAAGCTGAGCAAATATATTTACCTATTTCATTATATCTATCTATGACGGATAAACCAATAACGAAACTAAAAAGAGTCCGAAGAAATATTAAATATTTCAAGGCCGATGTTCTATGTCAAAGTATATATTTAATTAACTGTTGGAGTTTTATTGACTATCATACTACTCAACGTACACGTAATAAATTTTAAACCTCGGTCAAATTGCAACGCAAACTATTATATGCGCTATACAAAAATTATTGGTTCTTCATCATCATCATCATCATCATTTCAGCCTATCAGAAGTTCACTGCTGAACATAGGCCTTCCCCATAGATTGCCACGAAGCTCGGTCCTGAGCCACCTGCATCCATCGACTTCCCGCAACACTGCGCAGGTCGTCACTCCATCTTGTGGGGGGTCGTCCTACACTGCGTTTGCCTGTACGTGGCTGCCACTCGAGAACCTTTTTTCCCCAGCGGTTGTCAGTTCTGCGAGCTATGTGGCCGGCCCATTGCCACTTCAGCTTGCTGATCTTTACGGCTATGTCGGTTATATTGGTTCTTAGGACCAACTATTTAATGAGTGTTCCTGTGTCCCAGATCCTAAATTACCTCATTTATAATCACATTTGAATCTTTTTAGCCATTGGAAATGAGCCTTGTGTAGAAAGTAGAAGACGAACGAGTATCCCTCTAATTATATAAAATGAAAAAGATATTGTTTTTTGATTTCTCTAAATATTTTTAAACAAAGACGCACCCACGTTTGTCTATATATTTCTTAACTTCTAAGTGGATTTTAATGCGGTTTTCACCATAATTTACATTGTTTCATCAGAAAAGTTTAAATACATATTTTTTTCAGATCAATCGGTGCGAAGCCGTTTCGCTAGTAAATTTATAACCAATAGAACTTGTAACCATTATGAAACAAAACAGATTCGTACCTTTCAAGATAATAGAACCATCTGCTCTTCCATACTCATTGACCGCTGAACAAGTGTATTCACCGAAGTCTGCTTTCTTTAAACGAGTAATGGTTATATTCATTCGTAGTCCATATTCACTAATACTTTCTTCGGATATGATGTATTTAGAGCTGTTCAATAATTTGCCACCTACAGTCACGAAACATAAGAACATATCAATTCAGTAACTTAAGTTGGCTTAGGATTCTAAGATTTTTGAATTCTCGGAATCCAATATCTCTCTGATTACCTTGATGAATGCGTACTACTTTTGGACATGTTCGTTAATAAATATTATTGTTAAACAGATTAAATGCTTAAATTAATTTTATTCAAGTTATACAAGTAAATATTAAATAATACAAGATATATTTATACTTCTATTTCTATTAATGTAACTTCAGGCGCAAATAATCGTTCACTGAGTATTTCCTAGCTAAAATTTAATGATAATTTAATTGGTAAAGATTTTAATTTATAGTTCAAAATAAATATAAAATAATGTTACCGAATACGTGCTTTTTTTAATATCATAAAAAACTATATACCAGTTTGTGATTTTCCACGCTGCCAGGTAGTAAGCGCTTTTGGTGAGGCCTCCAGGAAACACTGCAGCGTGACTTGCATGTCGGTCGCCCGCATCACTACCGGACTAGCCACACGAACTACTGGCGTAACTGTTTGAAAGATTTTAAAAATACACAAAAATTACTACGTCATTATTATATTATAATTAAACTAATAACGCCGTGTTATGCGTGGCGTAAATATTAAAAAAGATTTTTAAAAGTTCATGACGTCTGACAGCTGGCGGCCTAACCATCTTTAAAAAATTACACATAAACCAAGAATAATATAACACATTATTGTGTTCTCATCAATAGAATGGTTGCGAATTCTCGGTTAAACAAGTTAACGAGAGATTATTAATGATTGACTTTTTTCCAATAAATACTTGAATAGTTTTTCACTATTGAGATATCAAAAAATGTATATGTAAGCTTCGACATTAAACTCATCTGAATCAGGTTACTTACATAGAACAGAGACTTCGTACCGCCGACTCTTTGTGGGAGGAATTCCGTTTGCTGCGATGCACAAATATGTACCCATATCTTCTCGACGCAGCCCTTTCAGTACGAGTGTCGATCCAACGTAGCTGTGTACCACTGAACATCACAATTATGAAATAAGTATGGTTAAAAGCACATTATTTATTCTTTAGACAACACATTACAAGTAGTTTTTAAATTTATTGCATAAACGATCGTTATTTTATTTTGAGTATCATTCATAAATTTTAATTATAATAATGATTTCCTGTTATCTGCGCAGCTATACTGTGAGCACATTATGCGTAGATCGGACCAAAATTAATAAATAAAAGCTGAAGGTAGCCCGTTTTGACTATAACATCTGGAAGTGTAACACCTCATACCCCCGTGACAGACTCATTCCTTCAAGAATTGCACCGCGCGGAATTTCCACTGACCGATCGTCCCTACAGCAAATAGCTTACCCAATTCATGCTTTTGATGCGACCTCGGCCCACGAGTGGCCATCAATGTATCAAAGTAATATAGCGTGTCACATAAAGGTTCTGCCTATCTCCTAAGGGACCAAGTCACGCCATAGAGTCGCTTTGTTAAAAATATAAAAATAATGATAATACGTACAATAATAATAATGTTATCCTATTAACATTACTAGTGGTATTGTACCAAGAACTATGGCAACATTTCTCTTTATTTTCTGAATGGTTATTACATAGCATCTGAGTGGGTAAATAACGAGCTCTCTTGTGGTCAGCGGCAACGACAATTCGAGGATATAGATCTTCATCTCAAAATACACTTTTCTTTAAAGGCAATATCTACTCTACTTACATAATATAACGGTAAAAAACGACAATATTTTACGAAATTAATTAAATTCAGTAAATTGTTGCTTCGTACAATCTAAAGTGCTTTAAGATCATCTATTCTTAACGGCTTGATTATATTTATATGACATAAATACTAGTGTTGAGTGTAATACATTTTCAAAGATACCAAACATTACTTATGCCGGAGTTATATATATTTAATTGTTTTCCTTATATATATATACTTTAGAATATAAATAATTAATTTTAAATTAACCTAAGTTACAATTGACAAACTGGAATTTACGAAATATACGTATGTAAATTATTTACCTCCTTAATTAACTTAGCGTCGCTAATCTCAGCGTCGCACTTTAATCAAAACATTGCGAAGGCATTTCGTCGTTTAACGGTTGCTGTCAAATTAAATTTAAATGGGAGCAATTTATAACTTTGCTATGGCATACAACCCCCGATCCTAAATCTCGGGTGCTCACATAAAATACTGCTACCTACTACATATCGCGTATAATATCAAAAGCGGGTCCGTGTACGAAATTGTGTTTTATTAACGGCTCATATAGATGGCCTGCGACATGTCGCTGGTAACTTGTTAACCTAGATGATACATTCAATTACGTCCAACCACCCACCCACCAAAGTATTACGTCCGTCCAACTGCACAAAAACCGTTCGATTTTTTAAAAAATTACTGAACCACCGCTTGGTAGACGCGAAAGAAATTAAATTACATTTTATCGTTATGACCTCTTTTAGACATTTTCCGTTTACGTTTTCGCAATTAAACAATAATATCTCACTAAGAGAAAGCAATTCAGGGTAAGCTTTCATTAACCGCAACTGCAACAATACTCATGGGACCGTAAAATTAAAAATATTTACGTACTTACATTGTTATAATTTCGTATAAGCGAACAAAGCCTTACAACGTCAAAATGGTGCATGATTATATAATAATGTCTAATTTTCAGGGAACTCTATGTGTTGTTATATAAATACATTCGGTGGCCTATACAGCTCAATTTCGGGCTTTACAATAAGAATAAATATACATTTCAAAGATACCAAACATTACTTATGCCGGAGTTATATATATATTTAATTGTTTTCCTTATATATATATACTTTAGAATATAAATAATTAATTTTAAATTAACCTAAGTTACAATTGACAAACTGGAATTTACGAAATATACGTATGTAAATTATTTACCTCCTTAATTAACTTAGCGTCGCTAATCTCAGCGTCGCACTTTAATCAAAACATTGCGAAGGCATTTCGTCGTTTAACGGTTGCTGTCAAATTAAATTTAAATGGGAGCAATTTATAACTTTGCTATGGCATACAACCCCCGATCCTAAATCTCGGGTGCTCACATAAAATACTGCTACCTACTACATATCGCGTATAATATCAAAAGCGGGTCCGTGTACGAAATTGTGTTTTATTAACGGCTCATATAGATGGCCTGCGACATGTCGCTGGTAACTTGTTAACCTAGATGATACATTCAATTACGTCCAACCACCCACCCACCAAAGTATTACGTCCGGTCCAACTGCACAAAAACCGTTCGATTTTTTAAAAAATTACTGAACCACCGCTTGGTAGACGCGAAAGAAATTAAATTACATTTTATCGTTATGACCTCTTTTAGACATTTTCCGTTTACGTTTTCGCAATTAAACAATAATATCTCACTAAGAGAAAGCAATTCAGGGTAAGCTTTCATTAACCGCAACTGCAACAATACTCATGGGACCGTAAAATTAAAAATATTTACGTACTTACATTGTTATAATTTCGTATAAGCGAACAAAGCCTTACAACGTCAAAATGGTGCATGATTATATAATAATGTCTAATTTTCAGGGAACTCTATGTGTTGTTATATAAATACATTCGGTGGCCTATACAGCTCAATTTCGGGCTTTACAATAAGAATAAATATACATTTCAAAGAAAAGTTTACTCTAGAATGTGAAATTAATTGGATTTGAATATGTTGAGTTCGTCAATTATAAAAATATTCTTCATGCTTTCAATTGGACTTCATCCAATAATTGATATGAGACAGAATATATAAGCTGCTGCTCCAATGCCTGCTCGACCGGGGTAGTACAACGACCTCGCAGAATACCGGCGTGAAATAGTGGCATCTAATGTATCTGCGTTTCGTTCGTTTAGTGAGGTAACCGGAAGGCCACTTCCTCCTCTCAGATCCTCCTCCTCATCCTTTTTCCAGTCCCCCAAACACCTTTAAAACCGACAAGCTCCTCTGTTGTTGCAGATGTACGTGGGCGACGATAATCACTTACCATCAAGTAAGCCGCTTACTCATTTGCCCCCATTTCCATAAAAAAACCAAAATCCGGTAAACAGTAGTAAAATAATCCTAAAATAAATTAAAAATAAATTTAAATATAATAATTACGCATTTTTCTAAAGTAGACCACTTTGAAATATTGCCAGACAAACAGAGGTTTCATTATCAGGTTTCCTTTTGTATATTCTATTTTGTATACCATTTTATTGTCTACATTTGTACGTCATTGTTATCTTAATATAAAAGGAAAGACTCAATATCTACTCATACGACAATTCTTATTTGGCGAAGCGTGTATCACATATCCAATTAATGACAAAAGCCAGAGAAAAGCCGCCTTGGCAGCATATATTTAGTTAGCTTTCTTTATTTTCCCAAATTTACTAGCTTTATGTTGACGCTTTATAACTTAACGAACGATTCAATTTAGCTTAGGAACAGTTAGCAGTTGGGTACGAGAATATACTATTTTTAGAATCACAGATTACGAGTTTATCAATGTTTGGAGACTTATCTCGAACATTACTGAATGAATTCTAAATGTCTATATCACTGTGTAACTATAATGTCCTGTAATAACTATGATTATGTCCAATTTAATTTTAATTAAATTAAGATTATGTAAAACTGAGTGATGAGTAGATAAGTTATATTTAAGCATCAATTAATGGAAAGTAGTTTTGTACACAAAACGCACTAGTTGGGCTTGTTTCGTTATTGTAAAACTTTTTCTTGTCTCAAAGATATATAGTTTAACAATAAAAGGTACGAACCTTTTCAAGTTGTTCCTTACTTAGATTTTCATTTAATTTCCTGACCGAAAACTGGATTGCTTTATCATTTTGTTTTAGTAGTAATTGAGTTCTTTGAACGTATTTTTTCTTTACGGAAATGAATTTTGGTCACAAACGCGTAAAGATACTTACTTTGTAAATTAAAAATGTTCGCAGAGTTTATCTGAATAGTCTTGAAAAAAAAGCACAAAAGATGTCCACCGAAGTGTGGTGAAAAGCGGTTTATGTGAACTATAGTTAAAAACATTAATTGGTAAATTTAACATCAATAAAATAGATGGTAACGTAGACAAATACTTGTTGTAAAATTATTCGTTTCACTGTATTTTCTGTTTATCTGGCATAATGTTGCTTATATAGTGGTACATTTATACTGTATCTTCTGTATTCTCTCCAATATCTTTTGCCAATATCCTAATAAATCCCATAAAACTCCAATGTTTTAACCGCGTGGGCACCTGCGCCCGCTTTAGACGGGCTTTGAATGTAAAATTAGTCTTGTTTCTTTTTACCACTTAGTAGAGTCTCTTCGATGTGAATGGATTTCAAAAGAAAATTGACGTTTTTATCCCATTTTTATGATGCACATCAATTATTTCTTTTAAATGGATGGTGGCTTTATCAATTAATTGACGTAAGTTGATATTGAACATTTCTCGATGATGTGCCTGTAAGTTATGTTTTAAATGCAAGCAAAAATGGAAAAGTTATTTATTACAAAAACCAATAGAAATTAACTTTAGGCGATAGAAATTAACTAAAAATTTACTAGGATAGTAGTAGGATAGGTATTTTTAAGAGGTGTTAAAGGGAACATACCACCCAACTTTTCTCTAAAGTTAACCTCATTTGAAAGCATGCACCCTACTGTATAACGATCGAGGCACTGACCACAAACTATGGCAACCCCAAACCCTATACTCTTGATGGGAAGCAGCATCTCTAATTTGAGGGTACCGGTACTGCGATACCCTGCCTGCCAGCGTTTGTTAGCACTGTCATGGAGATTCCTATGTCCAGCCGTGGACATATACAAGATGTTAATGACTAAGACGAAGAAATAAGTTTCCTTATTAGCGTGCTTTGTTTATTACTTTAAATAAATAAAACTAGTTATAAATTGTATATTATACTCCTCTCGACTACTAAACGAGATAAAAATATACGAAACCTAAAATAAGCATTTAGTTTATATAATTTGCAGACTTATTACACTTTTCTTCGTGATTAAATAATTAATATGGAAGCATTTACCTTTAGTTTCCTTTCCATCTTCAGTGCGAAAAACTATGTTTCGTCCTTCAGATCTCTTCCACGAAACGATGGGATGGGGCACTCCAGCTGCTGTACAGCGGAGTTCTACCATTCCTCCTTCAACAGCACTTGCAGCCGAACCATCACCGTCTGCTATATCCGGTGGTATCACCACAGACAAATGGCCCATCTAAAATAAAATAAGGTTAGTTATTTGTTCCTTGTCTTACTGTGGTTTTTTCTCTATAAATAGTGAATAATCACGCACTATATTTTAGTTAATATTCTAAATTTGTGTCTTAGTAGTGCCAAGTAAATGTGCATTTACTTTGGAATTTAAAAAAAGATAAATCTTCATTTGCTTAAAACATTGTATGAGCACATAATTGAATAAATTAATATATTCTGGATAAAATTATTCAGATATAATACATAAAGTAAATAAAGTACAAATAGAAATTCGGAAATAACATGAAGGACGGACACCATTTTTGTAAGAAATTCTATCTCGTGAAATCAATTACGATCAAATCACTGAACCGCAAAATGTATAAGTGCATTAGGAGACACGAGTGACTTGATTTCGATTTAAATTGAAGACATTAGAGAGTTGCTCCACGTTACAATGGCTTGTAGACAAAGGAAAACATTGTCATTACAGCCATTACCGTGTGCAAATAGCTAACAGGGCATTTTGTGTTATTGAATAGGACTTTATTTTTTTAACTAGTTTCCACAGCGACTAAGTCCTATACTTTTGTATCAAGATTTAGTTTAATTTTTTAAATATTTGCTTATTTTAGTTTCCATGTTTGATATAACGCTTAAGCGATTAGATTTTGGAAGAGTTTAATCTGTTTATTACATCGATATACATTTTGACTTCTATAATACACATAAAGTGTAAGCTTCTTTATCTGTATTCATATTGTCTGAAATCTGAAGCTAGAAACCGTGACGCAGAAGGTTGTTTAGTAACTCAGCATACGACGACATCAAATTAAGATTACGAAGAACTCTGATTTGAAAGTCAAAAGGTACGTTATAACTACTAACCATTTCGGTGTACCAATGGAAATAATGTTCCGATAAGGAAATATTATCAAGTCATAGAAAATGATTTTTATAAGTTTAGAAAAAAAGCTGACATAGACTCTTTACTTCATCCTGAGGAAAATTGTTTTTTATTAACGAAACCGAAAAAAAAGTTTTTAAATAATGGGTATTTTAAAAAAATCGTCATCAGTCATTTTCAGGAATTTAAAAACAAATTGACTTTTTGTATATGATTGACATCCTAAGTTTTATTCTTTGGTTTTTATTGGTTTTTATTACAGTTATGAATAACAAATTTGAATAAATAAAAGTAACTTGTATTGTAATATTCAGGTATAGGTACGGTTCACGTTTTAAGGCATGCCAATGCAGCGACTTTGACAAAATTCCATGGAAGCACAAAGCAACGTCCACCAACCTGCTCCTAGTATTTGAAAGGTATTAGAATACGCCAGTATAACATTTTCATAGATGAAAACATTTCATTTAGTTAATAATAACTTAATTTAAAACAAACCTTTCAAGTGTCTTAAATTTACAACAATTGAAATTTATGAGACTTATGACACTTCTAAAATCAATTGTATTGTACTTCAGTAAAAAAATAAACCGATTTTTTTAAAAAAAATTAAATATTAAATTGTAAAATAACGATTGGTTAGTGAGCTCAGTTCGTATTTACTTATATAGCCATCAGTATTATTTCATATGTTAAACCTATGTTGAACTATGAACCTATTTTCTTCTTCAGTTTGTTAATATTCCACTGCTAGATATATGCCGTCATCGTAAAGCGAATTTATATGTTGACGATCTCCGTACCAGAAACTTCAGCTTAAGTCTCAGCTGCTCGTCAAGTTTGTGTGTGTATTTTAGGTGAAAGGTGGTTAATCCACCTGGATTAGCCACTTTTCTTCCATGGTATTTTTGAGGCTTTTACTTTTCGTCGACGATAACGATAGTATCAAGAAAAAGTGGTAGCAGATATTCTATCAACAATGAATGTTTGTACTTAATTGAACGTAAACCTTTTTAAATTGAGAGGATTTTCGTTCTAGCCACGCATGGCACGCGGTCAATTGCCTGACCCCATTGACATAGTTGACATCTTTGGGGGAGGCCTATCTTAGCCAAGCGGCGGCTTTTGCTGCCGCAGGAATGGGCCGGCTCGTACGGATAAGTACCACGGCCTCGCAGAATACCGGCGTGAAGTAGAGGCATCTTGTGCTTCTGCGTTTCGTGCGGTGAGTGAGGTAACCGGAGGCCCTCTCCCCCCTCCCCCCTCTCCAAATATGGTAGCGGTATATAATTTTGAGCTACCCCAGGAGGGTACCAGTACCTACGGTTCTGGAGAATCCCTCACTGAGCATCCACGTTCAGGCTTTCCTACGCTACCTAATCGTGGATGCTCAGTCTGCCCCGCGTATTCTGGGGCAATATTCCGCTCTCTTTCTTTCCTACTCGAGGCAAACGCAGCAAGGAAACTATGGCATCCCCTACCGCGCTCGCCGTGGATTTCTGCAATATCAGGGGACTCCACTCGAACCTTAGCGCCGTTCATTACCATCTTGAAACGGCGAAGCCAGCCTTGCTTTTTCTTACAGAGACTCAGATATCGTCTCCGGCTGATACCTCTTATCTCCATTACCTGGGGTACAAACTGGAACACTCCTTTGTGCCCCGTGCCGGAGTTTGCGTATACGTCAGAGATGATATCTGTTCTCGACGCCTCGGTAGTCTTGAAGGTTTGGACCTATCTACCGTTTGGCTGCGCATCGACAGCGACGACCATCCGCGCGTCTATGCGTGCCTTTACAGGTCCCATAGCGGTAATACCGTAACTGACCGACTCATCGACCACATCCAAATGGCTACAGATTCCGTGCTACAACAGATCCCATCCGCAGAGATCGTGATTCTCGGCGATTTTAATGTCCACCACACCGATTGGCTCGGTTCTCGCATAACCGATCATGCGGGGAGATCTGTTCACGACTTTGCATTAGCATATGGCCTGACACAACTGGTAACCTCGCCGACGCGGATCCCAGACGTGGAAGGTCATACACCTTCCTGTTGGACCTTTTGCTGACCTCACACCCGGACGGATATTTGGTCGCAGTCGATGCCCCTCTTGGCTCGTCGGACCACTGTCTGATCCGGAGTGTAGCCTATCGCGCGCCGATCCCGAACGCGATCTGCGGGCTTCCGCCGTGTGTGGCACTATAGGTCGGCAGATTGGGATGGAATGCGGTCTTTCTTTGCTTCCTACCCATGGGGGCAGGTTTGCTTCTCGCTGGATGATCCCAACGCCGTTGCAGATTCTGTCACCGATGTGGTACTTCAGGAATGGAACTTTTATTCCGTTCTCTGCAGTGCCTGTCGGAGGTAAATCCCAGCCTTGGTTTGGTCGCACCTGAAAAATAGCGTCACGCCGAAAGCGGAAGTGCTACCAGGCCTGGGCCGATGCATCGGCGTCTCGGGATGCAAAAACCAGTGCTCTTAAAAACGAGTACAACTCTGCCTCCAGGTCCTTCAAAAGAGTTATCGCTGCGGCAAAGTTAAAGCACATTGGCAGAATTGGCGCGAGACTAGTTCGCCTCCCATCGGGATCTCGCGAATTCTGGTCTCTCGCCAAGGCTGTCCAGTGGAATTTCTGTCAGCCATCCCTCCCATCTCTACACAAGGAGGATGATTCGCTGGCCCATACTGCAAAAGAGAAAGCCGATCTCTTGGGCTCTCTTTTTGCATCCAACTCGACTCTTGATGACCGGGGAAACTCTCCACCTACCATCCCGTGGTGTAAGTGCTCCATGCCGGAAATTCAGTTTCTGCAGAGCTCAGTGCGAAAGGCACTCCGCTCCCTGGACATTCATAAGTCGAGTGGGCCGGACGGAATCCCTCCAATTGTGCTGAGGATGTGTGCCCCTGAGTTGGCACCGGTTCTCACGCGTCTGTTCCGGCACTCCTACTCTTCAGGCGTCGTCCCGGAATCTTGGAAGACATCATTTGTGCATCCAATACCCAAAAAAGGCGACCGCTCTGATCCGTCCAACTACAGACCTATTGCCATCACCCCTTTGTTATCTAAAATAATGGAGTCACTCATCAACACCCAGCTCCTGAGGTACCTGGAGGAACACCAGCTCATCGGTGACCGACAGTACGGTTTCCGTCGCGGACGATCAGCTGGTGATCTTCTAGTTAACCTGACTCACCGATGGGCAGAAGCAGTTGAGTCTAAGGGGGAGGCTTTGGCGGTTAGTCTGGACGTAGCGAAAGCATTTGATAGGGTTTGGCATAAAGCGCTTCTTTCAAAGCTTTCATCTTACGGGGTTCCTCAGAGATTGTGCAACTGGGTCACCAGCTTCCTCACGGATCGGAGCATCAAGGTTGTTGTCGACGGTGCATGCTCGGACCCCAAACCCGTGAATGCTGGTGTTCCACAAGGCTGTGTGCTATCTCCCACTCTGTTCCTTCTGCATATCAACGACATGCTACAAATCAGTAGCATTCATTGCTATGCAGACGACAGCACGGGTGATGCCCTATATACAGGCCGTGCGAATATTTGTCGGGAACACGTCGACGAGTGCCGGAACAAACTTGTGTCTGAAGTCGAGACCTTGTTATTCAAAGTCTCGGATTGGGGTCGACGTAATTTGGTCCTATTCAACCCCAAAAAGACACAGGTTTGCGCGTTCACCGCTAAAAAGAATCCCTTTGTCGTTTCTCCTCTTTTTGAGAACATTCCCCTTATTGGCTCACCCAGTATCAGAATCCTTGGCATTGACATATCAAGCGACGTTCAGTTCCGTGGTTACTTGGAGGGAAAGGCCACATTGGCCTCCAAAAAGCTTGGTGTGCTCTGTAGAGCGGGACAGTATTGCATGCCGGTCCACCGTTTGCAACTTTATAAGGCGCAAGTTTGGCCCCACATGGAATACTGTTCTCATCTCTGGGCAGGGGCACCCCAGTACCAACTCCTTCCATTTGACAGTATCCAACGTCTAGCGGCTCGAAATGTCGGCGACCAAGCTCTCTCTGATCGGCTTGATCCTTTGGCCTTGCGAAGAGATGTTGCTTCTCTTTGCATTTTTTACAAAATTTTCCACGGGGAATGTTCTGAGGAACTGTTCGGATTGATCCCAGCTGCTGAGTTTCACCATTGTACATCGCGACTGAATTCGAAGTTCCATCGATACCACCTAGATGGTTGGCATTCCACGACAGTGCGTTTTAATCGAAGTTTTCTGCCACGCACTTCGACTTTGTGGAATCAGCTGTCGCCAGCAGTATTTCCGAACAGTTACGACTTAGGGACCTTCAAGAAAAGAGCTTATTCCTTCCTTACAGGCCGGCAGCGCATCTGTAGCTCCTCTGGTGTTGTGGATGTTCGTGGGCGTCGGTGATCACTTACCATCAGATGAGCCGCACGCTCGTTTGCCCCCTTCTTCTATAAAAATAAAAAAAATGTTCAGCAGTGAAATTGTGATAGGCTGAAATGATGATAATGATGATGATTGACATGAAAGGTGCCAGGTACCTGCTACTACAAACACTATTACATCAGCCTATATTAGTCCACTGCTGGACACAGGCCTCTCCAAGAAAGCGCGAACAAAATCCGGCATACTTTTCTTGGCAGATTTGCCCTTGCGGAGAAGGCGAGTTGGTGAGCGCAGTGCCAGTACCCTCGCACCAGTGACACTGCTCCCCATCACTAGTCTGTGGAATGTGTGTTCACCGAATTCGGATAGATTTGTTTGTTTGCTAGCCGAGTCCACCACGTGCAAGTAAGGTTGGCATTTGGAGAAAGAAACGGTATATTCTCCATTACACCTCAGGTATTGTTGGAACGGTTGTACAGGCACTTGGCGAAGGCGAAAAATTTCTTTTGTTGACTTACCACTAAGCAAATCAGCAGCATATAAGTATCCTACAGCTTAAATAAGACGTTGTGTGTATTAAAAAGTGTAATGAAGTAAAAGATATTCTGTCACGCTACTTTAACGTGGATTTGACATATTAATTTCACATGTAAGTTTAATAAAAAATCAAAAACGAATTATGTAGAGTGGTAATTTCTCGTACAATATAACAAATGGTACTCCAATGTACCCTTGATGAGATTTAACTATATTTAAACTATATAAAGAAAAATGAACAACAGTGAAGTACAAATTAAATGGATTCGTAATAAAGTTACCTGTGTAGGAAAACAGTGAATGTACGTCACTGGTCGGGCCTTGACAAAATTCCTCGCGAGCGTGCCATAGACGAGCCTCGACTGAATGGATTAAATTCCCTCATGCAAATATGCAAAAGTTATAATTTCAACGAGACGACATCCTAACATTGTGTTTCATGCTGTATTTTTAAAATAATAATAATCGTGAAATATATCTGTGTAATTAGAGAAAATAGTAATTATATGTAAATAGTTCAGTAGATTAACATTTGGTATAAATTTTGAAAGAAAAAATAGGACTCCTGGGGCCTTATCTATCCGCTATGCCGTAATGCTCCTTGTTTTTTTTAAACAGGTAGATATTCATTTCAAAGTTACCGTTAAATGCTGAAATCAGCGTACTTGACTGTTGCATCGTATCCACATGGTTGGATGATCGTGTTGTTTTTGTTTTCTTATTACCATTTTTCGATTTTAATGCCTATACGTTACATCGAGCTTGGGAAGGTGAAAACAAGTGAGTACCACTGTGCTTTCACAAAACTAATGATACTATAATTCTCCTACGTAGATAATTATTTATAACTGACAATGGTCTAAACCCATAACATATATTTAAATAGACTACCACTAAGCAAATAAACAGCATATAAGTGTCCCACAGCTTGAATAAGACGTTATTTGTATTAAAAAGTGGATCATTCTCTGTACAAGCTGTCCGTCTATGGAATGCCCTACCGCTATCGGTAAGACGCGCCCAATCCTTACCAGTTTTAATAAAATCTCGTCAAGGCCTACTATCTATCTTTGTAACTTCGCTTATTTAGACAGTTCTTTTATATTTGTATTGATTTAGACTATTTATGTATATGTATACATATATAATAGGCATTTATAAAACATGTATGTATTTCGATAATATGTGTATATTTTTTTTTATGTACTTTTTTATTTGTAAATCAATTGCTTCCAAATTCATTTATAACAATCCTGTCCATCCAAAGGTTGTCTGAAAGAGATCGCTTTTAGCGATAAGACCGCCCATTGTTCCACCTCTCATGTCTAATTACGTTTTTGAACTATTACATTATTTTCCTGTTTTTGGTGTGCAATAAAGCGTATTCTATTCTGAAGGAAAAGGTATTCTGTCACGCTACTCTAACATGGATTTGATATATTAATTTCACAGGTAAGTTTAATAAACAATCAAAAACGAATTGAGCGGACGGAGATTTTATAAAAATAAATCATCGATAACATGATAAATTCATTATTGTAATTTAGTTTCAGTAGCAACTATCTTCAAATCGTACAAACTTAACTGAGCCTATATTTTCCCCTACAATGGCATCAACAGGTAAGTGAGTCATTTGTTTCCCCTTGTGAAACATTACTCTTGAGTCAGGTCATGACGTGAAATGTAAGTTGGGACGTGAGCTGGAAAACGGGAAGCGACGTGGACGTTCAAAAATTCGCGTTCATTTGTACATATCATCCTGATTTAGCTTCTGAACGTAACATTTATTAAAACCTTTCTAGAAATATTCGGAGATTTATCTCATGGCAGGATTAACTAGTTAAAAAATGCATGTTGCGTAATAATTGTAACGAAAGATAAAAATTATATTTCGATATCAGTCATTGGGCAACGATTCGGGTAGGAGGCGGTACGTATAAGGCAGCTCGAATTCGAATATCGTTTTTGTGGGCAATGATCATTCGTTTACAGCGGCGCATGGCGGAGACCAATACAACTGATAAACGCCATGATGGATGACTACCAGGATCTATCGAATGGGTTTAACGTTAAATACCTCAATTCTCTTAAGCTATTAATTTATTTTAAGTATTTTTAAAGTTTACTTCTAATTATCTTAGATTATCATTTAATAAAAAAATGTTTATGGTGAGTGACTCATGAGTTATGAGTCCTGGATTCTAACCCCAGTTGAAGCCAATATTTGTGTAAAACAAAAACTTTTGATATTCGTCAGACAGTCGTAGTGTGAGAACACAGCTTTTAAGTTTCGCGCAGTTGAGGATTGGGTGCCGATGTTCGGAAGTTGTCGCCGCGGTCGAAATTGGTCAAGAGAACACCTCAGATAAAAAAATTAAAAATATGGGCATTAAGGATATTTTCCAGCTGCACATGAACCATTCCGACATTGCACCAATTAAAACGAAACCACAAATTAAATTTTGCAATAACCTCAACTGACAAGAATAAGATTATGAACAACAAGTTACCGTTTATTATCGGTTAATGTCACATGTATAAAAATTTTATTTAAGGTGATATATGTGAATTTATACGAAACTTAATTTTCAGCCACAACCAATTTGTAAGTCGGTAGTATCCCTTCTAGTATCATAACTTTGGAATAAATGAAATTCTCTTGTTATGAGTCATATCAGGCCTGATGACACGAGTAGGGTAAGGAAAATAATACTGTTTATTGTTATGTGAGAATAGACATGCGAATAAATTCATAATTTTGAGTTGCACAATTAAGAAATAAGGACATGCTTGAGCACATGAGTCAAAAACTAATACGCTTAAAATAAAATAAAATGTGTATCCCTAAAGCAAGCAATAGTTATACTCATCATTGTTAATAAAACTAAAACACCAAAGTTCTCAGTTATTTAGTTTTGATTTACAATATTTAAATAATTATTTCGCCGGAAATAGACGCGGCGAAATGACTTCTACAACTGCAACAGCTGGTTGAGCTACATATCGGATTGCAAAAACCTGCTTTCATTTAATACTAGCAAAATATGAGTGCTTCTGCAAAACAACAATAGTAAAATCTATAGTAGGAGTCTACGCCGCGTGTGCCTCTGCTTCAATTTTCTATTGCGTATGTTATGAATCTAAATATTTAATCTAAATCTTAGCAACTACTGTTGAATATCTTACAGTATTGAAATACGATTAGAAGTGGTCTTCTACATATCGCTTCACCCGACACTACTCACGGCACTACTCGCGGGCCAAACAAACAAAACAGCTGCGCTAACTTACGATAACTCACTGCCTAACAATACACACTCGCATTTCAAATCGTCCACTCTACCTAACTTTATGAGAATAAGTGTGTGAAAATGTGGACGGGTTGCCAATACTCCTTATTAAAACCGAATGTACTCAACGCATTACGCGTTGAGTACACTCGAAGTCATTGAAAATATTTAATTTAAATACTATCTGCTGGCTTAACTTACGTTAGGAAAGTTGTGGAAGTCACTGCAACCGGTAACACAGTTTCTCATTATCACAGCTGGCAGAAATTCAATTTATGTAATGTTATATTTTAAATCAAATTATGAGATACTAAGAAAAACGCTATGTTTTTATTACTGTGTGTGTGTGTGATTACTGTCGATCGCGTACATCTGTAACACCAGAGGAGCTGCAGGTCATAACACAAAATAGTCCTCAAAAAATTTAAAGAGCGTGTGACACAGTACAACCACTAATGTATCGACGACTCGCAAAAAACTGGATTTTTCTAACTACTTTTGCCTCAGTGTATTTAGTTACCTTGCGATTTGTTAGTTGTAAAACAGTTATAAAAAGTATTTCCTTTGTATTTCCTTTTATAATAACTAGAATTTAAAGAATCGTGTACAGTCATTAACATTTTTTTGAAAAAGGCGGGTGAGAACACTATTTAAAGACGAAAGCTAACAGCTTCGTTTTTAGGGTCATGAATATTAGGGGCGTCAAAAAAATTAATAAACGATACATTACACCTATTTTCATACAGGTATGATTTATCTTAAATGCCTCCTATGTTTGTCTTTATATAATGATAATGTGAATGTGAAATTATTATTATAAAGGATATTGTATGCCCCGTATTCATATTTTACAACCTGAAAGCAGATTCCTTTGAGCAGTTTAACAAATTTTCCGAGCGTCATTCCTAAATGTTTACTACACAGAGAGAACGTTATCCGCGACATCTGAAGGAAACAACAATGTGTCGAAGAATGTGTTTATGGTGCCAAGAATTAAGCTCCTTAGCAACGCTTAAACATTCTTCTATGTGTCGTTTATCTTAACTTTGACGAAGATGTTTACTTGAGTAACATGAATTTAGGCTTAAAGTAAGTCAAACATTATCCACAGAAAATGTAAAATTTGCAAAGTCTAAGGTAAAAACAGTTAAAGATACTTAGGTTAAGATGCTTTAAATTTAAAAGATTTAAATAATTAAAATTGAAAGTATTTAAAGATACGAATATGGTGAAAAGTGGAGTAAAAGGACTAAAAAGATCTTTGATAAGCTCAGTATTATGTATACGATCGTGCGATCTTATTATCTTTATAACTATTATATATTTCATGATCTAAAATTTGAAGTCTAAAACTATTAAATTTCGTGATTATTATTTTAATAGCGAAAGGTTTGGTCCGATTCGACAAAGTTTAACTCAGATAATTAAAGTAGCCATAGATTTATAAAATTATAAACTAATTTCAGTTATATGTAACATGTAGCATAACTACCGAAGTCATAAGAAATTCACACACACTTACGGATAGGTTACGTGTTCGAAATTGGCCATGATCACATCATAGAAATATAAAAAAATAAGTTTGCAATATTCACTTAATTGATTCATAGTAGAACCAAATAAATAGGTAGTTCAAGTGGGTGAAACAACAAAAATAAATGTCAAGAACGCTGACCACCCTGTTACTGGGTATAGGATCGTGAGAGCTTATTTTATTTTTACTATATCTACTGAACAAGTTTTGTAATCGACATGCTTTGGCAGGTGGGTTGACGCTCGCATTAGCAGGCACGTTGCACCTTTTTGTTAGACGTCACTGCCCGTCACCGGTCTGCAAAAGTTATGTCCGAGTATTTTCAACGGCCATGAGACAACACTCACTGGATGATTGAGTGGCAGATTCTCATATACCGTAACATGACGACTCTTTCATTTGGATTATAAATTGTCCAGTATCAATCCAGTTTTAAAAAAGGCCAAATTCGAAGTGTGCGAAGCCAGGGAGAAAAGTTACTTTATAATAATGAGAAAGTTAAAAGGCTTTAAGAGTAATCTCAAATAACAAACAGTTTCTAATCATTATCCATAACATACTATTTACATATTATTTTAAAGAATTCGTTTATATAATCTTTCCAACATTATTAGTTCATGGATCATCTAAATTATCAAAGTATATCGATCTGTGTTTCTCCCAAACATTATACCTAAATTTAAAACACATTTAATGGATCACCTATGGCCTATTGAGCAGATGGGCACGAATTTAGCGCTGTAAACATTTCGCAAACGGACTTTAATCCCGGTCATAAAAGTAATCCGCTCATAAACTTACGCGACGATGGACAACATAAGGGTAGGGATTTTCTCGCACAAAGATTTCGAAGTAATTAAGATAAAATGGTGGGAGTTTTATACCTAACCGGGGCGAGTATCTCTACTCGTTTTTCAGCGCTCATAGCGAGTTAATCCTCGAGTATGCAATAAAGCTGCTAAAGTATTTGTGTTCCCGGCGAAATTACCCATATTGAAAATACCCTTCAGCGCTAACAGCCGCCTAAGGGCTTATTTAAACATGTCCGTATATTAAATAGACATACTTTCGCATCTCTAACTTTCATGTAAACTATGTAATTAGTAAGAACATTCTTTAATTCCAAAACCTACCAACGCACAAGTACCAAGTTAAAGAAGATGAAATCTGTATTGACTTGCGATCTGCTGCTTGTATTGATTTGCAATTAGCTACTTAACTTTGATATTCTAAATTATTACGCACGAAGTGAGGATAATAAATTTAATTAAAATTAAATTTATGAGTCTTGAAAATATCAACAATTTCTTTAAGTTAGTAGCACGCTGTATAAGTGCACATTATTAACAACTTCACGAAGATTATTTTAAAATTATGGCAATTAAACTTTCACATATTAATTTCAGGTACAATGTTAAAATAACATACTCATTTTAACCTGATTCCGTAGATTAGCTTTGGTTAATCTATTTTACAAAGATTCGAAAAGAAAGATTTCTTTTATCAGGTAGATTTAAAATATTTTAATAATAATATCACTTTTGTACTTTATATATACTTTATATATAGGTACGTAACATATTTGTGTAAAATTATTTTGTTTCGGAAAATTTTAATTTTCTCGGTTTCTACATCACCTGTGATGAAACATGATTCTTCATAGAACATAACGGCTAATGCTCGCAATTCAGTGAAGTTTTGCCCATACTCACCAAGTTGTGCAAGCGTTACAAACGCAGCATCGTTGCTTTCGCAATAATTACGTTGCTGCCGACTAGTTCACGGAATTTTAGATTCAGTAAATTCATATGTAATTTCCGCCGTCATTACCGATTGATATGAGTGACCGTACTTTTTGTTTTTAAAGAGAAGGGGGCAAACGAGCTAACGATTCACCAAGTAGTAAATCTGTAATAAAATATTGTTTTAGAAAAAGAATTTATTATTTTTTGTTTGTAGAATATTTATTGAATTCCATATAGCTTTCCTTTGAAGTATAATTTTCAGATATTTGCTTATTACAGTATTTCACTTACTTGTTGTTCACTTGCTAAGACTTGTTGAGCTCTTGAATACGATCTTTATTATTTAGGGATTTTTAATAGCAACATCAGACAAATAATAAGTCATCTGATGTAATCCATAAAAGATGAAATAAATTCAGACATTTTCTGGCAAAGATTGTATAGTTATATGCTTATAAAATTGTATTTATAATTATCAGACAGTCTATGTAATATTTGAAATATCATTAGGTGTAATGCCATGATAATACCCCAGACGGGTCAGTATGTACCTATATAAAGTCTGTGACCTTAGTTAGCCAGAAATTGTAGTAAAATAGAACAAAAGGTCTCAAACGTGTGTAGAAACCGCAAGCGGGGAACGAATAACATTACAAATATCACGTGGAACGTTTTGGAAAGTTGTTCCATGAAGATGTCGCAGCAAAATTCCTCCGCCCCTTTGGCAAGCGCGTGCATTCCGTGCACGACTTGACAAAATTTCACGACCGGGACGGTCAACTAGTACATTGTTATGTTGCCGCTACATGCCAAAGTTAATAACATAATAAGTGTCAATGCCTCTTTGTGCCCACCTGAAGAGAGATTTATTTTTATTATATTGTTGGGAACATATATTATGTTCTGTACTCGTATTTAATTTGTAATCGATGCGTTGTAGTTCATAATTATCTTCTCGTACCTTCCCGTACCACGTGCATCGATACAGTATTTATATTGTAATAATGTGTTTAAATCAGTCACTTTGAGTTTTCTACACTGAATGAAGAACGTTGTCTGATTAGATTATTAATATAATGTATAACGATTAAAGGTATAACGAAGTAAATCATTCTTTTTCCAAATGTCATAACTTCTTGCACGACATACTCGCTGTATTAACGACACTCGGACTAGCTATCGGAGATGAAATAATCATCCGAAAATCATCACAGAGTAATGACAGGGTGTAGCATTTCCTGGTATATGCAGAATGGTAAAGCCTCATATTGAGCACGCAAAAATTAAATGTTTGATGTAACTTCCGCGTTTATTCAGAAATCATTAAAACAATGAGGCTGAATTATCTAGAGAGTGATATTTTCACTCTTCTAGATCAAGTTTTCTGAAGTTATCGTTAGTATTAGGCAATAACACTACCTGATCCATCGAACTTCCATTTTTAGATAGCATATTGAATGGACCTGTGAATTATATACATATGATAAATACTACAAACAAATAATAAAATCAAATGAGCTGGAAATCAAATCTATATCTGTGCTTAATTAAATTATTTCCTATCACAGTTCCCCAGCCCGAGTTTTTAAGTTCACCAGAGAGTGTCTAACTCGTAACTTGTTTGTGTAACAACGGATAGAATAAAACTTTAAGAGTTTTAAAAAGTTCCAAGTTCTTGCGCTTGATGCCTCAGCTCATTCGCAAAGACTTCTAAACAAACTTTTCATTTGCATTCGCGTGTAATTTTTATTTCTGGAATTTTAACCGCAAAAGATAAAAACACGTACAAGATGCTCATGAACCATTTTTATTTGAGAAGAATTTAATATGAAAAGTCGGACTTATCAAAAAAGTATAATTTTTCTCTAAAAGTATAACGCTCTCACGACTGTATACCCAATATTTAACATTTTGTCAGACCTCAGACCACCCCACCACCAATTCTTTCAACTCACTATTTATTAAAGCTTATTTGGAATAACCTTACAGGTGGTGAGCTTGCCGCTGCCTTAATGACCATACGAAAGATACAAATTGTACAAAAGTTTCAAAAAACTCATTGGTACGAGCCCTCGCCATATATTTTTTTAATATAATTAAACCAACAAAATTTAGAATATGAGCGAAGGCTTTCCGGCTTTACACTCATTACAAGCAACGGTACAACCATACGGTTGTACCGGTACCACTACACGCTGATATATTTGAGATCATATTAAGTAGAAGCAGTGTAAATGGCTCGGCACTTAAAGTTGGGCTCAATACAGTATAAAATCATAACAACATTTTGATTTTTATTTTACTAAAAAAAGTTCTTGAAAATACATAATTAAACAAGTAAATAATAAAGAAGCAGTCTGTAAGTGCCCACTGCTGGGAAAAAGGCCTCCTTATCAAAAATCTGAGAGGATTTTGAAACCGAGAAGGGCCTGCCTCGCTGCTTGCGGGTTGGCGAATTGCACATGTCGTTGTATTGCTATTAGCAAATTTTAGTTGTGCCGGCACCGGGGATCAAACCTAGGTCACACACGCGCTATGAAACTGAGCGCCCTGACCACCTACCATGGTTTCAAATATAAATAAATCAACGTATCAAAATAAATAGCAAAATAGGACAACATTACTGAGGTGACATTATAAATACAGGCCTCCAATTATAATAACGTTCTCAGTACCATCTGAGCCTGAATGGCATGCTAGTAATAGGACTTTTATTAAACTCTTTTACCTTCAGTGATCTATATGTTTGCCGCCAACAAAACCATTGTAATAAAAGCTGGGAATATCCAAAGACAATTTTTCTGCAGTGCATAATTAAATGCAATAAATTATTACTTTGTAACATTACTTATTTAACTTAAAGCAATCTTTTGTTGATGCAAGTCGTGGCTTTTACATAAGGATTATATTACATCTTTAGCATACATCGACCATTGTCTGAAATCCTTTTAGGTCAAAAAAATTAAACACACAATGGCTTTTTACTACTCATCATTATAATTAAGAAGATTATTATTATTTAGTTATTAAGAAGATTAAAAAGAAAGCAGATTTTTTCTTTTATCATCTTCTTAATCGAAATAGAAAGGTCCTGTCTGGTCTTGTTACGAAATGATGATATAAAATTTTCTCTAAATATTTCTTTCTTGTAGATTTATAGATTATTACACAAAAGAAATATTTTAAAGCTTAAAAGTAATATTTAGCAATATTTAAGAGAATATTGGAGCATGTACTCGAAATAATATTTTCAATTATATCTCAATCATGCCGGTTTTCGCACGATGTTTTAGCAACTGCCATGCACGTGGAAAATTCAGCACTTAAATTTTCAATTAACAATTTTAGTGATCCCGGCGCCTGGTACCGAATCCAGGTCAACTGCGTACTGTGAAAATAAATCCAGTGCTCTAACCCTTGAGCTACACCATAACATTCCAACTTTAACCAAAAATAGGTATATTTTTTTTTCCTCAAACAGTTTTTTTTATTTAATAAAACGCTTAATACCCTTTAAATTGATTTTACTATATAATTACATCCGTTTCACTAAAATACGCTTAACAGTTTTACAAATAAAATTAATATTGATATTTTAATCAATTTATGTTATAATCATTGCATTTGATTTCATGGTGTTAAGAGTTATAGGAGTTCACAGTGTTCTCGATCATTTTAATAGTAAAATAAATACTCGTACTCCCCGGATCTGTCTAAACATGTTATTTATTGCCTATGAGATATACCAATATTACATGTATGCTTACTTTATCCTTAAGTTTTTACAGTTTCTTTATAAATATTTATCACTTGGAACCCTAAACGGTCCTTATTTCCTTGTTTTTAACAGTAACCTGTGTTGCTGTTGGCGAGACCATTGGCACTGGCACTAAACTCATTGGCACGAATCTTCTTCCGGAAAAAGAAAAGTCTTAAGAACTAGTAGATAACTCCAAATCAAATATTTTTTAATGTGTCTATATGTTTAACTACACCTTCCCGCTGTTTTGCTCAGTTCAAGATACGACTATATTTTGTAAAAAAAGGAATTTTTATTGAATACATCAATCAGAAAACTAGCATAACATATCCTAAAGTCTCGGCCACATTACATTAAAATACGTTTAGCTATTTAAGTGTGATTGTGCGATAATAAACTTAACATACATACTATCAAATTTAATAATAAAGATTTAATAAAAAAATTGATTAAAACTCAACTTTCATTGCAAATTAAAAAAAGCACTTGTTTTTGACTTTCTGCCCGTCCAAAGTATGTAAGTCAGAAAATCTAAAGCTATTCGTATTGTTAGAAAATGAAGCATATAATACCTAAAATTTATATTGTATATAATAATAATACAAAACCCACAGTGCGCGATACTAAGTCGCTCATTGCCGATACCCAATCATTTAATTTCTTATATTTACGTTTATTTTCCATTTTGATTTGCATTTATCAAATAAATGTAAGGTATAATCAAAGGTATATCAAAGTATATAAAAGGCAAATAAAGATTAATTTATTATCGTAATTTATTAATCGACAATTTTATCAATTGGTACCGAGCGCGGGCTACGATTGCAATCGATTGCATACATTTTAATATTAGCCGCCGTGCGAGCTCGCTCTGCGGAGCCAGTCTAACGGAAACTGATTCTAATTGTGTTCATTATTGATAAGCAATTGCTGTTCAAATTAAATGGAACTACGATTAACTAATGTACCTGTAATACTGCATAAAATTATATTGTTTAACGAGTATAATTAAATCACACAAATATTAACAATATCTCCATTTATTTTAAATCGACATCAGTAACTGCGGGTATAAGATATAATAACTGGAAAAATATAAAATTTTAATAAAGAAATTGTAAGTTGTATTTAATTTTATGTTCTCGTTTTGATATGAATTATTATTTGCTAAAGCATGTAATTAAATGAATGAAAGTAATTTTATACCACTAAAGTAGTTTCCGGCGTTATCATCATTTCTTTTCCTTAGTGTCACCAATATTCACGCTAATAGTTTCTGTTCGAGAAATTCAAATCCAGATTGAATTTTTAGTGCCAGGCACCCGGTTAAGCTTTAAAACACTTCAACTATATTTAGAATACTTTTATGTAAATAGCTTACATAAACACCTCTAAAATGAACATAAACAGAACACATAAAAGTTTGGTGATGTTAATTTTAATGTAAGGAAATGTAAAAACTGACCTGACTCATCATGGGATCTGTATTTATTTGACACATATATGTGCCCGAATCCTTTGGCTCAACGGTACTAATGTACAGCTTCCATGTATTATGACCGTTGTGTGTTACTGATAAACGTGGGTTCAAGGTCACCATATGAGTGTGAATTGCAAGAATGGTTTTCGTATCAGATTTAATCCAGGCGACCTGTAAAAAGCTAACGTAAGATATCAAGTTGCTAAATTAGGAGCGTGGTAGATAAAGTCCCAGTGTTTTAAATCATTTCTCTTTAAGTAATTATAATAAGATCTTTAAAACCATTCTGAAATATATAAGTGACCTGTGTTATACAGGATTTTTAAAAATGACTGGCACCGTCTTAAGCCCAGATTCGTAGAAGAGACTTTACTTTCATTGAAAGTTTAACTTTAGACCAGAATTGTGTTTCATAGTCCTGTCTACGTCTTTGTTTACTTTTCAAAACTCAACTTTGCCATGGAAAGTCGTAGTTGACTATTTTGGTAACAAAGTAAACTTTAATATAATATGCGTCCACTTTATGTAGTTCGTCATATTGTATTGTGATTACTAAGAACGGAAAGTCACTTTAATATAGACGTATTCAGACATTCAGACATGTATCAGACACATATGATGCCGTTAAGACCTGACACATGATTTTCCCCCACAAAACGTTCTACACGGTATGCGGTAACTTACTCTGCGTTACCATAGCGTTCAGGTAAGAATGATCTAATTTCGATCACAAGCGATACCAGTTGCTATCATAACATAAATTTATGATCTGGAGTGTATTACGAGTTGTTATATGAGAGCCATACTTTACTAAGCAAATACGACAAAGCAACTGTAAAACTTCAAAAAATATAAGTGAACTTGTGAAGATGACATTTGTGTAATGTTGTGTTTATGAATCTGGCTCTTAGATCTGAAGTACCTTATATCAGTAAAACTAACTAAATCTGTAAAACTAATAAAAAAAAATCTAGAGCCACCATTATTTTTTAAAATATTAATTTCTGAAAAATATTGCGCTTTAACCCTTCACGTGTCATTACTTTGCAACAATATCTAATATTACAATAGCCTATTGTTATATTACACTTTATGAAGGAATGCTAATAATAGTTGGATGTTTTTGTCATCGTTTTAATTAAAACCTGCAAGGATTAAGGAATTTTGTGACATTGTAAAACAAAACTGGATTATTTACAATAATTTATGGTTGACTAACAAATAATAAGAATTTAATTTCTGTTTTTCAAATAAAAATATTTTTTCAGAACAAAACGGTGGAGTGCCATTTTAAAAAAAAATATGCATGCGGTATAAAATAACCTAATTTTTATTAAACTAACAGTAAAAAATAAAGTGTTTCTCATTGAGGCACGCTTAATCAGATTCACATTATACCTTATAACTTCCAAGGTGGTTAACTGTGCAAGTGAAGTGAACATCTCTTCCCTGTGCAACAGTTAAATTCTCCAAGGGCGAAAGGAACTCCGGCTCCTGTTCACTATACCCTGATCCCTGAAGTTGACCTGTAATGAAATTAATTTATTATAACGACTGCCTGATACCCTATTCGATAACCCTATCTACACAGCTGAGTTATATATTTGTACTTGTATGTATTCTAAGGTGAATATTTCTATAGTACTCGTATATATGTATATTGTATTTATAATTGTTGTTTTATGTATCACCATTGATCAGCTAAGAGAAAGGGAATCCTAACTTGGTACTAGATGATGTGTGTCAGTGTCCAATACATTATTATTTTTTTAAAACAATCATCATCAGTTCACCCTGACACACTGCTGAACATTAGCTCCCTCAAAGATTAGCAAGCATGATCTTATCTCATCATCGGCATTAAACACTGTGCAGGTAATCACTTAATCTTGTAGGGGGTCGTCCTATATTGCGTTAGCCACTGCGTTGCCACTTCAGAACATTTCTTTCAGCGGTTGTCAGTTCTGCGAGATATGTGGGTGGTCCATTACTACTTCAGCTTGCTGATCATTACGGCTATGTCTGTTACCCTAGTACTACTGCGGATATTATTGTTGCAGATTATATTACTATAAAAACACCGAACCTGCTGAGCAACTCTGAGCTTCCTCATATTCCTCACAGTCATAAAACAATTATGATTACCATCATCATATTTATACGAGTTGTTAAATGAATGGGTTTATATTTAAACTATAACACCAACTATATTGGGCTTCTAAATAAAATTAATATGTTATATATTGACACCACTAAGCAATAAGCACGCAATCATACTCTACTGTACTACATAAACCCATAAATATATCATACTTTAGTGGTTAAATGGGCTAGTTATTTCAGGCTTAAATTAAAGAACCAAAAATAGTTTCTAAGTAAGTGTTTTATTCGAAAATTAAATGGCATTTGCACAAGGCACTGTATCCAAAAGGTGTGCTATGCAATTTTTCTCTGCAAAAAGGTTCACAATTGAATGAATCAGCTTTATTTTCAACGTACCGAAATACAAATAAAAGAAGTAGAGACCAAATTGGCCTTTCAAATTGGTTGAAATTGGGTCAGGCTTGCACAAACAAAAGTGGTGAATTCGCTGACGCTGCTGCAATCGGTTACAATAATTGATTTCGATTTATTAACATAGCTGTGTAATATAAAGTTTATTATCATTACTAAATATGTTAGCGAAAATAAACTTTTGTAAAAAAAGGTAAGTAGTCTGTAAATATCTCACTTCAGTATTTATTTATACTCAACGAAACGGTATGAGATGGTTAATGGTTTAACATACGAACGATTTAATGATAATATTATGGTCATATCAAGTCTTGAGTGTATCTTCAGAATATATTCATAGTTTAAAATGAAACTATGAGCGGGACTATGACATCAGAATGCCAAAACAACATAGTCCCTCTGTGACCAGGGGTGCTGTGAAGCATCCAAAACACCGGGAGTTAAAAAATGTAATTAAACACGATAAAATCCGTTAATAATAGTTTCATTTTAAATGTGTAGTATTCACGTAAGTACAAGAAATTATTAAAAACATTAATGACTTAATAAATTGAGTTGTTGTGGGATAATATATATCTCTAGAATAAATAATGAATTACTAAACAATATCTGTTAATTCATATTTTATTTTGATTTTAATTATTTGTGATATAATATTATAGAATATGTACAAGACAGCTAATTAGATACAGTAATCTTATTTTGAATGTGTTATGTCCCAAATCATCATTTGTTTTGTCCTTTATACAATGAACAGACGGCAATTAGTATCTGCCATTTAAATGCGACCAACCGTTATACGAACAACCGTGATTCGGTTTTCGGCATTCGGTATTCCGTGATTAGGGATGTGAATCGAGAAAGGTTGGCATTTAAAAAGGGTCACACTAAATGTGCCATACTGTGACATCAAAACGATTAATGGCTTCGCGTTGGGGGCTTTAGAACACCGAATATTTTTATTCAATTCAGCTAATGCATGGCTTGACTTGAATTTTTATTTTCCGCTTTTCTATACTAAATTTACTCACGTCAAATTATAACAAAATTAAATTATAGTCGTGTTTTTTTCATTTCATAGGTTTTGTTTGTTACGACAAACCTAGAGGCAAGATATGAAGACAACCATCTGAAACATGTCTACAGAGCTCAGCTTAAGAAACGCAACTCCGCAACATAAGGCCTTAGAGATTGAGAAGTTGGTACGCAAGGCTTGTCAATCGTCACCATCTCATTTCGTTGACTGTATTATCCAGTCTTGTGTTCAGAACACATTTCTGAAGTACTCGCTATAGTTTGGTTGGGACATCATACTTTTGTAAAAGCTGCAGTTGCTTATGCACTGCAGAAAGAAGAATTTCGCCAAGGTCCACATCTTAACCGATTTCGAAAAATACCTGGAAATTATGTTAACTTGAGATGTTTCAGGTGTGGAGAAGAAAGGCATCTTCGATTTAATTGTCCAAAAATAGAGAAGATGCCAGGCGACATACACTAACGAGGACGCGTTAACCTAAAAACAGCCAGAGCTGTGAGACGGACACCTTCTAGGCAAACGTGTGCCATCATAAGCCTCATCTTCGTCTTCCATCAAGCGAGATTAAAGTCAAACATTAGCCTATTTTATACAAAAAAAAAAGACGGGCGCTGGCTAGTAATGATGATGCTCATTTTTCAAACTTCGGATGGAAATAGCTTGCTGATAGAAATATTAACGAATAGAATGCCTTGCTAATTGACTTTGGACACTGGAGCAATACGAAGTATACTGAGCAGTGAACTATTGCGACGATTTGATTATAAACGACTGTATATTAAGGCAAAATTTTACAACTTTCTACTGCTACCGTCCAGCGCAAACCAGTACTAGATAATGCAAGACCAGCAATGAAGTTATGTAAGCAAATAGTCGCTGATACTTTAGATGACTGTATTATTGATCTTGATTTCATCATGAGGATCCATTGGTATAGGATCAATTTGCTAGATGAAGTGTTGAAATGTAGAAGTAAAGAAATTCCAATAAAAATCAATATTATAGTAAAAGTTAATTCTCATGAGAGAATCAAGTTATCTCCGCGATCTCAAACTTTAGTATCTAATATTACTAATTGATCTACCATTGAACCGTCGTTAACATTCTAACAAGATGTACTTTGGTGAAGAATTATCTGAGATGCAGATAATGAAAGCTGGAAATATATCAACGAAGAGGACATCGGAAGAACAAATTTACTAAAACATAAAATCTACCAATGAAGCCGACAAAGTCCTCACCGGATCCCATTAGCTCGTGAGAGCGAAGTCGAAGAAATGTTATCAGATATCAAGAAAAATACGTTATAGAACCCAAGGTGTTATCCAGTATTTATAGTTAAGAAGAAGGATGGCTTTATTAGATTTTGCATTTATTATAGTCGTCTCATTAATACTACTAAGAACCATAGTTACCCACTGTCAAGGATTGGCCACACTTTGGATACCATAAGTGGCATGAACTGGTTTGGTTTGGTGGTTTGCATCACAAAATCTTTAAAAAAGTGGTAATTAGCAGGTAGAAATGAACGACTAATAAATGGTTATTGACAGGAAGAAATGGACAACTGATGAGATTATAAATAGAAGCTTAATATACAGGCCTTTCACCCCAATCTTATGATTTATAGAGCAATATACAATAAACTCATAAAAAAGCTATGATAGTTATAAAACTTAGAACTATTCTTAATAAGATCAATTTAAAATTGAAACCAAAGCATACAATACAACCAAAAGCGTGTCTGCAAAAGTAAACTCTTTTATAAGTAGGTACATTATACCCTTTGTAAGTATTTTTGTTAACGTAATTATATATACAAATCACTTCTCATTCCTCCTTTTCGTAGTGCGACCAATTTTATATTTATTTATTTATTGTGTTTGACCACAAATACGAAATATATCCGATTTTCCATAGAAAGCGTAGTTAATGTTTGTAATTGTGAACAGAATAAGAAGGTATCTTATAATTTGTAATCCCAGATGAACTACCAAGCTCTGTACTAAATTTATTTAGTATAGAGCTTGGTAGAGTTCATTTCAATTCAGTCAACCAGACATGGAATAAATTAAATAAGTAATGAAATATTTGTAATCTGTGAATGTCTCGTACATGGCTCATATCATTTTTAGAGAGGGGTTTAGAAGCGATAAGAGCTCACCCTAATCTCAAATACAGGTTGATGAAGTTAAGCGTGTTTTCTTTTCCGACATTCTATATTTAGTATTTATTACCATATTTTCCTTTACCATCGAGTGCGTGGTAAATCACCACCTTAAATTGCAATTAACAATTTTAGTAGTGCCGGGAATCGACTCGATCTTAACTTGCTTTTCACTTTAACTTAAGGCAAGCGCACGGCTTTTCAATTAACACTTTTTTGTGTAATATTAGACTGAGAAACGAGACATCTAGCCTGTAATAAAACTGGCTGTCTATACCTTTCAATAATGGTTCTTCAACCTTCAACCAGAGCACAATAGTAGTTGCACTGCTAATTAGCACCGAAAAAAAGAAAGATGGTGGTTACATTAACGAAATTCTTTATTTTTCGACATAAAAAAGTTGATTCCGTTTGACAAACATAATTTTTTGAATTTTTATTTTCAATCTGTCTCCGTTTCTTAGTCAGATTCCTGTAGCGGAGATGAAACTCATGTTAATATATATATAGAATCAAGAATATAGTATCCACAAAATCAAAGTACAAGCGCACTGCAAACTATATCTGATCCGACACACGACGCTGCTACAAGCAGAGGTCTAAAAGTAAGCATAATATACTCAAGTAACGCTCTTGTGTGGATTTTATTACTGTTTTTTTATCATAGAGCTTGTTTCTGTTGTCTGTGAGACTATTACTTTTAATTTTGTTTAAAATAAAGTAAATGCCCATGGGTGAGCAAAGACCGCCACTCAAAAACTTGAGTAAGTTTTAATAGCCGCGAAGGGTCCACGCTGCTCCAGTGCGGGTCGACGAACTTATAATACTTTTTATTATTTATCAGATATGCAAATTTCCTCACGATGTTTTCCTTCATCGCCAAGCACGTTGTAAATTTAGCACATAAAATTTCTATTAACAATTTAAGTCGTCCACCACCGGAGATCCAACCCAGATCACACACCTACTATGAAATTAAAGTGAAAACCTTAACCACTAGGCTACCATTGCTCTCAATTAAACAAATTTATACCACGTCGAATAAACCACCGAAGTTAAGCTAAGTCGAGCCCGATCAGTACCTAGATGGCCTTCTGGGAATACCTCGTGAATTTAGCTAATTTTGTTTATTTCACCAATAATTGTAATCATTCAGAAGCTGTTTAATTCCGTCATTCATGGAGGTGTTTCTCCGAAAGCGTAGTGTAGAAGCGTGGTTATCCTATTCTTCTAAGCCGCGTCTACGTGCTGTTTTCGAGAGTCATCTCAAATCGTCTAGTAAACGGACTTGACTACTTCCAGGGTCCCGAACAAGTCGGATTCCGAAAACTAAATCGTTAAGTACCAATTGTTCACATAATAAGTCACAGAAATTAGAAATATATAAACATTTCAGTATTTTCACAAAGCACCGCCTCTAAAACAATAATAGATCAAAACATGAAGTGTTCCATTGTTGATCTTACGATAGATTGCAGGCGTCAACCGAAGTGAACCAAATGAAAATTAATAACACCTCTTTACTAGGACGCTAGACTTTATTGTTTTCCCATATCATATTTATCTTTTTGTAGTCACTAAACACTTACTACAACAATTCTTCATATTTACGATGTTATTATCGAGTAAATAAAAACGATAGCCGAGTGGTTAGGGCTTTCGCTTTCTTCAGGAGACTGGAATTCGACCCCCTAGATGGAGGGCTGGTACCAATAAGTTTTTTGTAACTTATATACGATTTATATCGTTGGCATGCTCATTAACAAGGCGATAAGAGCTTATGCTGTCATGTGGTTCCAAATGAAAGTTGGTAAAAGTAGTACTAGATGGTAGACTTCTTTTCTGCGCTAGAAGTCGACTGGGTAGATAGTTACCTCTAAAATATTTCTGTCGCCAATTATCAGTACAACTACTGTTGTGTTTCGGTTTGAAAGGAATAGACAGACAGTATAACGACGGGCTGTGAGGCATGTCATCTTAGTCCTCAAAGGTGACAACGCATCGGTAGCCTTCTTTGTTTGAAGTTGTTATCAGATGTCTGAACTGCTCTCAGTAGTCACTTACCATCAAGTGGACTGTTAGCTTGATTTTTTTCATAATTCGATGAAAAAACACAGTATTGGATATACAGTCTTAAGAGCTTATACAAACAAAATATGCCGAGTGGCAACTTAAGGGCATGTGTCATTCAGTCTCATTCGGTGTACGAAGTAAAAGTCAACTAAGGAAATCACCAGAAAGATCCCGTGGCCATTGACAAATGGCGAAATAATCATCTCAGGTATGCCAGACTAAATGAACCAGACCTGAGATGGGCCGCAATGTCCATGTTGCCAGGCCCTACCCGCCTGCCAAACGCGGCGATTATGAGAAATCCTCAATGGGAAAAGCCGTAGTTATTACTTGCGACAGTTGTCATTTGGTGAATCTTCAGTGTATATTTTAGTTAGATGAAATAATTTCACACCTTTTCATATTTAACTTAACGCTGTAACGGCTTGCCTTAAAAAACATTATTCAAGGTAAATAAAGCATGTACGTAGTAGAGCCAAGGGGCCGGCTTTTGCTGCTGCTCGAATGGGTCGGTTCGATCGGAGTAGTACTGCGGCTTCGCAAGATACCGACGTGAAGTAGAGACATCTTGTGTTTCTGCGTTGCGTTCAGTGAGACAGGTATCCCTCTACTCCTCCCATCCTTCCAATTCCCCAATCATCCTAGAAGGCCGGTAACGCAGGTGCAATTCCTCCGGTGTAGCAGATGTTCGTGGGAATCGGTAATCACTTACCAACAGGTTAGCTGCATGCTCGTTGGCCCCCTTCCCATATAAAAAAAAAAACCAGTAATACACCGATCGCTATCTAATTGAATCAAATTTTTATCACTAACGATATTTGACTTAGTATCTTAGACGTGATGGAATCTGCTTAATCAACACTTAGGAAATCTTCGTGGTAGGCCAATGCTAGGAAGTGGAACTTGTGTGAATTTGTACGGATAATGATCGCTATAGGATCGGTGATCAATTTTGTGTCACAACATGCATCTCCGATCTTGAAATACTCTTCTTTTTTATTTCTTTTTAATTAAAATGTTACTCCCTTACCGTTTGATTTTCTCATGAGTCATAGGGGAGTTTCTCAGAAATAAATTGCACAATAGTAAAATTATGACCCGTACTGAAGTTGAACCAGCAACATACAATCTCGGAGCTAAGCGCTTAGTTACTTAACCATACAATCCCAAAAAATAAAGGTATGGTAACCAAAACATTTTATCAAATGGTTTTCCTCGCACAATGCATATGCACGAATAGTAATTGAAGTTCAATTACTATTAAGTGAAATTTTTCATCGTCATATGAACCTGTTCTTATTGCTTAAATGTTAATGGAATGATTTTGCCCAGTTGTGGGAAATTTAATGCATATTAGTATTAGGTGGCAATGGAAATAAAATTAATAATTTTCATGCATTTCGTACTTTGGATCTATCGGATTACGTATTCCAATTATTCAGTATTTCACGCTCATCGACGCCTATAATTACATTCTGATAGAATGCATTAAATCCACCGAGCACACATTCACTAATTTCCATACAATTAATTCTATGATTACTAGTAATCTAGTACGGATTTTACGGTCTATTTTAATTCAAATTCTACCCGTATTATTTATCTGCTTTTGTTTTATTCGCTTACATAAAACCATTTTCATTAAGCGACGACAATGAAATTGTGGAATTTAAGGTGGGCAACCCACAGAGATGACTTGAAAGACTTTAACAATTAAAAGAAAAGGTTATATAAAGTGTTTTCAATTACACCTGGAATGCGCTAAGCCAACTCTCTCGTCTGGATTTCTAACTCCAAGCATCCTGAGTACGTGAGAAAATTATTAGAAACAACGTCGGTCCTGAACTATGCACCCCGTTGTCATGACTTAAGAAATAATGATATTACAGTACGAATCTCATTGTTTTTAATACCACTACTAATACGTGGTGAAATATTTACATTTCAATGGTTGGTGGTTATATATTTAAAAACCGAAAAAGAAAAAAATCTTAGCTGAATTTATAATGTATAGACAACATCAAAGGTAAATGATGAATGTACAATGTCTCAAAAACGTGTTATTTTTTTTTCTCCCGATCCCCCCCCCATCCCCCCAAAAACGAATCCATGCGCAGAACGCTATCCTCTTAGCCATACGGGCATCAGCTAAATTTATACAATCAATGGAGAATTATTCCGGCGTGGTGGAATCATGATTGACTTTGACTTTAGAGCAACATTTCAGTAGCAGTCGTAATTTATTCAGAGATTGGAAGAGAAAATTAATTATTTCAGAGCTGTGAAAAGATACTGGACAGGATATTAAGCTTTTCATCTATGTTGCCATTACTGGTGAAACACGTGTAGTAGAGAGAACGCTATATATAAAGTGAAATATATATTCAGCTTAAACTACTAAAATGAGAATGTATATTTAATTTTACCTTCGCAGGAATATAACAATTTTTAAGTTTTCTCTTCGATACATTTTTACCTATTGCCTAACGTTAAACTCAGTCATATAAATCACATTCACTTCAAGCACACCACCTAATCACTTTCTTTTGGATGTAACACTGTATCATTGGACAAAGTAGCTACTTTTGAGCTTACTTTAAGAGACCTGATTCATCTCTTTCTCCAAATGATAACCTCACCTGCACATGGTCCTACCCTGCTAGCAAACAGACGAGACTCTGAAGAACGAATTAAGGCGAAATATTCATCCGAATTTTCCGAACCCAGTTGCATTTCCACAGACCAGCGATTGGGAGTATTACTAGTACGAGGGCACCGGTACTGCGCTCAACAATCCGTTTGTCCAGCTTTAGCTCACGCTTTCTTGGTGAGATCTGTATTCAGCAGCGGACTGTAGATTCGTTGTGTAGTAGTATATAGTATTTTATTCTTCTTCATAGTATTTTATCCCAGGCTTATCTGCGTGAATATGCTGTCTTGAAGTAATAAAATAATACGACTGTTACGGCACAATCTTAAACTTCTTAAATATGTTTATCTTAACGGATTATTCCAAAAATTAAGTTATATCCATACTAACCTGCTACTATAGTAAGTAGTGCAAAAGTGGAAACTAGTGGTAGTCCTCCCGTCTCCATGGAAACTGCTCTCGTGCGTCTAAGTGGATCAGTCATCTTAATGTCAATAGACATTTGATTATTGAGTATGATCCGTTATTGATTTACATTTTCTTTTTAACATTCATATCCATAATATCTATATGTGCTTAATTTTAATCACAAATGGAAACATGTAGTTTTTCAACACCTAATTATTGCCATTAATTCCGGGACCGCTTCACAGTTGTCAATCTGTAACAAGAGATTAAAAGACTATATAAAAACACACCAATTATCTTTTTAGTTAATAACAGTTAAATTCTTTAAAAGAAAACATTATTTTCTTATTTCATTAGTAGCCTTAACAGCCCACTGCTGAACATAGCTCTCCTTAATAAAAGGGTTTACAGTAAAGCCAACGCTTGGCATACTTGGCGGCGTGTTTCTGATCGTATTTCCAGACCCATCAACCCATCGGTCTTCACTCTTCATCATGGCAAATTTGAATATTTTAAGAAATGTCAGAAGTTTGAAATTTTATTAAACTTTGTGACACTCACGGTATGGGATAGAAAGAAAAAAGAAAGAAAGAAAAGCATGATTTTCTACTTTCATAGATTTCTATGCCATCTTACGGTATTATTTATTGCTTTTTGCTGTAGGAGGGTTGAACTAATATATCCGAAAATAAATTTCATAATACAGTTGAGCATATAGTAAAATTTCTTTAATTTTATCAACCTAAGAAAATAAGTGTTTCCGCACGTAATACAAAAGTTGCATTTAAGTACCTACGTAATTGTGATGTTGATTACATTACATAGCTAAATGCATGAAGTGTCTGCGTACAAACACATGGTAGGTTTTTATTACAGCAGTTTCCGTGGTGTAGCGTGAGCAAACTGAGATAAAACAGAAATGATTGCCGCTCCGACGCTATATTGTTTCAAGTGTTGTGTTCCATTTCGATAGCTCTGTGGTATTTTCATTCATCTATAATCTAATACTGAAATATTGCCTACACATATTTAATAAAGGATTGCTTGTCTTTTTTCTTACAAATATATTTGACGTACGCGTTGTTCCATGCCTATAGAGTTTTGCGTTTCGTAATTTTCGTAATTCAAAGCCATCCGAAGCTAGAAGTTATTCCAATTACATCCAAACCTTTGTTTATTAGATCTTTTATGTTAGTAACAGAAAGGAACGAGCGAATGCGACTCTTATATCATGCATTAATGATACTTTCTGGCATTAAAATAACTACTAATTAAATGAATACTTGATAGTGGGAGACCAGTGTTTAATGTTATTAATGTATTTTAATACTCAATTTGAGTTTCAAGCCTGTGGCGCTCATTACTAAGTCCTATATTTAAATTATACTCATTTCTCGTTATTGTGTTATATTCGTTGTGTTCTTTTGAGAAATTTGATCTATCTCATTCTCACCTCACCATACACTAAATTTCGAAGCATGATTAAAGGAAGTAGGTCTAATTTTTTTTATGGTAAATATATGTTTATTCTTAGAGAAGCAAAACACTACATTGTTAATAGATTTATAGTTTGTTCGAAATATTAATTACGTTCAATTATAATCATTGATATATTATACCACTGTAATGATCTCTTTTCCTAACACAGTACACACAATAATATATAAATTGATTGTCCCTTTATACCAGGACCACATTAATACTAAATAATGCTCTTGTTTTTTTCCAGTCCCTCCTGGTGATCTGTAATATAGATTTTTTGCCTATCTCCTATATTTAAATATGAGTAGATATAAGTTTTCATTAGATAATCATGTATGGTCTGCTTTTTTGAGGAGAAATAAACAAATATTATTATTATGAATAAAAAAATACAAAAGAGTTGTTTTCTGAATAATTGACATAATTTGTGCATGACATATGAAAACTTTAATTTTAAAAGAATTAAATTGTGATAAATATTACTTTTGATACTTACAAAATTTAAGCGTTTACTAAACTGTACTTTGGCTGTATCAATCGGGCCATGCTCCACTGCGGCGGCGGCGGAATCTTTGCCGTACGAACGACCGTCACGACAATAAACAATACAAACAACCCTACCCTGCGTTTGACACCAGCTCGTTCGGAGTGGATTAGAGTGCTCTATAGGGAGTTCGGCAGCATTTAGGAAGCGTAATAGCCTTCCGCCGTGACCTGTTTTAGTTGCGACAAATTGAGATTTACTGGATTGCCTCCGAGGGATTTCAAAATCTGTTCTCATAATAAAAGTGAAATGTGTTTTCTTTGTGATTACGTTATGTATATAAATAAATACATTCCTCTATAGCTATGTAAATAGGGAAGCATTACTCCATAGTACCTTTTTTAATTGTTATTAAGAGTTATTTAAGAATTAATTCTACTTTAAAATATTATATACATTCTTTTAAATATATATCACCCATAGGGGTCAGTTTAGATTACGCATTTCTATTTGGCACGGTACAGCGTAGCTATAGGGGCTTCCGCAGTGCAATTTTCTCTCTTCCGGGAGATAAATCGTAACGGCTAACGCAAATCGCGAGCCTCGAGCTTATTCCCTGACACTACGATGCGATTTTCCAGAATTTCTCTTAGTTACACCTCTTACGACACCCACAAGAAGAAGCAAAGGTAGATTTTAAGGTCACTGCCCTACAACACATAAAATAAAATCACAAATGTTAAAGATGTTATATTAAATCCTTTTGAGCTCGGCTTTCCTACAGGATGGTGAACACACTAGAAATTTATTAAGAGTCTGTTCCCAGTCCTCAAAAAGGTCTTTGCATTATGCTGAAAAACATGATATATTTTTTATTGGAATCGGGTGAAACTTATGAAAACCTGTAAACAACTTCAATTTAAGGTTACAGATGCGCTGTGACCCTGAAGACTAAGAGGCGATGCCAATAGATAAGAGGACTGTACCTACCCACAAGAAGCCTACCTAGGATATGATAATTATATCAATTTACGATATGCCTTTAACTGGTATCGCACATTTGAATATTCTATGCAACCGCCTACCACTAGTACTACTGAAGGTCCATTCCCTAAAATATCAGTGTTGTATTAACATTCTAAAGACGCGAATAAATTGAATATTACTGAGAAATTGTATCAAAAAATATTTAAAGAAATAAAAATCTTGATTGACTTCGCATTACAAAGTATCATAAGTATATTTATATTTGTGTGAAGACGCTACAGTCGGTTATCTTACGAATGGCACGCCGCTGATATGAATTACAGCCAGCCCCTGACTCCGAAGCCTATTGTCATATTTACATTGTCTATGCTCATATCCGGATTCCGATTAACGCGAAACTAGAATCAAGTACTGTAGTAATAATAACTATTTGATATATTCAAAACTATTTGTTGAATTTTCGTACAAGGTTTGTATAATTCCACAAACAAATATTTTGTTCTAATTTATATGTATAAATAATATATGTTACTTTTAAACACAACTTCCAAATAGGTTTACTTTTATCATAGGTTTTTAGATTGTATGAGATCAAAAAAGTAAGTAAAAGATAATAGGAACATGCTAAGAAAAAGAAAAGATAATAATTAATTAGTTGATAAAATGACGCTGACCTATCATAATTCTTTAATTTATATTGAAATACCTACTAGTCATACATAAGTTCTATAGCACATTAAAATACGTTTTCTTTTAAAAAACAATGTTATGAAAACTTATATGTACATAATTAATCGAAGTCTAAGCGATTAGTCAAAAACAAATTCAAAGTTAACCGCCTTTGGCCACGAATCTATGGAATTTCGCACTGTCCGCATGGAGAATTTAGCTTCTGCTACCTCTAAAAATTCCTTGAGAGACTTAATGTTCGAGTAATGTTTTGAGCAGACGAGTTTGTCTCGTACTGGTTACAATTTGTAGCCCAGCTTCTTCAGATCTAGACTGGACATACGCCAAGTCTTCAACTCTTCCTGAACATTGTTCCTGAGCCAGGTTTGATTTGTTCGTACATTATGACTAGGAGCGAGTCCTGCTGGAAAATACACCGTATATTTTTGAAAAGTGTGTCACGGAGGCTTCACGACACAATCCAAAGATGGTCTATTGATATTTTGACCGAAGTCTTTGCACATTTTCACAAAATTAAGTTTCATTACTCTTTGGTAGGACACCTCCCACAAAACCATGATTGATGCAGGCTGATGATCTGTAAAAAACTATCATCAGCACCGCTGGTATTCACATCCCGCCATACTAGCAACCGAGTTCGAGTGGTAAGCATGCAGTGTTAAATATTTAGGAATAGCTCTAAATTTGTAAAACAAAACAACCACTTTTAAATAATAAGAAAAAATGTAACTTAGAAATTTCTGCTTACGGTACATACGTAATAACATAACGTACGTGTTTATTTCTTAAAACGTATAAATTTAAACTCTAACGAAATCCCAATTCTGTTGTGGTAAGATATATAGACATTTTTGTGCTTTCAATTCACATTTCACCAGAGTTTGACAACGAGACAAGTAGTTATGTTGCCGCCGTCACAATATTCAGACTAACTATACAAAGCGCACATAAGTTTCGAAAAACTTATTAGTACGAGCCGATCCCGACAAATGCAGATCTCGAAGATCAGTTGCTTTTTATCTGGTAATTAAAATATAAGGCAAGCATAATGTAAAATTCTAAAATAAAAATAAAATATTTAAAAATTTATTAGTAGGAAAAAAATCAAATGCAGGATTTGCAGACCTGCGCTGACCAACACTCACAAGCAGCGCCTGTTCACAACCATGGCGCAGGTGGTAGCCATCGCGCTCCTCAACCATAGTAAAGGGAAGTGGACGACCTACGCCGCCTAAAGCAAAGGCTTTTAAGCGAGCATGACATAGTCAAGTCCACCAGCTACCGTGATAGTTCAATCGTATTCGCAGAATGATGTTATGATGTAATTTCTATGAGACTATTTACAATTTTGTTCATAATAAATAGAATGCCATGTTAACAATAGTTTACATCAAACTGAATGTGTACTACCACGCCTCCTTTTCATTAAAATAATCTGGAGTACAAACATTTTTGTTATAATTTTTATATTTTATTTATGTAATGGGTATCTTATAATTTTTTTTATTTTTAAGTAGCCTAATATTTGAATTTTCTAGTTCATATTTATTTCTCAATTGAATACCATGTCACTGTTCTTTGGGAATAAAGATTGCGCGCGCAGCACTGTTTGCAGTGTTAAAATAGTATTCTCCCCGCTGCTCCTGTGCGGGTTGGCAGGCTTCACATTTCCTCGAAATAATATTTTTTATTATTTCTCAGACATGCAGGACGTAATAAATATAGGTATTAAAATTGGTATTATCAACTATTAAACTATTCGAGCGAATGTAACATCAGTCAGTAAATATATTTTTCTAAAAATATTATCAGCTGAACTGAGTTTATTGGCTAATGTTTCTATATGGGGGGCCCCACTGATGTTTACAATGAATTGTGATCCCTAATAAAACTATACAAACTATAAACACCAGAACTTTATAAGATGATTAGATAAAGACATTAGTTTATGATAAGTGCGAAGTTTAGTTGTTAGCGTGACCTGACTGCTGATACATGGGTTTTTAACGTGTTAGAGCCATGCAATGCATTTTACTGCTGCTCATATGATTCCTGCCAAGGATTATTCGCGAGGCCATTGAAATCAAAAAACATCCTGATTTCAATAGAGAAGATGGCTGGGTCCTGCCACCGGCTTGAGATCCAGTAATAAACAAAATTAAATCTACAACCAAGCATATCACTGCACGACCTCAAGACACTGCGAGCGATGTGAGCACATTCTGCGTAGATCGGACAAACATGAATAAATAAAAGCTGTAGGTAGCCCGAGTTAACTATGATATCTGGACGTTTAACATCTCAGTCCCCCCGTGACCACGGCTGCTTTAAAGCAATTGATATGACGAAAATATAAAAACAAAATTAAACCCCATGAAATCCGTAAATAATAGTTTAATTTTAAATATGTAGTGTTTGCGTAAATACTAGAAATCATTATATAATATGTTTCTTAAGTCTGTGCTGATCCACCATTACAGCTTTTTATAATTTGAAATGAATACGGGTAATACGCTGACCCAAGACCTTTCCGTGCAATTAACAGCACAGATTGTTCTACCTTCGCACTCCGAAATTTCTTAATTTGCAATTTCAACGTTAAATTGTCCAGTTAATTACTGCTATTGTGGTGGACGGCGTCTACTCATTATTCACAACCACCGTCTGAAAATTTTGTGAAAAATTTTCCAAGAACCGGTTGCTAAATCACAATAAGTAATTAGCTTATCTGTCGGCGTCACGCGCAGGTCGCTGGCTGTAGCTAAGAAGGGGAAAACTGAAGATGGAAGCGAATTCGTTTCTCACGTTAAGCTCTCGGTGTTAATCTTAACTCTGTTTAATAAACGAAGTCTCTTGACTTTACTCGGATTAAATAAATTAGTGTAAGCATATTTGTGGGCACCCTTAAATCATCGCTTAACTAAGTAAATGTTAACAAAAAATGTTTATTATGTTTTATTCAAATATTCGATAATAAAAGAAATACGTACACACGTATTCCTAGATAGATATACTTTACATTATTTAAGCATCCATAGCTCATCTACAACAATTATATTCGTCATACAAATGTTTCACTATAGCGGGAATCGAACCCGCGATCCTCGACTTCAAAGCATCGAACATCGAACAGACCAAGAAGCATCAAACCATACGATTTAGGATATATGTCCTTCCATTGTAATTTATAGTTAGACTGGTTTTAATTAAACATCGAAGAACTTTTTACGATGATATAACTTGTATAGCGATTGGATAAAAAATGTATATATTCCCGCCTTGTTCCCAACGGGGTAGGCAGAGACAATCTTCTTCCACTTGCTACGGTCCTGACATACGTCTTTCGCTTCATCCACTTTCATCAATCTTCGCATGCATGCTCGTTGGTTTAGAGTACTCTTGACCTGGCCTTTTTTCAGAACGTTTCCGATTTGATCGTGAAATGTTCACCTAGGTCATCCTCTCCCGACTCATATATTTGTTTCATCATCAACCTACTTTCATTCATCCTCTCCACATGTGCAAACCAGCTCAGCATCCTTTTCTCAATTCGTGTCACTACATCGTCTTTCACGCCACAACGGTCTCTGATCACATTATTTCGATCCCTGTCAGTTACCTTCACATCAATCATACTTCTTAACGCTCTTATTTCTACTGCATTTATCCTGCTTTTATGCCTCTTCTGCCATACCCAGCTTTCGCTTCCATATGTGAGTGTTGTTGCCAATACCCCTCTATTTAAATATATATCTATATAAAATGATACTCATAATATTCCGAGATGTATAAGGCCAAGTCTTAAAATTATATGTTTGGTTATTTTAAATTGGTATGGGCTCTGCATATTCGATTATTACATCAGGTTGGGAATAAAGTCGTTTCCTGCAACTTCACGCTTCTTGTAATTGTTATATTCAAATAAGCATATATTCGGTTATTTTCATCTTGGTATCGGTGGAGCGACAGAGAGCGCACGCGCTGCGAGTGCGCGTTTCCTCACATCGTGTGGCTATTATTTGTTGGTGCAGTGCCAGCTGAGCGAAGCGGGCATAGCCCTCCCTAACTCCGATGCAACTTTTCAATGATATCTCCTTTGAAACTTATTTTCTGATTTTGATGAAACTTAGCACAATTAATCTACGTAGTATAAATATATCATTTGCATGCTTCATTAATATAAAAATTGATATTCTCATGTACTTACGAGTATTTAATTTATATAATAAAATTTGAGTAATCATATGTTAACAATCACTACTCAAATATAATATATACATATCCTTGACAGTAAAGTTGATTCGGTCACTGAACCTGCCTACAAATAAATTCGAAACATCAGTAAACCTACGGAGTCTTTTCCGACTGTTAAAAGTATTACTGACTTTAGAATATCAAAAATATAAAACCATTTTTCACAAAAGTCAGTTATTTATAATTGAAATACATTATAATTCAATGTTTTCACATAAACCGGTTCCACTGCACTTCTATTTCCTACACATATTTTGAAATTAATTTATTCAAAGCGTAAAATAAAATAATCGAATTCACAATCTAATCTATCTCGTGAACAATGTGTCAGAGTACAATATATTTACATAGGTATTCGTCTAGACGTCCACAATGGTCCTTTTCAAGAATTTTAAACAATGAACCCGGCCAATTGTAAACCTATCTCACAATGAGAAGAAAATTGTTAGTCTTTAATTGAACTCATTGTTTTATTCTTGCTGCTCAATTTGTATTAAATTATGTAAACTCTTTATACCTATAGTAAATGTCTACTTTTGATACTGTAAAATATTTCATTAAAATAAAATGCTCCTGAAATAAGGGCAAAAAGTAAAATTTATTTTTGTACTTCCTTTAGGAAGTACAAAAATAAATTTTACACATTTATCTGTGATAATTTTTTTGGAAACTTACTTGAAATCTCATTATGACTTTATTTTCACTAGAATACTGAAACTATGGTCAAGACATTACTAAAGTAAAATGTAAGAACATGTACTTTTAAATTTCAAACAGTTGTCTCTAAAGATATTGTAATTTTTTTTAACACTATTGATGTTAAGAAATTAGCGAAAGCCCATGTGGGAAGTCCGTTGAAGTAACTGTTAATAAAAGATTTAATTACACCCCATTTGGCCTTTATCTTTAAGAGTAGTGTAGAACCTAGTGTATTCCTGATATTTTATTTTCATCAGTTTCAGCAGTTTAGGGATATTTTGAGAGAGCCTCCGGTTACCTCACTCACTGAACTAAATGCAGAAGCACAAGATGCTTCAACTTCACGCCGAAATTTTGTGAGGCCGTGATACTACCCCACTCGAGTCAGCAGTAGCAAAAGAGGCTAGGCTCTACCACTAAAATTAAAAACTATATCAACTGCTACACAATAATCAGTAGAGTTTTACAAGTGGTCGCGTCTACAGTCAATGCTGGTGTAGAGCTTATTAAGCATAAGTTTGAGGTCTGGGATAATTCACAGGCTGATGGCCGATTGAAAAAGTTGCTATCCATTGTGAGAATTCTTCCGGATTGACGGTAACAATGGGCGTTACGCAGGGCTCGATTCTTAGTCTATTTCTTTTTCTTAGTTACATCAATGACTTATCTTACTTAAGAGTAAGTATAAACATGAAATAGTATTATTGTATGGTAACTAGATACACGCGACGAGGTAAATAATATCAACAATATCAAAAATATTTCATTGGTTTGACGCTGATAATTTACGACGCTGATTGATAGCTTTAAAATGACAATAAAACTAATTGCTTAAAATTCCACGAGGAAGAGTGGGAACCACTGTTTTTCTTGGAATAACTTTAGTTGCATAGCTTCAATGGAGCTCCCATATATCCAAACTTGCTAGTAGACTTAGCTCTGCAGCATATGCTGTAAGGATCATAAGAAGTCTGTCTGATGTCGATACAGATAGAATAGTTTATTATAATTATATCCGTAGCGTAATTGCAAGTGGTATTTTACTCTAGGAATATGCAGCTGAAATAAAAATAATATTCGTATTACGAAAGAGGCTATAAGAGCTATTAATAATCAAATTCAAGAGCATCTCTTAAAAATATATTTAAAGAAATAAATATTTTAACAATTACTGCTTAATATGTATTGTTAATGTAATTAATTAGCATATTCAATGTGTTTTCATTAATGTAGTCTCTGTTAACAATCCTTAAATAAGTAAATAAAGTAAGTACATAAAAATATAAATACATTTAATAAGTTCAGTGATGTACATAATATACTAGAAACAGACACGAGCCTTTAATGCCAATTACTAGACTCCAATGAGTCAGTAACTCGTTTATGTGACAATGAATACTTTTTTACACCAAAATCAAGTATGTGCGCAAAGTTTTCGTATAAATAGGTTAAAAAATCTATTAAATAAAGACTTTTTAAAAAGGGTTATTGTAATACAAATGCTGAGAATTAGTTTATCGCTTCCAAGCTACTTCTAAAAGGTTGTATTGCAATAATATAATACAGTATTATTAGAAAAATATATTTAAAAAAAAGTACATGCCTACAGTGTATCTTTCACCTGTTTCTTCGCCGTCAGAGGAACCTCATTACGAAACGATTAAAAAAAATAATGACTTTTGACAAGTGGAATTTATAATCCTATGTCGAAGAACAAAAATTTTGATTTTGACTTTAGAAGTGATATTTGAAGTCATTTTTGCTCTATTAGTATTTAAGTAAATGCTTCCTCCACTTCCATGTCTATCTGTAACCGTCGTCAATTCAAATTATTTGTATGGAAACATGGGCTATAGTTGCCACTTATCATCATGTGGGCTGTTTTTCAAATTCAAAATGAAAAAAGTTAGTATTACCACTTTAGTGTACTACGCTAGTACTTCTAACTAAGCCTAAGACATTTCGATACTTCAGTAATTAATGATATCATCTTCCACCATTTCAAAAAGGGGCTAAAAGAAGTACTGTATTAGCTAAAACCCTTCCCGACCATCATCTTAAGTCATACCAGCGATTAAATAACCATCACATCAGGAAACCAATAAAGTTTTTAGGGTGGTACTCTATACCACAGTCAGAAAATAACCAAATATATTGTGTTGACTAGACTACTGAAAGAACCTTGAAACGTTTTGTAATAGGTTCAACTTTAATGTATCGTTATTTTTGTCTTATTGCATCAGTCATAATCAGTCTAGAAATTTTACATTTTTAATTTCATCGTACTTCTTAATATCAAACAAGTTAACAAATTTAGGAACAACAATTCCTAACTAGATGAATTAATAATCCTGAAGAATTAAGACATCAACTTCTTCCTAACTTTACTATCATATTACATTTCCTTAACACGATAACTACAACCTTTTATAGCCCAAAAAAAATATTTTTAAAGGATTTTTAGATGAATGATTTGAGTGTATTTTTCATCTCTGAATCGCGACTTACTTAATTTTAAGTAAAAAATACACAATATTTTTATTTCAATTAAGCATATTTTACATCACGCTAGTGGATTACGCTTTCCTTTCAATAAAGAAATTCTTCCTATTTATTATCGGTATCCTCTTCAAAGAAAAGTAGATTTTGTTTCAGATCCACGTTTAATAAAGCTCTGCTTTTATCTTATCTTCATTTTAATGTCTGTTTTTCGGGAGTAGTATAGCAGTAAACCACGAGTAAACTCAATTTTTAATTGCAATTAAGTTCATTGCCTTGTTACAATTAGACAAAGAGATAATCCTGCCCAATGCCACTACGTGGCAGAACTTATATTAGCAGTAAGCGGAAATACAGAATCATATTCAAAAAAATTATTAGTGACGTCGGCTCACATGATCCGAAGAGAATTTGATTGGGACGTATTGGAAAATCTTTATGTTATTATTTACACCACGAGGAATTTCGGGCTCCTAATATCCGTCGCAATGTACACATATTGAAATTTTTATTAAAAAATACCATCTCTACTTTATGTTATGCATAAGAAATTGCCTGTTTCAGAATTGATTTATCATTACATCAAAGACTAAACGTGTTATTAATATCAATATATTATAAAATGTTAATAACCCAATATGTGTATTTTAATCAAAACTTCTGAAACTATAACAAACCTTACCTAATCTAAGCCTTTTTTTTGTGCTGAGCTAACATTTCCTCCCGCATCCGAAGAGAGCTCGCCATGCCCACTCGGAGCGGCCATGTCGGGTCAGTCCTACCCTCAAAGAAGCGCCAGTCCTCCCCTCAAAGACAGGTCTTCCATATAAAATCCTCTTGGTTCATCGTGGGAGACGCTTTCTTGGCCCTTTTTTCTGCAGTGGACTTTAATAGGCTGATAAGAAAGAGGAATAATAGTGAATGTGTATGTATGTGTATTAGCATTCCATGAAGAAAGTTGTAAAAATGATTACGACCACAAATCACGAACATCTTATCATACCTTTCTACTTCGGCAATCGACGCTATGTAAGCAGTGTAGCCGCAAACGGAAACTGTGATACGTTTTATCAAAACGTTTCCGCCGCTTGCCTGCGCTATGCGATACCGGTGTTTGCATCTGTGCACTTTACCGCAACCATTTGCGATCTCAAGTGTGGCTATTGGTATTCAAATTTCAATGTACATGCTTGAGTTCGGTCTCATTTGAACATATACCTTTAATGAAAAATAATGTTCTTTTATTATTTGCAAAAGGGAAAAAACTATGTGCAGTGTGTGTGTACTTATTTACTCACGTAAGGAGTTATACTTCTTTAGCGTAACAAAACAAATATAGCTAAAAATGTTATCCCGTGTGCCTCTTGTTTGTGAAAAAAAGACATTAAATGCAATTGACAATGCTTTATTCAAATAATTATAACTAACTTTAAAAAGCATAATAATCGAAATAACTTTTATTTACACATTGTTAATTTATTATTACACAGTGAATAACAAAATTTTATTAGCCATTCATATTATACTGAATAAAATACAATGGCCATGTCAGTAACAAGAGGTTTATGGTAGCTAAAATATGATATGAATGGTCTAGTAGAAACGTTTTCTTAATATCGTATGAATACAGCATCACTAGTAGTACCATGTCGTGTTGTAAAAACAGTGAGGTCATAATTCATTGAAAGATTTAAATATTCACGTAAAATGTTGATAACTACGTGAGCATTTTGTGAGTTAAAATTAATATTAAAATCTCCACTTAAAATCATCGGTAACGTACCTTTACATTAACCTATAAGCCCTTTCGATTATGGAAATAACGCCCGTTTAAAATAATTAATTATATTGTGCTCATTAAGAAAACGTCAAAAGATATTCTCTATTGTTTTGTATACAGATATATGATACCAATAAGAAGTAAAATAAACTATTTACGAAATAATAATTTATAATGTAAACAAAAAAAAGATTACATACCGACAGTTAACCTCAACTCAATAAATCCACTTAAATTAGTTTATAATATAAAAAAAATACACTTTTATCATGAATACTCAATAAACTCAATAAATTGTCATTTACCACCATATATAATTTAAAATCACACACATATACACTGGTAGAGAATGCCAAAAGGCATTAAGTCCGCCCATTGTATACCTTATTTTAGGGTCACAACAAATAAGTAAATACACATCTATGAATGTATTTTTTTATATCCACTGATATAAAACACGTGTTGTAGATTCATATATATTTGAATAACAACCATGAATATAGTTATCAGTTCTCACGAAAACTTGTCAGACAATAAGCAACTAACTTCATGGTGTCGCTTTTAAGTGCAAAAAAGTGGAATTTTCATATAAATAGTGCTGGCACCGGGAACTGAAGGAAGGTCACATGCGTACTATGAAATTAAAGCCGGCGTCCTAATCGCGACTATGAAGATATGATACGCATAACGAAATTAATAAACACTGTAACTGAAAAATATAGCTGACATTAACTTACATTAGAAACTCTTCAGTTCTACCCTCAAATTGGTAATACTAAATAACCTAAAAGATTTTTGGTTACAATTGAGAGAGAATGGAAGAATCTTATGAAAATTTCAAAAAGTTATGTGTTTTTCAAGTTTTTTCAATGTCACTTAAAATTGACATTGCCTACTAAATGTTCACTTAGTCTTTACTTTTTTACATCACTTAAAATGGATTAACCTACTCTCGAATATACCAACAAAAAAACATTTTACTGGAATTAAAAGCAGTTACAATAATTAAGTATCTTTTTCCTTCAGACGGAGCGCAGAATCAATTTAAAAGTGAAATCAATTTAATAACAAAAAAATCTTCATTTGTTTGGTTTCTTCACCATATAATGCTATCTGCTTCAGCATTTTTCTAAGATAAAATTAAATACTAAAAAAACAGTATTAAAAAATGCACAAACGTGTCAGGCATCGCCCTCCTAAACTGTATAAGGGAAGTTGACGACCCGCCACACAACAGCACCTCGAGCAAAGAGAGAGAGAAAGAGTTTTAAGCAAGGATGACTCACTCAATTCTACAATCCAAAAGTTCCGTTTTCGCGGAACGTTGTTACAACTTTAGGTAAAATACTTGTCATTTTATAGGACTATTTACAATTTTGTTCAAAATTAAATACAAATAACAAATATATACATTTACAATAGTGTGTATCAAAGAGGATGATTACTACTGTATTTTAGAAGCACAAACTTTTATACGTAATTTCGAACTTAGGTTTTCGAAACTTCTGGTATATTTTCGGGAATTCATTATAGATGCGTATACTTTGACTCATATTTTTTACATTACATTATATTATAAATACTGATTTTCTGGTTTAGAGTTGACATTTTCTGGTTTATGTTTATTCCTCAATAGGTTTAAATGTTTATATTCATAACATTATTGACAGGAAAAAATTCAAATTTTAATTTACGGCTCTTTTTTACATTATAAAAAATCTATTTACATCAGCCTAATTATGTGGACCTAAAGATGATAATGATATGTAGTTAAATAAATAATACCTATATACATTACTCCATCAGCCTATATTCGTTCACTGCTCTCCAAGAAATCGCCGTGCTCGTACATTTCACCATTCACCATGCGGAGCTAGCGGGTTGGTGAGCCCAGTGCCGGTAACCTCATACTAGTGGTACTGCTCCCTATCTCTAGTCCGTGGGATTTGGGTTTGTCAAATTAGAATGAATATTCCGCTTTCAATAGGTCGCTCGAATCACCGTTGTTTGCTAGCCAGACACACCACGTGCCAATAATGTTGGCATTTGGAAAAAAGCGGTATTTTCCTCCGTACACCCATATATTTTTTTTATGGAAAGGACGGCAAACGAGCAAGCAGTTCACCTGATGATAAGTGATTACCGTCGCCCACATACATCTGCAACACCATATATGCTGCAGGTGCGTTGCCGGTCTTCAAGGATATTTGGGAGATGGGAGGGAAGAGGAGGGGAATAGGGAGGGGGAGTGGGCCTCCGGTTACCTCACTCACCGAACAAAATGCAGAAGCACAAGATGCCTCTACTTCACGTCGGTATTCTGCGAGGCCGTGGTACCAACCCGGCCGAGCCGGCCCATTCGACCAGCAGCAAAAACCGCCGCTTGGCTCTATCACGCTTAAAAATAATAAATATAAAACATTTATAAACATACTTTATTGTACACCATTACACTTAACAAACAAAGATTATTTATATAAACCAAAAAAATGTACCACAGGCGGCCTTATCGCTAAGAAGCAATTTTGTTCCAAGCAACCCAGAAAGAAAAAGGAAATATGAACACAAGTATTAGGTTACGGTGTACACTGAAGTGAACATATAATACATACACATTACATGCATACACAATAAATGCATAAACATACATAAAAAGGACATAATACATACACACATAACATATACATATATTTAAATAAATAAATTCACCTTACATAAACACGTACATACTATTACAGAGATACAAGTCAACGACGACAGGAAACAAAGATTAAGGAGGCATAAAGTGTTTTTTTTAACAGACGCTTGAAAATAGGTAAGGATTGTGCTCGCTTAATATGAAGTGGAAGAGAGTTCCAAAGCCGAACAGCTTCAATATAAAAGGATTTGGAGTAAAAAGAAGTGCTATGAGAAGGATTTCTGGGTATTAAATGGTCATATATACATATAGATTTAAAAAAGGGAAATTTATCAGGTCATCACTGCTGCTGAAGCAGAAATTCTAATGAATACTTATTGGATGGATTCCTGATAGCGTCAGGCCCCGTCCAGAGGAGCCTGAACCGTGAAAAAGAGCTGAAGAATCCAGTACTATGCTATGTAATACTAATTTTGAGACAGAGTGAGTTACTCCATAATGGGTCGAATAAAAAAAATAAAAACTAATCCTTAAGTTAATAAAATTACTTTACTTAGCTTAAAAAAATCGAAAAAAAGTAGAAAGTAAATCTTATGAAATCGTAGAGAAGGCACTCTATCTTGGTACCCACGAAATGATTATGAGCAGCTTAGTTTACGTCACCATACAGCCTAAAAAAGTATTTAAAAATATATATTATATAATATTTCTACAAATTTCAGTTAAGAATAATAAAAAAAGGAAAAATACAATTTAAGCCTTACAAACTGTCAACCTATATTAAAGCCATATAGTACAAAACCACAGCCAATGTTTGTAAAAATTCAACTTCGACTGAGGGATTATTATTTTATATATTCCATTGGTTTCAGATTAAAGCCTGTTCGCGGCAATTATTGGATTTCCAATACTATTAGACGGAATATATGATGCCATCGAAAGTCGTTAAGAATTGACTTAAATAATTTTATTAGTTAATGCTCACTTGAGTCCGTATTAAACTTTATTTTAAAATATAAATTATTATTTATTTCAATCTGTAAAGTTCAGTGTACTCGTTTCGTCAAGAGTGAATACTCTAATACATATGCTATGACGCTATAGATCGTTTGCGAAGTTGTGCTAAGGAAAAATCTCTATTAACCTCCGGGTGTAAAGAGCGATCTACATATTATTATTATTTTATGAGCCTTTCTCATTACACTCCATGGCCGAAATGTAGTTAGCCAATTAATCAGACCCGCCGCATGGTGCTTGGAAGCGCCAGCATTTCTAATCTCCATGGCCTCCCAGTGGTGGACTCAGGTAGATCCGTTGTCCTCGTGGGTTTTGAGGCGGAGTAGGTAGGCAAGCCTTTGTTCCGCTTCTCTTTCAAGAAGGGACCAATGGGGTTCGATGGGACGCAGATGGGGTCGCATTTCTGTGCGAAAGCGTTCCCGTGGCCATACCGATATGCGGGGAAGGTGGAACACCATAAGGTTTTGATCGATGCAAGCCCGTCAAAACCCGTCCTTGGCCATTAGGCATTTGCCCAAGTATAAAAATAGTATCTGGCGGCATTTGTCAATTACTCAAATTATCTAAAGTGAAAATATGTTTCATAATTCTATCTCAAATAACAGTTACAGAGATTTTTCTGTTGCTTTATATTCAGTACTAAAATCTTTAGTAAGTGCATGTATATAACTTGATAAAAGTATTCCCCAAAGTCATAGAACTAAGTTCCATTATATGTACTTATGAGTAACGTAATGAGTTTTGTGTCTATTAAAGATATATATTTAGCTTTGTAAGAGGTGTTTATAACGAAAGGATGCATCATAATCGTCTAAAGCTTGTTTATATAAGTTAATCTTTTCCCAGAAGGACCCTGTTGCAAATTACTAAACAAAACCTAGCTGTTTACCACCCATACTCAAGACATGCCCTAAAACACTAGTTTAAGAGGGTGAACTGATCATAACGCTTGATGTCCCGATATGCTGGCGGAAGACACAGAAATTAGGTCTTTACAGATGAAACAAATTTTTGATTGAAGAACATTATACATCCAAAATGACAAAGTGTATGCTCGAAGAAAGCCTCGCAACTTTTTGGAAAAGTTGAACGTAATCATCAGCCTGCATTGATCATGGTTTGGTGAGGATGTTCTACCAAGGAAAGACAAATCTTCAATTTTGTTAAAAATTAGAAAAAACCTTAGCCAAAATTCGTTCACTCAAGGGATATCACTGTGTATTAATGGAATCCGGCACAAACACTGTCTCACCTTCAACCCGGTCAAACGGCTTCTATCAAATTTTTATGAAGTGTTTTTAACCAAGTGCCGTTACAGAGTTCCACAGAACCATTACCTAAGAGCCCCCACAGGGTACACGTTCATTAAGTGCTTTTCTGCAAATATCCTTTTTATCATAGTCGGGTCTCTGTTATAGTCATTGACGAATTGTTAGCAATATACACAGAATAAAATTTATATTGTTTATGAAGACAGATTTAATAGCATTTATATATTGTCTTTCAAAAGTGAAAATGATAAAATCATGCGAACAAATTCGTTACTTTTTGAATTGTTACCCTCAGATATCTGGTAGTCTAGGTAAAGAAAATCGTGACCTTCACGATACTGTATGTACAAGGAATCTGATCCAGAAGAGATATCATGAAATGGCCCGAGATTTCCCCATATGATAAGATGTGATATGCATGAGAAACGGATTGCAGAATAGGACATCTGCTGATCAATATGATGACCACGAACAAAACTGAACCTACGAGGTGATCCTTTGCAGATATTTTAAAAAAATAGGGCAACAGGATAGTGAGTACACAAAAAAGTAAATTAAAAGTTATATATAAAACAATACATATTTATTAGGCACGAAACCTAATTAAAAAGTATTGTTATTACGCACAAATAGGTAATACGAACCTATTCATAACCAAACTATATAAAGAAATGGCAGAGCTTTAAAAAAAAGAAAAGGCAAATTTTAAACAGGAAAAAACATTGATAATAATTACAACATATTTAAGTTTTTCGTGTCGGAGCTGAAAATATCATAAGTGACCTATGGCCAGAAGGTATTATTTTTTAACGTTTTGTGCATTTCAAGTATAGGTATCATTTTATGAATGGTGATGACACTGTAAACGGTACTAAATAAACATGAAATATTGATAGTCTTCCTTATAAAATTAGTCAGTATCAATTGTAAGAACTTTAAACGCTCAGTTGTGAATAATCTTCTCATCCGATAAAAATTACTTTAACAAACACTTGCTTGTCGTCAGATGATGGTTTTACCTGGTAGTGCCAAGCGGTGGCTTTTGCTGCTGCTGAAATGCCCGGGTCGACTGGGGTAGTACCACGCCCTCGCAGGATATCGGCGTGAAGTAGAGAAATCTTGTGCTTTTGCGTTTCGTTCGGTGAGTGAGGTAACTGGAGGCCCACTTCCTTTCCACCTCCCCCTCTCCATCACCTCCGCCCTTTCCAAATACCCTTAAACGCGGGCAACGCACCAGCAGCTCCTCTGGTGTTGCAGATGTACGTGAACGGCCGTAACCACTTAGCAACCGTTGAGCCGTTTGCTCGTTTGCCTGCTTTCTCATAAAAAAAAAAAACACTGTGAGATCACCAAATTTTTTCGGGTCTATTTGTAATGTTTCAGCGCAATGTGATGTTATGTGATCAGATCATTATCCCTTAGTAAAAGAAACAATGTATGTAAACTAAACTAATGTATGTGTAAATAAACCTACAGATCTAGAAGATCAGCTACATAATTATCATTTATTGAGGAACAAACTTATGAGGGGCGAAAGGAAACCCAAACAAATGCTAACACTACTTATGTTACATACGAGTATCTTGAAAGATTACGTCAAAAAATATCCCTAGTGATCGTCATGAATGTTGTGACTATCTGTGTAATAATTACAATTGTATAATTATTATTGATAATACGTAAAATAATTATTATAATCTTTATTGTCTCTGGAGGTAAGAACATAAACTTACTAAGTAATTTGTGTTAAGGAGATGTAGATATGTATTTTTATAATGATTATTTTACAATAAATATATGTTAATTCTTTGGTTTCCGGACAGGGAATGTAACATTACAATTCTTGTATGATTATTGGGTATGCAACTTATTTTGGTCCATCCCGTTATTTTTCTTTGGTATGTTTTGCACATAAATCGGTTTAAAAAGTATCGCTGTTTTTAAGTTGAGTCAGAAGCTTCAGAATAGTGAAAAACGAATCGCTTCAGTAATGTTCGCGTGGGCAAACCAATAGATAACCAGACAGAGACAACATTTCCAAATAAATATAAATAAGTTCAGACTTGCCTCAGCCCGCAGCTATTTACTTGAATTAAGTTGAAACACAAGCAAATTTCCTTTTATTTATCGCATAAATATTGCAGCTGAACCGAGGTGCTCTATCCATGACTGTCTCACTGAAAATCAGCGCCAGGGCTGTTATAACAGGCGCGCCCATAGCTGTGATAGTGAAACTCCAAATGCCCTGTCTAGGGGCAGTGGCTCTAACCAGGAACCGGACTGCCAGGACACAAGAGGCGAGGGCGGAATCTGCCGTGAGCCATCAGGCTCCGTCAGAACCACCTCGCCAACCGGAAAACGCCCAACCCCCCTCAAAGCGCAAACGGAGACGCAGAGGAGGGAAAAAGAAGGCAATAACACCAGAGCCTCCCAAAATACTCACAGCCACCACCCAACGACAACAACAGAAGACGACGCCATGCCCGGAACCCCGGCCGACGCCCGTCTCCGCCCAACACCACGTCTCGCGGACGGAACCCACTGTCCCGTTGTCGACAGTGATCACCGTCCTGCAGGACATACTCCTGGCCTCCTTAAACGGAGACGACATAGGCCAGGCAGTAATAAAGGGACTCGCCACATTAACGGGACTACCCAGCCGTGCCCCAGAAGCCACAAACCCCATCCAACCCTAAACAATCTATGCGCCGCCCCCCGCGGGCAGGATGGACGGGCTTTCCCCGAAAGGGGTCCACCTGGCCACCAGCTCGCGTGGAGACTGGCGCAGAGACACCGAAGCCAAGCGTATCACGCACCTCCATGACCCGCACGTACTTCTACGTGCGGCGAACAGATACCACTGAAGGGGGCCAAGCCCCGATACAGTTCCTCCGACGCTCAAAAGGCGTCGAGAGAAGACCTGATAGGTGTGATAGTGAGTGCCCGTCACGGCAACGTTGCACCACAGATAAATCGTGGCATAGACAGCATACAAATTTTGTAGTTGTTTTTTTTTCTTCTCTATGCTTAGTTTTTATTATTGTTGTAGTATGTATTCATTTTATTTTAATTTAGTGAATATTGAATTTTTTTTATTTTTGTTCTTTTATGCATTTATTTTATTATTTTTGTCTCTCTCTTTTTCTATAATAAGAATTGCGCTGTACTTGCGCCGTGAATAAATTGTTTTTCTTTCTTTCTTTCAAATAAAATGTATCCTATGCCTATTCCATGGCCTAATCTGTATTTCTACAGTCGATTTATTATTTATTATTAGTTTTATATCTTAGTATAGATAAAAGATATACTAAATTAATATAGTATTTCTTTATTACAATTTATTACTTCACTTATATTTTTTCGTAGTTTTTAAATAGGTTACATACCACCATATAAATATATAGTAATCTCAATAATCGATTTAAATTTATGCACATTTACATTTAAAAAAAAGCGAGTTTGCATAGTAATATAGTATTTCTTTTATCTATTACTACTATTCCTGTTTTTATATATTTTCCGATACTATTTTCTTTCAATAATCAAATAAGTAAACCCACTCGAGGCAAATGGTAATGCATTTAGTAGTTATCTCCGCAAAGTTCGTATCTTAAACTTTGCTTCTCCTAACACTTCAATGGAACGCAAACTTGCTATTTGTTAAGTGTAAATGTGCACAACTTAAATCGATTATTGAGATTACAATATATTAATATGGTGGTATGTGACCTATATAAAAACATTGAAATAGGGGCTGAATCTTTATTAGAACCTTAATAAAAAAAGGATCACGAGTCCTACATGTAAGTGTATTCACATCATATGCCGTAAAGTGTTTTTATTCGGTTTCTCGCAATTTTTTGAATTTTTTTTAATTTGGATCCTTTCTTTTAAGGACACATTAGCTCCACTGTCTTAATGTTACACATGTGTGTATGGGATACATAACAAAAAATGTAAGTAAAGTAATAAATTGTAAATGTCCCACTGCTGGCCATCGGCATTCTCTCAACATATAAGATATAACATAAAAGAGGATTTTGTAGCCGAAATTTTTCACTTTGTTTTTCATTTCTTTGACATGCCGGTTACAATATTTTCTTCACCGCCAAAATTGTAATTAATAATTTCAGTGGTACCGACACCAGGGTATGAACCACTCGCGTACTATGTAATTAAAACCAGAGCCTATACCCGGAATTACTACTTTTTAGTTACCGTCTATGAATAAATAAACATTTGCCGACTATGACTCCTATAATCAACAATAATTTAATGTAAGTGCCTCCTTAATGAACGTGTCTTAATACTAGAATTTCTATAGTTGCAACACGTCATGGGTTCAGCATTAATTATACTTATTATCACTATTACACAGGCTATTTTCGATGCTGAATGAAAGCACCCCCAAAAACCGGCGAGAAATGATCTCAGAAGATTTGCCGAAGACTCACCACACCGGGCAATCGGGAAACGCAGTGCCGGTAACCACGCAAGAATGATGCTACTCTCCATTACTAGTCCATGGGATTTGGGTTTTTCAAATTCGGATTGATATTCCTATATGATTTGTTAGCTTGAGTCTCTTGTTTGCTATCATAGAGCAATGCTTAAAATGGAGGAAAAAATATCGAAAAACTTACACAGATGAGGGTCTATTTTGTGATATAGAGCTGATCACTCTAGCCGTATTTAAGTCAAACTGAAAAGTTAAGTGAAGAAAAAAAACGACGTCCAAACGTGTAGCGTGTGAGTAACAGGATCTTACTATTGCTAGTTACCGTGGTTAATCTACTGAATCTCCCGGCGATGACGTGAGTGTCTTCTTAGGATACCCTTCGTATCAGACCTGTACCTATTATCTAGAGGGTAGGCAGATAAAGGGTAGGCATGAGTGCTTATATAGCATTTCTCAAGTCACTGTGCATTAGATGTTTAATTTGGAATTACTGCTGTCCTATCGTCAATTCTAATAGTACAAATAATTTGCAAAGAAATTATTTATTTTAAATATGGCTTTGGTGTTGTTTAATTCCGTCTACGACGGAATTGCTCAAGCTTTGGTTGCATAGTTAGCATGCATGTGAGATTTGCAAGCAAGCAAAATCATTTTATTTTAAAATTCACTATTAGCGCAAAATGTTTAGTTAATTTTTCTAATTATTTCATTAAGGATGTAACGTCAAAATTGATAGCCCTGAACAAACGTTGCTGTATTTTTTTTCTTTTTAAAAATTGTCACCGGAATAGGCAAGCGACGGTTTCTGTTGTTCATCGACAGTTCATTCATCTCGAGTGAAACATTGACAGATCCATTGTAACCACGAACAATGACGACACAACCACACAAATAATATACAGGTTTTTTTTTAGTAATTTTAACATAGAGCAGCAATAAAAGAAAACTATTGTTCATGTGTACCGCGTCTGTCACAAATAAAGTGTCTTATAAAATTTAGAAATTTAAACAATTTTTATCGAATATAGCCGACTTATTGATGTAATTTTCAAGCAAAAATATAATGTTAAATAAATAACTAATGAAGTAATTCGTAAGATAATCACTTAAGTGTAAAACTGAAACAGTATAAACAAAGTTGTCCATGGAACTTTTAATCATCTAATTACATACACGACGGCGGAGTACGATGCTGATAATAAGTTGCAATCACTTACCTCGCAATCATCCGGCAGCGTCCGTGCTACCACCACCCTTTGTATTTATTGCAACGCGAGAGGGCGGGAGGGGGACAGCGAGACGGCTCCTTAATAACTTTTAAAAAGAGCGCTTCAATGTGGCGAGCGCAGCGCGAGCCGCGGATCCCGGCGATTCATTAAACGCGAGCGTGGAGGCTGTGTACCGCTCGCACCCCTCACCGCACCAAAGCACCCGCTTCGCGCATGTGCCTACCCGCCCTCCAATCGCACTCCTGTTGCATCTGACGGCCGCGCCACATCTAAACGAACGCTATGAATAGTTTAGCCATAGCGATAATCGACACCTAATAAATTATACTGCTACGTATTACTCCGTTTTGGCGTAATCAACATATTATAGTACCATTGGTCACTTAGCATACAATGTATTCAATTATTATTAGATTGGGGTTTTCTTCGAAAGGATTGAATCTATTTTAAGTAAACTTTTATAGAATACTAGAATTCTAGTCTAATTACTACTTAGAAAATATTTAAAACGATAAGGTTTTTTTAAATTTCGCGCGTTCATATAACGTATCGGCTATCAATCAGTTTCCAATGAAGCAATACATATTTTGGAATTATCTATTTATAGTAAATCCTCATAATAAAATCTAATAATCACCACGGTATTTAAATTAAATTACTATGGTAATTTCTTTTATTTTCCTTGTGGATATTACTTGGTAAAACTCCAACATTATGGAATTTATTTCAAAACCATTGTACTTGTTTCATAAATTAACATGAAGATGATTTATGAATCAAGTAAAAAGGTTTTTATAGTAACCACCTTAACTTTTTTATTGTACTAAAATTAAAGATTTATATGTGATGTTAAAAATTAGTTTAAAATTTCGGCAAGCTTTGGCTGCCGGATTAGCAGCTGCATTTTAAACGTTTATTTAAATACAAGCTGATGTAGTTATTCCCCTGCGAAAATAAAAATCTTCATCTGCTTATATTTACGAGTATAGTCCCAATGGACTAAATCCTTTTTTTTCTGTAGCATTACGATTACTTAATTACTCTTCGGTACTATTTAAACAAAGTTAAAAAGCGTGAAATTTATCTTTAATCCAGCTGAACCTTCATCAGAGCGTTACAAGCTAAGCAGTAATCCCTCGCGCACGTTGGGCAATTATTTATAGCAAGGCTAATAGCAACTAAACCCGAGACATTGTACTTAAGCGAGCATCGCTCTTTGTTAACCAATAGTCAATTATTAAAACCGTTTTGTTTTATTATGAATTATCTAACATTGTTTTTAAAAATAATAATGTTTTTTTTAAATTGACAATTTAACGTACCTAAAATAAGAGCCTATTAAAGGGACCTTAAAAGGTTTGTGATATGTTGTGGGACTCATCCAACTTGAGAGAGTTTTTAGTTGACGGGACCACCACACATGCAATGCAGTTTGGCGTATTTCAAATGTCTTTGAGATTCTCTTATATTTATCAGACATGCAGTTTTCCTCTCGATGTTTTCCACTTGATCAACTAGAGCTCAAAATTACGCAAGGCCCAAAAGGTGGCTGTCTGATGTGCCCATGTCTTTTTCTCCAAATGCCAACCTTACCTGCAGGTGGTGCAGGTATTCTGGTGGCAAACAGATGAGGCTCTGGCAACCGAATGACGGCGGAATATCCGTATTTGCAAAACCCAAATCCCGCAGACTACTGATGGGGAGCAGCATCACTAGTGCGATGGTACCGGCACTGCTCTCATCATTCCGTCTCACTAGCGTGACGAGTATGGGCAAACCTAAAAACAAATGTATGCCGGCTTTTGTTGACGCTTTCTTAGATAGACCTGTGTTCAGAAGAGGAATAAAATAGGCTGATGAAGATGATAGAATAATATTGTCTATCAAATCTGAAATATCATATGCGATAAGATGTATATGCAAGTAAGTACGCATATTTGCGTATTATTTTGTCTTAATTTGTTACTTTTTTAAGTGTAAATTTTAGAAAACTTCGGCACATATTCATAGAACTGTCAGACATACGGGGTACATTTGTGTATTAGTTTTCCATTGTGCTTTTCGTGATGAGCTTATCGTTGGCTTTGCAAAAAAAATAATCAGATGAATGAATTCCCTTGAGCATTTCTGACTCGCCCTTTGAGAGAAGATTTTAGAGATAAGAAAAATGTGGACAGAAATGGCGCGTTAAAGAACGATACCGCAAAAAATGCTCACAAAAGAATTCTTTAAGAATATTTATTTTGTACTCACTAAGGATTTAACCAAATCTAATTTGTATGTAAAAATGGAAAGGAACATTTCTTTTGAAGAAGTGATTCTTTTTTATTTCATTATGCAATGGATGAAGGCTGGGACATCGATCACCAACCTAAGCACGGTTGTTATAGCCAACCCTACCAGGAAAACCATAAAAAGGCTATTAACAGATATAATAATAAGTAGAAATGGTTCGGTTTTTCTGGTAGTAAAAGTAGACCATTGTCCATAGCTATAAAACAGTTTTAATAGCTAATTAATATTAAGCTAGTAAGATAATTTTAGTCAAGAGTGGTTTAATAAAATATCGCTAATAGATTCTTCAAGTTTTTTTCATATTTCATCTCATTGTCTTTTAAAATACACTTCTAAAAAATGTTACTTCTCTAAAGACAGGAATTTTATTGGTATTATCTTACGTAAAATAAACCCCGTATATACCTGAAAATACATAGGCTTACACACATTTTGTATCGGCGACCACGAATCACAAAATAATCCCGGATCTATAAGCTGAGGGTTTTGCAAAGAATCCATCCAATTTTGTACATTCGCATGCCGATATCTTCTTGGTATCTTTGAATATTTAGGCAAATATTAAAATGCCGCCTATGTAAATAGCAACCTATTTCCGAAACCGTAAAAAGGGAAAGCATGTCTATAAATACTTTTAAGAGATTTAAAATTATTTCTGATTTATAATGAAACATGCATTGAACACATAAAAAAAAATCCTGATCACCTTTTTCCTCCTATTTCCACCTTTACATATACGTGGCGTACACTATCAGTTAACCAACGAGGGGCTGGTGACTTCGTTAAGCAGTGGGAATCATTGAACTTTACCCCTCCATGATGGGACTAAAATACTTGAACATCTCATGGCAATCTCTGAAAGAAAACCTCATAAATTCTAGAATGTCATTGCAGCCTACCACAAGTCAACTACTGTACATTGTCACAAGGCAGATAGTTTGATCGGCTTCTAACAACAGTCTAAATGGTTGCTGCGGCCCACAGACACCTACATTTTTCTTCGTTTGAGAATCAAGTTGCAGATGCTATAGATTCAAGGACCTAAGATGGAATGTCTCTCGTATTTTCGCAGGTATTGTGGTGTGGTAATATTTTAAACGTATTTCGAGCGAAGCGGCGGCTTTTGTTACTGGCTGAATTGGCCGACCGGTGGTAGTACCACGGTCTCGGCCTCATAAACTACCGGCGTGAAGTAGAGGCGTCTTTTACTTTTGCGTTTCGTTCGGTAAGTGTGGTAACTGAAGTCCCACTTCCCTCCCTTCCTCGACCCCTTCCTCTTCACCCATCCCCAAATATTGCTAAAGGCCGACAACACACCCACAGCTTCTCTGGTATTGCAGATGTACGTGGGCGTCGGTAATCAATTATCGCTTGCTCCTTTGCCCCTTTCCCACAAAAATAATAGATAACATAATGCGGAAAGGATGGTCCTACACCGGTAGAGCCGACCCATGCATACTGCGGCTGCGAGGATAATAAAGCTGCAAACTGGCTCTGCCACATACAAAAATGCTACTGCGTAAAGTAATAACATTCTATTATTATCACTATGTAACGATAGCTCATCAATACCCAATAGTAGTTAATACATAAAATAACATTTGTTAGAAATAACACCACTTCATCAATGTCAGCATTACAATATATGGTACGGTATGACTTATTACAATACAATTTCAATTGTTTCTATGATTATGAAGGGCTAATTAGAAAAACTTAAGAGTTTAAAACATAATTACGGCTACACTAATACAAAAGTTTTGACAATTTTCATCTTTCTTTGCCCAAAACTGAAAAGGTGTACCAGATTTGACTTTATTTTTTCAGTGTGGAGACACTGCTAGTGGTAATACTAAACATCAAATATTTCTAACATTAACAAAACACTCCAATACTAATAAAATATTTTATGGGATAATTATGGAATATTTTGACACATTTTGACTATCATGATAAAAAGAAAGTTATAAGGATGGGTGTAAAATAGTCAATCTTTTAAGACTTTTACTAGTGGAGTACCTAGTTATTTATTTCTTTCAAGCCCATTATTTATATTTTTTTAATTAAGTATACATACATGGTAGACATAGTCTTTGATCAATAACTGTTTGAAATACAATACTAATCCTATGCCATTTTTACATTGAATATCGTCTCAAAACTAGCTTTCCAGTAACGCTTAATATACTGGCATATGAATGGTCTAGTCTACGTTTAAAGTTAAAGAGAAAATGGAGGAATAATTGTATAATATTTCAATCCATTACTATTTGTAGCAGAAAGGCAATACCAACAGTTTGTAATCGCATCATTAGATGTATATAGATCATATTTAAAATGCTAATAGTATGTATATTTATATAAATAAATTTCTTTACATTGTACATTTAGAAACAGTAAATTGAGACATACTTAAGTCTATAAAAACTAAAATATTTGCTCAACCGGAAGGCAGCGCAAATGGACTGAAACTAAACATTAAAGGGATCGTCCAGAGGCACAGGTGTACTAAATTGAATGTAAATACGTAATATAAACATAATCGTACTAGCCTGAGTATACACTTAGTTCCGATTTGCTACTTATTCTTACATCTCCTGATCACAAAATGAAACGTCTACGTATCTGTATCGGAATCATTCAATACATATAAGTTTTATCTTCACTAAAAACCTATAAAATATTACTACATAAAAAATGGTTATAAATGTTGGTTTATTTAAACAAACTTACAATTTGGAAAGTTAAAAGAGAAATATCTAGAAAACAAAATAAATATCAGTCTTCCTCTCCCTACTTTCACTTAAAACTAGTGCAACGCCGAGTACTTCAGCTACTTTAAAATATATTTCACTTACTCGTAGCATGGATTTAATAATTTTTATCCAGTTTTATTTTTAACTGGCACACTATAAAGATATTTCAAGCTATGCATGCTTTTGTTAATTTCTTCAGAGCTAACTTAATACCTATGTCTGGTATTAGGTATGTAATCAATAAAGAAGCATGTACTTCAACAAACGTTTGCCAATACAATTTAGAAGCGAGGTTGGAACTCGTAAACGTAAATTCATGCCTAAGCGGCTGAATGCCTTAGACGTAAACGCTGTAGCCCGTCACATATTTAGAGCAGTGCAGAGATTTCAACGTAATCTATACACAAAGGAACGAAGTTACTCTCTCGCAAAACCGTTTCACCTCAGGACGCGGTAATTTGTACTTTGACTTTAGAAATAAAACCCTTTGGAATAAAGGTATGGCTTATTTGGCAAAAGTAAACAGTAAAATTTTGTAAAGTTTTCTGTAGTCATCATAAAAAACCACCTATACTATACGTATAATATATTATTAAGGAAATTAATTAAAACTAAAATCAAAGAGTAATACCAAGAATAAAACTAGGTTTTTTAAGCTAAGAGCTAAGATTATAATAATAAATGTAGGCTACGAAAATAAAAAATATGCCGCACGGATAGCAAACACTTGTCTATGATGGACCATCCAAATTGCATAAATGCAAAGTTGCACCTCGAAAGTATTGTAAAACGTAGCCAATCTCCAAAAGAAATAAAACACGAACGAATAGCACTTAATAGTAATCCAAATAAATTTTCATTAAAATAATAATAGTATACAGAAAAACGGATAACGCGAAATATCATCGACAACGTGAATAAAGAAAACGGAGGGACCAATAAAATATGCAGATTTGACTGCGGGCGTATTTTTCTCGGTGTAATCTGCATTATTCAGGCTTTGTCACGAACTTCGACAGTTTAACAGCGTTTATCTCTCGCCTTGCAAATTGAGCTACGACTTAAAGACAAACGGGAGTCACTTTCATTACCATAATGGACCTCGGCCGATTCTTTGTTGGTGATCCGTGAATGGATTGGAAGTTAAAAATTTTCTGCGAATCCTTTTTTCGAGATAAATATTTGAAGAAACGATTGTTTTGTTAATCAATTATGGGTCAATAATTTTATTCAATTTTATTTATTTAATTCAGTTTTTTCCATTTTATTTAATTTAGTTTTGTTAGTCAATTATGGGACATTTATTTGTTTTGTTGACGTAAGCTAGGCATGAACTGTAAAAATTAGATATACAGTGAGGTTAGTCGTAAGGAGGTGTAACAAAAATTTTCATTCCATTTCTTTTAGTGGGTATCATTAGAGGCGATTAAAAATTATAATGTTTGAATGCAAACTTCTTGGCAAGGCTCTAAACCGTCGTATTTGGGGGAGATGCGAAGATTGAGTTACCGAAGAATTACATGTGGAGAGAATGAATTCGCAAATATTTAACGATTAAATTAATCCACAATAAGGTAAAGTGATAAGCTAGTTATGTTTCTTGCAGATCCGATCTCTTGTGGTAAAATATCGAACCGAAAAAGCCCTGCTAAAGAACACGAAGATTCATGGAAGATGACTAGACATGTGTGTGTGTTATTAGTGGATTACCATAATAAAAATAAGGTGGGCTTAGCAGCAGTGGATTAGCGTAGGAATTTATCAAAATGGATAATAATTGTATATATTTATCATATTTTCATAATACCTTGTTCATAGTTCAACGGCAGGATGCAACTAATTCAATAGACTAAGAAGACAACTTTAATAAGTAAGCGCATGTAATCTGCAAAATTGTCATTATGTGTTGATTCAGTACTTTTGCGTGATACCTGAAAGAAAAAGAGAAACTGATGAACAAACGGACAAAATTAAAAAAAAATCCTAATTTTTTTTTAATATTTTTAATATACAGACAGTTTTTTACAACTTTATTATAGTATAGATGTTTTACTTAATAAACAGACACGTATTTTATTCAAAGGCGTTCGAATAATGAAACCTATCTCATTCTAGCTCTTACTTATAGTATTAATCACGTTATGTGCGATCCCGGTATTTAGCGGGATTAAAAGTATCGTAGTTTTTAACCTTCCAAAGAGTGAAATCCGCGTCAAAATAGTTTTTGCGTGATGCCTCAACAAACAGACGTAGATTTTAGAATTTTTTTTGAGAAACACAGCTTTTAAGAATTTTATAATAGTATAGATTTCGATGAATTATAGCAGAATCAAATTCAATAACATCGAAATCGAAATAAATATTAATAATTAAAATACATAGGGTGTCACATCAGTGTCTTGATATTTTAGACCTTTCAACTTACTTTTCACCAGAGCTTATTTGGGACAACGTCACATGTGGTGTGCCTGTCGCCATCTTAATGTCCTAGCCAAAGATACAATGTATAATTTTTTATTAACTCATGGGTACGAGCCCTCTACATAGAGGATAGAACTACATCTTTATCAATTCGTGTAAGATCACTGTTGAACATAAGTGTTTCAAAATTTGCCCATACTCACCATGCTCATGCTGTACTGACGGGTTTGGTAACTGCAGTATCGATACACTCGCACTGACTCGCACAAGACGAAACGCGTGTTTGACTTTTACCGATAAAAAGATATATAAAGGAATTGCAAAAATGTGCAAATTTGGGATGTAAGCCTTTACCTACCTTTATTGTACTAACGAAACTACACACTTACAGGTAACTTACAGGTTACTTACAGTACCAATTTAAAATAGTTTTAAAAGTTGTAACAACTACATGAAATCTTAACTAATCTATAACAATACAAATAATCTCGCTTACTGTATTATGGAAGTTTTAAATGTAAATATTTATTTGCAAATGACAACTAATAATGCCCAGTTATTATAAAAAAAAGTTACTACATAAACCACATATTCCATATTATCGTTGTTAGAGGCAAGAAACAGCCATGTCTACTAGACCATACTAATCGTTGATAGAGTGGTATGGGCTTGCGAACGACTGAACAATCGATTTCTAAATGTTTAAACCTATAATAATAAAGTATACATATTTACTTATGAAAATGTACATTACGTTCAGTTTGCTTGAAGAACTTAAAAAGTGTATTACTATGTAAGCGCTCACGCTTGTAACAACAACGTACATGCAGAGATTACAGATTACCATTTGGCACCATTGGTGTTTCTGCGATTCACTTTCGGCGTGCCTCGTCATTGTTTATGCTTCTGGAAATTTTATGATATTTTCAAGACTTTTTGGGATATCCACGGTAAGAAATGACTACTTCTTTCTCAGATTGCTACGCGGCTACCTTCGTTAACTTACCAGCCTGTAAATAGTCTACTATGGGACATCTATATATAGACATCTCCCATAAGGAGGATGATTTGACATAATCGCCCCGCTCTGCTAGCGGATCGGCGATCGCAGTAACAAACACCTCGTTCCTTAGACGCTGCGCCAGTCATCGGTCTGCTTTAATTAGGTCTGGTAATTTTCGGGATGGTTATCCCGCCAACTGTCAATACCAGACGGTCAAACTAGACTAATGGTATTAATATTATTATTAGTATAAATAAGATACAGAAATAAAACCCCATTTCTTTGCCGTCGGTATCGATAAAAAATGGCGAATTGAGCAAAAAACATCCAGTAGTGTGGCGAAAATCTTTTACCCCCTTTTTCCCGTGAGATTCGTAAGAAATGTCTAAGAGAAAAGCCTTAAAAACCTAAAGAAAATCTCCGGGAGAAAACGAAATATAGCTAAGGACTTCAATTTCAATTAAGACAAACATAAATTTTTCAGGCGGTCGCTATGTTATGATGTGTCTTGTACTAAAAAATACTAAGCAATATGCTAATGCGACATCTGATACTTTATAGTATTTATTTAATTAAAAATGAATGTTTCAAATCCCTGAAACAAAAATACCAAAAAATTTTAAACAGACAAATTAAACTTAACACGTAATACAACCTCCTTAGAGAAATGTTAATAAAAAAGAAAGCATGGCGCTAGCAAAGTGGCTAAAACATTGAATCTCAGATTTGTAACAAAAAATGTGACAAGTCATCAAATCTACATATTTTATTAGAGTCTCCTCGCCAACTTCGACCCTCTGCTTTCGGTTGGGACTGCTCACAGGGATGTTTACTTATACAGTAAATTAAAGTTATCGATAAGTTTTAAAATCATTATTATTAACTGAACTTGAATAAAACTCACTTATAAAGATTTTTTTTGTAATAAAACCAACATATTATCATAACTTAAGGCGAATTTATCTGACCAAAAGATCCACAAAAAATGTTGATTTAATAGACACAATTGTTTCATAACAATATTTTAATAGCAAATTACAGAAAAAACTATTACTCATTTAAAAAAGTAAACTTAAAGAAACTGAAATATCTGCGAAAAATATCGTAAATAAATTAAATTAAAAATAACGAAAGAAGATTTAGTATCTGCTAAATTTGGTACGAACCATCAAAAATCCTAAAATAAGTCATAAAACCTTAAGGTTTTAAAACCAGTTTACTATTAACATCTCAGCAGTTACCATAGACCAAAACAATGAGAGTTTTAAAATTAAAATGAATTTCTTACTTATAATCTTTGAAAAACTTTTATAACTGAAAAAAAAGACAACATAAGCGGTGAAACTGATAATTTTTCTTAGGTACTTATATTCAACAGACAGATATAGTATCGATAATATTAGTGTATGTGGGCACGGAACAGCGCCATCCAATATTACAGAACTTTCAAATAGGTATCACCGGCAGCCGGGCAGGCGGCGGCGGGCGCCCCCGGCCGACTGCGGCGACACTTCATAAAGAACACTTTTATACTCAAGCCTTTTATTTATGATGCCCTTTCATATCTTTGGCTTCGTTTTATTATCTGATATGAGAGACGTGTTATTAAATTTACATATATAGGGTATATAGCTACCCACTGGATGACAATAGCTTTAATTATTATCATCAATTTCTATTCTTCTATATTTCTAGTGATTACTACACAAATTAATGAAGTTACAGAAATTGAATATGCTTGCTTGTTAAAACAAGACAGTGAATTAATTTTATATTACCAGATATTAAGTCATGATGTTAGTTTCATTGTACGTGAGCCCAAGCTTAAACCTCGCTGACGGGTGTATTATGTAACTACATTAGTTAATTGCTATTTTAGTTATAAAGCTGTATTACTCCTTGGTCGGACAGAAAATGACCATGTCTGAGAATTTGAAAAAAATCATAGATATGAGAGTGTCCGACAAATTGCTTTATTCATTTACTAGATGACTGATAGAATGATGAAGTAGACTTTTAGATCTGTTTAGATAGCTAATAAAAAAAGTATATTGTATGTCTAAAATTTTAATAGTTAAAAGGTTCTGCCACTATATCCACAAATGTATTCTTTGGAATAGTGACACAATGAATCATAGTCTAAGTTGCTCCCAGAGTTTATTATCTATAACTTAAATAAAATTCATGGCAATATCCTTTGTGACTCTCGAGTTAAATCCTTTCGTACAGACAGACTGACATGTCATATGACATTGCATTGTCTGCACTTATTTATACAAGCATAGTGTTAGCATAGTCTGCCCTTATTTCCAAGAATACGTCAATTTTGAATCAATTGAGGGGTCACGTGTGTTGTCTTCCATTGTTTGGTCCACGTACAGACGCACTAGCACCAATAACCCAGCACTAAGTTTTATCCTTCTTCTTTCAAACGAAACTAAAAATTTAACGTTATGTTACCGTACAGTTGAGTATTATTTTGTTAAGATTGATACAACTTCGACCTCATGTTTCGCTCATGTTGCCAATAATTTAATGAGAAAAATATAATTTGGGAGTGTTGAAACCGTATTTAAGCAGTGTGACTCCACTCTCAAAATGTCAGCAAGCTTGTACAAAATTAAGGGGTGCTTGAAAGCTCACACTCCATACTATCCAGACTATTAATATTATAAAAGTGAAAGTAAATTTGTCTGTCTGTTACATTTTCACGGCTAAATCGAAAAACCTCTTATAATAGGATATTTTTTCCACGAGAAATATTTCTAGATGGACGAAGTCACGGACGAAAGCTGGTTTCTAATATTTCAGTGCAAAAATGTAACTTACAGAATAAAGAGTCGATCAAATTTCTTATTAAAGCGACGTTGCCTTTTATTCGTGGCCGAGCGAAATTTAATAAAGCCAGTTCGTTAATTTTCAAGACGTTTAAAAACTACTTACTGATCCAATGGAAACGCTTAATTAAACTTGTGAAAAAGCAATTACGCTTAAGACAATCTCCCGTGAATTTTAACGAATATTTTTATAACTAGATAATATTTTAAATGGAATTAAAATGATTTTCATATTACAGTAAAACTGGGACGCGGGCATAAACTCAGAGAAATACAAACAACATAAATTCTTAAGAACTAAAAGCACTAAGATCGGAGTTCATCAGCAAATTAACAGAAATTTTCGTGTGATTGATCACCAAGATTTGAATCTTATCGGTCAGTCAAGGTGAACTCAAACATTAGTAACTTGTCAATTTTGTAATGACAGATACTTTACTATTTTTACAGATACTTACTTGGTATTTTCCTTTCATTTCAGCCAAAATTGAGCAGTATATCATAACGCAACTATTACTAAATTATCTAACTCATTTTTAGCAAACGATTTGAGGTTTAATTTAGGCGATATAAATTACCACCCATACCTTCCATAATCGATACAAATTTCTGTAATAAAATAATAAAAACAAGGAATCCCTATTGCAAACAGTACAAGCTGTAGGTATTTTGAAAAATAAAATTATTTATATATAGCTATGTAAGATATAGATAAAATAAATGTCAGTACTTCTTTAAATTTAAATCGAGTAGAGGTCTTTTTACTGTTGAGTGGCGGTTGCGTGGTACATCGCTCCGCACTTTGGAACGTGACCGAGCGACGTTGGCACGAAATCACCGCACGTCTCTGCCTGGATACGACTTCATTACTAACGTATCCAGCAAATCTTTAACCAAGCAGTCTGTTAAAGACATATATTAATATATTGTATTGTATGCTTTAAAAATTTGCATGTAACGTTCCATTTATGAATTTATTGTTAAGTTATTACTGTGTATTGTTCATATTAAGGAGTTTACAAGATCTGTGGTGCAGATTTAAAATTTTATTGGTGAAGTACTGGTATGAATTAACAATCAGAAATATGTATAATGTAGAAAAATACATTCCTTTCACTTATTTTGACGAGAAGTCCATATTTGTGCAGTATGTTGCAGCAACAGCAGAAGCCGCCGCTTGGTTCTACCAAGTATATTCAATATTGCTTTTAGAATACTAACAGAATTGTATTAAAATAGACGACCATACTGATGGATGCGCAAACAAAACAATGAATGTGTTCCGCATTCCTTACAGCATTGTATAAGCACTTATGTATCTAGTGGAAAATGGAAGATTTACGAATAGGGGTAGGCTGAGGTTACAGATTTGTTTTTGTCTCGACACAGCGTAGCGTAACGGGCTTTATGGCTTCGGGTTCCCGCCCGGAGATTCCTATGAGACTTTCAAGGATTTTCCCATGGTCGTCTCTTACGACAATCACGGAAAGAAAGAAGGTAACAGATTTTTGCACTTGCAGCACTATCACACAACAATCATCCACATTAAATTAATAAAAATTTTCCACTTCTTAACATGTATGGATTATTAAACTGAGAGAAATAATTACTACTATTATTATAATTTTTATACTGTATACAAAATTTGTTTCAGTTATTTTTACGATACTTTCACTGATCTCGATTAAAACAAGAACCTTGGACTGATTTTCAAAGTACGTAATAGAAATATGAAGTTTTCGTGGTTTGGGCACTGTGTCAAAGCTGAATGATCAGACAAAATTCCGTTAATGGAAGATACCACGCTGGGTTGAGTCGGTGAGTCTTTCTAGCATTGCCGGTGCCGCATTACCTTCGATTGCTTCTTCTCATCACTTGTCTGCGGGATTTTAGTTCCGTATATTCATATAGATTTTCTGCCATCAGTTGGTCATCACCGCATCATCCGTTGGCTACTACGGCCGGATACATCTAAGGCCCTTTTTCATTATTTTTTTAGATATACAGGGTTCCTCACGATGTTTTCCTTCTCTGTCTGTATTACCAATTTGATTGGTGCCGGCGATGGGAATTGAACTCAGGTGACTCGCGTGCTATAAAATAATATAGCTAAGCAAGCATTCTAAGGTATGAAGTAACTGGATCTGCAATCGCCTACCAGCTTGCCCAGGGTTGCGATTTCGCAAACCGTTCTTTCAAAGACACCTACGACTATGTCTACTTTAGACTAAAGATAAGTAAAAAAAATTTATAATCAAAATTTAATCTATTAATCCTTTGTATTTTATCCGAATACGTTAAGTTACCATTAGAAATACAGAAATATTTTTACGACACTGTTATTTTATATATTACAAAAATTTCGATAGAAGTATTCCGTATACTACATCAATGATCAAATGTTTTATTCCAGCCACTGAAATGCCACGAACGGGTCGGGACCGAATTACTTGCTCGCACAAACTGTAAGGTTAGCTTGTTGGAAATAATGGATATCCGATCCGTACAACTGAAAGAAAAACAGAAAATATTTCGTAACATTTACTACCGCGGTGTTTTTTGAAATTTTGGACGATCATAAAAAATCTCACAAATTGTAACACACTTATACTAACAGATGTTAGAGTTAGTAGTTGTTCTTGAGTCCCGTTTATTAGCCTACAATATAGTAGAATACTAGCGATACTTAAAAAAAAACTACTATGGGCAAGTGAGTTGCTGCCTTTACTGAGGTTTATTTATTCCCTTACTCACCTCTTTTATAGGTAAGTACCAGTACGTCGATTACCTAATGTAGCAGTAAGAGGCATGTCTGTCAATACTAGTTACATTGCCACGCGGAACTTTGAGAGGCTATTAAGTAAGTCAGTGTGACTGTCCTATAGACCGTTATTTACAAGTGTGTCATATTATGTTGTGGCTCAGTATCCCTTCATATAAATTTATTAATGGAAAAGAGATGACTCACTGTTAAAAGAGTTTCGAGAAATCGTTCTGTTTATTATTCGATACTTTAACGTAAAACTTATGTTCTTTCTATTCAAGCAAAGTGTCTGACTACTTTATAGCTACTAAGTATTTTTGTGTCATTAGTTGTTCGATAAAATTTAAAAATAGAGAAAATAATTGATTCAACTTTTTAAACGTCTGAGTCAAATGGGGTTAATTTTCGAACATTTAGTAACTACGCTTAATTACGATTCGTATTAAAAAGTCAACAGTTAAACTTTTAATACTACATTGAAATAGAATTCAAATTTCATTGAACTGTGAATGAGCCCAGACCGTAGAAATCTAACTAAAAAGTTGAACGAAATGCCTTTTTTCTTGTTTGTTCAGAGTAACTCTATCCGATGAGAATTTTGATTCGCTTTTAAAACCTTGATTTAAGCTTGAAAAAACAGTTAAATTTATTTTTTAAATGCGAATAATATTAGTGTCAGTAATCTGCAATTGTAATCCGGTCCTGTCTTCTCCATATAGTGAGATACGTTCAAAATTTAGTGTTGGAGGAGGTTGCACAGAACCCTGAGGACTTTTATAAGTACCATTGAGTCTTATACTGGTATATTTTTTTTTTATAGAAAAGACGGCAAACGAGCAAGTGGTTCACCTGATGGTAAGTGATACCGTCGCCCACATACATCTGCAACACCATAGATGCTGCAGGTGCGTTCTCGGTCTTTAAGGATATTTGTGAGATGGGAGGGAAGAGGAGGGGAATAGGGAGGGGGAGTGGGCCTCCAGTTACCTCACTCACCGAACGAAACGCAGAAGCACAAGATGCCTCTACTTCACGTCGGTATTCTGCGAGGCCGTGGTACCAACCCGGTCGAGCCGACCCATTCGAGCAGCAGCAAAACCCGCCGCTTGGCTCTACCACGCTTAAAAACATATACTTAAACTGGCTATCCGTTATTTGTAAGAATAGTTTCATCGGATACATTATGTGATCACCTATGTACTGCCAGGAAAACCTTATATGCAGGGCAAGTGAAGGCAGATACAGGGCAATGGCTCGATGAAGAGTTGAGAGAGATGGGAGAAGACATGAACGATGCTGCTCATAATCATATATATAAGGAAGTTGTTCATGGTCACGATCTTAGGACATGAAGGAGCGAGCATGAACAAAATATTTAATAAAAAAAATTGATTATATATATATAAACATTCATTACGTAATAATAACATTAGCCCCTAATATAATGTTAACTCTCAATACTCTACATTGAAGAGAGGGTCACTAATTGTAGTGTATTATAACCCAATGGTTATGGCTAGCTAATAAAAGTAAAAAATAAAAAAGTCATCATTATCCTTGCAGCTCCTCAAAACTCGATTTGTACAGATAGGGTAATGGTTCTGAACCATTTCATGAATTCAAAGCCTTCTTTCAAAGTTTGATAATGCTTAATTAATGAGAGGTAGCCCGATTATGTGTTTGCTAGTGGGGAAGTTAGTTCAAATTTTCAAAGTTCAAATCAGCTTCATGGTCGATGGCCAAGGCCCTGAGCAATAATTATCCTTTTAATTTCATGTACGAACCTAGCCATCGTTTAGAAAACATAAGTTTCCTACCTCTATGTTATCAATTTAACGAACTTAGTTACTAGATCTTTGCCGCTTAAAATGAAATTTAAATTATTAACCCAGGACGCCTCGGCGACTGACATTCATGAACTCTTTTGAATTTCTTACTAGAATGAGTACCGCTTGCCGCTCTGAGTCCATAGCAACACGACAGTGACAGTTATCTGACAGGTATCAACCAAAAGCCATTAACGTGCCTTCGCGCTTTCCGTCCTTACGATGCTTTTTACACCAGTTGCATTTCGCGATAGGAAGTGCCAGATCACTTAAATAAAATTTAATAATATGTTTTAATTAAATATTTACATTTTAAAACAAATGGCATTAAAAATTAAATAATGCGTAAAATTATAGTTATAGCTATTTATCTATACATACATACATACATGCATATCGTAAAAAAATGACACTGGACTTAATATTTCTATTATATATTCTAAAGCTTTTAATATTAGGATAACTTCGATAAGATCATCGTCGGTGTATTTATTTCCTCTGCTGTACTGATGTTGGTGTGCGCTGTGTCAGTACCCACACACTAGTTGTATTGCTGCCGATCACAAGATTTTCGTAAATTTTAATGAATTTTACGCCATCATCATCATCATCGTCATCGAATACAAACGGTGCTATAGCGAGTCTGTCACCAGAGCATCGTTTTGGCATTTGAAGAAAAATCTACCAATATGAAAAATAATTTGGAAATAAAATAATAAGGTCCAGTAAAATTATTGAGAGTCACAGAAAATAATTTATTTAATAATATAGCCACAGCTAGGTCGTGGTAACAAGCCTACACTTCCACTTTCTGTTGTAGCACACTCATAGGTAGTTAATGGAGCAAGGCCCGTTCCTGGGCAAGTGGTGTATCGCTGCCGGCGCGACTAGTGGTCCGCGGACCCGCTAGCCGGTAACTGATCACCCGTGTTGCTGTCAACCCTAGCCATTTAGGTGTACGTACACCTAGTCTATGCCACAAGATGAAGTAAAGGGGCTTCCCAAATGCTCAAAAGGGAAACCCCAAGACGGTGTTGACACGTAGCTAGGTTTGAAGTAGTCGGAGAATGTCCACTGCTCAGAAGAAAAGTATTGACCGGGCATTACAACTCTATTAAATACTCACAACCACAGATTATCGTAGTTTGAAAATGAATACATTAAGAACTTGTTGCCATTATAGGTGTGACTTGTTAGGGTATTTAATAGTTCTCAATTCAAGATAATATCATAAAATACTATTTTACTACTTTATATATAATTTAGATTCGAATTTAGGTTAGTAGTTAATTTTACTAAGTTTAGCGTACATCGCTACAACGTAGACAAAATATAAATACATTTGAAATCATAAAATAGAAGAAGCGTGTTCACTCGCCGTTCAGGAAATTGAAACATACATTGCAATCTCCACGGCCGGGCACTAGATACGTATTAAATGGAATTTGGTATGTACGAGGAACAGATTTTATAAGACTTCAATTGTGCACCAATACACTTATACTTTCATTTTAATTTTATATTATTTAGTGTGTTATAAATTTGTGTGATTAACGAGGCCAACTTACATCTGCAACACCAGAGGAGCTGCAGGAGTGTTGCTGGCCTTTAAGGATATTTGGATGAAAGTGAGAGGAGAGAGGAGAGGGAGTGTTCCTCCTGTTACCCTGCTCACCGAACGAAACGCAAAATCACAAAATGCTTCTATTTCACGCCGGTATTATGCGAAGCCGTGGTACTACCCGGTCGAGCCGACCCTTTCAAACAGCAAAAGCTTATTGACATTTAGAGAAAAAAATATTGTTAGTGGTCACAATTATTTTGAAATAATCAATTTTTTATTTACGAAAGAAATATAAAAACACTTATTTCAAACAAATTAAATAACCTTTTAATCCTAATACGCGGGCAGCGGATGATGAGATCTTTGGCCTAATTGTCGATGGCCTAGTTAACTAGAAGCGCAAATATATCTTGAAGCAAAATAACAAAATCTTAAAAAGTACCTGTGTCCGTAAACTACTGTACATATGCATTTTATAAATTTAATGCCATAACGTCGCATCCACTCGTTAAAAGCACGTTTGCCATGGGGGTAGACAGAGATTACGAATTTTCTTTAGGCACCTTGCACTTAGTAATGCCAAACGACATCTGCAAACCACTTTCGCCTCTTGGGGAGATATAACCTCAATGTAGGCGAACATCGTTAGGTTTGGTCTTATAGATTACCATAAGATTGCTTTTCTCTTAGTCTCTTAGGACATCCACGAGAACAAAGAGGAGTTCTTACGCTACTATCCCTCATACTACGGAGTTGCCTTCTTAGATATTATGCCAAATTTAATGGGCCAGACGGTTGACAACCAGCTACTTCTTAAGTGCTTAATGCTACAATGAACTGTCCGTCTTCCGAGTTTGGTGATTAAGAAGCTCTCTTGGTAGAACCTTACGAACAGACGTTGACGGCTAATAGGCGAACAAAGTGCATTTTAAAAGTAGGCTCTTATATTCACATCTCTGTTTTTTCAGTGTGTTTTACTTTTACTCATATAACTTTAATGCGTTGTGCTTAATGCTTAGTGAATATGTAAAATACGTTGTTGCACCGCAGAAGTTTCGGGATATATCGGCGACACTCGCAAACAAAGCACACAGCCACCAATGCACAGCTTTACAAACTTAATTTTTCATCCCCACTAAACATTTTTACGAAAAATGAACCTTTTGCCTTGGTGACATAGCATGCAAATTCGATCTGACTTGAATCACAATCACAGTTAACCGAGACGAAATTACAATGTATCCCTATAGTCACACTACACCAAAGAGTATAATAACTGTCCTACACTACACACGCCGGTGCCTAGATAAGAACATGTCATAAAAGAGTTCCTGCCCGCCAAAACTTTGCTTTAATTTTCGAATTCACATTTTCTTCTCTGGTGGAAAGTTATTATACCAGTATTTTGCTTATGTTATTTATTAGTGTCTTAAAACACCGTTTTATTTAAACCTAGTCTATAGAAAATTCATATAACGTTTAGCTGAAATTATTTATTCTATTTTTTTCATAGTTTAATAATAATAATCGTGATATTTTTTGGATTTTATAATGCTGAGCGACTTAAATTTGCTTAAAATTAAGTTTTACATATTAATAGATATGTATTATAGAGTTAACCAGTAATCTGAGGAGGGAGTGACAAAGGCACCAAGACTGCCAACTGTTAGAGGCTGTCCTCTATGTACTTCGTCGTTATGTTCTTTGACAGTTGGTGAACCTACTCTTGACTATAACGGTAGACATAATGATGTAATGTAGCGCAATTTTAAGATATCTTTATAGATATTAAGCATATTTACCCTTGTCTATTAGTGTCTTATCGTCTTCTACCATACCGATGGTTTAGATAGATTATTGTGAATTTTGATTCCCACAACCATATGGCCAAGACATATTTTATAGTACCAAGAAAGAAAGATGACTTGTTACATAATATGACAATTATTTTACAATTACAGCATTCTTCTTTATTAGCCTGTGAAAGTTCAGTGCACAAGTGACTGATATTTTGGCACTTCAGTAATAGTTTTATTTTTGTAAACATTATGTACGTATGGATTAATATTTAACATTAATTTTTATTAATAATATTAACATTATATTTAACAATAAACCTTCAGGAGACTTTCTCCTGTAGGTTATATGAGCTGTATAAATATCGAGGACAAAAATGTACATACATCTTAAAAGTTTTTATTTTTCACGTGGAAGTCCCCTGGCTATACGAATACTTTAGATACCTTTTTCATTTGTGCCTGGCTACTGTTGAAAATGATATAATAAATATTAATGGTTAATATTTTATAAATTAACATTATAATGATGCATTAATGTACAGGTGGCACTGTAATGGTGTAGTTAATGTTTTAAAAGACAAGATCAATGAAAAACAATTTTTCATTGATCTTGTCCGGTTTTTCTCTGATGAGGTATGGTCGGCGTAAATTTAGACCTTCATAAGAGCTTTAAAGAAGTCTGAAATTTTGGCTATGACTTTGAATATTAATAAAAAGATCTTAAAGTAGAACATTAATTTTTAAATACGTCAACAAGTGAATAATAAGTTCAACTAAATGTATAATATTCTCGTTTCAATGTACCGTTAGCAGAAACCAATTATGTACTAAGAACCCAACGCGTAAGATAACCGCATGTGGTTAAACAAGAAAGAGCGAATTGGTGTTCGCAGGGAAGTTTAACCGCTGGCGCCTGAAGCAAATAAGTATTGCCTTCTAACGCATACTGACTGTTTGCCGAAGGAGATTGCAATACTATGTACGAACCCCGGCCCTTTCCAACAATTACAAGATGTTAGATTTTGGTTTTGTTTCTAGCAATTTTAGTTACCTATTCAGGATATTATTATACTAGTATGTACTGTGTATGTCATATAAAGTAATACATTTTAGATACATTTTTAATGAATAACCCGTTGAAAAATAAGCGTTCATCGCTTTACCAGCAGTGAAATATTCATAAAGTGCTTTTAATCAGATATTTTATTATAGAATTAAGCAAAAATTTACTTTTTGTTTTATACGTTATCTTATAATTTAATTTATAATCAAAATTAAAATTAGTTTTGATAGATATAAATACATTATATTGATCCGTGATAGCCGAGCAGTCGGTGCGATCGCTTTAATTTCGTAGGGCACCAGTAACCTAGGTGCAGTATCGATCCCCAGTGCAGGCACCGCTAAAATTTTTAATAGCTATTTTTAGTGCTAAATTTAACTCGTGCTCGGCGGCGAAAGTAAAAATCGTGAGGGAACCTGCATGTCTGAGAAATAATAAAATAGATTATTTCGAGATCACATGAAGTCCGCCAATCCGTACTGGAATATTGAACCCTTCCCACCTCCAAAAATCCTCTCAAACATTTGTGAGCTCATCTCGTTTGCCCGTTAGTGGGTATTTACAAGCTGCTTTTCCTTTTTTAAGATGTTCACGTACTGAGTATGTGATGAGAAATATATTATGATGAATTATGCGTATGGTCACAATTTGCTGGCAAAATAAAATTTATGTGAAGAGTAATTTTTTTGCTAGCTTCATCAATGATCGGCACAAAAGCAGAATCAGAAACTTCATATCCTGTGCCACTGCACACAAGAGACACTTTTTACACACTCTTTACAGCTCTTAAAAACCATACATTTTTTTTCCGGCTCCTATTAATAGAAGCCTCCTGCTTTTGTCCAGCTGTAGGCTATGTTACCCCACTTTCCCTCCACGTACTTGAGTAAGCGGAAGTTTGCCACTTATCACTAAAGCCTCAATTAGGCTGTGGTTTATGTAAAAGTCTTTTGGAGATAACATTCAGAAAACAGAAATAAGTTGGGGTGACATTGTCGGTTTTGCTCGCGGGCGTCCAGGAGACTAGCAGCGGGCGTGTACAAGTATTTAGTATGGACATAAGTTCTCTCACTAAAATGCATATCTTTTTTAAAGTTTCTTTAAAAAAGATGTTAACATATTTATCGAAGTCTAAGATTAATTGAAAACAATTTTAATTAATCTTAGAGACTAATTTTTCCTAATCTTAACTTTGATATAGGCCTTTAATTTCTGTGGACATGAATTCCTATGGATTGAAGCACTGTCTACATGGAGAATTTAACCACTGCTAGCGAAACATTAAAGATTTCTTTAGAGACTCAATGTCGGAGTAACATTTTGAGCAGGCCATGTAATTTAGTACTGACCGCAATTTGTAGTCCAAAGGGTTTAGATCTGGGCAGGATGAGGGCCAGTCTTCAGTTCTTATCACGTTTGTCTTATACAGATTTGTGATGTGTAAATAAAATTTTTTAAAGGTAAACAATTTATTGTCATTACTTAATATGTTTAGGACGGAAAATTATTAAATCTTACTGACCCTGCTTACATATCTGATGGCTACGGGTTCGAATCCCGCTACGGGCAAAGATTTGTATGATAAGTATAAATGTTTGTAACCATAGATGTGTCTTTTCGCCATCCAATTACCAAAAAGGGAATCCTTGTTAGGGACTGGATGACTTATGTAAAAAAAATTATAATAATTAATGTCGTATATCATTTTATATTTTAAAGAAATAAGCATTCATGTTCTGTTTAGATTAAACTGAAGGATGAAAGATCGTATGAGATACTTGTCATTTTCAAGTCGTTCGTCAAGTCGAAGGCACGAAAATTGTTAATTAATGAATGTATTAGAATTATGAGATTATGTAAGAGAAAGTATATTCCATATATACCCTTCTGATTAAAATGTTGATCGACTGGCGGTGGAAAATTCATCCGAAATTTCTGAAGCTAAATCCCACATACTAGTCGTAACTAGTATGTGGGATTTAGCTTCCCGGTTGCCCAGCGTGGTAACTGTGGACAAACCGTTCGAAAAATTAAGTCGGCTTTTGTTGGGATTTCGTGCAGAGGCTTATATTCAGCAGTGGACTTAATTAGAATCTAAGTATCTAGTATAAGTTCGACTTTAAATAATAAAAATATTATGGTACTTCTGTACATCAATCAATAAATAAAAAGTTGTGTAGAAATGATTTTTAAAGAGTTATATTAAAAGAATACTTCTGTCTTCAATTAAAAATAATAAAAGAAATACTTATGCTTAAATACGTGTATTCGAAAGTTAATTTTACCTACAGTGTCGAAAGATGGTAACACATTTCTTTAAAATGCACATAAATCAACACTTGCACCTTGTGCCGGATGCTGACTTCAAAAATGTTACTTCAATTGGATTTCATAATATGTAAAATAACAAAAACTTCTTTTATTTTATTATATTTGTAGTTTTGAACTCGTGCCGTACTCGAATATATACCAAAAAATCCGTGACAGATTTTAACATGTAAATGAATAGTTAACCGAGCATGAAGAATGTTAATTATAAAATATAGTACCTCGTAGTTTTATGGTCAGCGTACCTGATTATTGAGTCATAGGCCCTGGATTCCAATCTCGCGTAATATTTGTACAATACACAAATTATTTGCCTCCGGGTCTGGTTGTGTTGTGTTTGGTTTAGTCCCGTGTCTCGGGTACTGAATCTCATACTTCCTATATCCTCTATATTTTCATCATTAGCATTACATTGAATAAGAAAACGTCCGATTGCGGTACTATAACATCTCCTATGCAATTAACTACCGCAGATAGTATTCGGAAGTTTCAGTCTTGGTCGAAATTGAACAGGAGAACATCATCATAGAAGATAAAAAGTCGTTAAAATCTTTGTTGATTAAGGATATATGCATTTTAATATCACTTGTTGTCTTCTTTAATGGAGCCTATTTAAATGAAATAATAAGTTTTCTTTATTCACAATTTACTTTTTAAAACTTCGTGCATATGTATCCCATGTTTTTATAACAATAAGATATATTTACTTTGATATAAATTTGAATTAATAGAACGCTTAAAAAACCTCGCTCTATAAATCGTCATCCTCGTCACTAACGATATAAACAGTATCGAGAGCATGATGGTAGGTGACATGACAAACGGCCTCGCGTACCCCGGCGGCAGTGGAAGATTTAGTGGCGCGTTGTGTTACGATAACTACCTCTGTTTACACTACATTTAACTTGTGCCAAGTGCCGTGCGATGGCGAAGAGGCTCACTTACTTTAACTTCGAGACTTGCCTAATATAGTTATTACATCAATTTACTGCTGAGTTATATAAGAGTAAGAAGATCTTTTTTGAGTCAGTTTTTATTAAAAAAAATTCAGTCATCCTAATTTTGTGAACACTTTTATTGATATAACTATAATACTAATCCGGGCAAGAGTACAAACCCGAATAAATTTACCTAAAGCGCAACTTTCTTTTGTAAAAGCGAAAAATTAATTTTTTATTTTTACCGAGTAACTATTACTTTTTTGGATTTGTCTCTTGATATTTACTAATGTGCTAGATTCCGTACCCTATACCTAAATATTAAGTAAATATGCTTCTACGCCAAAAAAAGAAATGGTAATAAAGTGAAAGTTAATTTAATCATAAACTATCTGAATATCAGCCCTCGGTTCTCTTTATTTCTATAAGCGTGATTTTAATTAAATAGATAATAAGATGATTTTCCATAGCCTTTAATAGAAATCTGAAACTTGTATTTTAATTGATTTACATTAAATGAAATGCTACTCTTGGTCTATAAGTCTTAGAAGTTGGTGAATTATTACTGAACTTTCGATTACCCTGAGAAATATTACAAGTATAATATTGCAAACCACAATGAAAGGCTCAAGGACAATTGAAATTCCTATAAGTATGAATTAAAATGTTATCAAACTACAATGTGGAAAATAAGACCTGATGTTAAATTTTAGAGAAACTAGTATATAAATATTCAGACCGATAGCGACAGCAGTATCTTAGCTCTGAGGTAGCTGGCACCATGATTATCAATGCGTTTACTAAGCAGAAGACAAATGATTGATGATGTTGTTATCAATGATCCGAAATACTATAATTAGGCACACGTACGAGTGATCATGACGTAGTTTCCCGAACGCAGCCCAGCCGAGTTGGATTCGTCGGTTGACCTCTGGGTCGAAGTTGGACTAAAAAAAATTTTGTCTAAAATGGAAGAGAAGGCTACAGTCGGTCGATTTAGGAAAAGGATTAACAAAGGCTTTACACCAAAATATTGGCAAAGTAGCAGTTATTACGGGTAAAACAGAATCAAGCACATGTAAAACCATTGCCCTACTCACATCTTCACATCTTTCGGTATTGAATTTGAAAGAGAAAAGTGGTTTTCGTATTTCTTCTTTATCAAAAGGAGAAAAAGTGAAGGTGTCAACTGAATAAGAAATTACGATTGAATCGTCAGGTGAAGAAAGAGATACTACTAGAATCTAGTTGTGTTTTCCCATACCCAAGAGTATTGAGGAACTTTCATATATCAGCCAACGATAAACATAGCAGTTGTACATAAAAATAGCGGCGTTTAGCTGCCTTAATCATTTGGTTGCATCGATTTCTTGCAACCTTATATGCTTGCCACTTTTCATCTGAACGATGTTATTTGAAAAATCTAAACGCTCTATCGCGCCTTGTTTTAGCCATTCTTAAACCAACTGTATCCAAGGAACAGGAGGGCGCTTAAGTCGGACCGCTTGCTTAGGAGCATATTTGTCAAACAACTTTATTATCTTACTGTTTAAGAAATCAACCTTATCGTTAACTGTGGACGCATTGAATAGAGAAGACCAGTCAATGACATCAGCATCCCGCTTGAGCTTTACTACATCGAGTTTAGCGAAACTAGAATGGACGCTGAAGAAGGTTTGGGAGACTTTAATTTATATGAAAGAAAGAGCAGTTCATGCCATGAAAAACCAGAAGCAGGGAATTGGGTATATGCTCAAGGGAGGAAACAGTTATAAGGTCAACTCAAGTGTCCAAAGAGTCTATATTATGATGAGTAGTATTTAGAGGCAGAAAAGTGAAATTTTGCATCGCAATGATCGACCTCAATTTTACTGTTTTGGAAGAGGACCCTAAAGGGTCGGTGTCAAAGTTTACCATGACAATGTGATGTGTGTACACTGAAGAGAATGATAACAAATTATCATCCAAATCGAAGAAGTAATTCACTTTAGGTGGACAATAGATGACTCGAGTTGACAAGAGTATGAAATACTTTCACACTCTTGTCAACACTCTTGGAGAAATTCTATTGAACCTGAATATAGCGTGGGTAACAAATCTAAAATTTATTAGATAAATCGTTATTCATCATCATCATCATCATTTCAGCCTATTAGAAGTCCACTGCTGAACATAGGCCTCCCCCAAAGATTGCCACGAGGCACGGTCCTGAGCCACCTGCATCCATCGACTTCCCGCAACACTGCGCAGGTCGTCACTCCATCTTGTCGTCCTACACTGCGTTTGCCCGTACGTGGCTGCCACTCGAGAACCTTTTTTCCCCAGCGGTTGTCAGTTCTGCGAGCTATGTGGCCGGCCCATTGCCACTTCAGCTTGCTGATCTTTACGGCTATGTCGGTTACCTTAGTTCTGCTGCGGATATTATCGTTATTACCTAATATTAATACGTAAATTGCGACACATCTGCCTCTTTTACTGTTACGATCTTTGCGGAGTAAAATGAATCCTGGAAGACTGTAGGATGTGTAAGTAAGTTCTGGCTAAAACCAGCTTTCGAATATAAGTATTGTGTGAGCAGCGGTTGAAGAGAAAGTATCCAGAAGCTCCGTATGATGCTGAGGAATACTTTACGCGTTTTAGTAACAAATAAGACAAACAGTTTAAAGATTTTTTAAATTCATCTGAGATTAAAATCTGTAACGTCGTAGGTTCATCCGAGGCATCCACAACCGAAAGGGCAGACGAGCTATTGCAAGTGGCAAAAATTCATTATCTGACATTCAATAGATAAAATGTAATATCATCATCAACATCATTTCAGCCTACTACAAGTCTACTGCTGAACATAAGCCTCCCCCAAAGATTGCCATAAAGCTCGGTCCTGAGCCACTTGCATCCATCGACTTCCTGCAACATTGTGCAAGTCGTCACTGCATCTTGTGGGTGATCACTGCGTTTGCCTGTACGTGACTGCCACTCGAGAACCTTATTTCCCCAACGGTTGTCGGTTCTGCGAGCTATGTGGCCGGCCCATTGCCACTTCAGCTTGCTGATCTTTACGGCTATGTCGGTTACCTTAGTTCTGCTGCAGATATCATCATCATCATCATCATCATCATCATCATCATCATCATCATCATCATCATCATCATCATCATCATTTCAGCCTACTACAAGTCTACTGCTGAACATAAGCCTCCCCCAAAGATTGCCATAAAGCTCGGTCCTGAGCCACTTGCATCCATCGACTTCCTGCAACATTGTGCAAGTCGTCACTGCATCTTGTGGGTGATCACTGCGTTTGCCTGTACGTGACTGCCACTCGAGAACCTTATTTCCCCAACGGTTGTCGGTTCTGCGAGCTATGTGGCCGGCCCATTGCCACTTCAGCTTGCTGATCTTTACGGCTATGTCGGTTACCTTAGTTCTGCTGCAGATATCATCATTGCAGACTCTATCGCGCAGAGGAACTCCCGAGCATAGCCCTTTCCATAGCGCGCTGAGCAACTTTGAGCTTCACTGGTTGTATACTGGCAGCACGCACTGGTTAGTTTGGATTCGTTGATTGACCTCTGGGTCGAAGTTGGACTGAGCTAATCGGACAATTTGACCCAGGTATACGTACTCGACTACAACTTCGAGCCTATTGTTCCCAACAGCAACCGGTATTGGTGTGACATGGATATTAGACATTATCTTCGTCTTGTCCATGTTCATCTTAAGACCTACCTGTTGGGAGACACTATTGAGGTCGTTGACCATAGTGCTACGCTCCTCCAGCGATCCTGCCATGAGAACTATGTCGTCGGCAAATCGAAGGTGAGTGATGTATTCGTCATTGTTGTTAATACTGTATCCTTTCCATGTCTTACACCTTTATGCAGCCTGATTGGTTCCGTACTCTGATTCTGTTCTCGGATAGACATTGTAGCCTCATTGTACAAACAGCTCAGCAGTTCGATATACCGAGAGTCTATCTGGCACCGCTGGAGAGACTGTATTACCGCCCAAAATTCGACTGGATCAAAGGCTTTCTCATAGTCCACATACGTCAGACTTAATGGTAAATTGTACTCCTGTATATGGTCTATGGTACAATAGCCTTTTCGGAATCCGGCTTGTTCGGGAGGCTGGAAGTCGTCATCTCTGTTTACTAGACGATTTGAGATGACTCTCGAAAACCGCATGTAGATACGGCGTTCGGGCGCTGGGCTGCATTCGGGAAACTAAGTCATATCTTCTCATAGAGTATACCACAAAACCTCAAGAGCAAAGTATACAACCAGTGCGTGTTGCCAGTGATGACATATGGAACTGAGACATGGTTCTTCACTGCAGGCTGGATGAGGAAGCTCAAAGTTGCTCAGCGCGCTATGGAAAGGGCTATGCTCGTTGTTTCTCTGCGTGACAGAGTCTGCAACGACGATATCCGAAGCAGAACTAAGGTAACCGGCATAGTCGCAAGGATCAGCAAGCTGAAGAAGTGGCAATGGGCCGGCCACATAGCTCGCAGAACTGACAATCGTTGGGGAAAAAAGGTTCTCTAGTGACAGCCACGTACAGGCAAACGCATTGTGGGACGACCCCCCACAAGATGGAGTGACGACCTGCGCAGTATTGAGGGAAGTCAACGGATGCAGGTGGATCAGGACCGAGCTTTATGGCAATCTTTGGGGGAGGCTATGTTCAGCCGTGGACTTGTGGTAGGCTGAAATGATGATGATGACGAATGATCATTGACTGGTCGCCATTGTCATTTGTAAGTGCAAGTAAGATAACAACAAAAAAACTATACTTAAAAGAAATACAATACAGAAAAAAAAAATATTATTTTGATTCGCATTGCATTAGTTATATATAAATATGCCAATTGCATACCTTGCAACTTACAAAGCTTTGACTGACCAGACAAATAAGCGGTGGACGCAATAAGGTCGCAATTTCGGACCATCGCTCAACAAATTTACCGACTGAAATGAAGTCTCAACTGTACAGTAACAGTGCTGTCAACAAGCCACCACTTTTATTACTCACGCCACTATTGAATCCCGTAGTTCCGGTTCCGTGTCCAACATTGTGGCCATTAATACTGTAGCTATTATTCAATAACGTTCCGGTCAGCCATTTTTATTTTTGTATAACCTAAATGCAACTTATGCTTAAAACACTCTGCTTCGACAAATCTACCTAAGTCTTATATGTCTATTGCGCAAAATACTCATAAATAAAGTACAGTTTTTAAAATAAAAAAGACTATAATTTCATGGGCAACTATCCCGACTGTAAATTAATTTTAAACATAAACGCGTATGTTTATTCTGTGTGCATTCGTTTGGCAGCTCATTAATTAGCCAGTTCTCTTAACCGGGTGGTGCCACGCTGTTCCGATTGCGTATAATGGCGTATATACACATAACTGTACGGCTTTCATTATCATAAAGCTTATAATATTTTACTTTATACGTTTGCATTGATCTTGTGGTAAATCAATACGAACAAATCACAAACCATTTCATAAGGTCTAGTAGTCATTACTAGTGATGGGGAGCAGCATCACTAGTAATGACTACTAGACCTAATACGGAAGGTGCTGGCACTGCGTTCACCGACCCGCTTGCCCAGCGTGAGTATGGCCAAACCTACGAAGAATTTGATTGCTTTCGTAGCGTATGGTCTGGTGTTTTTTCGATAAGGCATATAATCTGCAGTGGACTAAAAGAGTAGTATGTAGTAGATGACACCCATCATACGAAATTGTGTAACAAATTCTCTTATATCGGAGCCACACAGCATTTAAATGTCAATTTTTGTTATATATTTTTTCTGTTCTGTTTTTACTGTTAAACTCATAAGATATTACTCATTAATTTATTACCCAGTTCCTTTGACCTAGTGTTGCCACACTGCCCCGCATACTGCGACTTATTATTCATAAAGTATCAAAATATATTTTTTCTGTGTCGTAAACTCATTACACTTGACTCTATATTATTAGGTGATTTAAATACAGCAGCCGTCTATGATGGGAACAACGATATGTAATTCTTTTTATACTCTTTGGAAATATCTAATCTCTTAGAAAATTTACATTTTAGATAAACACATAACCGAAGTGTCTGTTATCTAATAAAACCACAAATGTATAACTCTACGTCGTTCATGAAATAAATCGTTTATTATCAAGTACCGTGACGTCATCAACAACTGTCTGCTGCTAGACATGTAATTTCCCGTGCGTCAATTATCAACGAGAAGCCTCGCGGTCGAGGGCCTACTGTCAAGACATTTCATAATACCTTATTAGAACTTTTACCACTGTAGTATTGTCTGGATATTTCATATTCATCTCTCTGTGCGGATACTAAAAACAGATGCTGAAATTTCGGTTAATTTATATGTATTATAGTACACATAAATAAATTTACGAACAAAATATATAAAAATATAGCATTTAGATGAAAGATGAATGCATGGCGGCGAAGGTGGTATTGTAGTCACTGTACCAGGCTAACTACCGGATAATCAATTAACCGTTGACCGACTGCATCCGGCTGCAACGGAACTATGATGAGGGTCTAGATAAATGAACCGGAAGTCGGGGTCCTATGTGACAGCTTATATTAGTTACTGCTACATTGAATTTAGTTAAAATTTTTAATATAATTACGTTTTAAGTTTTCTCACATGATTTTATTGTCAAGGCTGATTTCGTGTAGTTACTTTCTGACAAATTGTTGATAAATACCTTATTATTCGAAATTTATGCTATGATTTACCTTTTTAAAAAATTATGGCATATTATTATAATTTTGATAACATATGGTTTCGGCAGAGGTATACATTTACATTGTAAATTTAAGATATATTATATGTATGTAAAAAAAATAAGTAAGTAATTGTAAAAGCATGGTATTTCTGTACCCGTATTTTTAAATTATATTACTATTACAAATAAAAGAAAAAAATAGGTAAAATATATAACATATAAAGAGAGACGCTGTAATAAATATTTATACTTATCCTCCCAATCCACGAGAATGCCATCGAAGGCGACACCGGGTGTGTTCCGATAAAACATCTCGGGGACTGACACCAACAAATCTGTAACCCCTTATCTTTCAATCCGAGCCTGAAGGAATTTAACCCGAATGATTTCCGAGTCATTAACCCACTCCCGACCGACCTAAGCCAGACAGACAACATCTGACTTAGATCCGTATCGTGAGAATCTTGCGGCTTACAGATTAACTGATCCCACTGTTGCACAGAATTGGAATTATCAACCACGGACTCGAAGAAATCGTGCCATCTCTCCGTAATACAGGATTAGAAGGGCTCCAATCAAACTAAATAAACTCGACTAATCGTGTTTCCATTTCGTATCTGAATTTGTGGAGTTTCACGAGCCAGGATTAGACTGTATCTAGACAAGACCGGAGTTATAGACTCGTTACCTTAAATGGCTCTAATTAAAGCAGCGTGTTATGGGATTAACATTATTTACTTTTACTACAGTCAGTTGCGATGGTAAATTTATTTCTAACTATTTTAGGACTTCGTCGTTTCTATTAGAGAGGGCCTTCATTAGTGTGGCGTAAATATCATGTTGCATTAGTAGTGATGGGGCTTTTGCAACCCAATAAAACATAACATTATGTTTTATTGGGTTGCAAAAGTTTTCATTTCGAGCGAATAAAAAATTAAATACAACTGATTTTTAATAATATTCGAACTCCAAAACTATTTACAGCATTATAGCATAATAGAAAGGACACTTCCCATAAAGCTATTTATCTTGTAGGTACGTTATCACTGCACCGTTGCAGCTGGGCGTATTCCTTAGAAGCAATTAATTGTGCCGCCACCCTCCATTTATTATGTCATCTTGATCAAGCGAGTAGCAAGTATACTCATTACGGAACCACTTCTCAGCATTAAGCAACAATTTCGCATACCTCAAAATTATAATTTCACTCAAGCCATCTTAACTATTTATAATCTATGAATAACTGTAAATAATATTATTAAAAATTTTATCAGGGGCTAAAAACTGGAGTGGCCGTACTACTTCGTTAGAATAAATTTCTGTCAAATTTTTAGCCAGGTTGAGAATATATTTCACTTTAATAGCTAATATATTATTTTGAATCACTACTTCGGGCTTACAAAATTAGCTTCATTGCTTAAACAGTCCCATTTATATCCTCAAAAGGCAATACAGAATAATGGCTTATTGTAGGAGTATAATATTTAGTAATTAAAATACATAAATTAATGTGAAACATATTTATTTCATTATACTTGTCCTTTTGCTGCTCTTCGAATGGGCCAGCTTCACCAGGGTAGTACCACGGCTTTGCAGAATTGCGTGAAGTAGACACCTTCTTGTGTTTCTGCTTTTCGTTCGGTGAGTGAGGTAACCGGAGCTCCCATTTCCTCATCCTTTTTCCCATCTCCCAAATACCCTTAAAGGCCGGCTACGCACCTGCAGCACCTCTCGTGTTGCAAATGTACGTGGGCGATAGTAATCTCTTACCATCTGGTGAACCGCTTGCTCGTTTGCCGCCTTTCCCACAAAAAAAAAGTGTTCATTTTTGACAGGGTATTTAGAGCCGGAAACAGTCTTCTTAATTACTTCAGTGCGGGTTAGCGGACTTGACTTGTTCTCGAAAAATATTTTATACCGATACTATATTCTTCGTAAATTACATATAAATATTTTGTTACATCATATTCAACTATGTATCATTGAAATTAAAGCACTTTTTTTGTTTTATTGCCGAAATACATTACAAGGAAATTGTTTTACATTATTTACTTTTCAATGTTTTAAGTTTCATGTTTTTTACAAGTCACTACTTTTTTTGATTACAATTGATTTTTTTTTAATCTATTAGGCCCTAAATTTTCAGGCATATCCCTTAGTTTTCTTTCACGTAACGCACGAAATAATTATATTTCATAATAACGACTGCGTCGCTTAATGGATAGCCCACCTGACTGCTGAGCCATGGGTACTAGGTTTAAATTCCAGAAGAAACAAAATATAAATTATCTCAATCAATTATCAATAGTGCATTTGATTATTCCTCCGATACGGAATACGGGAAGGCAAAGTGAAAAAAGTCGAACCTCTGTGTGTTCACTTACGGCTCCAGAATAATATCTCAGTTAACAACTGTTCACAGTGTTCAGAAGTAGTCGCAATGGCCGAAATCAGCCAGGGTGATATCTGTCATAAATATTGTCTTATAAATATTATCTCGGTTTCGTATCTTTACGGAATTTTAGGGAGGTTAACAAGAGTCCTAACGACAGTACTTTGAAAATTATTATTATTTGAAGATATTACTTTGAAGACTACATCCGCACCAGGTCACTGCCACTGGTGGCTAAAGTGCAGGTTCTATTACTGGACAGAGATTTAGTTTAACCGCCCTGCGATGAAATTAAGTCCCCTATTTTGGTACATAGCCACGCCTTTTGCGTGATAGATTGACCACATTTTTTTTATTTTGGACTTATTATAGATATTAATAAATATAGCTAAATTGCATATGGAATCAGTTTGATAGACATAGTAACAAAAAAAATTTTTGTCGCCCTAGTGACCAAAATATTTTTTGCTATAATATTAGAATGTAGGATACATTTAGCTAGCAGATAATAAAGTTTCGAGTGAATTTGAATCTCAATGTTCCAATGCATTGCAAATGTGAATTTTAACCATGTTACTGAATAATAAAAAAGTACTGGACAAAATGTTAATTTACCGATGGAATATAGTGGAAAATACATTCCACGCTTAATTTTGAATGTGTTTTCTGATAAAGTACTTGTGGAATCAAATAATATCGCTTACCGAAATACTTTAAACTAAATTAAACATTCATACAATCTTTTAAAATGCGAAATGAATAATATTTGTCCGTTGACGGTTGGAACTAATTGTTTCTCTGCCTTTTGAGGGATTTTCAACTTCTTGCGTTTCGTTTTGTGAGTGAGGTTTCCGGAGGCCCACTCCCCCTCCCCAACCCCTCCTCATTCTCCCTTCCATCTGCCAAATACCCTTAGAGGCCGGCAACGCACCTGCAGCACCCCTGGTGTTGCAGATGTACGTGGGCGACGGTAATCACTTACCATCAGGTGAAGCGCTTGCTCGTTTGCCGCCTTTCTCATAAAAAAACCTAAAAACTTATCATTTATTTAAAAAATCAATATTTTTTTTAAATTGGTTCAGTGTGAAAAATCTGCCCGTGAACCATCGCCGAAGTCAAACATTTAGCCACAGCAACAGCCGAGCCTATGAACTTAGGATTTAACGAAGAGTAAATAATACTAAATTCGCATGTGGTCAAAATTCGACCATACTTACCTGGACGCTATGAGGAAAGAATGGAAAGGGGTAAAGAGTAAGTTACCACGAACCGCGAAACACGTTTTGTGTGGAATAATCATGTGTTCAAAAGTGAACACATGATTATTGAAATAAACATTTTACTTACCTTAACACCAACGTGCGCACTGTTCCTTTCTAATGTACTAATAACAAAGCTTTCATCTCTCCTTTTAGAATAAATACTAGAAAAAAGGTTCTACAATTTCGATGCTCAAGTTTTAATAATAGAGGTTAATGTTGCCGTTTTAATATAGCGACTCACTCACTTTGAAATCGAAATGAAACCTGCATGGTCCTAGATTCGTGATAAAAACTATTTTACTCAAAATCTTTATCATTCTAAATTCAAAACATTCATGAGATTCTTTTGTTTGACTTTCATTTGTTTTTACATTTAGTATTTGAGTTAAACATTGAGATCTCAATAATTAGAGTAATTTTCGAATACGTCCAAGGTAGGTCTTAACGCAGCAAAGACAGCTCGCAATAACAATGCAGCGTTTGGAGAGGATATCACTTTCGTAGTGGAAACTTCGATTTAAAGAATGAATCATGAGGAAAACCGGACATGTAAATAACGATGAATTATTTATTAGGTTATAAGAATTAAAAAAAAAATTGGTTTAAATTTTTAAATATTAAACAGTACAAATATCATATTTTATATATATCATACATAATATAATGATTCTTAGTATTGTATGAAGAGCTTGCGTGTCTATAGAACAGAACACCAGTAACTGCTTTTTTTCCTATGTTATGTTATAACAGGGAAATACAACCAACCCGACTGTTAGTTTCACCCAATAAGATTTAACGATTACTATGATCATAAAATAACTTAATACATACATATAAATATAAAACATATTTGAAACACAAATGTGTTTTCTACTATTCGTCTCTTATTTATTGCATTGAATTATATGTATAGTTTCCTAATACGAAACGATATTCAGTGTTTGAATTTCTGTATCTACCTGACAAAAATTATAAACTGGAATTTTCATGATTTACTCCGGGTTCAGCAGAATAGGAAAATGTCGAAAGAATCGCATCTTGCATTTTCCCCTTATAAAGTAACAAAGACTGGTTGTTTATTTATTTTAAAAAAAGTATTTAAATATGTATCTCTTATTTTAAGTTTAAAAATGCTCAGTGAAACTCTCGAGAGTACACTACAGAGACGTAAAAGAGGTAATGTAAAGGCGTGATAAAGCATTGGGCGAAGCTCCCTAATTCCCTCCAAGAGAGGATTATTTTATATAATGGTCGTGCTTAGTGTCTTTGCAATGCGAAAGCTGTCGGAGATCAGCCTTCCTTCAGATTTGAAGAATACAGTTAAGTGCCTTTTTATACAAAACGTTTTAACATTCATGTTTCTCATTCGTTAATTTCCTTATTAACGAAGAAAACATAAAAACTTTATAATAAGCGTAAGTACTTTGTAAGGTGTAACCTTTTCTTTTTTAGAGGATTAATATTTTGTTTCTACTACACATGATTGCATTCTGCTGGAGAACAAACAATGCTTTGAGACGCACTAATAGCGGAAAATCCATCAGAATATTCCGAACTTCAAACTCACAGACTAGTGATAGGGAGCATCAACACTTGTATATTAAATAAACAAACCATCTATGAAATTATACCATCTTGTTTCTGACAACACCCGATCATCTAAAGCCTAAAACATACCATTTGAAAGTATGAGAATTATGTCCTACGAGATTCACAGGTTTCCTCGAAGTATCAGCGCTGAATGCAAGCCCCTTATGTATCTTCTTCTGTTCAAGTCTGTATTGAAATAAATGATATAGTTTATTAGCACGATACTTGTTGCAGCGTCTCTGAAATTTACACCTTAAAGTTTTCGTGGTAAAATTAAACCTATTTTCAGTATAAGTAGTTATCTTTTTGTTCCAATGCCGAGGTAGCTCAGCAAGTTACGAAGTTAAGGAGCTTTACTCTGCGTCTGTTTATTAGGGCGTCAGACGGAGATAATTAATGTGTGAAACGAACTTTTCCCCTTTCAAAATTTTCGTAATAATGTTAAAATTAAATTCAATATAATATTCGAACTTAAAAAAACCTGTTGTATCTTTCTAAAATATATGTAATAGTTTTGCAATAATAAAATTTTTTACTATTTTAGGTTTTCCGAAAATGATTAGTAAATTTAAACTAAAAGATTAAACTTTGTTATTTTTCTTTAAAAGATTCTTTAAAAGACTTTACTGAAACTACCATAAAATAATTTCTTTTATTTACGCGAACACTACACATATAAAATGAAACTGGATTTTATTGCGTTTAATTTGCTTTTATGTTCCCGATTAGAGCAGCAGTGGTTACAGTGGGACTGAGGTGTTAGACGTCCAGATGTCATAGTCAACTCGGGCTACCTTCAGATTTTACTTATGAGTTTTGGTCCGATCTACGCAGTATATGTTCACAGTATCTTGAGGTCGTGCTGTGCGGTGGTAGTACCCAGCTATCTTCTCTATTGAAATTAACATGTATTTTGATTTCAATAACCTCGCAAATTATCCTTGGCAGGAATCGGTGTTCTTTTGCGTGGATTTGTGGTTCATCAAGTCTGATGTAATAGTTGGGGCAATCAAGGACATGATCACATACTGCAGACTTCCTAGAGCGTCGGTGTTTCACGTCAGCTATGTGTCTATCAAGGATTTTTGGTCTATCAAGTCTGATGTAATAGTTGGGGCAATCAAGGATATGATCACATACTGCAGACTTCCTAGAGCGTCGGTGTTTCACGTCAGCTATGTGTCTATCAAGGATTTTTGGTCTATCAAGTCTGATGTAATAGTTGGGGCAATCAAGGATATGATCACATACTGCAGACTTCCTAGAGCGTCGGTGTTTCACGTCAGCTATCTGTTCTTTTAAGGGGATCCTACAGATCTTTTAGTATGTTTTATGTAAGAGAGATCATATTCACAATCAAGCTTTTACACTCCTGCATATTGTAGAGGGATATTGCACTTGACATATGGTAAAAATTGTCTTATCTTTTTTGCCGGCTAGAAAAACGTTTTTATAGAAGCCCTCTTCAAGACATAGCCAATCTTCTCTTATACCGTATTACAGCATGTACTCGCTCGACTGTGGCCGGCTTCACTAAGGTCACTGTGACGGAGCCGCGGAACCTGAAGATTGTTGTCGTGCAGGACTTGCTAGACATGCTGAAGCTCGGTGGCCAAGTGTAAGTAAACACAGTAATGTCACAGATCCCTTGTGCTCTCTAAAACAAAGATTTACCAACAGTAGCTAACTTAGATGGATCGGGATTGTCTTTTTCCTATACACAGTGTGGCTTAACACATCAAGAAAAGCTAACGAGTTCTTTGCCTCTAACTCCATTGTAAATGAAACATGAACTTTATTAAATTTAGTTGATTTAGAAAAGCAGTAACTTTGTCTGATGGTAAAATTGTGAAAGTGTCATCTACATGCCTTTCGTAGAATCTTGGATTTACATGATAAGTATTAAGGGCTTTACGAACAAACATTATACTATAAAATGAGAAAGAAAATTGATTTGTGCAATTCATATAACCTCAAATAGTTAAAGATGAGACGTTTTGTACTGCATCATCGATCCTTCAAACCGAATGCCGAAAATCGAATCCTAAAAGACAAACATTGAGAAACAAATTCACAAAGCATATTGAAAACCAAACCATCTTACTTATAACCGTAAGTTATAATCCCATGATCTTTCCACCGGTTCTGATGCACTTTCACAGCCTAAGATAAACCGCCATTCATTTGTGCAGCAAAAACAAAATTAGAGAAACTAGTCCAATATAAAACGGGTTTTTGTTGATAGAAAAAGTATTAAAGATGGGTTAATAAATAATAAAATTGAATTAAAAATGTATCAAAATTAAATTTGATCGCATTATTCGTTTTCCCTTGATCGTAATTAATACACAGAATATTATACTTGTATTAAAAAATATAGATTTACGTATTGGAAACTCTGAAACAGGAAATTGCTATGGACATTGAAATAATAACTTTGTGGAATTATTAGATTAGTAGGTAAGCTTTACACTTTAATGAACATTTGAAATTCTATTGAAACGATCGTTCATATGAATTCATCGTTTCTGTGGTTAAAATGAATAACCAATTACGCATTTTTACATAGTGTTTGTTACTTATTTTTTAATTATATTTTAGACGAAATTAATTGAAAAAATCCAGCAGATTCAATAGTGTCACTCAGTAAACACTTCAAACTTCGCTAATTGACTGTAACACACGTGGCTGCTAAAAATTTTAAAGCTGTAGGCATCAGAAATAATTTACCTGAATTCCCCTTTCTCTGAAACCAAAGATGAAATTTTCTTCCTTTTCAAAATTAACCTGTCAATACTTTACGGACAAAAGCCGGTAGCAGCGTTAGAATCCTCCAACCCCTTCTTTGCTGTGGATATGGGGACTGAGAGTAAAGCCGGCGGCTATGCCACGTTCTGTCTCTCGGGGAGGTGAAAAGTGCGTTTTGGAAGCCCGGATAGCTACGCTGATTCATGGCAAATTAAAATCCATAAACTCTTTTGTCCCTTTGTGGGAAACACGGCAGTAATATGAACAGTCTAGTATGATAAAATATGTAAAAAATATCAGTATCATATCGGACTCACGTTTGACTCACGCAAAATGATGAGAGTTTATTTTTACGATGCGCGCGCACATTGATACCTAAAAGCGACCCCATGAAGTTGGCTAGTAATTGTCTCTCAAGTTTTCTCGTATATGAAAAATGTTTAATGTTCACGTTCACAAAGAGTCACGTATTGAAGTTAGCGAACGCGGAAATATGATTTCCGAAGATCACAACTTGTGGTTACATCCTACTCTGATCAAAGAAGCGGAGGTGATCTGTTAAATACACACGCTCCTATAATCTTGGAGGTGGCTACCGACAAACTGTCTCCTCTGTCTCATACTCGTGGGCCGCTGCCTGCGCTCTGTTTCTGAGACTAAACGTAGTCGTCCCTGTCTACTGCCTGCTTTCTTCTTACCCGTGTTACGACTACGTGCTACAAAGTGACTTTTTTATATTTATTGGAAAGGGGGCAAACAAGCAAGCGGCTAACCTGATGGTAAGTTATTACCGACGCTCACCAGACATCGCATATACATCTACTACACCAGAGGAGCTGCAGGTGCGTTGTCGGCCAAGTTTAAATTTGTGGAAAATGGTTTTAGTGTTTTGCATTCAATTAAATATATACTTTGCTATCGTTTACTATACGTAATCTTCGTTACGTGACAATACAAACATAAACACTGAAAACATTTCTGACCTAATTATCAATAATCTGCGATGCCTAGTCGCTAGCTACTAGCTGGCGTGCTTCTGTTTCTGCCTCCTCTTATTTAACAAACTCTATTCCATAATGTAATACCGTCTTGTTGAATTTACTAGGAAATATGCTACTATCAAAATAATAAAATTTGACTATTCTGTGATTATGAGTCATAATAAATCTCCGTTACCTCAACTACCAGTCCGGAAACATATCTCTTCATCCTTTGGCAATGCAAGACAGTTGCAAATAAGATTTACGCGTATGTTATTGAATTTATAACTTAGCAACAATATAATTATCGCTACCAAATCACCGCTTTGAAAAAAAACTGCAACCCTAATTTTTGAGAACCGAAAATATATAAAATAGTATAACTAAACAAGTTTCTTATTTAAGTTTGCATTACATTTGAAATCAGATTAACATATTCATATTTCAGACAGTTAGTCCAAAAATAAATAGTATTTTACACTCCATCATATACTATATACCTAACTTAGCTATGGATACTTATTTGTACACAGCAAAAAAACTTCTTTTTGTTAAAAATAATAAAAAAAAATGAACTAATGAAAAGGAGCTTCTTACCGCAAATGGCATAAGCTTCTTAAATACTCAATTCTCTTATTAAAATGTCAAGACATTGATGCAAAAAAATCTACATGAACTCGTATTATTTCCTAAAAAATCTTTGATCACGTTTTTATAAATTTTTTTCTAAATATATAACATTTCTTTCATCAGAGCGAATATTTTTGGTCAAGTAAGACTTCTTCCCTTACTAACTAGACCTAGCTCTATATTTTATTACATTAATGTTACATCGAGAGGAACTTCCCAAACGGAAAGGTGAAGACGCCAATATTGGCCAAGGCTATATTGGCTTCCGATTGAATTCTTAAGGCTTCATCGTTCGGGAAACTATGTCGCATCTTCCCATCGAGTGTACATAAACACCTCAAGAGCAAAGTATACAAACAGTGTGTGTTGGTTGTGGTGGTTTACGGTATCAAGTGATGTTTCATTGCAGGCCGTAACAAGAAGCAGAGTTGCTCAGCGCTCTATGGAAAAGGCAATGCTCGGTGTTTCGCGGGATGATAGAATCTATATTAAGCTATTGTTTCTTAAATCGGTTATCGTTTTTACACCGTAAAAGTTGTTACAAAAGTTTTTACTTCCGGTTAAAATAAAATATAAAGGAAAAAATACTAGGTAGATTAACTTGATAGTAACTATTATCTAATCTGTGGTTTATCGACTACTTATTTTAACTTGTGGGCTATTAAATATTATTTATTTAGTAGTGATAAATTTCAGTTCAGTTAAAATTTAAATAAAAAAATGAACTAATGAAAAGGAGCTTCTTACCGCAAATGGCATAAGCTTCTTAAATACTCAATTCTCTTATTAAAATGTCAAGACATTGATGCAAAAAAATCTACATGAACTCGTATTATTTCCTAAAAAATCTTTGATCACGTTTTTATAATTTTTTTTCTAAATATATAACATTTCTTTCATCAGAGTGAATATTTTTGGTCAAGTAAGACTTCTTCCCTTACTAACTAGACCTAGCTCTATATTTTATTACATTAATTTTACATCGAGAGGAACTTCCCAAACGGAAAGGTGAAGACGCCAATATTGGCCAAGGCTATATTGGCTTCCGATTGAATTCTTAAGGCTTCATCGTTCGGGAAACTATGTCGCATCTTCCCATCGAGTGTACCTAAACACCTCAAGAGCAAAGTATACAAACAGTGTGTGTTGGTTGTGGTGGTTTACGGTATCAAGTGATGTTTCATTGCAGGCCGTAACAAGAAGCAGAGTTGCTCAGCGCTCTATGGAAAAGGCAATGCTCGGTGTTTCGCGGGATGATAGAATCTATATTAAGCTATTGTTTCTTAAATCGGTTATCGTTTTTACACCGTAAAAGTTGTTACAAAAGTTTTTACTTCCGGTTAAAATAAAATATAAAGGAAAAAATACTAGGTAGATTAACTTGATAGTAACTATTATCTAATCTGTGGTTTATCGACTACTTATTTTAACTTGTGGGCTATTAAATATTATTTATTTAGTAGTGATAAATTTCAGTTCAGTTAAAATTTAAATAAAAAAAATATTTCTAGCTTATTAGGATACTTATAAAAAATAGGAAACATAATCTTCATATTGTATTTGGAAAAGAATATGTTAATTAATAAAATAAATAAGTGTAATAGTTAAATAATTCTTAAATTGATAATTTTTCAGTAAACACAGTACGATGCGCGGAATTTTCACTAAGTGTATGTGTCGTTTTCATTTATCGCTCGTGCGCAAATATTGTTTTTGTTTAGGTTGGAATGAAATAATGGAATTTTAAATATTCACTAGAAATACATACATGTAAAGCAGTTCTGTATAAAACGACGCTTCTTTATTGTCTTCCCTTAAAAAGGCTCTGGTTCTTTATAAATGTTACAGGAAGCCTACTACGCTACTATTCCATCAACGGCTATTGTGTTATGAGTATGCGCATATCACAGTACTGCTCATAATTTATTAGTTGACCTAGTCTGTGATCATTAAACTAATTCATAGAAGTCATAACTAAACAATAACTGACTGAAACTAATATAAAATAAATACTTTATTTTGATACTAAATAAATATAAGTATGATATGAATGGCGATGGGGTTTCAAGACAGGAGCCTTTGAAATTACATCCATAGAATAGCGCAGAGTATACAAAACAAACAAGTAATGAAAGCAAAATTGCGAACAAGCCAGCGTCAGATGTTAAGTAATCTCCGACGCCTACGTACATCTGCAACACCAGAGGAGCTGCAGTTGCGTTGCAAATCTTAAAGGATATTTGGGAAATAGAACAGATACCCTATCTGTATCCCACAGGAGATCCTTCGGCTACTACACTCACCGAATAAAACGCAGAATCTCAAGACGCCGGTATTCTGCGAATCCGTGGTACTACCACGGTTGAGCCAACCTATTCGAGCAGCAGCAAAAGCCGCCACTTGGCACTACAACTTAGATACCGTTAGTAGCGTGACCAAAGTGTAATGTAATGGTACCCCATCACATTACACTTTGGTCGGCACGTAATACATAAAAAAATCTATATACATATGAAAATGTATATGGAATGCCTCGATGCCAGTAAATGGTTCAGTAACTCGCCATACGAAATAATGATGTAGGTGATACATAAGAGCATTACGCTTACAGAACAGATTATACTGCTATTTTATGTCCGTAATCTGTAAGAATGCAGTCCTTAGTACCTAGAAATAAATGGCCTGAAAAATATGAAGTTAAATTTAATGTCGTAATGTCACATCCATCATGTACATGTAAAATCCCTATTCGTTTTTACATCCATTACCTTTATATCGACAACGAAATGAAACAGCAAGATGAATGTGATATAGGTATTTCTTAAACCATGCCAATGTCATGCCAACTGCACGCGAACGTGAAAAAATATGGGAAAAAATTAGAATTAGATTGTTGTGAGTATTGATGAAATTAGATTACTAATTTACTGTATAGAAGAAGATCACGTTACTCCCGCGGAATTATCAAACCAGTAAGAAAATATCAGAATGAAAATGCGCGGACCAGTGACAGCCATTGTAATATATGTATGTTTTAGGGTAGTTTAGTTTAAGATGCCGTAATGTAGGTAGGCCTCTATCTTTTGGATTAAACCGCTAGGTTAAGCATACGTCTTTTATTCGCCCTTATATTTAAGTCCCCGGCTGACACTACGGCAGATAAATGACATGTCGACGATCTGCCAGTAAAAACTTCTGACTCAGTGGAGGGAGGGAAGTTAGAAGTAAAGAAGATGATTGTCAAAAAACTTATATATTTAAACGCGAAGAGCTATTTGTAACAGAAATTAAATATTTAATTAAGAGCATTAATTTTTATTGGTACTTGGATAAAATTAACATTTACAAGACCGTTTTGTTACTAATTGGTAATATAATTTTCAAGTCCTTTGAAGTAAAGCCAACATTTTTCTTAAGGATTATAAAGCACACTTCTTCAGTTGAAACCTCTTTTTTTATAATTTACATTAAACACCAATATTCTAACGGCAGTTAGACGTACAACATTGTTAGCTGTCACAATAGCGCTAAACGAAGTCTCAAGTTTTAATGCTTAATTATTCTTATGATATTTTTAGTGAAAATATGAAAAAATATTATGTTTTCTTTAAGAAATATGGAATAAAAATTCGTATGTTGTTTACTTTTTAGCTTTACATATCGATTGTATGTATTGTATGGTGTGCATGTGTTATATGGTGAACATCACAGGTAACACCGCATGCCAAACTATTTCTGAACCATTTCTGAAAAGTACCGATGTTTTATTTCCTAGTAGAAGTGTATTTTGTAGTAAATAAAATCTAGATATAGGATTACAAATCCGTTGTCACCCATGAGGACTAAAACGGAATAGCTCACAACCCATATCTTTCAAAGCGGAACACAACAGTGGTTATGTGCTGATTGGCGGCAGAAGTGGGTTACAGGGTAGTAACATTCTAGAGGACTCCTAGACAGAGAAGGAGTCTACCACCTAGTGAATCCTAGTATATCTTTGATAAAGCATCCCGATCATGATTGATGGTGCAAATCTAAATGAAATAAACGAACTGCTACAGTCAAAGATCCAAATTTAACACTGTAGTTTTATGAATGTGTATAATTTTTATTATGACATTTTTGACATAAGAATAAAGTTTTTATCATCCATTACCTTTATATCGACAACGAAATGAAACAGCAAGATGAATGTGATATAGGTATTTCTTAAACCATGCCAATGTCATGCCAACTGCACGCGAACGTGAAAAATATGAAGTTAAATTTAATGTCGTAATGTCACATCCATCATGTACATGTAAAATCCCTATGCGTTTTACATCCATTACCTTTATATCGACAACGAAATGAAACAGCAAGATGAATGTGATATAGGTATTTCTTAAACCATGCCAATGTCATGCCAACTGCACGCGAACGTGAAAAATATGAAGTTAAATTTAATGTCGTAATGTCACATCCATCATGTACATGTAAAATCCCTATGCGTTTTACATCCATTACCTTTATATCGACAACGAAATGAAACAGCAAGATGAATGTGATATAGGTATTTCTTAAACCATGCCAATGTCATGCCAACTGCACGCGAACGTGAAAAATATGAAGTTAAATTTAATGTCGTAATGTCACATCCATCATGTACATGTAAAATCCCTATGCGTTTTACATCCATTACCTTTATATCGACAACGAAATGAAACAGCAAGATGAATGTGATATAGGTATTTCTTAAACCATGCCAATGTCATGCCAACTGCACGCGAACGTGAAAAATATGAAGTTAAATTTAATGTCGTAATGTCACATCCATCATGTACATGTAAAATCCCTATGCGTTTTACATCCATTACCTTTATATCGACAACGAAATGAAACAGCAAGATGAATGTGATATAGGTATTTCTTAAACCATGCCAATGTCATGCCAACTGCACGCGAACGTGAAAAATATGAAGTTAAATTTAATGTCGTAATGTCACATCCATCATGTACATGTAAAATCCCTATGCGTTTTACATCCATTACCTTTATATCGACAACGAAATGAAACAGCAAGATGAATGTGATATAGGTATTTCTTAAACCATGCCAATGTCATGCCAACTGCACGCGAACGTGAAAAATATGAAGTTAAATTTAATGTCGTAATGTCACATCCATCATGTACATGTAAAATCCCTATGCGTTTTACATCCATTACCTTTATATCGACAACGAAATGAAACAGCAAGATGAATGTGATATAGGTATTTCTTAAACCATGCCAATGTCATGCCAACTGCACGCGAACGTGAAAAATATGAAGTTAAATTTAATGTCGTAATGTCACATCCATCATGTACATGTAAAATCCCTATGCGTTTTACATCCATTACCTTTATATCGACAACGAAATGAAACAGCAAGATGAATGTGATATAGGTATTTCTTAAACCATGCCAATGTCATGCCAACTGCACGCGAACGTGAAAAATATGAAGTTAAATTTAATGTCGTAATGTCACATCCATCATGTACATGTAAAATCCCTATGCGTTTTACATCCATTACCTTTATATCGACAACGAAATGAAACAGCAAGATGAATGTGATATAGGTATTTCTTAAACCATGCCAATGTCATGCCAACTGCACGCGAACGTGAAAAATATGAAGTTAAATTTAATGTCGTAATGTCACATCCATCATGTACATGTAAAATCCCTATGCGTTTTACATCCATTACCTTTATATCGACAACGAAATGAAACAGCAAGATGAATGTGATATAGGTATTTCTTAAACCATGCCAATGTCATGCCAACTGCACGCGAACGTGAAAAATATGAAGTTAAATTTAATGTCGTAATGTCACATCCATCATGTACATGTAAAATCCCTATGCGTTTTACATCCATTACCTTTATATCGACAACGAAATGAAACAGCAAGATGAATGTGATATAGGTATTTCTTAAACCATGCCAATGTCATGCCAACTGCACGCGAACGTGAAAAATATGAAGTTAAATTTAATGTCGTAATGTCACATCCATCATGTACATGTAAAATCCCTATGCGTTTTACATCCATTACCTTTATATCGACAACGAAATGAAACAGCAAGATGAATGTGATATAGGTATTTCTTAAACCATGCCAATGTCATGCCAACTGCACGCGAACGTGAAAAATATGAAGTTAAATTTAATGTCGTAATGTCACATCCATCATGTACATGTAAAATCCCTATGCGTTTTACATCCATTACCTTTATATCGACAACGAAATGAAACAGCAAGATGAATGTGATATAGGTATTTCTTAAACCATGCCAATGTCATGCCAACTGCACGCGAACGTGAAAAAATATGGGAAAAAATTAGAATTAGATTGTTGTGAGTATTGATGAAATTAGATTACTAATTTACTGTATAGAAGAAGATCACGTTACTCCCGCGGAATTATCAAACCAGTAAGAAAATATCAGAATGAAAATGCGCGGACCAGTGACAGCCATTGTAATATATGTATGTTTTAGGGTAGTTTAGTTTAAGATGCCGTAATGTAGGTAGGCCTCTATCTTTTGGATTAAACCGCTAGGTTAAGCATACGTCTTTTATTCGCCCTTATATTTAAGTCCCCGGCTGACACTACGGCAGATAAATGACATGTCGACGATCTGCCAGTAAAAACTTCTGACTCAGTGGAGGGAGGGAAGTTAGAAGTAAAGAAGATGATTGTAAAAAAACTTATATATTTAAACGCGAAGAGCTATTTGTAACAGAAATTAAATATTTAATTAAGAGCATTAATTTTTATTGGTACTTGGATAAAATTAACATTTACAAGACCGTTTTGTTACTAATTGGTAATATAATTTTCAAGTCCTTTGAAATAAAGCCAACATTTTTCTTAAGGATTATAAAGCACACTTCTTCAGTTGAAACCTCTTTTTTTATAATTTACATTAAACACCAATATTCTAACGGCAGTTAGACGTACAACATTGTTAGCTGTCACAATAGCGCTAAACGAAGTCTCAAGTTTTAATGCTTAATTATTCTTATGATATTTTTAGTGAAAATATGAAAAAATATTATGTTTTCTTTAAGAAATATGGAATAAAAATTCGTATGTTGTTTACTTTTTAGCTTTACATATCGATTGTATGTATTGTATGGTGTGCATGTGTTATATGGTGAACATCACAGGTAACACCGCATGCCAAACTATTTCTGAACCATTTCTGAAAAGTACCGATGTTTTATTTCCTAGTAGAAGTGTATTTTGTAGTAAATAAAATCTAGATATAGGATTACAAATCCGTTATCACCCATGAGGACTAAAACGGAATAGCTCACAACCCATATCTTTCAAAGCGGAACACAACAGTGGTTATGTGCTGATTGGCGGCAGAAGTGGGTTACAGGGTAGTAACATTCTAGAGGACTCCTAGACAGAGAAGGAGTCTACCACCTAGTGAATCCTAGTATATCTTTGATAAAGCATCCCGATCATGATTGATGGTGCAAATCTAAATGAAATAAACGAACTGCTACAGTCAAAGATCCAAATTTAACACTGTAGTTTTATGAATGTGTATAATTTTTATTATGACATTTTTTGACATAAGAATAAAGTTTTTTATCATCTTTTACATTTGAGAATAAAATATCGTAAAACTGTCCACTCCGTATAAATGTCTGGCAGTACATAACTTCAGTCGATTAAGATTCAATTAAATAGCTTTAGCTATTGTGACGTCCACTGGGTATTTGCTATTCCAAATAAACCACTGACGATATATACAACAAAGACAATGAATGCGTCCATTTCATGAACAAGACCTGCTTTGCAAATTGGCAAACATGCAGATTGGCACGTCGGGATAGCCATAGACTGCAGCCGTACTCAGTATATTCCATCAGTTATATCTCTCAGTATAATTTACTTTCATTGATTTTTAAGTTTAGTGGGAATTCTTGTGTTAGAAGTTTAAACCCGTCCCAGTACCAATGCAAGCCCGGCGTTACATTAGTACCACACTCTTATGAATAGTTTCTCTAACTTATCGGATTTGTTAGCTTTGTTGGAAGAGGATTTCGATCTTCCTGAATCTCGTATGCAGGCTACGGATGAGTCTATAGTTGTGTATATTTCGAATATCTATGTCATGGTATCTCGACTTTCGAAAAGCCTCATGGAGGATAAACAATTTTTCGTGATTTGAGATAATATTAAGCTTAATATTATCTTAATAAACATAAAGTCGGAGTACAGTTACTTTCTGGTAATCACTAAAGTTCGATCCGTCCAACACTTAAAAGTTAGAGTACGCAAAGATCAACATCTTATTTTTTCGGAACCAATCGCAAATCTTGATACCGTGGCTCGTATCTGAAGCCTGCTACTTCCATCGTAAGGACTCGCCTGAGGCTAGATGAAGTCTCTAAATTTAATATAAATAGGTTTAGCTTAAATAATCTTATACTGAGACCAGCGCCCTTCATTATTTCAGATGTGAGAAAAGCGGGCACTACACCGCTTACACACTTAGACCGCCTTATAAATAGGGACTTTTTTGGTATTCAATGTATACCACATTGAATACCAAAAAATTGTGTCAAAACCAATGACTGTAAAAAAAATACTAGGAATTTAGAGGTTTATCTATATTCGAGAATATAAATACAAAGTATCTATATTTGAGAATATAAAGACAAAGTAAGGTTATGTCATACTTATTTGATTATTCAGAATATTAAAACCGGTGATGCAACCAAATTGCGTCTATGTTTGGACAGCAGAAAGGTTAATCCGGTTTCCAAGTATGACGCCTATCTTATATCAATAACATTGTGGACAATCTTTGAGATGGGAAATATCTCTCCTCTCATGTTCTTAGTACTGTTGATGACAAAAATGTCATTATAATTTGTATTTATTCAATCAGACATTTCGTTAAATATTTTATTGGAGCGGTCGACACATTCTGTGTAGTAGTTAAATGATTAGCTTCATCACTGCGGGTCGTGTTTCTTACACTGTACACACAATTGTAAGGCCAACAGATAACTGTTTCAGGTCCGTGATGTTTGTGAATGTGCAATGTATCTCTATGAGCGAATATTGAGAGTAGATTTGACGTTATTTGTACGATGTACGATACTATGATAATTATTTTTATATATAAGTGCTCTTTATTATCATTGTACGATGTACAACGATAATGACGGGGACTGTATTGCAATTATCAAGTATAATATTATACGACGAGTGCGGGTATAAAATTAATCACGCATGTTTTACATGCTTGGAAAGAGTTCTTTTGTGATATCTAAGAGGCGTTTTAGTTTGTGGACCATAAGATTTTAACTTGTTTTCCGCACAAGATCTCTTATCACTTCATATCAATCGAACCGAGAGCTAAGTGTTCCAATGCAGCGGTGTAGTGTCATCGCGCAATATGATGAAAATAGGAGTCCCAGAAGGATCGATACTTGGTCCATTTTTGTTCATAGTCTACGTAAATGATCTTCCATTTATGGTAAAAACCCTGTACAGGACAGAACTGTCTGAGATAATTTTGTTTACCGATAATGACCTCATTGTTATTTAAAGATAAAAGAAACGATTATACACTTGAAGGACTCAACCAAATACTGGATATAGTTTCTAAATGGTTTTCAGCAAATAATTACATAATGATGTAATTATACAGAGAATACAATTCTAGATTATGAGAACTCCCCCGTCTTTCTCGGAATCTTTATTGATTTTAAACTGCTATGGGGAGCGGATCTTGATAAAACAGCTTCGAAATTAAGTTCTGTAATTTTGGCTCTTATAAGGAGCAGACAGTTGACTGATGTAACAGCAGCCAAATTAGTTTAAAGACAATGCCTCCTTGCATTAATTCTGCTATTTTGTCCTAGTGCAACGTGTAGTGTAGTTCTTACTTTTAATTCAGTTTCTAAAATTTTATTATACTTGGATGAAGATAAATATTTAGATGGCAATTATCTAAAATAGAAGCTTACTAGAACTCTCAGAAACTTTTAAACAATTCTTTTATATGTCTCCTAAGTACGGCCTAAGTGACAAAGTTTAGATATAGTTCTAGTTTGTAGACGTCACGCATTATGTATGTCGAAAACGAGCTATAGTAATGTGGAATCTGTTATACTAAAATGTGTGAGAAAAAATGGCACACTGGGCTATATGATTGGACTGAAGCCAAATCAGTGAGTCAACGCAAACAAATTGTCTTCTGATAAATTATTAATTGCGTCTTGACGTAAACAGTTGAAATTCTTTGTTCTTGTCAAATACGAAAAATTTTAAGACAACATGTTCGATAATATGGTGTCACTAAAGTCTAACAAATGATGATCAAACGTAAATAGGAATCGTACATTGAGGATTACGTTTCATACTACTTACTAGGTGATAGACTCATTTTCTACCTAAGAGTCGCCTGGGCAAGTACCACCCTCTTACCCATTTCTGCCGCAAATCAGCAAACTACTGTTGTGTTCCGCTTTGAAAGATATCCATCTCAGTCTTCAGGGGTGACAGTGCACCTGTAACCTTCTTATATTGAAGATGCTTGCAGGTGTACATGGGCTGCTGACTTACCATCAGGTAGACTGTTAGCTCGTTAGTCACCTTAACCCAATAAAAAACTATGTGAAACTAAGTCAGTAAAAACCAATATAGGTAGCGATCGCGTTTATATCCAAAGTAAGTTTTATTTACGATGATTATTCTTATTTTAACCTAAACTAAATCCGAAAAACTTGAAACGGAATATACCTGAAATTTCTCCAAATGCGGTTGGCATTTAACTGAATATGGTGCCTCAGCTTGATGGCGCCATATTCAGTAAAAATATCGCTTCGTGTGAATCTCTGAATAAAAGAAAGCATATCTAACTATTTAAAATGACGTATATTCTCTTCACAAACATTTTAACTTATAAACTATTCATAATTAACCTATTTTTCGGAAACCTTATCATTTTATCATTTTATATCGTATATATTTAATTTAATGAAAGAGTCGCTAAGAGGTTTGCGTTCCTGACTGATGAGCCATGAGTCCTGAATCAAAGCAATCGGAGCCTTCCCACAAGATGATGTGATAACCTACACAGTGTTGCGGGAAGTTTATGGATACAGGTGGCGCAGGACAGTGCCATGAGGCAATTTTATTTATTTTGAGTAGTAAAACGTAACAAGTAACAATTATTGGGTGCAAGTGGTTTACAGTGTTAGTCTGTAATGAAAGTGTCGTAAACCGTAACATGTCAATAGCTGTAGATATGTTTATATGTTTATCGTCCGTATATTAGTATAATTTAAAAATTATTCGTAAATGGCTATTTTTAAAACTTATTTTATAACTGTTTTAAGTACGCATTAAAACAGATCACGTTTATTATACCAGATAAGCAGCCAAATGGCCAGATCAATTACGCTTCAATTACAGCTTCATCGGATAACTGTAAAAGCGTATGGCGCGAGAAGTTAAATTAAATTATATAAATCGCAAGGGATCAATATGATGAAACCAACAAACACTAGTAAATAATAGGCTTTATAATTAAAAAACAAATATAAAGTGTGTTAGATAGGATTGTAGAGAAACAATAGCCCATTTTCTCCGTAATCATTCCTATTCTACATGTTAAACAACCTTCTCCAGGAAAGTGCCATTTTTGCCTATTCATGGAAGATATGCCCACACTCATCACAGAATATATAAAAACACTGTGCTGAAGAGTTCGTGAGCATGGTGCCGGTATTTTTAAACTAGAGATATTGTTACCCCTTTTACTAGTTTGCGTGTTCGGCACTCGGATGGATTTTCCGACATCAGACTGTCGCGACAACCTCGTCAGTTAGTCAGCCAGAAGCACTGCGAGAAAAAAAGGTTGGTAGCTAGTATATATTATATACTCCATTAAACCTGTGAATTAAACGACCTTCATCTTATCTTAAACAAAACATCTTTGAAATCTATACTTTATTCAATATTTTAAATTACATATAAAATTAAGTGGCTTTTGTTTATGATATTCTGAAAACATAAGAAGAGTTTAGTATTTAAAATATTGCTTTATTAATTTTCTATTTAAAATATACGTAGGCACTATTGATGTCCCTAGTCGAAGCTATAGGCTGCTGCTGTGGGTTATATTTGCAGTCATTTATGTGAAAGCTTAACTTTTGTTAATTTTGGATTTTTTCCTAATGTACTGTAAAATAATAAGTAAGGGGGTATGAGGAATTCATGCGCCATACGTTTTATTGAAACGTAAAATTAGATATAAAGTATATGAGTACTCACGCATATCACCAGACAGGGATTTTCATGTGGCTTACAAGTTTTGGTTATCCAGTTTTAGCGTTGCCGGGATATAGAACATGATCGAGTTGCGAATCTGGTCGCTAGATTTGTTCCCGGATATTGCCCTGAGATCTTCAAGGCTGTTCCTCAAGGCCTTGGTCCTTAGATACCTTTTACAGCACGCATGGAGCGTTGTTTAAAGATACCAATAAATAACTTTAGATATTAAAAATATACGTTTTTATAAAAAAAATGTTGCTATGTCGTGACGACGTAAAAGATCACTTAGAGAAATATCAGAACTACTGTGACCTAACCAACGTGCAAGGTTCGGAACTACGGTCGCCAACTTGCCTCGTCAAACGTGGCGATCAGAGCAAATCGTACTTTGCACTGTTTGTATTTGGCTAGTTTTATACCATCCCATTAAATAGATGACATTTTAAAAACAGAAAAATAAAAATTATAAACGGTTTTCCGCCATTTTTCTATTGTTTTCCTTTCCGCCAAAATGAGTGATTATAGCGAAGAAATTCGATACTTTTTGAAGTTATATTACAAAAAAGGGAAGACATTAATGGACTTAACGCAGTGTCAGTAAGAGTAGCACAAAATTGGTTCAAGCGTTTTCAATCCGTGCTTCAGCTTGCTCTTTTCGACTTGTTACGGATAAAGTCGATGCCATTTTTGAAAATGTGGAGCAAGATCGGTATATTAGTAGTTACGACATACCTAAAGAACTCGGGTAGGGTAGGTCACCCACAAAAATGTTTTGACCCGGCGTTTTTGAAAGGATTGATCAATGATGATGAAAATTGGATTACCTGCGACAAGAACGAGCGAAAAAGACTAAAGCAAAACCCGGATTAACTCGCAATAAAGTGATGGTATGTGTATGTTGGGATTGGAAGAGTATCGTTTATTATGAGCCTTTACCGCCGGGCAAAACCATGGATTCGGAGCTCTACTGCTAACAGCAGATGAGACTCATGTAAGAAATAGAGATAAAACGGGCGGAATTGATCAACAGAAAAGGTGTCATTTTTTACCACGATGACGCCAGACCGCACACATATTTAGCCACTCAGCAAATAATGAGAGTGCTTGATTGGGAAGTGTTAATGCATCCAACATATATCCCTGACCTTTCTTCGTTAGATTTTCTGTCTGTTTCGGTGTCTTTAGAATTATTTAGGTAGTGTTAGGTTAACAGTAAGAGAAGGCTGTCTAACCAACTTGTCCCAGTGTTTTTATTAGAAGTCCCAAAATTTCTACAGCAATGTAACAATTGCTACCTTCAAAACGGCACATATAATTCATAATCAAATGCAAGTAAACTATTATGAAAAATATCTTGAATAGGATGTAAAGACAACAACTAACCATAGCAGTAACCAGTATCAGATTAAAGTGTTTGATAAGCGCTTTCGAACATTAGTTCTGTGAACATAAGTGGTTAAGTAGTTAAGTTAAGTTCTTCGTTAGCGATTTAGTGTTATTCTCACAAAATTTGTAAATCACAAAAGTTACAAAATTAAATGATGTTCAATAATATTAAAAAGTACAAGTCTCAAGCATAACATATGCATATTCATTTAAAGTTTAGCGATTCTTGTTTTTTATACTGCACACTTATTATCTTAAGCCTAATCCGCAATGCAGTAACGCGTATCTTACAATTTGTGCTCCTACTGTTTTAATGTTCACATTTAATTTTACTCTTATTCCGTAGAGTAAGCATTGTTGGAAATAAATTATAGAAAGTTTTTTGTTATTTAAATTAACACATACTTTTCTCCTTTTTAAGATATTTTTAATATTGCTTCGTAAGAAGTTAAAAGTACACCCGCGTCATATTTCGACTTTTTCAATTACCTAATTTTTTAAATAATTAAAACAGAAATATAAGCATTCACGCACTCTTGAGGAGAAGGTAGAGATTAAAGATTTCCGTTTGGTGTGAAGTGTAGACAAAGTTCGTCTCCCCGGGAGTAAGAATGTGACTGGAGACAAGCATCGTTCCTACCGGAGATTCTTCGCAGCGTTCCCCATTTAAGAGGCACCAGGAACTCAGGACTTTAGTACCCAGTCCATACTGCGTTTTGGCAGAAGAAAGAGTAAATGAAAAGGGTGCCTACCCCCCGGGACGGGTGTTCATGCCCGGTGGAGGACGTCTCCTCCTCCAGTTTGCTATTTGGGTCTAGTCTATATATAATGACCCGTAAAAACTTTCATCGTGCGTCGATGGATTTTATGTGCTGGATGTATATATGAATAGCGCTATCTTGAGGATTGATTTCCTGAATGAATATCTGCTATTTTTTAGATTTTCGTAGTGAGATATAGAGATTGTACGTGGTAGAGGCAAGCAAAGGCTTTTGCTGTTGCTCGAATGGGCCGGCTCAACCGAGGTAAAAAAATCATGTGTTTCTGCGTTTCGTTTAAGTGAGGTAAACGAAGGCCCACTCAACCCCCTTCCCTATCATCTCCGCCATCCCCTAAATATCCTCAAAGGTCGGCAATGCACCTGCATCTCCTCTGGTGTTGCAGATGTACGTGGACGACGGTTATTACTTGCCATCAGGTGAGCCGTTTGCTTGTTTGCTCCCTTTCTCATAAAAAAAATTATAGGATTACCTACATGAAATGATAGGCGGAGGGGTAGTCAAATCCGTACACCGTGCCAAATTACTTACAAATCATAATTGTATATTATCAAAACTAAATTATAAATGCAGAATTACTATTCTGCCAAAAAAAAAAGTATACTACATGTGTAAAGTATACTACATTTCCTGCCTGTAAATGCCAACTGCTGAGCAAAGGTACAAAAATGTAAGTCTTTTTCTGAGAGTTTTTTGAGAGTGTTGGCGGATTTCACATATCCCCAAAATTGTATTCACGATGTTTTCCTTCACCGCCGTACACGTACTTAGTAATATCAGCACAAAAAATTGCTATTAACAATTTTACTGGTGCCGGCATCGGGGATCAAACCCCTGATCCCTGAACACAAGGCTGCTGTGGCTCAAATAACAATTAAATAGATTGTAAATGAGGGGAACTATTATTATCTTTTTCTCCAACTATCAACCTCTACAGCAGGCTGTCTACCCAGCAGACTAACGGACTAGGCTCTGGCGACTGTTTGATACTGGAAATTTGTAAATGGTTTTGACGTGTAGAAAGGATGTAAAAAGAATTGCCTCCTACTTTCTGCCTGTGGGTGTTCTAAGAATCAAGTAAGGGAATCGACTAATCGCCCTGAAAATCTCATAGCATTCTTAAAGAAGCAGCAAAGTCTAATATGGAAAAATAGGATGAGAGCCGTCTAGTTAAGCGATCACTAACCCACCCGTCGAGCGTAGTGATTACGGCACATCGGAATTCAATATGGTAGATACATATGTTCACCAATGACTTTTTAAAAAACTGACGAAGAAGAAATACAATTATGTATAATTAATTTTTATTTGTAATATTTACTAACATAATAAAAGATTTTACGAATATTTTGAGTACAGTAGTTTAGCTACTTCAGCTACGATTGAGGATTGTCCCCTAATCAAGAGTTGGATTCCCTATATGGAGAGTTCGTACCAATAAGTTTTTCGTTGTACTATTTGTATGATTGGCTTGGACACTAAGGCGGCAGTAGGCTCGCTACCTGTCACGTTGTCCCAAAATAAGCTTTGGTGCTAAAAGTTGCTAGTCAGATAAGCTTTGTAACTAGTCAGACCATAAATAACGTCAAAATTGAAAAAGATTTTTTTTTATTTGTAGTCCGTAAATTATGTTAGAAACCACGATCGATTTGCCGCCGTTTCACATAATTATTTTACTGAGTTTGCGGAATTTGTCTGGGCCCTAAAGAAAACCGAATGGCAGTGATTGCTTAGAATTCAATAAAGTTTTATTATTAATACACTTTCTTTAATTAATATATGTATTTAATGTATATGTACTACGCATATTAATTAAACGCTAAAGTCTTACTCACGGAATATACATGATAGTGCCAAGGTTACATAACAGTTTTCTTTAATTTTTCAGCGCACCTGCACCCAGCTGGTAAACTTTTTTTAAATTTCCCTTATGATTCCTGAAATACTACGGTAGCCCCGTACCCCGCCCTACGCTAATGCTTGTAAGCTACTCAGTATTCCAAAAGTGATTTTATTTATGCTTTTCGTTCTATCATGCTTTAATGAGTACGAATGTAATATGGCAGTGTTGCAGATTATGTCATGGAACTGAGAAAAGTTATCTTTGGACAAAATTTGCGACAAAAAGGGTAAAGCCGCGTCCAGCCGCTACTCTTACATATAGGTACTCGTAAAGTATGTTAGCTTTTAGACCTACACGTAAAAGTGGACAAGTTTATGATGAAGTAGAAAATCCATAGACATTTAAATGAAAGATATACTTCATCACAAATTTGTCTAATTATGAAAAGGCAAATAAAGTAGCACATTGAGTGCGGTCTTAATAAGGAAGTATATTTGCGTCTTGTTTAAATGTAAGCAGCGGAATGTTTATTAAATGAACGCCGCGGGGTATTCGTGATGCCTCGGTTTCCGTCCGTCATATATCCAGCATCTAATGTACTACGCACTACACAATTTTTAGGTATTTTTAATTAAATTATGTAATTTGATTCGAAACGGAATAATGACAGTGTTATTGAATTGTTTAACAGATAGATGGATAGATAAACCGTTTATTGGGTCACTACATTACACTTACTGTTTGCATCCGTAATAGGTGAACACAGTATAGGTGAACAAAAACTAAACTGTAAAAAATAAATAGAAAAGTAAACTAAATCAAAAACAAATAAAATTCATTTTCATACAATAATAATGTGTGTTCTGCAGTGGCACAAATAAGCCATAACTCAGTTTTCCGCTATTATCTAAAGTAAATGATGTGAATAAAATGAAATTACTAATGAAATAAATAAAATACTAATAATGTATTGTTATTATTAACATGTAAAGCTATATATCCAGATTAGTTTTATAAAACAGATCGCTATACATAGTTAGATTTATAAACTTTGCAAAAATAACACAATTCAAACAAACCACCCTGAGTAACATAATTTAATTTAATGAAAAGAATGTGAACACTATGGAATAGGCAATAATGATACGTCTATAGATGTACTAATTTCGAGGGATAATGCTGTTCGCGTCCGTGGGCTATAGCTCTAGATACCCACACGTGTCCCTTGGGTAGCGCCAAATGAACGGCACCATCTGGTGGTAGGTTTCGGCCGCGGCTTGTTACCACCCTCTTGGCAAAGCCTTGCCGCCAAGTGATTTTTATCGCGTTTCGGCATGATGCCATGAGTAGCTATCTTGGAAGGGGAGTCTAGGCAGTTGCATGGTGGAGCGAACCGGTTCCGGTACTGCGTGGTGTCTGTACTGGGTGACTGTTCGAGGAGGGTAGCGGGATCCTAAGCACGGTCTTCCGCTGGCCGACCGCAGGTAGTAAGGGGCCCAACTAGTAGGTTAGCCACCTATGAAAGGCTGCCCCGCCAACTCGCGAAAAATCCCAGGATGCGTCATCGTGCTGGTTGGCGACCAGATGCGAGGGCCCGGTGAACATCATGTCCAGCCGCTACTCTTACATATAGGTACTGTAAAGTATGTTAGCTTTTAGACCTACACGTAAAAGTGGACAAGTTTATGATGAAGTAGAAAATCCATAGACATTTAAATGAAAGATATACTTCATCACAAATTTGTCTCATTATGAAAAGGCAAATAAAGTAGCACATTGAGTGCGGTCTTAATAAGGAAGTATATTTGCGTCTTGTTTAAATGTAAGCAGCGGAATGTTTATTAAATGAACGCCGCGGGTATTCGTGATGCCTCGGTTTCCGTCCGTCATATATCCAGCATCTAATGTACTACGCATATTAATTAAACGCTAAAGTCTTACTCACGGAATATACATGATAGTGCCAAGGTTACATAACAGTTTTCTTTAATTTTTCAGCGCACCTGCACCCAGCTGGTAAACTTTTTTTAAATTTCCCTTATGATTCCTGAAATGCTACGGTAGCCCCGTACCCCGCCCTACGCTAATGCTTGTAAGCTACTCAGTATTCCAAAAGTGATTTTATTTATGCTTATCGTTCTATCATGCTTTAATGAGTACGAATGTAATATGGCAGTGTTGCAGATTATGTCATGGAACTGAGAAAAGTTCTCTTTGGACAAAATTTGCGACAAAAAGGGTAAAGCCTCGTGCAGCCGCTACTCTTACATATAGGTACTCGTAAAGTATGTTAGCTTTTAGACCTACACGTAAAAGTGGACAAGTTTATGATGAAGTAGAAAATCCATAGACATTTAAATGAAAGATATACTTCATCACAAATTTGTCTCATTATGAAAAGGCAAATAAAGTAGCACATTGAGTGCGGTCTTAATAAGGAAGTATATTTGCGTCTTGTTTAAATGTAAGCAGCGGAATGTTTATTAAATGAACGCCGCGGGTATTCGTGATGCCTCGGTTTCCGTCCGTCATATATCCAGCATCTAATGTACTACGCACTACACAATTTTTAGGTATTTTTAATTAAATTATGTAATTTGATTCGAAACGGAATAATGACAGTGTTATTGAATTGTTTAACAGATAGATGGATAGATAAACCGTTTATTGGGTCACTACATTACACTTACTGTTTGCATCCGTAATAGGTGAACACAGTATAGGTGAACAAAAACTAAACTGTAAAAATAAATAGAAAAGTAAACTAAATCAAAACAAATAAAATTCATTTTCATACAATAATAATGTGTGTTCTGCAGTGGCACAAATAAGCCATAACTCAGTTTTCCGCTATTATCTAAAGTAAATGATGTGAATAAAATGAAATTACTAATGAAATAAATAAAATACTAATAATGTATTGTTATTATTAACATGTAAAGTTATATATCCAGATTAGTTTTATAAAACAGATCGCTATACATAGTTAGATTTATAAACTTTGCAAAAATAACAATGAAAAAGTTAAAAATAAGAAACTGGTTAAACAGCGGTTGCACTCCCTTGCACCTCTCCAACATCCGAGGTCTGCACTCCAATCTCGTTCCAGTCCATCACCACCTTGAGACTGAAAAACCACATCTCCTGTTCCTCACGGAGACGCAAATCAGATGTCCAGCTGATGCAGCATACTTGCACTACCCAGGTTACACCCTGGAACACAACTTCAAATCTCGCGCTGGCACCTGCGTGTATGCTCGCGATGACATCTGCTGTCGACGTCTCCGTAACCTAGAGGATTACAGTTTTTCCGTATTGTGGGTTCTGGTGAACACTGGCTTGGAGCAGATACTCTATGCCAGTGTTTATCGGTCGCATACCAACAACATGGAGACGACCAGGCTCTTTCAGTATCTAACTGACTCTGCGGAAAAAGCTCAGCTCAGGTACCCGTCAGCGCAGCTAGTTGTTCTGGGGGACTTCAACGCCCACCACCAGGAGTGGCTGTACCCATACCTAAACACTGACCATGCCGGGAGATTAGCATACGCATTTGCTCTACCGCTAGGTCTCTCCCAAGTGTTAGCTGGCGCTACTCGGACACCTGATATTGATGGCCACACGGCCAATTGCTTGGACCTTCTGATGACAACTGATCCAGACCGATATCAAGTTGCAGTCTCCTCCCCGTTAGGTAGCTCCGACCACTGTCTGGTGAAATCTGTGTCTGTCTACTCGCCACCTGAACCCGAACACATGGGGACTAGGCGTGTATGGCGATACAAGTCAGCTGATTGGGATGAGATGCGGCATTTCTTTGCATCCTACCCATGGCAGCACTTATGCTTCTCTTCAGACGACCCGGCGTGCTGCGCGGATGCTGTTTCTGGAGTGATATATCAGGCTATGGAATATTTTGTTCCATATTCTGATATCTCACTCCATGTGAGAGCCCGCCCTTGGTTCAACTCTGAGAGTGATAGTGCCGAAGCACTTAAGCACTTAGCTTACCAAGAGTGGGTGGATGCTCGAGCCCGCAAAGCACCGAATGTCCCGAAACTGAAAAGAGCCTTCAATAGTGCTGCTAAGTCCTGCAAACGTGCCCTCCGCAAGGCCCGCTTCGACCATATTGGCCGTATTGGAGCCAAACTAGCGTCTTACCCATCCGGGAGTAAAGCATTCTGGTCTCTTGCCAAATCGATCGAAGCCAATTTCTGCCGGTCTTCTTTCCCGCCGTTGCAGAAGTCTGATGGCTCATTAGCTCACACCGCCAAAGAGAAAGCAGACATGTTTGCCTCTCTATTTGCGAAGAATTCACAACTAGATGCAGCTGATAACTGCCCACCTTTGCTACCTCGTTGTGACTCTGCAATGCCTGAGGTACACATTCGGCAAAAAGAGGTACTCAAAATACTCAGAACTCTAGATGTGAATAAGGCTAGTGGGCCAGACGGCATTCCTGCCATTGTCTTGCGGTCATGTGCGCCTTAGTTGTCTCCTGTTCTGACTCGCCTCTATCGCTTGTCCCTGAGGACTAGTCAAGTTCCGAAGTCCTGGAAGATTGCCAATGTCCAACCTGTACCTAAGAAAGGAAGTCGTGCCGACCCTGCCAACTACCGACCTATCGCAATCACCTCCATACTCTGTAAGGTTATGGAGCGCGTTTTAAACAACCGCCTCCTTGCATACCTGGAGGACAACGACCTCCTCAGTGACCGTCAATTCGGGTTTCGTCGAGGCCGATCTACTGGGGATCTTCTTGTGTATGCTATTCACCACTGGAGCGAAGCCATTGAGAGACACGGTGAAGCTCTTGCCGTGTCTCTTGATATCTCTAAGGCTTTTGACAGGGTCTGGCACGCAAGTCTCATTGGCAAGCTTCCGGCATATGGTATTGCTCCCGAGCTTTGCATCTGGATCGAGGATTTCCTGAGGAACAGATCGATTCGGGTTGTCGTTAATGGCGCCTCGTCCGATCTCCATGATATTAATGCCGGTGTGCCTCACGGGTCTGTGCTCTCCACGACTCTTTTTTTGCTGCACATCAACGACCTGCTGGTAACACCCGATATCTTTGGGTATGCAGATGACAGCACAGTCTCGGGGAGATACTTGTCCGATGCGAAGTCTGGGGCAAAAGTCCAGTCTTTCAGAGAATCGATGATTGAGGGGGTGAACTCGACTTTGGAGGCTGTTTCCCAATGGGGTGATGCCAATTTGGTCGAGTTTAACCCCTCTAAAACACAGGCTTGTCTTTTTTCGGCGAAACGGAGTCCATTCCAACTGACTCCGACTTTCCGGAATGTCTCCGTTCCGGTAAATGACAATCTTGCGCTCTTAGGTCTAGATCTCTGTTCTAACCTAAATTTCGGTCGTTACATCGAGTCCATAGCAAACACTGCTGCCAAAAAACTTAGTATCCTCTCGGGGGTGAGACGGTACTTCACATCGGAGCAGCTCTTAAATCTATACAAAGCTCAAGTCCGCTCTTGCATGGAATACTGTTCCCACCTCTGGGATGGTTCGGCTAAACATAAGCTTGATGCTTTGGACTCGTTGGAGCGCCGAGCGAAGAGGATCATAGGCAGTGACTCACTAGTAGAGGCAAAACTTCAAAGCCTCGAACACCGTAGACGAGTGGCCTGCCTCTCGGTTTTTTATCGAATTCATTTCGGAGAGTGTGCGGAGGTTTTGCATAACCTAATACCCTCTTCCCCTTTCCATCACCGAACGACTAGACGCGGCGAGAAGTTCCACCCTTATGTTGTAGACATTCCTCCATTACGCACGAGGCGGTTTGCCTCTTCTTTCTTTGTGCGGACGGCTAAGGAGTGGAACTCTCTGCCGAGGTCGGTTTTTCCGGAGGCCTATAACCTGGATATCTTCAAGGCCAAAGTGAACAGACATCTAGGCAAGCGTGTACCATCCTAGGCCTCATCTTCGCTTTCCATCGGGCAAGATTGAGGTCAAACGCAGGCCTATTTTTTCATAAAAAAAAAAAAAAAAACTAGTATATAAGATTCCTTGTATTTATGTAAATATGTATGTATTCTTGATCACGCTTGTTGTTTCTTTACAGATTTTTGATGGGTTTTTTTTAAATGTTTCTCATGATTTTAAAAACACTATAAGGCATGTTTTAATGTATGCATTCAGTATTACAAATGTGACAGTAAGAATGTTTGTCGCTTAATCACGCTTTAAGTACTGACCGATTATACACTATTTTTTAATAATGGTGATACAAAATCTGGAAGTGAAACAAGATTACCGCGGTACTTTTTATATGTGTGTGTGTGGTTAATATATGACCTCTACCCCTCAATGTAGTGATGACGCAAAGAACGATGCTTAACAGATATATAACAAATTCAATCTACCTAACTAGTTTTAAGTCATGCTCTACGTTACCTAAAGAATCTGGCACACAGAAAAATTCCATCCTTTTACTTTAGACGTTCCTTGAACGCTAACTAAATGAATTGTGACAAGGTATTTGGAGACACAACGAAGGATTGGCATACTTTTGACGTCGGCGTTCCCAGTCCGCTGTAACCTTAGCTTACGTACCCATCGTCTCCGGCCCCAATGCTATTTACCATTAAGAATGTATGTGATCAAACGTTGACCTAATTTTACGTTTGTAACTACTTTACTATTATTGGTTATTACAAATTATTAAAAAAAAAAAATTTCACTATTTTCACTTAACTAAAAATAAAATGAAAATAACTTTAAAGACATTTTTGCGTCAACAGCTGATTTTTAATATTTTAAAATCGTTAACTACCCCCGTATTATACTCAACATAATCATTAAGCCTTCCACGTGTTCCAACAAAATTATTATTGTTTTACCATGGCAAAAAGTTAAGAGCTCTAACACTAAGAATCTGAAATAACACCAACTTGCATCCATATTTTCAGCCAATACATCTCTCTACGAACTCTCTTACATAGGGCAAACAAAACGATCTGTGAGAAACATCGACGCTTGAAGAATTCAGCAGTCTGTGATCATATCCTAGATCTCCCTAACCATTACATTAAATTTGAAAGCCGATTTCCTTTTCTGACTCCCGACACTAATGAAAAAAAACATCCTGATTTCAATAGTGAAGACTGGGTACTTGGGATCCACCGGCTTGGGACCCAGTTATTAATAAAATTAAATTCAAAACCAAGCAAACCACTGCACGACCTTAAAATACTATAAGCACATTCTGAGTAGATCGGATCAAAATTAATAATTAAAAGCTGAAGGTTGCCCGAGTTGACTATGACATCTGGACGTCTAACACCTCAGTCCCACCGTGACCACGGCTTTTGTAAAGCACTCGAAACCTCGGGAAAATAAAACAAAATTAAACGCAATAAAACTCGTAAATTATAGTTTAATTTCAGTTGATACCCAGTAATTATTTACTGCAATCGGATATATCCGTAGGGGGAACTACATCATCTCTTTCTCCAAATGCCAATCTCGCCTGCATGTACAGCTGATAGCAAACAAACGTGACTCCGGCTACCAAATGATGATGGACTATCCATCCGAATTCACGCAACCCAAAACTGGTAATGGGGAATGTGCGAGAGTTCCGGCACGCGCTTACCAACCCGCTCGGCTAGTGAGGTGAGTATGGGCAAATCTAGCAAGAAATATTTACCGGGTTTCGCAGGTGCTTTCTTGTGCTATATTCAGCGGTGGATTGAAATATGCTGATGTAGTGTAATGCTATCTATGGGATCGGAAACAGCACTGTAAACTACAACTGTACTGCAGTATAAAATAATTTGGTAAATAATTAGTGGCACCTATCTTTTTCTCACGGAGTTAGGTACTCCGTGTGAAAATACTAGTAGTATTGCCGTGGTAGCCTAGTAGTCAAGGCGCTCGCTTTATAGATCCCAGTGCGGGCATCACTAAAACTGTTAACAACAACTTAAGTGCTGAATTAACGGCGTGCTCGGCGGTGAAGGAAAATATCGTGAGGAAACCGACATCTCTGAGGAATATTAAAAAAATATTATTTTGATGACATGTGAAGTCCGCCAACTCGCACTGGACTAGCGTGGTGGACTTTTCTGGCTCCTAACCTCTCTCAGATATTTGACAAGGAAGCCTTTGCCCAGCAGAAGGCCTTTACATGCTGCGACATTAGTTCTGACATCATTTTAAAATTACCTATATCGAGTGTACAAATGTCGACAAGTATCATTGTCTGAGAGCTTTTATATGTTTTGGTAATATTTTGGAATAAGGCCAAACAGATATTACGATATAAGCTTTTACGATAACGGCTGCAAACTATACCTCGACGCAAACCAGGATTTTGTATGAGTCGACTCATAATGTATGAACATACATTGTTTTTGAATGGATTTTATAGTCGTTAAGTGTAAATTTTGAATAGGTAAGAAAAGTAAATAGACAATTTAATTCAAATCAAATTGATGTTGTAGTAAAGTTTTATGGGGATGTACCTGCGCGGAATAACCACGTCCAGATAGTTATTCCAAAAATTTAAGATCTTAATCATTCAGACCGATAGCGATCAGTCGAATTTCTGAGATCTGACATCAAAAGATGGTCAATCTTGCGCATAACCAACAGGACGTAGTTATTCTAAATATTTAAGAACTAAATCATCCTGCCTGGTGACGATCAGTCGAGTTTCTGACATGTACACAAAGTCTAAAGATTGTAAATCTTGCGTATGACTACCTAAACGTGATTATTCAGAATATGTAAGATAATCCAAAACAGTGACGATCACACGAGTTTCAGACAAGTAAAAGTAAAATAACAACCTGTAAGTGCCCACTGCTGGGCAAAGGCCTCCTTCTCAAATACTAGTATCAGAGACGGTTTAGGAGCCGGGAAGGGCCCGCCACGCTGCTACACAGTGCGGGTTGGCGGGCTTCACATATCCTCGAAATAATATTTTTATTATTTCTCAGACATGCAGGTTTCCTCACGATGTTTTTCTTCACATTTTCCTCTAAAGGTCTTAACTCTAAAGATGGTAAAACTTGCGCATAACCTGGACGTGGTAATTCCGATAATGTAAGAAATAATGTAATATAACTGACAGGGTTCGAAATAATGTGATCAGAGAGCGTTGTGGCGTGAAAGACGATGTAGTGACACGAATTGAGAAAGGTATGCTGAGCTGGTCGGGAGAGGAAGACCTAGGCGAACATTTCACTTTCAAATCGGAGAGGTTCAGAAGAGAAAAATCAGGAGTATTCTAAACCAACGAGCATGCATGGGAAGATTGATGAAAGTTGAAGAAGCGAAAGACGTATGTCAGGACCGTAGCTAGTGGAAGAAGATTGTCTCTGCCTACCCCATTGAGATCAAGGCGTGAAAATATACATATACATGTAAGAAATAAACCATCCAGACTGGTGACAATCATACGAATTTTTGACATGTACACAAGTCTAAAGATGGTACGTATTCCCACAACTCATGATGTATTGCAAAAATAAAAATTGTATTGTTAGGACACGTTAAGTGATAAACATTTCTATCAGACATCCGTAAAGTAATATACGCGCAAACACAGGACGGAACAGATGCAGTGTCATTGTCATGGGACGCAACACTGCATACTAACCGCTTAGTCACGCCGTCACCAAAAGCTGTAAAGTATTTATTGAATAAAGCAACATCTCAGCACGTATAATAATTACTAAATGAATAATGTTTAGAAGGATATTGTGTTACAATGTCGTACCACCTGAGTTCATTACATGTAATATAACAATCAGATTGAGTATGAACGTTGTTTAACATAAAACACAAATATTTTTGCCCAAAATTTTGCTCATTCTTTATTTCTTCTTTCATTCTGCTCTTGCACTATTGTCTATTTTCTTTTTTTACATCGGAATTTTTAGCGAGAATTTGAAGTATATCCAAAAAGCACAAAGCTTAGCTTTCACATAAATGACACAAAACAAACCATTGCCCGTACTGGATAGTAAAGAGCTTCGATGAGAATTCTCGCATCAATAGGTCCTGCGAATTTGGCATGCGTTCTTTTTCATGCAGAAAATTGTTCCTGTAGTTTAGAATTGCGAGGTTAAAAATGTGATTGAAAAATATTTTGTCTCTGAATAAAATAATAACTACGTGGCTTAGTTACTATTTACTTTAGCCTATTAGCTTAGAATTCTTGAATTACTACGAGAGCTTTAGATACTATTGTCTTCTACTAACTTCGATAGCGAATTCATTTATTGACAATATGTAAATATTTATTGCTATATTTTTATTTGTAATAATTTTAGTAGGAAATTTCGAAGCTGATAATAATTCAGCTACAAACTTTTCAAAACTTGAAATCATTGAATGGTTTAATTTCTAATGTCAATTACTAAAAAAATTGTCTAGACTACTAGACTTTTTTTTAATTAGAAGCATTATTAAAAAAATGTATATATTTATTACATGGTAAATACGAATAAAGGTAAAGTAACCTATAAATGACTCATCGCAGTTCAAAGCCCTCTTTATATTTTTTAAAGTTTTGAAGCCAGAAATAGTTTCTTCAATTCTATTTGGTAGTACGGATAGGTAATTTTCTTTACTTACTCCGCTACCACATCTGCATCTCCCATCTGCGTATCGTGATGGCTACTAAACGAGGAGGTCAGACCATAGACAGTCAAGAAGTCAAAATGACAAAAATATTTTTCGCAATGTCATTACATATTATGTAATGTCGGAAGAGCAGTGGTGATCTGAAAATATCATTATCATTTTGATTCCAACAATGTGTGTCAACGAAACTATTTGTCTGTCTATTTATTGACATTTTGAATTTTCGGCACCTCTGAGTATTCCTTATGGAATTATAGACATAAGTTGTTGTCACCGTTTACTCATTCTCCTTTGGTCGTGCTTAAGCTCTATTTCTAGTACGAGGCGATCTCTAGGCGTTATATTATTATTTACCTGCTTCTTCTTAAAAATTGCAAAATAATTAGATAAAATACCTGAGAACCGTCTACGCCAGCACAAACACATAATGCGCCTAAATGAAAATAATATGAGGAGACAGGTTATGGCCACAAAAGATGGCAAACGAAATACAGAACACCCACCGATTACTTGGGTGCAAACCTGCGACTGCAAAGACCTGCTGTAGCTAGGTTTAGTTTCAGAAATGACATAAACACCCACAGAGGCGTAAGAGTATCAAGAGGTTTGACCAAAAGTGTAGCAAGCCAAGGAAAAGCCAAGGAATGAATGAGACATAAGAATTTCAGATTTAGTTTGTTAATTGTCATATTTTTTTTTAAATCTACCTCCGTTTCGTAAAGAGGTGACCCTGACGGAGAACAAATAGGTGAAAGAAACTGCGTAGGTATTCACTTTTTTATACAGATTTTATATATAACAAATAATACTACAAAAAATTAAAGCAAATAATAGTCTCACAGGCAAGTCGAGCATATTCTAAGATATAATTAAACACCGAATAAAAGGTTATGCAAGCTTTGCAAACCCAAGTAGAGCCTGTTCACAAGCATGTCGTATGTGGCCGCCACCGTCCATCTCGACCATATTAAAGGGTAATGGACGACCGGCTACACGACGCCGCCGCGAGCAAAGGGTTTTAAGCGATCATGACACAAACAATTGATTGACTTTCTTCTTGAACATCCTCTCGTTGGCAGGCGAGTTGGCGATGACGTAACCAGATCCCTCTCACCTTTATTGTCAGTGATCAGGGTAATTTAAGTTATATTTGCTATAGTTATTCTGCCATTTATCAGAGGCCATGATATTTTTCGGTCATTTTTAATCTCCCTTTAAGAAACACATGCGATGAGATGGAGTGACCGATTGTCGTCCACCGCCAACACGATTTTTTTACCCACATGGGCTATTTTACGTGCTGCTTTGACTTTGAAACTGATTTTTGTTGCAAAAAGACTTAAAATTTTTTAAAAACAAAATAAAAATCATTCAGCCTTTTCATTAATAACGTACGTGGGAGGACTACTTAATTTTACCTATTGCTATCAATCATTTTGTATAGTGTACAAACTAACTCGTGCGATATTAACGTCCCTTGTAAACTACTTTTCTATGGATGAAACTGATAAGAAATAAAATATTAAATTAAAGCTTAGGAAAATTCGTTAGCAATAGTATTTAAATAGTATGATACTCGATGACGTGAATGTAAAAGTTCTTTAACAATGGCAAATTTATATTTGAATTAAAAATTCCTTTTACACAAAACGTATATTATTACTATTATAAATAAGTAAAGGCAAGGTTAAAAATAAGAATATATTAAGGCAACACTATTCTTAACATCTAAACATCTTTGTACACGTATGTGCTAGGTGTAATGCAATAAAAGTTACGTAAGAGCAAACAGCACGGTCGACAGAGCATGTAGTTTCTACGTTTCACAGTGCACTGAGATTATATTGCTTCGAGCTCTACCGTCTACATATGTGGTGCATCGCAACGCATACCGAGATTTGCTTTTAATTCAAACACTATTCCAACAGCTTTGCTCAAATTCATGATTTTGGGTTAACATTACTTGCCTTTGAAGTAAACACTGCTCGATCCTGTAATAGTAAATTAAAGTAGGAGCCTGTCAATGTTCCTGGAGTAGGCAAACGCCTTCAATATCTTTAGTTATGTTCAATAAAACCGTTTATGTCACAAATATACTTACGAAATGTAGAAGTAATACACTTTCTTATTTCATCACAAACTTTTAAAAGTATTTGCGAATGTATAAGAATTATATGTGTTGTTAAAATACGAAAACTAAATACAATAAGAGCTTTATTATTAATTAAAAGGTTTATTACGTTAGAAATATTTTACTTCAATACCTTTTGTTGTAGGAGATCAGAAATGTAAAAAGCATCCAAAAAATCACGTTCTGTATAAGTGCATTTTTAGATCAAATTCAATGACTTTAAAGCATTAAATAAGGAAATGTTGTATTTACTACTTTATGTCCCACTACTGGGAAAAGGCTACTTCTTAATATTTAAAAGGGTTCTGGTAAAGGTATAGGGTCCGCCACGCTGCTCCAGTGCTAGTTTGCGAACTTTACATGTCTACGAAATATATTACGTATTATTTCTTACATATGTAGAGTACCTCATGATGTTTCACCGCCAAGCTCATGGTAAATACAGGACATAAAATCTAAATTAGCAATTTTAGTCGTGCCGTAACCGTATAAGAATATGTGTAACCAAGATTCTCACCCAGATCACTTGCATACCTACTATGAAATTAAAGCGGACGCCCTGACCCCTGTGTTACCAAAGCCCAGAAGTAGATGTAATACATATTAACTACAATATAATAAACAAAACATGTTTCGATAATGTCGAAATGTATGTATAATGTATATTTTATATTAAAGTTTGTTAAGTATCCGTAATGTATCTGTGGGTCCGGCAGCGCGGTCATAGGGGAGGGCTGCCATTGACAGGTAATCGATGTGGTCCGCCAGTTTATTTGGCTATTGGACCAACTTTCAATACGGTGTAATATATTTGGGTTACGTCAGTTTCAATCAAAATTATACATAACAACAAAAGGCTATTTACTTATTTAAGATAATATTCTTAAATTGAATTCAAATTCAATGAAAATACAGTGATTTTTTTTTAAATTACGGAATTAAAAACCGCTGTAGTTTTAGCTTCGTTAAAAGCAACATATTATAACATAATACACTTAATACTTATTAAACTAAATTTTTTCATACACCTAAGACCTTAAACTTAAATTTGTGTTCTATTGTGATAAACATCTATAACTGCTAAAATGTTCGTGTAAATTCACAAAAGTTTATTTTGCTTACAATAAATGGTTTCCATAATACTTTATTTTTATAGTCATCTTCATTTTGAACCAATTTGACTCCAAAAGTAAGTAGTGCATTAGTTTCTCTTTAACAGCGGACTGATCAGAGCTCTCTCTAATTAGGAGAATTTAACATAACGGCTACGCTTGCTGGGTTTACATACCTCGCACCTTCGATGCTACGTGTGTTTCACTGGTCGGATTAATTTAGGTCTTGCATATTTTCTCTCTGAACGGAAAACTTATTGCACATGGTTTGATCATCTACGGTGAACCAAGAGAAACCTATATGACCGATACAAGGTGCTCGTTGTGAGCATGTTTAGCAAGCCTCCATCAAATGCATGTTAGTTGAAGGTGGAAGGAGGGTAAGCTTCGTTGCATTATACCGCTTTTCCCAAGAACTAATGCTAGAAGTATTAGTTATTCAGAATCTTTATAAGACGAAAACCATACTGTATAGGAAAAAGACCCACACAAACAGACATTTAACTAATTAAGCCACTGTGCGCAAATCTTTTTTTCAGAGGGCACGAGGGATCTGTGACAGTAAACACTGGGCCACCTTTGGGGGAGGCCTATGCTCATCAATTGACTTGTGATAAGCTGAAATGATGAATGATGAAACACTTGGCCACCGAGCTTCAGCATATCATGCAAGTGCTGCATAACATGGTCCCGAACCTTCGTGTCTTTGTAACAGTGATCGAGTGAAACCAGCCGCAGTAGTGTGTGTTGTATTACGATATGTCAGAGGATTATGGACAAGGTTGGCTATATCTTGAATAGGGCTTCCATTAAAAAGTTTTTCAAGCCAGGTGAAAACATAAATTAATTTTTAATATCTGCCACGTGCAATATCCCTCTACAAGATGATAGGGCAAACTAAAAGATCTAAAGGACCCCCGTAAAAGAACACATAGCTGATGTGAAACATCGATGGTCTGGGAAGTCTGCCGTCTGTGATTATAGTCTGGAACGTCCTTATGTAAGAGAGATCAGATTTGAAGTACCTGAAATCCTCTCAAAAGAACACCGATTCCTGCCAAGGATGATTCGCGAGGCTATTGAAACAGTTTTATTTCAATAGATAAATGGATAGGCGCTGCCGTCTATAGCCTATGTAGGCTTTTTTATTTAGAGAACATTTTTAGTTTTTGTGGTAGAAACTGTTAATTATTATAAAAGTGTGTGGGTACAAACTTTTATATTATGTATATATATATACTATAAGTAGCACGACCCCCCACAAGATGGAGTGACGACCTGCGCAGTGTTGCGGGAAGTCGATGGATGCAGGTGGCTCAGGACCGAGCTTCGTGGCAATCTTTGGGGGAGGCCTTTGTTCAGCACTGGACTTCTGATAGGCTGAAGTGATGATGATGATACTATAATTATGGTCTTAATAATTATTGATATAGATCTCTCGAGTTCGATTGAAAACTGTAAGGGCTTGATGCAGATATCTCTTCTTTTAAATCGGATAATTAGGACGAATTTAAAATGTTAGTGCTAAAATTTTAATCATAGTTCCACTCCGTTTAATTTGTTCAAAATAATAACAAAATTAATTTTCTATAATATTTATTTGTAACTGCAATATAACTATATTTTTTCGCGCCCATACACGGATATTTGTCATGTCTTGTACGTGCAGTACTCGTAGTTAACGTCAAAAACTAAACCGATAACTCAGTCGACCGCACCGATTACTTGTCAATAGTAGCTCCGCTTAACAACCGCGACTCTACAGTCATACTGATTCATGTAAATACTAAACTGAAATTATCACTTTTTTTTTAGCTACATGCTGTAAAGTATGACTTTTTGGTCACGCTGCAAAGCTTAAGCCTAAATACCTATCATAACGTCAAAAACTCTTAGATATATAATCTGAATTTAAGAAATAACCTCGGTGTGTTCCCATACAGAATTTTCAATGTAGCACTTTGCATTCTTGCAAATAAGTATCGACGGCATTTTTAAGTTAATGTCCTCCATGTCAGAGAGCAACGTTCTAACGCAGGTACGTTTGCAGTCAAATGTTGGGCAAGTAAAGGATTAAAAAAAGAAAGATTCACGTAAAACGGGACACATAACAGGATACTACAAAATATAAATATCTTGAAGCGGATTCGGACATCGCATACCGTATAATTCAATGGCACATTACACACGGTGAATATGGATAAATATTTTATATGGCATCAATATGCCAAAGATATTTTAACATATAGTAAGTCAAGATATTATTAAGTACATATAGATGTGCTATACTGATTTTGATATTTTTTGCGAAACCGTCTGTTGACATAAACAGACCACTTTTACCAAGGCAAACATCGGTATACACTTTAACATAAATATAAGTTTTTAAATATAAATTACTAGTTTTTCATAGAGAGTTTATATTTTCACAAAACGAAACAAATTTTAAGCTTATAACACCATGACCATACTTTAGTTTGAAAGATTTATTTCGATCCTAGAAATATGCCGTTTGTGAATTCATAATAGTGATGATAATGAGGACGTTCTTCCGGACGATTTTTGATTACTATCGGCAGTTACCAACTCTAGAGAAGATAATAGAGTGTCGGAAATGAACACCATAATGCAATTGTATCGCATATCCAGTGGGATGTGTTTATATGTAGTATCAGAGATAAGAAAAAAAGATAGAAAGAAACTTTATTCATTACGCCACAATTAGTTAACAAGTCATTAATGAAAAAATTAAAAAAATAGTAAAAACAAAAAAAAACAATAGTTTAGATTTTTTTTCTGCGCTACAGTGTGATGCAACAATTGGGCCTACGCTCAGTTTATGTTACGGATTCCCGCAACACTGATTTTCAGCGCAGCCTTATACCACTATTGAGCTGGTAGTGTTTGTAGATACGGGATACAACACAACACATTCAGACCTAAAAACCAATACTTTGTGATTTGGACAAATATCATTTAATTCGCTTTTACAATAATTAACCTAACGATTTTGTACATCCTATCGTGACTGTTAAAAAATCCTTTAACAGATTAAATTTATCATCTTATTTCCAGTTTTTACATAGTCCTCTATCAAGAAAATTTAAATGCAACTTAAATATCAAACTAACTGCCCTAATCATTGTCTGAGGAGCAGTCAGGTAGGTCTAGTCACAAAATGCGCTTCATTGCAAACACGAGCAATAGCAGTCGATATATAAAAAGTGTACTACCGAAACAAGCGGCTTCCACGAATACAACGAAAGAATACAACGCCTCCTATACATCACAGTGTCTGAGCTATGTGTGGTTATATGCTTTAACATTTATTGTCCTCAACGCATGTAATGCCCTTGTAGTTATAGACAAAATACTGTTAATTTTTGGGTGCAAATAAACTACATTATTTATATTACCAAAAAGCATTGGCAAAGGAAAAGAATATAAAAAAATCATATTTCTGCAAGGTGTTTCGGGTATATCAATTTGCGTTATCGCTACGAATGATCAGTGGATTCGTAATCGTAGTCCTAAAACGTCTTGCAACTAATATAATATAATACTATAACTGGTACATGTTACATACGATGTACCCTATGTCTATTTAAAATACGAGTACCTTCTTCGTTATATGTCTAAAAGGGCAAGCTTCGCTTTCTCCTTTAACAAGCGGACGAAATCGTGGTAATAGCTAGTTTATAAATATATATGCCTCTAGGATTACTATAAAAAAGCTTGAAAAGAAAAAATCTTTAAAAAAAAAGCTAACAGACTAAGCTACTGTGCCCGCTTAACCAACTCCGAAAGTTCAACTGAAACTTAATTTAACTACATCGCCCTACGGCAGCTATAAGAAAGTTTTACTAATGTTGTGTAATGTTGGAATCGATTGCAGATTGAAAAATCTAGCAGAAATATTCATGGGAAATAATATGACACTTGAATGAATTATAAAATCTAGAAATCGAATCGAATCAAATATAATTTTGGCAGCATCTATTTTTAACATAACAGAAAATGAAATTTTCCTGTACATTATTTTATTGAAGGAAGAATACATTTAAATAATTATTTCATTGTTTAAATTATTGGTTAAAAACAAATGAATTAACTGAATGACTCTAATTTCAGAAACATACTTTCATATTGTTTGTTCTATTTGAGATACGCGAGATTATTATATCATAGAGCAAAAACTCGATGACCCACTTGGAATTTCCTTCTATGGTTTCCATTAAAGAGCCTCAGTTTCATAAGTCATTACTGATATTATAATAAGCATTAATTTTAACATTAGATTTTGAGGTAGACTCTCCAACCGAGTTGGATTAATTGGAACATATTTTATTGATATTTATGTTTAACATGTAATGGTTATGTCATTGTCAGACGAATAAAGCTTCTAAGGCAATGTAGCGATCTGCTGTTCCTTAAATAATCAGTGTTTCAGATCTTACATATTTAAGACAATTACGTTTTACAAATATTCGTAGAGAAATTAGACCACTAATTACTATTCAATTATTAGTCTAATTTCCGTAACTAAAATCGATTACATGACACAGAAACAGGAATTCTCGTTGCATTGTTGCACTCCCTTTTACTATATCTAAACTTTAACAAATCATAATATATATTTATTTTAGGTATATTTAACGTTAAAAGCAAAATTAGATACAAAACAGATTTTGAATCTGATCTTTTGGAGAAGGAAATGTCGGATTAGTGACGGGGAGAAGTGCAAAGATGCCAGCTCAACATTCACTACCAAGCGTCCCCAGCAATTATGGCAAAATCTTGAATGGATTATCGTTACCTTTCTACTATTATAAACCTGTAAAAAATCTGTGTCTATACATTAAAGATATTCCGAAAAACCTCAATCTTGGGATAACATATGGACGTGACGCCAAGCAGCTGCTTTAGCAGCTGCTCGAAGGATCGGTTCGACCATGGTAGTACCACAACCTCGCAGAATACCGGCGTGAAGAAGATTCATCTCGTGCTTCTGCATATCGTTCGGTGAGTGCGGTAGGCACACTGCCCGTTCCCATTCCCCTGCTAATCCTCTCTCCCATCTCCCAAATACCCATAAAGGCCGGCAACGCCTTTACATACGTTACTTATACGTGGGCGACGGTAATCATCCCCCCGTCACCGTCCCTTCATCCTCCCTTCCATCTCTCAAATATCCTTTACAGGCAGGCAGCGTACCTGCAGCTTCTCTGGTGTAGCAGATGTATTTAGGCGTACTTACCATCAGGTGAGTCGTTTGCTCAATTGCCGCTTTCTCATAAAAAAAGTATCTCGCAAAAACTACAAAACCGATTTTGATGCAGATTTCACTGTTTGAAAGCTTTGGCTAAACTTAAAAAAACCGTTACCGTTCGCAGTCTATGAATTACCGTGTCTATTTATTAAAAAACAACTGTATAATAAATAAAACTATTCAGTACTCATTCATGTTAGGTCAAAGCTAGTACAAGTCGCGCATAAGCGCTAACGTCAGGCACCCAAAGGGGTATGTCGAGATTATGGATTTTTATTGAAACATAGCTCAGCGTAGCCATACTAGCTATAGTGAATAGTGTCTATGTCTAGCAGTGGACTTGCGATGAGTTGCAATAATGAGAGTGTTGTTTACTCTACTTTATGACAAGACTATACTTAAATATCCGTTTAAATAGCTCTGGAACTATAGCAACAATCAATTATCAAAGTATATCCAAAAGCCTAGAGAATATATATATACAATAACCATGTCGTTTCAGGAACAGTAATGATATATTGAGATTTCCGAAGTTGTTTAATAATTGACTGATTTTATTTGCGTACAATAGATAAGATCAACATGTAAGTACGATAGTTATTTTATCACGGATTAAAGCATAATATTATTAAAATCCATTATTTTACGCGAAAAAGTAACACAAAGCTAAGTGAATAATGTAAAACATTACCCGTAACAAACTCAAAGTAACTGCGCTCAATTTACGTCGAGTTCTTAAACTATGCTAGCTGCACGTATTTGTTTGAAACTCGTTCTTGTTTTTTATCCTACTCTAACAAAAAAATTGCATAGTATTACTTGCTCTACGTAGGTATTCCGGATTATGAATAACATCCCGTTGGTACTGGCTACTGGTCTTGCCAAAGTGCCGTCCGAAGTGATTGTAGACGATAAAAATTATTGTGTAAAAGACGAAAGATTGTTTTAGTTTTTTTCCATCTTTACTAGCCTGTAACGGACAACAGTTGAACATAGGCCTCTACCAATAGGAGGATTTGCCATAATTTCGTCTAGCATTAATCGTTATATGGCTCATCTGCTATGTTTTAAACGTTATAAGATTTTCATGGCACTTCCCTAAGTTGAGTCTTAGGCCCTCAATCTTACTTAGCCTTACATCATCCATGGATAAAAATAAAGTAGCAGATTATTTTGCACTGCTACCACGCAGCAATTTAAATATTGTTTTAGTTATTTGGTTAGCCATTATTATGATATTGTGCAAGTAGGTAAAGCCCAATTAATTCAGTTTCAATTACAGTCACTTGGGCATAATTAGAAGATATTTCAAAATGGATACGAAAGAAATTGCTTGGTCAGTTGTAATTAGATGGAGGTGGTAAAGGGGTTTGGGTTCGACTTGCCCGGATAAGCAATAGAATGCAGTGGGTGGATCCGAGCAAAGCTGGAGAGCTCATAAGAATGATAGATGACCGCTTGAGATAGATTACAAATGTCTTCAATATCTTAGGTAATATGCAACATGGATCAATTCGTTCATGTCGAACGTTTAGTAATAAAATATATAATACTAAAAAAACATCTGACAAATAATCTTTACGAAAACCTACTTAAATGCGTTGCTTTCATTCCTTCTTTATTTAAGAGCAAGAGGAACATCGTTCTCGCCTTTGTAGCAGGTGACGGATCTCCGCGTGGCCGCCTATGACTGGAGGACTTAAAGCTTTTCCCTGAACTTGGGCCCCTACCCCTCGGAAAATAATTTAAATGTATTTATTGACATTCCTATCTATGTGTTAGCTTATTTTAAAAAGGTTTAGTTACTGTCTACTTTATATAGTTTCTAAATAAAGAGTACTAAGATCTCTTCGAACTACTGCCAACTACTACATCCGTTAAAATCGAATGGTGAATGACGGTACCCTTGTTCCGGGATCGAGGAAGTAATGTGGCAATACCTCATTACCTGCAGTCTTCAGGGTTAACAACATACGTACACCTACAAAGGAGTGTTTTCGATAATCGCTACCCTCAGGAAGCGTGTTGACTGCCGTAGTACCAGTCACATTTGATACAAAAAAGTTTGATCCATCGGACACTTGGACATTTTAATGCTTATACTTCTTTATCAACTATCGACGCCATCGTAATGAGTGGCAGATTTTCTTACGCCTCCACAATAAAAACAAAACGAGAAATATATATTTTGGCAAAATTTCAGTCATAAGTAGATGTGGATAATAAACATTGTTAAGTTTCCGTACGGTATCTGCGGGTCCAGTGGTGCGGTCATCGGGAAGGGCTGCCATTGACAGGTAATCGATGTGGTTCACTAGTTTATTAGGCTATTGGTCTAACTTGCGATAGTCCGATATTATTAGATTAAACCCAAATTGTTGATACAATTATGGGATGCATAAAATGTTTGAGTTGGACGATAGTTGCTACATGCGTCGTACTTACGAATTGGTGTTGTTCTGCTTTTGTAGAGTTTTTATATCGTATAATTTGTAGTAGCCTATAGGACTATACTTTCCTCTTACTTGTTTGTTTGTTTTTTTGCTTAATATTATACGTTTTATTTTCCTGATATTATATATCAGGTAAAAATTACGGAAATTAACATCACCTGTTTCTCCTCCGTCGTAAGAACTCCATTAAGACGCGAAAGAAAAAAGATGTGAAAAGGTTCACACATTTTTTTAATATAATATTTTCAGCTAATTATTAAATAACTTAGAAATAATTTTACGATAAATCGAGATCATTTAAGCCGTCGTTTTTATTTTATTTAATGCCAGTAGGTAACTAAAGTAATAAGCAGAAAATGCTTATATATATGATAGACGGTACTGGTTTTGATCGAAGTAATAGGGAGTTGTGCATATCTGTGACCTGATAATGAAGGTTACTCTTGCCCATAACAGTCGCAATACCACCCAGTACTTTGAATTGCTCGGTTATTTTACCAGTTACTTCATTCTTGAATAATGTGTGCATGTAAATGCTTGATGGGTAAATAAATGGCACTATTAAGACGGTGTGGATAGCAGGGTAAAGCAACGTAACAATATTAAGACTCCATTCAGGAGCACCGAAACGCGAAAGTGAACAGTACGTCCAACTTCAAGGAATAAAGGCGAGCACTACATGTGCGTATCAATCGTATATATATACTTTTTATTAAAAAAATATTTAAAGATGTTTTGATCTGCTCCGAATCTCTACATAACAGACGATCTGAAATTACTTTGATACCCATGTTGACACCATCGTTATCGATTTTAAGTATACGTGCTGAGATACAATAAGAGGGTATAATTTTTTATTTATATTTAAACATAACATGCATATTTTAAAATTAAAATAATAAGAAAGCTATATAAAATAAATTAATCGTTCTACGTGCAACGTAGTTTTTTTTCAACTGCCGTTTCTTCATTGCCTTACTCAGGTGCATAAGAACCAGGTGATATAAATTCCACAGGCATTTTCTTTACAACATTTAGAAACAGTTTCTCAGCTATTATCACATTATACATATATATATTTAAAACCCAAATTATTGGTATTGAGACTAATAGATAGACTGTTAAGACCTATTCCAAAAATCAAAAATAACCTTATCTATGAAATCTTTCTTTAATAAAATTTGAGCCTTTGTGCAAAAATGCTTTGTACTATACATTATGTGCACAACGTAGTAGAAACTCACAAAGATCACAACTTATATTTCACTACTCCTGTATCTGTCCAATCATTACGGGACTCTCTAAATCTATCAAGCTAGAGTGTTATTTCAGCCATGAAATTAACGTAATGCTATGAAACTTATATACTTACCTTATCGAAATCGCTTTCTCCCTATGAAAGCTTTAAATGTAAGACGTTATCGTGATAGTGCCAATGAACGGTATGTTTACCCATAAGCTAAAATTGATCCAGACAATGCATTGTTAATAATAATTGTTATTAATGAGCCGAATACTAGAGCTATTTTAATTAATGATATGAAAATAATAATTCGTATTTCTCTTTAGCAACCGAGGCCGCTCAGTGTGGGCAGTATCCGGTATCGTACCATCGAGCCTGTGTAGGAGTCCCACGACGTTTTAACACTAATGCGCACTGGCAATATCCAGAGTGTAAGAAACATATTGCTAAAGACAACGACTCTTCTACTCCTGTAAGAGGTATGGTCACGGAGAGCGATGTTTTGAAGTCTACAGTCTCTGGAACAAATACAATTCCTCGCAAGATATGACTGCCAGCTCCCCCGTCTTTTTATCAGGAACTGATCCCAGAAATGCGGCTCTTCAGGGAGGAACTTAGTAGGGTTAGAGAGTAGTTAAAAGATTTTGAAGGGATATGATTGAATTGTGGGACTCTTTAATGACGTGTAATCGAAGAATGTATGAAATGGAGAATTAGTGCTCTTGAAAATAATACTCAATGCAACTGGTCACCAGAAGTAAAAGAACTCGAACAAACTGTTTCCCGACTCACGCTGGAGCTTAATAACCGGGAATAGGAGTTGCTTCCTGCTGACCTTGAGATTACCAATATTCCGGAGGTGAGGGCTGAAAACATCACTCACACTGTTGTGTTAGTGGCTGCGAAACTTGGTGTGTCAATAGACAAGAGAGATATCGTGTTTGCAGATCGCGTGGGTGCGAACCAAAGGGACGACGCAGATACCGAGATGGGGCGAAGCCGGCGCATCGTGGTACGGTTGGGGCGCCGCCAGCTGCGTGACGACCTATTGCGAAGCGCGCGTGTGCGACGCACTGCCACTACTGCGGACCTGGGGTCCGGGTCCACTTTGTCGCTTCTACATTAATGAGCGTCTCTCGAAATATAACCGCCATCTTTTTTATCGAGTACGGGAGATGACCCGACAACGGCAGTGGCGATATTCATGGATCCGACGTGGCATAATCTACGTTCGCCAGGGAGATGGGAAGACTGCTCACTGCATTCGATCTGAGATAGACCTAACCCGTGTTTTTGCCGATGATGCAGTTAGCCCACACTTAAAATAATTCTAAGTTCTCGTTATTTATGTGTTTTATTTATTCTTTTATATCCATTTCTTATCATACATAATTTATTTTGTACGCCTTCCCACACTCTGTTTAGTGTTTAAACTTAATTCTGTTGTTTATGCTCGTATATAATATACCTATGTCCGCTGCACAGTACTAGTGAAACATCGACCAGTTAGTAAACTGGCCTATGTGCATATTATTGTTACGGTGAACAATTTTCCCTTTTTTTATTTCTTTACACAACTACAAAATCATTATTTATAGTGAGTACATACTTAAGCCACTTACTGAAATACGTTATAGTGGATGTTTATTTGTTTGCAAAAAGGTTTAATTGTAAGAAAAAAATCTATACTTGTATTATTATTAAACTATTCTGTTTATTTTTTCCTATACTTTTTTTTCACCTTTGTTTTTTATTTTTTTTTCTTTGTTAGTTTTTTTAGATATTTTTTTATTCCGTTATCTGTATTAGTCTAAGTAGTGATAAAAAAGATATGACTTTTATAATTACGGGTAAAAACTTGTTAAAAACTATTACATAAGTACAACTTCCTATTGTAATACAACTATTAAATATTTAATTATTTAAATATAAAACTATTGTAGGATCGCACATGGGCTTGTCGGTGACGTCACGAGGTTCCACCTGAAAATCAGCGCTGCAACCTCTGCAGCATTACGCTGAGTTGGAGACCTATTTTGTACTCATTTTTATTGACTGTATTAAATGTTATATTTTTATTATTATTTTTTTCATCTTTTAATCGTAATATTTTAAATATGTGTACCAAATAAATTATTCTTTCTTTCTTCTTCTTTCTAATTTGAAAATTTGGTAAAAGCTTTAAATATACATTGGCGGAAATTGTTTTAATGACTTGTAAATTATTTAAACATGTATTACATGCCTTATGTTAATCTGGTTATGCTCTGTAATTACTAAAGTTTAAGCCCTTGTATAACTAGTCTGACCATAAATAATGTTACAAGTAACATGTAAATTTTTTGGAGATATTGGAATTGGTAGGCTCGACCTGGATATACCATGCTCAGAATATAAGCGTTATATAACTACAAAACGCTACAGTCTTAAGTACGAACAAAACCAGAGAGCACATGGCTATTAATGTACATTTACGTATTATAATTAGTAAATTGCGCATACTGATTCTTCATTGAGAATGGTGGAGCTTGTAGGAGTCATATGTAGGAGCATGAGGAGGTAGGTATTAACTACTTCTTCTGCTAAGCTGTAGTAATTTGTAAAATCAAAATAATAACTATTGAACACACTACATGGTGTAATAAACACAACAACGTAACTAGAAAAACGATGGAAGGTATTCAAGAAGTGTTTTAACAATATGTGTAAAAATATTTAATTATTTAAATATAAAACTATTGTAGGATCGCACATGGGCTTGTCGGTGACGTCACGAGGTTCCATCTGAAAATCAGCGCTGCAACCTCTGCAGCATTACGCTGAGTTGGAGACCTATTTTGTACTCATTTTTATTGACTGTATTAAATGTTATATTTTTATTATTATTTTTTTCATCTTTTAATCGTAATATTTTAAATATGTGTACCAAATAAATTATTCTTTCTTTCTTCTTCTTTCTAATTTGAAAATTTGGTAAAAGCTTTAAATATACATTGGCGAAAATTGTTTTAATGACTTGTAAATTATTTAAACATGTATTACATGCCTTATGTTAATCTGGTTATGCTCTGTAATTACTAAAGTTTAAGCCCTTGTATAACTAGTCTGACCATAAATAATGTTACAATTAAAAAAGTAAATCTTTCTTATTCAAATTAGGAATGCGTTTATTGTGTAAGAAACTTTGATAGATTTGCAGGCAGTTCACATATAATTTTACACCGTGATTATTAAATTACATTATGAATCAGGGCGTTAAAGAAAACAGAATTGCACTGATTGCTATACTATGCGCAAAGTAGGTATGGAGCCAGTAATTTTTAAATGGTTGCAAAAACCAGCCATCAACCATATGTTTGTGTCGTATTATCGACAGGTATACCAACGATTCCTCTGTCGAATACCTTAAAAGATCGGGGCTGTGACGGGCTGTAAAACCGAAACCCTGGAAGAAAGAAAATATTATTATTTGAAATGAAGATTCCCGCCAAGATCCTGTCGCGAATTATTTAACAAAACCTGTATGGGTGCTTCCCGTCGAAACACAAGACATGGTCAATGGCTCGGTCTTCATAACTTGTGGTCAGTACTAGAGTAGATGGGTTGCACAAATTGTTTATAATTCCCCATGGAGACTCCATACCGTATCAGTTCTTTTCACTTAAATAAATTTGTTTTTTATTAATCGCTTAGACTTCGATACCCATAAGTTTTATTATAATAATAATGTAATAACACTGTTTCTTTAAATATGATAAATTCACATTAAAATACGTAATTACAATGTGAAACAGAACTTATGGTCATACAAGCTAAATACAGAAAAAGATATACACATAGTACAGTAAATCTAAACTAAACCAAACCGACTTGTTCCGCTCCGAAGTACCAAACACCGAGAGTTAAACTGTACCGCCCTGCGGCGGCCATTAGAAACTTTAAGCAATGTTGTGTAAAAATGGAAAATTAATTAAAGGTTTCTGTTGAAAATTTTAAAGTAGAAGAATGGCGTTTAATGTAATTATTTATATTGAATAATACTTTCGAAATAAATTATTACGTTTAAGCATTTTTATTTTCATTAGTCACAAAAAATTCATAGTAATACTTAAAAAAACCTATGGTCAGCGGGTCTTCAAATTACAAGTAACATGTAAATTTTTTTGGAGATATTGGAATTGGTAGGCTCGACCTGGATATACCATGCTCAGAATATAAGCGTTATATAACTACAAAACGCTACAGTCTTAAGTACGAACAAAACCAGAGAGCACATGGCTATTAATGTACATTTACGTATTATAATTAGTAAATTGCGCATACTGATTCTTCATTGAGAATGGTGGAGCTTGTAGGAGTCATATGTAGGAGCATGAGGAGGTAGGTATTAACTACTTCTTCTGCTAAGCTGTAGTAATTTGTAAAATCAAAATAATAACTATTGAACACACTACATGGTGTAATAAACACAACAACGTAACTAGAAAAACGATGGAAGGTATTCAAGAAGTGTTTTAACAATATGTGTAAAAAATATTTAATGTTATCATACTTGACTAAGACTTGATGAAGTCTCTGCCGTATTACAATTTAAAAAAAAATCCGAACAAATTTTTCATTGACAGAAAGATTTTTTTATGTTGTTAAAGAATTCCCGGACTACCTCTAGTAGATTAGTAGATTTAGTAACCCTTAACGTGTCATATCCATAGAATTTCTATCGTTGCAACACGTCATGAAATAACTTATATCTGGGTGACGAGCACAAACAGTGTGATCATGAAATTACGATTATAGGTGGAATTGGTAATGAAAAGGCCGATGCGTTGTCCACCATCAGGTGAATAATTATAACTTCTGCATACATGTGAGGAGCAATACTCATTAGAGAAACGCTGCGAGTGGCTACTGAATGGTAGTGCATCATTCTTCTGTCACTATTTGAGAGCGCTCCAATATTACAAGAATTATACCATAAAATAAACATTTCGACGTCGTAATGACGTAGAATGAGAGAACGTACATGCTGAAAGTTGTTCATCATTATCCCCAGCCTTTTAAATGTCCATTACTGGACATAGGTCTATTCCATATATGCCATAGCCTATTCCAATGGGAGGATTTATCTCAGCTTGGCATAATCGCCGGACGTGGCACCTAGATCACGGAGCAAAGTTGTTGTCCGTCGTCTTAGACGCTACCACCCGTTGTCATATAGAAGTTATGAATATAAAATATAGAAATACTAAAAAATTATTAAGTACATACAAGTGGTAGCGCTGAGATGAGAACGCCAGCTAAAACTAATGAAGTAGACGGAGGACCTGGGTTCCGGTGGCGGCACCACCACCACTACGTGCCCCGCGGTGAAAACTCTTCCAGAAACCACCATGTCTGATAAATAATAGAAAATATATTTCGAAAATGTCACCAACCCGCACCGGAGTAGCGTGGCGAATCCTTCTCGACTCCAAAACCCTCGCAAATATTGTGAGGAGGCTTTTCTTCCAGTGGAGGACATTTACAGGATGTTCCTTAACTTTTGTTACTTTTTCTTCTATTATTACTTTGAATACATGTAAAGATCGCTAACCTACACTGGAGCAGCGTAGTAGCCTTTCCCGGGTTCAAAACCTTCTCAAATTTCTCAAAACAGGCATTTGACTGGTATTTTACAAGCTGACTGTTTTGTTTACTTACTTTACCACGTACTTAGTGTGATGAACAATGTAAAAACATGAATGCATAATTGGATCTCTCTTCTCTTTAGAATTCTGAATGTAAAATAGTAAAAAAAATATGTGAATTAGCTATTTCTATTGAAATAAATGATTTTTGTTATACTTTCATAGGGAATCGTACGAATTCAAAATTAAAGGTAGTCAAAATTAAGTAGTCCCCAAGTCTGAGCAACTATTGCTCACTTAGTTGTTTATCTCATTTACAAGATAACAAAGTAAAGGTGTTATAGAAGCGTCTAAATAAAATTAAAAAAAAATTTAAGAAATATAATGTTACGATTATTGGACAATGTACAGACAAAAGCCAACCCTTTTAACGCTTTACATCACAGGAACTTTTTTTGCTAAAATTTATAAAGAATTGCTTTATTACTGAACGAAATTCTGTCTAAAAGTATTCAAAGCCTCTTGAGAAGTGTCAAACTTAATTTTAACTTAAAGTGGGGAGTAAATTGTTTTACATTTGTTTGATAAATATTATATGAGTACGTAAACATTTAAGTGAGAAGAAAGATTTCCGTTTGGGTAATATAGCAGGTAAAGGAATGATAAAAGATTATTCATGTGCCAATACCTCTTATTGGACAAAATACATAATCCTAAAATATATATCGTCCTAGAAGCAGTTTATATATTTTTTCGATATCGAAACACTTATACTAGTGTGCTTGCTCAAGAAGTCACTTATAATGCTTATGAATATCATAATTTATATGAAAATAAAAATGCAGACCTCTGCCTGGATTTTAAACATACCTTTTGAACATATACTCCCATATGTTCAAAATTATATAAACACTTACCTTATTTCATATATGAAAATGAGACTTTGTTAAGTTAATATGTACAACGCTAGGTACATATAAACTCAGCTAGGTATATGTGTGTGTCCACATGAAGAATTCTGAGATCCTGTGTATTTTCAGAGTTTGTATTTGATCTATCTTCAAACCCACTAAAGGTAAAGATTCGTATTATGAACATCAATGTTTGCTACGTGTAGGCATACAAGTCATGAATATTTGCCATAATGTACGTAATACATCTATAAGAAAACCATTACAAAATCAATATTCAAGAAATACCATCTGCTGAAAGCTGACTCTCTGTAAATGCGTAAAGCATTACTGGTAAGTGTTTAGCTGCGGCGCTGTGGGCCGCGGGTTCGATTCCCGCACGGGACTAGTATTTTTATAGACTACAAATATTTTTTATCGGTGCTGGTTTGTCCATGTGCAATTTATGTACGTAAACTGCCTTCGCGACACAGGTGAAATTCCTACAGTGGAAGGTAATGTATTGTTTCTTGAAAAACAAAACATTACCTTCCACCAATTAAGACATATGAAGACAATTAACGTATTATTTCTTTCAAGAAAAGTCAGAGTATTTTACTAGCTTTCTCATTAGTCCTTTCATGTTATTGTTTTTGGAGTTGTCGTAATATTTCAGAGACACAATTCTTTGAAAAGCCTCTTTCTGAAATATCGATTAAGGGCTTTATATTTGCGCTATGCGTTGCCACAGCGTTAATAAAGAGTTTACTGTGACCAACAATATACATAAATAGAAAAAATAATTAAAGTTCAACTTTAAACAGTCCATTGGGAGGACAAAACTATCACAAATATCGAAATCAGTCACATTACTACAATTGTGCTATAAATTAATACAAAAATAATAGCATTTTTATTTTTTGTGTTTAGTCAAATAGGTATAGCTAAATCAAAAAATATGTATAGCTAAATTAAAAAATAATGAACATATTAAATGCACGTAGAAAGTACTACGTCAAAATGACATAATACAAAACTATTGAAAGTTTAATATTAATGTGAAGGTAATTATGAAAGGATAAATATGATAAGACTGTCGTGGTTGACAGTAACAGGGCGGCGCAACGGGGACAGCCCGGGGCATTCGCCTAATGAGTATCCTGCCCCTCACAATGTACTAAGATATGATAGTATTGCTCTAGTTTTGACGGCAGTTATATTATTCTCATTGGCGAATTCCCCAGAAAATATGCCCTGCAGGTCGCTTTAATACAACTACGTTCTGTGCGGCGACAGAGAATGGGTGTTGGATTGGGGTGAAAATCGTGGTGACAGTCCACTTAATAAGTGACTTCTGTAACCTATGGACACCTGCAAACAAGTTCAATCGAAGAAGGTTACAGGTGCGTTGCACCCCTGAGGACTAAGATGGAATGCCTCACAGCCTTTAATTATACTGGTTGTATACTACTGCTACTGCTTGGCGCCAGGCATGGGTAAGAGTCTGGGACCTACCCAGACGACATCTAGGCAGGGAAGGAATCTACCAGCTGTTAACGTACGTGATCACTTAAGTAAATATCCATACAGAGTCAAACATCTTTAACAATGTGCAAAATTGTTGTCTTTTTCCATGGGGTTGGTTTTATCTAAATAGTAGATAAAAAATTAATAACAAGGTATATATTATAGTACTATTGTGTTTTTGAGAAATACTAACGTGAATAATAACTAGTGATGTACATTTTTTCTAATTGTTTTTAATATTTAATCTATCTCAATCTAATATAGAGTTTCCTTACATCATCGACCGAAAACACTTGCATGGCATCTACTTTTTTTATTTTTCTCATTTCCAATGTTATCAATTTCCAGATGAATATTCTTGGAAATATTCAATTAATAAAATCACACGAAAAATCTTAAAAGCCCAGTCAATCTCGTCAAATACGCGCGACCTGCAACCCTGTCGATCATCCTGCAACTGAGCTGGCATAAACCGGTCCCTAACCCGGTGGAGCTTACGTGAATTCGTCGAGGAGAGATTACGCATACTCTAGCTTGGACTCTGTTGGGATTACACATGTGACGGGATCTCATGATAAGAACACAATAAGTATTTGTTCTGTTAATTTAAAAAGTTCCATTCCTTGGGTGCGTAAAGAAATAAAAAATCTGCTGCCCTTTGACAGAAAGTGGTATTACCATTTCAGCCAAAATGCCACACCGGAAATACACAGACTGGTGAAAACATCTTTAAATGAACGGTCCTTTTTTTGTTTATTTTATTACTTAACAAATATTTAATATAACTAGTACACTTCTGGGAGGATTTGTCTTAATAACCACGTTGTCTATTTATCTCTGTGCTGTTCTTTCTAGAAATAGTTACTTCGACATTTTTCGAATGCCGTTATATTTCCAGACATTAGTAAAATTTTACTATATCCACGGTACGAGATTAGATGAGGTATAAATATTCGACTGATTTTTTATTTTGAATTTTAATAATAGTTTTTCTACCGTTGCCCTTGTGTGTACTAAACGGCCTACGCAGATTCCTGGCCCGAGGTGGCCGCTCCGTGTGGACTAGACAAAACCCGGCCTTACGCGAAGGCGGATATCCGGTAGGTATTTAAAAAATAATGTATAATAATGTTGCTCTCCATCACTAATCTGTGAGATTTTGGTTCGGCAAATTCGGATTAATTTTTCGCTCTCAGACGGTCGCCAGAGCTATGTTTATTAGCTAGCAACGTTGCATCACGTGCAGGTGAGATTGGCATTTGGAGAAAAATATTATATTATATTGACTTATATAGTCATATTTAAGGGAAAAAATGCTATATTCATAAAAAATATTTAATGAAACAGTCGATAAAATCCATAATACACTTATTAATTATAATATTACAATTTATGCAATGTTGTCATAAAATTTGCTAACAAGGCTTATCTTACTCCGTCGCCAAGGCATATGACGGCTGCATCTAAGTTGGAAACAAGTTAATGCAGTTAAGAGATAATTAAATATTTTAAATATTAATAAAATAAAATTTATGTTTAAGAAATTTTAATTGAAATGTGTATCTAAAATCGTTTTTAACCAACCAAAAATTACAATGGGTACGCAATTATTTTCATTACAGTTTACAGTTGGAGAGTGGTCTGGGTTCATTATCATACGCAGTGGCGGAAACACTAAAATTGTTACTAGCAATTTTAAGTACTGAATTTACCACGTGCTCGACAGTGTAGGAAAATATTGTGAAGAAACTACAAAAGAAAAAGAAAGAAAAAGGAAGAAGAAACAACAGAATTTACATTTTTGCAACTCGTCATGAGTTACGCATTAAATTATATAAAGTTGAAAAAATTTAAAATCACTTATTGCCAGCCAAGCCAATTACGGCTAAGCTTTTCAAATTGGGGCAGATCTTTGTTGTCTGTATTACAACCAAACAATGATTAAAAATGATTAGTTAGATGGTGTTATAAATGAAGCGATATTGAAAAGCCGCGGAAGAATTCGATGGTCATTAATAGAAATATCTCAAAAAACGCTTCATATTTGATGCCTGTGATGTAACACTGTTATTTTAAGTTCATGCATTGTTCATTTTAATTACATATTGAAATATTTTGAGGACAAACTTCATGAGTTATCCAAGACTATTCTAACTTATTTCTCTATTATGTATGATATTACTCATTACATCATTAATTAAAATTATTATTAATATAGTTTATGTGTCTGAAAATTAACAAACAATTATTAAATTAATCAACGTCAGAACAATTCTTGCGAACAAGCCTGATATCGTGTTGGTGGACCGGGCATAGTCGAGGATAGTTTTGGTCGACATCACCATTCCATATGACGAGAATCTGGTGAAAGCCGAAACAGACAAGAAGACAAAATATCTGGACCTGGGTCACAAGGTGACCGACATGTCATCGGGTATTTCGAAATTATTCCGATAGTCGTCTCTGCAAAGGGGTTAATTCCAGTTAGCCTCTCGGAACATTTGAGGCGGCTGGGACTCAAGACGGACCGCTCCGAGCTCAAAATGCAGAAGGCGGTGCTCCTTGATACCGCTCGCATCGTCTGCCGGTTTCTTTCTCTTTCCCCCTAACCCTCAGCCGTCTGGTCTCTCCTGCCGAGAGCTTCCGTCTGGTTGGGTTGATATTTATTTATTTATTTTATAAGTATTTTAATTATAATGTATTTTAAGATGACTTATTTATTTTTTAGTATTTTATGTATATATGCATATTTATATACACCACCCAACCAGACAAGTATATACATATACTCGTCTGGTTGGGTGGTATTTACTTATGTAAACCGTAACCCACTTCATTATTATTATTATTATTATAGCAGTATCAGAAGAGAAATTAAACCTCAAGCTTCATTCAACTCAATATTACCGAAGTTATTCCATCTCTCTGTTACCAGTTATTTTAGATTAACATAACTCTGCTTCCAACTATCTACTTGAATACTCTGAAACGTTTGATGGAGTAGCGATTGAGTAACTAAACCTCTAGCCAAATCTAACATGGAGCTTTCTCAATTAACAAACTGAACGAAACAAAAAAAACCCTGATTTTTTAAATTTGTTATCTCCAAAATTCAAACTTTCTGGTTCTTTTCTGTTCTGTTCAAATATAATATACGGTGCAAATAACATACCTAGTATATTTATCTAGTTGGTACTAGCAAAAAATAAGTTATGTACTTGGTATAAATACAACATTTATGTTTTTGCAGTGATATATCAATAACATTATCAAGAACGCACAGTGTGCACCAGTGTTACCTAAAATAACACGGAAATGTTTTATATATCAAAAAATAATGTTAAAAACTTATAAATTATTTGTTTTTATTTCACCATAATCTGTATTTAGATGGCCCCTACAAATACGAAATTAAGAATACAAAACTAATTTTAATATTCTGTTCGTCACACAGTTCGTTCTCCAAATCCACCTTAATATCGAAGTACAAGTGTAACCTGGGTCGGTATCCCGGTGGCGATAACTTTACGTTTGTTAATTGCTATTGTTTCTTGCACCAAAACCCTTTTAAATAAATTTAGAAGAGGCCATTACCCACCAGTAGGTCATTTACAGACTTCTCCTTTGTATCCCACAGACAAATGATGAACAGTTTGGATGTAACTTTGCTTCCCAGCTTGGTAAATATAGCAGTAATTTTCAAAAGAATAGAGATAGAAGAAAGGAGAAGAGAAGATGTATTAATTGTGTAGTTTCTAGAATAAATTATTTTGCATGATAATGGAAAATTCAGACAGTTAACAAAAATACTTGTTGTACTTGTGCAAGACGTAATGCTCGGTGGTAGCGCACTGGCTCTGTTAAAACCAATCTGCACTACTCTTAAAGATTCCTACGTTGTCTCCAGATGATCAACTCACATAGGTAAATTATTCCAGTTCTTTACTGCTAACTTCGTTCGTAACCTTTTTAATTGTCGTCCTTATCTGCAAACGGTGTCCATCCTCCTTATGAACGATACCTAATGGCAAATCTCGAACCTGGTGAATCAACTGATGGCGGAAAACCCACCCGTCGACCGCGAATCCAAATCGTACAGGGTAGCACCATTAATGTATACGCAGAACTTCCTGAAGATACGTAGGAAATTGTCTATATGTGTGATTGTGCGATGTATTATAAAAAATAGCAAAATATTACTTTAAAACTTGCAACTAATTATAACGTACACAGACAGCGACGCGAAGTAACAAAGGCCGTAGCGTTCGACTAATGAGCGCCCTACACTTACAATACACCAAGATAATATAACACCTTGCCCTACTAGTATTGTATTATGTTGAATTAATTGTCTGGAGCACACCAAGCAAGTCCCTAGCGTCGCAGTTTTAAATGGCATTTTTCAATCATTTTTACTTCATTTTACCTTTTTCATTTTACATATTTGAAATATATTTTTTATGTCTCGCCCGAGTTAGGGGCACTGAAATTGTTAATGGTAAAGAGATGATTTGTTCACGCTTAGGAAAATGTCTTATACTGGAGCAGAGTAGTGGGAAACTCCCCGACTCCTCGATGCAAGGGAAGTGCAATGATATAAGTACGTTAACATACCTTTATATTTTTTTATGGTAATGGCAATCGAGTAAACGGAATATTTGATGGTAAATGATTACCGTCGCCCACATACAGATAAAAGAATAGCATTCTTCTCTGAACCAAACAGAGTATGATAAATATAAATATTTCTTGCTAAAAATGATTATGAATTCATATGTTATAAAACCCTCATCTCGGTGAACTTAAATACTTTTCGAGAACATACAGCTAAAAGGTCATAGTATTATAATGATTAAAGAGAAGTAGAAATCCTGCTTTAACGCTGAAAGGAATTTAAGACCACGCCATAAACATAATCCTCTCACTGTTGGCATTAGCAAGCTCCGTCCAAGCTATTGTTTTGCTCCTATTCTAATGTTTGTAAAATCCAACGGATTGTTTCAAGCAGCCTAGTTACATTTGATAAATATAATTCATTTTGAAAAGAAGTATTAAAGAAAAGAAAAAATTAAAAACATTTTTTTTTTGTTCGTGTTTAAAACAATTTTGTAGCCATATTCTTTAACGTGGTAAAGCCATGCAGTGACTTTAGACTTTTTAGATAGACTTCTGACCACGACCTCAAAGAGTACCGACTTAAAGTAGATCTTGATGTTTCGGCGTTTCGTTTGGTGAGTGAGGTAACCGGAGGCCCACTCCCCCTCACCACTCCTTCCCTACCTATACCTCTCCTAAAATATTCTTGAGGTCGGCAACCCACCTGCAGCTCCTCTGGTGTAGTAGGTGTACATGGGAGACGATAATCACTTACCATCAGGTGAACGGCCTCCTCTTTTGCCCCATTTCCAATAAAAAGAAAACACTCAGTTGCATAAAAATCTCGACATGATCGGTAATAGAAGAGAGCCTAGTACTTAAAAGTTTTCGAATTTGATATTACGTTTATTATATTCTACACATAATTATATTCTCTGGCATTTAGTAACTCCGTTGCAGCTACATACTTGCTGTCCCATATAAAGATGGCAGGCTTATTTGGGGCCGGCTTAAAGCGTTATAATTACACACTCTCACGGAATACCGTAAAGCATAATGTAACATGTTGATTAAACAATGCCGGAAACCCATTACTGGTAAAGAAGCAATCCATTATAGCTCTTCAGACTTATATATGATTTGTACCGTTTCCCTGAACACTCACCACAATTCAGTTTGTTCCGAATAAAGACTGGTGAAAAGTGGGATGAGATGATTAAAGAAAACATCCTCCATATTAGGTCAACGGCCTAGAGCGCACTTTTTTCCTCACAGAGTATGGAAGGGAAACTCAGCGATGAGTATTTTTATAATCACCTTAAAATCCTTTATTATCAGAAACATGAAACAACAGATCCATGTGATTTAATGAGTCATTATAAAATAATTTAAACTGTTGCACCAATTCATAAGTTAAAACTAGTAAAAACCATTTAGAATTGTGCTGAATTTTTTTATATATATCTAGTAAAAACATAACTAAGCAACTTGCGCAGTAAAGTTAAGATGCCTTGTAAAGATGCTTCCGATATTTGCCGACCCTTGTCGGTATAACGAGGTGTCACACTGAGATAATTAATTTGTAAAACCGCTTCCAAACTCCTTGTGATAATTTTACAACTTCTAATTAATCAGAAAATGTGTAATAGGTACGGTATCGGTATTAAATAAACGTATTAATAATCTTCAAGTAATGACAACCGCCTATTTTAGCCCACTGCTGATTATTGGCCTTGATGCGCAAAATATTTAATCGATATTTTAATAAATGTATTTACATTTATTACGTCTTATACAAAATAATACTATTATTGAGAGAACTCCTTTCCCTTTCCCTTTCCCCTTCAGACAAGGCGCGCCGAAACATAAATACTCGTAGGACCATGTGTGATTGGAGGCCGTGTAAGCAGGCAACAGACTCCGCTACCCAAAGTGCTTGAAAAATTTCAAATTCACTCTGAAACTAGTCACTCAATATTTACGGGATATGTTAGGGGCAAATGCTCCACCACAATCTACAGTTGCACGTTGGTGCGCCGACTTGAAATGTGGAAGAATCCACCAACACCCACGCACGGGTCGCCTTACTACAGCAGTGACCGAAAGACTGGTCAAAAAATTCGCAAAAATTGTTTTATCAGATCGTTTTATTACTGAAGAAACAAAAATGTCGATAGTTAGTGTGAATAACATTTTACATGAACGCTTGGGGATGACAAAATAATCGCGCGTTAAGTACCCAGAATGCTTACCGCATCGGTGAGCACAAACAAAGCAGACTATTATATCCCAATGCTTTTAGGAGCTGTTGCAACAATATCGTGATCGTTTTTTGGCGATTTATAGCAGTAGACGAAAAGTGGCTTCACCATTTAGATCCCGAAACAAAATTATAGTATAACTTGGAAAAGACTATCATCTCTAACTCCTAAGAAATTCTAGGTGAGTCCTTCCGCCGGTAATATCATGAGATAGTAATGATTGAATTCATGGAACTATTGATACAGGCACGATGTATGCAGAGCAAATTAAAAACTTGCGCAATTATATTCTCGAGAAACGGCGATGCAAACTCGCAAAAATTGTTTAAGTGTTGGTCAGCAGATCTATCATAATGTGTTGACTAATAGGATTTCAAATGGCGGAGTTTTGGCATTCTCTGCCAGTCAACATAGGGCGAGGAGAAATATAGTGATATACGCATCAAAGTGAAAATTATATAAATATTCATCGAACTGTTAGTAGTCTACTGCTGGAATAGGCTTCTCCTAGTGATTTTTGCTGTATTGCCACACATAAGGGGTCACATAGTAACCATATTTTCAAACGACATATGCCATGAAACTTTTAGGGATTCACCCATAGTCGACTCTTACGACACCCAAAGGAAGAAAGGGAGAGACAAATTATATCACGCCGCCACCATACGTCATCACACATACACAAAACAAATTATAGCCTCTGTAAATATTTGGATTGAATTCTGGCATTTCATTAAAACTATTCCACAATTTTCCGCTATCGTGTGAACATATAAACAGTTTTACTACACGGAACACTTCCGTACCCAAAATTACATGCACGCGAAAATAAGATAAGATATCTAATGTAGCTATTCGTACAAATATTTATCCCGTTTTATGAATATTACATTTTTAATAATTAACACAGCTAAACCTATGTATCTCATCATGTCCACTTTTCAAAATAAGAATACTACCTAAATTGGGCTTTCGCAACCCGGGTAGTAGGGTGGTAGTATCTTTTTATTGGATTGGGGTGACAAACGAGTTATCAGTAGACAAATGGCAAGTGGCTACTGCAGCCCATGGACACCTGTAAATAACTACAAAATGGAAGAAGGTTACATGTGTCTACCACCCAGTGATAAATAAATATTTTTTCCACGTATATTTTAATTGCCTGTGGACTCATTTTCTGCTTAGTCTCCTGTGTAGATACCACAATTGGACTCGACAAGCACGATCCTCTTGACGGATCTGTGAACGACGTACACGTAGACCATAGTCAAACAGGCTGTTTGGCACAATTTGAGGACTAACATTTCATATTGATACATGACAATGCCGATTGTCATACAGCGAGGCGGTGTCAAGAATGTTTACAAAGAGAAAACATCCAACAAACTGTGGCCAACTCAGCCGCCTAACTTTAATCTCATCGAACATGCATGGGATATGTTCTCTGGTCTTTCTCGATGGGTTTTAAACGGTACAACAGCCGAGAGACCTTAAATTCCACCACACACGACTACCTCAGGAGGATGTTAATAACCATATTGATTACATGCAGAATCAATGCAAACAAGTTTTAAACACCCGTGGACGAACACTCCAATAAATATTTGTTATCAAAAAAAACATTAAGAAAAGTGTATAATGTTTTTTGTAGCGAGTCTTAGTCGTATAGTCATTGTTTTGTAGTAATTAAATATTCATGACCAATTTACTGTGTTTTAATGCATAAAAGCAATGAACAATAAATATCTAATAAAAGCAAAAAGATATGATATTAAAATGAAACTAAAAATATTCAAAAATCAATAGAAGTTACTTAGATATCTTGGATACATTTAAATATATTACATTATAGAAACATCTTTTATATTATTATAGACTCTGTAATATTGATTTTGAGAGCTTATTATCTGTCTCGATCTATTTATTCATATTATAGTAAAAATATTTTTACGATAATAAACGCTAAGAATAAATCACAGGAATTAAGTTTTCTGTCGATAAAAGAAAAACTATGCAGAAATGTTAGTGTATGTACCTTTAAAAATAATCCCTCGTCTGGAGAGGTAATTACCTTTTATATTTTTTACTTTTAAAGGGAGCGAAGTCGGGTACTTATTGTGGGTAAATACCCATAACTACTAAATAGTAGAACATTTAACACAAAACAATTTAATATTATAGTACACATATATACTACCTTTTGCCCGCTATTTCATAAGCTTATAATCTATGACCATAGTGTAGTTTTATATATAATGTTGTTTCTTAATATATAGAAAAGCTAATTCATAGGCTTTCGACTAGTGAAATGTTAGACATTTAAATAATTCTATGTTTTTTGTTATGTCCCATTCTGGTCCCGGTATCCTCGATATCCCGGTATTTTTCTTTGATTAAATGTATAGACACTAGAAAGTTATTAACTTTCGAATTGTGAAATCTACAGTACCATCGCTTCATTAATTTTTCAGTATTACAAAAAATTATGTTCGGTGCTATCCCTGTATCTTATACCAACAGGTTATTTGAGAATATGTTTAATGTCCAGCTGAACCCTGACATGCTTCACAGAGACCATTTTTGTAAGTACTGATTTTCTTTGTTCGAACATAACCTATAAATTTGAGTTCAATCGACCGACTACTTTTCTAGTTTTAAGAGCAGAATTAATATAAACAAGAAAGATTAGTATTGTAATAATTTTAATATTAAATACAGTGTATAGTCTAATCAAAACATTGTAACATAACAATATATTACATACCTAAAATAAAATAAGTACGAGTAGCATAGTAAAACCCAACCAGACGGGAGTCTGGGCATATTATTTATTCTGTGTTAGACACGGTTAGGGAAGGTTAGGGAAGGGAACTGACCTATGAAGCGAGCAGTATCTACTTTCTGCATTCTAAGCCATAACCTGAAGTGTTAAGTGTGGTTACTACAGATTTTCGACAGGCTAATCGATAGTTACTCATTTGCAGAGACGATCATCGGAATAATTTCGGTGGACTCACCACTCCACACGTCTGATAGTTTGTCCCGACGAGTCAGTCCCAGAAAGATTGTCTTTTCTGTTTCGGTTTTGAAGAGTTTCTCATCATATAGGAAGGTAACCTCATCCAAAATATTCACGACTGTGTCTGATCCAACAATAAAATTAGGTTTATTTAAAAATAGTCCTATCAGTGATGGTGGTGCAGTCCCGCTTGAACCTAACGCACTAATTTTGGACCATGGTCTCCAACATGTACTTTTACAGTCTCCAATTCACGAGACCGAATTCAAAGTGAGCTCCTGTTGTGAAGTGTTCTTGTTAATAGTTTGTGTCTTTACTGGTGATTATGATACCATCCTGGCCGATTTCAACTACGGTCACAATTTCCGAATCAGTCGTCGCCTACGAAAGATAAGTTATAAGCCCACAAGTATAATACAGAGGCACTTACTTGTCTTGTAACGTTTGTGCGATACGGTTAAAGTAAGGGTCAGACGCGATGTGAATACACGGGACGCAACACAATATAATTTGTATGTTGCACAAATATTGACTCCGGCTGGAATTTAACCACTGAAACTACGGTTCAACACAGTCAGATACGTCAACCACTAACTACTAGCCACGTCGGCCGTAAAGGACATCTTTACAAATATTCAGAAAACGCCTAACGACCTTATGTGACATGGATGAACGATTCATTGAGATGATGACAATCTCAAATGCTTATTATAATAATTTGCTTAATCATCCTTTACGTATCGTTTCGAAGTTTTACTTGATCCATATATTTAGGATCTATTAACCCTTAACGTGTTATCTCCTCTATTAACTCTCTGTGTTTGGAGTAGGTTCCCGTGTAGGTTCTCTACACACACGGAAATACCAGTATCTAAAGGTATACAATTATTGGAACAATGCAGTGAACTATGGTTTGGACAATCCAAAAGATATACGATTATAATCTTGTAATTCTTCTTCAAGATCATCAGCCAGTACAGGACTTGTCCTCTATTGAAAATGGCTGTTTTCATAAAAGTGCAACTAAAGCTGGCATGATATACAAGAAAGATTACCTATACACACCACGCAGGCGGATTGCTGAACTCAGAAAGCTCGTTATTCCTCACCATTACTCCATTGGATTTGCGTTCAATATAATCGAATAGATTTTTGGCCTTCAATCGGTTGACTCGTCCCTAATTAGCAGGGCATACGGCATGCAGGTCGACACTTGATGAAAAAGTTATATATGTGTTACATGTTACATGTCCTTTATTAAGAAACCATATACGAACCAAGAAAAGTCCAAAACGCACATATGTGGACTTGAGATTGAAATTTATAGTAATAGCGGCACCGGGGATCGAACATGAAGTTTAATTTTTCCGGACCGAGATTTCCCACGTTTAATTACCAACCTTTCCGTGTAAACATGGTTAATACTCTATTTGCATCTCACGCCGTGCGATATCGCGCATATGAAAATCTGCGACATCTTTGCTTCTTCCCGTGGGTATCGTAAGATTCGACATTGATACGAAATTTAAATATTGTTTTATTGATTTTATCACAATATTATTATTGTTCGAATGTGCGATTAAGACACATTGCAGAAAGAATATTTATCACCTAATCTGATATATTAAGATTAATTTAATATTAATTAAGACATTAACTTTTCAAACTGATCAGTACTCTCAGTATGAGTGTTTAACTATTATATACTACATTAGTTAGCATATAATTAAAATTCGTATGAAAACATCAGTAGGTTCCCGTTCAGAATTTCCGTCGCATTACTAAGAAGGGATTGACCGTAATTAACCTAATATACGTAAATGATATATAGTTCGAAATGAAAATTGTGAAAATCTGAAAAGAAAATTTTATAATATATTGACAAAAATTTTAATTTTGTTATAACTTAGTTTTTAAACAATATTAATTTTTTTTTTATTTTTTCTTTACAATTATATTGTACTGTTTAATAATCTAAGACAATATAGTTAATTGTTTTTTCTTTAACATTTAGTGGATCTGAAATTGCTGCCCGACATCGGTCTGAATATGATAGGTATAGTATTTTTGAAATGGTTAGTATCCCATCTATTCTCCTATCTCCCATCTAATTTAATCTGGCATTTCCTTGTATCGATATTAACGACACCCGCGGAATGAGTTGGAGTGGCAACTTATCTTACACCGCCACCACATTCCATAATTGTTATCAATACATCTAAACTAACAATAAAAATGTAAATTTTTCGGAACTGTAGCCAGGTAATCAATCAAGCGCTGGTTCCTTCTTCATCAAACTTTATTTCAAATATAATTGCCTAGGTCTTACTACTTACAAGTATGTAAAATTACACAAAGAGTTCAAAGAAGTTTATATACTCACTTTAATTATCTTCTTCTGACGCCTCGTTTAAACAGACAAGGGAGTTCCAAATAAGACAACTTAACCAACTTCGCAAGTTGCTTAGTCACGTCCCTACCGAAATAAAATAGATAAGCTGTAAATTTTAAATTAGAAACATTCTGCCCTCATTCGTTTGATCGCGTGTTCTCGTTGTAACTAGCTTATGAATACATAAATTTAAGGTTTAGGAAAATTTTCAATACTCGCATATAACTAATTATCTCGTTTCCATACATTTTGAAGAAGTTTTGCATAGTTTATATCTCACGAAAACATTATAACAAATAACGATTTGACGACAAAATGAAAATTGGTAATTACTTACATTACAAATAAGTCATATTCTAAAATTACTTTTTATGTTCAATAACTGAACTGAACTGAAAACTATTACGTGAATATTCATAAAACACTTTGTAAATATTTACCTATTTTAAACATATTTACCTAAGGGCCATTTATTATTTTGTTTATATATTTTATTTTCCTAATCTTTGTTATATTTGTCTTTTGGGGAAACATAAAGTAGCGGCAACAGTAGACCAAATGTCAGTATGGAAAGTGCGCATAAATGTTTGTAAATATAAATTTCAGAATAAAAGGATGTTTCTGTGAACAATTTTCAGGCAGTATAACTATAGTTCATTTATTTAGACTATTAATGAACAAAAGTTTATTGAAAAATATCTCAGTCTGTACATGTGTAAGCACTCTCAAAAAACTCTTATATCTCTTAAAAAACGAGAATTACGATCATTTAATTATTTTAGACTATTACGTGGACTAATTACCTAATTATTACGTGGACGGGGCTATATCTTGTTGCCACTCTTGTACAAAACTGTAAAAAGGTATTTTTATCTCTGTCAATTTCCCGGAGGGTAAATACGACGCAACCTGTGAAATTCGCGTCAATGCGTGATCGACTAATCAGTCAATCATCGCTGTTTAATGTAGGATAAAAGTAAAACAGTCATAAATGTTAAAAATTGGTCTGGCTAGAAATTTAATGAAAATAAATCGTGTTTTTTTTCTCCAGAAAAACGAAAAAGGAGGGGTAAAATATATATAGAATTCTCATATCATACATAAATCTTTAACAACAATTTTACCGTTAACTACTCCGATTTTTATTCCGAAATTCGATAAACATTGATTATTTACATTTTATCAGTATGTCTTAAGTCATCTTCAAAAAAAACAAAAAATTTAGTATTCTTACAAAAAGTCACATGTATTAGAAGGTTCTTACTCCGTTCACTGTAATAATTGGTCCAAGGTACCTCTATACTATATGTATACTCTATTCTCGGGCTCACAGTCCTATATTGTGGCCAGGCACCACGGCCAGGCAGGTCCTAAATAGTGTTTAACACTCTTCCAGTGTCAAAATTATATTATATCTATTTTCAGATATAAATCCAATCAAGCGTGAAAAATTGTGCAAATATATCTTCGGTAAAATGATAGTTAACTTTTACCGAAGACCGGTTGGACCGATGGCAATAAAACGAAAAATGACGATTTCCACTCTTCGATTGAATTTCCAATTACAATGTACACATTCACTATCACTTGTGGCATATATTCTCAATATTATAAACCAAAACCCTAAATATAAAATTTTAAAGACACAACCATGACTCGCCGAAAGTCTACCTTTATACTCTGTCTACGATATTTCCCGTATGTTCTCAGATAGTATGTGAGATTACTCTGTGATACAAGATATATAACAGCAGTTCCTTTTTCTCGAGCACGGTGCTCTATATGTTTAACAATCGTGCGTGTACAATATATATATATAATACAAAATTATATATATATATATATTGTACAATATATATATATATATGCATTACATTATTTATTTATAATATGCCTATAAAGAAAATTCCTATATAGTGCCTCGAAGCTCTTTAACTATATAAGCATTTAAATGTGTACTGAGAATTCCATGATTATACCTATAACATAAATAGCCGCAAGCTCAAAATTTTCTTAATGACTAAACTTAGGAAACTTTACGTCGAAGCTTCGAAACGGGTGAGGAAAAGACTTATCGCTGTATAACTTGTAACCTTATTATTTAAAGAGCAGTGTCACTTTCAAAAAGTTATTGTTGAAAGTTATTGTTGAAATTAAAAAAAGGACGTTTCTGTTTTATATTTAATAAATATATTTTGTACTGAAAATTATTTAAAAATATAATGTGCTTACTGAGGACTTTTGAAATAAAACGTATGTTGTCAACACCATTCTAAATTAAGGTACTAGTAATAATTAAAAACATGCACGTAGCGTTGCACTTAATGTCATGTTGCTCTTACCTAAATGACAGTTAATTGTGATCATGAACAATGAATTTGTTCAACTAGTAGGTTTTATTTAATAACCAATAAATAGTTTTTAATCAATAAGTAATTCCGTATTAATCTAATGTTGCTCACAAATTTGCATGTAGGAATTAATCGTGCGAAATATATGTATTTTAATTTAGTCTGTGTTAACTTTGCTTGTGGATAACTTCGATAGAACTTCTAACGGCGGCCACAAACCGATTCGGCTAAATTAAGTTTGGAAGTTTCCAAGTATACGCGAAGAAAGTAGTAAGAATCTGATAATAAACAGTGTATAATATATTATATATATACTTTATTATCAGATTCTAAGACTAAGGATTACTGCAGAGTACATACAAGCAGTATCCTGGCTCTAAAATGGCAGTCGTAACTAATGTTACTATGTTCATAATTTTTTAATTAAAAATTTACATTATTTACGTAACAAATATTTTTGACTAAAGGAGGTAACCCGATGCGTAAAGCCGATAATCATAATCCTAATTGCCCTATATCCGAAAGTGAGCTGTGGTAGACTGGTGATAAATGAGTTGAACCCAATAAATTATTTTATTATCTAAAATAAAGTAGCATCCTGTAAATGACCCTCAGAGGGCAAGGGTATCATCTCAATATTAAGGGCGACTTCAAGCCGAGAAGGACCCGCCACAATGCTTCCGTGCGAGTTGACGGACTTCACAAAAAATATTTCCTCATGTCCTCGAAAAATATTAACGACTAATATTAGATTATAAGCCAAAATCTAAACACTTAAATTCTGAGCAGAACTCGTTGAAAGGCACAGAATGTCTCGTACTATGTCGATTACAGTCATACAATACCCAGTAATGCCGTCAAAGTGCGGATTATCTCACAGGAGGGTCGCCCTTAACACCTCTTTAGAACGGGAAGTGGATAGAGTTTGTCACCAGTATTATAGAAGGCCGTTAATACTGATTTTTCAAACGAAACGAAATTGAACTAGTCGAATAGTGGTTTGTGTATACATATAATCACTGGTTTGTGTATTGATACATTTCACGAACAATAATAAAAAGGTCGCTTGAAGTATATAATGTTATTATATAATGCTAAGGCTTAAGAATCTGCCGCCCACTTTCTCCCTATGTGTCTCATAAAAGTTGAGTAACGAAACACCAGTTATAGCAATCTCAGGCAACATCACAGGCCCAACCACTCGCCCCACATCCTATCTCCCAGAGAGGCGAAAAGTGGATTGCAGAGGCCCGTTTCGTTACGTTAAGTCATGGCAAATGAAATCCTGTAATCTCTGCCTAACCCTATGGGTGACAGGCGTGAGTGTCCTTCTTCTGATGGAATTTGTCCAGTGCCACGGAGGCAGTTTACATACATATTGCAAATGAACAAACATCCAAACCCGGTATAGTTGTTTGTACTCCATACAAATACTTATCGCGTGCGGGAATCGAACAGCGACCCGCAGTGTCGCAGCCAAATGCTTAGCCCCTACGCCACCGAGTGATCTATACTTAACATAATTTAATTATCTCGCCACCACACAGATATTTATAGTTACAGTATTTGTTGAATCTGACAGTAATTTAAACAGTGCCAGGTACATACATAAAGTTTCGATTATTATCGACAATCCCTCTTGATATAACCTGTTAAGCTTTGTTGGAGTGGTAAATATGAATATTAGTTATGTTAATAGCATTACTAGTATCCTTCTAGAAAATTATAAATCCGTAGTCTGCCCTCGTGGGTTTTCCAAAAAAAGAAACTGTGACTGATGGCAGCCAACTCACTTGACTGGAGAACTAATTCTATCTTTGATCAAAATGAAGCATTTATTTCAAAATGCAGCCAGTCTTTTTGATACTATACGGCAAAGAGCATGTTTTATATGTAAAAATAGTCGATAACCACAGCAGGTTCCGTGCATATTTTTAAATTTACATCTAATTGCTTATTTTGCTTGAGGTATACGTAAAGTCAAAAGGTACTACAATCAAACAGTAACTCAAAAGTTCATTAACTTATTTCCTGAGATATGCCTATATCTTTACGTTCGTTTTTTTTTTTTGGAATAGCTGTTATGTATTCACAACTGAAACCGCTTTTTACAGTTATTAGTATAGACAGATCTACAAACAAAGTTTTAACCATATTTGATGATAACTTTGTTAAAACTATCTAACATCGACCGAAAACCGATCCAGAGAAATGAAGTTACCACGGGAAGTTTCGAATGTGTTAGTGCGAATCTAGAGCACTTGTTGTGTAGGACTTAACTTTCTTCTCATATAGTTTAATCCGTTAAATTTTAATTAACATAACATTCAACTCGGTGCTTAAATCAAAATCGAAAAATATCTAGGACCTATAGCAGAATGACTGGATCACTTTTTGTCACCTTTTTTAATGTCTCAAAATTAAATATTTCTTTACGATGCAGAAAATTTGTGACGATATGAATAAGCTCTTACGACCGCATGTCAAATACTATGGTCTAACTAATCTTTTAGTCGTTTCAACCCACTCCTTTTTTCTTCTTTTTTCATTTTGATCACGATAGAAATCGCAAATAAATTTCGAAAAACTCATAAGTACGAGCCCTCAATATAGGGAATTGAACTTGGGTATCCCGATTCAGATTCCCTTACTACTGAGCTATTGTGACCCTAATTTGTAACGTAAAGTTGATCTAGTATTTATAATTAGAGTTTATCAAAGAAGCCACCATTTCTCGTACCAATCAGGATTTGCAAACTGACGTACGATTTATGTAGTCTTAACTCTGATGGAAAGTGAGCTGAAAGGATAAAAATGTCTAGACCTCTGACCAACCCAGTGTTGGGTATACGGTCGGGAGACCACATATTTTTTTGTAAATCTGCTGTCTATCGAATATTTTCTAGGCTTTGTTATCAAGGTAAATAGGTACATTGAAAATTTCATCATAACAGCCTGTCAGTAGTCTATTCCTTAAATAGGTCTCTCCTAAATATTGCCACAAATGCACGTTCCTGAGCCTCCGGGAACATACACAGCCTTTACCTGCACGAGATTGCCACTCGAGAATCTTTCTTCTCCAACGGTTGAACTCCAAAGACTTTCGGGGATTTCACATAGCCTTAGTCTTACACCTTTCTGCAATCGGATGGGTTTCGTGTTCTGATTCGATACTCGGACAGACATCGTAGCCTCATTGTAAAAGCAACTCGATACTTCAATATACCGAGAGTAAATCTGGAAAAAGAGCCAGATTTCGACTTAATCGAAGGCTTTCTCATAGGCCACATACGATAGTCATAGTACACATCGTCTTTGAAAATTTGTTTGAAGATTTATAAATCATTATAACCACCAATAAGCCATAAATGGTTCACTACATGGCATAAGCTTCATGACTTAAGGAGATTTAGTTATAGGTAGCCTAAACCTATGGATTTACGTATAATAATGAAACCAAAAATGAAACCGGAAAACCGACGGTAGATTCGATTCAGTTGCCCATCATCTTTAATCTGAATCTGGCTCTGTACCAATTGGAGACTTTTCCGTAATCACCTCGTGTGACTGGCGGATATTTCGTAATTTTTTTAATTATTCAAATGAATTCTTATATTTACGCGAACACTACACGTTTTTGTAGTGCAGGGGGACTCCCGTGACCATGGCTGCTGTAAAGCAATCGAAACTGGAATATAAAATCAAAATCAAACGCGATAATCCGTAATCCGTAATTAATAGTCTAATTTCAAATATTCAAATGAAGACAAGAAAGATCCAAAATTGTTAGTATAGAAAATTCCTCACATAAGTAATAAGTATTTGAGAACTAATAGGAATTTGGTTTTATTTACTAGTAGCCACAGGAGTAGGTCGTCGTGAGCGAATATTGTTGCTGCTGCCAACGCACTCAACTCAAAAACGTGTCGCGCTTCTTGCTCCCAAAGGCCTCGTGTCGGCAAACACACTGTCCAAGCACTGGAGAACCGAGAACGTCTATCAACAGCAACCAGAAAGTAGAACGAAGATATTTGTAAGAACTGTAAAATGTGTCATTTTGACCTATTCGTACATCGAGCAAATCTGCGAGCCAGCATGTTTATCCGACATGACAATGCTCTGCGTTCGCGACCCATAGATCATGGCTGTCTGGGCAGCAGAGTCTAAGATTCGAGTGATCGAGACGTCTGGTACTTCGATTGCCGAGCCGCTCGCTAAATATGGCAAAACCTGCCATTGAAAGGGGGATATGTCCAGTGGACTTTTTAATTTCGTGGTAGAAGAGAAATATTGAAGGTATTTATTTCATTGTGTCAAATTCGCAATATACCTGATTTCATCTAGATTACCAAAACTTCAGTGATTCTGTGCTTGTAACTTCCCCAATCATAAGTTCGACTGGGGAGCAATTGCTATACAATTCACAGGACAATATCGTCTTACTTTGACATTGTTTACCAAAACTCTCACACAACGTTAATTTCAGGACACTTGACGCTTACTTGTTCTTCATCTGGTGAGTATTACAAAAATTTTTGCTGTACCATATTTTATGTTTAACAGAATTCTGTACAGCTTATCAAAAAATATTATTTAATTTTATATATTTTGACTTCTGAAAGTTCAAACAGTTTTTACTAGTACAGGGCCATATGAATTCATGGAACATAAATTGTCACATGATTTATGTCAAATAAGTGTTTATACATATTATTATATTGGACACACATACCTACTTGACCTAGTCTCTAGCTAAGAATGCCAGTGTCTAGAATGTGGTGTTTGCGATATGATACAAATATAAATAATCATAGACAATGCTCAATAAACAATCATGGCACAAACATTTATGTTTATCATACAAATTTTTGCCCTAGCGTAATTCGAACCCGCAGCCCTCAGTGTCAAAGATATCGACCGATGAATGTTGCTGTGCTATCTATACTTAATATTATAAAACTACTGGACCCATATTGAAAATTCTTTTACTTTTATAAGCTCAATTTCGCCAGATGGTTAGGTTCTTCTGTTATTATCTTAACATAAAAATCATAATACAGAATTTCAGAAGTATGTGAAACAATCCAATATCGTGACAATAGAATTTCAATTCTTTCAAACGTCAATACGGAAAGCCAAATGGAAAATGGTTTATCCAACGTATTTAAATAGAAAATTTAAATACCTTACACCATATTATATATTTTTTCCATTACAAATGCGAATAGTACTTAAAATATAACATGCAATATATCTTTTTTCTAAATGCTTTTCAAGATATAAAAATTACTTTTTGTGTGATTATTAAGAATAAGGTTCTCGAGTGGCAGCCACGTACAGGCAAACGCAGTGTAGAACGACTCCCCACAAGATGGAGTGACGACCTGCGCAGTGTTGCGGGAAGTCGATGGATGCAAGTGGCTCAGAACCGGGCTTCGTGGCAATCTTTGGGGGAGGCCTATGTTCAGCAGTGGACTTGTGATAGGCTGAAATGATGATGATGATAGCCATACAATAAGCATTTCTGATAAAAAGTTCTAACTGCTTCGGTGATACATATGATATTTTTCTACTTTTGTATGTACTACTCAACATATTATTTATGTGAAAATATTTTTCGAAAATATGAATTACGTCATTATGAACAAAAACATACATTTCTTAAATATAAAGACTGGGTAAAGTTGATAACCGGCCCGCTCCAAATAAAGGTTTGCAACTGTGAAATGGTTTTGCGCCACACAGGCATTTCTTTTGCGCTCTAAACGTGGTGGAGCCTGGCTACCAAGGCAAGCGACCGGGACAGTACTACGGCCTCGCAGAAGTAGAGGCATCTTGTGCTTCTGCGTTTCGTTTGGTGAGTAAGGTAACTAGAGGACCACTCCCCCTTTTTCTTCTAACCTTATATACTCACCTCAGAAGTCTCAAAAGCCAGAGGAACAAAAAGTAACTGTCCACCAAATTCGAGTACTTCTGATGCCTCTCCGCAGTGTCTGTAGATCGGCAGTACACCTTTGCGCAGTGTCGTTAATGTATTCGCGGCAAATGTACTAACACAACAAGAGCACGCTGGACAATGTCATTTAGTGCGCGGTTATAAGAAAATCTTACGACATCTCAGGCAACATAATCCATGGTGGCGTTAACCATCCCTCCACAAACACAACGATAGGAAAGGCACGCGTTACATCCCGGTCTAAGTCCTGGATGTAATGTATCATGATTGATGAATAACAAAATCATACCCACGCCAGTACGACTCACACTTAGCCAGTCTTGGTGTTTAATTCCATTGATATAAAAGTATCAATCATAATGATGACCTAAGTACCTAGAATGTTCTTTGAATTCTGATACATAGAAAGCAAATAATTATAATAATAGATTGTATTTAATAACTCAATCAAAGCATCGAATTAAGAATTTGAAACTTTGTAATAAACATAGGTACTCAGAACTTTTTCATCAACAGCTGAAGCTTACAGATAATAAGAGCCAACCTTTACATTGATATAATTTAAAGGTATTTAAAACATGACAAGTTTCAAATTCAAAGTCGTAGATAAGAGTAAATTCGGCGTAGGAAGTGCTTAACTTTTAAGGGTGAGTACGTGCCATCTCCTGACGACTTGAAGTTAGCGCTGCGTGATTGGCTCTTTTGTAAGCTGTGAATGAACAATTTCGTGACTGGCAACTAACTCGTAAAGCTATCGCATGTTGTGTTCTAAAATAATTTTATTTAAAAGGAATACGCGAAATTAGATTTCCGACATCACCTAAGTTTTTGAATTAATTAATTCAATTTATGCAGTAGTTGTAAATGGTTCTTCGTGAGTTCTTCACGATTATTAAACATATGATGAAAAATTCTGTAATATTTTTCTCTTAAATATTACGTGTGTGATTCCTTTTTTAACTGTGACGATGGTCGAGGCAGTTAACACTTTTTACAAAGGTCCTGATTCTGGTACAGGCATTCTCTCAGCAAATGGCAATGGCTTTCGTCTTTTGGAATTACTGACAGAACTTCGTAATTTTTTATTGCGTAGCAAGCTGAACTGTGCTGTCTGTTCGTTATTATACGGGGCTGCACTCTGCGCACTAAATAAGAAAAACGTAGAATTCGATTTATTGCTTTAAATGGCAGCCGAACTGTTAAGGATAAAATTTCTTTGTACCTTCAACCTCATCAACTGGTAAAGCCCAGTACCAAAAGGAACTGGAATTGGTTGTGAACCGGCCATTCATGCAACACGCTCATTTACGTTCGCAAGAAATTATGGTGATGATGTAGTAATAAAACTAGATCTCTACATTAATTACATTAAATATGTAATCATCGCTGACTTCATTTTATTTTTCTCGACACCTACTATTAGTACTAATTGTTATTTTATTTAGTTAATATGTTTTGTCTTATCGAACCGCATTTTGTGGTATGATTTTGGCCGCATGTTGCCCAAAATGCTTCTCTCCAAAGACGCGTTTAAAAAACGCATGCATTCTTTTAGGTCTGAATTAATATTATTGAAAATTACAGTTTCAGTTCAAATTTTGATATAGTAAATAAATTGGAAGCATTGATTTAGTCCTTACGTGATAAAAAATGTCATTGAATTAAGGAAACGTGCTTTTAACACGATCACGAATGTCACTTTCATCATTTTGCGCCCAATTTGGCAATCGCAATACCAACCGCCATGATCCTAAGGCACCTTAGGGTTCTTGCTGGCCATTACCGGTAAGGGTTATTCTGTAAAGGTAAACCCTTCCCCATCCTTTCATCTCTTTCCCATCATTTCACCATTCAGTTCCCGAAAAATAACCAAATACCGACAGATTTGCATTGTTGTACACTAGAAAGATGTTTAGTCTATACATAAGAGGCTTTTAATCTGCAGTGTAATTGTAATTAGCAATAACGATGACGATGATGTGTGAACGACGGTGTAAAATTGCTTCTACATCAGGACTCGATAATGCACCGGTCCTTTGTTCGAATCTAAAATAATTATTACGCCTAATATTTTCAATGAATACATTTTAATATTTATAGAATAATGAAAATTAATTAAAGTATACTAGAACGAACTTTATCTTAATGGTGAAACTTTTTGATTGTTTTCGTCCACAATCTGGAAAGAATAAAGGGAAGTCTTATCGCTGCGCTCGTGACATCAGAAAATTAAAAGCGTACCGTCACGCTTCCGTTATTTAAAAACGGATTAACCGTCCGAAGCAGAATTTTATTAATTGACGGTTCGGCAGAGATGGATACCCCATGAGCAAAATGAGATGCGTAGTTAATTAAAGTGTTCTATTAAATTACTCAACAACAATTAATCGGTTCACGAAGGGGTTTATCGATTTAAAAGGCATTTACTTAAGAGACGTGTGATCTTAAGAGTCTAAGTTAGAAAACAAATATATCTATACCAATAGTATTAGAGTTAACGAAAGCTCGAGATTCTCAACTTAATAACGAATAGACACAAGTTGATCTACCTTAACTATTGTATTATATTATGTTCTTCGGTTAATATTATTTTTGTTGGTGCAGAGTTTTCTAATAACCCGCGACAGGGCACTCGCTTTAATTTTATTATATGTGTGTAACCCGGGTTGATGACCGGTACACGCACCACTGAAATTGTTAATAACAATTTAAATGCTGAATTTACCACGACCTCGGCGGTGAAGGAAAACATCATGAGGAAATATGTATATCAGAGAAATAACCAAAAAATACTATTCCTGGAATGTGTAAAGTCTGACAATCCGCACTGGAGCAGCGTGGATTCAGCAACCCTTCCAGGCTTACCTATATACGAGGAAGCCTTTGCTCAGCTGTGGGCATTTACAGGTTGCTACTTTACTAAATCATAAAATATAAAATATACTTCATTCATTAATAAAATATCTGCTTCCCGCTTTGGTTTTTCCTCCCTTGGCCGTAAGCTATGAAAATCTCACGGCATTCGACTGATAAAGGGTCAACAAACCGTTTCTTAGGTAGGAGACGTCTGGTACTGCGATCGCGTGGCAAATATGGCAAACCCCATTGAGAAAGGCTTATGACCAGTAGTGGGCATTAAACAGGATAAACTAAAAGAAGAATTTATTAAATTATAGTAGCACTCTTGTATATATTTAACTCTTTTAATTATGATAAATTTAAGTGAGTTAGGTATATTAATTACGTCATAGTTGTAATATGTCTTTATGATGTAACTAGCCTAACAACCTGTCACCGCCTTGCACCCTTAGTATTATATAAATCATAAAAACCAATAATTGACAATTAAAAATTCTTCTTTTTTGTTATCAACTAGATATGTACCGATGAACCTATGTTCAGAAATATTCATATTAAATCTTTATCTTTATTTCGTTTTCATTATTGTTTTTAGATTTGTCATAAAAAAGGGTTTCATAGATATTGAATGTAATAGTATGTGCCTTTTAGTATTCTTTCCATAAAAACGAACAAGGTAATCAGTTTTAACAATCAAACATTTTTTCTACCTTCCACACTGAAATATTAAAACAATTTTTTTTAATTTAATCAAATTGCTTAAACAATTGTTCGCAACTTCGACATCAACCACATGGACTCAGAAGTACACATATTAGATTTCTATACTCTATCTCATTTTGTTATCGAGATAAGGGTAGTGAAAAAAAACACTCAACGATTTTATCTACATACTCGTATATTGAAGTTAAAATGTTCCAAACAACTAAGGTAAAAGCTATTATAACTTTTATTATTTCGAATGTAATAATGACTAATAAACATCCTTAACAAATAACGATAGAAGAGTATCTGGGAGGGGATGTAATAAGAATAAAGTAGTAGACTGTAGTGTAGTCGTAGTGGCAGTAAACGTAACCGTTTTGTGGTATAATCTTGTTTAGGATGAGAAAGTCTATTCTCATTACAGGATATGAATGAGATAAGATGAGATATATTGCAAGTACCATTACCTACATTGTTGTGATTGTTTTTGTTCGTTTGTCTTCTTTGAAACACAATTATACCCTGCATTCGTCGGGAGTTGTAAACGCATGCAATGATGGTGTTGTTTTAACCAACTATCTACTTATTTAGTTAAGTGAATGTCACATTAAAATCTCGTTCTGGAAAATCTCTGTATTGGTCCTTGGTCCTAAATCTATCTCATGTAACTTTCGAATAGTGGATGTCGTAACTTTATCGCACTTTTTATATCGTATTTAAGTACGAACAGTGAAATCCGCGTCAAAATCTGTTCTGTGGTTTTAGCGTGATCTCTGAACAAACAGATAAACAGACAGACAGACAAAGATTCACAAGACAGAAAAAAATTGAGTTCGGGGTCAGGTCTGTCTTTCTAAATATTTTTCGATAAAACTTTTTTGGTATATCGAATGGTATGGAGAAAATACGCATTTTCAGTTTTTTATTTACATAAAATTACAAAAAAACATGTTTAATACAAGTTTATTGTTTTGCAAGTTTTGTTCTAAATTTGTGGTCTGGTTGAGATAACTTTGGAAACCTCAAATGGTTCAGATGTCAGGCACAAGATTGACTATTCATAGCTCACAAAGGAGCCAATCACGCTGCGCCAACTTTCAAGCCCTCGAGAGAGTCACGTCTTCACACTTCCGACTTGATCATTTCGACCGTTAGATTCTGACGAAAATACAAAGCTGTCTAAATTTTTGCAGATTTTTATTAAATTCGCAGTAGAATTTTATCATTTAGTACTTTTGTTTACTAAAGAAATTTATTATTTTTATGTCCTACGAAACATTTTTCGTATTTTATAAGTAAAAATTTGTAGTAAAATCTTATTCTGTTTTTATCTGTCTCTTTTTGTATCTGTCTGGTTTTTATACCATTAAATAGATGACCATTTAAAAACAGAAAAAAAAGTAAAAAACGGTTTCCTGCCATTTTTCTATTGCTTTTCTGTTCGCAAAAATGAGTGAATCTAACGAAGAAATTCGATACATTTTGAAGTTTAAAACGGGAAAAATGCGATACAACAACGAAAAAAATTGTAACGTTTATGGACTTAACGCGGTGCCAGTAAGTAGCACAAAATTGGTTCAAGCGTTTCCAATCTGGGATTCAGCTCCCTCTGGTCGATACGGATAAAGTCGATGGCATTGTTGAAAAACTGGAGCAAGATTGACATATCAGTAGTAACGACATAGGTGAAGAGGTAGGAGTTGACCACAAAACAGTTTTGTCCTATTTGAAAAAGTCTGGATATACAAAAAAGCACGATATCACTGAAAGGAACCTAATGAATCGTGTACTCATTTGCGACGTAATGAAACCGAACCATTTTTGAAAATATTGATCACTGGTGATGAAAAGTGGATTACCTACAACAAAAACGTGCGAAAAGATCATGGTCAAAGGGCAGTCAAGTTCCACAGAGAATTGTGAAACCAGGATTAATTCGCTATTAGGAGATGATGTGTGTATGGTGGGATTAGACCGTCATCGTTCATTATGAGTTTTTACTTCTGGGCAAACCATCGATTTGGATCTCTACTGCCAACAGCTGATGAGACACAAGCAGAAAAAAATACAGAAAAAACGGCCAGGATTGATCAACAGAAAGGGTATGGTTTTTCATCATGATAATGCCCGACCACACACATCTTTGGCCACTCAGCAAATATTGAGAGACCATGGTTAGGAAGTGTCCATGCATCCAGCATACTTAAGTAAGAAAAAGAGATAAAACGGGCGGAATTGATCAAAAGAAATGGTGTGATTTTTTACCATGATAATGCCAGACCACACGCATCTTTAGCCACTCGGCAAATATTGAGAGAGCTTGGTTGGGAACAGTTAATGTATCCACCCCACCATGTAGCCCTGACCATGCTCCCCCAAATTTTCACCTGTTTTGGTCTCTTCAATTCTTTAGGTAGTTTTATGTTAACATCAATAGAGGACTGTCAAAACTACTTGTCACAGTTTTTAAATCAGATATCCTAAAATTTCTACAGCAATGGGATTATGTCACTACCTACAAAATGGCAACAAGTTATCGAACAAAATGGCACATATATTATTATTACATTGAAATAAATATCTTGAATTTGTGTATAAAATACGATATTTCTCGATTCTAATTATGTTGACTCAACCTTCAATCTTATCGCATAAGTGTTGTATCGTATACGAGAAGGAAAATACGTGTCTGCGCCTCTGTGTCTGCGTGTACATTTTTCCTTTATCAGCAGCCTGTAAAAGTCTACTGTTGAACAAAGGCTTTTTAATAAACGCGCCATTAAAAGCTGGCATGCCGGGCATGAAAGATGGGCTGAGCTGGGCAGGCGTGTAGAAATCGACATGGATAGGTATTTTATTGTAAATTGTTATGAACGAACATACTGATAATGCTATAATTTGCATAGAGAAGTTTGTGAAAGTACTGATTTATTTGCTCACCTATACATAATTTAATCAATAATATTGGTTATTTGAATGCTATTTAATAAAATTAAAAACATCTACTATAAAGCTTCTCATTCATACAAAATGAATAATAATGTTATACTCGATACCAACCAGATGAGAATACATAGAAATAGCCCAAAGCAATGTTATACTCGATATTTGTATCGTAGGATCTACTACGCGGTTTGTAAAATACGAATACAATCTTTTTCCCCAATAAATATATAGAAATATCATCAAGATAAACACATGAGTCACGTCATTATCCTTTAGTTATAGACGTCAATTCATATGTAATCTAGGTTTACTAGAGTGCTAAATAATTATAATTAATTGAGGAACAAAGTTGTGGGTGGCGAAAGCAAACCCGAACAAATCAACTTACAGTCTAAGGAGAGTCATGAAAGATTACGACTAATAAATTTCTCTAGTGAGGTTCACGATTGTTGCGACTATTTTTGTAATAATTATCATCATAGAAATATTATTGATAAGATGTATAATGATATAGTATACGCATTAAGCCAGGCGACCTAGTGAGATATTTTGATAGGCAATATAAAAAGAAAACACCTATAGCCGGGTAAACTGACACGTGAGTAAAGCTTTGCCTTGTGATATTACACGTGGCCTTCTTAGGCCACGTCTAAATTTCAGCAATGCGTATTGTATGAAGAGCCTGGGACGGGTAGTGTCTATGATGCTATGAACGAAGGCCAGAGAATTTTCAAGTCTCGTTTAAAATGGTAACAGGAGTATGAATATCAGTTGAAATCATTATCCTGTCGCACCACATGAAATAGGATTTTCGTAAATTTTGGAAATCTACAAATAAATTGAGTAGCAAACCAAGCCTCCCTGCGAATATGGAAGCCATCAATGATTCTAAATGAATAGCAGATATGTTTAATAATAATCGTAAAATCACCGTAGGGATCATCACTGTCAGTCTACTAGGTTTACTGCTAAAGTTGTTGAATAAGCGATAAGATTTATGTCAAGAGGCAAGACTCTTGGACACAACAGTCTTAGCATAAAACACATTCGTCGCGCTGGCCCTCCTTTACGAAGAACGTTAGCTATGTTTGTGCCGTAAGTGTCCATGGGGCACTTACGGCCACGCCCACGGAAATGTCAGCAACTGTGGTGGTGCCAGTTGTAAAAAATAAAAATAAAAAATAAAATCATCAAATTTATAGATAGACCACAAATCCTCGCAAAAGAACACCGAATCTTGCCAATGATCATTCGCGAGACTACTGATATCAAAAAACATCCTAATTTCAATAGAGAAGATAGCTGGTTGCTACTTCCAGTTTGGGATCTAGTAATAAATGAAATTAAATCCAAAAACAACTATACCATTGCACGACCGCAAAATATTGTGAGCACATTTTGCGTAGATCGCACCAAAATGAAAATATAAAAGCTGAAGGTAACCCGAGTTGACTACGCCATGTGGATGCCTAACACCTCAGTCTCCCTGTGACCACGGCTGCTGTTAAGCACTCGAAATATCGGGAATATAAAAACAAAAACTCCGTAAATAATAGTTTCATTACGTCGTTATTAGAAGCGTTTCGCGACTTTCCAGAATCGCGTCGTTTGAACCGGTACTGTTTTATATAATTTGGTCTTAAGCACTTACGGGCCTTCATCATCATCATCATCATTTCAGCCTATCAGAAGTCCACTGCTGAACATAGGCCTCCCCCAAAGAAACGGCCTTTTTTACGGGCCTTTGCGCCTCAATATTGCCGAGGCATGGTGCTAACACCACTAATTAACAATAGTAGAAAAAAAATTAACATAAAATATACAAAGGTACAATTGGCGGGCTTATCGCTTTAAAACGATATCTTCCAGGCTTTTACTTTGCAGAGGATTTAATGACCAGTGATCCCCTTGCTCACTAGTCATGCAATTAATGGTGTATGCAAGTTATTAAGAAATTTAAATATAATATTATAAATACATACATAATATATACCCATACATATACAAGAACATAAAGGAATAAATAATTAGTAAAATAAAAGGCATACGACGCAAGGAAAATAAGTGTTGAAGGAGACATGAAGGGATAATGAGGGTTGAATGAATAACTATTTAGGGGGGAAGGAAGTGCGCTATGACCAGCCTTTTAAAAATAACTAGGGATTGCGCACGCTTTATATGAGGTGGTAAAGAGTTCCAGAGACGAACAGCTTCAATAGAAAAGGTACACATCTGGGTAAGAAATAGGTAGGTGGTATTACGAATTAAGTTGAATAATAGGTAATTCCTACAAATCTTATGTTGGATGGTAAATTGAGGTTCTTGATAGATTGATGTAACTGTTACGATATCATGGTTGTTAGGGAGAGTACTATCGGAACTGTTGTCACTTTCTGAAGATTCCTGAGACGTGTTATTTCATCCTTTAGTTCCGTGAATTTGGGGAGCTTTTCAGCTATTGCAGTTTGCAGTTTGTATGTATTCGAAACTGCTATATCTAAAAGGTATTCGCTTTTGTTACTTTTGTTTATTAGTGTGATGTTTGGTCTGTTGAAATAATGGTACCTTCTGTGAGAATAACACGGTCAAAATATAATATCGTTGTGGCATTTTCTAATAAAGTTTCAGTATTATATTTATAATACGGTACTAAGGAGGTTATTAAGTTCTGTAGGATTTTTTTGATTTAAGTCTTTGGTGTATTTTATTTACTACTTGGTCGTGTCTATGTTTGTAGTCCCATTTGGATTATTGCAAATAATCCAAATAAAATAAATCTTATAATAAGTGGAATGGATTCTGGGCAACAGAGGCATTTTCTGCACATATCGGAAGCCTATTCTCTTTATATCTTTCGAGCAGGGCTTCCCGTAAGAATCCGAGTCTTTAAAGTAAGGCAGACTCTTATCCACGAGACCGTATATCAGAGCGAGCTCCTGATGTAGAATCCTGGCTACTAGGTTGTGCCTGTGCAGCTACTCATAGTTAGAAACCTCTGAACAACCGGAGATGACATGCTGAAATTACTACCCGGGACGGCGACAGGCTCGACAGATATCGATGCCATCCCTTAGAATGTATCTCCGATTATACATTTGTAATATGTTTTTTTTTAGTAGAAGTAAACCCGGTTTTTTAAAATACTATTATCTATGGTTAGGGTTTGGATAGAGACAGCACTACAGGACGCGCCGCTAGCAGCTGTCATATTTGCTTTCGTCATAAATCTTTAACTGGAGAAAAACATACTTGTTTTTCCAAATTCAACTACTTTAAAGTAAGCAATCGATCATTTATACTTAAATTTGGGACATGCAGAGGAGAATGCTAACCTAAATATTTTTTACAGATGCAATATAAAGGTAACTAGAGAAATGGAGCAGCAATTTTCATTGTCATGGAACAATTTTCATGGGAACTTAAGTAAAGGTTTCGCCGGTTTATTAGGAAAAGGTGAATTTGTTGATGTAACAATAGCTGTAGAAGGACATTTACTTCAAGCGCACAAAGTTATTCTTTCGATATGTTCACCATATTTCAAGAAAATGTTCCAAATGAATCCTTGTCAGCATCCTATAGGTATTTACTTACTTTCTTCCGTTACTAATACATTTTAAATACCAATGCAAGTAAAACAGAATTTACTTTGTGTACTGTAATTGCTGCATTTCTTTCTGTTTTCAGTTGTTTTAAGGGATGTCACTCACAAAGCTATGAAAGATCTATTACAATTCATGTACCATGGAGAAGTTAGTGTTAAAAGAGAAGATCTCACTAGTTTTATCGGCACAGCTGAAGTTTTGCAAATCAAAGGCTTGACTAATAAAGAAGTGAGTTTATATTTACATCAATTCCTCTTCAAATATTTACCTATTATAGACCACTGTGGAACATAGATCTCTCTTTGATAGATATTTTCGGTATACAGTCATACCATACTACAATAGTTTAAAGATACAAAGAATATTAGTAATACTATTATTAATATTTCTGTTAATTGCTTGAAGTAAACCTTAGAGCTTGTACTACAGTTTTACAGTCTACCCTTATACATTAGGCTATTGATGCTTCATTCAGAAAAACTATTTTAGATTGTAAAATGCGTTGTAACATGTATGAGCCCTTCACATACAGGATATAACTCAGGTCTTTTTGGTGGTCCCTTAACCACTCAGGTCTTGTAACTCATAAAAATTTTATATTCAGCAACAATTTTTGCTACAAGGACAAAAATGAGTGGCTGATTATCAGTGTCAATAATTGATGCTAAATGCAATTATTGAAGAATAAATATGTGAATGTCAATTAGCTAAAGAAAATTTATTTAGAATTTTTTTGTTGCTGTGTTATAAAGTGTATTCTGTTTTTTTATTTATAAATAATAAAAGAAATAATCATAATCACAACAATAATCAGAATTTTCATGCCAGATTTCAACTTAATTGTAATTTAAACAGAAATGATTTCAATACAAATACCCTATATATTAAATAAAGAAGGCTGGTTACCAAGGTCAAAATATTTCCAAGGTCTAGTAATCCATAATTAGTAAATTAATTAATCAGTAATAAAATATTGTTAATCATATTTGTGGTGTAATAAAAAACCTTGTATTAATAAAAATTACTTCTTTTAGACAGAGGAAGATGATAATGGGAATGTTAAAGAACTATCAAAGCAAAATGACAGTCATGATGCAGAGTCATGTACTTCAGACACCTTAGATACCAGCAATGAAACTGCAGAAAATAGTGAGTTAGAACTACTTAAGCAAAGGCAATTTATAGAGAAACTTCAACGTCTCAGTCATTTAAAAAGAAAATCTGAGGAGTTCCTTCAAAAGACTTATTATTCTGAGCTTTTAAATGCTGAAAAACGACCTAAAATAAATGAAAAGGCAGCCTATAACAAAATAAACAATCACATGCTGCAAAATAGTAATTATGATAATTTGAATAATGTGTATGACGAAACCCCAGTAGACATAACTTCAACACTGAATACCACAATTCATAAGGCCAGTATAGATAATGAAGTAAATGATAATTGCAAAGATAGAACTGTAGCTACTAATCCAGTAGAATTAAAAACTGAATGTGATGATATGGATATAGTAGTAACTGATGCCACTACTCATACCACTCCAAAGAATTATGAAGCATCTAGAGATGGAAAAACTAATACATCCATTGCCTTGGACTATCAGTCTCCACAAGATAGTAAGTATTTTTGTTAATTGTGTTAATGTATTTGAGATTAATGTAGTACTTGCACCTTATTAAAGCTACTGTTTTTTTATATTTCTTTGAAATAATGTAAACTTAGATATAAAATAATGCTTCAATTAATTATATTATGTTAGTGAACAGAGGTATGAAAAGCAGGATGAAGTTTTAGCCAAGGTCATTAGATTTAAAATTACTCTGCCTAAAACTTAACTACACATAATGCACTTTCATTTCATTCTTCATGTGTTGTATTTTAATTTGCTTTTTTTTGCGAGTTAATGCTTTATTATGTTTTGTAAATAACGGGATTAAAGATTGTGTTGAAAATGCAATCCTTTGTTAATTAGAATTGACTTTGTTGCATATTTTCTTTTGCAAACACATATCACACTCTTGTAAAACACGATGGCATTTTCAACATTTTAATATCTTTTCTCACATGATTTGTTAATTGTCTTGCAAATGTAATGAAAATGCCCATCGTGATTTCAGATACCACAAGTCTGAACTCATTATTTTTGGACCTAAAAAACTTAGTCAATGGTAAGGTGACTAACACAATGTTAAGAATTAACACTAATGAAGAGTTCCCGAGACATACTTTGGAACACCGTCTTATCACAATCCCACAAAAAGAAGATGGAAAAAAGAAGTATCCACAACGTTCCTGTAGACTCTGTTGGAAAATAGGAAAGAGACGTGATACTCGATTCATGTGCAGTGCTTGTGAATTACCCTTCTGCAAAACACCCTGCTTTGAAATACATTTTAATGACATCTTTAAAGTATCACAATTGCAAGGAGACTATTTTGCCTCATAAATACTTTATATTTTATTTTATATTGATTACCTCTTAAGGGGTATTATTACATTAACTGTAAGAAAATAATATTAAAATAAGAAGTGATATTTGATTAGAGCAAAACAAAATAGAAGGGCGAATCATAGATTCCAATGGGACCAAATTTTAAATTCCTATTTTAAATAAGGAATAGAATCCGAAATTTATGTAAGAAATTATAGCTACTGCTATTATGAAATTAAAAATACTTGGTATTGATAGAATATATATGAACAATTGCATTTAAAATAATATTAAAATTATAAATTATATCCGATTCTGTGATAGTGGTAATATGCTTTCAAGTGCCAATTACAGTGTGAAGTATTAAAATAGGGGTTTTGCATTACAACATAATAGATCATGCGCTGAATAAAACACACATTATTTAACTGATGATGCTGTCTGTTAACACATTTTACTTAACTTTGTGTCACCTTTATGTTACATTTTATTTAGCAGAGATCCCACTTCATATCACGAAAAAATAGTACCATTTGTATATACTTGACAATGGTATTCTCTCACCAACAAGTAGAAGTTGGTCATTGTCGATTTATTCTGAAATAAAACTCAACCATTTTTACGAGAACAGAAACTAGTTTTTGTAACGTGTTGATCGTCTAAGTTGGACCGCGTCTTACTATGGGAAGAGTGTAGAGTATACAAAAGTTTCATTATAGTTTTACCCTTCTCTGGCACTCTTTTACAGTTTTGACTATATTTCTTGTAATTGCTTAGAACAATAACTTTCCCAACAAGACATCATTAAACAATAATTGTTTCAGTGCAAAGTTTGCTGCTGAGTATTTAAAATTAAAACAATGCCTACTTATGACTTGTTATAAATTGAACCTTGTCCCTCACCAAAATTCCGATGTAACTGTCTGGTTATTGGAGAATTTATAATTATATTCTTCCACTACATTATGAGTTTCATCTGGTACTAAATTTGGTGGTCCTTCTTGTTAACAGTTTTACGGGTTTTATCTTTCATCTACAAAATATAATCTTTAAAACCCGTGATAGGTCTAATAAATCAATTCTATTTCTTTTTTTTAATCTTTTGACTGTAAACCCAATAATGGGGTGATCAGAGATTTAGTTTAGTGTTACAACCCACTTTTTAATCGGAGCTTATTTGAAACAAAGTTTACAGGTCGTTGGCATAACCATAAGCTATAGGTCATTAAAGTTCAGAATGTTGTGTGAGTAAAGTGGATTGATGATTTTCACGAGCAGGCTTATCTTTGATTGTAATGCACGGAGTCTGATAGTTATGTACAAAGAGAAATTCTTATTACGGCAGTTGTCAATTTGTAGCGTATATCCTGCTTTAGTAGTCGTTTTTTAGTACTATTGTCATGGTTAAAAAACGCACGAAACATATTTATCTGTTTCTCTTTCGTTAGCAATTATTTCAAAGTATTAACAACACACAAATCATTTAAACGCAAAAATGTATGTGTGTAATTTCGTATACATACTTTAAAATTGTATCGTTACAATAATACAATTAATACAACTTACATAAAATATAATATGTAATACTTAATAATTAGCTACAATATTCTAAATCGCGACATAAAAACTAAATTAACAAAACTTTCCCTTAAAATTCAATGTGTATAAATACATTAAGTAAAGGTAAAATTTTATTAAAAGCCCCAACATTAATTTATGAGTATATTCTATGTATTTAAAATATCATTTTTTGGATTATCGCTTGAATAACGGCTGACTGTGTCACGCATTGCAGTCTAAACTGTATTTTCCTAATAAGTACATTTTTATTTTACGAATATGAAGAAGATTTGTGAAATACAGACTACTTCAGACAAAATTGGAAAAGCCGTAGAACATTTAACAGAAACAGTTGGTTTTGCTCTTGTCTAGGAATTGTTAGTCGGTACCACCCTCTCACTTATTTCTGCCTGCAACCATTGCTGTATTCCGGTTGGAAGGGTTTACCGAGCCAGTATAACGCGTACAGCCTATGACGCATCCATTCCATCCCAGTCCTACGGGGTGTCAACGTATCTGTAACCTACTTCGATTGAAGTTGATTGCAGGTGTTCATTTGCTACAGTAGCCACTTACCATCAGGTGTACTGTCACCTCTACTGTACTACTATAGGTTACTAGGCTTACTGTAATGCTGTAATATATATGCCTCCTTGTGTTTTGCGTGTAATTTTATATCTTAATATCGTTTATTTTTCAAATGTAAGGTTTACTATAAATACTGACAGCTTCTTCACTTAAACTGTGTGTTTTCGAGGCAAATTTTACTTAATTATGTACTAATTGAAACATGTTATCATATTTATTATTTACATCAAAACTCATATTGTGCCATCACTCCTTTGCCATATATTTAAAAGACTTTTTATTGCTCATATTCTAGTCTATTTATTGTATTAAAATAAGATTATAACACGAAACTCATGAAATTACTTAAAACAGACATAAGTTTTCTTTGTTTCATTGTGTCTATAATTATGATCTCTCAAGGCTCGAAAATTAATAAATGAAGCCAAATATTTTTTTACATTCCTGCATTTTTGCGTTTGTGGCTTTGGCTTGGTGATTTTGATCTAAATTTATGCTAAATCGTGTCTAATATAAGGTTGAAACCATGATATATTTTTGTATTCTTTGTGTGATTTTACTGTGTTTTTGACTAGCAAGTAAATGTTTTATACCTATATATAAAATTAAATTATTTCTATAAAATGCATTTAATTTCTACGTCCTGCGTACTATGTAAGTTAACAGAATAACAAAAATTACTAAACATAATTATATGAAATATACCTATTCAATTATAGTCTATTGAATAACGTTTATTTTACTTTGCAGGCGCTCTCTCGCTAGTTATGAATGGATCATGTGAAAATCAGCCATTGCCTGTGCGATATAAATACATTTACAGCAGAAAAGGGCATAAACAATTAGTGCATATGAACTTTGTGTACACGAAACATTCAACTACGCATGGTAAGACTTCTTGGCGATGCGTCCAGTACTTCTCTCTGAACAGATGTCCAGCGACAGTGGAAACTATAGATTCAATGATATACGCAGTCAACCATCAACATAATCATGAGCATTGTTTCGAAAAATTGTCGAGAAATAATATATATGAAATGAATGTTTCTTCAAAGTGAAATAAGTATTTACTAATCTTTTAGGTACAATTAGCAACTATTCCATGTTTTTTTATCTATTAAAATATAATACGTACATTACGGTACCAGTGATATAGTATGAATATTTCTACAAAAACTTTCTTGGCTTTTATTACCTATTGGCAATGCGTCAGGACGATATTTTCAAACTAATTTATAAATTTGTTGTGACCAATTTGAGGAAATTCCTTCGTATGTTAAAGTTTAAGGAAATTGCCCTAAGGAGCAATGCTTGTTTTACTGTATTGCATAAAATATATAAAAATAACATTCTTTCGCATGTATATCCTAATGTGAAAGAATAGGAAATGCTGCTTATTGTAACTGAAAGTATTAAGTTCTACAATAGATTTGTAAATTGTAAAGTTCCTACGTATTCTTATTTAAATCTATATAAAAGTATCTTAACACAGTGGTATATATGTAAATACTAACCTCAGACATATTTTGATGTAATAAGTTCTGAGGGGATGGGTGGAAGATAGCATATAAACATAACACTACAAATTCGCTAAGATTAAAAAAATGGGGATTTTTTTTATTTCTGTATTTAGATGATTCTTCACACAAATATTTTTAAGAAAGGAGTTTTAAGGTTGCTAAGAAGCTTTAACAATGATTTAACGTTTCTAGAACACTGAAAGAGATTTTTTTTAAAGCAAAATAATCTAGACATTATTCCAAAGATTTAAGTAATTAAATAAGCAATAACTTTTTTTTTGCATATTGTAATGTGTCCAGAAATAAATAGATCCGTTAAATAAATTTAAATTATTGCAATATCGGTTTTGCTCTATTCTGTGACACTTGTCACACCAAAGATCCTTAGCCACTTTAAAGTCTATTTTCCTAACAAAATACAGTTTTTACGATTTACATGTTAATTTAAACGAGCGAACCGCGCCGACTTTGCACGGACAGATCTGAAATATATAAACTAAATGTAAATGTGTTGTACATATTTTGTCTAAGTGATGATGACAAATACTAAATTCACTCGGCAGGAAAACGCCGATTGCGACTTTGTTTGATACCATTTAAAGATACATTACCCTTTACATCTAGTCACAAACTATTTTTATTCTTTATTAATTGATGAGGAAAAGCAAACAACTCTGTTAGGTGTAGTAATTAATAGGCCCATGAATGTATAACTTGAAATTGGCTTTATTTGTACTATAAGAATTTTAATTTTAGTAAAATAAATATCAAGTTTTCAAATGTTTTGTTGATTCCGTCGCACCGTTAGCCGCGAGCATAGCGGCTATTCTTTTTCTTGGTCTATGCTTTTTGCTAAATCCAACACCTATAAAAAGAAAATATTTTTTTTTATAATTAAGTACAGGTTTAGCAATTTATTATTTATTTTTATATGACATGAAAAGCTCTTGTCTGCATTTTATATATGAGAAGAATATTATATAAGTCATTATTTAATAACTTACTATTTAACCAAAACTTTTATGATTTCTTTCTCACTCATTTCCCATATTATTTTAGACCTTTTGGTGTTGTTTTTACATAAAACAATATACATGTACTTTAAATTATTTAAAAAAAATAATATGAAAATTATAATATTTACAGTGTATAATTAATTATATTGATTGCCATGAAACCTATGGAGTGGTTAATATAAATATTTATCTAGTCTTTACTTACGGATATCAACATCTGGTTTTTCTTTCAAGCCAAGAGATTTAGCTACAGCATCCATATCCATTGTCAATAAATTAAAAATATGCTTTTGCTTCTTTACTTCAAATGCTCTTATATAACCTTCAAATGCTTCTGTAGCTAAGTTATTAAAATCAGGATCCTCTATTGCGGCGTTCAACTACGAATAATAAAGTAATTATAATGTCCATTTTACCTATATTTCAAAACTAAAGTTAAAAAAATACTCACTGAAATAAGTGTAACACAAAATTTACCACCGACTGCTCTACTTCGGAATGGAAAGCTTCAACGTTTGTATCATAATATTCCAATAGTATTTATTACTATAAACTTAATTAGGTTTAGAGAATGGGAAGCTATTGGGAACAATAATAGCTATATATTGTCATAATCTCGTAAGCATCAATCGTCGTCAAAAGTCAATATTCGAGTTTATAAAACGTACAGTCGCTCAGACGAATCGTGATTATTTACATAATTCACGAGTGACTTGGGTAAGCGTTTTTTTTTTGTTTATGAAAAGGAAACGCAAAGCACAAGATCCTCTACTTCACGTCGGTACTAGTTCATCGATCGAGCCGGCCCATCCGATCAGCAGCAGCAAAAGCCGCTTGGCTCTGCTATGTAAGTAAAAGGAAATAGAGAAACATTCTTTAAATGTCTTCATCACCTGTACCCAGTGCACCCTGCTGATTACCGAACGTGGCGCTGGCGATCGACTGATGGCGGAAAAATCCATCCGAATATACCGAATCTAATATACCACAGAATAGTGATGGTGTCATCACTATGGTAACGGCACTGCGTGCTTCAACCCACCAACCCAGTGTGGAGGGTATGGCCATATCCATGTCTAGAAGTGGACTTTTATAGACTGCTAAAGTAAAATGACAGGTCCTAAATCCTGTGGCGGCACCACTAAAATTGTCAATTGCAGTTTCAAGTGCTGAATTTGCCACATGAGATGAAGCGCGGCGCACGCATCAAATTAAAAGAGGCCCATCTCAACATTTAAAGGCGGACTTTGTCTTTTTTACGATACCGTTACATTCATGTCTAATATAAATATATTGTTGTGCTCAAGTTTAAATTTATTGAATACCTTTTTATGCAGATCACTTAATTTATCCCAAAATTCGTACTTGTCTAAGTATATTTTTGCTTCTTTTAAGTAGTGTATAAATTCTTTCTCCTCTGGTCTTAACAATAGAACTGCATTTCCTGCCGCCCCCACACCTCGAGCTGTTCTACCAACTCTATGTATATATTCCTAAAAGAAAGTGGTAACATGATTCAAAATAACAAAACACAGACACATTTTTTTCTTTTTTTTTTTTTTTCCTTAAAGGCCGGCAGCGCATCTGTAGCTCCTCTGGTGTTGTGGATGTTCGTGGGCGTCGGTGATCACTTACCATCAGGGGAGCCGTACGCTCGTTTGCCCCCTTCTTCTATAAAAAAAAAAAAAAAAAAATGAGAATCCTTAGCCTGCACTGGATTCTAAGTATGTTTGATGTGTATTGTAATAAATCAATTTGGATCGAAATTTATTAGCCTTCAAAAAACGTTCAAATTTGGTTGTTAACTAATTCATAATCAGTGTGTGGCTCAAGAAGTAGAAAACAACTCATTTATCCATAGAGCATGTACACTTTATGTGAAGTATTACCAACCGGTCTCCAGACAGCGGCAATATCATTATGGTATTGAGTTGCAGATATGATGAATGTGAAATGAAAATGTTCACAATTTCACAAATGTTTCCTCCATCCTATAATTTTGTAAAATATTTTATAAATTATCTATGGGAGAAGTCTTATCTCAACAGAGGACTGACTATTGTAGTAGTAATTAAAACTATTATGCGAACTCGCAAACTAGTAACGAACAAGTGCTGATTTGACTTTATTTTAATGTTAACAAACTTAAAACATAATAGTAGGGTTAGCAAAAAAATGATTCATCTATCTAATGAATCATAGAAAATAAGTTTTATGATAAATTTGATTTTTTTTCTGGCATAGTGGACTTTACCGACACGTGTGAAACGCACATCTCACGGCTGAGGCAGTAAAAAGCGATCATTCATTTTAATCACTAAGTGATTTATAGCGGTTTAGAGGTCGGAGTTCAAGACGCTTAGATTCTCTAGGTTTTCTCATATAAATGTTAAGAAACTTAGCATGCAATATCACCAAACAAAAACACAGTCAAATTTTCTATAATAGAACAGCAGAAAATCTCTTTATTGTTTAAGAAAAATATGTAAGAACATACATTAGCATCTGCAGGTGGATCAAACTGCACTATCCAATCGACTGCAGGTATGTCCAATCCTCTTGCTGCTAAATCTGTACAAAATAATGCCACTTTCTCAGCATTGTAGAACTTAGTTATTGTAGCCGTTCTATCAACTTGATTCATTTTACCCTGAAACAATTTTTTTGTTCTTAAAATGGTTTGTGTGGATTTTAAGTAAGTAGTAAGTCTAGCATCCCATGGGTGGTAAATCAACTAAAGGAAATTAAAATTCAAAGGCTTCCAATAGATTGCAGAATACCAATCTCAAACATGCACAGACAGGCGATAGGCAGCAGCATCTAAGGTGCGAGATGTCTGGTACCACAATCGCATATCCGCATGCGGAGCTTGGCGATTATGGCAAATCCTACCTTTAAGATAGTACTAGCTACTATTTACAATCTATTAAAAAAGAAGAAAATATTATTTGAAATGAAGCTATTATTTATTGATTTTACCGTGTTTAATTTTGTTTTTATATTTATGACGTTTCGATTGCTTTACAGCAGCCGTGGTCATGGAGGGACTGAGGTGTTAGACGTCTAGATGTCATAGTGCTTTGCAGTCGTAAGCTTTATTTTATTTATTACTGGATTCCAAGCCGGTGGTGGAACCACCATTTACTCTACTGAAATTAGGATGTTTTTGAATTCAATATAAAATCCGTCAGTATTAGTTTCATTTCAAATGTCTAGTGTTCGCGTAAATACAAGAAATCAGAATATATTATATTTAAATTGGCCTCCTATTTCTTCCCGTGGTTGGCGTAAGAGACAACTAAGGGAAATGCCTTGAAAATAGCATGTCAGATTAACTATCTCCAAAATTGCAAGATGTCTAATATGGCGATCAACCCGCCAGTCAAGTGGAATGATGCGAGTTATCCCATCATCATCATTACAGCCTGTTACAAGGCCGTAGCTGAACATAGGGGTCCCACAAAGATTGGCACAAAGTACGGTCTTGCGTACGGTTTACGATCCATCGACTCGCCGAAACACTTTCCAGGCTGATAGAAATAGAAAAAGAAGTTGTCCTGTGTCTTTGGCACCGTATTTAAAAAATATATACAAATTAGGTGTGGACGTAAAAAATATATGCAAGTCGGATGATAATTATGACATCAAATTAAACCTACAGGCCATTTCTAATTCATATGCCAAAAATTAAATAAAAGAATGAATACAATGTGATCAAATTAAGAATAGAAATGTCAAAAGGCCTCCGATATCCTGCCACTTGAAAAGTATGTTTTACAAAGAAAATGATGTATACATACGGACGCGCTTATATAATAGTGTGCTCAGTACCCAACATTTTATTTTAACTTGTTTCAAACAAACTTATTAGTTAAATAAATATGACAAATTTTACTATATATTAAAATTAAAAGTTACACTCACATGTATACATAGCACTGATAAATTACAAAATTTGCTAAAAAATTCGTGATGAAACACGACCGACTTACAACTAGAAAAGAATACCATGACTTTTGAATTCTGTGTCTTCTTTAATAGTTTATGCAACCAGCTGAGACGGTATTCTGTTTCGCATATTACGTACCTAGAAAAAAAATATATTTTAGTAGTTTATTTCGTTTTTGACTAATAGAAATGTGTATAAAAAGTAAAGTCGCCTAGTCGTGATCACGGCTATACACGACGGGAATAAAAAAAAAATTAAACGCCATGAAATCCGTAAATAATAGTTTCAAATGTGTTCAGGTAAATACAAAATCAATTCAAAAGAAATATTTACCCTTGTTTTAACCCTTCTACTGTTGCTTTTTCATTGTCCTCATTTGTATTTATCACATGTAACTCAGATCTCATCGCAGATTTTATCAAGGCCTCTGTTGTCTCTGACTGTGTCGCACTGAAAAGCATTGTTTGCCTTTCTTCTGCAATGAAAATTGTTTTTAATCAGTCAGTTGAAAAGATTCTGAAACATAAGGTGATAACTTTTAGGAAAGGTTCCTTAATGCTCCACATGACACAACTTAGAAATAGTTGAAATTTAATTGTTATGAGTCATATTAGGACTTATAACACTGAAGGGATAAAGTCATTGCCTTATGCTCTAAAAGTATTGCCTCTAACCCAGGACCTCATCCAAGCAGCTGCTTTTGTATATAATTAATATACTACACAATACAAAAAAAAATCACAATAATCTTATGCCTCTGGGAATAGAAACTGAAACTGAAACATGTAAGGTACTGCACCAATCGACCACAATGAAGCCTAACATCTCTCTGAACTACGAAGATAAAATGTAGAGTAAGACTACATTTACTTATCTAAATTGAACAATTAACTCCAGTAGACCAAACAGGTGTTCTTACAACCGGTATTGGCCTCCCATTTGCCAATCCAAGCTACAAGATCTGCTGCTCGCTAGATGGTCGTGATTTACAAACATTTTATTATCATACATGGGGAAATGCCTAACACACACAAGCCCTCGTATCGTGACATTTGTCAAAGTGTTTCTCTTAGAAGCATCTTATGACACCCACATGAAAGAAAATATGGTGGCAGATTCTTACGTCTATACCACATAGCTTGTACCTACAAAATTCCACTGTTTTCCACCTTTGCTGAATAGTGACAACACCACGAGAAAGCTTTCACATACATCTGCGATCCCACCAGAACCAAAACTGTAAATTCTCTTTAACTCAGCTATTTATTTGATGAAAAACACTTTTGATAGAAAACTATTATTTATTTACTAGCGGCACTAAAATTCATCTATAAAACGAAAACACTTACTTGGAAGCCTATTAATAATTTGTTTCAAATCTTCTTCAAAGCCATACTGAAATATTTTATCAGCTTCATCCAATATCAAACAACTGACATATCTATAGTCAAATTCTGTGGTTCTCATATGGTCAAATAATCTTCCTGGAGTTGCAACAACTATATGAACACCTGAAATGGTATAGTATCAACATAAATCTGCTATGTTGGGTTATTATTATATAGCATTATATAGGTATTATTTTTATAGCTAGTGCTCCTAGATAATAATACAATAAGATAGCTGCATTTAAAGTGTGATGCATAGCCCAATAGATAATGTCCAATCAAATCTCCCCCTTTATCTCATTTTATTAGGAACAGTGTGATAATAGCCATAGATATGACTTACGTTTCTGTTAACATGTTAGTTATTCCTTCTATAACCTTATACAAAAAGTCATGTTATTTTGCAAAAGGTATACAAATTTGCGGTTGAGGTTCAGAATAGTAATACAGTCAGAATTAAATTAAAAAAATCCAACATCCTGTCCTTTTTGACTTTTAAATTCAGAATGCTTAGAAATGTATTTTCTTTTTACTTATGAAACTGACGATATTTCAAAAAATGTTACACCAACAATTTTACAACACACACTCACATACATAGGTCAGTGTTGGGGAATCAAGTAATTGGATGGATATAAATTGAAATACTCTTAGAAAAATAGTCAGGGACATATTTGTTTTACTGTCACTATTAGCCAAATTAATTCTGATCATGATCATTTCAACAACAGCGTCTATATCAAATGGGCAGGTATGTTAGTGAGTGCAGTCACTTGCGCAGCCCTGACCATCTGCCAGCAAGGTATACCCTATACAGATATGAATGACATTTGGAGAACAATCTGATATTTTTCACAAATTAGTTCTAGAAACTTACCATTAGCAAGTTTATTGCTTTGTGCTTTCCTACTTTCTCCACCAATAACTAATGTTGAAGTGAGTCCATCCTGGAATGGTGTCATATCTTGGAGTACTTGATATGTTTGAGTTGCTAGTTCCCTAGTTGGAGATATTATAATGCAACAGGTGGCTAAAAATGTTAAAATATCAAAGATTCTAGTCTTATATCTTAATCAGGAAGTACATAAATATTTTACTTGGTTGTTAAAATATTCTGTGACTACTTCTGAACTTGATAAAAAATGGTGTCTTTCTGCTAAGCCACATTCTTAGCAGAAAGACTTAAATCAGCACTTTAAACACCAATAAATATATTTTGTTAATTCTGATGTGCCTTGCAGCATACCAAATTTCAGGAATGAAGTAATATAGGCCCTGCAGATTTAATCTCAATTGCATACTACAAAATTTAAAAACTGAGGGTAAAGTAGGCTTCTACTCTACTATTGCTTTCATTGAGTAAATATAATATACTATTATGGCAAATCCTTATAAAGAATCAAAATAACAATATGAATAGCAAATAATTTATCTATTCTTGTATATTTAATATATCACAATTACAACATGTTAACAATGTGAGTAACATGGTTATTTATTTTTTATAATTGTTGTTCAAGTTTATTCCAGGCATTTTGCCAATAATTCTTTCAAGTAACTAATATACCAATGTGTTACAACTGAAAGTTGATGTTAAAAATATAAATTTATCCAGTTGTAATGAATGGAGTTAGTATGGTATTAATATTTACAGTTATTATAACATTAAACATGTACTGCATATGCCATTGTAGAGGTAGGTAATTCATACAGAGGACAGCTATAAAATAAATAATAATTTAGCCAAGGATAATTAATATGAATATGATTTACATAAAACAAACAATAAAATATTACCTTGACATGCATTTTTTAACTGTTTTGCTACTGCTTCTATCACAGGAATTAGAAATGCAAGTGTTTTTCCTGATCCTGTCTTAGCAGAGGCTACTATATCTGCCCCATTTAATGCCTTGGGTATTACTTCAACCTGAACATCAGTCATATACTTAAATCCCAAATTTTTAATTGCATTCAATGTTCCTTGGGACACTTTATCCTTTAAGGTTTTAAACTTTATTTTTTTATTTTCCATATCTATTTTATCGTGTACCTACTTAAATGATTGCGTTATTTTTTCGAACATCCACATAATTATTATATTTTTAAATTAGTGGCAAACTCGCTTTTTTTTAAATGGCAACCTAATGATTACTGCCAACGTCCTGTCATTAAAATTAATAACAAAAATAAATATGCCAGTATGTATAGGTCTACAAGGACCCGAGGGCAAAAAAAAGTTTAAAAAATAGCGATTATCATATGGCAACAAAAAAAATGTAATCTGTCAACTGAAATTTCGAGGAATTGTTTTTGATTTGGCTTCAAATTTCCTTTAAAAAGTAGTGAAAACGTCGAAGAAACCTCTTCGATCGCAAGCAAGAAATGTTGTTTTCAATGTTTATCAAAGAATACTTGATGAACAAGGTGCAGAACAAACACAATCATCGATATTGAGCCACTTGCAAGCGTTGACTGGTTAGTAGGAATGACACGTCTTGATACTTTGGTTTATTGCATTTTTCGTGTGTATTATATTACCTATACTAAACTGTGGTTTATTTCAGGGGTTTCTAATACTACCAAAAGACGAATTGTTGCTGAAGGCAGATATAACAGAGGCGTATTTAGTAAGCCCGGTAAAAAGAGGAAAGGTGGCAAAAAAAAATTAACTTGGATAGTTTTGAATTAGAATTGATCAGAAACAAGATAAATGAGTTTTACACTGTACGAAAAGAAATACCCACTGTCATGAAATTTCTACAAATTCTTCGGGAGGAAATCCATTTTCAATGGAAGAAGAGAATCATTAAGGTAACAAAAATGAATTTCATTTTCTTTCAGTTTGAATATAATCTAAAAACATAGTAATCTAAAAATAACAATCTTATTTTGACTTCAGACTTATTTTGAAAGACATCGGATTCGAATTCGTGAACTTCCAATCAAAGAGGACTATTTTAATGGAGCGACATGACATAAAGATACACAGATTCAAGTATTTGGAGCGTATGCAAAAGAATCGAGAAGCCGATGATAAGCTAGATGTGGTTTATTTAGATGAAACCTACATACACGGTTCATGTTCAGTGAACAAAAGCTGGCAAAATAAAGATATTGCAGGCCTATATAAGTATTACGGCAGGGCCTAGATGGATCATTGTACCACCTGGTGAAGAAAATGATTTTGTGCCAAACTGTTGTTTGGTGTATAGGTCTAAGAGTACATCTGCTGAGTACCACCATGATATGAATAAAGATAACTTTACAAAATGGGTTACGGAGAAGTTGATTCCCAACCTTACAAAACCTCTAATTATCATGGACAACGCCAAGTACAATTCTGTACAATTAAACAAACCGCCTACACAAGCCGACCGTATTGCTGTTATTGAATGGCTTCAATCAAACAATTTCCTTAACGACGATAATTGGCGTAAATATAAATTACTGGAAGCAGTGAAAAATCATAAGTCTGAACCTAAATATCAGATAGATGAGTTTTAAAATCACACGGCCACGAAGTCTTGAGGCTCCCACCATATCATTGTACGTTAAACCCCATAGAATTAATCTGGGGAATAATGAAACAGAAGTTGCGGGTAAAAACGTCAATAGACCTGCAAGTGATAAAAAATCTTTTTTCAATTCACTAAAATAATAAAATTCTGCATTAAATTCATGACATGTAAAATGTAAAAAAACCTGTCAAAATAGAAACATTCATTTTAATTAAAGAAACAATCATAAAATCAACACGATAAATATCTTTAAAATCATCTCCACATTTCTTATGTAGATTGGTTGAATATTAAGCTTCAAATAAAGGAATTCGTTCTACAACTTTGGTACAGATCGCACCATTAAAATAGTCCTCTTTGATTGGAAGTTCACGAATTCGAAACCGATGTCTTTCAAAATAAGTCTGAAGTCAAAATAAGATTGTTATTTTTAGATTACTATGTTTTTAGATTATATTCAAACTGAAAGAAAATGAAATTCATTTTTGTTACCTTAATGATTCTCTTCTTCCATTGAAAATGGATTTCCTCCCGAAGAATTTGTAGAAATTTCATGACAGTGGGTATTTCTTTTCGTACAGTGTAAAACTCATTTATCTTGTTTCTGATCAATTCTAATTCAAAACTATCCAAGTTAATTTTTTTTTGCCACCTTTCCTCTTTTTACCGGGCTTACTAAATACGCCTCTGTTATATCTGCCTTCAGCAACAATTCGTCTTTTGGTAGTATTAGAAACCCCTGAAATAAACCACAGTTTAGTATAGGTAATATAAGACACACGAAAATGCAATAAACCAAAGTATCAAGACGTGTCATTCCTACTAACCAGTCAACGCTTGCAAGTGGCTCAATATCGATGATTGTGTTTGTTCTGCACCTTGTTCATCAAGTATTCTTTGATAAACATTGAAAACAACATTTCTTGCTTGCGATCGAAGAGGTTTCTTCGACGTTTTCACTACTTTTTAAAGGAAATTTGAAGCCAAATCAAAAACAATTCCTCGAAATTTCAGTTGACAGATTACATTTTTTTTGTTGCCATATGATAATCGCTATTTTTAAACTTTTTTGCCATCGGGTCCTGGTAGACCAATAGTTGTTAGGAGCGAAATGAATGAATTAATGAAAATTCTTTAATCTCCGACGTAAGAAACATAATTTCGTTTATAAAATGTAAATTATATTATTATTATTTTTTAACATTCTACCACACTATCATAATGATCCTCTGAACGGACGGAGACAAAGAAGAATCAGGCGAAAGAAACTCTGTTGGTGTGCTGTGCTTTTTATTATATTATTTTAATAATTATAATGCACATCATAAAATAAAAGGTATGGTCGTAAACTAAATGAAACTATGCCATAAGAATACTAGACTAGCCTAACAACGCCGATCAAAATATGTCCGTGACACAGGCGACGTAATTTTAAGTGTTCATAATAGCTGGCGTTTTATGGTTTTGGTTGAATCAGCGCATAAATAATAAAACTGATGCAGATAATTTGCTGCTGCTATATTTTATTTAATCTGCGGTGTAATGTAACGAGCAATTTTGTTTAGAGTATTAATATTCTGTGGTTTACTCTCGGTGAAGCACCCGTCAGAATACATGTTGTTTTATGCACTGAATTCAAGTTCAAATTTGACATTGATCGGAGCACGCGTTATTTTGATTACAAAATTTTTAATTTAACTATAATACAAAATGCCTACACCTGATAAAATTCTTCTGCGAAAAATAAAAAAACGCGAAAAGAAAAAATCAAAACTTCTAGCTCTGAAAAAAGAAAATGATGGAAGTGAAAATGCTGTTCCTACAGGTAACCTCAATAACTATTTTATATCCTAATCACAATCGACGAATCCAACTGGCTGGGCTGCGTTCGGGAAACTACGTCATATCTTCTCATCGAGTATACCGCAAAACCTCAAGAGCAAACCAGTACGTGTTGCCAGTGATGACATACTGAACTGAGACTTGGTCCTTCACTGCAGACCGTATGTGGAAGCTCAAAGTTGCTCAGCGCGCTATGGAAAGGGCTATGCTCGTTGTTTCTCTGCGTAACAGAGTCTGCAACGACGATATCCGCAGCAGAACTAAGGTAACAGACATAGCCGTAAGGACAAGCTGAAGTGGCAAAGGCCCGGCCTCATACCTAGCAGAACTGACAACCGTTGGGGAAAAAAGGTGCTTGAGTGGCAGCCACATACAGGCAAACGCAGTGTAGGACGACCCCACAAGATGGAGTGACGACTTGCGCAGTGTTGCGGGATGTCGATGGATGCAGGTGGCTCAGGACCGAGCTTCGTGGCAATCTTTGGGGGAGGCCTATGTTCAGCAGTGGACTTGTGATAGACTGGAATGATGATGATCCTAATCATGTTTAAGAAACCAACTTTTATCTTTTATTTGAATAAAAGATGTTGATAATTATTAGCAATTTCAATATGCTTCCCTCATACTACTACAGGCTTGGAACAGTCAATGTTTTATTTATACATAATGATTATTAAGTAATACATAGCTTTAATGACAGTGACTTCACTATTTATTAACACTATCTACCTACTTATAACAAGGATATTCAAAATTAATTTTATTTATAAATAATACTAGTCAGTATAGTAATATTTAAAAAACATTGTCTGAAAGTCTGCCTACCCATGCTAGGCTTCAAAACCCCCTCAGATATTTGAGAAGGAGGCCTTTGTCAAGCATTAGGCACTTACAAGCTGCTACCATTTAGCTTCAAATGGGGCATGTTGCCTTACAAGTTATATTATTGTGCCCCGTGTGCCACATAGCACCACCCCCCAGGACTCTGTCGTCCCCACGTATGATGCAGGTGGGTTGTATAGTCTGTCAGTTTTGCCCTCAAAAAGTTGACAGAGCAATGTGCTCCTCTTCACCATCAGCTAGCTAGAGGTGCGTATGTCAGTCAATAGCCGTGTTGCCCAGGGTGTAGCGGGACCTACAATATCCTTCCATTTGGGGTTCTTAGGTCCTCATGGAGCTATAGTTATACAGCTAGCTCATGCTTGAAGGTAGGACACATTTCACATCTCCATGTAAATCAAAGCCTAACGGTGATAAGAATCAGATTTATTATCACTTGAAGTATTATATAAAATGCCAAGGCAAAGAGATCTCTCTTAATTTGTTGTAACACAACTGTTCGGTTTGAGAATAGGACCTTTTTCTATGGATTGATCTTGATTTATCAAACTGAAATTTGTATGGAATATCAAGTTAAATTCAGTTCCTGTCTACACATAAACACATATTACCATTAATTATTCTATTGATTTTAGATGGTGAAAATGTTGCTGTTATTAATAAGAAGAAGAGGCCATATGAAAATTTAGAATCAGATTTAAACAATTTGGCCAGAAGTAAGATCACATATTTATTTCACTAGCTATAGTACCCAGTGTCGCCTAGGCTTTATGGGAAGATGATATGGGAGTGACTTTTCAACATCCTAAACATTAATATTTTTGTTGACCTCAGTATGCAAAATTTCAACATTGTAGAGGAATGCTGATTTGGGTAAAAAAACTCTAGCCCTAAATATAATTCTTGACATGTTGTAATATGTTATATTATGTTTCTTATGGGCTGGTTTCTGCAATTCCACGACTGTGCGCGTATTTTGCGTATTTTCACTTTTGCATTATACATGTGTGATTTACCTGTGCATGTTGGTTGCCAAGGGGCAGTTTGTATGCCAATGCGAACTCTGTTGTCTGTTTGTCTGTTCTCTTTCACATAGACTCTCCATCAGTTTTCACCATGAAAGACGAGAGACTAATTGGTCTAAAGGACTTGGTGTTGGTGTAATAGGTTTTGCCTGATTTAGGAATGAAGATAATGCTGACTTCTCTCCATCCCTTCGGCACATATTTGTGTGCCAGGCATGTTATAAAAAGTACGGCTAGTTTACCGCAGATTATATGGTCTCCCCACTGTAGGAGAGCAAACCTAATGAATTTTTTGTACTCAAACTGCGACTTTTTCTATTTCGTTACCCTTCCAGAGATGCTTACAAGGCTTAGTTGAAGGCGCAGTCAGTGAACATGCTCCATGGTAACTGTCTATCATGTTACTGGTTAAGTTCGTTACCAATTCTTCAATACCTATTGTAGATTGCCAAGTGTACTGGAGAACAGTTGAAGTTGTTGATTTTGGAAGACTAGTCCTGTTAGCACTTTGCTTTATCGGTTTTCCTAGGCTTGCGCCTTGGAGATGTTTGTGAGATATTGGCCTGCATCTAAAAGCCGATTCATCTGTGGTTTGTGCGAGATGCCTCATTGGAGACATGCCATCCCGTGATGTGATCTGCTGATTTTCCGTGGCGAGAGTGAGGTCAATAAATGAATGACTATGTTTATTTACGAATGTTGGTTCTGAACCTAAGTTTAAAATAGTCATTTGTAATAAACAAGTAATCAACTAAGAGACATGTTGTAATAAATAAAAATTCTATTGTTATAGTAATAAAGTATAGTATAGTAAGTGGAGGGATAATGTAAAAGTTATTCAAAAGTGTTGGTATTATACAATAATAATTTTGTCATGTTTTTAATTCTACTCTGTGAAGTGTATTAAAGAAACAATTTGCTGTTATTTACTTGTTGCAATCTTTGGGGGAAGCCCATGTTTAGCAGTGGACTTACATTTAATTATATGATCAAAGCTCTAAATTGGTACAGATACTTTTTAAATAACCTTTAGGTAAGCTATATTAAAATGTTGCCTAATACCTTTTTTGAAGAAAAAGAAAAAAAGAAGAAAAAAATTCCAATTCTAAATTCTAGTGAAATAAAAGAAGAAGCCTCAACAGATGAATTAGATCAGAATGAAAGCAAAGAGGAAGAAACAAATATTGAAATTGCAGAAAAACTTGATCCTAACAGTCAGTGTAAGTAATTTTTCAACAGTTTTACTATAATTAATTGTCTCAGCTTTGAGCTTGGAGTAAATGAATTCGTAATAAATGACACTTTTGTATGCACCTTAATGTTCATATATCCACTTGCTACACACTTGCTGCTTTCTTAACTGAGTGATATAAGGAATAGAGATACAGTAGTTTGATGCCTTTGATATCTTGATAAATGACTACAACATCGCGACAGTGTATGGATGTTAGGGATTTCATAAGTTATTTCAGATCATCATCGCTATTAACATTATGATTAACAATAATTTAAATGTTAAGAGTAAAACCAAATTTGAAATGCAAATTATTCATTCAATCATTCATAATGTTGAAAGGTACTTACACGCGTGAACTTTTCATGCATTCGCGTCCCAGAGTGTCACAGATTCAAACTTTCAAGAATTGGGCCACTTGGTTACACCACACCACGAGGTAGACACCACGAAAATAACAAATTTTATTAATTACCACCATGATGGGACTGGCATTCTCTAGTCTGAGATATAAGCTTTCAAAAATTTGGTTGCTCTCTTTTACTCATCGTGAATACAAGAAAGAGATGGAAAGAATTTAAGATCTAATAATTTAGACAGAAAAAGTATTCAAACAGGTTTAGATGTCACCTCGGAACGTGGCGATTAAAAATCGATAAATATTATTAATTTGACAGTATAGAAAATATCTTGTATTAAATTTTATGAAAGAAAGAATCAGCAACAAAATTTTGTCACATAGACACAAATGTAGACTGAATTTGAATTACTGTAAATACCAAAACAACAAAACATATAATGTAATTAATAATGTGTACTTCAACGAATAAATAACTTTACAATAATAATTACTTTACGCGAGCGCGACATGACCCTTCAACATCAGTCCGATATTACTGAGGCAACCATGGGTGACAACTTCGCCCTACACTTACTGCACAATTACCTAGTCGAGGAGGCTTCGTTGTATCTCTGTATTACCACTTCTAATCCTTACCATGGGCTATGGATGTAGCGCAGTGCCATCTGTTGTTGAGTAGCTAATATCATTTAACTGTGTAAGTGTCTGTCTAATTATATGTTTGCACTACAAATAAGGAAAACTTAAGCTTGTGCTTGATTCATTTCATTGTTTTTTATGTTTTTTTATGAAGCACCACAAGTGAGATGAAACCAAAATCAAAAAAGTTTGATCAGATGGCCATCATCACTATCTTTATACCCACATCTTCTCATTTAACTGTATCCACGGCAAATTCTTCCCAAGGGAATCTCCCATGGGGAGAATTTTCCATTATCATTATGCTTCACAGGCGAATATGGCATTTCCCTTAGTCAATCATTATGTTCTGATAGGCTGAAATGAAGATGATGAACCATTACGTCAATGTCATTCATAGGATGGCACAGTATGACAAATTGTCTTATGCTTCCCCATCACACATCAAGACATTGAATATAAAAAAGTAACCTTAAAGCATATAGGTAGTAATATTAAACTTTTGGCCTGCTTTTGATCTGTTTTTAAATGATTTTCTTATTTTAGTGCCTGGATCAAGCCTATGTCTTGGTATTTTATCTGATCAGAAGTTTTCATCACTAGAGGGAAAAGTATGTGAGGCAACTCTAATGGGTATTAAAGATATGGGCTTCACAACAATGACAGAGATACAAGCAAAGGCTATACCGCCCCTTTTAGAAGGAAGAGATCTTGTGGGTGCAGCAAGAACTGGTTCGGGAAAAACTCTAGCATTTCTTATACCAGCAATTGAACTCATTTATAAATTGCAGTTTAAGCCTAGAAATGGTAAGAATATAAATTGAAATCCATAATGTACATTTAATGTATAAGCACTTACCCTTGCCTGTTATCCATAAGAATAGGCAGAGATTATGGATTTCCATTTGGCACAACTCAGCATACCTATATGAGTTACAAGCAAGTGGGTGAGCTTACTGGTTTTGTTCTCAGAGATTTTCAAGGCCCCTAAGTCTCCTCTTACAACACCTACTTAAACATATGGAGTGATTGATTCTTATGCAGCTACCACACGGCTGCTCACTATATTTACTTTATACATATAATATGTTGAAGTCTACATATCATGGTTGAAGTAATGTTTTCAATTATTAAAATGATGACAAAAAAGGCGAATGTGAAAATTTTACTCCATATATCCAGAAAAGTGGGTGTTGATAATCAATAACAAATTGAATCTCCAGTTCATACTGTCGAGGTACATTTGATATAGATTCGATACCCACATTGAAGGAGTATGTTGAGTTGTATAATGAACGCAGAATGGATATCTGATTGCAAAAAAAATTTTGGGAGTACTTAAATCAAAGAATATGCACATTCTTATTGTAATTATTGTAAATGTTGAAAGGTACTGGTGTGATTATCTTGTCACCAACAAGAGAGCTCTCAATGCAGACATTTGGCGTTTTAATGGAGTTAATGAAGTATCACCATCATACATATGGCTTGGTAATGGGTGGTGCTAACAGAAGTACAGAAGCTCAGAAATTATCTAAAGGTAAGTACTTTGAATGATCCACACTTGGCACAAATCAACCAATTCAAATATGATGTTATCAGGTAACACTTATTTCACATTCTAACCCTGTAAGGATTAATGACAGTGTATAAGGGGAAAAATAAGTACCACCTAGTACCCTTTGTCAGTACGTGGTTTCTAACCATTTTAGTGAGGTAACTAATTGTTTGATCTTCAACAAATATCTAATTTTGTTATGAAACCCCAATTTTTTTGAGATCGAAGCCTATGTGCAAATGGAGACTGTTCAGAGCATTTCAAAATGCATAAGTTTTTTTAAAACTGGTCCATTAGTTCCGGAGATTACAGACATAAAACATTCGCACTTTCACTCTGTTTATAATAAAAATGTAGATATCATCAACTTTATAGCTACTACTAATATGTCATTACTAGCTTTTACATTTATTTAATTACCCATAAATTTAAAGGGGATTCATGTGTATTTTTTACAGGCATTAACATACTTGTGGCTACACCTGGTAGGTTATTGGATCATTTACAGAATACACCTGACTTCTTGTATAAAAATTTGCAATGTTTGGTCATTGATGAAGCTGACAGAATTTTGGAAATAGGTTTTGAAGAGGAAGTCAAACAGATTATTAGGCTTTTACCAAGTAAGTTTCTCAATTTTTTTTTTTGCTATACACTTGTAAAATATATAAATACTACTATTACAATTATAAAATAGTCAGAAAAATAAGTAACACGGAAACAACTCAAGCTGAAAATAAGTAACTATCTTTAGAGGTGACTAAGGGACTAAATTTGGAATGGCTTCCAACATAAGAAACCATCTCGAAAAATACCAGACAAAAACAATATATAGATTGATGACGGGCAGCAGCTCTTGGGGTGCGAAATCTTTGGGTACTGCGAATGCCAGTACGCTAGTCGAGCGCGGCCGTTATGGGAGAGGCCTTTGTCCTGCAGTGGACTATTTACAGGCTAGTAAGGTAAGGTAACAACTTTGCATCATAGTTTTCCTTAATCAAGATCAAATGAAATGCATAGTGTAGAAAGATATTTTTATATACAAGTACATAATTTCGTAATTATTCGTGTGAAATTAAGAAAATAATAATATTTCAGAACGACGCCAAACTATGCTCTTTAGTGCCACCCAAACAAAAAAAACGGAATCATTAACTGCCTTAGCTGTGAAACATGAGCCTGTATATGTCGGTGTTGATGATCATAGAGAACAAGCAACCGTCGATAGTTTAGAGCAAGGGTATTATATATTTTTTTAATAATCCTAGGAATAAACCATAAATTCCGCTCCTGTAGCTTAGTGGTTTATGCTAACAGTTAACTGATGGTAATTGGCTGCTGCAGCCCATAGACACCTGCAAACGATTTCAATTGTTCAAGGTTGTAAAGGTGTTATCGCCCCTGAGGAATAAGATGGAATGCCTCGCAGCCTCTGATTATACTGGCTCTAAGATACCTTTCAAATTGGAACACAACAGTGGTTGCTCTGGTGATTGTTGGCAGCAGTAGGTAAGTGGGTGATACCTATCCTCATTGTTCTTAGGCAGAAAACATGCCTACCACATATTCAATTCAATCAAAATGGTCAGGACGCTCACATTTCACACATTTCATAGTACGCGTGTGGCCCGATCTAAAATATTTGAAGTAGGAGTTTGCCTTGGATGCTTATTATTTTAGATTACAAAATAATCAAATTTTCTTACAATATGTACAAATTTTCAGCTACATAGTTGTTCCATCGGAGAGGAGAATAATGGTCTTATTCACATTCCTGAAGAAAAACCGAAAGAAGAAGGTTATGGTTTTCCTTTCAACCTGCATGTCTGTGAAATATCATCATGAACTGTTTAACTATATTGACCTTCCAGTTATGTCTATTCATGTGAGTATTATATATTATAGCCTTTCTGATATCTCATAATTGTTATGTATTGTATCTGTATGCATCTATAAATTGTATTGTAATCAGTTACAAAATAATATAATATTGGTGTGTAAACATGCAATACTGTAAATGAACACTGCATACCAATGGTATGAGTCGGCTTCCATAATTTTATTCGTAAAATCACTTCAAAATTGGTATTAACTTTGATGGTTTGTCTGTTATTGTCATTCTGACGTCAGCTGCCATCAGCGAGCGTTTTAGCTCAAACAAATTTAAATAAAAATATTGATTATTTAATTAATTTCAAAAGTTCAAATAAATTATGTTACTTATAGAAATATGTTAATCCCAGAATTCATGAAAATTAATTTTGTAATAAAATCAACAGGGCAAGCAACAACAAACAAAACGCACGACAACATTCTTCCAATTCTGCAATGCTGAGAGTGGTATACTGTTGTGTACTGACGTAGCAGCTCGAGGTCTCGATATACCTGCAGTTGATTGGATTGTACAATATGATCCGCCTGATGATCCCAAGGTAAAGTAGCAGCCTGTAAGTTCTCCTTCCCAAATTTCTGAGAGGGTTTTGGAGCCAGGAAGGGCCCGCTACGCCACTCCAGTGCGGGTTGGCGAGCTTCACATATCCTCGAAGTAATATTTATTGTGATTTCTCAGATATGAAGGTTTCCTCACTATGATTTTTCACCGCCGAGCACATGGTGAATAGAGCACTTAAAATTGCTATTAACAATTTTAGTGGTTCCGGCTATTCGAACCCAGGCCACTCACGCTCTATGAAACTAAAGTGAGCGCCCTGATCACTAGGGTAGGGTAGGCTATCATAAAATAAACACAAAAATATATTTATTTAAATTATAAATACTTATTTATTTCCCATCTATACTACAATATATATCTAAGAAAAATGTCTGTATTTTTTAATTTTGATTAGAACCTTTATAAAAAAAATATAAATATTTGTTCATTTCATTATGCTATCTTATTAAGCATATATATAGATAAATATGACATAGAAATGCTGAGACGCAGACATTTAAATTGTTTGTTGATCTAAATATTCACTAACGATGTAATACGCTTTATTTATGAGGTAAGCCATTTCGCGTTGTTTATATTTTCTGGTAATTTGTTAAAGAGTATGTAGGTAATTTTCTGATATTTTATCTGTATAAATTTCGCTATAAAATGATCACTGTTTACTAACTATTTGTCTAAAGTGTTTAATTTACTGGTAATAATAATATTGTAGGAATACATTCATCGGGTTGGCAGAACGGCGAGGGGTCTAGGAACAAGTGGACATGCATTACTTTTCTTGCGTCCTGAAGAACTTGGCTTTCTCAGATATTTGAAGCAGTCTAGAGTCACGCTGAACGAATTCGAATTTTCGTGGAACAAGGTGGCTGATATACAACTGCAGGTGAGTCAAATGCTTTAAAAAAGTAAGTGAGGAGAAAGTGTAACCTTGGCGACCCCATCGCGTATCCCATGATGTTGTAAAAGTTGACTGAGAACATCTCACAGACCAATGTCGGAATAACCAACTCAAATTCGTAACGAGCAGCATTAAAGGTGCGAGGTGTTTGGTCGTCACATCGCCAATTAGTGTGCGCAGCGCCGTGGTTACGGAAAATCTTCTAAACTATAGGTAGGAAACTACTACATTCATATTGGAATCTAGGATTGTAATCAGAACAGAATAGATTTGTTCAATTTTAACATTCTAAATGCTATGGACTGTTGGCCTGTAAGCACTCCATTGCAGGTGGTGGTTAAGGTAATTTTCCGCTGCTGGGCTCTTTCTTTAGAGCGAGTATATGGAGCCAGAAACAATCTAACAAGCTGTTTCTGTTCTTGAATAGTTTTTGTAAAAACATTTGACTCATCAACTGCGTGTACTATTTTCAAAATCTTGTACTCTGTGCGCAAATTGCTCGCAGCCAAAATCAATGCGCATAGCTGCAGTATTAAGGTAACAACAGTGCACGGCGACTACTTTAGAGCACAATTTTAATTTCAGACGACCGTGCGCATAATTCACATTGCGTACATTTGGCTCAGGTACAACAACCGGTGCGCATCGACTCGTTTCGCGATATTGACTCGTGGAGCGAGTTTCACAGGTTCGATGAGTAAAAGTCGACAACACACCCATTTGATTAAGCTTAGCTCACTTCGTCGGCTTAGTCGGTGCACCGGTGGCTGCTGTCTGTTGTCGAGTTTTGCTCACCGAACTTGTTTAAACTTGCCCCGGTCCTTGTGCTACTACTAGATGATCATATTTTCATAATACTTATTCAAAGTATTTTCTTTTTCTATACCAATATAGTACCCGTTGCAGTTGATATTATTTGTTTTACCTTTGTACATGTAGCTTTACAATTTTATTTCAGCTGGAGAAATTAATATCTAGAAATTACTTTCTCAATCAATCTGCTAAAGAAGCTTTTAAGAGCTATGTCAGAGCATATGATTCGCATCACCTGAAAACAATATTTGATATAGACACAATTGATTTGGCGAAAGTTGCCAAATCTTTCGGATTTACAGTACCGCCTGCGATTGATCTAAAGGTCGCTCCTAAGGGACCTACGCAGAAGAAACGTGGCGGCGGAGGTTTTGGATATTTCAAGTCTTTGAACCAACCAGGACATAAAAAGTCAGACAAAACTAAGATATACAGGCAAAAGGGGAACAACAAGCGAGCTGTCAGTTGAAAATAATCGTAGTGTCGACAGTTTTTAAAGCATTTGTTTTATTACGTTATGTATATTAAAATAAAAATGTCACTTACATTATTGTATTTTATTTTACGCTAGAATTTACCCAAGGGTGTGTATCTGATGCCAATATAAAAGCTACCTTCTATCCTATATTACTGGTTTAAATGATAATTTACACAATTGGTATATAATTATAACTAAAAGGATCCAGCAGTAATTTATTTATATTATATTGTTGCCCTTTAGTCGCAGGTGTATAAATAAAGATAAAAAATATATATTTATTCATGATATCAAATAGACTGCTGTTTATCTTTTTTTTTTCTTCTATCTTGAGAGAGAGCAACTCGAAGTTTCGCTAAAATTTAATAATTTTAATTTTTTATTTACAATTTACAAGAGTGAAATTATGTACTTAACATAAGGCCTTGAACATAATTGGCTTACCTACTGTCCACCATTTTAAAAAAATATTCAAAATGGTGTAGGTACAATGTGTTCCGCTATGTACGACATCAAATTAATGCATAGGTAGTATCGATGGTAATGTTACATCAATTTAAAATTCGTCCATAATCGTGTTAATTTTCTAAATACTAAATACCAATTAAAACCCTTTCTTATAAAACAACCATACCAAGTAAAGGGTATAGTTAATTCAAAAGTAAAAATGGCAACGAAACGCGGTTCCTTTGGCAGCGAGTCGGGCGGCTCGCGTGATATGCACTCACGGTTTGGTAACAAACCACTAACAATTATATAGGATAAACAGCATAGCAGCGGTTAAAGCCGCCTCTTGGTTCTACCACGTATAAACACCTTTAACGTTATATATATAATATAACTTGAATAACCGACATAGATGTGGATGTGACAGGATGTAATGAAGATGACTAGTGATTGGGAGGTCACTGCGCTTACCGAGCCGTTACGCCCAGCATGGTGATTATAAGCAAGTTTTTATCTAGATGTAATCATAAAATCGCGAGAATAATTTGACTTACTACTTGCCAAAAGTAACGCAATTTTTTTTATTAAAATGCGTTGTAATATAATTCGGATAAAAAACGTCGCAAATGGGATTTCGAAACGAATTCACCACACTATAAATACTATACATCTTTCGAGATTGTGCGAGTGCGATTGCGATTGACATAACACATTTCTTTACATTAGGGTGGGTAGACCAATGTGAGTTGGTTATGACGTACATATTATCTAATGGTAAATTATTTAATAACTATTTCTTTGATAGAGGAACATAAATTTTACTTAGCAAGTCTTTAAATTATAAAAATTTAAAAGAATTAAAAATATACAGTAAGTATATTATTATTACAACTAAGTATGTTAGCAAGTTCGGTTATATGGGGGGAGGGGGGGCATTAAATTTATATTCCAAGAAAGATGGAACCATGTGTAAATCCATCTGCATACAGCGTCCAGTTCGTGAGATAAAAATGATAAGAAGTTAATATTTGCAACTGATTATGTAATTTAGTTACTACAAGTCGTCCATTTTGATAATACGCCAAGAAAAAAAAACAGTACTTTTATTAAAACATTTAATAAAAAAATATCCAACAAGGGTCAAATAATTATTACTTAAAAGTAAAACTTTGTTAGTGACGTCATTCCGACAAAACAATATGCAGCCTCTGGAATAATTATTTCTTCTTGTTATTAACTGCAGAAGTTGAATTAAGGTAATTGTCTTTTGTGGGCAGTGTGTTGATAATAATGTGGTTAATTAATACATTTTTATTTAATTGAATTGATATAATTAAAACTAAGAAAACAAAATTGAATTAAACTTATAAAAATACGAAGAATAGAAGAAATTTACATAATGCTATTTAATGCATTATTTAAATTTCTTCTAATGCGATATGAAATAAAAAGGATACGAAAATCAACATGAGGCTGTTCCAAAAATCCAAAAGCTTTTGCCGCCAACTCTAAATCCATGTCATTAATATCAAAGAATCTTTGCAATGGATGTTTCCTGTAACACCTTAGGAACGATAAGTATGCTTTCCTTGCCAAGATTCTCATAACGCCATTGTTTTTCAACAAATCTTGCAACTGAAATTTCAATTAGGTAATAAAATTATAATAATGTGATTTATTCAGTTGCCAGTGGTTTTGTATACCTATGCTATCTTACCATTTGTAGAACATCATCGGATGGTTTTTCAAAATTGTATTTGTCCAAATATACTTTTTTTGTTTTTAAAAAAGTTACGAATTCTTCTTCCTCTGGTCTTAATAATATTACTGCATTGCCAGTTGTATTATTACCTCTGGCTGTTCGGCCGACTCTATGAATGTATTCCTGAAGATATACAATAATAATAATGTTACTTCTACATTATTTTAAACACAGAGTGTAAGAGTTTCACTTTCACACATCTAACAAGATTAAATAAAGGTGTTGATAACATTGAATTTCATATACATTGCATACTCTTATTTTAATAATAATTGCTTTGTTCACAAATTCATTAATTTTACGTTCTCGTAAGTTATCGTCTCTTCCATTTCTAAAACCACTGCTGGGTAGGAGGTCTAATGACTGCAGTGCTGGGAATGCAGGGGATTAGTTAACGCCCTACATGTGATTAACATGTTTAACATAAAGAATAAATAAAAGGATTTTTCCTAGTAAGTTCTAGCAGCCATAGTGTTAAAACCCATCCCCTTCACCTTGTTATCGGCCTATCTCTCTTTCTTCAATTACCACCAAAGTTACAAAACATTTTCTGGAAAGGTTTATAGAGAATAAGAGTAAAGTAGCAGCCTGTAAATGCCCACTGCAGGCCGAAGGCCTACTTCTCAAATATATGAAAGGGGTTTTAGCGCCGGTAAGGGTCCGCCACGATGCTCCAATGCCGGTTGGCGGACTTCACATGTCCACGAAATAATATTTTTCAGACATGTAGGTTTTCTCACGATATTTTCGTTTACCGCTAAGCACGTGGTAAAATCAGAATTTACAATCACTATTAACAATTTTAGTGATGCCGGTATCGAGGATCGAACCCAGGTCCATCGCGCTCTATGAAACTAAAGCTAACGCTCTGACCATTAGGCTACCACGGCTAAGAATATCATTCCAAAATCACAATTTTTTATTTAGAAAAGGTCTAAAAACCAGCTACTTTGCCACCACCATGATGCTCCTGTCACTGACTTAATATTGACAGAATTTGTAATAACGAGATTGGCATTAAAATAAAAGAAGGACCTTATTTTACATTTTAACTAGTACCTTTACGTCTATCGGAGGATCGTATTGAACTATCCAATCCACACTGGGTATATCTAAACCTCTAGCTGCAACATCTGTACAAAAAAGTGCACCAATTTTTGCATCGACAAAACTTCTATAAGCTTCTTTTCTTTTGGACTGACTTTGTTTTCCCTGAACAGAAGGAAACAAATATACATTAATTAAGATGCACTAGTAGCACTCTTCTAAAACGTCAGACAGAATGAAAAGCAGCTATTATAGTTCTGGGACGATACCTTATGACGGCTTCCCACGGTGCGTGATTTTACGGACGAGCACGAGTACAGGCTCGCACCGGCGCAGCTGTGCTCGAGGCCCCTTCCATGGTGCGTCGTGCGTGTTCGTCTGTTAAACCACGCAGCGTGGGTAAGCCGCCTTCAAAGAACACACACACGATCAAAAGCAGATATTTAAAACAAAGGTAGATTCAATAATATTTGATTACTTACATGAATGCTTATAACTGGAGATTTACAGTATGTTTTAAATAATTCGTAATGGAAGTCCACTGATTTACAAGAGGAAAAAAATACCATCACCTTGAGTTTTTTACATTTTCTTAACATTTTGTGTAGCCAAGAAATTCTGTCCTCGATTGAACAAATAAAGTACCTAAAATTATATTTACTGTTACTGATATCCATACATAAGGATCATATTTAACACATGAATAATTGTTTTCATATCGGCCTATATTAAAACGGTGTATCTAACCACCATCCATCTCAGCTAGCTACCGTGAGAAAATATTTGTTTTAGAGAGCACGAGAGACAGTAAATACTTGGGCACCGAGCTTCAGCATGTCAAGTTAGTACTGCTGTGTACGGCAACCAGCTTCAGGTCCCACGCTTACATCACAGTGACCGAGTGAAGCCCACATGCGAGTGCCTGTTGTATGCCATACATCAGAGGTGTTACGGACACGATGTTTTGAAGCCAGCTTCGAGTAAAACTTTTTGCAAGCCTCAGAGTAAAACGTTTTAAAAGTGTAATATCACTTTACAAGATCTCTGTTATATAGAGCAAAGAAGAAGATCAGTAAAATCCTGCGTCGAAGCTAATGTAAAAAATAGACGCTCTAGGAACTCTACGATCTGTGTCTGTGATCATATTCATGATCGCCCCAACCATTACATTAGATTTGACATATTCTCGCAAAAGAATACAGATTCCTGCCCAGGACGATTCGCGAGGCTATTAAAATTAAAATACATCCTAATTTCAAAAGAGAAGATGCCTGGGTGCCACCTCCTGCTTGGAACCCGTAATAAATAAAATTAAATCGAAGACCAAGCAAGCCATGTGAATTCAATCTGCGTAGATCGGACCATAAATGTATAATTAGAAAGTTGACCACGCTGTAAAGCACCCGAAACGTCGAGAATATAAAAAAGTAATTAAACGCGATGAAATCCTACTTAGCGATTTTAATAACGGCAATGACTTCCGAATACTATCGGCACTTGTCAACTGAGCAGGAGATACAATACCGTAACGAAGTGTACGGAAACATAGAAACACTTATTCATCTTTAGCTTCCGATATCCGATATAACGCTGATGTAATAAAATCCCAGGAAGGGTCGGATGCAGTGTCTGTGAGACGGGGCGCAATACCACACAACCAGACCCGATATTCAATAATTTACTTAGTGCAAATATTGGCTACAGCTGGAATTGAACTCAGAAACCATGGGTCAGTAGTAATATACGCTAAGGTAAGTGGTCACCATCAGTATTGACAAAAACAGACATGCGACGTGTGGTGCATCAATAGCGTCAATTACGTTATCGGGTGAGCTCAGGCACAGTGAAACTCCAATCCGGTTAATATTTATATGACATACCCTTGTTTCAGTCCTGTAACAGTAGTTTGGACATTGTCCTGCACTGAAATTAGTACTGGACTGTTTTTTAATGCTAATCTTGCAAGATTTTTATTTTGTCATCTATTGTTGCGCTAAATAATGCAGTTTGTCTGTTTTCTGAAAGGTTATTATTAAATATTATTTAATTATAAATATTTTATCACGTTTTGACTTTTTTATGTATTTTAAAAATTGTATTATAACTGTGTAAAAGTCTTCCTAAAAACTCATGTCTGTTAGTCAACAGGGTACACCTCATGAGGCTCTGACGATCGGCTCATGGAGAAAATTGCATCTAAATACGGCGGTGGTCTGAAAAGTTTCCGAACTTGACGTGAAGATGGTAGAAATGGAACAAGTAAGGGAATATGGTTGCGCATCGTTTTACTCACCAAAATTTCAACCATGTTGAACGTGCAGTTGTTGTTTGACAATCGATTGAATGAGTTAATGTCAGTGTTTATGTGAAAATGGAAAAAATCTAATATCGAGCTGTAATTAAATATTTGTATTTGAATTTACGCCTACGCATACAGATGAGTTGGGCACCTGAATTTAAACGAGGCCGTACCAGCTTGGGCGACGATGAACGTTCGGGACGGCCAAAAACTGCAACCGCTAATGGTTACGTCGCTAAAGACCGTCGAATTAAGGTGGGAGAGATAGCAGAGGTAGTCCAAAGAACGTGTTTGTCACATATTGAATCAAGGTTTAGGCATGAGAAAGCTGTCTGCGCGTTGGGTGCCATGTTTGCTCAGGTTAGACCAAATATCTGTTAAAATGAACATTCCAACCCTCTGTTGACGCAGCTTAGGGGCAATAAATCGGAGTTTTGGCGCCGATTAATTACTGTTGATGAAACTTGGTTACAAAACAGTGAACTACAACGGGGGAAAAGTGTGTAGACTTACATGGAGACTATATAGAAAAATAAAAATTAATTTTAAGAAAAAATATCGTGAATCTTTGTTAGGTCGGAAACATTTCAGACCACCCTCGTACGTTGACGATGCCGCCTCTACAATTCCGTCATCTGCCAAATATCGCTAATTTTCCAACAACTACGCAAGGCAGATCCTCTACTTCACGACGTGGCTTATATTTGTATGCGTATACATATTTGATAACAACATACAAGTGCCAAGGTGACCGAGTGGTTAGGGGAACTGTCTCCGAATCAGAAGACAAATATATTTTCTTCTTGGTAGGTTAGTAGGAGGAATTAGATGTGCAAGTATTTAAAGGCAGCAATTGAAGAGTTATGCAGAACAGTTCCAGTGGTTTCTCTAGGGAATATGAACCGTAAAAAAATGCCGTTGCCACGGGGACTCATATTTGTAGTAAGGGAATTTACGACAATTTGTAGTAAGGGAATTTACGACAATTTGTAGTAAGAGAATTTGCGGCAGTTGGAGAAAGCGAGTCTTGCAGCAGGATGCTAGATGGACTAACTTTCTCCTACTCATAAATATATGCCGGATTAAAGCGATAATATACCGCCTTTTTTTAACTGGTGAGTACAGCTCAGCATGTGCGAGCCAAGTGCAGAATAAATTCGTGTAGTTATTATATTTCGGACATTTTAGTGAAAATTTAAATGGGTCTATCGGAGGATCGTATTGAACTATCCAATCCACACTGGGTATATCTAAACCTCTAGCTGCAACATCTGTACAAAAAGTGCACCAATTTTTGCATCGACAAAACTTCTATAAGCTTCTTTTCTTTTGGACTGACTTTGTTTTCCTGAACAGAAGGAAACAAATATACATTAATTAAGATGCACTAGTAGCACTCTTCTAAAACTCATGTCTGTTAGTCAACAGGGTACACCTCATGAGGCTCTGACGATCGGCTCATGGAGAAAATTGCATCTAAATACGGCGGTGGTCTGAAAAGTTTCCGAACTTAACGTGAAGATGGTAGAAATGGAACAAGTAAGGGAATATGGTTGCGCATCGTTTTACTCACCAAAATTTCAACCATGTTGAACGTGAATTTGTTGTTTGACAATCGATTGAATGAGTTAATGTCAGTGTTTATGTGAAAATGGAAAAAATCTAATATCGAGCTGTAATTAAATATTTGTATTTGAATTTACGCCTACGCATACAGATGAGTTGGACGCTGTGTAAGGGCACCTGAATTTAAACGAGGCCGTACCAGCTTGGGCGACGATGAACGTTCGGGACGGCCAAAAACTGCAACCGCTAATGGTTACGTCGCTAAAGACCGTCGAATTAAGGTGGGAGAGATAGCAGAGGTTATGAATAGTCCAAAGAACGTGTTTGTCACATATTGAATCAAGGTTTAGGCATGAGAAAGCTGTCTGCGCGTTGGGTGCCATGTTTGCTCAGGTTAGACCAAATATCTGTTAAAATGAACATTCCAACCCTCTGTTGACGCAGCTTAGGGGCAATAAATGGGAGTTTTGGCGCCGATTAATTACTGTTGATGAAACTTGGTTACAAAACAGTGAACTACAACGGGGGAAAAGTGTGTAGACTTACATGGAGACTATATAGAAAAATAAAAATTAATTTTAAGAAAAAATATCGTGAATCTTTGTTAGGTCGGAAACATTTCAGACCACCTCGTACGTTGACGATGCCGCCTCTACAATTCCGTCATCTGCCAAATATCGCTAATTTTCCAACAACTACGCAAGGCAGATCCTCTACTTCACGACGTGGCTTATATTTGTATGCGTATACATATTTGATAACAACATACAAGTGCCAAGGTGACCGAGTGGTTAGGGGAACTGTCTCCGAATCAGAAGACAAATATATTTTCTTCTTGGTAGGTTAGTAGGAGGAATTAGATGTGCAAGTATTTAAAGGCAGCAATTGAAGAGTTATGCAGAACAGTTCCAGTGGTTTCTCTAGGGAATATGAACCGTAAAAAAATGCCGTTGCCACGGGGACTCATATTTGTAGTAAGGGAATTTACGACAATTTGTAGTAAGAGAATTTGCGGCAGTTGGAGAAAGCGAGTCTTGCAGCAGGATGCTAGATGGACTAACTTTCTCCTACTCATAAATATATGCCGGATTAAAGCGATAATATACCGCCTTTTTTTAACTGGTGAGTACAGCTCAGCATGTGCGAGCCAAGTGCAGAATAAATTCGTGTAGTTATTATATTTCGGACATTTTAGTGAAAATTTAAATGGGTCTATCGGAGGATCGTATTGAACTATCCAATCCACACTGGGTATATCTAAACCTCTAGCTGCAACATCTGTACAAAAAAGTGCACCAATTTTTGCATCGACAAAACTTCTATAAGCTTCTTTTCTTTTGGACTGACTTTGTTTTCCCTGAACAGAAGGAAACAAATATACATTAATTAAGATGCACTAGTAGCACTCTTCTAAAACGTCAGACAGAATGAAAAGCAGCTATTATAGTTCTGGGACGATACCTTATGACGGCTTCCCACGGTGCGTGATTTTACGGACGAGCACGAGTACAGGCTCGCACCGGCGCAGCTGTGCTCGAGGCCCCTTCCATGGTGCGTCGTGCGTGTTCGTCTGTTAAACCACGCAGCGTGGGTAAGCCGCCTTCAAAGAACACACACACGATCAAATATCTGTTAAAATGAACATTCCAACCCTCTGTTGACGCAGCTTAGGGGCAATAAATCGGAGTTTTGGCGCCGATTAATTACTGTTGATGAAACTTGGTTACAAAACAGTGAACTACAACGGGGGAAAAGTGTGTAGACTTACATGGAGACTATATAGAAAAATAAAAATTAATTTTAAGAAAAAATATCGTGAATCTTTGTTAGGTCGGAAACATTTCAGACCACCCTCGTACGTTGACGATGCCGCCTCTACAATTCCGTCATCTGCCAAATATCGCTAATTTTCCAACAACTACGCAAGGCAGATCCTCTACTTCACGACGTGGCTTATATTTGTATGCGTATACATATTTGATAACAACATACAAGTGCCAAGGTGACTGAGTGGTTAGGAACTGTCTCCGAATCAGAAGACAAATATATTTTCTTCTTGGTAGGTTAGTAGGAGGAATTAGATGTGCAAGTATTTAAAGGCAGCAATTGAAGAGTTATGCAGAACAGTTCCAGTGGTTTCTCTAGGGAATATGAACCGTAAAAAAATGCCGTTGCCACGGGGACTCATATTTGTAGTAAGGGAATTTACGACAATTTGTAGTAAGAGAATTTGCGGCAGTTGGAGAAAGCGAGTCTTGCAGCAGGATGCTAGATGGACTAACTTTCTCCTACTCATAAATATATGCCGGATTAAAGCGATAATATACCGCCTTTTTTTAACTGGTGAGTACAGCTCAGCATGTGCGAGCCAAGTGCAGAATAAATTCGTGTAGTTATTATATTTCGGACATTTTAGTGAAAATTTAAATGGGTTGATACGTGAAGGAGTCTACACACGTGAAAACATTGTTAGGTTTGCATGCTGCAAGTGTTCGGCAAAATTAATATAATATAGTTTCGTCATATCCATCTGTTCATCTAATTATGTTACAATTCAGTCATTCACACATTAATTAATTTTATTAAAGGCATATGTAAATTAACGTGCTCTTGAATGTACTTATTTAAATAGAACACTTTCTATTAAGTATCGTGTTGTAATTTCACCACACACCTTTGGTCTACTTAGTTTTGGTCTGGTAACTTTCAAGAAGGTTATACCACCATCTGTCAGTAACCATTACCATTTTCAAGACTATTACCTTAGTCTTAAGTGGGGGGCTAATTCTTACGCCGATAACTCGCTCTTCTCACTAATAACAACAAATCAATGTAACAAAAGAAAAACAATATACTTAAATAATTAGGTATTACTAACCGTCAGCTATAATTGAGGCCGGATTATAATTATAAGTCTATGAAGCCCTTTAAAAATATATACGGGAGTATACTAATTTGCCAAGAAGTTAACATTATAATAAATAAAATCAAAAGATTATTCGGTAAAGGTAAAACGATTGGTTTATAATGGCTCAATAGGAAAATAACAAAATTTAACAAATCTTTGTTCTTAAATGGAATTCTTTATGCACTAGAATTTAACTAGAGGGGTACTCAAACATAATACACTTTATACCTATTCATAAAACCACATATTAATTTGGAATGAGTGATTTCAAGTTATATGTTAGTACTACTCTATAGATAAGCGGATATAAGCATCAATGATTTTTATATTTACACAAACACTACACATTTGAAATGAAATTACGAACCATTTACGGATTTTATCGTGTTTAATTTTGTTTTTATATTTATTTATTTATTCTTTATTGTGTCCCTAAAAAAAAGGAATACAATGGGCGGACTTAATCCAAGACTAAAGATTGTCATTGTGATAGGCTGAAATAAAATTCCCGTCGTTTCGACTGCTTTACAGCAGCCGTGGTCACCTTTTTTTATTTTTTATGGGAAGGCGGCAAACGGGCAATCGGTACACCTGATGGTAAGTGATTACCGTCGCCCACGTACATCAGCAATACCAAAGGTGCTGCAGGTGCGTTGCCGGTCTTTAAGGGTATTTGGGAGATAGGAGGGAGGATTCGGAGGGGGATGGAAGATTCGGACCGAACGAAACGCAGAAGCACAAAATGCCTCTTCTTCACGTCGGTATTCTGCGAGGTCGTGGTACTAGCCCGGACGAGCCGGCCCATTCGTGCAACAGCTGAAGCCGCCGCTTGGCTCTACCACGTTTAAAACTAAAACTACCTTCAGCTTAAGGACCAAAAATTAATAAATAAAAACAGACGGAGGTCTGTCCCCCGTTACCACGGCTGGTGTGGAATAATCGAAACGTCGGGAATAAAAAAAACATAATTAAAAGCGATAAAATCCGTAAATGGTGGTTTGATTTCAAATATAAGCATCAACTTTATATTGTCTGTTATCTAGGTTCTCTGCAGTTAAATACTTTCTTTCTTATTGTTAAATATAAACAAACTGTATTATGTGCGAACTTAACATGTTGACCATATCATTAACATTACCATCTGCACATATCTTCCCATGGAATTATCTAGTAGTGCAAAGCAATGACACTAATCCTTTCCCCCATCCAAAGTGGGCTCGCCAAGCCTCAACCTTGGGCCGACTCCCCCTGCTACGTTTTGCCGGCCATGTAGGTTCCTTTTCGCTAACCATGTTAAGGGCTATGGTGATACTTTAACAATAAAATGTTACTAATAATAAAGACTAAATAACTATGCTATTACTTAAGCAATAATAGGGATTTAAATGGGTATGAGCTCCAAAACACAATCACTATTAGTTCTAGCACAATAAAATTTCATACAAAAAAAGTCACTGCTAGTAAAAAAAACAATTAATGAAATAATTGTATGTACTGAACATACCTGGCAGTATCTCCATAATTCCTGCTATGTGTTTTTCAAATCCAGCTTCAAGCAACTTGTCAGCCTCGTCTAGTATCACACATTTAAGATTTCTGTAATTAAACTTTTGTGTGTATGTTAAATGATCTAATAGGCGACCTGGAGTGCTCACTATAATATTAACACCTGGTGAAATTGACACATTATTTAATGAAAACATAAAAATTTATTGTAGACAGACAAAATTTTAAAAATTATTATCTAGGTTTCTAATATACTTATTATACGAATGATAGTTGACTCCTTGGTGTGGGTGAAGTTAAGTATTTAAAAATCTCTGAATAATAAGAAATTAAATTTAATAAACTTAATAGATAAAATAAACTTGTATGAACAAATCTAATTAAAAGTATGTCTGAAACATGTTCAATGATAATGGCTTTGTTTTAGTTGTAGTTGCAATGAATTTTGGCCTTAAACAATTTATTTCCGATATGTTACAACCTAAGTAAATTAATAATGGGAGAAGAGATCTTATTTACATAAGTAACTATTAGTATGTTTTTGCTCCAGAACCATTAAAAAATTGCACACTATAGATATACTAGCATTTTCGCAAATTTTTCCAGAGTGCCAGACAAACAAAACTAGATCAAACATACAAAATTTAACATTTAAAACAGCCCACATTATAGCACATCCAAAGTCATAATCTGTAAAAAAGCTTTAAGTTCAATTCATTCAAATATACATACATACTAAGTATTTTAAACATTAGTATACATAAGCATTCACCGCTCATCTTGTTGTTGAAGTTGATTGCAGCATATCACAGTTTACTACTATTTATTATATTATATTACAATACACTATAATACAATTTTGTTAGTATTTTAGCATATTTTATGTGAAATTATTCCTGTACATGTAAGTTCAACCTGTGCTTTTTCTTTTCTTATTGTAACCATTTTTTACACAAAAATGTGGATCAGAATAAAAGGATTACTGTTATATAAAAATAATGAATGACAATAAACACTTACATACCCTCTTGTAACAACATTATTTCTTTGTGTTTTTTTTCACCACCAACAATTAAAGCATGGGACAAATCAATTTCTACAAGTAGTTTCTTTAAAACTTCATTTATTTGTAATGCCAATTCCCTTGTAGGAGATATAATAATACTACCAACACCTAGAAAGTGTACACGAGTTATACTTTCTATAAAATATTATTTCAAACATGTAATCTCAAAAGTTTACTTTATAAAAAAAATGCAATGTATACCATCTCTTTTCTTAAATTTAGATTTTATTAAATTTTCTATGACTGGTACTAAGAAAGCTAAAGTCTTTCCACTTCCCGTTTTTGCTGCTCCGATTAAATCTTTTCCGAGTAAAAGATGAGGTAATATTTTAGCTTGTATCTCAGTAGGTTTCAGAAAACCCATACAGCTAATGGATTTTAAAATACGTCTATCAATTTTTCCTTCCAGCATTAAAAAGGATGACTGTGCGATTAAATTGTATTCGGTGTTCATATTTGTATGTTTATTTTGACAGTAATTTTACACAACTACCACATACAATTTTTTTTTATTTTGCAAAGATTTTGCACAATGTCAAAGCTACTCAACCACTATAATCAATTTAATAACTAATCAGTTTACTAAACCTACAAAAATTATTGGTCAGTGATTAAACCCTGGGTCCCTGAGATGGGATCTACCACAATTTGTATGTGCCAATGTCATACAGATGATTTTCTTTAAATTTTCGACTGCTATTTCTATACTCTTCTCAAGAAATAATTTAAAGTCCGATTTTAGGTTATTTTTAATATAAACAATGACATTGTTTTGGTTTGATTTGATAATAAATGTGCTCTGCGATAATAACGCATTTCATAGACATAGAGTATAGTAATTTAAAGTTTTTTCCCTGGCTCTGAGCCCTATATAGTAACAGTGCTTAACTATTTACCAGTGTCCAAGTGATATAACAATTTTTGACATAACTCTAATAGAAGGTGTTAACACCTACCTGTAACTGAAGGCAGTGACAGCTTTGACAGCTTCGGCGGATGAGATGAGGTGTGCACTCGCTGGTACTAAGCCCGCAAATGCACACCTAGACAGCAATATAAATAACCATCGCCGCTTCTCTTTTGGGTTTATTTAACTCCGCTTGTGTAGCGTACGTAAGGGTACGAGACGAGGCCCTTTTGTATGCGGAGGACTTTTCTAGATATTGCGGTAATTTCCTTAGTAGAGATATCACGCACACTACGCATGCTTTCAAAGCTATTAGTTATCTGATATTTTCAGTAGGTATAAATTACAATTTGTCCTTTTTGATAAACTTAAGAATTTGTGCTGATTTTTCAAATAGACAAAAAGTTTGTTGAACCAAAAAATTTGCACCTTAAAATGTTTAAACCAATAACGATAATTTAGGTTTTTCTCAATATTCTCTTTAATAAAGAATATTCATATAACGTTCAAGAATATCTCTTTTACCTGAAAGAACTACTCACATTTACCAGCTCTAACTGTAAATTACTTTTTATTTTTCCAGTAAATTCCAATGGATTTTGCTTTGTAGCGGTTAACATTCGCCGCAGTAGCTGTAGCAATATATATCAATGACGCAGAAATCAAAAGTTTTAAATTAAATAATTTACATAAACATTCTCATTTAAATTTGAAAGAAAGAAAGGAAGAAATATTTATTGCACAAATACGCCACTCAAAAACAAACAAACATTGGAACACATTTAATAAAATAATTAATAAAACAAACAATGTTTAATGATGCCTCCTCTAGATGCGTAGCGCAGGGGGCAAACAGACCATACTCAGCTTAATGCGGGAGATAAGACGAGACTACAGTGCTGGTTTTCAGTAGGCCTGTGTATCAAGTGACGTACGGACGTTCGTATAAATACGGGGAAAGTCCGCGTTATTTTTAACAATATTGACCTAGCTTAAGAAATATCAGTAACAATAATAAAATGAACACTATCTTAACTATAATGAAGGATAAATAGATTCAATAAATACAGCATTGCAAATTTGTGTCCATGAGTTATGCGAGTTGTACTCGGACCACACCGCAATACATAATCATGGCGTAATCGCAGGTATATAAAATTATCATATCACTTACCATCCATACCAGATATTATCTATTACACTAACTTCTTTTAAAAAATTACAATAAAGAAACTAGTTATTAAACATATATTTAATTTTATTATTATTTTTTATTTTACTACTTTCAATAAGCTCTTTGCATGGACTCAGCAGCAGCTCCCAGTCACTGAGACTCTGTTCGTCAGTGTCGTATGTCTATAACCATCTTTATTTATATCTATAACAATTTGCTAAAAAAGGTCCTTGTATGATTTGGAGTGTAAACAATATAATTTTAAGCAATGGTAAATATTTTAGTAACAGTCTCTAATCCACATACTTCAAAGAGACCTCAAAAATACATAGTATTGTCTTATTATTATTACTATTATTAATCTCATAAAACAAAAATTACGGACAACTCGAATGATGCAAATATTGTTTTCTAATACTTATTTATTCCGCAATAGAAGTATAACAAAATATCAGACAACAGCTTAGAATAATAATTGGTGAAATGAAAAATATACATTTAATAATCATTTTAAACACAAAATGGGAGTATTTTGTGTTCATAGTCGTTGAGGTGCGTAAACCAGCCCGACGTGATCCAGATATAAAATAGCATCATAATTTGATATTGTAATGTAATCGTAGTGGTAATACCAACCCACCTCTACTTATTTATGGCTGTCATGTCACCGTCACCAGGTTTTCATTTGTCAATGTCATTTTTTTATCTACCACTCTACACGTTCTATTTAGATACCTATCAGATTGCATATTTCATTGTCAAATACCGGTGTAAAAGTTTCTTTTAATCATGGTTATTTCGACTTGGATCAACCATTTACATTTAACCTTATTGATTATTTGCACATTTGTTATATACGTTCAGTCTGAAGTTCCTAGGCCTCGCGGTGTTTCTTTATCTAAAGCGTCTCTGTACTCACCGACAAAAGATTTTACATGTTTTGATGGTACTGTAACAATTCCATTTAGTTACGTAAATGACGATTATTGCGACTGTTTCGACGGCAGTGACGAACCTGGGACATCAGCGTGCTTGAACGGTGTTTTCCACTGCACAAACGCAGGTCACCGACCGCAAAACATTCCAAGCTCTCGTGTTAACGACGGAGTTTGTGATTGCTGTGATGGTACGGATGAATATGCGGAACCAGATAACTGCATGAACATTTGCGAAGAAATGGGCAGAGAAGCTAGGGCTGAAGCACAGCGTATAGCGGACTTACATAAAGCCGGTAATCATTTAAGATTAGATTTTATTGAAAAGGGAAATAAGAAACGCAATGAAATGGCAGAGCAACTATCCCAACTAGAAAATGATAAAGCTGATGCTATAAAAATAAAGGCTGAGAAAGAAGCACTCAAAAATGAACTTGAAGTTAAAGAAAATGAAGTTCTCCAAGTTTATAGAGATGCAGAAGAAAAGGAGAGGCAAAAGAAAGCGGAAGAGGAAAAAGAGGCTACTGTGAAGGAGGCTATGGAACACTTTATTATGTTTGATTCTAATAAGGATGATTTGTTAACTGTAGATGAAGTAAAAGTAGTTAATGTTTTTGATAAGAATAGTGATGGTGAAGTAGATCAAGAAGAATTACAATACTTCTTTGGAGAAAATCAGAGTTTGGATAAAGAGACATTTATTTCAACAACTTGGCCGTTATTAAAACCTTTAGTTATGATGGAGCCAGATGTTTTACATCCAGCTGAAGAAAATGAGGAAAGTGACCATGATGCAGATACTGATGCTGCAGGAGATACTGAAGATGCAGATGCTGATGAGGAAAATACTGATGAAGATTTACATCAAGATATTGATCATGATGTAGAACCAGACCAGCCAAGTCGAACCTATGATGAAGATACACAAAAAATTGTTGATGAAGCAACAGAAGCTCGACGTCAGTGGACAGAAGCCGAGCGCGCTGTTAGGGAGATCGAATCAAATATAAGAAATTTTCAACAAAATCTAGAGAAAGATTATGGCTTGCAACAAGAATATGCCACGCTTGATGGTCAATGTTTGGAATATGAAGACAAAGAATATATCTATAAGTTATGTCTGTTCCAAAAAGTTACACAGAAATCTAAGAATGGTGGATCAGAAGTTGGACTCGGTAACTGGGGTGAATGGGCTGGTGAGGACAATAATAAGTATTCAGTAATGAAATATACAAATGGTATTGCTTGCTGGAATGGGCCTAACAGAATGACCACTGTAAATATACACTGTGGGTTAGAAACAAAAATGTTGTCAGTCACTGAACCCTATCGTTGTGAATACAAAATAGAACTTTTAACTCCTGCTGCTTGTGATGACTCCAATACCACACAGCAGCCATCACATGATGAACTGTAGTTATAATATATAAAAATGTGAATTCACATCCATTTGTGATGTTTTGCCACAAATGTTTTGTAAATGTTGAAAAAATACTTTTTTCAGTAAGATAGTGTCAAAAAAAATTATTCATATTGCACTACCACAAAATTTGAAATTTGGCTATTGCTAGTAGAGTCCATGTATGTTTATATTTAGTTTCTATTGGTTTTAGTAATTTAATTTATTTAATACACATTTTTTCTTTTCTTCATGAATTTATTTTAGTTACAGTGAAAGATATTTCATTTCTTTGTAGAGTTAATTATATTGTAGTTACGCAATGTTTTGAACTGAAGACTGAAGTGGCAAGCATATGTATAATAACACATTCCTTAAGTAAGGCTGTATTAGTTCAAGTAATAGCAGAAGAAATAGTAAATCAATGAAGTTGAACAAAACATTGTAAGTGATGAATAAAATATTGTTTTTAATTATACTGAATTCTGTTTATTTAACCTTATAAATATTACTTTTTGACCAGGTACAGTTTGTAACAACATCTGCCCAATACTAGCACAATTGGAAGATAGGAGCTATTTAAACTGGCACATAATATACATTTTTAAATATTATGTTTTTTAATTTGCGATTTAATATTATAATATCTCAAAAGTGGTTGGTTGTCTAGCCTATGTTAAAAAAATTTGATTACTTAGTGTGTAGTAAAAATTATGGTTTTTGTTTGTGTCTATACAGCAATACATTTTCTAAATAGTATTGAATTGGAAAGACCAAATCAACATATCTCCATACTCTTTTGACTGCCAACAGAGAACTTTTATATAGGCTGCTTGGGCCAATTTATTTCAGATTGAGTGGAAGTAGTACAGCATCGACAATTCGCCATAAGGATAAGAGTTTGAAGCCCTTACTGTTACTTACTGGCTTTATAGCCACGTTTCACGGTTGGATTGGTGATCGTAATGCCTGGTTAGTTGAGTTAGTTTGACATTGTCAATCCTAAAATACATAGGTTTCATCGAAATATTAAGTATTTTAAGTTTGACGTATTTATAATAGCTTTTTTGTCAGCTGTCGAACGCTGCGTGGAGTGGCATTCTCGTTAGTCACGGGAAAGAAGTCGCCAACACAGCTAGTTAAATAACATAATTGTGATTTTACTCCCGTGGCTATTTTGAATCAAATACACACCTAAACACAATTTAAAATAAAAAGGTTGCGTTCTAATTCTATGGTTGTGATAAAACCACAACGCTGATTTTCATGTCTTTTTACGTGACTATTCTTTGTCTCAGGAAGGGCTTACCGCGTCAAGTTGAAATTAATGGGTATTGCATACTAGATAAATAAAGACTATGGCTCCATATAGATGTAAGTGATTAAGAGAAAACATGTGTAGCACATACAACTTTATGTGGGCCACCAAGTCGACAAGCGTCTCGTAGTAGGTTGGCCCATACACGCTACTGGCAAGCTAAATGTGTGCTTTTCATCATCAGATTGTGAGATTTCGGTTCCGTAATTTCGGATAGATTGTCCGTCATCAATCAGTTGCTGAGGTGCGTTTTTTAGCTGTTTTTACGGAATGTTCCTGTGAGTAAAGCAATACCTACTCCGAAATTAATAATGCAGAATAAATTACGGCCATAGCAAGTTTACTTGCTTAACGCCACCCATTTTATTGATCTACCTACACTTGCCTATATTTATTAAGTTTATGACAAAATAATGACAATATTCTAGTGATACGGAACTCTCATGCGAATGGTACCTTGTACTATATACAGGCCGTGCGAATATTTCTCGGGAACACGTCGACGAGTGCCGGAACAAACTTGTGTCTGAAGTCGAGACCTTGTTATTCAAAGTCTCGGTTTGGGGTCGACGTAATTTGGTCCTATTTAACCCCAAAAAGACAGGTTTGCGCGTTCACCGCTAAAAAGAATCCCTTTGTCGTTTCTCCTCTTTTTGAGAACATTCCCCTTATTGCCTCAGCCAGTATCGGAATCCTTGGCGTTGACATATCGAGCGACGTTCAGTTCCGTGGTCACTTGGAGGGAAAGGCCAAATTGGCCTTCAAAAAGCTTGGTGTGCTCTGTAGAGCGGGACAGTATTTCATGCCGGTCCACCGTTTGCAACTTTATAAGGCGCAAGTTCGGCCCCACATGGAATACTGTTCTCATCTCTGGGCAGGGGCACCCAGTACAAACTCCTTCCATTAGACCGCATCCAACGTCGAGCGGCTCAAATTGTCGGCGACCAAGCTCTCTCTGATCGGCTTGATCCTTTGGCCTTGCTTCTCTTTGCATTTTTTACAAAATTTTCCACGGGGAATGTTCTGAGGAACTGTTCGGATTGATCCCAGCTGCTGAGTTTCACCATCGTACATCGCGACAGAATTCGAAGTTCCATCGATACCACCTAGATGGTTGGCATTCCACCACAGTGCGTTTTAATCGAAGTTTTCTGCCACGCACTTCGACTTTGTGGAATCAGCTGTCGCCAGCAGTATTTCCGAACAGTTACGACTTAGGGACCTTCAAGAAAAGAGCTTATTCCTTCCTTAAAGGCCGGCAGCGCATCTGTAGCTCCTCTGGTGTTGTGGATGTTCGTGGGCGTCGGTGATCACTTACCATCAGGTGAGCCGCACGCTCATTTGCCCCCTTCTTCTATAAAAAAAAACTTTCATTTGACCTGTTTCAGATACTATTTTTCACAAAACCTTTTTACTAATAAATACATTTAGTATGTTTGGCAAAAACAGGTATATTTAGCATAATGTGTTATTGGTAATTTTAATCTTTCGGTAAAATTGTGCAATCTCGAGTTTAAAAGGGTCAATGTTATGTTTATAATGAATAGTATTTCTGTATAAACAAATAGTATTGATTCATTACATAGTATCAACGTAATTTATGTGAGGTGAGAGATAGGTAGAAGAAAGTAGTAGGTATACTTCGAGCTGATTGGGTACAGTAATTTAACCTCCAATCTAGGTCACGTGCATTCTGAGATTGATTCTGTGAAGAAAACTTTAAACCTTGGAAATATTCTCCTGTTTTAAAATATCTCAAGAATCCATTCCATAGTCAGCTTTCTGGAGAAGATTTGGCAAAAGAGAGATTCAAAGAGCGGCTTTAAGTCAAGTTGCACCCTAGGCCCGTGGGGCCTTCACGTGGTAGAGCCAAGCGGCGGCTTTTGCTGCTGCTCAAAATGACGGCTCGACCGGGTTGGTACCACGGCCTCGCAGAATACCGGCGTGAAGTAGAGACATCTTGTGCTTCTGCATTTAGTTCGCTGTGTGAGATATCAGGAGGCCCCCCTCCCCACACCCTATCCCACAAATACCCTTAAAGGCCGGCCTCATACCTGCAGCACCTTTGGTGTCGCAGATGACGTGGGCGACGGTAATCACTTACCATCAGGTGAACCGCTTGCTTGTTTGACGCCTTTCCCATAAAAAATAACAGATATGTAGGCTATATAAGTAGGGAGTACCTTCTTTAATCTACTGTTAGAAAATAATGGAAGACTTGAAGGTTAATATTGTGGGAGGCATAATGGGAGGCATCGTCCGTGCAATATGAAACAGGCGTTGGGACGATTTGTTAATTTCATTCGCCATCCAGCATTCAGAGATTTGCTACTCTGGTTTATAGAGAGTAGGAACCGTCTCTGTCTATGAAAAAGTGTCTGTTATAATGTCTTATATAAAGGCGGGGCTACAGTAGTCGCCGGGTAAATTTCTCACAGCAATAATTTTAGGTTAAGTTTACAAAATACTGTTGGACTAAGTAAATTGTTGAGGTATGGTATACTGGACTGTCACTAACGACTCTAGTCACTAAAAATATAAAATTTTCTAACAAATGCTACATTCATACCAGACCATTGGCCAACGCTAGCGCCATTTTGGGTTTTTCAACTATTATTTACTGTTTATAGCTGAATACTTTCAACTTTCCCCCCATATGAGACGGTTCTCCTTACCTCTACCCTCCACACTCTGGGTAATACGCTGAACGTAAATAGTTGAACTATGTTGTTGTCGGTTTACAAATACTATTTGATCTACTTCTTTGTACTTTGCTGTGCAACTGAAGGACCCTACCTTGTTTACTCCCGGGCGTAACGTAATCTAATTTAGCCCGGCCCTGACACGGCACCGTCCTGTATGGAGACCTTTATTCTTTCTTTTACATTGTTTTATCTTCATCATTAGTAATTAAAGTTCAATTTATCGCTTATGCTTGATCACATATTTATAATTTATATTCTATAATAAAACTCAAGGGATACTTAAGCTGTCCATTCAATATATTTCAATCGATTCAGAAACTGAATGCCCTATTTTTAGGAAAGTGACTGACCACGCATCACGCATAAATCAAATGAATGGATTTCGATGGTAATTTTACTGTTCAGTTTCTCGGAGGACTGTGCAAAATCATTGATACTTATCGTCTATTATAAGAGCAAGGCAGGAGGCGTCATTGTCTTGGTGGTTCTGTCGCAACTTTTGCTGCAGTTTCTTTAGTAAAGAAAATGCGTTGTCCGTTTTCAAGTGAACAGATAGCTGTACTACCGCTGGATCGCGGCCGTATATTGGGAAACCCAAAATTCGCCAAATTGCTTCATTGGCATTGATGTAACGACCCATTTGCTACTGTATTGTCTCATCGTACTGATTTTCTTGAGCCACTGCAAAGTGTTCAATCCATCAAATACTTGCATACGTATTTGATGGTTTTAACAGAACTACAGTATTCGACATTGATTGAGCCCTGAACATTTTCTATAGAAGTGAATTGGATGGAACAACCCATTGATTGTTAATTTCAATTTCTTCATTTCCTTATCATTTGATTTTTGCTGAGAACCCGCCTTGTTCTCGTGATCGACGTCTATATTATGCATATCCGTCTTCGCCTGTAATTGTTTCATTGAGAAATGATTTTGCAAAGTGTTTTGTACATTTATCATCTTTCATGCACAGAGAACTTCTATTTAACCCACCGCAAGGACCATGAATCACGTTTTTCACTATAATTTCATAGAGTTCAGGATATTCTTCCGGGTTTGGAAATTCAGCCTGGATGATGCTGTCCATCTTATCAGATCGGATCTTATTTTTTAACCAAATTAAGTTGTGAAAGTGGGGCAGTCCTCGGTTTTGCCATTCAATCGAATACATCCAGCTGAGAAAATGACCAAATATTTGTTTTTTGACAATAGCGTCGATAAATTTAATTTGTTTTTGTCTGTTGTTGTTGAAATATTTAGTCGGTCGTTGGCCACCTGGCCGTATTGTACTTTTTCTTTGATTTCCGACCAAGAAGGATTCATTGTGAATGTTATAAATAAGTCAGATCGACCGTATTTTCTGACATAGGTCATTGCATCCTGAGCGTATTCATACATATGACGAGGACTTCCAGTGAATGTAGATGGTAAGATGACCAATTTTCCCATATTTTCGATGTTTCCATCATTCATCATTGCGTCTTTTAAATGAACATATTCTTCCGAACGCTATTTTTGTTGCTTATGACGAATAAATTCCAATCTTTCCGTCTCAATTTTTGTATACATGTCAACAATAAATTGCTGGAATAATTCCCGACAATTTAGAATATGATTATATTCACCATTTCTAACCATTGATAAGGGTAGAAATGCATCGAAGATACTTTTTTGGTAGTTTTAGCGTCTGTAGTTGGATTTACTTTTTGGATGTTAAAGTAGTAACGGTCTTCACCTTGCCAAAATGTTAACGGATACTGCAGCGCATCATAACTGCGATGTGTTTGTATAGTAATACGTTGCAGTTGGTTACTTCGGCGGTGAACAATGATACCACGATGACTATATTCATTATCAACGATTACTACTGCAACATCATTCACTTGAGGTGCATTGAATCTTCGTTCATGTTCACTAGCTGGTCTTGTCTGTCCGAATCACGATCTTATAGTTCTGCAACCATTTTTCTAGTGAAGTTTTAAACGCATTAATCAGTTGATTGTGTTTATGAAGTAAACGTTGTAACTTTTGAATGATATCTTTCTTTAGCCCCTGAATGTGAGTGCAACGCTGATCTATTTCAAGCTGTTCATTTCCAATAGAATATAGTTTTTTTTGAATAATTCAGAAATTTTTGAAACCATTTAGAACGTTGTAACGTATCTAAAATTAGTTTTAAATAATATTGAACATTTCAATATATTCTAGAGCTTTCTCGATCCATCTAGAAATGTTTAAAATATTCTAGATCGATGACAATTATTCTTGAGCAATAATTTTCAGTTTGATTATATGATGGAATTTCTTAGATCATTCGTGGAATTTCGAGAAAAGTCTGGAATATTTTAGAACATTTGATAAGCATTTGATAGGGTTTGGCATAAAGCGCTTCTTTCAAAGCTTTCATCCTATGGGGTCCCCGAGAGATTGTGCAACTGGGTCACCAGCTTCCTCACGGATCGGAGCATCAAGGTTGTTGTCGACGGTGCATGCTCGGACCCCAAACCCGTGAATGCTGGTGTTCCACAAGGCTGTGTGCTATCTCCCACTCTGTTCCTTCTGCATATCAACGACATGCTACAAATCAGTAGCATTCATTGCTATGCAGACGACAGCACGGGTGATGCCCTATATTCAGGCCGTGCGAATATTTTTCGGGAACACGTCAACGAGTGCCGGAACAAACTTGTGTCTGAAGTCGAGACCTTGTTATTCAAAGTCTCAGATTGGGGTTGACGTAATTTGGTCCTATTCAACCCCAAAAAGACACAGGTTTGCGCGTTCACCGCTAAAAAGAATCCCTTTGTCGTTTCTCCTCTTTTTGAGAACATTCCCCTAAAGCTTGATGTGCTCTGTAGAGCGGGATTGTATTTCATCTCGGTCCACCGTTTGCAACTTCGGCCCCACATGGAATACTGTTCTCATCTCTGGGCAGGGGCACCCCAGTACAAACTCCTTCCATTTGACCGCATCCAACGTCGAGCAGCTCAAATTGTCGGCGACCAAGCTCTCTCTGATCGGCTTGATCCTTTGGCCTTGCGAAGAGATCTTGCTTCTCTTTGCATTTTTTACAAAATTTTCCACGGGAATGTTCTCAGGAACTGTTCGGATTGATCCCAGCTACTGAGTTTCACCATCGTACACCGTGACAGAATTCGAAGTTCACCTAGATGGTTGGCATTCCACCACAGTGCGTTTTAATCGAAGTTTTCTGCCACGCACTTCGACTTTGTGGAATCAGCTGTTGCCAGCAGTATTTCCGAACAGTTACGACTTAGGGACCTTCAAGAAAAGAGCTTATTGTCTTGTTTATTACTTCCATGTGAATGGTGGTACCGGAGCAGATACATACTTACAAAATTATATATTTAGACAATACTTTCTACAATTATCAGTTTAAAAATAGTATTATATTAATCATTCAATTCCAAATGTAATATTAATTTAAGGCTAATTAAAAAAAGGTCCATTAGGTAGAGGCCATGATGCATTATTATATATATTGGCGGTTAAAGAAACGCGGGAAGATAAGGACGTTCCCGCGCCCGGGGTCCTGAAATCGATTACATATTCTCTGCCCATCGGAGTCAACTTGTATATACGACAAGGCTTAGGGGACAGAAGGTACATACGGAGTTTCTTTTGCCTGTTTCTTCTTCGTCAGAGAAATCTCTTTAGGAAACAGTGGTAGATTTAAAAAACATACAATTGACAAACAAAATTTGAATTTATTACGTCTTATAAAAAATTCCATTCTTTAATTCAATATGATGAACAATGCACAAGGTATCGATTTAATTAATATTTTTTTTTATGGGAAAGGTGGCAAACGAGCAAGCGGTTCACTAGATGGTAAGTTACTACAGTCGCCCACATACATCCACAGCACCAGAGGAGTTGCAGGTGCGTTGCCGGCCTTTAAAGATATTTGAGAGTTGGGAGGGAGGAAGAAGAGGGGATAGGGCCCTCCCTATGGTGGGCCTCCGGGAAAAATTCAAATTGTATGTAAGACACAACCATCACCTCTCGATTTTGCCAAAAGTTCTTTCATTCAGAAAGTAATTTAAAAACATGGAATGAATTGTAAAGCATATAAAGCGTAAATAAATTAAAATCAATTTATATTATGAACCTACTCGTATCTTTAAATAGTTGTAGATATTTGATGCTACGAAAATATTATATGGCTATGGTATGTAGGCGGCCGATCGATGACGCACAATATCTACGTCAATGTATGCATTACAACGGCGTTCCCGGCAGTACTAATCAATTTATTGATAGTATGAAACGTCTACTAAATTTAAAATGTAATAAATTTATAGAACACAAATTCTCATATTGCTCTTACTATTTTAAGATATTGCGTTATTGTACCTAAATTTATACATTTACTTCAATCGAATCCAGTACGGAACTGCTCTGATTTGTTTTAGTCTCGAAACAGCTTGAGAAAAGATTCGAAATGTATCTTTAAGCTCATGAAGAGTTTCTGGACTCAAGCCACCTTACCTATAAGATTGGCAAATCTTGATACATTACTTGTTGCCCATAGTTTACGCATGCAGCTGTAGGAATCCGACTGGAAGCATTGATCTGTCGACCACATCAAAGTCCTTTCAGTAGGACTCCTAAGTCCTAGTGAAAGCGACGTTGAAGAGTTGGGCCTCCATAGGCTTTCTTCCCAAAGAAGTGCTGAAAGTCTGTCTCGTCACAAATCATTAAACGTCGTAATCCATGAGGCTCTTAACTCAATAAACATTCTTTCGGTGTTTGACGACTTTGATCCCTTGGGAGAGACAAAACCCTTTTGTATATTGCAATATAAATTGCCAAACGCTCAGGTCAAGTATAGTACATAAACCAAGGCCTGGTTTATGTACTATACCTGGCATTACAGGCAGCAGTAAGAGGCGCAAATATAAGTCCATAAGGGAAGACTATGTATTTGTGCCATTTGCCGCAGAACGTTTGTTCGACTACGTTTTTAGTGATAACAAAGCCGAGTAGAATAAAGCTTTACAATCATTTGAATTTTTACATTGTAGTTATGGTACATTTACCTAATTCTAATGTTGTTGTAATGTAATTACTCTGTGATTTACTCTTTGCTGTCACTGTCAGTTTCAGCCCCACTCATAGAGTCTGTCAGCTGTCAATTCAGTCAACGTCAATTCAAGTTTCTTGTGCCAATCTGCCAATGCTCACTTTGTATTTGTAATTCTATTTGCTTCTTTTGATAAATTGAGGTGTAGGCATTTCTCTATCGCGTTCACAGCTACAGCTACAGTCTACAGCTAAAATAAGTTATCTTAAGAAATTTCTTCTGTCGTTTATCTTTCAATCATGGAAACGATTTTAGAACAGCAAAGAAGTTACCATGAGGAAAGGGAGCGTACAATGGACGCTATGGTAAAAGAAATTTTGCACAAAAAGACAGGGGTAAGAAAAATGGAGTTTTAAATAATTTTCACTATTTTCCGTTTCGGTTTTCTGGAAAGCCGTGGCTAGTATCTGTTTACGGCTAGTGTTTCTATTTGTATTCTCATCTAATAAGTTGTTGTTATTAAACTTATAAAAACCGTATTGTTTGTATTGTAGATAGTTTACGCCAATTATATTAGGTATTTATTGTGGTGTATTACCAATAACTTAAAGTTTAAGTACTTAATCTTAATATTTTCTGTTATATTTCTTTAACTTAGTTCTACATAAGAAAGGTTTCTTTTAAGTTACATACTTAAAGAAGTATATGGTTTCTATTTCAGCACCGAGAAGGTATTAATGGTGAACATAGATTAAAGAATTTGCATGATGTAAGTATTACTTTAAATATAATATAATGTTAATAAATAAATAAGAAATGCACAAATATTACGATAATATTTTTATAGAGGTATGTTGAGTCCACAATAAGGCTTAAAGAATTGTATGAAGACAAGGATGGTTTACGTAAGGAAGAAATAGCTGCACTCTCTGGCCCTAATGAGTTTCAGGAATTTTATGCTAGATTAAAACAAATCAAAGAGTTTCACAGAAAACATCCTAATGAGGTTAGTATGCTTTAAATTTAAATATATTTAAAATGTGTAATAATTATAATATTAATTATGATATTATAAGTCTTGAAAGTTTATTTGATATATTTATGAGTATTTGTTTTCATTTACCACATGTATATTCCTGGAGGAGGTCAATGTGGTTTTCACCATCATTAAGTAAATTTAATTAGGCAGAATTATAAGTATAGCACACATTTTATTTATATAAAAGTGATCAGTACATGGAAAAGTAACACAATTTGCTAGAATGTTTTTGAAACGGGTAAACATTTCTTATTATTTAATATAAATTTAGATGTTAATTTAATATGTTTTTATACATATATTTGAAACAGAAAACCTGTGTGGTCACATATTAACACAGTTATTAAAACAATGCAAATTTAAATGAAATATGTTATAGTAAGCTAAGAATTATTTTCAGTACAACAATATTAATTTCGTTGTAACTAAATATTTATTTAATTTTTTATTTATTTTGCTGTAAATCCACTTACAATGACCATAACAGAATTGATTGATATCTAATGCAATAGTCAAGTTGAACATTTTTTATAGTAACCTAAATAACATACACTTAAATATGTATTTGAAAATTACTTAAGTCTTAAAATATCACAAGTAGCCATTTGAAAACTTGTTCAGTGCATCTGTACAAGTCAATCTGGTGCATACCTAAAATGTTGTGTGCACGCAGGGCATGCGTGGGCAGTGCAAAGCTCATTAGGTAGCCATCAAACTACCACCAGGGTTAATTTATAATTTTACAGGTTAATTTTATAAGTATAAATGAAGGGAGTATACGCTAGGGGCAGCAAATATAGGAAATTCACCAGATATTTTATTGGGCAGGATATCTATAGAGAATATGTAAGCTTAGGGCATTTGGAAGAACCTAATGTTACTGACCTACCTGGACAATGTTGTGGGCAAGGAGGGTTTATTTTCCTTATTATGATGTTACAGATATGTGTACCGATGTCTGTGGAATTTGAAGAATTAGCCAAAATAAGAGAAAATCCTTCTGAAGATTATACAAGTGAGTTGTGTAAAAAGATTTTATAAATTATTATCAAATGGCTATTATAACATCATTGTTTTTCTGTTTTAGCACCAGTTGAGTTCACAGATGAAGAAGGCTATGGAAAATATTTAGATTTACATGAATGCTATGAAAAGTATATTAACTTAAAGGGTATTGAGGTTAGATATTTATGTACTTACACATTACATAATTTTAAAGTTTTAAAAAATTTAAAAATGCTGTGTTTGTTGAAAGATGTAATGATAATAGAAATCAAAACATAATAGGATAGTGCTCTGAGACTACTTTAGTAACTACTAACTTTATCCTAAAATTGCAAAGATTTTGAAAAAGCAGATTCATGATGAATATCTTACAAATCAATCATAAGTGATTTTTATTTGCAGAAAGTAGACTACATTACTTACTTGAGCATCTTCGACCATCTGTTTGATATTCCCCGCGAAAGAAAAAACAGTGATTATCGGAACTATATTCGCGCTTTACTAACATACACAAAAGACTTTGTAAGCAGAGTGAGGCCACTGTTAGATCAGGCTCAAGAAATGGCTGCCGCTCATCAAGACTTCATAAAGCAATGGGAAGCAGGCACGTTTCCTGGTTGGCCAGTATGTTCTTAAGTTTTTTTTTTATCTTTTTAAGTTTAAGTCTTAATTCTTTTTTTTTTATTTAGGAGTTGTTTTGACGTATTTCAAATTCTCTATTTAATGCTGCAATGGAAACAACACAGAGTACTTTCAAACACTGAGGTGCTAACTCATCATCCAGTATCCCATGTAACGCTTATGCAATAAAATCGGAAGAAGGGTGAGATGCCGTGTCAAAAAAGACAGAGCGAAACAGCGCAACCTGACCTGAAATCCAATACTTTGTGTTAAAGAAATATTGGCTTGACACTGAGATTTGAACCCTGACTTAACAGTCCGGTACATTAGCTACTAAGCTACATGGTCTATGTAACTGTTACTATAACAGAGTATACAAGTTTATTTTGATGATTTGATAGTAATAAATAATAAGGACATTTGCTTCTAGATGAGTATTCTAATGATGTCAGTGGAATAGATTTTGTCTGGTATTTAAATGTAATTTGTCTACAGAAAGAAACTGGGGGCGCCTTAACAAATGTGGGTGCACATTTAGATTTGTCCGCCTTTTCATCATGGGAGGAACTAGCTTCTTTAGGTTTGGACAGATTAAAATCTGCTCTTATGGCCCTTGGACTTAAGTGCGGCGGAACTTTGGAAGAAAGAGCACAAAGGTATTACTTGATATAATGATACAATGACAAATTATTTTAACTCATTTAGTAACCAACATTTTTATTCAAAAATTTCAGATTATTTAGTACAAAAGGTCAAACAGCTTTAGACAAATCCCTAGTTGCAAAGAAGGGGGCTACTAAAGCCAAGGCATCAACACAACAACGTCATAAAGACATTGCTGCTATTGAAGCTCAAGTTTACAGGTATAGTACATTTAAATAAATAAAATTGTGAGGGTTATTACAATTGTAACCATCTGTCACCTTAACACGACATTCACAATCGGATTAGGACTTGATAGTCTAACTACACATCACTAACTACTAACAATGTACCGCTATACACTTTTTCACATAGTTTTTTCTCAATAAGGTTTCTTTCTGTAGATAACGTTATTTTTACAATGTTAATGGGTATATTTATCTCCTTATTAATTTTTGTTCATTTATCGCATTCTTTTTGTTACCGTTCAGGTTTTGTAAACTACCACAATTTCTTTCGTGGTTTTCACTTCTTTTGTAAGTTCACGCCTTTGTTTTGTGTCGAATAATTCCAATCACCTATCTGACGAATCGGCGCCACCTTTAGGTCACACTCCGAAAAATAATGCATTCGTACGTATTGAGAACTGACGTAGGCGCGCGACGGAGCTTTCGTCTCTTCCGCTGGATGCAATGCTCTTTTTGCATCCCTCGCGATTGAAAAATATACTGGTAAAGCCACAAACTGCTGGACATGTGAAATCATCGTTATGCAGCTGGAGGAGTGGTGACCTGTGAATTGTCCATAAATGAGCCAATCTCTACCGGGGGTCTGTTCTATCGCACCAAGAGTAATCGAATCTTTATATCTCGGATCGCATAAACGATTAACGAGTCAGGACTTTGCGCCGGAAAAGCCACGACCACTATGATCAGCTTTCATCACCCACTTAAAGGACGGCTCATTTTTGACGTTGATGGATTTCAGTACAACGAAGAGATTCCTGCTAAGCGCGCGCGGCATAAACAACGGCATTCACACTCTCCTTTCTTCCTTGCCTGGTAAATAATTTTGTTGGCGGCTCGTCTCAGCTTTTATCTAAAATTCGGAAATTAAAAATTAAACTTTGCTGTTACTTGAAAATTGATACTACCCAATAGATTCCGTTAACGAATTAGCATCGTTTCCAGAACCGTGTAAAAGTAAATCGGTCTAATAAGTACAATAGTCCAAAAAACAGGAAAACTTATTAGATTTTGTAATTTTGTCTCAAGATGTATTTGCGTTAATATTAACTAGGCCAAGGACACCCAAGTCAAAGACCACGAAGTCGCCAGGCGAAAAAGAAATCCTGTGAGGTCGACGCTCTTGCCGAAGTCAGTAAACTGTTATTTATGACGAATGGCGTATGCTATTTAAGTTATTTGAAAAAAGGATTTTTATTTATTTCTTTCATAAAATTTAGAGTTTTTACTGAATATTCAAAAATAGGTTGTTTATTGAATAATGAATGATATGAGACATTTTCAGATTTGCAAATGTAGTGAGCGGAACTCGAGTGGCCACAATAGAGAACGTCACACGTCGGGCCGCCCGTGCTGCAGGCGAGAGGAGGGACGAGAGCGATGACGAGAGTGATGGTTCAGCTGCTCCCGATGTGGACTCTGATGATGATGAAGTTCCATATAATCCAAAGAACTTACCGCTTGGGTGGGATGGCAAGGTTATTTTTTTTAACATACCGATGCTCGGGACTTTTTTCGTGTACACTTATAATTTGAAGAATATAAACAAGGCTCAAGTCTGTTCAGATATTATAACAAAAGACAAGTTTTCTTTATAATTATCTAAGATCTTTCTATGGTTCTGCTCTGTTCTTTTATGTTCGTTTTCCTTATCAGCTTTTAATTCCACTGCTGAGCATAGGCCTCAGAAAGCGTCAGCAAAAGTCAAGAACAAAGAAGGCAAGAAAAAATATACCATCTGTTTCCTAGTAAAGACGGATCCCACCTGCATACGAAGAACCTTCATTGCTAATGTTTGCGGCCCAGGCAACCGCTGGGCCGCAAACTGATGCCGCAACATCCATCCAAAATTGCAAAACCTTAACTCCTTGGACTGGTGATGGAGAGGGCATCATTACGGCGAGGGTTCCGCGGCTTTCCCTGGCGTTTTCGGGAAGTGGCCATGCTCAATAGATAAAGTAAAAGAATTGGAAGTGTTGAAGAAGAAGAAATAAAACAATATTACACAAGTTATGTTTTTTCTGTAGATTTTTTCATTACTTTTCTTTCAGCCTATTCCATATTGGCTCTACAAACTACACGGACTCAACATAAGCTACACGTGCGAGATATGCGGCAACTACACGTACAAGGGTCCCAAGGCATTTCAGAGACACTTCGCTGAATGGCGTCATGCTCACGGCATGCGCTGTTTGGGAATACCTAACACTGCGCATTTCGCTAATGTCACTCAAATTGAAGACGCACTTGCATGTAAGTAAAAAACAATATTAATAATTTAAAAAAAATTAAAAAATAAACATGGCATAAAATAAAAAGATTTTTTTTAATCTGGTTGAGTAGTTTATGCGATTCTACTGCAATTAGGACGGGTCCATACGTTGGCATCAATACTCTTCGCCCAACATGTAGACCGAAAAAATAAACCCTGACCCCAACGTCGGGAGTTGTCCGAGCAGTGTTGGTATGTTCAAAGAAAATAAAAAAATTCTTCATGTATATACGCGCCATGTGGTTTCCTCACGTTGGGTCTTGCTCATTTTTGCCGCGGCGGGCATGGAGAGTGCAAGTGCTAAATTGAACCAAGATGGTTTTATTTTTTTTCCTAAAAAGAATAATCAGTATTGTAAAAGCAATTTCTAAATCAGCCATCTTCACATTAGCTATGTTTTCACTAAACTAACATTATCTTCAAAGTATGAACCCAAGCACAATTACCAACCAACTTCGTACGAACGACGGGAGCTACTGAGTGTTGTTAGCCGAGCCGAGTTTAAAGTACTAAGAGTAACCAAGCATCTTGGACATGCGCCCGCCTTAATTTTTCTTATAATAAAATAAAAAATAAAAACATTATAAACATTAATAAATAATAACTTCCATATTTTGACTTTATTAATATTATGTATTAAGCCTGTGGTAATCAGATATTACGGATTACCTTTCGGCACACGAACACAATTTTTATCTCCCCGAAAAATTAACGTGAAGGTGATGAAACTTGTCGCTGGGTTTGTTCCCAGATATTATCATGAGATTTTCGAGGCGTTTCTCTTAGTGGCCTCTCACGACAACAACGCGAAAAAAGAGTGTGACATATTCCTACCGCTACCAAACAGAATAAAACTGATAAAAAAGAATTTCCACAAGTTAATTAAAACGCAATGGGATTTCGTGTTATTCTCTTTTTTAAGGAGCTGTTAGATCTACATCGATGGACACCGAGAAAAGTAATAATTATACAAGTACGCAGATCCTTATTGCAGAAATAATAACATAATTCATTAATTTCAGTGTGGGAAAAAATTAAAAATCAAAAGGAGAATGAGAGATTTGTCGCCGAAAATGACGAGGAGTTTGAGGACTCCCTAGGAAATGTTGTTAATCGGAAAACGTATGAAGATTTGAAACGACAAGGACTTCTTTAGGTTGTAATAATTGATATAAAATAGTTTAAATATAATAAAGATTTCAATATTGTAACCATAACTATTATTATTTAATCAAGTACATCATCCGAGGTTTTTCTACGTAATTTCCTTTTAGCTCATTACATTTAGTAGAACACGTCTCAAATTTTGTTATTCTCTCGGAAAAATAATATTTCCGCATGTGTAACCGTGGTACAACACTAGGAATGCTACGGCGCTATTGCTGATGAGCACAAGTTTATAGCGATAACGCGGAAACATCATTTATGTTTTCCGAAACTTAACTACGGCAGTTAGTTGGTAGGATCCCGGAACTTTCGAGAAAGAATCCAAATCTCAATCGTTAATTTTTAAAATATCTTTAAATAAATTCGTTATGGATTTAAAGTCGGAAATAGGACATTAACCTGCTATAAGGGATATAGATCATTTACTAGGGTTAAATTAAGTGTCTGCGAGGCACCACCCCTTTGTCGTGTTGTATAAAAATTAGATTAAGGAGTGTAGCTATAAATACAATTGCTTAGGAAGAAAACGTATAATAACAAAGCTTAACCAAGAAAGGAAAAACAAATGATGCAAGAGCTCACTCGTACCTTTCGGCTAAAATCGGAGGATCGCAGACTTGTGTATACCGTAGGCAAGCATTCGGATAAAACATTACGAAATTATGCCAATCGAACAACATATTCATTAATTAGATTTTAATATATCAAAAGGTGTAACGATTGCTAAACCCGTAACGCTGGGATTAGCTTTTCGAGAGGCTAAGCAAGGAGAAGCTAGACTCGCTTGTAATAGAACTTGGAACTCTAACTTTCACCTACATCACAAGCAAAGCCTAAAGTTAAAACTCCAAGACCTAACTTACAGAATAACCAACTATTTAGACCATATACTAACATTTATTAACACTGACACTTGACTAACAATTATTAACTATTTAATAACACCAATATTGATGACACCTAGATGATGCAGAATACTTCGATGATGGTTCTATCTGACAATCCCAACGCAAAATGACGGTCAGTAATCAACAGGATTTTTCCAAGTTAGTTGAATTAAACCATCAGGACAAAGAATATTTGCTCTTTATCGAGCTGTCTGAATATAAAGATAAGTTCCTCGTAGACACCGGTGTATCACTTTCTATGATTTCACCCGACGTAATTTTTGGTACAATTCTGAAATATTGTCTAGAGCAGTGATCCCTTTGAGGAGAATGCAAGAACTAAGCACGAATACATAGACACCAGCACTTGATAGTGATATTCTACATAAGATTTTGCTATTTGATTTTGATTCTTAATATAACAGCCCATAAGTCATTGAGGCAATTTTTAAATGGAAGACGGTATGCTGGTCGAAATTATTCCGATAGTCGACTGCGAATGAGGGAATGAACAAAACTTAGTAATAAAGACTAGTCTTTATAGAAGAGAATTTAACAATTTATATAACAAATCAGAACTACCGACAACACAAGTTATTTATTTATTCTTTTATTGCCTTAAGCTTACAATGGGCGGACTTAATGCCAAGTGGCATTCTCTACCAGTTATCACTTTGCTGTCAAAACACCCAGGCTATATCCTCAGATTAGATAATATTTAATAAGAAACAAATACTTCGCTCCCATACAAAAACGAAAATACCTTCATTACGCTAGGCCATTAAGCCTACAGTCTAATAATAACACCAGGCGTCGCAGCGAACGCCGAACGAAGAAACGTTTTATACACGTATGAGTTAAGATAGCTTAGACTATTGTCATTCGCGTGAACTTGTGCAACTGCACCGTCGAATAAATGCTCGAGGATTGTATGAGGTTTAAAAATAAAACAATTTTTGAGACTGAAACTTTATATATATATTTGTTAATCAAATGTGTTTAAGTTTTATAAAATGATAGATACATTGTTCTATCTCTTCTTTCCCTTGTATTGAACTTTTGTAACAAATTAATTATAATTCGAGGAGATGGATAGCCGTAGTGTCGAGTATAGTGGATAGCAAGATAACTAGAAATCTCAGCCGCGCAACATGTAACGGGTGCAAGAAGGGGATGGCAGGTTATTCAGTGTTCATTAATTTGTACGAGGAGCTACGCCATGTTACATCGAGATCACCTAATTAGCCTTGTTGTCGGTTGCATATTGCATTGCTTTTAAACGCCTAATTACAATTTGTAATAAATAAAAATATTTTAAATCAATAGAGAATCAAATGAATATTAATAATTTTTTAAGATGTAAATTTTGACAATAGTAGTCAGGGCTAGTGCAGGTTGAACAAGCCAATATTAAATAAAAAACGTGTGTGTCTACTTATGTATGAAATACAAAATTAACTAATAATTATAATTTATAATGTAAACAAATAAAAATAATAAATACCAACAGTTAACCGCAAATCTTTAAATCCTTTTAAAAAAGTTTATAATATAAAAACCACTTTCATCACGTATGCTAAAAATATATAATCATTCACCACCATATATTATTTAAAATCACACACAAATACACATGTATATTTATGTATGAATACATTTTTTAATCTCCACTGATATAAAACACGTTGTAGATTAATATATTTGAACTACTATAGGATATAGTTATCTGTTCTGACGAAAACTTGAGAGATGATTACCAGCCAACTTCATGGTGTCGCTTTTATTCTGTCTGCCGGTGTGCGCGCGCAACGTTAAAAAATTTCTAATTTTTCCCAAACACGCCAAAAGAAGTAAAACTTAAAAAATTGGTTTATTTTTTTTATTATGGATCTTTTAAATTTTGCTGTATAGTATTGAAAGTGAATATGTGTAGTATTGAACAATTGAAGGATGCTAGTCAACGTTTTAAGTTTGGGCCCATCAGTCCAACAAGTCTTCGGTAAAAGTTGACTATTATTTTACCGACGACCGATTTTTTATTATTAATAAGTTTTCAAGCTCGATTAGACTTATATCCGAAAATAGTTACATCACTTTGACATTGGCTGATGGTTAAACACTGTTGCCATATAGGGCTCTGAGCCAGAGAAAAGAAAGAAGTATTTTATTTGAGCGATAGTGATTTTGATTTGACATTGATGTTTGTTGATTGTTGAAGTAAATAAAAACACGTGCCTTTTTTCTATTACTGTTATAATTTGTATTTAGTTGTTAATAAATTTTGTTTGAATAAAATTTTTAAAACATATTTTTATTTATCATGCCGGACAAGTTAAGTAGTAAAGTATTTACTGGTTCAAGAGTCTTAGGTTATGTTAGTACGCATGTACCATTTGTGGCCAGATTTATTAAAAGACGTGGCGAAACTTTGTTATGTACAAGTGTAGGAAAGTGGTTTCATACGTATGGATGTGATAAATTTCGTCTGCTTAGTGTAAGCGGTGAACATCCAGGTCCCGTCACTTGTATGAGTGGCGACAGTTATCATGTTTATACAGCTAGTGAAAATAATATTTACGCTTGGAGACGAGGTTGCGAACTGAAGCATATATATAAAGGTCATCAAGCACCCATCCACAAATTATTACCATTCGGCACACATATAATATCTATTGATGAAGATAATGTACTGAAAATATTTGACATCAAAGAAGAATCGGAGTTCTTAGAGCTTGGGTTTGATGAAGATAATTTTAAAATATCTACGATATGTCATCCTCCTACTTATCTGAACAAGATATTACTTGGGAGCAGGCAAGGGCAACTACAAATATGGAATGTACGCACTTCAAAGTTGGTGTTCACTTTCCAAGGTTGGAGTTCTGCTGTTACAGTCACAGAGCCTGCTCCTGCAGTTGACGTAGTTGCAATTGCTTTGGCTAATGGAAAAATTATTCTGCATAACTTGCGTTTTGATCAAACTGTTATGGAGTTTGTTCATGATTGGGGAATGGTCAGCTGTCTGTCATTTAGATTGGATGGAGTCCCTGTTATGGTAACAGGCAGTACTAAGGGACACATAGTAATGTGGGATTTAGAAGAGAAGAGAGTAATGTCTCAGATACAGTCTGCTCATTCTTCTCGAGTGGCTGGATTGCAGTGTCTAACATCAGAACCTTTAATGATTACAAATTCACAAGATAATTCTTTGAAAATGTGGATCTTTGACATGCCTGATGGTGGTGCAAGGCTTTTAAAAAAAAGGTGGGTTAAAAAATGCTTATGTTAAATATTAATGAATTTTGTAATCTTTACATTTATATTTTTTAACAGATTGTTATATGTTCAGAAAGATTGTCATAAATAAAATGTACACAAAATTTACTGGCATTACTTTTATATCACAACTAGGTGTACAAATATAACAGTGTAGTAGTAGTAACTAGTGTAACAAATATCCACATATTGGCCTGCACAGACAAGGAACTATTTCCATGTCCATGGAGAACAAAAGTCCACAAAGTGTGGAAATGTCCATCAGCATTTGCCATGGATGCAATGCACATAGTGTATTATTATTTGTCTGCTTTAATGTTAAGTTTAAGAAGAAGCGCACAATATGTAAGCAAATATTCTGTGATAACACTATTCTGCAATGTAATTAAAGTTTAAAGAAAAGATGTTTCCAAAAATAATACTGCCTCCATCCCTATATTTTGGATTGTTTATTGATGTTAGGCATTAACTGCAGTCTAAAATCAGCTATGTGCATATGGCACTGTGTACTATGGCATGCATGTTTGTTTAATTTTCCTCACATTATTTTTATGTTGTCCAGCCTGTGTGTAGTGTCTGCAGTTATTTGTAGGACTTTTTGTATGTGGTACAGTGTGATTCGGAGTGATCTATTTTTATAGATAAGTACACCAATGAATAGCAATATATGTACACCAATCATCTTTTGTGCAGGCTCTTATATCTTAATTATTTCTAATGGAGAAATAATGAACAACATGTAACAATATCAAATATTTTATGCAAATAAAGATCTAATGTATTCAGCTAATAAAGAAATGTTAAAGATGTATAATGATGAATGATGAATGATGATATAATAGATGTTAAGACATATCTTTATTAGCTGAATATATTATTTTGCTGTATTATGAGCCTAAAATGCCATCTAGCATCTACAACTTTCTCATTTATGTAAATATAACATAATATTTAATAGGGAAGGTCATGCACTTCCTCCAAACTTGGTGCGACACTGTGAACCTACGGGGGAGAATCTTTTGGCAGCTGGAAGAGATAGCAGCCTCCACATCATGAATACTGTCACTGAAACATTCAATAAAAGCATGGGGAAAGCATCACACAACAGGAAGATTTCAAAAAAGAAAAGTAATTAATTAAATATTTTGAACTTTTTATGATATATTTTAATTTAAAGTTAACCAAAAAATTTATTATTACATAATAAAAACATTCATTCATATTTATTACAGAACGTCTCCAAACTGATTATCTTGTATTACCCTCAATCACAAAATTAAGTTCATGTATGCAAAGAGACAAACAATGGGACAGCATAGCTTCCCTACATGAAGGCTTGTATATGGCCACCACTTGGTCGTACAACAAGATATGTATGGGTGAGCACAAGTTAAAGCCTCCTGAAATGGATAAGGGTGTTCAAGCTACATGTTTAACAGTCACACATTGTGGTAACTTTGTTGTAATAGGTAAGAAAAAAAATTTGATTGTATTATTTATTGTTGCGGTAGTGGTGTTATATAAGAATTCTCTGAACTATAAAGAGGCATGTTTAGCAGAAGTATGGAGTTTTGACCATAGTGTGGATTTTTGGCCAATATTTATGTTGCTGTTATGAAAACAAGTTCTCACTACCATATAGTTTATAATGAGGTTGGTTAGGGGTCTAGAGCTGAAGCTGTCATTAGAGCTTATTTGTACTAATGTGTCTGGTTACCACCTGTTACTATTAATTGTATCAGATTGCTTCAATTAAAAGTCTTAAAGAAGGTAGATATAATAAATTTAAATCTGAAACAATGAACACTTAAATGTATGTGGTATACTCATTAACCTGTGATTGTGATATATATTGTTTGACATTTTGATGTAAAATAATAAATAGAGATTATATGTATGAACTTATATATGAAAGGTAAAAGTATAATTTATTTTCAGGGTACAGTAATGGACAAGTGCATAGATTTAATATGCAGTCAGGTTTGCACCGAGGTTTCTATGGTAAAGAGAAAAAACTCGCACATAAGGGTGCAGTTAGAGGAGTTGAAACTGACCTTTGCAACCAGAGAGTAATTACAGTAGGAGCTGACGATAAATTAAAGTTTTGGTATTTTAAAACTGGTAAGTAGTATTTAGTATTAGTAGTCTTCCAGCACCACTGTGCTGTTCATGAATCCATTTGGTTTGCATGTATGAGGTTTCTATTCGAGAACTTTTCTGAATAGTTATCACATAGAGACCTTCAAGAGAAGAGACTTTTCCTTCCTTAAAGGCCTTCAGCGCATCTGTAGCTCCTCTGGTGTTGCAAATGCTTAAGGCTGTTAGTGATCACCTACCATCAGGTGAGCCACAGACTCATTTGCCCTTTTCTTTTTTAAAAAAAACATCTTCACAGAAGTATGGCAGTTCTACAAGCCAAATGACTGGCCCATTGCCACTTTAGATTGCTGATCATTGTGGCTATGTTGTTTATGTTGTGGATATTGTAGTTGCAAATTTTAGCATGTAGAGAAACACCAAGCATACCCCTTTCCATAGTCTGCAGAGCAACTCTCTTCTTATAAGGCCTGCAATCAAAGACCAAGTTTCGGTTCTGTAAGTCATCACAGGAGAATGATTTAGTTAACATTTTACTATATTATGAGTTGGCAAAGGTTGTGTAACATAATTAGACAGAGATACCAAAGCAATCCATACTTCTTTAACAGAGTTTTTGCCTAATGCTCTTTGCTTGCACTTTTAAAATGCTTTGAATTATAAAACCTGAGATACTGAATCAATTTGTATAATTTTCAGCTACTACCCCATTTAATGTTTTGAAACTAGAAGAATCCGTAAGCAGCACTAAATGTCAGAGGGACAGTGGGTTGTTGGCACTGGCTAATGAAGACTTTTCTATTACTTTGGTTGATATAGATACAATGAAAATTGTCAGGAAGTTTGAGGGACATATTGGAAAAATAAATGACATTGATTTTGATTGTCAAAGCAGGTAATAATGCAAATGGTATCTTGACCAACATTTTCCAATGTAGATGGCGTCAATTCGTAGAGATGAATGCTTCAAACAGCGGATGTACTGTCGAGGCTAGAAGAACAGCGGAGTGGAGTAAACCTAAACCCATAACCCAAACATAAAAATTTCAAATCCAAATAGAATGTCCCAATGGCTGCAGGACATGCACTCCTCTAATTTTTCAGTCAGTCTTGAACCTATGAATAGTCTATTACGCGGCTCCTTTGGTAGCACTGCTGCTATTGGCACACACTAAAGTTTATAAAGATTTAAACTGATATTTATAATTGCTACCTCCGCATCCTTAGAGTAACTCCCAGAAGGCACCATATTTGTATGGCAACTGCAGACTCAGATGGTAGCTTACCTGATTACTGTGTCATGGGTTCTGTAATGTAGCTGCAGCAAATATTTATGCAAAACGCAATTATTGATTGTAAGGTTAGGTTTTATTATGTCCCATGTATCCCGTATATCTTAGACTGCATCAGAACCTTCAATGCATGCCTGTGTTTCTGCATACACTTACGGCACTGTAATATCTACTGCAGTTGACAACTGCCGATATTCGGAAGTGGTCGCTGTGGATAAAATCGGCTGTGACTAAATCATCATCATCCTAACAGCAGCATGAATATTATAGTTATAATTATATCATATATTTATTATTCTAATGTCTAAAAATTGTTGTGAAAGTTGAATAATATGATGGAAAAATGTCACTTTGAAAATAAGTTGCAGTTTACTCAATCAATTGACTTTTTTTGTTAGGTGGTTGGTCAGTTCATCTATGGATTGTACTGTCTGTACATGGGATATACCTAGCGCGCAACTTGTTGATATATTTTATGTAAGTACAAATTATAGAGTGGTAAAAAATTATGTTCCTTGAGTGAGTTTTTTTAAAAATAATTCCCTAAATTTCAGGTGGATCAACCATGCACGTCATTAAGCATGTCTCCTACAGGCGATTATTTAGCAACAACACATATTGGAGAATTGGGTGTGTTTCTTTGGGCAAATAAACTGTTATATGAAAGAGTTTTTCTTAAACCAATAGATAGGCACACAGCGGATATTCCTAAATTAAGTATGTATGATAACTTCCTCAGTCTAGCAAAAGAAGTGACAATTACTATAAAATTTTATATTTGATTTTACAGAATTACCAAATACAGCAGTTGAAAAACCTGACATAGAAGATATAGGAACAATAGATTTAGGGGAGGAACCAGAATACAAATCCCCTGAACAAATAAGTCAAGAACTCATTACTCTTTCTGATCAGCCAACATCGAGGTGGTTAAATCTATTGAATCTGGACATTGTAAAAATGAGAAACAAACCAAAAATGCATCTAACTGTCCCCAAATCCGCACCGTTTTTCCTGCCAACGATACCAAGTCTCGAACTTGAGTTCGATTTAGAGAAAGAAAAAGGAACTGGTAAAGAAAATAAACTTTTAATACCAGAATCACTTTCAACACTTACACCGTTTGCTAAAAGATTAGTTGCTTGTGCTAACGATGAAGATTACAGTCAATGTGTAGAAAAACTTAAATCACTATCACCGACGACAATTGAAACAGAAATACTCAGTATGGCAGTTGACGCAGGTGGTTCCACAGAAGTTATGAAGCACTTTCTTGCTATGTTGAATTATATGCTTAAAACCAATAGAGATTTTGAATTAGCACAATCATATTTAAGCTTGTTTTTAAAGACGCATACTAAAGTCATATCAGAAAATAAAGAACTTACGAATATTCTAGTATCTGTTGAAGAGATTGCGACACAGGCTTGGTCAAGGTTGCAAAGTCATTTAATGTATAACATATGTGTTGTTAAAGCATTAAAAGATATGTAATTACATAATCTTTTTGTTTTTAATTGTGATTTTGAATTTATTATTACCAGAAATAAAATTTGTCAAGTCACACACTGTAAGTGTTTTGTTAAAAAAACTGTTTTCCGATATTGAGCGTTTTTGCAAGTACTAGGATGTGACATTTTACAAAATAGTATGTGCCAAATGGAATACCACAACTCTCGGTGGTCTAAACTACATCTTCAGTCATTGTTGTAAAAAAAAGTTTGACGATTTTACATATAGTCTGCTAACCAGATATGTACTCTTGCTTTGGTACGAGATTATACCGAAGAATAACTAGTATAAGGCTAAGTCTTCATTCATCTTCACCAGCTTGTCAACAGTCCACTGCTGGAAATATGCCTCTTTTAATGGAAGGATATATCATTATCGCCTCACATCCTATGACATTGTAATTAAATAGGTGTGGATAGGTTAACGTAATATTGTAATGACATGTGGAAGTAGGACGGCATGTCTTTGTTATTTGGAGCAAAATAGAGACAAGTATACAGCCGATGCGATACTGAGATTAGGGTTGGCGAATTAGCTGTTTTACCGTATACCACAACGCTTAAACGTTTAAAGATGTCAGATGTTAAGATTTGATAATTTGGTCAGATTGAAGGTGAGTCACAAGTCCTATTCTATCCAAAGGCTATCCACAGGGGTGTGTATTATCACAGCTTCTATGGAACACGGTCATAAATGACCTTATTAAAAAGCTCAATGCAAATCACTTTTATACGATAGGTTATGCAGATGATCTAGCAATACTAATCACAACTAAATCTGCTCGTACGGTATGTGATCTTACTCAAGTAGCACTACATATTGTGGAACGCTGGTGTAGAGCTAGTAGAGTATGGATTATCAGCAAATCCAAGTAAAACAAATTGTGATGTTCACTCACAAACGTGCGCTGGACAGACATCATCTACCCAGACTGTCTGGTATTGAAGTAAAGCTGTCACCACAGGTTAAATACCTTAGTGTTATTTTGGACTGCAAACTAAACTGGAATAGCCCCATAGATCACAAGATCAACAAGGCCAGCATTCGTTTTGGCAATGTAAAAGGATGATAGGCGCTATAGCGCTGGGGCTTGTCGCCCAAGATCATCATGTGGTTGTATAAGATGGTCATTCGTCCAATGATCACATACGGCGCTTTAGTGTGGTGGACCAAAACCAAACGCACCACAACTTCAAATAAGCTTCAGCGATTCGCATACGGGGTAGTCACTGTACCCTGTATGAATCTATGGAAAGAATGCAGGGTACCGCATACGACCATACTTGAAGATCTGTTTGCAGAAATACCGATCCTTCAGGCCACGTATGACAGGATCCCAAAACAATTTGTTTTTGACAAAAAGTATAAAATTCAACACCACGAAGACCCCTGCGTGCCCAGAATTTTTACTGATGGATCTAAAACTGATTCAGGTACTGGCTTCGGGGATTTCTCGGCTTTAAACATTATCTACATTAAAATAGAAACACTGCTAGGAGCCTACAACACCTAACATCAAGCTAAATGCTTGGGCATTATCCAGGCGGCTATAGCAATCGCCAGTAGGGAAGTAAAATATCACAATATTAGGAATTGAGGGATAATGCTGTTCGCGTCCGTGGGCTATAGCTCTAGATACCCACACGTGTCCCTTGGGTAGCGCCAAATGAACGTCACCATCTGGTGGTAGGTTTCGCCCGCTTGTTGTTACCACCCTCTTGGCAAAGCCTTGCCGCCAAGTGATTTTTATCGCGTTTCGGCATGATGCCATGAGTAGCCATCTTGGAAGGGGAGTCTAGGCAGTTGCATGGTGGAGCGAACCGGTTCCGGTACTGCGTGGTGTCTGTACTGGGTGACTGTTCGAGGAGGGTAGCGGGATCCTAAGCACGGTCTTCCGCTGGCCGACCGCAGGTAGTAGGGGGCCCAACTAGTAGGTTAGCCACCTATGAAAGGCTGCCCCGCCAACTCGCGAAAAATCCCAGGATGCGTCATCGTACTGGTTGGCGACCAGATGCAAGGGCCCGGTGAACATCTTTGGGGGGGTTAGGGCGTCCCCGCGCGCTCCAGACCAGTCTCCCATCAGTGCAGCACTATGATTGTACCGCTTGGTATTCGTTTTAGCTATGCCTCGCCTAACTGTCCCCTTTCTGTCTGTCTGTTCACCAAAAATAATAATGAAAAAAGTGAATAATAAGAAACTGGTTAAACAGCGGTTGCACTCCCTTGCACTAAAAGTGCACCTCTCCAACATCCGAGGTCTGCACTCCAATCTCGTTCCAGTCCATCACCACCTTGAGACTGAAAAACCACATCTGCTGTTCCTCACGGAGACGCAAATCAGATGTCCAGCTGATGCAGCATACTCGCACTACCCTGGTTACACCCTGGAACACAACTTCAAATCTCGCGCTGGCACCTGCGTGTATGCTCGCGATGACATCTGCTGTCGACGTCTCCGTAACCTAGAGGATTCCAGTTTTTCCGTATTGTGGGTTCTGGTGAACACTGGCTTGGAGCAGATACTCTATGCCAGTGTTTATCGGTCGCATACCGACAACATGGAGACGACCAGGCTCTTTCAGTATCTAACTGACTCTGCGGAAAAAGCTCAGCTCAGGTACCCGTCAGCGCAGCTAGTTGTTCTGGGGGACTTCAACGCCCACCACCAGGAGTGGCTGTACCCATACCTACTGTACTGACCATGCCGGGAGATTAGCATACGCATTTGCTCTACCGCTAGGTCTCTCCCAAGTGGTAGCTGGCGCTACTCGGATACCTGATATTGATGGCCACACGGCCAATTGCTTGGACCTTCTGATGACAACTGATCCAGACCGATATCAAGTTGCAGTCTCCTCCCCGTTAGGTAGCTCCGACCACTGTCTGGTGAAATCTGTGTCTGTCTACTCGCCACCTGAACCCGAACACATGGGGACTAGGCGTGTATGGCGATACAAGTCAGCTGATTGGGATGAGATGCGGCATTTCTTTGCATCCTACCCATGGCAGCTGTTATGCTTCTCTTCAGACGTCCCGGCGTGCTGCGCGGATGCTGTTTCTGGAGTGATATATCAGGCTATGGAATATTTTGTTCCATATTCTGATATCTCACTCCATGTGAGAGCCCGCCCTTGGTTCAACTCTGAGTGTGATAGTGCCGAAGCACTTAAGCACTTAGCTTACCAAGAGTGGGCGGATGCTCGAACCCCGAAATGTCCCGAAACTGAAAAGAACCTTCAATAGTGCTGCCAAGTCCTGCAAACGTGCCCTCCGCAAGGCCCGCTTCGACCATATTGGACGTATTGGAGCCAAACTAGCGTCTTACCCATCCGGGAGTAAAGCTTTCTGGTCTCTTGCCAAATCGGTCGAAGCCAATTTCTGCCGGTCTTCTTTCCCGCCATTGCAGAAGTCTGATGGCTCATTAGCTCACACCGCCAAAGAGAAAGCAGACATGTTTGCCTCTCTATTTGCGAAGAATTCACAACTAGATGCAGCTGATAACTGCCCACCTTTGCTACCTCGTTGTGACTCTGCAATGCCTGAGGTACACATTCGGCAAAAAGAGGTACTCAAAATACTCAGAACTCTAGATGTGAATAAGGCTAGTGGGCCAGACGGCATTCCTGCCATTGTCTTGCGGTCATGTGCGCCTGAGTTGTCTCCTGTTCTGACTCGCCTCGCTTGTCCCTGAGGACTGGTCAAGTTCCGAAGTCCTGGAAGATTGCCAATGTCCAACCTGTACCTAAGAAAGGAAGTCGTGCCGACCTTGCTAACTACCGACCTATCGCAATCACCTCCATACTCTGTAAGGTTATGGAGCGCGTTTTAAACAACCGCCTCCTTGCATACCTGGAGGACAACGACCTCCTCAGTGACCGTCAATTCGGGTTTCGTCGAGGCCGATCTACTGGGGATCTTCTTGTGTATGCTATTCACCACTGGAGCGAAGCCATTGAGAGACACGGTGAAGCTCTTGCCGTGTCTCTTGATATCTCTAAGGCTTTCGACAGGGTCTGGCACGCAGGTCTCATTGGCAAGCTTCCGGCATATGGTATTGCTCCCGAGCTTTGCATCTGGATCGAGGATTTCCTGAGGAACAGATCGATTCGGGTTGTCGTTAATGGCGCCTCGTCCGATCTCCATGATATTAATGCCGGTGTGCCTCAGGGTCTGTGCTCTCCGCGACTCTTTTTTTGCTGCACATCAACGACCTGCTGGTAACACCCGATATCTTTGGGTATGCAGATGACAGCACAGTCTCGGGGAGATACTTGTCCGATGCGAAGTCTGGGGCAAAAGTCCAGTCTTTCAGAGAATCGATGATTGAGGGGGTGAACTCGACTTTGGAGGCTGTTTCCCAATGGGGTGATGCCAATTTGGTCGAGTTTAACCCCTCAAAAACACAGGCTTGTCTTTTTTCGGCGAAACGGAGTCCATTCCAACTGACTCCGACTTTCCGGAATGTCCCCGTTCCGGTAAATGACCGTCTTGAGCTCTTAGGTATAGATCTCTCTTCTAACCTAAATTTCAGTCGTTACATCGAGTCCATAGCAAACACTGCTGCCAAAAAACTTAGTATCCTCTCGGGGGTGAGACGGTACTTCACATCGGAGCAGCTCTTAAATCTATACAAAGCTCAAGTCCGCTCTTGCATGGAATACTGTTCCCACCTCTGGGATCTGGGATCAGCTTGATGCTTTGGACTCGTTGGAGCGCCGAGCGAAGAGGATCATAGGCAGTGACTCACTAGTAGAGGCAAAACTTCAAAGCCTCGAACACCGTAGACGAGTGGCCTGCCTCTCGGTTTTTTATCGAATTCATTTCGGAGAGTGTGCGGAGGTTTTGCATAACCTAATACCCTCTTCCCCTTTCCATCACCGAACGACTAGACGCGGCGAGAAGTTCCACCCTTATGTTGTAGACATTCCTCCATTACGCACGAGGCGGTTTGCCTCTTCTTTCTTTGTGCGGACGGCTAAGGAGTGGAACTCTCTGCCGAGGTCGGTTTTTCCGGAGGCCTATAACCTGGATATCTTCAAGGCCAAAGTGAACAGACATCTAGGCAAGCGTGTACCATCCTAGGCCTCATCTTCGCTTTCCATCGGGCAAGATTGAGGTCAAACGCTGGCCTATTTTTTCATAAAAAAAAAAAAGCGTGACGGTTATACAGGCCCTCGACAGAAATGTTATGGTATATGGTAGCATTCGTACTACTACCAGCGCTTAAACGAGGTATGTCAGTTCATTAATATAATTGGATAAAAGGTCACTGCGGTTCCCGACGTAATGATGCGGCGGATGAGGACCGGAATCCTTCATCCCTATACCCTTTGACACGTTCACTCACAAAAACGAAACCGCACTTGGAACCACCATACGCAACTATGAACAAACCATGTAGAATGTAGACAGGTTAGGGAAGCCCTTCCAATTTGATAATCGCATAACCAAGATGCATTTTTTGTTGTTGCGCTAATGAGTAAAGCTGCCACTTGGCTCTGCCACTACTTTCTTCATTAAGAAAATCACTGTAGTTGTCAAAGTTACAGCGTTGGCCTACACACACAATATTTAGAACGTACTGTTATTCGTATTTCGCGATTAGATCGGATCACGTTCATTACAGATCACTGATCAACCTTGTGCCAAGTGGCACATTGCCCATCTGCAGAAATGGGTAGGCTAGAATTTACTTAAAAAAAGAAGCTGTGGATAATATGCCAGTCACAGTCAAATACACATCAATTTACTTCGCTTACGCCAATTAATAATTGTAGTCTCACCTGTCCTATACGTCCGGCATAAAATCTTTCTTATACAGCTGATCTCTCGTTCCGAGTCGCGCCCGCTCCGAGGGAATCTACCCCGCCAGAACAGTCGTCTTCCCCCATCGCTAGCTGAACACCTACTGACGTGACGCCATAGATATTGACCGCCGGGCAACATGATCAGTAAGGTCTAGTAACTTTGTTCCTCCCTCCTTTCGAATATACGCAATAAGAGTTGGATTATCCGATTAGACTAAGACTATTCTGTAGTGTCTTTGTATTGATCGCGATTGCTGCTATTACCGCATAAAGAGGAGATTAAAAATTAAATTCAACAAGGGGTACCAAGAATTATGGCTGCTATGGTTACCATTCGCGCAACTAATATACCCTATATTATGGTAGATTATTCAACGATTTCTGATAACATTCTAATTGTTGTATTTGTATGAAAGTGGTTTTAATACTGTGGCAACGTTGCTAACTAAAAGGAGAAATCGGCTGGATGTTACTGTACGCGTCGACTTGCGGCTGTTTTTACGTAAATTCGAAGTGTTTCCTTGCTAATTTCCAATTACATATCTATTATTTTTTAAAGTATCTTATAGACTAGAAATCTGTATATTGAAACGGCAACTCAAAAAGAAATTGAAACGGTATTCGAAATAATAACGTTTCCAATAATTCAGAACAATACACAATACTTGCTTGTAATGAACAATGAAAAAGAAGTTTTATAAAAACATAACATAACATTAGAACAAATAACTTTATTTGCGACGTAAATACAAAATTTTTATTTGCTAACAAAATAAAAGAAAACAAGTATGATTGAACATAAAATGGACACACAATACAATAATATAAACGTTGCTCATTTTTATTTTTATAGCACATACTTGTGAAATTTATGTTTATTTTAGGTTTTAGGCATTATTTACAACACCACGTGAAATTACAATAACTTTTTGACGCATACTTTCTCAGTATATAATACGAAATAAATTCCCTGGTTTAGGTGGAATCAACTAAATAATAGTAGTAAATATGAAACAAGTCCTGTACTGGCACAATTTATTAATAGGTCTGTTAAAAGAATATGTTATCCTAGTTTGTAAACAAAAATCAATTATTCGTACAATATTTAAAATTGAATCTCATTTTGTGTACCAACAAGGTAGCAGTACCAACTGGGATACAAACCTGAGACTACAGACATTGTGGTGATTCCGATAGGCCCAACTGTAGGTTCTTCTGTTGAAATTGACAACTTTCGAATACAACCTACAGTTGTCAACTGCGCAAGATGTGATGAATTGTTGATTTAATCATCCGTAAAGAAAACGGGACAAGCGATCCAACGGCTCACCTGATGGTAAATGATTACAGTCGCCCACGCACATCTGCAACATCAGAGGATCTACAAATGCGTTGTCGGCCTTTAAGGATATTTGGGAGACGGGAGGCAGGATGTCAAGGGGGAAGTGGGCCTCCAGTTACCTTACTTACCGAACAAAACACAGAAGCACAATATGCCTCTACTTCACGCCGGTATTTTACGAAGTCGTGGTACTGGTCAAGCCAACCCATTCGAGCAGCAGCGAAAGTTGCCTCTTGGCTCTACCGCGTGCGAAAGTGCGCAATTTCACACAACTCACGCAAGATGTATTATAGTGCCGCAAGTGTGAGCCCAAACATAGACGCACTGACTTGACATTACCTTTCGTAAAATATCTGGAGATATAATTCGTAACTACAATTACACTACAACACTATGCCCAAAATTATTCTTCACATTCTATTTTTAGCGATTGTTGTAGTCAAAATCAGTCAGCGGGTCTATTGTGTCACTCTGGTGGTAACGGTAATAATGACAGTTTGACAGACCGCATCGAAGAAACTTCGTAACTATTCGATCAAATCATCTAATGAAACGAACTCCGTTTCAACAAGGACAACAATTGCAACTGAACTTCTCTCACTAGACAAACACGTCAAAATACTTTGAAGTACCTTTTAAACGATATGTAGCTAAGAAAACAAAATGTATTTTTAAAGATGTCGACAGTCTGAATCACATCACTGTTTTTTTCTAAAAATAAAAATATTGTAATCGAACTTTGATCCATTCTTCAGCTGTTGTTGAATGAATTTAAATCGGCTATAAATTCCGTCGTGTTATCTCATTTGAAAGAGCTAATATACTAAATGTTTATTCCGTTTCAATTTCGGACCGCTTTTATCGTTATCCAATGAACGCCTTATTGCGCATATTTCCACTAGCGGCTACCTGCCATTATCTGATAGATTTTCTGTCATTGCCAATGGCTGATTTACAGGCAGTAAAGCGTTCCAACTAAATTTTAACTTTTAGCTGTGCCTGCGAGAAAGTGATACCCTTGTAGGGTTGCTTTTACAGGGTGTCCCAGAACTCAACGTCAAGCCGAAACGGCGTGACAGGATCGATCGTAACCATCATGAGAAAAATCATAAAAAAATCTATCCCATGCAGTTTGAAAATTATGGGCATTTTAATAAAAACCTAGAAATTTGGTGAAACTGTAACAATTTTTCGGTTATTGTGGTTAATTTTTATTATTTTTGTTCATTTAAACTTTGGAACCATAACCCTTAATAACATATCTCAATGACAGTCAAAAATAATGAGACAATTGCCCCAAGTTTCCTAGAATTAAGACTAATTTGTTAAACTATGAATTTAAAATTTTCAAAATTTGTCGACTTTGCAAGGCCCTCCTTTAAAAAAATGTATTAGAGTGCCTTGGCAAGTGGCATTAAAAGTTAGCGCATTTAATTAGGAATCTAAAATGGTACAATACTTGTTAGTTTCATATTAAAAGACGAGTAAAAAAATAAAAACCTCAAGTTACCCGATTTTTGCTAATCCATTTTACTCAGTTAAAATGTTTTTGATTCACACAAGTTCTTGGTAGGTTCTTAATTTTACGGCAAAATGATGAGAGAGATGGATACTGGACATGTTGGCCATGAGCTGGCATCGCGATTTGAACTCACAACACTCGCGTATATAGAAATTATACGAATGCCCAGTCCCCTGAACTATCGTGACTCTTCTATTTTACTATTATATAAAATTCTTTGTATGTTTGAACGGATTTAAGTTAAAAGGAATTTCAGTAATTTTTATAAAGTTTTTTAAAATGGTAATCCCTAAAGTTTGTTTTATTCTACTTTATATAATAAATGGGAAAGTTTGTTTGTTTTACTTCAATGGCACTTAAAAAACGGCACTAATATGAACAAAAATGACAAAGATCTAGTTTATGTCATGGAATTCGTGAAAATTTAATGAACTTTATTTTATTTAAAATTAGTATGATCACACTGGCGACGCCGTGGTCACCTGCTAGGTAAGACTTGTGTCTTAAAGCCTATGCTTTTCGAACGTAAATAATGTTATAATTTTCAAGTTTATTTATGTCTCATGAATTTCTGTTACAAACTTTTAGACTCCACACAGTGATTTGTAATTAGAACAACAGTTAAAGTAAAGTATATATTGCTGTTGTTTGTTTATCTCAGAACTCTGGCGGTAATAAAGCTCAATTAAAGAGCAATATATAGTTCGCGTGTTCTCTGATAAATTAATTTAGAAACTATGTTTTCACTCATTAATTATTAACTTTTGTTCATTTTTATGTATTAATCTTAAAAAAAAGTTCTATTTATATTATACCTTCGAATCGCACCGACTTCGTACGGATAAATCTGTAGAGAGCCAAGCGGGTGCTTTTGTTGCAAGTGAGTAAAAGAGCCCGCGGCGTAATCGCGCTGTAAGTATGTGTATGAAGTACAAAGACGCAGTGCATCCTACTCAAAGGCGAACATGGCTCTGGTCATTCATCCATTCGAATATCCATTCTTTATGATTTAACCAAATTCACAACTAAATTCCACAGACTAGCCACATCAAATTATGATGATATGAAGGCCGCCTTGAGTAATTTTAACCAGAGTAATGTCATTCCGATGAGAACATTTATTTTATGTTAATTGGAAATCGTAATGGCTACCGACAGACGACGGGCAGCGTTTAAGGTGCGAGCTGTCGGGTACTGCGATCGTCAATCCGCTCGCAGACCGTAGCGATTATGTGAAATTCTCCTTATAGGAGAGGCCTATGTCAGGCATTCAGTGGGGTACCTATGGAATCTGGCGCCTAGGGAAGGCATCCAAATGGCGTCCCTTTGTAAAAGGTTGTTATATAAAACAACCAGGTCCCTAACATTCAGAAATTCAAAATCTTTGCGACTGGGAACTCAAATCACATACATAAATGACATCTTTAGTGCGTGCGGAGCCACTGCGTATATCCTCGAAAAATCTGTCTGTTGTTGTCTGTTTGGCTTATGGCTTTTGCTGGTGCTTTCTAAGAAAGACTTTAGTTTAGCAGTGAAATTTTGACAAAGTGCAGACTGATAGAACATTCGTTTCTCAAATAAAAACAATATTTAAACGATAAAAATAGTAAAAGGAGTACTATTAAATTTAATACGTTATGTATCGAATGGTATTTAGTTATATCATCATATTTGTCATGAGCCTATCCGGTAGACTTCACTCATAATCAAAAATCTGTATCTATATTAAGGTTGTTCTAAGCGTGGTAGAGCCAAGCGGCGACTTTTGCTGCTGCTTGAATGGGTCGGCTCGACCGGGTTGGTACCACGGCCTCGCAGAATACCGACGTGAAGTAGAGGCATCTTGTGCTTCTGCGTTTCGATCGGTGAGTGAGGTGACCGGAGGTCCACTCCCCCTCCCTATTCCCCTCCTCTTCCCTCCCATCTCCCAAATATCCTTAAAGACCGGCAACGCACCTGCAGCATCTATGGTGTGGCAGATGTATGTGGGCGACGGTAATCACTTACCATCAGGTGAACCGCTTTCTCGTTTGCCGACTTTTCTATAAAAAAAAAAATATATATTAAGGTATCTAAAAAATATATACTAATTTGATTAACCCTTCACCACTAATATCAACAGAATTTCAATTGTTTCAACACATCAAGAATTTGTTAATTACATTTATTTTATCGAAACAATAACAGGCAAATGTTGCATTTGTAACATTGGGACAGGGAACGAACAAAGTATGTTACCTGCCACTGCACGAAACGACACGATGCGGCCTCGCCTACCCACAAATCAATGTAATCAGATTTCAAGCCTCCACACAGTGATTTGCTATTGCAGCAACGAATTAAGCCACGTTGTGTACTGCAGTTGTTAAGCTTTTTACCTAGTTATATCGGTTAATTATCTACGGGCAGTCTTGTCTTATTTTTGAGTCGATTTTACGTATAATACTTATATAACGTATAATACTAATAACGGAAAATACTTTTGATACGAGTATATACGAATATTTTAGTACGTGGTAGAGCCAAGCGGCGGAAGTAGGGGCACCTTGTGCTTCTGCATTTTGTTCGGTGAGTGAGAAGGAACCGGAAGACCACTCTTCTGAACTCCCTCCTCTCTATATCCTCTCTCTCTCCCCAAACATCCTTACTGGCCAGATTTGGTTTAGTCTGTTGGTCAGCAGGATGCACTGCGTGCAGGTGAACCTTCTATAACAGGTGGTACCTTTGAAACATTTAAAATTGGTATATTCCTTCTTACACCTTTACCTTTTCATTAAAGTTATCATATACCAACATACACGAAAAAAGAAAAAGAAGAGCCAGTCAGTGATCTCAAAATTTAGGCGTTTTAATAAAATTATGAAAATGGACTTTAAAAAGTGCGGATTTAATTAAAAAACTATAATGGTTATTTATATGAAACAGTATAGATTACATAAAGTAATTGTAAGATAAATCTATAGTGATGACCTAATGAAACAATCATTAGGTCATCTTAAGTATTATAAGAAATATGGAGTCCACAAATATAAAGTCGTTAATAATTGACTGTCTTAATATCTGCGAGACATAACTGCGTTTTTGTATTCTGTGGGTTCTTGACAAATAACTTAATGTGAAAAATTAATCTTTGAACTAACATAAATAAATTATGAAAAAGGGAGACGAGGAAAGATCCATTTTCACTAAAGGTTATAAAGGATATTTCAGATTTATTTTACACAGTAATTTTTATCGTTCTGGGGTCGAAATGTATCATTTTAAAATAAGCTCTTTATTCCACAAACTTTATTCTGTAACCAAAAATACATGACAAAAATTAAATAGGGATCTTCTTGTAAGTGACAGAATACAGGACCCGCTCTTCCATACCGTATTATTAATATTTGGTTTATCTTACGATGTATGTGGTTAACGTGTTTTTTTTCCACTAACAAAACAATTTATTAAAAATAGAATATAAACTTAAAGTAAGTGAAATTTGACTTCCACGTTTGTCCACGGGTACAGGTGTACGTGTGTGGCTATGCATGCGTTTGTGTGTGCACGCGATTGATTAATCAGTAGTTTACTAAAATTCAGGTGTGCTTATTTTAAATTACGTAGTGCAAAAGTGCCTCCGCAACATTATAATTTATGAGTTTTACATTTCAACTCCATTCGTGTGTGTGTGCTGATTAATGTTGTAAATGCCCAGATTTGTACTGGTTACTAGTAAATTTTGTATTGACCTTGTGTATTTCAAATACAACATCTTTCCCTTTACTTTCTAATACTCTAGGGTTTTTCTTCAAAATGACACAATTATGAAAAACATTTTTACCATAAGAAAGTCAGTTTTTAAGGTTTCAATAGAAAATCTATAACGTTTACAAGGAATGACTTTTAACAATGCTCTCTGAGCTCGTGAGAGAGATCGCTACCTCAGAGAACATAGTTTGGAATGCAGTATAGACAGTGCTGAGGGTTTGAACCAAGGTTTTTTCCCTTAGTCTAGTTGATCAACTATTAATGAACTAAGAGCCATTACAGAATCCTTTGTTTATTTTTCTTGTCTAAAACCTAATTGTAATTCAAATAGTATATTAAATTTGTTAATATTGTTCAATAATTGTTATATAGTTATTGATCAACTGTTTTATTACTTTAGAGATATAGTGAAGAATTGAAATAGGCCTATAATTATAATCTCATTCTTGTCCCCGTTCTAGTTTAATGGTTTGTTTTAATATTGAAGGGAAAACAGAAGGAAGGCCAGTTCATTTACGGCTAACTTAAGGCATCTAGATCAAAATTATATCATGTATATCTACTACATCGGTTTCTAGAAGAACAAGTTGAGTTTGGCTGCCTATGTTCATTGCCTATGTTGTGATTGTTATGTTATGTTATGATCTCCTTTTCACTTCTAAATTTTACTTGAGCTTAAGGCAATCGGAAATAATTTATTTACGGCAAAAATCAATTACTAAACAGTGCTGTATCAAGGTAAATGCTGGAAGAACCTTTAATCAATTAATCACTTTAAGTCATAAAAGAAATCACGCACTTTTTCGAATAAAGAGACGTAAAACCATTGTTAGAGTAGAAATACAAACAGCGTATTTCAAGCGTATCTAAAAATTGGTTTCAATAATAATACTTAAACAACAAATATTTTTTACAAAAAAATTTACTAACTTTTCTGTATCAGAAAAACTGAAAAGTGGAATTTTAATAAATTCACTTTCTTGAAGTATGATCACCTCTAATTACACACTTGTCTCGATTAAAGGGCGAAATTATATCACCTATGTAGTGGTCTGGCAGGCACATCGTACACACACAAAATATTTTTTTACAATAAACCGTCATAGCAGATACTATTCAAATTAATGAAGTTATTTAAAGAATCAATCGTATTGGATCAAAAATAATATGTTACAACTTATTTGCGATAATACTGAAAACATAATCTATTTCCGATAAAATATTTGAAGACAAATAAATATCTTTAACGTGGCTTATATCTAAAGTCAATGTTTTTTTATAACTTTATTTTCACTAATTGGATCAAAAACCTCATGTCTCGTTAGTAATATAATATTTTGAACCATTAATATTTATGTACAGAATTTAACGTGGCGTAGCGTGTTTTAAAGATGAGAGATGAGTTGTTTCTGATGGCCAACAACCTTAATTACTGACGAAAACGTTGAAGAAATTTAAGAAAATTTATCCACTTATTGTGTCATAACAAAAGAATTTTTATTTGAAACACGAATAAACACTTTATGAACGTAATATCGATATGTAATTATTTGTTGCTTAGTTGAGATTTTAGGGTTATGGTATGAGATATTTCAATAAATTTTAACCATGCCTTGAAATTTAGAAATGTGATCGCGCGTTGGGTTCACGAATGTTAGATGTCGAAAAAAAAGGACAAGTTGACTATTCTAATTGAAAAATTACACAAATAAATTTTTTTGAAATGAAACTATTATTTACGGATTTTATAGCGTTTAATTATATTTTTATATTCCCGACATTTCGATTGCTTTACAGCAGCTGTGGTCACGGCGTCCCCCCGTAGTATTTCTCCCCTGTTTCAAATGTGTAGTGTTTGCGTAAATACTAGAAATCATTACAAAGAAACATAAATTGCGTACAATAAGTGCTTTTTGATCATGATAATGCACCGGCACATCACTCTGCTGTTGTAGATATTGCTCTTTAAACGGCTGTCTGACTTGTTGTAGCACTTGCTCCGAGTGATTTTCATCAAACTCGAAAGTTTGAAAAAAATTTTGGTATAAAATTTGACTGGGATGCCGGTGAGGACTTTGTTGGGAAACATAAAGCCTTACTTTTCATAGGCCATCGAACATATATCGACTACGAGGAGAAATTTATACCCATACTTTTCTTAGCATTTCATAGCGTTTCTTTTTTTTCAAACTCGTAGAACACACTGTCTCGGAGTCCCTCTGGGGCACTATAGTGCCGCAGGTGAAAGTGCAAACACAGGCACTTGCTTGTCATTACTTTCCTGTATCCAAAGTGACGCTTATGCGATAACGTAGTATGTATACGACATAGTACTTTATCACAACTTCTCACAAGGAGGAGTGATTTAAACCCGCAACTCTCGTAAGCTTCGAATGAGCTCATTCTGACAGGAATTGTAGCGTATAAAAAACTGCTGACAGTGTTAGATCCTACTAGTATTACAAAAGTGAACCAATGAACCACAGACCAATCTTCTGGCATTCATGGCAAATAGCACTAATAGATACTCGTCCCTAATAGATTCATATTTGCGCCACTTATCCATTTAAGTTACCTCTGATGCCGCCCCGGCTCTCTTCGGTGTATACTTGATATGAAGAGCCGCCATTGTACGCAAGTAACATCTCTTCCAAGGGACCAACTTCCGAAAAGTCTCTTGCCATCCTCCTCGAAAAATCCGCACGGCTGTAAAACCGTGGGAATATTTACAGAAACAAGAGCCCCACGGATCATGTCTTTTAATGAGCCGTGATGAGACAGTCTGACGTCACTTCTTTTGGTAAGAAAGTGCGTGGAGGGCCCTTCTCGTCGATGTCGCTACTACAAGCACATCGATGTGGTTGACAGATCAACGCTCGTACCCGTTGTCAGATTTCAGCTTTACAAGCTTTTAGCCATCATGTAATGTACCAAAATTACTTGATGCTATAGCGTGTAGCCCTCGGATCGATTATTATCGCCGGAGCTGTAGATTGATACCGCTCTTGTCAAAATTGTTAAATGGTAATATTATCTCAGCATAAAAAGTAAAATATTAATAAACTTCATATAATTTCATCACAAATATAGTGAAAAAGTGAAAAAAAGTGTTGTGTTCCTCCAGGATGATAATGATAAATTCCAATGAAAGGAGGCGTAAACAAATTCGTAATTGTCATTTCTTTCATTGTCTTTAACAACAATTTTATCGTTAACTACTGCGATTTTTATTTCCGAAAATCGATAAACATTGAAGATTTATATGTTATTAGTAAGTTTATATTATATTCATAAAAATCACAAAATGAAATTAGCATAAAAAAAAGTTGTCTAGAATTTGAAGCTCAAATAGGTTTTTAAAAATAATGTCTTAAATACACAAATAAAAAAACTTACGAAAAAAGAATAGAAAAAAAAAACAATCACAAAAAATGCACGAAAGAAAAAGGGTCTCCACTCAGGTTATTATGCAGCGTAGGACCACCACAACTCTGATTTTCAATGGAGCCTACTAAATGATATGGCGTTCGCCGACATTCATAGCTCTGAATATACAATGAACTATCTTATACACAAAAAGATAAAGCAAAATCATGTGGAAGCATTCTGTAAACGCCGAATAAGTCCCTTTGTACACGCTAATAATCTAGGAGCATACACGATATCCCCATAAGTTGGCTTGGACAAAACGAGAGTTTCACATAATGTTTTGCGTAATTCGATACTAACAAAGCGACGCAACGATACAAAGCTTTTAACTTAAAGAAGCAATTACCAATGGTTTCTATTATATGATTTTCAAAACGGAGTGAGCTATCTATCAATATTCACAAATTGTGAATTTCGTTTACTTGATCAATCTTTTTGTCTTGGATTAGTACAGATGAATACAGTCTGCATTTAAATAAAAGATTGCTTAATAGTTACATAGGTTGTGCTGTCGACAGCCATCTGCCATTCTGATTTTTATAATGTGTCATAATTTTTTTAAGTAGTTAACTATTACAATCCATAAGAGGATAGCTTTGATAACAGTAAGGAGATATTAATTAATTGTGTCAAATGCTCGAGAATCTAGCAGTACAAGAAATGTATCATGCCCAGAGTTCTGCTGTTATAAAATATTGGCAACAACATTTTATAATGCTGTTATTGTACTTCGTGGTCCCCTGCAGCTTGATTGTGTTTTAGGTAATATATCAGAATATTCAGTCAGTTGATAACAAACGACCGTTTCAAGTATTTTTACATTTATGGAATAATACTAATACGCCACAAAACACACACACACTACATGAAATGTTACAACATTTTTATTGCCCAAGGCTGCAGTCTGTCTAAATGATAAGGGTAACATGATGTTTTTGCAACAGAAAAAAAGGTGATTAATTATATGAGCACATCTTAGCGAATTAAGTAGTCAGTTATATTCTCTTTTAAGAATAAGTCGATCTTAATAAAAAAATTAAACATAACTTTAAACATTATATTATTTTACTTGATTAAAACTATATCTTTTCTTATTTGTACTTGAATGAACGGGAACGTATTTAATAATACGTTTCAGTAATACCACACCGAAGAAAACCAAAACAAGAGCAAAGTGAAGCAAAGTTTATTCAAGAAAAAGTATTAAAAAAAATAACACATCTTGTTAAGGCACCTTCCTTTCATTGTTTTCTTTATTTTTGTAACATATAATAAACCTAAAATTTACCTTAGTTACGGTTTCTACGCTATACCATCATTATCACTATATAAATAGTTCACTCAATAACATACGGCGCACCAAGTTGGGATGACAGTTTTCTTAATGGATTGACATTTTTTTCTTATGACGAACCACCTAATGGTAAGTAGATAATGGAGCTCATGGTTACCTGCAAACAACTTCTATCCAAGAAGGTTACACGTGCATCTTCGCCCCTGTGGACTAAGATGGAATGTCTTAACCACAGCCTGTTATTACATAGGTTCTCTATGTTTTTTTTTTAAATCGAAACAGAAATGAGTAAGAGGGTGGTAACTTGCCCTAGTTGTATAAACAGCAAAATTTCGCGTTTGTGGGGTTTATAATTCTTGACATTTCGTGATTAGTCAGTGGTATTTTGTTTTTATTTAATATAATAGATATATATTTAGGCACATGTGAAATGGTGCGCCGTGTTCATAGTGCCACATGTCTGTTGTTCATAGTGCGACATGTCTGTACTGCAAACAAAAGCTGCACATTATACGAGTATTATAGACAGGTATTACTACAGGATTACAGACTAAACTCGTTTAATTAGTTCTTTCTCTTTCAGAAGATGTCGATTTAAGCGGGGTTGAACTGGAATCTTAATAATGTTCTACGTCGCTTAATAATGACCTCAACATTTTTTTATCTTTTAATCTGTTCTTTAATTAATAGTAAACTAATACTGCTTTTGATAAATCCTTGTAAAAGGCTTTGAAGTCGATCAGTCGGTAACTGGAATAGAAGCTTAATAACTGTTCGTTTTATTCACGTATTAAATATTCATTCGATCTCCAATCACTGACTGCTCCCTCGCTTTACCGATGAAAATTTCAGCAAGCTTTACTTGGAATAATGCAAACCAATCTATTCGCCTTTGCATACCCCAATGATGGAGCATCACTAGGTATTCATTTTATTTATCCAATATCGGCAACGATCGCGCAGCTTATTGGTTAGCGTATCTGTCTGATAGCCATAGCCTGGTTTCGAATCCCAGCCGAAATTAAAAGTGGTGCAAAACACATAACAATAGTTGTTGGATCTGGTTGTGATGTGTTGCGACCTATGTCAATGATTGCATCGGCCCCCTTTTTTTTTATAGAAGAAGGTGGCAAACGAACGTGCAGCTCACCTGATGGTAAGCGATCACCGACGCCCACGAACATCCACAACACCAGAGGAGCTACAGATGCGCTGCCGGCCTTTAAGAAAACTACGTGTACCATTTGCATCTTGCTGCTAATTCTGATGAAATCTTCATCTTGTCCGTTCTTTGTAAGCGGTATATAGTTCTTGGCCATTGCCTAAGTATTTGTATAGATATTTTATAGTCAATCCATAATCTCTATCACGCTCGTATGATCTGTGACCTCACTCAAGCATTGTTGCAGAGTATGGATTATCAGCAAAACAGAAATTGTGAGGTTTACCCACAAATGAGTGCGGAACAAACAGTATCTATCCAGATTGTCTGCTAAGGTAAATATGGGAATTATATATTAAGACATTATCTTGGAAGCGTTGTCAGAAACTGGTGAGCATGGCTACCATAGATTGCATGAGAACCACTCCTACAGCAGCCACGCTATGCTGGATTTACCGCCGCTGCATATATTAGTAGAAAAGTAAGCGACGATGGCTGCCGATGACTGAGGACTTTGAATCTTTGGAAAGACTGCTTGCAAGCTAATTATGAGAGGACCCCGAAACAGTTTGACTAAAAGTACAAAATTCAACTACACGACAACCACTGTTCTTAGGGTCTGGACGCCTTAGGCCCGTGTGAGCTCAACTCCCCCACAAAAATTTTGGTTTAGGTAAAATGTTAACTGTTTAATTAAAGTTTAACGTTTAATAAACTGAATAGTCTTTATAGAGCTTTCTATTTTAAACTCAAATATCGTTTAAGTACTTATAACATACGTTAAAGTTTAATGCTTTTATCATAAATGCAAAAAGTTTCTACAGATTGAAACTATTTACAGGATTGGATTTAGAGCACCTTTGAACAACTGTACTTCTGTGATTCATAATAATGGTTATATTAATAAAAATATTTCATATACATATTTTTAATAAAATACCATTTATAGAGTATTGGGGTGACTTTTGCTGGTGCTCGAATGGGTCGGCTCGTACGGGGTACCACGGCCTCCCGCAATACAGGCGAGAAGTAGGTGAACGTGGGCGTCGGTAGTCACTTACCATCAGGTAAGCCGCTTGCACGTTTGCACCCTTTCGATGGACCTTAATAGGGTCCTTGTATTTTACGCTTTTAGTTTTAGTTTAAAACAGTTCGAACGACGAATGCAGAACTATAAATACGTTTCTTCAAATACTAAAATACAAATAAAAAATAAACTAACGTCTTTAGGATCGTAACAGTGATGTTAATAAATAATTTATAGTTAGATCTTTTGCAGAACTAACGTTATAAATAAAATTTTTAACTGTACTCGTACATTATTAAGACTTAGTACTTAAGCTCAATACCTAGTTACTGGTTTTCTACAATTGAAAATAGTGCAGTTTGCTATAAAAATATATACCTTTGGGTATGAGTTAACAAAAGTTAACAGTGATGGTGCTTGTGGACTTTTCAGACGCTTTTAACATACTTCATCACGCCATTCTTATATCCTACCTTACTTATCCAAGATCATCATCCCATCCTTGGATTGGTTTTCATCTTTATTTCGTGGCCGTCATAAGTTAGTTCGTTTAGGACAGCAGTGTTTTGCGTTCATACAGGTGGCCGCAAGGCGGTGTGCTTTCGTCTTTAATGTTTTTGTTATTTATTTACTCTTTCACCTTAGTTGTCAACTGTTCGTATCATCTGAATGCAGACGATCTACAACTTTATGTACAATCAGACATTAACGATCTCAATAACAGCATAACAAATCTCAATGATTATCTTGAATCTATTAGAGATAAGTCGCATAGATTTGAAGTTACTGTCAATCTATTCAACTGGAACATTCCATTCACTGATATTTTATATTTATAATTGTTTACTATACTGCAATACTGTAAAAATCTTGGAATGCATTTGGCCCAGTCGTCTCCGTACGTTCTCTTATCGTCTTAAATTTTTTTTCCCTTTACAACTAAGCTTTTGCTTACTCAATCCTTAATTTTACCCATTGTTGACTATGCAGATGTGTGTTACTAGGACCTATCTCAATCACGTCCTGCCAAGCTGCCATTTGAGCGCCTTCGTAACAGCTGCAATAGATTTTTTTTGTTAAATTTTTTGTCCTAACATATGAAATTAGAGTATGGAGAAAGTAAAAAACTATTTTTTTATGAAATTATGTATTTAATCAACCGCAGTATGTAACATTATTATCTATGCAGTTTCGCCAATGTATAGGTAATTTATTGATTTCATTGCTGAAAAAAGTTCGGGAGCAAGAATCTTTGAAAGCGGTTTGGATGAGGCAGATTGGAATTGAATTTTTTTTCTTGTTTCGAAAAAAGTAGTAATCTGTTGGAACAAAGTCCGGGGAGTACGGTGGGCGACGGAGATATTCCCATCGCAGCTCTTCTATTTTAGCGACCATATGTCGTGAAGTATGGGGTGTAACTGATGTCATGAAGCATCTTAGGAAGCTGTAGTATATGACACCAGCAATTGTTCACCAAACACTCACCAGTACCTTTTTCTGAGTCAACTCGCTTGGGACAGGATTTGGCCGCTTCTCCTGGGTTGCCATCACAAGTAACGATAGGATTGCTTCTTTATTATGATGGTCGAGTAATGTAACGCTTCTTACGGTTCATACGGTACCTATTTCTCGATCTTTTTCGCTTTTCCAATTGGTTTCAAATGAATTAAAATTGTTTTGTCACTCACACCGAAGGCTGCTGCTAACTCTTCTTTAACTTCCACGATCACCTTTAATTCTCTATTGTTGGGTTTGTTTTGGAGGTCAAAATCTCCAGAACGAAAACTTTGGAACCAAAAACAAACCGTGTTGTCTATTATAGTAGCTTTCCCATACACATCATTAATCCTTCGAGCTGTTTCTGCAGCTCTGGAGCCATGGTGAAACTCATATTCAGGAATATTGCGATATTTCACAAATACGCAAGCCCTAATTTGAAATACATTTGTATTTGGAATTCCTAACCAAATTCCTTATTATTTAAAATCAAAGTGGCCAGTTCGATAAAACGTCAATTTTCTATGATCATGTCTCTTCTTACCTCTGATCCCATTATAGTACGTTTTCCCGGATGTTTTTTCGCATCCCATTTTAAGTTACTATAAAATTGAATGTTCAGACTCAATATTTTGCTTCTGCTCAAATGGGCCGACGCGACCAGGACCTTGCAAAATTCCGGTGTTAAGTAGAGCCATGTAGGCATGGCTCTACTTAAGAAGAAGAAGCTAGGGCTTCCGGTACCGGTACCGGAAGCCCTACCTTCTGCGTTTCGTTCGTTAAGGGTTTAAGGACATCGGAGAAGGGGAGTGAGACAACCGGAAACACACTCCTTCCTCTCCCCTCCATCTCACTCCTTTTGCCCAATATCGTTAAAGGCCGGCAGCTCCTCTGGTGGGCGTTGGTAATCACTTATCGTCAGGTGACCCGCTTACTCATTTACTCCTTTATGTTGAGGTCTGTTAAAAGTTTTGCCAAATAGTCGATGCTTATTGTACGATGTATGGTATGCAACACCATCACGTCCTCCAGATATTCTTCTAGTTGTTATTATTCTTCAACAACCTCTTAACATTCTTTACATGTTACTAGATTTTTCCTCTCTTTAAGCTTCTTTCAAAAGGTTGGCTAAGCAAGGCTAACGGTCTATCTGTTAGCCCGTCTGACTTAGAGCGGCAGGCGACTTAACTTATTTGTAACATTATAAAACTAAAAGTTTTTTGAAATTGATACAATTATATCTGTGATTGTTGTAGCAAACAAGTCACAAGCTGAATTATTGTTATTAATTTACTAATCGCAGTCCGCTCAAAGTAAAGTTAAAAAAAAGATAGATAGATTTTGCTTTCTTTATTTTCAATTATCAAGAGTGTTGTTGAGTACTTCTTCGGCACAAATCGTAAACGTGACATAAAGAAGCTCTTGAGACAATGGCATGGTTCCTGATCATTATATTTAAGTTTCAATAACTTGAGAAGTCGGTCACGTTTGTTTTCTTTTTGTATAATGCGGTAACTTATTGGTAACGTAGATAAGTAAATTAATTCTGGCTTACAAGGGGAACCCTTGTTATTATAAAGTACCATTTTTTTTGTTTTTTTTTTCGAACAGGCGGCAAACGAGCAAGCGGTCAACCTGATGGTAAGTGATTACCGTGGCCACATACATATGCAAGACCATATGTGTTGTAGGTGCGTTGCCGCCTTTTTAAGATATTGGGTGATGGGAGGGAGGAAATGGAGAGGGAGGGGGTGGGGCGGGGGAGTGGGCCTCCGGTTACCTCACTCACCGAACGAAACGCAGAAGCACAATATGCCTCTACTTCACGCCGGTATTCTGCGAGGCCGTGGTACCAACCCGGTCGAGCCTGCCCATTCAAGCAGCAGCAAAAGCCGCTGCTTGGCTCTACCACGCGTAAAAACTTTTTACTGTTACTTCCTTTATTATACAAGACGTTGGTAAGTATTAAAATATGTAATATAAACATTTCATAGATGGATAGGCAATGAAAAAAATAATAAATATTTACTTGGTTCATGGTATTTTAAGACATAAGTTAATTAGAAAAAGTTAGAAGAAAAATTGATTAATGTCGAGTCTTGTGAAACAATTCCTTTTTACTAACTCTATGTGTATATAGACTGGTTGCCGTGTGGTATTGGAGTTGCGTAAGAAATAGCCACCCCCGTTCATCCCGTGGGTGTCGTAAGAGGCAACTAAGGTAAAAGCCATGAAAATTATAATGGCTACCTACAGATGGCCGGATAAACAATTCGAAAAATAAACAGAGCTAAGTGGGGCAGCAACATCAAAGGTGCGAGCTGTCTGGTAGTGCGATCGCTTACTGAGTTTGGCGATTGTAATCGTCCTTATGGGACAGATTGTAAAGGTAATATCAAAATATCTATATACTGTGTTTCGATCTAAATGTAGTAAAATCCTGGCTATTTGAGAGCCAATAAATAGTATTAACTGATCCTAATTCTCCTTCTTATCTTAAGAATAATTTCCAATATCTTTATTCTGCTCATGTCAGAGAGCCTCGTTCCATAAACCAATTTAAGATTCGAGTTCCACAACATAATACAGGATACTATAACTCTTCTTTTACTGTTCAAGCTACACTCCTCTGGAACGCCCTGCCCGATAAGATAAAAGCAGCTCCTAGCAAGAAACTGTTTAAGAGTCTAGTTCGTAATTACCTAAAAGAATAATAGATCATTGACAATATTCGGCTTATCCATTTTTGATTTTTATTATATATTTATCTATGTATCCTTTTATATACTTGTATACGTAATTGTGTATTTTATGTTATAAATGTTTATTTAATTATATAGTTTATTTATATGTACTTATCAACTTATTTTTATTGGAGTTTTTTTATTTTATTTTATTTATTATTCTTTGTTTTATACCTGCCAACTACCTTTCACCATAACAAGGGTTGACTGGTAGAGAATGCCACTTGGCATTAAGTCCGCCCATTGTAACCTTAAGCTTAAGGCAATAAAGAATAAATAAATAAATTACTGAGACTACGACTTCGCACAAAAAAATTTATATAGAAAAAATACTTTTTTTGCTTTCACAAAGTGGCACTTCACGTAACCTAGTAAATCTAGAACATTTCAAAAGTATTCAAAATAAATTAATACGAATTATTCAGAAAGCGATGGGCCTCATCTCAACAACAAATTCGCCAATAAAAATAATAGCTTGTTAGAGTCCTTTGAGCCGGCTTTAATGCCATTTATTCATAATTAAAGTAGCTTAAAGCATAAAACTTTTCAACAGTCACAAAGAACAAGTTTCTGCTGCATTTTAGCTTTGAGAAAGTGCAGACTGCATTATGAAATCAAATATTTATTCTGAAATTATTACCCTTACGAAGTTATAATTGTTACCTAAAATATCACGAAGTTTTTAATTGAAAAAAGAGTTACGAGTAATTTATCAATTATTTTATGTATTTATTGTATACGATGGAATGGAAAGATAAAAGAATATTTATATATCTTCCAGTCCCACCTTATTTTTATGATTACCATTATCTTTGGCATTTTCTTTATCAAGAGTGCATACCACACACGATTATCTTTAGACGACAATAAAACGAAATTTTTGATCAGTTTTTTTTTTATATTAATCTAAATTAAATATTTTTATCTAAATTATTTATTATTATCTTTAATAGTGGTATAATTTTCATAATATGGTATTATGTACATAAAAGCAGTATAAAATTCGTAGAAGCAATTTAAGTTGTATAAATCGCATAACCTTGAAAAGTAGATGACTTAGCCAGTTATTTATGTTAAGACGAATCGAAAAGCCCTCGAGGAGGTTTTAATATCGCAAAGTATACCCTTATTTTCATACAATAGGCAAAGGTGAACAAACAATAATGCGATTAGGTATCTAATATAAATAATACTTGAAATAATCGAAATTTAAATACACTTAATTTGGGTTTTACAAATTTTCAAAGTGAATTATTTTTTTTAAACCAGCCATGTTTTCCATGCATACTATCGTCAGTTCCCCTGCTCTTTTAGTCCACAATGTGGTCGGCGGCGCAGCCACGCTAGATCCGCCGCTGGGGATAGATAGATCCAGCTCCAGCTTAGACAGTCAGACTTGTAGAGAAAGATGCAAGGTCCTTTGCTACCATAGTCCTAAATTTTACAGTACAGAATACATATTAAGATAATTTGTATAAAATAAAAAGAAGTCCGTTTCTAGAGTTTCTGTGATGCCCCCTTTTATGTTCGTGTTATCAACATATAGGTATAAACAAATTACTACCTATACGCTTGTTACTTATCGCACTTTCCTTGCTATTCTATAGGTACATTTATTCTCATTTCACATCATTGAGTCACTTTCGATAGACAGATAGGGTTATACATATCTTTTAAAATGCCATACCGGAAATACACAAACTAGTGACAGAAGCAGCGACTATATTTGCTAGAAACCCACATGGTTGCTGCAAACCCTGAATACATTCAGTAGTCGCCTCTCAAAAGGAAGTAGACCAATGAGAAAACGTAACTTTCTCTTATATCTTTTGATCAAGATATTTAAATTTTACATAAATTACATATATAATATGTAAATTTTTAGGAATTATAAATATAGAACGGATACGTTTTGGAATATTCGATCCGGTAAATCTATTATGTGACATCTTTACTTTTGTTTACGTAAATACATGATTATTTATTGATCTCTTTACTTTGTTAGTGAGGCGATTTAAGATTAAAATAAACTTCTTATCTCGTAAAATGGCTCCTCGAATACGAGAGCACTTAGTTTAATGATTTCTTCCGCTGGATCTAGCACGTAAAAGCCTGGATAAGAGATCACTCTACCACAAAAGTGATAGTTAATTACTAGCTAATAATGTTTTTAATGTATAAATTAATTTAGTAATGTTTGTTAGTTGAGTACTAACATAAAGCTAAATTTAGATTTTCAAGATAATTTTTGACAGTTAGGTTAGGTTACAATATTCGCAATATTAACAACATTATTTTGTCTTATAACATTTCAAAGACATAAATTAAAAGAAAAATAACTCAAAAAGTCGTACTCGTAAAGTAGAGACAGACAGGTAACTGTAAGTGAAGTGTTTGCGGTAGTAACCATACCAGTTTAATATGAATTATCTTCTTACATGTCGCCGCTGCTTTGCAAATGGCTAGTATATAATTACTAATTTTTAATTGTACTATCACGATATCCTTAATGATCTCCTAGAAAACTGTAGGTGTGCTTTTTTGGTAATGTGGTAGTGATTAATTACCATATCTAGAGGCCTTTGCGACGTCGTGAGGTGCCACATACGTCATACTCGTGAACAGTTTCTGCTTGTGGAGACTGGTCTGCTCAAGTTGCAGTGCACTTGTGCTTTAATTTTGAGGATCACTATATTCTTTTCAAATTATTTCAGTTACCTATTTTAATTTTTTTAAACCAGCCATGTTTTCCATGCATACTATCGTCAGTTCCCTGCTCTTTTAGTCCACAATGTGGTCGGCGGCGCAGCCACCTTCTAGATCCGCCGCTGGGGATAGATAGATCCAGCTCCAGCTTAGACAGTCAGACTTGTAGAGAAAGATGCAAGGTCCTTTGCTACCATAGTCCTAAATTTTACAGTACAGAATACATATTAAGATAATTTGTATAAAATAAAAAGAAGTCCGTTTCTAGAGTTTCTGTGATGCCCCCTTTTATGTTCGTGTTATCAACATATAGGTATAAACAAATTACTACCTATACGCTTGTTACTTATCGCACTTTCCTTGCTATTCTATAGGTACATTTATTCTCATTTCACATCATTGAGTCACTTTCGATAGACAGATAGGGTTATACATATCTTTTAAAATGCCATACCGGAAATACACAAACTAGTGACAGAAGCAGCGACTATATTTGCTAGAAACCCACATGGTTGCTGCAAACCCTGAATACATTCAGTAGTCGCCTCTCAAAAGGAAGTAGACCAATGAGAAAACGTAACTTTCTCTTATATCTTTTGATCAAGATATTTAAATTTTACATAAATTACATATATAATATGTAAATTTTTAGGAATTATAAATATAGAACGGATACGTTTTGGAATATTCGATCCGGTAAATCTATTATGTGACATCTTTACTTTTGTTTACGTAAATACATGATTATTTATTGATCTCTTTACTTTGTTAGTGAGGCGATTTAAGATTAAAATAAACTTCTTATCTCGTAAAATGGCTCCTCGAATACGAGAGCACTTAGTTTAATGATTTCTTCCGCTGGATCTAGCACGTAAAAGCCTGGATAAGAGATCACTCTACCACAAAAGTGATAGTTAATTACTAGCTAATAATGTTTTTAATGTATAAATTAATTTAGTAATGTTTGTTAGTTGAGTACTAACATAAAGCTAAATTTAGATTTTCAAGATAATTTTTGACAGTTAGGTTAGGTTACAATATTCGCAATATTAACAACATTATTTTGTCTTATAACATTTCAAAGACATAAATTAAAAGAAAAATAACTCAAAAAGTCGTACTCGTAAAGTAGAGACAGACAGGTAACTGTAAGTGAAGTGTTTGCGGTAGTAACCATACCAGTTTAATATGAATTATCTTCTTACATGTCGCCGCTGCTTTGCAAATGGCTAGTATATAATTACTAATTTTAATTGTACTATCACGATATCCTTAATGATCTCCTAGAAAACTGTAGGTGTGCTTTTTTGGTAATGTGGTAGTGATTAATTACCATATCTAGAGGCCTTTGCGACGTCGTGAGGTGCCACATACGTCATACTCGTGAACAGTTTCTGCTTGTGGAGACTGGTCTGCTCAAGTTGCAGTGCACTTGTGCTTTAATTTTGAGGATCACTATATTCTTTTCAAATTATTTCAGTTACCTATTTTACCTTTTTTTAATAATATGCACAAGAATTATTAAAAATAAATAAATGAAGAAGATACTCACAGAGTTTCTTTCGCCTGTTTCTTCTCCATCAGGGAAACCTCATTATTAAACGGTGGTAGATTACAAAAAAAAAATCATTTATTACAAAAACATAACAAGAAAAAGTGTGACCGGCTTCGCCGTTTCAAAATGTTGACGCCAAACAGCAGTGCAATTATTGTTATTTTCCGGTTTGAGTAAAGGTAAAGAGAGTGAATATAATTAAAGGCTGTGAGGTGGTCCATCACGGTCTTCGCATCTGTAACCTTCTTCGATTGATGATGTTTGCAGGTGTCCATGAGCTGCAGTAGCCACTTACTTTCAGGTGGGCTGTTAGCTTGTTTTTACTACTGTGGTGGGCTGTTAACTTCAATAAAATAAGCCTGACCGTGGACTCTTAGTGAGGAATTTTCCAGAACCATTTGTACTGGTACTCAAGAGTAGATTTAATACCGCTGCTATTATTTTCCTAGTGTTTATTGTATACGACAATAGCGAGCCTTCTAAATCTTTGAATATACAGTAACTTCACTGTTTTCAGATATATCACGTGTAATTAAATAAACGTAAAAGTTATGTTGTAAATCTGCTGTAGACGAACGACGTATGGAATAATATATTTTTGGTAAATAGGACTCGATGTGTGTTTACGAAGATCTTTGCTTGATATTTCGTTAACTCGTTATTTGTATAAGGGGGAATTTACTGTTTTTTCTCCAAATGTCAACCTTACTTGCACACGGTGCACCCCGTTGAATGATGAATTAGGTTCTGGCGATTGGTTGATGGCAGAAATCCATCTGAATATACTTAAGCCATACCACAAACTAGTGATGGGAGTAGCTTAACTGGTGCGAGAGTAACGGCAATACGCTCAGCAATCCTCCTCAGCATGATATAGCAATATGCCATATTTTCTCCTCATAGGGATCACTTTGGATCTATTGTCTCTAAATGATGTAATCCTACATCATTTAGAGACAATCCGTATTGAACTGGCTCGTTAATAAAAAATAAATAATAAAACTTCTTTATTTCTCACCACATATGACTTGAAAATACATAAATGTTAGGTATAGCACTATTTTAACGACATGTCAGAGACTGGTGTCCGTGTAGGTTCAAAGACCCGTGTTACTCGTCAAATCATCATCAGCTACTCATCTGCCCACAGCAGAATAGAAAGGTTTCTCGCGAATCTGCTGTAATCGCAACACTTGGCAGGTCGTTTGGCGATCGCAGATCTAACACCTTTTACTTTAAACGCTGTTTCTCGCCTCCCAATTGCTCGCTTTATGGATACAACTAAGACAACGTCTATGGCGCTTTTCAAAATTTCACACTAAAAAAATATACTACCCGTTTTTTTATCAGTTGTACTTTGTAATTTGTACGCTTACTCTGCTTATCTTGGAATAATTATTCCATACAACTTTAAATGTACAGACATTATATTTTGTTTCGAACAAGCTGCACGAAGTGACATTGCGGCGTGGCTTTACCTGACCTCTAATCAGTTTAATCAAATTTAAGGCCCCCACATTTGTGATTTGTTACTGCAGGAGTTCAAATGTGTACATTTACGTGGATCCAATATATAAAAGTAAATGTTAAGGCAATCGAATTAATTTAATAATGTTAATAAGAATCTTAAACACTATGCTCACAATTGCAGTGTCAAATACTTCTTAGCTGGGACACTGTTGCTCGTCACTGGTTTGTCGTTGTACCTTTGACTATGGTGATTATTTCGCAATATATTTGGGTGCTACAAGTCTTTGTTGGTCTGATGCTAACCTAAGCCGAGGTATCGCACATCACTCTATGAGTTCCACCATGGCATCAGCGCTGCAGAAACAGCTCGAAGAATTAATGATGTGAAAGGGGAAGCTACTGTAAAAGAAAGTACGGTACCTTTTTGGTCCCAAAGTTTTCGTTCTGGAGATTTTGACCTCCAAAACAAACCCAAGTTGACAATAAAGGATTAAAGGTGTTCGTGGAAGCGGATCTATCGCAAACCACCTCAGAGTTAGCAGCAGGCTTCGTTGTGTGTGACAAAATTATTTTAATATACTTGAAACAAATTGGAAAAGCGAAAAAACTTGAGAAATGGATACCGCATGAATTGAGTGAAGCACACCAAAGAACACACATTGAGTGCTGCGTTACATTACTCAATCATCACGAGAAATGGATACTGTACGATAGTCGGAAACGCTCATCACAGAGGTTCAACCCAGGAGAACCGGCCAAATCCTGTCCCAAGCGAGTTGAATCAGAAAAAGGTACTGGTGAGTGTTTGGTGGACCAGTGCTGGTGTCATACACTACAGCTTCCTAAGATCGGGCCAGACAATTACAGCAGATCTGTATTATCAACAAATGCAAAATATGATGGAAAAGCTAGCCGTTAAACAACCGAGACTGGACAATTGCTCTAGCCCACTGCTGCTTCATAACATCGCTAGACTCCATAGTTCGCAACAGACGGTCGCCAAATTAGAGGATCTGATATGGGAATGTCTCCGATATCCACTATACTCTCCAGACCTTACTCCACCAGATTACCACTTTTTTCGGAATTTTAACAATTACTTGCAAGGAAAAAAAATTAATTCCAACGAGGCAGTCCAAACCGCTTTCAAAGATTTTATTGATTCTCGCTCCCAAAATATTTTCAGCAAAGTAATCAATGAACTACCTATAAAATGACGAAAGTGGTAAATACTTAACGAATCAAAGGTTAACGTCATAAGGTTTTATACTTTATCCATATAATACGCTAATTTCATATGAAAGGTTACGTACTTAATATTATTGTTTTTAAATAGCAGTAAAACGAATATACCACCTTTTACTCCAAAGGTCAATTTTACTTATTAAGAAGCGTGGATCTAGCGACCGACTGAATGCGTAAAATCCATCCGAATATGCCACAAACTCAAATACCACAGACTAGTGATGGGGAGTAACATCTCTTGTGCGAGGGTACTGACACTCTTCTCACCAACCCTTTTTGACACTTTTATCGAAAGGTTATTGTCAAACAATGAACATATATAGGCAGATGAAGGTTCCATGTCTAACAGTGAACATATATAGGCAGATATAAAAGTATCATGTCGAGCAGTGAATATACATAACCAGATAAAAACGAAATTATACCTGTACCATGGAATAGGTCGGCTTGCCGAGAAAATATCGCACTCTCATTGAATACCTCCTGTGAGATTTGGCTATGAAAATGTGAATGGATTGTCCACCATCATTTGTTCGCAAGAGCCTCGTTTGTTAGTAGGGTGCATCCCGTGCAGGTGAGGTTGGCATTTGGAGTAAGAAATGGTATAGTTACACCCTTGGAGTATTTAATTAAAATGTATTTATTCTGCTTTTAGAAGGATAACAAGTTTGATTGTATTTTACTGTCATGAAAATTATGGAGGTCAATATTTATTTAAACTAATAAAATTGAGTTAATGTCATTATCTGGATACTTCAATGTATGTTCAGTATGTAACGTATAGAACCTTTATAAATTGATACTTAATAGATAATTAAGACAACACCAAACAGTTTTTTTAAAACTTCTTTAAATTTTCTTTCACAAAATAATAACAATATATATGATAACTTAGTCTATAACTTCTTTTTCTACTTAAATGTCTGAGACTTCCATATACATTCCGTCACTAGCTTTGTGAAATTTTAAAGATCGTATAAGCTGTAACTATTAAATAAAATGACCATGTTTCAAAGTTTCATCATCAAAGTATTTGTTTTAATATACACAAATTTCAACCGATTTATTTGGTACACATATTTAAAACATTAGGAATACAAAATACATAGATTAAAAGAGGAACGAAAAGAAATAATCTTAATAAAAATAAAAATGAGTACCAAATCAACTCAGCGTAATGATGCAGAGGTTGCAGCGCTGATTTTCAGTTGGACTTGTGACTTCACCGACAAGCCGATGTGGGATCGTACAATAGTTTTATTTACTAGTAGTATTACAAGAGGAAGTTGTACTTATTTTAAGAAGTTCTTATCCGTTATTATAAAAGTAATATCTTTTTTATCAACAAAACAAAACAATAAAAAATATATATTACTACCAATATGATATTTCACCTAAATAATATAGTATCTGCTTACTTTGTAAAGTCACATTGTACACAGAAGGTAAACAATAACAAAAAATAATCCGATTTTCAACGTATTAAATCTAAGTATTTTATCAAAAAGGAATTTAAATAATATAAAGTAATCATCAGAAACTAAGTTGTACAAACATTTGACCTAATATATACTTTTTTTCCGAATATTTACTTTCATTTACGATAGAGGAAGTCTGTTCTTGCAAGACAATCAGCCAGTTCGTGCAGTGCGTGCGCAGCAAGTCCTGACTGACTTTCATGAAATCTACCGCTGTGGTAGCTTAGAAAAGCCGTGATAGTGGCCAGGGTACACGCGTTAGTATCATAGTGCTCGAATAACCACTAAAATTGTTAATAGCAATTTTAAGTGCTGTATTTACCACGTGCTCGGCGGTGAAGGAAAACATCGAGAGGAACCCTGCATATCTGAGAAATAATAAAAAAAAAATATATTATTTCCAGAATAAGTACTAGCCAGGCTACTTTAGAATAGCCCGCCAACCCACTCTGGACCATTGTGACGGGCCTTTCCCGGCTCAACACGCCGCAAAAACCTCTCAAATATTGGAGAAGGAGGCCTTGGCCCAGCATTGTGCACTTACAGGCTTACTATACTTTACTTTACCGCCTAATTTACAGTCTAGATTTCGGCCCTGTTCTTATTTTTAAAAGAATAAAAACCTAAGAAGAACATTTGAAATTATACTATTATTTACGCAGTTTATCGCGTTTAATTTTTTAGATCCAGACGTTTCGGAGGCTTTACAGCACTCGTGGTCACGGAGAGCTCAGGTGTTTGACGTCCTTATATCAGCCTCAGTTAGCCCGGTTACTGTCAGCTTCATAATTATTAATTTTTGATCCGACCTACGCAGAATGAGCTCGCGGTGTCTTGAGGTCGTGCAATGGTATGCTTGGTCTTGGATTAAATTTTTGTTTTCAGACGGCTATTGAAGATGGAGAGTATTGTAGAGAAATTTTTATTTTTTAAATTAATTTATCGCTTTTAATTTGACTATTTAACTGTTGTAACTAATTTTTTACTTCTCGACGTTTAGTTACAGTGACAGCCTAAGGTAAACAATTATCAGCAGTCCTTTCTATGCTAAGTCAAATGTCTTTTATTTTCTTAAATTTGAATTTAAAACAAATTTTCTTAATTATGTGTTATTTTTAAAGTAAAAAAATAATGCTTGTAATATATAAAGCGGTCAATTAAATAGTAAATGTAAATTAAAGACAAATTACGGCCCACTGCCGGCATGGAAACGGGACGTGCTAGAATTTACGAGCGCTACTTCCGTTGTGGTCTTCATTTATACATATGAAGGAAAATGCTGTTTTCATGTCACTTACAAAATAAGAATGTTACATTAAAAATGATGTTCCTCTGTGTATATATACATTTAATTATTCACGGCTGTCACCCATAGGTGTAGAGAGATATTACAGATTTCCATTTAGCACAAATTTTCCTAACCAAATGTGTTTTCACAACCCACTTTTTGCATTTCCGGGAAATAGAACGTGAATAGTAACCTATCTGCTTGTCAGATTTATTGTCAGTGGTTGTCGTTAGATTTCAAGGAATTTTCCTTAGTAGTCGTAAGAGCACCCGCGGGAAGAAAGAGAGTGGCAGATTCTTACGAGTAGTATAATGTGAATCAATTCAGAGGGTATAATATATGCTAACCATGGGCCTCCCCAAAGAATGCCTCTGCTTCTCGATGGTATTCTGCGGGCCGTGGTACTAGCCCGGTCAAGCCGGCTCATTCGAGCTTTTCTCTGTTGTACGTGGCAGGCTCTACCACGTACAACAGAGAAACACCGAGCATAGCCCTTTGAAAGCTATGCCCACTGAGCAACCTTGGGCATCCTTTTACGACCTGCTGTAAAAGATATAATATATATTCAATGTAATAAATTATTTTTTACTACAAATCAAATAATGTCTAAGCTAGGTAACGTTAAGTTCACTTAAAAGTTTCCGAATATGCCTGTTAAGCTTGGTGCTTAGTTGCTTTTACTTCAGACTAACAAATATGATGTTATCTGTGATACCAATGTAAGATAATCTGCATCTCCATAAGCCTTTGGGTGTTGTAAAGACGACATAGGAAATGCTTAAAATATCCATGGGATATAAATATGGGAGAATATCCACCGCAAGTATGCGTCTTGGGTGGTGAGTTATCTAGTATAAACTGAAAAACTTTTGCCAAGCGTGGTAATTACGATCTTCTATTGGAAGATAACTATATCGAGCAGTAGAATGTTCAAAGTTTGTCAAATAAGAAGAAGAGCGCGGAAGCCCTTGATGAAAAGTTATCGTCGGTTAATGTTACAGTAGTGCTTATGTGGTTCCGTGATTAGAGGCCAACCAAGACGCAGATCCTAATATTCTCAGGAGTAAACCACCATCCATCTCAGTTTGCTACGATTGGTAAATTTTTATTTCAGGGAACACGAGGGATCTATGACAGTAAACACTTGGCCACCGAGCTTCAGCATGTCAAGCAAGTCCTGCACGACAACAAGCTTCGGGTTCCGCGCCTCTGTCACAGTGACCGAGTGAAGCCGGCCACAGTCGAGCGAGTACCTGCTGTATTACCGTATATCAGAGGCGTCACGGACAAGATTGGCTATATCTTGAAAAAGGCTTCTATGAAAACGTTTTAAACCCGAAAAAGATAAGTAAATTTTTACCATTTGTCAAGTACAATATTCCTCAGTGTGCGGAGTGTACAACCGCGTGGCTATTAATATAAAAATTCAAAACCAAGCATACCACTGCACGACTTCAAGATACTGAAAGCATTTTCTGCGTAGATTGGACCAAAAGTATAAATAAGAGCTAAAGGTAGCCCGAGTTAACTATGACAACTGGACGTCTAACACCTCAGTCCCCCCGTGACCATGGCTGATGTAAAGCCATCAAAACGTCGGGAAAATAAAAACAAAATTAAAAGCGAAAAATTCCATAAATAATAGTTTCATTTCAAATTTGCAGTGCTCGCGTAAATTTACACATTTGAAAATTTTGGTTAGGTCCAGAGAGCACGGGGTCGTCATCTTTTATGATCTTCGACAGAGGAATTGTCGGTGTATCTGTTGATATTGCGATACACAAATATACGGCATATGTTGCCTAACCATTGAAAAGTCTTGAAAATGACTGACGGATATTTAATTTAACATCCTACTTCGTAACGTAATATAGTATGTAAAATGAGGATAAATTGATTAAAGTTTCTTAAATAATAATCGCATTCCGACTAGAAATTCAGAACAGAAAATAAAAAAACGACTTTTAAATTGTAACTTTATTTATGGCCAGACTGGACTGTTACTACCAATACATAAAATTGTTTCTATATGTGTATAGAGGTATAATTGAACGTACTTAACTTAAAAGCAATTTCTCAGATTTTGATGGACCTTTTTTCAAATTTTCTTTATGATTTCAGAAGTTTCAGAAGGCTGATCTACCCTTGCTTAATACTATAAATTGGAAAATATGTAGGTAATTCGCTACATGACGTTGAAAGGACTGAAGGAGTATGAACAAAATTTTGCAGATATGGAATAGGATACAGGATTAAAATACAATTAAAAGTTCTCCTGTAACTAAATCTGAGATCATACCACCGCGTCACTACCATCAAAATTATTTTCCTTATATAGGCGCATTCAAATATGAGAATAAAATAGTGAATGGTAGTAAAATACTTTGTTGGATGTTAAAATATATTATACTCAATTTATTTTAAATTTTCATAAATTAATCCCATAGTTGCATAGAATAAGCTTCGAATCAATAATTCTGATTAAAGTGAAATTATTAAAATTCAGTTGCGGCTGCAAGATTACGCTAATTAATATTGGATTCCACTCACAGTTACACTTTTCAACGACCTATAGTCGACGGAAAATCCATCCGGAAAGTAATCCACAAATATCCACAAAAGTGCAGAGTGATGGGGTTATATATTACAAGGACACTTGGAAAACTTGCTCTGCACGGTGAGTTCTAGGCTATAAGAAATAAGCTCAAGCTCAAGTCCCACTGTGAACTTGATAAGCTGGTATGATAAAGTAGAAACATTTAAGCTGCTATTACTTAAACGTACGTGGTAGAACCAAGCGGTAGCTTTGGCTGCTGCTCGAATGGGCTGACTGATGTAATACCTTCTCTATCCCCCTCTCCCGTTCCCGTCACCAAATATCCTTACATGCCGGCCACGCATCTGAACCTCCTTTGGTTTAGTAGATCAACTTACCATCAGATGAGCCGCTTGCTCGTTTACCCTCTTTCAACAAAGCAAAATGTGCATCTTGCATTAACATTTTAATGCTCTTAAGTAATGAAACAGAAGTCTAATTAACGAAAGCATATAACATATTAAGTACTTACATCAATTCCTATGCGGAAACGGAAAACGAATGGACTGAAATTTACGAGCTACACTTCCGCTACGAACTTTACTCGCATATATGAAAAGTAAAAGAGTAATTTTTATTCGTTAAGTTTTACGGAAAGTTTTTTTCTTTATTTATGGAATTCATTGTACTTTAATAAATTGATTACATATCATTAGATAAGATATTGTTTTCACTATTATAATTATAAAGCTTAATAATTGAATGATAAAGAGCAACTCTTTTCTGTTTAATGATAGGGATTAAAGTAGAAAGTTGCCGTTTCAATGGAGTAGCGACTGTGTGTTATAATTAAATCTGCATGGTTTAATATTCGTTTTAACTTTCTTTACTCTAACAATCTAAATAAAAAATATTATGACTTTCTATTGTTTGAGCATAAATTATTTTCACATTCAGTATTTGAGTTAAACATGGAGGCCACAAAAAGGAGAGTAAGATTTGAATTCGAGTTTCAACGTGGTTCTTACTATCCCTTTACTTCACCCCAGTCTGATAAATTCTTACCGGTACGCACAACCTGTCACAAATAAGAGAGGAGAGCTAGTAAAATGACATGGTCAACGGCATTAAATGCATTGAAAAAATCAATTAAAATATATACAGTCAACTGAGAATGTTCCATACATCTCGAATATCATTAGTTACCTTTAGAAGCGCAGTAGTTGTACTGTGACTAGGTCGAAAACCAGACTGATATGGAGAGAAAATATTATTTTTAAAGATGAAAACAGAGATTATGTGCCGTAGCTTCTAATACCTTAGAAATAATTGTTAGAACAGAAATTGGTCTAAAATGGAAGAGAGGGCTACAGTCGGTTGATTTAGGAAAAGGATTAACAAAGGCTTTACACCAAAATATTGGAAAAGTAGGAGTTATTATGGATAAAACAGAATCAAGCACATGTAAAACCATTGCCCTACTCACATCTTCACCTCTTTCGGCATTGAATTTGAAAGAGAAAAGTTAAAAATGAAATAGCGTTCGCTCTAGAACTAACTAAGAAATTATCTCTGCTGATAAGAAATTACGATTGAATCATCAGGTGAAGAAAGAGATACTACTAGAATCTAGTTGTGTTTTCCCATACCCAAGAGTATTGAGGAACTTTCATATATCAGCCATAGATAAACATAGCAGTTGTACATGAAAATAGCGGCGTTTAGCTGCCTCAATCATTTGGTTGCATCGATTTCTTGCAACCTTATATGCTTGGTACTTTTCATCTGAACGATGTTATTTGACAAATCTAAACGCTCTATCGCGCCTTGTTTTAGCCATTCTTAAACCAACTGTATCCAAAGAACAGGAGGGCGCTTGAGTCGGACCGCATGCTTAGGAGCATATTTGTCAAATAACTTTATTATGTTACTGTTTAAGAAATCAGGCTTATCGTTAACTTTGGAGGAATTGAATAGAGAAGACCAGTCAATGACATCAGCATCCCGCTTGAGCTTTACTACATCGAGTTTAGCGAAACTACAATGGACGCTGAAGAAGGTTTGGGAGACTTTAATTTATATGAAAGAAAGAGCAGTTCATGCCATGAAAAACCAGAAGCAGGGAATTGGGTATATGCTCAAGGGAGGAAACAGTTATAAGGTCAACTCAAGTGTCCAAAGAGTCTATATTATGATGATTAGTATTTAGAGGCAGAATAGTGAAATTTTGCATCGCAATGATCGACCTCAATTTATCTGATTTGGAAGAGGACCCTAAAGGGTCGGTGTCAAAGTCTATCATGACAATGTGATGTGTGTACACTGAAGAGAATGATAACAAATTATCATCCAAATCGAAGAAGTAATTCACTTTAGGTGGACAATAGATGACTCCGAGAAATACTTTCACTCTCTTGTGTTGACAAGAGAGTGAAAGTATTGGAGAAATTCCATTGAACCTGAATATAGCGTGGGTAATAAATTTAAAAATATTAATACGTAAATTGCGACACATCTGCCTCTTTTACTGGTACGATCTTTGCGGAGTAAAATGAATCCTGGAAGACTGTGGGATGTGGAAGTAAGTTCTGGCTTAAACCAGCTTTCAGATATAAGTATTGTGTGAGCAGCGGTTGAAGAGAAAGTATCCAGGAGCTCCGTATGATGCTTATGAATACTTTACGCGTTTTGGTAACAAATAAGAAAACAGTTTAAAGATTTTTTAAATTCATCTGAGATTAAAATCTGTAACGTCGTAGGTTCATCCGTGGCATCCACAACCGAAAGGGCAGACGAGCTATTGCAAGTCGAATAAAAAAATTCATTATCTGACATTCAATAGATAAAATGTAATATCATCATCATCATCATTTCAGCCTACTACAAGTCCACTGCTGAACATAAGCCTCCCCCAAAGATTGCCATAAAGCTCGGTCCTGAGCCACTTGCATCCATCGACTTCCTGCAACATTGTGCAAGTCGTCACTGCATCTTGTGGGTGATCACTACGTTTGCCTGTACGTGGCTGCCACTCGAGAACATTTTTTCCCCAACGGTTGTCGGTTCTGCGAGCTATGTGGCCGGCCCATTGCCACTTCAGCTTGCTGATCCTTGTGATTATGTCGGTTACCCTAGCTATGCTATCATCATTGCAGACTCTATCGCGCAGAGGAACTCCGACCATAGCCCTTTCCATAGCGCGCTGAGCAATTTTGAGCTTCACTGGTTAGTTTGGATTCGTTGATTGACTTCTGGGTCGAAGTTGGACTTACCTAATCGGACAATTTGACCCAGGTATACGTACTCGACTACGACTTCGAGCCTATTGTTCCCAACAGCAACCAGTATTGGTGTGACATGGATGTTAGACATGATCTTCGTCTTGTCCATATTCATCTTAAGACCTACCTGTTGGGAGACACTATTGAGGACATTGAGCATAGTGCTAAGCTCCTCCAGCGATCCTGCCATAAGAACTATGTCGTCGGCAAATCGAAGGTGAGTGATGTATTCGCCATTGATGTTGATACCGTATTCTTTCCAGTTCAGCTGTTTCAAATTCCAATGCAGCGGTGAAGAGTTTCGGGGATATGACATCACCCTGTCTTACACTTTTCTGCAGTTGGATTGGTTCAGTACTCTGATTCTGTACTCGGATAGACATTGTAGCCTCATTGTACAAACACCTCAGCACTTATACCGATATACCGAGAGTCTATTTGGCACCGCTGGAGAGACTGTAGTACCGCCCAAGTTTCGACTGAATCGAAGGCTCTTTCATAGTTAACATACGTCAGACATAGTGGTAAATTGTACTCTTCGGTCTTATGTACAATCTGGTGAAGAGTATATATGTGATCTATGGTACTATAGCCTTTTCGGAATCCGGCTTGTTTGGGAGGCTGGGAGCTCGTCAAGTCTGTTTACTAGACGATTTGAGATGACTCTCGACAATAGCATGTAGACACGGCTTAGAAGCGATATCGGTCTATAATTATTCAATAGACTATTGTCCCCTTTCTTGAAGAATAGGACAACCACGCTTCTAGTACACGCTTTCGGCGTAACACCGCCATGAATGACGGAATTAAACAGCTTCCGAAGGACTACAAGTATCGGTTTTCCACCCGCTTTCAGAAGCCCAGCTGTAATTCCGTCCTCACCCGGCGCCTTGCCTTTTTTAAGCGGTTTGAGAGCGATCCTAATCTCACTCAGACTGACGTCCGGGATGTTATCGGAATAATGTCGGATAAGTTTGGCTCTTGGCTCGTTCAATTCAGACTGTATTAAATTTGCCACATACTGACTTTTAATGTCTTGCCTCATACATTTAGAGATCTGTCTATTCAGTTGCCGATATGTTGACGCATCAGTCGTAGACTGCAGCTTCATCTCACGCCTGGCGTTCATGAGTTTAAGAGTGTGATCGGAGAGCTTTTGGGGCTTGTTCGTGCGGCGGGTCCTGCAAAACTTAGCTCCTATCGCACGGACAGTTTCCATTAGCCTGTTATTTGTATCGTCCACTGTAACGCAATCTTCTAGGCACTGAAAGCGATTATGCAATTCGAGCTGAAAGTTCTCGTGGTTTTGGATAAGGGCACGTGGTGGACGGAGCGTAGACTTCATCAGACGAGACCGCTCGAGACTAATGTTAAAGTTCAGTGTACCTCTTACCATTCGGTGATCACTGCCGGTTTTCACCCTAGTGATCACAGAGACATCACTGAACAGCTGACGCTTGAGCGTCATAATGAAGTCAATCTCGTTTTTTATGGTACCGTCCCGGCTCATCGAGGTCCACTTGCTGTGGGGCCGCTTCTGGAAATAGGAGTTCATCATAAAGAATTCCTCCTTTTCCATGAAACCAGCTGTTGCCCTCTTGGGTTCCGTTGCCCTATTCCAAAGCTGCCCACTATCAGCTCGTCGCCTTTTTTCGTACCTAGTTTTGCGTGAATGTCTCCCATCAACACCGTGTAGTGAGTCTTAGAGCAATGCATGGCTCTTGAAATATCCTCATACATTGCCTCCACTTCATCATCAGGGTTTGTCGAGGTTGGTGCGTATACCTGTATGACCTTCAGCGAATACCTTTTGGTTACTGTGAGTATAAGATACGCAACTCTACTCGACACACTTCCGATCTTCATCACGTTGTTGATGAGAGACCTGTGGACGATAAAACGGGCACCTCTTTGGGACAGATGGTCATCCTGCCGGTAGTAAAACAAGTTACCGGTTTCAAGGATTATCGAGTCCTCCCCTGCAACATGCTACTCCAGTGCAACTTGCTTACTCCTTCTTCCAGTTCCAGTATCTTCGCGTCGGCCCTCAATGTGTGTGCGTTATATGTTGCCAGGTCCAGTCGTTTTAGTTGGCAGCTAGAATCCAGCCGGAGATTCTTCGCACCCCCTGTCTTGCCACCCCATGGCTGCCACCATAGCCAGGACTAGCGAGGCCGCCGGGGACTGGGGGCCATTGCGGGATGGCAACGGAATGAAAAAAGATGCTGCTGCCCATCTCCTAATACAGACGAGACGAGATGGCAAATTTTCTTCTACCGCTACTATACGGTAACATCGTACAGATTTTAGACGTTTTACCAATTAGTCGCCTTTTACGACACCCATTGTCAGACAGGGTTGGCGCTATTATTTACTTCCGAAAGCCACACGACAATGATGTAATATATAAAAAAGAAATCATAACATATTCTAGGAAATAAAAATCTATATATATCTTCATACATCAGCCTCCGGCTGTTCACAAGCATTAAAACAATCACACAAGAATAAAGACAACAGTAATTAAAACATAAAATAAACAGTACAAGAAACGGATACGCATTAAGAGAAAAAAAGGTAAATTGTTACAAAGATAAAAACATTCCCACGTAGAACGGAACAGCATTGCATCAATGGAGCAAATTTGTACTACTTGCAATAGCTCACACACAATTAAGGTATACAGAAAACAGAAGTAACTACTCTGTGCTATTATACGGGTTCCGTGTCTATGTCACAAACGTCAAAGCAAACACTACAAAATTATTATTATGTTAATGTCATTACAAATCAACATCCACACAACACTAGTGTTTCGAACGAAGTAAAGCAAAACATAAGAAAAATACTGGAAAAATAATGACATAGTGCTTGTTTACTTATTGTATATATTGTATGTGTATACTTATTTATATTGATGCTTGCAGGTTGGAGACCACAAAATAAGGCTAAAATAATGCAAAACTACTTGTTGCGAATTACACGTTTGAATCTAAAGACCTTGAAGCACTATAACTATTATTTTTGTCTGGGATCTTCTTGTCTGCCAGAAATGCTGTGCCATGGCATTAGATGGAGAATTAACTGTTGAGTTTTCGCACTGAACAATAAGTTTATCAACGTCCTCGGAATCTGTCAACCGATGACGCTAGCCTATAGACAGTTTGACATAAATATTTCCATCAAGCAACCACATCTGCTTGATGCCGAAATGGTTGTGGTGGAGCAATAAACAGGTTTTGGCACTAGCGAATTAAACGTTTCAGAAAGCACGTACGGAGTACCCTTGAACTGTATCTTCTTGACCCAAGTGGTTTTCCGAATAGACAAGTCTATGAACCGTATTAGTATAGGTCTTCTACGACTTTCTGAAACTACACCTAAGCGGTGACAAGCCAGCATGGCACTAGAAGAAAATCAGGAGGTCGAAGGTTATTCTGCAAGACTGTTACTACTGTTACAAAAATGTTTGCATTGCTTGCCTCTGGAACTGATTACAGTAATAAATATTTTCTGCGACCCCCTAGTGATGACTTACGGAACTGAGACTTAATCCTTCACTGCAGGTCGTATGAGGAAGCTCGAAGTTACTCAGCGCGCTATGCTCGGGGTTTCTCTGTGCGATAGAGTCTGCAACGATGATATCAGCAGCAACAAAACTAGGGTAAGCAACATAGAAATGGGACGGCCACATAGCTCACATAACACTTTGGGGGAGACCTATGTTCAGCTGTGGACTTGTTATAGGCTGAAATGATAATGATCATCAGCAAATAAAACTACAGGAAAAATCATTTATGTAGACCAAGAACTAAAACGGACCAAGTATCGATCCTCGAGAGACACCAGTTTTTACTATACTACCCAATTATACAACACCGTTGATTGCAACTTTTTGTTTTCGGCTTGAGATATATAAAGATAAAATAACATGTGCGGCATCAGGAGTTTAGCAATATTTGAGTTAAAATCTCTTGATCCACACAGTCAAATATCTTTGAATGATTACAAAAAACACCTAATATGTCTCAGAAAAACAGATGGTAAATTCTTTCTCGGCCTAGAGATCGTTTGGGTTGGGTGGTGGTACATTCTTACGTATTTCTACGGTAAACAGCAATCACCGTTGTTTACCGGTTTGAAAGGTATGGAGAGCCAGTATAATTACAGCCTGTGAGGAGGAGAAGAAGGATAGGAGTAATAACGTATCTGTAATTTTCTGCGATTCAAGTTGATTCAAGAGCGGGGGAGCATTATCGTGTGTCACGTTCTATCTTCCGGAGAATTTCAGGTTGCAAAATTCCGCCACATTTCCGCATGCAAGTCATGCCAAATGTAGCGTGTCTATGAGGTATATATGGTATAATAATAGTGTATATATGGTGGTCTAAGGGAGGATATGTCACCTCTTTCTCCAAATGCTAATTTCACTTGAACGTGGAGCATCCTACTAGCGAGGCTCTGGCGATCGAAAGATGGTGGAATAGCTATCCGAGTATATTGAACCCAAATCACACAGACGATGCTGCTTTGCTCATCACTAGTTCTAGGGTATCGGCTCTGCGCTCATCGATCCGCTTGCCTAGCGTGTTGAGCCCGGGCAAATCTCGTACGTGGAGTTTTGGTACTGCGTTGCACCGAGGCCAAAATATAGTTGGCAGCGAAGGTGCTATCAGCTAGTAAACAGTTATCGGTTTATCATATTATGTCTCTATCAAGTTGAAAGGATTACTACAAACGAACCTTATGCTACTTCTAGTCATCGATTTTGGTATTTAACGCCATGTATGAAAGAGGTAGTTACTAGGCCATCTGTATTATAGTAAAATGTTCTGAACACATATTCATTTTTGGTATTTTAATTAGTAGCCGATATATTACACAACTTCACATGGAATATCATTAAGTTTTTCTTATAAATATTTAAATACAATACGTTTAATAATGAATTAGATAGGACACGGCTATACATTAAACAAACCGGTTGCTTTAAAACCTCCCGGTAGGCAGCATAAATTCTCATCTGTTTGTTTTTAATTAAGCAACGACATGCAAGCAGATATTTGCCCCATCCAATGTTAATGGAACGCATCTTCCGTAACAAACATGTATTCGTTTGTTCAGTTATTGTTAAATATTTGTTTCAAAAAATTTTCTAGAGTAATTATAATCGGTTTTTTCTTTTCAATTTATAATCTTCTCACGGAGCTGGCATAAATACACTATATAATCCCACCTGGTGATAAGTGGAGAAGAAGCCTTAGGAATCTAGACTAATATTCTATTTTTATTATATTGTTTCTCTTTAGCTTTAAATGATTTCCTTACATACAATTTGAGTATTCTTAATTACAGAATCAAAATAAAATAATCATATCTTTTAGTAAACTTTTTTCTTAATATAAATTTTAAGTTTAAATGACACGTTACAAAGTTTATTATTTTTCAACACTGTATAATGAAGCGGGAAGTTAATTCAGAGATTGTGATCACATAATCAGTGAACCTTAAATGGTGATTATGAAATAGAATCAGGCATTACTTTGCAGAAATTCATTATTCTAACGATGAAAAAAACTACTTACAAGAAATGCAGTGATTTTTTTCCAACATCCTTTCATTTAAAACAAGTTAAAAATTTCCTTTAAATTCTATTTTGATACATAATTAATTTTAATTAGTTCAGAAGTGTGCCTAGAAATGCAACACAGGAGAACGCAATGCATGAATTGTCGGTAATAATTTTTACGTTGCACTTACATTTGCGGGTACTGTTGCTCGACCACAAAAGGCAAAATATGAAATACCTTTTTACTGTTTGCAACATACCTATAAATTGTAGAAACTAATGATCGCACACAATGCTTTAAACTGCAATTAAAATAATTTATAGCGTTCCCTGAACGTTACGAATTCTAAAAACTGGTGTCCATTATTTTGTTATTAATTACGCCACAGGTATCATTTAGGTACATATGATATGACAGTAACCTCAAAAACATTCCGTTGTTTTGTTGAACGACTAATTCAAAGTTTCGAAGTATATTAAAAACTTACTGGTAAAAAAGTAGTGCCCTCCAATACCTAAATCCTCCAACCGGAGATTTGGAAACCGGAAGCACGATCTTTTCCAAGCTTAGCATCTCGTTGATAGTCTTTGACTGAAGAGATTAGAAAACTGCCCTTCGCAATACCACCACTACTCATTTCCTGCGCTCCCTCCACTTCTGCATCAGCGATGCATCACCGCGAAAGAAAGAAAAGGTGGCTAGGTAGAGTAGTACATCGCAATATCAAAACTCCTCTCTTATGGCAACTATCCCTCGGCTGCAGAGGAAAGGAAGTGCGGCACCTTGCCTCACCTTCAATTCCCTTGTCCACACTCATACGTGGAAGAGCCGATCTCGCAGTATACATCCGTGAAGTCGAGGCATCTTGTGCTTCTGCGTTTCGGTGAGTGAGGTAACCGGAAGCCCACTATCCCCTCCCCTAACCCCCTCCTCGCCCTCTTCCCATAAATTCCTAATATCCTTTAATGCCGGCAACGCACCTGCAGCTTCTCTGGTGTTGCGGATGTACGTGGGCGACGTTAATCACTAACCATCTGGTGAGACACTTGTTCTTTTGTCTCCGTTTTTATATAAAAAAAAATCAAACAAGAAATGCTGAAGTGGGCTCCTCAAACCCACTCTACTATCTGAGCTACTATCCCGAACCACGCCGTTTGTTCAGGCTGGTCATATCGTACATATACACATCGCTCAACGAGGTTGGTCAAGTCACGGCCACTAAGGCCCCCGCCACGACTAGACGGTAACCCGTTCGAGGGTAAAATAATAATTCGAAACCAGATTGAAGAACCGGTAGCGCAGTAGCTAAGCGTTATTTCACATATTTGTATGGGCTACAAATAATTGTCTTCGACAGACCGCCGGAAATTCCAAAAATTACGAATTTAGTTTCAGCACTTTCAAATAGCCCGCAGCACATATTTTTTTCCAAAAATATTAAAATTACAAAAATTACTTTTCCATAGATAACTGTAATTCAGAAGCTTGCATTTCTGCAAGAAAAGCCAGCGTGCATTTCTTGTAAGGTTTGCTCATATTTACCATGCCGGCCAAGTGGGTTGGTGAGCGAAGTGCCGGTAACCTCACTCAAGTGACACTGCTCCCCATCACTAGCTAGATATTTGGAGAAATAGTTAGTACATTTTGTTGCACCCTGTTATTGGTATTAAGCATAGTATACAATTTTTTTAAAAGTGCAACATTAAAATAAAATTCTGTATTTAAATTTGTTTGGATTATTGTGCAGTGAACTAAACTAAACTATTTTGTTGAGATCATTTGTTATATGTTCCGGTCAAATAGCACACAGGTTTTGCACGAATACAAAGCAATAAATTTTAGGCAGTAAGCTAATAGCACTTGGTGAAAATAAAATGTAGTAAACAATGCTTCATTACATAGATTAACGTTTGGTTTGGAAAAAAAAATTGTTGGCACATTACACAACTCGTCAAACATGTACGTACACATTGTTACTTTTAGCTTCGTGACTTATATCCTTAGACCATTTGGTGTAATTGCCAATGCTCGTGGCTTATTGATAAGCAAACCTGTCGGCTGGGCCTTGGGTCCTGGGTTTGAATCCCAGCCGACGTAAGCAAAACCCAAATTATTCTTTTATGGGTGTGGTTATATTGTGTTGCTTCTAGCATTGCGTTTACCATCTACAGGCACTGTATCATCACTCTTCCTCCGATTTTACCACATAAGCGTAATATCGAATACGAGAAGGTAACGTCGAGTAAGAGCTTGGGGTTTACATGTATACTTGCAGCACTATAATAATATCTCTAGCGAAGTCGACAACCGTCGGTAGTTGGAAGCTGTCGACTTGGTTTAAATCAGCAAAGAATGTACCTTTCAATCATTCTGAATGATGTTCCATTTTCCAATTATGGATTTTCTGATAGGTGACTAGAGAGATAAAAATTCTGTAAGCTACAGATATATAAATAAACGAGGAGGAGTCAAGAGGCGGCTTTTGCTGCTACTCGAATGGGCCGGCTCTACCAGGTTAGTACAGTAAAGTAGACGCATCTTATGCTTCTGCGTTTCCTTCGGTGAGTGAGGTAACCGGACCCCCCACTCTCTCTTTCCCCATCCCCTCCTCTTCCCACTCTCAAAGTATCCTAAAAAGCTGACAACGCACCTGCAGCTTCTCTGGTGTTGCGGATGTACGTGGGCGACGTTAATCACTTACCATCAGGTGAGCCGATTGCTCATTTGCCCTTTCCCAAATAGCCATTGATTATGCAAAGGGGCCTAATCCAATCGAATAATCGGATTAATGTATAAAATATGAATTTATTGGAGGATAATCTGAAAGGTTTTGATTAATTTCATGTTATCATCATTTTTGAATCAGAGGACAACGTAATTACTTGTCGAGGTAACAAGTAGCCAGTAAGTGCCCACGGCTGAGCCCTTTGCCTAAGCCTCCGTTTTAAAAAACTGAGACGATTTTTGGAGCCGGGAAGTATCAGCCACGTTGCTCCAGTGCGGGTTGGTGGGCTTCACATATCCTTGAAATAATATTTTTTATTATTTCTCAAACATGCAGGTTTCCTCACGATGCTTTCTTTCACCGCCGAGCACTTGGTAAGAACAGCACTTAAAATTGCTGTTAAATTAACAATTTTAGTCGTGCCGGCACCGTGGATCGAATCCAGGTGACTCGCGCCATATGAAACCAAAGAGAGCGTCCTGACCACAAGGCCACCACGGCTCCTCTTGTTGAGGTACGAGTACGAGTTCGAATTCCAAAGCGTAGCACATATTTAAAATTAATTTTCAGGTAGAATGTCAACTACCTAATGCTATTTTTTAAGTCGTCAGTCGTCACCTGAATATAGCACGAGTATATTGGAGGTGATCAAGGTGGTGAAGCGATTCATTTTTTAAATTTGAAGCATTTTGTGCAATTATCTAGCATACATATACCTCTATTAGTAAAATATCACCGAAGTCAAATTCACCAGTTAAATTTTGTTGGTGTTGATGGTGAAATTGGTCTTTAGGAGTTTAACTAACACCAAGTTTATTAAACTTTCGCATTTCACGCATATGAAATGTATATCGTATAGCGCACACATTCCTGATCCCAACGAGTAACAATAGTCAGATGTAATCCCAGCGGAAATCAAACCCGCGACTCGCAGCTATGAATTTAACCACCTATTTTCTCAAACAAATAAAGTATCAATAAGGATATAACTTTTATGCATATAAAAATTACATTCCAAAACTAAGTTAAATTTCAATAAACGACAAATATGTAGACGTAAAATATATTTTGCTCTTTTTCTGTATAATAGGAAAATGTGAAAATATTAAGAACTTGGGAACATGGGACGAGATTAAGTACTTCAAAAGGAAATTAAATGTCATGGTTTGAATCTAATCGCTGTAAATTGTTTTCGCACCATTACCTTTTTCAATTTCAAAATTATCCTACTGAAATCAGAAGTTTTTTTTCAATTACAATCTTACATCAAAAGAAGTTCATTGCATTGGAGGATAGGTATCGATAGTCTTTTTATAACACAGGCCTATATATATATGAATATATAAATAATGCTATTTAGTTTTTCATGTATATATTTATATTATTAAAACAGTTTTATTAATTTTGGAGATATTTGAAGAAATTTTAGCTCGTAATAAATATCGTAAATACAAGATATTTGTACAGAAACTCATTACAGCCTTGCTTTGATGATCTCCTTATTCTATTAAGGAATAATCTTAAATTTAAAAGAGATTACACGATGATAATGGCTGCTCGACTAATACTTTTAAAAGGGTTTATAATTTAAGGCCTAATGCCTCAAATCTCTATTGTATATAGCCACGGAAAATGCATCCAAATATTGTGAACATCATGCCCACAGATTAGTTAGTTTGGTGCGCAGTTTTAATTGTATCCACTCTAGAACTAAAGAAAACGTAAAAAAGACATTGGGTTAAAAAAGATGAAAACATTTGTGCGATACTTGTATGTTTAGACAAGTCGAGAAATCGTAAGTAAGTATCGCCACCATGCAGTAAGTCTTGTCGTGGAAATAATCACACAAGGCGATTATTACTCGACGTATGGCATAATCGTAGGCGAGTCTTTGTTTTTTGCGTGAATATAAACACACGACGAGTATGAGAATCACCTGAAAATTATTGCTGACGATTAGCACATGAATTTGGTCGCCACAAAACGTGGGAGGTTCTCGCGGCGGCTGTGTCGAATCTTTCTTTATTATTTTGCGTTGCTCTCAATCCTCTTCTGAGAATTCTTAACAGAATATGTTAAACGTGATCTCCTGTAGAAAGATAGTCACTATTGTGCATAAGCATAACTTGAAAAAGATCTGAAATTTTTATACACAATTAGCAAGATGCTTATTATCAATATTATTATTACAAATAATTTGCAAAGGCCAGTACAATTGCTTGAATCTTTAATAATCTAATATCACTCTCTAAGGGAATACTTTATTTGTATCATTTGACACGGATGCAATATTTATCAAATCTGGAGACGAGGCTCTCCGCCTTTCACGTTCTATTTCCTATAGGAAAAGTGTATGTGAGAAGGAGTTTAGGCAAACCATCTAAGAAATGTAGGCCAGTTAGTAGAATTTTCTTAGAGGTCTATGTTCAGCAGACTAGTTATAAAACCTGAAGAAAAAGATGTTTTATTATTTTATTTAGTTTGAGTTATTGCAAATACTGAACACGCGTGTTTCAAAAAGGTTTTCAAAACAGAGGTCTCTCCGTTGTTCTTTGAATGTGGCAAAGGTGAAAAAACAATTACTGCGATTAAATAAAGCCGCCGACATTTAATTTCCTTTGTAAGTGGTAATCTCTTTCATGATTCACCCTCTTTTAAGAATTCTTACCGTCGTTAATTTCGTAAAATGTACTGTTTTATGAAAGAGAAAAATGGCACTACTTTTTTTGAAATATTTTTATTGAATAACTTTCGTTTAATAGCGTAAATGGTTTCGTTTATAACTATAACAAAACATAACATTATAGAAATACGCACTTACTTCTGTCACCCACAAGGGTAGGCAGAGATTCCAGATTTTATTTCTGCACGGCTCAACGTAGCGAATAGGAAACATTTTTCGCCTCTCCGGAACATACAACGTGATCGTGGCTGGGATTTCTTCCAGAAAATATATATACATATTAAGTTAGCGTATTATATGGAAAAAATAAAAAACATTTTTTTTATGAAATGACATAATTAATCAAACAAAGTAAATTAATATTTAATAAATCAATGTACCTTTACGCACTTTCTCCATTTTATATGTAGATCATTGATTTCATTGCTGAAAAAAATTTGGAGCAATCAATAAAATCTTTGAAAGCGATTGGACTGCCTCATTGGAATTGAATTTTTTTCCTTGCAAGAAATTGTCCAAATTCCCAAAAAGGTGGTAATCTGTTGGAGCAAGGTCCTAGGAGTATGGTGGGTGTCGGGGACATTCCAATCGCAGCTCCTCTAATTTAGCAAGGGTCTAGCTTTGTCATGAAGCAGCAGTGGGCTAGCTTTTCTGTCATGGTTTGCAATTGTTGACAATACAGAGCAGCCGTAATCTTCTGACCAGATCTCAGGGAGCTATAGTGTATGACACCACCACTGGTGGTCACTACTTTTTCTGAGTCAACTTTAGCTTGGGACAGGATTTGGTCGCTTCTCCTGGGTTTCAACCACTGTGATGAGAGTTTCTGATTGCCGTACAGTATCAATATATACAGTAGTAATAAAAAATGGAGTCGCATCGTTAAGCGATTCAAAACTCCGTCGCTATTGTGACGGTTGAGTAATGTAGCGCAGACTCAATGCGTGTTTGTTGGTGTGCTTCACGCAATTCATGCGGTACCCATTGCTCGAGCTTTTCGCTTGTCCAATTTCTTTCAAGTGATTTAAAATTGTTTTGTCACTCACACTGAAGCCTGCCGCTAACCCTGACGTGGTTGTAATGGATACGTTTCCACGATCACCTTTAATTCTTCATTGTTAATTTGGGTCTCCGGTCGTACGCGAGGTTTTTTTTGGAGGTTAAAATCTTCAGAACGAAAAAGTTGGAACCAAACGGCGTCAAGTAGAGGTATCTTGTGCTTCTGCGTGTTTCCCAAAATATCCTGAATATCAACCGATGTACCTGCAGCTCCATGGCTCAAAAAACAACATGGAAACATGCCAAAGGTCGGGGTAAATATATACCATACAGCGGTCGTAGTATTGTGATCGTCTAGTGGCCTGCCAAACGTAGTGATTATGGAAAATACTAAAGTAAGTTGAATGTACAAACTCGTCCCTCTTTTTCAAGCTTTGTTATATATATAGATCCACTTCCGTACCTTCATCCTCAAAAGGGATTAAGGCATTCACATGAAAGGCCTCGATTATTAATATCCCACTTTCTTTATTAAAATCATACCTTAATAATTTAGTAGCCCTGATTAATGTATTAGAGTGTCAGCGTAGCGTTGGTGTCGAGTTTCCATTAACACAGTATTTTATTTCACTTTAAATAATAAATTACAGTTGTAAAGCCATATGCTTCCTGCATAACAAAATCTGCCACTCCGATTCATTCCGTAGCTACCCTAAGAGTCGTCTAAATACCTAAAACACCATTTTTCTATGTACAGGCAGACGGCGATAAATCGTACGTACTTGTAAATACGTATACCTTTGGCAACAGCCAGGTGTGATGTGTGATCACTAATGCGCCTACCAAGCGTGACGATTAAGACAAATCTTTCCGACAAGGAAGGCCTTTGTTCTGCACTGGATTATTTAAAGGCTGTTTAAAAAGGCGATGAAGTCTCAGTATAACTAGTATTATTATATGAGAGACACAGGCCTGTCAAATAATATTAAGAACATGAAAACTAATTATTTGTGTATTGCACAAATATTGACTTCCCTAAACAAAGAAACCTTGAATAACATTTGTAATAATATTTGTCAGGTGACTAAAATGCCGTATTTGCTCAATATTAGTAGAGATGTCGAACAGAAATGGTGTTAGGTATAAAATTTATTATTTAATTTAGACAAAAATTTGTATGTATAAGAAAATCGCGTATTTTAATATCAATGAAAATAGACATGAAAATTAATCTATGAACTTTCCATACTAAGAGTACATAAATTGTCTGTGTGAAGTTTCATCAAAATCGGACAGGCCTAAACCCGAATCGCGACTCATCGGAAAACATAATTTTATCCCATTGTTCCTGGGTCCATGTTCTGCGTTCTCTACACCATTCATTTCGACGAGCGCGATTGCCGTGACGTATCGGTGGGCACCTAATTGGGCGTCGAGCTCGTAGGCCGTACTTATGCAGTCGATTTCGCACAGTTTGGGGACTTACATCAATACCGTTTGAATTTTGTAGCCTCAAACTGATCTCTCGAGCGGTTAACATCGGCTGGCGTCTTGCAGTCAGTTGTATGTACCGGTCTTGCCGAGTGGTTGTACACCTTTTACGGCCTGAATGCTGTTCAGCGGGTTCTCTTGTATTATTGTAGCGCTGCCAAAGACGACAAATAATACTTCTATGAATGCCAAAATGCCGAGATACCTGAGATTAATTACTTCCCGCTTGCAACATCCCTACAGCTCTTTGCATTTCATTTGCCGTCAAATGACGACGCTCCATGACGTAAAGAATATCTAACAATTCAATTTTGTCGCTAACTTTATTTAAATGGTTGGTAAAATTATAAAATCAAGACTAAACGTAGCAATAAAAACGCACTTAAATTCAAAGAAATTCCCTTTCATTTAATTTTATGAAAAAAACAAAACATAATCGTATTCTTTTTTTACCTTTTTTTTAAGTTTACATACCTACGCACTTTGAGTGAGTAAAGACTTAGAAATTAATTAATATAAATGGTAAATTTGTAATATCATGCATGTTGCTTAGACTTTTTTGATGTTAGTAAAAATGGTTAAAAAGTTGCACCGGAGTTGTGGGTGAGAGGGTTATATTCACTTCGCTTTACTCTGCTGCCTCCGCCTCAAAATACTCCTTATTTTGTACAAGAATCCATTTTAGTCTTCAAAATAACATCTTTTACACATAGAGACAAACATAAAGTAAATTTTATGTTGGTCCCACTCGAGTCTAAAAGTAGCCTGTAGTTCATCAAAACTTCTATGACACGTAGTTCATGTCGGGGTTTCTAAGAGTCATACATAAACTGTAATCCATCGGATTCAGATGAAGGGAGTAGGGTGACCATTGTTTTGAGCTAATGAAATAAAAAAAATGGTCTTGTAACACTGTTGAACACTTAAGGCACTAATAAATGTCATAACGAGTAACAAAGTACTAATGAGGGCCTCCAGTTTCACGTTGTCTCCTCCGTATTTTCTTGGTTCATTTTGATACCTTATTCTACAAGCACAAAAGGAGTTCTGCAAGTGGCATAATTGTGTCCGCGTTTTGACGATATGAAACAACAGCAACAGGCCCTGGACGATTGGAAATCCAGGTCCTGTTATATCGGAAAATATGGGCTTGTTCTATCGTAAATAATTTTTCGCCGGAGAATACGATTGTTTAAATTTTGACGCTGCGGAACGTTGTTAGTGTATCCTTGTGTGGCCTCACAAGACGACTCTATGTTTTTGTGCTTGTCTATACATTGTTTTTGGTTAAGCATCGCCGGAGTCAACATATAATTAAGTTTTAAAAGTTTTAAGAATATTTTTTAATTTATAAAAGTCGATATGTTTCCGGAAACTATCCACTGCCTTTTTATACCCTCATGCAATAAAATAATGGCTCCACGTTCAATTAAATTGCTTTATTTGCTAATAGAACATAGTTGAGTACAGACTGCTAAGGCAAAATACATATTTGATCAGTAGACACGTTCAGTCTCAACAGGCGTACAAGTATTATTCATTTATTATATTATAGAATAAACAGTTCAGTTACATTATTATTATATATTTATGTAATACATACATGTAACGACAGGAAAAGATTTATATAGTTTAATAATTAGTAATATTCGAAAATTCTGTGACATATTTTACACGTTTCTCAAGTAATTGTTTTAAAATATTTTAATACGGTTTGGCCAAAGAGATTAAATAATATATTATATACTTTAATGTGTTTGGTTTCTGCTTATGTAAAGCAGAAACAGCTTTATCAATTCCTATTTTCCTTACTGGTCCGTAAATGTTCGTGATAGAAAGCTGTTTTTGGATTATATGTGTAAGTGTGAATGTATGTATGAGTTATATTACAAAAATATAAATTTTGTACTTTATTGTATGTATTAGATTTAGTTCTATAGAATTCATATTTATGTTGCACTACCTATCTAATATCTGTAGCTTTGTTTCTCTTCGCATTTGGTTGCCTGGATGAGATCTCTATTCAGCGATAACGCCGCCAAATTGTACCTCCTAATATATTTCCATTTCTTTAATGTTTTCTGTTATTTAGTTTTGTGGTGTACAATGAAGTATATTCATTAATTCATATGTATAGATGTATAAAAATTAAGACATTTGTTTTGTGAAATTAGATAACAACAAATCTTCACAAAATAAAGTATTTAAGCCCAAACTCGAAAGTTGTAACTGCCATGGTGCCTGAGATCCATCCACCAATTGCCGGAGATCTGTTTATCACCAGACCCTCATATATTTAACTGTGTAAAATTCTTTAATTAATTTCTATTTAGACATATGAGTAATCACAAATTTTGTAGTTTAGGTATATTCATGGAACAATATATTCACACTTAATATGTAGAAAAAGTAACAATTTTTGTCCCGTGCCAAAATGCCGTTTGCCGTTTTACTTTAACGCAAACTACGTATATTTGCGAAATGTTAACTTCTTAATTTTTTTAACTTTCTTTTGGATTACGGTGTAAAAAATAAAGAGTATTGCCATTTAAATTAAACTCAGACATTTTTGATATAATAGATAACGTAATTCTTAACTAAATTAAGATTGAAATGTCTGTTTGGACATTTCGTGTAACGGTGTAACAGGATAAGAAATGGCGGCTCACTAAGACTATGCCGTCAGCGAAAATATATGATTTATACCATTTTGGTGGTAATATGATATTATTTTTAAGATGTACTAACACATTAAATCTAATAATAATAAACGTAACTAATAATGAACGACGCTATGGCGACTGAATTATGGCGGAAATTCCTTCCGAATTTGATTTGCCCAATCAAATTTTGCATTAAAAACTTTTTTGTATATTGTATACATACAACCAAGTTAGAAAAAAGTACTATGTAAATAACCCACATAAGAGAGTATATGTAAATAAACCCAAAAAACTATGTAAATAGTTATGATTTTTATGATGATAGGTTATCTATAGGGTTAGTAACAGAAAACTTATGATCTATATACGAGTAATTTATACCATAATACTACTTGATGCTAAAGAATGAAACCTTTTTTTAGCATGTTACGTTCAGAAACGTTCAATAATAGTAAAAGAGTTTTGCTACGTTTCGACCTTTAGTTAATTGAATTTTAGTTTACTTTGCTAGACAAATATGTCATCAGGCAAACGTAGCTCATCGTTACATACTCCTACCTCTTGGTAATAATTTATCGTAGTTAAAAATATAAAATAACTTTGTGGTAAACAGGTCCTTTCAAATTACTTAACACATATATTTTTAAGTTAAAAAAAATATTAACAGCTCTCACGATGGTCAGATGTGATCATTTTCAGTCCTTTTAACTTATGTCAGGTGGTGAGCTCGTGGCCATTTTAGTATTGTATCGCTGCCTTTGTATCGTACGATTTGATCGCCTAATCAATCGGCTATGATAGCGTTGCTCTTTTTTAAAGTAAGTAAATTTTGGTACAGATGATTTTAATAAAACTTTAAGGTAAAGCTTAATCATTTTGCTTGTGTGAATACAATAAAAACAAAGGTTAAACTAAACTAACGGCACCCCGCGGGCCATGAGGATTCTTGGGATCTAATTAAAATAAAAATGTTATATCCTAATTCGTTTCACAATCTAGATATCTGAAAAATATTGTACATATCCGTGCAGTATTTTAAGCGTGAACGACAAACATTTCAACTCTACCTCTCATAAAAAGAATTCTATTCTAAAAATTAGTAATTAAATTCTTAAAATTATATATTGCATTAGAATTCTCAGCTGTAATAAACCTGATATCCAATCCTGTTTAATAATATTAGCTTATAAAACGAAGTACCGGCGTTATAGTTGAACAAAATCTGTTGGTCAATTGTGAAGACTTTACAACATTTTAAAAATTTTCTGTTAGGGTGCAAATTTAGAGATAGAACCGATCATGCAGCTTTGAAGTGGATTTTGCAATTTAGGGACCCGGAAAGACAGGTTGCACGCTGGATTGAACGGTAGCAAGAGTATGGATTTTGAAGAAATGCACCGTCGAGGAAAATCTTATTCTAACGCTGATAAATTGTTAAAAAGTCCATGTACCATGAAACTCATACCTTGGAAATGATTACTGTCAATGCCATAAGCACGGAATACGGTAATGAAGAATAGTCTGATTTTACATAACGGCCTTATTTGTCAAAAAGGGAAGCACAGCTCAAGGTACAAAATGTCACTTACAACTAATTGTACCAAGGTCGAAAGTAAGCGAAGCGCTGAGAGGTTGTCATGACAAGTTTTTGCGATACCTAATCAGGAAGCAGTTTCTGTCGCTAAAAAATTTGTCAATGATGTATTTAGTTCTTCTTACCCTTGGAAATTCACAGTGATCAAGGAAGGAATTTTGTAATCAACGGTTTTCCAAGAAGTTTGCAAACTGATGGAATTTTACAAGACACAAAATATTCCACAACACCCACAATCTGATGGAACCATTAAACGTTTTAACAAAACGGTAGCGCCATTTAGCTAAATTATTAGATAGCCATCAAAAGGATTGGGGCGAATAAATCCATTCTTTCTCTTATGTTAGCGGTTCATAAAAGCACCAGTTACTCCTGCGTATGCTAACTTTGAAAGAGAACTAAGAATTCCCACTATTTTACACTGGTTGACATATATGCCTATTTCGTTAAAGAAAAATTTAATATTGTTTCGGAATAATCGAAAATAAAAAGACTATCGAAATTCGGAACTATTTAAGGAGCACTAGAATGCGCTAAGAACACTGGTGATTTATGGAGTAAATGGAAGAGGAAGATAACTAAGAAAAGGAAGATAAAAGGTAGAAAAGAGGAAAAGAAAGAAAGAGGAAAGAGATAGAATTGGTTTTACAGTCAGGAAGACTCGTGAAAAAATTACGAGCGAAGGATAGTACATCAAGGAAGAATTTCTGTAATCTTTGTGTCTGATTTGTAAGGGGTAAAAATTATTATAATTAAGTTTAAATTACCATTAAATATATTCTTTAATAAAAAAACTACCATCATGGCTTTTATAATTCCTAATGCCTCACCGATGTTTTGAGATTTATGATAGTCCTTATGTTAGAGTTTCATCCGAGTAAGCAAAGCTGACCTGGTGCAATTTGCTAACAAAGTTTCTAAACCTAACCTCTTAACGTTTACTTATTTCCAATTATTGTATATAAAAGATTTTTAATTATCACGTCTAAAATATTATTTTTACCGACGGTAAATATAGAATAAAAGTACTATGTTTGCCTGTAGATGATAGCAATAACAATAATATTATAAAGGAAATATCAAAGCAATTATGTTCTCCAACTCTGCGCGATAATATCAAAATAACTTCTCGGAAAAGCCTTTACACGTGGCAAATTATTTACCATTATACTTATCATTTCTGAATTAATTTTGTAATAACAATATCCATTAAGAATATTTCAAGCCCTAGTAAAGAAATCATTATACATGGTTACTCGTTTCTAGCCATTTTTGTTGTAATAATTAAAATATTTTTTTTTTTAATATTCTATTAAATCTACTCTCAAATAAATTAGTGCTAGTTTTTTCGCCTCGCGCATTTCATCATCACTTCCACACCCATCATCACTTACCTGAACTTTATAAATACTAATTTATTATATAATTACTTTATTATTTAATATTTGTATCAAACTGAGCTCGTATACAATTTTCTTAGTGTATTATGTGATATTTTCTAATATTGTCTGTACAAAAAAAAACCGCAGAAAAACATTTAAATAGAGTAACTCTCATCAAACGGATAACTTTGCCTTTATCGCTGCCGCAAATACGAGAGAGTAATAACGCGATACGCTTCCATATTACGACTGCGAAACCATCTTTTAGTGCCTCTGCGAACATTAGCGATGCAATGTAGTATACTACAGCAGTTGTTTAGAACACTGACTGCGATTCTGTACGACGTCTCAGGTTGTGAGTTCGATTCACACCGGGCAATGTGTCCGGGTTCCGGTTCTGAACCGTTCGATTGCTATAATCGCCACGCTTGGCAAACAAATCGGTGGGTACAGCCTGTTCAATGAACATAAATTCATGTTTTCGTGTTAAACTATAGACTAACTCCAGATCAAAACCTTCTAATGGTAATTTGATCGTTTCATCACATACGGGAAGGCGACGAGCGAGCGCACGTCGACAGTATGCATTGGATATAAACGGAAAATGATTAATAAAACTACTAAATTATTTTGACAACTAAAATTAAATAAATTAACGCACTATTCAAGTCTGTTATAAGACACCACAGTTATAAATTATTTTGATTTGAAAAGATTGATTAGAACCATCAATCCTTTTTGTAACGTCGCTTGGGTAATTTATTTGTAACAATGAATTTAACTCAATCTTAATTAGTTGACTGCTTAGCCTTATTAGTCACTAGCTATTTTAAAATAAGTGTAAATAGGTTAAGTCACTCACTATCTTAAAACCTCTAAATTGATGAATAAATTTACTTGAAACCTTATTCGTGTTGAAAAAATTGTTCTATGGGTTTATCTTTTCCATTTTTATATTTAGCATAGGACTCAAAACCTGTTTAATTGCCACAAAACCTGCATCTGGTTTGTACACTGACTAAGCGAATCACTGCAGCATTTTATATTTCGGGTTCGAGACCTTTTGTCAAGCCATTTATAACATTGTAAGGCCTTCAGTTAGAAATCATATGTTGTCCTACGGATTCGCTTAAATAGACTTTGTATACCAAAATGCCTTCATAGACTCAGTTAGAGCCTTCATAGTCCAGATACACAGGCAAAGTGTTCTATCGCAAAGGCATAAATGATCTTCCCTCGAGATGGTAGAATGATAGAGAGAGAGAGAGAGATACATTATATTCCAGAATATTAATTAACGTAATTTAAACTTAATTATTTTATAGTTACATAAATTTAATTTAACCAATGATCAGAATTCGAGTACGAGACCATTTCAGAGGTCTGAATCCCAAACTGGCACAACTGAGTTTCTGAATAAGACACGGGGACGTAATGCGTCAAACTAGGATATACCCCGGTGTATCTGTCATGGACAGCAGCCCAACTCTAGTAACATTTGAAATTAATCTATTATTTATGGATTTAATCTCGTTTAATTCCTATTCATATTCCTACCTACCTACCTACCGTCAGGTTTGTAATGATAAGTTTTTGGTTCGATCTTCGCAGAATAACCTCACAGTATCTCTTTAGATACGGTCGTGCAGTGGTATGCTTGGTTTTGAATTTAATTTTGACCGGATCCCAAGCAGGTTTCTTAATTTCAATAGCTTCGCGAATCATCCTTGGCAGGAACCGATGTTCTTTTGCGAGGATATTTAGTCCGTTAAATCCAATGTAATGGTTGACACTGAGACATAACGCTTCGGACCGGTGCATGTTCCGATGTACGGACACGAATGGAAGCCCAATTATAGCTACCGGCTTGTAGAGAGGCAGATTTCTTTGGCTGGAAAACGACACAAACCACGGAAGGGTTTTGAGAGTACGTAGTAATAGTGCTGGTTGTTTAACAGGGATGGGAGAGTTACTTTACCTACAAGCATATCGATTATCATTTCATAATTTTTAAATGCTCAATGGAGATTATAAAAGTGTAAATAAGCATGTTAACAAATATTATAAGAAAAGCCGGATATCAAATTTTTTTTTTTTTTTTTTTTTTTTTTTTTTTTTTTTTTTTTTTTTTTTTTTTTTTTTTTTTTTTTTTTTTTTTTTTTTTTTTTTTTTTTTTTTTTTTTTTTTTTTTTTTTTTTTTTTTTTTTTTTTTTTTTTTTTTTTTTTTTTTTTTTTTTTTTTTTTTTTTTTTTTTTTTTTTTTTTTTTTTTTTTTTTTTTTTTTTTTTTTTTTTTTTTTTTTTTTTTTTTTTTTTTTTTTTTTTTTTTTTTTTAACAGAGGGATCTTTTAATTCATAAAGTGAACTCTTTCTGAAATAACTCAACAATACAAATAATATTGGCATACAATGTAAACATGTTATTACATTGTATGCTGTGAGAGAAAATGTGTTATTTAAATAAAAATTATTAAATAGCATGAAAAAAATAGAGATAGCAGGATACATATTGTATGCATGAAACATATGAAATATGCGTTTTTATTTATAATATATTAGTTACTCATTACACATACTGTAGCACATAACACTTCATGTTTAAAAAAACTATATGTTATTAATATGTATATAATTTAAAAACCAATACCTAGTCTAAGTTTAGTTAAATTTTACCAGTAGACTCGTGTCTACTGGTCAAATTATCATTAAATTTACATAGAAGTTTGAGAAAATATGATTTAACCAATTGTGCCGTGACAAATCAAGTTAGGTTAATCTCATCATCCAGACCGCAAAGCCACGAAAGTCTTTAAGCAGTTACGTGATTCCTTCTTTTCTTTTTCTTCATCGGCCTGTTAATAGTCCATTGCAGTACATATATTTCTACTGATGGAAGAAAGTGCCATAATTGGCATAATTGGCAAGCAATATCAAATAAATAAATGATTTCCGTGTGGCTGTCGGAAGTAAAGAATAGCGCCAACCCTGTCTAACCATGGGTGTCGTAAAAAAAAAAAAAAAAAAAAAAAAAAAAAAAAAAAAAAAAAAAAAAAAAAAAAAAAAAAAAAAAAAAAAAAAAAAAAAAAAAAAAAAAAAAAAAAAAAAAAAAAAAAAAAAAAAAAAAAAAAAAAAAAAAAAAAAAAAAAAAAAAAAAAAAAAAAAAAAAAAAAAAAAAAAAAAAAAAAAAAAAAAAAAAAAAAAAAAAAAAAAAAAAAAAAAAAAAAAAAAAAAAAAAAAAAAAAAAAAAAAAAAAAAAAAAAAAAAAAAAAAAAAAAAAAAAAAAAAAAAAAAAAAAAAAAAAAAAAAAAAAAAAAAAAAAAAAAAAAAAAAAAAAAAAAAAAAAAAAAAAAAAAAAAAAAAAAAAAAAAAAAAAAAAAAAAAAAAAAAAAAAAAAAAAAAAAAAAAAAAAAAAAAAAAAAAAAAAAAAAAAAAAAAAAAAAAAAAAAAAAAAAAAAAAAAAAAAAAAAAAAAAAAAAAAAAAAAAAAAAAAAAAAAAAAAAAAAAAAAAAAAAAAAAAAAAAAAAAAAAAAAAAAAAAAAAAAAAAAAAAAAAAAAAAAAAAAAAAAAAAAAAAAAAAAAAAAAAAAAAAAAAAAAAAAAAAAAAAAAAAAAAAAAAAAAAAAAAAAAAAAAAAAAAAAAAAAAAAAAAAAAAAAAAAAAAAAAAAAAAAAAAAAAAAAAAAAAAAAAAAAAAAAAAAAAAAAAAAAAAAAAAAAAAAAAAAAAAAAAAAAAAAAAAAAAAAAAAAAAAAAAAAAAAAAAAAAAAAAAAAAAAAAAAAAAAAAAAAAAAAAAAAAAAAAAAAAAAAAAAAAAAAAAAAAAAAAAAAAAAAAAAAAAAAAAAAAAAAAAAAAAAAAAAAAAAAAAAAAAAAAAAAAAAAAAAAAAAAAAAAAAAAAAAAAAAAAAAAAAAAAAAAAAAAAAAAAAAAAAAAAAAAAAAAAAAAAAAAAAAAAAAAAAAAAAAAAAAAAAAAAAAAAAAAAAAAAAAAAAAAAAAAAAAAAAAAAAAAAAAAAAAAAAAAAAAAAAAAAAAAAAAAAAAAAAAAAAAAAAAAAAAAAAAAAAAACTGCGGTTGCCAACCCGCTCGCCAGGCGTGGCGGCAACTAAGGCAAACCCCCCCCATGATGAGAGGTAGAAGAAAGCAATGGCCCCCAGTCCCCGGCGGCCTCGCTAGTCTTGGCTATGGTGGCAGCCATGGTAACGGCGAGGCAGGGGGTGCGAAGAATCACCGGCTGATTTCTAGCTGCCAACCCAAACGACTGGACCTGGCAACATATAACGCACGCACATTGAGGACCGACGAGAAGATACTAGAACTGGAAGAAGAAGTAAGCAAGTTACACTGGAGTATTATAGGGTTGTCTGAAGTCCGAAGACAGGGAGAGGACTCTATAATCCTAAAATCCGGTATCTTGTTCTACTACCGGCAGGGTGACCATCTGTCCCAAGGAGGTGTCGGGTTTATCGTTCACAGGTTTCTCATCAACAACGTGATCGAGATCGGAAGTGTGTCGAGTAGGGTCGCGTACCTTATACTCAGAATAACCAAAAGGTATTAGCTGAAGGTCATACAGGTATACGCACCAACCTCGACACACCCTGATGATGAAGTGGAGGCAATGTATGAGGATATTTCAAAAGCCATGCATTGCTCTAAGACTCACTACACGGTGTTGATGGGAGACTTTAACGCAAAACTAGGTACGAAAAAAGGCGATGAGCTGATAGTGGGGAACTTTGGAGTAGGGCAACGGAACCCAAGAGGGCAACAGCTGGCTGACTTCATGGCAAAGGAGGGATTCTTTATGATGAACTCCTATTTCCAGAAGCGTCCCCACAGGAAGTGGACATGGATGAGCCCGGACGGTACCACATAAAATGAGATCGACTTCATCATGACGACCAAAAGTCAGTTGTTCAATGATGTCTCTGTGATCACTAGGTTGAAAACTGGCAGCAATCACCGAATGGTAAGAGGCACACTGAACCTTAACATTAGGCTCGAGCGGTCTCGTCTGATGAAGTCTACGCTCCATTCACTACGTGCCCTTATCCAAAACCCCGAGCGCTTTCAGCTCGAATTTCATAATCGCTTTCAGTGCCTAGAATATTGCGTTATAGTGTAAGATACGAATAGCAGGCTAGTGGAAACTGTCCATGCGGTAGGAGCTAAGTTTTGCAGGACCCGCCGCACGAACAAGCCCCAAAAGCTCTCCGATCACACTCTTAAACTCATGAAAGCCAGGCGTGAGATAAAGCTGCAGTCTACAACGGATGCGTCAGCGTATCGGCTACTGAATAGACAGATCTCCCAATGTATGAGGCAAGACTTACGCAAATTCAATACAGCCTGTATTGAAAAAGCGATAGAGCGGAACCAAGGCTCCAAAGTCTTCGCCAGAGATCTGTCTATCGGAAAGAGCCAACTGACCAAGCTGAAGACCGAAAGCGGCGCAGTCATTTCCGCTGGAGCCGAGATTTTGAGTGAGATCGAGAGATTTTACGGACAGCTGTACACAACGTCGTTGAAACCACACATTGATGTGAGTAACGACCCAAGAGCCAAGCTTATCCGACATTACCCGATAACATCCCGGACGTCAGTCTGAGCGAGATTAGGATGGCTCTCAAACAGCTTAAAACGGCAAGGCGCCGGGTGAGGACGGAATTACAGCTGAGCTTCTGAAAGCGGGTGGAAAACCGATACTTGTTGTCCTTCAGAAGCTGTTTAATTCCGTCATTCATGGCGGTGTTACGCCGAAAGCGTGGAGTAGAAGCGTGGTTGTCCTATTCTTCAAGAAAGGGATAACTGCCTTTGAAGAATTATAGACCGATATCGCTTCTAAGCCGCGTCTACGTGCTGTTTTCGAGAGTCATCTCAAATCGTCTAGTGAACAGACTTGACGACTTCCAGCCTCCCGAACAAGCCGGATTCCGAAAAGGCTATAGTACCATAGACCACATACATACTCTTCGCCAGATTGTACAGAAGGCCGAGGAGTACAACTTGCCATTATGTCTGGCGTATGTGGACTATGAGAAAGCCTTCGATTCAGTCGAAATTTGGGCGGTGCTACAGTCTCCAGCGGTGCCAGATAGACTCTCGGTATATCGAAGTGCTGAGGTGTTTGTACAATGAGGCTACGATGTCTATCCGAGTACAGAATCAGAGTACGAAACCAATCCTACTGCAGAAAGGTGTAAGACAGGGTGATGTCATATCCCCGAAACTCTTCACCGCTGCATTGGAAGATGTTTTCAAGCAGCTGAACTGGAAAGGATACGGTATCAACATCAATGGCGAATACATCACTCACCTTCGATTTGCCGACGACATAGTTCTTATGGCAGGATCGCTGGAGGAGCTTAGTACAATGCTCAATGACCTCAATAACGTCTCCCAACAGGTTGGTCTTAAGATGAACATGGACAAGACGAAGTTCATGTCAAACATCCATGTCACACCAATACCGGTTGTTGTTGGGAACAATAGGCTCGAAGTTGTAGACGAGTACGTATACCTGGGACAAATTGTCCGATTAGGTAAGTCCAACTTCGACTCAGAGGTCAATCGACGAATCCAACTCGGCTGGGCTGCGTTCGGGAAACTACGTCATATCTTCTCGTCGAGTATACCGCAAAGCCTCAAGACGAAAGTATACAATCAGTGCGTGTTGCCAGTGATGACATACGGATCCGAGACTTGGTCCTTCACTGCAGCCCGTATGAGGAAGCTCAAAGTTGCTCAGCGCGCTATGGAAAGGGCTATGCTCGGTGTTTCTCTGCGTGATAGAGTCTGCAACGATAATATCCGCAGCAGAACTAAGGTAACCGACATAGCCGTAAAGATCAGCAAGCTGAAGTGGCAATGGGCCGGCCACATAGCTCGCAGAACTGACAACCGCTGGGGAAAAAAGGTTCTCGAGTGGCAGCCACGTACGGGCAAACGCAGTGTAGGACGACCCCCCACAAGATGGAGTGACGACCTGCGCAGTGTTGTGGGAAGTCGATGGATGCAGGTGGCTCAGGACCGTGCTTCGTGGCAATCTTTGGGGGAGGCCTATGTTCAGCAGTGGACTTCTAATAGGCTGAAATGATGATGATGATGAAAATGATGATTCTATAATACGATAGACCAACCAAACACGGTAAAATAACTTATTCTCTATTGAGTTGCGTTCATAGATGTATTCATTCCTACATTTTTGTGACAGTCATTTACCAAGCCACAAGTTGTCAAGACTTTTCTTTTAGTTCACTTTTGCGACACCCACAGGAAGAAAGGATGAGGTATCGTTTCTTACGTCGTCACCAAGCGATAATCATAGCTATTTAAGTACTTATCTATAGTATGTATAATATGTACAGCTTCAACCCTAAATGGTTAATTAAATGTAAAGATCAGACCTACTAAATTGCTATGTGCTAGTATGTAGTTCATAATAACGCAAAGATTAGACCATACTTACCTCCCTTGGTAAATCAGTACTGCCACCCTCGATTTAGCAATTTTGCTTCCTGTCATCGTTGGGGTTATTACCCCAACGATGACCCCAGTAACAAGTTATGCTGGAGAGTTATATTGGTGGAGGGGGAATGTACCATCTCTGTCTCCAAATGACCACCTCTCCTGCATGTGGTACAGCCTCCTAAGAAACAAACGAATTTTCCTAAAGTAAATCCCTCAGTCTACTGAAAGAAAGCACCATCATTAATATAAGGGTACCAGCATTGCGCTCACCAACCCCTTCGCCTAGCTTTGTAATATTGTAATATAAGTATTGGATGCCGGCGATTATCCGCGCTCTCTTGGATACGCTGGCGCTTTGTTCAGCTGTGGACTTGATGATGAAGATATTGTACTGGCAATTAATATTATTATTGGAAAACAATTTCAATGAATATTAATATAATCAAATAAAATTTATTGTGAAACTAGGACAAGAGTTTATAATAAATGCCACTATGAAGAAGTGACAACAATCGCAAGTATTGGTTGGTATTTGGAGAAAAAGCACGCAAATATACATTTAGTCTTTACCCTTTGGGAAAGCCCAAAGAAAGGGTGAAATTTTTCTTTATTCAATTTGATGAAATTAAATTAATAATGTAGCAATTTTAGTAAATTAAACATTCATTAATGATTCATATACGATCAAAATCAAAACTTGCACTGCATCAATGTTTTTTTTTACTTCCATTTAGCATTGATTTATCGTATTTTGTTTCAAATGTTATATAAGTAAATATAAAATGACACTAAATACAAAAAGACATTCTTCTGGACTTTTTAGTAATTTTGATATTACTTGTCTAATAGTTAGCTAACAAACTAGTTACTTATAATAAAACCAGTTTTTTAAACTCTTATGGTTCAATAATAAAATATAAACATAAAATTTATGAAATATAAGATATAAAGTAAATGTAAACATTTGAAATATCTCGGCGCTATAATATTAAAAATAATATCATTTCTGTGATCGCATCCAAGAGTAACAGTAAAAGCAATTTCAAAGCTTTCAAAGTAATTTCCACAGTATTTCACTGAAATGCAGTGCAAATGTTTTATTTCGTAACTTTAAATAAGATTAACTTAAGGACTTAATTGTGCTAAAATCTATTTTAAAATATTCAATATTTACTTTATCAATACAATAGCCCTGAGGACTAAGATGGAATAAATATAATAACCTTTAAACCCGGAACACAACAATAATTGCACTATTGTTTAGCATCAGAAATAGTTAAGGGTACACACACACGGCTCCACGGCAGAAAAGGAGCCTTCCACCTAGTTATTTTTGTTATATGTACTCTAGTTATTACTCTAGTATCAGATACTTGGTCACGATAGTCGAGTGCTAAGAAGTTATCCTGAATCGGAGGCGTTCTGTCTCGGCTATGAGTTTTTCAAAATTTATTTACGTATTGCATTGCTGGCTCGGACACCAACGGCGACAGGCTCACCATGTGTAACGTTGTCCAAAATATGCTCAGGTGAAAAGTGTGTTGAAAAGACTATGTTTTATATGTCCCGATCACTAGACCTCAGTACCGGGTACACGATCATAACTTATCTTATCGGGGAACTTATCTTATTACATATATATAATTTTAGTATAAATGTACATCAGATAATTTGTTCTTTAACATTTACATCGATAAATACTTTTAAATGGTTGTGATCACTTCTTCTTCTATTAGCCTATGTAAGTCCTCTAATGGATATATGACTCCATGAAAGCTCCAACAAAAGTGGTTTGCCTTGCATGGATAGATATACTGCGGAATTACATTAATTTAATGAGAGTAAACTTCAATTAACTTAGGGGTGGGAGGGGGACTTTACTGTTTCTTCTAACGTTAACCTCTCCTGCACACAGTGCATTCTAGTGATTAACGAATGAGGATCTGGCGACCGACTGGTGGTGGACTAGGGACGGAGAGCAGCATTACTGGTGCGAGGAAACCGGTACTGTACTCACTGAGTACAGTACCAGTACCAGAGGTATGTCCAAACCTTTCAGCAAAAGAATCTTAACTTTTCTGACACTTTCTTTATCAGTCTATTTAAGGCTACCACGAGACGGCCTATGTGTTAAGATAAACAAAGAAAAAACAACATGTAGTAAAGTCTGCAAATCTATACTAGAGCAGTGTTGTGGTGGTGATACTTCCCGGTCCCAATATTTACTTACTGCCCAGACGTGGGATTTCGAAAAACTGTTACTTTTCTATTTTTTATTATATCATTTTAATAGAACAGTCTTTTATATGAAAATAAATAAAGAAAAAAGTTAAGGAGCTTATGTTTTGCTGGAAAAGTACAACCTAATTAAATTGACGTGTTTTTCGAAAAGCTCTGGAAATCTCTTGAAAATATCAAGCAAATCCGGCGACGCAATTCGCCAACTGTCACCCTGTCCCCCGGTGTGCGGAAAGTGGGTTAGGGAGCCTGTTTGGCGTCGCAGAGTCGTGCCAAACGTAAATTCTTAATCTCTGTCTACCCCTAATGGGTGACAGGCCGTAGTGTTTACGTTCATACATTATTTTAGGTTACAAGTAATATTCGTAGAGCGTTAAAGTAAAATTAGCCTGGGCATCTGTTCACATCGATCGCCTACTCGTTTGCCATACAAATCCACGGTACATGGGAAAAATTTAATTACCCCGCCGCACGTTGGTCCTCTCGGACACACCATTAAGAAAATCACTGATTTTTTTCCTGTAGTTATGATGTAAATAAGGTTTTGTATGTTATGTATTTATGTTTAAAATTTTAAGTATTCTTTTCAAATATTATATTGCTTATTATATCCTACGTTCATTTTAATTTTCACCTTCCTTTGTATATTGCTGGAGATGGCAGGGCAGATTAGTTAGTAGGTACAATATTAATTTATGAAGTGAATATCTTATGTAATTAGTCATTACGGAAGTACCAATTTTCAAATAATGAATATTACAGATTTTCTAATAATGGACTATGCTATGTACTGCCGAAAGTAATTTAATATTGTTTGTCTAAAGAAATCAATTAAATTCTACATACTGTTATTTAAAATAAGGTATAAGCCGTGCATGGATTGATAAATAAATCGTTTAAAAATAACATAAATTTTCCGTTCCAGTTAATGGTGAACACTCCGTGTTTACGTTAACACCACATAATGTTGAAAATGTAACAGTGGAAAGCTGCAGGCGGCTGAGCATAATAATTGACATCAAATCAACAAAATTTTGCAAACTTATTAAAAATATACTTTAATAAATTGTGTCAAAAGTATAAATGTAAAAAAAAAGCTGACGACTGAGGTTGTCAGAAGACATTTGACGGTTTGACCCACTTTTCACTGGAGCATATTTGGAACAACGTGGCAGATCATCACCCACGAGATCGAACTTGGTTCTGCTAATTCGGCGGCAGATTACATAACTATTTGACTATCGTGGCCGAAAAAAGTAAGATGTATATGTTGATGCTGAAGCTTATTGATAATTACGGAGCAATCTTCAGAAAAAATTGTATCGGCCGTAGGTGTAGCAAGGAGACTCTACATTTTACCACATCTGCGTGAGGACGGATTACGGTCGCGATAGCCGACAAACAATTTATCTCTGCAAGAGTCCGGGAGGCCATAAGTGACAAGAAGACATCGAGCATAAGCACAGTCACTAGAAATTTCAACTGTTTCTGGTTATTTATCTATTATTTTTTTTTTACAATATCATTATTTTGGTTAACATAAGCATCATCATCATTTCAGCCTATCACAAGTTCACTGCTGAACATAGGCCTCCCCCAAAGATTCACAGAGAAAGAAAGGCTCGGTCCTGAACCACTTCTATCCATAGACTAGTTATTATTTAACATAATAGTAGTTAATTCTTTATTAGCTTTCTGTAGAAAAACAAACTCAAATAATATTAGTGTACATTTTTAATTAATAATTATTTTAAAGCAATTTTATTGCCACAAGGTTTTGATACGGTTATGTTTGTTTTTAATAATTAATGGAGACAGTTCATGCTTTTGTGTGTGTTGTAATTTTGATTAAACTGGTAGTACCTAATAATAACGTAATGTTCTCACTACGTTATTATATAACTGCAAGTTTCATTTCAAGTTGAGTTCTAAATAATTATATAACCATCTACTCGTATTTCTATAATAATTTTGTACTCAACCTTATGCATTATATATTTTTAGAATAACTGTGTCGTATGTTACGTATCTATTCATCTATTCAAGCGATTATATCATCAAAGGTCAAAATTCCGAGTGTTAAAATACTTGCGGGCCGATATTCTCACCAAGGAAAGGATGCGTATATATTGCTTAGTAACATATAAATAAAAAATCGTATACAAATGCCTCTGTTGTTCTAATTTCGCTAGAGTTAAGAAATAATCCTGATTATAAACTTTTGAGTGAGACTATTTAGTATGTTTTACTTAAAAGGCTAATATATTTAACAATTTAACTACGTTGACATCTTATTAATTTGTCATTATAATGTCAACACCTGAACTTTATGTAGGCCAAGGCATAACTGTGAAGGTTATACTTACTGAACCGTAAAATAATCTTCTCTATAATCTATTACACGAGTATGTTGCACATTTATACATTTAAAAACATTTTAGGGTGTGAGTGCAAATGAAGATGTTCATTAAAAGCATCCATGAGACTTCGTTAATTGAGTAAATACATAAATTTGTACTTGAATTAGCCTTTATCGCTGGGATAGACCACTTCCTTGATGTTTATCAACATATATAATTCTGAATACAGCATATTACGATTAACTATCGAGCCGCGACTTCGCGCTTTTGATATCACATCTTGTCCCAAGGGAACTCATGATCGATCCAAATAATATTCTGTGTTATTCAATTAGATAATCTGTCTCTCAGGTAATTTTATTTCAATATGTTAAGCAATTAAACCATTTAATATGAATATTTATATTAAAGTAGGAGAAATGTGTCATTATTACTTTTAATGAGATTACAAAAAAATTTTAGTTATTTCTATTTAATTTAATTTTTCGGGTGCATATAAAAAAATAACCCTGCGTAATGCTTCCCATGGACAGATTAGTAATATAAAATAAATTAATGTAATTTTCTTATAATTTCTATTAAAAATTTTACTTATACAATTTTTAAAGGTTTTCGAGCAGCACTACTGCGTTATAAAACGGTAACGGAACGGCAACAGCAAACGACTATCCTGATTAGTGGGAAAGAGGAGCAATTAAGAGAACGAGAAGTTGGATATGAAGTGTGGTCGAGAGTACTTTTATATCTTTCTGGCTTTAAACCCATTTGACCTATGCATTTATATTGGGGTCTGCTTTCTGCTTTAGTACAGTGCATGTCTACTTCGCGCGGTCACAGAGTCTTTTTAGGTCTTCCTTGGGATCCACGACTCGAAATGAACATCTGTAACGCTATGTTCCCACTATACCCTGGGGGCCTTCTTTTTTCGTGACTAAACCAGCGAAGCCTACTCTCCTGTAACTTTTCCACTATATAATGTAATCGTATTCTGCTCTGCCTCAAACGTATTCATTTCGGTTTATATCGTGTCTTGTGACGCACACATCCGTCTTGGAATCTTCATTTCAGTTATCTGCACACTACAAACTTAAATCTTGAATCTTGATAGGAGAGAGAGATAATTGTATAGGTCCAGCACATTCACTGGTCTCAAATGGTCTTCTTGATCTGGTCAAACTTAATTTCAATTCCTTAGAAGTAAATAATAATAACATTTCATCAAACAGTTAGTAATCTATTACTATCTAAATTTTTGAATTGTTTGAAAATGTTGTACCCAAAAGATGTTTGAAGTTTGTTGAGATTCAGAAGATATTATATATAAATTATATATAAATTATACCTATCTAAAATACAGTTGCATTTTTTTCCCCTGTCTTTTCTTGTGTTTCTATACTTGTTTATTTCTTTCGTTGTTGTCACTGTTTTTAAGTCTTCCGTGCATGTTGTATCAATAGTTTTGACTTGTTATTAGAAAATTCCTTAACAAAAGCTCTATCTCCCAACTTTAATTAGTTTTGAAATAATGCAGTTTTTATGCATCATCCAATCGTGTATTGTGGTGAATCAAAGATTTATAAATATCGTGGAAAGAAGGCCAATCTGTGTAATTAGAGCTAAATGTAAGGATGTTTATACTAGGCATCTTCAGTTCTGAATGTGCTGAATTACTCTTTTGAGTCTATGGTGGTATTAAATGTGCTGGAGTAAGCACGCAAATCTTTGTTTTAAAAATATATATGTAGTTCATGTGAATGTCTTCACACACAAAATACATATTGTTCGAAAAATCTGCTATACCCTTCTTCTTTTACCTATGCACATAACCTGCAATGCATCACCGTTATTAAAGAGCTTCAAATTTGTAAATTATACCATACTTCTGTATAACATTTTTTCGATCTGAAATGAACAATTTCTCGTATGTACTATAGAGTATAACGTCATTGAGGTTCACAGAGATTTTCAGAATGTTACTTTTGCAATAAAATTAACTTTTCAAAGTACACATTGTAATGGCGGGTATAATAATGTTTACATTAGCAAAATACTTTTAGGTTCTAGGAAAATATTACGTAATTGAATGTTTAAGAGACGTAAATATATACATTTTAAGTGTCATTTAAAAGTTTATTCGTACTTATAAGTTCCGCGCAATTAAGATATTTATTACGAACTACTAAATAACCCTTACTAACTAAATCCACTATAATTAACACTAATCACACTTTCCCCCACGATATTTTCGATACGAAGGACCGTGGCAGAGGGCCCAAAAAGAGATTAAACGTGCTCGAATGAGAGCTCGACCTTCAAGCCGCCTTGATTTTGCCCAGTAAAGTCGAAGCTGCAGGCGAGGCGATCGTCGAAGGACAGGCTGTTTATGTTAGGGAATACCGATTTGCATATAAGAATGGTCAACCTAGAGTAGTTCCGCCATAATCCGTAAGTTCTCGTGGCACTAGTGCTGCGTAAGCAAAGTTAGTTAATACGAAAATGTAATTCGCCGCTGCCGCAGCGTCGAGTTGCATGTTGTATAGCTTAGAGAATTGCAAGGCAAAGCTACTTACGTCATGGTAAGAGGAGACGGCATAAATTACTTATAAGATTTTTGTTTATTCCGTGTCTTTGTGATTTTATTAGTAATTAGAATTAAAAGTATTGAGAGTTTATAGAGTAATATTTTGTAGTAGCCACGGGAATGTCTATGTTCTCACTAGTTGTGTTAAGTGTGTAGGTGTCAGGTCCAGTAAGGTGACTAGGTCAGACTTGTCCCATAGGTAACTGAGCAGAAGGGAAACTTAAAGGCATCCTAGCATCTGCAGTATGAAGAATAAGTTAAGTTAAAGTGCTGCTGAAGGTTGGCACTGAACGTGTACTGTGTAGAAGTATCTACTCGTTAGGCCCGCAGATTACTAAGTGGTAGACTCCTGTTCCATCTAGTCCCATTTCTACCGCCACTCAGCACTATAGTGTTTCAGTTTGAAAGTTATTGAGAGTCAGTATAATTACAGACTGTAAGGCATTCCATCTTCCTCCAGGGTAGCAACGTATCTGTAACATTATTCAAATGAAGTTGTTTGCAGGTGTCCGTAGCTGCAGTAGCAACATACCATTATGTGGACTGTTGGCTCGGTTGTCACGCAAATCCAATAAAATATGGTATTTACTCTGCTCACTATGTGTACAAATTACGCCTTTACACCGACCGATAGATTGATACCGCCAACTCAATATTACTTTTGTGCGCATGGTTAGTACCTTCATTGATTTGTACACGTTTTATAATTATTGCAAATATACGAATTACTCTTCTTATACAGTCCATTATTAAATTAATGAAAATGAAAACAAACACTATTAATACATCATCTATGTCTGAACCAGTCTGGTTTAACCTAAGACTAGATACACAGTGTAGACTAGTCTAGTCTTTGTTTATTTATGACAGCAGGTGTAAAAGACATGTTATAGTGGAAAGTACATTTCCGTTGTATAATATACATGTGGGTATAGAATCTACGAGTAGTAATGTACTAGATATGTGTATACTATTTATAGTGAATTGGGAAGGTGTACCTACACGTTATATTAGTTATACTACCTACAAGATATATTACTTATAGTTCCCAGGTAGAAAGTTACTTTTTTAAATATCTATATGCTTGTAGTATAATTATAATAGCAGATTAAACGTTACCCTACTATATAAAAACCGAATGGTAACTATCTAATCAAAGCATTGAGTGTATAACATTGTACCAATTTTACTCAAATCAATCAAACGTACGTGCTCAGATTAGATTGCTTCGCGTAAATTTACGCCACGTTCTATGAGTTAATCCCAAGGGTCACACAATAATGGACATTAATAATAGTTTTGGTTTCATCATTAAGTAAAATTAATTTAAGCTGTTTCGAAGCTCTAGTAAGTTATTTTTTAATGAATTTTTTATACGTACACAAAGATTTTATTTCAGTATACACTAATGGGATTAGGCGACAGATTGTGATCTTATAATTAATAATATATAATACAACTCTTAAACTGGCCAAAAATAATTAAAAGCTGTCGGTAGCCCGGCTAAGATATCAAGACGTCAAATACCTTAGCCCTCACTTGACAATTAGTACTGGCAAGCACGAAGAAACTTTGTAAGTAAGATTCTAAATTAAAAGCGTCAAATTCTGTAAAATTTGGTATCATTTAAAATTATACAGATTTTATCATTCATATATCAAGACATCAAATACCTTAGCCCTCACGTGACAATTGGTACTGGCAAGCACGAAGAAACTTTGTAAGTAAGAATCTAAATTAAAAGCGTCAAATTCTGTAAAATTTGGTATCATTTAAAATTATACAGATTTTATCATTCATATATCATTCATATATCAAGACGTCAAATACCTTAGCCCTCACGTGACAATTGGTAGTGGCAAGCACGAAGAAACTTTGTAAGTAAGAATCTAAATTAAAAGCGTCAAATTCTGTAAAATTTGGTATCATTTAAAATTATACAGATTTTATCATTCATATATCATTCATATATCAAGACGTCAAATACCTTAGCCCTCACGTGACAATTGGTAGTGGCAAGCACGAAGAAACTTTGTAAGTAAGAATCTAAATTAAAAGCGTCAAATTCTGTAAAATTTGGTATAATTTAAAATTATACAGATTTTATCATAAACGATGCTAAGTAGACAGGTTGATGAATATTAATGTAATCCATGTATCATTTTATGATTATAAGTATGAGAGTGTACTTTAGTAAAATACTGGGTTCTTAATTCTGTAAAAAAAATATTATTTTATTATAGGATTTGAAGTACAAGTTAAATGTGTAAAATGTGTTAAACCTCAAAAATACACCATTTTTGTGAAGAGGGCTCTTTATGCTGCTTCAGTGGAGATTGTCTTACTACTTCGAAATCATGGCCTTGAAATATTTTTAATATCTCTTAGACATGCCGGTTTCCACACGATATTTCCCGTTAGAGGCGGCGGCACCGGGAATAGAATCCTGGTTACTCGGTTTCTATTATGTAATTCAAAGCGAGTGCCGGCCAAATGGCTCGCAGACTTGTCTTGTCGTAAATATGTTCTAGCTTCAAGTATTTAAGATTCAAAAATGTTCATGCTGGTTGGTTAACCAATAAGATTGCCACCACAGAATACCTGCGTGAAGTAGACGCATTTTATGCTTCTGCGCTTCGTGCGGTGAATGAGGTAACCGGATGTCCACATCGTTCTAGTCTCTTTCCATTTATGTTTTAAAGTCTTTTCGTCTCTTTGCATTTATATTTCAATCTAATACGTATAAAAAAAGGTTTTTTATACGTATGTCTCGTTTAAAATGTGTTATACAGATGTATGAAGACAGATTTAAAAGTAGGGAAATGTTATTTGATATTGCGATTATTATTTCAGAAATAAATTTATATATATAAATGCCGCTTCATACGCTTAAATCATGAACACATTTTACTTAATTTTTTTATCTTAAATAATATTTCGTTTTGTATCTTTAGATGCATTTAATTTTATGATAATTGTTAATCTCTGTTTTGCATTCTTTTAGTTCGGTATATGTGACATAAAATAATTTTAAATGAAATTTTAGAATTAATTTTACTCATTACCGGGATTGTAGGCATCTTGCTGAGACTTGTTTAATTAGCTATTGTAATAAACGTACGAGTAGAAACACGTCCGCTTTTTACGAGGCTCATTACCAGGATATTCCAAGCCATGAAAACAATGACAATCGCTGAGTCAAGATGGATTCTCGTAACACACACCGTAATACATTCATGTATCTTTCTTATTTTAATTAAATTCAGCATAAAACCTAACAATAAAAAAAGTATTATGCCATATGCATATTATATTTTTTGTATTAAATGTCTGTAATATTATTATCTATATCTGCAATATTATGTATCTATTAACATTTTTAAAATATTTCTATGAAACGAACACGTTAATCAAATTCATTATCAGCCTATTTAAGTCTACATCTGAACAATGGCCTCAGCGCTAAAATGTACAATAATTTCTCAAAAGGTTTTGGTATAAAGTAAAAAAAAAACAAGAGAAAACCGTTTACAACGTTTGGTTTGGCTTGTTTAATAAAGATGTCCTCCTGGGAAATTTCGACCACCGCGACAACGTCCGAATACTATCAGTAGTGTTCAACTGCGCAGGAGATATTATAGTACCGTAACTGTACGCGTAATCACAGAGAGCACTCACTCACCTTCATATTCCCATATCAGATGTAACGCTTAAGCGGTAAGATTGGAGGAAGGGTCAGGTGAATTGTTAGACCCGGGATATATACAACAAAACTAGACACGAAAACCAACAATTAAGTAGTGTTTTTGCACATTTATTGGCTTCGGCTGAGATTCCAAGCCAGGACAGGTACGCTACCGCTAATATTTTGATCGTTAAATTGTAAAACACCTAGTTTACTTTTATTTAAGTAAGACCTAATTTATTACTTTAACTATTTTTATTTAGTCTAAAGCGTTAGCAAAAACTGGCAAATTCCATGGAACGTTTTGGCCATACTTACGAGCACACATGGGTATCACGTTGAACGCAGAGCCGGTATCTTTTCACTGGTGATGTCACAGTCAGAATTCATCATTATCGAATGAATTTTCGCATCTAATTCAATTACCAGTCTCCTTAAACTTTTTATGTTTGTACTTTGCTGACAGTACACCGGCTGCAAGTGAGATTGATACTTAGAAAAATAAGTAGGTGTTAGCTCATAAATTAATTTAATTTTTGATTTTCGACAATCTAATAGTTTAAATGGTAGTAGTCACGAATGATTGTTACGGGTCTAGGTGTTTGTTGTGTACGATTTTTGTATGTAAAATGCCTCCTAAAGACAGGCGATAAAGTTACTAAAATCTTTTATAAAAAAAATCATAATTATCATTACGCCCTATCACAAGTTCACTGCTGAACATAGGCCTCGCCCAAAGATTACCACAAAGCACGGTCCTCAGCCACCTACATCCATTGACTTCCCGCAACACTCTGTTCCGTAACTCATCACTGGCAACACCCACTGGTTGTATTGTTCTTGAGTTTTTGAGGTATGCTCGAAGTTTCCGGAATGCAGCCCAGCGTCTGGGGCGAACTTGGACTTACCTAATCGGACTTTTCTTAATCGGATTTATCCCAGGTATACTCGTCGACAACTTCGAGCCCATTGTTCCCAACAACAACTGGTATTGGTGTGACATGGACGCTAGACATGATAGAAGATAAAAGAAGATGATGATAATTATGAGTAATGAGACGTACCGATCAATCGCTTTATAGTAATTCCACATTTGCTCATATAAATAGCGGCACCAATCAGAATTTTTTTGACTATAAATTATAATCAATATCACTGGCTTGGCAATAAGGCCGCAGCAGCGTGACAGGTTGGCAACCTGTCACAAATAAGCTCTGGTAAAATGTGGGTTGAAAGGACAAAAACATCAAGATCGCTGACAATCCCAGTAGTAAGTATACCGTTGTGAGAGCTTATACTTTTATAATATAAATAAGTCAGCCCAGTTCTTTAGAAACATCCCAGTTAGTTACATACGAATCATAGCCGATAATTAGAAAATAAAACACTTTCAAATAACGGGTTGTGATTGGTCGGCTGACATAGATTGGACTTGAGTATGGTTTGTCATTTGGATATGTTCGCTTTTTTTTTAAATAGGAGATTTAATATTTAATTTTTTCGAAAACGTACGTTTATTCAAAAAGGCAACGACAAAAATAATGTATCATGCTCAATTATATTCTATATAGTATAGAATCAAAAAATATTTTGAAAAAAAATGCTTACTTGGTCATTCAAGCAATAGGGCAGCGATATGCTATTTACAAGGTTTTATTTTAAAACCAAAGTTGAGATAGCTTTGATACGTATATAGCTTGCGGTTTGAGCAACGTGGGGGTATCCATTAATGTTATTTGATCTTCGGAATTATAAATAAGTTTTAGCCGCAATGGATAATTTTCGAATAAAATCTGGAGATACGACGTCTTCTTTATCTGCATGCATAAGTTCACTACTATTTAGCTAGCATGCCATGCATGGAAGATTTGCCCATACTCATCACTTATTAATTTCGATTAGGTTTTTCGTTAATTTAATACAATTCCATTTATTTTATATATAAGTCCAGGAGTTGATTTATTTTTACATTTGGTTTAAAAAAAAACCACATGTAAATATAATTTAACAATATATTTTATGCACAAATTAGAAATGTAATCCGACTTCTATCACAAGTGCCGGGACAAATAGAAGAAATTTTATCAGAATGTATTTTGTGGCAATGCTGCGTTTTAGGGCCTCAAGTTCACTGACGTCGGAGCTCTCCTCAAAAATGTTTGATTCGATATATTGCATATCTTCGTATTTACCAGAAATTGCTGTAACAGAAATTTCTAAATTCAGTCTAGGTTCTATGTGTTTTAATTGTATACATACAACATACAAATAAAATTTAATTTCAGCTATATATCTAAGAATAATTTTACAGATAAAAGACTTACGGTATAACTTTATCGTGCCATCTGTATCCCCCAGAGAATTTTTTGCTATACACGTATATGTACCGAAGTTATCTCTAGTAATTTTCTTAACGTTTAATTTCATAGCCACTTCATAGCCTCGGTCGACAGCTATAACTTCATACCTTTTATCATCTACAAAATATTAATAAGCATTTTGAATTCTATTATAGACTTCCGTTGAATTCATTGTAATTAAAAATGCATTTTCATAGTACTACGTACTTTGAGATATGACATGACCATTTATAGTCCAATAATTAATAGATTTAGGAAATGCTTCCGAATGACATTCTAAAATTACTGAGTCACCTTCCTTTGCTCCCACCAGCTGGTTTTGTATCGTCATAATTGGGGGAACTGAAAAATAATTTTTAATTATTTCTTTAACCTTAACTTCAACTACATTAAAGAGATTAGATTTGATTGTTTGGAATCAATCAAAACTATAATTAGTGCTGGTTGTGACTATTGCTAACGATGTCTGTCCTCAATAGGACGGGACACCAATATCTCAAAGTATTAAGTATTTTCCTGTTTATACTGCTGTTAAATAAATGATAATACTGCTGCTAAATTGTTGTCTATAGTTCAAGCATTATTGTGTCCAATCACGCCTTGTCAATTTTCGTAAACATGGATCTTCATGTACCTACGTATACTCGTATATTCTAAAGGGTATTATACTAAATTATACTAAGGGCTCACTTGCCCTTAGGTTCCATATTAGGACCTTCAATAACATTTTTTAAGTATAAAACAGTATGTCAAGAAGGTAGAAGGTATGGTTATATGAGAAAAATGCAGACAAATATAGAAAACGGAATAATGAAATTATACAATAAGCATTTTAATAAATTAATACTTACAATGTACGATCAACATGACTCTTTTGCTTACTGACGGTGGAACTCCATTACTTGCGATACACAAATATGCACCCATATGCAGTCGAGATATTTTTACTAAGTTTAGCATAGAACCAGTTATTGAATGATCTACAAGATGCCAAGACATATTATAAAGTTAATAAACGAAAATCATACATCAAAAATTTTTGACCGTTCTGTCATAGTTAAATAAGGATACAGTTATGAATAAATTTACTATTGCATCTAATGCATCCAAATAATCGTTTTTCAATCTTTTCTGACTAAACTTTTGTTTTGTCTTGTTTTGTTTTGTTTTGGGAAATAAATACAATCACAATAGTTAAGTCATACCAATCCCCAAAACAAAATTATTGTCCTGTATAACATACTTTAAGTTCAAACATCAATCAACTTTGACATAAATTAAGTAATTGGTAACGGCCTTAATTTTCTTTAAATATCAAAATATGTGCATATATGTGTCAATTGCTTACTGTGCGTATCACTGAAATTAGTAGTCGGCAATAAATCACCAGATTCTCTTCGCCAAATAACATTTGGCGTGGGCACACCATGCGCAGCACATTGTAGTATTATGTTTGCTCCTTCCCGTGCCACCTGGTCACTACTCGTCGGGTAATCCATGATGTCCGGTGGTACTAAGCAGTTAACAATGAAGACCTTATTACAAATTAAGATTAGTACATTATAGTTCAATATTATATTTGTATTACTATGGTTCGAGTTGATAAACAAATTAATAGATTTTAAATGAAACCACCATTTACGGATTCTGAGGTTTCGATTTCGATCGACGTTTCGATTGCTTTACAGCAGCCGTGGTCACGGGAACGTTACACGGGAATATAAAAACAAAAGTAAACGCGATAGAATCCGTAAATGGTGGTTTAATTTAAAATGTGTAGTGATTGCGTAAGTACAAGAAATCATTAAATTAATAGATTGTTAATTCACAATAAATTTTAAAGAAGTTCGAAAAATTACATTGCACAATTGCGGATGAAAAAAAAAAACAATAAAATGGCATATATTATGAAATTCCGTAAGGGTAACGCCTAATTCTATTTACTATCTTACAATCACTTGTTTGTTGGTGATTTGCTAATTCCTTCGTATTTTGGTGAAGTAATTGTGAAGATTTTTCTAAAAGTTGTGGTTTAGCTGAAGAATTACCAACGACACAAATAGTCGATTTACTTAATCATAAAAGAAGTTTAATTTTATGCACAAATATTATAAATTAAATGATATATAGTTACAATGAAATAAATTTAATAAACTGTTAGAATAAAATATAAACAAGGTTAAACTTTAATAAAACGTTTCTCATCTAATCAAAAATTTAGTTTTTTTTCTTTATGTTGGTATAATATACTCGTTTGTTTACGACAAAGAAAGATTGAAAATATGAATATTGGGAAATAATTGCTTAGTGTATCTCTAAGATACACTCGTACTCATACCTTTGTACGGCGTCTTTCTTGGTCTTTGGATTTCGTAATAAGTCATGGTGTCAGCTAGGTCTTCTTTTATATGTGACGTGACGTTTTTAACGTGGTAGAGCCAAGCGGCGGCTTTTGCTGTCGCAGGAATGGGCCGGCTCGTCCGGATAAGTACCACGGCCTCGCAGAATACCGGCGTGAAGTAGAGGCATCTTGTGCTTCTGCGTTTCGTGCGGTGAGTGAGGTAACCGGAGGCCCTCTCCCCCCTCCCCCCTCCCCAAATATGGTAGCGGTATATAATTTTGAGCTACCCCAGGAGGGTACCAGTACCTACGGTTCTGGAGAATCCCTCACTGAGCATCCACGTTCAGGCTTTCCTACGCTACCTAATCGTGGATGCTCAGTCTGCCCCGCGTATTCTGGGGCAATATTCCGCTCTCTTTCTTTCCTACTCGAGGCAAACGCAGCAAGGAAACTACGGCATCCCCTACCGCGCTCGCCGTGGATTTCTGCAATATTAGGGGACTCCACTCGAACCTTAGCGCCGTTCATTACTATCTTGAAACGGCGAAGCCGGCCTTGCTTTTTCTTACAGAGACTCAGATATCGTCTCCGGCTGATACCTCTTATCTCCATTACCCGGGGTACAAACTGGAACACTCCTTTGTGCCCCGTGCCGGAGTTTGCGTATACGTCAGAGATGATATCTGTTCTCGACGCCTCGGTAGTCTTGAAGGTTTGGACCTATCTACCCTTTGGCTGCGCATCGACAGCGACGACCATCCGCGCGTCTATGCGTGCCTTTACAGGTCCCATAGCGGTAATACCGTAACTGACCGACTCATCGACCACATCCAAATGGCTACAGATTCCGTGCTACAACAGATCCCATCCGCAGAGATCGTGATTCTCAGCGATTTTAATGCCCACCACACCGATTGGCTCGGTTCTCGCATAACCGATCATGCGGGGAGATCTGTTCACGACTTTGCATTAGCATATGGCCTGACACAACTGGTCTCGCCGACGCGGATCCCAGACGTGGAAGGTCATACACCTTCCCTGTTGGACCTTTTGCTGACCTCACACCCGGACGGATATTTGGTCTCAGTCGATGCCCCTCTTGGCTCGTCGGACCACTGTCTGATCCGGAGTGTAGTGCCTATCGCGCGCCGATCCCGAACGCGATCTGCGGACTTCCGCCGTGTGTGGCACTATAGGTCGGCAGATTGGGATGGAATGCGGTCTTTCTTTGCTTCCTACCCATGGGGGCAGGTTTGCTTCTCGCTGGATGATCCCAACGTCGTTGCAGATTCTGTCACCGATGTGGTACTTCAGGAATGGAACTTTTATTCCGTTCTCTGCAGTGCCTGTCGGAGGTAAATTCCAGCCTTGGTTTGGTCGCACCTGCAAAATAGCGTCACGCCGAAAGCGGAAGTGCTACCAGGCCTGGGCCGATGCATCGGCGTCTCGGGATGTAAAAACCAGTGCTCTTAAAAACGAGTACCACTCTGCCTCCAGGTCCTTCAAAAGAGTTATCGCTGCGGCAAAGTTAAAGCACATTGGCAGAATTGGCGAGAGATTAGTTCGCCTCCCATCGGGATCCCGCGCATTCTGGTCTCTCGCCAAGGCTGTCCAGGGGAATTTCTGTCAGCCATCTCTCCCATCTCTACACAAGGAGGATGATTCGCTGGCCCATACTGCAAAAGAGAAAGCCGATCTCTTGGGCTCTCTTTTTGCATCCAACTCGACTCTTGATGACCGGGGAAACTCTCCACCTACCATCCCGTGGTGTAAGTGCTCCATGCCGGAAATTCAGTTTCTGCAGAGCTCAGTGCGAAAGGCACTCCGCTCCCTGGACATTCATAAGTGGAGTGGGCCGGACGGAATCCCTCCAATTGTGCTGAAGATGTGTGCCCTTGAGTTGGCACCGGTTCTCACGCGTCTTTTCCGGCACTCCTACTCTTCAGGCGTCCTCCCGGAATCTTGGAAGACAGCATTTGTGCATCCAATACCCAAAAAAGGCGACCGCTCTGATCCGTCCAACTACAGGCCTATTGCCATCACCCCCTGGTTATCTAAAATAATGGAGTCACTCATCAACACCCAGCTCCTGAGGTACCTGGAGGAACACCAGCTCATCAGTGACCGACAGTACGGTTTCCGTCGCGGAAGATCAGCTGGTGATCTTCTAGTTTACCTGACTCACCGATGGGCAGAAGCAGTTGAGTCTAAGGGGGAGGCTTTGGCGGTTAGTCTGGACGTAGCGAAAGCATTTGATAGGGTTTGGCATAAAGCGCTTCTTTCAAAGCTTTCATCTTACGGGGTTCCTGAGAGATTGTGCAACTGGGTCACCAGCTTCCTCACGGATCGGAGCATCAAGGTTGTTGTCGACGGTGCATACTCGGACCCCAAACCCGTGAATGCTGGTGTTCCACAAGGCTGTGTGCTATCTCCCACTCTGTTCCTTCTGCATATCTACGACATGCTACAAATCAGTAGCATTCATTGCTATGCAGACGACAGCACGGGTGATGCCCTATATACAGGCCGTGCGAATATTTCTCGGGAACACGTCGACGAGTGCCGGAACAAACTTGTGTCTGAAGTCGAGACCTTGTTATTCAAAGTCTCGGATTGGGGTCGACGTAATTTGGTCCTATTCAACCCCAAAAAGACACAGGTTTGCGCGTTCACCGCTAAAAAGAATCCCTTTGTCGTTTCTCCTCTTTTTTGAGAACATTCACCTTATTGCCTCAGCCAGTATCAGAATCCTTGGCGTTGACATATCGAGCGACGTTCAGTTCCGTGGTCACTTGGAGGGAAGGCCAAATTGGCCTCCAAAAAGCTTGGTGTGCTCTGTAGAGCGGGACAGTATTTCATGCCGGTCCACCGTTTGCAACTTTATAAGGCGCAAGTTCGGCCCCACATGGAATACTGTTCTCATCTCTGGGCAGGAGCACCCCAGTACCAACTCCTTCCATTTGACCGTATCCAACGTCGAGCGGCTCGAATTGTCGGCGACCAAGCTCTCTCTGATCGGGTTGATCCTTTGGCCTTGCGAAGAGATGTAGCTTCTCTTTGCATTTTTTACAAAATTTTCCACGGGGAATGTTCTGAGGAACTGTTCGGATTAATCCCAGCTGCTGAGTTTCACCATCGTACATCGCGACTGAATTCGTAGTTCCATCGATACCACCTAGATGGTTGGCATTCCACCACAGTGCGTTTTAATCAAAGTTTTCTGCCACGCACTTCGACTTTGTGGAATCAGCTGTCGCCAGCAGTATTTCCGAATAGTTACGACTTACGGACCTTCAAGAAAAGAGCTTATTCCTTCCTTAAAGGTCGGCAGCGCATCTGTAGCTCCTCTGGTGTTGTGGATGTTCGTGGGCGTCGGTGATCACTTACCATCAGGTGAGCCGCACGCTCGTTTGCCCCCTTCTTCTATAAAAAAAAAAAAACTTGAATTAAAACATTTTTTGTTGATTTTGAAATTTGATCTATTTTATACTAAAGGAATACGGGCAAGCTATACGAGTTTTATGGCAAAAGCAAAACGGCGCAACTTACGTAATATTTTATCAATTTTTACAGTTTTATGTTTGTCAAAATTTAGAAATAGCTATGAAAGTTAAAGCTGACTTTTTGAGCTATAAAATAAAAAGTCTATTAACAAAAACAAAACCACACGGATAGTAATTAATTCAGAAACTGGCAGACTTAGTACCAAAAAAAAACAGTTTGGAAATATTGTAAATAATTTTCGTTTATCATATTAATAAATTTGGTTTTATATTTAATGTTATACTTCACTTTATAAAAAAAAACTGTGGTTCTTTCAACAGATTGCGGTTTACGTTTTTTGTTACTAAAAATGTATAATAATCGTAACGCTGTATCTGTTTGTTTTCAGTAGTTCTTTTCTTGGTAATAGACAGAAAATATTAACATATTCTGCTATGAAAGCCATGGTCAAAGAGAAATTTGAAACGAAAAATTCAAGTAAAATAAAAATAAACATGAATAACATTGTTCTTAAAACCAAAAATAGCGAAAAATTAGAAAATTTATGTCTGTAAAGAATAAAATGTTATTCTTGCTATAAATCTTAAAAACACATTCGAGAACATAGATATTTTAATTGAAATAATTATTTATGTTGTGTTATTCATGTTTCAGTTTGTCAATTCATTGTTTTTTGTACATCGTATTTCAATATCAGCCTCCAGCCAGCCAGCACTACTGGATACAGGAGTTTTCTGACGGGAAGAAGAATCGCCACGTTCAGCGGCCGGTTTCCTGACCGCAGTACCAACGGCGCATATCAAACGCTACTGTCCATCATCGGTTAGTGTATTTACGGACTGATACTGCAGAGATTGTTAATCCGCCAAATTATGTAACGCCAAAAGATTTTCTAGGATTTTTTCTTAGTCGTTTCTGACGATATCCAAAGATAGAAAGGAGGTGGGAGATATTCTTCGGTCGCCTATGTTTTCAAAAGTTTTTTTAAAATATTATCTAAGAGTGTGATATCTATAACAAATATTATCTATCAAAACAATTTTGTAGATACCACGTTGATACTTATAAATAGAGTAATCAGCTTTTAATCTCATGTTTTTCCTAATTAGTCACATATGTTTTTTTAGACACTGGGTAGTTACGCCAGGGGAGCAAATAAATAGTTATTGTTATGTGAAATTTAATAAAGGGTTATATTAGGTCGGCGAAAAAGTTTTTTCGTATTTTGTAAGTAAAAAGTTGCCGTAAAATCTTTGGTTGTACTGTTTGTATCTGGCTGGTTTTGATACTATAAAATAGATGACATTTAAAAACAAAAAATAGTAAAAAACGGTTTCTCGCCATTTTTCTATTGTTTTTTTGTCCGCTATCTATATATCTATAATCTATACATTTCGAAGTTTTGTTACAAAAAGGTAAAAATGCATCACAAGCCGCAATAAAAATTTGTGACGTTTATGGACTTAACGCAGAGTTAGTAAGAGTAGCACAATATTGGTTCAAGCTTTTTCAGTCCGGGAATTTTGATATCAAAGATGAAGCTCGCTCTGGTCGACCTGTTGCAGATAAAATCGACACCATTTTTGAAAAAGGGGAGCAAGATCGGGATATTAGTAGTTATGATATCGGTGAAGTTCTAGGCCACAAATCAGTTAAAAACTCATTTGAAAAAGTTTGGGTATACAAAAAAGCTCAGTATTTGGGTGACACACGAGCTCACTGAATAAAACCTAATGAATCGTGTACTCATTTGCGATTATCTATTGATACTTAATGAAACCGAACCGTTTTTGAAAAGATTGATCACTTATGATGAAAATTGGATTACTTAGGACAAGAACTTGGAAAAAAGGTCATGGTCAAAGGGCAGTCAATATAATAGTAATAATAAAATAGACTATAGCGAAACCCGGATTAATTCGCAAGAAGGTGATGCTATAGGTGGCATGGGAAGGGCATCGTTCATTATGAGCTTTTACCGCCGGGTAAAACCATCGATTCGGATCTCTGCTGACGAGACTCAAGCAAGAAATACGAAAAACTTTTCTCCCAACCTATTATTATCACTGTTATGTTATACATATTTACCTCGTCATGAAATAAACTTTGACGTTTTTTATTTTTTTATATTCAAGCTTGTTTCATTTGAATAATATGTGAGAAAACAAGACAACAAAAAAAGAGAATTTTTATGTAAGTATATTGTGTATCGGATTTCTTGAGGATTACTGTAAAGAAAAGCTTACATTCTCAATATCAGAAGAGTGTGAACTGTTGCTGAATCCTTTAATACTCTTAGATAATAATAAACAAAAAAGTTCACGTATGAGCATTATAAAAATATTTGCTTTCTAGGAGTGCTTCTTAAAATAAACTCTTTATTTCAAAACACAAAAAACAACACCAGCTTCCACTAATATGTTTAAAAAAAATTAATTAAGAATATTCTTTTGTAATGAGTCATATCAGAACATATGACACGAAGAGGGATATTTTAAGAATGGCTAAATTCATAGACGTATGAAGCCGCCCGCAGAGCGTACGGCATACGCCTTCAATGTACTAATATACCTGAAATGTACTACTAACCCGGACATGATTCTTTGTCCTGTCTATTTACCAAACACTATGAAGCTTAGAAAAACGTAAATGGGTGTAGATATTTTGAAATAAGTAATACTATAATTAATGAGTAATAACAACCGATAATAACTGTGAGTGTAAGGTGGAATACATACCATATTTTTATCGACAGATCAATCTCACCCGCAAATTGTGCACTCTAACGAACGAAGCTCTGGCCACCAACTGATGACGGAATACCCAGCCTTAAATGGATTTTGGATTCGTCCATTTGAGGCTGGCCGGCTTATGTTGGGCTTGCTCATCGAAATGTCCAGCAGTGGACAGGACAGGGAGTAAAAGAAAAATGAAAATAATGAAAGTTAACAAATTACTTACCAACAACGTCTAAATACGACGTCTGACTCTTCATGGGGTCCGTATTAAGCTGGCACATATACCAGCCGCGGTCTGACTGTCGCACGTCATGTATATGTAGGAACCAAACGCGGCGATCGCTGTGGTTCACAGATATACGATGGTTTTTAGTGATGACGTTTGTCGCAATCGACAGTATCGTCTGTGTATCCACACGCAACCATGCCACCTTTGCATAGAATATTACGTTAGTTATTAGTTGAGAAAGAATAAAAAATATTATTTTCGAATTTTGAAAGGTGTAGTTTATATATTTTTTTAAATTATAATAGAACTTGAATAACTTCTGAATAGAACTTTCTCGATGTTAACCTAATTATCCGCGAGTTCGCCAACAAATTAATAGACGTATAATGTCAAAATATTCGTTAAACATAAGTTTTCGTATGGTATAACAGTATCGTACGGTGCATGCTTTGTTAATTTGTAGGTGAACATGAGCCTGGACACTCCAGCGCACACTTTGTATAATCGCATCGCTTTGTATTTACAAACCATTAAAATATTTATGTCCAATAATTTAATCATACAGTAACTAATGTTAAACAACAAAACGGCCTGTATTTTAATATAAAATTTATCTCTTAATTTGTAGATGAACTCGGAATTAAATTGTGAACAAGTTCCATACCTTAATGTATAACAAAAGAATTTAAATACATACCCTATAAGAACCGAGATCATCGACGATACATGTAAATATCGCTTCTCTTCCTAGTGAAACTGTTAAGTTACTTAAGCTGTCTCCAAATCGGGGTACCTCTGAAATTAATTTTCAAACTTTGATATAAGAATACTTTTAAGCCCGTTTGCTAATTAAGACCATACTATTATGAAAAACCTGCACTAAAAATACAATGTTTAATTTTATGTATTTTCATATTCAAACTTTACAAATTAATATCACACATACTCTGATTGTATGTTTACAGTGTTTTTAAATCAGTGAAAATCCCTTATCACTAAATAATTATTGATAAAGAAACGCAACATAAATCTGCCAGTTACAGATATGCTAACATTTGTGCATTTACGCATTTCTCAAATTTAACAGAAATACACAAACATCATCAACTCATTCAATTTGAGGACTTGAATTAACTGAACAGTCGTCAAATGTTCATGTCATTTGATTGACCCAAAACATTTATTAAAAAAAGGAAAATTGAGAATTTAATAATACTTGAGTTTTAATAAGTTTTATGCCGCATCTGGATTGAATGAGGATATTTTATGTTTAAAATAATATACGATGCCTAGGAAATTTTTATTTTGATCGGAACTAATAGGAATATTGTTAATGTTGTGGATGAAAAATATTATATTTCAAAATGAAAGAATGCCAAATTCGCCGAGATATTACAGCGAATTTGTTTAATTTTCCTAAAATGAAACGACAATGCTGTCAGTTCCAGGATAATTTGAAGTGAAAACTTATTTTTTAACAGATATGGAAAAGAATTATGTGTTGGCAATTATATAGCAATGAAAAAGATAGTCTTTTGGATATTCTATATGGGATTTCTGGTTTGGAAATGATTATATTCACTTCAGCTGGTGTGCTTGGATTCAAAACGGAGTTTGATAAGTAGGAGTGGTATGGATAACTATTATCTTTAAGAAGTACTAACAGGGGCCAAAATTAGCTCACTCTAATTGGGCACATAATTGACCATCATTAAAGACTGTACAGTCATCTGCAGAAACTAGCCATCTTGCAATAATATTTCTTTTGTGCTATCTTATATCACATAGGATTTACAGATTTAAGGATAAGTAACACTCTTTATTACGAAAGGTTTCAGATTTGAATTCCTCCTGCAGAATAAATAACATGTAAAACAATGGAACTACAATTTGTTTAAAGCCGTTATAGCAGAATTCTTACATATTACGATAAGTAAGTACCTGGAGAATTAACTTTAATATAGTTACAATTAAAAACACCCATAACTCTAGGGAATCCCACAATTGTATAAAATTTCATTTGCTAGGCGTCCCTCAATGGTAGGTATGTTTATGGATTTCATCTTGTATAATAGTACTTTTTAATTCCCGACGTTAAGAGTGCTTTCAAGCATCCATGATCACGAGAGGATTAAAGTATTTGACGTGCTGATGTCTTACTTAATTGTCAGCTTTAAATAATTGATCATGGTCCGATATTTGCAGAATGAGCTTAGTATTCTGTGGTTTTGCAGTAGTATGCTTGATTAGGGCTAAACGTCAATTACTGCAGTCTCCAGTCACTACTGCACGACGAGTAATTCCTTGGTTTTATTTATCAGAGAGTGAATACTGAGTCCAAATATTCAGCCTTACTACCAGATGTTACTCTATGACTGTCAGTACTCAACGAATGACTACTGTTAAAACTAGTTTTTTAAATAAATAGAAATATAAACCGAACATACTGTGCAGTTAATAAGTGATCAAAGTTGCCCTTCAGTAGTTTCAACTTGCTAGTTTTTACTTGCTATCATATCCTTTATTGTATTTGCTATTTGCATAAAAAAACTTTGCCAAATTTTATCTTATCAGTTAAACTAAACAATACCGTGGTAGACAAGTTATAGTCACTGGGAGAGCTTGTCCCCCGCACGTATAATCCTAAACGTTTATTGTGCCGAGGGCAAATTTGCTAGTACCTAACAATATCTAAGTTAATGTGCTCAGGGGAGTCTTTTAGTTTTGATTGTACCATAGAAGTGATAATGATTGTTCTTTGTTTGTCGATGAAAAATAACTGTAACACTACCGTTTATATGGATAAAATAGATTATCAAAATAATATTTAATTACTTTGTTAGAAGTGGTTTTCAGTAGCGTATTATACACGTCTGACCTATTTGAAATGGCATCTGTCGAACGCCGTTAAGCTTACAATGCTATCAAACATCACAAACGGAAAGATTTATTACAATGAAAAATTCTACAAATATAACGAAATAATTTATAAACAATAATAAACGTTTTTTTATATTATAATTCTGTTTTTAATAAAACACAATTTAAAATTAAAGCTCTTAGCAAGTTCTTAAGTAAACGCACACGAAGGCGGGTACACCTGGACTGGCTGTACCTATACCTGTACAACCTAAAACTACGAGCTAGTAAAAGTGCTTTATAAGTTCGTAAACGTTGATTTTTTAATTCAGAGTTTTTCGTAAAACGGATACAGCTTGTGGTTATAGGTTCGCCGCTATATTCAATGCTTATTATTTTTAATTTATGAATCTTGAATGAGAATATTTTTCTCGAACAAATAAATTAACAATTACAGTAGGTAAACACGCGAAGATGCCTCTCGTTTTGCGTGAATGCTCACATAATGCTCCAGAAAATTCGCCGATTACGTTATTTCAAATAAATCAAATAACACAGTATCATATAATATGTACATAATCTTTCAAAGGATTTGTAATAACATAGAATTTTACACAAAATTTCAGTCAAAAAATTGTCCCTTACAAAATCACGAGCTTGTTTTTTAAGTTTTCTTTTACTTACGTTAACTTCAAAACTTGAAAGACTATTGTATAGTGTCATTATAATCTTAACTCCTTTATTAACAGAATAAGCTTTCTTTACTTTTTTGGACTTAGCAAAATGATTGACAAAGTTGGTTAAAAGAAAAAACAAAGTATTCATATTTTATATTTATCTTCCGGAAACTCTTCAGTTAGTACTTTAAAGATCATTTTTGAAAGATAGCTTCGTGAAATGTTGGTGTTGTTTAAATAAAACAATTCAAGTAATAAATTTTGAATTTACGCAATAATAACCGAAATAAATATTTGCGTATCGTATTGAGACTGCCGCCGACCCCTCGGCTCGCACCTCGCGGCCTTTGCCAATTGTAACTCGTCACGCAACCTCCGAGCTCGAAGCAAGAAGTTTATTTCACTTTAAGTACTCTTTGTACAGGCGATCAATATTTTTCCGCAAATAATGAACAAACTGTACATTATTCACTGTAAGTTTTTCTTTAATAACATCAAAATCTAAATATCCTTGTTTCCTAGTCAAGTGAACGTTAATATTTATATTTTGACAATACTAAATTTTGAGACCAAATACGAGTAGTTATTGTTTTTGGTACTTTGGTGTTTACTTAATACTTTTAGATTATTTGATTTTATTCATACACTTTTATAGTTTAGTTATATTATAATAATCACTCTCTTGTACTTGTTCCAAAAAATGTGAAAGAATTACAAGTTTTATGTCTTTTATATTGAATGAATAATAAGTTCCACCAAGACACAATAATCACAAGTATAAACAAATTTAGATTTCAGTTTGTTAATTATGCAGAGATGATGAGTATGCTGCGTATGATAATTACGTAGTGTGAACGGTGTTGCGTGCAGGCATTAACGAATAAAAGCAGAAATTTATCTTAGCAAATTCACTTAGATACCTTTTTTGTATTGAATTTTTGCCAAACTTCTCGCATGAATAAAAGTTCTTCGTGGAGTACATAGTTTTCGATCTTCTTTAAACATTACAAATTAATGGATTTGAAGAAATAAAATTATTTATGAATTAAAATATTTGTGAATTAAAGATTATTAGTATCAGGATGTTAATAGTTTAATACTGAACGCAACGTCTGTTTTTATCATTGAGCAACAGCTAAGCTCAGCATGTAGGTTGATCAGATCTCGCACCTTAGGCGGAGCTGCCAGTCACCTTGGTACAATTATACCATTTGCATTTTGGTATATTTCATGATATATATTACCATAAGTTAAGAGTATTTACAGGATTTTTCCTTTAATAATATACACCAACGTCATGAGACAGTATGGTAAATTTGCTTACTCCTTTATCATATGACACGGTTTTAATACTAGATAAAAAAGTTGATTTGAAGCTTAAAGTAAAAAAAATCTTGTGAATTCAGTGTAATTTGGTTAAATTTTCAAAAATCGTACAAAAAGATAAATGAAGTTGGAAAGCTTCTAATTTATTACCAGGTCAGTTTATTCAGTACTCGCTGATAATATTAGCTTAAAAATAGCTTAAAGCTTAAATGTAACGTTTCATTTATTAATACATTAAATAATATAATAATTTTATTTTCGTTATCCAATATAATTAAAACAAACATTTTAGATATTTAATGTCAAGCAGCATTGTTCTATTGAAAAATATTCGAAATACTTAAATAATAAAGTTTATGTTTAATTGTTTCTTAAATTTAAAGCAAATTTCATTATAGTTTTTTTACTGTTATACTAAAATCGTTGAGGACTCCAATTTAATATTTCCATAATAGGTATAAGTTGATAAAACTTTGGATGGTATCAGAAAAATTTGTTTTTGACTTCAAAGCATTTACGCTTTAATAAACTTGTCAGTCCTCCAGATTATATTTAATGTCTATTGTGCACTACGAGTATTATTTGATATTTGAATCAAACAGAAAATAAATAATTTCACACAAATTTAGGCGAAATAAATCACTTTAAATATTTCTTTGAAAGGTTCTGAAGGAATCTAGTGTTGAACCTTGATGAAAATTCACCACATGTGACTGTGGATTAGCCACTGAGGAACATAATCTAAATATGAATTACACTAGTCAATCATAAAGCAGCACGCGGTGATTACTCTTAAACAACATAAATTTGATAGCTACCGTAGCTCGAGTTATTAACTTATACAAGTTGAAACGTGTACTGCGTTTGAAAGCTGAAAACTATAAAACACTAGTAAAAGATATGATTGAAGCGATTCCTTGGCTGTTAAATGTTTCTTCCAGTATACTTTTTGGAATGAGAATAACATTTTGTTCGAAATTGGTGTTAAATAATGTGACGACCTTGTAATTTGTTGACAAGTACTGTTGATAATTTAATGGTACAATTATTGTGAATTATACTAAACACACATAAGTAGCAGTGTTTATAAGTCCTGTCAGAATAGCTAATACTTTAGTTCTATAATTGCAAATTACATAAAACTTGAAAAAACATATTATTGGTTTTGCGTCGGGAATGAAATGTTTAGTTTAAATTAGAATTATTATTTGATCGTAGAATTTCACTATGGAAATGTAGGTCGGTGAAGAGTGAACATATAGGGATTGATTAGTTGAAAACGTTGAGTATTGTGGCTTGAGCCGTTTGATAAGCATTACTTAGAGGGATATAATAAATTAATGCAGCTACTTCTATCATACTTACATCGATTTTTTTTTGAATGATTAAATTGCTGATTAAGTTTATGATGAAACGTAAAGTTTACACAGTACAGATTGGGCTGATTTTTTTTTGGATTTTTGCAATAGGTAACTTTAACTAACACTCATGTTCATCTTCTCTTAAAGTTTGATAAAATTTCCATTGTAATGTCACGTGAAGGAATCTCTATATACGGGAAGGGATATATTACTCATTTCATTAAACTGATCCGAGTTAAAGCAAATGCCTAATATAATGTCTGATCTTAATTACAGGCGAAGGAGGCTTAAGACTAGACGTATTATGTCAAAAACCTTTAACAATTACAATACATTGCAATTGTAAATAATTATTTCAGTCGGAATTTTAACCCCGGTCCCATAGGGGAACAAGCAAGTACAACCACGGAGAAAGGCAAACAATAAATAGTACAATTTACATGAACAAGTTCTACCTCAATGTAACAATCTCTTGTTCACCTCACCTTGTTCTTCAATAAATTTCACTTTTAGTGCTTTCTGCTGGTGGACAAACAAGCAAGCGTATAGTTAGTACGTATAGTTAGCGTATAGTGAATAGTTAGTACACAATTCAGTAAATAACAATAAGAACAATATTTTAAAAATAAAAGTTGAGTAGCAAAGTTCAAAAGATTTTTCATAAACGTAAAAAGTTTTCCTTTACCTCGTTCCAAATTAAATAAATAAGGCTCTAATAAATAAACTTATTTTGTTTGTAAAGATCTCATATCACTAGATATGTTTTAAGATTTAAAGATTTTACTTCAAAGACAAGTTATCAACAACATTGGGAAATACATCAATCACCTTCAGTACACCCTTATTATTGTTATGGCATAGGTAGTCACTGAAGGGCCTTAGCTAAGTGCTTTTTTGACGTAATTAAGGGCGGTAGACGAGCACATATACTGTGACCCGTAGACACCTACAGACATATTGAAGGAAGAATAAATAAGTGCATGTATTATATGTATCATATGTAAAGTAAAGTAGTAGAGTATCTGCCTATAAAAGCCCCACTGGCTGGCAAATATTTTGGAGCCGGGAAGGGTTTGTCACGTTGCGGCCACAGTGCATTCGGAATAACATTTTTGTTATTTCTCACATGTGTAAGTTTCTTTCAGGCGGATTTTCCATATATCCACACTGTTCACAAGCGGACTTGCAAACCCAGTACGTAATATTTATCACCTTAGACGATGCTAACCACCACGCGTATTTATTTATTTAAAATGACAGTGCTGTATGCACTTGAGTTTCATAATAAGAGGCAGAACTTATAATGTAAAAGTATACTCAAATTGTATATACGGGGTAGCGCCAAGCGGCGGCTTCTTCTTTTGCATGGGCTGGCTCGATCGGGGTAGTAGAATCCTGGCGTCAAGTAGACATCTTGTGCATCTGCGATCCCTTCCTACCTTCCTTTCTCCGCCCCTAAATATCCTTAAAGGCCGGCACCTCCTCTGGTGTAGCAGATGTGTGCGGGTGGCGGTAATCACATGCCATCAGGTGAGCCGCTTGCTCCTCTGCCCTTATCCTATAAACAAAAGCAGCCTGTGAACGCCAACTACCGGGCAGAGGTCTCCTTCCAAATATTTACATTACTATTGAATTTACCATTGAATTACAAATAACACTCATATTTTCCTATGCGTATTTTCGGTATTTAGCAATATTCTATCCCGCTGTCTAGCCGAACCCACGCTGTTTTGCAGGTATTTTCCGACATTGTTACGACACCCACGAGATAAGCAGAGGTTTTCTTGACTTCGCTACAACACGGTTTAACTCTCACTATAAAATAAAATGTGTTATATTGTATTCTGTAACAAAATGATACTAAGTTGATCGAGCAGAGACGTTTGACTATGATGCCGGAATTAATTAAAAAATTCTTAATTTGACTTTCGAAATTCAATTGTCATATTTTTTTCAATCTATCACCGTTTCGTAATATGTTTCCTCTAACGGAGAAGAACCAGGCGAAAGAAACTCCGTAGGTAGTAGGTCCTCTTTTTCGTTTTTGTTTTTATTTTACACTAAATGATTATTATTACGATCTCACAAGACAGTGAACTTAGAAAAAAAAAAATGAAAAAGCTCATGCAGCATTTGCAGACCTGAGCTGACCAAACCCCACAAGCAGCGTCTGTTCACGTGCATGAAGCATGTGGTATGGTGTAGCGAAGATTATGTTTAACGTAGTATAAACTAAACACAGAATACAGGTTGTGTACACTGGCATACTTACTAACCGAAATAATGAAAACTTATGTTTTTGAGTTAATCTAAGTTACCTTAAGGTATTAAGTTATAAATAAAATCTTAAAATGTTGATTTCATCAATTTAATATTATTTAAACCGCCAGGTTATTATGATTAAATTAAATAATGCGCATATTTTATAACATTGTTTTAAAACTATCTACCTTTTTGTCCTCTTTTTAAATGAAGCTTTATTAAAATTATGCAGGTCCTTATGGGACCGTAAAGTGTGTTTACTAGCAAAATTAACATTTGCTTAAATGTATAGTAATCTTAATTTATTAATTATTTTCATAGTTTGTCATTATTTAATAAAATTATTATAATGCACAAACATTTTAATCGAATTTATTTAAAACTCTTAGGCAAAATTAAGAATTATTCATTAAAAATATGCATACCAAAATTATTTGAAACGGTGATTGATAAAATCTCAACAAACGTTTTTAAAGAACCTGAGGTTAATTATTGTTTAATTATAAGAAAATCATTTTAAGCTTGATTAAAGATAAATAACGGTTATCTGAAACTAAATTAAAACGTTTGCGATTATGCTAAACAATACTATACGCACCAACAGTATCCTTAAAGCAAATTACAGCGTGAAAGATAAGTCCAAAATGTACATAGAACAATAGTTTTCGTAACAACATTATTTATATCACATAACAATCTTTCTATAAGTTTACCGACGTTGCAACATGGTGCATTTGTAACGTACTTCCAGTTAAATTGTAAGTAATATTTTTCACTGCGCGTAGCAAACTACGGACGCTACGTGTAGACCCCGAACACAGAGAGGGGAAACTGCCTGAACGCGAGGCAGTAGGCGGGCTTATTCACAACTTTCTCGTTCCAGTGCACATGCGCTCCGGATGTTCTTCCAATCACATTCATATTATAAACCTGTAATACGTTTCAAACTTATGTTACGTACTTTTGATACCCGATAGTATGAACGAGTTATTACTGCCGATTGCATTATAATTATCCCGCGAATTTGTAGAAAACAATATTAATAATCTTTAAAAATATGTTCAACATATACCCAATGGAGCCGGCGTTTTTGACTACAGCGCTGCGGTTCGCAGGTGCAATTTCCGCACCGTAGAAGTAAAATACCTGAAGATTTTAAATTTGGCTGTACATACTTGTGCCCTACTGATGAATTAAGAAAAGTTTTAAATATTCGGTTTCTGGGTGTTCTAAGTCAGTATTAACAAAACATATCTTCTTTCATTCTTTTCTCAACAAAATGTTACTACAACAGTTTACAAACACAAATTGCACATAGACAAACACCCAGATCGGGAATAATTATTTGCACACTAGGGGACTAAGGGATTTGCGTCCGGATCAAGAAATTCGAATCCGTTCTGTGGCAACCTCGTACCAATGAGTTTTTCGAAATTTATGTACGATTTATTTAGTTGGCTCGGACAATATTTTTTACTATCATTCTTACAGAATAAGAAGTATTACCTATTTTTTACATTTACATTTTTATTTTTGTATGGATATTTAATTAGTGCAAGAATATTTGTACTAAAATTGTTAATTCGTCTGTCAGGATTAGCGAATGGAGAAAACGCTTCCAAATTGACAAATGCACTGTGTGTAAACTGAACTCTTTACAGGCCGATTGTAATAAACAGAAAAAGTTATTAATAGTTATTTTAATTCCTCTTTTTTGTGTACATATCATTGATCTAAGAATCTGCCACCCCATTTTACTTTTCTCGTAAGAAAAAAGTATCGAAACTCATGGTAATTTCTTGGAGTATGCTAATCATCGAATTGAAATTCTCTTGGAGAATGAAAATGGGAGGCCAGTTTGGCTACACTAAAAATAATTGATTTATTATGTATTGTTATTTTGATAAGTTTAATAAAACTGATTTTAAGATAAAAGAAATTAGGAAAGGGATTACCGGCTTAAATTGTGCCTGATTCACGACTAATCTTTCCAGTATAATAGTCCCTTCCTTCAATTTCATTTGATTTTGATGGAATCCAAGATGCCTCTAATGAATATATCACTTTTCCTCTTTTAAAATATGAGTTCGTCATTTTATTAATTAAACAACTTTTTTCTCATCATCTCTCTTCCTTCTTCAGTTCACTGCTTCCAAATACCAACTATGCGAATACCAAAACATAGTGCCAATAGTGTGAGAGTCGATACTGCGTAATAAGTACCGGCATTGCGTTGACTAACACACCGGTCATAACATAAAATTATGGTTAAACTTTTCAAATCAAGCATGTCAAAATTAAGGAGGCGCCACTTAGAAAACATAATGGACTCAAAGAAGATAAAAAATCAAATGTTTTAATATACTTAATACTTAAAGAATATTTAAGTATAAAATTATTACAAATCTAATAACAAAAATTATCATAAAATCTAACTCTTTGTGATACAGAACGTAGGTTTCATTTTCTACTAAATTAGGGATTCAATTCGTAGAAACTGAAGTTTCGAAGAATCGAATCCTGTAACGTTACAGCCAATCGCGTAGCCACTGAGCCAAGTGAGTCACACTTTAACTGACGAATACCTAATCTGACAAGGCTTCGTTAGTGTCGAACGTAAAGAGTTTGGGACCCTATTAGAACCCCATTAGACCCTGTTAGAGATAAGTATTCATATTTAGGACACTGTCAACAATATTTTCATAATCAAGCCCTCCGAAAGTAAATGTATAAGAGTAAACATTCAAGCAACCATTTGTCCGTATTTCAGTAACGAGAATCTAAAGAATCAGGCCAAGGCTAAATAAATATTAGTTTCTGCTTGTGTTCAGTACAAAAACTGCAATAAAGGTAGTGGACCTAAAAAGGTGAAACATATTTCAATTCATTATTTGCCTTGGTCTTAAGTAACAAATTCGTTTGATGCTTTTTAAATTATTACAACGAACCCTATTAGTATTAGTACGTAAAATATAATTGATTTACTTAAGTTAAGCTTTGTAATATTTAGATCATTATAACAGATAAGTTTTAAAAAAAAATCGCGTTTTCAATTACATGAGTTTACAAATATACGTCAATATATAATTTGGGTATTGCTATAACAGAAATATTTTATAACGTTTTCTTTGTTCTCAGTTTTGCCATCAACTGCGTAGGTGCTGAAGTACACATATAAAATTTCATAGGGTATGTATTTTAGTATTTATCCGTAGACAATTATATACATTATATGGCGTAGACAATTCAGAAAAAATATACACGGGGTCAATCCCATTTAGATTTCGAGATATTAGACATTATTGACAACTAAATTCGAAGTAATGGTTGCGGGAAGTTGAATGATGCCGGCTAAGGTTGATTGTGTGTGTGTGTGTTTGTGTTATCTTCGTTATGTTTTAAAATATACGTTTATCCGATACTTACCTACCTTCTTTTTTTATTCTTCTCCCAGGGTTGACTAGAAGAGAATGGTACAAGATATTATTATTTTTGTTTTCTTATAGGGCTTCATCAAATTCTAGCTCTGACTGTGTTTGCAGTTCGTTTAATCCTAACACCGTGTTCACACATTTTACAATTATTGGTGTACCTGTTAATACTGCGATATATACTCGTACATAGCTTTTGAAGCATCTTGAAAATGAGTGTCGGCTCCATACCCTCTTTGTGCAAAGTAATCACTGTGTTTCTGTTTTACTTTAACGCTCCACTCCATAAAGTAAATTAACAACTCACGGTGAAAAAAAATATGTTAAATAGCTGAAAATCCATCGATATTTCTCATATAATAGCAACGATGGTATGTACTTACGTACTAGATGAGACGTTCAGTGAAAACTGCATGTCATTCTAAACTGTGGTTCCGGAATCGCAACTCAAATAGTTCATTTTGTGATTGCACAGTGAAGTGACGGCTCGGTGGCGTATTGGGTAAGGCGTTTAGCTGCGGCGCTGTGGGTCGCGGGTTCGATTCCTGCACGGGACTAGTATTTGTATGGACTACATATAATAGTTCCCGGTCTGGGTGTTTGTCTATGTGCAATTCATGTATGTAAACTGCCTCCGCGACACAGGAGAAATTCCTACAGCGGAAGGTAACGTTTTTTTTTTTAAAATAAAAAAGAAGTAACTTTAAGTTATTTTAATGATTTTGAACGATATTCTTATAAGAAACTTATGGTGACTTATAAATAAAAATAATAATATTATAACGTAATATCGTTTTAATTCAAATTAGTAACGAGAAAATTCAAAGTTTGACAACTGATCAACTGTCAGTGATGACAAGGGCACGACCTGACCAATTCGTATAAAAGTTCCCATTAGCTCCGCTAGGTAGATGCTATATGGCATTAATGAGCAGACTCAATTTGGAACATATGGTTTCTATGAATGTTCTCATCTCATCATATAACAAAATCATTTATATTGTTTCAATACGTTCAGATTTATGTGTTATTTAAGAAAACACGAGTGGGTTGGCTTTGGCTACGGTATCTGGATTTAAGTAGTGTGTAAGTAATCTGCTACTCCTTTCCCTTCTTTCCCTGGCTATAACTCTTAGACAAAGAGAAAATCCTTGAAAAAATGCCAGACCGTCAATAAACAGACCGTTGATGACAATAAAGAGACGTTTATGGGGACCAGCAGCGTCTACGGTGTGAAATGTCTTGTACTGCGATCGTGAACGAAAACTGCTACGAAATTCTATTGGCTTTAGATAAAATAAAATTCAGCAAATTTAGTTTCCTAATAATTCAGGATCCAGAGATTTTTTTCATTTTGTATTTTTCTTAATGAATTAGATAGCAGTATTTACTGAATGAATAAGGTAATGATGGCGGATAATCATCCGAATTTGCCTACCTAAATCTCACAGTCTAGTGATCCCGGAGCATTACACGTGCAGGGGTACGCAGTTCACGAGGAGGCGCTCCCAATGTGGTGACGGACAATCTTTACAAAAGTCGTATGTCGGTTTCTGTTGGTGGTTTCTTGGAAATGCATATGTTCAGCAAACGAATGAATGAATAATTTTGGTTTCGACACGGATAAATTGTTAAATATTTCACAACGACGAGCAAACATACAATGTACATAAATAAATCGATAAACATTATTAAGTTTGTAGTAATTACATTCATTATCTATTCTGGGCATGGTTCGACACTGTATGTTATTATCTACATAATTAAATAATTTCTTGTTATTATGGAACATTTCAAATATGCTGGAGTATTTTATTTGCGACTTTTAATGAGGAAATTCTTACTTATAAGTATTTGGCCGCAGTGCAGCGAGTTCCGGGTTCGATTCGGGGCATTTGTATGGAATAGAAATAACTGTTTCGGGTCTGGATTTTGTCCATGTGCAATTATATAATAATTAAGTATTACTATCCCGTTGATAAGGATTCGTTTTAAATAAATACAAATAGAAATAAGTTTTTGACTAGATACTATTTAAAGACTGCTACTATATAAAGGCCGATGTACCCTAGTTCCTGAATTTAAAAATTAAAAGCATTCGCTGGCAAGCCAGCACGGTTCTCGTTTTTATAGTCGTATTTATTAACTTAAGGATATTGAATTATTTAAATTTTAATTTAAATGATCATCGTATTATACGGATTGCATACGAATTATATTAGTTAAATAAGAAAAATAACACCTTTTCTTAGGTTTTAAGATAATAATAAAAATACCTAACTTTGTTTAAAAAGTTTTAAGTGTTTCACAACCACACAATGGCACTGATTCAAACCTTAAATAATTAAACTAGGTGATTTATTGTTATGGTAATTCTGACCTCATTGTTACCCGATCTCTTTTCCGCACTCATATAAATTATAAATCAGAACATTCAATTGTAAATCAGAACAATCAGAACAAGAACACTCCTATTAAATGTAGTCATTGATGAGAAAGTTATTGTCTTAATTCAGCAGAGGCAATGAATAAGTTGTTACTTAAAAGTAATTTTCATATCAATTTGCTACCTAGAATGCTCAAACTTATTTATTAGCGTTGCAAAATTATTTAATAAGTCCAATGGCGTGCTGAAAATACAACTACCCTTAGGAGGATTTGCCGTTGATCGGCGATCACATTTAAAGATTCCTCGCATGTTATCCAAGATTCAATATTTTAGGGTTTGGTATTTCCTACGTGCTATTTCCACCTTGTGTTGGAGGCCGATATGATCTTACATTCCCACTTAGATTATATTGGTCATTTATTATTAAATATACATTATTAGGCAGATACTGGAGTCCAATTACGAAACCCCGTACATTGTCAGAAGCGGATTTTTTTCTATGTGAACTCAAGTTTAACTTCCAAAACAAACTACGTTATAATACTCAATCTGGTCGTCTCAAAAGTCGCTCATGAATAGCAAACAATAGCCGAAACAGGCATCTCGAATTTTCACCCTGTTTACCTATCTCATATTTTAAGAACCTTAAGAATTTTCTGTTGGAGTTACAAATGTACTTTTAGTATCTATGAGGATAGTATTCTGGTCTACCGGAAATCGGAACTGACTTTAGTCAGTTAATTTTAATTAATTGATGAGCGTTCCGAAAAGGTTACACGTGCCTTTTTTTGATTATATTTATTTATTTACTTATACTTTATTGTATTCACCAAAAGGATAACAATGGGCGGACTTAATATCGATTGGAGTTTTCTATCAGACAATCCATTGTATCATATTACGATTAAGTATATATTTTTCATATTGATTTTGCCAAAGATAATTTTGGCTTGGAAAAGATGATAGTATGGCAAAGTGCAGAAGACGACAAAACATATTTATTAATTAAAGAATGTCCAATCACTTCGATTAGTGATAAAATTAAATAATTACAAGTTAGTTTTATGTTACACAAAGTAAAACAAGTAACGCGATCGTATATAAACAACGCAATTACATAAACTTAACCCAAAAAGAGGCTTAAGACTGATTGCTCTGACTCGCTTCCACAAGCAGAATGATTTATACCGTATTTTATACTACTCGAAAGTGGTAGCTTCTAGTACTCAACTACAAATAGTTTTCATCTTATATCTTACTAGCTAAAGTACTCAGCAGTGCTCAAGCTTTATGGGAATGTAAATGTAGTTAGTGATGTAAGCTATTTTTTAAGTGTCATGTTTATTCTTCGTGGCTTTCAATTCAAGAGTACTCTAAAATAATAAAGAAGTTAAATTAGAAAGTTTGATGCTAACATCTTTCATTACCGACGCTAATGAACTCATGTAAAGTAAGAATAAACGTAAAGGAAATATTAAAGTTGAGCGGCATATTTTTTTACTGCATATTATATAGTAGTAACGCAATAGAATTCATCACATATATTGCCGCAAGGAACGTAAGAAAAGACTGAGATGATAAATACACTACGGGATTGACTTCGTCGATATTTTATAAAAAATATTCTTAAGCTTTCATCGTCCAAAGAAATATTAACACCGTTCACTAAATACAATTTGCTTTAACAATTCATGGCCGTTTCAAAATGAGGTTCCTCTGACGAAGAAGGAATTGTTAAGCTTTGTAGGTAATAATACTGTATTTGGTTAGTTTCCGATTGCACCAGCCAATATTGTTCTGTATTTCCCTGGGCTGACTGCCAGAGAATGCCACAAGGCCATTGTAGCCCTTAAATTAAGGTGCATGCAATAAAGAGTATATAAAAAAATACTGGTACATACTCGCAACTGTTTAATGCTCAAAATACGCATTGACTGCCACTATACTGGCGAGCATAGTGATGATACGGAACTACATGATGCGAGTGGTTGATATATAGAAATCCTAGAACACCTCTTAATGTAACTTGTTATACTTGTATGTGCTCAGTGCTGGACAAAGGCCTCCTTTTCAAATATTTGAGGTTTTAGAGCCGGGAAGGGAGCCACTCTGCTCCAGTGCTAGTTGAGTTGGCGGGCTAGCATGTATGTAATGAAAAGATCTGTGCTCGATGTTTCACTGTGTGATCTCTGTTTTCTTCTGCAATTATGATATCCGCAGCAGAAATTGGGCAACCAACATAGCCCTAAGGATCAGCAAAAATAGCAACCACCACATATTACCATTGGCCGGCCACGTAGAACGTAGCACTGACAACCGTTGGGGAAGAGAGATTCTCGAATTGCAGGCAAACGCAGTGTAGGACGATCCGCACAATATGGGGTGACAACCCGCACAGTGATGCAGGAAGTAGATGGATGCAGGCAGCTCTGAATCTGTGGTAGTCCATAAATAAAAAGTAACAATTTGATTGTATTAAATATGCATACAACTAACAGCTGTTATAGAAATATGCAAAGAAAGACTGAAATATAAAATAAAACACAATAAACGCAAGGCCGAACTATTAGACAAATTTAGAAGTTAATGAATAACTAAGGAAATATAAAAGAACGCACAGAATAAAAGGAATTATAGCATTATAAAGGGACAATAAGAAAAATAACATTGATAAATAACAGAAGTGGACTTGTGACAGGTTGTAATAGATGGATGGAGAGTATGGTTATTTCCTAGTCAAGTATTATTGCTGTCTGTAGTGTGGTGCTGCTGCAAATAAAATTTACAATATTTAGCAGGGATTCGTTACTCCCAAGCTGGTTACGTGGCACTATATTCGTAACAATTCCTACAATGCCCTTACATCCCGTGGGTATTATAAGAGTTTAAGGGAAAAGTCTTGAAAACCTCATGGCGTTCGATAGATGGCCAATTACGATGTCAAGCGAAAATACAAAAATGGTACGACGAGTACTATTACTGTGATCCTACCGATTCAACCGCTTGTTAGACAAGTTGATTATGTTAAATTGTTTTTTTTGGGAACGACTATTATCCAGCATTGCTCTAATAATTAGTGGCGGTGAAAAAGAAGAAGAAGAATCATTCATGTAAAATAAATATCAATAACTATCTTTATTGTCTATTTAAAAGTGACTCTTAAAACATATGGTGGAAAGAGACTGCGGCATTGGAGGATATCGAAATTGGAGATTTCTTTAATTTCATATAAGTATTAATTACTTTTACTCCCTTTTACTCCCCCTATACACGTTTAATACATGGATTATCTGGAGTTTTAATCAATTATATTTCTGATAATGTTACAACATAAATCTTCAACATATTTAATTACAAGGGTTCAGCTTCTCCCGGGTTTCGCTTTGAGAATAATGGCAGCCATGAGTTATGACGTTTTTATGAGTAACGATAAGTTATCCCATTGGAAGGTAGATATTAATATGTACACCGGTAGTGATGTAAAATATGAACTAAAAAATTAATATGCTTTGAAGGTTTTATTTGTGATTAGCGTGCTTTAGTGGTTACTGTACTTGACTATTGAGCCATGGTTCGATCCCAATTTATGCTGAAACCAATATTTGTGCCTCATAAAAATTATAGGGTTTTCGGATGTTAAGTCTTACACAGAATCGGACAGGAGGATATCATCATCATGTAGTTATGTAATGTAATTGCTTTGCTTTGCTTTGGAGAAAATACATGATGTAGGTTTCGGGTAGTTAAGGAAGTTTCTCTGCAGTATTGGTACTCTAGTTTTATATTAGGAGTTTAAGTATGAAATAGCTATTTTATATTGAAAAATTCAAACATCTTTGGTTCTATTTAAAATTATAATCATATTTTATATAATTATTTTTTAAGTTTTCACATTCACGATTTACATCGGATTTTAGTAAGTATCCCGTCCCGGTACCCATTGGAAAAAAGATATTTAATCTTTTATCCCATTATTATAATAGGCTATATTTTTAGCTGTAGCTTGGTCTATAACTATAATTATTAAAGTTATGATAGGTATCTAGTGTATATTTGTATTAAGTTGTGTACGAGTTACTGTTCTCTTTCTTTGTCTACTTCTTTGATGAGTATGTATTGACTGTTGTATGTTCGATGTTTGTATTATGTTGGAGTGGTCTGGTATGTTTGATGAATGTTGTTTGTTTAGTGACTGTTGCGTGTCTGACGTTTGTTGCGTGTTTTATATGTGTTGATCTTGTATACTGTACGAATACGTAGCAGCTTTTGCTCCAGCAAGCTCGAATGAGCCGGCTCGAGCGAGGTAGTACCATGACCTCGCAGAATACCAGCGTGAAGTATTAGCGTAACCTCTTGTGTTTCTCCGTTTCGTTCAGTGAGTAAGGTAATCGAAGGTCCCCTTTCTCCCATGCTCATATTCTCCTCCATCCTGTAAATATCCTTAAATGCCGGGCAACGCACCTGCAGCTTCTCTGGTGTTGCAGATGAACGTGAGCGAGGGTAATCACTTACCATCAGGTGACCCGCTAGTTCGTTTTCCCCTATCCCTATCATAAGACAAAGAAAATCCTATGATAGTGGTCGAAATAGTGGTTGAAAACTACTTAGGTACATAAATATTTGAGTCACTAAAAAGTAGACGAATGAAATTTGATTATGTATTTACAGATTTATTCGCATTTAATAGTATTATATAATTACAAATTACAGTTCAAATGTGTAATTTTCGCGTAAATACAAAAAATTATTAATAGTTGATTGATATAATAACAATGTATTCTAAGTTTTCTTGAACCCAAAATTAGTTAGTGATACAGATTAATATCGAATCATTTGAAACGTATTCGTATTTGAAACAACAAAAGAACTAGTTAAGATAATATAACCATGTTAACAATTGAGTAGGTCCAGCTCGTAAGAACGTTATCCAATTTTGCATTCAATCTACTGCCACAGGAATATCTTCTTGTAAGATGACCCGATACTTTCAACCGTCGTAAAGCGGTGACCTAATCTGGTTTATGCGACTCGTCCTACTGAATTCCGTCAGCTTAACATTTCAACAAAGAATGTTAAATCCTAAATAATTATTCCTTTAGTAGATTGAAGTACTGTATAAAAATGTATTGCTTAAACATTATAAGATTTTAAACAAGTTCGTAAACATATTTAATTTTTGTAGATTATTCTTATACATCAGATTTTTATTTCACCTCTCCTGGAAGCCTGCTATACTCTCCCAATTGGAAGACTTGCAAAGTTACTAATTTAAAATAAGCATATTATTGTATTGTTTTAGCGGCACTTATTAGTACTTTGGTAATTCTTATTATATTATATATTCGCCATTTGTGTTGGGTAGAAATAATTGGGGACAGGCAGTGAATATTTTCAAATAGGACAAACAACAAATTCCAGAGACTGGTCATGCGGATCAGCGTCACTTATGTAGTGATGATTGGCATATCCTCCATGTAAGGCATGTCAGCTTTGTTAAAGCTTTCTTGAAAATACTTATATCAAATGGTTTTCGGCATGTGTCATAGTCGGTAGTAATAAGTACAGTAGATAGAATTGTACTAAGTTAAGAAACACAAACGGTATTACTTGTAGGTAAGTTGAATCTAAAGAAAATATATAATTAACGCAAAAGAAGAAAAAGAAACTTAGCGCCTTTCATACACTATATATTTACACAGATAGGTATCAAAAAGTAGGAATGTTAAATTAACTCTTAGTGTTATTGTTTTCTTACCATGAATGGTTTGCTAATTAATGAGTCTCGTGAAAAGCGAACGTGATTTCTGGTTCGCGTACCTAGTAATTATTATTTTGTTGAGACTTGTCTACCACTTTCTATGTTACGGCCTACAACTAATAATAGTTAAACCATCGACTTAAAGTCTAAACTTAAAATCTATTTCCGGTGAAATAATAAAATAAAGGTAAATTGTAGATTTTTTTTTGGTTTTGTATAATGTCCGGGGTAGGTTTTTTAAAAGAGTGCTGCTGCTAGAAAAGTGTGTGCTATTGTTGATAAAATTATATTCCACAATAGTTATTTTGCTTATGCCCAAACCTGTGTTAAAAATTTCACTCAACTTGTTGGTTATTTTTTTATTAGATTGAGATGACTAACGATTTAACAGTTTATCTGAAGATACTGACACTTGACTACTGCTTCCCTGTATGTCAAAGCAGTAGTCAAACAACATCAAAAGACAAATTATATAGGCTCAGCACACCTTTCAAACCGGAAAACAACAGTTGTAGTACTGCAGCTTAGTGGCAGAATGCTGTCTGCATGGGGAATTTTGCTTCTGTTTGTCTTAAAGATTTATTGAGAGACTCAATATCGAAGTAACCTTTTGAGCAGAGCACGTTCTCCAGTACTGTCTGCAATATGTAGTCCAACGGGTTCAAATCCCGACAGAATAAGAACCAATCTTAAGTTCTTATAAAGTCCAAAACATTGTTCACGAGCCATATGTACTTTATATGTGGCATGGATGTCGCCACCGTTATAATTAAATATCAAGGAGTATTTCTAAATTCCATTAATGAATAGTACATAGTATAAACCGATCGTATATCATAGTACCAAAAATAACACTCGGCATTTCAAACTTCTACCTCTCTCTTCCCGTAGGTAGCTTACAGATCATCTCACCCTATCGCGTATGTGTTAACCGTGTTGGTAATCTTTTATTAATAAATTAATTAAGTACTTAAGTAATAAAGCATAAAACTTTTTATGAAATCGAAAAGTATTATATAATTATGTCCGTCAGTCCCGCTATCCTTGGAACAGATCCATTTACACGGAGTAAATATACACGACAATATAATTTGAGAACTCACTTAGAAATTGGTACAATATTATGTAGTCAATCGCTTAAGTTTGCTTAGTGAAAACAGTACTTTAGAAAATTGTAGGGTAACTTTCATAAAGCAAGTTTAGAATGCTTATTTTTATCATTACCGGTAATGCTAATTTAATATAATTATGGCATCTAAACTGTTTTCAGCTAGTGTTACTGTTTAACATACGTATATGGAAGGTAGTATATAAAATGTGCATGAAATATGCTTTCTAGAGCCATTATTGTGAAAAAGTTATTGGTTTATATCTAAATACAATACATACAAAGTATTTATAGTCTATTAGCAAATGTCCGTGACTTTACTCTTTATATTTTCGGAAGCCCACTCGCCTCCTCCAACTCCCGCCGTCATTTCTCTCCCATCCAACAAATATGCTTAAAGGTGGGCAACGCACCTGCAGCTCCTATGGTGTTGCAGATGTACGTGGGCGATGGTAACCACTTATCATCAGGTAAGTCGCTTGCTCTTTGGTCACCTTCCTATAAAAAAATTGTACTCTTAACTGGCGGATACTTAATCACAGTACCAAAAATACCAAGGCCTTATGAGTTACCAGACTCTGTCCGGTCTGTCAAATATGAAAGCCTTTGTCTTTTTTCGAATGGTGCGTCGTTTCGCATTGATCTTGGTCAAGTAAGAGACTTTAACACAAAACTAGCTATGAAAAAGTTAGCTGACAGCAATCTCACAGAAAGTGGAACTGGGTGAGCCCGGACGGTACCATAACGTAATACGATAAAAATTGACTTCATAATGACGACCAAGCGTCAGTAGTTCAGTAATGTTTCTGTGATCACTACGGTAGAAACCAGCAGTGATTACCGAATGGTAATCGGCACACTGAACCTCAGCATTAGGCACAAGCGGTCTTATCTGATGGAGTCTACGCTCCGTCCATCTCGTGCCTTTATTCAAAACCCCGAGAGTTTTCAAGTCGAATTGCATAACCGCTTTCAGTGCCTAGACGATTGCGTTACAGTGGACAATACGAATAGTAGGCTAGTGGAAACTATCCATGCGGTAGGAGCTAAGTTTTGTAGGATCCACCGCACGCAAAAGACCCAAAAGCTCTCCGATCACACTTTGAAACTCATGAAAGCCAGGCATGAGATGAAGTGGCAGTCTACAACTGATGTGTCATATTGGCAATTTAATCTGAACAGATATAGAAATGTATGAGGCAAGATATACGCAAATTTAATACATCCTGTATTGGAAATGCGATGGAGCGGAACAAAGGATTTAAAAGTCTGCGCCAGAGATCTGTCTATCGGAAAGAGCCAACTGTCCAAGTTAAAGACCGAAAGTGGTGCAGTTATTCCCGCTGAAGTAGAGATTTTAAGTGAGAACGAGAGATTTTACGGACAACTGTACACATCGTCATTGAAACCACATACTGTTGTGAGTAACGACCCAAGAGCCAAGCTTATCCGACATTATTCCGATGACATCCCAGACGGGTGTCTTAACGAGGTTAGTATGACTTTAAAAAGGAAAGGCGTCGGGGAGGACGGAATTACAACTGAGTTTCTGAAAACGGGTGGAAAATCGGTACTTGTAGTTCTTCGGAAGCTGTTTAATTCTGTCATTCATGGCGGTGTTACGCCAAAACCGTGGAGCAGAGTGTGGTTGTTCTATTCCTTAAGAATGGGAGATAACTGTCTATTGAAGAACTATAGACCGATATTGCTTCTAAGCCCCGTCTACGTGCTATTCTCGAGTCGACGACTTCCAGCCTCCAGAATAAGCAGGATTCCCAAAAGGGTCTAGTGCCATATACTACATACATACTCATCCCCAGATTATATTGAGGAGTACAATTTATCATTCCTAATCGTTGACCATGCTGAAAAAGGAAGGACAAAATTACTAACTAGTCAGTAACATTTCAATTTGTAAATCTTCACAACCAACTATCAGAACCATTGACCAGGAAAATAAATATCACGACATATTCGCTGAGTTCCCTGGCATTACGCAATCATCAACAATGAAAAATTCTCTGAAGCACCACGTTGAGCAGTAAGTAATCTTTACATAATACCGTCTGCAAAAATTCTATTATTGTTGAACATATATTGTAACTTCTACCAGCTAGTTCAACGACTATCGGAAGTTTCCTTTACATTTCTTAGCAACGATTCCACTTCCCATCTTTTAAGGTGACCAGGCACAAACATTTTCAACAAGAAAACATCAAGAGACTTTTTTGTCTAAACAAATTTCTTTGAACAAATCCCGGTATGTTGTAATCCTGTATACGTATCTAAAAATATCTGCATTTTAATTTCAAGTAATTTAAAGTTAGCAGTTTTTTATCCAAGATTCTTTTAAATCAGCTTTAAATTATATAAGTATAGTTTTACTACACTACTACTACAAATTGTGATTAATACTCGCGAACATAGTGTGCTCAAAATGAGATTGCCTGGAAGAAATTGGTTCTTAACGATAAGGGCCCCTATTGTAATTTTTTTATTGTTTATTCAAATACTCTTTGTTGTTAAGTGTAATGGTGTACAATAAAGTATATTTCATTAATTCATTCATTCATTACTCCGACATTGAGTCTCTCAAGAAATCCAAACAGATTCAGGCAGATATAAAAATCAGAAACAAAGGAGACAGTTAGTAAATCCATAGACTTTAAAGTGGCTAGAGAGATTAAATGCCTATATCAAAGCCAAAGGTTTTAATTAACATGTAACTTTCATTATTATGTTTCTTTAAAAAATATATGCATTTTAACGAGTAACAGAACTTATGGCAGTACTAGGTATATTTCATCAAGGAGTTGTGATTTTTTAATGAGCAATTATAACAAACATAACAATGCGAGCATGTTGCTTTTACTTCGCTTGGATTACATCGTTCTCGTACATCTAAGATATTTTATATAAGAGTAAGTTCTCTTTCATTATGTCTTATCAAACATAGAAATAAATGTTCTATTTACTGTTTATTGATTGACTAAAAATAAATATACTCAAATGAATTTAATAATTTATATGTATTACGGTATATGCAGGTGGTAGATATACATGGTACCCGAGCGGCTGGTGCTCGAATGGCTGCTCGAATGGCCGGCTCGACAGGGATAGTACCTCGGCCTCGTAGAATACCGTATTAGACTAGAGCCTTGTGCTTCTGATTTTGGTTCGGTGAGTGAGGCCTAGTCCCTTCTCTACTCTCTCTCTCTCTCACTCCGCCTCCCAAAATATCCTTAAACAACGCACCTGCTCCTCTGGTGGGCGTCGGTAATCACTTATCCTTAGGTGAGCCACTTACTCGATTGCCCTCATACACATAAGAAATAAAATCATTGACGAATTAAAGAAAAAAATTAACTAGAGTTCGTTCAGTTAGTAAAAATAAATCATCAAGAAAACCTTCTACGGTGTAGGTAGTACCAAAATTAAAAGTTCCGAAAAAGAAATTTTAATTTCTGAACAAACCAGTGAGGGGGAGCAGCAAGACACAATGAAACAAACGCTTCTAATGTTGATCCTTAGTTAACAAAGGATATTTCTCGTTACTGTCAGGTTATTACGCAATGCTATAAAGAATTACCGGTAAATGTACGCTCTGGGACGTAATTGTCACGTTTGACCTAAATATACATTCTATTATTACCACTTTTCTTTAACTTTTGTAGAAGCAAATTTGTCAAGCGTAACAAGTGATTTTCATGTAATTTCTTGTCAAAGAAAAAATAACAATTTTTTTAACAGAAGAAATGTGACTATACAGTCATGTGGATATTGAGTATGGACTAAAAGTTTCCAATGTCCATGCTGCTTAGCATAGCGATGAGGATCACCTACACAGGCGTATGTTGGTGCTTATATGTATCACTACATCTGAAACGAGTTCAACGTAACGCATTTCGTAACATATCGTTGCACCCCATTATTGAAATTCAATCCTGAAATTTCGGAAATAAATTGCACTGACTACTATTCCTTCCTTTACAACGCTGTTAATAATATCCAAATAGTTTATAGCGCTGGGAGACTTTTGTGAGAATAAGAACGAACCATGAAATTGATCGATAAACCTACTACTGCGCATATTGGTACTAAAATATCGCGACGTACACTTATTTTTATTGAAGTAAGTTGTCACATCAACCGCGGTGTTCTGTGATACCACCACTGCATAGTGTTTGTTATTTTTATAGCATGTCGTTTGTAGGGGAGGACTTGCAGTCGAGAACAATAAATAAGCTCATTAGTTAATAGGGGTCACTAGTATATCAAAAGTATTCTAGGACATATTAGAACTCTTCTTTTAGTGAAAAAGACCGCCTTTCATGTCACGATTTAAATCGATTCCTGATGCGATGGCTTTGGAGGCAAATTTAAATATCAATACGTTAGTAGCGGAACCGTAAAGAGTATTGTCATCAGCGAAGTACCAGTTCGACTTTATTATTATTACTTTTGATATCTCGTGTGAAATGGGGTTAACGTGGATAGGGTTGTCGAGAGAACCGAGCCTTGCTGAACGCCCACCCTTTTTTGCTACCGGAAAACGTATCCTCTCCCCTTTGTAGCGAAAAGTGCGATTCGACAGATCGGGACGTGTGCAGCCGTTTACTGTTGTAATAGTAACAAACCGCCGGGATATGGAAAGTCGGTAAAAAATATTTAAGAGTGCGTATTAATACGTTTGTTTGTTCATTCAGCAGTCCGATGTTTCTATTTTCTTTATTATCTCTAACTATTCAAGGACACACATAGCCAAGGACTTTTAAAATCATAAAGGACATTAGAAATCGAAAGAAATTGTAACTGGTAAAAATGTCCAGTTTCCTAAAGATGTTTCGATTAGTGTCATCTATAAAATTTTACATATACTACGCTGGATACATATAAACTAGTGTTTACAAGCTTGCTTGTAGTGAATCCACAAAAATCGTGTAAACGCTAGTTTTCTGTCGCCTATCTTTCCTATTGTTTGTGTTACATATATTCTTAACCACGTTGTTTGTTTAACTTCGATCTATGTAATATATAACTATTGTTATTGAAAGCGAAATTAGGCAATAAAATAAAACATTTTTGGATGTTAAAAGTTTTTGTAAAGTTACGCCTGATTCTATCAAATAGGTCTTAAAGTACCATAACGATAGAATTTATAATGTGGCAATATAAGTTAATTAAGTATTTTTTTATTATCACCAGGTTTTAGTTACTTAACACAGGGCTGCAGTAACCACTTACCATCAGCTGGAATTATACCTCGGTTTTCACTCTAATCCAATAAAATCCTAAAAGGGACTGGCTTAAAAACTTTACCTTGGTTCGTTCAACAGTTAGATTCACAATACCCACACGATATGTTTTGTCTATATGTAAATATCGAAACATTCTCGGCGCATTCGCCAGTCCGAAAGTCATGTTTTGTAAGTACTCCATATATCCATTCGTTAGAATAAATACGGTTCTATATACCAACTTCAAAGTATTAAACAAATAGTTTCCTGTTAAAATCTTTAGTTAATTTTTTCAGCGAACAAAAATGTACCACCCAAAGTCCTTAATTTTGATTGCCTCCACCCGAGTGAGGTCCGCCGCGGACCTACCAGGTACTTTTTAACGAATAGCAAGAACTAACGTGGAAAAAAAACATGTCTTGGTTTTATTTCTAATTAATATAAATAAAAATAGGATGCTAACATTAACTTCGAAACGAATTTCACAAAACTTTATTAAGTTCTTAAATAGAAGTGAAAAAAATATGTGAAATGGAATACTACTTTTAATAGTGTATACTACAGATTTATAGTATTATTAATTAATGATCAAGTAAATTTTTCTTTGCTGGATTTCTTCAATCTGTGTTTTTCAAGAACGCGTAGAATGTATAAGAGCTTCGAACAATCTAAAAAAAAAAATATGTACAAAAAATTGTTTTTGCATTTATAAAAAGTTTAGTGGCTTAGATCGGCGGTGCCACCTGGAACACTACAATCTTGCTGTAAGTTACATAAAACATATTAGAGGTAAATTAAACAAAAACAAAATTGGGGACATTGACAAAAAATAGTTATAAACAATAGCCGTATTACTTAATTCATAATAGCTACTTACTGAAACAAAAGTAGTATTTGAAAGTGGCACGATTATCCATGCCATAGGCAGTATGGGTTTCTTTAATTTTTCCATAAATATGAAGAGATATTTTCGATGTTTCACAGGTGTCTCGAGCCAGTTCATAAAATAAGCCGACTCTATGAGCTTCTCACTCTACTAGAAAATAGTAGAATTTTAATTCCCTGTTTGTTGTTTTGTCAAACTGTTTTAAACCATTTGGTGCTATATGTTAAACCAATAAAAATGTAATCTTATAAATGAGTTTAAAGGGGTGACCGTGGTCTTTTCCTTTCGTTTCGTTCCCTTTTTTATTCTAGTAGGTATCGTAGAAGCCGACCAATGAAATCGCCTTGATATTGTCATAGCAATCACCAGGAGAAAAACCAACGACGAGATTTTCACCCGTCACATTAAATAGGCAAGAGTATTATATATATAACATATTTTAAGATAAATTTTACACTTACCGCATGCGTAAGTTCGCTGCCATAGAAACAATATAAAAAAAGTTGAGACAACATACACAACAAATACAAAATCATCGATAAATATTCTATTGAAGCTTTATCAATCTGAAAGCATTAAGATACTTACATGGTAGCTTTTCCTCTAAATATATATTTAAATTCTTAACAAAATAATCTACATAAACTTACACCCACTAATCTGTAACCAGTAGTACATAATATCCATCCGCTAAATAAAAACTGAACCAATATTGCACTGCCGTATATGCTTTCAACCTTTTCGTAAAACCTAAAAGGAGTATATCAAAAATTATACAGCTAAAAAAACTAGAATATATGCTTTTACAACCTTATCACCATTTGTATTAAATTTACTTTTTTCTTATAATAAAGGTAGTGTTTAAGGGTATTCTAAATATATGTCATATAATCTTGATTAATAATAATGATGATTAATCTTGTTAAGAACTAAATGGATATACCAAAATCAATCAAAATCAAAATCTTTATTTTTCGTCATGGGAACATAAATTTTACACGCCAAAAGTCATATTTGTTAATAAATCACCGTTTCGTAATGAGTTTCCTCTGACGGAGAAGAAACAGTCGAAAAAAAAACCCCGAATCCCCTTTTAAGTTATTTTTTAAATATTTATTTTTAAAAAACACATTACAACTTTTAGATCTACCATCCATGTATTTCTTTATATTACTGGGATTTTGTTGTAGAACCGTATACATTGCCTCATGAATGAGGTACTGACTCTATAGAGTCTAGTAACGTCTGCTAGTTTTGTCTGTTCCTAGTATTTTTCCTTAAAATATCTATACGTTCCTAGATCATGTGCATTACTATTCTTATTAAATATGTATATTGATAGAGCGAGGTTAAAATATTTCTTTTTCTAAATTTACTTCTAAGAGATGCACTTGAATTTAGATTATTTATAACTTTTATGGCTTTCTTATGACTTATGACGAATATTATTTGTATTTCAGATGCACGTCCCCTCACCAAAATATACCATCTGTGTATATAATATACCAAATTTGATTAAGATATGGAAATAATTAAAATGAACTATTCTAGTTGTTTCGACATTAGTCCGACTTCATATTTTCCTTACGATATATCCTGCTAAACTTTGCTTCAAAAGTTATTCCATGTAAAATAGTGGTATCCACTCTCACCATTAAAAGTTTACCATAAGGTTTCAATAACATTAAAACATATTTTTACCATGAAAATGAAATAAATGATATTATTTACATTGTTCAGCACGTCATGCGTAACAATTTGTTGCTTGATTTTAAACATTAATGAAATCACCAGTAAATTATACTATATCATGTTTATTCCTTACTAATTAACGCAAGTCATTAATGTAAGTAAGAAATAGAAACGGGCCGAGAATCGAGCTCTGCGGAACGCCCGTTGTTACTGTCGACCCGGAAGAACTCTCACTATTGGTTACAACTTTTTGAAGCGCTGTAATTCTTATGCCATAATGATATAGCTTACTGATAAATGTTTCATGGTCGATGTCCCTGAAGAGATCATAAAAGACACCCAAAGCATTCTGTGAATGCTCCCTGGCCTCAAATATATACTAAACAGCTCTCGACCAGCATCGGTGGTAGAGCGACCCTTTGTATAAATATACATATGTATATTGTATATGTATATTATTCGAGATGTCAATTAAGTAAGCCGCAATGGACATCTGTGCAGTCGCGCATATAAATTCAGGATGAAAACTGTTAAAAGGTCAAATAAATAATAATTTATTTTAAATTGACGCTACTTCTACAACTTTGTTATTTATATCTTGAAAATGTGTAATTTTGGAGGACTTTGTTACATAACGTCCTGATTGTGATATCACATATCAGGATATAACATGAGTATGTGGAATCAGAAATCGATTTATATAAGTTATATAACAGGATAGGTTATAACAGCATATTTAAATGGCAAACAAACATCTTCCACATCCTACTATTCGCTACACCAGGAGATAGATATGACAATATGCGAGCCTAGTCACGAGGTTCACTTCTGGGGATAGTAAAAAATATTTCAATTACGTGATAACTTCTATGTGATGCAATAACATATTTTTAAACTTTTTGTGAAGTATATTATTAAAAGATTCTCCAGAAATTCTAGATTTTTCTTTACAATTTTGAACAATATTTTCCAGTTCGTATCTGAAATAAAAATAGGTTTTTAGTGTATTCAATGGTGCATGGGCATATGCCTTATTAATAATTTAGTTACTTATGGTTATTACACGTGTGATATACTTATCCTCGTGCCTGACATCCAGAAAGTCAAAGATTACAGATTTCTACGGGCTAACCCTAACGAACGGGATTCTTCATGCGATTTTTCTATCCTTTTTGAAGTGAAACTTCTTTAGCATCGTTGTGATTTGAAAATTAGATGAAACGAAAAATCGACAGAAAAGGCGAAGTATATGCCTAACACTTGCTTCAGCCTGTGCCATCTACGTATATATGTTTATACGTATGCTATTACTTGTCTTTGCGCCTGCGTACAACGAAGCCTTCGGAAAATGTGTCATAAGCAACGTGGTGTATTATTCACGTGTTTTATTTTTTTGCATTTCGTTGGTCAATTAATTTATGTTAATTGTTTAACACATCTGTGTTAATTTGGCCAATAATTTTATTTATGTAAATTATATAAAATTAAATTTATTAATATTAGTAAATTTGTTGTATTGATTTTACTCAGAATAATGTTTGTCTGTATTTAATAAAATTGTCGTGAGTATCGGCCGAAAAAAAAGTAAATAAGGTGAAATAGGTCGCAAAAATAATACGTGTTATTATAATATACCTTAAATATATGAAATGTAATATTGTGCATTCAAATTTAAAATAATTTTTAAGAGTGGTATAAAAGTAATAAACCTTTTAATTATCCTAATACTCCTGTTACTCAATATTTATCTCATTCTCGTGTAGGCTGCTTTTCTGAAGTTTCACTTCTGCCGTGTGTGAATTACACACACACACTTTTTATTATTATTAATGAACGTATGTATGATCTACATATTTTATACAAACCTTAATATATTTAACTGTGTTGTGCACTGTTCTAGAAAAAATGCGATCAAAACGTCAATTGTTGTATTATTAACAGCAAGCCATGAAGTCTGAACCCAAATATAAAATAAGGCCACATAAAAACTGAAAGAAAAGGTAATAATGAATAAAATAATTAAATGTAGGTATATGAGTGACTTAGACACTACTTCCTAAACCTTCGATGCCCTCCGATATTATCCCATAAACATTACATTGCACACGGGAAGGTAAATACGAATGCCTCTGCATTGATGTCTATAGTTCCACTATAATATGTCCCTTTTAGTTGATAATTTTAAAGTTGATATTTTGGAAACTATTACCGTGGTCATAAAATTTGTAGTAAAATACTTGTAAGCACAAATATTCACTATCTATTATACGTCAATTAATTCCTCAATGTAATTTTTTTGTTTTAATCAAAATATGGGCTTTATGGTTGGCGGAATTAAAGTAATACCAAACCCTAGTCATGGGTGTCGTGGTACGATGTGCTGATAACCTGTTACGTTTTGTCACTGTATACAATTTTGTCATATGTAGATGTTACAACTGTCCACGAATTATGCGCAAACTTATGCTGTGGAGTGTTTATTATCTGTGTTAATTCTGCATCTGAAGAGTAAGTATATGTATAGAGCAAGGTGGAATCCCTTTTCAGCATTTACATATTTTATACACATTCTTGAAAAAAAATTATGGCCGCAACATCCTATTTAAAGTACGCTTGAAATACGCTCAATTGCAATTACTTTGTTTATAATTCCTTTGTGCTTTAAATAAATTATTTTCGATAGTCCCAGAGTGAAAGGGAGATGGCATTTACATATAGTAACAATGATACCAATGTACTTTCTGTGTTCGAATCGATTTTATGTTATAACGTAATAATAAAAAGTGCGTAGGCACATCGTCGTAGTCAAAACAGAGCGCTTTGTGTAGATAAACTCATAGGTATAGGTGGGCGGCGGTAGTGAGGTGAATGAACTCTCATAGCATTAACCACCTTCTAGACTATACTTCATAGTTGTATACACATATTGACATACATTTTTTACATTTTTATTTAACACTACTCCTATTCGTCGTATGTTGGTATGTTTCGGTTCCAGAACGGTGGTAGGTGGCATGGTGAATACGCTCCATTTGATAGCTTTAGTTATGACAAAATTTTAAAATATAAAGAACAGTACTACTATCTTGACTTACTGTGAACTAACATTGACATTGAAAGGTAGCCAAATAGAAAACTCAACGTATTTTCCTTGCAAGAACAAAATAAATGGGTATAAAACCCAGAGGAAACAAGTTATAAGTGCTGAAATATTTGATCCGCGTAAAACTAATTTTGCTTCCCGTGCTGTCCGTTGAAGAAATTTCTTGTGTATTTCGTCCTGCTGATTGAACCAGTGACCTAAAAATGTAGTAAACAGTTCACAATTTAATACATTTAATTCACTATCAGTCAAACTAGAATTTTTTCGTACGTAAAGGGAGTACTATACTGGGAGTTTCTGACTGAGAATGAAATCTGTAAGGAGTATCTCTGCTGTAGTATACTGCTTCCGAAACAGGGTATCTTAACCAAGCGAAGAAGGGGACATGCATAGCACATATACCCAATGACATACATTACATACAAAAATTATTTTACCGACCATATACCTGAAATTTTAAAATTTTTGTGGTTATGGTAGGAAAAATTTCCTTCCTTCTTCATTATCCTGTTAATAGTCCACTGCTCTAAGAGCAAAATTAAGTAGGTGGACTGCAAATATATGCTTCTTCATAACAGTCGATTTTCTGACTATATCGATGGATGTGATATATTTTATGAAGAATCATAGAGAATGGCAAATTTCTATCATTCATATACTCACTTGATAGTTACTAACATAACTTCCAAATATTCAAGTATAAAAAGTTGCTTTACGATTCACCAGATCAATAAATACTGCTATACGATGTCACCTACCATAATACAGTCCAAATGGTGTTACGTCTAGATAATGTTCAATGTTGTCTCCCATTTTAAAAGAAAATCTCCAAACGATACAACTTAGTCCATACCTTTCATAACTTCCAGAAGTTCTTGAACTTGATCAGCTTTTATCATCATTACACTTTCTTTATATATAGAATCAAAATGAGTTAATAACAAGAACATAGTACCCATTACAGTATCTAAATCATTGCGAACCTGTGAAGTAAAATAATTTAATTAACTCAATCGTATTTCAAAATTAAGAAACACGTTGAATACTTACTTCATACACTTTCATTATTTGTTGCATCGTATAAATTATCGTAACGATTAAAATGAATTTCATGTATATTCTGTGAAGTTTTTTGTGCAAAGGTGGTGAGCTAGGATCTATTTGAAAATAACCTCCAAAACGTATGTTCAATAAATGTGGCTCTAAACTAAAGTATGACCATTTTTGCTCCATTATACTTAAGAATATCTGTCGAATAAGTGTATTTGTACAAGAATAAGAAATGTGAACAAGATATATATACTTCAAAAGACTTTATCGAACTGTTTTTAATGACGAATTAACCTTATAATTTTCATAATTATAGTTTATAATGGCATAACGTGATATCTGACGTTTTAATTACGTACGCAGCATTTTAAAAATGAAAAGTTCTTCATTAGTTAGCTTGCTTACTTTTTAGTACTTATTAGTGGAGTTAATAAGTACAGTAAGTCTATAATTAAGACACAATGCAATTTAGCTAGAAAATTCTTCCATTTAGACAGCTGTGTACGAAATTTTAATGAAAATGTGATTTATTTTTCGAGATCCCTATCTTTTAGATAATTTTCCTTTCCTGACCCTTATGAAACGAGATTAGAAGGAGATAGATTTTCATATAAGTATGACTCAACCAAACGTCAGATTACGATTACCAAACCACCCACCAAATGTGGTGATTGCGGCAAACCTACGACTATTTAAAGTTGCTGAACAAAAAGAAGAATGAACATTAAAATTATAACAAAATTTAAGATTCTAAACATTTTTTATTAACGAGAATTTCATAATGTACATTTCGATCTTTTTGCACATCTATCTAGTATTAGATGTCTATGATATAATTATAAAAGACTATAACAATAAAAAAATTAACCGAGAGTATCTTACAGCATAGACAAAACATACGAAAAGGGTTCAACAATACCGTTCTGAAACTATAATGTTACCTTTTAGCTCATCTGGGTCGAAAAGGGAAGTAAAGTGGCGCTGACACAACGTTTTCTTTGTTGCAATTGCTACGCACGTAATGAGCCACATTACACTTCCCTACTCCATACACTGGCCATATTAACAGGTTCATTACGGGAACCAGTTAGTTATGTGACTAACATTATTGAAGAGATAATCTTTGTATCTCCAATTCTAAAAATAAATAGTCAATAACTGTGAAATCAATTTATTTTGATGCTAGTAACCTTATGTATAGAAAAGTATAAGTAGTGTGTAAGTGTGTACCGAAATCACCACGCTTGATGGCAGTTTGTCTACTTCAGTTTCTAGTAATAAATAATGAAATATTGTCTATGAATCGCATTACATGATAGTTCGCACCTTGGATTATTTATTGTCAAGATATTTAAAATGTTATGATATTCCGCCATCTAGTAATCTAAAAGAACTCTAATTTGAATTATTGACATGTAGACTTAACTTTTCAGTAGTTTAAGAGAAAAGACATCTTAAGATAATGCGCTTCATATTCCTACCTACGAAGCTGGGGTGTGTTCACTGCTGCCACTTTCGAACAATATTGCCGCATATTCCATATTGAAACATATTATAGTGTTCTACTAAAGGCTTGTATGGTTCATTCGTTTTGATTAATTATTCAAAGTACAATGATTTACAGACATATGAGATAATGAGCTTTTACAGAATTTTACGGTAAATAAGGTTTCAATTTTATTTTCAATTTAAACTTAATGTTTGTTAACATATAATATAGTTCTTCTCTTCTTCTTCATCATCAGTCTATGAAAGTTCACTGCTGAAAGATACTCATACAACATACACACCCTGAAATAGGTCATACCTTGTAAATGAAAAAAAAATATGTTTTGCAATTTATTTATTCCTCGTGCTCGGCGAAGAAGACAAACAACGTGGGGAATCCGGCATGTCTGAGAAATGACAAAAATATATTTCTAGAACATGTGAAAACCGCTATTCCACCCTGGAGTAACATGGCGGACACTCAAATACTGAGCAGGAGCTTTTTCTCTGCATTTGAATAATCGCCTGCTACTATTTTATTTTTTGCCAATCGAACTTTTGCTTACGATTTAATTACACACATTATAAAATCTAATAGCTGTTATAAGCGTAAGATATTTTCCCTTATTCCCTTAAAGAAAATATTTGATGTACTAAGATTTAGTAAGTAGTCAGTCCGTTATTACGTCCCTTTTTTTTAATTTCAGCTGTAGGTATTTTTTTGTTGGAAACTGATAATGCTGTAGTGTGCATAAATTGAACGGCTAATGGAAATACCACGGAGATTAGTTTTATCACATAAAGGTATAACCACTTAAATCTCGGTGCAGAACGAACTTTTTTACATGTTTCTGTAAATACTTTCCTGATCGATTTTTTTACATATACACATAAATAGGAATAGTAAACATCATCTTTCATAATAAATTTTTACATACGTTTAAAGATATATGTTGAAATGATAAAAGCAATAATAATTGTAATGATCATGTGTTTACACTTTTTGTGCCCATCTCAATTGTACTAATTATTTTTTCAGTTTCAATTCTTTATTGGCAAGAGCTGATGCCCTGTGACTGTACTTTGTAAAAGTATCTGCTCCTTACTTACTTACTTATTTAGTTTAAGGGCTTGTTTTAGACCAATCGATGACAAGGTAAAAGATTTCTACCCAGGCACAGACAGGATTATAGTAATAATCTGTATTGCAAAACGTATTGCTTTTTAACAATAAATTGACTTGAATTGAATATGAGAAGTATGTCAATATGTAATTAATGTGTTGATATGTAATTTAAGTAGTAAAATAATTAAAGGCTAAAAATATATGGGGAACAGATTATAAAGAAGATGCCGCTAAAAGAATATAAAACAGCAGAATGTAGATGCAAGGACAGAATCCTTTTGGGTACAAGGGCAATGGGTGCAAAAAAAACTTTCATTAAAATTATCCTTCCTGAGCGAAAGTTGGAGCTAAGTGTTCTACACACAATAGTTCATGATCTATATAATTTTGAATGTGGAAATTACGTCTGTAAATATCCCACAAACCCAGAAGATCCCCTGCAACGTGGTAACGGTTTTTGTAAACTTAAATAGTAAGCAGCTGTTATGAAGTCGCGCAGGAACCTCAAAGGTTAACTTCATCCGGTTGAAAACAGAGGAAGATTATTCTCGTTTAAGTATTAAAAATCAATCAATCACTTTTCCTTTGATGCCTATGTGTGGTCAAGGATTTATTTAACATTTTCTATGATTGAGTAATGAAGTTTCTACATAGTGATTTATATAAAATCTATTATTTAAGTTACGTCCCTTAAATAATAGATTTTAAAACCTTCAAAGTTATAACTATTACCGTTTTAGTTATATTCCTAAACTTATACTTTAAATCATAAATATTCAGCTTTCTGAGTTTATAAGTTAAACATCGAAATTATAAACCTGAATAACTTATAAACAAAATAAAAAAATTAAAAAAAAATTCTTAGTAAGTTCAAAGATATAATTGGAAACGCTCAGCGGCCCGGCTTTGCGGCAAAGTCGCTTTTAATAGTCAACGTCTCTTGTATTGAATGTGTAAGAAGATTACTTCTAAGTTCACATTAATATAATCTATTTACGATTTTAGCGCAGCAGCTGTCATTAACTAGCACCGTTGTAACATAAATTACCACGGATTTAGTTAGTTAAGTGAAAACTTGAATCCGCCTTAAACCACATGCCAGATGTTGGCGATGTTTTCTACGGACATAAATATTTCCAAGATTTCACTATACTCGCAAATTTTATGTATATTTGATGAATAAATGTGTTCCATGAATCAATCGCAAATTCTCTGCATAACTAAGATTTTTCCGGCGATCAGGATCACTAAGCGCCCTAGTAACATATAAAGATTTGAACTAATTTGAATTGACTATAGACGCATAGACACAAAGTTAAGTAAAGTTTAATGTTTTGGAGATAGGAGAAAGGATGAGGATGGGGGTCTACCCCGATCTAGCCATCCCATTGGAGCGGCTGTAAAGCCGCCACTTTGCTCAACCACGTACAGAAATTAGTATGAAGTATTTGAATTTTGTCTGAAAAGTGATTAATTAAAAACCTGTTTAGAGTACTAGTTTTATAGAAGTTTACAACTAGACGATAAATATTTGCTGGTTGGTGATAATGCGAATAATTATTTACTGTAGAATACGTGCGGGAAACAAATTATTTACAATGGCTGAGATAACGCAGAGCTACAAGCAGAGTGATAAGGCGATGTTAATATCTTAAACAGAATTAAGGTTGGAATAATATTGTTCATTAACATAATACGTGCGCAAACTTTGAGTAAATTGTTAGTTGTTGCATTATTCGTAAACTGAACAATTTTCAAAAACATATTTAAAAGTTAGAAGCCAAATATCAAAAAAAAGTACCTACACTCAAATTTTTTTTTTTGTAATGAAAACTTCATCAGATGCACCATACACACTTTTTCTGGACAGTCCACGAAACTTAGCCAGCTCGCACAGGTCGGTGATGAAGAATCGAACAAACTCGGCTTCAGTGGACTTCTTTCCGGCAGTGAACGAAACTGAGCCGTCACTCTCGGGTCGGTGACACTGAATCAATTTAATAAATAATATCCATCATATATAATCAATGTAATTATTATTATAAATATTTTTTGGAATTAGATAATAGATAAATAATAGATCAATTGTACTAGATTGCACTTCTATCATGTGGTTGTAAGAACACATTTTTTTTTAATTGAGTCGTTTAAACCTTCTTGTGTCATTACAAATTGAGTTTCATTTGTTTCAACAAATCGATACTTAAATAACCTTGTATTTCATTCATTTATGTTAATTCGTAACATGCCTTTTATCTCAATTAACCGTTAAATTCAAATTGCATACACAATTGTAGCTAATTTTATCATGTATCCTAATTAGGTTTCTATTATCTAAAGGCATAATCTAGTTTATAGCTATTGATGTTTAATCGCAGAGTAATTTCAATCGAAGTTGTTACCCAAACTACAGTATAGTAGTTGTTACCCAAACTGGTAGAGAAACTTATTTAAGCAGATTTATTACGGTATTTTCTAATGTTGCTAGTAAATCAGTATAAAACATTACGTTCTTGTGCAGTATGTGGCTGAGAGGTCATCCCTTTCGTTAATTGATGGTTGTGTCAGGAATCATTAGGTGGGCACACCAAAGTAGCTGTCTGTATATTATGTCAAATAATTGGACAGCGCAGCGGGAATTGCGTGTTTCGTATCTCCGCTTCACCTGGCCAATTTGTGAGTGTCAGTCGCCATCTTTCAGTCACGCATTGCTCAAGAGTGCAACCGCGCGTGCTTGTGAACAAAAGTCACCGCGCGGTGGACGTCTCGCTATTGCCGTTAGATGCAATGGTCTTTTTACCTCCCACGCGTGTGAAAAATATACTAGTGAACCCACGAATAGCTGGAACACTGAGCACACACACGTGGAATATTTGCAAAGATTCCTGTTAATATCGCCGGGGAGCCGCAGACGATTGCAGCGCAGCTGTTGGAGCTGGAGCGCCTTGAGTTATAAGAATGATGTAATAGTTCGGGTAAGTATGATACATTATCGCTGGTCCTTTATCTTAAAACCCCTTAATATCCATATAAATGAACCAGCCTATATCAGGTCTTTTTTGTTTATACATGGGGAAATGCCTAACACATACCCGCCCTCGTGGGGCAAGAACGAGTATCACCGACTGTAACCCCTCGGTGTTCCTTTGCAGGATATCGGCAGTGCCACAGGAATGCTTTTGAATTTCAAATTAAAAATATAATTGAGTTGGGAATCACAATCGACACATTCAAGCCAAGAAAGATTTATTAATAATTTAGCAAAAAGCACAACCGGTACTGCTCTTGGAGGCTCCTTTCGTCTTATAAGACATCGTATCTAAAATCGTAGTCTTAAAGATCAATTCGTTTCTAAACGTTTCTAAACACTAATGTTAAGGATTTATATGATAACGTCATCAAGGTGTAGGCGTCACCGGTGAACAAACGTCTGCACGCAGCGGTATGCTTACCTTTCCTGTTAGGTTCATTGCTCTTTTTGCATACCACGCGAGTGAGAAATGTATCAACGAAATCAAGTAAATTCTTGGGGATACCGCCGCGAAGCCGCAGACGATCGCATCGCAACTGTTGAAGTGAAGATCCCCTCCCATGCAATGATTTACAGGAGACACAGGTAAGGTCTTTGAACACGCAATAACGCGCAGGTTCTTCGTAATTTTATTGTATTAGACTCTACGGTGGGCCTGAGCTATTCGTATTCGGCTGAAGGCTTTCAACATCTGCCATTCCGCAATAATTAAGTGTCGACATTTATAGTCCTCACGGGCTTCACCGCTAATGTTATTTAGGGATTGTAATGATCCACACTTTTAAAAAAATTGCTACGGTCTAGCACCATGTTTTATTATCCATTGTTTACCTAAAAGTAAGTTAAAGGTTGCATTAGCAGAACAAAAGATTAAGTCTACAAAGACTATTGTTTGTGTTACTAAACAATGAAACAGCTACATGAAAGCTCGTGTCAAAAATCCGTTTTATGTAAATATTTGCCATTCCTGACCGTTATGCTTAAACCAGCGTTTTGACTGTATTATTTATTAAGATTTCAATGTTAACTCTTAACAACAAATTCGTTTATAAAGTGTATTTAATTATCTGAGTATTTAATCTTGCAATATACTCCAGTAAATGTAAATGTAAAAGCTGTATTTAATTTTGGTTGATTAATAGAAGCTAAAAAGGGATCAGTGTTAGCATGATAACGTCAACAGTTACTAATACGCAACAATTTTTATTAGAAGATTTATGTTGTAACTTCTAGCTACATCAGCATGGAATAAATGTTATTGAATGATAATATCGTTGGCGCGCGGGGAGGTCCACATAATGAGTTTCTACTCGTTAAATAATAAGCTCGATGAAGACCTTCAAATATCGTAAGTAAAATTATGTTGCTAACTGGAATTCAAAGCAAGTGAAGCTGATGAGAAAAGCTAGTAATTATTGTTATAAAATATAATAAAACAAAATAATGTTAACAAAAGTACGTTGTGAATCTTTTTTTACAAATGTAACATGTAGTTTTTAAATATTTTACACGGTATACAATATTAAAAGTTCAAAAACTTCACGTACCTGTTTGAAAGAAGGACCTGATTGATTTAACGTCTTTGTAAAGATATCATAATTTTTTTTTTATTTATTAGTTAATTTGTTTTGTAAAATATTCTAGCAGATACGTGAATGCTACCTTATACTACGTCCATTTTAATTAACGTGAACATTTCCGCCGCCATGCTTTCCATTTCGAAAATGAAATTCGTACAAACCGACACAAACCTGAGAGTGCTATTTACTTCGATTCAAAGAGACTCAAAGGGTAATAAGCTTTTAGTGATTTAAAAGAAAAAGTGCAAAATTATTAATAAAAACAAAATACAATTTGTTACTTCTTTATTATTTTAACATAGCCTTAAATATTTATTTTTGACTAATTTCTTTTCGAAAAACTTAAAGGTACACCTAGATACTTAAATTAGTTTGAATTTAAAAATATTGCAATGGATTAACTATTACTAACTAGCGATATAAAAACTTTAACCCAAAATTTAGTACAAGTATTTAGATGAAAATCTCTACTTATAATCAGGATCTTCTGATTTCTGGTAAAAGTTTTATGTATTAAGATCAAAAGGTTCTCAGCTGTCACATGCGTCTTACTCGTGAATGTTTATGGGGACTGGTCTGCTCGAGCTTGCAGCGCACTTATGTTTTATTTTATTGTAGATTTTTGTATTGCAATAGCCCGCTGCTAGTTACCTTCAGTTCAGTTCAGTTTATATTAAATTAAATATAAATCGTATTTCTTACCCCTGTTACTTCTTTCGCAAAGAAACTTCATTGGATTAAGTAAGTAGATTAAAAAAAAAGTTTGATGATCGTAATTTTATACTCTTAATCAAAGAGTAAAGAATTGTCATTTTTTGTGTTATTTTCGTATCACCAAAACATATAGTTGTGATACGATAAAGTTTGTCTTTAACTCCATCTACATAATATGACGGAAAATCCTGAACAAAACATGCAGTTTGTTACTTACAATGCTGAGAGTGAAAAAAGTTTTTTTTCTGTGTGTTCGCAGAATTGACTAGAATAAAATACCCAATGTCACGTCTACATTTTAGTCCTTTTAGTTTCACCAGACTTAATATCCGCCGTGTGTCAAAATGTATTTGTACGAGTCCTACAAATCAAACCCGAGATGAATTTCATAACTGGCTATCGTGGCTATGGAATAAATATTTTGAGCATAATTTTATGCTGTGACTTAAACCGTACTCACTAAAAATGGACTCGTGTGTAAAAAGAATAGAGTTTTATAATTTTTAATCTCTCTGTCCTTTTCTATCGAAGAAAAAGTAGTCGAAAAAAATGTTTCTGAAGTATTCTTAAATATTGAATACTTCCAATACTTCTTAAAAGACTGCATCTTGCATCTTTCTGCATGCACTTCATCTTTTAATATTTTTTGTTGTACTTATGTATTTATTTATTGGATTGGACATTAAGTATGCCAAAAATGTACTTGTTTTAATTAAAAAAAAATACTTTTGTTACACCAATGCACCGTGAACGCTGGACGAGCGTCACCTCATAACCCTACCAAAATGGAACATACATTTTTTGCACTCCTTAGAAAGCTTTGTCTCTGTGAGGTATTTACACGTATAGTCTTAGTGTCCAAGCAAACGATACAAAGCGCAAATAAATTTCGAAAAACTCATTTGTAGAGAGGTTCGAGCTCAAGTCTCTTATCGGAGGCAGATCCTTTAACCAGTCAGCTATCGTGATATCAAATTATATGAAAACATAATTTGAAAGTGCAAAATTAAAATAACCATATGGAAACAACCTAAGTACCTACTGGATAATCCTTCGTTGTAATTAGCGGAACCGAAACATTATAGACTAGTGATGCGGAGCAGCATTACTGGTGCGAGAATACCGGTACTGCCCTTATCAACACGTCTAGGAGCCAACGTGGTGAGTATGGGCCGCTCTAAGAAATGTATGGAGGTTTGCTGCCACTTTCTTGGAGAAGTTTATGTTTAGCTATGGACTTTAATAGACTGATTAAGAAGAAGTACTGAATATGCAATTACACTAGTCTTTAAATATTTATGCTTATCAATTTTATACACAATGTTAAGTTTAGATCATCTTCAGCAATCCAGAGCAATCTGTTATAAGGATTCTGAGTTCTTCATGCACAACCCATGATACACAGAAGGAACAAGTTCATCACCAGGATGCGCAGCTTCATGTTTGCAAAGAGAGACAAAGTCGACAAAAAATTGAAGAAATTTACATACATAATACGCTCAATAACAAGATAAACAATTATGATTTATTCGGGAGTATAATGTAAGTTAATACGGTAAAAAAAATGGGAAATACTTAAATACAATGAAAGTGTGACAAGATCGTGTGGAGATCGTATCATACAGTAAAGTTTTTGATGGAACTATAATAAAAACTGATAGTTTTCGGTGACAATAGCTCTGTTTCCTATTTGCACAGGAATTTAGTAATACCTTTCACTCAGGTAACAAAGCCAAATTACTATGCGGATGTTATAAGCGGAGCTAGAATTTACAGTATTGTATTTTTACTCTAAATTTGTACTATATTTGATTTAATTGGCAATAATTCGTTTGCAGTACAAGGTGGGTAAGATACAGAATCAAGGAAGTGAATTAATAAACATTTGAAAACATTTCATAGATAAAAAGCTAATTTCATCAACAATACATTAAAATAGACATCGCCTTATACCGCCTCGGTCATTTGAAAGAAACCTTGAAATGCAAAATGAAAAGAAACTGTCCCGTAAAGAGCTCTATTCACTGTGTGTATATATATGTGGATATATAGGTATTTTTCTTCTTTTTTCAACGCAACTAAATTTCCATGTTTCATTAATAAAAATACGACTTTTCTAACAGTCTCTTTTTAAACAATTTGGGTCTGTTTTAATCTTCCTGTCCCTATCGACTCCTTGGCTGTGGAGGGCAGGGAGAGGATGAGAATGAAAAATACTAGCCATCCCACTACAGGTAGCCCAGTAAACATGTTTTTTTTAAATTTTTAGAACTATTTCGATTCATACTCCATCCCTGGTGTACTGGTATACCTGTACAGTAATCAAGTAGTACACTTAACACTTTTATTACCCAATACCATAACAACATAGTAAGTTATGAAATAAATAATTATATCTTTATTTTCTTTAGCCTATTGAAGCCCAATGCTGGGCCTGTTCAAGGAAGTATCAGCAAAATCTGACGTAGTCTACAGCCACTATTCATCTCGAAAAGTCATCACGCTAAACAAGCGGTTAGGTGAGAGCAGTTGTGACTTCCATCATTGGTATATGCGACTTAGGCGGGAGAAGTGATGGGATATTCCCTTACGCTATATATGTCTCATATCAATAAGATGACATCAATAACATAACTTATGCAAACTGTAACACTAAATTTAACACTAGTAATTATTAAATATTTATACCAAATGTACCACAAAATATTTATACCACATTAACTTATAAAAATATGACTATGGGCCATGTGTCTGAAAATAAATAATAATAATTATTATTATTACAACTGTTGGGGGACAACCTATTATCTCTTCAAGCTGTATTAGATATTTCGTAAACTGTGGTTGCTTATACTGCCAACTCTTAAAATCTGTCTGTTAACAGTAGGCAGTATTATCACCACTGCCTACCCCAGGAACAATTACAGGCGAGAGTGTGTAAGTTTTGTTTTCTTTTATTTTGTAATACAGACTGTTTTATAATATTGTAAATAGAAATTTGACTGCATAGAGGAAGTAACAATATTGCAGGCAACTACCTATATTAAAATAAAATTAAAATTCATCTACAATAATTTTTAAATTTTCATAGTAAACTCCGTAAATGATAGTTTCATTTTATATGTATAGTATTGGCGTCAATACAAGAAATCATTAAAATTTACCTATGTATATTTTGAAAGTATTTTAAACGATATATTTATAATAAAATTTATGAGAGTACGTTATATGTATGTTTTACATTTTTTATTTATGAAATGTCTTGCCAAGATTATTGTTCATTGTATCACAGTCAAAGCTTTCTTCACGTCAAGGCGATTATACCGATTTATTTTTGCTTTAAGAATTATGAGCCCCGCGCTGATTTACGTGTTTAAAAATACCCTTATAAAACGTGTGATGTATGCCAGCACATTATTTCTAAAATAAATTCACACAAATTAGTATCGTTTTTTGACTAGACCAGTCTTTACAAAATTCTGCTTTGCGTTATATAATTAAATGAGATACGGAATAACCTTGTGGTATCGGCCATAAGGATCTGCCATGGCTCTCATGGGTGACGTAAGAGGCGACTGAGGGAAAAGCCTTAAATATCGCAAAAAACGTCTCGACATTACCTGATCAAAATTAAGCAGAAGGATGTCGGGTAGCAGCTTCTAGGGTGCGAGGTGTCTGGTACTGCGATCGCCAATCCGATCACCGAGCGTGGCAATGGTGGCGAATCCTCCTTATGGGAGAAGTCTATGTTCTCCATTGGGCTATTTATAGGCCGGTAAGGATAGAATATAGGCATGTATTTTTATTTTCTAGCAGAAGGTAACAACTTAGTAGGTACCTGCCCACTAAAGAAATACATTCGGCGATTTGGTTCAATGGTTTTTAGCGTTTGGCTTCTGTGCTACGGGTCGTAACTTGTTACATATTCCGGGATCAGCTTTCTCATCATTGCCAGCCTTTTTACGTAGATATGGACATAGGAATTTACCACAAAACGCAAGCACAAAACTGGCTTGCGTTTTGTGGTAAATTCCAATCCTTACTGGCAATACTTTTATTTGTTTCTTGGCACCTTTTCAAAAATTTGGTAACCAAATCAGAGTAGAAAATCCATCCGAATTCATATTACACATTTACATGGGTAAAGCTTTTAAGAAAGGCACCCTGTTTTTTGCTGGTGCTTTCTTAGTGAGGCCTAATTTCAGCGATGGTGACTAAAATAGATAGATAAAGATAAATTGGCAGGAAAATGTTCTGTTATCAACGATAAATAAATATTATTTTATTGAGCCATAAGGAAGAAAAATAAGAATTAATTTTTTTTATAAACTTACAATTTTTTATGATATTCTGTATTTGTAAATTTAAGATGTTAGTTGAAATGTTTCAGTATAATAATCTTGAGCTTACAGTATATATGACTAATCTAGGTTAAACGTTACACTAATGACCAAGTATTCACAAGGGAAAATTCTAAGCGAAATGCGACGCTAAGATTTTCTTAACATTTCGTTTCGCTTTACAAGGCATAGTTAACTCTTTTTTTAATACTTGTTTGATCAAAAAGTCCAGGTGCATTTGAATTGAGTCACCGATATGCACTATTCAAAGATTTCCTGAGTATTATACAAAGTGGGTCACAATACGTGCAAGTACTTCTGAATTTTGTTTGTCCAATTTACAGACAGACGAAACTACACACAATTATGTACAAACCATCTACTGCTACCCTGAGTTATTACAAGACTTAAAATACCAATTATTACGTTTCTCTCTGCACCCTATCTTAACCCATGTATTTAGTTTCTAGTGTAATGCAGCCATTGGTTACATTACATTACTGTACGTGGTAGAGCCAAGTGGCGGCTTTTGCTACTGTGCGAATAGATCGGCTCGACCAGGGTACTACCACAGCCTCTCAGAATACCGGCGTGAACTAAAGGGAATCTTTTGTTTTTGCATTTTGCGTTCGGTGAGTGAGGTGCGCGCTATGGAAAGGGCTATGCTCGGTGTTTCTCTGCGTGATAGAGTCTGCAACGATAATATCCGCAGCAGAACTAAGGTAACCGACATAGCCGTAAAGATCAGCAAGCTGAAGTGGCAATGGGCCGGCCACATAGCTCGCAGAACTGACAACCGCTGGGGAAAAAAGGTTCTCGAGTGGCAGCCACGTACGGGCAAACGCAGTGTAGGACGACCCCCCACAAGATGGAGTGACGACCTGCGCAGTGTTGCGGGAAGTCGATGGATGCAGGTGGCTCAGGACCGTGCTTCGTGGCAATCTTTGGGGGAGGCCTATGTTCAGCAGTGGACTTCTAATAGGCTGAAATGATGATGATGATGATGAGTGAGGTAACCGGAGGTCTATTGCGTCCTCTCCTACCCCGCCTCCAAACATTCTTTAAGGCTGGCAACGCACTTGCAGCTTCTCTGGTGTTGCATATGTACGTGATCGACGGTAATCACTTATGACGGTAACTGCACATTGATTTGCCTCGCATTATTTTAAGCATTTTCATGATGGCCTCGATGATGATGACTGATTTCGATCGCGACGAGAGCTTACGATTACTATCAACTAAGCAGAAGATATTATAGTCCTGAAAGTGTACACGTCAACAAGGCGCAATCACTCTCTTTACCTTCTCGTATCCAATGAAAAGCGTATGTGATAAAATCGGAGAAAGAAAGCAGTTTAGAGATATGGCCTTCCGTCGAAATTCGGGTAATAAACTAAAGTGCCTAAAGTGATTATTGTAGCCCATAGACATGTATACTCAAGGATCAAGATACAGATGCGTTGTCACTCCTGTGGACTAACGAGTAATGAAACATAGCAGCATTGTGTTGTTATTTTGTGTGATCCCTCCCCGGCGTGGCTCTTCCACATAAATATAACAATAAGATTCAATAGTTATAGTTAAACAGGCGTTACTTTGCGGAATCGCATTATTTTAAAGATATTCAACAATAAAATTACCTGGTCCAGTACTAGGTAATGTACAAGTATATGCCATTTCATTTATTTATTTAATAATTTATGTACACACAAGTAAAACTGAATAAAAAGAAATATGATAGGAAGAAATGGTCTGTATAAAGGTACTTCATTGTTTTTTTTCTATAGAAAGTGCGAAGTAAATTTTTCCATCATCTTTAAAATGTATTGTTATGACAAGTTAACGTTGTAAAATTATTGACATGTTTTAACATAATATAACTTCTGCTAAATCAGACTACTTTAGTTATATATATTACTATTATTTCATTTTTATTAAAGTTTATCCATACTAACCACGCTGGACAGGCGGATCAGAGAGTTGAGTGTGGGCAACCCCGCACTTCTGATGCTGCTACCCATCCCTAGTCTCTATGGGCTTTGGGTTTGGTATATTCGACAGGATATTCCGCTGATATTATGTTGCATCTTGGTTTGCTAGCATGGTCTACCCAGTGCAGTAGAGGTAGGCATTTGTATAAAGAGAAGGTATTGACGCTCCATCCTGAACATATATTTTATAGTACTCACAATTAAATTTAGAGTTAATTAAGAATAAATTCTTCGAAGTAATTAACTTACTGTAAAAAGCGTGCTTTATATTGTTATTTAGAAAGCCCACGAAGCCTACAAGCTTATTTGAGTCACGCTTGTCTTTTATGAGCAATATTCCCAGCCTAATTTAAATGATATCTTCATTCTACAATGTCAGCAAATTGTTGTTATTTTGCCCTGTGTTTAGGTTAAATGTATGTAACTCGTGTGCGTATTAACCACTTTATATAAATCGTTAATCAAGTTTGTATAATTAAAGACAAAAGTTAAATAACTTTCTGTAGTAGTACATATAAACAGACGAAAAAACAGAAAACGTTAACGAGATTCAAAATATATCTACAGCTCTACTACTACATCATGGGAATGTGAAGACGAGTGTGTGGTATTTAGGCTTTGTGATAGTGCAGTCAGCACAGCAAATTTTATTGGTTTCGGGTCTGGTTATAGTGTGTTATGTCCCGTGTCTCTACATCACATCAGATACTTTGTCGCATAATCGTAACATAGGATACAGGAAGGTAAAGACAAGTGAGTGGCTCTGTTTGAGCCTACATTAAAGGCACTGTAAAATATCCTGCGCTGGAGATAACTGCCGACTTATAGTTGGCACCATGGTCGTTATTGGCCAGGAGGGTTTTAAACCATCATCATAAGTACTCACGGATCTATTATATATCCTGCGCTGTTGACAACTGCCGCTATGTTTTTTGCAATGGTCATAATCGGCCAGAAAGAAGATGACGGAAAATCTATCGAATTTGCCGAACTCAAATCCTCCAGGTCCTACGCTTACCATGAAATTAAGACGCATGCATGCTACAACGGGTCTACAAGGCTATCACTTTAGTTACTTTTGTCACTGTTTTAAATAAGAGCAAAAAATTAACATTAGATTCTCACATCTCGTATTAGTTTTATTTAGTAACCGCTGCTGAATAAATTATGTGCTCTAAAGACACAGATATTTAATGCGAAGGGCTCATGTGGTATCTGTAAGTGTACATTTTAACATATTTTTAAATTTTATGAATAAAATTTCAGAGAATTTACAATTCAAAATGCGAAGATACTCGTATAAGCTACGAGGTATTGAAAAGTTCGATGCCAAAAGACCACTTTAGTGGTGAGAAGCGTACCTTTTTTAGATTTTTAAGACAGAACGGAAATCAAGATCCGCGGTGTGGTAGCGTCATTACTGACCTTGCATTTTATACAGTGCCCATTTATCAAAATTCTTTAACGGCTGCTATCATAGAATGCCAGAGATACATAATCTTCCATTAACACAACATAATGCAGAGCTTTAAAAAGTGGCATCATGGTCCTAACAAAAATGCTTGATTCTAAATCCACAAAAATCAAAATGTATAGTTATGGGTACACAAAAATCAAATAAATAATTTTAATAGATTTATCTCTGACTAAATGATAGATCTAAAGCATAGTGTCATTGACGATTGAAGTCATCACCAAAATTGCTGCTTTCAAATATTTCCTGTCTTCCTATTGCGCCCAAGTTATCCTCTTATTTCATATTTCGGAAAATAATTTTGATATTATTAGTTCCTATCTAAAGGATTTAAAACGTGTGTCACAGTAAAATTTTCTGCATACCTCACATGTTTCGATCATTTTATCAGTTTTGCCGTATCCCGTCGTAGGCATTCATTTACAGTAAGTACGGAGCAGATTATAAATACCCTATAATTGACACTACTATAATTGCTGAGCCTTCAAAAGCAAGAGGAAGATTTCCATGCATTTTTGAAAAATTTATGGAACAGGTAAGAGTTAGTCACGCTCTTAGAATGTGGCAGATTCTTTCGTGTAGGCGGATTTCACAAGTCTCTGATTTTTTTCTTTTTATATTTGTCAGACATACAGCCTTCCTCAAGATGGATTGATTTCCTTTACCGCCCAGCGCATGATAAGTTCAGAACTTTAATGACAATTTTGTGTCCTTAGCCATCCCGGAAATTGAACTACTGAACAGGCCCCCGAGCTACTGTACCCGATAGTTGGGCGACAACGTTCCCTGTTTTTTTTAAATTCGAATCCTGTTTCAAAACTTACTCTCCGTGAGATACCGCATCAAAAAGCTTTGAATGTTTATCAGAACACCGTAATTTTCTTTTTGATGAATTTTCAATCGTTTGTCATACATTTTTCAGCCGAAATACATAGATAGAATTGTAACATGCGTGCAAATTACAAACCATGCAAACTTCTGACATAGAAAAATAATTCACAGTGTAAAGGTATTTTTCGATCGCAAGCGGAGATTTGATTATCCTGTTGTGACACTTGGGAACTAAATATTGATTCGTAAGTATATAATAAGAAATTAAATTTTTTTTTATTAAAATTGTTAGTGAACAAAATTAAAGTTAAATCTTTATTTTTATTTCAAGTAACAAAAAACTTATGCTTATCAGTCAACAGTTATGTAGGCACAATATGCAAATGAGTCTTATATTACATTATGTCATAAGTATGTCCAAAAACTTAATTGTTATAGAAAATACTCAAAAATATTTATGAAAAAAATATTTATAAAAAACTTCAGGTGTAGTCTACACTACATCTGAAGTTTTGTCAGTCATTTCAACGTAAACAGTAAGTTAAACAATAGCTATCGTTGCGTAAAGCGAGCGGTATTTTTTGTTATACGGAAAAAAAGATGTAGAGTTGAGTCGGCCAAGCAGACAGACGCTTTTGTTCTTTGTGGTGAATAAACATGTTAGTAAGCTAACATTGCGGGTACTGTTCATAATAATACTTATAATTATTGTAATTTTTATTTCTATTTCTATTTTCATTATATAGTTTATCCTTCCCTGAGTTATTTAATTTGAAGTTGTAAACGTAATATTTAATGTAGTTACTTTAAGCTCAACATAAATTAAGAATGATATCGATTTGTAAGTGTACCATATCAGCCTGTTAACAGTCGACGACAAGACATAGGTCTCTGCCAAAATAAGGATTTGCCGTACTCCCCACGTTCGGCAAAGAAATTGGCGATCGCAGCACGAGAGACCTCGTACCTTAGAGGCTGCTTCTCGTCATCGGACTGCTTGATTTTGATCTAGTATTTTTCGAAATGATTATTCCGTCATCTGTCGGTAGCCATTTCTATTTTCAAGGTTTTTTCTTTAGTCGTCTCTTATAACACCCACGGGAAAAAAGGGGTTGACAGATTCTTACGCTGATACCACACGGCCACGACCACTGTTTGTAAGTATAATTGATACAATTTATCAAGTGCACAAATCAACTCTTACTGCGGGAAGAAGAAGTAGTAGATGTGAAAATCTTATGTATGCTGGATATAGACCAGCATTGTCATAATCGTCATAATCGTCATTCGCCACACTCGGCAGATTGGTAATGGAGGTACCAAAAAGAAGAAGTACGAAATATTATTTATTGGTAGGTCCTTGCACAAATTGCATGGTCAAATAATAGAAAAATACAATCTTCTCTAAATTATTTATATTTGCGCAACCTCTGATGTTATCCCGGGCCTAATCAAAGTTCTATATACTTCATAGATGAGAGGCGACCTAAGATGTGTACCATACAGGCGTCCAAATAAAAAAAAACCTAGTTAAGTTCTTTAGCGGTGCGTCGTTTGCTGTTTAAAACGTAATGCGAATACAATATATCGCATATAAGAATAAGCCTCAAATCAGATAGTAAGTAGCATCATAACTGGACATGGACACGGGAATATAAAAATAAAATTAAACGCGATAAAATCGGTAAATAATAGTTTCACTTAAAATGTGTAATGTACGCGTAAATACAAGAAATTATTATATGTGTTCAAAGTCAAAATGCTGGATTTATATTATATCCTCTGTATGGGACGTGAAGGAAACAGTGGTAAGCTAATGAAAAATGTGTAATGGTTTTAAAAAAAAAAGCAGCAATTGTATAGTATAGTACTAAAAAGTAAAGAAATATCAAATGATTATTATTTATTTTGATAAGATTAATTTTGAATAATTAATTAGCATGTACCGTTCTGTTCGTTAATTGATTTTTTTTTAATTACTTTTAAAGTTTCCTAAGGTTTTAGGATTTCGCAACGGTGGAGGTAGGTTATTCCAGCAGTGGGTGGCCGTTTACTTATAACTACCTCTGAAAGCCGAAGAACTATCCCGAGGAATACTTAACAAGTAAGAAGAAGCGCGAGTGAGATACTTATTGTGCTTCCGACGCTAGTCTAGTTTGCTGTAGAGATATTTAGGGTTTGTTTGTTTTAATAACGCCAAAGATATTACAAGCAACGTGAAGCTTGCGATTGGCAGCCATTTTAAGAATATTACTGTCAATGAGGAATGGGCTTAAATGACCTCTAGGCGGCACATCAAAGCAAAACCTTACCCAGGCATTCTGAACCCATTGAATAAGATTTGCGGTATGAGACAGTAAACACGGCCCATTAAACAATGTCACATTAATGAAATTTTGATAAAATGAGTGTGTCGGATAATCTATTCGGTAATTCTATACTTAGGTATCGACGCATCTTGCATCACTTTCAACCGGTAGAAACAGTTTTTAATAATACCAACAATGTGATTTTCAAATCTAAAGTCAGTGCTAACTAAACGACCCTTTGGCAGCTGTTAGTAAGGTATTCCTTTAATAAATACGCGCATAGCGGTGGAGTGGCGGAAATCATTCCATTATAACATAACATAACATACTACGTCTCAATTGCGTAGTACCTTGTCTTTGTCACTGTTACTGGAGATGTGACGTACTGGTGGTTCACTGATAGCCAAATCTATCGGGATTTTAAAATTGTATGTGCAGTTTTACTACCGGATAACAAAGTGGCTGCTGTTCCCGACGAAGCCACAGTAAAAGATATTCCGGCTCGTAATTGTGCCAACACGGTTTTAGTGAGGAAGGTTTTCCTGTCCACCAGGTGCATCCAGAAACAGAATTTGTCCCATTCTATTATCGACCCTCTATCACTGCGTTGCGTACTGTATGCTATTCTTCCGTCAGATTTCGGACGCAGTTTTGCAAAGTTTCCGCTAGTTTGCTGGATTATAATTTATTTCTGCTGCATATTCTCTGTTGACGCTTTGTGCCACCAATAATTGATTAAGAACATCATTACGCAATCTATCGTTTACTTTGCCTTTAAAAATCTAATTCTAATTAATATTCCTCTAAAAATCTGTATGATATTCCTATATAAAGTTTCCGCCAGTTTATTTCATTATTTTTGCTACATCATTGGAGCATCAGAATGGCAATTTACTTACCAATAAAACAGCAAACGGAAATGACGCATGCGATGTGGACTATCACTAACGCGTGCTTCAGCTAGGGCATAATCCCTGTGCTTGTTTTTATCAAGCAAGTGTCGCTCTCGGCAAGCATCTCAGTCAGTGGAATATTCGACCCCTTTAACCGTTCGCAGATCGGCAAAAGAAGCATGGTCGGGATGAACCTTGTACACTCCAATAACTTAAGTGTTATTTGTCGTCTCTGGCAGCGCTACAATAATACAAGGGAACCCGCTGAACAGCATTCAGGCCGTAGAAGCAGTACATCCACTCTACAAGACCGGTACATACAACTGACTGCAAGACGCCAGCCGATGTGAACCGCTCGAGAGATCAGTTTGAGGCTACAAAATTCAAACGGTGTTGATGTAAGTCCCCAAACTGTGCGAAATCAACTGCATGAGTACGGCCTACGAGCTCGACGCCCAATTAGGTGCCCACAGATACGTATCGGGAATCGAGCTCGTCGAAATGAATGGTATAGAGAACGCAAAACATGGACCCAGGAACAATGGGATAAAATTATGTTTTCCGATGAGTCGCGATTTGGGTTAGGGATAGGCAAGAAGGGTGCGAGTGTACCGTCGGCCCGGAAATACTGAAAGGCTCAGGTGCATTCAGGAAGTTCATCCATACAGCGGCTCAACAGTTATGGTATGGGCGGGTATTATGAACAACAGGAGGACTGAGCTCGTTTTTGTAAATGGAAACATGAACGCTGAAGATTACGTTACCTTACGACCTTATGTCCATCCATTTGCACAAACCTTTGGCTCCGATTATACGTTAATGCATGACAATGCGCGTTCACATACAGCTCGGCGAACCAGTTTGCCAACGGAGAACATACGGGTATTGCTCTGGCCTACACAATCGCCAGACCTCAACCCCATCGAGCACGCATGGGACATGCTCCAGAGACGTGTTTTGAAGGACTTGGACGGAGTGACAACAACCCAGCAGCTGAAGGATTTGCTACAATTCCATTGGGAGCGAATACCGCAAGATGACATAAACAGTCTCATTAATTCAATGAATAATCGTTGCCGACAAGATCTGGATAGCAGAGGAGGCCATACTTTGTATTAAATTATCATATTCTTTCACAATAAATTCATTTTCTTTAGAAACGTCATTTTGTTAAAAAAAATGTTTAGTTGCTTATCTACTTTAGTTTCTGCAGTATATTCTAATATTGTAAATTTCCTAAAGAGCTTATAAAGACTGTTATATTTACATGACAGAACCCTAAAAATATTATTTTAAAAATAAAATACAACGTTATAATGTGAAAAACCATCCTAAAATTTAAATTAGTACATGTTGCTTAGACTTTTTTGATGTGTGTAGACCAGTGTATTCCAGCGTATTTTTGATTCGTAAACGAAATCAAGATGTAACAAATAGGCAACCAAATCACAAAGCAAGCTCAATGAATTCGTTTTCCTAACCTAGAAGTCAAATATAAATAAAAACTATCGAATGTCAAATATAAATTTCGTTAAGTTTTAAATGCTTTTATTTTTGCTCGAAGGCCTAGAAGCGAATGCTCTAATAAATAAACCAACTTGTCATTGTCGATATGTCAATGTAGTTTGTGTCAATGTCAACCTCAAAACTTTAAAGTCAAAGCATAGAGTAATACTAATACCAACTACCAAGTAATACAAAGCTTCTGTTCATTCATGTATCAATTTTACAGTTCATATGGTACCTAAATACTTAATGTTGTATTACGTGGATTACGTGCTAAGCTGAGATTCTTGTTGTTTGAATATTATATTGGATTTGTATTTAAAATTGATTCCAAATAACTGCAGAATGTTTCGTTTTATTATAACGATGCTTCTGATAAATACGTGCTATCGAAGTTTAGGTAATCCCATAGCCACGGTCCACCCATTAGCTAGTTCCCTGAAAGCTCTTGCAAGCCGCTGTGACAACCAGCTTCTTGTGTCTCAAATTGAAGACAGAATTCAAGACTGCAATTTAGCAGTGCCGCCTTTTAATGGAAAACAAATGAAGTGTTTGATATTTTACGATATGAATAATCAACTTTGTGACGCAGTAAGTACTTCAAAATTAGTGTTGCAAGAAGATTTTGTACATGAATTAAACAAAATAATCAACGTAGATACACTGTGTACCAATGCACAAACTTGGAAATTTAGTAATTCAACCAATTTTCCTCTATATAAGATGACAGCTGAAACAGTTTTCAGGAATCATGTACAATGCCAAAAAGTATGCGACGTTTCAGATTTATTAAGCGAGGATTCAAACATTTTCTGTAAATATTATAAATGGGGTTCACAAGTATTGAAAGCCCAAACAAGTACTCCTTCAGTGCAAGATAAATTTACAAAAAGTGCAATTATAGCTGCAGCCCCTGAAGTAGCAGAAACTAAAGACACAAAATCAATTACTGCAAATAACACTACCATTCTAAATTCAAAGAGTCGTGATTTGAAATCACATCTTGAGGCCAAGATTCCTGAACATACTGAGGTTGCAACAACATTGACACATGTTGAACAACCAGCCGAAGTTGGTGTAGTCAATGCAGCTCAAACATCATCTGATGTTGAAATTTCTGGCATAGATGTTAATCAAGGAGCTGCAAAATCAAGTCAACCTATGGCAGAAGAAGCTCATAATAGAATAGAACAGATGGCTAGTGCCCAGAAAACTGATGTTCCAGTTAAGACTGAAATTGAAAGAACTATGCTAGATGAAGAAGAACAGCCTCCAAAAAAGGATGATGTTGAAAAAGAAGATCAGTTATTGAACAATCAGTTGAAGGAAGTGAAAGACTCTGTTGATGATATTGAAGATGAACAAGGTAATATAAATTATTGTTTTTATTATTAACTAACAAATCATATGGGATGAACTTAACTGTAATATGTAAAACTATTAAACACCAATAGCCTAATGGGTTAGGATGCGGACTGCAAAATCTGACATTGCATGTTCGAGCCCCCAAGTGACTTTTGTTGTGAACCAGTCCAGATACAAGCTCTGATGCTTAGTTGGAGTTAACAGGAACATTAGTAGTGTTGTAACAGCATTGCTAGTATTATTAAAGAAAAAAACCTTAAAAATTAGTTTTACACATTAACTCTACTTAGAACTTACATGTTATTAGTGAATTTGTAATTATATATATAAACTAAACTTTTAATTTTGTTTTATACTTTTTAATAATAGTTAAGATGTAGTGGGTGGGGAAACCACATTTGTATGATGTATATTTCTTCCTCTATCATGAATGTTAAATTAAAAATACTATTATTTATATATTTCAAGATATAGACAATGAATAGTGTAATATTTCTTGAATGATAGACAATTTCACGATGTGGCCAATTGTACACTCAGGCTACAATGTCTCTTTACATTACAAAATTTTATTATTCTCTTCACTGTTACTTAAGTTACTTTTTCATTCATTTATAATAATAATTCACATTGTCCATGCCATCAGTTCTCTATTTATACCATTTGGGCTTTTTTAGAATCTGTTACCTCTATATTCTGCCACATGACTACTCTTTGCACCAAATGCTCTTGCATTGTTTCGCACATTATTTAAAGTATGTATCAGAATTTTATTAGTATGGAATATCAAAAAAGTGATTTAGATCTGTTAAATTTACTGATTATATGCATAAAATTGCCTATTTCTTTACTTTTAATTGCTTACTGTAACATGTATCTACATTTTCCTACTTTCGCTTTCAGTACTAGGACATAGGTTTAAATAAAAATGAATATAAAACAATAAGCTCTCACAACCCTTTACCCAATATCGTGGTGGTCCTTTCAACCCACATTTCTTCAGATCTAATTTGGAACAACCATCGTCATCATGTTGCCATCTTATTCTCCAAGCACTTGATGTAAATAGGACATAAGATTCGAAAAACTAATTAGTACAAGCTCCATAGAGGGGATCCAAATTAATTTGTTGGATTTGGACACAGAACCCCTAACCTTCGGATATTGTGGCCTTCAATAATCAAAACTTTTATAATAATGGGATAAACTTAGTAAGAACTTTTTTCTTCATCTGCATCTGCCTGATAATAGTCCATTGCTTATTCAAATGATATAAGCTTGTCCAAATGTGAGTGTTTAACTATATTATCACTACACTTGACAAGCATGTTGGCATACTAATTAATATTAATTTAAAAGTTTAAAATTACCTTGTCCTTTTTTTTTTATATTTTTTTAATTTAAAAGTTTAAAAGTTTAAAATGTGGGCACAAATGAAATATTACATAAAATAATATTTAAATCTAAAGGCTTTTGGAACATTATAATAACATAAATAACATAATATTTTCAGATTCAGAAGAGGAAGACAAACTTGATCTGCAAGATGACTCAGAGATAAGTATTGGTAAAACAGTTATTCAGGAGGACAAAACTAAGGATGGTATGAAAAGCAATAATGTTCCATTATCTTCCTTGACTGCAGAAAAATCAAAGGAAGGTAAGATTTTAACTAAAAGTTTGTCTAAATGTCAAGAAAAATTAAAGTAATACATGAATAAATAGAATAAAATATCAAATCAATTGTAATTTATTTTACTTCTAAAGTAGTTTTCACTGGCTTTATTTACACAAGTGTAATACTTGTACAAGGCCTCTAGAAGTGTTTTATGTTACAGTTAAATAAGTATTTGGGATTTTAGATCACAATCTGCATACATAAAATATGTGGTACTTTCCACTTCTCCTAGTCTGTTTTTATATATATCACACTCGTCACCCTCAGGGGTAGACAGAGATTACAGACTTCCATTGGGCATGCCACAGCTTTTACAAACCACTTTTCGCCTTCAGGATACAGAATGTGACGAATTGCGAGCCTCGTCGCCGGATTTATTTATTTATTTATACTTTATTGTGTACACCAAAATGCGGACTTAATGCCTTTTGGCATTCTCTAACAGTCAACCCAGGGCGTGAAGAAATATGATGATAGGTGCATCAAATTTAGTCATGTGATTTTTAACATTTATCCCTAAATCACCTCTTACGTCAACCATGACCAGTAAAGTGGCACTGATGTTTACGTCACTACCACATGACTAATCTTATGTGATATATATATAATTTGATTACACTATTATAAATATACTGGATAAATCTTCAGTTTAAAATCTATATATAACCTACTACATTATGCAGCAAAATACCATATTCCGCTCTATCTAGCCTGTCCCAAAGTTTTAAGTATGGGCAAATATTTAATATCAAATGTCAAATAACTAGATACTCAAATTTTATATTTTATTTCCAGAATTTATTTCGAAAATACCACAGGATGATTTTCCAGAAGACGATGATCACTTCTTTTCATTCTTCCTGACAGCAGTGATTATTGTTGTTCTACTTTATATCTTATATCACAACAAAAGCAAATTCACTAAAGTGGTAAGTGATTGTAAAATTTGTAAGAGGCTAAAATATTTCCATAAGGAATGTAAATGATTACAATGAGCCACAGTAGCTTGGAGATGGTTTATTTCATAATATGCAAGTGACCAAGTGAAACCTAAGTGGGGTGTAAGGGGAATTATACCACCTAATTCTCCAAATTTTCCTGACTCAAAACCTCACCTGCATATGCTTTAGACATTGAGAAATACCTAACCTATACCCGACACCCCGCGTCATCTTCGCCGCATATGCCGCACCGGAATGGACCACGGCAACGCTTTAGCATCCATTCTCGACCCCGCCAGCGTTGGCCGTCCTAAGCAGCCCATCTCTGGAACAGCCGCCACATTACGGCTGCGAAAGGTTGGGAGAGCGGCGCATCGTAATACAGAACAGGGCGATGTAGTAGAGTGGCCTAGGTTTGGATCACCCGGTGCAGGCACATTATAAAACACCTAAGAATTTTTTGTTTAATTTTATTTAATAGAACATAATACATACAAAACTGATGTGTAACATTGACAAGTGGGGAACCATATTATGACAGAGATATAGGATGAGAGTTATTCTACTTTTGGTATCACTTAATAAAAATAAACACCTTTACAAAAATGTTGCCAATATAAAACTTATTTACACTAATATGCTGAAACGAAAATATTGTAAAGTTATACTAATTTTGTTTTGCAGATTCTTGGTTTGTTAGTTGAGGGGCGGCAACCGGGACGCCGTAGAAACAGTCGCGGACATGCGTATCGTCGCCTCGACACATTGGAGCAAGCTATGAGTACTAATACTACAGCGCCGCCCAGCAAAATTATATACTAAATAAGTAAATAGTTTGATAAATTATTTTCTAAACCATCTTGTGTTGCTTTTTACACATGACGCAATGGGTTCAAGCGAGAAGCAGGGGCCATTTAATGGCGTAATACAGGAAAACGAAAACTCGAACACACATATTCCTTCACATGTCATAACTTTTGAACAATTGAAATTCTATTGTTATGAGTCATATAAGGACTTATGACACTAGAACTATAGTAGTAGTTTACCGTATAGATATTCTTCGCTGTAGTTAACATGTTAGCCATAATCACATTGATTTAGTTAATATAAAATAAAGGTTAGATTGCAACTAACTTTTATCTTCATTTTATATCATTATATGTCATTTAATGTGGTTTCCCGATTATAAATTTTGCATCGTCAAGACTTCACACATTCCTTCTAGAAAGAAGGTTATATCTGTGTGAAATATACTTATATTTGAAATTTATTTTCTTGACGGCTTTAAAGATCTAGGTGTACTTATTTCAAATATCATCATAGTAGTATCTAAAATGATAGACTTAGACTACATGCATATAGTTTGTCAAAAATGTGTAGTAGTATATACAAATCCTATACTTTTACATAAGTACACCTTTTTTACGCATGTATCTTACCAGACATTGATCTACCCAAGTTCCATTTTCAGATTTTTTTTTACATTTCTTTCATGAACAGGTGACGTCATTTGTCAAGTTGCGTGAGAACACTATTAAACCTCAAACCGAAAGCCCGTATTCACAAACATTACTATGTTTTACAGTGCATCAACTCGCAGGCATAAAATAACATAAAAATGCAATCATAACTCTTTACATCAAAGAAATGAACCCATATTTAATGAAATTTAACATATTTAAAAAATGAGGCCATAATGATTGAAATACCTTGTATGCAAGATTTGTCCGCAATAATCGAGTCAGGCATGCGCTACGGACGCTTCTGTCACAAGTTTGTAATATTTGGGTTTGGCGTATTCTAATGGATTTTCCTTCAATCGATTCCTGTGCCACGATTACCACAATCAGTAGATTCACCAAGAGCAGTTTATAATATTACTGTTCAAACTACTTTCAAAACTTTTTCAGTAATGTGTCTAACAACTCAATCGATTAATACGGCATTAAAACGTAGTGGCGCTATTTACTCTTGGGCTTTACATTGTAAGTAGTTGTTTCTGAATACGAGTTTTAAATATGGATCTAATGTTGCCGTAATATTTAATGATTTTTTTGTGTCTTGTTTTGTTTGTTATTTTTCTCAGTTCTGTTTGTAATGATTATTCATGAATATAACAGCACTATGATCAAAAAGTACAATGATAGTTATAATTTAAGTTTCTGTAACTTTTCTTCACTTTTTAGTCAATATTTATACGATCTTTAATGTAATAAATAAACGTAACAATGCAGTATAAATAGTAAAATAATATGTGTAATTACAAATCGAAACTGAAATAATTCGAAAATTGTTTTCCACCGATTTATTTGAATTGAGAAATAAATTGTTATGGTCAAAGTGATTTTCTGTTTCCTGTATTATTATTTTAAGACTATATTTATTTTAGAAATTATGTTACACGTCGAATTATGCACTCCTACTTTTTAATTAAGATCTCAATATCAATTTTTCAGGAGTAAAAAATATAAAAGATTTTATTGTTATATTATTTAACCCTGTTGTAATACCTGGCTGCTGAGGACCAATTCCTGGACACAAATCCCATCAAAAGCCATTATTTAAACAAAACATAAATTATTGGTTATCGGATCTGGATGTGGTGCGGCCCCTCTCTCTGACGCTGCATCTGACTCCTCCTTCCATTCTTTTTTTGACTTGAAAGTTTTTTCCGCCTCGACTCTGCGATCCCTTCACCCCACCTCTATTATAATATTACTTATAGACGTATTTTTGAACAAAAATCTAACAATAAAAATACGACCTGTGACGGCTATCCTTTTTTTTTTAAAGTAAGGCCTCGTATATACCACAGATTTTCTTGCAATAACTTGATGCACAGCTTCAATGGGGATCCCCATATATCCAAACGTACTAAGAGACTTCGGTCTGCAGCATATGCTGTAAGAAAAAACAAATTACTAATAATGGAACTATACTAGTTTAGTTATATCTCTATGTCTTATGGTATTTTGTTCTGGCAACTGATATAGAAACTATTAATTTTACAAAGGACCATTTGTACTGTCTTTATTCTAGAACATCTCTTAAGGATAATTTAAGGAAATAAATTATATTAATATATGAAAATGTACATAAAAAAATTTAAAAGGAACAATGATAAGTTGCTTATAATATCTGTTACTAGATTCCATAGATTCAGTAACCCGTTCGTTATACAATAAAGTCTCCATAATTAATAAATAAGTACTTAATATAATTTATTATAATATTATACATGGATGATAATAACCCCTGGAAAAGCCTTGATCGTTTCCAAGCTGTCTCTTAGTATGAGACACACCGACACCATGAAGTTGGTTGGTAATTGTCTCACGAGTTTTCGAGAGAACTGATAACTATATTAAAGGTAGTTATTCAAATATATGAATCTACAACAGTTGTTTTATATCAGTGGAGGTAAAAAAATGAATAGTTGGACGAAACATTATCAAGCAAATCTAGGGTATAATGCTGTGCGTAACTAAGTTTGATTGAGAAACGAGTTCTTTACAACTTTATAAAATATTTTTTAAATAAAAAAATTTGCGAATTTATGAGTTTTTTTTATTTAATAATTGAGTCCGTTTCGCAAAGGTCCCGGCAAGCTTCCAAATAGGTTTGGCTCAGTGACAGCAATGGAAGCCGTCCAGTATAGCTAAAAAGCGATGCATAATAGACCGGTACACAAATCATCCAGTTTCATTTCCTTTCGCCCTTAAATACGCCCACAATACGTTCTGATTTAAATCAGTCGTCCAGCGCATTTGGCGTAATCCATCGGAGGCGGATGCCGATTGCTGAGTCCTAGAGAGCTCTGCCAACACCAAACCAGGTGATGGTGATGGTGAATGGGAGATACTGTTAGTAGGTAGCTACTGGCTGCGCAGCATCTCGCGTACGGCTGGCGGTCTACATGTTGTCGCGTCCAGAATCAGCTCCAGACGCGGCCTGGCGGCCCCCATAAAGTCGCCCTATACGCGTTCTTTTATTTTCTATCATAATTTTACAGACGTCAAGTATCGGGCGACGCCTGAACCCCGCACTGTTTTATCTGGTGGGCCATACGCACTGACGGGCCTACGCACCCTATTTTTTTTGCTGAGGCTTGGTGTTGACACCTCTTGGCAAGGGGCCGACTGCTTGCGCCGACGCAACAGCTTTGTTACTTAAAGTATTTCGCCGGTGGAGGACGCGGTCGTCACTTTCCTTTACGGTCATCGAATTAATCTTCCCACCTATAACGAAGACACAAGAGTTTCCATTTTACTATGAACCATTTACGAGATTTATCCACAATAATCTTTCGCTTGCCGATTCGCAACGCATTAATAACTTATTAAATCTTTTAACGCCAATTCTGTTGTAACAAGTTGGTGCCATCAGCGAATAATTTTGGGTTAAGATTAGCATGAGTAGGATTTATCAGACTAGTTTTGTTCACGTTGGTCTGTAATTGCTACATACGAACAGCAAAGAATTATGAAACGTCTATTCATAATTCAAATAATATTCCAAATTATAATCCAAATTTTATTCAATTTTTAAGAGGGCAGATAAAAACTTTACACATCTCTTATGGGTTTAGCAGATGCTAGTAATTCGACACCGGTTCTTGCTCCGCGAACCTGTCTGCCGAAACTTATATCGTTATCTCTCCCAACTCATGCTCGCAGGTTTATTATTCGGTCGCAGTGCACATACGCACTTTATTAAATGTAACTATTTTTTTTAGTATGAATTCAATCGAAAGATTTAATTATAACAAAAATAATATATTGTGATGATATGTGATAATTGTCTCAGGAGACAGCATGTTATTTTTTATTGTGATTCAAATTAGACTTACCCTACTTGCGGTCAACAACATCGTTCTTTGCTTTATCTAACTGCCTGTCTGGCTTTGTTAGGGCTTTTCCTATACTACTGATTAATAAACGCCGGTCTTTTACCAGACACCATCCGAAGAATTAGCGTTAAGATTAGCCACACTCTATAAAAAATACAAATCCAATTTGGTTGGAGTAGGAAAACATAGGGCTCTACTTTGAGTACCAATAAGTTTTTACTTCAACGCAAAGGGCTCACTCAATGCGAAGATATGTGAATTTAATGTTTATAATTATTTACTTATTTTCTTGTTTACTTGTTTTCGACCAAATAATGGATTTGATGTCTTTGTAATCATTTCAAGAATTGCTTTTGTGACGACTACGTGACTTAGTAGTTAGAGCACTGTATTGTTTAGCCGCCTTGGGTTCAAAAACCTTCCGAAGACAATATTTGGAAATAACACAAATTATTGGTTTTCGACTTATCTTTAACACTGATAATGCATTGGATATGCGTTACGTCGGATATGGGAAGGTAAAAACGAGTGTTTGCGCGTACACTTCACTATAATAGCTCCTGCGCAGTTAAAAACTGACGATAGTTTTCGGAAGTTATCACAGTAGTTCAAAGAAATAAATCTATACATATAAAAAAAAATTACTAGGGAACTCAATATTCATACTTCTGGTGATATCGCCAGGGAGCCGCAGACGACCGCATCTCACCTGTTGGCTTCTGTATTAGAGTTAGGATCGGCTTCTTTTGAAACGAAATTACCAGCTAGTATTTAAGTAGAATCAGCTTCTACCGAGGGCCTGAGCTATCGTTCATATTCTGTCTACACCATCTGGCATTCCGCAATAATTAAGTGCCCCAACCACGTTTCGTTCTTGCGGGCTTCACCAGTAATAATGGTTTGGCCCAAAAAGCCAAAGAAAAAAAACCTATAAATGAATGTATTAAGATTTTAGAAATTCGAATAGTGTGTGTATCATCTGCCGTCATTATTTCGAAGATTCTTCGACGACTTTGATAGATAAGCATATGACGTAAATGTTAATGACTACTTTGTTTTCTTTTAAACTAAGGAATTTTGTTTTAATTTCTTTAATATTTAATGTCGTATGGCTCGATCTGTTATATGATATTAAATAGGTTTTAGGACTTGTGCCAAACACTGTTTAGACAACGTTATATAGCTGCCCCACATATTTGATGTCAATGGCGTCTCTTTCTATATACCTACATAAAATATTGTACATTCTTTCGAAGTAAGACATTTCAAACAATATAATTTTGGTATAAAACGTCGTCAGAAAAACATACCTAAAATATGTAAAGCAGAATTGATGATGCATGCCATATATGCTGTTATTAAAGTACTATTAGAGTAAATAGAGCCTATAAAGTGTAAGCAATTGTACTCGTAGTAAGTGTAGTCTATTTTTTTTTAGATATTTTATAGTAATTTCTCAGATCTATATTTTAGATTAGAGATCAGACCGACATAATATATTGTCGTAATCATTTTCTATTGTCAGTAATAATATCAGTTCCGTTAGTTGTGTAATTCACATACATTTTTTTAAGCATAGTCTATCGATGCTGTTCATATAACATTTCTAAAAAAAAAAGTTTATTCTTGGTCTGTAGAAGCTCATTAACTAAATAGTAAAATGAAGGACAATTGACTAACGTTTTATTAAACGTTTTCGGGTCTTAACTTTGAAACAATTGAAATTATGTTGTTGTGAGTCATATCAAGATTTATGACACGAGAAGGGTCTGGCAGTGCGTACTCTTTATCTCACCTATTTATCTCTACTACGCATGTATAAAAACACTCCTTCAATAAAAAGTTGCACGAAATGTCTTCAGAATAAATGACACATTCTTGTTACCTATTAAGTAATATCGCCCATTACAAGGGTTGCAACCGTCTGGAGATCATCCGTACCTAATAATAAAATCAATTTAATAGGTTTCGTACTATAATTTATATCAAATTAGGTTTAAAATATATATCACGTAATATTTATAGAAATCAAGTGTTATATATACCGTGTTGTAAAACTCGTTATTGATTTTAATTTTTTTTTTCTTCAAGACGTTATTTTTTTAATCAAAACTTCTGTCCGAAAAAGGATTTGTTGACAATGTCGGTTCATTATTGTTATAGTAAAAAAAAAGAACAATATTTCCAGGCTTATAGCATTCAATTATTCTACGTGGCAGAGCCAAGCGGCGGCTTTTGCTGCTTAGCGAATGGGCCGGCTCGACCTCTTGGTAACACGGCCTCACAGAATACGGGCGTGAAGTAGAGGCATCTTGAGCTTCTGCGTTTTGTTCGGTGAGTGTGGTAACCGGAGACCCACTCCCCGTCCTCTCCCCCTCCTCATCCTCCCTCCCACCTCCCAAATACCTTAAAAGGCCGGCAACGCACCTGCACCACCTCTGGTGTTGCAGATGTACGTGGCCGACGGTAATCACTTACCATCAAGTGAACCGCTTGCCGCCTTTCCCATAAAAAAAGCTTTCGATTTTCCTGACGATAACATGCATATCTGGGTTATAGGTAAGTTCTTTGAAATTATTCAAAGCGATAACAATTTGGGTGACTTTTCGTTGGTCTCTTTTGTAACGAAATTTATAGGTTAAATAAATAACTTTTGTGAAGAAAGTTATCTTATTAACAACCGTATCGAATAGGCTTTATTTTGCAGTTTTGAATTTACTAAACGTAAAAGCAACATTATAATTAAATGAGAACCCTGTAAGTCATTTGTAATTGCGGTATATCTCTTTCTAGTTCGAAGGATGTACCTTTTTCCCCAAGAATTCCGTGTTTTCAATCAGTGTTCTACTCAAAATAATAAACCCCAAACCCGTGAATGCTGGTGTTCCACAAGGCTGTGTGCTATCTCCCACTCTGTTCCTTCTGCATATCAACGACATGCTACAAATCAGTAGCATTCATTGCTATGCAGACGACAGCACGGGTGATGCCCTATATACAGGCCGTGCGAATATTTCTCGGGAACACGTCAACGAGTGCCGGAACAAACTTGTGTCTGAAGTCGAGACCTTGTTATTCAGTCTCGGATTGGGGTCGACGTAATTTGGTCCTATTCAACCCCAAAAAGACACAGGTTTGCGCGTTCACCGCTAAAAAGAACCCCTTTGTCGTTTGTCCTCTTCTTGAGAACATTCCCCTTATTGCCTCAGCCAGTATCAGAATCCTTGGCGTTGACATATCGAGCGACATTCAGTTCCGTGGTCACTTGGAGGGAAAGGCCAAATTGTCCTCCAAAAAGCTTGGTGTGCTCTGTAGAGCGGGACAGTATTTCATGCTGGTCCACCGTTTGCAACTTTATAAGGCGCAAGTTCGGCCCCACATGGAATACTGTTCTCATCTCTGGGCAGGGGCACCCCAGTACCAACTCCTTCCATTTGACCGCATCCAACGTCGAGCGGCTCGAATTGTCGGCGACCAAGCTCTCTCTGATCGGCTTGATCCTTTGGCCTTGCGAAGAGATGTTGCTTCTCTTTGCATTTTTTACAAAATTTTCCACGGGGAATGTTCTGAGGAACTGTTCGGATTGATCCCAGCTGCTGAGTTTCACCATCGATACCACCTAGATGGTTGGCATTCCACCACAGTGCGTTTTAATCGAAGTTTTCTGCCACGCACTTCGACTTTGTGGAATCAGCTGTCGCCAGCAGTATTTCCGAACAGTTACGACTTAGGGACCTTCAAGACAAGAGCTTATTCCTTCCTTAAAGGCCGGCAGCGCATCTGTAGCTCCTCTGGTGTTGTGGATGTTCGTGGGCGTCGGTGATCACTTACCATCAGGTGAGCCGTACGCTCGTTTGCCCCCTTCTTCTATATAAAAAAAAAAATGAGTAATGTACTGAACTCTTGTGTTCGGTACAACCTGGTCAATCATTATTTTTATGCTATCGATATGTAAAGAAGAAGTAGTAACGACGAACGAAGAAGTAGAATTTATTCTTATCAAATTAAAAAAATAAATTAAAATTTATAAATATACTATTTAAATAGGTTTAAATGTACAACTAAAGTTTTACTTTCCTTAGAAGGTTATGTTAGTTAGCTATAAATATCAATGATAAAACACCTGTGGTTCATTGTAGTTACGTTGGAAAGTCATTATTATAACTAATCGATTGGAGGAAATCGAACACACGGATTCAACACATCATTTTATTGTACACGCGTTAATAATATATAAGCAGTGTAATATTACTGTTTTTCATTGCACAGGTAATATCGTTTGTAGTAACAAGCGATCTTGTTCACGTAAACACAAAGTATTATTCTTCATTAGCCTTTGATAGGTTCATTGTTGGACATAGATTTATCCTAATTAAGAATTCGGCATAAATTCTACGCTACTCGGGCGATACATTTCCGGAGAAAATTTAGTCATTGTGTTAGTATAATGTGTAACCTGTAACAGACAAACAAAAATCATGCTTATTTTATATCGGATGCAGCAGCATGCTTAAATAAGTAAATAGAAGATAAGGAATTTTGTTAAATAGCAGACAGTAATCGATTTTATACTTGTTTTAATAAGCTTTATGTAATGATTTCTTGTATTTAAGCATTATTTGTTTCCGTTAACACACACAAGTTAATTTTATTTACCATCTTCCATATTTGCCTGCTTCCGCCAGGTAAATCAATCTGTACGAAGCGTACGTATTTCGCTATACTGCTATACGTGTGAAGTTAGAAAATAACGTCTTGAAAAATAAATTGCATGAACTGTTTAGGGGTTCAGCCCCTCAAACAACAGTCGGCAGGATTAACAAAGACTACAATATGGGTATCCTATCTCCAAGATCAAAGGCCTTTATTTTCTGATTCCAAGCAACCTGGTACCTGTCGGATAAGAATCTACTGTAGAGGCATAAAATTACTCACGGTACTACTCCGTTTTTCTAATGCAAGATTCAGAAAATATTGAGAGGGAGTAACACAGAAATACCAGAAATTAAGATCATATATATGAATCAGAGCATAGGATATATCCCAAAACCGTCTCTAACGCCTCAGGATTTCCTAGCGGCGAAGAAACTTTATTTAGTAATAAAATGCGTGTAATAGTAATGCGAGTATAAGTGAACTCCTAAAAGCACTTTTGTCATCGGTTTGAGTAAGCGAAAGTTGACAGTTATCTGTTATATTATTTAGTAATTTAATAAAATGTAATAAAACGCTTTAAAATGTATGCTGAGGTTTGTGTCTCGAGCAGATAGTGAAAGTGGCAGAGTCTCTCCCTGAATATGCGGTTCCTCCTTTACCGTTAGGGGTTTAGCAGTAGACAACGATTTGGTTATGTGAGGTGCTTCTGTCGCACGAGTGGACAATATGCATATAACACACGCTCCCGTACAGTTTTAGAGGAGTCAGCGGGACAATCCGTTGGATGGAGTTCAGCAGAGAACTTGGAGGGATTATTAATTACTGTTCGTAAAGCCCTGTCAACAACAGACTAAAAATTAGATGCTCGCTAAAAATTTCATCTCATCATCAATTTGAATATCATTTAAAATTAACATGCTGTCTACAATTAGAAAAATTTTATTTTCAGTTAAATGTTATTAGATCGTGCGGTTGGAGTCATATTTAAAAATCGGTTCCATTTATTAAGGTACGTACAGTAGCGACAATAGGGTTGATAGTAAAATTTTTATTTATCTCTAACAAATTTAATAAAATCATTACAATTTGAAAGATCATTTAAATCACGAATAAACATTCTAAAGTCTTGAATTTCTCCATTAAAGATGGGAAGATTAATATAGGTACCTTAATAGGATCCTTCTATTTTAAGCGGTCAGAATCGGAACACCTTGAAGAAGCTGGCTCATGTGTACCTAAAGTAATTATGCAGTACAAATTGTCGAACGCGGTGAGAGGTTAATATATTAATGTCGTCCATCAACGCATGATATTTAAGTCATAGCTTCACGATATTTCACTTTCGAGCACAGAAAGTATTTCGAATTGTTCTTTTGTCAACGTTTGGAATCAACTCATGTTTGTCCGCGATTACCTTCGTGATAATATTTCAGCTCGTTGTACCACCATTAATTTAATTTTAGATTAATTATCTATGAATTTTCGACAATATTAGTTTTTCTGATATAAATTGTTAAACTTGATATAAAACAAATTATTAAATTTGTTACAATTAGTCAATTGAAACTAGGACGACGAACGCGGAACGCTAAATACGATACTATAAAATAAGTCACGAGTGTGTACTATAAGCGAGTTAAAACCAATTATCAAACAGGAAACAAGATCGTCTTTAGGTTCGAAACCGCGCTATTAGTAAATAATGAATAATCTTACCAACATGATGATCTATTTAGTAAATTTATAATCTCTGTCTAATTTTAATTTCACCAGGGACTGAACTTGTTAGCACTTAAACTTAATATCTAGTTACTGATTTATTATTTTTGAAAACATTGCTATTTGTGATTTACGGTGCATATAGTAAACCTTTATATAGGTTGTAATAAATGGAAACAACTAAAGAACAAGTTCTTTCCCTGTTCACCAATAAAGTAAACTGGGCGATTAAATTAAATTACATGATATAATCTCCCACTGGTTTGGGCAAAATAGCCCGTTATTACAACAATATTGCGCGGCTATGATCGTATAATGTAAATAATCTTATATCTTGTGTGTTTAAATAAGTAGACAGGGTAGGAGAGTAATTATATACTCAAAATTACAAATGGAAAAATGTCACTTATAACAATTTTATTTGGGTATTTTTTGTAATAAAAGCTGCGAAAATACATAAGATTAAATTGTAAAAACGTTTAAACAGCAAAACCAATTATTATAAACTGAAATAAGGAGTCATTTTATACTTAAGTTGAGTTTTTCAAATATCTTTGAGCAATTTCTAATAGCGCACTTTTTTTACAGAAAGGGGGCAAACGAGCGTGCGGCTCACCTGATGGTAAGTGATCACCGACGCCCACGAACATCCACAACACCAGAGGAGCTACAGATGCGCTGCCGGCCTTTAAGGAAGGAATAAGCTCTTTTCTTGAAGGTCCCTAAGTCGTAACTGTTCGGAAATACTGCTGGCGACAGCTGATTCCACAAAATCGAAGTGCGTGGCAGAAAACTTCGATTAAAACGCACTGTGGTGGAATGCCAACCATCTAGGTGGTATCGATGGAACTTCGAATTCTGTCGCGATGTACGATGGTGAAACTCAGCAGCTGGGATTAATCCGAACAGTTCCTCAGAACATTCCCCGTGGAAAATTTTGTAAAAAATGCAAAGAGAAGCAACATCTCTTCGCAAGGCCAAAGGATCAAGACGTTGGATGCGGTCAAATGGAAGGAGTTGGTACTGGGGTGCCCCTGCCCAGAGATGAGAACAGTATTCCATGTGGGGTCGAACTTGCGCCTTATAAAGTTGCAAACGGTGGACCGGCATGAAATACTGTCCCGCTCTACAGAGCACACCAAGCTTTTTGGAGGCCAATTTGGCCTTTCCCTCCAAGTGATCACGGAACTGAACGTCGCTCGATATGTCAACGCCAAGGATTCTGATACTGGCTGAGGCAATAAGGGAATGTTCTCAAAAGAGGAGAAACGACAAAGGGATTCTTTTAGCGGTGAACGCGCAAACCTGTGTCTTTTGGGGTTGAATAGGACCAAATTACGTAGACCCCAATCCGAGACTTTGAATAACAAGGTCTCGACTTCAGACACAAGTTTGTTCCGGCACTCGTCGACGTGTTCCCGAGAAATATTCGCACGACCTGTATATAGGGCATCACCCGTGCTGTCGTCTGCATAGCAATGAATGCTACTGATTTGTAGCATGTCGTTGATATGCAGAAGGAACAGAGTGGGAGATAGCACACAGCCTTGTGGAACACCAGCATTCACGGGTTTGGGGTCCGAGCATGCACCGTCGACAACAACCTTGATGCTCCGATCCGTGAGGAAGCTGGTGACCCAGTTGCACAATCTCTCAGGAACCCCGTAAGATGAAAGCTTTGAAAGAAGCGCTTTATGCCAAACCTTATCAAATGCTTTCGCTACGTCCAGACTAACCGCCAAAGCCTCCCCCCTTAGACTCAACTGCTTCTGCCCATCGGTGAGTCAGGTAAACTAGAAGATCACCAGCTGATCGTCCGCGACGGAAACCGTACTGTCGGTCACTGATCAGCTGATGTTCCTCCAGGTACCTCAGGAGCTGGGTGTTGATGAGTGACTCCATTATTTTAGATAACAAGGGGGTGATGGCAATAGGCCTGTAGTTGGACGGATCAGAGCGGTCGCCTTTTTTGGGTATTGGATGCACAAATGCTGTCTTCCAAGATTCCGGGACGACGCCTGAAGAGTAGGAGTGCCGGAAAAGACGCGTGAGAACCGGTGCCAACTCAGGGGCACACATCCTCAGCACAATTGGAGGGATTCCGTCCGGCCCACTCGACTTATGAATGTCCAGGGAGCGGAGTGCCTTTCGCACTGAGCTCTGCAGAAACTGAATTTCCGGCATGGAGCACTTACACCTACCATAGGTGGAGAGTTTCCCCGGTCATCAAGAGACGAGTTGGATGCAAAAAGAGAGCCCAAGAGATCGGCTTTCTCTTTTGCAGTATGGGCCAGCGAATCATCCTCCTTGTGTAGAGATGGGAGAGATGGCTGACAGAAATTCCCCTGGACAGCCTTGGCGAGAGACCAGAATGCGCGGGATCCCGATGGGAGGCGAACTAGTCTCGCGCCAATTCTGCCAATGTGCTTTAACTTTGCCGCAGCGATAACTCTTTTGAAGGACCTGGAGGCAGAGTTGCACTCGTTTTTAAGAGCACTGGTTTTTGCATCCCGAGACGCCGATGCATCGGCCCAGGCCTGGTAGCACTTCCGCTTTCGGCGTGACGCTATTTTGCAGGTGCGACCAAACCAAGGCTGGGATTTACCTCCGACAGGCACTGCAGAGAACGGAATAAAAAGTTCCATTCCCTGAAGTACCACATCGGTGACAGAATCTGCAACGGCGCTGGGATCATCTAGCGAGAAGCAAACCTGCCCCCATGGGTAGGAAGCAAAGAAAGACCGCATTCCATCCCAATCTGCCGACCTATAGTGCCACACACGGCGGAAGTCCGCAGATCGCGTTCGGGATCGGCGCGCGATAGGCACTACACTCCGGATCAGACAGTGGTCCGACGAGCCAAGAGGGGCATCGACTGAGACCAAATATCCGTCCGGGTGTGAGGTCAGCAAAAGGTCCAACAGGGAAGGTGTATGACCTTCCACGTCCGGGATCCGCGTCGGCGAGGTTACCAGTTGTGTCAGGCCATATGCTAATGCAAAGTCGTGAACAGATCTCCCCGCATGATCGGTTATGCGAGAACCGAGCCAATCGGTGTGGTGGACATTAAAATCGCCGAGAATCACGATCTCTGCGGATGGGATCTGTTATAGCACGGAGTCTGTAGCCATTTGGATGTGGTCGATGAGTCGGTCAGTTACGGTATTACCGCTATGGGACCTGTAAAGGCACGCATAGACGCGCGGATGGTCGTCGCTGTCGATGCGCAGCCAAACGGTAGATAGATCCAAACCTTCAAGACTACCGAGGCGTCGAGAACAGATATCATCTCTGACGTATACGCAAACGCCGGCACGGGGCACAAAGGAGTGTTCCAGTTTGTACCCCGGGTAATGGAGATAAGAGGTATCAGCCGGAGACGATATCTGAGTCTCTGTAAGAAAAAGCAAGGCTGGCTTCGCCGTTTCAAGATGGTAATGAACGGCGCTAAGGTTCGAGTGGAGTCCCCTGATATTGCAGAAATCCACGGCGAGCGGGGTAGGGGATGCCATAGTTTCCTTGCTGCGTTTGCCTCGAGTAGGAAAGAAAGAGAGCGGAATATTGGGCCCCCCCAGAATACGCGGGGCAGACTGAGCATCCACGATTAGGTAGCGTAGGAAAGCCTGAACGTGGATGCTCAGTGAGGGATTCTCCAGAACCGTAGGTACTGGTACCCTCCTGGGGTAGCTCAAAATTATATACCGCTACCATATTTGGGGAGGGGGAGGGGGGAGAGGGCCTCCGGTTACCTCACTCACCGCACGAAACGCAGAAGCACAAGATGCCTCTACTTCACGCCGGTATTCTGCGAGGCCGTGGTACTTATCCGGACGAGCCGGTCCATTCCTGCGGCAGCAAATGCCGCCGCTTGGCTCTACCACGTTAAATAACGAAAAGTGAGGCAACTAAAACTTAGTTTGGACAAAGCGGTTGATATGAAACTGTCCTTCTAGGCGTAATTATTCTAACGTACGAGTACTATAGGTGAACATTTACATAGGATTTGTCAATAAGGATTTTTCGGTGTAAAAGAATATATAACTTAACGAGGCCAAGCGATTAGAAAACAGTCTCGTAGCTCGAAGTAGGTACAAAACAAAAATTAATTTTGTGTATTCAAAAATTGTAATGTTGGACTCTCAAATATTTTTATATTCAGTATTTGAGTTAAACATTGAGACCTCAAAAACTAGAGTCATTTTAGAATACGTGTTTCGACGTGGTTCTAAGAGCGAACTGCGCTTGGTAAGAATACGACTAATGAACGCACTGTGCGCGTTTGTAGAAGAAAATTTCGACTTTAAAAATGAACCACGATGAAGACAAGACATTAAGGTAAAAAATTATCAACTGGAAGTAATGATGGAAGGAATTAACGGAAATATGAAAAGTAATAAAAGAATGGGTGCCTCATGAATTGTGTGAATGGAGGAACACACTTTGAAGCTTGCCTTGCTTTGATCAGAAGGTAGATTTTATATTGACATAATTGACGCGTAATGAAAAGTGGATTCTCTACGATAAACTCAAAGGCTTAAATCAAATATCGGAATAATTCTCTAAAGCGAACCTCGCCCATAGAAACCATTACTTATGTAACTATTTGGTGGTCACTTCCTGGTGAAATTCACTATAATTTTTTGAGATCCGGTGTATCAATAATTACAGATGTGTATTGTAAAGAAGTTCGAACAATGATGGCGAAACTCTCAGAGAACCAACCCCGACTCGTCAAACGATGTACGCTATTATTGTTCTATAGTAACGCAAGACCTAGTACTGCTCGAAAAACGTTTTAACATTACAAAACCTGCAGTTTGAAACCGTACGTCATCCTTCGTACTCGCCAGACCTGGCACCACCCGATTACCAAGCGGTTCAAAATACCTTCATACTGTAAGAAAATGTAAAATTATGTATCATTTTACGAATTATTTAAAATATTTATGTGAATACTTAGTCGTATTATTCTTTATAAATTGATTATTACATCGAGTTATATAATTCATCTAATAAATTGGTATTTTGAGTTACCGGGTGTTTAGTGATGGCAACATTGTCCTAGTCAGTAAGTGAATACAGGTTGAAGACCGATGGGTATTACTTCTTTGGTAGTGGTAAAGGATAGACGGAATTCGAATTATCTTTGTAATATGTATCTGAGTAAAGAGAAATACACGAATATTTAATACGTGAATGCTGGGTTTAATTATCGATGTTCCCGATGTAGTTGGTTTTACAATAGACTTTGTAGAGTCCAGACCCCCTGAGTTCTATTGCAAAAGCATAAACTATCTTCCCTCAAGTAGACAGAAGATATGAGGGTATTTCGTTTAAATAAATATCTTTTTTCTTAGTAAAAATATGTTTGAATTTTTTAACAAAAAACGAAATTTATTTGAATTTCGAAAGCTTTGATGACGAATCAAAAATAAATACAGAACTCGTTAAAGCTTCATTGTGATAATGTGAGAAGTGGTGAGCCAGTCACCGTCTTAGTATCCAAGCCAACAATACAAATCATACAATAATTAAAAAAACTCATTGTCATAAGCTCTCAACATAGGGGATCGAACTCTAGTTTCCACTCGGCTCTCATTTAAAAAAGCTCTTACGATCGTTTTCCTCAATTTGGGGTTATCAGAGGTTATTTGGGACACAGGTAGAATGTCTGCCGCCGTCTTATTATCCATGCTAAGGATACAAATCATACGTAGGTTGCAAAAAGTTAAGTTAAAAACACATTGGTACGAGCTCAGTGTTCGAACTTGAGTCTTCTGATTCGGAGAGAGATCCGCTGACCACTCGGCTATATAATTAAATAAATAAAAAAAAGTTATGGCTTACATAATGATTTCCTTGTTTTTACGCGAATACTACACATTTAAAACGAAACCATAATTTACGGACTCTAGAGGGGTTATGTGTCGCATTTAAGCTTATGGTGTTTTTAGTATGGCAATTCTCCCATTATATATAATAGTTAACATTTTATTCCCAATTTCTTCAGCATCTTCTGAACAGCCAACAAATGGACATAATCTATTGTAATGGGAGGATTTTGTGTAATCACTTCGAGTGGAAGGGATTGGCTATCGCTCGATTGTCAATGCAAAGTATTTAAAGAAATGGTTTTTGTTACTACCTGTCGAACGATCTCCGGTTTTTGTATTAGTTAACTGACACTTGGTAGCAAATTCACAACACATAGTTATTATTATTATTATATTATAATTTTTTCATAACACATACAAAAAGACTAATTAGAATAGTTCTGATACATTAAAATTATTCAGTCACAACTAATAGGATCACATCTTACAAATTATTACGCTTGACTATTAAGTTAATATGTGATTCAATAGTTGAAGAATTAAGACTCGACGCAGCTGTGTTTAAAATAACTGTTACAGAAACTAATTTAGAAACAGCTTAATTAAGGTCTAATAGAATTTAACTAAAACATTTCATTGTTTCGTGCAAATAGTTTTATTTTAATTTTATAGCACAAGTAACTAGCAGAAAGTATATTTCTGGTTCCGATTTCAGTATTAATTCCTCCTCCTATTAATCCTCAAATTAATAATTTGTGATATTACACATATTGTATCAGTTTTAAGCAGTAAGCAGAAATGCCAATTACTGGGCTACGTTTTCGAATGTTGCTGCTTTTTACATTATGATATAGTGCAAAAAAGCTATAAAATATTTGAACTTGTACTATATAAAGTTCGGTTGTATTATTCATCGATGATCATCATTGCTAATGCGACATTGAGATGACTAATATTCTACTTAATCGCACCAACTAAGATACCTACTAAAATAGATAACAAAATCATAATCTTGATACAATAGTAATAGTATGAAGTTACCGTTTTAATGGAGCGAACTAATTTACAGCGTAAAATTAAAATTACATAGTCCAAGATTATAAGAAGAGAAAGAAGATATTTACACAGAAACTAAAACATTCTAAACTCAAAATACTTCAAAAATCAGAGTAATTTTCGAATTCAACATCCTACGAGGTACTAGCGCAGTAGCGACAGCCCCAAAATCAATGCTGCATTTGAAGAGAATACTAAAATACGATGAATAAAAAGTAATGGTGAAAGCCGATCCTTATCAAGCAACTATTAAAAAGGAATTAGCGTCAAGCCTTGAGGCTTGACGTTAGACAAAATATTGACTCATTTGCACCAAATTGGTAAAATTTAAACTTTTTAGAGAGCAGATCTCTAGAGTTGTATCTAAAAGGCATAGATCTTCTCTCGAGATGGCAGAAATGTAGAAATAATGAAGGTAAATACTTCGATTAAATCATTTATTTTTTTCTTAGAATAAAAATTTAAATTTTCTTAAATATTTTTATATTCGGCAATTCATACATTATCTTTTAGTATAAAACAAAGTAGCAATTCGCGTTTGTCTGTGTAATAGCTTCTAAAAATGAAAGTTTATTTATTTTATTTATTTAGTTAAAAAACTTTATTGCGCCACACCCCTTATAATTTGAGGTGACAAAGGGCGGACTTAAGGCCTATTGGCGTTCTCTGCCAGTCAACCCATGGGTTGGTGAGATAGCCGTAGCAGGTGTATTTATTTAACTTAGTAAATTAACTAACTATCAAAAAATATCTTAAATTTTGTTTATATATAACACATTCACATTTAGTTGGTATATATCTGTTATCTAGAGAAAACGTGTAAAATAAACATTATAAAAAAGAAATAATTTTTTTGTAAAATTTTTATTTATTCAGTACGGTAACAATCCAATACGGTAAATAAACAAACCGATTTTATCCAAGACTTGAATGACAAAAGAAGGATTCTTTTCAATGTATTAAAAATACTAAAACTTAATCCTAATCTTGTTACTTATAACACGTGGCCAGATGATTCTTTATTTGAAAGTGTGTAAGCTTAAATGAGAAAATATGGAATAGAAAATCTGTTTAGTTAGATTTCTGTTTAAGATTTCCTATTTATTTTATTGTGTAGGTACATATTTTATGTTGTACTTTATTTTCTAATTTAAGAATTTTGTCGTATATATAAGTGGACTTTGTTTCACTTATATATTCGTATATTGTAAAATATTAGAATTCCATATTACTTAACGTCATTAAAATTAAACCATTTAAATTTGCACGGAGGTAATTGATGACCGTTTGGGTCAGTGATTTAGCGACCTTTGTCGTCATTGTTTGCTGAAGGCCCTGTCTATCTGCCGAAGCAATATACGGAGAGATAGAATGAGATAAGATGTTCTTCAGGCCGATCTGACCATGGCGATAGCTTTCGAATGCTACCGGTTGTGCGAATTGGCGGGCTCCACATGTCAACGAAATAATATTTTTAATTATTTCTCAGACATACAGATTTCCTCACGATGTTTTTCTTCACTTTCTTGGAATTATCAATTTTAATGGTGCCCGCACTAGGGGGACACAACCCTGGTCACTCGCGTATTATGATATTAAAGCGAACGCTCTGACCCTAGTGGGCTACTATGAGCCTGCATAGCGAGGTTATTCAACCAAAGAACTTAGAGACAATAAATAAAAGAGTAATCCGCTTTATAACAAACATCATAACTGGCATTGTTCTATCTAGGAAAGTATCTAAAGATACCTTCTATAAATCATATAAGATATCTGTCTATAATTCAGTATAAGGTTGTCATTCGAAAAATTTTTCTCCAGGTAGTTTTTGGTTCTTCGAAAAATTTCGCTGACATTGCACTTTAGACTACAGCCAAAAAATCCTTTGGGATTTGCAGATTAGTCTAGTTAATAGATATTCTGATTTCGTAATTTATAACAATGAGGTATTCGAAATAGTAATTCTGATTTAATTATGAGTTAATAGGTTTGAGAATAATGAATATTAAAATTATGCTAACCAGGAAAAGATTAATCGCCTCATAAATCAAAAATATAATTTTGACCTTAAATAATTTTGTATTATTTGCGATCCTATTTACCGAAAAATATACAATTCTGTAATATCAGTATCAATAAAAGCCCAGTGGTTGGTCTTCCGAATCAGGAAACTCGTGCTAGCCTCCAATCTAGAGGGCCGCTACCAATAAGGTTTTTGAAACTTATGTGGTATTAAATTGTATGTCAGAACACTAAGGGATAAAGGTCTAGTACTCGGATTACCTCAGCATTGGTTGTACAGACGTGTGGGCTTATTATTGTTATTACAAAAATAGTTAGTTGGTATTAAACGTGATTGGATTATGATTCAATCCTTTGTAAACTGTTGACATTTAAAGGTGAGGGCGAAAGCTATTAACAAGGAACTACATCTCCTTTGATCTATAACTCAAATAGACTAACTTCGGGCAGCTTTGTTAATTAAACTTTTTGCTTTAAACGGTGCTTGGGAAAATGTTTAGAACGCTTAAAGTTTTAACACAATATGCCTTAAAGTTCCCTTATTGTGTAACATAAAGATTATATCTTACATAATATCTTAATCTTGATACCTTGATTCATTATCGAGGATAGACTTACTCTACGTGCCCAAAGTGACCGTATCCATCAGTATCTACACAATCTACTAAAAGTATCTATTTATTTTGATCACACCCTTTCTGTTGAGATACATATATTTATTGATATTATCAAATGAATCAGTTTTTTGTATCTGTTTTCTTAGTTTTTTGCTGAATTCCTTCAATTCACTTAATCAATTTCTATCTCGTGTAAGACGTCTCAAGCGGTAAGTAGTAGATTCATACAGATAGAAACTTTTCGTCAGCCGTTAAGAGTGTACAGGAAGGAAAGACGCGAAAAAAAATAGTATGGTTAGTCTACTGCCAAAGATACATGCCAAGAAGGCGTCTGCGAAAAGTGGCATACCTATTATGGAATATTTGATAATACTCACCACGCTCGGTAGACTGGTTGGTGAGTTTGGCAATTCGGATGGATCAGTTTGTTAGCTAGCAGGGTACACAATGTCCTGATGCGATGTGTAAGCGACGGGAGAAAATGGTACCGTTTCCATTTATTGGTCTATTTTAAGCTATTGTGTCGTACAGACATGTTGCAACCTTAATTAAAATCTATTTAGGTTATCTAGTATTTATGGTGTAATTTGGCAATGTACCATAGGAAAATAAGGTTAGATAATAGACAGTATGGGTGTTTGTGTCCTCCTTTTACTTATCCTGTCGAGTAGAACAAACTATTATTTTCTTCATGGATTACTAAGTTGCTAAAAGAAGCGAACTAATTATGTTAGGATTTTCCGCAAAAAACTTTTGCAAGTTCTAACATAAAACAAACTGTTAAAGTTATTTCTGGTTCTTACACGGCTTGTAGGGAAAATACCAATCACGACTAAATACATATTATGAGCAACTTTTCCTACTAAATTGTCAGTCGTGGGTACGAATCCTAAATAAAGCAAATAATTATATTGTTACTTAATTGTTATTGTTCACGTTTGAAGAATTATTCTTTTTCGGATCATACCACTTAGATAGTAGATGTAACAAATTGAGAAGTAATAATTGTCTGTGTCAGTTTAGGATGTTGCATCCGGGATAATAGTAGTATTATACCACTATCATCTCCAAACGCTAAACTCACCCTCAGTCAGTGCTCGCTTTCTGACAAACGAGGTTCTGACGAGTCCCAGGGGCTGTAAGAATGAAAGAATTGCACCTCCCCTATCAGATAATGGATGTGACAGAAGGCAACAGGTTGCAAATATATTTAGCATCACTGTACATTGTGTCGAGTCTAAAGTGGGTGTAAAATATCAAGAAATAATTTTGAGCCTTAAAAGTAAAGGATGTTGTATTATTGTATCTTCTTTTCTGTATCTTGCAGTTTTTATAAACTCAAGTTCGAGTATAATAGTTTGAATACACCAGAAACATAAAGAAAAGACGATCTTGAAAAGTACTACCGTGATCATTCTCCAGTCCAGTCATTAAGATTCATGCACATCGTTAGCCACAGACTAAGTTTTACAAAAGGGACGGGTTCTCGCTAGCTTACAATGTGACTTTGTGACTTTGCTTATAGCTTCTGTAGTTTAGTATTTTTAATAATGGGACAATACGCATTTTCAAAACAGGAACGGACAAAATTTTATTCATAGTCTAGAAAAATAAGTAAGTCAGCCAAGCCGATTATTAAAAATAACTTTCATCATTAAGTATGCTAACCAATAAGGTAAAGCTCTGTAAATCTGGGAGTGAAAAGTCAGCAGAATTGAATAAAAGTGTTATAAGAATTTGTTGTTGTGAGCGATTCTTTAGATGCCGTGTTACTGCTATCTTTATATGAAAATAGCAGAAACTAATCTACATAAATCTGCGACAAATTCTCCTTTTGAATTTGTCGCTTATTTGTAGCTGGTAAACTATGCTACGAAAATAAATAAAAGATAATAAAAAAATACAATTTTAATTATCGTTAGTTGAAATATGTACAAGGAAGACTCGGAGCCAGCAACAAAATAGAAAAAAAACTGCAAGTCCTGCTAACTGGTACAGACTAATTCTGTCCTTGCTAGCTTAACACGCGATTTTGAAGGTCAACCGAGTAGATATATCCGCTACATCTGCCGCTGATGTATGGACTTTCCTAAGACCACTCGGTTTTGGTAAGGTGACATCACCAATATGGTCTAGATCTTAAATTGGATGTCATTAATATGACATTAATATGTTAGCTAACAATTATGTTCAAAGGCAGCTCTGTAGCTCCTCTGGTGTTACGGATGTTCGTGGGCGACGGTGATCACTTACCACCAGGTAAGCCGCATGCACGTTTGCCCCCTTTTTCTATAAAAAAATGTTATTTTGCCCTTTCGTTAAACTCTGCAATCCGGTCTCAAAAAATAGCTTCCATATGTTTAATGCAAACTCTTTTCATTCTTTATTTTCAATCTTCCCCTCTAACTCAAAATTAACTTATAAGAACTATATATAATCAACTTAATGGCGTCAGGTCATGTTATTTAAGACCCTCGAGTGCCTGCTTCCTGCCATTACACATATTATCTATTTTTCCCTTGACTCTGCTCAGAATCCCACTTAGTGGAGAAAAGCTTATGGACAATCATTTCTTAAAATCTGTAATCCTGTATTGCGTAAAGTATTTTCATCCTATTGGTATTTTCCCTATTTTATCGAGAGTTCTGAAAGCCAGTGTCCATAAGCAAATTTCTTTATTTCCAGCAAAACATAACCTGCTGAATAACTTTCAATTAGGTTTCCTTCCCTGTCACAGTACCAACACTGCGCTGATTAAGGTTACTGACGACAAGCGCTGGATAAGCAGAAACTAACAGTGGTGACGCTGGTTGGCTTTTAAAATGCTTTCAATACAATATCGTAATATTCTTGTTTCCATCCTTCATTACGTTTCTTAAATTTTTGTCCCCTGTCTTGATACCGTCAAAGATAGGCCAAACAAATACAGAGTCAAAGTCAATACGTCTAAATGTAAAGTGATTGTTACAGTTAGTTCAACAATACTCGCTAGGGTAGATTATGCAAGTCTTGCTCCTGTTTTTATAATGGTATTCTTATCCAATACTGACATTCCAATCCAATACAGTATATTACGGATGTTATAATAATTATTATATTTGTTTTTACTATTATAATAATTATAAACGCTATCCAGTCCCAAACTGAGATTCCATGTCTCATGGTAACTAGAGGATGATAAGATAGATATACATAAATGTATTCACACAGATATGTAATCATATATAAATATGTAAACATCCATGACTCCGTTACAAACATTCATATTCATCATACAAATATTTGCGGTCAGCGGGATTTGAACCCGCAACCTTCAGCTTTGAAGGCAGGCAACTTGGGTAGCGGTGCTAAGTCTGCCTATTATTAACCTCACTTCAAGATAATAACAATAAATTATTAATAAATAAATATTATTTGTGGCTCCAAGCACGTAGTCAATACAGCACATAAAATTGCTAGTAACAATTTTTGTCACTTATACATATGCGTTGTAACATTTGTGTAATAAACACATAGCCACATGCAGTATTAGAGACAAGGATTACAATAAATCTTAAACAGTAAATTAAGGCTTCTAGCCGAGATTCGATCCCAGGATCCACGATTTTTTTTTCTTCTTCCAGGAACCATGATTTAGGGTGTAAGGGGTAATATACCACTTTTTCTCCAAAGCCCATTCTTAGCTGCCCGCAGAGGACCCACTCAAACGAGTCTGATGACCTATGATGGCGGAATATCCTACCGAATTAATCAATTCTTTCTTCTTCAACTCCCAGCGGGATGAGTATGGGCAAACCTTCTAAAAATTTCTAGTGTTTTCTTGGAGAGTCTTATTTTCAGCAGAGGACTAAAATAGGCGGACATAGTTCTGTCATAACATACGCATTTCGGTTGTGACATCCCGTCATGAGTTATAGAAATAAGTATATTTAACTTTAACCTGCCCATAAACATTTAAATGTATATATATGTGCATATAATTACAAATATAACGAATAATAGAGTGAGGTGACCCTAAGTTATCACTGCTCTAAACGCCTTCTCGAAAAAGTGAGAGGACATGTTTTTGCCCGGAAGTGGGGCATATGTTGCTTTTTTTATATTAATAAGAAATGTACATATAAAAACAAGGAGTAAGTAGAAGCGTATATCGCCAATTAATCGATTTAAATAAGTCTTATTCATGGGGCAATGTACATGTATATTTCATACGATAAAATCCCATTGTGTAAGACTTCAAGTCCATAATTTTAAAAATCTAATGGATTTAAGTAAAGACTTTACAAAAATATATACATGTACCTATGCATTCACGCCTTCACCCACAAAGGTAGGTAAAAATTACGGATTTTCATTTGGCTCGATTCAGTGTAGTCAAACGGGCGTCGGAGGTTGAAAGATCGTAACGGGTGACAAAATTCGTCAGTATGTCTGCTGCCCAAGACTGCCATTAGATTTTTTGGGCTAAGCATTAGCTGCCTCTTAATTAATTAACTAAGCCGGCGTAAATTACCGAGGATTTTGCCACGGAAATTTACGCTGCAATTAATAATACCGCTTTATAAATAGGATTATAGTAATATAAAGAATTACATCGATCATTATAGTCATTCGTGGTAGCGACTTAATCGATACCTAGCTGTTTTTAAATATTTTATTGTAATTTTTGATTTGTCGAATTGTAAAGAATATGTATATTTTAAACTTATATCTCGGTCTTATCGTAAGAAGTACACAGGTTTATAAAGTAAGTAATTTATATCAGATACTGTTATAAAGAACAAAACTAAGATTTAAAAAAAAAAGAAGCCAATAATATACCAACCATCAAAAACGTTTTCGTTTACATAACCGGGTCCAAAGTTCTGGCAGCGTTAACCTTATCGAATTCAAAAGTATCGAGCAAATGAAATTATTACGAATTCACGGAACTTCCTCCTGCTTTATTCAATTACGTGCTATCATATTCGAAACATCCGCAAAACACGAAGTGACTGAGAAATGCAAGAATAGAATAGAATAGAATTATAAAATAGAATATAATGCTCATGTGACGCCACTCAGACGTAAGTAAACCGCGAGTTTCTTAGAAATATCTCATATAAATTAGAAATATAATTGATATCTTTCATATTTTAAAAAGCAAAAAATTTTACTAAAATAAGTAAACTTTAATGAAAAATTTACTGTCTGACAAAAATTAAAAACTTTTAGGTGAGCGATATAGGACACATCGATGATTGAAATCTGTTTAACCTGCGATTCGTTTAATTTACATTTCGAGATGAATACCCTGTGTAGTACTGTCTGATTACAAACAAAAGTTTATTTTCACTCAAACCATGTTCTCTATGTATATAATAAAAATCATAGAACACTAATTTCTAGTAAATTATGAATTTTTTCATTTTGATTTTTTATTGAAAGTGCACGGCAAATCGTCCTTAGAATATACCAGTATATAAGTAAAATACACTAGTTTTATGTGTACGTGGTCAAAATATTTTAATGTAAAATATAAACATTGTAAATCAGGTTCTATGTACATTCCGTTTCGTATTTTAGCAAGTCTACTAGAACGTTGGTGAAGTTCATGATTCAGTGATTCAGTGAGACTCGGTACGCGTTCCTGTTAACACGTTTCGTATCAGTGTTTGAAAATGCTATGAAATATTTTTTCCGCGACTGAAATTACAAAACGTATTACTTCTTGTAATTGATGTAACTTTATAAGATTTTTTTAGAGTGCAGCATATCGAAAATATTATATGTATTGAGTATTATATAGATAACACAAATTTGCCACAGTAAAGTTTGGTGTTGGTGTTTCTTATAATTATAATTTAGTAGAAAAAGTGGTTTAAAATATACATATTATTTGTGATTCATTGTAATAAGTTTAAAGCCCATTGTTGACTTAATTTTTGTGTGATTTCACATATTTCTTCACGTTTTGAAACATTGGAAATTCTGTTGTTATGACATGTGAATGATTAATGGATGGAGAAAAATACGAACAAAATCCAATAGAGATGATTTACTACATTGAGTTTCAAGTAGTAAATCTCTAAACTTTATTTCATAAGCTTCAAAAATTTTTATTTAACACTGATACTGTACTAATTTAAATAACAAACCCAAAGTGTCAGTTTTGTCCGCGTATTAGTTATTAATAATATAACGTAATTATATTTTGTATAAAATTTTCATTTTTAGCTTCACGCACAATAAGAGTAATATAATGTGAGACAATATTAAATTATAAAATTTATTTTATTTAATAGTACATTAATAGACTCTTTGGTTTAAAAACAATAGGGTAAAATCATGGTTTTATAATACAATCAGCATACCAGCCTGTTTGCGTTCGACTACTACTAGTAGTAACTACTACGCGTGTAGGTAACAGAAACAAATATTTAAAACAAATAAAAAAGTTTTTTCGCATTTTATTTCGAAATATGTATTACTGTATTTTGAATGTGTTAAGTTAAAACTTTATAAAGTCAATAAATAATTGCAATACGTTAATGGTACTTTAATAAAAAAAATTATGAGAAAACAATCAATGGTAATGTACAGTGGTAGTCGTATAATTAGAAACACTACCAACGGTCCTTGACATTATGTAAGATACTTCACCACAATCGTTTTTATTTTGAAATTAAACAATAAATAGGACAACAATATGTTCAACGATTTATCATTTACTGGAAAAACAAAACAAATCCCATTACACAAGTGCAGTTTCAATATTTCATTACCGACAAACATTTAAATCAGTTTACAATAATGGTCAACTAATTAGAAACAATAACAAAAAAGTATAAAAACAATATTTTTTAAAGTATTAGTAATTAGTATTGTTATTTACGAAATAGCTACTATCCACAGCCTACCAATAGTAATAATTAATATTTAGTGGCGTATCCCTTATTTTCAATAACAGCACTGCAACGACGTGGCATTGATTCAATCAACTTCGTACATTTTTCTAGGGGGATTGAATTCCATGCTTCAACAAATGCTTCAAATAGTTCGTTTTGACTGGTGTTACGTTTGCTTGATACTTTCTTTTTGACAATATACTAGAGATATTCTATCGGGTTTAAATCCGGACTATTTGCTGGCCAGTCTAAAACGGATATACGCTGTTCGCTAAGGAAACATTTGACGATATTGGCCGTGTGTCTAGGGTCATTGTCATGCTGAAAGATCCAGGTTACAGGCAAATGATCGTCCGAGTAGGGAATCAATGTGTGCTCTAAGATATTGTATTGCCATTGATCCATTGTACCTTCAATCTTCCGAACGGGTCGAACTCCACATCCGGAAAACCACCACGGTGGCGGTAACACCTTTAGTGTTACCGCCACCGTGCTTGACTATACTCCTTGTGTATTTATAACTAAAAGCATTGTTTACAGGACGTCTCCGACAGACCGAAAACTGAACTAGTTTCGGTTAACACTACTCAACCTGAACACACTGTACATACAGTTAGGAGTAGAGTCACTTACACAATCCCCCGCCGACGCGTAAGAGCGTATCGTGCAAATCAAACACCCGCGTACACACCGTGCACCCGGGATTCAGGGCGGTCCTTACCGCCCATTACTACCGAAACACCACGACCGTCCGAGACGAGGCCCGAACCTCCCTCGGACGGTCCTTAGATTGCTTACCATAAAGAGGTAAGCAGTAGATGTACTCCTGTACATCTACTTAAAGCATAAACGCCCGCGGCCTCAAGGACGCAGGCGCAAACCTATGAAGCTGTAAAAGCCAAAACGGCTAACAGCAATAACTTCATCGAATACATATAACAGGACGTCTAACATAGCGCTTTCCATCGGAATTTACCATATTTATTTTTGTTTCATCTGACAATAACACTTTTTTCCATTCTCGTACCGTCCAATTAACATATTTTTAGCGAATAATAATCGCTTCTAGGCGTATCAGTCTTGACGAGATGTTTCTCGGGTCATCAGGCGAAAAAACTTCATTTTTAACCCGGTTGGAGCCTTTACTTGGGTCTTTTTTAGCAACCTGAACAATTAGCGTATCTTCTCTGGGAAAGGATTTTCTTGGTCGAGCCTTTCTAAGAACATTTTCAACAGTTCCATGTGTTTTATAATGATCAATTGCATTAAAAACTTTTTTAACAGAATAATTTAAATGCTCAGTTATTCTTCTGTACGCCCACTTATGATCTATATGTAAATTAATAATTATTTGCCTAGTTGACGCGTCACAACTTTTATTTTTGCCCATTTTGAACAAAATTAAATTCAGATTAAATTTTGAATTGCCGCCAAAATAATAGAAAAAGCCAAGAAAGGAATGATATTCTCCAATTTCAAAAAAAGGACGAGCTATGGATGCTTTTTTAAAATGTTTCTAATTAAGCGTCCAAGCGGCCAGTAACAGAAAATAAACTCCTACATGTGTAAGACTCATTTTGTAATTAAAAGTTAGATATGTATTATATTTTATGCATTTAATGAGTTTTTTATTTGAGTGGCTATATTATTGCATGATTATTAATTATTGAATGTGTATATTTTTTACGAACATTTGTACGTTGAAGTTATACTTTCTTTATTCATAAGAAGTGTTGTCTAATTATATGACCACCACTGTATATTAGAAACAAATTATTTATACGCATAAATATAAAAATAAGCATTAAAATAAAACTGCTTTCGGTCAGTTACGTCTTTGCTGTGTTCTTATATATATTAGTAAATATACAGAATATAATAGATGTTCTGTTAACCCTTCACGCTTCATAACAATAGAATGTCTATCGTAACAACACGTCAATGTCCGTGCTGAATGGGTTATGATGTTTTTAATGATAAAATTAAATGATGTAACTTAAATAATAAACTATAAATTAAATTAAGATTTTTTTGTCTGACAAACTGGGAATTAAAGTAAAAAAATATTTTATTAAAACAGGATAGGTACATCATTCAAGAGAATTTCAGCAAATACATATAATTCACATACAATTATATGTATATATGTACATACATACGTTAAATAAAAAAGAAAACAATTAGTAATATACTCAATAAGAAAAATATATTCGATATATGTGTTTATGCGTCATTCGTAAATATTTTCTTATTAAAAGACGTGTTTCTATTCCGGACTTACGAGTATATAGTTTAACCTTTCGTATTTAATGCCCCATTACAGGCAAGGAGTTTGTCTCTTGGCCATACGCGAACCACATTTATGTGAGAAATAAAGATGCTCTTCTGAAGAAAGGAAAATTTAGAAGTGCTTAAAATCTTTATAGGCGTAGCTATTTATCACGAAGTATGCCTAACATACAAACACTTTTTTGAAATTAGTTGTCACTCTTTATTTACGTAACAATAATATATAATGAAAATAAAAACTATATTTTCGAAGAACACAATAATCAATTCTGAATACTGACAAGCATAGACCCTTATTATATTTATTATATCTATATAAACTTATCTTTTACTACTGAACAAATATTTAGACTGGAACATAAACGTAACACAAGCATTGTCACTTATAAGTATGTCACGCAAGTAATAAAACTTTTAAGTAAATTTCTAGGTTTATAAGTGGTTGTGTGTAAATCTTAACTGGAGCTCCAGTCCACTCAAGAATACAATAGACAGTCATAATCATGGAATCAGAAATAGATATTCAGAATCTCTTTAACTGCACACAGCATATTATGAGACTTGACGCATCTTGGGATAATCTCAATGTGACGCAGCTATTAGACCTTCTACCCAAAAAGATTCTCGAGGATATTAATTTAAAGTAAGTTTGACGTTGTTTGTGGATGTTTATGTTTTTTTATATTTTAATATTACAATATTAGCCGTATGGTCCTGTAATTATTTTTAGAGAAAATCTCCGTGAGCTAAACCGGCGCCGAGGCTCGTCTTCCGTTATTTTTCGTATCACGGAGCGGCGAAAAGCGGATTACGGAAGCCCACTTGGCTATATTGGGCCGTGTTAAATGGAAGTCCGTAATCTCTGCTGACCTCTATAGATGACTGACTATTTGAAATTAACGACTTCGCCCACATTATTATAAATTTTGCCTCAAAAATAAATCTTAATTGTGATTTAAAATTATATCTCATCTCATCTTTTTCATTTCCTTCGTATCTTTTCAATCCTTAAAGTGTGATTAAAAAACAAAGAAGCTTACATATTTGTAATAATAAGTAGGATAAAACATAGCCAATAGCACGCCTGGAATCATAAGAAGTTAAAACATATGTTGCGCTTTGGATTGAAATGTCGTACCTATTAAATTTATTTAACCATCACCTCATAATTTTTAAAATAAGAACTGTTACTGTGACTTAAGTATAATAAATTATTAAACCGAATTGAATGGCACGTCAGTAAAGCAGCGAAAAAGCATATTTTTTCCCCGACTTGACTCACAGACATTACATTACAGACATTACATTAATTACAATAATAATAATAATAATAATAATAATAATTGCTCCGGAATCGGAGCAAGCTACGAGAAAACAAATAAACAAACTTTACCTCTTCATATTTTTTATTATATTAGTGTAAGTACGGTACTTTAATATGTAATAAAATAAGTACAGTAGTTTAATAATTTTATTACATATTAAATTCCTTTTTTCTCACTTCGAGTCACTCATACATGTGCGCTAATAGTTAACTAGGCCTACGAGACCTAGGTCATAAACTTTCTAGACTTAGATTATTTGAGTTGTTCGATTCTTTACATTTATTTGGTTTCACACATTCAACGCATTGGTATTATAATTACTTTGTTTATTATTTTATTTGACAGAATTACTCTCGGCAACTGTATGGGACTCGGGAGGAGGCCGTACAGTCCACCGTGGTGGGGTCAACTTGCTTGGTTCATAGTGTTTGCAGTCATGCTCCTTCTCGCGGTTTTTGGAAATATCTTAGTTATTTGGATTGTTGTCGGTAAGATTCAGACTTCAAACAAAGCAGTACTTATACTCGTATCTTCGGAAAATACTAAATAAATTCGTAGAATCCATAGAATAAATTCAAAGTAAATGAGTTTAAAGTTACCTAATGTTAGTTTAATAAATGTACATAGATAGTGTTTTAGTACTGTTTAATACAATTTACTAAAATACTAGAGCAAATTTTATCATTACTAGTATATATATATTTCGATATTGTTTTACAGCACATCGACGTATGAGAACCGTCACAAACTGCTTTCTAGTCAATTTGGCAGTCGCGGACCTTCTTATGGCGACTTTAAACGCTGCACCGAATTTTGTCTTTTTAGTGACAGCTGACTGGCCATTTGGTTCTGTTGCTTGCAGAGCGAGTAACTTCACAGCTAATCTAACCGTATCGGCTGGTATTTTCACGCTCGTCGCTATTACTGTAGATCGGTAAGTAATTATTATTAATTATAAATTTAAATTTAAGATTTTATTGAATATCGTTTAATGTTTTTTGTTTATGAGATAATTTGAAAATAGGGCCTAACTAAGGCTCGTACTAGATTTTTGTAGGATTTAGACTCGGGTTTATGATTGATATAAAAAGATCGCACCGGATAACGAACAACAGATACTCATTCTTTTGACCAATAATATGATCATGATTTGCCATCTTTAGATTTGATAACGAAACATTTTATTTTAAAATAGTTGTTGTCCCATAAATTTTTCCTATATCGTCGGTATTACAGATATAAAATTCTCATACACAATCGCCCAAAGTAAGTAGCTCTACCACTTCGCAAATCAAGACTTTTTCAGAATGATAAATTGTTTATTTTAATAAGTTTCATGCACTGTGTAATTTTTATTTATTTTGATCAGGTATGTAGCGATAGTGAAACCATTGCAACACAGGCTTAGCACACAAGTGGTGCGTACTGCGTTATTAAGTGTGTGGTGTTCTGGCATTTTGCTCGCTTTGCCAACTCTACTTTATTCTGACACTTATACAAAAAAGTAAGTATTAATTTAATTTGTATAATTTCGGTCAAATATGTGTTTTATGCTAGTCAATATTAAAAAAATATATTATTACATTTAGTCAAGGAAGAGTCAAATTGGTCTTCCCAGTTTAGCCCGGTTTACTAATATGTACTTACGAGTATCTTTATTACAGAACTCTCGCTGGTTTTTTCACCACTTTTATTTTATCCACTTCTATTTCGACAATTAAATGTAGACTAACTATAGACTCTTGAAAATTTGATGTGTATTTCAGAATCTATGCAATTAGTAGATAAGGTAAATGCGAAGAATGATTTTCAATTGTTTAAAATATACTGATTACTCTATTCGCTTCTACGAAAATGAATAAAAGTTACTCTTAATATCAATGAGACTGTTTTTTAATAACAAATCTTTAAACAAGCCTAGTGGACAGAGCTTTAATTTCATAGTACGCACTGCACTCGATTCCCTGTGGCGGCACGACTAAAATTTTATGTGCTGAATTTTTCGATGAAGAACAACATTGTGTGAAAATCTGTGTGTCTGAGAAATAATAAAAAATATTATTTCGAGTACGCGTGAATCCCGCCAGCTTTTTTAAGTTGCCAAAACTTACTCAAAATTATTTGACTAAAGGTCTTTGACTAACAGTGGCCATTTACTTTACAATATTAACTATGAATTGCTTTAACTATAGTCTGGTCTGTGAGAAAGCAGAAAAAGAACTGATATTGTTGAAAATTACCAAAAATATTAAGGGTTAAAGTAAAATTTCTGTTTTATATTGAAATATTCAAAAGTATCGAAGAAAAAATATATTTATTTGATTCAAATATTTACCCTTTCATACCTATCATTATCTATATATTTCTGCCATCTCAAGGGAAGATCACCTGGTGCCTTTGCGATAGATCTCTGGGGATCTGGACTCTACAAAGTTTGTGAAGGCATTTTGTAGCGTTCCCAGAAAACATCTTTTTGTTCCTTGCAGGAAATCATCCATATTTCGGAAATAATTAATAATCGGTTGGAGCTAAGTCTGGCGAGTACGGACAATGACTTTTAGTTTCTAACTGCAGGTCACGTAATGTTAAAACAGTTTGTCGCGCAGTATGAGATCTTGCGTTGTCATGGAGCAATCATAGTGATATTATTGCTCCATGATAATCAATTTTTTCTCTGAGGGTTTCACCATCATTCTTCTTCACGATAGCTGTTATTGATACACCGGATTTTGAAAAACCTATTGTGAATATTTATATATTAACATTTCACATTTGTATATAATTACAATTACTTTTCTATAGGTAAATTTCGCTTTAGAGCATTGTTCCGATGCTTGATGAAGGTTCAGCCATTGCTTTAATTTATCGTTATTTACTTTAGTGTTTGATCTTCTTGATGGTTCATTCTTTAAAACGAAGTTTCTACTACGAAAGTAATTAAACCAAAAACGCACAATGCGTTCGTTAGTTGTATCCTCTCCAAACGCAGCTTTGATATTTATATTGTATTCGATAATTGCTCTATCTTTTGAGGTCTCCATGTTCAACAAAAGTACTAAATTTAAAAATACTTGAATGTTATACAATAGCATGATTTAAAAAATATATTGAAAATAATTTGATCTAATATCTAAATTGTTGTATAATTAAATGAACAGAGTTTAATAGAGATAATTATGTAAGAAGTATTTATGCAAAGTTACAAATTTATTCCATTCTTACTAGAATTGCAAAGCCCCAAAGCGGATTTGTGTATACGCCACTGTGCTGTAATAACTCATCACAAAAATTGTATATGTATAAGTATAGCATATAATATCTTGGGTTTGTTTGTATGTACATTATGTTTCAACGGATTTTACTTAGAAGTTTTTAAATGAAACTTTGTCCTTCATTACGGTTAAAATACTGAAAGGAAATGAGCAAAAACTGGCACAGATATAGATTATGCCATGAAAAGGACATAGGATACTCTTTTATATATTCCTTTAGGACAAAATTTGTGACCATGCGGGTGAAACCGTAGGCGCTGCTAGTGAGCTATAAATATAAATTAATGCAAGGAAGGTAACTGTAGGATTTATAAACAATAATGTCCATGATCTCTAATGAGAAATTTAAGATCATTGGGCAGAAAATCTTTTTTGTTCCAAAAATGATTGAGGTAAGAATATCTTATGACAGTTAAATTTCTTATTTAAATTTCAAAGCACTGTTAAGGCTGAAATATTGTTGAAATTTTCATAAATTAATTGTAATATTTTTCCAGATACATAAATGGCGTGCGGGAGATATGCTTCATTAAATGGCCGGATGGCAGTTATCCTACTTCTAAGACTGATTACTGGTGAGATAGGTGTTAAGCTAAATTGCATTAAATTGATAAACGCATACGAAGATTGTCACTCCCTTTGTTTCCATAGATGGTACCATCGCAAAGAAAATTTAGGCGCGAGGCTTCTTGGACTGTGTTCGCCAACCTTGGCGAATATAGCAAATTAGGTGACGTGGGGTTTTATTGAAAACCCATTTTGTTATGCGAAATGTCAAAAAAAATTTGAGAAATAATGGAAAAAAGAGCATCTATTTCTTTTAATTACGATACTACCGATGTTGTATATTCGAAATTTCGCAAAATTGTAGACGAAATTCGCAACCAATCAATCAAAGTTTATGAATAAGAAAATATCTCTTTGCTAAAAATTTATTGTGAATGAAGAATTCGTATTAGAACCGCGTAATACAGTTAGTAGTGTATTCTTTTTACGTTTAATATCTTTGTCTGATAGAGTCCATCGTTAGTCATTGATCTCTACCATATCGTATTCATACAAAAGGTAATTCCTATATATTGGTTCACTTGTCAAGCGAGTTAGCAACTGTAACACAAAGTTTTATGTAACACGATGTTGCTGTCTATATTCTAATTGATTTATTGCCTCGGCGTTCAGTCTGGTTTCTCACGAGACGAATTCAGTTGATCTTATACGGCCAATTCACTTTATAAATAGCCGCTTTATTTGTAGTGACATGAGAATCCGTAACCCTTCTCTTGCCCCGTCTTCTTTCAGTAGGTGTCGTAATAGTTGAAAAATAGGAAAACCTTGAAAATCACATTGCATATCAAAATATCCCCTATAATATCCCATACAATAAATTAACTGGACATATTACTAAGTTTTCCGAGTGCACCATAGTGTCTAATGGCTTGCTAATGACATGTCACGTTTTAAACGTTATTGGTGTACTAGGAGCGTTCAATAAAAGAGAATGCGTATGATGTAGACAAATTATTATATTATTTTTTGACATAGTATCCTTTTAGAGAAATGCACATGGAATGTCTCTTTTCTTAGCTTAGGATGAAGAGTTATTTAGGAATGGAATATATTCCTAAATAACTCTTCATCCTGATCACCTCTTGTTTCTCTGCCTACCCCTATGAATGATAGAGCGAGAATAATAATACCGATACACTGCCATTACTAATGCAAACATATTTATTATTTCCATAACAGCTACAACTTAATATTCTTGTCGGTGACATACGTGATCCCTGTGACAGTTATGGTATGGGCTTACACTAAGATGAGTTCGGCCCTTAGTGGTCATGCAATTGGCGAGTGCACCCACCATCAGATGCAGATCGTTCGCGCTAAAAGAAAGGTTTGAATATTTTTTAATATAGACCGACCGATTGGCCTGTTTCCTAACCGCTGATTAGTGGAACCTTTTCAAGTTCCAGACAGCACTTGGTATTCATACAGTAAAATGTCTACATGTATATCTATTAGAATATTTTTTAAAAATATGAAAATATCGTTGAGCTCTGCTTTGCAAAACACTCTCATCCCTCTCTGTAATCCACATCCAGAGTGGTCTTTGGTCAGTGTGGGTGACCTTCCCACGGCTAATTATTTCTCCATCGCGAAATAGCAGGAATTGTATCGTAACTTAACCTAACAGTAAATGTAATTATTACCTTAAAGTGCTCTTTTATAATAAACATTTTTTAACAGGTGGTCCGGATGTTTATCCTAGTTGTGGTGGTATTTGCTTTGTGCTGGCTGCCATACCATGCGTACTTTGTGCTGGTCTATCATCACCAGTCACTGGCATCTGCACCATTCGCCCAGCACATTTATCTGGCATTCTACTGGCTCGCCATGTCTAATTCAATGTTTAATCCTCTTATATACTATTGGATGAACAATAAGTGAGTACCAAATGCAAATTATAACAATTTTGGGGGGGGGAGGGGGGTTAACTTGTATTCCCAGTTTACCTAAAATATGTTCTATGGGGTTATGGTCAGATGTGCGTATCGGCCGCTCCAAATCTTCTTTTTAAACCATTCTAAGATATTCCCACACTAACGCTGCAGTGTGAGACCGAGCTTCATCGTGCATTAAAAGAAAATTATCTCCAATGTACGGAGCAAAAGGCATCACAATCTCAAAATTTTCAACGTTTAATTAAATATGAGGAATAGTGATAATTTTTCTTAATACTGAGTATACATGTTTGTACCTACAATTTGTTTTATTTTCAATTATTCTTACTCTTTTATGCTAATTTGTCACTTTTTGGGGTTCCTCTTAATATTTATATAAGAGAATATTATTAATTTAAATACATAGATAATTATTAAATTGTCATTGTACAGGTTTAGGGTGTATTTCCGTGTGGCGCTCTGCTGGTGTCAGTCGACCAAAAATGATACACCCAATCATGTGAAAAAACATTTTGAAACGAATAAATCCTTTTCTGGTAAGTTTCACCATACCCACTCTCGCACACACACAACACACGCACACACGCACACACACGCACATACATGCACACACACACACAAACACGCACAGGCGCACGCACATGCACACGCACATGTAATATAAACACATGCCCATTTTTACATCTAAGGTAGGCAGACGTAACAGAAATTCAAAATGTCAAGTTGTTATTCGTTGGCAGTGGGAATACTCAATCTTGATTAGATGTATTTTGTCATAGCTTGTAGGGTAAAATATTATCTTTTTCTCCAAATGCCTACTTCCCCTGCAAGTGGGCGCTAATTCATTTCGCTAAAAACGAGGATTTGGCGATCGACTGGCGTCTGGCGGGAAATGAAAATCATCTCGTCTCAGAAATTGCTATCTTAGAGAGCCTTATTTATAACCCAAGATGGTGCACCACGTGCGGATGGCGCACCACCGGAATGATATTAGAGTGAAAAAAAAGTTGATTCCGTGTTTAGAAACATGTTACTTAAATAATCCTTGGTATTAGTTTAATGAGTTTAGATTTTTTTTAAATAATTACTAAATTTGATAACCCTTTATCACATATCGTTATTGGGTTTCATTATGGGTCGTTAAACGTTCCTCAATATGTAAGTATGTACTCACGCTTTTATGTTGCGGTTAGTAATTCCTTCATCTGGTATTAATATTTCTATTCTTTACTTTTTATAATGAATTGAATTTCTTTACTTGATCAATTATTGCCCAATTAGATGATATTTCAGATGATGACGTCTCGCAAGTACTCTTAATACTTTTTATATGATCCAATTTTGTGACAACTGTGTTCCCTCATTTTTTCACATCGATCAATCATCGTATCTGAAATCCAGAGCAAGCAGTGTATATTTCCTTCACCGATAACACCTTCTCTAAGTAGTATTATTAAAGTATATTGTTTTGTTTAGTTAAGTTTATCTTAATATCTGTCTCATAAATATCATTGATAAAATCCAATACCTATCATAATAGCAAAACGTCATACAGGCAATCTTATAGTTTTAAGATTATACAACAAAACATCGAAAAAATTCATTTCTAATGAGCCTTGAACCTTTTAGGTTTGGCTTATTTTATAATGTAATATAATAAGTTAATTTGGAACTACATATGAGGTAATATCTTTTAACTTTTATGTCCATTAAATCATTGCCCATTGAGCATTGTACTTTGCGACACAGAATAAGCTGTGATTCTGGCCCACCACATTCCATTGCCCGGTTTTCAAAGAAACTTTAGGTTATAAAACCTCTGGTTATGATACACCGATCACATTAAATGCATTAGATCGTTCATTGTATAAACATAAGTATGATAGTTTTTAAACTAGTGGTTGAAATGAAAATGTACATACACACATACTCAATAGACTTATGGAGATTTTTTTTATTAGAATTTTACTTAGATGATTACTCATTTTATTGCAGCGAGTCAGAGACATTTTCATGGTGCTTCTTCGTTCACCCGGGCTTGACGTACAAAATGGCCGAGTGATATGTCACGGACGATTCCTTCGAATGGTATGTTTCAAACAGAATAAGAACTTATATATCTGCGGCAATTTCAAATCAAGATTTAATTATTGAAAGAAGACACATACACAATAAACAAAGTACTTATATTAATTAATAAAAAAATATTTTGCGTCAATCCTTGTAAAAAATATGATTATAGCATTATGACCGAGTAATAGTAATACAGTATATTAGTCGCAAGTTAACAAGCTAGCAATTTAGAATTAGAATCTAGCAATATGTGAGCGTTCGTATATACGAAAGAAAAATATGCATGTCATTACGAATACGCCATAATTTCAAGGGTCAAGAGAGATACTTTAGTAACCTATTTTTGACTTAAAACAACAACTTCGTTCTACGGACTTTGGCTCTCTCTATTCCACTTCACCATTCTGGTTTCTCTTCTTCGTTGTTTGCTGTTTAAGCCGCGCGCCTGTGGAATGTACTGCCTGATAAGTTAAGACAACCCCAAAGTAAGCAAACGTTCAAAAAGAACTTTAAGGCTCATTTCTTAAAAATTTTTCATAATTGCTGAGTTGTCAGCATAATGTCATACATAAATATTTATAATATATATATATATATATATATATATATATATATATATATATATATATATATATATATATATATATATATATATATATATATATATATATATATATATATATATATATATATATATATATATATATATATATATATATATATATATATATATATATATATATATATATATATATATATATATATATATATATATATATATATATATATATATATATATATATATATATATATATATATATATATATATATATATATATATATATATATATATATATATATATATATATATATATATATATATATATATATATATATATATATATATATATATATATATATATATATATATATATATATATATATATATATATATATATATATATATATATATATATATATATATATATATATATATATATATATATATATATATATATATATATATATATATATATATATATATATATATATATATATATATATATATATATATATATATATATATATATATATATATATATATATATATATATATATATATATATATATATATATATATATATATATATATATATATATATATATATATATATATATATATATATATATATATATATATATATATATATATATATATATATATATATATATATATATATATATATATATATATATATATATATATATATATATATATATATATATATATATATATATATATATATATATATATATATATATATATATATATATATATATATATATATATATATATATATATATATATATATATATATATATATATATATATATATATATATATATATATATATATATATATATATATATATATATATATATATATATATATATATATATATATATATATATATATATATATATATATATATATATATATATATATATATATATATATACATTTGTATATATGTATACATACATATACGTATGTATAAGTATGTATAGATTGTATTCGTAGTTTATTATATTTGTATATAATTAATTTATGTATTTTAAATATATAGGGTATTAATGTTTTATTAAGATTAAACACCTTTATTTTGTTTTATCTATTCTGTAATCGCCTTCGATGTTTTATCACTCCCAAAGGTAGACAGGCAGAGAATGCTTTTAGCATTAGGTCCGGCTTTTGATCATATAGTTTACTCTTCTATGGTTCAATAGAGAATAAATAAATAAATAAATAATACCAAATAACCACCGATTTCAATTCAAAGTTATTCCAAAATAAACAGTTTGCTAAATCGCGTTATATACCACCAAAGACACGAAATGTGGTCTATTGCGTAACAACGAAAAACTAGAAGTAGAGAACATTGAACTACTCGGCTGCGTAAGGACACTCTTACAGTATACCAAAGTGAAGTAGCTGTATACTGTTTCATATAATAAGGAATGATTACCGTATCTGAAGACCTTGTTATTAACAAAGGCTTATGCTCTCATATACTCATAATCTTGGTTTTAAAACAATTTACTACATGTGGGGTAGTAACCTTAAACTTATCAGAGTGTAAATTGTTTCACTGCTGAGTTTCACCATCGTACATCGCGACAGAATTCCAATTTACAGCAATACCACCTAGATGGTGGGCATTCCACCACAGAGCGTTTTTCTCGAAGTTTCCTGCCACGCACTTCGACTTTTTGGAATCAGCAGTCGCCAGCGGTATTTCCGAACAGTTACGACCTAGGGACCTTCAAGAAAGGAGCCTATTTCTTCTTTAAAGGCCGGCAGCGCATCTGCAGCTCCTCTGGTGTCTCGTATGTTTGTGGGCGTCGGTGATCGCGTACCATCAGATGAGCCGCATGCTCGTTTGCCTCCTTCTTCTATAAAAAAATAATAGTTGTCTACAAGGACGTGTCCTCTTACGTAAGGACGATTTTCCATAATCCCCACGCTCGGCAAGCAAATTGGTGATCACAGTTACTAGATACCTCGCAACTTAGACGATGCTGTCCGTTATTGGTCTGCTTAATTTTGATTTGGTATTTTGCGGGATCATTATACCGCCATCTGTCGGTAGCCATTCCAATTTTTTAAGGCTTTTCCTTATTCGCCTCTAAGGAAATATACGGGAAGAAAGAGGGTGGCAGATTTTTACGCCGATGCCACACGGTAGTACTGTAACAATATAATACTATGCCCTCTGCTAATAGACTAGACTTTAGTGAACGACTTATGACGTAAAACTCTACCAAATATGGCGCAAACCCCACAAACAGAATGATGTCCAGTAGTGAACTTACACAGATTGACGACGAAAAAGAAAAAGATAATGATGTAACCCATGAACATAGCCGCTCTTAATTAGCTCCGTGGCCATTAGCCAACTGGTAGACTTTCTTCTTTTTATTATAAATTTTTAGAGTTCTGAACGTAATAAGCACATCTTTAAAAGAACGTTTTATACATTATTCATTCATATTTTTAGTTACGTGACGATAACGTCGAGCTGCATTGTGCTCGTCGGCTTAGTAATTATATAAGGTTTGGTGTGAAGTCGAAACACAGTAATTGATTACCTGGTTATTCGTAGCGCACATTTTTTTAAAACACGTCTTTGAAGGTTACGTTATTAGTCTTCAATGTGATCTGTCTCCATATCATGAGACCCAAGTTCGAGCCCCTACGTAGAGGGCTTGTACCAATGAGTTTTTCGTATATAAGCTATAGGTATTCACTTACGAGCACATTCGGAACTACTTAATTCAAATGTGCTATAAAACCCATGTGGCGGCTAACCTTTGCTGGAGCAATGCAAACGTAACAGCAGTCAAAATGATACTAAAAGAAACGAATTTATTTAAAAAATAAAATGTATAAAAAGGATATCTGTATAACTTTTGTATGCGATTTTTGAAACACAGGGACTATCTAAATATCACAGCGCAGTAACCGACTCCATGGCAGTAACGATGTCATTCTTAAAATAACTATTATCTTTTTTGTATTATGTACAAAATAATTACAATATACGAGTACATATATGATAATACGTATAAAAGTAAACGTAAAGCAGTCTTTAAATGTCCCACGGCTGGGCAAAGGTCTCCTCTCACTATTAAATAGGGGTTTGAAGACGGAAAGTATCCGCTTCGCTGCTCCAGTGCGGGTTGGCGGACATCGCATTGCCTCTAAACAATATTTTTCATCATATCTGTCAGGCACCCAGGTTTCCTCGCGATGTTTTCATTACCGCAGAGCAAGCAGTATATAATATATTTCACTATACTATACGTTTACATATAAAAGAACTGGCATTGTTCAGATCGCACTTACATATCTCCAGATAGTGTTCGCGAAGCAGAATTTAAAGTTATTTTATTAGGTGCATTCTTGATCGTCTCGTGAATGTAGAGCTGAATAATCCAGTACCTACTATGCAGGCAGCCCTATACTGTACTAGGACTGGAATAACATTCTCGACTTTATTTTGAAGCTATTCTTTTCTGTTATCTCAGAATTCACGATAGGCAAGTGGTTAGAAGTATCTGTCTCCGAATCAGGAGGCTCGGGTTCGATAACCTACGAGTATGAGGAGCGCTCGTAATAATGAGCTTCAGAAGCCTCTAAAACGGTCTCTCTGGATAAAGTTGGGATTCAAACAACTAAAATAAATTAAGCATTGTGACCAAAATAAGTATTGTGTAACGCAAACTTTTGAATTTTTTTCGATTTATGTAACCTACGTTTGATATATAGAGAAAAACATATCTTTAAATAAGATTACTTCATATACATATTTTAATACATAGTAGCATTATAAAAACTGATGTTATGTAAAATAGAGAAATTATTTAATTCGCTACTAAAAGTTTAGTAACTTTTTGTGTTAAAAAAACGTTAGAGATATAATTAAAATCTAATGAACGTTGAATTTATTTAAGCAACATTAAATGGCTCTCTGTATTCGTTAATTAAATAACGACTCTTTTTGTTAAAAGTATTGTTTGTTCTGGGATTTTACTGCGAAGTTTTAAAGGGTTCATTAGTAGGAGACTTTAAAATAGTTTTGTACATAAAAATGTTAATGAACATTAGAGAAAAAGGTAAATTAACATCTTTATTTTGCTTAGGCTTCTACTTTTTGATATAGAATTATTATTTTTTCTCACCATTCAATTTTCACTTACAAATTGTGTATTAACTTAATGTTTACATACTTAATACATTATAAATATGCTGACGGTGCTTCGCCGTTCGGCCAATTTACTATAAATTTTTTCTCCTATACCGTATCGATTGTCTAGGTCGCGACTCGGAAGTCATCGCATCTGCAAAAAATTCAGCGACTGGAGCGAGAGCCTAAACATCTGCAAATATACTCATAATGCAATGACCACTATACGATTCGCCGCGAGCAACTGAAGAGATGAATATTGACAAATACTCTTTATTTGCAATCAATATGGAGAATTCAGAATACGCTGACCTAATTTTTATAAAGACGGTTTGGGAGACTGTAGTAAATAGATTGGGCGGAAATGAAATGACCGCCCAATCTGGGATTACACGGGATTACACAACAAAGTTGAAAATTAACGAAGTTACACAAAGCATTCATAGCAATAATAATTTATTACAAATTTGCTGAGTTATCGTATTTATTACATATTATTAATAAGAAAAGTAACAAACTTTTATTATGCCAGATATTTCCAATATCACTTGCCATCTTTTTCAAAGTATAGAAAAAACATGCAGGTAACTTTAATTAATACACAGAGCTCAGTCCAGTGATTTAGTATACCAACTATCCTCCTGTTCTCCTGATTAGGATTTTCTATAGAGAAGTTTAGGATGCTTATGGTTTATGAACGTGGTAGATCCTAGCAACGGCTTTAGCTGCTGCTCGTAAGGGCCGGCTCGACCGAGGTGTCGAGGCATCTTGTACTTCTGTGTTTCGTTCGGTGAGTGAGGAAACCAGATGTTCACGCCCTCTCCCTATTCCCTCTCCTCATCTTGCCTCCCATCTCCCAAATATCATTCATGGCCGGAAACGCACTTGCAGCTCCTCTGGTGTTGCAGATGTAAGCAACCACTTACCATCAGGTGAGCCGCGTGCCAGTTATCCCTCATTACACATAAAAAAATGCTGACTATACAACTAGGAAGTCTTATACTACTATGAATGTAAAATAATGTTGAATTTATTTACCGGTCAAGAGTAAGTTCTTCTGCATAAAGGTAATTTGAACATTAATAGCTGATGCTGAATTCGGCGTACGTTTTTTTATGAGAAAAAAAAAGCGACTAACCTGAGGGTAGTATGTACTACCCCAGTCGAGCGAGCCCATTCCAGCAGCTGCAAAAGCCACCGCTTGGTTCTACCACTGTGTGTTTCTGTTTCAAGGATATGGAGAGCCAGTAAAATTACAGGCTGTAAGGCATTCCATCTAGTATATATAGTCGTATTCCTCAGAGTTGACATCGTACTTGTAGTCTTATTTATTTGAAGGTTAGTTAAAGTAATCACTTACCTTAATATATAATATTTATCAGGTGGAAAAAATATTAAAATTTCTTTCGTGTTTAAGCAAAAGCTAGCCAACTACTAGTTATAATACACGCATAAAGATTTTTACTACAATATTTTAAAAACTAGTACATACAACACAGTACTAACGTAAAATGAGCACAACATAAAAAACCAAGAACGCAGGCTATCATTATAATTACTCGTACCTTTTAGTGATCCAAAGGAACCTCGATTATCAGCGGCATCGAACTTTCAATCTGTCTTGGTCTTGAAATATATACAGTAGCGAGCAGCATGTTGTTATTTTATTGCAGAGCTAAGTTGATTATGGTCCCAAAAGATGTTGATAAGGAATATCATTAAACTTTAGGACGTAGAGCTTGCTCCCTTAAAGGAATGAACAGTAATTAATAACTGTCTAAACACAAAATTAATTCGTTTGTAATCTGTAATAGGATAGCTAAAATTGCGTTATATGACATTACAATTATGTGTTAGGTAAATAAAAATCTTTTAATTTTATAATTATAATGTCGAAATTATAACTCGAAGCATCGTTTTCTAACAAAGATGTTCACGCAATTTTGGTTTCGGAGAGCTGGTTGAAACCGTCTTTGCAATCGACGTTGTACTCTATTCCTGGTTTTGTGCTTCTTAGGAATGATCGTACAAATAAAGGTGGAGGAGGAGTTGCTATTTATTTGCACAACTCTATTCCGCACAAAACCTTACTAGCGTCCCCTTCTCCGTACTCAGCCTCAGTAGAATACCTGTTTCTGGAACTTAACGTTAAGGGCATAAGGATGGCTCTCGGAGTAGTGTATTGTCCTCCTTCCATTGATTACTTCGCCAATTTGGAAGTGGCTCTCGAAAACATTGGTTCAGAGTACGCACACTACATAGTCATGGGCGATTTTAACACAGACCTTCTAAAAAACTCTAATCGTTCTCAAAAACTTCACACAATCATCGAGTCTATCAATCTTAGTATTCTTCCTTTAAAGGCTACACACCATAACTTCGATGCCGGTGACTCTTTGATTGATCTTATTATTACAAGCTCTTCTGATCATATAGTAGCACATGGTCAGCTTCCAGCCTCAGGTTTCTCCCGTCATGACTTGATTTACGCTTCGTATAAGCTTAAACCGCCTAAATGCAGTCCATCAGTGTTGTATTGCCGCAACTTTAGAAGAATAAACTGGGATAAACTGAAGAGTGATGCATCTCATATGAATTTTACTGCCTTGGGAGTTGCTTCTACGGTTGATGAAAAGGTACATGTGCTTAATGATGCGATTCTCAATCTTTATGATACCCATGCTCCAATTCACAGGGTCAGACTAAAACGTTCGCCAGCTCCATGGATGACGGATGATGTACGGAGAGCAATGAGAAGGCGTGATCGTGCTTTCTTGCGTTTTAGGAGGGTTCGCACAGAAGATAACTGGGTGTCATTTAAAATGGCTAGAAACAGGTGCAATCAGATGGTACGAACAGCTAAACGCCGCTATTTCCATAACAATATAAGCAATTCTTCGCCAGCCGATGTGTGGAAATTCTTAATTCTACGGGCGTGGGTAAGACGCCTGCCATGAATTGCGGTCCATCTCTCTCAAGATGATATCAATACTTATTTTGCTTCTGCTGCTGCAATGGACCCCACAATTCGATCTCAAACTGTAGCGTACATATCTTCTATGCAATCTCCACATATCCCTGTCTTTAATTTCGCTCCTGTAAATCAGGATGCGATTAGTAAGGTTATGCTGGCAATCAAATCCAAGGCCGTGGGATGCGATGAGATTAGTAGGGTCATGATAGCCAACATAATAGAGTACATAATTCCTGCTGTCACCACGTCATTAACTTTTCCCTTGACTCAGGCCAATACCCCTCTCTGTGGAAAAAGGCTTGCAGTGACCCTTCCTAAAGTACCTAACCCTATACTTCCTCATCACTTCCGTCCTATTTCAATCTTGCCTTTTCTCTCGAAAGTTTTGGAAGCCTGTGTACACAAGCAAATCTCCAATTTCATTTATGAATATAACCTACTGAGTAACTTTCAGTCAGGGTTTCGCCCTTGCCACAGTACCACAACTGCTCTACTTAAAATCACTGATGATATCCGAGAAGGCATGGACAATAAGAAAGTTACAGTTATGGTGCTAGTGGACTTTTCTAATGCTTTTAACACAGTAGACCACGATGTCGTCCTTGCAATTTTTCTCACTTTAGATTCGCATCTCCGGTCTTGAAGTGGTTCTCCTCATATCTTCGCGGGCGTCAGCAATCAGTCCTTATAGGACAAAAGGCCTCTCAGTGGCTGGAACTTGGTTGTGGCGTACCGCAAGGCGGTATACTTTCTCCCTTAATCTTCTCAAGTTTTACAGGACTCGCTGAATAAAAACCGTGAATGCTCTTTAATCATGCTCAGTTTAGAGTATGATTGGAGATCAACTGATTCTTTAGCATATAGAGAACTAAGTAGACAGATCTTCAAATCTATAAGACGAGACATATGCTAATTGAATACAGCCCGACTTGAAGATGTGATAAAGCGGGTGCAAGGATCCAAAGTGTTTGACAGAGATCTGTGTCTCGGAAAGAACCAACTGATTTAACCAAATTGAAGACTGAAAGCGACACAGTTATTTCTGCTGGAGCAGAGATTTTAATCGAGAGCGTGACACTGTATGAATAGTTGTACACAAAGCTTATCCGACACTAATACTATAACATATCGGACGTCAGTCTGAGCGATATTAGGGTGGCTCATGACTCTTGAGAACAAAGAGCTTAAAAATAGCAAGATGCCGTATGAGGACGAAATTATAGCTGAGCTTTCAGAAGAAGCCATTGAACAATCTATACTTTAGTCTTTTATTTCGACAAAGGGTATATATATATAACTCCCTACTGAACTATATACCGACATCGCTACTAAGCCGCGTCTACATGCTGTTTTTGAAAGTCATCACGAATTGTCTAACAAAATGACCTGACAATTTCTAGCCTCGGTTTCCAAAAACGCGATACCTTATGTAGCATATTGTACAACGTCAGATTGTACAGAAGACTGAGGAGTACAATTTAATGTTACGAGTATGTCTGGAATATGGGGACTAATCCAGTGTCTTCAACAGTGCCAGATAGACTTCCGTTTCGAGTTGTTGTCCGGTATCGAAGTGCTCAAGTGTTTATACAATCTTCGAAAAGCTACGATGTCTATTCGAATACAGAATTAAGTCCATTATTTGACGCGAAAACGTTATGATATATACCTTTGTATTCAAATGGTGCATAATTCCTTAATTACAAATAAATTAAGCAAAATGATATATTCTCAACAAAACAAACAACAACTGCCTCAAGAAAAAAGGGACGCAACGTCTTCAAGCTGCTGAACTGGAAAGGATACGGTATCAACATCAATAGCGAAAACATCACTTAGCATTGATTTGCCAACGGCATAGTCTTTATTAAGCTATGTACTATGCGCAATAACTTCGATAGTGTACCTTAAACAGGTTAATAAGGTAATAGGTTAATAACACCGGTTGTTACAGAGAACAATATAATAATAAAAAGCAACAGGCAAACGCAGTATAAGACGACCAGTGTTGTAGTTAGTAGAAAGTCGCTTTGAACTCAAGACTGTGCTTTGTGACAATCTTTGGCGAAGACTTGTATTCACGCTATTGAACCTATGACTTGCTGATTTGATGACAGTTCTTAATTAAGTTGTTTAGTGTCGATGTTTATCTAACCTTTGCAAGAAACTATATTCAAACTTAACATTATAATGTCACCTTAATAACTTTTCTGTTTTAGAGTTTAATATTCATGAAAATTTTTAAAGTATTTTTTCACCAAATCCTCTTTGTGAAAGGGCTTGTTAAAACTTTTCCACGTACCTTTTACTACCCGCGTATATTTTGTATCAAAAAGTTTAATGCACTGCCTAAGCTCATTAAAGTTTTTATGCTTACCTACCAAACGTTTTATTTCATTTTGTCATGTTATGTACGAAATATAGATGGTCTGGGCTAACCGACGACTGTTAAGAGATTATGTACTTTAAATATTATTTAATAACCGCACCGGAACTTGTCCATGTACTAGTAAAATTAGTTTAGTATTTGATCTGTAAGTATTTTATCCTGACTAAACCATAGTGATATTTCTATCACCATCCTACTATTGCACCATCTGTAAAGAAAACAATTTGTCGCCTAACTTCATCACCGACAATTATTCTTTTACTATTCAGGTAAGGGAAATTTCTCATCTTCTAGTTATATTAATTAGATGAGTCACGTAGTCTAATATGGTTTAAGTTAATTTGGAAAAGTGGATTTAGACAGGCTGATAACGGATTAAAATAACAGACTTATTAATGTCTATTGTTATATATTAACGTTATTATTGCAAAACGTAATTATTTGCACAGAAATACTATTTCGACAAATATCGTTTCAATAAAATTACTTCTTTCATTAGTTAATACTTAAAAAAAATTATGAACATACTAATTCTTAAATCGCTACACACTAATTGCCCATTGTAAATTCGGTGCTTCCTAAATGAAGGTTAGTAGCACACCAAACTGAGCGGAATTTAAATAAAGACCGTGTTACAAATTTCTATTTAGGACCAAACAGTAACAGGTTCCGCTTCCTTCACAACAGCTATGAATAGAAAGTGGTTAATTTACCTACCCTGTTACCAATTTGTGATAAGTTTTAATCTATATTATAATATGAAGTTAAAACAGGTTTAGCTTAAGTTTTAAAAATTACGTATTGATGTTATTTTACATAATGAGTATTGTAAATTTTTTAATGTAGCACTGATATTAAGAAAATAATCTGAGCATTAAGTATCAGACTTAATATTACTAATACTATATCGGCTCCAAGCTCCTAAAATTCAGCAGCTAAGAAATGTATACCAGATTTCTTGGAAGGTTTGCCGCGGAACCACAGAAGATCGCTACGCTATTATCGGAGTTAAGCCGCCTTCATTTTACGAGTAAAGCAGGTTAGAACTACATGCAATATCCCGTTGCCTCAAATTTTTTGCGGATTCCGTATTAATTGAGTATCAGCGCGAAGTCCCCGAGAGAAACACCACGAGTGATGCTGCTCCCCTGCACTAGAGATTTATGTTTTTATATTCACTTAAAAACTGTTTTTCTTATTTATCATTCCTTTGTTCAAGAGAGAGAATTGTTTAAAGTTAGTGCGAGTCCTGCCCTTGTCGAGAACACGTAGTTTATCTGTGTGAAAATAATCCTATGAAATCTAACCACACTTTTGTTATATTTACCCCTACACGTATTTTTGTAATAATTTAAAACTTTCTAACCTTATGCGATCTTTGAGTGTCGTAAATGTCGTGATGTGCGCAAAGCCTATTGAAGGACATTTTTTCTATATGTGTTCGTTACTATAGTTTATATGACGTCTGCTTTGAATAGTCTCAATTCTGTCGAAGTCGAGAGAGATGCTTTATTTTAGGATCCTTCGAAAAAAATGTAAGAAGCCCATTTTTCGGAGTAGCTCAAATCTCCTTAGTTTAATGTTTAAGTGTTTTTTTAAATATTGGTAGTATTCTTGCCGAGTTTGTGACATTGAATCTCAGCATCATCCAACTCGTTTAGATATAGGGTATAAATTTGTTTCTGGGCCACTCAGGAGGAAATTAATTATTTCGGAATACGATAATTTATACTTATTTTGAACCATCGGGAAGTTCAGTGTAATCCTAGGTTTTCTATAACGAAAGGCGATCCCAACTTCAACAGTTGCGTTGTGGTCGTCTGCAGTCTGCAGATGAAATCACCAGAAATGTTTCGCTGATTTATGTGCGCGGACAGTGTCCAGCAGCTTGTGGGTTCACCAATATATTTTCATACGCGTGGGATCAAATAAAAAAAAATTTGCAGAAGAGGCGAGAGGAGGCACTGACGTTCACAATCAGGCGCAAGTGAGTTCTTGTGCCGCGTGTGGCGGAAAAGTGGCGCCTGACGCCCTCTGATTCGCCATAAAATCCATATAGACATTTAACACATGACTGATTCCAAATCAGTCGGCAGCGACCGATGATATTGTTGCCACAAATCGCCAGTCGCTGTCGATATGATTCCGAATATGGCTGCAACGATGCGATATATCGAATCAGTTGCTTTGACATGTTGCGTGACATAGGATGTCAACGGACCTAGAATTGTTGTGCCTTTTGTTGGAAGAGGAGAACGATGTACTGATTGTGAAATATAAAGTAACTAAGTTATAAGCTTTTTATTTTCGTCTGTCGCGGCAGCATGGTGTCACTGTCTCTACTGTCGCCGTGCCCCGAAGCTATCTATATACAAACCTAAAGAAAATTTATAGGAATCAGTAGTGTCGCATGTAGTCAGAAACAGTCGTAGCTGTGGTCTGCCGCTGTTGATGCCGATGATTTCGAGGCCGAAGCACTGGCTTCATACCTGCAGCAGTGAAAGCTTATCATATTATTATTACTTAATAGGTGGTAGACCCCTCTGCCTAGGCGTCATCGGGGAAGGTACCAACCTATTACCTACTTTTACCGCCGATCAGCAGTTCAAGCACTGCTGTTTTGATTTGAAAGGTATATAAAGTCCATTTAATTACGGGCTGTGAGGCATTCCACGTCTTTGTTTAATAAATGTTTTAAACCTATTGACGTAAATACTGCGCACTTACCGGGATTTAGTTGTAAAAACTTATACATTGCCCCATGAACGAGTTACTGACGCTATGGTGTCTAGTAACTGCTATTACAAGCTTGTGTCAAATCCTAGTATTTATATTATGAATATAATTATTCTTATTAAATGCATTTTTGTTACATGTACATACGTAAATTATTGAATTGAAGCTTTGCATCAAGAGTTATTCCAATAAAAACAGTGGTAACCGAAGCCTAACTCTCTCCCATTTAATGATTTATTGTATTTACGCGAATACTACGCGAAACTAAACTATTATTTACAGAATTTATCGGGTTTAATTAAGTATCTTTGAAGCACCCGTGGCCACGGGGGATTTAAGTGTTTGACGTCCACATGTCATAGTTAACCCCTGATATCATAGCTACCATCAGCTTTTCAATTATAGATTCGATCTACCCAGAATGAGCTCACGGTACCTTGAGGTTGTGCGGTGATATGCTTGGTCTTGAATTTAATTTCATTATCCCAAGCAGGTGATAGCACCTATCCATCTTTTCTATTGTAATTAGGATGTAGGATTTTAATTTCAATAGCCTTTCGAATTATCCTTGGCAGGAATCGTTCTTAAATAGCAAGGATATGTGGTCTGTCAAATCTAATGTAATGGTTAAGGTGATCCAGAATATGATCACAATCAAGCAAGTGTACACTTCTGCATCTCGTAGAGGGATGCTACACTTGACAGATGTTAAAAACTGACTAGTCTCTCTCGGAGGTATGTAATAAGATTTTAATGGAAGCACGTTTTAAAATAAAGTTATTGCCCGTGATTTCTCTGATGTAATACAGCAGCCACTCGCTTGACTGTGACCGGCTTCACTCCGTCACTGTGTTGTCGTGGAATACTTGCTAAGCGTGCTCAGGCTCGGCGGCGGCGGCGTTTACTGTGACAGATCCCTTGGGCTCTCTGAAACAAAGATTTTCGAACGGTAGCTAGCTGAGCGGAACTTAAACGATGAATTTCACAGCTATTCATAGTGGTAAAATCCATCGTTTAAATATCTGCCGGTACGGATATTTTTCCTATATACATTTGTGACTTAAGATGTTATTAGGATTCCACATTACTAATACATATGGGATAGTTAAAGAGTTATCCTCTAACTCCATTATAAATATGTGATAGTATGTAGTAGAGCTAGATGTTGTGCCAATCTGTAAGTTAGTGAGTCGATTTGGTTTGCTATTGGATGTAGTGGAACATATGTCTTGTGTATTTTTGCAAAGGAACTTAGGTGGTTTTGCACTCTCCCCTATTTATAAGTACCATTTTTAAGTATCTACTTATTTTTTAACGAAAGGCTGCATTTGTCAACCAAATGTTCTAAAATTTTAACCTTATCAAAACTGAATATTTATTTTGTAGAATATTGCTACAAATAAAAATAAAAATTTAGGAGGTGGATTTACTTTTCATATGAAAGTAGAAGCTAGTCTTTTGGATTTAATAAAAAGTACAATACAATGTCGAAGCGTAGCAACAACTTTATTATAGTCATGTTTATGACTGTAATAAAAACAAATTCCGATAGGCTTAACAAAATTTTATTGACTGAAAAGGTTGGATAATATGAAAATATGTGAGAACAGATCATTTATGCCTCTGTGCTGGAACTCTGGGGATCTAGACTTTATAAAGTCTATAAGTGTATTTTGTGCCGATTCCGCAGAACAAAATATATTCCTGGCAGGAATTTATCAGGACATGTTATATTCTTTATTACATTACCTGACCGACTCAAGTCATTTTAAATTTTACAACAGTGAATGATTTCTCTCAAACCTGGCGCAATAAATCAGTAGGAATAATGCACATAATGGCTTGTTATCAGATTAGTATTTTGGAAGTAGTATGACAAAGTTTGCGAGATAAATCTAAGAACACCGTATGATTTTTCAGGTTATCTTTGACACTGAGTTTAAAATTTCCCGTCGATATTGTGATCGAAGTAATATTAGACTGGTTGTGTAATGTATGAGTATAACAGCTCCGTAATGTCTGTATCGTACGAAAAGTGCCTGAACTTAAAGTTCTTTACTTGACTTTTAAATAATTTGTCATCATTTTTTTTTATTTATATCGATATTTTATTATTTGAATAATATTCATCAGTATGAAATAAATGTTTAACGAAGACAATAATGTATTTATAATGTACAAAATGGCTAAATGAGATGATAAAATTGCGATGAAATGTCAACAAGCCGTTCTTTACACCTGACATTTTAAAATGTGCTTAGTAAAATAGATTCCACCAAAAAGTGATGAAAATTCTCATCAAAGAAACCGCTTAATTAAAATTATTTGGAGACGGAAACGGTAGTCCAATTTAAGAACAAAGCTTTTGTATGTTAGAACTTGTCAGTTTAACGAAATGTAAAGCATTTTAAACACACAAAGAATATTAATTAGCGATATACATGTGTTAATACAGTTCTTAACCCATATTACATCATTTTATTTTGTATTGTAACTGTGGCTTGTTTTCGAGCAAGGTGAGGGGAAACCCACAACAACCCCGTATTAGAAGCTACACGTTACAATATGCTTTCTCTTACACGTTTCTGCCGCTAAGCAGCAGTGCAACCACTGCTGTGTTTTGCCTTAACAGGTATAATGAGTCAGTATAAATACAAGGTGTTAGGAATTACATCTTAATCCTCAAGAGTTACAGACAAGTCATCTGTAGACTTCCTCCATTGAAGTTGTTCGCTAGTGTCCATGGGTTTCAGTAGTTTTCTGTTAGTTCATTTGTAACTATTTTTAAAAATAAATAGCTGAACATCACCGTTTATGACCAAGACAATATTTTATGTCTGATGATTTTAATAAGTATATATAAATAAACAAATAAGTATCTAGTTTTAGTGTGTTTGTTTCTATTATTAACCTTTGGTATAAACACACACCGAATAAACACGTAAAAACTTGGTGCGTTCTAATGGTCCCTCTAAATATAGACGTAGAAATTGAATACCTCGCTCACCTTGTTTAAATGAAAATGAAAACCTTTATAGATGAGGGTCGATGGGAAATTCTATTCACTCACGTTTCGTTTCATATTTAGAAATATAAAAAAACGTAAAGTTTGTTGTAAATGGTTTCTGGTTGCAATAAGTACGTCATTTTGAACAGAATTTTATAATAAAATAAATTACTTTTAATATATTATCGGCCTTTGTTGGCGCTTTCTAGGAAAAGCATAGTCTGATTATAATAATTGAATGACTACGTAAGATTGAGATTGTTTAACCAGCATCATTTAAAATTACTGTGCTTTTTAACTTTAGCTTAGTTTCTAAAAATTATCAACGTATTTTATATATACATTTTTGCTTTTATGTTTGATATAAGTCGGTTTATGATTATGTATTAGGTAAATATACTCACTTTTCGTTCGTTACTTACACGAGCGGTTCCAATACAGGAGTTTATGTCGTCTTCAATGTCACCGAAATGGCTCAGTTCGTATTCGAAGTAATCGATTTTTTTCTTTCTAAAGAAATTTCTTATGAATCAAGAAATTGTAATTACAGCAATTGAGGAAGCTAAGCTTTTACAATTGCTGTAATTACAATTTCTTGTGTATGACTCGGAAAAGTGCGAATACCCAACTCCACTTTCGTATGTCATATACTACTGAGTCCATGTGGAAGTTTTTTGTAAGATATTACAGATAGATATCACATTTTAGGATTTACGGAATCATAGAGGATAATTAAGATGTTTTTGTAGAAAATACTAAATTATTAAATAATCGAATGGAGTTAAGGAGGTATATAAATGCAGTAACTTTATCTGATGGTAACTATTGTGAATATATCGTCAATTGTAACTAGGAAGCTAGCAGAGAACAACATGCCATCAGACTGTTCAGTATTACTTACTACAAGCTTCAGCATGACAAGCAAGTATTGCACAAGCCTTGGGTCTCAAGTGCCATACATCAGAGTAGTCACGGATATATTGGCTATATTTTAAAGTGAGCTTCGACCGAAAATTTTACAAACACACGAGAAAGATTAGTCAATGTCAAGTGTAACATCTCTGCAAGATACAGAAGTATATAAGATTAATTGTGAATGTGGTCTCTCTTTCATAGGGCAAACAAAAAGATCAATAAAACCCGTGTCAAGGAACACATACCTGATATAAAACATAGTCGCTCTTGGGAGTCTGCAGTCTGTGATTGTGATCATATTCTGGATACCCTCAAGCATTACATTAAATTTGGCAAACCACATATCCTCGAAAAACAACTGCCAAAGATGACTCGGAAGCGATTGAAATTAAAAAAAAAATCTAATTATAATAGAGAAGGCGGCTGGGCGCTACTACCTACTTGGAACCGGTAATTAATAAAATGAATCCAAGACTAAGCATGCCACTGCACGACCTCAACCGTGAGGACATTCTGTATAGATCGGACAAATTAATAATTAGAAAGCTGACGATAGCCGGGTTAACTAAAATATTAGGTTAACCCGGCTACCCTCAGCTTTCTGGACTTCTAATTGCTCAGTCCCTTTGACCATATTTTTTTTTTTTTTTTATGAAAAAATAGGCCTGCGTTTGACCTCAATCTTGCCCGATGGAAAGCGAAGATGAGGCCTAGGATGGTACACGCTTGCCTAGATGTCTGTTCACTTTGGCCTTGAAGATATCCAGGTTATAGGCCTCCGGAAAAACCGACCTCGGCAGAGAGTTCCACTCCTTAGCCGTCCGCACAAAGAAAGAAGAGGCAAACCGCCTCGTGCGTAATGGAGGAATGTCTACAACATAAGGGTGGAACTTCTCGCCGCGTCTAGTCGTTCGGTGATGGAAAGGGGAAGAGGGTATTAGGTTATGCAAAACCTCCGCACACTCTCCGAAATGAATTCGATAAAAAACCGAGAGGCAGGCCACTCGTCTACGGTGTTCGAGGCTTTGAAGTTTTGCCTCTACTAGTGAGTCACTGCCTATGATCCTCTTCGCTCGGCGCTCCAACGAGTCCAAAGCATCAAGCTGATGTTTAGCCGAACCATCCCAGAGGTGGGAACAGTATTCCATGCAAGAGCGGACTTGAGCTCCATATCCGTAAATTATAGTTTTAATTCAATTGTTATATATTATTAAGAGGATGCAACGAGACGATGGGTATTGTGAGGGAGAAGTGTTGTTACAAAGAGGTGACAATTCACCGACACCATCTAGACTTCTTGATTCTTCTTGATTGATTCTAAGTCGACATTCCGTGATATATTATTATTTAATTGTATTATGTAATTTATTTTATGGTGTTATATTTATCTACATGTATTTATATATACAATCCAACCAGATGAGAATATATAGAAATACTCCATTAATAAATAAAATTATTTTCAATGCGCCTCCCATTTCATTTAATTTGTCACAGATTTGCATGAACTAACACTAAATTAATAGCCACGTAACACCGCCAATTCTCTCCTCGCACTCCACCATCTCACAACAGAAGTGGGCTTGCCAAGTTCATTCGAAGGACCCACCCCGGGCGGCCCGGCCGCTGTATCAGGCCAGTCGTATAGCATAGGTTTCTCTTAGTTTCACCGTGGATGATCAAGCCAATGTTGCGGAGTCCCCCAGGCACGACAAGGTGGATACCCGTCCGGTGGGCCAGGAAGTGGCACCTAATCAGTTCTTAGTAACTATAGCTTTGCATCTATTTGGAGATGGATGGAGGGTTAGAAGCCAGAAAACAGAAAATAAAAGTAAATATATGACATAAAGTATAAAGTTGAAGAGGTTTGATATAATGCCAAAATTTTGCAGAATTTTCCAGTTACCTTATCTATGGAGGCTATGAATTCTTTATCTGGACTATTTCCTTTTCTCTAGATATAATAAATCGTCTATGGCTTAGGATGGCCCACTGAAGAGAGATCAGAAGCAGATCATGTAACATTAAAATAAAATAAAATTAATGTACAATTATACGAATAATTTACAATGAACTGGATAATGCTGAAGGCTGTAGTAAAGATGATGTTTAAGATGATCGATGTTTGCCATGTGGATCACCGTGGCACCGTCTTGGTGCGGTGGTACCACGGTGTCTCGTGGGTGTCGTAAGAGTTGTCGATGCGAAATGTAAGGAAATTGTCGTGGTCTCTAACAGATGGCCAAATAGGCATCTCTTATGAACAAATAAAACATTCAGGCCGATGATGTTAAGCAACGTTTGGTACTGCGAATTGCGATCCTGCCGAGCATGACGAATACCTTATACTTCCCCCTCATAGAGGCCTATTGCTGAAGTCGACTGGTTATAGACTGTAAAGGATGAAGAAGAGTACAATTTTTTTAAGGATTTTTGAAAATATTTAAATACTTTTATAACTTATATAACTTTATAACAAAACAAATATATAAAATATTTAACGATTAAAATATAAAAATTTATAGACCTGCTTGGGTCTAAAAAGGGAATGAGATTTACGTCAAAAAGGACATAAAACTATAAATAATCTACAACAATCGGTGTTCTAAATTTGGTATTATTCATAGTCTTGTGTTTCTTTCCATAAAGTCAAATTAATTGACGGCAACTCCTTGCAAGGCACCAAATGATTTCTGAAAGTAAAAAAAAACACGAGATCTTATCATGAAAAGACAAATAACATCCATGAGTACGAAATGAAATATTTTTTTTATTTTCAGCATCTCAAAGTCAATAATCAAACAAACCTGTGACTCTATTTTCGTGAGAATTCAGAATTTTTGGGACATTATTATTATACAAATAAATGGCAAAAAAATTACGACTGAGTTAGATAGGGGATATTTTTTACAATCTGTGTATTAATAAAACGATGTATAATGTTCATTGACATATTATATATTGATATATTATCTATATATAACATTCATTTGTATTAGTAACAATGTTAATGGATATCGCTTTGAAAAGTATCAAGATAGCATGAGCTTGTTACCAAGTACACACACCTGCCCGGAAAAATTAGACATATACTTACTTATCTGTAACCATTTCGAAAGCTTTTGGTTGCATCCACTTTATATTGTGGCCATTATCGCAAAGAAGTCTTGCCATACTAGATCCTTGTCGAATGCTTTCCAATTGAGCTGAATAGAAACAAACATAATAAATATAAATAATCAATCACAACCTTTAACTGTCCCAAAGCATATTTTAGTTAATTTTTAATATCTAATTTTCTCAAGACCTTATTTGGGGCAATATGACTGTTGGTCGCCGTCTAAGTTTCCAATCGTCAATACAAATCATACATAAGTTTTATGTATGATGTTACACCGAAATACACAGAACGATGACGGGCTGCAATGTGTAAGGTTCAAAATGTCAGGTAATGAGAAATGTCTTGTCAAGTGTAGCGAATATAGAATCCGCCAGTTATCTGATGATACACCGGTGGTCTGAAAAGCCTCCGACCTTAACGTGAAAATAACAGCACTCGTCAATAAAAGCTCGGGAATGTGGTTGCGTATTGTTTGACAGGTACTCATCAAAATTTCAGCCACTGTGGACGCGCAGTTGTTGTTTGACTATCATTTGAGTGAATCAATGTGAGTGATTTTGTGAAAATGGAATATAGAACTGTCATTAAATATTTGTTTTTAAAATACAATACGTCTACGCAAATCAAAGATGAGTTGGATGCTGTGTGCGGGAACTCTGCACCATCATTGACCGAGAGCTGTCTGCGCGTTGGGTGCATTTACTCACATTAGACCAAAACGTTTTCGAATGAACATTTCCAACGCTCTGTTGGCGCAGTTTAGGCGCAATGAATCAAAGTTTGGAGCCGGTTATTTGCTGTAGATGAAACTTGAATACAATACGCCCGAAACAAGAATACAGTTATAACAGTGGACTGCGAAGGCGGAATTAATTTTTTTAATTAAACTTGACAAGCTAAAATTTTGCGGTAAAACGGGCCGCAGTTGCAGAAAAAAAAGTCTTACACCTTAACGGTTGTCATGGTGAAAATTTACGATTTACGGTTTGAACTGCTTGGTCGCCCACCTTACTTATCAGATCTAGCCCCAAGCGACGTTTTGTTGTAAAAATTGCGCTCGGAGGACTGAGGATTTTATCAAATGAGGAGGCCATCACCTTCGTAAACAATTATTTTGCAGAGAAAGACGCCGAGTACTATTTGGACGGGTTAAAAAGATGGGAGCATCGAAGGGAGAAGTTTATAGAGTTCCGAGGAGACAATGCAAAAAATAAAAATTAATTTAAAGAAAAAAACATCTTTTTATAGGTCTGAAACTTTTCAGACCTCCTCGTACATAATGTTTTTTTTAAATTATTTAGTAAATTACACAAGACGCCATGGCCTATTTTTAAACAATTTTTATTCTGTTATGACTACAGAAGATTAAGTCTATTTAATTGTGTTGAAAATAATAAGAGTATTTATTAAGGCAAATTGAAAAATTATTATTCTCTATCAAATTCCAAAGCCTAGCACAAGCTAGACTTTGGAAATTGATAGAGAAGTAGGGTAGAACATTATCGTAAGAGTATAACAAGATACTTATTTAAGTTTTGACTCACAAACACGAATATGTATTTACGTTAAAATATTTGAATAAAATACTTGGTTACTTTCTTACGTCGAGTTAAGCGTGTTTTCTTGTCAGCGCCATTTTCAAAGAAGAATCGATCACTGACACGTGTGTTGTAAAATTGTTTTAGTAGAATACAAAGGAAAGTGGGTCCAACCAATGCACCGGGAGCATGTTCTTCCAAAGATCCACCAACCACTAGATCAATATTTTCAGGTTTTTTATATAAAGATTTCAGTTTCTTCACATTCTGTAAAAAAAAGCAATGATTTGACAAAAATAGTCTTAAAAAACATTTAAAACAATATACAACTAACAATGAAGTTAGAAGATGAAGGCAAGATGCTAATTAATCTGACACATTTTAATTCTCTTTATGATTATAATAATACAAAGATCTCTCTGATATTAAAAATTAATAATGTGCAAACAGATCTTTCAACGCTTATTTAATTTTTTACATATTATTAGATTTATCGGTACGCGAATTTTTATTTACCTTGTAGGTTCTTGACCCTTAATTATTTAGCGTTAAAAACAAGTAATAAAATTAAACCTCTTGCTCATAGAGTACAGAATTTTTTTTTACCTTTTTAGACATATAGGCATGTAAGTTACAAAATTTTTTAGGAACAGATATGCCGCAGAATTCACGAAGCGCTACATATGGTGGTAGACCGTGATCTCGACCCCGTTGAATGTCCAAAGCACGTAAGTCGCCACCACTAGTTCGGTTCCCCCTATTAAATTCAAATATTAAGGTATTGTATTGGATATATTTCCATTTTAAAAAATAAAACACAATTTTAATCGATCACAATTTGTAAAGTGTAGTTTGATAATATTGTGTATCATGTCATTAACTCATTATAACTCCTTCTCCGGCGGGAAATCACTGTTTAACAATATTTAAGATTAATTTTGGTTTAAAAAGGATTAGGCTGTAATGAGTTTCTAGAATGATATTTTCGAAATAAAAAACCTTTATTATAAAAATATCAGTAATCACCGCCACACACAAGGAAAGTATTAGTTGTTTTTGGGATGGATACATTTTTTTATCTTTATTTTTCTTTTATTTACAATTTAAATGCATAATAGATTTTAATATACTTAACTATTCCATTCACCATTGAGAAAATTATAAAAATTGCTTCTACATTTTCGCAAAACATGATTTAAATTAATAATAAGTATTTATTTTTTTGATTTAACGTACTTGAAGAGATTTTGGGTTATCTCAAGATCCCAGTATTGGTCGCTTTTATCTGCTGCTTGATATGACAAACCTCTGGTCAAGTCATCGAAGCCATTGGCTGTTTCAAGTAAAGACGGCCTATTAAACCAGTCGCTTAAATAAACGGAATCGGCTAATTCTCGCTTCTCGTTAATTAGTCTGTAATTTTTTTTGCAATGTAATGAAGTTATTTACGAAAAAATACGCTTACTGTAGTAATTAATTTTATCTCACTCTAAATATCCTCGAATCAATGTATGAAAATGTCTAAATGCGGCTGTAGCGTGCTCTCTAAAGACGGCCGGATTTACACTTGAGTTGTAATCATTTACATAGCCCTTGGCATTTTCATAAATCAGTTTTTTGTTAACCATGTTCTTTTTACCTGTAAAATCAATATTATTATAATTTTGTGTGGGATTCAAGTTCTATCCCATGTGGAATACGTTTGTATCGTTTGGCTTTACTAAGACGGTGTAATGCTCTGTCACGTTATCCCAAATAAGCTTTGTCGGTTAAAAGTGGGTAGAAAGGACTAGAACTCTGACTGCTCCAGTACTGGGTATACGATAGCGATAGCTTATATTTTTTATTTTAATTATATTTCAGATCGTAATCTGCAGTTCTCAACTGAGCGGGACAAAATTACCGTGAATAATTTACTCGCAAAGAACAAAGGCATTCTCTCACGCTTACCTTGCCTTATCGATATTATCGCATAACGATAATATCGCAGGAAGGGTCAGATGCAGTGTCTCAGAGACAAGGTACAACACAACACAGTCAGGCTGGGATACGAATAGGTTGTAACCTTTTCAAAGCATCTAAAAAACTTGTCTCTTGCAACAGAGAAGCTGCATCCCTTTACTAAACTGCAATTTTTGATTTATTGTTTATGGTTTTATTGTTCTGCATAGAGTAGGACGTTCGGCGATCAATCGGTCGCCAAAGAATCGCCTCTTAGAAAGGTGTACCGTGTGCAAGCGAGGTTGACATTTAGAGAAAAAATTTATACATTCCCGCATTGACTTTTATATATATGTATATATTAACAGACTGATGAAGACGACAGTTCATAAATAATCAAAAATTATACAAAAATAATGAGAGTTGAAAATAATAATTTAACTAACCTAGAAGTATAATTAAATATTCATAGTAATTAATATACTGTATTTCAGCGATGCAGATGCGGCGCGCATTTTGGAATACTGCCTCATCATTCCAGTGAGGATTCAATGTGGATAGTTTATCAGCAATACGATTGTGTTCACGTACAAGAATGATTTGCAACAAGGATAATTGAGGGCTTTGGTTGCCTCTGGAGTCACCTGAAACACACTTTCCATTATTACCAAATACGGACACATTTAAAGCGTGGTACAGCCAAGCGGCGGCTTTAGCTGGTGCTCGAATGGGCCGGCTCGAACGGATTGCTACCACGGCCTCGCAGAATACCGGCGTGAAGTAGAGGCATCTTGTGCTTCTGCGTTTCGTTCGGTGACTGAGGTAACCGGAGCTCCCATTTCCTCATCCTTTTTCCCATCTCCCAAATACCCTTAAAGGCCGGCTACGCACCTGCAGCATCAGGTGAACCGCTTGCTCGTTTGCCGTCTTTCCCATAAAAAAAACATCTATAGTAAAATGGTGTAGATAATTTTTTTTAAATTCTATGACTCATGTTTAAACTAATTCAATATGATAATTGATTACGAGTCCTGTTTTTTGATAATTAAATGTAGACGTTGAAAATTAAATTTAAAATTTAAGTATCGAATTCATGATAAATATTAAATATTCATATAAAGTACACTTTACGTTGGAATATGTAAAGTGTAATAAATTAGTCGATTAAAAGTATAATAAATAAGTGCTAACGGCTTTGCTTTTCTTTGGGGTAGCGTTCTGCAAGCTGTCCAAAATATTTACGAAATCCACTGAGATGCGTGTTCCACACGCACTGTGTCACACTCCAACAAACCACGTAAAGTTAAGGTTTGAGGAGATTTCGATTCGCAATAACTGAAAGACGCTGACCGTAGCCGTTTTGGCTATATTTTGAAAAGAAGAAGCTATACTCCGGGTTCTTTTAATCGGTGAAAAGTAAAAACGTTTGTGTTTTAGTATACATATCACACACACACATATCAGTTCAAAATGTCGCAATGACTTTTATTTACATATTCTCTTTTTTGCTGGTTTTTCCGACTCAAATTGTGTAATTCATTCGTCATTCCAGGCTGGCAGAGATCTCGGATGGCTTGTAAACTAGTTTCTAAGTCTGGTTAAAAAGTCTTAGATGATCTTAATCTATGAATAATTATTTTATACGAGAATCATTTAAAAACTAGATTTTTTAGATATCTAGGCATTCAAATCGGTATTTAGGTTACTACTTTTAAACAATAGATTAACTGTGTAAGCACTTTTTACAAACAACTCATAGGGGCGATGAAAAGGCGATAAAAGTTAGGTACAGGAAAATTCTTTTTACTGACTTATTATGGACTTGAAATTTAATAAAAAAATCTAAAAATATATGTTTTTATTTTCGAATAATCGAGCAAGAACGTAATTAAGAAATATTGAATTATTTAAAAATATTATAAAAATTTTACATAATTCGCGTGCAAAGTCGCGAGTAACAGCTGGTCATTAATAATTTCCAAGTATGCCACTTGAAGCTGAAGTGGCAATGGGCCGGCCACATAGCTCGCAGAACTGACAACCGTTGGGGAAAAAAGGTTCTCGAGTGGCAGCCACGTACAGGCAAACGCAGTGTAGGACGACCCCCCACAAGATGGAGTGACGACCTGCGCAGTGTTGCGGGAAGTCGATGGATGCAGGTGGCTCAGGACCGAGCTTCGTGGCAATCTTTGGGGGAGGCCTATGTTCAGCAGTGGACTTCTGATAGGCTGAAATGATGATGATGATGATGCCACTTGGAGCTACATCGTTTACAGATAAAGGTATTTTAATTGTTATATTTTTAAATAAATGCTACATGTTTCTTATGAATGATTCAACCGATTAAAAGTACCAAATTTAATATCGATTTTGTATTATGAAGCAACATTTACATTAAATCCTCTTTAAAAAGGACGTAACGTGTACTAAGTAGTAGAGATGTTACTTTAAAATTTACACGTTGTTGATAATTTATCTGTGTAAGTAACCACATTTAAAAAAAAATGTCTAGCAGTCACATACCAAATAAATAGCAAGGTTCATCTGATGACCGTGCCCCTTGACAAGTTTGGCTAGTATTAGCAACTTGTGGTGGCCACTGCTGACCGTTGCGTAGAGTTGTTAATAGACGACCGCCAGTTCCTTCTCTTAAGGACGCTGCTTCCTCTTTACTACTGCCGTACGTTAAAGAAAGATCCATATAGGCAGTAACTACAGATAACTGTAAAATGGTAATTTTGTCATTAATATATAATAAGGACGAATATAAACGACATCAAACAATTTCATAAAATTCATTACTGCCAGTTAAAGAATGTGTACTATTTGTACATGAATTACATAATCTTTGTTTGTACATTTTTCTTATACTTTAACATGATCGTTCGTCTCTGGGGTTGCTCTTCCAAGATTATATGTATTCGATGAAGTTATTGCTGTTAGCCGTTTTGGCTTTTACAGCTTCATAGGTTTGCGCCTGCGGCCTTGAGGCCGCGGGCGTTTATGTTTTAATTAGATGTACAGGAGTACATCTACCGCTTACCTCTTTGTGGTAAGCACTAAGGACCGTCCGAGGAGGTTCGGGCCTCGTCTCGGACGGTCGTGGTGTTTTCGGTAGTAATGGGCGGTAAGGACCGCCCTGAATCCCGGGTGCAAGGTGTGTACGCGGGTGTTTGATTTGCACGATACGCTCTTACGCGTCGGCGGGGGATTGTGTATGTGACTCTACTCCTAACTGTATGTACAGTGTGTTCAGGTTGAGTAGTGTTAACCGAACCTTGTTCAGTTTGTCGGTCTGTCGGTGCTGTTACGTCTTCCGGGTCGTCTAATACGTTACGCGGGCGACGGTGACGCACCGTTGCGTTTAATATCGGGGAATATTTGTTGGCGTTTACCACCAGCGGGTTAGGGTGTACGGCGGCCGATTCGAAGTAGCGCCGTGACGTTTCCCTGAAGAATGCTTTGATCGTCGGTATTTTACAGTCCTTGTGTAAGTCATCGTTACGCTGGTACCAGCTTGCACCGGTGGCGCTACGCAGAAACTTATTTTGGACGGTCTGTAGCGAGGCGATGTGTGTTTTCGCCGCGTGAGCGAAGGCTACCGAGGCATAGGCCATGATAGGTCTTATGCAAGCCTTGTATAGGAGTATTTTGTGTCTAAGTGACATCTTGCTTGAGGAGCAGATCATTGAATGCAGGCGGCCTGCGACGAAGGCGGCCCTGTTCCTGACTGTCCTAATATGGGGGGCGAATGTCATCGCCGCGTCTAGGTTACTCTAAGTATTTCGCCTTCCTTTCCCAAGGGATCGGTCGGTCGAATAGGGTGATAGTGCCTAATTTACGAGATTCGTAATTATGATTGGCCGTGCTCGTTCCCCTTGTGAAGAGAACTCCTACGCTTTTTTCGGGATTAACCTCAATTCTCCATTTCCGGAACCATTCGCCTAGACGATTGGCAGCGGCTTGGAGTCTTAAGGTGATGCGACCTTTGTGGCGGTCGGAGAAGTATAGGGCCGTGTCGTCCGCGAATAGTGCGAGGTTGACCTGGGGCTCCTTTGGAATGTCACTCGTGTACAGTGAGAAGAGGATCGGGAGAGGCAGGAGCCTTGAGGGACTCCGGCTTTCAGAGGGCGGATTGAGGATCGCGTGCCCTCTACTCGATAGCGAAAGGTGCGGTTGGACAAGTAGGCTCGTAGGATGTGCACGAGCCTGTCTGGGATATTGAAGTTATACAGTTTATAGATTAAACCGTTGTGCCAGACTTTGTCGAATGCCTTTGCGACATCGAAGAATAGTGCTCCCGTCCTATTGGGCTTGGGGAGAGGTTTAGGTTTTTAATATGTGCTCCGTTAAGCGGTGCACTTGTTGGACGCACGAGTGTTCGGAACGGAAGCCGAATTGCTCGTCTGGAATTATGTTTTCTCAAACACAAATTGTCTGAGTCTTTTCGGGATTAACCTCAATTCTCCATTTCCGGAACCATTCGCCTAGACGATTGGCAGCGGCTTGGAGTCTTAAGGTGATGCGACCTTTGTGGCGGTCGGAGAAGTATAGGGCCGTGTCGTCCGCGAATAGTGCGAGGTTGACCTGGGGCTCCTTTGGAATGTCACTCGTGTACAGTGAGAAGAGGATCGGGAGAGGCAGGAGCCTTGAGGGACTCCGGCTTTCAGAGGGCGGATTGAGGATCGCGTGCCCTCTACTCGATAGCGAAAGGTGCGGTTGGACAAGTAGGCTCGTAGGATGTGCACGAGCCTGTCTGGGATATTGAAGTTATACAGTTTATAGATTAAACCGTTGTGCCAGACTTTGTCGAATGCCTTTGCGACATCGAAGAATAGTGCTCCCGTCCTATTGGGCTTGGGGAGAGGTTTAGGTTTTTAATATGTGCTCCGTTAAGCGGTGCACTTGTTGGACGCACGAGTGTTCGGAACGGAAGCCGAATTGCTCGTCTGGAATTATGTTTTCTCAAACACAAATTGTCTGAGTCTTTTCAGGATTATTCTTTCATAGATTTTCCCCATAGAGTTGAGGAGACTTATAGGGCGATAGCTGGAGGCGAGGTTACGGGGCTTGCCTGGTTTCGAATGCCTATGACGTCTGCCTCTTTCCAGGCATCCGGGAAGGAGCAGCTGGCGAGGAGTACGTTGAAGATGTTTGCCAGTAGGCAGTATGCGATGGCTCGATGTCTCCAAGGAGAGAATCCCACCTAGTGTTCCTAAATTCAGTGATGCGCTCTTTTACTTGCCTCTGTAGGCGTCGCATGGTTTCGCGGTTTTGTTCCGTTCTATAACGGTCATGTGCTCTAATAGCTGCGTTTTTTCTCCTAATTAGGCGTCTAAGACCTGCCGGGAGCTCCATGTGCCGAGCGTTCGACTCAGGGACCGTCCTTTTGGATTCTTCGACGGCTGACTTGAGATGGTCTGTTAGTGAGTTTATTGCCCTACATGCTATTTCAGGCGAGTCTATCTTGTCCGGTATTTTATCTAGGTGCTGTGATGTCGTAGCTTCGAGTTTGACTTCGGTACGCCAGTCCACGATGGTTTTGGTCTGAGGACCTCACCATGCGGCTGGCCCAGCTTGAGTAAGACCGGTCTGTGGTCTGAGTCGAGTTCGTGAAGCGTATCTATCGAGTTAATAGCTAGGCTTACGTCTTTAAGAATCGCGATATCGAGTACGTCCGCCGCGTGAGTGTGATACGTCGGATATCTCGTAGGCGAGTCGGGTGCGATTACGTCTAACAAGTAGCGGTCCCGTATGTCGGCGAGCACGTTGCCGTTTGTATTATTGACGCGCGAGTTCCAGCTGATGTGTTTGCTGTTTAGGTCGCCGCCTATGATGACGGAGGGGCCTAGCTCTGTTAGCGTCCTAATGTCTGACGAATGGAGGGTTTTGTTTGGCGGCAGATAGGCTGATACTAGAACAAGCGGCCTGTGGCCGGTTAGCGCTATTCTACACGCGGAAACTTCGATTGTTATTAGGTCGGGAGGGTCGAGCGGTATGCAATGCAAGGACCTTTTGAAGTAAATCAGGGTGCCGCCTTTGGCGAACGTTAACCTGTCATTACGGATGATATTGTAATTTGCTATTTTAGGATCGCGATTGCTAGGCTTCAAGAAGGTTTCTTGCACTAGCATAATGTCGACGTTGTGATCGCGAAGAAACGTAGCGATTTCGTCTTTCTGCGTTTTGAGGCCGTTTGCGTTGAATGCAGCGACAGTCAGAGAGCGCGGTTTTAATCTTCCTACTGCGTTAGCCATTGGAATAATTAGTGTTTGTTAAATTGGGCATGACGCGGGTTTAGGCGCATTGAAACGACCAGATCGCGTCGATAGTGGGCATGTGCTCAATGGTGGCCATGAGTTTGTCCTGGGGTGTCGTTGCCTCGCGTAGTTTGCGGGCTAGGATTGCTAGATCAGCAACGTTGATGTTGTTGATGAAGCCGCATACTAATGAAAAGTCGGCGGCGAAGTTTGAGGCGCCTTGGGGCGCGGGAGTGGAGGCCGCAGGTCGTGAAGCGACCGCGCTCTTTTGAGTATAACCTAGGGGTTTAGCCCAGGCATTGGCTTTCTGCGTGAGTTCAGCAGTGGGATTGGCAGGCGCTGGCTTGGCAGGCGCTGGCGCTGGTTTGGCAGGTGCTGGTTTGGCAGATGCCGTTTTGGCAGGCGCTGGCTTGGCAGGCGCTGGCTTGGCAGGCGCAGGAGGTTGGGACCGTGGAGCCCCGGGGCCCTTCCTACGACCGTTTTGGGTGCCGCCACGCTGTCTCTTTCGCGGCGCTCTGTTGCAGCCGCGATAATTCGCGGGATGCCCCTGTTCGCCGCACAAGACGCAGCTTGGCGGTTCGGTTGCGTCGCGCGTGCGCTCGCACTCCGGAGTGCCGTGGTCTCCGAGGCATTTGACGCAGCGGGGACGCGCGAAACAATTTCTGGCCGAGTGGCCGTATAGTTGGCAGCGGTGGCACTGATTTATGATGCCTTTGTTCCGCGGTGCCTCGATGGATAGATTCGTAAGCTTACAAATCGCTTGGATGTTAAATATAGCCTTGCCTTCCGGGGACAGGTCGAGAATGGCTAGGACCAAGTCGTATGGTGACTTTTCTGTGGGTGGTACATTCGGTGTACCTCCTGCACAGGAATATTTTTTCGATTAGGTCGTTTTAATATTTTCGAGGAGGAGCTCCTTAGGAGTCCGCGAATTACTACGCGGAGACGTCTGTCCTCCTCCAGCGAGTAGGTGTGGAAACTAATGTTTTTGCTTTTTAGGTGTCTAGTCACCGTGCGAAAGTCATCTATATTTGTAAGGAATACGCGGATTCCTTGAGCTGTGGTTTGTGCTTTTGGGCACAGAATTTTGTTTTAGTCAGCCATACTGACAGGTCGTTCCAGTGCGCTTTGTCCTGGAGTATAATCGGCGGCGGGGTTTGGGCGCGCGGGCCTGAGGTCGCGGCGGCGTTGGGTTTTGACGCGAGTCGGGTTGTTTGAACGGACTTTGCCGGTTTGATTTTGGGACTGGGACTGGGACTGGGACTGGGACTGGGACTGGGACTGGGACTGGGACTGGGACTGGGACTGGGACTGGGACTGGGACTGGGACTGGGACTGGGACTGGGACTGGGACTGGGACTGGGACTGGGACTGGGACTGGGACTGGGACTGGGACTGGGACTGGGACTGGGACTGGGACTGGGACTGGGACTGGGACTGGGACTGGGACTGGGACTGGGACTGGGACTGGGACTGGGACTGGGACTGGGACTGGGACTGGGACTGGGACTGGGACTGGGACTGGGACTGGGACTGGGACTGGGACTGGGACTGGGACTGGGACTGGGACTGGGACTGGGACTGGGACTGGGACTGGGACTGGGACTGGGACTGGGACTGGGACTGGGACTGGGACTGGGACTGGGACTGGGACTGGGACTGGGACTGGGACTGGGACTGGGACTGGGACTGGGACTGGGACTGGGACTGGGACTGGGACTGGGACTGGGACTGGGACTGGGACTGGGACTGGGACTGGGACTGGGACTGGGACTGGGACTGGGACTGGGACTGGGACTGGGACTGGGACTGGGACTGGGACTGGGACTGGGACTGGGACTGGGACTGGGACTGGGACTGGGACTGGGACTGGGACTGGGACTGGGACTGGGACTGGGACTGGGACTGGGACTGGGACTGGGACTGGGACTGGGACTGGGACTGGGACTGGGACTGGGACTGGGACTGGGACTGGGACTGGGACTGGGACTGGGACTGGGACTGGGACTGGGACTGGGACTGGGACTGGGACTGGGACTGGGACTGGGACTGGGACTGGGACTGGGACTGGGACTGGGACTGGGACTGGGACTGGGACTGGGACTGGGACTGGGACTGGGACTGGGACTGGGACTGGGACTGGGACTGGGACTGGGACTGGGACTGGGACTGGGACTGGGACTGGGACTGGGACTGGGACTGGGACTGGGACTGGGACTGGGACTGGGACTGGGACTGGGACTGGGACTGGGACTGGGACTGGGACTGGGACTGGGACTGGGACTGGGACTGGGACTGGGACTGGGACTGGGACTGGGACTGGGACTGGGACTGGGACTGGGACTGGGACTGGGACTGGGACTGGGACTGGGACTGGGACTGGGACTGGGACTGGGACTGGGACTGGGACTGGGACTGGGACTGGGACTGGGACTGGGACTGGGACTGGGACTGGGACTGGGACTGGGACTGGGACTGGGACTGGGACTGGGACTGGGACTGGGACTGGGACTGGGACTGGGACTGGGACTGGGACTGGGACTGGGACTGGGACTGGGACTGGGACTGGGACTGGGACTGGGACTGGGACTGGGACTGGGACTGGGACTGGGACTGGGACTGGGACTGGGACTGGGACTGGGACTGGGACTGGGACTGGGACTGGGACTGGGACTGGGACTGGGACTGGGACTGGGACTGGGACTGGGACTGGGACTGGGACTGGGACTGGGACTGGGACTGGGACTGGGACTGGGACTGGGACTGGGACTGGGACTGGGACTGGGACTGGGACTGGGACTGGGACTGGGACTGGGACTGGGACTGGGACTGGGACTGGGACTGGGACTGGGACTGGGACTGGGACTGGGACTGGGACTGGGACTGGGACTGGGACTGGGACTGGGACTGGGACTGGGACTGGGACTGGGACTGGGACTGGGACTGGGACTGGGACTGGGACTGGGACTGGGACTGGGACTGGGACTGGGACTGGGACTGGGACTGGGACTGGGACTGGGACTGGGACTGGGACTGGGACTGGGACTGGGACTGGGACTGGGACTGGGACTGGGACTGGGACTGGGACTGGGACTGGGACTGGGACTGGGACTGGGACTGGGACTGGGACTGGGACTGGGACTGGGACTGGGACTGGGACTGGGACTGGGACTGGGACTGGGACTGGGACTGGGACTGGGACTGGGACTGGGACTGGGACTGGGACTGGGACTGGGACTGGGACTGGGACTGGGACTGGGACTGGGACTGGGACTGGGACTGGGACTGGGACTGGGACTGGGACTGGGACTGGGACTGGGACTGGGACTGGGACTGGGACTGGGACTGGGACTGGGACTGGGACTGGGACTGGGACTGGGACTGGGACTGGGACTGGGACTGGGACTGGGACTGGGACTGGGACTGGGACTGGGACTGGGACTGGGACTGGGACTGGGACTGGGACTGGGACTGGGACTGGGACTGGGACTGGGACTGGGACTGGGACTGGGACTGGGACTGGGACTGGGACTGGGACTGGGACTGGGACTGGGACTGGGACTGGGACTGGGACTGGGACTGGGACTGGGACTGGGACTGGGACTGGGACTGGGACTGGGACTGGGACTGGGACTGGGACTGGGACTGGGACTGGGACTGGGACTGGGACTGGGACTGGGACTGGGACTGGGACTGGGACTGGGACTGGGACTGGGACTGGGACTGGGACTGGGACTGGGACTGGGACTGGGACTGGGACTGGGACTGGGACTGGGACTGGGACTGGGACTGGGACTGGGACTGGGACTGGGACTGGGACTGGGACTGGGACTGGGACTGGGACTGGGACTGGGACTGGGACTGGGACTGGGACTGGGACTGGGACTGGGACTGGGACTGGGACTGGGACTGGGACTGGGACTGGGACTGGGACTGGGACTGGGACTGGGACTGGGACTAATTACATAATTTAGAGCGCTGCAGGTTCATTCAATTTCTATGTAGAACTACGTATATGAAATGTAATATTCCTTGCTTAAATATTTCTGTCCTAAAATACACGAACCGAGAACGATAAGCGTGATCGCTGGAACTGGCCATCTATGCCAATAACGGCATGTTGGTTGTATAACGTAAGCGGGATATCGTTCACTAATAAATAAAATTAAAAAGTTTGTATATACACAACGTAGCACATAAGAGAAAGTCAAAAGCAGGGAAAAATATAGCACATATTTACACAGGCAGAGAGATAGAATATAAATGTGTATATAACTATAAAATATATAACTGTAAAATAGGTAAAGGTCCACTAATTTCCACGTGAATGAAGGTACGCAGGACGCAAGGAAGATCGAAGGTGCCAATCGAAAATGATGACAGGTCAAACAATAATGAGACTATTCTCGAATGTCTCCACGCACTTTGAGCCTGACAAATCTGTAGGTAACTAGTTTCGCCGTTGTGTTAGGGCAGGGGTGATATCTAAGTCTGGGTCAAAGAGGATCTTCTAGGATTTGGTAATAAAGGGTCAAGACTGCTGCTGACATTATTATAAAAATAACAAAGGCTTGACTTGGGTTGTACCACGACCTTGCAGAACACCGGTGTGAAGCAGAAGCATCTGGCCTACAGCTTCTCTGGTGTTCCAGAAATACGTGAACGTCGCTAATCACTTACCATCAGGTGATCCGCTTGCTCGCTTACTCATCGTCCCTTACCGATAAAAAATATTCTACGACCATACAATTACATTATTAAAATTGTACCAAGTGTTGCATTATGGTTTGAATTAAATATTGAATAAATACTTATTAGGAGAAAATAACATGTTATAAGAAATAATGCAGACTGCACGGTTATTTATAATTTATAAAGATCATATCGCAGAAATGAATACACAAGATATGTGGATTCACTCAAGTAGTCATAATTTGAATAGCTATTCTTTTGTATTAAATATTATCACGAAATAAGTACTTACTGGAATAGCGGGTGCGTCAGGTGATGTACAACCTTTATCTTTAGTAGATGCAGTTCTTTCAAAGTGCAGGCATTGTCTTCCCTCTTGTATGTGGACAGAATCATCGTCTGGTATTGGGATAGGTTTACACAGTGGATTAGAATTAGCGTCCGGGGCTAGTTGGCCATTGACATCACAGCATATTGGAGAACTTTGATCTACAAATATGAATATGAGTATAAGCTAAGCCTCTGACCATTCCATTATTTGGTATGCGGTTGTGAGAGCTATTTTTTAAATTTATATTATGTTCATGTGTTATACTTTGTATGTATCAATTTTTAAATGTTATGCAAAATTTTAAAGTAATTATTTGAGACAAAGATTCTCTTTTTTATTTTTGACATCACATTTTGTGACATATTTCTTTCCCAATGGAATGATTTTCCATAATCGTCACGCATGGCAATCGAGTTGGCGATCGCAGTACTAAACACATCGCAAGGTTGAGTCAGCCTGCGGTTTTACAGCCCGGCATTTTACAGAATTTTCAGGCTAGATATTAGTAGACTCTTACGATACCTACGGAAAGAACAAATGTGGCAAACTTTCTTAAACAGGCACCTTAAACCATTTATGTTCAAATACACTACTTACTTAAAACTTCAACACCTGCAGTTAAAGACATATCATGAGTTACAATCTGTCCCCATTGTTGAGTATTCAGATTCCAAATTTTTTCAATCGCATCTTTAGGTACAAATATTTTTAGACTAATCTCTCGAGGGTTGGGAAGTTGGCCTCCATCAGAAGTTTGTGGCCATGCATTCACACCTTTGAAACAGTTTGCATATTATTTTTGGTTTGTTTTGTATATTGTTTGATCTAATCGCTTAAGATGTATATGAATATTTAATTGTGAAATTTATATTAAGTATGGGAAAATATAAAAATATGAACTTGTGATAAGCTGAAATGATGAAAAATGAAATGATGATGGGAAAATAAGGATGAGTGAGTAGTACCTCTGTATTGAAGATACTATATACTACTTACGGCACTAGATTATATACTGTGCAGTTGTCTTCAAGATATTATTTGGAGTAATGATAAAATAATGACAACAAATATCTTTTTGTAATTTGATATTGAAATAAACAGTCATTGCACTGATATCTCCCAAGATCGAAAGGAAAATGTTTGCTGTTGTTATTCTATAATGTGTAGACAAGAACATATCGGTTTATGCGTATTCATACTACGTATTCTCCTAGGCGATATACCGGTTCGTTTGGAGGCTAAACTTATGTTCAAAGAAGTTGAACAACTTCAGCCTTAGCAAAATTAGGTTTTCATAAATTCAACACATGGAAATTTATTTTTTACAATATATTGTAAAGTATATAATACAGGAAAATATTAGTATTGAAAATATACTAGTTTTACGGAATTTATCACGTTTTATTAAAACTTATTTATTTTTACAAATTTTACCATAAGGCAATGTTATTATATTTTTTAGATCAAAATTTGTAAACCCCAAAACTAAATTTACTATGGAATTAAAGTCAAATAACTATTTCGCTTTTCTAGACGTATTAGTATTATAGAAGCTGTTAGCATGTAAGTAATAATGTAGCGATTTCGATAGTAAATGTGAGCTCCTTAAAAAAAATATTTGGAATCCTAATAACACCTAAAGTCATACTGTGTGTATGAAAAACAGTCATACCAATACAGAGTTATGTGTATATTAAATATTGTCAAACATCCAGAAGTAAAATACTTAAACGGTGAAACACACCACCATCATCAATTCTCAGCATGCTACCGTGAGGTAAAATCTTTGTCATAGAGAGCACGAGAGATCTTTAACAGTGAACATATGGTCTCCAAGCGTCAGTATGTCAAGCAAGTGTTGTATTTACATACAAGAGGCGTTGCAGACAAGAATGGTAATAATATTTTGAACAGACTTCGATAAAAGTATTTTTCAAGCCAGCGAAAACTGCGAAAACTGACTCATCAGTCAATTTTCACTATCTATCAAGTGCAATACCCCTGTACAAGACACAGAAGTGTACAAGTTGGAATGTGAAAATGGTTTATACTGCTGTGGGATATTTAATTCAAATTTGAAAATTAAATCCAAACCTTACCAATGTTAGCAATGTTAGCTTACTGTATTCCGAATTAGTTATGTCATCAGAACTTCTAACACCCAGTGACAACGTCGGGGAGTATAAAAGTTAAAATTGAACGCGATAAATTCCAGCTCGAGAAATATCTCGAGTCTATCCAGCGAGTTAGTCATATTATAGAGATTCACAAACCCAGTAAACCAAAAAAAAAAGTCCTCAAATTACAGACCCATCAGTCTCCTCACCGCACTGGGGAAAATCTACGAGCGTATTATACTCATCCGTCTTAAAAATAGCGCTCAATCAATAAATATCATTCCGAACGAGCCGTTTGGCCTAGGAGCTAAACACTCATGTGTCCAACAAGTGCACCGCCTCACGGAGCACGTACTTGAGCGCCTCAATGATAGTCTTAAATGCAGAGTAGTTGCTCTCGTCTTCGATTCGCGAAAGCGGTCGACAAAGTCTGGCACAACAGTTTGATCTTCAAACTGTACACCCTAGGGGTGCCTGACAGGCTTGTGCACATCATCCAAGTCTATTTGTCAAACTGCACCTTCCGATACAAAGTGGAGGGCACCCTCTCCAGCATCAGAGACGTAAAAGCCGGCGTTCCGCAAGGCTCTGTCCTCTCTCCCACTCTCTATACGCTTTACACGAGCGATATACCTTCAGATAAATACAAGAAAGTGGAACTGGCCCTATTCGCCGATGACACTACTCTTTATACATCCGACTTCAATTTATCTAGAATATACATTCGAATCCAAGACGCAGCCACCGCCTTAAGCGACTGGTTTAGGACTTGGAGAATTGACATAAACCCTGAGAAGAGCAAAGCGGTCTTGTTCAACAGGAAACAACTGTCAAATCGACCCAATAAATATAAAAATATCACCCTCTTTGACAAACCCATTTCATGGGTGTCGGAAGTTAAATATCTTGGAGTCACTCTAGACCGTAAACTCAACTTCAAGAAACACATTAAAACTGTCAGGGATACAGCGGCCTTTGAATCCGTAGCAAAATGCCACTAAAACACAAAATGCGTCTGTACAAAACTACTTTGAGAGAATTAAAACACACCCCAATTCGTTAGTACGCACTGGGTAATTACACACCTGCGCGCGATACAACACTCCGCTTGCGGCGCCCCAAAAATGTCATCATAGACGATAATGACAAAATCACCCAAATAAATAACGCGTATACAGCTACCCCTCATACGCACACTACCACTACCACAAGCATCTCTATCCGAGATCCAAGTCCGACATAACCTGTTGGGAGACCTCCCGGCCAACAACGGGTATGACTAAATAATATTTCCACCACCACAAAAAAAAAAGATAAATTCCATAAAATTAGTTTCGTTTATAGGTAAATAGTTTTAAGATTGTTATGTTTTGTTACATTTTTATCTTAATGACCAATAATTTGTAACTGCATTGTAACGTACCATCTGCATAATTATTATGCACCAAGTAACCATACGGTGATTGCGGAGTGCCCCAACTTGGATTCTTTAAGTTATTGCACGAACCATCATATGAACGATAGATAGAATTGGGGCAAGTCGACGGATACAAGCCGCAAATTTTTGTTGTAGAATTCTTGCTTGAGCTGTTTTTGTTTTCACAACTGCTAAAATTTTATAGTTATATGTAATTATGCTGCATGTAAATTTTTTACATTAATATTAAAAACAATTGTATTCTAAACTCACCTGGTTTCATCCGCAGAAGTTGATTGAGTTGAGTTTCCAACTAGAATACATAATATAGCTAATAAGCAAATAGTGTTGTTCGCCATTATGCCTGTAAAAACATATTTATTACTTATGTTGTTCATCGTTATTATGACAGCTTATCATAAGTCAACTGCCGAATACTGATATTCAGCAGTTACTCCTAAAGAAGCCTCTGCCACTGTCGTTGTCCCTACATTTTCTGGGGGTCATTATGAACAAAATATGAATGATTCTGGCACCGGCAAGAGCTCAGGTCACTGGTACTAATACTATAAAATTTAAAAGTAAACTCTCGGAATGAAATAAAGTATATGAAACTAAAAAACGAAATTATCTAAGTATAATATGAACTTACATAAAGTTTTATTATCATAATTTTATAAATTGTAATATTTTATTAAGAGACTACTAAAATTACAATATGACAATGAATACTGCTATTTAAAGTGTGCTAGTACAGTTGGGTAAATATACTCATGGGCACAAGCACAGAACAATAAGTGTACTCGTAAAGTAATAAATATTTCAAAGTGGTAAAATTGTCAATATTGTGTTACATGAAGGATGTATTTTATTGAAATAAAACCGAATTGTTAACACAAATACATTACTATTATTATTAATAAGTTGCTTCCAGTAATATTGATTCTGCCTGCCTCGGACTCAGAACTCAGAACCCATGTACGCTGACCCACGAGAACTAGGCCAGGAGGTCTTGGTAAAAATAGAGTTATAAGAACATTGAAAATTGTCCTTTATGTAGCTTTAAGCTTTTATCGATACTTTCAAGCAAATGCATTGTTTGAAACTATCGACAAAGCCAGCAAAACGCACGAGTATTTCGGATACATGGAGAAAGGTTCACATTAGATAGACTCAGAAATTAAACATATTCTCCATCTCAAATCTAAGCTCATACTTGTGCAAACGATCATATTACCCATTATTGATAATGAGAATGTTTGTTACCCGGATTTATCTCTTCTTCTAATCGGGCTGGAATGCCTCCTCAACAATTGTATCTGTTACTTTTTTGGCTTACGTAAGTATGACCATAACACCCAATATCGGTCCCAGCTCTATTGGTTTACTATTCGTCCAAGGCGGCTTTCAAGAATTTGGCTTGTTATTTTGTCCATTTTAAATGATTCTTGTTCGCTTTCTTATTCTCATAGGTAAGTTTAAATATCTCCCCTTATCTCATGACAGGGTAATTCGATCTTCTTGAAATAATAAGTTATCTATTCCAACACACTTCACTTAGTTCTTTGGTTCCTTTACCGTACTAGCCACACGTTTTTGGACTTACCCGACGATATCAGAACAGCTGCCAGTAGATGTTCCTTCAAAAGGTTGGTTCGTGAACGTTTAAAAGCTATTAAATTGTCCATGCCAATTTACCATCATTAACTTTTATTATAAGTATTAATTGTAAAAGTATATATTTATGCATGTATTTAATTACGTATATAAGCAAGTACGTAGAGTTTTTTTATTTGTTTTATATCACATTTTGTTTATATTATAATTGTAAAGTTTAATTTATATTTAGTGTTTGGTTTTGTGTTTGTATATTCTTTTAATTTAACGATATTTTATTGTAAGTAATTTTCTTACTAACCCTTCGGTTGTAGTAAGTAAGTAAGTAGTTGTAAGTTGTAAGGCGATTATGATTTATCCTCCTCATTGGAGAGACACATGTGAGACTACTAAATAATATCATGTGTCCAGATAATAACATTTAGGTATTAACCAGAATATAACGCGGTGGTCAAAATAGATACGTAAGACGAAACATCTAAATGACCTTATATACGAAATTCCTGTGAACGTGTTCCACCAGCCTGATCTGAGATAGATTGGACATGTGTAAAGTACACCATCACAAAATTTGTTTAAATTTTTAACATAGATTAACAATTTTTCCTGTGCCCTGAAAATCCTGTAAGGTGAAAGCGATCGGTTACTTATATAATAATTTATATGTGTTGTAAAACTAGTACAAGAGATAATAAGAATTTGTCAATTACAATTTTTTGTTTACATTATTATAGAACTTTTTCGCTTGTCCTTTGACTCTTCGGAAAAAAATAGTTAAAGCACATATATTACTTTAAATATCTATGAAGCCATCACTATGTAACAAATTTATAAACCATTATGAAAATGTCTGGAAAACTGTCTCAAAATCCAAATAAGGTAGAGACAATTTTGTTAATTACAAAAATGCGAAAAAATCCGTAATAACTTTTTTAAATAGTTTGCGGGCGCCAGGCTGTCATGCTAGTCATGTTAAAATGATCGAGACAAGTAACTACTAATTTTTTCAATTCTATAGTGTACATAAAGAATTGTTATTCAATAAAACTAAGCTTTAAACATAGAAGCAAAATATTTACAAATATTTTTACATGTGTAAAAAAAACATGCTGAGTGCATTGGTCTTTCTGCGTCCCACGCATATGAAAAATGTACGGGTAAATACTTGTTGGACACCGTAGGCGCACGTGAAGTATTCGCAAATTCGCAAATTCGAGTGAGGACCACCTTTCATCCGATGATTCGTTGGTGACACATGTAAGTTTGAACACGCAATGATCCTACGTATATATATTGAATCAGCTTCTAGCGAGGATCAGAGGTATCTTTCGTATTTAGCCACCATCTTCCAGCCTTTCGCCATAATTATGGAATTTTTATATTGTACAAAATAACCCAATAAATTATCTTAAAACATAACTCACCACTTATCTTATTTACATGTAGTAGTATTACATGTGTAGTATTTGTAAAATAAAAGATTATATAAGTATTTCACAATATTTTGTTCCTTAAAATAATTTGGTATTTATAGGTAAATGTTACTCTTACATAACGATTCAGCCAACTACCCGATAATGTTCCGCGGAATGACTTTTAAATTTTCATGAACACTATATATATAGCCTCTTTGTTTTAATTATTTCCATACAATTAAATTTTGTCGTTGTGTATAAACAGCTGCAAAGTTTGTCTCTTGGTGTTTTATTAAAAAGACAATTCTAAAGGTAATGTAAATATTTAAACTTGTTTCAAAATTAAATAATTGAATCATTATTATTTTTATTATAATTATAATGTTAAACATATTAATGTGATTGTATGATTAAAATAAATTAGCTGAAAAATCATTGGTCTTTGTGATTTGAGTTCGGCAAATTTTAATGCATCTTCCGCAATCAATCGGTCGCCCTCTGGCGAGACTCTTTTCGTTTGTTAGATAGCATGGTAGTAACGAGCATGCCATATTGGTATTAAAAGAAAAATATGTAGTTCTTCCTATGTCCATAAGGTGATAATTATTGAAAAATAAAAATAATACATCTAAAATAACGTACTCCACAACAGGCAAGATTATTTGAAATAAGAAGAATACTCAGTACCTTAACTATTCGACGGCCACAAATTATAGTGCTGATCTTTGCACTGTCACCTGTGACCGTCAATGGTCTCCTGTTCTGTAAGAGGTTTGGCTTGCTGAATTTACTGGAGGACAGATGGCTCGACCGTGATGACAAATTACACGCGAAACATATTCCCAGACTCTGCGGATTATTCATTCAGGGGCCTTATCCGCTATGAGTAATTCAAGATAGGAATGGCATCGTTCACTATGAGGTTTCACCGCCGGGCAAAACCATTGATTCGGGTCTCTACCACCAATAGCTGATGAAACTCATGCAAGAAATAGAGAAAAAACGGCCGGAATTAATCAACAGAAAGGGTGTGGTTTTTCATCATGATAACGCCAGAATAAATGTTCAAATAAATATGTGTATGGACACATATTTAGCCACTCAGCAAATATTGAGAGAGATTGGTTTGGAAGAGTTAATGCATTCACCACATAGCCATGACCCCCAGATTTTCCACTGTTTCAGCCTCTTCAGAATTCTTTAGGTAGTGTTAGATTAAGATCTAGAGAGTACTATCACTACTACTTGTTGCAGTGTTTTGATTAAAGTTTCTACAGCAATGGGATTATATCACTACCCACAAAATAGCAAAAAGTTATCGAACAAAATAATACATATAAATTATAGTCAAATGAAAATAAGCTATGATAAAAAATATCTTGAATTTGTATATAAAATACGAAAAAACATTGTCCCCGTATATGTCGTCAATAGTCAATAATTTCAGAAGTACTATATCCAAAAATCAATACCAACAAAGAAAAGGCACGATCCTCTCATCGTAGCGTGTTTAAGTTGCGACTCTCGTAACTTTGATATTGAGCACAGTTTTAATGAAATTCTATTGACATGGAAGATCCAACAATTTACCACTTTAAAAAAACTTACCACCAGCTCGATGAATGACAAAATGGTTTTGGGTTGATGATGAACAATTTAAAAAAAAATAACATATTAATATGTTGAAATAAAATGTCCATATACAATGTACGTATGCTTTAGAAAGTGATAAAATGCGTAGTAAACTGTAGTAAAATCCTTACCTCTCTTATCCTCCAGACAGGAGGTCTTTCTGGAGTCGTACTCTTATAGTTCTCGAGAAAGTAAATGGCAATAGCTCCAACTTCTATTTGATCTATACGTACAAGCACCACTGTGCTTCTGTACACGAGTTTAGCTTAGTTGCACTAGTGCAGTCTCGATGGTCGTCGCCATGTAGGAAGGTTGGGTAAGGAGCGACGGTTTTATGGTGGCGCCTATGCCCAGGGAAAAAATTCGTCCCTGGGCTCATTAGCTTATTGCGAGTCTCTAGCCTAGATTGCTAGAGGATGTGGTCGCCACTCTTTTCCCGAGTCGGGTTGAGTGGCCATCACCACCTACGGCTCCTGGCAAACTGAAGACGCTGAGGTGTCGGAAGTATTCCAGCCGGAGCTCCACTACAAGCCATTTCTTGATGGTGGTACGCTAAACTTTCTTATTTCTTATCAGATAAGTTTATGTTACATAAATTACATCACAAAGTTACATTATATAACTTTGTGATATCTTTACTACTGCATGTATTTACGTAATTAGCATTCCAATAAATAAAAAATAAAAAAACTATCCTTTTATTTTCACGATTTTTTCTAAGAAAAAATAACATATAATCCTCGTTATTGTTCACATCAAAGACATGATTTCATTTATCGAAGACAACAGGCCCCTCCAGACAAAACACGTAAATGAGTATTTCGGATATTATGTTTTGGGGCAGTGAAAATGCAAATTCAACAAAAGTAGTTATATACGTGTATCAAAATGTTACATATAAAAGGATTTTATGCGAACATAGGATTAGCTCCTCTGTGACCATGAGTTTTCCAAAGAACACCCGAAATGTCAAAAAAGAAACCACCACGATAGTTATAATCAGTAAACATTAGTTTCATTTCAATAACTGACTTGCTAAACATAAGCCTCTCTAAGAAAGCGCCATCAGAAGCCAAGATCCAATTCTACAAACTTGGTTTACCCACTTTCTCCACGCTGAGCAAGTCGGTTGGTGAACTAAACAAAGAAATTTATGTGCTATAAATATATTTTAAATTCGGATTTGACGAAAATAAAAATCCTTTTTATCAAACAGTAGAATTTCATATGTTCTGTTAAGTCTGTGCGAATGTGACTCAATGTATATTAATAACACTAGAAAGATAATGGTTCTTAACAACAGTTTCACAAAATAATTAATGAATGTTGCTCGTAGGAGTATCTCTCTCGTTGCTCGTAGGAGTACAAGTAATTGTATTTAAAGCTATATTACTTTACAGCAAAATGTATACAATATTGCAAAGTCTCACCTCAGACTTTGTAAAATGTCCTCATCATGAGTCTTGCTATCTAGCAAAAATAAGCATCAAGATATTGTATGGTCATCTAATCGTCTGGCGACCACCCACTGAGCCCACTTTGGACCAGAGTCGCAGACGGCGGGCTCCAGTGCTCCCGTGAGTTGCGTTTCTGACACTCATATTCTCCGGGCGGAGGACTCATGGTGGGATAGATGATGTATGACGGAGAGTTGGAGTCCTTAACTTGAAGAGGGCTGTCCAGAGTGGAGAGCGCTGGTGGTGCCGGGGATGAGGACGCTCTCGTGCGTGCAGGATATACGATTGAAGTGACCGTGGTAAATTCAGTGAAATCCTAACGAAATATACCCTCGCGGATGCGGATGTACTTTGAGTAATAAACATTTCATGGCCAAGGAAAAATATTAGATGAAAGTGATTTACTATTTTTTTGTGATAAAGCTTTATATTGATGGACTGGTTGGTACTTGAAAAGGATTGGAGGAAGAGAACTTAGACTTTAACTTTCATTAATACTAATAAGCGATTAGATGTTAAAAAACCTTATCTTCAGTATGTCATGTAACATAACATTATGTATTATCGGGGACATAAAAACAAAAATTAAACGAAGTAAAATCCCTGAATAATAGTTTATCTTAAAATAACATAATTTATAACAAACGGCCCAAATTTATTTAAATTTCCAAAACGAAAAGGTTCTCATGCGTAATAAAAACATTACAAACTTTCTCACAAATATTGATGTTTCAGTTTAATGCTAATCAATACAGTTAAGAATAATATGTAACAATATTGATTGTTTTAATATTAAACACCACCTTATCAAGATAAATAAAGTTTTTAAATATAAAACGGAGTTATGGACACTAAAAATGGTTTATTGTTAAAGGAAACTTATCTCCAGGATTTAAAGCTTATAACTAAAACTAAAAGATAAACTATACTTTCAGTTTACATACATAATTAATTCCTGATATTAAGTTATTAAAATCATTTCGTAACGTTTAAACGGATAAACACACTTTCTTAAAGATTGAAATAATTAAAGTGTTTTTTATTGACGAGACATTTCGTTCATTTAGATCACGCTAAATGTTTGAGAACACACAGATTATTGTTTATTTGTTATTATTTGATCAGTTCCGGTGGTCGTAAAAGAGGATAATGCTACACATATACATCGACTTTTTTAATCTTTAGTACGTGTAATTTTGTTACAGTAATCGGTAAATTATTCCTTACCATTGTTTCATTGTAAGAAGTTAATATTAAATGTAAAGAAAACACACATTTCATGTAGCGTTAAGAACATGTGCGGGGTGAAACGTCACGTACGCAAACAATAAACGTATGGAAGCTGGCCACTAGGATGTATTAAAGAGATCGTTCTTTCAGAATATTGTCCAATAAACAATATTTATGTTTATAACAACATTTACATTCTTTCAAATTGTGATATTGTTGTATTGTTGATATTTTTAAAGCAGGAAATATTTTTAACCTTTACGGATTACAAAGAGAGTTCTGGAAAAACATCGGATTTCCTTTTGAGACGACTCTACGTAACCAATCTGATCTCCGCAATCCACTATTCGTCTCTCTGGAAAAAAGAGATATCGCAAGACACGGTATTTTTACAGTTCAGTTGTCATTCGTTTTAAAGATTTTATTTTGTCCTGTCCTGATTAATGACATAAATTCAGCACTTAAAATTACTATTAACAATCCTACTAGTATCATCCGACTTCTTAAATCCGAAATATCGTCGCGGGCTCTTCTCAGCAGAGGGCAATAAAAGTAGCAACTTTACTTTTAATAACAGAAATAATGTTTACTATGCAAGGAAAATGATTTAAAACTAGTTAATTCAGATATATATTTCAGCTTTACTAGTTATGATACTACAGTTCCGTGTTTCAATTCACTGGTGTTTTAAATGTTTCATGCATTTAGACAGACAGATACGGAAGATTTATTTTTAAAAAAAATCTCAAAAGTTCAGCGATGGCCATGGCCATAGATGACATCCTCAGCGAAGATTTTCAGTGTGAAGGCATAGATGGAGTGATATTCACATATTGATTTATCTACAATCTTTTTCAACTTAATGAAACAAAGGTGTTAAGCTTTATAAAAGATTTTTTTATGGGAAAAGTAGCAAACGTGCGTGCGGCTCACGTGATGGTACTCGTAAGTGATTATCGTCACTCACGTACATCTGCAAGGTCAGACGTGCTGCAAGTCCGTTTACCCTTTGAGGATATTTTTTCTTTGGAGGATGAGATAGAGGATGTGGAAGAGTGAGGAGGAGTGGGCCACCGGTGATAACCACTTACCGAACGAAACGCAAAAGCAGGATGCCTCTATTTCACGCCGGTATCCTGCCCGGTCGAGCCGGCCCATTCGAGCAGCATATAAGACTGCCAAGCTCTATCCTTTAAATATCTAATTATTTGTAAAAATCGTTAAAACTAGTTACTTTTTTATATATTTTAATTTTACAACACACAAAGATACTTTTACAAAATTATGTTTTATATCAACATGTTGCATTATAGTACTGCTATTATGCCCAGCAATTATTAACAAAACTGATTGTCTTCTAAAATATTATCATAATGATTATATCCTAATTTTTTTTAACAAATTCCTTCTGTTATACAATAGGATACAGTATTCAACCACAAGAGATGACAGTGATGCATATGATTATTTTTAGGATTATGTACCCATAGGACAAAACGGAGCCTTGTTAATGTCACTCTGGTCCGTCCGTCCGCATATTACGGATCTAGATGGAATGAGTTTATAAACCTGATTTTGGATATTTGGTGTAAAATGTCGATCCAAAACTGAATACTGAATTATAAATACAATTAAATTACCTCTCTGGGTTAATCATAATTTGATACATGAAAAACGGGCCCTAAAAATCGTTTTTCTTACCCTATGTGGCATGTGAGGTGACATTGTTTAGGACCCATTGAGTAGTATATAAATTTTTATTCTTTTTATCTTAAAACATAAGGAAATGTGGCGACGGAAAGTTACCTTTTATTTATTTTTGTTACAGGGACTGTCTCTAAAACTAAACTAGTTAGGAATTTGGAATTTCGGTATCTTATGTATTAACTTATGTTGGGGAAAAAAGGTTCTCGAGTGGCAGCCACGTACAGCCAAACGCAGTGTAGGACGACCCCTCACAAGATGGAGTGACGACCTGCACAATGTTGCGGAATGTCGATGGATGCAGGTGGCTCAGGACCGAGATTTATGGCAATCTTTGGGGAGGCCTATGTTCAGCAGTAGACTTGTAGTAGGCTGAAATGATGATGATGAATGATGATGTATGGTACATGTATTTAAACAAGAAATACTGACCGTCTCGTAACGCTACATACGACTATCACCGATTCATAATGTATCACACCATACGGTTTCAATTTGGTAATATCTAGAAACTAAGACAGATGTCCTAGGTTATTTTAATTAATTATCAATTGGTCATATATACGGAAACCTGATAAAGCTAGGCCCGAGTCGCACTTGGCCGGCCGTTAAGTGCTTTATGAAGAACGACAATCAACAATTTAAAAAATGAAACTGGAGGTTCTTCTTGTTTATCTGCATCACTATAACCTTATGGCATAACTATAACGCACCCCTTAGCTATCGCAGAATAGACAGCCCATAAACTTATCGGCGGAAGGACATGCCTAGAATTTCTAAGAGTTGGAGATGATTTATTTTGTTTTATTAATGAAGAAAATAAATCATCTCCAACTCTTTTCCAAATGATCGACTCATTTTGTTTCGGGAGCGTAATGGAGAAGCTATGTTTCGATCATAAATCGAGTCAAATAAATATCACGATCTTTTTGCAACAGTTCCAAAAAACCCCGGGAAATATTCAGTCTGGTTTGTTGCAGATCGTTTGGCATTCTGGATACCCAACCCGTGAATACTTTTTCCATCCCCAAGCGTTCATGTAAAGTGCTATGCACACTACTTGTCGAAATCTTTAGTTACGTAAGCAATAAAACGCACCGTGACTGAGGTCGGCTAAAAGAATGTTTTCGACTATTTGAACTATTTCTTCGGTCACTACCGTTGGTCCCGTGCGAGGGTCATCTTTGGTGAATGTTCTTCCACATTTAAATTCGATGCACCAATTGCAATTGTGGAATCTGTCTGGCATTTACCCCTAATATAGCAATGAAAAATTTGTGAGTAAAGAAATTATAGTAATACAACATATATCAGGTTATTCCGCGTAGGTATATAGTTTCTAGTAATAGTTTAAATGTGTCATTTTTGCCAAAAATTACTATAAGTTTTTTTTTATTATTGTTTTAATTTTTGTAAAAGATGCTATGACCTCTTTCGTAGCAATAATGTTAGAAGCTTCAAATTTGTTAACAGCAACTTATACTATTTATAGTTGGTTTAAAGCTCGCGTAGTTATTAGTAACTGACAATAAATATTTAGCAATTATAATTAACTAAAACTTTTGCTATTTCTTTTTACTTCATTTTTAAAGGAAGCAGTAATAAATCCGTATTAAAGTTTTTCTTAGATATGTAAACGAACTATATTAAATGAGTTGAAGTTGTATTTTTTTCACGGTTACGGATGCAAACGACCAAACGGTTCACCTTATGGGAAGTGATTACCGTCGCTCACGCACATCTGCAACATCTGAGGAGTTAAGGGCGTTGCCGGCCTAAAAGGATATTTGAGAGACGGCAAGGATGACGGGGAGAGAATGTGGGCCTCCGGTACCTCACTCACCGAAAGAAACGCAGAAACTCAAGATACCTCTACTTCACGCCGGTATTCTGCGAGGTCGTGGTACTACCCCAGTCAAGCCGACCTATTAGAGTAGCAAAAAATGCTGCTGCTTAGCACTGATTTATAGTTCTGGCATTGTTCTCAGTCAAATGTCAGTTTCCTTTAATTTTTATATATTTTTTTAATGAGTTTCCTATGACAAAGAACAAATAGTCGATACAAACCTAGGAAACTGACTTGAAATTGGCAGAATTCTATTAAGAGGTCTTTTACATGGTTATTTACATACTGTGTACTAGAAAACAAAGAAATAACTGCTTAGGAATCTCTTTTTTTCTCTTTCTTTGTCATACGAAGCGCCGTCGTTGAAATCGGTGTGAAATATTGAATATCCGATACGTGCACGTACAAAATATATTGTAAGTAATTTTGTATTCTATTCCTTTTCGAGGTCGCGTTCGCATTTATCTGCCGTTTAGCCTATTTCATATTATATTAATGTTCGCCTAACGCCTACCGTTTTTCAGTTAACCTTCATCAAAAGTCGTTAAATTATGTCAATTATGTATTGTTTTGTATTTTTTTGAGAGCATTAAAAGCTTGTGTTCTTTTTAACGATCACTCACGAATCACAGTTTGTAAATGTATAAGGCTGCGCTGAAAATCAGTGTTGCGGGAATCCGTAACATGAACTGAGTGTAGACCCATTTGTTACATCAGTGTGATGTAACAAATGATGTAGCGCAGAAAAAAATCTAAAATCTTGATGTATTTTAGTTTTTTTTATTGTTTTATTAATAACTTGTTAACTAATTGTGGTGTAATGAATAAAGTTCCTCTCTTTATTTCTAAATAGTACACTATCACTCACTCAGTTATGTAAATAGAAATCGAACCTTGAAACACGGCACTTGGTGGATAACCTTTTGCTTGTGCAGTACACCACCAACGTCTGCTTTGGTTTGTAGATTTTACCTAATGTTGAGTTTTTAATGATAATCTTGATTGGTGTAACAGTGATAATTGATGTCATGGTGGTAAAATTAATAATAAATAAAAGTTGAAGGTATCCCGAGTTAACTATGCCATATGGACGTATAACACCTCAGTCCCCTGTGACTACGGCTGTTGTAAAGCAATCGAAACCGCGGGAATATAAAAACAAAATTAAACACCATAAAATCCGTTAATAATAGTTTCATTTAAAATGTGCAAATTTCTTTGGAATTTTAAAGGATAATCTGGAACTACTGTTAAGGTACTGAGTTTTATTCACTGACATATCTACACTATTATTATTATGGGTAATGTTACGTTGAGATTAAAATTTATATTAAAAAAAAATAGGTTATTCGATTTTTATCGACGGAGCAAAAATATTTGTATTCAGTAGTTCTTATATATATATATATCCATGTATTATACTACTAAACCTATGGGAAAATTGCTGAGTTTTTTAAATTTGTTTAATAGGCACAACGTTTTAATTCTTACATCAATATAAGAATACATCGTTATGGAAATTGGAATAAGATAAAATTTGCAGCTTGTGATTTGGTTTTAAAGTTTAGGAGATAATATAAAATGAAGAAAATGCACATAAATATATAAGAAATCTGAAGACACCATCTGTTAGAGGATCATCAACTGTAACATTCTCTAATGATTTGTACAGTAGCCAATGGTGACAGAGCACGCAATCCTAATAGGAAGTGATAAGTTACCAACACACGGGGTTATTTGTATCGGCTCAAAAATGTACTGCCCACAAGAAGAAAGATGATGCTTGTTCAAACACTAGTTCTACCTATTCGCAAGAAATCCCGACGGTTACGTTCTATCTTTGGCTAAGCTAAACAAGATGCTGCTTACCAGGAAAAGTAAAACAATTCTTCAAATAAAATAGTTCCTTGAATATTTTAAGCGTGGTAGAGCCAAGCGGCGGCTTTTGTTGCTGCTCGAATGGGCTGGCTCGCCCGGGTTAGTACCACGGCTTCGCAGAATACCGGCGGGTAGTAGAGGAATATTGTGCGTCTGCGTTTCGTTCGGTGAGGGAGGTAACCGAAGGCCCCTTCCCCCTCATCTTCTCATCCATCTCCCAAAATTCCTTATAGACCGGCATCGCACCTGCAGCACCTATGGTGTTGCAGATGTGTGTGGGCAACGGTATTCACTTACCATCAGGTGAACCGCTTGCTCGTATAATTAGCATTATAATTAACATTTTTAATTTGTAATGTCAAGAGTATCTTTATAAAAGACTTATCACAAATGTTTCTCGAACCTTGTTCACTCTTACGCTAGGTGATTATACGTACGAACCCATTTACATTGTATGATAGCATTGAACGAACTACGAAAAGGAATAACCTTCGTATACAGTCATATTTTGCGAACCGGTGTAAATTTTGACGTTCATTACAGCTTTAAACAAACCTAAAGGTAATAAAAAAAATTTACTTTTACTACAATTTTTAAAAAAAAAAATTATTATTATTTAAACCGTAGCTACAACAGTTATTATTCGTATAATATTGTAAATAATGTATTAGGGTAATATAAATATTTATTATTAATTACTCTTATGGATATCTTTAGTTTCTAGTATGCGGTTATCGGCACTGCTCTCAACCCGGCTGTCAAAAAATTATGCATTTGTTGCCATATTCATAAAGGACGTAGGTCCAGTAGTCGACTTGTATAGGCTGATGAAGATAAACAGATGGATATTTTTTACCCTTTTTACACAATTAAAGAAAGGTTTGTTATAATAATTTAATGTCATTCAAATTTTAGAGTATGCAATGGTTTATGTTCTTGACGCAGAAACAACACACAATGAAATCACTTTATTCATTTCTTTTGTCAAGACTTCACAACAATGGAGATAAATTATTAAGCTGGCCGTGGCAAGTTGTTTGTTTCCGAGTTAGCTAATTATAAGCGGGTCAAAATTAGGCATATTTTGTAAAGTAATTGTTATAGCATGTCAAATAAAACATTTAGTATTAATATTTAAACAAATAATTAATATGAAGAAATACTTTTCTAAATTATATATTTATTAAATTACTGTTTATGGTATTTTAATAATTATTTATCAGTGCCGGTAAAAATTTGTCCCAGAGTCTATATGAGTCAAGTCTACACTGAAGTCAAATCAGAAAATTATATAAGTTTTGTCCACAGTCTATTACTTCTAGATTTGTAACTTACCACTTACCACACTGTAAACTAAACGCAGAAAAAATATAATGTTTACTGTTTAGACTATTAAATTCGTCACAAAAATCTGCAAGAAACTTACAAAACACAAGTATATATTAGATTGAGAAAGTATTTCTCGGAATTTCTAATGATTCCAAACTTTACATTTCAATATGTGCTATATTGATAAAATAGCATCGAAATAAATTTCTAAAACTTTCACTATTAAAAGAATCAAACAGGACAGGATTGACTGTCAATTATTACATACATGCTGTTACTGGATCTGCAGCTGCATTAGAAACAGTATTCTTTTTACAAAAGCAAGGGATACGGGACATCTATAACTTGGAGGCTCGTGAGTGACCTCTACGCGACCTATTTATTCAAAGACACTAATATCTTGATACTTTCATCGTTGTTTAATTTTGTAAACATTATTAGCGTACGATAGATATGAATATATTTAATTTAAAATTTGCTGTCTCCTGTAGGACGATACAGGCCCCTAAGTTTAGATTGGCTAAAGCAAGAAAGTATTTTTTTTGTAAATGAATAAAATTTTATAATAAAATCTCTAAAAATATAGTGCAAAACACAGACACAATTTTAAGAAGCTTGTTAAAGAAAAAGCCTACTATAAAATAGATACATCGAGGACAAAGATGTGTGGAAATAGCTCTTACTCAGCACACGTAAGTCCTCTGGCTACTGATATATTGCAAAAATTTATAAATTTTGACGTAATATTAATTTTATTATGATTGACACTTTGATGACTTAATTATGATTGTAAATTACTATTTTATTGTAAATTATAAATGACAATATGGCGTTAAAAATATACTCCTGAGCTTATATAAAAACGTTTTGACTTTTACTGCGAAAGAGGTATGCGCAGTGCCGATACCTCATGCTATGAGCGTTATGCGTGGTGGAGTCAAGCGGCGGCTTTTGCTGCTGCTGCGAATGGTACCACGGCCTCGCACAATACTAGCGTGAAGAAGAGCCATCCTGTGCTTCTGCGTTTTGTTCACTGAGTGCGGTAACTAGAGTTCCACTCTTGTTCCCTATCATCTTTACCCTTTCCCAAGATATCCTTAAAGACCGCCAACACACCTGCAGCTCCTCTGGTGATGCAGATGTACGTGAGCGTCGGTAATCACTTACCATCAGGTAAGCCATAAAGAAAAAATACGTTGCTCCCATCACTAGTCTGTTAAATTTGGGTTCAGCACAGCCTGACAGACATCAACCTGACATTAGTTAGTGGCCAGAGCCTTGACCGTTTGTTAGCAGTTGAGGTTATAATTTGGTGAAAATTTTGTATATTTTTACATTCGATATGATGATTATGATGAATTAAATCAAAACATCCTAACAAAGCAAGCATCTTGCATATTAAACAACACTCTGAAACAGCTTATTACGTGAATAACTTATCACAAAATAAACTATTGATCTAAAAAAAACTACGAATAGAAAATACTTCACGTGCCAGACGGTGTTATGACACGCTTTGATTGTTCGAGTGCTTAGCAGATTGTCCAAATAAATGCCAGACTTTCTTTGTTCTGAACAGTCGGAAAGTGAAATCTGGATTTTACGGACACGTATTATTATTAATAAAAATAAAATTTAAATGTATATAGATTGTCCTGTATGATGTCCTGATGATATTCCAGAGCAATGTAGGAAACGAGGCTCACCACCCGCTAAATTTATTCCACGAAGGGGCAAAAAGTGATTTTCGGAGGCCCTTATGCTACGCCTAGCTATAGCCTTATGGCTACGCTGAACAGGATGGGAATGGAAAACTAATATCTTATACCTTTGCCTATGAGTGACTGATGGGAGTCCTTATGATTTTTCTATTATATATTCATGCGTTTTTTTTAATACTGTAACGAATGCCCGTAAATGTCTTGGTGACTTTTACGTTTTCGAATGACAACTCAAAAGAAATAATGTTTTATAAATGACCAGTCGATGTTCATAAAACTTCTTGATAGGTAAATAATGGTAACCTTTGTAAGTGCACAAAGAAAGAGAAGTTTAAGAAACCGGCCTTTTTACTCCAATCTCACAATCCGTAACTATACTATAAGTATAATTAATACTCACATATGTACGGGTCATTGACAATTTATCTCCATGAACAGCCGCTGCTATGCGTCGTTTGAGACACGCAGAACACAGTCTAAGTGATAACGAGTTGTCGACGTGTAATCCGAAACCTTAAACATAAATGCAATACGCATATTTAACGAAAGATATGTATAAACAATAATTTTTAGAAGGCTTCAACCTCTTATGCAAAGAACATGAACACAGAGTGGTTACTCAGGTTAACACTCAACACACTGCTCCACAATGTATATACACATATGTTCGAACGTGGTTCGGATTGGCTGTCTTAACAAAATAAACATTTTATCTCACTTGCGCCAAAAATATTACTAGCATGAATCTCTGCGGGATTCAGGGCGGTGTATATCTTAAGTATTATAAAAAGAGCGGTTGAATGAGAAAAGCTAGGTGAGGTAAACTCAATTTAACTGGTAGTCTTCGATACGTCGGAGCCAGGGTGGGTCATATTTGTAACTTTTTTTTTTTGCGAAAGGAGGCAAACGAGCAAGTGGTCCACCTGATGGTAAGTGATTACCATCGCGATAAACGTGATTATGTGGCCTCTATTACTTTCTTATGGCTAATATAATACTGTTTTTTGAATCTTACTCCGATGTTACATTGATCTACTGCGATCTAATATTATCATAATCATAATAAGTCTCTGTTACCAGTTCAACTTCACGACGCATCTTCAAGTGTGCATTTTCATGGGAACACAGGAATTCATAAAGTTTCATTGGAAAAGAAAAACTCCCTTGACTTTGACCTATATAAGCCCCTCGGTCGGTAGCTTCATGTCTTTGTTTTCATTCCTACGTTAAAATTATTTCAAGAGCTTAATACGTTTATCATCTTAGGCCTCCGGCATATCATATCTAAAGTGTCTTTTTCGATCCTCAATATACCTTATACTGTAAAGACAACGCAAAAATCCATATAAACATTTTATTTCGCTTTCTTGTATCTCTATTTCCCTCTGGCACTATTAGCCATCAATTTTAAATATATTTTCTTGTTAAAAGGTAGTGTAATCCTCCCGTCTACCCCCCTACAACTTTCTTTATATTAATACGTCAAAATAAACCCTTATCATAAACTAGAATAAATTATGAAATCTTAAGTAATTAATCTGTAATGGACAGAGAAATCCATAGGCTTATTAATTCAGTCAGGTACAAATAAATTAGGTATGCAACATCTAACAAGAGTAATTAATATTTACTTGACATTTTAATAAATTCAATTAGTTTTAATAATTTCTTGAATTAAATAATTAATATTTTTCTTCTTCTTCATCATCATCATCCTTTTCAATACCATTGCCGAACAAAGACCTCTCCATGAAAGCGGCAGCTAAATCCCGCATGCAATTCTTGAAACAATTACCCATACTCATTTCGCTGTTCAAGGGGATTGGAGAGCTCTGTGCCGATAATCTCGAAATAGTAATGCTGCTTATCCATCATGTGTTTAGTAGTCTATGGGATTTGGGTTCAGCAAATCAAGTTAGGTTGTATTTTACGCCATCATTTAGTCCATAGAGCCGAGTTTATTAGTAAGCTGGTGGTGCTGCACGTGTAGGTGTAATCTAAAAAGAAGCTGGTCTATTCCCTTACACCCGTTTCTTTATGTGAACGGATCACTGTAACAAAAGTATAATTTTTATTTAATTTAAACGTAAAATACTATTTTTTTAATTAAATTTCATTTTCAAAAAATGTTAATAATTAAAAAAACATAGTCCAACTATATAAACTGTAAATGTATACAAGTTGTACATTAATATTCACGGTACAGAAGGTTACGGTAAGGTAAAAACGAGTTTCGGTATGTCCCGTACTCACAGAGTGTACAGGGTTGGAAAAACCTACACAAACGCATTGAAAAATACCTTATTTTGCTTCTTTACTCCTACAAGTATTGTTTGTGAACGGGTGTGTGTCGGGTATGTGTCGGGTGTGTCTGTTTGCGCGTAACCTTGCGGCACTATCATTTTACCTGCCCAATCGACAAGTACCGATAGCTGTTGTTAGTAAGTTGTCGTCGTAGTCGAAATCGGACAGTAGGATATCAGTAAATACTTAATACAAGCTACTTTCGAAGTCTACGTTCTTGAAAGGAGATTACACCGCCTAATATTTGACAGTGGTGATGACCAGATCTCCGATTACTGGATCGTAGGCATCATGACATTTACGAGATTCAAGTTAAGACTCCAATGCTTAGTTTTGAGAAAAAGAATACACAGACAAATATTTGAGGGTCTGGTTATGATCTCAGGGACCATGGTAATTACAACTTTCTAGTCTGGGCTCAAATATTTAGTTTTGTAAATAAAATTTTGCTGCCAAAAATTGAAACATCTAGTGATAACCAGATTCGTGGCAAGTGAATCTCAAGCACTATGGCAGACACGACCTTTGAGTTTGAGGCTCAAATATTTAGTTGTGAAGAAAATTACAAAGCCACATATTTTAAGGTCTGGTTTTGACTAGGTCCGCCAACTGGATCACAGCAGTTTCAACATTCGAGCTCGGGATTAAATGTTTAGTTTAGTGAAAGAGATTTTACATCCAAATAATTGATGGCCTGATGATGATCAGATCTTCGGTAACTAGATCCCCGGTGCCATAGAAGTTAACGTAAGTAGTTCCCATCTGGTTCCCAACCATTATTGCAGTATGAACATTTAAGTTATATCTCAAATAACTTGGACAATACTTCTCTGTAGTCCTTGATGATAGTTGAAGGGAAATTTCTTAGGACACGGTAGCGAAAAATCGTTTACGGTTACGGGATACGTTATATATGTTTCACGAGTATCGCTAGTATGAATATATGTTTCACGAGTATACCTGAACTAGTGATTTCAGTTTCGTATTAATGTAAGGATTGGTAGACTATACACATTACGCATAGTCGTGTACCTTCTTAGGTCTATGGGCATATACCTTATGTATATATATCTCAAACTGTATGTGGTAAGAGCCAAGTGGTGGCTTTAGCAACTGCTCGAATGGGCCGGCAAGGCCGGCCCCGCAAAATTACGGAGAGAAACAGAGGCACATTGTGCTTGTGCGTTTCGTTCGGTGAGTGAGGTAACCGGAGGTTTACACCACCTCCCCATTGCAATTCTTATCCTCCCTCTCATCCTCAAAGGCGGGCAACGCTCCTGCAGCGCTTCTGGTGTTGCGGATGTATGTGGGTGACGGTAATTACTTACCATCAGCCGCTGCTTCGTTTGCCCCCTTTCCTATAAAAACAAGTACATCAAAATCCCAGTAAGTGCACAAAGTCATTCTAACTAACCTATTGGTCTATTTTTTTAATTAAACTTAAGTCTTTCAAAAAGGGTCATTATAATTTAAAGGAATCTATCATGCATGAAAGTCGGTCCTAAGCTGTTTGTTGAAAATAGTATTGTATATGTTTATATATAAAAAAAAAACAATGTCACAATACGTTCGTAGTATCTTTCGCCTGTTTATTCTCCGTGAGAGGAACCTCATAAATAGATTTAAAAAAATAATAACTTATTAATGATTAATTTTTCTAGTGTAAATTATCTTTAATTCTCAATAATTACAAAATTTTTATATAAAAACTACGTAGGAAAAAAATATTTTACTGGTTTTCAAAAGCTATGGCTACCAGCCTCCCGAGGACATTGATAATGCTATGAACTTAAAACCGCGAGAATTAATAACCCTAAATTAAACGCGAATAAAAGCTTTAAAATAAGTTTCGTTACAGAGTCTAGTATCAGCGTAAATATATGCAAGAAATATAAAACCTAGTTACTCAAAGTCTCTCTCTCTCTCTTTCAAAACAAATTGTACCTTCTTCAAATTGTTTTCTTTTCAAAGCCCTAAAAAATTAAATGGTCTATATGGTCTTAAATCTATTATCTAGTAAAAAATATTATAATGTTAGTATTTTTAAAGTTAATAGAAAAATGTTTCGTATTTTACTCAAAACACTGTGTGCATTATTATAGCCTTTTAACTTTTTTAAGCTTTCTCATTTCTTCTTCTCGTTACAAATTAGTTGTACGTAATGGTAAAACCGATCATTCGCGAAACCTTTTTGGGTTCAAAGAAACTTTATTATCATTTTAACTTCATGCCTTTGCATTCAATATCATAGAAACTAAGTTATCTTAAAATTTAAATTAAATCACTATTTTGATAAAAGAAGTAAATTTATAATTTCCTGTAACAAATCTAGCGAAAGCCATGAAGTAAAGCACAACTTTTCTCTTCGAATGTTAGCGCTACACTGACGCTTTTGTATAGTATTTAATATTGTACAATAATTTAAAATACTCTGAATAATATGTACCCTACATCAAAGATAAAGATATATTATTTATAAAATTTTCTGCTTTAGAACCTCGAATGTGATGAAAATACATCAAAGCACCATATCAAGCGCCTTAAACATTATACTAAGAGAAGAGTTCCTTGCGACAGCGTCGGGACAATTTTATTGAACATATTTCAATATATCAATAAAGTTGAAAAATCTCTCGAGCTTTCCTTCTTCTTGTTATTATATTTTGATATATTAAACATTGATTTTGTTTCTCCCGAGATAAACAAGTGAAGTAATAATAATTAATATTCTGTGTTCCATTTAAATATCTCGTTTCTTAGTAAGACATAAATTTGACATCGTTATATAAAACAATGGTATTGACAACTTGAAATTAGCGTCGGGAACTCACACAAAGAGCACCTGGTATCAAAGTTCTTAACAATCTCAGCGACTTTGCGTAATAATAGTATTAAACTCTTAAGCTAAAGCCAGCATCCCCTTATCAAAATAATTGTTCATGAGTTAAAATGGAATGAAGAAAGTGGGAAAGAAAAAATCTAATCATAGATTGAGATTAGTTACTTTTATATTTCTCGTGTATCCAGAGTACATGAAAGTCTTTGTTTTTCGAATAATATTTATTTTTGACTAACTCACGAAAATATGACTCTGAACTTTACTGTATTTTTTTTTGTGCAATTAACATTTCGTCCCGAACTAACACTGAACACAATTAGCAGTTAGCCGTCAGTTAGCAGCTCAGACTCAATCCTCCCCCGATGCCTAAGAGTGCGTAGCGCAAACATTTCACCCGTGTACACAAGATACACCCGCGTACCAGGGCGGTTCTCGAAAGATCGACACAACTCGACCGACCGAGAAGAGACATGAACCTTACTAGGACGGTTCATAGACAGCTAACAAAGAAAAGCAGCAGATATATAGAGTACAACTTCTATAAAAGTGCAAAATCCGACAAAGCTGTAAAAGAAGAAATGGCTAATATCACTAACTTCGACCATGCAACCTTGTGTTATTATTTATTTTTAGATGGGTTGTACATCTCTGGGCTTTAGATTAAAAAAACTTCACTTATAGTCGTAGCTTCATTCACTTCTCTATTGCACAAAACAATAGTTTTAGTTTTCTGCCACGCACTTCGACTTTGTGGGATCAGCTGTCGCCAGCGGTATTTCCGAACAGTTACGACTTAGAGACCTTCAAGAAAAGAGCCTATTCCTTCCTTAAACTCCGGCAACGCATCTGTAGCTCCTCTGGTGTTGTGGATGTTTGTGAGCGTCGGTGATCACTTACCATCAGATGAGTCGCACGCTTGTTTGCCCCCTTCTTCTAAAAAAAAATAGGTTAAAAGGAGTACAGAAGGTGAAAGAGCGAGAAGTATATAGCACAGAAAGTTCATAGCTATTATAAAAGTCAAGAAAGGTAACACACAATGTTAGAGGACTTAGGCAAACGCAACACTTACGCAAAACTAGCGATAAAATGAATAAGTACTAGCGAAAGGCGTAACATGTGACAGCGAACTAATCAAGGAGCAAGCAACACGACAATCCTAACCAAACGGTTTCCCTCGTGACGTCATCTCAGTCACTGTGCTACACAATAGGCCTTCCAAATTACATTTACTATTAAATAAAAATAGTCGCGCAGATGATCTGTACGTAATTTACAGTTTTTTTTATGTTGCAATGTTTAATTGAAAATTATGCAATTAAAAAAAATAAGTATACAATTAATATTTTATAAACAAACATGAAATACTTAACAGCTAATAATAATTAACATTATGTGCACCATGTCAAACCTTACACTATCAAACGTTAATTTTCTTTGAAGCGTTGGTCAAAACCAACGCTATAAGCGAAACGTAATAATTGAAGTTTACCCTAACATATTAATTAGCATTTATTAGATTGGGGTGACAATTGTGTCACCGTTCACCTGCTGGTTAGTTAGTTGTTTATAGGAGTCCATGGGCTGCAGCTTCAGTCAAGTCAGCATGGACACTTATAAACAACTTCAATATAAGAATGTTTCCGATGCGTTATCACCACTGCCATGATGGAATGCCTCACAGCCCGTAATTATTCTAACTTGCTCTCTATACCTTTCAAGTTGGAACACAACAATTGTTACACTGTTAGTTAGCGGTAGAATAAAAAAAGTGCTACCTACAACGTCGGAAGTCTTTTGAAACAAAGTTTGTTTCAAAATAATTAGTTTTAGTAGTGTTAAAAATATGACTAAAACAATAAGATTTATTGGAATACACTAAGGTGGCAAGTTACATTTTGTGCAAATTATTTATTTTATGGTTTAAATGCTAAGTAATTGTCCTACTATATCTCTTTCTCGCATTCTCTCTATCTCTTCCTCCCAATCTCTATATCTCTCTATCTCTTTCTGTCACTCTCTGCCTCTCTCATTCTCTTTCTGACAATCCATTCCGCTGATCTAATTTTATTATTATTTTTCTATTGCGTGAACGAGATAAGAATAATTCTCCGTTTGCCTAATAATTACAATAATTAATGCTAATAAGATAGAGTTTACGTGATCGTTACAATAATTAGAAGTACTAAAAAAATAATTAATTGACCTGAATTTAATAAAATTTAGAAACGTCAAAATCGGAACTATTATACTAGGGTTTCCCATGGGGTCGATATGGATTTCCCAGGGGTAGCATAAACGAAAACTGATTTTGCGGGACGACGAGGTTTAAAAATCGACCCCTATTAATTAACACAAGTTCTTATTTGAGACTTTCAAGATACTGTATAAGTTGTGTTACGTGTACCAACTTGTATAAGAATGACTAATATTTTATTAGATTGATACTACCTTAAATAAACTCAACAAGTCGATAAGCGTGCACATGTTCGTACAAGATGAAAAACTCGGCAAGTCAATAAGCGTGAACAAGTTCGTGTGAAATAATGTGTTCGAGCGTATAAGTAATTCAGGCACGTTTTGATTTGCTCTGTATTTGACGCATATACGCGATTTAACACGAGCAAAATCATGATCAAGTTCAAGCTCGACGGGATTGGTACCACGGCCTCGCAGAATACCGGAGTGAAGTAGAGGCATGTTGTTCTTCTGTGTTTGGTTCGGTGAGTAAGGTAACCGGAGGCCCACACCCCCTCCCTATTCCCCTCCTCTTCCCTCACTTCTCCCAAATATCCTTAAAGACCGGCAACGCACCTGCAGCATCTATGGTGTTGCAGATGTATGTGGGCGACGGTAATCACTTACCATCAGGTGAACCGCTTGCTCGTTTGCCGTCTCTTTCATAAAAAAAAATACTAATTTATTTCAAAAGATTACAAAGTGCTTACATAGCTAAATAAAGTGATTGAAAAAGAATTTACAAAATGCTTGGTTACCTACGCGCGTTAATAGCGTAACCATACATTTCAACAGTTTATCAAAAAGTAACTGGGTAAGTACCATAAAAACGTTTTAATATCTTTCTAAGTATTTCTTGAAATTAATTTAGAAAAGTTGTTAGCTAAAATTATAATCAGTTTTCTTTGTTTTCGTTTTTTATGCTGATTGGTTCATTATACACATTATCTTTACTACAGTGACTATATACAAGTTTATCAATGAGTAAGTTCGTGAGCTTACCTAAAAAATACCCAGTACCAATGTGTGATAAAAATAAACTCGTGTGCAAATTTAATAGTTTTATTATTGTTTTTTTAAGTAGTTTCTTACACATATTTTTTTTTGTTTTTGCAGGTTTACTGCGAGTTTTTTGATGGCAGACACGAAAAAAAATGCAGACAATACAGTTTGAACTACTTGAAGTTTGGATTTATTTCATCTCTATCAAATCAACACTTGCCAATGTGTCTCATATGTGAAAAAGTATTCAGTAACGATGCCATGAAGCCTTCAAAAATGGAGAACAACTTATCAAGAGTACATGCTGACAAAAAAGCAAGCCCTTGTCATTCTTTCAAGCACTTAAAGAAAAACTAGAGAAAAGGCTATCCATAAGATCGATGTTTGCGTCATCATCTATGCAAGTCGTTGATGATTTACACGCGTCTTATAATATATCTTTACTAATAGCGAAGTCGGGAAACCCCACACAATTGGAGGGCAGCTTATTTTACCTTTTGATTGATATCTTTAGTATGTTGAACAAAGTTAATTTGCAGGTGCAGGGTGACGAACACAACTTGATTAAAATAGGTAGGTAAACTCATACTTTTTAAACAAAATTTAAGTAGAAAAGAATATTCACAGTTTCCGCATTCGTCAAAATTACCAGAAATGCTTCAAGACGATGTTATTTTATCATATGTCACTCATTTGGACGCACTACAGAAGGATTTTACTGAGAAGTTTGAGGATCTCTTAAATTTTCAAATTCCCTAATTGGATAATAAATCCGAACAATATCACAGCCATGGAAGAAGGCAATGTGATAATGTAAGAAGAGTTGATTACCATCAGCACAGACGAGGTGCTTAAGCAGAAGTTTAGCCAAGACTATCAGAAGTTCTGGTTGCAACGCAAAATTGAAATAAATTGCATTGTGGAACATTACTTACCTTATCGCTTTTCCATCATCATACCTAGTTGAAAAAGGCTTCAGTGTGGTTACAAACATTTTGACAAAACAAAGAAAGCGTTTGAAAATCAAAAAATGCGGAGATTTTAAGCTGCAATATTCAACCGGATTTAGCTCGATTGGTAGAAAGTCACCAGGTTCATCCATCACACTGATTTTTATTTTGTATCAATAGGAAAAAAACTAGATATAGGATTTTTAAAGTAATTTGGCTATGGGGGTCTGAGGTATCAGTTCATTTTGGAAAGGGGTCTCTTGCCTAAGACAGTTTGGGAATCTCTGAATTATACTAACGAAGTCGAGGTATTTAAAATATTATTTTAAAGCTTATAAATTCAATCTATAACAATGCGAACATCGTGTTGTAAGCCCAAGTCGTAGTTTAATTACATAATTTATGATTATAATGGCCATTCTCTTGTTCCGCCCGCCAGTGTCATAAGATATTTTTTAATTTTTAACTTACTTAACTGGAAGTAGATTTTTAATTCAATACCAAAAGAACAAACAGCAGTTTAATTATGAACTGTAAAACATTTCATCTTAGTCCTCAGAGGTGGCAACGTACCTACTTATAACCTTCTTCGATTGAAGTTGTTTGCTGTTGTCTATGGGCTGCCGTATTACCTTCAGGTGAACTGTTAGCACGATTATCACCCCTATAGAAAAAATAAAAAAACATTAGTTTTGTAAATTAAGACCCAAGTTCACCAACAAATTAACGGCTGTCTTATCAACTGGACAATTTCTTGCTAGGAAGAAAATTAAATTCCAATGAGGCAGTCCGAACCGTTTTCAAAGATTTTATTGATTCTCCTCGCTCTTAAATTTTTTTCAGCTATGGAATCAATGAACTATAAAATGGCGAAAGTCCATAGATAACAATACTTCAATTGATTAAATATATAACTACATAAAAAAATAGTTTTTTACTTTTTCCTTATAATACGCTAATTTCATTTGCCTAATATATTTATAAATAATTGACTGCTTCCACCACTGTAGTTACCAGTACCTACGGGTTGGCGTATTTCTCATGACACATGTTGTTTTTATTCCATGCACATTTTCTAACGATATTTTCCTTCTCTACCAAGCATGGCAAGAAAAATTGTCGGTGATAAGACAGATATAAGTACACCTACATAATCATATACATATGTACAACAGAAAATAGCCTTTATAGAAATGTATGCGGCAATTGTAATAAATAGTAATTCACTTACCCAACATCCTCCCAGCCCCAGAATCCTCACGGCTCTTGCCGTGACAGCGTAGGGTTTTTTGGCGGCGAGTAGGCAACTTCTCGATCGGGTAATAACGTAATAATAACGTAAATATGTCTTCAGTCAAAGTAACAAAAACGAAGATTATCCTGTGACTAGGCTATTGCACCTACTTAGGTATTTAAAGGATATTTGGTGTATGAGCTACAAATGGCCTGTAGAATATGAGTTCAGTTTTATATTGTAACGTACATTGCATGGATATAGAATCCAATCTATATATAAACAACTTTTAAATATCTCCTAAGGGACCCTCCCTTTGAACAGTAGTGAGTCTCAGTACTGGAGAGGGTTTTGGAGTCGGTAAAGGTCCGCCTCGCTATTTCAGTGTGCGTTGGCGGAGAGTGTGGTCGCCAGACCCTCTCTTGTTTACTGGTAGTGTGCACCACGATAGTGTGTATCCTCCTTTACACGGCACAAGCTGGCATGCATTTCAATTCGACGATTTTTAAAAAAAACCGTCTTTCCCTAAATACATTACACACACAAAAGTCCACATACAAGGATTCATCATCATCATCATTTCAGCCTATTAGAAGTCCACTGCTGAACATAGGCCTCCCCCAAAGATTGCCACGAGGCACGGTCCTGAGCCACCTGCATCCATCGACTTCCCGCAACACTGCGCAGGTCGTCACTCCATCTTGTGGGGGGTCGTCCTACACTGCGTTTGCCCGTACGTGGCTGCCACTCGAGAACCTTTTTTCCCCAGCGGTTGTCAGTTCTGCGAGCTATGTGGCCGGCCCATTGCCACTTCAGCTTGCTGATCTTTACGGCTATGTCGGTTACCTTAGTTCTGCTGCGGATATTATCGTTGCAGACTCTATCACGCAGAGAAACACCGAGCATAGCCCTTTCCATAGCGCGCTGAGCAACTTTGAGCTTCCTCATACGGGCTGCAGTGAAGGACCAAGTCTCGGATCCGTATGTCATCACTGGCAACACGCACTGGTTGTATACTTTCGGCCTGAGGCTTTGCGGTATACTCGACGAGAAGATATGACGTAGTTTCCCGAACGCAGCCCAGTCGAGTTGGATTCGTCGATTGACCTCTGAGTCGAAGTTGGACTTACCTAATCGGACAATTTGTCCCAGGTATACGTACTACTCGTCTACAACTTCGAGCCTATTGTTCCCAACAACAACCGGTATTGGTGTGACATGGACGTTTGACATGAACTTCGTCTTGTCCATGTTCATCTTAAGACCAACCTGTTGGGAGACGTTATTGAGGTCATTGAGCATTGTACTAAGCTCCTCCAGCGATCCTGCCATAAGAACTATGTCGTCGGTAAATCGAAGGTGAGTGATGTATTCGCCATTGATGTTGATACCGTATCCTTTCCAGTTCAGCTGCTTGAAAACATCTTCCAATGCAGCGGTGAAGAGTTTCGGGGATATGACATCACCCTGTCTTACACCTTTCTGCAGTTGGATTGGTTTCGTACTCTGATTCTGTACTCGGATAGACATCGTAGCCTCATTGTACAAACACCTCAGCACTTCGATATACCGAGAGTCTATCAGGCACCGCTGAAGAGACTGTAGCACCGCCCAAATTTTGACTGAATCGAAGGCTTTCTCATAGTCCACATACGCCAGACATAATGGCAAATTGTACTCCTCGGCCTTCTGTACAATCTGGCGAAGAGTATGTTTGTGGTCTATGGTACTATAGCCTTTTCGGAATCCGGCTTGTTCGGGAGGCTGGAAGTCGTCAAGTCTGTTCACTAGACGATTTGAGATGACTCTCGAAAACAGCACGTAGACGCGGCTTAGAAGCGATATCGGTCTATAATTCTTCAAAAGGCAGCTATCCCCTTTCTTGAAGAATAGGATAACCACGCTTCTACTCCACGCTTTCGGCGTAACACCGCCATGAATGACGGAATTAAACAGCTTCTGAAGGACAACAAGTATCGGTTTTCCACCCGCTTTCAGAAGCTCAGCTGTAATTCCGTCCTCACCCGGCGCCTTGCCGTTTTTAAGCTGTTTGAGAGCCATCCTAATCCCGCTCAGACTGACTTCCGGGATGTTATCGGAGTAATGTCGGATAAGCTTGGCTCTTGGGTCGTTACTCACATCAGTGTGTGGTTTCAACGACGTTGTGTACAGCTGTCCGTAAAATCTCTGGATCTCACTCAAAATCTCGGATCCAGCGGAAATGACTGCGCCGCTTTCGGTTTTCAGCTTGGTCAGTTGGCTCTTTCCGATAGACAGATCTCTGGCGAAGACTTTGGAGCCTTGGTTCCGCTCTATCGCTTTTTCAATACAGGCTGTATTGAATTTGCGTAAGTCTTGCCTCATACATTTGGAGATCTGTCTATTCAGTAGCCGATACGCTGACGCATCCGTTGTAGACTGCAGCTGTATCTCACGCCTGGCTTTCATGAGTTAAAGAGTGTGATCAGAGAGCTTTTGGGGCTTGTTCGTGCGGCGGGTCCTGCAAAACTTAGCTCCTACCGCATGGACAGTTTCCACTAGCCTGCTATTCGTATGGTCCACTGTAACGCAATCGTCTAGGCACTGAAAGCGATTATGCAATTCGAGCTGAAAGCTCTCGGGGTTCTGGATGAGGGCACGTGGTGGGCGGAGCGTAGACTTCACCAGACGAGACCGCTCGAGCCTAATGTTAAGGTTCAGTGTGCCTCTTTCCATTCGGTGATCACTGCCGGTTTTTACCCTAGTGATCACAGAGACATCACTAAACAGCTGACGCTTGGTCGTCATGATGAAGTCGATCTCATTTTTGTGGTACCGTCCGGGCTCATCCATGTCCACTTCCTGTGGGGCCGCTTCTGGAAATAGGAGTTCATCATAAAGAATCCCTCCTTTGCCATGAAGTCAGCCAGCTGTTGCCCTCTTGGGTTCCGTTGCCCTACTCCAAAGTTCCCCACTTTCAGCTCATCGCCTTTTTTCGTACCTAGTTTTGCGTTAAAGTCTCCCATCAACACCGTGTAGTGAGTCTTAGAGCAATGCATGGCTCTTGAAATATCCTCATACATTGCCTCCACTTCATCATAAGGTGTGTCGAGGTTGGTGCGTATACCTGTATGACCTTCAGCGAATACCTTTTGGTTATTCTGAGTACAAGGTACGCGACCCTACTCGACACACTTCCGATCTCGATCACGTTGTTGATGAGAGACCTGTGGACGATAAACCCGACACCTCCTTGGGACAGATGGTCACCCTGCCGGTAGTAGAACAAGTTACCGGATTTTAGGATTATAGAGCTTCGGACTTCAGACAACCCCATAATACTCCAGTGTAACTTGCTTACTTCTTCTTCCAGTTCTAGTATCTTCTCGTCGGTCCTCAATGTGCGTGCGTTATATGTTGCCAGGTCCAGTCGTTTGGGTTGGCAGCTAGAAATCAGCCGGTGATTCTTCGCACCCCCTGCCTCGCCGTTACCATGGCTGCCACCATAGCCAGGACTAGCGAGGCCGCCGGGTACTGGGGGCCATACGGATACAAGGATTGCTAAATTATATTATGTCATCCCATTAGGGTTGACCATATTATATTACATATATTTATGTACGTTTAGTGTTTTTAAAAATCTTAAGTTTTGCGTTGTTTTTTTAGTTTCATCATCATCATCATTTCAGCCTATCAGAAGTCCACTGCTGAACATAGGCCTTCCCCAAAGAGTTTTTTAGTTTACTTGCTTCTAACGTCAATATCGATCGCACCATAAAGAATACGTGACACGATTTTTTTTGCTATCCAAAACATGACAGATAATTGAAATAAACGACCCAACAGCGATAATTTGATTTAGGTGTAACAAATGAGAATCGACTCGGCCTAATGTTCATACTGTTAACAGAGAGCTGAAAATTGACATTTAGTTATTTTTCTTGTGAGAAAAAGAGTTTACTTTTAGGGTAACCAACATAGGTCTGCCGTGTAACTCTTTTAACTGATAATCGTTGGGGAACAACGGGTCTCAAGTGGCAACATGGAACAATAGAAGTCCCCACAAGACGACTATGCCCTGTGGCAATCTTTGGGAGAGCATGTGTTCAGCATCGCACTGTGATAGTCTGCAATGATGAATAATGATAAACAATTTTTACAATTCATGAAATTCGTACCAACAAAGATAAAGGTAAGGTATAATCCAATGTTAGTAGCATTTTTGATTGAAAATGATTTTAAGGCGAGCCTACGCTATCCTAAATTACAAACTGTTGCTAACCCAATATCAGAACCCGAAATAATAAAATCTTCTTTAACAAATTTATCGGGTAAAAAGATATTATAGATATAAGGGTAAAATTAAAATAATTACTTCGTGGTTATTTTGTCATGGTACTATGGAATATATATAATATGTAATAACATGTTCATCAAATTAGGTCGATCAGATATTATTTGTTTGTTAGTAGCAATTTTAAGTGCTAAATATTACCACGTGCTCGGCTATAAAGGAAAACATCGAGAGGAAACCTGCATGTCTGAGAAATAATAATAAAAATATTGTTTAGAGGATATGTGAAGTCCGCCAACCTACACTGAAGCAGCGAGATGAACCCTTCCCGGCTTCGACCTCTCCGACCCCGACCTTGGAGAGGAGGCCTTTAGTAGCATGGCGCGAAACCTATCGTAGTTGCAGAAAGGTGTAAAACATTACAATATTATATCCTCGTAACTTTACTGGTGTAATCAAGCTTCTAGGCTAGAAAAGATACGGACGATATACTTCGCGAAACTCCCAGTGCCGAATATTGAGACATTTTAAAATTCAATTTAAGCGGAGTCTCCATTTAAGATCCGCATTTGTGGTCACACAGAAAGAGTAGAAGAGTATAATCCACGGTCCTCTCCCCTCCTTTCCGTCGTTGGTAACGACACCGTGATCCCGTGGCACCACTCCTTGATTTTGGGGTTTAGCTGGAGCCAATTTGGTTTTAACGGCGTGATCTAAACACAAGTATCTACGATGTTCAATATATTAAATTGAAAGAAAGAAAAAAAAAGAAACATATTTATTTAGCAATCACACTGAAAAAAATAAACAAAGAGCTTAAAAACAAATAAAAAATATTTATTCGTTGTGCGATGTCAAAAAGAATCCCGTCACAGTGATAATCTGTGGGAGAACCGCATCACTGTTTTTCAGTCGAGACCTTCATTGACTTCACGAACTACAGGAGAACCTAACAAGACAGAAGAAAATCATGTGTCTGAAACAGAACATAATTTAATACAACGAGTCTGCGTCGGTGTCAAGGACTTACTTCCACATATAGTTGACTTTGATGGAAAATAGGTTTAGGCTTTCCATGCCAGGTGCACTAAATGGACCATAAATTTAGTAGAAAAGTAATTGGCGACTTGTCCATTGTATTAAGTAAGTTTATCACAAAAACATTATCTTTTTCGTTCAATAATAAAAATTGGACATGGACAGGCTACTGCGAAGACTGCGTGGGAGCCATGCAGATGGCTGGGCTGGGAGTTCAAATAACAGTGAAATAAAATGTATGGGCACATATATTTACTGTTCTGAATGCATTGGCATAGCTCCTTACTTTCATTATTTCTGTTCTAGGATAGGCATTGTACATATTCCATTTCATTGGCTTTGAATGAGGAATAAGAAGTAAGGAAGTTTTAAAAAGGATCTCTGTTGCGCTAATTCTGCTATATAATATATTCTGTGCAGATAACTTTTGTTAAAAGTGTTTTGCCTATTTCACCTACATTTCAATTTTTTTTGTTTAAGTTTTCTGTTACAAAGTTTCGAAATACATTTCCCTAGTACTTTTTCTTAATTTCTCATTTTTAAAATGAAATGAATTACCAATATATAAATACACTTCAAAGCGGTTTTTTAAATTATACTGAATGCTATTCAAATTAAAAGAAGAAACATGTTTTCGTTGATTGCGAATTCTATGATTTATTGAAGAAATTTTTATTTGCTGACAATTATTGGTCGAATTGTTAAGAATAAATATTTTTATGTAAAGTCTCAAAAATAATTTGTTTTTGGTGTTTTAATGGAAATTTCTATTGAAAAAATGGTATCCAGTTTTTGCATTTGTATTTAAATATACTAACGTACAAGCGTTACAAGGTTCGATGACTGTTTCATAGATAATAACTGCGCAGCACATATAATAACGCGGTAACCACGGTAATTTATCATAATATTACAGCAGCAGTAAGACCAATTGATTGGATAGAGACGCAATTTTATCGAACTAAATATACGTACACGACAATATAGTCCAAGTCTCAAATCCTTAAATTGTGTTGAGGAATGCGTCAACAAGCACTCTACATTAAAACAGGGTCCTAAGTTTGGTAAACTAATAGATTATTCACTAATACTAGTAGATTATTCTACATCCAGACAATCAGCAAACTTGTCATATGACTAAACATAAACAAATACAATTTTTTTAGGTTATAATGGGATCCGAGGTAATTGTTTTTTTTTTATAGGAAAGGTGGCAAACGATCTAGGGTTTCACCCGATGGTAAGTGATTACCGCCGTCGATGTACATCGGCAACATAAGAGGTGCTGCAGGTTGCGTTCCCGGTCTTTAAGAGTATTTGGGAGATGGGAGAGAGGATGAGGAGGAGGATGCGCAGGAGGAGTGAGCCTCCGGTTATCTCACTCACTGAACGAAACGTAGACGCACTCGATGTCTCTACTTCACGCCGGTATTCTGCGAGGCCGTGAGCCGTGGTCGAGCCGGCCGGTTGGTCGGTTCTGTTGACCACAATTTATACTATACTGAATTCAATACCGTGAAATATGGCGATTTTGCCAGCCAAGGTATTTTTGCCCAAAAAGTAAATTATAAACTAAAAACTAGAGGGAAAATATTTTAGATTTATAACAACATTTATTACTTGCCAGGAAACTAGGTTACATTCGTATTTGTGACCAAATTACGTAACGCATTTGTATTTAGTTATCATCAGTAACTTTTTTTTATTCTTTTATTTATATAAGTTAGCCCCAGTGTTACTTAATCTTATCATCTACTTCAAATCAAACAAATATTTAAATTATTTATTATGGAGAGAATCATTGGCGAAAAATCATATTTTCCATTATAAACTTTGCTGCATCTACGAATATCAGTAATTTATAAGAACTTGTCCAACGCGGTGCATATTTTATCCTTAAAGTGTTTGTGAATTGTACATCATGTCAAAAACGCAAGTTAGTTATTGTAATACATGTTATAAAATAATAATTGTAAGAATAATTTAATTACAGTTCAATATTCAACGGTATTTAGATCAAAAAACAACTAAAAGAGTCTGCAAAGAAAAGCAAAAGGGGAAATGGGTACCTAAATGTACAAAAAATACTCCGAAGATCACACGACGTACTAACGTAAATAAAATAAGATAATTGCATTTAAAAATCTGTTGGGGATTCTTCGGTTTTGAAAACAGTAATAGAGAAAAACATTATGTAAGTTTTGCAAACTTCTTCTATTTTGTACAAGTACAAACTATATAATCCTAACCAAACAACACTTAAAAAAAAGCATTTCCCCAAACTGCTCGTTGGATTAACCAAAGCTATTAAGCTGAAGGATGATAAAACCTTACAAAATGGTTACGTCCAACGGAAATATTTCCTCTGAATCCCCAAGAAGTATTAAACGAGATCACAGAAAACTCACAGAAAACGAGATCACTCTTGAAATACTGTCGTATGGAGCTGATCAGGCACTCATAGATTTTTTAAAGAAAACGAGAGCGAACCAGGGAAATCAGTGACGATCTCTGATGTGAATATTAATTGTTTGAAAAATACAGTTGGGGGTAACTTCGCAAAAAAAACAAACAAAAAAGTTTTTCGAGAGCGGCAAAATCACAATTTTGCTTTTAGAAGATCAAACTGGTATTTTTATTTACAACAGTCTAAGTTCAAATAATGGTACAAAAGAGAATCAAGATTCTGAGATTTAGTCTTGAGGATATTGAATATTGTCTTGATAATTCTTCTGGAATCAAACTTCAGTGAACTACAAAAACAAAACAAGTACTTTTCGCGTTCCACTTTTGAATCAGCTAACACCGATAATTTAGACTACGAGACATATCAAAGTTATTACATAACTGAATGCTTAAAGGATCTCAAATAAAAAGAAAAAAAGATCAACGATTAAAATCTGAGATCATATTATAACAAAAAGTAAAATAATCTAATTGTGAAAAGGGACAATGTTCACGTAGCGAACTGTAGATGACATTTGCACGATAGACCCCTAAGTAGATGTTACGTCAGTTTTACCTGAGCTAATGATATCAGGACGTGGTCAAATTATTTTTAATGACAATTTTAGTGAATTAAACATACAATAGTCGTTCTTTTTATAGGTTTATCACAACAATTTTAATGATTTATTTTTACTACAAAAGAATTTAATTAAGACTTGTTTTGCAAAGAGTAATCTGATTTGTTTTTTAAATTTTTTGTCAAACTTGACGTGTCTAAAACCGTTTATGATGAGCTGAATCGCAGGTGGAAGCTACGAGTACTACGAGAAGAATTTTAAATAGAGAAATGTAAAATTATCGACAGTCGTCAATTATTAACCTCCTGACGATTTATTATTTGACAAATTTGCCGAGAAGACCGGATTGATAATCCGGTCTTCTTTGAAAGGTTTTTTCTTCCAAATTATGTTATTTCTTTGTGTACCGAATTTAGCGACAGATCAATATTACTGTTGAAAAACTCTCATCGATTGTTTAGAAATCTAAATACAAATAAAAACTTTAGTGAGAAATGTGTTTTGCTATTAATTCAGATAATATGTAAAATAATAATTTGATAGAATAAACTTGTATCGTTAACATTAATACCTTTCTCAATATTTTTTATTAAAGTAAAAGATGGAAACGGAGGCGTGGTATTTCGAAGCTTTTGCGTTCACTTTTAGCTGTACCACTAAACATTCTAAAATATAAATGGAAAGTTTCCTCGAGGAGTGTAAAGTGGAATATACCATGTTTCATACCTCATAAGCCCGTGGTGAACCCTACAAGCAAACAAATAAGAATCTGCGACGGAATGATGGCGGAATATCCATCCGAATTTGCCGAACCCAAATCTCACAGTCTAGTGATAGGGAGCAGCATCGCAAGTGCTAGGGTACTGCGCTCACCTACCCGCTTGCACAGTGTGGTGACTATGAGTTAACTTTTCAAGAAGTCTATGCTGACTTATTTTGCCAATTACTTAGTGTAAGTAAAAGTGAAGTATAGTAGCAGCCTGTAAGTGCCCACAGCTGGGCAAATACCTCCTTCCTAAATACCTGAGTGGGTGTAGGAGCCAAGACTGGCCCGCCACGCTGCTCCAATACGGGTTGGCGGGTTGCACATATCCACAAAATAATATTTTTTTTTATTTCTCAGACATGCAGGTTTCCTCACCGCCCATTTCGTGGTAAATACACCTCTTAAAATTTCTATTAACAATTTTAGTGGTGCCCAGGTCACTTGCGCTTTTTGATACTAAAGTGAGCGCCCTGCCACTAGGCTACCACTATGTTCAGTACTGGATTAAAATCAGCTGATAAAGAAGCTCAAATAAATTACATGTCAATTTATTTTTTTTATAAATTATTTATATTTTTAATTTTTATATTTTTTTATATTCAAACGTTTTATTTTTTTTATAAATAATAGGCTCACGTTTGACCACAATCTTGCACAATAGAAGGCGAAGATGAGGCCTAGGTACACGTTTGCCTAGAAGGTGTCTGTTCACTTTGGCCTTAAAGATATCCAGATTATAGTGTTCCGGAAAAACTGACCTCGGCAGAGAGTTCCACTCCTTAGCCGTCCGCATAAAGAAAGGAGAGGCAAACCGCTTCGTGCATAATGGAGGCATCTCTACAACATAAGGGTGAAACTGCTTGCCTCGCCTAGTCGTTCGGTAATGGAAAGGAGAAGGGGGTATCAGGTTATGCAAAACCTCCGCACACTCTCCGAAATGTATCCGATAAAAAACCGAGAGGCAGGTGTTCGAGGCTTAGAAGATTTGCCTCTACGAATGAGTCACTGCCTCTTCGCTCGGCGCTCCAACGAGTCCAAAGCATCAAGCTGATATTTAGCAGAACCATCCCAGAGATGGGAACAGTATTCCATGCAAGAGCGGACTTGAGCTTTGTATAGATTTAAGAGCTGATCTGATGTGAAGTACCGTCTCACCCCGGAGAGGATACTAAGTTTTTTGGCTTGTGTTATGTCTTTAAAAAAATAGTGCGCCATGTTTTGAATGTTATGTCGAAGTGATATTTCAGAAGATTTGAAGAAAATCTTCTATGCTGCTTATCTTTCTTTTCATTTTTCTTTATCAGCGTGTTAATTTACTATAAAATATAGGCAAGAAAAGAAGATATGCCATGCATATAAACGTCTATAACTACTACTTATGAAATCAGTTCCAATAATTCCGGTCCGTGCGTTCTAAATTCTTTAGCTTTCCTATATGTTTCACAAAAGACAGTTTATGAATATTTAAAAGACTCGTCCGGTATTTATTGTTAAATGTTTTATATATACTAGCAAGTCCTTAAGCATAATTTTACACAATTATTCCTATATAATTTATCATTTCTGTATTATCAAGTTTCTAAAAAATATTTGGATCCGTTGTCTTCCCTTACTTTTATGAATATTTCGAACCACAGCATCATCAGGGGACTTATCCTATATGCCACAAACAATTTCACAAAAAAATCCGTGTGATATCACTTACTTATTATATATTTCGCATTGATATATTGACTATTTATTAATTCGATGAACATACCAAGATATGAAAATGTTTTATACATTAATCCATGAAAGCAATATAAACAGCGCTGAGGTTGTAGAAGAAATTACGTACACGTACGTAAAAAACTACATTATCACCATTCACGTACTAAGAGACAGGGAGCTCTCGTTAGGCTATGGCTATGGATTGCCTATTTGATTCTAATATACCCGAATATATTTATTTTTATTAGTTTTTCTTTTCACCTGAACATATGCCTAATAGAAGAATGTGCCTGATCGGTTTGGTTGACAGTCGCAATATCATTGCATGCCCCTTATGGTCGGCTGCCGTCATCGCTGCAACATCGAGATGCCAGTTTTTGAAATGGTTTCACTGTAGAAGCCGAGACGTTTATAATTATTTAATCTATGGATACTATTACGCCACCCCATGTGAAGAAGGAGGGTGGCAGTTCCACCACAAGGTGTCATTAATTAGAATATTTTAATTAAAATGATTACAATGCTGGAGTGAGCATAGACGTGAATTCCGAGTTACTGTCTTGCAAAATTAATTTTCGCGTTTGTTATATAATTACAAGGTTGTAACTCAAATATATACGACACCTGTAATATAATACTAACAGAATAGAATTTATATTTCTACTGGTTCAGTGCCAAGAACAACGGCAGCATTTTATTTCTGAATGAGAAAAGAGCCAGCTTTGTTGTTAACAATGTCAGTGATCAGACGCGGACATAATACTTAAGAAATGGTTATCTTTTAATAGAATAAAACAAAGTCATAATCCGCGTTGGTGTGTGTTCGCTTATAACTTCTAAACTTGAGGATATTTCATATCTAAGGTATAACAAATTAACATTTGGTTAATATATTGCAGATCTGTCCGTCCGAAGCCGGCGCGATTGGCCAGAGTAGAAAAAACAAAGAAAAATATAGAGCCACACAGGAAGTAAATTATTTCGAAGTTAGCTCAATGTAATGTTTTATAAGATTTTTTTTAATTTTCTAAAATACGCTAATCAAATTCTTCTTCAACAGCTCTCCACCATAGTAAAAGGCGTCAATCCAGAATCGGGTACTTATCTTCGGGGTCATCCTGCACTGGTTGTATAAAGTTGGCACTGGAGAACCTTTCTTCCCTAACGGTTGTTTTGAGAGCTATGTTAGTACTTGGTCGCGGTAGTACAACGTCTTTGCAGAATACTGATATGAAGTACAGGCATCTTGTGCGTCTGCGTTTCGTTCGATGAGTGAGGGAACCAGACGCCCACTCCCCCCTCCCAAAAACCCTCTTCCAACAACCTCCCTCCTTTTCATCCCTCCCACCCCCAAAATATCCTTAAAGACCGACAATGCAATGCAACATAGCTGTAGCTCCTCTGGTATTGCAGATGTATGTGGACGAAGGTAATCACTTACCATCAGGTGAGCCGCATGGTCGTTTTCTACTTTCCCATTAAAAATAATATGTAACATCTGAGTAGCAGTAATGGTGGCGATGATATATTATTTACGCGTATACTACTCACATATTATTATTCACACAAAAGGTTCAAGGTTTGTCAACGGGCAACGGAGCGCAGCATTTTGGGTGATAAATTAAGACAGAGCTCCAAAACAAGCGTGTCCGACGTGACTGAAAAAGTCGCCTAACTGAAATAACTGAAATCAGCCCTGGGGTGGTCCGGTCTGCTGCATGCCAGTGGTACACGCTACGATGGTGGTTATGTGGCACCTAATACTGCCAGGCAGCCGCGCGGCAGTCTGCAGAGGAGAAGCTTAAATTATGTACTTTCTAAAATTTCAAATTCAAGTAAAAAAAACAATTTTTTTATTTACGTACTTCTTGACCCTCCTTTCCGTTATCTACGGAGCTGTAGAAGAAAAAAAAGCTTCATATTTAGGTGTAAATCATATTTAGTGTATAAATATATGGAAGTATCATATTATATTGTTCATATCTTATTGCTATCACGTTCGCCAACAAATATAATGAAAATGTTTAGAGCTTTCTTCTTTTATCAGTTCGTATCCGTTTCAGAAATATAGACTTACATTTTTACTTTGTAAGGCCGACAATTGTTACAGCCCTTAGACACTAATAATGCGCAGGGACATTTTTTCATACGGACGAGTTCATAAAGTTATTGAAAATGAGTTTTTTAAAGTCCGTTTTAAACGAGAATTTTAGCATGATTTTCTTTCGCTTGTTTGAAATTTATAGTTCAGTTAGTTAAGGTTCAATATAGACGACAACGTTAACAGAGTCTCACGTGTCTATATGTTATTAAAAATATATCTTCTAAAAAGTTTGAATTAAAGTAATTTACTTACAATAGTGTATTTGATGTGTTACATGTGTTATTAAACATTGATTTTGAATTTTTTGCTCATACCAAATCTCTATCTGGGAGTAGTTTCTTGAAGCTGTCAGTTATTCATGGAATTTTATCAAAAATCTAATTTAATTATTTGATAAATCTTGAAAACTTCTCTTTGAAATGTCCTGAATAATGGATAGTCTTCATGGAAGTACATAGAACCCTAATACTGTTAAATGTTTGGATTTGAAGTCAGCCAAATCGAAAGCAAAAGTGAACAGACTGATGAAAAAGGCAAAGAACAATTAATTATTTAAATTGAATGATTGATCTAATCAAATGCAAAAATAGTATTTAATAGTTATGATTGGAGGAAACAATTATTAAACTTTGTTATAACGTTCTAGGTTATATGGACAAGGCATAAACAATTTTTTTTTGTTTAACATAAACATACATTTTAGATAATTGGCCTTTATACATTTAAAATAATAAAGAGGTGTAGGGTAGTAGAGTGGCGTTAGCCAAAGAGAGACCCTTGCCTCGTGGTAGAGGCAAGCGGTGGCTTTAGCTGCTGCTCGGATGGGCCCGCTCGACCGGGTTAGTACCACGGCCTTGCAGATTACCGACGTGAAGTAGAGGCATAAAAAAAGCTTCAAATCCGAAAAAGTTATGTATGAGAATTGACGCAAGCGTATGTTAGTAACGCAAATGAAGCTACTCTTCGTGTTAAATAACTAAAATATTACTGGTAATTAATATTATATATGAATATTTTAGATCGATTTGCTAATTTGACAAAAATACTTAAGATTGAAAAACTTTTCGATAACCGGGTACACATTGAAAAACATTATTTACTTCATTAACAATCCTTTAAAAGTGAAAATTAAGACGAATATCCAAGAAATTAAGCAAGTTTCCTTAATGCACGCATTTTTCATTGAACTATGTAGGTATGGAGAGTTCCCGCCCTGATCCTATGCAGACTTTACATTATATGTTATATTTCATACAGTTCTCCTTACAATGTTTTTATCTTGCCAAAATTCCCTTAAAACTGCAGTTTAAAACTTTTATGAATCAGAAATTGATTTAAGTTCCATTTAATATAGGACATCGAATTGTACGTATAAATTTCTGCAAAATACTGCGTTAAAGACAGCTACGAGTAAAACATTAAGGCGCAAATGTTCTTTCTTAGAAAATTATTTCTTCACATTTAAATCTATAAATATATAATATTTACCTATGTATGTACCTATTTAAAAAATGTTAAAGATTTTAATATTTCTAAGCTGTTATTTAATAGTAACAATAGTGTAGATATTGAAGACTTTGGGAGAAAACTTTTAAACTTTTTTTTCTAGTTTAAGCCGACAAAGAATATTGCGTGGAAAATCTAATAGCTTCCGACTCATGGAAATATCAGGCCATAAATACAGCATATCGGTGAGGGCCAGCAATGCCTAAGGTGCCTTATTAAGCGTAGTTTTACAGTAAGTTATTCACTTTTTAGTATTAAGTTTATATTAAAACTTTGCTTTCAAAAATAATATAAAACACTATTTGTTTGCATCCGCTTATAATTTCGAAAGATGTTTAAAGGTGTAGGAGGAAAAATTTAATAAATTCTTAGAAAAAGCTTAATACCTTAAACCGATTCCTATTTATTAGTTTCAGATACTTATTGGCAGAATTATTAGTCCTTAAACTAACACAGTATATTTGTATAATACTTATACACAATATTTCATTATATTCATTGTTGGTGACGTGCAGCAACGCCTAAGGTGCCTTACCAAGTGTAGTATTACAGCCCTCCGGGAAGATAGATCCAAATATTTACTTATCAGACGGAAAAACAATTAAAATTTTGCTAATGTGGTTAATGCTACGGGAGATTTTAATTTTACGTATTTACTCTACACTATTTAATTTTAGTAATTTATTATTAATCACAAATAAAACTTAATTTAAATGTTTGATCTTTATTAATTAGTTAAACTGTATTTCATTACTTATTACTTTAGAATTATTATGAATATAACAAAATAACTAATTTACGCCAATTTTTAAATATATAATATGTATGCATAAGAGCATTTACTTAATTAAATTGACAATACATTACTTCTTCGGTAAAATCACAAGTAAATGATCGATGTAATCAAGAATTAAAAGTGGTCAAACTTTATATTAGTCTTGTGCCGTGGTAGCCTAGTGATCAAGGTGCGCGCTGTAGTTTCAAAGAGCGCGAGTGTTAGATCCCCGGTGCCGGCACAAATAAAATTGTTAATGACAATTTTATGTGCCGAATTTTCCATGTGCTTGGCTGTGAAGGAAAACTAAGGAAGGAAAGTTCATTACGACTTGCATGTCTAAGAAATTATAAAAAAATATTACTTCGAAGACATGTGAAGTTCTCCATCCCGCATTGAAGTAGCAAAGCGGATCCTTCCCGGATCCAAAAACCATTCAGATATTTGAGAAAGACCTTTGTCCTGCAACATTTACTCGCTGCTACTTTACTATAACTTTTTTAACTTAGGGGAAAATACCAAACAGTATTTTACGAACCATACATTAAGGCCCGCATGTAAACAAAATGTTTGAAGTGAGGGCTCTACCTAGACTTTTTTTGTATTATGAGAGCATTTATACATATTCGTGGGTAGAAAAAAGGTCTCGTTTAGATGGAACAATGGATTTTATATGAAATTGGTTTTTTAAACATGAACATTGTTTAGGTTTAAAAAAATATTTAGTGATTACACTAGAGCTTGCTAAAATTCAAATGCATTCATTTATGGATAATTATAAAAATAACTCTGTATTTGTCTCTTCTTCCAAATTTATAGTAATTTTTGATGACAAATCTCTGATTTGCTTTCACTATGTTTCTCAGTCTTCTGCCTTCGTTTAACCATTTGGTCGCATTTTAAAAAGTTTTTAGGTTGTAGTTGAACTTAGAAGATTTTTTTACAATGATTCATTGTGTCGAATACTACACATTGAAATGAAATTACCAGTCTCCTTCTGCGTTCGAGTGCGGCGCAGGGTATGTAAAGGTGCACTCGATTTGTTTACATTTCCTTAATAAAGAAAGCGACGCGTCGCTGATACAAATATGAAAAACCAAATTATTACAACCGCGACCGAGACTCAAAAAGCAAAACTCCTGGTTACATCTACAAAACATCACCACATCCTACTCCTAGTCCTGTAATAAAACCGTTCTCAATAAATCAGACAGATTATAGACAGGGAACATTACATGGTCTATGCCTCAATAGTATGAATATCCAATAATAATAAACAACTTAACTTTGTTTAATAAACCGAGATTTAAAGGTAAAACTAATTATGTATAAGTAATAAACTTAAAACAACAAACTAACAACAATGTATTGCGATGCTATTTACCCGTAAATAGGGTGAAACGGAACTAATTGATTGAGTAAACCACTCGATACCTAGGGGTACGAGGGTTGATGTTTACTGTAATACTTTTTGTATTACAGTAACAATAGAAATTGTTTTTCCTTTAATACGTGCAGAGGTAAGCAAATTAAATATATAGGTTTCGATTGAAATAATACCTGCGCAGAATCTTGGCAAAGTACGGTCGCCCGTGATGGATTACTTTAAGATTGAAAAGGTATAATAAACCGAGAAACTTCATTATTTATTATTAAATTTAAATATGAAAATATGAATGAGTATAAATTTAATAGTAATAATAATAATAATATTCGTTTAAAATTTCCAACTGAGAGTTAATTGCCTGGTTTCCCCTATTTTTCAGCCTACCTTTTTACACACATAACAAGTGAAAATAGAAAAACAGTGGAGGAATATATTAGTTTTTTAAGGCCCGATTTACATTCAGCCACTACTACTGCACCTCGTTCTGTCGGTAATATTTCCTGAAATACTTCTGTAGTAGCATCAAAGGCAGTGGGTATTTACGTACTTCTTTATAATCATGCGTCCTACTTTGGGCAAATGTAAACGTCGAAGTAGTTATAGCTTCAGCGTTTTGTCTCCGTAGTTAATTTAACTATAAGTTTCTTAAAAAAAAGTAATATGCAATAGAGAAATGGTCCTCGTAGAAGATGGTGGACGATATCAATCTGTCGTAATGCTATAATACGTATAATGTATATCACTGCAAGTAGCTGATACCCACTCTCCGCTTACTTATATTTTTGTTAGTGTTTAAATGAAAATAATATTTTTTTAAATGAACATATTGCATGTTTTGTTTCAAAAATGGAATGGAAAATTAAGAAAAAAAAACAAGTGAGCGGGTGAATAGTATATATAAACTCTTAACTCACGCACACGCTACCAGTCCTTTGACTTCCGCACTATAAACCGCTAATTTGGGGAGCACCGAGGAGTGCCGGGAAGCGCGAATGGCAGCGTCCGGGGCATGACAAGTGATGCGTTTACATACTCGCGCTGCCCATTTCCCATCCCACTCCCCTACCGCCTGCTGTGGAAATGAGCTAAATGTAAATGAGGCATAAAACTTTATCATATAAAAATTTAAGGCTCTACTGGACTACTTCTTTACTACAAAAGGTTAAGTTATATATCTGCATAGAAACAACTAACTTGTGTATTAAATACACGTTGTTACTTACATATCACATAATGCGATTATTATTATTATACTTATGGCTGAATAAATCGTAATGAATATACCTATATGTTCGGAGGGAAATAACGCAGGAGTCAAAAGGACAACAGGAATTTAAATAATCAGCCCCATCTGCTTCTTTGACTTATGAATTAGATAGATATTTTAAATACCCGTTCAAGTTACTGTATATTGTACTATTTTAAGGTTTATTGTATGAAATGCAAAATTAAAAAGAATTTTAAATTTGTGATGATATAATAAGTAAAAAAAAGCTCGGAAAAAGAGCATATAGTCCATCGTGGTGGTGACAACTTGCACGGTTTATAATATTTGCTATCATGCTACTGCTGCTACTGGCTATATTTGGACATACCTCAGTAATTTGGATTGTACTTGGAAGGAAGCAGATTAACGTTGCACTTACGCAACGTTAATCTGCTTCCTTAAGCAAACTGAGCAAACAGATTATTTCATAGTTACTACAAGCACCACAAACTGCCTACTGTGATTTCAAAGTTAGTGAAAATTATTGTTAAGAATATGTGAATTCCACGTATCCGCACTGGAGCATAATATATTTCTTGGGAACTCTCACAAACATAAGAAGATACCAGTCGAGTGTGTAAATATTTAGCGAGATATTTATGATTAATGATCAATTTCATATTTTATTAAATTACTAATTGGTTCTGTTACGAGCACACCGTCGAATGAGAACTGTGACAAACAGGTTCCTAGTGAACTTGACAGTAGCAGACTTACTTACGGCAACTTTGAACGGTGCACCAAACTTTGTCTTTGGATTACGGCTAATTGGCCATTCGGCGCGGTTCCTTGCAGAGCGATGTGTTCACGCTCTTCGCTATAACTGTGGATCTAATATATGAAGAATTGTATTATGATGAGGAGGCGTGGTTGTATTCATCCAGTAGGACACTGACTGTTGGAATTGTAAATGAGACGCTAGTATTATTTGAATAAAACGTAATTTTAATTTTAAAGAAAATTGCAAATAGTCTCAGAGAACAAGTGTAACAACGTTCCGGGAACACGGTTGAACTATCGTCTTGGGTGCCATGCTCAAACCTTTGCTCGCGGCGAGTCGTCTACTTTCCTTTTACGTGGTCGTGGACAGCGATGGCTGCCATATGCGTCATCATTGTGAACAGGCGCTGCTTGTGGGTGCTGATCAGCTCGAATTTGCAAATCCTGTATTAGCTTTTTTTATTACACTCTTTTGTTAGTGTTCGATTTTATTTTAATATTTACTTTAATAGGATGTGGGACTATTCGTTGCTTTTTATTTTATGTTATATTATTTGACATTTATAAAATCTGTTTAATAAAGGAGGATGATACCTACGGAGTTTTTTCGACCATCCCAAAACGGTGGTACATTAAAAATAATTACAATGTACAAACGAAATCTGAATTTTTTACGTCAAATAAACATTTTTCATTCCGTTTTCATTTCATTTCATTGAGCACATTCAGGATGATACCGTTTCTAGTCTCACAATCCTTTAATGTACTTGATTTCTCTTTCTGTTAATAAGACTTCCACTAGATGCATTAATATTTTGAAGCATTTACAGTAATAATAAGCGAATACATACTTGTATACATAACATTTTTAAAGTTATAAAATAGGTTGTGTATCAAGTTGATGTAGAACAAAACTATTGTAACACATTGGTAAAATTCTGAAAATAGTAATTTCTCGTGTTTGTTATATGACCTATATCTGATATAACAAACACGAGAACTGAAGTGACTTAGTCGAGACGAGTTATGATATGTATGTTGTATGTTATGTATATTTAACTAGTACTTTTATAATACTTACGGCGGGTTGGATCAAATTAATGAAATAATAAAACGTTTTCTTTAACTTAGTCACATTACATATTAATAAGTACTTTTTGCAAGTATGCGTATACTTAAAATTACGCCAGTACTTCACGTTACGGATACATTACAGCACCTATGTTTGCGGGAAATTGAGGTGTTTGACGCCCTAATGTCATAGTTAACCCGGCTGCCATCAGCTTTTTAATTATTAATTTTTTTCGTAGAAAAACATACAGTGTATTCAATGTCTGCCTACAGGTGTTTTGATAACACTGAATTAAGCCGTCCACACTCAAACGGGTGCCTGCTGTATTACCAGAGGTATTCTGACATACAACATTGGCTACATTTTAAAATGGGTTTCAACAATCTTTTTACAAGCCTCCGAGGAAGATTATCAGTGTTAACCATCAGTGAAAGTGTTATATCTATCTGCAAGACGGATATTATATAAATATTTATAATTAGAAAATTGACGGAAGCCGGGTGAACTATGGAATTCCCCTGAATTTTACATACATTTTTGACATAAATCAGAAAAAGCAATGGACCTAATATTGAAGCCTTGTGGTATTCCAAATGTTATTTTTTGAAAACCATTTTGGTGATTTTCTATTTCCACAATCTGATGCCTGTTTGTTAATTAAATAAGATTGACATTTTCACGAGTTTGTAAAACCTTAGTCAACAATTTTTATTGCTGTGAGTATATGTTAAATAGAGTAATAAGGGTAGAATGGGTTAAATTATACAACCATATATTAGGTAAGTTTTCTGGGTTTTGGCTTGCTAAGTCTCCACCCTTTCTTTTTCTTTATGCGATTGGGGGAAACGGCTCACTTGTGATTACCATCGTCCACGAATATCTACAACACCAGAAGAGCCGTAGGTTTAAAATTTGGGAGATGGAAGGGAGGACGAGGAGCGAGGATGGGGAGAGGGGGTGAGCCTCCGATTTCCTCACTCATGGAGCAAAATGTGGATAATGTGATATTCTGGGGCGCACCTCGGTCGAGCCGGCCCATTCGAGCAGCTAATAAAAACGTTGCTCGGCTCTACCAAGTTAAAAAGTACTCACCCACGGAAGTGAAAAGGGAATTAATATTATTTCTCTCCAATATCTTTATAAATTACATGTATTTTTGGATTACAATTACAGTAAAATTATCATTGCGAAAGACTCACGGTTTTTATTATCTCATTTATTTTATAGATATCGTTAATCCAGTCTTTTTTGAAGTTATTCAATACTTTTACTTTAGCAACTTTACAGATTTTTATTCAGCTTTTAATAATTGATTCTAATGTACTAATTAAAGATCTCCTTAGTCAAATTTTAGAATTTTCTTTGCCTGCATATGTAAGTCCACTGCCTGGCCTAGGCCTTTCCATGGATTTGAGGCCACCAAGCTGACATACAAAGCATGGATGTAAAGGGAGTATATATACTTTTGATCAGAAGGTAACCTCACCTGCACGTACTGACTAACGAACGAGGCTCTGGCGACCGACTGATTTCGGAAATCCATCCGAATTTTGGGCACGGCGGTATAGAAAAATCTTTCATGCTTACCATGCCTGCTTGATTATAGTAGAACTCATATGGTTCTCTTTATTCTTCTGATAATTTCGTATTGGTATTTTGATATTGTTTGTATTTACCTACATTTTAAGTGAAGAATAATAGTTATAATTTGATTATGGTGTTATTCGGGTTACATACCCGAATAAGCAAACCTGCATCACGGACTTAGCAGAAAAGTAGCACGCGATGCACTCCTTAACGTTTGGTGTTCACGCGTTTTACTTGCTTTTACTCCGACACATAAAAAAGGTAAGTGCACTTTAACGAATAGGACAAAATACTGTGTGCATATATTTTTAATAAAAATTGAACTATTATTTAGGGATTTATTGCGTTAATTTAACTTCTTAAATCCCGACGTTTCGTGGTCACAGGGTGACTGAAGTGTTTAACGTCTTGATGTCATAGTTAATCCGGCTACTGTCTATCTTGAGGTCGTGCAGTGGTATGCATGGTCTAGAATTTAATTTAATTAATTACTGGATCCCTAGCACGTGGAAGCACCAGCCATCTTCTCTTTTGAAATTAGAGTGTTTTTTTAAATTTCAATAGCCTCGCGATTCATCCTGGGCAGGAATCGGTATTCATTTACGTGGATGTGTGGTCTGTCAAATTTACTGTAATGTTTGGGGCTATCCAGAACATAATATCACAGTGTGATCATATACATAAAATCCGATAGTAACAGTTTCATTTCAAATGTAATAAAATCCAAGAAATCGTTATAAAGGAAATGGTTTCTATTGAACGATGCTTATATAATAGAATCTGGTCTATTAATATATACATTATTGCACTGGTAAAGGCCTTTTCGAATTAGTTACCCCTATTGAGCCTGTGATTTTCAACGCAAAGACTTTATATTTTATGTAACTCAAAGTATTTGATGTATAAAAATAAAACCAATGTCGATTTGATTACCAAGATAGGTACTATCTTACATCTATGGAAATAACGTTAGATTCAGACAGACCGAGAATATTAGTTTACAAATATTCTCAACCCAAATAAGCAATTATACTATGATAACACGTAAAAACTCTAAAATCACACATAAACTTTTCTTTTTCATTAATGTTTTGGTTAAAAAGTTTGAACACTTTTTAAAATAATAGGATGTAAGTATCTATAGTAGTAATATTTTTTAAATAAAAAATTTGATTACTGAAACTACGAGAAACTAAAAGAAACATTGACGCAATGGGTCTCGCAATCCGTCACGTACTATATCTCCCAGAGAGGCCAAAGTGCGTTGAGGAAACCAGCTTAGTTACGCCGAGTCGTGCTAAATGGTAATACCCTGTCTATTACTTACTACTTACTTACTTACTTTACTTACGTTTACGTACTACGTTACTTATCCCTGTCTACCCTTATGGGTGACAGATATGGATACTTGTTTATCACATATATCGTTAAGTTGGTGTTAGTAAATAATAAACGTTAATAAATCTAAGCACAAGAAAAATTTAAAATTAGTTTGAAATTGGAGTTGCCATGTCCGTAATGCTAATTGTTTATATTAACCAGCACCTGAAATATGATGTGATTAGTAAAGGAAGTTAGTTTTGTCAAAACAAAAAAGAACATGAAATTTATATTTAAGATAGAATTGGGGATGCAACGATACATACCTGGTCGTAGAGTATACCTTAATTTTCCGTAATTAATATATTAGTTATGGGAAGGGCATCGCCATAAATCTTTCGTCTTGATGAAACCGTTAATTTGTTACGCAGTAGAACACATAACATTACTATTATAATTATTTAAACTTTATTTGCACATTACAGAACAAAAAGGCAGACTTAATGCCAAGAGGCATACTCTACCAGTCTACCATTAGATTGAACAGAGAAAATGTAAAAGGGTGCACACAAATATTATGTTCATATATTTATATATAATCGAATATTATACTACGATACAATACTTATATACACACATGTAATTATAATTCATATAGTTCGTTTCACTGGTTATAGTTTCTGATATAAATTCATGATACTAATTCTAATAACATCATGGTTATGATAAACTAGTCATTATATAATGATTGCTAACATGAGCCATACTTGTGGAAATTATATTTCTAAACTTCGAAACTATTTTAAATATTCAGAAGTGGCCCTAGCGATACATTAATATATTTACAAAATGCTACTTTACTTTAATTTAGGTAGATAGGCGGTAGAAATAGGTAAGAGTGTGGTACCTACTTACTTCTAGGTACAGAAGGAGTCTACCGTCTACACATATTGTCTAAATGAAAAAATATATTATTCATTATTCTTACGAGTATATCACTGTTCGCATAATTGCAAATTTTATATTTTGCAGATATATAAACGACGAGCAGTTATGCTTAATTAAATGGGCGGACGGAAGTTATTCCTCTTCTAAGACAACTCACTGGTAAGACAGTCAATGATACCAACTGCTGATTTTTCTTAATTATAAACAAATAACGTATTGTTATTGAAATTATGTAATAAATATCTCCCTTTTTGTGTTACTTTCAACAAAAAATACAAAGCATAAAGCCCTAACCGCTACAGAGGTGCGCTATTTTAAATGACTTAATCCGAATCAAAACAACGCTACTCCCCACACTGCTCCCGCCAGTGCGTTATACTCAAAAGCATTCAATTCATGTTCAACACGGAAGCTAGCAAGACAACATATGGTGAATGAGGAATAGTTCATTGATCTTGTAAGGTATAATCCTGAATTATGTGTGTAACTTGGGAAACCAACATAATATGTAAGATAAATCAGAAAAAATATGGTAGGAAATACGTACATTAATGGAATATAACTGGGAGAACTGTGCTGCTCCTCGTTCAAAAAGAAAAGGCGCGCAGTACGGTTGCAGCGCAGCGCCACAAGTCTCTAGTGTGGTTACCCCTTTATCGCATAAATAATGAATTATGTCAATAAGGAGATCATGAAAAAGCAGCACTCACTGCTATTTATATATTAGTTTCGCCACGATAGCCACGTGGTTGAGGAATCTGGTTTTTAATCAGGAGATCCGAGTTCAATGCCTTATGTGGAGTGCTCGTAACAAGGAGTTTCGAAACTTATGTACGAATTGTGTTCGTGGACTGAGCACTATCGAAGGTGACAGGCTCCTGTCTTGTCTTTTTTTTTCTAAATAAACTGGTGAAAAGAGAGTTGAAACTACCAAAATTAACTATTAACACCGCTGTATTGGGTATACGGTCATGAGTGTTCATTCTTTTATGTATGTTTTCTCTTTTTTCATATCAACATACATATAAGTAAGATACTATAACTCTTCTTTTAGATACTATAACTCTTCTTTTACTGTTTAAGCCATACTCCTCTGGAACGCCCTGCCCGATAACATAAAAGCAGCTCCTAGCAAAAAATCATTTAAGAGTCTAGTTCGTGATTACCTAATAGATCATTGACAATATTCGGCTTATCTATTTTAAAATTTTATTATATATTTATTTGTATGTATCTTTTTATATACTTGTATACGTACTTGTGTATTTTATAAATATTTATTTAATTATATAGTGTGTTTATATGTACTTATCAACTTATTATTAATGGAGTTTTTAATTTTATTTTATTTTTGTTTTTATTCTTGTTTTGTACCTGCCAACTACCTTTCAGCATAACAAGGGTTGACTGGTAGAGAATGCCACTTGGCATTAAGTCCGCCCATTGTAAGCTTAAAAGCTAACAATGAAGAATAAATAAATAAATAAATAAGTTATAGCACTTAAGGTTCTTATGTGTAACATGTCTGTTATGGTCTGAGCCAATGTTAAAATGACCAGGGCGCGTCGTGGGCATGCGATTGGGGAATGAACGCACTATCAGATACAGATTATTCTTTCCAAAAGAAATGTATGTTCTATTCTTATTATCTATTTCACACGAAAAGCTAACCGTAAAAGTCTATAAATATGATACCAACTAAAGTTGTCAGCCGCAATAGATATGTAAATAGTGTCGAAAGAGGGTACGCAAACAAGAGGCACACGTTTTTACCTTCCTTCATCGTTACGAGGAGTGAGCGAACTTACTTTTCCACTTCAGAATATTTTACCGAAATAACCAAAAGTGTTAATATAGAAATAGATAATATGTCACAGATTATCCTTTTAGTTCGAGTGTCCTCGAGGGACAACACAATGCGGGGGGAATTAATTTAGGCGAAATGCCAGATGGACAAATACGAAAGCTCAGGCCTCCGATAGAGGCTGGTTTACAAAGGATCACTGGGTAATTGCGTGTTCAGACTTACCTACATCACCTTTGAATCAGTAAATAAAAGGCAATCCCACAGATGCGATACGGACGTCTGCGGTCCCCTAATTCAAGTATTTTACTTTCGTATCAATCTGCAATCAATCTCATCATTAATTTGAAGTTTTCCAAAGTCTCTACTCAGCCTAATATCTTGGAACTGACCGATACAACCCATGTTGTAATAATATTAGAAATTCTATTGTTATGACTCTTTAGGGGTTTTTGCATAGATACTTTTTATATACTGATATACTGGCTTGCCATAGCTAATTCAATGTTCAATCCACTTATATACTACTGGATGAGCAATAATTGAGTATAAAGAATAGAACATTATTTTGCATAAACTTTTAAGGTTTTATTTATTTCTTAATGAAAATTACTCTTTTTTTAATACTTCTTAAAGATTATGTTCTGCTTATAGATTTCGGGTATGCTTTCACGCTGTACTCTGCTGGTCGATCTGTAAAAAGCGCTATAACCAATCATACGATAAAACAGTTTGAAGTGAATAGGTCATTCTCCGGTAAGTGTGATGTTATAAAATAATACAATTAAATCACATAGATTTGCAAAACAAAAAAAATTACATCATGTAATAACCAAAAAGGAAATATTTTTTAATGACCCAGGGGAATTTTGACGGTACTTTCTCATTCACGCGACATTCGGGAAGACGGAGCACAATGTCGCAATCGATTCCCATACATGGTATGTTAAAAAACAAGTCTATAGATAAGGAATGCCTTTTACTTTAAAAATATATGTTATCTTATTGCTTAAGCGTCTTAAGCAATAAGAATATTGATATGAGAGGAAGGAATTATATTGTGTATGAGAAATTATATTGAGATGAGAGGAAGGGTCAAATTTAACGACAGAGACACTTGCCACTACACAATACGTCCGACCCGAACACCAGTATACTGTACGTTGCACAAACGTTGCATTCGGTTGGAATTCGAACCCAGGACGCATTGCTCAAGAAACAGGTATGTCAACCTATAAGCCACATCGCCTATTGAGTCTACCATATTCCAATATTATGCCTTTTATCGTATTCGGGAAGGCGGAGAGGTACTATTGTTTGTTAATTCGCCTTTCGCGCTAATACTTATGAGCATCCTATTAGTGACTGGCTGTAGCAAGAATGAGCTGGCACAACCAGGTAAGGACGCAGCTGACTTTCTTTTGGTGATTTATAGAGTCTTAGAACGACTTAACGGTAACAAGGTAAGGTAATTGTACTTAGTCACCAGGTTACAGGGGTGGCAACGCATAGGTGTTTATTAGCTGGAGTGCCCACTGACTACCAGGAGAACTGTGTATTCATTTGTCACTCTAATTTAAAAGAAAAAAATGTTTCTTCTGCGTCATTTCAGAATCCCTTAATCCTTACGGCCGCCATGACAACTGGGTATTACCAAAAAGTTCTCATTTTTGTATGTAGATCATTGATTCCGAAATCTTATAGTTTTACTTCTTATCTAAAATCATATTACAAACTTGCCCCCTTACACAATATTTCTGTCTATTGTATGTAAATAAATAATACCATGGTATTTAATGAAGGCGACACTTTATGTCAAATATAAAGAAGGTGAGCGCAAGTGACGACAATCGCAGGTGTCAATTAGAGAACCATTTGCTTCCGGATGTTTTTTGTCAATTACTAGCAAACCGCGTCGGCTTCACATTGACAGATCTTCGATATAATCTTATGAAACCATTTTTTGTGACCAGGGTTCGATCCTCGATGCCGGCATCACTAAATTTCGAATTAGTAATTTTGAGTGCTGCTTTTACAAAGTGCACGGCGTTCAAGGAAAACATCGCACTGGAGCCGCGTGGTGAAAATTTCCGGGCTTCAACGCCCTCTCAAATATTGAGAGCAGGCCCTTGCCCGGACGTGGGGATACTTTTTGTATAGACTAAGTTGGTTGAAACCAATGGACTTTGGTGATTTCAGGGTCCATATTTTCGTTAATGTACTATATGTTTTTTCAATTAAAAATTCTAATCCATCATATAACAATGATAACATAATTAATTATATAAGCCCTCACGCCTGACACCCACACGCATAGGAAGAGATTAGGGATTTGCATTTGGTATAATTCAGCGTAGGCTTCCGGAATCTAACTTTCGCTTCTCTGGGAGAAAGAACGGTAATTAGTGATCCTCTTCGCCGAATTTGCTCCCGAAGATTATCATGAGGTTCCTATAAGGATTTCTTGATTTTATTGGATTGGGATGACAAATTACAGTGCACCAAAAAGTAAGCGGCTACAGCAACCCATGGACACCCGCAAATAACATCGAATGCCATCTTATAGCTAATGAGAAACATCGCCGCACTAATTACTACAGTCTGTGATCATATTCTTAGATAGTATCTATTCCATTCGTCGCATGTTACGACGAGACGATGGAAAAAATTAGTTGGCAGATTACACAACCACGCTGATCATTGTAGGAAGAATGTAACCTTCCCTTTGTGAGAGTATAAGCGTAACAAGCGTTTTTGTTGTATTTATAACACTTTTAAGAAATAAAAGAAATATAATATTTATAGTTGTTTTTACTTATGCTAAATAAAATTATTTTCCATGTTAATGCTTGCTAATTAAGCTGCTTTCCTTGAGTTCATTGACCTTTAACAAAATTGTTCGTTCTTGTTCTTTGTATTCTTATCGTCATTTACTAACCCGTTTTAATTAAAAATGAGAAGTGAATACGTAACGATTCAGAAAACTCTGAAAAAGTGTTGGCACAAGTAAACACCACTTTAATACAAATTTAATATGATTTTTTGTAGATCTATTTTCTTTCTAATCTATATACTATAATAAAACTCTTGGAGCACTATTTGTGAACCTAAAATATTTTTTGAAATTTTAATTACTGCTGTAGTTACTACTATGCTATAAATACAGATTCCAAAACAATTTTTTTTTTAAAACAATTGTCTATCTGTCAGTCTGAACCCGAATCACGCAAAAACCTGAGGACGTATTTGGATGGGACTTTCGCTACAGTATTACTTAAGAGTCAAACCGTAAGCGAAATATAAAACTTTAGTGTTTTCTTTAATGCTCTCCACAGTCTTAAATACTTAATTACCCACCAAATGGCTCTATTGTAATTTTATTATACATAGGTACATTTCTATAAAGCGAATGCAAATATCACGCTGTCTATTTTAGGAGTTGGCCAGGAGGCGTAATTTTGTTGATATATATAATGTAGAAACTACACGACAAATTTAGATGGAGCTTTCAACTCTGTTTTATATTACTCAAGAGTTCGGTCGATGTAATAAGTAAATATCATCAAGCTATTTTTGAAAATATCTGGGCATAACCACGAATAATCACAACATAGAAACCAATAGACGTGAATTAATAAGATTACATTACATAGTTTTTGTGTTAGCTGTTATAAAGAAATGTTGTAGTTATCTGTTGTAGTTGCCGGGCAGTAAGTTTAATTAGTCTTGATGCGTATAACGTAGTAACAGCGACAAATTTAAATGAAAATTTATATAAGTGATGACCCTTAAGAGTCCAGCTAATATAATAAATAAAGATTATTACACTATTTTCTAAAATAGCTGACTCGTAGGCAAATACAATCATAATAAAGAAACGATCACTGTTACAGTGTTATTAGTGATTGAGCCGTTACAGTTAGTATACTAACAGTCTTTTTATGCAACAATAAAAAAATGCAAAAAAGTCCAAATAAAGTAGGACTAAGATGAAATGCCTTATAGCTTGTAGTTATACTGGCCCTTCATACTCATCAGACCGGAACACAGCAGAGCACTGCTGCTTAGCGGTAGAAATAGGTAAATGTTTGGGTGGTACTTACCTGGACAGAGTCCAATCACCAGAATCAAAAAGAGTTCACCAAAAAAGAAGTCCTTCCAACTTACAAACATATATATATAATTGTTATGTTTTTTATATTCTAGCAAAAAAGCAAAATAAATATTAAAAGATTTTGTGCAGTCTAATCTAGAACGCAGTGTAAAAAACAGTTTATATGAGTTATAAATTTAAATTCTGGTAAAATCCTAAGCAGAACCTCAGAATGTTATCGATATTGAACATAATGATTTCTTGTACCGCGTTTAATTATTTTCGCTTCAAACGAAAAGAAAAGGAATAGTTTCATTTCAGACATTGAGCATGTTATTTCGGTGTGCTTAGAACAAAATTATTTCATTTTAATAACAGTATTTATCAACTAACCAATATCAAAAGAGACAAATAACAAAAGTACATTAGAAGATCCCCATTGTTGACATATTTTCTCCATTAATTTAATTTATAAAACATATTGACAATTCAGTACAGTCACTATCCACATGCTTACCCGTTGAAGACTGCATTTCGATTATAACTAGGAAACTAGCAGAGAATAACATGCAATATCCATGTATATGTTGAGGAATGAAGAATTTTACAAACAAGTAGACGGTGTGGCGATGTGCTCCCTAGTATCTCCTATTGTCGCCAATATATTCATGGAAGATATTGAAGAAAAAGCGCTTAATACTTTTTCCGTAAGTCCAAGATTCTACAAGAAGTATGAAGATGATATTTTCAGAATTTTACCATTAAACAAAGTTACTGCTTTTCTCAATCACCTAAATTCCTTAAACTCCAAAATTCAATGTACAATGGAGTTAGACGTTAGACTCATTGGCTTTTCTTGATGTGCTAGTAATTCGAAATCCTAATAACATCATGAGCCACACTGCATATAGGAAAAATACCTATGCAAACAGGTATTTAAATGGTTAATTTCACCACCATACATTTCAGTTAGCTACTGTTAGCAAACCTTTGTTTCAGAGCGCACGAGGGATCTGTGACAATAAACATTTGGCCACCGAGCTTCAGCATGTTAAGCAAGTCCTGCACGACAACAAGCTTCGGGTTCCGCGCCTTCATCATAGTGACCGAGCGAATCCGGCTACAGTTGAGCGAGTACCTGCTGTATTACCGTATATCAGACAATATTGGCTATATCTTGAAGAGGGCTTCTATAAGAACGTTTTTCATGCCGACAAAAAGGATAAGTCAATTTTTGTCATCTGTCAAGTGCAATATCTCTCTACAAGATGATCAAGTTTGTACACTAACCTTGATTGTGAATGTGGTCTCTCTTACATAGGGCAAAGTCAAAGATCTGTAAAGACCCGCGTTAAAGAACACATAGCTGATGTAAAACACCGACGCACTAGGAAGTCTGCAGTTTGTGATCATATCCTTGATTGCCCCAACCATTACATCAGATTTGATAGACCACAAATCCTCTCAAAAGAACACCTATCCTATGATTCGCGAGGCTATTGAAATCAAAAAACATCCTAATTTGAATAGAGCAGATGGCTGGGTAATACCACCGGCTTGGGGTCCAGTAATAAACAAAATTAAATTTTAAACCAAGGATTCCACGACCTCACGACCTACACGACCTCAAGATACTGTTAGCACATTCTGGGTAGATCGGACCAAAATTAATAAAAAATTGCTGATGGTAGCCCGAGTTAACTATGACAACTGGACGTCTAACTCAGTCCTCCCGTAACCACGGCTACTGTAAAGCAATCGAATCGTCGGAAATATAAAAACAAAATTAAACGCCATAAAATCCGTAAATAATAGTTTCATTTCAAATGTGTAGTATTCGCGTAAATACAAGAAATCATTATACTTTTAATTTAAATTAAAATTGGTATTACATACATATGTCATTTTCATTGAGTACTAAATGTATATTTATTTCCTTTTAATGAATGCTATACTAATGAATTTAATTTTTGAGTCATAAATTATATGTATAAGAATTAAATTATGTATATGTTTATTTAATTTATGGTTGATGGTATACTAATTCGATTATTCTTTAGTACCTTTATCCTGATTTCGTCCTCGTACATTTGTACATACGTCCTGAAGTTTTTTTGTTGTATTAAATTTATTGTGAGTAACATTAGTTGAATATATCTCATTATAATTGAATAACCTGAAGATACTGTAAGGCGAAACCGGTCGGTTCGATATATAAATTAAATTAATGTGTTGTGAAACTAGTACAAGACCTCTTGTACTTCAATTTGATAATTATTACCTAATAATTATCAATTTGAAGTTTCACTAAGTGACAACAATCGCAAGTATAAAAAAGTTAGACAATATTCCAGATATACAAAGGTATATTACGAACAAAGTTTCCGAACCATGTATAACAGACTCACTCACTGCCTTGGAGTCGCCAGGGTAGGTACCACACTCTTACCCGTTTCTGCCGCCTAAGCAATTAGTATTGTGATTCGGTTTGAATGGTATATACAGCCAGTATGATTACGGGCTGTGAGGCATACCATCTTAGTCCCCAGAGCAGCAGTCAGGCAGAGCAGCCACAAACCACCGGTAATCATCTTTGATTGCAGTTTGTTTCCAAGGGCTGCAGTAGCCACATACCATAAGGTTAAATTGTTTTTCAATCTAACCCAATAAAATAAATTTGCATATTATCTATTCATGCATTTGAATTGTGATGTTAACTCATTCGATACGCGTTTATTTTAAACATATTCTGTGTAAATTGTATAATAAAATTCTTTCATTTCCGTCTTACAGTCACAAACCGATAAATTCCGAATGAGGTAATGGAATAAACTTCCTGCGATACGATTTACAAAAAGAAACCTTGATATCCCTCCATATTAGGGTTTCTGTTTACTGTGTTGTGGGATTAAAATCCCAGCCGTTTCAACCAAATATTTTAAACTTAAAATTTTTTTATGTATTTATAGTTTTACGTGTTACATTGCTACTATTTTTATGATGGTAGTTTATGATCATTAAAACAATAATCTTAAAAATATTTTAGTTGGACCACCACACGATATGGTTGTCCTTGGTTAAGAAAAATCAGAATAGTTTTTACTATGAAATTGACAATTAATAATATATATTTCGGTAAAGAACATATTACTAATGTTATTTCTATTATTTTATATATTTAATGATTTATTGTTTTTAAAACTTAGTTTATCAACAACAATATATACTTAATATATACTTTATATTTTAGTGGTACACATACTTAATTATACAGTTAGTTAGTTTTTTAACTGTTGACGATGAAATTACTTAAAATATTTGTTACTTTATTTTTAAAAGATAGCTCAATAGTTCACTTAAAGAACTTAAAGTCGTCGTCATCGGAGTTGTATAAGTAGTTTTGGTTTTAGTTTCTAGGTATAAATCAATTGTGTCATTCTTTTTATTAACAAATACTAAATCATTAGTTCTTTCATTTTCATTAGTGTTCGACAAAAAGTTTCTGTTTTCTTTTTCCAACATAGCATCTATAGGATCATTTTCTATCTCCAAAGCCATATTCGTACTTTCTTCATTCATATTATCATCTTCAGGGTGATAAGGATTTTTTAAATTGCTTGGAAGTAAACTCTTTTGTGATGAGAATCTTCGAAACAAATCAGAGGATATTAAATTTTTCATAAGTTTTGATAAATCTTCAGAATCAACCTGTATCGTTACAGATTTGCCACAGGCTAAACAATAATACGTTGTTAATACTAGAAATTAAGAAAAAAAAACTTTTTACTATAGTACTTTAGTCTAATATGTTTAGGAAGCGTTAAATATAAACATTATTTAACAAGCATCAGTAACCGACCGAAGGTCATTTTTTTGCCTGAAGTAGTAACCGATTGTCCGACTTTTCACATAACTTTCACCGTTATGTTTATCTGGTATCAGAATGCACAACCGAAAGTTCAGTTTTTTGCACCTAGTAAAAAACGACATGTTGGCGATTTAAATATTTTTTAATAAAATTATGTCATAAATAAAGAAATGAGTGACAGGCTGAAATATAGGGATCGCTTAGTTTAGGCTCTAATTCATCCTGAAAAGTTTCACATAATCAACGGTATCTTACTCGTATATTGATTACTTATCACCTGTAAATAGTTTTTGCTTACTACTTACTTACTTTTATAACTTTTGTGGGTAAACAATAAACATATTTTTTTTTCTTTCTTTCTTTCTTTCTTTATAAGAAGCACTAATAAGAAGCACTGCTCCTGAATCGGCTTATTTTAAATCATAGATAGGTCTCTCCAAGAAACCGCTAGTAACAGTCTTGAGCTGACCACTTGAGTGTTAATGTGGCGTTATTTTAAAATACTTTGACAGCTGGATGCAAATTGATGAAAGATGCTTATTTCCTACGAACTGAAGCCTAGGTCGGACACCAATAACAATATTAAAGAATTTTACATTAATCTCAAATTTCTTACTTATAACTTGATGTGAAAACATAATTTTCACGTAATAGTTTTGAAATTCCCCACTCTATTAGCAAACAAACATACTAAAACGGTTTAATAGACCACAGTTACGCTTCAGTGATTCAGAAAACTAGCAATTACATACTTTATTGCATCTGAAATGATATTAAAAAATTTATATGTAGATTTATTTATTATCATTATTTTTTATGTGTGTTAAGAACACGATTTTTCTAACGAGAGTCTGTGCAAGAACTCCTGTTCGTCGTATAAATAAAAAGTCACATGTATATATCTACCCGGTCAAAGTCGACGTTGCTATAAAAAAATTCGATTTTTATCTGACGTTGAATAAGTTTTACTTACACGTTTTCCTAAAATTTACGTAAATTCTAAAACATACATAGAAAAAGTCATTTAATTGGAGTGAATTTACAATATATTCCATGAATATAAATTTAATTTCAAATAAAATAATTTTATTTAAATATAATTTTAAACTTAATTCCATTAAAACTCCGTGTAGGTTTATTGAAGTGTTTACACAAATTAACAACTACAACACAACCAGAACGGAAATTTGATAATTTGTAATTCTTCTTCTTTCTTTGTGTTTGAATTGGCTCAGTAGACAGATCAATATGAAAGGATGGAATATTAAGTTTTCAATTAAACGTAATGCTTTACAAACCAAATAAAATGTTCTTCTTTTTTGACGCCATGTGATCAGTCCAATGCTGGACTTGTCTTTATTATGCACTACCTCTTCAGATAATTTGTTTTACTGCTGTATAAATGTAGCCTTATAGCTCAGTGTATCAGTAGTGACTGACAATGTCTACCAACAGGTTAGTCTTAAGGTGAACATAGACAAAACGAAGATCATGTCTAATATCTATGTCGCACCTATACCGGCTGTTATTGGGAACACTAAGGTTGTAGTTATCGATGAAAACGTACCTGGAAAAGGTTATCCGACTAAGTAAGTTTAACTTCAAGGCAGAGGTCAACCTGCTTTGCGTTTGCGACTGCTCGAATGGGCCGACTTGACCGGGGTAGTACCACAATCTCGTAGATTACCAGTGAGTGAAGTAACGCCCACTCTCTCCCCCCTCTCCCTCCCCCTTTCCCTTCCTCATCCCCGACGTCTCATCCTTCACAAATATCGTTAAAGGCCGGAAACGCAACTGCAGCTCCTCTGTTGTAGCCACTTGCTCGTTTGCCCTTAACACAGAAAAAAAAATTCGGCTGAACAGCGCTCGGGAAAGTATGTTACATTTCACCATTTGAGTATACTTCAGCTCTTTCCCCTTCTATACAGTCCTCTTTCTCCTTCCATACGATCTCCCGGTCAGAGGCGCTCTATACTGCCGGGTCCTGCCATTGCCCCTCTATCCTTGCCTCGTTGGCCAAGGATAGAGGGGTAAGCCCTTTACCATAGCTAATGACGTCCGAACAGAATGACTCATCCGGTCTCGCTAGGAAGTTATTACGGAGGCTGCATACTTCGCGATTGTGCATGGTGAGGGCGCTTAAGTAACCCCGCTCACCACGATTCCGCGGTAAGTATAGCCGACGATCTCGGATGATGCACCCTGCGGTCATGATTGTGCGGACTTTTCTGTCCAGAGCGTTAAGTTTTGTTTGAGTATGACTTACCGACATTACGACTTACCACCTACTGTGCCAAAGGTATAAATGAGGACTGGCATGACCCAGCCGTTATACGCGCGTGCCTTGTTCCCGCCCGACAAAAGGCTATTAAACACTTTTGCCAGGCGCACAAAAAACAAGTAGCGAACCGAAGCCGATGCCAGCTTCATCGATACGTATGTTTTGTAACTTGTTATTTACACACTACATCGTCTTTCACTATACATTTATTTCTTTTAGACAATAGTAACATTTCGTCCTCTAAGTTTATTAAAAAAATGGTCCAATTACCATTTTTTTTATAAACTAAGAATTAAAAAATTCAACATCGTTAGAGATGTTGACGTGACGTCTAAAGACGTATATTTTTGCTTGTATCGACGGTATCCGCTGTTGCCAAGCTCTTTATAGCGTTTAATAGCCGAAAAATTTAATTGATGTGTTAGTAAAAACTAATTTTACAGTAATACAGTAATTATTTTTTTAAAATAATGTTTATATTTGTTATAATGTAAGTTTTAATTTTTTTTATCATCTACCTAATTGTGATTTGTATATTTTAGAATGTATTCGTTGTGCCACCTTATGTGTTTTATACAGGCCTTTATTGTCTTCCAATAAATAAAATCGTATTATTATTCATTTCATCAAATTTATTTTATGCTGCGGTGATTCACTTTAATTTACTGTTGAAATAACATGCTTATTTACGTTTAATTACACGGTATGGACTTTTTTTGTCTGATTCACGCTTCATGCTTATAATTATAATGAATGTATCTGGCGACAATTATATACAACAAAAAACCAAATGATACATTTTTGAAGTCAATTTATCAGGAATATAAAATGAAGATAACACACCGATATAACAGTGTGTTATACAAACGTCTTACGGCCTTGTCGTTTCGTTCTTTCTTTTTTACAAATACTATTGTATAAAAGGTATAGAGATAACTTTTTTATACTCTTTTGACTTTTATCATTCATTATACTTGTGTTACATTATAATTTTGTTATTGTTGAATTTAATAAATTTTTTTTTCATTTATTTTACAGGCAAATGGTCAGATCAGCAATCTACTTTATTTTATCATTATGCATATTAGCCGATGATGTAAATTCTTGTACTTTCTTGTCAGAAAATGAAACACTAGAAGCATTTTTTCAGCCCTTAATGAATTTCATTGAGTGGATAGAAAATATGAAAAGGTTTGGTTGGTACACACTAAGTTTGTTTAAGATAGTGGCTTTTTGGTTGTATCTGCACAAAAACTCCAGAAAAAGGCAGCATGCATTTCTTGGGGAGATTGGCCCATACTCACCCCGCTGTGTAAGTGGGCTAGTGAGCACAGTGCCGGTACCCTCACATCAGTGATGCTGCTCTCCATCACTAGTCTGTGGGATTTGCGTTCCGCAAATGCTGAAAGATATTCCGCCACCATTCGGTCGCAGAGCCTTGTTTGTTTGCTAGCAGGGTGCAGATGAGGTTGATATTTGGAGAAAAAGATCTCTATACTTTATACTCCTCAAGCTAGGATCTTAATATTTTTTTTGTATTGTTAATGTTAAGGAGAATCAAATATTACATAAAAATATCGTATAAAATTATTTCATACGATTCTCTTCAATAAATTACGCTTTTACAGTTGTTCGTCGAATAAGAAAACTTCAACACAAGATTTGGATAAAAATCAAACTGAAGTGCTATCATGCGGTTCTTCTCCATCTCCTTGTACAAATTCACGCTATCGATCCATTGATGGCAAATGTAATAATCTAAAGAATCCTACTTGGGGTGCTTCTCAAGAACCATTTAGAGAATTAGTGAAACCTAATGAGTCTGATGGTAAGTAAAAATTATTAATAAAAATAATACCTATTAAATCAATGGTCGGTACCCGGTGGCAAGAGGCATCCATGTGGCCCGTAAATGTAGACTATATAATATTTATAAAATATGTGACGTCTGCCGTATATATAACGGGAATTCTATAAAATAACATTAAATTTATTGCCATTTGTCCCACTTTCACAAGAACTTTAGTGGGACGAATGGGAAAATCTTTTTAGATTAGCACCGTTCGTCTCACTTAAGGTCAAAATCTAACTTAAAATAATAAAAATTTATCTGGCACAAACATGTTTTATTCAACTTGTATAAAATTAAGCTTACCTCTTCTTATTCAACTTCAAACCTTGTATTTATCGGCCGGGTAATGTTATCAAACCAACGTAGATACATTGTGTACGGCGCTCTAGTACTCTCATCTGCATCCATGTCCTCACAAGCATATACAAATATACCGTAACCAAGACAGCGCTCTATTAGAGTGTACTTAATTAGCGTCATCTGTATCCGTGTTTGCGGGAAACTGCCGTGATAGTGTTCTGTGTTAGTATTGCAATACGCCATTCTCCTTATCCTTCGCGACTCTGACAGGAGTTGCATCGCTGATGCGGCCGCGGTGGGTCACTGGGGAAGATGAGTGTCGGTATTATGATGGGCCGTTTTTTTTTGTTACCATTCCATAGAACACTGTGTCGCCTGAGGCCAGTGGGAATTATTAAAATTTATTAAAATTATATAGGCTGGGACTTTGAATCTTTTTTTGAGGGAGTTATATTCTGCAGTGGACTTGTTATAGGCTGAAATGATGATGATGATACAGGGACTGCTTTTCGTCTCACTATCGTCGTCCCATTAATGGGGTTCCATAAATGAAAAATACACTTTTTTTTAAAACAGACTGGTAGAATACACCTAAATTTTAATAGAAAAAAATTAGGGTTAAAAGTAATTCGATAACAGATTTTATGAGTTAAGAAAAGTTTCTAGACAGTAAAATTATCGGCTCCGTGGCGTAGAATCTAAAAGTTTGGCCGCGGTGTAACAGGACGCATGTTCGTTTCCCGGTCGGTACAAATATTTGTATGGACTACAAATGATGAGCCCTGATCAGGATGTTTGTCATATTACAGTATAAGATTCTTTGAGCTATTTTCATGTGATATTCGATATGTACCGACTATTTTACAAATAATTCTCACAAAAGTTGTTTTTATGTAGAAGTGTAGCTCAAAGATCGAATTTTATTGTAAACGTGTTTCCTGGGTTTGAGTCTCGTGTGCTGGATTTTCCACGTGCTTGGTGAAAGAAAACAAAGTCGAGAATCATAAATGTTGAAGAGACAATGTTGAAGAGCACTGGTAACCGAATGATGAGTGAAAATTCTTCCGAATTTTCCCATACCATAGACTAGTAATCAGAAGCCGCATTGCGAGAGTACCGGAACTGATTACATTAATCCGCTTACCTAGCTCGGTACTCTGCGAATAAGTTATATAGGCGATAATTGCTTTAAAATGGGTCTCTTGATAAACAGTAAAAGTTCAAGATTGTAAAGGATTACCCTGATGTATCCATATCAGCTTTTTCCCCTAAAATTACGTTAACCTTACCTACACACACGCGCCTTACTGACTAAAGGACGATGGTCTGGCAATGGACAGGTGGTGAAAAAGCAAATCAGTATATTTGACAAACCAAAATGACAAAGGCTCTATCAAGTGCCTATACGAGGCTTCCACTCGAGTGAAAGATACAACTTTCTTTTAAAAAATATACGAGTATATAAATTTATTATTTTAAGCAGGACTACTAGATGATAGACTCCTTTTCTCCCTAGAAGTCGTCTGGGTAGGTACCACTCTTACACACATTCCTGGCACCAAACAGCAGTGTAAAAACTGTTGTGTACCGGTTTCAAAGGTATAGACAGTCTCTATAATTACGCGATTTGAGCGATTACATTTTATTCCTCAGGGGTGATAACGCATTTGTAACCTACATGTATGTAAACATAAGTTGATGGCCGTGTATGTCTCTTAACTTACAGGTTTAAAATGGCCAAAAGCAGATTCATTACCAAACCCGCGAGAAATTAGCCTCCTGGTTTTCACAGCCAGAAATGTAATAGACAATAAATGGAACCTCAATACCCAACAGTGGGGTCAAGTAATAGCACATGACATGTCTTTAGCTGCCACTGCTGATATTGTCCGTATGTAATTTGCTTTTAAAATACAATTTATGCAAATTGTACCATTTCCTGTAACATATTTAATAGCTTCTAACATTAAGAAACTTGTATAATCTTTTTTCGTTAAATATGATTTAGTTTATTTACTATATGTGTATTTAGATTAGAAATGTGTAATTAGGAATCAAGATACCTTATATATTAATCCAGATTATTAAATGTACACATTTTGTCTTAGGTTTATCTCAAATTTTACAATAAAATGCTTAAATTTATGTGTAAGGGAGAATATGTTTATGTTTACCATCTTTTTCTGCAAATGTCAACCTTACTTGCACGCGGTGCACCCTGCTGACAAGCGGACGAGGTTTAGGCGACTGATTTCTTTGTTCTATTATCTTCCTATCCTCAAAGAAATTTTTATGAATATGATTGCCCGTTACATAACCTTGAGACACAAAATTTTCATTTGCATTGTCCGTTATTTTTTCTCATTTTGTTATGAAATTATGAATTTAACAGGTATAATAATATTTTATTTTTAATTGATGCAAAATACACAATAATATTTCATTAAATAGTTGACAACCCTCCAGTATGCTGTGATAATAAAGGAAAACTTACATCAGAATCTAAAACCAACCCATTCTGTGCTCCTATACCTATTCCAAAAGATGACATTATCAATACAGCAAAAGGAAGGGAATGTATGGAGTTTGTTAAATCCGTTTCTACAAAGGATACGGGCTGCACTTCATCAAAAGCGCCTGCATTTCCGGTAATTTACACATTATCAGCGTAAGATACTTACATCGATGTAAATAGCTATTATATTGATATTATTTACGATTTTACTGGCACTTCCGATCTCATAATACCCCTTGTAGTTGCCAAACATTCAATGTTTATCTAAGTGATCAAAGGTGTTCGCCGACGTATAATGAATGTTACTGCAAATATTTTGTTGTATTTGAATCTGACACTAGATCTTTCCTTTCCTACCTTTCTTCTTATACCGGAAGGTACACAAGGAAAGGCAGTATTTTATGTAAATATATATATATAATATTTTACAAATTTAATTTGATGGTTGACGCAATCACAGTACTAATGTAGAAAACCAACAACGCGATATGATCATCACATCAAACAAACAGTACGCGAACTCAAGTAATACACTTTGGCTGTATTTAAGTGTGTGCTGAAATCGTTGAAGCCTACTACATTAACATACTCGAATAAAATAAAATAAAATTGTTTTACTATGGCTAATTTATATACAATATTATATGTAATCTTTGGGGGAGGCCTATGTTCAGCAGTGGACTTGTAATAGGCTCAAATGATGATGATGATGATGAAGTTATATACATTAGAATTTACATACCTACAGAGAGTCAATATTTTCACGACTTTTTATTTTAGATAAATAAGAACACGGCTTACATGGATCTCTCTTTAACTTATGGCAGCACTAAGGAGCAAGCAAAATCTCTGCGTGAAGGCAGAGGTGGCCGCTTAATAACAGTAGAACGCAATGGTGGGCAATGGCCGCCTCAGGCTTCTAATACAATAGAGACTTGTTCAGGCGCCCAGAGCGCAGATGAAGCTTGCTATGTTGCCGGTAAGGAATCTTATAGTTATATATTGATAATTACTAGATAAGATAATAACTAGATTAGTTAAGTAGTTATATAGATACAGATTTAATGTAACGTTATTAACATTAATTATAAATTTTGTTGGTGCCACATTCATAGGTAAGTGCCATTGCATATTTCGTTTCTACAGGTGATTTGAGAGTAAACCAAAATCCACAGCTAACAGTGCTGCAGGTAGTTCTTCTCAAAGAACATAATCGCATCGCTAGCAAATTATCCAAGTTAAACAAGCATTGGGACGATGAAGCTATCTATCAAGAAGCACGACGAATTAATATAGCAATTAATCAGCATATCAACTATTATCAATATCTTCCAATATTACTAGGTTAGTACCAGCTTTCCAATTGTAAATAGTAACGTAACACCTTTTCTACCAATACTCCTTGAAGAAAAGTGCTAAATTGCCAGAACGAATTTTATTGCACGATAGAGCCGACTTTAGCTGCGGCTCTTCCGGGATAGTACCACGACCTCGGAGAATACCGGCGTGGAGTAGAGGCATCTAGTGTTTCTGCGTTTCGTTCTGTGAGAGAGGTACCGGAGGCCTACTTCCCCTCCTCCAACGCCACTCCCACCATCCCTTCCATATCCAAAATTCATCAGACCAACTCAAGGATACCATATAATTGTATTGTTATCAGTTCTTAATACGTGTGCAAATGCATTGATATTATACATACATTCCTACAATAAACAGGTCGAGCATATAAAAAGCGTGTAAAAAAGAAAGTGATTATAACTAAAATAACGTTTTTAGTATGTTTAACATATTTTTACAGGTCAAAAGAATATGGTAGAGAAGAAACTGATTTACCTCGATGCAAAAGATTACATTAATGATTACAATCCCGACATAAGTGCATCGATTGTAACAGAGCATGCTGCAGCTGCTTACAGATTTTTTCATACATTGATTCGAGGGCAAATACAGTAAGGATATATTACATTTTACTGTTACCTTAAAGTTTTTTTAGGGCCAGTTGAAATCAGTTGAAAATTCACCAACTATTTAAAGGGTCTTGGAAATTAGCTCTTTCTTTTAATATCAGTGATAGAGACAGTGAATTATGCGTATTCGTGTGTGGTGGACAAAGAAGAACCGTTTAATTTTTCTTACCGACAACTATTGATAAAACAAACATGTGATATTTTTACTAGATGTATATCGTATGATACGAAACATGTGTTATAAATAAGCTAGAAACAAAAACTTTTGGAATATTGAGATGTTTTAATATTCGTATTTTTACTATTCGGCGGATTGGTGAGCGAAGTGCCATTACCCTCGCTTTTAAAATGTGTCTAGTCTCATGCAATTGGGCTTAGTATATTAGCATAGCTTTCCCACCATTATTGTATGGCAGGGCCTCGTTCGCCAATCATCAAGTGTCACCGCATGCTGACCTAGATTGACAGATGGAGAAAAGATCATATACTGCGGTATATACTACAATTTCTTCTACGGTATATACTACGTTATATTGGCATATACTACGGTATATTGGCATATAATACGGTATATTGGCATATACTACGGTATATATTTTAATTAAAACAATTTTCCTTTTTTTGTAGGCTGTTGAAGGAAAATAGAATTTTGGACCGTTACATAAGATTAAGTGATTGGTTTAACAAACCAGCAATACTCGAAGAAAAAAATGGCTTTGATGGCTTAGTAATCGGCTTATCACATCAGCCTCAAGATAAAAGTGACCAGTACTTCGACCATGAAATAACGCAGTATTTATTTAGGTAAGCCATGTGAATATTCAACCATATCACAATTCCTGTGTACTACAGGATATTGAAATGCCTGGCAAAGCAGATTGGCGGTCACAGTATCAGATACAACGCATTTGTACGTAAATTGGAACATTTCAAAAATGACAATGACGTCGGCGACGAAATGCACTTGTAATCAATGAATAATCAATTAACGTCATGAATAAAATCAAAGTAGATCAATAAATAAAATTTTCTCGGTGTAACTGTTGTGTGTTTGATAATTTGATTTTAGGTTTACACAAATTAGTTGTGCAGTATATTTATACTCAACAATAATAATTATATAACACTGAGGCTGAATTGATAATTAGCTATAAACTTACTTAATATGTTTAAGGCTAAACAATACGGTTGGTCGAGATTTACGAGCCATTGACATTCAACGTGGTAGAGATCACAAAGTAGCTTCCTATATGGCGCTAAGATCTTATTGTGGAATTTCTGTGCCCAAAACATTTAAGGATTTAAATAAAGATATATCTAAAGAGGTAATTACGTTAAAGTTTTATTCTTCTTCTACTTCATCAGCCTGTATAAACGCTAACTAAATCCAACAAAGTATGACCAAAAATATCAGTTAGCAGTTCTGCAGGCTAGTGGCTGGCCTATTGCCACTTCTACTTGCTGATGCTTAAGGCCAACAACATAAGTTTCATTATGAATACAAAATATTCAATATGAAAAACCTATCTTGAAATTCTTGCGTAATATATCATGTTGCTACAAATTCGTATAATATTTTTTTTTACTTACATTGTTATCCGATTTTTTAAAATAGTAACTTAATATTAGCCTTTCGATTCTAGAAGAAGATGAAGAAGTGTTCGTCTCCATATATGTATATCAACTGGCAACCTTCATTCATGTTAGTAAATTTATATAATTAGGTGGTAGGTCCCGTCTCTGCCTAGAAGTTCGTAGGTACCACTCTCTTAAACATTCCTGCCGCCAAACAGCTGTGTAACAATTGTCGTGTTAAAATTTTAAAGGTATAGAGAGCCGGTATAATTACGGGCTGTGAGGCATTCCATAATGATCCTCAGGGGTGACAACGCATCTATAACTTTCTTCGGTTGAAGTTGTTTGCAGGTTTCAATGGACTATAGTAACCACTTACCATCAGGGTGACTATCAGCTCGGTTTCTCCCAATCCATTATTATGAACACATTTATTTTATGACACACACGCCTGTCTAAAACGTACTTAACCGGTATTGTTTTTTCGATTATGCATAGAACATAGTACTTCTGCAATTACTATATAAAAAAGTAGAAGATATAGAACTTGTCGTTGGAGGATCGTTGGAGAAACAAGTGCCAGGCACTTTAGTTGGGCCCACTTTTCTTTGCATCTTACTTGAACAGTTCTATTTTACGCGCGTTGGAGATCGATATTTCTATGAGAATGGAAGCGACAAGGACATTGCTTTCACACCAAGTAAGTTTGTTGTTAACATATTATGTTACGTTCAAATATTGAAGTCGCATAAACATTCACATTCTTAACGAGTTCTACCGATAATCGGTAAAGCTAACGTAAAAATTCTTAAAAAATGCAAGTAATATATTGTAACCAGAATATATTCATGCATTTCACAATAGGTTATAATGAGTCAGAGAATATTTTGAATTTATTTATCGATGAAAAGAAGATAAGAAAAGGAAAAACGCCAATTCCAAAAAACCATCTAAACTGAAAATCAAGCGTGCAAGTAAATATAAAAGTTACAGGGTTACTTTTTTGTTATACTATATATGTATATATAGAATGGAGGCAACTTTATTGACATTTAGTAAAAATTTACCAGTAGTGGTGTTCATAAATGAATTATTTAAAAATTGTGAAAAAAAAAAGAACGAAAAACAAAAACCTTTTTTTCTAACAAATTAAATAGTCTAATAATCCCAATTAAATGCATGTTCCTGCTCGCTCCCAAATTAAACGCAGGCAGAGGACGCCAGCGTGGTCGGTTGATAAGGTATTTGACCTGGGTCAACGACACCCAGTCTAGTTCATTAGAAGCGCAAATATCTTGAGAAATAATAACTAAAATTTTATATTTAGCCTGTGACTAATTATGTACAACTACTGTAATTATGTTATAAATCATATTTGAGAAAATGAGGTTAAATTTGATGTCGTAACGCCGCACCCTTCCTGTATAAACTCTCAACTCTCGAGAGATATAACGCGGGTGGCTGGCCTCACCGCCGAATATGCTCCCGGAGAATGCCATAATATTACTTTCTCGGTATGCTATACATTATACTTTACTATAATATTACTATCATCGCTTCTTATGATATCAGAATCCTGTGTGGCAAGTTTTTACGCCTCTACCATAGGACTAAACGTCTGAAAAATATACTCTATAAAAAAGTACGTTATGAAAATGTTAACAGGTCAACTAGAAACAATTCGAAAAGGATCATCAATGGCGCGGTTATTCTGTGATAATGGCATCGACATAAACAAGATGCAACCCGATGCCTTCGAACAGTTGAATATAAAGTAAGTTATGCAAATAATAATAAAAACTACATAATTTAATCGATACTGAATTAATAATGTTCGTAATACTCTCAGTACTTAACTAAACTGGACTGAGATAAAACTCTTACGACGAAACCCTCCTTGTGAAACATTGCGCTTGACCATATTTTTGGGAATAAAAAAGTAATATAGCAACCAGTAAATGCTCACTGTTAGACAACGAGCACCTTCTCAAACATCTGAGAGGGTTTTGGAGCCTGGAAGGGTCCGCTACGTCAATGCATCATCCTATGCGTCAATGCGTTCATATTTCCTCGAAATAATATTTATCAGATATACAGGTATCCTCACGATGTTTTTCTTCACCGCCGAGCACGTGGTAAATTCAGTATTTAAAAGCACTATTTTAGTAGTACCGGCATCGGGGATCGAACGCAGACCAACCGCGCACTATGAAACTGACGTGAGCGCCCTAGCCTCTTTTTGTGTATAATTAAACAGATTGAGTATTGAGTTTATCATCAGAATTAACATGACAATACTTTCATAGAACTTTACCTTTATCTTTTAGACAAGACGTCGAAAAAAAAATAGTATCACTCTGCAAATCTCCACTACTAGACATATTAGAATTTCCGTGACTGCACTAACAAAAGCTGGCATGTCTTGCATGGAAGATCTCTCCATAATCACTACGTTAAATTCAATGTGTGGCCATAAGTTTTTTTTAAATTTGCACACTTATGCAAATCACAAAACACAAAACTGAACAATGCAACTTAACCGTTAGTGTATTAACAGCTTTAATTTTTAACAATCTATTGCTTTAAAATTTTATTTTTTTCATTGGTAATTATTTATAAATATGCATATCATCTCTTAAATATTTTTTTTTTTTCAGAAATAAATTAGTTTCTTGTGATAACTTGCCATCTGTAAATTTAACTCTTTGGAAAGAGTCAAAGGGAGGATAAAGCACATATAAAATAATTAATGTATATATTGTAATTTATAAACTATTAGCAAGCCGCGCCGCCTTCGCACAAACAGATCTGTAATATTTACTATTCTGGCCACAATGTTATAATTTAAAAAGTTAATTTTTTCTGAATAAAAATTTGGAATGCTTTTTCGGTATGAAACTTCGATCAATTTGCGTAGTCTTCCCACTCTACAGAGAATTACAGTAATTGCTTGCACAAAGTGGGTATGGAGCCAATAGATTCTTCTAAGCTAAATTCATCAGGCGTATGTTTGTGTACTATCGAAAGTTACACCAACATTCCTCTTTCGAAGGCCATGAAAGATCGAAGCGACTACGTCCTGTTTGTTAGAACCAGACTTACTGTGAACGCTGTCAAAGTCCGATTTCGACGTTATCGTGGAAGATCCTTATGGAAACAAGAAATAATTATCGCATAAATGAAAATTGAACATTAACATTAACAACAGTTATTAATCAAGACCTGAAGCTAGGTGCTTACCATCGATACACAGGACATGACCCAAATTAGTCCCTGAAGCTTAATGCAGTAGATTGATCCAAGCGCTTACTGTCTCTATATGCTGGTGGAAGACACAGACTATTTAAGGATGAAAAAAATACGATTGAAGATCACTATAACTAGAAAATTACAAAGCTTTTCATTTTATTTTAAAATCTACAACGTGAAGTAACTGAAAAATTTAAAATTGGAAATGCTGAATTGATGAATCTACGCACTTTTATTAACCGGTATAACGACGCTATTAATATATTTGATATTTAATTAACATAATCACGTCTTTTATTGATATTGATGACAGACCTCCACTGTAATAATCAAAATTAGCCGCCGTATTGTCCTTACATACAGTTCTGTTGGAAATAAGAGTCTTCAGTTAGAGACAAGGCGACAATGTATGATAATTTACTGTACATACGATCTACAATAATATACAATATAACTTACTTGATAATAAAGAGTGACAAGCAAGACAATGGATAATATCTTGGAGGGAGTAATTTTCAATCAAATAATTTCTTCAAAAAAATATTAATGTTTTAACTAAAAGAATAAATCATACTATTTTAGAAAGTCAATCGTCTTGAAGGCCTAATATGAAATTGTGTGACATTTTCCATTTTTTATAGCGAGTTTTGAAATGTTTTGTAATTTCACTCCTAATTTATATTATGAATATAATTTTACAGCGGTAATTAAACAAGGAATCGTTACTAACGTTACTAAGGAAACGAAAATGAAGCGTACAAAATACTACAATTGTTCCCTCTGGCCTCGAGAGCTTTAGAATAAATAGGCCATATACACATGCTTCCCAGTTCCCGCTAACCGTGTTTAGATTTCGTTTTATAGCTTCAAATATCGTCATGTGTTATGAGTAAATGCACTAATTGTGTAATATAAGTAAACTAAAAAATCTATATGTGTGCTACCGCTGCGTTCCGTTCGGTTGGTTTGTGTGTATATAACGTATGTTTACTATAAAATCATTGGTATGCAGCCGCTTTGTGTGAATTGACGTTAGCTTTAGATAAGTGCCGAAAACAATACATGAATACATACGTCAGTCATTATGTGACGCAGAGTCATGAAGCAAATACTCTGTGCACTTGTTATTGACAGATGCTATTCCGATTATACCTTTTTTATTCGTTTTTATTGTTTCTTTTTAAAAGTGTAAACGTAACAGTTCCTTATTGTAGAAGCACTCTTCTTTTATTTGACTTTGCTAAGAAATGTTATACAAAGAATAAATGAAAGTCATTCTTTCGTTGTTCTCCAAAAGTTATAGAGCTGATTATTTTGTAGGCCTCTTACCCCGTTTCTCGCTCAAGCTTCTTTACACAGAGTTCAAAGCTATTACAGTATATTTTATTGCTGTAGTCTGAGATAGCGGCATTTCTCCAACAGAAATCACAGAGCAAACTCTTTGTTTCACGGTCCCTAAGTCCTCTAGCTCTTTAGTGACTAATTTATACAAAATAACGACATTTTAAATAAAATTATATCTTTGTTTATATATGTGTAAAATTCGATATTTGAGCTGTCTTTGATTTTCACGTTTTGGTAATGGATTTTAACTGAAATCAACACTTGTACACGGGACAATAATAGTAATCCTTTCATTGTCTTCTCTCAGGGCTTTTAATCAATTTCCCAGAAAACGTTTAAAAAATAATGTTTTATGACTTACTTAAGACGTTCATTAGCTTACAATAGTCAGACGAAATTTTCCTGACGCTAAAGTCTAATAATAAATAAATTCACATTATGTCTTTTTTATTACGTGATTCCTGTCGTCGAATTTATTCGATACTTAGACTACAATAACATTTGTTTCTGTCTCGATAGTAGTTAATTAATCGTATTTTTACTATCTTTTATAACCTCACAAATAATTATAATAAATAAACGTAATTGACTTAATTAACGTAAGAAATTAATGTATTTGCATACAGGTACAGCCCGATGAATTTGCATACTATATCTCTCCATATGGATTTGGAGATCTGTCTATTCAAGTGCCGATATGCTGACGCTGTAGTTGAAGACTTCAGCCTAATTTAACTTCTGTGAACAATACTTTTTCGGTGTGATCGGAGACATTTTATGGGTTTTCTTGTGCGGCGGGTCCTGCAAAACTTTGCTCCTGCTGTCGGCCTGGATAATTTCCACTAGCCTGGTATTTGTATCGTCCACTGTAACGCAATCTTCTAGGCAGCACTGAAAGCGGTTATCCAATTCGAGCTGAAAGATTTCGGGGTCCATAAGAGCACTCACGCACCGAGCGTGAACTTTATCAGACGAGACCGATGAAGCCTAATATTAAGGTTTAGTGTGCCTCTTAATGAATCTTCCGATGATCACTGTTAGATTTCTCATTAGCGATCACAGATACATCACTGAACAGCTATCGCTTAGTCGACATGACGACATTGATCTTATTTTTACTGGTACAATCCAGGCTAGTTCAGGTCTACTCTCTGAAGAGGTTAATCATGTAGTCTTTCATTCAGTAAAAAGGTAAATTTAATATGTATGTATATAGGCGGACCTTTCCAGGCTCCAAAACCCTGGCTGCTTATTATGTATGCGTCCTTATGACTTTGTAGGCTACATACCTGCTGAGCCATGGGACCTGGGTTTAAATGCCCGTCGAAGAATATTTTTGAAACCCTTAAATTATTACTATTCGGCTCTTGTCGTAGTGTATTGTATTCCTTGTCTCTGCAGTGTACATTTCACTATTCTACCGATCGTATCGCAACATGTGTGGTTTGAGCTAATTTGCGCATACACTTGCGGTACTTTAATGTATTTTGCGCAGTTGAAAGTCGTAGTGGCAAGCATTTGGGAGTAGTCGCTTTGGTCGAAATCAGAAGACGCTTTAATAAAAAAATCATTTCACCATTTTTGGAGTGAATCGCAGAGCCGTCACTCTTGTATTAGATTATTTGAATATCTTAACAAGAAGGTTAGGTTCACAACAAGAAAGCGAAGATGGCATCGGAAAAAAAGAGTTTGTATAAATAGTTTAATCGTCTAATAAATCAGGCTGAGCCACCAGCCATGATTTATGTAATATTTAAGCCAAAGTTCATTTGTGGATTTGTAAAGACCTTTATTAAATTACTGTATTAAATTGTATTAAATACGAGCTCAATAAAATTTTCTTAGCAACATAAAGCCTAACTGTTATGTGATAGCACGTTTTCCATTTCGTATGTTTGTTTAAAGATATATAGAAGGCGTAAAGTCGAAAATGCTTACTAAAATAGCGTGGGAACGGATAAATTGTTGTAAGCCTAAAACCGATACATATATATGAATATTGTACTGTTTAATTAATGTACACGATAATATTTGCGTTGCGTTTTGTTAATGCCTATACATAAAAAATATGGAAAGTATTCCGTTACAAAATATTGTATAATATAAAATTAGATTGTGTAAAATACACCAAATTTTAGAAAATTATTGTACGCCGCAAATATCGTCGCCGATTTCAACAGGTGTAGAAGTCTAGATTCTAATTATGACAAGCTCAAGTAAATGTTCACCATTACATAAAAAATTCTATCAAAGACATTTCTTAGCTAAATAAATCTTCCTGATTATTGTCGATCGATTGAAGAATCATGATTAAGGGAATTACAAAAACAATCTTTAGTAAATTCTATATTTGTCTAGTTCTGTGCATAATTTTCTATTAGAATAGTTTTTCTATTAAAATTCACACAGAAGAATAGAAGTTATAAGAGACTACATACTCGTACATATGGATAATGATCACTTTAAAATTATTACATATAGAAATCAATAAGTTGTCAGTTGTTGATTCTTCTAGTACCTCCTTGAACGGGAGAGAAACAAGGACCCCCTTGGGTTGCCGCGAGCCTCTTTCTAGTTGCCGGGAATCTCTATTACTAACAGGGGTCGGAGCACAGCACAGCAGCAGCCAGCGTCGTTGCACTATACTTGCGAGTGATTATTTTTACGTGCGAATGGTGCACTCCTGCGAAACAAAAAAAATGCCGTATTCACCACGCCGGACAAGCGGATTGGTGAATGCAGTGCTAGTTACCCGCACTTATGATGCTGGTTGCCATCACGCACCACGTGTATGAAGTTTTCATGCATTTGAAGAAAGAGATAGGGGAGGGACAACGCACATGCATCTTGAACCATCTAATCAAGGACGGATATAGTGCCGCAGCTACCACTCACCATCAGCTTGATCGTGTCAGTTATTCATTATTCAAAAAATTTATATTATTGACTATAGAAATATAATATATATTTCATTCAGATTTAAAAAGGTTAAGAATTCTTCTAACCTTTAAGGTTTCCTTGAGAAATGTACAGCTGTTGTAATAACAGTACCGTTGATCCCGTCTCAGTTTAGTTCACTTTGTAAGAAAACAAGAAAGTCAAGTACCCTGGCGCTCCATTGTCTATCTCGCATTGTTTATCCTGACCCACCTTTATCAACTTATAATGAGCAAGTACATTTTCTTGTGCACACAATTTTTTTTCTCACAATCATTTTAGCCTACTGCTAAACAAAGACATCTTTAAAAAAAGGTCTAACAAGACGTGTACATAATTCTTGGAGGGTTTACCCATTCTCAGAACGCTGGATACACGAGTTGCCGTGTGCAGTACCGTTACAGGTCTGTGAAATTTAGGTTTGGCAAATCCGATTGAATTTTCCGTCGTTAATCGGTCGCAAGAGCCCCGTTTATTTTAAGTTTACAAGGTATGAAATTGAAACTCTCCTTTAAAGCCTCTTAAGCCCAAGTGATAAACGATAGTTTTCCCTAATCAATTATAAAATACTACGCGAAATAGAGTTATGACTAAACATTATCCGTTAAGAGAGATTAAATATTTGTTTTGAATAGATTAGGCTTCAACTCAATGTCAATCAACTTTACCATTTAGTAAAAAAAATATATTAAGTAACTAATCAGCGACGATGCTCGTCACTAGTCACTCGTCATGCGTGATATAGCGTACCTGATTACTGAGTCATATAACCTGAGTTCGATGACCTGCTAAAGCAGTTTGTATTACTCAGACATTATTTCTTTTGGGTTTTAGTCCTATTTCCATGTAAACTCGAGTTACATCTCTGACAATGCATTCAATGAAACCGACTGAGTGCCTCTGTGTGCGTACATTTGCGGCTCTTTCATAGTCGGCTGCTGATAATATTAAGAAATTGGTCTTATGGTTAAAAATTGACAAGGACCACATATTTCTAAATATTTAGTATTTAAAATTAAAATGATTAAAGACATTCGAGAACCAGTTGATATGGAATATTAGAATAATCGTCAGCAATGTCGAAAAATAAAGATTTTAATTTTTTTTTAAATCTAAATCTTTGTAATGTAGCTATTTCATATGGAAAAGGTTCCATTAAAAAAACATAATTGATAAAGTTTTGTTAAATTTTCATTTCTCATAATTAGCCTAAGCTAATATATCATCAAGATTAGTTATCTTACTTTAATATTGGCTTAGTTACATTAGCAGTTGTATAACACTTGAATTTTCATGTTAAGAATATCATTGATGAAAAGTTTGAAAATAAAAGACTCGAAAATTGTTAAAGTTTCTTAAAAGTTAACCTTATCAAAAGTTCAAAACAATATTCGATTTGAAATATAGTAAATTTCTAGGCACAAGAAGTTCGAACTTGTTCATACTAAACAGAACAGGGGTATAGGACTGTTATTATTAAAAGTGTGACACAAAACTCACATATATACTTCGGGAACATTACTGATACCGGTTTTTATATTGTGTATAACACTTATTTATCTAATTTCTAGTATACGAGTAGGATATTAGAAAATTAACATTTATTTTATTTACCTAATATTACAATATTTATTGTGTTTAAATAATGATTTAGTATACTCGCAAAAAATATTAAATTTACGATATTGATACATTTTATTATTTCAATTTAAAAATTATATGGATTAAAAACAAATTATATTATTATATATTATATTATATATCTGTGATTATCCATGGGCAGCGTGTATGTGCAGGCGTCGGTGAGAGGTCATGAACATACCGCCTCAACTTGTAGTAATGTAACGATCGTAAAGCGGTTGTATGAATTAATAGTTCACTGTCGGGCATAGACCTCTCTTATAAGAAGGATTTGCTATAATCGCCTCGCTGGGCAAGTGGATTGTCGATAGAGTTCCAGGCACCTTGCACCTTAAACACTGCTGCCCGTAATCTGCTTAAGTTTGGTCTGGTAGATAGTTGTTGGAAGCCATTACTTTCGTTTTTCAAGGTTTTCCTCTTAGTCGCATCTTATGACACCCACGGGAAGAAAGGTAGTGGCAGATTCTTATGCCGATACGACACGGCCTTGATGAGGTCAGTAAACTATTATTCATGACGAATGTGGCAAGCTTAATATTATAATTTTTTGTCGCAGCGAATTAAATCTTTTTCTTTCTTAGCTTCGCCCCGTACTTTCACCTCTGTGTAAGTTCCAATATGAAGAGTACATTTTTCGAGTTACAACTATCTTCCCGGATCTTCGCACCATATCCATCGCGCCGGGGCGCCAACGTACGATCGGCTGTGTGCTAATTTAGCAGTTGTATATGTATTCATTTAATTATGTCTATTTTATACATTTTATCTGTGAACTATCAATCACATGGTGTAAAGGTCAAATGTAATGTAATTAGTGTAGTGTAGTAATGTAATTATTTTCTGAAAACAATTATTATTTTGTCAACCTATTATATTGAAATGACTCTAATTTTTTAGGATTTTTTCGCGTTTAATTCTTTTTTCTATTTCGGGTGCTTTTCAGATCTCACGGTAACGATCGGTCTGAGACACTTGGCGTCCTGAAGTCATAGTCACCACCAGTTTTTTAATATTACTTTCAGACCGATCAACGTGGAAAGTGCTCACAGCTTCTTGTGTTCGTGGGTTGAATTACCGGCCTCGAATTAAAATGTATTTTTAAAGGTTACAGGATGTTTTGCCGCTGGTAGCACCCAATCATCTGCTCTATTGAAATTAGAATGTTTAATAATTTTTAAAATCTTTTAATTAGCTACTATACTATTAGAGTTCGACTACATGTTATTTTTAAATAACTATTGCACCTTTTTCCACAGTAAGTTTTGCATAGTTAATTCATTTTAACTCAACTTTTTTTTCTGTTAGTCAAATTATACATAGTAGTCTATTTGACAAGTTTTTAACATTCACTTATTTACAAAATATTTTATTATTCTAATTTGTAAATTTTCAATATTTTGTAAACGTGACTAAAATGACTTGCCATATATACCTTTACATAAGAACCTATAAATAAGTGCATGATATACAATATACAAAGTCTTCAGATCTTCCATGTGATTTAAATAATAAAATTATCTTTACTATATTGATAATTTTGCACTAATTTCATTTACTTGTATTTCTGTCTATAACTAAGTCCTGGTATCTCAACTTTTCAACGTTTTCCAAATGCTTACAGTTACAAGCAAAATTAAGTTTAAAATTAAGTTATTTAGATATTCATAGGTAGGTCATATTATGCACATATAACTATACTCCATGTTTTTGTTGTATGTTGTTTTTTGCAATCCTGTTGTGAAGAGAATATACATGTATACACTTCTTTTCCACTATATTTACAATAATGACTTTATCACGTTTGCCCACTTTGTTTTTGTTTGCTTTTTCTATTTGTGATCCATTTTTTTCTACATATAACAGACACATTTCGTGAGTATATTACAGAAATTAATAACGTTACCAAAACTATATACATATATGGTATTTCCGAGCAAAAATGGAGTCGATTGGAGCACTTAAACTAACACTACCCTACTCACCTTTTAACTTCACCCTACTCAACTTTAACTTCATCTACTGCAATTTGAAGTGTTCTCTCTCCAAAAATACTCAGATATTCGGTCACATCTGACATGAAAATTATCTGTTGTTCCTAAAGGTTAAATGATTATCCAAACGAATTTGAATTTTGGACTGCTCAGTATCGTTAAGAAAAGAGAATAAAAATTATTTGCGGAAGCATCAAACACGTCGTGAAGGAAGATACAAAACGTAAAACGCAATGGTGAGGATGTTCTATTGTCCTGTACCCATTTCCTCGTAAGGAACAAGTAGCATACAGCCAGCTTCGTTTCTTCTTTCTGGGTATTGACGATGCAATATAAAATTGCGAATAAGTCTACGTTCGATAGTTCAATAATCTCTAAGATAGATATCCGTAACGCAATATCACGAGAACCCTCATTAACTGGTTTCGGTTCCTTGCACAGCAATTGAATAAAATAATAGCCAAATTGAATACGTGAATGTGTCGAATAGAATTCAATGTTAACAACATTTGATTTTGAAAATTGCATCAAAACTTTAAATACCAAAAATTAACGACCAAATTATAAGTTTCCCACATCATTAAGTCTTCAAAAGAATCATCATTTACTATTGCATAGTAACACATTAAAACGTCATACACACTACACTAAAAACTTCTGATGAAATGAGGAAGTCTTTCCGATCAATGATTCGCAGTTTATATAGGTAAGTTAGAATACGCAATTACCTGCTGGTTCTCCATAATCATTTTGAATTTTACTATTGGTGATATTATTATTATTGTTGAATCAACCTGTTTTTCTTATTTTTTTCGCAACATCAGGCATTGCACAATAACTAAGTGATAAGAAATTTAAAACGTGCATCATTGCAGAACGAACATTTAGGCAAGTATGAAACGATTTTATTCGGTTTATGTTGCTCATCTACTTAGACTACGAGTACTAAGTAAGATTTATTGACATGTTTTGGTTGAAGCGTCGTTGATAAAAAACTTGGGCATAGATTTATAACACTTAAGTTCGATAATATGATGGACGCATAATAAAACTTCACACTTAGTTCTGAGAAAGCCTTTCAACTGTTCATAACTCTGAAACTCAGTTTCAGAATTGCGCCGCAAATTCGTATCCAGCTTAAATAAAATATTATATACTAGGTGCTGAATTTGTCCACTTCGCTTCACGTCTTTGCTTGCCAAAGTGACCTCACCACGTGTTGCTGAATTTACATATTCGTGTGAGAGAGTAAACGGCTTAACTATCGACAAGGCGTGACCGCTGAGAGATTTGATTTCAATGCAACTTCTCCGTATCGCTGAGAGAAAAGACGCTTTAAACTCATCTTTGGGCATATTAAGTTTACATACGTAACATAACATAACGGACGTAACATGGGAAACTAAAACATCAAATAAAACACACAGGTGATTCGAAAGATTCTATTCGCTCTAAGAAGCTCGATCGGGGTAGTAATAGAATACCGATTTCAGAGAAGAATGATTGTAATTTCAAAAGACCGGTATAACTCAAAATAGAAGATGAATGGGTATTCCATTTGTTTAAGATCAAGTAATTAATAAAATTTAATCCAAGGTCCATACTACTTCAAAATATTTCGACATCGTTGTGAACATTCTAAAATTAAAAGTTTTAAAGCTGTATATGGGTTAACTATAACATCAGGACGTCCCCCACGTAACCACGAGTGCTGTAATACTTCGGGATCGTCGGAAACAAAAAAGTCAAATTAAGCCCGGTCGAAAGCATAAAAATTTGTTACAGTTCAATGTTTGTCGTGTATCGCTTAAACACAAAAATATTGAAATATGAATGTGTATTTTAAATGTATTTCTTACTGTATTTATTAATACGATGCTATATGGCTCAGTGTTATCAATTTCAGTGACGTTTCGTGACTACCATTTACAATCCAAATATATCTTTTCACGTTTGATGTTAAGTGTCGAGTGGCAACCTCGTATAAGAGACGATTTGAAAATGAAAGTTGAACGAGAGACTTCGATGTACTTAAAATATACTAAACATAAAACAAAAAAGCACTGTATTAGAGTATATATTGGAATTTTGGGATACACGTAAAATGAGGAAAATACCTATTTTTAATTAAAAAGGCCTAAAAGCGTTATCCTCATTGTCTTATCTGCCTAATTGTTACGTACCTCTGAGATTAGTTTTTTGCACCCTAAAAAGATGTGTGTGTTTGTGATCTGTGTGTTTATTTATTTTTTCTTAACTTTCTAATAGTCGTATAAACATTACGCGATTATACATGTATATTGAGTTTTAAACAAAATATGCCATTAAATCAACAAATTAACACGCTATGATAATTTTGGTTATTTTATTTAACATTGAGTTCAAATAACTACGGTTGGTATGAGTTCATCTAAATCTATAAATTAGCAGAATTTGCACGACTTTATGCAAAGAACTAATATATGGAATTGAGACCATGCCAATCAACAATATGCGTATTTTGGGCCAGAAATTTTCAAAGATGCTAATTCAGTCTCAACAACAAGAAAAGAATCGAGAATACCATAAAAAAACTGCGGTTGTCAACCCGCTCGCCAGGAGTGGCAACTATGGCGAAACCTCGTCTATGATGAGAGGTAAAGAGCAATGGACCCTAGTCCCGGCGTAATCACTAGTCTAGGCTATGGTGGCAGCCATGGTAATGGCGAGGCAGGGGGTGCGAAGAATCTATAGCTGGATTCTAACTGCAAACCTAAACAACTGGTCCTGGCAACATAAAACGCACGCACATTGATTAGTATTATCGCGTTGTCCGAAGACAGGGGAGGAGTCGATAGTCCTCGAATCCTCGAAAGGAGGTATCGGTTTTATCATTCACAGGTCTCTCATCAACAACGTGATGACGATCGGAAGCGAAAAAAGCGATAGAGCGAAATAATGGTTCCAAAGTCTTTGGCAGGGATCTGTCTATCAGATAGATCCCGCTGGAGCAGAGATTTTGAGTGAGATCGAAAGATTCTACGGACAGTTTGTACACATCTTCGTTGGAACCACAAACTGGTTATAGCGCGATAACAGCCAATGAGTACGTATACCTGGGACAAACTGTCCGATTACGATAGTCCAACTTCGACCCAGAAGTCAATCGACGAATACAACTCGGCTGGGCTGCGTTCGGGAATCTACGTCATATCTTCTCGACGTGTATACCTCAAAACGTCAAGAGCAAAGTATGCAATCAGTGCGTGTTGCCAGTGGTGACTTATGGAATCAAGAGGTAACCTGCAGTGGCAGGCCGTATGAGGAAGCTCAAAGTTGCTTGGCGACCTATAGAAAGTGTGTTTTCATTCGATAGAGTCTCGAACGATGATATCCGCAACAGAACTAGGATAACCGATACAGTCTCTAGGATCAGCAAGCTGAAGTGGCAATGGGCCGGCCACAGAGCTCGCAGAACTGACAACCGGTGATAAAAAAGGTTCTCGAGTGGCAGCCACGTACAGGTAAACGCAGTATAGGACGACCACAAGATGGAATGAGGACCTGCACTGTGTTACGGGAAGACTTGTAACAGGCTGAAATTATGATATTAATGTACATATATTGTGAATTTTATATGGCTGGATGTCATACAAAACGACATAGATTCTAACGAATTCTTGTTGAAGATACTCAATATCTAGCAAAGTGGAGATATCAAAAAAAGAAAGCCGATCCTGGTTTTAGCGGGGATTAGTCTAAGAAAGAAAAAAAGTCATTTCCAGCTCCAAACCCTCTTCAAATATTTAAGAAAGTACTTTACCCAGGCCTGGGCACCTTGCTATTGATTGGTGATGAATTAACTATTTCGAAAATACCCGAATAATAACTACCATAGTAGAGTTAAGACTCTAGACTCTTCTATGCTAGGCAAGCCGATCGACGATTGTACCAGGTTGTTTTTACTTACTAGACACCGTCTCCGGTGTACACGCCATAACCAGTCAACGTATCTGGTTATGGTTATGGCGGGATCAGCATTGAAGATCGACGAAGACCAACTAAAACCCCCACGGTAGATACGCTGTAGGCCCGGTGGCCTTTACAACTTCAGCAGTAGAGACTCGTAAGCAGAAGGGCCGCAAGTTGAGTATAGTAAAAAGAGCAACGACGCTGCTAGCGCTGCGTCGCGCTCGGTTAACGAAAGGAAGACTCGAATAAAACTTAGGGGCTCACAACAACCCAAGGCCCCTCTTAAGGAAGTAAAACCTCGGCTAAAGTTGCAATCGAAGTGGGGAGAACTTTGATGTTAGAAATGGCTTTGCGCAAGGGTAATCCTCGTGTATGGCATGAATCTGTGACCGCGCATACGAACAACAACGCGGCGTGAGACATGTGTGCTGACTCTGAGTGAGTGTGGAATAATGTAAACGGGTGTTGTGTCCGCGAACGCATTATTGTGTAACGTGATGAAGTAATCTTCGTCGATGATGACGTTCTTGGGGCGTCTTTTGTCAGACGGGTAATTGAGCGCAGGAGAGTAATTTCCTAACGCCGCTACTAATGAATTAGGGTGATCCTTCAACTTTCCGAAATATCTTGTAGTTATTTCTTTAAGGGTGGGCAAGAGAGGACAGACTTAAATTGCTGTGCAAGTCTACATTAAGCATGTAATAAAGTGCGCATGAAGCGTTTCTGAATCACTAGAAGCTTCTCACGCTTTTATAAGACTGGCCTGGCAGAAAAACGGCGTGAAGTAGAGGCATCTTGTGCTTCTGCGTTTCGTTCGGTGAGTGAGGTAACCGGAGGCCCACATCCCCTCCCTATTCCCCTTCTCTAAATTTCTTCCCTCCCATCACCCAATATCTTAAAAAGGCGGCACCGCACCTACAACACATATGGTCTTGCAGATGTATGTGGCCACGGTAATCACTTACCATCAGGTGAACCGCTTGCTCGTTTGCCGCCTGTTAGAAAAAAAAAAATAGTTCGTATGCAAGTTTTGTACAATAATATTTTATTTCTTAGTGACATTTTGTGAGTTTTATTCGTAAGGTAATATAGGCGACCAGATATAATGGCCGCTTTATTCTTTACGTTTCTAATGAAGAAACTTCCAACACCCAGGGTACGCGTTGAATAGTTATATCGAATAGAATTTGCTTGATAGTTTGCGTTTGGAGACGCGGTAAGGAAAAGGACTGCCTTGCCTTTTTCCGGGTTGACATCGATTCTACATGTCACAAACCAATCGCTAAGTGCGTTGTCTGTGGCTTAGCGGCGAATGTAAACCCGCGATTCTTTAATATCGGAGGCGTATAGGGTGGTGTCGTCGGCAAAAACCGCCATGTCGATTATTCGTTTTGGGAAAATCGATAGTGTATAGCTTGTAGGAAGTAGGCGAGAGAACCGAGCCCTGCGGAACGATGGCCTTTATGGGTCTGCTGTCAGAGAGGGTATCCTCAACTTGATAACGAAAGGTACGATTTGTAGGCTTGTATGATGTGCACAAGCCTGTCTGTCCTAAGTGTACAGCATGTACAGCAAGCCGATGTGCCAAACTTTGACGAATCCCTTCACGACATCGAAAAAGTGAGCCTCCCGGTTGTTCGGGTATTCTTGGAAGCGCTCGAGTACGTGCTCCGTGAAGCGGTGCTCTTGCTGAACACAAGAGTATTTGGCTCGAAAGCAAACTGCTCGTTTGGGAGTAGATTTAAAGACTGGATGTTGTCCTTAAGTCGGTTGAGAACTATGCGTTCATAGATGTTTCCCAGAGAGCTGAGGAGACTGATAGAACGACAGTTAGGTTTTCTATAATCGGTAATTTTTTTTGTATCGTTTTAGTTATGTATAAAATATATGATGAGAGTTAATTATTTCTCGACTATTGTTAAGTTCAAAGTAATGTACCCATTATCTGCTTAGTAGCCCGACATAAAAAAAATCTTATAACTTACAACAGTAAAGATAAGGTACGTAATTGATTTCAATCAATCACATGAATGTTCCGTTCATTGGGTAAAGCTATTTGTGTAATATGTAGGTAAATGTGTTTTTAATGACACATATTTTCGTTAAAATGTGACATTCAATTATTCCAAAATATACAATACATTTCTAACGAAAATAATAAAAAAGAAAAAGAAATACTTAAAAAAGACTGCCAAGAATTCTTACATACACAACAACGAAACATACGTACACATATAATATACGCAAACCTATAATATCGCAAGGGTTTGGTAAAGAAATAAATACTTACAACTTTTAATTCAGTTGAAGCACACACTCTTTATAAAAAATGTATGCAACATCAAAAGGTGACTGGATTTAGTTTTTATTTTAATATATAGTCGAAAAGTTCGGACGGCGTTGGTGAGGTGGAAATAATGGGGGAATATCCATCCGTATTTGCCCAACCCTAATGCTCAGACATTATGGGGAGCAGCATCACTAGTGCGAGGTTATCGGCACTGCGCTTAACCTTAGCCTTACCTATCTTACCCATCGTGTTGAATATAGGAAAAGTGAATCTTTTCTTATTCGAAAATCGAATCAAAAATATTACGAAAAGTATTTTTACTAAGTACTTACTGTACTGTACTGTACTTAGTATATTTATACACTGTATTTATAATCATAATTAACAGCAAAATGAGTTGTCCCGTACTTTCATAGGCCTTTCTCAGGACTTTCATATTGCATTCAAACCCTCATTTTACCCGGATTGATGTGATTTTCCGTAAAATCTTTTGCCAGCGGATGACTGTCAGACACCTACCAGTTACATGTCAAGTTTTAAGGGTTTACGGTTACTGAGATTTCGTTATTAGTGAATGATATTTCGCTTTTAAAATATATACATATCTAAATATGTATATATCTTTGTTTACTCAATTCCTGTGTAAATTATTTTTATTTTGACGAATCAACGATTTGTAGTAAGTGTTTATATTTTTAGTGAAAGAACGCCATGAAATATTTACATATTTTGTTCAGAGAAATTTCATGTTACTAACTTAAGTAGTTACTTTAAGTGCTAGAAAATTTCTTACTTAGTTTCTAAAGAGAAGACAAATGGGTTTAAGTTAAAGAATTATCGCACTGCGAATGCATTCCATAGCATGGCTACTTGCCAATCTTACTTCGAGTCTGAATTAACTGGGGCATATAATTTTCACTAATCAGTTTGTTTTCCAAAAATAATGGACAATTTTACTACTGCAGAATTAGTTTAATGTCTGATTTTGGAAAACAAAACAACCCTTCTTGTGTACGTAAGACGTGGTTTGCCGTGACACCTAAAAAGATAATTTAGACTTATTATTAAATATGCTACCACTTGTGTGATTCTAGCAGTGATTCTACTAGCCTTGCGATCTACACAAACACCGAGTCGACGCTGCAGTTTAGTTACATTTTCGTATTCAATAACATTGCTCACGCAGCACTAGCGCCAAAGAATTTACGGCTTTTGTTAGAACTAATTAAGATAGACAATTCTTGTATGAAAAACGGTATTCGCTATGCCCAAACAGCCTGTCCTTCGGCGATCGAGACTGGTTCAGCGTTGAGCACTGCCACGAATGTTTACATTAGAGAATATTATGGGAACTTAAATGTATTATTTTGTGAATAATATTTTGTTTTTAGTTGCTGCATTTTTAACGCCTTTTTTATGAGTATACTGCTATAACCTATTTAGAGAAGGCCTATTCCTGAATGAAATATTTCCAGACTGACTATCAATCTTCGGAGAATCTAAACCGATATATAAAATTCTTTGTATTTATGTATAAATGTATGTATATTTGAACGGACTTAAAATTCTTAAATTAAAAACAATTTCACGGGTTTTGATAGAGCTGTTTTTAAATATTTCTTATAGTTCCAGATATAGAATGCTCTTTTATCTTAATGTTTACAAAAATTGGTTTTTAGTTTTTAAGACAACGCGCGTAGGACCGAACAGGCATGAAAAAAATTTAGCTATGGCTTAGACCATACTATGCAATAGGATATAGGATACTTTTAATTTCAATTAAGAGTTATCTTGAGACAAGACAAAATTGAGATTACGTAAATGCGTTAAAATTAATCCATACTGGACGTGGAATGAATGCTTTTCTAGTTTAGATAATTAATATTCGTGCCTTATAGCACGGTGCATTTTAATTTCACCGCTTGTACAATTAATTACACGGGATTTATGATGGTGAAGTAAGTAGCTTGACATTTTATCTAAATAAACGGTTTTTCATATTATATTTATTAATTACAGATTAAGGTTCCTTGCATAAAAGTGATAATTAGTGTGTAGCATAATTTTTATTCTATTAATTGTTTTGTGCAGTGGAAAATATTGAGTATCGTAATAATTAAGGTATAAAAAGTATAGGATTACACAGGATTAAACATTTATTTTAACCACAAAAAGATATATTCCTATTTTCCGAAAGGCCATAGAAGGCCTATTAATGTCCCACTCATAATTGACATCCTGTGGATGAAAAGATTTATGCAAACTTACTACACGCATTGGCTAATTCACAAACTTTAACTATTTTTGTATTTCTGACTAACAACTCTAATTTTTGTGTGTCCGTCCTTACTGATTCGGAAACTCCTTAAGGAAGAATAATTATATCTAACTTTTACTTTTAAACTTGGCGTCTTTTGAACTAAAAATATTTTTCGCTCTCTCAATAAATTATCGAATGCATCTTTATATTGCAGATGAAGGTGCATCTAATTATGATAACTACTTAACTTAAAAAACTTAATATTACCACTGCTGGTGACGGCAACGGGGAAAGAGAGTGGTACCTACCGAAAACGGTGCATAGACAGAGAAGTAGCCTATCAACTAGATTTCTACCTTAAAACATAAATTTGATAATTGAAAATAAGTTGGTACTGAAGGACATCGTATTATTGTATTGCCGACTTAAAAGGGGAAACGGAATGAAAATGTGAGCACGCGAAAAGCTTTAACTTTATTAAAGTGTATTACCATAAAAGTTTATGTAGATACTGTTGTATGGGAATAATAAGGAAGGAAAAAATACATAAAACCGCGCAAAGTAATTGAAAGTTATGGATGTGATAATAATAATCTAGTAAAGCTCCGACCGTAACTACTCGACATCAATCAGTAAAAGTAGATTTCACATTATATAGTTAATTGTGATTTGGATACTTTCTTGGAAGATTAATATCTTATTTGACTAAGAATATATTATTTTAATATATTATGATCTTCTGAGACTTCATTAGCGCTTCACAGCATACAGGTTCCTTCTCAAATGTTTGTTTGCTTAACACAAAATAATTCGCCGTGTATCTGCTGTAAGATAATCTGCTATCCCATCACGACTAAGGAAAATGCTGATAACAACCCATTTCCTCCTACAGATGGCGGAATAACCACCTAAGTATATACAATAATATGTAACGTATGATACCACCACCAGGAGAACAGAACCACCTTAAATAGATGATTACGGCAGACAGCACAATTTAGTTTTAATTTTAGCATATTCGTATGGATTAAGGAGGATTTTATTTCATAGCAAAATGGTAGATTTTGTATGCCTCATTCTGGAATTTGTAGTAAAATATAGATTTACAAATATTGAAGTGGCTTCTTAATTGAAATATGGAGCTTCTTACCTCTCGAAAAGTTATCGGAGAATAAACTAATATATTTCTATGAAAGTCATAACTTTTCAAAAAGTGAAAACCTCGGCCATGAAACAAATAGGAAAAAATAAAAAATAAAATATTGAGTGTTGGAGTTGGCGTATAAGTCTATTTTTAAATATTCTGAATACAGACACCGTTTTTTTACAATTTTATAAAAGAATATCTTTCCTCTTTATGTATTTAATGTTACTAAATGTTTATTTCTTATAAATTTCTGCAAATACTCGTTTGATGTTATCAACCTACATCATCGGCAATTTGCTAGTGTCATTTTAGATATAAAACGTAGGTTTCAATATAAAAAACGTTCTACGCTAGCAGCCTGTAACTACTCCACTACAGGACATAGGCATCTCCCATAAGGAGGCCTCTCTTGTTTCACATGATATAAATTAAACAGTATACGTTAATATAATAAATAAATAAGTTCTCACGATCTTAGACCCAATAAAAAATTCAAGTCAAAGTGATCATTGTGATATTCCAACATGTTAAAAATATTCTGGATGGTAGGACTCTTTTTCTGCCTGGGAGACGTCTGGGTCCTGCCATACATCTTATAGGTTAATGTTTATTTACTATCTAGTTGAAATTTTTCTTTTTTTTATGGGAAAGCATTGCAAACGAGCAATCGGTTCACCTGATGGAAAGTGATTACCGTCGCCCACGTACATCTGCAACACCAGAGGAGTTGCGGGTGCGTTGCCGGCCTTTAAGGGTATTTGGGTGATGGGAGGAGGATGAGGAAGAAGATGGAGAGGGGGGGGGAGCGGGCCTCCGGTTACCTCACTTACCGAACGAAACACACAACAATAAGATGCCGCTAATTCACGCCGGTATTCTGCGAGATCGTGGTATAAACCCGGTCGAGCCGGCCCATTCCAACAGCAGCTAAAGTCGCCGATTGGCTCTACCACGTTCAAAAAGTATCTTGCAGTGAAGTAATTAATTTTTCTATTATATCGTACATTCATTTCTCAGAAACTAATCAGTATTAATTTAGCGGTCGAAATTACCTACCTTCGTGATATAAACAAGCACGAAAATAATTTTACTGTAATTTCTGGTACTCCGGGATATAAATCGGATATAAAGGTTAAATGAAAAATGGCTGTAACTAGAACATGAGATGATTTTTAAATATTAAAAATCATCTCGTGTATTATGTTATATATCTTGTGTATTTTTAAGTTGCTGGGTATAACTTTACATGAAATCGAATGATTAATTACTTTACTTTCGATATTAGTATTTTAAAACACGACAAAAGCTTTTACTACTATATTTTACTATTATATTAGTAAAAGATTTTTTTAACATATCAATTTTGAATACGTTTCATATTCTGCGAATTCTAGGAATTCACGTTCGGAGATATGGATGTCGTAAAAGTTGATAGAAAGAACGAATGTGTAAATGAAGGGATGAGCAGTTCGTTACTTAAAGGGGATCGTTACATGAGACACAAAAATCTCGTTATATTATAGACAGATTTTTCTAGTATTTCTCTTAGGCGACAGAAATGCTCTTACTGAATACTAGCTTAGTGTTCTGGCACATCGTGCTTCATTCTATATATTACAAAATGTTAACCGTAGGTACAGTAACTTATTACTGGCATTTCATCTCAAAGTGTTGTCACCTGTTTAAACAAAGTGAATCACTATATATGCGATGTTTCCGGGCTAATAAAAACTATTTCTGTATTTTTTCTTCTTATTTATTTATTTATTAATTTACGTTCACCAACAAGGATTAAATCAATAGAAGATGCAATATTTAATAAAATTATGACATTTTGCAAAATGTAGCCCTAATTAAAGTGCAACATGCAACGATTATGCATACACATATGGAGGAACATTTTATTTATCTCAATTAAAGTGTGATCGCGAAATTACACCGGAAAAAAGAGAAAGCAGTTTAATTATAGAAAAAAACTTGAAAATTGATTATGAACTATTTTTATTTATTTATTTTTTATTTAAAATACTTTATTGCATACTAGTTAAATAAAAAATGGTTAATTCATTTGTCATTTGGCTCCGTAATTTTAAAATAACTGTCTGCTCTTTCATTTACTTCTATCAGTCACCGCCTACCTGTATTCTTTCTTATCCATTTAATTCATTCAGTGCTGCCACTTTTGGGTCGGTATATTATCTAAACTATATACGATGTATATACTTATGAGAACAACATGCATACCAATGTGCTTGCCGAGTAGCATACGATGATCTAAATTATAGCAGAAATCTATTTCGATAATATTGACATATTATCAGAATAGATTTACCGAATTCCATAGACGATGGTGATACAACCATAGCAATGCTGCTATCATTAGTGCGTGCCGCGCTGACCAAGCAACCTGCGAGACGAATATAGACATTTCTCTCATGCAAGACATGACTGTTTTATTTACATCTAAGAAAGGTATTTGTTTAAAGTAGACTCAAGCTAATAAAAGCAAAAAAGTAAAAGTAAGTTAAGTTATTACTTGATGATTGCAATAATGGTATTGTTTATATTTTTAATTTTCCGTTTTGCTTTCGGTATTATATAAATCAAATTAAATGACCGTGTAACTGATCCAACCCACTTTACAGTACATAGAAAGTCCTTAATTATCGTAATACGACACAAAAGTAAATGCAGAGTTAACTTAGATCTTATACTCGAATTAAGTAATCACGCTTATTTCATATACCATCTTAATAGTCGTAAAAAGAAGCCGATGCCTATGACAATATCGCGAAGGACTATCTTTTATAGTCCACAAACATAAACGAAACAAACCTTCGTAAAGATCTTACATCAATAAATTGGAAGCAAATGGAGACCCTTTCAGATATTAACGACCTGATAATGATATATAAATTTTTTTTTTTAGGGAATAGCGGCAAACAAGTAAGCGGTTCACCTGATGGTAAGTGATTACCGTCGCCCATGTAGATCTACGACACCATAGGTACTGCAGGTGCGTTGTCGGCCTTTAAGGGTATTTGGGATTGGGAGAAGCATGAGGAGGGAGATGGGAAGGAGGAGTGGGCTTTCGGTTACCTCACTCACCGAACGAAACGCAGAAGCACAAACGGAAACCTAATTAATTTGCCTAATCTTGGCATGAAAGAGTTTGACGTCAGTGAATTCAAGTAATTAAAAAAAAATTCAAATTCTTCTGAATTATGCCGACTTGTGTTCTTCAAGTTTGTAGATCACGTTTTTACAAATTACAAAACACGACCTTTGCTTCTTTTCGCAAGTAAAATTTATTTAATTAAATAATTTAATTTGCCTTTTCTTATAATATAAATTAAAGATATTTAAAAAATATTGTATTCTTTAAAGTGCTATCTATCGGTGTTTAGTATATATGGCATCTGGTTTAAGGTGTGTTTATTATATCTATAAATAATAATTAGAAATAGGTTTATATACTAGGTTGAACAATAAGTTTTTGGAATTGGATACATTTTTTTTTTAATTAAGTTATAGAAATGTATTTATTTTATTGCCATTAACACAAAATAATAAAAAAAAAATAGTTTTAGTCTTTTGGCAGAAATTTGATTCGTGTCCAAAATGGAGGAAGTGGAACTTCATAAATATTCCTGCGTGAATTTTTTTTCTACAAAGTCTATTTTTTAAGAATTGATGTCTACTTTGGGAGACAATGCTTCGTCTTATTCTGCAGTAACATATCGATTCGCGGAAATTAAATGCAGTAGAACCGCCTATAACGACGATACTCTCCGAGCGGCCAACCATCGCTGCTACTAAAGAAATAAAAAAAAATTGGTAATTATTGTTGAAGACCCAGCATCTTTTCGAGTACGTTTCGTGACGGCTTATGAAACGTGGGTTCACCATTTTGAACCGGAGACGAAAATTCCCATGAAAAAAAACACGAAAAAACTTTTTCTCCGATTTATAACTTCTTGAAGTAAAAACTTCTTTAGGCGTAACATGCACACTTTTTCCGGGCAGTGAACTAAACTGAGTCGGCACACTCGGGTCTTTGACAACAAATCAAAATAATAAATAATATAATTCATATAACATAAACCTGCACAGTGTTGCGGAAAGTCTATGGGTGCAGGTGGCACAGGACCGAGCTTTGTGGCAATCTTTGGGTTGAGGCTTATACTCTGCAGTGGACTTGTGCAAGACTGAAATGATTGATGATGAAATAACATCAATTTAGTTACTGCTACATACATATTTTATCCTCTCGTTCGCTTTCATATGTGTCCACATGTACTCCGGATTGTTGACATTACGATCAACACATAAAAATTATGTTAGCTTATGACCATACAATAAAAGAAAAAACTTATTCGTTTTTATATGAATTTTTACAAATTAGAAAAACGTATAAGTTTCATTCATGGACAACTCTAATCGTTAAAATTATGAGCGAAATTATAGAGTTTGTAAATGTGGTTCGCAATTTAGGCCTTCTCGTGAATGATAAGCTACAGTTTGAAAACCATATATTAAAATGTCAGTAGAAATTGCTTTTATAGGTAATTTTTTTAGGTATTGTACCAAATTCTTACTGTATACCGCGAAAGCTTTTGCAATATGTACAGACCGCCCGTTCAAGATATAGTATTACAATTCCCCCCGCACGAATGTCACCTCATACATTAACTAAGAAAGAAAAATAATATCCAAGAAAACTGCACTATGCCACTTTTCTATTTGGTATTATGTAAAATAATATGACTCTTTATCTTATATATATATATGAAATTCGTTTGCCCAAATGCTCATGTTCATAATTTTCTATGAAATTGTAACATCTTGTCAACAATTACGTCTTCGAATGTTAAAAATTAAAAGAAATATGTTTTATAAATTACTTGTCGAAATTAACAAAACTTTTTTCATCAATAAAAAATAAATTTCGTTTTGGAAACATTCTGGGATAATCGACAATAAAACAGACGATCGTAATTCGGAACTACATTAATAGCACTGATGACGCTAAGGACAGATAAGTAAGTGGAAGAGGAATATCTCGAAGAAAACCAAGAGAAGCGGAAGAAAAGAAGAGGAAAAGGAGGAAAAAGACAAGAAGTGAAGGAAAAGTGACCAGTGCAGGAAAAGCCAGAGTATTGGTTACTGGCAAGAAGACCCGTGAAAGATCACCTGCGAGGCATAGCACATTGAGGGGGAAACTCTGTAAACTTTGTAAGTGGACAAAGTTTAAATACCTGCCTTTTCTCTAAACCCGTAAGCTAGTAACAATATTATTCATACCCGTAGAGTACGCTAGTATGGACAATAGTAGTCATACTTTACTGTAAGGGCATAAAAACTTTCGCTCATCACCTTTACATTGGTACGCAGTAGGCAGTAATAAAATCTTATCCATACAGTAAGTTATAACAGAAATAGGCATATACAGTCTCAAGTCTCAACTCGGCGTCAATTGCAAGTTGACAATTACAATCTTTAGTAAGGCTCTACGTCTTTTAGGCATGTTAGTCTGGACAGTAATTAACCGGAGATCACACTATCACTCACAGTCGAATAATAAAATTATCTTTAAAATTATCTAATTCTTTAAAAAAAAAAGCCATTTTAACTATATTGTAAGTAGTTAGGTGTTTATAAAATTTAGAAACATTAACCCACTCTACACTACATTACTAAGTATAAGGTCATAAACAAAATGTAATATCTATATATCAATAACAGAAAAAATCCTATAAAAAAAGGTTCTACTCAAGTGTTTGTTGATTTACTCGTAATACGAAGCATTAAGAATGTTTTCTAATGTATGGCACTTAGTGTACTACGATTATACACAACATGATCTTCAAATAAGCCCTTGTGTGGTTTTTCCTTTCCTTACAAACAACAACAAGCTCGGTAGCGATAAACTAGTCACGTCTACATTTTATTGTTTGTGTCGCGCTTTGAATACAAACCGTGGTAGGGCTCGACCGGGGTAGTACCAGACCTCGCAGAATACCGCCGTCAAGTAGAGATATCTTGTGCTTCATTCGGCGAGTGAGGTAACCAAAGGCCCACGGCCTCCCTCTCCCCAAACGTCCTGAAAGGTCGGCAACGCATCTGCAGCTGCACCGGCAACTGGTCCCATAAATTTCAATTACATATTGTTTTTTTTTACATATTATGTTATATTGAGGCTGAACATGCGCCGATCATTGTACCTTGTTTTCATTTGTTTTTAACTTTCCTCTTCGGCAATTTCTCTTTTTTATTTCTTTAGTGAAGAAATAAACAAAGAAAAGCAATTCATAAATCGATTATGTTACGATCTTTGGTAACCCCAGCGATTCTAAATTCTATAGAAACATAACCAAACAACTAAGAAAGCCCAATAGTGAGTTTTCAACTTAGGCTGGCTTAATTAACTTCTAACAAATTTTCATTGCACTATTAAAAAAAATAGCGCATTTACTTTACATTAAATTCTAGTTACACACTTGAACTTGTTTCACAAATTACTTATTTATACTAATACATTAAATTCTTTGTATTTATATTTCAACGGACGCAACGGAATGAAGCCATTTTACGCATTGTGCTGAATCATTTTTTTTAAATGTTTCTTGGTATATCTGATGTGCTGTAAGCTATATTATTATTATTACCAAAGCGGCAGTTTTTATATTTTTCGTTCAATCACGCCTAAAAGACTGTTCGGATATTAACTTAATTTGACAGTGATGTAGATTAAACCATGGAATTTCATGTATAATACTTTAATCTTAATCAAGAGTTCCTTTCAATCAAAATTTGCGACACGCGGACGAATCTGCTTTTTTATTCATAAAATTAATGTACAAATTATTTATAAGGTAAAGATTAAAGTAATTTGGTAAAATAAACAAACATTTAGATAAATCACGTTGAAGCGTCTTCTTAACAACAGCTTTAGATTTATGTTTCGTTAACGTAAATATGATCACGTCTCTTTTTACTATTCCATGATTAACTAGCTTTCTATTCGTCAATGGCGTAGCTCTAGATTTCTGTTTTTATTGTATTCTGTATTAACTGATCGTAATTCTCCTTCATATTTTAAGAATAACTTTCAATATTTTTATTCTACTCATGACAGAGAGCCTCGTTCTATAAAACAACTTCAGATTCGCATTCCACTACACAATACAGGCTACTGTAACTCTTCTTTTACTGTTCAAGCTACACTCCTATAGAACACCCTACCCGATAAGATTAAAGCAGCTCCTATTAGGAATACATTTAAGAGATTATGTGAATACCTAATGAATATTCGGCTTATCTATTTTAGATTTATGTCATTATGCATTTATATATTAATCTATGTATATTTTAGTATTTTAATATATATATCTATGTATTTTATATTAAAATGTTAATTTGTTACTTAATTACATAATGTGTGTTTCTATATCTATATGAATATATTATTTTTGGGAGTCCAACTATTATAGTTTTTATATTCTTTGTTTTGCATCTGCCATCTACTTTTCACCATGATAAGGGTTGACTGGTAGATAATGACAATGGACAAACTTAATGCCATTAAGATTAAAGTCAATAATAAAGAATAAATAAAGAAGTAAGTAAATTAATTAATTAATTAAGTCAAACAGTTACAGGTGAAACAATTAGTTGTGTTAATTGTGTAAATTTATGGGATCCCCAATAGTACAATTTGTATACTATATTGTGTACTACTACTCCTACTACTACATCAGCCTATTTTAATTTTCTGCTGAACTGAAGCGCAGTCCGAGATAGCGCCTGCTAAAGTCGGCACACAATTCTTGAAAGATTAGCCCATACTCACCGTGCTGGGCAAGCGGGTTGGTGAGTGCAGGACGGTACACAGGAGATGTTGCAAGACTGTATTAATTTTACAGAGTTTTAGTTGTTGATCCTTAAATGTATATTTGTTTGTAATTGAAGTAGTAAAATATATGATTTTATATATTTGTATATATTGTATTTTTGTATGTCTATCTCTGTTTGACTGGGAGATAATGCCTTTAGGCATTAAGTCCTCCATGTGTTTAGAAGTTTAAATATATAAATAAATTAAATGTTACAGTCTACCAAACACAAATTGTTTTAAAAGGGTTATTAAAATATTAAGAAAAACGGAGATAATAATAATTCCTGGGAATGGGTTTATCAATCGATGAGCTGTACCAAGCCCTTTTTTTTAAATGTATTAAACAGTAATTTTAAAAAGCATTTGATAAAAATATTATGTCGTTAAATGAATTCAGGGAAACGCTAGAAAAATCTAGAAAGATTTCATTGCCTCCGTCAGATGATGTAATGACAAACTACTCAGATCTATATCGGCCAGCAATGCTTAAATGCACCTGGGAAGCCCTACCATTATTTATTTACCACACTTGCTTTCTTCTTCCAACTTAAGAGAGGTCTTCATCTACCAGAGTTGTGCTTATCCCTTCCAATTTGAAAAAAGTCTTTATCTACCAGAGACCTATTTACCCCTTCCAATTTGGAAGAGGTATTTATCTACAAGAGCCCTGCTACTCCTTCCAATTTGCAAGAGGCCATTATCTACTAGAGTTCTACTTACGCCTTCGAACTCTTGATATGTCCTCCTGGATTTTCCCCGTTACATCTTGGTGATAGAATCCAGGATAATCAATCGTACCTTAGATAACTAAACATTCGTCCTTTCGACCATTCGACGATGCATGAAAGCTGAATGCACCTACTTCCCTGTATTTTTAATTCGGGTATAAAATGCAACACGTGATACACTTGCGGTCTTATGCTAATTAGAGAGTGAACCAATAATGCGTTACTTACTACGAGTATAATATAAGACTGGAGGAAGTATCAGGACGTTCGTGTTCCTCAAATATCGGTTACAACTCGGTCACAAGAGCCACGACTTTGCTGACAACTATGGCACACGGTTATTTGCTTAAGTAATAATAGCGATAATCTAAAAAGTATATCATTAGATAAGCAATCCTTAACAACTTCTATTAGCATATGTCTATGTCTTGTATGATTAGATATCTATTATATGAATGTTTGCAAATAGTTTTTACTCTGCATTAACAAGTCCTCTGGCTACTGATATAATGACAATGTAAAAACTTTAATAAAATATTCATATTGTAATGCTTTATTCATATGTACGTGTCACATTGTAATAATTTTATTGTAAGTTGTGAATGTCATTGTAACAAGGTCGGTTCTTCTCCGGGAAGGTCTTTTCTTGCGAACTGGTAAAGATATTGGCGATCATGAGAGTTTCAAATAAGCCTAAAATGAATAATAAATGTTTTTACTTTGAATAAAATAAGTATTTAAATTTCTAAATTTTTAGATGTTCTTGATATTCCGATAGTAAGATAGTAGTAGTAGTAACTAATCATCTGTGTAAAAATATCATAGCCGTAACGTACTGACGTACAAACAAGGAAACAAAGGCTTATACTCGTCCTACGAATACGTTACGACAGAAGAAATGGCCAGAAGTTATGATAGAGACATAATAAAAATCAAAATTAATTTAATTCTAAATTTCAACAACTTGTAAACAGTACCAAATCATGTTTTGCTTTTGCAGTTTTTTTATGAAATAGGGAGCAAACGAGTAAGCGGTGCACCTGAAGGTAAGTGATTACCGTCGCCAACGAACATCTGCAACACTAGAGACGCTACAGGTGCGTTGCCGGACTATAAGGATATCTGGGAAGGATGATGAGAACGGGGTTGGGGGAGAGGGGAGTGAGCCTCCGAATACCTCACTCACCGAACGAAACATATAAACTATGATAGATTTTATATAATATATTACACACTACTAATCCACAAACAATGCGGAAAAATGCATCATAAGCGATTGGAAGTAACAAATTCCTCAACGTCATGATTAAATTTGATCATGCCGAAGATATATTATTTCTTAAAAATTACAAGTAATTTTTTGCAACAACAACTTGTTATGTCTTGTGCAATAAAAACACCCCATTTTTTTAAAGTATCTCGTAATTATCACTGATTACAATGTTATTTGAACGTAACTAAAATGGCCATCATTAGTAACACAGTCATGCAGAAAGTAATTTCTTGGTCGTTGAACAAGCTTCATTTCCACTTTACTTTATAAAAAATGTACTCTGATGAATATTAAAGTGAAAATTACTGAATGGCATCAAAGAACCAAGGTTTCTTTAATCAACCTTAGCCAAAATCATAGGACTACTTACAACCATAGCTTTACATTTAGTTAGATAACCCGAAACACCATATCTATACCACTTTCTGATAGATTCCCAGTTATCATTAATATAATTTATGATATATGAATATTGGATATTAAGATAATTAATTTCAGATTTTATATAATGCTGAAGGTCATCTGCTTTTTTACCCATTATGACAATGAAACCTATGTTATGACATACTACTATGCCAATATATAATACAATCATGAGAAGAAAGTTAAAGTAAAACATTTAATTATTTTCAATATTATTAATATTTTTGGGGTATTTCTATATATTCTTATCTGGTTGGGTGGTACATATAAATACGTATAGATACATATAGTAAAAGTATATAATAAAATTAAATAGATAAATAAATCTCAAACAGATGGAAGACCAGACGGTTAGGGAGTAAGGGAAAGAAACCGGCGGAGTATGCTAGCGGTATCGAGGAGCACCGCCTTCTGACCGTACCGACCTACGATACCGTATTTCAGAGCGAGCTCCTGATGTATAATCCTGGCAACTAGGTTGTGCCTGTGCAGATACTCAGAGTTAGAAAACGCTGAATAACTGGAGATGACACGGCGAAGCGACTCCCTTAGGATGTATCTAATATATTCAGACAGTATGCGAAACATTTATCGATGGTCATGCATAGGTAGAATTTGACAATACGTCCATCGTCTTTATTTAAAATATCTTTCTTATAAGCAAATTCGATGATAGTATGAATATTGAATTCGCAAACAATCCTAGAAGGCGTTGATTGAAGACAACTCAACCACAATCGAAAACGATTATTAATTTGTGCTTTGAACAAATATTGGCTTTCAGCTGGAATTTGAACCCAAGTCATTTGGCTCAGCAGACATGTATGTTAACCACTTAGCTACGCGATCTACAAAGTCGTTTCACGGTCAGTGTCACAAAGCGAGTAATTAGTTAACGACACCGGGTTAGCCAACCGAGTAGTTCCAGTCTGATTAGAACTATGTAACCTTACCTTAACAGCCTGTAACTATGGCATTCCACTGCAGGATATAGGCCTCTCGCATAAGAAGGATTTGGCATAATCGCCAGGCATGGCAAGCGGGTTGGCGATCGCATCACCAGACACCTCGCACCTTAGACGCTGCTGCCCATCATCACTCTGCTATTTTTTCCTGGTATTTTCGATATGGTTATCCGGCTATCTGTCGGTAGCCATTACAATTTTCAAGGCTTTTCCCTCAGTTACCTCTTACGACAACCATGGGAAGAAAGGGGGTGGCAGATTCTCTTACGCCGACACGATACGGCAATCATCGTGACCAGCATTTCAGTGCACCTTCTTTGTCGTCATGGGTCAATAATCAAAAATCAACCTCAGTACCCATGACGACAAAGACGTCATGGGTCCTGAGGTTGATTCCCAGTCAATGAAACCCAGGTATTGTTTTGTGACATGCGTCTCACTGCATGCTGCACCTGCAGATTTTAGTTGAAGTATGTCATAGTAGTTATTAAATCACTTTTATTAATTTAAATTTTGGTGTCGAATACTCATCAGTTAGTCTAAGTAGTACATCGATACTTCTTATCTAATTTTTCAATTCATTTATTTAATTTGAATGGGGTAGCAACCGAGCTAACAGTCCAGCTGATAGTATGTAGCTATTGCAGGCCATGGACACCTCCAATCGAATAAACGACTTCAATCGAAGGATGAGTTGTCATCCCTGTGGACTAAGATGGAATGCTGCCTGTAATTATACTGGCTCTATAAAGCCTTCAAACTGGAAGGCAACAGTGATTTTACTACTGATTGGCAGCAGAAATAAGATCCCCGATCCCCACAAGATAGAGTGACTTGCACCGGCTTACAAGAAGTCGATTGATGCAGGTGGTACAGGACCATATTTTTTACAACTTATAGTATAGTAACGCATTGGACTTGTGACATGCCGTATTGTTGATGATAACTTTGTTTTAATACTACTAATTTATATAATACGTATTGTAAGTGTTTGTTAGAGGCTACTTTATTGTGAATGTAACTTCTTACAATTTTTATAAAAAAAAATGTTTTCGAAAAAATATTCCGGTTTTAAAACAATATGCGTCTAGTATTTGTCCGACTTACGCCTACAATTACGCAATTCGGAAGCAGACAATTTGCCTTGAATACCTTTGTGCTTTATATCTCTATTATGTCCCAGGCTTGACAAAAGAAATGAATGAAACGATTTCATAGCCCGTTGTTATTTGTGTCAAGAACAAAAACCTAAGCAAAATAAAGTTAAAGGAAAATAGTAAAACGGCCAGTAAGAATAGTAACCGAGCGACAATTTGAATAGACGAACTTTAAGTTTGGGTTATAGCATATTCTATTGTATGGTACTACATTCTTAAAATATGGAGCATGTAAAGTTCGAAGCGAGCGAAGCTTACAAATAAATTTTCATGCTACATAACGTTTAATTTTTTTTTATGGTAAAGGGGCAAACAAGCAAGCGGTTCACCTGATGGTAAGTGATTACTGTCATTCACGTACATCTGAAAAACCGGAGGAGCTTCAGGTGGGTTGCCAGCCTTTTAAGGACACTTGAGCATCACTCAAATATCCTTGGGAAGGGATGATGGCGAAGTGGGTTGGTGGAGGGCAGAGTGGGCCTCCGGTTACCTCACTCACTGAACGAAACGCAAAACCACAGGGTGCTTCTTCATCACGCCCGTATTCTGTGAGGTCCTGGTAGTACAACGGTCGAGTCGGCCCATTCGAGCAGCTGCAAAAGCCCCCGCTAGGCTCTACCACGCACAAACCTAAGGTACACGTAAGTTGTGGCACGTCTATTATTTTTGTGGTTAACATAAGGCAATAGTAAAACCTAGAAAAAGTATAAAAGCCAAAAACTTTAGCCGTGTAGAATGTTGAATTTTGAGCCGTGTAGCGCGACAGTGTAATATCTTATTATTTCTGTATCAGAAAAAAGTTTATATATATATAAAAAATTGTATGCCGTTAAATTTGAATCATCTGTAAAATGTTGAAAAAACTATTATTTAAAAAAATATTTTTTCTCTTTTGTTTCATTATCATATATAATCGAATTTCTTTTGGTGTAAAGAAAACGCCACCACGAACTCTACCACGAAGAAAATTGACTCTACCGACAGATGGCGAGATAACCATCTCAAAGATACCGGACCAAAATTAAGCAGACCGATGACGGGCAGCAGCGTACAAGGTGTATGGTACTGCATTCGCCAATCCGCTTGCCGAGAGTGGCGATTACAGCCAATCATTTTTACCGGAGAGCCTATGTCTATGTCTTGCAGTGGACTATCTATAGTTTAAAAAAAAACCAAAAAAAATATTTCTTAGAAAGGCAACATATTTTACTCCTTTACAACAGTGTTATACCGGAATAATATTTAATGTACGCATGGAAAATTGATTACTGCAAGTTTAATTGCTTATGTCTTATGTAGTTCTATTCGGCGCTCACTCTGGCATGTCGGCAGTTACGAATCATGCTTCATGATTCTAAATACAAAGGAACGTTCCTTTCCAACAGGAAATATATTTTACACGAATAATTACAGGTGATTAATCGCCTTTTATAAATTTTTATTTGTTTAATTAATTATTTTTATAATTCCATCTTTTATTAGTTTAATTTAACTGCATTTCAGATATCAGCTGATTAAAGAAGGAGCCTGTACATTTCCCTATGCTCTGAAAAGGCCTTCTTGACTATATAAGGCTTTGGAGGCGGTAAAGTTCATCAACCCCGCTACTGGAGACGCGTTGAGGAACTAGACGGTCGGTAAATCTTTTGTTAGAGCTTCCGTCTGATGACAGAAATAAAAAAAGAAGTGAAATATTCAAAATTAATTCAGAAAATTAATTGCAATACTCGACGCCTCGGAAAGTGTGGCATCACCAGTCTGGTGTCGCCATGGTCTTTTTTTTTCTGTGGTGGAAAATGCTTTACGCATTCTCCGTTGCTGGCCAGGATGCCTAACAACAACTAACCTAACGGGTTATGTATGGTTCGGATCTCAGAAAGAGAAACATACCGACTAAAAACCATCCACGTTTTCCGTTCGCCCGGTGGCCTTTACAGCTTCGGCGGTAAGACTCACGAGCAGGAGGCTCGTGAGTGAAAGAAAATTTTTGAAGAACAACGACGTTATATTGTTGATGCGACGCTGGCTGCTGCTATGCTATGCTCTGACCCCTGTTAACGAAGGATTTACACGTGCGTGTATGCCGTGAATCGGGGACCACGCTTTCGCCGGCGAACGCGGTAAGGAAGGGTTATACGCAGAACGCGATTTGCGTGTGAATGTGTTGTGTAATGTGTACGGGGAAAGTGACCTTGAATACATTATTGACACGGGTTATTTTGTCATCATCGTCGAAGATGACATTTTTGGGGCGCTAACAGGTGGGATTTCGCGTGCTAGTGAGTAGTTACCCACCGCTGCCACTAACGGGTTCGATTGATATTTTATAATCTCGAAGTATCTTGCAAAATCTACACTTGCGTAGGACATGATGGGCTGTACGCAAGTTTTAAATAGGTGCATTTTATGTCTTAAGAACTTTTTGCTGCGACTGTTCGGGTAAGGGTAAGGGTAAAGGTAAGGGTCTAGAGGCGGCCGGATATGAATTCTGACTTATCCTTTACAGTTTTTATATGTATTTTGAAATCTTGTTTTCGGTCTAGGACGACTCCAAGGTATTTAACATCCGTCACCCATGGGACGGGTCTGTCGAAAAGGGTTATTTGGGAGAATTTGTTTGAGGTGATATGTTTAGGGAACTCTTCTTCTGACTGAGCGTGATGGGTCTTTAACTGGAGGCCTGATTTGTTAGCTTTCCTATTATATATGCCTATGACAGGCATCCCCAAAAGGCCTCCTTCCAGGAGTTTTGTAGAGAGCAGCTGGTGAGGAGGGCATTGAATATTGCCGTCGTCACAGTCATTGACGATCGCGCAGATAGGTCGCGATCGTACATGATCGATAGCGTACGCTGCGAATTGATTAATGTTCCCCGATATAGGAGTATGTAGATAAAATAAAAGTTATTAATACAAAGGCAATATTATTTTAATCGATTGTTTTATTTTCTCACTGTTCTTGATTTTCAGCAGTATAACTATTTTTATTAAACTGGTTCCGATACGGGCTTTGTGCAAGTTAGTTACTTAACTGTAAAGTGCGTTATAAGTTTGTCCTCTAATTTAATTAACAAAGTAAAATTTCTTGCAGCATTTTAAATGACTTAGTATTATTACAGGCCATGAGGGTTTCCATATTAATCCCCAGGGGTGACAACGAATCTGTAAACTCCTTCGAATGAAGTTGTTTGTAGGTGCCCATGGGTTTCAGGAGCCACCAGTTACCATCTGTCGGACGTTTCGTTTGTCACCCTAATCCAATAATTTTAGTGGACATATTTGGTATCGATTAATATCGATAGAAATTGTCTTTAGATACTATCGATAGTATCTAAAGACAATTTGCGACTAAGCTTAAGGATTTTATTTTATTAGAATATTGTTACAATAAATAAAAAAAATTACCATCATCATAAGTCTATTCTTTGTCTATGTCCTGCGTATGAAGCGCTAGTTGCCACAATCACTACGCTTGGTTGCGTGATTGACTCGACGGTCAGAGTACCGCCCGCATCTAAGATGCTGATACCGGGATATCATAAGTAATTTGGGACTGGCATCAACAATCACAATGTATTTAATGTCGCTTACCAATCGGCCCACCCAGCGAGGTGAGTATTGGTGAATCTTTCATGCATGGCACTCCGGTTTTGTTGGCGCTTTCATGGAAAGGCCAATGTCCAGTAGTGATCTTTTACTGGCTAATAAAGTAAGTGAGGTATATTGTGTGATGTTGTGTCATCTCGGAAGCAACAACGTTTTTCTGACGTTTTCTTTAGTCTAGTTTTTCGTCACCACACGGTTAAAGTATAATGTATTTATTTTCATTCAAAAAGTATTTTTTGAATAAAAATTAATTTTACTATTTTAGTTGTCTACCTTATCGAGATTGAGCAGCATACCGGAATTTACCTGGCACCACTACGCCCTCAGAAAAAAGAAAAAAAAAGAACATGCTACATGTTCCAACAATGGGTCAAAAGGCTGTCTATTTTTTTTTTGTATTCTATACGTACTAAACCTTTGAATAATATTTTAAGTCTGGTTTAAAAAAAATTAACAAGGTATTAAGTAAAAAAGCGTTTATTTACAATACTTAACTGCTCAACTTGTACCCACTCTTCTACAGACAACATTCAAAGCAATGTTTGGATACAGATCTTTTTGGATAAAGCTATTTACAAGAAGTAAAAGTAATGATAATTTAAGATGTAACTTTTTACAACACTTAGATATTAATTTAAAAGCAAAAAACATGGTAATTCAATACCATAAACGTAACTCTAATTATTTACTAAATATTCTTCCATCAAATCAAACTTTGTTGAAATCATCAAAAAAATAAAGTTGTGGTTTATGTATTTGTGCACAGACATAGGATTTGTGTAACCATGTTACATGTTTTTCATTAAAGTTACAGGTTACCGTATGGTATCTGTATTAATAAATGATTATAAGTAAAGAGATAGCAATAGCAAATGCTTTAAAATACAAATAAATTAAAGAATGGTTGCACACCTAAAAATAATTTTTAGAAACTAATATAATATTTTCTGAAAATTATTTTTAAGTGTATGTAACAATCTCCTAATTGAGCGGTACTAAAGCAACAAGGAACATATAAGGCGATGGTAATTTAAAGTTGAAGTTGCCTAATTCCTAGGTTTTTTACTATTATTTTTTATAAAAACCACTTGTGTCTTCCCACAACGACAAGTCAATCGACGGCAGCTCATCACATGGCACCAACTTGTTCCTGTGGACATAATAATTATAATCAATTAATATCGATTATCACATGTTCTTGTGATGATGTATAAGCTCTTGTAAATTACATCTAGTATTTTCACATTCTAGATTTTTGCATAAAGAAGCTAAACATTATCAATGATTACTATGAATACTCACCCTAGCGAAATTTGTTCAAAAGCTTTTGGCTGCATCAAATGTATGTCATCGGCATTGTCACAAAGCAATCGTGCCATTGAAGTTCCATGCCGGATTGATTCAAGCTGACCTATTTAGAGTTACGCAAATTAGCTAATATAACACAGTTTAAATAAAGCATAGGGGTGTTAGGGTGGAGAAATAGGTGGTATATTCCTATATACCACTTCTTTCTCCAAATGCCTACATCATCTGCACGTGGTGCACCCTTCTAATAAACCAAAGAGGCTATGGTGAGCTTAAAGCCCAATAACCAGTGATGACAAGCAAGATCAGATCACTAGTGCGGGAGTATCAGCATTGCGCTCACCAACCCGCATGCCCTGCGTGGGGAGGAGGCAAACGTTCGAAGAAATGTATACGCCTTTAGCTGGTGCTTTTTCGAGAGGTCTATGTTCAAGAGTGGATAACAGTTAAATAAATTGATTTAGCAGTAGTTGACGAAAACACTTATGAAAGTTAATTTGAGAACTTTTTGCTACGAACACCTAACTTTACATACAATATTACACACCTCTGTATTCATTATGAAACAGTAAATGCCGTATCATATAACAGCAAAAAGTTAATTAAAAAAATGTAACAAAACAAATTTAAAGACAAACTGGCTTCCGCCCGCGGTTTTGTCCGCGCGGAGAATCTTGCTGCTGCTTTCTAAGAAACAAAAATAACCTACAGCCTTCAAAATATTATTTTCATACCAAGCTTAGTCACACAATTAGTTTAGCCGTTTATGCGTGATTGAAAGACGATCACCCAAAAAAAGTAGAATAGAGTCTCAAATCTTAAAAATCCTGTTTAAAACTTACTAAGCGTCAAAGCAGACTCAGGGTCTCCACCGTTTTCATAGAAATATCTGTCTCCAGCTCGTGTGCGATAGAACTGTTCGGTGAGGATGCAAAGGAAAGTTGGTCCTGCTTGCGCACCAGGTACATTACGTTCCAAGGACCCGGCTACCACCAACTCTACGTCGTTCGGTGTTTCATAGAGAGTTTGAAGTATTTGCACGTTCTGGTGAATAATAATACAATTATCGAAAATCAAAATACTCTTTCCAAATATAAGGAGGTTGAGGAATCGGTAAACGTATTCCAAGTAAGCGATTTCTTAGAGGTTATATGTAAAAATATTAATGAAAGAGCATGAAATGTCAAGTAGTATAAAGTAGCTTTAAACTGTAAAAGTAGGTTTTTATAGCATTTTAGTTCTTTTAAACACAAGGTGTTCCAAAAGTAATTTAGCTTTTAAACGGTTCTTTTTCTTATCACTTAGCACTCTTTTATCAACATTTTCACTATAAATGAAATTGGTTTTAGTTTCACAAATCACAAAGCGAGTACCTTTTCTGAAATGAAATCGAGCATGTCGTGGAAGGACTTGGGCACTGGAAGGCTGCAGGCAGCGCGAGTAGCTATATAACTACCCAAACCATGATCTCGACCACGTTGAATGTCCGTTGCCCTCAAGTCTCCGCCGTAAGTATTGTTGCGTCTAAATAAGGTTACATGATTAAAATAATTCTTCCTATCCTATGCAGTGAAATGTTTATTAACAATTTGAGAAGTTCCGTAACTATGGTTCCAATACGAGTAACTAGCATAAAATATTTTTGAAGGCAAGAGTTACAAAATTATTTTCAATCGATCAAATCATTCATCATTAAAAAGCAAATTTTTATCAATCATTAAAATCACGCGTAAAATCACGCACGACTTGCAGCCCTGTCGATCATCTCGCAACTTTGCCTTTAACCTGTTCTTTCCCTGGCGGAGCATACAACCTTTCGATCACGCGCACTTCGCCACGCTATTTGTATGTACCTACAGCGGGCTGCTTGTATGAAACTGGACATAGTCTAATATATCATATGATTTAAGTATTATGGTATTACTACATAAAGACAAGAAAACTTACTTAAAGAGAAACTGCGTCATTTCTGAATCCCAGAACTGATCGCTGAAGTCTTGCGGTTGTACTGTAAGACCTCTCGCTAAATCGTCAAATACGTTATTAATCTCTAATAATAGAGGTCTGTTAAACCAGTCGCTCATACGCACGGCACCAGCTAATTTTCTATTTTTGGTAATCATTCTAAAAGATAAAAGTGAACATAACGATAATACAACCACTTCGTACTATCTTCTACTATATCAACATAAGATTTAAGTAAAATCTTACTGTAAATGTCCACGAATTAATGTATGAAAATGTCTGAATGCCGCTGTCGCGTGTTCGTCTAGGACCGTTGGGTTCACACTAGGATTATAGTCATTGATGTAGCCCTTTGCGCCCGGGTAGATGAGTTTATTTTTCATCATATTTTGAAAACCTGTCAAATAATAAAACTCGTTATTCTGATAACAGAGCAGAATTAATTAAATAATAATCGCTTTTGTTATTGTAATCAAGCAGGATGTTAAATGCAATGTACAATTCAAACTCCTATATCAGATTTTTTTAACTAAAACTTACCAAGGAAAATAGGTAAATACTCATAGTAATTAATGTGTTGTATCTCTGCGATATGAATTTGTCTCGCCTCTTGGTAGATAGTCTCATCGTCCCAAAATGGATTAATTTTCGTCAATATATCGGCGATGCGATTGTGTTCTCGTAACAGAATAATCTGCAGTATTGTCAATTGAGGATTCTGATTTACTCGAATGTCTCCTATAAAGTAAACACAATATTACTTAAAACAGCTTATTCCGGCATAAGTAGACGAACTAGATCTCAGAGGCCCGTTTTGAAATAAAAAAAATGTTTATGCAAGTTTGGATTTAGTAACTTTGTGCAAACTGAAACAAATTTTGACTCTCTTTATAATATTAGCATAGAAATTGACTCTAATCCTTTCGGCGATGCAGTGGCTAAGCGTTTAGCTGTAGTGCTGCGTGCCGCCAATGATTAACTACAAATAATTTTTCAGAGTATTTGCCTATGTGCAATTTATGCATAAAAACTACAAGAAGGACCACGACAAAGGAGAAACTCCTACAGAAGAGGTAGAGAAAAAATTATACACTCTCAGTTACAGAATCACTCATGATGCTGCTTTTAAAAATTCACCAGAAATAAGTCATAATTGTTCCGAGTCATATGTTAAGAATTGTACATTTATAGTCAACCGTAGCCATTCGTCTTCTTCTTCTTTAACAGCTTGTTAAGTCCACAGCTGGACATAGACCTCTCTAAGCACTAATTCAATCTAGTCGTTACAGCAACAAGCTAGTTGTTTGAGAGATTTTGGGTCCGGCACATTGGGATGGATTTTCCGCCATTGTCCGGCCACCCGAGCCTCATTTGTTATGCACTTGCTAGCTAAAAACAGGATCAGTAGTCTGGCGGCGTCAGACGTGCAGACGAGGTTGTTTTTTGGAGAAAAATATGGTGTATTCCCCTTTACCCCATTACGTATCCATAAAGCTTTACATTAGAAATATTGATTCGATTAGTCAAAGTCGATTAAAGTTTGAAGCTCATCTTAAACCTGGCAGCATTTATCTAAATTACAAAATAAAAAAACTACAAAAAATACTTAAAAGTAAGTTACAAAAAATTTAATACAATGTTAGCCCTCAGCCTATAACCAAACTTATTGCTTTTTAAATTCTCATGTTCAGAAGTCTTAAGGAAGATAGGATATACTATTTTAAAAAAAAACGAATATAGTTGCATGTTTATAACCAGAAACACTTGCATGTTTGATAGAGCGTAGCTTGAATTAAATTTTGATACGTATATTCCTTTTAGACATAAAATCCTTAGAAAAATAAAGCTCAGTATCTATTTGATTTCCCTTGTGGGTTAATTACTTTCATCAATTAGTCTTGAATTTAAAGCCGTGGTCTTATTGAACTCAAGATTAAAAAATATTGAATATGTATATAGTTATTAGAAATTATTTTTCTATTTCGAGTATATATTTTAACAACATTTTCGACTTTCTTATTATTATTCAAACAAAGGAAACCCTAACGAAAACAATTTATTAACTCTGCTGGTTCAACGACTTAAAAGAGAGCTTGGTCTTCACAAATAATTAAATGTAACATATATACATTACTTTTTTTACATCGTTGATTTACCGTTTTTATTAGTAATAATTATCTTTTTGTATCAACTTAATTATAGATAAGCCTAAGCAAAATAATCTTTGTTGTTATTACCAGTTAAATAACAAGGTTCGTTAGGTGATAGAGCAGATTCACACGTCAACGTTACGTTAGGATCTTGAGGTGGCCATTCACGACCGCTTCGCACTAATGTTGTCAGACGGCCTCCGGTAAATGCACGTATAGCAGTAGCTTGCGATGCACTGCTACCATATACCAAAGACAGATCCATGTATGCTGTGACCGTTGAGATCTTTTAACAAAATAAAATAGTTGTAAAAATTTAAAACAATAAGATTATAATACATAATAATACATAATAAACAATTGTTAATTAACGAGTAGCTAAATAAATAGGATATTACGTCAATAGTAGTGCTCTTAACTCAAGTATTAGGCGATGAAGGTAGTATGTGCCAAGATTGAATAAGTAATGTTACAGAAACAGGAAAGGATTTTAATTTGATAGGCGCTTACGTACTTAAATATCGGGCAACGCAATACGCAGAATATGCGCACAGTCGCGGAGTTGCGGAAACCAGCCCGTCATAACGTAACAACATATATCTAGTCTTAAACTTATTTTAAACGGTAATTTTAATTTGAACAAAATGCGTATTTTTTTATAACAGGGTTTAGCCCCTGTTATAAAAAAAGGTGCCTTTTTGTTTTAATGACATGACACTTTGAACTAAAATGTAACCGGCATGGTCCAAAGCTCGTGATTAAAATTTTTTTTACACAAAAACAATAATATTCTTAATTCCAAAATTTTATGACGTTCTAGTGTTTACCTTTGATTTTTTTGTCATTCGGTATGTGTTAAACACGAAGACCTCAAAATTTTGAGTAATTTTCGAATACGAGTTCAGACGTAGTTCTAATGCTGCAAAGACTGCTCGTAATATCAATGCTTCGTTTGGAGAGGATTCGACTAATTAACGCACTGTGCGCTTTAGGTTTAATCGCTTTCGTAGAGGAAACCTGACTTAAAGAACCACGTGGAAGACCAGTTATTATTGTAAGATGAATTGAAAGTAATGGTAGAAGCCGATAACTTTTTGATGGGAAGTGTATCAATAACAGCAGATGTCTATTGTGGAAAATCTCGAACAATAATGGCGAAACTATCAGAGAAACAAACCAAACTCGTCTACCGATATACGCTATTATTGCTCCTTGATAACGCAAGACCTCACACTGGTCAACGAACCGTTTTAACATTACAAGACCAGCAGTTCGAAACCATACGTCATCCTCCGTACTCGCCAAACCTAGGCTAGCCCTAACCGATTACCATTTTTTTCGCAACTTGAACAATTTCATTGTCAGGAAGCGGTACAAAATGCCTTCATAAACTTTGTATAGTTCAGTTCCCCGGAGATCTATCGCAAAGGCATAAATGATCTTCCCTCGAGATGACAGAAATGTATAGTCATTGGAATTTTCCAATTAGAAAAACCCAAGTTTACTTTAACCCCCAATGCTTGACGCGTTGAAATACGCATTGAATAGTAATGCTTCAATTTGTTAATAATTTTAAACAAAAATGTATTTTATTTAAATCGTAAGACGCCAGTGTCATTTATACTTAACATCAAAACTTACAGGTTGAGCGGGAGCATTTCGGGGTGTACACCCCCTATCCCTGGTGGTAGTCGTTCTGACAAAGTTCATGCACTGTGTACCCTGAGGTGCATGAATGACGTCATTTGGTGGAATGAGGATTGGGGCACACGTGGGATTGAAGGCAGCATCTGGCGCCAGTCGCCCATTATCATCGCAACATGTAAGTAAGTCTTTATCTGCAAAAAAAATCAATTTTAACCTTCAAATTGTAATTCAGAAACAGAGAACAATTATGAATTATAAACATGCGCCAAAAATTTACGTTCCGGTATTTTTACTAAAAATATAGGTAGGTTGGCTTTCTAAATGTTCTGCTGTAACGAGATCTTTACTTCTCTGAGATCTTCAGTGGAAAGTGCTGAAAGAACGAGTTGGTTATCCCATACTACGTTTTTATACCAAATTAAGATGAATAAACAATAATATGCAAGGGAAAGGTAATAGTTAAAAAATATAAAAGCAATTCTTTGACACATCGCGGGTTCGATCCTGCAAATCCACTATTATCGTGATCCATCTTATATAAAAGTATAAAATGGTGATTAACGTTAATGGAAAATGTAAAAAGTATTGCAACATCATGCAATTAACATTACGTTTGATATATACGGTAAAAATGTATACATACGTGTCTGTGCTACACCAGCGGTGAGGGACATGTCATGCGTTATGATCTGTCCCCACTGCTGAGCAATTAGGCTCCAAACGGGATCAATTAACTGTTTGTCTGGGAACAATCTCGAGCTGATTTCGCGTGTATTTGGCAACTGCCGCCCTGTCAGGGAAATTGGCATCGCACTAACACCTGAAACCAGAGCAAATATTTTGTTAGGTTGGTAATTGGTATTAAATATTATTTTAGTCACTTTAATATTTTAATATAAATTTTTCATCATCAGTCTACTTTTAATCACCTTTAATTTGCACGTTATAACCCCTCTAGCGACATAACATAAAATTCTATTATTATAAGTTATATCAGGACTAATGACACTTCTCCATAATTTGATCATTTGCTCTCTTATTTCGAAGTAATACTAATATTATAATTGAGTATGATATAATAATCACTTACCGTCAGCGTAATTATACGGCACTAAGCGTCCATAAGGTGTCTGAGATATACCCCAAATTGGTCTTTGTAAATTATTACAGGTCCCATCTATTGATCTGTATCGAGACTTGGTGCAAAAAGGAGGAGCAAGACCACAAGTTTGTTCTGCTGGGTTTGGCCCAGGGTTCTGGGGTGGCGGCGGATTGCTGAAACTACGAGTAATTGAGTAAGTAATGGTTAATTTATCCTTTGATTTCAAAGTAACAAAAAGTGAAGTATAATTTAGCAGAAGTATAATATTTATTTAAAATGATGAACTCATACATACATAATAATGTATTCTAATACATACATTATTATATATTTTAATATGAATAATAAGTTTTAATGTGATAGTATAACCCTTCCCCTATCGAGGCAACCATTATAGATGCAACAACTACAGACAGTGTTTAACTGACGCTTGACTTTACCACGTGCATTGTATACACATAACAATGATGTAGTTTAGGAGAGTCTAACCTGGAATATTAACATTAAATTACATGTTCACAAAAGAATCATCGAGGAAAGGAAAGATAGCAGATATAAATGATGAAAAGTAACCTGATATCAGGACCGCCTCCATGTGCTTGATTGTTGATTGTCTCGAAGCTGTTGATGATAACCATTAAACTTGTTAAACACAGGTAAGTACATGCAACATATAATTGTGAAAGTTATTCATTAGCATTCACACTTAAATTTCTAAACATGCGTACTGTTTTCAATACTTTTCAATGACTTTTAATTCACAAGATTATTTGAAAATACACACAAATTATTTCTACGTAATTAACATTGGCTGTACTACATTTACATTTAGTGCAACTGTTGGGTAGAGGTAGGTACTATGAGTGAATAATTAACAAGGTGTAATAAAAAAACAAGGTGCAAGTACAATACATTCATCTTCTCTCAAATATATATGAGTAATACGCGTTAGAACGTTTAACTATTTTAGATAGTAAGACGTATCTTTTACAATCGTACATTGTACAGCTGCTTCTAAATATATTTTAGTTTAGCATATACATACGTGGAGTGCAGGCACGGTGCAATGTTATTACATAATTATTTAAGCATTTAAAAACTTTACGTTTTATGTAATCCTGTACATTTTAATCAGCAGAAATATATTTAGCTTACCCAAATCCATTGACAGGTAATCTTAAACTGGGAGCACCTGATGTGTAAGGTAAATTGGTGCTTCCAGGGAAATGAAAATCGAAAGGTGCAACTCTCTGGATAAAAGACTGCATGTGGTCATTCAAATAACTAAAATAACCGCCATTGACTGCGGTACAGAATACCAGCATTAAGATTAATGCTGGTCTAGCCATCGTCCCTGTAACAAAACAAAATTTAATATCGGCACACAGGCAAAATTACGGTGCAGATTGCTGTTAAAGTTATGTTAACTCTTATATTATATTATGTTATCTCCAGAAGACGTTATTTTTATACGTGTCGCCTAATATAATACATCGCTATTAATTTTACACAGAGTAAGCGTGGTCAAAAATTTACCTTATAAGATTAAAAGTTGCCTAATAAGTGAAGAACGGCAATGTTATGCTTTATTGCTTATATATATACCTGGCATGGTCAAAATTTCTGGTACACATTAAATAAAGAAACAGTGCAAAAAATATAAAACGTATGTGTACCTAGTTATCTAAATCTTAGCGCTTAATTAAAAATAAGTTTTATGCAAAGTTGCCGCATTTGTCTTTCTACGAGTATATACAGGCTTTTAATTACTCTCACCACGAATCTATGGATTTACGCACTGTCTCGCACAAGCTCTAAAGATTTCTTGAGAGACTCAATGTCGGAGTAATGTATTGAGCAAGCCATGACCACAATAAGTAGCACAACGGGTTCCGATCTGGACTGGACGAGGGCCAGCCCAAATCTATGAAGCCTTATGAAATCTAAAATATTGTTCTTGAGACAATGTTGAATTGGCCATTGTGTAAGTAAGTGTAAGGTTCACGGTAAATTTTAAAAAGTGTACAGGTGAGAGGGTTCACTATACGTTACAAGACAATTTTGACTCTTGTCTCAGTCTCTTGATAATTTTGGCTGAGTCTTTACTTTTGTTTCACAAAAATTGTCTGTCGGCCCCATACCGTCTTTGGAAAAAGAACTTACTGCAATTTTTTTTAAAGCCCCACTCCATAACGTAATTTAACAAATGTATATGAAATGACCGCAAATTGACGGCCTGTTGTATGTCCAGCGGACTGATATGAAATACTTGTTTTATGCAAGTACACAAGCACATTTTGCACAGGTCTCGAAATTTAAATTTTAATATATTTTTGTACTTGTGCAAGTACAGGATTTTTACGCAAGTACAAAAAGTTGCATGTACTTGTGCAAATTATTGAACACACGTATACTGTATACTTGAGCAAGTCTCAACTTGAGCAAGTATAGCGTAACGTTTATAATAAATAAATTTTAAATAAAAATTCAGAAAAAATGTAAAACGAACTTTGATATTTAATATGGTAGTTAATATATGAATATTGAGTTGAAAGAATATAAAATAAATAAGTGATAGATTTGATAACCCTTTACAGAGCTTTAATTTTTATAACCTGTAACTTTTGGTAAAATATTATCTTAGAAAAACTCATGGAGCTAAAGTTGTACTTTTCATATAACTCTATAAAACTGAGAACTGAGTTTAAATAACGTGAATAAATTTTAATTACATTTATAATGTGCTAATTTTGTAAAATGGATCCACCACATGTTTACTAAAATTAGTTATTAAATTCGAAGAAAATGAAGCAAAATCTTTTGATTTTCTTCGAAATTCAAATAGACTTGTACTAGACAAGGTTCCAAGAACAGCATTTTTTCAAAAATTCATACTTCATGTGCAGGAAAGAGGAAACGAAATAATACTGAGACGCCTCTAGGGTCAAAATCAGTTATACATCGTTGAACTACGTGTTAGTTTTCCGTCAATCAGTATAGGTTTCAAGGTACAGTTTACAGTACGGTTACAGATTTAGTTAATAACCTATAAAAGTTCGCGGTCAGTCACAACTGGATACTTCGCCCACGCGGATTCCCGATTCTGTTGCCAACGTGGCACTTCAGATAATGAAAGTCTTCATTTCATCCTCTGCAGTGCATGTCCGAGGCAAATCAAACCAAAATTTTTGGTTGGTTCGCTTCTACAAAATAGCGAAAGTTACCCAGGCTGTTACCCGATTCTTTGGCGTCTCGAGATGCATAAATCATTGATCTTAAAATAGAGCACAACTCTGCCTGCAGGTCCTTAAAATAAGTTATTGCTACGGCGAAGTCAGAATACATTAGCAGAATTGTTGAGTAACTAGTTCGCTTCTCCACGGGAATTCACGCATTCTGGTCTCTGGACACTAACTAGCACAAAGCGCACCTTTCGAATCTTTCTTCCTGCGGGCTTTCCAAGAGATTATGCAATTGGGTCACCACCAGCGGACTCCAAACCCGTAATTGTGCTGCCTCTTACCCTATTTCTTCTGCATATCTCTAACATGCTGCAAATTAGTAGCTTGCATTGCTTTGCGACAGGACAGGTTATGTCCTATACACAGGTCGTAAGAATATTTTTCGGGAACACGTCAAAGAGTGTCGGAACAACCGAATTAGCCTCTAAAAAATTTTGGTAACTATTTTATATCAGTCCACTGATTGCGTCTCTTTATAAGTGCGCCTTGCACATAAATACGGGCGCGCGTCACTTAAGATTGTAGTAAATAAATTGCTCCCCATAACCGGGGAAATACCAAGCAATCTAATAATATCAGCGTAAAATAGTAGATAGTCGAAACGCAGCAGCGCTGTGCGTTTCGAAACAGTGAGCGTTGTATACCGGAGAACCAATTACTTGCAACGACGTATTTCATTAGGGGACAATGCCTCTTATACATATCAACAATGTTGCAGGATATTTCATTCCGGAATAATTTGTGTCTTATTTAAACAGAATTTGCTGTTTTAAAGTTGTTAGAGATCTTACTTCCTTCCTTCTGATTAGAAGAGTCTTGTAGGATCCCCTACCTAGAAGGTTCGTACCAATGAGTTTTTTAAACGTACGTACGATTTCTACCGTTGGCTTGGACACCTCGACGGCAACAGGCTGAAATTTCATTATCATTTTTGTTTATTTTTGTTATGTCATTCCAACTTAATTTATGTTATCAAATTTATTAATTTGGTTTCGTTAATTGAATGGTTAATTTAAAACACTAAAAACGAATAGTTGTAGTTTTTAGTATTATTATGCAGCATAAAATTAGGATTCTTCCCATATCTAGTTCTCTTTAGAAATTAACTACAGTTTTATCTTAAAAAAATTGAAATGTTGTTTATCTCTAGACTTTGTTGAGGTGTGTATACCCTAATTCTTACGTAAATACGTTATACGTAAATATAATGTAAGAGAAACTATAACGATCATTACCAGACCAGATAATAATAATAAATATTAACTGCCTCATAGATTCGAAACCTCGGCGACGACTCAGCGTGCTTTTAATCTAACCAGTAAAGCATGTTACGAGAATGTAATATTTATAACTGAGAAAATTATATTTTTATATAATTGTCTTAGTTATGGCATTTCTCATACATACTCACCACATTTGTTCGTAATGAAATATGATATATAATCTATCAAAGCCTTAAGTAGTAGTCACTATAAAGGGATTATTTTATAGACATTTACATCCATATGTATTGATCGGGACGTAACAGTTAGAATATCTTCCTAATGAATCGTTAGGTTCAGTTAATGAAGCCCATTGTCACATGAGAATGGTACAAATGATTGGTTTTCGAACTGTAGTGCTTGCATTCTCCCTGTCGTATGGATTACATTTTTCCTAGAAAAATAGTGCCAACTAATGAAGAATGCCGTCCGAAGTGAAATTTGGTGGCTCAGTGGCGTAGTAGCTAAGCGCTCAGCTGCAGTCGCGGGTTCGATTCCCGCACGGGACTAGTTTTTGTATGTGACTATAAATAATAGTTCCGGGTAAGGTTAGTCCATTTGCAATTTATGTAATTGAGATTAAGAAAATTTCTTGCAGTAGAAGGTAACATTTTTTTTTAAAGTAGAAGACTTACTTTTAAAATAATTTCTTTTTTATGGGAAAGAACTAAACGAGCAAGCGGGCTGATGTTAAGTGATTGTCGACGCCTACGTACATCTGCAACACCAGAGGAGCTGCAGTTGCGTGGCCGGTCTTTAGGAGGGAGGGGAGGTAAGCCTCCGGTTACCTCACTCACCAAAAAAACGCAGAAGCACAAGATGCCTCTACCTCGCACCGGTATTCTGCGAGGCCAGGGAACTACCCCGGTCTTGCCGGCTCATCCGAGCAGCAGCAAAAGTCACCGCTCGGCTCTACCACGTAAATGCTTGGTAGAGAGCATTGAATTTCTTCATTTGCGTGAACTTCGATTAAATATCAACAGAATAGAATACGCCAAGGGCATAATATTATACTTCTAAACAGGAAACATCTTTATTATTAGTCTGTTGATAGTGCATTGGTGAACATAGGGCTCTCCCAGTTATTACAGTTAAACTGTTATAGTAAATCAATGATAAAATATAAAAGGATTACTAAATATTGATAGGAGTGTACCCTTTCTTTACCGTGTGGTATCGGCGTTAGAATCTCCTTCACCCCTTTCCTTCCCATGGGTGTCGTAAGACGACTAAGAGTAAAAAGCTTGAAAATCGCAATGGCTACCGTCAAATGGTGGGATAAACATCTCGAACAATACCAGACCAAAATTAGGCAGACCTGTGATGGAGATCGAAGTCTAAGGTGCAAGACAGCTTTGGTTACAGCGGATCACCAATCCGCTGGCCGTGCGTCGCAATTATGACAAATTCTCCATACAGAAGAGGCGAGGATTATTTACAGGCTGTCAAGGTAAGGTAACGGCCAAATTTCTAGGATTCTGTTATAAAACCGATGATTTACACATTGTTTAGAGCGTAGATGTATACGGTAGAAGTAATTTTAATTACAAACTACGTATATGTGTAGACACACTAAACACGAACAAGTTCACTATTGTAATATGTGAAGGGGTTAGCAAAAGTGCCAATACTTCTAACTGTCAACGAACAGAGTTATTCAATAAAAATCCGCGTGCACAGACTTCGGATGATTAGCCTCTCGGGATTTTAGAGGATACATTTTGGCGAGTATGCGCGAGAATTTCATGGTTCTATTCCTCCCATCCGTTTGCATTAAAACGAAGTATTATGCTTCATTATTTCTAATCCAGGCAGCAAGTAATTGGAACAATGTGAAACCACCAAAGGCTTCACCATAAACACCACGTGGGATTGTAAAAAAATAAAATATTTAACATAATTTGAAATGCAACTATTATTTACGGACTTTATCGCCTTTAATTTTTGGTTTTTATATAATCGGCGTTTTGAGAACTTTACAGTGCTCGTGGTCACAGGGGAACTGAAGTGCTTATTACGTCCTGATGCCATAGTTAACACGGGCTACCTCCAGCTTTCAATTATTTATTTTAGTCCAAACTACACTGATAAAAAAGTGATTTTTTTAGAGAACATTGATGTAAAACAATTTACTCGCTATGTCGTAACACGCAGACTTTATCGCTCATTTTACACCGTACGAAATCCAATACGATATTGAAAATTTAATACATAATGGGAGACTTATGACGAAGGGCTTGCATGGTATTGCAGGAATTTGATGAATGAAGTTGGCTCTGGAAAGTGCTTTGAGGAATTCATTAGGGGAGGCCTATGTTCAGCAGTGGTCTTGTGACGAGAGTGGCTGAAGAGACGAATGAATGATGATAGCGAGAGAAGTATTCAATTATGCTTAAGGTGTATACTAACAAGGTTCAAAGCTTTCAATGCCGGTACTACGTTCCTTTTAACAAACTTTGCATTACAATTAACTTTTATCAAATAATATTAAAGCAAACAATAAGTTACGTGCATCCTTTATTTCCTAGAGAAACTTTTCAATTGCTCATGTGTAACATATTTTTTTTTTATTTTTAGTGAAGTACATACATACAGTCCTTTATAACTTAATAAATGGAAACGTATAAAATGCCGTGCAATAGTGATTTTAAAAATTCTACCACTCCTTTCTATCAGTTCATGTAAGAATCATGTAAAGGGAAGGCCTTGAAAATCTCATAGCGTTCAATAAGGAGAGTCCTATTTCCATCTCTGAATTATCAACAGGCTAATGAACAATAAGAAAAGAACATATATGAAATAGCCATACTGTACACTTTACATCATCATTATCATTAGCGCCTGTCACAAGACCGCTGCTGAACATACGCCTCCCCAAAGATCCACACAAAAGCCATAAACCATGGTCCTAAATCTGCTATTCGAGAACCTTTCTTTCCCAACGATTGTCAGTTTTGCAAACTATGCCATCTAAAACTATGATGATTACTCTAGTTTTGCAGATAAAACGCCGAGCATAGCTCTATGTACATGCTACATACCAGTTGTAACACACGTAGGTCAGCTAATAGGATCACTATCACTTGAGCATTTTTCTTTGTCATTATCTTAATCACACGGCCAATTGTTTTTTCTTCTTCTTTAACAACTCTAAGTTTGTTACTATGTTTTTAAGCATTTTTTTACTCGTTTTTACTGAAATAAAAAACGATTGCAGAGAGTTAAAGTTCCTAATCTGCTGGACCATATCATGGTACACTTAAATACGATTGGTAAAAAGCGTCAGATATAGAACGGAAAATCAGTAATTATATATTGACCTTGTACCGCAAAAAAGTAGGAATATTACGGCTAAATCTTGCTTACTTACCCTGACTACTGAATCATACAGTCATCATTGAATCTCAGAGGGAGATTTAAAGCCATCATTTCTCAATGATCTCATAACAATTATTCATACTACGGTTGTAATAATAAAGTATCAGGGGCCTTAGCCTTCACCACACTTCACTGATTCATTTCGCATAGCATCTTGGAGCGCTTAGATAATTATGGTGCACTTTATTTTTAATCTAACCTTCTATTTCGCTTGGTTGAACATCTGTGATTAATGTAAGATAGGAAAATAAAAAAATGTTAAAGATGCATTTGGATACTAATCATTCAATAACTCTTATATTGCTGAACGGGTTTAAATGAAGTTAGGTAGAAGTTTTCATTATTTCATGAAAATAAACATTGCAGAATTTTATCCCCCATCAAAGAGTTGCGTTAGGGCATAGTTTAAGACCACACTAGGGAAAGCACGTGCATTCACTATGTTTCCAAAAACGTATTATTTTATAATTCTTGATATGTTGATTCTATTGTAGAAATTCTATTATTATGGGTGTCATAACAATATAATATATATATTTATATATATATATAATGTGTCTCTATATATATATAAATAACGTATACGTTAAACATTTGCTAAACACGGAAGAAAACAAAGAAAAACCTTAATTATATATGATTCGGTTATTGCTGATTCATCGTTATCTCTGCCTATCTATATAGATATATATATATATATATTTTCTTCTTTGTTTTCTTCCGTATTTGGCAAATGTTTAATTGCCGCGGAGGCAACAACGTATCTTGTCTGGTTGTTTTGTCTGGTTTGTACACGATGACTGTGGGGTTTTAGCTTGGAGCTTTGGCTTAGAGCCGGGGTCAGCGTTAGCGCTACCTTCAAATTCGTAGAGCGCAAGCGATCTGGGTTCGATCACCGATGCCGGCACCACTAAAATTGTTAATAGCAAGTTTAAGTGCTGAATTTGCCGCGTGCTCGGCGGTGAAGAAAAACATCGGGAGGAAACTTAAATGTCTGAAAAATAATAAAAAAACTTCGGGAACATGTGAAGTTCGCCAAACTGCACTGGAGCAGCATGTTGGACCGGCTCCAAAAACTCTTCATGGGAATTTACAGGCTGCTTAATTTACTTTACTTTTTACAGCCTTGGAAACGTTCACACTCCCATCCGCAGCATCACTAGTGCCGATCCCTTCTCGAAAGACGAATCCTCCTCTCCTCTCACTCTGCCAAGGCGCGCCCCAATACGGGCAGTCTTAATCAAACAGTCCACTACTGGAAAGATTATTTAGGTTAATTAAAAATAATATGTACATGCTATGACCAAAAATTGTTTTAAGTTAATGGTAACATCGAACTTGCATCTCAACGACGTCAATAATCATGTACCTTTTATTCTCTCTGTTCTTCGTTCGACCTTCAACTGTACACATTCACCGATTTTATTAAAGGCTCATTATACATTGACATTCAAGAGTCAAAACGGACAGATGAATGAAATTGAAAAGGAAATTATGTGAACCCATTCAATATTTTGCAATCAGCAAGCCACGATCTATATAATTTTTATTATGCATTGAAATAGTTTTCTTATTCATCAAGTTTATTCAGTGCATATTCAAGAGTATGTTCAAAAAAGATTATCGATTTGTTTTCAACCAGAAGGTTGCTGATATTTCTTTGTTTCAAATTACATAGATAGATTTAAATACTAAATTTACTAATTAAATGCACACACAAAGTATAGTAACAAACTATAAAACTCTGTATTTAGAACAAGGGACGGTGTCAAGACTAAAATGAAATACATTTAGTTTAAAAAAAAACTTGGGTACTACACGGGGCATACATGGTATGCAAGTTTCCATGAACTCATTAAAGAATAAACGAATTTTATTTTTAAATGCTATACAGCATTAAGATACTTTCGTCAGTATATATTTCCGAGATTGTTATTGCAGTCTCTGCCATGTCATTATGTCAATAATTACACCTTCATTACACAAAAAGTTAGTAGTTATAATGTTATGTGGTAACATCTGGTAGGTATAAAATAAAATGTGTTGAATATTACACAAATTAATTAAATTCCTTCCAGTTTTTAATATTATTCTTGTATACAAAACCGGCGTTACTTGCTTTGGGCACTAAACTAATGGTTTCTAATAGCTCAGTCGACGAATGAATAAGACATGTTCTCTGACATCTGCAAACAACTTCAATCGAAGAAGGTCACTGTCACAGATTCGTTGGCACCCCTGAGAACTAAGATCCAATGCCTCACAACCCGTAATTGTACTTGCACTTTATACTCGTAGTTCGTTCTGTATCGAAATGATTAATGGAAAATATAGCAGTTGGATAGCTCACTTCTTTACAGAAACGGCATTATGTAGATTTGGTTCCTAAGTGCAAAATTTTGAAATATATTTCTGACAATGGTCGACAAAATATGAATCTATAGATAAGATCTGAAAATGAACAAAATATTAAATTAATATGCTTGATCTGAATCAGTCCAACGGTCCATTACTAAGATAAAATGCTAAGACTTCGAAACTTATAGAAGAATTGTTGATTGTATTTTTTAATTGGAGCGAATTATCTGTTTGAAACAATTATAGAAAAAAAACATTGACCAATCAATTGGAGTACATTAGAAAAAGTTTTTCGAACTATTGAATAGTGGAGATCAAAGACAGAGTTCAAAGGTATTTTGTTGCATCACAATAACCCTTATTCAAATATCTGATGAACCTAATCGCAGGATGGTCTGATCCCAAACGCTCCAAGTGATCGAGATAGTCATTTACTTTTGATTATATACGAATAACAAGTTTTCGATTCTGTATTTTATAGCCTGGTTCATCCCACACTGTACGTGAACGATTGTAATGACCTGCCAGTCTCCCGAATAGATAGTCTTGGGTTCGAATTTAAGCCGAAGCTAATAGATATTACATAAACACATATATATATAGATTTGCGAGTCCGGTTGTATTATGTTATGTCGTTACTAACTCGACATTTGTTCCCATATTGTAAAATAATAAGTTTTACATCGGATACTGAAGTAATGAATAATTAGTACTAGATATATTATAAAAGTTACATCACTACAATATTTAGGCCTGCTTAAAGAACATTTATCAAATCGACAAATAAATACTTAAGGCCCTGATTCCCCTATTCTGCGAAACATACAAGTACTACGTGTTTGTATTATTCCAATACCTTTAGGGTTGATTTCATATATCTACGGCTCGTTTTTCTTACTAAATCTATCTTTATTTTACAGAAACTCCATACTAGTTTATGTCAAACATTTATCTTTAGTAAGCAACATTGCCTGTAAATAAAAAAATTGGCCATTTGAGTATAGATGTGTATGACATAGTTTTTGACACTTATTAGTATCGCTGAGTTTTCCGTAGAAAGAAAAAAGGAAGGAAGAAATATGTAAAATCTATTTATTATAATTGTTATCACATTAGTAGTATAATGCAAATAGTAGAAAATAGTAGTGTAGTGTAATGTAAAAAAAATAATAATAGTGTGTTGTGGTAAACAATACAAACAGACAGACAAACACAAGCATATATTTATGACAAAATTACAGAGGTTCCGTTCCAAGCATTTGGATACGGATACGGAAGATAACGCGTAACAATTCCTTATATTAAATTGAAGTCTAATTTGTAACTGTCATTTACTGATTAGTAACTTTATTGTAGTCGTGTTGTAGGCAGTAGCAATGTCGGATACATAAAGGTGATTAATAATACCAAACTATCTACATCCGTTTCCGCATGTCAAATCAATAAACGAACCACCTTGTTATAGGAACCACGACATTGTATTAGCTGTGCGTACCTTCGAGCTATTACAAATAGCGATACACTGTCATTTTAGATTGTATAACCTAAAAGTCAAAGGAAAGGATTCTTAGTTGTCGGTACTTCTATGGAAGAGACTTTAGTGTCTGTCTGTATTTGATGAACCTATTTCTGACTTATTATCTGTTGACTGCTCCATGCAATGTTCAAGAATAGGCGAATGTAATAACGCTCCAATTTGTTTTATTGACATGTCTGATTTTTTTACATTTAATGGAATTTCTAACATCAGTCGGTCACTAGAGCCCTATGCACTGTGTACAAATGGTTGAAAAAGTTTGTGTTTATCCTTGACAGTCTATATTTATTACAACATAATTCATTGATTTTATTTTCATACATCTATTTCAAATGAAAGTAATGTAGCAGCCTATAAATCTCCATACAGCAGGAAAAAAACCTTTTTATATTTTAGAGCGTTTTTGGAGCCGGGAAAGATCCGCCACGCTGCTCCTGTGATTTTGACATTGAGATTCCGGGGAAGACAGATCACTCGCATACGTTGAAATTTAAATGAGCGCCCGGGCTGAGCGATGTTTATCTATTCATTTACTTCCACTACATAATTTATAAGAACCGTGGTAGGCTAGTGGTTAGGGCGCTCGCTTTAATTTCATAATACGGGACTAACCTATCCGCCATCCCGCACTGGAATCGCGTGGCGGTTCCTTTCCGGCTCCAAAACCCTATCAATGTTTGTCAGGAGGTCTTTACTCAGCAGGAGGCATTTACAGGAAGGCTACTTTTCTTTACTTTAAAGTAATGTGTAGTTTAGGAGTTTAACTAGTACAAACGTAGACCCAAGTAAAGTAGCAGCCTACATATATATTCTCCGCATCAAATATTTAAAAAAAAAATATTTTTAACATTGTTTGTTTCTATTTTTATACCATAACATAATTCAGACGTATCTGTTTCATTTTTTTACTTCCCTCTATTCAATTTAACTGCACCCGGCCCCGATAAAGTTGGCCTTAAAATGCTCATGCCGTCCGACACATGACAAATTAAATATTTCTAATTATTATCGAATTAATTAATTATTATTGAAAGTTAATATTCAACAGAAAAATAGTTTGCATAAAATAGTACCAATGCCGGAAAGCCTAATTGAAATTAATTCAACCTTTAAAACAAAAAAAACTTTAATTGAAATTAAAGTAATGGATACGAAGTAGTCGATGAAAATAAAACCATTCAGTATCAGTTTCAGGTATTCTATTTTAAAAAAAGTAAAATACCATGAAAGTAGGATTACTTATAACTCTATTGCGTTACCTGAGCCTAAGTCGGTTCAGCTTTAGTTAAATTAGCCTAAGTTATATAAGAAACTTTGCTTAAAATAACCGGCAAAGAAATGTGAACAAAGCAGAGGTTTTGACTGGATGTGGAGCAGGTGAAAGAGTTTTCATTCTCCTGATCCTGCAGTTTTCTATTAACAACGAAAATAATCACTATACCTTTTTTTAAAGTTTGTCTACAATATTACTTACTCTTTTCTGTTTCGCGGCAAATGCAGGAATTGAAGTCTAACTTGCTCAATACTCAAAGGGGCTCGTTTTACCACTCTCTTTTACCACTACAATCTATAATCACTGTATAATCTAAATATCTCTGATAACACACCGGTAACTCCGAGACTAACGTTTATGAGAATAAACGAATATTTTTATTTAGAATCACTAACGGTTAACAGGTTTGTAGGCTTACCTAACTATCAATTCAATTCCGTTGTAAACCAATGTAATCATGTAAATCATCCAAACCAAATCATGTAAAGCATTTGGACTAAAAGTTTATGCATAAAAGAATGAACAACTTCGATTTTACATTGCACCAGTAACCCCACGGGACCGCCACAACCATGCTCACCTCTAACCACACACTTGTATCGGTTAACGGGCAACAAAATTCTTATAATGGGTACACATATTCCGAAAAAAATAGACTGAGAAATAGGGAGATACAAATAAAACGAACTTTATTTGTTTGGAGCATATTTGGACTACGTCAAATACTGAATCGCCAACTTATTTCTAGTCTAAAATAATACGTATATACTGAAAATTTTAAAACTACTCATATTATATACTATTATCATTATTACTAAAAGTGTCACTCGTGTTAACCAAGCTCTATTACCGACATACCGTACATTGCGAGATGCTGAAGTAAAACGTCATGCTTCTGCGAAATATCACTTGGTCAAGTGAAGTGATAAGTATCTCACATTTTTAAGGCATTGTTTTGCGCGTCCCTATCCTGCTCAGCAGTGCAGTGCGCAGCAATACTGTAGAAACAACTGCGTTCACGCTTGCTTGACTGTCGGGCACGCCGAGGTGGGCGGGGTAGACCTCACGACTTGACTTTGTTATGCATTACTTTAGGTAATATTTTTTTACTGGATCGTCATAGCTTTTACTTATGACGCTTATGTGAGTATAAGAACGTTTATTATATTTTTACTACTAATGAACTCTTAAAGCGGCGTTTCGATTATTTTTCTACTACAATTTGAAAATTAATTTTGAGATTCGAAGAAAACGTTAGCTGTTTCTTAAAAACTGATACTACCAAAAGATTCTGCAAACTAAATAGTACTGGGTTTTTTCGTTTCCAGGACCAAGTCCAGGACCAGACCAAGAAGTTAAAAAGCTGCAAGCGAACACACTGACAAAAAAAACAGGAAAGTATAATAAAATAACTTTTTGTACTTTCTAAATAAATAAGTTTGTGGTATAACCGTCATTGATTTCGAATTTGAAAAAAAATATAATATTTATATATTTGAAAAAATAAGTGCACTTGCGTAAGATATTAGTTAGTTGCATCATTAGCGTGGTAGCATCGTCACTGGGAACATTGACATTTTGTTACAACATTATGAATCTGATTACATTGCATTTAGATTGCTCATGCATCTGAAGAAAATCGATTATAAAATACATAGCGTGGTGACTCAGCCGGCAGCTTAATTTTCATACTAAGCTAGTGACCTTCCGTGTTTCTAATCTCTGTTCTGGGGCCACTTAGATTGTTAATTACCATTTTACTTACTGAATTAAGCATGTGCCCGGCAAGTAAGTAAGTAAATCGTAAAGAAACCTGCATCTCTAAAAAGTAATAAAAATATTATTTCTAGCTGCTTGGCGGACTCTTCCCGGCTCCAAAACCCACTCAAATATTTTTATAAGGGACTAGCTTCCTCTATTTTAAATATTTATAAAGCACATCATGCTAATCTGGTAAGTTAACTTTAGTCGTTCAGTAGTACCTTAAGATTTGCCTTGTAATTTCACTTAATTGTAACGTTTTTTCCAAAATATACCCATTTAATAAGCTTTCGGTTAGTTAAGTTGTTGTTTTATAATGTTAATTTTCAATATCTATTTCACTACACTTCATACAACGAACGTCAGATCATGATTCAAGAGTTTTATATATATTACTTTAAATATTTCTAACGTAATTTTTGAAGTAATTTTTCACTCCAAATACCACTTCACTTTACACAATATGTATGTAATGTTTTGATTGATGGCTTGTGTAGAAATAACGAGATTATGTTCAATTATAACTGTAGTGTAAATGAACTTGTAATATATTTGCTCATTATTTTATGTTATAATTTAACTTACTGACACGATTTCACCGTGTGGTGGATGTCTAAGTAAATCTACCATCTTTTTTCTCCCAATGGGTTTTCGTTTCTTCTAAGTGAAAGTAAAGGATTAAAATGATTGCATAAGCAAATTACTGCATATTGTGTTACAAACAACAATATGCTTATATTTTAATTTTCATAATATTTCTAACAGTCTAGTGATGAACAAAGGTATTTTCCCCGAAGTATCTATTTTCACATTCCCAGTAGGAGTAGAGGTTGACGATCACAGTATCTGAAACCGCACAGGCTGCTGCCAATGGGCAACTTATTTTATTCCGGTAATGATGATTGCCAGAATAAAATAGGTCTAGCATATTTAAGAATATCGTAGGGATTTTTTTAGCAATCGTTGTTAATGACACCCTCGGTATATGGCATGGGGCACAAATTTTCATACGCCATCAGGGCTCTATAATTAAAACAAATAAAAGTAGCAGCCTGCAAATATCCCACAGCTGGGTAAAGTCATCGTTTCAATGCCTGAAATGATTTTAGCTGCCAAAATTGTTTATATAAATTTTAGTTGCGCCGGCACCTAATTTCAATTCACATGCGTGCTATGAAATTAAAAGAGAACGGCCTGACTTCTAAGCTCACTCATTAAGTGAAATTGAATATTATAGTAATATTTTTAATGGGAAAGGCGGCAAACGAGCAATAGATTCACCTGATAGTAAGTGATTACCGTCGCCCACATACATCTGCAGCACCAGAGGAACTACAAGTGCGTTGCTGGCCTTTGAGGGTATTTGGGATATGGGAGGGAGGATAAGGAGTGGAATGGGGAGGGGGAGCGAGCCTCCGGTTACCTCACTCACCGAACGAAACCCAGAAGTACAAGATGCCTCTACTTCACGCCGGTATACCAAGCTCTACGTTAGAGGGATATTATCAAAATTATTCATAAGTATTCAGATAATATCAAAATTATCTAAATACGGGACCCTGCTGCGTTCTTTGTGTTGCAATACAAATTCGTGTTTGGTACAGTTTCGACATGGCTACCAATGGGTATCGAAAGGTATAATGATAATGTTCCAATAATATCTATGTAGCAAAAACCGTTTTTACATGAGCTTACTTTCACAAGCTTAAGTACTCGTAGTTTCCAATTAGGTACACTTGAGTATGCCTGTATTTTATTGTAACATTTTGTAAACATGTTAATAAGAAAGAAATAATATTTTTTTATCATTTCTCAAACATGCAGACAGACACACAAGATGTTTGCTTTCACCGCCCAGCACATGTCAAATACAGCACTTCAAATTGTGGCAATCCGGGGCTAGTACCCAGATTACTCCCGTACTATGAAATTAAAGCGTGCACTCTGACTACGGCTCATAATTATCGGCTCTTAATTTCACTGTATTAATAGAAATTAGCCGACAGCATTGAGCTATATGCGTGAGAACGCTAATGAAAGACATGGTCACTATTTGAATATTATTAGATTCCCACCTGTTTAATTATACGTTTAACAGCTCACTTAGTGATTGTTCATTCATAATTAACTATACTTTAGATAACTAACAAGTAATTATACTTTAATCTACACTATCAGCTTGGGAGTTGAACTTGGAATGTATCCTCTGTATTGTAATAACAATTTTTATTATTATGATTTCAGACTGATTATTATAATTTTATTAAGGTTTATATGACAATCGCGTAACTTGCTGAGACGCAGGTCCTGGGCTCAAAACCCAGATGAACCCAATGTTTGTCCAACTTTATAGTAACACACAAATGATCTCTTCTTATATTGTGTAGGGTCCCGTGACTGTGACACTGCATTTGACCCTTACTCCGATCTTTTCATTAAAGCGTTACGGAATCTGACACGGTATGGTGAAGACAAGTTTGACGGCTCGGTGGTGTAGTGGCTAAGGGTTTAGCTGCGGCGCTGTGGATCGCGGGTTCGAATCCCGCACGGGACTAGAATTTGTATGGACTACAAATAATAGTTCCCGGTCTGGGTGTTTGTCCATCTGCAATTCATGTATATAAACAGCCTCCGCGACACAGGAGAAATTCCTACAGCGGAAGGTAACGTTATTTAAAAAAAATAAGAAAAAAAAATTAAGAATAAGTTGTCGAGTCGTGTTTACGCAAATACTTACAGCATTACAGACTGTAATGCTCAGTTTATAACACTTTCAGTATTAACCGGCCGAAATCGATGTCCGTCAAAAAGGATTCTCATGATTTAGCTATTACTTTTTGAATGAGTACAGAATTTATGGAACTAATAACGACGTTGTCGTGGTCTAACGTGTACTCATCGCTTGATGGAGCAACAATATATTTACGGTAATCCATTACATAAAAATTTAAATTATTGTTATTTAAGATGGTTTTACTTCAGATATGTCACCAGGGGCGATACTGTATAGAAATATACATCAATGATGACGATGTCCTCCTGGCCGATTTCGACCGCCGTGACAACTTTCGAATAATATCGACAGATTACAACTGCGCCGGAGATATTATAGTGCGCTAAGTGTACGTCAATAGCGAGTGCCCTAACCACTAGGCTACTAGTGGTTAGGGCACTCGCTTTCGTTACATAGAGCTGGATTGTCCTGGGTTCGATACCAGGTACCGGCACTACTAAAATAGTGAATACTAATTTTAAGTAATAATATCTTTCTTCACTATCTTTAATACCAAGATGTGAAGTCAAAATGAGCATGAAAGTTTTAGGAGATTCTAATCTACATCAAAAACCTTCTGGAATCAAATAGCCAGATTTAATCAAATAAATGATGTAATAATTTCGTGAATGACGGATCATTAAAATTTTAGGCTTTTACAAAACGTTTTAAAGATTGATTGATACCTTTGATTATGAATAATTTCTAACGAGCCCAGGGTATAAATACGTGAAGTTTAGAAATTCAAGTAACTCCAGAAGTTTCAAAAATAAATAAAGACTACATTGATCCTTGACTTACTATCAATTAAACTAAAAAAGCTAAAGCTTTACAGGTATTTAGCTGATAAGTCTTTACAGGTATTTAGCTGTCAATATAAGGTTTTTGGCTAAGTCTCTTTTAAACTTTAACTCTTTTAAACTATTGAACCCAAAATAACAGAATTTCGCACTCTGCGTGACATATTGTAACGATATACGCATCTTTGGTGAACGCGTTTCTCCATACAAGAGCCTCATTACGTATCTTTCTTCGAGTAATTGAAAATAATATTATGCTCTTTTTTCGTAACAATATCAAACGATACCATTTTTATGAAAATGAGATTTTTTTGTAAATTTTAGGTGAAAATTGTGAAAAGTTATATAAATCGTCGTCCCGTGCGTTTGTACGTATCACATAATTTACAATAATGAATGTTTAGAACCGGTATCTCGATCCACGCGTTCGTAAAACATGATATTGTAATTATTTTTCACAATGTCTTCAATCACGTTTGTACGAAATAAATATCGATTAAGATAAGACTTAAGATTTTTTTACTGAATGTTGGTTGATTTGATTTATTATTTTGGTTTGAATTATTTAGTTTCTGTAGATTATGTCGGTCGATATATCGTTTTTAAATATTCTAAATTGTCAATCGTATAATGCGTTTATCGTCTTTTCTTTGTATTACAAAAATCGCATTTTTTTACTTAAAAACATATATGTCTATTTATTCATTTGCACATAACATTTCTTGCGAGAAATAAACACCATTGATTCAAAGTGTCAAGTAAACCTTTCTCTTCTTAAATTCAACGTGGTCCATGTTCTGTCACATAATTTATCCTTCTACTTACATTTATTAAGACATGTCAATTTTAATGGAAAAACGTATTTAGGGTACAAATGCAATAATTTATATTTAAATCACCGTAGTCGAATTTTTAAGGTAGTCGCACGTGAATTTCCAAAACGGAATACGAAATAACACATAGAAAATAACAATCACACAATGCATCCAACAAATATGTATTTAGCTACAGAATAGATACTTCCAACGTGGTAGAGTCAAGCGGCGGCTTTTGCTGCTGTTCGAAGGGGCCGGCTCGACCGGGTTGGTACCAAGGCCTCGCAGAATAGCGGCGTGAAGTAGAGGCATCTTGTGCTTCTGCATTTCGTTCGGTGAGAGGGGTAACCGGAGGCCCTGTCCCTCCCCATCCCCCTCCTCAACCTCCCTCCTATTTCCCAAATAGCCTTAAAGGCCAACAACGCACCTGCAGCACCTCTGGTGATGCAGATGTACGTGGGCGACGGTCATCACTTACCATCAGGTGAACTGCTTGCCGGTTTGCCGTTTTCCCCATAAAAAAAAATTAAACAGCAAACTGTGCTGGCTTCGGATAGACAGATCTATAATATTAACTTTTTTATATCAATATCGCAATGTCTTACGGAATCCGAGTTTATTAAAAAACAAACGTAGTTAGTGGAACTGTATGACAGCCTAATCTGGATAAAGTGACTTCGAAAAATTTTAAAATTAAATAAAAGGGATTAAAAATCCTTTTCACGCGCTCCTTATTAAAATTGTTAAGATTGCAACTTGCTCGACAAATTATAAGAAAAGGTTAAAAGATCGCAAGCATAACGAGCAACATATTTCCTTTATTTTAATGTTCTGGGTTCCACTGCAACTATTATGAGCGGGCATGACATTTTCCATAAGATAAACGACTTAGAGGAAATAAAAGATTATGTATGTGACACTAGATTTATAGAAATACGTCAACTTATTAGTTTAAAGCAATAACATCGGCAACTTGACCTTTCTTGGCTCACGAAAAAAAAATGCACCTCAACCCGGTGTCGCAATGCATTTCACTTTCGCAGTTGCACTCGTTAGTGAAGAGTAGGTTACTGTCATATATGAACATTTTACATAAATATATGACGTGAAATAAATTGCTAAAAACTGCTACTATAAACATATTTGGAAGCTTCTTGGTCGATTTGAATCACTATGTTATTCCGAGTAAAACCAAAAAACTCTAATCTCTGCAGGTTATCATTTACAGTTATTTTCTGTTAAGAAACATTTTTTCATGTGCCAGTATTTCTGCAAAATCAAAATTTAAATTAAGCTCTCACAACCATACAACAAAATCGGTGTTTTGGTTTGACGAACCAACAAAATCTTTACAACCTTTTAAATTGTTTCGCACAGATGATTTTTTGACTTTTCATTTTTAGTAGTAAGCTAAAGATTTGTCATATATGCCATTTTCATCATACAATTAAAATAGAAGTTTATTTAAAATCATGCGATGTTGGAATGACACTGGCAACAATATGTGTGTAAACAAATAACATTTTCCACAGCCTTCCAAAAAAATGCTACTCGATTAAAAATTCAATCAAATTGCTCTCGGTTTAGTCTCAAGTAATTTCACAACAATCGAACCTTGTTTCCTATCCAGCCGTAACCGTGTCGAGGAAAAACGTGCGAGAATGAAAAATAATAAGGCATTGTAATAATAGTTAGGCGATTGACATTGTCTCAGACAAAGAGTTGGGTGATTATGGGTAACGATTGCACGAGTTTGTAGCGGTATTATCGTTTCAGATCCATCTAATATGTACTTTTATTATATTGGATCATAAAATTGTAATAAAATTTTGCTTGAAATGCAAACTTAATCGCTTTAACCATGTTGTAATTTACTTTTCATATCAACATCCGATTTTCATAATCGTTTTTATTATTATTGTCTTAAGACCCGTTGACGGATATTTCTTTACAGTGTCGCTCTCTGCCGTAGTTAAAACTTGCTAGTAGAATTCAAACTCAAAAAAACAAGTTTTAATAAAAATATTGGAGCAGTAAGATAGTAGAAAGATTCATGCAAACAAAAATTAAAAAGCATAACGAACCTCTCTGACATAAACGTAAAGAAAAATAAAAATAACTGTTCTATTATAGCTAAAGAATCTGTTTGCAGAACCGATATTACTTTACGTTTTGTCCATGTACTGCGATACAATATTCTATTGTTTAGGAACACAATAAAACCATGTTTTATAAGTGCAAAGCTCTAACCATGTTGATCCTGAATTATTTATAGACTTGTACAGTTGCGATGATGTTACCCAACAAGTTGGCACGCAAATGGTAATTAATCTGTTTTACAATATTATTTCATTTTATAATTATTTTATATTTCAAGCAAACGTTTATCAAGCTAAATCAGCATCGTTCTGTATTTATATTTTTAATTAACATACACCCTACCTAACAATAGCAACCTATTTATTTATTTAGGATTTGGCTGTTGTTGTGTAATGCGCAAACTTATATTATAGTAAATTTTTCAATGTTTTCTGAATTAGTTATGACATAAAATGTTTTCCCTCACCATTCCACCATGTGGTAGATTTCTTCTCTGCCTGGGACCGGTAGATACCGCCCCCTGACACATTTCTGCCGTCAATCAGCAGGGCAATGGGGTAAGTAGGTACTGTTGAGTTTCTATTCGGAAGGTCTATAGAAAGCCAGTATAATTACATGCTTTGAGGCATTTCATCTTAATCCTCAAGGGTGACTACACATCTGTAACCATCTTCGATTGAAATTTTTCCACGTGTCCATTGGCTGCAGTAGGCACTTACCTTCAGGTGGATTGTTAGCAAATTTGGCATGCCAATCTATTTTACAAAAATGGAGAGGCGAAACATACTGCCATTTTTTAAAACTGTGATGAAATCATTTAGGTTCGAACATTTGCTTGTACAATCAACTTGTATCGGTCGGTAACATTTTTATATTATCACAAATATTTTGAAATCAAAAGTATAACATAAATGGAATGTAAAAGTATACGTGCGTTGGTGTAGCACGTCAACCAGTTTCGGAGGTGGTTTGTTTTGAGACTGTTTTGATCTATACATTACAATCGGAAGTCAATGACGTGACTTGGATTTCATAAAGCGGCCAACAACAAAGCCTATCTCGGCAAGCAGCTTTCCCTTTGAATAGTGGATAAATGTATGTGCACGCTTGACACGTATGTCTCCTAATCACAAATTGCATCCTTGATTCAAATCAAAGGAAAGTTATGGAAAGACTTCGTTGTCTCTATGCCTGTAATTCACTGTTTTCTATGTGTCATTAACACTCGACTTAATTGTTAGCTCTCGCCTTCAAATTTTCTGACATAAGTACTACTAGTACTTAGCTTAATCGATTTCCGATAGGTTTCCGAACCATATTTAATTATAATGTATAAAATAACCAAAAGAATACTAATATTTATTTTTGCATTCATTAATAAACGTAATGACTTATCCTTTAACGATTTACTAATACAAATTATTTCTCTGTACATAGACTATATTAATTCGCAGACAAATTATTCTAACTGATATACTAAATGTCAATCTTAATAATAAATTGTATAAAACAATTTTTTTCATACTGTATAAAAGTTTTGGTAAAAAGTCACACACTTGTACAAAATTTTCTTTTTTGTTTGTCGTTAAATTAAAATAAAAAAGAATATTGCGGAACAAGTACGAGTGTGTATCTTTAAAAATTTTAATAAAAAAATTAAACAATTTTCTCTGACAAGTCTATGCGGGCTATACTTACTTTACATTATTATGATTAAAAACATTCGTACACACGTATTTTTTGCATTTTGGCTAACGAATTATTATTATGAATTAAAACGAATTATTTACGTAACGTAGACGCTAAGGTAATATTTCGAACGTTGATAAATGTGCAACACTAATAACCCTTCAATCTAAATATTGTATTATTTAATACAAAAAAAAATTAGGAAAAAATTAGGGTTAAAATAAATATCGATGAATTTTAAAATACCAGAAACAACATTTTGTACAATGTCTGGTTCGCAACTCCACAAACAAAGGTATGATATGTACCAACTGTACACAAACATGTCCATATTATACAATGATAATATCACTATATTATTTACATTTACAATAAGTACGCAAAAGACGGGTATTGCAAATGGGACTTGCTTCACTCAGTACAATTTTTTTTAATATTATATTTAGCCTTCTTTAATTAAAACTTCAACAGATTTTTTTTCACACCACACGAATTATCCACTCCTCTTAATACATAACTTACACTTTCTTTACTAGTAGTATACTGGAACGTACGAAAGAACGTTCATACAATTTTAAACCAACCAAAACTTCGTTAATGAGTCTTATATTGAGTAAAAAACGCAGAGTAATTACTAAGTTATTTTGTACATATTATCTTAATTATACGGCTTTCACTTAAGTGTTTATATTCTCATCAACTATTTAATAATTCCAGTCACCATATTCTGTTAATGGACTTGGCTACATGATTATTTATTGATTTTTTCGTATATTTTTGCAAAACGTTTGGGTAATTATACACAAGTATCGAAATTTTCATAAACATATTTCACGCGATGGTAAGATTTCTTAATTTTATTTTATAGAAATGATACAAAGAATTTACAGAATTTGCAAGTACTTAATAAAGTAGTCAAATGTATGAAATGTGTAGAAGTCCTAGCGCTTATGGTTACATAATTGGTGTATAATTGCTCATTAATTGTATAATTATCAAATAAGTAGGTACTATGGAGTTATTAGAATTACTTTCACAGAAAAGATGTGAACGATAAAAACTTTGAAAAGTGTATATTTTTTCTTTGCTTTAAAATATTGTACATCATACACATGTACGATCCGAATATTTTTTAAAATCATAAATAAAACATTGGATTATTTGCTCTCTCCATAAATTTAAGATGTAATAAAAGAAACAGGAAAGAGAAGAAAAGTGGTGACTATGGCATAATAAAGAAATGTTTTTAAATTTTAAACTTAAAAATACTGACCATTTCTTCCTATCATATTTCTTTTATTAGGTTTTACTTGTGTGTACATAAATTATTAAAAAAAAAAAAATGTTTAAGAAAAGAATATCTTACCAATTTAAAAGAAATCAAGGAAGCTCAAAGTTCACACAACCACACCTTCACTAACTGTAACAGTTGGACGAACAAACATAAGCTTAAAGTACGTAATCATAAAATTCGCGCTAAAACCCCTGCGTCTGCGACGTTTAGCACTACAGCTTACTACACCACACCGTGTGAACTAAACCACGCGAAGGGAGAACGTAGAACTTTATAGATTAAGTAGCGGGGATGATCTTCAGCAAATTCCTCCACCCACCAAAACTATGTCATTTGAGCCAGAATAGCTAAAAGGACATTTAGTTTAAGCTTTTACTTAGTTTATTTTTGATTATATCAATGAAAAAGTTGAATTACATATTCTCATTTGCATTTGACTATCACTAATTAAAGTTTTTAAAATTTAATTTAAAAATTAGTGGGAAGAAAAAGTTTTCTCTACTTCAAATGCCGAAATAAATTAACATTTAGTGTTTATCAGATCAGACATGCCTTATGTGAAATATTTAACAAACTCATCACGATGGAGGCAAGCAAGAGCGCAATTCTGATAGGCCGCTACCCTAGCACTGGCGAAGTATCTTGTTATGGCTAATCTGAGTGATTTCGGTTTATTACAGAAAACTTTCCATCGTATAAAATAAAATGTAGTTACCATTTGAAGAAAAAGTTATTAAATAAAAAAATAAGTATTTATTGGAATAAAAGTTTGACAAATTGAAACATTTTTAACCAATATTTCTTTAATAAAATAAATTTTTTTTTTTTTAAGTACGTTTCCTAAATTACTTTATAAGCCGGAATTTAAAGCCAATAAATCAAAGTGCTTCTGATAGAAACCTATTTCCGATCGCATTAAAAAATTTTGACCCATTCTTTTAAAAATGTAAGTAAAATTTGACATGGCACTCATTAACCCCGGTCAAAGAAAAATTTTAAAAATAAGGAAACATTTAACGAAGACTTTCGGAACCCGGCGACAAATTATCACTCGGAATTTTCTTCCAAAACAACTTTTTGCCTGAAGGAATTAATACTTTTTGTGAAAAGGTCCAAAACAACAAAGTTTGTATAGCTAAAATTACTTCTTTTAATAAACTTTTATAATAAAATTAATACAACGCGTCTTCGCTGTTTGACTTACAATTCTAATTTTACAATTCTTTCAAGTAATCATAGAGTTCTAACAATGTATAAAACACTTTCATTTTATATTTTGCCATAAGTTTTAGAATGTGTATAATTTAAATTAATATATAAATAATTGCCACCCTATTTCAACCCGTAGTTGCAGTGAAAGTTGACTCTCTCCATCAGCCTGTTTAAGTCTACTGATGAACATGGGCCTCTCCAAATACCAGCAAACACCCATATACACTTTTTGGAACATTTACCCATACTCAGACTCAGACCACCACCACAATGGGGAAGCTGGATGGTGAACACAGTGCGATACCGCAATATTTATTCTGCTCCCCGCCACTAGTCTGTGGGACTTGGGTTCGGCTAATTCGGATGGAAATCATTGTGTCGCCAGAGCCTCGTTTGTTTACTATCTGGGTGCTCCACGTACATGTAAGGTGGGCATTGGGAGAAAGAAATGGTATATTACCTTTTACAGACATTTCATGTTGGCTAAGGGTCAGAAATGCTAGATAAACCTCGAGGACTCTGACAGTTTGCGGAATCATCATCATCACATTATTCAGATCGGTGATCGTCAGTAACGTGGATAGCAGCAGTGATCTATTAAAATGCTGCTAACGAAAAAGAAGAAGAACTTGCAGGTTGATATCAGCCACAGCAATGTCGTCTATTTTAAAATAGGAAATAGTCATCCACGCGAGACATTATATAGTGCCGTAAGTATTGTTTGACGTACCAACTCATCTTCCCCTTCCGTATGTCCGTAAGTCTGAGCTTAACAGAAATAAAACTCCAAAGACGGGCAACGTTTGAAAAAATATTGACTTTGTTAACAACGAAATTTTCCGATTGTCAGAATATCTATCTGTGTAAGTATATATTTTGATATTTATATCCTTTTACTGGATTTTTCTCTTAGCTGTATCGCCTCTATTACGTATATATCTCTGCTTAGCCTAATGGTTGACTGGTAGAGAATGCCTCTAGGCATTAAGTCCGCCATATGTACCAATTTGTGTATAAAGATTAAATAAATAAATAAATGCCATGTAGTCACGCTTGCAGGCACCCGATTTATTTACACCACTATTTAAAATGAGATTTTACCTTTAGTTGACGATCTTCAATACCTTCGCACAGCTGTGAATACCTACTAAGCTTAGCTTAGACATAGGTCACTTCTATAATAATATTTTTTTATAATCATTTCAAAATTAAAAAACAACAGACACAATAGAATATTTTTTTAAAATCGCATTATTGCACACAACAACATTAAATTAAATGACTTGAAAATCCAATGTGTATAACGCAAATTTCATAACGTGGGCCCAAAGATTAATTACACTATTTATCATTCTAGCGCCCGTACTCTCCTATTTCGCTCGTCCGTCATATTCACTCTACAAAACAACAAAATTTTTATTGCACCACATATTACATCTAAATAACATTGTTCGTTTAAAATGTAAATACCTATATTTCAGAAATTGCTTTTATTATTAAATTCTATGATATGGCAACACGGACTTTCTTTTCGGATATAGTTTTATTTATTTTGATGTCATGAGGTGTATTACAAATATGTAACAATTTATGTAAAAATTTCAAACTTCCCAACCACATACAAACACAGTTGATTTATTTATTAAATAAAAAAAAATGTTTAAATAATCTCGTTCTAGTTATATAGTATTTCGTATCCTGTATAGTTTTTTGTTTTATGCAGCATTGATAAGAAAAATACACCCATTTTTGGTATGATTTCAATAATTATTCTTACTCATATAGAAATATCTATCTAAAAGCCTTTTTTATTATGAGAAAAAATAAGATGCGAAAATGGCTTGTTAATAAAAACTAAGAGACAGGAGGCTTAAAGGAAAATAACTTATTTATTTCGAAGCTATATATTGATTTTATAATGCCTATGTTAATTAAATTCGATTAAATGTATTGGGAAAATACGTGTGACACAACGATCAAAATACATGACATCATACTATCTTAGTATAAAAAGTATTGCACCAACTAAATCACGCGTACATTGCTAAAGAATTTTGTCGTGACTTACTATCCTAGACCAGCAGGTGGGAACAACACCTTCAGTTGATAGTGGAACTCATAAGGCCACACCATGGCCACTTCTCACTTTGTAGCAACTCGAAAACAGAATAGATAATTTAGAATTTACTCGAAATATTTGAAAATAAATTGACTTTCGTAGAAATCTACTCATTATAGGTTATTGGATGCTGATATAAGGAATTCTGGGCTTCATTTATGCCATATTAATGCATCAATTAGGTATAACAACTTTTTTAGACTCTAGTACTGTTCCGGACGATAGAATCAGTTATTAAGTACATTTTTTCCTGTTCCGCTCATACCAATCAGTTTGCGTAAATGTTAAGAAAGTACTGCATCGGCTTACATAAATTTGAGTAATATGAATATGAAAAAGGATTTTTACACAACGCTTTGAAGTATTTATCATCAACTCAACATAAAGTGATTAAAAAAAAAATTAAAAAATTTTTCTTCGACATATGAACTTAAACTTCACTTGTCAACTGTATTTTTTTTTGTAATATTGTAAATCTTCCACCGTTGCGTAACGAGGTTCCTCTGACGAAGAAAAAACAGACGAGAGAAACCGCTAAGGTATCCTCTTTTTGTCATATTATTATTAAAATAATGTAAGAAGACAACTTTCAGCAACACCTTGAGGGCGATCAACTCATTGACTGGGGTGATTATCATCCGTGTATTCCTTTATATTATAACAACCCGTTTCATAAGAACTTTGTTTAATAAATGTTTTAGCCCATCGATAGGAAGACTGCACATTTGAACACGCATGAATGGAAGAGTTACTGACTCTGTGGAGTAACTACTATTGCAAGCTTGTTCCTAGTATTTATAATATGCACATCACTGTTCCTATTAAACTAATACAGCAAAATACCTTAAGACGTTATACTATGGAAATAATAGTACCGATATTTTTAACATTAGGTGTTGAGAATTCTAAACATTTCGTTTTATTGCCATTTAAAAGCAAATTATTAGCGTTAAACCAATAAACTATTTTTGATATAGCATTACTCACTTGGCTGCACCTAGCAACAAGTTGTCCCTTGATTTTAAAATTTAATTAAATTTTTTAAATGAAGTGGCATCTACAAGCAAAATGGTATCATGTTTATTCCCTACTTGGTAAGGTAAGTCATTAAAGTTAGTTAAACAAAAAATGGGCTTAGAATCGAGCCCTGCGGTCAATGCTCATTGATACCAGCTACTCGGAAGAACTAGCACCATTATAAAAACTTTTTTTATTCTGTTACTTAAATACGAGATCATAAGTTGAAGTGTTGTACTTTTTATACTATAAGGACCATAATCGAAAGTCTAGGAGAGAACACAATAACACCCAAGGCATCGGGTAAATTATCCCTGGCCCCAAATCTATCCTTAACTAGCATCGGTTCTAGAGCGACCCTACGTAAAACCATATTGATTATGATGTAGCAGTTCATTTAAATTAAAATGATCCAAGATAATTTTTTCGAAATATTTCTAAATGTTGGTATCACAGAAATAAATCTAAAGTTAGTGGGTACTACCAGATTGAAACAACGATTAAAATTTATTGCCTAATGATGTGCAATTAAATATTTTATTGAGGTAGTTACTTCAACGAACTTCAATCGTCTTCAAATATCCCATACATTAGTAGTTTTCTTAATGACTGATGACTGGCTAACTAACTCATTAAATTGTTTGCATACGCTAAAACATTACCTCTCCTCTAAAATTTCTCCTATATCGTGAAGATCCCACCAAAAAGTGTCCCGTGCGGCAAACGAATCCGCGATCTACAGTGCGACAGGCAAACGCTTAACCACTGTGTATATTTACGATACTTAGGAAACTACACACTTGGTGATTTCGATATTAAGTGCTTACACCCGTTTTAACCGAAAATTATTAAATGCAAATTAAATGCAAACAATAATATGTCTATAGTAGAAGCCTTGAAAATTACGTTTTATTTCTATACAGAGTCGCAACGGGTTAGAAACTTTCTATAACATTCTTACATCACATTTTCAACGGTCATGCGTATTACTTAAATAAATTAAGATGTAATACATTTGTACTATTTGGTTTGCAACAACGAATCATGTTGTTACATTGAATTCGTGCACAAAAGTTTACTAAGAGAAAAATATTTAGTTACATTTGTTCAATTTTACTTATTTATTACAAGTGAAGTCTGTGTTTATTAATGCGTGGCGACATAAGTTTTGAATCAGATCAAAAATTTACTACAAGAAAGGCCGCTATCAGCCAATCAGCGTAACTTTCTAATGTTAGTTCCAGGAGTTTGAATCGGGCGTTGAACAAATGGAGGTATTTACATCCCAGGTTTTTTGTCTCTTAACTCATTAATTAGACACTATTGGATGATAATGGTACAATATTTGTTATTTTATATATAGTATATAAATGTACGTATTCTGTTATAGATGTATTCTGAAACATATATTTACGTAAGTAAATATATTCTGCAAGCGAATCCGCCGGCACGATATGTTTCACAACCACGTACTGTGTACGGTATATTATAATGCAATTAGTTTAATATACAAGGCAGGGCCTTGTATATTTATTTTATAACTGACTCTTACAAGACGCTTTAAAAGTTACATTTCATAAAAAAAAATATTAAAAACTCTGCCAAAAAAACCAGGAAGGTCGTACAATTCTGTACCATTTAACAAATGACTATTTTTATGTCAACCACTCAACGTTTTAATAATACAAAATAAAATATTTTGGATCTCCTGCTTTACAATTTAAAATTTTTCAGTAACTTCGAAGACTCATCTGCCTAGATACCTCTACTCTACTCAAGCAATACTTAATTTTCAAATGAAATACAATATATGTCATACAAACAAACGGATGCTAGATATCTTCCAAGGGTTTCTTTTTCCCTTTTAATGTACGGAATCAGTACTTTAAGAATCGGCGTAGATATCAATTTAAATGGCCATTTTGAAGTATTTTATTATAAAAGTCAGGCACGGCAATACTAATATTTTACGTTTCATATCAATTTAACTTTTATTGATATAAAATGTGGAAAATAATTAATTAACTAAATTGAGCAAAAATCTCACCATAACTATAATGGTTCTTATTGCTACTTTGTATCGGCAGCTTATCATCATAATTACAATTCATGGTACATTTATGGTAAATGATATGTGACATAATTCATAAATATTAATTTTGATCATTAAGTTTTGTATAAAGTGACTTTTTATTACACCGGTAGAATCTTCGTTAAATAGTGTTAACTGTGACTAAATGTGAAACAGTTTAAATTTTAAATTCAAAAAACGATTCATAATTTTAAAGGTTGTATAAATACAACAGCGGTTTAACTTTGCACTCTTTGCCATCCCTCAATTTCGCAAACAACAGTAAACATTGTCGAGTATAGCTTATCAAGTTTTTTACGTCGAGCGTATCCTAGTTGTTGCTATAATTAAACACAGTAGTTTAGTAAAAAATCACCGAGATCAAGGGGTTCAAGTCCTTAGCACAGCAAACATTTTATTATATTCGATAAATTAGAAAATCAGCATTTTATTGTAGAATATGTTGTTGAATATATAAGATAGGGAACATATCAATAGTTTTTTGTGACCTCGCAAATACGAAATTGACTATGCTAATATAATATAATCTAAGCGTTTCATACCATAATTCAAGAGTTTAAACTGGACATATCTGGAATATCATAGTAAAAAATTAAGGACAAATAATCGTTCTGAAAATAAAAATGAGTAGTTTGCAAGACGATGACAAGCTAGTAACGTTACCCTTCGCTCAAAAAGTAAGCAAGTCAGTCAATCGTATACTTCAGTTTACGATAGTCCTATTACTGAGATGAGATTACGAGGCATACTGAAGATAAAATGTACAATAAAAGATCTTGTTCCAAAACAGTTGAACCAATGGGCGTCTAAAAAGTTATCAGAAAGCAATGGTATTCTATAACAAGCAATGTGAGGACTTTAAGAACACCATACTGGAGAAAAATGTAATTATTGAGAGTCTGCTAAAAAAATAATGTACTGAAATCCACAGTAAGTCTTTAGACTTATCAAAATGGGCGTAGCCAAGTGGAACGGCATATGCACGACAGCAATATTGAAATCAATGGGTTCCCTGAGCATAAATCAGAGAACATAACAAATACCTTATTACAATTGAGTCAAGTAATAGAAACATCAATTACCAAAGAAAATGTATCTAAAATAAATAAAGACAGCAAGACCCAAAGCTATTGTGGCCAACTCTCCGGGATACACTATTAATAGCTGTATCAACCTTCAATAAAAAACATAATCAGGATAATTAATGCACCAAATATCTGGGCTGCAGAGAACCTCAACTCCTTGCAATTGTATAAGGTTTTTTATTGCAACTAGTTTCTAAAAAATTGTTAGCTACTTTTTGTGCACTCATTATCACACTATTATTATTATGTAACAACTAGTTTATATAAATTAATATATGCAGACTTGATTCATCATCATTTCAGCCTACTACAAGTCCACCGCTGAACATAGGCCTTCCCCAAAGATGCCACAAAGCTCGGTCCTGAGCCAACTGCTTTTTTTTTTTTTTCCCTGGATGGAAAATGCTGTTACGCATACCCTGTTGCTGGCCGGTAGGCAACTGGGTTATGTCGGACTCAATCCCCTGAAGGAGGACCATACCGACTAAAAACCATCCACACGCTGTTAGCCCGGAGGCTTTCACAGCCTCATCTGAATTGACTCGCGAGCAGATTGGCCCGCGAGTTTGGCGGGATGACGATTTACATTAATGACGCGCGGATTTATACGCGGAACGATAAGACAGAAATAGTGGTGCGGAGACCGGTGAACCCTGACAAACCGACGCGACAGACCCCGATCGTGAGACGCTCCGGCAAAGTGTATATGGCTGCTTCTAACCCTAGGGGCGAGCACACGTATGCGCCGGGCGAAGTCGCAACGGGACTGCCGCGCATCGTGCGCGGGACACGGACGGCACTCACTAGTAATGGCTCGCGATTGAACGCGGGAAAAGTGGTGGAGTCGAAGTAGGGACCCGCTGATGCGGGGCCCACTAGCGATATACTGACACACGACATATTGTACTGCGAAACTCCGACAAAGTGTTATGGCTGCTCAAACCTGGGGGCGAGCACACGTATGCGGGAGGCTAATAGTGGCGTGAAGACCTATGACCCTGACAAACCGACACGACAGAACCCGATTGTGAGACACTCAGGCAAAGTGTATATGGCTGCTTCTAACCCTAGGGGCGAGCACACGTAAGCTGAGTGAAGTCGCAAACGGGACTGCTGCGCAGCGTGCGCGGGACACGGCCGACACTCACTACTTAATAGCTCGCGAATATGCGCGGGAAGATGGAGGCGCGGCGACCAACGGCCCTGACATGATCTACGCGACAAATACTGAGTACGAGACACTCCGGCACAGCGTCATGGCTGCTCAAACCGGGGGGCGAGCACACGTATGCGCGGGGCGAAGTCGCAAACAGTACCGCCGTGCAGTATGCGCGGGCGACGGGCGGCACTCACTTTAATAACACGCGGACAAAGACGCGGAAAGACAATAGGGCCGAGTAGGCACCCGCAGGTGCGGGGCCACTAACGACCCATTGCGAACTAATGACTCATCCCGCTGCGAAACACTCCGGCACAGTGTTTATGGCTGCTCGAACCGGAGGCGAGCACACGTGTGCACGGAGCGACGGCGCAAGCGGGACTCTTTCTTTTTTTGTTTTTTTGACTAAATTTTTGAGCCAACTGCATCCATCGACTTCCCGCAACATTGCACAGGTCGTCAGTCTATCTTGTGGGGGGTCGTCCCACACTGCGTTTGCCCGTACGCGGCTGCCACTCGAGAACCTTTTTTCCCCAACGGTAATCGATCCTGCGAGCTATGTGGCCGGCCTATTGCCACTTCAGCTTGATAATCCTTGCGACTATGTCGGTTACCCTAGCACTGCTGCGGATATCATCATTGCAGACTCTATCGCGCAGAGAAACTCCGAGCATAGCCCTTTCCATAGCGCGCTGAGCAACTTCACTGGCAACACGCACTGGTTGTATACTTTGCTCTTGAGGTTTTGTGGTATACTCGACGAGAAGAGATGACGTAGTTTCCCGAACGCAGCCCAGCCGAGTTGGATTCGTCGATTGACCTCAGACTTGATTATGTGTGTTTTAATTTATAAGATAAACTTTATGTGTGATGTATAGTATATATATGATCATAAATGATATAAATAAATAATGATTTAACTTTTACCTTGTCTTTTGGTGAAACAACATAAATTAGCGAAATGAGAGTTTTCGATTGTTAAATATTTTAGAGGTATGGTTTAGAATAACATTCGTTGAAGAACATAATATGCATGGTATTGATAAAGTGTATTATTATAAGAACAAAAATATTTTATAAGGTTTATATGTTGTGTTGAAACACTACATAAGGGTTTAAGCGGAAAATTCTATTAGTTTTTTAATTTTCTGCACAAATCATTTGTGTATTATTACGTAGTATGATATTTTTTGATATTTGGCATTTGGGTATTGGCAAACTTTTTAATAAACGCATGCCGGCGGTTTCTTTGGCGGATGCTTTCATGGAGGGGCTATGTTCAGCAGTGGACTTATTTGAGTTGGATAAATAGAATATATAAACACTCATTTCGCGAATACAAGTAATATCATAAGTATTGCGATTGGGCTATTCTGGTGCAGCAATAAAGGTAAGAGAAGAAACCAAGTTACACTTTATGATTTTTTTGCACAATTGCTGATGAAACGTAATGATAAGATAATTGCGCTTGCCATTTTTGTACTTACGTAAATGTCATTTACGTGAGCCTTTTATTTTGCTTTTAGGTCTACAGAACATAAAAAAAAAACCCTTAAATTTTTGATTATCTCTTTTATACGAATAACAACTTGTTTATTATTAAATTAAACTATTTCATGATTTTAATAAATAAACCTTTGTCTGATATACCACCAGAGGTTGTATCGATCAGAGGCTAGGTACTACATTTTTCTTAATCTCTGGTTCGGGTTCACCGACAGATCTTTATTGTTTAAAACACCGGTTCAACACTAGTTTTCGTATGGTAAAACGAAAGAATATAGTTTAATAGTCTGTTAATTGGTTCCTGATTGGTCGACTCACGGGGTGGCAGATTTATTCAACACCACACGGGCTACAGAGTCTACGATGCAAGACTCATGCTTCTACAATCGCCAACCTATCTTTCAAGTGTGAAGACTATTAAGAGATTCCCTTTCTCTTTGAAGAAATTTATGGTTAGTCTTTTTTGTATACCTTAAACTTTAATAATGGAGAAAGTTTATTCTAGGATATACTTATATACATCTCATAGAGTACAGTTAAATTGAACTGTGGACAAAAGCTGAAGGGAACAGTTAACAGAATCTAACAAATATCGTACAAATACAGCACTTAACTAAACCCAGAAAACATCAAAGATAATCCGCCTGCAGGCGATGAAGCGGATTGGAGCTTTATCAGAGGATTAACTTGGTTTACTTTTCTGTGGTTCAACATCCTAAATAGATCCTTTAAAACAGTCATATAATAATATTGTCTATATAAAGCACAATTTACAAGTCGACCGAGAATCATTTATATACATATCCCTTATAATTACCTCAATCATATACCTTATAATTAGTTGTTATTTCAATGTGATAGTACAACTACAACTGAATATTTAAATAAGATTTCATCTCAGACTTTTTCGGAAAAACATGTATTATTTTCTTGTAAGCTGTAAGCACTTGCCAAATTACTACATTTGGTTAATAATACTGTTAGTAGATGTATTTTTAGTTACATAGTAAGAACGTCTAACTACTAGTAAGGACGTAAGGATCTGTCACCCTCTTTCTTCCCTTTTATTTTATAGGAGGCAACTAAGGGAAAACCCTACATCATTTCTTGGCAAAAAGAATACTGTACATTTATAAGAAATATATATTAAAAGTATGCATCGATCGTAAATTATTTAATCCTATAGAAACCATTATTAAAACCGAACATACCAATTTTTAATACCATTAGTTTGATAATTAATAAATTTTTAATCAGTTTCTCAAGAAAGGCCTTAAATTTAATTTGTAGAACAATTCATGAAATTAGATTGATAGTTCTACAAAGATAGTTCCTAATTCCAATCCAACTAAATCTCGTACGTCCCTGTATTAAGAATGATATAAAACAAGTCACTTCATCTTTTGTTTGCTGAATCTATCTATCTAATTCCATTTTTCTAATACGTTAAGAGATCAAATATTATAAATGTTAAAGTAAATCTTTCTTACTTTTTTACGGCTTAATGGTAATTTGGCATAGATATACCATAAAACCTGTGGAAGGATATTGGTTTCTTTTACATCCTGGGAAAGCCGCCAAAAAAAATTCCATACGAACGAAGCCGCAGGCGAAACCTAACCGGAAAATAATATAATAGATAGTACAGAAAGCTTTTAATTAAAATAAAATTTTTAAAGATTTTAGGCAGTAATTTGAAACTTACAAAATACGACGTCAATTTCAAACAATATAAATAAGAAGACCACAACAAAGAAAATCTAATATCGAGGTAAAGTAAGACTAAATCCCGAGACAAAATACATTGCGAGGATTCTCCTTCGAAATATTTGTACCAGTGTAGGAAAATACCGCCTTTTATTTACACAACAAATTACTTTTAGTCTCCTTTTGGTGCTATCGAAATCTTTATAAAAGCTTTTTAATGTCTGTTTAATTTCTACATAGTCTTACACCGTTTCATATTGTTTATTGGTTTCGTACTTTTAATATTTTTTTTAAGCTAGGAACTATTAACTTTTCAAATGTCGTAACAATAGAAGTTAACCGGGCTATCGCCAGCTATCATATTATAAATTTTGGTTCGATCTACGAACAAAGAACTCAGCAGCTAGGGGTTGTGCAAAGATTTTCGGTTTTGGCTATATTGCGATTGACCCGTGCCTGGTATACAACTTTGATTTTGGCATTCCTCCCATCTTGTCCCAGAAATAGTGAATTGAAGATATGAGACTGAAAAAGTAATATACATTTATTTGAAAGTATTCATCACACTCTCCTAATTAGCCGGCACGGCCGAGGCAGTACCACAGCCACACAGAATAGCGGCGTAAATTAAAGGCATCTGATGCTTCTTCGATTCGTTCGGTGAGTGAGGTACTGGATGTACACTTCCCCTCCCCCTCATCCCTCCCATCTCCTAAATATCCTTAAAGGCCGACAGACCTGCAGCTCCTCTGGCGTTGCAGATGTAAATGGGCGACGGTATTCCCTTCCCATCAGGCGAGCCGCTTGCTCGTTTGCCCCCTTTACCATAAAAAGAAAATATATATTTATAAATTTATCAAGGTTACACATTTCTTCACAAATTAACTCTCTTCTTTTGCATATTAACAATCTTTTGGAGCCTATAGCAATCTTTTGATAAGAAGATTACAACACATTTGAAGAGAGATATCTGTCGAGCCCTCGGACTAGTTAGAATCGATTAGTCTGATAGCAAAACCATGGCCAAGGGAAAGAAATGGCCACGTGGAGCGTTTGATCAATTAATACTTTTGAAAATTTGTTTAACTTGTATACACTAAATATTTACAAATGTTCTATTATATGAATAAATACAGAGACACGTACTGCCCGGCTCCTTTAATAGATAGTATAAAAATAAATATATATTTTGTTCTATAACGGCTGGACGCCCAGAAACGCTGTATTTTAAGTAGTGTCACTATCAACAATGTTTATTTCTTTCTATGGGTTATTTGTCGAGCTATTTCAAAAGTTAACGTGATCACTTATAAAATCGATTAGGTTTCTTATCAGCAGAGTTAGTTATACGCATTACAATTAAGCTTACTGCCCGGATCCTATGATATGCCTTGCCTAGATGGCAAGATATATACTTATTTTAATGGCTCGACCACTAAGTTTAACACTTTAGTTCAAATCCATTTTCAATCCAAATGTAGTTCAAATACCATTGAAATCCGTCTTCAGGTTTTTACATGATGCGCGTTCAGTTAGACAGACAAGTTTTACAAAAAATGTTGTTTTGGCATCTGTATCTATATCATTACAATAGTCCACCCCAAAACTAAATCTCGTACGTCCCTGTATTAAGAATGATATAAAACAAGTCACTTCATCTTTTGTTTGCTGAATCTATCTATCTAATTCCATTTTTCTAATACGTTAAGAGATCAAATATTATAAATGTTAAAGTAAATCTTTCTTACTTTTTTACGGTTTAATGGTAATTTGGCATAGATATACCATAAAACCTGTGGAAGGATATTGGTTACTTTTACATCCTGGGAAAGCCGCCAAAAAAAATTCCATACGAACGAAGCCGCAGGCGAAACCTATCCGGAAAATAATATAATAGATAGTACAGAAAGCTTTTAATTAAAATAAAATTTTTAAAGATTTTAGGCAGTAATTTGAAACTTACAAAATACGACGTGAATTTCAAACAATATAAATAAGAAGACCACAACAAAGAAAATCTAATATCGAGGTAAAGTAAGACTAAATCCCGAGACAAAATACATTGCGAGGATTCTCCTTCGAAATATTTGTACCAGTGTAGGAAAATACCGCCTTTTATTTACACAACAAATTACTTTTAGTCTCCTTTTGGTGCTATCGAAATCTTTATAAAAGCTTTTTAATGTCTGTTTAATTTCTACATAGTCTTACACCGTTTCATATTGTTTATTGGTTTCGTACTTTTAATATTTTTTTTAAGCTAGGAACTATTAACTTTTCAAATGTCGTAACAATAGAAGTTAACCGGGCTATCGCCAGCTATCATATTATAAATTTTTGGTTCGATCTACGAACAAAGAACTCAGCAGCTAGGGGTTGTGCAAAGATTTTCGGTTTTGGCTATATTGCGATTGACCCGTGCCTGGTATACAACTTTGATTTTGGCATTCCTCCCATCTTGTCCCAGAAATAGTGAATTGAAGATATGAGACTGAAAAAGTAATATACATTTATTTGAAAGTATTCATCACACTCTCCTAATTAGCCGGCACGGCCGAGGCAGTACCACAGCCACACAGAATAGCGGCGTAAATTAAAGGCATCTGATGCTTCTTCGATTCGTTCGGTGAGTGAGGTACTGGATGTACACTTCCCCTCCCCCTCATCCCTCCCATCTCCTAAATATCCTTAAAGGCCGACAGACCTGCAGCTCCTCTGGCGTTGCAGATGTAAATGGGCGACGGTATTCCCTTCCCATCAGGCGAGCCGCTTGCTCGTTTGCCCCCTTTACCATAAAAAGAAAATATATATTTATAAATTTATCAAGGTTACACATTTCTTCACAAATTAACTCTCTTCTTTTGCATATTAACAATCTTTTGGAGCCTATAGCAATCTTTTGATAAGAAGATTACAACACATTTGAAGAGAGATATCTGTCGAGCCCTCGGACTAGTTAGAATCGATTAGTCTGATAGCAAAACCATGGCCAAGGGAAAGCAATGGCCACGTGGAGCGTTTGATCAATTAATACTTTTGAAAATTTGTTTAACTTGTATACACTAAATATTTACAAATGTTCTATTATATGAATAAATACAGAGACACGTACTGCCCGGCTCCTTTAATAGATAGTATAAAAATAAATATATATTTTGTTCTATAACGGCTGGACGCCCAGAAACGCTGTATTTTAAGTAGTGTCACTATCAACAATGTTTATTTCTTTCTATGGGTTATTTGTCGAGCTATTTCAAAAGTTAACGTGATCACTTATAAAATCGATTAGGTTTCTTATCAGCAGAGTTAGTTATACGCATTACAATTAAGCTTACTGCCCGGATCCTATGATATGCCTTGCCTAGATGGCAAGATATATACTTATTTTAATGGCTCGACCACTAAGTTTAACACTTTAGTTCAAATCCATTTTCAATCCAAATGTAGTTCAAATACCATTGAAATCCGTCTTCAGGTTTTTACATGATGCGCGTTCAGTTAGACAGACAAGTTTTACAAAAAATGTTGTTTTGGCATCTGTATCTATATCATTACAATAGTCCACCCCAATTAAATTTAAGAAATAATCAATGTACAGAAATATTCCTCTAAGAGCTTTATTATATCTTATTATATATACATACTTAAAAACATATAAAATATAGGATATGTATATATGTATGTATATTCCAACCAAAAAAGCATACTAAAGAAATACAAAATTAGAATAAAAATCATTCATATGATATATTTATGTCAGTGTTCTTGTATCAAATTTATTATAATAATGTGTTAAATTGTTTGCATTTGTGTTTAATTTATGTAAGTGCCGGGAAGTACGGATTTACGGGCAACCTTAAGTTTTTTTTATAACTTCCCAAGTGAAAGCCACAAATTCTTCTTTGATATATTAAGTTTATACTTTGAGATTAAAATTTATTAAGGAAGGCGGAGAATTTTATACGTAATGGAGCTGCTTAAGAATGGCATTTTACATGATATTCGCGGTATATTATCACAAGGTTTTAATCTTAACCTGCATGTAAATTATTACCTTATGTTTTTAAGTTCGTAAGTAAGTTTATAAGTGTCCCAATTGGACAAATCATTTAAATTCAACACTTTTAAGAATCTCGAGAACTATAATAAGTATTTCTATTTAGATTATTATATTTAAATTCTTCTCCGTAAAATTACATGGTAACAGAGTCAACAATTACAATCACTGACAGAACTTTAATATAATGCTCATTGGAATATGAATTCAAAATGCTTCGAACAACTCGCAATTAATTATCAAGAGTAACAAACTTTAGGTACTCGTATATATCAGAATCACTGTTTAAACTGCCTAGTGAAATAAATCCTTAACAGTTATATCGGTTAAAAAAGGAAACAAGAAAAATATTTATTTGAATATATTCGGATACTTACAAGGCTAACGCCAATAAATAACTGTATACTCAATAAAGGAAGCGACTGGTTAAAGTCAGGCAAAGACAGGGAGTCTTGGAAAAAGATGGAGGAGGCCTTTACCCAAACAGGGATCCATATTTCATATAATAACACTAACATTCACATAAGTAATAGTTATAATTATTAACATATAGTTAATAGCAACATTCATTATTTTATTTATTTTTTTTAAGCTAAAACCCACTAACAAAAATTGTAAGGCAAAACTAAAATGAAATGTGGAATAAATTAATGGCTTTATATATATCAGAATCACTGTTTAAACTGCCTAGTGAAATAAATCCTTAACAGTTATATCGGTTAAAAAAGGAAACAAGAAAAATATTCATTTGAATATATTCGGATACTTACAAGGCTAACGCCAATAAAGAACTGTATACTCAATAAAGGGGGTGCTCATATTTATTTAAAAGGTTAACACAATTTAATTTAAGTCATTTCAACCCATTTTTTCCCGAGCCTATTTAACAATAAAAGTAGTACAAATTTATTTACATATTTTATTATTTATTGCACAAAAAACTGTACAAAAGGCGATCACAATGCTATATGGCATTCTCTACCAGCTAACCTTGGGTAAAACAGAGAGTGTGGTCCTTATTCTTTTAACACAAATTAGAATACAATGTAACTTTATTATTTTAACTGAGTGTTGACTATGCAATCCTTTTATACCGCAAACGGGTGGCTACACAAATTATAATTCTACAAAAACCTTTAACCAGGGTATAGTCATCTATTACAAAAATTATATTGGTATTATCACCGCTGTGCCCATATTTGAAGTAGCAAACTGTTTGGTGATTAAACATCAGAGTATTGCTATAGTTGCAATTTACCGTCCGCCTTGCTTTTATAACACAAACTTATTCACCCAATCTTTGAACACTGTCATTACATCATTATCATCATAGAAATATCTCAGTGAAGGGCGTTATTAACATATGTAGATATATTGAATAACAGTATTGGTAACAGGTGACTTGAAAATTTTACCTAAACACTTTTCATGAACATGAACTCTGCTCATAATATGTCGACTTGGCTTAATGCTCGTCTTGACCATGTAATATTGCGAACTACAATGGGTACTACCACAATGGTATTAAATTCGACAGTAACGGACCACCAAGCAGTGATGCTATGTTTGGTCAAACAATGACATAACACTTAAAACACATACGAAAATTAATTACGACAAAATTAATCTAGAATTAGAACAAAACACCTTAAGTTTTGTTTTTAAATTCTCATAAGTGGCAGCGGCGCTTTTTGTTTTTGATTTACAGAAATTATTAATATTAATGCTTTGTAACCGTGAACCACTCCAGAAATCTTAATAGTATAAGAAATTGCGATAAATTATTTAAAAAAATATTGAAAGGCCCCTGACAACGATGTCATTATTATAATTTAAGAGAATGTCATAACATCCGAGCGGTGACAATCTGGTGACCAGTATTACAGGCTCATTAATACCTACTTCAGGCACCAGCTTCTCACATAATTAAAATAGTTAAAGCTTATATTGTCAATAGTTACGGATATACAATATTTATTGTTATGTGAGAAGACAAATAAAGACGTATTTATTTTTATTATGACCGTGACGGTATTGGAAAAGGTAAAATATTAATAAAGTATCATCGAAAGTTAAAGAATTAGGTAACACAAATTTGTTAGACAGACGCAAAATACGCGCACAGTCGTGGAATTGTGGATACCAGCCCGTCATAACACAACCTGAACTACTACAATAGTACTACAATATGGGCCCGGGAACTTAACAGTTTTGTCGAAAATTATATGTATATACATATGTGTATAATAATATATATATGTATATAAATATAACAAGGAGAGATTATTTAATATCTTTATTCCAGACCTCCTGATTACAGGGAAAACAACAACATTGCTGGTGGCGTAGCATAACTCTACAATTAATAATAAACTCTATATAATATATGTTTAGTGTAGTACCGGCTAATATTATTTACGACACCATCTCATACCTTAGATGAGAGGAATCCTCCTCTCCCTCTCTGTGACACAATATCTCGAGCCCTCGAGCTTTACGAACTAGAAGGTACTACGCAGTGTTCGGCCAGAGCAGTACAATCCTCGCGCCTTGCAGTGCTCTGGTAGGCTATGCGGTGGTAGGTTAAGCTCAATTTCTCCAGTTTTCACTTAATTATATTATTCCAATGCTATTGTCGACAATATTACAATATTATGTACTATTAAACACAAATTCACTTTAATAATTACATATTTAGCACTTACTACATTTTCAATTTTATAAGTAAACAGTTGCAGTAACATCCCTTTCTTTGTACTGTTCGTATCTGGTTGGTTTTGATGCCAATAAATAGATGACTTAAAAAAACAGAAAAATGTAAAGTAAAAACGGTTTCCAGCCACTTATTTATTGTTATTCTGACAAAAAAAATTAAACGAAACGTAAAGTTCGATGAATTTTGAAGTTTTATTACAAAAAAAAAGTAAAAATGCTGCACAACCCGTGATAAATTTATGATATTTACGGAATAATCACAGTTTCAGTTTCAAGAGTATGAGTACTACAAAATTGGTTCAAGTGTTTTCAGTACGGAAATTTCGATGTCAAAGACGAAGGCTCGTTCTGGTCGAACTATAACGGACTTTATCCGTTTTGAAATTTTTGAAAAATTGGTGCAAGATTGGCATATTAGTAGTAAACGCAGAAGAGTTTCACCACAAAATAGTTTGACCCATTTGAAAAAGTCTGGATGTACAAAAAAGCTCGATATTTAGGTGCCACGCGAGCTTACTGAAAGAAACCTAATGAAATGTGTACTCATTTGCGATTTTCTATTGAAAGACATACCATCGTTTTAAAAGATTGATCACTGGTGATGAAAATGACCTATGACAAGTACGTGCGAAAAAGGGCAGTCAAGCCCTACAGACTACAGCGAAACCCGAAGTAACTCGCAATAAAGTGATACTGTGTGTATGGTGAGATTGGAAGGTCATCGTTCATATTGAAATTACCCGCCGGGTAAAACCAAAGATTCGTATCTCTACTGCCAACAGAAAGGATGTAGCTTTTCATAACGATAACGCCAGACCACTCACACATTTAGCCACTCATCAAATATTGAGAGAGCTTAGTTGGGAAGTGTTAATGCATCCACCATATAGCCCTGCATCCATAGATGATTTTCACCTGTTTCGGTCTCTTCAGAATTCTTTAGGTAGTGTTAGGTTAACATCAAGAGAGGACTATCAAAACTACTTGTCGCAGTTTTTTGTTCAGAAGTGCGAACATTTTACAGCAATGTCACCTACCAAATGGCACCAAGTTATCGATCAAAATGGCACATGTATATCATAATCAAATGTAAATAAACTATGATATACATCTTGAATTTGTATGTAAAATACGAAAAAACTTTTTCCTCGACCAATTATTATAGCTTCTAAACTATATTAACACTTCATGCATTTTTACTTTTAAGAATATTCAGAAAATATTTCCATTAGAGCAAGACCAAAGCTTCTACACAAAGTTAAGTTCAAGCGGTCAGCGTCGTGCAGCACACACCATGTGGTCACAAACTAGCCCCGGCTCCTCTCGTATACCTATGGCTCTACGGCCTAATGCCGACAGCGGCTACAGTGTCGCACGCCCACCTCCATTAGCCACAACATTGACATCGCGAAAAGCGATCATGGGCGATGGACTCACGGTCTCGATTGAGATCACTGCACCTATGCATGAACCCGAACCTGCACATGAACCCGCACCGGCATCCGGACCGTCATACTACTACTACAACTTGGTAGACACCTCGATTTATGCCCTTATGGGAAAGGGGTTCGGTTTATTCCCGAAACAGACGGGTAATATCGATATCTGCTGCCATGTGTTTCAAAACTCCTGCGGCGACATATAACAGCTACATAATATGAAGATCCGCGATAAGCAGTTCGGTTTTAGGGCCGAACTAGTGTTCCACGTGGCACTATGCAGCAAGTGCTACAAACAGAAAAAACTCTGTAGCTCCAGTACTCCTCGACATGAAGTAGACGCAAACGTATACCGGCCTTCTGTTTAAGCCATCTCTCACGTTATGAAGGTTTTGGCCTCCTTTGAAGTCTGAAGTATAAACCGCTTCTACGGACGTACCCCAAGGAAGGTGCCTCTCCTCAGCTTGCTATCCCAGCCGTAGGCGATACGATGTACGCCGATGACGCCGCGTATTGCGCGTGAAAGCTAATCCGGCCTTTAGACAGCACTGAAGGATAAAGAAAAGGGAAAATAGACAGAAAACCGCGTTCTCGGCTACCTAGCTAAACATCCCAAGCTTATGAAAGCACCCCGAGGATATTGATTGGCAGCGATATGCAACTACTAGAAGGGGAAATCCCTTGTACCATTTCCCGACGCCTTACTGAGATACCATATAGCTCTATCTCCATGGTACTATAGTTAGTAAAACACTCGAAAGTGGGCTTAATAAAAGACTGGTGAAATTTTCCGGAGAACGAAATGTGTCGTCGACCAGATAGTACGCTTATCACACTGAGCGTGAAACCACGGACCGATGTGGGAAACGGTACGTGCTGGAACGCGGTCGAGCACGAGCAGCACTTGCGAGCACTTTATGTCATGGAACAAAATATGACACTTTTATTTTGACCATAGTCCAGCCGTTAGTATTATAAATGTGAAAGTTTGTAATGAATGCTAGTCACCCAACCATGCCTAAAAGTTAAACGAATTTAAATAAATCTTGGCAGACAGGAAAATAATAATGTACGTTGTGCATCATGACATAATACTTTTTATCTGAATCAATATAAAAAATTTGGATCATGCAGGTGAAGCCTAATTGCCAGCATAATTTGAATAATATTATAAAGTGTTGCGACAGTGTAAATGTTTTGACCATACTGTCATTAAATGAAAACATAGTTAATTAATACTTAGGAATTATTTGGACATACTGAATATTATTTTTATGAAAAAAATAAAAAAAACTTTTTTCAATAAATTAAATAGCTTTGTAATCCAAATAAAACGCAAGCGCCATGCATCATGGATAATAGTTTACTAACTTCGGCAAGTGGCGACTTTAAACCCAAGTAGTTGACGCCGGTGCGAACGGTCTATAAGGTCTTTTACCTGGTTCTCATTGGCATAATTACCTATTAGCGCAAATTTATTGAGTCAAAGTACGAAAATTAAAAAGTGTTCTATGACTGAACTAAACTAGGTCATACACTAAAGATGTAATTGATATTTAGTGTATGACCTAGAAAGGACATGTAAATTTTTCAGTTAAATTTTATGTTGTAACATCGCATTCAATCTAACATACAGCAATTGGATAGATGGTAATTCTCTAAATTAGGTCGTCTGAATTAGGACACAGTGTTAGTGCTAGGCAGTAATATTATATATACAATACCTAATTTTGGACACTTCTTTAGCAAAGTCCAACTTCTCGTTACGTTATTTGAACATATAGTGTCCAATTGCGCAGTATACATATAATGTATAGTAAGACGATGACAACACATGGCCATTGCGCCACTATTGAAAATGGATTACACATATTTACTTTCAACGCAAAGTTTTTAATTTGTCACCCATTCCTTGATTTTGACACATGCAAGAATTATTTGTTCCTAAACAATAATTACACACGAGTAATGACACTAAACCATTATGTAAATCAACCTTAATTTGCATGTATAAATAATCAGTGCATGTATAATTAATTACTTTATTCGATTTGACTGTTAGATCCGGTTCAATCATTATCGAAAGTCTTAAAATTATATTAATACAGATTTTTTTTTCAGTGTGGATCAAAACCAACAAGGCAAAGTTGCAGATTAATAACGTCCCACCGTGAGGCCGGCCGAAAAGAATTAGTCACGGCTCGTATTCATGGACATATATCCTTTGTTTTTTATTTTAAATTTGGAATAAATAAATCTGTTTCTTAACATGCTTTATCAGAGAAACTAATATTAAGCGAAACAGACCGAAACGCAAAGAAAGACTATAAATCTTGGTTTCACCTAGACTTTTAACCCTAAACTAAATGGCCCAGTAGACAGGTACGTTAACTTAGGCGCGTAACCCATTATCCATATAAGTATATTATCTGACCATAGACACACCAAATCACATGGAAAGGGTCAGAGCTACAAAATTCTAAGATTAACCCTACTCTTGTCTACCCTATTTGGTATTACATGCACAACATGTTTAGCTATTTACTTAATATTAATGTATAGCAAGTATCTTAATTCAAATAAGTTGCACTAAAAGCCTACAATATCGTTATCGGAGAATTAGTGCATCTACTAGAAATGTAATAATTATACATGTATTTGTAATTATACGTCATGACGTAACAATTTGCCAAGCGTTGATTCATAATTATTAAATGATATCATAAAAAATATAATTAGAACTTTTTATTTAACTTCTTAAGTATCCCTCCTAAATTAGAAAGCTTAATTAAGATCCGTGTATCGAAGAAAATATTCAGAGCGTTTCGAATTTGAACATGCTATACTATGCGATGCTTTTGATGATTAAATTCTTTGTCTTGAAAATAGTTGAAACTCATTTTGCGACACTGGAACGCAGTGGGTCACTGGCATATGAAGTGAGAGGATGTCATTACTTGCGTTTGCTCAACTTCTTATCTTTATTAGCTATGTCGGTGTTACCGTATGTTAACATTGTGACAGATCGGAAATAATGCGAGCTCGGTGCCTGACATCGAAAAAGTACAGGTACATAACCGGTGATTGACAAGATTTTATTTGATGTTTTATTAAAGTGCTTTAGGGCTTTAACAAATGACTGATGACGTAATCATATAGCCAGCGTAACAAGTTGTCCACAATTTCGACATCCGACATTTGTAATAAATTTGTCACGTATATATAAAGGTTGTCCATTTCCCACCACCTATAAAAAAGGGATCATCATAAGTACTACCCAATGATGATCGATGTCAATCAAAAGAACGTCGCTACCGAAAAATGTTTACGGAGTACCCTTTATGCGTTGTCCCTAAAATTTTTATGTAGATTTTCAATTAAGCGCAGAAACAGTCCACCTATTTTATTCTAACTCTATTAAAACAGTTTTTCTTATAACAGTCAAAACAAAAATGTTATCAGTATTTTAAATCATATAAAACGATCACTAGTTTCTCTTATTTTAATTGAAATTTCAAACAAATGTTTTCCCAAAAGCTTTATATGAGCTATAATAGTCAGTACCTGTTAATTTGACAAAACGGAACTTTGAAAATTATATGAGCGGGACTGCTGAACAGCAGGCCTGCGACGTTCAAGGAGAAGACAACGCTCTAACGCTCTAGACCGGGTCACCCTGGGTCCTTGGGATAATGCTTAATATTGTTTAATCGTTTTATTAGAATTTAACGTTCTCAAGACTTGAAGAAATTATTTAATAAATAATCGTTTTGCAATTATAAGTCAGTACAGTAAACACCTTACGAAATCCTTACATTAAAAAATACCTTAGATTGCCGAAATCGAAACTCTAAAACCAATCAAAATGTTAACAACGAATGTTGCGCAAACATTTTGCCGAAAAACTAATTGAACGTAAAAACATCATTAGATTTCTAAAGATTTTTGTTTTTTAAAACAAATTAAATGTCTTACTTCAGTACAGTAGAGTAAAGCCCATTTTACAAAGAATCTATTAAATAAAACTGTAGAATGTATCGGTGATGAAAAAGAAATTTTTCTCTTTAATCTTTCTTCTCTAGCGACCGTCTAGGATCGCTACGATAACGAACACAATATTATAGAGTTGGTATTATAAATATAAAAAAAACATAACGCTAACAACAACTAACAAGGTATCAACATTTACTATTTAAGTACAAATTTTTAAAATTAACTGTAATTTTTTGAAGGTTAAAATCTGTAATAATTTTGTTCTCGGGAAAATTCCGAGATTGACCAGTAGGGGGTACTGGATCAAAAATACTGGACCAATTTAATAAACGCTTACACCGTTCGAAAGCGTATGACTCGAATTAAAAGCACCGATACGTTTTATCCCTAAATATACCGGGATTGACCACAACGGGTATAATATCATAAGTAATGGCCTGAATAGATACACAGAAACACAGTACGATTTAAATGTTACATTCACTGTTTAGAAGTCTATGAATAATTGATCTATGTATTACGAAACAACATTAAAATTAAAACTATACCGTATTATATGCGAACTTATATAAATCGCGGGAAATTTTAGTGTCCAATCTTTTATTTTAATTATTAGCGATATGCTTGGCTGCTATCTCATTTGATGTTAAGCAATTATAAGATCGAAGGGAGGAAGATCTTGCCTGTAAGGAACCTATTCACTCTCGACTTAAAAACACCTTGTAACACCGACCCCGGCAGAGAATTCCACTCCTTAGCCGTTCGTAATGAAGGTCGAAATTGTAAAGGAACCGAACCAAGACCAATCATCCCATTTCTTCACATGGGTGTCATAAGAGTCGACCATTGGAAAACCCTTGAAATTTGGACTGATACCGACAGATTATTGAAAAACATGTAGCCCGTGAGTGAGTGAGTGATTCGTGGAACCGAGTCGTGGTCTTTCTCTGCAAGCCATATGAGGAAGCTCAAAGGTGTTCAGCGGCTATGGAAAGGGCGGTGTTTCTTTGCGCGATAGAGTTTGCAACAACGATATCCGCAGCAGAACTAAGGTAACCGAAAGTCGTAAGGATGACCAAGCTGAAGTAGTAATGGGCCGGTTCGCAGAACTCACGACTTTTGCGGAAGAAAGGTTCTCGAATGGAACCACGTAGAAACAAACGCAATAACGGATGACCCCCCACAAGAAGAAGGGACGACCTGCACAGTGTTGCGGGATGTCGATAGATTCTAGTGGCTCATGACCGTGCTTTGGGGCAATCTTTGGGGGAGGCCTATGTTCAGCAGTGGACTCATGACAGACTAAAAGGATACTTGGCTAACAATATTGTAATACTAATTTTATATAGTATTTAGCTGCCTCTCATGGAATAAATATAATTATTTGTAAGTACTATTGGAACAATTAATAAAGAATTATCAGACATTAATAAGATTCATCTTTTTTTTTATCTTTACGTCGAAATTTAAATGCTCAATCTCAATGTCGTTGTGAGAGTCTTTCGAATTACTTTTTATCCGAAACGTGGCAGATAATTGAAACAAACGACCCAACAGCGCTAATTTGATTTAGGCGATACAAATGAGAACAGACTCGGCCTGCCTGTCATGGCTTTAACTGGCAATCGAAAATTTAACATTGAATTGTATCATTTGGTATGTTGCGTTAAATTGGGGCGATCAATGAAGAATAGCTGGGAAGAATTTATTCGCCGTTTAACATTTACTTTTATATTACTACTATTTTATTACTATTTCTTCAGCACAAATATATTACATATGGTTGTCATTTTTGGCCTGTAGTTCTTTCATTACTAAGTGTTAGATTCCACCACTCTCTTAAGCATTTCTGCCTCTAATCAGCAGTGTTGCTACTGTTGTGTTTCGGCTTGAAAGGTATAGAGAGCCAGTACCTGTAATTATAGGTTATGAAATATTTTCATCTTAGTCCTCAGGGTAGACCACACATCTGTAACCTTTTTCGATTGAAGATGCTTGTAGGTGTCCGTAGGTTAATCAGGTAGACTGACAGCTAAAAACTTAAGGGCTCACAGCCGTTTAACTATAAATACGCCAAATTATGACATTGCAGATTTGAACCACTATTTATTATAACCCTATTATTACCCTTTTCATAATGTATTTATATATACACATATATAGTGTGTGTGTGTGTATATATATATACATTATATATAGACAGACATAACGGATTTTCTGATAGTCGACTCACGTCCAGCCGTGGACTACCGACAGGCTGATGAAGAATATTAAAACATTATAATTAGATGCTTAGTACCTACTCCTAAACTGCCAATTCTATACTAAACTATTTGTAAGTTTGCGTCTTATTTGCATTTTGATGTTCACCGGTTAATTTGAACATCAGCAATGAACCGTCCTTCCACGTATTGTAAATGTTAAGATGCAAATTTGTATATGGCAATCTAGCAGGCAAATGACAAAAATGTATCCACTTCATTATAACTATATTCAACTTGTTTGAGTGCATGTAGGTCACTCAGTTCACTTTCTAGCGAGCCGGAGACATGATAAGTGCGATAGATAATAGTAAGATTTATCTATTCCTTCGGAATTTTCTAAATTTAATTTGACTTTCTTCGATATTAGTGCCCTAAATTTACGCGGAAACACAAAAGCGTAACAAATGAAAATTATTAAATTGACGCAAAAACAATTTTTAATGCCATTTTGTTATGAGTTTCCTAAATTTGAAAAAGATACAAACGATATAAACTAATAAGATAATCGTTGAAAGCACACAAAAATACTTAAAGGCCTATGTCTTGCAGTACTCTAGTTTTTTTTTTGAATTCGTTGGATTGGCAGACGAGCTAACAGTCCACCTAACGGTAAGTGATTAATGCATCCCATGGACAGCTATAAACAACTTCAATCGAAAGAGGTTGACCCTGAGAACTGAGATGAGATGCCTCACAGTTTCTAATTATAGTGACTCAACTCGACAGTGCACACAGTACTGCTGATTGGAGGCAGAAATAATTAAGAGGGTGGTGCTCTCCTAGACGGCTTCCAGATATAAAAGGAGCCTACCAACTACTAAAACTGCTAAAGTAATATTTATAATCTCAGATACTGAAACTGTAATAGTTTGTCCTGTTGTCAGGCGCTTCATTCACTTAGGTTGCCTAAAAATGATATAGGAGTTGAGATAGAGAAATAATTTCTACGTCCATATTTTCTTATCTTACAAAGGATATAGGTAATAACGTACCCTATAAAATTCGCTCAGCTGGATATTACTTCCCGTAAAACATTTTTTATGAGTATGACTTTTCATGGAATGTGTAACAATGTAATAAGGTACTATTTATTTCAACTCTTCAACGAAGCTTTCATTTTAATCTAGAGCATAATTTGAGATGATAAAATTTTATATGGCTAATCAAGGTAAATTTATATACATGTTTTTCAGTAATCGGCGTCATGGCTCGCCACTCGCATAGTTTTACCTCCTAGAAATACTCAAAGTGGATTGTGAAGGCCGCTACGTTTATCCGTGCCAACAGATGAAAAATTACAGTTTTTTTTTTCTAAAAAATATATGTAAAACCTGTAGAGATTTCTCTAAATTTTTTAAAACAGAATGTTTTCACATTCACAATTTTCCAAGTCACAACACACACAAAAAACTAAAACGCAGAAATTAAAAAGTTCGAACACTCTTTTAGAAAACTATAAGTTGTAGTTTAAAGAATTAATTGTACATTCATTCTGATAACTAAGCAAAAAATAATACTGTTAACCTCATCATGGTTATTGAAATATTTTATGCGCAAGAATAGGCACTTAAGTATTATTATAACACGGGACTTAGTGGTACTAATATTAAGAACAAGTGTTTATTACCCTTTAATGTGTGTTTGTATTTTGTACCTTATGTACAATTGCAGTGTAGGACGACCCCCCACAAGATGGAGTGACGACCTGCGCAGTGTTGCGGGAAGTCGATGGATGCAGGTGGCTCAGGACCGAGCTTCGTGGCAATCTTTGGGGGAGGCCTATGTTCAGCTGTGGACTTCTGATAGGCTGAAATGATGATGATGATGATGTACAATTTGTATCAATGGTTTGAACACTAAGACGGTGACAGGCTCACCACCTGACAGATTGTCCCAAATAAGTTCTAGTAAAAGTTGGTTGAATGGAATAAAATTTTTAGACTTCTGACCACACCTGTATTACGTATACGGTCGTCAAAGCTTATATTTTGATAATTTTTTTCTGATACCTCAATACCTTATATGCTATGAGCTACACAATATCAAAATGTTATGATCAAAACAATCAAAGTTAAAGATAACTAGCAATGTCGCTTTATTGTTTCACAACACGGGTCTTATTTTTACGTTTTTACTTTCGTTACGATGTATCCGTTGCCTTCAAATACTCCATGAACACCTTGAGAATGTATACCACCACGCGCACCATGTTAATTGCGTAATAAAGATATCTCAGTGTGTTGTTGCTTAAGTGTCTTCGGTTCTTGTAACAGTTCATTTTTAAAACAATTGTAATATAAAATTCATGGTATATGTCGGTGTGTATGTATGTTTGACGGGTTTAACTTAAAAAGAACGAGTATTTGTCAGATTTTGAATGTTTTTTTAATGTTCTCTATGATTACAGACGTACTTTGTACTATGTTTTAATGTGAAATTTTTGTATGTTTATCGTTCAATCACGCTTAAAAGACTGAACAAGTATGAAATTAATTTAGCAGAGATGTAGACACCACAGCATCCATAGCTTAATCTTAACAACCTGTAAATAGTCCACTGCAGGATAAAAGCTTCTCTCATAAGGACTGCCATAATCGCCACACTCGGCAAGCGAATTGGCGATCGCAGTACCAGATACCTCGCACCTTACACGCTGCTGCCCTTCATCGGTCTGCTTAATTTTGGTCTGGTAGTTTCGAGATAGTTATCTCACCATCTCTCGGTAGCCATTGCAATTTTCAAGGCTTGTCCTTTACGAAGGGGGGCTAGATTCTATAGATGGTGATAAATGATATACCGCATGGCCGCCATGTCTTAGCAAAAATTAGTTTAAATATCACAACTTAAATTTATCTTGGTACAAAATTGCTCAACTCGCAGATGTGGCCGGGGGCAGCCACCTGCATAACTAAATAGTTTCACTAACAAAGCTGAGGTATTGCCGGCGTCTCGCAGCTCCTTAAGAGGGGTTATTCCCTCTAATTTTTATCGGAAATCTTTCCTTCGTTAACAGGAGTCCGAGCGAGACACATCAGCAGTCAACAGGGTCGCGACGCTGAACGTCGTCGAACCAGCACCAACGGCGTCGTTACTCCTTAAATTATTTTACTTGCACTACTTCTGCTGGCGAGTCTCTTTCGCCGTAGCTAGACCAACTGAGTATCTCTTATACCGTGGGAGTTTTAATCGATCCGGCACTTAATGCACATCCATGTACTAGTATTCTTTGTAAATGCATAGTTTATCTTACTAATGATCTTCCCCTATTGCAAATGAATCAACATTTATGTTATCCAGGAATTTAAAATATAAAAATGTATTTTATTGACGTAATTGCATACTCAACACTATTTTGAAATAATACTAAGGTCGACCTTAACTTTCAACAGGTCAGTCTAATAAAAACTAAGTAGAATTTACACGTCAAATTAATTTAAACAAAAATATCTTGGCATAAATCAATTATTAACGGAAGAAGAACTAATTGGCTCATTTACAACCTAAAAATTAGTAATTAATTTCACAATTATCAAAATTAACTGGTGTATTAACGATGCGTATTAAAAAGCCACGTATAACTATAGGTTAGGGGATCGGCATCGAAAGCAGAAGACACGAGTTCAATCCCCTATGTATGATGTGTATGATGTTTCTTGTTAAGTGACAACCTTTCCGTGAAAGCCAGTTCAGGCATTTCCAATATGTATTAGCCCAGATACCAGACCGACAAAATGATTAAAATCCGGTTTCTGATTTTTCTGCCATGCATTAAAGAAAAGAAATCACAAACACATGACACAAACTTATCCCCGACTGAACTTAATATCGAAACCCTTTGCAGTCACGATTAACGCTACAGTTACGCAATAAAAGTAAGATATCTAGGCTGGTTTGTAAAAGAAAGATCGCAGGTAAGTCGGAGCATGTGGACGGGGCGATAGAGCCTCGTATGGGTTCTCCCTTTTTGACACACACCGACCAGGACATTCCTATACGTTATTGCGGTACTATAATTCACGCGTCTTATGACATAGAAAGTTAAACTGTATAAGTTAAGCCATGTAATATGTTCATTTGAATATTTGAGTGTAACTTAGATGTAACATAGTGCACAAGCTACAATCTCGACTCTCTACGTATTTAAAACTTAAGTGAATTCAAAATGTTTGATATAACACAATGAAATTAATACTAAAAGTGACTATTTAAATATAATTTCAATGGCTTTGGTAAGTTTATGTTATACCCAAAGAACACAGTACTAACGAGTATGCATAACTTTCTCGAGAGAGAATGTCGTGTCAGGTAGCTAAGTCTGCTAAGACTATTTTTGCATCTGCCAAAGTTAACGAAAACATATTACGAACCATACAAACAATTAATAATATGTCGCATATATTTATTTTTAATATTTTGAATATTTCGTCTTCCTGCCTTATCTAATATATAACCTACAATATTCTATAACTATTTTTACTATTTTTTAAATCGAAAATGACGTTTTTTCTATAAAGATATTTAAAAATATTGGAAAACAGATCAGATTTGATCGACCACAAATTCTCGCAAAAAAACATCGATTCTGGCCAAGGATGATCGAGGAGGCTATTGAAATCAAAAAACATCCTAATTTCAATAAAAAAGGTGGCTGGGATAGTACTCAGTATCCAGTAATAAATAAAATTAAATCCAAAACCAAGCATACCACTTCCCGACCTCATGTGGGCACATTCGTATATATATTGTGTAGATCGGCCCAAAATTAATAATTAAAAGCAAGCAAGAAGGTAGCCCGAGTTGACTTTAATATCTGGACGTCTAACACCTCCATCCCCCCCGTGACCACGGCGACGGAAAAGCACTCGAAACGTCGGGAATATAAAATCAAAATTGAATAGAATAGAATAGAATCAAAGAAATAGTTTCATTAAAAATGTGTAGTGTTCGCGTAAATATATTCACATTTACATTAACAATCAAATTGCGGATCAAAAGTTAAATAAGAATTTCGGAACAGAATTTACTTTAAATGAAATATTCAAAATGAAAGATTAAATCAACAAGAATGTTTATATTCCGTGTAGAAGTCGCTTTTTATTTTAGAAAGTACGTAAAAATTTGGATATTACTTTCATATTTTCAGATTTTAGATATCATATCGTATTACCAAAGTTAATTACAAAAAGGAATAATTTTGTTTCCATTTCATGTACATTTAAATCTAATTTTGGGTGTTAATTAACCACAGACATTTGACATTATCTTTTAAATTATGGTTATGGTTGTTGATATGCAATCACAACTTCCCATAGATGGGTATTACGCACAAAAATAGAGTACAAACGTAGGTAGACGTGGGAACAAAATAGTTTGTTTCGCTTATCGCCGGTTGACAATCGTTACGAAACCGAGCTCGAGTCGACTTGTCACTTGGCTTAGACTAATGCAATTCAATAAAGCAAACTGATTTCACTTTCCTACACCAGTTAATTGGAAATTATAGTGCAATACGTAAATTGCTTTTGATACTTTAATTAATCTATCACGATTTACACCTACAAGAAATACCTATAGCGTTCACAATTACAAAATCTATCTGCTTGGAACCCTGTGGAAATTTATTAGCGTAGTTGTTTCTGAGTGTTGCCCTGTGATACCGCCGTAAGATTATCTGCCACTTGTTAAAGTTGTCTATGGTTGGAAATCTTGTAGCTAACGACAGACAGTGGGATCATCTCTTAAATATCAGACCCACAATACACAGGCACGTACCTAATAGAGAGCAGTGTCTAAAATGGGAAGTGCTGCGTTAACCAATCCGCTTGAAATGTAAGTTAACATCGAATTGTATGGTAAAACTTCGGTGTTTATCTATCTGCTTATAGTCGTAGTAATAACATGAAATATATCATCTCTTTCTAATAACAACTTCATCTACAAGTGGTTCCCTCTGCTTTTGAAGACTGAATGACGGAGTAAAATCCATTGGAGTTTGTCGAACGCAGGTCCCGCAGACTATGGGTTATAACATCACTAGTGCCATAGTACCGGCACTTCGTTTGCCCAGTGTGGTGAGTATAGACAAAGCTTTCAAGAAATGCATGCTGGGTTTCGCGGGTGCTTTCTTGGCCTCTCCAGTATGACTATGTTTAGCAGTGGACTAAAAATGGCTCACCTAGCCACCTGCTGAGATTAGTAAGTATGGGCATACCTTTGATGCATACATGCTTTACAACTTTTGTTAGTGATTTTGTTAATAACATTAGGATGACAACGAGGTAACAGCCCATTTGATGGCAAGAGCCTAATTTAGTTATCTCACCCCTGAGAACAAGATGAAAGAATTCACAGCTATATAACTAGTCTGGCCATAAATAATGGCACAATTTAAAAGTTCTTTTCTTTTCCTTAATTCTTATATTGATTGCGAAACGACGCACGACATAAAAAATTTTCGATCGACTTGCCGCCATTTTACATATTATAGTAATTGTTAAATAACATTATAGAGTGGGGCGTTAAATAAAACATGTTTTCAGTCAATACACCTGCTGTTAGTACCAGAGGGACTGTGAAAGCTGTCAAAACCAGAATTCAACCAAACCCTGTAAGGGCACACAAAGTATTATCGCATGAAATAAAGATTCCCGCTAGAACCCTATTGCGAATCCTTAAACAACGCCTGAAGCTTACCAACGATGCCCCAAAAACAGTCCCTGAAGCATAAGCGAGTGGATGGATCAAACCTATAGCTGTCCCGATTCGCTGACGAAAGACACAGAACTGTCCTCTATATTGATTAAACAATTTTTACGAATGAAGAACCAAAAAGCAACATGCCAAAGCTCACAACTCTGAAGAAGCCTCGTAACTTGTTAGGAATCTTAAAGGTGATCGTCATCCTGCATCAATTATTGTTTGGTGGGGGAGTATCCTTCAATGACTGTCTTGGATCGTGTACTGAAGCCTCTAACCTGTCTCGAGAACAATTTTCCAGACTTTGTAATAACTGGAGTTCGGAACCCGTTGAACTACAAATTGTGGTTAGTATCAATGTACTAACCACAGTTTATAGTTCAACGTTTCTCGGAGCAGTGATTGTGCAATCTAAAACGATGCTTCAAAATTGAGTCTCCCAAGAAATCTTTAGAGCTAGCAGTGGCTAAACATCCATAGGTTCGTGGCCACATCGACGCCTGTACCAAAGCCAAAGGCCATTTTGAATAAAATTGTTTTTAATTAATCACTCAAACTTCGATAAATACGAAGGCGTTTTTTTATTATTAATACAGTGTCTTTAAAAAAAAAAACTAAAATGCAGCAATAACTGAGAGACGAGTAACATAAGTTATGGCGGTAATTTGAGGTATGGGTTCTTATTTTATGGGATATACAATATAAACTATATATAAGTTATTTCAAACCAGAATACAAAAGTTGCACAAACGATAAAACGAATAATAAAAAAACTGTTGTGGCGGCCACACCATATGGGCTTTTAGACTATATTTTAAGTTTTACTGCTAAAATCAGCATACCTGAACCATAATAACAACCTTCCTGAAATTGTCTATAAAATTAGCAAATAAAACGAGGAGGTTAAACGGATAAAACAACATTTCTATTGAAAAATAAATTTATTGAGTAGTAAAAACGAAATTTGATTGAACATAACATTACCCTGATTACATGTAATCATATATTTCAAAAGTAAAAAAAAAATCTAATCAAAATTTTGTAAATTCAGAACACATTAATTGGCGATAAATATCTGTATCAATCAATTTATTTAGGCTTATGATATATTTTTTATATTTGAATTCCCATTTCAATTTCTACATTAAATTCTATTTTGTTGTTGCGGTTGATCCATGTAGAATTAAATAATTTGCAATAAAATACTGATAGCCAACATTTTAAAACCTACTTTGGATATAATGACGTCTATACGTCAATAACTTTTTTGTGTTTACGGCATTTTGCTATTATTTTTTGTATTATATATAATTTGTTCTGGAAGGCTATTCAGGAAGGATGCCAGTAACAAAAAAACAATTATAATACTGTGAGACCTGCGTAACATGGCCAATAAATTAAATATTAATGTTTTGAAAGAAAATAACTTGAATGGTTAAGTAAAAAAAAAATAAGTAACATGCAACCAGCTGAAAGTAAACTATATATGAGAATTTTGAACACATAATATTTGATCTGTGCGTTAAGAAGACGTACACGTTTTTCAGCCAAGGCAAACGTTTTCTCAACATAACTTCGTGACTGAATATGACATCTTTTTATTTAAATGTTTATCTGTACCGTTAACAAAACTAAGTAATTGCTAATACTATAATATAATTATTGACGTGTTAAAACCGCGATTTGCGGAAGTTGTCTACTGTTTTAAGACATGAAATTTACTCGAAAAGCTAAGAATAAGAGTCGAAAATTTCTCTAGCGTATTTTTAATTAATAGTTAACATAATTTAGGTTATGTTTGCCGCAGATTTTGTTGATTTCTTTTAATTGCATAATGCCGTATACTAATTCAAAACAATGAAAATGCAAGTCGCTTTAAAAAGTAATCCAGTCTTTGGTATTGATGGCACACGTCACACGCCTCTAAATAACCGTTCACTAGCCCGCAAGGGATGCACGATTCGCATATTTACATTGTTTTATTTCTCAAAGAATTGCGTTCTTTCTCTGCGAAGTTCACACTAACGTACGCACCGTACGCATTGCTTATCACAATCCGTTGTGAGACGTGTATATAATGAAATATCTGTCCATTCCTTAACATTAACAGACCTATAAAGAAATTCGACAGTATTCACATAAAAGGGGACAGTGGCCATGTCTGGGAAAATATTAAGAAAGTTAGTTATAATTATTAATCAAGTTTAAAAGCCAAGATGTATACTTTTTAACAAAATGTCTTAATGCCTCTTCTTAGCCATAAATTATATGTTTATAATCATCTACCCAAATAAAATACTTGCAATTTCATATAACAAATATGTTCTTAGCATAATATTTTCACATTCAACTTAACACTGTATGTAGAGGTACCTAGTTAACCATATATTTTTTATTTTTATAAATACTGTTAATAATAAAATATATTACAAAAGGGAACAATTTTTTTTAATAACCGTTGAACTTTAGCGTATTTGCATATAGCTGGTTGGTATTTCTACATACTTGAACTTTCACCTCTCCCTCTATTCCCTTTGTTAATCAGATGAAAAAAATTTAAGACTATTCAATACTTTAAACACAATCTCTTGTTTTTCACTAACTTTTATAATATTCATTTCATTCATACAAATAAAAAGTATTCGGTTCTTAGATCTTTTAACATATGGATCTAAGAAACAAAAAAAAATCCATGTGAAAAGTAGACTTGTCTCCACGTTGACATATCACAGCCACTGTACAACATGGTGTCCACGCGACGTTACGGTCGCACGGACAAAAGCTCCCATAGTTTACATTCGAGCAACTTTTTTTATGCTTAATACTACTAAAAAATTGAACAAAATACTGAGTCACACAAATGTAGTCCATAACGCAAACTTTTAAATGTTACAATTTCATTCATTTGTTACGTATCCATTGCTTCAGTACACACTCCATTAGGATAATGTCCATAAAACACTAATAATGATCCCTTGAAAATTTAATGCAACTACCACAAAGGAATCACGATACTACAAAAGAATTTTGTTTAAAACTACACACTTCCAATCTTATTTGCATCATGGGCTACTTGAATACAGTTCAAAGAACTCACACATAAAAAATTAAGCCCATTAAGAGTTCACTTTATTTGGTGGAGTTACCGACGGCACCCACTTTGTTCTTAATCCACTTATTCGTGCGGGTCAAAATATCTGGCTGCTGGGAAGGGTCCTGCCATGTATCTAAGTTTACCTTCTTTATTTCATAGCAGGATACGATTGGGTTGCTGTAAGCAAATAAAATTTAAACAAAATTATTTATCATGTCATATATACCACAATTACAAATTAACTTATATTTACGTCGCATCGCGCTGTAAGAGAATATACAGTGTAAATTATACTTTGTAGACCTCTTGGGATACAAGTATGAAAAGTTGGCCGAAGTAGGTAATACGCCGGAGCAAGTTTAACAACATATCAGTTGCAACTTGGTTAGATAACTGAAAGCCTATTCTGTATCGAAAAAAGGGTTTTAATACAATCACATCTACAATTGGTCTGTTTATATGCATGAGGAGTTTTTTCATTTACGTTTATAATTTTGGCTTCGTATGTCTCTCATCTATTGTTATGTGCCTCTTAGCAATATGATGATGATGTCCTCCTAGCCGAGTTGGACCGCGGCGACAAAGTGATTACGTCGCCCACGTACATCTGCAACACCAGAGGAGCTGCAGGTGCGTCGCCCCCCTCTAAGGATATTTGGGGAATAAAAGAGAGGATAAGGACGGGGTGATGAAGGAGGAGTGGACCTCCGGTTATCTCACTCTCCGAACGAAACGCACATCGGTATTCTACGAGGTCATGGTACTATCCTGGACGAATCGCCCCATTCGAGCAGCAGCAGCAGCAACGGCCGCCGCTTGGCTCTACCACGTAATAATGTGATATGCAATAATTACCTATCAGAAGGTGGTTGGAAGACGTCCTTTTGCACTTGCTGAATATTAGTATTATCGCACAGCAACCTAGCGAAGGAGGCGCGCTTCAGTTCCGCTAACTGCCGCTTGCTGAAGCCGCCAGCTTCGTCGCTATGCGTGTAGAAGTAACGGTCGCCGGAACGACTACGCCACAGTTGCTCTTCTGTGTAATTATCGGAAATTGTCACTTATAATGAGAGATAAACAATATAATTCATAAAATAATTAAGCAAATATTTTTCTTTTGAATTTAGAACATAAATTTAAAAAGAAGCTTAAAAATCTACTTACTGAGCAAGCAAGTTGCAGTAGGACCCAACAAAGATCCAAGAAGACGTTCCTCCGCCATCATGCCAACAACCAGATCAATATCATTTGGATGATCATACAAGGCTGACAGCTTATCAAGAGTCTGTAAAAAATATATACAGTATAAATTAAAGTATAATATAATTCACGTTACAATAGTCTTGTTATTTAAAGGCATATGTCGTAGTGATTGCGTTAATAATCAACATAACATGATTTCCAATTTTAATATATAATAATTTTTACATTGAAAATAAATTCATTAGTCGTTTCTTTAGTTGTGGGAATAACAGAAATATGGCAAAAACAATATTACGTCTACATTTGTATGGGTTAATTTAGTACCAATATTAGACTAAAAGGAGCATATTCTCAATAAGTTTTTGATTACGTACCCTTTGTGGTATAACGTCGGTTAGCTGTTCGAAGGTTGTTACTGGTGTAAGACCACACAATGTCCTGAACTGCACGTAACCGGGAAGCCCGTGGTCTCTGCCACGCTGTATGTCTACTGCCAGCACGTCTAATCCGCCGAGCCAATGTTGACGGAGCTAAACGAAATACATCCTATTAATATTCTTAAACAGAATAAAATACCTTATATACAGATAATATAAGAAACAAGTTTAATTCGCATTTAAATTTATCCAATTCTTTATTCTTCGTTTGCTAAAAATATTTTACGAAATATCTGATATTTTGATACAATTTCATTAAGTTGGTTACCACTATTCTTCGACAACGTTATATTATTAAAATCTTTCATTGTTTGTTAAAAATTGTAAAGTAAATAAACAACGTTTTTTTTTTAAATACTGTAATAATTATATTTTTAATACTAAGTGGGATCAATACTAAAAATTAACTTATAACCTTATCGGGAACTTCATTTACAAGGCAAATAAGGGACAAATACGTCGTAGCTGTAAATAAAATCAACAATACTTCGTATACGTCCGAAACTATAGATATCTTGTAACCTATGTACTAATGTGACATCTGATACATGATAAAGAGGAAGCTGTTTACTCATTTCGTATGCAAGTACTTTAAATATAAATCGCATCCAACTGCGTCAATGCAGGAATAACGAATAAAATTTAACGATACAAATAACAAAGGCGGAGGTCGATCAAAGTCACCTTGTCTGCAATAATTGTAGCCGTGAACAACGCTGATTATGCGATCAGTAAAGATAGACAAAAGAAGAAATGCAAATGAAAGTAGTTCATTATTGTAGTTCTTATAACATTCTCTTATAACACGGCCCAATTGAAGAATCGAATTAATACTTGTAGAATGTTAACAATATGTATGAGATGCATTCCACGTAAACTTACAAATGGCAATGTAATAAGTTAGTAGAGTTATCTTGTTTTAGTAAGTTTAAATATATTTTTTTAGACTCAAATGTATTTATTTAAATAAGTAATTGACGTAATCACGTTAAGTATGTGTTTAATAAACTTTAGAAAAAATACATTCTGCAAACATGCGCAAAACGCTCTATGACTATACTTGTGGGTGTAAGTAAAACAATTAGCCAATTTTTATTAAAACTGACCACAAACTTACGAATCCGAGAAAAAGTCCGCAACTCTGCTCTGTGAAACTGTTTGAAAACTGCTTGGATTCGAATCAATGACGTGCTTAAAAATGAATCCAAGAGCAGCGGTGGCAAAGATGAACGTTCTTAAATTTAATTATCCGCTATAACAGTAGCGCTTCTTAAGCAAAACCCTTTTTACAGTACAATTACATATGTCATGTCAAATTTATCTATGTCAAATTTCCTAAAAGGTTCTCTATAGTATCTAATGACACATCATACCATAAATTCTAAACGACACAGTCAATATATTAAGAACAGTGTAATAACTTACATCATCATCATAATTCAAATCTAGATCTTGACTTTTCTGACTGACCATTCCTCGCAGAAGCTTCTCAAGACCGCCCTTCTTCGTAATGATTTCAGGTTTGAAGAAATTATGCTTTAGCCTCTCAGACGATGATACTTTGTTGTCTTCATCAACCAACTCGATATCTTGATCCAGGAGACTGTTGACGAAGTGGAAAGCAGCCGTTGCGATCGAGTTGGTGACGGTGGGGTCGATGTCTGAGTTGTAGCCGGTATCGTAACCGTCATACAGCTCGTCAAAAGCTTTTCCTATAAGAATATAAAAAATACTAAGTAAGGGATTTGGCCATTACGAGCCAAAAATTCAAGTCAGTCAAATTGGGGAATTTACCAAATTTCAACCTTGCCTCCATATGCACCAACTATTGTCTAACTATAACTATTTGTATCTATTATTTATCTCACAATCATAAAATGATCGGAAAAGTATTACCTATTCAGACTAAAACCGTCAAAAATTTTTGTGGCGGTTTTTATTGTCTATTTCTATGTAACTTATCATAGTGCAACATATCTCATGCCTATTATTTAACTCTTTCGGTGACAGTTGGAGCTGAGTGTGTGTAATATTAGTGGAACGGTGATGGGATGATGACTCACCAATACGCAAAGATGTCGAGTATATTGTCCATTTGTATACTTTATAGTTATAATACTTTATTCTACAAAAGTGTGGCTCTACCTCGAACGAACTATTAATGTTTATGACATTTCAGATTATAATGCCATAATATAATATGTAATAAGGTCATATTACTTAACTACGATAAGACAATAATGATAAGGTACAGTATGACAGACTTATCGACTGCAAGTGAAGAGGTAACAATATATATTAAGTACTATATTCTATGAGAAATATGCTTTTCTTTAATTATTATGAATGATATTAAAAAAATTGTTAAGAGAAAAATTAAAAAGAAAATCAAATTTAACTACAGGAGAGCTGGAGTTTTCCTTGGAGATACGGTAACATTTCTGATTTTGAACACGTATTTTATTCTCCTTTACATTATTCGTAAATAATCTGTCGGAATGTAAACTATTAGGATCATTAGCGGTCAGAGGTCTAGACATTGAATTACTTATTTAGACGTAATTATATTTAACGTGGTAGAGCCAAGCGGCGGCTTTAGCTCCTGCGCGAATGGATCTCGCAGAATACCGGCGTGAAGTAGAGGCATAAGACTGAGGTAACCGGAATCCCACTACCACTCCCCATCCCCTCCCCATCCCACTCTCCATACCCTCCCCTTCCCCCTCCTCATCTTCCCTCCAATCTCCCAAATACCCTTAAAGGCCGGCAAGACACCTGTAGCTCCTCTGGTGTTGCAGATGTATCTGGGCGACGATAATCAATTACCATCAGGTGAACCTATTGGTAGTTTGCCGCAATTCCCATAAAAAAAATTTTGCGTGACGGCTCTTTGGTCTGAAACCATTAGCTCAGTTATAGGACTCGCACATAGGACTTTACTTTTTAAGTTAACAAAACATTTATGTGTCATTAAATACCTGTAAGAGCTGGCAGCCAGTATTTGAAAGTAATGTGCTGCAATTCTGCAACCACAATCTTTCTCGCCTCGTGATATAAGCGGTCAGAGTTCCACTCTGGGTTCAGAGTGGAGAGGGCCCGCGATACTCTGTTGTGTTCTCTCACCCACAATGAATGTACGCCAGTTAACCAAGGATGCATGTTTGATCGGACGTCACCTGTAACAAAAGAAAAATTTCTTAGAGTACTTATAATTGATATTTCAGAGTCAATTCTAATCAAAATATTAAGTTTAACGTAAGAAACATAAATTTCACTTTCGCCAATCGCCACGCTATGTTGACGGACCGCAGCAGCCTTAGATGCATCTAAGATGCTGGTGCCGAGCGAAACACTTTAGTTCTAATATGCTTCAGATGCTTATCGCGCCATCAGACATAATTCGGGAGCACTGAGCTTTTTCTAAAATTCTGCACGGTCAACTTTTATGGCATTTGCGGATTGAGACGGCATGACAGATTCTCTTACGCCTCCACTAAAACTGGAACTTTTTCCAGCTTTAATTGATAATTTCTGTTGAAATAAGAATTATAATTACACCAATGCTACCATATTTCAACATACCAGTGTCGAAGCATACTTCTGAATCGCTGTTCACTAAGCATTTGTCTTTGGGAGAAGCAGCCAGAGGCAAATGTTCATCGCTACTAATTTTAGTGGTTCTCAGAAGGCCGCCGGTCTTCTCCCTTAAAGCCGCCGCGTCGCGACTGTTCGTACCATAGATGTTAGAGCCGTCTATGAAATGTGTTGCCTGGTTCATCTAAAACAATTAATCACTTTTAGGAAAGATACTAAAAAAACCTAATGTATTTTCCGTAGGTCTTTTACCTTAAGAACAATGTGTACATTACAAAAGGTATGTACAGGAATTTTTAATTGCATTAAATATAATATTTTAGAAATGCATTACTACGCCTTTAAATTTAAATACTTATTACATCTATGTGCAAGCCGTTCGTGGTGGTCATTATATATCTGAGTGGTGTCAACTCTTGTCTGGCGTGCATTATTTTCTTTTTCCCAACTCAGCTGCACGTGTCATTTTATATCAATGATTTGCAAATTTATATTCAAACTGACGTACATTCTCTAAATGGTGACGTAGGCTGGCTTAATATGGACTTGACGAAATTAAGCAGTTGGTCTCGTAAATTTCAAAATCAAGTGACTCCAGAATGGGCTTGCTGAAATGTTAAGACAACGTTCCAGCAAACCACACATGCAAGAAGAATATTCGGGCTCATTTCCTAAAAATGGTACATAACTCATTTATCATCATCATCATCAACAACATGCAGTTGTATCAAGTATATATTTTTTTTTAATTTATTCATTTACACGTTAAATAGAGATGTATGTATATGTTGTTATGTTATTATTCAGAATTATTATTTAACTTATTTATTGTTTTCTGTAACCGCCTTCATTGTTTCTAAAGATTAAATAAAATAACATCAAACAAAAACTTTAAAATAAATAGATGTTTAAATTGTGTCTGCATGACTAAAAGTATTTCCATGAGATTTGCCTTCATTATAGGTAGTAACGTTGAAGGTTCAAAATTCAACAGATTCATTAGTTTTTTAAAATTTCATTCTCACATACAAGCAGTATGTGCTGTGATAAGATTAATATCCAAACAATAAAATATACATGTCACTGCATAGTATTTAAAAAAAAGTTCAATTAATTGACATAGTATTTCAAAAACTTGTTAAAGAAACTGTGTTACAAAAGGCTAATACAGTAGCAAGTCCCCTGGCCCCTGTAAAAAAGTTATGTTCTTTTGCCTTTGTTTTAATTTTATTATAATCGACCTTTTATTGATTTTATTATAAAATTGTATATGCTGTTGTTTCGTGCTGATTCTTCTTAGAGAAGATCTTTTATTGCGAACCTATGTAGATTTTGACTTACATATGAGCTTTAAACAAATTTTAATTTAAGAAAAAGTTTTGACTTTGAAAGAAGTTTGCTTCAACAAACTTATTGAATCCATTTAGCAAAAGTGGATGAAGCTTGTTATTCATTTTTTGTTTTTATGGAAAAGGTGGCAAACGAGCAAACGGTTCACCTGATGGTAAGTGATTACCGTCGCCCACGTACATCTGCAACACCAGAGGTGCAGGTGTGTTGCCGACCTTTAAAGGTATTTGGGAGATGGGGCGAATGAGGAGGGTGATGGGGAGGTGGGTTGGACCTCTGGTTACTCACTCACCGAACGAAACACAGAAGCACAAGATGCTTCTTCTTCACGCCGGTATTCTGCGAGGCCGTGGTACCAACCCGGTCAAGCCGGCTCATTCGAGCAGCAGCAAAAGCCGCCGCTTGGCTCTACCACTATGAAAATTTACTTATTACTGATTATTCTTTTCAAGTCATTACATATTATGCATTAACTCACTCAACCCTTCACCTTATTGAAGTCAATGAGAAATGATAAAGATTTCAAGAACAAATCAATAGGTCAGATCTATTAGCGCAAGTACGCAAAATCATCAATATTTAACATTGTTTGTATCGTGTGTTCTTTTTTAAATTATATCAGTTTCAGAAAATAACTTTTTATATACTTACACAGTCTTATGGTATCATTAATAATAATAATTTATTTGCGTTGAAGAATTCATACGAAACATAACTGTACAGCTAATTTTTTGAACATACTTAACCGGGATGATTTCAAAGACGGTATTAGCATTTTGCTTCAACTGCAAACTGCATTATCATGAAATTGTAAGTATACGTGTCTTCTAAGTGGATGTTATCTCGTATACTAGTGAGGGTTAGTAGCAGCATCTTTAGTGCGATGGCGCTGAGCTCACAAACCCGTCTGCTCTACGTGATGAATATGGGCCAACCTCCTAAGAAGTGTAGACAGACTTGATGGCGCTTGAGGTGCTCCAAGAGGAGAGGCCTGTGTTAAGCAATGGACCTAAAAAGGCTAATAAAGATAAAAAGTATCTGGTACTGGTCAGCATCATAAGTCGGGAGGATTTGCCTTAACTGACTTGGCTGACTTCTGCAATCCATCCAAAGTCTCAAGACGCCTCATATAGCGTATTCGCAGGCATGGCTACTTACTTTCACAGTATATACTTTCCTACTTCCTTCACCATTAACAATTTTTAGTATTAATTACATCAAATTTATTATAAAACAATTTTCAGACAGTTTTGCTACAAAGTGCTAACACCACCTTTTCTTAGTAAGGTTATGGCTTCAGTTTTACTTACAATAACAAAAAATACCTAGCGTCTTTAATTACGAAACACAGAAAAAGGTCTATAATGAATTAGAACTACGCGGAATATTGTACCTGTGCCTCCTTGATATGCATGCAATTAAATCTGTTTATAAAAAATTATCGAGACTCAAGCACGCCCCAGTCGCGTGTAAACAATAAGGAAAATATTTACACTCCACTTTACACATACTTCATCAATGCTATAAAAACATACATATACTATATGATTAATAAAGTTCACTATTCACCGCTTACGTGATTTACGAATGCGTAATTTATGATTTTTTTTAAACATCACATGTACTTTTTTTTCACTAAATAATTCAATTGAATAAATGAAAGTGTAAGTAAAACTGTGACGTCATCACTATTTTAATACGATATTAGTTTGACTAATAAACGTAGGCGGTATATTTACTCGCACTAGTCGTACTGATTGGTGATCATGATCATGTCCCTCTACTCAATTTCAAATTTGCCCTAAGAGAACCCTTGGCCGAAATAAAACCTTACGTTTTATTCCATATCATATTATACCAAATTTAGGCGTGATTGTTCGAGAAATATCCAAACAGAAAACATTCATTGTATTAGTAGGATAGAAAGTGTGTTTAACATATTAATCAGAATAAATGAATGATATCATATCTAAACAAAGAAAAGACAATGACAATATTACAATATATACAATATTCTTATTGTTATTGTCTACATGAAAACTGCCGACAAATAGCTTTATCAGTGAAATTATAATGTAAGCATACATCATCACATACGTCATATACATACCTAAAAAAACGTGTGTATGTAGTTATGTACGCGCGTAAGAAGTTATACTTCTTTAGCATAACAAAACAAACATAACTAACAATTTTATCCTGTGTACCAGTACTCTTTGTTTGTGAAAAAAAGACATTAAATGCAATTGAAAACGGTTTAATTAAATAAATTATCATTCACCACCATATGTAATTTAAAATCACAAACAAATACATATTTATGTATGAATACATTTTTTGAATACATCTTCAATGACATAAAACACGTGTTGTAGATTCATATGTATTTGCATAACTACCCTGAATATAGTCATCAGCTCTCAGGAAAACTTGAGAGACAATCACCAACCAAGTTCATGGTGTCGTTTTTAGGTGTCGGTGTGATTTTTCCCAAACGCGCCAAAAGAAGTATAACTTCACAAGATAGATAATTATATTCGTCAGAAATTTACGTTAGTAATTTCACAAGACCTTTGGAAGAACGGATGGAGTACTCTTCCACTCTTCCTCTCGTCCTGTTTGACGTAACGTTTATATGATAAAATCACGACACAATACGTTCATAGCAGAAGCACGATCAATTTTATGTATTGCATTTGCATCATTACTGGCTTCATCTTGGCCGGCGACATTATTTATGTTTACCTTTTTTTAAATCTATTTGTATAGATAAGTAAAATAATTATCAATGTACCTGCTCCGCGGCTCCGAAGGTGCAGTCGCCTCTGTACGTGGTGACAGATCGTGTATACTCCATACAGGTGACACGCTTGTCCTTATAGAAAGGGTCGTCATTAGGCACCGATATGGGCATGCAACTGGGATGAATGTAGCGCGGAGTCAAATCATAGCCGGAATCATCACAACAGCGAATCGCTTCGTTTGTATGAACTGTGGAAGAAAAATATAGGTTAACGGAAATCTTATTTCTGTTCTAACCTACGATGCCATGAAACGGAGCAAAGTAGCCTCTACAGAGGATCTTATAAGAAGTTATATTCCAATTATATTCATTATTTTGCCTCTGCCAAAAACTGAGAGGAAGGCCGTGAAAAGTTCGTTATGAAGTTGTAATCACCGAAAAGGAAACAACATTACGTATGTAGGTAACTTACGTTAAAAAGATAAAATATTATACGTAATTGCATAAGTTTCTAGACACGAAATTGCTTGTTAACTTACTCGTTTTCCTAACAGGAATATGGACTAAGTCGTGGTGCACAAACTGACTCCAAACAGCTAGCGCTATAGTTTTCGTATTATCCGGCTTGTCCATATTGTCAGCTAGTTTGGTGCTTATAAGCCGGGCCGAGGGCAACGGCTTGGGGCTAACTGCTTTGCGTGGCTGTTAAAAAAAAATATTTAACAATTTACCGACATCGCTTTTAAAAATTGTTAGTGATGAAATTTTACAAAAACAGTCAACATGATGATTATTCTAAATATCAAATTAGTTGTGATCAAAAAATTCAGATGAAGTTTGAAAGAAATTTGTTCACTTTATAGTTTGACCTAAATCTGACCAATGAGAACGAAACAAAATCGACATCAGTAAAATACCGAAAATAAAATATTATGCAACGTAGTATTTTCAAATTGCTACTCGCGAAATAACAAACAACATGGACAATATCCAAAATTTATTTACACCTATAAACTTTCTGTTCATAACTTTATACTTACGTCTCAAATTTTTGCTTGAAGTTTTTAATCTGCAATGTTTAATTCTATTTTACTTGGGACTTAATAATAATAATTATATTTCAGAATTTAGTGTGTAATGTGATAGTCTGTGCAATAAATCCAAGCACATGCCATCCTCGGCTGCCTGTGGTAAAGCCTGCTTTCTGACAAACAATATATCTACAATAACAACCATATCAATTGACAGTTGAAAGTATTGGCACCTCACACAGCCCCAAAAGGAATTACAGGTGTGAATTTCTGTTACTATCTATATTGTGATTAGTTAGTTATTATACAACGCCAAAGCCGCTGGTATTAGTTCTAAATAAAGCAATGGCATTCGATCATAGAGCTAACACAGCGCAGGTTTATAATACGTCAACGTTTTTTTTATACAAACTAACCTCTTCGATGCCGTCAGCATATCTAGGATGCAAAAGTCGCTTGAAACCAGTGAAGGCTTGACCCCAGGAGGAGCGTACTGGATTGTTGCACGAGCCGTCGAACGTGCGATACTTCGACGACATCTTGTTCGTGCGGCACGTGAAACGCTCTAACGCCGCGCATTCCGCCCCATATTCACTATCGAGTAAGTTCAATGTGCTTATGAAACTTGCACACTCGTCCGTAGCCAAACCATATCTAAAAGTTGTTAAAAGTCTATTACTAAAGGACATTACCATTATGTCTTACTTTACACAGAGATGACACAATTTAACCGTGAATTTTATAACTTCGTGTTAAGTAATAATGTATATGATATATTATTTTCGATTTAGCTTTTTGAACCTACTTAGCGCATTTGATCCAGACAAGGTGCTGCGAAGCCTTCGTTATAGTCATTGACGATTTCTCATAATGCATCGCGTCACTGGATGGTAATCCTTGTATGGCGAATCCCTGCGCGGCGGATCCTGGTTTCGGTGTGATCTTGGCCGCTTGAAGATTATCTTCGAAGCGCTCGAGCATCGCCACCGTCGTCTTACTGAAGATTACCGACTTGTTAGTTTGCGCAGAAGTCACCGGCGGTATACGTTTTAACATCTCGGCACTTGGGAACGGAAAGTCATACATCGGCGGAGGATGTGTTATATCTAGAACAAATAATTTCTTAATGACTATGCCTTAGTACATCAAATAATACTATGGAAATAATATGTACCTGTTGTAACAAACAAATTGAGCGGGTAAGGGGCGACGTGGCTTCCAAACGTTACTCCTGCCCAAAGCACGACCCCGAGTAGCACCATCTTTGTCATTTCTTCCAAAATACTGCAAAAACACCAATTCTTAGTGAACAGTATTAACTGGAGAACTTACGTAAACAAAGGAGCTAACCGTCGTAAAATTTTTAGAATCAACATTTATTCGACTACTGACTCGTATGAAGACAAACTGGCCAAGATTGTGTAGACTAACGATTTATATAAAGACCTATATGCGTTAGGTTATCATCGGGACCCTCGATAGTGTGACCTTAGGATTCTTCATAATAAGTTTTGTTGTTCATTCTGCCACTATTGCCACATTACGCATATCTGCTACAAAGCTGGGGAACTCCATCTTTCACAGGAATACATGTTTACAATAACAACAGTTTTTTTATGACGTTGATGCATTTTTCTTAAATATATTATACTACAAAAGATTGAAGACATTAATAAAGTCGCTGATTGTAAAAAAAAATATGCTTAAATGTTTTATTAATTACTTAGTTTATTTTTATTATAGTAATGACGAAAATCTAAGATGTGTCACTACGTGTACTCATTTATTGTCTTACAAATAAAAAGTCAAAGAACGTAAATGTATTTCTTACTTATTGTGACATCAAAGAATACAATTATGTTGTAGTGGACAGATAACACGTATAATATTAAAAAATAAACAGAGTAATGAAAAAACATTGAAAGTGGGATAAATAAGAAAACAAAAGAGGTCAATAATTCATAGACGTATATTTGTACAAACGTTCTACACCTAACTTAGAGTAACTGTAAAATACATTATAAATAGAAAACTTGTTACTAAAAAAATTAACAGAAGCGGTGTTAAAGTAAAATAATTAATCTCAAATCGAAACCGATTGGTATTACGATTACCACCGGAATTGAGCAGGTGGCTATATTGGCTGGTGATCAAATATAAAATGCACTTGTTATAGGGGTAGTGGCATTTCCTCTGGTCTGCTGATTCCATCGGTCGCCTCTAGCGACATCGCAGGGTGTAATGGATTGATTTTAAACCGCCTCAACACTACCAAAACAGTTTCTGCTTCCAAATACGTACAGTATCTAAATACTCGTACGTACGTCGATAACTGATTGCTAACTCGTCAAAAAATAAACATTTAATACTTTTTTTGTTTAAAGAAACCTACCGCAACTGTGGACGACCAGCGAATTTAACATGGGAAAAGATTTATCGCAATTTTAAATATTTTAGGTGGTTACTTTAGGTAGATCATAAAATATATGGTATTAACAAGTTGTCGCTAATAAGACGCTAAATAATGTTGATTCTTTCGAGGTCATTGACTCTTCAAAATAAATAAAACTGTGTGTAAAATATACCCCAAAGAAAATATAATTCACGACCATATCAGTACGGACATTTTCCTTAATTTGTTTAGCGCTTCGTAGGAACAGCATTTGCTCTAACTTGAAAACGGGAAACGTTCAAGCGTCAGATTTGGTACGTGTGATTATAGTGCAAAATCTAAATAAAGTAAATGAACAAATAATAAATATCGGCCAAGGGTGAGTCGGACAGGCTCTAAGGATCCTTAGAGCGTGTCCTTAAGAAAACTCATTTTTTTCGGTAAATACATACAGTATGCCGTGGTAGCCTAGTGGTCAGAGCGCTCGCTTTAGTTTCTTGGAGTGCGAGTGACCAGGGTTCGATCCCCGGTGCCGGCACCACTAAAATTGTTCATTGAAATTTGAATTGCTGTATTTACCACGTGCTCGGCGGTGAAGGAAAACCACGTGAGGAAACCTGCATGTCTGAGAGATAATAATAAAATATTATTTCGAGGATATGTAAAGCCCGCCAACCCGCACTGGAGCAGCATGGCGGGTCCTTCCCGGCTCCAAAACTTACTCAAAATATTTGAGAAGGAGGCCTTTGCCCAGCAGTGGGCACTTAGAGCCTGCTACTTTACTTTACATACACCGCTCCAATATTGTGTGCTTATACCTTCGGTGTGCGAGTCCGACTAGTATTTGACCGGTTTTTTATTAAGTTGGAAATACTTTCCTATAACCACTTTCCCTTACTAAATCAAAGTAGATGGTACTCGTAAAGTCAGTAGTCAGGGTATCTTGACTTACATTGATTAAATAAAATAAAATAAAATAAGACTTGAATTCTAAGCAACTATGATTCATGAAAGAAAAATGTTTAGCATTGTGTAAGGGAATGTTAAGTCGTCTGAAGTCGTCATTGTCCGCTTCAGAGGCATTATTCGCTGTGGCTCGAAAATATTCCACAACAATTCCATGCGAATTCTAGTTCCGTAATAAAAACAATATTGTTATTTTTCATATCCAAATCATGGTTTCGTTTATTGGTAACTATATCTTGGATACAGAAAACCATGTTAAAAAATGGTAGAGTCGGGAGAGGAAGACCTAGGCGAACATTTCACGATCAAATCGGAGACGTTCTGAAAAAAGGCCAGGTCAAGAGTACTCTAAACCAACGAGTATGCATGCGAAGATTGATGAAAGTGGGAGAAGCGAAAGACGTATTTCAGGACCGTAGCAAGTGGAAGAAGATTGTCTCTGCCTACCCCGTTGGAAACAAGGCGTGAATATATACATACATACATACATTTTAAAAAATAACACGGTATGATTTTATCGGGTAAGGTCGCACGGAATTTTTGGTATATTTTTTGGCATAATTGGCCGTAACGTTTGCCTGGCGAATAGGCAAATATCAGAAACCTTAGATGCTGTTACTTTTCAATAGACGACTTTTACATACAGTTTTGTCCGATTCGAAATGTATTGAAATAGTTACAATAACAATTGTGTATAGTATCTGGATATTTAAATGTAATATATTGCCTTGACGACTGCATGGTTTAGAGGTTAGCATAACTGACTGTAGAGCCATGGGCCCTGGGTTCGAATCCGAGCCGAAGTCAATATTTGTGCAAAATCACAAATTATTAGATTTCGAATCTGGTGGTGGTGTATTATGTCCCGAAACTCAGACACTGCATGTGTAACCTTCCTCCGATGTTATTGCATATGCGTTACATCGGATATGGGAATATTAAGACGAGAGAGTGCTTCTGTGTTTGCGCGTACATTTGGGACAATTTATATCTGCTGCGCAGTTGACAACAGCCGCCAGAATTCCGAAGTTGTCGCCTTAATAGAAATCGGCCCGCATGACATTATTTGTTAATTATTTGTGTCCCTCAGATACCGTTTCATAATTTCTCCCAAGCTGTTACCACAGGGCTATTACAGTAAATTTTAAACTATCATATATTTTTAGATCCAAAAAAAGAATAATAAAAAAAAATAGGAACTTTCTACAGCATAAAATAGCAATAATACAGAAACATTTAAAAAAAAAGGTTTTCTTGTATTTATCTTACGTCAATACTACACATTTTAAATTAAACTACTATTAACTAGTTTTTTTTCTTTAAATTTAGCAGAATTCGATTTTGGAACCATCAAGTTTATAGCCAGAACCGGATTTATTAAAGTGCCGGAAATAACATCGCAAACACATGCAATCACTCGCCCACCTCTCGTACTTCCTATTAATTCGGAAGTAGACCTTCTGTTCCATTTTAGCAATTTCAAAACTGATATTTCCTCCATATAATGCTAAATAGAGATTACGTAATTCCATAGTGTAAGTTCTTATTGATATTCTCAGTTTGCTAACAGGAACAGTTGTTCACAGTGTGTACAATGTTGATCAAAACGTTACCAGTTTTTTTTTATTTTGAAATCCCTGCCTGTCTTCTTAACAACAATTTCTGTTTAGGTACCAGACCCCACGTGACATACATAAACAGCCGCAACTCAAGCTTATTCACGTCTACGTTTTATTTTGCAAAGTCCATAAATCTGTTTGTATATAATTATATATTAATTATAGTAAATAAAGAAATTAGATAGAATATACTAGTTTAAACGTTAACTCGCGAAGAACTAGATTTTTAGCCTTCAAACATGTTTATGGACAGGAAATAAATTAAATGTTTATTGAAGACCGCCGAATAAATACTGCTTCTAAAATGCGTAAACATTTGGAATATTGTAACTGAAAACAAACCTTGTTTATTTAAATTTATAAATGAGGTTAAATAAAAGTTATTCTTAACGAAGCTATGTTAACAAGGTTAAATAAAAGAGTAACAGATATAAAGTCACAAGTGCAACTTATAGATTGTCTGATGTTCGTATGTTGTTCGAATAGATAGTAATTATATAGGTTCGTCGTAATAATGTTCAACACAAAGGCAAAGGTAAGTACATTTTTGTATATACCTCAGTATATTACTATACCAAGCAGAAACCAAACTACAGAAACTAATAAAATCGACGAACTACACGCAGGTGTAAACATCGAAGTCTGAAGAATGAAACTCGATTCGACGCGTACCTACCCACCCTGCAGCAAATCACCAAGAATTATAAGTTATCTTCTTGATTGTCTTCGCAGCAAATTTTGCTTTCTTCGATTAAGAATCAAGAGCTTCTGATTCATGGAGAAGCTCATCTATATTCACAAAACCAATAAGCAGAAGAATACACTTTGCAAAGAACTCCGTACCTCATGTTTTTTTTTTGTATTTATACTAGTTACTTTACTAAAAACCGAGGAACTATGTACTAAGTAGAACCAATATGATAATTACAAGACAGAAATAGCGCATGGCCGTTTGTCTACGGTTGAAGGCTTTCCATAAAAAAAATTGAACTTTTTCGGAATACATGCAACCATCATCTGTAAATATATTATGTGGAAGTAAACGCTCATAAGTGTCAGCGCAGTGGTATTTAACAACTAAGGTACGAATTCATTAAAATATTAAAGTATATTTGATATCATTCATGCCGTTAAACTCTTGTTTAAACGTCTGTTAGTTTGTTGATAAACTGGAACCTTAATAATTAACAGGTACTACGTACTACTATTGAAATTAACAGTAGTAATCAGACTAAAGCTTAATGTTTAGTTCATTTGCCCTTTCTGTTGACAAAAATATACTAAACTAGCTCGAAAACAAGTGTTCAAATGAATGATCAAATCAAATTATTAGGTCAAGGAATTACATACCAAAGTTTTCTTTATTTTGTTTTTACTACCAGAAAAAACCACTATAACAAATGTTAAAACAATATTTATACATTCATCTATGTCAGTGTTTGTAGTATTTAACTATTTTAAAGGTTTTCTGTAAAGTAAATAAAAAAGTACTTTTGACTTGTTTAATTATGTAACTCATTTCTGTTCATCGATCACATTATTAATAATAATCTTTATAAGTTAAAAACTAATCTCGATCAACTTAGTAGGTAAACCAAGGGATGTATTGTATAAAAATTAGAAAGAATAATGAAATTAACAATAAGGTCAAGCTAAAGTTGATACTGTAGTAGGTTCCAGAAGTTTAACGGTATACCAACATGTAATGAGTTACTACATTACATCTGGAAACCAATATCTCCATATATTCCACAGAAGCAAACATTTTTTTTTGTAAACAAACTACCAAGCATAACAAATTGACCTCATGTAACATTTTCCACTAGGTGCAACAATATACCAAGGTAGGTATATTGTTGCACCTAGAAAGAATCATCAAGAAGCAAGGCAATAAAGTTTTCACTTTTAGGCGTTTACAATAATTTGTTGACTTACGCGGAATGTTCGCCACAGCCGTCGCATTCCGACTTTCTTCTAGAACATTTCTCAGGTGACTTATCCTTGACATCGGAGTTCAACATCGACTTTCCTTCAATGATCCGTTTAAACAACATAATAGCAACAACAGGATTTGTTGTTTTCACAATTATCGCGTTTGTGACGAATGTTTGATATAGTTAGTACGGTCGCTGGTGGTACCTCGTAGGAACGATGTTCCATTAGATTGGCAGAGGAGCCAATTTCGCCTCTACTGCCAAACTTACACTGCACTGCACTAAGACGTAATAAAGTACAACGTACTTCCTATTAATTCGAAGTAGACCTTCTGTTCCATTTTAGCAATTTCAAAACTGATATTTCCTCCATATAATGCTAAATAGAGATTACGTAATTCCATAGTGTAAGTTCTTATTGATATTCTCAGTTTGCTAACAGGAACAGTTGTTCACAGTGTGTACAATGTTGATCAAAACGTTACCAGTTTTTTTTTTTTTTTTAAATCCCTGCCTGTCTTCTTAACAACAATTTCTGTTTAGGTACCAGACCCCACGTGACATACATAAACAGCCGCAACTCAAGCTTATTCACGTCTACGTTTTATTTTGCAAAGTCCATAAATCTGTTTGTATATAATTATATATTAATTATAGTAAATAAAGAAATTAGATAGAATATACTAGTTTAAACGTTAACTCGCGAAGAACTAGATTTTTAGCCTTCAAACATGTTTATGGACAGGAAATAAATTAAATGTTTATTGAAGACCGCCGAATAAATACTGCTTCTAAAATGCGTAAACATTTGGAATATTGTAACTGAAAACAAACCTTGTTTATTTAAATTTATAAATGAGGTTAAATAAAAGTTATTCTTAACGAAGCTATGTTAACAAGGTTAAATAAAAGAGTAACAGATATAAAGTCACAAGTGCAACTTATAGATTGTCTGATGTTCGTATGTTGTTCGAATAGATAGTAATTATATAGGTTCGTCGTAATAATGTTCAACACAAAGGCAAAGGTAAGTACATTTTGTATATACCTCAGTATATTACTATACCAAGCAGAAACCAAACTACAGAAACTAATAAAATCGACGAACTACACGCAGGTGTAAACATCGAAGTCTGAAGAATGAAACTCGATTCGACGCGTACCTACCCACCCTGCAGCAAATCACCAAGAATTATAAGTTATCTTCTTGATTGTCTTCGCAGCAAATTTTGCTTTCTTCGATTAAGAATCAAGAGCTTCTGATTCATGGAGAAGCTCATCTATATTCACAAAACCAATAAGCAGAAGAATACACTTTGCAAAGAACTCCGTACCTCATGTTTTTTTTTTTTTTTTTTTGTATTTATACTAGTTACTTTACTAAAACCGAGGAACTATGTAATAAGTAGAACCAATATGATAATTACAAGACAGAAATAGCGCATGGCCGTTTGTCTACGGTTGAAGGCTTTCCATAAAAAAAATTGAACTTTTTCGGAATACATGCAACCATCATCTGTAAATATATTATGTGGAAGTAAACGCTCATGAGTGTCAGCGCAGTGGTATTTAACAACTAAGGTACGAATTCATTAAAATATTAAAGTATATTTGATATCATTCATGCCGTTAAACTCTCGTTTAAACGTCTGTTAGTTTGTTAATAAACTGGAACCTTAATAATTAACAGGGACTACGTACTACTATTGAAATTAACAGTAGTAATCAGACTAAAGCTTAATGTTTAGTTCATTTGCCCTTTCTGTTGACAAAATTATACTAAACTAGCTCGAAAACAAGTGTTCAAATGAATGATCAAATCAAATTATTAGGTCAAGGAATTACATACCAAAGTTTTCTTTATTTTGTTTTTACTACCAGAAAAAACCACTATAACAAATGTTAAAACAATATTTATACATTCATCTATGTCAGTGTTTGTAGTATTTAACTATTTTAAAGGTTTTCTGTAAAGTAAATAAAAAAGTACTTTTGACTTGTTTAATTATGTAACTCATTTCTGTTCATCGATCACATTATTAATAATAATCTTTATAAGTTAAAAACTAATCTCGATCAACTTAGTAGGTAAACTAAGCGGGATGTATTGTATAAAAATTAGAAAGAATAATGAAATTAACAATAAGGTCAAGCTAAAGTTGATACTGTAGTAGGTTCCAGAAGTTTAACGGTATACCAACATGTAATGAGTTACTACATTACATCTGGAAACCAATATCTCCATATATTCCACAGAAGCAAACATTTTTTTTTGTAAACAAACTACCAAGCATAACAAATTGACCTCATGTAACATTTTCCACTAGGTGCAACAATATACCAAGGTAGGTATATTGTTGCACCTAGAAAGAATCATCAAGAAGCAAGGCAATAAAGTTTTCACTTTTAGGCGTTTACAATAATTTGTTGACTTACGCGGAATGTTCGCCACAGCCGTCGCATTCCGACTTTCTTCTAGAACATTTCTCAGGTGACTTATCCTTGACATCGGAGTTCAACATCGACTTTCCTTCAATGATCCGTTTAAACAACATAATAGCAACAACAGGATTTGTTGTTTTCTACAATTATCGCGTTTGTGACGAATGTTTGATATAGTTAGTACGGTCGCTGGTGGTACCTCGTAGGAACGATGTTCCATTAGATTGGCAGAGGAGCCAATTTCGCCTCTACTGCCAAACTTACACTGCACTGCACTAAGACGTAATAAAGTACAACGACGAATTAACTCGACCAGCGATCGAATAGTCGAAACCCCCTACTTCAATTCCCCCTCGATGTATGCCACAGACTACATAAATACACATTGAAGTACAACAAATAATTGAACAAAACGTTTAATATTTAAAGTAAAAAATTAATAAAAATATGGGAAGGCCTAATATTTTAATCAGTATTATTTATGAAACCGGATAAAACAGACAGATTAATTGTTTACTTATAATTACTTTATTTAAAAAAATGTATTTAAATCGATAAACTGGCTTGAGATTAGACTGTGACATTCGTACTTTATTAGTGTGGCATCTTGATTTGTATGTACTTGATGTCGATTTGTGATATTTTTATACAATATTTAGTATAATAAGTTGTAACTTAAACTAAAACTTCTAAAAAATAATTAACTTTTTGATAAGATTTCTTATTTAAGATTACTCTAAAAGAAATCGTTGTAAATTTGGGTTATCTTAATATCATCGAGAATGTGTTTAATTTTTGTAAACTTAAGGCAGTCAAACAAATGTTAAATAAATTATTAAACTATAGTTATTTATAATCGAATATCGAAAATAAATTTCGTATAAGAACCTTGTTCAGTAATAAAGTCCCAAGAGCACGTGGAGAGCGCATGTCCGTCGCATGCACGGCCCATTTCCCGCGCGCCCCCTTAACACCCGCAGTGTCTATAGAATCACGAGCTCATGGCGTGCACAAAAAACCGGTTCGTGCACCATTCGCCAATTCATCGCTCTGCTGCATTGAAGCAATATGCATGGAAGTAAACAAACAATATATTTTTTTAAGAAACTGTAATGTAATTTAAATACCAAATTATTGAATTACCTACGTACTGTGTAATAAAATGAATGATCTCTTGGCTAGTTAAAGTACCTACCTGCTAAGTCATTGGCCTTGAATTCGATTCCGAGATGCTGCCGATTTGTTCTTTTCTTTCTTCTCTATCAGCCTTTAAGTCGTCCACTGCTGGACATTGGCCTTTCCTATCCTCCCTGATTAGCCGTTTTAGCCACGGCAAGCGGGTAAGGGATCGCAGGACAGACACCTCATACCGTAGTCATTGCGTCACCGGTTTTTATTTAAGGCTTGGTATATTTAAGATTTATTCCGCCATCTATCGGAGGCCATCCTTTCTGATAATTTCCTTATTCGACTATTACGACCCCATGGAATGAGATGGGGTAAATCACACTGTAAATTCTTAGGCAGCCTGTAAAAGTCCACTGCTGAGCATAAACTTTTCCACGAAAGCGCCAACAAAAGGCGTAACGTTTTAAATGTTCCTTATCTATGATTCTAAAAGCTTTAGGTTCTATTTTAAGAAAGTTTATTTTTTTTCGTTGTTCAATCACGCTTAACGGGCTAAACAGATATGAACGAAGTTAGGCAGAGGTATTGATTATGCCGCTGAATGTTAATTTAATCGCAATTAAGAGTTGTCTTAAGACAAACCACGTGTATACGATCTAGGTCTTTAGTATCTACCTAATATTTGTACATGTTTATGAATCATGTAGGATATGTAGTCAGAGGAATGCAAACGTTCTTTTGATCACAGTGTATAAACAACGAACTAGAATTTGTAATTTGTTCATAATATTATGTTCTATGAGTATTTAATGCTTACTTATGAATACAAACTAAGCCGTCGCTGAAGGTTCAACAAAAAGTCTTTTCTTTATATTGTTACGTGTCATACGTATAATCTTATTTATAAACCTACTTGATTAATGGAAAAACTACGAAAATATTTAAAAAATTAATAAAAATATGGGAAGGCCTAATATTTTAATCAGTATTATTTATGAAACCGGATAAAACAGACAGATCAATTGTTTACTTATAATTACTTTATTTAAAAAAATGTATTTAAATCGATAAACTGGCTTGAGATTAGACTGTGACATTCGTACTTTATTAGTGTGGCATCTTGATTTGTATGTACTTGATGTCGATTTGTGATATTTTTATACAATATTTAGTATAATAAGTTGTAACTTAAACTAAAACTTCTAAAAAATAATTAACTTTTTGATAAGATTTCTTATTTAAGATTACTCTAAAAGAAATCGTTGTAAATTTGGGTTATCTTAATATCATCGAGAATGTGTTTAATTTTTGTAAACTTAAGGCAGTCAAACAAATGTTAAATAAATTATTAAACTATAGTTATTTATAATCGAATATCGAAAATAAATTTCGTATAAGAACCTTGTTCAGTAATAAAGTCCCAAGAGCACGTGGAGAGCGCATGTCCGTCGCATGCACGGCCCATTTCCCGCGCGCCCCCCTTAACACCCGCAGTGTCTATAGAATCACGAGCTCATGGCGTGCACAAAAAACCGGTTCGTGCACCATTCGCCAATTCATCGCTCTGCTGCATTGAAGCAATATGCATGGAAGTAAACAAACAATATATTTTTTTAAGAAACTGTAATGTAATTTAAATACCAAATTATTGAATTACCTACGTACTGTGTAATAAAATGAATGATCTCTTGGCTAGTTAAAGTACCTACCTGCTAAGTCATTGGCCTTGAATTCGATTCCGAGATGCTGCCGATTTGTTCTTTTCTTTCTTCTCTATCAGCCTTTAAGTCGTCCACTGCTGGACATTGGCCTTTCCTATCCTCCCTGATTAGCCGTTTTAGCCACGGCAAGCGGGTAAGGGATCGCAGGACAGACACCTCATACCGTAGTCATTGCGTCACCGGTTTTTATTTAAGGCTTGGTATATTTAAGATGTATTCCGCCATCTATCGGAGGCCATCCTTTCTGATAATTTCCTTATTCGACTATTACGACCCCATGGAATGAGATGGGGTAAATCACACTGTAAATTCTTAGGCAGCCTGTAAAAGTCCACTGCTGAGCATAAACTTTTCCACGAAAGCGCCAACAAAAGGCGTAACGTTTTAAATGTTCCTTATCTATGATTCTAAAAGCTTTAGGTTCTATTTTAAGAAAGTTTATTTTTTTTCGTTGTTCAATCACGCTTAACGGGCTAAACAGATATGAACGAAGTTAGGCAGAGGTATTGATTATGCCGCTGAATGTTAATTTAATCGCAATTAAGAGTTGTCTTAAGACAAACCACGTGTATACGATCTAGGTCTTTAGTATCTACCTAATATTTGTACATGTTTATGAATCATGTAGGATATGTAGTCAGAGGAATGCAAACTTTCTTTTGATCACAGTGTATAAACAACGAACTAGAATTTGTAATTTGTTCATAATATTGTTCTATGAGTATTTAATACTTACTTATGAATACAAACTAAGCCGTCGCTGAAGGTTCAACAAAAAGTCTTTTCTTTATATTGTTACGTGTCATACGTATAATCTTATTTATAAACCTACTTGATTAATGGAAAAACTACGAAAAATATTTAAAAAATTGTTATGTAACTAAAACATGCAGAATAGAAATATTTAACGAATACATTCCTGCTAGTAACAAAAAAAAAGGATATTTTGCTGTCACACCTAGTTTTTTCCTCATAAAACTTATACACATCAAGTAAAAAGGTTTTGCATGCTAGAACTACAAATTGTGGATGAAGTGAAACTCTATCCTTTTGTTACCTAACAATGATAGTTAAAGTACACGTTGGATTTAAATAATAATTTACATTCATATCCAATAATATTTCATGAGTCTTCAAAACAATCTTGATTAGGTTTTTCTAAAAGCACAACAAAAAATTGATTTTTTTATAGCATGAATCATGAAACGGGTTCACATCATTACAAGCTAAAACTATAAATTATGGATCAAGCTAAAGAAACCCTTTGCTTTGCTCTGTAAGTTACCTAACAATAATAGTCAAAGTACACATTAGATTTATTGCAAAAGTTCTTAACTACCTACTTCTCTTGGATTTTCTGAAAAATTACATCAAAATACTAATTATGCGTGTAAAACACTCTTTTTCTATAGCATTTTGGGCGATAAGACAAATAATCAACATCAACACATCAGAAAATATTATCCTTGTTTTAAGCTCTCTGGAAAGAATAATATAACAAATGTACCACCTTCTAGAGCGTAACTCTATAATTATCATCATCATCGTTACAAACTGACACAAGTCTACTGCGGAACATTACCTAAAGGCCAAAGGAATTGTGGCCTTACCCAAAGATAGCCGCAGAATAAGTTCAGGTTGTCACTCCACCTCGAGCTGGGGCGATCCTACAGTGTCTGCTTGTGCGAGGTTGCTACACGAAGGCTGTTATGTGGTCGGCCCATAGAATACAATTGCAACGAAAGAAATAAAATAGGAACTAATAAATTTAAAAGAGTGTGAAAATTTTAAACCAGACTATATTTAAGAAATAACCGTAAAGTATGTTACATGGTAAAGTACGTCCTTCAGACAGAAAAGGTCGAAAATACAATCCGAATAGTACCTTTTATTTAGGTACTATATTTAAAAAGGTTAGTTTCAAATAACTCATATATAGACCTACTTTGGGAACATACTATTTATATTCGTAATATTATTAAACGAACAACTTTGTATTAGGCAGTGTAAACTTGATAAGGCACGTTATTTTAAACTGGGATCCAATGAAATTAATCATAGCTCTAGTTTTTCTTAAATTACATTTTCATTTCTATGGCGACCTAAGAATCTGCCACCCTATAGTGTAGCAAGCTTTCTTCCTGTAGTGTAGCAAGTTCAAAAGTATTGAAAATGTCATGAATTTCGAATCCGTAAATTCTACCTAACCCCACAAGTGATAGGTATGGGCGTTTGTACTTGTACATCTTATCAACGTCACTATCTAAATTTTTCAAATGCTATTGATATGGTACCATACGGCCGTTCTTAATGGGAGGTACTGAAACCTCTTTTAACCAATAAATACTCGTACATTTATTTATTTTTTTATGATAAAATAGGCCTGCGTTTGACCTCAATCTCGCCCGATGGAAAGCGAAGATGAGGCCTAGGATGGTACACGCTTGCCTAGATGTCTGTTCACTTTGGCCTTGAAGATATCCAGGTTATAGGCCTCCGGAAAAACCGACCTCGGCAAAGAGTTCCACTCCTTAGCCGTCCGCACAAAGAAAGAAGAGGCAAACCGGCTCGTGCGTAATCGAGGAATGTCTACAACATAAGGATGGAACTTCTCGCCGCGTCTAGTCGTTCGGTGATGGAAAGGGGAAGAGGGTATTAGGTTATGCAAAACCTCCGCACACTCTCAGAAATGAATTCGATAAAAAACCGAGAGGCAGGCCACTCGTCTACGGTGTTCGAGGCTTTGAAGTTTTGCCTCTACTAGTGAGTCACTGCCTATGATCCTCTTCGCTCGGCGCTCCAACGAGTCCAAAGCATCAAGCTGGTGTTTAGCCGAACCATCCCAGAGGTGGGAACAGCATTCCATGCAAGAGCGGACTTGAGCTTTGTATAGATTTAAGAGCTGCTCCGATGTGAAGTACCGTCTCACCCCCGAGAGGATACTAAGTTTTTTGGCAGCAGTGTTTGCTATGGACTCGATGTAACGACCGAAATGTAGGTTAGAAGAGAGATCTAGACCTAAGAGCTCAAGACGGTCATTTACCGGAACGGGGACATTCCGGAAAGTCGGAGTCAGTTGGAATGGACTCCGTTTCGCCGAAAAAAGACAAGCCTGTGTTTTAGAGGGGTTAAACTCGACCAAATTGGCATCACCCCATTGGGAAACAGCCTCCAAAGTCGAGTTCACCCCCTCAATCATCGATTCTCTGGACTGGACTTTTGCCCCAGACTTCGCATCGGACAAGTATCTCCCCGAGACTGTGCTGTCATCTGCATACCCAAAGATATCGGGTGTTACCAGCAGGTCGTTGATGTGCAGCAAAACATATTGTCTTTGGGCTCGTTTGATTTGTTTTGATCGAAATCTGTAATATATTACCTTTAAATTTGGTAGTATATTAACTCTAGTCAAGTATTTTTAAAGTCAGTTATGAAATATAGTTATAGTATATTTCATAACTGTAGTTATAGTATATATATAGTTTTCTGGGTGCCTTAGCAGGTGCTGGCGTCGCAGACTTCGCTCGCTTTGCAGTTCGGCACACACATTGCTTACAAGTAAATATTGAGGTAACCTAGTTCACACTTTCCACTGAATCGCATTCTCTTAACTAAATATTTACGTATGGTGTATACTTAACTACAAAACTTTAATAATAACTAATTGACATTAGTAACTAAGTTTTGGTTACTGTAATATTCGGAGCACTACCTACCATCAGAATAGTAGTAACTATTTGTTGTACTTATGCTACTACACAGAATTTGGCGGATTAGGGAAAGCGAAACTGACTTAGACTACAACGAATAACCGAAAATAATGATTACTGATGACAAAAATTTTGATCGAATTTGCCGGTTTCAAATCTCACAGACAAGTGACGCGGAGCAGTATCACTAGTACGAGGCTACGGGTTTGCGCTCACCTAAATAAACTCGTAGCTTAGTAATTAGCATACCTGACGACTGAACCTGACCGTGGATTCCGGGTTCGATTACCAACCGAAGTCAATATTTATGAGACAATTTATTCAGGTCTCGTTTGGTTGCTATGTTCCCCCCGTGTCTCTGAAACTGCTTCTGAACCTTGCTGTCTTCATTCTTTTATCGCATAAGCGTTACATCGGATGTGGTAAGGTAAAGGCGATTGAGTGCTCTGTGCTAAGTGACCCTTACCCAAATTCTCTCATTGGGCAGAGCACTGAACTTTTAACTGGCTGATGAAGACGAAATGATTTATTATAATTCTCATATCCTATATGCTTCAGAAATTAAATAAAAATTAAGAATCAATTTAATTGATTAATTACTTTAATGTTTTGACATACGTTGTTGTAATGAAAGTAACTGAAATACCAAATATCTAGAAAGTAATTTTTAACTCGAAGCAATAACAAGACCGTACTTACATTTAAACTTTCGTAGCGCACGATTCCGAATGTAGAAAATATAACGGAACTGCCGTCATAATTCTGCAGCAGTCACCCGTGGAACGATAAAAAATATTTGAAAATTAATTTTACATTCTAAATTTGAATTTGTGAACATTTTCATCTTTTATATTATTACATGTACAATGTGTAAGCACACATTTTTTTTTTACGGGAAAGGCAGCAAACGTGCAAGCGGTTCACCTGATGATAAGTGATTACCGTTACCCACGTACATCTGCAACACTGTAGGTGCTGCAAGTGCGTTGCCAGCGTTTAAGGATATTTAGGGGATATTTGGGAGATGGGAAGGAGGAAGTGGAGGGGGATGGGGAGGGGGAGTGGGTCTCCGCTTACCACGCTCACCGAACAAGATGCCTCTACTTCACACCGGTATTGTGCGATATCGTAGTACCAACCCGATCAAGCCAGCCCATTCAAGCCATTTTTCTCATACTTCCATCTTTGAGTATATCAAGTATCTAATAAATTTAACATAATTTAACCTGACATAATTTAGAAATACATTTCAATTCCGTTTTTTGAAAGGGTTGGAATTTGCATTTTATCCTTCTTTGAGCCTGAGCTACTGCAGTGGTTAAGGAGGAAAAGAATTTAATTAGCAAACTTATGTTGATACAATTTGGACGACTCCGGGGAACAGTGTCTTAAGAAGCAGCATTATGGTTACGTTTTCTGGACTCTATCGTATGGACTAGTTATTTGAGAACAAGAAACTAAGTCTATGTAAAAAAGCGTTCATAATTTAAATAAATGCATTTGGTCTAGCCTTTCGATAACCGCAACCCATTGTATAAAAGCTTAAACATTTTACCTCTTCCTTCAATGAACATAAAGGAAGTCTGCATTCCGCTAAACAAACATCATTTGAGTTAAATAATGAGTATAACAAAAGATCCTTACAACAACTAGATAAACTGTACCAAAAACATTTTTAATGTACGTAAAAACAAGAGATGCCGTCTTAAAAAAAAAGCGAATTGCAGCAAACAGTCGTAAAAACGAAACAACATCAACACTATATTATTCATAAACACTCTCGCCTGACAACCCGATGAGTAGGCAGAGATTACCGAATTCCATTTGCCACGATCCTAACACACCTCTTTCAAATGTATGTATGTATATATTCACGCCTTGTTCTCAACGGGGTAGGCAGAGACAATCTTCTTCCACTTGCTACGGTCCTCATACACGTCTTTCGCTTTTTCCACTTTCATCAATCTTCGCATGCATGCTCGTTGGTTTAGTGTACTCTTGACCTGGCCTTTTTCCAGAACGTCTCCGATTTGATCGTGAAATGTTCGCCTTTCGAAATCCTGCTTGCACATCCCATATATTTTCATCAGTTTCATCCATGACTCTTTCTATCAAAACTTTAGCATACAATTTGCCGACGACACTGAGTAGGCTAATACCTCGGTAACTTTTACAATCTTGTTGCGACCCTTTTTCTTTGTACAGTGGTACGATTACAACCTTGCACCAGTCTCCCGGTACTCGGCCCATTGTCCAACACAAGTTGAAAAGGCGATACAACTGACTAGCTACCACCCCCTGTCCAGCTCTCTGCATTTCGACCGCCACCCTATCATATTCCGCTGTTTTACCTGCTTTCATGCTCTTCAGTGCTTGGATAATCTCATCCATACCATCCGTCTCTGTCTGATTCACTTTTATTTGTCTCTTTTTTTCTCTTTCACATTCACTTTCATATTCGCATACAGGATTGTCAGTTATTATTAATTAAGCTCTTTTTCAGTATATCGTCAATATTATCGATGTACGTGCGTCTGGGGCGCTCCTTGCCGACTTTACCTTTCACTTCTGCAACATAAATTTCCATCGTCACTCTTTCTTCATTCATTCGTTCTTTGTTTTCAAACCTTCTAGTATTCTTATTTTAATTCTTGTCAAAACCCATTTTTGACATCACTCATCACACAATTTCTTATACCCTATCATTCAGTGTCACACCTAACATACAAAAAGTAGCTGAGAGCACGAGAGATCTATGACAGGAGACACCTGACCGCCAAGCTGCATCATATCAAGCAAGTGTTGCACGATAAGTAGCATCTGGCGCCTACGTCACAATAACCGAGAGAAGCCAACCGCAGTCTATGTCATATCTCTCTATGTATTATCATACGTCAGAGGTGTTACGGACAATATAGGCTATGACGATCACAATCTTAGGATACTATCCCACGGGATGGCGGTCCAGGTCCAGAACCCATTATCCCACTACCCTTTGGCTATGTTCGCTCACAAATACGTAACCGCAGTAGAAAACAGCATGCTCATTTATGGAAAAACCATGAATAATGTAGACAGGCTTGGGAAGGCGGCGACTCCCCGAGGTCACCGGTAACAAGGGTATATTGATTTTTCGTGAAGAGCTCGGTTGGCTCGAATAATTAATATTCCTACCCACACGCAGAATACGCGCACACTCCTGGAGTTGCGGAACCCAGCCCATCAAAACATTTTTTTTATGGGAAAGGTGGCAAACGATCAAGTGGTTCACCTGATGGTAAGTGTTAGGTATAGGTAGATAACGTTACTACGTTTAGTTTAGAATATATAAAATGGCAAGAGTGAAAATGTTTCATTCAAAGTTTTTGCTTTGGCAAAAGGCCTTGGAACCAATGTCACAATAAATATTAATAAATCTTTTATAAATAATCTTCGTGTTTTGTCCAGGAAGAAAAATAGTTTCGAACAAGAATATCATACCATTGTTAGTGTGAAACATAGATGCAGAGTCTCAGAGAATGAGTAAAGAAATAAATAGCAGTCGCATCACAATGGCTCCAGTGGCCTGCCTCTCGGTTTTTTATCGAATTCATTTCGGAGAGTGTGCGGAGGTTTTGCATAACCTAATACCCTCTTCCCCTTTCCATCACCGAACGACTAGACGCGGCGAGAAGTTCCACCCTTATGTTGTAGACATTTCTCCATTACGCACGAGGCGGTTTACCTCTTCTTTCTTTGTGCGGACGGCTAAGGAGTGGAACTCTCTGCCGAGGTCGGTTTTTCCGGAGGCCTATAACCTGGATATCTTCAAGGCCAAAGTGAACAGACATCTAGGCAAGCGTGTACCATCCTAGGCCTCATCTTCGCTTTCCATCGGGCAAGATTGAGGTCAAACGCAGGCCTATTTTTTCATAAAAAAAAAAAAACACAGAACGCGGTAGAAATAAATGCTATTTAAAGGGCAGAATATTTTTATGCTACAATAGAACATTAGAACTTTGCGCGCAACTGCAGCCAATCAAACTGCGATTCTTTCTTTTACAGCAGGCCGTAACAGCGTAAAATGATGTCATTAAATATACATTTGATTTATGACCTTATACAATTGTACTAAAGTTTGATGTAAGTATTACAACAAAACAACGACCTCTCTTGATCCGTGAACAAAATATATCGGTGACACAGGTGGCATTTGATACAATTGTAAGAGTTAATAAAATATCTTTAGAAATCAAGAATAAATAAACTTCATACAGCACAGATAGCAGAACCCAGTAAAAATTAAACGCAGGCTCCTTTTGCTATATTTTTATCTGTTTAATAATAAATGAGCGATGTCAATGTCACAAAAACGTAGCTGGTACCCATACTCTTTGGTCACAATTTGACAAATATTGAATAAAGTAAATAGTATTGTATGCATAGCTAAATTAATAATATTTTTCAGGTTATTGTATGACAACCTAAAAATCTAGATTATTATTTTCCTTTAACAAAATATGGCTTCCCATTTAAGTACGAAAGATAGATTGTTGTCTTTAATAGACGATATGGAACTAATAGCGAAGTACGACAAATTTTACCGAATATTTGTTATTTATTTCTGTTTTATCCATTTTTGTGATTCATTATACTTTCTCAAATTTTCAGAGAGATTATAGAAGTTTCAATAGCTCCTAAATCGCAAAAATTGTCGGCAGCTGATCACGCACAGCTTACAGATTTACTGCTTGCAAAAGACGCCGAGTTAAAAAAGACTTTAGAATTAGCCGATGAACAAGCAAAAATTCAGCAGAAAATGAACGAATTGAAGGCTGAAGTAGACAATAAAGTAGGTAACATTAAAACTATCTAAAGCAAATTTCCTCTACCACTGCCAATATAAAATATCTTTGTGTTTATGTATCCAAGGACCAAGATATCCACCACTTACAAAGACAACTAAAAGACGCAGAACAGATTTTGGCCACATCATTATATCAAGCAAGACAAAATTGGCATCAATTGTAAAGTCAAGGAAAAGACCAGTTCCATCAGAAGAATTAATAAAATTTGCCCACAGGTTTGAAATCATATATTTGAATTTCCATACATATTGTCCATCTAACAATGATTATGAGTTTAAAACAAATGTTGTTTTAATAAATGAAATGAGCTACCTTAATAGAAAACCAGCCAAGTGCATGTTGAACTGGAGAACCAAGGTTCTTGACAACTACACAATATCTGTGTTACATGTTTCCCAAAAAACTTGTATTTCTTATATCAGTTCAGTTTATATTTTGTTTCGGGACTTAGTGAGAGTCTGACTCACACTTGGCCTGTTTTTATTATTAGTTGTATTACTTAGAACTTGCACTGTAATCACACCAAGTTTTACACTTGTAGGTATTAATGCTTTTACTATAGAATTAAAACAAAATTCATTGACAAAAATATGTTGCTTGTAAATGGGGGACCTCTCCTTCATTATTACTCTTTGTTTTTATGATTACTTAGGATATCCACCATAATAGCACTTAGTCTGTGAAATTTTATACTGTCTAGCTAATACATTTCAACAGATTTTTTATAGGTAGAACAGACAGACAGATGGACAGATAGTATGGCTCAGTAATAGGGCTCATTTATAGAACCCTAAAAAGCAATGTCTATTGAATAGAATGAAACCAAATCCATATCTCATTCTATTGTCTGTGTTTACTGAAAAATCTGCAATGCTTGCAAGTGATTTTATAACCGATCTGATAATTACTCATTCACATTGGTTTGCTAACCATCAGACCCCAGACATCAGATAACAGAAAACTAACCACAAAATAACCAAATATTTCCAAAGGTCAGAAAAAGTCATTGTGGTATGAAACAGGACTTAAAATACTTCACCATATTTAAATGGGGAATGTTAAGTTTTGTTTAATTCTGTTTATTTTCCTCAAACATATAGAAATAAAATTGTTTATGTTTCAAATGACCAATACTCCAGATATTTTTTTGTTGTGTAGCCCTGAATATGTGTGACAATTTATTTTATGACAGGCATGAGTGCTTAATAATAAGGGTTAATGTATGAAGTTGCCGTTTAAATGGTGAGGCACCTTTAAATTAAAATTAAACCTGCATAGTCCAAGATGAATAATGACAATATTCTCATTTGCACCAATTTGGTAAATTAAATAAAGTCGAAAAGTGGATGCCTCATGACTAAACTGATGCTGCCATACTCGCCAGACCTAGCCACAACTGATTACATTTTCCACTGGCAGAAATGGTTAGATAATGAGGGTCTATACTAGACTTTAAAAAATATTTTTACCCTAGGCAAAAAAGGTTTTTTTCAATATAAAACGGAATCTCACACTTTAACCTCTTATATTATTATATGACCCAAGCTATACTAATGGGACATTAGCAGTTCAAAATTCAAAAATTAATGCATGCAGCTGTGCCTTTAACTGATAGTAGCAGAAACATCTTAAATTAAATAAACAAAACAGGACACTGTACCAAATAGTGAGAGCATTTTCACAAAACAACAGAAGAGTGAAAATAACATCTACTAAGAGTTATGTTGCACCTGTGTCCAATGACGTTGCAGTAAATTTAGTTGAATGACATATTTTATTCTTGTATTTAAGCCAGTATGTTAACTTACCCAAATGAATTATTTCTAGAATAAGTGCATCAAATGCAGTCAGTGCACCATTATCTTGGCAGCCTGAGATCCAAGACGACCATATCCAACAGATCTTGAGATGAGACTAGGAATGCTCGGTAGACTTTGTGATCTACCATTAAATGGTCACACACCATCTACACTAAATGAGCTCCACAGAATAACTACTGGAGGAGGTAACTTGTACTATTCATAATAAATAAAAATATCATTAATTTTATGTAAACAAACTCTTTATAATGACTTGGCCAGTATCAGTGTTTGTGTTTACCCTTTCTTAAACTTCTTGTTTATTATTGCTCCAAAGATACCCCTCAAGATAATTATTACACTTTAAAACACTATTTTTCATCAATAGCAGCAAGCACCGCAGTCCACTGCTTAGCACAGAACCGTCCCAATGGGACGATTTGTCGTAATCACCAAAGTGCAGTCACTATAACAATACCAGATACCTTGCTCATTAAATGCTACTGGAGTCTCTGGTTTCTATATCTATTTAGGTCTAGTAAATTTTGAGATGGTTAGTTCACTCGCGTAATTTATAGTTTTACAAAATTAAGTTTATATGAACTTTATCTTAAACTTTTGCTCCAAAAAATTTTTTAAGTGTAAATTGATGTGTAAGAAATCTTGCAATTTTGTGAAAGTCGACTCAGAGACATCCTATATCTTATCTGACTCATATGAAGGAATATGATATTTGTGAGAAAAATAATTTTTGCAAGTTCTCCCATTAATGGCGGAATAACGACTATAATTATATATGAGTATATCATATTTTTACGTAACACGGATTTTATGGTGCACATATTTTTTGTTTGTCATAGCGTGTTTGTGCGTACACTCGCTGCACTATGAAATATCCTGCCTAGTTGGCAACCGTTTGAAATCAATTACATACGAGTACCATGCAGCTATCGTCAAATTTGATTATTGTTTACACAAATAATACTAACAACAATAATATATTTTTTTTAGTACCTGCATCAGCAACCAACCAGTTCACTTGGCACTCTACTGGAGAACTTCACATGTCTGTAGGAGGCGGGAACTCTGTAGCAATAGACGGACGCGGCAAAGACGCTCCTAATCAAGAAGATGTCGAAGTGATGTCGACTGATTCAAGTTCTAGTTCTAGTAGTGACTCACAATAAACACTGGTTGATAAGGTCTAACTAGGTCCTATTTACTTAAGTCAAAATATTTCCATTGTATATAAATATTATACATGTTAGTGCATTTATGCGTTATTTTAAATTAAAAAATTTATGATAGGGATATTCTTGTTTACTTTTGTATCCTTCAATAACCTTTATATCTGGGCATTGTTCTTCTCCGTTTTAGTTCTAAATTTTGTTACATTAAACTAATCTTTTTTATTACTAATTAAAATTGGTTTTTTCTACAATCTACTACTACTTCTACCATATCAACCTATTTGATTCCGCTGCTAAACATATGGAAAAGGGGGCAAACGAGCAAGCTGCTCACCTGATAGTAAATGATTACCGACGCCCACGTACATCTGCAACACCTGAGGTGTTGCGACCTTTAAAGATATTTGGGGAGAAGAAGAAGGAGGTACCTCACTCACCGAACGAAACAGAAGCACAGGATGCCCACGGCGGTATTCTGTGAGGCCTTGGTACTAACTACCCCGGTCTATCCGGCCAATTCGAGCAGCAGTAAAAGCCGCCGCTTGGCCCTACCACGTAAAATATGCCTCTCCAAGAAGCGCCCGCAAAAGTCGGCATTCAAATCTTGTAAGGTTTGCTCATACCTATGAGATAATATTTAAAATTTTAAACAATTCCTACTCCAAGAAAAAATACGTGACAAGTGAAGAAAATGTCAAAGAGGATAGAAAAATGGGAGTGATTAGGATAACGGAGTCAAAGCGAAACCATAAAATAAGAACGTGTATATATATATGTATACAATACGCAATATCATACTAAGAATATAATAAGACTGGGATTCGAACCCACAACTCGTTCGATTAAACTATAAAGTAATTGGATAGGGACAACATTTTTACGACTATTAAATAAGTGTTATCTGGTTTTAAACATGTTTTAATACTTACTGGAAACCTAAATTTTAAAGTACTATTTTGATTATTAAACGTCGATGCCTTTTTGTTAAGACATTCCAATGTATGCCATAGATCAGTTAATATACTGGGAAATGTATTCGTTCTTATTTTAAGCCGCGCAAGAGTAAATTTTTTCCTTGCTCTTATTATGTATTACTGAGATCGCTCTTAACAACGAGTAAGCTTTAATATTAGCACTACATATTTATATAGTAGGTACCCATAGAATAAGAATTTATCTATAGTACGTACTAAATTTTGATTATCTTTGAAGTAAACTACGCTCATGACCGACCCACGGTAAGAGTCAAACGTAGTGTTTGCCTGTTGCTATAGGAACAGCGCTATCACTATCATTAAGTGCAATATTTTGATTTTCCACATAACATTTTGTGATATTTATCACAGTAGTAGATTTAGGTACACGATATTCTTGCAATAAATATGGCAGAGAGGACCGCGGTCTCAGCAGAAGACACGCTCGTTCGATATGATAATCCAGTATTAGTTACTAAAAAAGCGGAATCGATTGTAAGTTATTCCATTTCAATCCTAATAACTAATGTTGAAATACCATATTTCAACATTAGTACATAGTGAGGTAAAAATTCAAATATATAGGTATTGTTATTGTTGGCTGATAATTAGTTTAAATTCCTTATTGTTTTCACCGAGAGGGTTTACGCCTCACGGCTTTCATGCCAACCTTTAAGTCTAAGATCTTCGAAATATCTAAAAAGTGCAGGATACAAGCGTAGGTAGTTACCTACGCTTGTATCCTGCACTTTCATTAAATTATTAAATTCGAAGATTTTAAACTAGAAAGTTTGTATGAAAAGGTGTGTGGCGTAAATGCTCCTAACATAAAGCAAACTAAAAGCGAAATCAATGTCTATTATGGCATTCCCTGCTAGTCAACCAATGGCGTTGTGAAATACAGTGGCCCTCCTCATCAACAAGAATCTCATCGGCTTTTTCGTGGAAATTACTAGCAGTTCTCTGCCTATGAGTCGTTTGGGTAGGCGCCACACTCTTACCCTTTTTAGCCGCCAAACTTCAGTGTAACAACTGTTGTACTCCGGCTTGAAAGATATAGAGATCCAGTAAAATTACGGGCTGTGGGGCATTCCGTCTTAGTCCTCAGGGGTCAAAACGCATCCGTGACCTTCTTCGATTGAGGATCCTTGCAGGTGCCCAAGGACTGCAGCAGCCACTAACCGTCAGGTGGAATGTTAGCAAAATTTTCACTACATTCCAATAAAAAAAAATAAGTATTCACAGGATACACGGCCTTCCGTGCTTTCAATTTTGAAAAGGAATTTTCCAATCATTTCTGAACAATGTAGCAGCTCTACCAACACATAAGTATTAACTAACGACTTTTATATCCTCTGAGAATTCAGAATTAGACAACGCCAGCTAGCGTAAGTAAAAAGTATATAAGCACACATTGCACATGTGGATTATAGATCCTTGGTCTGGTTATGCATTGAATGTCCCGTGTCTATTCAATATAACACCGCAATGCACCTTTTTTTCGCTAAGCTAATGAGTGTCTTAGTGTTTTCGGTAATACATAACTACACACAGACCCCGAGACATTTATCCAATCAATTTATATTTGTGTATTACATATAGTTACGAGTATGACTGTGTGCGACTTGATTTTCACAGCCTTCACCACGTGGCGCCGCAGCAGCTCAACCATGCATTCCGACTGAAGCTAAACGTGAAACAGAGGAAATTCTAAACGCTATCTTACCTCCAAAAGAATGGGAGGAAGACGGACAGATATGGACACAAAAAGTAAATGCAATCTTTTAAATTTTATAATGTAAAAAGAGATAATGTTAGTGTAATGAAAATTAATTTAAGTGGGTTATGGTATAGGCGATTAGGAATATCGCTTCCTACCACATCCACGACATGAAAGGGGGTGGCTGATTCTGACACCTATATCACACGGCAAAAAAAACATTAATAAAATGACATATTTTATTTTACGTATTATTAAAAATACGAGAGACAATTTTTTTATCGGAATGGGGGCTAACGAGCAAGCGGCTCACTTGATGTTAAATGATTACCGTCGCACACGTACATCTGCAACACTAGAGGAGCAGCAGGTGCGTTGCCGGCCTTTAAGGATATTTGGGAGTTGAGAGGGAGGATAAGGATTAAGCCTCTGGTTATCTCACTCATTGAACGAAACGCACATGCAGATGTGGTAACTGTGGTAACCCCAGTCGAGCCGGCCCATTCGAGCAAAAGCCACTGCCTGGCTCTACCACGAAATGGTTAAGGCTAATCACCCGGACGAAAATGTTAAATGTTTTTAGAAAATAGTAACTCAGTTCTCATCTATTTCATTTATTAAAAATACTTCTGTATTCAAAGTTAAAAAAATAAAAAATAAAATTAAGAGTTTATTACAAAAGATCTGTTGTAAAATTGTAGCCATTAAAATTTGCGACTATTGTCAGTGTGGTCGTGGTTACGCTGATGGTGCACACGCTAGGTCTGAACGTTGAAACGTCGTCGTTCTCCCCGGCTTAGGTTATTGCTTTCGCAATCCACCTCCAGCTTTGCCGGATCGCAGCGTTGCGAGTAAACTGAAAAAGACACAAGAGTAAAACATGATACCATGGTGGATTGAGTTGCATTGTGAGATTCGGTCGGTAGGCGACAATGACAGTAATAACTATTTCAATTTTCATAGACATGACTATGAATGGTGTTCAATTTCAAGTCAAAATATGACAATTGCTACAGAATTGTTCTGCTAAAATGATTTATCCAAATGTCCAATGTCAGGGCAAATTTTTAATGTGGGCGAGACGAACGATCCGCTAATCATCTGTTATTCGAATATCCTAAACTTTCATATGCATTGAACTTTTATATCCTGCGTAATTACACCCCGCGGCTTGTAAATATGCCATACTTGTTGTCGCTAATGCTCATTACTCCCTTTGTAAATATTTTATATAATTTTATTCATATTCATATAAAGTTGTTAATTTTTAATAAATTTTGGTGGTGGTGACCAAACATGTAGTGTCTGTAGTCATAGATTGACCAGGTTCTCGCAAATTGATAACTCACCCTTCTCGTGTCATGTCCTGATACGGCTCTTTTTCTCTTGAGAAATGTACACTGTTATGTTTAGGACGAAAAGTAATAATTAACTCTTTTGTCTTAGATATCATCTACTCCGGCTACCAGGTTAGACGTAATAAACCTGCAGGAAATGCTTGACACTCGTTTGCAGCAGAGGCAGGCCAGGGAGACCGGTATTTGTCCAGTTCGAAGGCAACTTTATACCCAATGTTTCGACGAGTTAATAAGACAGGTGAATTTAAGTAAACATGATTATACAAGGTTACGGCCGCTCTAGATTTTACATTAATTTGTTTTTTAAAAAAGAATACTAGCAATGCTATTTATGAAGTAACTAAGCTTACAGCTTAGTTACTTCATCTTTCATATTCATCATCTGGAGTTTTTCACGACAATAGTCGATTGGCGGGCTCGAACTTACGACGTCATGTTTCGTAGTCCGCAGCCTAATCCGGGCGGATTAACTTATAAAGTACGAGTATTACAATAAAAGTATTAATGGACCAAGTACGCTATTTGTATTAATCTTACTCTGATTTATGTTATGGATAGTAGATATGTAGGTATAAGTTTTGTTTCCTTGTAATATAACTTCAAAATGAACAAACACGAATGAAACAGACATGAATACAGAACACATGCTAGGTTATGTTCTAGGTTACGATAAATTGCGGGGAAAGAGGTCTTCTTTTATTGAGAGTACGCGACGAAGCAAGAATCACGATGGAAGCCTATCAAACGTTATATTGCAGTTCCATCGCATTTGGAATGAGGAAGGCGTTGCAGGTACCTCTATTTTCTCAGACCTCAACTCGCTCAGCGGCACAATCGATGACACTGAATTCACAAAATTTAACAACACTGATGTTACTTTGCGATCGCTCGAGGCTCCCGTTCACATCACGAACAACAAATACATACTAACTTTCATAGACATACCCAGTCTAGGGAGAATTTGTCATAATTACCACATTTGACAGACAGCTTGGCGATCGCAATACCATACAACTGACGGGTTACGTCATCAGAGTGTTTTCGGTCTGATATTATAGAGATGGTTATCCCGCCATTCATCTGAACCCTTGCAATTGTCCTGGCATTTAAATTGTAATCAACTATTAAGAAACCCACGCTATGACATAAAAGAGATTCATCATTCTTAAGCCGTTAATACACGGCCTAATATGATACTATAGTTAAGGCAAAGTTTTAAAAGTAAACTAAAGTAGCAGCCTGTAAGTGCCCACTGCTGGGCAAAGGCCTCCTTCTCAAATACGAATATCAGAGAGAGTTTAGCAGCCGGGAAGGGGCCGCCACGCTGCTCCAGTGCGGGTTGACGGGCTTCACATATCTTCGAAATAATATTTTTATTATTTTTCAGACATGCAGGTTTCCTCACGATGTTTTCCTTCACCGCTGAGCACGTGGTAAATACAGCACTTAAAATTGCTATTAACAATTTTAGTGGTGCCGGCACCGGGGATCGAACCCAGGTCACTCACGCTCTATGAAACTAAAGTGAGCGCCCTGACCACTAGGCTACCACGGCTCTATGCAAAGTTTTATTAAGTAAAATATAATTTATTGAAATATCAGGTTTAACCTTTGGTACATTTTAGGTTAAACCTGATATTTCAACATCATGTTACATCGGTCGAAGTAAGCAATGATACTATAAGTAAAAAGATGTAAACAGATTACCTACATGACATACGACCTTCATAAATAAGAATAACATAACATAGCAATGTCACACTATATTAGATGACACGTGGAAGTAGGACGCCATATCATTATCGGGAGCAATATAGACAGAGAGTAGGTGAGCTAATTAGCAAGTTTTAACACGTGCCACTCTCGAAGAGCCTATAACCACTAACCGTTTTAATTATAGAATTATATTATCATATGATCGAAGAATATTTCTAAAACTTTTTATAGCACCAAGAAGTGACTCTATTTATATTAATAATATAATTAATATCAACTTAACCAGGATGTAACCACATTTACATTCTGATTAACAACTACATTAAAATAAACAAAAATGACGGCGGCGTTCCTTAGTGGCCCTGGTTCAAAATTCCAACCGGAGGCAATGTTTGTGCTACAAGCAACAATGCACAAATTATTGGGATTGTTGCGTCTCGTGTCGCTGATACTGCATCAGATCCTTCCTCCGATTTTATCACATAAGCATTATATCGGATATAGGTTACGATGAGTGTCTCTGTGTACACATGCATATACTTGCTGCACTATAATATATCCTGATGCACTTGATAATTACTGATAATGATTGGAAATTGTCGTGGTTGAAATTGGTAGTAGAACAACATCAATCGTCACATTTAAATTGTATCCTACAGTCGGAACAGGGAAAATCAGACCTTATGGATCAAGTAGCAAAGTTAGAAGCGGAACGAGGAAGTCTCGAGAAACAATGCACAGAGTTAAAACAGAAGACTGAGCAACTGGAACGGCGAGCGGCAGAATTGCGAGCTGCAGAAGAAAAGCGTCATCAAGAAGAGCTTCTTGCGTTAAAGAAAACAAATGCGCAACTTAAGGTGAAATTAATTCTTTTAAGTTGATACCAGCTTTTAGATTTTACGACCGTATTATTCTGAGATCAAACTTCCAATTAGGTTGTGGGGCGCGGTTCGAACTTTACGTTTCGAGTTGTTGTCTTTTTTGTGATTAAATACATATATTTTAATTATATCCTGCATATATGACAGCGTCTGGCTGTAGTGATAAAATATTACCAAGGACGAACTAAAGCAGGAGGACGGTACAATGTATATAAATATGTTTTATAACACTGGATAAGAAAAAGTAAAGTAGCAGCCTATAAATGTGCACTGCTAGGCAAAGACATCGCCTCAAAATATAATTTTAAAATTCAGAACTTAAATTTTGGTGATACCGGCACCGGTATTCGCACCCTGGTCACCCACGTCCCATGAAATTGGACATACTGAATTAAATAAATTGATGAAACATTTGCGTCAATACTTGCTTGAGAGCCGTTTGATCAAGATTTGGCTGCAACTACATGCTAGGTGTACTAGTAGTTGCAATATGGACTAAGAGATGGTTAAAAATATACCCAGTGTTCAAAAATAAACGCCTGTTAATGTGGAGAAGATGTTTGGGCATGTTTGCTGTCACAAAAACGCGTGCGTGCACACAATTAATAAAGTGTCTTATCTGCCACAAGAGGTCGTTTAATAAAAAGGATTGTTGAGTTGAAATTATATTCTTCCGCTACACTACCGGCAGAAAACACAAAAAGCTGCTACAAGTTAATAGTTGTTGAAAGTGTTGCTTATTGCATTGAGCTACACTGGTTAACCAACAAACCTAACCAGGTTAGGTTAGAACAGTTATCACAATGCGCGGACAGAGACAATGTGTCGCGGCAGCGACCGGCGAAGTGCCAGAAGAAACTTGTCCAAGCAATGTAAAATTTTCATTAAAAAAATTTAACAATTATTTAGCGACAGAGTAGCATTTTTTCTTAGTTACCACTAGAACTTATGGAAGTTTTAGTGGTAAGCTAAGATATTTTTTTATGATTGTGCAATGACATAGAAATAAAATTTTCACAATAATATGTATGTGTTGGCTATTTACTTTAAAAATAATAGTGATCTTTGTTATTATTCATGCAACGATTTATGAAAAATTCTTAATTTTTTTTTCAGGCTCAATTGGAAGGCATCATTGCTCCCAAGAAGTAAACTGTAGTATGTACGAGTATTTAGAAATAACTTTTATAAAACTATGATTTCGTTTAAAATATGTTCTTGCCATTTATTTCATAGAAGATAATTATTCAAACACCATTATGTTATTTCAGGTTTAATAAAGTTTACATGTTAATAAAACACAATATTTTATTTAAAATGTGTTTGAACTCTGACAAGCAAAATTAAATTATAAATAGGTTCTTCCATCCCTTTCTTCTTTTACGTGTCATAAGAGGTACCAAGGCAAAAATCTTTCAAAAATTTTTATAGCGATCTTCGGAAGCAAACCCGGTGACGAGACTCGCCACTTGTAACGTTCTTTCTCCTGTAGATGCGAAAAGATAGTTACAGATGCCCATTTTTCTACGTTGCGTCGTGCTATCTAGATAGATAGCACATAGATATGGAAATCCCCAATCTCTGCCTATCCTTGTTGATGATAGGCGTGAGTCCTTACACATAACGGTTAATATATATTCTTATATTAATCTGGTCTTCACGCAATCAGTAGTTAAACGCTAAAAGTTGATTAAAGAATGTTGAATCTTTGAAACTGCCACATGTTTAAATAAGAAATTTTTGAAGTATTTAAGCTACTGTTTCATAGATGCCAGTACAGTGAGGTCATATCTTAGAGCCATCAGGAGGACACGCATGTAGTTAAAGACATCTAGTACAATTAGCATCAATTTAAATCGTCTTAAATTTTCTTAATGGGTCATTAAAAAATGAGTTTGCCATTTCAATAAAAAAAATTGTTAGAGTCTAATAGAAGAAATTTTAATGTATAGAATAAGTAGAGCCCTTGTACAAATACTAAGTTTTAATGTTTTTATCCCCTTTTATGTGTACATAAATAAATAAATAAAAAAATCACAGTTAAAGTTTGACATATATTTGAATTACATGCGGTAGAATCAAGGCGGCTTTTGCTGCTGCTCGAACGGGCCAGCTCGACCGGGTCGGTACCACGGCCTCGCAGAATACCAGCGTGAAGTAGTAACCGGGGGCCATTCCCCCTTCCGAAATATCCTTCAAGACCGGCAACGCACTTGCGGCACTTCTGGTGTTGCAGATGTACGAGGGGCGACGGTAATCACTCACCATCAGGTGAACCGTTGCTCGTTTGCCAACTTTCTTATATATAAAAAAAGAATACTTTCGATTTCAACTGATTTTAGATTACTTTGTCTGCTAATAAAATCTGCTTCTTAATGATTTGTTAAAGACTATGTCTGAAATGAAACGAACTCAATAATTTTATTAAAATATATATTAAACCGTTTTATTTTGGGCAAACATACAATATTTTCATTAGTTTACAATCCACATGTTTAGAACCTTAAAAAGATATAAAGGACACACAAAACCATTCATTCAATCCATCATTACAAAAGTTCGATTTATAAATATTATTCAAACAATTTAATTAATTATAAATTCAACGACAATTTATTATCCCTGATATTGTTGTTGACAGATTAAAATGCATCATTATTTCATACAGCTTTCTTCACTCTAATCAATAAAATACTTTAAAGTCAATCGGAGATAAAATTATGCAAATTCATTAAATTGGTAAAACTTAGAGTATCGTAAATAAAATAAGGAATTAAGGCACCACATACATTCGTAAATTAAAAACATTAAATTAAAAAAGTACTAGTACACCGATAATATAATAAGAAATACTGCACGAAATGTATTAATGACGATTATAAAATAAGTATCGTAATTATACTAAAAAGTAATTTCTATACTTATTTTGTAGATTAAACAAGTATAAATTGGATGAAATATAAAGAGACGTCGTGTGATGCCAATTCTGTTTAGGTTTATAATAGTACATGACGGACAACCTGTGTATCTCGATGGTATGTACATTTAATATATCTACAAAGTACCGACAAACAATAAAACCTACTTTAAAACATCCAATCAAATTCGCCCACAAAAATGTCCCATACACAGCACAAGTACAGCTTCAACATTCAGTCATAACGTCAAAAACTTGCACGGAATGAAAATTATTAATATTAAAATACGTAAAGTACTCGAAGAACAATATCATGTATCAAAATAGATAGATACCGTTAACCTAAAATCTCCGTCGCAAAATTACAATAAAAAAATTAAAATTGTGATCGAAACGAAATGCCATGCAATCAGTGTAGGAGCGACTCGTTAGTGGATTTCTTCAATTTGATTCCTTCTAAAGTTTAAAAACATAAGTTCGGTGGAATTCTAAACAATATTATCACAGTTAAAATACAAATTAATGATGTATGCACGTTTCATTGTCGTTCGTTTACTTGAAGAAATCTACAATCGAGTTGGACCACATAAGGTCGTGTTTCAAAACTGATTTTTGCCGATATGTTGTCATGGGTAAAACGATAAAATGGCGATTATGAACGATTTATAAAATCGAATAACATACTTAGCTAACGATTTTGAACGTGGAACAAATCATGACTGTTGCATAAATAATTACATGCAGTTAAAAAAAATTGTTATGTTATAAACATAATAATCTGTAATGACAACTTGGGACGGAAAGTTACTTGTGAAATAGGATCTAGAACTAGGAGGTATAGACTAATAGTAGGTTGAAAGGCGTGAATTCGAACAACAATCAAGTATTATAGATTCCTCTTATCATCAGTCATAATCGCCTTACTATTTTTTTACTAAAGTTTATTTAAAAAGGGGGCAGTACGGAGAGAATTGGCTGTAAAGACCAATCGTATAACTGGATAAAAAGGAGTCAAAGATTATGTTAAGTAGTATAAACTTGGCCAATTACCAGGGCTACCGGGAATACAAGGGCATTCATCAACTTTTGTTTTCGGTTTTATTATTGTGGTGTTTCCGTGTAGGCGGTGAGCCGATGTGCCGGTCCCACTGGAATGGTGGTGACTATTCCAACACCGCCGTCCAATAGTGGGTTGACGACTTGCACAATATCAGGCTGCAGAGAATCCTCCCCTATTTCGCCTTCCCCCAAACTGACCGCGTTACCTTCGAGATCAGTGGGTGCGGTCTCACTGCTGGGACTCATTGTCAGTTCCAGTGATATTATTTTCTCTTGCGTCGTCTCCACCTATATGAATGAAAAGTCTTTTGTAGGAAAATGTTTACGGAATCTTGTTAAGTTGTTGGAAGTATTTTAATTAAGATAAGCGCTTTAAACTCTCATAGATTTCGATTGCAAACAAATGTATGCAAGGTGTTCAAATTAAATGATAGGACTTTCAAATTAAATTGCGATAAATACTGTACAATTTTTAAGAAAAGGGACGATTATGGATGAGTGATTTAAAAATGGATGGGCCATTTCAATCATTATTAAAATAAAAGATTATTCTTGCGTTTAAATAGTTCTATATCATATATCATGCAAAATTTAAAGTTATAAAACTACAAGTGGATTTTAACTAGGCTCTAAGTTAGAATAACTATTATTAGAAGAAATGCAACAAACCATTTCTTTCAGTGAAGTTTCCATGTCTAGAATCCAGGTATAGTCTGACAAATCATACACAAATATGTTAGCATGCCATGCCAAAATATCATGCAACACTCATATATAAATAAAAAATAAACATAAATTAGATTAACCTTATGGATTAAAAAGAACATAATTTACACAGAGGTTGGTAAAGAGTAAAGATAAAAAAAAGCTTTACAATTTAACTTTAAATAACTATTAGTTTCAAATGAAAACATATTCACAAAAAAAAGTTAACCACCACATCGAAATATTAGTTACGAAAATGTATCTACACATATATTAACTAACTACTCGGCAAAAACTTAAACTCGGATGTAGTGTTCGGAAGAGCCACGTGATTAAAATTCGTTATATTGTGCGTAAGGCCCCATAATATCGTGATTGAAACGGAATTCAATCAGTAGTCTTGTCGATTGTTTCTCTGCTCTTTATCAAATGTAGTTATTTAATATTAAATTCGCATGATTGAAGTGAATTTAATAAGGTATTCAGTCGTGTCAGTTCAGTCGTTACGTCTACCGTCAAATCGCCGTTTGTTGCACGTAAAAAGCTAAAGCGTTGCTTATAAAATAAACAATATTTAAATAATAATAATAATAAAACCACACTCGTAAACGGCATTGCATGTGTACACAGCTTCCTATATACTAAGGCGTAATGTACATTCGCGTGGATACGCGTACCTCTTTCTCAATCACTTTCTCAATGTACTCGACGGTTCGCACTTTAGTCTCGCCAGTCGCCGGACACACGTATTCCTCCGTGCGTAGCGTTATTCTCTCGTCTAACAATTTTTCCTTCTCCTTCACGGCAAGTATCGGTCCCGGTTTTGTACGTAACGCGATACGTGGCAGGGGCCATTTCTATAATTTGTAAAGCCAATTTTTGACAATCACAAAATCCAGCGACGGACAACTCAGTGCTTGCCAAGCGATATTCGACCCCAAACAAACACAGATCAAGCAGCATAAAATGTTAGCTGCACTTTTAGTATTCTTAACACAACAAAAAATTTTGGAAAATTGAACGCGATGACAATTTTTTTTATACAAGCACTTTATAACGCTCTGTAACTGCTAAATTTGTATCATGTGATTGCTTACTGGTGAGGAAGTGTATGTTGAAAATATCGTTATTCTTAATACCAACAATGCTGGACAATGTGTTAATAACCATTTAATGATGTTTACAGTTAGGGACAAACACATATCGTATTGTGAGCTCAAACATTCAGTTTTGTTGAAAAAAAAAAACGACATAATATTATTAAAAAATTATTGATTTAATACACAATGTTTACAAAATTTTGTTGAAAATACTATAGAGGAACGGAAAGTATTGTTATCGTTTTTTTTCTTAACATTTTATTAGTGGTTATTTCATAACAAATGGATCATGTCTCTTGTTACATACCTCTGAAGAAGATTTATCTCTCGATGGCACTTCTCCTATTATGTCGCTTGCTGGACCAACCATACTTTTAATAACTTTTTGTGATTCAATGGCCTCCTAAATAACAAAAAAGCAGTAGATATAACATTTTAATGATTTAACGAATTTAGGAGCAATATCTATTACTATGATCAATAAATTACTAAAATTTTTACGTAGTAGCATCTAACTATTTATTATTTGTATGTAAATGTTTTTCCCTTGAATGAATCCCAATATTCTGGTGATATTCAGGGTTACTATTTAAATTCTTATTGTTTTCGGACACGTAGCTTAGTAATCGTAGCGTAGCTCAGTGACACGAGACAGATGCTTGCTGAATCATCCCTTAACGGTGGCAAAGCACGCGTGCCTTATCTATAGTAACATAGTCTAAACAAACGTGCATCTGTGTGTGAAAACATATCTTGGTACACCAGCTCACAAACACTTCAGTGCCGTGCTTGCACGCACTACTACGACAGAACGTAACGTCCCGTTGTAATGTATGTAATATAAAGCTATTTAATATAAACCTAGCGACGGGTGGTTCTAAATTTTGTTCCAAGAGAACTTTTAAATAACCTCTTTAATTATCTTCGTAACATATCAGTTCAGTTCTTTAAGCGTGATTGAACGATAAACATAAAAAACTTTCCCATTTGTAAGATTTAGTAGGATAATCCAAAGCACTTCTGAAACTCTAAGAAACATTTAAAAAAAGTTCCATCAAATTTCGTGAAAATTATTTTAAAATTTAATCTGTTTAAGTATACATACATACGAAGAGTTTTATATGTAGTAGTAAAGAATGAAATTTTAAAAGGCGCACCTGCTCCAGCGAGCGCAGCCGCGCCGCGCGCCAGGCGGCTCGGCGCGCAGCGCGCTCCCCCGCGTCCTCGCCCTCCGCGCCGCTGCCCACCCGCCGCCGCTGCGACTTCGCCGACGGGCTCACTCCTCCCGTTAACGCACTGTAACGATGCAATAACACCTATGATTGATAATGTGAATTAGGTAGTTGATAGTAGTGAAGTAACTCCTCACAGCTGGGCTAAACACTAAAGAGCTTCCGCATAAATATTTGTGAAGTTTTGGAGGCCTTTCCGGCCTCTAAAACTTCAGTACTTCTGTGCTGGTTGACGGACTTTTATTATATTACATTATTTTTTATTATAAAAATATAGGCTTTCAAACATTTCCGACATCAAGTCTAAAGATGTCATTTAACATAATATTTTTTTTTATTTATTTATATACGCACTTACAATACACTATACAAACTGCTTATTTCTTCTTATATTGAAATTTCTTCCAGCAGACCCTAATAGGAAATTTTATTGAAACGGCAAACTTAGTGCGTACATTTCTAATACATATTATGTATGCTATTAAATATATATAATTACATATAATTAAGTTATATACATACATACATTTAAATATTAATGTACAGACATACATATACTTTCGTAAATAAACAATATATTCGATTAACACGATGCTAAATTGTGATCTTTTACGTTTCTAAAAGTATAGTGACGGAATCGCTTATGGAAGGCGGTAGTGATAATATAAGTTAATAACGATGCTATATTGATGACATAATGATATTTGTAAATTTTTCACAAAATCAATATTACAATTATATTTACAACTTGCAGTTACCCGGCGTTACCCAGGTATTTCTTTTTATAAAAAAGTATAGCAAAGTAATAAAAAAATGAGTTTATGTCCTTCGCAATATAGTAAATAAAAATAAATAAAACTCAAAATGGGTCCAGTGGATTTGAAGATTAGCCAGTGCAATGAAATTCCGTTAGCGTCTTTTTAAATTAAAGTATAGATATAACGAGAACATAATAATTAATATTAACATAAAGTCCTGTTCCTTACATCGGACGACTTTCAGGTCTTCCTAAAAATTAGAAAAAAAAACTCTATAAAAGGAAAACGTTTTGACATCACTCCCGACATTGGGGTCATGATACAGCCTCTTCAATAAATGCTTCTAATGGAATCAACGTTGGGATCAGTCATCCTAGCCTAGGAGATAACTTTGAAGAAGATGAATTCATGTTTTATGTTAATAATTTAATTATTACTCTGTTTGTAATAAAAAATACTCAGCGTATTTTTGACAAAACTATCAAAAAAATAATACCTACGAACAACTACATTCGTAATTTTTCCCTACCTATGGCCATTCTCGTAAGGTTCATCGTCGGAATGCGAGCTGTCTCCGCTCTGCCGGTCGTCCTCTTGTGACCACGAGCCGAGCTCTGCGCGTGATAGAGACGCCATTTTTCTTTCCTCTTCTTGCTTCAATTTCTCCACCTCATCCGCTGACAGGAATGTGAAAACTTTATCTGAAACAATTCAGATACAGCGTTTTACAAATAAAAAAGTGTGGTTCGAAGCACGCAGTGTACAGACTGTCAACATCTTTAGGGGGGTATAGCTCGTATGCGGAACCTCTTGATAAAATAATTAGTGTGTCAACACTTCTTTTCCGCAATATTTGAGGACTGAAAAACTGTAATCAGCAATTATCATTCACCCATCTGCGATAATCCATTAAGGTTCTGCTTCTTCTTTCTAAATTTATGGCTTTGAGAATTTCCATTAAAATCAAAAAGAATTATATCGCGAGTTACAACAGTCGCAATCGATATTATGTCATACGTTACGACTACGTTGCGCCCAGAGCGGTTATTCCCTTTCTCCCCAGCATGTAAACTATACTAAAAACAAATTTGTGAAATTTACCTGGTCTTGGCGATGATTTATGACTTTCTTCCATAGCATTTTCGAAGAACTTTTTCTTATCACTGACAGAAGCTTTCACAAAATTACCAGAATGAGGTGGGGAAGCCTGGAAACAGTTTGCTCATTTTACATTTGTTTTGCTGAAGCCTGAACGTTTTACGACACTGATATTTAATAATGAGATAAGAAGCGCGTTATGTATTACAAGCAATGAATAATCCCTTCTCCAGATCATAAAACACCCATGCAGTCAGTAGTAAAGTTTGTTACGCAGAAATTAAAATAAATGCAAATGTAAATAAATAAATTAAGTAGAACGAACATGCAAAGTATAAAAATCGCGAGTTAAAACCATAAATTGATCATGTAACAAAATGGGATATGAGGGATGAAGTTTGACCAGTGTTTTAGTCAAGAAATCGGATTGGTTTGTCGACGAACACAATCAAAAGAAGCTGAGTGTATGTGTGGGTAAGATGCCGTACATTGATGTTTACCTCGCCGATGGCGAAGGATTTGATTTTGCTGCTCCATGCGGGTTTCAGGGTGGATGCGGACGAGGAGCTCTCTTCCCTCACTGGCTCCGAACTGTTCGACAATCTATCGAATTCAGGCGCAGTCGTCACTTCGCCGAAATGAACTCTTCTCTCTGATTGACCATCTTTAGGCGTATCGCCAACATGCGTGGGAACGGTTTGTGTGAGGTTTCCATTTCTATCTAATGGGGAGATAACTGGACGGACTTCTTTGGGATTGTACTTTAGATTTTCAGTTTGATTACATAGACGTGCCGGCAGAGGCTGAGTGTAGGGATTATACGTTCCGGCGACAGTCGTTAGAGATGGGTACGGATTGATAGGCGGATAGGTCGTGGAATGTACCATATTCAATGGAATATTTTTTATTCTTAGATCTCGGAGTGAGGCGTGTGTTTGATTTTGGTTCTGACATAGATTCGGATGTAAATTACATGGGGAATTAGGTATATGTGAAACTGTTGGCAACGTTCTTAATTGTACTTGTAGTAATTCAGGCGGTTCGGGCTCCCCATTGGGACTATCCGAAAATTCATTATAATATTCATTAGTGTCAATAGAAGGAAGATTAGTGTTACGGAAGACTTGAATTGAAGGTACTTCAGAAATTATCACCGAACGAGGTTGCTTGTCAGTGGTTGGAAATAACGCCGGATGGGCGTGGTAGTTAACGGGAGGTGGAAACTCAGATTCAGGGGAATTGGTCGAATTCGACGACTGCATGGTTGTTTCCGCGACGACGGGCTCGGGCAGCACCATTCGTTCGGGTAGCACAGAGACGAGAGGCACATCGATGTCACACTCGTCCCGCTTAATTAACAGACTTTGACTTACGTTAGTATCGAACAGAGGCGGAGGAGGAATGATAAAGTCCTCGGGGAGCACCAAAGCCGACTTCGAGACAGGTTTCGTGACCGCCACCTCTGTTTTCAGTGGTCGGTTTTGTATTAGTAAAGAGCTACGTATCCCGGAACATGCATCGTTAGTTGTAGCAGGGGGCCTCTCCGGGGCATCAGCATGCATTTCCACATGCGGTGGGCTTTGAGTGATGTCTGTTTCATTTGTCGAAGACGAGTGTCGTTCGTGGTCGTAGGTGTAGTGATCGCTGGTGAAACTAACTCGCTTCGTGTTCGGTTTGCGTGGCACTTGTGGTTTCTGTTTAGTTGGGGGAGGCGGCGGTGGATGAGATGGCCGGGATATATGAGGCGAGACTTCTGCCGCGTCCACTGACGTGCCCTCGTAGGGTGTAGCCTGCGTTGAGGGTGGCTCCGACGGAGTGGGCGTGGCTGTTGTAGTGTGTGTGGCCAGCACGGCGGGCGAGGAGGGCGTGGCCGGAGGGGGCGGCGTCTTCACCTTCTGCTGTGTGAACACAGCGAGCGGCGACGGGGTCGCCACTTGTGGACTAGACGTCTAACCAAACCAATATAAAATATTCACCATTCTCGTTTACTTAGTTTGGCTGTTTTACCTAGATATGACCAAACTAAAGAAAAAAAACTACTTATAAATAATAATACTTTATAAGATAATCGCAATACAAAAGTCAGTAATTCATTTTTATATTCTTAGTAATCTTTTCTACAAAATGCCAAAAGCAACTTGCACGAAAAATTATCTTAAAAATGTAAAAAAACGCAATGCTGACAAAGAATAGTACAGCGAATGAACAATTCGAAGAACTAAAATCTTCCAAAATAAATGTCTTTAAAATTAAGAGGTAATATTAAGATAATAATATGAGCATCAATAAATAAAAGAAAAACAATTTACTTTTGAAACATTGTGTATTTAAATGCAACACTAAAATATAAATCCATTAAGGATAATTATGAGTATCAAAATTGTCCAGTTGACATCGAATAAATATACAAAAATTTAATCAATTTTTAAAATCACTGGCAGTTACTAATTTGGCAAAATTTTATGAAAGTGTGACAAAAAATTAAAAAGCACATACAATAATCGATAATAAACATTTTTAGTATATTTATCAGATTTTTAAAGATGATATATCATTACAAACCTCATAGGTGGGACATTAATAAGTTAATTACTAATATTAATATAATTTGAAGTAAATACGTAACATACAGCATTTAATTTAATTTATAACTAATAACATTGAATAACAAATATTTTTTTTACGATACATTAACGTAAAAAATTGTAATGTACGTCTTAAAAAAATTGTAAGCTTCACAATATTCAAAGATATTGAAAACAAAACATGTATAAAATTTTGCATTTATATGTGATACATTTACTTAATTTTTGTTTGTATGTAACACGATGTATGAAATAGCTACAAATTTTATAAGTGGATATAAAACAGTTTTCAAAACATTTCATTACATTGGTAATGACAATTCGAGGTATATAATAAGTATGAGTACAGAGTATTAAACAATAATTCAGAGTATTAAATTGGTCATTTTTGATTAAAACGGAATCCCTATTTATATTAGAGCTCTAAAAACTCAGAGCAAAAATAGATTAAGAAACCGGTTTACTAAACTACATATTATTAAAAGCATATAAAATATTATTAGGTCTGCGGAAAAGTGTGAACGAATAAGTAAAAAGTTGCAGTAAAATCTCTTTAGTTGTATTGATTGTATTTGGCTGGTTTTGAAACCAATAAATTGATGACATTTTGAAAATAAAAAGTCGCGAAAAATTTGTGACGTTTATGGAGTTAACTCAGTGTCAGTAAGAGTAGCACAAAATTGGTTCAAGCGCTTTCAGTCCGGGAACTTTGATGTCAAAGATGAAGCTTGCTCTGATCGACCTGTTATGGATATAGTCGGTAGTTACGACGTAGCTGAAGAGCTAGGAGTTAACTACGAAACAGTTTTGTCCCATCTGAAAAAGTCAGGACAAAAAAGTTCGATATTTGGGTAATTGAACACGAGCTAATTGAAAGGAACTTAATAAAACGTACTCATTTGTAATTCTCTATTGAAACGTAATGAAGACCAACCGCTTTTTTTAATTGATCACTGATGTGTGAAACTGTGATGAAAAGTACCTACGACATGCGATGCGAAAAAGATCATGGTCAAAGTGCAGTCAAGCTCCATAGACTACAGCGAAACCCTGATTAACTCGCAATAAGGTGATCGCCGTGTATATAGTGGTATTGGAAGGGCATCGTTCATTATGAGTTTTTTCCGCCGAGCAAAACCATCGACTCGGATCTCTACTGCCTGCTGCTACTAACAGCTGATGAGGCTCAAGCAAGAAACAGAGAAAAAACGGCCGGAATTGATTAATTATTATATTAAATCAATTTAATAAAGATAGATTAGTATGATAAAAACAACGATGATTACATATAAAATACGAAAAAACTTTTTCCCCGACCTATTATTATTACCAACTTTATAGTAATATAACTATAGTCATTGCAAAATAAGAGGCCCGTTTTGATACATAAAATTACAATCTAACTAGAAATAATAACCAAGCATATCGGTAATTCAAGTAACGAAATGTCGATTTAAAACTAAAGAGGTCATGGTCGGTTTGATTTTAAGTTCTAGATTAACCATTGAACAAACATATTTATAAACATTATGGATTGCTTTCTGCTGATTACTTCCAATACAAAGTGCGTGTGATGTCACTATGATATAATGAAATAAACCATCAAAACCCATAATTATTCTGAACTGATTCATTTATATACAAAAAATTGTAAATGCCGATAGGTCCCATAATAATGAGTTTTTCGAAACTTAAGTACGATTTTTATCGTTTAAGTTTAAAATAAAAGTAAAAAAGTAAAAAGTTTAAAGATAGTAACAGGCTCACCATCGTTGGTCTACTTATCAAGTCTCCAAAGTGAAAGGTGGTGTCACGTTTAAAGCTCTGATATGGGTTGAAACGACTTAGCCTAGGCCTCTGACCAACCCATTATTCAGGTACCAAATAATCAGGTCACGAGAACTTATTGTATTTTAATTTTGTTTTATTAATAATTATTTGGTTTTCGATGAACTACAGAAAAGTTTATAAACTATTTTGTAAGCTTACATGTTAACCACGTATTATGTGTAAATATTACATCCCCGGCAGTTCCGAGGCTCGATTATTGGAATCGATTAATCAATCAGGCTTGGTTAAAAAATGGTTTCAATCTGTCACAATTATTTGGCAGCATTGTAAGCGTTGCAGGATAAATTAATTATTTAGACAAATTTTAACTAGAAAACAATAATTTTGAATACTAATTTCGAATTACAATTGGCGTCGTGGTTAATAGTTTCTTTAGGTACCTGACTATATGGTTTCATGCTTGAATGTTCGTACAAAGTTAGCTCGCCATGATAATTGAGAAATGTCAAATAGAGCTTCTTATTTTGCGACGACTTCTAAATAATTATTTAAACTAACGTCATATTTTTAAGTAAATATCGAAAACAATTTGCGACAGTGTTGTGTTATTACAGAATAAAAAAAACCCTACTCTTTGTTTTGATCAAAATATAATCATTACAATTCCAATTCAATTAATTTACAAATCGTTATTGTAAATCGAAGTGTTACTGCATTGTATCTCTATTAAATCAGTAATGTAAATATAACGAATAGTTTTATTAACAAAATTGTCTGGAATAGCAAGCACCACTTAATATAAATATCGGGTTACTTCTATAAAGTACTTGGTAGGAAATTATCGCTTTTGCAACCATTTTCAATATTCCATTTAATATAACTAAAACAATGATAATAGCAATAAATATATCTTAAATCGGTGTCTGTCCCTTTTAATGTTACACAAAGAAAGGCTTGCTTTATATGACTTGTAATATTTTGTGTACGCGATTACCAATTTCAGGTAGTTCTCGAAATTGATATTGATGTGTTGTACCAACTCTACATAATTATTTTCATAACAATTCTTTGTGTACTCAAACTTTTGATAAACTGAAATACAGTAGCTCAAATCTTATGTATCATTGAATTGTTTTTTTAAGACAAAATTATTGGACATTGCTAATAATATAATTATTATTTTACATTTTGCATGAAATAATCTTTATCAAACCAATAAACCCTCCACCGTATAAAGGTCCCACTAAAAATACATTTGACTATTATGTACACAATATTTTGGAAAAATCTCAAAATGTTTACATGTGTAAAATATCTGACATATTCAACATTTACATGACATAACAAATTTAATGATGAATAACTAAAATATTTTAATTACCATTGAAATACGAAGTTAAGAAAACTTGATTTTCAGTCATATTGGTATTTGTATGAAGTACAGACAGACGAATTGTATAAAATTATATGATGGAACTTTCATTTATTGTTGCAGTGTTCAAAACAAAGTTAATGAAGTTATAATATGTCAAATATTTGATTCCGTTCATCCCATAGTATTTATTTATTTACATAAAATTGGACAGATGTGTTAAATTGTTGTACTATGTGTTTCCCTCCTTTTCCTCTCGGTTTGCTTTCTGCAATGGATGTAATACGGATTGTCAGTATATCTGCCACACCATATGCTTTTTGCTGCTATTTGATGCATATTTTGTCTAACACAAAACAACATTAAACTAAGCTACCATCGATTCAAGTTTCTACCACTTTGTAACTGTGAATATTTCAAGGTTACATAGAATAGGTCCCCTGCACTTTTAATTTTCAACATCGTATGTGCGACTAATTGAGAAAATGTAATTAAACAGAGGATACATGCAAACCATTTCTTTAATAGGGTAAAACACAAGTATGATACAGGTTGAAATTTGGAATATAGAATTAAGAGAGTTTCAGACTAAAATTTTCCGTTAAATGTCACCCTTCCCTCTAATATAATTCGACTACGTAACAAAAACGATTTAGTTAAATACACTAAACAACATTTATTTTGGAAGATATCAACAATATAGCATACTTAGAAAAATTTATATAGGTAATTAAAATATTTTCATGCAAGCAATATACTACATAATGCATGCTGTTGACAAATCAGAGAAATATCGACCGTGCAAAATTACACAGAAAATTTATATCGGTCTTTTAATATAATACAAGCTATAGTATACATTCATGCCATTTTTAGATAATTTTGATAAATAGTATAGATTTTGTTGTATATCTGTGCATGTATTGAAGGTAATAGATCTTTTTAATCTCCAAGTGAAAATAGCGTACTTGTTTCAAGAGGCTTTAGCGTCTCATCTTATATTAATACAAGTATTATACAGTACGATTATTTTAATTTTGCCTCTCCGAAGTTTTACATTAAATAAGGTCGCAGTAGTCATTTTTAGGTGCGGAGCAATGGTTACCCCTCTGCTCTTGCATCTGCGGAGTGGGAGCTGAGCGTCATATGATCTCTCTGTCGCTCGTAGATTATTGAGTATTTCGTGTAGAAAGTAAGTTGGTGTCAATACTCATGTCCTCTATCTAGTAAACTGTCGATGCAAAAAGTGTTTCACTTTCTTGCCCGTTTTCTTTGTTACTTCTGTTATTGTTATTATTATTGTTTATGTTAAGGTAAATTATTGTTTATGTGGGCAAAAGTGTACAACTTAACGTAATAACAAGAACTAATCTTGTTATTACGTGAAGTTGTACACTTTTGCTATTGTTAGTCCTTTTAACCTACTAACATTCGATATATTACGTATCCTGATACTTTTTTATGTGACTGTACGTACTTGCATGACCGCTACGTAAGCCTGGTTTCAGAGAGGCAAAGTTATAATATCCGTACTGTAAAAGAGTAAGAGGGAGAGTAGCGTTCTGGGATTAGGGGTTGGTAGGCAAAGTGCTTACCTGAGGTTGCAGCGTGTGCTTGGACATGACGACGGTGGTGGTCTTATGGTGCGGCTCAGGCGACGTGGGCGGTGCCGGCTCCATCCCGATACTCTCCACCGCGTGCACGATGTCCATTACCTGAACATCGGTTATTGGTAATGATTCAGACCCAAGCGACATATTATGCCGATTAAGGTAAATATTTAAGGTATTTATTGAAACTCCATATCTTGATAACTGCTAAAATTACGAGCTTGACATAATTAATATATCCATTTACTGTATGTGTCTGTGACTTCGTTCGCATGATCAAGGACAAAGTATCTGAAGTACCAAATACCAGTGCTGTAAAGCACCCGAAACGACGTGATTAAAGAAGTAAATTAAATGTGCTAAAATCTGTAAATAAATTGTTTCATTTTAAGTATTCGTGTAAATAGAAGAAATAAGATTTTATTTAGTTTGTCGTTTTATTCTGTGTCCTCGTGCTTTATTGTCTCTATTCCTGCAGGTAACCCCTTAACAACCAGACGCTATGATTTACAATAATAATCATGTATGTATGTATGTATTAAAGAGTGAGCCAAAATGATCTTAGCAAAGTCAAAGTTTTACAATTTTTTTTAAACCTATTGATAGGAAGACTGCGCACTTGCTGGGATTTTGTTGTAGACGTATACTTTGGCCCATGAACGAGTTACTAACTCTATGGAGTCTAGTAACTGGTATCACAAGCTTGTGTCTCTTCCTAGTATTTACATTATGAATATCACCATTCTTATTCTAATGTACTTATGGTTTAAGTACATACATTCCATTTTCATATTGAGAAACCAAGGCTAGAATATTTTTTTCTAATTTATCCCTAAGAGATTTTATAGAATGAAGATTTTAGATAGCTCTTATAGCCCCTGATGAAAACCCTATCCCATCTGGATTGATTTATCAAAAACTCGAAGCTAGTCGAAGTATTTCAGCTGAATTTCAAAGTAGGGTGAATAAGGCCTCAGAGACAAGAGGGTCACAAATTATAATAGACTCTCTTTTGAGAGAACTTAATGGGAAGACATGCGTCAAATATAACCGAGTTGTTGCCAGTTCACTCCTGTTTAAAATGTTAATTAACAGAACGCAATTTTATAATAACTTAGTTAAATTAGGCATTATACATACCTTTTCAGGTGTGGATTTTTCCCTCGTTGCTGCGACTTGTTTCTCTTGTTCAAACTCAACTAGATCCTGTTGGAATTGTTGCTCCTTAAACAATAAGCGATAATGTTTTACTTAACATTGAATTTATAATAAGAATTATCCTCATATGACTTGCAAAAGATAATATTTTTAACTAACTAAAAATTATACAAAATTAATAAAATGAAAAACTGAGATAACGAAACATCAAAAGAAATAATACAATAAAAATGCAATTGGTTTTGAAATCATTAACTGAAGGGTTATAAATAAATAAAACCTGTTGGTGTTGGTGCAAGATTTCTTCCCTGTCCAGGCTCGATGTGGAGTGAGAAAGAGAGCCGCCAGTGTCTGCCGTCCCGCTCTCGCTACCGTTCTGTGTATATTGTGAGCGTTAACTAACTACAATGATCTCAAACCAGAAACCAGGATCAAATAGCAACGATATTTCGCATATAGCAAAAAGCAATATTTAATAAATAAAATTTTGAAGCATGTACTAATGTTTCTCAATAAAATCCTAAATTGAGCATCTTTTGTTCTGCCAATAGTTTTGTTTCAGTTAATGGAAATATTCGCGTATTCTGAATAGTTTCTGCAGATTATTCGCAAATTACTTAATTCTTAATGTGAGAAAAAGCTGTAAAAAATTTGCATACTTGTTATAAGCGGTAAATAAACTTAGTACGCATCGAATCAATTTAGCTATAGAAATACCATAACAACACATTTTTGAGAATCACCATCAAAATGTGCGATGTTATACGAGGGTGCGTTTTTAAGATCACGGAATGGCGGGGTTGTGGTATAAATATAATAGTTTTGTCACGATTGAATCATCCCTCTTCGATAAACCCCATTCAACTTCCATGGGTGTCAGAAGTAAAATATCTTGGAGTCATACTAAACGTAACCTAGACTAAGAAATTATATTATGTCATAATAGAATTATATTATGTCATATGCCAGCTATTCGTGCATACTATACATACTGAATGTAAAGTTACAATGCAACCTTTAAATGCCTACTTTGGCAGTATTATTTAAAAAGTTCTCCACGAATTACTTCGAGAGAATTAAAACTCACAAAAATCCGTTAATGACGGCGCTGGGTAATTACACACTAGAGCGCCCCAAAAACTTTATCATAACGCTCAGTATGAAGCCACGCACACTAGCACAAGCACTAACAAGGAGGAAAAAAAATGTTGAAATTTTATTTTCCCTCCTTGTCTATTTTATTCATTCATTCATTCCATTCCGCGAAGTTAAAAACTATTATCGAATAAGGAAATATATGATTAGAATTTTCACAATCTTTTGTGAATCTCTACAATTTACATGGTTTCAAGATTTGTGAAAAAAACGTTCTCAGTGAAGAAGTAGCAAGAAATTATCGTAAGAAATTTGTAGGAATGGTCCATAATTTCCAGCAGTGGATGGAGAATTCTTCATATTTTCCATAAAGGTAAAAGATATTAGGATACCAGACTCACGGTGCACTTGTCTGGGCGCGTGTATCCATGGCAGAGCACGAGGTGGAGCGGTGCGTGCGTGGCGGCGCGCAGCGCATTCACTGCCTCGCCGTGCGTGGCGCCCAGCAGCGACGCGCCATTGACCTCCAGCAGCCGCATGCCCACCTGCGCATGCCGGACAGCACCGTACAGTACAAATATTCTAACTTTACAGCTCTGAGAGCAGGCTTGCGGAGCGGCCGCGCAAGTGCAGTCCCATAAACAGTTGTAAGGGTACACAATATACCGAATGTTAGTAAGATTAAAAGGTAGTAACAAGAAAAAATTTAAATAATAACAATACTTCAATATATGATTACTACAATAACGAAGGATAATTAAAGTAGCGATTACGGTAAATCCTGCTGTGGAAATATTTGCAGGCTGTTAGGTAATGTAAACGAGCGACAGAGAGATCGTATGACGTTCGACTTCGCTCCGCGGTTACCCCATTGCGGCGGGCGTCGGATCTAAAACTTACTACTGTTTGACGTGTTCAAGCTGACTATACATAATCAATAATAATAATAATAAATAATCCAGCACTACACTCACCAACCCATCTGCCTAGTGGTGAAAGTCACCTTTAAACTCCAAATGCTAAATTTCACTGCTACTCGTAGTGCATAATGCTGTTGACTGTCAAACTAATCTGGAAATTTTCCACAAACAGTGATAGAGAGCAGCATCGCTAGAGCATGGTTGTAGACACGAACCTACCCCGCACGGTGCACGTATGCGCACTTGGCATTTGGCAACTGAGCCACGAGATCGTCACCGACGTATCAGTAGCACGTTAGTGTACTTCTAACGCGTACATATAGTATATATCAATCACCGGCTGCCGGATGAGTAACGTCCATATCACTCTAGTGAGTATGGTACTCTGTCCCCGCGGATCTCAAGGTCTAATACCGGCCTCATATTTTTAATAATTGGTATATACAGGAGACAGTTGTACGTACGATAGTCGCACACTCTAACGGGAATTTTTTAATAATTTTTTCTCTAACATAGTGAGTACGTATTTAACTTAATTAGTGCCTGTACAATTAATTTAATATAATCCCTTTTTTACAATTTATTATAAGCTTTCAAAGTAACGCTATAAGTCATTTTACCTTTAGATGCCCATCTCTCCTCGCCGCACCACCGCTATTGATCTTCGATATGAAGACGCCTTCATCGTTCGGATCGTTCGGATTGCCACGCTGTCCGTTCAGACCTCCCTTTATGTGCATGCCCAGTTTTTCGCCCTCTTGCTTTATTATCGTTAGCTCCTGTAGAGAAACATATTTTTACAATCCGAAGATTCGAAATAAAATTTAAAAATTATATTACAAATTACAACAAAGTTTTTATGCACACACACACATAAATATCATCTAAAATATCATCATGGAATTCACAAAAGCAATGGAATATCTTGAGAATAATATTAAATCATGCACTGCAACATACGTCATGCAATTTAGAAACTAACCATTGCATTATTCAACCGATTCTATAAAACACTGCTAGCACAAGACTAGTTAATTTGGATAAAAAAAAGATAAAAATGACAATAATCCAATTATTTAAAAAGCTGTTACGGAATGGCTATAGTTCACAAAGGCAAACAGAAGAATTGTTAACAAAGTCAAAAATGCTATGTATTACAGTCCTGTATTATGCATAGTAAAGCCTAAAGAACAGAATAACCATTCAGCATACGACGTTAGGTGAGCACACTGACTGGAATAGGGTTGTACTCTGACATAAATATGTATTTGGTAAAGTAACACACAAAGGTTTGAGTTCGCAGGGTGACTATCACACTTACAGTTGCGTGAACAATCTCAACTTGAATGAGACCCTGAATTCGTGTCGCAGAGGCCATCGTGCGCACGTGTGAAACAAAACAATCGACTTTTTATAACATTACATAGAATTATATATATTTTTTTAATAATTATAATAGATTTTCATTTTTCTCTAAAAACATTGACAATTGACACAAGTCTAGCTGAAAAACAAAGCAGTAGTACATACTTATGTTGGCTCTGGTCATTTTATTTAGGGTAAACATATAGGCTAACTTTAAAAAAAGCAACGTTAACACTGTTACTTAACATTGTAACATTAATTTTGTGTAAATTGTAATTTTACAAAAGTATATTTAAAATTTTATGAATAAAAGACAAATATTTTTATTTAAATTTCGGGTTACTTTGTTTTTGGCTAGGAGAGCCGGAACCTAAAATAATGATTGTCTACGTGCAAAGATGTTAATTGATCGCTTATATTGTAAAAGCATTAAATACCTTTTAATTTAACGGCTGCAAGCGTCAGACATACCGATTCGTTCCAGATACAGGCAAGTGCCTTTAGATTAAAGCATAATGCACATTTCATCTCAGTACCGCCAAATGCTACTTAAGCGACATACTCAATTGATCTACTTATTGCAATTTCTGTTATTATTCTTTATTATTTCACATGTCTCCGATAACTGGCACTCATGCAAAATATTCGTTTCAAAGTAATGTGTATACAAATCGTCGATATTTGATTACATAATCCATGAGAATGATTGCTCAAACCAGAGCAGTTTCTTACCTAAATGAAATGTAAGCAAATAAATTTTATTTTGCAATCATTTGTGTAACACTTACTGTATGGCACATGATCGCCAAATCGAAAACAAATATTGTATTAGCTTTTCGTCACACTTCGTAGCAGTGAATTGATTAGTTTTAGTTCCCTTAAATAGTGTTGGCATAGCAAATATGGTGTATGGTTCCATTACCACAAACTATGTTTGCTATGCCAACAGAAGATCTTCTGTCAGCGGTGTCGGTATATACTTAAAAGAAGATTTGATATCAAAAACATTATTTGATATCATCTTCTTTCTCGAGATCTTAGAAAATTTGTTTATTTATATTTTTAATATTAGAAATTAATATTTTTGTATTTGTTTTATTTTTGTTATTGTGGTTGAGTAACACAAGAGCAGTGCAGAAGTGTTATTTTATTTTGTCGTAAAATAGACATAAATGATTGTATTGGAATAAATATATTTTTAAAGGAAATTTGTGCTTTAAATACTCATACAATGTTTCTTTTATTTTATGAGATTGCGTATTAAGGAAAAAAAACCCAAAACCCAAAATAATTACAAATAAAACAGAAGTCTGAATTTATGAATGGTTCAATATGAAATGAACCCTTAATCTCAACCATTTTGATATTAGAAAATTCATAATTAATATTGTATTGGAAATGAGAAGAGTTTTGATCGGAAAGATCTCATTATCAATCGAATGTCCATTGCAATACAGCGCATCCTATGTCATCGCAACTGAGTCGGTAGCAATGTTGCTACGTACCTGGAATCCAGGCGGCAGCGGGTCGTGGCGCACAGTGAGCGTTAGCGTGTGCCCGGGCTGCAGCAACAGCTGCACGGCGTCGCGGTGCGTCGCCCCGCCCAGCTCCGTGCCGTTCACTTTGAGCAGACGATCGCCCATGCGAAGTTTGCCTGAGCGTGCCGCCACTCCTCCGGGGACCACCTAACGATTATTAGGAAATCATGATGTATGTTTTACAGCACACGAATCGCTTGCCTAAATAAAGTAAAATAGTTCCGCACAAAATAATTTTCAAATATCAGAAGAATCAGAAAAAATACAAGGTAATTGAAAAAGTGTACAGATACGTACATTTTAGGTATGGCATTAGCTTATTCAATCCTCACAGCTGAACATAAGCATCAACCACGTAAACCAAGAAAACGCCAGCAACGACTGACATATATTTTTGGAAGATTTGCATGGTCACCACTCACTAGTCTGTGAGACTTAGGTTCGGCAAACTCTGATGGATATTGCCATCATTCGAATTTCAGCCATTTTATACGCGCAGTTGTTGTTTGACAATCGTTTGACAGTGTTAATGTGTTTTTGAGAAAATGGAAAAAATCGATGTCATTAAAAAATTGTTTTTGAAACGCAATAACATACACCATCATTTATCAAAATTAAATTTAAGAAAAAAATATCTTGTACCATTGTTAGGTCGGAAACTTTTCAGACCCTCGTAGACTGTACATAAGCGCTGACTGCAAAACTTACATGTGAAATGAAAATTCCCGGCTCCTTGCCGCCAAACGGTACGCAGGAATGATCGGTACCACCGATGATACTGAACCCAAGTGAACCGCCTTCTTTCACCAACGACACGTCCTGGAACAAAGATAATTTATTTTGTTACTACAACTGTAAAAAAATTACTTAGGGGATGTGCAGCAAGATTTAAAAGCAAAAAGCAAAATTTCTGGCATTTATTTACAGTAGACTTTTAGAAGCTAACACGTCAAAACATTAAAATTTGATAGGTGAAGAGCGCTTGTTGAGGCCGTGTAAGCCGATTTTTCTATCACAATCATTAAAGCTCAGTAATATTTCGAAATCTGTAAATGACTTCATTAGTTACTCCAAAAATTGGTTTACAGGGTCACAAGAATGTTTGAATTTAATGTTTGTCATCGACATCAGCTTTTAAAATGTAGTTTACGATATATAATTTCTATAGTTTAACGTTAGATCATACACATATTTGAACTATGAAAAAATAAATATAAAAAAACGAACTTCATCGGAAAGTAGCTCGCTTTCTGAGAAGTTACGTTTATCCAACGATAAGCAAAAAAATATTATATGTACATAATGCAGAAAGACATTGACTATTGTTACCCGAGTATCTGAAACAAGATAAACTATCAAAAATATTAAATTTCTAATCAAGTGTCTCTGAAAGGTTAGTTTCATATTATTCTATTATTAGCATTAAAAAAAAATCAGTATAAATATAATTTTATACAGAACAAACTTTTCTTTAGTAACGATTAATAAAAGAAAAGTATAGAATGAAAAATTATGAAGATATGCTCTTAGTAAGATCGCTAGGAATTTACACTAGATTTCGCACATAATAAATATTTATTAAAATAAATACGAGTATATATTAAATATTGGTGTGAACTTTGGGCATTGATTTAGCGAAACAGCGATTATACTTACAGTGCTTGTGGTTGAACAGCAAATTAAGACCGATGGATACAAAACATTGGAATGGGCAGTAGGGTCCAAGAAACAATATTAAAATTTGACATATAACACCCTAAATTAAAGTAGTAAAATAAAAATTTAACAAAAGTTATAATATGCACGGCGTACATAACGTATATGTTACGTTACGTAGCGCGATGATTATCGGACGCCCTGAAGTTTATTCAAAGGGACGCGTATGTACGTACAGTTAAAAAAAAAACAATTGAAAGGAAAAGACTTTCTAAAAATAGAAAAAGACTTTCTAAAAATAGAAAAAGACTTTCTAAAAATAGAAAAAGACTTTCTAAAAATAGCCCGTAATAATATTCTAAGATCATTTTTAGAACTACTATAATTAGAAGAACTGATATAGCGGCTACGCCCGCCATTTTATTCCGCGCACACGCACTACGACCCCACTGCCCACGCAACATTTCCAGCACAAAGGTGTTCTTACTTCGATGATGAGCGGCGCGACGAGCTGGTTGTCGGTGACGCGCGTGACCGTGGTCTCGGTGAAGGTGGACTTGGTGATGGTCTCGGTGACGAGGCCGAGCGCGGTGGGCGGCGGCGGCAGAGTGGGCTGCGGCGGCCGCTGCACGGTGACGCGCACGCCGCGCTCCACCGGCTGCTCGGCGGCGCGCGGCCCGCCCAGGAAGTGTGCCGGGATCATCGCTTGGAACTCCTCGTTCGTGATCGGCCGAGACGGCTGCGCGGTCAACACGTTCACATCACATCAGTGCTACTCGATCACTCGTTTGGAACGAAGTCTTCGCGACAAGGCGAATATGTCTAGTGAAATGACTACTCACAGTGAAGCCGAGTGGAACAATATCGTTTAAACATTTAATTATTCAACATACTCAGATAACTAGTACCGAATTAATATTTATTATAGCACACAAATCAAATATTCTAAATCCAGATATCAAATGTAAAAAAAAAACAAAAAAAATAATAAATGTATTTAAAATTAATTATTATGTATAGAGAGTAGAGAATACGACGTATAGAGAGAGGAAATTTTACTAAATACAACCGCAAATTTAATAATAATTCACTAGGAGTGTTTCTCTCTACTCAGTAAGAGTAACACTATAAATAGTATAATGGTCAAGGTGCAGATAATTTTCATTTTCATTTCTCTATTCGTTAAGTTGATAGAAGAAGGGGGCAAACGAGCGTGGCGGCTCACCTGATGGTAAGTGATCACCGACGCCCACGAACATCCACAACACTAGAGGAGCTACAGATGCGCTGCCGGCCTTTAAGGAAGGAATAAGCTCTTTTCTTGAAGGTCCCTAAGTCGTAACTGTTCGGAAATACTGCTGGCGACAGCTGATTCCACAAAATCGAAGTGCGTGGCAGAAAACTTCGATTAAAACGCACTGTGGTGGAATGCCAACCATCTAGGTGGTATCGATGGAACTTCGAATTCTGTCGCGATGTACGATGGTGAAACTCAGCAGCTGGGATCAATCCGAACAATTCCTCAGAACATTCCCCGTGGAAAATTTTGTAAAAAATGCAAAGAGAAGCAACATCTCTTCGCAAGGCCAAAGGATCAAGCCGATCAGAGAGAGCTTGGTCGCCGACAATTCGAGCCGCTCGACGTTGGATCCGGTCAAATGGAAGGAGTTGGTACTGGGGTGCCCCTGCCCAGAGATGAGAACAGTATTCCATGTGGGCCCGAACTTGCGCCTTATAAAGTTGCAAACGGTGGACCGGCATGAAATACTGTCCCGCTCTACAGAGCACACCAAGCTTTTTGGAGGCCAATTTGGCCTTTCCCTCCAAGTGACCACGGAACTGAACGTCGCTTGATATGTCAACGCCAAGGATTCTGATACTGGCTGAGCCAATAAGGGAATGTTCTCAAAAGAGGAGAAACGACAAAGGGATTCTTTTAGCGGTGAACGCGCAAACCTGTGTCTTTTGGGGTTGAATAGGACCAAATTACGTCGACCCCAATCCGAGACTTTGAATAACAAGGTCTCGACTTCAGACACAAGTTTGTTCTGGCACTCGTCGACGTGTTCCCGAGAAATATTCGCACGGCCTGTATATAGGGCATCACCCGTGCTGTCGTCTGCATAGCAATGAATGCTACTGATTTGTAGCATGTCGTTGATATGCAGAAGGAACAGAGTGGGAGATAGCACACAGCCTTGTGGAACACCAGTATTCACGGGTTTGGGGTCCGAGCATGCACCGTCGACAACAACCTTGATGCTCCGATCCGTGAGGAAGCTGGTGACCCAGTTGCACAATCTCCCAGGAACCCCGTAAGATGAAAGCTTTGAAAGAAGCGCTTTATGCCAAACCCTATCAAATGCTTTCGCTACGTCCAGACTAACCGCCAAAGCCTCCCCCTTAGACTCAACTGCTTCTGCCCATCGGTGAGTCAGGTAAACTAGAAGATCACCAGCTGATCGTCCGCGACGGAAACCGTACTGTCGGTCACTGATCAGCTGGTGTTCCTCCAGGTACCTCAGGAGCTGGGTGTTGATGAGTGACTCCATTATTTTAGATAACAAGGGGGTGATGGCAATAGGCCTGTAGTTGGACGGATCAGAGCGGTCGCCTTTCTTGGGTATTGGATGCACAAATGCTGTCTTCCAAGATTCCGGGACGACGCCTGAAGAGTAGGAGTTCCGGAAAAGACGCGTGAGAACCGGTGCCAACTCAGGGGCACACATCCTCAGCACAATTGAGGGATTCCGTCCGGCCCACTCGACTTATGAATGTCCAGGAGCGGAGTGCCTTTCGCACTGAGCTCTGCAGAAACTGAATTTTCGGCATGGAGCACTTACACCACGGGATGGTAGGTGGAGAGTTTCCCCGGTCATCAAGAGTCGAGTTGGATGCAAAAAGAGAGCCCAAGAGATCGGCTTTCTCTTTTGCAGTATGGGCCTGCGAATCATCCTCCTTGTGTAGAGATGGGAGAGATGGCTGACAGAAATTCCCCTGGACAGCCTTGGCGAGAGACCAGAATGCGCGGGATCCCGATGGGAGGCGAACTAATCTCTCGCCAATTCTGCCAATGTGCTTTAACATTGCCGCAGCGATAACTCTTTTGAAGGACCTGGAGGCAGAGTTGTACTCGTTTTTAAGAGCACTGGTTTTTGCATCCTGAGACGCCGATGCATCGGCTCAGGCCTGGTAGCACTTCCGCTTTCGGCGTGACGCTATTTTGCAGGTGCGACTAAACCAAGGCCGGGATTTACCTCCGACAGGCACTGCAGAGAACGGAATAAAAAGTTCCATTCCCTGAAGTACCACATCGGTGACAGAATCTGCAACGGCGTTGGGATCATCCAGCAAGAAGCAAACCTGCCCCCATGGGTAGGAAGCAAAGAAAGACCGCATTCCATCCCAATCTGCCGACCTATAGTGCCACACACGGCGGAAGCCCGCAGATCGCGTTCGGGATCGGCGCGCGATAGGCACTACACTCCGGATCAGACAGTGGTCCGACGAGCCAAGAGGGGCATCGACTGAGACCAAATATCCGTCCGGGTGTGAGGTCAGCAAAAGGTCCAACAGGGAAAGGTGTATGACCTTCCACGTCCGGGATCCGCGTCGGCGAGGTTACCAGTTGTGTCAGGCCATATGCTAATGCAAAGTCGTGAACAGATCTCCCCGCATGATCGGTTATGCGAGAACCGAGCCAATCGGTGTGGTTGGTATTAAAATCGCCGAGATCTCTGCGGATGGGATCTGTTGTAGCACGGAATCTGTAGTCATTTGGATGTGGTCGATTAGTCGGTCAGTTACGGTATTACCGCTATGGGACCTGTAAAGGCACGCATAGACGCGCGGATGGTCGTCGCTGTCGATGCGCAGCCAAAGGGTAGATAGGTCCAAACCTTCAAGACTACCGAGGCGTCGAGAACAGATATCATCTCTGACGTATAGGCAAACTCCGGCACGGGGCACAAAGGAGTGTTCCAGTTTGTACCCCGGGTAATGGAGATAAGAGGTATCAGCCGGATACGATATCTGAGTCTCTGTAAGAAAAAGCAAGGCCGGCTTCGCCGTTTCAAGATGCTAATGAACGGCGCTAAGGTTCGAGTGGAGTCCCCTGATATTGCAGAAATCCACGGCGAGCGCGGTAGGGGATGCCATAGTTTCCTTGCTGCGTTTGCCTCGAGTAGGAAAGAAAGAGAGCGGAATATTGCCCCCCCCAGAATACGCGGGGCAGACTGAGCATCCACGATTAGGTAGCGTAGGAAAGCCTGAACGTGGATGCTCAGTGAGGGATTCTCCAGAACCGTAGGTACTGGTACCCTCCTGGGGTAGCTCAAAATTATATACCGCTACCATATTTGGGGAGGGGGGAGGGGGGAGAGGGCCTCCGTTTACCTCACTCACCGCACGAAAAGCAGAAGCACACGATGCCTCTACTTCACGCCGGTATTCTGCGAGGCCGTGGTACCAATCCGGTCGAGCCGGCCCATTCGAGCAGCAGCTAAAGCTGCCGCTTGGCTCTACCACACTTAAAATTTTCCCATTTTCCGACATTACTATAAAACAGAATACTACTTCAGCCCCAGGGTTGCTAAGTATAATCAGTTAAAATTATATAGTACACAATCTTATGTCAACAGCCTCAGATAGTAGTAATCCGTTGAAACAAGCAGATAATTTTCAACATCGTATTTGAAAATTTAAAGGTTTTTTACCCCATTCCACGCCTATCACCTAAAGGGTTATGCAGAGAACTTCCATTTGCCACGATCTACGACACACCACTCTGCCTCTTTATCACCCATACATCTACGTATTCAAGCTCGTCAGTTATAGGTAACTCGTAATTTAGGCTGCCTCTTGCCGACCCCTACCTCTTACTTCGGCAGCATAAATTTGCTTCGCCATTCATTTTTTCCATGTGTCCAAACTACCGAAGCATTCATTCATTAAATATATCCCCTTCATTTAGATTCACACATAACGTACTTTCTAAAGACCGCATTTCTATTGCATTAAGTTTATTTTCAAGTTTCTTCCGCCATACCCAACTTTCGGTACCATACATTAACGTGAATAACATTTTTTATCACATTCCGACTTCCCACAACAGAATGAAGAGCTCTAGTCACTTATTTTCCACATTTACTCTTAGTTCTATATCCTTATCGCGTCTAACATCTCTGCTGAAAACAGGCAAGCTGTGCCTCCTCCGCCTAGGAGTTGTCTGGGTCTAGTCACTTATGTATATCTGCCGGCAACCGCTGCAGAGTTCCGGTTTGAAGGGTATACTGAGCCGGTATAATTACAGTCTGTGATGTATTCCATTTTAGTCCTCCATCAGATGGATTGTAAGTTAGTTTGTCACCCCAATCAAACAAAAAAACTTACTCTACCGATTCTTCGTACTATTCTTATGACAAAGATTGTTTTACTTTTCTCTTTTAAAAATCATCACTTTCGCCTTACTCACCACGTTCACTTTCATTCCTTCATTTTAATGATTCATTAATTAATGTAAATAACCATCATTTCTAACTCGCTCACCGAAGAAGCAAATATGACTTGACTCATTATTTTAATTTATGTCTAGGGTAAAATCATAATATAGAAATAACTTTATTTATATTTTAAGCATAGGCTAAAGAGTATTGCGACCGAGACTGTTTTAAAAAAAAGGGGGGTTATAAAATTAAAAAAAATAAGAGGCCTAAGAGCCTCGATTATATAACAACACTAGCGGTTACCTGTGCCTTCGTCTGTGGTTCACAACCATCAGAACTCTTAATTGAGATTTTATTTATTTCATATAACGTAACTCCCGTTAGATAAATGACTTTTGGAAGTTTACTGGTATTATAAAATGTATAATCACTTAATGATAAATGATTATGTATCAACCAGAGAATAAAACATCCTCACAGAAATGTATTGATTGTATTTGACAAAAAAAAATTGTAACTACTAGTTGGTAGCTTTTTTAGCTTTTTACTAGAATTCGTCTGGGTAGGTACCAACTTCTTCCATATTTCTGTCGCCAATCATCTGTGCAACCACCGTTGAGTTCCGGTTTAAAAGATAAACTACTCCAGTTTAACTACAAACCGTGAGGCATTCCATCTAAGTCCTCGACGCATCTGTATATAACCAACCTTCCTTCGATTGAAGCTTTTGATACCTACAAAACAGTAAGTTGTCATCCCAATAAAATAAAAACAATTATAAGAATTCCCGACAATTACAACAAACAAAGAATTTTATATATTAGTATAAATTAAAAAGACGTATTTTAATTAATTAATTTATATTTTTATAAACATTGTACCAAGAGGAGCTTCATCACTAACACCGAGGTTAGCCAAACTGCAGCCCGGCTTACGAGGTCATCACGCACACATATACAGATTGGATGCGACGTTACTATATTAAGTTTAATCTCATATTTTATAGCTCATTTTTAGATCATACACAAAATATCAATTACATTACGTACAGTAGTTAGACACATGATGAAAGTTAACTGGATAGATAAACGTTAGAAGTCGCTGATGCGTCGATAAAGAAATCCTACGAGATCGGTGATCTTGACGAAGACAGTAAACTATTATTCATATCGAATGGCCCTTACGTTTTATGAGGATTATTAGGCCATTTGTTTGATAGATGTTTTTTTTTTCATTATTTCCAATAAAAAATCAAGGGTTCATTAAATTTCGATAAAGTTGCATCCTTCTGTATAGTGGAAAACCTACTATTACCAGCTTGTACACAATTCAGTCCGTAGATTATTTACTCGTTGTCATAATTTTATTATAAATCCAGTTATCGTCGTTTTGGATATCCCCAGGCGAAAATGACGATGAAAGGAAATTAAGTTATTGAAAATTAATTTTTTTTTAAGAAAAATATGTTCTCTTTATTGTTCAGTCGATCCTAACTATCTGTAGTAAAATGTAGGAGAAATTGTCCACATATTTATTTACCAGTAATTACAAGGCATTTGAAAACGTCGTTTTAAACGAACGAACAAACAAAAGGACGGGCAAAAATGAGGATAATACGGGAATTTACTTCAATATTTTATTACACCTCCGGGAGCCAATCTGTTTGTTATATACAATTACTGTCCTACAAGTAGTATAAAATAACTGTGTTTCAATTTATGATGAAAACTGAATGTAATATTTACTAAGAAGTTATATTACAAAATGGATGGATTGTTATTACAAGTTTTTTATTAGCTTGACCTATGTTTCTGTATAATTATCACCCACTTCCGAACTTTGGAATCATTTGGAACTTTGCTCCCATATTAAGAACCTATGACAATAGTATAATATGGTACTACCGAAATGTTCTGATGATGGAGCTCGAAGGTGGGTAAAGAAACTCATGAATGGCTTCTAGTAAACAGATCAGAGTTTGGGCTCATTAGATTTGTGAGTCCTATTCATTTCACCCAATGACGAGCACCTGATGAGAGCAGAGAGATATTAGTTTTTAAACTTTTTATGCTTAATTTTGTACAAGAATTTTATGGTTACTATACGTTTATGTGCATATTATATATTTTTATTTTAACTTTATATATTTTGTTTAATTGATTACTGAATATTAATTAAAAAAAATTATTTAAAATATTCCTTGTCCGAGTCTTTCAGATATATATATATATGGAAAAACAAATAGTCTCTGTATATAAGATTGCCGACAAATAAAATAAATACATTGAATGGACATACATTTTTTTTCAAAATCACATTGATATCTGGATTAGTTCCTTTTTTAAATTCATTGTTTTTTATATTGCAAACATTACCAAATTAAAAAAAATCTAATCAATTTAACCCGTTCTAAAAGCGCCTTCAGATAAAAAAAAACATATCCGCCATGTTTAGCTCCAACAGAATGAAAGAAGCATTCAGTGCCAGTAAACAGCGTCGATAGATACCGTGCCTTAACATCAAGAAATATGAGCTCTATATTTCGAGACGAAGAGGTTACGATATCTTCGGCGACTGATACGGACTGAATGTTGGTAGATGTAAAATTAGTCTACACTAATGTTATACGTCAACATGTGGAGTGAAGCGACAATGAAGAAGCATGGATGTGAACGTGTTAAAACCGCTTAAACCCACCACCTAAGTAAACTGTGACTAAAACTAGCTAAAGGCGTATTCTTACCTGTATGTCGTCGAATACATCGTCGTTAGAGCCGTGCAATTTATTGGCGCCGGGAGTTAGAGGCGTGCCCGTACTGTTAGTTGCCGGCTTCGTTCCCGCCTGGAGTAAATAATAATAGTCTGAAACTCGCCTCTCTTATTGTAATTGTAGGATACGCGGGAAAGAAGGCTTTGGGAACATATTTTAAAGCATAACATTTTCAATGGGTTGACAAAAGGTCATAGGGAGTGACTGTATGCTCCGTGAGTTTATCTTAAAAACGGTTACACAAAATTAAATCTGGCTATTATTCACCATGTTTCACGAACAAAATTTATATTTTTTTTTTGTATAATTGTTTATATCATTTTATGTTATTCTAGTTAATAAGAAGCGTTAAACAGCTCAAGAAAAAATAGAATAGCGCTTAAAGCAAAACTCGTAGTGTCCTCGCTTCAAGCGTAATAATAAGGGAACGCAAGCACGAAACAAGCGAACGTTACGATTTAATTAATACTGTTAATCTAGTCATTCTGCAACAAATACACTTCGGAGGTCATGCCGTCTATGGCACCGCTGCAGTTACAGCGAGAGTACGACCTGTCTAATCTTATTAACAAATATTTTAATTATAAATAACGCACGTCGTAATAACTTGAAAAAATTATATAATACCGAAAAAAAGGAGACAACGTATCGTAAGTGTGTACCGTTCCTAAATCCTACCTGTCCATTGGTTTGAGTCTGACTAAGTTTTCTTGGCGCAGGTTGCGGCGGGACTGTGTTCGCCGTGGTAAATGATTGTGACTGCTGTATAGGCGCGTTTGCGGTCACATGTGTGGGTGCATGTCCAGGTACATGTGCTGGCGCATGTGTAGGCACATGTACAGGTGCTTGGCCAGGAGCATGTGCAGAGGCTTGTGCGGGCGCAGTCGCTATGGCCGTTGGCTTAGAAACCACGATATTCGTAGACGTCGACTCTGACTGGTTTCCGGTTAGCCGTGCTGTCACAGGGTTGGTGGGATTCAGTGCAGGAGGAACATTGATGTTCGTCAAACTCGTCTTATGCTCCCTCACATCTTCTGTAATTGATTTCCTCGACAATGTTTCAGCTAAATGCAACAAAATGAATCATGAATTAGAAGAAAATCGCGTAGTTGGCAATAGTAAATAACTAGATAAGGCAATAATTTATATTGTTTATTTTTTAACTAACCGTCAGGCGCCCATATCATATATTACATATGTATAACATAGTAATAAATAATGGTTTAAACTGCGAAGAAAGTTCACTCGCATTTATTTCATTAACTACTTAGGTTCAGAAAAGTACATATCTAATTTCAAGTCTTTACCTCATTTGGTTGCTGAGATATGGAGCGGGAAAGTTAATTTAACGTTTTGAAAGTAAAATTTTACATTTTACTTGATGCCTAGAGGGGGGGGGGGGGCTCAATTGTTGCTATCTTGTTCTGGCCAGGGTAGGGGTGCGTTACCCACGTGGAGGTTGAAGGCTGTACAGGAAGGCGCGTCCGTATTCCGTGTCACAAGGATAACGCAACACTTCACGTGTCATAACGATAGAATTTCTATTGTTTTAACAGGTCAAGGTCAAATTTGAAGTACAAAATCATCACACCGTATATGTCATCACATAGTAACAAATGTGAAAATCCGTAGGGTTTTATGATAAATACTTTAGTTGTAACAAGGCAACAATAAAAAAAACAATAGAGAAACTTTGAACGTATACCTTGGTCGGAAGTGATGGTCCGCTGTAAGACAAGCCTCACGAACCGCTCGTGACCTGTTAGTAAAGCTACAGACGCTTCATGACGCGCGTTTTCCATGTCCACGCCGTTAATCTAAAAACGAACAGTTTAAAAAAATAAGTGTAAAATTCTGTCCACCCGATGTTAAGCGGCGTTGTGAACCAATCCATCCGTTATAATCACGCGTTACATGAAATGCAATATCTTATGCTGCCGTTAATTACACACCTCGTATGTTGTTAAAGAACTAACTAAGCAAACAAGTTGTTTGCTTCTTTTTGTTAGATTAATATAGCAAAAGAATTTATCAACGACGACACTTGTTCCATTAAAATATAATTATCTTAAATATAATTTTAATTGACTGATTGTAGGAAACGTTACGAGTCTATAAAAAAAAAAGAGTTAAATTAACGATTTAATGATGCTGTACAGTGTTAGCGCTATTGGTTGCTCAGATTTAGACTTTCAGATATTGAGAAAGTTTATAAGGAAGACTAACGTTGCATTCGCACAGGAATAGACTTATTTATAAACAAAACGAAACAATTAAAATTAAATAACGAAAAACGAAATCGAACAAACTGCGATAATTTTACGATTAAATCATTGTTCGACTGTCAAATATTGAGTAGTCAGACTCCTGCGACATTCTGATCAATGCTTCATCTAAAGAGTATGTTTAATTAATTATTAAATTATTACGCCTTTATTAGACGCGATCTTCCAGAAGAAAGAAGAGCATTAAATAATTATTTGCGTTACTTAACACTCCTTTAATGCTTTAGTCGTTGTTCAAAAGAAGAGCCGCATTACCACTTCAGGTGAATTTATTACCCATAAGTTTAAGACATTAGAGATATTTCTTGTTTTACTTTATAGTCGTTAGATCTTTTGTATAAGAGTACGCGGTAAAAATTTTGACAAAATATATATACCAAATCTGTGTAGGCAACTCAAGTAAGGTAATTGGTAGCCAAAATGTTACTATAGTCATTAAAATTAGTTTCTGTAATGTAAGTATTACCATATGCTTACGTTATGTTTAATTATAAGCACATACTAAAACTCTTATCGAAACACCTACCGACACTACTTTATCGCCGACCTGCATCTTGCCATCCTTCGCGGCGGCGCCTTGCGGCGATATGCGCGAAATGTAGATAGCGTCGCTGTCTTCCCTGTACGGCGGCGATCCCTTGCCGCCCGCTATACTGAACCCGAGGCCCGCTCCATCGCGGATGAGTGTCGTGTGTACTAGTACCTTTTGTTGATAAACTGCAAAAACACAGTGCATTAATAGGAATTGAAACCTGAAGTTGTTAGCTTTCGTTGTTGTTTTCGAGTTAATAGAGAATCAGACAGAATTTGTAACCATTTTTTATTACGTTTTTGCTTATTACAGTTTGTATATTTTGTTTTGTTTAAAAAAAAAATCCATTATGTTAACTTTTTATTTGAACTTATTCTTCTTTTAAATCATCAGCCTGTTTAATAGGTCCACTATAATAGTAGTCCTTTATACAATATATAATAGGCCTTTCCAATCAAAGATTTTACCCATATTCAACGCTCCGGATCTTAATGGTTGGTAAGCGTAGAGATGCTGCTCCTCGTTACTAGTCTGTATTTCGGTGAATGTTGAATTTTTAGCTATCAGTCGGCCATTAGTCGGAGTATTTAACACTTATAAACTTTCTTTTTCAAAAATTTACATAGCTTATTTATAATATAAATACCTCCGGGTTATAATTCATTTATTTATTTTATTTTACTTCAAGTATTTTAATTATTATATATTTAAAGTTAACTTATTTATTTTATTGTATTTTATGTATGTATACATATTTATATATGTCTCCCAACCAGACGAGTATACAGTGGTGGTCATATAATTAGAAACACTTCTTATGAATAAAGAAAGTATAACTTCAACGTACAAATGTTCATAAAAAATGTACACATTCAATAATTAATAATCATGCAATAATATATCCACTTTACTTACACGTTTAGGAGTTTATTTTCTGTTACTGGCCGCTTGGACGACTAATTAGAAACATTTTATAAAAGCATACATAGCTCGTTCTTTTTTTTAAATTGGAGAATAACATTTCTTTCTCGGCTTTTTTTATTATTTTGGCGGCAATTCAAAATTGAATCTGAATTTTATATTGTTCAAAATGGGCAAAAATAAAAGTTGTGATGCGTCAACTAGGCAAATAATAGTTAATTTACATATAGATCATAAGTGGGCGTACAGAAGAATAGCTGACCATTTAAATTGTTCTGTTAAGAAAGTTTATAATGCAATTGTTCATTATAAAACACATGGAACTGTTGAAAATGTTCTTAGAAAGGCTCAGCCAAGAAAAACCTCTCCCAGAGAAGATACGTTAATCGTTCGTGTTGCTAAAAAGATCTAAGTAAAGGCTCCAACCAGATTAAAAATTAAGTTTTTTCGCCTGATGACGCGAGAAACATCTCGTCAAGACTGATACGCCGAAGATTAGTGGAAGCTAAATTGTTTGGAAGAATCTCTCGAAAGGTACCTCTTCTTACCAAGCAACACCGAGAGAAGCGATTATTATTCGCTAAAAAAATATGTTAATTGGACGGGACGATACGAGAATGGAAAAAAGTGTTATTTTCAGATGAAACAAAAATAAATATGGTAAATTCCGATGGAAAGCGTTATGTTAGACGTCCTGTAAACAATGCTTTTAATTATAAATACACAAGGAGTATAGTCAAGCACGGTGGCGGTAACACTAAAGTTTGGGGGTGTTTTACCGAATGTCGAGTTGGACCCGTTCGGAAGATTGAAAGTACAATGGATTAATGGCAATACAAAAATATCTTAGAGCACACAAAGATTCCCTACTCGGACGATCATTTGCCTGGATCAATCACGGCCAATAGCGTCAAATGTTTCCTTAGCGAACAGCGTATATCCGTTTTAGACTGGCCAGCAAATAGTCCGGATTTAAACCCGATAGAATATCTCTGGTATATTGTTAAAAAGAAAGTCTCAAAAAAACGTAACACTAGTCAAAACTAACTATATGAAGCATTTGTTGAAGCATGGAATTCAATCCCCCTATAAAAATGTATGAAATTGATTGAATCAATGCCACGTCGTTGCAGTGTTGTTATTGAAAATAAGGGATACGCCACTAAATATTAATTATTACTATTGGCTGTGGATAGTAGCTATTTCGTAAATAACAATACTAATCACTAATACTTAAAAAAATATTGTTTTTCATACTCTTTTTTTGTTGTTTCGAATTAATTGACCATTATTGTTCATCCCTTAAAACTGATTTAAATGTTTGTCCGTAATGTAATAGTGAAACTGCACTTGTGTTATGGGATTTATATTGTTTTTCTAATAAATGATAAATCGTTGAAAATATTGTTGTTCTATTTATTGTTTAATTTCAAAATAAAAACGATTGTGGTGAAGTATGTTACATAATGTCAAGGACCGTTGGTAGTGTTTCTAATTATACGACCACCACTGTATATATAAATAATCCCAAATAAATATTGTAATATAATAATTTCGAAAATAAGCAATAATTTTCTTCATCAACCTTTTTAAATCTACTGTTAAACATAGGCCCCTCCAAGAAAGCGCCAGCAAATGCCGGCACACAATTCACGCTGGGCAAGGAAGGTTGGTGAGTGCAGTGTCGATACCCACACATTAGTGATGCTGCTCCCCAACACTAGTCCTTGTGATTTGGGGCATATTAGGATTCCGGCATCATTCGTTCACCAGAGCCTCGTTTGTTTGCAAACAATAATAGTATTTCCCAAACTACTGAACGTATATTAAAAAAAAACGTTTATGCAACTATCGTAATGTTAATGCCTTTTTATTTTAACTTTTTCGTGTGATTCAACACAATAAATTAAGTTCATTGATCTTACCGAAAACTGTTCGAAAATTTAAATCAATTGAACACGAATTGCGGACACTGCGAGCATGGATAAACAGTAAACAGATATATTTTTTATCTGTCTGTGTCATTTATGTCTGCCTGTATAAATAGTTAGTCTGAACAACTATATGATGGTATCTACAGTTCAGTTTTTTTTTGGAAAAAAAGTGTATTGATTTATTTCAATCACGTCTATTTATTTAAACGATGGGTATACATCGATTTCGAGCTCAATAACCCAAACGTAATATAATATGGAGACTATGTATCCTACATGGCCTCCATATTACGCAAACATAGTTCACCACTCCAATTCCAACCAAAGGTGTGGTTAAAGTCGGCTTTCGGATATGTCAGGAGACGAAACCGATACTAGATCGATCGCCAATAAGCATGCCAAGCGTGGCGACTAAAGAACGTCTTTAGATATATCAGTCGGTTTAAATTATCTAGGAACATTTATGAATTTTCAATTTCCATACCAGGTGGGATATAAGGTTGCGTTTGCGGCGGCGGTGGTGACGCCTGCAACCGTTGGTATGCATTCGATGTCACCTGGCTGGTTGGCGAGGGACTGAAGTTCGAAGCTGGCGAGAAAACATTCGTTAGGTTATTCGGCACCGGGTCCTTTTGTTCAGGTTCAAACTCCTGTGCATATTGGTTGCTAATGATGAGAGGCTTCGCCGTAATTCCTCGACCGGTTGCAACCTGGAATTAAATAGCAGACTACAAAAATTAATCGAAGTTTTAGGACTTCAGACAGACTACAAAATCAAATTTATAAAAAAAAATGTCAAGTTTGAAGCAAAGGAGATAGAAAGTATAAATAAGTATTAAATATAAATCACCTGTCCATTTTCCAAAGTGGATACGGTGTCAGTTGTACTGGACACTGAGTGATGGCTCGCACCGCTCGGCGCTCGGCTGTGAGTTCTGGATTAAATTAGTGAAATATTGTGAAGCATATAATATAGTAAAATCAAAATAAAAAAACGTTGCATGATTTATAGCCGTCGAGAAGGAATTTTACTTACAAGAAAAAGAAAGAACAACGAAACACGAAAGTCCCCCACCCAATCAATAAAATGTATTGTTACACTGAACTATACTTCATTTCTTAAGCCCCGTGTGTCACTATAAAACATATTATCAGAAGGTTTTCAGGCGATGCCAGCTTATCGTCCTGATGCACAATAAAATTATGCTGTTTTTCAAATTTAAACTAATTCTATTCATAAATTTAAACATATATTCACATCGGCCTCTTCTGTGCTGGCCCACAGTCCCCCGCAAAGACAGATTATTCTACAACGCTACTAATAACTTAGGCTAATAAATCTTACCTAGTTGAGTTAGGCGAGTCCCTCGTTACGACAAGTGTAAGGACGGTTCCACTTGCCTTCAGTACTTCAACGGCATAGTAATGGTCTACGTCAACCACGGACGTACCATTTACTGAAAGTACTTTGTCGCTCACCTAAAAACATACTTAATTTTATAAGGACTAATTAAGAAGAGATTTCCTATAAAAATTAATGAGATATAAGGTCCTCAGGACTATTGGATGTGTAAAGTGCATTTATATAATTTACGACTTCTTTAATTGTTCTTCAACTAATGCCGAATCTACGTATTTTTTATTAAAATCAAAAGCGGACGAAAAATTACTGGATGATGCCTATGAACATCTTCCGCTGCTACGTTGGCCATAATGAAGGTCATGGAAATTTGTCGTCAACGTCGCCAAGTTAGTTACGATATACCACAATATCTGTTGTAACTAATGTCAACTTACCCGCAAGCCGGCCGCGTACGCGGGTCCGTTGGGCGTGACGCGTGAAATAAAGATGCCGTCGTCATCGCCGACGTAAGGCGTGGAGCCGCGGCCTCCTGCTATGCTGAGGCCGAGGCCGCCAGCGGCGCGCGCTATGCGCACTTCTATGCAGCGCTGCTCGCTCACTACGCGCGCTTCACTGTCAGCGCGTTCGGATACCGACTCGCCTAAAAAGAAAATTCATTCACATTTGAGTCGTTTCATTTTCGCCTTCTAATCAATAAATTGTAAAGATAATAAGAATTCCATTACTAATTAACAACAAAGTCAACTGAGGATGTAAAGGGAGATATAAAAATATACTATATCTTTCTCAAAATTCAAACCTCACTGGTATGTGGTGCACCCCGCGAGCAAACAAACGAGGTCCTGCAAACCAAATGATGTCGGAATAGCTCTCCCAAATTTCCAAACCCAAACATCCCGCAGCGATAGAGAGCAGGAGTGCGACTATACCAGCACTGCGTTCACCAAACCCGCCTGGCCAACGTGGTGAGTATAATCAAACCTTTTAAGAAACGTAAGCCAGCTTTTGCTGGTGTTTTCTTGGAGAGGGCTATGTTCAGCAGTGGACTAGAAAAGACTGATGTAGTAGTATGCATAGTAACAAGATTAAATAACAAACATAATTGAAGAGGTTTATGTTCAATAGCAGACTGTTAAAAAAGAAGGTTATTAAGTTAAGTTATCCAAGCGACGGACTAGAAGAAACCGTCGTCGAATCAAATGTGTACATCATAATTTGTTATATTGACACAAAATAAATTATACCGCTGTAGTATTTTTAATATTGTTGTAATAGTTTATCTAAAAAACGAACTCATGTTTCTCTTCATTCGTTGTAACGAATTTCCTAAAAATGTCACCTAGAACAAATTATATGTAGACTCAGTACCTATAACATTTTTATAAATGATTTACAATTTATTTGCGTATATTGTGCATTTGTTATTTATTTCTTTGAAAACCGAGTCAAGGAGAATTCTCCGAACCTGTTTCCTTTAATTTTAAATAAATAAATTAAAACATTATTTATACGAATATATCGTAAACATAAAATTTTGCGAACATCAAAACGAACTTACCTACATTTAGGACTTTTTAATTTAAATCATATATATATATTATGCCTTGGAGTTTAAGAGAACATGAGAGTGAAACAAACATACAAATATGGCAAGTAGCGATTACAAAGAAAGTAATCCACAAAAACGACACACAAATTTTGCCAAATAATAAACTTTCCAACGGATATATTCAAGTAATTAAAATTAGAGATAAGCTCCGGTACGAGACCTGCCTGATTACAAATATGCCGTATTATATATAGGTAGAATTGCGAAACGGAACTACGCCCGATTTATCTTAAGCGAATCTTAATGACTTTTACATAGAAAGGTGAAGAAATTAATATTCCAAACTACTTGAAAACCGATGCATAAACAAAATATGCATACTTAAAGAATATGTTATTAAAATAGATGCCCGTAACACTAAAACACAACACAGCAATAGAAATTAAATGCAAACACGACTAGGTAAGCAAACTGTAACAATGAAAGACGTGATAATTCTTTAATTAACATACAAAAAGATAATGGAAAACAGAAACCCTAATATCAGAGACAAACACAAAATTGGTATTAAAATAATCAAGCTACATAGTTCTTCATGAACTCATTATATATATATCTGCCAATTGATAATAGGCGCATAAAAAACCCGACACTTTTTATTGGTCCAATATCAGAAGTAAGTCTAAAAGTACTCGTGTACTCGTACATTGCAAGCATACCCTGTACCATACAAACCATACCTACATTTATGCCTGTAATTATTTTTTATTTTTACTTTATTTTTACGGACAGAATATTGTTTAGTTTATTTTGATCACTTAATGTATTTAGAAGGTACTAACAGTAAAGCGTGATACAATTATTTAGTAAATTTTGTATCTACTCATTTAACAATGTTTTGGTATTAAAATATATAAAACTAGTGCTAGCTTTTAATTTAATTGCACGTGGCGGTTGTGATATAATGTTCAACTACTTTTTAATTAACCATATTATGGCAACAAGATAAAAAATAATAGCATTTAATCGTGAAATTAACTAAGTACTCCTATTAAATTGATTCGAAAGGCACTTGGTGGGCAGACACCGCAATTACGAAATTAAGAGAGTTGAATGCTAACTCTTGGCTTCCGCATATTGTAACTATACCCATCCAGTGTCAGAATCTCTATAGGACTCATAACAATAGAATTTCTATTGTGTTGAAGTAAAGGGTTAATTGTTAATTGTTCATGGAAATCATGCTGCAGCTGTTAGTGGATATAATACATAAATAGTACGGCTCTACCGGGAACCACATCCCTATAATATTCTTTGAAACTTGATGTCTACAAAACGGTGATAAAGTTACCATTCGGTGTTATTTGTTTCTCTTACTTTAAAAAAAAATCTTAAAAATTCCTACACGATATGACAAAGTAATATTGCGCAGGTCGTTTTATTTAACTATTCAATTCAACAACAAAAATGTTCCATGGATATCGAAGATGGCGCAGCTTACGACGCTTTTGTGAAAGTACCTTAAACCAGATCTATAAATCGAAAATAGTACATGTCGTTGTTAAAGGTCTAGTACATAAATAAAACTACGTAACGTAACACAAATGGCGCGCGATATCTGATCTGATAAGACTTCGTTTCAATAGATTTCTCACTCCTCTATACAAACTGAGTTGAATTAAATAACCAAGAAACGGTCTGTAAGAGCGTTCGCACGACAATCAGCGTATCAAAATGAATATATGGACGTCAGTAAATCTCTAGTAGTGACTTGACTTCGTCGTCTCATCCTGCGACGCGTATACAATGGCCAATCATGCAATGTACTTTCACCCCTACACGAATCTTAATGGAATAACAACGCGACTTTTGTATCCCAGAACAAGTCGTGATGGTTGAGAGAGGGATTCGTGACTTTAGTTTATCGATCGGCAACCTCGTGCTGTTGGAAAAACCTATATTCTAAGAACGACAGTAATTTAGTTTCAATCGTAGTGTAATTATCGGGTGAAAGTAAGTCTGAATGATTTCATCTATTGCAAATGTCAGAAATTAGCTAAATTATCGAAAATTGCGAGGTGAAAGTACATTATGATTGAAATATAATTCAGTTGATCACAGTCAAAGTAATCGCAGGTTATCATAAGTTACCATAGAATATTGTATAATTACCTTGTTAAATGGTTACACAATGAGCATAGTTACGTAATTTAAGGTACGTTGTTATATTGTTATTCTATTACGTACTGTGGCAAATAACTGTTTGATGGTGTTAAAATCCACTCAAAAGGTCAGACTCGTGATAAAACAAATTGAAACATAAGGTGATGATCAACATAAACAACATTTTGATTTGCACAACGCAATTGGGTTTTTGTAACAAATAAAGCTATAAAATGTCATAGGCAGGGATATTAATAAACACAATTCACATTCTTTTAGTGCTTCGATTTCTGGTAGATTAGGAGAGAAATAAGATAAACATGAATACCCTAGAATGCATCGCTAGCTTTATCGCCATATGTACTCGCTGACTTCAAATACTACAAAAAAAAGCTAGCATCTGTCCAAAAGAAGGTAAATGAACTAAAAGACAATATTTTTAATATTATGTTCGTAGACGATAACAAATTCCCAATTTTGATCAGAGTCGCTTTTAGTGTTATTGTTTACTCTTCTCTAAAAACACGAAGTGTATTCTAATTATTTTATGATATAACATTTAACAAGCATTAATTTAACAATTAAGAAGAAAACCTGTCAATACATTAATATGTTAAAAACAATACTTGAGCGAATTGTACGCAAGCTACTAAAATTTTATGAACAACGAATAAAGTTATTTTATTTATTTATACTACAAGTTTTTTGGCAAAGTTTTTTAGCCCAGCACACTCATTTTGTTCTAGCCAAGTTATTGTATCATAACGGGAATGCTGAGTCAAGAGGCATAAAGCTAATAATATAATATGTATATATGAATGTCCACATAGTTCATGAGAACAGAAATTTGTATTTCATACAGTGAAAACCTTCTTTTTATTGTAGAAGAGTCTTAGTGTGACGAAGTGTCTTAGTCTGTTCGAAGACCTTTGTTTCGTCATTATAATATTATAAAAAGTTCTGATACTACATGAATTCTAAAGTTTTCGTAAAATGAAAACAAGTAGTTTCGCAAAATGTTTTAGTAAGTCTTCCCGATCGTCCCTTCAATAATTAATTATTACATAAATTTGCAACTTTATATTCAAAATTTCATCGTATATATAAAAATACCATTGAACTTATCAATTTAGTTGTACCATAATGCATTGATTTCTTTAGATATACTGTCGCAAAAACACTACTTTTCAAGGATTATAACCTTTAAATAAAGTTACGAAATATGAGTAGTCCATCGTAACCTCGAGACGAACCTAGACACGTGATCGATGACCACATCACAACACAAACTTGGGCTACTGTTTCACCTTCATTCTATACAACTGAGCGATTATTCTCGAGAGTACATATGGAACGTGGTTATGACCTATACGGCAACATGTGTACGGCGCGCACATGTTGCCTCGCTAAGTTAACATGTGCGCCGTATGTAATTTAGTAACAACCGGTTATAGTATTTTGTGAATATTTCATGAGTGCTAGTAAATTTCAAATATTTAAAACAAATAAATAATTAAAAATTACTTCAATATTCGACCGGTACTCCATTGTAACATTTTTAAATAATAGATTCGAGTGTACGTGTTCGATAAAACGCCATAGTCATGTTAAAGCAATTATTATAGCCTTCAGGCTACTATATATAACGTAATACGAGTTGTGAAGGTCAAGATTAACGGGTATTAATGTTTCAATTCTTTAAAGTTATGGCAATTGTTACATAATTACAAACAAAATGTTGTCTAGAAAGTATATACATAATTTAAAAAAAAAACTATATATAATATCTTGAAAAACCGTAAAGTGTACCTACATATAATATTACCACGATTTATTTCACTTATATAAGAATTGTTACAACGCGCAAAATCAACCACTGACAATGAATTTCGCACAAAATATCAATTTTAACAAAATTTATGCATAAATTCTCAGTAAAACATGAATAAAATCCATACAAAATCACTGTTTGTTTTTTTAACCTTTTTAAAAACTTATGCAACCCGTTAAATTAAGGGAACGTAGACAAAAAATGTAACAGACACTCTTTTATTCGTCGCAACGGAAATATCACCGTGCGATATAATCTCTGACATAATAAGTACGTAAATGAAACGCTATAACAAGATTGGTATGAGATTTGAAATTACTGACAAACTGGAGCGGTATATTAAAGTGATGTAGTTTAATTCGCAATAGCTTCGGGCGATCGACCTTAAGTGAAGGATGACTTACGGCCCTTCATTGGAAATATCTTAGTAATTGTTGGTGTTCTTGATTAAACATTAACCCCTTTTACCACAAAAAATACTCATCAGCAATTCAAATGATTACGTAAAATCAGTGTCTAAAGCAGCACCAAGTGTAAAATTAAGTTTGCCGAATTTGACACAAAAAAGTATAACTCAATATGACAGAAGATAAATGTAATTATAAAACCTTTAAACCAAGTGTAATGTTAAACAACGGATAAACATGAATAACGTTTAGCTGTTATCGTTGTTAAACGGCTAGCTGTATCTATCTTCGTATTGTTATTGGTTTTTTGAAACAATAAATTAAGGCTTGATGATTTTGCAGGAAGATTTTCTTAATGGTGCTGACAAGTTATGTTGAATAAAAAAAAACATTATTATTATAATACATATTTATTAATAAAAGAATATCGCTTTCTATCTAAAACAGGTGTTTTCTTTCCTGCCTTTCCTTTTTTGGAAGTTCAAAACTCTTCTCGGACACTTAAATAATTATTTTCTTAGGGTTGATCAAAATCTCATATATCACAACTTTCTTTTATTATTTCTTTATTTTATTTTAATTGTCTCGTTTCTAAGCATTTCAAGTTATCGCGGATTTAACTAATTTTCTCTAATCTCTTTCTAATAAATTGCAAAAATTACTGGAATTTTTCTAATCAAAACCTTTAAAAATAAACGACAACAAAAATTGCATACATTTAGGAAGATTTGGCCTTCGCTGGGCAGGTTGGTTAAATTAAACTGTGAATATTTTTAAAGGGGTTTAATAATAAAAAAAATACTTGTGTTATACTTCCGTAGGTATTAGATACATGTGATATTATACGTTACCAAGATGGCTCCAGCAGTATTAAGAGGATTAAAATTAGAAACAATTGTGTTATTCACAGTATTGACCTATGTAAAAATAGACACATCAATTAAAATAAATCAAAATAACCTTCTAAGGGTTTCTTAAAACCTACACAATTTATGAAACTTTACCACCTTTATCCATGAGACCTACACTTGTTTACAAGAATGTTTGATAGTTTGAAACGCCAGAAAGTATCGGCGGTGAGTCGCTTATCGATTATTATATTTCTAGCGGTTGAATAATGGGGAAAGGACTAACGTAATACCAGATTTCGAAAAGGTTTGCGGCTTGTTTACGGTTTGTTTATATAAAAGTGTTGACCTTTTTATACAAAGTAAAGCTGTTTTTAAAAGCAAAATTGTAGATATTTTGAACAGTTTATAATGTAGGAAATTTAATAAGCTGATCTTTTTAATACATAAAGACTTATGGCCCATACACTCACCACAAACTCACCACAAACTCACCACATACTCACCACACACTCACCACATTTACATTTAAATAACCTCATCGCCAAAATAACATAAGAACCTACTGATTTGTTATATCATTTTTTTTCTCAATTTCTTTTTTTTTAAGCCTTTCTAGAAATATGTATTTTATTTTATGTTATTTTTTTGTTGTCATATTATTTTCTAAATTACATAATGTCGCTTGTTATTTTGTTAAGTAGTAATAATCACCTGTAACTGTACATGTTATCAAGTTCTTTTAAAACGACTTTTATAAATAATGAAGTCCATTATTGGCATTAAGTTGTATTTTACCTAATATATAAAATTTTTATCTAAATGCTGTGTGACTTTGTTTAAATAAATAAAATAAAACAGAGCTTTAATAATATTATAATAAATTATGAAAAACGTAAAATAAATTTCGCATGTCTACTATGAACTAGAAATAGTTTTAAAATCAAATTATTCTCTCAAGGAATTCATTTACATCAAGGCGAAAGAGAACTTACGCTTTTTCCTTCTCAGTACACCCATTTCCTTACTTAAACCAGTATAGTTCCTGATTATGACGACTATTGACGATACTGGAATAGACGACTCTTGATAAATGTATCTAGTGTAGTCCGTCAATCAACCTGCTGCACTGGCCAGCTGCTCTGTCTAGCACATTCCGAATCGGTCATTGTCCAATATCAGGATCAAAACAAATGCACATTTACCGAAATAAAAATTATTTACAAAACGTATAATTTAACAAATATTAGAGTAAAGTTACGATTTAAATTAATAACGATAATAATAGTACATTTGATCTAATAACGAATACGCGAGCACGGAATTGCTATTTTTGTAAGTGGGAGCATGCGCGCGGTCTAAGGCGTATGCGACGACGGAATGCGCACGCAGTCACTACCGCGGGATATAGAGGCTGTAGCGCCAGCGCCCGCACCCGCGCCCGCGACCTCTCCTCTTGATTAAAAATAGAAAGTCACAACCTAGCACAACACACTGATTCCTTTTATTTTTACCCTCGCTTTACCCACCCATTATCTACACCAATAGATCCAATCAATACCAGAGCAAAGCGAACACTTTCAACTTGTTACACGCACTTCGGATTGCTTATAATGGAACCGTTTAATCTAATCTTAAAAAGTGATTGAGATAGGAAAGCGTAACCATTTTCCCCATAAAACTTTTCATCATCACTATAGACAAACAGAATATATTAAATGAATACTGGATGAAAAAAAAATATCACATGTTCAATTATGTAATATGTAATGTAGAGCATGAAAAAATGTTATCCGTCCCTTTTTCTTTGTATAACATTTACCGTAAACCCTGTTTTTATTTCTTATTTAAGTGCACATCATATGATGAAAAAGGGTTTTGTTTTGGATAAATAACCCCAGATAAGGTAAAAAGATTGAGTCTTGTTTAAGGTGTTTACTTTTTTAAAATATACACTAATGAGTTTTTTTGTATACAATCTGTTAGTTTTTTCTATTTGTCTAATGTCAATTTTACTAATTAATTTCAATAAATATGATTACAGCTGTTTTTATGAAAATTTGTTCCTATTTTTGCGTTCTTCTAAATATGTCGATGAGTGCATGTACAAAGTGTGTACAGTCAATTTTAGAATGGAAGAAAAACTAAGACTAGAAGCTATAGATTTGACAAACAATAGTGTAAACATTAACGATTTGATTAGAATGAATATACTCGTAATGATCTTCGATTTAATTCAAACTTCTAGCAGATAAGATATTATGTTGATAGGTAATAAACGGATCTAACATTTAACTATATGAGTCAGTAACAGAGAAAATTAGAAATTGCCTGCCCCTGTCGGAATAAAGCTTTCAGTTTAAGAGCGGATTATTAATACAGGACTTGCATTAGTTTCAGCTTTCGAAAAGCTTCACCGTTAATCTACATAGTGCACTGCACGCTTTGCATCTGATTTATGCAAGCGTGCGAAGTATATACCGCAAGAGTCAGAAGTCAGTTGAACATATTTGGATCCTCTTGCTAACACTAAAAAGCTAATAATCTTGTTCTCGAAAGGACATTTTCTCGCTGTCTTGTTTATTTGTAAGCCGAATAACGGTTATAATGATGTCGTTTGTAGAGAATTCATCGCACACAAGGATGCCTTTTTCTTGTAGGTGGATGACACAAAATTTTTAACATTATGTTAGAAATTTATGGTGCGTTTTAGTATTCATGCAAATTGTTATCTTAATTTCACAAAGAAATACCTCATAATTCACGATGACTGTTTCTTAAGTAGTAATACCTTTATGTTGTTTATTTAAATAATATCAGAAAAGAGTGTGTGCTTGTTAATTACGCCTGAAGTGAACTCGAAATCACAGGACCGATTTTAAAAATTCTAATGATTGTAAAAAAAAAATATTGTTATAGATGAATACAGTATATAGATAAAAAATATGCCACAGTATGATATCATTAACGACTAAATTGTCTTGTCTTACGCCGGACAAACCGTTACAATAATAAAAAAATTATATCTAAAAAAACACTAGCACTAGTTATTAGGAAATGTATTATTAAAGTACTGTAAAGCCGTATTTCTACGATCAATATAAGTTAATTAATTTAATATGCGAATCCCATAAAGTATAGAATCGATGCTTAAACTGTTTCTCATATTTATTTATTAGGTCCAACAACAGTGCTCAACCACATTATACTTTTAAGAAAAAACAATATTTTGCAAAAGTTGCTGTTATTCATTCCTGATGCAAATAGGCTGTTTGGTTCAATAGTTATGTTTAAATAGAAAAGCGAGAACGGGTCGCTAGTATTTTACAAAAGAACATGATACGGTATTCTTAATTGACTATCTCATTCATGAGGTATCGAGTAGTCGTTGCGCTTCAATAATTCATTTCGCAGGTCTACTTTCGAGATCTCTGGCTGAGGCGCGGATGCACAAACCTCTCCTATCCGCTCGCTCTTTTATGATTACCTAGTAGTATATTTATGCGGTTCCCGCATAGATCGCTCTCAATTTAGACACCTATTGATTTAGGCAAAAGGAACGAATTAGATAGACATTAGGCACAAATTCGCTATAGGAGTAAATTTGTGGTACCTGTCCGAAGTAAAGTTCGAATGTTGAGCCTTTCCGTAAAGCTAGCCAAATTTTGACTTTCAATTAAATTGTAACTGTAATTTGTATATTAAAATAATAACCGACCACAAAGGTCACGACAGTGAGTAATACGCAGATATATATACGGATTTTGAAGTGCGAGTGCATTACCTTAAGTAATTACGATGAAGAGAAAGGTGTTTTGTTTGAAAGATTAATATGTACAAAATATAACAACTACTTATAATCTATGACATTAATATATAGCTTCGAAAGCAGTGTTTTCGAAATAATTTACGCACGACGAATGACTGTCAGCCTGTCAGTATTCAATGAAGAAATGTTCATTGTATAAAACTTAGTATTCGAACAACAAAATTTAAGCCAAGTGTGTCCCCTCTTTATTGAATTCAGAAATTAAATATGCTTAGCATGTCCCCCGGTTTGGGAAATAAAGATGTCATGAGTATTACCTAACTAGAGTACGGCTTTTGCTGCTGCTCAAATGGGCCGGCTCGGCCGGCTTGGTACCACGGCCTCGCAGAATACCGGCGTGAAGTAGAGGCATCTTATGCTTGTGCGTTTCGTTCGCCGAGTGAGGTATCCGGAGGCTCACTCCTCTTCCTCATCCTCCTCATCATCCTCCCACCCAACTCGCAAATACCCTTAAAAGCCGGCAACACACCTGCAGCACCTCTGGTGTTCCATATGTACGTAGGCGACGGTAATAACTTACCATCAGGTGAACCGCTTGCTCGTTTGACGCCTTTCCCATAAAAAATGATATCGCTAAAGTGAAATATAACATAGATTGGGTGGATACCAAGCGAAGTCTGTTAATATTTCTATACGGAACCGGAAGATTTAACATCACAGGATATCTCTGTGAAATTAGAAATAATATCATTTCAATTTCAAATTTAGGACACGAGCAATAGTGAAAATGTAATCTGCACGGTTGTGGGAACCTACCATTTTGTATTTGCAACTACAAATATTACGACAAGCCGCGCACCTAAACACCAAATTAAAACCCAAATGAACTTGGGATAACACTTACAATGTACACGAAAGACGGCATAAATAATAGTAATTATACTATATCAGACACGCTTTCGTAATATATTTATTTATTCTTTATTGAACCTTACTCCTGCAGTATAGTATCAAAAGATGAACATAATGCTAAAAGCATGTCAACCTTAGGATTGACAAAACATCGAAGGTTGTTTCAGAATAACTAAAAAATAAATAAAATGTGATTTAATACTAAACAATACATACTAATAATAATATACGCACATTAATACAATATTTATAAAAGAATTAATAGATGTACAAATTATTACAACTTTGATGATATCTCAGCAATTATGAACAATTATTTAAGAAATAAACCTTAAGATTATTTTTGAATGTGTGGAATTACCGGATAACTAGCATTCCCTGGTTAAATTAGGAATTACTTTCAGAATATAAAAGCCTTAATCTCCAGATAATCCTGACAAACATCAACATCTGGCAAACTTGTAACCGCCTTCACCTCTATCGGGCGTCATTGTACGAAGCAGAACGTTCAGCGCAACCCCGCCATGCACCGCTCCGTAGAGCTCATCCGTTACATTTATTATTATTCAGGAGAGTTAAATAACCTCAAATGCAGTTCTTGTACTTTCTAACCGCAAACAAACACTATGTTATTCCGGAACAGAATTAACGTGACACAACGAAATCGCATTATGCAACGTTATTTGTAGGTTTGCATGTACGATCAAAGTTTTTTAAAAACACATTAACATTAAACTTGTAAGTTTAATCTAAGATAGTTATCTCTTACACACAACAGCGTAGTGTACCCATATGAACGGTTACAAAAATATTTTTATGAATTATAATACTTTCTTACACAAGGTATGGGATTATTCTTATTTTAAGGAAAATAAATGTAGTTTCTACTTCCGACCGAAACAGAAATTATCATATTCACGGTCAACCTCGGGAAACCGGTATTTCATTACTTATGCATAAACCGTTTTCAAAAGGTGAGGTAAATACCAGCGGCGCCAAAACAAAGTGATGATTCATTATGAAATATACCTAAGTTAGTATTATAAGAACATTTTTAAAGAAAATATCAAAGAAAAACAATTGAATAAAAATATACAAAAATGTTTGAAATACCATTTATCTATATCTACAATACTACGTGATACAAGTGATTCGAAAATGTTCAACCCGTTAATGTTTTGTAGTAATTTAATTAACTGTTTTTTTTCATATCTATGTACTATCCTCCAACACCTATGAAAAATTTCATGGGCCTAATTCCGAAACATTGTTCTAGGCTGATTCGACATCTCTTCCACCTACTGCTTGTCCGAATGCAGCAGCGTATAGCACATAAAACTGACCTTTTACTGATTTTTTGATAGAGCAAATAAAAACATTCCACTAGTAGCCAATATTTTGACCGGTATACTATCCCAAAAACTATCACTGACAAGCTTGGTGGGGTAGTGGCTAAGCGTTTAGCTGCGGCGCTGTGGGTCGCGGGTCCGATTCCCGAACGGGACTAGTATTTGTATGGTCTTTAAATAATAGTACCCGGTCTGGGCGTTTGTGCAGGTGCAATTCATGTATGTAAACTGCCTCCGGGACACAGGAGAAATTCCTATAGAGGAAGGTAACGTTATTAAAAAAAAATCCTGTCCATTGCTAAATTTTAAAATATATAGGGATAATGTTTTGAGTCATGTAAAATAATATTTTTATAATATAACAAAACAGGCAAACAAACAAAAAAATCAGGTTTTGAGCGGCACATCGTAGCGGTGAAGCTAAAACCTCTGGCAAGTTTTTTGAAAAAGTACCGACAACATCGTTGGTCAAAGTAAAAACATTGCTGTCAAAATCTTTCCTGTGATTCAAGCTCACTACACTTTGCTGGAAGCTTACATATTAAAGCAGCTAAACGTTCGATTGACGCTTTTTTTTCTGACAAACGATTCATTACCAGTAATCAAAAAAGCCTGTTTTAAATTAAGCAATGATTTTATAGGACTATTCAACTCGAACCGCGTTATACTCCTGACACGAGGTTCCGGTCGAGTAGAATCTCATACTCATACTGCTTGATCCAATCTACATTCCATATATAAATTATAGTCTCCTAATATGTGATTCGTCTATTCTCATTTATTACCGGCACTTTTCTCCGATAACGGCTATCAAACAACTGCTTCTTTCATCGCTTACCAAGGAAAGTTGCAATAAATTTCCTTGCTCTTGAATGCTATAAGAAATTTAACAAAAGATGTGTGCAGTTTTTACCTTCAAATCCGCCGACTGAACAGTGATTTTTTTCAATGAGATTGCAAATTCTAAAGGCCACTCGAACATATTCACAAGAAACAGCTAGTAATTAAAAATGTAAGGATTAAATTAAACTTACTCGCTTTAAAAGTGAACTCCATTAATGAACACATAATACCGCGAACAGCTGACTTGGTTACCGCCATTTTCAAAAAGCTTCAAAATTTAAATGTACTCTAAAAAAAATAGGGCTTCAAACGTGTAATGTTTAGTGGAGGGCGCAACAAGAACTGTGTCCAGGGGCGTGCACCTGACGCGGGTTCGGCTCATTTGAGCGCACCAGTTAACGCGGGAGAGTGTCCTGCTGCTTCTATTGTTATCATATGCCCAGGGAGGGTTGGCCCAGATCTCGTCCTACATGTACACACACGCATAAATTACGGAGAAATATCGATATCGTCTTCATTGACGTTTTCTTATAGCAATAAGCACATTCAATCCTCACCTTTGAATAAAAATAGTGAATTGAACATTGAATAAAAAACAAAGTATCAATCTGCGTTTGGTTAATTCTTTATAACTTCTAATCTTCTGAGTAGATTTTCATGCGGTTTTCATCATAACTTAGGACATTTGATGCGAAAGCCGTGTACGTATAGTACAAGCAGACGAAGGCTCAAGTAGTTTCGGTAGCTAAATATATAACTGCATATGTAGTAATTACAGCTAAATCAATTTGCATATACTATCAACGAGTCTTCTAATAAATGATTTTTCAACTAAAAAAAATGTACTTCGCGACTCATTCATTAATTATCATATCATGTAATAGAAAGCTTTATCGCGATGTGTAGCAAATTATTAATTACCCATATTTAAAAATGTTAAACATAATGAGATGGGTGCAATTGCTTTTGCTGCTTATGAATAATAAGCAACGCTAGCAAATAACTGAAAGTGAAACTTATAAAATAATACTAGTATACATCTTGTATCGATTACTAGTTTAGTTTCTATGCAAATCAGCTTTCAAAGAACAATTTCTCCTTGTAGTGAATATAACATTATTTCTATTTGTCGTTGAGATATATTGTATAATATAATTGAACAACCTTACCGTTTATAATATTTTTGGGTTCAGTTTTAATTTATGTGTTGATAAGTTGACGGTCATAATATTAAATTAAAGCTACAGATGCTAATTATGTGAATTCGACGTTGTGTAACTCTATGGAATTTACTTATATTAATTATATTAATACGTGAACATCGAAAATTAAAGTACCCTTTTTTAAATACAAAACGCCTTTACCAGTTTGTTGCAAAATATTCTATTCGTACGGACTTCATTGGTTGAAATCTAATATATTTCAAGAAATTATTTTTTTCTTTTTGTAAACATAGATAACAATTTCTCGACTGTTGAAAGTAATATAATGAGTCCAAACATTAAATGTTTAATTAATTATTTGAGTCTTTTTAGTTCAGTAAATATACAGAAAAGTTTGCTACTTATGTTATTTGTTATTTACAATTTAATTAAGTACTATATTGTAAGCATTTATTCTACAATTTTGTTCAAGAATTATTTTATTTTATTTTTTGATGAATGAATGTTTGAATTAGTAGTTGTAATATTATGAAAATGTAATATTTTACGAATATATGCCCTTTAACCAATTAAATGAAAGCATTTGATAATGTAAAAAACAAGTTGAATTTCGTGACTTTACAATCCCAATTGGTCGAAATTAGACCTCAAGCGATGCTAGTTAATATCATTAGACGTTTAAGATAACCAGTGTAATACACCATATTAATTACACTGCATTTTGTTAAATTGTAGAAAAAGTTTGTAGGAAGATATCGTTTAACATTTTTAACATACCATATCCGTAAACAATCGGCTGGTGTTCACTGATGCGCACACGTCTTGGGGCCGGTAGCGTGTGATGTCCAGAGGATTCATTGTTCTCTTGTAGGTAGTCTTGTGTAGTACGAGGCAGTGAATTGTAGTACTGGATATTGTTCGCTTGTTCGCGTTGTATCATGTAACGCGGAGAACTGTCATACGGATGTACATAAGCATGCTCGCGTTGCAGTATTGAACGCGGCACGGTATTATACTGCTGTACTCCTTCTTGTCTTAGAACGTCCGCACGACTGAACGTTCCGTATATGAGATTAGGATCATTGTACACTGATTGATATTGTAAATTGGGTGGATGTGTTGGAAATTTATCACTTCCGTCTCTATGTCTCATCGGTTCCGAGTAGTCTATATAGGGATTGTTCCGGTTGCGACCATCGTCTCTATGCTGTCGCGACTGTTGGTATTGATTTAATGTTTGCAAGCTTTGAGCTGGGTATCCGTATTGGATTGGTTGTCTCTGATACTTGTCGCGAACGTCGAACGGTCGACGTTGTGGAGCGGAGAATCGGTCTATTGCAAATATTTCGCTCACCGGCAATCCGGAACTGTTATTGCTGATATTGCTGCGGTTGCTTCTTGTGCTGCTTCTATTGCTGTCACGACTCAATGATCCATCTCCGCGGACACTCAGCTTCAATTCCAATCTTTTATCTTTCATGACTTCCGCACTAATAATAACTATACTTATATTTCTCAATTTACTGTCATCGGAAACTCATTTGATAGACTTTCTAATATAAAAACAAATTAATTAATTAATTAAGCGAATTATTGAAAAAGTAATGCGGAAGAAAATAAAGAAGTTTACATCGTACTTTTTTTTAATGATGACTAATGACAGTTGATGCCTATAAGTAAACGAGTCTAACAACAAGCGGTTGTTCGAGTTAATTGAGGTTAAAAATTTGTTCGAAACATCCGACTGTTCCTCGCACAAAACGTTCTGTCAATTCATTTCGCGAGAGGAGAGAAACGAGAACAATGATTAACTGACAGGGAAATTGATAGCCGCTTAATCGTGGGACCAATGTCGTGGTCTTACACGAGCGCTAACATTCCAATCTACAAATCGCATTTATCTTATTTTTTGTTTCGATATTTAAATAAGACTGCCACTAAAAACATGCTTAACGATATTTTTTTGTTTAGAAAAACATATAAATATTTTTCGTACTTTATTTACTTTTTTCTTCACATTTTCTTTACATTAAAGGCATGTTACGAAAAGATGAAGACTCACAATTCCCTTAAAATATTGTGATATAAGATTATCAAGATACAATTACAGAGACGAACGTGTTCATCAAGAACACTCCGCTCACTGTTGGGACATGTCTTCAAACGAATCGTTTTTACTACAACTGATAAGATAATGTCAACAGTTCAATAACATGAATTCATCACTCTCATTGTCGTAATTATTAATACTAGTAATCACCAATTACTTTTTTTGTTTAATAAGAATACTAGCAATGCTATTTATTAACTAACATTACTAATATTCCTGTTAACCCTCCAACTAAGCTTACAGCTTGTATTTGGAGTGGTTCACGATAATAGTCGAATGGCGGGTTCGAACCTACGACGTCATGTTTCCTAGTCCGCACCCTAAACCATTCGGCTATTGGCGCTTATTGTCCATTAAAAGTTACTGAATTCACTGTAATTTTGCCATGAACGATAACTGCAAAATTAAAAAGCACTAGACAGTCACCTCGCACCTTATAAGCTGGTAGAGGGCAGCGTACCGGTCTGGATAATTTAGATCGAAGACAATTGAAAACAGTTATTCCGCCGTCTTTTGTAGGCGAGTCAACTGGACGCTACCTTAGTTAAATTTTATGACACCCACGGGACGATTTGGGATGGCATATGCTCTCATATGCTATTATCTCTTACGCCGCCACTTTAAGGTATATAAAAAAAATCAAAATTCAATTAAATTGTACAGATATTGGACAAATACCAAATATTTGTCCATACTGCACTAAATTTAGTTCAATAGTTCTATAATTTTGGTATTTTTCATTTACATTAGTTAGTTGTAAGTATTGGTAGAGTAATGTTAACACTAACATATTACCTGACTGACATCTCTCTGTATGACTGGAAAATTTCTGTTCAAGGATGGAATAATGTGCGAATGACATTATTTATATGCAATAATACAGTGGATAATAAACGAGACTGGTGCTAAATCAAGCGGTCACCGTGTTCGTAAGTTTTTAATAAATATATAACAAAGCGACTACATGTTATAATTTTGACCAGTTTCACCGAACTATCATGATATACCAAAATTGGCAATATCAACATTAATACAGCAATACATCTAAACAAATAAGCCAGTATTGAAATGTGTCTGTGAATTATTAGAATGTGACTTATGAACCCTTAAGTATTTTTAAACGTGCTCGAAAGGGCGAGCTGCACCAGGGTAGTATAACGGACTCGCAGAATACGGACGTGCAGTAGAGGTATCTTGTGATTCTGCGTTTCGGCCGGTGAGTGACGTAACCGGAGGCCCCGGAGGTTCAGATATATGTGGGCATCGGTAATCACTTGCCGTCAAGGGAGCCGCTTGCTCGTTTGCTCTATTTCACCATCAAGAAAAAAGAAACATACTGTAATGCTTCTATAGGATCAAATAAGTGTAAGTTTTGTAAAGATATTAGCTTTAAAGGCACTTCAAAATAACTTAAAATTCTTAGTAAATACTAGAGAATTATTAAACGATTGCTAGGAATAATAAATACACGTATTTGTTAAAATAACTACAATTTATCACTCAGTACTTGAGTTACACATCATGTTATCGAAAGTGATGTACATAAATTCCATGAGTAGTGACGTATTAACACATTGTTGTACAGGTGTGTATGAAACTCAAGTCGAAACCGGTTACTTCAAGAAAACCCCGATTCGTAAAGTGACTAGAAAGGACTAGATCGCTTACTTACGACTCTGGGAAAGTAAAGCACTTTATTACACAACACTTCAAAAACCATTAGGCGTCCAACGTAGGTAGGAAAAAGTATTATGCTTCGAGCATAGAGAAAGCACGGACAGGAAGACAGTTACTACCTACAATTGTTGGGTTAATAGAGCAAATCAGGGCTTCCGGGTGTGACGGTTGTTGTAACAGTACAGAAGACACCGCTCCGTCTAGGGATCATATGATGTTATTTACAAGTAACTACAACAATAAGATATGACCTTCCAATCGTCAATGATTGAGTAAACGCGTAGTTTCGAACAAACCGTACTAATGACCTCATATTTATTTTTAAGATTTATGAAGCAATGTTTAGTTAAAAGATTAGCAGCGTTCTGTAATGAATAGAAAGAGACAACTACTTTGTTTCATACCAATACGCATAACACACACAAATGTTAATATAATGCATAAACTATCAAAAACTATCAATAACTTGCTAAATCACAAGGTCGAAAAAAATAACCCAAAATGTCGTCGATCCACTTTCAATGTTTTCGATAACAAATGAGTAATGCACAAACACAGAACTTTTCAACTTATTTCATTTCTATAATTTCATAAAGATTTTGATCCATTTGTTTACTCGATCAATCAAGTCACAACACTCCGACGCTCTTGAGAATACTATTTTGGCGAATGCAACCATAACAAGAGCGCGTTGTGCCTACGTATCCTTCAATGAACACAGATAATGAATTTTCTAATGCATTACTCGCGATGTGTCACGCGACGCGGACAGTTCTTCAGTTTCACTCAATGTAATTATTTCGTACGAACGTTGCTAAGAGGTGAGAAACACTGTACGTCCAACGCGGCAAAAATGGCCCGCACAACAGATAAGCTGATAACGCCGCGATAGCGATTTGATATTACCGACGCAAACATTGCGTACACGATCTAGTACTTCATTGTGGTAAAGAAAGATGGTTATAGCTTTTGTAAATGTGTAGCGCTGATAATAAAAAGAATCACATTTGTAAACCGGCCATAGGCGTCTCACAATAACCGCCACTTAGTCCGATCTTCAGCTCCACGCATCTTTCTAAATGCTAATTTCCAATTTGCACTGAGTGTCGGTCCATCAAGCCAAGGAGTGTCTAATACTACGTTTGCCTAGACGCAGTCACCACTCCAAGTCACAGCCACTCCATGACCAGCCAATGGTCGCTCTGCTATAAGAGTTCGCTGCTGAACATATGTCTTTTTCCTAGTTATTAGAATATTAGTAATTCGCCAGAAGCTTGCATCTTACAACACATTTCGTTATTATCCTTACTTAAATTTATCTGGCAAAATCAACATAGAAACTTTACATAAGAAATATAAAATAGGTCAATATCTTGTTTGATTGTGCCTAGTAATAATAAGAATTTAAAACAGTCTCTACAGAACCGGTTATCTGTGAGCAGGGAAAGGCACGTCGAGAGCCCTATCTAAACAACTCTGTTAATTTTTAGTTGGATACACATAAAACCGTGCAAGGAGTTACCTTCCATTTTAACCCCAGTCTTTACATGAAAGAACAAACTATAATATTTTCTAAAATTATATTCTATTCAACTCAAAGTAGTGTTAATACATTACAGAGAAAAACTTAAACGACATAAAAACAGACTATAGTAAAACATAATCATGGTAAGGAATCATAATAACCTAATTATTGACTACAGATGTATCTCAGATAGATAAGAAAACATATATTACACATGTAGAAATAAATAAAATACATATATCTTCGCACGTACGCAGCGTATCTACGATGGAGTAATTAAAACTACTAGTAATTTATGAACATGAACTTTGCACAGATTACGAACATTAACTTAATGCACTTAACAAGCCGCCTGTACAGTGTGGTGAGATTGGGCAAATCTTCCAAGCATGGCATGCCAGCTTCTGTTGGTGCTTTCACGCATGTAGGAAGGTCTATGTCCAGTAATGGACTTATTGTAATAAGCTTGCATCTGGGCAACATAAAATTTATTTTAAAGTTCCCTTCAAAATCGCGGGAGAGTTCATTGTTATTTATGCACGAGTACAATATCACGAGTATAATATAGGTAATCGACAAGAAATCAATCAAAATTTGAACCATTATTTTTAAATGTAAAAGAAAGTTAGTACTCGCCATGGCCGTGCGTTTAATGTGGTCAATAACAATGCAGTGTAGAACTTCCTTTGTAATAATAATGTTTGTAAAAAGAAATTACTTTATATAATGAAGTTGGAAAGTTTTGCGCTCGCTTAGATAAATTGGTGTGCTCTCTGTCTAATGAACTTTAGAGGGCCCAGTTTCGTGTGAGCTAACGAAACGTGATCACGAACGAGCGCCTAAAATAATATAGCAACCTCGATTATCTCGCAGGCACATCGTGCGCGATGTCACCGTATATTGCGAAAATGCTGCAATATATTTAAAGGTAGTAATTTAGCGCCAAAAGTCAAAGAACATACATTTATGAGAGACAAAATACTAATTTATAGACTGATTATAAGTACGACTTCATAGCAGTAGGCGGTTTTAGGTAGGTTGTAGGTAAGTTTTATTAAAGGTGGTAAACGAACAAGTGGTTCACCTGATAGTAAGTGATTACCAACACCCACGTACATTTGCAACACCAGAGGAGCTGCAGGTGCTTTGCTGAGCTTTAAGGATATTTCGGGAGGAGGTAAGGGTTAAGGGAAAGGGGAATGCCTCTTCTTCAAACTGGTATTCTGCGGGCCTTGGTACTACCCCGGACGAGCCGGGTTGTAATATTAAAAAATGTGATAGTTTGTGTATTTGGATGTAGGTTGCTTAATCATGCCTAAAGAAATGTACGCGATTTGACAGAGAGGTAGATTCTCATGAAATAGTACACACAAATCACGTTTATCGATTATACTTATAATTTCACGTAAGTGATTACACTTATGTATGAACAGTAGTTGAAGTGACAGATCCAAAAGTAAAGATAACTAATATTTTTCATAATTTGGAAGTTTAAAACAAGATTAAACAACAAATGTAAACCAGACAAACTAATATGGTTTCGAATTTATCATTAGATTACTCTGATTTAAAAGAATCTCTATTCTCTAACAATCCGTGCGTAGTACACAGCAGTACGTGGACACCGCCACGCTCAGCATGCGGGTTGGCCATCGCCGAATCAGAGACATAGCACCTTAGAGGCTATAGCTTTTCAACAGTCTGGGTATGTTGGATATCTATGTACCTATGATGCGAAAGAATATACTACAACCGTATTTTTTATTTTACATTAAATGATGTAACGATGCGGTAAATAATAATACATAAATGTACTAAATGTACACTATATTATTCAAACAAACATCGATTCAGTCCATGGTATTCATTATAGTTTATACGTATAGTTGAGTTGTGATTATTCCTTTATCAGATTCTATAACAAGATAGTCCTAATAGTATTATAGCACAATAAGACGTATTATAGAGTTCACAGAAAAATGAACAGTGCCAGGAGTGTGAGAAAACAAAAAACAGCTCCTACCGTACATATTGTGAAAATGTTTTGTTTTAATACAATTTCTGGGTAAACTATAAAGTAATAGTACAGAATCGATATGCTACTTGGTAATAGTTAAAAACTCACACCAGTGTTCAAATTTCACCACAAAGAATTTAAATTTCTTACATTTAAGCATAAGCAAAATGGAGAATTTCCTTTGGATATTCAAGATATACATTATCTTTGTGTTATACTTTTTTATTTTAAATATGTGACATAGATTGTTTACAATATATCTATGAACTTACCATCGGGCACATCATCCACAGCCTCCTCTTCATCAGTCTTGTGTTCCTCCTGATGTTCGCGTTTTTTAATCGCCTGCAAGAAACACGCACGTAAAAAAATGCACGGAAACTTCACTCAAATATTTAAAGCAGACGCTATAGTTAGCTTAATATCGTCACGCAATACATTGAATTCAGTATGTACATGCCGGCAAAACACAATTCATAATGACATTACAAAACATAAGCCAGGCAAGCCAAATTAAATGCATACGGATCTTAATTGAAATCTCAATCGAAACGTCGTTTTATCGTAAACATCTCAACATCTCACCCGCGCTAGCCATCCTCCCGCAGTTTTCAGACACCTCATTTTATGTTACGACAGTGGGTACTCAGGAAAACGAACTTTATTGGACCCTACTACTATTAAATATCACATCGGCACCGAGAAAGCTCGAGAAAGCACTTCACTTATCGATTAATCGCGCCACGCGAAACATCGCTGGGAGCGGCACGGAGCGATGCACTCATTTCTGCGAACCTCTCGCGAGGGTCTACAGTGAGCGTCGTGGTCGAGGGCTCGCACGCATCAGCGCGTAACAGACGCCGTACACCAACAATTACCCACGGCTGAGTCGCGCCCGAGAAACGGAGCGATTCGTCGACAGACTGTTCGCTCACTTGTACCCTTGTCCCCGCTTTAACCTAATCCCATCGTAAAAAAGCAATCAAGAATCTTTTTTAAGGTCTAAAGTAAAATGCTATACCGTATTTAGTTACGTGACAAATAACGTGCGGCGTTCTGATGGAGTGTGAGCAATCGCTCCGGTGATCGCTTTGCGACCATATTATGTCCGCGCACTAAAAGTACTGTCACGATGTTGATCTCACGAGTCTATTGTTTATACTGTTTAACAGTGAATAAGAAATTTCGTTGCGGCTCGCGCGTCCGCTTTTACTCTTTCTTGAGATGTAACCTACAGTATAGTTATTATATTTTCTTAGTACACAGAAACGCAAAGTCACGCTCGCGTTTGAAACTAATATAAGTTGTTTGTTCTTCTTGTTATTTAAAAAATACATATTGTGTTAAATAAATTATCTATTATTAATACTAACTTTAAAAACAACAAATTAATAGAAAATAATGTCAACGATAGATGAGCCTGAGTTTTTTTACAAACATAATATTTTAACACGCACACACTCAAAATATAAACAACACATATAAAGGGATAATAGATTAAGTAAAAAATAAATTAGCGAACTTTGACACCCAGACCCACGCAAACTATTGTAAAACCAGAACCCAGCCAACACCTAGACCAAAACCACAGAATGTGTAAAACATTTACAAAACAAGTCACCATGCAAGCCGTTAATTTACAAAGCAACTAGCTACTATTAAATATTGAACACGTGCAAAAGTTATAATAGACATAGTGTTATAAGTGCATGCACAAAAAAAATCACAAAATTCATTGCAACGCTAGTTACACCATGTCAATCCAATGTTACAATATATTTACATAACCCATCTCAAAATTTATTTAAATTATTAATTTCTCACAACAAAGTTCAGTTCCATGTCAACTTTGTGTAACCAATGTATTCAATGAATAAACAAGGGATTACTCCATGTGTCACGGGCAGTTTTATGGATTTCTATACTAAGGGTCGCGTTTGTCAACAGGAGGGCAAAGAGATTTATGGGCAATGGACTTATGTTCACCGTCTCTTTGATTATGTAAGCTTAGAAATGTCCCACTGCCAGATTTCCGCTTATTTTTGGGAAGTAATTGAAGACGATAATAGTTTGTAACGATGCTCCTGGATGAGCAAGTGGCCCTAAAACATACTATAGGTTATCCCAACCATATTTTCTTTCGAGTCCGGTCACGTCGTTCAGCACTGTATCATCATCATCATCATCATTAAAGCTATCCACAAGTCCGTTGCTGAACATAATATGTCTCTGTCCTGAGTCACCTGCTTTAAACAATTTTAGTGAGGTTTGCACCGAAGTTCAAGTTACCAGTCAAATATGAAGTAAAAGCCTATCCCCCAGAGCTGCCATGGCTCATAACAATAAATGTGTTAATTGTAATGTCACAATATGTGAGTGTGTGAGTTTATCGGCGTAACGTAATGTCGGCATAGTGTAACAAGCGTGGCATAGGACGACACGCCACCTGCGCAATGAGATCGCGCGCACGGCTCGCATCGATCTGGCTGACGCGCTTGTTCTTGAGATGGTGCGGCGTGTCGCGGCGGTGCAGGCGGCCGGCCCGCGCGCCGCTCTCCGCCACCCCCGCGAGCCACGCCACGCGCCGCGCGCCACGCTACCCGCACCACACACACACTACTCGGTTAACTCTAAAAGAAGCATTCGTATCTTGGCGGTAGCAACCAGGCACCTACGACCGGCTGCTGAAAACCTCTGCTGAGCAACAAGAAGCATCTGGATGTCAGCGACCGCGTGCAGCTGACAGTCAAGTGACACAGATTTATGAGTTTCGATTTCTGTTTTTTTTTGCAATAAACCCCTGAATATTAGCGTTACAACCATTGTCCCTATAGGATTTAAGGCGAGAATCGTAAACAATCGATTTTTAACAACTAATGCTACAATTGTTGTTAAAAATCGTCCTGTTTACGAGTAAATACTTATTCATCATCTTTATCATTGACGTCTCCATTTTCCGGTCAGCAGTGCTTAGTCCCAATACCCTACTGTTTCTAAAGCCACTGGTGGCGCTACCATAGTTGCGTAGCCCCCGCCTACCGGCCGAGCGACATGGTCGCGTACACCGGAAAGTTCTAATAATAATAAAGCGGTGCGCCGCGACACGAACACTGCTGCCACGTGGCGATGCGACTGCAAGAACCACTATCTTTACAAAGATTTCGGATCATAGCGACTATTAACCTGAGACGCAGTTACGCGACTAAGACTGTCCGAGGTGCGCCACTAACACGATGCAATTTTTTTTTATTTTTATGGGTAAGAGGGCAAACGAGTAAATGGCTCCCCAGATGGCAAGTGATTACCAATGCTCACGTACATGTGCAACACTACCTCACTCAACGAACGAAGCACAAGATGCCTCTACTTCACGTTATTCAGCGAGCTACTACCCCAGCCGAGTCAACACATTCGAGCAGTAGCAAAAGCCGCCGTTGGGTTCTACCAAATACACAAATTAAGACTAAGATGGTGGTCCACACCAAGGCGGCTCCTACGCAAAAAAGGAGCCTTCCGCCTATTATTCTTACCCATTATACAACATATATTGTTTTTAATGACATCAAGGAGTTTTCATGAAAACTCGACGTTAAAGGAACATCACATGTGGCCGTGACCAATAAATAAATTTACAATCAAACTAACGAAACGTTGAACGGTCGTACTGAAACAGAACAGAATGAAAAAGTTTTCTTTTAATTATTTGTATAAACCTTTTTCATATTAACGTTGTACGTCTTAAGCTGATAACTATTTATTATTTTACATTTGTATTACCTACGCACGAAGTTTTAGTACCAATCGTTGAAGAAAAGATTAGTGAAAGGTAACCCTTTACAGCAACAGCACCGCTACCGAACGCCAGCGCAGGCGCAGGTCACGCCTACCAGTCGCGTCTTAAATCCGAATGTTACCTTATTTTAACATCTTTGGGCGATAACGTAATCTTCTATGGTGCTGCGGGAAGCGGATGAACGCCGGACAGTGAGCGGAGCAAATGCTTGGAATGATGTGTTGCTACAATGTGATGTCCAGTCAATATAGCGGCTGACATAACTTAGATTTATGCGAACCGATTTCCATTTTTATAACAAAACATAACCTATTGAACCTTTTTCAATCTGGGTTTCGTCCGAGTCAAAGTACCACCACTGCACTTATCAAGGTCACCGATGATATAAGAAAATGAATTATGATAATCGTTCCCATGTCCAATCATTAAAGAACTACAAATGGTCGGGCAGATAGCATTTATAATTTAAATTGGCGCACAGGGTCACGGTAATTGAAATTAACAGTATTAATAGGTTTCTTTAACCTATCCTAAATTTCCCACAGACACATCTCCCACACAGATCTCTAGTATCTTCACACATCGTGTATGTATATATATATATATATATCTTTATGCATATTCCAGGACATATATATATATATATATATATTACTATTATATTAATATGTATATTTTATCACCTCATTTCTTTAACTGTATTCGACTAAGTAATTTTATTTTAACAATAAAAAGACTAAAAGTTGCTTATCATAAACAAAAACCTTTCATTGGTGTTTTACAATTATATAAACGAGATATACGAAACAATAATTAACAGCGAAATAATTTATACAAAATAAGGGCGGCCGTAATTTCAGCGAGAGTCAATCAATTGAGATACGAAATAGGAAATCTTGAAACCAAATTTCTTTTGTGTAATATTTTGCACAGTCCCAGAATGAGATACGGATAGTGTTACTTTCGTAATTACTTAAACGAGAACTGGCGATTGAATTGCAGACCTATCGGAAAGTTATAAACTAACCTTTAAACGGAAACAGTTACTGCCAGTAATAACTACCGAGAATAGAAAGTGGCCTTTTATTATCAAGGAAACGTTGTTAATAAGTACCAAAATTGACTGTATCCCTTCGTTAGTCTTATTGTATATAAATACTAAATTTGTTAATGTGGTAAATAATTTTAAGTATGTTAGTGACCCAATAATAATAAAAAAATATGTTGTAACCCATAAATAACAGGCTATGATGATACCCTTAAATGGGTGAACACCTTAAAAAAAATAATTTAAAAGCAAACGCAAGGTCCCACTCCCCTCCCCTAGAATGTTATCCAGTACAACAGTCATAAAAAGTTTGCATTTTCTTACCTCTAATTCGTCTGAGTCTTCGTTTTCGTCGTTTTCGCCATCAGATGATTCCCTGTCTTGAGGTTGGTGATCGCTTTCTTCATCCTTTGGGACTTCGGGTAGTGACTGTATTTCAACAGGCTATGGGAACAAGATAATACCAAGTTCATCAAAAACTACCTAATAATGTATTTGGGAGATACCAAAGAACTAAAGATTAATCTATCGCGGTGGTATGATTAATTTTTATAATTCACCTTAAAGTGTTGTGTCAATGACGCGATTGATCATTATTAGCATCATCAAATCACCTACGGGACGAAAAGAGATCTTCCTATTATATGTCTATCTTATTTAAGTGGGCAAAGGAGCAAGTGACTCACCTGATGGCAAGTGATTACCGACGCCCACGTACATCTGCCATACTAGAGAAGCTGCCGGTGCGTTCAAATTTTTAAGGATATTTGGGAATGCAGGCTACGTAAATATATGTGTTTGTATTTATGATCTATATGATCTTTTTGCTTGTATAAAGTGGTACCTACGCAAGCAATGTTGTACCTCTAATGTGCCTCTAATATGAGTAAAAATAATTATTTACCGCAGTGACAGACACTGCATTCACTGTTCATGTTATCACGTTATCGCACTTATGATAAAATAAACTCACTTCGAGTGTTTCTGCGGTGGGCGCGATTTCGGGTGGCGACGTCACCATTCCATTGGTGACGGGCGCTTCGTGCGTAACGGACTGAGGGTTCTGTTCCGGCGATCGTCCCGCAAGCAACTTGTGGGCTTTGAGTTTCAGCTCTTTCGGGTGAGGTGTGTTTTGTCGCACGAACGGAGTCTGTGAACGTATGATAAAATTAGTTTGATGCTCAAATAAAACAACGATAAAAGTTTATGTAATAGCCACCCGTAAAAAATACGTACATGCGCATGCTATACTCTATAATAAATGCACGGCACTGGGAACATTCAAAAGAATTGGCTGAAGGATGTAATTAATGAAGTGGTTTAATTTTGAACAAAATTCTAATAAATATAACTCTGCAACGCGTACGATACTGTGTTAGATCGTCCTAATCATTACATAGTTTGTAAGTTTAAACAAGATAATAAGCTAACACCTTATATAACAGATGCAGTAAAAACTAATACACAAGAAGGGTTCCGTGCATAAGAGTTTTCAAACTTAAACATAATAAGCGTATAAAGAAATTTATTTGATATCACTATTAACAATTTACGCTAAATTTTGACCAACCAAAAGTACATTTGTTCAAACAATTAATTAATGTAGGCAGGTATAAGTTAAATTAAATTTTGCAATACTACTTAGTTCTACACAGCTGCGAGTATATAAACATGCTTGCTTGGTCTCAACAAGCACCAAAAGTAAGTAATTTATCTAAATGGATGTTAATGGATATTAAGAGCAATACGATTATAAAATGAAATACGTTTACTATAAATTTATTTGGAATAGGAAGGTGAATTCAAAGAAAATAGAACACAATATAATTTTAAACAGAAAACAGTAGTTCAAATCTACAATCCCCTGTCCAAGGTTTCTACGAAATTACTAGAATATTACATGAATAATATTATAACCAAAAACAATTAAGATGCAAAAAGGAACCCTTGAAACATCCCACCCAAAAATAATTCGCATTAAAGCCATTAAACGCATATCGCAACGGCGAGGCCTAATGATTCACAGGATATGATATCACACGCAGCCTCACCTCCGCGACGTGAGGACGCGACGTGCGGTGATAAACAACTAATCTACTGTTAGTGCAGTTCAAATACTATGTGCTCTAAGAACTTTGAAAACCGTGTGGTAATTATAACATGAGAAATATATTATTATTCTAAGATCGTTACAAATAAAATAAGTGCAAGCAATGTGCAGAAATAAATATAAATTTTCGTCATTTGCGACGAAAATTTTCCGGATAATATTAAAAGGCTCGTCATGAAATGTAATTTAAGTCAGTGGTTCTTTTTAGAATAGTATCCCATGTAATGATGACAAAGATATAGCTGAAATAATTTTCACGAAGACAATGACAGAATTATTCTTTTTATTAAAAATGAATTTATTATTTTCTTATTATTTATAAATTTTATTAAAAGTATTTTATTTATAGATATAAATATATATGGTACGGACCATCGCAAATGCTTAATTAATATATTCACATCTTTATTTTTTACAGTTTGTCATTCGTTAACAAGGATCATTGATCTCCGCGATATACACACAAATCGCATGGATGACTTAAAAAACAAAACGATATGAGGCTGATGTCATGAAAAAGGATAAGAAGGGTATAAAAAAATATCTATGTACGCATAGTTTTGTTACATTATCAAAACATTATCCCTATATATTTTAAAATTTAGCAATGGACAGGATTTTTTTTTAATAACGTTACCTTCCTCTGTAGGAATTTCTTCTGTGTCGCGAAGGCAGTTTACATACATGAATTGCAAATGGACAAACCGCCCAGACCGGAAAATATTATTTGTAGTCCATACAAATACTAGTCCCGTGCGGGAATCGAACCCTCAACCCATAGGGCCGCTGCTAAACGCTTATTCACTACGCCGGTCGGTCTTTGTAAGATAATAAAATTACAATTATAAAAAAGTTGACATAAATTTGCGTACATAATAATCTAATAAATTATGCAAATAATAGAACATAGAAATAAATGGGAACTATAACATTTGAAGTAGTACAATAAAAATCAGAATCACTTGAAGTTAAAAAATAAACTTTTGTCTATGATCGCTTTTGTCTACTTTCAGCCACAGCAGAACTAAGGTATCGCAAGTAACATTCCGGACCGAGAGGCATAATTCGGAGTATGATGAAATGGAGTGCATTGACAATATAACATTTCTTTTATTACGAATTTGGGGCATAAATAGGTTCATTTTGGACTGCACACTGTTTCTAAATGGTGCGGTATATAGATAGATGACTTTTATAACAGGCAGTTATTTGGATTAGCTAACACGGACTCAAGCTGACCAGGCATTCACAACGCATGCCACAAACGCATACATATGGACACAGGCACATCCAATGAGGATGGGCTGTGCCTGTGTCCATAATAGCAATATCGATATAATGATATTAAATATAAACCCGTTGTATGAAACAATACTCAATGCTGGGATCTACTTATAGTATATTGTTAATGCACTCCACACTCTGTTATGTACCTCCGCGAGGTTCGTTATGGAGGAAGAGAGTCGTTGCAACGAGCTCCTCCGTTGTGTTGTAACCAGTTTACGGACCGCGATCAGCGGCCGACGGAGCCCTAGCATCGATTGCGGTATGAAGAAAGAATCCGAAGCCTCTTCACTCTCCTCCTGATTCAATGGTACCTTGAAATGAAATGTAATTTGTCGAAGACGTGACATCCCATGTCTTATAATAACAAAGAAATACAATAAATGTTTTCTCTATTCTTTCTGCGCACATTTTCATACAGATTTAAGTTTAAACGTATCACAGGCACAGGTAAGATGATATCACCGACTAAAATTGAAAAAAACTGAAAATATAATGACATCGTCATTTTTGTGTCCTTCATTGTTGCCTTACTTATTCTTATTCGAATTTTTTGTGTCGTGTGTGTGTGAATCGTAAATCTAATAAAACGATTTTATATATTTCGGTTAGATAGATAATGAAATAGAGTGAAATAGGTTGTCATTATTCTCCATTTATTAATATAGAGCATAGTGCAACAGGAGCATATACTTTGGAGGTATTGGAAATTTACGACAACCACGTTAAATTAAAATCGAATAAAACCAAGAAAAGGTGTGCTAATATTGTATTTAAATTGACAAAATCTGACACGTCTGCTCGCCTGCATCTGTTCTGGAAATACACACACCTCTCACACATTTAAAAAACGCTGCATACATGTATCACACAGCAATTTACACGGTGCACTCCCGCTCGTATACATTTCTGATTACATAGATGCACTCACACATGACTATTTATACACGCACACACTCATCTAAGAAAATACATTTGGCTTAAAACAAGCACACCAGATACACCAAAGCACACATTATAAAATAATTTTGATACCATGACACTTAGGGTTAGCATATCGCAAGATTTATGCGGACATCTTATTTCTTTTCGCCAAAATTGTATTTGCCTGGATTTGTTAAGTTGTTAAAAGCAGAAAAGTGAAACTTTAGAACATCCAATCTTATTTAAAATGATAATTCAACTATATTATGAAAACAGAAGCTTTAATTTGAACTTAATAAAACAAACTTGTAATTAGCCAATGTTGTTTTGTGATTGTTGGGACGTTTTCGACATTATAATATATATAATAATATAAAAATAAATCAACACCGGGGTAGTCAGAGATCACACTTTCACTCTGATCTGGTGGTGACCAAAAAGTGTTTCGCCCGAATTTATTTGGGACAACGTGTCGCTATCTTAATGTCAATATAAGGTTAACTAAATAATTTGTAGATCTCTATAAAATTCGACTCTAGACACAATGGTAAGGACTTAGGTGCTATGCTAACTGGTACTCCGGTAAGTTAAGGCGGTATTGAGCATATACCATTACATTTTTTTAAGTTTTTACTTTTAAATAATATTTAATACAATCCACATAAAAAGATAAAAGAATAGAAATAAATTATAGAAAACCTATTTCTCTAATAATATTATAGAAATAAATGTTCAAAGAATCTATCAGATTGTTGAAGTGGTTGTAACGTTGGTCACCAAACTAAAAGTATCAAGAATGCTTCTTGCAAATGCTAAAATCAACGAACAATGAACGAAACAGTATTCACATCACTTTACATCAAGATTCCAAAACCATTCAACAATTAATTAAGTACATAAGATTACAAAAAACACACTCAAACAAAACATTGAATAACAAAAATAAAACAATGATAATTATTTATATTTTATTAAATTACAACAAAATAATAAAATCAATATGCATCGAAAGTAAATAATACTGGTTGAGAAGTTCACAAAATAAAGGTAAAAAGGAAGAAAACGCTGTATAATTTACAAAAAACACAATTATCAACACTATTCTCAAATTCAACACTGAATAACAATATTTGAGAGAATGGGAGTAGAAAAACTTATTCTAATGCTACAAGCATAGAACTCATGGCTAAATAAGCTCGGTGCCTGGAGCATATACCTCGTACATTGCTTCTAAACCAAGTTCTAGCTTTCCGACATCTATCCCTAACGCTTATACTAAAATTGTGTAAACTTAATGATAAGTCGTACCGCAACGCCCTATTCATGTTTCGTGAAATGCGACAAGTTACAGCCGGCTTTTTAGGAAGTCTAAACAAGTTACAACAACATAAGCTCACCTCTCTAGCTTCTGAAACGTCTTCAGTGAATTTGACTGAATGAGTCCGGGATGCTTCTTTCTCTTCCCAATCGTCGTCAGAGTCTCGATCACGCGATGCGCTTGATTCTGTTGAGGAATTTTCATATTACTACATCTTTGTAACAATAAGCGAAATTTATGTACAATATTTTGTTTGTCTAATTTTTAGAAAGAAATTACTTTATTGTATTGCGTTAGCAACGAGGCTCGTCGCCTGTCACAGTCTATCTCCCGGAGAGGCGGCAAGTGGTTTTCGTAAATCTGTTTGGCTACAGCTACTTGGTGCCAAATGGAAATCTAATAATCTAAATCCTACCTACCTATGGGTGACAGGCGTAAGTGTTAATAAAAAAAATATTATATTAATTATAACCATTTTAGAACTACGACATGGCACAACAATGACAATACAGATAAACTAATTCTTAAGCATTAAACAAATAAAAGGAGACAAATACATCAAATTACAAATATTTATATTGCAAACATCACACTAAGCCCCATTTGGTATGTCATGGACTAAAAACACATATTTTTATTAGTTGTGTGAAGTAAATTACTAAACAGTTTAGAGTCTATGGTCTATATGTGAATATTTGCCGAATTATTACAATATGTACTGTACCTCTTATGTCAAAAAGCAATTTAAAACATTTTAACTTTAATTGGTTTCTCTATTACTATGATTTTTCTCGGTAGTTGACTCTTACTACTCCCGCGGTAAAATTTCGATTATGCATTCTCGTACGCCATCGTATCGCGGTGGGATTTTATGGTACAGTGCCATACTGATATCAACCCAAAATACAATAAAAACGGGCAATATGTGGAAAAAGTATTTGCTTAATTTCATCAACATCTCAAGTTACGTCTCAAAACTGTAACTACCAAGTTAGAGGGATTTGCCGTTTTTATTATAAATCCGGAGCCTCAAGATCTTTTATAGATTTTTTTTAACACATCCACTGAATGAAACGGGATGGTAGACTTTCTTGCGCCTTTAGTAGTAATTTTTATCTTATTAAGCAGTAGAAACTAAGCCGTCCATATATTTAGTCGTGGCAGCCTGCAGCTGGTGGCGAATCCTTCCTGGCATCCAAAAATCTTTCAAATGTTTGAGAAGAGGCCTTTGCCCAACTGTGAGTATATAGCTGCTGCGACTTTACCCTTTAAGTCATATTTTAAGTAATTTTAGCAATACAATAAAAGTACAAGAATTCTTGCTAGCCACTCCAACTTAGAAACATTTTAGAAAGAGGTCTATAACAAATGGTAATAAAACCTAAAGCGTTTATTTATGAGTTCCCTAGACCAATAATTTCCCTTAAAATATTTCAAAATTTATCCTGCTTTTATATCACACAAGAATAAACACAGAAATCTCTAAATTACAGACAACTTTGTAGACTATTATGCTCTATATATCAAAACTTAACCACTCCATAAAATTAAAAAGACTATAATGTGCTCAACATAAAACATGTGCATAAAAATGTGATCTGCAAAACAATAAATTGAATCCACTAAATAGATCAAAACAGAAAGAAAACGTATTTGCTAAGCATTTAACTATAGCCAGTGCATTTTGTGCTACAGGATAAATCGTGTGTGTGACATGTAGCGAAGAATGTAGAAATAACCTTACTTTATATAGCAATCGATATATTTATCGTTTGTTGAAATATGAAATTATTTCTATATATAAAAATAATTTGTAATATCAAATACTTCATACTAAATTGTTCATCTGTCTTTACATTTACAAAGTAGTGCGTGAAACTTACCTCTTATCCTATCTAGCTCTTGTGACTGTGAATTAAATCTGTGATCCCTGAACCAGGTTACACTGCCGACCTCTGACGTGTGATCCAACTCTATTTTTGGTTTGACAAGTGTAGAAAGTATTTTTAGTACATTTACACGGCAAAACAAAAACAAATTTAGTTGTGAATGCTTACGAGACATACTTCGAATATTGTAATATTCATATACTTAATTCGTCCAAATATTGTAAAAATATTGTAATACATATAACATAATGCTCATTTTGAAATGTAACTCTCCCATAAGCAGTCACTGGCATTGCGAAATATAACAGAAGCACAACAAGCTTAATAAATATTATATTAAATCAAAACATAAGACATATAAAAAAAATGCAACATTCAGTATACTGTACAGTGGAAAAGTTGAAGGCGGCATTCATTTGTACTTATTATTCCATTTTCGCCCTTTACTACTTCCCAATGCCATAATATTTTGATACAATCTGTCGGAGTATTCAACTCATTATTTCTTGAAGCGTTGAAACAACAGAAATTCTATTTTTATCACACCAATCAAAGAATGACTACATTTGTTAAAAAAAAAAGTAGTTCCATTAAATTACTTTTTTTATATTTAAGGCCTATTTGAGGCCTCTTAAAATCAATAATCTATAGAAGAAATGAATAAAAACTACAAGAAATTATTTGAATTCCTAATAACTTTCATTTAAATAATATTGAGAGTCTAAAACTTGGCAGGGAAAAAAAATATTTATAAGTTTTAGAAAAAGCACAGTTCAATTGGAGAAGCTAAGTAGGCATCTACGATAAAAAATTAAGTAAATATAAAAAAAAATTCAAGAGATTTAGTACGCCATTCACCAAAAAGAACGTGATTGTTTCTTCACAGTGTCTAAGTGAAAGCTTAATATTAGGTATGCTCAATGGCGCCTTCGACAGTTTCTTCGCGATGTTGTTTTCAGATTTATCTTAAGAAGAAGTTTTTTCTTATTTCCTGCTATAATTATTATAGTGCACATAAACGACACATCACTAAGAAAACAACATCGCAAAGTTAAAACATGAGACACCAAAAGCAAACAGAAAAAGCTTTATACAATATCTTTCTGCTGTCTGTACCTGGCTGTTGCGTGTAACTGAGCTGCGGTAGAAGGAAGCAAGTGAGGACATTCTCCCCTGTCGTTTCGTCCCTGTCAGTCTGGAAGGTCAATAACGGTTGTGCTTGATTTTCTGACAGCCAGACCGCTTTGAGCTCCAAATTCACGAGTGAGTATGGCAAATACTGTAACCTGGAAGTTTACTTAGTTAATTACATCATCAGATGATGTGGCTCCAAGGAAGTGGAAAAGCTCTAATCTATCTAAAAGTTTTATAGTGATCTTGGTAGATTTTAGCTATATCGATAAATTCGTGTTAACTTCAAAAGTTGCTGCAACTGTTGTGGAAAACATTGTGGCTCGACCTAGACATGGGCAAAACTAGACAGGTAAATGAGAGGGGAATGGAAGAGCAAACGTAACTACAACATAATGAGAACTTTGAAGATGTTTATGTTTGATATATTTGATAGTGATCTGGCGATAGACGTATACATTTTCTTATACATTTATTAAATAAAAAAAACGAAAACTAAGTTTGATATTCGCACCTATTACCGCTAACGTCCAAAACGTGCAATGATTTACAGTTCCCCAATTCATTAGGCAGCTTAGTCAATTTATTATCTCTCAAGCTCAGAACACCCAGGAGCGTCATATTGCCTATCTCCGCAGGTATTTCAGTCAAAGAGTTCCTGTCCACATTTAGTACAGTCAGCTCATTGAGATTCCCTATCGACTTCGGTAGCTCCATTAAGAAATTCTCCGTCAACACCAGTTCTTGAAGATTCGTACATCTGAAATAAATCATCACATTAAATAGTATTGGTTTAAAAATATGCAATTAAAATGCAGTAGTATTCAAAATTATATTAAACGCCTTGTAAAGAAAATTAGAATATATTTAGGCAATATTGGTCACGTGATTTTAAATTCCACTATTTTGTAGATATTTTAGAAATAAATAATGTTATTACGATTACTTTCACAAGCATACTGTCAAAAAGTAGGTGGCAAACATTAATAGTAGACTTGTTAAAAAAATTTCATGACAGTTAAAGACATGGGGTCAGACATTTGGGTTGACGAATATAAATGTTATTAATCACACCAAGGGTAAAGTCTCAAGATAAAATAAGTCTTAATTTTTAATTACTTATTACGGACGAGTAGCTTCTATAAGAAATAATAGAGGTTTCATTACGAAGTCGCCTTTTTAATGGAGTGGCAACTTTGAATTAAAAGTAAACCTGTACGGTTCAAGATACAAGATTAAAACCTTTTTGTGCTCAAAAACAAATACTTAAATTAAAAAATTATATGACATAATATTGTTTGATTTACAATTGTTTTTATATTCAGTATTTAAGTTAAGCATGGAAGTCTCAAAAATCAGACTAATTTTCGAAAACGAATTCTGACTTGGTTCTAACTCAGCAGAGGCGACAGCTCCTAATATCAATGCTACGTTAGGAGAGAATACGACTAACGAACGCACTGTGGCCTAGTGGTTTAATCGCTTTCGTAGTGGAAACTTCAACTTGACTTGACTTGACTGAAAATCAGCGTTGCGGTTAACCCCGCGACACTATGCTGAGTCATCACCGTTACATATGACACGACACGGGTTATAAATTATAAAGTCGACCTCAGTCGGCTACTCTTAAACCTCAGCTTCTCTTAAATTACTTCTTTTTGTTTTTACATATCTATTGTTTTTTTTTTGTATAATTGTATTTTTTGTAACTTTTGTGTTGTGTAAATGAATAAATCGTATCGCATCGTAACAATGAACCACTAGGAAGACCATACACTAAGTTAAATAACAATGAATTAAAAGTAATGGTGGAAGCCGAGCCATATCAAATAACTAAGGAATTATCGTCATGGTTTGACGTTAGTTTAGCCACAATATTGACTCATTTACACCAAATTCGTTAAATAAAAAATCCCAAGAAATGGGTGCCTCATAAATTGCATTGCACACTGCTGAAGCACGCGTTGAAGCTTGCCTTACTTTCATGAGTAGATATAGAAATTAAGGCATTTTTGGTAGTAATGTGACGTGTGATGAAAAGTGTATTCTCTACGATAATTACAAGCGAAAACCCTGGTCAATGATTAAATAATGGCCTAAATAGAAAAGTAGTGGGAACTGTATGGTGTAATTCACTATAACTTTTTGAGATCCGGTGTATCGGTAACAGCAGATTTTATTGTGAAGAACTTCGAACAATGATGGCGAAACTCTCAGAGATACAACCCGGACTCGTCAACCGACCTTCACTATTATTGTTCCATTATAACGCAAGCCCTCACACTGCTCAACAAATCGTTTAAACATTACAAGACCTACAGTAACGGCCATATACCATTTTTTTTAATTTTGTTCTCAGGAAGCGGGACAAAATACCTTCATAGACTTTGCAGAGTCCAGATAAGACATAAACAATCTTTGCGATAGAACTCTAAGGGTCTTTTTTCGAGGTGGCAGAAATGTATAGATAATAAGGGTAAATACTTCGATTAAATAAATTAATTTTTTTCTTAAAAAAAATCCAAACCTGCCAACATTTTCGTTTAACGTATGCAACCGGTTCTGATCCAACTTAAGTATAGCCAGCTTGGAAAGATCGCCGATACCGTCCGGAACAGTCTCGAGCATGTTCTGCGATAGATGCAAATCAGTCAAGGAGCAAAGACCTCCAATTTTCTCCGGAAGTTTCTCTAACTTATTCTCACTAACGTCCAAACAAACTAACGCCTTTAAGTTGCCTATCTCCGGAGGTAAATACTGCAGTTTGTTGTGGTCCAACCATAGCTCTTCGAGTGCGGGTAGCTCACCGATAAATCCAGGCTGAAAGGCAGAAATTTAAAAAATAATTTTAACTTTCGGTGCGGTGCTATAAATAACGTATGTAAAAATCAGAAAATATTTTTATTTTTAAAATGTCTAATACCATTGTCTTAGCGTCGTGAGAATTTGAATGTAATCAACAGTAAATAGACTTGCATAACTGAATTTCATGACTTCCGTATGCAAGTTAATTATTAAGAAATTTGGGTGCTCGACTTTGTGGTCCTTTTTATTAATACTAAGTAACCGTCAAACAATTTTAAATGTCTCATAGGCAATTAATTAGTACTAGTCAACATAACGAGCAACAGCATGACGTAAGTATGATTCAATAAAAAACTCTGAAAACTCACCAATTCTTCTATTTCATTGTCGCCCAAATCTAGCCTTTCCAACTTTGTCAGGTTTTTTAACGACTCTGGCAACGACTTCAGCAAGTTTTCCCTCAACTCCAATGACTGCAGTGATACCAAACTGAAAATAATAATTAGTCGAGTCATCAAACAGTTGGTATCACAGCACGAGAAACGTTTTAAATAATGTCAATTATATACAGGGTGGATGTGACGTTACCTTACCTTACCTTAACAGCCAAGAAACAGTCCACTGCAGGACATAAGCATGGGGTATGAGAGATGTGCTATGGGAGATCCATGAGCCTTCTTATTTTTTTCTTACCATAATCGCCACGCTCAACAATTGGATTAGCGATCGCAGTACCAGACACGTCGTACCTTAGACACTGCTGCCGTCATAGGTAGCCTTCATTTTAGACTTGTATTTTTCGAGACGATTATGCCGCTATATCTCGGTAGTCATTGCTATGGGTGACGGATTTTTACGCCGTGACCATACGGATATGACATTACAACATTAAATTTAACCTCATATTCTACAAGCTATTTCTAAGTCATTCACCAAATATCAATTATATATATTATATGAGTACAATAGTCACAAAACATTTTTTACTAGAACTATTTGGCTTTTAAATTTATAAAAAAAAAAGGGTTCTTTTATTACTTTCGTAAAAAAATTTTTTCTCTATTTCCAAATAACTAATAAATTTGATACTAAACGCCAATAAGGTCAACCGGTCTAATAGTTTTACGCGAAATAAGATATTATCTTATTCTCACTATTGATAATATCTATAATTTTTCAATGAAGTGGTTTAGGGAGTAAGGGTCCTAAACCTCCTCCTCTGTTTTATTTTTGCAGGATCTCTTCTTTTATTCTAAGATAAAATTACTGTTTAACCTTATTAATTTACGTTCTACTTCATCGAGACGGCAACGTGCACAGATATTTGGCCTTGTTTAATTAGAACAATGTCTGTTACATTAGCAGACATCCGCAAAATCGCGTGCTCTATATTCTAAATTGTTTGTTTATCTAGTTTAAAATATTGGCATATACATATACAAACTTAGCTTAGCAGCCTGTCTACGCCTTAGTATATGTAAACGTATAATGTGCTGGGTGATTTTATTGTTGATATTAAAATTATAGTTTAGCCGCCTAAACTTAAGATTAGCTTAAACCAAACCACTAAAATGTAACTACTAGACAAATCTTAGGATTCTTACGGTGCGTAAAATATTTTTGAGCGACTTTGATTACGCTAGTTTGAGAAGGGCATGTAGCCTTCTAGACCCTCCTAAATGCGACGAAGATTACTCAAGAATGAGGTTTCTTGATACCAAGGTCTCGAATTAACGAAAGGACAAAAAACGCCGTCAGAACTGCGGTCATGTACTAACGCGTTTTTGCAGTCTTGACGACACATAGCGACGAGGGGAACACTTTGAAGTTTTAGTCGGTAGAAGTCTAAATAACTCTTTACTATGTAATGCAAAGAGTTTCCTTATGTAAAAGAATATGAAGAACACTTAATATGCAGAACGAGCGAAGCCCATTATATCCAACGTGTAGATTCGGTGAAGTTAATACTGTTCGCCGTTTGGCTTTTACAGCTTCATTCATCTCCGAGCTCGCGGGTTCGAAGCCCCAAGTGTGATTTATCTTTTATATAAATAAGATGTCTATACCCGTCCAATGTAGGTTCAAGTCTCAACTCGGAAGGCCGAGGAATGCATATCGGTGAGAAAAAAAATGTAGCTAATTAATAAAATTTACTTCCGGAAAAGTCTATATTCTCGAGGGCGTCAAAAACAGATGAATCGTTTCCAAGATGAGAAGGAAAAACACTGTTTTTTTTGGTTTTGTTATAATAAAATAAAGGCATGAAGGGTTAGAAAAGTTACTTCGAAATCACAGACTAAACTTAAGTTGAGCCTTTAAATTTATAAACAACATTTGCCTTAAAACAATTAAATGCTCAAAATTTCGGCAGAAAAATGAAGATTCACGGACAAATATACGTTAAAAAAGTTTAACTTTTTCCATTCAGCTCGACTTCTAACAAACAAATCATGGACAATCAACATCGGAAAACTTTGAACGCAATTTTCTCGAAACAATTTTTTTCACGTTGGTGACCACTGTAACTCAAAAACTAATCGATGGATTTTGATCAAACTTTGACATCTTATTTTTTGGCATTAAAAAAATCTTTAATCGAAGGATTTAAATTTTTGTAAAAATTACTATTTTTTAACAATTAACTAATGATGAATAAAGGTCGAAAATCGAGGTTTTAAGTTTCAGAAACCGCCATTTTGTGAATTTAAAAAAAAATCGATTACAGACTAGATATATTACTTAGCTAAGGATTTAATTTCTTTTTTTTTATTCCGATGATCCAGAAGGCTGTTCTGATGGTCAACGCGAAGTACTACTCGAAGAAGAGGGTCCAACAAAGTTGGCGATATTTTAATAAATAATTATAATTTTATTTTTATTTTTAATGAAAGATATATGTAGTCAAAGCATTAATAATAACCTCTGTAAAATCAGTTTTTTTAAATAAATATTGATGGTCCTTTTTTTACGCTTGTGACTGCATCATACCCACGTAATTTAGCATGATCCTAGGTTAAGGCTAAGATAAAGTTTCTTTTAGTGCAGTTTCGTAATTAGTCTAAATACTTATGATGGAAACCTTTGTCTTTATAGCAATTTGCAATCATCCCAGAAAAATATGAAAGTACCTTCTTATTCCATGAACATTAATCGGTTTTATGAAAAATCATTCTCGAAGAATATCAGCTTCAATAATGAGGCTTTTTTACAGAATAATAAATAAAACTATCCAGTTTTCAGTTATATTAATTAACTTATATTATTACGCCAGTAGAGTTGAAAGACAATGCTTTTATTATTATTAGTACCTAGGCGACCGCTCATTGTTAGTAAAGTAACGTAACAGCCTGTACGTGCCCACTGCTGGGCAAAGGCCTCCTTCTCAAATACTAGTAATCAGAGATGGTTTAGGAGCCGGGAAGGCTGCTCCAGTGCGGGTTGGCGGGCTTCACATATCCTCGAAATAATAATTATTATTTCTCAGACATGCAGGTTTCCTCACGATGTTTTCCTTCACCGTTGAGCACGTGGTAAATACAGCACTTAAAATTATTATTAACAATTTTAGTGGTGCCGGCACCGGATATCGAACCCAGGTCACTCACGCTCTATGACACTAAAATGAGCACCCTCAGCACTAGGCTACTACGGCACTTGTTAGTACGTAGTAGCTTTGCTCGGCGTCTTTCGAGTTTGCCAGTTGTAAAGTACCAGTTAAAGAGTCACTTAAGGCATATGGCAGTCGAATGTAAATTACAAACGCAAAGCCACACTTTGAGTATACTGGTTTCTCAATATTTCTAAGAGATTTAATTCATTTATTAATTATTTAATAAATTTTTGTTAAAACGAATTTTCTCGATGATGACACCTACGGAGTAATGTAAATGCCCACTACTTGCAGGTGACATGCAGGTTTCATCACGATAATTTCCTTCATCGCCGAGCACGTGGTAGATTCAGCACTAAAAAATGCTATTAACAATTTTAGTGGTGCCGGCACCGGGGATCGAACCCAAGTCACTCACGGTAGTTAAACTGAAGCGAACGCTCTGACCATTGAGCCAAAAAAGGTTTTAATACAGCTTAAATTGCAAACATTGTGAAACCCTAGCCGCTTTCCATAGAAAAAACCCCGAGATGCTCGTAATATACTCATATACTTAGATTCGTCATCCATTATCTTCCCGTAAGTAATGTTTATAGTTGAAGCTCCTAGGAAAAGTAGACTAACATACTTTTGATAGCAACTATTCGTTCTTAGTACATAACTTGCATTTTTCTTACTAGCGTGTGACTAATGCCAGCGTAAACGGAAAGAATCATGTATCCTATAAGAAACTTTTTGTGGCACATGCCTTGGCCCCAAATGATAGTGCGTCATGTCGTGTGACCATTATTTTATAAGATTTGCAAACAACTTAGAAACACAATAGAAGAGTGACAGCGTCCCCAAAATGGTTATTATGTGTGTAATTCAATAAAAAATTATAACTTTTTGTCTACTACTTAATTACATACAATAATTGTAAGGAAAATTAATGCTCCCTATTTTGCCTGTCATTAAAACAACTGAATAAATTTACGGCAAATATGGTTGATTGGCAGATGAATGGCAGTCTACTTCAGGGCACAATGCTCCTTCTTTTTCTACAGTGGCTTACTTATACGTGTAAATTAAGCGTGGTTGAACGAGCTGTAAAGATAAGATTTCCTTCAAGCGGTCAACAACCTCGACTACTGAAGAAAAAATCGTGAAATTGTTAACAAATACCAACAAACCAACGTTATTTTTTTTTGTTAGGTAGCTGAGATCCGATGTTTTCATTCATTTGTGCGTTGAGTTCTGCGAATATTGATAGATGCCTCAAACAAAACAAGAGTTGAATGAGACATTGGGGATCCAAATCCAGCCAGCTAAAAAAAATTAAGGTTTCAGCGTCCGCTGGTAAGACCATGGTCTCTTGTTTCTAGGACAAAGCCAACCCGAGATTATTTAGCGTCAATTGATAAATTCTCCACTGATACAAAAATTAAACGATATGAAATGTCGCCTGCGGGACTTTTTTTTTTTTGATTGAGACAATTTTTTACGGGAAGGCGTATTTGTATCAGAGATAATTACGATTTACACATACTCTAAAATATGGAGTTCCACTGCGTTTCTCAATGTAAGCTATTAACACACAACACCTCATTGGTAATTCAAATTTTTTAACTAATTCCTTATAAAAATGATAATTTTCCTTCCGTTGAATAAGGATTTTGAAGTTTCACACGGGGCGAGGGAAAGGGTACCGCAATGTTGAGTTCGTTTCGCCGCATCCCATAATTACGATTAAAAAGAGGTCATAAGCATTCCGGTGGTCGGTACATACGAAACTCATGGAGTTTATATATAATCGAGTGAAGCGTTGCAGAGAATGAAAGAAAATTTAAGTATTTACGTGTACGATTGATCTCGAAGAAAATAAACTTCCTTTACGTATCTTATCTTAATACTTTAAGCGAGCAATTCTTGTATATGTATACAAATGTGGATACGACAATATGTAATATATGAAATTGATTTCTCGGAAACGTCGCTACACCAACTATTTTTTAGATGTGACCAAATTTTTGTATTTAGAAGTGTTACTTTCCAAGTTTATAGTGCGACCAGAATTCTCCTTTTTTTTTACTAAAAATATGTGATACTAATATGATCTCTCTAAGCGACAAGAATTGGTACATGACCAAAATATGAGCTAACGCAGCCATCTTAAAAAACGTCACTTTGTCTGTTCGCTGCGTTTTCTGTTTGAATATTTCCCGTGTTGAAACACAAATAATTTTAAATATTACACCTTTTATTAAATATTGAACATACGTTTTCATACTAAAATCAAATTTAATACAATTACCATCAGGTGAACCGATTGCTCGTTTGCCACCTTTAAATATTTTCAAATTACAATTTAATTTAAATCTCGAAAAAAAAATTTTTTCTCGAAAGTCTACATAAAGTACATCTACCATTGCATACACTAGCAATACATAAATGTTTAAGCAAGTAATTAAAATTATGGTTTAGGTATAGACGTTTGAATTACTTTAGACTTACTAAAGGAGTATTTTGAAAAGTTGTAACTTCGAAATTGAAAAGTGAAATCTCACAAATTTGTTAATTGCGAGATACCTATTTCTAGGTGATGTCTTTCAAGGCTTGTTAGATCTCAATTAAGGAATGTATCAAGGAAACGTATTTTTTTTCGCAAACAAGCATTTTTTTAGAAAAAAAAGTTTATTTATGTTAATTGATAAATATTTACTGTCAATGTGTATAAGCTATAAAGTAGATCCAGAAACAATTTGAAAAAAATATTGTATAGAGAACATAAAAACCTTATAAAATAAAAACCTTTAGTTGATGAAAAGGTTTTATTGTTTAAGTAATAACAAAAACAAATAACTCTAAAGGGCCTCTTCTAACTTTACATAAGTAAAGAGGTATACATTTTTCACATTACTTCGATAAGTAAAGAAAATATACAACTAGAAACAAAGCTTAACTTTCGCCTATTTAACAATCAATGAAATTTCATTCGAAGAGAGCGACGCATTGACCGTTGCGTAATCATTAACCCGCATTATAGTTACTGATAGTACGCAGGAGCACGCACTGCGCACGAGGCCACATTCCTAAACAGATGTCAAACTACTTAGCACTCTTCGAGGCTGATTTTACGCAATTGTGTAGAATAACCATAGTAATTTTACACCTGCTAGGGTACTAAGCCATTACATTAAAACGAACAGAAAACCTTACATGTTACTACTACCAGCATAAAAAACGATTTTTAATAACATCTAGGATACGTAGCTCTTCTTGAGTGATAACAAGTTCGTCTAGATTTCAGAAAATTACGAATATAATCATGGACTTATTTACAGCATTAGTAAACCCTAGTAAAAAAAAGCCGCCAAAGCACAATCGTACTACACACACGCGCGCGCACACGAACTCATTCCCGTAATTCCTGCCGTAATGCTAACTTATTAATGTTAGTATTAGAATGAGCAATATATTTTTGGTTTTAAAAAACATTTAATTTGGTTAAATATTGGGTGGATATTATCATTTTAGGACATATTACGATACGCAACAGAATTAACTAACTATAATAATCATATCATTAAATAAATCCCAGTACCTTTATGTATAGTTTGCATTTCAAAATATAAAGTGTGTTAAGTTCTTTCCCAGACGTTACATTATATTTAACCACGAAATTCATAAAATAGCTATAGTTTTGATCCCGAAATTAGGTTTACAGCGGCTGTAAAAAGCTCATTTCGTTATCGAAACCAAGAAGACGCTATTAAACGCACGGGTTGCAACAAATTAAATAAATTCAGGATACATAATATTTAAATTTTAAATAACTTTATTTCATCTAACCTTTCCCACTGTATTAATAAAATGTATTCTAAATTAGATTATTTTCAAAATCATCCTAAATTTTTTGAATAAATCTTTCAACCTTTTATTCTTTTGGTTGTCGTTAGAGGAAACTTTACAAAGGGAAATTTACTTCCGCTTTACTCTTTTTTGAATTTGTAAACAAATAAAAGCAGCTAGCGGCTAAATCGAACATGCGGTTCGAACCCGTATTTGTGTAAAGCAACCATCGGAGCTTTACTCTTGGACCACACCTTTGCATAAATTTTATCGTCTTTTTCCTCGATGGCTTCTTCTTCCAGTCAGTTCCAGTCATAATAGCGATTATGAAAGCGTAGAATCATTCTTCGGTGATTTTGGCGCCCTATTCTTTATAATCAATTCAATAAAACTCCTTGACTATTCCAAAAACTGTAACCATAATTTTTCTGACTATGCGGTCGACGCTGGTTCTAATACCTTTAACATTTTAAGAGTGGTGTAACATATTTGTGCCGTTGCATGGACTCTTATTTTGACTAGAGATCAAATTGATAAACCCATGTCTCATTCCCATCCGCTCCAAACCTTAGTATTATTCAAAACAATACACATAGTCCCTTCTAGCGTTCCATGGCAGATGCCCGAGGTTGGTAAGATGTTTAAAAACATTAATCGCAGTAAAATATTCTCTCCACTCGTATTTGTTAAAATGATGACATCGCTTAAACAATTTGCAACCAGATATGGAGCGTAACTTCGTTAATTTAAGCTCGAGCCCCGCCGAGTATTATCTCTTATAACTCGCATTCGGGTCAGTAAAAGTAACTGACAAAAAGTAGTCAAGATAGCTATTAAACTGCCATAAGTATTAGCATTTATAGTAAACTTCAATGACGTAAAAGTCCGAACAACATAATTTAGTTAGTATTCGATCTTTTTTATTGTTCATTTTCAGACTGTGCGGTTTAGGTTCTAGATGAGCGCACTACCGGTAACCTTGCACTTGAGATATTGCTCCCCATTTCTAGTCTGTAGGATTTGGGTTTGGCATGGTCGGATGGAAATTGGAGATATGTTTAGAGAATGCAGTATCACTTAACAGGAACACTGTGATTTGACGATTATTCATTCAAAGGTGAATGGCGTCTGTGATATTTAATAACGCCGTAGCCTGGATTGGTCACAGTACGACCAATCTAAAGCCGTACTGGAGCGGATTAAGTATTGATATTACTTGTACCAAAGAGGCGTTCTAGGACTTTGCAAAGGAAAGGAAGAATCGAAATAGGAGGATAATCGGGAAAGAAAGGATAGATTTTCCTTTCATTATGGAAAAATATAGGATGTGTGTGTTACATAGGACACAATGTTAGGCAAGGGAATGATATTTTTACAGCTGAATGGAAATTACCTAAACACAAAAAGAGGAAAATCAGTAGTGGGAAGCAAATAAGATTGTTGATTTAGTAACAGTCAACAATCTTACTCAACTTTATTATTATCTATGCAAAAAGCAAGAGCTGGTTAAACAAATTTAAATCTAGGTTATACGTAATCGAACTTAAGCGTGATTTCGTAACTTCTGCAGTCCTTTAAATTTCCAAACACATCTTGGATCTTTTCGTTTTGTACAAAATTGTGGAACGACTTCGTACGTCTCACACATCTTATTCCATTGACTCCGTAAGAGCCTCTCTTCCTACGGATCTTGTTATCGAGATCATTGGTTCTTTATTTACTAGATTAGGACTATCCGTACATCAACGCTACTGTTAAGTTAGAGAACAAGTAAATTCATATCGTAAATATCTACGGAAGACATCGACAGAAAAGGCAAAGTCGATGCACTTTGGTACAAGGGACCTGTCGCTGTGAGTAATTAACGGGATAAAAACGTCTCGTAGCTATACTTAATGCCCCATAATTATTTTCAATATACGTTACGAACATAAAGTAATTGCATGACTGATTGATAGGTGACGATCAAGTTCCAGCTTGTGATAATGGAGAGACAAGGAAAACAACATATTATGAGTAAGTACCAACAAGACCGTTTGCGCTAACCACATCAGTAAGGTTATACTTTAAAACAAAGTCGAAATGCACATTTCTCTGTGTACTGGCTTTATAACTTCAAAACTTCTAAGTGGATTTCAATCCAGTTTTCACCATTATTTAGAAAATAACATGAGGTAGGAAATTCACATTTAGTTTACAGATCTGCCGTACAAAGTTCGCTATTTCTAATATTATAAAACTGTAAAACAGCTGTGTCTGTACATTAAAAACATTAAAAAAAAACCCTTTGGATAAGATATACTCCTATATAATATAGAAGTTATAAATAAAGTTCCAAGAAAAAAAAAATTTTTGCCTATTCATCTGTTTGTTCCGGCATCACGCAAAAACGACCCGTTCGATTTTGATACGGTTTTCACTTTTATGGTTACTCAACTAAAAAATAAACTGCGATACTTCTTATCCCATGAATATTTCGGGATCGACCAGTACGGGATACTAAACTCCAAAAATACTAAAACAATTGGATGGCTTATACTTTTCGAAAGTATTTGACGTAAATTAAGACATACCGGGATAGACCAGAACGGGATTAATATCATAGTAAGTGCCTGAATGGGCTCATACACAAAAACTACAGAACGATTCAATTGTTACATTTTGTTCGGAAGCCCATAAATATAGAATGGGTTTATTTAACACAAAACAAAACACACGTTTACAAAATTGTAAAAAAGATGTATTGAAGAAATTTGAAAAAAGTGATGAGAAGTTGAAAAAACGACGCATTAAAAATTATTACATATAAAAAAACTGCCTCACCAGTTATTGATACGGCCTTGACTTTAAGTTTAAAAAACTCTCAGGAAGTTAAATAAAAATTGATGTCGATTTTTTTAACAATATAAGTTTAATAAAATCAGTATAAAAACGAAAGAATTAAAAGAAAATACATTTCATTTTGTACATAATAACTATATATTATGTAAAAAATGTAAATAAAACCTTAGATTAACGTATTTATAATAGTATGTAATGTAATCTAAAACTAAATAATATCCATTTCACAAACGACAACAAGAAAACTTTTATGCTGAAAGTAAAATAATATAGGTACTTAAATAATGATATACTTGAAACCTTTGAAACATTATTTTACCCAAGTTGAACTCCGAGGAGTCTATACAAAAGCCGACCGAAACTTTCCAGCCAACTGTCGCTTTCGCCTTTTAATACCGACTGCAACTTTTGCTAACTAAGACGTGACTTGTTTGTGTTAATAAAAATAACCTTTAACATATTGCTAAATAAACTTTACGACGTAGGAGTTCGCGGCGTGGAACATCGTATCTGCACAATCGCGAGCAATACGTCGAAATTAAACATATAGATGGATATAAATGGTAAAAAAGATCATGTATATAAATAATGCAGGGTTCAATACCAAATGGTAATCGGATGTGTCCTCTTCATTAATATAATGATCTGTCTCAAATTCTACAAACCAGCAAACATAGCTGACGACTTTTAACTCTTGTTACCGGTTCCTAACAATATAAACATAAACGGTAAATTACATAACGATACTGCTATATAATTTATATTAACATAACAGTACTGTTATGTCATTTATCGTTGTAATATAAGTAAATAAATAAAATTGAAAATTGGATGAAAGACCACAATTCGGAGATAAATTTTTATAAAACAAAAATAATGCAGTTTATACTCGATTAAAAAGCTGAATTATATATTAACTTTAGTTACAACGGGATTCCTCACGAAATAGTCTGAACATTTTCGTTACTCGGAATTATCATTGATTCAAACATAAATTTGAAGGCACATATACAGAAAATAAAATCGGAATAATCGTTTATATTTTTATACGCTTTACCGGAAATTAAAAATCAATAAACCTAAGAACGGCCACCACCGTATATACTACACCCACCTATTTACTTTATGCATTTACTCATGGAAAGAAAGTAAAGAAAGAAAGACAGAAACTTTTTTTATAACATCACAATTAGTTTATTAATAAAACAATTAAAAGAATAATAAGAACTAAAAAAACAACATGATTTTAGAAAAAAACGCGCTTCTGTGATGCAACAAATGGGTCTACCACTCAGTTTATGTTACGGATTCCCGCAACACTGATTTTCAGCGCAACCTCATGCCTAAGCTACGTGACGTGGTGATATTGTGGTGCATATTTAATCGTCACTAATATTAAGCAAACTGAAAGCTGTAAGCCACATTTTAAAAAAATTTACTTCCATACTTTACCGAGCATTTGAAATATGTATGTTTGTAAAACGATACTCGGATTTTCTCATATAGGAAATAAATCGTCGTTATGATTCGGGCCGTAATTTTAACTTAGTTATGACGTCATCTAAACTTAAATTGCATAGTTCAGGACCCTACTCTATGTCTATAAATATATAAAACATTAGCACTACGAATAAAAAAAAATTAAAAGATAAAAATATTTATACAATTAAGAGCATTTCTAATAGAAAATACATACTACCGCATTGAAGAATATTTTGAAAAGTAACAGTATTAGATGTCTGCCTCTCATACACATTGCCATGCCCGCCAGGGTCTATAGTGTTTAATGATATTACTTAATGGTACTATTGAACATTTTAAGTAATGCAAATAAATAAATATAATATTTAACAAACACATCTTGGATCTGTTTGTTCGCGTGGGGCAAATATATTCATTTCTCATACTAATCACAATAGAAAGCGAAAGAAAGCAAGTGTAATTGGAGACATGAAGAAGAATTTTGCCGAGAGCTTCATCATCATCAGTCTGTTTAATTGTTACCGGAACGCAATAAAACATAACCATACCAAGCAATTAATTGCTTTTTGCACAAATATTGTACGGGGCACACTAATAAAGTGCTCATAATAGTTAGCGTGCATATCCGAGAGGTTAGGGGATCTACCTCCTAATTAGAACCCTCGAGTTGGATCCTCTATGGATAGCTCGTATCGATGACTTTTTCGAAATCAATACCGATTTGTATCGTTGACCTGGACACTAAGACGGGAACAGTTTGACCATCTGTCACTTTGTCCCAAATAAGTTCTGGTGAAAAGTTGGTTGAAAAAATTTATATGTTTAGACCTCTAACCACCCCAGTATCTGTTATACGGACGTGAGAGGTTTTTCTGGTATGCAGTACTAATGCTCCTCCATAACACTAGCCTGTAAAATCTATATTCTGTAATATCAGACGGATTATCCAACGTAATCCGGTAGCCAGTCTCCTGTCAGCTGTCAGCGAGAGTATAGCAAGTCCAGAAAGAGATGGATTTATGAAGTTAATTATGTCGCAACTAAAAGGTCTGTTTCACAATGACGAAAAAAGATCTTACCTTCCGAAGTCGCTAGGCAGGATGGTTAGCGACATGTCGTTGAGGCCCAGCACGGTGAGGGCGCGCAGTTGGCTGAAGCCGGCCGGCAGCCGTGGGATCGGGTTGCTACTGAAGTCCGCAATCTGCAGCGCTCGCAGCTTTTTAATGTCCTCAGGGATGTCAGGAATATCTACAATGAATATTTCATAAGTGAGTAGAAAAATGGAGAAATTTTTAACGAACTTAGTGTTTCCATAGCCTACTTATAATATTTATGAATTCTTGGGTAAGAGTAAAAGTAACTTTATCATGATCTCCTTATACGATGCGGATGATTTTTTACCGAGTTGAAAACAGGATATTCTTAATTCGAGAAGACGGACACAGCTGCAATTAGATGCGGTTCTAGGACATTTCTCAAGCTCAGTTCGGGATTATTTGAATCAAAATTAGCGGTAGAGGAGGTACTATTGTCTGGCCGCCAAAAAAACCCGATCTTACACCTCTGGATTTTTTTTTCCGTGGGTACATGAAACAAAGTATACTCCTTGCTGATTGAAAGGCGTGAGCAATTAAATAGTAGAATTATCGCTGCTGCGGCGGAAATATAAGAAAATCCTGCCGAATTGCGTCGAACAATAAAAAGTGTATACGGGCTTTTATGAAGGCCTTTGTTTGCTTTCAAGAGGGTAAGAGAATTATTTTTTAATCAATAAAGGTTATAATGTAATAAATGATTTGATTAATGGCATCAGCACTATTATTTTATTATTATTATCATCTTTTTGTTTTTAATTTGATCTATTTATACATATAATTTCTTAAAGTGTAATCTGTGGTTTCTAAAAAAAAATTGCTTTATTCTTTGTTTATGTGACTATTTGCACGATAACATAACTGAAAACCTCGGTTTCGTGTTGTGCTAATCGTGGATTAGCGGTAACGGATAACGGTTAAACCGATTTGACGTGGCTTTCACTAGAAGGAAGAAGAGTAACACTGGCTGTCTATATATACGTGATAGAGCCAAGCGGCGGCTTATGCTGCTGCTCGAAAGGGCCGGCTCGACCGGATTACCGGCCTCGCAGAATACCGTGAAGTAGAGGCATCTTGTGCTTCTGCGTCTCGTTCGGTGAGTGAGGATCGGAGGCCCACTCCTTCCCACTCCCTGCCCATCCTCCCTCCCATCTCCCAAATACCCTTAAAGGTCGGCAACGCACCTGCAGCATGTCTGGTGTTGCAGATGTACGTGGGGGACGGTAATCGCTTACCATCAGGTGATTCGCTTGCTTGTTTGCCGTCTTTCTCATGAAATAAAAATTACTTTTATCAAGGAAATGTTAAAGGATTTCTTCTCGAAAATAAAAAAATATCCTTTAAAATTAGAGACGTGATCTGTGAAACTGCATCTGCCACTGCGACATACCTAATGCATACCTGCCCTCGCGGGGAAAAGGGCAGGCAATGACGGGCTTGCACTCACTAAAACCTGCCGCTATTCCACATTTATATCTTACATCTGTATGCGAAATAATAAATTTAAATATCTCGAGGAAACTTTCTAGCTAAATTTTAAAACCTTTTAAACCTCCTTGCAAGCTCGATATGAGGTCGGTTAAGAATTTCGTCATCGTCTCGTAATTTAAATGACACTTCATAACCAAAAATAGCATCGACAACCTACGAATTAAGAGGTCCATAATATCATAATGTAAACGTATACAAAAGGCCTAGCGGGGAGGTCATTTAATTGACACGGATGCAGAAGTTCTTGTCACGTATTAATTTACAATTACACAATAATTTAAATTGTTAATCAAAACAATGTACTTACAAATAATACCGCCATGCTTTAAAAATATAATTAAGTATTTGAATTTAAACTATTATTTAAGGATTTTATCACGTTTAATTTAATCTAATAAATGCCAAAATAAAATTCCAAATCGTGTTAGAGGCAAATAACTCTTTAGCCTAGATATCTTAGTAATTAGAAATCCTAATAACACCTTAAATCACACTGTGTGCAGGAAAATTACCTGTACCGACCAATATGTAAACGGTGAATCACACCATCATCCATCGCAGCTACCTACCGTGGGAAGAAAATCTTTGTTTCAGAGAGCACGAAGGATCTGTGACAGTAAACACTTGGCCGCCGAGGTTCAGCATGCCAAGCAAATACTATACAACAACAAATTCGGGTTCCGCGTCTACGTCACAGTGACGCTGAGTTATCATACATTAGAGGCGTCACGGACAAGATTGCCTATATTTTAAAGCGAGTTTCGACATTTTATTTAAATAATTACGAATATTAGATAAAAAATATTGGCTTTAATTCAGTTTTGAGTAAATGATAGAGAAAATGTTAGAAGCTTGCGTGTGTTACAAGTGTAACATTTGCATGTATTTATTTATCAGATATTAGAGTGAAGTAAATAATTGAATGATATAGTGAATCGTGAGCTAATTACATAAGCCTCTGTTTTAATATGTATCGAGAAACCGGAGTATTTTGCAAATCATTGACACATATGTTTTTGTACACCAGGCCATTATGTTGCGAAGTGAAAGCCTCCATCACTTCTTTATGTCTTATGATCGTTGCAAGAGTTGTCTAAGGAAATTAATAGTAGAGAACATGGACAGCATGCGAGCTGAGAATAGGTAAAATCTATAAATGATGTGGTTCCCCCCTACCCAGCATTCCCCTTAAATATCTAAAAATACTTTCTTTCACAAGGAGGTCCGTGGTCAATAGTGACTTGAAACTAACACGATAAAAACGATGACATTGAACGTACAAAACAAATTAGTCTAACCATCATTATTTTAATAAACAATCATCATGCTTGTCATTCCTAAAGGTAATGAGTGATTGCGAATCTCTGAGGCATGATTACATCATCAAAGGGGCTTCCGCAACCCACTTTTCGTCTGCCGGATGTTGTCGCTGAATTGGTTTCCCAAGATTGATGAGAGATTTATATGATGATAAGATAGAAGCTTTTCCCTTGGTTAGCCACCTCTTACGACACCGTCCACGGCAAGAGACGGGGTAACAGATTCTTGCGATGGTACCGGACGGCAACATATGAGGGAATCAATACTAGGCATGCAAAAACATAAACACACGTGAAAAAACATAGGAGAACAAATCATCCCAATTTCCACTAATATACTCGTAAGTAGTTACAAATCATGTTCCAAATAATCAGCGGAAATTGAGGCAGGGACTGACTAATTGTTTCGTTAAAACACACGTTCAATTTGAAAATATGCCGTTTGATATGAAAAACTATCGTGTAGTATATATAACGCATTGGCGGTTGAAAATGAAACTAATGTAAGCATATTATTTTATATCGGAGAGTGACCTACATACACTTTATTTGAGACTTTACTTAAAAATACATGTTATTGAATAATATTAAAGTAGTTATTTTATGTGTGTTCGTGTCTTATAAATATGTCAAGTAAGTTAAAATAGGTCAAAGTTTTATGTAAAAATAAAAGAAATTGGAGAAGTCGTATAATATATTCTAGTTAGACAACCAACGTAATACATACTTGTTAATACTTGTAAGTAAAGGAAAGTAGCATCCTGTAAATATAGATCGGTGCACCTGTAACGTAGGTAACATTACAGGTGCACTGGTCAAAGGCCTTCTCTCAATGTTTGGGAGGATTTTGGAGCCACTCTGCTTTAGTGCAGATTTGCGGACTTACATGTTCTCTAAATAAATATTTTATTACTTCTTCAGCAGGTATATAGACCTCAGTATCGCTAAGGGATCACATTGATTTGATTCATTTGAATCATAACGATTTGCTGTCAAAAGGATTATACAATTAACCATCATCATACTATACAAATATATATCATAAACATCATACTTATTCTAAAATGTTATATTACAATGCGTTGTAATATTCGTAAACAAAAATTAAGCTTTCCCAAATCGGTAGTTAATCGAAAACTATCTGGTTGTTTTAATCGTTTTAATTCAGAAATTTTCAAGCTGGTCGTGTTGTTAACGGTAGTGCGACCCGGTTTCCGGTTTGCGGGCAACCGGACCGTCATCGTCATCAATTATTGTTTGCTCTATAGGGACCGACGCATAATCTATGAGCGTTTAGTAAACAACACTCATAAATAGGTCAAATTAAACTACGATTGACTTGAAAGCGGCAAAATAAATAGGTCAGGCTTGTACGAGCGATGTTTCCTGCCAACCGAATGAACGTCGCCTGCTTGGAGAGGATTATTAATCTTGTAAAAGGGGAAAATTATCTGCGACGCATATGATAATTAATATGATTTCCTTTACAAAGTGTAATATTCACGTCGTATGCACAGACACAAAAACGTTTAATCTATTCAATCAGGTTTGAGTGCTTGTGTCATTAATTGGGAGCAATTAGAATCGAAGCTTTAACGTGTCATTACAATGGAATTTACATTCTTACAAAAGTCATGATTTATGAAGAATGCCACCAAAATATCTAAATAACCATGCAAAATATGCTAGCGGCAAAACACCCGGACGGGTGCCTTAAATTCGTAGCGATCGCCAATGCGCCTGTTAAATGTAACTATTACGGAAATCTCTCCATAGAGGCTTTTGTTCGGCAGTGAACTGTTTCCAGACTTATAATAGCGGTTAATTCTTGACGTATTTAAGCAATAGAAATCTATTGTTATGACACGTCAAGGGATAAGAGGTGATGCACATGACTTGCTTCAATATTTTTAAAATAAAAGTATTAAAAGTATACGTCAACATCTGTATTCAATCGTATAGCCTTGGGCTTTTCTCAAGTTTCCTAAAATTATAACCTAATATAAAAACGTATTGAGTTCTAATAAAAACAGAGACAACCACAACGTTCTTTTGAACCAAACACAAATTATTAGTTTCCGGGTCTGATCCCGTTGAATTGCTTCCCGTGTCTTTGACACTGCATCTTACAGTTCCTCAAATCTTATCGCATTATCTTCACTTCTGTTTGTTAACCGGATGATATTGCCGTGGAGGAAATAGATCAGAAGGAAATCATTAGGTTTTGTGTTGGATGAATAATCATCATAAGTCGTTAACCAACACGATGATTTCCTTTGTAACAAGTGCTTCAGAGTATGAAATTTATATTGAAAAACACGTTGTAGTTATCATATGAGATTCTTAGGTACTACCAGATTATAAGAATAAACAGCCAGCGGGCACAGTCGAGGATATTTTTGGTCGACATCACCATTCCGAAACAGACAAGAAAACAAAATATCTGGACCTGGCTCACGAGGTAACCGACATGTGGGGTGGTATGCCGACCGAAATTATTCCGATCGTCGTCTCTACGAATGTGTTAATCCCATTGCTCCTCGATACTGCTCGCATTGTCCGCCGGTTTCTTTCCCTTTCTCCCTAACCCTCGGCCGCCAAGTCTCCCCTGCGGGACTTCCATTTGGTTAGGTTTGATAAACAATTAAATTTTATTATATATTTATTTTATGGTATTATTATATGTATCTATACGAATTCATATATACAACCCAACCAGATAAGAATATATAGAAATACCCAAAAAAAAACAGCCAGAACAGTTAGTATTCACGTCGCTTTCAATTTCCCACCAGCGTAAACAAATATTTTGTAAAAAAAGATAATAAAAAAAATTGTTATGAATATTGTGAATACATATTGGATTGTGTATAAGGACAAATGAGGTATTGTTATTTGTTTTTACAAATTGAATAAGGACTTTTTATATTACATATAACACACATAAACACACATGAAGTACTAATTTAATATGAACATTGATTTCATCTCAATTATTGCCATTGTTATTCGTGTATTCCTTTAAACCGTTAACGTCTAGTTTCGGTAATCATAATGCGTCATAATTTACTGCATCATAAACGTTACATCATTTATACATATTGCGGCGAAATAAACCAGGCTAGTAAACCTAGAACTTTTTTTATAAAAATCTTTTACAAATGCCAGAAACGTGAACATTGTATAACTTTACTCTTAGCGAGCGGCGACTATTTTAGGAGAGGTATGCGGCTACACACAATCCGTCTTTAAGTGCATCGTTTTGTTCATAAGCAGGGGTGAATGGCTATCCAGAGATGTAAGCCTGCGGCCATCGTTCTTGTACTGTGGAGCGCTCTTTTAATGTTTACACTGAAGAGCCGTATAAAGCGTGATGTTGAATCTGATCGCTTCCGTTCTGACCATTTTGTGTTTTCTGTACAATGAACACTATACGTATATGTACGACTATTAATAAGAAACAATGAAGAATTGAACAGAAACTATTTGCAGCTGTTTATGATGGAATCATAGCCGTGAAAGTAGGTCATCGTTGAGCGATATTGAATAAAAACTTTGATGAACTTTCTGCAGTCTAACAGTGTTCAGAAACGGCGATCAAAACTTGTTTTTGTATATTATATTTTATTAACCTACGATCATTAAGAATAATCAATCACATTTCTCTAATTGTATGGACAATGGTAGCGATATGAAAAAATTCAATTAGTCAACTACTATTTTTTCTTTAGTTACCAAAAATGTTAAATAAATTGAATTGTTGTATATTCAAAACATAAGTCCAACGAGATTTACAAGTATAAACTACAATAAAAGAAAATCGAGAGCTTAATCTAAATTTCAACGCCCACTGGGACTTGTAAACTTATCAAGAAAATGTACCAAAAAATCAAAAGCAAACGAAGTAGGTAAATTACTTTAAGCAGGTTTTTTCCATAACAAAGTATTTCAAAACGTTTATCTACTTACTTTATTACCCAAATCAAATCTATCTCGACTTGCCTATAAATCATAACTTTAATCCTTAAAATTAAAATGCTTGCTATTTTTAAATATTTCTTTTAATTACCCAGGGTCCACCCACAACATAGATTTCTTTATAATATCTCAACCGGTTTTTTATTTTCGCAATCATTAAATTCTGAATAGGTACACACACAGTCACAGATTTCTGCGATATACCAGCGTCTTCCAACACAAATTTTTTCAACATATTCCGCCGTGGTTGCCTCGACAGGCCTGTCTCTGCCTTGTCTAATGCTGTTGTGTCATTTGTAAATTATGATTTTCCCAGGGTAAAAATCCTTGTAGACCAAGAACATTTCTTCCAAAATGGTTTGAGGAGGTTTTCCCTGCTCAGTGAGAAGCTTAATGACGGCGCAAAACTCAATTTTCTAAATTTTTTTGAATGACTTCACTTCATGACTTATTTAATCAACGATGAATAATGATGCGATTGTTTTAAAAGATGATATCTTTATACTTTAAATGAAATGTCTTAATTTGTGCCGGTATTAGTGATCTCACCCCCCTTAACTCCTTTATTTTGGAACTTATTAACACGCCATAGTAGGTACGTATTTAAAACCTTACCTTTAACGCACACAACTAACACGTGACATTCTCTCAGCCGTTTAAAATGAGCAATGTGCATTAAAAGTCACATTGTCGTGCCTGATAGGATTTAATTATATACAATAATTATGCAGTTTGAATAAAAGTACCGTAATTGTAACTGTACACAAATACATCATCCAAGCGTAATTGCAAATAGTGAGCACAAACAACCCCCTTATAAACAACCTAAAAATATTCACCACAGACTTTTTGGTTACCTATTATTTTATGTTGATGATTTGCATGACCATCTAAAGATTTGCTGTTTGCCAACATAATTACCAGATAATCGGGGTCTAGTATCAAATTTCGAAATACAAACGTTCAAATCACAACCGAAAGGTAGGTCACATACCTAGGCTATACCTACTAGGGACGAATGAGTATATTACAGTTATGAGCACCTACTAAGACCTGAACAACAACGACACCTGCTCCATCATCTTCAAATCTCTGTCCTCACACATACTCCTTTAAACTCCGAAATATATAAAAACACAAGGTGCTTGTGGAAATTGGTGGGAACTGGTGAACATAGATGCCTAATTATTTCAAAGCATCTCGAATGCATCTCAACGGTGGACTTGTAAGCCGGGGATCTTATTGAAACAAAATAATATTTGCGCGTTTGTGCCGTTTTTCGCGGATTTCGTTGCGCAAATTTTTTATTTGTTCTGCTTACTAAGTCCCCGTAACGGTAGCTCCATGATCGAGATATTCAATCATCGCTACCCCCCGATTAGCCGAGAAAAGAGAGCTCATGATCTTACCGGCGGAAGGATTCGTCTTGAATTTCGCTTTCGAGCCGTAGGGTCACCGAGCTTAAACATGTCAAGCATGTGCTGCACGACAAGAAGCTTCGGGCTCTGCGCCTCCGTCAGTGATTGAGTGAAGCCGGCCATAGTCGAGCGAGTGCCTGCTGTGTTACCGTATATCAGAGGTGTTATGGATAAGAGTGGGTATTACTTATAGAGTACTTCCATAAGAACATTTTTCAAGCCGGCGAAAAAGATAAGTCAATTTTCCATCTATCAAATGCAATATCCCTCTACATTATGCAAGCTTGACTGTGAATGTGGTTTCTGTTACATAGGGCATAACAAAATATCTGTTAGGGCACGCTTAAAAGAACGCATAGCTGAAACATCGACGCTCTAAGAAGTCTGCAGCCTTAGAAATCAAAAAAATATAATTTCAATAGAGAAGGTGGCTGGGTTTTACCACCGGTTTGGGATCCAGTACTAAATAAAATTAAATCTAAAATATAAAATACTGTGAGCACATTTTGCGTAGATCGGACCAAATTTTTTAATTTAAAGCTGTACTAAAAGTTGACTATGACATCTGGACGTCTAACACCTCAAGGTCCCCCGTGACCGCGGCTGCTGTAAAGTACTCGAAACATCGGGAATTTGAAAACAAAAATTAATATATAAAATAAAATCTGTACATAATAGTCTCATTTGAAATGTTCGTGTAAATACAAGAAATCTTTATAAAAATAAAAAATATTTAAGAATATTTTTTTATAACATTCTTGTGACATGCCTCTCTCGAGTATTCGCGGGTTCTAGAACAAAGGAGTCGAACCACTGGTATGACATATATTTTAATACTGTGGTTGGTATCTGTATGCATTCTGGGTACGCAACGCGCGGATAGTTTTTCATCCTCTAGCGTTCATGTAAAATGTTATGCGTAATGTGCATAACATTCTACATGATGTTTCTTAATTTGTTTTTCTTTAACAAAAAACGTACTATGACACGTCGATCTGATAAAAGATATATTCGTCTTTTTTTAACTATTTCTTCGGTAAATGCTGTCGTCTGAGCGAGAGTAATTTTTAGTGGGTTCCACGTTTAAATTCGGCGCACCGAACGGCCATCTGCAGAATTCGACGGAACATTTACCCAGAATGATTCCCTAAAATATTGATTAACGTGTTCCGAAGTGACATTGTTTCAGCACATAAGCTTAATAACACATATGCTTAGCGCGTAGTTATTTTTTTTCGCTCTACTACCACTCTTCCATCAAACCCCAACAAATAACGTATTTTTTAATAACTAGCAGCAATTAAATTATTTAAAAAAATATCCCGACTGTTTAAAATGTTTCATTCGACCACACTTTTTTGATTCGCAGACGCCATATTTTAATATTATACACTATGGCACTCCCACAATCAAGACGAATTGAACGTCACCTCATATGTTGAACTTCGTCAATCCTTTTAGGCTATAGAGCGTACCAGAGAAATAGACATTGATACACACTCATTAAAACATTGCCCTCCTTCAGGGGTAGTCAGGTAACAAGAGATAATAAGTTTATTATTTAGGTGTCAGGTGTGGAATATCTACATTATACCAGAGTTTATACCGCTTTGTTACTGTTTTTGGAACGTATAACATTTAAACGTGGTAGAGCGGCGGCTTTAGCTGCTGCTCGAATGGGCCGGCTCGACCGGTTTAGTACCACGGCCTCGCAGGATACCAGCGTGAAATAGAGGCACCTTGTGCTGCTGCGTTTCGTTCAGTGAGTGTGATGTTACCGAAGGCCCACACCCCCTTCCCATCGTCCTCTTCATACTCCGTCCCATCTCCTAAATACCATTAAAAGCCGGCAACGCACCTGCAGCACCTCTGATGTTGCAAATGTACGTGGGTGACTAATTTACGTGAACATTTACAATGACATTAATTGCAATTAAACAATTTTTAAGGGTCTTATTAGGATTTAATTATATTATTTATTTAATTATTATTATGCAAGAACCTATATTATTATCGCATGGTCTTAATTTAATGTTCATTTTATAGTTTAACAATATAAACAATTCTAAGGTGTGAAGGGTCTGGTTCTACAATAGCCAACTTGGTGGCCAAGCGGAGCGATTATGACAAATCCTCTCATTAGGAGAGGCCCTGCAGTGAAAAGTTTAAAAGTTTGACGATGAAGAAGAATCACCCACACACAGAAGAACGACAACAGAAGACAAAAGAAATGAAGAACTTTGAACAAAGCATACACTCGTAATATAGCCGCTGCTTGATTTTAATTGTACTACAACTGTTGTTTAGACGTAATATCCGTTGCAGTATAAACTATGCGGATAACAGGTCGGATGAGTAAGGTAAACAAGGAAATAGCTTAACCTCAAACTACAGACAGAATTCTATTAAAATTTAGTGAACGTTTATAGTGCATGTAAATACTACATATAATGCGCCAAAGTTAAAACTGGGGATAAGGGTTGCATTTAAAGTATGTACTATGATCATCATAGGTAGTCGTTATTACTTTAAGAAAATACCTACAGTTTTGAATATCGAAATTATGATGATGGCTCTATTCTTTGGTGTTATAATCAATAAATTGATAGCATTAGTAATATCAATAGAAATTCATAAGTAACATCAATTGTATCATTCATATACAACACAAAAATGTCACGATGAATTGTGTGTTAGCGATTTTCGATTTATTAATTTTAAATACTTCTTACGTTATAGAAAATTACTAAAGCAAATCTGATGTTTCAAAATATCACTATCTGTTTGTGTCTATGTCCGCTGTCCGAAGATCTATAAAAAGAAAGCTATTGACAAACGTTTTGTCAAGATTAGCATAACAGGTACATATTAGGATAATATATCTCAAAAGGTTTTGAAGACCCAATTGCTGACAAGAAGGCATTCAATTAGAATTGTTAGTAAGATTTGTACCTTATCATATGCATAGCATCAAAAGCAGTCACACACTTTTAATTATCAAGGATGGACAGAGATGTCTGTAGGTCATAGGAATATATCCTTATATTAAGAGATTCATCACATCACAAATATTTCTACGCGGACACATTAAATCTATGGGCCGCAGACCAGTCACGTTTGTTATTTTGCTATATAAATTACACCACGATTTCAATAAATAAGAAATATTTAATAATAATTACGTGAGAATACTCACATTTATTTTATGATTGCTATTCATAAAACGCATTACAAACAAATTAAAAACCACAACCGATATTAAAAAGTAATAATCAATAAATATTTCAAACACTCAATGACCTTTCATTTTTCTATGGAAGTTTTACACCAATTTAATGCATACGTATTAATTAGCACCGTACTATGGTCGCGGCTAAATAGGATTTACTATGAGTAACCATTACCCTACAGCGCAATAAATCAGGAAATAAATCAAAATAAATAAAACATCCCCTATGTACAGCAATACAAGGAAGTATATATTATACTTCGGTAACCAACACACTTACCAAAGGAGGCAATTATGCCAAGGATCACCTAAATAAATAATCTAGAGGTAGGCATTTAGTCGACTAATTGCGAGCTGCAATTTAGATAATTATGCATATCAAAATAAAAAAATAAATTTGAAACTTTGCGCTAACTTGTTCAGAGAAAAAATAACAAAAATTCGAGGTATAAAAAACTAAGATCCTCTGTGTTTTGTCCCGCGTAACAATCAACGCAAAATAATGTTCACGCAGAGTTAAAAAACATTCCTAAAACAATACGTACAAAAGTAACTGAAAACGTTTGCGTACAGTCGAGTTCATTTCACCTTAAAACAAATGTGAGTCAAAATTTGCATAAACAAAAGGCCGCGCAAAAAAAAACTGTATAAAACGTTGGTTAGCGGTCGGTCGGTTTCGCCTGGTTTGCTCCGGCTTGATGGAATCCCATTATAGCTTTATTGAGTTGTGGACACAAAGCGAGGGTGGACGGTGGCGCTCCACCGGCCGCGGTAATGGAAGCCGGTAATTTCAACACCCCGGCTACACAATAACCACCCTACGGACAGTTTATTAAATGAACTTTTCTACCGCGATATTACAATAAATCATGCATTATAAAGTGTCAATTTTAACGAGTCACACTCCAAACGTTTTCGATTAACCGAGTTACCTTTCGTTTATACGTATAACTAATAATATTTAACAATTATATTTTTCACGGTAGTACGAAGTTGCGAATTAGTGATACATTTTAAGATATGGTAATTGCTGTGCAAAAAAATTTTAATCGTTTCGATTTGCATTTATTTATCTCGACAAGGCCACTCTTATTTGTAAAATTGTGAAGAAATGTGTTTAATGATCAGTTTTATGACGATTAACGACAACAATACATTTTATTCTAAATTACAAGTAACAAGTTTGGCGGGTCGGTGACGTAGTGGCCAAGCGTTCAGCCGCGGGTCGCGGGTTCATTTCCCGCACGGGACAAGTAAATACAAATGTATAAACTACAAATAATTTTCCGGGTCTGGGTGTTTGTCCATGTGAAATTTATGTATGTAATCTGCCTCACCAACACAGGAGAAATCTCTAAAGAGTAATTTCTTTCGTAGCATTATAACAGTTGGTTAGTATTATCGTGTCGTGATATGAATCAATAAATAAAGCGAGCGCAGTGATTCTATGATAATAACAGCGTTTATTACATCACGTTATTGGCAAGAAAGCCAAATTGCATTCAACGAGATACTTATGTACAAAACTAGAGTTATCGTCCTTAACAACTAAACTGTGCTTAAATTAACTTGTTCCTATGTGTATTCCATGAAACGTATTGGACACGCAAAGAGAAAAAACACCAGTATATTGCAAATTATATGCATAGGTAATCTAATATACTTGCACGTGTCGTAACAACAGAATTTTCTATTGTTGCAACATGTCAAGAATTAAGGACATCACTTCCGACAATCTGTGGTGGTCCATCGACGTTAAATGGGTCGGTTCAACCGGAGTAGGACCACGCGGTACCCGAACCTGCATAAGTAGTAACGTAACATATTGTGTTTCATATGGTGTGGTATGGTAACAAGAAATTAATAGTCTGTCCTGACAATGTGATATTCCCTCCAGTCATGCGAGGTAACAAAGCAAATGCAGAAGGTGGTGATCTTCGATACCGGCCGCATCGTCCGCCGAGTTTCCCCCTTTCCGTAACTAAACGACCGAGAGGGGTTCTGGATAGATTTTATAAATTTTATAAAAGATTAAATAAAATATTATTTTAGATATTTGGTACATATATTATTATACATAATATCTCAACCTGACGAGAAAACTATCAAAATATCCCCACATTCTCAAACGCATTCGTTTGAGTATTTTTTAATGCAATTTGAAAAAGACCACAAAAAATTACAAGCAACACAATCCAATATCACAACGGAGAAATAAATCTTTTATGCATTAAGTTAATTGATACCATGGGAAGTGACATAGACTAGTTTTATCCCTCGGAGATATTTTATTCTTTGGGATTTTTTCATTGACGAGAAACATTTATAAACAAATCTGTGTGATCATATAGATAATATAAACACCTAAAGAATCTTGTTCAACCAAAGACGAAGGGAAGGAAAATTATTGAACGTGATTATAACGTTAAAAAAGTTAAAATAAGAAAGACTAACTGCGGGCTAAGCGGTTAGCATAAACACACAGACGATTGATTGTTCGCAATACTCGCTCGCGGCTAGCATCGGGCGCTAAACGTTCAAATTAAAAGCTGAAGCAGAGATTTGTTTTACAGCGTTATCATTGGTATTTTAAATCGAAAGTATGTTCAAATCGTTACGATAAGTTATTAAGCGGAATAGTTTAGTTACTTTTAACAATGCTTCTAACATCGAACAAAAGCCACATAGCATCATAAACATTTACATACATAGGATAACGTGACACAATATGTAAGTAACCATATTTGTCGTATTAAGTTGCCTTTTCCACAAGAACTTTATTTTAGAGTCAGCAGTACCAGAGTACAGGCAGTGCGCACACAGTCGCCTACCGAGCGGTATAGGTATTAGCAAATCTTACGTGTATAGCATGCCACATTAGTTTTTGGCGCTTCAAGGGAAAGGCCTAGCAGTGGAATTATAAAGACTGATAAAGGAAAGAAGAATGATGTAATACAAGGTAAAGGTGGATAAAGTTTAGCATTACTTAGATATAAACTACATACATTGAATTTTGTTTGGTTAGAAACAAAACATCATATTTAAGTATTAGCGCACGTAGTGATTAGTCACACACGCTACCATAAACGTGCCGTTGCTCTCCATAACATTCGATGACGTCTTCATTTTATTACATAGCCGATCTAAATTCTACACACCTAACCGATTGTAAAGTTAAGAGTTGAAGGTTCGATCTTAACCGCTCGTAAAATACGCAAAACGATATTATAATCTATGTTTTATCTGTGAGAGAGGTACATTAAATAACGCGGTGTCGTCTTTTGCTTTACGAGTACAATCTCAGACACAATTCTAGAACGTAGAATTGTGTCTGAGATTGTAGAGGTCAATAACTTCGACCGGGGTAATTTCAAAAAAATTTAAAAAGGTACCCTTAATATTTACAGGGTAAAAGTAGCCTAAATAACTCCCTCGTAAGACCTGTGAAAGTTCCGGCAAATATGGTTAAACCGTTTTCAAGATTGGCTTTCAAAGAGAAAGACAGACAATTTTAAAAACGTGTTTTTGGGGCAGGTAGCGTTTAGGTAACATGGAAGAGTAAGATAAGGCGCTATTGTTAAATTTCTTAGGATATAACATCGGTACGCATCACAACCGGTATGGAAAAGTGACCTCACTGCTTTGTTGGACAATTTTACCTCGACTTTCTCTACACCGAGTTTCTTCTTCTTCTTCTTCTCTAATACACTATTAATTAAACAGATTTAACAATGAATAAGACGTGTTAAGAAGGCCTCTTTAGTTGATTTAAGTGTGGTGATAGGTGGACGTGTGATTTCGGCTTATGAATCTGGCATCGGCACTTCACTTACCAACTCGCCTTCCTGCCCATCACGATCATTAAGGGCAAAACTTCCGAGTAATACATTCTAGCCTTTGCTGACACATTCCAAGAAATGCTGTATCTAATAAAAGTAAGATTATTATTGATATATAATGCAGATATATTTTAAAAATTGTCCATCAACAGTTTCATTACACCTTCCACAGTATTGCACCAATGCACCCTTTGAGACTGTATGCTAGCATACTTCTTCTCCACGAAGAACTAATCCAATTTACATAAGCGACTATCCGTTTAAGTAAATTGTAAAGGAACACGTATAGACGCCGCTATTGTTATGAGTTCTTTTTACTACATCTACTACATCTTATAGCTAATACTCAGACTAATCGTTTATAAAGAACTTTGTCAAAACGCGACCCAAAGTTTATTAATCACCTGGCATATAGACAATAGACACGCGAAGCTATGCATGAAAGACATCGATATTTGTTCGTAAGGCACCATTATTAAAGTACCTAATAGCGCGCCGTTGCTTCGGAATGCGCCTGTGCCAGGTACCGAACCAACTACATACTAGCAGATATTATCGTTTAGCGTGCGTCATTTCATCGCTCTTATCTATTTCGTAACAGTACCGAAAGCGACCGCTATGCCACATTGCTGTGCTTGCGCAGCTTACGTTCCTGCAGTATGTTAGATAATATATAAAGTAATAAGGTGGCTGTGGCAAGGTCGATTGTATAACGTTGATTATATTTTAAACCTTTGTTTATACTAATTATACTACGTACTACATTTTGAAATTTTATACCATACCGTTATAGCGGCTTTATTATAACGAATACCGCTAATAATTATAAATAAGTTTTATGGAAACCGCTCTGCCGTATCATAAAATTAAAATAGCATCGGCATTGTTTTAAATTTGGAGCAGAGCGGTTAACTGTGAATAATGTTGGAAGGTTGGTATACACACTTAACACAACACAAACCGTCTGTTACAGAGTTAACAGGAAATCTAGTTCATCTACACGGGTCGCTGGCAACGCGATTGAATCACACACCGTGAACTTCGCGTTTCCCATCATAACAGGCAATCATGGAATTAAAAAAAAAAATTGTGTTTGATTTTAATCACAATAAACGTATGTTTACACTAAACTTATAAACACTTATATATTAATAAACAGTCATAGATGTTAAATTATTTCCTTCTTTCTCAATCATTATTGAACACAATTAAGGTGTAAGGGGGAATATACCATCACTTTCTGAATCAATCTGAATCTTTCTCAATGCCAACCACACCTGCAAGTGGTGCAACCACCCAGCTAGTGCTGGGAAACAAACGAGGCATTGGCGAACGAATGATGGCGGAATGTCCATCCGAATTTGGCGAATCCAAATCCCACAGCATAACAATTTCCCACAGACAAGACACTAGAGCGAACCAGCACTGCGCTCACCAACCCGCATCCCAAAACGGACAATACTGACCCTAATAATGACAATAATCTAAATTTCTTACTTTTTACGTGAACGGTGGAGGCTTAATTTTTTCTTTTTATTTTACAAATTCTAGCAGACAGTAAACAGGTTAATTTTGACCACAGAATTGCATGGTCGTCTCCGTTTACTAATTCTATTTAATTTGAACTTTCTTGAGATAACCTTCTATCTATTGGTATTATAAACGAGAAAATAAGTGTTAAACTTAAGTAACGCTCCATTTAAGCCGTGCCTAATCACCCGAAACTGTTTTTAGGATGAGCTGTGTCATTTTGGTGAGCTGTAAATTATACCGTTTAAGTCTGATTTATTTCTTATTTGGTATAGTTGGAACGTCTAAAGCGTCGTCCGATAGGTTCGTGTCATCATTAATGTCAGCTATAGACATTCATGGTACCGTAAAGAGTTTATTACCAACTAATTTAACGCACGCATAGTTTGACACTTTGATAGAGCTTCCTTCGATATTATAAGAGTCGATTGTTGTTGGGGAGCAAATCATTTTATTTTGATTTTACCCAGGTTTCTTTGCCTATATGTCAATCTACATTACTAAGTATACATTTGTAATAACATTAGGTTATATAGATATTTAAAAGCACTTACGCCTGTCACCCATAGAGGTATGCAGAAATAGTAGATATACATTTAGCACACTATTCGGCTCTTTGGGTAAAAGACATAATAATAAAAAAATAAGACTTTACCCTTATTCGCATCTTAAGACCGAACGGGAAGAATGGGAGTACATATTCTTACGCTGCTACTGTTACTAATTACTAATACCAGACCTAAGTAATTATTCAGAACGGAGCCGAGTAGCAGTCTTTTTGATTTAAACTATCTAAAACTACGATGGCCTACTGAATATAATCGATACTATCATAAAATTGTAAAAGTATGTGATGTACATAATAGTCAAATAACCAAAAGCTGATGTGTGTTTTGTTCACTGTTACGAATGTAAAAAATCTACGTCTGAATGGATTAAGAATCTCGGCTATGACGAGACGGAAGCTCTGTTGCTTACCATTTCATAATAGAAAAAAATATCTAAATTTCTAAGCCAATCTTAACTGTGCAAATAACTATTACAAACGCATCATAGACCAAGTAAACACAAACAATCATACACGCACACGCATACACACACTCACATTAAAACATAACACTCACCCAAACAAACATAACACACACTATATTTACTTAATAGAAGGCACCTGTATTATATATGTAAAAAGACATAATAAATCTTAATTATTTTTGAATTTTGATTATTGCACAGTTCGTCTATGGCTAGACTTAAAAACTGATGTATGCATAATTACGCTTTGTTAACGGGGAGTAATGCAGATAAAAACTAGCGCCCACACAATCGAAGCCTGGTTTAAAATAAATGTCTATTAAATAAGCATAGGAAAATTGCCAAAATAACATATTAATTATTTTAGTCTTAACAATCACTTACATATCAAGAAATTCATATTTGTTCAGTGCAAAATAACGTGTAGCATTCAAAGCAAAGTTTACAGATGGTCGCGGAATGTCATTGATGAATTTGCGCTTAGCAGAGCGCGTCCAAAACGTACGTGGATATTTATCGCCAGACAATTACAGCTGAGGTGGCTAGGCAAGCGTAACAGTACAACTATAGCCATAAAGCGCTGCACTCAAAACTCAGGTCAAATTGTTATGATATCTTATGCTATCTTGACCGAGACAGGCGGAACTGTTATTTTATCAAAACATTCCTCACAAATATTTATTAAAAAAAAGCGCAATCCTTCTTTGCGCTTGTGTTTACGAGTACAATTGCTCAGAACATTGTAGCACTTATGATGATTCGTGATTCGTTTGTGAATGAGTCTTACCTTGAAGACAAGCACTAATCGCAAGTAGACTTCATGTAGTAGTATCCGTCATATTCTACCTAATGCCAATTCTTTGGCAGCTCATGCTTTGCGTCATGTTTTCCAAAATTATACTCTATAAATATTAAAGGTTGCCTTTAACATGAAATTGTAAAGGTCTCTCCTATTGCAGAATATCACGTCACCATCGTCATTAGCCTATGCATAAGTATCTTCCATTGGAAGCATTAGTCTTATTCGTCACACTTGGCTGGCCGACCGACGATCATAATGCCAGACGCCTCGCAGCTTAGACGCTGCTGCCAGACTACGATCTGTACGAGATGGGATTTATCTAAAGACTCAGATAACTTTGTAAAATGTCAGAAGAGACCTTCTGAAGCTACTTCTACGATACCTTTGGGACGAAATGGGATAGACATATCAGGTACCTAAACATTAAAGATAAGTTTTTGAAACTAATCTACATTGCTTTAGCACCAACGGGATGAAATTATATCGTTCGTTACAGGACGGCATTGGCCGAAATTACTTACATTACATGTATCTATTTCACTAGTTCAATTGGTGGCGTAGATACGTTCCAATTAATGGTTCCGGATTTTATTCCACTTTAAAAATAATGCGTTTGTTGTTGGGAGTTTAGAATAATAAACGTAACGCCCGAGAACAATTGTTTCAATAACTATTGTCTATTAAATGTGTTAAAGTACGAGTAATATAGCCGTTTGTTCCTTTTTAAGAAAGTGTGACCAACCAGTATGTTAGGCGGATGAGTTATAGAGTCCGTTGAAATAACATCAAAGCACATTGGAACAAAATTGTTAATAAAAAAAATAATTATGCGAAAAGTACGTACATAAAACGGTGCAATTCAAATAACAGTTTAATGAGTACTTTCAATAAAGACTTTCACTGACGTCATGTAAATATAGAAATGTATCTTGATAACTTAGTGCAATCACTAATAAACTTTAAAATCTTTTGCTTATATACAGAATCCGTCACCGACATGTGACGAGGGAGTAAGCATCTTAAAGAAGCCCATCGTGTGTAGCAGAAGACAAAAGTAAATAATAACTGACAAGTGTCTTGCTACAGGATCTATTTTAATTAACATCACTATTGTGCAGCTACCAACCCCGCAGAGAAGCGTGGTAACTATGGTAATTACCCTTCACATATTGTTTGTTGTGTTCTGTTTCATGTATAACATTATTATAAATGACAAACCTAAGATGCCTGGATAAAGCTCTTAATAATGAAGAATATCAGTGAGGGAGATGTTAATTTTGCCAGTAAAGCTGGCATACGAGTGAAAACCCACATTATGGTAAGTTGTGATGATAGACATCAAAACCTAACGTTAACTAAACATAATGAAGCGTTGTCTCCCCATGGAATGCCTCGTTGCCAATAATATGTTCCCAAAATTGTCCAGCTCAACTGTGTCCGTCCAGCAGTGGACTAATAACGAACGTTAATTAGGAAAGTACTGAATTGGTAACTATACTACTACTACTATGTCATTCCTTAATACTAATTTTATATATAGATGAGAAATTAAAAAGTTTCTTGAGATAAAGTATACATCAGGTTTCTAGCAAATTGCAAAAAATTATAATATTTTTTTTTAAATGATCAATAATAGTATATTTCATTTTACAAGTCGTATGATGTACCTTACTACAAAACTTAACGAAATGTGTTACGTTCCGTCTACAAACGTCACGTATTCATCAATAATGTATACCAATGCCAAGTGAAGACATTTTGTGCAGAATGAATTAAGACAAGAGCCGGACAGTAAATATGTACTATGGACATCAAATTAGCTTTAAACACTTAGTTCTGAAGTCAAAAGTCCGAAGACAGGCGTACGTTTTTAATCTGCTAAACTGTTTTACTTTTTTACATTAGACATTTTATTTAACAATCAAAATGCCAGTGCTGCAGATGCGAGCCAATCATCGTTCACGAGACCTCGCCGACGGCATTAAAACGGTACACCATAGTGTACCGCTTGCTTGAAAATTGCGGTGCATACAGTGCCCCCACTGCGAGCACTATATTATAGCAACATTAAGAACTTATAGCAACGGGACGTAAGAACTGCTAGTTACATACATGTAACTTTAAGTGGAGTTGGCAATTTCGCGACAAAAGTAACGAGCTACAAATGCTTCGGTCAAGTTATAGAATTTTCGTGTTTATTATATAACTTAGAGAGTGTAAACGCTTATAAGGTTGTTAACCTTGTTACCTACGGTACCTACTTGAGTATTAAACCAAAAGTCCCTGGTTCTATTCAGTAACTGAACACTACGGTGATATTTAGTGAGAACGTAAAATTTCCCCGTGAAGTCAATAACTTTTCGTTTAACGTTTAATCATATCGACCTATTTTTTATATTTTTTTTCTGCTGTACATTATTTATAAAGTCCATAATATTCACATGACATTCTTGGGGTTAATGTCTTTGGATTGATATGTTTGGAAATCAAAAAGTGCAAAATATGGTGATTTCCATTTTCCAGGTTATTTTAATTTTTATACTCTTGAGACTCCCAAGAGACGAAATAAAGTAATGGATTAATTTCTTTCTACCGTTTGTATATAGTAAATAAAATCTTTTAACAAAAGTAAGAACTCTTTAAGCTGTATATCAGTCAACAAATAAAACTTCAGTACTCAATGACAATAAATAGCCGAGCGACCGACTTAATACCTACAATCAGGTTGTTAGGTCATGGATTACAATACACACAGGTATTGTAAGTCACCTTGAAATTCACTTTATCCTTCTTACTGGCTACGAAATACTTAAAGGGAATTATAGCGTTAATTCTAATACATCAAAGGGTAGTTTGTAATCGTTACAAGTAACGTGTCATCCAGAATACTGGATCAACTTGAATTACACCAACGATCTGTCCAGTACTGGTAATTTATTTAGCCCAAAACGTGTCTTAACAATAGAATTTGTATTATTGTAACATTAATAAATTATGCATCTATAAAAGGAGATCGAAACAAAAATATTTGCTGTAAACATTTCGTAGGAACCTTGCAACCTTACAGTAATACTAGATAATGTATGAAAATTATTTAAGCTTGATTAACTAATATATAATAACATTAGTTAATCAAATGAATTAAATTATTAAAAAACGCCGATTATGACAATATAATTTCTACATCATTTAAATTATCATTGTATTTATTTTGTTATAGACCATACCGGTATTGTTTCTTTTTTATATTAGTAATATAAAAATTCATACAAAAACAAATAAATACACCGGAAACCAAAAAATTGGGAAAGAACACGAGATAAAAATATGCCTTATGTAAATGACGGACACAATGTTAGTGTTGTATGTATTACAAGAGGAGATGTCACCGCATAGGAAATAAAAAGGCCGCAGGTGCAATAAAAAGAAACTAAGTTAAAGATGGCGGATAACCAATTTCGATATGCCAGATTCGTATATGGAGAAATCAAGAGAGAAACTTATCACATCAGATAATTTAATTTGCGGTCATCTGCGATTATAACACAAATATTATGATTGATGCAGAACCCTCACTCCGATGCAATTTTTTTTCTTCACTCCGTAACTATATAAACTTCCCAGAAAATGGCACGAACTACAGTGTTCTTATATTAATCTTTGAGATCTTACGTGATATTAGTCCATAAAACATTTACAAAACCTTAGAATTTCTTTAGATATGTTATGCATAATGAGAGTGCACACGAACCGTGTAATGACGACATAAAATAATTCGTCACCATTTCATGACATGATGATAATGGATTCTGGTTCACAGTAGGAGGAAGAATTTCTAATGTTCCTTTGAAATATATTTAACTAAGCATTTTTATATTATTATCAAAGTAATTATACTCTATTTACGAGTACTATATACCCAAAAACTTTACCTAAATGCAATAAACGAATTTAAATAATATACATTCCAGAATCTAAGATAAAAAAGTTAGAGACAAAAGTAAGCACACATAAAATAGAGAACTGGTTTGATGATAAAATAGAGAGAACGTTTATCGTGTTTTAAAATATTTTCGTACTGTCTAGGCTTTTATTAAGATATGATAGTTGCATAAGTTGTTTTAAAAAAAACAACTTATAAAAGTTTCCGTACCGTACGGTGCTGGGTGGTGATAAGTTATAATAAACCATCGTTTGAGAGGGTGGAACTATACTAAATCTTGGAAGATTCCGAATTGGCCAAAACCCAAATTCGGACACAGCGTGCCTGCCGCCCTACGCTCACCAAACTTTCTGCTAAGGGTGGTGAGGGGTATTAGTAATATCATGTGATACAGGCTGATAACAATATTGTTTTGTAGGAAAAATAAGTTGATGTAGGGCATTTGCCAGTTTTATCTCTTACCTTACTGCAAGGGAGACTCCGGAGGTCTATAAGGTTACTTTAATAAAGCGTAGGCGACTTACACCGATAAAATATATCGCACGGATATAATACTTAGATTATATAGCTCGGTGTAACCGTGTGCTCCTAAAACAAGAAGTAGTAGAGAATTCTATCTCCCAGCCGTCAAATGAGTATGGGGATCACGAATAGCCAGACCATCGGGGTTGCGTTAGTGTGCAATATAGTCTCGATAAATAGCATCTAAGATGCGAAGAATCTAGAAATACGAACGCCAATCCCCCTGCCAAACGTGGCCATTACAATATATCATCACACGGATAGATAACGGGTTGATGATTATAATGATGAATACTATATACTGCTGTCCTGATAACCATTATCTGTTGGTTAAATGGTATCTCACCATACGTTTTTCTTTGATCTTGTAGACATAACCAAACAAAATTTAAATGTAGACATCAGATAAAAGTACTACCTCCGATTAAGCATTGAATGTACTATAAAGAAATAATAAATAAATAGAGATTTACTAGGAACACCGCGAGGCCTCGACGGAAACCTAACGTGAAACCTTAGTCGTCCTCGAAACACCACACAACGATTTATAATATATATAATAAAGATTTATAAGCAAGTACGTGTTTCATACAATTTCTATTAATGTTTATACTGTTACCGTTACGGTATCACTGAAATAGCTTTTAAGTTAATTCGATCAAACATACATAGAAAAAATTTCATAAATTAAGTATAAAAGTATAGATGTAGTAATATTATTATAGAATTCTAAAGTACCTATGATTCTTCAAAGTTTAATACATTCCTGAAGATCATTGAAAAAATAAACGATGAAGAATAATGAAAAATCAGACGATCGATTGTTTTTTTCTACTCGTCACAAATTGCAAAGGAAATTAGGAATAGTACAGGAATGTCATTGTGGGTCTATGCCGCAATCTGTGGCGAATAGTCGGTAACTTTCAATAAGTGTAGTTAAATTTCGATATTCAGACTTTGTATTTTTGCACCTGCGCCGACAGTGTACGTGTTGTTACGCGACTAAGGGCACGCGATTCGCATACGAATCTAAATACTAGACTATAAAGGGGCGATACCTTTTCGGTAACGGCTTTACCGCGAACGCTTCTACGTCCGGTTTATATTTCAATACATGATAAAGTTATTTACACTTAACTGTGCAATGGATTGTGATGTAATGGAGTAGCTGGAAATTTTATATATTTATTTACACTATGGTTATAAAAGTATTGATTTACTCTCAAACGCAACAAACGCCCAGCACAAGCTGACCCATTAGCCTTAACCTGCCCATAGTCCACAGCTGGACATAAGCTAGGAGCTACACTCAGTATCAAGTTGCGGCATGGCTTTATCAAGTAATATAATGTTGGTCTTTAAAATGCGATTCAGTGGAGGATTCAGATGGTGGTAGTATTGTCCTGCACTAGTGCTAAAAAGATACTCTTTTGAAATCTTGTTCGTTCTGTATTCAGAGTAATCTCATTATCAAACAGATAAAATCATATATCTTTAATCAAAGAATAAATTTACTTCACACACTTCACTTCTTCAGTGAGAGAACCAATTGAATTTCACATGCTTAGAACTAAATTTCTATTATCATTATCATCATGTAACAAATAATCAGAGCCCAATATTGTTCATACATTTTCATTGTCTACATATTATAGTTTAGTTATTAAATATTACATAATGCTTAAGGTCTTCAAAATACGTGAAAACAACACTTACCATTTCGAGATACATCTAGCTCAACTAAATTTTCGAAGTTTTGTATATCTGATGGAAGTTTGTGTATTTCATTGTCACTAAGACCTAATCTTCTCAGACGATGTAGTCTAAAGAAATTCTGAAACAAAAAGATGCTTTTGTAATTAGCTATTTTAATTATGATTTCTTACATTTATGCAAATATTATAACATAGCAGGCAGGTGGAATGGCGATCACTGTACCAGGTGCATTGCATCTTGCTTGAAGGGATTATGTCCAAAACTCTGACCAGCCCTGTATAGGGTATACAGTTGTGTAAGCATATAGTAAGTAGAGGTTGTTGTGCCTGTTCTTAACCGATTAGTGAAGATGAGAGACCAACATTAGTCTTAAAATAAATAATATTTGATCCTTTTTAATATTTAATCTAACATAACCTCAAAATTTGAACTCAATTGATTGAGTGGTATGTAAATCCACAAGGGATGACCACACAAATATTAAATTTTACATACTTATATAAGAGAAGAGAGTATTTAACCCAATACCAAAAACACAACTATAATACTGATTACTATTTGTACTATTTGTACTGATTGTACATAAAATATGTGAAACAAATATTAACTTTAGCATTTATTCATGTTCGCTATAATTCAACTTTTTTTGTTTATTAAAAACAAGGACCTATTTACTAAAAGGCACTATAGATTTTCTAAATCAATCAACATTACAAAATAGTATAATTTTCTTATTTGTATTGATCAATGAAAGAACAACATAATACGCTAACAGTGCCTGTTAGTGATCAGTTAAGAAATATGGTTCAATTTTTTTTTCCATTTCAAGTTCAATGTTTTTGTAAGCAAATCAGCTCTGGCATTTATATAATCTCACCTGTATCCAAAAAACATGCTTATAAAACACATATAAACAGGACAGCGATCTGTCAGTAATTGAAAAAGACTTGTGCCAAAAAAAACTACTCTTCTGTAACCATATGTAACACAATTTTGTTCATAACATATGTAAGGTAACATGGTTTATTACCACTTACTGTTTATAAAATGTAAAAAAAAAGCTTACAAGGAAGTGAAATTTGACACTTATAGTGTAACAAATATTATAGGAGTTAAAGTGTTGAGTTACATATGTATGTGTGTGTTTCCAAGATTTATTAATTGTGAGATGACTTGTTGTAAGTGCACAGATTTTTATTTAAATGGTTATATAACTAAATTGATTGCTTCTTGTATTGGCTACTAACTAGCAGTTTGGTTATAAAAACAGACAATGAAATTGTTAACATGCAAAACTTTTTAAAAAGTACAGTAACTTCCATTTATCCATGCACTTCTCTAAGAGCCCTGATATCTCAAGAGTCACAGCTCTAGTAAACAAGTTACCTTCGTTTGAATTCCAGTATAGATACCACTAAAATTGCAATTTTATGTGCTGAATTTATCACATACTTGGCCAGGATGGAAAACTTTGTGAGTAAATAAAAAATGTGTTTTTGAGACTATATGTAGTCTGCCAACCTAGTACTTTACTTATACAGGTACTTCTTTACGTAAGCAAATGGCAGTAATCAGTATTTTCTTAAATGATTAATTAATTTGATGTGCCATCAATATTTACACAAAGAATGTTTCTTTAAAACTTGTTTATTGTTCACTTGGAACAAAATGTGATACAGATTTGATGAAAGTCTTTGAATTATTCCTTGTAATAGTTTTGGTTGGTTCAAATGTAGAATAATAATAATAAATTATTATGCTACAAGTGAACCATGATGTGAATGTTATTTAAATGGAGGACATGACTCAAGTATTACGTTTTTTGACGTGTAATTAAATGTTTCCTTTTTAAAAAAATCTTTTCAATATAACTGAAAAGTTAAGATCATATCACATCAAAATTATTTACAGCGTAATATTATTTACACCTAGCAGTGATAAGGTGCACGCCCACGACCACAAATGATATATACTATATATTTAAGTAGTAACATACCTTAGGCAAATCTCTTATATGATTGGCATCCAAAAAAAGTTCTTCTAAACTTCTGGAATATCTTAGGATCTCTTCAGGTACTGTTGGCAAAGAGCAATGCCGCTTGTCTACACATTCCACTTGGCGATTACATTTGAACAAAGGTATACATCGAAACATGTTGGACACTACACTTCAATCAAATTATAAATCGAAAAATCACTAACACGACACATATTTGAGGACGTTAAGAAATTAACACTATCTCTGCATTTTAAAAACGATAACAAAATATTCCAAAAAATACTAGACACCTCACCCTCGAAAATGAAGCCACAAACTGTCAGTGTAGTGTTGCCATAAGCGGAACCGTCAAAGAGAAGAGAATTCATTATATAACCACAGAGTAAACTTTCGTGGTACATTTTTGACAATGTAATCAGTACGGTACCTCCGTATCATTGCACTTGATAACCATTATCATTGCCGGAGCGCTAGCTTGGCAGGGGCATAGCTATACAAATAATTAATTGTAAGTTCTTCAAAGTTGTAATAAACAAAACTTTTTAATATATTTCAGTAACTTAAACCATTTTGGTTGACATGAAAAAAAGACAGCATTATGGAATGTTGTTTTCCTTTTGCCCACTTACTTATACACACAAACGAGTATATTGCAGGAGTAAATTAAATGTCTATGTGTCCTCTCCACAACTAGGGCATCCATGTTCGAAAAATCGTGAGACGCACGAACTTAAATATAATTGTAATATTACAGTGGACGGAGAGATAAGCTTCAAAAGCGTGTTGTATTACATACCGATAAGTTACAAGTCATTAATGTTTATCGATTTAAGAAAAATAACGTGATTATGTACGCACGTAAGAAATTATACTTCTTTAGCGTAAATAAACAAAAAAAAGAACACATATAATTTGAAATCACTCACAAATACACATGTATATTTATGAATGAATATATTTTTTTATCTCCACTGATGTAAAACACGTGTGTTAAAGATTATTACTATGTTGAAGGTACTCTTATTTAACGGTAAACTTTTTCGAACTTTGTTCGGTTCGGATTATACGAACTTGTTTACATTGAATGATTGCACGTGCATTAATTAGGAAAGGAATAACGTTAAAAACAATTAAATTACATGACTAGCAAAATGTTCTAAGACATATTTTACTGTAGCAAAAAATTGTTGTGAATATGATTAAATGTAGTGCCTAGATGTTTGTAAGCACAACATTGAAAAATATAGTTGGATTGTCATTTTATTTACGTAATATGCTCATGGATTTTGTATATATTAAAATTGTTATTTACGATGAAATATCTGTGATCTCTCATATTATCGAGTCACTACGACGTGCAAACCATATAAACCAAAAATGCATTGTAACGAAATGCTATTTTAAACGTAGAATATTGTCATGCCGTAATATAGCATGTCGTTCCAACGCATTTTTGGACTACAATCGTTGTAAACACTTCTAGTTAGTATGTAGTCTGTGCGTCTACCCAATACAATGTGCAATACGATAAAACCCTAGTCCATTAAATAATTCTTGGTGACCTTCATTATTGATAAAATGTTATTTTAAAAGAGTCATTCAGTGATTCTAAGCTAGGAAACGTGTAGATAATATTTTATTATCACGGTTGGTAGTATCTGGAAGCCACACAATATCTCTAATTCATGATTATTTATATAATGGTATGCCTTGCTGCGATCGTAAAATAATTTGACAGGTGCTGAAATAAATTTATAAATCTGCTCTTACAAAGATCATATTTACGCAAATACCAGCATGATCTCATCTAATATTGGTTTCATCGGTGGTGGAAATATGTCAACTGCTATTGTTACAGGAATTTTGAGAAGTGGTAAGTAAACCCATATTTTTTTCTTAAAAATTATTGTGAGAAACCTTCCTCCCAAACTTCAAGTTAATAGGATTTACAGTTTGGTCGCTGCTGAAATGGTCGAATTTTATGATCGAGTCATGACGTATAGACAACTATATGTTATTCTTTTTTTTTCACATTATTATCAACACTCCAATTTAGACATACATATTCTCCCACAGAGTTGTTCTTTGCTCTTATACTTTGAAATTTTGCTACTTTTGTGACCCAACTTGAAAAAATTATCTTATTGGCCTACAGAGCCTACTAGGCTCTTGGTACAAGCCAGTGTACCATGGCCCCTTAGAATGCTGAGGTGAAGAAGATCATCTTTTGCATGCCACCCCCTCCCCTTCCATTACTGCTCCTTTCTCCCTCTTCTCAAATATTCTTAAAGACTGACAATGCTCTTCTCTCAGTTCCTCTGGTGTTGCAGATGTACACAAGCATTAGTAATCAAGTACCATCAGCTGAACCCCACATGATTGTGTGCATCCATTAAAAAAAATCACATTTGTAATTGTGAAATTTTTGTTACCTACTTCTATAAGGATTTGTGTGATTTGTATTACTTTGACTATTTATCTATCTGTCTACTAATATATAACATAATTTTTACAGATATTCATCCTGCATCAAAAATGTGGGTATCTGGTCCTCATCTAGAAAACCTAAAACATTGGGAAGCATTGGGTACAAATGTCACCACAAAAAATGGAGAAGTATTTTCTAACTGTGATATTATATTTCTGGGTGTGAAACCTGGTGTGTTAAATGATGCAATTAAAGACTGTCTTAATACCTTACCTCCAAAAATGTTTCCTAAAAATGTTCTTTTTGTTTCAATGTTGGCTGGTGTTACCATTGCTCAGTTACGCAAGGTTTGTTTTAGTGATACATATTTATTTTATAACTATGTTGCCTAATACCTACTGATGACTAATAAATTTATTATACAATATTTTCAAACATTAAGTCATTTGGCTAGTGGTGATTGAAGATAAAGTAGCCAATCACTTGATTTACCAATATTAAGGTTTTTGAAATAAATAATGGCGGATTTTTCTTAGAGAAAGATTGGCTTTCTGTTAGATAATAATTTTTTTTAAATCAGTTGAGTAGATCCAGAGATTATCCCCTAATTAAAAACCAACAAATTTTACCATTTTATAAAATTATTAGTGTAGAGATTAAATATAGAACTTGTAGGTATAATTTTTTTCAGGCAATACAAGTTCTGTCAAGTGATTTCAGTATTGTACGAATAATGCCCAATACACCAATGAATGTGGGTGCTGGTGCCTGTTTGTATACTCCAGACGCTACTGTGACGAATGAGCAGTGTGAAATTTTGGAGAAGCTTTTAAGTAGTTGTGGAATTTGTGAGAAAGTTTCTGAACCACTTATGGAATCAGCTGGTGCCTTGTCTGGATGTGGACCCGCTTTTGTATGTAAAATAGCCTTAAAATAATTTATTGTTTAGATTATACTATATCTCCAATTCAACATACAACACACATTTTTTTTTGTTTATGCCTGGTCGATTATCATCTCCAAAATAAATGTAACAGCCTAACTTCAAATAAATAGTTAATTTGTAATTTTTGTTGACTTTGGGTAGATTTTATGCTGGCTGTATTGTATGTACATTGATATCTATCACATCATGTACATTGATGTCTACGGGTACTATCTATCTATACCTATGTATCTGCTTACTATTTGATACTTTATTGTTTATAATATTACCGCAGTTGACAGGACAACAAAAAACTCATGGCTTAACTGTTTACGGCGGCAGTTCAGACACTTCGCCAGTTGTAACAATTACGTTCTACATCTTTGTTTGGCTCTCAGCTTTATTATACTTTGTCTAAGTCGGGTCCCTTCTAGTTACCCTAATAAGGGTTATAGGTACTCTTTTTTGCAGTATATCGCCAATTAGGCCGATACTCGTTTCTGCATCACAAATTTTGGAGTTGGGTTTAGTATCACGTTGTATGATGTTTGTAGATTATTACACTATTCCTATTTAGTACAAATCTCGTAGTGATGGATGAGTATGTAGACTCCTGCGTCATCTGACAGTTGAACAATGTGAAAGTATATAAATTATAAAAATTGTACACCTAGCAAAATAAGTTCGGACGAACATTTTTACATTATTTATATTGTCGCAGCAGACGTACCATCAAATTGGACCTTAATCAGTAACTTTAATAATATTTCAGATGTACATTGTAGTAGAAGCCCTGGCTGATGGAGCTGTAAAGCAGGGCGTACCACGTGCTATGGCGCTACGCTTAGCTGCTCAGGTGTTAGTAGGCAGTGGAAAAATGGTTTTACAGACAAAGAAACATCCCGGTCTTTTGAAGGATGAAGTCTGTTCACCTGGTGGCTCTACTATATGTGGTGTAACTGTTCTTGAGAGTGGAAAATTAAGGTACTCATGTTCACATATTTACTTCCTACATTAGCGCAAAATATTATGTAGACATTGAAATCTATATAGTATAGTAGTGTATAGTAAGGGGCGATGGGGGAACGAGGTATATTCCATAAAACTTATTTTCATTTAAATGCTTAGGTTCATTTATATTTGCTGCTTTATTATTTGCCTTAGCATGGCAGACTATGTGTATTTGTATATTCTATATTTATGGATGGATAATTCTACCTTCTTTCCGTTAGCAGCAGGTGATATTTCACGAAGAGAAGAAATGTCGGTTATGGAAGCCTGTTTGCCTATGCTGCATAGTGCCTGTAATTGCCCACTGCCAGGTAAAGGCCTCCTCTCAAATGTTTGAGAGGATCCGCCACGCTGCTCCAGTGCTCCAGGTTGAGCGGATTTCACACGTTCGCGAAGTATTTTTTTATTATTTTCTCAAACGTGCCGGTTTCCTTACGATGTCACGACCGGTGTATTTCAGAGGTGTATTGTAGTATGTGGTGAATTCAGCATTTAAATTAAATTATTTATGGTTTCTGTTATAATTATAATCTGTAATTATATTCTATTATAATTGTAATCTGTAATTATATTCTATTATAATTGAAATCTGTAATTATACTCAGTTTCATTAAAGGTTGTAAGGCATTCCATTGTCCTTAGGAGTGACAATGCATCCTTCACCTTCTTTGTTTGCAGTTGTGGTACACCTAGTCTATGGGCTGCAAGAGCCACTTGCCATTAGGTGGACTTTCAGATTTTTTGGTACAAAAAACTGCTGAAATGAATGGTTCATGAAATAATCATACACACAAATGTGTGTGCTCTATAAAAACTTGTCTTTCATGTGTATTAAGTGTGATTCAATTTAATTTTCCAGAGCAACATTGATAAATGCAATGGAAGCAGTAACGCAAAGGACCAAGGAATTAGGAGAAAAATTAAGCTAAATGCTTCAAATTACTTTTGAAACTTTTGTGTCAAGATTTTAGTATTTTGTTATATGATTTTAATTATAGTGGAAGTACGGGTTTGATTTAAATGCAGTATTTAATGTTTTGCTGCTAATTTGCGACTGTATACCTCTGTAAATCTCGATTATTTTAATAATGACATGATAAGTATTATGCCCTCTTAGCTTATATCAATAAATTCTCCTTTGGAGACTACCTTATTTAAGTTTTCGATTTTTACTTATATTATAATTTTGATGATAACGAAGTTAATAACTAAATACAACTCCACCTTTCACTATTTTAAACGGACATTATGGCATTGCGCGATAATAGTTTAATTATATACATGTTAATTCATGGGCTTCCATACATTCAATGCAATATTTTAAATGTATAGTAGTTTTTGAACATGGATGCTACTGCATTTCCTTAATTAATTGTAACGCAGTTTTTAACTTAAGAATTGTAAAATTCATAACACAACCAGTTCATAACCTTTTGCATATAAATCCCATTCTGGTCGGTTTCGTTTTTCTCGGATGAAAGAATCACAGTTTTTAATTTGTGGCATTCCCTTTCGAACAGCAGTCTGAACCTTATTCCAATTACATTTGAAATAAAATTATTATTTACGGATATTATCGTGCTTAATTTTGTTTTTATATTCCCGATGTTTAGAATGCTTTACAGCAGTCGTGGTCAGGGGGGGACTGAGGTGTTAGACGTCCATAGTTAACTTGGACTACCTTTAGCTTTTATATATTAATTTTTGGTTCGATCTACGCAGAATGTGCTCACAGTATATTGAGGTTGTGTAGTGGTATGCTTGGTTTTAGATTTAATTTTGTTTATTACTGGATTCCCATCCGGTCGTAGCACCCAGCCGTCTTCCGTTCTGCGCCTCTTTCACAGTGACCGAGTGAAGCCGGCCACAGTCGAGCGAGTACCTGCTGTATTACCGTACATCAGAAGCGTTACAGACGAGATTGGATATATCTTGACGAGGGCTTCTATAAAAACGTTTTTTAAGCCGGCGAAAAAGATAAGTCAATTTTGTCATTTCAAATTTGCAGTGATTGTGTAAATACAAGAAATCATTATTCTAATTACAACAAATGATGATACGCAATTTCGTGTGGTATCACCTTTTGCGACGGACGGACGGACGGTATAACTGTTGAAATCTATCGGGGAAGGCCTGCTGGATGCGTCTAGGGCAGGGGTCGGCAACCTGCGGGCCTTTGTATGTGAAGATGGGGCTTTTTAGTTCCATACGCAGTTAGTTTTTTTTATTGAAAAATCTTTATTTATGCAAGTACTATTTATTTTGGGATGAAAATTTTTTGTGGTAATTTAAATTTTGTAAATTGTAGTTTTTAACTCTTCCGACTCAAAAGTAACAATGTACATCTGTTAACCCTTACAGGGTTAGCAGATGTACATTGTTACAAATCATTTTTGAATCAAATATTTTTAATATTTTCTTTTTCAAGTTAAAAGTGAATGTTGTTTATGAATTCAAAGGCAACATCAATTTATCTATCTATGTATTTACAATATCATAGTATTAGTCTATTGCTGAACATAGGCTTTTCATGAAAGTACTCACGCCGGGTACGCAGATCGGTAGCACGGTGCCGGTATCCTCGCAGAATTTTATGTAAGATAGAACTTACGGAACTGAAATTTGGTTTTTAACTGTAGCCCATATGACATAGTTAAAAGTCGCTCAGCGGGCTTTTTCAGCACTTTTTTTAAAAACCCTAACGTTTCGTGATTATTGTTTTTAAAGAAAAGAACGACACGCGAGTATTATTCGCTTGAAGTCAAAATTTCAAAAGGTGCGATTTTTTTGACGCCGAGTGTAATACATACATAAACAAATTAAATATGGAGAGAAAAATCTCAGATGGCATTTGCCTTCAGATAGTGACGACGGAGCAGGGTTTTGAAGGAGTTTTTGTTCGGAGCTTTCTCGATATCATCGGGGTGAGCGTTCCCGAGAAGAGTGGCTTGTACGGTGAAAGAAGAAAAGAAACCAGTACTATGTTGGGGATCACTAACCTTCAAGCTGTTTGAAGTTCGAGGCACTCGGTTATGACTCGAATAAAGAAAATTAAAGTTATCCTTAAGATACGAAGGAGAGTTTGCATCGTTTAAAACTGAATAAAGTACTGATAAGATTCTGGAGCTACGCCTTTGGTGAATAGAAAGCCATTTTAGCTTTGAACGATAGAAGGAAATATGGTTATACTTACGCAAACCGAAAATAAAACTTATGCAGTTATTGAGGAGGCGCTCCAGTTTAGTAAGAAGATATTGCGGTGGATCTGGGTAACACACATCTGTATAGTCGATAATGGGTAGAATAAGTGAATGGACCAGCAAGAGTTTGGTTTTCAAAGGTAGGAAATTCTTGAGACGATAAAGAGAGCGCAAAGTAGCAACGACTTTACGGCTGGTTTAACCGATGTGTAAATTCCAAGTCATAGTGTGGTCCAGATGTAAATGTTAAATCAAAATCTCATAACTTTTAAGATAACTTTACCTTATTGATAACATTTCATATGCCTTACTAACTACTATACAACAATAAAAATTATACCTTGATTATCATAAAATTAATTATGGGTCATTAGCTATCCAGACATTACAGAAGTCACCTGAACAGCTCCAGTAAGAAAAAAACCCTGAAAAATGGATACCACGGCAGAAGAAGCAGCTCAAGTGGTAGCACTACTGCAATCAGGACTACGCCAAGTTGATATTGCTCGACAACTCAACATAAGCCGTTTCCGGGTGAAACGAGTATCCTAGCGGTTCCAGGAGACTGGAGGCTACATCAGGAAGCATGGATCCGGAAGACGACGTTGCACTTCCGACAGAGACGACCGCTATATTGTGTCGACGTCTTTGCGTAACCGATTCTCCAACGCTGTTGAGCTGCAACAGCAGCTCCGAACAGCTCGGAGGACGTCGGTGAGCATCTCCACAATAAGAAGAAGGCTGCGAGAGAAGAAAATCCAGGCCCGTAGGGCTGCTACTGGCCCCAAATTGACAGCAGAGCATAGGCGAGTCAGACTTCAGTTTGCCCGAGACCACGTGGATTGTATCCATTTTTCAGGGTTTTTTTTCTTACTGGTGCTGTTCAAGTGTGACTTCTGTGATGTCTGGATAGCTAATGACCCATAATTAATTTTTACCCCCCCTTTTATTCGTGTCCAAGGTGGCACAAGTAGTGAGTCCTCTAATGAGCTTTTCAGCACTTTTTTTTTAAAAACCCTAACGTTTCGTGATTATTGTTTTTAAAGAAAAGAACGACACGCGAGTATTATTCGCTTGAAGTCAAAATTTCAAAAGGTGCGATTTTTTTGACGCCGAGTGTAATACATACATAAACAAATTAAATATGGAGAGAAAAATCTCAGATGGCATTTGCCTTCAGATAGTGACGACGGAGCAGGGTTTTGAAGGAGTTTTTGTTCGGAGCTTTCTCGATATCATCGGGGTGAGCGTTCCCGAGAAGAGTGGCTTGTACGGTGAAAGAAGAAAAGAAACCAGTACTATGTTGGGGATCACTAACCTTCAAGCTGTTTGAAGTTCGAGGCACTCGGTTATGACTCGAATAAAGAAAATTAAAGTTATCCTTAAGATACGAAGGAGAGTTTGCATCGTTTAAAACTGAATAAAGTACTGATAAGATTCTGGAGCTACGCCTTTGGTGAATAGAAAGCCATTTTAGCTTTGAACGATAGAAGGAAATATGGTTATACTTACGCAAACCGAAAATAAAACTTATGCAGTTATTGAGGAGGCGCTCCAGTTTAGTAAGAAGATATTGCGGTGGATCTGGGTAACACACATCTGTATAGTCGATAATGGGTAGAATAAGTGAATGGACCAGCAAGAGTTTGGTTTTCAAAGGTAGGAAATTCTTGAGACGATAAAGAGAGCGCAAAGTAGCAACGACTTTACGGCTGGTTTAACCGATGTGTAAATTCCAAGTCATAGTGTGGTCCAGATGTAAATGTTAAATCAAAATCTCATAACTTTTAAGATAACTTTACCTTATTGATAAAATTTCATATGCCTTACTAACTACTATACAACAATAAAAAATTATACCTTGATTATCATAAAAATTAATTATAATATCCATAAAATATAATCTCAAATTTCAAATGCTTTACAACTTTTAAATTTTATAAAATAATAATCATATGTCTCAGTGACAAATCCACAAAAAGCAAAATCTCATAATAAATGTTAAATGTGTTACTAACTACAAAATTTTATAATAAATGACAATAATATCTAATATTGTATAATAAATAATTTATATATATATCTAGTATTATAGGTAAAAAAAGGTAAAGTAGGTCAAAGTCTTTACTTCATTTACAATCATTGGGAGGCTTTTGGGACTGGGACTTGGGATTGGGAGGTATTAGTGTAAAAAGTTAATGACATGTAATACGTAAATTATCGATAGTTAGATTCACATTCTTCTTACTACATTTTTGCGATCATAAAGCATCTAGGTTTGTAGTGTTGTGTACATTACATCTAAGAGTTATAGCTTCAGGACACATTTATTGTGTTCTCAGCAAACAAAACTGTCACCTATTTGTAATCTGGATTGAAAAAAAAACATTTTTTCACTCAAATCAAAAAGTTTATTTTGCAAAAATTGTTGGACATTTTACAAGTAAAACTTACCTCCACACTAAGCAATGCCTGCCCGGTGTGGGTAAGCGGTTACGATTTCCAAAATAACAAAACTACTAAACAAAACGAAAGAAACGAATCAAAAGTAATAAACAAAAAGAGGTATTGAATCTAATATTTCGTCGCCACCGATACATAACTAACTGTGTAACATGTCTTACTATACACAATATGGTGGGATGCTGGTGATTGGTAGGCTTTACACGACTTACGGTTATACGAACGGGATCGCTGGTGAGATTAAAAAGGTATGAGATGGTTAATTTCTCTGACATAAGCGAGTCTCCCGGACGGTGCCCTAATAGGTTCTGTTCTTTTCTATCTAGTTCGATAGCATATAGTTTGTATTTGTCAAGGTTACATATAATTTTTGTAAGCACGGTCTTAGATTTTTCTGTTGAACTGAAGTAATGATAGATAATGCCTTTAGGCATTTGTAACCTTTTTAAATAATTAAAATCGTCAACGTCTCTATTTAAACATTAATCCGTTCAAGAAATATTACCTATGTCAAGGCTAAAACCTTAGCGCTGCTATGCTATAAAATGTAACTTAGCCATTTTTAACGAGCTAATAATGTGGATGCTATTTCGCTTTAAGATTGCAAAGCCCGAAATATGCAGTAAGTTTGTTGACTCGTTTAGTAACCAGAGAAAATTTCTATTTTACATAATTATTAAACATCAACGTACCACTTTTTATATCAAAGAAGGACTGCCTGACCTGCATATTTCAATGCATTTCAGGTATGGATAATTGAAAAACCCCTTGAATAATAATTAAGAACCATTAGATTAATCAAAAATATTAACATTGTATTTATGCAATCTATTCCACTAATGTAATTATATTCCATATAAATATATTTTATATATTTTTATACGAAAGGCGGCAAACCTGATGATTAGTGATTACCGTCGCCCACGTACATCTGCAACACCAGAGGTGCTGTAGGTGCGTTGCCGGCCTTTAAGGGTATTTGGGAGATGGGATGGAGGATAAGGTGAGGGATGGGGAGAGGGCCTCGGGTTACCTCACTCACCGAACGAAACGCAGAAACACAAGATGCCTCTACTTCACGCCGGTATTCTGTGAGGCCGTGACACCAACCCGGTCGAGCCGGCCCATTCGAACAACAGTTAAAGCCGCCATTTGGCTCTAGCATACCATAATAATGGTTAAAAAGAGGCTTAAACTAACTTTTTAAGGCTGTTTGTGGTAATTATACATATGCTTTCTGATGTCTTACGAAAAATCCGTTGTATCTCTTGAAACACGTTAGAGGGTGTGAGTTCTGTTGCCAATGCATTCATAGCATATAGGAACACCAAGATATCTAGTTTTTATCTTTCATCGATGTTAATATAAATCTTTCTTGTGGATTGTGCTGGTGTATATGGATGGTAAGGATGCACACACACCGATCTTCTAGTAAAGATGAAAAGTGAAACTCTCCTTGCGAATCCTACGCTAATGTCTATACTTCTGTGTCTTGGAACCTCTATCATCGCATTTTCTTCTTCCTTGGACCCTTTAAAGCAATTCATCTTTTGAAAACCATTGCGGACTACACCGAGTTTAGGTCTCCACTTCGGCCGGATACTCAGAAGACGCAAAAACACAGATTTTTTATTTTTTGTTTCCGTAAGTATATTTTCGTAAGTTGAAGTACTAGCTTCGTCGTTACTGACTGATTCCGTATATTTTTTATGGGTTTCAGCCAGTGATATTAAGGCAATATGTTCTTCACTCATTACTTTTTTTATTAACTTTCACATTTTAAAATATAACAAACTATGGTAATGTGTGGAATGAACTGAAATTCCGCCAACTAACGTTGGCATTGATTGAGCGTGGCGTTTAAGATAAGATATAAAGATTACCGTGATTATGCCCATGATTTGTTAGTTTCTAGATATTTATGAGTTTCAACAGTCAAATAGAATCTTTAAATACAGTGGTTTAGCCACATAAACAATTAAGAACTTACGTAATGAAATGTATTTGTTTACTACAAATAATTAGCTAGGTAGTAGGTATTTATTGACCAAGGTATCTAAGAACCATTGTTTTAGGAAGGGGAGTGGGTTTCCGCACTCATCGAACGAAACGCAGAAGGACAAGATGCCGACTTCATACGAGTATTCTGTGGCCGTGGTAACCGGTCGAGCTGGTTTATTCAAGCACCAGAAAAAGCCGCCGCTTGGCTCTTCCACGCATGGAAATAGGCAACATATAATATATAAATAATATATCCGGACATGGCCTCGTTGGCGCGCATGGAGCGTGTTGGCGAATGCCGTAGCAGACGCCTTTCCATACTTCCTTTTTATATATAGGCATTTTTTAGTATGAAGTAATGGACGACGTTTGAGGATTATTGTCTGTTTGTTTCGATGTAACATGTAAGTTACATAAATTAAATTTACTTTGCCCGTGATTCGAGCAAATTAACAGAGATATAATTAAATTAGTCAAAACAGAAGTTCAACATTCGTCCTATTCAACCCCAAAAAGACACAGGTTTGCGCGTTCACCGCTAAAAAGAATCCCTTTGTCGTTTCTCCTCTTTTTGAGAACATTCCCCTTATTGCCTCAGCCAGTATTAGAATCCTTGGCGTTGACATATCGAGCGACGTTCAGTTCCGTGGTCACTTGAGGAAAGGCCAAATTGGCCTCCAAAAGCTTGGTGTGCTCTGTAGAGCGGGACAGTATTTCATGCCGGTCCACCGTTTGCAACTTTATAAGGCGCAAGTTCGGCCCCACATGGAATACTGTTCTCATCTCTGGGCAGGGGCACCCCAGTACCAACTCCTTCCATTTGACTGCATCCAACGTCGAGCGGCTCGAATTGTCGGCGACCAAGCTCTCTGATCGGCTTGATCCTTTGGCCTTGCGAAGAGATGTTGCTTCTCTTTGCATTTTTTACAAAATTTACCACGGGGAATGTTCTGAGGAACTGTTCGGATTGATCCCAGCTGCTGAGTTTCACCATCGTACATCGCGACTGAATTCGAAGTTCCATCGATACCACCTAGATGGTTGGCATTCCACCACAGTGCGTTTTAATCGAAGTTTTCTGCCACGCACTTCGACTTTGTGGAATCAGCTGTCGCCAGCAGTATTTCCGAATAGTTACGACTTAGGGACCTTCAAGAAAAGAGCTTATTCCTTCCTTAAAGGCCGGCAGCGCATCTGTAGCTCCTCTGGTGTTGTGGATGTTCGTGGGCGTCGGTGATCACTTACCATCAGGTGACCCGCACGCTCGTTTGACCCCTTCTTCTATAAAAAAAAAAAAAAATTAGTTTTCGTATAGTAAAACGGTTGCTAACATATTAATGGTTTGTTTATTTGAGAAATAACTCGGCCAGTAATCTTAAACTGAAAACATATTTTTGGTTTTTGTTAATACTTAGTGTTGTACTATGCAAACTTTTCAATTTATCACTCAGGGTTTTTACCCTCCACCGCTATGATTCTGTCATAATATATCTTTTTATCTCAAAAATCAATATATCTCTTTATCTCTTGATCACAGGCAAAAAAATTAAGTTCGTCTATCTTTTGGAAACCTTGTAAAATTCATCTTGCCTCAGTCCTATAATAGTACAAGTAAAATGCTTTTTAACCTTGTGTTCAGTCACCGTGAGGTTTTTGTTACAGTATCCGCATTAGGCGATTTATAACCTCCTAAAATTACCTAAAATGATGTGATGTGTTTTTTTTTCTTTTATTGTGAGAAAAATTAAGTATTATTGGTTATTTAAGTACAGTATTTATCTTTAATTTAGAGTTATGAACATGTATCAATGATAATGTCAATGCTATATACTTTTTGATATCACTTAGATTTGATTAAGGATTTAAAACGTTGATTACATACCTAAGTAAATCGCGAAATAAAAATACCTAATATATTATTTCGAAACGCGGAAATCATACACATCTAAAATCTTTCATCAACCGTAAAAGTAACGAAAAATTATTGCATTGAGCTGACACTATTTATTTAACGATTTGTATAATAAATATTTGTATTTTTAACTTTAAAAGACAATCGTATAAACACCAGAGCTATGACAAAAAGCAACCGACTTTGAATTTAGCTTAATCATAAACAATATTTCAAAAGAAAAGATGTTATGAGTGTCTGGGCACTCGCTCAATAATGATTCGTCCACGGCCACAACGTTGCACCTTCAAGATGTTAGAAAAAAAAAATACTTTGCGCTATTGTTTAAAATTTGATGCGTTGTAATTGACGATCACAGGGACGACTGGGATATTTAGAGGGAACAAAGCATTTATAAGATCAGCCTATGGGTGCACTATACTGAGAGGGTATATAACGCCCTTTGTGTTCAATTCAACACTACCACGCTACTGTTGTGCGTCAGGGATTGTTCCGAAGCAAAAACTGATGGTTTAATGCCATTAGACAAAAAGTGGCCTCCCAGTTGCATACAATGCGATGCAGGGCCGGCAGTACATTAGAGGCTATGTATAACTCGCCCATACTGCAACACTGTCTGGTAGTCATACTTGGCGAAATCATCTAATATATTCTACGTTATTTTCTATTCTATTGTATTGTATTTTAATTTATTTTCTGCCACGGGTCTTACTCTTACTTAAAACAAAAAATTAAATAAATAATAGTTGTTTTGTTACAGATACATATACAATGTTTAATATTATATTGTTTCCTATCAGGCACGGCAGACATTGTTCTGTCCATTCCGGTACGAGGCGGGAAGAATTTAATATCTTAATCATTTAATAAGTCGACCACAGTCATACATCGGACCCAGTTTTCATAATTTTTTTTGGCACTAAACCAACCAATATATCCATAATATGAGTAAAATTGGTCCATTAAAATAGAATTGCTTAATAACTTGACTACAGCACTAGCTATCGGATCCTTGTCAGTACAAATATATTGAAGGTATATGACCTCAATCGGTCAAGTCTACACAATATTTTTATATAGAAAGTTATATAAATATTTCTTTCACATTGCACAGTGATGAATTATTCAAGTTCCACACGTAAGAAGATAGAAGAGGAGTTTTCAACAAGTGTAAAAGTATATCACGACTGATAAAACGAGCAAAATCTCAATAGTACTATAAAGCATTAACAAATTGTAATGCCATGCCTGCAAAAATGTGGCCTCTGATAGTTATTCCCTTTGCCATAATAAAGTGTGTGTTAAATGTGTAAAAAACCTGGTAGGGACGTAACAGAGGAGTTGACAAATTGTATAAATTATTATACATATAGCCTTCCCCGATAGCCTAAAATTTTCTTCTACTTCTAACCACTATCTTTAAATTAGGAAATTAATCTAATCCCAGCATCTACCGTTCGATTTTACTCTTTGTTCCACATCCCAATCAAATAGTGAAAGTCAGTAATCTCCAAAGTAAGGCTAAAACTATCATCTTCGGTGTTCCTCTGGGGTCCATCTAAGGCCTTTGCTGTTCTTAATATTTATTAATAATGTGCACGTGTTAGATTTAAAAGCAGACAATGCGTTATATGCCGCCGATACTAGTTTATTCTATTTTGGTGACTCAATAGATACAGTTGTTATTAATGGGCAAAACTATTTAAATTTATTGAACATATGCTTATTGACAACTTATTACACCACATTATTATCTAATTCAAGTATATTAAGAAAATCGCTGAATACAAACCTCTAAAAGGAGAATAATCAAATAATTCATAGGACTGATAAGGAGAAATATCCAGTTCTCATTCTTGATAGCAGTCTCAAGTGGCAACCACATATTGATAAAACCAAGTCTAAATTATCTTCTCTTACGGGAACCATACGTATAACTCATAGAGGTCCTTTTTCACTATAACTATCTTACATCTACCGATAAAGTATACAAAGAAACGAAGGTATAATAGTGATAGTGTATGTGACTCACACATTTTACACTCATTGACATATTTATAGAAGCGTAAAGAAAAGGGTAAAAATATTTAATATGTTCTCATAATGTACTCTTATGCCCGAGTTTCATTTGAACTTTTGGCGCGAACTCAAAGAGTAATAGCTGTCTTAGAAAGAATTTTGTTGTCATTGTATATTTCGAGTTTTAATGTATAATGCTGCAGGTGCTTGTGAATGTGTACAGTAATTGGCAAATTTTATTGAGGAAATCGTTGTTTTTAGTTTTGGTGCCATCAGTTCAGGTCTTCGGTAAAACTATTGTGCGATATACTTGAAGACGTTTTCAAGATCATACCGAAAATTGTTATTATTCGGTAAAAATGTTTTGTTAACGACTTTAACTAGGGTTATCTTTTTCTCCAAACGCCAATTCCACCTGCTCGTGATGCACCTGGCTAACTCACAAACGAGGAAAATCCATCCGAGCTTACAGAATCCAAATCCCATATATTACCCACGAACATTAGTAGAAATAGAAATATTAATTTACGACGACAGTGATTACTTTTATGATTTTTTTAAAGAACTTTTGCAATTAAATATCGTCTTAAGTTTTAAGTGTTAGAAACTGAAGTTACCTAGTTCATCGAAAATATTAACTCACGCAGAGAGACACTGCAAGGTTAAAACAGTGCGCTCTCATTTTCACTACAATGGCAACTGCGTCACAGCAACCATCGTTTTTCTTTGAAATTTTCAAGTTGCGCGCTGTTACGGAGGAGGAAGCACGTCTGCAGTGAAGTGAGCTGTGACTACTCGCAGTGCGCAGGTGTCGTAATCATAGTTTTCCCGCTGTGACAAATCGTATTGAGCGTCTGATTCATGCTAGTTTGTTTCCTTTGACATTGAGCAACAGGTCGACATTACATTTTTCGTTTTTAAGTAGAACCATTAAACGTTACTTTGACAAAGGTATGTTTTTTAAAGTTTTAATGTTTTGTTTTGTTTAGTAGCTTACTAACATATTAAAGGAATTGGTCGTCCACTATGTTACACTAACACAGTCATGTGATGGTTTGAATTGTTTTATGCTTGAAAAACAGTAATCATTTATTTAGCAATAAAACAGTATTATGTATTTGTAAATAGTAGGCAGGAGGCATAATTTGCTTATGTTTGCTACAATTTTTATTGGGAAAGTACTTATTTTTTTAATTTTAAGATCACTGTTTTTTTTTTTACGTATATTTTACAATTGCTTTGAATTGTTTTTTTTAAGTGTCTAGAAAACCAGATAGGTATGCTATCTGGTTTTCAAGAAAAATTTCCTTTATCTTTGTCATTATACATTTTTTTGGTACGTAAGATAATGAATGCTTGTATATTTACTTACTGAAATTACTTAATATTTTTATTTTCTTGTGATATGTTTTTTATAATGATTTGAGATATTGTGTCAAAGATAGATAATTATTAAAGCGTTCTTTATGTATTATAGAACAGACTTCTGCTGTAGTCTTTAAAAATAACTTGCTTTTCAAATACGTATACTTCTCTTCTACCTCTATGTATTTTGTAAGTAACGCAAAGTGATATCTGTTATCAGATAGATAAAAACTCAACTCCCAATGATTATTTAGTTGTGACACATCATACAGTGCGTTAAAACAGATCTAGTATTTATTTCATGGACGTTAAGGTAAAAAATTCTATAACCAAGTATGAAACTACAATGATTAAGTTGTCAGGAACAGTGCTGATTAAATGTGGTTTATGACACCAGCATTTGTATTTTTTTAATTAAAGGAGTAAATAACTCGACGATGGGCATCTGTTTTTCGTTCGACTGCGGGGACTGTGACATTTGCTGCAACCCTTGTTGCATGGCCCTGAGCGCTTGTTGCTTGGTACCGTGCCTTTGTCCCAACGCGTGCGGACAGCAGCAACAACCTCCACAGACAATCCACGTGCACCACCCGCCGGTAGTTGTTGAACAGCCACCACCACCGCCTGGTTATCCATACCCACCGCCGCCGCAAGGTGGTTACCCCGGATACCCGCCACAACAACCTGGATACCCGCCACAACAACCAGGATACCCTTACCCTCAACAACAGCCAATGTATAGATGAATAAGGACATTTCATTAAGGTAAGTGGCCATTAATCTTTGAAGTGGACGACCGCAAGTAGATAAAACGCTTATGTAGTTCTTTATATGGTTTACGATTAGCTACTATATTTATGTTATTTTCACTAAATGCGTCATTATTTAATTGTACTCTTGACTGAGTTCATTACACTGGAAAGCACGTTATCAATTAAAGACACGCAACAACAAATGAAGCAAAATACAAACGATACTTCTTTTAACGTGACCTCGTTGTAACTAAATGACGTTCATTTACAAAAATGTACATTATTTGCTATGTAATTGTTCAAGACATTAGAAAATTAAGGTGAGAAACCATTAAACTCATGACGTGTTGCACAAAGATAAATTATATTTTTGTGACACATTTAAGGTTAAGTGACATGATATGCTTGACAAAATAAATTATTAAATGAAAATACTTCAAAAGAAAACACAGCTTTTTTCTTCAACCGTTAACCACAAGTAGTTAATAGATATAGGCCTCTCAGTGGAGAGATTAGCCATAATCGTCACACTAGGTTAGTGTTGGCGATCGCAGAGTCATACTTCGCACTTTAGACGCTGCTCCCCGTCACAGGTCTGGTTATTTTAGTTCTGGCATTTATAAGAGGGATGTTAGGATGTTAAGGGTAATATACCATCTCTATCTGCAAATGCCAAACTCACCTATGTCTGGTGTACCCTGCTGGCTAACAAACGAGTCTCTGGCGATCGAACGTAAGCGGAAAGGTTTGCTAAGCCCACATCGCAAAGGCTACCCCTAGTGTGAGACGCTGTTAACACAAATCCGCTTGCCTAGTGTTGTGAGTATGGGTAAATCTTTTAAGAAACGTATGCTAGGTTTTGCTAGCGCTTTCTCGAACAGGCCTTTGTTTAGCAGTGGACTTAAATAGACTAATATAGAAGAAGACTTGGTGATTCGATGAAGATGAGATGCTTATTTCAACAGTCGGCCAGGAGACTTGTCAAGTGTGTAGGCATATGTTTAATGGGACTTCTATGTCACCACACGAGAAGCTCACAAATGGCACACCTTTATTCAAGAAATAACACCTGCGCTTAAATCCAACATCGCACAATTAAAGTTTCTACAGATCAATACATATATTTAAAATCCAGCACAGAGGAGAACTCAAGACCGACTCACGGCTACCATTGAGCACATGAACACAATAGATGCGATCTGTTCATTTCAATGTGTCTTATTACGCGTGTCTTATCAAGGTATTAATTTTTTCCAATGGCTAACACAGTAGGAAGAATAAAATAGCGCTTTATGACAGTCGCTTCATTGAGAAGCCGTCATCATAACGTAGATCGGCGAAATCGCTATCTTTTTACGCGAACATAATATCGATGTTATGCTAGTGCAAAAAACCTTCTTAGTTACAACTACAATCACCATTTTGGTTATGTCTAGAAATAGGCCTTATGCATATATGGTCGTTAATGCTTATTTTTAAATAACATTTATTTATATAATGCTGTAGTTGGACTTGATTTTTTAAAACCATTTTGACTATCTTAAAGTAACATAGACAATTATAGAATAATAATTATAGAATATAATTATCAATTATTAATTAGAAATTTAAAAACTTTAAAAGTGTAATCTTTACCCGTTAATCTTTAACTTCACCCGTCAACTTTTTTTTTCTTCTCCAAGGGTCAACTGGAAGAAAGAAGTACGCCCTTTGTAACCCTTAGATTAAAGTGTTTGAAAAAAAGAATAGATATTTTTTAACAGTTAATCCGCCATCTGACGGATGCCGTGAGGTTTTCAAAGCTTGGCATTTCTCGACTCTTACGATATCAATGGGAAGATGGTGTGATATAATTACGCCGCCACCTTTCATTTTATATACGTTATTTTATTGTCACGTTTCAGGATGGGTTGCAACATCTCGTGCCGTCCCTGCTGCTGTTGCTGTATCCCGTGCTTATGCTGCGATTGCTGTGCGGAGCCACCTCGAACTGTGGTTCATCATCACGTCGTGCAAGCACCTGTCCAACAAGCCCCTTCTATAATCATTAATCAACCTCCACCACCTTATAGATAGCTTTCTGCATAAAGTTTGGCCTATGAGTTAAAATACGTTAATAACATTCATTTTGTTTAAGGTATCCTTTTATCCTCTTAGACTTGAATAATAATATTTAATGCAAAACAATAGCAAATATTTAAATTATTAAATTATTTTATTGTTTATTAGGGTATCGTACCCAAAGAACAAAACGGAGTCATATTAATGACTCTCTGCTGTCTGTCCGTCCTTCCCTATATCACGGATCTCTAGTTCGAAGACGGAATGAGTTTTAAATTTGAATGTTTGATGTAGAATGTTGACCCGAAACCGAATATTGAATAAGAAATTCACGCATTTTATTACCATAAATGAAATTAAAATAATAAAATTTGTGAAAATGAAAATTAAAGAAAAAAAAGTTTATTGTAATTATTACCCTGTGGTTTTACATTGTTAAGTTGGTATACTGTAAATCTAAAACCAATATGTTCTGTTCATTATACTTTGAACTCATCGTCTAGTATACGTGTAGCCTTAATTTACGTTTTACACCAGGAATCCAGGCTTGTACGTCATGTTTAGTTTTGTCTATAACTAGAAAATTATTTATAACTAGGGAGCCGGCTTCGCACGGCTAGATCTGTAATATATAAATAAATTTGAACGTGTATAACACATGAACACTATGAACCTTCCTCATGAAATGTTCTAAATAATGGTGAAAACCGCATGCAAATTCTCTTAGAATGAATAGTGACAAAAGCGCATTGCGACTTTGTTTTATACTATTTAAAGTGTTTTAGTGTAAATAGTAAAATAATTACATGTATTACCAGAAAAGTAATAGTTTATTGCAGTAGATAAGTAATTATTCTAGTTTGCAACATAGAACGGTTTTGCGTGCTTTATATTATATTGATAGTATGTTGTTTACCAGTTTTTGAGATCTCTACAATTTTACCACACGGTGCAGCCTATATTGTGCATATATTGTACCACTTAAACTTAGCATACATATTTATGCATAAAATTGAAGTGTCTGTCTGTGATTATATTTATTACGACAGCCTTTTCTTAAGCTCAAATTACTTTTTGTCCTCGCGGACTAAGCCTTGGGCACAGCATGTAAGCCTAAAAACTTAAAATGTTTTGTATAAAAATTGATTTTTCACGATTATCAACATTAACGATTATAATCTGCTTGCAAGAAGATGATAATATTTTTCATTTCATCGTCTCTTTTGTCAAGCCGACACAGGTAAATCAGAATATAACAATATTCAATATGGGATTACCATCTCTCAATGTAAGTTAGATAACGCCGTTGATTATAAATAAACTTAATCAAAATTAATGATAAATAATTTGTAATATAAAGCGAAAGTAGTCTAAACAGGGTTTGAAAGGACATTTTAAAACTGTATTGTAAAAATTATGGAATAATGATTAATTTCATACTTGTGTTAAAGTTTATAATACAATAATTTATTAACTGTTTAGTGAATTTTTATTTTATGTTCTCTTTACAATATGCGTCACGATGTAAAGTTTTAAAAGACATTAAAGTTATCACTAAAATACAAATCGGTGACACGTGGTAGCCTAGTGTTCGCGGTCTGAGAGCGTGGTAGCAAAGTGAGCGACTTTAGTATCAAAGAACGTGAGTGACCTGGGTTTCGGCACCACTAAAATTGTTACTACCAATTTTAAGTGTGTATTTAACACGTACTCGGCGGTGAAGAAAAACATTGTGAGGAAACCTGCATGTCTGAGAAATAATAAAAAATATTATTTCGAGGATATGTGAAGCCCGCCAACTAAAACTAACTAAAACGGCTCTAAAAGCCTCTCAAAAATATTTGATGAGGCGTTTGCCTAGCTGTGGGCACTTGCAGGCTGGCACTTTTACTCATCTCTAATTAAAGGCAAATAATGTATAATAGTAGTTGTAGGACTAAGTAAAAAAAAAAGAAAAAAAAAAGAAAACACAACTTCTGATACTTTTTCGAATACCTAGAGACAAAATATAGCAAATATTTTTCGTTCACCGCTCTTCTTCGACCGATAATCAAATTGAGTGCGCTTCAGACTAACGTGTCATTTGGAGTCTGAACGCCCCAAAGACGTGACCTGGATCACGGTGCCGGCATCACTTTTTTTTTTTTTTTTTTCCGGTGCAGGGAAAATGATTTAATCATACCCGTTGTTGGCCGGGAGGCCTTCCAACGGGTTATGTCGGACTCGGATCTCGGAAGGAGAAACATACCGACTAAAAACCCATCCACATTGCTGTTGGCCCGGAGGCCTTTACAGCTTCGTCTAAAGAGACTTGCGGGGACAGAGGCCCGCAAGTTTAACGAACATCGATGGTGACTGCTGCTGTGAAGAGCTGCAACCCCTAGAACGAAAGAAAAACTTCCAATATTAGGGGGGGGGGCTAGGCGATCCGAGGGCCCCGACGGGAGGTAGGTGACCTCATCTGGGACCGCCTTAATGGTATGGCTTAATAACGACCTCTGCCTCGAATAAATCTCTGGCGGGTCGTGAATGCCGGCATCACTATAAATTGTTAATTGCATTTAAGTCGGCCATATAGACATTTAACCTAATTTATGTCTCACAACAGGTATTATAAAGATGACCATGGATCCCGAATAAACGAAGCTCTTATCTAACATTCTCATGTTCCACCAATATCGGTACATACGTACCTAGTATAAATGTTCGAACTAGGTAACTCTAACTTCGACGAAGAGATAGACCAATCGACAAAATCAACATGTAAAAAACGTGCATCCTGTACCGTATAATCACAAAAAAACGTATTAAAAACCAGTGTATATCTCCGATCTACTAATGAGATCTGTATCGATGGCCTAAACCCTGGAAAGCAACAGTCTCACCACTCGTCACATTGTCACAAATAAGCTCTGGATAAAAGTTGGTTGACACAACTAAAACAAATGTGAAAATTCCTGACCACACCAGTATTTAATTAAACCACTCAGAATTTTATTTTTTTATTTTTTCAACAGTTGACTTACGGAACGGAAGCGTAATATTTCAGTTCTGGCTGTATAAGGAAGCATTTGTTCAGCGGGCTATGGACAGGGCATATCTCTTTCGGTGGTCCTTTGCATTTAAATTTGGATGAATGAGTGTTATTTTGTATTTCTTCATAGATTGGTAATTTAGAGCCCATTGATACTCTTTTTACCTAAAATAAGAGGAAAGATAATAAAATATATAATGAAACTTTGGAACCTATGTTTTTTCGGAATATCCTAAACGTACCCAAACAGGTCTTACCTAAATTAAATATCATCTCATTAAAATATCTAACATTACATAACCCATAAATAACTATTGGTTTATTATACTGAAAATCATCAAAAAATATCGACAGTGTTGTGACGCAATTATTTCTTAAAGGTAAGATGTACATAATCAATTCGAAAAAATTGGTGCAAATTAAGTATTTTAATAGTCATTTTATCCTTCCTATAATTACAATGTTTGTTAAATTTTATGTTAAATGCCGTTTTCAACCTAAAATTATGGTCGGACTTCCAATAAATCAATACATTTGTGTTAAATAGTATGTTGATAATATGATTGTTGTTTTATCGAAAATATTGCGATAGATGTTAAAGGAATAGATTATTTTATCTTATCTGTTTGAGTTGAAGGACGCTTATTCCCTAGCCTTTACGGTGATTTAATAAGTATAAATATAACACTCCTCAAAGGGATTTTAAACTGAAGGTTGCTGTAGGAAAAATCATCATAGTAAGTCAATATTTATTACGAAACATGTATTCAATAATACATGAATAATAATTTGTCATTACTACGTAGGATCTTCTCAATTATCTGTATAATGTTCCTTAATAGTATTTTAATGAGTGCATGTGTTAAATTTTTAAATTTAAATTTAATGTACATTATTTGGTAATTAATGATGACTTTAAGTATGTAGGTAATTTATATAATATTATTGAGTATATTGTTATGTATTTCACATAATTTTTAACTAAGATAATAATGACATAAGATTTTAGATAAGTAATATTTCTGACAAATGATTAATAAATATTTTTCAAACATCATTATTTTACTTGTTTACAAAGCTGTGAATGTGATCTCTTATAGACATAGGTATTATATATACCTACATCTGTTACTCATGCCAAAACATATCTATATTTTTGAGTTACGCAGTGTGTTAAAATATATAAATTGTTTTTTTAATGTATCTGTATCCGGCAAAGCTCGTCAACACATTAACATAAAATTAGAAAAGAATTATTTTCTTCTAGAAACCATGGGACTATGCTGTAGCTGTTGTGATGATGGTGGGGGTGCAGTGAGCGTGGTGCAACGGCCGTATCCAGATAATGACGGATATGGTGGGGCGCCTCCTCCAGTCATGGTTGTGGAGGACGCTCCCTCACCCATGGCTAGATGATAGTTATCAAGATATTAAGATTTATTTTTAATTAAGTGATTTATTTATTGAAAAAAATAATAAATACTAATTTTGATAAATGTATGTAGTTTTTTTGTACACTTAATTTTATATTATTATCAGCGTTTGTACGTATGTATGTGTATATTCACGCCTTGTTCCCAACGGGGTAGGCAGAGACAATCTTCTTTGCTACGGTCCTCATACACGTCTTTCGCTTCTTCCACTTTCATCAATCTTCGCATGCATGCTCGTTGGTTTAGAGTACTCTTGACCTGGCCTTTTTCCAGAACGTCTCCGATTTGATCGTGAAATGTTCGCCTAGGTCTTCCTCTCACGACTCTACCATTTACACTCGCCTCATATATTTGTGTCGTCAATCTACTTTCATTCATCCTCTCCACATGTCCAAACCAGCTCAGCATCCCTTTCTCTATTCATGTCACTACATCGTCTTTCACGCCACAACGCTCTCTGATCACATTATTTCGAACCCTGTCAGTTATCTTCACTTCAATTATCCTTCTTAACGCTCTCATTTCTACTCCATTTATCCTGCCTCTTCTGCCACACCCAGTTTTCGCTTCCATATGTTATTGTTGGTACCAATTGTTGGTACGGAGTTTTTTCCATCTGTTTCTTCTCGGCCAGAGGAACCTCATTAGGAAACGAAGGTAGATTTAAAAAAAAAACGTATATCAAGTGAAATTTATGTTTCTTATAGTGATTAATAAATGATTTGATTTGATTTAACTCAAATGGATATTCCGCCATCATTCCGTTGCTAAAGCCTTGTTTGTTGGCTAGCTAGGTGCACCAAATGCTAGTCAGGTTAGCATTTGAAGAAAGAAATAAGTAAATTACTAATTAGTTGACTTCGCATAAGTCGTAATCAATTATTTGTTTTTATTCTTTTACTGGCATGAAACCATCGATTCGTGACATCTGTTGAGCCTGTCGCCGTCCCGGGTAGTCGCGTCGGCATGTCATCTTTGGTTGTTCGGCACTTTCTAACTCTTAGTATCTGCACAGACACAACCTAGTAGCCAGGATTCTACACCAGGAGCTCGCTCTGAAATACAGTCTCGTGGATCGGAGACAGCCTTACTACAAGTACACCCCGGAAACCGTGCTCGAAAACGTCCGTGCCAGGCTCTATTGGGACCGGCCTATCATAACGGACAGGACGATTCATGCGAACAAGCCAACAATATCGCGTTGATGAACCGGGCACAGTCGAGGATATTTTTGGTCTACATCACCATTCCGTATGATGATAACCTCGTGAAAGCCGAAACAGACAAGAAGACAAAATATCTAGACCTGGCTCACGAGGTCACCCACATATGGGATGGTATTCCGACAGAAATTATTCCGATCGTAGTCTCTGCGAATGGATTAATCCCAGTTAGCCTCTCGGAATATCTGAGGCAGCTGGGTCTCCGTGACGGACCGCTCCGTGCTCAAATACAGAAGGCGGTACTTATTGATACCGCTCGCATCGTCCGCCGGTTTCTTTCCCTTTCTCCCTAACCCTCGACCGTCTGGACTCCCCTGCCGATGGCTTCCATCTGGGTTTTATTTATCTATTTAATTTTATTATAAATACATTTTATTTAATATTATTTATTTTATGCTGTTATATGTATCTATACGTATTTAAATATACACCCCTACCAGGTAAGAATATATAGTAATACCTCAATAATAATAAAAAAATCATTGAATTCGGCTGGGATTGCAATTCTGGGCCCATGGCCAAAGTCCAAAATCAAAATCTACGCATATTGTTTCCCGCAGACGAGCTTTACTCCTTGAAAAGGTACTAAAATCAAACCATCGGAACTTTCGTCATACTTTCTACAACTTTCGCAGGGCTCTCAAACCGAGGCAGTATTTATGAAGAAAAAAGGTTTTAGTAGAGAGTCCGTACTCTTTTGGCCAGAAAGCCAATGGAGGCCAAACCCGACGAAGCCAATGTTGTTGAAAGATCAGCGCTCGTATTCCGATCTCTGGAGATATTCATAAGTTTTCGCCGACAAGAAATGTACTAATAATGCTTGTTGGCAGCAAAGGTTAGGTCCAAATTATTATGTAGAATTTTATTGAATTCGTTGAGATATAATAAATATACTTACTCTTATGCTATTTTAAAAAGGTTTTTTAAACAATTATTAGAAAGCATAACAATACTTTATACTTAAATATTCAAAAACATTAAATTAGATTTTCGATTAGGTATAGAATATAAATTTTCAGCGATTATTCAATTGTTCTAGTTAGAAATATAGCAATAGACAATTGTAAATATGTCGGATTTGATCAACCAACAATGCTACACAAGACTTCGTAATGCTTGTATGACACCTCGCCGCCACTGAAGGAAATATAACAACAGCCATGACTAGGATGTACCTGAAAAAAAATAGTAAACTTGTTCATCCACACAAAAGCATTGTAATAATTTTAATGGCGATAGCAATGAAGTTTAAATAAATAATACATATGTGCCGTGTGATATCGGCGTAAGAATTTGCCACCCCCCTTCTTCCTGTGGGTGTCGTAGGAGGCGACTAAGGGAAAAGCCTTGACAATCGCAATGGCTCTTGATATATAACCATCTCGAAATATACCAGACGAAAACTAAGTAGACCGATGACGGGCAGCAGCGTCTAAGGTGGGAGATGTCTGGAACTGCGATCGCCAATCCGCTTGCCAAGCGTGGCGATTACGTTAAATCTTCCTTATCGGAGAGGCCCATGTCCTGCAGTGCACTATTTACAGGCTGTTCAGGTTCAGGTATAATAAATAAATAAACCTGAAAAGAATAGAAATACTTAATTTTTCAATGTGTTACATGTCAAAGTCTTCAAAATCAAATTTAATTGGAGTGTATATTGTAATTTTATTTATTGTTAGTCATGATGAGCTAGGATAATTGGACATAGAGATTATTTTACAAGATTGAGTATAATTAGTTAATTTGGTTTGGTACATTTGGGCCACTGAAACATTATTATTACAATAGGGTAATAGGAATGAATCTTGTCTCCAGCCAAATAAGTCAAATTATTTTAAATGAAACTATTATTTACGGTTTTTCAACGTTTTTACAAGTCTGATGTAATGGTAGGGGCAATCAAGGATATGATCACAGACTGCAGACTTCTTAAGGCATCGGTGTTTCACGTCAGCTATGTGTTCTTTCACGCGGGTCCTTACAGGTATTTTAGTTTGCTCTTTGTAAGAGAGACCACATTCACAATCAAGCTTCTATACTCCTGCATCATTGTACAGGGATATTGCACTTGACAGATGGTAAAAATTTACTTATCTTTTTCGCCAGCTTGAAAACGTCGGGAATATAAAAACAAAATTAAACGCGATAAAATCCGTAAAGTCAAGTTATGTTTACAGAAGCAGGTACCTGTGGTGGTAATGGTGCAGGTGATCGTTTTTAATAATGTGAAATTCATCTGCGGCCGTAGGGGTGACATTTCACCTATATTTTATACGTATCTTCAAAGGGATTTATTTAGTATGAAGGATTGATCATTGACCATCCACCAACAGGTGGACTATACGCTCATTTTGGGCTGAAGGACAACAACGTGTGGTTTTGAGAGAAAAACATTGTTTTTGCGTGGGCATCTAAAGTCTGTTTATTTTCGAACGTTGCGAGAAGACCTTTGCTGCCAATGCTGGGAGTAGCATACTTTCAGGCTGTTACTGAACTACAACCTTTTTTTTTGTGGTAACGGGAGCAAGCTCGTGGTTTACCTGATAGTAAGTGATTTTCGTCGTCCACGTACATCTGCATCACCAGAGGAGCTGCAGGTGTGTTGCCGGCCTTTAAAGATATTTGGCAGATGGGAGGGATGATGGGGAAGGCAGGGAAGGTTGGGGGAGGGGGTAAGGACCTCCGGTACCTCACTATCCGGACGAAACCCAGAAGCAAAAGATGCGTCTACTTCGCGTCGATATTCTAAGAGTTTGTGGTACCACCCCGGTCAGTCGGCCCATTGGAGCAGCAGCAAAAGCCGCCGCTTAGCTCTATCACGTACATGTACAAAATAAACAAAGTTGATAATAAAATAAAAATATGCAAAACTTATTTGCAACTAATTTTAACTGTGTTACTTGCCTTTCCGGGAGTGATGGAGCGCATATGTCGAACTCTTCCGATATAAAGAGGCTCGGCAGTGTGTGTGTTTCCAGCCGCTATTGCTCCCACCGGGACCTGACCATTGCTAGCCGGCAGCCAACGGACGGCGTTAGGAGGCGCGCATAGAACCTGTAGTTATGATACATGTAAAATGTTAAAGAACTATAATTTAATTCTAGTCTAATCTGAAACCATTATAGTTGTAGTATATAAATACTGGCCAGGCCAAATTTTTTTTAAAGAATAATTGCAATGTTTTTTAAGTAACATTACTAACATTCCTGTTAACCACACCAACTAAGCATTACAGCTTGAATCTGGAGTGGGTCACGACAATAGTCGAACGGCATGCAATAAAATACCTTTAGTATAAGTTTGAATGAAAAAATATGAGTATATTAAAAGGTCAAAGAACTATTTAAAGTAGCAGCCTGATGATTTGTTTTTATTTATTATTATTATTTTTATTAGAGAAAAGGTTCCGGGAATACACAATATTTTCTAATGTTTTCTTTGATACCTGTCAATAGATAAATTTCACCTGCACGCGGTGCACCCTACTGAGCAACGGACCTGGCTCTGCCGGCTGACTGGTAGCGGAAAATCTATCCGAATATGCCGAGACTAGTGATGGAGAGCAGCGACACTAGTGCGTGGGATTGCACTCACCGACACCAAATATCTATCAGGAGTGCGATACATTAGGATTTTTTTAGTTAAAAAATTACGTTTTTACCTCAAAACTGTGTACGGGCACTTCTTTCCCAGCGTATGGTATGTATGCGGAACGATGTTGGGCAGCAAGCTTCCCGGGCACCAGGTCTCCGTTGTGGTGGGCCCTGATGACCCACAGTGGGCTATTGTCCCAACCCTCCTTACCGGCGACCACCGACCGATCCGATAAGGATCTGGCTGCAATCGCTGTTGTAGGTATCCAGTCTATGACTGGGCCGGAATCTAAAATGTATTATATTTTCGGTTTCTTAGTAATGGCTACAGATAGATGGCGGGATAAAAATTGCGAAAAATACCGGTCTAAAGTGCAAGGTTTCTGGTACTGCGATCGCCAATCCGCGTGGCGATCATGGCAAATCCTCCTTATAAAAGAGGCCTATGTCCTGCAGTGAACTGCTTTTAGGCTGTTAAGGTTAATATAGGCTATAGCACTTCATACCTGAACGATTACCAAATTACAAGAAAAACCACTTAAAGAAAGTTCTGTCAATATCCGTGAAATTACTTTAAGTTATAGTAAGTAATTCCGCACAAGCTTCCAATACATAAAATCTTATATATTCGTTAAAATATATACACTTTCTATAGTATTAATTGTAATCACTTTTTTTTTATTTAAGCTATTAGTAGGCATTGAAATGAAACAAATTTTACGGAATTTAACTAACCTAACCCAATTTTTATTTTACCAGGATTCCGGTGTTACTTAGGTGTTAGATGTCCTGATGTTATAGTTAACTCTAATAACTGTGACATCAAGTAAAATTTATGTAAATTTTGTTTAATCTCTCTATACATAGTCCTTATATTATTAATACAGATCCTTTTCTTGCCTAGCTCTCGCAGCAGTTTACGATAATGTTAGTAGATGACAAGGTGTTTATTTATTATTACGGTTGCTAGATATAATGACACGTACTTTTCTAATTGTGTTTTAATTTAGAAGGTACCTTGAACAACCATTACTGGTTCAGGAGGTGATTGTACTGGCGGCTGGTAGATATAATTGGTGACGTAAGTTGGTTGTGGCTGTGGATCCGGCGGCGGAGGAGGGTACATCGGCATCATGACAGGCGTAGGTATGTAAGTGAAGGCACCAGGAGCTGGCGGATGTGGGTAGCCGTGGTACGGGGGAGGACCGCCAGGTGGAGGAACTGGAAATCAAAGTTGTTTTTTAATTTTTAATTTGAAAAATATCAAATTTTATTCACCGCTTAACTAAATATACACTAATATAACTAAGCATATTAACTAAGTATAATAAACACGGGATATAAAAATTAATGAAATTTTCTGAATTAAATATTATATACAATATTCAATTCTACATAATCAAATCGGTTTGTATAGCACAGTCAGAAAGAAAATTTTAATGTTAATTTTTTCAACTCCTATTAACAGTTCGTTGGGTTTTTGTAATAACAATGGCATAGAGTGATAGTATCAATCAATAAATAAAAGACAAATATTAGGCAAATTAACATAAGTGCTATCATAAAAAAACATGCATAACCCTTCTAGTGTCATTGGCCCAGATATGACTTATAACAATAAATTTTCAGAATTTGTTTCCAAGTTATAATACGAGAATAGTTGAGGAAAGTTACTTACTGTTTGACATCTTTGACAAATAAAGATAATTCTGCAAGAATTACAACTGAGGATTTTTATTTTGTTAAGCGAAAGAAAATGGCAACGATAATGGCTTAATGGATAAATGGCTTGGTAGTAATCTTTTATTAACAAGAACTATAACACACAAGAACAATCGTTGGTCGCTTCGAGTGTCGATTAGATAAATGAAAATAAAAGATAACATGCAGTGAAATGAATAATATTCCCGTGAAATACGTGATATAACGTAGGATTCGTCATTAATTTATGTCGAGAATGTAGGAACGCACACGCATTAAGGTTTAATTAGAGAATTAAAATTTTTATTTAGTATTTTGGGCCCACATGAGCTATTCTATAAGTCATTATTGTTTCCGTGCCATCTATGTGCAACAGCAAGAAACTAAAAGCAATATGTACGTTTTGCGTCGATCCAGCAGTCAACCAGCAATGAGCGTCAAACTTCCTTTTTTGCGAGATGCACTTCATATCGTTACACACATTACCTTGCATATATAATATTCATCTCGACTTTATAACACTACATTTGTTTTAAAATTGAAACATTGATATGGGCTATAATAAAATATTCAATATGTTTTGTTTCGGAGATATTTATTGAAGCCCAAACCACAAATTATTGAAAAATTACGGAAAGCAACAATTATTTTTTTTAAATACTTTACGTGAGCAGTACATTTGAGTCTACTTTAGAGTGGCAAGATTTCAAAAATACTTAGCCCTGTTTAGGTGTATACCATTAAAATATTAAGTTGTATACAATGAACGTTTTCCGTCAAATAAAAGAAATAGAACATTTTTTTGCATTCATAAACATAGTATTTACCAATCTAATCACTATTTAAATATTTTGATATACTCCTGTATGAGAGGAAGTCGAAATGGGCATTTATTACTTTGTAAACCTTAAGATAAAGATTAAAGAAAGATGAGAACCTTTATTATATAATTTGACATCATTTATGAAAGACCTGTGTGGCGTCCGGCGGCTGCTCTGACTCAGCATAGTAAATACCGTATTTTAGAGCGTTTACAATAGTTTCTGTAGTTTGATATTTTAGGAAGACGCTTCTTTGTGATTTTTTATGTAAGTTTTAATATTATCACTTTATGCCATTTTCATTAAAAAAGACCTCAAAAATTGATTAATAAATATTTGAAATCATTTGAAGGTGTAATGCCATGACTTTTTTATGGAAATGGGGCAAACGAGCTAGCGGGTCATCGGGGATGGTAAGTGATTACCGACACCCTCGTACGTCTACAACCCCAGAGGAGCTTAAGATGAATTGCCGCGTCTTTAGCGAGGGAAGGAGTGGGTTTCCGGTTACCTCTCTCACCGAATGAAACGCAGAAGCACAAGATGCCTCTACTTCACGCCGGTATTCTGCGTGGCCGAGGTACTACCCCACTCATGCCAACATATATATATATATATATATATATGTATATCGCACAGCAGCAGGAAAATTAAATAATTATACTGATCGGCAATTAATAAAAATTGTTATTGGTTATGTTGTACCGGGGCATTCGAACGTCTTCAACTTTTTGAATCTCAATAAAATTTTATTAAACTTAATACCAACGTTCTAAATGTAAATATATATACATTTTAATAGACGGACTTTCTTTCTAAAAAAGTGCCGGCACCCTTTTTCGTAATGTCATCCGAAGGACTCTTGTTTCCATAAATATTCCTTCAGTTTTAGAACCTTGCAGAAGCTTTACAGAGGACTTTGGTTCCTTGGGAGTGATTCAAAGCCCTTATGTAGGAAGCTACTTACGACGATATATTGGAGGCCTTTCATATCAGGAGTATGTCGACTATAGCCGGGTAGCATCAGAAGCAACGGAATTGGAAAAGTGGCGCAAATATAAGTCTCTAAGGTAAGACTATGTATTTGTGACATTTGCCGTAGAGACGATTGGTCCATAGGGTGCAGTGCAATTCCTAAAGGAATTGTATTCGAGTATAATCGTAGCCGCCGTTGACAAGAGAGCTAGTTCTTTTCTTCTTAAGAGGTTAAGTTTAACCATTCAGCGTGGAAATGCAACCGTTCAGCAGCGTTCTTACTACCAAGCGACGAGGCGAAGGGATTTATGTTAATTTTAATTATTAGATTCTATTTATTGTAAGTATAATAATTGTTATATTTATTCTGTATATAATACTATATTTTAAGCATTTATAAGGACAGTTGAAGATAAAGATTGATTTTATATCCTGTGTGTAGGGAAGCGGCTCAATCGGGGAGAATCCCGACAGTTAGGAGCCCTTGAGACGGAACCTAATATCGCCCTCAAAATTTGATTATAGCACCAAAGTATAATAACCGACCAGCACTCCAAACTTCAATTATTTTAGTAGAGAATGACTATTGAAGGTAATTAAATCATAACAAGCACGTACTTCGTTTTATTAAAGTCATGCGATTGGAAGATAACCAAAAAATCAATTTTTTGGTTATATATCAATCAATTTGATTGGTACAATTAAAGATTGGATTGACAACCTGTATTAAATAAGTACAACTATGATTTAGACATCGTTAAAATTTCGTTAGACCAATCTTTGTGATTTTATTAACCTAAATTAAGGTACCTAACGCATTACGTTTCGATCGTTGTCTTCAACGTTTCGTGTCGTGTAAAATGTTTTATGGATATTTTCGTTTATATAATTTTTTCTGTGGTATTTTTGGACTCCGAAAACCCTTTAAGAGTACATCTGACATCGATAAAAAATCTTGGTTTAAATTATGGACCGCACTTTGGTCTACGTTAATAATAATTTCTGCAATAGTGTGTTACTTTTTTTCAATGAATTTCAATGTTCACTTACATCTAAAACATAACTTACCCGAAATCGACGGAACCAATAATTTGATAGTAAATGTATTGATTATTATCTTCGAATTGTGTAACGAAGATGAAGTTTTCGTACAAATTTATAATATTATTAACAATATGTTTCGAGGACTGAAAATAAGTTACATAAACATAAAAATGATATCCATCAAACTGCGCCTGTGGATTATTTTCATGACAGTTGTATTCTCTATTTTGGTAACAGCCGAGTTTCTTTGTGGACATCCGCCATACGTACTTATCTTTAAAATCCCTGTATTTCTGACAATGATACATTTAATTATGCATCTATGTCTTCTTTTAGCATTTCTTAAGCTTATAAACTATAAACTTGCACAATTATTGACCTTTAATAACAGAGAACGTAATATAAACCCGAACGTTACATTTTTGAATCAAAAACCATCAAAAAACCGTTCAATTAGGTATTTATTAAGTACAAAAATATGCTTTATTGAAATTAATTCTCCGTATATTGACTTAAAATCACTATGCCATGTCTACGACGATATTTCATCATGTATTCGTTTATTAGAAATGAATCATGGTACACAGGTAAATTATGTTTAATAAATCTTTTACTGATACGATTAACAATCTGTTGATTCTTACATATCAAAAGAGACACGTTATCATTTTGCATTTATATTATTTACGTATAACGTATATTTTATGAATAGAAAATATGAAAACTTGCTTAGCGGTGTGTGTGTGTGATGATTCGGGAAAAAATTAAAAAGATCCAATCCATTGGACCTTGTGGCTTATATTAAATAGTAGCGTGGTCTATGCGATATAGTGATGGCTCTCAAACAGTTTAAAAACAGCTAGACGCCGAGTGATGACGGAATGAAAGTTGAGTTTCTGAAAACGAGTGGAAAGCCGGTACTTGTAGTCCTTCAGAAGCTTTTTAATTGCGTCATTCATGGCAGTGTTACACCGAAAGCGTGAATTGGAAGCTTGGTTGTCCTGTTCTTCAAGAAGTAGGCGAGATCCCCTATCTCGCGTACTAGCGCTACTGAGCCACGTCCACGGTCTGTTTTTGACTGTCATTGCGAAACATCTAGCAAGCAGATTTGACGAACAGGCCGAATCAAAAAGACTATATGCTATATATTTGAGATCACGTTTTTTTTTCATAGAAGAAGGGGGCAAACGAGCGTGCGGCTCACCTGATGGTAAGTGATCACCGACGCCCACGAACATCCACAACACCAGAGGAGCTACAGATGCGCTGCCGGCCTATAAGGAAGGAATAAGCTCTTTTCTTGAAGGTCCCTAAGTCGCAACTGTTCGGAAATACTGCAGGCGAAAGCTGATTCCACAAAGTCGAAGTGTGTGGCAGAAAACTTCGATTAAAACGCACTGTGGTGGAATGCCAACCATCTAGGTGGTATCGATGGAACTTCGAATTCTGTCGCGATGTACGATGGTGAAACTCAGCAGCTGGGATCAATCCGAACAGTTCCTCAGAACATTCCCCGTGGAAAATTTTGTAAAAAATGCAAAGAGAAGCAACATCTCTTCGCAAGGCCAAAGGATCAAGCCGATCAGAGAGAGCTTGGTCGCCGACAATTCGAGCCGCTCGACGTTGGATGCGGTCAAATGGAAGGAGTTGGTACTGGGGTGCCCCTGCCCAGAGATGAGAACAGTATTCCATGTAGGGCCGAACTTGCGCCTTATAAAGTTGCAAACGGTGGACCGGCATGAAATACTGTCCCGCTCTACAGAGCACACCAAGCTTTTTAGAGGCCAATTTGGCCTTTCCCTCCAAGGGACCACGGAACTGAACGTCGCTCGATATGTCAACGCCAAGGATTCTGATACTGGCTGAGGCAATAAGGGGGATGTTCTCAAAAAGAGGAGAAACGACAAAGGGATTCTTTTTAGCGGTGAACATACTCTTCGCCAGATTTTACAGACGAGCAACGAGTACAATTTACCCTTATGTCTGGCGTATATGGACTATGAGAAAGCCTTCGATTTAGTCGATATTTGGGCTATGCTACAGTTTCTTCAGCGGTGCCAGGTAGACTCTCGCTATATAGAAGTGTTCTCGTGCTTGTACAATAAGACTGTCTATACGATTACAGAATCAGAGTACGAAACCCATACAATTGCAGAATGGTGTAAGACAGGGTGATGTGATATCCCTAAACCTCTTTACCTCTATATTGGAAAATGTTATTACACAATTATACATTATATTATTATACAATGGGTTGGCCATATAGCTCGCAGAACTGACATCCGTCGGGAAGAAAGATTCCCCCGACAAGATGCAGTGACGTGCTACACAATATTACAGGAAGTTGATGGATGCAGGAATTTCAGGACCGTGATTTGTGACAATCTTAGGGGGAGGGCTATGTGCTGCAGAGGACTTGTGGCTGTAATGATAACGATGACCACACTTAGTGATCTGACTGGCGACCGTAGCACTGCTTCCCTACTTAGACGCTTTTCGCCTTGCTCATCTGTCGGAGTCCATTAGATTTCGAGGGCTTTTACGCTGCCACCATGTCTTTTTTTTAGCTTTAAAGTAATTTATACTTTTCATAAATACTCGAATTCTGAGGTGTAGTTACAATCAGCTAGTTATATAGTACATTCTATATTTTTACACTTTCTGATTATCCTAAAATAATTTGAGGAATTGTTGTGATGTGATAAACAGCGTAAATTTGTAAGAATAATATTTTTTTTAGGTATTTCTCTTCGTTTGGTTGATGTTTTCAAGCGCCGTTATTGGTGTTACAATGATTATCGTTACAGAAGTAAGAAATTATTGATTTGTATTAACAGTAACTTATTTATTTACATTGCTTATCGATAGAAAAAGTCTATTTTCAAGTCACTTTCATTTGTTTATTTTAACATCTACGACTATTTTATTTTATAGCTTGGCAATAAAATATGGATGACGGCGCATGTTGTTCTTCCATTTCGTCTCCAATTAGTGGATATCGCAAAAGTCAAGGAAGGGAAATTACGAAATAATTATCTTGACCGAAAATACGCATACCGGTGACGGGCAAAATTAAAAGTGCGTAGTGCTTGGAATTACGATCATGAATTCACCTGCCAAGGCAATTGCGGCAAATATCGTTATGGGAAAACCCTATGTCCACCAGAGGGCTATGCATAGGCTGTTAAAATATAAGAATACTTTTAATTTAAAAATAATATGAAAAACTGCAATTTGACAGCAAAAAGTCGTTACCCAATTTTCAACATTTTATTGACTATACTATTCTAACCTGTGTCGTATCACTCATTTCAGAAAGTAATGCCCTGGCTCGTTGTGTCGAAGAGTGCTGAACTTTTCATATGGTATTATTTGGGCTGCTATGTTAATGAAAAAATGGGTAAAGAAGTGGAAGAAACTGAGCTACTCATCATTAAATGTTTGATTAACTTTAGATGTGGTGAGTCACAACTATGTTACTTATTTTTATTCGTCTCGTATACTTATAACGTATTTTAGTGACATATTTACGTAAAGTTCGTTCATTCATTTTATTTTTTAGCATCGAAGTTATTAAAGTTCTTCGGCATGTTGTTTTATTAAATAGGAGAGTAAGGGTTAATGTAGCTAGAACTTGTTAATCTAAGACTTTGCTGATGAGTTTTAAAAGGCGTTTATTTTTTTACTGCTGCACTTTGTGTTCAACATTAAGGTGATATTTTTTCTTATTACTATTGGCCTCCAATACCAATAGCGTTAATAATGATCGATTCAATTCGACAGTCGGAGACGCGGTCCAAAACTCTCTTAGTCGGTCCAAAGTCCTAGATCTTTCATTTGATAAGCTAAGAAGTAGACGTGCAGCTGAGATGCGCGTTTTTAAATTAGGCATGCGGCCTCTAACCGGCGATCCCCAAGACGGATGAAACTGTAAAATCCAAGAAGGCTAATAGAAAATTCCCACAAAAATAAATATACTTCACCTAATATTTTTTTTTATGGGAATGGCAGCAAACGAGCAAGCGGTTCACCTGGTGGTAAGTGATTACCGTCGCCCACGTACGATGAGGAGAAGGATGGGGAGAGGGAGTGGGCCTCCGGTTACCTCACTCACCGAACGAAACGCAGAAGCACAAGATGCCTCTACTTCACGCCGGTATTCTGCGAGTCCGTGGTACCAACCCGGTCGAGCCGGCTCATTCGAGCACCAGCAACATGCACTGCTTGGCTTGACCGCGTTTAATACTAATAATATACTAGTAATTTTAAGTGTTAAAGATTTGTTTCTGCCGAAAACAAACAAAATAATAAGAAGCAGAGTTGATGAATCGAAACATGTTATGTAAACCTCTATTAACGTGGAACCGTATTTCAGATCAACCCAGAAGAAACCTCCTGTCGACATTCAAACAATTGGTTTCCACCAATCGAATCCAGTTTACCGCCTGCAATTTATTTCGTTTAAACTATGGAACAATTCTAGGAACTGTCGTTAGCGTCATTACTTATAGCATTATATTAAACCAATTATTTTGGAGTGCTTGAAGATATTATTTTATATATATACGTGACGAAACTTGACGGTAGTTTTATATTGAAGAAACATAAAACTATCGTCATGTTCATACTTCTGTTCTATGCACATTTATTTTATTAGATTAATTGAAGATAACAATCTCTTATGTTACTAATATATATGTCGTGACCCTATCGTAGAATTAGATAAATAATGAAATTATTAGTCATTTCATGAAATGGTCAACTAGTACTGGCCATATGGTTTAATTGTCAACTGCCCATGTGTTTGTCGAATTGTTCATTCACGTTTGGCCATATCATTAAGGTAGAGTGCCCATAAGAGATGGAAATAAAATGCAAAATATATGTGTAGTTTATTTATTATTCTTATATATTTGAAAAGGAATTGGCCACATCATGAAATGACATACCATTTCATGATGTGGCCAATTCCTCGATCGGGCTACGACAAATAAATCATCATTCCTCATCTTACCTCGGATTGTCACAAATCCATTGCTAAACAAAGATTGTTCTGTTGCGGATATCGTCGTTGCAGATTCTATGGCGCAGAGAAACACCAAGCATACCCCTTTACATAGCACGCTGAGCAACTTTGAGCTTTCTTATACGGCCTGTAATGAAAGACCTCTTGAGGTTTTGAGGTATAATTGACGAGAAGATGTGATGTACATTCCCAAACGCCGCCTACCCGACTTGGATTCGAGCATAGTGTTCCCAACAACAATCGGTTTGGGTGGGACATCGTCATTAGGCATGATCTTCGTCTTCGTCATGCTCATTCTAAGACCCACCTGTTCGGAGACTGTAAGTACCGGTTTCCCGCCCGCTTTCAGAAACTTAGCTGTAATTTGTCCGCACACGGCGTCTTACCGTTTTTAAGATGTTTGAGAGCTATCCTTATCTCGCCCGTCCGGTATGTCACTGGAATAGTATTGGATAACCTTAGCTTTTCGGTCGTTACACACACAACTGTATGGTTTTAGCGAAGCTGTCTGTAAAATCTCTCAATCTCACTAAAAATATCAGCTGCAGTGGAAATAACTGCGCCGCTGTCGGTCTTGAACTTGCTGAGTGCTTTCCGACAGATTACTGGAGATCATTTTAGCGCATTTGTTCCACTCTATCACATTTTAAATACAGGCTATATCAGATTTGCGTATTTATTTATTGATACTTTATTTGAACTATACGAACAAAAAGGCGTATAGTAGTTGTTAGAATAGTATAGAATGAAGTAATAGAATAGAATATGAGTAATAGAATATGTAATATATGAAATGTATAAAAACATGTAATAGCATTCTCTAGCATATGGTTGAGCAGAGAAAATGTAAAAGGGTGCAGAATGCTGAGGAGATGAACTTAACTAAATATCATGTTTATATATTTATTCAAATAATATACTACTTTTGTTTTGTTTTGGATAAGGGCTCGAGTTGGACGGTGCGTATACTTCATAGAGACGAGACCGTTCGAGCCTAATGCTTATGTTCAGTGTGCCTCTTACCACGGTAAGCACTGTCGCTTTTCACACTAATTACTACAGAGATATCACTGAACACATGACACTTGGTTGTCATGATGAAGTCAATCTCATTTTTTGTTGTACCATCCAGGCTCAGATCCACTTTTTGTGAAGCAGCCATAAATTCGGCCAGCAGTTGGCCCCAAGGGTTCCGTTGCCCTACTTCAAAATTGGTCACTATCAGCTCAACGTATTTTGTCATGCCTGGTTTTGCATTGTAGTTTCCCTTCAACACTGTGTAGTGTCTTAGAGCAATGAATGGCTCTTAAAATATCCTTATATATTGCTTCGACTTCATCATCTGGGTGTGTCAAGGTTGGTGCATACACCTGTATGACCTTCAGACTGTGTGGTTATTTTGAGTATAAGTACACTGTCATAATCGACTAAATATCAAGATCGATAGTGTGTCTGCACCATATCTGACACACATATTTATATTTTCCACTGTCGACTTTCACTACACCCACAGAACAAGACGGGAAGGCAGATTCTATTATACTGCCACCACCCGTGTTAAGTACACTTTTTGACCATTAGTCGCCTTCTACGACACCCATGGTCAGATAGGGTTGGCGCTCTTCTTTAGACAACCACACGGAGGAGAACATATACATAAAAAGAAATACCACTGAACTACTACGAAATATAAACTTTAAGCACTACAAACCTGAAATTAGGCCCATTTAATACACGCACTGATATTTCTAGCTGTCTCTGCTGCGTTGCAACCACGTCGGAACCTCTATTCGAAAATTAATAAGATATGTTTAACGATTAATGTAAAAACAATTGAAAAACAAACAATAGAATGTTATAAAAGTTGATGGAGGACTATGTTCGACTTTTTCTTTTTAGAGAAGTAGTAGTAGCCTAATGTAACATTAATAACAGATGGTACTGGGAGGGAAGCGCAGTGAAGTGCCATGCTGAACTTTATATTTTAAAGTCGAGAGACTGAGCTATATAAAAGCTTCCAAAGCAATATAATCGTATAATAGGTATCTATATTTTTTGGACAATATGCTAACCACGTCTAGAAATATTCTTACATATTTACTACGTCAACTAAATCAACGGTGCGTTACTACACAGTTACTTTAGGTATGTTTCAATTAATTACAAACATAGAGTGCATCAACGCTTAAGATTAAAATCAAATAAATAAGGATTATTTCAATTACTGATTATCATTAAGCAATTAAGATAATTTTAATATATATAATGATTATTTGAACGTACATAATGATTATTTTTTTAAATAAGTGATTTTTGTAAAATTAGACGTATTAATTTTCAACTATGCTGCTATTCCTTAGGCGCTTGGGTAAACATTAATTTGTGCCAATTGCAATGAGCTATTAATTTATGGGTTGATAAATTTGAGAATAATTAACTATAATAAATAAAATTTTAAATATACGAAGTATAGTAAAATAAATGAAATGAAAATTAAAATGATGTTTGTGGTTTCAATGTTTGTTCAGTGTAGGTCCAATGTTCTAGTATTCGCATAAATACAAGAAATAATCTGCGTTCTATTATGGTTCTATTACCTACGTATTGATATTAGCATCTTATCTCTTCCGCAAAAAATCTGATCGATTGTTTCCGTTTTGTTACATATCAAAGTCTAAAAATAAACCTGACGGCATTGAAAGTCATGGACGGTCGGACCTTTGTAATTATGTTAATTACTTGATGTTTGAGAAAGATTAAACTTTCTTAGAAGTTTATGCTTAGATGTTAAGATTTTAGGTTTTCATTCGCGGAGTGGCAATTAGCTAACCCTAACTTACCTATCAGGTCTTGATGTTGACATATGCACACTAATACATGTGTATGTTGTCGTCAAGATGTACGTTGATGTGTTGTTGCCAATGAGAGAAATTATTAAATGCCTCGTTACCAGTAACCGAATCTCTAGTTCTCATCGATCTTACTAGACGTAGTTAGTGTTATGTTGCTACTTCACTATTATTTTCTGTACTGAGCTTAGACCTTCCACTGTCAAGCTATAGTCTTAAAACCACATAATAATAATTTTATTGTTTAAATTGAGGTCACAAGTATTAACTTAGACTAACATGGATATACAAAATTTTATGTTGCAGGTAGAACAATTTTTACTTAGAGGTTCACAACACTTCGTTGAGTTGTGAAAATGGATTGTTGTAACGGCATAACGATATAACATATCGGCTACAGACGTGCGTCACCACTCCGACTATGTGCTTTGTTCCAGTGGCCGCACTTTTTATTGTAAAGTAACAAAAAGTAGCCCGCTAGTGCCCCATTGCTAAACAAACGCCTCCTCAATCTTCGAGAGGGTTTTGGAGCCTGGAACAGTCCGCTACCCTGCTCTAGTGCGGGCTGGCAGATATCACGTGTTACAAGTCCTTCGAATAATATTTTCATCGACTTTTTAAGGTCACGCGATTTACACAACTTAAATTACTTCTTCGAATTTTATACTAATACTATTACAATTTCTTAATATTTTTTTATTAAGAGTGTGTTTTGATTAATACACCTGATGTCTTTTAAAACATTTAATTTAACTTTTAACTGTCGTTAATTAGTCTGCCTGTGTACGCTACTATCTACCCACGATTACACCCGAAAAACTGAACGCATCGGCCCCTTTTTTTCCTTACCTACTGATTAATATAGAATAGAAGCCTTTTGAATATAATCCAACTCCTATGTCCAACTTCTATAATCCTACTTGTTTGTTTATAATAATTATAATTAAAAAATATTAACTTTTCTTTTCTTTTATTTTACAAATTGTTGATGAAATTTTTAAATTAATAATTAACCTGAGCGTTAGAGACGTGCACTTATGAATTTCCCTATTTTATTAATTCTCATATATGCGAGCATCTATCACGATGTTTTTCTTCATCGCCGAGATGAGGATAAATTCAGCACTGAAAATTGATATAAACAATTGTAGCGTTGCCGACACCGGTGATTGAACCCCGGATTTTTGCGTACTATGATGTTCTCTTTTTGTTATTGATTATTATAAATTTACTGATTCGCAGGTGTAGGCATTATGCGTCACAAAAAATAACCACGTGCAGATACAATGATAGCTATCACTTCGTAAAAGCGAAGATATCGGCTAGGTATGATTTATTTTTTATTTGTACAGATTTCAATCTGATGTTCGATAGGTAAACGACACTAAAATACAAGTACATGTATTTAAAATAATTTCTTGTATTTACGCGAATACTACACATTTCAAGAGAAACTATGTATTTACGAATTTTACTGCATTTAATTGCACCCGTGGTCACGGGTGGATAGATGTTTGACAAACTGATGTTATAGTTAACCCGGCTGCCGCTACCTATTCTAATTATTAATTTTTGGTCCGCTCTACGCAAAATAAGCTCACAGTTGCACTCTTGAGATCGAGTATTTATTAAAGGACCCGAGCAGGTGATGGCACCCATCCATCATCTCTGTTGAAATTAGAATGTTATTTTATTTCAATAGCCTCACAATTTATCCTTGGTAGAGATCGGTGTTCTTTAGCGAGAATATTTGGTCTATCAAATCTTTTGTAATGGTTGAGGCAATCTGGAATAAGATCACCGATTGCAAACTTCCTAGAGCGTCTGTATCTTACATCTACTATGTGTTTTTGTCGCAGGTGATTACTGATCTTTTTGTTTGCCTTTTATAAAATAGAACAGACGTACAGTACGTCTGTGCATCCGATTATCGATGTTTCAAAACATCCGAAACACCGATATTAAAAAAGTTAAATTAACACGAAAATAATAGTTTTGTTTCAAACATGTATTTATATGTTTAAATGGTGTAATCTTTTTGTGGCCACCGTGTGGTAGAATGCGTAAGAATTTTTATTTCTACCCATGGGTGTCATTAGAAGCCACCAAGGTTCTTATAGCAATCTCCGGAACGAACGCGGCGAACAAGCCGCTACCTGCATTTTGATTTCCAAAAAAACGTTATTTCCACTGCCCGCAGTTGACGACCGCGTGGTATAGTGGTCAGCGTACCTGACTGCTAAGTCCTCGGTTCGTGTACCATCCGAGGTCGATATTAGTGCAGAAACGCAAATAATCGGTAGTCGTGTCTGGTTTTGTGTTGTCTGTCACTGCATCGTACCATTCCACCAATATTAACATACACAGCGTTACATCGTATATTGGAAGGTGAAGACGAGCGAGTACCTCTGAGTCTGCGCGTACACTTACGTCACTATAATAACTCCTACGCAGTTGGCTGCCCAGTTGAAGCGGTGACATCGCAGGATATTTTAGCGGCGAGTCGGCGACCACGCGAACAGCGGAAGCCGCCGGCGCGAGCGGTAGATAAGGCTTTAGATATGGGTCTCATTGGTCTTGAGATCTATTAGCACAATTATATTTTGAGTCAAAGTTGGAAATCAAAATAAAATATCCTGTGACTAATCTTGGAAACTGGCACTGTTTGTAGGGAATGGTCCCGAGCTGACCATTCCCTGTAAATCCTGCAAAATATTTTCTTTAATTATTTTATTTTAACTTAGATATTCTAATGTCTAAGTTAAAATAATCTAATCTAATCTAATTAGATAATAAATCTTCAATTGCCTTTGTGACTATTCGTTGCTTTTTATTATGTATTATTTGGTATTAATGTATAAATTCTGTTGAAATAAATAATCAATACGATACCACGTAGAACGTACCCACTCATTACGTAACGAAAACAGACTATTTTTCGTCAAATAAAGAATTTTCGCTTCATTTCCCTTCACCTGGTATTTTCCGTTATCGACTTATGTAAGTAAATACGATATGGATGCGATCTTACACATGTAGTAAGTGTGTGTTTAAGACAATCTCAATCAGTGCATGGCGCACTGCGTATATTTACTTAATATTGAATTCGTTAATAAAATATTTATTTATTTATTTATTCTTTACTGTAGACCTTAAGCTAAATGTTACAATAGGCGGACTTAATGCCAAGTGGCGTCTCAACCCTAGTAATGTTGAGAAATAGTTGGCAGGTGCAAAACACAGAATAAAAATATAATAATAGATAGAGTCAATATATTATCCAAACAATATATTAATAAACACTATGTAATTAAATAACATATATATATATGTATAACATGAAATACACAAATAAGTATACAAATACTTAAAAATATACATAGATAAATATATAATAAAAATTTAAGATAGATAAGAATATTCCAATGATCCATTAGGTATTCACGAACTTGTGTCCCTTTAATAAATTCCTATTAGGAGCTCCTTTCATCTTATCGGGCAGGGCTTTCCAGAAGAGTGTAGCTTGAACAGTTAAAGAAGAGTTATAGTATCCTGAATTATGTTGTGGAATGCGAGTATTAAGTTGGTTTATGGAACGAAGCTCTCTGTCATGAGCAGAATAAAGAAATTGGAAATTATTCTTAAGATAAGGAGAATTAGGATCAGTTAATACTGAATATAATAAACACAGAATTATAGAGCTACGCCATTGACAAATAGGAAGTCAGTTAACCTTGGACCGGTAAGATGAGACGTGATCATGTTTACGTAAACCAAACATAAATCTAATGCAGTTGTTAAGAAGGCAACTTATCGAGACGTGATTAGGATAGGTCCGAATAACACATATCTGCATAGTCGATAATGGGTTTTTGAGAGGATATAGAGAACGTAAGGTGGCAATGACTTCCCGGCTAATTTCAGCAACCTGAGTCTCCCAACACAACGACTGGTCCAGATGCATGGATTTAATGTTCCTGATTGCCTGATTGTATATACAGCTGAAGATCGTCTGCATACAGATGATAGGAACAGTTGACAACTGAGTTAATAAAATACGAAAACATTATAGGAGTAAATATACCGACCTGTGGCATACCTATATCAATGTCCGCCCAGGCAGAACACTCCTGTCCTAAACGAACTGATTGTTGGTAGCCGCGAAGATAGGATGAAAACCAATCCATGGCTGGGGTCGAAATATAATGATAGGTAATTGGATATTTTCTACGCAGTGGCTAATCACGTTGCGAAGTAACGTGGTTCAAAATAATAATTAAGAGCAACAGATGGTCTTCATAGATTACACAGTTATGTGTTTTACATTTCTTTGGTGTGTTATGGATTATATTTTAACAAAATATTTATGAAATAAATTAGAAAAGTACTGGAACGGTAAAAACTTTGATTGGCCTCTTGAGGAGACAGAATATGGGAAATTTTCAATATTTCATGATTCGCCTCTTACAACGCTATAAGGGGAAAAAAGTCACCAGACGGTCAATAATTTTGATTGATTTTGAGTTTTGTTTTTCATGTAAACCTTTTAGTAAAAAGACATTTGCAGTATAGTATTAGTTCATTATTTCCTTTGCTACCCTAATAAACACTTTTTGATTTTATAACTATTTAATATTTGGTAAGTGACAATATTCCTTTATCGTGTTTATTTTTGGCTCAATAATTGATTATCTTTGAGATGATATCAAGCATTTGATTTGATTTTTTTCTAAAAATGGCATAACGGAAACTCTTCATCAGATTATTTTTAAATCCGATAAAATATGGTATAAATACCGGTCACATCATAAATCGAATCAGTTTTGTGACAGCTTTCTTTTCGTTCATATTAATTTACCTTTTTTTTTTATTTAAAATGTAAGTATTGTTCACGTATTTTATCTTATTATTCTGCTAAACATGTCCAAGGTTTGCCCATACTCAACACGCTTACCCAGAAGCGGGTCGGTGAGTGCAGTGGCTGCTCCCTACCGCTACTCTGTGTGTACGGCAAATTTGGGTGGATATTCCATCCATTGTTCGGTCGCCAGAGGCTCGATTGTTTACTAGCAGGGCCCACCATTTGCGGGTGAGGTTGATGTTTAGAGAAAGAAATGGTATATTCACGCTTACGTTTTATCATAAGTTATTAAATGTATGGTAATGTAGTAAAGCAGTCAGTCAGCTTAACTTGTGGGCCCCGCATTAGATATTTAGTCGCAGTAACTTCTTATCTGTTATCTGTATCTGTTACATATCTTATTAGTTTCCTCCGTGTTTCTTACACCACAACCGATCTCCAAAGTTTATTATATATTTGCGTCACAACATAACATCATATATAACATCGTCATAATTTATGAAGACAAGTTAATTAATTAAGTCTGGTGTGCATGTGCTTCGTACGTGTGATCGTACAAACGATGCATTAAAAGGACTCAAACCTAGTACGCGCGATTCGACAAGCCATTACGTTGCCTTCGCAGTCATTAGGGAGTAAATTTTATAACCTTAAATAATATACTTATTTACAATTTTTCATCAATCTTATATTAAAACTATTGTTACATTTTCAGAATGCAGCGCCCCAACATGCCAAACTTTTGTGTTCCTAGTCGCGCTGTTTATGCCGCTGGAAACAATTCCGTGGGTCCCGTGCCTCCAACGTTCAATCGGTTCTCTCCGTGCTTCGGACCCGCACCGATGGGTCCCAGCTTGCCTTCAAACACGTGTTTAGTTTCTGCAACGAGTGTACGATCAAATATGCCAAGGCCTAATAATTATCAGGGGCCTAAAAGATTCGGACCATGTTTTTAATACTAAAATATTTTCTTTAAGGGTTAGGCATCTTATAAGAATCTCATAATGTTTACATTAATTTACGAATTAATGCATAATAAATTACATGAAACAAATGTATGTGTTCTTTCCCCCGAAAAACAAACCTTTTTGGATAACTATTACCTATACAAATCTTTTAGTACTTTTTTAGTGGCAAAACCTTTAATAGCCATGATAACAACATTTTTTACGCAATCATCAGTGAAGCGGCTTTTGCTATTATATTATTACATTATACAAATAATTTTAAAAACCTATAAACTTCTCCTCCTAAATATTACTTCTAAGAATAATAATATGAAACTTTGGTACTCTAATATGAGCAACATAAATGTCACATTTTCTTCTCATGAGTGACGTAAATTAACCATCACATAAATGCCAGCCCTAAATTGTCTAGACTGATGACGGGTACCTGCAAGCAAGATGTCAAGTGTCTGGTACTGCGAACGGCAACCCGATGGCCTAGCGAAGCATTGCGGCATATTTTCGTAATTGGAGATGCCTGTGTTCAGCGGTTGTCTATTTAGGTTGGATTAAATAAAAAGATGAATACCTTATGTAGATGATGAATTAGTCCCTTCCTACGGTGTAAGAGTTTTCGGGGTCATCGACATATAGAATTAATTCATTTTGATAGCACTCCGCATAAGATAGCTAAATCTTATAATGGCAGCTTTGCTGTCTAAAAGTCGTTTCATCATCAAGGGTCTACAACCTGCAGGTTAAGATTGCAATCTATTCTCGACCACAATCAAGGTGTAAAGTTAAATAACGGACTGTGCTTTGTTAAGATTAAGCCTATTGCGTTTGAACGATAATTGCACAATATCAACGAAGACGCCCACTTGGCCGATTTCGCCATGGCGATCGCTATCGATTACTATCGTACGTTGTCAACTAAACGTGATATATGACAGTGCAATACAGTAAGTGGATTTGTGTTTGTGCGTACAGTTTCACACACAACGGTAGGTACTACATTCGCCCTTTGAATGCTCATTCTAAAGCGTAGGCGATAAGAATATATGAAGACTATAATCCACTAGACAGTCATACGGACTAATAATTTCATTATCATATTAAAATCATAATCATGCCATCCGTTCTCATGTGACCTAAGGGGAAAAGTCAGGAATATCTCATGGCGTCTTAAGCGACGTAACGAATTAATCATCTCCAAAATTCAAATTCAAAATTACAGCGATCGAATATTTCTTTGTTTCGTTAACCCCCATTGTAAGATGGATTTCACGGGCAAATATTTAGTAATTTACACCTTTATATACTTTAATCTTGGGATTACAATAGGCGGCTTTGTAGCAATTTCTGCCAACTTTGTTCTGTGTCCACATATAAACAATACAATAATTGTCGTCACCTACAAATATTATTCGGAATATATCAAAATAAAAAATGAACCGAGAATTTTTATTAAAATTTACCTTAACACACTGACATACTTATTAAAATAAATGAATGCACTAGCACAAATAAATACGTACATTAATATAGACATGTATTCATCAATACACTTACAATACAATACATAATAAATACAAAGGCAATCACTTGCCCATACCTTCTTGCCATTACCTTCCCATATCCGATAAGATCGGAGGAAGAGCCAGATGCAGTGTCATGAGTGTCAGAGACACGGGACCCAACAACAAAACCAGACCTGATACCAATCATTTGTGTGTTGTTTTCCGGTTAGAAATCTTTGAGGAGCCGGTATAATTACGGACCGTGAGCCATTCCCACTTAGCCCTCTGGGGTGACAACGCATCGGCAGCCATCTTTGATTGAAGTTGTTGGCAGACACGGACATCCGGACGGCTGCAGTAGCCACTTACCATCACGTGTACTGTAAGCTCGTTTTACATTCCAATCCAATTAAAAAAAACCATAAACACACCTTGTGTGACACAATTATTCGATTTGTCTAGTAAGGTACAGTGGTAGCCTAGTCAGGGAGCTCACTTTAGTTTTACAATGCAAAACTGGCCTGGGTTTGATTCTTAGTATCGGCACCACTAAAATTATTAATATTAATTTTAAGTGCTGAATTTACCGTGTGCTTGCCGGTCAAAGAAATCGTGAGGTAACCTGCATGTCTGAGAAATAATACAAAATATTATTTCGTGGACATGCGAAGTCTGCCAACCCGCGCCGAAGCAGCGTGACGGACCCTTCCCGGCTCCAAAACCCTTCCAGATATTTGACGAGCCTTTGCCAGTGAGCATTTACAGACTGCTTTACTTTACTAGCCATGTTTTAAAGGGCAGATAGTTAAGTCTGAAACTAAGGCGCCAAGTTAGTTGATACCAACAATTGCTTTTTGTGTTGTACAAACATTGGCTTTGTCTGGGACCCGAACCTAGGACCCGAACTTAGGACCTCAACTAGATAGTCATGTCCATGAATAATCAATCTGGTTGAAATAATTGTGGACTGAGCAAAAACGACTGAAACAAAAAAACTGAAAAAATGCTATAAACACCTTCAAGAAGTGGTTAATAAGTTCTCGGAAGTAATCTACGTTACAGAAATGATTATTTATAGACGAAGTTGGGCGGCTCCAAAACATGTTTTCAGAAAGCTATGAAGGCTGTTTTAGACAAGATGATTCACTCGGAGATTTATATATAGGCACAACAAATTTTCCATATGAGTCATCTTAAAGTGACAGAAACAAGATACTTATTATGTATATGTATATATTCACGCCTTGTTCCCAACGGGGTAGGCAGAGACAATCTTCTTCCACTTGCTATGGTCCTGACCTACGTCTTTCGCTTCTTTCACATTCATCAATCTTCGCATGCATGCTCGTTGGTTTAGAGTACTCTTGACCTGGCCTTTTTACAGAACGTCTCCGATTTGATCGTGAAATGTTCGCCTAGGTCTTCCTTGCCCGACTCTACCATTTACACTTGCCTCATATATTTGTTTCGTCAACCTACTTTCATTCATCCTCTCCACATGTCCAAACCAGCTCAGCGTCCCTTTCTCAATTCGTGTCATTACATAGTCTTTCACGCCACAACGCGTGAATTATTATTATGTATCTTATTATATATCCGTTGATATAATAAGTCATTTAATTAAAATCCAATAACGTATCCCTTCATGTGTAGTAATAATATAATTTCTACTATGACAATAATTAAATATGAATCTATACTATTAAAAAATTGTAGAAAAACTGTGTCTGTTCAACAAAAATATTTCAAAAATAACTCTTGGGATAAGTTATTTTGTCTGTTTGTTCCTTTTGTTTATTTGTTATCATCACCCAAAACCGATTTTGAACAAAACACAACTCATAAGAACTGCAATATATATGTATATTCAAGGATCAAGGAAAATAGTGAGATTGACCAAAATCCATACAAAAAAACCAAAGAATAATTTAAATGTTTTCACAATCATTGTTCGGAAGCCGATGAATTAATCTCTTTATTAGAAAACAACAAAACAACATTTTAAATAAAATTAAGCCATACTCTATAAAGTTTTATAAGTTTAAATTTTGAGTGCTATCCAGGTGTAATTCTTTTATATTTTGTTGATTGCGGTTTATACTTTTATTATTTATATTATCGATCCTTTGATAATTATGATTAAGATACATTAAAGTGCTAATAAATAGAATATATTTGTAATTAGTATAGTTTTAACAATTTTATGTAATGAATAAGGAAATACAATGAAGTTCACCAAATCATAATTATGTCACGTCATAATATTAATTATTGGGAATCACATAACTCAATCATTTATTTTTTCTATGGCGATTAAAATGGTGAAAAAAATGCCTCCTCCCTACCTCACAATGCCGAAACTCTTAATATCCTTTGTAAGAAACATCCTTTGATCAATTCTTGATGAATGTTAGTGTGTACATAAATTGTTTACTAAAATAAAAAAAATTGACGTTATCATCAAATTTTTTATTCCTCTTCATTACTTGGTTACATGACGGAATGAATGGTTACCGACAGATGGCGGGATATCCATCTAGAAAAGCACCAAACCAAAATTAAGCAGACCGATGGCCGGCAACTGTTTCTAAGGTACTGCGATCGCCAATTCGCTTGCCTTGCGTAGCGATTATCGAAAATCATCTCCTTATGGGAGAGCTCTACGTTCTGCAGTGGACTATATATAGGCTACTAAGGAAGTAAGGTGAAAGAAAGAACGGCTCGAAATAATCTACTTCGCCTAGAACCTTTTTAGTTTGATGGGCAAGCAGAAGAAGAAGAAGAAGTGTCACTACCCTATATTATTATTCCATATTTGACGTCATGAAACATGTGACAGAATAGCGTGATTTTTTAATATCAGTCCGATAAGAAACATTTTGATCAACGTTGGCATTTGTTTTATTTTTAGCACTAATATGTCTATTTATGGATAGCTTTGCAGATTATTATTGCGCTGTTTTTGATATTGTTTTAAAAATAACACCGATGAGGCCTTTGCTTATTGCTGTTAATTCAGATTACTTTACGCCTGATAAAGTATTCATATAAATACCGGTAATTCTTTGCAAAGTATCATACTCGAAATCTCTTTTGCTCTTGAAGCGTCAAACAATTTTTCTTCTTGCGTTCATTTGTTAATTATTAGGTAAAAATCAAGTGAGTATTCAGTCAAATTTTAATAGTTTTTATTGCATATAAAGTTTTACAGTTAATGAAAACAACATTTTAAACACTGTTATTTTAATATTTTTTTATATTATTACTTAATACCTAGTTTATTTTTTTATTTAATTAATTACTTTATTTCAATAAATTCACTTTTTTATCAAAGTATCTGAGGTATTAAAATTCGTATTACTAGATATGTACGTGTCCAAAAATCTTTTTTTTATAAAATTCTAAATTATTTTGGTTATTTTAAAAATATCGGTATCATCATATATTCGAATTACTATTACTGAAACAAACATCTATTGTTATGCTACATTTTAAATGATAGTTACAACTTTTTCACACAACCATTATAAATATTTACAATTTAATTTAACTCAATGAACTGATATGAACTATAATCAAAAAAATAGTGCCGAACGTATACTGGATTCATGTTCTCATTATGGATATGCTGTGTAGGCTCATGAACGTCTAGAAATATTATAAATTTCTTAATTTTTCTTTCAAGCTTGAAAAAAAGTTTTTAAAGTACTTTGTATATAAAATAGTGCAAATACATTGACGTTAGTAACTCTTGGCACTGTGGTTGTCAATACTGTTGTTAAATATAATTTTATTATAAAATACATTTGTTATTACAATTACTGTTGTACACTTTTGAATTATAAAGGAAAAGGTCAGTACGAAACGATGAAATTTCTACTTTCTTTAGTATTTAAAATATACTTTATTTCTTATATGTAGTATTGTGTAGAATTAAATATTTTTACAAATAAGTGTAGAATATAGATATAGATAATAATTTTTAAGTAATTAGTTGCAGAATGCAGCGGTCTACGGAATTTCGTGGTAATATTTACCCTGTTGGACCGAATCCTTGCTACGGACCGCCAACATTAGCCCCTCGGTACTCACCGTATTACGTCGCTACGCCAATGCCTTCAACCTATTCGCTTAATTCGGGTCCATCAGCTCCAATGGCGCCAACGTACGTGTCTAACTCCTGCTTCGTATCTGCTGCGACCATTCGTAATTCGGTTCAAAAACCCACAAATTCAAAGACTCATCGTTACGATCCTTGTTTTCTATAATAGTTAAACGAAATTTCTATAAATGTAAGTTTAATTTGAATCTCAAACTTATCATCTTGTATAAATATGTATATCAAATAATTCGCAAATAAAGTATCGCAAATCTTCACTTTTGTTTTTAAGACATTGGCAGGGAATATGTAAATTTGTATATTCGAAACAATTGAAACTCTATTGATACTAGAAGGGATTTTTAAGTTTTATATATCCAATAACTTCATTCTCTACCATAGTATACATATTTATACTCTCCATAATTCATAGTCAGTCAATTAACAACACAATTATATTAAAATAGAAAAATTTAAATTACTAGTCGTTAAAAGAGTGATGTGAGGCTTTCTTAGCTGCTTAAGTATGATCAACAAGACACTAGTTGAGACGGCAGCCCGAGAAACCATCTAGTGTCCTCACTAACTCATTTCCTTTGGGAAGCCGGAATAAGTCGAGTAGTTTCTTTATCTTATTTTAAATTCAAACACCTTATAATTATTTGATAACAGCATAAATTAATTTTAGTTTACAATATTTTAACCATTGTAATTTAAATCAACGATTAAACAATAATCTATAATACTTTAGAAAGTTATCGATTTTTTGATTGATTAGTTCAAAGTACTATTTTATAACGACCGGCCATGCTCAATTCAACAATCATTAATTACATATTTACACACACACACACACACGCCCGGAGAGAGAGAGAGACACACACGTACGCAGATGCTGCTAATGTCTCTTGTCAATTTGTGCACATTCTCTGTTCGTTGCCAATAGTTGAGAAGTTGGAGCACTCTTTATCGGCGAAATTTTGTTTACTTCATCAAATCTTGACAGATTGTCAGCCCATTGCCACTTTTCTAAGACTTAATAAAATATTGAATATATTTTCTATAAAATATTATAGAAAAGCTTTTTATTATTGATTTCTATCGGAATCACGGATACACAATAATGTAAATGGTGATGTTTTTCCGCACGACCAGTCAAAGAAATTATGTTTTCTGTCTTCGGTCGATCGAACTTGATCGTCAGTCAGTAAGGTGCACCAAATGCTGGTGAGGTTGACATTTAGAGAAGTTGGTATCTGCCCCTTTTATCCTCCTTATAAAGTAAGAGTAAGGATAATAAGAGGTAATATATTATATCGTCTTACTATCTTTATAATATGCAAACAGAAGCTTGGTTCTGATGTCAAATTAACTAAGGGCAAGGGATAGCTAATAAACTATTACAATCACGGTATTGATTCTGGACTCTGCTCGATTATGCCATGTAACAACTTGCCAGGCAAACCTGGTTATCTTTAAGGCTCAAGTTCACTAACAAATTAACAGACCATTAAAATGAAAAGGTTGTACACTCCTTCTCTACCTAGGAGTCGTCTGAGTAAGTAATTTCTCGTCGGGAGTGCAAGGCAAAGAGAGCCAATACAATAACATACTGAGTTGATTAAAGTTTTTTGTAGGTGTCCATTTGCTGCAGTAGCCACTTACCATCTCCATCTCCCACTCCCATCTCCCAAATACCCTTAAAGGCCGGCAACGCACATGTACGTGGAGGACGGTAATCACTTACCATCAGGTGAAACGCTTGCTCGTTTGCCGCCTTTCCTATAAAAAAACACAAAATACCACCAGGTGCTGTTAGCTCTTTTATCACTCCAATCCAATAAAAAAATACAAATTTATCGTTTTACCATATAACTAGTTTTTGTTGAAAGACCTTAAACAAGCACAAATTTGTACCATCACAAATATGCCAGTCCTAAATTATTATTTAGGTCTGGCATTTAGCTCGATATTAGCTTCTATTTAAAAAGGGTGCATATTTTCAAAAATGTTCAGTTCATTCGCAACCACTATATTTTCGTATGGAAAAAAAAATTCAATAATTTAATTTAGTTTTTAAGGTGATTTTTTCTGAACCTAGTTGGATTTAAATTTTACCTAAATTAACTCTTTGCCTGCGATGTTTGTAGCTTTGATTCCAATTTTAATAAAATTTTACAAGTACATACGATGAATTATACGTTTATGTACGTACAATTGAAGATATACGTAATCTGGATAAATTTTCAAACAGTAAAAATTAAAATAATGTTTTTTGTAAAAAAAATTAAATACTGTAATTGGCACACATAAAATACACTAATTAAATTTTACTAGTAGCATTTTCTTCAATAGCTTGCGAGCCATTTGCTTCTATCTTCGGCCGAGATTCGCCCTTTTCCTTTGGAGAATTTTCTAGAGTGGGTACGGTAACATTCTTCTCGATATGCGCGATATCTTTATTAGTCTTTATTCTCAGTCGTCTAGTTAACGTGTAAGAAAGCATTTGGAATACAGCTAGTATGATACCCGGAGCTAACCAAGCGTCGGGCATTGTCGACACGGTTTTCGTGTAAAGTAATGAATACAGTGGCGACGAAAATGTTTGTGTTGCTGATTCCAACGCTCCCAAAACACTGTATATTTTGCCTGAAAATTAAATAATAAAAATAATATTTAAAGCACAACTACGCATTTTGTTTTATATACATAACTAGCAAACGAGCAAGCGGTTCACCTGATGGTAAGTGATTACCGTCGCCCACATACACCTGCAATACCATAGATGCTGCAGGTGCGTTGCCGGTCTTTAAGGATATTTGGGAGATGGGAGGGAAGAGGAGGGGAATAGGGACGGGGTGTGGGCCTCCGGTTACCTCACTCACCGAACGAAACGCAGAAGCGCAAGATGCCTCTACTTCACGCCGGTATTCTGTGAGGCCGTGGTTCCAATCTGGTCGAGCTGGCCCATTCGAGCAGCAGCAAAAGCCGCCGCTTGGCTCTACCACGCTTATATATGTAAATAAATCCGTTTACATTATCTTAATAGCCAATATAATATTAATATTTGATGAATACATCGTTACATTTACAATTCTGTGCCCTGTGGTAGCGGTGTAAGAATCTGCCTTTCTGCCTTTGTTATAAGAATCTGTAAGAATCTGCCGGTCTTTCTTACCTTATAGGTCCTAAGAGGCGACTGAGGGCCTTGAAAATCTCAACCATCGTTGGGAGCAAATCTAGGAAAGAGGCTTGTCCCATCTCGTTCTATCTCCTGGATATGAGAATAGTGGATTGCGCGAGCCCATTTTGCTACGATGTGTAGTGCCAAATGAAATTCCGTAGTCTCTGACAACCTCTATAGGTGATAGGCGTGAGTGCTTATGATGTACTAGAATTAGTCATAATATTTTGACAAGAGTTTGCATACTTGACGGCATGCATTACAGCGCAATGTATCACGCCATGCCAGGTGATCATACTTCCTCGTAGATCATGTCATGCGCACTTCACTCAAGTCAAGATTCTTTAGAACGACTTAAGTCACGAAGTTATGTTATCCAAAAACATTTATTAATATCACCGAGATGAATATAACCAATATATAAATAAAAACGCCAGATGTTTGTCATTTGTAAGTTTTGATAAATATGTATTATGTACATACCCTGTTCAGTAGGTAAAATTTGCTTGTTTAGTATAGGCCTCTGCACGACTTGCGAACCCTGCGATATGATGCCAATCACCGGAACTGGAACATTCCAATAATTTGAGCAAACTAAATACAGACATTGGTTATTATATCTTTCCAAAAGTCAATCTCACCTGCACGCGGTGCACCTTACTGATTGACGAACGGGGCTCTGGTGACCGACTGCTGGAGGCTAATCCATTCGAATAAAACGAAACCAAACAACACAAACTAGTGATGGGGAGCAGAATCACAGCTACGGCACTACGCTCACAAACCCGCGCGCCCAGTCTGGTGAGCATGGGAAAATTGTCCAAACCTAAACTCCGAAGAGTTCAACGCTTTCGTACAAATCCGCAACCATACCAGCGCCGGCCGCTGTAGTCAGCCCATTCTCGGGAGAGAACACTACTATTAGATTATTTAAGGTAAGGAATTAAATTTATATGAACAGCATGTAATCAATTGCAGGACATAAAGAGGATTTACCATAATCGCCAATGGCGATTTGTGAAGCGGATTCGCGATCGCAGTACCAGACCTGAGACGCTTTTAATTAAATTTATATCATATCTGATGGCATGCGATTTTGTAAGCCTAGTGCTGGCATAAGAAGACTAACTGACCAACTAAATCACCGTATCGAAATGCGACATACATAGTCGCTTACCATGTGTAACATTGAATAATTGTTATATTTTAAGCTAATGTACTCCAAAGTGATAATGAGAGTACCCTACGTTAAGCACTTAATTAGAAGTGGTGGTTAAATGATGGCTCCTTAGTGCGAATTTAATTAGACTACCAGTGCTACAAAGTACTCGCTGCCTAAGTATCAGAAAGAGTATTCGTATTTTTGAGATCTTGAAGATCTAAAAGGTTGGTTTGTAATAATCGTCCGAAAATTCCATATTATTTTCAACATTGATTAATAGAAATTACACTAAGTGGTTTTGAAGATTGCGGCGCACAAAGATCCACGTGTGTGCAGGAGTCGTGGGTCCTGGCATTGAATCCCTCCCGGATTCGTTTTTGAGTTTGGTCACGAACACAACACAATACAACCAAACTCGATCGAATCTTTGATCCTATGACCTTGCACACGGTTCTTCATCCGAACTTATCGGTTAAGTGCTATAAGTGTTCAATGGATTTCGTCAATATGACATCTTATAATGGTATGGCGGCGAACATATTCCGATATCTAATAAAAAGTTATTTTTAGTTTTCGCTGGCCCTGTGAAACAAGAGAAAATCTGTTGCAAATATTATATTATTTCTCCAACAGAATACGCAATGTATTATTTAAATAATAATAGACACCGTTTTATTACAAAATACACTTTCGCATACAGTTTTCGGAATGAACGTGGAGTGGTGACTTGGTTTAAAACATTGGTTATTCATCATCCGGCCCCATCCCGCAGATATCGTAAAAGTCGACTTGGAGAACATAGTGGCTTCCGACAATGGCGGTAAACTCATCTCACTCAAATATTTATAATGGGCTGAAGCGTCTAAAGTGCGTAACATGGCTGCGTAACGATTAGGACTTTAGAGGTGGATGGAGGGAGTGTCCTTATATGACTTATGGGCGACGGACAGACTTTAAATACCGAAGCTAGACTGTGTAACAAAGCTTAAAGGCTAATTAACAGTATGAAGCAATGCCAATTATTCTAAGAATGAAATGGGTGCAGTAGGAAAACAATAACTGATACAAGATGAAACTTATACTAACGTAAAAATACGACGATAGTGCTGGAAGCTGCCACAAGTCCCGATGTGGCGAGCACATAGGACACGCAACTTAGTACGCCCACCATTTCGTCAGTCAATAGTAACCGGCGCTTTAACACCGTTAGAATTAACAGTGTCCCTGGAAAGTAAAAAAAATAACTTTTTAAAATTTATTAGTATACGTAAAAAACGGAGATTAGCTAGTGAGATGCTTCTAGTTGATTTAAAGCCCTATCTACATACAGTCTATTTCCAGTCTCCGTCGCTAGTTGTTTGTTGCACGGACTTTGACGTCAGGGTCACAAAGTGGTAACATACTGTCTGCTTGCTCAGTAATTAAATAAAAGCAATTCATGTTATGTCTTTAGAACGAAAATAGCATATTACGTTTATTTTGAACTTGAAGAAAAGCTGCACAAGCTCTCATACAGTGAGGGTCGCAGTTTTTACAATGGACCTAACGAAATGGCTAAAACATCTAATGTAAAAATCCTAAAAACACTTACATATAAAATGCTCGATAGAGTATTGACGCTGTAAATATTTCGACGTACTCTGCTGTTGGAGGGTTAGTGGGGAAGAGTACGGAGTGATGAGTGAAAATATAAACAAGGCAGCTTCTAGGATGCGAAATTTAAAGTGTTAAGTTTGGTAATACGATGGCCAAGCCACATACCTAGGGTGACGATTAGACCATATAGGAGAGGGACTATTTAACAGTAAACAGGTGTAAAATATCTCGACCTTTCCTCTCGTTCTTTGTAAATAAATAGTATATACATTAAAATACAAATAATACGTAATTGTTATACGTACCAACAAAACTCACAATGTTCTTGTAAGCTAGAAAAGATCCGAATATGATGTCATCCCACTGAAATTTATACCTGTAGAACATGTAGGCGAGTAACACCTCCGCTGTGGAACAAAACGCTTGAGATTAAATCTCAGTTTGTAATTTCATATTTTTAATAAAAATAATATATATTTCATATAGAAGATGTTGGCTGTAAGAGGGAAACCATCTTTCTCTTCAAATGCACCCAGCTAATTAACAAGCGAGACTCTGCCTACCAACTAATAGCGAAATATCCATCTCATAGATCAATGATAGGAAGTAGCATCAGTAGTGCAAAGGTATTGCATACAGGTATTCGTCTGTCTAGCACGATAGAGTTTCACCAAACTCATCTAAACATATGTTTACACTCACCCTCCAAAAAAGGCATGGCCGGACTTGGAATACGTGCGACTACTCGTACGTGTAGCCACGGACTTAAATTAATAAATGCTGCTGCTGCTGATGATGATGATGATGAATGACGTTCTCCTAAATGAAACCGACTACAGTGATATTATCCAGTTAATAACTATCTGATGTTATCTGCGTAGATTTACATTTTATTAATTTGTGTGGTGGTGTGGTGTCAGCACCAACCAACAATGTCTACCGACATATCGCGGGACAACCATATCGAAAAATACTGTACTTCTGATACTCGTCTACTTCGATTGTCAATCCGCTTGCCACGCATGGCGATTATGGCAAGTCGTCTTCATAAGAGAAGCCTGTGTCCTGCAGTGGACTATTTACCGGCTGTTAGGGTAAGGCCCACTGTAGGATTTTCTCGTATGCCGTTTTACACATAAGTTGCGCACGATCTGTCACCCAGATCAGGAGCAAATATCTGTGGGTCATACACAGAATAATAAATACAGCTTCTATAAATAATGTATGTGGTGCAGAATCAAGGCTTTAGCTGAAATTAAACCCAGGACCCATGGTTCAGCTGTCAGAGACGCAAACTACAGAGTCACGTGATTGTCGTTCAGCTATTGTATGCAGATGATATTTCAAAGACAATATCATAAATTATTCCGTCTTCTCATGTTAAGCAATAATGATTTCATTTGTAATTCTAAAGAAAGCTTGTGTATTGTTATATTTGAGGTAACCTCCATTCTTCAAGAAATAAAGTTTTTATTTTAAAAATATAAGTTTTAGTATCTTTAAAAAACCTCCTTTTCGTTTTGATTAAAATATTTTTTCATATCTAAATAATAATCATATATTCAGAAATATAACAAATGAGTAATCACGGCGATGTTGTTCGCCACCCGTCACGTTCTATCTCCCGGAGAGGCGAAAAGTTAGTTGTGAAAGCCCGTTTAGCTAAGCTGAAAAGGATTGTACCAAATGGAAATCCGTAATTTTTGCTTACACCAATGATCGACGGGCGTAAGTGCTGTAATAATTAGGAGAGATTAAAGTTCCACGAAGAGACAACAATCACTAGTATTTACTATTCAATGGATAATTATAAAAAATCAAGTGTTTTAGTAAGCATTAATTAAAACCGTAACTCATCGCTTAAACTGCTTCTACTAGCATTTGCCTTTGACCTAAATTCATTCTCATAGAAAGCTGAAAGTGATCCGAAATTGACAAACTGACCTGGATAAAGCCTAATCACTCGCTGCAAAATAACTTTACTTAAAATGTTTGGAATTAGGAAACATTTTTCACATTGAGCGTTTTGTTACGAGACTTAAGTAAATTTTACCAAATGTTAACCTCATCGCCCGGTACCCGGCTAACAAACGAACGAGGCTTTGGCGACCGACTGAAAGCGGACTCATCTGCATTTTGCTAAAATTTAGACTATTGGGGCGAAATATCACTTGTGGGAATGTATTGTAACTTTGATGTAAGGCATGCCAGAAATTGCTTATGCCTACTGTGGAATACTTCTATGTGCATGAACATGTTTATTGTTTAACTTAAGTTATAACTCAGGGGTTAGTGATTTTGGGGTTATAGGTTTAGGGGATTATAGTGCAGAGACATTGACGTGGAAAAAAAGTTAGTCTAATAGGTCTAAAGTGTAGCAACAATGGATCTATTTAGTTTGCTTCAGTCAAGAGAGTATGATCAAGCTTATCCAGTTCAATTAACTACTTCGAGAAATATGGTAATTTTAAATTAGTGTATATGGTAGCACAGTGGTAATAAGTTTTTCAAAATTTTGGAATATGTTATGCCAATGTGTGCCAAACTTTCGTAACTAGGTCGTATTTATAATTTTGTTATATCCCCATTACGGAACTTACTCGTAACAAGCATTTTGTCCCAAATGCATATCTTTCCCATTAATAAGAAACCGGCAAACAGCCTTGAATTAAATGAACGAAGTTATCGCTTACCAGATAACAGCACGCGGTCACCGAGCGCCACTATCAGCATGAGGAGAATAATTGTCCTCTTGTAGCCTTCGCGGCGCCTCACCAGGCATTGGAATGCATTGAAAGGCAACCGCCAATTAAACACTGACACTTTGTTCTCATTGTTCACGTTAACGTCTTTAATAACTAATATTACGTATGACAGTGATGCAAGCTGGAAATGCAAATAAAAAAGTAAAGTTCGAGTCACAGATAACAAAAGAATGAAATATGTTAAGAACTTAGAGGACGGAGACGTGTTTTTATTCCAGACTCTTAAGTCTATACATGTTCTGTATCTAGTTTTACTTCTTCCCAGTTTAAAGATTGTTTTGGTAGAGTCCGCCATGCTTCCACGTGCTGAGTGGCAACCTTCACTTCCTCGGAATATTTTCATCTCAGAGCTTGCTCTAGCATTTTTTTTCCTTACCAGCGACTCGTAGCTCTGGAGACGCTTGAAATTTTGTAGTGCGCTAGGGACCGGGGTTCGATCTACAGTTTTAGAACTATTAATATGACGTCATGATTTCTTGTAATTACGCGAACACTACACATTTGAAATGAAACTATTATTTACGGATTTTATCGCGTCTAATTTTTTTTTATATTTTCGACGTTTCGATTGTTTACTTAGATCGGACCAAAAATGGACCTAACTTAACTATGACATCGGGACTTCTAACACCTGAGTACCTCCAGTGACCACAGCTGTAAAGCAATCAAAAAGTCGGGATATTAAAAAAAATTGTCGAGATAAAATCCGTATATATAATTAGCTAGTACAAAGTTCACCAGCTCATTCTTTTTAAAAAAAAATCTGTTACACATATTCAGCATGATACTCAGTATCATACATCTAGTAGTAGAGAAGTGATGAGATAATACCTATGAATGATAATAGTAATGGAGCAACGTCACTAGTGAGCAAGTACCGTTATTGAGGTCACCAACCCCTCTACCCAGTGTGGTGAGTATGCCATCAATATATGTATGCCAGCTTGCTGGCGCTTTAGACCTCTCCAAGCTCACTCACTAGTGGACTTAATTAAACCGACGATGTAGAAAAAAAAATCTACGAGTTGCAAGTCAACTACTGAAAACAATACTTATAAAGAATAATTTTAATATACAGTACCATAAATTAATCATTCATCGACTTATCGTTCATATAATACGGTCGCCAACTCGTCTGCCAAGTGTAGATATTATGAAAAATCTCTCATTGGAAGAGGCTTTATCCAGCAGTGGACGAAGAAGACGAATGTATTAAATGATGCTTATCAACATAATACAATATTTATACATATACACTATTTAACACGATTTTTGCATATTATGAAAACATTAGAACAAAAAAAATGTATGTCACATGAATTCAAGCGAACATGAAACAAAACTCAGAACAAAAAACTATCGTTCCAAATAAATAGCACCTGTACAGAAAGGAACTTGTATTTTTAAAGAGAGTATTTGTATGAGGGTATATTATGGCTGGGCTGCGTTCGGGAAACTACGCCATATCTTCTCGTCGAGTATACCGCAAAGCCTCAAGACGAAAGTATACAACCAGTGCGTGTTGCCAGTGATGACATACGGATTCAAGACTTGGTCCTTCACTGCAGCCCTTATGAGGAAGCTCAAAGTTGCTCAGCGCGCTATGCTCGGTGTTTCTCTGCGTGATAGAGTCTGCAACGATGATATCCGCAGCAGAACTAAGGTAACCGACAAGGCCGTAAAGATCAGCAAGCTGAAGTGGCAATAGGCCGGCCACATAGCTCGCAGAACTGACAACCGCTGGGGAAAAAAGGTTCTCGAGTGGCAGCCATGTACAGGCAAACGCAGTGTAGGACGACCCCCCACAAGATGGAGTGACGACCTGCGCAGTGTTGCGGGAAGTCGATGGATGCAGGTGGCTCAGGACCGAGCTTCGTGGCAATCTTTGGGGGAGGCCTATGTTCAGCAGTGGACTTCTGATATGCTGAAATGATGATGATGATGATATTATGGTAAAATAGATTTCATGTTAGTAAAAATTGAGTACCTGTAGTAATAATACAAGTGGGAACACACCGTAGAATCCCAGATGGCGGTAGAGCAGGGGCCCGCTCACCGCGCCCAGCACGTGCGCAATCTGTATGGCTGCGCGGTGGCTGCCCATGGTTCGAGTAATGTCCCGCCCGCTCGCGTGGCAAATCTGAAACGTTGACGTTACCTACATTTTCGCTGAGTTGTAGACATCACTTTTCGGAAGACACTTAACGCTACACCCTCCTCTTTTGGCGGACAATCAAATAAACTGATATAGGGAAACAAGTTAAAATAAGAGTTCTATAATACTGCCAATACTGACACAATATTACTCAACGCGGTAAAGGAGGGAGGTTTAGAATTCGATATCATGATCGTATCATTTGAAGTTGGGACTCGTTACTCTCAGTAAGACCAGAGAGTCGTTTCTTTGCTAGCCGATTGGCACCACCTTCAGATGCGATTGTCATTTGGAGAAACCTATATTTTTCCTCTTTAAGCTTATAAAATGTGTGGGACACATTGTGTCGCTTGTGTAAATTTGGTTATTGACGATTGGTTACAAAATTGTTATTCTTTAACTAGTGGTTTAACAAAAAACCGATCGATTAGTTTTTTTAAAATGCTATTTATTTTTAAATAAATACAAAACTTGTATAAATCATTTTATAAAATATGACAGCAACAGCAAAGCGTACACTTTGATCCCTCCCAACAAAGCCCTGTCATTTGCTTGAAATGTGGGGCATAATATTCTATTCGATCCGATGTTGACATATTTTAATTTAATTCGAGTGGTAAGCATAAATCGCTGCTTTTACAATATAACTGCGTATGATATGATATAATAAGAATAACTATTGTTTTTAAATATTATTTTATTGACATAAAAACAGTGGAAATAGGCTACTGGTAAAGATTTCATTGTGGTACAATCTGTTAGACTCAGACCAAAAAAAGGTTATCTTTCAGATTATATTTTTCTTTGCTCTGAAGTTATTCAAAAAAATCTATAAAAAATATTTTATTTTTATATATGAAAAGAGTTGATGGGTCAAAATAAAATACACCAGTTATAACATGGATCAAATGGAGGAAAAACCTGTTAAACGATTAGATATGAAATCATGCTTGCCGTGTGTTGGCAGCGACAAATATATTTACTACCTCTTTCTCATAATTGTCGAAAGAAGCATTGGCAATATCGATTACGTTCTATCTCCAGGAGAGGAGAAAATTAGGTTGGCGAAGGCGTTGGAGTCATAGCAAATGGAAATCCGTAATCTCTGTCTACCTGTCCGTAATGTCCGTCTGTGAGTGCTAATATATATATAAAGATATAGTCATAGCACATACATGCTCCTTGCAAGTAATTAGAAGAATTTTTTTTTCTACAGCGTTAAACTTTATCTAAACTTATATTAAACTACAAAAAAGTAAAATATTTTGTGAGAAGTAATTACAAATCTGAAAAATTGAGCATCTGAGTACGCCTTTACAAAATACCTTAAATCACCTACAATTAGGTGACAATGTTTTTGAAAGTCAACACGAAACTTTACCTATGTTTATTCCTAATATCATAAAATCGTTACAGTATTATGAGATAGGGTTTATTGAGATCTAAATTTATATAACAGGCAAATACTCTTTCTGTAAAATATGTACATATTTTTCTATAGATTGTCCTTTCCCATTCTCTCAAATATTATAATGTAAAAAATAAACCTATTTTGAGCATTTCTCAAGCAGCAACATGCGGAAATACTAACTGCAGTAATCACGATAACCAGTAGCAAAGAACACGAAATATTACCCTGTAGTGTTGTGTAAATGCATCTTATATAAAAGGGTGGAGAGTATCGAAGACATTTAATAATTACGTAACAAATATAATATATTTAATCTCTTTGGAGAGTATCAATAAAAATAAAAATCGAACCGAGAAAGACATGATTCAAATCATTTTATCTTCACAAATTGGCTAAACTAGTGGTATCCGAAAACCTACTCGACTTTGATATAGGAGATAAATCTCTTAGTTTGTTGTATTGTAAAAGATTAGATCCAACATATTGAAACGACTCGATGCATCACGCGCGAATAAAGTGTTAGTATTACGGACACTGCAACTGGTTCGGAAAATCAGCACGATTCGCACAATTGATTGAACACTGAGCACTTATGTGTTGCTGTAGAAATTCACGCTACGCACACACATTCGATTATGCAATGATAACGCGGAAATCATTTATTACGATATAACGGTTTTACTTTCTTGAGATTGGGTTTCAATAAGTCCATCAAAAACGAAAATGCGATGTAATGAACGTATTATTTATATAGTATTCTTATATGCGGATAAATTAATATTGTTATTTTTTTATGGGAAAGGCAGCAAACGTGCAAGCAGTTCACCTGATGATAAGTGATTACCGTCGCCCATCTACATCTGCTACAACACCAGAGGTGCTGCAGGTTCGATGCCGGCCTTTAAGGGTATTTGGGAGATGCGAGGGAGGATGAGAAGAGGGATGGGGATGGGGAGTGAGCCTCCGGTTATCTCACTCAACGAACGAAACGCAGAAGCACAAGATGCCTCTACTTCACGCCGGTATTCTGAGAGGCCGCGATACCAAGCCGGTCGAGCCGGCCCATTCGAAAAGCAGCAAAAGCCGCCGCTTGGCTCTACCACAAAAAAATATGTTATGATTTCATTGATATATCAGTTGGAGACCAGCGGAGCGGGCAACGATAACTACTATTAAGATGAGGGCTCTGTGTTTGAATCCCAGGATATGGCTAGTATTTTTCAGATGCAAATTATTTGTTTTCGGTTCCCGGCAAATTGTCGTCCGTCCCATATCTATGACAATAAATAAGTATTTGATATGCCTTTCGATCTTAACGTAATACCGATTTATCGGATACGGAGATGAAGACATATGAGGGTTTATCCTAATACTTTTCGGCTCATTATCATCTATCTTACGCTATCGATAACTTGTGGTTGTTTAGAGCAAGATGTTCCTGCAGTCGTAATCAGCAAAGAGGACAACATAAATATTTTGAAAGGAAATTACTATAATTGCCAAGATTGGCAAGCGTATTGCCTACCGCAGCAGTAACATACTAATTTACACGAAGAAATATTGCTGCCGTTTCTGTGGTTTATTAACTATGTTAAGCAGTGACCAAAAATCATAATGGGTTGAAATAATGATTTCTATAAATCTAATCCAACTTTCCTCCACCTCCTTCCTTCCTCTTTTGTTTAGTATTCCTGTGAAAGCAGATCTTAGCTCTGCAGTGGAACTTAAGAACATAAGTGTAAGTATATTATAGATGCTCGGTGCACTGTCTGTCGAAGGACCTAAGATTTTCAGGCCTTTATTATGAGCCTTTTTATAAACACGGAGCACTAAGAATTTCGAACATACATTGACTTATTCGAAAAGAATAATGAGGAAAGTAACAGTTAACTTTGGAACTGTTAAGTATTGAATACTTAAAACGTACTCGTATTTATATAAATGATGTTTTGGCTAGTATATATCGAAGATAAAGGGAATCACTGTTTCTTCGCACCGTTTTAAACACAACGATAACTATAAGTCATAAAAACTAGAGATACAAATAATAATACATTACTTATTATATACGAGTACCTACTGTCTTAAGTTTTGAGACAAGAATTACTTATTAACCCAATAAGTAAGTCTCGTTAGTAACGCATTTATCTGGTTTAGTTGCTTACGAAAACCAAATGTAAGAATTACTTAAGTACTTACATCACCAACATGACTAAATGAAGCTGCTAGTAGTAATCCAAAGTTGCCACCCAATGACATGGGTATTTGTACAACGTATAGAACTTGCACCGTAGAGGCACCGGGAAACGTAAGCATTAACAATACTCCAGTGGTCATCACACTCATTCCCACCAGAGGCATGATGAGCAACGGCTTTCTTCTGCCACTGCAGTCGCTCCAAGGTCCCACAAACAATAAAACGATAGTAGAAAGTAGGCAACCCACGAAACTTCTGCTTATGTTAACACCCGATACCACCATTTGACTGGCTGCCTAGAAAAAAAATAAAACTTGAATATGTATAAATAAAGTATTTCCTCCCGTGTGATGGAGGTGTTTTACACACATAAATTGCACATGAACCGATATCTAAATTCGGAACGGTTATTTGTAGGTGCCCCACGACCCCAGTGCCCCAGCCAACCGCTTAGCCATTACGGCAACCGAAACGTCATACTTACTAAGGAATTAAAGTCATTAACAAGTACATATTTTGTTGAATAATAGTCGTTACTGAAAGCACACTACTCTGGAATACCCTTCCTGATGAGAAAACATCGAACCAAAACTCCTTCAAAACTCTGCTTCGCCATTTTTTTTTTTTTATAGAAGAATGGGGCAAACGAGCGTGCGGCTCACCTGATGGAAAGTGATCACCGACGCCCACGAACATCCACAACACCAGAGGAGCTACAGATGCGCTGCCGGCCTTTCTGATATATTCTCTTCTACATTATGTTTATTTACATATGTATTTTATGTGTATAAGTTACGGGTGTGTGTCATTAGGTATATAAGTATAGATACGTATTTCAAGTTTTTATATTGTATATATATACATATATTATATATTTACTTATAACAATGTGTTTAAATAATTGTATTATTAATGTTTATACCAGTACTTAATATATAATTTACATCCCTTTCATTATTTAAGTGTATTATATTCGGACGTTTGCATCAGCCAACGTGTTTTTCTCCAACACTCAGGGTTGACTTGCAGATAATGTCACAAGGCCTTGACTCCGCCTATTGTAAACCTTAGTTTCAGGTGATTACAGTCAATAAATAAAACTATGTAGTAGATTTAATATAAAGAAGAAAAATCGTGACTCACCTCGGCAGTACGAAAGTCATCTCCTACTCCTCTATCGCACACATCTGACACGTAACCTAAATCCACAGTGCAAGCTGTCCGTAAATAGAAATTTTGCAAAGAAGTCTGTCCCAAATTAATAGCCATCATTGCACCAGCCAGCGCCGGCTCTAGAATAATACTCCATTTTTGAGACGATTCAACTTCAGGGGCCTGCGTATTGTTTAAAGATACAGCTTTATTCGGGTCTATATTAGGTCTGAAAAAAATACCAACATAGTTTTATTTCAGATATTATATTAAATATATGTGTTATAAGAAATAATGAAGTAAATGAGCAGATATCTTTTAAATCTTTAGTTGAGAATGTATCATTCTGTGTATTTATCACTAAAGTATTGTTAAAAAAATTGTATATTATGGTAACTTTAAAGATATAAATATATAACACTAAAGAAAACAAGGTCGCTAACAAACCTCAATTTTTCAAGTTCTTGAACATCGACTGTACCTTCGGCCATCGCGTTATATTTATGAACTTTACAAAATAACAATATTCGTTAGCATATTTACTGAGTATCATTCAAAAACACAAATAAATAAAAAAGAATAAATCACATCACAGTTATCGTTGAACCCAAGAAGCGTGTAACCAGTAACGAGTTACTCCTACTAATGTGGATACACAGATAAGATACCTAATATCGTTGTATTTACTCTTGTCATATTGGAAACAACATCATTTGCTGAAGAGAGAAAGATATTTAATCCTTTGAACTAGATACAACGTAGAGCATTGTAAACATGACCATACTTATAGCGGATGGGACTTGCGATGAAATAAAATACACGACCAATTTGGTTTGATTGCATCAATTGGTTGCAAACGTTGACAAATGTGCTCATATTGATGTTGTGGATGAACAACTAGTAATACCTAGTAAATATAAAATATTAATTATTAGATATTTTTTTTTTAAATTCAAGATCTTCTTAACTTTACATTAATGCAGATTTGCTATTACTTATTAGCCATCATATTACATAAGTAAAAATCTAGCACAAGTTATTATTTATTGTCGTGTCATCTTATCTTTATTATGATAATTTATATTTTTTTATCCGTATTTTGAAGGTACCTGTTTTGATAGTAAGACGATTAATAAAGATGATACTAACTGTATATTGTCACAGAAACTATATTGTGAAGTTGGTCTTTATAAATCTAACTCATAACATTTTCTACGGTAATGATTTCTTGTATTTACACGAACTCTACACATTTGATACGGATATTATCGCGTTTAATTTTGTTTTTTAAGGACCAAAATTAATAATTAAAAGCTGAAGGTAGCCCGAGTTGACTATGACATCTGGACGTCTAACACGTCCCCCGTATCCACGGCTGCTGTAAAGCACTCAAAACGATGGGAAAATAAAAACAAAATTACCGTAAATAATGGTTTCAGTTCAAATTTTATACGGTTACTGAAAAATTAGCTTTAAAATTAATATGCACTAAATTTATATTACCTAAACATATGTTATTGAACAGTTATCGATTATAAACCTTATCTTTCATTACTCACAGCTCGTAGTGAGAACGTGATACACATCACACTCGCAAAAGTGCTCCTGAGCGGGGCCAGACATTAAATATTTAAAGTTTGATGAAGTAATAACTGTTTCATTTGTTTACTTATAAGCATTATTAACATTGTTAAGGTAGTAATTTAAAATTGAGAACAAACAATCTTATCATTTCACAAATAAACTTTGGAATTGGTCGTCTGCAATTTGAACTTGTTAAAAGTATTTGAGAAAATAATAATTAAAATACTTAGGGAAAAATTTAGGTGAATTATTTATTACAATATAAATATTCATCGCATCTGTAGATAATGCGCTTCTGCTAGTGAGATTTCTTATGTTTGGATAATAATTAACTTTCGCGTCGTTTAATATTTATATACATAGATCTCAATTTTATTTTATTATGAATTGTAATTTACTACATTTAACATCCTTATTTTAAAAGATTTTATAGACGAACTTTATAAAAATCTTATATGTTTTTATCCATCAATAATAGAAATGGAATACAAAATGCTACCATGCCGAAGTAATATATATATAATATATAAATAATAATTTAATGTAGTCGCCCACGATATTCAGTGCCATACTAGGATTCCCTGTGTCTTGGTAACTGGGTGGTGATAAGATAGATTTACGTATGAGTACAAAAATAAATAATCATATATATATATTTACATATCCATGATACGGTTACAAACATTTTTATTCATCATACAAATGTAAGCAATTCGAACTCTATATCCTAAGCTCCGAAGGTCCAACTAGTCTATCGGGCCGTCGCTTGACAAATGATTGACGTATTGAGAAAATCGAATAATTTAATTTAATATAATAAATAATATTGCAGAGAGCAAATAGTATTGCAAAAAACGAGCAGAGCCACAGCAGAGTGACACTCGCTTTCATTTCACAGACGAAGTGACCTAGGTTCCATCACCGGTATAGACACTTCTAAAATTGTTAATTCAAAGTATTGAATATGTACGTGCTCGGTGTAATCTAAGTAGTAACCTAAAGTAGCAGTTTAAATGTCTCACGGCTAGGCAAAGGTCTCTTCTCATTATTTGAGAGGGTTTTGAACTTGTCCCTACTCAGCCACGATGCTTCAGTGCGGGTTGGCGGACTTCACATGTTCTCAAAATAATATTGATTATTATTCCTTAAATACGCAAGTTTCCTCGCGATACTTTCACCGCCAAGCAAGTGAGTAGTCGAGGTTTTAAATTATCAATGAATTCTAAATTTGTACATTGATTGTATCAGCAATTATCGTCTCCATAACATGAGCAGACCATTAGGTAGGTAGGTTTTGTTACTTTTTAAAACTTAATTGCTATAAGTACTGTTGACACTTGTTCGATGGGGGACGAACGGACCTTCTGCTCGCGAGTCTTTTCAGTCGCAGCAGTCAAGACCACCGGGCCAAAAGCGTATGTTCCGTTTTAGTCGGTCCCAAAACTTATTTGTTGGTCCCGACACAACCCGAAACCGCCTTAGGTAACAAGTAGATGTTACCCTACAAAAAACAAAAAGAAATGCCTACACGCGGAGCCCACTAGAAAAATCTCTATGCGAAAAATGCCATTCTGTTGAATGTAGTCACAGGTCGAAGGGAGAAGGAAGGGAGAGGGCCTGTGTCAGCGTGTGGTGATTATGTCAAATCCTCCTTTCTTGGTAGAGGTCCATTACTAGACTGTTTATATTACCAGAGAAAACATCATGAGGAAACCTGCATGTTTGAGAAATAATAAAAATATTAGTACGAGGAAATGTGAAGCCCACCAACCCGCACTGGACCATCGTGGCTGAGTAGGGACAGGTTCAAAACCATCTCAAATAATGAGAGGAGACCTTTGCCCCGTGGCGAGCCTTTCCCGGGTCCTAAGCCCTCTCTAGTACTCGTATTTGAGAACGAGGCCTTTGCCCAGCTGTGGGCACTTATAGGCTGCTACTTTTATAGTACCAACATAAAAATGCACAACAAGTAATATTATATCGGCATGATACATACCCAGACCAGACCCCTTATTTCTATTAAGAATTGAATTATAGAACCTACATTACGACTTTCTAGACAGGTGGCGCTCACTGCTAAGCAACACAGTCATTTTGTAATAATTAAAACCAGTGACAATTTTAAATGCTATTTACTACGTGCTTGACGTGGAAAACGTGAATAATTCGAGAGCAGACGTGTACCCTGTGTTAAATATATATATAAATATTGTTTCTCGAACGATAGGAGCGCTTTTTCATTTTCATTTAAATTGTCACTAAGCCGAAAATCGATGTACGAATAGTACCAAATAGTTAAAAGTAACGTTCGGTGTATGTCTAAGAGAAAAATATTTCAGGAAAAATTCTATTATTCCGTGCTGGAGTATCGTGCCGGACTCCACTAGCCTCCATTACAAGCAATCAAAGACATGATATATGTTTATAATGTACAATGTGTTTTTTTTCTGTGCCGAAATACACTACATTGCCAATGTTCGAGATACTTTACGTCGTCAAAAGTTTTGTAAATTAAAATACTAATAAAAAAACTGTGGGAAATTATTGTAAAACTAAACACATTTTTCATTTGGTGTCGGTCACTTGTATAGTGAGTGGGCTTGTATATACGAGTAAGTGAAATTTCCATGAAAAATTGCTCGCTTAGCTCACTAGAAGAATAATTATAATTTATATTGGGTATTCAATCTCAGTCTGAAATACAGCGATATACAATGTACATAGCTGTATTTCAATGTGGAATGTCTACATGCATGCACCTTTGTAATATTTTCACGGCCGGAGCTGTGCGGATGGAGCTCTAAAATAAAACAGTTGAGGATCTCGTTTGGCGGTCGATACGCGCGAATCGCGAGTGCTACGGTTCTATTACGTGTTGAAATGTCTAGGTTTGATCTAAATGCTTATGTGACGTAGGTCGTTGTCTAATTGAAAAGTTATATAAATATATTGTGTACAATAAGATAACTCTATAGTAATTAAGTAATTACGTAAATAAACTACTATTCTATTTTTAATATCTATTTTTGTTATATTAATCTACTGACCTATTTATTTAATAATTTAATGCATTTTGTGTCGTGTTATTTACACAGTTATACCTATGGCGTATGTTAATTCAATTAACAAATACTCAGTTGTATTAATTAATGCTATCAGTTTCTGCAAAACAACTTTACGTCAGCCAGTTTTTCATTGCGGTTAGTCTTTGGGAAACTAAACTGTAAGTGCTCCGTCTGTACGGAAGTATATACATCAGAAATGTTTGAATGAAAAATAAAGTCTTGCAGCATGTCCTTCATTCAGTCAGCCGCAAATATTTGCTGCTATAGTCTGTTTTTAGTTTGATATGAAAAAGAAAATATTGAAAGTGAAACTGTGTTTTGCCTAGATGTTTTTAAATAAAATTTACGTTTATAAAACAAGAATTCTTTATATAATCTCGAGTAATTTATTTTTAATGAGTAATTATTTTGTTATTTTTCTTCATCTACCAAGGAAAAATCCTGAATTAGGTGCAATGATTGTTAAATAAAAAAATTAAAACACAATGTTTTACTTTATATTTTTTATACCTAAATTTTATTTGAAAACCTTTAAAAAACTAGTTGTCAACACTGGACGGTAATAGTTCAAAACCAGGGAGGCAGGAAAGGGCTATAATGAACTCTCTATTATACACACTTAATTTATATACACAAATAGTAAATCTTAATTATAACCAGAAAAATCCGATAAGAAAAATTGACAGTTGATTGAAAAGTACGTCAACGAACGAAAAGTAAGAAAGCATTGACAAAACAATTATTGTGTTGTCATGCTGGAGTACCATTGATTCAAATATAGAAGATAGCCTTCGCCTGTTAACTAACAAAACTACAAGTTGAACTAATCAAAACGTCGTTAGATTGCAAGTTATTGTGTCGAGTTGACTTGGCAAACAGCGCACATGAGCAATATCCAACATTACCATTGAATGACGATAGATTCCTTATGGGGCAAGTCACCGACCTTGGAATATGCCTATCCTTTTTGTAAGTTACGTATGTACTTGTTTCGGTCCAACTGTGATACCTAAATTTGTCAAATTATTTTTCTATAGAGCTACAAATTTCGTATAATACAATAAGGTATCTATATTATCATGGATAACATGTTACATGAATTGAATGATTGCTATGAATGCTAACTAAGCGTTTAGTACTCGTCACCATACAGCGTAAACATTAATTGCGTCTCTATAGATAATTCGAATATCTCAGTTTAAAAAATTTGTGTCTTTTATAGTGCCGATACGTTTTGTAAACATTACCAATAAAAAAATTTAATGGAACAGATGTTCCATTAAATTCTTTACAGAGAATATAAATCTCTGACCATGTAAAATTAATATAATTTCAAGTGATTTTTAGTTCACTCATATGGTGAATAAGTATTATCTCCATATATTTCTTTAAATATTTTAGGCATTCGTTTTAAATATTGTCCTGGCCAATTTTCAATTGTATCTAGAATTGTAAAAATACTTCACGCAAGCATAAGTAAAGGAAAAAAATCTATGGTGTCTATATTAAAAAGGTGTATAGATGTTTTCTCGAGAGCGAGAGCTGACTATTCCGGTTTGACCGACCCTCAATGATGTGACGTCATACTATCGATTCCTCTTTTACTGTCAATGTGCTTAGAGTAGGACATGGGCACCCTACTGCGCGCGCAATCCTAGAATTTTTTTATCTATATTAAAATACTCATGAAAACCGTGGAAATAAAAACAAAACAGTGAATAACTTTAAGGTCAGTAGCGCCTATTAAAATTAATTAATATACATAATATTTCGAATAATAATTTATGTTTAAAAAAATTTTGCAATCTGGCTACACTTAAAGTTCAGCCATGATATAGTTTAGTGATTGTTGTTCTTGTTGGAAAATTGAGGCGCATGCGTGAAAAACATGGCGATACGGCACGGCTACGGCCTCACTGTGGGGTTTGACAGGGCCGAACTGAATTATTTTTAATCCTATTTCCCCCAAAATTCATATCAACCAAATATGACCACGACATTCCGACTAAGAAGATTTACAAGTATATAATACCTAACGTTTTGGGTAGAAACTTCTCGCCGCAAAAATGAAACCTCCCCTTCTTTATAAAGCAAATAAATAGTAATATTGGTGTTTGTCCGGTCCCTCTTTACCAAATTGTAAGTATAATGAAACTTATTAGGCTTTAATTTTTTTATGTACCTTTGTAAATAATCGTAGTCTTAAACATACTTAATTTGTTTTTGTGTAAACATTAGGACAACCTAAGTGCGGCTCTGAACGATATTTGCATTCGGCAGTAGTCGGCAACGATCGCGCATTTCCGCGGTTCTCCTTTCAACCCTCGCCAAGATGCCTTTACGGCATATCAAAAAATCTTTAAAATTCTCAATCTCTATAAACGAAGGAAAACAAAATCTATTTTAAGTGGAAACGATGACTGTATTATTCATCAGAGTAAATGTAATAAGTGTGAAGTTATATAGTTCAGTTGTTTTAACTTAGTGCCTGTGATAGTTAACTGTTGTGCTCTACGTAATTCCTGTGGTGCTCGAGTTAATAGCAGCTTTAAATTGAGGTAATCATTTTGAAATTATTTTGAAATTCAAATATTAAATATTTATAAAACTTTATTCCGGTACCATTATAACAGCAGCCATTAATAATAAGTAATTTATTAATGGGGCTTTATTTTCTTGCGAAACGCGAGCTTATTAAAAGCTTCTTCACACTCTTGCCTTTTATCAATTAAATGTCAACATATCATTATACATTCAGCCAATATTTTTTTATTAATTTAAAAAGGATCATTTGCAATATAATAATAATAATCGCTATTTCAGTTCATCGGTTTCAATTCGACTTCCGGAAAATAGGGCGTTCTAATACTTCTTTAAGCTTACACTTTAATATAAAGCCCTTTAAGGGTTCTAAGGAGGGCTTTGTAACCCAAGCTACACGTTTACTAAGCGTTAAGAGACTTCTATAATTTCAGTTCTCTACAATTTTCCACTTTACTTTAAATTACTGTATTCACTATTGCCATAGAGTTACATTTTAATTTAAAATAAATTGGCGCATAAAATAGTTGAGCTAAAATAAGATACGGAGAAGAGAGACAAATATTGTACACTGCATATAATTCATTTATTTTATCTTCAATACAGATTTAAAGTAATTATAAAGATAATGTGAATATTCGAAGACTCTAATACGTTTTTACCTTAAATAGGTTTTTAATTAAAGCTTATTTGTATAGAAAATTAGAACATTTAATAAATATACTTATATCAATGAGTTTATAATACTAAACAAGCGTTTAGTTAAGCTTATTGTCCTAAACCTGAGACTTAAATTTGTAGTGTCCGTATGACGGTAGACATTAGATGTTGCCTTTGGGTATATGGGCTGTTTATGGAACATTTTCAAATTAGTTTAACATGACAGATTAGTAGATCAGACTCCCCGCGCTAGTTCCCGAAAGGCCCACAAAAGCCGCCATACATTCCTTACAGTCTTGGAAGATTTTCACACAGGGCGGACAAGCGGGTTGGTGTTAAAGTGCCGGTACCCTCGCACGCTGTAGCCACTTCCCGATCAAATTCGAATGAATATTCCGCTATCATTCTGTCGCAGAGCCTCGTTTATTAGTACACTATCAGTAATACGTAATACTGTAGAAAGGTGCACCACGTGCAAGTGTGGTTGGCTTTTGGAAAAAGCGTTGGTATATATTCTCTTACACCCTCACCATTACAGATTATAATAAATTAATTGCGCTAAATATTCACACTTGTTTCAGATTTAAAGCCATGAAAGACATCGACGACGACTATGACTGAGAAGGAAGTTAATAGAATGTTGGGTAAGATTTTCGAATAAAGTTACTAGGTCGTAGTAATAAAAGCTGAAGGTAGCCCGAGTTAATTATGACATCTAGACGTCTATCACCTCAGACCCCGTGACCACTATGTCTATCACGAGTCTATCACGAAAATTCGTTTGGTGAGTGAGGTAACCAGAGGCCCCCTCCTCCTCCCCATCCTCTTCCCGACCCATCACCCAAGTATCCTTAAATGCCGGCAACGCACCTGAAGCGCCTCTGGTGTTGCAGATATACCTGGGCGACGGTAATCACTTACCCGTGAACCGTTTGCTCATTTTCCGCCTTCCCCATACAAAAAAAAACCATGGCTGCTGTAAAGCAATCGAAACGTCGGGAAAACAAAAACAAAATTAAACACGATAGAATCCGTAAATAATAGTTTCATTTCAAATGTGCAGTGTTCGCGTAAATACTAGAAATCATTAGTCATATTTACCGTTAAATAAAATTCGGACTCCAATTCGTAATACGTTATAACGTAGTAGAAGAATATGAAGGATAAAAAGTGGCAAGTATTTTCTACTAAGAAGAAGATCTACTTCGTGGATAAAGGAATAGGTAATGAGTCTTACTACTACTATACTGCGGATGTCGTACTATACTGTACGAGTCTCTGTTACAAATGTAAATGACAAACAGCTAGAGTTTCACTGCCTTATAGAGAATATTAAAACCAGTTATTAAAAGCCTTGGTGAATGTATGTGCTAGTAGTGCGTTGAGTTTCATTGCCATTTTTTAGATAACTACATAGAAGTATTTACATCAAAACGAAATGTTTCCAAATTCAATTAAACAAGCAATCGTAATCAAACAAACAATTCAGTTATCCAATTAAACAGTCGGGACCTCTAAATCCGAGTATTTGTGTAGTTCAGTGGCGTCATTCAATAATAACTTTTTAAATCGTCCAATAAAGTATATGTACATAAATGTATGTACATAAAAATTCCAAATTGTAAATGACCATTGCGGGGCATTCGCCTTTACGTTCCCGAAACCAAAGTAAGTTTAAGCAATATGATCAGAGGAAAAATCAAACTCAAGGTCCATACGCGGCCACTTGTTTGACTCTCCTATAATATTTATATTATAAACAATCCTGTACAATATAAAACAAACAGTCCTGCCACTCACAAGATTTAGGCAAAGACTACGGATTTCTTTTAACAAAACTAAATTGACTCAACTAAGCTAGAGCGAGTTCCGAAACCTACTTTTCGCCTCTTCGGGAGATATAACGTGACAGATGGCACGCCTCATCGCCGGGCTTACTACCGGGGATAATTATGAGATTTTCAATGGTTTTCCCTTAGTCATCTCTTACCACACCTATGAAGAGAACGGGTGTGGCAGTTTCTTACGCTACCGCTACCATACGACATTATTACTAAGACAGTAAGAATTATAAATTTTTATCGTTTGGGTTCCGTTCTTGTCTCAATAATGTTTTTTTCTTAATGTCATGGAACTCGTGTTAATATTTATATATTTGTATGTCTGCAAGTACTTTAAATTGTTAAATGAGGCAAATTGAGAACACAAAATAAATTTCGCTCTATATGGCGTACAAAACAAAGTTTCAAATATAGTTATTAGAAAAGGGGTATTTCTATTTATTCTCATCTGGTTGGGTTGTATATAGAAATACGTATAGATAAAATAATACCATAAAATCAATAATATTTAAAAAATATGTATATAATAAAAATAAATAGATAATTAAGACCCAACTAGATGGAAGCCGGGGGGCTCATAGGGATGGTTATTATTATTTTACTCGGTCATATTATAAAATTGTCGATAAATGTCACGGCATTTTTATTAAATAAGAAAAATATACTTTCCTACGTTTACATTAAGTCAGAACATTATATCTCATCAAACTTGGAAACATCAACAGAAATTAAGGAAGATAGTTTCATTAGCTCTACTGTACCCTATGTACTATATACACGAGACTTTCGAACGAACGCTGATTCGTTGAATTAACATCAATTTAAATAACAATGTAATGGGTGTTTGGTAATACAATTCTTATATTTATTTTCTTAAATATTTACGTATATAATTTTGTATAATGTGTTCAAATCGCAACAAGGAAAAGAGTTCTCATATTGCCATGTTCAGAAAGAAATGCTAGTTCTTTTGATATCACGAGGACATACGTACGTAAGTTTTTATCTAAATGTTCTGTGGGTAAAGTTTGGCAAATCTTTGATTCGTGAAAAATTACAGATATTGAATAAACATCCTCTTACGGCCAATATTCTCCGACATCTAAAACGTAGCGCAGGAAATATTTAATAACCATCACGGAATAAGAGGGAAAAGTAATGTTAATAACACACAAAAAAAACAATAGCTGTATCACACTTTTCTACTGATTCTGATGACGACTGAAATTGAGATTGTTGTTAAGTCGCACTCCTCAGCTTAACACCATATTCTAACCTTTTCTTAAGTGTTGATAAGCGATAAGGTCCAAGATTGTAATCAGCTTAGCTATTTACGAATACTCTTGCCTTAAATATTCCCACAGATTAGACAGTATCGACAGGTATGTTGGATTTACAAACACTACTAATTTAAGTTTTTACGTGCTTAAAATAACGGTAACATCCCGTTGCCAAATCTTTGCCTACTACCTAAAGGTTTTAATGCCAGTTAGCCTACATTAAGACTCACGAACATATAATTTAGTGCATTATACCTACAGCTGCAGGCGTAGTCCTTGCATATTCAGTAGACAACTCCTACGCGAATTCATATATTACGGTAAGCGCTCAGATGAAGAAACGTATTAGAAACAAAAGAAAAGACTTTGATGTAATACGAAAACTTAGGGTACTACTCTACAAATGCATAGAGATATACGTTTATGTATACCAACCGGCATTCCTACTGTATGTTTGTAAATTTGCTTGTTATGAAATCACAAATCATAAATAAGAAGAAAATCACACTATATCTAGTAGTAAACATAAAATCCACCAATTGTGAGTCGTATTTGCGCACCGAGGGTTCTGTACAACCACACGATATTAAGCTTTTTGGCAAATACACATATATTTACTAAAATGCTACCAGTTTTTATTAATCAAACTCAACATTAAAGCAAAATGCTTTACACATATACACTCAGCACCAGTTCTCGCATGTAAAGATCGATAACATAAGAGTTTATAAATTCATAGAGCATAAAAACAAAAGGCACGTTACACCGCGTTTCAAACCATATACAACTTACCGCTATGCATCAAGTGCGCTTCCTGAGCCCGCTACGCATACTCATTTTCCCATAGCCCTTTCATAGAGAAACAACTACATTACAGTGAAGTCAATATCACCGATATTTTTTCCTGGAATTCAAAATCTAACTCTATAACTAAACAAAACAAGGTTTAATTTCACGTGAGATGAATTTGGTATCTAATTATTAATGTGTACTTGACGACATTATAAAAGTGCTCTACCGCGTGTGGCATATATTTTAGCCTTATTAAGAAATCACGACAAGGCTCCTGGAGTGCTGCGTTATTTAAGATTCACCTACACAGTTTTTAGTTCGCTTCTAACATGTCATAGACGATCTCATCTTATTACCGATAACCTCAAGATTACTAGAGTATTTGATAATAACAACAGCAACATATAATATGAAACGTCACTTTTATGTAACAGTGTAATGAAGTGCAGTGCAAAGAAAAAAATATTGAAGGTTATGTTGGAATCTAAGTGTAATCAAAATAAAATATTTAAAAAAATAGTGCTACGTTTACAAGTTTTAAACATAAAAATTAAGAAAAGAAGGATAAAAAACTGACAGGTTGTGATAAAGTAGCAAGTGCAGTTAGTACTTCAGTCTAATTTTTGACGTTAAAATGATTGGATTTGTGTTGTATGTGTTATCCAAAATTTACGATCTGACAAATAATGTTTTTTACAATGACACTCTAGTGATAATAACTGATAGAAAAAGCGATAAGCGACAAAGGAAAAGAAAAAGGCGAGAAGGTAATTTTTATCATAAAGATATTTTTAAGTTACTTTTAGAATATTTACTATTTTGTTATACATTGATGGTGCATTGTAAACGCGCAACACAATATTATCATTTCAAGATCACTATGATTAGTGATAAAAAAAAATTGTTCTGTAGCAATGTATCAAAGCGACATCTGGTGTGGTAGCTTCAAGTTATATACATATTCATTTCTATATTGATCATCCAATGCAATGTAGAGTTTATAGAGTCGATACGGCAAGATATGGTTGGCACGTAATAACTCTTAGGGAACATCACTAGATGGCGGTACTAATCTAATATGGCTTGAATTTTTTTGTAAGTTCGATGTAAGTATGTTTGTACTAGATAATAAGGACAATAATAATAATATCAGTCATAACAAGGAGCTATTGCTTTCAACTCTCTACAATTACTACTAGTACAGCTCTATTGGAGGAGAGCACGGAAACCTTAAATTAATTCGATGGTTTATTCGAAAATTTTCGTAAAATATTTATACTATTTGCTGTTATTTGGACAAATAGAAAATATTACTTAGACTAACCTAGCCATATAGGTTTTTGAAGTACATTATTATGTCGAACGGCCAGTGCGTGGTCAAGGCAGGACTTGATAACATTTTAACGGTACAGTACAGACGTACATTTAGGGTACTGCAATATCTCCTGCACAGATGACAACTGTTTTGTTCCTAAAGAAACTCCTAATTCATATAAAATGTATCTCATGTCTTATTCTGCACCATAAAAAAATAATTTTTATTTAAATCCGTTGAGTCCTTAGGTTTTGATTAAGCGGCGAACTTCCAAACTTTCAAACTTTCATAACAGATTTATAATATTTTGATGATTATTAATAATACGTTATCCAGAATGTGCTTCTATTTACATTACTTTTGTCTTCCTTTATATTCACAAGCCAAAAGATCTTTATTTCCGTCCAAATTATTTACAATTACATACCTTACTTTTATATTATTTTCATTATATGTAAATATGTATTACAGTAATTAATAATTGTTTGAGTTGAATTTCATTACAATGGGTAATAAAATGTTATTAAAGACTTAAAAGGGGTGATCACACGGTTTCGTTTAAAACAGGAGGTCATTCACATAGCTCCTGCATTATAAGTCTGAGTTGGAAAATGTACCGTTACATATTTAACCCACAAAATTATATTATTATGTTAAAACTTGCAGCTAAAAGTTGATATACATTTTAAAAGTAGAAGGACACTTACACCTGGTAATAGCTAATATTAATAGGTAATATTTTACATTAAGTTTGACGTCAATATATTGTAAACAATATTTCACAGAAACGATCTATCAACAATATGATGTTATTTTATCAATTATTTGTTAATAAATTAAAATGAACATAAAATATATGAAACTTGATGTTCATAAATCAATAACTATGCACCCTCCGAAATTCCAATTTTGTTTTGCCGCCGCGTAAAGCAAGCCAAGTGACGTTGACTAGAGCGAAGTTGGCGCTCACTGACGTACGCAGTAACGCGGGTTGCGCCTGCGCGTTTGACGTTTAACACGGCGGTGGTGTAGTCCTGATCCGATTAACAACGTCAGTTTTATCTTTTTAATCAAAATATTAAGTGCTTTAACATTGGTGTTGTATTGCTTGATTTGACGTTATAGAAGATACTTTTTAATATATTATAGGTTTTTATCTTTTGTGTTTGTTGGAATGTTAGTCATTCATGAATGACCAAGGAAAGTACCTACATTAATAATTTTCACATTGTGAATAATTCCACAAAAGACATAACATATTGTGTTTGAACACGTTTATACGAACATACAGGATCAAAATCTCTACGCGTCCCGGTCGTAGTATACGTCAGTTAATCCCTATCTATTTACATCTCGTTCCCGATGTTCCCCTTCATGCGCTGCTAATTTCACTACTTTATATTGGTTGTCCCTCTCGGACGCGCCGCGCTCGTTTAGTTTATCCGAACCGGGACCGGTCACCCGATACGGATATTCGGATTCGGGATAGGCGCGCTTGCAGCTGTCAAATCAAGCAATATGTACACAGTCACAAAGATGAGCGATTTATTATATTAATTTTATCTTGTTGTTTTTCTTCATATTGCAGTGTTTTTACTTGTGTTTGTCACGTGCAAAAACAATGTGAAAAGTGGTTGTTAAAAATATCTTAGTAACTTGTATCCTTTCTGACTTTTAAATCTTCATGACGCAAATGTGTGGTGCTCCTTAAGGTGTTAAAGTGTAAGAGTGATGAATATATCTGATATGAACGGATAGCAGAGCATCTTTAAATCGAACGTTCAAAAAGGATACATTGCGAAAAGAAAATGCGGATCAAGAACTTCACAGATTTTCGCCCGAATGGTAAATATAAATTATATTGATTTTCACCTTTTTATGAGCTTTACAATTAAATTCTGACGTAATATTAATATCGACCATATGGTATCACAATCACAGAGTATTTCGATAATACAAATTAAACAAGGGTAGGCACGAATACTCACTGCGGTGACGATATCTCCGACTCAGCCGGATGCATTGTAAAATTACATTGGATTATGGGTTTTAAAAGTTATTGATTAAAGGTACTAGCCTCATATGGCTTTAAGTCCAATATTATAAAGAACCATGAATACGCAATGCAGCACGTTATGAAACATCAAAATTTAACCACGGTAATAGGTTAATACTGTTGAGGTCGTGTATGCCGTCTTAGCCGAGCTATCGAAAACTGTATGCCAGACGAGGAAAATACTTAATTAACAAAGCATGCATATTATCTACGTACGTGCCATATAAAAGATTTCGATAGTAGTATTGCGTTTTATATTTTACTACCAATTTGAATCAAATATATCATGAGATCATAAATTGTTTTAGTAACACAAAGGATTATCATATTCGGATATATAGTAGGTACATTTAATTATGTAACTGTAAGGTCGGACGGCAGAGTCAATGCTGCGAGGTGTCTGGTAATACTATCAGCAAACCACTCCCCTGCTCGCCGAACATGGCACTAACGACAAAATCTTCTGCGAAGCCCTATGTCTAGCGATGGCCTATTCAGAGGCAGTTGTCTAAAAATGAATAAGATTATTTAGTGAATAAACAAGGATAATTTTTTTATGTAATGCTATTTAACCATAATGTTTAATGAAACAGCTATGATATTAAAATTTTGAATGTTTCTAAGACAACTGTATAAGGAATATATTACATAAAACGTCAAACCTCAAACGATTTAAATTGCGATGAGTTGTCCCGTCATTCTTTCATTGGTGTAATTGAGGCAGGCGAGGTCGGGCGCTGTTTCATCACGATCATGAATGCAAAAAAACTTAAAATAATAGCTAACATATGGAGTCGGTTGAACTAACGACGGTCTTGGTGAACGTCTCTGATGGTATCTGTTTAGATATTTTATGAGTATAACATATAGCTATACGTTATACTAATAAAATATACTATAACGTATAGATTAAACCAAAAAAACTCTTTCAACTAGTAGGTAACGTTATTAACACCTAATTCTTTTTTATTTCAAATAAGTTGTTCTCGCAGCGTTATTCGCATGGAGTTTAGAATTAACGTAAGGCGAAAGAGAATTCTGGGAAACTAAAACTAAGTTATTTACTAGAGCAACTGCCTATGAATTGTGTAAATTCGGTGTCAGTATTTTCAATAATTATCAATTAACCACTTTCTGACAAACAGATGAGATTTTGTGTCGTCAGACATGGTTGAGTAATCGAAAATTAAAACAAAAAAAATCAAAGTGAAAAAAAATGGTTTTTAAATGTATAAATTTTGGTGTCGAACGCATACTTCACTTTTACAATTTTAGTTAACAATTACTATTAGAAGTTATGTACGTAAAATTGACTAGAAGGGAAATTACTTAATTTCGTTGAAGTGGAATTCTGTAGGTGTCGCACAGTGCCAATGGTACCTGAAATTTCGTCCTTCAAGCCAACCGCTAACTTATGGTCTGATTTCTGAGTGCATTAATTATACGCTTGCACGTTGCAAACTATGTAATGTATTATTTATCTTCTTTTGCTATTGCTCATTTTTATTATTACCGTTTATTTTTATCACTATAGCCGAGTGGTCTGAGGATCTGTCTACAAATTAGGAGACCCGACTTCGATCCTCTGTGTGCGGAGCACACCTATGTAGTGGTACGAAGTACATTTTCATGTGTCTTACTGGTTCGCCATCTATTACAAATAAGCTCTGGTGGGTTAAAACGTCTAAAATAAATGTCTAGACCCTGACCCCGCCAGTATTTGAGGCGTGATAGCTTATGATTATATTCATGGCCTAACTATGCTGTTAAGATTCAATTTATATAACTTAGATTATAATTACATATTCATGTGAGTATGTTTTTAATTTTCTAATAAAATGATGTGATTTTGGTAAAAACGTATATTGTGTAAGTAACAACAACTTACGTTAAGTTGTTGTTACAAAAAATTCTTACAGCTCCAATAAGACATACTTTCTTAAGCTTACTATTAAAGTGTCACGCAAGCAAGTAATTCAATTATTCATAAGGTTTATTATAAACTTTTTATTATTATGTATGAGCCGTGAGAGCTTAGAGAAACAACGGAGATTTTGTACTATCCACCTTAAATCAATCATCGGTACTGTAACAGAAGAAAACTATTAATTAAAATGTTTAGTGCAGTTTTATAATGTGCTGTAGCTTTAGGATTTATTCTGTGAGAGTGGGTGATCCCAAATGGAGACGACTCATTTATAAATATGCGCTGCAGGCACTGCGTCGGCCACGCTGAGAACCTAGAATTTGTAAGATGTCTCAAGAATAGACGAATTGCCTTTTAACATGCTTTTATAATGCGCACTATTAAGTAACAAAATTAAACTAAAAACATGAACAAGTTACAAATGTTTTACTGTTTGTACCAGGATTCTTTTCATGTTTAAGACTCGAGTTAAGTTATAGAACCGGAAACAATCCTATAGCCCACAAAGCTGCTCCAGTAAGAAATTTTGGATTTCATATTTTTGTAATATTTGTTACAACCGTCCTTTATCGCGGAGCAAAGTAACACTTAGAACTGCGATTAAAATGTTACTGATGCCCGCATCGGGGATCGCGACTCACGTCATTAAGCGATATTGCTTTACCTTGTTGGCGGCGACTGTTCACAACTGGCTACAAATCATTTAAATTCTAATTTAGATGGTGTTCTGTTGGAAAATATCAGGTGTCTCAAATACCATAATTTCAAAAATACAAAAGTAATTAAGTGTACTCACATAACTCGTGCTATGGCACCCACATAACTTGCATTTCAAAGTTTATGTGGCACTGCCCTGAGCTTGTCACCCTGAGACATGAGTCATTAATAAATCTAATATTCCCAATAAGATCACTAATTTCGGTGTCCTTTAGGTAGTGAGACGCTATTGCTCGCAAATTATTGATTGGTAGCAGGACCTTTGGTATTATTGTGGTACCTACGTAGGCGAATTCCTACATGGGATGGTAACAAAGGGTTATTTTATTACGATACGTATAAATACGATTTAGCGTACGTTATTATAATCATTTATACGCTATTGTCACAAACGAGCTACATCGGAAGTATATTCAACTCGGTGTAGCATTGATATTACACAGGCTTTCATGATTTACTTAACGCTCAACGCATTGTTCGTACTTAACGAAGTAGATTGTTGAAAACTTATTGCATTCTATTGTTATTCTTATACAATAGCCTTATAGAGCAAGGTGGTAGTCGTACACGGAGCACGTCATTTAAAACATCCTTTGTAAAAGAAATTAAGAAAATTAAATGCGGGTTAAATCTTACGATACGTCATTTCAAATTCATTTTAGTTTACGTTACGGTCTTTGTACTAAATTATATTGGAGTTAATGATGCATATATTGTTAATGTAATGTATTAACTTATTATGTGTTCCAACAATAAAAGTTATGTAGTTATGACTCGTTTAATGAAAATAGAATTAAGAAATATATAATACTATACTTAATAACTTAATATTATGGAAAAGGACTGTGCTGATAACCAATATAAATTATAAATTCTTTCACTGTCACAATTTTATTGTACTCTGGATAGACATATCCTAGGTTTGTTATGTTTCATTATTAAAATATATGTATTGTAAATATTACATACAGTTAAGCGAAGCGTGGGTGGATCCATCGTAATACATACAGATCTATATATATTAACAGTTTTACTAAGGTATTTCGCTAAGTAAATTATTAGAAAAATGTGTGTATAATATCGTCAATATTAGTATACAACAAATCAATACAAGTATGTTATTGTAGTTAATGTCGTGTTGTGGAGGTTTCTGTCACCATCCATGAAAGCCTTATGGCGTCCGATAGATGGCGAATGAACTAAAACTCAAAATATGCCTGATCGAAAATGGAGAAATAAAGAATGGCGAGGGCAACAGCATCTTAGCTGCAAAAACTGCATTTTAAAAAAAAGCTGATATACAATCAAAGAGTAAAAAGGTATTGCGTATTATTGGTTCTAGACAACATATTGATAATGAAAAAAAGGTATGTGATTCAAGACTGACGCTTATTCCGTATCTATGTACACAATTATACAAAGGACGGTCTGCGTGCATTGCTACCCTTGACTGAGTGTTCGTGCCCCTTGCCGCAGGGGAGGCTTCCTCAAGCAATCGATTTCACCCTCGCCTTGCCTTCGTAGATATAAATATTGACTCAGCGGTACTAGTCATAGCGGGAAAGAAACAAACTTTGGCAAATACCCTGGGTGATTATAGTAGATACGTGCCAACTTGAATTCGACTTACAATTAACGTTGCGGAGTTCCCTACTAAAAAAAAAAGAAGATTTTTTTGTGTAATTTAGAGAAAGTTTAATTCGATTCCATTTGTTTTCATTCCTTTGTATGATTCATTTGTATAGTTCACACATGTTGATGTGTTAATTATCCTTAGCAAAGTAATTTGAGATCTTCATTTCTTAGATCATTTTGACTGTGTATTGTTTCACGGAATATATTAACGAATACTAGCATTTTCAGTTCAATATTCATTCCAATTAGCACTATATTTACTACTAAACTCTTGACTGCGTAAAAACATGTTTAAATCTACATTACGTTTAATCAGTTAATATTCTCCATACCAAGAAAAAAAAATTACTTTAAATGGCTTCAGATAAATCCTGCAATGGTTATACAAAATTCGCCATTCCAGTGACGGAGAGAAACGTCCAAGATGCCAAACAGTGCGAATTACTAAAACCTTTAACCAGGCTGCCAAGCGTGGTGGTTACAGCAAATTATGGTTATTATGATGAGTCATTTTGTCACTAATTATTTGTTATCTCTTATTATTAAAATTGTAGTGAGAAGAAGTAAATATAAAAGAATACAGTATTGGTTTTTAATAACTTTTAGTTTTCACCTTAATCCATACTTTGCGTGTGTGTTTAGGAGTTCTTAAATTGTATTAATGTCAAGGTTGCCGATATGATGAAATTGGAATACATTCTACCTCCACATCTATCGATTCAGAGTGCCGTGAAAGTGTTTATTGATTGGTTAAATAAACATTTCACGGTATACTTGATTTAACATGCTCAAATCGACCCCATGGAGATATATATTTCTCATTGTGGTTTTATACTAAGGTTCGTTAACTGCGATTGAAAGTTCTTGAAGCGGTAAAGTTTCTAACCTAAAAATACATAGTAACTATAAAATAGCCATTTGTACAAAGTTTTGATCACAAAATTGCAAACATTCCTTTAATATTTCATTCACAATGAGATTCCAATGAACTTATAGTCAACTAATTTACCTAATGCTTTGCTACAAAATAAATATTGAATTTAAGCTCGTGTAAGAAGATAAAAGTTATTAATACTATCTGTTATGACTGATACGGTAGGATGATAACCGCAAACTACTTTTAATTCGTTTTATGCTAATTAAACAATATCTGGAAGTTTTTATTGCGTCTGTGACTTCATAATACTCGTACATAAGACATGAGACGTGATTGCAAAAAACATATTATTTCGCTTATGTTACATAATAAATAGCAAACCCAGTATTATTATATGTTTGTCGCGGTGTCTCATTTATTTCAAGACCAAATTAGTATAGGGGCATTTTTATTAACCTATTTTTGTTATATATTCATCGTCTGGAAATCTAGACTACCATTAAATAAAAAGCAACCATTAAAAAAAAAAATATTTTTCGCTCTTATTTATCTTCAGCATCAAAAATCTCATTTATTTATTTATTTATTGATTATTTATAAGGGATACTTAGTAAAGCTTGCGGTCACCGTTGTAAATAACTTTATTTTCTCCGGTGACAAACAACAAAAATGTTTCACTATATGATATATCGGTAGACGCTTGCCGTGGACAAGGTGTTTTGGGTGCCAGGTGAGATAACGCTTTCGACGCATCTGCCTGCTGCCGTTCTGTTTCGGACGTTAGACAGACTTCGTAGTGTTGCGTAATTATGTAATATGAGTAAGGATAATCTATGATTTAATAATAATGTTTGTAACTAATTTTAAGTCTAGTATATTTTTTAAGGTTTACAATTTTAATGAATTGTCTACTTGAGGGTCGATATTACCTTAGTCCATAAATAATATATTCATAAACATTTTTCGGGCAATAGATTTGTAATTTTATCTATTTTTAGTTTTAAAGATCTTTTTCATTAATTGTTGAATAATTTTTGTTATGGATGATCTATGTCAACAACAATTTTCAAAAGCAAAACCACAATGGCAGTATACTTATAACCTTAGTCCTCGAAACTCGCCATGAGATTACATAACCAGAATAACTTTGGACTTTCAATAAACATGTACACAAAAACTTTGTGTGTGTGTGTGCAATATATAAAAAAAATATCCCTTCTAGTGACAAAAATACTGATATGACTCATAACAATAGAACTTCAATTGTTTCAAAGTTATGACATGTGAAGGGATGTTTAATGAATTTGTAAGTATTCTGCAAGCTACGATATTCTAAGAATACTTTTAAATTCAATCGTTTTCAATGTTAAAAAAGAGCAACAGCGAAATAAATCCTTTTATAAATATATTTCCCCTCTCATAAAATAAATTATCAATGTAATTTCTTGTAATTATTCACAGAGCAATTTATACCTTAAGATGTAGTTATTTCTAAAACCTTATAAGATTAAAAGTCATATGAATAATTATTGAATTATTCAGCCCATATATGTCGTTGATGTTGGTTTTAATTTTCATTAAAGCAGTTTTAATTACGACAGTATTATTTTAAATTTGGGTGCATATCATTAACGAACCCCTGAGGAGACTAACCAAGGATACCTACTTAAAAATGAAGCACTTCAAGTATAGCAACTTCATGTAAAACGGCGGTAAATAATCACTTAATCTGTTATCTTTATGCAAGAACGTTTTCGTAACAAGTCTTAAGTAGGAAAGTTATTTATGTAGCATAGATGAAATTGCTTTGTGTAGAAGTGCAAGATTTATCTTTTATAATACTAGAACTCATTTAAGAGATTTAGTTCGTAGTTATTAAAGTTTATTCTATCTTAAAAATTAGTAGACTTATTGACAAATTTTTAAAACAAAGGCCACTCCTTATCGTTTAGGTTAGCAAGCGGATTGGCGATCACAGTACTAGACGCCTGGCACTTAAGACGCTGCTTATGTACTTTCGTTCTGGCATTTTTAAGATGGCTAAGCACCTTAGCCATCTTAAAAATGACCTTTGTCCGTAAATTTCTTACGCCCCGATTATTTGGATGTTATGGAAACATAATATTTTTGCTACGTAGAGCGAAATACATTTGTCGAATAAATCACCATGTTCGTTTATTTAATCAAGAGGACTTCACAAAGAAGTGTGCGTGTGAAAAATATATTGGGGGACGTCGGCCCCTGTAACCGTAGTCGGCGTATGACAGCTACTTACTGAGATACTATCGTTTATTACATAGCTAGTGAATTTAAAAGGGCTTACAGAGTACTCAAGTATTGTAACACATGTGATGTCTTTTAACTTTTAACGTAAACCATACATTCTATATTAGTGCTAAAATTATTTTTCATTGTATTGGGGTAAAAAACGAGCTGACAGTCCACCTGATGGTAAGTGCCTGCCACAGCCCATGTACACTCGAAGCAAACAACTTCAATCGAAGAAGGTTACATATGCATAATCATCCCTAAGGCTGGTGGATGGTTATTGTGCAATGTTAAAGCGTATTACCGTCAAAAAGGCCAACAATGATCAGTATTGTCTATTTATTTGTTTTAGAACCAACTGGAATTAGATCAATCGTGGTTATTTTGCAAGACTTACATATAGCGCAGAAGCTATTGTTTTGAGACCAATTTTCCAGGAATCCGAAAAGGTTGGGGTGAACAGTGCGGCGGCCCTCTGTTCAGAAATCTCGCTGTCTGGCATCGCCTATTGTATTTATGTGCTTCACACTGTGCCTTTTGTGCATAAAATTAAAAATATTTATATTTGATTATAGTGGAATTTTTGTTTTCTTGACTTTTTGTTTGAGCGTCACGTGAAAACTACAGATCCGATTTTGTTGTATATTTATTATCAAGCTGTTTAGTGGTTTTTTCAATGGCATTTTGAGTTACTTTTTAATTATTTGTAATATGTTCTAATTTATTGCTCTAAACGTTAAGCTATATATGTGACTACCTAAAAGCGCTTTTAGATGTAAAAGTTAGATAAATTACAGTCATGTCACGTGCGATAGGGGCCCAGTTTATTACCGGTGCGAAATTAATTCGCTCACCCTCGCATGGATAAGTCGTTAACATTCTTTAATAATGACATCAGATCCGATTTAATTTTGAAATTAGTTTTTTACAACATGTAAAGAGCGTTTTCGGTAAAAGTGATTAGTAATTCCAGTACATTATTTTTTGTTATTAAAGGTTAGCATTCTCATCTAATTAATGCTTGTATCTCATCTCATTTCTTTTGTTTCAATATGTCAAGAATTATCCAAGTTTTTTCATGAATCTCTCCATGTAACAGTTATTACACTACATGTACTACCCAGACAGACTAGCTTTACTTCAGTCTTCCTTTATAAAATCTACGCTACCTAAATTGTGGTCAAAGCTTGTTTCTACAGAAATCTGTATTTATATTAATATTTAATACTAATTACAAATAATAGAGATTGTGATTTACTTTGTATTCTTACCTTGTAAATTTCTACTTAAGCAGATTCAAAACAGTCCATTGCTGGATTTAAGCTTCTTCCTATATGAGTATTTACTAAATATTGGGCATACGGTCAAAAACCTATTTTTAATTAAACCATCTTTCAACTTCAATCATCTCGACAATTCGCTATCCTTTGGAGGCCACGAGATATCTCTATCCATAGTAAACTTTTGCGACATTCACGGGATGAGATGGAGTAGCTAATTCACTTAATTCCACTGTACAGTCCTCGGAAACTGATTCGAAATGGATAGAGGATTATTTTATAAATAATGAGACAGTTACAAAAATCTTGTGTGCATTGTCCGATCGAGGTATTCCTGCGATATATTTGTACTGTCGGAACGATGGTTCTTACCTACGCTAGGACCCAATAGGGGGCGCTGTGTATCGAGTTATTGACAAATTTTATATTTGTAGACCAAACCGATACTTCTTCACAATATATCCAACATATATTGTAAATAAGTGTCGTTAGGCTCAAAAATTACCCGTGGCGCTTTGTTTGAGTTATAAATAAATATTATTTCTTATACTCATCGCGCTACAATGTCTGCCTGGTCAGCTGGTATACTGTATATATCGGGTTTTTGAAAAAAGAGCTTAGAAAATAGGCTAATAAAGAAGACCGGATGCAGTTAGAATGCATTTTTTATTTTATTTCATTTCTAATCTAAGAAACAGATATAATAATATAGTAAATAATTTAATATATTTATGACGAATATAATATAATAAAATAATAATAATATTATATAACATAATACATAATCCATGTTAAATTTGCTTTAGACTACCAGTCGGTGCTTTGAGAAGGTAACAACTATTATACTAAAGTTTGATTCGACATGTTGCCATGATATGAAGGTTCGCCGATCTTGAGCTCTCCAGATAAATTTATATTGCAAACTAAAACTGCATTCAAGTTAATATTTAAAGCCGAAACGGCATTGGACACATGACAAGGGTACGTAGTTTGCTTTCATACGATATTAGGCCGCGTTGGCGTGGCGTGGCGTGGCGTGGCGGTGCGAGCTGGCACGTCGCCAACTTTTCCCTGCAGTTTTACTGCCGCCGGTTCGATCCGCGGACATTTTGCACCCGCCATTCTGCACCGAGATGGCAATAACCTATCGAACGTAATACTCACTCGGTTTCGTCTACGAGCTTACTCATTTATTTAAAAGCTTTCTTTGAAAGTAAGCTTTACTGATTTCATCTAAAAATTATTTGTTTGTTATTTTCAAATTTGTCAACGCTTTTTAACCATAAAGCTTTATTAGCTGGGAAACATAAATAATAAAATAAGCATAAGTGAGAAACAACTCAATATAACATTGTAATATTGTCTATCTTAAGGTTTAATTTACAACTCATATAATTTAGTGTAGTAGAATTAAATTCGGATACGTTTTTTACGGACACGGTATTTTTTTAATTACACAGGCAACTTTTTTCCTTATCCGTGAGTACATGATAAATTCAGTACTTAAAATTGGTTCACAATTTTAATGATGCAGGCACCGGGAATCGTACCCAGAAAACCAGGTCGTTGGCGTACTATGACTATAAATTTAAAGTGAGTACACGTTTTTCGAGCTAAGATGACTATCGGTAAAATTAAAGGATAATAATTTTGTTCCATCAAACCAATATTGTTTCAAATACGAAAGCTTGATTCACTCATTCTTGTTGTAATAAATAAATGAAGAATATATTATTCTAATTTGAGCTTAACACCTATCGACGTCTGATTATATAGAAATTGCAACAACCGTTACCGATAATAGATAAATGTTTAATGCGATTAACCTTTGGTACCTTTAAAAGTAAAGTAACATCCTGTAAGTGCCCACTGCTGGGCAAAGGCCTCCTTCTCAAATACTAGTATCAGAGAGGGTTTAGGAGCCGGGAAGGGCCCGGCTCGCTGCTCCAGTGCGGGTTGGCGGGCTTCACATATCCTCGACATAATATTTTTATTATTATGAGACATGCAGGGTTCCTCACGATGTTTTCCTTCACCGTTTCTTAATAACAATTTTAGTGGTGCCAGCACCGGGGATCGAACCCTGGTCACTCGCGCTCTATGACACTAAAGTGAGCGCCCTGACCACTAGGTTACCACGGCTTTGGTACCTTTACTAAAAGGTGAGTAAAATAGTGACTAAAATATAATAAATGTCCACTTTAAATGTTAGGTGCGCCGGTACCGTACCGTTTGGACAATTACTCAATGGATAACTTTAGCCACTCCTACAACGTCTAGTTTTAATTTTTTTTTAATTAAGTTTTTATCTTAGTTAGTGTAAGGGAAAAGAGAGTTCATTTTTCTGAACCAGCTGGCCAATAAATAAGTCTATGGCAATTCCGCCTAACGGTCCAAATTAGAAAACTACAGGCACCATTTCTGTCTGATTCCATTGATATCTGATCATAAGAGTTACGGCAGGGAACAAATGCCGAATTTTACAGCTTATGTGCATTTTGGCAAGAACGGCGTTGAGAACTGGGCACTACCCTTATATTTTTTCGCTAGTGCGTGCCTACGAATAAAACGCTGTCTTTTGATTGAGATACTTCTAGTATTGCAACTTCATACAAAGTAGTTCTTATCAGAACTTACAATACCTCTAGTATTGTAGCTTCAGCCGGAAGCACGGTGCGTGCGTGCGTACGTTTATTTGTGTATTTATCTTCATAATCTGTCTTTTTTGGCATTTCGTTCCCCCAAAATTAGAAAAAGAAGATTAAGGACCAATCAAATTCGAACTTTACTGTAGGATTTTTTATTTTACACATTGCTCCCATATTTTAAATGAAGAATACCTGCTTTTGATAGCGTCCTCGTCTTAAATTTCCCCTAAATATGAGTCCGGCAACGCACCTGCAGTTCCTCTGGTGTTACAGGTGTACTTGGGCGACGGTAGTCACTTACCATCAGAAGCGCCGCTAGCTCATAAAACCCACACAATAATACCCATAAAAAATGGTGAAAAGTTTGACACTGTATAAAGTAGTCTGTTAACACACGAGTGATGAGAAACCGATGTAAATTTCATAATTACTCGGGAACGTTGGAAGATAATTTAATTGGCTGATAATTAATTATAAATGAGTATAAGACAATGCTGGAGCCTCGCAATGGGTTGTAACATCACATGTAAACTATACGACCTACTTCGATGCGACGTTAGTCGAATAATTTGTTGCGATGTGGATCAAGGTTTTGATAATAAAATCCAGAAGCGATTCCATTTTTACCGCATGTTAAAAAAAAAAATTTACACCGTATATTACTGTTTGCAATTTTATAATTTTTTTTTAATGTGATCTGTTAAAGTACTCAGCCTGTGCAAAGCCGATATCACTAAGCGCCAGTCATTACCAGTCTAGACCTAACTTCTGAGTCATTAAGCATTATTATATCCATTAGACTTATAAGTCTTATGTATATATACTCGTTACTATATCATAACGGGTCTTAGTAGGTATTGTTTCGGCGTTCTGATATTAAGCAGCATTTAGAGTATACGAGAAAATGATGCAGCCAAATTAAGAGATTAATTTGTCTGTATTTGGTTGAATACTCATTAGGCTATTGAGACTGCGGAAATTCAAACATAAGGTCTTATATAAATAAACTTCATGTATTTTCTTAGGTCTATCCTCGACGTTTCTCTGCGTGATGTAATCTGCATATCACGACGATATCCACAGAAGAGTTAGGGAAACCGACATAGATACTAGGTAGTCCATGGATGCAGGTGACTTAGAGCCCTGCTTTGAACAGCAGCAGGTTGAAATTGCACAGAATATGTGTTATTATGGCGAAACGTGTTTTGTAAAGTACTTTTGTTTTTGATCTATCCTAAAAACAGGAATACACACAATTGTCAAACTAAGTATAATTATAGTGCAAATGTGTGATTATAGTCTAAAGTAAAACAACAAATAATAAAAACCAGTCAATTGTGATTCCCGAACTGATTAAAAGAAAACAATTATTTTTTGTAATGACTTAACGTAGACTAGAGCACGAATCGTCGACGAACAAGTTCTCTCTGATCGGCTTAATCCTCTGGCCTTACGAGGAGATGTTGCTTACCTTTGCATTTTTTACCATCATTCCTTCATCCCAACCGCTAAGTTTCACCATCTTACTCCGCGACAAAATACTAAGTTCCACTAACACCAACTAGATGGCTGACAATACACCACGTTGAGGAATCTGCTGTCGCCAGAGGTATTTCAAGCGAGCTTATCGGCTTGTCGGCCTTCCTTTAAGGCCGACAACGCACCTGTTGCTTCTCTTGTGTTGGTTCGTTCGTACTACTCCGTACTTTTGTTCGTGGGCGTGAAAGTGTGAATGTACGGAACCCTCAATTGCGCGATTCCGAAACGCAACTGGCCGGTTTTTTATAATACTAAATTATTGCCAAAAATACCGAAAACTATGTATATGTTGCTTGGTCTAAGGTCAATCTATTTTTAATTCTTTCAATAGAAGAGGCAAAAGTAATACAATTTCTAAAATTCTTTAGGCAGCCTATCGCATTTTTCACACTTTCTAACTACACTTGAAATATTATTTATAGCTACAAGCAGCATCGCTCTTCTCACGAGTGAAGTTAAAAATATAGCGAAAGAATTTAATACTGGTTCTTAGTGATGATGTTGAACAGACGCCGTGCTAACAGTCTGACATGCCTTATTACGTGCGAGGCACTCCGGAGCCGGTTGAGATACAAGCGTGAAATGTGGTATTAAAGTTTTTTTTAAGGCAATTCACTTGTATTATATATACAAACATAGACATGGAAAACTAAGATACAACTGAAAGTTAAGGTTGTATCTTGTTATGAACAAAAATAGTGAGAATAGGTCAAATCCTGTAGAATTTTTCCTATGTCATGGCATAAACAGCCAAACCGAAAAAAATACACTAGTGAACGCGAATCTATAACACAGAGGGTTAAATAGCGCTTCCCCACTGCGCAACCTGCTACCACAGAATCTATCCACATCCCCATGAGTACGTTTTTTCATATCATTGGAGTGATAAACTGATTAACAATCCACCCGATGGTAAGTGGATTCTACAATGGCAGTAATTATACTGGCTCTCTATACTCTTAATCGTTTTGTGTGACTAGGCCAGTGCCGATTCAATGTGGCTGTCGTGTGGTATCGGTGTATGAATCTGACATACCCGGTTTCCTGTGGGTCGACTGTCTCGATAACAATCTCGAAAATACTTGACCTAAATTAAATGGTGGATAACGTGGGCAATTTTCAGTCTGTTAGGTAAGGTAAGGTAAGGTCGAAATTTTAGCCAAGCGAAAGAGGGGCCACGGTTGTGTTCCTAACGGAGATCGTAGGGTTTTAGTCGGTGGCAGTCCGACATAACCCGGCTGTCCCCCAGGGGGCTGGGTATCCATAAGGGCGTTCCCCACGAAAAAAAGGTAAGATCGAAATTAAAGAATTATCTGAACATGTTGGCAGCAAATATTATAACCGTATAAAACTATTTGTTAACAGAAATCGTTGCCACCTCTAAATACCCAAAACGGTATGACCGGTCTTAATAACTAGTATTAAAAAAATGTAATAAAAAAGAAAAATTAATTTAAAACAACATTGTTTTATTGTAACGACGCAAGATATTTAATATTTGTTTATAGAATTTTTTATTTTTACACTGAAAGTTTCGTGATGCCCGAAGCTGTCCCAAAGGAGAACAGTAACATAGGAAATTCCCAAGGAATTCTTTTCATCGTTTATTATTATTAGTATTTTATAAACAAACGTCATAATACATTACTGCCATAAATGATAAAATATCATATTAATACATTTATTTCATCTAAGTAAAATAAATATTGTTAATATAATTAGAATGATTATAATAGAATACAATGGAATGAATGTAAATAAATATATATAAAACAAAATAAACACTATATAACAGAATATCGACTATACAATGCGTGTTCCAATTCTGTGATATTGCCTGTAGAGTGAATATTAAAAAAAACGCATTCGAACACTTTCTCGGAGGTGTTAACCATATTCACAACTGTTCACAAACTGAAACTGTTATTTTAATAAAATATTCCCGCTCTCGCTCTGTACGAGAAGTAAATGTTGCAATTTTTCAATGTCAAAACTATGTTCATTAACTTCGATAGATTGAAAGATTTTTCCTTAGCTAAAGCGACATTGCCACATTGTAAATTCTATTGTTATGACACGTTAAGTGTTAATAAAAAGTAAATTCGGACATTCACTTAAAAATAATGGTATTATTTACCATTAAAATGATAAATAGATAAATAGAAAAGACAAACAAAAATAGTACTAATGATGCATGATAATTGATAATTAGGGAGAATATAATGGATATAATGATATAGAATAGTGGCTCCAAGCTGCTAATGTTATCCATACATTATTAAAATCAAAGAAAAATTAAGTTATATTTCTACCTATTTTCAAACTTAACTTATAAATAACAATTCGACTGTATTTCTTTTGTTATGCGATATCTTCGGCGATTGCGATCCGATTTTAAAGATTGTTTTTTGGAATAGGCTATTGAATATACTTACGTTTGTCCCATTTGAATTCAAAGAAAATGTTACACCCCTAAGAGTGGACAAATAGGGAATGAATTTTAACACAAGACACCTCGTTTAAGTAATTTTTGGTTTTTAGACCAGTCAAAAGAAATTAAAAAATTTAATTTTTGAAGTGTTTTGGTAAATTTCTTTCTTTCTTTTTGGTTTTGGTAAAGTTCTTGTAGTATATATCTTCCATATTTATCTGTATGTTATTTTTTAGTTTTTACGGTTACGGCCCAGTGGCTAAAGAGGGTAAAATAAGAGAAGTTAGTAGTAAGCATCACAGAAGTAGTGAGACATATTGCTTTAAATTTCTCTTTTCAATTATTACTCATTTTGTTATACCACACGCATGTTGTGTTTTTTACATTACACGCACGTAAAACACAACTAAAAGCATTCTAATTCAAGAATACCTGGGAAAGTAGTTATATACAACAATTACCGCGTGACTCAGTAATCAGTGTTCCTGATTGTGGTGTATTTAAATCTTCCCCAAATACACTGCTTTACTATAAAACTGATTAAACTGCATTAAATAACATATTTAATAGTAACATTTGTGGACAGGCGTTAGACGCTGCTGCCCGTTATAGGCCTGTAGTTAATTAAATAAATGTTCTATAATTAAGAATTTTTTTTTGAAATTTCGAATTTTTACTAGAAACGTTACCAGCCTTCCTTTCAATTAAGATACATTAACATAATGCTTAACTATACCTTGCTTTATATCTTTCATTTGATTACGTCTTATAACAAACAAACTACGTAGAAAACGTTTCGTGCTATATTTAGATGACCCAGAAGGTAACAACATACATTGAATGAGTTTCACATTTTTTTTTGCAAATAAATAATAAATTATAACGTATTTAATGACATTTTCTCTGCACTAACTAAAACTACTTAGTTTTTAAAAAACATATTCTTCAAACCATAAATGTTCTCTGTTCACCCTGCTACAAATTGCGGACCTTACTATGCATATATTTGGAATAATACAATATGCGTTCGATCACTTTAGTCACCGGTTTTCAACACAAGTTTATCTTGTGCATCATCATGATATTATATCTGACATTTTCTAGATAATTATAACTAGCGATTCCACATTAGCAAGTTGTTATTGATGCGTAATGCTCACAACAGCGCGTCGATTTGAAAATAATCTCGGTACAAAAACACCTGGCCTCATATCAAGTGCCAAATGCGGTTTCAGCCAAGGTGGTCGCGGGGGCGCCAGCGTTATTGTGAGCAATTATTATTAAACTCTGATAACACAGCTTAAAAATTGTTTTCATATACGCCTAATAAAGTAATTCATATGGTGCACAAATATCATCTTAGACGAGACTCACCATACATTGATCATCATCATCATCTCTCTTATTTTTTTTTATCAGAAATTGTCAGTTAAAATAGTATCCACGACGTAATTTGAATTTATTTTAGAGTTGGAAAGTGAGTTTGATCAATTATAGATCAAGCTCCGGTTCCACTGCCAAATAATGACGAATATTATTCGTTAAATAGAAAATGAGTTTCAGAATCGATTTCCTGTCATGTTGTCTCGTTGTTGATTTGTTTCTATCTAGTTTTATTTTGTATCGTCTGTTCCTATAATATAAAACACTAGATATATACCCTCAGCTGTTATAGGAATAACAAGTACTATATGTAGAAGACAGCATGGATAGGATACAAATTTCGTTTTCTTTAAGTAACCAGTACAGGTGAGCTACATCCTGCTGACTAGGAAACGAGAATCTAGCGATTCATGTGGCTGTCGGGATTCAAGAATTGCACCGCGTCTATCTGCCCATGGGAGTCGTGGAAGGTGACGAAGGATGAATATGCTTTCTACTTTTGCATATTACGTGCAGTTTAAAAATAACAGCGATTCCGCGTTGCGTTGGAATTAAGGAATTATTAACCCTCCTTTCTTTCCCGCGGGTGCTGCATCTTATGGCAATCTTCAGAAGCAAACGCAGCATCAGGGCTACACCATCCGTCACATTCTATTTACCGGAAAGGCAAAGAGTGGACTACGGAAGTCTGTTAGGTCGCAGCAGAGTCGTGTGACTGTGCCTACCGCAACGGCTGATAGGAGTGAATGCTTATTATTACATATCAGAAGAGCGATGATAGACGGAGAACCGGTCACATTTTGCCGTGTATGTGTTTTTTGAGGATGCTCCATCTGTCCACAAATAAAACTCTGTTCTTTGACAATTGGTACTATTAGCATATCTAGTTATCACATGAGGGATTAAAAACGTGGATTACATACTCGTACATGTGTAATAAACTGAGATCTTTTCGTCAGTACTATATGCGTAAGTACGAATCACAAAAAAAATCTTTAAAGCGTTTTCATTCATTCATTGGGATTAATTTGGTGTCAAATGAATTAAAAACTACAATTTAACACTAGTTATCAGGTTTTGTTCATTATATCGCCATTAAATAGTAAATTATTTTTGTAAACGAAACTTTAGTTTAAATGAAACTTGGTAATAAAATTGTCACAAAAATGTTTAAGTTTCGTCGGAAACTAAGAACTCTGTGATTAAATAGTAAAAGTTAAGTAACTTCCTATAAACATCCACTGTTCGGGCACTGGCCTGCTCTCCATTTTGAGAGGATTAAATGATAGTGAATACACTAAGACACGCGAAATACACTGAAACAAAATCTCATTAAATTTAATTAAAATAATTATTTTTTATGCATTAATTTATATTTTAAAACTTAGAAATGTGATATCTGCCACGTTTGCTATATCGAACACCCATCCTACTTCCTTGTTAAATATCCAATTTTTATGTATTCAGTAGAACGGAAGACGTACATTTAATTTTGGTTTAAACAGGTATCGTGTTACTAACCGCACGTGTTATAATAATGAAGGCGATGCACCAATGCTACGATAAAACAATCTTTATTCGACCATCCGTACTTTTAACTGTTGTGTTGTAATTTTAAAAATTCAGGATGCTTTAATTATTTACCGTTTTCCGACGTCACAGTGAAAAGCATTTACGTGTCCTGACGAGTTAATAATTGTGGGTTTAAATGGAAAACTTTATTTTAATTGCATTCTTAAGCCATTTTTGTGAAAGGGGAAAGAGGAAGGAACCTATATAAATAGTCTCCGACAGTAATGTGCTTTAACTATATGTCGTTGATAACTACATTAGTGCCTGCCTTGCTAAAACAATTAACATGTTTACTGAATAATAAAATAAATTAATTTAAATATGGCAGGGGGCGAAGCAATCTTTGGGAGAAGCCTATGTTCAGCCGTGGACCTGGCACACGCTGCAATGTTGTAGACGATAAATAAATAATTAAAATAGCTAATGTGGTTAATTATCAATTACACAGAAACGAATGTAGGTAAATTTTGAGATTGTGAAATTTTATAGACGAGCTATTTACAAGGCACTGAACGGTCAGAAATACTTACTATAAATTAAATGGGTTGACTCATTGGATATGAGATCAGCAGGTCTGTAAAAATATCATAATAATTTTTAAATGAAAGTTTGAAATACAATATGGGATTTAATTAACAATAATAAAGCCTAGGTATAACCTATTTATTATACAATAATATAAATACACCGTTATAATTAATAAACGAATACATAAACTAAACCGCTACGCGCTGAAAAAGGAACTATGTTTAAAATTTTAATTTAAGGGCTTCGTATTGAATACGAATGCCTAATGCGATCTCTTATCGCTTGTCCTATCCTAAATGTAATCCTATCAGTCAGTTTATCTGACTGTCCGTATATTTAAGTTAAAACAATGTCCCGCGAAACGTTTAAAAAAACTACTTGAATTATCTCTTTTTATCTGGGTTACAAAAAGGTTTGCGCAATGATAATCAAGGGCGTTCTGAAATTTACATGACGGCCCTGTGTTTGTATTTCTACGGCAACCAGAGCTGCGATGTTGTTATCGTGTTAATGATAAAATATCCCCGACTGACATGAAATCAAGATCAGGACACAGATATCTTACTAACCAGGCCGGGCTCAGTGGGTACGCTGAATTTCTCAATTCCAATTCTTAGCACGTTTTTGTTTTTTTTTTGGTTAACAGGATTGGTTCGTTGCGTCTTAAAATATTTTATCTTGATACACCTTTTCTGCCGCTAATTGCTGCCGGTGGAATAAAAAAGGCTGGTATTAGTATATTTCCAAAGACTTTTTTTTATAAAGATTCAGCAAGAAAAGTCAACTTTGTAGGAACATTGGTGTTGGTAATATTTTAATAGTTGCAATGCATTATAGTGTAATCTGTTAATTAATTGCTTTCAGGTTACTACACCATAAATTTTAATTAAATCAAATCGATTTAAAAATACCGTTGACTAACAAATACAATGACATACTTTTTGTACCTGAATTAATAAATCATTAAATTCGTCATATTCATTCATAATGCTGAAACTGTAATATGAATTATGTACGACAACTGAGGAGCCGGAGCAACTTAGTAACCAAAGTATTATATGTTTAGTTCTAAGTATTCCTGTAATTCTAGAAGAAGTTAGTAAAGATATTGTGGGGCATGTGTGATCGACAACCTATAGATCGGGTTTGTAGAAGTTAAATATTATGAGGATATGATTGTCTAACTTATACAATAAACAAAATAATTATAATTAATATGTTATTAATCTGGTCGTCAGTGGTGTAAGGAGATATATTATCATATTCTCTCCAAATGCCAACAACACCTGCACGTTATCCTGCTAACTAACAAACGAGGATCTAGCGATCTAATGAATCCACCCGCATTTGCTGAACTCAAATCCTGCAGACTAGTGAAGTGGTGCAGCATCACTAGTGCCAGGGTATTGGCATTGCGCTCACAACATATTGCCTGCCCAGAATAGCAAGTATAAGCAAATCATTAAAAAAATATACTGTCTTCTGATGATGCTTTCTTGGAGAGACTTATGTTCATTTAGGCTTTCCGCGCTATAATTGTGTCTACCCCTTCCTTTCGAGACTGGACTCAAGGGCTCCGTTACTTCTTTGTATTTGTACATTTGTATCTGTGTGATGCGTGTGTTTGTAAAGAAAAGAAAAAAGCGATTAAAAGAAGCTTATGTTTTAGTCAACGGTTGTCCATCGCGTCAGGTAAACAACTTGTTGACGTGTTTCAGGTGGTTGTTTTCTTGAAGATTTAGTGAAGATCGATAAATGTGGTAATGTTTGATAAAGGCGTTGAATCATCTCCGAGAAGGAGAAGGAATCCACCATACGAAATATTTAAACATTACTATGCAAAAAACGAGATTACCACAAGTTGATTCTGAGCCATTTGCTTCTATCGTGGTCCAATTGACCTTAATTTTTAGTCATAATATTACATCTGTCATACTCGCTGTTTGGCTTCGTGCCTTGTTTTCGTGTTACGGGCACTCATAAATGTAATGAGAACCAAGGCTAGAATCTAGATTTATATATCTAGATTTAGATATCTAGACCGATTATAGATTATATAGGTAGCTCAATTTACAGTAGTTAGTATAAAATATTATAATTTTCAACCACGTACCTATGGCTTTGTTAAGGTATTAGTTTAGTATATAAATAAGCAATTAAATATGCCTGTCCTGGCGGCGAAATAACCTGCCATCCACTTTGTTCCCGTGGGTGTCGTAAAAGGCGACTCAAGAAAAAGCATAGAAAATATCATGGCGATCTACGGAACCAAACCGAAACAGTGACAAGGCTTGCCTCCCGCCACGTTCTTTCTTCGGGACAGACGAAAAATGAGTTGCGGAATCCTATAGCTATGTTGAATTATGCCTTATGGAAATTTCTACCTGTCCCTGTGGGAGAAAGACGTGATCGCTTATTCAACAAAAATCAACTTTGATAAAAACACTTTACAATCTGATCTTATTAGCACTTGCTTTTTCTAACATTATTTTGAAATTACTGTAGTAGTTTTCTCTTGTTTAGTAAGTTGTTGTCTTTATCGGAATGTAATTGAGAAGAGAGAGCTAAACGACACGTCTGTATCGAATCCTAGAAGAGGCAGGCGATAACTTACCCAACACTAATATGGTCAACTGTACGGACAAGTTAGGCCGACTATCTGACTCTGAGAGATGTGTAAATAAAAAGCTGTCAAAGTAACTTTCTAAAAATATTGTTAATTCGATGGTAAAGTCGTTATTCAATCGCTCATGACATTTACTGGTATCGTAATTGATTAATCGTTTAGCTTTACGATTCCACGCTACTTTTTATTCCTATTAATTTTAATTATACCTGCTATCAAACAACAAAGGGAGTATCTCGATAAATTTGAATAATACTGATTTTTTAACGTTTATATTTTTCTTATCTTTCTATCTTTTGTGGTTAAGCTTCCACCTACTAATCCGGAAGTAGATCCGGTTTTGGAGGTTACATAATTTTATCTGCCGATGAGCTCTCTTACGTTAAAATTATTGAAAATTGGTTAATTACTGAAAAGTGTTTTAAATAATTATTTCATCATTCTTTGTTTCAATGTTTATAGTTTTTTATTTAATAAAGCAACCATTATGTTATTATGTCTTTTGAAACTTTTAGAAGAGAAACTTATCTTTATTAAATAATATAAAACAAACTTGCAATCCGTGTTTGTCTGTGTATTCACTTAAAACTACTTAACTTCAAAGTGGATTTCAATGCGATTATCACCATCATTTAGAAAGTTTAATGAGGAAGTTTTAAATGTATTGTACATTTAAATATTTAACAAAAATCAAAAAAACAAAAATTACAACGAAAAATCAGTTACGAAATATTGTATGTCAAGAGTCATAATCTAAAAAGTATTCAAATCACAATCTATGCATTAATACCCGTGCTAACACGGCTTAATAAACTTAGCTTCATAAAACTACATCGGAGTGTCGAATTTCTAAGTGTGCCACAAAAGAAACAAGTTTCTCTATTTGCAAAAAAAAACTACGAGAGACTCACGCAACCGCTTGACGTGACTAACTGTACCTTGAACGACGTCCTCAATGGTCGCTAGGGAAAGCGATATCTACGTATCCATAGATTTACATAATAAGGAAAATTCTAAACTATGTTATAATCCCGGTCCCAACTATATTATACATTATTGTGTTTGTAGAAATATTCTAGAACTGTAGAAGGAAAGCGCAGAGTCTTTTTATCTTCCGTCATTAAATCTGATATTGGTAGTTGAGCACGCCTATGGGTATTTGCAAATATCCTAGCGGTACTTTATATTCAATGGCTTTTGGTAATTATACTGTAGTAAAAGGATAGATAAATTTAATTATATCGCTATTTCAACTTTCTATGATTTTAAAGAACACTGTTTTATTCTTAATTTCTAAAATTCAGTACAACTAAATGTTACAAATGTGACGTTTCTGTTTGTCCATCCAACCTAAATCTTTTAAAGCTACTACATAAATTTACATAAATTACAAGCATTTTACATAGATAGATCCATGCGGACATCGCGAATACAGCACCTTAGTGTAAACAATTTTAAAGACTAGAAATCACCGAAAGTTGTTAACATGTCATTGAAATATTTTTTATGACAATGTTAATATAACAGCATGTTTGCAAAACATACTTTTTCTCTACCTTTTAACAGTTGAATGGCCTAAGGCATGTGCCAATTTCTATCTATTCAAAATTCTAATTTCAGATCCTCTGCGTGAAAAGAGCATTGTAAATGCGTGAAGATACCTGCAATCATCTCTCTTTTTTGGTGTTATTTTTATTTCCATGTTTTAGGCAAGTTTAATTTGCGTTATAAAGTTTTATACATACATATTACATTTTTGAAAGTCTATAATATTAAGAAGCTTTTTCCGTTGCTGTGCATAACCCTTTTCAAGAAGCGCCACCAAAAACCCGCTGGGCACGCGGGTTGGTGAGCTCAATGTCGGTATCCTCGTCCGACTGACGCAGCTTTTTATCACTGGGCTGTTGGATTAGGCAAATGCAAATTCGGTCACCAGAGCCTTACTTGTTAGCTAGTAGGGTACACCAATAATTATTCAATATGTTTGAGGAAAAAAGAGTTTTCTTAAATAGGAAAACGACCTGAAGTACATTTTCGGCACTCACTCAAAGTTAAATTAATTATAATTAACATATGACAGTCGTGTCCTTTTTAACTCCTCCTTCGTACATGTCGAATCTCGTAATCAAGTTGCCACACATTACCTTTTGTTTCTGTTCGACTTTCGCTGAACACAATGACCGAACTCCAACGTCTACAGTGGAAAGTGCTTGCCTACTGCTTACATTACGTCGGCGAAAGTCACTTTTTTGTTTGACAAATTTGTGTCACCAGGCTCCTTGGTCAATATTAGCAAGAGAATATTCATGGATGGGTTCAACTGACGCCGACGCCCACGCTTTATTTTTACCGTAATCTTAATGTAAATATTTATAATATTGTACACTGGTACAGCATGGCACGTTATTAGTATTTGTAAGATAGTAATATAGTACGAAAGAATTATATAGATAGATGATGATGAACACTGAAATTTTAACAATAACTGCTCACGACATCTCTAGATTTAGAATATCTATGTATTTTGTATCTAAAATTTTTAGAACAACGTTGTGCCCTAGAGGTGCACTCAAAAGATTGTTTAGAATTCTTCTTTTGAGCGCTTTAAAACTACTATATACAATGCATTTCTATTCAACTACTAACCAGTATACTAATTTTATTCTGATGGAACAATTACAAAGTTATAGAAGCAATGAAATCAAATAATAATGATTTTAATTAGAAAATACTTCGAGGAATATTACTGGCCACAAGGAAAACAACAAACATAATATAGCCAGCTCATCTACTATGGTTACATGTGCGGGTGTTCTATACAGCAGATATTGGTTTTATAAAACAATTAGTTGAGACCTTACCAGGCCATTTTGCAATAAGCAATCGTGATTACTAACCGCTAAGCGATTGATGTGGGATGAACACATTTTTAATAGTAGCGTAGGTTGATACGATACATTATTGCTTATATACAAGGACACTCGCTAAGAGTTCCTAACTAGAAGTATCGTATTTGTTATTTAAATTGCATCATATTCAAACTATCGATCAAGTTGGAGAAATTATTTTACTCCGATCTAGCCTCAGAGCGTTGGATCCAGCATTGGAATCCCAGCTGGAGATTATATTAGTGCAGCACAAACATGATTGTAATTTGAATTTGGATTTCACAAATTAATGAAGGCACCCAGAACCACTACAGCGCTAGTTACTCTAATATCTCAAATATTAAACAGAATACCTAATAGACCCGCCAAAGTGAACTTTTGCATTAAAGTCTTAAGACGTAGGTACATCTAGCAATCATCTTTATTTCGGCTGATATATCTTTTTTGCAAATTTTTTAAATGCTGTTTCCCAAGGTTGCCAAACAAGGTTAATCTAGCTGAAGCAGTACACTGGTGTGCATAAGAGATGCTGGATCTGCTTTAATTATTTTTCATTCTGCTCTTACGACACCTATAGGACGTGATGGTGATGGACCCTCTTACGGCTTATGTCCACTGCTACGAACCGGCATAGGATGACGGACGTTGCCATTGGAAGAGCAATAGAATCCGTACGGTGCTTATGACAATCACCCGATAAAGTTCAATTTAATGTATCTTTAAAAAAAACAGTTTCACAGGCGTAACAGTACGTTTTGGGTTAACATCTTTAAGTATCATTTAATTGGGGCCCAGCTGCAGAGGTGTAATTCAAAATGTAATTGCGGAAGTTTGGTATGTACTTTTTCCAAACGGCGCGTTTACAGTGATTTGTCACTTGGCGGCAGTAGTTGCACAACTAGCCATAATTAGCTCGGTATTACTCGTAGTTGTCTCAATTACGCGGGAGTACTTCGTCTTCGTTTATACTTTCCATTGCTGATAATAAACGATCACATGCAACGTATTCGTATAATCTTGCACATTTACATATTCGGTCCACCAAATCATGTTTCCGTCTGGAAAACAACCAGACCTCCAAAATTAGGACAACGTTATACTACCACTGAAGTTAAACATTGTTACTATTCAATAAATTATGTATTTGGGATAACTTGAAACTATCAATTCGATCTTATACACAGTATATTGTATAATTATGCTGTAAATGCATTGTTTACGTTCATTGACCATCAATGGGTTCAATGAACCATCGACTACTTGCCTCAATACGACCTATTCAATTCGCCCGCATCCCGGGTGTGTCCTTTAATTACGGATGGGACATTAAACAGGATTGTTTGAATGGATGTTAGAAAGCCCGTAATTGACATGTCAATGTTGCTGTTATATGCTCTTTTCACTTACTTTTAGTTTGGTGGCAAGTAAAATTAATAATTAAATACCCAAGTACATACTTAGACCTTTAATATATGCTAAATAATATACTTTAATATAATTAAATAAACATTAAATATATCATTATCTATTTAGTAATAAATTTTAACATATTTAACGACACACCTACGTTGGGTAACAAGTAACGTGTAATATTCAAAACATATGCTTTACATATTTACTGGTTTGAAATCTATAGTAATATTAATAATTCAATTTCCACTGAGCAATGGTCTCTGAATTGTTGCCTCGTCTCGATATCAAGGGGCATTATGTGTGTGTGGGGGCGTAGACAAATGGAGAAAAAGTTTCTATATTCTAAAGTGTAAGGTCTACACTAAATTCATCTTTACCATAAACTACATTTAACGTATATAAAATTATCGGCCCTCTTGTTGTCAGCGGTAAAGAAAAGAAGCAGATACAGTATTTAAAAAAATCCAAATGTTTCTACGGCAACTTGCACCATAAAAATTAATAGGCTCGCCACCCGTCATTAACTGACCCCGGAAAGACCAATAGTACCGGGGCACGTTTGTCAAGTCTTGCTTAACGGAAATTCTTGATCGGTGCCTACCCGGGCATGTGCTTGACAAGCGTGAGTAGTACATATAATACATAAATGTCCTAGTAATACAGAGATTTGCCTAATTAAACTGCCTCCACTGCAGTCCCGGTTACGATTAAAGTATGTATTATATTATACGTATTATACCGTTCCACACGTACATTATAAAATAAAGTAAAGTAGGAGGCTTTAAGTGCCCACTGCTGGGCAAAGGCTTCAAATACGAGTATCAGATAGGGTTTAGGAGCCGGGAAAGGCCCGCCACGCTGATCCGGTGTGGGTTGGCGGGCTTCACAGATCCTCGAAATAATAATTTTATTATTTCTCTGACATGCAGGTTTCCTCACGATGTTTTCCTTCACCGAATGTTAATAACAATTTTAGTGGTGCCGGCACTAAGGGTCGATCTCAGGTCACTTGCGCTCTATGAAACTAAAGTGAGCGCCCTGACCACTGACCACACAGGCTACCACGTCGCGTACGTTATAATACAAATTAATTAAACTTAACTTTATAAAGCATATTTAAGAATAAGAAGAATACTAGTACTACGTACGTTACGTATAGCCAGTATGTGCCGTACCTGCGTTCATCTTTCATGGTTCATGCTTCGCTGGCGAACCTCCAGTTCTTCATACGCCACACGCCTCTTACGTTTATATTCAACTTTGTTGCCTTTTGCAAACGATTCAATTTAGGGTAACGAAATCTCGTGACGTACTCAGGATCGAGGTGAACAACTAGATCATAAAGTAGAGCGTCCTTCAACATGTTTTGCGGAGGACATGCTCGCTGATTTTCTCTCAGTCCTCATTTTGCTCTACAGTGCGGTCATCTCATTTCACACTTAATTTCAGTAGGTTAACGAATTACTACGTTTATGAATTTATACTTCAAAATTTATTTTTTGTTAAGCTGTTATTGCAGTAGTGAATTTAAAAATCGGTATGTATATTTTTAATATCTACGTACATTATCTATGATATTTCTTTTCTCTTTTGCATCTGTTAATGCTTACTGCTGACGCTGTAAAACGTAAGCTTATATATATATAATAGTATATATATAATAGGAATGGCTAAGGCAGAAGAATTAAAATTAAGAAAAATACTGCGAGGTATTATGTAAATGTCTGTAGTTCAAATGTACAGGCCTCATAATTGAAAGGAAAGTGAGTTTAGAATAAATCAAAGAATTTTATTAAGAGTGAACCTAATTGCTTGTGCATGCAAATTTCTCCTGACCTTACGTAATTGTGTAATTTATGTATAGATATTATGTAATCAGCAACGGAGTTCTTACCGGAAACAAAACTAATCAAGAGTCATCTATCAACTTTTAATTGTAATATTTAAAATAGTTCGGCAAGTTGTTTCGAATGGAAGAAAACAAAAATATAGTGATAAAAAAGATAAGGAAATCTTTACCTTCATCTGTACATAAGCCTTTCCAAGTTCCATTAAAAGGCCAGGATGCACTGGCTGAATGTTTTACCCCATACTCACGATACTGGGCAAGTTCTTCTCACAATAAAAAATAGTACTTTGAATTTCTTTCGCATCAAATCTGTAGATCCTTGGAGGCTTGGAACTGAACGAAGTTTTCAAAATGCAGGCCTTGGTGTGAACTGAAATTAGTTTAAGCTTGTACACAGCTGATACAGAATTCCGTAACAGTCTTAGTCTACTAATTTCTAGGATGGTGTAAAGTTCAAATTCCGTGTTGTGTCTACATTGAAAGTACTGAGCAAAGACGACGAATATCTCAAATAATATTATCCTAGCGGGGCATAAACAAGTTTTATGCTCACGTTGTAATAGGAATTCTATTTGTATGAATATAACTTGTGACGGCGTGCAACACGTGTTCGTCAGAGTTAGCGTTTGTTCACACGAGCGGTAGCGCTGTGCCTCATTTGATATCATCGACTTGCTTATAGAGTTTGTCGCAACGCTATTGCTCATGTGAATTGGATCTTACACTCCATCTGTGCGCAGTCGTATTTGAAATTTATTTCAAAAATAAAGCCCAGTTATTGAACTGTGACGGACACTTTCATGTTATGCAATATGATTCGTATTTCGTGTTTGTATTTTCTTCAACTTAATACTTAAGTAAGTTAGCAAGCAAGTAACGTTAAATGTCAAATACAACGTTTATTTGTCATCCATATATTTAGGGTACCGATGTTTTTACGCCTAGAATGTGCGCGGAAGAATTTCATTGCCAGAATTGTCGACAATATTTTGAAGATACAATTCAATTTGTCAAAAAAGTTAAGACCGAATCAAAAATGAAAACTTTTACAAAGTACCTTTTTGAGTCTTTTTGGATTCATCGTTTTTTAAAGCATTAAGTTACAATTCCCATTTACATTAATAATAATGACTTATGCAATTAATAATTGTTAGTATTGTATAATAAAATATTAAAATTTACATTCATGCGAACATAGTAACTTTCATTAGTAGTACATAATAATTTTATTTAATTATTCTTATTCTTATGTTAAATATAACTTTTTTACTTATTACGTTTACTAGCAGGCTCGGCAGATGATATTCTGCCCTTTCCGGTAGGTGGCGCGATGATTTTGGTTTCTTAATTACTTAATAACTCGACCACAGCGCCACCAATGGTGACCCGATTTTGTGATTTTCTTTTCTGGCTCCGTATCACCAACGTAAATTGAGAATATGAGTCTTTTTAGTTCATTAATATAGAATTTGTTAATAACTTGACTACAACGCCACTTATCGGAATGCAACAATAGAGAAAACAAATATGTTGTGTGAATATGACCTCAATCGGGCAAGTCGTTCAGAAGTTACACTTAATTAGTTCTATAATGGTTTTATAGTAAGCCTTCCCGAGAAGAGAGCGTTGCAATTTTCTCAAATTCCCCCTAAGTAGATTAGTGACATCGTCTGGTAATTTTTTATGAATTAATGAATAACTAATTTAAGAGCTTTACTTCGGGAATAGTGTTACGTGATTTATTACAACGGACGGTTATAGTTAAGGATAATGCTTTATTTTTTATTTTTATGCAGGTACATTAGTATTCTCATAAAAAAAATATGAATTGTTTCCCCGCAGACTCCTAGGTTCAAGAGCATAAAGAGAATCTGCCATACTACTTCTGTACTCTAAAGAAATACCACAGATGGCAGAACCCATTGTGAACTGGCAGAGAAAGCCATTAAGTATGTGATCAATGTGAAAAATATTGAAAGAATGACCACTACACAGTTTTTTGTTTGCAACAAAGAACTACATTTTGTAATGTCAAGACATATATAAATCATTGCGGTACAAATAGTTGTAACCGCGTCAAAATCGTGACGAATTATTGAAAATTGAAATCGTGGCTAACATATACGCAACACTTCCGATATCCGTCTTTTATCTTCCTGTATTCAAAAGTGCTACACCTCCAAATCACTTTCATTTGGCGAACGATAGAGCATTTACACGCAAAGCCATGAAAACTTAATTCCGGGCCACGCAGAAAGTTTTGAGAAAAAATGAACACAATTAAAAATATGAATGCTCCAATTTAAAATTTCCTTCCATATTTTTTTACCAGCTGAATTGAAATATCGTGTTACATTAAAAAAATATTTTTTAGGATTCCAAATGTCACCTAAAATCGGACGAATTGTTCGACAGTCTCCAAATGACATTTATGAATAAAAACTACTAAGGCAACCGTGTACCGCTGGTATAACTTTCAGTACGGTCGACTAACTTTGAGAGATGAACAAAGAAGTGGTCGGTTGACACCTGCTTCAGAAGGAAACGTTACACATCAAACGAAGTAACATCAATGTCGGTTGATAGTATACTCAAATGCTTGCCAGAAGTGTTCACTGCTGTGTGCAGGGCGTGGTCCCTGGTCTCCGCGGGCTACTGCCTCACCTTGACTGCGCACTCATAGCAACTCAGCGCTCAAATAAGGGACTTCCTGAACTATGTTACTTAATGGTTAACCTCTTAAGTTACTTTAAAAACCATTTATCCACCAGATACCTAGTAGATAGTCGTAGATATTAAATAATAATTTTTCAGTTTGGTAGTTTTCGACACATGTTGTCAACTGTGCAGCAAACATTATAGTGCCGCAAGTGTACGCGCAAACACAAAGGCACTCACTCTTCTGTCACAGGCACAAAGTCGGAGACACGGGACATGACACAATATAACCAGACCCGAAAACAAATTTGTGATTTTGCACAAATATTCGCTTCGGCTGCGATTCGAACCGATGACCAATGTTTCAGCAGTTAGGTATGGAGATTTACATCCTGTAACGGTTTTATTAGTATGATCTCTTTTATTACTCTCCTACTTGTAGTCTATAAATTATTAAATCAGATGGCATAAACATTGTTATTTTTTATCTATACACAGGATGTTGTCGACAGTATCCTATAATCAAGTATGCAAAGTTCCAAGAACCCGTGGGCGTACTCTCGATCTCGAGGTTAAACGACTTAAGATAGACGATTAAAAATTGCATATTATTACAGGCCTGGGCTGTTTTAAAATACACATTAAGTGATTATCTACATTTAGTTGTAGATTTTCGCGAACTTCCTTTACTTTAAAGTATTATTTACCTTCCTTCCAATAATCACAAGGAAAAATAATTTAATTTGGATACTTTGTGTTTTTGTGTATTTTATCTTTGTGTATTTTAATTTAAAACCAAGATCTTATGGTTCCGTACGAAGCCCTGTTATTACTGTATATCTTATCACTATGTATCTTTTGAACTGTAAAAGATAGCCTGTTGAAATTTACAAAGAATATGATGTGTTATTATATCTTAACAAATATATATATAATAACCAACCGTTTTATTTAATGTTATGTATGTTTAAGCTTTATCGTAATACGGTAATATATTAGCGTCAAACTTGGTGTGATTATTGTGCAAACCCTTAAGTATAACAACAAATAGTAAAAACCGGTCAAGTGTGAGACAGACTCGCACTAAGGATTCCGAACTGAATGAAAGAAAGCGCAAATTTTTCTGGTAAATACGTAACACATATATAGCGTATAGTATAAGAAACCCTCGGTGCGCGAGTCTGCCTCGCTCTTGGCCGGTTTTGTTTAATAATGTGAATTGATATTATTATGTAATATGTACTAATGCCGTAGTTTTTCAATATCGGAACCTAGCCCGCCATGTTGATGGTTTCCTAAACTCGTATACCAAATACAAACAAATATTGTCGGACGTTATACGACAACACTCACGCTTGTCACCCGAAAGGGTAAGCAGAGAGTAATCTCTCTCTCGTAACGATTTCCATTTGTCACGACTCCGCACAGCCAAACAGTTAACGGGCGGTGACAATCCTCGTCACCGAGACTATAGGTTTTATAGGATAAAAGAAACCATGTTAAAAAAATTCACGGTATGATTTTATTGGGAAATGATTTCACGGAATTATTGTGAAATGTTTTATGGCATAGTGGTTATGGCCCCCAGTGTCTACTAATGACCAACCAGCGGATCACGTAGTGAATAATCGCCTACGCACACGAACATTTAGGAATATCGACCCTTTAGAAGTAGATATATTCTGGAAGAATAAGGAAGGAAATACTACGCCAATTCTGATTAATTTGTGCTCGCTATGGTAAATTGGTTTACCAGCGCAATATTTCCAGGCTGTTTTCCATCACGACGACAACTACCCATTACTATCGACAGTGGTCAACTGCGCAGAAGATACTATAGTGCCGTAAGTGTACGCGCAAACACAGAGACGTCTTCACCTAAACGGATATACGATGAGAGCGGAGGAACCGTAACCTGCATACGAGACAGCTCAACACGACCAGACCCGAAAGCCAATAATTTGTGTTCTTGCATTAGACTTTTGATCAAAAGAGATCAAATTACTTAATAAAATATAGTAGAGGATTGAATAATGTTTACTGATTTATTAATTGTTTATGAGTATGTTCTTAAGCGCATAATTGGTTTTTAATTACCTAACTTTGGAAGCCGATTTAAAAGTCGTGCAGTATTAGCGCTGTCCGTATAAGTCTTGTGTTATGAGAAAACCACAAACGACCGGCTCAAGGTTGAGACGCTATGGAATTTCAGTGATCTCGTTTTACGAGTACAGTATTCGCGAGTTTTGCGGAAATGTAAAACATTTTCAGTATGTTGAAACAAGCAAACGTGGCACAGAGGCCGGGTGCTCAATTTTAGTGCAATTTTGGTTAATTGTGGTGCTCGGCCCAGCCGTGGGACAATTATATACTTTTTATTTAAACATCATGTTACAATGTCATTTACAACTTCTAATAAATGCATTACAATATCAAAGGTGTAAATAATAATTCAAATTAATAAATTTTAAAAATGTCCTATAATAGCAGCCAGGAGCTTACAAGTGCAGAGTAACACAAGCACATCTATTTAATAATAGGCCTTTTTTTAAATAAAGGTCTTTAACAATCTTTTTAATTTTATGTGAGATCGTTGCCCTTGCGCTACAGTTTTAGAGATTTTATTGTAAAACTTTCAATTAACCCCGAAAAGGCTTTCTAGTTTTAGCCAATCTAAACTTTAGTAGCATTTCTCTTTGGTCTGTTCTTAATATGGAATATTTTAACAAGAAATCTTACTCTATGCTGCAGTCAGTTTTTTATTAAATTGATCCACATTTTTTGTACGTACATTTTTTTTAAAAAACAACGTTGGTGTGACATGTGTCAAATTTACAGTCACAGGGATTTTTACTAATACACAACCCTACATCTTTCTCTTTTTATTTAATTTGTCACTCTCGTGACTCATGGCTCCAGTCCAAGAGTTAGAAATGTTTATAGTGTTTATAGTAGTAATGATTTATTCCAGAGAGGTTGTCGCGATCCATTTTAGTTGAAATTAAATCGTCGGAATGCAGAGACATGGCCCGATGTTCTGTTTCCGCAATCTACCGTTTGTTCCTAGATAAATTTACTTTTAACGTGAACAATACATATGGTATGCTATACTGTACACCATTGTGAGAAAAGAGGTTCTCGGGTTCTCTCGCAACCATGTACTGGCTAACGCAGTGTAGGAAGATGATGATGATGACGCAAGATGTAGTGAGCCAATCTCTGTCCTCAAATTACCACGTTTTTTCATCATAACTAAGGAAAATGCCTGAAAAAATTGCAGACCCATGCAAATGATGAAAAAGATTGGAATTACATTTCAAAATTTTGTTCCACCCAGAATGTCGAAAATAAATCGACTTGTAAATTTTTTCTTAGAGTCAAAGGTGTTCTACTAATCAAATTAACAAATAGCATTCACATAAATGACAACAACAATACTAAAAATTATGTGACGTATTACGACCAAATCAATGCCTATACGTTATCACAAAACCCTATATACTTTAATGAATTACTGTGGTGCTTATTGAATCGCACCACAGTTTATATTCCAGTCACAATTACTAAAGACGCCGTTGCTCGTATCGGCGCCGGCGCATCCGAGATAAGGAGCCTCAAGATACTCCTTCGACTGGTTTATTGACATATCTCTTGCATCGCATCTTTCCATCACTATTGAGTAACGTGCGACTGATGTTGAATCGATAATAATTATTAGTCGTGTGTTCAGAAATAATTTATATTTTTAGCTTTAAAAAAAAAGTACAGAAAGGGTCTGTGTAATACGAATTTGAGATGGAATTGGGCCCGTGGGGAATATAGTATGCTATTTCATTTTGGTTTTGCGGGTTTTTTGTACGATTGTTTTAAAAAAGCACTTAAAATTAAACTAGGGTCGGGAAACGATCGCGATATACGGAATTTAATCCGGCCCCTGAGCTACATAGGGCCATGGCTCACCGGCTTACAGCATTGCACAATTATGTATCCTCACAGAGGATATCTAAAATTTAGAAGATATCGATGTCGTCAAAATCGGAAGTCGATCATAAAATATATTTTGCTTACTATTGAACCTTATATACTATTTATCCTTGCAACTTCATTATATATGATATTTAAAGTCTCTAGGTATTTTTATTTTAAGGACTATAATAGGTGTCATGTTCTGTTATAAATAGTCTTATGTTTAGCATATTTAATAACTACCGGGAGAAATATTTATGATGTTAAATAATATACATTTTTTAGCTTAAAATTTCACTCGCATATACAATTACGTACGATAGACGCAAGCTTTCTTTTAATCGCAAATCACGATGCGAAGGTTCGATATCTAACCCAAATTAAATCCGCTTATTTTTTTATTTTATTGCTAATTAATAATTTTCATGCCCTTTTTCTATTGTATTATGCCTAGTCTAAAAAGAGACCAGTATTTATGCTACCGATTGTACTGATAACGTAAAACATTTTATTTATTTTTATAATTAAAATTTTTAAATCCGTCTTTAAGTGTAAAATAATTATGGATTACATTTTAAAATAATTACACCGTATGATTTAATTTTTTTGTGTATTCACTTCCAATTATAAAAATACACATAGTTAATTTCGCATAGAACAGGCAGGCATACGAATGCCCTTTAGCGGATCATCCATATGGAACGCGTCTCGTCTACGGAATCCATTGTCCATGCCCGGCCGGCTTGGATAGTCTATTTATAGACCGGTCGGCATCCAAGCCGATCCAATCATCCACCACATCGGGAGATTTACCTCGCTGATTTTTGTCTATACCTACACCGACTTATGTAACACGTATCTAGTCTACGTTATCTCAATTACACCGCAAAATGATAAGAATGTGAATTTCGCTTTGACTCGTCTGTATGTTTATGTACCTAATATTTTTTATATTTATAATAATTCATCTAATCTGATTATTTGTTATAAGCACATCAAGAACAAAAGGAACTAAAGTAATAACAAATAAAACACGAAATAAGTGTTAGGTAGATAGGCTACTTGTGATTATTACATACAGACATCTATGTAAACATATATTAAATGGTACGTTTTTTTAGCCAGAAAAAACCTGTGTTTTGTTACTATAGTTTATACACCTTAAATAACGCATGCTAAAGTTAAATATGAATATTGGGCTAGAAAATTTGTTCAATAATTTAAATATTAAATCAACAAATCTCAACAAAAACTGTGTAGTGTTACACAAACTCTACACAATCTCGGATTACAGTAGAGTTTGTTCAGTAGAAATGGCAATACCTGGTTACTCAGTCCGTTGAAAGTACTTCCTACTGTCAACGGACTAAATAACGCTTGAAAAACAAGCAAGTCTTGTCCATAAACTGTAAATGTATAAAACATCAAACTATTACTGGTTGTCATTTTATCGCCGTTCTTCGAATATAGGTGGTGTGATTCTTCAAATCCGATAGTCACACGGAATCATCATAGTCTCATTTGTTAGCCAGCAGGACGCATCACGTCTGACTGACGTTGGCAATTCGAGAGAAAAACCCTCACATCTCAAATATTAAAAACAGTCAGCCGTAATTAGTTAATATATGACACAATTTAAAACCAAAAGTAGTTGTCGTTAGGAGTTAACCTTGATTCAAGGAAATGACATTTTATTATGAAATTGACACAGTTTCTCTGAAAAGGCAATTGTCATTAAATTCTCATGTATGTATGGTGGGGTAAAAAGTAATACATTTAGATCGCGTTGAACGTTTTGAATATCTAGGAAGTTTAACTTAATTTCATAGCTACAAAATGTGTGCTAGTGTAAGCACCGGTGTCCTAAATTGGTTTTGCTAGCGTGACCATTAGACACACACAATTCTTACGGTATTTGCAGCTCATGTCATGTTGCGTTCGTGGTCATTGACTTGGCTTTACCGTTTAACCAATAACATGCTTGCGGCATTGCTTCCGATGCCTTCGGAGTATTGTACACATATACTTGTAACATTAACAGAACACTAAACCAATACATTTCCTTACTCATATCGATATGATCTCTACACGACATGTCGTACTTAATGTCAACTAGTTTACTACAATGCCTTGCGATACAATGAGTGCCGTTTCAGTGTTGCACTGTTCGGTAAAATGTACATTGGTGGTGTAATGTATAAATTAGTATTTTAATATTAAACTGTATTTTAACTATGTCAGTATATACCAAGCCTTATATTGTCAACTTTGCTATATACGATTCATAAGTAAACTGACCGACCAAAAGATGTTAATAAATAGGAATGTCTAATAGCAGTGAACTGAAAATAGCAAACAGATTTTTGAATTTAAAAGTTGTCAAATTAGATGTAGGTAACTGTCATTAGTGTGACGATTCGGAGATAAGAAAAATAAAAGAAAGGGGCAACACTTTGACACAGATTGCAAATGAATTGCCGGTTGTTTCTGGCCACACTAAATATAAATTAAGGGAGAGAGGCAAGGCGCTTGAGGCGCCAGCTCGCGTTTCAAGGACATCAACTGACGGCGAGGCGTTTGCTGTATTGTTGTAGGTAGGTGTTCAATCCTGAAAAAAGATTGCATACTTCTCTTTTTCAACATTAATTTACCACGATTGGGTAAAATCATTTTAATCTAAATTCTAAACGCGGCCGCAGTTTTTCACTTTTATTTTTAATGTTTAGGTATGTTTAATTTCTAATAAGGTAAACATAACTTAATGTTTAAAGTAGTTAGGCTGTTGGGCAATCTACATGATAGGAATATAAAGACTATTGCTTTAATAACTAAATAGCCATAATCGACACGATTGACTTTCATATTGCCAATCAAAGTACCAGATACCTACTTCATATCTTAGACGCTGCCCGTAGCCGTTTCTTTCTTTAACTAATATGATTAAATTACTTTTTTATTAATCGCGTTGCCTTGATGATCCTTGGACATAGCACAAACCGTTGCAGCATAAATTAGCAAGAATACGAGTGATAAAGCAACAATTAATGAGTGCACTACACAAAAACAACAATAGAACGTGAGTTATCATTGTATACAATTAAAGGTCCGTGTCTCAAACAGTGTGTTCGGACGCGCTAGAGTTATTATTTGTTAGGATTTTGTTAGATTTAATTTTTACTAATTTAAGTGTGTATTAATAACTGAGGCGTTTCGGTAGCTTGTGTTTCAAATACTTTTAGGATATTCGGTGGGTAAAACCAATAAAGTAATTACGTACAATAAAAATGGATGCAAAATGACCTGCTGCGGGTGGTGAGAGAGGCATTTCCTGATATTATTAGAACCATCACTAATTAATTAAAATTATAAATTGCATTAAAACTTTTCTTAATTTTATCTCAGTTTCATAACAAACTCACCGTCCTGGACTTTTTATCTTACAAATAGATACTTTAGTGTACTAACACAATGAAATTAATCCGAAAGGGACCTTTGTATTCTAGCGAACGTATAGCTTGCTTTAGGCCATATAATTTACATACATTCCAATTTGCATCTTTATGAGTGTAGCATGAGTTTAATTTCTCTTTTTAATCAAAAATCAATTACTTAATTAAAATTTGTAAATACTTAAGCCGGCCTTAAATACTTACTTAAACACAAACAACTTAAGATGAATTTGTTATTGTACTGGTATTTAACTACATATAACTCTTAAACCACATTTATTTACCAAACCGTACAGCTCCCACGTATACCTACTCTATGTAGGTGGCTCTATCTTTATATATATATGTATGCTCGTTTCATGCATTGGATATTTAATACTAATATACTTAAATAATTTTGGTCGTCTCCTTAGTGTAATCTCTTCGAACATGCCAGTTCAGAACTTCCATATAAGCTTTCGTCGCATCCTTCTCAAGTGGCTTTCGTTAATAAACGGTATTAATCTAAATTCGGTCGACTTCCCAATTTCATCTGTCCTTCCAACCGTTAAAGCTCAGATGAAACCATTCATTGCATCTAACTCAAAGCATTCACTGTTAAATAGCTATAGATATGGCTATGATTAAACTCATTTCAATTCGGTCGCTCAAAACGTCACAACTCTCACGCTACCCTAATTACTTCCAACGTTTCAGCCATATGGAGCGGTTCGGGTCTACCGTGTTATAATGCAATGCAGCTGTCCATTGTTTCCATCGCATGCAACATTCGCGCATTCAGAATGCTTATCGCAGATTCGGCAGTCCATTTTCTAATCGGAAATATTGTTCTTTTATTGTTTTCATTTGTAAGTGAATGTCACAATTACTTTAACAATTTATGTATATACTTTAACTATATGTAATTGAATTCTCGGAAACGGCTCTATCGATGTGTATAAAGTTTTGTATTTATTTAATGTTTTACTTTCCGAATTTATCTAGATAGGTCTCAGGTCCGTTAAAATTAGTTTCAACAAAACTAATAAAAATAATTATTAATTAAAATTAATAAAAATCGCGGCTCTTAGAATATTAAGGTATGTTCACAGAAACTCCAAAGACTCCAGGTGCTGTTATATTAATATATTATATTATAATATTATGTTACTGTAGGTACTGGTTGGTGGTTGGTATGGAATACGTTCATTGACTGTGATTGGTCTTGTCACTTGAACTGTTGAGTTAGTCGTAGGTACAAATTTCAAGCGAAACAAAAATTAATTCAATACGCAATCATGCAGGCTTTTGATGAGTTGTAGACGAGTACTTCATAATTATAACGTTAACCGGAAGTTCTCCCAGTGCACGTTTGGATCATGATGATGTGATTAGAGAATATTATCAAACTACGGCATTACAGTTGAAGGTAATGTACTGTGTAATAATCGAAGCGTCATGATTGGTTGATTATTCTAAGTCTAAGTCTACTACTAAGTTAATATTCATTCGTTTTCTCCGATAGTTGAACCCTAAACTCCTTAGAATAGTTTAATACGACAAGAATAGGCCATTTGTACGTCTGTATTGTCGCTCAGAGCGGTCTCAGCCGCAGCGACCCTATCAGGAATGGACACTTACAATGTAACAGAGTTTAAGTTACTCATTGCTTTGTATTGATATCGCGTTTATGCCGCCCACGCTGAACCTATTTTATCGAGACACTAAATTTTACTAGAAGAAGTCTCTGGTTACAGTCTTTGACAAAAAAATAAAATACAATAGGAGACCTGACAATATGTTTATAACAAAATAGAAACTGGACCAACCAGCGTTAACTACACATTATTCATACATACCTTTACTTATTTGATGTTTGCATAAGATACTGTTAATTACAGGCCGCGGTGTTTTCATGTTCTTGTAAGAAATACGCTTATTGGATAGTAGGAGGGTTATAAATTTAGAGAATTGGTCATGCCCTCGTTCGTGGAGAGGAACTATTTATATTGCAGGTTTTCTTCCATTTTGCACCGGAGTCGTGTTGTGGTGAAATTACCCGGCGCCATTGCTGTTTGCTTTTATTGTCCACTACACTCTCCGGTTTTACGATTTGTTTTTCATATGACTCATTTGCGATGATTAAAATATCACCCTTGTATGGAGCTCGTTATGTAGATCTTATTCCTCTGCGATATTTTTGTCCATGAGTCGGCGACGAGCCGAACTGTTTAGACATTCATTATCCAGTATTCAGTATTTACACAACAGATGTTTTAATTCTTGGTTACCATAGCGATGAACAGACAGCATCTGTAAGAGCCACGATGCGGTTTGATATTGGCTGCAACACTTACTCCTAAATGGCTCGATAGAGAACGACACGCTTTCGCATAACACCGCTGTAAAATTTTAAAACAATTGAAAATAAGGCATGTGATGTGATTGTTTGTTGTCATTAAAAAATAACAATTTTATATTTCGTGCCACACAACTTTGAGGTCTTAATGTAATTTTTTTTGTTGTAATGTAATAATTTGAAGCGATAGTCTGTGGTTCTTTTGTATATTTTTTGTATTAGAGTCATTACAATTCGTCGTGATATGAGATACGACTACTATGCATGTTTTCAGTGGCTAGATTATTAATAGATAAACCGATTCAGCAGAATCTGTTAGTTGTATACAAACATAATCGTACAATTCATCGGCGCCATTAAACTTGCGTTCTTAGTAATCTTCGTAAACGAAACGTGTTGTGATGCTTAACCACTTAACAAATACCTCCGAGATAAAGTAGCCTAAATATAATATATTCATGATTTTGTATCACAGTTCTTACTACAAACAATTTAAATATATTCTACTTTACTTCATAAAATGAAGAAACACAATTGTATTTATATAACAATTGTGTTCCATTCAAATTGTACTAATATGCATGTTAGCGATTAGTTACCATAACTAAATATAATATTTTTTATATCACTTTAAAAATAATTGGCAACTTTGAGGATTAAAGCATACAAACACATGTATCTTCAATGTTAACTTTATATGAACACTTGATACTAAGGATTATAAGAACGCACATGTGCACAGTCAAAAATCATAAGGTAATCATCATTTGATATAGTAAACATTATTAATTTTTTTTCGCATAGTTAAATAATTTTTTTAAACTGTAATTATTAAGCTGGTGTTTAAACCAATTTTTTATACGTTACGAAATACCTAACGCATACGGATAGTGTTCGGCTTGCACTGACAGTGAGCAACAGTCTTTGAAATCTTGACGGCTCGGTGGCGTAGTGGCTAAGCGTTTAGTTGCGGCGCTGTGGATCGCGGGTTCGATTCCCGCACGAGACTAGTATTTGTATGGTCTACAAATAATAGTTCCCGGTCTGGGTGTTTGTCCATGTGCAGTTCATGTATGTAAACTGCCTCCGCGACACAGGAGAAATTCCTACAGCGGAAGGTAACGTTTATTTTTAAAACTTAAAAAATCAAGTTCCTTATTTTCTGACAGGGTAAAATGTATGAGAGGTAATGTCACTACATCGTGAAAATAAAAATATCTATTTGAAATGAAACTATTATTTACGGATTTTATCGCGTTTAATGTCCTGCTATACAGCACCTGTGGTCAAGGGGGGGACTAAAAAATAGAAACTCTAAAGCAAAACAACAAAGAATAGAAACCGGTCAAGTATTAGTTGAGCTCGCGCGAAGGATCCCAAACTGAATAAAAGAAAACACATTTTTTTTGGTTAATACATAACGCAGATATATTGTGTGGTTGTATGGAACCATCGGAGCGCGTGTACGACTAAAATTACATTTTTACTAATTACATTTACAATCATATAACAGTGACGATTCAACAACTTTGCTAACACTAAAACTTTAATTAAGGTCAGCTTTTTCGCGTGAAATGGTATTGTGTAACCCTTGTTCATACGAGTATGTAGGGCTCGTGCTCGTCCGTGAAATTTATCCAGTTTTTACCATGAACATCGAGTTAATCTGCAATTCAATTTCTTGATGATAAAATCATCAAGAATCATCAATCAAACAAGAAAAATTCATTCAGTCAATCCTTTTTTCTGGGGAGGTGCGTATTTCCAGTATCCAAAACTAATGATGATGATGATGATAACGAAAAAGAAATAAACCAAACATGCGTGATATAAATACCAGGAATATTGTCCCGTTATTGTCGGTAAAACCAGTCGGTGTCGATTATTTATATTAAGAGTTTTAATTATTTGCGTAGCCAATTGGTACCTACTAAACTTCATCAGAAATTAAAAAATAAAATGTAAATATGACTTAGATCAATTTATAAATTTAATAATTTCATCGATGCAATATTCAGAAAGTAGGAATGCGACCGGTCCATATCCAACGCCCATGTTTCCTCCGAAATATAAGTTCTAAGTAAACATGTAATTAATTAACACATTGGTTTTACGTTTACAAATGTTTTAAATTGTTGAATTATATTATAATTCCAAAAGCATAGGTACGTCTATATATGTATAAGATATCATAATATAATATCATTAGATAACTAACTTATTATTAATAATTATCTAGAAATAACATTATCAATTATATGAAGGATGGATAACATCGAAAGCCACGAGACCTAATCGGGTTGATTTAGTATCCAGAGCGAAACTACAGCGATGAAAACCACTATTTTAACACACCATGTAAAACAACGTTTCCGTTTAAACCAGGCTGAAGTGTTGCGGTACACACGACCTTCATCCGTTCGTTACTCATGGCCAATTAACTGTCGCTCTTTCGAGCTGCTCCATTGTCTGTAGCATTGCAAAAAAACTCAACCTCACTTGTCAAATGAAATTCCGGCGCAGTTAACATATCTCGAAACACCAAAAAAATTCTATTCTTTTAGAAGAGAGCGATATTCTAAAATTGAGAAATTTCCAGAATGCTAGTTAGCTTATTGGCTAATCACGACTTCATGCTCCAAAAAGAATTGAATAATGTTTTCAATACAAAAGGCAGTTGTAATATCTTCTATTCCTTTTTTAAGATTAAGGGCATTATTCGTACACTTAATTATCTTTTGAAATTCTGTCAGGGGAATATTTGACAAATGAAAACATTTTTTTTTTGTTTTTGCCTATATGTCTGTCACTTTGTTCGCGCTTACCGTAGCTTATAGCTAAAGCATATTTAATGTGATGTTACATCATCACCAGTCATTAAAAGTTAATTGACGAACATAGATCACTATTTAAAAGTGATAGCAAAAGCTGGCACCCACTTCGAAAATATAATAAACCCAAAGCCCGCGGGTTTATTAGCCAAGTTATACTTATAATTATACTTTGTCGATAAGTAAATTGCCTAATTTTTAGGCCATCTCGGTGCACCACTTGCAGGAAAATATGGTATATTCACCTACCTGCATACATGTTTAGTTTATATATTTTCTTTGCAATAAAAACTATGCACAAATAAGCCTTTAATTCGTTTGGTTGCGTAATACTTCATAGAGAAAAGGGAAATCTAGAATGGTATTTCATTTAGATTCTTAGATATTCATAAATAACGACAGGTTGTGTGTTTATTGCCCACACCATAAAATCAACCCATGTTCACTCTTTTTTATAGAGAACAAAACCGAGTAACCCCCTCTTTTCTTTTTTACTAAAATATCTATAACATTTTTCTTTTGGTTTTAAAAGGTGACATCCGCAACGAAACAAGTAATGATTATATACTGGATTATGTGAAAATGAGACTTCTCCGCATCGCCCGTTGCAAATGAATCATCTCCTACAAATATATCTGACACGAATAGCTGATCACATATAAAATTTATAAACACGGTTAAGACCTACATTACCATTTTCCCCCGATTCTGATGTAATGTGGGTGTAGCCAATAAAACCAGCTCTGTTTACGAGTACATAGCGAGACAGTTTTCGAAACACCTGGCTGGTTAGGCGCCACTGTTCTGAATTTTAATTATGATAATTATGACGTCGACGTTATGATTCATCACACATTAATGTATTAGTGAAATTTTGAATAAATAAATCAAGAATTTTTATAAATAAGCGTGTGGATAAATCAATTTCAAACTTTCAATATTTTTTTCGTCGTGTAATTAATATCAGATTAATTCTTTGTTAATTCTTATATACATACTATTTATGAACTTCGATTAGTTTCGGCTCTGGCTGGTATCAGTTAAATACAATTGAGAGCTAATATAAAAGAGAACTGATTCTCTATTAAAAACAGCCGTTGGTGGAGCACTGAACCAACATTCCTTGGCTACATCGCATAAATTGAAGAAATGAACTAATGCAGCGTGTCCGCCCACTACAGGATGGCGTCTGCCCGAGGCGAAGGAATACACATCGCACTAGAATTAGACTCAGGTGCAGTTTAGAGCCTGGAACACAATCGTCTTGTCTCCTAATCATTAATTCATCAAATTAGACAAGAACTATATGTAACAAGTCTTTACTACATCTTGTTACTTACCCGTATTTTAAAGTAATATACTTATGTGTTTATTATTCAATGAAGTTATACTCGAGTCATTTAATTCACAAACATATATTTCATTATCTATATCAATTCCGTAACCGTAAAAGGAAAATTAGTCCATAATGCAAACGCAGATTATGAAAAGGCGTGTCAAAAGAAAAAACAATCGTCGAGTCAGCCGCAGCCTCAGATTAAGTCCAGACTCGATGTATCACAGATGAGTCAGATTCAACGCTCAACTTGCGTCATTCGGTATGCTAATCGGCCTCACACAGAGGCTCACTCACCTTGTTGTCTGTGACGATTATTGACCCAAAATAATGCTTTGTTGTATCAATAGAAATTGTTGGAATTCTTTAAATTTTGCTTCACCTTCCTAGGTTGACTGGTATTGAATGCCACAACGCATTAAGTCCACCTATTGTAAGTTGGGTTCACCGTGCTGACATTTTACGGTCTACATAAATAAATAACAATGCGGTAAATATAAACAAAGATTGAATAAATAAAAATATGTCATCATCATCATTTCATTGCGTTTCTCTATACTTGGTTGCCACTCGAGAACCTTTCTTTCCCAACGCTTATCAGTTCTGCGAGCTATGTGACTCATCCATAGCCACTTTAGCTTGCTGATCCTTACGGGTATATCGGTTATCTTAGTTCTGCTGCGGATATCATCGTTACAAAATCAGTCACGCAGAGAAACATCGAGAAAACAACGGGGTTAAATAAAATAATCACGGAATGTGTCTGATTACATACTCGTACACTATTGCTAACTTAGAACAAAAATCCTTAAATGAGATAGGACAAGAAATGTTCGATTGAAGATATCTTATTACGTCCTAGAATTTAAACGTTATAAGGTTTGCTTCATGGGCTGATTCTGTTCTAAATTGTTTAAAACTCAATTTTAAACAATTCGACTCCAAGAATTAGTAAAAAGATAAATTAAGAGAGATAAAAATTTTCAGTTTTAAGCGCTACGGATGTATACCCGATTTTAGAATTTGAAATCGATTTCAAAAGACGAACGGACATGTAGTTTTTTGATTCTCGTTGGATTCGTATCGGTCGTTTAGTGTTTTTTCCAATCGTCGTATCAAGTTTTCACGAGGTCGATTTAGAATTTGCGTTGATAAATAGGTTTATGAAATCAGTTTTTCTAGTTTAGATTATCGATACAAAACGAATTATGAGTGAAATCAGATGTTAAATGCGTTTTTAATATCCGTCGCATATCTTAATAGATTGTTGTTGAACATTTTATTTAATTATGAACGAAAGATTTCTAAATATTTTTAACAAATCGGAAACGTGTTATCTAATCTGAAAGTAATAAAACAATTTTATACAATCCGTCTCACATTCTTACGTTTACTTCTAAATATTTTAAATACGTTTTAAGGCGGTCACTTCGCTGGCTGTCTGGATTTTCCTTATAGCAGTTCTCTGGATCCCTATCAACATTCCCTACAAGGCAAGTCGTCCAACGCGCGCGCTCACCCACGCCCCGACTCGTATAGGCCAAACAAAATTTCACCTCCAAGTTTTATTTTTGAATGCCGACTCGTGATATTTATTTTTTAACGTCAACTAACTGGTTTATAAAGCAATGATATATATATATGCACCACATATTTTTTCTTCCTATCATAAATTATTCTTTTTGTTATAAGTCATCAAACTTAGATTTTAAAGGGCCATTTGAGGATAGTTATCATTTATGTAATGATATATTTCCATTATTTCATGAATATCTCTTAAAAAATGTTTGTTCAAATATCGAGTCAATAACAGTTTATAGAATATATTCAGTTTATTGTATTGAATAGTTGCTCGAAACAATATTAAGAGCGGACAAAATTTTAATTCGAGTTTGCATTTGCATTATGTAAGCTTTAGAACGTATCTCTTCTGCACTGTTGAAATAATGTATAAATGCAACATTTCAAATTACTTAAATCTTAGGCAAATTGTGAATATTACGATAATAAGTCACTTCCGCATGTGAAATCACTGATTCTACGTCATGAATTCTCATATCAGTACAATCGCGATCGGTTAACGTCGTAATATTATATCTTTTAGTAAAATAAATCTCAAATTTGTCTACCTATCTGGATATATACGAGTACTATGATAGCTCTATAAGGACTATTTCTGTACAACCCTGCCATTAAATACCTAACATTACATAACACCGGCTTATGCGTAAACCGTCACATCTCGACCGTCCAAGACGAGATCCGAACCTCTCTTAGACGGTCCACGAATAGCTCATCTAATAAAGATGAGCATGTTTGTACAGAGTACAAACGAAGGGCGGTACGGAGTGACTGACTACCTGCAAAGTGTTGCGGGAAGTCAATGGATGCAGGTGGCTCAGGATCGTGCTTTGTGACAATCTTTGGGGGAGGCCTATGTTTAGCAGTGGACTTGTGACAGGCTAAAGTGATGACACTATGCTATCGATATAGATGCCACAACAAAAAAGTTGTCTATCTATCTGTCTGTTTGCATGATGCAAAACCTGATGACGGATTTGAATGAAACTTTGACTACATTGTTACTTCAGGGGCGAACCGTTTTATAATAAGTACATATCAACTTGCTGTCTATAATAGGAGCCGGGCTGGAAGCTTAACTGTCATAATACGTGTAACGTTGAAATCACACAAAAAATTTTGATGTAGCTTTTAACACTCAGCTTATTAGAAACACAGCTGATTTTATAAGTACATGTAATCACGCTATCTTCTAAAATAAACTCAGCGTCAAAAAAATCGCACCTTTTGGTATTTTGACTTCAAGCAACTATAAACCCTATTTCATCTACGTTCTACGTTCATAAGGTATAAGTGTGGGGCCTCATTTTAAAGTTTATTGAATCCTTTAAATAATAAAACTGTGATAGTGATTACTAAGCATATAAAAAACATTTTTCATGAAAAAAGGAAAAAATTCACGCCAAAATTACTTAATTTAATTAATCTAAAAACATAACAAAATTAAAAAATACAGTAAAACAAATTCTTAAAACTAAACTTAGAACCTAGTGCTACCTCCCTTAGCCCTAATTACAGCCTCCATGCGATACTTCATAGACCTCACCAACGTCACGATGCGTTCTTGAGGAATGTCACTCCACTCCTCGACGACGGTGTCCCGAAGCTGTTCAAGGGTGGCACGGGCAGTATCACGAGACCGCACCCGGCGTCTCAGATCATCCCAAAGGTGCTCTATGGGATTCAGGTCAGGACTTCTCGCTGGCCACTGCATCACGGGGATCCCAACCTGATTCAGGTAGTCCCGAACAATGATTGCCGTATGGGAGCGGGCGTTGTCGTGCATGAATGTGAATTCAGGCCCGACAAAACCAGTATACGGGACCACATGGTCCTCCAGTATCTCTGTGATGTACCGATGAGCAGTCAGGGACCCCTGGCCACGTGCACCTCCAGTGCAGGAGACGCACACAAGGTCGGTTTTTCCTTGGATTAAAATTCCGCCCCAGAACATGCAGGATCCTCGTCTGTAGCTGACGGTTTCTTCAAAGCAGGCCTGTGAGTACCGTTCCCCCTGCCTCCTGTACACTCTTCTACGCCTATCATTGCAGAAAAGGCATACCCTAGTCTCGTCGGAGAAGAGGACAGACTTCCATTGGTCGAACGTCCAATCCACGTGGTCTCGGGCAAACTGACTCGGGAAGTCTGACTCGCCTATGCTCTGCTGTCAATTTGGGGCCAGTAGCAGCCCTACGGGCCTGGATTTTCTTCTCTCGCAGCCTTCTTCTTATTGTGGAGACGCTCACCGACGTCCTCCGAGCTGTTCGGAGCTGCTGTTGCAGCTCAACAGCCTTGGAGAATCGGTTACGCAAAGACGTCGACACAATATAGCGGTCGTCTCTGTCGGAAGTGCAACGTCGTCTTCCGGATCCATGCTTCCTGGTGTAGCCTCCTGTCTCCTGGAACCGCTGGGATACTCGTTTCACCCGGAAACGGCTTATGTTGAGTTGTCGAGCAATTAAACGCATTGACAGAATACAGAAACGTTTTCTGTGGCACCTTTCGTATGACTGTGGTATTATAAAGAAATTACCGAATTATAACAGCCGTCTAATGCATTTCAATCTTTTGCCTCTCTCCTCCCGTAGGCAGCTTACAGATCATCTTACCCTATACAAGATTGTCAATAATGTTATAGACTGTCCATGTTTACTCTCAAGACTGCAATTTTCAGCACCATTTAAGTCAGTAAGATTATCTCGTTTTGTCCCTTTCTGTACCAAAATGTCTCGTACGAATATAGGATTTAATGCGCCACTAAAATTTCTGAGCTTAGGACTAAAATGCGGAGAGCATTATACAATAATTTATAATTTATAGAAGACAATCGTAGGTTGCTTAATTATTTCTTTATTTCATTATTTTTGTTATTACTTTTCCTTGTTATAGTATTACGTTAGATAAGCAATAGAGCCGCTTATTATTAATATTCATTTAACTTTACTAGACTGTGTCTACTGGTTTTCCGTGGTTGCCTTCAAGTAAGGTGTCACATGCCTTTTTTTTTTTAAAAAAAAGCATTTTTATATAAAAAAGAATTTGTTATGTACCTTGTTGGTAATCCTGATTAAATAAATAAAATAAAATAAATAAATATCAACTTGGCGTCGTCCTGATTGCAGTAGTGCTACCACTTGAGCTGCTTCTTCTGCCGTGGTATCCATTTTTCAGGGTTTTTTCTTACTGGAGCTGTTCAGGTGTGACTTCTGTGATGTCTGGATAGCTAATGACCCATAATTAATTTTTACCCCCCTTTTATTCGTGTCCAAGGTGGCACAAGTAGTGAGTCCTCTAATGAGCTTTTCAGCACTTTTTATTTAAAGACCCTAACGTTTCGTGATTAATGTTTTTACAGAAAAGAACGATACGCGTTTTTAAAGTGTATTAATTGTGCTTTCAAATGATATTAATTTTGGTAGGGTACAATAAATAAGTTAAGAGTATTATTCGCTTGAAGTAAAAATTTCAAAAGGTGCAATTTTTTTGACGCCGAGTGTAGATGGACAGTGGGCACGAATATGCATAACATAGAATACAATAGATGATGTTGATAGTGATACAACTTACATTATAGCGTTTATTGGCGTCGAACAGCTATTAAAGGCGTTGGGCAGTAGGCGTGATTGTCTAAATGTATCATCAATACTTACATACAAAAAAAAATTATACTTTCGTGACTGTACATTAAATGAGAAAATAACAATTGGTGGGATTAAAGACGTGATCGATTGAAAGTATTTTAAATTTTTTTGTAATTTTTGTCTGTTTGTCCGTTGCTTATTTGACTACGCTTCACGTAAAAACTGCAAACTCGATTTGAATAGAGATAACAATCTATATAATTTTAAGAAAAACAGGCCACTTCTTGGAGTAACATTTAGTCTTTAATTCATCGCAATCCGGAGACTAATGTTAATAATAAAAAGTATGTGAAAGTTGACAGAGGATATATAAAAACAATGTAATAGTATAAATTTCTTCGGTTAAAGTTCTTTTACCGTCAGCTTAATTTTTGCTTATTAAAATAAATATATTCTGTAATAAAAATAATACCGACCAAGTCCTTGAAAATGCTGTAGAATACTGCTTGTAGTTTTCTTCGCTTTAATTATTATAATTAATTAATACAATCACATTATGCATGTCCGAAGTAGGGGTCTATCGTTATGCTTGGCAGAGATGTTCGCGCGATCAATCGCATATGTATATTTGATTTGCTTGAAGTCACGAGTACAGCTAATTTTATAATATACATGTTGTTACTTTTTGTTTTATAAAACCAAAAGCTAACATAAATCTCAGTATCATTTATTACCTTATTTAAATAAATAGGAATACTCTAATGTTCTTAATTATGTTAGTTATAAATAATTATCATAATATATTTACTTAATGAATGATTTCTACGATTAGGTACTGTTATTTATTTATATTTTTTAAATTTTCTTTGCAAGCCTTAAAAATACTTAACAAAAACTAAATATTTAATGTATTACTAACTACCTAATGATCCAGTAAATTCAGCACTTTTTGGGATTGTATCAGTTGAGCATTTCATGTAGAGTTTGTCCATAGCCACCAGAGGGAGCCGGCCGGTCCGTGACCTTGTAACTTTTAATTACCAGACTGCTGGATTTGCACTCAACGAATTAGAATTTTTTTTTAGTTAAACGCCTACGTTCATTTTATTTAATACTTAGCACTACGGTCAAAACTTTGAACGTTGTCTAGCAAGCTGGTGATAATAAGATTGCATACTGCTGTTCCTTCGCCCATAGTCAATAATAATGAATTTATTTTCCCAAAAAAATAAGGTTAATCGATAGATAGGTAATATGGTTAGATATTAGAATACATTCCAAACACATCTATAATAACTACATCACATATTACAAAGTGATTATATAGAGACAACAATTTGTAATAAATTAACTAAAGTGAAGCATTGGCGTGACTCTGCCGAATGCGCCTCATGGAACACCATAGGGTATTGCTCTGTTCTAGCTAACCCGTCCTTGACCCCGCGTTAGAACCTGCAAAAACACCTCCACAACCTGGCACCCCTCCACGCGCGCCCTCCTGAAGGACGGCCACTCCCACGCGAAATCCTGCCACCATTAACGCCGCCTGGCCGAAGGGGGGCCAGGGACGAGCGTTAGCCCGACTACGCCCAGACGTGAGGATTAAGGACAAGGATAAACACCAGCAACACCCACGATACAGTGGACCCAGGACCGGGGGAGCCGTTGCCCCCCGAGATGACGTACGGGTAAAAAGGGCAACCTCGGGGCCCGCAACCTGCCATAAATAGGGCAGAAGACACAGCTAGCGTTAGACATTTCCACATGTTGTCAAGGTCATGTTGAAGAATCTTAATGAACATTCTTAATTTTTTATTTTGAATCAGTTGAAATTGTTTTTAAACATTAATCAGTATACACAATACATACATACATAATACAGTCCATAAACATATATTTTCGTTGCACTGTACTGTATTTACGTGGGGAGTTGAAGCTTATAAATGTTTCTTAACTAAGTATCTTAACATCTTTCTTCGTAATAGCTCAAGTATCTAGAGTTACATGAATGTCATAAAAAAGAGTAATCGAAACCTAAGACTGATATCGCTGTCACGTTCCTGTCGATACTGAGGCCCGGCTCATTAGAGTCACGCTCTGTAGAAGGTTATTTTTAAGTCGTTACTCGTCGCAACGAGCCTTTGTTACTGCAAAATTTTTTGAGAGATTTTTTGCTTACCACTAAGCTTCGTGCCATTATACTTCCAAATAATGTTGCGAAGATTGTATTTATCAGTACGACTGTTGTTCAATTCTTAGGTTTAAGAGTGAGTTTTGTGACGATTCTTAATAAAAGTTCAAAAGACTGCTGAGGCGTGAGTTCTGGTTCGAACACCTCCGAAATCTATTGATTGTAACACTCACGAATTATTCGTTTTCGGGTCGGCATTGCCTCGTGCTCACTCCGATCCATCCCCCAATCTTATCGTGTAAGCATTACAAGGTACGCTCCTTCTCTGCTTAGGAGTCTTAGAGTAGGGTGGTACCCTCTTAACCAATCTGCCACAAAAACGAGTGCACCGCACTCGAAACACAACAGTAGTAGTTGCCACTGCAAATACTGTTGTGTTGCGATTTAAAAGCTATAGAGATTCCATCTTAGTCCTCAGAGGTGACAACGATTCTGTAACCTTCTTCGATAGAAGTTGTTTGTTGGTATCCATGGGCTGCAGTAGCCACTTACCATTACATGGACCGTTAGCTCGTTTAACATCCCAATCCCAGTTTTTTTGGAAAGACCACATGCTAGATATCTAGGAGAAAATCATCCGGTTAAAAAAGAAACATGTTTTGAACCTGATTTCTCTTTGATCTTATGTTCTTATTATAGTTATAGTCTTGAGAGTATCAGAGCGTCAATAGCGCAATTTCTTAGTGTACCTACAGTGAACCTACCAGTGTACCTACGTTACAGTGAAATGTTACGTCGCAGATTCGTTCCTTTTTCTCAAATACCGGGGTTTAAAGCCGGGAAGGGTCCGCCACGCTGCTCCAGCGCGGATTGGAGGAACATCACACGTCTTCAAAAAATTTTTTATTATTGCTCAGACAACAGGTTTCCTCACGATGTTTTCCTTCCTCGTTTCCGCACCAGTTCAGTACTTCAAATTACTATAAACAATGTAAGTCGGCCCCGGGGATCGAACCTAGGTTCCTGACCACTACTACCACGGCTATAGGTAGTATTTCTAATAAATAGAAAAAAATGCATAGGTAAACAATATTTTTTCCTTTCTTACCATGTTTATGAAACATACAGTTATAAGTGTGAAATTTATTCTTACACAGATCTTAAAATTAACGAAGTGTGCGACTTCTCATGCATGACAGTGATTTTTGTTACTAAAATTTTCAAGGTTTTGCAAGTAGGTACTTAATATGTATTTAAATCTGGTCTCTACAACCTTCGCAATAACAGAATCATCATTTATTTGATTCTTATTTACCTTATTTCTTATTTAGTCACGTTTAAGAACAATAGGAATGATACCAGGAAGTGCAGCAATTGTTTTTATTTTATTAATGTAAGCCACGCTATTTCATGTAATATATATTCTTAAGGTAGATTTAATATTATATATTATAGATATGTCAAATGATTAAAATCATAAAAAAAAACTTCTGTCTTTTAAATAAGAATAGATTAAATCATAGAATAGAATAAATTGAATAATTTATTTATTTATACTAGATCGGGGACCGTCTTAATACCCCGTGGCATTCTCTACCAGACATCCCTGATCTAGTGTAGTAGTAATAAGTAAACTAATAAAACAGGATTTTTGTACTCAAAAATAGGTCCGTTCCTGTACCCAATATTACAGAGTGCTATATTTGATGTCAGGTACTGTAGAAAGTTTAAAAGCAAACGGCTTCAAATCTTAACGGAATTTAAATCTTCACTCGATGGAAACACAAACTATTCATCCGAGATGTTGACAAAGTTTTACATTTAGATATATTTCAATTTCAGGGCCACCGCCACGGCTGGGGCTGAAGGTGGCGAGCCCCGGGGCGGCGGGCGTGGACGAGGACTGCAACAGCAACACGAGCCTCACCGGCAGCCAACAGTCCACCCACGATGACCTCGACGCGCACTGCGACAACTCCGGATACCTGTGGTTCCTCGACTATAAGTAAGTGAAATACGTCATTTTGATGTGGGTTTTCTACGAGGAAAGTCTCTTATATAGTAATAGTTAGAACTAACCAGTTGTATGGTCCTGACCTGACCATACAATTCCGATGTCTAAAATAGATTTTTTTACACACCGTAATAGAGGATTAGTTTAAAAGATAAGAAAGAATTAAAAGATAATTAATTTAAAAGATTATACCTTCGTTCCCCTTTTGTCATTTACTAATTATACTAATTCACATGATTTTTTAAACGATTTTATATTCAATTCCATCTATACTTATTAAAAAATCCAGACATAGTTCATTTTTGAAAGTAAAGTAGAAAATTTACCTTATAATTCCTTTCAAAGATTTTAAGTGACACAACTCGTTTCTTTTCCTGGTTTATAACTGTCTTGTTTTCATGGAAGTACATAAATTAATACCGCTCATTGTTATCTTTCTCAAATTGTAGTTGTTGTAGACTTTGCTTAGTGTAGTTACTTATTACTTTGTTTACTTACTTATTTGAAATAAATGTAACTATCATATAAATTTTGTTAATGTTTACTTTACGGCTAATGTTATCCACATTTCCAGTTTGTTATAGATGATGGTTTGCAAGATTTCGTGTTTGTTCTGGACAACTTTTTTTAATATACTCTCCGATTTGGACGATTTTTATTTTCTTTGGAAGAATCCCGAAGATTAAAACTTAATCCCGACTTATTAATTTTATCAAAATCTTATATGCATCGGCATACCGATCACATATCGTTTTTGGGCTATTATTTTAAGATACGAGTTTAGAATCCTATCGGTTAGCTTCCATCTACAAAGGTCATATATCACCAAAAAGTTGAGTCAACGCATACATTGAATTCATAAATTATAAAATTCATTAATTTGACCTTTTTTAAAATGTTTTCAATCGCTTATATTTTACAAATCATTTTATTTATTTATATATATAAATAATTAATCTATTTTTTGTCAATTTTGCGGTCTCAGTTCGCAGCAGCTTATGTAGCTATATAAAATCTCTGAGGATTTTTTTCCCTTGTTTTGTTATCTTGTCAACAAAATCATCTCGACATCATAGTCTGATATTCCAGTACAGTTTATAATAAAATAACTAGAACAAAAAAAGAAAAGAGGTAAGATCACAAGGCGTCTTAATATCAAATATCGCTGACCCAGATGCTCAGGAGAAACGCCTCGGGGGAGGGCTTTGTCCTTTATGGAAACTGGCTCATGATAGGTGATAGCGAAATACTATAATATAAACTTTGTTGTGAAATGCTACAATTCCAAGCTATAATAACTGCATTTGAACTTACATTGTAACTCTTGAAATTTGTAAAAATCACTTAACAAATCCGTTGAGACTAGAGAAATGCGTACTTATAGGTCAAGGCTGTAACTAGCCTTCAGTCTTGTCTGAATTAATATTCATGACGAATTGAATTTGTACACCTTTTTTGGAAAGGTTTAGCTATGAAATTTTGCCGGTAATGCTTGATATACTGCATTTTTTAACGCTTCTCATGTCATCACTTTTAAACAATTTCAATTTAACTTTTATTAGTCAATATCAAGAGTTATGATGATAGAAGGGATTGATTTATTTTGAATGTGTAATATCTATCTTCTTACGCAGCCACTATACAGTACAATGTCTTGTACGAATTTCATAAAACTCGAATAATTATTATTAGCAGCTAATATAAAAGGTCGATGTTATTATGAAATTACAAATTCACTCACTACATAAAAATTCTTGAGCTAATGTTACTGCAAGTTTACCATCTTGTACTATGCATTCGTTTAACTATACTGATTGATTATAATATTAATCAAAACATTCTCACACAACAAATAATTCTCTCTCTCTCTCTCTCTTTCAGTCCGATATTTCGAGACAGTTCCTGCCACCACACGTCTGTACTCTCTTCCGTGTCGGCCTCATACAAGGGCATAAGCGAGTTGACCTCACGTTTCGAGTTTACCTCCCGATACAACGACATCGCCCGCGACCTCGACGCAAACCTCGCGGAGGCTGATATGGAGAGTTTCAGGACAGAAGATATCCACGCGCTACTCATGACCGCCAACTTGCCCCACGACGCCATAGTCGATGACAGAACGCACGATGTGAGTCACGTTTTATTTTTAAACCCAATTTCCAATATAGCAACACATAAACAGCAAAGTATTGACAAAACGACATTTTAGTTTTTGCTTAACTAAGATTCCATTACAAATCCAGGTAAAAAGACGAAACGTCAAAAATCTTGCATAAGTTAGAAAAATATAATTATTGCAATGTGACAACAAATTATATGCAAAAGGAATAAGATCGGAAATTAAATCAAACAAGGAACTTAGCAATCGATTTAAACTCTTAATCTTGGTTTCATTAAAACAAGTACATCCAATGTTTAAGCATAAATTTCGTTTTACGTCACCTCGTTTAACCTTAATAAACACTTAATTGCCGCGTCTGAAGATTTCGCAACAAGGACGAGAGGTGATCGCACGCTGCAAACATAAAAGTTCCAAGTCAAATATACCTATCAACGATAAAATGAGACGTGGAACGCACTCCTTGTAAGCCAATCAATATAATTCTGTTACATACAATAACGTTGCCTTTTATGGACAAAAAAGGTAAACTTATATTTCTCTTCTTTTCACAGATAATTTATATTTGTTTTAATAAGTACCCTTCTCGTGTCATTATAACAATAGATTCGATTGCTTCAATACGTTAAGACTCATTTGAATCAGTAACTTGACTACGAGTAATTTTATTAGTCAACAATCCCACTTGTACCACAATGTCAGGAACAATTTTTGATGAAGAATGTTATGTAACTCTTCCATTAACATATCAGTCATATATTTTCAATTTGTATTTATTACTTTATTTTAAAACGAGAGATTTGTATTTTAAATAATGTGTGATTTATATTTTAAATAATGTTATGTGAAAAAAAGACCGGATAGATGTCTTTGTGCAAAACGCTTTTAAATCAAAAATCAAAGAGCAATAACTAATTTTATATCGACTCGGTGGCTTAGTGGCTAAGCGTTTGGCTGCGGCGCTGTGGGCCGCGGGTTCGATTCCCGCACGGGACCATTATTTGTAATTTTAATAATATAGTTAAAAGTATTGCATAAAATATAGATACAGCCTATTTATCTATATTTATAATATATGACAAAGTATAATATGATATTTTGGAAAATCTTAATTAAAATTACAAATTACGGAAATCACGAATTGAATTTTTTGAGTTGTGTTTAATGTGTCCGAGTAAGTCATAGAAATGTAATATCAATATAAATCTATATAAAATATAAAAATCTTGTGTGCCTGTGTTAATTAACGTGTAACTTTTGAATGACGATTGAGGTCATATTACAATATAGTTGTAATGACGATGGCTCATAGGTATCCTAGGATCCGATAGGTGGTGGTGCTGTAGTAAGTTATTAACAAATACTTTGTTTATGTACCAAAATTACTCATATTCACAAGCTCAACTCAACCTTAATGTTTGTTTATTGCCGATAGGTGGCGCTGAGGTTAAGTAATTTTAATACATTTTAAATAATTAAAAAAAATATTTCGTAAAGTTTACTTTGCAAAGATAGCGAAAACGATTGTATTGTTTTTGTCGGAAAAATTAAAATTCTGTGAAGCAAATACATTAGAGATTTTTTTTAACTGTGTAATAAAGTTAATATTTATTTTGTGGGTAATTGTTCTTTCTCTTGTCTACATTATACTTTACAGAGATTGTCTTAATATTTCACTAATTGTGAAATTCACGAAAATGTCCTATGCTGTATTTGTGCTAATAAAACACAGACATCATTTACAGTAAGCGTTGTTGTTGCAGTTGATGTAATGATAACTTTTAATGAGTAATTTACGTCTATCACTTCGATTTTATTTAGATTGTATTGATATTACGATTCTAACCTTCCCAGCACACTCATGAATATTATTTTTGGGAACCAAATTAAATCTGCACAGGAACATTTTTCTTAGTTTGAAAAAAATACTACACTGCGGTGGAAGTTTTGGAGGTTCTCCTCCCTTCCAACTAAATTGAATCATACGAAAAGAAAATATTATAAATGCAAAGGGAATATACCATCTTTTTCGCTAATATCAACTTCTTTTGGATGCGGCGTACGTTACTAGCCTACTTTAACTGATGGCAAAAATACATCCTATGGGATGGATTGTGTGCTCCCCAGATCATCACTAGAGCATCATAAAATGGTTATTGACGCTGTTAAGTGAATTTGTCATGGGGATCAGTATTACTAAGGGGAAGTTCCAGCACTACGCTTACCAACTCATCTGCTAGCGTAAAGAATATAGGTTTGAAGAAAGAAAATTAATATGATGTAAGCTAAAAAAATAACCTGATCATGGTAGATCAGGACAAAGTATATAGAGAATGATAATTTTTTTTTTAATTTTATTGAGTAAATTGTTTCATATAAATACGACACGTAATCAAATTATTATGCCATAATTAAAATCGGCCAAACACAACAAAATAGTTTAGGCATATTTGAATTTGGAAAACTAAAATACGAGAATGCACGTGCACAAATAACGGTAAGTAATCTGGTAAAGTAAATCAAACACTATAATCTATAAAGGTGGTGGTTATTGGTTTCTTTTTCTTAAAATTTCTAGGCTATTTAAAATATTAACGCATTCTTTACAATGGAAATCTATCTCATATATACCATGTACATAATCAAAATCTTATTACTCACGGTTGATAATTATTTGATGTTTGTTATTATTGTTATTCGGCTATTTTCTATAAATAATTATTTATTATTTCTCAAGTATTTTAAGTATGTAAACCCTATCCATATTGTATGTTTATTTTTCAGTTCCGTACTAATTTCATGGTGGATAAGTTTTCATATCATGGTGTATTGCAGAGTAACCCGCGAGGCGAGATGTTCGCGAGCATCTCGAGCTCTCTCATGGAAAAGTTTCGGTTCGACAGTTCTATCAGTGGCGACAGTAGTTTTCAGGTTCGCCTAGCTTTGCTGTTCAGTGTTACATTTTAATTGTTGCATACTCATGTCACACTCGTGAATCTCATTCTTACACAATTTCATTCACAATTAATATAATTGAATTAATGTTTGTAAAGTTCTTGTAACTGTTCTGTACAGAATACTGGTCTAACTGCATGACATCTGTCTGTAACTCTCTAACTCGTTTCTTGCTGTTTGAAATAGTCTAGAAAAGCGTTAAAAATTCTAATTTTACCTTTTAGACTTATTACACATAAGTAAAATATAATACACGGAAACTTTTATATAAGTAATCGAGAACGCGAATGATGCTGTTAAATTCGTATGAAAATATCGGAACGTTGCCTACTGCGTTTGATATCCTGTACCCTGTAATTAAAATTTTGTTCACTTACGTGAAGATTACGTTAAGATTTCGTTTACGAGAAAGGGGGTAAGCGCGCAAGTTTCTCACCTGGTCGTAAGTGATTACCGTTATTTTATTTTATTATTTCGAGTATTCTGTAATAGTAGAATACCAGCGTGAAGTTGGAGAGATATCTTGTGCTTCTGCATTTCGTTGGGTGCGTGAGGTAACTGAAGGCCTACTATCCCTTCCTCCAAACCTCCTATTCCCCAAATATCCTCAAAAGCCGGCAACGCATATGCAGCTCGTCGGGCGTTCCAGGTGTGGGAAAAGAGCAGAATAAATATAAATAAAGGTGGCTCAGGACCGAGCTTCGTGGCAATCTTTGGGGGATGCCTATGTTCAGCAGTGGACTTCTGATAGTCTGAAATGATGATGATGATGATGAAATAAATACAATAATAAACATCATACAACACAACCAAACCCGAAAACCAATAATTTGTGTTTTTGAACCCAGGATCCATTACTTCAAGTTAAATGCGCTAACCACTAAGCCACGCGGGCATTAAAAAAATATTATGTAAGTATAAGTATTAAGTATATAGAAAGAGACCAAATATTTTAAGAATCCTACATAATAATTTAGGTACTGCTTTTATTATTAGCAGCTAAAGATTTCTTAACCCAAATGTAATAACATTGCTGCAACAAACATTCTCCTAAGTCTGTAGATGTGTGGCGTAACCCGGAGTGTGTTACTGTAGACAACGCGTTTCTTCTTTTATTCTTTATCTTACCTTATCCTCAGATGGTATATTCTCTTGTTCTCTTTGGAGTCTTTAACTATTAAATTAAAAATTATGCAAACAGGGAAGTGGATAAATAGGGATAGGTAAATATATTACGAATTATTGCGTATCTGTAGCTAGTAATATGTTGTTTGGCATAGTTGTAATATTTCTGTCTAGGTGTATATTGCGAAATATAAGTATTTTAGACGTGGTAGAGCCAAGAGGCGGCTTTAGCTGCTGCTCGAATGGGCTGGCTCGACTTGGTGAGTGAGGTAACCCCCCAGTCCCCTTGTCTTCCATCCCATTTCCCAAATATTCTTAAAGACCGGCAACGCACCTGCAGCATCTCTATGGTGTTGCAGATGTACGTGGGCGACGGTAATCACTTACCATCAGATGAACCGCTTGCTCGTTTGCAGTCATTTCCATAAAAATTTATACTTTTATAACGCCACCTAGTAGTAACAAACTTGTAACTCTTCATGAATTTTAAAGTTTCGAACAGATGTCGCTGTCTGATGTCTAATTCACTTCAATATCTACACCGGTTCGTAAAACAAGATTTTCTCCCAGAAAACCTGGCAAGAAACTTTAGGGTCTTTTTTTTGCAAGACTACAATGTTATTTACAAATCACCAAAAATATTTCATATATATATTTATTTTTAGTCGTTTCAATCCACTTTTTAGAATAAGCTTATTTGGAACAACGTATCCGTACGAACAAGTACGAACCTGTCGCCATCTCAGTGGACAGCATCAGCTTCATACAAATCGTAAATTCGTTTCGAAAACTTCGTTGGTACGTGGCAAATTAATTTGCCGAACGCCGAAACAAATTTATGACATAATCTTCCTAGGCTTTTGGGATAATGATGCTCTTACATGTTGATTATACTCTGATAAAGATATGCTCCTCGGTGCATTTGAGCCATGCAGAGATCAATGTTACCATGATCAATGTTTTTGTCTTATAACACCTTAAAGCATTTTATACCAGGCCTCATTTTTTTCGTCAATGTGTGTGTAAACCAGTGTGTTTATATACCAAATATTTTTGTATATAAGATACTGGTCGTTTGTTTCAAAATTAAGACTACTAAGAATGAACATTCTAATTTAAAATTTGTCTCGATATTTTTAGGAGACTATTGTATCAAACAATATTTAAAAAAATATATGGAAATATTGTGTCACTGATATTGGACATGTGCTAGACAATCGCGCAATGACATATTTCATCTAAAACTAGAGAAATGTTTTGATAAACTTCTAACCGCATTTCGCAATTTCTTCCGTAACCAAAGACATTAAAGTATATAACAGTACCTATTTACGGACAAAAACTCTCCGTAGCAAACCGTGTCTAATAATTTATGGCTTATTCAACTAACTTTCGCGAAAGAAGAAAGAAGTTTGACCCTTTGGTGGTTGCTATAAATACGTATTGACTATAAAATTTTCGATTTAGTAAGAACATGCAAAGCACGTGTGAGGATATAATTTAACTGATATTTCAATTAGATCAAAAAAGAGTAGAAAATCTGCGTCTGTGTAAAATACACAGGCATTTCCGCATGAATTACTGGTGATGAATTTTGGAGCTACCATAATGATGCAGAAAGCAACAATCAAATAAAATTTGTAACTTTCGACAGTGGGCAAATCTGTGAAGGGATTAAATGAATATTAAACATTAATTATTCAGAATAAATTTTCATCACAAAAATATAATAATTTATTTGTTGAAGATGTATTATTAGCACGATGTAGCGTCCCAGGAGTAATCGAACCGATGTGTTGGCTCACACATATAAATAAGTGGAAAGTCCACAGTACTTGGCTAGCATTTATAACAAGTCTTCCTATACTGTAACCCCATAGTACGTTAGTCCCACGGGATGTACGAGTAGTAAAGATAAAATAAGACCATTACCAATGTGTGTGTTATGTGTACATCATTCACACGGAATTGCGTCAATCATTTCAACTACACTCTTTATTCCCCCGTTCATACAGTCATTCCTTTTTACGAGCGGCTGTGTGAGTGTTCTATATTTATTCCCCTTCTGTGTGTTCGTGCACATACTGCCGCCATGTGTGCGTTGCCAGTGAAGTCTATTCATTCTGTCACTTGTTCCCAAACTTCTCTCTCAGGCTTCATTTCAAACACGGGTGTGCATAAGAACTTACAAATTATGTAAACTAATTACTCTCACAGGAATCTGTTATTTACTTACCATGTGTAAACAATTATTCTTTCGTTAATTGAACTCGTTCTTATTGCCTTCGGTTATCTAATTATATCCTCCGTGTTAGCGTATTGATAGCAGTTTTCGTCAGAACGTCGTATGGGATAGTTCTAGTCAACCGAAACAGTTTTGAAGTTACTATAAAGTTTGAGTATCGCAGGTGGTGGCTAATATTAAATTTAATATACCCGCTGCCCCAGTAGTGCTAGCGCCCTGGACTTTCGGAATTGTTGTTCTCCGAGTTTCATTGAAATGAATTCGATTACATATGATTTATTAAACGTAAATTCATGTTTTATGCATGAAATCATAAACAGCTCCGTGTGCATGAGATAGTGCATTGATTTCGGACTATGTGATAATTATTTTTTAGGACATTGTGGTGATTGTGTAAAGTGTGTAGGGCTAAAATCTATTCGTAGTAAGTAGTTCAACGTTAATTTAGTGAGCACGTTTTCCTAAGGAAGTTGGACTGGAAAAATTAAACATGGGTGTGACCGAATACGACTGGGAATCTTATAATGGATACTATTCCGTGAGTTTTATATTATGCCCCCTAAGCCTTCTATGTACGCTACACACTACATAGAAGTCTTTATTCTACCCTCACTAATCGTAATTAACATAAATTACTTTGCAATGTTGTTGAATTCGCAATCACAAAATTAATTTTATTTGCTTCCTGCATGACTGAATTACAATGACAAAACGTTAAAAACTTTGATGTCAAGTAACTCTGCAATAAAATTATGTATATTATATAATTTATAATATTTAATTTTTAACAGCCCTTACATTATTTCCTAAATATTATAGTGTTCTTACTTAATATCTACATTTTATATTACCTATACCCGCATTATTGGAATAAGGACAATATTTGATCAAATGTTATACCAGAGTATGTTGAAAGATGTTAAAATAGGTAGGCATAGCGTTGTTATGAACTGCATGAGTCGTTGTTTGATTTGTGACCTCATTTGTAGCAGGAAAAGGAATTAAATTGATGATAACGCCGGCCCCGCGTCACTGTGTGTACTTGTACTCATGTCCTGTCAGTTACGAACCTACAAAAAGTTCTCTGATGATTTTTGAATCTTAAACAAAATAGAAGAAATATTTAGAAGGAAACATGCTGGCACATTAACCGGCCTACTCGATCAAAGAAGGGACCGCTCCTTTATACATAATACGAGCGTAAAATAATATCGCTGTTTATTTTCGTATTCTGAGAGATGAGAACTGGAGATAAAATAACTTATCACTGCATACCATTGGTGCCGTGTGCCCTTTTTCTTTCCATGGGTGCCTAAGTGTCAACTAAGGGAAAGCCTTTAAATTCCACATACTTAATCCACTACCACACTGGGCCGTGTAGTACCGGTGTAAGAATCTGCCACACCCTTTCATTCAGTGGGTGTCGTAAGAGGCGACTAAGGGAAAAGAAATCAGAAATCGCAATAGCTAATCGGTAGATGGTGGGATAACCGTCACGAAAAATACCAGACTGATGACGGGCAACAGCGTCTAAGGTGCGAGGTTTCTAGTACTGCGACCGCCACTCCACTTGCCGGGCATAGCGATTATGTCAAATTCTCCTTCAGTAATCCACTATCTATCAGTAAGGTTGATTCCAGTCCAGTATTAATTAATCCAGGCCATCTTAAAAAAATGATGAAGGGGAGCATATTCAGTATCTAGAATATTCCGAATGATTATTCTGTCACATTTCTGAATCTATTAAATTTCCAGACATTTTTATTAGTCTTATTATTAGTTTTAATCAGTTTACTTAGTTTTTAATTTAGTTGTATTAGTTTTGTCTCTGAAGATTAGACAGGGTGGTAGATTTTCTAAAGCCGTCTATAACGTTTTAGCATCAATGTGTATAACATACTGATTGTAAAATTATTTTGATATAACTTTGTTAGTTAAGTCAACCGATAGGTACAAAGTACAACGAAAAGTACATTTATGTCGAAGTATTGTGTAGTTAAAAAAAATAATTGGATTTCTATGTATTTGTAAACATTGTCTTTTTAGATGCATTTAGAAACATGTGTCAGCGTATTAGATGTAGCGCTTTGTTTTAATTTCCGTCTTCTAACGGTGTCCAAATATACTTGACAAGTAAAGATAATGTTTATGTTCCAACTAATGCACGTTTAAGTTTCGAAACTTTTCGAAAACAAACTCAAATACCAACGTATACAGACAGACTCAGCCTTCTTTGATATCAGTTTATATTTTAAATAAATTGACGCTTTATCTATTTAAGGCCCATAAGGTATTTTTAAACCGAAAAGAAAGTTTTTTTTTTTTCATTATAATCAACTTCTTGGTTAGCGAACCTGTAACTTACTGATTTATAACAGACTACATTTTACAAAAAAAGACGTAATTGAATATTACATTTACACAATAGGGTGAAGAGTCCGTCGGTTCTATCAACACGATGTCAATATGCAAATCGGAGCTCCTATTCTCGCCTGTTAAGGAGGGCGGTCATGGTGTTCACTTCAGCGTGGACAGTCTCGACTGCGAGTTACCAACGGAACAGGACCTAATCCTCACCTGCCAGGCCAATAAGGACAACTACACCATAGCCTTTGAGGGTAGCCTCACCATTTACTCCGAGGACAGTGAGTGCGCCGAACCGGCCGTCAATCAAAGACATGGTAATCTTTATTTATTACTTAATAAAAATGTGTACTCGTATTCTGTTATATTTCAAAAAACCTCCTGTGAACATTTAAGGATTTTTGCAAATTGCTTGAAATTTAACAAAATAGTATTGAAATTGTTTATAGATCCAAATTACCTAATGAAAGGTAATAATAATCTATAAATAATATAGTTAAAGTAAAAAATTTTACTTTCAAACTCGTGTTTTTATGTGTTGATTTAATAAATCGTTTTACATGCCTACAAGTCTTATTGATAAATTTTACGGAGCAGTAGCAACAATTTTAAAAATATATATTAATATAAATCAATTATTAAATTGAAATGTAAAACTTTATGAAGTTTCTAAATGCGTCTGAAACCAATCTTTCACTTGTAAGCTTGATAATAATGACGTAATGTTTAGAAATCACATGACAAATCAGAATTTCTAATTATTCAAGATAAGCTTCTGACTAACTCGCTTCATATCTTTCGCAGACAAATTGGATAAGGAAGAAATTAACATAGCAATAGATAGTGATGAAAGAACGCGCAGGAATTTAGAATTATTAGAAAGATGTAAGAAATTGACAAATAAGTTAACATCGTCCATGGCTAGAAGTGATTTAGGGTTAACAACGTGGAGTAAACTTAAGAAACAAACCAGTCAGTCACCGTTAAGGCGGTAATAACTATCATTTTAAATATCTACTCGTGATATATTCTGTAATATTGCAATTTCACTTCGTTTTTTCTTTTTTTAGACACCCATCCGGCAACAATAATGAAGGTTCAAATGAAACGACCGATGCAACAGGCGAAATGAACAATTCAGTTATAAAAAGCCAAAGTTTGCCAAATCTGTATAGGCGAAAGCTTATGAATAGCTCCATAGCTTCAGCCGCATTAAGCAACTCTACGGTGTGTATATACTACTGTACATAATACATAGAATTTATTAATTGATTGCTATTACTATTTATTACTTTTCTATTCACAGGTCGATTCTTTCACGACCAATCAGAGATTAACAGGCACCTCTACGTGTATGAAAGTATACGATGTATCCCAAAACAGATCTTCTCACGGGAGTCAACACTCTGAACCTATGAGCACATCCTCGACTGAAAATCACACCTCATCCGACAAAAGCCAAACAAAGCCTTTTAACCTAGTAAAGTTATTTATGAAACAGAAAAGCACTAGTAATGATGGAATCGTTACTATGGATCAGCTAGATCGATCGGAGTGTTGGCCTTCAAGCTCTGGCGGTGAAAGTGGAGAATCAATGGGAGAACAAAAAATAGATGATTTAAGTACAATGGCTACAGAAAGGCCTCAAATAGAAATACCTAATGATTATACAGATGAAGCATCATTAGTTTACGAGGAAATTAGGCCTTCCAACGTCTACAGCAGAGTAGCTGAGGACGTATTAATTGAAGAGGAAGAAGCTGCCGATGGAGCTAAGTTAAGTGAAAGCGAATCAAACCTCTACGCCGTAGTAAATAAACCTCATTTCAAACGAGCAAACCTTAACGTTAATAGCCTTTCGAAATTGAGGCTTACTAGAAAGTCATGCTCTTCCCAATCATCAACGAGCGTGAGTATTTCGAGTTGCTCAGAATCTGATGGAACACAGATTACTAGGATGAATAAAATAATGCAAAGAGATCTTTACGATACCAAATCAACTTCTACTCATCTTGAGAACGACACGTTGGACAAAAGTATGCAGACTTCGAATATAAAAGTGTCAAACATGTCGAATGACCGGGAAATGTTTAAAGTCATAGAGCCTTCGTTCCTAGAAAAACTTAAAGAAGGAGATTGTGAGAAACCTGTTTTCGTTTTATATCCTAATTACACACTTCCCGATATCAGCTTTTTGAATGGTAGACCAAATATCTATTTAAATCCAATAAAAGTAAATATATCACCGAAGTCATCGGAAAATAAGAGAAGTAGAATGCAAATCAAAGGTAAAAGACCTTTTTCATGTAATGATGTAGAAGTACTGAAGAAAAAAGGTCTTAGTCACATTAAAGACTGGGACTCTCTCAACTTTTTATTACCCTTAGAATGTAGACAACTTTTATCTGAAGTGCCTGAACTGATGCAACACATGAAAGAAAAAGAAGGTATGTCTAGATGTAGTGATAGATACTGTAGTGCGCCTCGTTCATCAAAAGTTAAGAATAGGCCATTAAGTTGTGATTGTAACCATTTGGCAGGAAACACAACGGCGGTTTCTTCAAGTTCGAGTACTGCAACTCAACCTTCTTCAGGCTATAGAGGTTCGTCTACAATGCTGACAGATTCTTCGGCACAAAACAGTCCTGCTCCTGTAGGAAACTTTAATCCATTGTTTGTATATCGATATGATTCCGCCACCAGTTCGGAAGCAAGCTGCGCAAATACCGATGGCCAGAGAATAAACCCATCAATTCCAAGAAGGTCTCTTTCTATAGCTGACCAAACGCGATTTGTTAAGCAAGGTGAATCAGCGCCACCAAGACCACCGTTACCGAAGAGCATTTTACGCAAATCGATTGATAAAACTCGAAAATCGAGCGCTCACACTAAACGTTACAGCATGTTCGAATTAGATGAATTTATGCAAGATCCCATTGGATGTGCCACAGCTTTAACAGAGCAGAAAACAAAAAGAAGGTCACTTCAAGAACCTTACTATCTGCAAAATCAAAATCACGATTATAGAAAGAACAACGATTTGGCAGCGAAAAGACTATCGCAACAATTCCTTGACGCAGCGGACAAAGATGCGGATTACAACGAGTACTATCACGATGAAGGTGTCGGAACAGAAAGTAGCTTAGAATCAGGAAAATCTAACGAATTAAAGTTTCACCGTCCCCATACACCCCCTATGCCGAAACCGAGGACCAAGAAAATAGAGTATATTGACTTCCCGCCTCCTGGAGCATTAATAAGCAGCGCCGATCTACAGCAACTAGAAGAGTTTCTCAAACAAAGCGGATTTAATTGTCAAAATATGGATGAGTGGGACCAGAATCAAGTGCAAAAGGTAAGAAGTCAGGTCACCAAGTTTCTTCAAATGAAACGGTCTCAAGAAGAGAATCAGAAATCGACTGATTCTAGTGGAAGTAGCTGTAATAGCAAGAAATCAGTCAGCTTTGCTCAAAAATCTGATGCTAAGGTTGAGGGTCAACAGACTCAATTAAAGGTGGATGAACTTAAAGTAGGAAGTGTTTCAACCCCGCCCAACTCGCCTAATATCTCTGCTGCTATAACACAGAGACACTTTCAGGTAATATTTCTTTATTTTGTTTCTCTCTGCCCGCATCATATTACACATTGAGTTCTGTAAGTATCCTTGGTTAATTTTATTTTAATTTATTTATATTTCTTTTTGTGTGAAGCTAACTGTTATGACTGTTACAGTTATCGTTTTTTTTTATTGAAAATACTGCTTTTCTGTTATATTTTGCTTCATTCATTTGCAACTTCATGCCTATGACTTTTTTTTTATTTGAATTAATTATCCACATAAGGTACTGCCATTTTAGGGTAAGAATTTAGCCGAGATACCAATCTGTGAGGAAGCCGAAGTTAGTCCTGATGAATTTAGCACCCCAGCTCCGCGGCACGAGGGAAGGCCGAAATATGATGTAATCGACGTATCACAAAAAAGAGGTTCGATTAGAAATAATACGTAAATTGTATTTTATTTCTATTTTTATTATCTTTATTTTAATGATTTTTTATACGCTTTCAGCACTTGTCTCAAATGTGACGGATGCAGTTGAAATGCTAATACAACATTTTTCTTCTGCAACTGACCAAGCAGAATTGGCTTTTTTAGGAGACTCCAAACAGTCTCCAGCCTGTGCTAAAATAGCCCTAAATGCGCTGTGCCCCGCTTTATATGCGATATTCAGGGATGGTCTAAAAGAGAATATCGAAACATCGTTCGGGGCCGTGAACAACTCCGTTTGGCAAATGGTGGAAGCAACAGCTAGACAAGGTAAAAACAATTAGCATGGTTTAATAAATTATATGCCTCAAAGAATAACGCATCTTATTTGATTTAATTTTTTAATTTCAGGCCCAATAACAAAGTCTCTCAATGAATTGGTTCTGAGAATAAACAGCGAAGACGCTGTAACTGAAGGACTAGTTAAATTCAACGCTTTTATTTTAGGACTTCTTAAGTGAGTCCTATTAGTTTTTTTTTTCCAAAGAACAATTTATCACAGAAAGGTATGCATTAATTACGGTAAGTATCTTATGTACAATGTATTAAAAATAAAACTATTTTGACAGTGCGCAGACAGTCGACGCTTGGGTATCCTACGTTCGAACGAGGGAATCCATATTGGCTAAACATTACGGCCCAGATTCACTTATATTAGCGGGCTGTATTGGTGAACAGCGTTGCAGAGCATTTTTGGACACATTACTGGCTAGTTTGGAACCCTTGAAACTCCTGCCATTTTCACTAGACCTTATGTTTGAAATGAGAGAACTTCACAGAAGTTTCAAGAGGATCGAAAGCGATATGCGTGCTGCCAGCCGGGTAAGCAACTTCACTATCATATTTTTGAATTACAAATGTAACTGCCAATTTAAATGTTCTCGGGTAAGTAAGATAAGTGTTATTTGCATTAATATCACATTCTGCCGCCGAAAACCGAGCAGACATCGCTTTATTTGCATTTTATTCATTGCATGTGCTTACGATTCACGAAAATAATCCAAAACAGCATTCACTGTCGTGCACAGCTTTCATAAAATGCAAATAAGGAGGTGATAGAAGACCATAACATTTCAAGGACAAGATTTTGACTAATCGACGGCATGATGCATGAACTTAAGCGAACTTTGGTATATTTAACAGCCAACTACGATTAACAACCCACCACTAACACTGAATCAAAGGAATCTACTAAAATTGGTTCGATCGATGCAGTCCAGCGGGCTGTCGAGCGACGATTGTCTTACAAGCGTCATAATGAGACACAAAGAGCCTAAAAACAGGGAACCATCTACGCCCGACTTGTTGAACGAATCGGCCAACGTAAAAACAACTGTAGAGAAAAATCGGCCGCGATCTTGCGTAAATCCAACCACGATCGGTTACGATATCTGTCCAAATAACAGCAGAATAGAATTAGAAAACAATCGGAGATGGTCAGGAGTGCAGCTCGGCTCGAAACTGATGCAAGCCTTCGATCGGCTTGTTTTGGACGACAGTGATGATTACACAGATAGCTTAGAGAATAACAAACCTTCTTCTAAAGCCGGGAACGACTTAAAGGTAAATGGATGGGCCTGTGTGGGGAACACTTTGTGTGCTTCGTTTCGTAGCGACTCTTTGTTTCGTTAATAGGTAATTGTTTTTTTTATTTGCTTCCAGTAAACGCTTTTGGCCTGCAGCAGTCTTTTGTTTTTTGCTGAGTGTTTTAGCAGTTTTAATTTCATTGCGTTAGGATGTCCATTACCATTAGATTTCGTTTTTGTGTTATAGTTTATGAAATAGTTTTGTATAATTTGTATGTTAAAGAGTTTTCTATTAAAAAAAACTTAATTGTTTAAAGGGACGAAGAAAAGTAAGTGAGTTAATTCTTAATATAGTTAATACTTGCGATTGTTGTCTCTTAGTGGAATTCCTTAGAAAATTTAGTAGGAACACAAACACACTAATTATGTTACGCACTATATTTAAAACCTTTGATAAGACCTTTTAAGGCGAAACCGGTCAGTTGTTAGCATTAACGTAATAAATCAGTAGAACAAGTAAAAGTGTTTGTGTGTTCTTACTAAATATACTTAATTCTTTACTAACCTTTTATTAGTTTAAATACTTACACACATTTTCACCTTAGCAGTGACACATTGTTAGTGACGCATGTAAAAGTTTATCCCTGTTACATTTAAAAATTCAATAAGGTTGTAATTGCCAATTCAAACTAATAAAATGGAGTGCTTACTAATTAACTTTGTTGCAACAAGGGAATCATGTGCTCTATTGAGTTGGTTTTTGAAAGGTATACTGAGCCAGGAAGTACTCGTACAATTACAGACTGTGTGGCGTGTGACATGTGTGACAAGGCATCTATACGTACCATTAGGTGGATAGTCCACCAGATAATATGTGCCCAATCCAATATATTTTTTTTAATCTGAGTGACTTTAGGGAAACGACTGAACTAAAAGTCTGGCATTCATACAACAACAGATCTTGAATTTAACAAATCAACATTATAATTTGTCATTTGCGCAATAATTTATTAATGGTATAGTACTTTTACTTACTTTACAGAATCTCCATATGTCTGTTCGTTCCTTTACTAATTCATGTAGTATAGTTAATGAGAGAATTCTTTACCCTAACATATAAATAATTTTTTATTAATTCAAATTTGGAATTAGTTTATTATATAAGAAATTTTGAAGAATTTGCTGCTATTTCACATTTGTACTATTGAAGAGCACCACAACAATCATAATGACAAAGCGTATGCTCAAAAAATTTGCCTCGCAACATGGTGGAAATGACTGGAAGTCCGAATCGGAACCCATTGGACTACAAATTGAAGTCATGTTTGTCTACTAGAGAACATGGAGACAGTGCGTAGATCAAATGATTCGTGGCCATAGATTAAAGCCCTATATCATATCTAAAAGCGGCCACTTTGAATAAAATTGTTTTTAATGCAAAAATAGAGTAATTAGCCTATAATTACATTAATGTGGGCAGATAATTTTCATTATTATTACACTGTTCCATTAAAAATGGGTATGCATTTTATATAAATGTAAAATAAGTTCTTATGATCATACCAGGTATATTCAAATTACTACATCCATGTACTTTAAATAGGATAGGAGAAAATATTAACTAATCTCTCTCATAACCAGCATCAATCAAGTCAGTTTTAATTGTCCGTCCTTGTGAGCTTTCTTTCGGCTCGAAAGTCTATCGACGAAATTATAAATGCCGTCGGTCCCACAGCGTTACACATACATGTAAAAAACTTGTATTGGGAACTTAAGCGTAACAACCATCTGTGCACGTAAACATATCACTTATCGTTTAACAGTTCAGCCTAACCACGTAATAATTTGCAGCTCGAATGTAGCGGAGAGGAATGGCGACCTGGCTCGGCGGGAAGTTGCGCAAGCGGCAACACTGGCAACGCAAGCGGTAACTCCGGCAACGCTGGCAACTCGGGTGGCAAGTTCCGTAGACTTCAGCTCAAGTGGGAGATGCTCAGCACTGCTGAGAGTCCGGTTACGCCGTCTGGTAATAATACCTTCTGTTCATCCTTAACCACTAATCTTACGACGTTTTGCAACCTTTTGCTAAGCTCTTTTGGGCTTTTATGGCAAACGTCATTGGATGCTTGTATACTGTCCATTTTGTGTTCAGGCAGACTTCACATAACATAACAAACACCCGATAATTATTTATTTACTGGCATAAATAATAACAGTTAACCATCCATTTTCATTTCAACCTTACTTAATTTACATTTAGAATTGTTCCTTTTCGCCGAAATCCTCGATCGATCGATTTAATTATCGACTAGACAAAAATTAAATCTCTACATGAGCTTTAGTATTCTACCCCAAAAAAAATAATGCTTACTGATTCGATCCGTTATATTTTTATTGTACCCAAAGAGCTGTTTTGAAATGTTTTCTGTAAGTTTCAGACAATTAAGTCATACCGGAATAAACTACTTAAACTGCTTTACAAATACTTTTGTTTACCAAGTGTTCAATATTTTTGACGCGAAGAGTGGAACTGCTCCATGGACAATAGGAATAAGATATAAAACGAATTCAGTGAACTATCAGTTTTCGGTCACCGATTATTCATAATTAGTAATATTAATAGATAGTAATGTATCGAATGTACTAAAATGAAAGCAAAGTACCCAGTAAGTAGTAAAAGGTTTTAGGCTTTCCTATACTTTGCTGGATACCGAGATAAATATGCATTGGCTTAATATTATATTTTACACATTTTCTTAAATTTAAAGCTTTCATGGTTGTGTTTTCATTTGACTTTTTTGATTTTGAAGAATAAGGTACATAAGTATATGATGAATAGTAAGAAACAAATCTTTGATTATGATTATCATAATATCACTTCACCATGCATAGTGGCACTAGCATTATGCATGGCATAGGCATAGAGCAACGAGACGAGCTATGCTTAATTACCCTTTGCAATGAAATGACGACTGCCAGAATATCATTTAAAACTTATCAAATCTTGTCCCCATTTCAACCGATCATCTCAACAATCCTAATAATATGTAAATATAAGTTCGGATGACGTTGTAAATCTAATAAAGTTAATATCTCGGTATATATACAATTTATCCTTTATTATACAATATCTCAATTATGTATACTAACTCTCCAGGAGAAACGTCTCCGGCGGCAGCACGTGGTTCAAAGATCCCAAGACCAGTGTCGTCGCCTGTGCGGCCGCAAGCTCCGAACATGCCCTCACCAGCTAAGAGCGCACAACGGTAACTGTTCTGTTCGTATGTTTACAACAATCACCACCAGCGACTCCGTTTGCGAAGAAATATAATAAATATAAATCAAAAACATTGTTTTTGGAATGAATAGAAAACGAGATAACAGTCCGCTTGATGGCAAGTGGCTACTGCAGCCCATGGACATCTGCCAACAGCTGAAATCAAGCGAGGTACAGATGCGTTGCCACAGCGGTTGTGGACTATGGATGAAATGCATCAATACCCGTGAATATACTGGCTGTCTTTACCTTTCGAACCGGAACACAACACTAATTTCACTGCTGTTTGGCGGCAGAAATGAGTAAGAGTGTGGTACAATCCCAGACGATTCCTAGGCAGAGAAAGGAAGCTACTATCTGTTATAAAGTTCGAATTCTTAACGTTTAAACAACAGAATTTCTATTCTAGCATTACTTCATGAGTTGAAACCTATTACGATTGAATAATAACTAATTAAGTCGCGGTATTTCTAATAAGAACAAAAGGAAAAGCTTTGAAAAAGGTAATGCCTACGGAGAAATGGATATAACCATCTTGAAAAATACCAGACTAAAATGAAGCAGCCCGATGACGGGCAGCAGCGTTTAAGGTCCGAAGTACCTGGTACTGCTATTATCCATCTGCTTGTCCCGCGTGGCGACTATTGCAAATATATTCCCTAGGGTATACCGTAAGATAATTTAACAAAAATCAGTGGGGCAAAGGTATATGGAACTTGTAGAAAAATTTAGATAGGATTGCCATTGTTTGTGATTCGATAGCTCTATATAAAATAATATCTTGCAGAGGTATCCCAGTTCCTGTTCGCAAAGGGTCATCACCTACAACATCTACACCACGTTCAACCTCGGCTCGAGGGGCACCCAATACGAAGAAACCACCGCAGCCAGCTAATCGGTAAGATCAAAATGGTTATCCACTTGAATGAATGAAAAAGGCGAATGGCAGAACGAAGTAAGACTGAATAATTTTAAATGACACTTGGTGGTGGACTCATCACTCTTCTTGTGTTTTATTATTACCTAATGGAACTTTAATTTGTTGTACTATGGTTACAGATATACTTAGATCTTTTAGTTTTTATGTTTATTACCCTCCGCTTTTATTTTCTATGTTGGTAATCAGTTAATTAGTAGAGTATCTAATAATTACTAGTATCTTAATCACGTAATCAATTTTAGCAAGCAGTAATTCGTAGTAACAAATCTAGTAATAGATGTCTTTAGAGGTATTTCAACCAATTAAAAAAAAACGTAGAGCTTAAAGTTTACACTAGAATTTATATCAATTAAAATAATTAGTCATAAATATATAACATTACCTAAATCCTCTAAAGTTTCAAGGCGACAATCTTATGGGTTTTAAAGAGTTTAAACGATTTAAGATTAAGAGCAGTGTACATATTACCTTCCTTTGCCATTCATAATGCTTTACGATATACGCACATATCTCCAGAGCGACACAAGAGAAGCCGGCGAGGAAAAGCATCACGAACAAACCGCGAGTGACAAACACAAATGACGCTGTTGCAAAATACACGTCTAATGCTAAGAAATTTCCGTATGTATATTTGTATGGGACAAAATTAACACGACTAACTTGAGCCGAACTTCTTGCAAACACAGTGTGTCTTTAAAAAAATATTTTTAACAGCATGTTTATTTGCGTATAAATTGATAGTTCTAATATAATATATATAATTATAATAACCTTGGCTATGTTTTATATTTTAGCATTTTTATTTAATTTATTTTTTGATCAGATACTATTATTGAACGACAAATGTAACTTGGTGTTTTTAAAAAGATTTGTAACTATTTTTGAGAATTCTATTTCAGAAAAATATTATTAACCACCAGTTCTTAATATTTTATTACTATGTGTTAATAAATCTAATAAAAAAAACACAATTCATTTTTTAAATTAAGTTTTATTCTCTGTATTTAACCACTTATTGACTTTACGATGGAATCAATAACACAAATCGTGTTTAAGAAATCAATTCATTAATTTGTTGGTTTTGGTACTTTGAATCAATTTCTAATTGCAGAATTATTTTACAAACTACGATTTCATCGTTTAGTAAACTATCTTTTGCAATGTAGTAATCATTCATTGGTTTTGTGAAATACCTGTAAATTTTCTCACGTCTCGACATACTAGTTCTCGTTGCAATGTTTTTTTTTATTCCTGAAGAATATTTAACACTACCCTTAAGATGCCCGACGCAGATTAACCGAGTCAGTGCTCTGCTATTAACAGTTATATTGTTAAGTGTCGACCGTCGCTAGTGTGGAATGAAAATATTATATTCATCTGACATAATATCATTCTGTATGTAGAATAAAGAAAAATTTTTTAAGCATATATGTTATGTTCTACAATGCTCAGAAATATGTCGCATTTTTTTTTTGTTCTAAAATATACATATCAAATTTCAAGTCTGACACATTTGGTCGTTTAGATAAAGGTAGTGGAAAAAACCCCTCAAGGATTTCATATATTTGGTTTATCGTACTATTGATTCATTCATCGTGCATGTGCACGCAGGACATCGCGCGTGGACGGCGCTGGCTGGAGCGGCGCGGCCCCGCGTCCGTCCTCGCTGCCGTACGGCCGCGCCGCACCGCCAGCCGCACCGCGCCGCGCCGCCTCCTCCTCCGCCGCGCGCGCGCACTCCGCCGCCAAGCACAAGTGCGTACCGCAATGCGCATACTTTCACACATCGCTTCCCTTATATTTTCTTCTCCTTCTTCTTTATTAACCTATTTATAAGTCTATTGATAGGCATAGTAAATCTTCAACGAAAGCTATAATACATGGAAGAGACACAACGCTGAGCAGCCAGATTGGTGAGTAGAGTGCCGGTCTCCCTGGATCCTGTTAGGATTTGGACGTTCCGCCACCAATCGGTCGCCAGAGCCTCTATCGTTAGTCAGTCTACTCACGACGTGTAGGTTTCCTTCACCGCTCGTGCTCAACATGAAGAATACAGCAATTAAAATTTCTATTAACAATTTTAGTGGTGCCGGCACCGGGGATCGACCCGGGTCACTGGCGTTGTATGAAACTAATTTGAGCGCCCTGACCACTAGGCTACCAATTCATACTGCATACCCCTTATAGTATATATAAATAATAGCTGCCTTTATTTTACGTTGAAAATAAAAAAAACTATCATGACATCTACACGGAATCGCCTGAGCCTCGTCTGTTAGCAAATACATGAGATTACCACATGGAATTGAGGTTCGCAATTAGAATTCGGGGAAAAATAGTATATTTCCCATAATACCCCTTTTATTTATTATTTTTATGTTGGTATGTTTTATGTTTGTTCGTTACTTGTCCCTATTGTAGCAGTGAAATTTAAATTGCTGTTATAGTGAGGTTAAGAACTGGAGACCCAATTACAGGCAAACAGGCATTCCATTATGCTCATCAGGGTAACGAAGTACTATCATGTTGATTCTTCGTGGTGGGAGAAGGTACATGCCCACTGATGATGACTCCCTTAGGGGAGAAAAGATCACAAGGTCATCATCAGTGGCCCCTCCCCTCAATAACATAATTACCACAATATTTCACCATTTAATTCCCATAACATCTATACAAAAGGCAAAATATTCGGTTGAAGAATGCGGATTTCATAAGCAATGTTTCCGGGATGAACTGAGATGAGATACTTAATGCATTGTAAGCCTCTCCGCGGCCATAGGCTTTCCGACAACTTCCCAATATGCTATCGGCAGTTTTTAACCGGGCAGGACATATTACATTACCTAAAGTATACGCGTAAATTCAGAGGCAGTTACTAGTCTTTACTCTACCGCGTCCGATGTAATGCTTATGCGATGATGACACCGGACGCAATACAACGCAACCAGACCCGAACCCAACAGCCCAAACCAATAACTTGTGTGTTAAACAAATATTACTTACAGCTGAGTATCGGACCCAAGATTCATGGCTCACTTGTTAAGTACTTGGCGTACCAAAACGGCCAAAATATATAAGACGCTTATTCCGTAATCTATCAGAAGCCTTCAGATTTTTTAGGACGTTTCTCAGTAGACATTGTCGACACCGGGTGCGATGGATTGATTCTCTTTTTTTTCAATAGTGGTTGCTCTTTTTATCAATTCTGTCCATTAACACTAAGAACTGTGACTCCTCTGTCTACCCTGTGAAGGACTATACGTGAGTCGTGTTTGTCTGTGTAATGTTCTTGACGTCAATTATTCTCCATAACCATTTTCATAAGTTGTTTGTTTAAAATACATCTATTAATTTGTACAAATCAGTTACGATTGACGCGATGACGCAAATGCAACCCAATCATGTCACATGAGTCACAATGAAGCGTACTTTATTCACAGTAGGTATAAATTTCAAGAATATATTTTTTATTGGAATTTTATGATGTGCAAATGTTTTTATTTGTTATTTAATTTTTATACCCTACAACCTGCGTGCAATTCAGGTAATAAAAAGCTAAATGACATATTCCTCATTATCGTATTGAAATTAGAAATTTCTGTCGTTTAATAATTTATGGAGAAGTTTGATCGACGAGTCAAAGTTACAGCTCCTGGCAGTATTTATAAATTACGCAGAACAGCTAATGCCAGAGTAATCTACATTATCTACGCAAATTTACACTACTAATTATTAGCCCGGAGAATATCGACAAAGTACGAAATCAGCTAGGAAAAACAAAACAATTTGTGCATTGTACACATATCAACTCCTGCTGGTTTGTTGTTGTTCACTAAGACGTGAACATGCTGACCACCTGTCATGTTCTCCCAAATAAGCTCTGGTGAGAGGTGGGTTATGAAGACCAAAATGTCTAGAACTCTAATCATCCCATGGGGTATCTATTAAATACAAAGACTGGTGACAGTCAGCAGTCACACCTGTGATGACTGATCACTCTGACTACGACCGCCAACATGCCTGTTGAGCTTGGCCGATATCGGCAAGTTTTCCCAATGTGGGCTAAGCCTATTTACAACAGAACTTGGCTGGACAAGCTCCAGTCATCATCATTATCACGTGGCACAATAGTTTGTCTTAATCTTTTAGAAAAACTCAATAGTAATTTAACCGCCTCCACAGGTACGTAAGAACCCTCTGGCATAGACTACCGTCAGATTCCGGACACCTGGCGTTCAACGAGGGCGAGCGTCTCCGGCTCATACTCGAGGTAGACGACCAGTACATCTTGTGCTGCCGCGGCGACCAGAAGGGGCTCGTGCCCCGAGACGCCGTGCTCCTAGAGGACTTCTGATATTGGCAGCCGTAGCACGATTGGCAGCCGCATTGGAGACCTTTGCGAATGGTTGACAACTTAGGAAGGCATTAGACAAGACAACGGAAATAATTCGCTATGTGAAACTTTCGTTAACGTACTATAATATGCCAATCGTGCCACTGTAATGTGAAGTGTGAAATGCAACATGAATTGGAACTTCGTTACATTTCAATGTTTTGGGACTCGCCTCGAGAGGACTGATGTGATATGAAAAAACTCTGGTGGTCAATGGTGTTGTAAATATAAGCTGTTAGAAGTCTATTATTTTTAATTTTTTTTTATTGTTACCCACATTATTGTTATATACTTTAAGTTCATCTGTTGCTATTGCTTTTTAACTTGGACTTCTGTGTTTCGTGTTACATCAAATACGCTTCGAAAATTGACATTTTATTTCTATTTTTTTTTATTGGAACTAATCAGTATTTTATGTAATAATATTAGTATTTGAACATGAATCATAGGAGTCCCTGTTAGCGAATTGAACGACATCACTGAAATATTCTCACATCTAATTTTGTAGTAAAATCTAGTCTTACGTTTTAAGGCATGACTCTGGGGACTGTATATATAAATCGCTGTAAGAAATACACAAATTGTGGGAATATTTACTGAGAATGAAGGAGTACGATGAATTTACCGTTAACAGTAAATATTTCATGCAATTGGATGTGATACGTATAGATAAATTGTTTACTGTAAGGACGTAATCTCTTTTTAGTAAGTTTTAACTTCATATGATAAAATATAGTGTATATGTAGCTTCATCGTCGCTGAGAGAAAGACGTCTTAATTGTTTTTAGATAAACTCAATGGGAATTGATGTCTAAAGTATACCGATATGTGTATAGTGTTGTTAGTACTTATTTATCGATATTAAAATGTGTCTAAGTGTATATAATATCATACCAAATATGCCATCAAAAACCTATATGTACTAGACTGGATACGGTCATTCACAAACCTTCATTAACGTTTAAGAAGAGATTTCGACGTTGAAGTAAAAGTCAGTTTTTATTATTAATTTCAAGTAAACAAAAACCCAAAGAGAATATAAAGGCTTAGTTACTTCTTATAGGTATGACCAGTACTGTTTAACGTACTCGTGTAACTAACAGCATGTTTCCTCTCCTGCTTGCCTTTCCTCATTCGGTGTCTGGTAACGTCGAAGGATATTTCCGAAAACCATTGGGCGTGGGAAGCTTAACTGGACACTACGTCTAACTGCATGGCCTTGACCTCATGTCTTTCCTTTAGCTCTCCTACGCTTTGTGAGATTATAGGTTTATGAAGGTGTTGGTGCGTAACATTGCCAGGGTTACTAACTGCATGCGCCTATCCAAATCACTCGTCCTAAGCCCAGCACAGAGTAATGAACACCCATCGAATATGATCGCTACTCTACTTTCCATCCAATGTACATGTGGTCCTAACGCATAGTAGCTCTATGTTATGAATAGCAAAGATAGTGAAGCGTGCCTATAGCTTAACGCAAAGGACACGGAATATTGTGATAATTGAACCATATCACTGCTTTAGCCCGTAATTTGGATAGATGATATTTTTTGGTATGTATTCATATTGCTCAAACTCAGGGTGGGAGGATGACACTATTGGATATTAATCGAGACAAAGAATACTCGTAATTTAATCTCTATTATACTCGTGAATATATATCACAGTTATCGTATTATATCGGTGTAAAGTAAATTGTAAATAATATTCTATGAGAATTTATAAATTATTAGAGAAAACAAAGGTCAAAATTGTAACGTAACCTTTTTGAAATGCACGATACAGTTCCTCTCGTAGTTCCGTCGTGCTATCGAGTCAAAAAAATTGGCGACAACATAGGATACTCTTAGAGAAACGTAGTGTTTACGAAGGCGGCTTTCTCGAAGCGCGATGTTCCAACTTCGTTCACTAAGCATTTCTGAGGCTCGTCGGTACTCTCAGTGCAGGTTGAACGCAAGTTGACACGTTAGGACTGTACCATAGATACCTTATACAATAATTAGATGAGGCGGGTGTATTCCCGCATACAGTCGATCATCAAATTGTAAAATTCATTATCGTGTTTAGTAATTAATTCGCGCTTTGTGACTGAATGATGTGATGTGGCCTTTTGTATGTTATAAAGTTATAATAATGTTATGTGTTGTGTGTGTGTGTGTGTGTGTGTCTGTTGCATCAGTCGCAGTATTCATTGTATCGTCTTCATTACATCGGGAATGCTTCCACAGACAATGTAACTATATTAAAAATATCCCAGATAATCGATTAGGCGTTAGTCGAATAAACATGCCTTAAATAATCACATATTATAGAAGTGGAACGAGGACGACATGTCCGCTTCGGTCGCTTGATAACTTAATCGCTTCGAAGATATTAGAGCCTATTCACACCAGCGTTACCATTATTATTAATGCTAATGCTTTTGTGGCCAAGCTCTTAACGCATGTACTACTTAGAGAAGTTTGTTAGTAATAAGTTTTTAAAAAAGTTTGTATTAAAATCCATTTTTTTTTTACAAAAATGACTTATTCCTGCGCGCTCGTTTTAAGAAATCATCGCATAGATTGTATGTGGTGAGATAGTTGTCCTTTATTGGTACAAAAGATTTAAGTTATTTTTATGATCATTGTATGTAAAGAAAATATTTATAATTTATGATTGGGATCAATAAGTTGAATTTTGAGTTGCAAATTTTATTTTCTTAAAAAAATAGCAAAAAATATAAAAGAGGCTTCGTTTTATTGCGAACGTCAACGAACGACTGAAAAGTAATTCCGAATATTGTATCATTAAGTTTAATACGAAAAAATAGGTTTCGATAAGACATTGTCATTCTGCATATATGTATTGTTTAATGAAAATATTAATTGTGTTAAGTGCCATAATTTAATGAATTAACAATGGATAAATATTATTGTAATGCATAACCATGTACACCAATTAAACAATATACATAAAAAAATGTTTCATTAAAGTTTAATATTCCTAATTATGGACTAACCCTTGTCACGAATATCTTCTAAGCATATTAACTATGTAGCTAGCAAAAAATATATGCTTTTTGAATCTGTTAAACGATAATATAATGAATATAACACATGACATGTTGCAACAATAGAAATTCTGTTGTAGTATACGGAGAAGTACAATAAATCAGCTTCAAATATCAACAGACAGACACATATTCATGGTGAAAAATCCATTAGACTATTCCGAACCTAAAGCCCACAGAATGATGGGGAGCAGCATCTCGTATGAGAGTACCTTCTCTGCGCAGACTAATCCTAATGCCCAGTGTGAGTATGAGCAAATTGTCTACGCATAACATGCCAACTTTTACTGTAGCTTTCATGTAAAGGCCTATGTTCAGCAGTGGACTCACTCAGGCTGATCAGAAGAAAATAAAAATTATACCAATTCGTCATAATTTGTCATAACTAGTTTATTGATGTAAGATCTTCGTCATTACCATTATTATCTCGGTCTAATAAACAAATGCCTATTTTGACGGCCCGAAGTACAGGCTCTAACTCTGCCGATTCTGTTGCGGTTCCGAATCCTGCAGACTTTGGAGGAATGTTCATACTCGCGACGTCGCGACGTCGATTGTTTTATTTAATATTGATTCAGGATTTACCATAACCACAGATGATTGATAGATAAATACAATAATTCTGGATTGGCTAAAAGCCAACCCATGAAATTGTACAAAGTCTGGAATGAGCTTCATAAAAACATCATCAGTGCTTTTGTCATTTATTTTTACATCAATTATTAATCTACATACTTAAGCGTATTTCAATTGCAGTAAATTATTTCTATTAAATGTGTACACTGTAAAACAGGTAAATTTTAAAATAAATAACATATATAAAGTTATTTTTGTCGAATTAGCTGTAAAAATAATTAAAGTCTCATAACAACAAATGTATTCAATATCAAAACAATTAATCAAATATTATGACAATGAAATTACAGAGGAAATATTATAACAAAATAGATTCACTACGCACATCAATTTCAAACCTGAAGGTACTAAGCTAGTTTTTATTTTGTAATCTATGGCGACAATTATATTGTGACTTATTTTACTCTAGTTTTTCTACATGTGGTACAAATTGTGATTTAATTCTATAACCTTTTTACTATGCATCTTAATAAAATGTCCAATAGGAAATATTACTAGAAAAAGGAAAGTGTAGAAACAGAATTCTTTATATAACTTAGTAGATAGATACTCTATTATTTTGTTGGAGTGTCTAATTACTGTAAATTCAGTAAATGTAATGTGTAGTGTCCTAATTATGAATAAATAATTTGTGTGATAGACATCGATAAGTGATCTTTTGACATTCACCATAATATTGTAAGCAGACCGAAACATCAATTCCGTGAATCCCACAAAATATGGGTACTTTGTGGTTATTAAATGATGAACATATCTATATGTAAATAAAAATGTTTTAACAGACCACTGCTGGGTATTGTCCTGTCCTAATGGAAGTATTCGATGTAATCGCCACGCTTGTCATTTTGGCAAGCGCGCAGGCGTTCGTAATACCAGGCCGTAAACGTTACTGCCTGTCATAATTTAGGTTCAACCTATTGAAGACTATACTCTGTCTCTAACCTTGAGATCTTTAGAGATGACACAGGGCCACAGATTATCTTATACCGCCAAATGCAAGGTATTCATATTATCTATTATTTGTTATCGAATTGCGTTTGTATAAATTACAACTATTGTTGATAGATTTATTCAAAGAAAAATGGTAAATACTTATACTTGACTATAACTTTTGTGGTTGAATAATAAATTTGTAAAAATCTAGTTAACTAAAATTCTAAACGGTGTTCTCGATCATTATTATTAGTACTTACACATTTAGGTAAATTAATTTTGATGAAAATGTGCTAAAATGCTCATACGTGAATAATGTCATCTAATTAATTCTGTGAAATGTTTGTAAATAAATATTTCTGTCTGTAACCGTATTCCATATTAATATATTGTAAAGGCAGGGCGAGGTGTGAGTGAAGTTCGCCTAGAGCATGCGGAATACGGCGGGTCGCGTGCGCTCGCTGGGCGCACCATAGAGGCACGTCTGTTCCGCTCGTTGTTGCGCTGGACACGCTCGTCTGGTGCGGGCTTGCGAGGCGAGAGCGCACGGGGTGTGCGGGGAGTACGGCTAACACGAGCCGAACGACTTCGAGATAATGGACGCTCCTCAGAACATTCACTCGTGTAACAGTTTTCCTGTACACAAAAAAGAAAATATTATTCATGATCCCCGGTGTCGCAAATAGTGTTTAATATTTTATATTGCAAAAAAAATAGGTCTTCTGAAAACTACCAACCCTGTGAGTAACCTCAGAGTTTATTATGCAATTAAAGTTTCTTTTGATAAAAATATTAATTATTTGCTATGATACAAAAGAAACTTTTGCGTCCCTTAAATGGCGATCAATTCTAGCGACGTTTTCCCTTTACAATAAATAAAATTTTATTTTTTTAAATATTGGAGTGATGAACAAGCCAATTGTCCACCTGTGGTAAATGGCTATTTCAACCTGTGGAATTAAATCGAAGAAGGTTACAGATGCGTTGTCACCTTCTAATCCTCAGGAATTAAGATGAACTGACTCACAGCCTGAAATTAAACTGACTCTCTTATACCCTTCTAATCAGGATACAACAATGGTTGCACTGCTTATTAACGGCAGAAGTAAGAGAGTTGTATCCACCCAGGCGGCTCCTAGGTAGAAAAGAATCCTATAGCCTAGTAAAATAATTAATAGTTAAAACGATTAAGGGACTTCTAAGATTATGTTAAGAACAAGTTCTTTCAATTACAAAACTTGAGCTATCCATATAATATCCCTAAATTAAACAAAAAATCTTTGGATAGCTTCCGACAACGTCGTAATTAAATAGCTAAATCTAAAGGCCATTAAAAACCATGGGTTGGATATAAAATTTAAGATGTAATAGAATCAAACGGTAGTAACGAGCTAGTGAGTGAGAGATGACTGAAGTACTTGATATAACTTACCAAGAATCTTGATAGTGAATGTTCCATCGACTACGCGGTGCGCGTGCAAAGTGATGGCTACAGCTTAACTACAGTTGATACATTTAAATGAATTTGGTTGACTTGTGATTACATTGGTTAAATGAAACAATAATTTTCACATTACTTTGTATTAAACTTTACATTTATATCATTACAGGGTTGAGTTCAAATAATGAATCACTCAATTCTAATTCGTTAATGTAGCAAAGAATCGTGAAATTAATTTATGTATAAAAAAAAACTACTAGTTACAATTTGTAAGTGGTTGCACAAAAATTAATAAAACTATTATTGAAACAAATTTTAATTTAACGTTTTGAGTTACAAATAATATTTATTTTTTCTTCTTCAAAATAACTTACAACAATTGTGATATTAAAAAAGAGTTTGTAAAAAATTAATAAATCATTAAATTTTCACGGTTCTCTTATCCTAATTCCGTCTTATAATGTAGTTTTATATAAAACATTTATTAATTTAACTCATTTAATAACCTGCTCAGTCAATGCCCGCTTTGCTCCCGACACAGCAATTAATGTGTAAAAAAGTTATTTTCGTATTACAATTAAATTATTTAAAAAAAGCTATAGGAATAAAACCTTTAATGCACTGTATAGTGTACGTTTATATAATTAATTAATAAATATACAAAAATGCTGTGTCAAGAACACTGGCTAGCCTTTTTACCACACTCTATTTTGGATCTATATACTGTTCGTGCATGTAACTACGAAATACAGTTTATAGAAAATATAACATCAGTAGTAACAAAGCTATAACACATATTGCAAATGTAACAAAACGCGGTGAAGGACCGAAAGTGTTTCTTACAATATATAGGTAGTGTTCGCTAAGTGCACAATCTGATTATAAGTAACAAACACCCTAACAGCCATTATAATTATTCACAGTTTCAACAATGGATTACGAATAAAATTATTTGTAATCCAAGCTCAATTGAAACAAATTTTCTGTGTTCTTGGATTTTTGGTGGTATGGTATAATGGCGGTATAGGATTCATTTTGATTTCCAGAAAAAAATATCGCTACACCGACTACTACGGCGATTATAGACACTAATCGTAAAATTCAGGAAAACACGTAAATAAAATAGTTATATTACGGTGTAATGCATTGGCACGTCTGATATTTCTAAGTAGATCAAAAAGGTATTCAAAGGCAAACCCATATATTATTTTAGTTCAACTGATTAAATAATCAAACATATTGTCTAAAAGATATGGTACTACTTTATATTGACTTCAATCTTGTTTAGAATTATGCCATCAATCCTAATTGAAACGAACGTAATTATTAGACAGATAATAATTATGTTATGAAAGTAATGGACACTTTTAGTTTTGGATAGGTGAGTGTCATTTGTTGTGTGTCGGAGTCATTCGTAGTGTGTCGCCTTAACAGGGATGTTGGTTCAAATTCTCATCGGACTTCGGAGGGGCCGACGGCGGTACCGGACTCTAAGACAGAATAAAAAATTACTCATCATTTACGTGTAATATTTACCAATGAATATTTAAAGAAATTCATCAAAATAAACACAAACGTTAGAACAGCAAACTAAAACCAAACGAAATCAATATTTATATAATGGGTCATGATTGTTTTATTAGTCAATATCAAACGCAATCCTATTGTCACCAGAAATGTGCGTCGTTCATTTATATCTAATAAAACGTATATATATACTCTAGCTGAAACAAAAGAGATGAATAATGTTGTAATGCCAAATAAGTTTGTAATGATAAAACCCTCCACCAAAACAAAGAAAAAAGCAGAAACATAAAGAGAGAAGGTTTAAAAGGCCCCTAGCTAGAGCAGGCCTCACCTCCTGTCGAGACTGGTCGAGACTGTTGGGCAACGGCGATTGACCGCCCACCTGCTTGATGTATTCTTTGTCGTCAAATATTTTTATATCACCTCCTCCTGGTTTATGTTTTACGTTGTCGAGGGAGCCGACCTTGCTTTGCACTTTGAAATCCAATTTTTGATTTTCAATCTGTCCGAAAAAGTGACTGTGCGATATTATGTGCAAACAATATACATGAAATATTTTATGCAATAGATATTATTAAGTAAATCACTAAGACTTTTATAGACGGTTTTAATTAATAATAATGAATAAGGTAGTGTACAATTTAACAATGATATGTTAGAAATAATTAGGTTCAATTAAAATAAATATTAGAAATATTTAGTCTAGTAGAAGTCTTAGTAAATTAGTTAAATAAAAATACAAATAGAAGCAATGTTCTGCTTACATACAATATCAATTGTGTTTTCATAGATGCGATGCAATTTATTCATACATAAAGGTGAATTTATTATTTGAAGTATCTGTATATAAAGCAATTACATATAGATAGTAAAGTAAGGCACATTATCTTACATTCAAATAGAGTGCATGTACGTCTAAATAGAAAATATTATCGATAGTTCTAAATGATTTGTGAGGGCAACGGGCTTATAGTAAACGAGTATTTTGTAAAAAATACATACTACACTGTATTAAATAAAATAAACGAAAAGTTTTAACAATTTTAACCGTTTTTTAAAGTGTCTGAGAGATGCAATTTGTTTTATCTCCATTCATTCCAGCATTCCGTAGGCAACAATCGCGTTAATGTCATTCCTAAAGCAAAATGTAGGTAGCGTGTAAAATAGCCTGTAAAACATCTGTCCTAAAGACGTCAAATTTTTGGTCTCGCATCCAGTGGCTTAACGATAATAAAACCATCCATAATTTGGCGAAGTTGGAAAACAGACCTTACCCCGTAAAGAATGTAAAGCAAAGGTCTTATGTGACGCCCTCCACCTTGGTAACTCCCACTTTACAAACTAAAACACAACGCCTGTTTTAAATTTTACATATCTGTGTTTAACATAAATAAAATTTCGTTGAAAATGCTGTCAACATAAAGAGACAATAAGCAGACATTAAGTAATAATTATTACTCACAGATTTTTCTCCGTTCTTTGCATCTGTTGACTATGAAAGAATATATTGGTTTATTTCCAAAACATTGGCTACTTGTAGGGATCTATGCAATCTATGTTTAATTACTTAAATACTTCTTGTGCAAATAAAGATACAACATCTAAGCTGTGTCTATTTTATAATGGAGTTGTACATCAGTGAAATAACATATTGTCAAGTCGAACATTGTAATAAAACTATAGTGCTGTAATCATTTACTTCTATCTATTGATTTGGTATTCGATGTTTTATACTCACTATTAGTTCACAAACCATGGTAATTACCTAAATATGTATATACATGAAGATTATATTATTACCTAGTTTGTTTTTCGACTTACCTTTACTGTACCGCCGCCAGGTTTATGAGTAATATTAGCAGTGGATCCAACTTTCGGTTTAGCTTTATCTTTGAAATCCAACTTCACGGTTTCGATCTTCTTGTCACCACCTCCTGGTTTATAAGCAGTATTTTGTAGGGATCCCACTTTGGATTTTACGTTCCATTCCAACTTCGTGGTTATGATCTAGAAAATTCAACACAACTATAAATAAGGGGCGAATAACACATAGGCATTTGCCTTGCCTAAAAATAATAAAATCAAAAATAGAAGCTCATTGTACACCATCGTGTTTAATATGTAAAATTTAGAACATTACGTCCGTATTATATGTTTACAGAGAAACGTATTTTATGGCACGCTCCCAATAAATGCAGGTATTTTTACTATAATTATCACTTTAATTGTTTTATATTTATGCTGCAATCTTAAGAATTTATACCTGACACGAATGAAGACATCCATATGAAGAACAGCAGATATGACCATATTGAATTTAAAATAATTTAGATGAATTAATCACTTACAAATAAACAAATCTTACTTTCTTTGTCCCACCACTAGGAGTATACGCCTCATTTTTCGCTGCAATTTTTGGTGCAGCATTAAACTCCAGTTTTCTATTCTCAATCTTGATTTTTCCACCACCAGGTTTATATGTAGTATTATCCAAGGAGCCGATCTTTGACTTTACCGCCTTTATATTAGGCGAAGGTGCATTGCCCACTTGAACCTTATTCATGGGCACTTCTGAAAGATTTTTATTAGTTAATATGATGATATGACTATTAGACCCCATCGTCCTAGGGTTTAGTGCCTCGACAAATCATATAAAAGTTGTAAATTAAAGGAATTAAGGCAAAAGGAAATGGCTTGCTATATTAGTACCTAAACCCCACAGCACTGATTTTCAGCCGATCCCGTATGATTGCTTTATATATAAAAAAATATGACCTGTAATTTAGCCCCATATAAATAAAACTCATTCTTGTTCGTATATGTTCGTGTGCGTGCTTGGGCTTACGTGAATGTTCGTCGGCATGGAATACTTTTCAATAAATGAATATTTTATAAAATATTATTGATGGATGTTGTGCCCTTTGCACTTGTGGAGATTATGGTAAAAATCTCCTTATAGGAGAGATATATGTCCTTTAGTGGACTATTTACAGTCTGTTAAAGTAATGGAAGGTAACGCACTGTGATAAATCTGATGTAAAAAAAATAGAGAACCATATCTAACCTGTCTATCAGTAACTATCATTTCTTTTCTTTCGTTAAGATATGTTAGAAAGCAGAGACAAGCATTTTTTGCAAAATCATAACACTCTCATTTGTTTTTACGAAGAACCTACTAACCTCACCGCTTTACCTTTTGAAATCAAGGGAATAGTGCAGTAGAATTTATATATTATAATAAAATTTTCATTCCCATATATGACCTTTGGTAGAAGTTTCTGTACCACATCCTCTACGGAACTAATTTAGTATTTGTCCCAAAAATTACTTTTTCTATAACTTTTGACTGTACTGGCAGAATTAATATTGGTCGAACATCTTTTAACTCATCTACAGAGTTTTGCTGTAATAATCAGAAGAGTGGTACCAAGATTTATTTTTTATCACATTTCATTCAAATTGTCGTGTCCTGTGTTGCTATAGATTTGATTTTACGTTAAACATTTTGCACTTCTTCATTATAGTCTTAGTTAATTCTAAACTGTTCTAATATAAAAATAGAATTTCTATTGTTTCAACACATCATGAATTAACTAAGGAATAATGTTTTATTAAGTAACTTAATGGACTTCTGGGCTTTCTTTTTTAATGGACTTTCATAACGGATACTGCTGCTGTCTTGGTTTTGAGTTATAAAAACCAGACACGTTATGATATGCGTTTCCACATCTTACAATAGCGATGAGACCTAATTCAAATTATTATCAAAAAAATATTAGACAAGCGCGGGTCGCACCTATAAGTCTTCGTGAGTTGTAAGTAGCAGTTTCTTTAATATTTTTTTTTTATGAAACACCCTTTCCTAATACAAAAATGTAATATATTCAATCAGATTCGTCCATACTGTATTTACTATCGTCGCTGCAATCATCACCTACATTAATAATAAGTTTATTGTCAAAAATATTATCTATTCTCCCGTCTCTGACATGATCTTCCCCTACCCCCCTTTTACAGTTTTATTTACAATCTACTCCCAGTCCCCTTTAGATCATTTACAGTCTTCTTGTAATATTTTTAACATTTTTGTTGTTGTAAATGGAGGTTCTGTACAGTGTCTGGCAGCATATCCCTTAATTTGAGACCGCGCACCAACTCAATGGCGTTGTATTCACAATGATAAGGCGGTAACCATATAACTTTGTGGCCATGTTCCAAAATAATTGTCGAAAAGGGAAAAGAAAAGCGAAGAAGAAAAGGAAAAAACGACAGAGGATTGGTTACTATGAGGAAGACCCGTTGAAGATCACGTGCGAGGGACAGCTCATCAAGAAAAACTCTGCTTACTCCCTTTGTAAGTGTTAAATGTAAGGAATAAATGGAAGTTTAAGAAACCGGCCTTTTTACTCCAATCTCGCAACCCATAGCTACGTAACATAATAGATTATTCAAAGAGGCTACACAACATTATAAACCATTCAGTAAACTTTCCATTCATTTCTTTTTGATAGTCCCCAGTGGTTTTTGATGTAAAAGCCTTCGCCAAACCCAAACTATGTAAATTATTTCACAGCTAAAGGTTTTTTGGGTAAAATACGCCTTTTGGCCTTGACCAATATTTTGCAGCCAATTTTCAGTCTTAATGTAAGTGGCTAAATATCCATCAGAGGCGTCACTCTAAGATTCTACTTACTCTCTATTTCATCCTTAATGATGTAAATTCCCTGGCGTATCTTTAAAAAACATTTTTTTACTTCTTCTTATCGCACGACAGAAAGTGCGAGGTGTTGTGAAATACCCGTTGAAGTATTCGACAACACTTCAAAGGGTTTTTAGCAACTCTTTTAGGGTTCAGGCTATACTGCTCTGGAACTCCCTGCCCGACGAAGTTACGAAATCGACAAACAGAAAGTCATTTAAAAAATCAGTTAGAGAACATTGTTTAAATTTAAATGGTAGGTTATTTCGAAATTTCTTTTATTTACAAGCGAGGACATAATTAGTAATTTTTTGAATATCTTATTTATATTTCTTTATCTATCTACATATATAATAATATATTATTATTTATTGAAATATATTATTTTATATTTTTATATATTTATTTTATTTTATTTATTTATATTATTGTTGTTTTCAAATTTATTTTTATTAGTAAGGAACTTTATTTCGTCAATTAAATACACCTGCTACGGCTATCTCACCATCTAATGGGTTAACTGGCAGAGAATGCCAATAGGCATTAAGTCCGCCCTTTGTCACCTCATACTAAAAGGAGTAAACAATAAAGTTTTTTAATAAAAAAAAAATATCGAAACGAACTCACTCTTTTTTTCAGGAGGTGGAGGATTTTCTGGTGTTTTGGCCGTTGCGCTCTTGCTGGACGATCGCGAAAGACTAGTCTTTAAACTGTTGCTTGACTTCTCTTTGGTTGGCAACTTGGTCGGTATTTTTTTGTTTGGAGAACCAGGTGACCCGTTGATATCCTAAATGTTTGATAATATGTTATTATAACTTATTGTAGTAACATAAAGTGAAAAGCTCTTTAAATTTATTTTTTATTGCATTGGTTTAAACTAGCTAACAGGAGTCCACCTGCAAACAAATCGAAAAAGGTTACAGATACGATGTCGCCCCTGAGAATCAAGGTAGAATACTTCACAGCCCATATACTCTCTAGCCAGTATAATTACGGTAAAAAAAAGATTAAAAAAATGGGTATTGGTAGGAGGGTGATACATACCAAGGCCGGGAAGGAGTCCACCTAGTAAAATATTTATGAATTATGAAATATTAAAATACTATATGTTTATAAATTCTACATACATTTCCCTGAGTTGATTCATCGACACCACTGTCGTTGTCTCCATCTGAAAACGAATTTGAAGATAAAAGTACACAGCGGAAAAAAAGCATTACCTTCAGAATGGTTTGATTCATCTCAAAAAACTAATTTATGATTTACAGTAAGATTCTTGATTACCTTTAGAGCGTGGTTTTACTTTTCTAGGTGTTGATTTTTTAGAATCTGAAGGGGTTATAGTTGTATACAATTCAGTTGGTTTTTTATTTACGCCTGGAGGTTTTGTCTCTGGAATGGGAGACTTTGAAGATCTTTTAACAGGAGTTTCGGAGATATTTATATCTTTTGTTACTTCAACCTTAATTTCAGGTTTTATTTCAACTTTCGGTGTTTTTGGACGCTGTGGTTCTGGTGTAGCACTATGTGACTTGTTCATTATCACTGAACTCTGAGAAACGTTTTTGGGTTCGGGTGAATCATCGCTTCTAGTAAGAGATGGAGAACGGTCAGAAACATCTGTTTTGTTCTGATTTTGAACAATATTATTTTTCATAGTCTGAACATTGTTCTGCAATACAACATCGTCATCATCGTCTACCTTCTTTTTTGGTACTATGTTGGTTAAAGATCCCATAAACGATTCTGTCATTCTGGACGCAGATAGACGTGATTCCGAACGGTCAGCATTGTCCTTGTTTCCATCATTAGAAGCATCAGATCTAACACTCTCCTTGGAACCACGAATGTTATCCCTACTATCTTTGGATTCTTGAATTAATCCAAGTCCTGGGCTACGGATAGTAAATTCTTCGATTTTAGCACCCATGGCACTGACAGATTTTCGTCTCTCTTCGTCGATTTTTAGCGGGCTAGGGGTACCAGGACCTGCGGAAATGCTGTAACTTCTGCCTTTTGCCATTCCCGGCGCTTCGATGTTAATCTCGGGTTTATTTGCATTTTGGTTATCATTACAAGTATTTTGATTATCCAGGTTTGCTGATTTGCTTTGATTAGTACTAGATATGTCAAGGCCTTTTAAAGAACCTTGAGATGGTTGTCTTGGGATTTGTCCAGTTACTGGAACTGACACTGGACCGATTCTAGATGTTCCGTTGGACTGTAAAGGTTGATTTTTAGAAGTGTCAGGAGTTATTGCACCTCCGAACTGTGGAGGTTGGCGTGGACCGAACTGAAGATTATTCGGTGCAGGAGCTCTTTGTAAAGGATGTGCTGATGTAGGTGACTGAAGTCTAGGACCTTGTTGTATTGACTGTGGTCCTGGTGGGCGTGCTTGTGGAGCTTGTGTTCGAATTTGCGGAGATCCCGGAGCAGCGGACGGAATAGATCCTCTTGTCGTATTTATGGGGCGAGGCACAAACTGAGGTGGACTAGTGACTTGTCCCCCCGGTTGGAATTGCGGTCGTTGTTGGAATTGAGGGGGAGCTCCTGGTCTCGGAGACTGTGGAGGAATCGACGAGCGTGAATCAATCCTTGTAAGTGACGGACGCACGGCGATTTGCGGCGGACCGGATGCTTCCTGGCTGTTGGGGCCACTACTTGAGGGTCGAATATCCCCTGGAGACTTTAGAAATAAGTAGCATTTAATAATATGTCATTAACAACAAATATTCTGGTATTCAAAAAATTTTTACTATTTACTTTATATTTAATAAGAAGTAAAAAAACTAATTGCACATATGTTAGTTAACAATTCCGTTTATAAATTGTAGGAAAAAACATTTTCAGTCGTATTATTTGATTTATAAATAATCGTAAACTATAAGTCTATAATAGAATTACTCAAACATACTTACAAAATTACTTAAAGATAAATTATTTATTTATTTAAGTAATTTTGACATATGAGTATACTGTGCTGTTTAATAGTTAAGTACAATAATATTCCGTTGACAGTACTTAATATTTTTTTTACTTTAGCTTGTGTTGACGCTTTCATGGTGCCAATCTAGCAATCTACTAAGACAAACTGATGTAAAAGAAGACAATTAATTTAAACTATCGGTGGTACTTAGATTAATTCAGAATTTAATTATGTTTAATGTTCCAAAGTGTGTGAAGTATTTTAAAACGAACATTAGTATAGTAATAAATTTAATGATGATTATAATCAACATGAGTATTACAATTATTAAGTGTGCAGCTTTCTGGAAGTACCTACATAACTTCACATTTATTTGACTTCGTATTTAACATCTATACATACAAGTTAAAAGAGCAACGGCCTCTCGGATACATACAAGTTGTCACGAACTCGGCTAGTAGGTCAACAAGCTATTTGAGGATAAAAAATTTACTACGAGGATAGAGTAACAAAGTGGATTCCTCTGTTAGTGCTTAGAAAAAAACTATTTTATTTATTTTGTGATGCCCTTAATTAATAAAAAAAGAAATGTAAAGCCTGTAAATAACTGCCGTAAAACACTGCTCGGCAAAAGCTCCTTTGCCCAGCAGTGGGACATTTGACAGTATAATAATATGTAATATAGTTTTTTTTTAAAACAAAATACCTAATACACGCTCAAATAAGGCGTATTTAGTCATCTTTATCAGGCTACTAACTTTGCGAAAGAGAAAAATAAAGTATAAATGGCGCCATCTTGAAACCGCGCGTTTCAGTTTTAGAATTAAAACCAACGCCTATAAAATTCACTCCTTTATAGTAAGGAAATCTTGCATAATGCTTACCTTACCTTCCCAGTACTGTATATAGTTCACTACAGGAGTTAGGCCAGTCCGCCACGCTCGGCTTGCGGATTGATGACCGCAGTACCCTTCGTTTGTCTGCTTAATTTTGGTGTGATATTTTTTCGAGATGGTTGTACGACACCCACGGAAAGAAAGGGGGTGGTTTTCGGCGATATCACATGGTCACTTTTATATATTTCTTTAATACACATAACTCCCGCAATATTTTTTATAAAATCATTTACGACTTTTGAATCGTAATCCTAATAACATCTGCTTATCTGAATCTTAATGCTGAAAATTATGTTACTAAGTAGCTGTTAATAATAATAGTTGGGGGCTTAGACGGAGAATATACTAGCTTTGTCCTTCCACCGTGCTAATTGACAGACTAGGCTCAGGCCACCGAATGATAGCGGAAAATTCATGCAAATTTTCCGAATTCAAATTTTACGGATTCATGAAAAGCAGTATCACCAGTGCACGGATGCCGGTACTGCGCCCGACATCACTCCTGCTCAGCCTAGTGAGTACGGGCAAACCCCCCAAGGAATGTATGTCAAACTGCTAATGTTTTCTTGGATATACCTATTGTCAGCAGTGGACTTAAGTACGCTAATGAAGAAGTATGTATGAACTTTCCTGAAAAAAATAATGATGACATATACATTAATAGGTACAAAACTAAAACTGCTTATACTTATAAAAGACGTTTGTTTCAGCGTTTTAATTTTCATAGTTTTTATTTTTACATATTGTTTAGTGTTTATATTATATAGTATTTACATTTCCTGCTGGTAAAGGTAGCGTAAATAAGTACCGAAGGTATGCGTGGATTTTCGTATTAATTTGGTTTCAAAAACTTTTCTTTCACCCGCAAGACAGCTAAGTGAAACCTGCGTTTTAAAGCATCTATGAGAAACTTCCTTTATCGTTTCCATCTTTTTACCTATTTGTTATTTCTCGGATTAATTTAGAAATTATATATAAAAAAACAACGGTATTACGGTCATTCGAATCAAAAATCAGAAGTGAAAGCGGGTTTGCTTTGAAAATATTGATTGTTGCTATTTAAACTCCTAGGTACTATGATTCGTTCAAGGCACATATTCGATCCGTATCTTTGGAACACATGTTCGAGAAGGCCTCGCAATCGATAACGTTGCTCGGCCATCGCTCCCCGTTTGCGTTGTAACAAAAGTCCTCGCGTGATCACGTTTTGTTAACATCCATAATATCTACCTGCTGGAGTACTGACAAATTTGCATCAATATACTGTAAAATTTCACAATACCAGTCCCTGTGTAGCACAATATTGCAACACTGCAGTCTTATTCTATGGGCATCGAGCTATTTTACGAGTGTTTGATTTTCTTCCATCAATAAAAATCGAAACTGGAAACGACAAAGGAATTCTATTTATGATAACTTTCCATTTGTAGCTAATTTGATTTGATTCACTATTCACTGCCCGAGCTCCTACTAGGCTTGTCACGAAAATCGCGTGTTTCCATTGCTTTATTTGTGTTAAGGATGGCTTTGATTGCGGTAACTCGCTAATTTTTATTGTTTTTGAAAATATTGATTGTTGCTATTTAAACTCCTAGGTACTATGATTCGTTCAAGGCACATATTCGATCCGTATCTTTGGAACACATGTTCGAGAAGGCCTCGCAATCGATAACGTTGCTCGGCCATCGCTCCCCGTTTGCGTTGTAACAAAAGTCCTCGCGTGATCACGTTTTGTTAACATCCATAATATCTACCTGCTGGAGTACTGACAAATTTGCATCAATATACTGTAAAATTTCACAATACCAGTCCCTGTGTAGCACAATATTGCAACACTGCAGTCTTATTCTATGGGCATCGAGCTATTTTACGAGTGTTTGATTTTCTTCCATCAATAAAAATCGAAACTGGAAACGCCAAAGGAATTCTATTTATGATAACTTTCCATTTGTAGCTAATTTGATTTGATTCACTATTCACTGCCCGAGCTCCTACTAGGCTTGTCACGAAAATCGCGTGTTTCCATTGCTTTATTTGTGTTAAGGATGGCTTTGATTGCGGTAACTCGCTAATTTTATTTACATTGTTTTTATTTATCGTGTGTTACTTAATTATTGTATTGCAAAGTAACATAAGGAAAAACACTTCACTGAGACTCGCAGGTATCTGTTAAAGTAATTAACACATTTTCCTTCTTGTATTGGGTTCTGAAACCATAGACATTGAGAACAAACTTATCATGTGAAAATATGTCTGTTTGGTGGCTTCAAATGTTGAAAAATTTAAACTGATTTGTAGTTATTTCGATCACACTTAGTGAGCGGTAATTTTAGATTATATTAACTTTAAATAGAAAAAACAGATACAGTTAAATAAATTTGAGGACTACTGTTGCTATTGGCGCTTAGTGTTTACTTATATTGAATTTTAAATACTAAATTGTGCATGGTGCTCGTCCTAATCAGTGCACTCGTGTTTTACACACGAGGCTTACCGGATTCACGTTGTTACTCGTTACTTGTTCCATATTCCTTACAAAAAAGTATTTTATCTTGGAGCAGTAACAGATGTTTATGACATAATCTTCAACAGTCGACGGGGCGCCGAGCCGTCGCCTGTAAGCGCTATCTCCTTGAAACTATAAGAACAATAAAAAATTATTAGCTCGAAAGGCATTACCACCAAACGCATGAAATTTTGCCAGAGAATTGTGCTCACGATAATAACGGTGCGATTTAAATACGTAGATAAAATATAAAACTATGTGATGTGTATATTCACACTTACTACTATTTATTTTTAAAATAATACAGATTAATGTTTTCCAAGAAATAAACGTTACTAAAACTTAACTATTATACTGGAAAGGCAATTGTCATCAAACACATCACAATGACTCTCCTAAATAAAATTATGAAGTAATGGGAATGACAAGCGTATTCTAGTGTACGTTCCCCAAAGTATTCTTTTCTACAAGCAGTGTCAATTCAAAGCGCAATCCGAATTACTTGTACTAAACACGAGACAAATTATCATCAATTAACAGTCGGATTTTTTTTTATATTTTCCTGACATGCTTACTTGCTATTTACCAGTATATGCAGAATGTTCATTGTACATTTTGCATTTACCGACATGCATACAAATTTCAAAGTTCTTTATTTTATTTGTAGAGCAAGAAAAAACTATGAAGATACTATCTGTACTAACCTTCGCTTTGCACGAATTCATCAACTGTTTAAGAATCTCAGCCATGTTTTTAGGGTTCTTAACGAACAAGGTTGATAAAACCAATATGGGTAGACTTGGTATATAGGTATCAACCGCCGTTTTTCTCGGTGCTTAATGTTAATGCTAATTAAACTTTAAGCCGCATTATTTATTCTTTAACTTATTGAAGAATGTGCGGAAAATAACCGTCCCTTCTATCTTCGCAATATACAAAACAAAACATCATAAGGTTCTATATGAAAAAAAATACTAAGTTTCCTTAAACATAATATGCAACCCGCAAAACATCAGTCTATTAGCATAGAATCGCTTTTGTTTGTATCTTCTTAGATTTCTTTAGGATCTCTAGATTTTTAGGTAATCACCCAGAGAGTCGGAGATTGCGGATTTTTATTGCTTTTAGAAAATATTTGACGTGAACGATGAACCCTGTGAACATAGTTCACGTGTATCGTTTGTCAAAAACTTAATATTTTTTCAATAAAATATTCGAATTCGAACTGTCTTCACGTTAGCTGAATTCTATCAATAGAAGCCATAAATTAAAGAAGTATCCAAGGTGAAGGTGCATGAAATAAGGTTTAGATTCTTTTTCGAATTTAAGCTTTTGGTTACATTTTAATAACTTATACCTTAATATTAAAAATATTAGCCTATCAATTTTTTTTAAATTTCAATCCAGTATCGAGAGAAACAACGTTGAAACTTAGAATAGGTCATTTTGACAGAACTTCTAAGAAATGTGATTTGTAAGGATTGTCCTGTTTATGATGAAAAAAACGGCCTGTGGAAAATTATGATGGAAAATCTCTCCAAAATAACTTTTAGACACAAATACTGAGCCAGTTAAAACAAATATGACAAGAAAATAAATTGATACTAAAATAAGGTCCCCTGACATAATTCATTAAGACCCCGAAATTAATATGTGACAATCAAAATAAATAATTGTGGATTTAGGCAAATAATAATTTTGCCAGGCAAAATTATTTACTGCTCACCTAAAATTGTTTTACTGAAATTGTATATATTAAGACTTTGGTCTATAGCTTTGAGCTATAGTTCTAACTGGATTGCTTTTTATCAATTTGTATAATTTAATCCCCAATATATTAGTGAATGCTTTAACTGCGCGATTGTATCTCACTCACAAATTTCTGTAGATAACCATACCGTGTTCGGGGTTTCATTTGAAGTTTCTGTTTATGCCATAAACCCTAACTTTTTTTTATGCTATCAATGTATTGCCTGCTCAGCCTTTCGTGCACTTATGTCATTATGCCTGCTGATGCAACTGATAAATATTATCATAGTACATGGTTTTCCTGTACTCATTGCGGAACCACTGAAGCTTTCACCTACGAATGAATACCTATATCCTCTACTACTCAATTAATATACTAATTTTTTATTGAACTCATAATTTTTTTATTCATTAAGTAATACCCAAGTAACATGTGTTTGGAAATAATGTATTTGGTATGAATTAAATTAGAAGGTCGATAATTATATATTTTGCCTCAGTAAAGATTACTTAATTGAAATTCATATTTTTATAGCTAAAAAAATATATAGTTACAGTAATTGGGTACTTTATTAACGCGAGTTGGTGAACATTTATCAGTTTAGGCCGTGATTTCAAATTTTTTGGTAGTACAATAAGATACATTTCGGGTTATCGTTTAAATACAAGCCATTATGATGAAAATTGTACTTATGTCATACATAGTTGATAACAAATAGAAGTTGAAATTTACAATTAGAATTCCATAAAGAAAAATGCAATTAATACAGATTTTTTCCCATATTTCATACTATACATAACATGTTCAACTTTCTTTAAGCTAAGTATATCACTGTATTCTGATACGGAATATTTTACCAAAAATTACTGTATCGTCGGAATAAATTATAAACGAATTCGCTTCTCACGCAACGGGAACCGCCCCAGCCCGTGACTCTGCAGTCGACATGTCAGTATTGAGTCACGGATTTCGCGAGTTTAGCGATAAGGAAAAATAATTTACATATGCTTACTTCTTATCTTCTTCAACCGCGTGCAGTGGTTTCTTGCGGTTCACATTCACATACCGAGCTTAATGTTTCTTCTTCATCATGTATGTATGTATGTATATTTTCGATCCTTGCTCCCAACGGGGTAGGCAAAGACAATCTTCTTCCACTTGCTACGGTCCTGACATACGTCTTTCGCTTCTTCCACTCGTTGGTTGAGAGTACTCTTGACCTGGCCTTTTTTCAGAACGTCTCCGATTTGAGCGTGAAATATTCGCCTAGGTCTTCCTCTCCCGACTCTACCATTTACACTCGCCTAATATATTTGTTTCGTCAACCTACTTTCTTTCATCCTTCCAAACCAGCTTAGCATCCCTTTCTCAATTCGTGTCACTACATCGTCTTTCACACCACAACGCTCTCTGATCACATTCTTTCAAACCCTGTCAGTTATCTTCACATCAATCATACTTCTTGACGCTCTCATTTCTACTGCATTTATCCTGCTTTCATGCCCCTTCTGCCATACCCAGTTTTTGCTTCCATATGTTAGTGTTGGTACCAATACCATATGCACAGCTAAACGAGATTTGTGAGATATCGTCTGGCTGTTCATAAATGTATGCAATGCCCCATTCACGATATTACCTGCCATCGCTCTCCTTTGAATGTCACATTAATGCCTTCCATCTCTCGTAACCATTGTTCCGAAGTAAACAAACTCATTCACTTGCTCTTAACTATATTCCCTAATTAGAATCGCCTAATTCAACTACAATCATTCTAAGGGTTTAATGTACCTACGCTGTCCCACCAGCTTAGCTTTGATCAAGCGTGTTTCTGCAACCGCCTCTATTTGCTTCAAACAAACGTGCCCAGCATAGGTGACTAGTATTTTACTATGTGTAGAGTTCCCTAAATATTTCAATTGCCTAAATAGATCGTAATTATATCTATCATCCGTTTACGATAAACTTTTACGAAGAACAATAAGTCCAAGATATTGTCAAAATAAATTTAAGCTTATTCAAAGTTAAACCCAAGTTGGCTAACATGGAAGAGTCCGTTGTCGACGTAGGAATGGAGGCGTCAGTATTCCCGTGGCTCTGTCAAGGTATAGCAAAGGTGGTACACTGAGGTGTAGGCGAGGCCAAACCCGATAGAGCCCGTCCTTGCCGCCGCGAAGATAGGTATCTATTACGTATGTCCCCACGCATAAAAAAGTCAAGAATTCATTAAAAACCTAGGCCAAGCGCTTCAATAAATTACTTTAAGAAGGTCCGGCGTTTTAGCTTTTGTTAACGTTTTTCCCAATTCTACTTGAATCATAGCAAAAAAAACCTTTACCGATGACACAGAGGAAGTAATTGCCGAAAGGACTGTTTAAACTACTTGCTTTTGTCGTCATATTTCAAGTTCTTTGATAAAGTCACTGTTAAAGTGGTTTAATCGTTTGAGTGTCCATAATTAGTAATGTAGATAATAGTACCTACTTCAATGACTAAGATTGCTTGACAATTCCTTAAACGACTATTGCTATAGTTGTAAATATCAAGATTAGGTATATGACGTCAATGTCATGCCACTCACGTACCTATCTTTAAATTATTACTTCTGTGGCTAGCGAATAAATAATGACTAAATAATAAACTTAAAAAAACAGAAACTAACTCGTGGACGTCATAGCGCGGTGTTTATGACAATGTAAACAAATATACATGAAAACGTGTTAATGAAAAAATTTTGAGTTGTTTTGCTGATATAAACTTGTAGTGGAACTTTATTTTTAAGTTATTCTATCCATTATTAACAAAGACTTGATAAACACCTACTTATCGTGAAGAGACATACAGCTAGAGGTTTTTACGTAGACAAGCCTGAGGTGGTGGAGTGTGGAGTTTTACGCACCGGCGTCACATCGCAGTATCTCGCGTCAGTAATCGAGTATGACGTGGAGTAGTGGTCGCTTGCCAAATGTGATTCAACCGATATAAATCGAAGCTATGACCGAACGCACCACACTCTGTATCGAGTCTCTGCGATGCAAAGTTGCTTGTGCGCACCATTTAATGTTTGTGAACGGTGTTCAGGCTATCAGTTCACGGTTGGAAAACATTACTTTGGACTATAAAGGTAAGTGCTTCTCTTTTTACAAAGTTAGCAAATGAGATTGTGTTATGTAATATTGTATTCGCTTCGAGTTTTTTTAATTTATTTTCGAATAATTATTTACTATCAAATGCACAGTTTGTTATTTTTTTTTAATAGAGTCATTTATAACAATAACATTATTTAGCAATACAATACTTTCGTTTATATATTTATTATCAGCAATGAAGCTTTAAGCCCCTTACAATTATGTATAACAGTTAAACATAATTATTATTTACCTAACTAAGTAGTTTACTAAATCACAGAGCAAATAAGTATTTAGTTTATAATTACACAATTGCATTATCAGAAAAAACAGATAAGATATACTTATTATATGTACACGTATCTATTTAGAAGCATGACGAATAAGAAGTATTAATCATAGTAAGTGATTCGTCCTTGTTAACCCCTACTTTAGAAGCAGAGTTCTTTCAATATACCATAATCAATCAACTCATTATAATATAAGAAGATTATTAAGAAGAAAATTATATTATTATTATATTATTATTCTCACTATTTAGAAGATTTACTTAATAGTGAACAATAAAAACTACTTTTTATGAAGTAAATATGTTATGATATTAACGAGATCAGTTAAACAAAATTGTATTGATTATAACAATTTTAGATAAAACATGTGAAGCACCGCAAAACCATATTTAGTTTCTGCGTTCATCTTTGGTTTTACAAAACTACGTAGGATAGACGCAAATGAGTTTTATAAAATATCTGTTTATTTCTGATGCAGGAAACATGCAGCCAAAATCTGAAAGACCTCCCATGTGTCCGAAAACACAGCTACCTCAGTTACACCTGACACCTTCGGAGGCCGGTCAGAAGAAGACTGAGGGCAGTCCACACGAAGCAGACAAGCCATGGCTACTCAAACCACAGCATGAAATGCCCGCAACGCCTCCTCCACAGACGAAACAACAGTCGCACAATTTCCTTCTACAAAGAATAGGGTAGCTCTTAATCTTGTCTATTGGAAAGAAGTTGAAATAACTTTCTAATGGCAACATGCCATCTTGTCGGAACACGGACTTTTCGTATAAATATACTTGACGTATAAAACGTTAACGTCGGATGTGGATCGGTGACTTTCAGCTGAAATTTCAGAAGAGTCAGACACCAGGATGATTATAATATGATTACTTGCTTACTGTACGGTTTTTACCTCCAGTCTCGATTGATGGTTTATTAATGATTTATGTTTTAATTCTTTAAAGGACCAATCTTTTATAAAAGCCTTTAATTAAGTCTTCAATACGAAATCAGCAAGAAACTAGTTATGTATTAATAACTATTTAATCTTGAAATAATCTAAAAATTTTAGTTTTATGAAACATTTAAATTCAATCTGTAATTAATCATTAAACAATTTAGCCAACCTCTTCGAATTTATTTAACCTTTGTTTTTTGTTATAACCGTGACACCTTACTTTAAAGATTTTTTAGAAATATCCTGCATTGTAATATCACGATTCTTATGATTAACATTTTACACAGATATTATCACACCTATTTTCCATAAGAGAGGCACAAAGACTAAGGATTTACACTACGTACTTGTATGTCTTCGCCTTCAGGCCTTCGTCATCACACTTCATACATTTTCGTCGGTAACGAATACTCTTCACCTGGTCTTTACAAAAACCGTCTGAAATATTGCTGAGGTACGTTCGATCGACCTTCTCCACACTCTCTTTATAAGATAATATGTGAATATCCTGATCTACAAAAAACTTTACGTTTGTCCGTAATTTATGTCTCAGAGTGCTCTTTATACCACACATTGAAGTATCAAAACCGGCTAATAAAATCCGGAATAAAACTAAATTAATATTTAAAAAAATGTGATCGTCAAATTAAATCTATGATCACGACATATTTTATTAACTTTGATTGTTAAAGAAAGAAAGAAATTTGACATATCACATGTGACTATTTATGTTCAATTAATCCATAGGCCTGAACCCCGGAGCTAGTAAAATCTGTGTTTCTGAGTTACAGATTAAATAAATGTCACTGACATATGTTGGAAAGATTACATTTTACTATTGGTTAAGTGCCAATATAAGCGTTCATATAATTCATAATGTGAATTGCCTTTTATACTATAGTAATTTAGTATACTATAGATTGATTTCAAAATGAATATTCTTGGAGAACGAGTACTTCATTTTCGAACAAGATATCACATAACCATTTGGTGAGTACTGCAATAAGTGATACGGTTTCACGTATGTTACAGATAACTTCAATAATAAACGTTAATATTTTTGTATTTCACATTCAAGGTCGTTTTCAATGTCGTTTTAGTTTGTATACAAAGCACGAAATATATTTGACGTCAGTGATTCGATTTCGTGACATGATTCACAGCTAAATCCAAATATCCAGCGTAGTAATGACCATAATGAAATTAAAGTTTTATTAAAGTAAACCTGTTTGTCATGAATAAAGAGTGAAGCTTGGCAATTTAATTGCCGGTTTAAGTAATTAATGTACCCTTCGGCTCGTCTACACTTTTAATAAAAAGCGGAAAGGTTTTTTATAACTAAACCGATTGCAAAGACTCTTTCAAAGATTCTTTCATAGTTATATATAGCCAAGGCATGTACAGATCTACTCACGATTACAACAGAGAAAAAATTTATCAGCACGAGCCGAAATGTATATTTTTATGAAGGTAAAATATGTACACAAGAAGCCACCGAATGTTTCAGTACATTGTCGTGTGGCTGATAAACTATTGCCTACTTATCCAATGCCAAACAAAATTTGCTTTTGTTACCAGTGTCTGCCAGCTGAAAATATTGAATATCCTAACGGCGTAAAGCGCAACCTTAATTTGAGTAAAAAAAAAGCGTAGGTAGGTGTCAGTTAGTGTGAGGGCGGAACTGTCGAGTGCTCCAATTGCCGCAATGTAGTCGCCCCAGTTTGAGTCACCTCCAAATATAACATCCCGGCAATTAGGGACAATGACTTTTTTCGAATGTATCACTATCACAACATCTATATTCAGTGGGAGACATATTTAGTAATATTAAACAAAGCCATTTGTTTTCAAATTACAATTCTTGCTCCTTTTTCGATTAAAACAAACTGTTCCATGTTCATCCATCAGCCATCTTTAAATAAGATTTCACAATATTTTTAAATAACTTCGCATTGAGGATGAATACACATTTATTACCAACATGACTTCCTAACAGATCTCGAAAAAGGGACGGTTCAGAAAAAACATGGGATCTTTAATTAAAGATTCTTATAAAAAAATATTTTAGCATACTAGCATACCTGTAACCTAACAGATATCAATAAAATGCACTTAAAAACCTGCAGTAACCCTTAAAGGTGATGCACCTAGATTACGATTAATCATTTACATGCCACTTCAAAGCCTGATCAGTGAACAAAGAGACTAAACTGTAGGAAAAGGACAAAATACCTATATACTATTGTGTTTATAGGAGTTATAATTATAGGTAAATACACGAAACAATCTTGGAGCTTATTGAACATTTTCCCTGTCAAAAATGGAGGCGGACACGATAAAAGGTACGTCGGCGTGCTGTTAATGTATCGGAGTGAAAACTACTGATAGCAATAATGGGACGAAAGCGTATTGAACGATCGATGTTTGTGATGTAATTGTTTTATAATTGAACTATTTTCTGCCGGCGATTTAACGAATATTGAACGTGAAGTACTAGAATATTCCGAGTGCGATATTTAATGCTTGTTGTGCCGTTTTATAATACATAGTAATAACTTACCTCGAACACGGTATGCGATGGTCACTCGGTAAATTTAAATGCGACTTTAGTATTCAATATGAGTGTATTACGTAGAACAAGGGATGGTCACCCGCTGCTTCTAGCGCCGGCGAAACCTGATGTGCCGTGATACGTTGCGGCCTCTATCGGTCGCTGAAGTACATAGACCTCCTAATTTTCCAGAGACGCCATTTCATTATTTTATAACTATTTGATTTATATTGCTGTTTTTTCAATTAAAAAATACTGTAAAAAAAAATTTATACGTAAATTATCATTTGCAATTTACAAAACGTCTTTTCCACGTGTAAAAAAAAAAAAAAAACAGTAAAACCATACCACTGGAACTTTAATTTAAAACATATAATTTTACTTTGAGGAAACTTTCTATTATTTTTGATATCATAAGCTAATGTAACATATCAGTGGTTTAAAAGTTCTTAATGTCTGTGTCTGTTTATTCATAGCACTAAGCGAGGGTGCGTCCTGCGCCCTGAAATTGATGCGCGCGCACCTTCTACAGGGCAATTCCCTACATCGAGATTTCGACAGAGCCTACAAAGAAAAATAACTCTATCTCGCTTACCTATCCATCGGAACGAAAAACATTATAATCTGGACGTAATTTTTAGACGCTCAATGCATTAGATTGTAAACAAATAATTATATACTAAAAGTTGGTATCTCAATTTAACTAGTCTAATTAAAAATTGTTACAAAAAAAAAAGAAAAACCAACCAGAATTGTATCAAGTCAATGTATATATGTATATGTAGCCTAGTGGTCAAGGTGCTCCTTTCGTTTCACAGAACGCGAATGACCTCGGTTCGATCTCTGGTGCAAAGACCACTGAAATTGTGAATAACAATTTTAAGTGTGGTATTTACCACGTGCTCGACGGTGAAGGAAAACACCGTGAGGAAACCTGTATGTCCGAAAAATAATAAAAAATATTATTATGAGGATATGTGTAGCCCGGCAATCCGCACTGGAGCAGCGTGGCGGGCCTTCCCGGCTCCAATACCCTCACAGATATTTGTGAGGATGCCTTTGCCCAGCTGTGGGCACTTAAAAGCGGCTACTTTACTTTACTTTACAATGTATTGTATATTATGTATTTTAATGTATTGACAAAGATAAACAGAAAGTACTTAATGGATTAATGGAAATATGCTTTAAGGATAGCTATGTAAAAATACTTCCTTTAGTTTTTTCGTAATCTTGTCTGTTTCAATGGTAATATATAAGCATACATAATACCATTGATCCTGTTAGGGTTGATCATATAACCAAAACTCAAAAAAGACCCAAGAGACGGAGTTGTGTAGTGTCTATAATAATATAAATAAGCATTCATCTATATTTCTGAGCAGACCATTATCGTTATACTGATTATAGACTACAACTTGTAATTTGTGAATTCTACTTCAGATTTCACAAATTACAAGGGCAATAATATGAGGACCAGTAATCAAGACTTTTAACGAACGATACGAACGGAACGATAACTTCTTAGCAGGCGGGAGTGTATTACTGCTAGACGTGAGTGCTGCACTGCTCACCTGGAGTGAGTTAGTAACGTTAGTGGCAGGTGCCAAGTCTTGACAAGGTAAGTTAAGGTACATCGAAGGTGAAACACTGAAAGGCTTCATAAGATGTTTTCTAGAAGTCTGAATGAAAAGCGAAGCATTTTAAGTCTCTTAGAACACATTGTCCAAAGTCTTTATATGCTTTTAACAGAAATGTTGCAATGTCCTTCTATTGTATGACTAGTAATCTCTCTCCAACTCGAGTGAGGCTGGGTAGTACAGTCGTGCTATCACTTGATTTTATTTATTACTCTTCAATTGTAAAAAAATAGATTTAAACAAAATGTTTAATTTCTATATATCTTTGTTTTCCACACATGACAAATGAACATTTCTTGCTCTCTTTCTCTCTTTACCATATGATATATTTTTAACTCTAAATTTAACTCACTTTATACAACATGGTTCTAGCAAAATATTTGGTTTGAGTTTGTTTTTCCACTGCCTACATCACATACGGTTATTGCGACGTAAGGGCAAGCCTTTTCATAATCGGCAACGGGCACCTCATGTAGTCGGTCAATTGTTATAATTCTGCGGTCGATATTAACGGTAGTGTTGAAGAAATCCATCTATTGATTTTTATAAAATGAATGTAAAACGTACAAAAATTAATAATTATCATCCAGTTATATTCCAGTTTAGTTATTAAATATGAATCAAACCATTCTTAATTTAAATAACAGTACACAGAGAAATACATCAAATTATAAAAATGTATTATTATGTATGGATTAGAGATTTTAATCCAAAATTTTCACAAGTGCAAAATGTATCATATTCGTATATCAAACCTATTGCTGATGATTCACCGTACCTGTAAAAAATTAAAAAAGTAAGTTATTAAATTTGCATAATGTTTTATATTGTCGATTAATTAATTGTTGTCTTTTTTATTTTTAAAGTTGGAAAATCATACAACACAGAATGTAAAAAAAATATATCTGTCGGTTTATACAAAAAGATTTCATTTGAAAGCTAGCATTTTAATCCTAAGTCTAATCTTATCTTTGATTTACAATTATGTTTCACAGTAATCGCAATATTCAAAGTCCATACGGACAAAGTTGCGAGCAATGTCTGTCTGTACGCATGTACACAAGTTGTGAGCAATGTTTGTGTCTGATGATAACGGATTCTAGTACATTTTTTAATATATTTTTTACATTATTTAACTTTGAATAATTTATATATATATTCAGCATAAAAACACCTACGAGTATAAACTACTAAATATTTGTTACAAGTTGCAGTACACGGCGTTCGCGTGGTGGCGTATGGTGGTTATTTCCTATTTTAATTCAAATACTAAACATAGGTGTCTCAAAGCACCAGCCAGCATGACTAGTCTGTAGGATTTGAGTTTGTATAGTCTGCCATCATTCGATCGCCTGTGCCTCCTTTGTTGGCTAGCAGGTGAGGTTGGCATTTGGAAAAAGGACGGTATATTCGCCCCTACACCTTATTCTTATTTGATTAAATTCTTATGAATTTTCCGAAAGTTAAAAATACAAAATGTAATCGCTCTTTTGTGAACACGGACTGTAGTATACTGATTAGAAGTTACCATGTATGTAGTCATTAAGTAGTGTTCATGGTGATGAACATAATTAATATGTTGTTCTCTCCGCGGCTTAGCTTGAGTTGAATTCGGGTTAGCAATGTCCTCTAGAAAATCACTTTAGAATTCAAAAGAAAGTTTCACAGTTTAGGAGCGTAAGATAATCTGTCTCCATTATCCCTTGAGTATCCTCTCGTGGCCTTCAGAATTATCTCATATACTCGCATATCAGAAATAAACGTTCAAGGGCGATGGCGGGTTGGTATCTGGTGATGCGATCGCCCGCCAGACAACCGTGGCGGTGACGACAAATGTCCACTACCTACCGCATAATAAAGAACAGGTGCGATTCAAACTCGCGTACTGAGTTCTGTATAAATACAAAATATATCTGTGTTATATTTACAAAAAAAAGATGTTTTCTTTCATTCAGTAACAAGTTCAACTCACAGTACATATTTTTAATCCAGCTCCAAAATAATCTTAAACATTCAGAAGAGGCTCAATATTTGGGAGAGTTTTGGAGCTGGTAAGAACCCGTCACGCTGCTCAAGTACTGGTTAGTGGCCTTCACATATCCTCGAAATGGTGACGATGGTGAAGAAATCGGATATTTTTTTACTTCCTACAAATGCAGGTTTCCTCACGATGATTTCCTTCAACGTTGTGCACGTGGTAAATTCAGCACTTAATATGGCGGTTAGCAATTTTAGTGGTGACGACATCGGGGATTGAATTCAAGTAACTCTCGTATTATGAAATTATAGCATGCGCCCTGACCCCTAGACTAAGTCAGACTATGTGACAGTAAGTAATTATAAAGATGACATTTTCCCGTATATAGATTCCCGTTTATTACTTTTGATGCCTATGTAACTGTCTTTTTATAACAAATCCATAAACAATACTGTAAAACTCCCTTATCTCAGCAACCAAATGTGATAAAGACTTGGAATTGCATATATTGTGTATTACGTAGTACGGGCACAGACTGATATGCTTGTCTTTAATATAGAAAAAGAGCCAGAGACCTAGATTTTGGTACAGATATGGAGATTTGGTATAGTTTGGTAAGTTCATCTTGTGTCCTAGAGGTGCATGAGAAAGGTTTTATAAAAATTTTGTTGAGTTGTCTAAAAATGACCTTGGCAGGATATAATGTATAATTTAGTAGAAAAGTCGTCAGAAATTAATGGTTATCAATGGTATAATTTATTGTGTTTTATTTAAATGAAAAAGTAAGTCTTGTACATTTCGTTTTCGTGCAACATCTGCTAAGTGCTATTTCCTACAACCTACTGAAATACTTATAATACATTAGATCACCCAATTTTGCTGGCATTGTTGCGTGGGCTAGGATGGTAAGTTACACAGAACGCGTAACTGAAAAGTCCTTGGAGGTTACGAGCGTTACTTGTGATGCAGGGCTTCTGTCTTTTAGAGACCAAAATTCGGGACATCACATAATAGATCTAACATTAAATGTGTGGTAAAAATGACGGATGCTTATTATAAGGTTTGTATTTTATTTGAATTTAAATACATTAAGACTTTGTAGCACTTTTTAATAATATAGTGAAAGTAGTTCTAAAACCGTAGTATATTTCTAGAACAATTCTATTTGGTTTGTCATATTATTTCTTTATCCACTTGCATACTTTCACATGGATTTTCTTGATAGAACAATACAACACTGCAAGTACAAAACAAACTGACTTAAGAGTATCAAAAAGTACAAAGATTAGAATTGAGCTACCTTCCGTAATATTATAACGATTTATGTTACCTACCAACTTATTACTTCTAAAAGTAAAGCTTGATCTCAGTGCCATTTTTTTTAAAAGGCTAGGAACATTCACTATGTTTTTTTGGCAGATGTTGAAGACCTCGCTTAAGAAGCTTATTGGAAGTGATTTAAATCTATACCAATAGAAGAATTAATCATACAATTTAATTAGTTACGTACTCGTGTATAGGAATATCCTACAGGATTTAGGAATGATAGAAACTATACAATAGCGTTTGGAACCAGGAAACGTTTCGCAAGTGCGTGTTTGCGTGTTCCTCCCCGTTTGGAACCCGCAAACTGTTCGTGCTGGTGATACGGCGCTTTATGGCGCTACGCATAATATCTAAAAATGTGTAAGCACCCTTTTTTTGTTTTTTATCGCCCAATCAATAACATCTTACTGGGTCTGTGTAATTATTTCCGACTTTGTACTTAAGAATAATTTACACATGCTATTGTTGTCAGTCGATGAAATTTCATTATGGATATATACATATTCATGAAAACCCAGAGAATGCTGTAAGGTGAAACCGGTCGCTTCGTTATATCAATAAAAAAAATGTATTGTGAAACTATTAGAAGAGTTTATAATAATGGCCGGTTTGCACTTAATTTAGATGCTTATGCTTATGCTGATTAGCCTTATGCTATTTATATTAATTTAAATTTGATGCACCTATCACCACATTTCTTCACGCCCTGGGTTGACTGTTAGAGAATGCCAAAAGGCATTAAGTCCGCCTTTTGTAATCCTTTTGGTGTACATAATAAAGTGTAAATAAATAAAAAGTATCGGAATCGGATCATTTAATTCCGATGAAGCTGAAATGTTGAGCGATGTCAAGAGATGGTGTGATTATATAAAATTTGGATTTGTTTTACAGCTAAATGGGAAGTCAACTAAAAAATAAGGCAAAGTTCACCAATGGAACCTTGTCAAGGGTACGGCCCTTACATATATTAATTACACATAACTACATGTTTTAAATACATAATACAATAATTCAAATACATTGCAGATTTGCCTTCTGAACAGGAAAAGTTTTAATCACAGAAAAGGTAACCCAAATTAGTTTCTTGAGTTCTTATTATTGCCAAAGATTAGATAACAGTTACTACGTGAATAATACTTACATATCACCACTTAGCCGTTTGATCAAATAATATAGAAATTATCTAAATTTATGACGACAACTGGGTCGGACTGGATAAATCTTTTGAGTTCGTTGTCGTAATACGAAATCCTAAAAATAAAATACTGTATTTTCGTTATTTTCACACAGATTCGTTATTACATAGAGCGCCATCTTCGGAAAGTAAGACAAAGTCAGGAAAATAATAATAGTTTATATTAGCGCCATCTAGGTAATATTTTGATGAACTATGACGCTGAATAATTCTGTTTGTAAAAGTCGTGGTGAGAATTTCCTTTGTATTAGCCTTTAAAATAGTTTAGTATAGACTGTCGTTACAAGGTGGCGCTGTTTGCAGTCGAGTTACTTTCTGTACAAATTATGTCTCGTTCCGTGAACATCGTACAAGTCGCTTAAGGAAAATGCTTGGAAAACCTCATGCCTCCATCAGATAACGGAATAACTGTCTAGAATGTGCCCGAAACTTAAATTACTAGGTCATTTACCGGAGGTGCAAAGGTCAGAAACTGCGGCCTCCAATCCGTTTGCCAATGTGGCAAATTCTCCTTACTTCAGCTATGGCTGTACTGTGTACAGATTAGTAGTTGTTATAAAAAATATACAGATCTCATGTAACTTACATTAGGTGTAGATACCTAATAATTTTCATTAAAAATAACATGACATTCATGACCACATACATGCGATGTAAAATTATAGTAATAATAACATCTAGGTAATGTTATAAATATCACACTACCCTATGAACATTACAATAACCAAAAAGTTTAGTAATCCAAACAGGGGGTATTGCTTATTTATTATATATAATGTGTTTATTTAAAACGTGGTAGAGCCAAGCGGCGGATTTTGCTGCTGCTGCTCCACCTTGCCATCCCTCTCCTTATCCTCCCTCCCATCTCCCAAATACCCTAAAAGGCCGGCAATGCACCTGCAGCACCTCTGGTGTTACAGATGTACGTGGTGCTTGTTTGCTGCTATTCCCATAAAAAATAAATATTTATATTTCATTGTTATTGAACGCACTTATAACCGAACAAAGGGGGTCCCTTTGTACGGTTATAAGTGCATAACACTTACTACCCTAGTTTTTAACCCTTTTGGCACGTCTACTTCCGCAGGGAATGGCTGAGGAATAAAAAACACTTCAAAATTCATAATATTCAGCTGCCTTTTCCACTTGTCAACCAAATAAAAAAGGTTGTGATGCTTCTTCTTGGTTTTTTGTATTTTCCCCATTAACACTGTTTGCGAGAAATACAACTGGGCCTGGACAATTACATTACACAGATACAAGTATCTACCGAGGAACTCAATCAGCAGTGAATTCACAACTGTTCCGTAAAAGTAACATACATATATAATATCAAAACAATTTATAGTATAAAATCAATCATAAATTTCAAATTAGGAAATTTCTTTTCGCAAACATATATATATATATATATATAGGAGATGGTTTTCGACTACTTTACGAATATAATAGGGATAGTTTGAAAGTTATAATCTTATTTTATCCTTTCCGATAAATAATTCCTAAACCCGTCATTTTTTTGTAAAAATGCACATACACTTGACCCGAATACCGTCTACCTCTTGGTGGTGAGCAGCTTTTATATTGGAAGAGCCCTAGATTTTATCGGTCAGGAGATACCGACACAAACTTAAAATCCAATGTCTCTTTCGTTTTATTAAAAAGTTTACTCCGCTTCTTAAAAAATGTCTTTATCACATAGACTTTATCTGATTGTTTTTCGTTCATAGTAGTATTTTATAATGAGTATGCTTCGGTAGCTACATGAGACTATTTTTATGGCTCTATACCTTTAATTGTTCTCCTCTCATGTTTTGGATAAAAAAATTGAGGAAGGGATATTACGTAGGTACCCACTCAGTAGGTAAGAGCGATTCCCACTGAGCATCTAACACCTGCGTCTTTTCCTCAGAATCCTCATTACGAAATGTATCGAAAAAAAGTGTGTCACATGTGTATTAAATAATCTCTGTAATGTCAATTTATTATGTTTTAATAATTTCTCATTAGTACCTAGGCGACCGAGCATCGAACTGCGTCTTTCAACTTTGCCAATTATGAAATACCATCAGTTGAAGAGTTCTGTGTTCCGCATAATGAGATTACTAACGAAGCACCACGCTCTGAACATATCGATACCTCAATATTGATAATATACATATGAAATGGCACATTTATTCATTTTTATTAATAATTATTTTAATCATACGTGTGCAAACAATAAACTTGGAAAGTAAAACATTATCTAAATTCAAAATTTTATCGAAATCGTTAGAGGCGTTTCCGAGAAACCAATAACATATTTATTAATATATATATCTATATATATATATATATATATATACGAGCAATTCTTATATATGTACAAGAATTGCTCGTTTAAAGTATTAAGAATATATCTTTACAAATTTATAGAAGAACCGCAAAGAGGATTAATTTTGCTGTTCACTTATATAAGAAATGTCAAACTTCTTTCGTTGAAAAATATTTTCTTACTTCCTTTTCATTCCTTTTCAGTACAGAAGCCTAACAGGTAGGCGGTAGTATGTAACAGGAAAGAAGAGAAACACACGAACTTTAAGATTTTTTTAACAATTACTTATAGTAACTGAACGATATTAAATTAACTTTCTCAATTTAATTCATAAGTATATTAAAGCCAACTGTTCCACACACATTTTGCGTATGTCATGGGTTGGCAAGTGCAGTGGGGCACTAGTCAGTAGGATTTGGGTTCAGCAAACTCGGATGTACTTTTCGCCTTTATTCGATCGCCAAAGCATTGTTTATTAGCGACATGGTGCAACGTGCAGGTGCTGTTGGAAATTGGAGACAAATATGACATATTCTTCCTTAGACCTCCAATTAACGATAACGTATAAATATTGACTTAGACGTGTTCATAGCATTAAGAACTTGATTTATAATAAACTAAAAGAAATAAGAAACAAAACAAGCGTAACAAGCGTAAACAAGTTTTTTTAATAATGATTTTGCAATTCAACAACACACCGCATTATGCAACTAGTACTAGTGATCTCATGGCTACTATGCAAAGCATCCGTACATACCGCCGACTATACGCTATTATTTTTTTCGTTTTGTACATAAGTAAATTATGTTTATAAAGCAAAAATATCTGATTAATAAGGAAAAAAAATTGAGCATCGCAGTGTTAAGTTATTTTGTGTATCATTTTGTTATGTATGTGTTTGTATATGTTAACAGAACAGAGTTTTCAGATGAATAATACTGAAAGAATATAGATAATTATTAATATTTTTTATAAATAGACAAATCTCTTACCAACTTTATCTCCAAAGATCAACTTCAACTGTCGAATCCGAAATGCACTTAAACTTAAACTTAGCAAAGCTGACCGTAGATAAGAAGGATAATAGAAAACGACCGCAAACCTACAAACACATCACAAATCAAGAATTTAAATAGAATCATGATGCAAGATATAAGGAAATATTGTTAATTCATCTGTCCGGACTTCACCTAACTAGAAAATGGAATATTAGTTACTTGTTACACTGATAGTACGTGAGTGGCCTGAGTTCGATCCTCGATGCTGACACTATTTTTTTTAATAGAAGCGCCGGATTACCACTAACTCGGCAGGAAAATATTATAGGTATATCTCGATAAATGATGTTAAAACAATTTACCATAATATGAAAACACAAAACACTTAAGCTGCGCGACTCTTCTCGGCTCTGGATGTTTCTACAAAAATATTATGATGCTAATCGCACCTTTGGAAAGAAACATCAATAAGAAATAAACAAATAGATGACCTTTTTATATTGTCAAGCTAAATATATATGTATTTTGTATCCGAACAAGTCGCGTTCCAAGTGAGTCGGCCTTCGGGTATCGTCACGTTTGAGAACAAACTAGTGTGATCTCTTACATCATGCAGTAGAATTACCTAAACACTGTTTAGCATGATTAACTCCAATTTTCGGCGGCTGCCACTATATCTATTATTATAAAGTATATAATAAATTAATATCACCTTGACTAGGTACATATATATATCTTTTTTTTTATTTCTACCTAGCCTGTTCCCGCTTTGAGCCAGAGTCTGCGTTATTGTAGGAATACACCTGGATTTTGCCCGGTCTTTGAGCATCCTTAACAAAAAGATCGTTGGAAGACATGTCATTGTGTATGACCGCGCATATTTAGGCGGCCATGAGTTCGCTAACCCCGTAACTCCAAGGCCAAACATTTGTTCCCAACGTAGTACTTAGACCTACTGAGGCCATATACTTACTTTGACTACACAGCGGATATCTTCCCTTAGTTTCGGCGAAATGTTTGTTTGTGTTGGCTTAAATTGGCTTTAATTTTGACTTCATTCGTACAGGCACGATTTGTGCCTAAATTCTATATTTGGGATATTATAATAAAAGTGACAGGATCAAAGTGAAAGGCGGAACTAACTGCATCCTTTTCAAAGTGTGAAAAATAGTTCGACTTATATAAAGTTGAACTATTTTTATAACCGTCATAGAATTGCTTCTTCAACTCTCTGTGTACATTGCCATAACTTAAAACTGGTTTAGTCTGGCTGATAAAACGAAAACTTTACATAAGGTTTACTCTATAGAGATAAAGAGTACCATGCATCCGCTGTTTCGTAAAACATATCCCTGATATACACGTTTAAAGTAAATAGGTAGATAGAAAGATAGATAGGTACATACGTATAAGTACATACAGGTACAAACAATCTTTACCAGGTACACATATGTGACCTAATTACCAGTGGTGAAAATTTTTGGGTTACAGATCATTGAAAGAAAAACGGAACCCATATAGAATCACGTTAAGGTACGGCACCCTCTGAAACATGAGTCGAAATTACGAAATATTTTTTCTGATGTTGTAAATTAGAAACGGTAAAAAAATAAAGACCAAGGTTTAATGCAATAGTTACTCTTCTGAATTTTAGAAAATGCATCAGTTGCAAGCGGCTATCGTAAATGCCTTATGGGACTAGTATTTCCAATAGACAAGTCACTGATGTCATAATTTGTATGTCTTTATCCAGTAATTTCGACTTTCCAGTGGGGGTCTCGGATATGATTTGTAATTCTTGAGTGTAATTACTCACTATTTGTTGCGTAAAATATTAATTATCGGATGGAATTAATTGTATACACATATAATAGACCTGACATTACATTGACTACTAGCGAATGCCCGCGAATTTGGTCGCGTAAAAATTTTATCGCTTAGCAATTTACCTTCTGTACACGTATAATAAAATTATAATAGTGCCATTGGGCACATTGCGAAATTATTATTTAGGACAGCGCGGAAGAGCATTAAAGTAAACATGTTAATGAAACTTTAACAAGCAGAACAGCGTTGTGCAAAATTGTATGTTTATGAACTAGTTTAGCCATTATGTCTGGCGTACCATTATGTCTGGCGTATGTGGACTATGAGAAAGCCTTCGATTCAGTCGAAATTTGGGCGGTGCTACAGTCTCTCCAGCGGTGCCAGATAGACTCTCAGTATATCGAAGTGCTGAGGTGTTTGTACAATGAGGCTACGATGTCTATCCGAGTACAGAATCAGAGTACGAAACCAATCCAACTGCAGAAAGGTGTAAGACAGGGTGATGTCATATCCCCGAAACTCTTCACCGCTGCATTGGAAGATGTTTTCAAGCAGCTGAACTGGAAAGGATACGGTATCAACATCAATGGCGAATACATCACTCACCTTCGATTTGCCGACGACATAGTTCTTATGGCAGGATCGCTGGAGGAGCTTAGTACAATGCTCAATGACCTCAATAACGTCTCCCAACAGGTTGGTCTTAAGATGAACATGGACAAGACGAAGTTCATGTCAAACGTCCATGTCACACCAATACCGGTTGTTGTTGGGAACAATAGGCTCGAAGTTGTAGACGAGTACGTATACCTGGGACAAATTATCCGATTAGGTAAGTCCAACTTCGACTCAGAGGTCAATCGACGAATCCAACTCGGCTGGGCTGAGTTCGGGAAACTACGTCATATCTTCTCGTCGAGTATACCGCAAAGCCTCAAGACGAAAGTATACAATCAGTGCGTGTTGCCAGTGATGACATACGGATCTGATGAAAGGGCTATGCTCGGTGTTTCTCTGCGTGATAGAGTCTGCAACGATAATATCCGCAGCAGAACTAAGGTAACCGTCATAGCCGTAAAGATCAGCAAGCTGAAGTGGCAATGGGCCGGCCACATAGCTCGCAGAACTGACAACCGCTGGGGAAAAAGGGTCTCGAGTGGCAGCCACGTACGGGCAAACGCAGTGTGGGACGACCCCACAAGATGGAGTGACGACCTGCGCAGTGTTGCGGGAAGTCGATGGATGCAGGTGGCTCAGGACCGTGCTTCGTGGCAATCTTTGGGGAGGCCTATGTTCAGCAGTGGACTTCTAATAGGCTGAAATGATGATGATGATGATGATGATGATGATGATGATGATGATGATGATGATGATGATGATGATGATGATGATGATGATGATGATGATGATGATGATGAACTAGTTTAGCCATTATGTCTGGCGTATGTGGACTATGAGAAAGCCTTCGATTCAGTCGAAATTTGGGCGGTGCTACAGTCTCTCCAGCGGTGCCAGATAGACTCTCGGTATATCGAAGTGCTGAGGTGTTTGTACAATGAGGCTACGATGTCTATCCGAGTACAGAATCAGAGTACGAAACCAATCCAACTGCAGAAAGGTGTAAGACAGGGTGATGTCATATCCCCGAAACTCTTCACCGCTGCATTGGAAGATGTTTTCAAGCAGCTGAACTGGAAAGGATACGGTATCAACATCAATGGCGAATACATCACTCACCTTCGATTTGCCGACGACATAGTTCTTATGGCAGGATCGCTGGAGGAGCTTAGTACAATGCTCAATGACCTCAATAACGTCTCCCAACAGGTTGGTCTTAAGATGAACATGGACAAGACGAAGTTCATGTCAAACGTCCATGTCACACCAATACCGGTTGTTGTTGGGAACAATAGGCTCGAAGTTGTAGACGAGTACGTATACCTGGGACAAATTATCCGATTAGGTAAGTCCAACTTCGACTCAGAGGTCAATCGACGAATCCAACTCGGCTGGGCTGAGTTCGGGAAACTACGTCATATCTTCTCGTCGAGTATACCGCAAAGCCTCAAGACGAAAGTATACAATCAGTGCGTGTTGCCAGTGATGACATACGGATCTGATGAAAGGGCTATGCTCGGTGTTTCTCTGCGTGATAGAGTCTGCAACGATAATATCCGCAGCAGAACTAAGGTAACCGGCATAGCCGTAAAGATCAGCAAGCTGAAGTGGCAATGGGCCGGCCACATAGCTCGCAGAACTGACAACCGCTGGGGAAAAAAGGTTCTCGAGTGGCAGCCACGTACGGGCAAACGCAGTGTAGGACGACCCCCCACAAGATGGAGTGACGACCTGCGCAGTGTTGCGGGAAGTCGATGGATGCAGGTGGCTCAGGACCGTGCTTCGTGGCAATCTTTGGGGGAGGCCTATGTTCAGCAGTGGACTTCTAATAGGCTGAAATGATGATGATGATGATGATGATGAACTAGTTTAAGGGGTGGAATAGTCATAGAGAGAGAGAGATAGGAGAGGTGACAAATAATCATTTTTTTAGCCTTGATGCTACTGGCCACCAGGGTCAATTTGTGTTAGTTTATACTTAACATATTGAAGATAGTTATTCGGCCATCTAATCTATCAGAGGTCAAGATATTCGCAATATTAAGAACTCGTGGTCGATTTTTGCCACCTCCGACTACAACTGGCAGTAGTCAACTGTATTTGTTTGCCAATCCATTTAAGGCACGCCAGCTTTTGTCGACTGGCACAGAAATAGGAACGGCTATGTGCCATAGAGAACCCTGAGATTCACACATTGTTTTAACAGTTATTATTTTATTTTGTAAGTGTCGCGGTTTTGTACCTGTAGATATATTTTCCTTTAAAATTATAAGTTTTTGCAATAGAATATGTAATAATGTAGGTCAATCTGGAATGTGAAACTTTATAACAGAAAACTTTTTTATGTCTTATAAACTTATAATCGATGTAGTTCGTGATACTCAAACTGGCATTCATTCTTTTTAATCACGATCAAGATAGTAATCAACCTGTTCAAGATCTTTTCTGGAATATAATCTAGAAAATTACCATATTAATTTAAAAAGATATTTAGAAAGATCCTTATCCAGGTACAGTTCCAGGACATATGGAATGTTCGATTCTTAAAAATAAATAGAAACCTGGGCGATGCTTAAATAGACTTAGCATTGGAAATCAAAAACGCTTTATTTTCAGCCGATGTTCATTTTAGTATAGTTTTAATTGTCAAGCTGATTGAAGAGACTCACGCAATGTCGCGAATAAATTGCACTAATCGCTGCCATTGTGCCGCGCAATGGAACGGGTTCAGCGCGAAGGCGGTAATTTTGTCTTTATTTAATTCCAATTTAGACCACGTACAATAAATAAACCATGAAAACCAAGTTAAGAAGTTTAAAAATACTGTTTGTCCAAATTAAGTCCATGTTTATAGTTTGCGTCAATAATAAAATAGGTATTTATTATTACTTCAACTCTCCTTTGTTTCTCGCAGTACGTTAAACCACTGCTGTTCTTTGTCTAGTAATCATACATTATTAGTGGTTCCTATTTATAATTTATAATAGTATATTTCATTTAGAGATGAGAAATCCTGACAAAACCTTGAATGCTCGTAAGAAATGCTGACTTTAAAAAATACATGTACAAGTCTTCTTCAAACTAGCACAGATTTCAATCACTACTTTATTTTGTCGGAAGTCTCTTTAATTTATATTTTATTTTTAATTTTGTTTATCCAACTACAAAGCCAGACATCTTATTACACATATCGGATTCAAACAATCGTCCAAATGTTTTTATGTGGTGTTTGTTATGTTTATAGCAACCCCACTTGACCGAGGTCTGTGCCAGGGTATGCTTTTATATCCATAAGCGTCGATTAAATGTGCACACGGTTTTGTTGCGGAAAAACCAACGTAATGATACTTTAGCTATATTAATTATTGTTAAATGTTAATAGAGTTACAGTCTGTTAAAAATTGCTTAATGTTACAACGTATAATTATTTAATCATACTTTTTAATAATAAGTCGATTGCAGGATCTGGATAAAAATCATTACCTACTTATGTGGCAATCTTATTCTATTGTAAAAATATTTCATAATTACAAATATAAATAACAAAACGAAGCTTGGAGAAGGCGAAGAAAGAAGTGAACGCGTGCCTACATAAATTAATAAATAATTAATGTTTCCGTTTGCAATATCCTATTCCTATCCACTTCAAAAAGTGACCTGGAACAGTTGTAGGTGGGAGATGCGCGTGCCCCGAACTCGTCCGGCAATTTACCAATCACCGTGAAGCCCTGATGTTAGATAAAAGAGATGGATGTTAATCAGCGCGCACACGCATTGCGCGACGTGATGAAACAATCCAAGTTCGGGGTTAAAACAATTGAATGATAGGTATTTTCCATTTGTGAAATCATACATCCGGCATACGTCGATGATTTTTTGAATTATATGTTTCATCTTTATATTATTAACTCGGAACAACAAAATTTGTAAAGATTAATCACGTAACTATTGAGTACCTGTTAGTACATAACGTATTAAAGAAGAGTTACAGAATACCAATTATTGACAAAATGGTAGCCAAAAATAAATAGGAGTAAATATTAAATTAGAATATAGCTAAAATTGGAAAAAACTCTGTAAACAAACTAGAGCAATAGACAACTTAACCTAGTCGTCTATGTGACTAAACCTAAAAATTAGTCTGTTAATCTTAAATTCGTATATTTTATTGTGATCGCTGCAACTAAAAACTTAAAGCATGAAATTAAAAATAACTTGAACACCTAATACAAAAAAATGCGGGTATAAACGTATTCAGTAAATAATAATATTAGCCCTTAAGAGTATCTTCGAGACACCATTGTTTAGTTTACAGTTCATTAACTGAGTTCATTGTGTAGTTTCGGAAGCCGCCTCTGCCGCTCCCAGCGGCATCACAACACTGTGGGGGCCTCTCCTAATACTATCTACAATCGATTAAAAAAAAACAATGTGTACATATCAATGCTAAACTTCTAATTTTACTAAATCTCTAAAGAAACACTAATATAATAAAACTGATACCTGTATTTATAAATTAACGTCACTGAGTCTTAAATTAATAAATAAACTTAATATACTATAATAAACTGAATGTGAAAAACTGTTAGCAATAATTAAACATGTTAACTATATTAGCTGTAACAGAAACAAATATTAAATAGAATATTTACATACTTTATTGTCTTTGGCTACAGCCAAACAATTTACAATATGAATCAAAAATATCAATATAATCAAAAACTACAAAACCACTAAGTCACACCAAAAATTGCTTTCTATATGAATGCCGTAGATTTATTGTTTTTCATTATACCATCATAATACTATACAAAATTTACTACCTGGTCTATGAAATGCATGAGATTTTGCAATTCCATGTTTTTTACATGTATTTTATTAAATAGCGCTACTAGTACTATCTATTTGAGAGCATAAATAAAAGCAGTTAATGTTTCATATGGTTTAAATGGCGGCTTTGTGTAAAGCGCAATATTTACATACCACTAAAGTTGTTATCGAGAAACGACGAGGTTCATTAAAATTAATAGTCCCTCATTAACAAAGCATACTTACTACAGTAATAAGGCAGTAGTTTTGATCGACCTTAATAAATACAACAGTGCTTAGTTATTGCGTGGTCTGTTGCTTTGGTCTGTGGTGCACCAGCACGTACTCTGGGTATAATTTAATCCACATTACAACTAATTTATGAATCCTACGTTGCTTACTTATGACCTATTGCTACCTTCAGCTTAAAATAAATAGCATAGTGTAATAATTTGAACATAACGTAACGACCATATGGCCCTAAGGGCAGCGCACTACGTGCCTGCTTTGTCTTAGCGTTCCTTTTAGCCAAAATTTTTTTGTATTTTGTATAGTTGTACAACAACACAAATAATTGATTTACTTACGACTCTTGACGTATTTCACTTTTTTATTATACTTAATCAGACATTACGTTGCGGAAATATAGTTAGCAGTTGTCAACTGCGCCGGAGATATTATAGTGCTGTAAATGTACGCGCAAACACAGAGGTAGGCTTGTCTTCACCATCCCATATCAGATGTAACATTTGTGCAATAAGATAATAATTATGTATATGCTTTCCAAAAAATATATAATAAAAATCTAACATCAAACAAATTGTTTAGTTGTCAATATGCTAATGTTATGTTTTTTAACACAAATTTTTCGTTATAGAACCGTGGAAGACTAGTGGTCAGGGCTTTAATTTTATAGTACGCGTGTGGTCTGGGTTCGATCCCCGGTGCCGTCACAACTTAAATTGAAAATAATAATTTTAAGTGCTAAATGCTCGGCGGTAAAGGACAACATCATAAGAAAACCTAAATGTCTGATAAATGATAAAAAAAAATTGAGTACATGTTATGTCAGCTACCCCGCAATGGAGCAACGCGGCGGACCTTTCTCGGTTCCAAAACTCTTTAAAACATTTGAGAGGAGGCATTTGTCCAGCAGTAGGTATTTACCGATAACATATTATGCGATATAGTGTTTTGGGATAATATATATAGATAAAGATGATACATTTATCTACTTTCTACAGACACAGAGACACGAGTAATTAATAAAACAGTCTTAGAATAGTTTCCTGGAAAAGTTGAAAGAGAATGATACACTCAGCAATCTTCAAAGACAATGTGGTGTGAAGTCAGCGTGATGTATAACAAAGGCTCGACCGGCATTCAACGACTCCGGGGGGCCGAGGGGGCGAACACATCAAGTATTATCAAACTTAACGAGAGCAAGTGACTTTAATTGCATTTATGGTATTAACACGACGACAGTAGGCCCAGTCAATAAACTATGGTCTTTACTGTTTAGGTAGTTCACATTTAAAACAGATTGCGTTTGATTGAATAAACATATGTAAGTGATGATAAATATAATGTTAAGCTTTCTAAATTAAAAGGTATTTCTATGTTACTAACATTACAAAGATGTACAGGATATATAGGTACAAAGATCACAAAATTCTATTCAAGTAAAATAACAGCATACGAATCTGACCGGTCCCTTCTCACTTTTTTATAATGCACTATGTAATTCATTTTTACTCGACTGTCAATATGGTAAGCATAATTAGCGCTTTTCGTCTTCTTCGACACCCAGATTCAGAAAGGTCTGATCCTACACAGAAGGAGAGGAGGAGAGCACAGCATGGGAAGGATGCCAATTGGAGATAAAGTTTGTTTAGTATTCTTTACACCACTACTTTGTACTTTATAAAGAATATGCAACATGTCACCTATTAGTTCAAAGACATTTTCGATTATGCGCGCCGCAATGTGTTCTACTCGACTCGACTCGAAAATTTGAATAAGTAATCTATAAAAGACTATTTTAGCATCCCTTTGCACACGACGAGAAAGAAGATGTACACACGTATTGATAATATTTATAAACAAAAAAGATCATTACGCTTTTTGTTATGAACCATGTAGCGGCAGTTTGTAATTTGCATTCTACAACCAAGGCAAGATTCTATTATACTCAACTACAAAAAAAATATGAACAATGGAGCCGTGTATGAAGCTTTAGTGTCACATGCTCACGTTAACGTTGGGCACAACTTAACTTTATGTAATATATTACGACAAAATGCGTAATAAATATAAAATAAGTCACGTACTAAAATGTAGAGCTAAGAAATTAAGTACGTAACATTTTGCAGTGAGGAAGTTTCACAAAATTTTTAACATAATGTTTATATATATATAGTATTATGTTAAAAAAATATATTTTAAAAACAGCTTTGTATTATACTGCAACGGCATATTACATGTCATGGGCCTTTGTACGTACCATACAGGTAATAAGTAAGGCAAGAATATGTAACTATAGCTCTCTATGTAGTCTAAAAATTCTTGACGTGTTTTAACAATACAAATTCAACCGTGATCTGATGACACATGAAGGGTTATGATAACAAGGCCTTGAAATATATAATATATTGTTATGTTCATCTGTTTATTTTATGTTTTCTTTAGAAAAAGCTGAAATATTTAAATGTCATATCGTGTCTGCCCCTGTGGCCTCCGACCCAACTGACGTGACGTGCAATGATGGGCAAAGGTGCAAAATTAAAAAAGACAAATTAAACCATTTTGACCCAAAAAAATCTATATTAAACTGATTTACCAAAATGAAGTTATTTCTTTTATAGAAATATTTTTGAACAGAAAACTGAAAAATTCGCATATCATGCCCACGAATTCAATTTAGTAAATGGCTAGTCATTCTATCATCGTTAATAAGTCATTAAAATCAACTTATACCACTATAGTTGGCTGTAGCCAAAAAACTTGTATAACCAAATGAAGAAATTATTTTTAGACCAGGCCATTTTATAAAAAAAATAATTAGCCCTTTCTTCCGCATCTATCTCTTGTAATCGATAGCTCAGTTAAAAACTAATAAGGCTTGAGCTTTATCAAGCTTTGTAGCAATCTGAAACATTTTGTATTGCAAAAGGTGTCGAAACGCAGTGCTAAATGGTGACCAAATATCGAAGTAACCTAACGTATAAAACTGTATAATTTGGTATGAGAAGTTGTAATAGCAAAGAAACAATAATAAAGATTTAAAACCTTTGTTACTGGTATAGTGCAACAAGGGACAGTTTAGCAACAACAATTGGCTTGCAATTTTGGCACATAGAAAGTTACGAGTATACTCAAAAAAAAAAAAACTCAACACAAGACAAGGTATTAAATAAATGCATAAAAACCCTTTTTATTATAAATACTTGACTGGTTTAATTATAGTACCGTTGAACGTGTATTTAGCGGACCCCCCTCGGAGGGTACAACGGAAAGGTATTAAATAATGCAAGATGAGAATTGCCAATGTGTCAAGTTTCAAGAAGGGGGGCCGCTAACTGGTTCCCAGATTATTATTTACTTGTATTTTATCTGTCCCAATGTAACTGGCGGTAGACTCCTTCTCTGCCTAGCTGTCGTCGGGGTAGGTACCACACTAAAAAACTACTATAGAAATTACACCTTCAAGAACAAAAAATAATATGATTAACTCATTAAGTGACACTTAGACTATCTGTAGTGGCTAACTAAATGCACTGATTTCATATCCGTTAAATATCTTCAAGTATTCATTTAAATGTAATAAAAAACGCGGCATCTCGCCATACTCTTTCGTAATAGGAACCGAAAAGAGAACGCCATGGCAGGTGGCAGTCACGAGGTACAACATTAACCAAGTTTCGGTCTGCTCCTTGGTTCCAATATTTTGTGCATTACTCAAATTTTTGAATACTTTGTAACAGTTTCTATATCCGTGACACTACTTCCTACCTTTTCGCCGCACTTATCACATAAAATAAGCATTTTATGTGTTGATAAGTAAACGATGTAGTAGGAAGTATATTCGCTGCTATTGACTTAGTGCTGATTAGGATGGATGGATGGACTGGATGATAGAGGATCCCTAGTTGAAGTCGGATATTCTTTTGCCAAACAAAATAAGACGTACGTATGTTTTTTTATTAATGATTATTGATTTTAATAATAACGAAAAACTTGTGAAAAATGTGTCATATCGGGTACCGAAATTAGGAAATTAAGGGTTTTTATATACTTTTTATTATTTTTTATATAGTTTTTATATACTTTTTATTATTTTTTATATAGTTTTTATATACTTACGATTTTAACAACAAACATACAGTTAGATTAATAACACATTTTTTTTACAGTCAGCGGCCCGACTCACGATCGTTACGAACGGGTAGCTCCTGTGAAAATATTACTTTTTGTTCTCTGTTGTCAAAATATTCTTGTTATGATGTAAATGGTGACCAAATATCGAAGTAACCTAACGTATAAAACTGTATAATTTGGTATGAGAAGTTGTAATAGCAAAGAAACAATAATAAAGATTTAAAACCTTTGTTACTGGTATAGTGCAACAAGGGACAGTTTAGCAACAACAATTGGCTTGCAATTTTGGCACATAGAAAGTTACGAGTATACTCAAAAAAAAAAAAAAAAAAAAAAAAAAATAATTAGCCCTTTCTTCCGCATCTATCTCTTGTAATCGATAGCTCAGTTAAAAACTAATAAGGCTTGAGCTTTATCAAGCTTTGTAGCAATCTGAAACATTTTGTATTGCAAAAGGTGTCGAAACGCAGTGCTAAATGGTGACCAAATATCGAAGTAACCTAACGTATAAAACTGTATAATTTGGTATGAGAAGTTGTAATAGCAAAGAAACAATAATAAAGATTTAAAACCTTTGTTACTGGTATAGTGCAACAAGGGACAGTTTAGCAACAACAATTGGCTTGCAATTTTGGCACATAGAAAGTTACGAGTATACTCAAAAAAAAAAAAAACTCAACACAAGACAAGGTATTAAATAATGCAAGATGAGAATTGCCAATGTGTCAAGTTTCAAGAAGGGGCCGCTAACTGGTTCACAGATTATTATTTACTTGTATTTTATCTGTCCCAATGTAACTGGCGGTAGACTCCTTCTCTGCCTAGCTGTCGTCGGGGTAGGTACCACACTAAAAAACTACTATAGAAATTACACCTTCAAGAACAAAAAATAATATGATTAACTCATTAAGTGACACTTAGACTATCTGTAGTGGCTAACTAAATGCACTGATTTCATATCCGTTAAATATCTTCAAGTATTCATTTAAATGTAATAAAAAACGCGGCATCTCGCCATACTCTTTCGTAATAGGAACCGAAAAGAGAACGCCATGGCAGGTGGCAGTCACGAGGTACAACATTAACCAAGTTTCGGTCTGCTCCTTGGTTCCAATATTTTGTGCATTACTCAAATTTTTGAATACTTTGTAACAGTTTCTATATCCGTGACACTACTTCCTACCTTTTCGCCGCACTTATCACATAAAATAAGCATTTTATGTGTTGATAAGTAAACGATGTAGTAGGAAGTATATTCGCTGCTATTGACTTAGTGCTGATTAGGATGGATGGATGGACTGGATGATAGAGGATCCCTAGTTGAAGTCGGATATTCTTTTGCCAAACAAAATAAGACGTACGTATGTTTTTTTATTAATGATTATTGATTTTAATAATAACGAAAAACTTGTGAAAAATGTGTCATATCGGGTACCGAAATTAGGAAATTAAGGGTTTTTATATACTTTTTATTATTTTTTATATAGTTTTTATATACTTACGATTTTAACAACAAACATACAGTTAGATTAATAACACATTTTTTTTACAGTCAGCGGCCCGACTCACGATCGTTACGAACGGGTAGCTCCTGTGAAAATATTACTTTTTTGTTCTCTGTTGTCAAAATATTCTTGTTATGATGTAAATAGTAAAAATAAACGTCAGTGCGAGAATGGTGTCACTGGGACCAGTTGATTGATGTGCATATTGTACTCAAAATATTTAATTAAGCTTTTCTGTATAAAGGTGAGTTGATTACATACTGAATATTGCGATACTTACAAAAAGCCACTGTGAAGCGAGGTAGGGTTCAGCTAATAGAAAAATATACATATATATATAATAATGAAAAATAACAAAAGTACTTCTTTAAATCACTGATTGCAGTTATGTAGATATCCAAAAATTGTAAGATGTCCTTAATAAATAGGCCTCACTGCACGTATACTTTTTCATAAAATATTACTACTCAGAATTTGTTACTCGTTACAAATTCTAAGCCAAAGCTTTAAAAAAAAACCAAGAAAAGCGCTACAGGAGGAAATTATGCAAAAAGAGCATAAATTCAGATAATTACAATTCAGTAATTACTAGGCTAGCATGAGAGCTTCGGTGCGTTCTGTGTCTGGCACGGAGACCATTCTTCTATAAAGTGTCGTCAGCCACATCGACCCCCTAATCACCCCTCGATTCGCTAATGTCGTGACTGTTACCTTTTGTTACCAGCACTAATTACCTATTTGCAGCTACGTTTTCAAAATTAAACAAAACATTAAACAAGTCTATTACTAACTATTACTGCGTTAGAATGCAAGCTAGGCAAATATTTTTTTTAATTATAATGATATTTACAAAAACTTAAACGGACGAATAAACGGTGTAAGGATGATTTTTTGAGGTTTTTTTAAGGTCAACCACACCAGCTCTCAGTGCGCGCTGTTGACTAATGGACGATACTCTGACAATCGACTGATAGTGGAAAATCCATCCGAAAATGCCGAACCCAAATTCCAGGATCAGTGCTCGGCACGCTTGCCCGTCGGGGCGTGGGCTATTCCATGCATGGCATCCCAGCTTTAGTTAGCTGTAGTCATGCTAGGGCTTGCATGGAAAGATAATTTGCGCTTCCAAGGCTTTTGTCCAGCAGTGGACTTCTACAGGCTGATGAAGAAGAAAAGACGTGTTGTGCGTGGTAGAGCCAAGCGGCGGCTTTTGCGAATGGAAAATTAAGAGTTACAGTTCCAAGAAAAAAGATTTTTAAAAGACAAGTTTTTTAAAAGAAGTTCAGATTAAGCACGTCGAATGTGTAGGTCGATGTAACGAGTGTCGTACGCCGAAATCCAGGGAAGTAAGTTCTGTTATTTTTGGTTTTCAATACCATAACGAATGTCACATCATTAATTTGTAGAAAAGCTGTGGTAGTACTATGAACAGATCGGAAACCGGATTCCAAAGGATTTTTAAGTTTTTGTACAGATAGGTATAAGCCAAGTTGGTTTAACACAAAACCTTCTAGGGCTTTAAGAATGGAAGTAAAGAAATTGGAAGGTAATCTGAAAAACTGTAGGAAATGAAATTAAATGCAAGAGTATCTGGAGCGGGAATGTTTGAAAGATAATTGATATCTTGCTACTTGATAATCAATGCCAGACGATGAAGAGAAATGTTGATTAAGTTGGTTGAGATCAATGTCTTGGTGATTTACGTTTGGACGTGACTTCCCAACTTCTAAAACTTAAGAAACTTCCAGACCCCAGCAGGATATTTTCTTCGTCTTTAATTATTTTTATAACATGATGTAAAATAAAAGAAATAATCTTAAAAAATCATTATTACTACTTGTCACTGGATGTAATCTTAATCAAAGGTTGATTTATTTGCAAAAAAAATTATAGAGCTTTTGTTTTCAATGTGCTTTAAACAGGTACTAATGGGTTACCTTATATACGAGGCAGCTAAACACTGGTTGTAGGTCATAGTTCGACTTCACCAAAAAAATACCAATATCTTACTAATACCAATATCAGGCAGTAGAATGATGTTGCTACAGTTCGTATAGAATGTTATGAGATGAAGAAATGGAGATCCAAGTACTCTCAATGAGGTATCTTAATTATTTATTAATTTAAGCTTCATACACAAAGTGGTACACATAGCGGACATAATGCCTAGAGGCATTCTCTCCCAGTAAACCATTAGGCTAAGCAGAGATAAACACGTAATAGAGGCGATACAGCTAACAGAATAAAACAAGTAAAAGATATAAATATCAAAATATATACTTACACAGATAGGTAGATACGTACATGCATACATACATACATACATACAATATATACAAATATACCATATACACATAGAATAATTAATTTTAATACAAAATATAAGCAAATATGTATGTCAGGACAAACAACTAAAACGACATAATTACAAACAGCAGCACTAGTACAGACTTGCAACATTTTTGTAGTGTTTGCGGGTTTTTATTTTGAAAGGCAAACTTATTAGGAGCTTTTTTAATGTCTTATCATAGTCATCAGAGATGACAACTCCGACTTCATTAGCCTACCAAGTAATACATATGCCGATGTGTAAACTAAGTAGGACAACTTTCTTCGAGACGGGAGACAGGTCTCAAAATAAGCTACCGACAGACTCAAGGATTGCGCGATGGAGTAACAATTTTTTTTGGATTATTGGCACAGAAACAGTGGATTTGAGGAATGGAGGCGACTACAACTTAACATCCCTCGGAGGCGTCGAGTCAGAGACAGAAGGTACTGAAGAGGACAGCTGAGGCCTCTGTGGCAGTCGCGAAAACTGACCCGAAGAGTTTAACTCAAGAGTTTCGTGTCTAATGTTAAGTCCATCCTACTGAATACCGGGTGCGAAACAAGGAAGGTCAACTCCGACCGATGACTTCGACGAATTCTCAGTATACTGACCCGAGAGAGAACGAAAAAACACCTGTTAACAAAATGCTCACTGTAGACGCCCTCTGCTCGGTCTAGGGAATATAGGATATTAAATTAATGGGTTTTAAAAATTATTTAAATTATGTCACGAAACTAAATTAAGCAACGGCGCGGGACTTCTCGTAGGCTCGAGACCAAGATAAACTTGCTGCACTGTTACAAATAGCACAACAATGTTACAAATAACACAATATCGCATTAATTGAAAAATATTTTATTACCTGGGAAAAATAATAAAATGTTATATGTAAAAAACATTAAAATAGATATCATTACAGACTGAGAAAAGTATTATTACTATTAAAGAAAAAAGTTCTATAAACACAATACTTCATTATTAAATTCTTTAATATCGTCTTTTATGATACTCAAATCAAAAATGAATTACACTAGTGTTAGTGTAATTAATTTTTCAGTTTCAGTTTTGAAAAGATGTATTGGCCAGCCTGGCGGTCAATCATGTCATTACCTTACACAAAGGAATTATTTAACGAGTAGGTGAATACACAATATTTTCTAAATAGCCACACATGGTAGAGGTGGTAGAGCTCCCCTGCCACAAAAAAATAAAGCTAGTTTGAGAAATGGTAGTATCTACTTAAACATTTTATTGAATATTCTTCGTGTATGCTGAATTATAATCAAATACATTGCAAAGTCATCGGTCACATCGATTTAAATGTTTGTATTCTTAGCAATCCCGCCTACAACGTATCTATTTGCGGTGACGCCGTACGGTCAACGTAACCTCATAATCTAGTATTGCTGAATTAGCACCCGAAATTTAAAAAAAAAACATGTACAGTACACGCAGTTTTTTACTCCTATATAAAAATATATTTTGATATATTATATAAAAGTGGTGAATATCGTTGTGCTAATAAAAAAATTCAAAGAAGAAAGTACAGACATGGTTTTGTTATATTTTGTAAAGCTGATAAGGTGCCATATGAATAAATAACGCATAATAAGATAAGAAATAACTCGTAACTATAAATGTGCGTTATCTTCACAACGTAACTTCGAGAACATTCACACAGAAGTTGTGACGACCCGATCGCCCACTGGCGAAACAGTTTGGGTGGCAAACAATAAGTAAACAATTTATTGGAGTTTGCACGTATCGTGTCCCTGCGAAAGTAACAAGGGTGCAATGGTCCAACTCTACTTTTGGCTGAACAGTCGTGGTCTTCGCAAGGGATGTCACGTACTTACTATCACTACACGTACCACGCGTGGAATGTAACTATGGTTAGTAAGTTGTCAGTACGGAAACATCTGAAATGGTCGTTCATAATAGACGAAGGATAAAGCGCGAATGAAGAATATGTTTGACCAGGCAGTCGCGACGAGTTTTGCGACATTTCTCTAGAAAATAGGCCACGAATTTCCCATATGTATTGAGCTTTTGACAAAAATAAGATACGAACATTTAATTAGTTTACTATATCATGCCCGCTCTCTTGTACACTTTTGGCGTTCTTCGAATCTAATACTGAATTAAATGCACTGGATAGAAAAGTCCACACTATGAAGTAATATATCCATATTCGGTCAGTTTCTGAAGTATCAGATTGTTAATTTTTATTCAAAATAAAATATCTTCTCACCGCGAAAATAAAATAAGTCTGGTTGCCTCTATAGATGGCTAAAAAGTACGATTTTGGCACTTGCATTAATAGTGTTCCCGGAAAATTGCATATAAGCATTAGATGGACTATTGGTAGTCGCTGTACATAGCCTTTGTCAGATAACTCAACACTGCTTTACATTTAGTTAGTTAATAATTGACGATTTTAGTAATTTATCAACATATTTTACAAACTACAAAACAAGATTAAATTATGTTAATGCTTAGACTATCCGTAGTGTCTGTATCTGTATATGGCAGGTTTATGCACCTCTGTTTTAAATTGAAAACGAGCCATACCAAGTTAGATATTTAAGCGCTATATTTTACGCTTCACTTGGTACCAACATACAAATAAAAATTATAGTGCATTATTAACGACATAAAAAAAATATTCATATGATAATTGGCAAGTGGCCCGTGGGACATACTTCTCTATTGAAGCCGATTGTCAACAAGGGCACTCTTGGGTCAACTTCATAAATCAATCCGCAGATGCAAAGTAGGACGATGCCGTTGCAACTTATTAATGAGAACCCATTTTAACATAAATTGAAAAAAATATTCCCGTACCGGGAATCGAACCCGAGCCTCCTGGGTGAAAGCCAGGTATCCTAGCCACTAGACCATACGGGATTTAGTTAGCACTGTCAATTTAATGAACAATTTTCAAGATGTATAATTTTTTTCAATTTATAATTCCTTCATGTATAATTGAAACAGTGGCCTAACTGAGAAACAAACATCGGATGGAAATCAGTCTCCTAATCCTACGAAAATTAAAGGAACAAGAGATGTGGTGATCTGTTCGCCCATCCTTCTTCTTTCAGATTCAGCAATCAAAGGAAAGCAACGTAGAAAATATATTATGTCAAGAAAGTCACTGTGAAGACTTTTTAACTACCAGCCTTATATCTACACTACACTCTGTACCGAATTAAATATCATAGTCAAAGTACAGTTAAGTAAGTAAGGGGGCTCGCTCACATCTCCTCTCTTCTTTGTTCTCGTTACATATCATATCTAACTTGCGGTGCAATGTGTACACAAATAAACTTGTAACACTTTCTTTTGCTATATGCCCTTCTGTTATTTTCTGTAAAGGGACAACAAATACTTTCTCATAAAGTATTATTTATTTATTAAAATAAATTAAACGATACAAAGAATGAAGAATTCATTGGTTTATTTTTTAGATTGCCAATAAAATTTTTCTTGTACATTTCATAGTATGCATAGGAATTATTATCTAAAAGTAATAAAACAAAAATAAGTAATTATCTTATTATCATGGACATACGTATAAATACTTTGACAAAGCCGCTAAAATTTTATTGTGAAATGTTAATTGTAATGTCAATAAAATCTGACACTAAAAGTTGGCTAACGATTATCCTATAATTTTTTTTCTTTTGCTGTGTGCATTAATCTCCACAGACCCTTTTCTCTGACTAATTAACTCGCATTCTAGGCATTATTATTTGCCACGACAATATTTTTTAGATATTACTGGCGTCTGCACGCGGCTTCGCTTGCGTGGTCACAATTTTTTTTCTCTTGAATCTTACTTAATTGAGATAACATGTATTCTACATTTCCAAATTTCGGACATATCCTTTCAGTATTTTAAGCGTGATCGAACGATATACATTTTCGTTTTTTCTTTTCCTTTTGTGAGTTTGTCGTTCAATTAAGAAGAATAAAACAGCCTAGCTAACTAGTCTATAGCACTTTAGGGATCATAAGAATTATTTAGAATTAAAATTTCCATCAAAATACGTCAACTGTTTTTCAAGTTAAATCCGTTCAAACAAGTACAATATTAATAGAAATAGAAACCTTCCCTATAAATCTAAGATCTTACGTTCAAATTGTATTATTTAATATACTATTAAATGTGGTTACACATTTCTGTTCAAAATATTTGAGTGATACCTAAATATTTATAATCTAGTCATAAATATTTGGTATATGGTATTATTTGATTACAATATTGTGATTTTATTATATTTCATTTAATCTTGTTTTGGTACCAAAATATGATTTAAAACATATTCTTTGTCTAAAATCAGAAATGTTTACGAATTTCTCTTCAAAAATTATTACATAGGATTTGGTGGAATAATTTTTTATTGTCATCTTTATTTTTAAAGGCATTTTAATGTGACTGTGGTATTCCATGCTCACGCGAATTATTGCTATTTAGTGTATGGAAAAATATACCTAACTTTCACTTTCTATCGATACCTTAGCTTTATCCAGGTTGTCTTTTCAACCATGGACATTAGAATAGGTAGTAGAAATAGGTAAATTATGTGTCTTACTAACCAGTGTGATGTTTCTCTGTATCTTTGTTGACGTTAGCCGTTGAGGCTTTCACTTCTGCCATGGTGTTCCTTAGTCACTTTAACCTGTAAAGGAGCATAGCTGCATCATTTTTTTAAAACAAAAATGTATACAATTTTAAATTATTTTTCAATTTGTAGAACGTGATCGATCAGGGATCGATATCCGGTAATCAAATAATTAAAATTGCTTTTCTGCCAAATTTACCATATGCTTGGCGACGATGGGAAACTCTGTTGCGGATACCGGTATGTCTGAGAAATAAGCAATTAAACATAGATATTTCGAGGACATTTGAAGTCCGCCAATCCGCAGCATGACGGACTATTCCTGGCTCTAAAACCCTTTTATAAACGAGAGAGGCCTTTGTAAGAGGCTATTTTTTTGTTTTACCTACCTTAGATAGATATACCTATATAATAACCCGCATCATACTCCATAGTGAAACTGATATTTTTTTAAGTTTTATTGCGCAAGGACTAGTAGCACTTTAAATAATACTTTTAATGATGACTGATATCTCATTTTGGTTTTAAATATCACAAATGATTTAATTCATTTAGAATACATTTAGCTTACTTGTGTTTTGGTACCTAGGTGTAGACCGATAAGCACTGCACCTTATCACTAACCACTCACACGTAAACACGACCAAAATAACGAGCGCCGTGAACACCTGTTTCTACTGTGGAGATATACAGAACACTGCGTTTGCGTTAGGAATCGCACGAGACACGAGACTATTACGTTGACAGAGATAGATAGAAACAGTTAGTGTTGTCAGCTATAGGCAAAACAAATACCTTAATTTCGAGTGAGTCTAAAAATATTAAAATTATTTAAAATTAATTTAATTTGAAGATGATATCCTGTAAATTCAGTAACAATAAATACACTTAACTATTCTCGTGTGATAGCAATAGAATTTCTATTTTTATAAGTAGTTTTTTAAGTGCACTAATAGAGTTTACATTAAAATTTGTGATAAGATATTAACGTATTATATATACGTTATATATTCATCCCCACACATCCTACTTATTATTGTAATTTACTCAAATAATTTCTTTCTTGCCTAAAAATTGGTTACATTTTTAACAAGTCGCTCTCATTTACAGCTTCACACTTATCAAAGCACGAATGTCTCCGAACACGACCCGAATTCAACCGAAACTTTGTTATTGATGCCGGGAAAGAGTTTCCGCGCCATTTTCTTTGGTGCTATTGTGTTTTGTGAGAGACAATTTGGCAAATGGGAGCCCTTGTTGTTACTCTGTTAAACCTGCTGGAGGTATATTAAGCATTTAAATTTTACCGTCTGTATTTTGGTTTTAAATATCACAAATGATTTAATTCATTTAGAATACATTTAGCTTACTTGTGTTTTGGTACCTAGGTGTAGACCGATAAGCACTGCACCTTATCACTAACCACTCACACGTAAACACGGCCAAAATAACGAGCGCCGTGAACACCTGTTTCTACTGTGGAGATATACAGAACACTGCGTTTGCGTTAGGAATCGCACGAGACACGAGACTATTACGTTGACAGAGATAGATAGAAACAGTTAGTGTTGTCAGCTGTAGGCAAAACAAATACCTTAATTTCGAGTGAGTCTAAAAATATTAAAATTATTTAAAATTAATTTAATTTGAAGATGATATCCTGTAAATTCAGTAACAATAAATACACTTAACTATTCTCGTGTGATAGCAATAGAATTTCTATTTTTATAAGTAGTTTTTTAAGTGCACTAATAGAGTTTACATTAAAATTTGTGATAAGATATTAACGTATTATATATACGTTATATATTCATCCCCACACATCCTACTTATTATTGTAATTTACTCAAATAATTTCTTTCTTGCCTAAAAATTGGTTACATTTTTAACAAGTCGCTCTCATTTACAGCTTCACACTTATCAAAGCACGAATGTCTCCGAACACGACCCGAATTCAACCGAAACTTTGTTATTGATGCCGGGAAAGAGTTTCCGCGCCATTTTCTTTGGTGCTATTGTGTTTTGTGAGAGACAATTTGGCAAATGGGAGCCCTTGTTGTTACTCTGTTAAACCTGCTGGAGGTATATTAAGCATTTAAATTTTACCGTCTGTATTTTGGTTTGCAAAGTACAGAAAACAACTGATTATTTACTAACATCAAATAAGTATTACAGGAACCTAAATTAAAAAAAAGCTTTTCAAGACATGGTTCATATTTGAATCTATTATAGCTCATAGTTGATTGTTGTACGTTGCCACTCGAAACTCTTGGCAGGTGGACTGGCTATGGATCTAATTTACTTATGATGAAGTCCGCCAAGACTTGGTGGAACGGCTGTGTCTGTTATTCTGCTGCTATGCAGTATGCTAGTAGTGTCCTACTAATATATATATAGTATTTTATATGTATATACAGTGGTTGTCATACAATTAGAAACACTTCTTATGAATAAAGAAAGTATAACTTCAACGTACAAATGTTCGTAAAAAATATATACATTCAATAATTAATAATCATGCAATAATATAGCCACTCAAATAAAAAAAAACTCATTAAATGGATAAAATATAAAACATATCTTACTTTTAATTACATAATGAGTCTTACACATGTAGGAGTTTATTTTCTGTTCCTGCCTGCTTGGACGTCTAATTAGAAACATTTTAAGCAAGCATCCATAGCTCGTTCTTTTTTCTATTATTTTGACGGCAATTCAAAATTTAATCTGAATTTTATTTTGTTCAAAATGGGAAAAAAGAAAGGTTGTTGTGCGTCAACTAGGCAAATAATTGTTAATTTACATATAGATCATAAGTGGGCGTACAGAAGAATAGCTGAGCATTTAAATTGTTCTGTTAAGAAAGTTTTTAATGCAATTGATCATTAAAAAACACATGGAACTGTTAAAAATGCTCTTAGAAAGGCTCGGTCAAGAAAAACCTCTCACAGAGAAGATAAGCTAATCGTTCGTGTTGCTAAAAAAGACCCAAGTAAAGGCCCCAGATTAAAAATGAAGTTTTTTCGCCTGATGACCCGAGAAACATCTCGTCCAGACTGATACGCCGAAGATTAGTGGAAGCTAAATTGTTTAGTAGAATCTCTCGAAAGGTACCGCTTCTTACCAAGCAACACCGAGAGATTATTATTCGCTAAAAAATGTGTTAATTGGACGGTACCAGAATGGAAAAAAGTGTTATTTTCAGATTAAACAAAAATAAATATGGAAAATTCCGATAGAAAGCCCTATGTTAATAATGCTCTTAATTATAAATACACAAGGAGTATAGTCAAGCACGGTGGCGGTAACATTAAAGTTTAGGGGTGTTTTTCCGGATGTGGACCCGTGGACCCGTTCGGATGATTGAAGGTAGAATGGATCAATGGCAATACAAAAATATCTTAGAGCACACAATGATTCCCTACTCGGACGATCATTTGCCTGTAACCTGGATCTTTCAGCATGACAATGACCCTGAACACACGGCCAATAGCGTCAAATTTTTCCTTAGCGTACAGCGTATATCCGTTTTAGACTGGCCAGCAAATAGTCCGGATTTAAACCCGACAGAAAAGCTCTAGTATATTATATTTAAAAAGAAAGTCTCAAACAAACGTAACATCAGTCAAAACGAACTATATGAAGCAAGTTGTTGCAGTGCTGTTATTGAAAATAATAAAAACGATTACGGTGAAGTATCTTACATAATGTCAAGGACCGTTGATAGTGTTTCTAATTATACAACCACCACTGTATATATAATAAAGTTAGCAAGCATTTCTTTCCCGTGTAATTGACAACCTCTGGTAAACCGTAGAAATTATCGTTATATTTAATCAACTAGGATGTCATTATCTGATTTATCATATTTATTACTAGTACTCAAAAAATCATAAGACGCATATCTTAAGCCTTATTTTAACATAATGTAAGTTACAAAAATAAATAAATGTCAACCTCGCGTGGTGCACCCGGTTAGATCTGGTGTCCGAATGATGGCGGAAAATCCATCCGAATTTGGCGAAACCAATTTCTACAGAATGGTGATGGGGAGCAGCAGCACTAGAGCGAGGGTACCGGCACTGCGTTCACCAACTCGCTTGCACAGCGTGGTGATTATGGGAAAACCATCCAAGAAATGTATGCCGACGCCTTCTTGGAGTTACGTCTTTGTTCAGCAGTGGACTAAAATGGGCTGTTTTAAATTAAAAAAAAGCTTTTCAAGACATGGTTCATATTTGAATCTATTATAGCTCATAGTTGATTGTTGTACGTTGCCACTCGAAACTCTTGGCAGGTGGACTGGCTATGGATCTAATTTACTTATGATGAAGTCCGCCAAGACTTGGTGGAACGGCTGTGTCTGTTATTCTGCTGCTATGCAGTATGCTAGTAGTGTCCTACTAATATATATATAGTATTTTATATGTATATACAGTGGTGGTCATACAATTAGAAACACTTCTTATGAATAAAGAAAGTATAACTTCAACGTACAAATGTTCGTAAAAAATATATACATTCAATAATTAATAATCATGCAATAATATAGCCACTCAAATAAAAAAAAACTCATTAAATGGATAAAATATAAAACATATCTTACTTTTAATTACATAATGAGTCTTACACATGTAGGAGTTTATTTTCTGTTCCTGCCTGCTTGGACGTCTAATTAGAAACATTTTAAGCAAGCATCCATAGCTCGTTCTTTTTTCTATTATTTTGACGGCAATTCAAAATTTAATCTGAATTTTATTTTGTTCAAAATGGGAAAAAAGAAAGGTTGTTGTGCGTCAACTAGGCAAATAATTGTTAATTTACATATAGATCATAAGTGGGCGTACAGAAGAATAGCTGAGCATTTAAATTGTTCTGTTAAGAAAGTTTTTAATGCAATTGATCATTAAAAAACACATGGAACTGTTAAAAATGCTCTTAGAAAGGCTCGGTCAAGAAAAACCTCTCACAGAGAAGATAAGCTAATCGTTCGTGTTGCTAAAAAAGACCCAAGTAAAGGCCCCAGATTAAAAATGAAGTTTTTTCGCCTGATGACCCGAGAAACATCTCGTCCAGACTGATACGCCGAAGATTAGTGGAAGCTAAATTGTTTAGTAGAATCTCTCGAAAGGTACCGCTTCTTACCAAGCAACACCGAGAGATTATTATTCGCTAAAAAATGTGTTAATTGGACGGTACCAGAATGGAAAAAAGTGTTATTTTCAGATTAAACAAAAATAAATATGGAAAATTCCGATAGAAAGCCCTATGTTAATAATGCTCTTAATTATAAATACACAAGGAGTATAGTCAAGCACGGTGGCGGTAACATTAAAGTTTAGGGGTGTTTTTCCGGATGTGGACCCGTGGACCCGTTCGGATGATTGAAGGTAGAATGGATCAATGGCAATACAAAATATCTTAGAGCACACAATGATTCCCTACTCGGACGATCATTTGCCTGTAACCTGGATCTTTCAGCATGACAATGACCCTGAACACACGGCCAATAGCGTCAAATTTTTCCTTAGCGTACAGCGTATATCCGTTTTAGACTGGCCAGCAAATAGTCCGGATTTAAACCCGACAGAAAAGCTCTAGTATATTATATTTAAAAAGAAAGTCTCAAACAAACGTAACATCAGTCAAAACGAACTATATGAAGCAAGTTGTTGCAGTGCTGTTATTGAAAATAATAAAAACGATTACGGTGAAGTATCTTACATAATGTCAAGGACCGTTGATAGTGTTTCTAATTATACAACCACCACTGTATATATAATAAAGTTAGCAAGCATTTCTTTCCCGTGTAATTGACAACCTCTGGTAAACCGTAGAAATTATCGTTATATTTAATCAACTAGGATGTCATTATCTGATTTATCATATTTATTACTAGTACTCAAAAAATCATAAGACGCATATCTTAAGCCTTATTTTAACATAATGTAAGTTACAAAAATAAATAAATGTCAACCTCGCGTGGTGCACCCGGTTAGATCTGGTGTCCGAATGATGGCGGAAAATCCATCCGAATTTGGCGAAACCAATTTCTACAGAATGGTGATGGGGAGCAGCAGCACTAGAGCGAGGGTACCGGCACTGCGTTCACCAACTCGCTTGCACAGCGTGGTGATTATGGGAAAACCATCCAAGAAATGTATGCCGACGCCTTCTTGGAGTTACGTCTTTGTTCAGCAGTGGACTAAAATGGGCTGTTTTAAATTAAAAATAATGGGGTATTTATTTACACCGACATTTGACACATTTTGACAGACAGATATGGAAAAAAACTATCTTAAACATGGGAAACTGAAGCGATGTATTGTATTCTGTGATTAAAGTAAGTACTCTGTTTTGCTGTAGTAAATACAAAATTTAAGTACATTGGGCAACTGACTTTATTTAGTAATGTCATACGTAATCAAAAGCCTTGAAGAGATCACAAAAAACACCCAAGGCTTCCTGTGAAGTCTCCCAGGCTTCAAATATAATTTTTTCATTGCATATGCATCCACCACCTACATCTTTTACGAGTAGAACCAAGCGGGCGCTTTTGCAACAGCAAGGGGGTCCATTCAAACAACAGTTTGAATGGACCCTCTCGGCTGGGGTAGAACCATGACCTCGCAGGGTACCAGCGTGAATTTGAGGCATCTTGTGTTTCTGCCTTTGGCACTGTGAGTGAGATAACCAGAGGCCCTCTCCTCCTCCCTCCTCCCTCTCTTGCAAATCCCCGGGGGTTACACATGTATGTGGTCGTCGGTAATCACTTACTATCAGGTGAGCCACTTGCTCGTTTCCCTCCTTGCCCTTAAAAAAAACACCAGGTTACAAGCGAACGACTACTTGTAAAATAAAATTAATAATAGTGTAATAGTTAATTTAAGTTGAAATGCCAATTGTCTATATAGGTATAGTTATTCAATCGGTAGTCAAAGCTGCGCGACTTGTCCTTCTCTGATTAATCTATATAACAGGGTTTGAAGTATGAAGTTGCCGTTTTAAATTAGTGGCCACTATGAAGAAAAATTAAACCAGCATTGTTCAAAATTCGTGATTAAATCTTTTTTACACAAAACTATAACATACTAAATTCAAAGATTTTATGACTACAATAGGTTTGACTTTTAATTGTTTTACTACTTGGACAATTAACCACGATGAAGACCAAGAAAGTGGAAGCCGATTCTTATTTGTTTGGTTCTTTTGCCATGGAATTAGCGTTTGACGTTAATCTACCTACAATATTGACAAATAAAAAAATCGAGATATTTTGTTGTCATGAAGCGGTACAAAATGCCTTCATAGACTTTGTAGAGTCCTGCTCTCCAGATCTCTATTCTTCCTGATTCTATATTTCAGAGATCTTTTGCAAAGGCATAAATGATCTTCCCCGATGATGAAATGGCAGAATTTATAGATAATGAGGCTAAATACTTCGTAGAAAAAAGAGTATTTGAATTCTTCTATATAAAACGGCAGATTTATGTCTTTACCCCAAATATTTCAATTGTTATTAATAATAATCCAAGTACTGTTTAGTTATTTTATTGGCTTTCTTCATTTTATTGCTAAGGTTAATTAACTTTTCTATCGAATATACTCTGGAATACATATAATGAATCAATATTTTGAAACAGTGACATAGTTTTAAATAACTTTTATATTTTATTTTTTTTTTCTATACACGTCGAGGTTATTTTATTTACATGAAGGCTTCGCTTGCAATTCAAATGGTTTAATTTCAAATCAAATACATAAAATATCTCGGCTCATATTGCTCAAGGATTGCATTTGGGTCCGATTCTATTTCATAAAACATACGTTGTCGATGGTTGCAACTGACTAAGGACGGATGTAACAGACGGTGATAAAGACCTTTCACCTACATTTCTTATAAGATAAGAGATTGTATAAAGTATTTGTATTAATTCAAGTTGAGAATATGCTTTATCGGTATAATCAAAAAGGTATTCTATCTTGGCCTATCACGGCTCGGTAGCCTAGTTCCTAGTAACCCAGCCTACATACGAAGCTGAGGGTTGCGGGTTCGAATCACTCTAGGAAATGAAACAAGACAGACATATGGAATTCCAGTTTGAACCTGGACACATATAGTCCATTAAAGATCCAAGATGGCGATGGATGATGACCTTGGCAATGAAGGTGCATATTCACTTTTACATTCACTACTTCCCAATTCGTCCGATCTTCCTTGTGGTTGTTTGGTATACCTCATCCAACATAGTACTAGTAAATAAGATTTAAATAAGGAATAATATTTTATGTTACCAAATCTTACATTAATATATCTATCTGGACGAGTTTACCAATTATGAAGTACTAGTTGAAGAATCACTTAAGTTTAGTGTAATCGGCATATGGCAGTCGCACAGAGCGTCACACTGGGAACATGCTGATACCTCAATATTCTATTATATGGCCTTTTTTATTAATTTTATTTAAGAATATTTTAAATTATTTGTGTAAAAAAGAATTGTCCCAAGTATTGCCTATCTGGATAAACTTGGGCAGTAAAACATTATCTAAATCCAAAATATCATCCAACTGGTTAGAGCCGTTTCCGAGAAACTAATTACGTAATATGTATTAATATACATATACTAGAATTATTCGCTTAAAGTAATAGATTCATACGAAGATCGCATAAGAATTTAATCCGTAATATTCATACTAATGTTATAATTGATGCTGTCCGTTTGTCCTTCTGCAACGTTTTCACAGTCAAACCAATTTTAATGAAATTTCATATTATCTCCCTAGCCCGAGGAAGGACATGGGTATTTTTTATCCCGGGAAAACCATGAAAAAATTTTCAACTCGGACAAAATTCCGGAATAATAATATAAAAGCGAAAGTAATACACCACAAAGGACTTATGACATTAATTAAACGCTTTATGTGGACAATTAAAATAAAAACTATTTAGCGTATTTATAATTCAGAAATTAAATTATAGTGGTTTTATTTTTTAATCACTTATAGGGGTGTCATAAGAGGCGACGATCGGCGATCTCCGGGATCAACTATCCGTTTCGTGCAATATCGTTGCGAGCCCAAAAGTGAATCGAGGAAGTCCATTTAGCTTACTCTTGCCAAATGAAAATCCGTTACATTTGCCTACCCCTATGGGGCCGTGAGTGTTTTCAATTTACACTTTCTAACAATGCTGTTTATAAGCCCTTATTTCGTGCAGTAAAATTTAAGATAAGACACGACTAAAATTTTAACAGTTTATTATAAAATAATTTACGGTTTTTTATGTTTTGTTGTTATAAATGTACTTAAATAAATAATAATAAAATTTAAAAAGACACGTACAACGCGCGTTTACAGTACTTTCTTTAATCTTAATTTATTATGTACAGTCAGACAGAGAGTTGTACAAAATGTATTACATGTGATCTTTTCGTCGTATAAAAAGAGGGTGGTCCGTATCTAAGATGTGCATACGGGGTGTGGTAGCTGCACCGGGTGGAGCGCTTAGCTGCTCTCGGCCGGAGCGGGCGCCCCGGTCGTTGGTGTTACTTTTTTGTTGCACAATCTTTGAAGAAAACCTGCAAACCACAAATAAATATTACAAATTTAGAATAAAGATTTACGTGCGTTAGTGTGTAATTATTTGCGTTAAATAGGTAGACCTACCAAAACTCACTCATATATGCCTGTATTATAAACGTTAGTTAAGAGAGGTTATCTTGATTTCATAAAGTAAAATATTATTCATATTTAATAGATGCCAGATATTAGAATGAGAAAGTTGTTCCTAAGCTCAAATGAACTCTAATAATTCAGTTTATTAAAAATGGTTACGTATTAACTTTATATTTTTAATATAGACATGGACTGAAAAAGCAGCTTATTAATTTGGCAACCATTCCACTTTGTTTTTCTATCAGATTCAGGTTAAAATTAGGTGTTATATTTTTGTTTTAATTTGAAAAAGATTAATTTGAATTTTAGAAAAAACATATAAGAAATAGTTGATGATATCGATATACAGAAGAAAAATATTGATGCTTAATGTGGTAAAAGCTTTAGCGTACGCCTCATGTACGCGGGTTGATGTTTTTCACTTACGATCTTATAACTAAAGATATGACGATACTTGTGATCTTCTACGCCAGGACCTTCTTCAGGAATGCTGTAAACGGATAAACTGTCAGACACGAGCACACCACAAACAAATTAACTACATAAATATGCCTTCAATACATTAAAAGCCATCTCTTTTAAGAAGAAATTAGGTAAATTTCCATAACAACAGAATTTTCATTATAGCGACACATCATGAGGTAATCAAAGAATTTCACATACACGAAAGGGTTTCATGGACGTAACAGGACTGAGGATATATGACTGAGGTATAAATGCTCAAGTATATTTTTTCACAAAACATGCTCGTAGAATTGCTGTAGTTCTTTTGTTAATAATAACAGCAATTATTTATTTATTTAACAATTTATATACACTCATATATTGATAATGAATAAATCCGAATATTAGTACTACAATGGCACACAGTTATGCATAATTGCTGTCTACAATAAAAAGATTTCTTTTAAACTGTCTTAGGAGATGTACTTACAGCATTTCTATTTAAAAAAAGTGCGTATACGTAAAGGAAAAACAATTTTAAACAATGATGAACTATACCTACAAAAATATATACAAACATGTATAGATACTAAACAGCAATTCTAAAAGATTTCTAAACTTTTTATTGTCACATACGAGTATATACAAAACATATTATGGAACATAAATATTTAACTGTATGATGTGATGAAATGAGAACTATACTTACATGCGTATGGGATCATGCCGTCCTCGTCTTCGGGGTCCATGCAATCCTTTGTGACTTCTGCTACTTCACTGTCCTCGAGTTTCTCACCTACAATAAATTTTTTTTAATTTCTTTTCCATTTCTAGAAGTATTTATTAATATTTATATTGTTAATGACCTATGCCTGTATTATTACATTATCGGTGCCGTGTGGTAGCTTCTTTCCTTGGATATCGAACGAATCGACCGAGGTAAAAACTTCAAAATTATAAATGGAGTCCGACAGATGGCAGATTAACCACATGAACAAACACCCATAGCCTCAACGTTTATTTCTAACTAAGACGAATACTTGTCCCATGTGGGAATCAAAGCAACCAGGTACAGCGTCAACAGAACCACCATTATTTAATGTCATAGCAAATAAGCATACCACAATATAATCCTAATTTAAAGTATATTCTTAAATAATATTTTACTATAACCACTTTAGGTAAGTACAAGAACTATTCAGTCGTAATCTCAAAACCATGATTGCATCATTTTCTCGACTTCGCGGAACAGTCCGATAATTTTAGATACTAATAGATTAACTAAAACCATGAAGTTCTTTAATGACTGCATGGGTTATGTTACTTAATGTAGTTCATTATACTGGTTTTACTTACGCCATTGCATATAAAATTAAATGCGATTTATAAAAAGTGGGAACTAACGCAAATAGAGAGGGAGACAGAACTAAGTAACCAAAATAAGTAGACCGTTTTTAATTGGTTCAAACTAAAAGACAGATTGAAGAAAAAAAGATAAGCTTAAATAGTAAGTAAATAATGACGTATTATTTTGATTTAATATTAATAGAGTTGAGAAAAATCCCCATTGAGGAAGTCAGAATGAATATTACGTATTATTTATTTTACCTAACGCAAGAAGGGTGTGTGTAAGCTCAGCACCAAGCATAAGTCCATTCTCGGCTTTGTCGTACAGTTTTAAACATTCCAAGAAGTCCTCGTAGCAGCCCTGGTCTTTGTCTTTCTTGCACTGGCTATAGATGGGAAGGAACTCTTCAATCTGAAATAATACAAAGCAAATAAACACCAAAAACTATTTAATGAACATAATTAAGATGCCAGATCTTGTAACCTCAAACAGATGACTGAACCTAAAATATCCTTTTGCATATTGCATATTGTAAATTAGTATGCGACGTTTAAATTGCAAGGAGTCTTTATTTAGATTCCCGAACATTCGCAACGCCAGCACCAGAGGAGCTATAGGTGCGTTGCTGGCCTTCAAGAAAGGAATTGGGTCTTTTCTTGAAAGTCCCTAAGTCGTAACTGTTCGTGAATACCACTGGCAACAGCTGATTCCATGAAGTCGAAATGCGTTGCAAATGCAAAAATTACGCAAGAAACGCACTGTGGTGGATTGTCAATCTGGATCTAGATGGTCTTGTTAGGTCAATATGTACACTATAAATCACAATATGTACGCTGACGACCGATAAAGCTGAGTGCTCCGCGCCGACGAGCCAGTGAGCGGTTTTGTTATAGTACAATCTAATTGGTGTATGAGGAACTCAGTATTCTGTCACGATGTACGATGGTGGAACTTAGTGGTTGGGATCATTGCGAACATTTCTACAGAAGATTCCCCGTGGTAAAAACGATAAAGAATGCAAAGAGAAACATCAGCTCTTCGCAGGGCCATAGGATCAAGCCGATGAGAGAGAACTTGGTCCCCGACAATTCGAACCGCCCTACGATGTATGCGGTCAAATGGAAGGAGTTGGTACTGGAGTGCCCCTGCCCCAGAGATGAACTTGCGCCTTATAAAGTTGCAGCCAGTAGACCGGTATGAAATTCTGTCCCGCTTTGCTGAGCACACCAACCTTTTAAGACGCTAGAGGAATGTTCTCAAAAATGGAAGAAGGACAAAGGGGTTATTTTTAGCGGTAAACGCACAAACATGTATCCTGTTTGCGCACTAGAAAACGAAAAGTGTCTACGTTTGTGCAAATAAAGTACGAAATGCAAAGGTAGTAAAATTTTACTTTCGTTTTTTTTTATTTATTAAGGCTATGCATCTCGAAATAGTTTCGGAACTGTCAAATGAAGATTTTCTAGCGGCATTGCGACGCATCACCTCACGCCGAGGTCTTTGCAAAGATATTTAAACAGATTGCGGTAAGAATTTTATCGGCTATGAGAGATACCTAAAAGAATTGTATGAATTCAGTAATAAAGTACGTCGGTACTATATTATGTCCTTGTTTTAACGGCATTCAAAAACAGTTTTGGAGCCTGTAGTTAGAGAAAGCTTAATTTACGACAGTCACGGTTTTTTCAAGATGATAAATTAGGAATTTTCGGATATCTTTACTGGGATCTACTAAAGCCAAATCCCTCATACTAGTGCTGGAGAGCAGAATCACTAGTACTAGGGTATAGGCACAGCGCTCACTAAATCGCATGCCCAGCGTGACAAGTATAGGAAAACCTTCCAAAAATTAATGCCACTTTTTATTGGCGCTTTCTTGGAGATGCCTATATTCAACACTGAATTATAGAAGGCCGATGATAATATGGTGGCCATAGACTTCAATATGAATAATAACATAATAATTGATACTTCAATCCGGTTCCGATAAAAAACGTCTTGAACAGGCATATATGCAACAAAGTAATCCTATTAGGTGCCTGTTTTCCTGTGGTAACCCCTAAAATGAATTTAATTATAAAAAATCGTATTAGGTAACATCTTCTCAATCTTGTGATGTAGATTTCCGAAATTATTTAAGAATCATCATAAAAATTATATATACATACCGTAAGTTGCTTCTCGCCCTTCTTCTTGGTTCCTCCGAGTTTCTCGATGGTGGCAAGAGTGGGGTTAGAATTGAGCGCCCTCAGCAGGTCGCCTACATTGTATGCGTCTATCTTGCCGCTGCCCTCGAAGTCGTAGATGGAGAAGGCGAAAGATGCCCCTACATTAATGGACGATAGATATAATGTAAATGCGATCTTGACGTTACTTCTTAATTGACTGAAAGCTATTTACTTATTGTACCTTAAAATTCCTTTTGATTAATCAACGTATTGGCTAATAATTTTCAATAATTTAATAAAAGTAAAAATAATAAAGTTACGTTCTATTTGCTTTGTTTTATACTTTAATATTTAATAATGTTTAAATATACCTATACCATCTATAGGTATATTCAAGGATGTTATAATTTTGATATTAAATATTAAATTCATCACAGCAACTTAGAAATCTATCGATGTATGAAACAATGAAATTATTTCAAAATGTCTTTAAAAAAACACAACGAAAGCGGAAACATTCTCGAAGTCACCGTAATTAATTCGTGACGTAGGCGAGGCGTATCCTTCTACGACGTTTCAATATGTTCACTGTGTACACGTGAGTCACATTCTAATTATACGTATCTCGATTTGACTATGCCCCACTTTTCTTCAGGTGTTTAAAGTTGCAAGATTACAAGTATATTTGATACAAATCGTAATAACAATTGGAAAAAAAAAAGTTTATTTATTGCCTTTTTATTGTAATGTTTTATTCATTCTTTAAACACTATGTTTCAAATACGCATTATTAAAGTAATTTAATTCAATCAAATTATTTTTGCAAATAAATCTTTATGTACTATTTAATAATGACGTTTTAAAACAGGCCTTGATATTGACCGATTAACTGAAATTCAAGGAACAAATAGAAAAGAAGACATTAGTCTTTTTTTTCATTATCCATAACACGCGTACGTCGTTTGCCAAAAAACGTTAAACGCGCAAGCACTGAAATCTGAGCAGAGTTTCTCTGTTTGGGCGGGCGGGTGTTGGATCACGTGACGCAAGGGTTTAATTTTGGACCGGCGCGCGTTCATAGAGCCGATTGGCCGCGCTACTGGCGCTGACACCGGCAACTCTTAGCAACGTAAACCTATTATGAGCCAGCGCTATACTTAGTAGAACTAAGATAGTCATACTTGCCTAATAGTTATTGCTTACTATTTGACGCTTGCAACCATTTTTTTGTAATCTATTTGCACCAAAATAAAACATTTATTTGCTATATTACTAACAGTAAAATTACAAAACGGAGATATCATTTTGCGACATTATAATTGAAAGAAATGATAATATTTTTCTCCGGCTTTCCGTTATGTTCACTTGAAACATTTAATATTAAGCGTTAGTTCAATGTTTTACTTACATGTCAGAACACATAATACCATATATATAAAACGATATTTATTAAAAATAAGAAAAAGTTAAATACTCACTTTCGATTTCGTTCTTGCTGAGGTCGCTCTGAAAAATGATTAAAATATTTCGTTATTTCCATGTTACAATTGTAACCATATTATGGTGAGTATGTATTAGTTAAGTGTTGCGTCACATCACCGCAGATGTGTGTATGGAATTATCCACAGGGTACGATACAATTATTTCTTTTCACTGTATTTTAAGCACATCACTGTTGTTTGTAAGGTACGCTAAATATCTATTCGCTCGCGAGCTTCCGGTCTGCGGAATTTGTATCACGAGCTGTTATAGCGATTTATACTCCTATATCACTTGTATTTTAAGAGTAACGCCGCTTTATGCACTGAACTCCTTTTCACAGTTCCACTGACGTCAAAGGTGACTCACCATTTTGTGTGGTGTTAGTTGGTTCCCTCCCGGTCTTCACTTGCAGACGTTCAGACAAGAAGTGGGGCTCGGAAACTTTTCGCTTGACTGTTTTAACTGGCTCAGATGGCGCTCTCGTCTGGATATTTGAGATTTAGCCCAGGAATCCGCGACCGTTCTATTTTCGGTGGAGTTACTTCGTCTCCGTTGCGTTTTCGGGCGCCAAAGGTTTACGTGGGAGCGAACGAGACAAGAAGATTTTTAACATACCGTCAGAAGGCATTAAGTGAAGCGAATCTGAACGTTAAATCTACATTTACGCTTACTATTTCTATCGATTCCGTATATATTCTCGAACCTAAGGAGGCAACAGGTATTGGCTCGTAGGTGTTTGTCCATTATTCTTTACAATATCTGAAACTTTAATTTCTTAATTAAATTTCAATGATACTTGATAAAATAAATTACATAAGAAGTTACGCCATTTCAACATTTCCTCAATAAATTAAATTAAATATTGCATAATTACATCCATTTACGTCTCAACAGAATTTCTAGTTTTTTTCAAAACGTCAAGAAATTATAATGAAAAATTTATATACAACAATAAAGTTCGTGTAAACTCGGAATCAATTATTCATTACATAATATCGTACTATCATAATACCAAAACTAAACTAGTGGTTAGTTAATCACTAAATTGACCTAAGATTGCGACAAAACACGGTCCTGAGTCATTGCATACGTCGACTTACACTGCAACAATGTTAAGGTCGTAACTTCATCTTATGGAGGATCGTCGTACACTGCGCTTGCCTGTACCTCGTCACTCGAGAACTCATTTTCCCCAACGATTGTCAGCTCTGCGAATTATGTGGCCGGCCCATTGCCACTTAAACTTGCTGTTACCCTGTATACCCTAGTTCTGCTAGGGAAATTATCGTTACAGATTTTCTCTTACAGAAAAATACTGTTTTTTTTATTCTAGGCCTGGGTCTCTTCAAGAAAGCGCCAGCCAAAACTGGCATGCGTTTCTTAAAAGGTTTGCACATACTCACCACACTGGGCAAGCGGGTGCCGGTACACAAGTGATGCTGCTCCCAGTTCATACTAGTCCGTGGGATTTGGGTTCGGAAAATTTGCAAGGATTTTCTTATCATTCGGTCGCCAGAGCATCGTTTATTATCTTGTAGGAAAAGGGTGCAACAGGTGCGAGTGAGAAGAGAGAATTTTGCTGTTTATTTTAATTTAAAAATGCAGTTCAGTTCAAATCACAGAGACGATAAATTAAAATCACACTAAGAAGTATGTAACGGTCAATGTAATATTTCGATAAAGTAACTATTAGGCTTCTAACAAAACATAAGTATTACAATAAAAAATCAGTAACAAACTATTTGCCAAACTGTTATGTTTTCTATGTACCACATAGGAAACAGACGACTCTTGAATATCACAATAATGAGGTATATATATGATATTAACTCAAAGTTTTCTCCGTGTATATTACGAAGATTCTTTTTCTTGTTAAAAATACAAATATTTTGGAAATATTTTTTAAAACAATACAAATTTAATGATTAAAATAAAAGATAATGAAGAAAAAACAACATTTTTGTAATAATTTATTTTGAAAAACCGTTAGATGACAAAAGTTAAAACATTAGTACTCAGGTTTCGTTTGAAAAGTGTATTCATTCCACTGTGCTGAATTGACGATAGTCTCGTTGATGGTGTTGAACTTCCAAAGAACAGGGCGGGAAGGAGACGGTGAGCGCATGAGGCGATGGTCTAGGAGGCTTGTGCCACGAAGCCTCGCAGAGGGTGAAAGAGGATATTGTCCCCTGACAGTGCCCGGAACACGGGGTTCCTGGCAGGTTATGAAAAATAGTAAGTTACAAACTACAACACAATAAATTCCGGAAAACACCAGGACTAAATCGTCGAGAATCGAATTTATATACAACGACTAAACCGATTCTTAAATAGACTTAACTATTTGAAATTACGATACATTTAATCAGTAAAAAAACCGGGATTGCCCAGAACCGAGTGCGTACCCAAAAACTACAGAACGATTTCAATGGTACTTTCACTATTCGAAAGCCTAGAATATTTATTAGGATACATGATACTATGAAATCGAGATAAAAAACGTTAGTAAAATATGTATTTTATTATAGTTTTAATTCATGTATTTGACAGGTTCATATTAAACAGGTGGCCAAAGGTAACACAGAGGTTTACAAAGAAACGAAATACAACTTGTTTATCTCATAATCAGATGCGTTTATTTAATTGATTACAGTATTTTTTGTATGGGAAAATCATGTGTTGTAACGTACACCACACACATGATTTTCTTTTTGTACATTTCTATGGTACAGTACCTTGCGAAAGATATACAAGTTTAATTCCTTAGATTTTATGATAAATACTACTAAAAGAGACTTCAATTTTCGATGTTCACGTTTCGTTTCATACAATGATGATTTATTAGTAAATACACAATTTTTAAATTCATACTATTGAATTAGAACTACAAAAGGATTGCGGTGCATACTTGGCGTCTTCCCGGTAGCTTGCGACGCCACCACCAACCTCGCAAACAGGATAACAGTCTCGCACCCTGCATACGACACCGACGAACAAGACCATTCTTACGGGAAACTGCTGAATTGGATACCACAGAGGTAGTTGCGAGATTTTTGTATTCCTAATGAAAAATTGTCATAAAAGTTAACGAATGTTGTTGACGATGATGATGATCTCCTGACCGAGGAGCACGGTAGCAACTTTTGATAGAATAGTCAACATTGTGCGTTACGATATTAAATTTTTTTTAGTTTTTATTAATTTGCTTCATGATATATTTGCGCCACTTGGCCTACCATATCCTGGTTATAGGCCTCATAAACTGTCTGCTGCCCGTGTTTGAAGGCGCCGAAGCTCCGACAATGAAATTCTGCAAGGTCGCCGTTCTAGCCGAGGTCATTAAACTATTAGTGATGATTTTTGAAAAAAAGGATTTTAGTATTACTTTTTTAAAAAAAAATTGTAAACTATTTCCAAATAATTATGACCAATAATACTAATAAACTTTACACTAAATGTATATTAGGTTCTTAAATATTAGGAATTCTCATCCGCTTCGCATCCGTTCTATACATTAGGAAGTCAGCGCAAACGGCATACACCCTTCCTTACATTTATGTACAAGACACTCGAAAACGGAAGAGGCGGTCTGATAGTTCTTCAATAAGGCATCATCTTTATTATAATCCACCACAGTTATACTCGAAGCGTCCTTGGTTAAGCGTTGACATAAAGATGCGAATCAAAAAGTTTTTTTTCGGACACCAATTGGCAAATGTGTTCCCGTTTATCTGATGGCAAGCATCAAGCCTGCCTGCTAACAGTTGCAATGGCAACCACTAATAAAATTGTAAAGTAATATGTGACAGTGGCTCTGCTCTTGGCACTTTGGCGAGACAATTTTTTTAACGAATTTGCTTACTAAAGATTTATGAACAGACATACCGAGTATAAACTATATCAGTATAAACTCGTATGTCTGTTCGGTGGCTATGCGTTTGACCTATGTGCTGTGGGCCGTGGGTTCGATTCCTGCACATGACATGTATTTTTATGGGCTACAAATAATAGCTTCGGGTTATGTATCTATACTGCCTTCATGACTCAGGAGAAATTGCTAAAGTTTCCGTCACGTTTTTATTGAAATCATAAGATAAGTTAATATAATATCGTAAAAAGATAGATAAATAACAGTACGAGTGTCTTTAATATGCAGTTCAGTAATTTCACTACCTTCATTTTTTTTAAAGGAAATTGATATATTATGCCGTAACATAATAGATTATACCAAGCCGTGGAACTATTTGGCAGGGCGCTCGCTTTAATTTAATAGTCGCGATTGAGACTCGGTGCTAGTACGACTAAAATTTAATTGCAATTTTAAGAATTTCCCAGTGCTCGGTGGTGAAGTAAAACATCGTGAGGAAATCTAGATGTCTAAGGAAATAATAAGAAAAATATTTTGCAAACATGTGAAGTCCGCCGACCTGCACTGGAGCAGCGTGGCGGTCTCTTCCTGAATCCAAAACCCTCTCAAATATTAAGAGGAGACCTTTGACCAGCAGTAGAATAGGATTAACAGGTTGCTACTTTACTTTTGTTGAATGCCACAAAAATTCCCTGTAAAGTCATTCCTCTATAAAAACATGTTATTTTTCACTTTCAAGTTTCGTTTATTGTAACCTGTGTTTTGTATAAACGAAACCATGTTAAAAAGTAACACGATATGCCTTGCATAATTTTGATGAAAACCCGTGATTTGTTGTGCAATTCTCAAGTGGATACAGAGCAAAAGCTAATTTTGGAACATTCAATTCTGAATTTGTAAAAATACTTTCTAAGCGTACGTTTAGGGTACCTAGAGTGCCAGTAAATGAAAATTTAATAATAATTCATATTACTTTATCACACGTCAGCAGCTTCACTGGGGATGTATTTTCAACAGACAATTCCACTTCCTGCAATGTCAAAGACTTTGCATCCTGGTGTACAAATTCCTCTTCATCGGAACATTGTTCGTAATCTCCTTTATAAGAAAAACCTTTTTATTGATATGTTAATTAATATTTTTTTTTATAGAATAACGCTTACTATTTAATGTAATATATGCATTTTCATAAAATGCGACATCGTTTCTTTGAATTGTTTCATTAACATTCATACTAGTCTGCAAAAAATACAAAATTAGGTTCGCTGTTATTATTTAATAAATTATTAATACATTTCAAACTTTACCTCCTTGTTTTCGAAAGCAGAATATTTACGGTTCTTTGTTTCAATTTTGCTGTAAGTAGCATCATCGTCGATGAAAAATGCTATTTTGCTAACAAAATTATTCGTGAAAGCATCACCTAGAAGAGAAAAGCTGGAGTGTGCACTGCTCTGCGATCTTAAAGTGTTCTCATCTGTTTTAGCACTCTTTAGAATATCTTGTGTAAAAGTAACGTTTAAAGCAGATTCTATGAAAGATTCCACGATTTTTAGTATTTCCTCCGCTGGTAAATAATTTGTATCAGCATCTTTCTGAGTTATATCTCCATCAGGGGGTACAAATTCGACGTCACTCATATCGAAGAGACGGTTAATAAACGTAGATGTAGATTTATTTAAATCAGTTTGTTCTTGACACACATCTTCTTCCTTAAAGATATTGGACGTCAGTCAAAACTCTCAACCTTTTTTAATTGAAATTAGAATAAACTTACGGATTTATATTCTTCGTCGCCTTGTCCTATAATGCATGCATCAGTTTTAATAATTCTTTTAATTTCCTCTGCAAACACAACGGTTACTCCAGCAAAAGGTGCAATATTTATTTATTCTATGCACAAAGTGGTACACATGGCAGACTTAACGCCTAAATGTTTCAATTATTACTTATAGCTTTTACCTGTATACTTTTGTGGAGTTGATGTAGCCATTGTATTAGGGCCGTGTCTGATGTCAACCTCATCACTATCACCCATCTCAATAGTAAAAGTTAAATTTTCCTTGTTGGGTTCAACAAACCTGTCATTATTTACTTTATTTAATTTAGATTCGCATCGCCTTGGTAGCCCTGAAGTTTTAAATTGGTTCCATTGATAATAGATAAATACTGAAATACCTAATTTAATCATAAATTAACTTGATTATTATTAATAAAATACGTACGTTGTTTGTTAGTTGTTCCTTTTCTCCATTTGCTTGCTCATAATGCAACCTCCTAGCTAACAAATGAGGCTCTGGCGACAAAATGGCAGAAAATCCATCCGAATTTGCCGAACCAAAATTCCAAAGATTAGTAATGAGGAGCAGTATTATATGTGCCAGGGTACCGGCACTATGCTCATACTTTTAAAAAAAACCGTGTAGGCTTTTGCTGAAACTTTCTTGTAGAGTTGAATAGTGGGCTTAAATAGGCCGATCATAAAGAAGAATAAAAATTATTAATGATTTAGTCGTGTTAGCTCACACAATTAGAGTTCGGCTTAAGCTTCATAATAACACTAAAACTAAAATTGGGACGATTAAAATTGCGGGTTGATTTATCACGACCTAATTGGCACTAATGGAAAATAATAAAAGGGATCCAGTCTGAGAAATAATACGATAGCAAAATATTTATATAATATTTCGCATCAACCTACCCTAAAGCAGCGTAGTGTCCTCTTTCCGGCAGAGGGGCATTAAACAAGTTGTTACTTAACTTTTACCTACACAATTACGAAGAATATCATTAACACAGCACTATTGATCACACATCCTATCCGCTATTTCTAAGTGGCCACAAGCTGATCTTACCCAACTCCTTAGACGCATTTACAATGATACAAGCCTCATCTAAAACTTGGCTTACGATGTGTGCAGCTACCGTAGACGCCATACGCGAACTCTTTACACCAATCTCATCATTTTCTATTAAAAAAAAACATCATACAAAACAAAATTATCACTATTATTTCAAATTTTTTCATATAAGTAATTGGATATATTTCAAAGATGAGCAAATTTAATAACATAAATTTAATAGTAAATTTCTATAAAGAATATTATGGTACATTTTTTTGTAATTGGTAGTTGCATTGTAATATTATATTTTCATTTCATCGACGATGTGGCGGTGGTTCGATTCTCGAACGGGATAAATATTTAGTATGGCCTACAAATAATAGCCCCGGATTCGGTCCATGAGCATTTATGTACGAGTGTGTAAGAGCCCTACACCATCATTGATCATTTAATCATTTCAGCCTATATCAAATGTCCACAGCTGAACATAGGCCTCCCCCAAAGATTGCCATAAAGCTCGGTCCTGGGCCACCCGCATCCATCGGATCCCGCAACACTGTGGAGGTCGTCGCTGCATCTTGTGGGGGTTACCTGTACGTGTTTAGCTCACGTAACACAGTATAAATATTTTTTTTTTATCATCTCTTTAACGATGGCAAGAAAATAACGTAATGCACAAAACACCATTGTTTAATGTTCATATAAACTGTATCTGCACATCATATTTAAATAAAGTATAACATAACATGCAACTTAAATTATTAAACATGCCTCCCTCAAAACTGCATCAAACTGTTAATACTTATTATTTTCCTATGGTATTGTTTTAAAAATATTTTTACCACTAAATACGTATAATAGATACACACGTATAATAGATATATTTATTTTACATTACTATTTTACACTAAATTTTATGATTTTATTATTAAAGGTACCTTTATTTGTCATACTGACACCGAATAGGGAACAGAAAATAATGAGCAAAGTGGCAGTACGTATTGTAACAATGCCACATGCATTCCAATTTCAGCCAGTGTTATTTATAGACTTTTTTTTTATAGGAAAGGCGAAAAACGAGCAAGCGGCTCATTTGATGATAAGTGATTACTGTCTCTCACGAACGTTTGCAATACCAGAGTTGCTGCAGGTTTTTAAGGATTTTTGGATTTGGGAGATGGGAGGGAGGAAGAGGAAGGGAGGGATGGGGAGAAGGAGTGGGCCTCCGTTTACCTCAGTCATCGAATAAAAGGCAGAAGCACAAGATGCCTTTACTTCAAGCCGGTATTCAGCGAGGCCGTAGTACCAACCCGGTCGAGCCGCCCCGAAGCAGAGACAAATACCGCCGCTTAGCTCTTACACGTGTAAAAAAACGTTTAATATATTTTTTTAATATGATATTTTTTTTAAACACTACTATCGGTGCCATTTTTCAGATGTTTATTGTAAGAAGTTATTATTTACAAGTATTTCATCAGTCCACTACTCAAGTTTAACGGTTAGATTGTCTTAAACTCTTTTAAGAATTAATTAGCTTAGTAATCGCCTTACCAGACGTCTTGCACCGTAGGCCCTAATTGGTCAGGATATTTCAGGCCTCTTATATTTGAGATGAACGCCGTGTGGTGTCGTTGTAAGAGAATCTGTCACCCGATCCGATTTCTTCTAGCAGGTGTGGTTAAAAATCGATTAAGGATGTCAGAAAAATATCTCTCAATAGTTGACGGAATTACCATCTTAAATAATGTCCGACCTATGTTTTTTTAACTGCTCGCGTGTATCTGTTAAACTGATGATAGCATATCCTCGAATTAAGCAAACCCTTTTCCAGCAGTGTACTGCTTGTATGCAGCTTAAGCTGAATAAGAACACTTTAGAAGCAGATTGGTTCCACGCTTGTCACCCATAGGTGTAGGATGAGCTTACTTGGGGATTATTTACATATATTCACATATGGTTGGCTGGTGCATATAAATATGTAAAAATACAATAAAATGATTATTGTAGGACAATTTTAACTTATGTTAAGAAAATAACTTTATAAAGTAAACCAAGGAAAAGTTTACGTGGAAAACATTATTCATAAAAACCGCGTCGCTATTTCTGTAACGCCTAGTCAATACCGATGCTATTCTTTAACCTCGAGCTATTTTAACATGTTTCTCGATTGTACTACTGAATATAGCAGTCGCATTGTAACATGGCCGCTCTCCGGACGGACTCACTTGTAGAGTAATAAGACGAATTCAATTCCTAATATAAAATACTTGTCCTTTATACCGCATTAATAACCTTTGCATGCATTAATATTACTTTGATGTATGAAAACAACATAAACTGGACTAAACGTAAAACTAGTATGTAATTATAATTATGTAATTTGTATCTAAAAGTCAAAAACTATGAAAACATTTTTAATTACTGTTCAATAAAATATGCAAATAAAACCAACTAAGTCCATTTTATCTATTTTTTTATCGAAATTTCCGATAAACCGTTGTCGACTTGAGCGTACCGATAGGGATGTACAGCTTTCGATTTCATTTTGGAAACCGATAAAATTGTAAGATATAATTTTTACCATATATTTTATATAACTTTAAATTGGAGGTTACAGAGCGCAGAAGTCAGTCGTAAAATTGTTGCCACCCTGCGTTTCCTTTATCGTCTTAAAAATTTCATACCTTTCAAAACTAAGCACTGTAAGCAGATTTGCCATCAATCGACTTCTACGGCGTGATCACCCTTTGATGCAAAGTAACTTAACTTTTTTGATAATAATTAACCAACCATTGGTATTTTATTCATATAACAAATTTGGGTATCTTTTTTGTCACTTAGCGGACTGTGCCAGGCTTAACAGTATCTTTTACCAAGCGTCCGAAATTGAAATTGCGAGCAACGCTGTTTTCTAAGAACATCAGAATTTCCAATTACTAATTTGAAATTAAGGTTGTAATCTAATTCTTGATTAGCGTTGTATATATGGTTAGCCTAAGACAATGTCTGTACGTTCATACGATCGCCAGGAAAACACTCTATAAAGTGGGAAATGTTTAGTGCTGCCGCACCTACAACGCCTCTGTTTATAAAGTAAATGGCCTGCCATTGCGTGACTAGTGACACATATTACGTAACAATGTACTTAATTGAACATTAACATGATTTAACACCTAATTATTTACTTAATTTTTTTTTTTTATTCTAGGCGGTCTGTCACGGAAAGATCAATAACAAAATAATAGAACTATTTGCATAAAATATAAATTCCAATAACAAATGTTTCGAATACTTCTCTAATTAATATCGCAATTTATTTTGCGATAATTATTCATATTTTTTGATAAGCAAACGAAGTCATTGGCTATTTGCAATTATGTAACTATCTAAAGATGAAAGAATATTTTAGATCAGGTAGCTACTCGTATGTACTCGTACTCGGTATATGGTAAGAAAGCAGCTAGTTAACTAATTTTGTTTGACGACATTTTGAACAAATATCAAACTCTTATAAGGGGTTCCCTTCTTTTCTACCTCCTCTTGTAGAAATTAACTCGTAATACTTTCCACGTATAATAAAATTTACACTCTCTCAGGTTTTCCCGAGGCTTTCCTGAGTTAGAAAGTAGCCTTTGTCCATTTCTAGATTTCAAATTATCTCCATACTTCATCGAAATCGGTTCAGCAGTATGTACGTATGTGATTGAAAGATAATGAATCCAAACAAACGGACTTTCACATCTCACTAGACCATGAGTCATAAAACAGAATTTCAATTGTTTCAAAGTTATGACACGTGAAAAATAATATTAGTAAGATTATAGATTTATTCTGTAATCATTCTCTATTATGATGATCTCTAGTGAATCACTTTCGATAGTGAGTTCGTTGTTTAATATATTATTAAAACCTATATGTACTTGTTATCAATGATTGGTAAACTAATTTTCAGAGAAGAATGATGACTCAGCGGATTCAATGACGCTCCAGATCCAAACAGTTTCTGCTAAACTGTGTGTCGTATACTGAGTGATTGAACCGAAGAGCCAATTACTGGTAACAAGACGTTCTGCCTAGTCCAAGTGTGAACACGTACTTGTTTATTATAAAAAAAAAGGATTTAATATTTATGAAACCAACTTTGCATAACACAGATTTGTGTTATGCATAAACAAATAATTGTATGTTAAAAAAATGTCTCGACTAGGAAATGAGATAAAGACATGGAATTTGTATGCATGTAAACATTTATAAATTTTCGAAATGATAAATTTGAGATACAGAATAAAGTAATTGTTTAAACAAATGTTTTATTCTGTATCATGAGGAAATATAATTTATAGTTATTTATAATTCTACTCAGGCCACTCTGGTTCCGCGAGAGGCTGCGTCACTGGTACGACCTGCGCAGGCAGATCAATGTAATCTATCTAGGGATGACACATGCTTTTATTTTCGGTTCTTGATTTTAATAATATTAGTAACTAGACTTTATGGAAACGGTTGACATACCGAAATTATATGTATACAAGTTTTTAAGCCCAGCGACAGGCACCAGAACAGTAAAAACAGAAAAACAAAAAAAAATCGATTTAATAGTGTCGTATATGAATTAAAAAGACTAAACAAATATTCCTGGCTCATAGATACCTACTTCATCTTCGGTAATAAATCAAGATGCAGCTTGCCTAGATAGCACTAAATCGTCGGTATCTGGTTTATTTACTCACCATAAGAAAAACATAAAAAGGTATTATTTCGTTGACCCAAATATTTATACTTCGTTGAGTAATTTTAGACCAAACACGATACCAGCCCTATAAAGATGACGCAGCCTCGTGACTTGTGCGCAGAACCTCACTCCCAGCCGAGCCACCCTCGGGTACTTGCGTTCGCACGTTTACAAACCCTCTCTGCTAGTTTCACACTTTCCTTCGTATCACATGCTGAAGCGTATATAGTTCAGATATATATGGAAAGTCATGTGTTTAGTGTAATCCTCCATCTCCATAATCTTCAATTTTGAATTATGACTAGTGTTAACGTCGTGTTAAAAGCAAGTGTAATTTCGATTGTTACATTATGATTTTATATTACTAGATAAGTACATTTTGGATACATAGATTTACAACATTTCATACTAAAAAGTTTAATTAATTTATAAAAGTTTCAATCTCTAAAATGTAGAGATTTATACTTGATAATTTTTATTGTTATTATTAGTTTGAAATGGCGTAATTTAATATGAAGTACACGCCGAAATTACGAAGCTAATTATAGTCATCTACAAGTCTTAACTAAATATTATAAATATATTAATTTGTTGAAAAAAATAAACAATTTGCAAAACCGGTATAAAGGTATCAATCATACTTATAATTAATTGTTGTACTTGACAAACTTACTACAACTGCATATTTTAATTAAACATATAAAAGTATACGTAACATTTTGAGAAGCATAATTTTAATAAGTGATAAATAATAAGTTTCATTTGTCTATCCAGAGATACTCCTTTTCATAAAAATGAAGGAATCATTGGACGATGACTCCAGCAATGAAGAAGTAATTCCCATTCCCGTACAGATTTTTCTCTGGAGACAAACAACACCTTTCGTGCGTCCGAGACTTGGGAAGGTTCACGATGCGTCATGCATGGTCAGTACATTTTTCTTAAAATGTTCTAAATTGATATTTAACTATTATTACTTAAATGTTTGACTTTGTACATAATATGCAGTCTCGTGTTCACTCTGAAAAATTTCATCAAAAGGCATCAACCAACAATAAATTTTTTTTTTTTTTTTTTTATTCTTTATTGTACACATTATGAAAAAAATTACAAGTTTAATAATATACAAAATAAATGCACAAAGGCGAGCTTAACCTAAGCAGAGTTCTCTTCCAGCAAACCCATGAGGAAAGAGAAAACTATTATTATTATTCAAGTTTATTGTGTATTGTTAAAACATGTAACAACTTCACAAGTATCAATAACATGATTGATAAATGTTAAATAACGATGTTTCTTTGTGTATTTTGGTGTTTGTGTATAAAATGCATTTCACTTTGTTGTCGGCACCCAGTTCTGCCAACGAGCCCCGGGCCATCACGTAAGTTTTACACATCGCTTTGAAGCTTCTATTTTTGCGTTGCAGTATATTAACTTTTTTAATTCTACGACAAATCAACTAAATTGAAGCACTTGAGCAATGTACTTCAAATTAGTTGATTTTAGGTCATTCAGTCAAATCAAGCTATTTTATCCTTATTACATTTTTGTACTTCGCAATATAATAGCGACCTGTTTCCGCGTGGTTAGAAACGGTGGCAAGAAAAACCTATATTATATACATGGGTATATCACCTTGTCCATGTACCTTAAAACCTACTAAAAATACTCCCGATTATTCTATTTTCTACGTAGTATTATAGAAGTCATGTTTTTAAAAGGTATTTTAAAAGTAAATGTTATCTTTTCTGTCTATAAGTTACGACTTTTGCTCTATTTTTAATGTGAATATGAACATTTACGTGAAACAGAGAGTAAAAAATTTATATTTTGTACTTCTTTTGCTAATGGTAACTTCCTAAGTTACTTAAATACATAAAGCTGCTTAAGAAATTTTTTGGTGACTCTGAATGACTGGGTGAGAAATTGTGTGATGATAAAAGTGTTATGATTACTGAAACTACCTTTGAAGGTTATGTTCCACGATCAGCTGTGAAGTACTGCTTTATAAGCAGGACTACTATTTAAACATTTTTAGGGCATGTATATATCGACGTTTTCTTCAAATGTCCACATTACCAGACTAATGGGCAAGGAGACACCGGCGACCGTATTACGGTGATGACAAAAATACTGAAAGAGTTTCTACGAAAAGAGTGACTACTGAAGGTCCTTGACACCCTTAACGCCCTATACACTTGCAAATAACTTAATCGAAGAAGGTTACACATGTATTGTCACCCCTGAGGACTAAGATGGAATGCCTCACAGCCAGTAATTATACTAGCTCTCTATACCTTAAAAACCAATACTGGACATATCCTCATTTATTTTCTATGCATCTGTAAATTACATCTCATATTTCTTCTTATCGAGTCGGATCTCTCATTTTCATTTTCAAAACCCCTAACAAATGAATTTAAAACGACTTAGCTATCAAGTTTCGCCTAATGTTCTAATAAACCTTATCTCTACCGATGATAGTAACGTAACGAATGTAAATTGAATAAGAATTATGCAATTTACATTTCTGGCAACATAAATAAATGTCAAGTGTCAACATGATTGTCTTAAGAACAATAAGGACTCTGTTGATCTCTATTGTTTGTTTTCTAAATCACCTGTTACTTGTAGTCATCATAGATAGATACTATTTAATTACCTTTTCTCTAACGATCAGCTGTACGCAATGATATTTATATCGGGAAATCCGGTGTAATGTAGATCTAGTTTTATTTTGCTTCGACTTTGGTTTCAATTTTAAAGCCACAAACATATAACGCACTTTTAGTACTTACCTTTATTCTATATACCTAACAAATGAATTTTTAATTTACACTGTTCTTCTTCATCCCCCTCAGGAACTCAAAGAAGCTTGTAAGGTAAGGGATTATTTCAATATTATTTGAATTTGTATTTCTTACAAGTATTTTCAACATACTTTTGATTCTATCTTTCCTGTATTTGTAATTTTATTCACCAAAATTACAAACTATGTTGGATAAAAGAAATATTTAATTTTAATATGGAATTTAGAAACAATGAGAAAATTTTTCTTTGCTTTTCATAAAGTCATAAACAAGTTATAAATATAAATTGCATAATATTACTTTGCAATAAAGTTCCAGTGCCTATAACAAATGCTAAGATTTATTATGTAAATTATTTAATTAATCTTTTTCAGTCATTTGAAAAAGTACTTGTGCAAAATCTCCGCTTTGGACTTTCTATCAGCCTCACGGATGCAATAGAATCAATCCCGAGATGGCGTTTAATACAGGCTGCTTTACCCCATGTGATGCATGCATTGGCTGCATTGTTGCACAACAGGTTACTTTTCAGATATTTTTTGAGGCATTAAGAATTAATGTTTTCTTCTTATAATTAGAAATAGACCATAATTTCCTGGTGGATTTGCATCTTGTGACTAATTTTATTGAAGTGGGAAAAAATATATTTTATCAATTTCATACATAACGCACCAATATCATATAATATAGTTTTTGTAAAAAACTTACTCATACTCATACTGACTCATACTGACTAAAAAAAAATCATAGTAGTGTACTATGAATTTTTTTTTAAAAACTAATTATAAATTATGTTTCATCAAAAATTATGTTTTTAATAAATAATAATTTACCATAATATCATTACAGAATAAAAGACAATATGCAATCATTAGGGAATGTAGAGACAAAGCTTCTTTACACATTACACTGGATCCTTCTTGATGCTTCCGATGAGTGTGCTGATAACGACTATGAAAATGATAAATTCTACTCTAACCCATTTTATTATTTATTCTCCATACCTGCTATGACAGTAAGTATTAAAATAAACATTTTGTAGACTATTAATCTGAACCCTTAATTAAGATTCTGTCCATAATATATTTAAATGTTGATGGTGGAGGTGGAGGTGGATAGGTTATTTATTACTGAATAATTTATCCTCCAAGCTGATGATCAAAACAACATCCTCGAATTGGAACTAATGTTACTTTTCACATTTTGTGTAGGTACATATTTGGTCAGCAAATATCTATAAAACTTATTTTTACATATTTTAAACTCACACTGTAACTTCAGAAACTTTAAAATGTAAAGAAATTTATCGCCGATTAGGTAGCGCAGAGACATTTTAAATCTACAAAGAATTTTTGAGGATAGTCCTCAGGGGTGACAATGCACCCAAGAGCCATGCTTTTCCGACACTACACCAATGATATCACGGACGTCTGTATCTGGGAGATTAGAATGGTTCTCAAACAGCTTAAAAACAACAAGCCGACGGATGCTTCTGAATTCACGTCATTCATGGCGATGTTACGCCGAAAACGTGATGTAGAAGCGTGGTTATCCTGTATTTCAAGAAAGGGGATAACTGCCTACTGAAGAACTATTTACCGATATCGCGTCTAAGCCGCGTCTTCGTCCTATTTTCGAGAGTCATCACCAACAAGCCTTCCAGCCAATCAATAAACCGATTTCCGAAAAGGATTTATTACCATCGACCTCATACATACTCTTCGCCAGATGACCGACAAAAGACCGACTAATACAATATACCATAATGTCTGGCGTATACGGACGATGAGAAAGACTTCGAGTCAGTCGTAATTTGGGCGGTGCTACAGTCTCTACAGCGGTGCCCGATAAACTCTCGGTATAACGAAGTGAGATGTTTGTACGATTAGGCTACGATTCTATCCCCATTGCAGAAAGGTTCAATTGCAGAAAGAAACCCATCCAATTGCAGAAAGGTTCAATTCGGCTGAACTGGAAAGAATAAAGGTATCAACATTAGTGGCGATTACAGCGTTTATCTTCGATTTGCCGACGACATAGTTCTTATGGCAGGATCGCTGGAGGAGCTTAGCACCATGTTCAATGAACTCAATGGTGTATCTCAAAAGGTCTTAAAATGAACATGGCCATGACGATGATCATGTCTAACGTCCATGTCACATCAATGTTGGTTATTGTTGCGAACACTACGCTCGAAGTTGTCGACGAGTACGTATACCGGGAACAAATTGTATGTCTAGATATGTTCAACTTCGACCCAGAGGTCAATCGTCGAATCCAACTCAGCTGGGCAGCGTTTGGGAAACTACGCTACATCTTTTCGTAGAGATGTAATCTTTCACTGCAGGCCGTATGAGGAAGCTCAAAGTTGCTCAGTGGCTTACAGAAATGGCTATGCTTGGTATTTCTGTAAGTGATAGAATCTGTAATAAAGATATCGGTATCAGAACTAGGGTAACCGACATAGCCGTGAGGATCAGCGTGAATTCGGTTGTTGTGGTGGGTGGCTCAGGACCATGCTTTGTGGCAGTCTTTGGGAGAGACCTATGTTCAGCAGTGGACTAATGACAGGCCGTAATGATGATTATAGTCTGCATAAACCAGGAAGTACACTGGTTTATGGTCTTATTTTTCTCTTTCTGACCTAAACAAACATTATAGACACAATTACTACTCAATTATTTACATTATATTGAACCTATTTTACTTTTTACATTTACAGACTAATACATCTTTTGTTTTAGCTTTTTGTATTCCTCTTCGCGCCTATATCTCATCATTTGAAGGAATCAGATTTTACAAACAATTATAGATTGGAAAATGGATTAAAAATGTGGCAGGCTCTGTGGGAATTTCGACATCCTGATGCAGCATGTTTCACTACTCTAGTAAAGCCAAAACCAAGGCTTCTCGGGGGAAAGTTTTCTAAAAGACCTCAACACGGAGATGTTTTCTTAGGACGTTAGTTTGTATTTTCACAAAAAATATTCTTTAACGAGTAATTGTTATTTTGATAACACAAAATTTTATATTTAGGTAAATTTTCAAAAGAAGATGGCGCAAATAATGGAAGTCCTCCTAGTCAAAATGTATCAGTTTCACATTCCGATATCCCGTCTAAACAAGCTAGCACTGAGGAAGAGCCCTGGTTATCTTCACCCAAAGATACAATATTCCCAGAAACAATCCCCGAAGAGAGCTCCAGCACTGAAGAGGAGCATGTTGTAAGCTTTATAATTTTCGTTTAGAAAATTGTGACACTCCTTGCATCTTAAAGCAAATGGAGCGACTTTTTAGAAGATCCAAGATCTTAATAATAAAAAAATATTAAACGACTTTAGCCGTGGTAGCCTAGTGGTCAGGGAGAGCCGTGGTAGCCTCTTGGTCAGGGCGCTCAATTTAGTTTCCACCACTAAACTGGTTAATAACAATTTTAAGTGGTGTATTTGTCACGTGCTCGGCGGTGAAGGAAAACATCGTGAGGAAACCTGCATGTCTAAGAAATAATAAAAAGTATTATTTCGAGAATATGTGAAGCCCGCCAACCCGCACTGGAGCAGCGTGGCGGACTTCTCCCGGCTCCAAAACCATCTCAGGTAATTGAGGAGGCCTTTGCTCAGCAGTGGTCACTTAAAGGCTGCTACTTTAAACGACTTTTCCGTCTGTAATCAGAGATATGTGTTTTTGTTCATCACAGCTACATTAGAGATGATTACTCCGCCACTTGTTTACAATTTGTTTCTCATATTTCCCTTGCATCGAATTTTACTACACCCAAGTTCATGGACGATACAGAACGAAAATAAGAACGATGTCTTGTTTAAATTCAATAATTGCTTAGAGTGTCACATGTATTGCATGAAAACATCCATCTATATCAGTTAAAAAAAATTAGCATATTAAATATATTATTTAAAATCTCTTTGTTACACTTTTTTGAACACACATATTATTGAGTATAATTTTTATAAAATTATAATTTAATTGATTGAATTAATTACAATTATAATTTGGACTTTTTTTTAAGTTGTTAAAAATATTAACAAATAATTTTTTTAAATATGTAAGTTTAATATTAATGATAGATTAATATTATTAATATTAAACTTAGGTATACTTACTAAAGAGGCTCAGTCATTTCTAAACTATAAAAAAACGTTTGCATTGACAATATATTATTTAATGCATTTTAGTTCATATACCGTTTACCATCGGAACAAAATTATGGTGGACCATATAAAGAAGTATATACAGTGTATGCCGCAGATCCGAGTTTATTTCAAGCTCGTAAATCAGACAATGTGAAAGCGGCTCTTCCCGGAATAAAGCCATTGCCCCAAATCTCGAAAATGAGGTAAATATTTACTTTTGTACTTCATGTCTCAAAATCCCAAACTGCTTAATAGTTCTGAAATGAAATCATTTTAAATTAATTTTACAATATGTAAACAAAAGTAATTGCTTAAATATTCGGCGCTTTACTGTGTATTTATTGGTTATAAATGTAGTATTATATGATATTTATTACGTATATTCCTTGTCACAGTCAAATTAACCCTTTACATTTCATTGCTTACAGTTCATCAGATAAAGAATCGCTATCAGACAGCGGGGGAGGTTGCCCAGGCATGAAAGGTACACCCACGTCTACTGAGAAACCACCTATGGGCAAACAAGGACAAGTAAATATTTTCACTATATATTTACTTATCCACTAGACATCACATCATTTGAACTTTTCACCTACAAATAAGTTTAACATCTGCAGTCTTGCACGTCAGGTCTAAAAAATCTGTTGGCAATACCGATATACTTTTAGGTATCTAAGAAATCTGATAAAAAATCCTTCAGCAATTATTATTAATACTTAAATCCATTAAGATAGCGCTTCTTTGCTTTTTTTCGTCGAATCTATCGTATAACCTAAACGTATCAGTATCGAGGAATGTAAAAGGAATTGATAACATTATTTCTATTTCCACCAAAAGCCAAAATCATCCATTTTTGAAAGATTAATTAAGAAATAATAAAAATTAACACACGCATTTAGCCACTTCCTCCGTTTACTACATTGAGAATTGACTCCTGATGAGGTCTTGATGTCGACTACTTGGGAGGGACAGCTAGAATAGTTTTCTTTATCACAATTTCTAGCAAGAAAACTGACTTGATTGACACTTTGTCATGCATTTTTTATAAGTATTCCTATGTACTTATAATATACGCTTTTAATATTAACTTTTGCAGGTATCTGCAGCTACGTTCCTAGATGTGGCCACATTGAGATGCCTTTTTACCTCCCAATGGCAAGAAGAAGGTGTATATTGGGCTCTTTACTATTTATATAACAGGTGTGTCATAGTAACTGAACTAAAATTTTAGCCAAATTAGAAAACATTTTCATTTCCTTTTTTTAGGTGGTTGTTATCATATCCCGATTTTTTCTTACCATTGCTTACCCCTAGTAATGCATTAAGAACTAATAGTAGTATATGGTACATGTCAATACTGCCAGCGGTTAGAGATATTATTGCTTTGGCAACATGTCAGCCTATCAGCCCTTCGTTGCTCTTCTGATATTGCCGAAAATATGCAAAGTTATTCAGTATATGAATTTCGCCAGCAAAACATAATCGCGAGAGCCTCGTTCCAGTAAGGTGCACAAACACTGTAATGTGCAAAAAAAATTGGGAATCAGTAAAAAAATCAAGTTAGAGTTATTAAAAACGACGAATGTATAATAAAAGGACACAGACATTTTACCATTGTCTATATTGTATCATCATCGTTATTTCAGCCTATCAGAAGTCCACTGCTGAACATAGGACTCCTCCAAGGATTGCCACAAAGCACGGTTCTGTACCACCTGTATCTGTCGACTTCCCGCAACACTGTGCAGGTCGCCACTCCACCTTGTGGAGGGTCGTACCACACTGCATTGCACGTCGCTGCCACTCGAGGACTTCTTTTTCCCTAACAGTTGACAGTTCGGCAAGCTATCTAAATATGTACTGGCCTATTTAAATTGTATATTATTTGTAATTCTAAGTATTGCATAGGAAATAACAATACTTTTAAACCATATTTATTTTCTCAGCTGCTTGGATCTTGAACATCTTTTTGGAATTAAACTTAACTCTGTTGTTTACTCATCCTCTTACCAACATTAATGCTTAAAATAAAAGCAGGTTAATCAGATACATTGCTATTTTCAAAGTGTTAAATTTTGCTCTAGATTACGCGACATTTGCGACGATATGTCTAAACACACTCAACCAAGAAAAAGAAGCAATTCTCTGCCTATCCCAAAAATAGAAGTTTCAATCTACCAGAGCCCAGATATGAAGGAGCATGATTCGTTAAAAAATTTCATAGATGTCCCTGAATCCAAAGAAATATCTCCAGTAACTGAAGTGCCGTTCTCATCGATACCAAAAATCGACGATGAAAACTTAATGACAAGGAGAGCAAGTGAGAAAGTGAAACGAAAAATGAAAATGGCCGACTTAAAAGCATTCGTCGAAACAAAATTGCTTTCTAAATCTGAAAAAGCTTTAGAAAAAATCGGCCAGGATGATCATAAATTTAGTTTTCATACAGCAGTAAGAATGATATCTGTAGTTATTTTTCTTATTATTGCATTTATATTCACGATTTTGTTATTTTATTCACATGTAATATTTTGCGGACAGGAATATCATAGAAGTCTCGACAATGCTGACGACAGACCCAATTCAGCTTTAGCTAGTAATTTTCATGCCATAACGCCGAGGCTTACAGGAGATTTACTGCCATGTAATCTCATTAAAGGGAAAAGTATGCCTAGTCTTAGGTGAGTCTCTATTAATCGTTACATATTTTTTTTACTTTACTTATAATTATATACATACTTTTGTAGATCTAGTTTTAATAGTCCCTAACATGTATTCGGGCAGAATTTTTTTTATTTCAAAAAATATTGTTTAATTTATCATAGACACAAAATTCTTGCAACCCAAAAATTATAATACATGATAAGACAAATTATAAACCTCCAGAACTATATTAAATTTATAAATCAAGTAATTTGTATGTGACAATTTTATGAAAGGTACTAATTACCTATTGATGAATCGTCGTTTTTTCTTGTTGTTTTTTTAAGTGTATTATCTTCTACCGATAAAAAACTGTTTTCAATTAGGAGCACAGCATGATTTTATATTCATACACATTTTCCGGTGATTTTCAAGTCAAAAATATATTTTTTTCTCTTTCTCCCGTGTTTTTACTGCTTAATCCCGTACACATACATTATGGACGAAAATCACGCTAGCTGTTTGATTGATGAGCTAGCGTCAAATGGGTAAGTGTATAAAGAATGTTACAGTGAAAGTAGACGCTTCGTCACCTAGCTGGCAGGTATTTTCTATCAAGGTATTCATAAATAAAAATTCGCCTTAGTTTGCATCGACTACAATTCGCTTTGTAAGTAATTTGCCAATATAAAAATTTTAGTAAATAGCCTCACAGACAGCATTTTTCAATATTTTCTTTAATCAAATTCATACTAATCGGTTGCACGCAAACTTCACTAGACATGATCTAAGTTAACATCCAGTAGAAACTGAAAATATTTTATGTATGTAGTTGGAGTCATATTTTTAAAATGGACATAGCCTCAATAAGTACAGAACAATAAAGAAATAACTGTATTAGCTTTAAAAGACACACCTGCCACCGTAATCACATAGTTATTAGCAATCATATGGTACTGACATATGGCAATTATGGCAACGACTGTTAATCGTTGATCACTTTAATCCCTAACTTATTTTTTACTTTAATATTCGTAAATAAGTGACGTTAACTTTTTATTTTATTTTTGATTTGAAAAGATTTATCGTCAATTAACATTCGTAACCAAACAAAGCTCCAAATGAACCTGCATGCATATTTAAAAACAAAATGGTTACATTTGAAACCGATTTTATCACTACAGAATACTAAATAATGACCAAAACCTATAAAGTGTTACTGTGAAACTTTTGTGACCGAACAATATTTTAGATTAAGTAATGTGATTTGCAATCCACATAACCACGAATTTAATAATGCATGATCACAGGTAATATTAAATAGAAGAAACGACATCATAAAAAGGGTCATATGTCAATGATTACCACCTATTACTTACAGGTGTTTCTACAATAATGTTTTATGTAAATCACTTTTATTTAAATGCATAATGTTCTTATTATTTTTACAAATAATTTGATACAAGAGAGTTTAGAGTGACCCATGTAAATATTAAAACATTCCTTAATGTTCTAGAAATCAGATCAGATATTCTTCCAGGTATATCGGTGAAGCGAAAACTGAACGAGCACACGGCCAAATAACTACAACGCACTCGAACGTACACAAAAAGAAAAACCCAATAATAACTGTGACAGAACACACGCCAACCCCGTCTCCTGATTACCTCTCTAAGACAAGACAAGTAAAATTAATTTGATTATATTTTTGTCTACAATGGTGATTAAAAAAATTAAGAATTAAAATAATATAAGACGTTCAAGAAATCCCTGCATATCATTATTGTTAATACTTACTAATGGATACTTGTACTTGTTTCACAAAATATTACTTTTTTCTTATTACAAAATCGCCTACTTTTTTTTATTACACAGTCGTCCGCCTTATGGCACCTTCAGGGTAAGGTAAACAAACCACATTATGTTAATTAAAAAATACTGTAAGTATAATAGTACAGTGGTAAAAAAAACATCATGAGCCATATATCGAGCCCATTATTTTTATGTACGACTAACGTAAAGACGACAAGTGTTAAGTGATGTCATTCTTTGATACTTGATGCAAAACCGTAGTAGATCGCTGTAACAATAAATTTATCTTAGTATAAAAATAACAAATGATTCAGGGCTCAATGGAATCGCAACTGGACTCCGTAAGCATGCAAGGGTCCCAGCACATTCCGACCCCAGAACGCAAACCCAGCTTGACGCGCTCGCAGACGGATTCGAACATTACCTACATTGTAGAAGAGATCCAGGAAGCGCCCGGCTCAAAATACTATGTCACAAATGATGGAGATATCGATTTTCAAATCGTTCTCAAGGTAAATGCAGCATTAATAAAAATATCTTATTTTACAATAATTACACGTAGACAATACTCACGTAAAATGCATAAATCACGCAGATAACTCTTAGCTATCTGGTCTGGTTTATGAGCACGAGTCCGTCTAGGTATCCTAAGCCCTTGGTTTGCCCGGAATTATTAGTGTGCAAGCATTACTAAGTTTCGATAAGATCGCCACCATAACAATTACCGAACAAACAGAAGTTACAGACTTTCCAGCCGACAGATTCGTATTTTTTAATATTAGGCTTAGTAAACGAATAACGCAAGGTATTTTTTTATTTATATTTTAATATGTTATATATATATATCAGTATTTGTATTAGGTTTTAATGTATCTTTCAGGCAGTATATTCTGTGTCAACTATGGAAAGTTTTTACATAACGATCAGAGTAATGGAAGTGATGCTGAACTTAGTTGACACGTTGATGGAAATCGGAGTTCATAAGAATTGGCAGACCGACGGTAATAAAGACATTCAGCCTGAAATAATTGACCCGTTAGCTGACTTTACTAAGGACAAGGACGGCAAGGTAAAATTGCAATTACCGATTTTATTTATAATCATTACAGCCAATGAATTTAAAAACGAGGCATACCCGTGCCCCGTATAATTTTAAGAGATTTCCACTAGCCCGTTCTTTTTTCCAAATGTCAGCCTCAACCCATTTTACTCCTCAGTCTAATAAACGTAGCTCTGGCAGAGAAACTGGCGAAACAAATCCTAATTGAAGTTCAAAATATGTATAACTTACTTTGGTGACTTTCACCATGGTAAGTGGACATGATTGTTTGGTTAAATTTAAAAATTTTGTTTAGTTTATTTTTGTTTTATCAGAACTATCATCAAATTTACACATAGAAAAGTTTACATCAGATTATATTAGCATGCAAATTTAGACATAATAAGTCGTACCCTAGTTACTTAAATTACGAAAATTACATAAAATTTAAAAATAAAGTGCCCATTAAGAAATAATTTAAAAAAGAATAACTACATGGAAGGACTTAACACATATAAGATTACTTGACTTCTCCCTCGAAAAAGTGAAGTGATTTAACTAACCTATAGTATAGTCTAAACCTTTAATTATACATATATATTTAATATATATTTCAACGACTTTTTAATTTATTGTAGCCAGTTCGCCTAACTCAAGATTTACTAATAGACGTGGGTGATGATAGTCGACTGTGCTACTGGGGATCAGATTTTTTACACAACATAAATAGCAACATAACTTTGTTTATTTTGTACGTCTGCGTCCACCGTCACCCATAGGTCTTCTCAGTTACTCTCATCTAGGTCATTTTTAACTGCGATGATGACACCCTGCAAATTTCTTATTTTGTTTATATAAATTTGGTCCCTATCTCTTCGATATACTATATAACGACTGTCAATAAACTCACCATCGAATACTCCGTCGTTTCGGCCAGTTTCTGTGAAAATTAAGATATCAAAGTCGTTAGATAGGATATTAAATTTTACCCTCGTGTTTTACTACGGATTCCTCTAACATTTTGATGTTATATTTTTATATTATCGTATGTATCAAATTATAATAAAAGACTAGACGTATTTATATTTAGACGTGAGACATATTTTAATAATTGGTTACCTACTTACTACTACTTTTATATACATACGATTTTATTCGATACAATGAGCGGACTTAATCTCCGCTCATTGTATCCCTTAGCATAAGGTGTAGACAATGCAGAATAAATAAATAAAAAATATTTTAAGGAAAGGGATTCTGGTATACCGTACGCTCAAAGCCAAGAATCTACCAATGTTGAAGGAAGTGACAGTAAAGATAAAGCAAAAGAGGAAGAAAACTTTGATTGTCCTTATTATATGATTATGCATATTGTTTTTAGGTAAGACATTTTTTTATTTAATATAATACTATACTATATTTGACTGAAAATTAAGCACAGGACCAATCTCATCCTTCTTAAGCCGTCGCCTCCATTATAATAGTTTTTATTACTTACTAGTAATGCTTTATATTAATGACCATCATCTACTTACATGAATGAATGAATGAAATTAAGCATCATTTAAATTCATTATCAATCTTTATAACTTAGTTTTTAGTCAGTTTTTCTGGAATGCGTAATTAGCACCTTTCATCGATTACTGCTAATCTAGCTCTTCTGGTGTCACTATTAGTTTTGCTGGTATCTATTAGTCAAAACTTTCCACTAGTCGCTGGTTCATATAAACTTTAAAAGAGACCTAGTTGAACTATGCAGTCTATCTCTACTTTGAATTCAGTATTTATTATTATGCGAATCTCATTAGTGTCTCATTAATGTTTACAACACAATCGTTCCTGACGTATTCAGTGAGGAGCCTTAAGCTTCAGCACTAATCGATTCGATATGTACGGATACTTTAGTTGCAGAGTCTAGGAGGGTTAAAACACAAGCAGACCCGAAATTCCGTAATTAATAATATACGCTTCGGACGGTTTTCAAAACTAAGAGCCCATATAAATATATTAAAAACAAAGAAATAAACTAAATAAGATAAGACGTACAGTAAATAGAATATGAGTAGAACAAATCGTGTAGCTATGCAGAATTTAAACAATATTTAATTACTACTTTGTTAGGCTACTCAGGCAGCTTGGTTGCTCTCATGGTTGTACGTCAGCATTACGGGGACCTCAGGCTGAATGCCTCCGGGTCCAAGCGCGTAACTCACTGCGTCAACTCAGATCAGCTTCTGTCACGAAATTCAACATACGCATTAACGAAATCACTAAATTAGCGCCGATCAGAGAGGTGCTGGACAACTTACATGCAACTATAGGCTTCTGTGCGGAGCCATCTAATATTGTGTCGCCTATGAGTAAGTAGTTTTTAAGTGGCTTTAATTTTAAAATACTGTTATTTTTTTTTCAAATTGTATGTTTCTTTAATTATATTTATCCCTACCGAGAAATCTGTGTTTCCAGCATATTTTGTAGATTATTTCGTAAGTCTAGTTTAGGAAATATAATTTGCAACGATTCTTCTTACATATTTTTGGAAAACAATAGATCAAAAGAGTGAGTCTTATGTATACTGTAACAGCTACAGTTGATACCTTTAAAATTATCAAAAAAAATATTCAATAAAGTATAATTCTAATTGTATTCATCCTAAACATTCATTAATGTTAACCACACCAAGTATCAGGACTGTTTATTCCATTTATATTTCTGTAAAAGCACCCCTATTATAACACAATAGATAATCCGTTCCGCGCCATTCATCGGCGCAGTATTTCTCACACTATATCGACAATTTTTATTATTTACGTTTCTAATACTTACTAATTTTTGCACAATGTTAAATCTATAATAATTTATGTCAACAATTTACTTTTACAAAAGGAAATAAAATAACCAAATCGAGTGTTGAACATAATATAAATATTTTTTAAGATCAACAAAAGCGGAACTATGCGAAGTCCCCGGACATAAGTCACTTGCAAGCCGGCTACGCAACAAACTTTGGTTCGACACAAGGCACGAACGTGAATAGAGCTATAGAAAATTTCATTATAGAGTCTACCTTCAAGGTACTGGTTACTAGGTTTGCATTAATGCATAAAGAACTTAAGCTACTAGATAATTCGGTAAGTTTATTACTCGTATAATCTATATTTGTTCATGCAAAAAAGTAAAAAGTTAATTAATAGCCAAAATTAATATCCGAAACATTACACTTTTTTAGACATAAACTAAGCCTGTGTCACTTGTTGCTTATTACTTGAATCTACTACTCGTCCTTACGATCTCGTAGATCGCATAGCAGCTTTACCTAGCATTTTGATTTTGACTCATTTATTAATTTGTACCTAGAGAAAGTTTATTTTTTGTCTAGGCCCATTATTAGCATATCGATTTGTCACCAGATGTAATTTCGGACAGAAATTATTCTGGTTATTATAAAAACACTAATATTATAAATTTTCAGGCCGTTTATATGGAGGTCCGGCTTCTACTAAGCTACGTAAAAGAAGCTCATGGCAGTGAGTTTCGCCTGGTAGCTCTAAGTGCGTTGCTAGATACAGCTGAGATACCGGATAGCCAACAAAAGGAAACCAACATGCAGACGACGAGGGTTATAAGGTAATATGTTTGGTGCTTTTTCTGTAGTGAAACATTCTCTATGTATCAACATACTTTAGCGCGCTTTAATTTCATAGTACGCTAGTGACTTGGGTTGGGTTAGTGTCCGGTGCTGTCACCACTAAAATTGCTAATAGCAATTTTAAATGCTGAATTTACCACGTGATCTATGTGAGAAATCCTGCATGTCGAAAAAAATATTCATTCGAAGACTTATGAAGTCCGTCCACACTGCAGCAGCGTGGGGGACGATTCTAAGCTCCAATGATTTTTTGAGAGAAGTATTTGAGACGAGACCTTTGTCTTTGTGTTCACTAGGCACTTACAGACTGCTACTTAACTTTTATATATATGCCTTTTAGGCATGAGTGAAAAAAAGGTTAGAATTTTTTAGTAAAAAATACAAATCAGTACTACAGTAAGAGACTGCTCTTACAATAGTTATTATTTTAATAAGCTATTTCAACTTCCATCTTCCTATGCCCGCGGCTTAATCATGTAGACATAAGAATAGAATATACATACTAATTCTTTTAGAATCACTATCTTTTGAAATATTACAATAAAACATGGACTTACATATTACCAGAGTTATTATCTATAATCGTTCCGAATTCACATCGCGAGCTAAAGAAGCTGTCATGTTACAACAGTTTGGTAATGTATCCAAATTTAATTTATTTCGCTATATCCATTTACTGTATTTACTTCTACATTGAGAAACTTTGATTTTATTATTACGATATTTTTTGCAGACATATCCCAAGAATGCAAGAGGACGAGCGCGGCTCGGATACAGGGGCGGACTCAGGCTGCGCGGCGGACGACCGGAGCCACAAGAAGTTCACTTTTAAGAAGAGAAGCACGTCTTCTACCGGCGCACATGTAAAACCATAACCTTATGCTATCATCCAAATTATTAACTATTTTGCGAACCATTGTTTTTTCTCTTATTAATTTATCCATCGGAAATGCTTCTGCCAACCTTTACTACACAGAACTATCAAGAAGAGAGTAAAAGTTAGTTCTAAAATATCCCAGATGGAATTGTAAATATCACAACAATGAGAGTTTAAAGAACATACCTAGAAAAGACCTTTTAATTATGTATTTAGATTACTATTTCCAAGAGGACGTAAATGGAATAATCGTTCGAATGTTATTTCTGCTACTCTATTCTCGTTTAGTGCATTTTTTTCTGGTCGCATTCCAGAGCCTTCTAGAAACCGAAGCGGGCGACGAATCTGCAAGCCAGTCGCCGCTGTCGGTCCGCACGCGGCGCTACCAGCTGACGCCGCGCCAGTCCGAGCGCACAATTCCGTCAGCTTCTTCCGCTGACATAACGCCGCACCACAACATGTCGCACAAATCCTTACACTCCAAGTTTCATATCAGCGGTATAGGTGAGACTCAAGTAGTTTTTAATTGATTCTCTGAGTTTTTGTTAATATATACTAATGACATCATTTATACCGTTTGTACCGTGTAAAATGTCTGTACTAGTCATGTACTTTAAAAATTTGATATCAAAATGTGAAATTCTTCATCAGCCTATTTTTAAAATGTTTGCCCATCCTCACCACGCTATAAAATTGATCGAACTTAAAAAAAAATTCAGTGAAGTGGTTTCGTACACGGCCACAACCGGCTCCACTGGCGCGCAATGGCGGCGGCTCGGGCGAGTCGCTGCCGCAGTTCGGAAGCATGGTGTCGCTGGCGCGGCCGCAGCTCGCCGCGCGCCCCGTACACGTCAAGCGGCGCGTCGGATACACGCTCAACAGGTAAACCGCGGATGTGGCGTTCGCTGTCGCAATTCAGTTATTATTAAGAACCAAAAAAAATTGTGCGGCCTATAGATCATAGTTCTGGGTCTTGTGAAGTTAATGTCTATAAAAACTCAAGACTATCAGAGAAATTCTACAGCCCAACACTCTACACTCTTTATAATCATATACCACGAGCAGGGGCCTATATTTAACATTAGCAATAGACGTGTAATTTGTAATGGACATTGGACTCTCCCAATAACAGGATTAACGATAATCACGCTTGGTAAGTGGGTTGGCGATCACAATATCAGACACCTGGCACATAGACGCTGCTAGTCCTTCAAATGATTGGATAATTTAGATCTGGCATACTTGAAATAGTTGTTCTAAAATATGGTTATTCCGACATCTTTTCAATTTCCCTTAGCCGACTATTATGACACCCATGGAATAAGATGGGTGGCAGATTCTTTTACGTTGGTACCATACGAGATAGATTTAAGCACCTGTCTGTTTTCGAAGGTCATAGCAATACAAAGAGAGTAAGCTAACTTTCTTCTAATGATTTTTCATAGGCACAAAAACAATCAAACACACTCGAAAACCAATAGATTGCCATGCTTTCCTTTACTGTAGTACTATTTGTCCAATTTTGTTCTTTCTTAATAATCTGATCTTAGCTTTTAAATTTTACAAATGCAATAAGTTAATATTCTCTTCTTTCTAAAGGGCTAGAAAACGAGTTGAAGACAGACTAAACCGATTCGGCCTTCGAAAAATGGGAAAGAAAAGAGACGGAAGTATTGAAGAAACTTCCGGCGGATGTTAGTAATTTTTTTAGTCAAATAGAATTAGTTAATATTGAGATTTACGTTTAGTTTCCACAAATAAAAAGTGTTATTTCCTATCTGATTTGAACGGTATCACAGAAAATAAGCAATCCTTTTCAATATGTTAAATTTATACAGATTGAATTAGAAAATGTCGGTACTGTCTTAAGTTTAAATGAACTATCATCGAAGCAGGGATTTTTTTAAGGTTATGTGATAATTAGTGTTTTATTTCTGTCTGTGATGCGCGTAGTAACTCAAAAGTCAAGCCGCTTTAATTTCATGCTACATCAGTGACCGGGGTTCAAAGCCACACTAAAATTGTTATTTTTAATTTTTAAGTGCTGAATTTATTGGATGTTCAGCGGTAAATGAATGCTTTATAAGTCACAACAAGTCAAAATATGTTGAAATCTATTACCCCGCATTGGAATATCGTGGTGGACACAAAAATCCTCCGGCTCCAAAACCCTACCAAAACAAAAAGGTTTTTATTCTGTAATGATACTCGTACATTAATAAACCGCTTCTTTATTGTGAAACATAACAAAAACAGTACTCAAACGTGCTGTGTTGTCGTTTTTATATCTAATAAAGTTGGTACGCGGTATTTAGAGTATTTTTCCATTATTTAGAGCTCCGAGAGAGTTGGTTTTTTAATTACCAACTGCTGACATACGTATAATAAATTATACTTAGTTCATCATCATCATTTCAGCCTATTAGAAGTCCACTGCTGAAAATAGGCCTCCCCCAAAGATTGCCACGAAGCACGGTCCTGAGCCACCTGCATCCATCGACTTCCCGCAACACTGCGCAGGTCGTCACTCCATCTTGTGGGGGGTCGTCCTACACTGCGTTTGCCCGTACGTGGCTGCCACTCGAGAACCTTTTTTCCCCAGCGGTTGTCAGTTCTGCGAGCTATGTGGCCGGCCCATTGCCACTTCAGCTTGCTGATCTTTACGGCTATGTCGGTTACCTTAGTTCTGCTGCGGATATTATCGTTGCAGACTCTATCACGCAGAGAAACATCGAGCATAGCCCTTTCCATAGCGCGCTGTGCAACTTTGAGCTTCCTCATACGGGCTGCAGTGAAGGACCAAGTCTCGGATCCGTATGTCATCACTGGCAACACGCACTGATTGTATACTTTCGTCTTGAGGCTTTGCGGTATACTCGACGAGAAGATATGACGTAGTTTCCCGAACGCAGCCCAGCCGAGTTGGATTCGTCGATTGACCTCTGAGTCGAAGTTGGACTTACCTAATCGGACATATTGTCCCAGGTATACGTACTCGTCTACAACTTCGAGCCTATTGTTCCCAACAACAACCGGTATTGGTGTGACATGGACGTTTGACATGAACTTCGTCTTGTCCATGTTCATCTTAAGACCAACCTGTTGGGAGACGTTATTGAGGTCATTGAGCATTGTACTGAGCTCCTCCAGCGATCCTGCTATAAGAACTATGTCGTCGGCAAATCGAAGGTGAGTGATGTATTCGCCATTGATGTTGATACCGTATCCTTTCCAGTTCAGCTGCTTGAAAACATCTTCCAATGCAGCGGTGAAGAGTTTCGGGGATATGACATCACCCTGTCTTACACCTTTCTGCAGTTGGATTGGTTTCGTACTCTGATTCTGTACTCGGATAGACATCGTAGCCTCATTGTACAAACACCTCAGCACTTCGATATACCGAGAGTCTATCTGGCACCGCTGGAGAGACTGTAGCACCGCCCAAATTTCGACTGAATCGAAGGCTTTCTCATAGTCCACATACGCCAGACATAATGGCAAGTTGTACTCCTCGGCCTTCTGTACAATCTGGCGAAGAGTATGTATGTGGTCTATGGTACTATAGCCTTTTCGGAATCCGGCTTGTTCGGGAGGCTGGAAGTCGTCAAGTCTGTTCACTAGACGATTTGAGATGACTCTCGAAAACAGCACGTAGACGCGGCTTAGAAGCGATATCGGTCTATAATTCTTCAAAAGGCAGTTATCCCTTTCTTGAAGAATAGGACAACCACGCTTCTACTCCACGCTTTCGGCGTAACACCGCCATGAATGACGGAATTAAACAGCTTCTGAAGGACAACAAGTATCGGTTTTCCACCCGCTTTCAGAAGCTCAGCTGTAATTCCGTCCTCACCCGGCGCCTTGCCGTTTTTAAGCTGTTTGAGAGCCATCCTAATCTCGCTCAGACTGACGTCCGGGATGTTATCGGAGTAATGTCGGATAAGCTTGGCTCTTGGGTCGTTACTCAGTGTGTGGTTTCAACGACGTTGTGTACAGCTGTCCGTAAAATCTCTCGATCTCACTCAAAATCTCGGCTCCAGCGGAAATGACTGCGCCGCTTTCGGTCTTCAGCTTGGTCAGTTGGCTCTTTCCGATAGACAGATCTCTGGCGAAGACTTTGGAGCCTTGGTTCCGCTCTATCGCTTTTTCAATACAGGCTGTATTGAATTTGCGTAAGTCTTGCCTCATACATTTGGAGATCTGTCTATTCAGTAGCCGATACGCTGACGCATCCGTTGTAGACTGCAGCTTTATCTCACGCCTGGCTTTCATGAGTTTAAGAGTGTGATCAGAGAGCTTTTGGGGCTTGTTCGTGCGGCGGGTCATGCAAAACTTAGCTCCTACCGCATGGACAGTTTCCACTAGCCTGCTATTCGTATCGTCCACTGTAACGCAATCGTCTAGGCACTGAAAGCGATTATGCAATTCGAGCTGAAAGCTCTCGGTGTTCTGGATAAGGGCACGTGGTGGGCGGAGCGTAGACTTCACCAGACGAGACCGCTCGAGCCTAATGTTAAGGTTCAGTGTGCCTCTTACCATTCGGTGATCACTGCCGGTTTTTACCCTAGTGATCACAGAGACATCACTGAACAGCTGACGCTTGGTCGTCATGATGAAGTCGATCTCATTTTTTGTGGTACCGTCCGGGCTCATCCATGTCCACTTCCTGTGGGGCCGCTTCTGGAAATAGGAGTTCATCATAAAGAATCCCTCCTTTGCCATGAAGTCAGCCAGCTGTTGCCCTCTTGGGTTCCGTTGCCCTACTCCAAAGTTCCCCACTATCAGCTCATCGCCTTTTTTCGTACCTAGTTTTGCGTTAAAGTCTCTCATCAACACCGTGTAGTGAGTCTTAGAGCAATGCATGGCTCTTGAAATATCCTCATACATTGCCTTCACTTCATCATCAGGGTGTGTCGAGGTTGATGCGTATACCTGTATGACCTTCAGCGAATACCTTTTGGTTATTCTGAGTATAAGGTACGCGACCCTACTCGACACACTTCCGATCTCGATCACGTTGTTGATGAGAGACCTGTGGACGATAAACCCGACACCTCCTTGGGACAGATGGTCACCCTGCCGGTAGTAGAACAAGTTACCGGATTTTAGGATTATAGAGTCCTCTCCCTGTCTTCGGACTTCAGACAACCCCATAATATTCCAGTGTAACTTGCTTACTTCTTCTTCCAGTTCTAGTATCTTCTCGTCGGTCCTCAATGTGCGTGCGTTATATGTTACCAGGTCCAGTCGTTTGGGTTGGCAGCTAGAAATCAGCCGGTGATTCTTCGCACCCCCTGCCTCGCCGTTACCATGGCTGCCACCATAGCCAGGACTAGCGAGGCCGCCGGGGACTGGGGGCCATTGCTTTTTTCTACCTCTCATCATGGGGGGGTTTGCCTTAGTTGCCACGCCTGGCGAGCGGGTTGGCAACCGCAGTTTTTTTTTTGTTCTAGTGCAGGAAGATGCTGCTGCCCATCTCCTAATATAATTTTTTACCATTAGTCGCCTTTTACGACACCCATGGTTAGACAGGGTTGGCGCTATTCTTTACTTCCGACAGCCACACGGACAGTTAAATTATACTATTTGAATGCTACTGCTACCTATTTTAAGAATAACCATACAATGTAAAAAAAAGGCTTCATCGTCGGTGACATGATGTGTAGACATGTCGCGGCGCGGGTCGGCGGAGGGCGGGTCGGGTGGCGGCGAGTCGGAGGTGGTGGTGCTGAAGAGGCGGCGACTGGTGGCCGCGGCGCCGCTGTACGCCGGCCTGGCGCGCCTCAGCTTCCTGCTCGACGCCACGCAGCCGGGCGCCACGCCGGACGCGCTCTTCATGGCCGGCCTCCTCGATCTCGTAAGTGTACTCTAGCCTACATCGGCCTATTCTAGTTTTTTTTAATGGGTTAGGGGGCAAACGAGCCAGCGACTCACCTGATAGAAAGTGATTGCCAACGCTAGTATATCTGTAACACCAGAAAAGCTGCAGGTGCGTTGCCGGCCTTTAAGAATATTTGGAGAGGGAGATGGGGGAGGAGAGTGGGCCTCCAGTTACCGTCGCACTACTGATGCTACTCCAAATCACTAGTCTGTGGAATTAGGGTTCAAAAGGGTATTACACCATTTAATGGTCGCCGGATCCTCGTTTGATATCTAGCAGGGAGCACCAGGTATAAGTAAGGTTGGTATTTGGAGAACGAGATTGAATCCATAAAAATTCCCCTAGAAATAACGGTTTCTAAACACATTACAGTTGATACAGCATGACTTACGATTATTAAAAGAAAACCATAAAAAAAAAAACTTTATAATGAAATATGAATTTGAGTAAAATAACCTTTGGATATTTCAATCCGCTACAAAATTTGAGTAAAGCACAATAAACTTTGATTGCTTTACAGGCCATATTAACAAAAATTACATATAAACACAGACAAATCGAATTTCCACTTAAAACCTTATTGTAAAAATCGTGCTAAGCTCTAGCACAACAATGACTAAGTGGTTATTCATGTGCATTTGATGCTTATAATTTATTACACCTATTTTTTTACAACTTTTCTAATCCCCTGCAATATATTTTTTTTGTTTAGTGGGGGAACGCTACTGACATCAAGTCCGCTCATTGTAAAACTCTGATAATTTAAAAATGTAGACAATGCAGTAAAGATTAATTAAATTATCTTAAATAAAGTTATTGCCATCTAAAACAAAATCTTGTATGTGACGTTTAACAAAAAGTGCACGTCGCGACCCTGCCAGGATTCGAACCTGGAATCTTCTGATCCGTAGTCAGACTCGTTATCCGTTGCGCCACAGGGCCATATAACGTTAGTTTTAAATTTTTCATAAGTTTCATACAAAAATGATTACTGATCTTTAAATTAGTATAAATTTAAATAGGAATCCACGTTTGTCTGAGTATTCGCTATATTATGTAACTTATATACCTTCTCAACGGATTTCATTTTCAATACCGTTTACACTAACAAGTAAAAAGTTTTATACTCACAATGAGTATAAGTAGATATATATAGTCGACTCGCAAGTGGAATAAACGAGAAAATTATTTATAAATTCACACTCATATTACATTATATCTTTCGAACTTCTAAATATTTTCTTTGTGATTTTTGTTATTGATAATGGTTTAAATTTCATAATTAACATCACAAATATTAATATTTAACGTTTTTTGTTCATGACGATGTGTGGGTATTTTAATAACATACCTTCGATTGACGGGTTACGATTATTAAAAAAAAATTATATGTTTTTTCTTGATTTCGAAGTTCGATTGTTCGATTTTTCGATGCTATATTTATTAATTTTTGTTTTATTCGGTTGACAGTGGACAGTGTATCTGCCTCCTGAGTCTTGTGCCGTGAGTTTTTGTCCTAGTCGGAGCTATTGTCCAGCGCAAATAATTGAATAAATGACTTCGACACTGCATTTGATACTTCCTCTGATCTCAACACATAAGCATTACATCAGTTAACATTGTCATAACTTTAAATAAATTTAAATTCTATTATAATGAGCCTTATCAGAACTTATGACACGAAGGAGAAATTTAAAACAAATAAAAGTTTCAGTATTTACGCCTATAATTATAGCACTATAATATATATGGCGCAAATGTCAATTTCTGTTTGTTAACTGAAAACTGTCTTCGAGGTCGAAATCGGCTAGCAGGATATCATTGCCGTTTCAACTACTACTAAGTCAGCCTGGTCTAGTCCACTGCTGAACATAGTCATCTCCAAGAAAGCGTTGGTGAATAGTCGTTTCAGTAAATTTAAAAAAATGTATATAACACACAACACACAAATATGCACGTGTATATTTGTATATAAAATCATACTATTGTTTACGGATATAAGTAAATAATGATATTATTAATTATTTAATATTTTGATACATTATAATACACATAAACTAAAAACACTTCAAAATAAATAGTCATTATATATCATACACTGTATAAAGTGAAACAAATATCATATTATAAATTGATCTACCTATAACATCATTGTAAGTTTGCGTGCTGTTCGTAATACCAATATAATTATTATGCAATATATTATATTTCAGCCTTACACTGTTGTTGTGGCCCGAGCTTCTGTCCTACTGGAGTGTGCTCATCTAGTGCATAATTGCAACAAAGGACAGTGGCCATACTGGCTCAAGTCTAATATAATCAAAAATTCTCGTAAGTATCTTGCAACTTTATATCAATTTATTAATTGTAATATCTCTAGTTATGAGTAGTTTTGCAATAATTTTTAATAGTACATCTCTTTGTGTTGAACACGGACCATACCAAGGAAGCCCCTGCAAGCACTTATAAATTTTCTGGATGGTTTGTCCATTTTACACCCTGGGCTAACCGGTGTGAGTGCAGTACTGATGACTTGCGCACTACTGACCCCATAACCAGTATGCGAGATTTAATTTTAGTAAATGCGAATGGATTTTCTACCATCAGATGATCGCCAGAGCCTCGTTTGTTAGCTAGGAAGGTTTTTCACCAAACACATATTAACGCAGATACGGTGCTTGAAATTCAAAGTTAAGGTCATTTTGTCATATATTGACAATTTATATATGAAAATAAGACCTTAACTTTGACTTGCCACTACTTCCATCTAGTGAGACAAAAATCGACGTGGCAAAGGTTAAGGAAGAAAGTTAACTCACGGTCGTGTCGATCAGCCTACGCACCTTACTTACCGACAGGATACCGCCTTTACTCGTAAATTGATTGTCATGAGTCTTCAATGAAAAATATTTTGAATTCGGATTTAGTTTGAAAATAAGGAAGGCAAATAAGAACAATTAACATATTGACACAGACATTAACAAATAACTCGAAATATTGACAGTGTCGGCAAGTCCTCAACTAAGACGACGTCTCGCGGGGAAGCTTTTCTATCAATGGGCTGAAGTAAGTCACAATGTCCAATTTTATTTAAAATAAAAATAATTTGAAAATGCTAATTTAAATTAAATGTTTTAGGCCATTGGGAACAGATTAGAGGAAATGCTGATAGAAGACAAGAAGCATCTGGATACTGTTGTTTCCTTGGTAACCGATCCAGATGGGCAACGCGAATTATTGCAACAGGATGAAGAAGAGGACTTCCTTGATGAAGGTATGTATCTCATATCACATAAGTTTTTACGTACATATTCATCAATAGATCAATGCTCTACAATTATAGTTACATTAAATTTAAATTCAGTCAGTGTTAGCGTTACCGTCTTATGTCCTTTCAACTCACGGGAGGTTTTCCATATTCTATTCACCATGATTAGAATGTCATAGATAACACTTTAACGTGATTAACAAAACATTGTCTGCATTTTACTAATAGCAAGCATTCGCCTTCCTGGAAAGACGATCGGAGCTGAATGCCCCCGAGCTTTGAGACTAGTAGCTTGCGTATTACTGTTCGAAATAACCGCTTTCCTCCGCGAAACCTACCAAAATCTACCCAAATCGTGCCGGTCCTCATTGAAGGAACGAGGACCGTGGGACCGGGTGTACAGGTAAGTACGATATCTCTTCAAAAGCTGAGTAGTTATCATTTGCTTTCAATATAAAAATGGTTATTTTTATTTTTTGCGAAGATGGATGCGAAAACGACGTTTGTTTTGTAAGAATATGTGAGTTAACTAAGCTATATTATTTTGAAGTGATATTATATGGAGTGCATATTGACGAGACTTTTATTTTAACAGGGCTCTTAGCAGTCAACAGGCATTAGTGCCGGTCGAGTATGTGTTCAAATGAAGTAATGCATGCTTTGCATTCTGCACCGAGCGTGCATGTGTTTAGTATAAAATTAAATGAAACTTTCTTAACTTTAAACAAAATGATTAAGATACTTTAGCACTCGATTATAGAAGTAATTGGTTTCGCAGGACAGAACTATACCTTTAATTTAAGTAGATCATTGTGTTAAGATCTTTGAATAACATAAAAAAACTTTTTATTTGTTATCAGAAACATCCAATTGGTATTTTCGATCGTATTTTTAAATCTGTTTAAAGAAATACTTCATTTGTACTGAACTTTATCCGAGTTATATATTATTGCGAATATGATATGCCAAAATAGCAAATAAGGTATATTATTATATCTCCTTTATAACATCTTGCACAACCCATCCTCTCCGTCATACCTCAGGAACCTATTTTCCTTCGTTCACCCTCCAGATGTGCCATGCAGATCGCATGTCAGGACACTCCTTAATTATCCTATCCATAATTCCAGTTTTTATTCCTATTCCTTTGCAGTCCATGCAGTTAGGTTGTGGAACTCACTACCACCTACCATAAGAGATTCCGGAACTATACTTTCATTTAAGAAACGTGTAAAGGACCACTACTTATCTTCGTGTCAATAGAATATATATTGTATATTTACGACTATCTATGCATGTATGTATGTATACATATGTATATATATATATATATATATTTATTTATTTAAATATATCTATGTATATTATTTAATTATATGTAATCCTATTTATTTAATTGTATACATATTATTTATGAATTTATTATATATTACATATTATGAAATGTACGCACTAAGTTTGCCATTTCAATAAAATTTCCTGTTAGGGTCTGCTGGAAGAAATTTCAATGTATGGAATAAGTAGTACCCTTGTACTAACACTATGTTTTATTGTTTTTCATGCCTTTTTGTGTGTACATAAATAAAAAAAAAAAAAAAAAAAAAAGGTTTTAAATTAAATTTGGAGATAGATTTTATTATTACTTTAACTATGGACAATTGTATTCTATGCTTAATAGACAATTTAGGTACTGTTCTGCGAAAACCTTTCCAAGCGAATACACTGACAATTAAATTCGTTCAATGATCGAAAAATTTAAAGTGCATGGATATTTTCGAAGTTGAAGGCACGATTTGCTAATATATTATAAACTTTTACTCAAATGTAACCTAATTAGCCTAAAAATAATAAAAAAAATCAATATTGGATTGTCTTAATGTAAACGCATCTCTTTAACCCTGTCCCGAACGAACTACTGCTTGTAGCTTGCACATTTAGGAAATATGAGTTATAATAATATAAAGGCACATAAAACACTGATATTTTTTAGTCTCACCATTTTATTAAAAACAATAGTATAAATAGATTTTAGATAAATCTAGTGACTTAACAAACTATGCAAAATAATGGCTTCGCTACATTGGCATGTATATTATAAAAAAATACTGAAATCTGAAATTTAAAAAATAATCTAGACGAATAATTAGTAATCAAATAGCTGATATGCAAGGATAATATATGCATTTAGAAAATAGAAACGTTGTGTTTAATATTAAATATAACATTTGGTATTCAGGGAGGCGAATCGTCGCTGGAGCATGGCTCTGTCGAGTATGGGACATTCTCAAGCATCGGCACAGAGCCTGCAATCAATTGCCGGAGCAGAAACAGAGAGAAAAATATCTTTTGTTCTTCACGAACCCGAAAACGTTTCCGGAGGGAGCAATGTTACCGTAATATATATCATAATAATAATATATCGGACGTCATCCAGTCCCAAACTAGGATTCCCTGTCGCGGTAACTTGGTTACGTACCGTCACGTACCAACTTATTAAACTATATGTTATCATAGTACTACGATGAAATATAGTCACCGAAACTGTCAGCTGTACATCCACTGATTTATCACGAGCTCTTCAAATGATAACATTTTGAGGAGACCTAAATGTCTGAAAAATAATAATAAAATGTTTGAAGGACATGAGAAGTCCGGCAACCCGCAAGAGTAGCGAGATGAGCTATTCCCGGGTCCTAAACCATCTCAAAAATTAGACTAAACCTTTACCTTTTTTTTTTTTTTATGAAAAAATAGGCCTGCGTTTGACCTCAATCTTGCCCGATGGAAAGCGAAGATGAGGCCTAGGATGGTACACGCTTGCCTAGATGTCTGTTCACTTTGGCCTTGAAGATATCCAGGTTATAGGCCTCCGGAAAAACCGACCTCGGCAGAGAGTTCCACTCCTTAGCCGTCCGCACAAAGAAAGAAGAGGCAAACCGCCTCGTGCGTAATGGAGGAATGTCTACAACATAAGGGTGGAACTTCTCACCGCGTCTAGTCGTTCGGTGATGGAAAGGGGAAGAGGGTATTAGGTTATGCAAAACCTCCGCACACTCTCCGAAATGAATTCGTTCGTTTTTTGGCAGCAGTGTTTGCTATGTACTCGATGTAACGACCGAAATTTAGGTTAGAAGAGAGATCTAGACCTAAGAGCGCAAGACGGTCATTTACCGGAACGGAGACATTCCGGAAAGTCGGAGTCAGTTGGAATGGACTCCGTTTCGCCGAAAAAAGACAAGCCTGTGTTTTAGAGGGGTTAAACACGACCAAATTGGCATCACCCCATTGGGAAACAGCCTCCAAAGTCGAGTTCACCCCCTCAATCATCGATTCTCTGAAAGACTGGACTTTTGCCCCAGACTTCGCATCGGACAAGTATCTCCCCGAGACTGTGCTGTCATCTGCATACCCAAAGATATCGGGTGTTACCAGCAGGTCGTTGATGTGCAGCAAAAAAAGAGTCGCGGAGAGCACAGACCCCTGAGGCACACCGGCATTAATATCATGGAGATCGGATGAGGCGCCATTAACGACAACCCGAATCGATCTGTTCCTCAGGAAATCCCCGATCCAGACGCAAAGCTCGGGAGCAATACCATATGCCGGAAGCTTGCCAATGAGACTTGCGTGCCAGACCCTGTCGAAAGCCTTAAAAACCTAATAAGTAGACGAATAAGAAAAACCTAATAGAAGGACGTATATATGCTGACACTATTAATGATTTTTTGTATACGTTAGCTAGCGGACGCGATACCGTGTGCAGCGCTCGACGACAAGAAGGGCCGCCTGTGCTCGCGCGGCAAGGCGCCCATGCATCGCCGCAACACGCAGCAAACGCACTCCGCGTACGGCTCCTTCAAGCGACGCTCCATCAAACTCCGACAGAAAGACACTAGAGACGCAGATGAATGTATGTACCTCGTTGCCTAAATACTTACCTATGTGTGGATAATTGATTATAACGTAACATTCACATTAAGACACACCTCCCCAATAAGATAGAACGAATGAAAATAACTGCAACTTTCTTAATAACTACTAAAGCTTATATTTTATCGTTTAAGTAATAATTTCCGGAGAAGTTCGATTCGTGCGGCGCGAATTCCAGTTTGTCCACCTTGTCGGTTTAACTTGAATATAGGTTGTTAATAGAAGATTTGCCATAGTAAGCCACAGTTTGACGCTTAATGCATCTTTGACGCAGCTATCCGCTACCGTTCCGTGTGTTTTCGGTCGGGCATATTTTGAGATGATATTCATTATCTATTGGAAGCCATTTAATTTTTGGCGGTGTTTCCCTTAATAAATCTACGACTTCAAAATCTTTTACTAAGGACTAAATTCGACTAAAACAGTAATATAGAGAGATAACACTTCCAAGTTTCCGATTTCCATGGAATAAAAAAAAATATGTGTAGTAGCGTTAGAAACGTTTGATTTCAAAATCCATAGCTCGTCTATGGCTATTAGATGGGAGAGATAAAAGAGATCATTACTAATCTATCGACTTTTAACAATATAATTTTAGTTATGACACGAGAATTAAATTAACAGCATTTTTTTCACTATAATTACATTATAAAGTTTTATTTCAGTCATAACTCGAAGATCGGATTCTATACAAAGCAGGAGAAAGGTGTCATCACTGTCCGATAGGAGCGACACATCTGAAGTTTTTCCCGGAACAGGTAAAATCTTTACGAAATACCAATCAGGCATATTTACGCAAATATCGTTGATTAATTAATAAAATATTTTGTCTATTAAGCTATTTCTTACGTCTCATTTAGCTCATTCAAAATTATGCCTTATAGTAATAAGAAAGCAGATCTGTAAAACAATGCCCGCAGCAGCAACTTCATTAACGACGTGCGACTTTGTGCTCTTACGTAAAGGAATAACAATTTTTTTGTTAAATCTAACATAAAAGCCTGTTAAATTATTAATATTTGGAGAAGTAAGCGAGAACATTCCACATTTTTCCCCAAAGGTCAACCTCACGTGCATGTGATCCACCCTGTTGACTAACGAAAGAGGCTCTGGCGACCGGCTCTAGGCGGAATATCCTCACGGTTAAGCCGTACCCCAGACTAGCAGTGATCCTCACTAGTGCGAGGGTACTGGTACTGTCCTCAACAATCCACATGTCCAGCGTGGTTAGTACGGGCAAATCTTCCAGCTTGCCAGCCTTGTATTGGCATAAAATGTGCTATACCCTGCAGTGGTCTTATAGAGGCTGTTAAAGTAAGTAAAAGTGGTATATCTATTATACTAATCAATTACATAAATTCTGGAATTGATTTCATAATGAACGCAGGCACAGTGATAATGCCGCAGGAGATGGACAGCGGTGGCGAGGAGAGCCCAGGCGTGCTGTCGGACGAACACGAGCAGCCGCCCGACAGCCCCGACAGCAACTCCACCGACCCACCCGACAACAACAAGGGCTTCCCTTGGCTTAAGGTTTTTGGAGATTTTGACACTAGGTTAAAGAAAAGAAAATTTCCTTTCTGGCTAATAATATTTTTAATGAATTATTGAACAGTAACCAACCCTGAGTGGAAAGTACTGAATGATTTCAGAGATTGAAAACTTATTATCCCTTACAGTAATTAAATTGTCACTATTTAATTATAAAACACAAAATATTATACCTGTAATCCTTAATGGAACGGCACAGGTGGGGCACTTGCTTCTTACTGCAACAGGAAAGAGTTATTTATATCGTGGCTTCAAACCGTTATAGCTTATGAACCCAATCCCGCTCTTATAATATTGCGTACAATAGTATTCATTAATTTGCATAATATGTTGATGTTATGTCACGAGAGATTTTTCTATTAATCACCTTCAACAGTTATATTTTCGTAGCAGTGATGCAATTCTTTAATCTTGACAGCCTCAGCCTTGTTTATCAGTAAGCACGGTGTAGTGTTGTTATTCCTTAGTGTTTCATCTAAACATTCCTTGCATTTGACATACTTTGGTGACTACAGAATGTGTCAAATATTTTTTAATTCTTAATCGGAGGAGAACGCAGTCGACTTCTCTTTTTTGCAGAATGGCATATGGTTTATTTATATTAAGTTCCCGTTAACCTTATACAAATTCAAGATGGTTTTAATATCGCTTCAGACTATTCTCATGTAGTCGAATGACTGCATAGTTTTAAAATATAATAGAGATCCCTATATACTCTGATATTTTAGTTCTTTTAATGTCTGGGATGATTGATTATCTAATATTATACATAATTTACACTTTTCTATACAGGTGATGGTGAAGTTTTTAAATTCCTTCAACTACGTATGCTGTCATCAAAACTTCTGTCATCCATATTGCTTCCGTCGTAACATGCGGTCCACCGTTCGTCTCATGAAGTCTGTACAAAAGGTCAGCCATAATAATTTTGGTGAAAAGCACAACAATTGAAAGATTAACTTAAAAAAAATTGTAGAGCATATTAACTATTAAAAAATACGGGTAGACACCTGAACCTACCACCATAATCTCTACACGCAAATACAACTTTCTTTATTTCCCTGCCCTGTGTTCAAAAGTTTTTTTTAATAAATTTTAAATACTCAGTTTTAAGGAAAAAATAAAATTTTTTTCGTCACATATACAGTTTAATGAGAGTGTATTTTTTCCTCTAGCATAAGTTTTATCTATACGTCCTATAACTCCTTCTTCGAATAAGTATATTCCGCTTGTTCGTTCATCTGTTCTTCTGCTCCGATCGAGCCTGGTGTAGGAAAAAGATTTAATTTGCGAATTTCGAGAACAATAATACCTCATGCATGTCATGCAACAATAGAAATTCAAATTCAGTTAGAAGAGTTATTTTTTTTAAATCGCCTTACATATTGAGGCACAATAATTCTGCCAATGCCTAGTCTTTCGGTGTCCTATTACTTGTTTTGAGGCTACCCGGTAAACGAATAGATAAACTTCTTAAACAAATATAACACTAATAGATAGAAGATACTTTTCTTCTTTCTTAATTTATGGCTTTTTTTTGTAGAATTCTGGCAATGTCAAGTTAGTCTAAGAAGATTTCTTAAAGATAACAAAACACACAGACGATTTTTTTACGGGTCAGATCAAGGCAAAGGCCTTGTCTTCAGTCTAATATATTAAAAACGATTTCATTTTGATGAGATGATTGGATATAGTTTCATTTAACATAATAATAAAAGCATATTAAAAACCTAAAATGTTATTAATTGCTGATCTTCCAGTATTATATTTTAGTTAAACTCATTTTATTATAATGTGTTGAGGGAATCTTAAAAGTGGTAAACAACATTTATTATTATAACTACATATTTGTTTTTTTATTTCTTTAATATTTTAATTTTGGTGTACTTCATCTTTAGTTTAATCTGAATTCACAGCGTCGATGCCGCTAAACTTGAAGCAAACTATTTCTGTGATCAGTCTCTTATTGCGAATTAGGCCATGCTTATTGAAAAGTTTGTTTCAGATTTACGGAGAAAAATTTGGTCCGGAAATAAACACGCAGACCTGTGAAGAGGGCTCGGGAGGAACGAGAAGAGGGAGGAGAGCACGCAAGCCCTCGGAACATGCCACCGATAGGTTCGAACTCTACGCGTAAACGATTATGAAATATTTTTGCTCGTGTAGTCACTTAGATGTAACACAAATATAGCCGAGTTTAGTATCAATAGATGAGACATATAAATAAAATAAAAGTGTTTAAGATTTTTCAACATTTTTTGATTTTATACATATAATTACATATAAATATAATTGTATTTCCTTTTATTTTATTACCATTTGCATTATTGCTTTCTAAATCTAATGTTCAAATAACAAAGAACTTGTAATAGTAACTTGTAGGCTTTTGGTCGATTTTGACCATGCCATCGTAGTGTGGTAATCGTCAAATGAAAAACTAATAATTTGCTTTTAAAGGGCAATAAAATTAAATGTATAAAATTCACTACACCTAATGTTAAAAATGTAGGTACCAAATTACTTACAAACTGGAAAGAGAGAGGCCTTGTGGATACCACTGTTTTCCTTGGAATAACTCTTGATGCAAGGGTTCAATGTCCAAACTTGCTAGCACACTTAGCTCAGCAGCATATGCTGTAAGGAAAATAAGAGCTCTGATGAATGGGCAAACAGCTAGAATAGTTTTTATTAGTTCTTTTCATAGCATAACAGCATACGGTATATCTATCTGAAATAGAAACTATATTCGTCTTGCAAAAGAGGGCCATTAAACCTATGTATAATCTAAATTCAAGAACGTCAGGGATAAATTTAAACAAATAAATATTTTAGCATTGGCCTCTCAATATTTATGTGAGAATGTAATATATGTTCATAAAAATATAAATATATTTAATAAGAATAGTGATGTGCAAGAATAATGCAAATACTAGGAACAGACACAAGCTTCCTATACCAGTTACTAGACTCAGTAGAGTCTTTAACTCGCTCATGGGGCAATGTATACGTTTCTACAAGAAAATCCCAGTTGCAACTCCTAAAGTGTGCAACTTCTTCTTATCAATAGGTTTAAACATTTTATTAAAAAAAGACTTTATAAAGAGAGTTATTATAAGTTAATTATATCGATATTATTTCGAATATTTTGCTTTTAATATTTACTTTCATAACTTTGTAATATTACATTTACTCGTAGTATAAAAGCTTACTGAAGAAGCAAACCTTCAGAGAAAAATCCTATGTATTCGATGGAGTTTATGCTATTAGCCGTATTGGCTTTTATAGCTCCGTCAATCTCAGGTCTCAGGGTGGGCATGGGCAAGGCGCTGCTCGAATTCTAATCCCCTATTCTAACAATCAGTGATTTCGATGGAGAAGAATAACAATACAACTAGCAACGTTCATTTTTAGGATAAATTTTAGTCATAATGCAATTGAAGTCATAGTACTCTGCACATCGCACGGCAATGTTCCCGTAAAAACACGCTTAGCCATCGTTTCTTTGATACATTCAATTCGTTCTCTTAGTTAAATTACATTAGTAATTAGTTACTGTCTTTGTATGAAAAACCACACGTGGAAGTAAATTTGTTAGTTTTAAAGATATTGAATGAAGTTTTGGCTGGAGCCGATATTCATTCCGATTGTTAGATGTTATTAGTTCAGGTAAAAAATAATTTGGATTACAGAATCGACCGGTCCGTAATTGAGTCTGCAGGGTTGGCTTACCGCGCTGCTGGTGTGGAGAACACGATGCCACACAATGAGACCCAGCCCGTAATGACGCCAGGCACAGTGCCGTACCCTCCCACTGAACCGCCTGCCATACTCAAATACTTGAAGGGACAAGTGAGTGATACCTATAAAAATCGTATAACACGGAATTCACAGTTTTCTTACTTTTTATTTTTTATGGGAAAGGGGCAAACAAGCTAGCGGCTTACCTAATGGTAAGTGATCGACAATCACTTAGCACCTGATGCTAAGTGATCGGTACGCCCGGTTTATTAGTAAGTGATTACCAACGCCAATTTAAAGTTTAAGATAGTTGACCATTTTTACACTCTTTCATGTATGACAACCATAGCTGTGTTGCTGCTAGAATACTTATGTAAAAAAGTACCGTATTTTTGTCTTCAATGAAGGTTTACATTTTATATCTATATTAATATATAAAAGTCTATGTATTAATGTACCCTTTTTTGATGCAGTAGTGAACTATTAACAGACTAATGATGATTATGCTAAGTACTAATGATTATTATTTTAAAAAATGTACATGCGATATGATGTTCTGTGAAAAAGGTGTACAACTAATATCAAACGTAGTTCTCTGAAAACGTTTTTAAAATTGTTTTATAAATGAAATATATTAATGACTTGTAATACTCGAGATCGTAAAATTATGCATCATTTGTTTCGCACGAATAGGTTCGGGAGGCATATCACATGCCACTAGCAACACTGATCAAAGGCGCCACGACTATGAGCGAGGAGCTGTTCGCGGAGGTGGCGCCCGTGGCGTGGAAGCTGCTGCTAGAGGCGGACCGCGAGCTGAGCTCGTGCGCGGCAGCCGCATTCATCCTGGCGGCCGTGCGCGCCCCGCATGCCGCCACCGACGTCATGCACGCCGACCTCAAGCACGCGGACCCAGGGGTCAGGTACGCGATCGTTGGACTAGGCGTCCATGACTAGCTTTGAATATAATTTAAGCAATCAAAGTTATATTCCATGTTTTCCATGGTTCCAGGAGTCTCGTGACTATTTTTATCTGATTTTGCATCGAACTTGCTACCGGTCTTAAAAATGCCAATAATAATAGAAGAAGTTTAGGTCGAACGTAGCCTCAGTATGCGCGCAATAAATTTACAACAGTTATAGATTTTTTTCTTTAATTGCAGCTTTGTTTTTTAACTACAGTGACAAACTACCTTTAATTTTGTGACTATGTAATATAAACATACCATATTTATTTTTTACTCTGTAATGAATACAATGGCCTAATAAATTATCCTAAACCTTAGAAAAAAATTATCATTCTTTCAATAGCGATAGTAACAAAATTGCAACAATAGTATATATCTCTTCAGTATTGAAAAATAACGCTTGACAAAAAACTAAAACAGATTTTTTTTAAAGAGTAGATATATTGTTACTCAACTTAAAAGTTCCAAAACTTGTATGTTTGTTATAGAATCAACGCCATCTTGCGATTCCAAGTGATGTGGAAACTCCGATATCAAGTATGGCCTCGTATGGAGGAAGGCGCGTCGGTGACATTCAAAGTGCCGCCTCCCGGAATTGAGTTCACTCTTCCGTCACCAAAGATCGGTATCGAATCGTTGGCCGTTGTCGATCCACCTTGGAGCCCGCAAGTTAAAGACAAAGACATGGAAATGACTCTAAATCAAGAGCGACACGTAAGTTTCAAGCTTAAAAATATAGATATTATATTTCCCCTGTAGGTTTTATTTCTTACTTGCTAAGTACTCGAACTAATTTAAAACTCGAAATTATAAATAATAATATAATAATATATAAACAAATAAACCTCAATATAATTATTAAGACTTGTTTGTTCTATAAGCCAAGTAAAATTCTCATATTATCATCAGCGTTCCTTGGTGACTGCGACTAAAACACGAAAGAAGCAACAAACGGAGGCTATCAAGCGTGCACTGCAGCAGCGGAATGACAAGAAAAAAGCGGAGCGGGAGAGTTTCCTCATCACTACTATACCTATAACGAGGCAGGCGGCTCGTGAACCTGCTCTAGACCATGCGGCTGATGACCATATTGAAAGTGAGTTTCTTTATTTATTTTTCTTCATTAGCATATTTAAGTCCTCTGCTAACCTGTTAAAAATAGGAATGCATTTCTTGGGGGTTTGCTCATACCCACTATGGGGTAGGCAAGCGAGTCTACCATTATCGACTATGGAGTACTCTACGATTATCCTGGTTATCTGTGGTCAGTGGTCTGTGGGGCTTGGGTTCAGTATATTCGATTGATTTTCTACCTTCAGTTAGTCAACAGAGTGCAGTTGGTCCACCACGTTTAGGTAAGAATAACATATAGTTTATTCAAGTTTTTTTATTTCAATCATTGCATTGTCTTATTTTGTACTCGTGGCCTAATGCTATCCAAATTAAAAAGCAATTTATGAAACTTAAAAGACTACCTTTCCTATCAAGATCGTGTACGTTCATATTTCAAATATTTCCTTGACGCGTTTTCAATTTGTTTTATTCAATTGTTTTGAGGAGTGTCTAACAAAAATTCTAGATAGTTTTTACTGACTAAGCTAACATTCGTATAAATAATACAAAGCCTGTATGATAACTCAGCCCCAGCGGACGAAGAGCTAGTGGAGGGAGTACGGGGCTCGCACCACACGCAGGTCGCGTCCGCGCTGTTCCCGTCCGCACTGTGCTCCGCCGTCGCCGAGATCGTGGCGCTGCTGGACGACGCAGCCGTTTCGCGGGAGGGATGCTCGGTCTATGAGGTCGCTTATCAGGTCAGAGAAATACACCGTTTCATATTCGTCTATGCTAAAACAGAACAGACTAAACCATCGCATAGAAATCGAATAGAATTCGCCAACAATTCATGTGTAGGTAGCATCATGTAAGGTATTCATCAAAAGAGGGCGGGCGGCCGCTGTTCATCGCCATCGCTATGTCATAACCGTTAGCCTCTTCACAGTCCACTGCGGGACGTAGGGCTGTGCCAAATTACTAGTACTTGCCATGATTGCAAGTACGCACTTACCAGAAGGATTAGCTATTTGCAACATCAGATATCTCGCACCTGTGGCGCTGCAGTGATTCACCACCTTCAAAACCTATAACCAATCACCAATCAGGATAATCTAGGTCGGGAATATTACGGGTGGTTGGTAATTCCTTCTGCTAACATCGTTATGATTTAATCAGCGCTCACAACTTCTGGATAAAATGTAAGAGTTCATTTATTAACTTCGCCACTGCAAGGCGGGATGATGATGATAAAGTGCAAATTGTGACAAAATGCTAATCAGATTTGAATGCGATCAGTTTCCTCCATATTACAACAAATATTTTCTCCGTATTATACTAAATATTAAGGTCTAAAACCAATAAAATATACTTCGTTTAGTGTATTTGGGGCTGCCTGGTAGAAGACTCTGCGCTCTTTCTCCGCCACGTATTGGAGCGCCTCACACGGGATCATCAAGATGAGATGTTCAAGCTTCTGCGCCACCTCATACGCTTCATACCGCGCCTGCCACAACAAGCTGCATTCGCTCTATACAACTATATCATAGGTTACGTCATGTTCTACGTACGGACACCCCACGAGGATGGTCAAAGGCTTATTGGGGCTGCTTTGTCTATATTATGGATGGTGAGTTACCTTTGAAATTTTGAATTAAAAACCGGATGAGTGTTATTCTAGCGGCGTACTGTAATGTTATTACTAAATAAGAACACATTCCATTTGGAGAATGAGGCTTATTTCTGTTTTAGAACATGATGCGTTTGTAAGTTTCAGTACTATTATATTTGTTATGGATTGCTAAGTATTACATAGGGATACATACTCGAAGTATTTTCTTTGACGAGTAGTTCATTTATTTTCGCAGCTGTTTGTGTGTATGATTTTATCAATTGCTTACAAACAACGCTCTAGACAAGAGATTTAGATTTTTATATTACAGACATGATTTCCAGTTTCTTAATTATTTTTATTTGCAGGTCGTTCATAGCGTACATGGGATTATGTTCAAAGATCTAAAGCAGATATTACGTAAAGAACAATGCGATGCGTCAATTTTGCTAACGGCTAACGTACCTGCAGCTAAGAAAATTATCGTACACGGCCCTTGTATGTATTAAATGTTTTATCTTACTAATGCGATGCATATCCAAATGTTTGTAAAAAAATTATTTTTCATTTAGCCGATAACGAAGGCTGCATACCATCACAATTCCCCGTACAAGAGGACACGCAATTCTGTCAAATACTTAGAGAATCTCTTGATTTCTTCAGCATTCCAGAACGTTTACACGATGAATACTTCTTAGTCGACTTTAAAACTCGTAAGTATTTTACTAGAACTATAGTAGATGGCATTGCTATATAGGTTATATATTCAAGGTCCTTCGAGGCAAATCTGTGTTAAAAGAAAGTGAAGAAAGCGTACTTGCATTTTTCTTATACATAATATAGCTATCATACTGTACTAGTAAGGCCTCCTCTCTCCGAAAAAGGCATTAAAAAGCAGAAATCACTTTCTTTTTTTTTTTATTTGTACTAACTTTGCTATCTCCAGGTCAAATCCACAATTCACAGAGTTACGTACGGGACCATTATTTTTTCAAACGCTCTCAATATCCACAATTAGGACTCGTTCACATGGAACCAGAAGAGGCCTTTCATAAGCTCCAACAACAGGAATTACTGCAAAAATTTGTGGAGATCGGCAAAGTTCTCCTTACTTGGGCTATTCTTAAGAACGTGGACATGGTACGTAGATTCATTTTTGATTCACTGTGGTTACGCATTTTCTTTAATTCCGCAATATAGGTCTAATATAAAATACTAATTTATTTCAGGTGGTTCAACGCGTTGTATTTCTCCACGACGAGCTAATGAAATTGCCGTCATTTCCGCGCAAAGCTTTGGAAGCGGATCTGGATTTGTATAGTCGAGGGGAACTAGGCTCTACGCTCCTTGGACTTGACGTTTTACATAAATTCATGTAAGTCAGACTCATTTATAGTGTGAAGATATCGACTTTACATGGTATGTCGAATAAAGCTGTTAATTGAATTAAAAGCTGATCTAATAAATCTAATCTGAATATTATTTTTTAATGTGGTGGAGCCACCCCGCAACTACATAAGAGTTGAAAGGATTACACACATACAGATTTTCAAAGTAAAGCAGTCGGATAATGATGATACTTTTCGTAAAGAACTGGAGACACAATACTTTCCATCTTAGCGCTTGAGAGTAGCCACGCACCCGCCAACTATAAAGCCTTTATGTTGGACTATGGGCCACCGTAACCACTTGCTATTAAGTAGACTGTATAAAAACTGTAACCTTAACATATATAAAAAGTGTATTCCTGTCACATTTAAAGAATTCTAAAAGCAACGGGTGTGATATTTTCCTTCACATATGTTTTCCTAATTTTAGGTGGGTCCGTCTCATAGCCCGTATGTTCGAAGCTATGGCCGGCAACTTCACGTCTTCGAGAGATATTCATTTGTTCCTAAACGTCCTCAACGGAGCTCTAATGCTCCACAGTGAAGACTCGCTCATCCTCCGATATGTCATTGCTACTTATGTTAACGCTGCATTTAATTTCAAAAGCATATTTTCAACTAATGGGTACGTATATGTATTACATAATGTTATATGACGTTGATAAAAGTCGTAAAGTATATGCTCACTGCTGGGCAAAGGCCTCCTCTCAAAAATTTTATTTAAAATTTAAATATTTGAATATTATTATTATTTACTTATAAAAAAATTTAAATATTGAATTTCATGGCCATTAATAAGTCTTGAGTGTCAACGAGTTAAAAGAATTGTACAGGAATAATTTTTCTATATTATAGTTTTGGAATGGTCCAACCGGAAATCGTTCAATCTTATCTTAATATGTTAAATTGTTTACCTTTTGTTATTTAATGCTTTTCATCTTCTCTCTACTATACAGACCCGTGAACTAACAAGTCACCAACTTTTAATAACAAGACTTCATAAAAAGATTATTATAATATAAATACATGAATGATTGCTATCCCTGAAAATGAGTTGTACGCTCCCAAACTGTTTCTAAAAGTTGTATCGTAATAATATAATGCTGTATTATTAAAAAAAATATGTAAAAAAAGAGAGGATGCCTGCGGGGTTTCTTTCTCCTGTTTATTCTCCATCAGAGGAACCTCATTGTGAAACGGAGGTAGATTAAAAAAAAAGAATGTCTTTTGACAAGTGAAATTTTACTAATATATGTCGAAGGTTATGTTTTTTTTTTTTGACCGTAATATAGTTCAAATTTTTTCGGAAACATATAGTTGTACCCACGGGACCAATTTTAAATTTAAATATGATTAAAATAGGGATACTGCAAAGATGGTCACAATTTTTTTTTCTAATATTTTTAATTATTTTTACTTATTTTCAGATATCTTCTAATTATGCCAACGTTACTTCAAATATATTCAAACTTTCAAACCAATAAACTAGTAACAACTACAATAGAGTACGCTGTTAAACAATTCTACCTTTTGAATAGGAAACCGTTTATTTTGCAAATGTTTGGCTCAGTTTCGGCCATTTTGGATACAGATGAGGAAGCTGCATACGGTGACGCGAGCAAAGTATATAATAAATATGTTTAAGTTAAGCATTTAGATTAATATGTGTATAGTATAAATATGTTAAAGTTAAGTGAGCTAAAGATAATAATATAAAATAAATTTTCATAGTGTATCCTCTTCAAAAACCTCTAGAATGTTTACTGTTGGATATAGGTAGGCCAATGGATAATTTGCCAAGTGATCGACCCACTTGGCTGCCTACATAGCAGAGCATAGCATACATATCATTTTGTGGTTTCGTTTATGTTAGATTATATTTAAACTAGCGGCTGTCCGCGGCTTCACCTGCTTATTCAGAAATTTTCATCTAACCCTTAGTATTCCGTCTTCCGTTTTCTTTAAAAAAAAGATCTAGGAATTTCTTCTGTGATTTTAAAGCAGTTTATATCCATAAATTGCACACGGGCAAACACTCGGCCCCGAACCAATTAATTCAAGTCCATACAAATACTTGTCCCGTGCGGGAATCAAATTCGCAACCGAGGCGCCGCTGCCAAACCCTTAACTATTGCGCCATCGAGGCGGCAATCGAGATAAAAGTATCCTATACCCTGTAAAATCTATACTAAATCTCTGCCAAATTTTGTTCATATCCGTTTAGTCATTTAAGCGTGGCGTGATTGAATAACAGTTATACAAACACTTCCACATTACTATAGCACATATTATATAATCATAAGAAAATAAAAAAAAAATGTGTGTGTCTACGCACGTAAGTAGTTATACTTCTTTAGCGTAACTAAACAAATAAAAAGATTACATACCGACAGATAACCTGAAATCTTTACACCCATTTAAAAAAGTTTATTACATAAAACCAACTTCATCCTGTTATTTTTAGATGTCGGTGTCCGGGTGCATCGTAAAATTTCACTCTCATCATTTTTCCCAAACGCGCCAAAAGAAGTATAACTTCAAAAACTCAAATCCCGCGAAATGGCTTTTAAGTTTAATCTGTAGAATTGTATATACTAGTATATATTATGCAATTTTTTTCACAAGGTCCAATCCAGCTGTCTATTCAACTTGCTACTAAGCTTGGAAACCCCATCACCTGACCCTCTGCACATAGCTGAGCTAATAAAAGAGGAGAAGCCGCTGAAGCCGATCGACTTCTGCTACCGCGACGAAGACGAAATGGTTAACGTATTGGATTGTATCAGTCTATGTGTCATGGTGGTGTCGTATTCAGCAGAAAGCATGCGCGGTTATCAGATGCTGGTGAGAACATTCATAGTTTTCTATTCACAATAAGTCCACTTAAAATATCATCTACCATCAGCCTATCTTAGTCCGCTGCTGCACATATTTATTGTAATAATATATAGGCTGAAAAAATTATAATTTTGCCTAATACCAGTTGGTTCAATAATGCCTAAGCCATGAGAGTGGGGGAATTGTGTAGTAGGTGTACACGCGTACATAATTCATTGTATTGGTCACAATTATGTTTATTTTTTTAGATAATACTGGAAGCAATCCTTCCATGTTATGTTAAACAAATTCAACTACCTACGTATAATAAAGAGGGTAAAACGGAAAAGGAGATCATACAACAATTGGCCATAGCGATAAAAACGCTTGTTAACAACTGCGAAGGATTGTCGAAGTAAGTCTGTCTAAAACCATAAGTATATAACCAATAATAAACCATAAATATACAAAAATTTAATTACATTTTTCTTATTGTATAACTAGATTTCCAAATTTTTATTTTATGAATATTCAAAATTGGCTACATACGAGTATTCTTTAATTTCGAAGATTTTTGTAAAGATTTCACAAACATACACTGATGTATAAAGAAGGCCTCGTCTCATTATTAGAATGGGTTTTGGAGCTGGGAAAGGAGGATTTTTCTGTGCGGAATAGTGGACTCCACGAAAAAAAATAATTTTATTTCATATTTTTTCTATCATACAGCTTAAACACTATGTATTCTAACACTACATTAATAGATGGTTTACCGTATAGACCTGGGTCTATTACGTAACTGCTAACAGTAACGAAACAATATTCGACTACCCTCGGATTGACCACACGTGGGTTATATCAACATTACACGTCCCCGCACAGGTCGTACAACGGTCCGTACCGCACGTCCCCGGAGCACAAGGGCTCGTCGCAGCGCGGAGCGGCGCGCCCGGCCGCGGCCTTCGTGCCGCTCGACCTGCTGGACGACGAGTCGCACTCGCGCTACGTCAGCGACCACGCGCGCCTGCCGCCCGTCAGCGACACGGAGGACTCCGAGGTGCGTCTTCTGGTTCCGTTCCTTTATTGTCACCTTGATATAAAAAAAACGCGTTGAAGTCGCGATACATCTCTGAAAAATTCTTATCGAATTAATACCCACTTAAAATAGTGCTACCCAGGAAATTCCAAAGACATTTAGTTTACTTATTTTTTTATGGGAAAGGCCGCAAACGAGCAAACGGTTCATCTGACGGTAAGTGATTACCGTCGCTCACGTACATCTGCAACATCAGAGATGCTGCAGGTGCGTTGCCGGCCTTTAAGGGTATTTGGGAGATGGGAGGGAGAATGAGGAGGGGGATGGAGAGGAAGAGTGGCCTCCGGTTACCTCACTCACCGAACGAAATGCAGAAGCACAAGATGCCTCTCCTTCACGCCGGTATTCTGCGAGACCGTGGTACCAACCAGGTCGAGCCGGCAAATTCGAGCAACAGCGAAAGCCGCCGCTTGGCTCTACCAAGTACAAATATCATATAAACTTATTACCCTTTCAACTGCTTTGTTTCGCTCGTTGGAGTAAATATGCAACGAAATAATCATACTTAGAGATTTCGTATAAGAAGTAAGGTTCCATAAGTGGGTTGTGTTCAGTTGGTTCGTGCTGAGTATCGGCGGCCGCGAGACGTGCTACTGTCGCTGGTGGGCGAGTTCATCGGGCGCGCCAGCAGCCGCCTGCTCGACCTTAACGGCTCCAAGGGCAGCGGTGGCAGCGAGGGCAAGCCTGTCGAGCTGCTCGACTCCAAGTCGCACGCTGTGAGTATTGTAATCGGTCTTATAGGGATCATCGGGCGCCCCAGCAGCCGCGTGCTCGAGCTTAACGGCTCCAAGAGGAGTGAGCGTAAACTGCACGATTCCAAGTCGCAAATCGTGAGTCTTGCAATTGGTATTTTAGAGTTTATGAAATGTTTAGTAGGATTCATTGAAATTTTACATATGTATACGTATAAAATGCAGTACTAAAAGCATTAAAGTTATTGAACTATTTCAGCGACTCGCAGAAATCGCCCACTCCCTGCTCAAAGTGTCCCCATATGATCCTGAGTCTATGGGCTGCCGCGGTCTACAACGTTACATGACACTCGTACTACCGGCTGGAGAATGGGCTGAAATGGACTTGCGACCTTCCCTTATAATGATACTACGTCGGCTTGACAAAGTATTCCTGAAGATCGCTAAGAAGCCTAGTATACGAGTTAGTTTTTTAATTTATTAAAATCTGTTTATAATAGATGAAATCCAAATTATGTATTTAACAATATATAAAACCATAGTTTAAAACCTTGGTTTTTGTCTGGTCTATTGTTTTATTAAAATTTTGTTAATGAAATATATTTTTTATTTTCAGAGAAATACTGATTGGGATTCAGCAGCTGTACTTTTAAAAGGCGTTTATGAAACGATGATCAGATGTCCTTATATAATGCACTGGCAACAAGTGAAGACTCTTCTTAACACCGTACAAGTATGCTACCTTTTGGATCGCAAATTACCTCAGTAATAGTTTTCTACAAGTTCTTCATTATCATCACCTTGAGCTTTTCTAAATACTCTATTTACCGAGTAATCGCATACAAAAGCTGCAATGATTTCTAAGAAAGATTTGACGGTACTCACCTCGCTCAGCAGGTGAAATTTGAAATATGGCAGATTTCTGTTAGGGTCAGGGTAGGCCGATCCGTTAACAAAGGATTTTATTAAAGCCATGAAATGGGGGTTCGATATGAAAATTCTAAGTTTTTGAAGATAAACATGACCTTAAAATCGGCGTAAAGGTTACAATAGAATACCAAAAATTTTTGAAAAACAACCCTAAGGGGCACGGAATAGATGACGATAGCTTGTGGAAAGAAAAGGAAAATTTAATTTTCTGTATATGACCTTGAAACAAAAAAAAACCTTTCAAAATATATTTGATTCGATTTTCGAATATTATTAAAAATTATTTGCAAATAATGAACTCCACACTTACGAAGTGGCATGTAACAGCTAGTGTTAAATGTTTCCACATCACACCTTTACAATTGATGAAATGAAATGCGGGTAATTGTCATAACTAAATTGTATTCTTCAATTCCGTAAATCGGGGGCGGATGAATGTTTAAATCTTTCAGCTTCCAGTTTATAAATCTGTATTATAAATCCTAATTCTTTGTAGGCGTTAATAGTAGCAGAGAATAATATTGGAGAAAATTTATCATCGGCGACCGCTGCACTGATGTCACAACCGCCGCCGCCACACTTTTGCAGCACTGTCGTGCGGCTCATCGCGTTGCAGGTCATCAATGCAGGGGTAAGGGAAAATTATACCTACGAATTATATAATCTAAATTAATAATGTCTACATTGAATAAAAATACATTTGTTTACCATTTGCTAAGTTGGGAAACAGATAGGCAGTCTACAGACATCAGTCACTGATCCGTCGACTAACTTCATATTTATGAAAATAACGTGTTACATTCTAGGACAGCTACTCATTAGAACAAATGTGCGGTGGAACAGCAATATTCCCTTCTGCAGAGAAGACGGAGAACATGCTGATGAACCTCTTGATGCCGCTTTGTTTACGAGTTGGCAGCGGTAGAAAAGGTATGAAAAATAATTCTAGTAATAGTATGAACAATACAAATAAATAAAATATACAGGTTGGATGCGACCTATTGGCATTTAATGAGAACTTGGTTAGTACTAGTGGCCATCGCCGCTAACTACTACTTGAATATAGTTATCATTGTATGTCACGAATATTGAGTGACAATTACCAACCAACTACATGGTGTCGCTTTTGTGCGCGCGCACAAATTCACTCTCATAATTTTTCCTAAACGCGCCAAAAGAAGTATAACTTCAAAAATATTGCTTATTCAACTACTACTATTGCAGTAATACGATGTGTGATCACGTGGTGTGGTGTGGTGTGCGCAGACGTGCCGCCGCTGCGACAGTCGGACGTGTCGTACATAGTGTCGGTGGTACTGAACGCCCTGTGCCCGCCCGCGCCGCCCGGCCAGCTAGCGGCCGTCAACGCGAAGCTGAACGCGGCCGATGCGCGCGTCAACTCGCTTACCTTCACCGGCAGCCGCGACATCCGCAATACTACGCGCCTCTCCAACCAGCTCTACCGGATCGCTTTCCTGGGTAATGCGGTTGCTTTATTCTTGTAGGATTAGGGTGACGAACCAGCTAACAGTCCAACTGTACGTTGTCTAGCTGAGGACTAGAATGGCATACCTCACAGCCTACAACTTATACTAGCTCTCCATACCTTTTAAATCGGTCGGATCAGTGGTTGAAACTGCTGATTGGAGGCCGAAATCGGTAAGAAATCGGTAACTTTTGGGCAGAGAAAGAGTCTACCACTTTCTCTCTTCTCTCTCTGTCTCTTTATAACATTCTTCTTCTTTAGCTGCATTCACATTCAACATTCACTGCTATCCTCTGATGCGATTGTAGTCATAATCACTCATAAGTATCGATTGTTCCGATATCTTTTTATTGGCCTGTCGCAAGAGTTTTTTCTGTCTACTTGCAGACTGCATCTTGTGTAGTATAGTAACAGAAGTTGAGAAATAAAACTTAGTAGATTCCCCAATACACTCATTAAAATTATATGGCTATAGTGAAAGCGTTACTTTTTGTTACATCGAAAGCTTAATAATACTAACCTAATACATTTAGATACAGAATATTATACTTCTGACATGGAATATAAATAATATAAATATTGTTAAACTGTTGTGTTCCTACAAATTTAATTATCTCACTGAACACAAAAATTACGATCTACGTTCCATGTATGGATTAATGTGCGAAATGTAATGATAAATGTCATCTATTTATTTTATCGTAGATACCTGTGGCAGTAGGATATTAATCATATCACTGAATACATTTTCCAGAATAAAAATTGTGCCTGTGTTCTGTAATGTAAAGGCTTATATTTTTTTTTATATTGAACTATCTTTAAGTACTACGTGTTAATTAAACTTTTATTTTTTTATTGAATTGGGGTGACAAACAGACTAACGGTCCACCTGCGTACCCAGACGTCCCCCAGCAAGAGAAGGAGTCTACCACCTAGTTGAATATATAAGTCAAAACCTATGGAGGCACATTGGATTAAAGAGTTATGAGAAGCGATCCCTATGGAGCTCTATGAGACCTGCTTACACCTGCCTTACTTCTTAATATTGTATTTATTAGGAGTTACGTTTGTCGCCAGCATTGAAAGTGATGTGCGCGTGCTTCACGAGCGAGCTGTGCACAGAGTGGGGCCGCATTGCGCGGGCCATGCGCGAGCTGGGTCGCCGAAACGAGGCCGCGGCCCACCTGTGGGACTTCCTGGAGCACGTCGTCACCTACCGCACACCGCTCTACGTACTGCTGCAGCCTTTTATCGTGCACAAGGTTACTCAAGCGTTTATCAGAACAAGATAGATACACGGTTTCCCAATGGTAGAACAACAATAAAAGAACCATTTCTCTCAGGAAACGTTGCCTACCTACCTACATTATATTATACACCTACATTAATTTGCATAAAAGTCAGAATGGGGTACAGTACTCTTTGGAATTTAAAACAATAAAATACTCGCTAGTAAATCAGGGATATTTTTACAAATAAAAATCAAAACGAAATCTTACGATTCCTAAAAAATTTACTGTAGCTATTTGGTTTTCAAAGACAGAATTAATTTGTTTGTTGTATCGTGTTGGCGAAAATGAAAAAATAACTACGCTCTGTAAACAACTACCTTTGCCAAAAAAATTTTTGGTACAGGTAAATTAAAATTTACAGAATAGATTAAGTTCAATGTTGGAGGCTGCGGTGGTGGTTGAAGAGCCGTGGTAGCCTAGTAGTTAGGGCGCTCACTTGTGGTACATGGTGCTCGGCGATGAAGGAAAACATCGTGTGGAAACCTGCATGTATGAGAAATAATAAAAAAAAATTATGTCGAGGATATGTGAAGCCCGCAAACCCGCACACGAGCAGGGTGGCGGGCCACTTCCGGCTCCAACACCCTCTCAGATATTGGAGAAGGAGGCCTTTGGCCAGCAGTGGGCACTTACAGGCTGCTACTTTACTTTACAACGTTGGTGCACCGAATTTAAACGTGGAACAACCTGCAAAGATGACCCTCGTTCGGGACGCCATTCGATAGCAGTGGCCGAAGGAATCGTTAAAATAGTAAATGTTTTTAATATAAGATCGTTGTGTTACGGTTTTATTACTTTAGAGACAAAGATTTTAAAAGTTAATGTGGCTAACATTTTACATGAACGCTTGTTGCTTACTGATGCGCTGAAACTAACCAGACTGATTATTCCCCGAGATTTTTTGGAACTGTTGTAACAAGATCCTGATTGTTTTTTGACTAGATTTATAACAATAAACGAAACGCAGCTTCACTATTACGATCCTGAAGATCATGGGCTCTCTTCTCTGATTTATTAAATATATCTTGATCATGGAACTAATGTTGTGGGCTCTTTGCATGCAGAACAAATGAAAATATCGAACGCAACTAAATTCGCGAGAAACGGCGAGGTAACCTCAGATTCTTTTGTTTAACCAAGGTAACGCTCCGGCTCACAAGTCCGCCGTTGCGTGGACTGCAATTAGAGATACTGGCTTTGAAATACTTGCTCCATATTCACGAAACCATTTATTCATTCCATCTATTTCCAAGATTGTAGGAGTATCTATTAGGATAAAGATTTGAAGCTGTAGAAGTGAAGGTGGAGCAGTAGTCGCTGCTGTACAGAAGTTAACGATGTTCAGGACGAAGAGTTATTTAATGGAAAGGGAATTTTAAGTTTGGCAAAAAACACTCCATATTTATTACACTAAAAGGTCGAAAGGACTATGTCGAAAAATAAAAAAATTCAATTAATGAAAGTTACCTGTAACATACTCATTCTGACTTTATATTGAACGCCCCTCGTATGCGATGTGCTATTCTGTTTCATACACGTTTCATGTTTTAAGGCAGATACACCATACATGTAAAGTACCCTGTTCACATGTGACACTGGTAAAAGAAAGTAGCTCTGGAACCAAGTTAGTCTCCGTTTTATTGTAAATGCGTATTGACATACGTTCTGAACGGCGAACTCAGTTACAGTCTTAAAAAAATATAGTATCTGTGGTCGCAGCTGTCACAGCCGGCAATCGGCGACCACGAGCGGCACATGCAGTTCGTGGTGCGCGAGCGCGTGCGGGGCCTCAAGCTGCCCGCCGGGCGTGCGCGCGGCGCGCTGCTGGCCGAGCTCGCCCGCGAGCTGCGCGCGATGCGGGACTCGCACGACCACTACAAGTTCGGTCAGTCGGTACCCGGTGCCAGTCCCTTCCCGTTGCATGCCTCTCCATTCTAACCTTAGAACACTAAGAGAGTATAATTTTTGGTTTGTAGATTCATGTTTTGTATTCTAGAACAAATAATAAAATTTAATAAACTCTGTCAGTTCCAATAGCTATTACTGAAACGGCGACTTATATTGACTAACAATCTATTTTATTTAATTGAAACATATAATAGTGATTAATTTTTGTTTTGTAACGCCGTTTCATTACATTGGCTGATACAGAGCAAATAGCGGAGAGCCTGGGAGCGGGCGGCGGCAAACGTGCCTCGGAGGCGTTGCCACGTAGCGACAAGCAGCAACAGCACCGGCCCTCGCTCATCTCCATGCTGGTGGGGCGCGCTGGCCTGCCGCGTACTCCCGACCACCCGGCCGCGCCGCTTGCCGCGCAACGAGGTACCGCGCCGCACACTGCACAGCTGCAGCACCGGCCCTCGCTCATCTCCATGCTGGTGGGGAAGCGCTGGCCTGCCGCGTACTCCCGACCACCCGGCCGCGCCGCTCGCCGCGCAACGAGGTACCGCGCCGCACACTGCACAGCTGCAGCACCGGCCCTCGCTCATCTCCATGCTGGTGGGGCGCGCTGGCCTGCCGCGTACTCCCGACCACCCGGCCGCGCCGCTCGCCGCGCAACGAGGTACCGCGCCGCACACTGCACAGCTGCAGCACCGGCCCCTGCTCATCTCCATGCTGATCTCCCCGTTGGGATGCACGTATGCGGCGCAGCGCACGTTCGATCGCCTGCCTACTCAACCACCAAACCCCACTCTTGGTCTGATAATATTTCAGCAACACACTATTGGCTTTGATTAGGACTTGAAAGATCCAGTAAGGAAAACAGGTAGGTAAGAACCACACAACTATCAAATATACCAGGTCGTTGATTTCAAAAAGGAAAAGAGAAAACGTGAATGAATACATCTTAATTACGAAGCGTCTGGTACTGCAATAAGTTTATATCATATCGTTAGGGTAGAATCTTATGTCCAGCGGCAGAATATGATCATACAAATTATAATTAGATTAAATTGTATGTTTAATACAAAGTAAGTGTTCACATTAGACTTTTATATGAACAGAATCACTTTCGAGCAGTTCGACAACGAGTCAACAAATACCGACATACGACCCGCCGAGCATCAACAGCGGCCGGCAGAGCGACACCAGCAACAACAACGCTTGCAGCGTCATTTCACAAATAGGTAATTTAAACGATACATTACAGATGATTCAAATAACACATTGGAGAGTAAGCGGGGAATATATTAACTCTCCCCTCTCCAAATGTATGGCCGCTGTGGTTAGTGCTTTCTTGTAAAGGCCTATTAATATATATCAACAGTGGACTAATAGGCAGATGTAGTTTGCCTGTTGCTAGGTTGCAAGTTGCCAGTTTACCTGTTGACCTGCGAAAATCACCATCCAAAAATGTTACCAAAAGAAAACTTCACGAGCAAATTCTTAGACAACAAAGTTGAGTCTCAACTGTAGTATGTGGTGATTTATCTATTTAGATGCAAAGTTAAATATTTCTAGACATGTGCGTAAGTGTGTAAGCACGTATATATGTTTACGAATATTTATGTATGTATACGTATGTTTAAATAATACATGTAGACTATTTCTATTCTTAATGTGTATTTAACATTATACCACTATGTTTCACCCAAGGTTAGCAGGTAGAGATGCCATATAGCATTAAGCTCGCCTGCTGTACAGTTTTTGGTTCAATAAAGAATAAATAAATAGATGTAGTAGAACAAACGATCCACACATTATCCAGAGGAATCATATAAATAAAATTAATGACTGGGTGTGAGGGGGAATATATAGCAACTTTTTCTCCGAAGAATAACTGCTTTAATTTTGTTTTTATATTTAATCGTTTATAATAATTGTGTTTACTATTAAATCCTAGCATACCACTGCACGTCCTCAAGATACTGTGTGCACATTCTGCGTAGATCGGACCAAAATTAATAAACAAAAGCTGAAGGTAGCCTGAGTTGACTATGCCATCTGGACGTCTAACACCTCAGTCACGTCGTGAGCACGGCTGCTGTAAAGCACTCGAAACGTCGGATTAATTAAAATAAAATTAAATACGATATAATCCACGATTAATCCTCCTTAAGATACTTTAGCTACGCAGATGAAATTTTCGTAGATTCATAGTTAGCAACGCAAAGTCGAAACGTTACGTTTCTTAAGTAAAATAATTGTTAAATGTGCAGCGTCAAACTTGTAGTTTTCCTGATATATTTAAATGGATGTCATAAATATTAATTAAGACTTTTTATATGCTGTCAGCTTAAGGTGGTCTTTATCAGCTTTCTGACACGCACTAAATCATTGTGTACGTAAACGCGAATCAATAGAGGTTCACTCGCCTTTGCGGGATAATATTTTGAAATCTGTATAAAATACAGTTTCTCATCAAGTGTGTGGTATTAATTTGTATATCGATTACAATTCGTTGCATCCAACAGGAATAACACACATCCATGGATTTGAACAGAAAACAACGTTATACGCCAGCACACAAACTAAACTACGCTTCGTGTCATCTGTCGAGTTTAAATTTACCTCAGGTACCGAAAACCATTTGTAGTAATAAACATTTTAGATACTACTACTCTCCCGAGGTTGCTTTGCCCTTGTTACATTACTACTACCCTTTATTTATTACTACCCTTGTTATATTAATTACATCATACGGTTTTATCTCTAAGGCATATTTTCTTCTATAATTTTGTGAGAATAATATGGTCATACTGTTCTTTAAGCAGCGCATGCAAGTTTAATTTGTTTATAACGTTTAACCATTATATGTTACTAATAATCAAAAAAAAAGAAAAATTATACATATACAGTATAATTTTTCATGGAAAGTATGTATATACTTTATAATCTTTTTACTCTGACCGTATTTAAGGCGAGACTTCAATGACGCCGCTATCGCCACTATCGCCATGCGAGGTGTCGTACGACGAGGGCGACGAGCATCGGCCACGGCTTCACCGTGCACACGGGCCCTCCAAGAAGACCTTCAAGTTCCGACGCAGCAGACACGCCACTAAACCAGACGTACGTACTGCTGGATGAAAGATGTCTTTTGACTGATTTCAAACACAGAAATACAATATATCTAAAGCGTATAACCGTCAATTAAAAAGTATAATTCTCTTACATAACTTTAAGCGTGTCCTTACAATCGAATTTATGTTGTTAATAAGGTTTGACTCATTTCCGCACTATCATCACATCTTTTGAAACCCAATGCCGCGAAGCGGTACTCCCCGTCGCCATACAAGGACGCGGCAGCTAAGTGCATAAAGATTACAGGTTTTGGATACATTTCTTCTCGCGCCGCGCCGTCGTGGCGTACCGCCTAACAACAACATACTCCTGACACTCCGTAGGTCCGAAAGAAGTCTTTGGGTTTTCATTTTCTTTTTCTCCTAACAGCCGTACCACGCACGCCTGGAGTCTGACGAATGCTCGTCGCCGGGCGCAGAGTGCAGCCCCCCGCGCCGCTCGCTGCACCCCCTCCTGCAGCCCCCCGCACCCGCGCTCACCCACACCGACACGTCGTACGACAGCGAGATCTCGCAGACCTCCTCCACCTCCGGATACAGGCTAGCACATAGATATATATATATCTGTAGATGTGCCCTATGTAAAGAATGTGCATGCCAACATTTGAACTAGTAACATGGTGATCCATACTTATGATGCTTTAAACAGCCAATGTATGCTTCGAAATCTTAAACGCCAACAAAAAATCGGATATGTTCAAGCTCATAGGGTAATGGCGTATATGAATATTTTCCCCATAGTTAAAAATTACGAAGTCATGCTAGTGCTTCCTTCGCTCCAAAATGCTTATACGTCAGAAAGAGATGAACTAATATTTTCTAATACCACTGCCACTATGGAATGCGTCATGTTTTGTTAAACTAGTTGCTTATTGTCTGTGGCTAGTACTCTTTTTTCTTTTCATGGGGAAATGTCTAACGCATACCCGCCTTCTCGGGGGCAAGGACAGTTTGTCGGGCTTGCACCGACTAAAACCGCATGGTATTCCACCTTCGCCGCATATCGGTAGAGTCACGGGATCACTTTCGCACACAACCGCGAAACCACCAGCGCCGGTCGCTCTCGGCACTCCCTTCTCGGGAGGAAACATGACCTCTCCCACTCCGTCCTGGCTAGACGCGCCGCAACACAGGCGCGCCTACAAACTCGGCCTCCAAACCCACGAGGGCATCGCACCCCCCCGAGTCCGCCACCCGGAGGCCATGGGCATAAGGAAAGCTGGCGCTCCTAAGCACCAGCATTCCCGGCACCCCCCGGCGAACCTGGTCTATGGCTCCAACGCCGACCACATTTAGGTAGGGAGAATGGCTGATCGTAATACCGATACTCCTCTCCCCCCGCGGCCCCACCAGTGTGCATCAGCAGTGCGGGTCGCGGGGGATACGGAGAAAGGCGAAACGCAATACCAAAACTTGGAAAATCTGTTTACTTGGAAAGTAAACAGATTTTAATAATTCGTCTTGAGTAATAAGCAATCTTATTACAATACTTAGCTGGTCTTAAAAAAAATCAGTGCTATAAAAATATAGATGCGTGAGCAGAAAACTGGCAATGACTGTGAATTCATTCGAATTAATAGTGCATTTGTATGCGCGAACCTGCTCTGAATTAGTTTGATAGACACTCTCCAAACTGTACTAAAATATGGGACTGCCTTTTTTTGCTTAAGAATTGTCATACTAGACTCCAGCACTATTTTAGCCACCTCTGGGTAGCCGAATTTCCACAACCCTCTTTTACCACATTTAAAATCAATACAGCAACATTCAAATGTATATAGTGTAAGATGAGAAGTCCTGATATGAATCATAGCAATAAAATTTGAATATTACTTTTAAAGTTATGACACGTGAAAGGATAATTGAAAATCATGTATCCAACTATTTATTATAGGCTAAGCAATAAAAAATTATTTGAACAGGGAAAGTTACAGCCTACAAGCTTCGATGTCGGACTCGCCAGGCGGATCGGTGCGCGCGGCGCTCGCTTCGCCCGAAGCGCCGTCGCAACGCACTAGCTCGATCACACCGCACGCAAGCCCCGACGGTAATCGACCCTTCGTATGTACCAAAAATTATACAGCCTCGGTACTGCTGTCGTCTCTTCTCTATTTTTCTCTCTTTACTATCAGCTCTTACTTAGATGTCCTGTGTGAGTACATTGTTGTCGTATTACTACTAATAACTAATATTTTTCTATGTCGATTACAGTGTTTCCTAGGTTTGAATCTCCTCCAAATTCTATATTGAGTAATATTGATCCATGTATAGACGCAATTCTCGTTCCGTCGGACTTATCACATATGGATTATCGTCGAACTGATACCGTTTTTTTTATTGTGGGTAAAATCTGTATATCACCTACACTGTGCAGTCACCGACTAAAAACTCCACAACAAAAATACGCTGGAGGCCCGGCGGCCTTGACAGCTTCGGCGAAGAAACTAGTGAGCAGAAAGCCCGCAAGTGTAATATTGATACCATGTAGACGCCTAGTGCCTATTTATTCGCAATGCAATTCTGTCAACCAACTAAGGTTTGAGTGCGCGGGGAATTGGTCCGGTCAAGACAAATTCTTAACAAAATATATATATACTATATAACTAGTTATTTACTTATAAAGTATTTAACGACACTAGCAGTCTTTTAATTTTTAAAAAGTAGCCTTGAGTAAAATATTCTAATGGAAACATTGTCACGCCCGCGGATTACCTAAAAATATTTGGAAACTAAAATATTTTTTTTCTACTTGCATCAAAAGGAATCTTTACCTTACAACGCCCAAAGTTAAATACAAAATATCTACATAAAAACTAAAAACAACCTTAACAGTCACTCAGTCACTGTTGTTAAATTGCATGTCTGTTCTGTCTACCATCATCTATCCTCACAACAGTTGACTACATATTATAAAATATTATGCTCAGTGCTGTCCTAAATAAATATAAATAAATAAATAATAAGTATATTTTTTGAAATTTAAATTGGCTTTATGCAATAAATGATTATGATTACGTTTAACATTTTACTTTATATTTAGGTACGATGGTTGTAGCAAAGCTTTTATCAATTTTTATGAAATTCATTATGAATAATCCTGTTATAATCCTATTATTATTAAGACCTAGAAAATTAATTTACTAACCTAATAAATAACCATTTTATCGGTGAAATCTTAAAGCAACCAATTTAAGGTCTTGCTGTCTTTGTCACACCATTTTATGGAGCTGCTACAAGAAACCATTGCAAGAAGGATTTTACAATTTTAGTAAGCGAGCGCAGAAATGTTCACCGGATTTAACCAGTATTGCATTACGGTTCCGTAATTTATTACAAATCTTAGTGCGGGGTGAGGAAGGGCACTGTACGGGCTAATGAAGGCAGCGATTCCGGTGGTAGCTTGCTTTGTACAACTTACTGTCCAAGGTCAAACTTTGGAATCGAAGTGTGATTACGATAAAAATAGTGATACCATTAAAAAAATTGCGGTTACTCAGTCCCTGGTCGTGGGTTCGATTCCCGCACTGAGTTAATTAATCTAGGTGTTTGATATATGTTTATGTGCGTTACAGGAGTATTGACTAGAAAAATTTAACAAGAATCATAACTGGAAAATGTCTGGTCGATATCGATGACGTTGCGAAAAAGATATACCATTACTACAGTAATCATGGTATCTTAAGAACATTCGATAAACATAATTATATCGAATGTTCTTAAGATGCCGAATCCAGTGTCAGGCTCCGCGCACCTTACACCTTACTTCGTTGTCGTCCAATATAATTCTGGGTATCTTCAACAAATCATGTCTTTAAACAATTGGTTCTATTTCGAAACTCCATTGAACCGAAATCTGGGGCGTTGCTAGTTACTTCTAAAGCTTTTACAGAGTTGACTTTCTTTTCTTCTTTCTCAGCATGTGCTTTATTAAATATTTGTTTTCTTTTTTAATATCAGGATTGTTATGTGTCAATAATAAAATATTATTTACAGCATCTCTAAGTTGCGAATCCGAAACTTCATCTGCTGAACGTACGGCACTGTTGGGCGCAGCCAGCCAGCGCTCGCTTTTGTTAAGCAGCGAACTACGAGACGAAGACACTCTGTTGTAAATCAAAACTCATTCTCTTAAAATAGAAATATAAACATTGTGTTTTATAATCTGTTATTTGAAATGTAGAATATTGAACGATAGCGGATGCATCATAAAATATGTGTTGTTAGAAATTATTAGATGTGACTGTTCAGTATAATTTTTTTATTATGACTTGTTTTATTTAATCTCTTATGGATCATAATCATATATGATGACAATGACAAACCGTATACCCAATACTGGGGTGGTCAGAGATCTAGACATTTTTAGTTCTTTCAAACCACTTTTCACCAGAATTTATTAATAACAATGTGAGTGGTGGTAAAAATTTAACGAAAGTTTCCAAAAACTTATTGGTAAGGAGCCTTCACATAGGGGACTGAACTCGAGCCTCCTAATTCGGAGGCAGATCCCCTAACTGCTCGGTTATCGTGGCTATTTTAATACAAAAAAAAGCAAAACCAAAAATAAAAAACAATGTTACAAAAAGCTCTCATGGGCTAATAAAGGGGTCCGGTCGTATGCCTTTAAGTCAAACCCCTTTTCAACGCTTTGCAGAGTTCCTCAGCTATCAATACTGGGTCCGTTATTTTTCAATATATTTACTAATGACATTACATCCTGTTTTCGTTACTTAGATTACTTGTTGTTCGCTGATGACTTAAAAATTTTAAAACCTGTTTGCGACCAACAACATCGTGTTCAACTCAAGAGGACCTAGACCGTTTATTACGGTGGTGCATCGAAAAAAGGATAGCCCTTAATATAACTAAATGTTTCCACTTCAGATTCTCTAAAAAAACTAAAGAAACTCCACACATATACCACCTAAGGGGGCATGTTATAATAAGGGTTGAAAGGTGATCTCGGGGTAATTTTTGACAGCAAAATGCGCTTTAATGTTCATGTCGATAATATCGTAAAGACCTGATTCAGAATGCTTGGATTTGTTTTAAGGAAGGAAAGGAACGGATTCAGGAGGAAACACTTCATTGTTTCAAAAATTCTTGGTGTAAAATCTCGATTTACAACGTACTAGTCCGAAGTGGGCTCGAGTACTGTACGAGTCAGTGTGGAATCCACATTATGACGTTTATGTTAAACGCATTGAGAGAATACAGAAACGTATTCTGTGGCACCTTTCGTATAACTAGTATTATAAAGAAATTAACGAATTATAACATCCGTCTAAAGCACTTCAAACTTCTGCCTCTCTCTTCCCGTAGGCAGCTTACAGATCATCTTACCCTATACAAGATAGTCAATAATGTTATTGATTGTCCATGTTTACTCTCTAGACTGCAATTTCCACCACCAGTTAAGTCAGTAAGATCTCGTTATGTCTCTGTCTATACCAAAATGTCTCGTACGAATATAGGGTTTAATGCGCCTCTAAATAGTGGTTAGAAAATATAATAAGGAATATAAAAAACTGGACGTGGACATACTCTCAACTAAAATTTCTGAGCTTAGGACTAAAATGCGGAGGGCATTACACAATCATTTATAGAAGAAAATCGGAGGTTACTTAATTATTTCATTTGTCTTTATTTTAATTATTAATCTTTCTTTGTTTGTATTGTTTCGCCTAATATTGTAATCAAGTTGTAGTTTCTTATAACTCACTATAGTGTTACTTTAGATTATCAATAGATCTGAATAATATTAATATTCATTTAACTATACTAGGCTAGATCTACAGGCTTTCCATGGTTGCTTTTAAGCAAGGTGGCACATGCCTTTTTTAAAACATTTTTATAAAAAAAATTGTGTTAACCTACTTGGTAATCCTTAATAAATAAATAAATAAAAATAATAAACCATTAAAAAATCTTTCATTATCCATCTAAGAGAGTCTACCGATGGACATAGGACTCATACAAAGGGTTGCACCATGTGGACTTTGTGGCATTCAACTAATGGCAGAATAACCATGTATCTTTATTTACCAAACCAGGGATGATTTGGATCACACTTCTTGGCATTAGTAGTGATTAGGTTTAATCTTTGTGCTTCTAGCTTCTTTGACTTCACTGTGCTGATGCTAAACACAATTTCACATAAGGGTTTGGTTTGCCAGGACCAGTTTAAAAAATACAAATAAAAATCAAAATAGTTAATTATTTATTATGGTTCTTTACAAAACAAGAAAGGTTGTACTGCCATTTGAATGTCATGTTCTAATGGTATCTCATGAATATACTTTGAAAATGTAATCACAATTTTATACAAACTTCTTTTCACAGATGATATAAGGGCAGATCTTAGTCTAATAGCATACCCATCATTTACATAATGCTTTCGAGGTACAAGACCCGGTTTAGTTAACTTATCAAGATTTTGTTTCAAATTTATCAATGCTGTAATTACCACTGGCAAATCACTTTGTACAATACCATACTTATCTTCTTTAATTGAAACTGATATCATTGTGGCCAAGCCCTCACAAGTCCAAATAACTGGTTGTGACTGAATTAATAAAAATTTTAGCTTTGTGTCTGTGAGCTCACCAAAGAAATAACTTATACCTGGCTTCTGGCAAAGTTTTTGGATAAAATTGTTGAATTCTTCTTTCATTGCAGTACTAAGGGTATTATCAATTTTTGTCTTGTTGTGATCTTTTAATTCAAAAAGTTGGGGTGATTGTGCCATATTCCTCAAAGGACTAGAATATATAGATGAATTTATTGTAGTAACATTATTATGCACTTTATTTTTGAGTTGCATGTTAGATGAACTGTCTAATAATTCATTAACACTTCCATCTCCATTTATAATATCCAATTCCTTATTAAACTCATTGATAATACCCATACACTTCTCTAGTAAATTATTCCAGTTTCTTGGATGTCCACCAGGTTGTGAAAGAGTGAATATTTCAGATCTTCGGTTTGCATCAGTCATGGACATCATTTTTAAATCTAGAGCTGCTAAATATCTATTGAATTTTGGAGTTTGGGCTAAAGCTTTGCAAAGATTAAGTTTATTGTCAGAATCTATTGGAAACTTCATTGGTTCTGTTAGTATTATATTAAATATTGTTCTCATAGTATAAACTGATATAAAGAATAAACTGGTGTAAAACCAAAGTCCAATATAAATACCTGAAGTTAACAAATTTAAAATATTATCTAAAGGTGGATCCTCTAAATATAAACTGTAAACATCACCAACCACATTTCTAGGTTTACTGCCCCACAGGTAATAAAATATGGAAAAATATGAAACTGGCACAAATGAGTTTTGAAAACCATTTGAAATTATTTGGCTAACCACTAGTTTTATCTGTTGCAGTTTGTCTTGATAAATATGAGGGAATGTCAAAATAGTTGTACCAAGTATATGCACATTGAGATAATAATACAAGCCCATCCACATACCACCAAACTGCAAAAATAGACTCTGTTCAGATAGACACTGACCATCATATTGTTCACATTTTTTCTTCAAAGTGTTAAAATTTCTTCCAGCCAAAGATGAATACAAACTCATGGCAAAATATCCATTTAGAGAATAAAGAACACCAAAAAGTATATTCTGTGGAGTAAACATATTCAAGAATATTGAAAACCTTGTGAAATTCTTAGGTAGATGTATTGTATAATAACTTCCATAAACATACGCCTGAAAAAATGAGACTAGGCCCAGAAGCACAACATTAAGGCTCATCTTCCAACTAAAAATATCATGAAATGTTGAAATAATCCATGACACCGGATGGATAGGATCTACTTGTATAACAAAAACTAGTACCATTGCAAGTACTGTTTGTAACACTATATTCCATAATACTGCCTTGACTAATCTTTGTGAAAAAATTTCATTTTTGTTCTCCATACCGGCTGTCATTGGATGCTTTTTCTTCTACCTGGACATAACTTTCATTGAAATCAATGCAGTAATTTTTTATTTGATAATTATTTTTCGTTTCAATCCTTGTTGTTGATGTATAACTTCAGCAGATTTTTCATTTGTAGCAAAATTTTTGGAAAAGTTAACTTTATGATGATATATGAAACTCAAATCCAACTCAACTAACATGAAAAACCCAAACTTCAAATTCAAAGTTAAAAATGACAGTTGTTAGTTAGCTTCTTGCATTTCTTACTACTTTTCTCAAGCTCCTAGCTCTTTATGGCAACAGGGTGAAACTATCTGCTAGTGCCACATACTTAAATTTTTATACATAATTATACAATATTTAAAGCCGTTAAATTGAAATGTTATTTAAACAGTAAAACATACTAAAATAAATTTATAACCAAAATTATAGGAGATATTGGTAAATAAATTAGGAAATTTAATATAAAGGTCTACCAGGCAAAAAGGGAAAAAAGAAATTGACGCTTGCAATACTGGGGAAATTGGAGTAAAACGTTTTGATACTTTTTTTCCTTATAGCGGCTGATTCTGTATGTGATACATCCAAATATAAAAATTTATCCAATGATCAAGGATAATTTTTGAAAATCTTACTGTGGCGAATGTGGGGTTCGAAATTTAGATGATAACTCCAATTACTTTCATGAGTTTATTAATTAATTGTAGGCTATCAGAATTTGAAAATGGTTCCAAATACTGCACATCCATAAAAAAGTCTTCATCGGAAGAGGAAGACGTGGAAGACGCAGTATTTATGATAAACCTTTCCTCCTGCATCTCAATTAATCGATCTTGTTCTATGAACTGATTTTCAATTTTTATTACAAGTTCACATGATTTTCGCCATTCATCAATCCCTATTTGAGAGAAAGCTTCTTCTGTTAATGATTTTTTATCATTTGGAGGTCTATTGACGTTTTTACCCGCAACTTTTTGTTTCATTATTCCCCAGATTAATTCTATGGGGTTTAACGTACAATGATATGGTGGCCTCAAGACCTCGTGGCCGTGTGATTTTAAAATCTCATCTATCTGATATTTAGGTTCAGACTTATGATTTTTCACTGCTTCCAGTAATTTACATTTACGCCAATTATCGTCGTAAGGGATATTGTTTGATTGAAGTCATTCTTTTATAACAGCAATAGGGACGGCTTGTGTAGGCGCTTTGTTTAATTGTACAGAATGGTACTTGGCGTTGTCCATGACAATTAGAGAAGGTTTTGTAAGGTTGGGAATCAACTTCTACGTAACACATTTTGTAAAGTTATATTTATTCATATCATGGTGGTAGTCAGCAGATGTACTCTTCGACCTATACACCAAACAACAGTTTGGCACAAAATCATTTTCTTCACCAGGATGCACAATGATCCATCTAGGCCCTGCCGAAATACTTTTAGATGGGCCTTCAATATCGTTATTTTGCCAGCATTTGTTCACTGAACATGAACCGTGTATGTAGGTTTCATCTAAATAAAACACATCTAGCGTATCATTAAAATAGTCCTTTTTGATTGGCACTTCACGACTTCGTATCCAATGTCTTTCAAAATAAGTCTGATGACAAAAAAGATTGTTATTTTTTAGATTACTATGTTTTTAGATTATATTCAAACTAAAAGAAAATGAAATTCATTTTTGTTACCTTAATGATTCTCTTCCTCCATTGAAATTGATTTCCTCCCGAAGAATTTGTGGCAATTTCATGACAGTGGGCATTTCTTTTCGTACACACTGTACGAAAACTCATTTATCTTGTTTCTGATCAATTCTAAATCAAAACTATCCAAGTTTATTTTTTTTGCCACTTTTCCTCTTTTTACCGGGCGTACTAAATACGCCTCTGTTAGATCTGCCTTCAGCAACAATTCGTCTTATGGTAGTATTACAAAACCCTGAAATAAACCAAAGTTTAGTATACATAATATAATACACACGAAAAATGCAATAAACCAAAGTATCAAGACGTGTTATTCCTACTAACCAGTCAACGCTTGCACATGGCTCAATATCGATGATTGTGTTTGTTCTGCACTTTGTTCTTCAAGTATTCTTTGATAAACATTGAAAACAATATTTCTTGCTTGCCATCGAAGAGGTTTCTTCGACATTTTCACCACTTTTTAAAGGAAATTTGAAGCCAAACCAAAAACAATTCCTCGATATTTCAGTTGACAGATGACATTTTTTTTGTTGCCATATGAAAATCGCTATTTTTTAGTTTTTTTCCATCAGATCCTGGTAGACCTATAGTAGCAGACAAAACATGAAAGTTAACAAAACGTGACCAAAATAATCCAAACTAATTTAACCATTTACACATATACAAAACCGTTGGCCAAATTGCGTATTAAAAGAAAATGCTTTTACTCACATGTAGGCACTACATTTACCCATTTTACAATCTACTCCATGATTTCTCATTGTAGTAGTGAATGTTGCTACACATGAAAAAAAGATGTACCTAAAAATAGATTTACGATTTGGTCTTAAAAGTTTCCGACCTAACAAAGATACAAGATATTTTATGTTATTAAGTCGAAAATTTCTGTCCGCGCTATTTTTAGAGCTTGGGGCTAGATCTGGAGACTAAGGAGGGTGACCAAACAGTTCAAACCGTAATTCGTTAATTTTTGCTAAGACAACCGCTATGTTATTAGACGGCGCATTGTCTAAGACAACAGATTTTTTCCGCAAATTGTGCCTTTAGCTCGTGTAGTAATGATGCGTAGTATGCTCATGTACAGGATTTACCTGTCGAAGATAATCGGTCAATTAACTCCACGACTATCTCAAAACAGTTGCCATCACTTTTCCTGCCGAAAAAACAGTTTTTGCTTTTTTATAACCCATTTCATTCCTCCTTCGCAATTCACTGTTTTGACCTTATTTTTGTTTCGGGTGTATAAAGGTGTATCCAAGTCATCTACAGTAATTAAGAGACGCCAAAACTCTGATTTTATGCCCCAGAGCGTTGGAAATGTAGATTTGAAAAATGTTTTTCGTCTAACGCGGAATCAAACGCGCGCGACAGCTATCTAATGCCTAAATCTTGATTCAATAAGTGACAAACATGTTCTTTGGATATATTCATAGTCTTTCCTATTTACACTTTATTTCAACGGTTGTTTGGGAACATTTGGTGAACTTTAGCGACGTTATCGTCAGTGGTTGCAGTTGATGCGCAACTACATTCCAACTACATGACAAGTCCTGCCATCGTCACGTTAAGGTCGGATACATTTCAGACCACCCTCGTAGTGGTCATATTAAACGTCTGTAATTGATACTAATAGAAATAGATTCCTAACTAAATATTAAGACATAACAAAACTTATCAAAATATTCTTATAATCGTGAAATTAGTAATAATTAATGTATATTTTTAAATTGCGTTGGTATCTTTTTTTTAAATTAAATTAAACAATAATTGGAAATTACTTATTACTGAATTAAATTTATTCAAAAAAATCTTGAAGAGCTTGAAACTTGTAGATGGGTTTGTTTTGGTGCTATCATCAAAACGAAAATCAACGATTTTTGGCCTATTACTGTACATTGCTGTAGATATAACTTGATTTTTATAACTGTGCTCTTAGAGCTGTCAAAGTCGAAATATTGGCAAGATTGAATTCACTCGCCCGCTTTCCTTACCACCTCAGATTAAGTAATTGATGTAGCACTCGTATAACTATTACAGTGTCTCTTACTCATACAACTGATAGTAGCCAACAAAACCCGTGCTTCCATACTTTAGGGAGATCGAACCTTTAATTACGTCGTAATAACTACTTAATAAAATTTTTAGTACTTTAATTTGCACTCCTTTGCTTTATGTTAAATAAAAAAATGTAAATTGAATTCTTCGTGAAAATAAGCGAGTGTGTATTGGTGACGCTCCTCGTACTCGTTCATTTTCTCAGATTACTTTGGCGAGGAACTTCAAATGAGAGTGTAGTGGGCGCATTAGAATAGTAACGTCAAAGTCGCGAAGTGAGGCAATAAAACAATGGGCGTAAGCAACATCCATCTATGCTCTTCTATACACACATCTATGCACTTGCAATGCAAAATTATAACTAAACTTATCTTCCTAACTTAATAGAGATTTTTAATCAGAATGGGCATCTCTTTAAGGAGATGCAAAACCTGGGCTTGGGTTATCGTGACATAATACGCGTACCGCAAAGTACGCAAGGCACGTGGCTCTGGCAAATTTGGCAGATACTTTTTTTTTGCACTAATACCCTAATGAGTTTAGGTGCAGACTGCGAAACATGCCGTCGCAAGTACGAGACCGCCATTCGACTATTAACGTGAACCACTCCAGATATAAGCTCTAATGCTTAGTTGGAGGATTAACAGGAATGTTCATAATGTTAGTTAAATAGCATTGCTAGTAGTTTTTAAAAAAAAAACAAAAAAAAATGTCAGATTGGTAGTTTGGCTAGCAGTGTGCAGAAGATTGAACTATTGCATGCTTTGTTCTCTTATATTTATAATTTTATTTTCTTTTACCAACGATGTAACCTCTTTTTCCCATTTAATTCCAGTCTAAACAAGTTATGAAATCACACCAAAACATACAAGTTAACATAATGAAAATTTACTAAATTTGAACAGTAAATTTAATAACTCTGGTAATATTTTTCTGCGATTATTGATAACTTGTAGACTTAAACTAATTTCCGTGTCCTCATTTCATGAAAGATAAGTTCTGACGAGATAATATTCTGTTTTTTACATGTACGATTTGGTAGGATAACTGTATATATACTGAAAAACTTTAGATTAATTTATCTTAAGGTTGCAATTTAAGCAATGAAATTAAATCTAAACGTGGTAGAGCCAAGCGGCGGGTTTAGCAGCTGGTCGAATGGGCCGGCTCGAACGGGTTGGTACCACGGCCTCGCAGAATACCGGCGTGAAGTAGGCATCTTTTGCCTCTGCATTTCGTTCTGTGCGTGAGGTAACCGAAGGCCCTTCCCCCTCCCCCTCCTCATCCTTCCTCTCATCTCCCAGATACCCTTAAAGGCCGGCAACGCTCTTGCGGCACCTGTGGTATTGGCAGATATACGTGGGAGACGGTAATCGCTTTGCATTAGCAGCTAGCATGCTCGTTTGGCGCCTTTCCCATAAAAAAAATCGATGAATTAATGGCAGTTAAAATCATAAATACTTCAAATGGCATATTATGTACTTTATTTGTTTATATTTATTATTGACTGAGTTGAGTTTTATATAAGGAATGGTTGTAGTTTGGGAAGATTATAAAATTGTATGTAAATTACAGATTACTCAATACAGCTTTGAAATATACACATTACAAGCGCTGGATACAAATTATTATATTTACAGTAGTCGCAGTGTTTAATAACATCACTTACATTTTAATGTAAATTGTTACAACTACATTAATATACAGCACCATACAATAAATAACATAGAGTTTTCTATTAAAATATGATTACAAACATATTTCCTTCTAATATGTTATGTATGTACTAATGTGAACTTATTTTATATAAGCACACTGGGTATAAATTTAAATGCCAGTTTATTAAAGAAAAAGTCTATGCAGCCATCGGAATACCTTGTTAACAATATAGTAAACTGAAGAAATGAAAAGTACTTGTTTCAGTTTGTATGGCGTCTTGGCCCTTACCTTGTAATCTGTATAGGTACGAAAATAGAACTAATAATGTAAAGCCGTTTCGTTTTAACCATTGCCTGCACATATGATTAATTTTCTTGTACAAAACTATTTTAAACGGAATCTGAATATCTAAATTGCCAAAATACAAAATTAGTAATGTAACGGATGTTTTGACAATAATTGGTGAGTAGTGTTGTGATGTCACATCACGTAGCTCATCATAGTTTAATGATGCCAATCTTCTAGTGTCATAAGTCCTAGTATGACAATTTCAATAGGAGGTGAAATTATTCTATGAGTGAAATTGAGATAATTCGAAATGGATATAAACAAAATTAGAATCATGGTCTAACCGATATTCGATGAAGACTGGAAAGCTGGGAACAAGAGAGTCATAGCATTACTGGTGAATCAAATTTGTAGATTACTAGTTAACCTTGCTAGGATTAAAACAGAGTTATTATATTATCCTCGATTTTTACGAGTGTTACAAAGACGAAGCCCAAATTTAACATTTTATATTAGTTACTTGTTTCATTGTTATATTATTTTAAGTCTTAACCGGCACGGTAAATATTTTATGTTATCATATAATTTAGGTTTTAATAGAGTTCAGTGTAATTAAGAAGTAATCAATCAATGTAAACATACAGAGCTGCAAACAAAACAATTTTACTAAGTACAAAAGTGTAATAACTAATACAACTCATGATCAAAGTTGCGCTAATTTACCTTCAAGGATAACATAATTCAGGTACTATTTTCTAAAGTTTAAAAAGTTAAGTCGTATTTTGCGTGACTATTTCTTTTTAACTTAATATTATTAAACTATCAAGATCAAAGTAAACACCATAAATAGACAGTTGAATTAAATCGGTATTATAGTCGTTGGCTAAAATACCGAGACGAGTTCCATATTTGTGCGATAAAAAATTGTCGTTTTTTCATACCGAAAATAACTCTTTAGCTTGTAAGAACATGTATACTACTGCAAACAGCTTTACCCTGCACCTATTTATGAATGCTGATATACGAAAACTACTTTTTGTTCTACTTGGATCCCCTCGGCCCTATAGGTGAACTAAGAGACCCATTTTATAAATTATTGTGTTGGCCTCCTCAACATTTAATTTAAATTGTTTTTAGAGATTGTTATATACGGTGGATACGACGTTATTGACATTTAGCAGAAGAGGTTATTTGAAATTTGTTAAATTTAAAAAGCTTAACTTTCAAATGAGGCCATTCGACATGAATAAGTTTACTAACCGCAGCAAGAGCGGCGACATTGCAGGTCTTTTAACCACGAGGCGGAGACATCAAACGCGAGCAGCAAACGCCAGCGCGAACGGTCGACAAGGTCTTTGACCTGGGTCTCATTGGCCTAGTTAACTATTAGCGCAAATAGACATATTTCAAGTCAAAATAATAAAAAAAAATTCTTGTGACTAAACTACTGTTGTGCATATATAATAGATATTTGGTGTATAACCTAGAAATGGAGTCTGGAATATGAGGTTACATTTCATGTTCCATGTCGTAACGTCACATCTAATCTCAACAAAATATACATAATATCATATCGAATTCATATGTAAAGTCTGCAAGCTGATTTTTTTTTGTAAAGGTGGGAGATTTTTCTGGCATTTACCTTAATCAACATTTACGACACTCCCTGGTGAGACGGATGTCTGATTCGCATCCACCACCACACGACTACAACAGTTATTACTTCATTGGATTTTTTTCAGTTACCAAAATGTTACATATGGATTCAATAGAATTATTTGTGAAACAATAAAAATTTAAATTATTAATATCAACTGGCCCAACACAAGATAATAAAAAAAAAATATGTATGTCGATATTATGCAGGATGTAATGACATTTTTTTTGTTATTATTGAGATTATGATAACAACATAAAGTGAGTTACATAAAATATTAATATATAATAACAATACATAAATATTTTGCCCACCAACACATAAACTAAGGCTAGCAGTTTAGGCCCGCTTGGGATTTTAATACGAATAGAATAATAATATTACTGATCATTGGTTGGTGTCGTAAAAGGGGACTAAAAGAAGTCTTGAAAATATCAATGGCTACCGACAGAGGGCGGCATAATCATCTCGAAAAATACTGGACCAAAATAAGGCAGGCACGACGAGCAGCAGCGTCTAAGGTCAGTCTTATGGCAAATCCTCCTTATGGGAGAAGTTTATGTGCTGCAGTGAACTATTTATCGGCTGATAAGGATATATATATATGCTTATACTTAAATATGTTTGTCCTTCAAATGTCCTCTATGCAGTCTTAAATAAAGAAGAATACATACAGAGATCATAATTTGCATACAATGAACACTCAAAAATATTTTAAATGTTTAGAAATATTTTTAAAATCTCACATTGTATACTAAGCTTTCATCTGTTGAGACCGAGTTTATCGTTTTTGTGTATAAGATAATTCGGATTACGAAATGTTTGGCTAAAATCGATTAAATTAATAATGTACAAAATACCATAGCTAACAATTCTAGTATACAATCACTAAAAATAAATTGTTTTACTATGTTGTTAGTATTGTACATCTACATTACAGTATGTACAATTAATAGAAGATATTTAAATGTATACTATACATTTTAAACGAATACACATATAATAGAGATTAGAAACAAAAATATATTAATCAATTATAAATACCGAAATAAAATTTCACAGATACTCATAATGTTCGTTCTAAAAATAAACTTAACTTTTATAAAATAAGGTCTGTATTTAATATTTATATCACAGATACCTGGGAAAGATATAACGATATCTCTCTACTCGGTATTATACAACGAAATTTTAGTTCATGAAATAAATAAATTAAGAAGCACGCAATCTTAGAGTCCCGGACGTTGAACTTACAAAATAATATCATAATATAAATAATTTTGACTACTTCCTTAAAATCTTAGGTAAATAAATAAAATATTACATTTATTCTTAAACTTGAAAGTAGTCACTGACGATGCCATCGGCACCGCTGTTAATACTGCTTTTTGGGTCCCTATTTATAGGTACATTAATTTTTTCGTATCCGGCCGATGAATCTGACCTTTCCATACTAGAATTCATCGCAGCGTCATTATTTACTTTTTCATATGGCGGTTCTCTCTGCGATAATTCGAAATATTTCACACTTTCATAGTTAGGATCTTTTTTAGATCTAACCGAATCATATTTTGAGTCTTTCGATCTAACCGATTCATATTTAGGGTCTTTACACCGCAAGGATTCATAATTAGAATCTTGTGTGTTAACACTCTCATAATTTGGATCTTTAGGCCGAACCGATTCATAATTGGGATCCGACTCACTGCCGGTAGTATAGAACGGATCGTTCGACATGGATTCGTAATTCGGTTCAAGCATTGCCTCTTCGTTGTTATTAGTCGGCCAATTGTTATATTTTACAGGTCTTTTATTTACAGTTGAGTATGTCGGCTGTATTTTATAATTAGGAGCTATGGTTGCATATGGCGGTGTAGGCGGTTGATTCCTTAACACTTCGTAATTCGGATCAGAATCCGAAGCGCTATTGTCTGGTTTCGTAATGTGCTCGTACCCGGGGTCACTGCTTATTATACTATTAGGCCCACTGTCCCCTAAATGATTTAATTTTAACAAATTGTTGTTGGTGAAAGTCGACACCATTTTATTAATATCTTTGACAGTCTCATACCCGGGGTCTTGACTTTGTGAATTTGTACGTTCCTTGTGCGTTATTGTTTCGTAACCGTGGTTCACAGATTTCTTACGGTCAATGGTTTCGTATCCTGGGTCATCACCTCGGTACTTCAAAGTGCTGGTCTCAGGCTCTTTAGAGAATTCCTTTAACTTTTTAACAGTCTCTTCCGCTTTTCCTTTTGTTTTCTTCATGACTTTAGCGTACATTTCTTCAACATTTCGCGAGGGACTTTCTGTGACACGTTGTTCTGAATTCATACTAGTATTGGCCTCGGCTGAGGAATAATCACTATATCCCGGGCCATCGATTGAATTATATAAGTTATCTACAGGGGTTTCCTGTTGATCTATATCAAAGTTCAGTTCTTTAGCAACTAAAGGCCGTATAATGTCGCCTGAACTGAACCTGTGTTTTTCCACAGGATAGTTGCATCCATAGAAGTCCGATGAGCTGACGCAGCTATTGTTTCGTTGGTGTTTCTCGTTAAGACTCCGACGAAGTTTATCGTGATTAAAGTGAAGATCACCTGGAATTATTTGAATTTATTATAAGATTGTCCAATTCATGCTATAAGTCAAGACTAATTCAATTTGTAATCTTTATCATACTAAATAGTAAATAATAAAAGTACACATGACTTTCAGACTAATATTCTGAACTTCGTCTATGCTACAATTCGTTGTATGTTTGTATACGAAATGTGTATACGGATTTGTCTAAGAGGTAATTTCACGGATTTTTATGGATTTCAGAAGTACTATATATTAGCTCTGTTTCATCTTAACAATACAAATATGAAAGTTTGTGTTTGTTAAATGTTCAATCACTGTTATCTGTTTTGAAATTTGCCAAGCCTAAGATCTTAGTTGTTGTTAGTAGTTCGGAAGTTATTTGTGAGAATTATGTGAATGTACCTAAAGAATATACAAATTTTATTAATAATTTTTTTTTCTGTTCATACCGTAATTAACTTATCTATCTGTAGAATTAATTTTGAAAAGCCTTTGAATTTTTCCTGATTTATTAATTTATATTCCTAAAATAAAAAGTAAGCACAGATACTTTTATCAAAATCAAGGAAAATTAATTGTGCTATTGTTTCGCAACGGCTGTTTGTCGTGTCAAATATTTAAATTTTGCTGACAGGCGTTGTAAATTAAGTTTCTATGCGAATCTTTTATGTCTCTGCTTTGCACCGGGAAAGCCATACGACGGCCACGACTTATGATCACTCAAATCACACCCTTGTTTAGAATAATGGGCGGGACCATCGCTAAAGTGGATACAAATACTGCTGTAGTTATCTACTTCTGGGAGATGCACTTGTCTTTTGGGACGCCGCGATGGGTCTACGTGCAGTGGCCGTGAAACAGCATTCCCATTGGTTAATAATTTTGCTGGCGGCACGTCATAGCGTCACGACCTACGTCCTTTTTGTGGGTGTAAGGGACATTGATCTTAACTGACATTGGGTCTCTCAAGAAAACTCATGAGCAAGCAGTGGCTAAATTCAACAGAAATTACGGTCATACTAGGTGTAATTTTTTTTTATCAAAATTAGCATCATTCTGTTTAATATGGGGTGGGCTGGCACCTGCTGAAATGAATACGTGTGTGCGTGTGTTTGCACTCACCGGTGCTGGAGATGCGCTGGTGGCGCTGCGGCAGCGCTTGCGGCGGCGGCGGCAGCGGTGAATTGGCTACGCGTTTCTCCGGCTTGGGGGAGCCTAGTGCGCCCGTTGAATTCGAACAAGACGACGACGACGCTGCCAACGCAATATACATCTAAATTAATATTGTGACGAATACTCGCTAACACATTGTCAACTCTTTAAGTCTTCGAATGACAAGTCAGGAGATAAGTCAGGAATGATTTATAAATTGTAAGTCGATGTTAACGAAACTCTTTGGTAGGGAAATAAGAGTGGATGTACACTGGTTGAAATATAAGACCATTTTGTATAAATAAAACATCATTTCGTAAATATTATAGAATATTCAGAAATTAACCAAGTCTCGTGGTGTCCAAGGTACAAATTCGTGAAAGAAATATTTGTGTTAGCAGTTACCATTGCATCGCTTTACAGTCTTTACAATACTGGAGGATGAGGACAAGTCGTTGCATCAGTTTCTTTAGATAACTATACTACTATACAATTTCCTGCGGAGGTACAATCAATTGATGGTAACCAGTATACAGCACAGTAATCAAAATTGATGCAAAAATTATTAAAAGTGAGGATTGGTAATGGTTTTCAATGGTTAATTAAAAATGGGTCAATATTTAATTATTACTTATGGATAAAAGTTTAAAATTTCAAGCCTTTTGGTCATCAAGAATTTAGTTTAAAATCGATTTAAAAAAAAACAGACAGAGAGACTAGAAAGAGAGTTAATAAAATAATGGATAAAAAACGTCTGTATTGTAATTAAATAATCAAAGGCATGATAATAATTTGTATTAAACGATCAGTGGACTAGAGAGAAGACAAGAGCCGTGATAGCCTTGTAGAGCCGTGGTAGACTAGTGGTCAGGACGCTCAGTTTAGTTTCAAAGAGCGCGAGTGACCTGGGTTCGATCCTTGGTGCCGGCGCCCTTAAAATTGTTAATAGCAATTTTAAGTGCTGTATTTACCACGTGCTCGGAGGTGAAGAAAAACATACGTGAGTAAACCTGCATGTCTGAGAAGTTATAAAAAGAATATTATTTCGAGGATATGTGAAGCGTGTCAACCCGGCAGCGCAGCGTGGCGTGGCCCCTTCCGGCTCCAAAATCCAATCAGATATTTGAGCAGGCAATTTGAGGCCTTTGCGTGACAGTGGGCACTTACAGACTGACTTTACTTTTAGATCAATGGACGGAATTTTTTAACACACTTATTGAGAGAGGTCATGCTTATAGAAATAATGTGATTCATATCTTTTTGTAGGGTAATTGATTGAATTTTATTTAAAAACATTACCTTGCCTAGAATGGGTTGCATGAGATGTAGACCCTCCAATTTCCGGTGGAGCACTCCTTCTGAAAACAATAAAAATAATTGAATTACTATGTGTTGGTGACTTCCCAGCATCTGCCCCATGGTACAATCATTGTTTTATCTTTCCGCCTTTTTATTAATAAATATACCGTAATCCTATAGGTGTAGATTTTGTAGCATTTATTAATCACTATTTTTTACATTATATCCTTAAAAAAACTAACAAAATGAGAAAATTAATGTTTTGTTAACACACAGACCTAGCAACGTGAGAGAGGGTATTGCGTTGACACACAAACCTGTATACTGTCCCGTTGCTATGTTTGTGTATCTCAACAACATACATGACAGAGCTACGGTATCGCGCATGTCTCATGCATGTTCTTCTACTTTAATATTAAATGACAAATGACATAATTTCAGAACAGATAATAACTCTTAGAAATAAATGTACCTGTGAAGCTTAAATATATAATACAGTCTGTATGTGGTACCTGGAGGCATGGTCGGTAGGCAGTGTGGCGGCGGAAGCGGAAGCAGCAGCGGGGGCTTCTTCACGGCGTGTCGGCTCGGGTGCGATCTGCGCGTACGTGTCTGACCCTTCACCTACGCTCGCCTCCTCTATCGCCGCGTACATCTCATCTGTACATGACCGAATATTTCCTCGCAAACGTAGAATTTTAGTTTAAAAAAAATGTTTTTTAACAAAATGAAGCAGAGCAAACTTTTTATGTAATTTATTTCTTAAAATTCAATATATTATCTTGGCTTAATAATAAACATTTGGATTTTGTTTACCGTCATTCTTCAATTTATTGTTCATTGAATTTATTACATTTAATATCTATGCGTTTGTGACATAAATAAGCCCTAAACATTTTAGAAATAATAAAACAGAAAAGTGTATTGTCTTCAATTTTATGTTTAATTTCAAAGACTTTAGACAAAAGGTATTCTATTAAATAAGTATTCTCTTCTTTTCGTTACACTTTAAATTTTTATTTATCAAATTTCTAAAGCACAAATACTGGCAACACTGGTGAAATCCTTCATGAGTATGCGAAACAAAGACAGCAAAGATAACTCAAAAAAAAAAAGTTTCATTGCAGTATCCAGTTTGCTTATGAGGAAAACAAATAATTTACGAAACATGAGTTTATATAGAACCTTTAGCCTCAAAAGAATTAACAAATTTAAAAAGTGGAGGGTGTTTATTTATAACAATAAATGAACTAACCAGAATCGTCGGACACGGTGGCATAATGCGGAGTCGGAGGCTTGACGCTCTGCGCTCGAATGTTACTTAAAGGCTCCCGGACTGAAATGCTCGTGTAGCCCTCTAGAAGATTTAAAACACCTTCATAAATATCCAATATGGTACGGTGAAAATTAACTTCACTTTTACTTTTGACCAAAACGTAGGTTCAAATCATGGAAGAAAGAATACTCGGTAGAAAAAATTACCGTTACCGTACAAAGTTGAGCTAAAATTTTAACAGTAGCTATAAAAATAACGTACTAAGTTAGTAATTTTTATATAATTAAATTGTCTGATAACCAAACATGATTGGAATTAACGGTCGAAATCATAAATTGAGCCCCACGGAAATCGTGAATTATGACGAAGTTTCATATCATTGGAAGGAAAATTGTGTTGTGAAGGAACAAGATACATACTTGCCGAATCTGTGGAGTCGCCGCTGAAATGGACAGTGTTATCTGCGTGTGGGCGGGGCGAAGGTGGTGTAATGTACGGCAGCTCTTGACTCGAAGGTAGTTGCCCGCTGATTGCCACCGATGCCGATATCACCACCGACTCTAAATATAATACGTATTTCGTTTAATAACTTGTTGCAACGTAATTTCCAATCGTTGATTAACTCAAAATTATATAAAAAATTGGAAGCTGTATTTTAACAAAGAAAAGTGCGCGCACAATGTTCCCTTTTTCCTTTAAAATAGGAAACCAAAATAAACAACGGGACTCCAAAGCGTATTTGACCGATTTTATGAAATGGATTTGTATTAGGTTCTAAGAAATGTATACATATAATAAAACTGTTATATATCTAGCTGTTATAACAGAGACATTCGTAGCGAATCCACATGGGCTACTCACTTTTCGCCTCTGAGAGATCGCGTCTCGTCGCTGACCTTACTACCGGATATTGCCATGAGATTACTAAGGTTTTTCCTTTAGTCGCCTCTTATAACATCCACGGGAAGAAAGGTGTGGACGATTCTTACAAGTATCTCTAAAATGTTCTAAATAATAAGTATTTGTTTTTCGAGAGTTAGATTCACTCATTTTGCGGACAGAAAAATGGCGGGAAGCAGTTTTTATTTCATTAAAAAGATTACATTTTGTTTTTAAAATGTAATCTTTTTAATGGTAATAAAACTAGCCAGATACAAATAGTAAAACCAAAGAGATTTTACTGCAACTTACTTATAAAATACGAAAAAACTTTTTCGCCAACCTAATGTATTATAAATAGATACAATTGTCATATAAGAAAACTCACAATACCTGGACCGGGTTGACTTGCTTCTCGTTCTTCTATTTGTATTTCGCTCTCCGATTCTTGATCTGGTGTAATTTCCACGATGCTGTATATTAAAAAAAATAGGTTACTGAAAAATTACAATTATTATGTTAATGTTTACGATATTTTAAGAGCCGTGGTGCCTAGTGGTCATGGCGCTTACTTTAGTTTTAATAGAGCGCGAGTGACCTGGGTTTTATCCCCGATGCCGGTACCACTAAAATTGTTAATATCAATTTTAAGTGATGTACCTACCACGTACTCGGCGGTGAAAGAAAAAATCTTGTGGAAACCTGCATGTCTGCGACATAATAACAATATATAAACTATATAACAATATTATTTAAAGCCCAAGCAAGGATATGTAAAGCCCGCCAACCCGCACTGAAGAAGCGTGGCGGACCCTTCCCGGCTCCAAAAACTCCCAGATATTGGAGGAGGCCTTTGCCCGCTGCTACTTTACCTTTACTACTCTTTACGATATTTTGAATCGTTCAAAAAGACCGTCGACCATGTTGACGGAGGTCGTCCTACGTCGTTTGCCAGGTGCACTGTGCACTACAATAAGGTCGCCACTGGAGAATTTTTCTTCTCCAATGGTTATGCAAGTAGCATCTACAAATTAGGTGGTCTGTTTTAATTCTCATTTGAATAATATATTTCAAATATGTCTCAATAAAAATTTTGCCAAATATGGAATATAATTTCCATAAAAATATTGACAAGAGCTCAAAATGCAGTAATGCGGGGGTTGGAATGAGTAGTTTTTTGATTTAGTCAGTTGTTTTGAGTTCTGGATCTAAGTTCAAATTCCTGTTTGAATGTCTATTAAATTAAAAAAAATTGCTTTGTAATATTTAAAATGGAATAGTCAATATAGAAACAAGCATACTTTAGATTGATTTGATAATGACTGGACATGATTGACAATTTAAAAATAACATGCGATGTATGGATAGACGCAGTTCACTCACAATATCTGCGAGAATCTTGCTATCAACAAACATGTCATCTTGTTTGTTGTAAGTGATAAAACGTGATGTCTCCTTGTGAGACTTAGTGCTTATTTCTACAATTTACGATTATTACCCATTATTTGTGTTGTATTTATTATGCCATGAATTTATTTATTATTCAGAAGTTATTTATTGGAACCCCTCTATGACAAAGCATCTTTTATAGTAGATACATCTTAATCTAGAATAAAAGTCTACCATAATTACTCTCAGCGTAGAACCATATTTTTTTATTGGTAACAATGCAATATTCTTAAATATTGAGTAAAAAGCATATTACAAAACTATATTAAAAAAAAATTGATTAGAAAAGACAACATCTAAAGGGAGTTTAATGCCCTTCGTGTCGGGTCAAATACGCCAGTATTAGAATTTAATTTAATAAAGTAAAGACCCTATTGGAATAAAAATTTAATAAAGTGAAGACCCCCTGCTGGGCAACTAGAATAATTAAAGGACGGACATGAAAAGTACAAATATTTTTATGAAAATTAGATTAAATTTCACATTTCGGAGATTTGAACTTGGGTCTACTATAGATATCGAGTCCTATTTGGTCATATGGACAATAGCACGGCGTCATGGTCATTTGGTCAATACCATTTGGCAATACGGTTTCATTTACGTGACAAATTGCGGGCTCACTGGAAAAATACTAACACTCTGTTAGAGTTTTCAATCATTTGTACAGATTATTATAAAGTAATAGATCCGATTCAGTACAAAATATAGCTGTTAAAAGTAGTAATGAATTTTCTCCATTAGAAGAGATTTTTGATACTGGCCTGGGTTTGACCCATTTGAAACTTAACTGTCATCTGTTGAACGACGCTCCTTAATTGACTATGCAGACATCTACGCAAAGACTTAAGCGGATTAATTCTACAAATAAAATTAAACTATTTGGAGACTTCAATTCATATCTCCTAATTTATAATTATATTTTTAATACTACACAAAATTTATTCTTAACATATTTTAAGGTTAACGCGGACAGTGGCGCGGGTACTGCTAGTAGTAATTTATAAAAATTATAAGCAATTCTGGGGGAAAAGAGAGACGTTCTAGTCCCTTCAATCCACTTTTCACCAGAGATTATTCGGGACTACGTAACAGGCAGTAAGTCCAGCAACCGTGCCGTCTTAGTATCTAAGTCAACGATTACATTGATATGACCATTAAAAATAACTATTTAATAAAAAAAACATATTTCATAAATATTAAAAGTAATAAATGTGTCTAGTAACTTTATCGTAAAATCGAATCGCGGTATTAGTTTAAAAAAAAGATTTTTAGTTTAAACTATAAATTGTTCAATTTATTGTGTGTAATTGTTTGAATTGTTTTATATTTTTATTATAAACCTAATTTCTAGTGTCTCTGAGTCACGGTTATTTTATGTACTATTTTTCCACATAGTCACCTTATACTGTAATACACTTGGAATACGTGTTTTCTAAGCTTAAAACTCCCTCCTAAATAACTTCACCCTAAGCACCTAAAAATTGTACTGAAGCGACTACTGCATCTTCAAATGTTGTCCTCCCAGAAATTTAAAGAAATCATTTGGTGCAAGGTTTGGTTGAGTGATTATGGATGCTCAAGTTTTCAAAACCAGTATCTCGAAATGCAGCCATAGCAACGACGGACTTAGAGCATTGGCGTTATTTCGGTGAAACAAACAAATCTTTGAGAGTTTGCCTCACCGTTTCTTTTTCGTTTCCGTCATCTGTAATCATTTTGGGTGTAGCCAACGAGCGGTTACTTTTTTTAACCCCATGCGTTCATGTAAAACTTTACGCACACTATCTCTCGAAATGTTAGCGAGGAGCTTCATTGGTAGATGTTATTCCACGTTTGAATTAGGCGCACCAACGAGCATTTACCCCCTTTTTTTATACATAGGGAAATGCCTATCGCATTTACCCTCAAGGACCTCTACATGACCACCACCGGACACCATGGGGATCAGGAAGGCGTGCGCTTGCGACCCCTCCAGGTACCCAGCGGTGGATCTTGTCTATGACTCCACCATCAACTAGATTTTGGCCGCGGAGAGAAGAGAGCGGCACATCATAATACCGACACTCCTTTCCTCTCGCGGCTCCACCTCAGCCGTATCAACAGTGTGCTCCCGCCAGCAGTGCGGAGGACAGTGAAGCATCTTTGGTCAGGCACAATTTAGGTCATGTAGATTCCTCTTGGTCTACCGTGAGAGACCTAGCTACTGAACCCCCCCGGTTCTGGCCAGGTCGCTTAGGGGGAACGGGGGTCGTCGGAACCCGTTCGTGGGAGGGAGCATTTATCCTTTATGTATCCTGATTGACTTGTTCCGTAGTGAAATTTATCAAGGACGGATACTTAATCGAAGCTCGTAGTAGTATTATATTTATTCCATTTTCGCAAACACACTACAACAAACCGCAAATAAATGACTTTTATATTTTAAAAACTAAAGATAATTAGTTTAATTTTGTATTCAGACATTTTTTCTACCTTTTAAACATCTTGCCACTTGTACCACATTTTCTCTAGTAGTTGTAGTAGTTTACATGCTTAGAATATTGTGTTATTTATTCAACGATCATAACTGAATTAATCGGATAATATATTTTTAAATAATTTGGTGACATTTTGCTTGTTCTACTTACATATTATGATTCTCATTCTGGAGCTTTGCGTATGCGTGTTCGTAGGGATGATCCCGGCTGGTAGAAGTTGTTGGCTCAACCTTACTTCCTGTAAATTTACAATTATGTACGATTATAAGAATAATAATTATCAACGTTCAATTCCTGTAAGCGGCACTTTCATGTAGCCATATTACCTGATTTGCAGATTACAATATCGAGAGGTGAGATTAGATTTGCAGATTAATATAACGGTAGCATTGATTTATCATATAGAAAAACAAATTGAAGGACATGTTGCCAATTTTACTGCATTTTCGGTGTCATTTTTTACTTATCTGTACATATTTTACAGATAAGTATTTAACAGAATTTTTGTTAAATAATAACTCTATTAGCTGCCTGCAACATTGGTTACAACTTTACATGCATTTTTTTAAGTTAAAAGGGGGAAAACGACCAAGCGACTCTCCTGATGGTAAGTGATTACCGTCGCCCATGTACATCAGCAACACCAGAGGAGCTGCCGGCCTTTAAGGATATTTTAGAGAAAGGGGCCTTGGGGGGAAAGGGCTTGGAGGAGGGAGAGTTGGCCTCCGGTTACGTCACTCACCGAAGGAAACGCCGAAACACAAGATCCCTCTACTTCATGCGTGAGGCCATGGTACTTCTGTCGAGCCAGCCCATTCGTAAAAGAAAAAGCCACTGCTACATATGGTCAAGCATGATTCTTTGACCACAAAACCATAAATGTGCATTGTAATATTTTATGACTTATTCTATCACATTAGCCAACGGCTAATATTTGCATAACCAAGATGCAACTACGCCTGAATAAGCTCCAAATTTTGATAGTAACTAGCACCATAACTGGACATGGATATTTTAACAAACATCTGTTTACTATAGGTGTTACAAACAGTCCTGTGTGTCGAGCGTGTATGAAGGAGGAAGCAACGACGGCCCACGCCCTGCTGCAGTGTCCGACAGTCGCGGAATACAGGGCTAAGCCCCTCAGATCGCCGAGGTCACCGATAACTTTAAGGGTTTACTGAGTTTCCTTGAGGAGCTCGGTTGGCTCGAATAGTTGATATTTCTGCCCACACGCAAAATACCCGCACAGTTTATGGAGTTGCGGTAACCAGCCCGTCATAACATAACATAACCTCAGGACCCAACACAGGGGTGATCAAAGTCTAGACATTTTAAAGAACTTCAGTAGCATGTCGCTAATAAGAGTCCATTAATTTCAAGGTTACATCGCTTGTTAATCAATTCGTATTTACTAGTTATATACATAATTAACTTGCTTTTACATACGTTGCTTAAAATTCATATATAAATTATATTTAAGGCTATTGCATTTCAATAATATTTTCAACTGTGAACTTATTTTTCTATGGTATACTGTATTTTATTTTTGTTCTCAATATAGATTAATCATGACATGCGAAAATCTGCTTACGAAACAATCGTATTATGCAACCTGCTGAGAAACAAGTCATAATTAAGTTTTTCCAAATTACTTAAAATTAAAAGCCAATCATTGCTTGATTGATGGTGCGGGATATCTATAGGTTTTCTAGTAGTATTCGCTCGATATAACTATTTGAAAAGTTTAGTAACTAAAATCATTAAAGAGACAAATAAATAAATCAACGAGAAATAAAAAAATAAGTGATTACTAATAATCATCACATATTTATAATAATAAAACTATACCTGCACAGCATTATACACATTATTAAGTATCTACTTGCTAATTAACTTTACTATTTCCTTACTAACTCCAAAAAGTTAGTTTTAACTTTTATTGTAACTTTTACTGCGAAAAAATTTAAATACCACCCTTACTTTTATTGGTACTCAGTTATTGCACACATGCTTGTCACCCATTAGGGTAAGCAACGATTACCATTACAACGATTTAATTCTCATTTCGCAAGACTCTCCACAGCCACATTGGCTTCTGCAGCCCACTCTTCGACAAAGTTTATTTTATATGGTACAAAACGATATGAAAGAGAAAAAACAGTAGCATATAACAGGTATAAATATGAAAAAAGGAATAAACTAAAAATAGAAAAAATATCTCCACTCTTTATTACGTAGTTATTATGAAGGTACTGTATATTATTGCATTTATGACAAGACTCTCGTGGCCACGAAGTCTGTACCAGAATTATAGAGCCTTAGTGCATAATACCAATTATTGAAATACCATAGAAATCCTCACAATTATTTAACACAGAAAAGTGTAATGGAATTATACCTTCATCTAAATTAACAGTGGCATATATTTCGGAAGCTGTGTCTCCACTGTCATGCCTCCCGACGGGATGCGGAATCTCTGGTAGGCTGCGCTGTGAGTTTTGCGTCGACGCCCTGCACAACAAGCAATATTGTAATATAACTTTAAATTAAAAAGAGAAAAAACTGTAGATTTTTCCGAAACAGTTTTTAGTTTCTTTGGGGGAGGCCTATCTTCAGCAGTGGACTTCTGATAGGCTGAAATGATGATAATGATGAGTTTTTAGATGCTTTGATACCAGTTTTTTTTTGTAAATTACTTTCTTTTCTAGGATACCTACTATATTTGTGATAAAGATAAAATAGGAATAAATTTATGGAATTAGGTATTGCCCCATACGGCAGTGTACTTAGACAAAGCGACAATCAGCACTCACGAAGAGAGCTTACTAATATTATTATTGCGCCGTCGTCAAATCGGCACTTACCTAAGAAGGATGTGATAAATATTATTGACAATGGGTTTTTAATAATATTGATAATCCTACATATTAACTTTTTATCCAGAAACGTAATATATATAGTATAATCTTTTTTCGTTTTTTTCTGCCTTCAAGCCAAGAACTAAATAACTGCTAAGTATATGACAGGCATTAAAAAAATGGGAATACAGTACTCTTTAAAATAAAAAAAAATAAAAAATACTGTCTGATAAATCTGTAAGACAAAGGAAATTGGGGGTGAACTCGAAAGTGTTGATTGTCTTGAATTTAATTTAATTGTTACCTTATATAGTATTTTTGATGGCAAATTTGTTGTTATCATTCTACTGTTGATATACTTGAACAAGTTTTCAGGCTCTGATTTTTTTTTATTATGTAAGTGTACGTAATGTAGAGGAATAATAGTCTTATTAGCTATCAAACTTAGCTTAGCTTAGAATTGATATTACGATGCAGATTAATTACAACTTAGGTCAAAATTTGTATTTACAAATATTGAATATAAATATTGTAATAAAGGCAAAATTCTTTGAAATGGGGTTTTGCTTTTTTTTTAATAAATTTTTTTAATATCTTATTTCTTTTGAGTATTTTTTTGTATAACATAATGTTAATCTTTCCGAACACACTTTGTGTCGATTCATAAATTGGAAAAAATTCGCACATAACCTTGATGTTTTATAAAACTTGCTGTAACATGCATGGAATAGCAATAATTAACTGATTCATCAAAGTGATGTTTACTCATTGCTCTTAGTAAATGGTCACAAACCAATTTGACCATCATATACATTAATAAGAGTCATAATTTTTAGTTGTAAAATTAATAAAATAAAAAGAACTATGAATGGGTACTGCAATGTCACAGTAATGTAGGTATTACCTAACAAATAAATGAATGTTTATCTGAATTAAACTATTTAGAGAATAATTAATAATTGACTAACCACTGATAAACTAATATAGGGACATAAACTCTCCTCAAAATCCCCCAGAAATAATTACAGAACTGCTGGATAAACGTCTACTCTCACTTTTAATAAGGTTTTGGAGTAATGACAGAACACATAGTTAATTGTTGCACAGAATATTATTTAGAAAGCAAATATTATTTCTCCACATGCATATTTTTCCTTTTTAAATCTAGGTTGTTATGTGAAATATATTTTTACTCCAGATGCAATTAATTAAAAGAACTACTGTCCAAGGGTAAAGTACCTATGTGCATTTTATTTTTAACAAATATTTTCATTTCTGTGAAATACAAAAAGATAAATATCAAAATAATGTCAAGAAATAATTAAATGTGTGTCAAAGAAATTAGTTAATTTTCAAAACTTTATAATAGTTTTGCATGAATAGTGTGATTTTTGTATGGTACTTTTTATTTGGACAGCAGAGTAAGTATTAGGGTACAGAAACCTACATGCTAGTTAATTCTCTTTGGGACAGGCAGGTGACAGAATGTATATAAATGAGTATTAATAATTTAAACATATTAAACAAATATCTTCTAAAACTAAAATAAAAATATTACACATAATATTGACAACCAAGATTCCATCATCATTATGCAGAGAGCACATCAATTGATGTAACACAAATTTTAAAAACCAAATAAAGCATAGTAAACCTTTAAGAGTTAAATCATAGACATAAATGTAAACAAAAAAACATATAATATTTTCCAATAGCAAACAAACACAAGCCTTTTATTACCAAGTAATAGTTAAAATTAAAAATTTGTTAAGAATAAATTAGCCCATAAATTAAAGTAAATGTAGGGCATGCTCGCTAACACAAACCGCTTGATGGAGGCCGGAGTGGTAGGTGTTGGAGACGGAACCTCCTCATCTATGTGGATTTTGACCACACCGGCCGTACCAACCAACTCACTTCTGTTAAATATAACATAATATTATATTAACAAAACTTCCATTAATCATATAAATTTTCCATGTAATTACAATTATTGTACTAATTTCACAAATTTTTTTTTGACTATATATGAAAATTGATTTGGACAAAACTCAATGCCTAACTGAAATGTAATAAAATGATAATAACATGTAAAATTATAAATTATAATCAAAAAATAAAAAATTGTATCCTACTGCATGGATGACTTCTAGCAATTGTCTGCCACCCTGCTTCAGCATAGGTTACAAAAAAGGTTTCCATGTACTAATGTAATAGTAATATATTTATTACGGTGCTAATATTATAACAAAAATACCACATGAAAGCTGTTTTTAAACTGAAACTTTATTGCAAAATTCCTATTGAGCAGACAAATTTCAGAATTCAAAACCTTTATCTGTTAAAATTTATTTAAGGTAAATAAATGAAACATCACAGCATGATTTACACAAATAATACAACGAATATGAAGAAAAGTATACACTTACTTCTGATTTGAGTTCTTGCATCCACAAACACATGCTGAAAGAACGGTAACGAGAGAGACTAGCACCCCCACGCTTAATGCAATCTCTACTAAAGTATACATAACCCTTACTCCTTAATCAAAGTAAATCCAACAGAAAGGCTGAAAACATTCCATTACAAATGCAGTATTAAGTCACGCCTTTAAAAAGTAACGCTACAAGTACACAACTTTCTTCCATTTGAGATATAGAAATGTAGGACACAGGTATACACGACAGCTATTCTTAACTATACTGAAACGAAATCTTTTTCTGAATAATAATCACCGGGCACTGGCTATAAAATCCATAATGGAATATATAATCAAATTTCGTTTTATCGTATTTTTCAGCAATATTACAACAATAAAGTATACACTTTGCTCAGACAAAGTCTACAAGATCAGTGTCAAAAGTCAAAAACAAAATGCAACTAAGTAAATAATAGAGATGGGTCTACTGGGATACGCAAGCTAGAGTTGCGGTTCGAACGCACTACTACTCACACAAGAGAAGAGTGCTAGAATAACGTAGTGTTTGTATACTCTTTGCTGGAATGTCTCGATCGCAACCATAGACGTATTATTACTAATAGAATGGCAATATCTACTATGAAAAACATAGTAAACGTGAGAGTACGTAAGAACGAGATAGATATAGAAAACTAAAATTTTCACGATTTCGGTCAATATCTTGTCAGATATGAACGTAACAAATCCCGTTTTTTTAAAAAAAACGTGGTTTCTAAAGTGTGATTCGGTATTAAGTTTCTAGACGCCATTAACTATAGTTATATCACCTGGATATAACACATATAATTAAAAAAACCCCACAAACATATACATATCTTAAATCCAATGTTCTGTAAACAGACAAAAATTTTGTCTGAGATTGGGTGGAATAATTAATCGCATTTAATCACATTCATTTAAAAACAGCAGTTTGTGAAAAAAATCTTATTTATATCAACACTTGAAATTTATCTAGTTAAAATATACTCAACTAAGCAGTGAACATGTTAAAGGTTTTCCTTGACTATCAAGAGTCTGGTTGACATAAACATAGATTTGTGGAAGAAACGTTATCAAGGATAGCCAAGGTCACAGCCTTAAACGAAAAAGCAGTTTCTTGAGACTTGTATGAATAAAATCTTAATTAAAAGATCAGTAATTTCATGACTTATTTTGTTTAGACACTTTATTCGTGAGGGAAGACTATGAAACTTAAATAATAAGTATAACAAAATTCACAGAACAAATAAAACCAAACAACAGTATACAGTATACTGATAATGATTTATAAATCAGTAAGTTATATTTAAATTTAGATTTAACAATGATAAAAAATATATTATGCATTTGAAAAAGCAATAACCTCAAATCTAAGTACACAAACGTTTGTTCACTACAATGGTTAACGTAAATAATACATTAATACCAAAACACTTTGTTACTAAAGACAAAAGAAAACGAGTAATTGAATATGCAATTATACGTGAATCTTCAGAAAGATTCTTAGATAATTTTAAGCCGTTTAACTTCAGTATTCAAATTAACTACAATAAAGCTTTAAATTCTAAAGTGTTTTGCTTTAAGATATTTTTTTTATTTTTTGGTTCTTGTTATTTGACACAAATCAAGGAAATGAAATTGAAGTATAATTTATTAGTTATTAACTCAGCTTTTATATATCATTATTAAAGGATAAACAGAAGAGAAGATACATAGGATAGGAGATAAAATGAATAATGATTGTATAATTTTTTATTTAATATAACATGATAATGTCTGAGAATAACAAATAACAATATTTATTTTTTGTTTATGCGGCTTCTTTGCGCATATTATATTTCACTTTTAACACTTCAATTTCACTGGCAAATGTTAGTTTACCTACAATATTTTGAAAATTGATTTTTCTGCACCAAATTGGTAAACTAAACTCGAGAAATTGATGCTTCCTGATAATGACTCTCTTAATTAACAATGTTGATAAGTTGACTAACAATTTTTTTCTAAACATGCTTACTCCCCAGACATAATTAAAACATTTAAATCATTAACTCAGTAGAATTAATAAATTCTTTAATAATTTATTTTATGTCTCCACATTTTGCATTATTGTTGAATAAGTGCATTATCAAAGCAAATATCAAAGATTCATGTAATATAAATTTAGTATAGTATTTACTAATAAAATCTACCGAATTCTCCCCAATTTTTATTTTGTAAATCTACCTAATAGCAGATATTTGGTTTTGCAACACTTCTGCTGCTGTCTACGTCTATATGACGATGTTGATCCAACTTGGCGATAGTCAATCTTTCAATATATCTAACTCAATTATCTACTACTAAAAGTAAATATTATTTTGATTAAATGGTCAATTGTAATTTACGACGTTCAAAAACTTAATTAAATCACTTGCAGAATGGCTGGTTATAGCAATCCAAATGATTATTCTTGGCAGCCTCCAAATAATAGCCAAAATTATTCGTTTGATACTTCTAACAACTTTGCGGATCCTGCGCAAATGCTTGGTAAACATTTATTTTTGTTATAAATTCATGTAACTGCTTTTGAAGATACCTAACTAGTAATAATTATAATAAAAACGTTGTATTTAGATTTTCAGACATTTCCAGCTGACCAAAGTTTCTCATTCGATCAAGTGCAAGCCCCGTCAGTCCCAGCCAATAACAATCAATATTACAATCCCAGCATATTTACACCTGCACCTATACCAGGAGAAGCAAACGTAAACTCAACAGAATTTGATGAACCACCCTTATTGGATGAACTAGAAATATACCCTGACAGAATATTAGAAAAAACTTTAGCTGTACTCAATCCCTTTCATGGTCAATCAAAGGCAGATGATGCAAATTTTTTATTAAGAGATACTGATATTGCTGGTCCTATTGCCTTTTGCTTAGCTTTAGCAGTGTGTCTATTCCTTTCAGGCAACAAAGCTCATTTTGGATATGTTTATGGCCTTTCTGTAATGTCTGTAATCCTCATGTATTGTCTACTGTCCCTTATGAGTCGCAGTGAAGGTGTTTTTACTATATTAAGTGTTGCAAGTGTTCTTGGATATTGTATGTTGCCTATGGTTGCTCTTGCTGGTTTAGGAATATTTATATATCTTGAAGGCACAATTGGACTTAGTCTATCTGCTATTGCTGTAATTTGGTCTGCACTCTCAGCAAGCAGGTTATTTGTAACAATGTCAGGTGATGCAGAACAAAGACCACTCATAGCATACCCTTGTGCATTGGTCAATGGTGTGTTTGCCTTATTAGTACTATTTTAATCTAAATCTGTAATGGATACATATATATTTCAAAATACATAAATTTATGATTCAATGACTTAATGCATCTAGTTTTACTATTGTGCTCACCTTGCATGTTGAAAAACAACTTGCATGTTGAGGGGCAAGGCTCCACCAGGCCAAGAATTCAGAATAAGTCTTGATGAGTTGAAGCAATTTAAATTATATTGTTATGATATGAGAAGGGTTAACTAATCTCTAGACTTTTTAAATGCTACTAAACAATTGTATTTTCAGAAGACCATAATTAAAAATTGCCATGTTTTGTTAATTGTTTTAAATGGTCATTTATGTTGTACATGTTATAAATTGAAAGAGATATCTTTACAAAGGAGATGAAGACTTTAATTAATTTTTTATGACATTTTAATATTTCCATGCTTAGAAAGGTCTTGTGCCTTGAACATTCCACATATGTATTCTACAGCCTGTTAAAGTCCACTACTAGACATAGGCTGTTTCTTAAAAGCGTCAATAAACATTGGTATGCGGAGCAGGCGGGTTAGTGCATGCAATGCACCTGCACCTCCACCAACTGTCATTGTATCAATCAACTAGACATGCTGCTTCCCATTACTAGTTTGTAGAATTTCGGTTTGGCATATTCAGATGGATTTTCTTGTCTGTCTTAAATCAGCCTGCAACAACTTCAGAAAATGTAGGTATTAATGAACATTGTATCCAGAGTATGCCAAGTTTCATTGACAAAGTGATGCTGGATTCTGTTTTTTTTAATTCACAAACCCTAACAAGGTAAAATACATGTCATGTCTCGAAGGAAGACTGCATAAATACTGTAATTTTTTTTTTAAGAATACTAGCAATGCTATTAATTAAGTAACGTTACTAATATTCCTTAACCCTCCAACTAAGCATTACAGCTTGTATCTTGAGTAGTTCACAATAGTCGAATGGCGGGGTCAAACTTCGTCATGTTGCGTAGTCCGCACCCTAACCCATTTGGCTATTGTCGCTTCAGATAGATATTCTATGAATGTAAATTAAACAAAAAGAATATTACGTCATCTCTCATCATATTACACGTGGTAGAGCAAAGCGGCGACTTTTGTGCTGTTCCAATGGGCGGAATCGACCGGGTTAGTACCACGGCCTCGCACAATATTGGCGTGAAGTAAAGGCATCTTGCCCTTCTGCGTTTCGTTGAGTAGTGATAGGTAACCGGCCTACTTCCTCTCCCCATCCCCCTCCTCATCCTCCTTCCGAAATATCTCCCAAATACCCGGCCCGCATTAAAAGCCGGCAAGGCACCTGCAGCACTTCTGGTGTTGGAGATGTACGTGGGCGACGGTAATCACTTACCATCAGGTTAACCGTTTGTTCGTTTGCCGCCTTTCACATAAAAAAAATCATACTTAATTAGGTTTGTGTACGTACGGGGCCCTATTACTAAGCCTACTCCGTCCCTCCGTCTAGACCAGAGGTTCCCAGACTTTTTTTCTCATAGACCACTTTCAACATTTTGCAGATTCCGGTGAACCCCCTGCAGCTACATTTTTAGCATATTCCCAAAACTCGACAAAAAATGTGAAGATTAGATCTAACTATGGAAATTACGTTACGGCTGAGTTGCAACCACGAATTAACAACTTTTTCCGACACTGGCAAACACTTACGTAGATTCACTTTACTTTTCGAAATTACAAGTAACAGTAATGTTAACGCTGAGTTTCTTAAATATATTATCTGCCTACATTGATAGGTGAACTCAGGCCAACATTTTAGTTCTTCACTATCGAAAGCAAAATAAATATTCGTGGACCGCCTACGAATTGTGAACCTTTTTGTCACGTCCACGTAGACCCCAGTCGAGTCTCCCGTGAACCCCTTGGGGTCCTGGACCACTTTGGGAACTAAGGGTAAAGACCTACCTGTACTAGTTTATATTTGTTAAGCTCTGTGATAAAGTCATTTAATGACATTTCCTGAGGATTTTGGGAGAGGAGCGGAATACGAGGATTTCTCATGGTACTATTCATACTCACGAATATAGATAATTTTAGGGTCCGTACGGAGCACTATTACTAAGTCTACGTTGTCTACATTTAAAGAACTGCGACACATTACGAATCAAAGGAACCGACGTTAATATTTTTACAGAATATGTGTTAACATGGCGGATATCCGAACAAATAATAATAAAAATTAAGAGTGTTGCAATACAAGAAACGTCTTTTTTTTCTGTTTTTGTGTTTGCTATATCGCAAAAACGGTAATAAACATACAAGCTTATAAACTCGGTGTAATAATGAGCAAACTTTAAAGTAAAACAACAAATTAAAAAACCGGTCAAGTGAGAGGCGGACGCGCGCTAAGGATCCCAATCTAGATGAACGAAAACACATTTTTTTTGATAAATACATAAGACATAATGTGGTTGTGTGGAAGCCTCGGTACACGAACGCAATTCGCGCTTGGCCGGTTTTTGTTTCCGATTTAGTAGCTTAAAATTGCAAATACGGATTTGATTTGTGTTATAATTCTAAAATCATTAAAGGTCATGGCAGTAATTACTTTAAAAAAATTAAAGTCATAACTCTCCTTTTATACCACTGTAGTCACATACGCATACTAAATTTCATGTAAACCTGTTTAGCAGAGTTTGTGTTAAACTCAAACACAACAGCAGACTAAAATTCTTAAAAGTACTGATTTTGTTTCAGTATCACCTATAATCTTTTGCAGTTATAAGAATACAGAAATGACTTTTATACAGATTTATTATTATATGCATATATTAACAAGGCATTTAGGGTACAGTATATACTGCAAATCTATACGTATTATAATTACGCTATTTATCATAAGGTTATCCACTTTGTGAAACCTCAAATGGCAATACAACTGAAATAAAAAAAATGCTAAAACTTGTCTTACAACAACATAGTTACTGGTTATGTTGTTAATAGTTTAAGTTTATGTTGGTCCGTCTTTTCATATATTTAATGTGATGTAAAAGAGTTTTAATAAATTGTAAAGACATATTAGGTACAAAATAAGCATATACCTACCTAATTGTTACATACTCTATGGACAAAACATACATGCAAATGCTCTAAAATATTTTCAACTTTCACTTAAATTTTCTAAAATGTACTTAAAAGCATTAGCTATTATGACTCTATCCTGCCAAAATGAAATCTGGTTGAGACTTTAATAAATGATGGATATTAAATTCAAAGCCTAAAAACCACAATAGAATGCTTAAAGGCCAATATCACCTGATGCACCCTGCTGGTAACAAATGGGGATCTGAAAAATTCCATGTGGCCATTAGAATTAAAGGATTACACTATGTCCCAAGGGTGATGTAGAAAACAAAATATTAATGGCAAAAATGTTTAACATTTTTGTAGCCTATTTTATATGTAATACATACATAGATATATAATAGTACATATAATATTTACAAGAGCAGTAATGAGCTGAAATACTTCTATTGATGCATTAGATATTTTTTTTTCAACTTTCAACTGTCTATAACAATAATAGTCATGTTCATATTAGCACCACTGCCTATCAAGTCAGAAATAACTGTCATAAATTTGTGTAGCACTATTCACACAACGCTTAACATCTATTACTCACAAAATTTGAATACACAATTGAAAATTGTATAACTAAGCTGATTCCTTAAAAAAATATGTGAACATGAAGTAGGCAATTTTATTGTCGAAAAGTTAGTTTGTAATAATATGTGGTTGTGGCATAAGCAGATCTGTCAATTTCTTCTATGGTAATTCACTTTTTGTTAAGATACTTATATATAAAAGGAGCATAGAATTACAGAACATGTCTAACTTCAATAAACAAGTATTTTATATTGGTGATGTCAAATTACAAATTTAATAATACCCTCTTTCTCAAGCCCTTCACTTCACAATAAGCTATTTTAATTAAACATTTTAGAGCAACTATTACAAAACTCATGGGAGATCCTTTACATGACACAAGATTGAAATGAACAATTCAATTAAGAATAGAATGTAGCTAATTTTATAGGGTAAAACAGTAAATACAAATGCAAACTAAATCATATTCTTGAGTAATTGCTCTTACTTTGAAGACACATTATTTTCAATAAAGTGGTAGTTCAGTATCCAAACTTCAATAAAACAATATGTCCAACCCATGGCATATATTAATAAATAAACTATATGACTTTAACTATTACATTCGATTATATAATGTTGGTCGATCACTAAAGAAATTCTTGAGGATCATAACTTGTGCAAAGGCAACACATACAATAGCCAGTGTCTCTCCCATAGACCACAAGAATACTCTTTCATTGAGATCTTCGGCTCTCTTACGACTTTGAGCTTCTCTTAATCTATGGTGGGTTTGATGATCAATAATTCTATTGAGAGCAGAATGAATTTCTTCTGCCGATGTTTCCAACTGTAAACAAAATTTTATTTTATCTACTTACTTTATATTTTTCCTTTAGCTAATAGCAGAAAAAGAATTCTACACCTAATTTTAACATAAACAAGTGCAAAGTTATTTTATTATTGTGTATTTACATTGTTAGGAGAGGAAAGCAAAATTACATAATATTGTATAGCAAAATAAAAATCACATTATAGGTTTTGTGGCCAAGGTTTGAAAATAAGTAAGTATATAAGTATTCATGAAGTTACCTGAGTAAGTACAGTAGCATGGTCCCCAATCCCTGGTAAGGGCTGTTCAGGCCCTATATTCAGCTCCATATATACAAGCTTATGAGAGAATGTACTAAATTCATTGCTGAAGCATACCTTGTAAACACCTAAAATAATATGAAATATTCTTAGATAGGATACAGACATTAAAAATAATAAAGGTAAAACATAACTGGTACAAGTTTAAAATTAATCTAGCCCAGATACAAAGTATTAGGTACCAGGGGCAAATCAGACCTGACTTACAGAAGGACCATATTGGCAGTGGCAGCCACGTACAGGCAAACGCAGTGTACGACGACCCCCACAAGATGGAGTAACGACCTGCGCAGTGTTGCAGGAAGTCAATGGATGCAGGTGGCTCAGGACCGAGCTTCGTGGCAATCTTTGGGGGAGGCCTATGTTCAGCAGTGGACTTCTGATAGGCTGAAATGATGATGATGATGATGACAGACTGTCATGGAAATCTTGCCCCTAATGGTGAGAATTCTGTTGAACTTGTAGGTTCAAACTCCTAAAAATGGCAGTACCATACAGATATCAATGAAACTATCAGTAGCAAAATGACTGACAAATATTATTTTCCTTTATTAATTTACTAAATTTTTCTCAAAATTACATTTTCCAACCAGTAATTTTACCAAAAATTACAAGTGAGTAAATATTATAAAACACAATTACCTGAGTAAAGAGCTGTGAACTGATGAGAATCATATTGCATTTTCTGTTGCTGATAAATTATTTGTTTATTAGGTCCCTCTACCTTTACATCGACATCATACTGACCGCCAGTAATGACCTGCATGAATACATTTATGTTAAGGTTACTATTTGTGCTGAAATAAAGAGGCACAAAGACTTACGCACTTTCAAACATAATATGTAACTTTCCTCAAAACTAATTCAGACTAAATGAAAGTTAGAAAAGATTACATATATAAAGTTCAAGAAAATAAACAGAGAAGAGAATTAAAAATATATAAACTATTACAACAGATACCCAATACCGAGAGGTACAGGGTATTGGTTGTTTTTACATTTTTAGCCCTTCCAACCCACTTTTACCAGAGCTTATTTGGGATAATGTTACAGGTGCTAAACCTATTGACAACAAAACGAAGAAAATTGTTAAGTACCTACCTGATATTCTAGAGAAGCCGACGTATTCTTTTCAATTTCCTGATAAAAACATTCTACTGCACTATCAGGAAGTTCAAATGTCAATTCTACACTTTTAGAAAATATTCCACTTATTAATGTGACTAGCATAGTAACAATGACGGGAGTAATAAACATTTTTTGTTTGAAATTTATACCTATTTCTGTTATCCAAAAATAGAGATAAATGAAAAAGCAATGCAAATAGTTTATCTCATTTCTTGACAGTGACAGCAACAGCAGACAGTGACAACTTACACGTAAGTGACTGCGTTTAGAAATGACCCCATTTTTAAGCAACAAAGTAAACTTATAGTAAATTAAATTTACTATATTTTATTGTAGTAATTATAAAAGATATACAACTTTGAAATCATGTTACCAATGGTCACTAAGAAAATTGGTGCCAAAAAGGTTATACATAATATGGATAAAGTTTTTGCGCTAACACGAAAGTGATAAAATTGGGTTTTTTTTTAAATATTATCTTTAGTTATTTCGCTGTGTGTAAGGAGATAATCAAGGGTCCACGGTGGTCGTGGTAGGTAAGGTGAGGGTGGGGTGTACCTGTTCTTATTTCATGCGATCTACTTACTAGTAAGTAGTTTTAACTTGTAGAGGCCACTAGGCCAACAGCAGATCTATCGTGGTCAGTCATTCAGTGTAATCGATATTTGTCGATGTTTCCATACCTTGTGAATATTAAACTTGATTTGAATATAAATGATTATAGAGATACCTTAGCTTTAGCCACAAAATTTTTGCGTTGTATAGAGTGAGCCCATCATAATTTGTCGATATCTAATTTAAGATTTCACTAGACCTTTTTGCTACATATAGATGGATTGGAGGGGGGTATCATACCAATTTAAACCTTGTACCTTGGCGATCCCTAAAATAACAAAGCATTTTAGCAGCAGCGAATTTTTATTAGTAAATGATTCACAGTAGTTATAAAAATACGTGCGCCTTGGTCTGACGGAACAACCAGCATAACGATTTGTTATTTGTGTTTGTATTTCAGGTGCATTAGCTGTGATTTTTTTTTTAATTTGGTTCATAAGATTGTACCGTGATATATTAAATGCCCTGTTGTGCTTGTACAGAATCAGGAGCGAAAATAAAGTATAATCGGTTACAATTAAGTACAAGTTCATACAAATAATAAGTACATTAATGTTTTGAAATATTTTATGATCTGTGTATATTTTGTGATCTCTCCAAGGCCTTTGATTGTGTGCACTACGAAACACTTAGTAGGAAACAGTATAACAAGTACAGTCCCTAATGTTATTGCATCTATCTCTATCTGGTCCATTTCTATTTCTTACTTACATGAATGACTTGCTTTACTTAGTACGGGAAAAAAACATGGTATTGTATTATTTCGTGATGATACTCATTGAGATGATTGAGATGATTTCATTATTTAAAATTAAACGATCATTTGCACTATGACGAGGTGTATAATGCCTTATCAAAAATAGTTTAATGGTTTACATACTTCCTTAGTATTACTGAAGGAATATGCAGCTGGATTGGAAACAGTATTAATTTTACAAAAGCAAGCAATACAGGCCATCTATAACTTCAGGCCTCGCGAGGACACTAATGAATCCCAAGCCGGTGCCGGTACTCTATTGAAATCAGGATGTTTTTTTAATTTAACTAGCCTCGCGAATCACCCTTAGCTGGAATCTATGTTCTTTTGCGAGGACTTGTGGTCTATCAAACCTGATTTAATGAGTGGAGCGACGACTAATATGATCGCAGACTAATATGAGCGACGATATTTCATATCAGCTATGTGAGATATTTTAGTTTGCCCAATGCAAGAGAGACCACATTCGGTACCTTTAACAATCAAGCTTATACACTCCTACATCTTGTAGAGGGATATTGTACTTGACCGATGGTGAAAATTTATTGTCTCCTGTATAACTGGATGAGTTACGAGGCGTTGCGCTAGAGGTTAAAAATAATACATTTATTCGCTAAGAAATAGACGCACACAAAATTGGTTAATTGAAACAAAATGGAAATAAAAATACACATAAATTCAAAATTACAATCACAACCTAAAAAAAGGGATTACAATATCCTAATATATAATAATCAAAAGTGAGATTGTAAAGAAATTGTGTGGCTTCTCAGTATATTGCCATATCGGAATTCAATTCCGGCATAGCACTGTTTTTTGCCAACCCCCATTGCAATCAGTTAGGATTATATGTTTATATATTCATTGGTATTATATTGGTTTTAACTTTGACAGATTCGACGAGCTGCCATTTATAATCCAATTTTCAATCTTGAGGGGTAGTTACTTTCCCCAATATTTTATTATTTAACATCAAAATTAAAAAATTTTGTGTATCACTGTATGCAGTTTTACTTTTCCACGCTTATGTTCTGTTATAAAAGTATGGCAATGTCAGAAAGACAAAATAATATGAAATAATCAACAGAAATCACATAAAAGATAACAGACAGTAGCATTACATAACAAATAGCTTTAACAAGTAATAAAACATATTAGGCTTTTTTCGTTGTCTTTACTGGTGAGTACAGATATCGACAGTGTGCGTGCGAGAAGTTAAACGTGGCGTGTCAACTGGCGACGCCATTCATTATAATTTTTTTTTATTTGATTACCGAACGTGTAGTATTTTTTTTAAATCGATTCACTCAAATTAGCTAGACTCGGAGTTTATAGTAAAATATTTATCAACTCGAAAGTCTAGTCTGTTTTGAGTATAAGTGTTCATTTTTCTTCAGCTGTATTAAATACTATTTCAAATGCAAATAAAGATGAGGATTATGAATGATGAAACACATAATTCTAATATTAAAAGGCGCCATATGCTTGTGTGATTTATTTCCGAATTGGCAACCTTAGGTCTTTAATCTCTCTGGCCACGAATACTTGACTATTTGGATTTACGCGCTGTCTATATGATCGAGACATACAAAGATATTTTTCCTATAATTAATTTTTTGGGAAAACTTTGCAATTCAAGTTCAGGAATTGGGAGGGAACAGGCGGAGGGGTAGCGGGGTGCGCCCTTATGCCACTCCCTGCTTGCCCCGGAGATGAATAGTTACCGAGAATTACTTGCTTAAGACTTTGGACATTATAAATGATGAATCACGCTGCTTAATATGATTTGTTTTGATGAAAGTTATTCATTACTGGTACTAGTTTTTTCTGGCGCTTCACTTTTTATTTAACTGTAGGCTGTAGAGACGGCTTTAAGTTTTCTGCAGTTTAGTTACCTACAATGCGTTAGGAATTTTCCGCCACTAAAAAAGCACACTTTTACATAACTTTACTACTAAAGCTGTAGTGGTATGGTGGTATTTCGAATCGATTTTCATTTAAAACATTATACAATTGTTATGCAATGGAAAATTTAAAGAATGGAGCAAAGATATATAAAATGTATTTTAATACTACTTAAAATCTTAATTTGTTTGTAAATGGTATTCTTTTTTTTAAGTATGGTCTGCTACAGCAGATTTAAGTCGCACTGTTTACTGTATGACTATATAATAATAATAATAAATTTATTGGACATAAAACAAATTATTTTCAATGAATCCATAGGCCCCGAACTAGCAAAAACTGTTTCTGGAGCCAGCGGCTTTCCCCATATGATTTAACTATATATTTATGTCTTCTTTGTATAAACATTGATATAAGTTAGTTACTATAGTACATAATATCCAAAAAGAACGGGTTAGCACTTTCTATTATAAATTGAGTCATATTTCATAGAAGAGTCCATGTTCCGCACTGAATTAACGGGCTCATAAAATAAATGACATTTCATTTCTATCCAGTCTGGTAGCGGGCTAAGAATGTGCAATCCACTTTCGCCTCGTGGATATCGTAAGAGCTTTGGTGTATATGGTTTCTATGTTATGGACATTGATTGCGGACTATGGTGTGCGTGTATGCATACAAAGGTTTATAATAACGTTTTCGCGTCAACAAGCCTTCTTAGGGAAATCTTATATATTTCATATCAATCTCCATGAACAAACCAGGCGATGAAGCTCGTCGTCTCCATCTATCACTTTTCTATCATTCCATTTTGCGGGGTCTGGAAAATTGGGTTGCGGAATCTCATTTGACTACGATTAGAAACAAATTAAAAATCCCAAGTGCCATTTTAAAGAATACTTTTGCAAATTGTCAAAGATAGTGTCAACTCTGAGACTGTCAGCAAGTCGGCGACTTAAAACGGGCAGCGGAGGCTGACGAGGACGGTCGATTGGCGCAAGCAAATATATCTTGAGAGAATGTAACAAAAAGTAAAAAAGTGTCCTGTGACTAAACTACTGTAATATTTATAACGAATTTACATTTGGCACGACTCAGCATAGTCAAACGTACAGGCCTTCTTTACCTACCTCTTCAGAGGATAGAACGTAACGGTTGCCAAGCATTTGCATTGTTTTTTCTCAAAAGTTCTCCGTTACTAAGGCCTTTATCGGCTACCAAGACTAAAAAGGAATTGGAATATTCTTACGCCGCTACCACATAGCCAGTTCTTAAAGCGAAATACTAAAACATAATTGTAAAATATTGAATAAAAAAAAACGAACAATAAAACAAGTTTATTTCAAAATAAAGTCAATACATACAAATGGAAAATCAGATTTTCACTTAAAGGTTTAACAAAGCTTGTCTTAACATTAAAGTAAAGTAAACGCCATGATTTCAACAAAGAAAAATACTGTGATTATAATGTCTTAAAAGTTTACACTTAAGTGCTCTGGGAGACTAAATGGAAAGTCTATAAAAATGCAGACAATACTTCGAGAATTAGTAAGTAATTTTAAAAAGCAAGGCCGGCGTCAGCGTACGTTGTGAATATCTTCTCAATGGAGTTTGCGTACGCCGCTGTTCTCAGATCTAGGCCCAGGTTGAACTTCATTGCGGTCTTCATGATAGCCTGTTGTTAATAAAAATATTAATTAACATTCAGAATTGAAGGACAGTTAAGCGCGACTCGGCGCCGTGAATGTTCAGGAGAATAGAATAGTATTATTATTAGAGGGGGTCATTTAGATACTCGTCTGGTTGGGAGATATATATATATGTAAACATGCATAAAATAAAATAAATAAATTATAACCCAAACAGACGGAAGCTCTCCCGCAGGGTAAACCAAACGGTCGAGGGTTAAGGGTAAAGGGAAAGAAACCGGCGGATGATGCAAGCGGTATCAAGAAGCACCGCCGTCTGCATTTAAGCTCGGAGCGGTCCGTCACGAAACATCTGAGTCGCAGCCGACTCAGATGTTTCGGGAGGCTGACTGGGATTAACCCATTTGCAGAGAAGTAGGAATAATTTCGGTATGCAAACTACCCCACATGTCGCTTAGCCAGGTCCAGATTATTATTATTATCATCGTTATATTTGATAGTTATAAGCGAATGGAGATATGCAAACGCAGATTGCGACTTTGTGTTATAATATTAAAAATAATAAATATGGTGATTACATTGTTTTAAAATAAAGTTAGCAAAGTCTATAGAACTTACTCTAGCAGATCTCTCCATGGTGTAGTCGAGACCAGAATGCACGATGTCTTTTTCGGAAGCGCCGGAAATCCTCTTCTGGAAGGATTCAGAAGGCGTCACTGGAATGCGACCACCGACGCGACCAAAGCGCCTTTCTAGGGATTCTTGTACGGATTCTGTAAACAGCAAACATAAACAAATTAAAATGACATTGAGATCGTCATGCGCGCCTTAACCAATTCTCCGTATATAATGCTGCTAATTTTATTGTTTCTCTAATACCACAATGAGTTAAACACTAATTTTACTTATTATAATTATTACAGGAGTGCTCTACTTAAATATGACCTTGGAACTACCTTTGTGAAAATGTATTATCTTCATCAGCCTATTTAAGTTCACTGCTGAACAAAGGCCTCTCCGAGAAAGCAAGAGAAAACGCCGATATTATTGAACGGTTTGAGTTCACCACGCAGGGTAAGCTGGTTGGTGAGCACATTGCCGGTAATCTCACATAGGTGTAGCTGCTCTCCGTCACTAGGATTTGAGTTAAGCAAATTCAGATGAATTTTCTCTCATTCGATCGCCAGTCCCTCGTCGGTTAGCAAGTAGGGTGTACCACGTGCAGGTGAGATTCAGACCATTTAGGATTTAGAGAAAAATATGATTTATTCTCATCAGCAAGGAGCAACTATCCCTGACCTTTTTGTACGATATATGAAAGATGATACTACAAGATCTGAATTTTAATTATTAATATTTAATTAAATCTTGAAAGAACAGAAACGGTTTAGTGTTTCTGGAACAACCATCTGTGCTATAGAAGCCGATGACATAACGCCATTTACTATTTCTTTAAGCTCACGGTTTACTATTTCTTATAGTCACAGCGGACTTACGAAACTGTAGAAATACATTTTATAAATTTAGAAAGTATTTTCAACTCAGTCAAATGCCTTAGAGAGATAACAAAATACACGATTGAGACGACGATTTGAGACTAGTTCAGTGGTCGGTAATTCGCGTCATGATATTTCATTAATTAATTTTAATTAAGAATACATTTTGTCTTCTTTAAATATTGAAATGTGCATGCTTAAAATACACATGAGTAAATAATTAAATAGCTCTAAATTTTAACAGCCTAAAATAATATGATTTTAGTTCACAGTAGTAAATAGTAGTATTAGTAGCCGTGGTTTGGTAGTCTAGGTTAGTAGTTACTTACGTTAGTAGATTTGATAGTCTTCCATGGTGAACCAAGACTACAATACTAAAATTACATGGCCGGTCTGACTTAGCGGGGACGGCTGCTACTGCAGTCGTGATGCCCCGCGGGGGGAGAGGATTACCGAACGGCCTTCGGGTGGCGCAATCGGTGTAGTTCGTTGCCCATGTAGAATTGGAGACCGTGTGTAGGAAGGTGCGACCGTAGAGCCTTACCACGAGGGAGAGGGAGAGGAAGAGTCTTATCCCGAAAGGAGACTGTGGCGCGGATTTGTGCGCGAGTGTTCCCGTATCCCTGCTGATATGCGGGGAAAGTGAAACACCGAGGGATAAATCTGAATTACTTGTCATTACATGATACATACCCAACAAGTGGTAGTTAGACTCGCGTTCATATTTGAATGTAAGACGCCCGTAAGAGACGTGGTTAAGGTTCTTGAGCCACTCGAAGAAGGAGACGGTGACACCTCCGGCGTTGATATACAAATCGGGGATGACCAGAATATTGCGATCGATGAGGATCTTGTCAGCGGCCGGTGTTGTGGGGCCATTGGCGGCTTCAGCGATAATCTAAATGAAATGTATAATTATGTTTATAGAAGTAATAGTATGAAAGTCAATTCATATTACTTTTAATAATAAAAATTTAAAACCATTCAATTAATCATTCATCTACTTATCTAGCAAAACGAATGACCGTTATTATCTAAAAATAGGTGTAGTGTGTAAGATAACAGGGTCGCATGACAACAATGATTAGATATCTATCTAAGATAAGGTTGTCGGTGTTACACTGTAACATTATGAATGTGACTTTTAATAAGCTGACAATTCGGTTTTCTTAATAGCCTAGTTGATAGTGATCTTGGTGGCTCTTGCTAGTTCGAATCACGGTAGGGGCCAACATTTATATGATAACAATAAATGTTTCTACCATCGATGATGATCTAATCATCATCCAGTTGCTAAGACAGTGGGAATACTAGCTTGGGATTGGATGAGGTGTGTGGTTGGTTCATATATATTACATTAGTATATTATCCAGAATCAGTTTTAAATAAAATATAGCTTTTATCTATCTGTAGTAATGTAACAAAAAATTTTTTTTTCAAATTGCCTCGGTACTTTTGAGTTAATAAACTATATAGCAACCAGCGGATGTTAATTATCTAATCAATTGAATGCATAATTATAAAGACTCGATATCGATTGTCGCATTGATATTGCGATAATCGATAATCGGATAATCGGAGGTCGCCGACGTCACTTTAGTTTTTTGAAAACAAATTTCGCACCAAATGCTGTCAAATTGCTTGGTCAAAAATATTTTCATAGATTTCATAAGATTTTACATTCTAAAAACAAGATTTTTTGCTATTATGTCACACAACCCCTTTTTATGTGTTGCCACTGCCGCTCTAGCCCTATCGGAAACGGACGGTTAAGTAAAAACACAGTATTAAAATATAATATGTCCTACCAGTAGTTCGACTCCCTTTGTTCTAAAACGCATGCCGCCACTGCTTATGTCATAAGATTTTTGATTTTAGAATGTTCCAGTTTACAGTTCTCCATTATAACGGCCAACTCAAACTTTAACCTCTATCAGCTTATATATCCCTCCTGACTCTGGACTTACCTTCGCTTGTATTTTATGAGCGTTTTCCTTATGGATGACTTGTTCAACGGCGGCTGGCACAAGGATGTCGCACTTTTCATACAACATATTCTCACCCTCATAGGGTTTCGCGCCGGGGAAGCCAACTACTGTGCCGTTTTCAATCCTGTAGTCCTCCAGGGCCTGTAATAAAAATATTTCTATGTAACTCTGCAATAAAAATTAAAAACTTAAAAAATAGGATGATTCGGAATTTTTTAATCTTATAAATGAATTATGAATATTTATAATTTCCGGCAGTCATAAACCATGACGACCGGAAATTATATTAAGAATGGTACAATTCTTCACCACTATAAAGTTTTTTAGGCTATTTGTGCTACTACTACGAAACATAATGTTGTATGTTCGGACCCATCATTCGACTATTGTCGTGAACCACTCCAGATACAAGCTGTAATGCTTTGTTGGAGGGTTAACAGGAATATTAGTAATGTTACTTAAATAGCATTGTTAGTATTCCTTTAAAAAAAAGTTCACGGCGAATGGGCATCATAACCTGTCACTGTGAGGACATATTCGGAGGCAGTATTCTTCCTATTAAGTGTAAATACCGTCATCAGACAGGGAAAATTGTACATCGTATTTTTTTGGCTTAGGTACATGATCCCCAAGCTGGGCAAGCAGATAGCAATTTGTACAAGTAATTGGAGGTGTTGTCGAATTCGAAAATATACCAAATATGTCCCAACGCCTAGTCAACCACTTAAGAATGTAAGAGGAAAGAAGTATAGTTCGTAAAGCTCATTTATTCTTAGTCTTTTCTCAAAATGCCAACCTCAACTGAATCTGGGAAACTGAATATGTAATCTAATGATAAACGAGTCTCTGGTGACTGAACGACAATGAAAGATTCATCCGAATGGAGACTAAGGGGGCAGCATTACTAGTGCAAGGGAAACAGTACAGCGGCGTTTAGTGAGAAGGTCAGATTATAATACGAAAAGCTGGTTGTGTTTTCTATTACCATACAAGTATTTCCGATGTAATTTCAATACGTTTATTGTAAAGTTTAGAAATCTTAGGTATTTATGATAGTGATTTTTACAATATGTGTTTCTTTAAAGGCAAGAAACACTTGAACAACAACGGCCGCAGTAAGTAATCACCGCATCCAGCACTTATTACATTTGAAGTTTTATTCACATTAACAAAAAAAAAAGTTTATCTTCTGTTAAATTATGATCGAATCTTTTGTTAAAATAATAATACTGTTTGTTTCACTACGAATAATATACAAGTACATAACATAATAAATTCACGAACATGATATAATAAAATATAACGAAGTTCTCAATTCCTTTGTATTTACATAAGGCAGATTATTGTGCAATAATCAAGGTATCAAACAACGTTAAGAACTATGATGTACTAAAGCTAGTCATTTACTTTCGTATTTGGGTTACACCTGGATAAAAATAGTCAACCCAATTCTATTCCAGGCGCTCTCTGACGTCGAAATAAGCTCCCGGCAAAAATAATAGAACTATTTTTGAGACGACGACGAGATGTTGTAGTTATTATTTATTCTTTGTAAGTTAAGCTTCTTTATGAAAGAGGTACATCACTGTTGTGAGTGTGCCGGCGCTCACCAAGCGGGTCACCTAGCGTCGTGAGTATATATAGTTTTTTAAAGGTCTATGTTCAGGAGTGGACAGAAACAGGCTGGCTGATGATAGTAAGTGTAAAAACAATTATTTTTTATTTTCATTCATTGAAAACAGAGTATCACCACAGTTGTCAGGTGGGTCGGCGATTTCAGGGGAATAGTGTTTTGGGTTGGAGAGTCTGGCATATTTGAGATGTTTACGCAACTGGCGACAAACGATAAGATTTTTCAAACAGATTTTCTCATGTCACCACGGCCTACTCAATAGTTTTGATTTAATGATAGTGAACTAATTTAAAACCATTAAATGTTTCAGAGTACGGCACTAAGGACCTCATTACGGTACCATTACATCACGACTCGGAACTCCATTTCGAGAATTAAACACAGGATTAAGAATCAAGTAAGCTAACTTTTACATAGTCGAGCGTCGTAAAAGTTATCTATTATGTAGTTAGCCTATCTCCAAGTAGAATGTTAAATGTTTTTGGTTGTTGCACCTTGAAGTGTTTAGTAATTGAGCTCCAAATATAACAAGGCGAGCAGACACTGAAAAATAATCTTTCTGCTTGTATTAATTGCATTATTATTTACCTTGGGGTCGATTCCCTCAGGGTTGTGTATAGCGCCGTCGTGTTCGATGATTCCTATGCAGGTGGCGCCCGCTCGCACGAGGTAGCGGCACGTGTGCAAGCCTACGTTACCGAAGCCCTGCACTATGAATGTCTTTCCTCCCCAGCCGGGCGTCGTTCCTGAGAACAAATATTTTTTGTATTCGTTTTCTTCAATAAGAGGGGAATGTGTAAGGAGTAAAAATGCCAACCCCATGCCCGACGTAGTGTGTCCATGGGCAAACCTTCCAAAAAGCTTCATAAAACGAAATGAACAAGTTTTTAAACAATAGAGAGATATAAATTTATATTAGTTATAAGTACATGCTTCTATCATCCTTCCAAAAGAAAAAGCAGCCCCATCTTAGATTTGTTTACGTCTGGTAAGATACAAACACGATTGTCAAGTGAGCTATCATGTAGATTATTGTGCTTTCAATGTGTCGACTATTGATAAAGATATGAAACAATGAACACCCGAGAACTATAATTGGCTATTCAAATAACAACCACAGAACGTTGTTCAACTTTGTTTTCCTATTCCCATTACATTTACAACACCATATATTGCCATTTATTAAATTTATTTATCAATGGAAAAAAAATGAACTAAATAGATAAAAAAGAAATTCAGCTGCTTATACCCTGTTCTCATTTTTGAGAAGATTTTGGGGAAGGGAAGAGCCCGATATGCTGTGGTTTGGCGGACTTCAATTGTGACACACGTGACTTTGAAATATGAAACACGTGTCATTGAATTTGCTTTATTATCTCTCCGACGTGCAGGATGTGATGTCCCGAAGATGTTTTCCTTCACCGGCGAGCACGTAGAAAATTTTGCACTTAAATTATTATGTAATCATCAATTATATTTGTCCTGGTACAGGAAATCGAACCAAAATCACTTACGTAACATAAATTATAGAGTGCCCTGACCCCTGAAGCAATTCGGTTCCTTTGAGTTATCACGACTAAATTACAGGAGGCGTATGTTTGAGGTATTGTCAGTGACATACATTTTTTTTTAAAATATTATCTCGATGGTACCAGGTTATATGCAGCATAAATTGGCTTGTAAACATTCGATGCATTCTCTCATTTCGACAACCTTATCTAAAACAAATTGGCTAAGTGCGCAAGGATCATCATATCTACACAGAGTATAAACTGTTTTAATGTGGGTTGTTTCCTCCAATTTGCAGAATTAAAAAATTAATGCAATAAAATTATAAGGACTTTTGGCTTACCGATCATGCTCATGTAGTTGGCTTCATTGATGAAGTTCTCCAAACCGTGGAACACTCCTCTGCCGGTAGCAGATACCCTGCCGTGGATACCTCCCTGCGTGAAAAAAGATGAAATTATTTGTTATTGTCATTACACTAATATATAATTTTTATGATATTTCCGTTTCACTTTGACAGGAAATATTACTGTTTACTGAAATTATTCATAAAGTCAATTTTTTTTTTATAAATTAACACCTTTGAGTATGTATTTTAAACTCCAAACGATGACAATATTTAACTGTTTGATATTAATTATTTTTAAGTACGTACATGAAACATCGAAAATATGACTATGTTATGAATTAATAATTTTGAGGTAGGACTGTTCTCTGCCCGGTTTAAGATTATTTGCTTTCGTAGTGAAAAATTGGAACTGCAAAATAAGCCACGGAAAAGATCAGCCACTCAGATAACGAGGAATTGCGAGTGATAGTGGAAGCTGATCTGTCTCAAGCCACTCTATGGAATCAGCAGCATGATTTGACGTTATATTATTTTTCGTTAAATTCGCCAAACTAAAATTCCTATAAAAATACCCTCGAATTGTCCGATCTGCAGAAAGGCCGTACGGGAAGAAGCTTCCATTTCGTTGACGAATAGACAAAGAAAGAAAGGGATTTTGGACAGAATATTTACGGTTGACGAAAAGTGCCTTACGATATGGGAACCAATTTTTCAACTTCAACAACTAAATTTACTTTAGCTAAAGTGAGAAAGCTTTTCTGCATAAAATCTCTTAAAATGTTGTGTAAACAATCTGACATAAAATTTAAAAAACATGTTAAGGATACTTTTAAAAAATGAAGTGCGTGTATCAGTATGCACGCGCAAGAAGTGAAAATTCTATGGCTTAGTTTGGAAGTTTATACACTTTTCTATGTATTTTATTAAATTATGCTAAAGATATTATCTTCGACGAAGACCGTCCCCATAGAAGTTTCACTTCAAAAAAGGCATGTCTGCCATTTTTGAAGTGAAAATGGTCATGTTATTGTCATTTTATTAATCAGCACCCCGAGAAACTAGTAGACGTACTAAATACTTTTAGACATAATAGGATGCGAAGAAAATATTAAGTTGCTTTGACAAGAGGCCGGTCGATGGCGCACACACACACTATCTATGTCAATGTCTGCATTTTATCACATTACCGCCGGCGGCCTGACCGCGCATAAATATTTATAACTAATCCTATACGGGGACTCCGCGCCCTCTTAAGATTAATGTACGCCATCACCACCATTAGTCTGTTAGCACTCTACCGAAGGATATGGCTTCTCCCATGTTAGTTGGGAGACTAAGTCATAGTTGCCACATTAGCAGGCGTTACGGCGATCTAACCAGAAAATTCTGTAACTTCATTTACTAATTTACTTTTCTTGTAAGACATTTTAGTATAGTTCAGATTTTTAAATAAAACAAATTGATGTTCCCAATTTAATAAAAAAATAATAATGCTTGCCCCGCCTTCCTAAAAAATATTATAAATTCAATTAATTGAAGATTCTGAAAATATTACGTGGAAAATCCTATTAAGTTATGCAGAAAGACCCTGTTTCGAATTATTTCTACTAGTCTGGCATTTTAATCTATGAGCACGGAGGAGTCCGAGAGCAAGAAATCTACGAGTTGCAGTCCTTGTATACTTGTAAAAGTCGGCTGTACTTGCTCAATGCGCCACATCGATCGGGTTGAATCAACACCGCTGTCTGTGCTACTAAATAAATATATGTTATGCTTATTGAAAATATGTGTCGTAAAATTTAAACACATCAAAAATTAAATAGAAAATATGTATATCTGGTTGAAATCGATAAAACATTAATCTTAGTAGCTGCGCATAAGCAGTTCACATATCTTTTATTTTTGTCGTGAAATTAAGGCTTAAAATTTCGTCATACATTTATTTTATGAAGCAGCATCATATGCTAAAAACATCTTTGCATATGCTAATTTTTTTCGACATTATAGGCATTGCCGTGAAAATATATTTCTATTAAATGCACAGAAATAGTCTATCCATTAGTGAAAACTAATGATGATATTCCATTTATTATTATAACAATATAACATTGTGTTTGAAATATAACAAATATGTCCACTTACAAAGTAGAGAATGAATAGTTTCATTTTTTTAAATTATAATAGTAATAAAAATAAGTACATACTTATATTAAAGTAATTAATTGGGTAATTATATACATATCGAAACTCCTCAATTCCCTAGTAATATTTTTCCAAAAGTATAATTTTGGCTCTGTCATTTTGTTAAGATCTTGCAAGCTTAATTATTATAAAAATAAAGAAAATTTTACTGTAATAGAATTTATTTCCTTGCGAAATAATTTGAATAGGGTAATTTTAAACTACAGCCTGGTAGTTTTATCTGACCTTGGTTCAGCGACGCTACATAAGCTATTGACAAAAAATGTAATTTAGATTGCATCACGCTATTTAGGCTATGACTAAAAAAAGGAGGTGGTGCGCGGAAGGTAGCTTTTTAAATAAGATATTACGATGAGGTTTATAAATCTAAAATTGAGGTTAGAAACTTTGACGCAAGAGAATTTTTAATTGACAAAAATGTGCAATATCTACTACTCCATGGTATGACCTACATATCTATCTCCCAAATTGATTGAACGACAAACATACAAACTTTCACGTTTGTAATAAAGGCTGTCTCAGAATGTTTTTCGTTTTTCGTTTTTAGATGTTAAATAAAAAACAAAATATCAGTTAAATCTCATTTTATTTAATGTTAATTTAAAGAGCAATTCTTGAAGTTTATTTATGAAAAACAACCGTTTTCAAATGCGCACCATTCATTTGTTCACACTCATTTAACCTGGAGCTAAAATTTTCAATAACTCGCTGGAGCAACGCTCTTGGAATAGAGTTGATTTCTCCAGTGATTATTTGCTTTAAAACATTCAGGTTGGGTGGCAATGGATAGTAAATTTTGCTTTTTGGGTAGCCCCATAGGAAGGAATCAGCAGGCGTTAAATCAGGGCTCCTCGGTAGCCAATTGACGTCTCCTCGGGGACTTATCACTCTTCCAGGGATCATTCATCTTGCTGGAAAATTGCTTGCTGATTGCCATATGATCCGGACTTTTTGGCTACAGAAATACAAAACCAGAAGAGCTACAACCGCAACACCTTTTTCCAGCAAGATGGAGCCACTTCTCATGTTACAATTGACTCATTAGCTGGTCTTCACGATTTATTACCTGGAGAGTGATAAGTCGCCGACGAGACATCAATTGGTCACCGAGGAGCCCTGATTTAACGCCTGCTGATTTCTTCCTATTGGGCTACCTAAAAAGCAAAGTTTACAATCCATTGCTACCCAACCTGAATGTATTGAAGCAAAGAATCACTGGAGAAATCAACTCTATTCCAAGAGCGATGCTCCAGCGAGTTATTGAAAATTTTACCTCCAGGTTAAATGAGTGTGAACAAATGAATGGTGCGCATTTGCAAACGGTTGTTTTTTATAAATAAACTTCAAGAATTGCTCTTTAAATTAACATTAATAAAATGAGATTTTGTTTTTATTTAACATCTAAAAACGAAAATCATTCTGAGACAACCTTTATTAAGTAGGATAACACATAGCCTATGGCACTTCCGGACTCATAAAGAACATTGAAAAATGTATTTTAAATCCACTCAAATATAAATAAATACATAAATACAAAGAATTTTATAAATCTGTATAGATTATTCGTATGGTACCTGATTGATTGGTTTTCCGGTAACACACGCGTGGGCGTTAATGTCTTGGTAGCCAATGGTCTTGGCGTACGTATCTGCGATCCAGGACATCTCACGCTCGCCTGTGCCCATATCGGGGGCGGGGACATCCACACCGGGCCCTAAGTTACAAACATTCTATTAATACAGTCGTAATCAAGCAGGCATCTTGATGGGTATGGGCAAACCTTAGCATGCATGCCAGAAATTCCAACCGTGTCTGAAGGTTACTAAGGATATACGCGTTGACTTGTGGAATCACTGGGAGACTGCGTTTCTATAACGCAATTGCACTTTGGTGCAAGTAATTTAAGCTGGACCGATCATGGCGTTCAAGACGAACGACTGAATCGCGAAGATCGCCCTTCGAAGAACCTACGTTAACGTTCGAGATGTTGCCTTAGATCCAGTATTTTGCAGCAGACTTTGTAATGCAGGAAATATAATGGCGTCCGTTATTAATATAGAGGCATCCTTTGAAAAAAAATCTATTTGGAGACAATTTTACGGGCTCCTACTGCGTAGACGTAAATTTAAAATTAATTAAATAAACTATTTTTTAGCAGAAAATAATACACCTGCCAAATTAAAGGTAAATATAATAAAAAATAAGTAGTATCAATCAATCGATCTTTGAAGGACTACTACATGGTGGACATTCGATATGCTCTAAAAATGTCATTTAATTATGGTTTTAAAAATATAATCAGTAAGTGAATAAGCAAGCCATTCTTGAAAGTTAAATCAAAAATGAAAGTGAATTGAATTATCTTAATGTATAAGATCCTTACCAATGAAACCTTTTTTCGCGAGCTCAAGTGCGAAACGACGAGTGATCTTTTCCAGCTCATGTTCGGAATATTCCTTGGGGTTTATCTTGATACCAGCCTTAGCACCGCCAAAAGGAACATCGACACATGCGCATTTGAAGGTCATCAAGGCGGAAAGCGCCTTCACTTCGTCCCTTGTGACGTCCGTTGAGAATCGTATACCTATGTAACAAGAGAAATAAATTTTAGTTAAACATTTTATTAAATCACTACATGCTCTGTGATTTTTCATTTAAACGTATACACATTATCATCGTACATAATTTAACGATTCATCATATGAGATGTATTTGTCAAAACAATTTATAGACCCAAGTTTTGAAGTCATATTCCCCAACCTCATTAGGGATTCTACCAGAATTTTGTATACTGCCAATTCTTAACTATTTTATTTATTTACTTTACTTTAATATTAATAATAACATACTTTTATCGTGAACAAAATTTGAACAGTACAAAAAAGACGAGAAGCAAATTATTTAGTTCAATCTATATTCAGTGGATTCGCTTTTAAGAAGTTCGTCACTTGTGAAGAAATACAGTGTTAACGTAACGAGCATAGATATGGGCGAAGTTTATTTTTAATTTAAATCTCATACAAAATTTGATAAAAAAAAATTTTTTTTGGGTGCTCTGAAAATCGGCCATCGTATTGATGTTGATGAGGTCAGCCTTTTGAACTTCTCTTCGCTCTGTCATAAAGATCTTCGGAGACATCGCAGTCTATAGTTGTCTATAGACAGAGCTCTTAGAGATTAATGTAAAGAAATAAGTATTTTTACTATGCCCTCTTAATATATTTATATTTGCAACAACAGACTCTCCAGCAACTTTTTGGCTAAATTGCGTATCCCTACTGCTAGGCTACCACGAAGGTATTCGTAGCGGGTTTTATCGCACCTTGTTATGTTTACTCGGCTGGGCTGCGTTCGGGAAACTACGTCATATCTTCTCATCGAGTATACCCGCATAACCTCAAGAGCAAAGTATACAACCAGTGCGCCTTGCCAGTGACGACATCCAGAACTGAGACTTGGCCCTTCACTGCAGGCCGTATGAGGAAGATCAAAGTTGCTCAGCGCGCTAAGGAAAGGGCTATGCTCGGTGTTTCTCTGCGTGATAGAGTCTGCAACGATGATATCCACCGCAGAACGAAGGTAACTGACATAGCCGTAAGGATCAGTAAGCTGAAGTGGCAATAGGCCGGCCACATAGCTCGCAGAACAGGAAAAAGGTTCTCGAGTGGCAACCACGTACAGGCAAACGCAGTGTAGAACGACCCCCACAAGATGGAGTGACGACCTGCTCAGTGTTGAGGGAAGTCGATGGATGCGGGTGGCTCAAGACCGAGCTTCGTGGCAATCTTTGGGGGAGGCCTATGTTCAGCAGTGGACTTGTGATAGGCTGAAATGATGATTGATGAATTGTGGTTATGTTAGGTTATGTTTATTATAATATTTATATATCGTCACGAATTTCGTATTCGTAAAAGATATGTGTATGTGCACTCTTTACTTATTCACTCTATGCTTGTTTGCTTATTCCAATTTAATATAATAAGCAAATACCAATTGTATAATACAGGATAATGTTCTTCTGTTGTAGACTGTAGATAATAAGTTAGAAGGACAACTACTGTCAAGAATATTTATCATATTTTAATTAGTTGTGCGTGTCGGCGTGTTGTGTTGGGTAAGAGATACCCACCACATCTCATTAAAAGTAATGGTGATGAAAAGACCTAACCGTAACTCTGTTGGATCGGTTATGTTCTATAGAGGAGAATGGCGATTTCTTTACTAAACTCCTTGCAACTTACGTCACCGTTCTGAATATTTTAAGTCTATCATGTTCTAGGTGATTATTTCACTATGTGGTATAGGCATTGGTTCACTTTTTGGACAGACGACTCGGTGGTGTAGTGGCTAAGCGTTTAGCCGCGGCGCTGTGGGTCGCGGGTTCGATTCCCGCACGGGACCAATATTTGTATAGACTACAAATAATAGTTCCCGGTCTGGGTGTTTGTCCATATGCAATTCATGTATGTAAACTGCCTCCGCGACTAAGGAGAAATTCCTACAGCGGAAGGTAACGTTTTTTTTTAAAAAATAAAAAAAAAGCTTGTCGAGCGTAGGGGATTATGGCATATACTCTTTATGGGAGAGGCCTGTGTCCATCAGTGGACAGTTTACAGTAAGGTAAGTAATGATAAGGTAAGTAATAATCTCATAAATGTATAATGAATAAATATATTTTATTAGGTAGTTTAAAGAAGGTGCGTGCTATCGGAATGTAGAAAACGCGAATAGATTAAAGTGTACATCACTGTTAATATATTTATCAAAACAGATGATCTAGGCATGAGTAGGCATGTACGACGTTTACGTTCAACATTTGCATCAGGTAGGTGTGCGGAAACGTGACTTACTTGAGTAAATAATGTTATTTATATATCGTGTTTATTAAATTTACAGGCTCTTTGTTGACTGGCCTTCGTTATATAATTCTATATAGGCTAAATAGGTGTTACGTATTAAAATATTTTTTCGATTGCGTAACACTGACGTAGGTATAATACGTCACGACCACGCCTCCTGTTGCCAACGCTATGTTGCGAAAATAAAGTTTATCTTTAAGATTTACACAAACATTATCTTCTAAATTTTGTCATTAGTCGATACCTTTAAATTATTAAAATATGTAGATTTAATAAAGAAAAGCATATGTATAACAGCATATAATGAAGAGCAAAATACGATTAAACGCTGTAATTTTAGTAGGATGCGTAGTGGTTAAGATTTTTTAATGGGAAAGGCGGCAAACGACCAATAGCCTCACCTGTTCGGAAGTGATTATGTAGTATAGCGGGGCTCCGGTTACCTCATTCATCAAACGAAACGCTTTTGCGAGGTACAAGATGCCTCTACTTCATGCTGGTATTCTAAGAGGTCGTGTATTGTGTATTACCCCGGTCGAGCCGGCCCTTTCGATATTTATATAATTTTTTAAATCCAGCGCTGAATTATTAACATCAATGATGATGAAATATGGATGGAACGGACGCCTCGTGCCCCTTAGTGCTATCTGTTATTGCTCTATGTATGGGGTTGGCATGGTTAATTCATAATCTGTCAGAAAACTTTTTCAAGGCTGTTCCCTCAGTAGATTATAACATCATCCACAGAAACAAAGGACGAAGCAGATTTTCTTACGCTTAATTTATAAATTTATTATTTTCCAGAAAATATTTTACGGTTTAAATATCGCCAGACAAAAAATTATAAACAAAAAAACTGTTATGCTTTATAGGAAACAGGATCTTCTTCGATATGAGTTTCGATTGGGTAAGATTTTCAGTCAACTCCAGATCCTCAGTGTAAGCCAGGAGTGATATATTTCCATTACATTATCGACAATACGTTGCAAATTATACACGAAGTACACAAACAGCTACATTTAAAAGTACTAAAATGTCAGCGGAATAAACAATTGATTTAACGAAGTTTAACTATTTGTAATTGTGTCGCTCTGTTTTATTGCGACAATTAAAATTTAAAACACTTCCTGCATTAAACGTACTTTTGTTTTTAGGGTTGGGATACCTAATCATCTTCATCATCTTATTGTTTTCGGTTGATCGACATAACAGTAAAATGCAATAACTATTGATTGGAAGTAGTAGAATAGTGATAACAGAATAACACATTTGCATAGGAAGGTATCGAGCGTGCACGAACCACAACACGCAGTCAACAGCAATCTTTCACCATGGCAGAAAGGCGCTAGTCGGGGCTCGCACCGGGGTCACGCTTATGTCAGTTTCTCACAAGGGCAGATTAGCGAGGCAGGGTGGTGACCAAAACAAAAGGACAGAACAGTAGACGTTAAAATTTTGACGGAGACAAGACAGCAAAGTTAAAGTCTGCTGTGCTGCAAGCGATGGAGCGATCAACGAAACGAATGTTTTTATACACCACGTATGAAAATTTTAAGAACGAAATGTGATTTTTGATGAGAAAATCAATAACTTTGGGTCCCAAATGATGGCCAAGAGACTCACATATTGGCTGCTCAGTTCATATATTAGAAGAAATAAAAAATTAAGATTATTTATCCTTGTCATAAGTAAGATATCGTTCATAGAAAATTTAAGGAAGCCTTTTTATGACTTTGGTGTAGTCAAAACAAATTTCCGAAACAAAATAAATTAAAATTATGTTAAAATTCAACAACACAAACATAGTTAACCAAAGTTCAAATAGAAGCAATGACAGGTACACGTTGGCAGGTCTAATGTCCAACCGTGCTGGGTTACACTGCCCTCGCATTCACTCACACACGACTGCGGGTCGACAGTAGGGAGAGAAAGGAGGTGGTGGTGGTGGTGGGTTAGGTTAGGTTAGGTTAGAAAAATAGACTGATCAGCTATTAACTGTGCTATGCTGGTCACTGTTCTGTTGCAGCATGCGCATTCAAATAGTAGCAATACTGTTCTGCTCCCTACCCTGCCCTTGTGTAAAAGGGCCACTGCACAGGTCTCCTGTTATCAAGACGTCGCCCCGCACCGAACGAAATAATTATTGTATGCCAAAAATATTTGACCTAATGACTCTCATGTTTTATCACTAACACAATAATACAATCCTGCTGCTAACTCAGCCATGGCTTGACTTAGATCATTTTTCACTATAATTCTTTTTAAAAACCTTGGTCATAAGTCAGGATCATCATCATCATAAGGGGATCATTCTTAGGTTAGAAATTTCCAGAGCTATAATGTTTAATACATCAACTCACAATACAATTGTTTGTGGAGTTTGGTAATCTACACTATTGATAATGTGAGGATTCGGACTTGCATTGGTACTATGGTAAAGCAAATGAAAAAACAGCATGACTTTTCATTAGTTCCTCATTTTATTTTCATGATAATAGTAAAAACAAATAATCTAATGAATTAAGTTTTTAATAAAAAGGCATTGTCATTATTAGATGTATTTTGTTGCAAAATCTGACTAGAACTTATGAAATTAAAACTCAGCAGTCACTGTCAAAATCAGTAATTTCATAGGTATATGGTGGTTCCAAAAGTACTTATTAGTGGAATAAGATGAAAGTTGGGAAAACTGTGTAGCCATGAAAAGACAATAATAAGTTGATTTATGTAAATTAATAAAAAAAACATAATTATAATTTACTTGTTAACAGTTAGGTATGATGAAGAACAATTTGACATAATTTATTGAAGACTAGTCATATATTATGCTTGTTGCTCAAAATCAATTCAACAGTTAAATAAATGTCTTTGTCAAAGCTGTTTGTACAGCCTAATAATACAATTTAAGAAAAGACTGTTATTTCATAAATACAGTAAGACAGAATTTGACTTATGTTTTAAGAAAATTAACTCCATATGTATAGTCAAAATAGATTTCATAAATTCAAAAATTAATATATAACGTATATTCGAATTTTTTTTTTACAATTCTGATAATTTTTTTTTCAAAAGGTTAATCATATAATTAAAAAGAGCTTATCAGTGAATGTCCAAATTCAGCCGATAGGTTAGGAACATTTTGAACTGAACATTCAGCCGAAAATGTTAATACTTTTAAAGTTTTTATTTATTATTGTATCATTATAGACCTAGATAAATTAAAACTTAACTTTAATATTTAAATAACCAGGCTTTGTTACGTTAATGATACAAAAATGTTGGTAAAAAAACTACGTAACTACCCACGGTCGGTAACATCACGTGTCTCTTGTGCTATAAATAAAAAAAAAGTGTTAACGTAACTAATATAAAGAGACTTTAATTGCCGAAGAAGCTGCGATAATTCTTAAGTTATCAATAAAGTTCCCACTTACCTCCTTTTGTAGGGGTCCTGTGTGAGGAATGTTGGGCCCGGTATCCCAGAATCATTTCGTAATCGCCAGAATCACGCTTTAATGGAAATTGAATCTCCAGAATATGATCACATGGCTGCATAAGTTTTAATATACCGGCTACTTTCTTTTTCTTCTCCTCTATCGAAACTCTCGACTTCATGTCTTCAACTAATTTGTCTTCGATTACCTGGCATGCCCTGTGGAAGAAGTATTCCACCATATCAAAGAACCTTGGGTTTGCACTCGTTGGAATATCCTTGAGCCTCTCTGGAATTTCATGGCTTGCGTAAGTTCGGCAGCAAACGTTAACAGCTGCAGGAGCAATTCTGAGCACATTATTGACTGCTTCTTTTTGTATCGAGTTCTTAATGGGCGGAACTACTGATTTCGCAATGGTTTTTAAATGCAACATTGTGGACTAGTAATTAAGTGTTCTGGTCGGGTTTGGAATCGGGTCGCCCAACACAAAGTTAAGATACACTAATTGATTAATATGGGAATTCGATTAAATAACAGAGACGACCCGGCCCGACGACGAACTACGAGTGCCGCATAGAGTACTAAAGTACTTTTTATTTTAACTTTTTATGTAATAGTTAGGGATGTAGATGATCATCGATTTTTAAGTTTAATACATGAATGTTGTAACATCGAATCATCGATGTCATGATGCCGTGTCGTCGATGTCGTGTTACCGACATCAATTCACGCGCAAAGAAGAGAGCTAAATCCGTTGTTTTTAACCGTAATCATAAAGAACGATTTATCAAGTTCTAAATTCTTAACATAGTCTAAGATAAATAAAAAGTCGCTGTGTTACACAACAACATCATTATCATTTAAATCACTCAAGTCGATAGAAATACTTGTTTAGGTAATTATAATAATGTGTACAAAACCATCAGCAATTTGACGTATTTGTGTACGATAAATATCAAAAAATCGATGTTGTCATCGATGTTTTTGTTATCGTCTATAGCGAGAATGATGGAATGAAATTATAATTTTTAATTCATAATTTTTGGGCCTGCCGCGTAAAGTGATATCGTAACGAATTCGAGAAATTCACCAGCAAATAGTGTACTATTGACACTGATGTCCCGCAATAATATACATCATAAACTGATATATCGATACATTACATAATTTAATTTTGGTGGTCATATCCATGTAATGATATATACTAATATCTCTTATAACTCGTGCTCTAAAAAATAATTTCACAGAATGTAAATTCCTATGAGTTGTGTTAAGTATTAGAATAACATGGCAAATGAATATAATTCCAGATTAGATCACATAGATAAGTATGGATAAGATTCTTTTAATTATTTAATTAATAGTTAAATTTAAAATATTATTTGGAAATAATGAAACACATGGAGGGTAGTATTGAAGGTAGTGAACAGAACGATAGTGAGATAGGCGTGGGTAGCTCTTTACTGAATGGACTCATTGTTTCGAATAATTGAAGTGGTTCTAAAGAATGGAGCAGTAACTATGTTCAAATGCATCATTTGGAACTGAAATATTACTTTGCTCTTTAATCCGCGCAATGTACAGTACACTTGCAAGCGAGGGAGACCGAACAAGTCTCTTCGCTCAGTGATTCAGATTAATTTTTATTGAATCACTTAGCGTCTAGTAAGTGATCGAGAAACATAATACATTATAAACAAGTAAGAATGATACTAAGCTTGATGAATGTCATGCTTTTAGTTTCTTAATCATGCATGTAAACATTACCACTATGACGCCGAGCAAGTTGAATTTATCGCTTTGGTAGTACTAAATTGCAACTGCGATAAGGACATAAGATAAGTAGCTGTATCTCTCTTTTATCGTTTAAATCATATTTTTCTTTCAGTTTATTGTGATGTGATGTGCGATGTTAATAGTCTATGGGATATATACATTGATTTTTATAATAGTAAGTTATATACGCTATTAAAGAGTATAATTGCGTTTCAAGATTAACGAAGATGTTTCGGTATTTTAGCCTTTGTTTGACAGCCAAACCATCCAAAATTAAGAAAATTCCCATTTTGTCTACATATTGTTATTTATACTATTGCTACCACCAATATGTACCACTAACATTGATAAAAGTTATCTCTCTATGTATGGATTAGCATAGTGCTTCAGATTCAATTTATTTACAGACCGACACACATAAGGTAAGGTAAATTTGACAGCTCGGTGGCGCAGTGGGAAACCGTTTGGCAGCTGCACTGCCGATCGCAGACTCGATTCAGGCACGGGATAAGTATTTGTAAGGACTACAAATTATTGCCGCTGGTTTGCCTGTTTGTGTTAAATTAATTAAGTTTTTTTCTAATATCGACCTTTACGGTCAGAAATCAGCCTCTTTTAGCACAGCTTATGGTCTTTCTTTGATGAATCAGCTGGCAACTCTGATAATTACTGTTACGTAAAGGATTCGTTTCGAGATTTTCGTTGCCACAGAGTACTTTGATATCTCTTGGTGACATCTAGATTTTGAACACAACATAGACATATATAAACAAAATTATTTAACTTAAGGCCAAATTTAGATATTATGCTCGTGATGATTTGCATTTCTAGGATAAGATTCAACGCAGTCGACGAATCAACATAGTATATAGTAAGTAATTATCTTAGTTATTCCGAGGACCGGAGTTTTCGACTATATAATTATCAAGATAACAAAAAAACTTAGGTAAAGTTTGAATATTACTTTTCTTTCTATGCTCTACTTGTTTTAGTCGTATTAACTTTGTTTAAAGTTAACAGAATGACAGGTGGAGATGGAAAAAAGTTGGAAGGGACTGAAGTGTTGCCGGATGAGTTACTTCTGTACATCTTCAAATTTCTTCCCATTGAAACATTGCTGATTTGTGAGAATGTTTGCAGACATTGGAGAAAACTTGCTCATGACGCTACTCTTTGGCGACGTTTTGTCATTGTTTACTCAGGAAAGCCAGGTCAGAGTGAAGTAAGTGAGCAAAATTTGGAGATAATACAAAGTCATGGTCAATTTATATGTTGCTTAAAATTACAATATATGTACAGTTACCAAGATATCAAATTAATTATGGAAAAATGTGGTAACCTTGTTTCTATAGAGTTAGTTATGTGTCGACTAAATAAGGAATTTGAAGATGATTTAAAAAAGTGGCCCAATTTGAAGAAAATTAACTTAAAAAATTCTCTATTGTTGAGTAAGGAGGATATGGTAATTAATTATGATAATTTTAAAGGCCTTACTTTCTTGGCTTTATCTGATTTTGGCCTTTCTTCAAAAAATTGCAATTCCTTGTTACATTGCCTATACCTTAATCATATTCTTATTGAAAAAATAAAAAACCTCAGAGTAGATTATTTGCAAGAATTAATTTCATGTAAGCAAAAAAGTCTTATAACTTTGCATATTTATGGCGGTGAATTTATTGATGATCATTGCTTGAATTTGATATCACAATGTTCATTATTGAAAGATTTGGCAATAATAAGGTGTGAAAATCTTACTGATAAAGGTTTAATATCTTTGGTAAAATTGACGAAAATAGAACATTTACAGATTTGGAATAATATAAATTTTTCAGAAATAGTTTTGCTTAAAATGTTGAGTGATCCAAATTTAATAACATTACAGAGCTTGAGCCTCTCCCGTATAAAAAATATTTCACCAGTAATAGTAGATGTTATATCAGAATACTATAAAAATTTAAAATTTTTAGCTTTGTACCAATGTCCAAGAATTATAAACACTGATTATGAGAAACAGTTAAAATCTAAATTTCGAAATATTGATGTAGTCTTATATTGATTTCCTTCATTCACAGGTTTTTCATTTACACATACACATGGGTTAAAATTTACTAAATTGTGTATATGTATATATATTATCTTCATAAATAGTATAAAACAGTGTTGCAATCAATGTTTGGCTTGCAAGTGAATTTCAATGCAGTATTCTTCCTCATTTAAAATATTTCACTGTACTTAAAGCTTAGGATTGCTATTAGTGTATACCTTTTATTTTTTTTTCTGATGATTTAGAAATTATTTATATGTGTATTTAAGAAGAACACAAGATTTTAAAACCTAATTAGTATATTCACAATTTAAAAGGAACTGTATATCGCATAACTTAACATATTTTAAGAGATATAATTACTTACTTAAGATTGGTTACAATTCTTTATGCATATTATAAATTCATGACATTCTATTTAAAATCACAATTTTTAATTACAGTGTTCTTAATCAATTTTCATATTAGATTGCTCATTTCTACATTTTATATTATTTACTATATGGGAAAAAAATTTGTACAATTATATTACATAAATACTTCTGTGTATTATAATTAGTTTTAAACCTTACTAATATGCATAACATGTGAGTGGGTATATATTTTAGATCAAAATTTTGAATAGAATTAGAAACATCTAATTTATCAAAATTAATGCACAACAAGGACACTATATTATGTAGAAAAAATGTATTAATTGGTTAACAAAATTTCGAAGAAAAAAAGGGTTTTAATGTTTTTAACAGTCAATGAGTCATGAAACATTTAATTACTTACTTTAAATACATAATTATGCAGATTATCAAACATTTGTTTATATTTAAATAATAAACTAACTGGTCAATAATATTTTTAACTGCTTAAAGGTAATTATAGACTGAAAATACATTGTTCACTGAAATTTATAGCATGATATAAAAAGTGAAAACAATATTACTAGGTTGTTGTGGTAAAATTATATCAGAAATTGATAATAAGATAAAGTACAAGAATTCACAAAATATCTTAACTAAATATTTACAAGAAAACCAAAATAAATAAAGATGAATACTAATGTTTGTTCAGTATTAAGTATAACTGGAATTATAAATGTAAGCAAAAATAAATTAAAGACATCACTCATTTTCTTTACCTGTGTCTTCGTAGTAATTTTGATGAAAATAGCATAAATGTTGAAGCTCAAGTGAGATTGCAAAGACATAGATGCTTCTAGCATAAATACAACAATAGTGTGATATCCATACAAATAGATGAAATGATTTAATTATTAGAATATTGTTTATTTTGTTATTAGGTTTTAATGAAATGCTCGACTGTTATTTGTCTAAAAACCTTGTATTTTCTCCACTATCTGGTGTAAATTGTATAAAAATATATTTACAGCTACATTACAAATTGTTTTTATGTTTTTAAATATTATCACAGGAAAACAAAATAAGCCATGTCATATCTAACAGAAAACAGGTAAATTTTCAGTAAAGAGGTTTATTTATTTATTTCATTAATTCAAAATTAAATGATCTACCCTTTAATTCTTTAACAACAATTAAAAAGAAATATATATTCAGTATATACATATTTTATACCTTTCTTCGCCAACGGCCTCTTTATAGTTTACTGCTGAACATAATGGTCGTGCTATTCTTGACAGGCGGGTGTTTAATCGTAGTATTGGAACGCTGCTGCACGTTATCGATCTGCATATTTTCTGACTGGTATTTTATGAGATGTTAATCCGACTTCTGTTGGACGCAAATATTTTTCGAAGCTTTTCCTTTAGTTGCATCTGTCACCCACGGAAAGAAAAGGAGTGGCAGACTCTTATACCGCCACAACACGTCAACATATTTAATGAACATGAATCGTATAACCGACCGATAATGCAACAACAATGTCAAATAAGTCGAAAATAAGACCGTGCGCTAGCTATCTGGAGTGTAGAGTCGGCGGCAGAGGCGCTACGGACATTGCAAACAACGCTATTATCGGTATCTATAACAAAACAATAGGTTACTAAGATATCTAATCCATTATTCGAATTTGTTACATCTGTAAAACCGAAATCCTACTTACCTCATCCTTAAAACTTAGTACTTAAAAAAGGTCACGCTAGCTAGTTTAGTATCGTGCGAGTTATATGAATCGCGAATACACATACATTTAGACGTGACATTCAACGGCTTAGCATGAGTCAAACCAATCTCGTCTGCAACGTTTCGTCGCGTTTGCGTTGCGGAGGAGTTGTAATGTATGCAAAACCATTAGATACGTCACTCTAACACGCGTTGCAGCAGCGATGCGTCCCGCCGTACAAGTATACGCAGTGCTTCCCGCCTACAGCACACCTACGCTCCATGATGTGACGTCGGACACCACGCAGACATGCTGCATACGTGTTGGTAGGCGAAGCGCGACGCATCTTTGACGTAGGACGAAATTTTCAAAATATCAGCTATTTGATGTGCCACATAGGGTTACACATGATTATTGAAGGAATATCCCACGACGGTTTTCGTTTCAGGTAGCACATATTCTAAGTAACCAAACCGGTGACCAAAAGTTACGGTTAAAGAAAGAACTTTTTTTATTGATTCTAAATTGCTGATAAGGTAAGGGCAGCAAAACAAAAATTTCATATCACTGAAATGCGCACGCTTCGTTGGGCGGATGGAGTCAGTCACAGACAATGATAAAGTACGTAGCGAATACATAAGGGTAGTTAAGGTAAGGCAGGCCACAGACTACTTGCTCACTGAGGAATAATGTACCAAATGAACAACATATAGGTGAAATGTGTCAGTAATAGAATATAAAACATAAAATCACAAGTGACACTACGGGAGTGGTAACAATATTTATTTATTTTGGGCCTCCGATCAAGGCCTATGCCTAATGGTTATTTAACTGAGATACACATTTTAAAATGAAGCATGACGCAGCAAGCGATTCGACAAAACAAATATATCAATCGCATTATTGTCACTGATTATTAAACAGTTACTACATAATCAATTCATAGAAAATTTAGTATGCCTTCTGCAATATTAGTCTACTCTGTCATTGACCCCTAAACGCTCTTGATGATGTGATGCAAGGGCGTCAACTTTGACAAAATAGTGTTCCACGATGTTCATACATCTTGTTTGTAATTCCTTAAAAAAGTTACAAGTGTTTTATTTTTATAAGTACAATATTTTATAAATAATTTTTCTTCTTTGAATTCACAGTTGAGTTTTAGTACGGCATGCAATTAGTTAATTAATGAAAAGTTGTAATAAATGTATTCTTGTGGGTAATACGATAATAAGCTTTTACGTAAACCGCCCGATAGCGCGTGCGCGCTTGTGACATCCCGAGTCGAGATTGTAAACCGCAAGAGGTCTGAGTCCAACGCCGTCCGAGCGCTCCCTAGAACAATAACGCGCGAAAATGCATGAAGAGACGGGGCCCTGCTATTCCATTTTGATAAAAAAAAAACGGTCTGTTATATTCACTTAAAAACTGATATAAACTTATATTAACATGAACCAGATACGATTTTATATTAAGATGGAATAAAGATAATTTAAATTAATATGGTTAAAACGATAAAATTTTGTTCAATGACTTATTTAAACAAATATAATATAGGCTTAAATAAAATGTTCTCTGTTAAGCATACCTAATTTTTGGAAATATATCAACCAAAGAAAAACTAGTAAAACTAAAGTTGTTAGTAACCATTATTTGTTTGTTTGCGTGTTGAATTAGGTGATTTTGCTCTAAATGTAAAAAGGTATTTTTATTATTTGAAATGAAACTATTATTTACGGATTTTCTGGAGTTTAATTTTTGCGCACGTTCTGCGTAGATAGGACCAAAATGAATAAATGAATGTTGAAGATAGCCCGTGTTGACTATGACATCCGTACGTCTAACACCTCAGTTACCCCGTGACCACAGCTGCTGTAAACCAGTCGAAACGACGGGAATATAAAAACAAAATTAAACGCGATAAAATCGGTATATAATAATTTCATTTCAAATGTGTAGTGCTCGCGTAAATACAAGTACAATGGTAAAAAACATATATTGTTTAACTGTTGTTTGGCGCCATGGCATTTAAGTCTACTTTATATAATAATGACGTTGAGCACGGGGACATGTTTCAGTTGACAAAATGTCAAATGAGCAGGATACATTAGTGTAGTTTCAGATAATAAACTTAGGCCTTTGCCCAACAGTGGGTTATGTTATGCTGCTACTTTTTTGGTTTTCAATTCTAACACTATTACTTTGATCACACTACTAGATCTTAGTACAATACTAGATTAGAAGTATTTGTGTTTTATTCTCAATAAAAATAATATTAGGAGTACATCAACTTATTTATATAAAAATATTATGACTACAGATATAGAAATGGCTTCCTTTATAGCTCATGACGCTCGGCATAAATGCCATACTACAGGAGTTAAATGGATTTGACTTCATTGCCAGTAACCTTTAAAATTGTGAATTGCAGTTTTTAGTGATGATATACACTTTTATGGTGTTAAAAGGAAACATGGAGAGCTTCCTGCATGTTTGATAAATGAGGGAGAAATAAACTACCTTTATCGGTTATGTGAAGTCTGCCAACATGCACTGGATCAACAATGCGGACTCTAATAATAAGACAAGGTCTTACTACTGCAGTTGGGACATTTATACTCGTTTCTTCTCCGGCAGAGGAACCTTATAACGAAACGGGGAAGAATAAAAAAAAATTTTTGTGTGAAGTGATATTTATGTCCCTACGTCGAAGAAAAATTTTTTTGCATTTGATTTTTTTTTGATAATAAATAATAAAATGAATGGCTTCTTTTGTAAAAATTGAGTAATTCTGAAGCAAATTAATAATTTACAAAAGATCAGGAACGAAAAATACAATTTTTATAATATTTTAACTTTCTCTACTCAAAAACATTTTATAGGTGTTGCTTGTTAAGTATGGGTTGTTAACTTTAAATTTATTTTGTGATGAAATTCTTAACTCTAAGAATGGTCTAACTATTAAGATCTACAATTCTGTAAATAGACTTACTACACAGTATATATAAAAAAAATTATCATCGCTTGCGTCCTCGCATGAACTGAAGTGCTTTTTGCATGAGGGGTGCTTTCTTCGGTTTGTTGAAGGTGGAGGAAGAGACTGGCGTAGCGGGAGGGGGCCGAACAGATCCTCCTCGGAGAACATTAGATGCTGTGGCCAGCGAGGCCACGCGGGCCGCGGGACTTGCTGTTGAGGCATGTGCTGTGCCATGTTGTGCCTGCAAAAACAATAACAAAGCAATCAGAAGTCTTCTTTAAAAGCCTTAATGGTAATAGAAAATTGAGCGCATGTGGGAGAGCATTCGAGGGGTTTCGTACTACTTACTACAATATCATTATATTATTATAAACTTAAAAAACATAATGGAATCTGTATAAAAATTCCAACAATATACAGTGCTATGGCCAATATTTTTTATCTAGGATACCGATGGGTTCAACTGAGATGAGAGTTTTCATCTCATGAAATTCAAATCAATGTCATGGGCTTATTTAACTCGAAAGAAGCCGCGCATAAAACCTGGTTTATTATGCGGTAAAATGACACGGAGAGGCCTATGTTCAGTAGTGAATTTCAATAAATGAATGACACAGATGCTCTGTGCACGAATCTAAAGCGTATTCAAAAAGGATCCTCTTTTTTGAATATTGTTTAATATAAAAAAGGATTGCTTGAACAATAAGTAAGAAGAAAATCAAATCGACCTAGAGCAATCGTTATAATTGATTTTTCCATACTCACTTGTTTTCGCGCAATGTTCCGTGGTGGCTTCACTACAGTGTCAACATACGCCATTTTGGTTTGTTTAATAGGTGCTTTCTTTGCTTCTTGAGCAATCTTTATATTTGCCGTAAGTGATTTCAACCTATGTTCCTGTTCTTCTTGGCATCTCTGCATAATTTAAGGCAAAGTTAATCAACATCGCACAGTTATGCAATAAAAGATAAGATTGATAAAAACACACAGCTATGCTGTTTTCTTTTTATATTGATTTGATAGTTATTAGATAGTTATTTTGCATAGTTATTAACCAACTTCTAACTTCATTTACTCAAGGTTAAATAGTTTATTAACTTGAACATTATCCACTTAATAATAGATTAGAATCTTGACGGTTATAATCTTATTGCAAACATTTATTCAATTATGTATTTGACCTGACCATACAAAGAATTACTGAATAGGTGAATAGGCAGGATATGGTACAAGCAAACGAGACAAGGATTGTTTTTAGTATTATTTGAATTAGAAAAATCACAAAAATTCATGTTTTTGAAAAAAAGAAAAGGTAGAAAATAGGAAAATATTACCATATACATTTCTCTCCACGTCTCCATCTCTTGTCTCTGTTTATTGCGAAAATGTTTCTCGCAAAACTTCTGCCACAAGTGATCTGTATCCTCCATTAGGTAAGGGTTGTAGTGTTCAAGCATAAACAGCTGTTGCGGTGTTGCTCTATCGACAACTGGCTTCAAGATCTCGTATGGCACACCACCAGTAAATTCAAGAGCTTAAAAATACATTAATGATCAAATCATACAATAAGAAGTTAAAAAATGTGAGAATATGGAACAAAAACATAACAATCATTATGGCGCAGCAAAAATAATAGAGCAGTTGATGATTGATAATTTCGTAGCTGCCTCACACCACTCTTACACTCTGGTGGCCAATACTGCTATGCAGCTAATATAAGTTCTCAATCTTCTCAAATTAGTCAACCGCTGATAGAGATATATAACCAAAAACAAAACAGCCTCAACAGAATGTCAAAATCAGTATTGAATGCATTGCTAAAATCTTACAATACCAATACAGTGAGCGGCTTACTATCAATGCCTTGTTGAACGTCGTCAGTAACTTTAACCAGTGCTATAGTGGAATTATAAGCTGACCCGAAGTGTGTTGAAGGGGATTCAAAAAGAAATTTCTGTAGAACTAGTTTCTCTGGGGCTTTGAACAAGAACGGGAGAATGAAGATGGGACGATAATGGGAAAAATGCTAAACATGGGCCTTTTTAAGGTGAGGAGTTACTAATGCACTTTTCCAAGCTTCAGGGAATTAAGACGTAGAGATAGATTTATGATATGGATACGAATAGGAGTTTCAAATTCAAGGATAGGTGCGATATGTAACGACTAACGCTGTCATCACCCATGGTATTAGACGTGACAGACAATACTTTCTATTTCCATGCAAATCTATCTTCACTATGCTCCAACTTCATTAGGAAGCCATGATTAAGCCAAAATATATATTCGTTGTCTTTTCGGCTGTCATATTCGGGCTGGAATTCGTGAAGTCTGTTTACTAGACACTTTGTGATGACTTAAAGCCTTTAAATTGTGTAAAACATATGAACAATTCGCGTTTCTCTGCGTATTAGCTTATAACTTTTAAACTTTTAAGTGCATTTCAATGCAGATTTACCATCATTTAGAACACTTCATGGTTTATATGTATATAACATTTTGAAATTTAGTTTATTTATTACAGATCTATCTGAGCTACGTCGGCGTACGCAATTCACTAGTAAATAAAAAACAATGTAATATAGTAAACATAAAATCTTACAATGCAATTGTTAAATTTTGCATGTTTTATGTAGACGACAGAAGATCCGATAGCCTAGTTAGGGCCACTAGACCCTGCCTTCGAAGGTGACAATCGCAGGTTGGAATACTTCAAGGGAGAAACATTTATATGTTTTATTAAATGTTTGTACCAGTCGTGGATATCAATTGAATATAATAATATGATTGTTTATCTATGTAGAAAAAATTCAAATTATAAACATATAGGAATCTTTGCAGATATCTATGCATTCTTCGGAATGCAGTCGGCTGCAGTCACCGCTTCCCATTCCAAATCTCGCATAATAATGTATACAAGAAGACGGTAAGAATATAATAAATGTCTGTAAGTCGGTTCGAATTTGAATGTATGTGGTAGAGCTTTTCCTGCTGCTCGAATGGGCTGGCTCGACCGGGTTGGTACCACAGCCTCACTGAATACCGGCGTGATGTAGAGGCATCTTGTGCTTCTCCGTTTCGATCGGTGAGTGCGGTAATCAGAAGCCCACTCCCCCTCCCCATCCTCCCGCCCTTCTCCCAAATATCCTCAAAGGCCATCAGCGCACCTGCAGGACCTCTGGTGTTGTAGATGTACGTGGGCGACGGTAATTACTTAACATCAGGTGAACCGACTGCTCGTTTGCCGTCTTTTCGATAAAAAAAATCTTAGCCGAATTCAACATTTATGCAATATAAAAATCACATGTCTGTTTATAGATTTTAGGGTCTTGTTTGCGTTCGTCTGACAGTGCATCCTCTGATTTTATCTCATAAGCGTTTCATCAGCTATGTGAAGATAAAAACGAGTGACTGCCCCATGCATTTGCGTATACATTTGCGGCACTATACAATATGGGACGCAGCTTATTAAATTATAATACAGTCCAAGATATTTATATATTTACTATTCATTACTAGGGTATAAGTAGTTAGAGATTTATGTAGTTCCACTATTCAAAACTCACCATCAATGTGTTCTTGAAGGATATGAACACACATCTCGTACAAGGTTGGTACTTTTCCGAAAATTTTATTACCAGAGTACACCTTCGTCCTGAAAATGTTCTTTTAGTTAGCATAGTTTAAGAGAGCTTGTTATAATTTATTAATGATTCTAATAATAAATAACGTACCTTAGGTTTTTAGAAGATATGACGTGACTCATGGCATCGTCATCTGTAAAGTGCGGCAGCAGTTTAGGCGGAGGTCGCGGTTTGTAATTCGGTGAGATTTCTGGCAGTGCGGAGATTTCCAAAGCCGGTAAAGGTGCGAGTTTGGCAGACGGTGACAGTAGCGACGCCGGACTTAACTATAAATTGGTTAAAACATAGAATGAGCACTATATAAAGTATAGAAGTAACGATAACTTCATATATGTTTAGCTAGTTTCTGTTTATGGACATTTGCAATGTATTAGCAAGAAATAGACATGCAGTCAACTTGTTTAACATGAAAGCAGCCGTCTAAACATTTTGAAGGCGTTTGAAAATATGACATATGATTTCATGAACTTAATTGTCATTTACAAAGATTCTATGTTAAAAACGGCCCATCTCCACCATACTTTCCATCTTGACAGAATATCATATTTTTTCTCTATCAATACTACACGGCGTTTAATTTTTGGCATACAATTTTCATCATATCCATATAATTTATTTTCATCATAGTATTCAATATGGATTTGATGTATACAAAGCTGTCAATAGTGTGAATTCCCTGACACGTAGAAGACTCTGAGAGGTGTCCCACTCGGACTACTACAATAAGTATGGTCCCATGGTCTCGCACTCAGCTCTTTAATCGCTGAAAATCTTCCATTGATTATCCACCCCCTTGCAGGACATAATTTGAATGTCCTCCCGTGACCCGTGTGCTTCACAGCACCCGAAACGTTGGTATTATTACGTACAAGTACAAGTAAATAATAGAATGTAATAATATACTACTTACTATTATTTAATAAATAATAGTAAGTAGTATATTATTAGTAATTAAATATTCTCTTATAATCAATTTTCGGTAATTTCAGAACCACAAGTGTGTGTATATATGCAAGCATATTAGTATGCTCCATAATGGGGTGGTCAGAGGTTAAGACATTTATTTTTAGTTGCTTCAACACAATTTTCACCAGAGCGCCTTTTTGGACCAATGTGACAAAGTGGTGATTTGTTTGCTTGTCTTCTACTGTATTAATGAGTATGTGTGTCTGTCTTCTACTGCCATAGTGTCTAGAGGCCGACAACACAAATTCATTACCTACATGAGGTAGCCCTTTACCTCTACATAGTGAACCGAACTTGATTCAGAGGTAGATGGCACAGGAAAACGGTGAATAAACTAATTTTAGCACATTACATAATATAATTTCATGGCAGGTTTGCTCATCATACTCGAGATGTTGTTCCTCATCGCGAGACTAAGGTTCGACAAATCGGGATCGATATTTCGCTATCATTCGCTAGAACCTCGTTTGTTTGCTGGCAGGTTGTACCACGTGCAGGTCAGCTTTGGCATTTGCACAATGAGATGGTATATTATCCCTTACACTTAATTTTATCCCAGAAATTCATTTTGGTTTTTGATGGCTCTATCTTTGAGAGGACTATGCTCAGCAGTGGACTAAAATAGGTTGATGTAGTAGTGCTAATAATCTAAATATATATAAGGCAGAGTCGTGGTAGCCTAGTGTTCAGGGCGCTCACTTTAGTTTCATAGTTTCGTAGAGAGTGAGTAGCCTGGGTTCGATCCCCGAAAGTCGTCACCACTATAATTGTCAATTATTTCGAGGATATGTGAAGTCCCTTGTGTGGTGGGCCGTTCCCGGCTCCAAAACTCCCCTTAGATAGGAAGAGTAGGCCTTTGCCCCGCAGGGACAGACTGCTACTTTACTTATCTTTATATATTGGATTACCTGTGTCTTGGTAACTGGATTATGATGAGATACATATATGTATGGGTATATTATCATATATAAACAACCATGACTCGGGCACAAACATTTACATTAATCATATAAATATTTTCCCCTAGTGAGATTCGGACTCATAACCCGCAGCTTCGAAGGCAGAATCACTACCAACTGCCGTCGAAAATAAAATGTTAAAAAACCATAATAGAAATCGTCTTCTGCTTAATAAAACTCTAACACTGACTGTCACACAATGCACAGTTGGAAGCAGTAGCTCTAGAAGCATGAAAGTTCCTTATATGAGACAGATGAGAACTAAGAAATAATTATTCATTGCCTAAGGTGGTTAAAGAGGGCATGAAAGTTTGAATGGAAGTTCGTGATTTTTGAAGTTAGAAATGTGGCTGTATAATTTCGTAGTTACCGATAGACTAGCCGTTTGCCTAATGGGATTTACCAGGCTAGCAATATTTTAAAGATCTAAGAGTCAGATGGCAGCAAACAAGCAAGACTCAGGGGAACAAACAGACATTTCTATATCTAATCTGAAACGTCTAGTTTGACTAGGCGACTAATAAATCATCACCTTTATTACTATTTATCATATCTATACTAGCATATACAATTCTTCGTATGTGATATTGATGAACAAAGATGAAAAAAGAACTATACGGATTTGAATGAAATTTGGCAGAGATGTAGACTATGCATTGAAAAAGGATAAGGATAATTTTATTCCAATTGATAGTTCTCTTAGGATTAAGTTTGTGCTCAAACAGGCGATTCCGTCGGTAGCTGCTAGTTTATATTTTAAAAATAGAAAGTGATTTTCTCTGTAAACCCGAAAACTGGATTGATTGAAATAATTAATTGCCAATTATCTATTATTTATAATATATTATATTATATTAAGTAATGTTTTATTAAAACAGTATGGTTCCTTAAGATATAGATTTATCAATGAGAACCACAGAGGGTTGCATGTTAACATTAAGGCAAGTTATTACTTACATCGGGAAATGAATTTGGTGAGTGAATGTCTTTTGTTGTTGCAGGTTTCTTTTTAGGTTTAGAGGGACTTATCATTCCTAGAGCTTCAGCAAAACTGGCACCTGTAATGTACAAGAAAAGAACACTTAATGATTGTTATCAAATAATAATATTCTGAGAACAATTGTAGTATATATATGTAGTCAACATATATACATATATATGTTGGTTTCTCAGAAAAGTAACAATTTTTTTTTATCTATATTATCTATATAAATCATCATAAGCGCCAATAGCCGAATGGGTTAGGGTGCGGAATACAAAACAAGACATCGTAAGTTCGAGCCCGCCATTCGACTATTGTCTTGAACCACTTCAGATACTAGCTGTAATGCTTAGTTGGAGGGTTAAAAGGAATATTAGTAATGTTAGTTAATAAATAGCATTGCCAGTATTGTTACTAAAAAAAAATGAGATGATATTCCTGGTTTTAATCATCAACTGTTGTTAGGAAATAACATATTCTTTACAGTTAATCAAGAGCTTTATTTATTCTAGTTTTTGTCCGCGGCTTTTCCGCGACAAGGTTCAAGGTATTTTCAGACAAAATCAGGATAGCAGTTTAACTGGTGAAAAGTAACAGACAAACGGCCGAAGTTAATTTCGCCATGAATATAGGCTATTTGGCAAAGGCATACCCATTGCCACATCGCTCGCAGAACTGGCAAACATTAGGGAAAAAAGATTCTCGAGTGCAGCCACATACAAGCAAACACAGTGGGGAACGACCCCCACAAGATGGAGTGACGACTGCGCAGTGTTGCGGGAAGTTGATTGATACAGGTGCCTCAGGACCAAGCTTTGTGGCAATCTTTGGGGGAGGCCTATGTTCAACAGTGGACTTGTGATAGACTGAACTGATGATGATGGTACCCACCGAATAGCATTATCTGGTACAATGCTTCAAAATACCTAGTACTTATGGCCTTTTGTAATGAGTTTAGAGTTCTAGCTGATAGTGGCAATAACACAGATGCAACTTCTATAGGGTTGTTGTGTCGCACTTGTGACACCATCTATTGCTGTTGTATCGGCTTTACTATCAAGCCTCTAATAAGCTAACATCTACGTATAGTTGTATGTTTTGATTGGTTGGCAAATATGCAACTATGACACCAACAAAAAGTTGTTCATAAAAGTGAAAGTGATTACATACCCGACCCACAATCTATTCCATCTTCACTGTCTTCACTATTACTTATTTGCGATTTTTTCTTTGGTATGTCTTCTTTTATCTTACTAGTGCTGGATTTGTTTGATTTAGATGATGATGAAGAACTTGTATGTTTCTTCTTTTATCAACACTTTTTTCATTGTCTTTTTTCTCTTTTTCATATTTATCACTCTTGCTACTTTTTGAATTGCTATCAGTAGAATGTTTTCTATCACTTTTTTGAGTGTGGTCTGTATCTCTAGATGTACTATGCTTATCTTTTGACCTTTCTTTACTAGACGAACTATGTTTACTGCTACTACTTTCTCTTAGCTTTTCATTTGATGTATCTTTATCTAAAGAATGTTTATGTTTTTCTTTTTTTTTATCTGTTACATGTTTGTCTGATGTGCCAGAATGTTTCTCAGAGTGATTTTTATGTTTGTCAGTATAACTTGTGTTTTCTTTTTTTGAACTACTTCTGTGCTTACTTGAAGGTTCTTCATTTTTCTTATCTTTATCCGTAAATTTTTGATTTGATGATTTAACTTGTTTATCAGAACTGCTTTTTTTGTCTTTTGTAACAGATTCATTATGTGTATTATTCGATTTTTCGGTTGAAGATGTTTTCTCGTGTTTTTTTGATTCAGACCTGTGTTTTGAATGTGTGTCGGAAGATTCGGACCTGTGTTTTGAATGATTGTCGGAAGATACAGACCTGTGTTTTGATTGTTTGTCAGACGATTCATATGGCTTTTCAGGCATAGAATTAGTTTTATGATTTCTCTGATTACTTTGTGATGACTGCTTAGAGGAGGATGATGATTTTTCTAGTTCTTTTTTTTCTTCTTTAATTTTATGTTTAGCTTTTCTGTTCTCCTCAGAACTTTGTGACTCATCTGATTCACTATCTTCTGATTGCGAGATATCTGTGTCTTGAGTATCACTTTCACTATCGGTTGGTTCAAGCTTAATTTCTTTACTTTTGTATATGTCATCACTGTCGGTAGAGTGTTTAGATTTTTTATTTTCAGGTTGCTCTTCCTGTAATACGTTAATACAAAAATTATGTAAATTATGTTAAAACTTGATAAAATCACGAAAAATAATATAACGTAAAAAATAAAAAATGACCCAATATTGATTTACTCTAAACAACATTGATAATTAAATACATAACAAACCTCACTATTGTGATATTTTCTTCTACTTCCACTGTAATCACCATTCATATGTTTATGTTTCAGGTACTCTCTGGATTTTGATAGTTTCTCATATTGGTCGAGTTTACTTTTCGATTTTGTTGCACTGTCTTCACTATCCCGTTCATTAATATCACCATTGTAGTTTGAAGCTGATATAAATAAACAACTAATGTTTAAAATATTTGTAATTTATTAAAGTTACTGTTTGGTTAAGCCATGTTCTATAAATTCTAGTCTAAGAGAAAACGCATAATGCAAGTGAGTGAGTGAGTCATTTAATTCTATTTAATTGTTTGCAATCGAAAGAAAGCAATCTAAGTCCAAAATTGTAGGTAATGTTATTAGTAATATTTATAATGAGAAGTATGGCATTACTGTCATGTTTCTGTCCACAATGAAATATTATGGGTCTTTTTAATGATTAGTACCTAGAAAGTCTTCTATAAATTGAACATATTGAGATATGAGATCTCCTCCGTACAAGTTATCATACATTGAGTAGAAACTTTTACTAAAATATTATATATTTTCTGCTAAAAAAGTAATATTGTATACAATAAGTTTTTACAGGCTTCTTTTAATTGCATTATAGCTAAGCATATCAAGACAATAAAAGTTATATCACAGTAAGGTTAGAGTAAACATAATTCTCTAGGAGCAAGCATCAACTAATTATCTCAATATTTGGCCAATAACCACAAAACCAAGTCCTTTGGTTAGCTAAGATCAACAAAAACAAAATATATTTTGATCGGAAATAAAACTATTTTAGTAACAAGTAATAAATAAAATTTTAGATAAATTCAATCAAACTATTGAACAATATTTCAGCATCATTTTGAGAAGATATTTAGCACATGCAAGTTAATGTTGACAAATAGCAGCACAACACATGATAAAAGGCATACCATGAGATACAAAAATTGTAGTTATTATTTTCAAGCTAATTCAGAAAGAGGATTTAAGAAATATGATGAATTAAAATAATTAATTTCTAATTTGTGTGCACACACATTATATTGTTCATATCTAATAAAATAATTCAAGAATAAGTAAGCTTTATATAGACCCAAAAAGAAAACTCATGAGTATGGTAGCTCACTGTCATTCCTGTGGTCACCTTCTTGATCGCTTTCTTCAGCTGCTACCATCACCTTCCATTTGTAAACAAGGGCTCGGGCAGCTTGACCCACATCCCCAGACTCTTTTCGCAATGCATTTACTGTTCGTCCAACTCCCGTCTCTTGCAGATGTTGAACTGTCACATCCAGATGAAACAGCTTATCAATGCATTTCAAAATCTAAAAATCAAGAACTATTATAAAATTTCTATTTATTACATTTTTATAATAAATGTTTGTTTATAATTTACCTACATACTGCATAGATTGGTAGTTAGAGTACTTGAATGAATTCTGGGTTTGCTAGAGCCAATATTTGTGGAATTACAAATTATTATTTCATGGTCTGGTTTTTGTATTGTACCTCTTGTCACTACCATTGCATCTGACCCTTCCCTAAATCTAACATAATATAGACTATTATATTAGCTATGGGAAGGTTAAGTCAAGTAAGAGCCATGTTTGTTTGTGCACTAATTGCACTATACTTAAACCACCACCACCAACATTATGCACAGTTGACACCTATCAATAGTAATAGGAAGTTGTCACCATGGTTGAAATCAGCCAGGAGTAACCTGAACTAACACCCATGACAGATCAGGTTACACACCTACAGGCATCTGACACCCATGGGGTTAAAGAAAGCAATTAAAGAGGGATTTACATTAAAAAAAAACTAGTATATGTTTCTGAAATATTGAATAAACAACAAACTTTTCTTAGGAACATCCAGATAATATTTCAAAAACATGTAATCAAATAAATAATTCTCCTTAATCCCTATAATAGTCCTATCATGCATAGCAATGTTTACACTAAACAGTTTGCATCATTTTTATTACTTAAGTTTGGTTAATAACTATAATGCTAATAAATTGATCGGGTGCTTGCTTATAGCCAGATAAAAAAGCCAATGAAATCATCATAGCAACAAAGGATCTTTAAATTGTTTTTATGAATATTCCTTAATTATTTTCTTTTCGATAAAACGCATAATTCTTTTTACGACTACGAATTTATATGATCCACGAATTTCAAATAATGCACCTATTAAATATGAATAATGCATACTATGAACTGTGTAAAAAATCTTCTGCAGAAAGTTTGACAGATTATAATGCTATGTGGTCATGTGGCTAATTATTTAGCTAATTCTAGGTTTATATCATTATTTAGTGCCTTCCTAAAAGCACATTTCCTAATTTTACAAATTGAGGAGAAATTACTTTGAGGTAATGAGCGCAATTGAATATTATGATTTTAAAATAATTAAGAAAATTATAGATGTAAGACTCAAAAACTGAACTTACTTTCTGTTCATCATTTGGATATTTTTCTATGGCATGTTGATAGTGTTTGATCAAATCCAAAACGGACGCCATAACCCTTTACTTTAATTATAAAAAATTTTAGGTTTGTAACATTAGAAAATTAATGCCAGCTGGTATACGAGCACCATTTTTGTCACACACATGTCAATTGTCAATGACGTATTGACTAGTGAGGTAGTAACCACAGAACAGTGATGTTATACAGTGGTCCAATGAGTCGCTAAAAGCAGGTATTTGGAAAAAGAATTTGGTACACTCACATCTTTTATATAGAATTACTGACGTATAGATTATGGCATTAGAGAGTTAAGAGCTCAGATTAAGTACTAATAGATGTAGCACTCGTCTCTTACTCATAAAACTGATAGTAGCCAACAAAAGCCATGCTCCCATATTTTAGGGAGATTGAACCTTTGATAATTATGGTATAAAAGTAGAAATAGTACCTACAATAAAATTCTTAATATTTTAATTTAAATTTCTTTGGTTTACATTAAAAAAATTATAGGAAATTAAACCTTAAAGTACAATGGTTTTGAATTTGAATTCTAATTTCGAGTACTGAAGGTAACGGCCTAAAATTACCTAAGATTTTTTTCCCAAGATTCACGTAACAGCGTTTCATATTACATTTTTTTTTGTTCGGTAACAAAATGTTTGGTACTAATGTATTAGTGTGATCTGTACTTAGATTCGAGGTTATAGCTTTTTCAAATACATCAAATATTTTTTAACTTTATTTAATGAGTTTTTAAATATCACCTTAATTCAATAACTTAAAATACTAGTCAGTCATGTTTGAGACTGAGATTAAATAGTGTTTGTGGAGTTATTATTAAAATATATCAAATTTACTTTTGTCGATTATTGTTTTCGATCATTATGATTAAAAATTAGTTTTCAGTGAATTTGTGCGAAACATGTATATAAGTATAAAGTCCATATTTAGTGTGCATAATAAAAAGACATAACATTTGACATAATATACAGACCGCCGTTTTGGGGTGTCCATCTACAGAAAACGCTAGATCCCACATACTGTACTATATTGGTACTGATGGCACGGAGATATACACGTAATGTAGTGTTATGTTAATGATATAATTACTAGTATTTTGTCTTTACGCCTTGAGTTACGTCCAAAAATATTTTGATGTTTTGTTAAGTGATAGATTTGAAAATATTATAAATATGTTGCAGTAGGGTCGAACCCTGGTTTATCGAACGGTAGAATTGGCAAAAAGGTAAAAAACATTTACCATCAAACCGTCACGAAAAAACTACTAATACACTTCAAAAATAGTTTTATATGGAGTGAATAAAAAAAGGATATAGGTATGTTTATTACTTATTTATATGTTTATGCAAAAAAATTATTGGTCTATCCGACTAAAATATAGTATTTTAGCGTACTATGTATTTCTTCAATAGTATAATATATTGAGGTCCTCATGACGATTTCGACCACGGCGAATGATATCGGCGAACAAAACACAAAATCGAACAGCCTGGTCTGCCCTAAGAAATCCGCCTGCATCGCGCAACCTTACATTTCTTAGATTACCTTGCGCACGATAGCCGCCCAAGCTGTTAGGTCTTCTATGCCCGTTTGTTATAAACGAGGCGCTATAAACGTAATTAATCAAATCCCTGTTAGTCATGATAATGAATTCCGTGATAATTTTCTCTCCAAGCACCGACTTTAAATTAAATATATTTACTGCCATTACAATTAATGAATGTAAAGTAAAGTGGCCTGTAAATTCTGCAGCACAAAGGCCTTCGCTCAATATTTGAGAAGGTTTTACAGCCGGGAAGGGTTTGCCACGGTGTTCCAGTGCAGGTTGGCGTATTTCACATATCCTTGAAATACTTTACTATTTCTCAGATACACTTAAAATTGTTTTTGAGAATTTTAGTGGTGCGGGCACTGGGGATCGATATGACCTGGGGTTCACTAACATATTATGAAATTAAAGCAACCACATTATTGGCCTACTCCGATTCTGTCATAATGAATGAAAGAAAGAAGAAGATAAATATATTTATTTGGTAAGAAATGAGGACGCACACAACAGTAATTAGTTAAAACGTGTGATAATACGCCGCATTTCTCGTAAACACGGTTAGCGGCTCGATATTTTGCTACGCCGTACGACAATCTCTTCAGCACTGTTTTTCAGTGCCAACCCTCATAATGTCGTTATATATGTCTATATATAGATACAATAGTAATGCATAAATTCGCTTGTTTTATATCAAATTCAAGAGATTGAGTATAATCATATTAATTTTTGCAACTATCACTTCTGTTGTTAAGTCAATGAGCTTGTAGGTCAACGGGGCGTTCGGCAAGTGCAATACTCTTTGACCCTTCTTAACAAGTACTTCCCTGCGCCATACTTTGTCTGTAACCACTGCACCTACCCCCACAATTTGGTTATTTTAGTCATGCAGTCGTTTGGTCTTTGATCCTCGACATAGTTTTGTTAATGTCACGTCCTGATTTACAGTAGGCCTTTTTACATTAATAGTTATTGATCTTTATTTCTAGTTATATCAGTTCTATTGAAAAGTTGAGTAATCTATCGCCTAAAAGTAAATTTTCAGATCTTGACGTAATTTTCGTAAAAATCATCGAATGTTAAAGTAGGTTAATTAACATCACTTGTTATAAGGGTTTTATTTATGTGATGATTGGCGATGCAGTATCTGCTTCTCACGCGAATCTAGTTGATCTAACTTCGTGGTTATGCTCGCCTGGTAGGCTACGACACAACGGACCCTATGTACCCTAGGAACACGATTAAACCCTAATGGCGCCGTTATGTGTTTGCTCAGAGTACCTCTGTAGTTTCCACTCCCCACCATGGGTCACACTTTGTTGGCTACAAATCCCTAACAATTCCCTGCTTTAATCATCATTTAAATTTAAATATACACAATTTAATTTGAATATCATACACTATCTGTCTAGATTTGTTTCGTAGGTGCTGCACCTACGAAACAAAAAGTTGATAATATGATATATTTTAATTTCAGAATATTAACAATTTTTTATTGATCTGTTGTATCGATCTATTGACCGCAATGATTCTCTACACCTGTTATTTTATACATGGTTCGATAAAGACGGGTTAGCTCTGCGGCTAGCGTACTTGCTTACTTAATACCACTACTAATTACCACCTTTGCAGCACACGGTTGAGCATGTCCTAGGTCCTTGGTCTAAAAGTATTCTGATTGATTGCGCGTCTTGATACTGTAATGCATTTGCTATAAAGAGCATTTGCACATTTTATATCTCCACAAAGAACCTATGATCAATAAATAAATCGCGTTGTGCAGTTAGTTACGAATGTCGGTGTGACTTCGGTGAAGTCGTGTTTATCTTTTACAGTAGTTACTTGCTAGTTACCTTGAAATTAGAATGGGCAAGTATATAAAATAAATTAACAGAGTATAAACACACCAGCAGAGTTCTTAATTCAAAATTTAAGAGGGTGAACTCGTGAAGAATATATTTCTGAAGAAACCATTGCTTATTCAATTCTTAGTATGTGTTCTAGTGGATGGTTTCATATAGTACTAATTAATGCACAAAGGAATGAATAACCAAAAAAGAGAAATTAACATTTTTCACTTTTTAATTGCTTTGACAAAGTTTTTTATTTGTTAATAAATATAATGACTTAAAGTCATTATATTTATTAATTCCACACGCCTGCTGTTTCGCAGTCAAGATTTGTTACGAAACTCAATTACATGTTAAATGTTAATTTTTAAGTAGGCGCTAGTCACTGGTTCTCAATAATTAGTACCTATGGTCATTTGTTTAATTTTAAAAATATTTATGAATTTTCTCATGAATTTTTTACTGTAGTTATTAAATTACAATATAGCGTACGAAATTCGGAAGAAAACCCCAATATTAGGTCATGTGCTAGCAGTGTCTAGTTCTCCCATAGTGAACCAAGAAGAACCTATATGGCCGGCCTGTATTAGTGGGGAGGTCTAGTCCGAGGTGCCTGCTCCAAATGAGCTTGGAAGAGTGTGTGCTCCCTGTATTTGCGACATTTGCCTTCTCTCAACAGCCGAAGTGGAGTCACGGGGTAAAGGAGCATTGATATTGAGATACGCCGTTTTTCCTATCCTCCGCGGCGCTGGAGGCCGCACCGCGAGGTTTGAATGGTGAGGAGTGTTGGAGTATCAATGGTTTCCACAAGATAAAAAAAAGGTTTGAACTGTGACCACTACGTGCAAGCAGAGTTTGCGAAACGAGCGTGTTGTGTCAGCGGACGGCGAAGCGCCAAAAAATACTTGCCCAAGCAATGTTAAACTAAAATAATATTTACTGCGACATATTTACTTGTACCAGGTGCTGGGCTCCTTCCCTGAGGAAGAGATGTCAGGTACTACCGTCGTACCCATTTCTGCCACGAAACAGTAGTGTAACAACTGTTGTGTTTCTGTTTAAATTGTATAGAGACCCAGTATAATTACGGGCTGTGTGAGGTTCACAACGCATCTATAGCCTTCTTTGATTGAAGTTATTTGCAGGTGTTCATGGGCTGCAGTAGCCACTTTCCATTAGGTGGACTGTTAACTTGTTTTTCATCCCAATCCAATAAAAGTCTGTGATTGCAAATATGTTTTTATGTTATTCTGTTGTTCTGTAAAGAATGTAAAGAACCTTTCCTTATGATGTATTGTTAAATTGAAGGTAAAGGTAAATTAACTTACTACTAATTATTTACTTTATTTTTTGTACCTATTGTGATACAGCACATTCTACATCTATACTTAAATCCCTAACCTCTCTAATAAGTGCAACCCTGCATCGCATGCAACATATTACCAAATATAATACAATTTTGGTACTGAGCTTACCGACCTGTTTTGTTCGATATTTTTAACTAATTTTATTAATATTTCTTTTGATTCTCTGTATATGATATATGATAATGATGATTTTAATGCAAAATTACCTTATTCTTTGGTATTGTATTCTTTAGACATTCTGAAATTTTTATGTGATTACATTTACATAAAGGCGTCTCTCCTGGAGGCGGATTTACTTTGTAAATCATAGAATAGTCGTATGATGATGAAATGTATATATGTTGCCCATGTGCAATTCGTAGGAAGGCGTTTTCCGGCACACCACATTCTCTGGGGAGCTTTGCTTGTTGCTCACAGCTGTACAAATAGTGTAATAATACTCCACGGGTCATAACAATTGAATTTATAGAACATGGAATAGCATCACAGAAAGCTTGTAAAGTGGAAAGTAAAAGCTGTTCCCTGTTATATTCCGTTATTATGTAATACAAGTTAAAAACGTGCAATGACTGCTGATTATTTATATTAGAAATTATAACCTTTGTACATTTAGTTGTACGGCGTAAGTTCGGGAAAATAAAAAAAAATAAGCTTTCACCGTATAGTCAATACTGGGGTATTCAGAGGTCTAGAGATGTTTAGTTATTACAACCCTCATTTTCCAGAGCTTATTTGAGACGTAGTCACGTCTCAGGTGGTGAGCTTCTCGCCGTCTTAATGTCCAAGCCAACGATAGAAATTGTACATACTCGTAAGTTTCGAAAAATCACCTAACCACTCAGCTATCGTGGAAAAACATTGTAAATAATCAATTTGCATAACCTTTTATCTATTATTATAATAGGAGTTTAAATAATTTGATGTGTGTATTCTGGCTCTGCATGGAATTCGAAACCAGGACTCATGACTCGGACAACAATTGATCATTTAGCAACGTTATGCCGAGGAAATAAAAAAGAGCTGTAGTCTCCGAGCAGTAAGGCAAGGTACATAATATATTGATATGCGGAAATTACGTTTTCACAGTAATAAATAGTCAAAGTGATAACAGCAAGCAAGACAAAGTGATAATACGAAGCAGCAATGCGCCAAGATATATCAAGGTACGATGCCTTGTAGCGTGCTCAGCGAGATTACTATCATTTGGAAATCACACGAATGTAAACCAGCAGTAAGAGCCACACGTTGGCACCGAATTCAATACATTGAGGAAGCGTTACATCGCCTTCACGCCTGCAGATCGAGATATTTGCTTGTATGCAAATGGTGGCACCGTGCGACCGTGTCGACCAGTCTGATGTTATAATATAAACGGGTTCCATATAGTATAAGCCTTGATACGCATGTAGATAAGGAACGATGACAGCCAAGCAATACTGACAAAGGGATAAGCCTCAACTTTGGTGTTGTTCACCGATATTCAGCCGTGTCTCTAATAGCCGCATTACCGTTTAGGTAGCCGTAAAGATAACAAATGCAGTATAATGGACAACGTAGTGTGGACCAACCTTTTGGAGTAAAAGGCAAGTTGCTTACGCTAAATAAAAAGTAAAAATACTTGTAGGTTCCAGTTTTACTAGTTTACTTCCTCTGCAAGAAACGAGGAAGATTCGCATTCCGGTTAGCGCGTCGGCGTGTGTTCAGGCTATCGTTATTTTACTAAAACTCGATACAATCGATTATTTGATAGTTATCTATCAATGGCGTAGATTGGTATGGTGTTGTAAATCGAGATTACTTTAATATTTCGTAATGCAATCGATTACCAGCTGTGCCATAAATAACACGGGCCCTTTCTCGTCGTTGATATTATAATATTAATGACTGTTCGAACGCTACTTACATTAGTTTCCTATCAATACTTAAAGTACATGTCGAATAAAAGTGATCATGCATATTAGAATATTATTTATATTCTTTATCCGTGATTTTGTTTCCAATAACTTTATAATGTCAAAGGCAATACAACACTCTTTTCTCCAAATGCCAGGCATACATCGCTTTCAGAGATAATATTATAATAGATTATTCAAGTACAATCTCTATTATTATTATTTATCGGGTTATTTACACATGTACTCGTCTGGTTGGGTGATATATATAAATATGTATACGTACATAAGATACTACAAAATAAATAAGGTATCATAAAATACATTGTAAGTAAAATACTTATACTTATTTTAATTATTAGATAATAACGATAACGAATCTTCGAATCTTACAGATTTCGTTCGGACTTCTTTTCATTTTGGCCTGAAACAATTTTGGTGTAAGATTATGCAGAATTTCGCTGACGAGTTAAGATCGAGTTCTTATTGATTTTATTAATATAATTTTTAATTTCTTTAAATTTAATTAGTTTATTACTTTATTTATAAATGACAAACTTTTGTCCGCGTTTTCATTCGCGTGTAATCTATGAATATGGACTAGTTTTATTTATAACGTTGTTTCTTAATAAATAGACACTTTGATTTATTTAAGCGTTCTGTGGTATTTGTGTATGGATTCCATTCTGGGCATTGCTTATGGGAATAATGTCGTTCTGGTCGATTCCGGTATTTTGCGGAATTAAAAGTGTATATTCTGAGTCATACGCTTTCAAATAATATTAACCTTTTTACAATTGGTTCAATATTTTCATGATCCATCCCGGTGTTATCCCGGGGTAAGAAGTACCAAAAGTACAAAGTAAGACTAAAATTCAAAAAAACATCTAGGTTCGGAGTTAGGCATAAGTGTATCTTATCAATTTTTTTTCTAATTTTTAGATTTCATCTGCGTATTATCTTAAAGTAAACTTTTGAGCGCAAACACTTTTTTGGTGTAATTTCGAAATTTTGTTTCTGAAAGGTTTAATAATATACATTCTGGAGTTTTATTATATATTGGCATTGACCGAGAAAAGAATTCTTAATTTTATTTAGAAAAAAATTTCTAATTTGAATTTGTAAATATAATATATCTCAATACAAAATTATGCCAGTCTTTATTTTGCGGACTTTGTGATTCACGTTAACGTAGTTACATACATAAAATATTGATTTCTTTAAATAGTTGCCGTAGCGAATCGTGAGACCGCATATTATAAATAGCATGCACTACTCTTTTTTGCAATATGAAAATAGTATCAACATCAGCTGCATACTCCCACAATAAAATGCCATAAGAGATTATTTAGTGAAAATGACTAAAGTAAACCAACCTATATCAGACAGTAGTGCTGAATTGTTGTTATTAATATTCATTAGCTAAAGTTTCTACATCGGAATCCCATGGGAGCTTTTAATCTGTAGTGAACCCTATAATCACTGTTTTGTAATAAATTCTTATGTTTTTCTGCAAAATGTATATTTGGTAATACAAATTTGATAAATTTAGTTTTGTTCCATTAAGCGCTAAATTTGCCACTTGCCTCGACGGTAAAGGAAAACATCCTGCATGGCAAAAACAAATTATTTCGAAGACATGTGTAGCAACCCCCACTAGACCAGCGTGGTGGGCCGTTCCCGGGTCTTAAACCCTCTCAGATATTTGAGAAGGAGGCCTTTGCCCAGGAGTGGAAACTTACAGGCTGGTATTTTACTATACGATTTAAGGGCTAAGTTATTTGTATGAAACTAGACCAAAATCATACTTCTTCACAAAGAGGCTGTTACTTTCGACTGACTTTAAACCCCCTCAATGGAGTGACGACCTGCACAATATCGCGGGAAGTTGATGGATTCAGGTGGCTTAGGACCTTGCTTTGTGGAAATCTTTTGGAAAGGCTATGTCCAGTAGTGGACGTGTAACAAACATGTATGATGAGAAAAAATGTCCATATTCTTTAACTTTATTATCATCCATGGATTTCCCATAATCGCCACGCTCGGCAAGCGGATTGGCGATCGCAGTACCAGATACCTGGGACCTTAGACGCTGCTGCCTGTAGTGGTAGTTTTCGATTCATCATTTCATCATCATCATCATCTATTGGTAGTTACCATTTTAAAGGCTTTTCCCTTATTCGTCGCTTACGACACCCATGGGAAGAAAGGCAGATTCTTACATCGATACTACACGGAATTATTTAGCATTAAAAAAAAATCTATCTATAATAAATATTTAAAATATTCGAAAGCACAAGTATTATTGAAAAGCAACCATATATAAGCGCAATGCATTACAGCGACCCATTTCAGTCATTTGACCGCTTTTGATCTAATAATATTGTCTCTATTTGATGTAATTATGCAATGCATTGTAAATTATCAGTGGTTTAGTCGTGCTTTATCTAGTTCTACATATACAGGTATTAGGATTAAAAGTACAAAGGCGGCAGCGAACACATACCGCGTTATCGACTGCACGTTATTACGTTGCCATCAAATTGATTGATGTCCTGTCCACAATTGAGCTGTTAGTTTCCATGTGCCGTTATCCGGTATCCTTTAATCTGATACATGTAAATGTATAACATTGCACATAAACATATGCGTCCCTAATCATATGGAATTTATGTCATGGCTTGTATTTTACATATTTATTTCAAACTAATATAAATGTAGTAGTTACATGAACGAAAATATTTACAAAAAAAAATAGTGTGATTTTTCTACGTAGTTATTTATATTTATTACAATAATCATTTCAGAAAGGGCAAGAAGGAAATTAAATTTCGATGTTATTACGACAGTACAAGTTAAGTATTACTCGGCGTGAAATATATTGTGTAATAATAATAAAAAGCCGACCAAGTGTAAGTTAAACTTGCACACCTCACAATATGCGAGTATCTACTAGTATGTTATGTATTTACTAAAGAAAAATGTGTTTTCTTTCATTCAGTTCGGGATCCTTAGCGCGAGCCCGACTAACTGTAGATGTTTTACTTGTAGAGTTTAATGAAATAAAAGCACAAGGATGAAAAAACAAAACCAATTAGCACCACGCAAGAATTAAACCAGTTATCTTTTTAAAAACCCTTAACAGTCCACAACTGAACAAAGAAAGTAAAAAAATGCATTTATTTGGTACATGCAGGAAAAATACAAATTTTATAATGTGAAAATAAGGCAAATAATGTGTTTATAAAAATGAGGAGACAAATTATAAATTACAGAAATTTATTGATTTTACTGGTACCCTGTAAATCCTTCAGTATCCTTCATATTTAGTCATTTATATGTTTTAATTATGTCTTGGGAGTAAACATGTTTTGGAGAAACGCAGCAAAATTACGTGTTCCAAGCTCCAAAGAAATTACAAATAAAATGAATATTAAAAATACATAAAAGTCTTAAAAACATAAGATAAGTATATTCTATGTATAAATAAAATAACAAGTTTCTATCCCATCTAATCAGTGAAAAGTCAGTAAACAAAAAAAGAGTTTCCACTCAGGTTTTACTGCTTTTACAAGACACATAATAAACGGATATCATACATATTTACACTCACACACACTTACACAAATACACTCATGTGTATACAAAGATATTTAAAAATAAATTAAACCTTTCCAATCTGCAGGATTTACCGTGTTAGCCTTACTTGGCTGGCGGGTTGGCAATCGCAGTACAAGACTGAAATTAAGCAGACGGCAGATGACGGCCGGCAGCGTCTATAGTGCAAGGTGTACTGGTTCTACGATCGCCAATCCGCTTGCCGTGCGTGCAGCTTATGGTAAATCCTCCTTATGGGAGAGGCCTATGTCCTGCAGTGGACTATTTATACGCTGGTACGGTAAGGCAAGGTATCCCGTAATCTATCGGAAGCTACAAGAATTTATTCGACTTCCCTTAGACGATGTTTACGATACTCGTGGGATGAGATGAGTGACAGATTCTCTAAAGCTTAATGCCACGCGACACATATGGTACGAATAAAAATATATAACATATTATATCGCGTACACTAAAATAAGATTTTTGAAATCTTATGTCTGAATTTGCAAACTATAACTTTTATAAACATGCAATGCGTCAAAATACCATATAAAATAGTTAATGTAATTTCGCAAGCATATAATTATACCATAGGGAGGCTGACCTGGTGTAATTTTCCCGTGCAACGAGGTTCAATTGTGATATTCATTACCCCCCGAGGTCCCCGAGGTTCGCGACCTACTTTAATTTGCTAGGATGATTATAATAAAACGGCTAAGTCACGACTAGTAGATTTACTTCTAAATCGCCGCGGTTTTGTCTTGATAAGTTGAACATCCGTCAACACTGCTGTACTTACCGAGATATGCGTTAAGCTCAATGAGAGCATACATATTGTCGGGCATGGCTCGTGATTCTTGGGACTACCAATTTAGTGGGAGGTGTAGTTATTGGAGCTTGTTTTACATCTGGCACCCGGAGGCTATTTTGATGGGTATCACGATTTCTCTCGCTCTTGTTTACGTAATATCTTTAACGTCTTAAGGCAACTACTCTAATGCGCTGATATATGATTATTACCAAGAATCTATAACTCGTGTTAAGCCGTGTTTATTTAAATAAGGATTTCTAAAAATTAGTATACCGTATCCATTACAGCCAGTAGAATTACCGCGGTCAAACGAAGCAGGAGCCAGGTGGAGAAACGTGAGTACTTGCTAAACATAGCTTCGTTTTATCATTTCTGACTGTTTATTGGATAGATACTAAAATAAGAAACAGTCGATAGCGTTATGAGACAGTTAATGCCGATATTTATAGGATACCGTTGGAAATACAACATTAACTCGGAGACACAATAAAAACGTATAAGCGTAAAAAGCTTAACATTGTTTGTAATGAACGCTATGAGAGAAGTTGTATGCGCTATTTTTATTGTTTGTTTTTACTATACTAAATGAAACTTTACCTATGATTGAAGTATACTACTTTGATTGGTCAATGGCTAAAACAGAAACTGTTACAGTTAGATCGGGGCGAATATGCAAATTACATTTAAACGTTCTAATTAGTTGAGCTGCTATACATTATAGAATCTCTTTCACTAGCATAAAAAAGCGTTAATTATCGCTGGAGGGAACGCTGCGAGCTGACTTCTCAGTTCTAAACAAAAACAATCGCAAGCTGTTGTTAAATTTTAGTCATTAAGTTGATGAGAATAGTCCAAGCTTTATCCACACTTTCGGTGTATAGCTGGGATGCGACTTAAGATAGTACGCGGTGGCTTAGTTGAAGTTAAATTGCATGTAGAGTAGTAGCACTTACATTAAAAAAAATATATCCAGTGATACAATTTAAATGCAGAGAGCAGTCGAGTAGTAGGTACCTCACACATAGACGCTGCTGTCCGTCATCGGTCTGCTCATTTATGGTAAGATATTTTATCGAGATAAGGTTATCTCGCTATCTGCCGGTACGGTTTTCAAAGTCTTTTTTTGTAGTCCTTTCTTGGTCGCCACTTACAATACTCCTTGCCAAATATATTTGTTTGCCAATGACCACACGGCAAAGATCTACCGACGGAAACTGATGTAGACAATTGAAAGATGTTAGAACATTCATATTAAAGTTTATTAAACAATTGGGGTGAATGACTAAACAAAAAAAACGCATAAAATCAATCGTAATGAACATTTGCATCTAATTGTGCGAACGTGGAGATAAGTTTTTATTTCCGTTCACTTGTTTAATGATTCAAATTGCTCGTAAAAAAGATGCATGATGTTTAATAAAAAAAAATATGTTTTGCTTTGAAAAGGAACAGATATTCACTGTTTCTTTAGAATGTATTTTATTAATATAGCATGACTGATTTAAAACCTCGCTTCAGACATTTCTCTTTTTAGTGTGTTAGTAGGCAAAGGAAGTAAGTACTACGGGGGCTTTCTGGATAAGATACTTATTACAGTGTTTTACGACGACAATGTAAATTCAATGTAAGCCTGTAAAACAAGTATGCTGTTAAGTTAAATTTCAATATAATATATAAACACTAGTCACATTTACTACATAATAATAATTATTTATTCATAATACTTAAAGTTATGATAGTTTCTTTACTGTGTCATGCAACTATGTGGTGAAATTGTAGAAAATCATTTAACATCGCAATATACGGGCATGTATATCTTTTACTACCTATGTTAAATATAACATTTGTAAAAGATTACACGATAATGAACTATAATTATAATGCTGTTTATAGTATTAATATAATATTGATTTTAGTTGTTTATTTGTGTTGACGTATATTATGATTTCTTGTATTTACGCGAATACTACACATTTGAAACGTTACCAGTTTCCCCGTGGTTGGGTGCTGATAAGTCCCCGAAACGTCGGGATTGAAAAATCTAAACCTAACGCGATAAAATTCGTAAATAATAGTTACTTTTTAATTGACGTATTTTATTTAAAATCATTTTCTGTATAAGTACACTTTCTTTTACTTGCGTATAACCTCTGTAAAAACTCTAGAGGTGCTGCATGTGCGTTGCCGGCCTTTTAGGATATTTGGGAGATGGGAGGGAGGATGAAAAGTTGCCCTCCGGTTACCTCACTCACGCAGTACACACAAGAAGGCATGAAAACATTAAAACATAGTATTAGTACAAGGGTACTAATACTATGTGTAATACTTATTCCATACATTGAAATTTCTTCCAGCAGACCCTAACAGGAAATTTAATTGAAAAGGCAAACTTAGTGCGTACATTTCTAATAAATAATATGTATACAATTCAATAAATAAGATTACATATAATTAAATAATATACATAGATATATATATACACATACATGCATATACAGTCGTAAATATGCAATATATATTCCATTAACACGAAGCTAAGTAGTGGTCCTTTACACGATTCTTAAATGAAAGTATAGTTTCGGAATCTCTTATGGTAGGTGATAGTGAGTTCCACAACCTAACTGCATGGACTGCAAAGGAATAGGAATAAAAACTGGAATTATGGATAGGATAATTAAGGAGAGTCCTGACATGCGATCTGCATGGCACATCTGGAGGGTGAACGAAGGAAAATAGGTTCCTGAGGTATGACGGAGAGGATGGGTTGTGCAAGATGTTATAAAGGAGGTATAATAATCGAGTGTTCCTGCGAAGTCGAATTGGGAGCCACTTGAGGGTCTTGCGAAACTGAGATATTCGGTCAAATTTCTTGAGTCCGAAGATGAAACGGATTGACAGATTTTCCAAGCGTTCATGTTTATTTAGTAGCTCCTCTGTAGCATCCAAATAGCCGGCATCAGCATAATCTAATATGGGCTGAATAAGAGTAAGCGCTAGTGTGATTTTAGTTTTAAATGGCAAGACATTTTGAAGGCACTTCAGCGAATGCAGGGTAAAGTGAACTTTTCGACTAATCACAGCAACGTGCGTTTTATCTATTGTTGGGAGGTGATTTAACGATAATTGCAAAACTTGAAAAATAAAGTTTAAAAATATTGCGTTGACACGCTATGCATATCCAACAAAATAAAATATATCACTTGATAAAGTTTATGTAATGAATTTTTTTCATACCATAATATCCACGCACCTAAAGATTAAAGAAAATAAGTTGGATTGCTGTAGGTAAGTCAAGATTTATAAACCTATATATTAGCACTACAGGAATATTATGTTTTAGAATAACTGCATACATGCGTTTATAAATTTTATGAAACGGAGAACAATTATATTTAATGAAAATCTGTAATTTAAAGCCTTGACTTTTAGCTGAGTATTGGACTTGGTTTTTTGCATCTTGGTAATATCTTTTAAAGTAACATATTTTGTTTTCAAGATGTTGGTTATAGCATTTCCAAAGAATAGACGATAAGCAATCGATAGAAAATGTGGATCTCGATAAGTGTTTGTGGTAATTTACGTTAAATTGTGCACTTTTTTGTCGTAAGGTTTAGATTAAACGGACGAGAATACATCAAATTAAGCAAAGGATAAATAAATAGCACATAAAAGCAAAGCACAAATACGTGCAAAGAGGAAATCCATAGTATCTTCTATTGTCCTAGGGATATTTATGTATATCTATGTAATTTTTCTTCATTTACATTGACCTATTTAAATCCACTACTGAACATAGGCCACTTCAAGAAAGCCCACGTGAATTTCTTGAAAGGTGTCAAAAGCAAGCATGAATTTTGTGAAAATTTTGCCCATACTCATAACTCAGTGCAAACGCCTTGGTGCTGGTACCTTCGTACTAATGTTGCTGCTTGTGGGTTTTGGGTATGTCAAATTCGGATGGCATTTCTGTAATAATTAAATCTTCATAAGAAGAAAAATGTTGTATATTCCCCAAACACACCCATTCATTACGAAATCTGTGGATTCTGCAAATAAGTTGGCGTGCCTTAATATATTTAAAGCTTTCTAAAATTGATATCTGGCTCACTAGTCCAGATCGACAAGTAAGTAACGGATTTGCATTTGCAATCGATTTTGCACGTAGCATTGTTATTGTTTCCATTCGGTTATGAAGGCATTTTCTATCTACGAGCGTGTCGAGATCCTGCACGCTTCATGTGGCTTGTGGTCTGCGAGAAGTGTCTCCAGATTTCATGGTCTATAACGGATGTCCCTACTTTTGAAGACGTTCGTGTTTAAGTAATTGGCAAGACGCCAATAATTTTAATTTTATATGTAAACTTGATTCATATCAACATTGTTTGCATTGGTGATTGGTGGCAGAAATAAGTAAAAGGGTGATACCTACCCAGACGACTCCTAGGGAGCTCGTTACCCGGTATTTTCTGTCTCTATAAGAGGCGAAAATTGGGCTACAGAGACTCGTTTGGGCGCTACTTGTCGTATCAAATACTAATCTTTAATCTCTACTTATCCCGATATTGGGGATAGGTGTGAGTGCTTATGTATGAGTAAACACTCATAACAGATGTGAACATATTCATTATACTAATATTTGACTTTTGCAAGACCTTTGTTCTCGCAGTCCATTTCGTTTCAATCCCGAAATTTTGTATCCTCTACTTGGAAACACTATTCCGATGCGGTGTGCGCTGCGATGTACTTACTTTAACCGTGTCTCAATCAAGTGCTCTACACGTCCGACTGTTGATCGCCAAGTGCTGCCGAGTGGCTTCACTGGGTCACAGCGCGACGTTCTTCACATCTGTCAATTATCTGCTCCTCGACCTCGCGTAATTACTACCTAAATATCGCGAGCTATAATTACTGTGCCATGTCTAATTTGCTCGCTATAATAAGTTCGCACCGTGTACAGTTCTTGTCAATGTAAAAAATTAACACGAACGTACGTGCGAATACTGTTATTTCGTGTATCGGTTTCGGTGGGCCCACTGATGGACGTTGTTCCAGACGTGCGCGTCGCTCCGGCACAGAAATCAGATATTGGGTCCGTCCATTAGAGAAAAACATAGCACCTGTAATGATGAGCGGTGCCTACGTCTGTCAAGATGCTATCTGTGGGTATTAAAGTAATGAACACACACGTCTGTATAGTTTGGCGAACCGTGACGGTGCAAATTGCACCCAGCCATTTAATGTTTGGACGCAGAGGTGTTTGATGAAAATATGTCTATCGGACACAATAGATGTGTACGGTGATTAAAAGAACAAAGTATTTTATCGCTCTGAAAACTGTACTCGAATAACAGTGATACATATAGGATATAAAATAGTTAGTTACTTCAAGTAATTTATTACTTCCGGGTATGTCTTGAATGCTTGAACTAATTGGCCATATACATATAATTAGTTCAAACATTCAAGAGGTACCTATATATATATAGCCAATTAGTTCAAACATTCATCCATACCAGCTGTACTAAGGTAATAAACCTAGAGACCATTAGATAAAGACACGCGCAGGCATGGCGCGATGAAACGTCTATATCGGGCAAAACCAACGATCGTCGACCCGAAGTTACTGTCAGCTTTACAACGCATGGTCAAAGCGACAGCTGGCCTTGATGAAAATGTTTAAAAAAGCATTATCAGTTCAAGATATGTCAAAAAGTCACACACGCATATATACGGACACATGGGTAGGTAGAAGTAGCAATAATTTCAACAGACAAAATTATTATTCGTTGATAGTAGACCAGCTTTATGACTTACCTTTCAGTGTAATACTCTTGACACTGAGCAACTAAAAATTTCTGTTATGTAGCGATTACTGCTGCATCATCGTCAAATGTCTGTCCTCTCCTCAGATACTTCATCAATCCCGGAAATGACTAAGTGTAAGGTCTAGTAAATAAAAAGGATTCTCGAGTATTTCAAAGTCAGTTTTTCGAATTACGGACTACGTTATTTTGGTTAAACAAAACTAAGTTAGTTTTTACCTGGGATTTTTTTTGTTCTGCTTACAAAACCTCGGAGTTAGCGAGTTTACCTCGGATTTTTTTTGTTCTGCTTACAAAATGCCCGTAACTGTAGTTCCATTATCAAGATATTCAATCATTAATACCACTTGACTACCCCAGAGAAGTAAGACCATGATCTTACCTGCCGAAGGACTTGCCTTAAATTTTTTTGGAGTTGGAGATGATAGTCTTTTCCAAGTCACGGACTGCCATTTTCGTTTTACTTTTTCTCATGCCATCCATGATCGTAATGGTGAAGCCACGTTTCGTCCAGTTTTAAAAATCGAGTCAAAAACCGATCAGCATCTTGTTGCAACAGTTCCAAAAAGCCTCTGGAAATATTCAGTCGGGTTGGTTTCTGCGAATCGGTAAGCATTACTAGGTACCGGACGAGCGTATACTTTTTCATCCCAAGCGTTAAGGTAAAATGGTATGTACACTACTTGTCAAAATCTTTGTTTCTTCAGCAATAAAATGTTCAACGACAAGACGAGTTGCTAAAACATTTTTTTTTGACTTCTTAAACCATTTCTTCGGGCACTACTGTCGACAGGGCGACCGGAGCGAGGAGCATCTTTGGTGGATGTTCTTCCGCATTCAAATACGGCGCACAAAGAGCAAATGCAGAGCATTTACCATTTTTAATTTAGCGTTTTGATTGTCTTGTTCTGTAGTAATTTCAGTGCACAGTATAAAATTTTTTTTTCTTCGCTTATACATTACACCAAAATTATTTTTTATTCAACAAAGAAACGGATAATTGTTTTTTAAGGATCTTACAGAGTTTTCAACTTTACCAGCCAGTATTTACTTTTATACATTTCAAAGGGATTTCGCATTCGTACTTTTTTTTGACAACCACTTGCATATCATCAACACCAGACAGACGCTCAGCCCATTACCACTATTCTGATTTTATGTTCTCGTATATAACCTCACTTTGTAAACAGTCGCAGAATAAGTATTCCGAAGCGTAGTACTGGATTCCTCAGGTCTTCCTTCGCAGTTTAGGCTATACTCCGCATAGCCCGCTGAGCAACTTTGAGCTTCCTCCTACGGCCTGCAGTGGAAGGCTCGGTTCCCTAGGATATCATAGGCAACATGCATTGGTTGTATTGTACTGTTGAGGAATACTCGACGAGAAGATGTAATTTATATCTAATACGTTTATCATCAGTGATATCATGCTATTACTTCTCACAAACCGAGTGGTAGGCAGTTAAATTCAAAGGCACATCAATATATTTGTACATCAATATATCATCGATCTGCTTAATTTTGGTTTGGTATTATTCGAAATAGTTTTCAAAAAATAATAAATAAATAATTTAATATATTAAAAGTAAAGTAAAGCAGCAGCCTGTAAGTGCCCACGGCTGGGCAATGGCCTCCTTCTCAAATATCTGAAAGGGTTTTGGAGCCGGAAAGGGACCGCCGCGCTTCTCCAGTGCGGGTTGGCGGGCTTCACATATCCTCAAAATAATATTAATACTCAGACAGTAAATACAGGACTTAAAATTGCTACTAAAAATTTTAGCGGTGCCGGGGGTCGTGGGATCGAACCCAGGTCACAAGCGCTCTATGAAATTAAAGTGAGCGCCCTGACCACTAGGCTACCTCGGCTCTAAAAGTTTAAATAACGAGATTAAATTTATGTGAAAATAAATTTGTTAATTTACCAAAATACATAATAGTAAATACACAAAATAAATAATAATATAAAAGTTTAATTGTACAAATGGTAAAGGAAATTTAATTGTACAAAATTTGTGTTCTGAAAGCCTTACTTTCAGAACACAAATTGGAACAATTTCTTTAAAAAATCATTCATCAAATCATCTATTTCTTCATCTTGGAAAACATCTACTTATTATAGTAAAATAAAACAAAGTAATAAGGTAATAAATGAATGTACTTATTCAATATCCAATATACAATTCGCGTAACAAAAATAGAAGAAAACGAAGTAGTACAACATCCGATTTTTTTTATATGCTTTTTTTTCGCCATTGTTATTTTGCAATTTCCTGACGTGTTTTCGAAGTATGGATAGTTTAAATAAAAACAAAAATTCACCACATGTCCCGTTAACCACAAAATTTATCAGTGTTTGACTTAAATTTATGACACACGATGCGATTAAACTAGTTCTTTATGCCGCACTTTTGATACTGAAAACTATCGTCGCGCAACGAAGAAACTAGTCAATTCATAAAGGCATTTTATACGCGGTGGTTCAAATAAAATATGCTCACAACTCCGTGAGAGCAAATAAAATAATCAGAAGAGTGACCATAATTGCCTCATTCCTTTTATTAACAACATTAGAAATACAACACACTGCGTGTTATTATTACAATTTTTTTCTTTCCAACAATTTTAAACCCTAACAAAAGAAGCTAAGATTTACAGATGGCAGTAATTTAATTCAAAACATTGAATATGTTATAAAACCGGCCTTATACTTATAATACATTGACTTGCAAAATTATGTATTATAGTGCAAAAATATAAACGCAAAATTATAATGCGTTTTAATATTATGCTAAAAATGTATAAATGTCAATAGGACCGATAACAACGCCATGAGAGTTCACCGTGATATAAGACAAATAACCATATAAACATATTCGTGCTTAATGACTTTCACATATTTCCTATAAAGTTTAGAGATCTTCTGTGAAATAGGTTATTCAGTTATGGGATTGCCATCTAACGAGCCTAGAATTACTTTAAATTTTAAATAGATGCGCCCTTTTTATATTTCATGTGCAGGAAATACGCCTATAGTAGATAAGGCGACAGAGCGAAAGCATACATTTCCTTGTTCGAGACTATTGCAATAAGTGTTAGCCCAAACGTCTTTTCGTGCGTCGTCACTTTTTGGTACTAGATCGAAGGAATTTGTGATTAGATCCTAGGAAGGATCAGATACAGTTTGAGGTACTATTATCAGTTACCGGTCATAATCAAGGATGCATAATCACAATTAAAAAGATCCGAAGGTACAAAAAAAAATGTTGTTGCTCAATACATTAATGCATAATTTTTTATATGTATAATTAAATTTCGAATCCCAGATATAAAAAACACTCTTTTTAAACGGGATTATCACTCTCAATAATACAATAATGTAAATAGGACTTTCTGTAATACATATAAAACCTGGTCAGCCTAATCAACGGGGACATTAATATAGGTGAAACAAGGCGTTTTTATTTTCAAACTATCGAAACGGTTCTTCGGGTCCCGTTAAGCAAATATTAGGTTTTAACTTTTATTTATACATATATATGTATAAATAAAAGTTAAAAACTAGTATAGTACACACCTACATTGTGTTTGTTTGAGAAGGAATGTACTAAAATTTATTTTTTGCACAGATTTTCATAAATTTGAGTTAGAAATATCAATAATCTTACACGAAATAGAAAATAAATTCCGGACAGACCTATAAAATCAAAAATTGAAATCTAATTGCATTATTATTATTACATTTTTCTTCTTTACTTAAGTATAACATATCAGTCAGTGAGTCATTTAAAGAGGTATTTATAGAATTGCACAAAAGCAAAATTTTGAACAGATTTCAACAAAAACAGATTTCAGATTTTTTAATAATAATTAAAAAAAAATTATCAAGTAGTTGTGATGTATAATTTCACGTATATACTTATCTATTTAAAATAATTATAAAATTTATTCATATTGCTAACTCTATAAAAATGTTGTTTATGTTATATTATTTATTGAACAGTGTTTACATATTTCATCAACAGCAAACTAAATTCAATAAGTACTCGATGCTAGAACTACCAGACGAGTAATTATTAACGTGCGAAGCGAAGGATTTAATGTTTGATCGAAATACCTAAAATATTATTATATTAAATAATATTTTAGCACAACAAAAGCTGTGCAACAAAAGCAAGTGATATTTAAATAATATGTATTTTGGTAAAGATTTCAGTTTGTCCATTATAATTGTTTTAATTAAGTATAACTGGCATAAAAACATTTTAATAGGAGCGCTGTTGTAAATCCTGAAGAAACAAATCAAAATGATTCGACACATTATTTTCGCACCATATTTCCATCATTTTCTAGTTCAATAATCTTTTTTAAAATAATAAATCTTTTCTTAACACGCTAAAACATTTATGAATTATATTCAATGATGCCAAAAGTATCACATAGCAGGTATTATGAGATATAAGCTTATTAGTCGAAATATATTGACTAGTTTAAAAAAATGGCGTACTTTGTGTAAGGAAATAATTTGCCAGGGTTATAAGCGGCATAAAATATACCGAAAACTAATAATAAATTCATTTAAATGACATGTTTTCCTGGCAAGATTTTTTTTAACTTAGAGAGACGAGCCGCCATTTCAAATCCTATGCAACGTATTAGGTATGGTATTATGATCCAAGGCTAAGGTTAACGAAGCGTAATTTAAGAGCGGCGTCGGATTAGGTCTTTTTTCGATCAGATTCCATGTCCCGTCGTCGTCAGCGGTTTCGGGTAATTAAGCGGTCGGTTATACGTGTAATTACATGTGAAAATAGCGCTTTATAAACGTCGCGGGGTCGTTGGACGTAGGTTGTTGGGTAAAGGAGAAAAAAAAATGACGGTAAAAACTTGCGCGTAAAAAGTGGCCGAGCGCGTCTGTCAAAATACACGTCACGGGATTATGGATGTATCGCCCGCAGCGGCGAACGTGAATGCTCCGCTATGCTCGGCGTTTATTGATCGCGAGAGACGCTCAGTAGCTGAAGTCCGATCATTGTTTGCTAATGAGGCTTGCGAACGCAGGTGGCCTGCGCGCTTTTGCTCGCTAACTTAAACAAATATGATGCCACGACGTGACATCTATTAATTTATCGCTTATTGTGCGTAGGATTTTAAAATACCGCGGCAATAATGCGTTATTGTAACGCAACTATCTAAAATTGCGTTTAATAATCCATATTTCTTATAGTTGTGGACGAGTTCATATAAAATTTACCGATATTTTTTATAAACGTTACTTCACAAACAACAACCTATAAAGTTATATAAATCATATATTATATACATCGAATCTGCCCTCCATATACGATTATCACAAGAAACATGATAGTTTGGCAAAACTATCACAAATATGCAATATTACGGTTACTTCAAAATATTTCTTTATATTTACTAAACTAAATATTTATTCCGATCAGCAGCAGGAATGACATCGTACTGAAATATCAAAAAGTTAGTGGTACGGAAGAGGATTTAATGCCGACCAAGTTTTGATGTACTTTTAAATAAAGTAATTATAGCGTGAAGAAGTAATTTTAAAACGGTTTTTCAAAGCTTAAGATGTGTCTTCTAACTGTATGTACCATCACAAGTGTTAAAGCACCTCTTCTCTTACTCTTCATATTTATAATTTGAAAATATTTACAAATATACGATAAAAAGAATGGCGTTTCGTATCCGCTAACAACCATAAAATAACAATAAAAATAAAGCTTATTTTCAATATCATTCCATCTTCTAGTATAATCGACGTTGTTACATTGTCAGTGTCAATGCACGGCTACGCAAACCGATGTAACAGATCGGTGGTAATGCCTCGTAAAAAGTCGAACACCTCTCCATTGTCGCCCTCAGCCTCCGCTGCACCAACCTCCTGACTCGTAATCTGCAAAAATAATTATTTTTAATTAAAAGTTAAAGCATACTATTTCCAATTATCATCCATAATTCGTTTTGGAATAAGCTTATCCGTATCTACAAATTCAAGACTATCAACGAATTGCATAACAATGTAATCATAGCTGTAAGTTAAAAAATTAAAAAATAACAGTTTGATCTATGAGATCTTATGATGTCAATATGACTTATCCATATTTTTTTTTAAATTTTGGGATGCCGGTATATAATTTATAGATATAAAATTACAAAAATATCTACGGAGCACAGACAACACATACATTTAAAAAAATATGCTGATTTGCTGATCATCAAGAACAAGACAACTTTGTAATGATTTATACTATTTGGTATTTTAAGATAGTTTGGAAAACTCACGGTAAATTAGCAAATCCATTCACATGCCATGATTCCTGTATGGTGTATACGGCTCATAACAATAGACTTTCAATTCTATCAAAGTTATGTCACGATAAGTGTAAAAGAACCGTAATTTTTGTTTAACAAACCTACGTCTGCAATAAGGCATTCATTAAATACGGGTCCTCAATCGACGGATAAAAAATATGTCGTACCTACATCCTGTTCATAAGTTAAGTTAAATTATTTAAGCACAAACCACGGTACGACAGCATCTATTAGGTATTTACTTACAGCAAAACAAACTGAAATTGATACGTTCATTGTGGGACGACCGTTATTTAATAGTTGTCGTATATTTGCACATGACGGCGGCGTTTCAAACAGACGCAGTGTCCTGGATTTAATTGAGTTGTTTGAACAATACTCCAAAATCCCTGTAACGGTTTGTAATCTGATAGTTAACATCAGATTGAGAACAGTTGCAGTAATTTGGATTGTCGTCCCGCATTTCTTTTCATAGTGATCGCATTTTAATTATCGTGATGATCTCTTTTATTTTGTAATGATTTATACTATTTGATATTTTAAGATAGTTTGGAAAACTCACGGTAAATTAGCAAATCCATTCACATGCCATGATTCCTGTATGGTGTATACGGCTCATAACAATAGACTTTCAATTCTATCAAAGTTATGTCACGATAAGTGTAAAAGAACCGTAATTTTTGTTTAACAAACCTACGTCTGCAATAAGGCATTCATTAAATACGGGTCCTCAATCGACGGATAAAAAATATGTCGTACCTACATCCTGTTCATAAGTTAAGTTAAATTATTTAAGCACAAACCACGGTACGACAGCATCTATTAGGTATTTACTTACAGCAAAACAAACTGAAATTGATACGTTCATTGTGGGACGACCGTTATTTAATAGTTGTCGTATATTTGCACATGACGGCGGCGTTTCAAACAGACGCAGTGTCCTGGATTTAATTGAGTTGTTTGAACAATACTCCAAAATCCCTGTAACGGTTTGTAATCTGATAGTTAACATCAGATTGAGAACAGTTGCAGTAATTTGGATTGTCGTCCCGCATTTCTTTTCATAGTGATCGCATTTTAATTATCGTGATGATCTCTTTTATTTTGTAATGATTTTCTCGTAGATAAAAAAATAGTATGAATTGAAACATAATTTGTCCCAGCCGTAGCCGTGCAGTAGCGGCGTACGAAATCATGAAAAAGAGGCTTTAGCAATCATACGATGGCGGAAGATCCACCCGAATTTGCCGAACCCAAATTCTACAGATTACTAGAGTGAGGGGACCGATAATGCGCTTTAAACTCAATCCATTTACCCAATATTATGAGTATGGACAGCCCATGCAGTTGATGGATGCGTGCTATTTACAATATGCGCACTCGGACTTAGCTTATTTTCGGATTATTTAAAGAAATTAACAATTTAACTTTTCCCTGTCAATTAATTTACGAAAATGTTATGCCTGTATAAATTCCTATTCCCGAAGAATAGTGATAGGCATGATTTTCAATTGAGAAATAAATACTCGCATAAACATGAAAATACAAAGACTAGGCTATTATTAAAGGGATTAGGCAAAGTACATGTATCTATATTAAAATTCTCGAAAATATACCAGATCTTACAGAGTTCAAATTAAAAATTACTCAAAAAAAGCGTTTGTACTCCCAAGCTTACTAAGTTTGAACGATTATTTTAATGATAAGGAGGCGTGGTAGTACCACGGAGGAAATACTCATCCAGATTGACACAAATGATTGTAAATGTAACGTTAGTAATTCAGTTCATGTATATTTGTTTTAGATTTTGATCAAAATTGTGAATAGTCTCAAAAAAGTACAAGTATGTTCAGTAAACTAGTAACAACTTTCCGCGAACACGGTTGAATTATCGTTATGGGTGGCAGACTAGAGTTTGTCATGTTCGCTTAAAAACCTTTGCTAGCGTCGGCGTTGAATACAACCATATATCTACCTCTTGTGGAGACTGGTCAGCTCGGGTATACAAACGCTGGATTATATACTTTTTTAAGTTTTTACATTTATCGTAGAATATGCTTTAATTTCCTGTGATTGTATCCTGTAATTCGTTATTAAAAAGAATATTCATACATTCATTCAATTGAATAAGTGGGTTGCGCCTTTTTCTGGCGGTTTCATGGAGATGCCTTTGTTCAGCAGTGAATTAAAAAAGGCTGATGATGAAAACTAAAGATACTGGTGTCTTAACCATTTTAAATATTCCAGCCCAAGTATCAAATTTGTGTTTGAGGTAAATGTGTATTAAACGATGTGGCAAGATACAAGATAACATTTACACTATTAAATCGCAAAGGGACATTTATACTTCTAAGGGTGGACGTAGAATTTAATGATCCTTTAAGTGCATGTTTACGGGCTGCGATGTTCATTACATTAATTAACCAATCACCTACACGTTCACTAGTTCTATTAACAGAATATCAACCTTCGAAATTCAGGAGTGCAAATTCAAATATAAATTAAGATTTGAAAATTTTGTTAACCTTTTACGATGTTTTGTGTAGCATGCTCATATTTACCACCAACACTTGGATAAAAAAAACACCTTCAAAGTATATAGTTAAAAATAGAATAGCGGCGTAGAATCTTCCACCCTTTCTTTTCGTGGGTGTAGAGTCGTCTAAGGAAAAAGAAGAAGAAAGAAAGAATCACATGGGGGACTAACCTTATAATGTCAGGCTATAAATATACAGATCGATGACTGCTAACATTATCAAAAGCTGTGGTTGCCAATCCGCCTGCCAAGCGATGCGGATTAGGTTAATCGTCCTTATTGATTTCTCCATACAAAACAATGAAAATAAGTAATTTAAAAGGAATAAGTATTGTCAACGTCTCGATACGCCAGCTTTGTTCGGACTACTTCATCCTACATATCGTCTCGCTAGGTAATTGCTCTCCCTCGCCCTTTTTGCGTACGTTTTATTCACGATTCTAAGTGTGCAGGTGCAGGCAAAGTTATGTTTAGAGTGCTCCAAAAATGATGATGCGAAACATCATTAATTAATCATCAATAATTCAGACGAGCTTAAATAGTGCTGGTATAGTTTTAAACATACATAACAGTAAACAATATTTTGTTGACTGAAAAGAGATGGGTACGCGCGACAAGCGTATTTATCGGTTTATTAGGGATTCTGGTAGGGGGTTATAAGTATTGGTATGTACAATGAGATCATGATTGTGCGTGGAAGGAAAGGCGGGGAAAACTGTCCAAATATAGTTAACATTATTGTGTCTGCGCCTGTATCTAGTATCTGCAAAAGATAGACTTCAAATAAGCCAATTTAATACTTTCTCGTAACAAGCCTCGAGGTATAAATAACTGACTAAAATTATATAAAATCGACCAATAATTGCCAACAAAGTAGAACATAAAATATTAAAAAGATAGCAAACATGGAAAGATAATGTAATCACGTTAACAATGTTGCTCGAGGGCTGGTAACTCGTTTAGTTTAGGTCTTTTTAAACACAAAATTTATAAAAAAAGAAGGTTGACACACATTAAAAGAGAGTCATGTCGCAAAAAGTTAAGCGAGTGGGACACGGGCAATGAGTGTATTTCGTGCTCATTGTTGTCGATTTCTCAGACCAATTTGCTAATAACTGCTATTAGCCCGCCTCCGGTCAGCAATAGTGATGTTGCGTGAGGACTACCGGCCTTACTGCCGCAACAAAAAACATAATTATTACTAGAACGGTAATTTTAGATTAGTCTATGTGTAGAAGATTGTCTACGGTTATATTAATGCCTTGTCAAGTGCCGATATTCGGAGGTACACTCAAGTTTCCGTTACAACCATTTAACGATAAAATAACTTAATTAATTAGCAATCGGCAACAGTAAAGTTTTAGTATGGAAGTTATCAAAGACTCATGGCTCAAATAAACACAATTATGTAAAATGAAACAGGAGGACACTTAATGCTATAAGTATTCTAATTCTGGAAAGTCAACCTCTGGGATTAACCGATTAATCTTTTGAACATAGATTAAAATTTGAAACAAGAGAACATCGTCGCCGTAATTTTTAAAGTCACACCTAAGTAGTCGTGACAATATTTATATTTCATCTGGCTATTGGTATGTAAATGGTTGTCTCATATAGAATAAAAAATATGGCTAATGATATTCATGCAACGTTATAAGTTCAAGATCCTGTTACAATGTTTAGAAAATGTGATATTTTTAAGCATACAGAAGTAATAAATAGCGCAATGACTTGCCTATTTAAAATAGAACACCAAGAATTATTACATTAGAGTTGATAAAACAGGTGTACAAGGTTGAAATAATAAACATCATTATTTTATTTTATTAATAACTCAAAGAGTACAATTATACAGTATGATGTGTTTAAATGCTAATTTACGTGATGAAGCACTCTAAATTGAATGAATATTTAAATACAATTTAATTTTAGACCTAACACTCCATGTGTTAATAAATAATATTAATTATATTCTGTACATTTTTCAGTATAAATTCGACAAATGGCCAGCAACACGACACGAACTATGGACGCGGGGATCATTGCCAGTGCAGTCACATAACAAGTGAGATAAGTTAATCAGGTTGATGAGCCGATTGACAGGCGCCTGGCGGTCGTAGAATGTGGCCGGTGTGTCTCCGGCGAGCGTAAATGTGATTATGATCTGAGATATTGAGCGGTGAGACTGCGTAGGTCATTACGCCAAATGTTTGCTCGCTCGGCCGACGCGGCAACGGTACCGTCATGGTGAGAGTTCGGAACACTCCAACGCAGCTCAATTTTAACAGCACACTCGCACTGTCGTTATATTATTAACTTACTATTAATAAACAGACGGTCCGCGCGTCAATTAAAGATCAATAAGTTTTAAACTTGTTTCGGACACCGTTACCGTTCCTAATTTTGTGCATCAATGTATTTCCGTTTTAAGTGAAAGAACGAATTAATGAAAAGTTCAAGTTACTGTTAATACAAGCAGTACTCTCGTTTCTGGGTGCACAGCAACCAGTCCGTTTCTTACAATAACAACGGCCAGCTCAACTGTGTTATAGCTGAACAGAATATAGAACTATGTATAACATTACGTTTGCGTATATAAATTCTTAATTACGCATACAAAAACGTTTCAAATTGAATTACATTGTAATATTTCTTTTAGTAACATAGTCAATTTAAATGGACGCGAGAGGATGCCGAAAATGAGAGCAAAACGCACAACTATAAACACTTAACCCGTCCCCCAGCGGGAAACGAAAGCGGGGCATCATTGTGGAGATAATAAAAGTAAAATGCTGATCACGTACTGAAAAGTGGACTATTAAATTTTCCGCTTCATTTTGGCGACAAACGGTTTGAGAACGGTGCGCCGCCTGGCTCGAGTAATCCAATCATGCGAAAAGCGAAATGCCAGTATCGTAAAGTGTTCTTTGAGAAGTTTCGGTGATTAGATGTAATCAAAATGCATTAGCTTAATGAAATACTGCATGTGACACTGAGAGAACTAATACTAAGCCACTACACAAGATTATTAAAATCTGTAAGAAGTTATGTAATAAATAAGTAATTTGCGCGCAGTATTTTTAAATTGGTTAACAAATCTCCAAAATAACATAGTGCCTAATTGTAAGTATATCCCATCGAATGTTAAAAAAATATCTAAATTGGTTCAGAAATGCCCGAATAATTTGTGTACACAAATAAAAATGCAGTCTAATTTAAAAAAAACTACATTTCGAAGTCGACAAAATACTATCTGTCTTCACGTCTCGAAACAATACAATGTCTATTGTTACAGCACGACAGGAACTAACTGACCCAAACCTCCCCGAAAATCATAAATTTTATTTTGAGAATGTTAATGTTAAGATTTACCGGGCTAATGTTTTAAAGATCTATCTTTACTAATAACTTATTTTAGATATACAATTTGATAGCAGTCGCGTCTTTTTAGTGACTTTGGAAAATATTTACTTATAACGAAAAAATAAATAAATACATGTACTTTATATCACTTTTTGCAATGCATATTACGTTTGATTTATTCAGCTGTCTAGTGCGATTACTAGATAGTTGCCACATTTGTCTTCGTTACAAAAAACTTACGCCTAAGATAAGCGCATGAGATTTCCGTTTTAATTATTTTTATTTAGTACTAACCACTGGCTTTGGGCGTATTCAATTGATTTCAAATATTTCTGAAACGAAAAGAAAACGGTAGAAATATTTCACACTATTATAACTTGAAATATAATGAATAATATCTCCACAATGTTGAAATTTATCTTTGCCCTCTTCTGTTAGTCGTACAACCTGTAACTTTAACACTGTTAAGTGTCATGGGAAGCTTTGCTTTTTTTTGGACTACGTATGTGTGTATTCGGTCAGGTATGTCTTGAGATGGGTATTCCGCCATCTATGGGAAGACATGAGATTTCCCACGCATTTCCCTTAGTCGACTCTTACGACCACCATGGGATGATTCGGGTTGGCAGATTTTCTTACGCCGTGCGTAGAATTGTGGTGCTATAATAAAAAAAAAGACCTTTGATGGTCACAACTACAGTGCAATGATCACAGAACTCCCACGACTCTCAGTCATGAGGAGATGTCGAAGAAGAATATGCACTGATCCTCAAGTCTCTGAATCCGAAATGAAGGTCAATCTAGAGAGAAAGGTAGTAAAAAAGTCAATATAATCTATATGATTAATTATACATTAATAAAATTTAAGTATTTACATAAAAGCGAAAACATACATAAAAGTAAATTTGTTTGCGAATTCGAAATATCTTTCATTTATACAAAAACCCAAAAATATTTTTTTGGGTTTTAGTATAACAACAAACAAAAGTTTGGATAATTATATTATTTAAATGAGGATATTATTTAAAGGAGATTTTCACCTGAAGGTAGAGGAAATTGTAATGAATTATTTAAAGCTTTCAAATAAAATTACCTTAACGATTTTTATCGCATTTAATAAAATCTCTAAAATAGAATTTATGTCAATGTAATTAATTTTAATCAATTTAAGTATTAGAGTTAATATAAGGCATAGTTATTTACTCTATGTTAACTTTGAAAATATTTAGAGCTGCGTGAAAATTGAAAAATCTTTAAAATCAGTACAGGCAAAAGACTAATGTCGCTAAAAATAAAGTTAATAGTATTTGCAGATGATTTCACATACGAGAATATATGATGTGAACATCAGTAAAAAAAACAGGCAAAATAGAGTAAAAAGGTCGTACAGACATAATCTTACGTCATCGTTTCTTGACCGCACATTCGGTGTTCAGCGAATTCACTTCGTCAGACAGGCCAGAACTATACATAAATTCATACAAAAGTGAACGAAAGTCGAAAGTCGCGCTTTCACTTATTGGCGGTGCGCTATTGTGCGCCACAGCACCGCACTACTTTTTTTTTAAATTTAATAGGTGAATATCGGTAGATGCTTAGGTGATTGGGTCAGTATCGTATTATTTATTATTACGGTAAAATTACAATGCGGCAGGGGCCTGCCCGTCAATGCTATGCATGTTTATTAGTAAATCTATTGACTTCCCGTTAAGTTATTATTGCTTACGGCGAAATGCTTTCATTCACTACCAAAATATTAGATTATAAAGCCTTTTATTCGTACGGTCATTATCGTTTTGTTAAATTTTAATGCGGATGGACATGATAAATTACATTTTATGACATTGAATAGAAAGCATAGATTTTTAAATTAAATTAAAAATTATCAAATAAAAAATTTAAAACTTTTCATTATTAGTAAATCGTGCAATAACTTTGATGATATTTTTAACTAAAAGTTGTAGTTCAATTTATTCGAATATATGAAATTATCGGTATGGAAAAAATTATAAAGAAATCATTTTTTTTATATTAATTATGTTTATGTAATGCTTGTTTTAAATGTAAATCATCTCAACCTAGTTCTAGTTCGACGTGTCCACATTTTAAAAATATTCAATATTATTTTACTCACTTTTACAAATTCAGAATGAAAGTTTTACTTGTTTTTAAAATAAGGTACCAAAGACATCTATATTGTGAAATCATCGATTTATGAAAAGAATTAAAAATATACTGTGCATAATTCAATTAGATAAAATTGATCCTATATTGTTAAAGTCTCAACTGTATTTTACTTATTGATTTTTATATAAATTATGTCGAGAGACTTCTTTTGTATATAACATTTCAAATGTTATATTTATTACTATAGCAGATTTTTAAATCACTACCCCACTGTGCACCAGTGACAACTGTCCTACGTGTTTATATATTTTCATTATAATTGCGTGGCTCAAGTGTAAGCGTATTTCAATAAAAAAAAAATAACACATAATTGAATCGTACCATTATTGGATAGTCTTAGTAAAGAAAGATGTTAATGAACGTTGCGGGTCACGTTCCACTGGCGGTTCTTGAGTTCTTGTTGACGCGCCATGATTTATAACACGTAACTTAGTAAATAACATCCGAGTAAACAACTATAATCATCTGATTAAACCTGCTGCAACACAATTATAGAGATTTATTAGTAGTACAAATATGGTCTTCTCTAAATGCTGAGCGTTGAATTTGCGCTTTACGATTTGTTTCATACTGCCGCCATAAATCAATGCAAGAAATTAAACCTTTTATTTTGTGTACGCGTAATAACTTTCCCGAAAATCTGAAAAAGTGAATAGAAAATTTGGAAAACAAGTTAGTCATGGTTTTGAACCTGTTTCTTCGACATTAATAGTCTACAATTGGCGTATTCCTAGTTCTTGTTGGGACGATTTATCATATTCGCCTGCTTTGCCTCTAGGTTTAACGATCGCAGTAAGAGAGATCTCGTGTATTTCATGTCTTCTGTATTTAAGATGTTTATTCAGGATCGCTGGAGGAGCCTTGGTACTATGCTCATTGAACTCAACTGTGTCTCCAACAGGTTGATCTTAAGATGAACATGGACAAGACGAAGATCATGTCTAAAGCCCATGTGACACCAATACTGGTTGTTGTTGGAAACAATAGGCTCAAGTTGTCGACGAGTATGTATAGCTGGGATAACTTGTCCGATTAGGTAAGTCAAATTTCGACCGATCGGTCGATCGACAAATCAAGTCAGCTGGGCTGTGTTCGGGAAACTACGTCAGTTACATCTTCTCGTCGAATATACTACGAAACCTCAAGAGCAAAGATTACAACAAAAACGTTTTGCCAGTGATGACTTACGGAACGGAGTCTTGGTATGTCATTGCAGGCCGTATGGGGATGCTCATAGATATATAGTCTGCAACGACGATGGGATGCGATCCTCAGCAGAACTAAGGTAACCGACGAAGTCGTTAGGATCGGGAAGCTGAAATGGCAATTGGCCGGCCTCTTAGTTCACAGAACTGACACACCACAACAAAGAACCATAGAGAAAGGTTTTCGAGTAGCAATCATGTACAGGCAAAAGTAGTGTGTGGAGTGACGACCTGCACAGTGTTGCGGGAAGTCGATGGATGCAGATGGTTCAGGAGTGAGTTTTGAGGGAGGCCTATGTTCAGCAGTGGACTTATGATATAAAATGATGACGATGATTCAGCCTTCGGTCAAGAGTTCTATAATAAAATAAAAAAATTGTAAAAATATAAACGAACATCATTCTAACGGACTGCACATTTCAAGATTTATAGCTATGAATGCTAAAACACAAAGATTATGTGGGGCAGAGATTTCACAATAGAGCGATAACTGAAACGTGTCTAGACTTCTAGGTGGTCAACTTTAACCCTAGTAGTGGTTCTGTGAGGGGCAATTAATAGCAGCTTTAATATATACCGCAACAATTAGAAAGCTATTTACATACTTTCTCTATAACAATGATAACAATGATTAGGATTTTAAAATACGATCACGTTATAATAAAAAGAGTAATGAAATCTGATATTCGGCCCTCCAACAGAAGTGTGCAAATATAATGTTTCAGTTTGAAGGGAATTAATTATTTAAAGCTATTGAAATTATTATGACATAATATATAATACAATATATGTGTCTTTACATAATTTAAAGTTTTAAGTGTCACTAAAACTAACTGACCGCAACTTGCTCGGATTCTACCTGTTGATAGTATTGACCTATTTCTTGTGATGTTGGATTTTATCCAATTTGATATAGTATTCATTAATCCTTATTCTGTATATACATTATCATACCTTTTAAAATGTAAAGCGTTAAGATGTAAGGAAAAGAGTATACACAGAATTTAAAATCCTAAGAAATTCGTAGTATCCTATTTTTAGCCCGCGCTTCCGAATAACGAGACAAACAGAAAACTCAGAGCGATACAAACCACAGGTGACCAGGCCTTGATGATCAGTAATTAGGGAACCTCCGCCTATACCACGATTCTTAGCATAGTGGTGACTGAGGAGGAGAAGCATGATTGATAATGATCATTTCCTTCACCAAATTTTAGAAACAATTACTCGTGTTAAAGGAAGGGCGCTGACCTCTGAGATACAACGGCCAATGCAAAGTAAGATAAATAGAAAAACAGTTTTAAATAAAATATTTGAAAAAAACTTTATGATGGTTAGCAAATTGTCTGAGAACTAAGATCTAATTGACCTGTCTGAGAACTAAATTAACATTCAATAAATTTAAAGCAACCACGCGATGACGATAATGCGAACTAATGAATGCGTAGAGTCCAAAAAAGCCAGGATTTACATTAAAAAATATACCTAATTATTACAATAAACCTACACGCAAAAATAATTGTATTTCAGAATTAATGTATGTAGATACGAGCAATGAACTTCACTTTATTCACATTGACTCCGATTTAATCAAAAATATATTTTAGTTTGGTTCCATTATCTCTACATTCACGCAAAGCAAACAAGTTTATATCAAAAGTATTGTATGTGAGTGATATCTGATGATTTGGACATACACTTATATGGTAATCATTACAACAAAATTTAACGATGCTTTTTACTTGAAGGACTGTTTATTACATGTGCCAATGTATTGGAATTTATGAAAAAGGACTGACAAGGGGAAGTAAAATCAATATAGAAAAGTGAAGTAAAATATTGTACGTGAAGATTTCGACAGTAATAGGAAAAAAGATGATCATTTTTAATTGGCAGGATTAAAGTAGTCTTCAAATAAAATAAAATGCATTAATAAAATAAAATTATGCGGTCTATACATTTGGTATCTAGGACGACACAGATAAACAAAGGCTTCAAACTTAAACCCCCGATGCTAAAGTAAGTTGTGCGGCACATTTGGTATCGTTATATAAATTTGTCGACAGCTGGAATTTTATTTGTTGATAATTCGAGTAGTTACTGTCGACAAAAACTGGTGTATAACGTAAAATGTGTGCGTACATCAGTCAGTAGGGTGCTCCGCGGTTTAGGTGAAGAGAGATTATACCACTGTTTTTTTCACATCCAGTTGTTGTCAAATATCGTAGCTTCATACAGCGTACAGCACATGTGCCTAAGTGTGTTCTCCATCACTCTTTTTTACTTTGGTCTACATTAAGAGCTAATGCGACGGAAGGGGTAGACAGAAATGAGCAGCCCATAGCATACCGCGACGACTGATGACAAATCTTATCCAACACAGGAATCCGAACGACTTAACGAGTTCTTTGCAACATAAGTGACACCTCGCACTTTAGACTCTGTTGCCCGTCATTAAACTGCTTAATTTTGGTTTGGTATATTCCATCTGTAGGTAGCCAATGCGATTTTTACACCCACGAGAAGAAAGGGAGTGAAAAATTCTTACGCCGGTGGTATCGTCATATACCCCAATATTCAGGTCAGCCAATTGTCGTATCGAATTTGGGGGATTTCCTAAAATTAAGAACATTTTAGTCTAGTATATCTCAAAACTTAAAATAAAAAGGTTTTTGATCACAGAGGATTAAAAAAGTCGTTTATAGCCTATGTACTACTTGAAAATAATATTCGATTAAATTAGATAAGTCTCAACCACGATATCTGTCAAATTGTTGTATCTGTCGTAATTTGGACGAAAATAAATTGAAACTGATCACTATTACGATTACACTAGTTGTGCAATGGACGCGCAGCTTCGTATTAGTGGCAATTGAAACGTGAGATCTGCAGTAGATGAGGGGTAGGGAATGGGCGTGGTTTTTCGAAATATCATAATGACCTTCGCCGTTTTATTGTTCAAGCAAGCAAAACAACTTAACACAATTTGAGAACAGAATAAATTACAAATCACTGTTACGATACTCCTTCAATAAATAAGCCTGACTATTTTTTTTTAAATAATTGTAGATAAACTACATCTATACGCAGAACGCCATTTAGTAAAATCGCCAGTCCTACAGTATTATTATTTATATATGTATAATCGCAAATCGATTTTTTATTTATTAGGCAACAGAACTAAAACACTTAACATACTAAAAATATTCAGTGGTCGATCGTAAGAATTTGGAACCTGGATAACAATCTTAATAATTTTAAAATTTAATAGCAAGCACCTGTGTGGTAGGCGGTGGCTGTGGAGCGTGGTCCCAGGCCTGTCACAAGTCGCCCCAAACGAGCGCGCGCTTGCCACGGTCCACTGACGCTAGGAGCCCAGATTGAGGATGCCACGAAACAGCCGTCACAGCTGACCTGTTAAAAATTAACAATATTTAGTTTTTTATATATTAGTTTTACTGATTCAAGTACGGTTAGTGGATACTATTGCACCATTAGTGTATCCACGTGAGTAAATAAGTACTTAGCAAGTAATAATGTATATATTTATGATAAATAAATATAAGCTCTGATTACCTCATATATTACCCAAACTGGGTTAGTCAGAGGTCAACATTTATTTTACTCGTTACAACCCTTTTTACCACAGCTCATTTGCTACTACATAATAGGTAGTAAACATATCGCCGTCTTAGTGCCCAAGCCACCGATGTAAATCGTAAATGAGTTTCGAAAATCTCATTGGTACGAATCCTCCACAATGGGAACTCGATCCTCTTATTTCGAGGCAGATCTTCCAACCAATCGGCTGTCGTTTATTTATTAAGTTTACCTATAAGTGATACAGAACCCTCAGGGCTTTAGTCCTAGTCAACATCGATTGTCTTTACTTAAGAAAAATCCGTAAATTAGATTGTTGTAACGAATAAAATTAATGATGTTAGTATATGTAACATTTTGCTCTGGTGTCTATAAATGGTAATATGTCATAAAAAGTAAACTACACGTAATCAAAAGTTATGGAGCAGTTTCAATGTTTGGTAAAAATGCATAAAATCGAGCCACATTGTAATAAAATATGCTCTAAGGGTTTACCTCTGAAGCCCCTTATTATATGAGGTAACTCATGCCCTGAAGTATGGTGTATATGGACTAAGATTACTATTATAACAAAAGCCTGGCTAGTATTGTGAACTTTACATAATCTGCCACGGTTCAGCTTGAGCACGGTTTAAATTGTATTATATTACAGCGGCGTATTAAACTTACGCCTGCAACTTTGTGATTTTGTACCCACTTTGGCTTTTGAAACTATGAATATAAAATTGGGTAAGTAACTGTTCTTCTTCAACTATGAATTTATTCCAGTAAGGGCTATAAGCAAGAACAAAGTGGTAATCCCTACCCTCATTTTAGTATTGTATTAAAGTAGTTAAATGTTGATTGTTGTTTAGAGATCAGGGCTTTTGTTTTAATTTCGTAATACGCGAGTGCCCTGGGTTTATATCCTGGGGCCGACATTATAAAATTAGATTACTGCAATTTTTAATACAGAATTTGCCGCGTTCTCGGAGGTGAAGGAAAATAACGTTTCGAGGATCTGTATCTTCCGCCTACGTACTGGGCCAGCGTGATGGTACCTTTCCCAGCTGCAAAAACCTCTCAGAAATTGTGAGGATGGCTTTGCCCAGCAATAGAAAAGTAACAAGCTGATAATTTACTTACTTTACTAAAATTATCCTTAAAAAATGTACATACGTACCATGTTGAAAATAAAGATTATTACTGTAATTTTATTTCAATTAACTTCTATTCAAGTGTTAACCATTTCTGATAAGTTTTAGAATTAACTTTAATATAGAATAAAAATTGTTGTCTCCAACTAACTAAGCCTAGTTGTCGCTATGGACATCTAGTCAACATGATATTAAAAAATGAAAATAAAATTATTAGATCAATGTCAGTCACAATTGTAACACTCATGTATTACAGCTCCAATTAACCCAATTGTGGTGCCGCTTGAATTAAACCCAGGTTAATACAATTGTACGGCACCTGAAAACCAAGATGGCGGCCTGGAATCGCTGCAATAATAAAATAACCAGATACTAAAACTCTTTAAAACATTATGTCTCGTTGACAGTAATGAATCATGTTAATCGGCTTCTCTTTACATCGTATTAAATACAGCATTATATTATAGTATACTTTACAAAGTATTCTGTACAAGCGCGTTTATGCTCCGGTTGAAGTAACTCATTTATTTTATATAGGCAGTGTCTAGCTGTAGCGATGGACTTTCAAGTAAATTATTTTATCAGGGTAATAATAATATATTAGATCGATGAACCTGGGGTGACAGCTCGGTTCTTCCTTTGTCAAAGATGGTAGTGTCTTCTCCATGGAATATTTCATCATATCCTACTTGCCTTGTTATTTTGTAATCTGTTTTTTAAAGTAAAGTTAACTATAAGTCACGGCACGTACATTACATTACATTAGGATTATTTTCAATATTATTATTGATTAAGAATATAACTTTTCACATCACATATTCCGTTTAATAAGTAATCTTAATAAATGTAGATATTAGTTCATTTTATTTCTTTTCATAAATCGAAATCAGATCGAAGGAACCAAATCATGAGATTATTTATTCTAATATTTATATTTATAACAACCATGATGCATGACAATAATATAGACAGTAATTTTTGGCCGTGGTAGAGCCAAGTGGCGGCTTTTGCTGCTGTTCGAATGGGTCGGCTCGACCGGATTGGTACCACGGCCTCGCAGAATACCGTCGTGAAGTAGAGTACTATTACGGTTTTTAATAGTGGTAATAATAATGTAGCACTATTATAATTTACAGTTCCACTTTAATTCCTTATGTAGTCGACGTGAAACCAAATCTTTTTGCAGTAGACTGATCCCATGAGTACATAACGAAGTTGCAGATATTTATGATGCAGCACGTTTTATTGGTTTCATTATTGCTTATGTTTGTCTTCCACCGCTGTGTATACAGGTTGTATGAGACGATATGACATTAAATCTAACCTTATATTCTTCGGGATATTTCTAAGTCGTGCACTAAATATTAATTACATTAGTTTATACACAGGACTTTTTTCTAATTTTGTTATTTTGATACAAGATATATATTAGCGCTACTAGTTAACTAGGCCAACGACGCCCATGTCAAAGATCTTATCGACCGACCGCTGACCGGTTTAAAAGACGTGTCGACAATAACAATGAAATCATGTGAGGTCGTCACTCTTGTGGTCATTAAACTCATGAGGAATAGCGCATGCGTTTTATTTGGATTATAAGGCTTTTTTAATTTGTTTGACAAAAAGATTTTTTATTCCTTTAGTAGTAGTAGTAGTAATTTTTTCACTAATTGTCATAAAGGTCGCAAACATTCTGTATATCATTTAAAATATTTACGCATTTACTGTTTAGATCTGCAAGCAGTCATGGGAATTAATATTCAAGAATGTTTTGAAAAAGTGTCACAGCATTTATGATTATGTAATGTCTTTTAGTTTAATGTCTTTGGTAAGAGTTACCTTTAAGTTTTAATCTTTTCATATAATGATTTCTTGTATTTACCCGAACACTACACATTTGAAATGAAACTATTCGTCCACCCTATGATTCGTGTTACGCCTGCTCACACTCAATGTGACGCCACCCAGCGGTCTACGAATGAAATTCTGGGCAGCACCGTACTTTGCCCGTCCCTCTGAGATATTCGTTGGTAAATCTCATTTGCCCTGCAACTTCACGATGCCGATATAGATAGGGCATTGAGGGAAGAATTAATGCCAGTGGAGTACACCTAAATGAATTATAATGCAAGAAAAGTAACTGAACAACGCTGTTCGCCGTACGATGAGAGGCGAGAGCTGGGAAATCTATCATAAGCCAGTTACATAGTTCTGAGTCGTAATCGTACTGCATGATGCTTTATCTTTTATTTTCATCTTCCTGTAACAACATGTTAGAGTTCGCTGCCGAACACCCCGACAGAAGCTGGCGTACCTTGCACGAAATATTTGATCAAATTTCTCACGCAGAACTATTGAAGAGCGCTGTACGGTATCTTAGTACTAGAGATGCTGCTCCCCATCACCAATATTTGGGATTCGGACGGATTTTCTACCATTAGTCGTTCGCCAAAGCTTCGACCATTAGTCAGCAGGATGCACCGCGTGCAAGCGAGGTTGACATTTGCAGTAAAATATGGTATTTATCCGCTTACACTTTTCACAATTTATTACTTTTATATTTGACGTACTTTACACAACATGAATAATCCTATATCTTACCTATGTTACATCTATAGGTCATAGTCATAATTTACTACGAAGAGCTCTTTTGCCAGCATTACTTAAAAATTAAAGACTTTTAGATTTTTTTTATGATTACAAACTTCACACGTTACTATATTTAGCCGCCGTTGGTGATTATATGATCTTATTTCGCGTAAATAGTTAAAATCGTACTCATTCGCACCATATTGGAAACTCCAAAGGTGCAAGTCTCAAACGATCATGTTATTTATCAATTTTAATTATTCTGACTTGAAGGATTAGAGCAGTGATATTTAAAAGCTTATATTCTATTAGGTCCTTACATATGAAATTGGCGTTTTGTCGAACTGGCCACTTTGGTCTCAAATAATACCAGCAGGCAAAAAAAAAGTTGTTTGTGCATTTGACCAGACCCACCAACGGACATGTATTTCGACCCGCTGAGTCTCAAATAATACCAGCAGGCAAAAAAAAAGTTGTTTGTGCATTTGACCAGACCCACCAACGCACATGTATTCCGACCCGCTGAATCTGAATCTAAATGTTAATTAGCCCGTTGTGCCGATAAAATTTTAAAGTATTGCAAAAAACCGAATAAAATTGCAAAAAATCATGAAAAATCGCAGTTATGGAGATGAAAAACATTTTGTGAATCCAGATCGCGTAAGATTTTTATGTATTTTGTTCCACTTAATCTGAATCAAGTTTATTTGGCCCATTTTCATTTCAAAATTAAAAAAAAAATCTCAAAATTTTGGGAAAATTGCAGTTATAAATACGAAAAAAAAACAAAACATTTAAACACAATTGTTAATGATTTAGGTGTATTTTCAAGGATGGATCTTAGAATTTGAAAATTAACAAAATTTAAAAATCTGTAAAAAATACCATATAAAGGGAAGTTAGGAAACAATATTTTTGAATTTTAAACTGCTCTTCGTTTGTATCGAATTCTTTTAGCTTCAAATGCCCTACTACGCAGTGGGTTCCTCTTACGTTTTCTGTTTTCTTCTGGTATTTCTATTTTCAGTATCCAGCAAAAATCTACCGTCATGTTGACATTCCGATTTCCTTGATACCGACTCTCCATTTCACTTACGTCTTGATGAAATCCTTCTCCTTGTTCGTCAAGTCTCCAAGATTTTCAGGAAAGTGATCCAGGTGAGAATGCAGGTAGTGTAAAGGGGGGGTCCCTTTTATTCGTGTCCAAGGTGGCACAAGTAGTGAGTCCTCTAATGAGCTTTTCAGCACTTTTTTTTTAAAGACCCTAACGTTTAGTGATTATTGTTTTTACAGAAAAGAACGATACGCGTTTTTAGAGTGTATTAATTGTGCTTTCAAATGATATTAATTTTGGTAGGGTACAATAAATAAGTTAAGAGTATTATTCGCTTGAAGTCAAAATTTCAAAAGGTGCGATTTTTTTGACGCCGAGTGTATTATACCTACCACTCAAATACCGTTATTACTTACTGTGAGCTATAGTTCAAAACCCTAGCAATAGATACATTTAAACAATTATAATACAAATTCGAAACAATAATATGGGTTTTGTCACTACGAAGTTCTATCGATCTGCCAGTTTTTCCCTTCTTATTCTTCATTTCATATCTTTATTTATCTTATTTATCTTTTCCCTTGGCTCTCGAAATAATCCTTCCCCAAGTAGATGAAATTTCATAAGGATTATTCAATCTATTGTAATATTTTGTTTACTGATCGCTGTGCAGGTTTTAATCATAACTATCTTTTAGCAAAAATTATAAATTAGTTAGGTCATGTACAAAATATTATTTTAGTATATAACACCAACAACATCATACACTAGCAGTGTTTTCTCTATCGCACCGAATGCTTAAACATTCGCGTTGTTTCCATGTTATCGCAGTAAGGCATTCAGCAGTGGAAAATGTGCTTTTAGATAGGCCATTTTCATATTTTGTTCGTACTCAAATTTTTTTAGTAGGTAAGATGCTTGTATCTTCTATTTTTATATTATGTGATTCAGACTGTTGTCGCACTATAAGAGTCTCTTGTGGCAATGCCGATTCTACCATCGGTAAAATAACGACAGCGTGATATTGCGTTATTTCTAATATTTCCAAAGCACGTAAATGAGAACTGACCTTATCGTACAGCATCACTAAATCTAAATTGCCATCTCCAGCACACACAGTAACAGCATCTCGCGCATACATAAATTAGGAGAACTACTTTTACATAAAGAAATTTTAAGTGCTCGATACATTATAAATAATTTTCCATGCAAAATGATAAATATCAAATAAGGTTTTAGTTACAGAATTCCGGGATCATTACTTGCTTTAAGTAAACAAATGTTTTCTGGGTGCATGTTTGTGTCCTCGTTAATCTTTTTGAATACTCCTCAAAATGGCAGCCAGGTTTTTAAAAAGTCGTAATTTGGTTCTATATTAGTCTTCTTTTTTTAATATCTAGTTTGTTTTGGTTTAATAAGCCAAAACGGAAATTATGTGTTGCCTCGCGGCCATATTGCATATTACGCGTTTGCGTGTCGTATGCGATATCAGATTTTGCTCCATTTTAAGGGAGCATCTAAACTATCAGTGTAGAAGGACTTTACCCTACACAAATAGTTAATACGAGTCTTTTGCTGAACACCATCCAACGGATTGTCACGCTGATACCCCGGAAACCTTTGCGGGAGCGTGTTTCGTTATGCACATTTTCCTCTCTCCCACTACCAACGTCTCAAACGAATGAAATTTTGTCTACTGCTTTTGATCCATAGAAAACGAGAAAAGGAAGAATTAACGTTTAAATACTTAAAAATTTATATGAACTCTTGGCATATGCAACTAGTTAAATATATGTATATAAAGTTATATGTAGAAAATCTTTAGGCTGGGTAAGCCTTCATAACTTGTAAGGAGCTTTTGTGAAGTGTGGAACGGGATTGTATCGTTTGTATTCTGTTTTGACGTTTCCATTTCGTACCAGAAGTAAGCACATTCGTTCCAGTCTAATTTACGATAGAAACCCACTTAATCCATGATCATGGTACCACGATAGGTGGATAAGTAGGATTTTATATTAAAGGTTCAACATTCGATTCCTCAATTTACGACCTTTAAAAATTCCTTGTCCAAACATTTTTTAACTTTAGTTAAAAGTAAGAAAAAGGAATTTAACCATAGTCCATAGATGGTCTCCTTTTTTTTCATATAATGAATGCTTAATTGTTTATATTAAAAATTAAATATAAAGGAAGCCTCGTTTTTTGACATTTGGAAGTCGAGGCTAACATTTGGAGAAAAAGTTGGATCTACTAACATTTTCTTACAATCTCTATTTTATTTTAAATTTTTTATATATTTAATTTCTTTAAATATATAGTTAATTTTACATGGATCTGCTATTAAGGACTTTCAAACTTTTAATTATTTCAAACGTTTTATTATATCAACCACAGCTACGTTACATACATCTGATTTTATATAAGCAGCAGCATACATTTTAATTTTTATAAATATACCGCACTACTAATTGTTTTAAATACTTTATAAAATATTTATAAAGTAATCAGGTATAAAAATATAAATACAACACTACTTATAAATGAGAAATGATTTTCTCGTTGAAGTCTTGTACTGCATAACTAATGAAAGGATTAAGATAGAGAGTTCATTGTTGCATAAATTCCTCGGCAATGTTTTGTCACTAATGCATTTATATAGGTAAAACTACTTCTACGGAATTAAAATACTCGTCCCTTGTTTAGTGACTCAAACAAATAGAAAAAGAAACGTATAGAATGTAGTAATTATTAAATACTTAAATAAATATTACAATAACCGGGTCAAATAGACGCGTCATAGCTGGAAAAAGCCGATCCTTGCCCCGTGAGGATATGCTTAGGGCGTGCTCGCGGAGCAAGGACGGATTATGTCGGGCTTGCACTGACTAAAACCCCATGGTGTTGATGCGACTCCATAAGCACCGGCCGCCGTAGTTTCAGCTACGATAATTTCTACCAACTTAGCCTCCACACCCACACGGACAATGAACCGCCGAGTCCACCACCCGGAGAAGGCGGCCCTGGCTCAAAACGAAATTAAGCGAGGGAGAAAGAAAAAATAACTCAAAAACTGGGTGAAGCGACAGCGGGGACGCGAGTAACTTTTACTTAAAAATTCTTGATCGAAAATATCATCAAAAAGCTGCTATTAATTTGGCTCGATTACAGTATTACCTTTCAATACAGAATTTACAATAAATGCTTGAGCTAGTCTGCGTCATTCATCGTGGACACATTCAAGTGTGTGTAACATAAAATTGACAGAAGAAATTGATCCAGAAACCTAATCCACTTTTAGTTCTAGTGTTTGCAAATTCAAGAGAATACAAAGATTTTTTACCAATTGAAAAACCAAACGCTCGTATGGATTAATATCTCATTGTTTCCGTTCGTAATGATGCCAACTCAAAGACAGTTTAATTTATGACTTCAGTGACAAGAAGCGTATCACTGATCTTTGTAGCAAATGAGAAAATAATCCAATTTTTTTTTTATTAATTGAAGAGAAGTAATGTAGTTAGGAGTTATTTTGTAATTTAAAATGTTTTCGATTTATACGATTAACTGATCGGAAAGTAAAATGTTGTGGATCCGAACGCAGAAACAGTTTTTGATAGCTTTAAAAACGTTCAGTGACGATTTACTTCGAATCGTTTTGATGATACCATTATAAATAGTTGTATAAATTTATAAATAGAAGCTGTTTTAAGTACTTAGCCTCGCCTTTTATGGAGCATTTAAGAAGAAGGGAATTTATTCGTGAGACACTTTCTACGATCGCGCCCTGCAGTTCCCTGCAATCCGAACAGGAGCGGTAATTGGCGTACTATTGCATTCGCTGCTGCGTTCGTATGCTGTAGGTTAAAGACCAGAGCCGTGATTAGAAAATTTAAGGATGTTGCGTTCCAAACTAAGGATATATCTTAGAAGGAATGAAAATCCTTGAGATAGATAAAATGGAAAATTCAAGTTCGCAATGCATACTTTACACAGACTGCAATTGCGTTATCGTATTTTTTTTTATCCGAGACTACTTTAGTTTTCGCAATAAATATGAGCAGTGGATATTGCCGCTAGAGGTTGAGACAAAATCTAAGTTCATAGGGTCACATAACCACTGCCGGCTACATGTTATACTTTATTACAAAACTGGTGCATTTTTAGTTGGAGCCGCATTAACCGTTACGTTTCTCGGAACATACGTGGTGACTATGAACGGTATCACGCGTTATGTGGACGTACATTACAAATATTATGTTGACGTTTAAATGTGTCACTGGTACTAACGAGATGTGATTTTTATTAATGTACCAGTATTTAATAAAGGGTAAAAAAATGAGTAACAGAAAGAATCCGATGCGGCGCTGTCGGTCGATTATTAGCTGCCGCGTAAGACGATTCGAAGGCGGTCAAGATGTTCGAAATATCTTTAACGCTTTTCTATACCGATTTTATATGATGGTGATTCAACCGGTCCATTTAATTTTGAATATAAATGTTGTTTATGTTCAACAATGATCGGAGGCCTCTATAAGGATTAACAAGGCATTAGACGTGGTCGCTCATAAACAAGAATTAGCGTCGGTTCGGTTCGTTTACACATACCGCTCCTGGTTACGAATAACGAGCTCCAGTAGAATATCCTATATGGGATATAGGAAGCGCCGTAAATATAAATTGAGCGGGAACTAGCAATTGTTGTCTGTTTTCAAGTAACGGTCAAATACGTTATTTAAAAAATTAAGAAATGTTTAATATATTACAGCTAATTTACAATAAATAATAGCTGAAAATTAAGATTACGGTCCGTTTAAAATTTATAGAGAAGTTGCATATAGGCAGTAAGTAATCAAATTATACGTAAGCGAATAGTTCAAGAGTTTAAAACCGGATTTGTTGCAATAGTTTGAATTTATGACACATGAAAATGCATTTAGTACGTGTAATCCAATCAGTTTTATATTGCTTTCGCGGCCATTCGTAAGTATGGAAAGTATAATATATTTAATTCCAGTCACGTCTTGATTCATAACCGCATTACACGCCTACTATGTTCGGAAACAGGTTACCCAATAAAGCAATTTCAAGAATCTATTCGCGGCGGTCGATAGCCTTTCCGCTACAAAAAGCATGCACCACGATAACTCTGTAATGATGCTCGAATACGAAAGTTCCACATCCACTTTGTTTCTTCGATTATCTCTAATAAAAGTTATTTAAAGTAACAGACTTCCTACCGCTGGGTACCTGCATTTCTTCATTTGTAAATTCTGCGGAGCCTGGAAGTTTAGCTTACGTAGCTTCGGTGCAGGTTAGCGGACCTCATATTTCCACGAATAATTATACAATATGCGCCAGACATAGATTTTTTCTCAACGTTTTCATTCATTGTGGAGTGTGGAGCAATTAAAACTGCATTTGTAATTGGAAATCACGATTTTAATGGTGCCGACACAGGGGATCACACTCAGTTACCATGGGTATTTGATATATTCATCGCTAATTGTATCATAAAAATGATAATTCAAGTAGTTGATCAAGTTTAAAAATAATATGCACGAGTTTGTTACGCAACTACAATTAATATTATATAAATTTTAACTGGCCCTATGTTTCTGTTTTATTAGGAGCAATTAATATTATGGGATGGCGGTAGTAAACGGATAAGCTGTCCAATACGAAAGTTTAAACGTTCGCCGTTTTAGAGCTGGACCATTTTATTTGCGAGCCGTTTTTCGAATGGTTTATTAGACAATTGCTTCATAAATGTCCGAATGAATCACATCGGGCACGGAAATTGTTAGGTGGAGTTAATTGCACCGCACGCGAGGTGGTACTTAGCTATAATATAACAGAAATGAGCATAAGAACTCGTTGTTCACTTTATTACTACGTCGGTAAAGGCAGCTTTTTAATAGCAATTAAAGTTGATGTTCATGTGGTTGAGAGCGTATTACGTTTAATGCAATTTCTCGTAGTTCTCGTTGATATCGCGAATGATAGGAATTGTCGATAAGCTTGTCGGGGTCGCGCATAGATCTTAATGTGATGCAATGCCGGGTATAAGTATGTGGAGCTTACGCTGTGCTGCCCTGTGGTGGCGCAATGGTGAGATAACGTTTATAGAGAACAGAGCGACCGTCACTGCATTATCGGCGTCGTATTGTAAATACCCGGAACTGAAACGTTGCGTCAAACTATATTTGTTGTGGGAAAGCGTGCGATTGAGCTAGTGAAAAGTGCGGTATATGACGCGCACAAAATGAAAATTGATATTAACCAAGGGACACGTTTTCCTTATGGGCAAAAATTATCTTAAAAATCTTACATATTATAAATTTGAGTTAGTTTATGTGTTTTATACTGTATTAATCTCGCAAATCATTCGATTAACGTTGGCATTTGCATTTTTACGAAGGTATACTATTAGAGAAGGATTCTAATAATACTTGGAGACTGGGCAAAAATGTGGCTGTAATGGAGAATGCACCTTATCTCTCTCAAATTCAACATTATCTGCGAGACGAGAAGCAGTACCTCCTGTGCGAGGGTGGCATTACACCTAACTCTAACGAGTATGGGCAAATTTTCAATGCTTAGTATGCCAGTATTGGTAGGCACATTCAAAGAAAACTAATCTACGTAGCTAGAAGTGAATTCCACTGCTGGCTACGTAGGTTAGTTTTACAGTTTGATAGAGAAGTGCAAAGAAAGTGAGGGTCATTTATTAAAAAAAAAAAACAAACGCTATCTCCATTACAATGAAAGAGTATACTGGTAGAAAAATGTTCTTCGTGTAAAGATTAAATAACAAAAGAAAGAAACATTTGCGAAAGCCTATTTAAGGTTTATTGTAAAAAGCACTTAATTATAAATTACGTTCATTTTAATAGGTAACTAACGAAGAATATAAAACTGGAGTTTATTTCAAAACGGTACATTGGAGAGTAAACGCAAGAAAACCGTATTAACGTTTGTTCAATATTGAATTAGACTCGACAGTGCTAAAGCAATAAAGTGACTGAGCGACTTTGCCGTCAAACGTACGAAGACAAGATTACGAGGCAAGAATTTGAAAAGCATACAGGTGACGTTGTGTACATACGTCTCTTTGTTAATGCAAGATCAAGATATTGCAACACGATTTAAGAGCGATATTAGATGTTAGCAACCAGTAGTATCACCTAAGGAGGCCAGGCAAAGATTCAGAGAGTGGTAAATTCCGCCTGCCTGAATCCTATGCTTATACAACAAACTCAGAGGAAGGTTGTAATTATTTCGCAATACATTTATAAAGCCGCCTTAGATGTTTCTTTTTGTTTACATTGTTTCACGCAGATTGGCTGCGTACGGACCCCACAAACATTTATGACAAGGGCTTGTGTCGGGTCCCATAGTGTTGCAGTTGCATACAATACAATGGTCGTGCTCGTAGCGAGGCTATTCGCAAAATCACCTGTCATCCTAACAAAAGCCCATTGAAAACATAGAAACTTATCTATATCCTTTTAAAATACTTCAATTGGAAGTTATTTTGTTTTGTGTCAGAAAAAAAGTATCTTGATACATCCGCTTCTAAAATCAAGGTATATTTTTTTTTAAATTTATCACGTTGTTAGAAACGGTCTCAGGAGCGCGAATACATCCTCCGAACAAATAAATATGCAGTGATAGTTACGTGTGGGAAAGAGAAATTTGCAATTGTGAGACAGCCCGAGCCAATGTTGACCTCACGATTTCAATTGTCCTAGCGAAATGTTACGAGGAAACCAAACGATGTCACGAGCTAGGCAATTTTAACTTTTAACTCAAGGTCAAAGATATGGCTGAAACTTTATTTGATAACGCCAGGTTCGAAGTAAGACTGAAACATGGTTATTGTAAGGTTTCGTGATTTTTGCGGGACCTATTGGTGTCGGCCGTTACAAATCAACGATTAATTCAGGTAGGAAATGCTTAATTACAGAAGCAGCAAAATTAACACAGCACACTTTGTCACAGCGATACTAATCACAAAGCTATGAAAAAGTAACATGTGTATTTGGAAGTTGATTTATTACAGTTCAAGATTACTGTTTGACAATGCACGAGCGTATGAATTGATTAATGATTTTTTAAGCGATTATTGCTCAGTGAAGTAAGTTTATAAAAATCAATCATCTTTTTTACCTCAGTAAATTATAGACTTAATGCTACCGTTTCAATATGATAAACTAATAAAAATACTGTCAATGAACTAAGAAAGAGAAAAAGATATTTTTCCCACATCATCATCATCATCATAATCATAATGTCAGTACGTCACAAGTCCACTTCTGAACACTGGCCTCTCCAACAAAGATCCTCCTAAAATACGGTCCTGAGCCACCTGAATCCTATGCTTATACAACAAACTCAGAGGAAGGTTGTAATTATTTCGCAATACATTTATAAAGCCGCCTTAGATGTTTCTTTTTGTTTACATTGTTTCACGCAGATTGGCTGCGTACGGACCCCACAAACATTTATGACAAGGGCTTGTGTCGGGTCCCATAGTGTTACAGTTGCATACAATACAATGGTCGTGCTCGTAGCGAGGCTATTCGCAAAATCACCTGTCATCCTAACAAAAGCCCATTGAAAACATAGAAACTTATCTATATCCTTTTAAAATACTTCAATTGGAAGTTATTTTGTTTTGTGTCAGAAAAACGTATCTTGATACATCCGCTTCTAAAATCAAGGTATATTTTTTAAATTTATCACGTTGTTAGAAACGGTCTCAGGAGCGCGAATACATCCTCCGAACAAATAAATATGCAGTGATAGTTACGTGTGGGAAAGAGAAATTTGCAATTGTGAGACAGCCCGAGCCAATGTTGACCTCACGATTTCAATTGTCCTAGCGAAATGTTACGAGGAAACCAAACGATGTCACGAGCTAGGCAATTTTAACTTTTAACTCAAGGTCAAAGATATGGCTGAAACTTTATTTGATAACGCCAGGTTCGAAGTAAGACTGAAACATGGTTATTGTAAGGTTTCGTGATTTTTGCGGGACCTATTGGTGTCGGCCGTTACAAATCAACGATTAATTCAGGTAGGAAATGCTAAATTACAGAAGCAGCAAAATTAACACAGCACACTTTGTCACAGCGATACTAATCACAAAGCTATGAAAAAGTAACATGTGTATTTGGAAGTTGATTTATTACAGTTCAAGATTACTGTTTGACAATGCACGAGCGTATGAATTGATTAATGATTTTTTAAGCGATTATTGCTCAGTGAAGTAAGTTTATAAAAATCAATCATCTTTTTTACCTCAGTAAATTATAGACTTAATGCTACCGTTTCAATATGATAAACTAATAAAAATACTGTCAATGAACTAAGAAAGAGAAAAAGATATTTTTCCCACATCATCATCATCATCATCATCATCATCATCATCATCATCATCATCATCATAATCATAATGTCAGTACGTCACAAGTCCACTTCTGAACACTGGCCTCTCCAACAAAGATCCTCCTAAAATACGGTCCTGAGCCACCTGCATCCAATGACTTTTTGGAACACTGTGCAGATCGTCAGTCCATATTGTGGAAGCTGCACTGTGTTTGCCACTCTAAAACCACCTTTCCCCAATGGTTGTCGGTTCTGTGAGCATTGTGATCGGCCCTTTCCCATATCAGATTGGTGATACTTATGGCTGTCATATGGTTAGCCTAGTTCCCCTGGAGATATAATCGTTGCTGATCTTTCTCCCTAAGAATATACTGCAAATACTTATAATATATAGAACTGATCATGTTTCGAACATGAACGGAGCATTATACTACAATAACTAAGACAAAATAATATCACGCGGAAGCTCAATAACCTTGTATAGGTTGCAGGAATATAGCAATTGTTCATCCGTCTGACAAGCAAGGCTGTATTATTATTTATGGAGAATATCTATGATCAGTAATCGACTGTTCTAAGCTTAAGAACGGTATTTTTCTTTTGGTATGGTAAAGAAGGTACAAATAAGCAGCTCATCCGATAGTAAGTGATTACCGACACTCACGTACTTCAGCAACACCAGAGAAGCTGCAGGAGTATTGCCGACCTTTAAACATAGTTCCTGAAGGGTTCGCCGGAGGGAGTGGGTCTCCGGTTACTCCTCACTCACCGAACGAAACGCACAAGATGTCATTACTTCACGCCGATATTCTGCGAGGCGTGATATCACTCCGGTGGAGCCGGCCCAATCTGAGCAGCAGCAAAAGCCCCCACTTGGCTCTACCACATACAAAAGTTAAACGAACGAATTGTAATTACTAATACATAGTTCTGGTATTAACATTCGCTATAAGATCTACCCCTGACTTTAAATTCGGAAACTCGAGTTTAATGTTCTATGTTGAGGGTTCCTACGAATGAGTTCTTTGATACTTAGTACGATTCGGATCGTTGATCATCTGGGCACTGTGGCGGCGACAGTCTGGTTACGTGTTACGATCTTTTAAATAAGCCCTGATGAAAACTGGGTTAAAACGACTAAAGTGTCTACTTTCGACCACCAGTATTGAAAGGAAAGAAAGGAAACCGTTTATTCACGACACAAGCACAGCACATTGCTTATTATAAAAAGAGAAAAAGAAATAAATGCAAAACATAACATAAATAAAATTTTCAATAAAAAAATTTAAAAATAAAAATTAAACTGAGCAAAAAGAAAAAAACAAAAAAAAATATGCTACATCATTTTAATGCTATCTTTGCCACAATTTATCTGTGCTGTTACGTTGCCGTGAAAAGGACCTCACTCAACTTTGGCCGCGGCTGTAATAACAGCCTCGGCGCTAATTTTCAGTGAGACCAGTAGGGGACAGAGTATCTCGGTTCAGCTGCAACATATGTGCGGTAGAAAAGAAAAATAAAAAAAAAGTAAATTTGCCTGTGTTTCATCTGCATGTGTTGCGGAAACAAGATGACTCGGATATTGGGTATACGATCGCGAGAGCTTATTTATTTATACTTTCTATCCGACCGATCAGAATGCTGCCATCGAGAGGTGATATTCCGCGTGACTACTAAAATTCAGTTGAATCGTTCTCCTTAAGTATTGTGTTTTTATGATCACTACAAAAAATATAATGAACTATTGCAAAGATTTTTTTTTATGGAATAGGCGGCAAACGAGCAATAGGTTCACGCGTTGCCGGCCTTTAAGGGTATTTGGGAGATGGGAGGGAGGATAAGGAGTGGAATAGGGAGGGAGTGTGGGCTTCCGGTTACCTCACTCACCGAACGAAACGCAGAAGCACAAGATGCCTCTACTTCACACCGGTATTCTGCGAGGTCGTGGTATTAATCCAGACGAGCTGGCCCATTCGAGCAGCAGCTAAAGCCTTGGCTCTACCACTTTAATAAGATAAATAACCACCAAAAATATAATAACCATCTCAAATATACCTTGTATATAAATTGTTGATAGGCATTAGCGTCTAAGAAGCGAGGACCGGTCACTACAATCGTCAATCCGTCCTCCAAACTTTGCTGTTGTGGCAAATTTTCGTTACGAACGTGGTTCACACCCGGTTGGGCGGATCCCTGTTGCCGACATATTCATAGACCCACGCTCCCACACGTCTCTTATGTTGAAAACTATTTTATTATAATTGTACTCACGAATGCTCTTTCAGGATCGCCTCGAGACGTCCTGTGTGAGTGTTCCAAACGTAGACGGAACCGTCAGCGGCACCAACTGCAAGTAGCCGTCCGCCCGGACCGAATGCTGCTCGCGACCAGTCACAACCCACTTTGAAAGATTCGTGACTGAAACGAACAAATTGATTGAATCTTTTCAATACAACATTGAAGTGACAAACAACAGTCCACATCATCGTAGGCTGCTACTGCAGCTCATGGACCCCTGCAAACAACTTCAACCGAAGAAGGTTTTAGGTGCATTGTCTCCCGTAAGGACTCTGATAGAATGCCTCATACTCTGTAATTATCGTGGTTCTCTACACCTTTCAGACCGAAAACCACATATGTTGCACTGCAGTGTCTGAAATAGGTAAGACTTTGGTACCTATCTAGTTGCTTGCTAGGCAGTAAAGGAACACTGACTGCCTCGTGAAGTCCTTCAGGTCTTCTCTTACACAGTGAATCATCATCAACAAAAAAAATATATGTCTAAATGTTTTAAAAATATTTAATAAACTGTGTGTTACTAAGTGTTTTAAATAAATTCAAATTATAAATGGAATATTAATGTTTAAATAAAAAGAAATGTATGTTCTTAGAAAGCTAAGCTTAGTTATGGTTTTATTTTTTTACTACACTGGCGACTTATAGATGTAAGAAGTATCAGATAGGTAGAGAAAATAAAGGAGCACGAGTGTTGGCGCTTTCTTAGAAATGCGAATGTTTAGCAGTGAATAGGGAAAGTCAATATGATAATATGGATACAGATGAATAATAAATTGACGACTAAATTGCTTCACAAGTTTCAACTTATCATATACAAATACCTACTGTAAGTAAATTTTCGTTACGAACGTGGTTCACACCAGGTTGGGCGGATCCCTGTTGCCGACATATTCATAGACCCACGCTCCCACACGTCTCTTATGTTGAAAACTATTTTATTATAATTGTACTCACGAATGCTCTTTCAGGATCGCCTCGAGACGTCCTGTGTGAGTGTTCCAAACGTAGACGGAACCGTCAGCGGCACCAACTGCAAGTAGCCGTCCGCCCGGACCGAATGCTGCTCGCGACCAGTCACAACCCACTTTGAAAGATTCGTGACTGAAACGAACAAATTGATTGAATTTTTCAATACAACATTGAAGTGACAAACAACAGTCCACATCATCGTAGGCTGCTACTGCAGCTCATGGACCCCTGCAAACAACTTCAACCGAAGAAGGTTTTTGGTGCATTGTCTCCCGTAAGGACTCTGATAGAATGCCTCATACTCTGTAATTATCGTGGTTCTCTACACCTTTCAGACCGAAAACCACATATGTTGCACTACAGTGTCTGAAATAGGTAAGACTTTGGTACCTATCTAGTTGCTTGCTAGGCAGTAAAGGAACACTGACTGCCTCGTGAAGTCCTTCAGGTCTTCTCTTACACAGTGAATCATCATCAACAAAAAAAATATATGTCTAAATGTTTTAAAAATATTTAAAAAACTGTGTGTTACTAAGTGTTTTAAATAAATTCAAATTATAAATGGAATATTAATGTTTTAATAAAAAGAAATGTATGTTCTTAGAAAGCTAAGCTTAGTTATGGTTTTATTTTTTTACTACACTGGCGACTTATAGATGTAAGAAGTATCAGATAGGTAGAGAAAATAAAGGAGCACGAGTGTTGGCGCTTTCTTAGAAATGCGAATGTTTAGCAGTGAATAGGGAAAGTCAATATGATAATATGGATACAGATGAATAATAAATTGACGACTAAATTGCTTCACAAGTTTCAACTTATCATATACAAATACCTACTGTAAGTAAATTTTCGTTACGAACGTGGTTCACACCAGGTTGGGCGGATCCCTGTTGCCGACATATTCATAGACCCACGCTCCCACACGTCTCTTATGTTGAAAACTATTTTATTATAATTGTACTCACGAATGCTCTTTCAGGATCGCCTCGAGACGTCCTGTGTGAGTGTTCCAAACGTAGACGGAACCGTCAGCGGCACCAACTGCAAGTAGCCGTCCGCCCGGACCGAATGCTGCTCGCGACCAGTCACAACCCACTTTGAAAGATTCGTGACTGAAACGAACAAATTGATTGAATCTTTTCAATACAACATTGAAGTGACAAACAACAGTCCACATCATCGTAGGCTGCTACTGCAGCTCATGGACCCCTGCAAACAACTTCAACCGAAGAAGGTTTTTGGTGCATTGTCTCCCGTAAGGACTCTGATAGAATGCCTCATACTCTGTAATTATCGTGGTTCTCTACACCTTTCAGACCGAAAACCACATATGTTGCACTGCAGTGTCTGAAATAGGTAAGACTTTGGTACCTATCTAGTTGCTTGCTAGGCAGTAAAGGAACACTGACTGCCTCGTGAAGTCCTTCAGGTCTTCTCTTACACAGTGAATCATCATCAACAAAAAATATATGTCTAAATGTTTTAAAAATATTTAAAAACTGTGTGTTACTAAGTGTTTTAAATAAATTCAAATTATAAATGGAATATTAATGTTTTAATAAAAAGAAATGTATGTTCTTAGAAAGCTAAGCTTAGTTATGGTTTTATTTTTTTACTACACTGGCGACTTATAGATGTAAGAAGTATCAGATAGGTAGAGAAAATAAAGGAGCACGAGTGTTGGCGCTTTCTTAGAAATGCGAATGTTTAGCAGTGAATAGGGAAAGTCAATATGATAATATGGATACAGATGAATAATAAATTGACGACTAAATTGCTTCACAAGTTTCAACTTATCATATACAAATACCTACTGTAAGTAAATTTTCGTTATAAATGATTTCATTATGACAAAAATAATATATTATAAATACTGACTGCTTTTGAAATGAAATGAAATGTTTAGGTTACATCTGCTTTCCGCCGCGAGTGTTTTGGGCGTGAAAACGTTTCTCTTACACTAATAAGTCGACCACCACTCAGTAAGTATTTTATACATATTTATGATCTAAGAATAAAAAAAAATCATTAAAGCTGTCAACTAGATTCAAAATACATCACATTTTTACCATAAATCCATGTAGAGGATATTTTTCAACCGACGTGTAGAAATACTTTTTATGTCAATCAAATTTTAGGCAGAAATTTATAGCACATATAATTTTATAAAACACTGCTATAAACGAATAATTAATTAAGTATTTATGGCGCCCGGAAGCCTTTAGTATTAATTTAATATCTGAACATGAATTTCGATTGACTTCATTATTTAAAGGTGTTATTAATATTCTAAATGAATTCTATTTGTGGACGAAGTTAAATTATGTATAAAAAAGTATATCAGTATACCTGAAAGATCGAACGATGGTATTCATCCGCAAATCTATTAATTGTATTGTGTCATCTCTTACGCACGCCAGCAAGTAATTACTATCTGAAACAAAAGAATATTAGAAAAACAATATTAAAAAATTTATAGGAGGCAATAGTATTACAACCCAGAGTAATCTCTTTGTGTCTGTAGGATATTCAAAAGTTGGAGTCTATAAATGTCCCACTGCTTAGCTACCACGAATTTACTTTAATTTTATTACGATGATGACGAGTTGCACTCTGCAGTTTCATCCGTGTGAAAGTACCCGTAGGTACAGTACAGTTTCCCGGGATGCACTGTCTCCCGGGATCCCCGTTCCGAACCTTTCGCCCGTGCGCTGCGTTATCGGTCGGCAGATGTGAATTTCTTTATTCATGCGTATGATGATCTTCGAAATCACATGCCGTAAAGAGCAAAAGCATTTTATCTTCATAAATTCCATGACGATGTATTAATTTATTTTTATGAGGAATAAAAATTTGTACCTATTAAATACATCTAAACGTCATCTTATAATTTTTCTTTAACTTTTGATATAAAATCGTTATTGTGACTTAAGTTTTAAATATGTAAACAATGAAGCGGATTTTTTTTATCGAACACAGAAGATGAGTATTTTTGATGTAACAAACGGTTTGATATATGTATTAGAATATAATGATTCAATTACATATATCAAACCGTTTGTTCAGTGCAGGCGGATAAAGCAACGAATAAGCAAATTTTTACCGACATCATTTACAAGTATTGAGATTTCGTACTGAAAAGTTTTTTTTATTACATTTAAACACAGCCTAGGCCTGTCACTCAGTGATACTAAAGCTTTCTTTTAGTAAAAGAATTTTCAGAATCGTTTCAGTATTTGCGAAGATTACCCCTTACTAACATACAAATTTTACTCCTTTATAATATAAGTATAGATAAAAAAGATTACTGACTTCTATAATATTTTAATTAATAGCATAAAATAATCTGTGTCAGATGTAATGGCTTTTAGTATTTATGGCAATTTATACACAGAGCGATGACAGGAGTGATCTTTTTTATTTTAACTTTCATGTGCCTTAACTTTAAAACAATTGAAATTCTATTACAAGACATATTAGGATTAGTGCCACAAAGGGTATCTTTTACTTAACCATTAAGATCTTTATCAAGGAAACAAAACATGGCATTTAATAGCGTTGTAATCAGCCAACGCAACATTAACCGAAAGCGATAATCCGAAATATCCGAAGATTACTTCAGATAATTAGTATTAATTATCTGCTCTGTTATAACTAAAGCCTAAAGAATTTGGAAGTGTAAGTGGAAGAAAACAGATCGAGTACCATTAGATGGTTATATACAGTTTGTCAGTAGAAGTAGAAAGCAAAATAGGGTGAATAGTTTGTCAAAAACAAGTTTTGGAAAGTTTGGATTAGCAAATTAATAGAAGGAAATCATCTGTATTTCATAATTTTACAAAAATGGAATGGACAGACTTAACTTGTAATATAAAAATATATTTACTGCCTTTTCATTAAAAAATAATTCGAAATTTAAAGTCAGAGTAAAGTCATGGACGAATAAATAGATATATTAAATCCTTTCGTTCTTTATTGAATCGATTAAATTAGCGTTTAGGACTCATCGTCTACTTAAGAACGAAGCCTGACAGTTCCGTCATAAATTAAGTTTATGCGTTGAATAACGGGCACTTTAAATTATTTACGATTAAGATGCAAGATTACAAAATTATACTGATTCGATTCTGGTGATTTGTCTTCTAGGTACGTTACCGGTGACTCGGCCCGTATTATTATACCATTGCCTAGATTTCTTATGCTCGTGGAAAGATTAAACCGTTGACGATATAAGGCAAAATGCTATTGCCATTACCATGACCGTACAATATAATGGTGTTTTATTAAATTAAGTGGGTATTGAGAACACGGAGGCATCATGGTCTCATTAGAGGTCGGCCATTCGAAATGTATTCGAGACGAGGTTAAACAATAACCCGCAGATATGTTCCCATAATTTTCTTTAACTTTTGATATAAAATCGTTATTGTGACTTAAGTTTTAAATATGTAAACAATGAAGCGGATTTTTTTTATCGAACACAGAAGATGAGTATTTTTGATGTAACAAACGGTTTGATATATGTATTAGAATATAATGATTCAATTACATATATCAAACCGTTTGTTCAGTGCAGGCGGATAAAGCAACGAATAAGCAAATTTTTACCGACATCATTTACAAGTATTGAGATTTCGTACTGAAAAGTTTTTTTTATTACATTTAAACACAGCCTAGGCCTGTCACTCAGTGATACTAAAGCTTTCTTTTAGTAAAAGAATTTTCAGAATCGTTTCAGTATTTGCGAAGATTACCCCTTACTAACATACAAATTTTACTCCTTTATAATATAAGTATAGATAAAAAAGATTACTGACTTCTATAATATTTTAATTAATAGCATAAAATAATCTGTGTCAGATGTAATGGCTTTTAGTATTTATGGCGCCCGGAAGCCTTTAGTATTAATTTAATATCTGAACATGAATTTCGATTGACTTCATTATTTAAAGGTGTTATTAATATTCTAAATGAATTCTATTTGTGGACGAAGTTAAATTATGTATAAAAAGTATATCAGTATACCTGAAAGATCGAACGATGGTATTCATCCGCAAATCTATTAATTGTATTGTGTCATCTCTTACGCACGCCAGCAAGTAATTACTATCTGAAACAAAAGAATATTAGAAAAACAATATTAAAAAATTTATAGGAGGCAATAGTATTACAACCCAGAGTAATCTCTTTGTGTCTGTAGGATATTCAAAAGTTGGAGTCTATAAATGTCCCACTGCTTAGCTACCACGAATTTACTTTAATTTTATTACGGTGATGACGAGTTGCACTCTGCAGTTTCATCCGTGTGAAAGTACCCGTAGGTACAGTACATTTTCCCGGGATGCACTGTCTCCCGGGATCCCCGTTCCGAACCTTTCGCCCGTGCGCTGCGTTATCGGTCGGCAGATGTGAATTTATTTATTCATGCGTATGATGATCTTCGAAATCACATGCCGTAAAGAGCAAAAGCATTTTATCTTCATAAATTCCATGACGATGTATTAATTTATTTTTATGAGGAATAAAAATTTGTACCTATTAAATACATCTAAACGTCATCTTATAATTTTTCTTTAACTTTTGATATAAAATCGTTATTGTGACTTAAGTTTTAAATATGTAAACAATGAAGCGGATTTTTTTTATCGAACACAGAAGATGAGTATTTTTGATGTAACAAACGGTTTGATATATGTATTAGAATATAATGATTCAATTACATATATCAAACCGTTTGTTCAGTGCAGGCGGATAAAGCAACGAATAAGCAAATTTTTACCGACATCATTTACAAGTATTGAGATTTCGTACTGAAAAGTTTTTTTTATTACATTTAAACACAGCCTAGGCCTGTCACTCAGTGATACTAAAGCTTTCTTTTAGTAAAAGAATTTTCAGAATCGTTTCAGTATTTGCGAAGGTTACCCCTTACTAACATACAAATTTTACTCCTTTATAATATAAGTATAGATAAAAAAGATTACTGACTTCTATAATATTTTAATTAATAGCATAAAATAATCTGTGTCAGATGTAATGGCTTTTAGTATTTATGGCAATTTATACACCGAGCGATGACAGGAGTGATCTTTTTTATTTTAACTTTCATGTGCCTTAACTTTAAAACAATTGAAATTCTGTTGTTATGAAATATATACACTAGGAAAATGGCAATCGAGCCGACGCCTAATATTGACACCAAAATGTGCAGGACATCCGTCTTGCTGGTATATCATGTTTTGGCTTGTATTCAAAGGCACATCTTCGAGAAGGACAAACATTATATTAGTAAAAAAAATTTTGTAAGCTGCAGCATTGCTCGATAAAAAATGTGGTCCGATTAAAATGTCGTCAATTATTCCCATCCACATATTGACCGAAAAACGGCGTTGCGGCCCTTTTGGCCTCTTTTTATTAGGATTTTTGTGCACTTTCTCACACCAATAATGTTCATTGTGGTAGTTAGTAATCCCATCTTGATCGAATTTCGATTTGTCGGTTGAAATAAGTTTCTAGTTGTTATGCATTGTCGAAGAGCTAAGAAAACGGTTATGTTTTTAAAATAATCTGCAAGCCAATCGTTGTTCGTCTCGCTGTTTCAAATTTGGACCGATAATTGTTGTTTTAATATTGATAAATAACCTTTGTTTAATCGTTTTTAAATCAGATTTAAATTGATACTTTTTAAATTAATTTTGATGTTGCGTTTTCGACTTATTTTGAAAATATGTAACTCAAAATGTAAATAACTCAAAATTTTTCACTTTTGCATAATGCATAAGGGTGTTAAAATGATCGCAAATAGTCACCCTATCACCTCCTAATGCGTTTAGGTTTTGTTCTCCCCTAATCGACGGTAACCCAAGGTCACGTACCTCTTCAAGAGCGACCTTATGAGAGTAGCTGTGAGCCTCTAGTTTTTTTCGGAAGTACTTCCTTCCACACGTTTTTGCGAACTCTCTGCGTCTCTTCCGTAAAAACTGTCAAGGCCACTGGGAGTACAGCGTATCTCTAATTCCGTGGGGCTTTTAGTCGATCCGGCACTTATTGCTGATCCCGACATACGGGACGGTCGGGACTTTTCGTTTTTACTATATACTTATCGTCGTTTACTACGCCAACATATACGAAACGATACGATTTATTCATTTACACAACACAAAAGTTACAAGAAATACAATTATACAGAAAAAACAATAGATATGTAAAAACAAAAAGAAATAATTTAAAAGAAAGACTATAAATTTATAAGCTAATATTCATTTGACACGACACGTGTCAAATGAAACGGTGCTGACTCGTCATATCTGAATCACATACAAAAAAGTTATGGTAGTAATCTATGAATGAACTTTCTTACCTCTACTGAGATCGAGCGAGGTGACCTTGCCTTGCAGCATGATATGATTGGCCGACATCTCCGTGCGTATGTCCCAAAATCTGATTCGTTTGTCGAAATGACCTGAGATGATGGTCGAGCCAGCGCCGTCTGACGTCACGAGGTCGTTGCAAGAGGATCCCGCGAACTTTGTTTCTGTACCTGCAGTTTTAAAAAACTTAGAAACGTGAAAAGAAATAACTTTCATGACTAAAACGTTTATAATGTTTGGTTGTTTGTAAAATAGTGTTTATAAGTGCAAATACGGTAAATTAAGAAAAACTGATCTGGGCTATTTAAATACAAAAATAATTGTATTTAAATAATTTTTGAAATAAACTATTATATGCCGATTAATTCAGATTTTTTAAATCCCGATGTTTTGGGAGCTTTATAGCACCCGTGGTCACGGGAGACTGAGGTGTTTGATGTCCTGATGTCATAGTTAACCCGGCAACTGACAGCTTCATAATTTAATTGTGTCAAATTTGTAGAAAACCTACGTATGATCAATTTTGTTCTGTAATATTTTCAGTGAAGTATGGTTTCTGGTATTTTTCATTTATTTAAAATTTAAAGTAATTTGAGAAATTTGTTAACAGAACAATTTTCCTGAAAGGTACCATACTATATTGTGAACAGATCCCCATTATTAGACTGCTGGATTTGGGTTCGACAAATTCGGAAGGATTGTCTGCCATAATTCGGTCACCAGATCTTCAGTTGTTAACTAGCAGGGTGCACCGTGTGGAGATGAGATTGGAATTCGGGTGAAGAGAAGTCCACCTCATATTCAATGTATTATTCAATCATAATATTTTCGACGTGACATTAATAATACTGAGTATAGGCCTTACTCAAAGACTGCCATAAAACAAGGCCATGATCCACCTGCATCACAGTCATGAGCAAGGTGTGTACTTACACAAGTCGTCATTTAACCCTTCACATGTCCATAACTTTGAAACAATTGAAATTCTGTTGTTATGAAATATATACACTAGGAAAATGGCAATCGAGCCGACGCCTAATATTGACACCAAAATGTGCAGGACATCCGTCTTGCTGGTATATCATGTTTTGGCTTGTATTCAAAGGCACATCTTCGAGAAGGACAAACATTATATTAGTAAAAAAAATTTTGTAAGCTGCAGCATTGCTCGATAAAAAATGTGGTCCGATTAAAATGTCGTCAATTATTCCCATCCACATATTGACCGAAAAACGGCGTTGCGGCCCTTTTGGCCTCTTTTTATTAGGATTTTTGTGCACTTTCTCACACCAATAATGTTCATTGTGGTAGTTAGTAATCCCATCTTGATCGAATTTCGATTTGTCGGTTGAAATAAGTTTCTAGTTGTTATGCATTGTCGAAGAGCTAAGAAAACGGTTATGTTTTTAAAATAATCTGCAAGCCAATCGTTGTTCGTCTCGCTGTTTCAAATTTGGACCGATAATTGTTGTTTTAATATTGATAAATAACCTTTGTTTAATCGTTTTTAAATCAGATTTAAATTGATACTTTTTTTAAATTAATTTTTGATGTTGCGTTTTCGACTTATTTTGAAAAATATGTAACTCAAAATGTAAATAACTCAAAAATTTTTCACTTTTGCATAATGCATAAGGGTGTTAAAATGATCGCAAATAGTCACCCCTATCACCTCCTAATGCGTTTAGGTTTTGTTCTCCCCCCTAATCGACGGTAACCCAAGGTCACGTACCTCTTCAAGAGCGACCTTATGAGAGTAGCTGTGAGCCTCTAGTTTTATTCGGAAGTACTTCCTTCCACACGTTTTTGCGAACTCTCTGCGTCTCTTCCGTAAAAACTGTCAAGGCCACTGGGAGTACAGCGTATCTCTAATTCCGTGGGGCTTTTAGTCGATCCGGCACTTATTGCTGATCCCGACATACGGGACGGTCGGGACTTTTCGTTTTTACTATATACTTATCGTCGTTTACTACGCCAACATATACGAAACGATACGATTTATTCATTTACACAACACAAAAGTTACAAGACATACAATTATACAGAAAAAACAATAGATATGTAAAAACAAAAAGAAATAATTTAAGAAAGACTATAAATTTATAAGCTAATATTCATTTGACACGACACGTGTCATATGAAACGGTGCTGACTCGTCATATCTGAATCACATACAAAAAGTTATGGTAGTAATCTATGAATGAACTTTCTTACCTCTACTGAGATCGAGCGAGGTGACCTTGCCTTGCAGCATGATATGATTGGCCGACATCTCCGTGCGTATGTCCCAAAATCTGATTCGTTTGTCGAAATGACCTGAGATGATGGTCGAGCCAGCGCCGTCTGACGTCACGAGGTCGTTGCAAGAGGATCCCGCGAACTTTGTTTCTGTACCTGCAGTTTTAAAAAACTTAGAAACGTGAAAAGAAATAACTTTCATGACTAAAACGTTTATAATGTTTGGTTGTTTGTAAAATAGTGTTTATAAGTGCAAATACGGTAAATTAAGAAAAACTGATCTGGGCTATTTAAATACAAAAATAATTGTATTTAAATAATTTTTGAAATAAACTATTATATGCCGATTAATTCAGATTTTTTAAATCCCGATGTTTTGGGAGCTTTATAGCACCCGTGGTCACGGGAGACTGAGGTGTTTGATGTCCTGATGTCATAGTTAACCCGGCAACTGACAGCTTCATAATTTAATTGTGTCAAATTTGTAGAAAACCTACGTATGATCAATTTTGTTCTGTAATATTTTCAGTGAAGTATGGTTTCTGGTATTTTTCATTTATTTAAAATTTAAAGTAATTTGAGAAATTTGTTAACAGAACAATTTTAATAAAAGGACTATCACATATAAGTTAATACATAAAGGAAGATTTCACCTATTGGAATGGAAGATAAGTATTAGAAGAAGTAGATTATCTTGATACCTATCAGAATTACAGCTGCTCTTATTCTTCATCTACAGCGTATACACAGAGGAAATATAACAAGGTCCAATATACCTATCAGAATTACAGCTCCTCCTATTCTTCATCTACAGCGTATACACAGAGGAAAGATAACAAGGTCCAATATACCTATCAGAATTACAGCTCCTCTTATTCTTCATCTACAGCGTATACACAGAGGAAAGATAAAAAGGTCCAAGGTCTTTATTTATTTGAATGGGGTGACAAACGAGCTAACAGTCACAGCAGTGTTGTTATTGTCACTCCTGAGGCCTGATGCCTCAAAGCGCCTAATATTTGATTTTTATTGAAACACAAACGAAATATTCAAAGAGAACAGCGAATGCAGCGAACTGTCATAAAGTAACGTTTCATAAAATGGCGGCGTTAGTTCCCATTTTGGCCACGTGCCAAAATATCCTTGTCACTATTTCTAATAAGACGTACGTTATTGTTATAGGTACGACTTATGAGCGATAGTAATACGAAGGCCAGGTGGCAAAATTCAGAGAATGACGAAGTGGGCGATTCTCTTATGACTCCAACGAGAGAGGCTTTCTTTTAGGTAGTTTTAGGCTTTCTTTTCAAGCGTGGTAGGGCCAAGGGGCGGTCATGCTGCTGTTCGAATGGGCCGCCTAGAACGGGTTGGTACCAGAACGCCCTCGCAGAATACCGACGAGAAGTTGAGGTATATTGTGCTTCTGCGCTTCGTTATGTGAGTGAGGTAACCGGAGGTCCACTCCCCCTCGTCCTCTCTCCCATATTCCAAATATCCTTATAGGGCGGCAACGAACCGGCAGCACCTATGGTGTTGCAGATGTATGTGGGCGACGGTAATCACTTACCATCAGGTGAACCGCTTACTCGTTTGCCACCTTTCCAATAAAAAAAAAAGTTTCTAAAATTCTCAGCAACACGGCCCTCCTTTTAGTTTTTATAGGAACCATTAAAATTATGTTACTAGCAACTCAACGCGAGCAAAACCGTTCTATAAAAAAAATAAAGAAGGAAATGAAAGTGTATATTTGCCATCATCTGATATAACCATCTTTAATGAACACGCTTTAAGTACTGGTTTTAATTCTACGAGCAAACCCTAGTCCTGAGGAGCAATTATGTTACGTTATTACTCATTGGATTGCATGTAATGTCATAAAACCGAGAACATCTTGTACAGATAAATAAGGATCACGATTCGTTTCTAGGAAAACTATCTAAGAGAGACCAATTTTAATACAGTGCAGCTACCTCGACTGCCATGGAATTACGCCACCAAAACTGCAGTTTTGTGGTAGTGTATCGGTACGGAATGTAGTTCGTTCACTTCATCTTATATGCCATCTTTTTTTCAAAAGGACAACCTCAACTGCACGCGGTGTACTCAACTGACTATCAGACGAGGTTCTGGCGAACGACTGATGGCGGAAAATCAATTCCAAAAATTCGTGATGAGGAGGCAACATTTCTAGTGCCGGGGCACCGGTACTCTGCCAACCAACCCGCCTAGACAACGTGGTGAGTTGAAAGACAATTTTAATTTTAATTTCAATTTCACAGTGGAGTTAATAAATGAAGATAACAAAGAAACATCACTTTCTTTCTGTTATGGAGGTTTGAATTGTTTTCAATCCATTCCGGTAAGGCTGTTTTTATTTTTTCTTATTTTATACGAACTAGAGTCGAGGTAGTTTTAATATCATAGTTCACGAAAGACATAGGTTCAATTCCTGTGCTGGATCCAGTAAAATTGTTAAAGAAACCGACACTAAAACCCTTTTAAGTATTGAAAGGAGTCTTTTGCCCAGTCGTGGGACATTTAGTAGTTAACTAACTATACGAAGATAATATCTGGCATACAAAACTTCAAAACATTAAAGATAACACTACAACTTACACATTCTACTTCTGAGGTCCCAAATTTTTAATGTTCGGTCATGACTGCCGGTGATGACCTTAGTAGGCTCTTCCAGAAATTTCGCTGCCATCACTTTTCCGCTGTGTCCAGTTAATGTGTGCTGCAACAAAGTCGAAATTGTTACTCAAAAAGAAAAGTAATCAAAAATATGTAAAATAAAATAAGCTCTGACGAGCGTATACTCAATTCTGAGCTCGAGCTGAGATTCGGTCATAGGTCGAGTTGTTTATTTTAATCTCTTTAACCCATTACATTGACCAACGTCAGATGGCGAGCCTGTCGCTGTCTTAGTGTCCAAGACAACAAAAGGAATCCTACATTCGTTTCAAAAAACTCGTTGGTAAGAACCCCCACATAATGGATCAAACTCAGGTATCCTGATTCGGAGGCGGAATCCTCTAACTACTCGACTATCGTGACCTTAAGATGGTGCTTATGATTCCAGAAGTGATATAAGCTGTGTTTGTCTTAATATTGCAAATGTCAAAGTCATAGTGAAGTGGAAGTCGTTCAATCATGTTTATTGATACTATGCGGGCGAAGCCGCAGTAGCCGCTAGTATATTTATTTGTCGTGTCTATCAATATATCTCTCCGGAAGCATAACAGGCTACGAGTTCTTTTTCCCGGCGAGGCGAAAAGTGTGTTATGGAAGCCCCTTTGGCTTCGCTAAGTTGGCCAAATGGAAATAGGCCAGAGTGCATATACATACATATGTTTGTGTATTTTTTTATAACAGTACAATGTGTGATTAATAATCCAAAGCTTAGCAAGCGCTAATACAAAAAAACCAGCCTTAACGTGTATACGTAGCACAGAAAACAATAGGTTTTAATACGTCAAAAATTCATGAAATAAACGGCATGTAAAGATTTTACTAATTCAGAGAATGGTAACAGAAAGAGAAATTCGATTTTTAAAAAAGATCGAGGTCGAATTAAAATTCGCCGAATGACATTTGCGGTACGATAAAAAGTATACAGCGTGTCCAAATTACATTTATTGCATTTGGCTTTAAATAAGAGCAAAACTGTAAATTCTAATAAATGCAATTTTGGATACTCCACAATTTAGTTTTGATCAAACTTATATTCGCTACTACTTGTATTATTGCACATCGTTCGCGTTGACTTAGAATTAGATATTTGGTGCTGACACTTATGTATGGTAGTGAAAATTGGGTGCAGTAGATGAATGCGGTAAAGATGATCCTTAAGGTACGTTGAGTTGGACTTTTATAGTGACAGAGTGGGCAGTAGTATGATAAGGGAGCGCGATAGTGAAAGTAAATGTAGTGTCAAGTGTTGAGAAAGGTAGGTTAATATGTTTATAGTATTTGGAAAGGATGAACTAAATAAGGTTGTGACGAAATAAGTAAACTAGGTGAGTGTTGGACGATTTGGAGGAGGTCGATCGTCGGCGAATGCATAAAATCGCGAGTTTTTCGCAAGAGCGGATTATGAGTACACTAAACAGACAAGAATTCGTGAATAATGAAAATAAATGAAGCGAAAGGAGTATGACATGTTCATTTAAAGTAAAATTCATTAATTCCTGCCAAATTCTAATAAGAAGCAGGTGTGAAAATATTTGTAATTTATATTTATTAATATTTGTAAGTTCACTGCTGGACATATGCCTATCCAAGAAATGTATTTCTCAGAAGGTTTGTCGGACATGCTGGTTGGTGAGCGCAATAACGCCATCCTCTACTGATGCTTCCTAATACTACTATGTGAAATTTTCACTCTTATTTTATCTGATAACCGTAACTTATACTAGGCGCACACCTTTTGTTGCACATAATTATACAGTAAAATGTACATACACATAATTATACAGTATCGAAATGTAGAAGCTCCGCTTATCTATGATGCACAGAATATACAAAACTAACACGTGAATTAGCGGTTAGCGTACCTCAAAAAACAAATTATTGGTTTTTTGGTCTGGTTGTGTTGGTGCCGTGTCTTTAACACCGTTCTTCCGATTTCACCGCATAACTATTACATCAGAGACAGTAAAGTAAAGATGACTGCGTACCTCTGTCGCGTGTCGCGCACACTTGCAGTACGGTCATATTATATCCTGCACAGTTGACAACAGCCAATAGTAATCGGAAGTTGTCACCGTGATCGATCCACCAGCAGGACATCATACTCAAAGTTACGAAAAGAAAGAATCACATTTCGTCGCTACGGCAAATGTTGCTACCCTTCACCGGTCTACAAAAAATTTTTCTGACTTACCTGCACATGTACACGATATGATGGTAACTTCGAAGGCCACTTATGCACGTGGCAGAACCTTCTTTTACATCCTCAAGTATATTATTGCTGGACAAGGGCTTTTACAGGGGCAACTAAAATTATATAGCTAAACGCAATTCAGTGCGAGCTAAGCCGCTAGGGAAAACCAGTTTACAAATAAATTAGATAAACAATAACTTAGTTACAACATTACTGACTCCTTTTTATTATACCATGTTCAGTGGTACAGAGAAATGCATTTGGACAGGTGATGACTTTTATTTTTTTTTGTAAGAAAATGGAAAAAACATGTAAAATTTTAATCTTAGCCGGCCGCATAAATTTTTGATTTATTTAGTATACGAGTGATTTTATTAATTAAGAATTTCAGAATATCTGAAAATACTTACACAAATTAGAAGAAGGATAATTTACTTTCTAACGAGACAGGAAACATGGCGACGTAAAAAAGAATTTTACCGGTTATCAGGTACTGGCATAAGCAAGACATTTAATTATCTATGGGACATCATCTGTTGTGGGAAACAAACAAAAAATAGTAGCGCGTCGAAACTCGTCCAGTAAACGAGAGAAATTCGTTTCAGATTGGACTAAGGTTAAAAAGAGGAGTTAAGTAATAAAATGCGAGATGGGCTACGCCGATGCCGACCGACATAGATAGCCGTTTACACTTAGCTCCCGGCTTCCACGATGAACGATTATTGTACCCTGTTCACGGCTTCGTGATCTCTTCACTCAATGGCACTACGCCACGGACGACTCACGAATTATCTCGTTATGTGCCGCTTATTTGCATTCAAAGAGTCTATTAATTTAATCAGAGGACAGGCCGTGTAATGTTGTGGCGGCTCATTGCGTTAATACGTGCTACTTTAAGCCTTGTTACACTGACTAAAATTATACAAGGGACTTTCCCCATGGCCATAACCTGAGTTATGACTATGTGACAGGATTTTCGTCGGCTACGGTACATTGATTTCAATATCAAAAGAGCAATTTCATCTACATGAAAAATATTAAGTTTCGGTCATCCATTATATTAAAAGTCATTTATTACATAGTAACAATAAAAAATATGGTAAATTTAACTAATCGATTATAAAAAAAGTGAAAATACTCAAATTCAAATGTGGGTAATTTATTAAACTTTCGCGTCTAATGCCCTAACGCGCTCTAAAATGTTCTAACGCGGGAATAATTACTGATTGGTATTAATGAAAAGCTATTATACAATTGAAAGAAATTCATTACAGCGAATTCACAAAACGACTGATTATACTTGGCAGTTAAATATTTATACCGCATGTTTTACATGTACTGGTGAACATGATGTATGTTGCGGTGTAACAAGCCGGACGCAGTGGAATGTCTCCATAACTCGGCTGGTAAAGCGCGAGGCGACGCCTGACCTTCTCTCGCCGTTCTTAATTACCAGCAAAATGCTCCGTTATCAGGCAGTCTAGCCAAGACTCTCGTTCCATTTGCGTACAATGAACAGTAACATAAACAAAGGCGAGGGAAGCACTGAGCAAATAACACCGCTCAGCACTTGACTGCTTAGCCTATGCGTAACATAAACTACATGGTCGCTTACTGTTTTTGTCCATTCTACAAGAACCAAGTACATAATATATTTGTTATAGAAACAAAATGAAGCTGCCAAAGCATTTATTTATTTAGTTATACAAATATAGTGTATGACTGTAGATATACTACACTCTTGTCAGTACTTTTATATTACACATCCATGTTGGACACGCATAAAGTAATTCTTCTGCTTCTTGATCAGAATGTTTAAGACCATTGCTCATTATAGTTTCCAAGAAAGCCAACAAAAAATTACATGCTTTTCTCGGAAGTTCTCTCCATACCATGCTGAGCAGAAAGGTTCATTATGCTATTGTGTTGACTGATACTAATTTTTATTCAAAAGGTAAAGTATGATTACTAATAATAAATTTTTATTGAATTATATTGGAAGATTACTAGAGATTATAGAGGTTACTAGATTACACTGTACTTTATATTTATGTTTGATGCATTTATTTGTATGCCATAAACCTCACTGCCTTTGGAATATTCAGACTCGCTGGTTCTGACCACTGACACCTCCATTCCGATGTTTTGGCTTACATCTATATACTACATATTCTATAGAGCATCTGCGTGTATGGTGCTCCGATTCAGATATGGGTTATAACGTTTTAGGACGGAACAGTTTATTGAGAGCTGAGATTAGGATAAAGAATTCTAATGACATTAAGACTTCTATTAGGACTAGGCTGTTAATAAATGTTATTTCAGAAATGTATTAAGGTTAATTTGTTTTGCTAATTAAATAATATAAGTATGGCAAAATTAGCAGTGTATGTAAATTGTATGTTCTTTAAATTTAAGTTTTTTAAAAATAGGAGTAATAGTGTTAATATATAACACTATGAACTATAGTAACCATATAAATAAATCTTAATCATTATTTAGAAAAATTTTATGAGTTGTATTTTATTTTCTCATTGCCAGTTGTAGTAATAAGATCAATCGTTTTTCACTCATAATTAAATACCAATTATACTCTCTCCGATTTTTTTGACAAGCAACATTACAAAGTTTTAAGTAACAATAAGTAAAAATAAAGAAATATAGCCTCTTCACTTGTCATAATAATAGAAATTGTATTGTTGCAACACGTCAAGAATTAAAGACCATTACAATCTTAATCTTCTTTCAGGGTTAGTATTCACACAAAAGTCTTATTTTCCAAATCTGTGACAAACATTGCTATCAAAATATTTAGTTCTCGTTGCCGTGGCTCTCTCCGTGGTTATTATGACTTTATTCGCGAGGCGTCATTAGTAAGAACACAGTGTTCCAGAAAGTGGCCAACGGGACCTTATCATCGCTTATAAAATTTATACTATAACGGCTAATTAAGAGTACACTATTTGTTTGGGTTCCCGTGTTACGAGTGTGGGGCGCTTATGCACAGTTTCGGGTTATTGCTACTGCTATAGAGCATCCACGCTAATTAGAAGGGTAGGGGGAGGGGGTTTGAAGCGATATCATCCGGACACGGGCTACTACTCTAACGAGCCAATATAAACCGACATCACATCTCTACCGGGTCTAGATTACAAATGAATAGACTCACCAACACAATGAGACCATATAAAAACCTTATTTGTATGTTGATACTGCGGTACTGTCTTGTACACTAATTTGACTTTAATGCTGATTTTAGGACAAGCAGCGGCTCCGTTGCTTCAGACATATTTATTACAATTTCAATGCTATCATTATACTCAGTAACTTTTATTACGATGTTCTGCTTTATCTCAATTGGAGAGTCTGGTCTTCTAATAAACTAACTAATGATGTGTAGTTAAGGTGTCTAATATAGTCGGCTTTTAAATTGAGTTTATATTCTTCATTTGCAATAAATGCTTTTAAAAATGTTTTCGTCGCGAAATTTGTTATCGTAGACTGTATTATTTATGTAAATATAGATCGTTTTGAGTTTTCGGGTAACATGATTTTCTTCAGTTTTTATTATATTCTTTCAGAAATACGGTCGGAGAAGACACATTTATTATTTCAATTAATATTTTAGTATAGTTTTAACGTATTTTGAATTTTAAAACATCATCATCATCACTATCAGCCGAACAGCTAACAGGCTGACCTCTATCTCTCCTTCTCTCTAGTCAAAAGGATTTGTTACGCCTATTCACATATTTTTTTTCCTGATATATTTCCTCATAAATAAGTAGTACAAATTTACTTTTAATTACTTTTTTCTTGTGTTTTATCCTGGATGTTAATAACATATATGACTTACTTCAACTCGAACTATGAACGAAACTTTACTTCAAACGAAACAACGATTCGAGTCGAAAAAATAAATAACGAAAACATATCCAGGTTAAGCAAATATATTGTTGCAAGGATCGGAGACCCTTATACTGAGATACATACGAGTACATTCGTTACACTTATCTTTGCACTATGAATTTGAATATCTAAGTGCCTGTTAGAATATATAAATAAAGTTAGTGTTCCATACGAAATGGCTCATTCCTAATAAATCTAACTGATTTGAATTGCACTCTCTCATTAGTGATTCAAGTTAGGGCACGTAGGGCAGAAATACACAACTTATTACTTTGGCTACACAAATAAAATTGTTACACAAAGAGTTAATGATGACTTTTCTATCTTCATTACTTTTCTATTGTCAAACACTGTAACATACGTGTGCCACAGTGTTTGAACAGCGGTGAAGAAATTAGGAAGTTTAACAAATAAAAGTATTTCGAAGACGTGAAATTTTTCGTGACCAACTTGTGGACGCCGATCGAATTCAAGATCTATTTGAAAAAAATGCTCTACAGTGAGTTAGATCAAAGAGTATACGAAGTAAAAGAAGAATGATTTCTTGATTTTACGCGAATACTACACAATCGAAATGAAACTATTATTTACGGATTTTATCGCACTTAATTAGAGTTTTTAAATCTCGACGATTCTGGGGCTTTACAGCACCCGTGCTCACGGGGGGACAAAAGTGTTTGACGTCCTGATGTCATAGGTTATCCCGGCTACCGTCAGCTTTATAATCATTAATTGTTGGTCCGATCTTCGCAGAATGAGCTCACGGTGTTTTGAGGTCGTGCAGGGTATAGACCACCTGCTAGAGATCCGGTAATTAATATAATTAATTCTAAGACAAAGCATACAACTGGACGAAAATCCGTAAATAATAGTTTCATTTCAAAAGTATACGTAATTTTTTGTATTTACAACAACTTTTCATTCATAACATATTATTATTAGACTTAAATTAAATAGTAAAACTTTTTACCGGTTTTTTTCTCTGTAATTCAAACTAAAATTTATAATATTAGTTTGGTTTAAAAACTAAAGAAATTAGTAAACATAATTTGTCTCGTGTGATTTGATGTTAGAAAGTGTAAAGAAACTCGCAAATTTATAATTTAATCACGAAAGTGTAATAGCGAACGCTATTTGTTAAACAAACATGATTAAATTCGTCGAATGAATAATAAATAAAAGGCTTGTAATCCGCGGACAGCGTTATTTTCAATAAAATTAATTGATTGCATATTAAGTAGACGCGGAGTTGAAAACATTTCTTAATTTGCATGTAGAACAGATAGATTGGTGGTTTTATATAGAAGACAATAAAATGGGGTCGTTGAGCAGCGTGCGAATTATTTTATTACTAAATTGTCAAATTAAAACATCTCTCAGTGCGTGTCGGTATAATTTAATAATTTGTCTAACGTAGCATAATTCTGTAACATCATAAAGTTACTGCATAATAAATGCTTACACAATAAGATTTTTGCTGTTAAGGTTATTTTGAGGCACTTTGTCATGTATTAGTATTAATAATATTTTTTTGATCGGACACTCACCCACAACATCCAGTTCCAAAATGAACAAGTATTAAACATCTTCAGATTAATTATTACAGTATTTAGTACAATATTCACATACATAAATAACAAAACGGCACAAATGATTTTATTTAAATTCTATTTTGTTCATTTTACTTACTGAATAGAAATATAATTGTCGATATTTACTGATTTAATTTCCATTTCTCTATGAAAACATATCTTGCTTTTGAATAGATCGCAATTACAGTAAAAAAATGTGCGTTAGCTTTAGTAAAATCTAATAGCTTACAATCAACATTATCATTCACTTTCTCTTCGCCAATAATAAATAGGTAACTTACTAATGGAGTTAATTACCACTCAAATACATAAATCGCAACGGTACTATCTGAATCAGGTTTTTACATTTAAGTGAAGAGCTTTAAAGTGAAAAATTGGCAAGTACCCCTTTCTCCCGCACAGATTCAGGGAACGAATGTCTGCCATGTCGACAGAGTTATCATTAACTGTTAAGCAGTTAAAGTGATCAAGTGCAATTGAATTTTCAATTCGAAAGTAGGATTCGGAAATTAGTGGGTGGCCGTTTATATCGTTTTGTTTTGTCATTTTGTCAGAAACGTTTTCGTTTGTTTTATAATTTTAACTATAATTACGTCCTGCTCAGGCTCAGAACATCTTACTGTCAGAATATTGAATTAAAATAAGGTTTTCAATAATCTTCTTTAAGAGTAAGTCTTTTTAGCACGACAATAGCGTAACTGTATTCTCATTTATCTACCTACATAAAATCCCCGAATGTTTTTAATCTGAACAATTAAATGAGAATTTGACAGTCATGCTTCTGAATCCGTGACAATTTTTTTTTGTTTTAATATATTAATAAGTACTCGATACACTGCTTCATTTTGATTATTTCAGTCACTTATTCTGAAGTTAACGAGAAGTGTCCGGTAGTGAATATTAAAACACGTGTTCATGTGCTGCATAACTTTAAAAAGAATTGTGACAATAATGACCTATTATTCAAAGCGAATTTCCTTGGGAGAAACATAAATTTTGACAGTGACTTTATGACCCGTAAAGTAGGATCACCACATGGACCATCTGTTACGACTTACTAAACACTGTGTTCCGTTATTAATTAGCTCAAGAAAATGCTAATGGAAACGTGCTGTTTTTCACCGGTCTGGATTATTTCCTGTGGCATTTTTGAGATGATTATTGCGCCATTTGTCGAAAGCCATAAGATTTTTATAGACTTATGGCTTAATGAACTTTTATGACACCCTTAAGCTGAAAAGCACACGAACAAAAAATCACAATAAATTTGATTCACTTTGTGGTAGACTCCTCTGATAAGGTGTCGTATGGTAGGATAGGTACCACTGTCTTGGCCATTACTGTTGCCAATCAGTGCTACCATTACTGTGGTCCTGTCAGGTTATAAAGGTATAGAGAGCCAGTACATTTACAGGCTGTGAGGCATTCCATTTGAGTCCTAAGGGGTGAAGACTCATGCGTCTAATGTTCTCCGATAGAAAATTGTTTGCATGTGTCCACGAGCTGCAGTAGCCACTTAGCGTCAAGTGGACCTATAAGCTCGTCGCCCCAATCAAATAAACGAAATGGGTCTTTATTGAAGTTCACCGAATTTCAATTACGGTCATATTCTTTGCACACAAACAGAAGCGGAAAGTATATAATGTGTATTTTGTGGCATTGTTGCTTCGGTACATAAGGTTAATTAGAAGACAAAAATATTACATATATATTTTTCTTCTAATACTCTGAGGCTCTTGTGACCAAATGATAGCAATATCTTCCATGCAAGATATGCCAGCTTCGGTTTGCGATTTTATGTAAAGGCCAATGTTCAGTATAAGGATTTACACAAGCTGATAAAAAGTATTTTAGTAAAGGCACAAGACGTATGCTCGTTTTTCACCTGACGTTCAAAAGACTCAGTGGCCTGCTTACATCCGTTTTTAATAAGGAATAATTCTGTTGTAAGCGCTGAAGACTAATGTTTTGTTGCCAGTAGTTAGGCCTCCGGGTCCCTACACTCGTCATACGAAAATGCAACAACGATATGCTACTATTATACGTATTCTGCAACATTATGACCTTTCTCAGACGAGCTAATCCATTTCTCTATTCACTGGATACGACACCACGAAAAATATTTATTTATACAGAGAAAAAAAATCACGGAAAGGAACCCTATTTTATAATTTCGAATTAACTAAGTGTAGAAATTACTGTGATTTAGTACAACGGGAACCGATATCTTCCCGCGCTTGTATCTTCGTAGTCGTAATAATTTTGAACGAGTACTCGTAATAAAGCTGATTGAAAATCCATGTTATATTGGGTACAATAAACTCGTTCGACAACGGCGACAACTTCCAGTTCCTAACAAAAGCTGTAAATTCGGAACATTAAATAAAACCAGAGCATCAAAAGGATTAATGCAACGAAAAAATTCAAAATTCTATATCTGTATCAGATGATGTGACCTTATCTATACTAGCCATCGACTAAAATGCCAGAAATTCTACTGTTATTACTCATTAAGGTATAAGTGTAATATAAGTTGGCATATGTTACCAGTGATGACTAGAAACCGAGACGTGGTCTTTTACTGCAGGCCAAAAGAGGAAGAGTCAGAGTTACTCAGTGGGCATTGCTCGGTGTTTCTCTGCGTGGTAGAATCTACAGTGATGATATCCGAAGCAGAACTTGGGTAACTGACATACCTTTAAGAATGAAAAAGCTGAAATGGGAATGTTAGTTGCAAGGTATGGACTAGTAGACGGAATAATCAAATGGCAACTTCGCACAGGCACGCGTAGTTTAGGACGGCCCAATAAATATATATATCGTTACGACCTGCACACTGTTGCAGGGAGTCGCTGGATGCAGATGGCTTTAGACCGTGCTGTGTGGCGATTTTCGATGGAGGCCTATAGTCCCAAAGGACTTTTAACAGGCTGTAATATTTTTTTTTTTATGGAAAAGACGGCAAACGAGAAAGCGGTTCTCCTGATGGTAAGTGATTACCGTCGCCCACATACATCAACAACACCATAGATGCTGCAGGTGCGTTGCCAGTCTTTAAGGATATTTGGGAGATGGTAGGGAAGAGGAGGGGGATTGTGGGCCTCCGGTTACCTTACTCACCGAACGCAACGCAGAAGCACAAGATGCCTCTACTTCACGCCGGTATTCTGCGAGGCCGTGTTATCAATCCGGTCAAGCCAGCCCTACCTCGCTTAAAACTAAACTAATGATGAATGACCCAGCAATGACTTTTGTACTGTGTAAATGTAGTAAAACATTTGTAGATAACCAACACTTAAATATTTTACCGTCCATTTGTTTGTTACTTCTCTCAAAAATCCAAAAAAAAAATAATCGTGGAGAACGAACCAACTTTAAATCTAAAAGTAACATATTGCAATTACCGCAGACATTCTCACATTTAATTTTGTTAGCATCTCGCGTGGTTACCTCGCATAAGATATTCAATATAATCTTCATACTATGGCAATGGCTTAAAGACTGTATTCGCCGCCGCTATTTATACACGATAAAATAATAACACTGTATCATTTCTGTCAGTTTCTAGATAAGGTTAAAGTTGCAATTACAAGTGTCTGCGTAACGTGCGCTGTATGCAAATTGGTTTATTGAGATAATGCGGGTAATAGAATTGAAGGGACGCGTAGTAATTCGTATATTACTACTTTAACGCCAAAATAGCGAATCTAAGGTGGGAAAGAATGGAAACCAGGAAAAAGTTGTGCTCGAAACGGAAGCACTATATGTGATGCCACAAATGGTGATGTGATGTTATCTTGAACGATTTTCGACGGCGACGACTTCCGAATACTATTGGCAGTTACCAACAGCACCGAGGATTACCGTGCCGAAATTGTACGCGCAAACCAACTGACCCGCCATAAAGGTCCCGCATCGAATGTAACGCCCATGCATTAAGATCGGAGGAAGGGCCGGGTCGAAAGCAGTGTCAAAAGCCAGGGGACGCATCATAAAAATATCAGACTCGAATCCAACAATTTGTGATTTGCTCAAATATTGGTTTCGGTTGGATTTAAACTCTAAACCCATGGCTCAGACAAGTTGGATAAACGCAAAGCCACACGGTCATCAAGTGTTGTATACTAACTATATCGCATAACAACAAATGGTTCGGCTCTAAGGAGACTGAGGAAGTAAAGTGCCTCGTTGCACATGTTGACTGACGTCAATCGGAGTACTCATAATTGGTAAGCATTTTGTCATAATCCCTGAGGGTGAAAACGAATATAAATCTTAATAGTTAATCGAGATAAGTATCTATAGCAACCCTGTCTTCGAATCAGGAGACTCGAGTTTAATTGTCTATGCGAAGGGCAATAAGTACCAGTAAGTTCAAGTACCTTATGTACGATTCTTATTATTGGGCTGGGCACTAATACTGACAGACCATCACCTTGGTCCAAAGAAAATGTTGGTAAAAAGTTACTTTCAGACGTTCAAATAATTATTTTAGTCGTTGAAACGACTAGTATTCCAAAAAATAAGAAAGGAAATAACATTTAAAATAAAACCGTCTATAAGATAATATTTAAGATCTGTCGTGTGAGTAAATATTGTAAGTGTCAATGCGCCACTGTCTGTCTGACTCGTGAGACACTATTACGTGTGTGGATTGTTTCGAAAGTGTTAGAAAAGTCTGTTAGCATCAAAATGCAGAAAATTCAATATTTTCTATTTCGTGGCGATACTACGATTTAAGTAACTAGAATATTTTTAACTGACCAGGTTTTTACTTCTAGCACCATAAGAATAATTTATCAAAACATTGAAAGGTAAATTTTATGCGCCCAGACACGTACACACTACACACATCGAACTAATAATTTATGTAAGCCGCTAGGCATTTATTACCAACATAAAATAATGTCCGCTTACCACGTTTTTGATGAAGTTGTTAACCGATTTTGCTTCATTACTACCAATTACTTCTTCGATGCAATAACTCAATTTCCTGGAAAAAGTATCAATAAACTCCTTAAATAACTTGAGTCGCGAATCAATGTACGTATTTATTGATCTCAAATGCAGAGAGAGGAATAAAATTACAAAATATGTGGCATGTGTCGCACTAATTGTCGTTTATAAGAAATAATTTTGATACAATTGAATGGCATTTTTCTTTAATTAAATGAGTCTGCAATAAAGTGAACCGTGGTGGTATCAAGGTTTTAAAATAATTTTGCAGAAGCTGTAAAAATATACATAATATTATAATAATCTACACTAATATTATAAAGCGGTAAAATTTGTAAGTTGTTTATTTTAAGGGGTGTATCTATTTACAGGGGGTAATCTACAGAACTACTGATCCGATTTCGAAAATTTTTTACTGATAGGAAGCTACCAAAATCAATTATAGTTTTTTTAAAGAAAAATTCTGAGTATTAGTGTTTCTCAAAACTAATTTAGAACCAAAAGTCAGAAACAGAATTGGACGTTTTGATATAGTTTATGTGGTTGAAACCGACATACCAATTTAACTTACAGTAATAATATGTATGTTCTATTTATGCTAAACAAGCAAATGTTTTGGCCAGAATCGTAATGCGAGTTGTTCAGCATTGCGGAGGTGTTTCTTCTTCCGAGTTTGGTATATTTTTATAAGATTGGACTGATAAGCAAGCTGACCATCAGGTGGACTAGTTAGCTAGGATTTCACTTAAATCCAATAAGAAAAAGTAAGCCGTTACGCAACGTTTGGCCGATGTGAATATTCGAAATATATTTTTATTCTTGGCTTTACAGAAATAAACAAATAAAAATTTAAATGTTTAATACCATATTTACCTAATACATTAAAAATACACCCATAAGTAATATATTATGAACTACTGGACTAGATATTTATTAGATGTTTCTCATAAGACAAATATTCATATCTGTGGCCAACGGAGACAAACAACGTCTCTTCTGAAATCTAAGATGGATTGCCTATTTCTAATAATTGGGTTCCAGATTCTCTTCCATACTACACGAAATGTTGTGCTGCAATTTTATATATAATATATCACTTCCCTGTGTTGATGGAAGACGCGGTACTGGTGTTCTAAATATTTTATGGAAGAAAATATATATAAAATTAATATTAGCCTCTCACTACCATACACCCAATAACGGGATGGTCAGGTGTCTAGACATTTTTTTAGTCGTTTTAATTTAAGTTTCATCAAAGCAACGCGATGAATATGGTTAACTTCACGCCTAAAATGAAATAGAAGTGTCCCACTAAGAAGATATAAAGCTTAAATTTTGTGAAAAAGTTTATCGAGAGACTCTTGAGTCTGTCTGGAATAGTGTAGTAAAGCCCCTCAGTGAAACACAACTCAAACCTGCATCGAAAAAAATGTCCCGGACTTCATAAAAGCTGAAGACCGGTCCTTGTCTCGTCTGGCCCGTCAGACCATCCCCAGATCTAATCCCGTTAGACTACAAATTGTAGTCAGTACTAGAGGTAGCGACCTGCTCACAACGTTACTTGGATATTTAGCCATTCCAAGTGCTCGCTTTTCTGACACCAAGGGCCTCGGGTGGCGGACATGGCAGAATTCGCTGCTCATGTAGGATTGAAGGCCATTTAGTACGGCGGATCCATGTTCAAATGCGCCTCTGATGGTGGGCTCCGGATATGTGTGATATGTTTGAGCATTTTCGTGTCTCTGTCGATGTACAGCGTAGGTGGAACGCCGTAAAATTTTATTGAATGCAAGCCCACTAAAATGTTTTCTATCAGCTTAGGCAGCAGCAAATTTGAAGATTAGGCCCACGTACATTTAGAAACCCAGAGGAGCTGCAGGTGCGCTGCTGGCCTTTAAAGATATTCGTGGAGAGGGAGAAGAATGGAGATGGCCTAAAGGTAGGTAAACCTCACGCCGGTACTGCCACGTGCTACTATCCCGATCGAGCCGGCCAATTCCAGTAGAAGCAATTTCCGCCGCTTGGCTTTACAACGCACTAAAAAGAACGTGATTAAAAAGACCTAAAGTTTCTCCCCACAACGTCCTTTAACTTCTCGTGACAGTCACATTGAAGTCGGTTTATCACGTGTTCAATTCCGTGAAGGTGCGGTGGTGTTTGGAGAATAAAGTACCCTTTTAAATCCCAGAAATATAATAAATGCCTTGAAAATTACTTTAATTCCTGTAGCTGTAGGTAAGAGACGGTATAATAATACGTATATATTCAAGTAGTTAAGACATAATTAAGATTGTAGTGATTTTAGCGCCAATGATGCTTCGCGAGATAAATTGATACCTATAACTTTTGTAATTGGATGATAATTTTAATTTTTTTTTAAGTCATAAAGTCTTCATCAAGCCTAGTCGCTAGTCAAAGCTTTTAATAGAGTAGAACGATTTTCAATTACTTTTGAAATTCTAAATTTGGGCGTTCAAATTCACCAGCCATAACAGAGATAAACATTGCTGTGAATTGATTCCGCCCATAAATGTTTCGAACACGACAACCGCAAAAACCTCAAATCACTTCCGTCAAGCCATATATCAATTACATGTGCTTAAATTAAAAACTGTACATTCAATTATCGAATACGCATCGTAACCACTCGTCATCGTAGCATTTTCTGCCTTCTACAATCGAATCGTTTAGAAACAGTTTTCGCACGCTTATAAAATTAACTAGACAGAAATTAAAGCATGCGGTAAAAACCAAATTGGGCGGTCAAGAAATGATGTGACCGTGTTAAAGATGGTGGTAATGCTTTTATGGCGTGCCAACACCATCCCTAATGCGCTTATAATGGCGATATCGGGCAACAACGAGCTAGGTGTTAAGTAATTGATAGAGCAGCTCACTTCGGCCCGCACTATTAGTGCGCTAATACACTAGATTACATTAATGAATAATGACTTCATTTGTCACAAAGTTATTTACGGCTAACGTATTATCTTATACTCACAACGTCAAATCTTCGTGTAACTAATGATCACTATAATGGTGTTATAAACGTGAAAATAATACCGTACGTATAAATCTTACTATTTAATAACGCCAATTATGGCGTTATTCATGATATTATACAGTAAAATAAAAATATACAATAAAATCAAAAAAATACTTCAATCGGTTTTGGGATTTTTACTAATATTCAAAATTAGTTAAATAAATAAAATTGTTACTTTACTATTTGTTAAAAAATCAAAGAGTTCAAAGTCATAATGCGTCAAATCTACAAAAAAAACTATATACAAAAATGTGTGAATATAATAACAGTGTCTAGGTTGGCTTGTTTGTTTACATAGGCTGCAGCGCTGGGTTTGTAGCTAGTCGCAAATGCATGTTTAACTATTAAAGTTCGAACATGAAATAGGCTTGACAAAATAGGTAAAACAAACGCGCACATTGTAAGTTTATAACAATAAACTAAAAAGACTTTCTAGTTCAAAATTCGGAACGCACTGGTAAAAGTGAGCTTTTATGCATTATCATTATCACAATTACTCTGATAATCGGTGAAGATCAATGGTCACAGCGCGGACACATAAAACGATAAGTTCCGATTGTTTGCTTAAAGTTTGTACGTATCTAGTTATAATGGGCCATTCACTAAATTATACGTTTTCATCGCGTGAAAGTTCTGATCGGGATTCAAATCCGTTCTGCAAATTGTTTCATCTGCGAGTGAAAGTATAAATTCTTTATCGTTCTCGGTGATAGGAAGTACCTTATTCTTATTTTTCTTGAAATGGATTCCGAAAGCTTTTATTACATTTAACTACACTTTGGTATTGCTTTGGAGCAAGGCAAGTGTGAATTTGTTGCTATTGAGACCTATGACCGCACGGGTTAGCGCCTTTAGTGTTATGTTAAAACAAATATTATTGTGCCAGCAATGGTTCTCGTCCGGCATCGCAAAGCTACGAACACAACGTTTAGCGTGGGCGCGAAAGTGTTCGGCGGTTTGAGTTACAGTGTAGAACAAAGTTTAAGGAACAAAGAATCGTTCAGATTTTGCTTGAAGTGTGAGACAATGCGCAGTCCGAGTGCCCAGAGAGCGTAACATGGGGTGAATGAATTCGGAATTAGTTCACGCTTTAGCGGCAACTAGAATCTTAAAACTTCCTTCTTCAATATTTCTTAGTATCATGAAGAGTGTTAGCTCTTACATTATATAATTGTTAAGCATGATTATTTTTATCTGATAATCACACCTGATTTATAGTGAACATTCATTTAAATCTTGTCGTAGATACAACAGTAGTTAAAGATTAGAAATATTATATCAATGAATCTCTTTTAATTGCTAATAAACGTAGATAAGTGGCATCTGTAGCAACTTTCGTCCTCTTTACACTCAGCTTTGTAAATAACGTGCCTTAATAAGATACCGATCTAAAATGGCATTTATCTTATTCATTAATGCGGCAGCTTCCACGGTATACATTTTAAAGACATTTTAGGTGAACGAGGTCCAATGAAATGCGCTGATAAGCGGTAGCTCGGACACTTGATCTGACGCAAGTGTTATGCTATAAACGGTATCTCGCAAATTGTTACTGTACCAAAATGTAAATTAACATGAATCTCACACTTTCTTTATCAAGTATTCAATTTAAGTCACACGAAGCTGTGTACGAAAACTAAATTACTTATAGGAGTAATGTATTTGCGGTTTCAGATTCGCTTGAGTGGAGTAGTAGCTTCTATTGATTCATTACGCAGAAAACTTAAGTTTCCCAGTGCCTTAAAGCAATCACGAAATGGCGTTTGCTTTACGTTTCATGGACATTGCGCTTTTCAAGTCGTATACATTTCACCATTATCACAATTGCCCTACAATGTCTATATAGATTTTAACACTTGAATAACAGATATATTATAAGGAATAAAATTATATGTCATTCATATAATCCATATAATATTATTGATTACATATGACTTTTGGCTTTCAAAATACTTTTGTCACATTAACTATTGTATTCAAACACATACGTTTATTTTCCAGTACCCACATCTCGTTTTATAGAATATGTATAAAATCCTGATCGTTTATTCTCCACGAACCTTAATAATTCTCGATAATGAAATGAGATAGACTTGAAATTTGACACTTCTTTCTTTCGGTACATCTGAAGCATGGCGAAAAAAAATGCTGATTTTGCGAATCTAGGACAAAAAAATAAGAAAAGATACATAAATATGTCTTTTAATGTATATGAATCCGATTTTGTTAAACAAATCTATAAACTACTATGAAAACAAAATAAAAAATGTTTCACATCCTATATCTGAACAACCAAATGAGATAAATGAGGCTTGTAAATTGATATGGAAATTTCTGAACTAATCAACTCCATTAGTGCTACATGACAAAAATTAGAAAAACCTTTTTTAATTTACTTTAACAATTCTTCGGTTCTATGATCTATATAATATACTATGACTTATATGCCAGTAGATATATAAAATTTATCTTATGTTAAATATGTATGTAAAAATGTAACAACTTTAATGTAGCTGTATTTTGCAAATAAAAAAAGAATTGCATTGTGAGTTTCTGTCGTTGTAATGTGGACCATTTTTTATTTACAATCACTGTGTTTTAGTATAATATAAACGTTCTATATGGTTACTACTAAAATCATTTATTACTATACGAGTATACTGTACCTTTAAGAATGTACAAAGTTGTAGAAAGATACGTCTTTTAGATTTCCTAACTATCATAGAGGTCAGTAAACTATTGTGCTATCCAATACAATATTAAAGATAAATACAATGGTAATGCGAATTCTTGTGGTCGATGCCGACGATTGCTAGAACTAATTCACAGGAGACGTGAGGAGTTGCACGCGCTTCTCGCTGCAGCCTGCGGCGTCTGCCTCCGTACATCGAATTAACGGCGCGGAACCGGGACCGCAGGGCAGCTATACGCCAAATTTCGCACCTATTCCAATGCGTTTTATGCGCGATCCGCTTGCGGATGTTTACACGCGAGCGTTCACCCGGCCGCGACCTGTGTATGTTAGACAAACGGTAAGAGGTATTTATCGTTGATTTATTACAATGTTTTTTGTTGTAGTATATAAGCTAATAAATAATTATAACTGTAGTTTAGTAAATTGATTTTAAGATATTGTTCATTTCGTTTCTAGCACGTTCTTATCCGAGAAGGTCTTCTTTTTCGAAGCGGTGCAGATGTTGAAAAGACCTTTCAGCAAGCCTAAATTTAATAAAAAAAGTTTTGACTTGTTTTTTATTAGTGTGACTTAACGGGCAACGGTACTTTTGCATCCCTGATTAATACTAAATTAACAAGAATATAAATGCTGTCATCCATAAATACAAAGTTCGGAATCAGCAATAATTGCTATTCTCAAATAGGTCTATCTAAATTAGGTATACAAATCAATATTCTTCAGTCAGTATCTTAGCCAATTTGAATCGTTACCCAGCTATGAACCCGATTTTTTGGCTGCCGGGTGGCTTTCAGTGTGAAGACTTGTAAAGATAGCTACTCCGGCGCAATAGGCTTTTTGTAAGTTTAACCGTGTCTTGTGATCCGCGCAAGTAGTGAAGTAGTATTAGTATATATATAAATAAATTAATAGTGAGGTCACATAAAAGTTCTTTTTTTAAAACAAGTGTGTGGGCCATCGTTACAGTACGTAAACTAATATTTCAGCAACAAACAAATCATAAGCTTTGTGGTTCTGAGCGTATTGTAACTTTCCCTATTCTTCGAATACCGATGTTTTATGGGTGTTACCGTAAGGAAAAAAATATTGCCCTTTTGCATGAATGTCTGCAAAATTTCACTACTTATGCACATATGTATTCAAAAATGTTTATGGTAAATTGTGTCAATAATATGACATTATTTTGGTTTTAGAAGTGATCTCATTTCAATATTTTTCTCTTTATAACCCCAAATTTTGATCACTTTAAGTAATGGGTATCATAATCATCAGCTTCTAAACGGAGCACGGCAGAACATCGACCTGTCTTAAGTTGAGAGAATTTGCTACAATCACCACGCTTGGCAGATTTAAACAATTTTGATCCTCAGCATATTTTTTGGGCCTAAGATATATCAGTTTCACTTTGAAATTAATCTTTTTTTTTCGAAATTAATCAGTGTGGTTTACTTTTGCCGACGTTTCGTTAGTTTTGCACAAGTTCCCATGTGAATTAAAACAGTAAAATAATATGTATATAATTATGATACAATTATTAGTTTAGTATTCCATTCAATACTAGAAATATTTTTTAACTATCGATCACCATTTGTGCCGAAGCCTTTGTTGCCCAGGGGTCAGGGCACTCGTTTTAATTTCATAGTTCGCGAGTGATCTGAGTTTTAATCCTAGTGTCGCACAATTAAATTTTTTAACGTTACGGTAAATATTTTAAGAAAACCTGCATCTGTGAGAAATAATAAAAATATATTTCGAGGACACATGAAGTTCGCAATCAATCCGCACTGGAGCAGCTTCGCGGCTCAAAATACCCTCTGAGGCTTACTGCGACTTTACTCCCATTTCGGAATACAGAGACACAGGTGAAAAAAACTCGTTCAGAATTCCCTTTTTTTAAAATGAAAAAAAGATGAAAAACTAAGCATATTTTATGTAGATAAAGTATAGATTAATGCACCAAGTAGGCCAGCAGACTAGCCTGTTCAACAAACGTGGCAGCACGCGTCTCTGTGCGGCGCCGTCGCAAGCACAGACATTTTAACGAGCATGATAGACTCAAAAATGGTCTATCATACACAAATATGTGATTTCCAAGAATGTTGTGATGTTTTTTCCGGAGTATTTCAAGTATATTTTCTATGAGGTCATTTGTATTTTCATTCACATTGTAGTAGTAGTTGTTTTCGCCAGTATTCGTTATTGTAAACATTTAGGTTCTGCAATTGTGGTATTGTCGCAGTATACACTACTGGATCTACACCAGCCCTTTATTTCTTCTTTTAAGAGCCCAAGACTGTACAATCGTATACTATTCTGTACTGTACAATCGTATATAAGGAAAGACACTGCCACAAGTGCCTCAAACTAAGACCGTACTTGCTAGCATACAGTATAACAAATTCGTCTCAATTGTACAGTAAAATAAACGATTAGAATAAAAGAATTAGAAATATACACTGGTTAAGGTCGCTTAATTATGAGGAAACTGAAACAATTTTACAACGCATAAAATAACACCCACACCCACACACAATTAAACACACCCACACGCACCCACTAAGACACTGATATACACATGCATTACGCACAAACGCAAGCATTTTTCTTGTAATAACGATTTATACATAATTTAACCTTCTATGTACATACATTTCTTTTACACGAACACTGTAAAGTTATGGGAGAGCGGAGTCTCCTGGGACAGGTATAACATGCTTAAAAGGAGATTTCAGCTCATTATTAACGAAGAATTTTGTAAAAGAAAATAATAAATTATTATTATTATAAGATATTACATGTTCGAGCCAAGGGGTGGTTTTGCTGCTGCTCGAATAGGCCGGCTCGGCCGGGGTAGTAATAGGACCATGCAGAATACCGGCGGGAATTATAAAAAATGAAAAATAGGCATCTTGTGCTTCTGCGTTTCGTTCGGTGAGTGTGGTAACCGGAGGCCCGCTCCTCCTCTCCGCTCTCTTAACCACCGTCCTCATCATCCCTTTCATCCACCAAGTATACTTAAAGGCAGGCAACGCACCTGCAGTTCTTTTGGTGTTGCAGATGTACGTGGGCGATGGTAATCACTTACTATCATGATCCGCTTCGTTTGCCTCGCTTTCCCATAAGAAAAAAACATTTTAGGGTCTATTGTCTAGACTAAAAACTGTTGTAAAGTATTTTAGAGGAAACTTACAGCTCTAGTCAAACCCTTTTTGCTGTAATAACTCTCTTTTGATCTCAAAGAGTTATTAAAGATATTTTTAACTACTTCATATCGAACATCTCGTACACTAGATATAACCTTCCTCTGTATCTTCTTAGGTATTATAGATAATTCTATCAGTTGCCGGATAACTTTCTTTTAAATACACAGCTTTAGGATAACAGTTCAGCCTTTGAACAGGTGTTATATAACAATCAGGCTGTACAAAGCCTACTTAAGCAGCTCGTGAGCTACTTGAGTACTTACTACCTGAACGAGCCAGCTTTACTCCTCGTCTTTAGAGTTTTTCGTGGGAATGAGACTTTCTGTTTGCTCAATTCAATTTCATCCAAATCGTAAGAGCCAATTCCGAGAAACCTATTACATATACATATATACATAATTAAACACAATAATTGCACTCAAACTATATGATAATTACAATATCTGAAATATTCTCTTGGGATCCATTCTATTCACTCATAAGAGATCTAAGCCTTCCATATACGGCAGCATAATAAAGATATTGAAGTATAATCTGAAACTCGCGGATGGGTGCTTGTTGCAGGTTTTGTAGGTCCGTTATTCTTTTTTATTTTAACATGCGTGTACCTTCTTTGTTGGCGAGGTAACCTACACAATAAAACCGCTGTGACACGGTACAGATAAGCATAAATCTGTGCAAACTCTGTTCACTTTGACGATACAATACAATCGTGGGAAGAGAGACGTTAAACTGCCTCATAATTGTTTGAGGTTGTGAATGGTAAGGGAATTCGCGGCGTCAACTCGCCAAGTACTTACTAAGAAATAGGTCTCTTTGACCAGACGAGTATTATACATTTATGTTAATGTTGTTTGTAATATAACGAGACAATAAAGCTTTGTTCAAGTGACATTGTGGTTTTTTATGAAGGAAAAGCAAAAGTTTTTTCTAGCCAGGTAATTTCTGCATCGGTCTATTTAGGTCAACAGCTAAAAAGATGTGGCCGCTTCAAGAAAGCACTAGCAAGTCGGCATACATTTTTAGAGGTTTGGTTCGCACTTACAACGCCGGGCAGGCGGTTGGTGAATTCTTTTTTCTTGAGCAGTCTCTAAATAATCTACTGTAGTACATAAACCTCCGAAGAGAAAAAACTAGCATAACCTTTGAAGATCGCGGAAACAGACATCTTGCACTATATATACTACTGCCCTTCACCTGTCTGGATAACTTAGTCCTGGCACACTTGAGACGGTTATACCGCAATCATTCGGAGATCGAAATATTTTCTGGCATTTCTCTTAGCAAACTTTTACGAAACATACGAGATGAAATGGGTTGACAGATTTTTAAGCTATTACTTACTATTTCCTTAGCAACTTATTCGTCACCAGTTTAACCCAGCATAGAATAACATAATGTATGAGACGTCATTCGCAATAGCAGTCACGATTCTCTTAAATCTGTAGTTATGCCATTTGTCAACCGACAACCGTGAAATATGTTGGTGCTTAGACACAGTATTTAATTTTATACTCTATATAAACATAGGCGAACATTATCTATGACATGAATCTAAAAAAACGTGTACGTAGTTGTTTAATACTGGCGTTGTTTAAAGATTAACAATCATAAAAGTATAGTACCAAAGCATAAAATTGGAGTACGTACTGAATAGTCTCAATTAGAAATTATAACCTATATCCGTCTAGCAGCCTTTGGTGTTCAAGTGTGTTGTTGTTTCTCTTCTTAAAAAATATTTTAATTATAGTGTTTATGAACAGTTTTGAGATCGATTTAACATTATGGAAGTCGATGTTTCTTTCTTATTAGAATAATTTGTTTCCTCAATTCAGATTTGGGCACCACCAACAGGTTACGTTTGCTCCCAGAAGCTAGGCAGCACAAAATACGGTTAAAAATTTAGTTTCTGAGGCATTTCCATGTAATAAAAAAAACACGAAACACGTTTTGCAATAAATTTCTTTACATTAATAATTTATTTTCGTGAAAAAAATTCCTCTTGTACATAAATATTTACGCCTTTCAACCATAGGGATATGCAGAGACTACAGATTTCCATTTAGCAATATTCAGCGTTGCCTATCGAGCGGTACCAAAAACCACTTCGTATCTAAGGGAGACAGAAAATAACAGGTAGCGTTGTTTCTTACGGATAATGTCATGGGATTTTTAAGAATTTTCTGTCAGTTACCTCTTACGACAAATACGGGAAGAAATAGCTAGGTAGATTTTTACACCGTTACCAAACGACAAACGGGTTTTCTAATTCCGTGATATAATGATAATCTGGATCTTATTTTTTTATCTAACTCAGTCTGAACAAAGAAATAAAACATTGCATTAGGATAATAAATGAGGCGATCATTGGCCGATAACCAGGTTCAACGAGACAGGGGTCGCACCAACAGGACAATAACCATAGGTGCGACGGACGGATAATAAAATCTTGTTTCGTGTCAATAATTAATCATAGTTTTTGTCGCGAAACGACCAGGGCCGGCTTTTTAGCTCTTGTAACTGGATTTAATGAGTTGATTTACTTGTTTGTGAGAGAAGCTTTATCATCGGTACATAATTGACACTGTTTATAATTACCCAATGCGTCATTGTGATGTTAAGTATTTACATATAGAACGTCAGTTTAGACTTGACTCGAATGCATTAAAGGGATAAATACATAAGAAATGTAATTAATGCCTTTTAACATTGTTCCTTTCTGCACACATGGTTCAAATGGCAATGGAACGAAGAGACTGTGTCCGATTTTTCAAAGATAAACTCGTGACATATTTTTGAACCGCTAAATACTTCTTGTATTTTATTCTTATTGTTGTTTAACTGTATAGTTAAAACAGATTAAAGATGGGAAAAGATTACAATTGGCTACAGTTCGTATCATCTTTAATATATTATTATTAGAAATTGTATAAAATTAAGTGACAATTGTCACAAAAAAAGTCAAACGGATAACTTTTTTCGCTTATAACTTCTAAATTTTATGTGAATTTCAATGTGGTTTCACCTTAATTTCGAATGTGTCGCGAGGAAGATTCATATCATACATGATATATTCACATTACAAATCTGACCGTGCGAAGCCGGTGCACTTCATTAGTACAAAATAAAATGGTATGTATTTTCTTAAAGACAAGGAGTGCCATACTCCTTCTCTTTAACTTTCTCTCACACTCACAAATGCGTGTACTTCTATTATTACTAGAAATATACATACCATCAAGGTCAAAAGCACAACATATTAGACTTACTAATAACTTAACTTTTAGTTTATAGATTAATTATAATCGATTGAATTTTTTTTGTGTAACTAAAATTGTCACTGTTCTCATTGCTTAGCTTACATAATTACTTGCCTGGTTGTAGATCCTAGATAGAAATCCTTAACTTGACACTGTTGAAGTCGGTACGGAACGTTGGTACTTATTTATATACTCGTACGCATTTTAAGCAACTTTTGTAGTATGTTTTTAATAACGTAACTTTACTTAAATCAGGCGATGTGTATCTTAAAGTTAAATTAAAGATGAATTGCTGTTAACTATCGGTTTGTCTGAGATATTTAACCGTGACGATCTTATTGTATATCTTAAGTCGCTACGGTTGATAAGCATAGTATTTCTTTGAATTTTCAAAAGAAATTAAACTTTGCTGTGGCCAGACCACGCACAAACCTCTCACAGGTTTTACACACAGATTAATCAATAAAAATGTTAAATAGGCACTTCCTCGTTCATGCAAAAGAAATATATCGCAAGACATATTTATATATAGATGAATGAGCTGCCCTTTTTTATCGCCCATAATCCTAAATTTTTAAATATTTGTACTATGGAACTATAATTCTTCGTATCAAGTTCATAATATATGGTAATCAAAAAATTAAGCAATCTGCTCGACCTTTACTTTCATCGCAAACTATAGAAAATACAACGCGGTTGGCAAATAAAGTGGCAACACAATTTATTTGAAGTCATCTCGGTATGGCGGACGGTCGTAAAACGCATTGTCACACACGATAATACAAATTAAGCAGGCGCTGATCGTATCATCACGTCGCTCTTGTAATTTTCTTGATAGGCGGTTACTGCCCACTTTAATGGCCTCTCCCGTGGTCTGAGTCTCGCACAAAATAAAAGGACTCTTAAATCTATCCGAGCCTTAAAACGATTCAAGCAAAAAACAAAATAAAATGTAACAGGAAATAGCAGTAGGGTTGCTTGTTCTCCTCGGTATATTTATAAGAAAGACTGTAGCGACAAGTCAAAGACATTTTCTTTTATTAAATAGTTAGACAAATTTTAGAGAACATTATTAAAATGCGGTCATGGGATATTTTATATTAACATAACATAATATATTTTAATAATTTTTCAGATCTGAAAATACTTAGATGAAAAGCAATAAAAGTAGAAATATAGATCGTTATAAATTTAATTAAAATCTTAAATACTTTTTTATGATTTTATTAGACTGAAATATATTTTTTGTGATTGCGATTATCTACTTGGGTGTTCATGTGATAGTACTCCTTCTGCACGCGCGCACCTTATTATTTCCGCTCCAATGTAAAAAGATAACTCTCTAATTCGTCCGATGGTAGCCACATATTTCAGTTTTTTCTACTTGGTATAGTATGAACGAATCCGACTTGTGTTCTTGTTTTTTTAAATATAAAAGAATAGAAACTGATACTTACTCTTCACTGTATGCCAAGTAATTTTACAACAAAAGGTGTTTTAGCTATTATATTCTGGATTCCCATACATTTACTTTGTTACATACTTTATAAGAAGTCTTATTTAGTTTATTAATCATGGCTAGTCATAAATCTCAAAGTAACATCACAAGAAACTCAAAATAAATTTAGTTTGTCAAATATAATGAGTATATACAAATCTTACGAGGTATAATATTTTCAAAAGAACTGTAAGGAAATATTATTAGCTTACGAAAAAACAACCATACATCTCGATAAGAAGCGCGGCAGGCGGAAGAATTTGAGACAATGCGTAGGTACAGAGTCGACTAGCGTGCACATCCGCGGGATATTTGTACGATAGTGTTTGCAATTAGGGCCGTCTGGGAGGCTAGGCGACGCTATCGCCGCATCCGGCGGTGCGAGGCTCTATCGTGTGAGAGATCGAGCGCCCGCCACAATCGGCCCCCTTTAGTGTCGCCCGTTGCACCGCCCAGCGCAACACTAAAGCAACTAATGTGATTGCGGATACGTTTGCGTGACGTTAAGGGTGTTGCGATTTATTTGATTCTTTTACTTGAGTGCTTTACATTGTACCCTAGATGGTGGAATGACCGGGCAATGTTTACCCTAATTCCTTTATGGAAATAGATCTTGTACGTGTAAGTATGGTCCATTCATAACTGCGCTTTTACTCGTATATAAAAAATATGGAATTGTGATTATACTTTTAAAGGGCGTAATTGTAATAATTATGTTTGAACTGTGTAAACAATATTTGTAGGTATAGTCTGTGTTGGTATGTATTTTTATATTGCATACTAACAATATTGAAAATCGTAAGTAACTCTGTCTGGTATGTTTTCGTAGCCAAACCGCAGAATCTATTGTAAACAAATAATATATTATAGATATATCTTGTAAGGTAAGGATACTTATTACTTGACTTGACTGTTTTTATCTTAGAAGCTTTTCGTGAAAGGTATCAACGCGGACGAAGTTCTAGGCTGAAGCTAGTTATAGTCAATCCTGTGAACTTTTCTCTCAACAACTTAACAATTCGTGCATACATTACTCTTAGAAACTATCTGAAACTTAGAATCAACGTCAAATTTATAATCGGTTGTAAAAAAATCACGTGACAGTAAAAGTCTTAGTTGTATAACGCAAGCTTTGAAATGTTTAAATCGGCTATTGCCGCACAAGTGATTACCACCAGGTAATAAAAATGTTGTGTTTAAGCTATAAGAAAACTTGATAGCCCCTCAGGAGAAATGGTGTTTAGGGAAATGGCTATTAGAAATATATGTAAGATATATGATGGGATTCTTACACTCGTCGGGAATATTTCCTACCCAACACAAAGGTGGAATCGCTCGTTGTCAGTAACTGCACCTTCGGATTTCGTCATGTAATGATGTACTCCTGGCCGATTTCGACCACAGCATCAACTTCTGAATAGTTTCGGCAAGCTGAAACCCAGGACAACATGGCTCGGTAGTCATGTAGGCTGTCTACTAAGTTACGAGATCGTGACGGAATATTACATTGTATAATATGATGAGATGAGTAGCATGCACAGCACAAACAAGTTGCTCTACAATGCTGCTTGCCTAAACTTGGATAAGGGTTCTCAAATCTGCTGAGCGCAGAGTTTTTTGTTGCAGCATACTTTATTATTAACTATGTAGCATATACTTATGATTTAAATTTAACCAGACATTATTGCAATAATTTTTCTATTAATAATTTTACGTAATAAAATCATAGAATATCTCCTCTTTAATTGCGTTTTAACAAGCAACCATTAAAATTTTCTTTATACTTTATTCTTATATTCTAAGAGTGCTACTATTCCGGTTTTATTTGCAACATCATTAATCTAGCAAAACTTTCAGATCTACAACGTTAAATTTACGACTAATGTAAAGCAGCAATAACTTCCAAAGATGATGAGTATATTAAGTTAGTACTATGCAGACTCATTCTCTATGAGTAATAGATACGGAGAAGCGTTAATGGATTTACAGATTAACTTTGCGAAGATACCGAATTAAATACTGCGATTGTAGAAAGAAAGTATAGTTGTAAGAGTTAACACTATATATTTATACTTTTAATATACCTGGAATCATTTCTGTACAGGAAATATAAGGAATAATGTTATAAATATGGTTAAAGTAGACAGCTACATAAAACTTCTATAACATTGTACGAGCATATTGGCTTATGAAGAGAATGTTTTATTTTTGTAAAGTGATTTGATACATCAAATTTTAATTGATATTCTGAATTATAAACAATTTTAATAAAAAAAAACGGTATTGTTGTACAGACCTTCGAAACTTTCAGGACACTTAATATAATATTATTAACGAAATTATTATGTTGTTTCATTTTTAACCTTGAATTTTGGAAAGCATTTTTTCTACGAAACTTCTACTTACTGCTGATGATAGGCCGCTCCCATTGTCATTTTCCATAGTCGCCATGCTTTTGTATATTTGTGTATTTTCGGTTTGGCATTTTTAGAGATATTAGCCATCTCAATCAGCCACCCGTCGGCCAGAATGAGATTTTCAAGGTTTTTCCTTGCTATTACGATTTCCTCGGGAAAAAGATTTAGAAGAGCAGATTTTCTGCCACTTCACCAAACGCTGGCAATAATTACAATGACCTAAAATTTATTATTTTTAGAATTGATGTTCACAGCGACATCCTTCAAATATTAACGTCGGTTCTCATCCACTCCGCATTAATTATGATGCCGCAAGTGTAAGCGTAAACATAGAAGCACTGTCGTCATTGTCTTTACCTTATGCGCTAAGATGGATCATATGCAATCTACACCATAAAACCCTCGAACCATTTATTACCCGAACAGAGCTAAAGCTCATCAACATGACAAAACTGTCAAACGAGGTATTGTTATCTCTGTCAACTTCTCGGGTCGTCAGTACGAGTAAAAGAGATGCGTCATGTTATGCCAGTGCCGGTCGATCGGTAGTCGTTCAAAACATTGCAGTTTGGTGCGAAAATTATAATTTAATATTTTGTGAAAAACTGAAACTATAACGTGTGCTGCCGTTTTATTCCTGCAGAACAACGAAAGGCGGCGTAAAATATCCAGAATTGTCATTACATACGTAGGATCTTTAAGAACTATTTATCGTTAACTGCGATCTTCATTCCGAAAATCGATAAACATTAAAGATTTACATGTGAAGGCACAGTTCTCCCAGTTATTAAAAAAGGTATCAGTATAACGATTTCTTGACCCAGATCATTCATCTCTGCATGCGTTTGCTAAAATAAAGATAAATTTCATAAGCTTGAAGCAAAATAATTTTTGAAGTTGCGAACGAGTCGCTGGTCAATATCAGAATGTTGTAGCTGTGAACAAGCTGATGAGTTATGGCTATATGTCGCACGGCTGGCGGTCAGTATCGCTGCAGTACGTAACTGTTGATAATTAAGAGTGGACGTTTAATGGCCGTTGACGGTAACGGCGCGAGTGCCGGTGCGAGCCGCTTCCGTACTACGCCCATCGACGGCTTGAATGCGTAGATAGCCGCCTAGTGTGTAATGCTTTTGCGGATTTATTTCTTGTTACTCATACGGTATAGAACCATCGGACAGGACCAGCAACCCCGTACGTGTTGATAAAATAAAACAACTTTTTTTTAAAGAATATTAGTATTAATATTCCTGATAACCACTGCAACTAAGACACTCTCCACCACCACTCGTACCTGAGCCGTCATAATTCGCAGTCCGCACCCTAAATCTTTAGACTATATACAAATATAGTCTATATGTTTCTCGGTAATATCCCACAGTAAATTAAATCTTCCTTGTTTACTCCGTTAGCAACGTTGATAATTTTAGGTGTGGGTATTTTAGCGGTGTGTTTTGTGGCTCCTGAAACTCCTTACATGGTTTACTCACACCTGAGAAATAAAAAATACTTCGAAGATGGAGCAGAGTCATTTTGTAGCACAATTGTCTATTGAACCTTCTAATGTCATAAAATGACTCATAACAATATAAATTTAATTGTATCAAAGTTATGACATTGAAGGATAACCCAAACTAGGCAAAATATATAAATAGGTAAAGCTTCATATTTGGAACAGTTATACTTTACGATGTGGATGTATGCACTGGACTACTAGATACAAAGACATTACAGTGTATTTGTAAGATGAATATTGATGTGGAGACATCGCAATTTATAGAGATTTCTCTTCAGTTCAAGAACTGACAATCATATGTAATGGCCATGGTTACGGCTTAACATTCACTATAGACATGGTTTCCGACAGATGTTGTTGGTGGACATAATGTAACTTGCACTGAGACTTTCTATTTATGTTATTGTTATTAATACTTGTAATTTGTATGTTTTCAGAAAAAGTACTACAATCTTATACTAATCCTTAAATTGGCATAGTTTTTTCAAAATAACACGTTGAAATAAAATATCTCATAAGTATGTAAACAGCTAAGAACATGCAAAATAAAAGCAATATGTAACTTACATTTCTACCTAAACCATACTAATACCGGCAATGACCGCGGCTTCTTCCGCAATTTTAAATTTTTTCCCAAGACAACTTCTCCATTTATATCCGTTCAGTTCTTTAAGCGTGTTTGAATAGCGTGATATAAATCAAATATGGCGAATACGGGAGCTGTGACTGACGATGTCATTGGTCGACATACCAGTATACAGCGCTATAGCCTAGGCAATTCGTATGACTAAACAAAAGACATAGATCTGGAGTCCAGCTGGAGCGAATAGTCTGACATTGAAAAATAAGTGATGTATCCCCCCAAGAGCGTAATTCAAATACCAAGCTAAATATTTATATCGCATATCAATTCCGTTTTATGTTAAATACGATTCCGTATACAATAAATTTCACGTTGCATACAAATAAGCGTACCTTCTGTTTTGTCATATTACGAGAGCTAAATTATTCCATGCAGTTACTGTTTGAATTTAGAGACGCTTCATAAGTTGGACGAGGAGCATTTAAGGTTGTAAAGCGTTGCACTTGTTTACACAGTACATGCAATTTATGGACTAAGTGAAAATGTAGAAAAAAGTGTTTATTCATAATAGTAAATAGTAGTACTAAATTGACCGACCAATATAATTGTTATGTATTATTAGTAATATTATGCATTAGTTAGTTAGAAAGCTGTTAATATTAGGTCTTTACTGATATTCCAATCGCAGCTCCTCTAATTTAGCGACCGTCTGTTGTGAAGTATGGGGTCTAGTGGTGTCATGAAGCGGCAGTGGGCAATTTGCCAGTCATGGTTGTTTAACGTCTATCTTTTCCATGATGGCTTGCAATTGTTGACAATACAGATCTGCTGTAATAGTCTGGCCAGATTTTAGGAAGCTGTAGTGTATGACATCAGTACTGGTCTACCAAACACTCACCAGTACCTTTTCTAAGTCAACTTTCGCCTGGGACAGGATTTGGCCGGTTCTCCTGAGTTCACTACTGTGAGGAGCGTTTCCGATGGTCGTAGAGTATTAATTTTTCATTACAAGTAACGATTTTTTTCAAAATTCCCTCGTTATTGCGACGGTTGAGTAATGTAATGCAGCACTTAATGCGTGTTTGTCGGTGTGTTTCACTCAACTCATTCGGTATCCATTTCTCGAGCTTTTTCAATTTGCGTCTAGTGAATTATTTATTTGTCATTTACACCGAAGCCTGCCGCTAACTCTGACGTGGTTTGCAATGGATCCGTTTCCACGATCGCTTGGGTGTCCGGCCGTCCGCAGTGTTCGTTTTGGAGGTCAAAATCTCCGGAACGAAAACGTTTGAACCAAAAACGTACCGTGCTTTCTTTTACAGTAGCTTCCCCATAGACATAATTAATCCTTCGAGCTGTTTCTGCAGGACTGGTGCCACAGTGGAACACATATTCGTAAACAACGCGATATTCAAGTTCTACATTTTGTTAACAGAAGGATGACAAAGAAAAAACAAATGAATCACTAAATTCGAAACACAAATACACAAGCCTTAATTTGAAATACATTTGAATTTGGAACTCCTGATCAAACGATAATCTGGTTATTTGAGATCAAAGTGGCCAGCTCGACAAAATGCCAATTTCATATGTAAGAACCTAATATTCGTTTGTTTTTTTGGTCTTCGGCAGTCGTAGCTTAACAAGTTTTAATTATATACTAAATAATGTCGAAATGCGTAACTTTCCAAAGAGCGATAGAAAGAGTTTTCTGGGGGTATTAAAAAACGAAATTAAGAGTGAAAAGAAAATGCCTATTAAATCGGTTTAAAATAAATTTATTATTGATTGCTTGTATTTACGCGAACTTATTATTTACACTTAGCATTCACATATATTTTCTTCCTGGTTTTTTAAATCATCGGAATTTAAGTTTTACTATATAATTGTTTGAAAACAGGATAATGTATAGTCATTATATGGTAATGCAGTATAGTAATACTTTTACGGCTTTATGCGTCTAGACGTTTCATTCACAAAACTATCTAGAGTTCCGTGACAAGTGTCGTTGGCATATTTAAATGAACCAGGTGCGTCCAATCCATTAGTCATTATCACCACAAGACAAATGGCCGTCACAAACAAAGATTGTCAGCAACTGTCTAGACTGTAGGCATGGAGTTTATTTAATTTTTTTTTGGACGTAATTTTACTTAATTGTGAAAATACCGACTGAATAAAGGAATTGATTGCAAAAATCCTTTTTATATTAAATTTTACCTTGATTCATAGATCATTGTCACAAGTCCACGGCTGAACAAAGGCCTTCCCCAAAGATTGCCACAAAGCACGGTTCTGAGCCAACTGCACCCATTCTCCCACAACACTGTTCATGTCATCACTCCATCTTGTGGAGGTCATCCTACACTGCGTTTGTCTGTACGAATTTGTCACTCGAGAAACTTCCTTGCCCAACGGTTGGCAGTTCTGCGAGTGATGTGGTCGGTCCATTGCCACTATAGCTTGGTGATCCTTACGACTATGTCGGTAATCTTAGTTCTGCTGCGGGTATCTTCGATGTAGATTTCATCACGAAGAGAAACAATGAGCGTAGTCCTTTACATAACCCACAGAGCAATTTTGTGCTTCCTTCTACGGCCTGCAGCGAAAGACCTCGTCTCGATTCCGTAAGTCATCACTGGCCACATGCAAGGGTTGTACAGTTTGGTTAGGTTTTTCGGTTTACTCGACTAGAAGATGTAACGTAGTTTCCCGAACAAAGCCCAGCCGAGTTGGATTCAACGATGGACCTCTTGATCGATCGAAGTTGCACTTATCTTGTCGGATAATTTGTCCCAGGCATACGTATACTTATCAATAAATAACTCTGAGGGTAGTGATCCCAACAACAAACGGTATTTGTGTGACATGGACGTAAGACACTATCTTCGTCATAGCCGTGTTTATCTTCATTCATCACTCATCTTCAGGTCATTGAGCATAGTGAAGAAAGAAAGAAAGAGAGAAAGATTTATTGCACGATTACGCCACAAACATACATAGGTACATGAACACTTCTTTTCAGTTAATAAAAATGAAAAAGAAAAACATGTCTACAATCTAAATACTTTAAACAATCTAACCAAGCTTCTGGCAAGATTCATTTAATAAAATAAGAACAGAGAAAACAAGATTTTTAATAAAGTGTAATTAAACCTTACGTGAAAACAAAAAAAAAATAAAAAATTAGGATTGTCATGTGAGCTGTTGGGCATTAGGCAAACAGACCGCACTCAGCTTAATGATGCAGTTTAGCTGCAGAGCTGATTTTACTGAAAATCGCTCACTGGAGCCTGAGCGGTAAGCGACGTACGGCCGTGCGCCTGTATTAAAATAGAATCCATTCATAAAAATGGATCATACCTACTATTGTACTTTTATAAAATGTCTTTATACATTATCTTGTAAAAAAAAATGTCTTTGTATATTATAGTACATCGCGTGATGTGTCTTAACTAATACGTATAGTGTGTTATATTTATTTTATAACCTCTTGTCTCTCATAACATACAAAACATATCTATTAATTATTTTTATGAAAGAGATTGAATCAGGATAGTGAAGAAACCGTGGAAGAAGGTATGTACTTATGGTTGTCGTACACAAAATCTTACCCATAGGATTATTAGAATTTATTTTTTCAGTTTTAGCCTTCCGTGGCATACTTCGAGTGTTTAAGGTGTAGTTGTAATTTCGTCGACCCTGCTCGCCAGTGCCACGTGTATGTTACCAAAATGGTATGCATATCTTATGCCTATAATTCATATCATAAGATGATTTTTAAATATCACTTAAAATAATTTAACCAATTTCAGACTACAAAGCGGCGCCGGCAGGTTATTCCAGCAATTGGAAGACCTAAAACTCTTCTACCTAAAAGTCTAGCAACTTTTTGTAATTGGATGCGTTTCGTACTCTGATTCTGTACTTGGATAGACAGCCTCATAGGAAACACTCCTCCTCACTTCGATATACCGAGAACCTATCTGACAACGCTGAAGAGACTGTAGCACTGCCCAAATTTCGACTAAATTGAAGGCTTTTTCTTAAGGTTAAGGTAAACTTAACTCCTACCGCATTGACCATTTCCGATTTGACATTGACAGATTCCATAAGCTGAAAGCTCTCGATATTTTGGCTAAGGGCATGAGGTGGGCGTGGATTTCATCAGACGAGACCGCTGGAGCTTAACGTTACGGTTCAGTGACCCCGCTTATCGGCATTATTCGGTAATCATTACCAGTTTTCATCAAAGCGATCACAGAGACATCACTGAATAGCTATTGCTTGCTCACCATGATGAAGTCCCATACCCATTAAGATATACTTTCTCTGAGGCCTAATCTGGGAAAAGGAGTTCATAATATTCCTTTCTTCGCCATAGAGTCCCTCCATCAGGATATGTCAAAGTTGTTGCGTATACTTGTAGGACCTTCTGCGAATACTGTTTGGTTATTCTGAGTACAATGTACGCAACTCTACTCGACACACTCCCAATATCACGACAAAGAGTCGCCTACCCGGTGGTAAAAGAGGTTACCGTTTGAGGAATAAAGAGTCCTCCCCTTGATTTTGTAATTCAGACAACCTTATTATACTTCAGTCTAACTTGTTCACCTCTTCATTTAGCTCCAGAATCTTCTTGTAGGTATCTCCAGGTGCAGTAGTTAGGATTTGATCTGCTGGAGATTGTTCGCAGCCTCTGCCCGCCACCATAGCGAGACCGCTGGGGACGGTGGCCATTGTTTTGTACCTTTCACATCACGCCTTACGAGCAGATTGTCCACCGAATTTTGTTTGATGTTACTCAAATAGTAGGCTTTTTAAATATTAGTTACATTCTTCGTGACACGTGGTCAGACCGCTAACCCGGTATCCTTTAATTCCGATAGGCACACGGAATACATAGTTAAAATTGTGATTTATTTTTGAAAAAAGCGTCTGATATTTTTTATTCATGTATTTTTAAAATGTTAACAAATGGAACGTTGCAAAGAGAAAGAGCATTTATTACATAAAAAATGTACTTAAAAATTCCTTATCTAAGCTTTTTCTAATATGTGTGCTAATTAAGATTTTACATAAAATTTTGAAAACCACTGAACTTACGAGCACTACGCTCTAACTCAACATACCGCACGTTGTCCTGATTTTCTGTTGTGTAAATTTAATAGATTATTAAAAAACATATTCGACAAAAGCTATACATAGCCAAAACATATATTTGACAAGCAATGAGCTTCTAGGAATGAGTTCAAGAAACATAATGCGACGTCATATACCAAAACATAAACGCGACTGTATTTGAGGCATGTACAGTTAGTTATGCCTGCTCGACCGTTGCGTTCGTTGCTTTTACGAGGCTTCCGTACCATCGTGTGGCCTTTAGATAGAAGCATAACTCTCTTCGTTCTTAAGATAATGCTAATGTCCTTCGATAAACCAACGAAGTGACGCTCGATAACAGAATCACATACAATAAATGTATCGTTTAAACGGCCGTCAAGTCGACTCAATGAAATCCATGTGCCGGAATACTTCGTATTGATTGGAAGATAATCAGCGGTAAAGTTACAGATAGAACGTTGCATGAACGCCATGACAAAACTTATGTTGTGGTATCTATTCCTGAAACAATTCGAAGTTAACTCCAATCTAAACTTTTCTGAGAGTGATCAATATATAAAAAATGTAAATGAGATATGAGAAATTAGCATGTAAGGCATGGTTTCATTGATTGGCCATGTCTTGGATATTAGCAAACCATGGTAATAAATAACTGGGTATGATTTTTTCGGAGGTGATGATGGGATACGGAGTTTTTTTGTGGCATAGCGGATTAGGCCTCCCTGAGTGACAGAAAGTACAGACTTTATCATTAAGTAAAATGTTGAAGAATTGATTTCTAACTGTGTAAATATGTACAAATGTTATATCATGATCAACAAGTAAATAAATACGCAATAAGCGCACAGTGAAACCGACGGATAAACCACCTAAATTCAACTAAAAAAACTTCATTCTTATGCGTAATTCACCTGAGATTACAGAGCAAAGTGCGGAGAGTCCAATTATATTAGTCATGTTTGACGGCATTGTCCGTAAAGTGCAAGCCGAAGTCAAATACCTCTAGCGAAACAGAATGGTCCACTCTCATCCTCTTGCGGTACCTGAATTTATTTTTTCTACACACAACGCACGCTATACTTTAAAATATCAAATTATTTCTACAATACATCATCATCATGTCCTAACGGTTGTATCAATTAATGTGATTAAATCGAGTAAGTTTCGCGGTCGATCACGTACGAAGCTCTCGCATGCATTGTCCGCCCGCCACCGGCCGCGGCCACCTCTCATCTCGATTCACCGACAGACGTACTTACATTTACAACCCGCGTAGGAATACTCATCTGTAACACTATAAATATATCACACTGCACATGCCATTGCCATGGCCGGCACGCAGCGTGCAACATAGATTAAGCACACATTTCTATTATTTATTTGAATTTTCTTTACCTTATAAATGCTTTACGCTTTGACTTGTAATAGTCACAAAAAGACGAAGAGTGTCTACTCAATATCTTTCAGAGGAAGCAATGCTCTCTTGCATAAAGCTCTTTTTATAACAAATCGCTTTCTACGGTGTATGGTTTTAATAAATTTCCGGCGTATATCACGTCTGCTCCTTTTAAACACGGACGTTTGTACTGTGTTAATTAAAGTTAGAGGGGAACGAAAGACGTTGAGAATGGGCGAAATGCCGTAGGCCTTTGTAGAATAATAATTACGAAGTTTCAGTTTGCTTTCTATTAGCTCTTTGTTCAATACCTCATTTATTCTACTTCCTACTAATAGTGGTTGTGGAAGTCTAGTGGTCAGGGCGCTCGTAATAAATTCATAGTAGGCGAGTAACCTGAGTTCGTTCCCTGGTGTCGGCACTACTAAAATTGTTAAAATCAATTGAAAGTGTTGATATATCCACGTGCTCGGCGGTGAAAGAAAACCTGCATGTCTGTGAAATAACAAAAAAGTATTATTTCGAGGACGTGTGAAGTCCGCCAACCCAACACGCTGCTCCGTGTTCTAGTTAATCTGTCTCCAACGAAATTTGGGCAAAAACCTTTGTCCAGCAGCGGGTATTTACAGACGTTACTTTACTACTAACATAATAAAAGTGTGTATTTTAAGTTATGGTATAAGACTTTTCTACTCGAAACAAATCACCTTGGGACAGTATTTAAGCAGTCGCGTGTGAAGTCTTTCCTACGTGTGGACATATACCATTTCAAAAATCACCTATAGAACTAATAATACTAAAATCGCTTCTATCACTAATCACTTGCATAGATTTTTTGCTATCACTTGATAGCTAGAAACTCTTCTGTCAGTAAGTACGGTGCACCGCGTGGAGGCTAGTGCGCATAGCGTGATGATGTATTTACAAGTTTTTAGGTCACGCCATACGAATTCAAACATTAAAAATAGAACAGCTGTTTCCACGCGATGCGCAATTAGATATTCAATGCATCAATGCAACTACAAACATCTTTAAAATAGCGAAGAAGAGTAAAAAATAAGAAAAGAGATTCACAGTGTTTTGTATTTTGACTCCTTTTCACTTTGCAATAACATATAAGAGGAGCAAAAATTCACAGTTATATTGTTTTACGAAAATGAAGAAGGTTAAAAACTTAGTACTGAGCACAGGTGGATTCTTTGCGAGCGAGCATTCATCCCGAGGTTGTCTCTGTAATAAAAAAAAGTAATTCACGCACACGCCGGAGTAACAATCGATAAAACAAGAGATACACAACACAACACTTGTTTTCAAGTTAAGTACTTTGATAAGAACGGTGGAACCAGCAGAATACAGTTGAGTAAGTTTTTTTTGTACGTGAATCATTCAAATTGGATTCTGTGTCTTTGATACCTAAATATCTATAATATACTGATACCTGAACTGTTTTATATTTATAGAATCAAATTAAATATGTGCATACAAATATGAGCTTCTAATTACGAGCAGTGACTCACTAAGCCGATGACCACAAACTCGCTGTGTTTTAAATATTTATGCTACTATCCTAATTCTGGAACTTAATCGCCTTCGCTTAGCTGACAATTATTTTAAGTAATCATATTTAAATATCAGTTCGTAAAGGCCATTTCAAGGCATAGGCCTTACCGCAGAGACGTACAGTGGGCATGCGATCAATGGAAGATTTGCTCATACCCACCACCCTGGGCAGGTGGGTTGATGAGCACAGTGCCGGTATCCTCGAACTAGAGATGCTACTGTTCATCACTACTAGGCTGGGATTCGCTATATTGGTATGGATTTACCACCATCAGGCATCGGTCGCTAGAGCCTCGTCCGTTAGTCGCGTAATCAAGTACTAATATGATTTATATTTAGAAATGAATACAAAACGAAAATTAAAATAACTGATGGCCAAAAAATCATGAATATTTTCCGGTTACATTTGGCATGAAATTAAGGCGGAACATAACGGGAAATATAAACCAAAATTCCTGCATGCATCCATCTAGAAGGTAATTAGGGACTGCGGTCACGATTACAGCCGAAGTGATAACATTAGAAGTGTGAACCCATAATTTGATACAGAACTTAGAGTGCAATGAACTTGATGTAATTTGGTAAGAGGCCAAAAAATGATCTAGGCACTTAAGTAACTAATTCTCTAACTAAATTGAGAGCAAAATAGCGCTAACTATCAAGTGGATTTAAGTGTAATTTAAATACAGAAGTTCTCTAATGTTTTTAGGAAGTTAATGATACTTAATGTATCAATAGAATGTTATCATTGTAACATTAGCTAGTTGTTAGTATACTGCTTAGACATAAACTGAGTAGACGAAGCCAATAAAAGTTTCGACAAAACATTAGACAAATTTAAATTGATAATATCGTTTAAATTTTAAAACTTTGTTGAAGCCTGTGGTATTATGAATGTAATAAAAACTATTTTTTTTTATGCTACATCTCGTAATAACGATACGATTATGATAACAGGTAATGGATATATATGGTTCCGACTGAGTTTCTACGACTCTGGAGCACACTGCAAGAATATTGATATTTAATGCAGTCCAAGGAACGAAACGTGATGTCGCTGGACAGATAGTCGAAATTATTTGCTGCTTTAGGAGACACAGTACCACCAACCTGGCTCTCCACAAAAAAATATTTATTATTTTAGCAACTTATGTTCGCTCAATAAGACAATGATCGAATACCGTCAACGAACATTCGATGATAGTATGAACAGAATTACGTCTTATTTGGTTTTAAAATAGGAATTCTTCGTCTATAGTCTTTATAAAGCCTATTGTGGCAGACACCTGAGTAGGAGTCGTCTCGGTAGATATCAATCTTTTTCCTGTTCTGCCGCCAAACAGCAGTGCAACCTGCTGCAACCCGGTGTGTACCTACTTCGATTGAATTTGTTTGCAGGTATAGCCATTTAGCATCAACCTAATTCAATAAATCAAGAAGAGCTATTTCCACATTCACAGTGCCGCTAACCTTGCAGAAATTAATGATGGGGACACCATGGTTTAGGTTCGACGAATCATGATGGATTTTTGTCAATAGTTGGTCACCAGAATGTTGTTTGTAAAATGAAACACACACAGATTGGTATTTGTAAAGTTCAACTCCAAGAGTTAGAAATTAACGGTGCAAAATTTAATAGAAGAGTTGGAGTTCGGGCGAGGACACTAATCCGGCGACTTGAAGACTAACGGACGGAAAGGCGACGCACGAGTAATGGTGTCGCCTCGTGCGATGCTTATCCACCGTTCGCTTACGCCGCCGTCTTGTCACGTTGCTGTCATACATAGGACTTCATTGTTCGGACATAACATAATAAAAAGAAAATCATAACTATATTTTATACTTAAAAATTGTTTTTCTTTAAATATGTTTAGTATTAATCCTCTTAACATGGATAAATACACAGTGCCTTTATTTAAATACGTCTCCATAAAATTACTGGTTTGTGATAGTAATATTAATTAGTTTATCTTTTCTGGAATTCTATTATAATGAAGATCATTGGTGACAATATGAACTTACAAACCCTCCATTAAATAAAGATTTAAAAAAATAGATGAAATTGTAGTAGTCTTCTGTAACGGTGATGATGTTTTAAGACTCTATAGTCATTTGTTGCTCATTTCATAATATGCCCATATCATTATATAGCAAACTGAAGCAAAGTCCCATTTAAAATATTTGCAAAATATTTTAAAAGCATATTAAAGAAGAGACTAACGCTTATATTTATTATATCTCACGGAAAGTATAGAGGCGAGTAAGTCGTTCACCTGATGAGTACGACTACCTAAAAAGAAGGCGTAAAACTTAAATACATTATATAAAGAAATATTGATTGAGGATCCAACATAGGGTTGACTTTTTAATAAGACTAGTGTAGCTAGGTAATACTTATTTACACTACGTAATTCAAGAAATCGCATTAATTAGGAACGTAACACATTCTGAAATTAAATTTCAACTAAGTGTAATCTACACTCGTGGTATGTAAATTAAAAACGCATGTTATGCTACCAGTGACTTACGCGTAAGCACGCAGCTTACAGCAAAACAGACCAAGAATAAATGAAACGGTTCACAATTTGTCGTTACGGTTAGGTGGCATTAGTAGAGGCTGGCGCGCGGCTAACGCGGGTTCAATGCCAACGGAGTACGGCCAAACGGATTTGTACGACTTCATGGAATAACTGGGCGGTTGGGAGCATTTCGCGTGCCCGCTACCACGATATTGTTGCGTCCGTCGAGATACAGCGAGGCAAGAGTGCGAGGTATGAGCATGTTAGATCTCACCGTGTGATTTCGAAACAATAGAACTATTTTGCAGACACCGTTTTATAAACAATCGAGATCAAATTTCCGCTTTTAAGATTTTAAAGCTCTAACCTCTAAAAATTATAACAGGGATTAATTTTTTAAACGTTTCGTGGACTTATGTGAGATTTTTAATGTCTGCTATGCCCAATGAGTTAGGTACAAAACTCCTTTAGCGGACATCTGGAATAACGTAACTACTTTACGGACTAACATTAAAGTATTATAGAAAACAAAACAGTATGGATATAAAAGGCAAATGTTTAAAACTTTATAAATAGGATTATAGATATTTCATAAAGATGAAACGAAAATAAAATTTTACGATTGTTATGAGTTTTATTTTTTAAACTGTTAATTGATTTTATATATACTTTTATTAAGAGTATAGTAGATTTTACTAAGTACACAAAGTTTAATGGACGACTTGGTGAAGCCCATTACCATCATTGCATTCTACTACTCGAAATTATAGCTTATGTCTTCGGTAATTTCCAATAATCGATCGTATTTTAATTGCATTTTACATTGATTGTATCGTATGCACACCACTCATTTAGTATGTGCATTTGTGAGGATATGTCAAGTCCACCAACCGGCACAGGCATATTACGGTCTGGGTAGGTTACCCAGACGACTGGTAGGCGGAGAAGGAGCCTACCGCCTAGGTGACAGACGAGGTTCTAGTGACAGACTCATTACCCCGCCATTAATCTAGTTAGCTCGACTATGACGAACCCAAAACCTTCAGACTACTTTATTATTTTATTTATTTATTTATACACACAAAAAAGGCATGAAAACATTGAAACATAGTATTTGTACAAGGGCACTACTTATTCCATACATTGAAATTTCTTCCAGCAGACCCTAACAGGAAATTTTATTGAAATGGCAAACTTAGTGCGTATATTTCTAATACATATTATGTATACAATTAAATAAGTAAGATTACATATTATTAAATAACATACATGGATATATATATATATATATGTGTATATTATATATATATATATATATACATATATTCATGCATACACATTTGTAAATATACAATATATATTCATAACGTGTTGTAAGAGAGAAGAGAATTTCTCTTGTTTTGGCATGTGAAGGGTAAAATACTACATAGGCTAGGTATCCGATCATTTCACTACCAACCCACCTGCCAAAGTTTCAAAATAGCATACAGACTTTTTAGGATAATCCCTTGGACCGCAGTAAATAAAAGAATCACCAGAACTGGGTTGGCTTTTGCCCATACTTACCACGCAAGGCAGTATCGGTACTCTGGAACTGGTGATGCTGCTTACACCCCATAATTGTATCTGTGTGATTTAGGTTCGACATATTCGGAGATATAGACCTATATACAGACTAACAGGTGCCGCCTGACACTGGTGTGGATAATTTAGGATTTTTCGACGATCATTCTGCCATTAGTCAGCGAACACTGTTCTTTTTACAATGCCCACGATATTAGATTCTGTAGTTCTCCATAACACGTGACGGAATGTTGTGGTTTTTCAAGTAAAACCGTAAACTGTTTGAATTGGAAAAACCAAAAATATCTTAAAAAGAGTCAATATCTAAAGGAACCATAGGAAGAAAAATTCTTTATTAACCAAAATATTGGATACATTAATTAATCAGGTAAAATCGAATATACGACGTTAAAAAAAGTTAAATCTTTATCATTAATTGCACTAGCGGTGCATAAGATTGAATTACATACGCTGGACTGCATTAAGTCGGACACATTACAATACCTGAACGTCCAGTACTGTGTATTACCTTTAGGCCTACTTAGTCAAAGCAACAGTTATACGCAAATATAGATAAGATAAAGGCGTCTCCTAGATAAGGATTAAAAAATATTCACTTTAATTTTTCTCTTTAATACTTTATATTCCTGAATGCAATTATATTTTGCAAATTAAGACAAGCGATTGCGAACGTGTGTGTGCGAGAAAGTATTTGTAATTCTTACAAGAACTTAAAGATACTTAAAATACTTCATTATAAATATTTCATAAGCATAGCAATTAACGAAATCTCCCGTTACCGAAGTCATATTAATTCTTAGCCTCCGGACGAATGACGTCGAACGCATTTTTTAATAGTGAAAAATGATCGTTTACTATGAGGCCATTTATGATCGCGAGATTCCAATTTGTATATAATTACAAAGTTAAATCGCTTGTTTATTTCGATGTGTGTTATTACAGAATGCCAACACAAAAAGATTTATCGCGTATTACGAAACAGTTACCGTAAACAGGTTAATTATTGAATGTGAAAGTTTTCACAGATATTTTTTTTAAACATGTTCCTAATGATTACAAAGCGAGTTGTTAATTGTGAGCATTAGTCTCAACTAAGAACTGGTCATCGTAGGACTATTTTGTTATTTTTGTTCGTTCAAGTTAAGATAAATCCGATTTAAACGGATTGAGACTAAAAATTAAACTTCTTTTTGTAATAAAACAAGTTAATGTTTATTCTAACTTTTGTGGTTTACTTACTGTATCAGATTAAGCATTACGTGTATTGGGTTTCTACCGTAAGGTATCGGCGTAAGATACTGCCACCCCCTTTCTTCCCGTGGGTATATTAAGAGGCGACTAAGGGAAACGCTTTGTAACTCGCAATGGCTACCGACAGATGGCGGGGTACGGTGATTGCCAATCTGATTATGCAGCGCGATGTGGCCCATTGCCACTGATCCTTTACGCTATGTTGGAGACCCTAGCTCTGCTGCAGATATGACCGTTACAAATTCTGTGACTAGAACACCGATCACAACCCTTTCCTTGGACTTATACCTAATAGTTCTATTTTATTTTTTATTTATTTGGAATGCAAGCAAAAGTAAATTTATTGTTTATATTATATGTGGAATGACAAAGTTATCCGGTTAATTAAATATGAAATGCGAAAAAAAAATTATCGATTGTTAAACTTTTTTTTTTAAAAATATTTGTTATATTATAAATAAATCATTAAGTGTTATCTATTATATGTAAATAAATTAAACAATATTTTCTCTAAATTGTATTTGTCATTTGATTCTACGGAATATATTATATTCAATATAATATCTTCCAGAAAGATCTAGCATCTTTTCCCCCACCCCTTTGAAAAACTTAATTTAATTTTGGGTTTAATCTCTCTCATTGCGTGATTGAGTAGGCTTTATAACTTTTACAGAAGACCTACCCTGACTCGCCGGTTAAATTTAGAAAAAATCTAGTTCATTTAAAAGCCGTGGTAGCCTCGTGGTCAGGGTGCTCACTTTAGTTTCAAAGAGCGCGAGTGACCTAGTCACCGATACCGGCACCACTAAAATTGTTAATAGCAATTTTAAGTTCTGTAGTTTCCGCGTGCTCGGCGGCTAAAGAAAGAAACCTGCATGTCTGAGAAATAATAAAAAATATTTTTCAGTATATGTACTCATACTATGAGAAGCGTGGCAGGGCCTTCCCAGCTCCAGCTCCTCTGAAAATATTTGACATTAAGGCCTTAAGGCCCAGCAATGGGCACTTACAGATTGCTACTTTAATAGTTGGAAATAAATTATTACTAGAGTGAAATTATTATAAGAAATGATAATTCGTTTATTCTAGGCTAAAATATAAAAAAAAAATATATCTTAACGATTTCTAGTATTTACGCGAACGCTACACATTTGCAATGAAACTATTATTTACGGATTTTATCGCGTATGTTTTTATATTTCCCACGTTCGATTGGTTTACAACAACCTCGATATCTTGGGTATTTCATAACAGATTTGGATGATTATTTTTTCATCCGAAGGGATATATGTACATATGTACATGCAGTCCGGTCCCATGTTGACACTTGACCGCCAGTAGTGTTTAACATGCGAGGTCTCTGGTACTGCGCACGCCGACCAGCTAGCCTATGACCAGCAGTGGAATATTTATATACTGTTAAACAAAGAAAGGGGGAGACCATACCGTCAAATTCTATGAAGTCTGTTCTGACCTGCTTGTCTATCTAGTAACAAACGGTTCTGGCGATGCACTCCAAAATAGTGATGGTGGTAATAGTGCACCGCTGGTACTGGTGGCTAGACGCTGATGAAAAGAAAGAAAGAGGATTTCCCTGTAAAACTGGTAACGCAAAATAAACTTTAGAGAAAATGTCTTTTGATTAAATAGTAAGTAACATTTTTTTTTAATCAAAAAACGAAAAATGAAATCTTTAAGTGGAAGAGATGAAAAAAACGACAATGTCATCTAATTGCAATATCGGATCAATAAAAGTCTATTGCACAGAGACGACGTGATGGAACGGCTGATAGAGTGGCGGAAGCGGACTGAGCCTGGTGCGATCGCGACTAGCGTGAGAAATACTCGCAAGACTTTGTCGAAGCGTGCAAACCCTATTTCTGATGCAAATGCGCAAAAGCATTTCAATATCCAACTCGATGCTGCCACCGCCTCCTCTACTAACAATCTTTATTAACAGTTGCGTAGAGTTCAATATTATATCTATAAAACCTTAAAACGATGAACACCTCCACAGTGATAATCGAGCAGCAATTGTGCTTTAAGATCTTTAATATCAATATTAGAAAAGATCTAGACAAAGTCAAGTTTTTGATACCGCGTCACAACAATAAAGTTTTTAAATGGCAACTGCCTCTTTGCCATGAACGAATTTACGCACTGGAAATAAATTACAATTTGGCAAGGGTGAGGACTTTTCAGTTAAGCACTGCAATGGGCGCCATACATGCTGTCTACGTATTTATATTTAGTTTTTTGCAAGGATATTTTTGTAATGCTCTGTGAACCGCTTTTGGATATTTATGTTGTGAATACTTCAACGTCAATTATAGATAATTACACACGGGACTGGCTTGGTGTACGAGTAAATTTAACGTGTGAGTAATTGAAAATAACGAATACCGGTTGTTAAAATTGACAACGGGTAAATTGTTTGTTACCCAACATACGGATAATATGGTTATAGTTGCGCCCTTATAAGTCAAAGACCTCCGCGCGTACCTTTTAAAACAGTCTTAGATAAACACATTATTATTGTAATACCTACTATATTAGTAAGAGTGTTTGTACCAGTTAGTATTTACTTGTAGGTATCATGTTTTGTGTAATAATAATGTATGGTAGAGTCGGGGGAGAGGAAGACCTGGGCGAACATTTCACGATCAAATCGGAGACGTTCTGAGAAAGGGCCAGGTCAAGAGTACTCTAAACCAACGAGTATGCATGCCATACGATGAAAGTGGAAGAAGCGAAAGACGTACGTCAGGACCGTAGCGAGTGAAAGAAGATTGTCTCTGCCTACCCCGTTGGAAACAAGGCGTGAATATATACATATACATAATGTTGGTAATGTAGTTAATGTATAATGAAGGTGGCTCTTTCTGTATTTTTAACTCTACGAAGGCGAAAAAGTAACCTTGCACCACGAATGATATCAAGCAAAAAATGTCAGGTCAAGCTAATCTGCCAGGCATGCAGGGGAGGATGACCGGAGGCCAACCGAGAGCAGATTGAATCCGACAGGCGGAATGATATTGTTGGAATTAAAAGCGTTTAATCACGAGAATGAGCGCGCGTCGCGATGCTCGAGCCAGCGCCGGCGCCGACAATGGTCGGGCTGTCATGCCGAACGTTGAAGACCCGCGCCCGATCACGACCGCGACATCGGAAATCAATAATCGAATGATTTAGCCACCGCGTCTCGTGCGAACCTGATTAGACACGATAATGCCCGTCTCTGCCGAAAACCCCGTAGTTGCAGGCCGATAGGTTATCGTCATGAGCAGGTATTGCACACAACCGTATTATTTAAGACATGTAACGGTTGAACACATATTTTTCAATTGTACTTTTCATACGAACCCGCGCACGACAATCCGATTTACAGTAACATACTCGATATCAATAGCAATAAAGCGGCCTTATACAGCTAAGTGGGTTGTAGGTCTCCGGGTACATAATAGTATATGCGTTTGATAACAGACTAGTGCGGTTACGCGAATGATGTTTTGATGCTAGCATAGAAATGTATAATCCAAAATTACGAAGTTCATAGGTAGCAATCAATTGTTCGCAAGCTCTCATTACGGAGTAATGAGATGACAAATATCGATTTACGGAGACTGCGTTTGTTTGCTTTTGGTTCACTATATGCTTTTATTCGCTGTACCGGGATATATATCGAGAGATATGCTAATTAACAAATTATAATGAGGACAGACAGGTCTTCCAAAATTTATTGAAATATATAATATGTTTCATTATCCTCTTACAATAAAAACAATAAAGAACTCAATTGACTGTGTAGGTGTTTGTACATTATTTACATAAAATATTTTTTTTGGGGAACAACCGTAATTTCAATTTGTCGATCGATGAGCAAGTAGGTGTATTCCCACTGGTTTTAATCAATATCGGCATAACAAATTTCCTAAGCAAATGGGCGTGAAAATTACAAATTTATTCATGAGTTGCGTCTCTTTGATTATTAACTACGTCGTCAGAGTTAAATTGTTATGTAATGCAATGGTATAATACCCCTGAAAAAGCAACTATCTGTATTCGTGACCTTATCATATACTGAAATAGGTTTTGTCTGCCCTGCGATAACCGATTCCTAGTATGTATGATTTAGAGGTGATTGTTGGCCTAGACTTTTCTCTTATTTTCAATATTTTTTTTATTTCGTTTGACTGGGATAAAATTTTCTGGTCAAAAACTATTGAGGACATAATATGATGTGTTATTTACCATTAACGTTAACCTGCAATAGTAACCGGTGAATCGTTAAGTGATGACTGATTTCCAGGTGATTTCCTGAAATCGTGAAATGTAAAGTTTACTTAGAAGGAATGTATCTCCTAATTGAAGTTTACGTTGAAGTCGTGATTTAATGACAAAATATTTTACACATATGTGTCCATATATGTGTGTACGTACATGTATGTCGACGACGACTAGTTATTTCTAAACCTGGATAGATTGTTACTGTTCAAATGATGATTGCTTAATTAACTCTCGCTGTTACTACAGCAGTTACTTTTATTGATTTATTAAGGTGTTTCATAGCTATACAAATAGAACATTAACAAATACCCAGAACTGAAAAAAATTGATTGAAAACCATAGGAATACTAGTCCAGTGCGGTGATCGGCTCGTTCTTTACTGTACCACAGATCGGCTTATTCTAACCATAGGAATACTAGTCCTGTGCGGTGATCGGCTTATTCTTTACTGTACCACAGATCGGTTTATTCTTTATTTTTTATAATATTAATACCAGTAACTTAAAGTTAGATATCCAGTCGTTTGATGTCCTTAAATCTGTTTAATCCTCAATTCTGAATAATCTGTGGAGGAGGGGTTTGAGCCTCCGGTTACCTCACTCACCTAACGAAACGCAGAAGCTCAAGATGTCTCTACTTTACGCCGGCATTCTGTGAGGCCCTGGCAGAATACCCCGGTCGAGCCGGCCCGTTCGAGCAACGGCAAAAGCCGCCACTTGGCTCTACAACGCACAAGCCACAGCGTCTGTATTGTAATTTAGTTCATTAATCAATTTTGTAATGGAGGCTTTGTACATCATCATTACAGCCTGTCCTCTACTGAACGTTGGTCTTCCCTAAAGAATGTACTGAACTGAGCCACATGCCGCATCTACGTCCACAACACTGTGCAGGTCGTTTGCCTGTACGTGGTTGCTACTCGAGAACTTTTTCTGCCTCAACGGTTGTCACTATATAAATATAAGTACAAAGACTTCTACGTATTCAACCTTATAAAAATATGTTCATAAATCAAATAAACTAGTATAACCCTTCACGTATCATTTTGTTTTAATATGTTAAGAATAAATCAAAATTGAATTTGCGAAAAAAAAACAAAAAGAAAAAAAAATGTGGCTCTTTTGGATACATTAATGTTGAATGGTGGTATTTTTAAAAACTTCGAAAAACACTTTAATTTTCTTGCAGACCTTATCACCTCAACTTTGTCATGTACCCTTTACGATACGATATTCATTGAAGCTGTATAATTTTAAAACTTATAGTATCCCGGACAATTTAAAGAGCTAACAATGTATGCACGTAATTTACGCTAAATAGCTGTTCGATAAAACTTACATATTTTTATAATAAAAAAATAAGGGGAATTAATTTATCTCTTATTTTTAGAAATGTAGTCATCATTGCAATAATGTATCAGTAAATTTAACGACGCCACAATTTGTTAATTTTATTTAGAATAGGTTAATATATAACGATTTATTTTCTTATAGAAAAGAAAGCTTGCATTTGTACACAAAACCACAAGAAAACAGAGATTTTTAATATTATATCTCTCTTAATAGATAATCATATCAACAAATATATCTTTATGTGGTATGTGGGTCATGACTAAAAGCACTTAATGCAATTCACTGTTCATAAACAGATAAAGTATCAAAGAATTTTATACTTTTCACGCTACATGAATTCATGGTTTACTGTAAGTAAATATTAGTTTTCGTGTATTCATTTAAGACGGTATGAGTTCTGAGTTATTTGATACGAAAAAACTTGCTCAACTTATTTAATTAAAATAAAGTTATAAATAGTAATTGGTAGTTATCGATTTTAAACATATTTATAAATTTATATATAGTTCATAATTTATTTATATAACAACACAACACAACGGTCAACAGCGCACAGTTCACTTCATAGTAAAGTTCAGTCTTTATTAGTTTGTAGAATACTTCTGCAGGACATTGGCTTTTTCATTTAAGGCCTATAAAAGCTATATGCTTGATTATTATTTCACCAGGCCGAGAATGCTAACAGCATGTTAATATGCATGCATTCTCAGTTCCAGCATTAAGTACCTACTTACTGTACCTAGTGTACTATGTTAAGTTATGGTGGAAACAATTAACTTCCGCCAATAAATAACAATACTTTCCGCCATCGGACGTTATTCTCTTTTATAAGAAGCAAATTTGTTACTAATGTTTTTTCCAAGGTAGCGATTCTCAAACTCGCAAGCCTTTTTTATAATTTGAGCCTGTACTTCTCTATTTTAATAGAGTTATTTGGAAAATCTTAATTACATAAGTAAGAAATTTACAATAAACACCAACTTCCTACAAAGAATATATTCGCCATGTGTTGGTTCAACCTATATATGATTATATTAGTTGTAACCGTAAATTATAATGACTATAATTAATTGAGAAATAACAAATATAAAATTATTCTTAATTCAATACAGAGTAGGTCACGACAAATTGAAGTAATCGCTATAATGAGTTCCGTGAATTGTGGTCGACTCATCTTTCTCTTGACTGTATAAAAATCCCGCAATAGAAAAATAGCTAGGCGGTACTAAGCTGGAACAAAGTCTAATTACAATTCGTGAGGTATCAATGAGTGCTGCAATTACGTCAGCGGGCTCTATGTAATCGGTGCTTGGAGCGTATTTCCCGGGTGTTTCGCCGACGTCTCTAAAATAATCTGCCATTACCATGATTCATACCGGAGCGATCATGGGATAGGAGACTTAATGATGGTTCTCGGCCCTCCCAGCTTTGCGTATATGGTTCTGCGACAGTGAACAGATGGCATACTGCACGTTGTATTCAGAGAGTTCTTTAGTTACTGTTTTGAAAAATAGTTTACTGAACTGGGGTCCATTATCATTATGAGAGTGAAGCCTTGGTTATTAATTGTTATAAATGTTTATACACTAAGTGACACAGCAACTGAACTGAGGCGACTGAACGTCTACTCGTATATATTTATAAAATATATATGTAACTACACAGCTAGCAAATGCGGATTACGAAAGTGAAAAGGAATTTTAAAAGTCTAGTCTTTCACTCTTCTCCGTACGTAACAAATCAAGAAAATAAGTTACCCACCACTATGTTATTTTATAAAGTCTATCGATACTTCGTTAACAAGAAATCTCGTAGATATTTTGGCAGATTACGATACGAAGTAAACCCCACCCGGGTAAGCCTATCCACCAGGTCGGGTGATCGTGAGCTGGGGAAGACGTCTGCTTCATTCCAGTATGCTATCTGGAACTAGTATATATATATATATGTTGTATAAATTGTAGTAACTATCATAGCGCGAAATTTTTCTGCCTGTTTCTGGCATTTTAAGCTTTCTCACGAGTGGTGTGACACGAGTGATTCTGTCTCTATAGCATTATGTATGTTAATTTGGAACTCATTCTGCTTATTAGTTTGTTTCAAACTAAGCAAACACACATATAAGTAAACACAACCCACACATTAATGTTATGTGTGAAAGTTGACAAAAATTGTCTCTAAGTTTCATCAATGTAAAATTTTAATATATCAAAAACAAATGCAAAATAATTAGTACAGTTGCAATAGGTCGTTTCATAATATAAGTCGTGTTGATTTCAAGAAAACCTTATTCCTCTTATTTATATTTAATGAAGTCGGTGAAATAAAAGAAGTCCAGCTTGTTTTAAAATATAAATAGAATGCTCCTGTTCAGTGACCACCGATAAGTAATACAAGGAGTGAATATTTGCAACTTAACTTTACGTTCAATTGTATTGTCACATGGAAAACCATGCAATTATATAATACTAATACAAGTACATGGATATGTTACAGAATTGTACTTTTTACTTCAGACTGTACAGTTTAGGATAAGGATAATAGATAAGCAGGATAGATGCGAATGTGAAGATTACTGACAGGGTTCGAAATAATGTGATCAGCTCTCTGATCATCGTGAAAGACGAAGTAGTGACGAATTGAGAAAGGGATGCTGAGCTGGTTTGCACATGTGGAGAGGATGAATGAAAGTAGGTTGACGAAACAAATATATGAGGCGAGTGTAAATGGTAGAGTCGGGAAAGGAAGGCCTAGGCGAACATTTCACGATCAAATCGGAGACGTTCTGAAAAAAGGCCAGGTCAGGAGTACTCTAATCCAACAAGTATGCATGCGAAGATTGACGAAAGTGGAAGAAGGGAAAGACGTATGTCAGGACCGTAGCGGGTGGAAGAAGATTGTCTCTGCCTACCCCGTTGGGAACAAGGCGTGAATATATACATACATATACATATACTGTACTGTTTTACTGGTTGTTTGACTGCTTAGTCAAACTGCTAGTAAAACAGCCATGTAGTTACTTTTTTTTACAAATGGACAAACATCCAGACCCAGACCAATTATTTATATTATACAAATACTTCTCCACATGCGAGAATAGAAACCGCGACTCGCGACACGTCATTATTATTAAATATCACAGAACTAAATTATGTTATTTGAACTCGCACGACTGATAACCGGTGGGAGAGAAAGCTTCTCGAGCTGCAACCTCGAACAAGCAAACGTAGTAACAAACTGCACAGTGTTGCGGGAAGTCGTCGGATGCAGATGACTCAGGAGCGTGCTTTGTGACAATCTTTAGAGGAGACCCTATATTCAGCGGTCGACTTGTGACAGGCTGTAATGATGATGATTACAGAAATTAATATTATATCTTCTTTTTCTCTCGCAGCCTCTTAATATTTCACTGCTGAACATAACCCTTGTCGTGGGACGGTGACTCAATCGACGGTGGGGGGTGTTAAGTGACGGTATTACGATAGGCTGCCCTTCCTACCCTCCACGACCGAAGTGTGGTTGGAAGGGTTAGGAGGTAAAATGCTTCTGAGAACTTGCTTTCTGGTCCACAAGGCATCCGGGTGATGTATACTCCGCCATATGTCGGAAGCCATAAATTTATTATAGCAATTCTCTTAGTCGCTTTCATGATTCATGTCACATAAATAAAAATAAACTAGTTTAAATGTAGGCTATGAAAAAATTTGTATAATATATAAATATTCGCAAAACCACTCACTAAAATTTAAAAATACACAACAAGCGATCAGAGTCCAGGTATCCAAGATTTATTTCACGTGAAAGTACATATTTCACATTTTTTATTTACAGTATTTGGCATTTGTAAGTAAATAACTTAGTGCAGCCGGTTAATTGGTGGGAAATTTTTTGATAGTTTACAAACCATAAATCTAATAAGCGATACATTTTAAATAAATACGATCAGTCTTCTGATACATTTATAATTTTAAGCCTTCATATAATTAATTTCTTTTATAGGACTTATCGCATGCAATTTCTGTACCGAGGTGTCCGAATAATTAACATTCTTAAGATATGACACATGATAAAATAACGGTGCATGGGTAGACGACATCGATAGAAGTAAAATAACAGTAATGACTAAAATAAAAAAAAAATATGTCCATCGCTATGAATTTGTTACTGGAGTCCTCCATTTGCATAAACATTAAATAAAATGAAGTAGCTTGTTTTATCTTTAAGATACGCAAAGCTTCTAAGAGTGATATCATCGAGGCCGCTGATTTAAGGCTGGGCTTAAAATTGACGTATTATTATCATAAAAATGCGAGTCCCGTATCATTAATTAAATCATGAACAGTATTCAATAATTGAAATTCATTGACAGTTAACAAATTAATACGTTATTTCTTACAAGAAACGTTATTCGTAAACAAAGTGGGCGTAAAGTGCTGTCCGTAAAATGCGAAATTCCCTGCTATATTATTACATGCGTGCTAATTATCCAATCTGATTGAAGTTTGATGCATGTAATTTAAGAAAGTGCTACTTAAAAATGTTTTATACGAAAATAATGAGAGCCTTTGCAGTATAAAGCGATATCGCATTTTAACCCGTTGATTTTACTAGTTGATTTGCAAAATAATTTTTGAATACATCGTATTCCAGTAAAAAGATAATGTACATGTGTGGCCTTTTATTTCTGCCTGTAAATTTAATTTTAAGTAGCGGCGAAAGAAATGTTTTGTTTTTCTTCCTATTCACAGTATGAATGGAATTAATACAAAACATATATAACAATTGTTGGCTATTTGAAGGAAAGTATATTTATATATCCTATATGTATCATATCCATAATATGTTGGTTGCTCTGCAGCAGACACATACTTCATCTTATGTGTTGAAAATAATCTAAAACGAAATAACGAAACGAAAATAATTTTAAAAAAGTCGTCAAAATCTACGTCTAGTAAGCACCTAACACCATTCTTCTCGGGGTTGTCGAAAAAGACTAGGGACAGACAGCGGCATAACCATTTCCAATGTAATACCCAACCAAAAATAAGCAGACCGATGATGTGCAGCAGCGTTAAAGGTGCGAGGTGTCTGGTTAGTACCGGATCGCCAATCCGCTTGCCGAACCTGGCGATTATGGCAAATCTTACTTATGGGAGAAGCCTATGTCCCGCAGTGACCAAGTTTTTTGAACAGTAACTGTCCTTACATTGCCCAGGTGTGTACATCGACTATCAGCCCAAATTGAACTAAACTGGTTTGACAGTTTGACCAGAAGCAGTGTAGGACGACTATTTATTAAATGAAGTGACGAATAGTCTGATTTTGTATAAAGATATCAATTGTAATGGTACCGTGTTACAGTAGTAATAATAAAATATTAGAAGTTTATGTTTAATCGTCTAACTTCTGTTGACGATCATGGACAGTTTTTTAATCTATTTAAAAAAAGTCACTTTTTTGCACTATGCTGCATAAAAGAGTGGTGAAGGTTATGAAACTTGCGTGCACGCTTACGGTACTAAAGTTTAATAATTGCATGCACAGTTTCACATTAATCAAATTCATACAGTCTATAATTTAAGAAACGCACAAGACAAAAAGCGCAGAAGCGCGTCCTAATAAAATTTTCACTCGCTACAATAATTGACAGGTGGAGTACCCACACCTGTAATAGACGTTTAGCGTTAAAGATTATAATTTACGACTAATTTGCTGTTCTCGAGCTTTCAACAACTTTTGGTTTTCTATACTTAATGAACACTTCATTTAATTGATTTTTTATTTAACCAGAAGGATATATAAATATATATATATATATACAGTGGTGGTCGTATAATTAGAAACACTACCAACGGTCCTTGACATTATGTAAGATTCTTCACCGCAATCGGTTTTATTTTGAAATTAAACAATAAATAGGACAACAATATGTTCAACGATTTATCATTTATTAGAAAAACAATATAATCCCATTACACAAGTGCAGTTTCAATATTACATTACGGACAAACATTTAAATTAGTTTTAAGGTATGAACAATAATGGTCAACTAATTAGAAACAACAACAAAAAAGTATAAAGAACACTAATCTAGTAATTAGTATTGTTATTTACGAAATAGCTACTATCCACAGTCTACGAATAGTTATAATTAATATTTAGTGGCGTATCCCTTATTTTAAATAAGAGCACTGCAACGACGTGGCATTGATTCAATCATATTTCATACATTTTTCTAGGGGGATTGAATTCCATGCTTCAACAAATGGTTCATATAGTTCGTTTTGACTGGTGTTACGTTTGTTTGAGACCTTATTTTTAACAATATACCAGAGATTTTCTATCGGGTTTAAATCCGGACTATTTGCTGGCCAGTCAAAACGAATATACGCTGTTCGCTAAGGAAACATTTGACGCTATTGGCCGTGTGTTTAGGGTCATTGTCATGCTGATCCAGGTTACAGGCAAATGATCGTCCGAGTAGGGAATCGTTGTATGCTCTAAGATTTTTTTGTATTGGCATTGATCCATTGTACCTTCAATCTTCCGAACGGGTCCAATTCCACATCCGGAAAAACACCCCCAAATTTTAATGTCACCGTGCTTGACTATACTCATTGTGTATTTATAATTAAAAGCATTGTTTACAGGACGTCTAACATAGCGCTTTCCATCGGAATTTACCATATTTAATTTTGTTTCATCTGAAAATAACACTTTTTTCCATTCTCGTACCGTCCAATTAACATATTTTTTAGCGAATAATAATCGCTTCTCTCGGTGATGCTTGGTAAAAAGCGGTACCTTTCGAGAGATTCTTCCAAACAATTTAGCTTCTACAAATCTTTGGCGTATCAGTCTTGACGAGATGTTTCTCGGGTCATCAGGCGAAAAAACTTAATTTTTAATCTGGTTGGAGCCTTTACTTGGGTCTTTTTTAACAACACGAACGATTAACGTATCTTCTCTGGTAGAGGTTTTTCTTGGCCTAGCCTTTCTAAGAACATTTTCAACAGTTCCATGTGTTTTATAATCATTATTGCATTAAAACAATTACATTAAAAACTTTTATAACAGAAAAATTTAAATGCTCAGCTATTCTTCTGTACGCCCACTTATGATCTATATGTAAATTAAGAATTATTTGCCTAGTTGGCGCGTCACAACTTTTATTTTTGCCAATTTTGAACACAATTAATTTCAGATAAAATTTTGAATTGCCGCCAAAATAATAGAAAAAGCCAAGAAAGAAATGTTATTCTCCAATTTCAAAAAAAGAACGAGGTGTGGATGCTTTGCTGAAATGTTTATAATTAGGCGTCCCAGCGGCCAGTAACAGAAAATAAACTCCTACATGTGTAAGACTCATTTTGTAATTAAAAGTAAGATATGTATTATATTTTATGCATTTAATGAGTTTTTTTATTTTAGTGGCTATATTATTGCATGATTATTAATTATTGAATGTGTATATTTTTTACGAACATTTGTACGTTGAAGTTATACTTTCTTTATTCATAAGAAGTGTTTCTAATTATATGACCACCACTGTATATATGTTTTTATATATACACATATGTTACATATATTAATAATGACGATTCAACTTATCAGTATATGTCATTATCATTGACAGCCTGTAAACAACAGGCTGATTGGTCAAGAACGTCATCATATGAGAATATGTTGTAAAATACACCTCGGTTGCACATGTTATATTAAAAAAATGCAACAAAAACCTTTAATTCAATGCATGGCGGAATACGGGACAAAAAAAAATCCGCATCCTTTTGGTAATTAAGATAGCCCTTCGCTTTCAATGAACATAGATATTTTGTAAAGGTCGTAGTGTGTTCAGTATTATTCTGGTGTATTGGAACACGTTGAGTGAACCTTGTAATTACTTTCATACGCATACCTGAATTCTAAATCGCGACAGTCGATATAAAGTACCGTTTCAAAATGTTGTAATAGGTGCGATCGTTCACGTTAAGTGGCTACACTATTCGGTGAAGATGTAAATCAAATGGCGCCTAAAAATAGCTACAAGTGTATTCTAGAGCTACGAGCGACTTAGCATAAGCATTGACAATGTGTTAAAAATTAAAGTGCAGACTAAATTGTATAATTTGAATAATCTTTGAGTATATTTACATTATTGACCTTATAAAATATGAATCAAAATTAGGTTTTGATAAATATTTTATAAGGTCCCACGACCATTAACTAATTATTTATGTCATTTCAACCCATTTTTCACCAGAGCTTATTTGGAACATTGCAACAGATGGTGAACCAATCGCCATCTTAGTGTTCAGGCAAACGATATAAAGTATAAAGTTATGAACAACTTTCTAAAAACTCATTGGTACGAGCCCTCCTCATAGCAGATCGAACTCGAACCTCCTGATTTGGAGGCAGATCCTCTAACCACATGGATTTCGTGGCTTAACAATCAAAATACGTTTGTGTACCTTTTTCATTTGCATATAATGAGAGAGGATACTTGCATATGATACCGAACTTTTACCTACCCTGGCACAACATATTTATGGTTAGAAAAATTCAATGTACTTTACGACTTATAAATAACAACTATTAATTACATGATGGGTCTCCGGTCGTCAATACACTGTACGCTATAATTATTACGTTAAGATAATATTTAATATGAAGTAACACGCACGTCGTCGCTTCGCTTGTAACTATTTCTTATATTTCTAGAGCGAAACGCGCAGCCGCCCTAAATGGTGAGCTTAAAGAGGTGCGCTCATATAAGGAACACGGCCCATCGCTTACGGACTTAGCGACGAATGCTGATGAGTTTACTAGCTAAACTGGATTGACAATCGGATGCTTCAGGTATTCCAGTTCCGATACCGGACAAGGAGTATTAAAGTCGTTCAATTACTTCAGTTTTGATCGATTTTTAATTGAGATGGCTTGTAAAGATGAATATCTTATACAAAAAAAAAAATATAGTAAGTCGACTACTTAACATTAAAACCAATAAAATGTCGATATTAGTAAAGATTTATAGTTTAATGGATTTCCCATATATATAGCCACCGACTATGTGCTGCATCATCCTTTAGGATGTTATCTTAATGTTGTCCTATAGGAACTCTTGCTCTGTGGGATGGGCCACTGCAGTTTCTCTGTTTTGTGTTTGGGGATTTTTATTGGAATTACCACTATTCTGGCTATTCTTAAGAACTTATCATCATATTATCATAAGATTTTAGCATCGTCATTAATTTAAAATAGGTATTCATACCGTCAACTTTTATTAGATTTATAACTAAACATTTAAAGTTCTTCTAAAACTGATAAAAACTTAAAATGTCTACATACCACTTTTAAACCACCCTGTCATGTTGCACATATTAAAAAGGGATCAATGAGTAAATATTTACTTAGATATTCTTCGTTATTAGATAAATCATCCTTCATTTTCCGTACATTTTTAAATACTTTTGTAGTATCTTATTATTTATAAAATATTTCACACGGAATTATCGCTAAAATAACTAAAACGATTACTTGAGTGTTAAGAGTGAATTTTGACTGGGAAGCCTAAAAACTATCAGACAGTCAGTTTTTAAAGTCTAAAAAAATATTCTAAAGCGCGACAGGATACCGAGTTAGAGAAGCTGCATGGTAAACAAGGTTGATTTTCAATTATTAAATACTAGTACAGTGTGTAAGGTAGCTAAAGTATTCTTCAATTACTTAATATACAAACGCAGGGTAAGACGACTCTCCACGAGATAGAGTAACGATCTGCAGTGTGAAAAGACGTCGGTGAATGCCTTGGTTAAAAAAAAACTTCTTGTGGCAGTCCGTTTTTAGGGAAGGCCCATGTTCAGAAGTGGGCTATTAATAATGAAGCTGATGATTATGTGATATTAATTAATTGAAATATTTCTAAAATTTGTCCGTTTAATTACGTGTTTTCATAAAATTACGTGGCGAGCAAATTAATGCTGTGGTGACAGGGTAAGAAAATCTGGTACTCATTTTCTTGACGTAGGTATCGTAAAAGTCGACAAAGAGAAAATTCTTCGAGATCTAATGGCATCCGACACATGGCGGAATAACCATCTCACTAAATGCCTTACTGAAAATAAATAGACCCATGACAGGCATCTGGCGCTACGATCGCTAACCCGCTCGTCAAGAATGGCCATTATGCCAAATGAACAATATCCAATGAACTTTTGAAAAGCTAATGAAGAATAAAAAGAAATGACTTCTACGACACTGCTAAATTTAAAGTCGATATCAAAAGTAGGTACCGATAAAAACGGAGGTGAGAATATGGGTTTCGTAGACTTTCTATCTTCGAATTTATAATCCTGAAAATATAAAAGGATTTTAAACCATTTAGTACTAATAGTTTGATTGAACTCAGGCGTTACAAAAGAAAACGGTTTTTAAATTCTACTAAAATGTAATTAAATTACGTACAATATATTCAATTTATACAGACAACTAAAGGATTTCAATCTTATCGTGATTCATTGCGTATGTTCATTATCATGTGAGAATATCTAGCATTAAGGGAAAAGAATATCATAAATGAAGTCCGTATAATGAAGTCATTAAAGTCTTTTAACTTTTTTCACGACGGTGCTTAAAAAATGTTTTCTTTAAAATCCATAATATTCGAGCGCAGCACATAAGTTGTTTCAGTTTAGATAAGCGCGCGTAATTGTCATACTTAAGGTGTTTTTAAATGCTTTTCTGAACATAAAAAGAGAGGAATAGGTTTGTTAAGCATTGATTAGCCAATATCGATATTTCAGTATCCTTTAGGGCGTAAATAATTGACTCCCGAGGCATGCAAGGTGCTCGACGCGAATAGACGCCATTATAGCATCGGGACCGCGTCGTAGCTTCACCAACTTACCCTACAAATTTCCATACAGATAAACATAAATTCATCGTAATTGTTTATTTTTATTTAATTAATAGCCTAACTTGTAATACTAAAATGCATATAAATTAAAATTCTACTCAGACAAAAAATTAACAACCCCATGACCCATTCGCTCAAACCGGGGGCGGCACTCGCTTGTTTTTGGGAAAGATTCATATTTTCGAGAAAATGCATTGTTCTTACTAATCTATATGTCCCAAGTTTTATGTACAATTAGAAACACTTCTTATGAATAAAGAAAGTATAACTTCAACGTACAAATGTTCGTAAAAAATATACACATTCAATAATTAATAATTATGCAATAATATAGCCACTCAAATAAAAAACTCATTAAATGCATAAAATATAATACATATCTTACTTTTAATTACAAAATGAGTCTTACACATGTAGGAGTTTATTTTCTGTTACTGGCCGCTGGGACGCCTAATTATAAACATTTCAGCAAAGCATCCATCCTCGTTCTTTTTTTGAAATTGGAGAATAACATTTCTTTCTTGGCTTTTTCTATTATTTTGGCGGCAATTCAAATCCTAATCTGAATTTTATTTTGTTCAAAATGGGCAAAAATAAAAGTTGTGACGCGTCAACTAGGCAAATAATTGTTAATTTACATATAGATCATAAGTACAGAAGAACAGCTGAGCTTTTAAATTTTTACTTTTAACAGAACCAAAAAGTCTTTTGCGCTTTCATAGATTTGGAGAAGGCCTATGACAAAGTAGTGAGCGATGAATTGTGGTCGGCACTATCTTTGCATGGAGTGAGCAGTGATCTGATACGAGCACTGAAAGCCCTATATGAGGATTCCCGAGCTTGTTTCAGAATTAACGGGGCATACACGAACTGGTTTGATATCTATAAAGGTGTAGCATTCCCATAGCTGTTCAATTTATTCATGGATATTTGTTTGACAGATTTGAAGGACAGTGATTGTGGACTAAGAATGAATGAGTTGCCTGTTAAATATTTGCTCTACGCAGACGATCAAGTCTTACTTGCGTCATCGGCTATGGTGACAATAATGAATGGGTCACTGGAAAGAAAGGGAATGAAAGTAAAAGTCAATAAGACAAAGGTTAATAAGACATATGGTGTTTGAAAGAGGATGACGGAAATATGTATCAAGATTAGGGAAGATAGTTTAGAGCAAGTGAATGAGTTTGTTTACTTGGGAACAATGTTTACGAGAGATGGATTGAACGAATGTGACATTGAAAAGAGATCGATGGAAAGTAATATGATGAATGGGGCATTGCATACATTTATGAACAGCCAGACGATATCTCACAAAGCTCGTTTGGCTGTGCATAGAGGGGTATTGGTACCAACGCTAACATATGGAAGCGAAAGCTGGGTATGGCAGAAGAGGCATGAAAGCAGGATAAACGCAGTAGAAATGAGAGCGTTAAGAAGAATGATTGATGTGAAGATAACTGACAGGGTTCGAAATAATGTGATCAGAGAGCGTTGTGGCGTGAAAGATGATGTAGTAACATGAATTGAGAAATGGATGCTGATGTTTGGACATGTGGAGAGGATGAATGAAAGTAGGTTGACGAAACAAATATATGAGGCGAGTGTAAATGGTAGAGTCGGGAAAGCAAGGCCTAGGCTAACATTTCACGATCAAATCGGAGACGATCTGAAAAAAGGCCAGATCAAGAGTACTCTAAACCAACATGTATGCATGCGAAGATTGATGAAAGTGGGAGAAGCGAAAGACGTATGTCAGGACCGTAGCAAGTGGAAGAAGATTGTCTTTGCCTAGCCAGTTGGGAGCAAGGCGTGAATATATTCATACATACAAGATTAATTTTAATGACTAAAAATTATCAGATAAGTAAAAGTAGAATTAGCCTTAACTTGCAATGTTTGGTGAGGTTTAAGTTAAGAGTGTGAATTTATTTTAATTGGACAGAAGTTCGCGTTTCGAATATCAACTACGTCGCTCGTGTCCTCGCGTACAATTTGGAATTTTCCAACATCGCCCGCCTCTAAAAGGACCTTTCTCATTAGGCGTCTACACGGTCGCTTGCTGTTTCAGTCTAGGCCTACCTTTATGAATATTCAACAGGCAGCAAATTGTAAATAAGAATAACATTTATGGCACGTTTAAATATCGAAAACCGTTAAAGTTTATCATGTAGGTACGGTTGACTACGTTGTAATTGAATCGAACCGCTCGTCAGGCACCGTTTAGCTAACCGCCCTCACAAAGGTTTAATGTAATAAGGTAAAAATAGAACTGAATAATTGACTCGCGAGATGCAAAAATGTGGTCTTAACCGTTTAGCTATAAATAATATTCTTTATGTACAAATATGCGAACTTCCATTCAAATGTAAAAATGAAACAAAGGGAGTAAACTTGTTCCGTGAAACGATGGGAGGGCAGTTGCCGAAGGCGATTTATAACTCGGTAAATCGGCGTAGGGCGGTGAGTGTTGATGGAAATATTATGTCTGCACCTTGGAGTGAAAGAGACGGGTATGAAGAGGGTTCTTTGGTCGAGCGGCAAGGACGCGGCGCAAGGCCGTTTGAGTTGTTAGTTTGCATCGCTTCTTCCCCCGAATTATAAGGAACAGACAGAATAGTAAGGGGTGTTTACTCCATACTTTAGGTAGAAGTAGTTGGGGTGCACATTTACAAACAAAAAAATATTAAAGAGTATACAATACATAAATCATGGATTATATCACATGATTCGACGTGGGCATGTTCCAAGTCGGCCAGAAGGACACAACTTTAAAATAATTTATGTTGTAACTGCGCAAACGATCCATACTCATTCAGTTTAGCGCTGCAAATGTGATTGTAGCGGGATCTCGTTCTAAGAACATGAGCTTCCTTTTATCATATTAACCTTTGTTGAATTCGAATCGTGGCCGTGTGCATATTATCCCGTTTGAATCTCTTTATTCGTGCGACAAAGCATCGTCGCCGCGGCGGAACTCGTGTAATCTTAATATCTCGCTTAATGCACTGTATCGGACATCCAGAACTACTTTAGTTTGGATTTATGGCGAGTAACTTTAGTGCTAGCAGTTATTTAGTTGCTGGCGCTTCTGCCCGCCGGCTAATGAAACTCGACAACAGACGCCATCGCCACATTTGTTTTGTTGTTAACGCACCTCTACATTTTCTACTTGACCGCCTGTTTAATTCTGCAAGAAAATTAAATTTCGCCGCTATTATTATGGTTAATGGTTCTGTTGTTATGTAATTGCATATTTTATTATTATGTATAGGTGTAGCGTGCAATTATGTATAGGAATAGACATTTCTATTACCTTTTAAAGACGAATTTAAACAAATCACAGTCAGAAAACTTAAAATAAACTGAAAAAAATGTACAATTGTGAGAAATCCAGTATACATGGTGATGGTGTTTGATAAACGGTCATTAGAAAAATAACAGGAACTTACCTTCGATTTGCATAGCGTGATCTCTAAGCTGATAATGAAACGTTTGCACGCAGAGGGAAACCTGAATTAAAACCATATATAATTTGCAACAACGGTGTAAAATTTTTGTACAAGATCAAATCAATTCCATGCATTAAACAACAAAATGCTGTTAGCGTAATGCTTTACAAATGGATTTCGCGTTTTGTTAAACTCCTGTCTCTTGTATTTCATGCATTACGAAAAATTAAATATAGAAGACGGTGGTGAAAGATCATAGAAAACAAAGTAACCTATCAGCCGTTAATTAAGTTTACATGCACATTTGCACACTTCTGATAAAAATAATTCTAAATTAAAATACTGATCGAGTAGTTTCATGAAAGCGGCTGATGATACAGCGTATCTTCATTTGGTTTAAGCTTACCATGTGTTTTTGAATTCCATCGCAATAAAACGAGTCATAAATCTTTGTAATTTAAATTTTACGAATTTTTTTATCGCGTTTAATTTTAACGTCTCTTACTTCCCGACTTCTTGTGTGCTTTACAGCAGTGGGGCCTCAGGTGTTGGACGTCGTGATGTCATAGTTAACTTTTAATTGTTATTTTTGGTCTGATTGATCTTATTTTTGGTACTTGGGATGTGCAATAAGAACTGCAACTAAAATGCATCATAATTACATCAATAACGCGTTTGAATTAATTTGATTTATAACGAGATCCCAGGTCATCTTCTCTATTTAAATTTGTAAGTTTTTTGATTTCAATAGCCTCTCGAATCATCCTTGGCAAAAATCGGTGTTTTTGCGACAATTATCTGATGTAATGGTTGGGGCGATCTAGAATATGATCACAGAGTGCAAACTTTTTTAGTGTCGTGTTTCACGTCAGGTATGTGTTCTTTTACGTAGGTTTTTATAGATCTTTTAATTTGCTCTATGAAAGAGATACAATATTTACAATCAATCGCTGGGTTAAAAAACTGTTTTTATAGAAACATAAATCGTTCAATGCGCGTCCATGGATCATTAACAATCAAAGAATGTAATAGTGGGCTTTGTTGATATATATGAAGCGAGTCGTTGTCGTGTAATCGGGAACGAGGTTTTCTTTTAGTACTTAGCTGAATCTTGACGAATATGTGTTAACAATGTTTTGTGGAGCTGGTATGCAGTAACTTTCGACGGATGGCGTAATAACCAACCCAAATATACTATATGAGTAATCCAGACCTATGACATGCAGCACCGTCTGAGGTGAGTGTCGATTATCGCAACTCATCATATCTGAGAGCTTACTTGCATGTCGAACAGTGGACTGCTGAATAATATAAGAGGTATTCCATCTTATATGAAGACAGTTTATTTTCTTTATTCCTTTTTATATTTTTTGTTAGTTTCTCCAATTTATTCAATCAGATCATAAATCCTTGAAAACATGCTCTTATCCCTCTTCCAGTACCCGACGTAACGTATATCGCACGGGAAAGTTACGGGAATTGCTGTTACCCCCAGACTCGAAAACCATTAATTTCTACACATCGTTTACCAACCTTCAGCTAGGTTTCAAATTTAAAGCCTGCATCCCAATACGTTCAATACGCTGAACGGCTCGGACGCCTCTTACAATGTCGTTATAAAAGAAGAATTTAAAATAAAATGTGATTTTCTGTATGTCAGAATGATAATTTAATTAAATAGTAATCGTAAAGTTACGATTCCTACAAAGTTCCTACGAAAGACTAATCTTTGCATATGTGCATCCGATAGCCACGACAAAGGGAAAAAAACGTTCAGGTGACTCACAGGAGCCTGCTCGACTGGTTTATTATTATTACCGTTTTTATAATAAGATTTCTGACTAGGCCCATATTATTAACTTATCATTACTTTGACGCCTAAATTATTTCAATTATCAACATGTTAACATCTTTTTGAAAGTTTTTTGTTAATAAAAAATCAAAGATTCAAAAAATTCATAATTCAAAGATTCAAAAAATTCATAATTCAAAGATTCAGAAATTTCTGCTATATCGCGGAGACAGTTTACTTACATAAATTGCACATGTTTGTCCATATGCAATTTGCAACACCCGGAATAATTATTTGTAGTCTATACTAATACTTGTCCCTTGCGGGAAACGAACCCGGGACCCGCAGCACCGCAGCCAAAAGCTTTGCCACTATACCATCGAGCCGTCGAATAAATTCATATTACATTTTTTTAAATTGACGAGAGAAACTGCAACAGATAAATCCGATGGAACGGGGATACAGATGTGAAACAACTGAAGAACAGGTTTAATTAAAATTTTTCTCGATACTAGTATTGATGGTGTGCGACTGAGTTTACGAAAAGATATTGACCTCGGATCAGGGTGGATGGCATATGATCGATGATGGAATTAGAGTTAGTTTAATAGATGTGATAGCTGGCGCCAGACGAGTTCCTTTTGAGGACGTCAGTGACTTAGAACGAGAACAGTCATATTTTTTTATACCATTAGGAATTTGCGATTACAAATAGCTTAGAGGCCTGTGATTAGGAGCGGGACGTAAATTAGATGTCACTTTTTTTTTAGTAAATATTAATGTTACTGACCTTAGTATTTTATTTTGTAAACTTGTATCAGTTACGTTTGATAAAATACGATATTTTTAAAAGTAACAGTAATAAATTGTGTAATCGTTCTAAAAATTTAAAAAGTTAAACATAGTTAAATGCGTGAGATATAAATCAGTCTGTAGACAACGCAAAGCGATCGATGTAAGTAAAAGTGTGGCGCCCGACGGACAGGCTTCCACTCCTAGTTATTTATATTGAAAGATGAGCTTTGAATGGAGAGGATGAATGTTTTATTTTTTCCGAGCACCCCAGTGAGCCATGCAAATGTGTTTTAACGTTTAACAGCATGAGGCCTCGACAGGCGTGCGGATTATCCAGCCGCCAATAAAAATACAATACGCGTATTATTGCTGTGGACTACTCTCATTATTGACAGCCTTAGTTCAGCTTCTCAATATCAAAACGATGCTATTACTACAGCTCCGTAGAAGCAGTTTTTGCAAGCGACGATCGCGATTTGTTTTTCATGTCTTCGACCGCGATCATCTCGTGGCAAACAATAAGTATAATAGCCTTTTTTCTTTCAATGACAGGCTTATTTGCATTCGTTTTGTTACAAATGGAGGTACAGGGGGCGTGGGGTTGAGATCGTTGATAACGGGTAATAGTGCCGGAGCAACAAGCTTCTCATTAAGTCGATCAATGTGCGAATCAACCGCCGTACGGATTTCCATTGGCGAATTAATTCGACGGACGCGAGATCGAGTAACGGTGTCGACGTGCCAATGACATTCGTCAGCGGTGGTCGAGCACCCACGCCGCCACTGGACTCCGCTCCATTGCATCCGACAGACACTTCAGTTTCGATCGTTTCTGTAAACAAATCTCTCTGTCTAAATTGATCATTAAAGCACAAGTGACCGCTACCAAATGTGTATTGATAGAGATGATTTCTTATATAGTACACGCTACGTCGGTGTAACGTTTCATTAAATAACGAAACCGCACGTATACCAGTAATGACAAGTCGTTGCTCTACCACAAAGTTCGGTTAGCGGTTTTTTTGTGCCCACTGCTCTTATAGATAGATTTCTATTACTGCACAGCGAAGAACTGTGAACACTATTAGGATGCAGTAATTGGCAGCTGCAGGCTTTTTGGGTATATCTATATTGCACGTGAACCTACTTTTTCTTAATGAAAATGAGTATTGTACTCAGACATTTCAATAATGCATAAAGTTGGTCGGAGAAAGCGGGGAAACGTCTCAAAAATAAACACATTTGCATAAATATAAACATTTATACACAAAAAAATAATACATGGTATCATCATAACTTTTGTCGATGACTTATATGAATAAATTAAATTCATGTAGTCATTTGAAAAAATCTCAAGTGATCATATTTCCGATATGACCTCATTTTATAGATCAGAATTCATGTATTTTAAAATTTTAGCATATTACAATGGCAGGATTTAAATATCAAACTAAAATATCATTTCAAAAAATAAAATAGCAAAATAACAAAACTTTAGATCAATAGACGTTTCATTACATTCATTCATACAAATTAAATAGGGCAAATTTTGTTGGTTATATAAAAGGATTTCATTTTTCTTTATTTTTTAAAAATAAGGTCTCGCAGCTTAACAAATAAAATGTATTTTGAACTGTTCACACAAACGTGCGCAACTAAAATAGGCACACAAATCACAAATTTCTATTACAATTTTGACTTTTATAAAAGACCAATAATAACTACACTACAGGAGCAACTTGCTTTCAACGTTTTCTTGTGCACGTTTAATTTAAAAGATAAATATTGAGCGGTATTATAAGTCTTTATAATGAAACGCATACATTTGTTTTGGTCGTTTGGGTTTTGATCGTCTCTAGTTTTATTTTTACTTTATCTTGTTTTGTAGTATTAGGCCGTTATCGAGTAAATTAAAGCTGAAGATCAGGCAAAGTGTTTATTTGTTCTTTTACAATGCGATTTTATTGCTTAAATACAGTTCTTTATTGGAATGCAACGGATGGTGCTTTCTTTTATTTTAATTTCAAGCTCATGTGCAGACCGTAGTGTCATAGTGCATCTATTGTCACCGCACGAGTGGCATTCAAGTAATGCGCCAAAATACACCAAGCGTCTGCTGAAGTTGACGAGAGTTAAATAATTTAGGTTGGAATTTTGAATGTAAGAAGTAATAATATTCATACAATGAATTTAAGTACAAATAGCAGCAAAGAAAGTCTATGTCCTTAAATCCGTTTTATAAGGGGGGTCACCGATGAACTTTATTCTAAAACCTAGCTTGGGTGTGTGTGACGTGCATTGAAGCGCGACTAATTGTTGCTACGAGATACCGTCAATGGATGCAAATATTGATATTCGCAGAAAAATTGTATACTACTCGAAGTAATACAAATCCGATATCTTCGATCAATATGTTATTAAAATAGTAAGATCTAGCACCTGTATAAAATATAAATCGGAATCGCGACCGTTCAGATTTATGGATACTTAGTTAACACAATATGTACATTGTTAATAAGATTAACATCCACTATGTAGGCTTTAGCCGCTGCAGCCTTGGCGCTCCACATTTGGTTCCGCGAATCACGTCCACTTAACACATCTGTGTCCAAGAAAATTGCCTGTGAAAAATGGAAAGTGGAGTAAATTTGTCTAGTGCAGTGTGTTAGCGACCACACAATAACGGTACGTGTTTACTTCTATAAGGGCACATGCACCACATGAGGTAGTCGAATTTAACAAGACCGTGAGAACAGTTGTCGTAGATCAAGTGAAACCTCTGCCTTCAATCGCGATATATTTCCCGCGAAGTTGAGCCACTACGCCGTTATTACCATAATTAAACATGACGTTATTACAACCCATCAACAGGATGGTGGTTCAAATCCTAGTATCTTTCGCATAGACTAGTTCCAAGATGGGTGCATTTAATAGCTTTAATCTTAACGAAATTAGATGTTTTTATTTTAGTAGGAAGTCCTAAATAAGCATGATACGAAGATTAATTACCTTTTTACGTGTTACAATAATATGAATTCTATTGTTATGACTCTCTATTTAAATAAGGTTGTGTTTGTTTAATACTTTCCTACACGCTTAAATACTTTATAACCGACTTTTCAAAAGAGTAGCCGTATATTTTAAGGATAACAGGTTTTTATCTCAATTTTTTTTCATACTCACGGTGATGTCCCATAATATTAGGTGAACATCTGGTAATGCACTTTGAAGATAGTGAGAGGAAGTCGATTATTTAATTAAACTATAAATTTTAACGTCGTCAATGGTATGGCGGCTGGTTACCGACTTGTACTTGAATTTTTCGCGTATTTATGGGTGTTACCTTATTCTACTTATGATGTCTGGGATAACTGTACACTGGTTTGAAAAATGGTAAAATATGTTTGAAATGCCAACTGCGTCTTAACTGAAAAGATAATATAAGACAGTTATAACTCAGTTACCGTTAAAGATTCATTTGAGAGTCTTTAAAATTATTATTTATTATACTTAATGACGATAATACCCAACTCTCAAAATTATGTCAGATTGTAATTTAAACTGGTATAACCCAATAAAAAGGAAATATTTTACTTTTTCTTTCTTTACTTAGGTATGTTTTCTCTTTTATATAATTCCTTTATACAATGAGGCCGCTGTGCAAAATATCCTAAGCAAGAGTAATAAAATAAAAGAATTTATAGATTGGAATTGGAATTACATGATTGTACACAGAGAAGAGCAAAAATAAAATTGTTTCGTAGCATTCGCTATTTTCTTTGTCGCATGCAACTTCCAAAAGAAGTTTTAAACGGAGTATGTTATGTAGATTTTATATATGTATATGTAGTTTTTTTAACGTGGTAGAGCCAAGCGGCGGTGCTGCTCGAATAGGCTGGCTCGACCGGATTAATACCACGACCTCGCAGAATACCGGCGTGAAGTAGAGGCATCTTGTGCTTCTGCGTTTCGTTTGGTGAGTGAGGTAAACGGAGGCCCACACCCCCTTCCCATCGTCCTCCTTATCCTCATTCCCATCTCCCAAATACCCTTAAAGGCCGGCAACGCACCTGTAGCCCCTCTGGTGTTGCAGATGTATGTGGGCGATGGTAATAACTTACCATCAGGTGAACCTATTGCTCGTTTGCCGCCTTTCCCATAAAAAAAAAGCCGTGGCAGTCTAGTGGGAGGGCGCTCGCTTCAATTTCATAGTACGCGAGTGATCAGTGTTCGATACCTTGGTGCCGAAACTACTAAATTTGTTAATATCGATTTCTCCCCATATCTCAACACCAAATGAGATAAAGACATTTTGTGAATTTGATATGTATTTTTCTGAACCCGCAATTGATGACAAAATAAGATCATAGAACCATGTAATTGTTTCAGCAATTTCATGGTTCTATGATCTGTGTATTCTATGGGTGTAATTCCGAACTTGGGGCATTACCTTTTTTGAAATGGTTTCGGAATATAGAGACACATTAATTAATACTACAAGCTGCCTTTTGATATAGAAATAATAGCCTGTTAATGGAATGTTCTTAGTTTAGAACGCAAAACAAGGGTACATAAAAGGAATCTTCATTTTGTAAACACTGAGAGCCAATATCAGGTCAACAGCTATAAATTGAGTTATACGTTCTATCTTTCTATCTGGTCTTTTGCATCAAATGGTCTCTAGGATTTTTCGTAGACTATTTACTAACGGAATTGCGTCGGAAAATACAGCAGTAGCCTTCCTCATTGATTATTTAACTTCTTCGAGATATCGCAACATGTTCACAACCTTTTTTTATCATAATCCAGTCTTCAGTCGTGTGCTCTACTGGGCTCTTTATACGAGGCAAACAAGGTTCTACTCTCTTTGCAACTCGTTGCTCTAGCAGTCTCCTAAATGCCTTCAGTGTCGAATCCCAATCCGAGGATACATCATGTATAAGAACGAGATTCAGAACATTACGAGCATCTTGGATTTCTTTCAAAATCTTGCTACTACTCGAGGAATGTCTAAAATGTCCAATAATACACGTTGCTTTGAATATTATGGCCTTCACTTTATCATTATTAAAAATAACCGGTTTTAAATACAAGTTGTAATAATTGTACCAAACATCTAACGGGTACTACATACATTATATGTTTGTTAAACCTCTCTGTTATTAACACCCATGTTTGCAGCATTATCAGTAACTATGGTTCGAACTCTATTCAATCTTGAAAAACTTTAATGAAATTGCATACTATGTTCATACCTGAATGCTTAAGCAGAGCCCTCTAAATGGTATTGCTTCGTCACAATAACGCTTGTATTCAAAGTTCGAATTCATCCCATGAGACTCATAGGACTACGGTCTTTTCTTATTTATAAAACAGGATGCACAAATTTGTACACTTATTGAACGCTAGGAGTAATAAAATTCTTCGTAGTATAGGTTACCAATCAACAGTAATTAAGCCAAAGAAGCGTAGAAATACTTAGAGATACCGATGTTTAAATTAATGAGAAATAATACCTTTACTAGACTCATTAACACAATCCGCTATATTTTAGCACGCTCGCTTCAATTTGAAACTCTTAAGCAATATGCCATTAAAATACTTTAACTGCCAATTGAACATTCGTCTTTGCTCGTAAAGCGATGCCTGCCTTCCTGTCGTTTATTGCATAGATTCTCTTAACTAAATAATCCTATGGGAATACTGTAGATAGAAAGAGTGTACCTTTTGTATTTGTTTTATATAGACCTACCTGAAATTTGAATTTTGTCATTGACTAGAAATTAAATATTCTCAGATGTTTTAAAAAGATAATTGTGTAGAAAAGTTCTAATTATTATATCGGAGTTTACGACCAGTGTATGAGTATTTTACTCATTCCAGCGTTAAAGTCAAATGTTAATATTAGTCCGCGGACACTCTGAGGAAACAACGGTTCGAACATGGGTAGTGTCAGTTAACACGTGCGGCCCCAATCGTGATACGAATATTGTCGTCCTCAGATGAGAAAAAGTAAAATTGATATTCTTACAGCTGTACCGGAGAACTTTCAACAGGATTTTGTCACAATTTCTCTAAGAAAAATATGAGTTTGAATAAATATCCTAAGTTAATTCATGCATAGTAACTGAAATTAAAGGCGTTCATAGATAATACAATTTTTTTTTAAATAGATGTACTGTAGACACACAGTCAGTGTTGCATGTGATATTTTACAAATGTGGTCAAACTGAAGCTCCCTTACAGCTGGTACTGGGTTTTAGAGGTGACAACACAAGTTGATTTATAATCGAGGATAGATGCAAGTGTCCCCTAACTTACTTATATAGAATTTTGTCAAGTAGATGTATATTATTGAAGAGGTAAATTATAAAAATAGTTTGAGAATAATACTTAGTTATTTTTATTTATATTAGATTAGAGTTAGAAATAAAGGAATACACAAGTGTTCATGAACGCGATGTTGAAGCTGTTGTAAGACGGATTATTACTACTAAGGGAAAGTAACAACCGCTCTTTGTAATTCTGCCGCTACATATTTTATTTTGTTTTCCTGTTACTTACGTTATACGTGTTATGAAAAGGATACATGCAGGGCATGTAATAATTTCCTGAACTCTAAATGATGAGTCATGAGTTCTAATCTAAGAAATTATTTGTAAAGTAAGTCTTATGTCCAGTTAAAGGGCACAGACCTCGAGTTATTTTCAAGGTTACAGGGCCGCCCAACTCAAGTACTTGAAATCGAAATTTTTATTCCTCTCAGACATACCATGTTTTCTTAAGGATTTTATTCACAGCCGAACACGTGGTAAATTAGTAAATAATAATTTTAGTGATGACAGCACCGGGATCGCAACGTACTATGAAATTTAAGTAAAGCGCCTGGCCCAGAGCTATAACATGCCATTATTTGTGCAACGAACAAAGTATTGGTTTCCGAGCCGTGTCTATTATACCGCATAGACTGCATAGAACCTGCCTTTGGCCTAAGTGTATATGCGTTACATTGGGCACGGGAAGGTCAAGATATTAACATAATGTATCCTGGACAAATAACTAATGTAAAATAATACGTATATAATTCGCAAATGCCTAAGTAAATATTTTACAACAAAAATAAAATTACTTACTTATTCAATCCCTTTGGCGAGTTTTTTTTAGTTACCTAGCAAATAATAGCCGGATTCCAAAATAAACGCTGTAGAGCCCATTAGACAGGTTGAGCTTGTAATTGCGTCGGCGGCATGTTTGGTTATAGAAACGAGTTGTGTTTAATATTTTAAATATGGTTCGACTTGAATACGAGCTTGTCAATGTTAGCAGCAATAATTGCAAATTACATTAAACTGATGATCTATCGGCCTCTATTCCAAAATCAGAAAGTGACATAAAATATTTACAAGTGTCCTAAATTTCGTGATATGCTTCATTTTGAAAATAAGAAAGAAACGAAGTAATGCATCGTATGGTAATTTCGTAGTGAGGAGGTGAAGGCAATCTAACACACTTTTTTTTAAACAAAAGAGAATCACTTAGTTGATTTAAATTTCTTGAAAATCTGTCGGTGTCCGATAGATGGCGGACTAACCAATTTAATAATTGCTACATCGAATACAGCGCAGTCTTTTTTTTTTAGATATTTTACAACTTTGAAATATACTGGATATTAACAGAAATTTCGCAAAATGAAAACCAGTTGGTGTCGTTATTTACTTTTAAACCTAAAACATAGCCTTATAAAAGACTGGAAGTGTTTACATTCCTAACAATACCTCAAGAAAATGTAGAACAGTGAAAATAGTGAAATTTGATGACTAACTCATGAGTTGTGTTTGTCATAGTCGGGTCTGCGTGAAATAGCTTTTTCATTCGTAAACGTGATAAATTTGCAGTTGTACTAAAATCCGGTAGCTTTTATTTATATGTATAAGGCGAATCAGCAAACAAAAAAACGAAAATATCATAAACAATCAAGGCCATTATTACAGCATTGAACAAATTCAACTATAATATGAATACTAATAGAACATTTCAAAGGAAGAGTTGCTAACCTAGATCTATAATAACATATTATATTGTTATTATATACCAAATAACAACGCACTCGTTACATTATGAAACTTATCCAATCACAAACTTCGACACTTGGATGACTTCGTGCCATCAAAAGCGAGTTGAAGATTCCCCGAACTACTTAGGGAGAGAGACCACTGAGAGGAAATCCTTCAATATCGCACGGCAGCCTCACAAAACCCAGTGACGAGATCCGCTGTCTTCTATCTTTCGGAGAGGCGAAAAATAGGTCGCGGAAGCACGTTTCGGGACGCTAAGTCCTGCCAAGTGGAAGTCTATAATCTCTACTTAATCCCATATGGGAGACAGATGTGAGTGCTTATATATGGAGCCCACCTGAAAACTTAGTGTGTACTGCAAAATTAAATACACTTTAAACAATGACAATTTGGAGATCTGACTTCAAATAAAGGAGATTCAGTTTTTATTTGAGCCCAGACTTTTCATAATTTTGCACCGATGTCATGTTCTTTGACGTCACTATTCAATGCGCGACCGTCAAACAAAAACTTCAATGCTCTGACTTAGGATCCATCTACCGTATATAAATTGAAGATAATTACGATGTAATTAGCTTAGAAAGTAATAGGTTTTTAAGTTGTAAATAATATCAAGTTTAATTGCGGGTAAGATAAGGGTAGGTTTGTCGTTCATTTATTTCACCAATTGAATTAATAAATTAAATGACATAATAACACTAAAGAAAACTCTCCTACAATCCTTACTGATTTACTTGCGTGTTTACTTAATGGTTGTTCTTTTCAGAAGCTCGCAACAGAATATTAGATGAATAACAAGATAGATTGACAAGTTTTACTTTTTATTCATAATCATAAAACGCAATTGAACAAGCCTGGACTTCGTCTTTATTACCAATTTATACTAATACTAATCTTTATATGTATGTTTGCGCAGATTTAAGTTTTTTTTTGAAATATTTAAAATATGACATAAATTGATAGACAAATATTTACTTAATAATATAAATGTTATTCATTAACTGTTGTTGTTAAGGACTGAAGATATTTTAATAAAATTAAGTAGATGTGTAAATTAGGGCATGGAATATGACTGATATCTAAGCTAAGCCTGTGCATTGATAATATTCAAAAACAATTCTGGGTAAGATAAAGGCCTATTTCTTACTTTAAAAAATTTGTGAATTTTTTGCAGTTAATGTGTTTTTCAGGTCTCATGCGAAAACTAGTAGATTGAATGGATATTTATGCTTTTCGAAAGATCATGATTCAAAAAAAAAACTGAGGTATTTTTTTATTTTTATACATAATATGCACAAAAAAATTATAAAGCGATTCTTCCGAGTGTTTAGGCCATTCAAAAGTAAAAAACTGCGATAGATTCGCAGTACAACATAAAAATCGACATTCCTATATTAAAATCACGTTTCTTTTCGATACCTACATAAGTTTAAATAAAAATTCAATTATACAATATGTACACTACTGTCCTACATTACAATTGTACAATTAAATATTTATTCCACGTGACCTGCAATTCATGCATTTACATATACTTACGAGAGAACTTCACCCGCATATACTTTGAAATTATAAAATGTAGATTAATGTAAAATAGTATAGATTAATTACAAGCAGCCACTTTTTACATCGGCAAAAGTATTTGATGTAGTTATTACGATGCCATATATCAATTAATCTTAAATAAACGGTAATTACGATGGTCTAAGGTCAAGAAAGATTGATGAGTTCAGAAATTAATGTTACATTTATTTATTAGAGTTACGCGATAAAAAACGGACAGTATCAAAGAACATCTTGAATTTTCGTGCTCCTCTATTATTGTGATGTATTAAGACTAAAGGAGAGTAACATATTAAACAAAGAGATATTGAAATAAACAAACAGATACGAGTATTCTAAGATCTGACCGTTAAAGCGGGTTGAGAATAAAACTTCCTAGTTCAGATAACAAAATAAAACCATTGAAATATCTGATTACAGCCAGGCATTAGTGTGTGAATATAGACTTCATCAAGGAAATCAAAGATGCAACAAGTAAAGAAATAAAATCAAGATACGAAGCGAAGTAAAGGATGCAGTGCAGCCCAGGACTGTGGGCGTGTTCCGTAAATAATGACAGATCTTATGCAACGATTTCTAATACCAGTCATTAAAGAAGATTAGATATGGGCAGTCGTAGAAAATATTTATAATAAACTATCTCTAAATGGTTACTTGCAGACACTCAAAAGCTATTATTTTCATCCAAAGAAAAAGAAAGTTCATATGAACATTATCAAAAATATCGAATAGGTACTCAATTCATCGCTTTTAAAATCGTCGTTTGATACTGTATATAGATCTTAGCGTAAGTATCGTATAAGAGATAGTCTTGTGAATCTAGGTATAACACAAATAACACTAACATGTCAAGCGTATGTTGCATAAGCAAATTTAAGTAGTATGTGTAATGATGTTTCCTGCTCCACCAAGTACGTGCTAAATCAGCACTTAATATTGCAATTAATAAATTTTAGTAATGGCAGCACCGGGAATAGTACCCAGATCACTAGAGTACTATAAAATAGAAAACGTGCGCCTGTCCCTACAAGTACGCGTATATCGGTTCTGGAAATACATATTCAAACTAAAACCAATAATATATCTACGTTGTAAGTACAGCTACCGTACAATACTCGCCTGGAAGTGCAGTTATTACTCGATCATAAAAAATTACCATCGCTCAAAACTTCTGTTTAATCATTAAATAGACTTTTTGCGTTACGACCTAACCGATACGTTATCGGAGTCGATCTAGAAACCCGCAATCGGTTGAGATCTGTCACATCGCGTATTATGATAAGCGGCTATATGAAAAACTTTTAAATACTTTTTTTAAATCACGTGTAAAATATGTGATTAAGCCATTCAATTCTGGGGAAAAATCAATTAATTAATTTATTCTTTATTGTGTCCCTAAAAATAAGAAATACAATGGGCGGACACAAGGCCTTTTGGCATTCTCTACCAGTCACCCCTGGGTGAGAAAGAAAACATGTTAACAAAATATTACTTTTAATATCCGTTTTTATAACGAATCTAGAAACAATAGGGAGGTTTTTATTATTTGTTGTTTTACTTTAGAGTTTGCAATATAATTATTAATTATATTTGCAATATAGTTAAATGTTTGTATGCATTGCCGTTTTTACGATATTCCAAAAAAAATAATTAATTAGCTATTATGGTGGTATTACACATATTCTGTAAACATTATTATCTCGGCTAACTACGAGTGTTACGGTTCATAAAGACCCTTTAAAGGAGATAGAAGGACGAATAGACGGACGGATGGATAGACAGAAGGACGGACGGACGGAATACGGTTAGTAACAGGGCTCCAAGCGGAACCCTAAAAAGTATTATTTTAAGTTAACCAGATCAGGTTCCAATACATTTACGAAAAGGAAAAAGATTTTGTTCCTTGCAGAAAGTCGAAAAACGTCGAGGGTGCAATTATTTAATTGAAATTGCGCCAACGTGTATATCATTATAACAGGATCCCGTACAGGTGCCAGCTTCTTGGTCCTTTTAAGTTCCGAAGAGGGTGTAATCGATAAGGAAGAACCCCGAATTTAAAATGTATTTATTGTACTTACAAAAACAAACACGTATTTAATACATTCATCTCATTTAAATATACCACAAAAAGCATAGATAAAAATACGTGATTTACTTTAGTAAGAAACTTCGAAATATATTCAAATAGTACGTTATTGCACAATCATAAAACAAATAATACAAATTAATGACAAAATTATTAAATTAATATTGTATAATATGCAGTAATTTAATACGCAATATAACGACAGTTAAACATGCCATTTTTAGTAAAAAAAATTACAGACTCGACACTGCAAAAGTATTTTTTAAGTGACCGTTTTTTTTTCCTCGTTCCACTCATTGTTCCAGTACAATTAGAATTTAAATGTATGGACGCCTTTTAATTCCTAATAGTGAAGCACAGTTTGTCCTGGAAAGTTTTCTCTTGGGATTCAAGAGATAATTGAGGAAGTTGGAAATACGATGCACACGATAAGACATTTACATAGACACAATGATAAGAAAACCGAAATGTTGATAAGTAGTTACTGGGTGTGAAAATACCCAGTAATATGTCTGCAGATGATCAGTGAAATTTCGCATCTTGTATACGGTTCTGTTACGGAATAAAGGATTTACCAACAAATTTAGTGTCTTTTGATTATCATTATGATTATAAATAGTTATTACATACATTTTATTTGTAATCGCAAATAGGAAGTTTTTTTAGATTGCGATTTCCTGGAAAGGCCTCTGCTTTTCGCGCCCTTTAAATTTTGGCACGCTAACCACAAAGTTAGAAACCATTTTCTTTATTACAAAATACGCGCACGCGCAACACTTATCTAATCTTATCGCTGCGAATCTGATTTCATCCGGATTATTAAATGACACTATGGTCCAACAAAACCGAAACTAATAAAATACTCGCAAGATTTTCTATTATTTCTCTACTTTTGGGCCCATAATCTATAATAAAACAAATGTCGACGAAACGAACAGAAACTATATAACGTGAAGTAACCATAGCGTTTTTTAAAAAAAATATCAGAAAAAAAGACGTTTACTTGAGTATTTCAGTATGACTAAAGTTTAGTGGATATATATTTATTAAATCACAGGCGAGGATAAAGTTCATAAATTTGTAGCGATACAATACGGAATTTTCTTGCTTAGTCTTGCTCCATATTGTATGTGGCTATGGCTTCAATATCAGTAACAATATGTTTGTACTACCAGAAGTTAGCCGGCAAGCGTGTATATATCATGTAGATAAATTGGGTTCTTTATGCCAAAATCTTAGACTTTCATATCTGCTACGTATAAGTGATATCAAGGTAAGTTATGAATAATAAATGAATACAGTAAATATGTAATTAATATGTAGCTTAGGAAACTAGATTGAGTTTTTAATAATTAAAAAAAGTAAGTGCCAAGTTTTGCAAAGCCATAGTTTCTGTATTTTAGCCCTGTACTTGATTATTTGGCGGACTTCTAGAAATAAATGTAAAATAAATTGTAAACAGAAATCACCAATACAACACGATATTAAAGGAATATTTTACGAACGACCATTTTAGTTTTAAAATTACCACATATCCTATAGACAATAAAGTTCGAGTATAAAACATTAACACAAGCTCGGTTCAACGTCCGTGTCTAACGTGCAGCGCAACAGACAAAATTTTCGCACATTTATATGTGCTACGGTTGTGATAAAACTGGCTGAGATATTTTAAATGTAAAACAATGGCTTAATTGCTGGGAAGAAAGACCACCTTAAAATTCAAAATAAAGTTTATTGAAGTTGGGATTATATTATTAGACCATACAAAATTTTTGCTGCAATAGTGTATATGTAGCGCACCGTCCAGATCTAAAGACGATGATTATCACAAGCAAATATTTGCAAGGACGTTCTTCTTTCTAAGGAGCCTCTAAACAACTCACCGATCATAGAATTCTTTAATTTGGAGAACTGGTCGTAACTTCAACGGCAAATAGCCACACTTCAAAGACGAGTTGACGTTCGTACCTCGCACGTTAGACGCTGCTAATCGTCGACGGTCTAGATTATTAGGTCAAGCATATTTAACATAGAAACAAATTTCTTTTAAATTGGACGTTATAGTGATATAAAGGGTTGATATAAAGGTGTGAAACAGAGAGCTTTTCAAGTATCTGCTGCTCGTGCTGTACTTCTCTAAGAGCCAGTATACAAGACTTAAAGACTGCTTGTTATAAAAAACTTTTTGAAAATGCCGAGTCCAATTGCTGGTGAAGACGCAAGCGCTTCGCTTACCAACAGTCACCACAAATTTTAAGCATGCAATTCTTTCATATATTGATCGACGCCTTTGGTTGCCGCTTTCTGGGAAAGGATAAACCTTTCAGCATTAGTTTTAACCAATAAAATGAATAAGAAAATATCATGAATATATGTCAATTTTATACCGTGACTATACCGTGTTTATACCGTATCAAGAGAACCATTATTACTCAGTTATTTGAATACAACGATACATACTTCAGTTCATTTAGAACTTGATAAAAATATATCAATCTGTAAAATGAAGAAGACGCCTTTGTTTTACGAAAACATAATAAGAGCGCAGGCACAGGTGAAAGCATTACTAGCGTACCATCTAAGTCTGCATCATTTTTAGATAATAAACCGAATAATCGAGTAAGTTTTTCTAAGCCGTAGAAAGCAGAGGTCATCTGCATAACCGATTCATTGTTGCAAAATATGCTGATACTGCTGACCCACTTCAAAGTGAAATGCAATTTTGTTGTAAATCCCCAACGCATAAGATTGCATTGTAAATAAAATAAAAATTGCGGGCCTCGAAACGTATGGGAATCGAGTAAATGGTAATGCAAAACGGTTAAAAAAAATATATTTATTCAGGATGTTAATCACATTAATGATATAACAGATGTACAAAAGATCGAATGTGTATGTCGGAGAGGACATGAAGATGCGTGCGGCCGGCCGACGGTTGGATAGTCAGTCGCTTGGGAAGCGACTAGCGACATCCAACGCAATCTCTCCCTTTCTCTCAGGATTATCGCTCTCTCTCTCCGTCCTTCGACGGCTCGTTCCTCTTCTTCTTGCAAGGTTAAGGTTACGTCAGACGTGTTATGTTATAACCGTTGGGGCGCACTCCGGCAAGTTCAGTGTCTCGTGGAGAGTGGCCGCGACACTTAGCTCGCGATAACACTGCGCGCGCGTCATTCTTAGGACTGTGCGCCCCGCCAGTGATATACGACCAGTGAAAAGTTCATGAACTGGGTGTTGAATTTGTTTGAACTATATCACGTGAAGCATCACTTAAATATCCCGACTTACGTGTGACCTGTATATAAGGTACGTATTAAAAATTACCAGAAATAATGAAAAAATAGTAGATTTATAACGGAAAAAATTGATTATTTCAGTGAACATAATCCTGTAATCTTTTGAAGCGTCCTGTTTGTATAAACTGGTCTATAAATATTTTATGGTGGTCGCAGTAGCTGTGGCTACGGCCGAGGCTGTCTTCTTTGGTATGAGATAATTAAAACCCTATCTCAGGGACATCGTGCAATGTGATATTTGTATGTTATGTTATTTGAACATTACTATAAATTGCACGAATTATTAGCTTTAACCATTTATTGCTGATTAAATTTAATCAGTAACTTGTTTAAGCAATAGCAGAACGACGCAAATGAAGACGATAACAATTGCTTCCCACGTAAATTGAAAGATATTTTTTTTATTATGACGTGCGTAATTAGCTAGATAAGAATCTGCGTAAGGTCGGCAATGAGAATTTCCCAGACATCAGTCACACGAAGAAATCAAAATTGGAGTGGAAAAATGTATAGCCTATGCAGCAGAACCGTTAGGGTGTCGATAGAGTTAGGTTTTTGCGCTCATCGCGGGCACTTGTCTTCACTCGTGTATGAGAGCGATAAGCTCCAGTGCGCATGCAGAAATAAAGTTATTGCGCTATATTTAGACTCGTTTCATTTGGTTCCTTACCAGAAATATTACTAATTGATTTTTGGTTAGAGTCCACAACTCTTCTTCAATCTTATCTTCTTACTAGATTGAACAACAACAAATTAGTAAGACTTATATATCATATCCATTATATGCAAGCTATAAATCGCAAAATGGGAGATATAAAAAAATAATACTCATGACGTTTCGCAATAATGTAAATGCTATTGTTATAAAAGGCTTGGAGTTAAAATTATATTTTAGGAATCCTACATTTTAATAAAGTAAAGTAATCATTATTACATTAATACGTGAATATCGAAAATTTAAGTTGTCGTTAGTATGTGGCCGTAAAGCAGATAAAATATAGTGAACATACATACATTATTTTTTTCATACAAAACGCTTTAATCAATTAAATTAAAACAAGTTGCATTTTTTTACTTTACAAACACAATTTGCATAACTTCGTCCACAAGCGATACTGGTATTATTTCATTACGTCTTTTTATAGTGACTAATAAAATATCACTCAAAAGATTTCAACGGTCGCCGGAATGAAGTCGCATATCAGCCCCAACAGACTTGTGTGTTAATTCGACAAAAGCAAGAAAGTACAACAACGCCGGGTAATTAAACACCGATTAAATTATAGTTATTACGGACGATGACGTAGAGATTTTGCTGTTTAAGAAAATTAAAAAAATAACTTAACACCACGTAATGAAGGCACAATTACGAAATGCATTCTCCGTAGCCTCGTCTAGTCTGCGGCGGATGAAATCAAACGTAAATTTTTCCAATTTGTTTAGACATGTTTCGAGTAACGGTTACGTTAATTATTAAATATGGTATAAAAGAGAGAACATTTTGAAAATAATAAAGATTACAACCTAATCTTAGGTTAATGTTATTTTGTTCATGAGTAATGGTACAAAAGTAATGGTAACTAATTCTTACAAATTGTAGTTTTAATTTGACAAAAACTTAGTTGACAATCGAAAAAAATAAAAACAGTTAAAACATGAAAAAAGTCATTCAAAGGAGAATGTAAAGCTATGAATCTATTTAAATAAGCTTATTGTTGAGAATTAGGAATCCTAGGTACATCCGGATCTGCATTTCACAAATGTACTTAAATGCAATTACACATGCAACAATTGGTATAATATTGGTAGCGGTAAACGATTGGTCACAGGCTAGGAACGGTCTCGAGTGCACGATCGCGGTCAAGGGTCAGCGTCGTACCAGCCTTTGGACAACGACTAGGCATTATCGCTCTGGCTGTAGAACAACCTCTGTTCACTACCGTTGGACCTACATCTATAGTATGAGCTTCGTTTCAGATATTCTTAGGAGCTATTAAATAAAACATAGTTAAATTTGTAATAAAAGTAACTAAATTTTTTGATACATTTCATGGCTTTCTTCCAAAGCCGCAAAAGCTATGTTTATGTATGATTTATGTTATTTAAAATGTAAAGTTTTCCACATATCAGTTATTTGCTAATTATAGCTCACCAAGGGACTGAACAAATTTCCCGGTATCGAAACACAGCTAACATTAAAAAAAATTAATTAATTAAAAAAGAGCTTTCGATATCACAACGAAAACATATTTAAGTTTCTATTTGCCAATGTGATTATGATTTTAATTAATGTAAGTTCTTATTTTTAGAGTGGCGACCGGACGGACGCCCATATCCCGTTCGTACAAACAGGTGCAATTTATTCTTCCAGTACGGACTTGGTGGTTCATATTAGTCATCGTTTCGAGTTTAATACACACAGTAGAACGTATAAAAGAAATACATAATTCCATAAGTTACAGATTTAAAAGTGTTATTTCTTCACGTATTCCAGCTAATAAAACAATTAACTTGTTTGAAATTCGAATTATTAAATAAGTAATATATTTTTCAACATACTAAACTCTTAATTTTTCATCTTACTAAAGGCACACATATCCCTTTAGACATATTTTTAATCGCCAATTTTTTACGCTTTTAAATTATTACTTGAAATTTAGATGTTTTGCGAACAATATGCGCGATTGGATTATTCAAACCTGTTGTGGATGCAGAGAGATTACAATAAAAAGGCCTCGCTAGAACAGACGTGTAGATCTTTCGTGACCGCGTGAGTTAAGACGACATGCTACTATTAGAATTATAAGCACAAGGTGTCCGTGTTCCGATTTCTCGATTTAACGAAATATTAAAAACAGTTTGCAACAAAATGTTTTTGAATAATCTCTGTGGGATGGGATATAAATATCATTACTCTCTGTCGTTACCCGTAGGGATAGGAGAAATTACGGATTTATATTTGAACCAACTCAGCGATTAGTTCACTCGCTTCAATTTCACAAACCGCAAGTAACCCGATTTCGATCTCCGTTGCCGGCACCACTAACATTTTAATAGTAATTTTATGTCCTGAATTTAATATTCGCATGGTGGTGAAGGAATACATAGGGAACCTGCATTTTAAAGAAATAGTAAAAAATATTATTTCGAGGACGTGTGAAGTCCGCTATCTCGATCTGGAGCAGAGTAGCGGACTCTTCCCGGTTTCAAAGTAATTTCGGGATGAGCTAAACTCTTTTTCATTCATTCATTTTTGACATTTATAAAAATTTTAATATTTGCCCCTAATTAATCCATCGCTGAACATAAGCTTCTTCCATAGAGAAGATTTTCCGTAATAGCAGACACCAGGCACGGGCAGGCGCTACTGTCCGTCACCGGTGTGAATAATTTGCGTTTGGCTCACTTACGATGTTTATTTCACTTTTTAATGGAGGCCACTCGAACTTTCTGACATTTCCCCGGGATGGGTTTGGGTTGGCAGATTCTCTTACGTCGTTATTTTATGTTTCCAAATATATCTTACAACAAGCACATAAACAGAAAGTATAAATATACAGTTATACGTATTTTGCCCAAATACCATCTTCACCTGCATGCAGGCTACCTTAAAAATATTACTTTTAAACTTTTAACAGCCGAACTCATGTTAAAGCGGAACTAAATAGGAGGACGTAAAATGTAGAGAGCAATTCGATATCTCTAAGATCTGTCTCATTGTGGTGCTGCTCCTATTTATAAGGTAACGTTTAAAGGGCGGGTACGGCGTGGTCGTGCGCGGGTCAGAACGGATTCCATCAGGCGTGCTTTCCATGAAGGATTTTAATTACGTCGCGCCGAGGTGAACGACCGCGCCCGTATTACCATCACATCACAACAAATATTTTTCAAGGATGTTTGTTTTAAACTTTTTTTTAAATATCATAATTAAAGAAGTAAAAAATTGTATAATGGTTTCAGGAATTTACGCGAATACATAGAAATATATTTATATTTGTATTTAAAAATATCTTACTAATACAGACTGACATCTTTAAAACTACAAATTCCTACATTAAGGAAATTAAACAATTAAAATCATAGGCTTTACTCAATTTTTTTTAAGTGACAAAGCGTTTGAAATTTATTGTTGTCCGAATTTAATTATTTTCAAATGAGAAAATAAAACCTGAATTATAAGTGTTAATTTCAAAAACCAGCTTGTCAAAAAATTGTCACTATCACGATAATGTCTTGATTTGCTAAAAAAGCGAACCAGCAAGTTTCGCGTGAATATGCAAAAAAAACTTTCATCGTTGACCTGATTCTTTAAGTATAACTGTTAAATTCACATTTTTTTAGTTCACGAGGGAAGATAGCGATACTTGAGTCCGTTAATGGTAAGTTGTGTGTTTAAAAGCAGTTTTATTTGGAAATTATCGCGTAGGACGAATCGTTCTCTGCTGAGTCAATAGTGGCTAAGCTGTTATGACCAAATATTGAGATGATGGGGTATAAATACGGCACACGGAAGCCAAGTTAACTTTGACTCAAAATTAATTTTAAAGTGATGTCACGGCGGTTATAAATTTATTTGCAGTATCAATTTTCGAATTAGGATATCATCTTCATAGTCATGAGGATCTTGAAAGGCGCGGATAAATTTAATTAATAAATATACAAAGGCCGGGTTTTTGCTACCTGAGTGTTATAAATAATAATTATTAATCCAATATATGTAAACAAATACAAATAGAATCTCATTCAGCATTGCCATTATATATATTCAACCCTGTCCTAGTTAACAGCATCATTACTCCTTTTTAATTTTGCGTCAGTCATTTCGATCTGATCATAGGGTACGTGATACATGGGTTGAGGGATGTGTGTCTTCATGCGTGTGTTAGCTCAAACATTTTCGATAACACTCAATGATAACTATTCTTCCACGAATACACATATTACTTAAAAATACGGAACTGTTGGGATATTTTTATATTGTTTAAATAACCTCAAATGACTTAAGGCCTAAAATTTTATAAACATTTTGTGACTTTAGTTTCGCAGGTATCACGTTGTTTATTGTAAGCTCTGAGAAATAAAGCACCTTTAGAGTGTGACACTAGTATGTTGCAAGTGGAGCACGCTACGACGTGCACAAATTGATTATAGCGCTATACACGCGAATCGTCTAATAAAATCGCTAATGGAACGGTACCAGTGGCGTGCGTCGCATAACGGCGCCGCTCTCTTGGGCTCCCACGGCTGGTGTTATGTAACCTGCAATATATCGCCGGCGGAATAAATATTGAAAACAGATCTCGACCGAGTTCCCGATGAAAAAAAAAACCACGACCGTAAGTCGACACGAGCATTCAAGTCATTTATACAAAAGGAAATAGAGTTAAAGTTTTTTTTTTTTTTTTATGAAAAAATAGGCCTGCGTTTGACCTGAATCTTGCCCGATGGAAAGCGAAGATGAGGCCTAGGATGGTACACGCTTGCCTAGATGTCTGTTCACTTTGGCCTTGAAGATATAAAATATATATATTGCATATTTAAGGCAATCTTTGGGGGAGGCATATGTTCAACAGTGAACTAGCGATAGGCTGCAATGATGAAATAATGATATATTTAATACTTGTATTAAATTATACTAGGTATGTCCATTTTCCAAATGTGGGCGTAGAATAAATAATTAACAATTTTTTATATGAAAATCTCGGTTGTTATCAATAAAAACAGTTGGACATTTAAATGCACCGGAGTTGAGGATAAGAGTACTAAGCCTACTACGCTATAGCTCAGCTGGCTGGCTCTGCCCTAATAATATTTCCTTATTTGTTATAAAAAGTCAAATAAATACATACATTACTAAAATTTTAAAATAGATTTACTTTGACAATTGTAACGTATTTCTTATTTCATATTTACCTCATCTAAAATTAGAATCACAGAATCAATAAAAATCTCAAAAAGTTTTGAAAATCCAAAAGTGCACGTCTCATGACGCTCATTTAACTCTTAAGAAAAATATTTTGCCATTTCCATTTCCGATGAAATATAATAAAATAATAATAATACAATAACTACGAGTGCTGGACTTTTGATATGAAATAGGAAACCAGGACATAAAATTCTGAACACGATTTTTTACCCGGTCTCGATACGTCAACTTTTTCGGGAGTTATCGCGATCACATTCCTAAAAAAATCCGGACGTCCACGGCAAATTTCTTTTAGACTGTTTTTTTTTCAAATTAATATTATAATTTATTAAGTAAAGTGTTGTCTTCATATGAGTCTATTCAAATTAGCATAACAGTACAATATAATTGTAATACATTTGAAGACTGCCGAATCGCTTGACCTTTACATGTCGGGTATAAAACACTATCTCACGCCGATTCCCGCCATGAGACTTTAATAAAGCTAATTTTTCGTCACATCAAAAAAGTTAACGTTACCACAATTACATATCAGAATGCAACACGTCAAAGTAAGTTTAGTGCTTCCGTATATAAATAGAGTTAGTGATTACCAAGTTCTTTATAGAATTATATGGATCGACATACTCACTAATCATACTCTTCTTGACGTAAGGTTTGATGCAATGCATAGAATAGAACGGATGAGCGATCAAAACGTAAGTGCCCTCGACTTCCATTAGATTATAATGGACGACGTCACGGTTAAAAAGCGTAAATTAACTAAGCACTAGGGATTTCATTTTAGTTCAATTTTTCATACCACTGGAATTATAATTGAAGAACTTTTATTAGGCATAGATGCAGGAGAAAATGAAAAAAAGGTTAACACGTGAGAGAATACGCAGCTATGATTTAATTTACATTCAATTACGAAGTTAATTACGACTTAACCCTATTTGTTGTTTCTCACATGAATAGCGCGATGCGAAGCTGACTGATAAGTGAATTGATTGCGGGCATGTTACGCTAATTGTGTGAATTGTAAAGTCAATAAAGGGATTTTGCTACAAACTTGCGGTGGACAAATTACCATATAATGCAATGGTTATTTTATGTTAATCCACCCATCTAACATCAATTGGACGAACATTAAAAACGTTCTCGAATGCTTCCGGATTCATAAGTCGTTAATTACATAGAGTTGTCGCCAACTGATTTTTCTCATCCCTCCATAGAATTTAGTGTCGTATGTAAAAGGTATAAAATAAAGCAAAAAAAAATAACAAGTCATTTACAAGCAATGAAATCTACCTCTCTATAAACGCGTATTTGGAACACCGTAATTGATTCCTTTTGTACATTATATTCTATTCGCATAGTTATTATCACTTCAATGGTTTGGATGGTTTGCACATACAGAGCTTTTTTTACTATAAGGCAAAAAATCGTCACATTTATTAGATCCAAGCAGCGCTATTGAAAATGAAGACTTTTATCGAAATAAAACCAAGAAAGACTGTCTGTTAGGCAAAGCAATTTTTGTTACCCGAAATTGTAATACGCAGTTTACCGTAGCATAAAAGTAGTATGAATAATTTATTAATAAATTTTTCCGAGTACCGTTACTTTCAAATTATTTTAAACCAACAACAAAAGTAACAATGTATAGATTTTTAAAATTTCTGAATTGAAAATCTCGTATAATTTTTGTTCAACAGTACTTGCGTTAAACAAGGTTCTTTCTTGTCACTGTGTTTGAGTAAAGTGTTTTTTAGTTGCATACTGTTAGAATTTTATTTGATTTGATTTAATTTTATTTGATTTAGTTAGCTGCTGTAAGCTATTTAACAAATTAAGTGATCGTTGAACTCGACGAAAAATTTGGAGGATTGAGACATTCGAGGAAATAGTTGAGCCGTGCCACTTCGACGACGTCTCACGTTCCGGTAGCGGAATTCGGTTGCGGCTGGCACGCGCGTGACCGCAGCCCGAAACGCACGATCTGCAAATTAGTCAGGAGCTTCTTATGATCCCGTCTGATTGCTTGTGGTGAAACTGGATGGCACAACACCGCGCACTTCAATTATCTTCTTCTTCAGTATGTGACCCCAATTTGCTTCTCAGAGTTCTTGCTCGATGTGGCATCAGCTCGGAATGGCATTTGCCGCGCCGCTATTTACGCTGCAATGGATATCTGTTTACGATCATACGTAAACACCTGTATTTCATTTGGATTCTTATGTAACTGCTTCTGTAAAGCACAGATATTTTGTTACATGTTATTTTTGTTTCTTGCTATTATTTTACAACACTTTGTTTGTTTAACAGTATAAGTTATACGCAAAAAATGTTATGAAAAAAATTATTGTTATGAACATCATTAAATATTGAATCATTTGGATAATTGTGTACAGCAGATTTCCAATTAAAAAAGTTAAACTTCTAATGAAGTACCTACATGGTGGGAAAAAGCAAAAGTTCAAAGTAAACATTCCCGAGGCCCGGTCGTGACGATTGGTCGAAGGAGCGAGTGCGTTAAGAATGACTGCGATCGCGGTAACGAATGCTCGAGTGGGCGTTTTACATAGATCCAATGCAAATTGAGTAGCGATTTGCGCTCGCATAAATCAACCCGCTCCCAGCACACACCACATTTCGTCAATTAACATTTACCACACATTGAGCAATAAAGCTCTAAGTCGCGTGGTGCTGCTTGATTTATTCTCAATTGCCTCGACGGTGAACGTTGATAGCGTCCATATATTTAGAGTCCATTTATTTAATCACACAAAACAAGAATAAAGTTTTGAAGAACTAACTGTAGCCCGGGTTTCATACTCGCCCCGCCCCCGGGGTAAGTTCTATCTAGAAAGTGAATTATTTGTCATTAATAATTTGTTCGAAGCATTTGAAGGGTCGCGCAGGTTAAATTACAGCAAGGGATATGGAGAGACCGAAGTACGCTACTCAAAAGGCGAGCAATAAGATAACGTTTATCAATGGAATACGAGATTTTGTAAACGTATAATTAGAAATAGGAAACTGTAATTTATTGTTTTAGAATGTCACTTAAAAAAAAGAACAAGAAACAATGTTTCAAAAGTTTCCTTGATTTTTTAAAGAAAAATAGGGTTTGAAAATAATTTGTGCAACCCTTCGAATCTACATATAACAACGATATTCGTTATCAAGCAAGCTAATCATTTCTATGATATCCAAATAATTTCGACATGTCAGTATTGCTGTCCATATTAGTAAGTAATTATCACGGTGGATAGCGTAGATAACATAACGTCGGAAATAGCCCTTTTGGAAGATAGCTAAAGCATTTCGAGATGAGATCGTTGCGTAGCTGCAATAATTAATGAAGCGTTCTCGTGTCTCTACTCTTGCGTAACAAGACGCTGAGACCTTCTCATTGCTAATGAGAGGACTTTGTCGGCATTATGGAGTAAGGCGTGTTCGGGCTGTGACAGACAATAAAGAACGTAAATGGGAATCTTGGTGATTTTGCCATATTGAGTTAGTAACAATCGTATTTATTTGTGCAAGAATGCCAGGTAGCATTACATGAAAGAAGTTCCGAGGTACGTATGGCGAAAGCTGAGAAATTAAAATACTTACCTTCGCCCTTTTAAATGTTAACTTTTCATAATTTGTTTTAATTGTCATAAAGGTACCATAGTTAGGTTGCATAGCTTTTTTGTCAGAGTCAAGACATACTTGTAGCACATGAAGTTCGAAGCTTTGTAGACTAAACAAATAATTATAGCCTTTTTGAGCTTACAATGTAATGACCGATTTTCTGGGTTTATCAATCGCATGAATTGTCAATTTAGTGGAAAAAGCTCCTTACTTAATAACTGATGCCGATTGGTCATAAGCATGCCATTCCCTCAGTAATGAACAGTCGTAGTCCCCGTAAACAATATAACTACATAGGTGTTATCGACTCCATCATATCGTCACTTAGATCCATAAAAAAGAAAACGAAATCAGTGATTATGCAGCGATAGCTCGAAAAGTAAAAAAAAAAATTGAAGTAGGAATATCTTGTCGACCGTTTGTTTGAGAGCTGCAGAGTTTGTAAATAGATGTAGAAAGTGCGTTGGAAGATGTAGCTGGTACGCTGCCCCAGGGGCTGAGTTATCTAATCGAGCGTCACGTCGCCGGTGGGCGGCGATCAGGATAACAATAACACCGCGCCCACACACGCCAATTATGTAGGAAGAGGTTACGATCCCCGGCACGATATCGATGCTAAAGCAAACCGAACTGCCGATCGCAACGGCTAATCGCTAACCCATTACCGCTAAAATCAACGCTTTGCAATTAATAAGCGACTTACGGAGTATTAAGGCAGTTGATAATCATAAGACAAAATTTAAAGACATATCAGTTTAAAATCTGTTGATTGTGTGGTAAATAATTTTACAGTTAAAGAGATAATTCCCCATAATTAATCCACGTAGATAGAGAGAGAGAGACTTATAGAAGTACGATTCATATTTCGTGACGTCTTGTAACAATAGAAATTTAACTATTATAATATTTATTCGTGGTGTATCGTCGGAAGAATCTGCCTCCCTCGTCCTTCCAATGGGCGTTGCAAGTCGCAACTAAGGGAAAAGCTATCAGTAACCATTGCTATCTTTATTGCATCAGTAACCATATAATATTTAAAAAAAAAAAATATTAGACTAAAATGAAGCAGATCGATAACGGGTAGCAGCGGCTCACCTGGTCCAAGGTGATTACTGGCCTTTAAGGGTATTTGGGTGATGAGAGGGATGATGGCGAGGAGGGTTGGGGAAGAGAGAGTGGGCCTCCGGTTACCACACTCTCAGAATGATACTTAGAAGCCCAAGATGCTTCTAATTCACGCCGGTATTCTGCGGGGTCGTGGTACCCCAACCCCGGACGAGCCGGCCCATTCGAGCAGCAACAAAAGCCGCTGCTTGGCTCTACCACGTACAATAGGTGCGAGGTGTCTAGTACTGCGATCACCAATCAGCTTGCCGAGCGTGGGGATAATGGAAGAGCGTATGCCCTGCAGTGTACTATTTCTAAGATGTTAAGTTTTAGTTTATGGCTATCATTGTAATATATGATTGGATTGATACTTTTAATTATCGTAGTATGATCACAAAAAAGTCCTCGTCGAATTAAAATTAAGTTACACCATATATATATATACACCATAGCAATTGACTCGCGATGAAACATGTGAAAAACATCGTGCGATAAATTTAAATGTGTACCCTGAGTCAATTTTTGCGCTCGCTAGGGACGGCGGTAGGGTAAAGTAATTACTTTAAATATAGTACGGAGAACAGGAACAGTCGACGCCACATCTTACGTGATCACATCCTTGCAATTATGTAACACCTTCGAGGAGGGTCGATGATCGAAGAAAGCTAGTAGGCTCAACGTTAATGGCAATATGACATAGTTTTGAAAAAGTATTAAGTCAATTTGCAAAATGTGGTACAAACAAATTTCGGATAAATTTCGAACGTTTTACCCATTGCTACGCGCGTACCACGGCTTTTTTTATAAACTACATGAAAATACTTTTAAATTATCATTAGATTACAGTAATATATTTCCTATTTTAAGACTACTTAATGTACCCATAAATACAACGGCAAAACTTTGTAAGGTACGAATAGAATTTAATACCAATAATGCGATTATAATTTTTTACTGAACTAAATACTAGTAAATTAATGTCACTGCAATAGAAAACAATTTTATTTTAGACCAATCATAACTTCATTAATTTTTATGATGACAGGTGAGCGATCGTATTTAAAAACACATAATACGCGACTGACCATTACGTTTCCCAAACAAAGCAAAACTAAAGCTTTAGTTAGAGTAGAAAAGTGCAAGAATAATGACAGCAGGGCGGTTCGGAGTTATTACTGTAATATCAGGTTACTGCGTCTTCCCCCGTGAGTTACATAGTCCTCTTTTAGCGTCAGCTAGAAAATAAAACGACAGAAGTAACCTCACTTCCCACAAACTCTATTACATTTTCAACTTATTTTTTGCACGGGTTGTCTTCGCCTTACTCGATCTCGATGTAAATGTGAGAGAATCGTTAATGTTATTTCGTTACAGTAGTTTGTGAGAATCCCGTTTCCGAATTGATTATTAAAAATATGTATTTATATTGTGTTTATCAAAGGATCAATATATTCATAACAACAAAAAAGATAAACAAACCTAATATCATAAAATAGCATCATACAATCAACTCGTATCGCTTAATTCTCGCAATAATGACTTGCATTCTAGCAATTCGCGCGATTTAGAAAGGAAGAGTGCAGATGTCACAGTATCGAGATGCAACAGAGAAAGCATAGTGCTATATCGTAAAAGACTGCTTAAAATTCACCTACGACAAACTGCATTTTACTTAACCTCATCTCAACGAGAATGGTGTCGCCTGTAGGAACAAGTAAGAGCACTTTCTTCAGCAAACATACAGCTTTTTTTTAAACCTGTGCACGGAAATTTTCTTACACATTCACTCGCAGTTTATAACAACGTATACGGTATGAAGTAATTTCGTTTTTACGACAGTGTAGTTTACAGTGTTGGCATGAGGAATCGCAGGAATTAATTCTGCTTATCTGCTTAGCTTTCTGCCTTGATGCCTGTGGCGCGATCGGATTTCCTGTTCGTGATTGCTACCTTTCTTTATTTCACGGGGCGGTTCATTACCGTAGGTATTGGTTTATAACGGTTCTTCATGGGCATGGGTATCTGCATGGCGTGCCCTATACCGGTGTGGTAGAGGAAGTTATTAAAATACGTTTAAGATCATAGTGCATCGGGCGGTATCGATAAAGGGTAGACAGAGCGGAGTCGTGAGTTGGCTTCGAGCTTTATTGCTTTCCGGACGGAATCGAGATCCGAGGTTTGAAACGGGCCATCAGAAACAAAATGTGAATTGAGGAGTTTCATGATGCTCTTTACGACTGACCGCCGCTTTCTCGTTAACGGCGCATTGTGTCCCTACAGTCGCTCTCCGACAGCGACATGACACCCCACACCTTCCCACTTATTGGTTACACAAAACGCCTGGCTATCTATGAGACAGAACAAGACAAGGTTAACTGATTGTATTATCTGCCTGCTGAGTAGTGTTGTCATCCTATAGCGAATCCTGGTTGTTATCCACAAGAAATCATAGTGGACGATATCAATCAATAACGAACAGTGAAATTCAGAAAGAGACCAAAATACATTTACTTTCAAGGACATAACAGATCTTTACGGCATAAAGTCGGCAGACGAATGGTAGTGAAATCGCGTGACAAGACATATTGCTGTGAACATTATCATTCCACTTACGATGCTAAACCACTTATTCGGCTCGTGGCGACCGTTATCCGGAGCACGCACGCCGCTGCATCAATGGCATATTTTTCCTTACCGACTCTCTACGCATATCTACCATTCAAGGCTAACCCGGTCAGTGTGACTCTTTGTTTACATGAGTCGATGTGTGACAAGTCTGGAAGCACATTATCCGGCTTCAGTGAGATCAAGTCGTAGTAAAGTAGTATGACAGAAATCCAGTACAATGTGATACATTTTCGAAAATGAAGTAGTATTAGTACAATTGTATAAAAAAAAGTTAATAATTATAAATAAATTGCAGTGATCCCCTGCCACATAATGGCGTTCGAATGGCCCAATCCAAAGTATGTGTCTTGCACAAATTAGTGGTTTTTGAGATTGGATGTATTCTGACTATTCCGTGTTTCTGACCATGTACGAGTACATGCCCATTACGGAGGGTGTACAATACCTTTGATTGTGCTGATAATTAACTCTAAAATAATTCCGGTGCAGATAAATAAGTGTAGTTTAAACTAATCAGAAAATGCACATGTCAACAGAGGGCTTGAATTTATACATCATCAACAACTCGTAAGAGTTAAAATGCGAAAAGCACGCCGTTGGCGTACAAGTAGTACAGCTTCGTTTATTAACTATACATACTAGTGACACCTACATGTACTGTATAATCAATGCGTGTACAGTACTATCTCTAAATGCTTGCGCATTGTAACTTATGAGCTATCAACTCAATAAACACTGTGCAATGGTTTTTAATAACAACATAAAAGAAAAAAAAATACTATCCATGGTGGTTAATAATAACGATTATGTTTAAATACAATGAACCCTAATTTTATCACATTCTTAATCTATTAAACATGTTTATTAGTTAATTAACAACGGTTTTAGTAATTGACCCATAATTTAATTAACGAACTGGTTTTAAAATAAATAATGGCTACTACCATTCATTTACTGCTTAATAATAAAGTGAACCTGTAATTTAGGGCAATGTGAACGGGATGCGCGCTCATTAATGTGGAAAGTATACCGTAGACCGCATCCGTGAATGTGCAGCATATGTGGGGTTGACAAACCTGTCCGGACCCAACTGACCATACAGCATCAGTTCTTTACAACTGGTTAAACTACAAACTTCATTTTTAATTAACATTTCTGATTTAAGAGTCCTAATTAATGAAAACGATATTTAAAACCTTTGGCACTAACAAGTATATTTGCTAAGGACTGACATGTCTACTACTACGTAAATAAAAAAAGAATTGCGAATTTATGACTGCAATGAAGTTTATTTATCAAGGAATATGCGTTCACGGCTTGTGAATACATATGTACAATCATCAATAAATCAGACAGCGCCAGCTAGAAATAGACTTAGCGGAGCTTTCTGTACGATAAGTGATATGTGCTCGCGTGCCGGTCAGGATCGGTGCCCAATACGAGCGGCCGTCATGCCATCCGTACATTTTAACGAGAGAGCGATTCAACATACTGATAGAGACGCCCTAATGAAAACTTCGTTGAATAATGCATTTATACCTGGCGTTAAATCGTGAGCACCCACAATCGACGTTACGACGTCGCGAATACTAGATGCAAATTTTAGTTCACTCCCGACTCTGATAAAGTTCCGCATGCATTTAGAGAAATGCTAAGAAAAGGTAGCTGCAGAGGTAAGCGTATGTGACCGTTTTCCATCGATTGCCGTCTGTGAGAAACGATGGTCATATTTTACGCTTTTCGCCCGAAGATAGTTTCTTATAAATCGTTCTTTTCGAGAAGCGATTCGAGGTACATTAGAGATGTTGGTAAATTAAGTTTTGATATAACTTCCTCGATAAGGTTTTAAGGTCGGAGTTGACATATGACGTACCTGGTCATAAGGCGGAAGCGGGTGATGGGTGTTGGGAGCGTATCTAACCACGCGGTGTTTCGTGCTGCGCCTCACGCCGCGACCTACGCTCACCTTCTCTATTGAAATGTCAGTGCTTGGACCAGTGACGAGACAATCGTAAAATACAATGTTAAGGTCACATCATGACTTCAATAAACAATTCTTAACATGGGAAACGTGATGTTGCCGATGCGCCGCCGAAGCGAAATCAACGGAAAGTATGCCAACCGTGTCCCAAGTCAGTGGTACGACGTGATTCTTGTTTTTAATTTAACATCATCTAACTTATTCCTTTACATACCTTCGAATATGCTTCATAACGTAAAGTGTTTGCTACTAAAGTTATAAGAAGTTCCCTTTTCGATTCATGGTTCTTAAAATCGAGATTTAATAAGCTATGTGTAGCACATTTTAAAATAACAGAAGTAGTTTTCTAGAAAACGACGTGACACGTACCGTTCCCGCGTAACACATATCTAATAGCGGACAAACTATCGGGGTCGTAATGGCGTCTTTAATGATGAGCATAACTTATCAATGCTTACTCAATATACTAATAAGTATAATAATTGGAAAATTTTTGTTAAATCACACTTAATACATTTGTCATATCAATCGACAAGAGCAGTTGTAAAAAAATACTGCTCCTGATTATTCATCAATAAATAAATCTAATATTTTTTCATGAATATGTCATCAGATTGTCTTAATTTGTAAAATGAATGAATCCTGTAATTTCAGGACAACAGTTTAGACAACATAGCGGGGTTTTACTTTCTTATAGTGGCCTCAAGAAACTTGTTAGGAGAAAGTAGGAATGCATTCTTGCTGAAGAATTCCTTTGTCGTTTTATAACTATTTACCAGAATGCGATCCTTTAATTAAGAAAAAATTTTTAACTTTCGATAAAAGAAGGCTCAAGAGCAGAAGTAATTGTCGAATTTAGAAACCAGGAGAACATGAGATTAGAATATCTTATATGTATGTACCGATTAAATAAAATAGCCAGTGTGTTTAATTGAAGAGTGCAATAGAAAACTGAAAGAGTGAATTATGAAGTTTCAGAAATAATTGATGGTGAGTTTGAATATTATTATGAACAAATTATGTTCTATGAATTTAATATCCCGACTACAGTTAAATATTTTGTATCTGAAAGTGTCAAATTAGGTCGCCTGTATCAGGCGTATCCATTGGCTCACATGTGTAGAAAATAAGCATTTACTCATAAATATTTACAACACAAACACAAAGCCTTCTTTGTACACTTCCACGTTCACTCGGAATTATAATGGCTGTCACAGTAAGATCCTAAACAAGAGCCGAAACGTCTTGCATTATTGAAGATAAAAGATTCTCGAGATGGTTTTACTTAGCAACAGACATGGTAAATGCTTCTAATAGAGATGACATACAAGGAGTTTCTTCTTTGGAATTGTTTCTCCGTGAAACAAATTAGCGAATGAAATATAAAAAAAAAATCAGGCACTGTGTACACTAACGTTCGAGACTGTAAATTAACGTTCCAATGTTTGTCGGATTAAGAAACAATAAAATAAGTTTTAGGTCAATTGCGTTTTGCCTGAAAAGAATGCAGTTCCTGAAATAAATTACTGCGAGTTCAGGGACGCGGCTTAATGTCGTTGTTTACTGCGTCATATTTCCCGTTGTGATAGTGACTCGATGCGAGTCGTACGGTAGCAGTACAGTTAAACCCAATGAAGGCGGTAGGTAACTATGTCCAACGCCGTGGCTGACATTTTTCAATTAGATCCCCGTAACCGTGTTCACATAGGTCATCGTTCCTTTCCTAGCCCTAACGACAATTGTATTTTCTTAATGAGCACGACGAAGACGTCTGCAACGGTATTTTATTGCATATCTGTAAGGTAGTTTCTTGGAATAAATGCTCATTGCAAAGTTGTACAAGAGTCTAGAAATTAAAATGCTAAATGTAAAGCGTTGAAACCCTGCGACGGAGAGTGAGCTGTACTTGACATTATTACACAATTTTTGGTTACAATAATATTTTTTTTTGCCGATTCTGTAACGTAATTTTTGGTATTGAAAAAGTATTTTTGTAAGGATTTTTACAAGGCAGTTCCGTTTAAGTTTAGATATTTTTTTTAAATATTTACTTTATTTGCATATTTATGTAGCCTATGAAGATCCCTGCGAGCAAAGGCATGTCTTCGAAGTATTTTTTATTATTGGTACATGTATTTTTTCTCACAAAGTTTTTCTTCGCCACTAACCACGTGGTAAATTAAATTCCACCCATCATTTTTTTTAATTCTTAATACAAGCGAAAAAACTAATGCATGATACTGTCACACTTTTAATAACTAAACCTTTAATGGTGTTCAATAATTGTGTAGAAAAAGGTCAATACTGTGAAGCAGGTGGTTATCTTTTAAACCTGTGTTGATGAATGATTTAAATCTATCAATAACAATTGAATCTGTCGTTACTACTTCGATAAAGCATGCCATCACGTGTCTAATAGATGTAATTCAAAAGAAGCCTAAAACTCGACGCCTCACTGTAAGGTTCAACGACCAACTTACGAAATTTAATCGAATTATACTCATCACAAAATAAATAACCTAGCTACCGCTCCAATGACATTTTTTTACATCTGGTTCGTTAACCTTGAATGCAGGCCGACGCTTTCGTGATTTAATACGACGAAACTAATAAACTATGAATTGCTTTGATAAGAAAACGCCTCTTCGTGGCGGGGCGTATTTCAAATCGAATTAAGCGGAGCTGGAAATTTTAAGTTAGTTTATATTGTTTGAAACATGTTTCGCATAGGGATTGGATAGTTTACCGATTAGCTGGGTATTTATTAACGTCGCCTTTAATAGGAAACGTGTCAAAGAGAAAATAAATATAACGCGAAACTCATGCAAACCAATGCATGAGTTTCACAAAAGAACATTGTGTGTAAACGAAACATTGAATTTTTTTATAACATTACAGTAGTAAATAGATTCCGAATTTGCTAGAATATTTTGAATTAAGTTTTTAGTAGTAGAATCAGTAGTTAAAAACATAAAATGTAACAACATCTACATCACATCACAGTATAGACGATACTAAATGCATTGCCTTGCACTAGCTCCTTTTTGTTCGCTTAGACGCTTCCAAAGAGTCAATATTTGCGGGTTATCGACCCTAGTTCCCATGTCCGAACGCTTGACAAGGACACTGTAGCAGCCACATTATGCCTTGTAAGGTAAATATCATTAGAAAGTATATATAAAAGACATAGACACCCGGTACAAATGCATTTGGTACGTACCGGCTGCATTTGATTAAATTCCAACAGAACGCGCGAATTCGAGTACCCACGTTCGCACCCATGTTCGCTTTTCAGCTGTCGTTATCTAATACGAATTTACAGCCTTAGATTAACCCGCTTTAAAACAGTGCAACATAGGTTGGAAGGGCCTCCGCGGCGCGTCAGTAATGGCTTCTTTGCGTAATGGCGATAAAAACACTTCCTCGTATTGCTCACGTGAGAATATTGCCCAGCGATGTCGTGACATTGACGGATGGGGCGCGAGTGCTGTGACTGCAAACTTGGCAGACGGTGTAGAATCGTCGCAGACTGCTGATTCCGCTCTCTGATTTAATTACCTTGTATGATTTTGTAATTTAAGCACCAATTTCAGCCATCATACCCATTAATCTTATATTATATTTACACTGATTGAGAAATCCGATTTAAATGTTTCTTAATGTTGATTTACAAAAAAAAAATTAATTTTGGTAGTAAACTAAGACAACGTGTAGTTATCGAAAGTTAATTTTAACAGCTCTTCTGATCGTTTGACTGTCGACATTAAAATGTACGAGTTTATCGCAACAATAAATTTTATATCTGCTGTTTGTGGCACGGTGCTAAATAATGAACTGACGTTATTAGACATACACAGACATATTTATAACATGCATTCTGATAATTACTGTATTTGAAATAGGGTTGCATAATTTATTCAACTTTGTAGCAAGAAAAGCATCAAAAAAAATTCTTTCTTAATAGATTAGTTCGTACCTAAGGAACAATGTAGATCGACGTAGTTTCTTCCTTTCGTGGTTTCTTTATATTTTTAAAATACATTTTACTTGCTTTAAAATATACAAAATGTTTATAATCCAAATATTTCACTTCTTAACGATACTAAAATGCGGCGTCGGTATCTCGCTTTAAATTTGCATAGAATTTTTATTGTTACCCAACCTTTTATCGTGTTAGACTGTGAAATCTCGATTACAAGCTAGTCGATAATATTTGGCCAGGTGCATATTTCCTTAAGACGAAGCAACAGTTAGGGTTCATTGATCACTGAGATCAAATATGGCTATTACACTTGTATTGTAAATGTCTTTTAATCTTCGTACAGTAAAACTAAACGTGGCACAGTTAGAGAAGTGGACATTCAATGTGAATATTTTTTAATTGAACTGATTGAGAGAATTGCTTTGGTAGAGACAGCTGTCGTCCCCAAGTAACAAGCGTTGATAAATGGCAACGCTTGTAAAAATATTTTTCGTTACTACATTTAAATTAAAGTCAAAACAAAAACAAAGTACTTCGTACGTCTTGGGTACTCTTGAAAATTACGATGCTTTTGTCTCTAACAGTTTAAATACTACTTATGAAACAGATAGTGATTGTAATCACAGCGTTAACTTGTATCTGTGCACATAGTTAGGTAAATTAAATTAATCACATTTAATAAAGAGGGCATATCAAAAATAAAATAGCCTATTACTAGCCCAAGTCATCACATAAATCAGTCACATTAAATGAATTCAAATAATAAGCAAGTTTATAAAAACTGATTTGAATGGATTCTCATAAACTAAATATTTGTGTTGCAGCTTAATGTTATTCAATACTTATGGGTAAGCTATAAATTTAATGTTTTCATTATATGCTAACATGACGCTTAATGGCTCCACCGCATGATGGATACCAAATAGGAAAAAGCCGCTTTTTTAAAGTTCAGTTTCAAGGAATAAAATTAGTTACTTTAATAAAATCTTTAAGGGCCAATATTATTACATAAACTTAAATTTAACGAAAACAAACTTTCGCTATTGCTTAGCGAAAACGACCTGACATGTCACTTCTTTTAGAAAGGTTGATATCAAAAGTACTCCTAAACATAGTTGCTGTTTAAAAACTTCTTAATTCAGTTGTCGTACGAAGAGAGCCGTTGAGGGAGTACAGTTACATGTAAATTAGGCAATGCTCTTCTTAGGACACCTCTTGGCTGGAATACAAAGATAGAGATTTGAATACTGTAACGTGGCTGTAAAATGAGATGTGGTTATTCAAGGATCATTGTAAACGTTCCGGGTTTTACAATTATCTCAGTAATTGCTTATTTTGTCAGTTTCATTTCCATAAAAGCGTTGTCGTATTTATCTTCACGAGTTCAGTTTCTGTGTGCAAACAGAAGATCCAATCATAAACAAAACTATCTGGATTCTATCACACCGAACTAACACTGACTATGCTTTTAAGGATGTTTTAAGCCATTCGCGCATCTTATCGCAAAAGCATTTATACATTTCAAAAATATCGCAATGCTTTTGATATCTCTAATATAGATATGCTACACTCTCTATCTTCATGGTTGAGTATAGCCTCTTTAAAAAATAATCATAAATTTCACGTGGTATCTCAAGACTTACATGGTCACCTACACCTTCATGAGAGGAAATTTTGAATTGATCATCTAGACATTTATTACATGTTCAAACGCTAAATATATTACTAAACAATGTATTCAATGCAAAATAATTGGAACGATTTATCTTTGTGCGATATGCATCATATCATAATGATAATAACTGGAATAAAATACATGAATAGTTTTCAATAAATTATTATTAATGAAAAAACAGAAGCATGCTAAATAATAAATCCTTTATTCCAAATACTGAAAAATAATGAATTATGTGATCTATACATATTACACATAGATGTTTATACGGAAACAAGCTTAACACAGGCAGCGGTAAGTCCTAACAGTCCCACATGCGAAGAGCAGAATACTGAACGGGTTCCAAAAAATTTCAGAACGTAATATACTTTCTCACTTATATCGGCTGTATAATACGTTTACCTTGAAGGCGGAAATCATATACATAACCTGAACTCACATGCAGAATAGTAAGGAAAGGGAAGCAGATGATTATTTTTTATCTATTATTTAGCTGCACATATTTCAATAAGATACAGTGGTGTGTAAACAGTGTAATTATCATTTTTTTTCTTTACTCTCAGGACGGACGCTGGCGGGTAGCGGTTGCGTAGCTAACAGGTCAGTCACCCTAAGCACCTTACTCTTTTGCGATTGGAATTCGTGAATCTTCAGAAATAACGTGTCATTATGTCTTATTAGCCGTTAAGGAAGCACTTAAACCGAATGTATGGAAAATAACACGTTCTCGTCGTTTAGAGAATAGGTCTAACATCTATTATAGAAATCGTGAGATTGTTTAAGCTAGAGATATTAATATTTGGAGCAGCAGTACTTGAACAACTTAACTTGATGTTATCGTTATGCCGTATTCGTGTATTACAGAAATATCCATTCACAAATTTTGTTCGAAATAAAGGTTAAAGAGTTAAATTTTTCGTCTTTTTTTTAACAGCTGTACAAGCCCACAGGTGGGCATAGGTCTCTCCACGAAAGCCTCTACCAAAATTTGGCATGCCATAAATAGATGGATGGTTTTCCTAGTTAAATACGTAATAATTAATTTACATATGTGAAATGATCCTCTTAGTTCACGAAGCGTATATAAGAAATATATATAGCTACCGTTACTACATTCGACAGTTCATAAGTTACTCGTTAACAATAGTGAAGGATATTTTCATGATCAATGGACAGATTTGATGAAGAACTTATTATTAATCATAAAATAATTATAGTAGAAGGTTTAAGTCTTAGAATCATAAGACTGTTTCGCAAAATAATATATCAATATCTTAAAGCCTAAAGTTATAATACATTATTCAAAAAGAAATATGAATACATTAAAAAACAACAACATCAAACTTGTTCCCAGAACATCCAGGCAAGTGCCAAAATCCCCCGCTGCAATTTATTAAAAGCGTCGTAATTTTTTCCTTTAAAAAAAAACGATATTAAGTTTCGTTTCGCCAGGATTGCCATTCTCAATAACTGGTTTTGTAAAAGTTATAATTATCTTACTTTTACCGTTTTACTGCCAAAACCATTCTGATTTATTTGATCATTAAGATATTAAGAATTAAAATTTTAATAATAAATTCACATTATTTTCAAAAATAAACTAGTAAAATTTGATATTAACCAAAACAAACGGGATTGCCTTGGGCAAGATCTGTTTAATTAATTTCTTTGAATATTAAATAGGTTATTATTGTTCGGAAACTCTTTTGTAAGCTTTATAGCTACAGGATTTTTTAAGTACAATCCGTCCAAACATTATGTTTTATAACTGATTTTTTCATTACATTTTGAGTGACTTACAGTCCACCTGATGATTTTAATGGAAAAAAGTAACGAATGCGCTGTCTATAGTATTAGTGTAGATATTTTTTAGTTATCGGAAATTCCGGAAATTAATATTGTTAACTTTTTAAAATAAATCATCGGTACGTGGAACATGGAGAATGTAAGCAATAAACCTGTTCGTAGTCAAAACAAAATAAATTTTACTAAAGACATGGTGTCGCGCCGGGGCCATAGATGTCACAAGATACATAATTCAGACGTCTTAAGAAACATTTCGTATATTGGCTTGCGCGGTATTCGAGAAGTACATAAATAGACAACTACTTCTAAAATACATAAAAATTCAGTAACTAATTAAACATACGAAAGGTGCGACGTATTTTAGGTGCAACTTGCTTGCAGATAAACAAGCCTCTGGCCACCGAGTAATAGCAAAAAAGGCATTTAACGAATCGAAATCCCACATACTACTCGTATACCAGCGATAGCACTAGCAGGTTGTGGGTGGAAATAATACACTCACGAACTAGCCTATGCTGTGTTGTAGATATGTAAAGGCACATTTTAGTAAATAATGATAACTAAACTTTTAGAATTTAGCATTGCTCGTATTTTGATCGTTAACAAACTGTAGAATCGCACATAATACAAAACAAACTATCAGTGTCCATTTCTGAATTATATTTTGATAAATTTTATAATAAACCAAGTAGTATTCCGCCAAGAGACTCAACTTTTAGAAGCATACAGGAGTATAAGCAAACTTAATATGAACGTGTTTGATGCCTTTTTTTAACTACTTACAGTCCATGACTCTACGCCTAGCAGCCATAAAAAAGGTTAATACTTATACTATGTACAATGTTAGATGGTATTGGTATAACCTTTAATAAAGTGTCTGCAACACGTCCCTATCGCTTGGAATTATAACGACAAGGACGGCGATAGGGATCGGAGATAGCGATGCACTTATTGTTCCAATATCGAAGCATATTGTTTCCTTGTTTTATTGCAATAATCACACGGCGATTCATATCTTAATAGACGTATGTTAATTTAGCGGACGCATTGTATAGATATTAAATTAAAGCGAGCACACAGAGATAATGTTAATAGAGGAAACCTCCGAGCTATATACCCCTGAGGCGTACGCTATGCGCATCGTAAAGCAATCATTGTGGGTATTGCAGAACAAGTAAAAGGCAGTCGTTACATACGCCAAAGGTATTTAATTGACAATGCATAGTAAGTAATCTAGTATAGGTAATCGATATTAAATTACTTCGCGTTGAGGTAAATCTTCATGTAGTATTTGTAAGGTTACTCGTTTAAGATTGATATATACGAGAGAAATACTGTAATTTAATACCGCGCGTGTCATCCTTTCAGCCTACTATAAGTCCACTGCTGAACATAGGCCTCCCCCAAAAATTGCCATAAAGCTCGGTCCTGAGCCACCTGCATCCATCGATTTCCCGCAACATTGCGCAGGTCGTCACTCTATCTTGTGGGGGGTCGTCCCACACTGTGTTTACCTGTACGTGGCTGCCACTCGAGAACCTTTTTTTCCCCAACGGTTGTCGGTTCTGCGAGATATGTGGCCGGCGCATTGCCATTTCAGCTTGCTGATCTTTGCGACTATGTCGGTTACCCTAGTTCTGCTCCGGATATCATCGTTGCTGACTCTATCGCGCAGAGAAACCGAGCATTACCCTTTCCATAGCGCGCTGAGCAACTTTGAGCTTCCTCATCCAGCGTGCAGTGAAGGACGATGTCTCAGTTCCATATGTTATCACTGGCAACATGCACTGGTTGTATACTTTGCTTTTGAGATTTTGTGGTATACTCGACGAGAAGATATGACGTAGTTTCCCGAACGCAGCCCAGCCGAATTGGATTCGTCGATTGACCTCTGAGTCGAAGTTGGACTTACTTATCGGATAATCTGTCCCAGGTCACTCGTCTACAACTTGGAGCCTATTGTTCCCAACAGCAACCGGTTTTGTTGTGACATGGATGTTAGATATGATCTTCATCTTGACCATGTTCATCTTAAGACCAATCTGTTGGGAGACACTTTTGAGGTCATTAAGCATAGTGCTAAGCTCCTCCAGCGATCCTGCCATAAGAACTGTGTCGTCGGCAAATCGAAGGTGAGTGATGTATTCGCCATTGATGTTGATACCGTATCCTTTCCAGTTCAGCTGTTTGAAAACATCTTCCAATGCAGCGGTGAAGAGTTTCGGGGATATGACATCACCCTGTCTTACACCTTTCTGCAGTTGGATTGGTTCCGTACTCTAATTCTGTACTCGGATAGACATTGTAGCTTCATTGTACAAACACTTCAGTACTTTGATGTACCGAGAGTCTATTTGGCACCGCTGGAGAGACTGTAGTACCGCCCAAGATACGACTGAATCGAAGGCTTTCTTTCTTGCTTTCTTATAGTCCACATACCGTACGTGTATGATTATTAAAAACGTTTAATAGTAAAACAAAGCGAAGTTCTTAAGAAACTAGTGTTCCATCGTTATAAATGTGCTTGTTGTACTTTAAAAGAAATTTTTGTGGCGGTCAACCGACTTAAGTATTTGGTTTCTAGTCTGCTGTAATGTTTGTGAATTGTGGTTTTATGACTCATTACCAATATTAATATATTTATAAGGTTGATTGCTAACTAGAAGAGATATATGATATAGACTTTATGTATGTTATTCGTTGAGTTTAGTCGAATTATAAAAGTTGAAAATAATGTGAAAAGTCATTTTAAAATCTAAAATCAGTCTGAACTATCAGTTTAAATCCAGTAACAACAGTCACTTAAAACACTTATTAAATTTGCTTATTTCTCTTCAACAACATTTCTAAAAGGTCTTGCCTTGCAGAAAACAACTTTTGTATTGTGAAAGCACAAGTCAAATACATTGTGACCTTATAAAACAAGTCACACTAGCGTCGTTATAATCCGTCGTTAAAATGCACATAACGACTAGCATATTCTAGTATCTGAAAGTATCGCATTGCTGTGGCACGTCCACATGTTTGTTTTACGGTCATTATTTAAAAAGCTGTTAAGACGACGGACGTGTTACGTTGCATTTAAAGATGGGACACGTTGTCGCTGGCTCGCAGGATATGTGAGAACATAATTGGATATTCGCGGTAAGCCCTCGATTCAAAAGTAAGATAAACATGTCGTGGATACGGAGGAGGCGACGATGTCAACTGTCCGTCCAATGTTATCATCGCGCGACATCTTTATGCCGGGGACAGTTTTTCTACGCGTGCGTTGTGCGGTGGGCGGTAATGGCGTCCGTCCCAACGGGATTCACGCGCCGACATCGTTTCGCGTCTCATCGTGCGGCCGCAATACATCGCTCCACTTAAATTACGTGTGAGCTTGTTCCGGTAAGCTATCGAGATACCTACAACGTAAAGCAGTTGTACTCGGGCACCTGACCAGCCGGAATTTCTGGATTGGGCAGAGTTCTTTTTTGCACTTTTATTTGTGCTATATCAACTTTATATTTAAACTGGTTCAGGAGTCGTTTCTCGCGTTAAGTGATTGTTATGACAAAGTAAGAACTATAGTTACGTGTATATGTGTACCGCTACAGTTTTCCGACGATCCGATGAATGAGTCCAACTTACCCAGCCCTGAATCCTTAAAAAATTAAAACACTTTCAAATGTAATTTTTCTGGGCCACAAACTTCGTTTATGCTACTTCTGTAATTTTGACTGATTGACATTTGACTTGATAACAAAACCATAAGAATATAAATGACAAGCTTTTAGTTGTTTCGCGCTGATAAACTGTAACGGTATATTATATTAACTCTGACCTACATATCATGTTCACTTTTAATGTTATTCAACATGACCGTTTATGTTTCGTGAATGTCAGATTGGAAGTTGATTAATTTTATGCATGATAAACACACCGCGGTGAGGTACAAGTGCAATTAGGTCATTAGCCAGACAGTCGCCAATCGAAAGTGATTGTTCAATTTACTAAAATTCTACATGCGTTGTTGGTTAGTGCAAGCCGGAAAAGAGATCTCACAACACCGTTATAACATTAGCGTTTTTGCATCCACCATCAGTGGGACAGGAGCGAGCTGGCGCTCCCGTGCATCGGGAAGTCAATCAATTACATATTAGCTTAATGTGACCAAGATTGTTCGTCAGTCGCACTTATGCATTTGTATGGTGCGTGCAAACAGTCTGTGCGACTATAACGGCAATGTACATATTGAGGCAGGCAATCTCGGTTTGATTATTGTTTTTACTAAGACTATATCGGTACTGTTATTCTTTAGCTGTTGCGCGATTAAAAAAAGAATGTGAGACATGTGAGATGGTTGTAATAACGCGAATAACAAAAATGCCAGATTTATTGAAAAAATTCTTGATGTCTGCGCCTAAAATTTAATAATTATTTAATTAGACAGATAAATGTAATAGGATGGAAAAAGTTAACAACAAAGAAATTACAACTTAATGTCATCAATTCAGGTAATGTCAAATTCTCACAAAATTTCTGAGTTTGTGCATTTGTTAAAATACTCGTGTTGACAAATGCATAATCATAGTTAACTGTAACTTTAGTAAATTTTAATGTTACTTACTTAAATGCTGTCCCACATACAGTAAGAATTAATTAACTCAATACATATGTTAATCATCTGTGAATAATGTCAACCAAGCTGTAATCATCACCAAACAATATTATATAATAATTACTTCTCGCTTCACTCATACAATTACAGTAGTAATTGCGCCTTATGTAAAGCGCCATTATACAATGACATAAACAATTTACGGCATCGTATTCAAGGAGTCGTTGCGTTATAACGGAAGTAAATTATATGACTAATAGTATTCAGCGGATAATAATTATCTTTGTTAAAGCTAATAATAAAATAGGTTTAATTAGAAACGAACAGGATATCTTGAATAGCATAGAGCCGGGAGGTAACAATGGCTCGATGTGCAGAAGGCGGGGGCAGGACTTAGCGTCGTGTTGCCCCCGGCCGCGCTCGGTGCCGCCCGCCCTTTCTGAATCGCGTCTCAGTAACAATAAAGATCCACCCTATGGAACACTTCTTGGTTGTAAAGTTACTATAATTTATATGGTTATTATTTTTGAAAATTCCAATTTATTTAAACAATTTTTCATTTACTTTACTACTATATCTACTTACTAGTTTTCTTATTTTCTTTAGGATAATAACACAAGTAAGTCAGAAGGGTTAAATAAAGTTTAATTACATGACATAACATCAATATTGTAATATTGTAGCTTCATTACCATATTACTAATGATTATTACAATCTGAATACTGCGTTTATCGAGTTCTTGATGCATTGTAAATTAGAAAAACTGTGTAATAAAATTACTATTAAAATGACTGTTGTTATGAGCTTACAGTAGATGGTAAATAAAAAAAATTATAAAGACATAATTTCTTCACGATCCAGTTGTTAGGTTAGTTACGAACTTTGGTACAGGGTTCACAATCTTCGAATGCGATATTGGCGTGAATAAAATAATTGTTTTAAGATTTTTAGGCATGTAATTATTGTGTTCCCAACACGGAGTTTTCTCCTATCATGATTTACTCCCGATGGCGTATATTGGTTAAATCTAGATGTAGATAAGTCCGAGGTTCTATCTTTCTGATGAAGACGAAAACCTCTTGTAGTTACTTTTGTCACCGTGGTTTAAGTAGTTTGGAGCATATAATTTTTCAAAGATGTGTGCACATAAAAATTGTAATTACATGGCTATTGTTAAACTATACTTACACATATTACTTTATAGGAAAAATCAGAAACAAAGTACAAGTGCTTTGTATGTGATTAGGAAAATGTCAATGTATTTATTACAAGTGAGCAGTCGGTTACTGTGACGGTGGGTATGACAAGTTTGCTGGCACTTTGGACTATTACCTCGGTAATGAGTTTACCGGCGATCCGTTAGCGCGGACCGGTCGTATTCAGTACACAGGCGGTATCCAATTGTACCAATTAGTAATTACCGAAGCATCTTACGCAGTTTCGTGTTTCGAGTGAAGTACGAAAAGATACCATTTGGTAAAATTGATTGGCACCCGTTATTCAATAACAGGCAGACTACAATTTTAAAATGAGTAAAATTACTATTTTAATGCTATTGCTTTAAAATGTAATAACATAGGTTAACGACTCTTTCGATTAAAAATAATGGCTCACATATATACACGGTTAGAAACACACATATATAGGTACGTACAAAGAATTATACTAGAGACATCACGACTGAGTTTTATGATTATTACTTGAAAAATAAAAAATGTAAGGAACATTGTGATAAAAAAATATACCGTTTCAGAAAAATCAAGTTTTAGTAGAACTACTTACTTATTCGAACTTTAATAACACTCAACCTACCAACACTAACACCTGAATGATTCAGAAAATCTTTTCGATAACCATAAAGTTGGATTAAGAAACTTAAAATACATTGCAAATACTAAATTTAAATTAGAAACGAAGTAACCTTACGCATCTAACACTGTGGATTCGATTCCTGTGGAAACCGGTAAAGCCGCAACGCAATTTTACTCTGAAACTGCCGACTAGGAAGATTGAAGTGAACCTGTAAATCGAATCATCAGGTGCGAGTCGCTATCATTATCATGAGCGCTGGATTCCTTGCGGTCAAGAAACGTATATGTGAAAAGGGAATATAGTTTTGCATAAGCCAATAACTTTTGCTTCGTACTTGCATAATTTTACGTATATAATTAGGGGCTAAATAGAGCTCCAAAGGCCCTAAAATAACTATGGCGCAGACAATTATCGGATGTCTGATTTTTTAGTAGCATTAGTACTTCGGAAGTCTCGTTAAGCTTTTATTTTAAATCATGATATCACTATATAATGTATCGGAGATATAATTTGCAACTTAATAACAATTGTAGTCCCGATCTGCAGATTGCGTAGACCAGATCTCACATCTTATCCGCGAAACATCTGATAGCTTATCTCTCAAGTTGCGCTCTGAAGATGGTGGTCGTTTCGCTTAAAAATTAAACTATTTCTACGACACCTTACTTACATTAGTTTTTTAAGAAAATTTGATTTGATATAAACTTCCAATAAAATTGTTATCTATCTCCATATTTTAATAGATGTAGCACTACCCTACTCGATACTGACACACTGTCGGCTCGATAGATTGCGATACCACAGTCATTCATGTATCATTATCTTGGATCACAATTCTAGTCAGGGTTAGTTTTATTTGATCATATTTCATTCAATACCGACAAATGTATTACCAGTTTGGGCAGACAAGGTTCTATTTACAAGCGTGGGTTTGAGATGCTGCTGTGAGTAGATAGCATAGATTCAATCCTTCCTTTGCAAGACAAATACAATCCGGTATGGTCCTGGCAACTTGCTTTGGACACTTATAAGGAACAGTTGTACATCCAGTTTAACAATACGAGGAAACCTAACATTGTTTAACGATCAATAATACACCTACGTCCGTGTGATGCAAAATAATAACTTACAAGTTTTCATATAATTATACAATTGTTTAAGACATAGATATCCACTCGGTTATCGTAGCTCCTCAAAGAAAATATACTTATAAATTATATGAATGTACACGCAGCATTAACACTATCTAACCTACCCGGAAAGGCATTAATAAAAACAAGATTTACGTTCTATTGTTTTGGTTTGTTTACGACTTGGCGCTATGGCCCACGATGTTTTGTGTATGTAGAATACATTTGTGTAGATTTATACCTAGATGTGAATTGTCCATAAAATGTACCTAAATCTCATAACATTTTACAGAATTCATTTATATTTGCATTCCACTACCAATAATACTGCTAAATTTATCAAATCTTATTATAATATTTCTTAAAATTAAGCATTGAATTGGGTAAACCGTGAAAAGTTTATCGAAAATAGTCGATTAATCTGTTTATCAATGAATTGCAGGCCGACATTCGGCAATTCGGGTCGGCCCGGAAAGGTAACCGTATCTTTTGAAAATTGCCGATTTGAATCGGGGACGCGTGTCTTTATAAAAAGAGGAGGTTGGTGACGAATTCGAATTTGTTGCTTGGATTTGGGCAATTGAAGTGAGTACGGCGCGGGGAACGGCATGAGCGCGGTCACCGACTGCTCGTGCGCAACCCACCGCGCCATCTACCGTTAACCTGCACCACTTTACTGGACAGTTAGTTCCACGAGTGTCTCATTCTAAGCTGACCATCACCAGTATCCTCAATAGTCTCCATAATATATGTTAATCATATTTCTCATACTTACGCCACTGTATACAAACACACTGCGATATAAAGTTAACAAGACCATGTGGCACATCGTTAACCCATCGTTGGCTCTGTCTTTTATGTGGTTAAGTAATACAGGTGTCCCCTTTCCCTGTTGTAAGCAGTGCACCCGTCCACGTTTGTGCCGCTGTGATGATGGATGTGAAAATAAGCGAGCGACATTACCTAGATTGACGAGGTGCTATAAAGATCGTTGTCTAAAAGAGCGCTACCTTGTGAGTTTATATGAGTCGGTACTACCTAAGGCGATGGCGGTCGTGACCGATGCGCGTGCGCTGCTGTTGTCATGAGTCACTAGTGATTATCATGTTTAGCGCCTACCGTCTGTCACGGCGTTCTATTGTATACTTTTAATGGTACAAGCTTTTTACCCAGTGACACAAATCATCGTTTCGTTAAATGTAAGCTACTAATAATAGTTTAGATAGTAAACTAACACTGTTGGCTACTGAAACAGTATATTCATTATAGGCCTTGTTGTATTGGTAATAAATTACAGTTCCGTAGTTGGACTTTTTGATAAGATGAAAACTATATTTTCTTTACAATATAACAACCAATTTTCTAATAGATGTTACGGTAATTAAAATAAATTAAAATTACTGACATGTAGCGCCTGGACAATACGTCAACATGGATAATACGTACTCTATGACGGATAATTGATCAGATGCGAGACGAACAAATCGAAAGTATTTTTGCGTTTTCCTTCGAGGCGACACACACATGTGGGTCTCGAAGGTCACTAAGTAAATGGAGTTTATTGGCAACAATCACCCACTAATTCCGTTATCTATTACCTACATACAACAACGGAACAGTGGGCTTGGGTACGGGGAAGTGGAGTGTATGGCTGCGTCGACCTCCGCGGACGCAATAATTGAGCATAGAAATCAAATTACAGATGATTGATGATGCCGTTATAGCACGACCGAAGCCGCAGAGACGCCGCCGACCGAGCGGATCGCGTCATTTGCGTAATAGGAATTTGACAATACATCTAAAAAAAATAATGGGAAACTATTGACATATTTGAATCGATAACCATAAATTTTAATTAGTCGAAAATTATTGTCACTTATATTTTTATCTCTCTCATGCATTTCGTAGTATTTTATACAGATATTGCGACTATTTGAAATTATATAATTTCGACAGTTCTTATTTAAACTTAATTCGAAATAATACTGCTGTGTCAGATAATTTTTATACTTATAGAAACTTAATGATATTTCCTAGATTGTTAATCTTGAATTGAAATTGCATTAATATGAGAATATCATCATTGCATTTACATAAGAGGCTGGAACGACCAACAAGTCATACATATCCATTAAGATAATATTCAATATATTAGAAAATTTATTTGTTTTGAGAAATAGTTATTAATAAATAAGTGCTAGATAGAAATAGCTAAAACGTATGTTTATTTAGTAATAAAGTAAGTATATTAGATAAGCAGTACAAACTAACTGCATAACACAAAGTTTTCAGTATTATGAAATCAGTTTATAGAATAGAATAACTTTATCATAGTCGCAACTGTACCAACTAGAATAAATAATCCATGTATGACCAAAGTAGAACGTAACCGTTCAAATCAATCTCTTCGGCGGCGGCCAGTCAAGCAGCGACACTGTAATTTTACGAGGTATGCTATATAAAACGATTAGGGGCAATAAATGCCTGATCGACTCACGCGTCCGATGCTTTATGACGTCGTTGCGTTAGTAGTAAGATATTTGTGTTACGAAAACTCTGTACCGATGTCGTTTATCCCATTTGTTGCTCGGGTTAAGGGCGGTCGTCCTCATTCTGTTTTTTTTTATTTACCAGTAAGAATTTGTGATTTATCCGAAGGGTAATCAACAGATGTTTCTCAAATATTAATAAATCTGCTTATTCAAGTTCGCTGCTAAATAAAGATTTCTTCATACAATCGCCAGTAAGCTGGCATGTACTTCATGTAGTATTTGCTCAAACTCACCACGCTGGACAGACTGGTTGGTGAGCGCAGTACAGATAACGTCGCACTCATTAGTCTGTGAGATTCGGGCTCAGTAATTTCTAACGGATTTTTCGGGATTATTACTATTTATTACATTTTTAGAGAAGATGGCTGGCATCTACCACAGGCTTGGGGTCCAGTAATAAATAAAATTAAATCTAAAACCAAGCATAGCACTGCACGACCTCTAGATACTGTGAGCACATTCTGCGTAGATTGGACCAAAAAACCAATAATTAAAAGCTGAAGATAGCCGGAGTTGACTATGGCATCTGGACGTCTTACACCTCAGTTCTCCCGTAACTGCTGTAAAGCACTCGAAACGTCGGGAATATACACACATCAAAAAAGTCTAAGCAACATGCATGATATTACAATTTTACCATTTATATTAATTAATTTCTAAGTCTTTACTCACTCAAAGTGCGTAGGTATGTAAATGTAAACGTGTCCACCGATACGTCACGGGAATCGCGCTCGTCGAAATGAATGGTGTAGGGAACGCAGAACATGGATGCTGTTCCGCGGGTTCCCTTGTATTATTGTAGCGCTGCCAAAGACGACAAATAACACTTCTATGAATGCCAAAATGCCGAGATACCTGAGATTGATTACTTCCCGCTTGCAACATCCCTACAGCTCTTTGCATTTCATTTGCCGTCAAATGACGTCGCTCCATGACGTAAAGAATATCTAACAATTCAATTTTGTCGCGACCTTTATTTAAATGGTTGGTAAAATTATAAAATCAAGACTAAACGTAGCAATAAAAACGAACTTAAATTCAAACAAATTCCCTTTCATTTAATTTTATGAACAAAATAAAACATAAAAGAATTTTTTTTTACCTTTTTTTTAAGCTTACATATCTACGCACTTTGAGTGAGAAAAGACTTAGAAATTAATTAATATAAATGGTAAATTTGTAATATCATGCATGTTGCTTAGACTTTTTTGCTGTGTGTATAATCAAAAATTAAACGCGATAAAATCCGTAAATAATGTGTAGCTTTCACATAAATGCAAGAAATCATTATGTATTAAGAGGTGACAGGATCGTGCCATTTGAAAGTCCGTAAACTCTGCCTACCCCACTGGGTGACAGGCGGGAGAGTTGATGTATTTATATATAACTCAATTAAAAGTAGGTTATTAAAAACTTTTAGAAACTATGACTGCATCACATGGATAAATGCCTACGTTTTTTTAATAATTAAAGAAGGTAATTATTAAATATACGTTATAACAATAATCTTCTTCATCATCAGACTGTTCAATGTTCAATATAGGACTCTCTCAGTGGAAGGGTTACCATGACCGATACTCTTGGGAGGCGGGTTGGTGTACGCAGCACTAGTCATACGTTAATATAGTTAATTCGTCATTCGTAGAACGCCATGAGGTTTTAAGGTTTTCCCCTGAGAAGACTTTACGACACCTACGATGAGAAAAGGAGTGACAGATTTTCTTACCCCGTTAGCATATAATTTGACATTAATTGTAGTTTAAAGATAACATGGAGTGCTCAGTTGGTACAACCCTACAAAATTGTGATGAAAACAAGAAATAAGATATTTTGTTAGGATAACATTATTGAATAGTGACATCCGACATTGTTAATTATGCTTAACTTTAACGCTGTTATAACAGCGTTAAAGTAAAGATTTATAAATCATACTTTTAGAACCAAAGGAATTAATTAAATCCATCATTAGTGTACAATATTTTGCAGCAGGCAAGCCAACAAATGTTACTTAAATCGTATTTAAATAAACTACGCTGCTTTTGAAATAACAATGCAAGTTAAGAGAACATTTTGAGTTCACCATCGTAAAACGAAACGAAAATTACACGTAATGTAGGTAAACGTCTATGAGAAACAGCTTCGAAGCTTTCTACTCGCAAAAACGTGTTAATACGAGACAAATTTATAATACACCGGTCACTATTGTAGCAAGTTTAAAATGAATACTATGTACAAGTACGAGTTTACCACAAAAATGTTTTAAAAAGATTGGCGAATCGTCCATTTGTACGTTCTGAGTATTTTTTTACAAGCAATTTAATGTAGCATCATGCAAAACCGTACTTCAATAGCGATGCGTTTTGCTTAGATTGTTATAGTGTCATTAAGCTATAGGAACAAATGACAATAAAAGTTTTTAAGCAATCAAACTCGAGGGTGAAATAAGTGTAATAAGCAACGCCACAAAGTATGCATGAGGTAAAAATAGAAATAAATTGCATTGTCGCATATAAGGCAACCGCATCGAACTTCACTAAACATCATTAAAGTCGGTATAATATAATGAGTAGTGGTATAACCAATGTGAATTAAATTCGAGGTAAATGCATTAGGTGGGATTGCGGTAGTTACGCGCGAATCGTTAAGAAGCAAGTTCAAAGAAAGCCAAGGAAGAAGCGGATGTGCCGACTGCACTTGAAACCTAGTTCCGATTGCAGCTTAGAGCGCATGCTGCCGTCGACAATAAAACAAAATTATAGGATTTAGACTCTAGTCCCTCATTGAGTTCTCATGATTAATCGTGGAGAAAACTAGCCGGGATTGTACGTTGGTAATGCGAGAGTTGGAGTTTTATGCCGCACCAATCATTAGTAGTCATTCTAAGTGCGATCAATTGACATTTTACGTGTAAAAATCGTTTAGAATCAAACTTAAATATTACCTAATTACAGGTTTTGTCAATTTACACTCGCGCATATTGCACTACGCTACAAATTGGGTCTTGTGTTTATAGTTCATAGCCCAGTAATATCTGTTAGCGGTGGCTCTTTCTTTTACCCATAACAAGTGGGTATTAATAACATTACAAACGCTTCATTGCATAAATTACAACGTAATTTTAACTGGATTATTAGTGGTATAGTATGGTCAATAGTAAGATAACATAAATTCGACACAGTCTTTATTTATTTTCCAAAACACGACTTCGCAAAACAAGTTAGGTACAGTTTTTTTTTAATATCTGACATACATAAAAATACCTAATTATTAGTGTTATAATTAAATTAGAATTGTGTGTAGAAGAATGATGAATGAGATAAATGGTAAGATAGATTGATAAAAGGACAAAATAAAGACGTATTGGCGCCGTAATTATTTTCAAAAATAGTATTTTATAATGTAAACAGATAAATCCTGTCAGAAGCAATACATTTTCCGTCTGCTTGAGGAATGCGAAGCACGAAGCTAAGTTGCAAAAGTTGTTTGATTTTCGCAGCAGCCGTTGGTGTGGCGATGCTTGCGGTGACGGAGAGTAAAAGCCAATACATTATTTTATATTGTATTACCCATTTAGCTCTTCGCTGTTGGATCAAGTTACTCGATAACTAGTCGTTGACCAGCTAAAGATTGTCCACGAACACGGAGAACTAGATTTGTTATCACAATTTTAAATTAAATTAAAGCCTGTTCGCATACGAATGTTCGCATATGCACTGAGAAATAATTTTGTTATCCAAAAATTTTATTATGGAGTTTATTCCTTAATCACGTGCGGACAATAAATACTCTTTAAATTTTAGACAAATTGACAAAAGAGGTGGTCTAGATTGTAGGTCGAGAATTTTCTAATAGTTTTATATTAGTATGCGGCAGACCAGTGTACGCAGACCAGTGGAGAATATTGGCGGTTTCGATCGAGGCGGTAGAAATCGCAATTCTCTCATTAATGTAAATCGCAAAGGTGTAGACCTCTAGCTAGCAATTTAACATACTGACCTCGTCGGCGAATATGGCTAGAAGAACCACTGTGTATCGTATCGGAATGAATTTACTTAAGCATGCAAACTCTGACCTGTATATCTGGGTAGCAAATATTTTACTTAGTAATATTAATGCTCGGAAAGTAAAGATATTTCACCTATTTATTATTTAATTAAAGATGTGACAGAATAATAATGTAACTTAGACCACGGATTTTTATGAAAAACTATATTAAAAATAATTTATTATAATAACAAAGATTAACACAAGAAAACTTAATATATTACATAATAGTAAATTAGGAGCAAGGGTGAAGGTCCACTTAATAATTTGTAATCATGAAATTAAAAATTTCGTTATGTATTTTATCGACGTACATTGGTCATTTATCGGACTTAGATAACAAATCGTAATTATATACTCAACACATTCCGATTAATAACGAGAACTAAACGTTGCAGTGTACATTGTAGGGCCGTGAGTATTACGCAAAAAGAAAGACCAGAAAACCGCTAAATTGTGTATTACATAAATGTTAGCTTCGAACCCATGGCATGCGACTAACAGGCCAGGTCACATTGGTCCACGAGGTTGTCCATCTATTCAAACGAGCTAATGATTAACATATCATGTCCCATTGTAAGCAATCCGACCTTTGTCAGTTCAAATATAGACTTTATACAATGAACAACGTGGACATCTGATCGTGAATGTCTCCTTCGTGCAGGCGATCCGCTATTGGAACATGTCATGTCAACCCATACGGAAGTCACTGATAACCATTGGAAAGCGACACAACAAATTACTATTTCATTCAATGTAAATAGTTGAAGTGCGGTCGTAACTCAAGTCGATATTAATGCTACAATTCAAACGCGCCTAATAGTTTACTAAGGAATGGGCCGAACCTTACAGTATTTCTCTTTTAAATTGTGGCGCGCAATGAATTCATGCACATGCGAGTATATGAAGAAAGAAGTATGTAAGCTTCAGAATTTATTATGTTACAAGTGGCTATGAATACAGAAATTAAATAATAACTGTTTTTGTAAGAATTGAAAGAGGACATTGTTTTTATAATAAACATTTTAAGAATGCCAAGTATAATATAGTTTAGAGTGCTTAAATGACTGAACTCCTATTTTGTCCTACTTAATGCGAAAATGTGCAATAGTAAATATTTTTTATTAACCAGGAATAAGTATAGAATATATAATATAGGTCTATTAGAGACTAAGAAAAAATCAAAGCCATGTTCATAGTGTGCCAACCAGTACCGGTATGGAGAAGTGCAAATAGCAGATTCAAGGTATCCGGCTCATTGAATGCGCTGACCCCATCTGATCGGAGCTTGAACGAATTGAACGTGCCCACACATTTTCCGAAGAGACATCCAATAAATTAATATATTACCTTGGTATAGCATACCGTTTATATTTACAACTTAATTAAAGGAAATTCTATTTGCATTTCAATGGTATATTATATTATATATATATAGGTTCAATAACTTCTTAGAGGTCAGTTGTTTTTAAAGTTAATCAAGTACTGATAACAGGTGCTCGTCTTACAACGGCTTATGCTGGAAGACTTAAATAATATTGAAAAACAGTAAAAAATTGAAACGTGCAATCATGTTAAATTCATTAATGGGTGCCGAAGCGATATCGCTTAATCTCGTACGATTAACGCTATCTTTTCCATAGTTTCCTTTCTATAGTACACAGACACGTCCTACTTAAAGGAAGCGATGCGCCAAGTTTCTGTCACACGACCTTCCAATACAGGTCATCGTGTTACTGTGAAGACTACTAAGATCAAGTTTAACCTAGATCGTTGAATACAATAGGCATTTAAGCTGTAAAACAAATTTCTTTGTACAAACAACTCTGGTCTGTGTTTATCTAAAAATAACTATAATGAGCAGGTTTATAGCGAAATAATAAGGGGTCAAACGTTCTTTATTAACCCATGACCAATTTCACTCTTGAGCATTGTAGTCGACCGGTTTCCACGATGCACAGGGCTTGTTCCGGTAGATCTGTATCACAATTGTTCTACATGCCCATAACTCTAGCAATGAAGTTTATTGTTCGTAAGACATTTTTACTTTTATTATGATAGCATATCTTTCCAACCTTTCACCTTTAACCATGATATAGTAATGAATACAAGCACATTTTCATTTCAAATTTATATATTATTTGTTATCTTACCTACAAACAAGTTGGCAAAAAGTTGTATTACTGCTTTACTACTCATACTTACGAATACTTGAAACACAAACTATAATTTAAAATCCCTGAGACACGTCTGAAAATATATATTATTAGGTAAACAGTAAACATTTTTGCGATAAAAGTTAAAAAAGGTGTTCGTCGACAAGGACATAATGGCTATCTTTATAGGTGTAATTTAATTTTTATAATAGACGCAGATTAAATTAACATCCACGATACAGCTGAGAAAGATACAATAGGAACAAGAAAAGAGTAGTTTCCCTTAGGTAACTTTATGCGCATTTGGAAAGTACATATATCCATTAATATAGGACAGTGAAACTTAAATTAAAAATAATTTTCGGTCTATTTAATGACACTTCTACATCAATGATATTAACATTGAAGTGTCTATCGTTTTTAATATTTTGTTTATTCATAACAAAAAAAAACAATTTAATTTTTATGATTAATACGAACAATACAGAAACTTTTATTAAATAAGCTATTTCATTGACAATGTAATGATAAAGTAATGGTACCAAAGGCATTATAAGTGTCGAATAGATGTCGCTCAGTGGTAACAATACAAAATTTATTTAGCGATAGGCGTAGCCGAGATACATTTTTGAAATAAAATTGTTAAAAGTAATACCGTTGACCGCAAAGTGAACGACGCTATGAGACGAACACCGTTACGGACATTGTGTATAGAACGTGAGCGTAACGTAATGCAGCTCGCTACCATCAGCTCGCATATTGTTGCCGGAGACGATAAAAACTATTAAAGAACTAATAAGATGTCGCTACACAGCTTTTTCACAAACAACGATTTCATGATGTGACTGTTCTTTAAATTAATTTCAACAATGGACGTCATTTGATACACATCAGTTTAAATAAGCTGTAATAAGCGCTTTAGAGTGGTATTAAGTAGAATACGGCTGAATACTAATAATAGAATAAAAAAGCCAGCAAGCAACAATTGTAATTCATGATAATTACAAAAGCTAATACTCTCAGTAGATAAATACTATAAATCTACTATCTACAGTAGATATGGCAATAATTAGAGCTAAGTTATTCTCTACACTAAAGAGATCAGCAATGTCAATTGCATTGAATTGTTTTTTTTACGCCTTCGTGTTATAAGAGTTAATGTTGTAACATAATTAGTTGCTGCAATATAAATATAAACGACTTGTTTTCTTTGTTACAGTAAATGAAAAAAAGGTTCTTCGTTGACAACAAGATGCGGATTTTATTTAATTTGCTAATAATGGTGAGTGTGGCAAACGCCGCGAAGAAATTTGAGGGAACGTTGAGATCAGCAGCTGATGCGCCTCCTCAAGACAATCTGGCCGTAGAATCCGGTTCTCCTGAACCGGCTGTTGTTAATGCACCTCAAGAATACAAGAACCCAGAAGCACCGCCTCCCTCGCCACCACCTGAACCGGAAGTAGAAGAAGAGCAGCCTCAACCACCCGCTACCGCTCCGGAAACAGCGTCAGGAGGCGTACCTCCTTCAGCTCCTAGTGGTATTTCCGCCCCATCTGCTCCTGCTAACTCTCTTGAGGAATGCGACCCTGAGATGATTGGATTTGAGCTCGTTACCGGGTAATTATAAGTGTTTAATTTTTTTTTCTCATAAGTAATACATGCAATTCAGTTATTAGAGAACCCAGAACAATCAAAATAATATTATACAATATTAAATAGCAGCGAGTTCGTAATTAGCGATTTCATTAACAATGCTATTGTAAGCAACATCCTGTGGTAGTTTGGTAATGTAAAGTTTAAATTTTCGTTTGAAAGAAGCATTAGATTTTGCATTTATAATGCCATTAGACAATCTATTATAAAACTCTACTCCCAATAATTTTATGAACTTACCCTTAAGTTTTACAAAAGTTAACCCTACACGTATTATAAATTTTCAAACTATTTAAATTCTATTGTTAAGTCCCATCAGAACTTACGACACAAGAAAGGTAACAAAAAGGATTCTGACTTAAATATAAATGTACGAATAGCGTCCTATTCAAATATCAACTTTTATCATTCTAAATAGTTAAAGCATATCTTTATGTTTGCTTGTCTTGCATTACGCAGATACGTGTTTTCGGCACCGTCGCATATCCTTGATGATATTCCTGGTACTCTCATGCTGACAGACTGCTTGGAACAATGTCAAGCCAATGACACCTGCCGCGCAGTCAACTACGAAACAGGCCTATGCGTGCTTTTCAGTTCCGATGCAGACCAATTACCAGGTGAGTGATTGTGATTATTTTATATTCAATGAGTTACTTTGAATTAATTAAGAATTTTCTAGACATTTGCTTAGATAACACATCATACACAATAGCATAATGCACTTCAAATGGAATAAGAATGAATGAAATTTTAAAATATTTGGAGAAGACCTATATTGAGCGTGTCACTGACTAATAAGGATGAAGATTAAGAAGTTTGAATGGATTTTTTTCCAAATGTCTTTACCTGCACGGGGTGCACACTGCATATTATCATACGAGGTTCTGCCTGTCATTTAGTTCTGTCGATGGCTGGTGCTTCTATGAGCTAAAGATAAAGTTATTTTGGGACTGGTTGTTTCTCCAGGTATGAATTATGTCTGTATATATATCTATATCTATATATATATATATATATATATATATATATATATATATATACACACAGGTAGGTTAACGTTATCGATACTCTTTCTTAAGCTGCAGGGACTGATTTGGGACATGTGCAATGTATCTAAGCTAACAACCAAGCTTTAAGTCTTGTTGAATAATGCTCGACAGTGTCCAAGCGGAAAACTTATTTTCACGCAATAATAATTTTGTTTCCATATGGGGTTTCATCGAATTCTGTCTGAAAAAAAATACTGACAGACACACTTTGTGCAAAACAATCACAGCAATTCTGTTTTCTCTAACGTCCGATTAAGTAATGTAATTTAACAATCACGATAAAAAACAATATGTGAATTGGCAGAAAATCGATCGTAGCTTCTTACATAAATTATTATATTATAATAAATTGTAACATCATTTATGGCCAAAAATTTGGTGAGATCAGATAGCGAAGCTTATTGATACTTGTCGCGTTGCAACAATAAAAATTATTGTTATGACACGGGAGCAGTTAAAGATACTTCATAATGCAGCATGTTACCATAGTTATAAAATGATTTCCCCGCAGGAGCATTGACAAAATCGCAGTTCCCTGTATTCACGATCTACGCACAAAAATCATGTTTGGGCGTACGCCCATGTGAACGAGCGTGGTGTTTCGACCGAGTCCGCGGCTACCATCTCAAAGGACGAGGCAAGAGGACACACACAGTCGGCTCGAGGCAAATGTGTTTGGATCTATGTCTCGGTGAGAACGAGTTTGTATGCAGGTGCGTAAAAACTATTCTTTGATTTTAACATTACTCTGCTCGTGTATTATCGTGACAATTTCTTTAGATCACAAGTGACTTTTTGGATACAATGCAGTAGTATTATATTATAGTAATGCAATATATGTGTGTACATAAAGTGTAAAAATATATTTCATTGTTGTACTTATTTATGCACGGCTAATCACGTTACGTTAGAAATTCAATGCATTATGTGCAGGGAATGCATCTACAGATAGAAAAAATCGGTGTTAACAGCTGATAGCTAATTAGAAATCCAGAGATAGGTTTGTACAATTCCCGTTTAACTTAAGTCGCAAAGGTAGTTAAAATAATAAAATACGTAACTTTATGAAAAATATGATAAACAACAAACACTTTTAGTGTTTAGTTGTTTAATTAATTACTGCAACAATGTGACTTTTAAATACCCATCTTTTAAGGTGATGTAGCTTAAATTTTTGAAGAAGTATTGAAATGAAATCAGTAGTTATCCATACTGTCCTTAAACAGCAACTTTCAGAGCTTAAGTAACTATATGAGTCTTTCCCGGAAGACCAGCCGTACCAAGTCTAAAATTTACAAAAGAGCATTATATACTAAGTAGGCGTACAATTTCAATACTTGCGTATCATGAGTCTCATGCGACAAGATACCTGTCTCATTGTGTTTATTATATATCCATGTATGGTTTTTAAATGCAATATTAAATATACGTGCCATTAGACGTTGATAGACAATCAAGTAAATAATTAAATTATTTTAACACAAATCAACAAAAACTCTTTTTTTGAATCATAACAATAGCATTTCAATTGTTTCAAAGTTATGACACGTGAAGAGTTATAACTATGTTAGAAATCGTGGAAAGGCGCGTAGAAAAGGGTTTACCACGTGTACCGTTGAGTGCAAATCGTCGTATCTCCATTGAAGTTGGCGAACGCCCAAGCGCACCCCAGGCGGCGCATCGCGATCTTCGGCAGTCACGACATTTGGCAAATATTCTCCGACGTGGCGAACGATATGCAACACGGTGTGGGAGCGCTTTGCCCTATCATTTCCTACTTTCACAGTACAATAACTAGTAAATCACAAATTCACTGTTTTGCAACTTTATACAAAGGCCTTATTCCATATAAATACTGAAAAAATGGTAAAATACGAGTATATCGAGATATAAGTAATAAAGTTTCCATTAATAAAGCTGTCTTTTAGAGCTAATGGATGTTCCACGTTTGCAACGTACCTCCACTTCTAACAGGCGGTAATATGAAACAACAAAACAAGTGATTTCTTGATTAAGGATTGCCTCTACTACTATCTGAAGAATTATTGATCAAATACTAATGACGACTTATCATTTCAAAAACTTGTCGCCTTTGAAAAAATAATATAGACCTTGTAGCTATTAAAATTTAGACAGCAAATATTTAAATTGTGATAAATATGAATATGAACCGAGGGATACTGTCCTCGTCAGTTAAGTATATTAAAGGACATAGGGCTTAAAACTAGTACCGATATAATATAGAACCTTCAAAAAAACCAGTTCTTACCTAAGTTATAATCTAAATCTGTATAATATCATGACAAACGTCGCAAAATTTGACCAGTATAAATATTTATTAACTGTAAAGCTTTAAGGATTAACAAGCAGAAGTTTCCCAAACAAGACAATTTAAGGTGCTAAGGCTTGTTATTTGTATAGTTATAGTTATATGATTAATATCCTCGATTTCTCAGCGTTAATACTGACAGTAAATATTTGCCATTTGTTAGATTATCTGTCTGTGTCAAAGTTAAAACCAAATGCAGAAAAACCTAAAACAAAACGATTCTTTCTCCGGTATTTACGAGGGAAGAAATAAGACGGAGTCAACATTAAGTGTGGAATGTAGTTAAACTTGAGAGTTGGAAGATAAAATGCATGCAACATTTAGCTACTTTTTATTTTTATGGCTTTGCCTTTAACATTAGGTAGTTTTATAGGGGTCATTATTAATGGCGATATGGTAAATGAAAATTGTGTAACGATTGGCGAAGAGATATGAGCAAATATATAACGATGTAATCTATACATGATTTCCATGCGTAGTCGATGAGCATCATTTCAATATCGCTGAAGATAATGAAACCAATTTAATAATTCGTCTCGTAATTAGGTTTCATAGTACAGTTGAGAAATTAATTTAAGTTTATTCATTATATATACTATTGTTACAGATCGGCGAACTACAATAACAAAACTGGAGAATGTGTTCTGTCTAACATGGATCGCATCACTTTGGCTGGAACTAACTCGTTCCAACCAAACGAAGGTAGTTTATTCGAGGATTGAAAAGAAAAAACTCCATAAGTACAAACTTATTGTGTATTGATTATATTATAATCTATTACAGACACTGACTACTTGGAAAACAATTGTGTAGAGGAGCCAACCAAATTGTGCGAATTCAAGAAAATGGGAGGTCGTATTTTGAAAACTGTTGACTCCGTTTATCAAGACGTGCAAACTATTGAGGAGTGTCGAGAGTTATGTCTAAACTCGCCTTTCCGTTGCCACTCATACGATCATGGCGACACGGGTGATCATGTATGCCGCCTTTCTCATCATTCACGTGCTACTCTTGCTGATATTCAGGTATTCATTTTCAAATAACATTATTAGATCACATATTATTTTTATATATTCGTGAATAGTATTTAACAATGTATTGTTTTAAGGATCCCTACTTGGAGGTTCCTGAAGCGGCCACATATGAGCTCTCTTCCTGTTATAACGTTTCCATAGATTGTCGTGCCGGCGATATGGTAGCTCGTATTCAGACTTCAAAATTGTTTGATGGTAAAATCTACGCCAAAGGTAGTCCGAACTCGTGCGTTGTCGATGTTAAGCAAAGCCTCGAGTTTGAATTGCATATGGGATACGATAACATCGAATGTAACGTTAAGCAAAACGGGCTTGGAAGGTAAGGTCAAATCTGTTAGAGATATCTTCAATAAGGTGAACACGTTTAAATGAAATGTTTATTTTAGATATCTGAACGATGTCGTTATTCAACACCACGACACTATCGTCACATCATCAGATCTTGGTCTAGCTGTAACATGCCAATACGACTTGACAAATAAAACAGTAGCAAACGAGGTCGACCTCGGAATCCATGGTGACATTCATACTGGACTGTCAGAAGAGGTCATTGTTGATTCACCTAATGTGGCTATGAGGATAACTGATAGGAACGGTGACGATACAATTTCTTCTGCCGAAGTTGGAGATCCTTTGGTACGCAACACTATTTATTTACAATTTTTTTTAACTTATTAATGCATAGCGGTTGTACTAAATACATTTTTATTATAGGCACTTCGATTCGAAATCATGGATCAAAACTCTCCCTTCGAAATATTCGTTCGCGAACTTGTTGCCATGGATGGCGTGGACTCCAGCGAAATTACTCTTATCGACAGCGATGGTTGTCCAACGGATCACTTCATCATGGGACCACTGTTCAAATCTGCACCCAGTGGAAAGGTATTATTCATTCTAAACAATACATACAAACAATAATTAACTAGGAGTATTACTTTTTTTACAAAATTAAGAATTTTAAGAGGAGTTTAAGTTCTACGTTAAAATTTAATATTTAGTTTAAATAAAAAAAAACAGTGTATTTGTAATAAACCATGACTGACGTCGTTATTTTGCAATAAGCAACTAAATACAGTAACAATGTTTTAATTTTTTTTAGATGCTGCTTTCTCACTTTGACGCATTTAAGTTCCCTTCATCAGAGGTGGTGCAATTCCGCGCCTTAGTAACTCCATGCATGCCCACTTGCGAGCCGGTACAGTGCGACGGCGGTCCGAACGAACTTCGCTCAGTCATGTCTTACGGACGCAGGAAAAGGCGATCGACTCCTGCTTCTCCGACTGAGAAAATGCTTCTCGTTCAGAATATTCAAGTAACCGACAAGTTTGGCTTCGACAAGCAACGTGCAAAGAACGTTACTGAAGACTCAGTATATATAAGAGAGACCGATGTAACCTGCGTCAACACTGCAGGGGCAATGCTAGCAGCAGCTGCTTTCTTAGCCGCTCAACTGGTTGTACTCGCAGCTTGGACTTGCAGCTGGCAGCGACGCCGTGCAGCTGCTAAAGCTGCCGAACTTCTTCCTGGACCTAACGCACCATCCGCTCTTTGCAAAGTCTACGATCCTAGCTTTTCTCGTGCGCACCAGAGGCACTTTTGAGTAGTTAAGGCATGTCGACGTGATCAGCGTCCGCAATAATAGTTATAGCGTTAGTATAAAAGCCCCCGTCGAGTCCTAGCTCTGGAAGGTGGCATTGTTTGAAGGTGTAAGAAGGTAGTCTTTCATGTAGCATAAGACAAAGATAGCGGTTTTAATGGTAGTGTCCGGGCGCTCCCGCATCAAATGCTACGTACGAGCAAAAGGTGCGGCTTAGCGCGGCACGGAGAAGGGGACGACCAAAAGGGCGTGTCTGATTGTGGACGAATGTGAGAGACAACATGCAGTATGTCTATTATGATCGAAAAGTATGCGTGGAATCGCTCGCTTGTCCCCATCTCTGGAGTCGTCAATGGGACGCAGCCGTGAGTCGTTATCAAGATCACGTCGCTCATTCGTTCACTTTACGCTCGGTCATCCATATTGTGGAAGTCCGATGACGTATTGTACCATATTCTTTAAAACTAGCGTAAGCCTGATTATAATGGTAGGAATAAGTTGAAAGTAAAATTTCAGTACCTTGTAAGTAGATAACCGAACGTGCGACCTAAGTCAAGAAACGATGGATTGACGGCCGTCCCCACATCGTAATTTATTCAACCTAGAATAGTTTCTTTATTACTAAACTAATTTATGAATGAGCTCACAATATATCTATATAATAAAATCTTAAAATAAAGGAAAACTTAACTTTACCCCTACAAGTTGCTTACAACTTCAAACAAATACCTAATCATCATATTTTTTAAACAAATAAATTTAATTCGATACAAGTGCCTTATTGACAATATATAATAATAAAATCCTAAAATTTTAATTGCTCTTTTCAACCATCTAAATTATACTATAATAAATTTTGTAGACGATTACTGTGTTTTACTTACGCCATACCCTTTCATAATTGAACTTAATAAAATAACAAGAATTTGTCTCAACTTACAACAACACACAAGACCCAACTACATTACAAACAAATATCATCAAATCATACAGTTGTTCTGAACGCCAGTGAAAATATTTTAGAGGAGACTACAAGGTACCTGTCTGATAGACTGCCATTCTTCACTTCTTCTTACCTCCACAACTTCTTTTTTACAATTAACGATTTAAAATAATTTATACGATAATATTTAGTTATTTAGAAAATCTCGGTCGGGATAAAATTTGTTTCCTATTTTATATACAAATTCAAGATATTTTTTATCATAGTTTATTTGCATTTGATTATAATATATGTGCCATTTTGTGGGTGGTAACATAATGCCTGTGCTATAGAAATTATGAGACTTCGACGAGTGGTTTTGTCAGTCCTCTCTTGATTTTTAACCTACCACTACCAAAAAATTATGAAGAAACCGAAACAGGTGAAAATCTGAGGGAGCGAGGTCAGCGCTATATGGTGGATGTATTAAAACTTCCCAACAATGCTCTCTCAATATTTGCTGAGTGGCTAAAGATATGTGTGGTCTCATGTGGTATCATGATGAATAACCACACCCTTCCTGTTGATCTATTCTGACCGCTTTTTCTCTGTTTATTTCTTGAATCTCATCAGCTGTTGGTAGTAGAGATCCGAATCTATAGTTTTCTCTAGCGGTAAAAGCTCATTATAAACGATGTCCTTCCAATCCCACCATACACACATCATCGCATCGCCTTAATGCGAGTTAAAGCGTGTTTTGCAATAGTCTGTGGAGCTTGACTGTCCTTTGACCATGATCTTTTTCGCACGTTCTTATCGTAGGCATTCCACTTTTCGTCAACAGAGATCAATCTTTTCAAAAACGGTTCAGTTTCATTACGTTTCAATAGAGAATCGCAAATGAGTACACGATTCATTATGTTTCTTTCAGTGAGCTCGTTTGACACCTAAATATCGAAATAGTTTTTTTGTACTCGTATAAGTTGACTTTTTCAAATGAGTGAATCCAGCAAAGAAATTCGACACCTTTTGAAGTTTTACAAAAATGGTAAAATGCGTCACACGCCCCGAAAAATATTTGTGATGTTTATGGACTTAACGCAGTGTCTGTGTAATTTCGGTCAGGAAAATATTTGTAATGTTTATGGACTTAACGCAGTGTCAGTAAAAGTAGCACAAAATTGGTTCAAACGTTTTTAGTCCGGGAATTTTGATTTTAAAAATTAAGCCCGCACTGGTCGACCTGTTACGGATTAAGTCAATTCCATTTTTGAAAAAGTGGAGCAAGATCGGCATATTATTAGTTACGACATAGCTGCAGAGCTAGGAATTGATCACAAAACAGCTCGACATTCGGGTGCCACACGAGCTCTCTGAAAGGAACCTAATGAATCGTGTACTCATTTGGATTATCTATTGAAATGTACTGAAACCGAACAGTTTTTGAAAATATTGATCGCTGGTGCTGAAAAGTAGATTACCTACGACAAGAACGTGCGAAGAAGATCACGGTCAAATGGCAGTCAAGTTCCACAGACTATAGCGAAATCCGGATTAACTCGCTACAAGGTGATGCTGTATGTATGGTGGCATTGGAAGAGCATCATTCATTTTGAGCTTTTATCGCTGGATTTCTACTGCCAACAGCGAATGAGACTCAATCGAGAAATAAAAAAAAACAGCCGGAATTGATCAACAGAAAGGGTGTGGTTTTTCATCATGATAACGCCAGATCACACACATCTTTAGCCACTCAGCAAATATTGATAGAGCTTGGTTGGGAAGTTTTTTTTTATAGAAGAAGGGGGCAAACGGCTCACCCGATGGTAAGTGATCACCGAGGCCCACGAACATCCACGACACCAGAGGAGCTACAGATGCGCTGCCGGCCATTAAAGAAGGAATAGGCTCTTTTTTTAATAGAAGGCTCAAAATTTCTACAGCAATTGGATTATGTACAACCTACAAAATGACAACAAGCTATCAAACATAATGGCACATATATATTATAATCAAATGTAAATGAACTACGATAAAAAATTTCCTCTTACAAACTTTTTTGCCAATAAATATTTCATATTTATAATTATAGAATTCCGATATTACCCAACATTTAAATAAAAAAAAATATTCTCGGACTGATCTTAATTTAGCTCATGTTTGCCAATTTCTTAATTTCGTCGGGCAGGGAGTTCCACAGCAGTATAGCCTGAACCGTAAAAGACTTGCCGATAAAACTAATTAAAAGTGTTGTGGAACACTAATCTTAAGATTAGATGAAGATCGAAGATTTCTGTCCTGCGTTAACAAACTTTTTCTTGAAATCGTAGAGTAACGTCTCTATTGGATAGTGAACCATTTAAGGCGTATACGAAATTCAGAGATATGGTCATCTTTACGAAGACCAAAGATTGAACGGATACAGTAACTAAGAAAGCGTTCTAGCTTGTAGAGAATATCTTATTTCAGAGCTGGATATTATAATATGACTATATATATATGACGTATACGTCAGCAGAATCAATTATGGGAATAACAAGAGTGCGCAAGCATGAGCTTTGTCTTGTAGGGAAGGAAGGAAGTGTTTTAGACGCTAGTATTTTTAAGGTGGCAGAGACTTTTCGTCTGATTTCGGTTACCTGTTAACGCCAGTTTAAAAGTTTTGCCTACTAGTAGTACATCTAAATGTATCCTAGACAAAGATGCAGCAGCAGCACTCTAAAAGCACAAGTGTATTTACCAAGACTTTTTTTATTTAGTTAATAGCATCAGGCGTTACTTTGCGGAATGCAATCTTTTGGGTATTTTATACGATTATTTTTTCAATATTTTTCAAATCTTAAACCCACTAAATAAAAATCAAGAACACAGATAAGAATGTTTCCTTCGGGTGCAGCCGAGATAAACGGTATGTTTCGAAACTAGTAAGCGAGGAATTTTAAGCGAGGAATCTTAAGCCTGTTAAAACTAAAATGGTCAAGTGTAATTCCTCGAGCTCTAGACCAGTCTGCACTCGACACACATCAAGTAGATGCGATCTCCGTGTTAGAGGCAGCGAAAAACAATCACGTGTGAAGGGGCACACCTCACGTAAGCGTTCGTGCGGGAGATTGAATCAGCGCTAAGGCGACAACGGCACGCGACCAAAGGCACGCACCGCAAACTTTATTACTTACTATAATTCCGAGAATGTTATCTTCTGATTTGCTTCAAGATTTAGATCACGGTCGACCGCTATTGGCATGATGACACGTGAAACAATTTACGAACTCAAGAATTTATAAAAGTAAGAATGCGGTGAACGCCACCGGCGTTGTTTCCTATATGCTGTAAATATTCCTATATGCTGTAATATATGTTGCATTAAAGCACATTGAATGCAACATTGTGTGGGAGATAAAATCTTTTACTATTCATAAAATAATATTACGGTTTCCGGCGGTGTGTGGGAATTTGATAAATTGAAGGAATGGAAATAAATAATACAGAAGAATGTATTATAAATATAGTTTTGATTTACTGGTTGAACAGTATATGATGCTTAAAGTTTGAAGAAGCGTAAGTAACAAATTTAAACTGTAAGAAATATTCTGTGTTAAAAAGTTAGTAGGGGTATTGTTGATTATTTAAGTTTTAAGCACTCTTTACTCTCTTATTTATTGCATTCACCCAAAACAATCACCCCAAAAAAAATATATTTCCGAAAGTGAAATTTGTAATGTCTTCTTTACCAGTTTTTCTCTGCAGGACATTGGCGTTTCCAAGAAATATTGAGAAGTTGGCGAAGTTTTTATGGAGTATTTGCTCAAACCCTCTTACTAATACTCTTACTCGTGGCGCTGTATCACATCATCATACTCTATGTCATCAAACATTTCATTTCGTTTTAATTAATTAAAAAAAATGTGTGCCTGAAAAATTCTATTAGTATACAAATCTAGAAATAATCCGTTTAATTGTTATTGTTGCCGTAATTGCTACTCGTGGTATGTGAATTGACGATCGTAGTACCACACCACACATCTCGAATCTTAATTCACTATCCTTATTTTAAGCTACTAAGTATTTTCAAGATGGGTACTCCACAACCTTTAGAAAGCTAGCATATATTCTAGGCATACACCTTAGTCGATTCTAACGATATCCATGGGATTAAACCAAACAGCTACCACACAAATATGAAAAATAAATACATAGAAATAAGAACCTTCCCTTATATTAGTTTTTATTGTCAAACTGTCTAATATCTTAATATCAATTATCCGTTTAATTAAAGTTCTAGTTTGTTTCTTTAAAGAGGCCAAATATGTATATACGTGTAAATAATATATACTTTCACATGTATCAGAACATTTAGTAACGATCAATAAATTGTATACTGCACATTTTACCATAAAATAAAAAAAAACATCCGTTGGGTCAACCGCAAGCAGTTTTCTCGTAAATAATACTCAAAATAGGTCATAGGTTACACATCCCTCAGAAAATCCGACAAGTACAAGCAATCGCAGAGCTCGATAATATCGCCTCGTTTATGTGATCTTGTTCCGATGATATTGAACGAATAGTTAAAGGTCATATCTAACATGCGGCATCGAGATACAAATGAAATATTACCGACAGTAACTATCTATTCACAAAGCTAATACTTGACCACTACGGACACAGGATTTATTATTAACAAAAAGGCACGTCCTTACAGCAATGACTAAAGTCTAATATATCTTTATTGATCCAGGGTTTTAAAGGAATGTAACTAAATTGATTTAGTTTGTGCACGTCGACATAGTCTAAGATAATTTGAATTAATGCTTGGAATTTCAAAAACTGAAAGTATGTAAATATTTTTACTTCTGAAATAATATGTCTATAAATATACTTAAAAGTTATTCCTAAATATTAATAAACGGCAATATTCAAGTATATTTATTTCAATAACTTTTAGTAGCGATAATGAACTAACATGTCAATGAATTTTCTAAGCTTGCAAATCAAATAGAGTAAAGATGGAAATCAAACTAAAAGTTACAGGTGAATATTAAGAGGACTTTTTAGCAAACTAAAGATATTGTTGCGGTGAAGCTTAGTTACTAACAAGCCTTTGTGATACAAACTGGCGCATACTTTCACTGGGAATGGAAAGTTACGTGGACAATACCGGAGTGAAAAATGATTCCTTTCGGCAATTCAGTTTCATGACAAGCTCCTGCTCAAATAGGTAATATAGTTTAGTACGTACGTTACAGCGGATTTGATAAATCGTATTGAGTAAATCTTATTCAGGTATAATTACCAAGACCAACTAAGTTTTTAACCCGGTTACTGGGCTATTTATTAAAAAAAAATAGGAATTTCTACTGTGTCACGGAGGCAAATTACATTCATAAATTGAACCACCCAGACCGGACAAAATATTTGAAGTCCATACAAATACTTGTCCCGTGCGAGCATCGAAGCCGTGACATGTAGACCCGTAGCCTAACGCTTTGCCACTACGCCAACGAGTTCATATTAATTTTTTATTTATAAACAATTATTTTAAAATATTATGAAATCATGAAAACAAAAATTAAATTAAAATTATGTATTCACAACAATAACTTTTGTGTAAGTAGTATAGTTGAAATATTTATAGAGTTCGTCCAGGAACCGCAACTGCTTTCAATAGTATTACGTTGATTATTTGACTCCATTTACGGACTTTCGTGGTGCAATTTGTGTACTATTTGCATAGGAACCCTCTTGAGCGATGGTGGTCACGTAGAAGTAATTCAGCGTAAATCATTATGCTAAGAATTAACATGACTAATTAATGGTTTATTTGGTTTTGGATATAGGATACATGCGTATTATATACATAAGGGACGAGATGAAATAATATTCCACTGCCAGGACACAGGGTCGCCTTTAATTTTCACTTTATATTCTTAATTAAAAAAATATTTTTCAGACATGCCGGTTAGCTAACTTTGTATAATGGTTCTAGCCGCTAAACACATGGTAACCAACTTAAAATAACAATAAACATTTCTTTCGAGAATTTCGAAATTTACATACAGTGGTCATACAATTAGAAACACTTCTTATGAATAAAGAAAGTATAACCTCAACTTACAAATGTTCGTAAAAAATATACACATTCAATAATTAATAATCATGCAATAATATAGCCACTCAAATAAAAAACTCATTAATAGCATAAAATATAAAACATATCTTACTTTTAATTACAAAATGAGTCTTACACATGTAGGAGTTTATCTTCTGTTACTGGCCGCTTGGACGCTTATTTAGAAACATTTTAAAAAAGCATCCATAGCTCGTTCTTTTTTGAAATTGGAGCATAACATTTCTTTCTTGGCTTTTTCTATTATTTTGGCGGCAATTCAAAATTTAATCTGAATTTTAATTTGTTCAAAATGGGCAAAAATAAAAGTTGTTACGCGTCAACTAGGCAAATAATTGTTAATTTACATATCATAAGTGGGCTTTTAAATTGTTCTGTTAAGAAAGTTTTTAATGCAATTGATCATTATAAAACACATGAAATGTGGCGGTAACATTAAAGTTTGGGTGTTTTTCCGGATGTGGAGTTGGACCAGTTCGGAAGATTGAAGGTACAATGGATCAATGACAATACAAAAATATCTTAGCGCACACAATGATTCCCTGCTCGGACGATCATTTGCCTGTAACCTCGATCAGCATGACAATGACCCTAAACACGGCCAATAGCGTCAAATGTTTCCTTAGCGAACAGCGTATATTCGTTTTGACTGGCCAGCAAATAGTCCGGTTAAACCCGATAGAAAATCTCTGGTATATTGTTAAAAAGAAAGTCTCAAACAAACGTAACACCAGTCAAAACGAACTATTTGAAGCATTTGTTGAAGCATGGAATTCAATCCCCCTAGAAAAATGTATGAAATTGATTGAATCAATGCCATGTCGTTGCAGTGCTGTTATTGAAAATAAGGGATACGCCACTAAATATTAATTATAACTATTGGTAGGCTGTGGATAGTAGCTATTTCGTAAATAACAATACTAATTACTAATACTTAAAAAATATTGTTTTTCATACTTTTTTTATTGTTGTTTCTAATTAGTTGACCACTATTGTTCATACCTCAAAACGGATTTAAATGTTTGTCCGTAATGTAATATTGAAACCGCACTTGTGTAGTGGGATTTATATTGTTTTTCTAATAAATGATAAATCTTTGAACATATTGTTGTTCTATTTATTGTTTAATTTCAAAATAAAAACGATTGTGGTGAAGTATCTTACATTATGTCAAGGACCGTTGGTAGTGTTTCTAATTATACGACCACCGTATACATTATTGCCGTAAAATCGGCTGAGCCTTTTTTTTTGACATGGGGAAATGCCTAGCGCTTTCCCCAAACATTTCTTTATTATCTGCCATCGATTTTGATATTCTACTCATTTTACAAGATTACATCGCTGTTTGTCGGCAACCAAAACTTCTTTCTGTTTTTTCACCTTATCGATCTCCACCAGTGCAAACTAGTTACTTCTATGTAATAATTGGCAAAGTAATGAAATTATGAAAAATGTAATAAATTCGCATTCACCCGCGACTACGTCTGCGTGGATAATTTTCTAACGGTTTTCCTAAAATAAAAAGTAGTCTATATCCTACACGGAGGGTTCAAGATGTCCAAACTAAATTTCATCAAAATCAGTCCAGCGGTTTAACCATGAAAAGATAGTAGACAAACAGACAGGAGTTATTTTCGCATTTATAATATTGACATATAATAATTACTATACCTTTTATTCATTATTTATATTTTATGACATTGTATGGATTAAAAGTAATGAAAAACTTTCAACAAAGAGGATACCTACGGATATATATAGTACTTATAGTAATAATTTGTGGACTATTTTTAAGCGATTCAAACCGGATTACCACCTATAGGATTTTTTAAATCCTAGTTTTTATATCCTGTTTTAGCGTAAATATGGCCAAGGTAATGTTACTCTTGGCGTCCGCCAATTCACCTCAACCGTTGTACCGAACCCGTAATTTATTTGGTTCTAACGAACAATTTACCTCTCCAACTGTTACTTCATATCTCACATTAGGCCCTAACATGACTTCACTTCAGGCGAGATCTAGTTGCGATATCGAACAACCAATACCACAACATACTTTATGAACGATGCGATCGCATCGTTCGATTAGATTAAAATTAAAGTATGTAGAAATATTAAGCAAGTAGATTAAAATTTTTACCAAACTAGTTCTCTATGCATGTCTTATTCCCGCGAAACTTTTTTATATTACATTCTTAGTACCTAAAACTCCTCTCAAAAATAGAGGTGACAACGTTTATTTTCACACTGGACGATTGAAAGGCTGATATTTTACTTTCTTAATTTAATCTTTGAATAGATATTATAATATTTTATTACATAAATTAAGTTTAACACTATGTTAGTATATGAATAAATTTTCGACTGAATTAAATTAGTAACATTCTACATGCAATGTTAATTAAAGAAAAAAAAATAATAACACTAATGTAGGCTATAAAATTAAAAGCACCTATAAACCGCAGTATCAACTAGAAAATTCTTGACCAAGTAACCTTATTTGGTCGTTTTGTGCGCTTTTATTAGTGTCATGTAAGTAATTGCGGTCGGTAAAGTGAATGCCAACGACCCGAAATTTAATAATTTAAAATGAAATTTGTAAGTAAAAAGGTGAAAAAAAAAAAAAAATTGTATAACCTCCGAAAGTAAGTATTTTCTCTTCGTTCTTTTCTTTATCGTATTTAATTACTACAATTTAACTACTACCACAGCTATAATAAATAGCTATAGTAAATAATGTGATCAGAGAGCGTTGTGGCGTGAAAGACGATGTAGTGACACGAATTGAGAAAGGGATGCTGAGCTGGTTTGGACATGTGGAGAGGATGAAAGAAAGTAGGTTGATGAAACAAATATATGAGGCGAGTGTAAAAAGTAGAGTCGTGATAGGAAGACCTAGGCGAACATTTCACGATCAAATCGGAGACGTTCTGAAAAAAGGCAAAGTCGTATGTCAGGACCGGAGCAAGTGGAAGAAGATTGTCTCTGCCTACCCTGTTGGGAACAAGGCGTGAACATATATATAGTAAATACGAATTACGAATGAATTTTTATAATTGATGAGGACGAGGACCGCTATAGTCCCAAACAAGATTATACTTACTTAATATGATGTATATTTTTACGTTTTTTATGTTATAAAACGGGGATTATAACTACCAGGAAAATATATAAATGACAGTAGTTCCTAAAATTAATTTTAAAATTAGGCATTTTCTTAAGATTGCCTAGTAATTAGAGTGTCTCAATTGACTAAATTGAAAGAAAGAAAGAAAGAAACATTTATTGCACAAATACGCCACTTGATAACAAAACAAACATTGCAACACATTTAATCACACACAAACAATGTTTAACGTTGCCTCCTCTAGACGCATTGCGTGGCGCATGGGGCAAACAGACCACACTCAGCTTAATGCTGCAGTTGAGACTACAGCGCTGGTTTTCAGTGGGCCTGTGTGTCGAGTGATGTATGAAATTGGAATAACAGAAGTTCGAATATTGAATGTATTGACAAAATTGTTATTAGTAGTCCCTCCATCCATCTAGTCTACACTATGTTAGTGGTAAAAATGGCAACACCTTATTTTGTTTGTGTAATACCGTCTTACGAACCTTGGAAAAGTGAATCTTTTACCCCAAAGTTATTCCATGAGCTAAATGACTTGAGCATTGACTTTAAATCACATTACATTAATGACTCGTTCTATCGTATCCATTACTCATACTACGTAATATAATATAAAAGTATGTTAAATTAGTTAATTACATCATTATTGCTTTTAAAGAGTTTTACGACATACGTGTTCAGATAAACGTGGTGCATTTCCCATCCGAGCGGGTTCGCACATTGTCGTGGCGAGTGGGCTTGGTAGACGTGGCTTTGTTTCCCGCGGTGAACCAAAAGGAACCCATAACTGGCCCGAGGTGACCGCTCCGAGTGGATTTAGTGAGTCCACTTCGGATACAAGTTGGTGGACTGTGGGGGAAAGACTGGCGGTGTTGGGAGACGCCGCCCCACTTACCCTCCACGTGCGGCTGAATTAAAACCGTAGGAAGAGAGGATTTTCGGTATTTCCATGCGCCGTACTCTATTCTCCGCGCGCGAAATATAGTCGGCGACGGAGGAATACACCAAATCTGACGCGTGATGTCCGTATTGCTGGCGCTTACATGCGCTTTCCTTCCTGATTCCCATGGCTTCACCATGGGATTCAGGAGGTCCGTAAGCCAAGTGGAAATGGAGACAGAGTAGGAACACGCGTTAGTAATTCAGCGCGCCTAGTCAGGAGAGAGAGCGAGAGGACTCGTTCTTTCCCGAGAAGGCCGGCCTCACAGATGCGTGCGAAAGTGTTCCTCTGGCTCTTGAAAAATAACCGATCGTTGCCCCCGCGATTGCGGATATACGTTAGGTATCTCATCACGAAAAAAAAATGGGTGGTGTATTTTATCGTCAGAGCCTCCTCAGCCTCAGGCACCACACTAACTATAGCACCTAGTACTATATGCAGATAATCGTTTGAGAAAAAGACGGTATACATATATACCTTTTAACAACTTCTTATTTACTCCAATCAAGTCTATTTTTCGAAATCAATATGCAATATGCACCGGGATATAGGAATCGCTTGTTTTATATAAACAATCTATTTTTACACGTTAAAAAGGATATTGTTAACAGGATGCTTACTTATTATCTGATTACGTTGTTGTTATAACCGGTCGAAACAAGAAGTAAATACTCTATGAACAAATAGTATAGAGGATAAATGAAACTTAGTGGCCTCACTGAACGTAGGAAATCAGAAGAGGATCACGACGCGCAGACGCTAACGATTCACTAATGGCGGTCGTGTTCGCAAGCCACGCCCCATCGCTAACTCGATAGTTCGACATTATCATCCCGTCTGACGGATTATGTCATTATTTGTTAACAATAAACATGTTGCTTAATACTATTCCCTTAAGCTGTAACAGCTTTCCTCGAAGTATTGAATGATAATAGCTCAAACTGTTTTACAATTTCACACCGCGTTTTCGACTCTCCTCGTGGAAAATTGTCTGAATAAAATATAAGTGGATAGTAACTGAAAACTATTCTTGGCATTTATGCTTTACTGTGTTATCAACGTTTTAAAATCGAACAAAATTTTACATAATGAGTGAATAATCATATTTATTACGAACAAAAATCTGAATACACAAAAAAACTCTGCTTAAAATATGTCCGAGTTCTTATCCGCTTTCCTTTTGTAAGTGGGTCGTGTTATTTTCGTGAGAGAAAAAGCGGCAACGAATCGACTCACCTGCACGTGCGAAGGTGCACCGCTTGTTTCTGTGTTGCATTGTTTATTTGTGAGAGTCCTTAATAACCTTAACTGTACTCGAAAATGCGAGGATGTATGAACCGCGGCAAACTGTTTTTTTTATTCTTTGCCAAAACTTTACCAAAATTTAATGGATCCATGTTATGATATCATGGATTACCACTCTAAGGAAAAGAAATCTATTATAAATGTGCGTTTTAGATGGTAATAGTAAATATTAAACATCTAGACGAAACTATATCCCAGATACGATGGTTTCGAAGTTTCTTGCAATCAAATGATTTGATTGCTAGCAGATATTGACAATGGAACGACACGTTATTGTTATTAGTCACCGCAAAGAATTATGAAATGTCTATTCAGGATCAAATAGTATTTGAAATTAAATATTTGATATTTGAAAGATATGATAGAATTGTCTCACTTACCCTGGCTCATAGAAACAATATGTGACCACTCGTTGGTGTCGCAAGTTAGGCCTCACTACAAATAATAGTTCTGCCTGTACTGTTAAGGGTATAAGACGAACCAGGGAGGACTCTACTACTCTCACTTTCTGAGAGATCCGAACCTCAGCCTAAATACAAAATCTAAGCTTCAGTGATAACGAGTCATATTTTGTTAATTCAAATCGATGTCACAAATGTGCATCATTAAAATAATCTTCCACTCGCCGTCGACTTCTGGGTTTCGGTGACGTGGATATACTTTTAGGAGTCAACTTAATGTCACGTATTTTATAACCAGATAAAAAAAATTCCGCCGCTAGAAAATCCTGATAAATGATTTAAAAAAATAAGTTTGTTACGGCAGTTTTTCCACTATTATACAAATCTCGAAATAGGACATTCTACACTCGTAGGAATGATAGAAGGAAGAAAGAAATAAATTCCTTGTGTTGAACAATAAATACCACAACTATAATTTATAGATGTGAGACTTAGTCTAGACCACCGAGGAGAACGATATAAAAGTTGCAAACCTTGGTCATGCCTTTCAATATTAACGTTACCAGCTGTAGTCTTTTTAGTTATACATTTAAAATATGTGAAAATAAAATCAATACATAACAATGCTGATCAGTTAAAAATGTTGTCGGGTTTAGTGTCATGCAGACTAGGCAGATATAAACGCATAAACAGAATTTACCATGTCATAGTCATGAAACTGTATCAGAGCACATAAACTACTATACAAACATTCCTGAGAAGAGTTAAAGATTCCGAATGTATATTTCAGTTTCCGACCTGATTTAACGACTAACTTGATCAAGTAAAGACATCAGGATCAACAGCTTAGCAAGTCTTGTGAAGTAGGTAATCACTCCGGCCTAACTATAATACTTTACCGTGTTGCTGAATAACTTCGACCAATGATTATCCCACTTGCGCTTTATACGGGAATGTATTTAAGGTTGAAATCGATATATGATAAAGTGAAACATTTTAAATAAAATATCGCGAAATTAGCAACTTAACATATACGTGAAAAGTTGAGAAGACAGCAGAGCGCAGGAGGAATTATCCACGACTGCTGATGTTACATGCGATTGACAATTCTAGAGCCGCTGATTAGGACTGCTATTATAATGTGATAACAATATTTAGTCGGCCATTCCTAGCTTACTAAATAATACAAATTGATATTTTTGTGCCGTGGTAGCCTAGTGGTCAGGGCGCTCACTTTAGTTTCGAAGAGCGCGAGAGTCGTGGGTACGATCCCCGGTAGTCGGCACCGCTAAAATTGGTTATAGCGATTTTAAGTGCTGTATTTACCACGTGCTCGTCGGCGAAGTAAAACATTGTGAGGAGACCTGCATGTCTAAGAAAAACAAAAAATAGTACTTCCAGGATATGTGAAGCCCGCCAACCCGCACTGGAGCAGCTAGGCGGGCCTTTCCCGGCTCCAAAACCCTCTCAGATACTCGTATTTGAGAAGGAGACGGTCTTGTAATTCTTCCCACAACATATAGAAAAAAATAAGACGTAATTTATAATACTTTACGTGTTGGAACAATAGAAATTCTATAGTCATCACACGTGACGGGTTAAGTAAATAGTGGTATTGAAATAAGTAACAAATTTTTCTATTCCATAGAACTAGTGGTGGTGGTGCATAATATATAATTTTTATGCACATGTAGTTTAATAGTAGTAGTACTGCTACTACAGACAGTAGACGTCAGGTAGTTACTGCTTGCACTCACTCCTGTCATCCACAGGGATAGGCAGAGTGTACCAATTTCCATGGCGTAACTCAGCATAGCTAAATGGATCCGCAACTCAATTTTCGCTTCTCCGGAGCATAAAATGTTAAGGAGTGGCGAGCGTCGTCGCTGGGTTTGCTTTCAAATAATACTATATTTTCCTTGAAAATGTTTGAAGAAAGAAGGTGAAAGATTTTTACGCCGCTACCACAAAGAATTACTTATTCTAATATGTGCGGTGTAAAGGAATCCCCTAATTTTTTCAAATGTCAACCTTACCTGCACACGTCGTACTTTACTAGCTGACATACGTAGATAGATTTGCATGGACTAGTGATGTGAACCAGCATTCATTAGTGCGAGGGTGTCGCTATCCTGCAACCATCGACCCTCCTGCTCAGTATTATGAGTCCCGGTGTAAGTACTCACAATGCTAAACACCAAATATAAGCATAACTGCTTTTGTTAGCGCTAGGTTGGAGAGTTCTGTCAAGTAAAGGACAGGCTAACGATAAATGAAGTAAGTACTTACAAATATTTGACAAAGACTAAAAATAAGCAGTCTCAGTATTCAGTATCAGTCACTACATGTTTGCATTTCATACACAACAATTTCGAACACATAAATAACAATAAATTACACATTTCATTTAATTTTTAATACAATTAGAGCATTACAAAAGGAACCCGAAATTTACGTATTCTGACTCACCCTTAACCGTTGATCAGCAACAGTCCACACCCGGCTCGCGAAGTCATTAGACGCGCCCACAATGTACGCGCCAGTCGAGTCAAAATCCACAGACATCACGCCTGCGTTAGAACCGACTAAGGCTCCTCTGCTTTCGACTGTACCAACTATGGAATAAATACTTATATTACTATGTTAATGTATATTTGTACAACAAAACTGTGATTGAGAAATGAATAGAAATAGCTCGAAGCTTCTCTTTGTACAATCCTACTTATGAATTCCTCACTCGACCAGTATAGATGATCATAGTTAAAGAATGTTCCTTGTAAAAATTCAGTTCGATGCTGACTTATAGTGGAACAAATAACTTAGTAGCTCAGTGTTCATCATACTGATTTCTAAGTGTTCACTGGTTTCAAATTGCGAAGCTATTATTTATCATCATAGTTAACCTTGACGAGGAAGCTCCAACAAATATGGTGTTCATTTCTTGAAATAATAGCCCATACTAACTACTCTGGACACACAAGTAGGTGACGGCTGCCTCAGAAATCTCGCACTGTAGACATTTTAAGGGATCACTGTAATTGGACAGATTTTCGACTACAAATAGGTCGTCAGAGATTCGTGCATTTTCTCAGACCTCTCATCTAATGAATCAATCAAATCATAAAGGAGTTAAAGTTCACCTATTATGCAATATTCAAACATCACACGAATTATCTGTTTTGAATCTGTAATTTTTCGACATGGCTTTGTAATAGTATATGAGAATAAATACCCGTAAGTATGAAAATAGAATCAACCAAATTATTTCAAAAAAGGCCTATAAATTACTACAGTCACTGCTGTAAATAAGTACAATCATTGCAAAATAAGAATATGAGTATTTTAACGTGTGTGAAGTCACTAGCCATCAAAGCTCGGAGTAATTTTGAAGTTATTTACTTTCACACAAAAATTATGAACATGTCAAAAGGTATTTAATATTAAATAAAAAAAACGTAAGTTTAAACACAACTAGGCAATTATTTTGAGACGAAGTAATGTGTCAAGTACGGTTTTATTGGTCCTCTTGCACCAGTCTTGCCAGTCGTGAAAATCGTGAAAGTTATTTGTTCAATCATTATTTTTTTTTACATCGGATTTGCAGATATAGTTTAATAATATTTTTGTGAACTTATCACTCACAAAGTATACATACATATCACACAAAGTTGAAAAATATATACACATAATACACACTTGTATTATGTGTAAATATTACATCCAAGGTACTTCTAATGATCGATTATTGGAATATCGTAACCGAGTAATCAATTATGCTTGGTTAATATGGTTTCAAACTGTCATAACTCCACGGCAACATGCCTATTGACGCAATATTGTAACCATGCTTCGTTGCATTTTTTGTTGCGGGATTAATTAATTATTTGGACAAATATTAACCAGAAATTAATTATTAAGTCTATTTCAATATTATACTTATCGTTGTGGTATGCAAATAACTTTATAGTTATCTGTCTTTAGGTAACCAACCCTTTAGTTTCTTGTTTGATTTTTTGTACAAAGTTACTTGCTATGATAAACGTCTTTTTAAGACATCGAGATTGCCAAATCGAGAAATCTCAAAACAGGCTTCTTATGCGTCGACTTGCAATGGGATTTGCATTCCTTACGGAGGAATATGCCAACTTTTTCTCCAAATGACAATCTCATGCACATGCAAGAAGAAAAATATTCCCATTTACTCCCTTACATTTAATAACGAAGCCATATTTAGTGAAAGAATTTTTTATGCCAAAATCTTTTATTTCAAAAAATGCGTTAATATGAAAAGGCGATGAAAATTTTCGGTGACAAAGAAGAGAAATTTTCACAAACATTTACTTACTTTTGGACACATCCCAAAGCTTGACTTTTCTATCAGCACCTCCTGTAGCTACTATTCGATCTGTAGGACTCCATTTGACAGCATTCACTTCTCCATCATGAGCGTCCTTTTCACAAATAAAAGAAGGTATAAAATCTTTACGGAATGTTTTAATGTGTCGCCGCGAAAGCCTTGTGGTTGAGAGATCTGCTTCCAAATTAGAAAGCCCGAATTCGAGCCCCTGTGTACAAATTTATATTATCGTTGCTCTGAATACTAAGATGATAAAAGAAGCTATAAGCTCTGGTCAAAAGCGGATCACATTAAAACTAGATCTCTGACCAACTAAATAAATTACGATCGTGAGAGCTATGTAATACATTCTAAGGTAATGATGAAACTATCACAAAAAAATAAATAAAGGTTCGTTTAAAAGAAAGCAGATAGGCGATAGTACTTCCAGGCACCTGGCGCCTAAGGTTGAATAACTTAGGTTTGGTACATTTCACATTGTTATTTTGAGATAAGAAAAAATGGTCGATTATCATAAGCGCCAAACGCGAAGAAACCGAAATAATAGTTTCAATTCAAATCGTTAATATGAAAAGGCGTTGAAAATTTTCGGTGACAAAGAAGAGAAATTTTCACAAACATTTACTTACTTTTGGACACATCCCAAAGCTTGACTTTTCTATCAGCACCTCCTGTAGCTACTATTCGATCTGTAGGACTCCATTTGACAGCATTCACTTCTCCATCATGAGCGTCCTTTTCACAAATAAAAGAAGGTATAAAATCTTTACGGAATGTTTTAATGTGTCGCCGCGAAAGCCTTGTGGTTGAGAGATCTGCTTCCAAATTAGAAAGCCCGAATTCGAGCCCCTGTGTACAAATTTATATTATCGTTGCTCTGAATACTAAGATGATAAAAGAAGCTATAAGCTCTGGTCAAAAGCGGATCACATTAAAACTAGATCTCTGACCAACTAAATAAATTACGATCGTGAGAGCTATGTAATACATTCTAAGGTAATGATGAAACTATCACAAAAAAATAAATAAAGGTTCGTTTAAAAGAAAGCAGATAGGCGATAGTACTTCCAGGCACCTGGCGCCTAAGGTTGAATAACTTAGGTTTGGTACATTTCACATTGTTATTTTGAGATAAGAAAAAATGGTCGATTATCATAAGCGCCAAACGCGAAGAAACCGAAATAATAGTTTCAATTCAAATCGTTAATATTATGTAATCAATAATTTCACCACAGTAAGAATATTATCTTCACTACAGTAGCACAACGGGCGCTACAGCCTCCCGTGTATCTGATGGTACTTTTGCTGTCATACGCAGATAAGCAATGGTTTTCGTAAAATGGGGGATTAATTAATTGATTATTATTATAACGTACTAATTTGCTGACAGGAATAGGCAAATACATTACGTTTATGTTGCATTCCCAGTATAATAAACACTAAACTATATAATATATTCGGATTCGGATGAACAATTTAATCATAAAAAAATTAGAGACAACATAAGCATGGTCGTGATTTAAATTCGTATTTCTTTAGTAAGGTAAATAATTTGCAAAATATTTTTAGAGATGTCCTTCGGGCTACATCACATACACATATACATACATAATTAGTATAGTTTTTATTCTATTATAAATCATTAGTTCCGTAAAATAATCCGTTAAGAGATATGAATAATCATAGACAGATTCGAAATATTACAAAGGTGCTCGACAAGTTTGTGCGCGATAGACCCGCGGGGTGACAAACGTTGGCGGTGACGAGATTTCGAGTTGGCGGTATTCTAGATTTTGGCGGGGACGGGTACGGGACGGTAGCGGTAAAATAGCTGGACGCTTTAGGTAGTCTGTAGTTTGCAGTGATCATATTATAGATCACTCCAACCATTATATCAGATTTTACGCACTACATATCCTCGCATAATAATACCGATTACTGCCAAGAATGATTCGCGTCGCTATTGACATTAAAAAGCATGCTAACTTCAATAGAGAAATTGGCTTGGTACTGTCAACTGCCTGTAATTAATAAAACTAAATTCAATTACACGCACAAGCACGACCTCGAAGACACTGTGAGCTCATACTGCGTAGATCGGACTAAAAATTATTAATTAGGAAGGTGATCGGGTTAAATATCGCATCCAAATGTCATACACCACCGTTCCCTGTGACAACGGTTGCTGAAAACCGCCCGAAACGTCGAGAATAAAAAACAGAAAATTAAATGAGAAAAAACTCCGCTACGAAGCTACCCGTCACGCTCTATGTCATGTACAGGTAATTGCGAATTGAAAAGTTAGTTGCGAGAATCAGTATGGCTACTCTGAGTTGTGACAAATGGAAATCCGTAATCCTCCGCCTTGTCCTAAGGATAATAGGCGTGATTCTTATAATGTAGATATATAGAGTAAGATTTTTAAACGTGGCAGAGCCAAGCGGCGTCTTTAGCTGCTGCTCGACCGGGTTTATACCATGACCTCGCAAAATACCGGCGTTAAGTAAAGGCATCTTGTGCTTCTGCGTTTCGTTCGGTGAGTGAGGTAACCGGAGACACACTCCCCTCCCCCTCTCAATCCCCCTCCTCATTCTCTCTCCCATCTCCCAAATACCCTTAAAGGCCGGAAACGCATCGGCAACTCCTTTGGTGTTGCAGATGTACTTGGGCGACGGTAATCACTTACCATCCTGTGAACCGATTGCTCCTTTGCCGCCTTTCTTATAAAAAAATTAATCTACTTACAAATCTTAAAGCAACTTTTGATGGCAGCGATGTTGCGTAAAAAGGCAGAGAATCCATTATTTTGTCTTCAGCAGAGCTACCTCCTGAGCCTCCACTACTTCTACCACCTCCTTCCCTCGCAGCTTCTTCTAATTCTTTGCGGACTTTGTCGCTTTTCTTCCTGTAAAAAGTAATTAATAATTAAGAAACATCAAATGAATACCATAAACCCCTTTTGCAGCCCGCATTTTAAAATCCACCAAGACAAGCTATTCCTTGATCCAACGCAATGAATAAGCACCATGAGCTGCCATTTCAGATAAAACATTCAAAACAAATTTAAAAATCCAATACACACAATATAACCAGTGACATTCTAACCACACGGACTTAGCACGCCATACAAAACAATGTCAAAATAAGGCATGCACGCATCTTTCGGATTAACCTATTTATACTAGGTTGATCACTGCGTTTTAGTTATTTCAAATTTTTTTTTTCAGCGTAATCTTCTAACTTAATACACCTTGAATAACGTTTTGAAAGATGCTCAACTTTCTTGGAGAAAAGGCTTGGTCCTGGGCATCGAAAAAGGCTTCCACACATGACCTCATCATCTCCATTAAATTTTATGGCACGCAAGTGCTTTTTCAAATTGATAAAAAAGTTAAAATAATTTCGTATAATAAATCATACAGTTGCTAGGTCCGGAGAAAATGGCGAGTGCCAGTCGCTGCCGTCCGTGCAGCGTCAACCAAAATTCAGCCAGTTTTAGTTGATGCTGCACGGATGGCAGCGACTGCAACACCTGGCCGGCCTGGCACCTACACTGTCATGATGATAAATCACTCTGGCACTAAACTTGCCTCGTTGTTTAGTTTTTATCTGATGATACATAACACTCTCCGGTTATTGTCTGTCCTTAAGTCGATCATGCCAGCGAAGGCAGATACCTTGAATCTATTCGTTGGCTGGGAGCACGATATTTTTCAGGTCTTACTTTAGTTTTCGTCTTCAGGTAAAAATTATGAACCAACGTTTCATCAACGCTCACGAAACGTACTCAAAAAGGTTCGGGTGTTCATCAATAATTACAAAACTTTGCTTTGAAATGTGAATTCATGCTTTCTTTTGTACATCTGTTAACGTTCGTGGAACCCAACACACGGCTACTTTTTTGAGTATTAAGGTATGAGTTAAAATTCGTTAAACTGTTCCAAACAAAAACTTGTATGTACATGTACACACGACGATCTTTCTTAACCATTTCTTTTTTTTATGTTTTCTTCAATAGCGAAACCACGTCGTTTTGTATTAAAATAATTCAAGCAGAAATATGTAATAAGCGCACGAACTTCGATTTTCTCCATTTTGCACACGAATCAAATTCCCGCCATATATCAATGAAAAAAAATGAGGTACAATTTTTTCTTATTATTGCGATGGCTTCTAATTACTTAATTTAAGATCTCAACAACACATAATGCATCCCTATTACTGAATATAAAGTCTCCGATTCCAAAAACTTATTGATCAACCTAGTATATTGTTTTAACACGTAAAACTGGTATCATGAACAATCGACCTATGTCAATACCTTGAGAGTCATAGTTTTATGCCGTCCCACAGATATTCATTCACTAATTGTGCTTTACAGCGTGTTTAAGCACAGTCCATGCGTTTAGAATGTCATTGCATAACAGATCACATGCAAATTTCATCAAGTGCTTTCATCTTTCATCGAAAGGCTTGTATTGTAACGGATATACTATGCCATATTTACAATATATAATATATAATAATTACTTCAATTTTATAATCAAGTAAAAATGGAGTTCTACCATATTATTATATCTACATATTGATAATATTCAAACTTTAAAATGTAATCAATATGAGTACTCATATTTAATTTATATACAAACATGAATATAACATCCCGCCGTCTATAAACGAAAGCATGTTCTAGCAATATTTAGCCAGTATCCAATTTTAATAATTTATTAAATTACGACTAGTTTATGCACCCTTTCTTCTCCGACTAGACCTTTTCTTCTCTGAGTCCTTAAAACACTTATCATAAAAGTGTCAATGACCAAGATCACAGGTTCATGCGTGTAAATCTATTCACATCGCTATGAAACCATAGGGGTTCAATTTCTACTGGTGTATAGGTGTAGTAAATTTTATACATTTTATTGCCGTTTAGAAGCAAATTATTATCGGTAAACCAATGAACTAATTTTAACATTGCATTATTCACCTCGTCGTGTGTTATAAGTACTCATTTAATTCTAAAGAATAATGAAGTATATAGAATACTATATCATTAATATCCCCTACAAAGTAAGGCAAGTCATTTATGTAAGTAAGAAATAGGAAAGGGCCAAGAACCGAGCCCTGCGAAACACCTATTGTTATATTCGACCCGGAAGAACACTCTCCATTAATGAACAACTGAAAAAAATGAAAGAACAACTGAAAACAATGAAAGAACAACTCTTTTAATTCTATTACTTAAATTCGAGATTATAATCTTAAGCGGTGTACTTCTTTTGCCATAATGATGCAGTTTCCTGATCAGTGTTTCATGGTGCACACAATCGAAGACACACCGGCATTGGTTGTAGAGCGACCCCTTGTAAAACAAAATTGATAATGGTGTATCAGTTTATTGAAATTAGAGTTCCTTAAAAATTGATCCAAAATATTTTTTTCAAAAAGTTTACTAAATGTTATCAACACTTAGTAAACATTTATTTTTACTTATACCAAAATTGGTCTAAAATTAAAGGGGTCCAAAGTATCATTAAAAATAATGAAATTAAAAAAATGTTTTCTTTTAATACTGCGGGCGACTGATACAAGTACGTATATTACATTCAGTTTGCCTTACGAAATCTCTCATACATAGCGTTTATCAAAAATACAATAATTTTATTTCGGCCAATGAATGGTAAATGCTGTTAGCCTATAATACGTCCTACTACTAAGTGTAGGCCACAGCTCATATTAAAGAGGATTTAGGAGTCTTGAAGAGTTCGCCACGCTGTCCCCAGTTGGTCTACGCTGGCCTACATCACATAATCCATGATTTGTTGAATTTTTTAGATACGTAAGTTTTTGTACGATATTTTAGACGACGCTTAAGATTGCGATTCCCAATTTTAAAGGCATCGACACCGGTGATTCAATAGAACTCGTGGACCATAAAATTAAAGAGCGATGAACAGAGCTACCATAACTTTCGGTTAAAATAATACTATAGCCAATATATTTTAAAGGTATATAATACCTCGAAAACTTAAACCTCTATAGTGTTGTGGCAACCTCTATAACTTAAAGTATCTAAGTGTCATTCAGTGGCTCATTTTTAGGCAATGTGCAAGTAAAAGCGTGTATGTAGATTTATTGCTTTATTTTTCTTCCTTACACTTGTTACGTAATCTTGATAATCTTGGATACTTTAAATTGTTACGTAATCTTGATAATCTTGGATACTTTAAATTGTTACGTAATCTTGATAATCTTGGATACTTTAAATTGTTACGTAATCTTGATACGGATTAAATTGTTACGTAATCTTGATAATCTTGGATACTTTAAATTGTTACGTAATCTTGATACGGATTAAATTGTTACGTAATCTTGATACGGATTAAATTGTTACGTAATCTTGATAATCTTGGATACTTTAAATTGTTACGTAATCTTGATACGGATTAAATTGTTACGTAATCTTGATACGGATTAAATTGTTACGTAATCTTGATAATCTTGGATACTTTAAATTGTTACGTAATCTTGATAATCTTGGATACTTTAAATTGTTACGTAATCTTGATACGGATTAAATTGTTACGTAATCTTGATAATCTTGGATACTTTAAATTGTTACGTAATCTTGATAATCTTGGATACTTTAAATTGTTACGTAATCTTGATACGGATTAAATTGTTACGTAATCTTGATAATCTTGGATACTTTAAATTGTTACGTAATCTTGATACGGATTAAATTGTTACGTAATCTTGATAATCTTGGATACTTTAAATTGTTACGTAATCTTGATAATCTTGGATACTTTAAATTGTTACGTAATCTTGATACGGATTAAATTGTTACGTAATCTTGATACGGATTAAATTGTTACGTAATCTTGATACGGATTAAATTGTTACGTAATCTTGATACGGATTAAATTGTTACGTAATCTTGATACGGATTAAATTGTTACGTAATCTTGATACGGATTAAATTGTTACGTAATCTTGATAATCTTGGATACTTTAAATTGTTACGTAATCTTGATACGGATTAAATTGTTACGTAATCTTGATAATCTTGGATACTTTAAATTGTTACGTAATCTTGATAATCTTGGATACTTTAAATTGTTACGTAATCTTGATAATCTTGGATACTTTAAATTGTTACGTAATCTTGATACGGATTAAATTGTTACGTAATCTTGATACGGATTAAATTGTTACGTAATCTTGATACGGATTAAATTGTTACGTAATCTTGATACGGATTAAATTGTTACGTAATCTTGATACGGATTAAATTGTTACGTAATCTTGATACGGATTAAATTGTTACGTAATCTTGATACGGATTAAATTGTTACGTAATCTTGATAATCTTGGATACTTTAAATTGTTACGTAATCTTGATAATCTTGGATACTTTAAATTGTTACGTAATCTTGATACGGATTAAATTGTTACGTAATCTTGATACGGATTAAATTGTTACGTAATCTTGATAATCTTGGATACTTTAAATTGTTACGTAATCTTGATACGGATTAAATTGTTACGTAATCTTGATACGGATTAAATTGTTACGTAATCTTGATACGGATTAAATTGTTACGTAATCTTGATACGGATTAAATTGTTACGTAATCTTGATAATCTTGGATACTTTAAATTGTTACGTAATCTTGATACGGATTAAATTGTTACGTAATCTTGATACGGATTAAATTGTTACGTAATCTTGATAATCTTGGATACTTTAAATTGTTACGTAATCTTGATACGGATTAAATTGTTACGTAATCTTGATACGGATTAAATTGTTACGTAATCTTGATAATCTTGGATACTTTAAATTGTTACGTAATCTTGATAATCTTGGATACTTTAAATTGTTACGTAATCTTGATACGGATTAAATTGTTACGTAATCTTGATACGGATTAAATTGTTACGTAATCTTGATAATCTTGGATACTTTAAATTGTTACGTAATCTTGATACGGATTAAATTGTTACGTAATCTTGATACGGATTAAATTGTTACGTAATCTTGATAATCTTGGATACTTTAAATTGTTACGTAATCTTGATACGGATTAAATTGTTACGTAATCTTGATAATCTTGGATACTTTAAATTGTTACGTAATCTTGAGCAAATTCAGCAATACAAAATGTAAGAAAACAATTGAATGCAAAATTGTTTCAAAATGCAGAACAACAAACTTCATACACATGCAAAACGAGCGATCCAAAATGCTGTAAAAATTGCAAATGTTAATCTACAATCGATTTTGATTATCTTTTGTGCCACTTCTGCACAAAATTGGCGCTTAAAGTTCAAAAGAGTATATGTAAATACCTTTTAGGTCAAATACAATGAAATAAAAATGTAGGTAATAAGACAGAGCACTTTTTTTAGCTCTGGTTTTAATAAATAAATCCAGCAAAATTAATTAAAGCTGTATAATACTTACAACATTACACTGAACGTTCTGAATATATTTACACATACAGTACCAAAACTTAAACCATACATCGAAATTACTACATAGTTAATAGTTTAGTTTGAATTTAAATGAAGTATAAACACGAAAACAAAAAAATGTTCTTCCCACTTCCAAATCTGTTTTGATATTTTGTGTATTATATGATTTACAGATATATGCGGGTAATGTGACTGTGTTAAAACAAGTGGAAACATAGGTAAGTATATCATAACATAGTAATTTAGAAACAGACTAAAGTAAAATAGTTAAAGACAAAGTGTGTAACTGACAGTAAAACTGTAACACTGGAAAAGATTACTCCCAAAAAGTATAGATATTGAATATTGTACAATAGAAAATGAGCCAGTTTCAGAGTGCAGTTAGGACATAGAATATACGGGCCATTAAAATGGATAGGTGTCAGCCCTACAAACGCCACAATGCCGTCAAACCACCACATCCTCATTCACATTATGTCAAACTCACCCGAAACTAACTCTACCAAAGGTGTTGATGAAAAACGCAGTAGGGTTGCTTGACCTGTAGAAAAATTACAAAAAAAGCAAACAAAAATATCACAAAGACTTAAGTAAGCTCTAAAGCCACAAAACAAAACCCATTCTATCAAACTATTATCGGTAACTAAATCTAATTTTAAACCGTGAACACAAAATTATTTTTGTCATTTGTCATGTACATTGGTTAGAAAAGTAATTACTTATTTGATAAAAATATAACTAAAAGCACCAGTTAAGTACATCACAAATGATTTTTTTTTTGCTGTGCAGTGCTTATAAAATTTGTAATTCTTTAAATATTAGGGCTGAAATGTCAGCAACATTCACTAAACTACTTACTAATTAAACAATGAGCCAAGTTATTGACCAAAATGCCCCAGGCAGAAAATTTAAGAACAATGTGCATTTAGTTAATCCAAATAAACAAAAAAGGTGCGTACTATTTTTTTATATATTTAATAATGTGAAAATAAAAATGTAATGGTTTCTGTGAATTTTTGTCCGTAAATTTACATAGCATACTAAGTTTTAAATATTTATTAATATTATAAAACTATTTTAGAAGTCAGTTAGTTATCAACAGATGGGAGGAAATTTTAATAATAAAATTAAAATATAACTTACTTCAGAAAATGTTCATTTTCTTCATTCATTTTATCGGCGTCTTTAGCTTTGTATTTAATGAGTCTTTCTACCAAAGATCGATTTTCATCCTGAAACCAAATGCACAGACATAAGTTTTTAAATAATTTACTAAATTATTCTGTACGAGAAAATTTGTTTACCCGATTACGCATTTTTAATATCAAAAGTATTTAAGAAATAACAGATTACTTAAAATGTTTAGACTAGTGCAAACACTATGGCATCAAAGTTTTGACTGGGCTCTATTCATGAATTCATGATGTTACTCCTCCGTATACCACGTCTATGTATAAACATGATAAACACAGCGATAATCACACGAGAGTCGTAAAATATACAGGTTGATACATTTTAGGCCAGCGAAAAGACATCGTTAATCAATGTTAATGGAATGAAACACCGTTCCCATTTTTTAATAGATATTTAGTTAGAGGCTACGAGATACTGAGAATTAATTGCAAAATTTCAATTCAATTAACCAAATTTGGAATTATAATTTTAATTTTCACGAACGTTTTTTTCGTAAATTATATTTTCGTATTATTTTCGCGCAGAATCCGAATCAGTACTAAGATCTAACGAGATGATTATTCTTGAAAAATCGCATGTTTTTCCACTATACGTTCTTTAGGGCATGTAAAAATTTCAACTCGAGAACGCATTTGAGCTCTAGATATTATTTAAATAGAATTCACTTAATCATAATTTATAGATGTTACGTAACTGTGACTTATCCAATCGAAAAGATAATATATAACAAAATCATAACTGAAGAAACTTAAGTAAACATTAAAATCCAAATATAAAGTATTCCGCGAATCTATACTAAAAAAAAAATTAATCGACCTTTGATGTTATTGAAAATTTTGTGCGTATAGAAATTAAAATAATAATCATGCTGAATATGATGGGCAAATCGACTCAACTTGGCATATTGCCACAATTCCAATGATGCAATAAAATATTGAAGTTCCAGCTGAGTAGACGAACTTTTAACGACGACGAATACGTGTAAGCAGCGCCATCAGCGAGAGCAGTGGAACGCGCTTTACGTTTTCAACAAATATTAGGTGAGGAATACGAATTCACAATAAACTTTTGTATCGAAATATACGCAAGTCTGTCTTGCGTAGACTGAATGTCCCGTCCAGATAACGCATTCCAATCCCAAACTGCTATGCCAAGTATAATTTATAACGCGTAAACAACAACATTTCCATCCGATTTTTTTAATAAAAGATAAAGAGATAAAGATTTTATTAAAGATATGAATTACACTTATAGCCTATAGAAAAATAGCTTTTCTTGAATGCATATTTACCCCGAATGTTTTCTTCTATATCATATTAATACGTGAACATTAAAAATTCAAGTACATACCTCCTTTTATTATTTGTTATAAAAGGAGAAGAATGAATCTTATATTATTCGAAACGCAATGTGGCACAGACGCACACAAAAAAGAAAAATCAAGTGTCAATGTTGCCGTTAAGACAGGTAAAATAAAGTGATCATACATTTTTTTCCATACAAAACGCTTTAACTCCTAAAACAAATTTTTAAAAATGTTACTAATTACTCGAGTTCGAAAAACTCCGCGGTTTTAAAGTGTTTCTCATTCAAGGTATCCTTGTATAAGATTAATGAATAAAAAAAATTGATATTTAATTGGCATGTCTAGAATAAATGCCAAGACTGGTGCTGATATCGTCAGTACTACAGAGTTTTTGCTAAAATAGTATTTATTACGCGAGCTGAACTGCAGGCAACGGCTGGTTTACAGTATTTACTATAAAAATATTTATGTTTTTTATTTATTTCTACAACCTCAACATCGTATAATCAAACAATATCCTGTACTCAAAAATAATTAGTATTTACCTGAGCTTTTCTTAATTTTTCTTCGATAGCCGCAAAAGCGATTTGTAATGCCTGGTGTTCATCCCTTAACATTTGGTTAAGTCCTTGTAACTCCATCATATTTGTTTCATACATTTGTATTTCAGCTCTTAGTGATGCTATTAATGCAGTGTTTTCTGAAATTCTAAAAAAAATGTTTATTAGTATACAGAACACGTAGGTAATATAGTTATTAGAATCATTCATTGGTTTAAAGTTTAACTAAAATTTAGAGGATCTCTTTTTAAATGCGTATTTTTTGTACCAGTTCACTGTTTTTATTTATGGGAAAGACGACAAACGAGCAAGTGGTTCACCTGATGGTAAGTGATTACCGTCGCCCACATACATCGGCAACACCTTAGGTGCTGCAGGTGCGTTCCCAGCTTTTAAGGATATTTGGGAGATGGGAGGGAGGAAAAGGAGAGGGATAGGGAGGGGGAGTGGGGCTCCGGTTACCTCATTTACCGAACGAAACGCAGAAGCACAATATGCCTCTACTTCACTCCGATATTCTGCGAGGCCGTGGTAGCAACCGGGTCGAGCCGGCCCATTGGAGCAGCAGCAAAAGCCGCCGCTTGGCTCTACCACGGGGTATAAACTCACTGACTCACTTATAAAAACCTACTGCATCATTCGTTTTGACCTAATCTTTAAATCTTGCCAGTTCGCAGCCCTCCAGAGGCGAATATTTTTATGATGTTCGATAAATGTTTGTAACCGAGTCACTTAAAAATATACCCATATATTTAAATGTGTAATTGAAATTTATGTAGGAATTTATTTATTTAGTTATTTATATATATATTACTTATCTTATCCCCATCCAGTAACGGGAACACAGAGAATCATAGTTTAGGACTGGATGATATTGTTCAATACATAATATTATTATTATCAATAATAACTCCATTAAGGAGATATGTTTCCATTAAAATAAGATTAAACGAGATTACAACTGTTTGAATAGTTAAAAGTTGTTATGTATGCATATTATGTTGGAGTTATGTTTTTAAATTGAATTCAATAATACTATAAACATACCATTGTTATTAACCGTATTGAATAATATTCATCATTATATATTTATTTTCATTAAAAAATTAATAATGGAAATTTAGATTTTATTTTATCAAAAATTTTAAGTATATAGGTAGTGTCTAAAATAAATTCTTAACTATCGGATCGTATTCGGCTTGGCCAAACGATTTCAAGAAGAATGTTAAAGATTAACGATAAATAATGAAGTATTGGAGAATAGTTTGCCATCCTAATCCTAAAAGTTAACAGATTTCAGGGGCTTCTCAATAAGATTCTTCAGTACACTAATTGAGTACAGTTAGCAAAGCATGTATTAAACTACTGTAAACTATCTGTATAAAACACAGTGCAAATGTTTGTTCAATGCACAATTTATTGATTTCAGGTTTTTATGCAGCAAATACCAATAAACCATGAAGAGACCTTTGCCCAGCATTGAGATGCAATAGGTATGTATGTATTCACTATTTCCAAATATTACTCCACTCATTCCACTATTAGTAAAAGAATTTCACACTAAATGTCAATAAGGTCGCATTCAATATAAGTAGATGTATAACATAAGTAACAGGAGTTGAAGAATAAAGTTGCGGTTTAAATTAGTTGGGTACTAATTTAAATTATTTGAATAAAATTAATTAATTAAACCATGGTCCAAGATTCTTGATTATACCTTTTTTTTACTCAAAACTGTTACATTCTGAATTCAAAAATGTTATAACACTGTATTGTTTGGCTTTCAATTATTTTTACATTCAGTATTTTGAGATAAACCATGTTTACCTCAAAAATTTCAGTAATTTTCGAATACGATTAACGATTGACATACTCTAACGCAGCAGAGACTCTCAATATCAATGCTGCGTTTGGAGGGGATACGACTAACGAACGCACTGTGAGTTTTTGGTTTACTTGCTTTCGTAGCTCCTCTACTTTTGACTTGAAGTTAACACTAGATTTGACACTAAGATAAATAACTATGAATTAAAAGCGATGGAGGAAACCGATCCTTATCAAACAACCATGGTTTGACGTTTACCCACAATATAAATAAAAATCTCGAGATATGGATACCTCATGAATTAACTGATATACATAGAGGAGTACGCGGATGTTTTGTAGGTACAGAAACTAAGGAATTTTGGACAGAATTGTGGCGGAAAAGTGGATTCTCTACAGTAATTGCAATCGAAAAATGCTGATCAAATGCCGGAATAATGCGCTAAAGCGAAGCTCATCCATAGAAAAGTAATAACTAATCATTTCGTGGTGTTACACGTATATCACTATATTATCACTATAGCTTTTTGAGATTGACTGTATCAATAACAGCAGATGTCTATTTTAACTAACTTCGAACAATGGTGGCCAAACACTCAGAGAAATACCCCGACACGTCAGTCGACCTTCGCCATTATTGCTACAAGATAACGCAAGACCTAACACTGTTCTACAAACTATTTTAACATTTCAAGACCTGAAGATAGAAACCATATGCTATCCTCCGAACTCGCCAGATCTGTCTCCAACCGATTACCATATTTTTTCGCAGTTTGAACAATTTCTTAAAGCATAGCAAAGGTATAAATTAAAATCACAGAAATGCATAGGTAATGATGTTAAATACTTTGATTAAATAAATATTTTTTTTCCTAGAAAAAAAGTATTTATCAATGAAAACCGTAATTTAACACTTAAAACCCTAATATAACAATGACATATTTAATAAGCTAGACTAACAGAATATCCTTTGCTTGCAGGTTTTTTTCCAGGTCATGAACTCTTGCATTTAAATTGATTATCTGTTGGGCACTTTCGCCACGGCGTCTGTGCAAAGATGTTAACTCTTCTTGCTGAGCTAAAATTTTTTGTTCTAAAGCTTGAATCCTTTCATTGCTAGCTCCACCTGAAATTTTATAACATTTTTGAATCAATTCAATATTCTAATTTAGTGAATAAGTAAAATTTTATTAAAAGAAGTATTATAAGAATATTTTACAATGAGTCTACAGTTTAATAGAATATTCAAAAATATTAGGTTTAGTAGAGCTCTTCTGTCAGCGGGTCTATTCCATCTTTTAGCTACACATTCCTTATAGAAATAAATAACAAGAAAAAAAAATTAAAACTTAGGCGTCATCTCTATTTTGAAAATAGCTTCTTAGGAAGAACTAAATATCTATCTATGTGTCATGTGACCAACAGCATCTAATTTTACTAAGTAACCTGCTGTTAATACAAATCTGACAACCGCAACACTAGGGAACCAGCAATATTATTGTCGAATTGAAGAAGTTCACCCATGGGCCTTCAGGTCTTATTCAAATTTATCTCCTTAATCAGAGACTCAAAGGAGATTGCTAGATTAGTTTTTAATTTCACGGTAGATGACTCATGAAATGCTTTGGGGGCAATTTGACAGATTCGTCATGTGCAAACTCTTATAATTCCTCCTGATATTAGCTAATCTCATAGTGTCCTAATTTTGCAAAGTCTTGGTAAGATTACATATCACTCTACTCGTAACCTATTGAACATATCATGATCTGCACACATTATTGCATTGCATATTTGACCATGGATGTTCAATATTATGAGTGGCAAAAAAGTGCTTGTGTGTGTAGTAATTTGTGTGTACAGTATCAGTAGAGCAGCAATTCATGTAAGCAAAATATAAAAGATTTAATGATTTCTAGTATTTCTAGTGTTTATGAACATCTAAATTTTCTAGTAGTAGTGGTAGGCTACCACGGCTAAATGTATAGTGGTCAGGGCCGTGGTGGTCATTCAAAGAGCGCAAGTGATCTGGGTTCGTTCCCTGTTCCTGGTACCATTAAATTTGTTAATAGCAAGTTTAAGTGCTGTATTTACCACATGCTTGGCAGTGAAAAAAAAATCGTGTGGAAATCTGTATATCGCAGAAATAATGAGAAATTTTATTCAGGGACATGTGAGAAGGAGGCCTTTGCCCTGCAGTGTATATTCAGGCTGCTACTTTTATACAGATTTCAATGTAACAATTATTTATCGTTATCAATAGATTTTATATTATTATAGTCGGGTGCTACCACCTACTTGGGATCCTGTAATAAATTAAATCCTAGGCCTAGTTACCACTGCACAACCTAAAGATATTGTAACTTTAACTACTTCTTCTGCTCAGATCAGACCAAAAATTCATAATTAAGAAGCTAATGGTAGCCAGTTAAACTATGGCATCACAATGACAACTGTAAAGCCACTGAAATGTTGGGAAAAAAGTTAAATTAAACACATTAAAATCCATAATTTCATTTCAATATGTAATAGATGTAATGACCTGTATTTCATTTTGATACTGAATACAATTTTGGTCCAGGTTCACCGTGATTAAATTTGATCTATCCTGTGAGTGATAGACATTCACTTAAGTCGCATAGTTGCGTTGACTTTTATGATGTGAAGTACAAACCTGCATTTGATAGTACACTTTCAGTGCTAGTGTATCTTATCCTTTCATTAAGTAAAGTTAACTGAAGATTTTCATTTTTCAATGTATTTACATTATCAAACAGTCTGCTCTCTGGAAAGAAAATAATATACTCAATACAACAAAGGGGAATAAAATTAATAAACTGCATCATCTTCACTTGCAAGATATTCAATGCTGTCTTAAGAAAACTCATAACAGAGATCAAAGGTATTCCATGTCAATTTCTATTGTCTCAACACATATCACTGACAAAAATCATTCAAATCAATTTTAATCAAATTCTTTTGGAATTTGGATATTACATACAATTACAATACAAATCAAAGGTATATTTGATATTTCTTCCCAGTATTATAATAATTTTATAATTATAATATTAGGGACAAGAAAGATCGTTTTATTTATTATAATAATGTCAAAATTATTAATTTTAATCAAGTCATAAAATATTAATTTTAAAAATTAATTATAAGAACAGCAATAAATTTTTTACATATATCTTATTAATTCAATTCATAAATTCAGTTTGGCCCTTTAAGAGTGTTTGTGCAACAAACATACAAATTACCACATTTGTTATAATAACAAGAACACACAGTATAAGCAAATTACAAATTTAGTGGTTAGTGAATGTATATTCCTGTAAAATAAGTCTTTTAGAAAAAATAAGTAATGTACATTATGTTTTTAATATTCAGTCCTCAAAATGGTAAACTTAACAGTAAACTAATACCTATTTGTAAACAGAAATTTTAGAAACATGTCTGTAATGAGTATATTGATATGTATTCTTTGGGATAGTGTAAGATGTAGATAATAAATAATGATAACGCATTGTTTATTTTAACGTGAAAGGTAATGTCAATATATACAATAGGAACAAAGAGGTTATGTTACTTACGAAATGCGATTATATCTTGAAATGCAGTTGTTTCTCTTTTATTTCTTAACTGTAATTGATTTACAATGCTATCTCTCCATGGTCCACCTTCCATTTTAAATCAAAATATTCAATCATTTATCGAAATAATATCTTTTCGACCCCTTATATCAAAACAAACCAATGTCATAACGAAATGATTATAGATAAATACAATCTTTCATCTCTGAAACATATTTACGAACTCAAAATATTGTGTGACTAAGAAAAAAGTTTATATTTACTTATATCAACAAATTAAATGGTATATTTACGTTCGTAAACATTTTTCTATTCTACTATGATAAGTTTATAACTGTCAAACAAACATCAAAATTGACAATTGACATATAAAAGTTTTTATTAGTTTTTTGTTAAAATAAGTTCGAAAGACAACGTAATACATCTTATCTCGGGCACTGAACCTTATATGGCAATAGTGGTTAACTATCTGCCAGTGTTAAAGTGATATGAGTATTTTCTGATATTAATTCCATCGATCTTGAAATCTTGTTTAAGATGTAAACTATAGTTTAATTTTACCGAATACCTGTTGAACAGATGCCCCCAGAAAGAAAAATTAAGTTTTTCGCCTCTCAATTTGATTTCTAGTTACTGCATACATTAACACTGGCGATATTTATGTTATACATGCCAGTATACATTATATATGCCAATTCTGTATATCATTATTATAAATCAAGACTCGGAATATGCAGAAATAACAACATTTTATTCAAGTCTTCACCATTACGTCCGAGTTCGCGCTAAAAGTTCAATATTAGTTACATAATCTCATAAAAATAAGATATTTAATAAATTTGTAAGGGAATTAACTTTCTCTATTAAGAACACAAAAAAAAAATTCACCACACCATATCCATAGGATATGTAATCCATCTTTGTGCAATATGTGAAAATGGCGGCAACTTTAACATATTACACTACCGCTAAATTAAAAAAATTGACAAATTAACTTAATAAAAAATAACAAAATAGTTAAATAAATTATTATGTTATTTAAACTAGGAATAATTTTACTTAATTATGTATTATATTTATACATAATTGACTGTTACATTTACAATAATTACAATCTAAAAGCTTAGCCTAATGGGCAGAGCGTTGGCTTTAGTTTTTAAGAACGCGTGTGACCTGGGTTCGATATTTATTGTTAATAGAAATTTTAAGTATCACGTGGTCGCCGGTGCTGCTGGTGGTGGCTGCATTTTCAAGGAGATTGGTTAAACTTAACCTTTGATCGAGAAAACAACCAACCCTTCTGTTACTGGCGGCTACGACGAGTCGCGGGTATAATTTCTTAAGGAATTGCAACGTTCAGGAATCCCAAGGACCAATCGTCTCTACTGCAAATAACACAAATACACCATCTACTGCCTTCAGCTACCTGTGATGCCTCCCCGGCCTGGGTCGATGTACTTGATATGATCATAATCATAATGTTGTCCGTCAGCTTTTGTTAGTATTTTCTTGGTCAGAGGTGGACTTAAATGGGCTGGGAAGTAGTGTGCAAGGTGCACGATTTTTATAGTACACGAGTTACATAGGTTCGATTCCCAATACCAACACCACAAATATTGCTATTTGAAATTTTACGTGGTGAATTTATTGCTAATTTATACTGTTCGGTGGGTCTAGCATAGAGATATTTGCGGGCTGGAACTATTACTCCACGTAATAATATCTAAGTTTATTACGTTGTTTGTCTTGTCTAGGTATCCTTAAAATCAGAGAGATAAAATCCTTTTCTATAATACGTATATACTTTAAAGTCTTTGCATTAAAGTAAATTTTTTAAAGTAAAATAGATAAATTTATTGTAACTACATTATATATAACAATAAAGTCTAAGCCCTTTAAGTTGTTGCTCATTATTTCTTACCTAACTTACGGGCCTTCTACTCGCGAGTCTCTACCGCCTAAGCTGTTAAGGCCACCGGGCCAACAGCGTATCTACCGTGGGGGTTTTTGTCGGTCCAACATTTTAAATGTTGATCCCGACATAACCCGTCCACGTTAAAATAAAAAAAAAATCTTTTAAAATAAGAGGGAATAATGTTAGCCGAGGAAATGCGTTTTAAAACATTATGATTTTGTGGTTTCTCAATGTTTTAAAATGTTATACTTTGTCTAAAGAAACTCATGAGATTTCAAAATTATCCTATTAAAAAGATTTATTTTTATTTATGTGAAAGGCGGCAAACGAGCAAACGGTTCACCTTATGGTAAGTGATTACCGTCGCCCACGTTCATCTGGAACAGCAGAGATGTTCCAGGTGCGTTGCCTGCCTTTAGGGGTATTTGGGAGATGGAAGGGAGTATGAGGAAGGGGGAAGAGGAGGGGTAGTGGGCCTGCGGATACCTCACTCATTGAAAGAAACGCAGAAACATAAAATGCCTCTACTTCACGGTATTCTGCGAGGCAGTGGTACCAACCCGGTCGAGCCGGCCCATTCGAGCAGCAACAAAAGCCGCCGCTTGGCTCTACCACGTTTAAAATACTTTACTAAGTGTTCGTGAGAAGTTTTGTTACATACTTTTGTATACTAATGCATGTAGCAAAGCTAGTATGGTTTGGAATCCATTTTACCAAAATTCACTCGGAACGTACAGAAAAAGTACAACGAAAATTCTCTGAACGTATTGCCGGCATGGTTAAAGTAATGAATGAACTTAAGTAACTTCTTCATAAGTCGGTATATTACGAAGAAGTTGCTTAAGTTAAGTGCACATTTTTAAATGGATAAGCTTAAAACTAAAAGAGAGCATTTATTACTAATATGTATTTATATACTTGCAAGATTTTGCACAATGCTGTCGGCACTCCACATATTTCAGAAACGGTTAATTTTTCCGTACCATCCAGACCTCTTGATCGAGTATGAACTTTTAGATCTTTCGACTTTAGCCCTTGTTTCATTAAAAAATATATATATTTATATTTAAAATAGATAAAATATATTTTATATAACAAACACATTAAAGAACAGAGATTTAGACGTACATACATACTGACACATAATTCATATATTTATTAAAAAAATAGGTTATATAGGATATCAACGGAATCTTAATAAAAAGTAAAAATTATTTGTATTTTTGATAAACCAATGAGATAATAACCATGAAACTTTAATGTTAAGAAACTCATACATTATTTATTTGATTCGCTATTGCTTCTAAAAATCAATATAGGAAAAACACATATGTAGTTTGAGCCTAATCAAATAGCCCAAGTTGAAGTTAAAATTGAACGAAGTGGGAATCTCGGTCTTGAATAATTCATTCACTTCACACGAGTGTGTCCTAAAAGACTGGAGAGAAATCAGTATCCATTGAAATTTTGAAATACCTATTTACAAAGTAATATTCATTTGAAAAATTAAAGGAAAATCTAAAACTATGAACTACCATTAAATCCTTCAAAATATAATAAATATCTTTACATGCCCGTTTAAATTTTCAATCATGCGTATATAATATCACAGCGTTTTTGTCTCAAGAATATGAGCCAAAAACGGTATGCTTTATTTATATAATTTAAGTAATGAATTCGATCATTTTATTATTATTGTATTTCATAAATACTATTATTATTATGTTACATTGATTTTTTAATACACAGCCAGGATGTATTTATTAAGTAAATAGCTTTTCCCTACGGCTTTGATCGTGTTGAATTGGGTTTAACAATATAATGTTAGCCCTGTAAAAATAAATGGAGGCACACTTTAGAACGTAGAAGAAAGTTTAGTTGTGTTGCGATATAAGAGAATCTGCCACTCCGTTATTTCGGAAATGTCGTTTCATGACCTTCGGAATTACCATCTCATATATTCAGAAATATTGTCCACAGGTCTCTCATCAACTACGTGATCGAGATCGGAAGTGTGTCAAGTAGGGTCGCGTACCTTATACTCAGAATAACAAAAAGGTATTCGCAGGCGCAATCACTTCCGCTGGAGCCGTGATTTTGAGTGAGATCGAGAGATTTTACGGACAGCTGTACACAACGTCGTTGAAACCACACACTGATGTGAGTAACGACCCAAGAGCCAAGCTTATCCGACATTATTCCGATAACATCCCGGACGTCGGTCTGAGCGAGATTAGGATGGCTCTCAAACAGCTTAAAAACGGCAAGGCGCCGGGTGAGGACTCAATTACAGCTGAGCTTCTGAAAGCGGGTGGAAAACCGATACTTGTTGTCCTTCAAAAGCTGTTTAATTCCGTCATTCATAGCGGTGTTACGCCGAAAGCGTGGAGTAGAAGCGTGGTTGTCCTATTCTTCAAGATAAAGAATATATTCTTGAAGATATATATTCTTCAAGAAGGGCCTTTTCAAGAATTATAGACCGATATCGCTTCTAAGCCGCGTCTACGTGTTGTTCATCTGAGTCATCTCAAATCGCCTAGTGAACAGACTTGACGACTTCCAGCCTCCCGAACAAGCCGGATTCCGAATAGGCTATAGTACCATAGACCACACACATACTCTCCGCCAGATTGTACTACAGGCCGAGGAGTACAATTTGCCATTATGTCTGGCGTATGTAGACTATGAGAAAGCCTTCGATTCAGTCGAAATTTGGGCGGTGCTACAGTCTCTCCAGCGGTGCCAGATAGACTCTCGGTATATCGAAGTACTGAGGTGTTTGTACAATGAGGCTACGATGTCTATCCGAGTACAGAATCAGAGTACGAAACCAATCCAACTGCAGAAAGGTGTAAGACAGGATGATGTCATATCCCCGAAACTCTTCACCGCTGCATTGGAAGATGTTTTCAAGCAGCTGAACTGGAAAGGATACGGTATCAACATCAATGGCGAATACATCACTCGCCTTCGATTTGCCGACGACATAGTTCTTATGGCAGGATCGCTGGAGGAGCTTAGTACAATGCTCAATGACCTCAATAACGTCTCCCAACAGGATGGTCTTAAGATGAACATGGACAAGACGAAGTTCATGTCAAACGTCCATGTCACACCAATACCGGTTGTTGTTGGGAACAATAGGCTCGAAGTTGTAGACGAGTACGTATACCTGGGACAAATTGTCCGATTAGGTAAGTCCAACTTCGACTCAGAGGTCAATCGACGAATCCAACTCGGCTGGGCTGCGTTCGGGAAACTACGTCATATCTTCTTATCGAGTATACCACAAAGCCTCAAGAGCAAAGTATACAACCAGTGCGTGTTGCCAGTGATGACAAACGAATCCGAGCCTTGATCGTTCACTGCAGGCCGTATAAGGAAGCTCAAAGTTGCTCAGCACGCTATGGAAAGGGCTATGCTCGGTGTTACTCTGCGTGATAGAGTTTGGAACGATGATATCCGCAGCAGAACTAAGGTAACCAACATAGCCGTAAAGATCAGCAAGCGGAAGTGGCAATGGGCCGGCCATATAGCTCGCAGAACTGATAACCGTTGGGGAAAAAAGGTTCTCGAGTGGCAGCCGCGTACAGGCAAACGCAGTGTCGGACGACCCCCCACAAGATGGAGTGACGACCTGCGCAATGTTGCGGGAAGTCGATGGATGCAGGTGGCTCAGGACCGAGCTTCGTGGCAATGTTCAGCAGTGGACTTAAATAGGCTGAAATGATGATGATGGTGATGATATTCAGAAATACATTTTATGGACCGGTACCTAGTAACGCTATCGCCAGCCCACCTGCCAACCCTGGTGATTACGATAAATGTCCAATAGCTCTATAATGTACTAAGTACATAGACAACAATAAGAAGCAACAATAGAAATTCTATTATTATGACACGTTAAGGATAATCATAGGAAGGTGCAGATGCAGTGTTTGACACATATCACGCACATGATCACATCCAGACACAATGATGAGCTCTTGTCACCATTCCTACTCACGCTTGACCATCAATGCTTTTTCACAATATATTATAGTACAAACTTAAATTGTTTACATTACAAGTTTTGGTTCTGATTTAGTTTCTTAAAATTACTGATGCATTTTTGAATTTTGCGCGTTAATATTCTTAACATTTACTACATAATGAAAACATTTTTCATTAAGTCATGTAGTACTTATAAAAAAGAATCCTGAAAGAGACTCTTTCTTATTGGTGTAGTCGGATAAAAGTCCAAGTCCTTACTGATTTCGCACCGATTTAGGATCATATTATTATAATAGGAGATTTCCTGTTATCTTCATTCAACCTTCACATTCTTCCACTTTCTGCACCTCACCATTTTCCCAACTGCAACCCTTCTATTCTTGACCTTATGATTGTTTCTTCACCTAACAGTGTTATTGCCCATAGGCAGCTTACTGCTTCTTTCTCATATTATAATTTAATCTATCTCACGTATCGTCTCAGTCCACCCAAGCAGAAGTCCCAATTCCTGCTACTTTGTAGTTATAAGAGTCATCGCGCCTCAGTGGCATCAGTCGCGCTTTAACGTCTCAACGTCTATAAGGTTAAAGGATTCTCCATAATTATCCTATCCGTAATTCCAGTTTTTATTCCTATTTCTTTGCAGTTCATGCGGTTAGGTTGGGGAACTTACTACGGCCTACCATAAGAGATTCTGGAACTCTACTTTTATTTTAGAAATGTGTAAAAGCACTGCATATGACAATTCCTCCGATGTTATCGTATAAGCGATAACATCCGATACCACTATTGAACACTGGCCTCTCCAAGAAAGCGCCAACAAAAGCAAGCTACTTTTCTTGAAGGGTTCGCCCATAGTTACCACTCTAGGCAAGCCGTTTGGTGAGCGCAGCGTCGTTACTCTCGCACTACTGATGCTGCTTCCCATTACTAGTCTGTGGTATTTGGGTTTGGCAAGTTCGGATTGATTTTCCGCTATTATTCGTTCGCTCGAACACCGTTTGTAAGCTAGCAGGATGCACCACGTGCAGGTGAGTTTGCCATTTGGAGAAAGAGATGGTATATCGCGGGAGCAATAAACAATATAAGCGGAACCTAACATACCTATTTAAGGGGTTTCCAAAATTAAACCCATTCCAAAAAAAACCATTGGGGATTTTAGGTAAAATATTGGCACTAGTATGAATTTAACCAACTAGATAATTTTAGTGATCACGTGGACTATGACAAAAATGATAATTAGTTTAAAAAAAAACATATTTTCTTTTGCACTTGTGTCATTATTTGCATGGATTCAGAAGCACACATATTTTTCAAGTCTCTATCTCATTTCTTTGTCGAGATAAAAGTAGTAAATAAAATGCACTGATATTTTACATAGCATTAGGCTTTAAATTATGTGAATTAAATTATAGAACTTAGTGGTCTGAACTCTACAAAGTCGATAAAGGCGTTTTGTACCGCTTCAAGAGGACAATTTATTTCCTTGATATCTTGGTATTAGCATGGTAGCGCCAAGCAGCGGCTGTTGTTGTTGCTCGAATGAGCCGGTTAGATCGGTGTTGTACCACGGTCTCACAGAATACCGGCGTGAAGTATAAGTATCTTGTGCTTCTACGTTTCGTTCGGTGAGTGAGGTAACCGGAGATTCACCCCCTTCACCATCATCCCTCCCATCTCTCAAATGTCTTTAAAGGCCGGCAACACAACAACTCAGGTATTGCAGATGTACGAGGGCGACGGTAGTCACTCGCCATCAGGAGAGCCGTTGCTCGTTTGTCCCATGTCTCATAAAAAAAAATGGCTGAATTGCTGCAGTGTGAGGTCTAGCGTTAGTTAGCGTTATTATGGAGCAATAATGGTGAAGATCGAATAACGAAGTTCTTTATAATAGACATCTGCTGTTTTTATTAATACATATAGTGAATTACACCAGGAAGTTAGCACTAAACAGTTACATATACTTTTCTATGAGCGAGCTTCGCTTTGGGGCATTGCTCCGGTATTTCACCTGGGTTTACCATTGCATTCGCGGCACCCGTTTCGCGATTATATATTTTACCTATTTAGTGCAAATTAATACATATTCTGGGTAAACAATTAGCATAGTTAGACGTTAGACCTTGGGTGGTTGATAAGGATCGGTTTCCATCATAACTTTTAATTCATCGTTATTTATTTTTACCTTAGTGTCTGGTCTTACTCGTGGTTTATTCTTCGAGTCGAAGTTTCCACTACGAAAGCGATTAAACCAAAAACGCACAGTGCATTCGTTAGCCGTAACCACGCAGCATTGATATCGCGAGCTGTCATTGTTGCGTTATAACCACGTCGAAACTCGTATTAGAAAAGTAGACATTTAGAGTTTAACTCAAATATTGAATTTACAAACAATTGAAAAATAAACAAAAGCATGTCATAAATTTTTGTAATGTACAATGTTATAGATTTTGTGTAAAATAGTCTTAATCATGTATTTTTAACCATGCGGGTTCAATTCTAATTCATAGTAATCACTCCTTACAATGACAATTTCATACTTTAACGTATATGGGTTTCGAATAATAAAAATAAATTACATTTAATTCGATAAATTAAGAAACCAACATTGTGTAGTTATCTCTTTGGAAGCATGTTAAGCTGAGGACTATTAACGGTGAGGCAAAGAATATTAAAATACTTACATAAAAACTTCAGAGTTTAGAAATATTATCCACTCTGTTTTATACCTAAACATAATTTAATTATTAGAGAAGATTAAACCATCTCATGAAAATCAACAATGAAAAATACAGAAGGAGCTTATGCTGAATAAAATAGATAAATCTGAAGTTAAAATTGAAAGAGAGAATCTTAGCCTTGAATTATTCATTCATTTCACATAAGCGCGTCTGAAAGCAGTTGAGTTCGGAGACTAAGGCTTCTGCGAAATTTGATTGCCTTAAATTTGTAATATTAAATATACTTTATTTAAGTCCTACTTTCTAGTCACAGTCAAATCTATTGACTAATCCACTTTAATATAATAAGGTATTTAGATAGTGTTATTTTGAACTAAGAAAAAAAGCGTTATACATATTATAAAGTTGCAACGATTGAACTTAGAACAAGCGTAAAACCTTAAGGCAGTATATTAAATAATTAGACTTAACCGCCATATACATACCTCTCTTTTTTATTCATTTACCATACGAATAACAAAAAAACATTTAAAAATCATCCTACTTGCTTTGTTCAAACAGACCTCTATTTTACTTAAAGCCTGTAGAGATCCAATGATTGAACCGGTCTAATCGAAGAGTCTTGCACCGGTCCAATGATAGCAATTGACTGCTAAGTCATTACAATCAGTAAGTCATTAAAAACAAGGCAGTTAACATTATATTATTTTCTAACTACTATTACAGGTTAATACTCAATACTATCATAAAGAAACATGGTCAGAAATCTTACGAAACTGTACTTATGTGGTGAAATTTATAGCGTAATTTTACTATCACGAACTCGTAAAATACATCCCCATGCATGACTTCTTAATAAAGTCTAGGGCGACACTGGTGTTTACAGGGGGGCAGGTATGGGTTCAAACAGAGATGGCTTCAGACAAGAATCGTGTTCAACTCAACGACTGAACCATAGAATACTGTGAACAATGAATGCACTATGAAATGTATAAATATTACCAGAGGACGAAACGGACAGATTTAATTGCAAAAATATTTTGTTGAGTTGTATTGAATCCCTAATAATCATTACCGGTAGATTATAATATGTTTTAAATCTCCGGTCTGGAAAGGATACGGCATTACGGCCAGCTAATTGTCTTAGTATTTGCTAAACTTTATAATTTAGTTTCATATAAACATTAAATATATCTTTTCTTTTATGTTTTGTCCGAGGTAGGTCCAAAAGTCTGCGGACAGAAAGGGAAGAGTCCATCCCTGAACGGGATACTCGCTGGGTGCCATGCTTATGGGGGACTAACTGTTACTATATATGTCCCATTTGAACCCTAATTCATTAGGGCGAGGGTATTGGCACAACGCTTTTAGTTTGAGTACCAGTCATGCTGCTACCCTCCATTAGTCTCAGGAATTTGGTCTCTTTACATTCGGATGGATTTTCCACCTTCATTCGGTCACTTTGACTAGTGCTGCAATACAAGAGGAAGAAAGGATAAACAAAGGTAAAATTGACCAAGGGTGTTTTGACCAAGACTCAGACTCATACAGTTCACTACAGCAAAATAGCGATGATTGTCTTATATATCGGGGTTCTAATCAATAGTATTGGATTACCACCCTACAGTCAAGACTTTGCCCTTCGTAATTTTTAATTCCTAATAAAAAAAAAGGCATAGAGATCCATTTTAAAGAGTATTTTATTTTTACTGGCTTACAAAAATTGTTTTCACGATCTTATGTGTTATACTCAGTGGCGTCTATACTAAAAAGGAACATAGTTATTTTGTTTTATTAATTTACAACCATTAAAAGGTATATTTTCATATATAATTAATTATATTATAAAGGTATATTTTAATTTATGTTCATAAAGTATCGTAATTGGATAAATTGCCTCGGTTGCCACAATGGGGTAAAATATGAAAAGCGAATTTGGTTCTAGTGAAGAAAGAAATAGTTTTAATTGCACTTTTTAGCTCTATTGTAGTGAACTGACGCTGGGTGCAGACTTTTCGGCGCGACGATCCGTAAAACAGAGTCCCGGCGTCGTCTTCAGAGCTAAGTCTCACGAGAAAGTACACCTTAGATAAATTAATTAACTCGGTATAATAGAAGAATGAGTATTTTTTTTAATTAAGTTGATTATTTAATAATTAGATACTTCGACTATGAACAGATGAATTATCATAAACTCTTACAATCGTTCTCAGAAATCATTGTTTTTTGTATTTACGTAGATACTACCCATTTGAAAAGAAATTTCTATAATACGGACTCTCAATCATGCACCGAGTTTACTAAAATTGTGTTAACCTGGTAAAGGATATAGGCTACTTTTAATATCAGGAAAGCCGCGGGAGGATTCTCTGCGCATGTGTGTTATACTATAATATTTACAATAATACCATAGTTTTAAGGCCTGGCGTTACTTTGCGGAATTAGAATTTTTCTCAAAGTTTGTTCTGGAAACTATTTTGATCGATTCTGCATGCAATAAAATATTTGAGTTCGTTGTAAAACGATCGATCACACACCACCTAGTAAGTGTACTTGATAGTAAGTGCAAGACTACTACTACTACTACTACAACCAACACCTGCAACAAACCCAGACGAGTCTTAGGCAGAGAACGAGTCTATCACATATTGAAACAACAGAACGGAAGTTGTGCACAACTTATACACCAAAGTGTGTAGTGCCACCAAACCAATCACTAACTACCGCCCTACAAGAACAACGCCCAACACTTATCGATGCGAGGCGATTATGAAAATCATTGCATATGGACTGTTTAGCAAGAATGAAAGAAAGAGCTTAAGGTAAAGCGAATAATAACCGTAAAAAGATTACGTGGCAGAAGTAGAATCGTACTGGCCGTTGAACAAAGCGGCTGATACATGAATCATATACGTTAAAGTTCGTTTTGGGAAAGATAACTCCAATTACTATGGCGTAGTTGAAGTAACTTAAGCCGTTTGGGTGTGCACCGGAGTGCAGTTAGCACTAACGCATGTTTACAAGTTAAAGCAACTTTTAAATATTAAAAGCATTTTATGTAAATCATAGTCTTACAATCCAGTTTGTAGTAAGAGTATTTTTCTTATTTCTATTCGAATTCAAAATCTGTAATCGCTTACTATCATATGCCGCTTCGTTCTAAGCAACATGCACAAAGTTGTTTGGGGCGAACATGATAAGTAACAATATTAGTTCCCGGTTATTTGGATAATATCTTTGTGAATTCTTTTCTACTTTTGTCAGACGCGGCACCATAAGATTTTTCCTTAGTTCACTCTTTAGACACAAACGGGTAGAAAGGGAGGATTTCCTTAAAACGCTACTATGCAGAAAAATATTCTCTTATTTATAGAAAATAAAATTTAGTGCATATATTTTAACTCGTGGAATTTTTCCATTAAAGTAAATAAGTGACTTTTTCTTTGATAGAATGTAATTAGTCACTGCTGGAGATAAGCCGATATCTACAGGCTAACATTTACATATAATGCCTATAGTATGGGATGACTGATACTAGTTAGTATTTATTCTGTATTATTATATATGTATGTATTAACGTGTTTGTATGTATGTATATATCTGTGTATGTATTTCTGTATATATTATAGTATGTATTTGTATACCTATGTGTTTGTGTAGATATGTATGCTTATACATTTATATATGTTTTAATTATGTAGTATATTTCTCAATTAGCCTTTTCATATTTATATTTTTTTAAATTGATGCACCTATCACCACATTTCTTCACGCCCTGGGTTGACTGTTAGAGAATGCCAAAAGGAAAGTCCACCTTTTGTAATCCTTTTGGTGTACACAATAAAGTATAAATAAATACATAAATAAATGACAGCTATTCTCATTTAATGTTGCTGTTCAAATTGTTTCACGATTGTAATATAATTGCCGAAACAGCTATAAATCTGTTATGCTTAAGACCCTTTAATAAATTGCTTATTTTAGGCGCTATCTCTTCTAAAAATCAATATGAGACTAACAGATGAAGTCTTTAGCCTTATCAAGTAGCTCAAGTTAACGTTAAAATTGAACGAAGTGGAAATCTCTGACTTGAATTATTCATTTATTTCACATGAGTGCGGCCAAAAACAATGGAGAGAGATTTTTTATACAGTGAAACAAATATTTACAAAGATTTTTCCCATTACAAAAGTTTATCATCCTTAAAATAATAGCATTTTTATATTAATGGTTCTAGGGATGAAATAAAAAAAATAGACTAATCAAAATCAAAATCTTTATTCTACGTCATATTTTTTTATCTACTACCGTTTCCTTAATTACAAAGTTTTCCTCTGACGAGGAAAAAACAGACGAAAGAATCTCCGTAGGTAATCGCTTTGTATTAAGTATTTTTAATTTTTTTAGTAATACAACATTATATTATTACTAATTACATATCAACTTTTAGAATCATTAACACATTTTCAGAGGTTATTACGAACCACGTATTCTTTTATTATTACAATAATCCTTTTTAAGACGTCTGTTCAAAATTTTTTGTTTTCAAATAGATAAGAAGACTGCGCACTTACTGGGATTTTGTCCACGCCATACTCAATCGAAGTCTGTTACATTATAAACGCATTCCAAATTTGGAGGCTATTCAGTAAAAATAAAAAAGAATTGTTTTAAATGTAGATGATGACTGGCCCTGGCCCGATTTCCAACATACGATCGGAGGAAGGGTCCGCGATACAGTGTCAAAAATACGGAACGAACGCAACACAGTCAGACTCGAAAACCAATAATTAGTATTTTCGGCTCTCGTTCTGTTCACACTTCGACTGGGATGCGAATCTAGAACCCGCCAAACCAAACGAGAAATCAGGTAGTTATACATAGATATGTTGAGAACAAAACTTAACTAAAATGACGACGGTTCAACACCGTATTTTAAATGAATCAAACTATATTTTATTTTTGGTATTTCATAAATGTATTATGTTTTTTTACGATACCTTATTTTTTATAAGTTAAAAAGTGAAGTAAGTAATCTTGTACTAAGTTCATATATTTCTAATAATAATAATGATAATACATATACAACCTCACCAAATGAGAATAGATATAAAAAGTTTATAATATAATAATAATTTGAGTAGTAACAATAATATTCATAATAGTCTACTAAAACCTTTACCTAAACTCTTTTAAAGACTTTACTTAATTAACAATGTAATTTAAAAGATTCTTAGTGACGTCCCCTTTAACCTTTTTTCCATCCTTTTAAATTTACATAACTTTACTATTTTGAAACGCAATTAAAACTGAAACTTCTTTTATTAAAAAGTAAAAGTACTTTTTAACATTCGTTTTAAGAAATTATTGATACATATACTGAAACTGTTACAGAGCTGAAACAGTATAGCATTAAATATCAAATAAACGTTAATTTGTGAATTTATTTAAGGTAGATTTCTGCGTTTGTGGAAGGGTTTTGGATAACGGGTTTAGGTATTTAGGGGACGAATAATTTTTTTTTAAATCTTAGATGCTGTCAGAGCTGTTTCTTCGGTCTGTAATATTCCAGAAGGTTATTCTACAGACCATCAGAGGCCAATATATTTTTTTGGCAGTTAATTAATATAACAGAAGAATTTTTTATCTTTTAATATGTCATAAAAACAGTATTTAGATTGTTTCAACAGTTCAAGAAATAATCAACGAATATGCTTATCACCATTTCTGTCTCCAAATACCAACCTCGTACGTATGTGGAATGTATGATGGAAATATCCATTAGAATTTGCCGAAAAGTGATGGTAAATACAGCTCTAATATTGACTTAATTTTATTTAACAATTTTTTTTTAACAAGATTACATTTGTGGTACATATGAAATATGTCTCGGATTTTAAGTCATTAAATATATTAAAAGGTATAAGACATTATAAGTTATTTATAAAGTAAGTAAGCAAAATTACAAAATATCGTCATAACCGGCTCGATGACGTAATGGCTTAGCGTTTGGCTGCGGTGTTGCTCGTCTCGGGTTCGATTCCTGCGCGGGACAAGTATTTGCGTGGAGTATTTATTATTATTCCGGGTCTATTTATGTGTATAAACGACTTCAGCGGCACAGGAGAAAGACTTGAGAGGTGACGCTTCTAAATAAAAAGATTAAAAAAAGACTCCGTTCAAAATAAGTTTTATTAAGAAATACGATTTCATGAATATGTCACATATTTTATTCATATAAATAACGAAAATCATCTACTTCAAATAGCATGTGGCTCAAACATATATTTTGACGTGTTGCAACAAGAGAAATTTTATTATTATGACATGTAAATAGCGTTTACGCTTTACTGCTTTTCATACAACTTCATCATCATCATCATCATTTCAGCCTATTACAAGTCCACTGCTGAACATAGTCCTCTCCAAAGATTGCCACGAAGCTCGGTCCTGAGCTACCTGCATCCATCGACTTCCTGCAACACTGCGCAGGTCGTCACTCCATCTTGTGGGGGTCGTCCTACACTGCGTTTGCCTGTACGTGGCTGCCACTCTAGAACCTTTTTTCCCCAACGGTTGTCAGTTCTGCGAGCTATGTGGCCGGCCCATTGCCACTTCAGCTTGCTGATCCTTACGGCTATGTCGGTTACCTTAGTTCTGCTGCAGATATCATCGTTACAGACTCTTTCACGCAGAGAAACACCGAGCATAGCACTTTCCAACAACTTACAAGTACATAGTGTTCGAAATGAATAAACCGATTTAATGTATTTTTTTTACCCTTAAATACATAGGTCTAAAAAGTTAGTTGAGAACATATTCGAAAAAGAGACGTTTTATGTTTTTTTTTAAGGTTAAGGGGGTAAATATGCATACGGCTCTCCCGATGGTGAATACCGTACTGCGTCTGGTGTTGCAGATACCTACGTGCATCTGCAACACCAGAAGGCCACAGGTGCGTTGCCAGCCTTTAAGAATATTTGGGTGATGGTTGGGGAGTTGGGTAGGGGAGAGTGGTCCTCCGGTTACCTCACTCACCGAAAAGCAGAAGTACAAGATGCCCTTACTTCACGTCGGTATTCTGCGAGGTATTTGTACTACCGTTACTGGCATTAAAACTCTCTCTGGTCGACCTATTACGCATAAAGTCGATGCCATTTTTAAAAAGTGCATAGTAGAAGGTACGACAATGCTCAAAAGTTAGGGGTTGACCACAATACAGTTTTGACCCATTTAAAAAAGTCTGGATATACAAAAAACTCGATATTCAGGTGTCACACGAACTCACTAAAAGAAACCTAATGAATCGTATACTCATTTGCGTTTCTCTATTGAAACGTAATGAAACTGAACCATTTGTAAAAAGATTAACCAGTGGTGATAAAAGTGAATTACGACAAGAACATGCGGAAAAGATCATGAGCAAGGGGCAGTCCAGCTGCATAGACAATAGCGAAACCCGGGTTAACTCACTATAAGGTGATGATGTGTGTATGGGGGGATAGGAAGGGCATCATTAATTGTGAGTTTTTACCGCTGTATCTCTATTGCCAACAGCTAATGAGACTCAATCGAGAAATAGATAAAAAACGGCCGGAATTGATCAACACAAATGGTGTGATTTTTCATCATGATAACGCCAGACCACACAAATCTTTAACCACTTAGCAAATATTAAGAGAGCTTGATTGGGGAAGTCTCCATTATATAGCCTTGACCTGGAACCCTCAGATTTTTACCAGTTTCGGTCTCTTCAGAATTCTTTAGGTAGTGTTAGGTTAACATCGAGAGGATTTTAAAACTACTTGTCGCAGTTTTTTGATCAGAAGTCCCCAAGTTTCTACAGCAATGGCATTATGTCACTACCTACAAGATATAAAACAAAATGGCACACACATATCATAATCTCAAATAAACTATCATAAAAATATCTTGAATTTGTATGTTAAATACGATTTTTTTTTCATACCTATTGTTTCGACTTGGTCGATGATACGTAAAAACATTTCAAATCATAGATGTTCATTACATTAGTATTAGAAAATTATTAGGTAAAATTAATTAACTCGGCAAGTCAAAATTATATAATATATTTAAATGACAAAACAACACTGTAACAATAATAGTTGATTTGACGTACAATACGGTACCGGAGAATCAAATGCCTTTTGCCTTTTATTCTGTAAAAGACCATTATTATATTTTTGTTTTTTTTTATAAATAACTTAACAGAGTTTTAAATTTTACTTTTTGAAAACTTACCGTCAGAATCATTTTCTGCCGATCTAAGGTGAATTTTTGCATTAGCTAAGTACAGAAATTTTCTATTGAGTGCAAGGGTATGTGCTTATTTAAGAGCAATTATTTTAATTTATAACCTTTTATACGTAAACCTTTAACAACACTTTAACATTTAAACGTAAATAAAATAAAATAAAAACTTACCCTCAGGCTCGTATTCATTAGCATTTAGTCCTTTTGTACTTCTTTTTCCTTTACGGTCAAAATCTGCAAATTTAATCTGATATTAAGAACGTCTAAAATAAAATAAAAATTATAAGTTCGCTGTAATTTGCAATAAACTTTTTACTACAATGAAACATGGTTCGGTATTGGTACTGAGTACGCTTATAATTTATTTTTAGATTTAAATTTACCGTTACTTGAGTCCTCCTCGTTGCTTTGACCACTTCCTGATTTTATTTCATGATTCTGTTCCAAATCTAAACGTGCTTTATCTTTTTCTTCGCTGTCGCTAAAGGAATCTGCTCTTATTGATGGTTCAGAAACGGCATCTTTTTTGTAAAAGAATTTAGAGTCACCTTCTGTGAACAAAGGGACTGATTTCAAAAGAGACTAGCTAGATTACAAAGAAACTTAACGCAGAAAGCGTAATAAATGTTCTTGTGTATTATTCATTCACACAAAATAAAACCTTGCGTATCGCGCAGGGTAAAATAAAATCTTGGCGTTAAATTTATTCATAATCTCGATGATATCTAAAGAAGTTGGTTTAAGCATATGTGTTTTGTGTCTTCTAATCCAATTAAACTAGGTATTCACAGAAACTTAGTTTTAGAATTGTCTTCAGTTGTTTTAATGAGAACCGTAAAGTAGTTCTTAGTACATGACTATTTACAGTTACTTGCAACTTAACAACTACAGTTAATTTGCGATGTTGATGTTTTTACACTGTACTTGTAGTTCAGAACAACTTCGTGCTCTTTAATATCATTTTAATACGATGAAAGAAATGTAATGTTGCAATTATTTAGATCTAAGGCATCTACATTATATTATATCGACATTCTAAGGTTTTATTTTTAAAACATTAAAAATTATGTAGCTTAAATATTACCGTAACGCCTTATTGTATGAGACGGGTAGCCGTTTAATTCTCGTGCCAAATCAAAACCAATATTAAGATCTACTGAAAATTGTAAAATTTTTTATTAAGAAAAGTATACTTCAAATATATTATATTGCTTGTAAAATAAACAATAGTGTGATTATTATTATTGGAAAGAAATTGCTATTGTATTGCAACAAAGAAATTTTATCGAATGGAACAATTGATGCAATAACACTTCACAGAATACACCCTTATTTTACCTACAAGTTTTGTCTCCTTCTGTGTCATGAAATGCAGTGACCCATGATATTAGGACCTGGAAGAATAGAAAGTGTTATTATCTTACCGGATTGTTCTACAAAATAAAAAATGTACACAGCGTTACCATAAGAGGGGCCCAGGTCCTGAGCAACTTTTTCTTTAGAAAAAACATTGCAAAAGTAATAAATTATGTTATTTCATACGTGTGCAGAACAGATTGAAGTTTCGAAACGCTATGATTTTAATTTCAAAAATTACACCAATAACGCCTGATATCGCAGACTGCGCTCGTATTGCATTTATGGGCGAGTAGCCAATGAAATTTCTTAACTTTTTGTATAAATATTTGCGACATAAGATTTATTAAAAACTTAAAATAACAAATTTTTTCTTCGTCATCAACTTACTTTTAAGTGCACTGCTAGACATAAGTATTTCCTAATGGGATGATTATATATTTAAATTTTGCATTACGAATAATTCTCTTTTTATAATTTTAGCTAACATGTATTTAATAACAATCAATCACGTATAATTAGCATAGCACTTCCAAAATTTACCAACTCGGTCAATTCGCAAGTCGTCTTAAATATGTAGATATTGTTAAAATCGGCTTTATAAAATGTATGCTTTACGCACTACGTTTACCAACCAGCTTGCCAAGCTTGGCAAAACCATCCAAGAATATACCGGCTTTTACTAGCGCTTTCTTGGAGAGGTCTATGCTTAGCAGTGGATCCGAAATGAGACACTAAAAGACTTACTTTAATGGCGAATTATTTATGTGCTTAAATATTTAGTATCATAATATAATAGTCATAATTATAATTAATGGAATAAATATGCTTACTAACACTATTAATATCCCAACTTTGCTAATAATGCTTCACCTAAAAATTAACAGCGTTTACCATTTCACACAAAGAGGTTGTTCAACAGAAAAAGTTGGCAAATTTGTCTTCCCCGCGGCACACATTATATCTGGTCATATTACGTTATAAATGAATACGATTTGCCAGAAGCTGAAGTACAGAAAAAAGAAAAAATATTCGTCGTAAAGTTTTTCAAAGCAGTTTTTTTTTCAAACTAATCGTATTTTTTTTAATTAATGTGGTATTTAACTTTTTTGTAAACATCCCATAGCTGGGCAAAGACATTTGCTTAATATTTGAGAGGGTTCCGGAGCTGGTAATGGTTTGGTCTGCGACGTTACTCTAGTACGGGTTGGCGGATAAAGATTTCGAAAGGTTTTTTCTCTTTTATTTTCTAATAATTGATTTATTTTATTTATAATTTATCATAAATCTTTACTTGAAATTATGTTATTCATTATTTTTCAGATATGCCGGTTTCCTCTCCATAAGTTTCTTCTCCGCTGAGCATGTGGAAACTTCAAATTTTAAAATTGCAATTAACTGTTTTAGTAGCCAAAGGTTAGGAGATTTGTCTTCGAATCAGGAGATCCCAGTGTTATCCGTGGAGAGTGGAGAGGAGGTTTTGGAATCTAAATACGATTTGCATCATTGACCGCTAAGATGGCGACAGGCTCACCACCTACCGCGTGGTTCTAAATAAGCTCTGATAAAAAGATGATACTAAAACAAATAGCCTAGCAACCTCAGTATTGGGAATATGGTCTTGATAAATTGCTTATTACGTACATGTGTGTGCTTAAAATCCACATTGAAAAGGGCAATATTTTGCTCCAAGTAATAACCTTAGCTGTACGTGGTGGGCCTTGATCTTTAGCAAATAAAGCCACTGGTGAAAGTCTGCAACTGAAACTAAATGCACCGTAATTAAATGTATTGATGCACCAAACTTCAATAGAACAGTATGGCGAACCATTCCGGAAGTGGTCTAAAACAAACTGATGAAGCAAATTAAGAAGAATTCAAAATAAGAAGAATTATACTGGCAATTATTATAACCTCAACCTCACCAACCCGCTTATCCAGCATAGTGAGTATTAACAAATTAGAAGTACAAGAAATGAATGCCGGTTTTGCTGACACTTTCTTGGAGAGAACTATGTTTAGTAGTGAATTAAAATAAGTCGATGTACTAGTTGTACACATGTACAATACACATTTTGTAGGAAAAATATTAAACGATGTAACGCACATTTCCTTTTGCTTCAAATGTCCGGTAGCGGACGAGATTGGCAACCGATAGAAACAGAGCAATTTCAATGTGGTCGGCGAAACGGAAACAATCTTTGACCCAGACTAAAGCTAACATGTTATTTTTGTTCCTTTCGGTGACTATTTCTACCATAGATTCTATCTTGTAATAAACTGTTACTTTTGTAAGTTTTTAATTTAGTACTGAAATGTTGCAGTTATTATATAGAATACATAATAGTACTAATGTAGCCTAGTGGCATAGATTACTTAATAGACTAGCGGTCAGAGCGTTCGGTTTCATTTCACAGTACGCAAGTGTACTGGGTTCAATGCCCGAGGCTGTGTTGAATTTATCACGTGCTCAGCGATGAAGGAAACCTATATATCTTAGAACTATTTAAAAAAGTAAATTTTACTTTATCAATTTATTGAGGTTATGTGAAGTTCGCCAACCCGCACTGGAGCAGCGTGACGGACTCTTCCTGGCCCAAATATCTAAATTATATACGCAGAGACCTTCAGCCAGCTGTGAGCATTTAAAGGTCACTACTCTACACAGTACCGTAGTTGCGTTTTGAAGTATTGTAAATAAGTTAAAAGTGTTTTAGTGTGAGTAGGGTGTAGAAAGTTGCGTGATATTATTGCAAATGGAACCATTGCATGACAGCCATAGCTCGTAAACTTCGTTTTGTGAATGTCTCCAAACTTTTGGCTTGATAAAGTTTCATTTCCGAGGATATAAGTAGTTAGATATGAAAGTCACTACTTAATTTTCCTTTGAAACTACTTACGGACCATAACTACGGTAGGAAAATATACAAAGCAATCATAGCTTCATTAAAAACTAAAAGATATTGTAAACTTTTTGACTATTAAAATACGCATTTGAAATGTCGAAGTCTAACGTTGCGTTTCCCTATATTCACAACTAAATGATGAAAACCCGCCATGGGTCATGATGTCCAACGTTGAAAAGGATTTGGGGAATCTACTACTATATCAGTCAATTTTAGTCCACTGCTGAATAGTCCAGTAATTTATCGAATACCACGAAAGTAGCCCACCGTATCCACTATCTGGATCACTCGCATCGCAATGTAAAATTTCTCTTTGCAAGACCTTACCTTAGCTCCTAAGGGTAGGGAGAACGGTACTAAGCAATCGTATTGTAATTTTCATCGTATTGGCCACCTTAAACCAACCAGCCTCGCTGCATCGTATCAGCAATGTAGGGTCACCGTTTTAGAAGACAAATGAGCATGCGTCTCACCTGATGGTAAGTGATTATCAACGCCCGCATACATCTGCAATACCAGAGGAACTGCAGATGCTTTGCCGTTCTTAAGTAAATTGGGGAGAAGGAAGGGTAGGAGGAGTGTTACCTCACTCACTGAACTAAACTCAGAAGCACAAGATTCCTGTAATTCACGCCGGTATTCTGCGAAGTCGTGGTATAACCCCGGTGGAGCCGGCCCTTTTGAGCTGCCGCTTGGCTTTACCACGTAATGATCTCCGTGGGTGACCAAGCCATGGGTAATGAGTTTTAACATTTATATTTCAGTACACTATTCTTTTTGTTACTAGTATATAATTAATTAGTTTTATTTATTAATGTGCATTCCCATCATCCTTAATAGTCCCGTAGAAAATTGTACTTGGGAATGTGATAGTGTTTGCTAAAATTGCCATATCTGTGTGTTGACAGATTGCAAAAAATAATAATTAGATTTTACATTGGCAAACGAAATTATGTTTCTTCCGTCGAAGAATAAACAATTTTCATCATGTTATATGATGGCAGCACAAAAAAAGTGCTACGTTTCTTCCCGCGAGTGTCGTAAATGTCAACTAATTGTAAGTACGGACAAGTATTGGTATCCGAGTTATTCGAGTTCAATGAAAGTTGCAGTTTAAGTTAAGCAGGCATTCGTGACCCCTCTATACTATGCAGCATGGTATAGAGAGCTCAAGCTGTAAGTAAAAAACGCATCTACTACTTGACCGATTGAAATAAAACTTAGCTGTTTTTAAGTCAGACTATAAGCTATGCAACGAATATATTTTTTTTGAAATTGACCCTGCCATTTTCACGTAAAACGCACGCAAACAGATCAATAGACAGACCGACAAAATTTCTTAAAAATTTTTAATTGGCTTTTAATCCTCCCCAAGCATCCTTAGAATACAAAATATTCAATGTACAAATTCTACTTGCATTAAAATTTTATTATATGGAATGTATTTCTTTCATACGTATATTTTTGTAGTAGCCTATTGGCCAGGGCACTCGCTTTAGTTTCATATTGCGCGAGTGCCCTGGGTCCGATCCGATGCCGGCATCCTTTTAGATATTTATGAAGGAAGCCTTTGCTCAGCTGTGAGCATTTACAGGCTGCTACTTTTACTTTTATACTTATATGTATACAGTGACTTTTATTTACTGATGATTTTACCAATGCATGATATCAATCTTAGTCAATACCATTATGAACGATACCAATTCATACATATTTTTTTACTTGTCCCAAGCGGGAATAAAACCCATTGAAGTATTCCATCAATTTTAAAACAATTTGTTCTCTTTTGATAGTCTGAACTTCGTGATTATAGAAGGTGTACTTGTGAATTTGTTCGTGTAGACTTTTTAATTAAATATTTAAGTCGATTTTTAAAATTCTTAAATCACAAATATTGAAACAATGCATAAAGGAAAACTAAACGTAGCGACGGCATTGGAGAGATTTCTAACGTGGTAGAGCCAAGCGGCGGATTTTGCTGCCGCAGGAATGGGCCGGCTCGTCCGGATAAATACCACGGCCTCGCAGAATACCGGCGTGAAGTAGAGGCATCTTGTGCTTCTGCGTTTCGTGCGGTGAGTGAGGTAACCGGAGGCTCTCTCCCCCCTCCCCTCTCCCCAAATATGGTAGCGGTATATAATTTTGAGCTACCCCAGGAGGGTACCAGTACCTACGGTTCTGGAGAATCCCTCACTGAGCATCCACGTTCAGGCTTTCCTACGCTACCTAATCGTGGATGCTCAGTCTGCCCCGCGTATTCTGGGGGGGGCAATATTCCGCTCTCTTTCTTTCCTACTCGAGGCAAACGCAGCAAGGAAACTATGGCATCCCCTACCGCGCTCGCCGTGGATTTCTGCAATATCAGAGGACTTCACTCGAACCTTAGCGCCGTTCATTACCATCTTGAAACGGCGAAGCCGGCCTTGCTTTTCTTACAGAGACTCAGATATCGTCTCCGGCTAATACCTCTTATCTCCATTACCCGGGGTACAAACTTGAACACTCCTTTGTGCCCCGTGCCGGAGTTTGCGTATACGTCAGAGATGATATCTGTTCTCGACGCCTCGGTAGTCTTGAAGGTTTGGACCTATCAACCGTTTGGCTGCGCATCGACAGCGACGACCATCCGCGCGTCTATGCGTGCCTTTACAGGTCCCATAGCGGTAATACCGTAACAGACCGACTCATCGACCACATCCAAATGGCTACAGATTCCGTGCTACAACAGATCCCATCCGCAGAGATCGTGATTCTCGGCGATTTTAATGCCCACCACACCGATTGGCTCGGTTCTCGCATAACCGATCATGCGGGGAGATCTGTTCACGACTTTGCATTAGCATATGGCCTGACACAACTGGTAACCTCGCCGACGCGGATCCCAGACGTGGAAGGTCATACACCTTCCTGTTGGACCTTTTGCTGACCTCACACCCGGACGGATATTTGGTCTCAGTTGATGCCCTCTTGGCTCGTCGGACCACTGTCTGATCCGGAGTGTAGTGCCTATCGCGCGCCGATCCCGAACGCGATCTGTGGGCTTCCGCCGTGTGTGGCACTATAGGTCGGCAGATTGGGATGGAATGCGGTCTTTCTTTGCTTCCTACCCATGGGGGCAGGTTTGCTTCTCGCTGGATGATCCCAACGCCGTTGCAGATTCTGTCACCGATGTGGTACTTCAGGAATGGAACTTTTATTCCGTTCTCTGCAGTGCCTGTCGTAGGTAAAGAGCCTTGGTTTAGTCGCACCTGCAAAATAGCGTCACGCCGAAAGCGGAAGTGCTACCAGGCCTGGGCCGATGCATCGGCGTCTCGGGATGCAAAAACCAGTGCTCTTAAAAACGAGTACAACTCTGCCTCCAGGTCCTTCAAAAGAGTTATCGCTGCGGCAAAGTTGGCGCGAGACTAGTTCGCCTCCCATCGGGATCCCGCGCATTCTGGTCTCTCGCCAAGGCTGTCCAGGGGAATTTCTGTCAGCTATCTCTCCCATCTCTACACAAGGAGGATGATTCGCTGGCCCATACTGCAAAAGAGAAAGCCGATCTCTTGGGCTCTCTTTTTGCATCCAACTCGACTCTTGATGACCGGGGAAACTCTCCACCTACCATCCCGTGTTGTAAGTGCTCCATGCCGGAAATTCAGTTTCTGCAGAGCTCAGTGCGAAAGGCACTCCGCTCCCAGGACATTCATAAATCGAGTGGGCCGGACGGAGTCCCTCCAATTGTGCTGAGGATGTGTACCCCTGAGTTGGCACCGGTTCTCACGCGTCTTTACCGGCTCTCCTACTCTTCAGGCGTCGTGCCGGAATCTTGGAAGACAGCATTTGTGCATCCGATACCCAAAAAAGGCGACCGCTCTGATCCGTCCAACTACAGGCCTATTGCCATCACCCCTTGTTATCTAAAATAATGAAGTCACTTATTAACACCCAGCTCCTGTGGTACCTGGAGGAACACCAGCTCATCAGTGACCGACAGTACGGTTTCCGTCACGGACGATCAGTTGGTAATCTTCTAGTTTACCTGACTCATCGATGGGCAGAAGCAGTTGAGTCTAAGGGGGAGGCTTTGGCGGTTAGTCTGGACGTCGCGAAAGCATTTGATAGGGTTTGGCATAAAGCGCTTCTTTCAAAGCTTTCATCTTACGGGGTTCCTGAGAGATTGTGCAACTGGGTCACCAGCTTCCTCACGGATCGGAGCATCAAGGTTGTTGTCGACGGTGCATGCTCGGACCCCAAACCCGTGAATGCTGGTGTTCCACAAGGCTGTGTGCTATCTCCCACTCTTTTCCTTCTGCATATCAACGACATGCTACAAATCAGTAGCATTCATTGCTATGCAGACGACAGCACGGGTGATGCCCTATATACAGGCCCTGCGAATATTTCTCGGGAACACGTCGACGAGTGCCGGAACAAACTTGTGTCTGAAGTCGAGACCTTGTTATTCAAAGTCTCGGATTGGGGTCGACGTAATTTGGTCCTATTCAACCCCAAAAGACACAGGTTTGCGCGTTCACCGCTAAAAGAATCCTTTGTCGTTTCTCCTCTTTTGAGAACATTCCCTTATTGCCTCAGCCAGTATCAGAATCCTTGGCGTTGACATATCGAGCGACGTTCAGTTCCGTGGTCACTTGGAGGAAAGGCCAAATTGGCCTCCAAAGCTTGGTGTGCTCTGTAGAGCGGGACAGTATTTCATGCCGGTCCACCGTTTGCAACTTTATAAGGCGCAAGTTCGGCCCCACATGGAATACTGTTCTCATCTCTGGGCAGGGGCACCCCAGTACCAACTCCTTCCATTTGACCGTATCCAACGTCGAGCAGCTCGAATTGTCGGCGACCAAGCTCTCTCTGATCGGCTTGATCCTTTGGCCTTGCGAAGAGATGTTGCTTCTCTTTGCATTTTTTACAAAATTTTCCACGGGGATTGTTCTGAGGAATTGTTCGGATTGATCCCAGCTGCTGAGTTTCACCATCGTACATCGCGACAGAATTCGAAGTTCCATCGATACCACCTAGATGGTTGGCATTCCACCACAGTGCGTTTTAATCGAAGTTTTCTGCCACGCACTTCGATTTTGTGGAATCAGCTGTCGCCAGCAGTATTTCCGAACAGTTACGACTTAGGGACCTTCAAGAAAAGAGCTTATTCCTTCCTTAAAGGCCGGCAGCGCATCTGTAGCTCCTCTGGTGTTGTGGATGTTCGTGGGCGTCGGTGATCACTTACCATCAGGTGAGCCGCACGCTCGTTTGCCCCCTTCTTCTATAAAAAAAAAAGAGGTATTTAAGAGACTTATGACAAAAACGTTTGAAGCAAGACACTTAGACGGAATTAGTATAGAATCTTTGCCTTTCTGTCTGGTTTATAAACGTAAGTGGTACTAGACGCTTAAAGTCAACGCATTTGTCAAAATAATGTTCAAATATGATTATGAAGGCAAATAATACTTGCTCATAATGTTAGAAAAAATGTACTCGGCCATATATGTACCATTGACATCACGTTATTCTGCATGGTCCTATTTAGTTTTGAAATAAAACCAACTGAATTTTGTCGGCATTTTAATTAGTAGGAAAAGGAGACATACTTGAAAAATATGTTAATAATAAAACTGATCTCAAACATAACTAAAGAAACAAAGTTGAGTAGAGGTTTTCCTGTTTACTAAGAACTTTATTAATATAAATCAATTAGAATTCTGTCGGTGTCGCTCACGTGTAATAAAATAAGTTTATGTCGCAAGGTAATTGCACACTTCTGTTCCTTATTTAAGGTGTTAGTATTTTTATGCCAAGAAGTTTAGTATGATATCAAACTTAAATTGAAATATAAGGGATTAAAGTACACAATTGCCTTAAAATAAAATTGTTTTATATTGAAAAATTTAAACACCATTTCTTTTAAGAAAAACAGTATTTACAGATTTTATCAGGTTTAGTTTTCTTTTTATGTTCCCGACGTTTCGAGTGCTTTACAGCATCCGTGGTCATGAGGGGACTGAGGTGTTAGACGTCCTGATATCATGGTTAACCCGGGCTCCCTTCAGCTTTTAATTATTAATTTTATTCCAATCTACGCAGAATGTGCTCATAGTATCTCGAAATACTGTATAGATATAGGTTTAAGCATACATTTTATTTATTACTGGATCCTAAGCCGGTAATAGCACCCATCCATCTTCTCTATTGAAATTAGGGTTTATTTATTTCAATAGCAACGCGAATTATCTGCAATCTGGAGGAAGGATCATTATAAACGACACTTTTGCTCCACAAAATGTACATTTATGCTACTTCCTGAGAACAACTTATTTTTCCTAACACTAAATTATCCAAATTGCGGAAATTGGCATTGACGAGCCGAGGTTGGTTCTCTGTTCATCATTGTACCAAAATCTTTACAATAGACATCTGCTGTTATCGATTATTGATAAATATAGTGAATTACACCAGAAAGTCATGACTAAACAGTCGTGATTTCTTTTCTGTGAGTGAGCTTAGCTTTAGGGCATGGTCTGGTATTTCACCTGGGTTCAGCCATTGCGTTTCCGTTAGCATGCGATTGTCGTACAGAATCCACTTTTTATCATACGTTACGATTCTGTCCAAAGTCTTATGCATGCTCTTTTAATTTAGTAAAGCATGGATTAAAAATCCTAATTTTTAATTTCGAAGTAACAAATAAATAGTTATTTTTAAAATAAAATATTTTTTGCAATTTCATCTCTAACTTTATGTATTTCTAATAAAGATTCAAATAATATCAATGTCAAATAAAGTTCTATACTATTTATTTTTCTGCAAATGGCCGGTTAGGAATGTAATCCACAGTCGACAGAAATAAAACAATTTGAACATTGTTGGTGAAACGCAAACAATCCGCCTCGAGTCGGGCGTAAATTTTTTTTGACAGTTTTCATCGTTAAGTTTGATTTTGTTTCTGAAAGATGACAAAACGTATTCAGTTGCTTGCCCATTATCTCTTAAATCAATCAATCTCTTAAAAGACTTTCCAAAGGAAAGATTAAGTACTACTACATGTAGCCGTGGTAGGCTAGTGGTCAGGGCGCTCACTCCCCGGTGCCGGCACCACTAAAATTGTTAATAGAAATTTTAAGTGCTGTATTTACCACGTGTTTAGCGGTAAAGGAAAACATCGTGAGGAAACCTGCATGTCTGACAAATAATAAAAATATTATTTCGAGGATATGTGAAGCCCGCCAACACTGGAGCAGCGTGGCGGGCCCTTCCCGGCTCCTAAACCCTCTCTGATACTCGTATTTGAGAAGAAGGCCTTTGCCCAGCAGTGGGCACTTACAGGCTGCTACTTTACTTTGACATGTAATAATACTACATTAAACGTCATTTGATCATAAACAATTGGAAACGTTAATTATGAGCAAGAAAAATCCATCCAACGAAAAGGGCGTTAAATGTTGTTTGGAAACACGTGCCTTTTATGCAAAGTTGGAGCGACTAAATTTCCTTAATTAAGCCTTAGAGTACAGAGCAATTTAAAAACTGTGAAATCGGAGAAAGCTTTAATTAAAGTTGATCAAAGGGGCGACCTAACGCAAAAGTGAGATGTCTGTCTATTCCTTATTCCTTTCTGTAAAATATTGAACAAGACAATAATTATGCTGCCAAAGAATTGTTTAAATGGAGATATTTTAATAGTATTTTATATTTAAGATAAATCATTATAAGATATTAAGTTTTATACAGTGTGATGACGTCATAGGAAACTGCGATCAACTGACATGCATATTGTATATAAACACTCCGAATTTAGAATAGGCCTATATCCTACATCTCTACGCTTATATACTGTACATGTGCTAATATTGCAAACAAAGTGGATGTGAAAAAAAAAACTCCTTAAAAAATTATATAATTTATTAACGTAACACTAGAAATTTATAACATCAGCTTGTAAACGAATAAACCTAACGTAAAGCCTATCTCAGTAAACATAAAGTAATAATATTATGTGACAGTGTGTAGGCAGGCTGACCCAATAGAAAAGACATAAAATCTAGGGGTGAAGATAATATCGAAATTGCCATTTTATATTGAAAGTTTTAGTATTTTCCTAGGAAATATGTAAGATAATATTTGTTTCTGTCCAAAAAGTAAATACAACTTTAATTTAAAAACACAATAGCCGAGTGGCGAGGGATTCTGTCTATGAATCATGAGACTTCGATCCCCTGTTTAGCAGGATCGATGAATAACATTTTTTAAACTTATTTACGCCTGGCCTTTGGTTATCTTGACCCGGATTACCAATAATATCCGCACGGTGGCGACAGGCTCATGAGTTGTTACGTTCGTCCAAATAAGCACTGGTGAAAGTGGTTTGAACGACTAAAATTAATATTACTTAATACAATGATTCCTCCGGGCACATGCCTTAAGTTTTCATATCTGACCCACCTGGATCCGATCCCCGGTCTCAAAATTGTTAAAAATAATTTTATTTACTGATCTACGATCTTTCATCGATACTAATCGATATAATATGGTGATAAATGAAAAATACATCTGTCATAGTGTGAACTCTTCCCAGTTTCAAAACCTCACATAAACGAGGGGCTTGTGTCATACAGAGGGCTATTTATGAGTTGTTCTTTTACTTATATAATTACTCGCGATAAAATCCTTCCTTTTAAATATACTATACTATACTTTAATCATACTATTAAATTAATATTCTGTTTTTTATACAATAAATACTAGGCTATAGCACTCACCATTACAGTAAAGAATCAAAAAAACTAAAATATATTTTCTGTACGGCTACCGGAATTAAATAATTGCGCCAACGCTATCTGCCCATGGGTGTCGTCGAAGTTGACTAATGGTCAAAAGTCTAAAATCTGTACTTCCTGCATAGTGGTGGAATAAGTCGACAAAGGCAAATATAAATGTCAGCAGATGGATAGCAGCATCTTCTCATACAATTCTAAAAAACTGCGGTTGCTAACGCTCACCAAGTATGGCAACTATGGCATTCGAAAAATCATTTTCTGATGTTCAAATGCAAGGAGAAGACTCGATAATCTTATAATCTTGTAACTTGTTTCACAACCGGGACGGTGACCATCTGTCTCTTGTTAATCCTCCGCCGCGCTTAAGCTTTATTTAATAGCATAGAGCATATTTATATATTACTGATACTGTTGTTCTATGACTATATCCTATCTCCCTGCTTGTGTAAATATGTGCTATTTTTTCTACTCCTTTTGACTCTCTACCTCGTGCTGTAGTTATATTTGTACGAACAATAAACCACTTAATTTGTGTATATATAATTATTACTAAATAATATCCCACATACGATATACAACCACATGTATTAAGTTGTACTATTATTTATTGTCTTTGTCATTTCCGTAAATTGTTTCCTTTTTTAATTACTTAAGTACCTTTTAATCCTCTGGTTTGCATTACCACGTACACCGTATTTATCAAGCTGGTCCAAAAAGTTAAGTGCGCGAACAGAACTAACTTTCTTAACCGACGACGATGACTAGACGCAGTTACATGGATACAGTTACAGAAATAGCACAGCGCGGGGATCTCGCTGACCGATCTTTTTTTCGGTAAATAGCACAATTAAATAGTTTTCTCTATCATCTTGACATATATAGCCATATTGACAGAAAGTCTCTAATTTAGATACCTCTGAATTTAAAACTTTATGTATTATTCTGCCAATTACAATTTACTATAAATTAATACATATTATGGGCAAGATTCATAAATATATGAGCTTTGACAACAAACCAAATAAACGCTTCTTTCAGTTTCTTTTATTATTAATTAATAGTAGATAAACTTCATTTAACTTCAGTATTAGTTATTAGAGTACTAAATTACATGAACTTTTTCTACAATTTTTCCAATATAAACAGATTCTCAATAACAAATTTAACTATGTTACAGTAACAGCATAGTAAAACAAATTTAAATTACTCCTGAGCTACCTCTTATACCAATGAATAAAGTTACAGGTACCTTACTTTTGAGTTTTCGCGACTCTTTGATCAGCTCTAATTAAAGCTTTTTCAGATTTTTCAAGGTTTAAATTGCTTAACAAGTTAAAGCTAAAGAAATTGACGCAATTATATTTAACGCACTTTTAATGAGTTAATAGGTGTTTCTAAAGATACTACGTAGTACGTATCTACGTAGGTATTTTATAATGGTTGTTTCCTTTTGGATATTTGCTAACATAATTAACATTTGTTGTTTAATTTAATTACATCACTTACCCATTATTACATTTTGGTAATTTAACTGTTAAATAAAGAATAACATGTTACCCTCTTTCTTCTTCTATACTAGCCTGATGAGAGTTCACTGTTGAACGTACGTAATCATCACGCTGGGTAATGCAGATTGGCGATCGCAGTACTGATATTGTGTGTCTGAACAGCTCGCAGCTCACCTTAGAAGCTGCTCCCGTGATTGGTCTGTATTTTTAATCTGGTATTCAATTTTTACTAGTAATTTCGAATTTTATAGTAGAGACTAGTAAGAATTGTTAAAGAGTCACAGAAAACAATTTATTAATACAAGTGTCACAAGATGAAATCAACCACTGCTTGGTCGTGGTCTCGTGTTCGCAACGTTCTCACTCTTAACTGTTCGTAACACTCATAACTCACAGAAGTTAGTGGAGAAAGGTCCCTGGGCAGTCTAGGTTTTTCGTTGGCGGCAGAACTGCTTGGTTAGCTGACGCGCGGATCCACTGGGTAGAGAGCCTATGCTACGCTATATCCGCGTTTGGACAGATGAGGAGTCGTAGGAGCTTCTAGAAACCTAGTGCTCTGAAAGTAGAACTCACAAATTACGAATATATATATATAATACATAAAGGGTACAGCTGCGGAATCATTGATACCTATAGTTACTAAAGGATACACGATTTTGAGTAGCCATAAATTAAAAAAAAGATTAAATATAAAATTCTAATGATGTGTAAGGGAGAAAATATCGTCTTTTTCTCCAAATGTCAACCTCACATGCATATGGTGTAACCTGTTGGTTTACAAACGGCCGCTGGTCAATGGCTGATTGCAAATCCTCACAGTTTAGTAATGCAGAGCAGTATCTCGAGTACCGGTAGTAGGGGTACCGAAACTGCGGGGTCACCAATCCGCCTCGCAACATGGTGAGTAAACCCTCAAAAAAATATGTACCGGCTTACTGGTGTTTTTTTCGAGAGGCCTGTGTCAGCAGTGGACTTATTCAATAGGCTGATGAAGACTTTATTTATAAATTATCTAATGAAATGTAATATTATGCTTCTCAGTGACGTTATTTTGACGAAACTATATTTCCCATGGGTGAAAGTAAATACGTGATTATACCGGACATGTACGACATAGTATTGATATTACCAAGATCTAAAACTATAAGACGCTTCGAATCACATTTATTATTCCATTAAATTTGGATTTTGATCTGCTTAACTGAAACGACAATGAAAATATGAACTTTACCATTTACTAAATAAACAAATAAAACATTTTATTGATAATGCCTTTAACTTCCTTTAAATGTAATTTTTCCATTAAATGCATACACAGGCATACCAAACAAAACTGGTGAAGTACAGCATCGTCTAAGGTGCGAAGTGTCTGGTAAGGCGGTCGACAAAACGTCTGCTAAGAGTGGCAATTACGATTAATCTAGCCGGTAGTATAGACCTGTATCTTGCACGGACAATTAGAATATTAAAGATATAGCAGTTAAAGGCGAACATGGCACAAATACTTAATGTCATATTCATTTATAGACCATACGGTCAAACCGTCCAAAGTATCTACGCCAGTATCTGTTGTCAGTCATTCCGTTCATTGAGGTCCTTTTCTCAGCAACGGCTTGATTTAGAAACTAAAAATAATGCATAATTCTGTGTAGTATTTATTATAAAACAATCTGTAGGAAATATTCTGTTTTTTTTATTTATTTGGCTTACAAACTGTAATAATAATATTTGGCCTGGATGATATTTAAGCCGACTAAGAGAAATAGCAGAAAATCTCGTAGCTTCTGAAAGGTAGCAGAATAGCCATCTTTTGCATATGCATATTTAAGCAAAAATTGTTTGAGTTTAAACACGTATAAAAAAATGTCATTCGACAAGACATGTCCTGTCAGGGGCAAAGACTTTATCTAAGGCTTGGACCGTCTAAAACCCCGGATATATCGGAAAGGCTACGGGAACGCTCACGACCACACCATCGCCGGTAACCCCAGACGGCCCTCCTAATAGGAAATCTCATATCCTGGCAATGGTGCCTCGTGAGTAAATCTGATATCTCCCTTTTTTCCGTGGATGAAGAGGCGACTAAGGTGAGAATCACACGGCAATTTCGAGGAGGAAACTCGGCGATGAGGCCCGCCACCTGTAATATCCACCTGGAGCGGCGAAAAATAGATTGCCGAAGCCAGTAAAGAATGCGTCTGTATCCATTTTTGTTTATGTAACAAATGCTCAATAAATAATAATACTCTAGAATTGGTTTTTTGGATGTTATTTATATCTTTACACAATTGCAAAATAGAATGTTCGTGGTCTAAAACAAAACTGAGTATAATTTGTAAGAAAGATGTTAGTTAAAGTTTTTTACATAAGGTCATAAACTCTAAATATGTTATCAACTACAATAAAATATTTGACATCAAAAGGATTTAGTTCTGATAATGACAGACAACCCATTTGACCGATTTGGATAATATTGCAGAGCCGAATATCTGTACACAAAAAGTACATTTCTCTATCAAACGTATCGTGTAGCAAACGTCTACCCAAACTCCACAATCAAAATGCTACAATAAATATTTGAGTAAAGTTTAAAGAATGCTGTCCTTTTTAGAAGATTTAAAAAAAGTTAATTATTGTATTTACAATACTATATAAAATATTTACTCTTCAAATGTAACGTAGCTTATTTTTAAGCATTTGTTTTTGTTAAGTTGGGTCATATTTTATAAACGTGTATTGACTAGATGTGATAAATATAAATTACCGAGAAGCTTGGTTTCTGGCGGAAACTTTAATTGTTTCCGAGAAAGTTATACTTCTGATTGAAAATTCGTTTCGCAAATAAATCAACGTTCTTTTATAGTCCTGATTTTGAAACACACTACTTACCTTAACATTTATTTTTGACTCTTTTGTTTTCGTAGATGCATGGCGCTGGTTTCGATTATTTTTTTATTAGAATAAACGTTATGCTCCTCCTAGAGAGAAGGTGGGGACTAGGGAAATCAACAATATATTGGCAATGTATAGGAATATTTAATTTGGGTCGGAACATTGAAATTAAAGTATTGCGCATCATTAGAATCCAAAATAAATAAAAATCGAATATGTTATAGCGTTTTGGTGGCATCAATTGATATTATGTACAAGGAATTCTCGGTTCCACTGCATCAGGCCTATGGCCTCTCGCATATGGAGGATTTGCCATTACCGTCACACACGGCAAGCGGATAGGCAATCGCAGTACCAGACGTCTCGCTCCTTAGACACTGCCATCCGTCATCCGTTTCCGTATTTTTGGTCTGGTATTTTTAGAGATGGTTTAATGTGCATTGTCGATTATCCCGCCATTTTTGGTAGCCATTAAGATTTACAAGGCTTGTGCTAACGACTACCACGGAAGAAAGAGGGTGGCGATACCACACGGCACGCTTAAATTATTATTTGCCAAAAATTGTTTGAGTTTAAACACGTATAAAAAATGTCAATTCGACAAGATATGTCCGGTCAGGGCAAAGACTTTATCTAAGGCTTGACCGTCTAAAACCCCGGATATATCGGAAAGGCCATGGGAACGTTTCCACGACCACACCATCGCCGGTAACCCCAGACGGCCCTCTAATAAAATCTCATATCCTGGCAATGGTGTCTCGTGAGTAAATCTGATATCTCCTTTTTTCCGTGGATGAAGAGGCGACTAAGGTGAGAATCACACGGCAATTTCGAGGAGGAAACTCGGCGATGAGGCCCGCCACCTGTAATATCCACCTGGAGCGGCGAAAATAGATTGCCGAAGCCAGTAAAGAATGCGTCTGTATCCATTTTTGTTTATGTAACAAATGCTCAATAAATAATAATACTCTAGAATTGGTTTTTTGGATGTTATTTATATCTTTACACAATTGCGAAATAGAATGTTCGTGGTCTAAAACAAAACTGAGTATAATTTGTAAGAAAGATGTTAGTTAAAGTTTTTTACATAAGGTCATAAACTCTAAATATGTTATCAACTACAATAAAATATTTGACATCAAAAGGATTTAGTTCTGATAATGACAGACAACCCATTTGACCGATTTGGATAATATTGCAGAGCCGAATATCTGTACACAAAAAGTACATTTCTCTATCAAACGTATCGTGTAGCAAACGTCTACCCAAACTCCACAATCAAAATGCTACAATAAATATTTGAGTAAAGTTTAAAGAATGCTGTCCTTTTTAGAAGATTTAAAAAAAGTTAATTATTGTATTTACAATACTATATAAAATATTTACTCTTCAAATGTAACGTAGCTTATTTTTAAGCATTTGTTTTTGTTAAGTTGGGTCATATTTTATAAACGTGTATTGACTAGATGTGATAAATATAAATTACCGAGAAGCTTGGTTTCTGGCGGAAACTTTAATTGTTTCCGAGAAAGTTATACTTCTGATTGAAAATTCGTTTCGCAAATAAATCAACGTTCTTTTATAGTCCTGATTTTGAAACACACTACTTACCTTAACATTTATTTTTGACTCTTTTGTTTTCGTAGATGCATGGCGCTGGTTTCGATTATTTTTTTATTAGAATAAACGTTATGCTCCTCCTAGAGAGAAGGTGGGGACTAGGGAAATCAACAATATATTGGCAATGTATAGGAATATTTAATTTGGGTCGGAACATTGAAATTAAAGTATTGCGCATCATTAGAATCCAAAAATAAACTATATTATAAATAACTTTTTTATTAATTAGGAATCCAAAATAAATAAAAAAATCGAATATATTATAGCGTTTTCGAGGCATCAATTGATATTATGTACAAGGAATTCTCGGTTCCACTGCATCAGGCCTATGGCCTCTCGCATATGGAGGATTTGCCATTACCGTCACACACGGCAAGCGGATAGGCAATCGCAGTACCAGACGTCTCGCTCCTTAGACACTGCCATCCGTCATCCGTTTCCGTATTTTTGGTCTGGTATTTTTAGAGATGGTTTAATGTGCATTGTCGATTATCCCGCCATTTTTTGGTAGCCATTAAGATTTACTAGGCTTGTGCTAACGACACCCACGGGAAGAAAGAGGGTGGCGATACCACACGGCACGCTTAAATTATTATTTATGAAAATTCTTAAGTTAAATGAATGGTATTTTTATTATAATAAAAACACGATTAACTTTTTTTTAGTCTCATATTTTTACTCTGCCGGGTGTTTGTTGACGTTGATGTATTGCCGTCGAGTAGTTTTAATTTACTTTTGTACTAAGACTGTTATATAATCTTATATCTGTATAATAAAATTTGCTTACATACATTTTTATTACTTTTACCAACTTACTTTGACCAAAAATGGTAATGCCTAATAAAAGTCAAAAAATTATATACATTTGCCCGAAATCTCGCACCTTAGACGGTGCCACCCGTCATTGGTTTCCGTATTTTTAGAGATAGTTAAGCCGCCATTTTTCAGTAGCCCTTGCGATTTACAAGGCTATGCGCGTAGTCTACATTAGATTTTTACAAAAATACCACACGCTAACGTGCCAAAACTTTACATATAATCTTGAATATATTTAAAACAAGGAAAATCATGCGCACCGAAGATTTTGTATTATAAATTAGAAAACCAAAAATAACCAAAAATATACTAGACTCTCTATTAGCAAGATTTAATTGAGTAGAAAGAGTAAAGTATTTCACGCACATTTTTGGGGCATATAAAAGCTAATGCGGCTAAATATTTTTAAGTTACAAGTTTGCCTACGATTTAGCAACGTTAATACCTAGAAAACTCTGTACATTTACACTATCGCATTTTCTATTTTTCGCGAAATATTTATTTCCATAAAACATCATTAAATGAAAAAAAAAACATGGCTTTACAAAGAAAGATAACAGTTCCCATATGTTAAATGACAAATAACTACACTTTAATTACTTTACACTTAATGCTGAACTTAACAGCGCATATACGCTGTTAGGTATAGGTAATAGGCGTTCTCTTTTCAATCTTAAATGATGCTACCTCTCCTAAAGGATTCAGTTTGTGTTTTCAACTCATGACCGGGTCCTTCGCTCTTCATCTAATCATAAGATTGGCATTCCGCAACACTTCACCGATTTTGTTGGCAACTCCTTTACTGTTCAGGCTGTACTACTTTGGAAGTCATTGCCTGAAGACATTAGGAAAGTGTCCAGCAAGTTATCGTTCAAGAGACTGGTACGTGAACACCTCTTCAAGACATCCGTTCCCACTTAGTGGAATTGATATTAGTTAGTCATTGCAATTACAATAATATTGTGTATGCTGTATGTATGTATATATATACATATATATTTATTTATTTATATGTATTCATATTTGATTATATGTATTTATTCCGTTAGTATGTATCTAATTGTAAGTGTAAGTTATTTATGTATTTTAGTTCTTTTTTTTTATAATTTAATGTCTTGCACCCTTACAATATCTCTCCACGCCCCGTTGACTGGCAGAGAATGCCAAGAGGCATTAAGTCCGCCCTTTGTAATACTTTTATTTAAAGGTATTTTAAATAAAGTTCAAATAAATAAGAAAATAAATAAATAAATAAATAAATAATGACTTTCGTTATTTTTTTTAAATATAGATAAAAAAATGTGAGTGGAAGATAAGTATGAAAGAATACAGAGAGGTATTCATGCGTATTACAAATTCATGGAAAAATTCTTAAAATTCGTTACAACTGCGTTCATTTTAAAGTATTATTGTAATGTATATTCAGTACTATAGATTTGTGGAAAAATATATCCTATTTTCCTTACCAAGGAAAGTAATTTATTTTCCTTTAGAAAATTCACATTCTCACCGTACACCCTGGTGTAATACATCTCGAAATCGCGCGTAGAACATAAACAAACCGACGCCCCGTGGCGACCTGACGCCCGGGGATGTTTATCAGTACCGCGATATATGTCGCCAGGAACTTCAATTTAAATTTTTAAACACTACCAGGAAGACATATGAGCAGCACGGCGACATAATGGATCAAGCTTGTTCTTTTCTACCGGGAATACTTTGTTAATAAGAAAATGTATAGTAAGTGTAGAAAATGTACAGGTAACTATTTTGTTTCTGTTGTTGTTATTTAAAATGTATACTAATATTTTTAAAAGAGAGTGTCAGTTGTATATCATGTGTAGGGTTATCGCCTAAAGTACCAGACCGATTTTAAAAATTCTCGCACTCTTTGAATGCTACATTAAGGTAAACTAATTATGATCAAACCACTAGATTAGAAAGATTTAACGTCACGCGGACAACTCATGTCATGTTGTAACAATAAGTATTGTTATGACACTTTAAGGGATATCATTTTAGTTAGTATTTTACTTCTCATGACCAATGGCGTAATTAAGCATTTATTTCTTAAAAATATTATATAATTTCATAAGTAAAGTCGGTAACAGCATTCTTGGATTTTATTCTGTTATTTGAATTCAAAAATCTTAATGATGTTTTCTTTCTGTCAACTACCTCATGAAGTAATTAATATCTGCAACTTGGGCAATTATTATAACCTCTTGTACTAGTTTCACAACATAATTTATTTATTTATATAGCGAACCGACCGGTTTCACCTTACCGCATCTTCAGGGTATTCAATTATAATAGGGTAGTGAACTACCTTATTTAGCTTGTAAAGTTGTGCATCTTGTAAAGGAATATTGTACGTGACAGATGGTGAAAACTGACTAATCTTCCTCGGCGACTTGCCTTGCATGTTGTTTGGAAGTCCGCTTCAAGATCTGAAGATTCTACATCTCCGGTGCTGCGATTGCCACCAGCCAAGTATGGTGGTAATTAAGAATATCTTTCGGGCATTAGCTTTAATTTCGTAGTGCGCTAGTGTTCTTGATTTTAAGTGCAGAGTTTATCGCGTGCTCAGCTTATTTCTTCCACCTTGGCTGCGAAGGGCAGAGATACCTGAGCAAAGGAACGACGCCAATCCTCCGCCCGCAAAGTCCACCAACATACATTCGAATCTGACTTCGCAAGTCCACTCGAGGCAGCCGCCCCGATAAGCCAGGTCGGCCATGCAGGTTTCTCTTTTTTTATCGTGGGTGAACAAACCACGGCTACTTAGTCCCAACGCCACGTCAAGACAGGAATCTGATCCCTATAACTCCCCCACACTCTTCGTCTATTTCACTGCCCCCAGCATACATAATCAATTAAGTACCAATTTTACTTGTATTTATATTTTTGTTATATGTTAGATAAGTACACGTGAAAGTGTGTTGTGTGTGAACATGTATCTATTCATTTATATGTACATTTCAGTAAAGTACAAAAAAGTCAAATAGAACCCTGTTAATGCGCATTGCTAGCCTAAAGTTTTCAAGTATCCGTGAGAGTAACTTCTGCATACTTTTTTTTACATATTTTGAATGACACTTTTGTAATTTCTTCGGCGGTCTTTTTAATGAATTTTTATAAATATAAATATGGTTTTTTTTTTATTATTTACATTGTATAATTATTCTGTAGATGCCAGTATTTGATGATGCATGTACCAAAAAAAGTAAAATGCTTTCTTTCTTTGTCTTAGAGCTTAAAGAGAAATATTTATTTCTCTAACAGCTTTCATGTATTCCAGTCACGTAAATACAAATAAATGAGATAGGATCGGGTCTACACTGATTATATCTTCCAAGTTCATGAAAGATATTGACCTAACTTCGTCTACGTCGATTAGCGAATGTAATGAAAAGAATGTAAATACTATAATAATCAAAATCTGATTATAATATATTATTAATTACCTCCGCCTAATATAACAATAATCAAAGGTAATAAATATTTATACACATAAAAAATATAATACTCTTAAATAAATGAAATCAGATTTTACACAGTTCCATGGGCGTAGAACTCCGACAGTTTCGGAGAATGAAACTATTTTTTCTTTAATTTCTTACAGTTTGAATGTAGGAATTTGACATTATTGATAGCACATCATCATCATCATTTCAAGTCCACTGCTGAACACAGGCCTCCCCCAAAGATTGCCACGAAGCTCGGTCCTGAGCCACCTGCATCCATCGACTTCCCGCAACACTGCGCAGGTCGTCACTCCATCTTGTGGGGGGTCGTCCTACACTGCGTTTGCCTGTACGCGGCTGCCACTCGAGAACCTTTTATCACCAACGGTTATCAGTTCTGCGAGCTATGTGGCCGGCCCATTGCCACTTCAGCTGATAGCACATAACACAGTTTAAATAACCCAAAGATTATGGTTGAGAGTTATAGATTATAATTACACATAGACCATGCATAAAGCTATGCGAACATAATGATCTCTTCTTATATTTTTTCAACTGTACCAAAGCGTGTCCGTAAGCTTTCAGGCACCTTAGCCCATTCCAGCATTTCTTCCAATGCTAGCTCGATTGCAACTGAAAATTCTTCCAGTGTGATAAATTAACTCCCTGAGTTAATTTATTTTGTATAAAACAAAAAAGTATGGCCATATTACTCGCTATAAATTCTGATACACACTAAATATTTTTTTTAAAAAAACATGGTAGTAATAATAATACAACGTATGTGTACAGATCTATCGAAATGTATGCGATTCATTAAAACTAATTTTATACAGAGTGGCAGTATTTGGATTGAAATTTCTCTTGTCACGCATATTTGGATTTACGCATTGTCTCTATAGGGAATGTAGGCGTTGCTCGCTCTGAAAATTTTTCAAAAGACTCAATGTCGTGTTTTGAGCAGGTCATTCCATCTAGTACTTAGCACAATTTGCCAAGAACAGATTCAGATCATATAGTAACAGAGCAACATTTTTGACGTGAAACGTTTAACCTATGTTTAAATAAAATTGTACTGCATTACATGTTGAACAGTCATAGTCTGACTCAGTCATGGTATCATTCAAGAAGGCGACTAAGAGAAAAGCCTTGAAAATCGCAATGGCTATCTGATAAATGGCGTGATAACCATCTCGAAAAATATTTAAATTAGGCAGACTGAGACGGGCAGCAGCGTCTAAGGTACAAGGTGTCTGGTAATGAGATCGCCAATCCACCTCCCGTGCGTGGCGATTCTGTCAAATCCTCCTTGTAGGAAAGGACTATGTCCTGCTGTAGACTATTTAGGGGCTGGTAAGGTAAGGTAAACTTTCACACGTGTATTACTATAATTGAATAAATCGATAAGTCTTTGCATTGGATATTTTCGTAATTATATAACTTCAAAATGAAATCAGGCTTGAATTATTTGTTTCTTGCTATCATATAGACGTCCCAAGTAAACGGCAGACACCGGCGAGTGTTTTAACGCAATATTAAATGATTGCATATAAAACTTTCATTTCCATTCGACTGTTTCTTCTTTGTCAGAGAACCTCATTACGAAACTGGGGTAGATTTATAAAATGACGTTTAATAAGAAAAATTTATTTATACCCGTACTAACCGAATTATACCCGTAGGATGTAAGAAAAAGTCCTGAATACGCTGAATTTTAATTGTTGATATGATGACGTTTAGGGATGTAATCAAATAACCCATGCGTTGGCAGCTAAGTTGAATATTAATAAAAATCACGCAAAATTAAATAGTTCATGAATGACGTAAGGTACGAAACGCGGTCAAATAAAATTAAAACTAATAATTAATTTATGTCATAAGAAAATATTGCCTTGCCAAATTTAATTTTTTAAATGTACCACCGTTTCGTAAACTCTTTTCAATATTTTTTAATCAATCAATCAGAAACCGGTTGTTAAGCTGGCTGATGCTGACTTACCTTGTTGGATTCGATCCATGTTTAGCCTAGAACAAAAATGTGCCCGGTTTTTATCCAAGTGAATTCCTTATATGCACATGATAAAATATTAAAAGTTACTGTCGAAGCTCCTACGTTTGATTCATTGCGGACAATTTACCTGACTTAGTGTAACCTATTAACTACTAACTAATTTACCACAACAAGCCGTGGTAGTCTAGTGGTCAGAGCACTGGGTTTAGTTTCATAAAGTGCGACTGACTTGGGTACGCTCCTTGGTGCCGGCACCACTAAAATTGTTAATAGCAATTTTAAGTGCTGGATTTACCACGTGCTCGGCGGTGAAGACAAACATCGTAACAAAAAAATATTATTTCGACGACATGTAAATCAAATTCAATCACGTAAAAAAAAATAAAAAGCTTTAGAACATCAACAACATGGCGCCCCATTTATTCACAATCGGGTTACGTCAAAAGCGATTCATTTGCTGCAGTTTTGGCAAATAAAACTAACGATTCCGGAGCATCTGAGCTCGTTAAAAGCGTAAGAGTATTGATGGAGCGTCCGTTCGCGTAACGACCACGGTGCAGCCGCATCCGTCAATGACAAGAGTCACAAGCACGTCGCCGCTCTGCTACATATGCAAGTAAATGCTGAAACGTAAAACTGCCATCATTCTTTGTTTTGTGTATGAAGTGTCGCGAGCAGGAGTATCGACGAAGTTACACACACGGAAGCTATATAAAGGCGCAAAACATATTCTTAATGTACGAGAAAATGGAGACGTTTAATAAATGGTTTAGGTTCCTATGTTTCTCTTTGTATGTCTACATAATTATGACGTAACACAGTTATATGTATAAATTTAAGACATAATATATTCAGTATATCTGTACACAATCTTTGTTCGGACACGCGATGAGATACTTCAATATTGTAATATCTACTATTTCTTAGTCTGTTACTCGTATAACACAGTTCAATAAATTAAGAAGTTTGTCTTTAATGAAATTGGCACATAACATTGGCATTTCTCATTTGGAATTGCAGTGATTGTTTTGGACAAAACTCGGTATGTCTGTTATTTTGTCGCTTCAAACTACCGTTTGTGTATCACATTATCAACAGGTACTGTCAACAACTCTTTCGAAAATATTGGCGCAACCCTGTGCTGCTAGCTCCGGGCTGTCAAAGGCAGAATTCGACGAAACCGTGTAATAAGTTAAAAAACGTCACTCCTCTATATCTTTCAATCCGGAACACAACTGTCATTGTACTGCTGTTTGGCGGCAGAAATGAGTAAAGTGTGTGTAAACCTACCCCGACGAGTCCTATACAGAGAAAGCACCAGTTAAATAACAATAATCAGTCTCTGCAGCTCATCGATCAAAACGTTTGCTATTCCGATACGCTAGTGGAACACAAAGAAATTAAAAAAAAGCGCTTTACAGATGTTTACAATCGAAGAGCACTATAACAACCAAAATGGCAAAGTGTGTGCTAACATCTCGAAAGAAGCCTCACAACTTCTTGGAGAAGTTCAACGTGGTAATCATTCAGCAACAACGATGGTTTAGTAGGACGTGTCACCAAAAAATCATGTAGCATTTTTGCAAAAAAGGAGTAAAAACTTTGGCCACAGTTTATCTAGAGACTGTCTAGGATAGTGTAGAGAAACCTCGCAGTGATAGCCGGGTACCGTACACTTTTAGAAAGGGTATCCCTTTCTAAAAGTGTACGGTAGACTTACCAGCAAGACTCTGGTCCCAGTCATAAGGTGCAATGTTCCGGACTTCATAGGAACTGAAGGCTCCGACATAGCAGTGGCTACATTCCAGTGTGTTAGTCCATAGTTTTGTGATCAGAGATGTTAAAGGTCCATATTAAACGCAAAGGCGTCCACTTTGAATTTTTTTTTACATTAAACGTTAAGGCTTCGATAAATATGTTTACATAACTTTAATTATTAATTAACAGAACAGAACTCATGGTCATGGGACGGTGTATCCTCACACGTCATAGAGCCAAGCGGCGGCTTTTGCTGCTGCTCGAATGGGCCGGCTCGACAGGGTTGGCACCATGGCCTCGCAGAATACCAGCGTGAAAGTACCTCTACTTCTTGTGCTTCAGCGTTTTCTTTGGTGAGTGAGGTAACCGGAGGCCCTATCTTCCTCCCATCTCCCTCCTCATCATCCATCACATCTCCCAAATACTCTTGAAGGCCTCTGGTTACATACGTATGCAGCGCCTCTGGTGTTGCAGATGTACGTGCGCGACCGTAATAACTTCCCATCAGATGAACCGCTAGCTCGATTGCCGCCTTTCCCATAAAAAAAAGAAAAAGAAGGACAAAGATATTTTAGTGGGTCCAGTACTCTACTCCAGTCCGTACTAGGTACCTATACCTAGTTGTTACCTATAACAGTGTACCTCCTTTGTTGTAAAACATTTGTTACAAATACATGAAATAAAACCGTTTTTATCATAAAAACATGTGAATGTTATTTTGTAATACACTTCTTTCGCAACATTGAACTCCATCCAGCGTCGATTATTCCGTGATCGATTGCACTTCAAAGCCTGCACTCACAGTCGATGTACGGAAAAATAACTGGTAAAGCGATGGAACTGTTTTTAAATGAAGCGTTTATTGATTTGATACTGGTACGTAACGAAGTGTCGCAATTAATTTTTAACTTTTACAAAAATACTCGAATTTTGGTGCAGCAATTCGCCTTCGTCGAATTGAAAAACTATTTGTTATTTGCATATAGATTTTTTCATTTGAACTGTCTCGTAGTAATAATTATTTAAGTAAAACTAATAGAACACTAAAATTAAAATAATACTTTGAACGAATCTTGAATTTCATGTTAATTATCTGTGTGTGAATGGTATGATCACAAAATACATACAGAAAATATGTAGTGATCAAATTCTACAGCGAGAAGATGACTTTTTAAGACTTTTAGTTTTCCTTATGTAAGCAAGCCATAGCCAAGCCACATTCACAATCAAGCTTGTACACTTGACAGATGGTAAAAATTGACCGTTCATCTACTGTTTAATTCTTTGGAGGCTTGTAAAAAGTTTTAATTGAATTCTGCTGTAAGGTGCCTTAAATTGTCCGTGATGCCTCTGCAGTCAGGTTATACAGCAGACTCTTGCTCGACTGTGACCCGCTTCACACGGTCACTTTGATGTAAGCGACGAACCTGAAATTTGTTGTCATACATTACTAACTTGACATGTTGGAGCTCGGTGACCAGGTGATTTTTGGCACAGATTAGTCGTGCTCTCTGAAAGAAAGATTTTCCCAAGGTAGCTTGTGATTGATGCTGCCGAGATTCACCGTTTAAATAACGGCCGGTATGGGCCTTTTTTTTACTCTACACATAGTGACTAAAGCAGTTATTAGGATTCCACATTACTAAGGCAGAAAGGCTCATGTGTTATTTGCATCATTTTACATTGTAAATGGAATTTTGAAATTTATGACATTAAGGTTCTAAAAACATAGTTACTTAATCTGATGTAAAGATTGTGAAAATACCGTCTACGTACCGCTTGTAGACGTGTCTTGAATTTATGGGAGAAGTATGAAGGGCTTTCTGCTCAAAATCTTTTATGAATATATCGGCAACAATGGGAGATACAAGGGAACCATTCGCCACACCATTTACTTGCTTCTAGAACACATCCTTTCACAACAGACAGCCAGACGTGAGGCAATTTCTAAGTAATACCCCATAATTTGGTTGCATGGTGTTCTCTGTTAGCTTCTTACTCGTAGTTACGATTGAGATAGTGTTTAAATAGTATGTGGAAAGTGACTAGACATCAAAACCGACCATAGTTTCATTATCAGTAAGGGGTAGATTTTTCATCTCGCTGACAAAATGGCTGGATTCCTTGGTGTCCTCTGAGCACTGACCTCTATGTATTGAACCAATCTATCAGTTGGTAACTCGATTTGGCTTAGTATCAGATATGGTTTGGCACTAGTTCTTATTATCGAGTTAATATCTAGAGAAAAAAATTCTGAGTATTTTTTGTTAGGTGAATTAAAACAGCGAATACGCTTCTGTTTCCCAATTCCTCCACCACACGCTACTCCATTTTCAAACCGACACGACTTGATATTAAATATTATCAAAATCGGCACAGTGGATTAGTTGTAATGTAGTGACCGATTTCGCATTTATATTTTTATTTGAAAATTATACTATAGGCTTATAATATTTTGTTTATTGGATTGGGGTGTAAAACGAGCCAACAATCCACCTGACGGTAAGTAGTAATAAGTAAGTCTTTGTAATGCTTAGTGCAATTAAATATTTAATATAACTATTTTTATACCATAAGAGGTCCAACTGTTAGTTCATTTGTCACTCCTCTTAGGCAAAGGCAGAAATTACGCATTTCCATTTGGAACCCATAACAAATATTTCTATCGAAAAATGTTATAGGTGCATTGTCACCCCTGGATATTAGCATGAAATGCCTCACATCGGGTAATTATGCTGGCTCTTTATAATTTTCAAATAAAGAACATCACAGTAATTGCACTGCTTTTTGATGGCCAAAAATTAATAAGAGTGTGATACCGACCCAGATGACTCCTAGGCAAAGAAGGAATCTATCACCCGTTAAAAGTTGTATACTAACTATCCATTAGTATCTATGTTATGAATTTAATTTTTTTGTACGAAGTTAAAACGGGAGTTATTACACATCTACCATATGCGCAGAACCTTATACGGAACTGTGTAATAATTTTACGTATTTGATGTATATCACTTACATACGAGTATATGTTGTAGAGGCGTAAGAATCTGATACTCCTTCCCCTGGGTGGTGTCAGAGGCAGAGTAAGAGCCGTAACGATATCTGGGATTAATTCCGACGACAAAGCTTGCCACTCGTTCTGGTCTATCTCCCTGAGGGGCGAAAAGTGGCCTAAAGAGGTTTGACGTTACGCTAACTCATTCCAAATGGAAATGCGTAATTTCTGCCTTCGCCTAAGAGGAGTGACAAATGAACTAACAGTTGGACCTCTTATGGTATAAAAATAGTTATATTAAATATTTAATTGCACTAAGCATTACAAAGACTTACTTATTAAAGTATTATGATAATTGCGACGATAATTATTTTCATTGTTTTCATCCAAGTCGATATTTAATTTGTAAATGAAAAGCTGTCAGAAAATTCTTATTAAAAGGGCTATTACACAAATAACGTTTTAATATTTAAAAAGACTTAACATTTAAAAAGATCGTTGAAAGAACAGAAACTGGAGGTCCCAGTGAAAAGAAGTAAAATTTCGCTAGCGTTCGAATGGAGTTCGTCACAATAAAGAAATGCTCGCTAATTAATTAAGGACCGTCGTGTTTCTCTCGTGTGGGTGTGGCTTTTCTTTACGTTCGTTCGCAAAGGGAAAAGAAAGTTAGATTAAATGTAGATCATTGTCCAGCCATTGCAATAGTCCGAAATGATAGTGAGAGCAGCAAGCAGAAATAATATTATAAATATTTTATATTCAGATGAGGTGCATTATTTAAAAATATAGATGCGTGTACACGCGTTAGAAGCTCTGCTTCTTTGGCATGATTAAAATGTTTTTTTAATTTGGAAGCCAATTCATTACACGAAAAAGGACTGCAGTAGGGTAGTAAAAGCGGTTAATAAAGTTTTAAGTTCAATCATATAATAAAACTGGACAATTATTTAAATAAATATTTATTTTCTTAAACAAAGTGTAATATAAATTTTATGTAATTATATAAAACTAAAAGATAATTTTTTGTTTTGTTTATTAATAAGAGCGATCGCCATGGACCAATACTCGGACAGCGATTATTGTAAAATCTTTTAGGGGTCCGACGTTGGAAAAGGTTGCAAATGTTGAATGAAGTAAAGAATTGGATCAAATTTTCATAATATTCTTTAAATAGATGGCGTTAGTGAACAGGTTTCTTTATTAATAGAGTTTCGTGGGTGGAGCGATCGACTCCAACATGTAGATGTTAATGTCACCCAGTGCGCGCACACGCACATTAAATAATATAAGTTTGTGTGGCTAATTCGGGCTACTTTAAGTTAGCAACAAATGTTTCACAACTTAACATCAATTGCTTGTAGTGGTAACTTGCATCGCGGTAATTGAAAAACCAGGGTTTTGTAGGAATTTCAGTTTGAACACAGGCATTTTACTCACACTTACATTTACCTTTAGTGGATTAATTATGATACTAAATTTACTGCTATGATTTCCTTTAGTTTGAAATAGCTGAAGGAAGCAAGTAATGTACAAAAAGATGGCACTGTGGATGAACACCAGTTTCTGCCACCTTCTTAGCTAAAATCTTCTATTATCATTCATTGTTGTAACATTCCCCTTACTAATTTATTTATTTATTTATTTATTTATTTATTTATTTATTTATTTATTTATTTATTTATTTATTTATTTATTTATTTATTTATTTATTTATTTATTTATTTATTTATTTATTTATTTATTTATTTATTTATTTATTTATTTATTTATTTATTTATTTATTTATTTATTTATTTATTTATTTATTTATTTATTTATTTATTTATTTATTTATTTATTTATTTATTTATTTATTTATTTATTTATTTATTTATTTATTTATTTATTTATTTATTTATTTATTTATTTATTTATTTATTTATTTATTTATTTATTTATTTATTTATTTATTTATTTATTTATTTATTTATTTATTTATTTATTTATTTATTTATTTATTTATTTATTTATTTATTTATTTATTTATTTATTTATTTATTTATTTATTTATTTATTTATTTATTTATTTATTTATTTATTTATTTATTTATTTATTTATTTATTTATTTATTTATTTATTTATTTATTTATTTATTTATTTATTTATTTATTTATTTATTTATTTATTTATTTATTTATTTATTTATTTATTTATTTATTTATTTATTTATTTATTTATTTATTTATTTATTTATTTATTTATTTATTTATTTATTTATTTATTTATTTATTTATTTATTTATTTATTTATTTATTTATTTATTTATTTATTTATTTATTCTTTATTGTTAGCCTTAAGTTTAAGGTTACAATGGGCGGACTTAATGCCAAGTGGCATTCTCTACCAGTCAACCCTTCTTATGGTGAAAGGTAGGCAAAGGCAGGTACAAAACAAAGAAAAAAAAACTGTAAATGAAAACTAAACAAAAACATTAAGTAGTTTTCTTTTGGAATGAAAAATAGGACATGAAAAGGGAGTTGAATAAATTTTTATGGATATTTTAATTGACTTTTTGAAATAAACAACAGAACGAAATTTCGTTTGCTGACCGGGAACAAAGTTCGCATCGTTTGACTAATTTGCCCAGCCTCGCATCATTTGATGAAGTTGAAGTAAAATTGTCGAAAAAGCAATTTATAATCGACCATTGCTTCAAAGACTAGAATCGCGTGAACTGCCAGGGAGGACAGTTAAAATTTGAAACTTAATTTTGCAGGATAAATTGCTTCTTGACTTTTGATATCTACTGGATAAATACGTAACAGTTCTTTAATTTTAAACCGCAAACATTCTTTAGGGGAAAAACATTTCAGTCGAGCACTTTTCGTATTTTTAGTATTTCTTGTAACTAAAGTTAATTTAAGGATTAAAGAAAAGTGGAACATATATTTTTGTTATTTATGAAATTACGTCTTGAGTTGTGCTGAAAGATGTAAATGACAGTCATGGGTTCGAAGATGTAGCAGCTTCAAGATCTCCAGCTTAAACTCACACTGGAGAATTACATCCACGGAGTTTCTCTCGCCTGTTTCCTCACAGTTTGAGGTACATTGGGTGTCGAAAACCAACTAAGAGAAATGCTTAGAAAATATCGTGCTTCAGACAGATAGTGGAACAGCGTTTTTTATAAATATCAGATCAAATATACACAGACGCGTAATGAGCAGCAGCGTCTAAGGTTTCTGATACTAGGGTTTTGAACTCTTTACTATCGATATACGAACTATGTCAAAAGCTAACCTCACTTGCACGCCAACCTGCCTAGCCAGCGTGTTGAGTATGGGCAGATCTCCTAGGCTAATTAACATACCCAGCTTCTTTAGGCATTTTGATGGAAAGATCTGTATCCACCCACAGTGCGCTTACATAAGATGATTCAAAAATAGAAACAACGAAAGTTTACATGCTGTAAAAGAAAACTAAACAAAAACATTAAGTAGTTTTCTTTTGGAATGAAAAATAGGACATGAAAAGGAGTTGAATAAATTTTTATGGATATTTTAATTGACTTTTGAAATAAACAACAGAACGAAATTTCGTTTGCTGACCGGGAACAAAGTTCGCATCGTTTGACTAATTTGCCCAGCCTCGCATCATTTGATGAAGTTGAAGTAAAATTGTCGAAAAAGCAATTTATAATCGACCATTGCTTCAAAGACTAGAATCGCGTGAACTGCCAGGGAGGACAGTTAAAATTTTAAACTTAATTTTGCAGGATAAATTGCTTCTTGACTTTTGATATCTACTGGATAAATACGTAACAGTTCTTTAATTTTAAACCGCAAACATTCTTTAGGGGAAAAACATTTCAGTCGAGCACTTTTCGTATTTTTAGTATTTCTTGTAACTAAAGTTAATTTAAGGATTAAAGAAAAGTGGAACATATATTTTTGTTATTTATGAAATTACGTCTTGAGTTGTGCTGAAAGATGTAAATGACAGTCATGGGTTCGAAGATGTAGCAGCTTCAAGATCTCCAGCTTAAACTCACACTGGAGAATTACATCCACGGAGTTTCTCTCGCCTGTTTCCTCACAGTTTGAGGTACATTGGGTGTCGAAAACCAACTAAGAGAAATGCTTAGAAAATATCGTGCTTCAGACAGATAGTGGAACAGCGTTTTTTATAAATATCAGATCAAATATACACAGACGCGTAATGAGCAGCAGCGTCTAAGGTTTCTGATACTAGGGTTTTGAACTCTTTACTATCGATATACGAACTATGTCAAAAGCTAACCTCACTTGCACGCCAACCTGCCTAGCCAGCGTGTTGAGTATGGGCAGATCTCCTAGGCTAATTAACATACCCAGCTTCTTTAGGCATTTTGATGGAAAGATCTGTATCCACCCACAGTGCGCTTACATAAGATGATTCAAAAATAGAAACAACGAAAGTTTACATGCTGTAAAAGAAAAAAAAATAAGAAGGAAGGTTCTCAGAAGAGTGGCAACCTGCACATAGTGGCTGAGGACCGTGCTTTGTAGAAATCTTTTGGGAAGGCCTATGTTCAGCAGTGAACTTGTATAAGGCTGTAATGATAATGAAGATGTATAATATCTTACTATTGCTGTCGCTTCAATTTATAATTATCATTGTTACTTATTTACCTTGTTACGTACCGTTATGACGGTTTTTTGTTTAACCCTTTGCACTCTGTTTCGTGCACTATTCATGAAGCGCATTTTTATTGAATTTGAATCGTTATGAGTAGTATAGTAGTGTAATTGTTATGAGAAAAATAACAAATTTTCAATGACAAAGTTTTGAACTACTCGATTGTGTGGTTTCGAACAAACTATTCTGGATTTTTTTGTAGTATATTCACTTCTGTACTGATTAAATAAACAAATTGTAGAATCTTGAAATTAAGGATAATGCCTCTCTCGTAATATCATTCCTAATTCCAAATCATAATTAGGCTAGTTTGGTATTTTGAGAATTAATTTCAATAAAAAATCAAAAAAATTTCTATTTTACAAAGCATGTTACTTGCAATTTATTATTTCATCTTTATACTCAAATACCTTACTGATAAGTATTTCTATACGTACGGGACAAATACTAAAGGACAGTCATTTAAGCCGTACCCTTTTATATTACATGATATCGTTACATCTACCTCCTCCAAAATTAGAAAATTTGCGTCACTGTGCAAATAAATTTAAGCTTTGGTAGAATACTAAAGTGATTTGCATAATTATTTACTTCATATGTAAATATTGATTTATTTTTATTAAACAAGAAGTTAGAAAATTAGTGACATGGTAATCAATTCTCACTTTCCCCATGAATTTATCTGTAGGAGAGTACAATGTACACCGAGAAGGCATAGATTACAATAGCCTCCAAGTGCATTTTTTTTAATAACTTGTTTTAATTATTCACGTGGATGGGATTTTTGTTAACAAAATTTGTGATAACAATTTGGATTTGTATCGCCTGATAAATAAATTATAAATACATTTAGCAACCGCACGTTTCGAACCATTTCTCTTCTTACTCGGCTAGCCCATTCGTAGATCTCCAAACGGCGCCATTACTCAGCAATAAATTGGCATTTGCGCCGTCATACATAAATTACAGGAAAGCGCGCCGAAAACCAAGTTCGTAAGTAGTCACTTTTTGTGTTACTCCTTAAGATATATGTTTTCTTTCTGCCAACAAGACATTTCTAACATAACGCGATTGGTTCCTTTTTGTTATATTTTGTATAAAGTTAATGGATAATGTAACATCTGTTGGACAATAAATATAATACAATTTTACATAAAAATGTACAGAAAAGTAGAAGTAGGTGTTTACGAGTATACTCATAGATTTTGTGGAGTTCTTTCTCCCATGAGAGTAAATTAATGCAATTGTTTTCTGTATCTATCTTCCAAGTATCGTATTATTATAGACATGTTGACGATTATACTGATGATAAGCAAATGGTGTGTGTGAGAACTGAAGATACAGATCACGAGAAGAAATTCAATGTAAGATTTGTAGAGATTTGGTGAATGCTCCCAAACAGTTTGTGAAAAATTTCTTGTCGTAGATTTATGGTTCCAAAAAAAAAAGAAAGTTAAGCGGAAAATAGTAAAGCTCGTAAATATTATGTAATTATTTCAGAAGTAAAAAAAACACAATTAAAAATTGAAACTTAAAGTATTTAAAATTAAAATAATAATATCGCAAATTGATGGTACAATTCTTGAATCACGAATTTCGAGACAATGTATGAATGGAGGCTACGAGTAAAGATTTTTTTATTAATTTAATTTTATAACGTCATAATACGTAAAAAAATAAAAGTTTTAACAAACTTTTAACCATTATTACAAAACCGACGTGTCGTTTGGTTACACGAATCGATAAAATGTTCGTATATATCGTTTTCAGCTATTGTGACTAATTGACAACAGTATCAGTTCCGCATGGCTAAAATCCCAATATACCGTCGGTCGTTGCAAAGCCGGCTAAATCTATTATAAAGCGGATTTGCTAAATTTATGCGAATTAAATTCGACTACGGAACCAATTTTATTATTGTAACGTAGTTTCGATGACAATTCTTCGAGCTTTCTGTATATAAGATAATTTTCATTTTTATTTTGCATATATCGTCAACTACTTTTGTTCCATGACTCGTGCAATATTTAATAAATATATATTTTAAACTTAATTTAACTCTGTAAGCGTAAGTATCAAGTAGACGTGCGTATACTTTATCATTTGCATGCTTTCTAAAGAGTAATCAAAATCTAGAGCTAACTAGTAAAATTTTGAAAAGATTGTGTACCAGTATGTCAGCTGGTTAATTTTCAAATAAATACCGGATGAACAACATGGTTTCATGAGTAAGCGCTCTACTATTACTAATTTAGCAATCTTTACCAATTACATCTTCCGCATCATGGGCGAGAAAAAGCAGGTTGACGTAATCTACGCTGATTTCGAGAAAGCGTCGATAGAGTGGATCATGTCATACTGCTTCACAACTTTCAGGCATTGGGAGTACGTGATCTTCATAGATGGTTTATCTCATATATTACAAATAGAAGACAAGCTGTAGTTTTTGGTGGTGCTCGAAGTGACTATGTAACTATTTGCTCAGGAGTCTCCCAGGGCTCAGTACTTGGTACACTCATATACAATGCGTACTTGTATGACATAAATACATGTTTTATCAACATGTAGTTTTATCAACTCCAAATACATAATGTTTGCAGATGACAAAACGACTGTCACAAAATTCAGCATGATTTAAATATTTTACACGAATATTATGTAAGAAATAGAATCTCTGTTAACACAGGTAAATGTCTCCAAATAACATTAACGCGTAATTTAAACCAATTATTTTTTGCTACCAAATATGTAACACTCCAATCAAAAAAGTAGATACAGTGCGTGATCTAGGTGTTAGGCTAGATAAGAAAATGTTTTTAGCAGACCATGTCAACAGTATTGTTGACAATGCGTACAAACAGCTAGGATTTGTAAAACGTGTTTGCCACTCTTTTACAAACATAGCTTGCATCAAGGTTTCATATTTACCTTTGTACGAAGCATCTTAGAATACGCTTGTGGCATCTGGTCTCCTTGTTACATTGTCCATATTCAAAAAAATAGAAAAAATTCAAAGAAAATGTATAAAATTTTTAACTTTAAAAGACCACAAAACATTTGAGACATGCACTAAAGCATGGAAATATTATGGTATAGAAACATTAGAACAAAGGCGTACTGTTATATCCCTCTGCGTATGGGATGAGCATGACCAAGGTGCAGCATCAGCACCTTATTATCAGTATATAACAGCGGTGGCACAGCCCACCGCAGTCCGACTCAATCCTTCATCCGGGGTACTTGTCCTTTATTTTCTCTTGTAATATTGTGTGTTAATTAAAGTTCCAGTTCGTGTAATAAATCCTTTTTTTTTAAAAACCAATCTCAAGTATCCCGTATAACAAATGGTGGCAGCGCAAAGGGATTTTAAAAAAAAATCCTTGGACTCAAACCAGCACAATCTCACAGTGAATATAGTGAAGTGAAAACCGTGAAGGAAATCCATCGTCGCCAAGCCCGAACCTGCAAACTTCTCGTAGAAAACAACACCTTCATTGCTGAGCATCAGTATCATCATCACCACGCATCTCCAGCATACCGTATCCCGCAAGCCTTAAAGCAGCATGTTCCTGTTCGTCCTGTAAGTTAACTTACTTATATAAAGTCAACATTCGAATCACATTCGACTAAAGACAGTTGTCCGCAACGCCGCCGTCAGTTATCTCCTGCCCACACACGCATCACTGGCGCTTTACTAGGAAGAGATAAGGAGCCGTCGCAGTCGAAGACTTACATCATTTTATGTACTGTTTAAACCCTACTTGTTATCACCTTGTCTTGTAACTTCACATAGTAATAAAGCTTTCTTTAACATAATAAATATTTCCGCATGATCAAAGCCAAAGACGAAGAACAAAAAACAGTTAAAATGTCAGACATTGACCTAAACATCTTAATTAAATTTATCGGCACATTTGACGGGTCTCGCGAAAAATTAACTCCATTTATAAATAACTGCCGCAACGCAATAAATTTAGCGTCATCTTCCCAGACGGATATACTCCTCAAATATATATTAAGCCGCCTCGAAGGCAAAGCCGAAACCGCGTGTGCAGTAAAGAGTTCTCGAAATGGAACCAACTAGAAGACTTCCTAAAGACACAATTCGGTGATGTCAAACATTACGCATATTTACTTTCCGACCTACAGGAGTGCAAACAGGGTCGAAATGAAACCGTGAGTCAGTATAGCCTTAGAGTTGAATCTTGCCTGGCAAAACTTCTGACGGAGATAAACATTTCAATACCAACTAGGAAAAAAGATGAATTAGCCGGTCGTGTGGCCGCCATGCAAGATCTCGCTCTTAACGTATTTACGATAGGTTTGCATCCACACCTATCTATGATAATTAGGTGTAGAGACCCTAGCACGTTAAACGAGGCTATCAATCTCGCCACGGCAGAAGGAAAAATCGTCGGGATAAGTACCAGGTATGCAGGTCAATCGAATCCTCTAAACTTTCCAAATACCGAACAGCGTCGTCAAAATACAGCATTCTCAAGGCCAACATCTAACTTCAGTAACCAAAACCCTAGGCCAAAAATAACAATAATAATAATGATCCATTTTGTAGGTATTGTAAGACAGTAGGTCATTCAATAGAGTACTGCAGGAAACGAGAGTACAATAACCGGAAATTTAATTACGCACAGAACATGAATCGATCCCTCAAGTTCCAAATTATAATCGCCGTAACCAACAAATTAATGTCATCAATCCAATAGAATACGAGAATACGCCTAATTTAAACGACCAAACCTTCCCGTCAGGTATCGTGCGGGAAGATTAAATAGGAAAAACGATACACTAAACGATCAAACCCTTGCAAACCCCACGAACTCTGCTAGACCTAAGTACACGCTGAATTCCACTGTATCCAGACCAACCTACAACCAGGGTAACCAGCCCCAATTTAAAGGTGGTCGTATCTCTGTTTCAAAGAGCACTTGCAACCTCAGTAACCAGCCCCAATTTAGAAGTGACTCTCCACCCACTGTATCCAGACCAACCTACAACCAGGGTAACCAGCCCCAATTTAAAGGTGGTCGTATCTCTGTTTCAAAGAGCACTTGCAACCTCAGTAACCAGCCCCAATTTAGAAGTGACTCTCCACCCACTGTATCCAGGCCAACCTACAACCAGGTAACCAGCCCCAATTTAAAGGTGGTCGTATCTCTGTTTCAAAGAGCACTTGCAACCTCGGTAACCAGCCCCAATTTAGAAGTGACTCTCCACCCACTGCATCTAAGTTCACCCATAAACTCGGTGACCAACCAGATGAATCGAAGACGGACTCCAACCACAAAAGTATTTTTCCTATAAACTGCCCCTCATGCACGGCACCTGAATCACTAAGTAACGTATTAAAAACATATAACATCGCAATCAACCCCACAAAAAAAAAAAATTACCTTTTATTACAATACAAACTTCAGTTTCTTCAAAAAACTTAAAGTTTTTAGTTGACAGTGGTGCATCCATTAGTCTTATAAAAAAGGGTTCCATCGAAAAGATGCCTGAAATTGTTAACCACATTGTCAGTTTTAGTGGAGTGACTAACAATCCAATGCTCTCACTGGGACACACATCTATAGCTTTCGAAACATTAAATAATCATTTCCATGTCGTTCCTAACCTTGACTTTCCCTACGACGGTATAATCGGTAACGACTTTCTTTCGAAGTACAATTGTAAAATCGACTACTCTGAAAATATACTGACTGTCGACAATTTGAAGTTCAACGTAGAGTTTACTGACCCAACCTTTTCCATCCCCCCTCGGACCGAACAAATAATCGAATGTTGTGTACTAAATCCAGACATTAAAGAAGGACTTATCCTTGACCAAAACCCAATCGACTCTCTCTTAATAGCAAACTGTGCGGTTAAAGTAAAACCAAACCGCAGGGTAAATATCTCAGTAGTGAATACATCCGAGTCTCCTATATATATAGATTCCAAAACAAAATTCAAAATCTCACCTATAACGAAAATTGAACATCGAGAAATTCTACACACATTTTATCATGACTCTCCTGCCAATAATAATGCTTTATCTCGAACCGAAGAAGTGATAAACTTATTAAGAGTCTCTCATCTAAACTCTGAAGAGACCGATGCCTTATATAATCTCTGTTCCATTTACTCTGACATCTTTCATCTCCCTCATGACAAATTAACATGCACGGAAGCTATCCAACATGACATTACTACTTCCTCTTCAGTCCCCATAAACACGAAATCCTATAGATTCCCTGAAGTCCACAAGCAAGAGGTACAATCCCAGATTAATAAAATGCTTAACGAGGGAATCATAAAACATTCTACATCTCCATGGTCTTCCCAATCTGGATCGTTCCAAAAAAACCGACGCATCGGGCCAACGCAAATGGCGGGTAGTAATAGACTACCGCAAACTAAATGATATCACTATCGGAGATTCCTATCCAATACCCAATATCTCCGAAATCCTAGACCAACTCGGTAAGTGTAAGTACTTCAGTACCTTAGACCTAGCGTCAGGGTTCCACCAAATCAAACTTTCAGAACAAGATGCCCCTAAATCCGCTTTTTCCGTACCTGAAGGACATTTTGAATTCACACGTATGAGCTTCGGGCTTAAGAATGCCCCGCTACCTTTCAGAGGCTAATGAACTCTGCACTGTCGGGCCTCCAAGGTATACAGTGTTTCGTCTACTTAGATGACATTGTAATCTATTCTTATCACCTCGACATTCACATGAAAAACCTTTCCAACGTTTTCGATAGACTCCGTACATTTAATCTCAAACTGCAACCCGACAAGTGTGAGTTTCTCCGCAAAGAAGTTTCCTACCTGGGACACATCATCACGGATCAGGGTGTCAAACCTAACCCAGAAAAACTAATGCCGTAGAAAAATTTCCTATTCCTAAGTGTCCTAAGGACATAAAATCGTTCCTAGGACTGGTATCATATTATCGCCGTTTTATCCTAATCTATCCAAAGTCGCTAAACCCCTCACAAATCTTTTAAAAAAGGATACCCCTTTTAACTGGACCAACGAACAACAATTATCATTCGAGAGTCTTAAGAAAGCTCTCATGTCGGCGCCTATTTTAGCCTATCCGGATTTCAACAAACCTTTCCTTCTGACATGTGACGCTTCAAACTATGCTATTTCTGCCATACTATCTCAAGGTCCAATAGGAAGCGACCGTCCAATCGCATATGCGTCCCGAACATTGAATAAAGCCGAATGTAATTATAGTGTTACGGAAAAGGAATGTTTGGCTATCATTTTGGCACTAAAACTTTCAGGCCTTATTTATATGGACGCAAATTCTCAATCGTAACCGATCACCGACCTCTCAAATGGTTGTTTAATTGCAAAGAACCTGGCTCTAAGCTCGTTAGGTGGAGACTTAAACTAGAAGAATTCGACTATGACGTAATTTATAAAAGGGAAAAATCAATAGTAATGCTGACACCCTTTCGAGGTACCCAGTCCACCCTATTTTAAATGATCAACCTGAATCACAGCCATCGACATCGGGTTTGCCAAGTGATCGCCTCGTACAAAATAACGATTCCCTAAAGGCAACCCCGACGACCTGATAACCCTCGAAGATTTGGGATTTGACCCTTTAGGAGATCTGGTAGATCTCAGCCCGCTTATTCCTCTGTCTCCTTCCGACTTTCCGACACCACCGGATCCAACTCTTGAACCTCCGGATCCAACTCTTGAACCACCAGATCCAATCCCAGTTCCACCGAATCCGAACACACTAAGTCCAGATCCACCTCCAGATGCTCCATCTCCAACAGATGGAACATCCACGAACTCTCAAAAGGATTACTCGGAATTTTTAAAATCTTTCAACAAAGGGAAATTTACAACACATACTTAAAAGAGCACAACGAGAGCATTCTTAGGAGTAAATGCAACACAATATTGATCCCAACATCTATTGACCTCGACGATGCAAATCCCTACATCCAGGATATCCTTCTTACGCCTGAAAATTCCATCCAAGAGGGCGAACGTGAACTCCACTCTTTCAACAAATACACCATAAACGATAAGACATTTTATTTCATGTTCACGAAAGTTTATTATTTCGACACGTGCCCTTATCCTGACATCTTCAAATCCCTGAAATCAGTCAGGGACGACATCCTCCTGACGGGCAATATCAATGAAATCGCCACAACAGATTTCAAAAATCCCTTCGAGCAAAATTCATACACCAAGATATACAACATGCTTGTATATTTATTTAACAACACTAACATAACTATAAATGTCTATCACAACACAATCATCTATCCGGTCCCGACAGAGATACAAAAATCCTTAAAGAAAATCATGACATCCCTATCGCCGGTCATCTCGGATCAAATAGAATGTACGACAGGATTAAAGAGCGCTACCAATGGAAGAATATGCGCACAGAAATAGAAGATTATGTAAAAATGCAAATTATGTCAGTCCAATAAGGCTCTTCGCAAAATTCACAAGGCTCCGATGCAAATCACTACTACCTCGACGCGTCCATTCGAAAGAGTCAGCCTGGACATTGTCGGACCTCTACCCGAAGCTGGCATCCAGAAATTGAAATATATCCTCACTCTTCAAGACGACCTAACGAAATTCTCCCTTGCCTATCCCATATCTAACGCAACAGCAGAGGAATCCTGCGAATGTTTAGTCCACTTTATCTCCGTATTCGGTATCCCCAAATCCATACTTACTGACCGGGGAACAAATTTTACAGCTGAATTATTCAAAAGACATGTGAGTTCCTCAAAATTAGACAAATCTGGTCCTCTCCCTACCACCCACAAACACAAGGTGCACTTGAGAGGAGCCATTCGACCCTTAAGGAATATTTGAAATCATATGTAAATGAAAACCAAACTGATTGGCATAAATTCGTTTATACTGCCATGTTAACCTACAACAGTTCTATCCATACCACAACTAGATTCACACCTTACGAACTTATTTTTGCCCATAAACCTTTTATACCTGACTCTATCTTCGAATTCCGCTCCGATATCACATATCCCGAATATGTAAGAATGCTCCATCACCGCCTTAAAATATCCAGGAAAAGGCGCTACAAAACATCCAGCTATCTAAAGAAAGAGCAAAACCTACTACGACAAACATAGTCGCTCAATACAGTATAGAGTAGGAGATTACGTATATTTAAAAATCATCTCAGACTTCGTAAAGCTCTATCCCTCTCTGGAAAGGTCCTTATAAAATTGTAAGAGTCAACAACAACAACACTCTTAGTCTTCTTATAAATCGACGCCATGTCACTCATCACTTTGATGAAGTAAAACACGCGGCAAATGAAAACCAATAATTTTAGTAAAACCTATTTGTATTATATTATTATTTTTTTTTTCTTTCCTTATTATTATTTACAATTACCTTTTACACATTTTATACATTTAATTTGTATTATATTATTATTTTTTTTCTTTCCTTATTATTATTTACAATTACCTTTTACACATTTTATACATTTAATTTGTATTATATTATCATTATTTTCTTTTCTCTCGTCATCTTTTCCTCGATGATTAAAAGTACATAAGTAAAGTAAGTTCAAATTATATTACAGAATCCTCGCTGTTCTCTGTAGCCCCGTACCTACCACCGACGCCAAACGATTTGTAGAATTCATCACCAAGAGTCCTGGTTTGCTCTTCGACCCTGTCGGCACCTTAAAAGCGGCTAATGATCAATTTCATGTAGTAATTCCTATCGATGTCTCAACTTACGACAAACACATAAAAGACATTCGTATCACTTTGGACTCTATTCAATCCCAGTGCCAAAAGAATACAGGTATAAGCAATACCAAATGTTACAATATGCTACAACCGTTGTATTCCTTACATAACGACATTCTGCGTGACTTCAATTCTATATCACATATAATATCTAATAGCGTTTCCAAACGGTCAGCCTGGTTTGCCGGAGTAGGCACCGTATTCAAACACATATTTGGCACTATGGATGAAGATGACGCTAAACATTATAATGAGGCAATACAAACACTATATGATAACGAAAAGGTCCTTACAAACTCGATAAGAGAAAACATTATAATCTCCCGAGTCGCGATTTCAAATATGAACCAATCCTTGCAGCTATTAAATGAGAATCAAAATAAATTAAATGATGCATTCGAAAGAATATATACAGTAGTAAACAATATTACTAATGTAATACAAATAAATAATTTTCAAGCACATTTAAATTCTATCCTAAATGTACTACAATCTAATTTGTTAACTCTTTCATTTGAAATCGAAGATATCTTAAACTCTATTTTATTCGTTAAGGCTAATATATTACATCCATCGGTATTAACTCCGAAGCATTTATACGAAGATATAGTTAGTAACCTCAAGGTAATCCCTAAGTATAAGGATTTTCCAATTAATTTAGAATTAAACAATATTCATGTTTTACTCAATATAGCTGATTTAATATGTTACTACATCAACGGAAAACTTATTTTGTAATTAAAATACCTTTAGTTGATGCCTTAGAATACAACATATATAAAAGTACACCTTTACCAACCCCTCAAGTAAACGATACTACTAATTCTTTTATAACCATTTTACCAACAGAAAATTATATAGCTATAAGCAAAGATAAATCCACTTTTACCTATATCAAAAGTTTAGATTCATGCAAGAATATTATTGTAACTAAAACTTACCTTTGTGAACTATCCGACATATATACTGTATCTAGAAACCCTTCTTGTGAAATAGACATCATGATGAAAGCCGTAACAACCTTACCTGTAAGTTGTGAATATAAAATCTTCTTTGGAGAAGTAGATATTTGGCATAAACTACATAATGAAAAGTGGATATTTGTACAATCAAAACCCGTCAAACTCTCTATTGAATGTGACAACAATGACGTCACAGAACACATTATATCCGGTACAGGTGTACTGAACATTCCAACGAATTGTATAGCTTATCATAAGAATTATAGACTTGTTAAGAAAAGTTCGCCATCTATTTCTATTCCTGTTTTAATTCCAACATTTAACATCCTCAACGACACATGTTATAGTATTAATAACATAAAAAACTAACCTTACCCATTTCAAAGCTTCAAAACGCTAATCTAGACAACTTGAAAGATTTTGACTTTGTATCCAATCAGATCTTAAAGAATTTGGAGTCTGTTCAATCTCCAAGTAATTGGAATAGTCATGTAAGCTTTCCAATTTTAAGTGTATTTTCCTGTATTCTATGTCTAAGCTTAATTCTATTGTATTTCTGTAAAAAGACCAGTAACTGGGAAAGTTATTCAGAAAAGCCGGAAAACCAACAACTAGTAGCGATCCAGAAGTAATATCGATTGGACCTCGCTTAAGAATCGATTAGTCTTAACGGAAACTTTTCTTTTTCCCATAAGTTTCCTTCTTAACGTGGGGTTGTTATATCCCTCTGCGTATGGGATGAGCATGACCAAGGTGCAGCATCAGCACCTTATTATCGGTATATAACAGCGGTGGCACAGCCCACCGCAGTCCGACTCAATCCTTCATCCGGGGTACTTGTCCTTTATTTTCTCTTGTAATATTGTGTGTTAATTAAAGTTCCAGTTCGTGTAATAAATCCTTTTTAAAACCAATCTCAAGTATCCCGTATAACAGTACGCAGTATGACGTTGTATTACTACATGACATATTATCTGGTCAAATTGATTGTAGCTAACTCCTTTCGAGCATTGCGTTTCAAGTACCGTCCTACCGGACTCGACATACGCCCCTGCTACACGTTCCTCACTCAATTACGAACTATGCTCAAAATTCTATGCTATGCCGTGCTGCTACTTACAACAAATATTACTCTAGCTTAGACATATTTCATCTTTCTAAAAATGTTTTTAAACGTGAAGTCAAAAAGGTACACCGATCCAATTAATATTTATTTATACATATTTCATATACATATTATGACAAATAACTAATAGTAGCAAATACATACCACCCACCCATACACACATACAGACACCCCTCCATACACCCAACACACACAAACCTGAGATTGCAAGTTGAGCACAATGTTTCTGTAAATAAATTTTGATATATTTGTGCAATCTGTATTTGGCGTTATTTATTGTTAGAAGTGATGTATTAATTATTTTGTAAATCACTGATGGATAATAAAATAAAATAAAAAAAAACATAGAGTTGAGATTTTATCCTTTTACGTATCATTACAGAATTCGACGACTGTCAAAAATTATTTGTAGAAAAATATCATGCTTAGAAATTGGTCGATAAGCAATAGACACACTTCTAACATTGAGATTTTTCATTAGCCCTATGATTGACTAAGTAATCAAATACCATGATCAACGTTGTGACGGCACCGTCGAGCCTCTTGATAAGTTTTTAATGGACTATAGTTTATTTTGCTTTTTCGCTAGTTCTATTTATTTTAAGCTGTTTGTTTGTTTGTTTGTTTGTTTACGCACTGAGTTCAATGTTTCATTATTTTAACGGGCTTAAATTGGTCCACTGTATAAGAAGGATTTGGCGAAATTGCCACGCTTGGCAAGGCCAGAGACCTCGCACATAGGTGCTGCTGCTCGTCATCGGTCTGTTTAATTTTGGCCTGATATTTTGTTTATCCTGCCATGTGCAGGGCAGATTCTTACGCCGATAGCACACGCCACATATGCATGTTATCAAGTATAAAATATTCTTCTGTATTGTTGTGCCAATATCATTAAGTCCAATAATACACTGATCTTGTCAGAAGCGAACATAGTAATTTTGAACACAACCACATCGCTTTAAACAGTATTTTATTTTAAATCATCATCATTATAATTTATTATTTGAATCGATAATGCTTAAAAGCTCATAAGCATGGGTTTAAATATAAAGTATATTTAATCTAATTGCTGGGCATAGGTAGTGGAAAAATCATCCTTTTTGTAAGTCATTGCTTTACCATATACCATTAAACTTAGCACACCAATTAACTGAATCATTACCGACCCTACAGATAAATGTATATTGAGAGAGTTGTACCTCATTACTGTAATTCAAGAGCGGAGAAAACACAGCAAATTTTGTTTATTACAAATATATATCGCGTTTCAATTAGCTATCGGGTTGCCGTTGTTGTTTATAGGTAGATAAAGTATGATTTCATTCCAAACAAGAGTTTATTAACTTTTGAGATTAATTTAATGATGGTATTAAATATTTTATGGCTTATTTTATCATTTTCTATTAGTTGTTAAAATCGGCAACTTTATTTATTTTCACTAATTATTGTTTTACTGTGTCACATTTTTTCGTCCAATATACAGGTCGCAAAAAGGACAGTGTTTCTCGCGGGAATTAAAAAATCAGCAGTGATGATATCAATGTAGACAAAAATAGGGTAATCAACATAGCCTTCAAAGTAAAAACTTTTTTATTTAATTTAGGCTTCTTTAAAACTCTTATGAAAGTCAAAATCTACACCGGTTTGCAAACAAGACCTTCACAGAGAAGAACTAGCAAGAAACTCTGGGGTCTGGCTACAATAAAATCAATGCAACGTCAATCATTATAAAATTGCTGTTATATTTTATAACGTCAATTTTAACAATACATAAGTAGCCAGAGGTCCCGCGTGTGCAGAGCTATTTCCAAACGACGACTTCCTAGATGTGTACATCTATTTTATAGTAGGCCATTTTTAAAAAATATTTAAAATGTAAAACTTATATTAAATTCTACAACGAAATACTTTAAGTATTTTATGCATTTACACAAAAAGGAATTTACTCTAACACCACGCCTAGATCTGTTGTTCTGACTTCTGAGGTAGTCATTTATTTATTACGGAAAAATATGAATATTAAATATATGTACCGTACGTACATAATGTTTTCAAAAATAAACGCCAATGGAACTGTTGTGATATTAATTCCGTATCTAGAGAGATCCTCTGCAACTTTGGTGGGGCTGCACCGCTGATACGGCTGAGATGGAGGAATACCACGGGACGAGAGGAGTAGCTCTTTTCTTTTAATTGCAATTCGCCGTTCGTACTACAATCCGCAGCTGAATTATGGTCGGCTACGGAGCCACAGAACAGATCCATCGCGAAGGCTGTTTTTTATGAGTCCCTCCCTTATGGTGGTAGTCTCCGTGTTCTCACGTCCGTGTTCCGGCGCGGAGAGAAAGAAAGGGAATGGATGAGTTCTCTCCCGCCAGCGCGCGAAATCTTTGGCTACAAATAAATCGAATACAGTTTTTGCACGCTATTAACTTTTAATATTATCCATTGTGTAAAACGCTTCGAATAAATATAATATACATTTGTTAAAATCCAAGTCATTTCTAATGGTCATTTATTGGTAAGTGTTTGCGTTTAAATTTATTAATATTGTGTTCCTGGAGGTATATACAGAAGTTTTATACAATCGTTTTAGCTAAGAATATGTCTTTTCAAACAATAAATCGTTATTCAATAAACGTACGACTTGTACAGCTCGTGTCTAATAAAATGTCCATCTCAATTACTCAAATCCCTCAACGGTATTGGACGGTCTTTGTTTTGATCTTTATTCTATGAATGTGTGAAACTTTAGAAATGGAAATGCGTTACTGCAGGAGTTTGGTTGTTTGACGTTATAAAAATAAAGGTGCTTATGGGATACGATGCACTAGTGACTAGTTAGAACGGTGACATACGACTAGTAATCCAACATTGACAGGGGAAGTCTTAATTCTTTATTAGTGTCATTTGAGAAAAAAAAAACGATTTATTTGGAATCAAAACGAAATACTTAAAATTTGATCTCAAGTAAAGAGATGAGATGAAGCTCCATCCCTCTACGACATTGAAGCTCATTCTATTATAGTCACCAAAAGAATGTAATAGTGAAAATGTAAAGATGAATGTAGAAGTGAAAACACTGTAAGACTTTGGTCGCTTTTAAGTACAAGAATGCGGTTTTTTCTGTTATCTTGGTTGGCTACTTGACAATCGCGGTACCTAGACCACATAGCAAACAGTTTGGCATGTGGAGTGTCTGGACCCTAGATGGTACTATTCATATCAAACTTCCGAATAGTACTCGTGCCAAAATCTCGACTGAAGAAGGCTTCGATATTATAGTCACAAAATGGTCCACAGAATGGCTAAGGACCGGTAATTCTAACTCTGATAACAAGCCTACATCGCAGCAAAATGCTTCAAAATCCAGTCGCCAGCAAGACGTCATACGGCGCAAGCAAGGAGTCTCTGCAGCGGTGTTGAGTGATGACAGCAAGAGGGCACGGCGTATCATTTCCAAAAAATAGGTAATTCACTGAGAAGTGCGTTGGTATAACAAAGTTGGTATAAAAATGTACGTCTTACATTTCTGTTAATATACCTCTTACTCAGGCCCATATACAATTTTTGTTACAAAAGATAGTAAGTTTTGTTATCTATACAGGTAGATCTAATCTCTATTTGTTCGTTAGTTTACTCTAATAATTGTTTTTGTTTTCTTGCTGCATTGTTAATTTAACAGTTGTCATGTGTCACAGATTAGTATTACTCTATGGTCACAGATAAGTAATAAGTTATTATAGATATTACAATGCGTCCTGAAAGTTGGTTCAAGCGCTTATAATTTTTATTTTTATGTTTCGAAGTTTTGTAATGTACATATTAAATGTACTTAACAATGTTATCATTCCATTTTTTTGATTTTTATTTTCCTTATTTTTTTGTTTAATCTTCAGTATATAGATTACTTTCAGCTTTGTAATTTTGTTCTTTTGCATTATAAGCTTGAAATTATAATTTGTTTAAGTTAAAATGTTCATGCCATAGACTAACAAATGTTTGGTAGTGTATTAAGTACCATATTATTGATAATATTTTATTTAAAATTTTTGGTTATTTTGTAAACGGTCAACTGGTGGGTGAGGCATAGTTTATGCATTGGTTTATAGCGTTTATAGCCTTTAATTATGCCTAGTGGTGGCTCTTTTCATTCTGTTAATGACTCAGATACTTCGTTTGTCTCTTGTTATGACGAGCTTTCAGGAGATATTATACCTGTACTACGGGATGAACTAAACAGAATTTTTAATTCCTCTGATAAATCAGTTAACGTGTGTCATATTAATGCCCAAATCGTTCCTAGCCACTTTACTTAATTTGGGGATGCATTCTCATTTAATTGCATTCATGCAATCCTCATTTAAGAAACCTGGCTGAAACCTTCTATATTGTCTTCTTTATATCCTCTATCTGATTACGTCCTCATTCGGAATGACCGAACAGAAAAAAGAGGAGGTGGAGTTGCTATATATCTCAGAGCAAATATTTCGTACAAGATAGTCTTGTCTTCCTTTTCTCCCTGTTCCGCCTCAGCAGAGATTTTGTTCCTCGAAATTGATATTAAGGGAGTTAAGGCGATTTTAGGGGTAGTGTACCGTCCCGTGTATGGTCGGACCATAGAATATTGCTTAAATGACCATAGAACATAGACCATAGAATTATGCTTTTAACACAGTTGATCATGATATCCTTCTCTCAATCCTTATATTTCTTCGATTTTCATCCCCGGCCTTGGAATGGTTTTCATCCTATCTTCGCGATCGCCAGCAATCAGTCCGATTAGGATAGCAGCTATCTGCTTGGGCTGATCTAGAGTCTGGTGTAACGCAAGGCGGTATACTTTCCCCAATAATGTTTTCTTTATTTATAAATTCTATCAAAACAGTTGTCGACTGTTCGTACCATCTGTATGCTGACGATCTTCAGCTCTATATTCATTCTAGCATTAAGGATTTAAACAATGCTATTAACAGACTTAATGATAACCTTGATGCCATCAAAGATTGGGCACACAGATACGGAGTCTCTGTCAATCCGTCAAGATGTAAATTGATGGTTTTGGGTAGTTCAAATATGCTCGCAAGGGTGGACTATGGAAGTCTTGCTCCTGTTCTCTACAACGGCCTTTTCATGCCATACCGTCATTCCATGAAAAACGTCGGTTTACATCTGGACCACACTATGACTTGGAATTTACACATCGGTGGAACCAGCCGTAAAGTCGTTGCCACTTTGCGGTCTCTTTATTGTCTTATGAATTTCCTACCTTTGAAAACCAAACTCTTGCTGATCCATTCACTTATTCTACCCATTATTGACTATGCAGATGTGTGTTACCCAGATCCACCGCAATATCTTCTTACTAAACTGGAGCGCATCAATATCTGCTAAGATTTATTTTCGGTTTGCGTAAGTATGACCATATTTGCTGTTATCGTTCAAAGCTAAAATGGCTTTCTATTCCCCAAAGGCGTAGCTCCAGAATCTTATCAGTATATATACAACATGGTTATTAACGTCTGTGCTGCCTCTTTTTGTACTAGAATCTTGTAACTAGGTACAAGATATACAAGATATACAGTTATAGAATATAATTTTGTTGAACAGTATCTCTAGGGTTATCTAGGGTATCAATATCTCTAGGGTTAAGCATACTAGCCGTTAATTGTTGCTAACTGTACTTCACACAGTAATTAGTATCAGACAGTATTTATTTTGTTTTATCATCACCTGCCTATATAGTTCATCTCTCGATATAATATAGGAATGTGTTTCGTAGATCTTTTGTCCACACTTTACACACATAATATCGATTTCATATTATTTTGTAAAATACCAGTATATCACAGTAAAGTGTAGAGGAAATTGTTTTGCGTACGCAAAACAATTTCAATCTGTAGATTTCCGCCACACAATTTCCAGAGTACGCCAACCACTTAAACAAATCTCTGAGACGCCTCAACGCTTCAAAGTTTGCTTAATACTTTAAACTGGTAATGAAGGCATTAAGGCGCGCTGAATGCATAAGGAATGAGCTGCCACCACAGGCTTCTATATAATTAGCTTCTTTAATAGACGTTTCGAACAAATATAAGGTTTGCTTCGGTAACTAAATTAAAATTTTATGAAAAACGTTTTTTCAATTAGAGTTACAATAAAGTTGTATATTGCGATAATCGAAATTTCTGAGTAATATGACGAAAAATACTATACCGTATACTAAAAATTAATTTATTTAACAAATTAAAACAGCATATTCATAAAAAGAATTCCATAATTATTAATACAATATAAACTTTAATAAAACGTATTAACAGAATATTTTACATTTGAAACCAATATCAAAGTATTGTTAAACAAGCTTCCATTTCGGAATTATGTAGTAACGATGCCCGCGAGAATTTCCAGGAACTAATCCCATAAAATTGCCTTTGAGGGTGCCTGATTTTCCTATCTAGTTGTTTAATCTCAATTCAATTGTTACTGCCTTCTCAAATTACTATAGTTCTGATGTGTTAAATGTTTAAGTTTATAACGGGTCGTAATGTTCCCAAGAAAAACTTAATTCAAACAAATAATATATAGGTACAGTCAATGTATTAAATTCTTTTTAATTATGGTAGACCATTCCAAAGTTTAACTACTGGCTAACTAATTGTCAATTTAACATTTATTACGAAAAGTGTTATCGCAAATAAATTTTTTGCTGTTTTTTAAATAGCACGTGGTTTAAACATTGTTTTAACATAGGCACACCCTAATTTCTTTTTTTTCGTCAAATTTAAACAACTAAAATAAAATTAGATTTCACTTTTGTAGAAAACAAAACTAATACTTATTAACTAAACACGTGTACTTTTTTGTTATTTACATTTTGTGGTAAATGGGTTTAAGTGTTTGCATATTGAAGCTGTTAGAATAATATGGAAACCAATTTTCTTCTTCATTTCTACGATTCTGTGTGTGTGTGTGAATCAGTATTACAGTACCGGTCGAATTGATAAAAAACATGGTATTATTATTATTGGGTTTTTGAAGAACTGGTTCCTGCCTTAACGTGATGGAGGGGCTAAATAGCCATGGTTTGGTCACTCATTATAGACTACCCCTCATTGGCGAGCTCACATCGAATGCGAAATGGTGAACTATTGTGGGAGGTTTGGTGATGTTTTTTGGGATTTCGATGTGCTACTTTCTCTGTTCTATGCGTTTCCGTGGTGGGGCCCTGGGAGGACAGGACTAGAGACTTTCTTTATTCCCCGCGGTAATGTAGTCTGCGATATCCAGGATGGCTGGCGCAAGTATGGTCGCGGATCTGATCGTTTTTGTGGCTATATACGGCCAAGGTTGGACACCGAAGGGTTTTAGTTGGTTTCGTAAAAAAGTATTAGGTCTCTGTAATTAAATTTGTCTCTAAAAGAAGGTCTGTTATTTCAACGAAGAAGTTTTTATGTAACCCTTTCCTCTATTAGCGCTTCATTTTCCAGAGCCTTGAAGATTTAATAGCTTTTCGTCTATTAATTTACTACCAAGTACTTTCGTAATGAAAATTTTGCCAAAAAAAGTAAAAAAACCAACAAAATATGTAGTCAGTTATGATCGAGAGTGTATACAGAAATTATGATTTTTGAAATTTTTCCGAATCTTCCATTAGTATTGTTAGTAGTATAGTAAGGTTACCCATACCCCGATCGTTTTTCTTTTATAGCTGTCTCTTAAACAGTTTTACTAAATTATTTAACTTAAAAAAAGTAAAGTAGCAGCCAGTAAATGCCCTCTGCTGGGCAAAGGCCTCCTTCTCAAATATCTGACAGGGTTTTGGAGGCATTAAGGGTCCACCACGCTGCTCCAATGCGTGTTGCCGAACTTCACATGTCCTCGAAATAACATTTTACAGACATGTAGTTTTCTTCATGATCTTTTCCTTGACCGCTATCCATGTGGTAAATTCAAAATTTAAAATCGCTTAAACAATTTTAGTTGAGTTCTATGAAACTAAATGGAGCGCTCTGACCACGGCTTGAGTATCATAAAACAGAGTTTATTTAAAACTGGGACGACTTTGACTCGAAATGAATGTGTTTTAGACAATTTTATCCACCCAAACGATTTTTGGCATTGGAAACTTTAGTTATTTGGCCATATTTTGTCAATGTGTCAGATATTGATATTTGAAGTTTTCTTCAATAAATATTTTAGTTTATTGTGAATATTCGAAGCAAAACTGCTGAAGTTCAAACGTGAGTAGTTGTGTCACATGTAAGATCATGATATGTAATAGCGATGTTGAGAAGGTTTTAAATTTAACTGGTTGCGGCCGCATTTTTGTCCGCAAGCAGTATAAAAAATTATTATATAAATTACATACAAATTTGTTTGTTATGAAAATATCGATTTTTATATCAACGAAAACACCTAAAGAGTTGATAATTAATCTATGCAGTGTTCGCACTACGTAGATTATCTGTGCTCGGTTTCTTAATCTGATCATTTGTTTCAGAGCACATAGCAATGAAAAATTATGTTTGAGCCGGGGATAAGAGGGCTACGCCTGCTTTGCTTTCGCTCAGCTGGCCCCGCCCCGGTTAATGTTACGAAGTAATAAAAAGAAACCAAATATTTATTTAATCTCTATTGCAACCTAACAAATTCACTCCTTCGATCAAAATCGCCCTATGAATATTTAAAAAACATAAACCAAACCGTTTTATGGTATTTTCGTTACTATTATTATAGCATGTCAATTGTTTCGAAGACAAATAAACCATTAATTTATTTCTGTGTACTTTCGAAGCAATGATACATTTTTAAAATTTGAAGAGCCTTTTCATTAAAAACATTGATTGAAAGTATTTCATTCAAAATTTGTTTAACTATACAGTTACAATAGCACACTTTCAGAACGGAATTATTTTGTATATTGATGACGAAAATTTATATGTCGTATTTGTTTTTAATGTTATGTAACTGTTTCTCCTATGGTTTTGAATTTATATGAAATACTAATCTCAGCGGCACACGTGGAACGAAATGCTTATTACAAATTTCATAAAAAGATTCAAATGTAAGGATGTAAATCCTTTGCTGGGTCCATACAAGGATCAGGCGGAAGCACTGTCACAAGATCCCGCCCGTTATCCGAGCGTTAATAGGATCAAAGCGGGCTTTATTTGGGACGTGTCCACGCGATTTCGCCTAACTTATCGAATTTGCAAATCGGCTTACACTTCGTTAACCATATTGTATGAACTGACTCAGTTCATTTAGAAAAAAAAAAAATATGTATCTGATACGCCTTTTTTATACCAAATAGGTATCCGTATTATAAAAAAGTTCGTTTGCCAGATTTTTTTGTTTGAGTCGTTTAATTAATGAAAAAACTTCAATGAGGTCAACTGAATTGTTAATTAGCTTTGTTCCGAAACGTTGTGTTAGCTCAGGTTCCAATACACGAATATACGTACATATTGATTACATAATTATATGAGTACGTAAAATTTTGCTAAATAAATATTTGAATAACACATGAAAACTAAGAGATAAATAAGTAACCTACACATTTTTGACATTAATTAATTGCTTTAACATTCCAAAGGGTACTTATTAAAAGATTAAGATAAATTAAAAATCATTAAAATCAGTCTCGATGTTTATTATGAGCATGCGCTTGTTATTTTTTATTTTTATTTATAGATTACTATTAATTCAGTTGGTTAGAATATTCTAAATGAAAACATTAAACATCCACATTCGGAAATAGTACAGCTTCATTAGAATTGATGCGATAGATTTCGAGAATATACTCATTTATTACTGACTATAGTCACTATGTTTATGATAAATTATCCCACTTATTCTCAAATTATGAAAGATACAAACGTTTCGAGCTAAACTATCGATTCAAAAATACAAATAATATTATATTATGTCTTTTGTCTATAAATTTACATAACAATTTATTTTGTTACAATCTATCTCTAACGGTTTGCTCTGTATACTAAGTAATTTTGTTGTTTTTCTCTTAAAAGTATCTGAAAAAATGCACATAATTTTAAAGTGTGTGAAAAAAATTAAGAATAGGGCAGGTGTTTAATACTCACTTAGTATATGAATGGAATAATAAATAATAGTATTTATTTATCTTTGAGCTGTGGGCGCTGAATGGCCAGCTTTTCGCATTAAATTTCATAACACGCGAGTGGTCTGGGCTTCTTTAACAGTGCCAGTACTACTGCCACATATTGATCGTTTTTTTGCAAGTACCAACTGAATTTACCATCTGCTCGGCGTTGAAGTTTAACCTCGTAAGGAACTGGTAAAAACAGAATGTTTTGAGGACACCAACTCCGTGTTACACAGAAATATTTCATATGGCGAGAATCAACATCAACACAAAACATACTATAAAAGTCATAGAGCACTACCTCTCCGCTTCGCGTTCTAGGTGTGCAAAAGAAATGGCAAATGAAACAAAAACAATTTTACTTAGAGACACGAAATAGACAGAAAGCTCTTCCGTTTAGTCTCTTAAATTATTAACCTCTGTGAGGGTGATACGTAGAAAGGTTCTGTCTTGTTTACGCGTTAAGGGTGGCAGGGAAGGGAACTTAATGCCCTATATCACTGTCGGGGTAATACAAACTAGCGGGGTCGCAACCTTTTCCACTAAATTACGTATCGGCACATGGGATAATACGAACTAAGTTGAATAACATTAAAACGGTTAACTGGCCCCTTAATAAGTATACTGAATTAATAAAGTTTCTTTACAAAATCTGAATTCAATGGTTATGTTGATAGTATAATGCAAATTAGGCTTTAAAAAATACACGGTAAGGTCGGTCGCATAAACTCAGATAATATGTAATTTGGTTAGTCGGTTTATGAACGAAAACGTTAGGCGAATGGAACGTTTATATTGACGACCCAATTATATTTGGTTTTAGGTAATCATCATAAATCCAGTCACGAAATTTTGGAAATGCTGTCATTACAATTTTATGAAAACATTTATTATGTTCCATATGTATTTCTGTATATACTTTATTATATCCAAAACTCGCCTCCAGCACAATCTTTAAAATGACGCGATCCCATGTGAGTGTTCACGTAAAATCAACAGTGAATTACAATCAAAGCTCTACTCTTCTCGACCTTAATCTGGTCTAGAAATTGACCTAACTGTAAATTCAACCGGCTAGAGCACTTGAGCTCGAACTATGTTCTCCCAAGGATCGCATTAAAGTAAATAATACGGCTTTTTTAGCTTTCATGCAGTTTTTATGCTATAGTGAATACAATAAAATACTAAAAAATAAGTTGATCCTGACCTTCGCCTCGGAAGAAACTTATGTATAGCAAACTCTCTATTCCAACAAAAATGTCCCACTAAAATCTTATCAAATACAATAACACATTGAGATATTCTATTGATGTGAAAAACTGCCTGGTTTCTAGGTATTTCAACTTAATATTCTTGTTACTGGCTCCATATTTCATCAAAAATCAACTTATTTTGGTATATGACAATGAAGCCTATTTTTAGAAATACGAACGGGGTACATTGTCCGACCACGAAGTACTTCTTGGTAAAAAAAGGGAATTACTCCTAATATTCCTGAACTACACATATTCCCTAACTGGAAAAGAGATTTAAATCGTTTCTAATATATAAATTTTGTTTACTATGTAATTAAGTAACTTAATTTAATTAACACATTCCATGTAATGTCCAAGTGGCGTTCAAAATAAAGTGATAATGCAGTACAAACACCTTGGAATTTAAAAGAGTGAATTTTGTTGTGAAAATTAACCACCTATTTCATCTTTGTAAAAATATAGGTCACTGTATTCGCTTTGTCGTAGTTGGTAAAATGGGAGAAATGCAATTAAAAAAAATTATTGACGATTCATTAAAAATTTTTTAATGACTGGATGTTGGCAATAATCCTAAGGTTGATGTTAAAAAAATTACGCGCTGTTATTAATTAACTGTTCATGAAAAAATTGTCAATAAAGCCAATCAAGCTTTACAGCGTACATAAGGGTAAATGCTCTGCCGTATTCTACAGTTACACGTTATTGTGCCGAATGTAAACGTGGAAGAAGAGCCACCAAAATGACCCTCGCTCGGGACTAGCTTTGACAGCAATCACCGAAGAATAGGTTGAAAATGTTGAAAAGTTGTTTTAGCAGATTGTCGTGTTACGGTACGTTTTGTTGCTGAAGTAACTCGACTCGAAAATCGACAGGTAGTGTTCCTAACATTCTACATGAACGTTAGGGGATGAAAAATGTATACGCGCGTATGACTGAATATTTCCCTAGGCTTTTTGGAACTGTTGCAACAAGATCCGGATCGTTTTATGGCTCTATTTATAAAAATTGATAAAACGATTTTCTTCTTCACTTTTTACAATCCCCAAACAAAATTACAGTTCATGAAATGGAAAATACCATCATCTCCAACTTGTAAAAAATTTAAAGCGTGTCCATCCACCGGTAAGATCAAACGAAATCCGCGAGAAACGGCGAGGCCTACTTGCAATGATTGTTAATTTTACCAAGATGACGTCCTGGCTCACAAGTTCGGCATTGCGATAGCTGCAATTCGAGATGCTGCCTTTGAAAAATTCAAGCATATTTCATATTCATCAGGCCTTGCACTTAGTGATTTCTATCTATTTTCGAGATTAAAGGAGTATCTGAGAGGACAGAGATTTGAAGATGATGAAGCAGTAGTCGCTGATTCTTAGGTGCTCCGGATACAAATTTATTAAGAAAGGGATTTTTGAGTTAAGAAAAATATATTCCCAGTTTATTACACTAAATTTATTAAAAAAAAATATATTTTTGATTTAAATTGTACAGTAAAATTTATCTGTAACTGTGTGCCCTTAGTATTTGTAAGTGTCTACAGCTAACCCAGGGTGAAAATATATATGTGTTTTTGTATATATGTACATCCTTTCATTAATTTTTCTCACAAAACTTCTAGGATGACTGGTTGAGAATGCCTAGAGGAATTAGATTCGCCTTTTGTAGCTTTTTTCAAGGTGGTATAATAAATATTAAATAAATAGATATCGTATAGAAAGAAAACTCCATTTCTCAATATTGAAAGAGTAATCTAGAGAGTAGGTTACGAATGAATGACATTATAACCAAGAACTTTTGTGCTACGACTTTTTATCTTATTTGATATTTTTACCAAATTTCAACTGATATTATTGGGTACTATCGTCTCGATCTTTGCCATGGGTATCCGTATTATAAAACGTATGCAGTAGAACACAAGCCAGTACCTAATCATACAAAAATTATACATCGGCACGTATAGGATAATGCATATGTTATAAGCTTATCTATTCTGGAACTCGGAAACCTCAGGAGAGTTTCACAGCCGGGGCATAACAGTTACGCAACACAGGGCGCGTCGCCTTTCGTTAATAATTTATTGGATTGATAGAATCTCAGTATCGATTTTAATCATCCTTTGACAATTCTGGATCTAAGTGGTTGTTATAGCACGTGTAAAAACTAAAATTTTGTATTTGTCTCAAATATACTGACATACTACTTTTTTTTTCAAAAAAATTTAGTAAACTGCATTAATAAAGTTTTTTTATTTCCTCGCGTTATTTCCTCAAGGGTTTTCTCCTTACTAGACTATACCAAGTTTTTATCCAAATGTCAACTTCATCTGCACTGCAGGCCACCCTGCCGATTAAGTAACGATGTCTTGATAGCGTCGAAGCTTTGGCGACCCACTGATTGGAGACAGTCACGTTTGCCACTCCCAAATCTTACAGATTGGCTGATGAAGAAGAGGAAGGAGGAAGAAAGATATTAGGTCTTTGGCACAAGTCTTTCTCAAGTCGAAATGAAGATATGCCCATTTTTTCAATGTAGTTAGTAATTGATAGGTTTTGTTTTAAATCACCAAGCATGTAAATGTCTCACCACTAGAACATGTCATTTCTTATCACTGACAAAGATTTGAAGCCGTTTGATTCCCATCACGATTTACTAAAGGAGCTACCCGAATTTTACTTTACTGCCGAGCACTCGAGAACGTGGTAAATAAATCATCACACAATACCGCAATTAAGAATTTTAGAGGTGAAGTGGGATAATAACGAATTTCTTTATTTGTTGGTTTTAAAAATAACTTTTTCCATTTCCATTTTAATAGATAAAACAATAATCTGAGCCGAGATCTTAAATTAGTAATAAAAGTGTCATATTCGCAATTATAGATTTAATGGCGTCGTGAAATAAAAACATTATATGATATTCTTCGGGAAAGTTGAGTTTTCCCGGCCCCCATGGCAGCCGTAACGTGCGAGTGCCACTTACCTGTTACAACTTTTTGAATTATTTATGAAACTACCATTTTATTGGATTGAAATATCACAGCCGTTTGCCAGATTCGAGAAACAATGTATCTATAGTGAGAAAGCGGACGTCAATTTAGAATAATTAAAACAATGAGATGGTATATATTTGACTTCAGATATCTTGCTTTAATATAAAAAAGGATGGGATTATTTTTTGTAAGAAGTAAGCTCAAAAACTACTGGCGTTTAAAAAAACTTAATAGTAGATATGCTTATTATGTTTCTGATGAATAGAGGCAATGATTTTTAATTAGTTCGGTACAGTTTTATTGCCTCTCGGAAGACCAGCATAATGCTCATTTGATGGTAATGAGTCCCTTGACGACCATGAATCTCAATTTTTATTCATAATCAATGTATGTCTGTCTATGGGCTGCAGTGACCACTAACTTTATCTACACATGTTGGTTACCCTAACTTGGATAAAAATCATTATTTTTTCATATGTTCGCATATGTTCCTAAATTGAAGTATTAAACTTTGAAGGTTTAATCAAGCCTAAATTTAATGAAAAAGTTTTGAATATGACTTTCATTGACCATTATTTTTGAAGTAAGAAATACCTCCGGAGTTTCTTTCGCCTGTTTCTTCTTCGACAGAGTAACATCCTTACGAAATGGTAAGGGTTTTAAAAAAAATTGCTTGACAAACCAAATTAAAATTGAATTTATCTAAATCCGGAGCCAGTCAATTAAATAGACTCCATGCTAAGTAAAGTAGCAGCCTGTAAGTGCCCACGCTGGGCAAAGGCCTCCTTCTCAAATAGGAGTATCAGAGAGGGTTTAGGAGCCGGGAAGGGCCCACCACGCTGATCAAGTGCTGGTTGGCGGGCTTCACATATCCTCGAAATAATATTTGTATTATTTCTCAAACATGCAGGTTTCTTCACGATGTTTTCCTTCACCGCTGAGCACGTGTTAAACGCAGCACTTAAAATTGCTATTAACAATTTTAGTGGTGCCGGCACCGGGGATCGAACCCAGGTCACTCGCGCTCTATGAAGCTAAAGTGATCGCCCTGACCACTAGGCTACCACGGATTCCTTGCTACTCTACTCCATATAACACATTACACAGAGTAAACCGTCAGCCCGTTACCTGAGATTAAAGTATTTGGAATTAAAAATAAAGTATAAGATCTTTAGTAGTGCAAAGAGATCTACAAAAGTGGCTATTCTACCAATATCTATTACTCAAAAGAAAGTCCTTATTTAAGAGGTTTTTAAAATGGTATCAATAACATTTAATTCAATGTACGAAGTCAGTATTTTATTGTATTCTTTCGTATATTATGTGAAAAAGATTTATTATTTGTTACAAAATTTCTGCGTACGTAAAAAGTCTTCTGCGCCTTTAAAATTGTTTCATAAGCAAAATAAAATCTAGCTCCATATTTGTATATCATAGTAATGTTTTCCAAGAGATATTAAAATGTTTTGACTAATTTCAATTTGTTTTTTTAAATGTTTAAGATTTTTTTTATGTTTTTCTATTTCGCTATAATATTTATATAAAATAGGTCACGAACGTATTATAAGTACCCATGTTCATAACTATAAAATTATACAAGAGTCTAAATAAACACGAGAAACTACGTCTCCTCCGATTAGTTGGAATGATATTTTATAAGTTTATGTGTAAAAATACTTATTCCCGTTTATTGCTCCGCGTCCAGTCGTCTCCTCCGCTATTAAATTCGTCGGAAATGTCACATAAAACGTTCGAATCGATTTCGCATAAACGATAGACGTGATCGTTTGGAAAAGCGTCTGTGTATAGTCCAATTTGATATTGATGGTGAGTGAATCCCTTTACATTTTGTTCGTGTTACAAGAATTACCAACAAGCAAAGTTTGTTTGTGTATCTTATAGTTTACCTCATCAATAAGACAAACAGTAGCCGGGGATACTTTAGGTTAGATTCATAAACGACCTCTTTCAATAATAAATGTACATCCGAACAACGTAGACATGTCTCGGATACAGATATAGTAATCAAATAAAGTTGTGACTAACTTGGGATTGTTAAATTATTAACCGTACAAGTTCCTAACGTAATATTCTCCCTAACGTTCTATGAATCACTGCATTGTAATATCGTAATGTTAGAGATGAGCAAGTTAGTGAATATTCCCTAACTAAAATTCAATTACAAGTTTTGGGCGTGAGTGACCATCAGATTACGGTTAGACCCTAGATCGAAATTAATTGGCTCATCCAGATATTGTTGTAGTCAAGAACCCTCATCTCAACGGATTTATGTTAAAGATAAATTTGCAAAGAAATCAATATATTGAACATTGTTTTAATATATATTTATTACATATTTATTCATAGTTGCGTTAAAATCTCTGGCAAGAAAGGCGGTAATAGTAATAATAAGTAAAATATGCTCGTAGCATGAAAGTTATTATTATTTTTTTTAGACACCAAGGTACGATATTTTCTTTTTCCTCTGAATAAATTAGCGCTCAAAGTTAACACGACGGATTGAATACAGGTCATTCGCATACTGTAAATTCAATGCGACGACCATATATTATACCACACAGTTACCATGGCGTTTTAATTTTAATATTAATTTACTCTTTCTTTAATTAGTATCATAAGTACCATATCTTTCCTTACCTTAACAGCCTGTAAATAGGTCACAGCAAGACTAAGGCCTCTCCCGTAAAGAGGATTTGCCATAATTGCAAGCGGATTGATGATCTCAATACTATACCCCTCGCACCTTAGATGATGTTTTTCGAGATGTTTATCCCGCCATCTATCGGTAACTATTGCGATTTTCAAGGCTTTTACCCTAGTCACCTCTTATGTCACTCACCTGAAGAAGGAAGTGGGAGATCCTTGCACCGATATCACACGCCATTATGTGTACGATGACGTTTAAAATAGTTTTGTATGCGTTGTATTAAACGCTCAGTCCCTGATAGTAGACATACACTACATCGCAGTAGTTAAGTCTAGAATGAACAGGACTTTCTACCAATTTTCTTCTCGTATCCACGCTTATGTTGTCTCTGTAGAAGCCATTTTTCATGGCTTTATTTATATTAGTCTCAAAACGCAGTTTGAATCAATTGTAAGACCATGATTGTATGCTTTCTATACCATGTCTATTGATTCACATTTTATTCGAATTGTAGGCCTTGCCTCTTTGATTATTCTAACTTGATGTCGACTTCCAAGTGCCATGAACTTGGACTTTGAAGGGTTTAGAACAAGCAAATTAAGCTCAGGCCAATTAACAATTCTATCCTGATCTCCATTAATATCTGTAACTGCTTTGGCAATTTAATTAAGGCTAAAAGAAATATATTGTTGTATGTCATCAGCATACATATGAAATTTGCAATGCTGAATAGATTTAACCACATCAGCACTATACAAAATAAACAACAGAGGCCCAAGAATCGATCTCTGAGGGACTTTTCCTGTGAGTCACACTGATGTAATTGATATTCCGTAAATCTTATGTATTTGAGTTGGTAAGATAACTTTTAATCCCTTGGACAGTGTCTATTGTACAACTATAATATGCTAGCTTAGATAACAGTAGTATTGTGCTGATGGCATCAAATGCACGAGAGTAATCTAATAGAACAAGTATTGTCCCCGATCCCAGGTCTGCAGCCGTGCCATGTCCCTTTCTAAAACCTGACCGTAGATCTACTAGCATATTATTTGTTTCCAAGTATTCGACTACTTGCAAGTATACTACACGTTCCAATACCTTGGAGAGACAGGGCATTATACATACTGGTCGCAGATCCTTGTAGGTTTCTTTTTAGGAATAGGTCGAACAACGGCCTGTCGCCACAGGAATTTATTTGAGGATATCGACTTAATAACTATCGATTTAATTATTGTGTCCCCAGACAAATTAGGCAAAGTCAAATTATATTATGTATCATATTCATGTTAATTCTGTCTACTCCCAGATCATTAGATTTAAGCGATCTTACTACAGTAAGAAGTATGTAGAGTAAAACTTGACTGATTATGTCTGTTATTTTCAAAGTATGTAAGCTGTTGTACGGTCAGAGTATTCCTGCGAGGTACTTCTAAAAATGGTTTATTAATTTCTTCTGGGTCATTAAAATGAGCTGGAATTCTTCTTTGTGGTTTGGAAGGACAGTTAATTTTAAATGTTTCTGTAGACGTTTTTCATTATTGTATGTATTATTATAATAATGAGTAAAATAAACCCTCATAACATAAGTCTATAGAAGCCTGGCATTTGAGATCCAGGTAATATTATTTATGGGTCTTAAGATAAATCTTATTATATCGGCCTGTGTGATTGTTGATTTTAAATAATCCAGGGAATCTGCCGAGTTTTGAATACTTTTTAATTTATTGGCGCATGCATGTCAAACATCTGAATGACGTATGAACTTTTAACTGTTAATGGTTAACTATTCTAATTCTATTGACGTCAGCAGGTTCACATATCTTTTGCCATGGTATCAACTCCACATCTCTATTAAAAGTGTCTACTAATATGTTTCTAAGTGGGCGATACTGTGATCTACTTTTATTCGGTATTTGTTAATGTCTGTGCATATCACATATATAAGTAAGCAGCTGTGTTACGTGTAATGTCTGGATCTTTTTCATGTAAATATAAAACAAATTTAATAAGGAAATCATTAAATGCCTTTGAGTTAGTATTATTACTATCCAATAAATTTACATTAAAGTCACCTAATAAGATAATATTATTATAAGGTGCTAGAGCCACAGTACTTGCAGTTATACTGAGAGACCTATCTAAAATAAGCCGCGGGGGTCTGTAAGCTGTCCCTATTAAAAAAGTTTCACAATTTAACTTTACATAAATCAATACTTGCTCAATGTCTTCATGTTCTGGGTATGTAGCAACGATACTGTACCCCCTCTTATAGCTTTAGATCGTGGTACATATCTCAGTTTGTATATAACAGAGCCAAAATACACAGAAAGATGACGGGTATCTACATTAAAGGTGCGAAGCGTCTGGTGATCCGACAGCCAATAGGGGCAATGACGATTCTTTAATAGACTAATAAGAAAGCAAGAGACACTAAAAATCTGAAACGTAATACGTGACTCGTATACTATCAAAGCTTTTGTATTTAACATTCCAAGTGCTAGAACAAAAAAATATCAACGTCTTCGTTACATTTATTAAAAACTCTACTTGAAAATTGATACATGTAACACAGAGTTTAGATTGAGAAGGTTGTTTCTATGATTAGTTCTTTAGCGGAACATTAAAAGAGATATTGCTCTGGAGAATCTACTTCGCTTTGCGCAATTTACGTAATAAGACTAATGTCAGTTTTGTCTTTGCGTACATGAAGGGGAAACATGTTAAGGCTAATGTACCGTGGATTATAGTCTACGAAGGTGAAAGATGCAATAAAAAGAGTGAGTAAATTTGTTTTGCTCTTTTTTACAATTCTTTTTGAAAAAAAGGAAGGAAGTTGGCACAACAAATAATTTATAAAGTATTTATATTTATTTGAAAATTTTTTTGCAAAATTGTTATGATTCCTACATGATGGTTAAATAATTGTTTGCAATAGTAAACTATTCCGAAAAAATCCACTTGAAAGTAAATTGCCAAGAATTATTTTGTTTACGGTTATTTACACACATTACGGCTATTTTTACTTTATTTTCTTCATAATGTAATAAAATTTGAATGTATAAAACTAAAAATAGTTTCGTAACCATGATTTTCTAATGAGGATGATAATTTTCAATGTATATATTAGCGTACACGCCCATCACTTGAGAGAGCTCGGCAGATATTACGGATTTTCATTTGACTGAGCGTAGTAAATCGGGCTTCCGTATACAACTTTTCTTCTCTTTGGGAGATAGAACGTAACGGCTTGTCACCGGGTTTAACTTCAGAGATTATCATGAAATTGCCTTTTTACCTTGGTTGCGAGAATCGAGGAAATAAATAATTTTCTCACGCAGGCACTACTCTGTTAATTAAAAAAAGATATAAGGTAATTGTGGGAAAAGAAATCACGATAGTCTTTACGATTGTCATTTCTGAACATCGCAGCACTGCAAAAATTCTACTCATAATTCTTCTACATAGCATTCTTTCTTTCTTTTATTTATCTTCTTGAATAAGTTCACTACAGGATATTTCCTAATTATGAAAGGGCCAAGAAAAGTTAAAATACCGAGAATAGCAGATTTTCCCATACATATCACGCTGGGCAATCGGGTTGGTGAGTTTAATATCAGAAACTTCGCAATAGAAATGCTACTTCCTGTCACTAGTCCGTCAGATTTTCGTATATATTTGGATGAATTTTCCGCCCTCATTCTGTCACCAAAGCCACATCCGTTGAGGTTGACTTATATTGGTTTTCAAAGAAAATATTAAACTTTATTTATAGAAATAGAAGTGCGGTGCACGGCATTGCATTGCTTCTCTGTATCATCGATGATAGACGATAAGTATATTCGAACGCTCTACTTCTACGAGTTCAAACTATGTTAGTTATTTACAAAAACGAGACGGGGGGTGCCTTCTGAGTTTCCTTTGGAGAACAACTTGCAATTCAGCCACATTGCAATCCCCATTGTTGCAAGGTTCTAAAGGATATGCTGCTAGATAATGATGCCATCACCGGGGACGCTTACTCCTGTCAGCTCCGAGATCTTGAAAAAAAAACGACGTTGATTTCGTTGGTCGTTGTCAGTTAGAGGAATTTGGTCAGAATACAGTGCCATACCCTCCGTATTCTCCTCTCATTCTCTTGCTCAGGTCGTTGAAGTACTATGTGCGTAGAAAGAGACAGTGTTACGTGGACATAGACAAGTTCTTTCAGTCTGTCTCCACAGTTCTGGACTTTCCAACTTAGGGAGAGATCTATGTCCAGAAGAACACTGTTAATAGTCTGGTGATGAAATTTCAATAAAAGTCGAATCGATGGCCTATTTTTAATTGTAGCTAATGTCTGCGACAGACTTATCTTAAGACTTGATTTATCTATAAATATACATATGTATAGCGTATAAAGAATCAACTAAATCTGAATAAATTAGCTAAACAGTTTATTACCACCCCGTTACTAATTTGTTTGCGTATAATTAAGATCGTTGAAAAATCGTCAAGTACTTCGAAGCGTCTGAGATTCGCAAGTCAAGTGGCACATCTGTTACCGGTCTTCGGCTCTTCTAATTTGTAATTATGGAATTAACGAGCTGGTTATGAACAAACGGCGTCTTCATTTCAAGCAGGCCGTTTATTTCCCTTTGCTCTATTTCACCGCCGCTCCATTTCACCTAATGAAATAATGGAGTCATTTGGAAGGTCATGACGGCAGCCGGAGGATATTGTAATAAGTGTTATGATGACAATTTACTTAAGAGATCGTTAATGTTCTTACATTAAGAAAAACACGTTATTTTGAACAAACGAAGTATTGCCACTGTATTATTAAAAACATTGACAACAATTGACTAATGATTTATAATTTATAAACATTCCGCCTTATAAATCTCGTAACTACTTGCAGATGGAGATTTTTTTTTCACATCCGACAATTTCATATGACAAGAATCGGCTACGACGGGCTACCCTAAGACGTCACGGTGTTTCACCTTAGACATCGATCGACAGAGCCAAAGGAACGCCAATTCAGTCAATTTCTTCCGGTAAGGCACTCTTCCATTTCCATTTCCAAGTGAGCAACATAAACCCCGAGTCCGTCAGCTGGGAGCCATTGCACATGGTACATATAACACTTCGGTCTCTGAGAGTACAAAGTACGGCACATTGCGATATCGGCAATTCTCTTCCATGGCGGGGCGAACACTGCCGCTTAGACGGCGCAGCCCTACAGGAGTTGCGAAGATAACTTTTACAACATCGGACCGGTGGCCGCTCTCATCAGCAGCTTAATACATTAATACTAGGAAAATCTTGCAGCTTTCGACACAGCTATCAATCCCAAAAAGTACATAGCCCCATGAAGGGCCGTAGCACTTAAAACCTCGTAGAGCTCTATTATGACAAATCCTCATTATGGGATAGACCTGTCATGCACTGTTTCCAGGTTTTCGTAGAAGAATAGAATTTCCAATGTTGATTAAATAATAGTAATAGCTTCATCTGTCAATATTATATTTAGAAAAAGTAATTACATTGTTTCCATGTATTTTTTATTATTTAACCTTTAGTAAAGGTTAAATAATAAAAACTACGCTTAATATTACTTAAATTATAAACACGAAATTCTGTTTTGGCTATGATAGTTGTAAAATATTATTTTATTACATATCTTATGAATCTGTGTAAAATGTACTCGTAACTATTAATACCTAAAACTACCTATCAATTGTTATAGTAAAGACATACAAGTTAAATTATAATATAACTATCAGATGTTGCAAATAATACATAACAACTACGTTTTAATAGGTTCAATAATTCAAATTATCGTCGAGATTTTATGAAACTGTATCAATTTATTAGGTATTAAGGAAATAATCTGCTAGAGGTGAAGACTGCTCTTGTTTGTAAAAAGATCATAAATTTTGACGAAATTCCACTTTACTCTCTTTTTACATCAATCTGTAGTCTCTAAGGATTTCATCAACAAATAATCTGTTTAGGTCTGGTTACCTTATATTTATAATTGAGATTTGAAAAACTATTTCTTTTATTTGGGGTGGCAAATATTTTTGTTTCTATCCAATGTGATCTTGAATTTCTTTCGTTTATTAGAAAGTCTTACCTAACGCAGTCCGCCTGAGAAATTAAAAAAAAAAACCCGTAGTCATCCGCTTTGTTTCTATTTTCTTTTCACTATAATTAATAAAAAAAAATGTAACCGTCATTTTTTTCTTTACATTTATGTCTTGGTGGTATTATTAACGTTAATGGTTAATAATAAAACAACAGAATTGATATAGTTAAAACACGTTATAAATCAGTACAAAAATTGGGAATCACGTGACTTCAAAGAAAAGTGTCGTTTATTTCGAAATTATTGTAATAAGTTAACTGAAATAACCTTCATTAATTTCAAACGAATATGCTATTTATAGAACGCCTTATGCTGAAAATAAACTTCAATCTGCTAATTTCTAAACTGGCGCGATTAGTAAACGTACGTTACTATTCCTCTTATGTTTTTATTAAACGGGGAATTTTTTTTTCTACGCCTAATATATTTATATATTTATTTTTCTCCCAGCCAAACATTGCCACTAAGCACGAGCCTAAATAATCTGTATGTAACGTTTTCTGACAACACTATATAGTGTGAGGGGCCGCTTTACAGGGGACTTTTCTTTCCAACTTTTGTCGGTCCTGGGAGTTAACTGGCCGGCGCATTGCCTCTTTATTTTGCTGATCTTTTGCTAGAGTGGGGCTTTGCGAGAGGGTGTACGCAAAGGGAAGATTTGCCGTAATGCGACACATGGCAGGTACTAACCTACCTATTGGGTAGACAACTATGGAGTCACTGCACCAGATAAATGCTGCCGGCTGCCGGGGGCCATGAGATTTTTTCTGGGATTTCTCTTAGTCGGCTATTATGACATTCACATGTGAAATGATGAGGTTGTAGATTCTCTTACTAGGCGGTAAGTAAATAAAATATACAATTACTTTATTATATGGGACGTACCTACTTATTATACTATAACATAAAATACCGACAATATAATAAACAGAGTTCGCTATAACCAACAGAAAGTCACTATGCAAATGAATTGTGTCTTCAGGTTTTTTATCTCTGACAATAGTCACAGAACATTTTTAAATTGTAGACATATATTATTTTTTACTAAATAAATAAATGGTAAGTACGAAATAAGACTAATAAGTTTTTAAGATTTATGATTCTTTATAGTAAAAATACTTCGGATATTTACTTTTTCGAAAGTCTTTTTAATTTAAATTAATAATGAAATTGTAGTATATAATTTTATTTGTATAAAAATATTAAATATGTAGTAGTAAAAGTAGCCTCATGTGAATGCCCACATCTGGGTAAAGGCCTTTTGAGAGGATGCCTTTGCTTTCTGGTATATATGGTATATATATATAATTATAATTTTAATTAGTATTACATCTAAAACACGTTTTTGATTGTTTGTCTTTCGTTTATCCTTTTTTAGCGCCTTCTAAACTGTCAATAGCTGGACACCGGCAGGCACAAATTTTATACGAATATAAATAACAGTTATGTTACGAATATAAATAACAGTTATGTTACGAATATAAATAACAGTTATGCACAAATTAATCAATTTAAATTAAATTTTATTACATAATATTAAATTTAATTATTTGCCTTAAAAAAAACACAGGGTTCCGACAGAATACCAGCGCTGTAGTTGTGGTTTAGCATTGCTACAGCATTATGCTGAGTCGGACACCGTTTTGTAACTCAATAAAATATTATTATAATTTTTTTTTTTTTTTTTGTTATGTTAATTAAGTTTTCCTTACGTGATACTTGAGTTGTGGCAATGAATAAACTACTTTATTTCTTTCTTCTAACTTTCTTTCTTTCTAAATTAATTATTGAAAATAGTACCTATTTTAGTAATGGTAAATTGTAAAGTACTTAATCAACTTCTGATTTTAATTTAACGATCTTTCTCTATCATACTTAGTTAAAAAATGTAGGTCAGTCTTTTGAAGAACAGTTCATTAAGGTTCCTCGAGTGATTTTCAAGTTTTAGTTTAAAAAGTTTAAAATGAAGTCATTCAGGTAAATTATGATAGTTAACAAAAAGTAAAAGACGTTTTAATATTTTACGGATATGGATATTTAAGTAACTAAATAATATAATAGACTTGAATCGGATCGAAAGAAATAAAACCAACATGTTCGTAAATATCATCATAAATGTAAAACAAAAATAACATAAATATAAAACAACTTTTTTTTGAATTGCAAACGAGCTAACAGTCCATTCAATGTATGGCACCTGAAGCCCATGAGTACCTGCAAATAACTTCAATCGAAGTATGTTACAGATGCGTTACTACCCTGTGGACTAAGATGGAATGCCTCACAGTCTGTATTTATATTATCTTAGTTTAATTACATTTTTAATATTTTTATGAAGGACCTATAGCACACGTCCTTGCGTGATGAAGACGGGTAATGTCGCGCTTGCTCTTTAGTGGTATATTGGCAGGGCCGCGGGAATACACGTGTTAATGCTTCCGTGACCCCACCAGCTCAGGCCGCCCAAGATAACCACGCCTCGGGACTCTTCCTCCCCTCCCTCTTGCTCCTGGCAACGGCCCCCGGAACATAGATTCGCATTCTTAACGTAGCATCCAATCCCACGTGACCGCCACCCGGAGGCCTAAGCAGGGAGTCAGGAAACCAAGAACTCTGAAGCATCAGACCTTCAGGCTCGAAGCGGGGATCTGGTCCATGGTTTCTTTACCGACCACTTTTGAGCTGCGAAGGGCCTTAGACGCTGCAGCCCGTCAACCGTCTTCTTATTTTTGGTCTGGTATTTTTCGAGATGACTATCCGTCATTCACAATCTATCGGTTGCCATTGTGATTATCAAGTCTATTTGCTAATCGCCTCTTCCGACACCCGTGGGAAGAAAGGAGGTCTGCCTCTTACGCCGATACCACACGCCATAAAGGAGAGCGCTGGATTGTATTACCGAGCTATTCCACGCAACACAGTAAGATGGTAGTCCCTGAGACCCAAAACAAATGCGAAATATATTCTGATGAAAAAGTATTGTCTGTTTCATAATTATTATATAATATATTAATAATTATATTACCTTAACTTGGATAGGGTTTGAGCATATCACAAATAATGTTCGACATAGTTTTATTAAAACTTTTGTTGGTACTCAAAGACATGTTACCAAAATCATTCATAAGTGTAGAATTGAGAAACCTAGTCTGTTTTATTTATACATAGACAGTAGAAATATGATCATAAAATATAAGAAAGTTAACATAGTATACCTAGTATCCCGTAGTAGCAAAGTATTTGGTAAAAATAAAATAAAACATAATTTGCCTATCAATTTTGTAATGGTGAATATTTTAATTTCAATAAAAGTAGCAAACTAGTTTCTTGTCTTCATGAACAATGCTTGTAAGAAAACTAAGAATTTTTTTAGGCCAATTGAAAAATGTTGCTGCCATAGGAAAATGTAAATACCTAGTAATAATTTCTTTAAAAATTACGCATACTAGTTATTTTATATTTTATATATAAAGTGTACTAGTTATTTGTTTTATATTTTTGTGGTCAATGAAATGTTTTAACTTCGCTCTTAATTTTGGAATAATATAAAATTCGTTCCACATTACAAAAAATAAACGATTCTTCATTTATTCTGTAATCATTCTGCCTAAGCAGTTTTAGCAACAAATACACATTTATATTTGCATAAAAACCAAGCGCGCTGTACCAGCGACTCTGTTCTTTTAGATTCATTTTAGAATTCATGTTCTTAAATCTTTCAGATATTTAAAAGTAGATTAGATAGTAGATGAAAAGAGTTTTTCATGTCTTTATTCAATCAAATCAAATTATTTATTTCACCATAAGAAATACGACTGTCACTTGTTCGTCATCTTTTTAAAAATCGCGATAGGTTTTGTAATGAGGTTCCTCAAATTGAGAAGTAACAGGCGAAAAAAACTTCGTAGGTATCCTCTTTTTTATTAGCATTAACTGTATATATGTATGTATCAATATTTTTTAATTAAATTTTCACTCAACGTCTGGAGCGTTCGAAAAATTTTAAAATTTCTATATTTGCAAATGTATTAAGGACCGATAACAATAGAAATAATATGATACCATCGAGTTATTATGATGATGGAGCTGGAAGGTAGGTAGCAGAAAATGGTTACTAGTAACACACAGAGTTTGGAAATCTTGATTTGCCTCATTCGTAAGATTTCATTTCAGTTGATGAAGAAGACCCGATGAAAGGTAGAAAAGAAAAGCGTGTATATTAGTATTTCAACTGGTTATAGTACTTTGTAGGTTTATTTCAATACTTTTTTATAAATGACAGTTTAAGTTCGATATAAATTACAATTTTTTTAGAAATAAGCTTTGCAGCAATCAACTCATTCCCAGGGATAATCTTTGAATCTTAAGCTTTTTAAACCTGTTGACAGAAATACTTTGTACACTTAGTGGGATTTTGTAGAAGAAACGTATACTTTGCCTCGTAAACGAATTACTACCTCTATTGAGTTAAATAACTGGCCAAAATGGTGGACTATATATTGTCGATTGGAGCTCTCCAATACCAAAACCAGACGCGCGTCTGGCACCACGGAGTAAACGAATTTACGCCTCTTCCGCTGGATACAATGATGTTTTCGAATTCCACAAGTGCGAAAAATAGACATGTGCCATTGTCGGGGAGCCACAAATAAACGCAATGCAACTGTTAGAGCTGGAAACGCCTTTCGTTCCTCGCGTGATAGGTGAAGTATGCAGGTGGATACGTATTGTCCCACTGGTCCTTCATAATTACGAGTATATTAAACTAGCCTCTACCGGGAGCCTGTCCTTAATTCCGCAACAATTGACTAGCCTTCACCGTGCCATGTCCTCTGCGCGCCCACCATCTTTTATTTCCGGGCAAGCAAATTCTGAAACTCAGTAGTTAAATATAAATTTGTATTAAAAAAAAAACTAGATTAAACCCGCTTTAAGAATTCGTGATTCAAGAAATATTATCCGCCGTACAATAATAACTATAGCAATGATAATAAAGAATTATTGTATGGCAAGAGGCGTTCATTAGTGAGCTTTTTCGCGTTAATTCGCGTTAGATTCAAGTTAGTCTTTTACCCCATCAGTTAAATTTTTTATTTGAATTGGGATGACAAATGAGCTTACAGTCCACCTAACGGTATTAGACTTGCTGCAGCCCATGGACAACGAAAGAAAACAGATCCAATCGAAGAAGGTTAAGATACGTTGATACCCCTCAGGATTGAAATGGAATGCCACATAACCTTGTTATAATACTGACTCTCAAACCAGAATACAACAGTTGTTACAGTGTTTATTGGAGGCAGAAGTGAGTAATAGGGTGGTATCTAGCCAGATGACTCGTAAACGGAAAAGGAGCCTATCGCCTAGTGGAATATTAAGCTAATAATGTTTACTAACTATTGCATATAATGTAGATTCGGGTCTTAATGAAGATTAGTCAAAATCTCCAAGATTCATTGAATAAATTCTTGATTTGGTCTCTATTGCGCTTTTAATGAGCAATTACATTCTGTCTTAAAATCTATATAGTAATATACTATCGATAAAACTGTGTGTATGAGTGATTTAAAAATGTTGTTTGCTTAGAAAATCTTAAAACTACTCATGTTCAGTATAATTGGTGTGATAATGACGAAGAACGATAAGCTTACTGGTTGGTAAAGTATAATACAGTTTACAGTCTGCTAAAAGAAATTTTGGTATTTGTCCACCTGTTACAAATACTTTGGACCCTTTCATTACGGTATTTAAGAGGATGTTGATCAAATGAAAATAACAAACAGTAATCTTCATTAATCAGGTATAATTTATAATAAATATAGGTCAGCATCTTCGAATGTCTCTCGTCACGCTTTCAATGAAAGGAACAATAACTCTTCCGGTATTTAAAACGCCTCTTTCATTTTCCCTTGAACTAAGATAACATTTCTTCATTCGGGAGATAAGTTCTTTCTGGTATAAATTTCAACATTTTCGATAATTTCATGACTGTGAAATTTATTTAGTTGCAGTGAAAGGCGTTATTATTTGTGTATGGAATAATTAAATGTAATATCCTCAGGTTACATGTTTTGTGACTCGACAATTCAGCGTGTAAGGGGGATAGGGCAGATGTTATATCTTTTTCTTCAAAAGTCAACCACATATGTACTAGCTTCCTGCTAGCTAATTAACGGGGCTTTAGCGACCGATCGATGTCGAAAAATCCATTTAAATTTGCTGAACAGACTTATGGAGACCAGGATCACTAGTGGGAGGCGACCGATACTGCACTCACCGATTCACTTACCCAGCGTGGTAGACAACACTCAGGAAATGTATACTGGCTTTGTTGCGCTTATTGGATATACTTATGTTTGACATTGGAAAGCACAAATACATAGTCACTAAATACGACTACCAGGAAGGAGGGAGTATAATGGGTTCTCTTACAGCATCTCCCTATAATTTATTTATGTTACTCTTAATCCATGACCTTTGATGATTGATGCGAATGTCGAATAATGCGAAGATGCAAGTCGAGAATGCAAAACTGTGGAAGTAATTTATAATTATGAAATAAAATCAATAGTAACTAAATTACGATGTAAAACAAATAATTATTATTCTAATATTACAGATAAGTAAAAAACTAATAATTTGTTATAATTATGTTATTAGCACTTTAAATTCTTTAACGTTATTATTTTTGTTCCAAACTGCAAATATTTAAGAGAAACAAAGGCTAAAATTTAAGGAGAATTTTTCATAATGTTGAAGGATATTCACTTATGTTGCTTCTTCTTAAAGTTGCTTCGACGTCGTTACCAGCTGGAACTACCAATAATTACTCACTTAATCTACGCCACAGCGATAAAACGATTTAATTTTCGAAGTGTCAGTCGTTTAATAGATACGGAGGTAGTTGTTTTGTGGAGTTATTGGTTTTCAAACAAATTCATTTAACAATTGATCGCCAACTAACTGCTGAAAGCAGAAAGCAGTTAATGATGTTACCACATCATTATGACAGTAATCGTCATTAAGAAATGAATATGTTATGCAATGGATAAAGAACATTGTACAGCGTACTCATGTTAATCCTTTGTAGCTACCAGTGGGGTATTTTCTGAATCTTATCTAGTAGATTCTAAATTTCTTCAATAGACAAAGCACGGTATTCATAGTTTCAGATCCATCGATTTTCTGCGTTTGGTGTAAACGCCTGTCACCTGTTGGAGTAAACCAACATTTCTAGTTTAGTCACCTCTTACGACTTCCACCATGAAATGACGACAAACTTTAAATCCTAAGGGATTAAAGCTTTGGGTAACTATTGTTTACCTACCTTTTTATGTGATCTGTATTATGTTACTTGTCACATAAGAGTAAGTTCTACTCCATATGTTAAGCGCTGTTTCTTAAATAAGTTTTGCAATTAGTAAACAAATTATAAATCTTTAAGCGCTTTTGAAGCAATTTGATGTTTTAAATATTTATTTTGGGACTGTTGATATTATTGTATTTTTTTCTGCATATATTAGATAAGAAAGCTTTAATGTCTTAAAGTAAAGTAAACAAGCAGCCTGTAAGTATCCTCTGCTGGGTAAAGGCCTCCTCAAATATCGATATGTATGTGGTATATATGAGAGGGTATTGGAACTGGGACAGGCCTCGAAATTATATTTTTTTATTATCTCTCAGACAAGCAGATTTCCTCACGATGTTTTCCTCCATCGCTGAGCACGTGGTACGTACATCACTTAAAACTTCTTTTAACAATTTTAATGGTGCCGGCACCGGGGATCAAAATCTAGGTTACTCGCGCTGATCAAAGTAAAGCGAGAATCCTGACCATTGGACTACCGAGGCCTTATTGGATATTATTATGCTGAGGGACAAATCATTATTTAATCAAAAATCAACTTATTTATTTAAATTTCTATACACTAATTCGATTTCCTGGTTGAATTTTCTTATGACATCACCACACAGTGATAAATTAGTTATTATTCAATAACTAACTATCTAAAGGTAACTTTCTAATATAACTACGAAAATTTAATAAAATTACATTTTGATAAACTTTTGCAGGAAATTATTCTAGCCAATTGTAGCCAATTGTAGCCTTAGCCAATGTAAGGAATACACATTTTGAGGTCTCTCATCTTCATACCGAATTTTATCGAAATCAGTTGAGCGGTTTAGCTGTAAAAACGTTCCAGATAGACTTTCACATATGTGTATAGTATATACTACTGTATGGATAGTATAGATTTGCATCAGTTTCATTGGCTGCTGATTAATATTTAACATCACGTAAAATCCATTACGATAAACAAAATTTCCCTTGAGGGAAAATCATTACAACAAATTTAAATAGAATGATGGTGTGAATGAAATGTGGAATTAATGAAGCCCTGAATTGTGGATTACCAGATAGTGTAGGCAAAATCAGAAAGATAGAATAGCTCCTGGTAGAGGATGACTTAATAGATGTTCATAGACCTTACTTGTATTAACTGCGAATCATCGAGCGAAGGCGATCCTCACTCCAACATTTGCGATGCGGTCATCTGCGGCTTCCTAGCCGTGAGTATCAAAGATCTGCAACTTTTTTTATTTTTTAAAGATATAAAGTTGAAATTTTGCATAGTGTTAAATATTTGTTATTGCATAAATGTAATTTTTTTAAATAATTCCCTAAGCGAATTAAGAGCAAATTATAAAGCACGCTTGGCTCTTTTTGCAGTATAAAAATAGAATTTACATCAACCGTATGTCTCGTAATAAAATATCATAACATATTATCCTGTGAAAGTAACTAAAGTAAACTGTTCGAGCAGTGGTTACTTCATTCAGTTGACGTAATTTCTAACACATTAAGCAGCTGAACTGAGTTCATTGCCTAAAGTTGTTGCCCCGCTGAAGTTCACAACCAATTGTAATCCTTAAAAATACTGTCCTATCAATAAATTCTAATGAATGGTTTTTGTAAAATAACCTCATGATAAGTGTTTTACATTTGGCACTACAAACGTAATACATTTAATTTTGTTATAGTTACAGTGACATACAAGTCGAAGTTTAGACGCTCTACCCGTCACCAGTTAGGATAATATGGCAACTGGTAAGTCTGGCATATTTACTTTATGACTATGCTCTAATTTGAGATACACGTAGTTACTCCATCATCTGTCAGAAATCACAATATTTTTCTAGCATTTCCTTTAATCGAGTTTTATAACATCCCCGGTAAGGGGTGAGGTGGCAGATTTACAGACGCCACCACCACCACACAACAGTCAAAACAGTCATAAGTCCAATAAATACTATTCTTGTATTACGGATCGTATCGTGTAATGGAAGTACTAAAATAACAGTTTAGTATAAACGTGTACCTTTATCTGAACCACTATAGGCGATTTGGTGAAGTACCTTTCCAACAATTACGCACAAATGTAGAGCGCAAGTGAATAATGGCACCGGTCTGATGCATATCAACACTAATTGTTTAAGGAACAGCTTTCGTGCCTCAACTAATTGCCACAAAACTTTATATATTATGATTAAAAGAATAATGTTTAGTTATTTTTTATACTTATACAGTTTTATATCGGCCTTTTACAAAAAGTAAATATATTTCATTATTTATTAAAAAATAAAACGTGTTCAAAATCTAAATTTATCTATATTTACAAGATTTTGTGAAAATGGTGACTTACGAAATTAAAATGGCGCCTTTCACTGTAGACACACGAAGGAGGCCCAAATCCCACGGCAACCTATGAACTTTAGCGATGAAAGGGTTATGCTCAAAGATTATATGTGATAGAATCCGTAACAAGGTTATCCGCAGGGGAATGAAAGGAATCTAAAAAATATTAAAACCGGCACTCTCAGTATTGATTTAATATTACTGAAACTAAAATTTTTATAGCTATATTGTTCCACGGCTTTTTATTATTTTAAAATGTATATTTATTTATACACAAATGCAATAAAAATGCGAATTTAATTTTTAGCTTCTGAAGTAAGCGCGTGTTGCTATTCTTAAATAGCAAAATCTATTAAATTCATTCTTAAGCTGTCATATCATGTTTTTAAATCTTGATTCCTACATAGTATCAAGCGTGGAAAAAAGTCATAGAAAAAAAGTTGTTACTTTTTAAAATATTATTAATTCACACTTAACGCCCAATGGGCTGGATACGTAGGTACCTGTATACATAACCAATAAAAAGTGATAACTTTTACAGTTTTAATAGAGTACGAAGAATGTAGGTATCTCAGAATCATGATCTGCGACAATTATATAAGAGGTCGTAATATGATAACAAGTCACGCAAAATCTTCATGAACACCTTATAACAGGAAGTCATCTTGGGGTTGGTCTTCTTTAAGAAATTTTATTTTCCATTTTCAATAGCTTATTCATTGTCAATGGGATAGACTAGAATAGACAGAGTGCAATAGGAGGATTTAGTTTAATTGGTGCACTTGGCAAGCAATATAACGATTGCAGTACCAGGTGTCTCGCACCTAAAACTCGGAGAGTGAGGAAAAAGGAGTGAGTATTTATGAAGAAAAGCAGGCGGTAAGTAAATTATCTGGTATGATTAATCTTACGACCTACTCATATTTTTTGGTTCCGATGAGTAGCCTAGCTTCTGTTCTCTCATTGTTTTTGTAATATACTCCTGTGTGAAATTTACCGACTTTGGTTGAGTTTATTGACCACATCACGTACTCCAAGACTATGTCGACGTACGTGTTACGGATGCAGTTACGTCTCGTAACGTCGCACATCCATCGCACCTTTTTATATCTGCGACGTGTCCGACTAAGGTTGTACAATATATATGTATTTAATAATTAACATTTTGTCATAGTGTAGATTTTACAATAAATTAGGGGCTACAGATTAGTATTTAGGGACCCACAGAGATAACAGTCTCTGTAACTTCCGTAAGGCACGTACGTAAAATACACGTTATTTTTCAACTTTCTTACTGTCGCTAAGTTGTCATGTTCAGCTGTCACATGTCTAATATTTAAAATTGTTATCGACTTGCAAAAGAATTTGTCACCCTTTTCCTTCTCTTTGGTGTCAACTAAGTGGTGGTTTCTTAACCTTCTCTTGAAAAACCTTGAAAAATTCACGAAGCAAACCCGGGGACGAGTCTCACCACCCGTCCTGTTCTATGTTTCGGAGAGGCGGATAGTGGGTTGCCAATGCCTGATGCCTTAAATGAAAACGCGGTTAGTACTAGTGCTATTTTTTATGTGGCACAGCGGATAAGGCGGCTCTCAGTTCTCCGTCGGGCATTTTGAATACCGTCGCCTACGTACATCTACAACACTGCAAGGGTATTTGGTAGACAGGAGAGAGGATGAGGAAGGGGAGTGGGCCTCTGGTTACCTCACTCACCGAACGAAACGCAGAAACACAAGATGCCTCTACTTCACGCCGGTATTCTGCGAGACCGTGGTACCAACCCGGTCAAGCCGGCTCATACGAGCAGTAGCAAAAGCCGCCGCTTGGCCCTTGGATTACAACCATCCATGTATCCCTGTATATTAATATAAAGGAATACATGGATGATTTTTCAATTATAATAACCCTTATTACAAAGTCGCTGTTTGATTTTTTTAAAACTTTTTATAGTAAGACTTTGGGCACTTGCTGTTTTGCTGTACAAACGTATACATTGCCCCATAAACGATTTACTGACTCTATTGACTCCAGTGACTATCATTACTAGGTTGTGTATTCACATTATGTACACCACTACTCTTATTAAATTTTATATAATTTGTAATTTAGGTACATACATTCGATTTTCATATATATATATTGAGAGGCCAAGGATAGAATACATATTTCTGTAAATTTATCTTTAAGGGCAGCTCTTGAATTTAGATTATCAATAACCCTTATGGTTCTCTTTAGTAAGACGAATATAGTTTCGACATCAGCTGCATGTCTCCATAGCAAAATACCATATGACTATGGTATACATGGATTATGCTATGGAAATAACTAAGAGAAACAGTTCTAGCTGTTTCTTCATCAGCCAGATTTCTTATTTTTCTCTTCTATTTCTAACTATTCCCCGTTTAAATACATTGGTACCCATTTGTTAAACATTAGGAAATATGATAATATTATAATATCATTTAAAAGCAAATAATTAGCGTTAAACCAATGAACTATTTTAAGATAGTATTATTCATGTTGTTGTGTTACAAGTAGTCGCATGCTTTTAAAATTGATGAAATGTCATCAGCAAATAAATTTGATTAATAAAGGATTTGTGCGGGAATTCTCCTCCTCTATTCTTTACAATAACTGGTGGAAGATAAAATTTTAGTTTAGGCATATTCGACCTCGAAGATACAAATAGTCTCAATTTTAAATAGGCTTCATAGTGAAAATATTTCTTAAACTTGAAATAAAAAAAATAAAACGTTATGTATATGGTGCCTCTGTTTGTTTTATAATTATGTAAATGCAAAAATAATGTAAGATATAGAACAACAAAGATCCATTAAAACTATATGCTACTGCCTTGCGCTTCTACACGCGTTCTTCTATTATAAGTAATAGACCATGAACGGAGCAAGTTCTTATAGTATGAGCATTCTTTATAATTAATTTCTTCCTTTATGTATGATAATGGCATGGTTTGTGCACTTACAGAGTTTCATTCAAACTCTAAAATAAATATCCAACATATATACTTTAATAGTTCTTGAAGATAAAAAACGAAAATATCCTAAAAATAATGCAATGACAGTAGCAATTGGTCTTATGAGACCAATTGTTTCAGCTATGACTACGCTATGAAGAAAAAAAAATGCAACACAATTTCTTTTGTTACAAAATCTATGTCCTACCTATGGATATACTGGTAGATGTTTTGATGTTAATTAGTTTATTCATCATCGTATCATCATTTCAGACTATCAAAAGTCAACTGCTGAACATGGGCCTCCAAAGATTGCCACAAAGCACGACCCTGAGCCACCTGCATCCATCGATTCTCCGCTACACTGTGCAGGTCATCACTCTCACATACTGTAGAGGGTTGTACCGCACTGAATTTCCCTGTACGAGGAAGTCATTTATTACATTTCGATTATTATTGATTATTTACACGCTATTAAATAAATAATGTTACATTAGGCGGTAATGCTTAACGAGGAGTATAAAATCATGCAATTTGTAGTAGGTATCACGAAATTGATTTTACAGCGGCTCTTGCTGCCATTATTCAGACAACATATAAGGTTTATTATCAGTGAAAACTTGAACATGAAACATCTCTATATATGTAAAAAATAATTTTGGATGGATGTATAATAACTTATGAAGTGTGTATTTTATTAATTCATAACACTCAATACTTATTTTAGAATTGAAAAACAACGTTATCGTTTTGTAATAAAATTTCAGCAGTTAGACACGTCAAAGTCATAATAGAAAATTTGTTGTTGAGAAGCTTGTACTCGTAGGTGTTAACACTTAAATATGATAGGGTTCAACGAAAAGGGGTTGAAGATTTGCTTTCGTGGCCATCAAATGAAAAAACAATAGTAATAGGCGTCATGCCAAATCGTATCTACTGGGGATCATCTTATTTCAAACCTAGATAATTTTGTTTGCAAGGCCAATATCCTGTAATGAACCTCTTACAGACTGAAACCAAGAAGAAGATAAAGTATTATACTAGTATTTATTACAAGCCAGCTCGTTTATATTTTTATATAAATTAAGCCCATAAGCCGTTTTGTGAAAACAGAAAGGCCGGTACGAACCACTTGATTGCTTTTATATAATGTTTTCTAGAGTGTCACCAAACGGAATGTATAATACACCAAAGTAAACGGAATGACAATCGGTTCTAAATGGTTAAATGGACAGATTCGTGCATTTAGCCATTTAGGACTTTATGAAAACTTGAGGAATTATAAAAATAATGTTGATGAATAACTACAATATATTGTAGTTATTCATCAACACTTCTTACTTTTTTAAGTCTTGTATTCCGGTGTGATTTCCAACAATTATGGTTAGTTGAAAAAACATTAAATTCTCTTTTGTTGGTTTTGGTTCTGATATTTGGAAAAAGAATAATGGATGCGTGGAAGAATTAGCCAAACAGTAACTTTATAAAATTCACTATTTAATTACAAAACATTTAGAATCCCCTATTGTTACTACTGCTATGTGCTATATAAGATAATACAAAGACTTACTACGCTCGAAATAACAAATCCAATTCCCTGGTACTAATAGGTATTCCAAATTCAATATTGTATTAAACTTTTGATAAAAATCCATAGGTCTAACACCAACGAAAGATGTACATCTTTACTACTATCTGTATGAACATTAAAATCTACATGTATAACTTGAAATTCGTTTCCTAACCCGATCGCCGAAATATAAACTAACCATTCCTTTAATGTATTTCTATTTCTTCTTACAAAACAAACGTTGAATGGTTACCGAAATATAGAAGCACTTAATTAGATTCAGATAGAACGTCTAGCTTCTTAGACGTTCTACTGATTATTTGTACATTGACGTACAAAGAAATACTTGGAGCAGAATAAGATACATGCGACACTTTCAATGCATTCCGACTCGAAAACCAAAAATGTGTCAATGATTTGCCTTTATATAGAAATTGTACACTGAACTTGAGAACACTTGGCAGGATCCAAAGTGATCGTATTGTATGTATTTTATTTTCATTTATAAATTCAGTAGTTTGTTTGTTGTCAATGTCCATCTATAAATCACGGACCCTCGTCTACTAATTCACAAAGGACATTGAGACAAAATATTAAGCTGCTCCGCAATGTTCGGTTTTGCCGCAGTTGATACTAAATCCGATATTCTATCTTCCTTTTAACTGATTTGTTAACCAAAATCTTCAAGCAAGAGTTACTCATAATTATAAGATCAAAAAAATTAAAAGAAATAAATTTACAATACTTTATTTGTTTTATAACTTATAAGGTTATATCATGGTAATAAATCAACTTTTAAATCAACATTTTAGAATCAATGTGTAAAAATGAATATTACCCAGTTATAGTAACTGGGTAAAGTTAAATACTTTATTTTTGTATCGCATTCATAAGTTATATCAACGTTTGTCTGTGCCACTTATGTCTGAAATCGCACTGGATACAAAAACACCTGGAAGGCAACGTTTAAGAAAATAATAAACAGATGTCGTCCCGTGGGTGGTGTAAAACTACAACTAAGGGGTTGAATACCACAATAAACACTTCAAATATTTTAGATAATTTTTTGCAAATCAATAACAGGCAGCAGCGACTAAAGTGCGTGGTGTCTGATATTGTAAATAAAGATGTTTCCAATTCGCAATGAAAAGTCTTCAGATATGTCACCACAAAAACAGTAAAGGAAAAAATAATTGTTTTTGAAAGTTCTGTCTATTCATAAATGTTTGATAGAAGACTCACACAGACCTCCCTAGTGATCACAACCATCCAATCAGGCAGGGAAGCTGGTCTTTTCCCTTTTTATTTTATTTTTCTTGAAAAATGTTACAGTTAACATATATAAATTGCACATGAAGAAACATCCAGGCCCAGAGCTATTATTTGTAGTCACGTGCGGGAATCGAACCCGCGATCCACAGCCCCGAGCTAAACGCTTAGCCACTACGCAACCGAGTCGTCTACTTACGTCCCACAACACATGACTTGACGTGTGTTAATAATTATTTTCCATTTCCGTAATTGAATCGGTTATGTAATCTAATTCTTTACGCATATCATAACGTGGTAGATACTGTAGTAGTAGTATCCAAGTCTCGTTTTCTTGATAAAAGACACCTGATGACTTATTCTATTGATGAGTCTACATGTATGATATCCCCTATATATGAGGATATATATGAGGATAACAGATAAACAGATACCCTGATACATCCAGAACGAGGACGAACGATCACGAGTGGTGATATGGACGATTGATTGCTGGATGTAGGCTCTTCGAAAAACCTTTAACAAATGAACCGTCATGAATTATGTGATTATATTTCTGTTGTTGGTTTAATTAGTAATTCATAATAAGCGTTGCTTCATGGTTATTTTTCTAAGAGGTAGGCGCCTTCTCTACCTTAGAATGATCGTGAAAGGTATAATAAGCCAGTATAATTTCAAGCTGTTAGGCATAACATCTTAGTCCTCAAAGGTGATCTGTAACCTCTTTCGATTGATGTTATCCGCAGGTAGAACATTGGCTTCAGTAGCAACTTACGGTCAGGTAGACTGCTAGTTAGATTGCCAATCCTGGTCTATTAAAAGCAAAACCTTTATTTAAATTTAATTACAATTATATTCAATAAAACGTCTGTTTTTTATTAGTGACATTAATACAAACGTTTTGATTGTCACCAATGAAATGGGCTTATGGTATCTCTGCATGGGTGGTTTCTGTAAGTCGTTAAAGTTATCACTAAGGAAACTTATATCCGATACTCATAGTATTAGAAAATGCAATGTTCACGGTTCATTAACTCAGAAAGTAGGTCATGTGATAAAGGAAATAGCGGTGGCATGAAAATTATTCTTTGAATTTTTCATTGATCAAGAGTTACGTAATGGTTATTAACTGCGTCAATATTTGATAGAAATAATGATTTAATAAATGGTGTAAGCGGAATATACTCTCTTTTTCTCTAATTTCATTGTACGTGGTGCACCCTGTTAGCTAACAATCGAGGCTCTGGCGACTGGGGAGGGCAGCACCTACACTAGTGTGAGGGTACTGCGCTCACCAACTCGCATGCACACCACAGTGAGTAAACCATTCAATAAATGCTTGTCGGATTTTGCTAGCATTTATTTGGAGAGGCCTATGTTCAACAGGCCTCTGTAATAGACTGGTGAATAAAATTATTTAATGTAAAAAGTGATTTCAACGTTGTATGTGCGGAGCGCATTATCACACCATCAAAAACCAAAACTTTGACAACTTTACTTTGCTAAATAAAAAAGAATCATCGTCGTTGTTTTACCACTTGGTTTAATAATGGAGGCACCGGTACAATATACTGTCTCGAATTCAGTACTGCCTCCTTTCTTTTTAAGCTTCCTGATTATTAATTCTGAAATTCACATTTTAATATAATATTCAAATTTAGAGCAATAATTAATTATATTAATTTGTGTTTTACCCCGAATAATGTAACAAAAAAAATATCACGCGGCTCCGTTGTAAACAGGGATTGACCATAATATTCAATTATATTTTTTACCAAGTAAAAATATACTAAGTATATTTTTTTTGAGAAAAAGCTACTAAAAAAAATTATCGCTTTTAATTTAATCGTCTTATCGCGAAGTTTCCGGTTACAGCATCCATGCTCCGTCAGCTTTTTCAATTATCAATGTTTGGTCTGAACTACGCAGAAAGAACTCACAATATCATGAAGCCCTGCAATATGGCTAGCCTGCTCTAAAATATAGTAATATTGTAATTCTCCATACTTACATTTCCGTAAAACAGACAATAATTGTTACAAAGTATTACGGTACCTAATATGGAACATTATCACAAAGCCTTGGACATCAATCAAAGGCTTTTTGATGAATCAAATTCTACCCTGATTTAATTTGTTTTCCAAGTTCATTAAAAATGATGCTTGATTTATCATCTAAGAAAGAGAAAATATTTGCGAAGCGAAATTTTACGTTCGTTGTTGTATACTGAATGCTTATATTTTTAATGATTTGTTTATACATTTAAATTTACTAATTTCACAACGCTAAGAAGCCTGTCCAAGAAGGTTCCCTACGGCCATCACTAGGCTAATAGGTTTCTTAAAATGTAAATTGGGTTTAACATTAAGGCTGGATTTGTAGAAATTTGATTTCCCAAGACTACTGAAACCCATTAAATAAGCATTTTTTTAATTATATGAAATGTAAATTTCGAGAATACTATTGAGTATATGAGATTTAAAAAAATATGTTCAATATAAAGTCGCATTCGCAAAAGTAATTTCTTAGTAGGTACATTTAAATGGTGACATTGATTAAATTTTGTTTTCTTAGATAAATATCTTTTTATTACCCGGTCACCAAATCTGTCTAAGAGAGAGTTAGTCTAAGTATGTATCATCAATATTGTGACAAATATATGGCAATTAATTTGATACTAATAAATAATAATACATATATTTATTTGACATTAAATAAGATTCAATTTATATTAAATGGATCCATAACTAGCAACTTGAAACATTAGCGAATTGAGAATTTACAATAATCTATGATTATGATTTTAAGTGCTAAATAAAAAGAGTAAGATAAAATATATATATTAGCGTATTGGTCTGCTTATTTCATAATGGATGTGTGAGTGTCCACGTGTTTCTTAAATTGAATTTTGTTGACAAGACAATAATGGTACCTACCATTGAAATGGTGTATGATTGGAACAAGAAGTTGGGTAACGGAACTCTTCAATGGCCGCTAGTAAACCTTTCCAGTTTGAGTTTATTTTAATGCTCTTAATGAGTCCCATTTATTTCACCTGATGAAAACGGGAAGAGAAAGGCTTGTATATTTAGTATTTGAACGAAGTATATTTAGGTAATTAAAAGTTTCTTGAAGTAAAATTTGTGACAATGCGGTTAAAGTTGCGGCCAGCCACTAGTCCTAAACACAAAGCAAAAATGCATTACATTTTAAGCACACGTTTTGAAATATCGCTTAAAATAGATAAGATATTTTAATACGGTTCCACAGATCATTGAACAGCATTAATCAATTAATTCTTGGGAACTTGAAGTGCGAAGAAACTTTGTCCACTTGGGTTAGAAACGCTAAGCAAAACTTTGTTGGCTTTGGAAAAATTCTCTGTAAAGTCATTTATCAAATAGCACCCATCGCTTTATTGAGTTTCACTTTAACCTTAGTCAAATTGAGGCAAATTCGATAATTTGACATAAAAGTTATGATTTTTTTACATTCTTTTGTATTATCCCAACATAATTTCTTGATCAATATCTTTACAGCTCTGCAAATATTTTGTAAGAAAAAAAAGGAGAGGGTAAAGTTAGGAAAATTGCAACGAAATCTCCACGCCGTCTGCGTTCTGCTGACTAACGACTATATATCCTCATCTTCGCTTTCCATCGGGCAAGATTGAGGTCAAACGCAGGCCTATTTTTTCACAAAAAAAAAAAAAATGTCGCTGACTGATGGGAGAGAATCCATTCGATAAGGACAAACTCAAGTCGAAAATACTAGTGATTGCCTTTTGATTAACATTGAGACTACCACCACCACAGTGGTGTAGCGAATATGGCCTTATTGTTTGTTTCCACGAGCTCGTTAGCTTTTAGGTCTAATAAAATCATACCATTTCCAGCACGACTATGAATAATAGAAATATAACTAAGATTTACGAGTTACTCAGCTCGTCATAGACGTTTCTTCTTAATGTAAGTGCAAGGCGTACCCACATGAATCCATCTAATATTTATAAAAACAATGTTATACAGTTTTTTACAGTCAAGGTTTGTTTATTATTCTTATGGACGTCAAAATCTACACCAATTAGAAAAAGAAGACCGTCTCAGAGAAGAATTGGTAAACTGCGATTTTTTCAATGCTATTAAGTTCTACAATTTTACTAAAGTGCCTTTCGAACTAAATCACAGTAATATCGTACTATAATGGTACTTAGGTAGGTTACAATCAATACATTTATATACAGCTTGCAGTGTAACTAGCATTCAGCCCAATCGCAAAGTAATGAAGGCAAACACGATCATAATTTTTTTATCACACACCCTGGTGCGGTTCAGGAGTTCGAATTTTTACAAATCACATACGACGAGGATCCAAGCATCCTCTCGACAAAACATTTTAAACTGCATCATAACATAACATTCTTTATTGTCGCTCGAGTCGTATTTAATATTTGTACATGTGCGGTTGGAACATAATACCTAATATCTATAAAATAAAAAAAATGAAGTGTTATTAAATATAATATTAAAATTTTTATTTACTATTGTAGTATGTTAAATATATAATTTATTCTTTGTATTTATTTATTCTCTTTGGTGTATTTAAATGAGATTTTTGTTTCTGATTTATTTTAGGAGTTTGGTCCTAGTGCTTCATAAGACTAATTTATAAAACATAATCTTTTTGTAATACACGAAGGATCTGCTAGCAGCATCAGATATTTGTCTTGCAAATATTTTCATGTCTTCATTTCGATTAACACAATTGCAATAGTAATGTAAATATTCTTTAGTAAGTGTATGGAACATAAATACAATAGTTCGTTACGCCGGTAATAATAACAGTATATAATATCAATATTAAGTCATCACCATAGAACAATGAAGTTATAAAAGCATACCAACAAATGGTTACGGTTTGTTGGTATGTCTGTCTATAAATCATGGACCCTTGTCTTTGAATTTGCAATAAACAGTACGCTTAAACGTCAACAGACATCAAGTAAGACAAGTTTAACGATATTTTATTATAATGCCAACATAAATGATTGTCACTGCAACTGTTATTCGTTTAGCATTCATAATTTAATTTAAAATCTTTCCTCAAAAATCAGAAATGTTTAACAACTTGTTTTCACTATTTTGATTTTATAAATAGTTAATAATTTAATGTTGTTTTGGCGGATTAAAGTTGTGTGTTTTTGAAAAAAAGTAAGTCACTTTATTCCTTTTACCTTCTTTGCACATGAACAAGACTGTTTACTTTGTTTGTTTATCTAAAAAGAAAACTAATTAAGTAATGATTTTATGCTAGTTAAGGGAGATTTATTGCAAGTTCATATTTAAAATAACACCATGGCCCGTTCGATTGGGAAAAATATGGCAAGGGTAAACGCTGGAAAAAAAACGGCTTAAAGTGTTTGAGCCGAAGACAGCAGTAAGTTTACCCGTGTTAATTTTAAATAATAAATAAATCAATAAAATAAAGTAAAAGCTTCGAAGTTTTTATTGCCTTTGAAAACCCTTCCTCGAACACTGGTGTTGTAGCTACATATAACGTCTTCATATATTTTGTATAAAATCAGAAATGATGAAATGGGCTGACAAAAACATTTCAGGTTCAATGCTATAAGTTCGATATATGAGTTTTGTTGTGACGCTCCAGCTGTCAACGCAATCTCTGTTTGTTGACATACTCAGTCGGCTCCTTGAGCACTTGCGGTGAGGTAACCACGCGGCGGCACAACACGGTTGGCGGTTGCCAAGGCGGCGCGCCGCATATCCAGGAGCAAAACTAGGAGTGGCGGTTTGTTGGCGTAGCAGTATTGGCAGTTTGCTCATGTTACTATGGTATTCAATTAAATAAGTTAGGTTTTTCCGAACTCGCGTGAGCTGAACGACATACGACCGCTGACAGATTATACTTGCCCAGTATTTTGCAGTTTTATACAGAGATATATTATTGTTAAAATAACAGTCAAAAACATGGCAGAAAAACCTTATTCATACATATCTTAAAATATATGTAATAGCCTTAACTCGTAATACTGTCTGGAATACTACTTCAGATTTTGTTCATGGTAGAAGAAGCATACGGATGAGTCGTGGTACTACCCGCCCGTTTGAGCAGTAGTAAAAGCTACCGCTTGGCTCTACCCGCCCGTTTGAGCAGTAGCAAAAGCTACCGCTTGGCTCTACCACGTAAATACACGTGCAGATGTACGTGGGCGACGGTTATCACTTACGCTTTCCCATAAATAAAAAGATTACCTAGAGAGGAAAGGTCTGTCTGGTGGTGCCGATGATCATATGGATTCAAAGGTTTGTGTTTATTGTCACCAAAAATGTGCTTCATGTGTTTAGAGTAGAGTAGAGTTTCCCATTTTTTTAAATATATGTATATATTTTATATAGGATCTAAGGTTTAAAATAATTGTAGAAATAGAAATAATTCCCAGTGACTTTAGATGTATTTTTTATTTTTTTTTACACTAATACACTAAGCATTTAAAAGTAACATTAACACAATTTTAATATGGAAGTAATATTAGTAACATATGGTAATTGAGTCGTAGTTCTTCAAATAATTGATCAATAGTCATACATTAATTTTTTCTTTAATTTTACTATAGTTTTACATACACCATTTCTTTTAATTAGCAATTCTGTAAAAATAATAAAAGTGGAATAGTAAATACAAACACACGTCGATCATACCAAACGTGAATTTAGGTGCATTAACCACCTTATTCACGATTCATTTCCCGTAATTGTCGTCGTAATATTTTTCCTCTTGGGTTTCTCGGTATTTTTTCCACAAATCGGACACCAGCTCTCAACTGCATATAAGGAGGAACCTGAAATAAGCCAATTATAATAAACTAGCGTAACCCCGCCGGCTTGGCATGGACACATCTTTAATATATTTACTGATTATATGATATAATGATAACTATAAATTTAATTCTTATAATTCGTACTTGCCTCGCAAGCAACGTAATCAACCAAATCCTTCTCCGTAACGTTTGATAACTGTTGCTTTACAACAAACGCCATTGGTTCTTCTCCAAGGTCGGGGACTTGTTTACCAACAACTCCTACGTCTCGAACTGCGGGATGTAACAGCAGTATAGTTTCTAACTCTAATGGGGGGACCTGAAATAAAGATCTTGAAAATTAGAAACTCAACTATTATTTGTATTTTAGAATAAAAAAAAATATTCAGCTAAAATTTACAATTTTTTTAAAATTAGATTATTGTTGAGCGTGGATTGTTGTCTATACCAAAATAAAATGATGTAGTGTATATGAATATTAAACCATGTAGTGGCGGTGTAAGAACATATGCCATCCTTTTCATTCCATGTCTGTCATAAGAGTTCTCTTTCAACTAAGGGAAAACGCCTTGAAAATCCCATTACAATCTCCAGGAGCAAACCCGGCGACGAAGCTCGCCATAACTTTTAACTGCCGGAGAGGCAAACATTGAGCCACTGAAGACTGTGACTACGCTGTGTCAAGCCACATAGATATACGTAATCGCTGTATACCCCTATAGACGGAAGGCGTAAGTGCTTATAAAATATTTATTATATTAGTTGGTAGTGGAATTATAACTGAATAGTTTGAATGTATTAGTCTATTTGTCATGTGGATTGTGCTAAGCAATAGCTATTGAAATAATAGAAAAAATGGACATTACCTGATATCCGTCGTATTCGATTATTTCTTTTATTCTATCAACTATGTAAAAATATTCGTCTTCGTCATAGTAGCCCAAATCACCTGTTTTAAGAAAGCCCTCTCTATCTAAGTAAATTGATGGATCAACACCGATATAGCCCTTCATTAGAACTGGGCCCTTTACGCAAATTTCGCCGTGCTGATTAGGTCCAAGAACTTTTTTCGTTTGCAGATCTACAATCTAACGACAATATTGTTGCAGTTCATTAATATCATACGTGGCAAAGTTTTGAGATTACTTAAAATTGGAACACAGGTGCTATGTAAACTAAATTAAGGTATCTTCAAGAAAGCGCCAACGAACACATTTCTTGAAAGGTTTATTCATATTCACTCCGCTGGGCGAGCGGTTTGGTGAGCGCAGTGCCATCAGTCGGTGGCTAGAGTCCGTTGGTCAGAAAACGTAACATTATTTCTTTTATGATAAACCAAGCTAAGAAACGATAGAAACAATAAAAAACCTATCGTTTTATTTTTACGTACTTAAACATTTTTATTGATTTTATAGTCTTACTTTTAGCACTACTCCTGGCGAGGGCTTTCCGACACTTCCAGCTTTTGCTCCTTTCGTGCCCCAACTCTCCGAAGTCAACTCACCGGCTTCAGTCATTCCATAGCCTTGGAGAACATTAATTGTTGGACATCTTTAAAAAAAAGTATATATATATATGAATTCAGAACGTAAAACTATTTATATTATTGAAATGCATGGATTATTTTTATTAACACTAAATAAATTTAACAATAACAATAAAATATCTATTGTTGCTACACACCGTGAGTTATTAAAATGCTGCAACTTTCCGGATGTTGGTTAATACAAGTATAGCCATAGTAATCTGTGGCTGCAACCAAACATTACATTATCGTGACCTAATTCTGTCAAGAAATACGATTTAGGAATACTATGAAATATTATCTCTTTCGCGGTTCCCAGTATACCAAACACATGTAAAATCTATTATAAGCATTGATAAGCAACTAATTTAATTTTTAAGTTAGTAAGAGAATAAATGTATTCTGTGTTTTAAACTTTTGCTAATGATGATAATGAAATTAGGAGGCGAATATGAATATTCGATACATTAGTATCAGAAGCGTAAAGGGTTGTGGTGTCGGCGAATAGTGCTAGTTCGAGTTCTTCCTATTATTGCTATAAGAATATCTCGCACGAAAAACGTGTTTAGGTTATCGTGAGGCCCGAGGTTGGTCTTAAGATGAAGATGGACCAGGCAAAGATCGTTTCTAACGTGCATGTCACATCAATACCGGTTGACGTTGGGAACAGAAGGCTCAAAGTTGTATACCACACTCTTCTCGACAAGTATACCACAAAACCTCAAGAGCAAAGTATACAACCAGTGCGTGTTGCCAGAGATAACTTATGGAACTGTGACATGGTCCTTCACTGCAGGACGGATGAGACTCAAACTTGCTCAGCGCGCTATGGAAAGGGCTATGCTCGGTGTTTCTCTGCGCCATAGTCTGCAATGTCGCAGGAATCAGCAAGCTGAAGTGGCAATGCGCCGACTACATACGTTGGGGAAAAAAGGTTCACGAGAGGCCCGAGCCTTGCGTAACATCCGCCCTTATGTGTTTTCTATCGGAATGCGCCTCCACGAATTTGTAGCAAAAGGTGCAACTCGTTAGACTTGCATGATGTGCAGAAGCCTGTCTTGCACCCCTTCAGTGTACAGTTTGTATACCAGGCCGTTATGCCAGACATTTACGAATGCCTTTGCGACATCAAAGAAGAGCATCCCCACTGAAAGGGCACCTGCACTGCACTCAACCACTCCAAGTGAGGAGAGTATGAAAAAATATACCAAGAGTTGCATTCATTTCTTTTTTAAACGTTTTTTAACAAAGCCATCTATTCAACAGTGGACTTCAGTAGGTCGAAGAAGAAATAAAGAAGTAAGAACTGCTAAGTACTGTTTATAAAGTATATATGTGTGTAAGTAATTTGAATTTACGATATATTATATGATAGTTACGAAGGTCATGAAACAACACTACCAGTGGATACAGATTCTTTAATGCCGGCATGCGGTGAAGCTTACTTTAAATGTAAGGTAAATAGGAAAACAAAATTTTCATTGAATGTAGGAATCCTTATTTTCTTATCATGTGTTTAGATTTCCCATATGTTATGAATGATCCACTTCTGGGTAAAAACTTCCTCTAAATATTTGAGAACGTTTTGTAGCCAAGAATGAGACGCCTCGCTGCGGGTTAACGGACTTCTTATGTCCCCGAAATATATTTTTGCTACTTCCTAGACATGCCGGTTTTCTCTCAATATTTTTATATCTGGGCACGTATTAAATTCAGCTCTTAAAGTTACAATTAACAATTTTAGCAATGCCACCTTCAATATTCAAAATCAGACCAAATCGGACCCGTACATTAAAGTGAATACCTTGATCCTTGAGCCACTACGTTTTTACTTTAATTTTAGTGCAAAGTATTCAGACTAGGTCGGACGAATAACTGTGCAATGTTACAAAAGGCCGATTAATATAAGTGCTACATACACGTTTTTTATGTTAACCTACCTAGATGGCCTCTGTTCAGCAATGTACATCTGGAACCTGTAGTTATTTAATGATGCAGTTTGGGAAATTCAGAAAACGGTAATTTTTACTATTTCACGAAAGCTGTTAACTGCAATTTTCACATACAATATAGAAAAGTAAAGGAATCCTGAATATTTTGAATTTTTGAGCATGCCTTGTGCAGGGTAAAAATTCCTGGCTTTACAAGTCCTTTAACTCCAGGCAAAATTCCTGACGAAATCGATTTAGCCTTTTCCAAAATTACAGGGGATAAACGAAGAGACAGACAGACAAAATTTTACGAGTTTTTTACCTTTTCTTACACCATCTTAGGTTAACAGTGTCTTCAAGTCAGACACTTCAACTTTACATATTCGAGTAAGATTTGAAAATATGTTATTTTACATACCGATTTTTAACTTTTTCTATTGTTTTAGTATGAAGAGGGGCTGAGCGCGAATATATAATCTTTAAAGAGTCTAAATTATAATTTTCCACTTCAGTTCCTTTCGCCCAATAATTAACGTGTGATGGACTGATCATAGCAATATTTACCTGTAAAATATAAATACGTTCTATATTTTCTAACACTAAAAGATAAAAAAGTAGTAGACCCTAAAATCGCCAATACAGCGCAGACATCTTCCAGGTTTTGAAACAAAAAAGGTTCGCCTCACTGTACCAGTGCAAGAAAGCGGACTCACATGTTCTCAAAATAATACTTTAATTTTTTTTCAGACATACACATGTCGTCACAATGTCACTGCTGAGCATGTGGTAAATACAGAACTTAAAATTGCAATTAGCAATTTTAGTGATTCTGGTACCGGGATTCGATCCCAGAGTTCCACGTATACTAGGAAATTAAGAGCACCCAACACTTAATATTCTATACACCATTACTAATATTTTATACTATCATCAATATCATCATCATTACACCCAGTTGTAAGTCCACTTTAAGCGTTAGCAAAAGCCGGAAAGTACTTTAAAGTTGTACTCATAATTACTGCGCTTGGCGTCTGGGTTAGCGCACCACCAGCACTTGCGATGCTACTCCCCATCACTAGTCTGTATAATTTTGTGTTCGGCAAATTTTAAAGTATTTTCCGGTACCATTCGGTAGGCAAAGTCTGTTTTGTGAGCTATCAGGACGTGTACGGGAGGTTGGCAATTGGAGCCACTCCTTAGTGAGCATGATGTCTGCTAGCGACTCTGATCTTCTCTGCCTCAGAACATATATTTTTAATATCATATTAATATATTGATATCAAAAATATTGATTAAGATAATTGAGATAAATAATCTGAAAAAAAATAAGTAAACAAACAATATAAGCTTTTATTATTACTTGGCATTTTTGTATACACTTTAGTAGGCTTCTTTCTGTTACATCTGGAACGTATACAACTTTTCTGCCAGCCGCTAAAAATTTGTACGTCATAAAAGTATCATAATTATGATACCATTCTCCTGATACGAATGCTGTTTGAAGTGTTTCGTTTTTGAAACTACAACAATAGAAAATTACTTTTAAGAATTATCTTTATATATTTAATAACTTTGATGGGTTTGTCAGTAACCGAGTAACTTCGAAGAGTGAAGATCGCCTACAGAGCCAGTTAGTGTATTATAATATAACAAATAATATTAATTAGGACATTATACGATGCAGACACTGAATGTAAGCAGATTTTGGTAACTTTATTATTTCTGTAATATAATTTAAAGTATGTATTTCATTCCCTATTATTTTACCATTTAAAGGTTGACATCAATCAAGTGTCTTGTGAAACTCCTTATTTTAATATTCAAACGTCATAACACTTTGAAGTTGATGAAACTTGACGTCACACACTTAAAGTAAGTAGTTTTTGCCACGTTTTTGGAAGATGTAATTTTAAAATTCATCATTAAATAGATCTTGTTTATTGCGTAAAAGTAATAGAACACGTTTTAAATTATTACTTTATATTATCTTAGTTAACATTGAATTATGATAATAAGAAAAAAATTCTGAATTATTTTTTTACTATTAATTGAAATATGTTTTATCTATCTATGGTCTAAATCAATAGTTCGATTGTTCATACTAAATTAAGACATAGTACGCAAGAAAAGAATATACTCATATAGCTACATCAATACAAGTATATCATATAAGTTACTTAAAGTAAACATTTACCAAATGATCAACTTACTCGTCGGGTAAACTATTAAGAATACAATTTAAATGCGTTAATAGTACTCCCTTAGGCATGCCTGTAGTTCCAGATGAATACAATATAAATGCCGTATCAATCTGTCCATTAACATCGACAGGTTCGAAGTTTTTGACTTGATCTTCATTAGATGGTATTACATTTTTGACGGAAATTGTAAATTCCGAATCATCGTCTAAACTTATAAATGTCTCAATACAACGGAAACTATTCAGAGTATCCTTGTACATATCCCAGAACTTTTTGGTAAAAATTAAATATTTTGGATTCGTTATTTTTAGTTTATGCTTTAACGTAGCTATAAATAAAAAAACAAGTAATATTGAATAATGTTACCATCTTATTAAAATGTTATTAACGAGTTTTGTAATTTTTTCTAACCTTTGCCGCTGAACAAATCGAAGGGTGTGAAGATTGCACCAGTGAACAATATTCCAAGGGCAGTTGGAATAAAATAATTCCGTTTTTCGGAGCCCACTGCAACAATTTCTCCTTTTCGAACCCCTAATTTCATTAATGTATTAGATAGGGAAACAGCATAATTTGTGAGATATTTATATGAAAGGGTTTCTCTTGTATCTGCGTTTTCCTAAAATGTTGGTTATAAAATCATATTTAAGTTTTGGTCGCAGTTATACAATAAAAGCATGAATACAACAAAAAAAAAATTATAACAAAAATTATAACAGGGCTAACTTACCAAAGCTATTTCGTCACGTTTTTTTCGTAACTTGTCTAACATATATTTACCAAAATTTAAATGTGCCGGAACTAACACATTCTGGTCACCATTAACTAAATTTTCGTCATTAAACATTTTACTGCGTCTTATGTCTTCGAAAGACTGTCAAAACAATGAAGGCACTCTCATTATTATAAAAACAATTAAGATAACGTATACACTGTGTTCAGAGATATATAAGTAAGTAATGTTAAATAAATGTCAATAACCTTGTTATCGTAAGAATTATCTTAATTCTGGAATGCATTAAATCAATATTATTCGAGATGATTGTAGTTTTATATCTCTAACAATATTCCATTAATCATGAGAGCACTTATTTGTTATAATTATTAATCATTTATAATACTTTTCTCTCTCTCAACAACCTACAACAAGGATGTGACATGTACGTTAGACATCATCTCGTTTTTTTTTTTTTTTTATAGAAGAAGGGGGCAAACGAGCGTGCGGCTCACCTGATGGTAAGTGATCACCGACGCCCACGAACATCCACAACACCAGAGGAGCTACAGATGCGCTGCCGGCCTTTAAGGAAGGAATAAGCTCTTTTCTTGAAGGTCCCTAAGTCGTAACTATTCGGAAATACTGCTGGCGACAGCTGATTCCACAAAGTCGAAGTGCGTGGCAGAAAACTTCGATTAAAACGCACTGTGGTGGAATGCCAACCATCTAGGTGGTATCGATGGAACTTCGAATTCAGTCGCGATGTACGATGGTGAAACTCAGCAGCTGGGATCAATCCGAACAGTTCCTCAGAACATTCCCCGTGGAAAATTTTGTAAAAAATGCAAAGAGAAGCAACATCTCTTCGCAAGGCCAAAGGATCAAGCCGATCAGAGAGCTTGGTCGCCGACACTTCGAGCCGCTCGACGTTGGATGCGGTCAAATGGAAGGAGTTGGTACTGGGGTGCCCCTGCCCAGAGATGAGAACAGTATTCCATGTGGGGCCGAACTTGCGCCTTATAAAGTTGCAAACGGTGGACCGGCATGAAATACTGTCCCGCTCTACAGAGCACACCAAGCTTTTTGGAGGCCAATTTGGCCTTTCCCTCCAAGTGACCACGGAACTGAACGTCGCTCGATATGTCAACGCCAAGGATTCTGATACTGGCTGAGGCAATAAGGGAATGTTCTCAAAAGAGGAGAAACGACAAAGGGATTCTTTTTAGCGGTGAACGCGCAAACCTGTGTCTTTTTGGGGTTGAATAGGACCAAATTACGTCGACCCCAATCCGAGACTTTGAATAACAAGGTCTCGACTACAGACACAAGTTTGTTCCGGCACTCTTCGACGTGTTCCCGAGAAATATTCGCACGGCCTGTATATAGGGCATCACCCGTGCTGTCGTCTGCATAGCAATGAATGCTACTGATTTGTAGCATGTCGTTGATATGCAGAAGGAACAGAGTGGGAGATAGCACACAGCCTTGTGGAACACCAGCATTCACGGGTTTGGGGTCCGAGCATGCACCGTCGACAACAACCTTGATGCTCCGATCCGTGAGGAAGCTGGTGACCCAGTTGCACAATCTCTCAGGAACCCCGTAAGATGAAAGCTTTGAAAGAAGCGCTTTATGCCAAACCCTATCAAATGCTTTCGCTACGTCCAGACTAACCGCCAAAGCCTCCCCCTTAGACTCAACTGCTTCTGCCCATCGGTGAGTCAGGTAAACTAGAAGATCACCAGCTGATCGTCGTATTGTCCATATTGGTATTAATACTAATCTGTTGTGAGACACTACTGAGGTTATTGAGCATAGTATTATCCTCCTTTATTAGATGCCTCCTGCCATAAGGCCTTATGCCGTCGGCAAATCGAAGATAATAATGATATATTCGTCATTGATGTTAATACCATATCCTTTCTAGATCAAAGCTTGAAAACGTCTTCCGAGCAGCGGTGAAGTGTCGGGGAACAACTTTTAGTACGTGGAAGAGCCAAGCGGCGGCTTTTGCAACTTCGAATAGGCCAGCTTGACGCGGGTTCTGCGAGGCTGTGTTGATATCACAGTACAGGGGTGAAGTAGAGGCATCTTGTGCTTCTGGGTTTCGTTCTGTGTAACCGGAGGCCCTCTCCCCCTCCCCATCCCCTTCCACATGCTCCCTTCTATCTCCCAAATACCCTTAAAGGCCGGTAACGCACCTGCAGCATCTCTGGTGTTGCAGATGTACGTGGCCGACAGTAATCACTTACCATTAGGCGAACCGTTTGCTCGTTTGCCGCCTTTCCAATAAAAAAAACAACATAACCAGGTTTTATAGCTTTCTGCAATTTAATCGTATTATGGTCTTGTAGTAGAATGGACATTTTAGCCTCACTGTACAAACACTACATACTATATGTTACTACTACATACATTCCGACATAACGATCGGTACAATCGATATAACGCACACCGGTAGTCTATCGGCACCGCTGAAGAGATTGTATCGGTACATAGTTCATCAAAAGATCGTTAATGCTTTTCTTGAAGAACAGATCAACCAATCCATGCTCCCGGGGTAACGTCGGCGTAGATGGAACAGCTCTTTAAAGTTCAGTTATTATTCCGCGTTTACCTAACGTTTCGCCAATTTGAAGCGGTTTGAAAGTTATCTTAAAGTCGCTTAGACTGACGCCCGAGATGTGATGTGTGTGTCTAACTTCTAGTCTCTTTGCGTATTGACTCTTGGGTCAGTATTCATACGAGTACCTGGTTTCAACGACGTTGGGTACATCTGCCCATAAAATGTCACGATTTCAATCAAAATTTCATCTCCTACGGAAATAACTGAGCCTCTTTCGTTCTTAAACTTAGACAGTTGCCTCTTTCGGTAAACAGATCTCTAGCGAACTGTTTGAAGCCTTGGTTCCGCTCTATGTTTTTATGGGAAACGTGGCAAACAACTGAACGGCTCACTTGGTGGTAAGTGAATACCGACGTCCTCCTACATCTGCAATACCAGAGGAGCTGCAGGTGCGTTGCCTACCTTAAAGAATATTTGAGAATGGGGGAGGGAGAGTGATAAAGGTGAAGGGGGAGTGGACCTTCGGTTACCTTACTCACCGAACGAAATGCGGAAGCACAGACACACCAAAAGGGCTGTGATGATGATAATATACCTACATAAACACTCATGCATCTACAACTTAGGTTCATACACTTATATATATTTATGTGCATATATATACATTCATAACATCGTAACCATTATTATCTACATTTCTACGTCCACTAACGTTAACGAGGAGGATGGTGCTTGCTTTTATTTGATACTATCAGTATTTAATGTAAATATAAATCAATTTAAACAGAAACAAGCTTATCAGTCTGGCGTCGCCCAGGGCCTATCTTATGTAGACCACAGAAACTTAGTCGATTGAAAATTCGAAAAAACTGCATATTTACAGAAATATTCAAGTTTCATGTAACATTCAGTTTTGAGAAAAAATATTGTTTGATGATTAGTTAAAAAAAATCCGTGGGTTCAATACTAAACATATCAAATTTCAAGTCTCAATCTCATTTAGTGGTCGAGGTTTGTAAAAAAAACGCTCAGGGATTTTATGTATGTAGTAGTAGGCATTAACGCAACGATTATTCTGTCGCGGTTTGAACATTCCATCTAAATCCTCAAGGAATATAACAGACATGCAGACATCTGTAATCTCCTTTGATTGAATTTCTTTGCAGGTGTTCACAGGCTGCTGTAGCCACTTACAGTCAGGTGCACTGTTAACTCGCTTGTCACTCCAATTCTATATAAGAGTTTAGTTCGTACCATTTTCAATTGTAAAAACATCTTCTGTTTAATATTACATATCAGGTATGTAGGTATGTATGGGTATGTATCAGGTATATATAATCACCCGTATCAATATTAATTATATATCGATTAGTAGCCCAACGTCCTAAGTATTTAACGTCACTCTCCTTCATTGTGTTCTATGATATGATACACAGAAGATAATATAAAGGTAGTTTCATCATCAGATTGTCAAAGTACATGGCAGGAAATTGGACTTTTTTGAAAACATAAGCAAAATTTAGTATGCTTTTGATAGGTGGTTCGTCCTTACTAGCTATTCTAGCATATAGATTTGTAAGCAAATAATCGACACCCACAAAAGTGAAATGAAGCAAAGCACCGTTCAGTTCACCATTATCAAATATTTGCTTCATCAGTTGTTAGATTCTTGTTTGTCAGTATGTGAGGGTTTACCACGTGCTGAAGTATACGACAGTCATGATCGCACCTTAGGACGTAGTCTTCGTATGAAAAGCAGCGGTGTCAAGTTTCGTTACTGTATTAATTACCTTTTCTTTTGGCCAAAGGTGGGAGCTTATAGACGTGGTTGAGACAGACTGACAAATAGACCAATATACAAAAATGCTAAAAAACTAATTTACCTTCTACCCCATCCAAATTAAAAAAAAAACAATGTACGAACTTAATCCTATAATGACACCCAATAAATAACATAATATAAATAAATGTAAATAAAATGAAACACTTTTTTAATTTTAAGCCTTGTTTTATACACAATTATTTGGCAGATTTACTCATTAACAAGTAAATACCTTACAAAAATTTTCTATGTCTCCTAAGTAAGGTGATATCATCTAAATTCACTAAGATTAACAGCATGTTTTATAATAGTTACTTGACACAAACTGTTTGAGGCGAAGAAATTTACATGTTTATAGAAAGAAATAAAACGTTTGTATTTTTGAACTAGGTCATCAAAATACAAGTATTTCACGAATAGGTATGTATGTCATAAAACGGATGAATTAAATCCGAAAGTTTATTGCAATAAATTTTACCTCTTAACGTGTCATAACAATAGCATTTACATTGTTACAACACTTCATGAGGTAACAATATCGGATATAGAATTCCCTGCCTACCTAAGCACGTTTATTTAAATGTATAAATATTTAACATTCATTTTTCTAAGTTACTAAAGTAAAATATCAAGTTTTTGTATTCCATACAGAAATATTTGCTATTTAGTTTATTAGGAACAAATACGAATAAGTTCTGATGCGGTCGATGTGATAGTCCTTCATTTAAAAATATAAAGTAAATATACATTTTGCACAAGGTATAAATAATTTTCGTAAACAATATTGTATTGGTAAAAATGGTGTTTTAAGCATAATAGTTCAATACATTAAGATATCATCAAACAGTTGCGAATTATATCCAAGAGCAAAATAGGTACTGTGACAATTTATGATATGTTGTATCACTTAATAGGCCTCTACATTGGTATATACTAATACATTTTTATTTTTCGAATACTTTATAAGAAGTGTATGAAGTTCATCATCATCATTTCAGTCTGACACATGACTTGGTCAGACTGAACACAGGCCTGCTACAAATATTGTCACAAAGCACTATCCTGAGCTAGCAGTCGACAGAGGGAACAAAATTTAATAGATAGGTAGCAGCAGCATCATCTTTCATAAATACCAAAATATGAAATGAGTTATTTTATTGTTATATCTACCAAAATTTAAAATAACTATATATTGCCTACCCGTTTGTCAGGCATGGAAACTATGGCAAAAACCCATATAACGAGAGGCCCATAAGGTTAAACCATAATAATCATTCACATCATCATCATCATCATCATCATCATTTCAGCCTATCAGAAGTCCACTGCTGAACATAGGCCTCCCCCAAAGATTGCCACAAAGCTCGGTCCTGAGCCACCTGCATCCATCGACTTCCCGCAACACTGCGCAGGTCGTCACTCCATCTTGTGGGGGGTCGTCCTACACTGCGTTTGCCTGTACGTGGCTGCCACTCGAGAACTTTTTTTCCCCAGCGGTTGTCAGTTCTGCGAGCTATGTGGCCGGCCCATTGCCACTTCAGCTTGCTGATCTTTACGGCTATGTCGGTTACCTTAGTTCTGCTGCGGATATCATCGTTGCAGACTCTATCACGCAGAGAAACACCGAGCATAGCCTTTTCCATAGCGCGCTGAGCAACTTTGAGCTTCACATGTCAAAACAATAAAATTTCTATTACACCTTACGTAAGAATTAAGAAGGCATCATAACATTTACTGCATGTCTATGTTAACGCGTGGATGTTTTCGTAGTCAATAAAACATTTTATCTAATAATCAAGTTTTTCTAGTTTTATTTTAATTCGTCGCCCCAGTACTTGAATGGCCTAAGCAGCACAGACCATATTTTATAAGAGACGTTTTTGTCTTCGGTTTTTGATTGAGAATGATTATAAAAGTATGATGGACGTTATGAATTGTGAAGGATAACACTTAGCGAAAACGTACATGATAATGAGACACAATAATAAGAGACAAAGAAGAATAAATTCTGCCCAGTTAGTCTACAGACACGACTCAGTTAGTTTACAAACAATAGTAAGAAAATATTATGAAACTTTCCTGTTTTATATGTGATAAATACAAGGTATCGAACACAACCATCTTTATAAATTCATTTAAAAAAATAATACGTTGCTCTTTCAATTCAAATAATACGACTCTAAAATTTCAGTTCACTAACAGTGTTACGTTTTTTCATTATCATTGAAATCGTAGCAGATTATAAGAAAACATAATGGCGTCGCGTCACAATCGCATGACTACTTGTGATTGCATGTCGACTTATGGAGAATGGACATACAAGAATGGAGATTGAATATTTAATTCGATAGATATAAAGCTAATATAAATAATTATTTTTTAAATAAAATAAATAAAAATAAGCATGACAATGCTCAGTTATATTTTACATTGTTTATAGCTTAAAAAGTAATTTTGCTAAAAACATGGATGATTGGCCATTCTAGCACAAGGGCAGCGATTTGTTACAATAGTAAAGTCACCGCATTATAAATATATATATAAATACATATATGTGATACAAAGAAGTAAGACAGATGGAACTGAAATGATCGGATCTCGAAGTCATGATTAAAATTAAAGTATGTACAAACTAGTATGAAGAATAACCATTTCAGATACACAATTATGATACCATATTATTATGTATATACTGTGACATGAATAAATTTAAAATTTGAGTCGTTTTTCAAATGTATGCATTATATTGTAGTATATAATATGAAAAAATAATAAGACAAATTCTTTTGGTTACACAGTTAACCATGGCAGTTACACAGTTAACCAAGGTTAACTGGTTAACTGTATAGCATACTCGTACAATGACAATAACTATTTTGCTCTTCTCGTTGCATTATTATTATTGTCTGATCAGCTTGCGAAAATTATCATGATAAATAAAAGCAATTTAACAAGTTCACAGCGATATCGTATTAAGCTGGCATCATCAAGAAAGCATTTTGATTGAATAAAAAAATAATAAACTTATGAAAACACTATTCAATTTGACTGTGCACGCCGAGTTCTCGTCTTCGAAATCTGAAAAAAAAAATGTTCTTACATAGAAATACTTAATTTTTTTTTTTAGTTTTTTAACTTATAATTGTGATAAATAAAGTTGTTGAACCATAATTCGTCTATACATTCAATGCCAATGATTTAGTTTTTACATGATATTAGGTCCAAAAGAAAATAACCAAAAACAGAAAAAATCCACAATATTCTGGAGGTACGACTTCAACGAATAAGGAGTTATTTATGCTTTGAACGATAAACGATATTGATGGCCGAATATATAATGAAGAAAGCCTTACAAAATTATTGAAGCGATACTCCAACTTGGTTAGCAGATTCTGCGATAGCTTTCAAAACATGAGGTTATATTGGTAGAAGAAGTGACCAAGCAGGTGCTTAGCATGAAACAGTAAGAATATTCAAAACATGCAAGGTGGAAATCGAATTGAAAAGGACTGTAAGAGTCGAAAATAGTCCACCAAACTGCAGCAAATGGGGAATTCTGAATGACCTAAGGTGAGTTTAAAAATACTTTTTAAGTTAACCATGCGAGACAATATTGTAGTCGTGGTACAATTGTCAGCTATGTAAGTTGCCACGCAGTTTTATACTGAGTCAAAGATTTCTGTCTGGACACCTCTCTCATTTGGATATTTTCTTAATTTTCTTAAAAGACCGATCTGACCATACAATTGGCATTTTTAGTGGTTATTGTAAGGTCAGTGTGGATATACCTTAGAGGTTATTTCTATACAACTAAAACAGAAAGTATATGAGAGAACAAAAATATAATTACTACTAGTACATCAGCCTATTTTACTTCACTACTAAACATAGGCATTTCTTGGAAAAGAAATGCCAGTGGGTTGATAAACACATCAGTTAGTGGCCAGAGCTTCGTTTATTTGGGAGTACAATGCCCAAGTATTTTGTGAAACTAACATTAAAAATATCACACAGCTTGTCAATTGTAATAAAAAGAAGATTTATTTTTTATTTTTTAGGGAAAGTAGAGCAGAGTCATCAGAAATCGTCTGGTGAGCAGGCATCTTGAAAGGCCGGCTTCTGAAAAATATAGTACCATAGACCACATAAAAACTCTACAACAGATTGTATAGAACACCAAAGAGTACAATTTCATGATTATAACCGGGCGTATGTCTCCTATAAGTAAGTCTTCGATTTAGTCGAAATGGTGCGAATTATCAAAGAAAGTCTATTCTGGGGTGCTAGATAGGCTCCCAGTATATCGAAGTACTAAGGTGCTTGTACAACGAGGCTTTGATGTCTATCCGAGTACAGAACCAGAGTGCGAAACCTATACAATTGCAGTAAGGTGTAAGACAGGGTGATGTGTCCCAGAAGTTCTCCACTGCTGCGTGGAAAAATGTATTCAGCTTACTAAACTGGAAAGGATACGGTATCAACATCAATGGCAAAAACATCTCTCACCTTCGATTTATCGATGGCATAGTTTTTATGCTGAATGAGCTAAATTGTGTGTCCCAACTAGTTGGTTTTAAAATAAACACGGACAAGGTGAAGATCATGTTTAAATTCCAAGTAGCATCAACTGGTTGTTGCTGGGAACAATAAGCTCGAAGTTGTCGAGTATTTATATCTGGGACAAATTATCTGATTAGGAAAGTGAAACTTCGACAGGTCAATCGACGAATCCAACTCGGCTGTGCGACGTTCGAAAAACTACATCACATCTTCTCGTCAAGTATATCACAAAACTTCATCTGCAAAGAATACAACCAGTGCGTGTTGCCAGTTATGATTTATGACTTACGGAACCGAGACTTGGTCTTTCACCGGAGGCCGTATGAGGAAACTCAAAGTTGCTCAGCGGGCTATGGAAAGAGCTATGCTCGCAGTTTCTCTGCGCGACAGAGTCAGCAACGACGATATCATAACAAAACTAAACTGACCGACCATGTAACATAGTTAGGATATAGGGTAAGTTAGAATCAGCAAGCTGAAGAGGCAATGACCCAGCCACATAGCTGGTAGAACTGGCAACCGTTGGGAAGAAAAGGCTCTCGCGTGGCAACCACGTATAGGCAAATACATTGTGGGACGCGCAAGACGGGGTGAACCTGCAGTGTTGCGGGAAGTCGATGGATTTAAGGGCTCATGACCATGCTTTGTCGTTATGATTGGGGCAGTCCTATTTTCAATAATGGATTAAATGATGAATGCTGCTCTCAGCAAAGCATATTTTTTCATAAATTTCAACACCACCACCTCCTACTTCAGTTCAATTAGTGCGTGTAAAAACGAAACCAGTTGGTGCATTAAACTAAATATAATAATTGACCATTAACTGGTCTCACTAAGATTCTACTGCCTAAAACCAACCTGCGCATTGTAAGTTTCGCTCTCAACAGACGAAAGTAAGGTGAGAGGTTTTTCTGTCATTTACCTTAGTATACTTTTATGATATCTGTTAGACGTGACGGGTAAACAAGTTTTCTTGTTCCACCTCCATACAAAACCTTGTCTACAACTTTAAAATAATTTATATTTTATTGTTACTAGTCATATCAGAACTTATGACACTGGAAGGATGTATTTATAGTTGTAGAAATACTGTTTTTTTGAACAAAATTGTCTCTAGTTATATGTGGTATTACTTTAACTTAGTAATTAATACGCTACCGAAATCTCTTATTTGTTCGCCGTAAACTTCACCTTGAAAGTTCGAGGTTATTGCGTCGTTCGTTTCGATAACCGGCAGCTGACCTGTTTGGAAAAAAAATACATATTGACATTTGCTGGTAAAGAGGTATAGAAATTAACTGTAACGTTTAAAAAATAAACACTTACCCTTTTTTCGTATCGTTTGATTGTCTAATACAGATTTTTGCGTTGTTGTAAATGCAGAAGGTGGCGCGGGAATTTCTGTGAAATGATTTTAATATAAATTATATAATTTAACATCATACTCGTATGATAATTTATGATTATGTCATATTTAATTATTACGAAGTATGAATGTACCTATCTAAATAACTTGCATCTTTCTGGACTTGGTCTCATGAAGCAGAAAAACTATTCTTATAAACCACGTAGGCAATAACAATGAATATACATTTAAAAAAAACATGCTATTTAAAACATTAATTTATCTACGAGCAGAAACCCAATTGTTCACCCACGCTGCTCCAATTCGTGTTGGCAGATTTATCAAGTCATCGAAATATTTTTATACTTATTATTCGATTTAACCTGTTTTAATTTAGTACTATTTCGTGATACACTTAGAAGCGAACCCGACTACTATGACACTTTGCAGTAAAGTAAGGTAGCCTATAAATGGGCTAATGTCCTCTCTCAATATTTAAGTGTGTTTGAATTTTACAAAATTACATCGATTTATAACATTATAAACGACCGATGACGACTTGTATGAGTAATAACAAAAATATATTTAGAACATTGAAAAACATACCGTCTAGTTTAATAATGCCATCAGTTTCCCCTAAGGAATTCTTAGCAATACATTTGTAGAAGCCGAAGTCCTCCTTGGTAATATTCCGTATCTTGAGCATCATAAACTTATTATAGCCGCTATCCACAGGGAATGCTTCATACTTGCCACCTACAATTTCCATTTCTACTTAAATATAAAACCTGTATGATTGCTAGGTAATTTATGTGAGTTGTATTATAGAAAAGAGATTATTTTTAAATTTTATTTGTAGTATTTTATGGGATTGTGATGAATTACAATAAAATAAATTCATGTATGAATATGAATTATGAATATGAATAACTTTGACAACGACAGGTGGTACTGTGGTCACCATAATAATAATTGCAGTACACGTTGGCGGTTCAGTAAGAGACTTCTTCCATCAGTGTAAATGGCAATGGAGTTCGATCCTTTATCACCTATGCAAGCGGAAGTCGGCTAAGATGAAAACCATTTCAGGGCTAGTCGTAGGTGTAATGATCTATCCTTCCCGGACGGAGACGGATATCATGATCTACTTTGTAAAAAGCTTTTGACCTGTCAACAAGTGCTACCAGTGTTAGTTTCTGCTCATTCATTGCTTTTCTTATATCGTTTGTACCTTTAATCAGTGCAGTGGTGGTACAGAATGTCATTCAGCAGATTATGTTTTGCTACTCGAACGAATGTAGAATTTTGCTTATGGATACAGGCTTTCAAAACGTTTGACAGAAAAGCGAGAAGTAAAATTGGGGTGAAATTATTAAGTAATACAGGATAAGGGATTTTAGCATGTGGTTGTACATAAGCATAATGTATTTTATGTGTCTAATTGCATTTGCACCCAACCAGACAAGAATTTTTTTCAAAATTGGTTGTAAATTAATTTTTATTTAATTATAAAATAAATTAATAAAATTTTTAGATTGTAGTTATTGTAAATATAATTGATATAATGTATTAAAACAAAATAATGATATTTATTCTAAATTTTAGTATATTTAGTATTTGTAATATCTTATATAACCAATTTAAAAAAAAATAACACCTACAACACATTATTCATCATTATTTCAACCTGTCTAAAGTTCACACTTGACAGCGCGGCCCTGTGCCAGCTGCATCCACCTACTTCTGGCAATACTGTGTTTTTGTGTACGAAATTGACAATTATTATTTAATTTAGCTGAATTGACGAGAAGACAGCCAGCCATATGCCTTAGCTTACACCGTTGAATATCCTCACGCCTTTAGTGCCATCGCAGTCTTTCCCATAAGACTGAAATGTATTTTGCGAGAAATCGGTGGATGCTTATCTTATCTACTATATTATCATCATCAGTTGACTAATAGTTCACTCCTCCGCTGTATTGCAACAATATGAAATTTTCAAGGCTGTTTCCGTAATCGACTCCTACTACACCCACGAAGAAAGGAGGTGGTAAATTTCTTTACGCTACCGCACGATTCAACTTCTCTATTTGGGTTGATTACGTAGAGTTTCCATTAGGTTTCCAATAGTAAATACTATATTAATACTATTATCTGATATTGTAAATGTATATTAAAAATAAATATATAAATGAAATTCTAAATACAGTCAATAGCTATTTGAAATATTTATTAATATTGTTTTCTTTAAACAATTTGAAAGTACAAAGGCATTTCATTTTAGAATTGTTCTCTTTAAACTTGAGCAGGCACATATGTAGGAGTATGAAGACTATTTGTGTTGCTCCCTCGCTACAAGCATGGAAACTATTTTCATTATCAAGTCATAAATCAATGATAGAATCGTACGATGTAGCTAGACAGACACATGTTATTTAAGTGAACGTGTCTATAAATGTATCGCAGTTCAATAATTGGCCGACATCTATTACAATTTTATTGATATAATATTATCTTTTTTAAATATTGCAAATATCTGATCATTATGATCAGATTTTTGCAAGATTTTATTAAAAACATCATATCATTAATCGATATATAATACTCAAATTGGGTTAATTTACTAATATTGTAATCATTTAAAAGGATTTTTCTTCACTGAAAATACAAAATTAATAATTATCTTAACTAATAATTAACAACTTACTGTAAGTTATATTTGTCAGTATAGCATAGCATATATTAATATTCTCACCGGATATTATCATGTCCCCACGATCGGTGGTCCAATAATTAATCGACGATGGGTAGGCTTCTGTGTGACATTCGAGTGTCACGTCTTGTCCAATGTACGCACCCTCCAATTGATTAGGAATTGACAGCATTGGCGGGACTGTTGATGGACGTAATATAATATATTTAGCAGAACAATTGTTCATAGGACATTAGAGATGACATTGTTTAATACAAGTGACGATTATCACATAACATTTACGATTGTTCTTTTAAAATGAAAATTAAAACAACGCTTTAAGTTAGTTAATGATAATGTCGTATAGTTATAGGTACATGCTATGGAAGAAGTTGTTCACGAATTTGTGGTAGGGAAGGCGGTGCTCTTCTTCTCTGCAAACTAGGCAATATATAACATTTTATTTCCCAAAGTAACTTTTATTATTATCCAATAACTATCCAGAGCTGTGTTATCTGAGGCGCTCATTACCCCCTAACCTTATAGTATCTACTTATTTAGCCATTCCAAAACGGCTACGGAAGCATATATTTGTGTAACTCACAATTTCTATTGTTGCGGTTCCATTTCCCTGATATACATACGACATTTATTTTGATTTTATATGACATAATTCGGTACATCAAAGCGTTGTCTGCGTACTTACGGTACTAAAATATGTCCAGCGCGGTCGCGTCGACGTGCAATACATACATTTTCTTAATAATATTACACGCAGTACATAATGCAATAGTAAAATATAAACATTTATAGTAAATATAAATATATCTGAATATACAAAATTCTTTGTATGTTTAATTGAATTTAAATTAAAAGCATCATGGATATTGATGGAACTTTTTTTAAATGTTCCTTACAATTCCAGAAGTGTGTGGTATACTTCTTATCTACCTATGATTAATCTGGGAAGCTACCATGCTCTTACTCATTGCCGCTGCCGCCAAACACCAGCAAATTATTGTTTTGTTCCGGTTGGAAATATATAGAGGGTTAGAATAAAAACCGTCCTAACACAGACCATCCATCTTAGTCCTTAGGGGTGACATCGCATCTGTAATCTTCTTCATGTGAGGTTTACAGGTGTTCATGAGCTCCAGTAGCCACTTGCCATCGTGTGGATTGACAGTTCGATTTTCAACCCAAACGAATATTTTTATAGGCAATGTATATTCCACTGAATATTACAAATGATAATTTTTAAAGTTTCTATGTTTGCTATTCAATTATGCTTAAAGTACTGAACGGTATGAACGAAATTTGTAGGATATGTTAAGTATCGTATTTCTTTGTTTATATTTACTAAATAAAAAAAGTCTAAATTTAAATAAAATGTACCCTATTTTATTTAAATCAAGACTTATCTTGGGACAGTGTGTTCCAATGCGGGCCAAGACGCAGGCAGTCCCTAGTACAAACATATATTTTATTTAAATAGGAACAGTAACAAGATGACTTAGTTTTCTTATATTTAATAATAATAATAAAATAAAAAAATAATAAATAATAATATATTTAAATTTCAAAGACGTGTAACTAATTTTTGTATCTATTCTTAGAATTTGAAAGTATACTTTTACAAGTATCATAATAACAAAATACAATTCCACAAAGACTATAGATGGCGCTTGAGTTAAAACAAAATAATATGCGTAGTTGTTTTCGTGTTGTTTTGAGCATAATAAGTTTGTAAAGTCGTTGGCCTAAGACCAGGGTCCTACGCATTGTTAACGTGCTCTGTTTGTTCACAGTTATTCAATTGAGAGATATTGTGTTTATACAGTTCATAACAATAACATAGTATGAGCCTTGTTCATTTTGAAGTTGAAGAAGATTAAACGTTATTGAACAAAGTTTTGTGATATCGTAGCTATATAATTTCAATAACTATGTAATAATAATATGATTTATCAAGGAGCATTTATTTATTACGTTGTACAATACGATATATTAGGTCATTTGAATAAAATTTGTAAATAAGTAATAATTATTTAAAATAAAGTTACCTGACATCATCGAAGAAATTATTAGTATCGATTACACATAAAGGCTTATGAACGCTACTTCCTCGTAAATCTCGTCTAATGTTCCGCCATGAATTTCAATGAACTTGACAATTTCTCACATATTATGAGGAGTTTAATATTGTAACTAGTATACCTGGCTATGTTCGAGGATTACTTAAGACTAGGTTAATCCTAGATAATACTCACATTGAACCATAAGCATGATACGCTTGCTAATCGATGGAGGCACTCCGTTAGACGCTATACATAAGTAAGCTCCCATATGTAGGCGAGACACCTTTGTTATTGTAAGTGTTTCGCCGTCTACAACACTCACTGTGGAAAGTAATAAAGGAAATTAATCAAGTCAATCGAAATGGCTACTTTTACCAGGTGGTAGGAAATTTCTCTGGCTAGAAGTCATCTGGGTAGGTACCACCCTGATGCCCAGTTTTGCCGCCAAATACCAGTGTAACAACTGTCATGTTTCAGTTTAAAAGTTACTGAGAGACAGTATTATTACGCGCTGTGAGACATTCCGTCCTAGTCCGAAGGGGTGACAACGCATTTCTAACCTTCTTCGATTTAAGTCGTTTTGAGGTATCCGTGGGCAGTAGTAGACACTTATTATCACGTGAACTCTTAACTCACCCAAATCCAATTTTCAATGGGTTCCATGCCTCTATTTTAGGAAAAGGGCTTTGATATTAATATAAATAACGATAATATCCTATTAATTCAATTAAAGTCTGGATGGCGCAATTACCAATATAGAAGAAAAAAATAAATAAAACATGTGTTTGTTAGTGACTATTTAGAAGATTTGACTGCTCGGTTTGCGTTACGGTTAATAAGCGTTTGGCTTTCTTCGTTTCCTATTTTCCGGATGCAAGGTATTCTGAGCCAGTATCAGGCCAGGCTGTGAAGTATTCCATCTTAGTCCTCAAGTATGACAATGCATCTGTATATCGTTCGATACTTGTTTGCAAGTGTACATAAGCTAAAGTGCTAACAGGTGAACTGTTAGCTCGTTTTTCACCTCAATCCAAAAAAAATGTTTTGTATGACCTGCAAATAATTGTTCCTAGTGTGGATATTTTCTGTTTCGAATATTTCCGTTCAATTTATCTCTGAAAACTGCCTCCACAAATTAAGATAATATTCACAAATTTTGATGAAACTGGTAGTCATATTTTCACGGGAAAAATAATAATCATTAATAATGTATTTTTGATCATGACCTGTAAAAGCTGATTGTACTACTTAGATCCAAGTTTCTGAATAGAGAATTCACTGCATTGTCCCGGCCATTCAATTTGTTGTAATAGAAAGTTTGTGAATGAAAACTCTAGTAGCAATCGATCTTAAGTACCTCTCTTCGTGATTACACAATCCAATGCGAGAGCCAAACGCGGTGTATACGATACTGAATACAGCATCTGAGCTATATGCCGCCAAATGAGGTGAAATGGGGCTTCAAAATATATCCGAGCGCGGTTTGGCAGCAGCTCTACTCAGAAGGGTGATCGTTAAGCCCGTATACAAATATAAAAATATCATAAAACAAAGTATAGATGGGTATATAAAATGCCAATGTATCTAAATTACAATTGTAATTATAATGAAATACATATTGTAAGAATCAGCGCATTTATAAAATCGGCCAGTACTATTTGATATATAATAGTAGTATTGAAAGCACATGCGAGAGACGTAGAATCGAATTTTTGTTTAATATGAAACAGGTATATTATTTATTAGAAAATTTGTTTAAGTAGCGCCTGCAAAAGTGAGCACAGTGCCGGTGCGCTTCCAACAGTAATGCTGTTCTCAATCAATGGTCTGTGGGATTTGCGTTCGGCAAATTATTTTATATATTTAGAAGAGAAACATTAGTAGAACAGAACCTCCGCAGAACTCCAATAATAACAATGTACTTAAGCATATTATACCTGATTCTCCGTTGTAATTAAAATCTTGACCATCTTCACGTCTCCACATAACGTATGGTTCGGGATATCCAGAAGCTCGACACACCAAGGTAACATCGTTACCTTCCCGTATCACCATATCCGTAGACGTCATATTATCGATGATTGAAGGGGGTACTATGGAAGAGTAATTAGATTACGTTAAGGTTACAATAATAAAACGTATATCTTACCCTTTCATCTGTGGTAAAACCCTTACCTACAACTTGCAAATAACCCTTTCTAGATCGCATCGGGTCGGTGTTGACCTGGCACATGTACCAACCACGATCTACCTCTTGTACATTTTTTATATGTAGATACCACGATCGATGGTCATTGTAAGACAAGCTTATACGTGGATTCTGCGTTATTATGTTGTGATGGATACTTAAAATTGTTTGCGTATCCATTCTCACCCATGCCACCTAATAAAAAGACATTCACTAATATTAAATAATAATCGACGCGCATTTTTATATAATAAGTACAATACATCAAACATTTACTGTTCTTAATTATTAAGATTACATAACGTAATTTAAAAATCATAACAATAGAATTTCTGAGCTTACTTTTAGTAGGCAATATTTTTTTACCTTAAATCCTCTTAAGTTATCAACTACGCATGCAAGCAATGCATCTCTGCCAACTGTGACTGTAACATTTGGAATTGGCTCAGCAAACCTCGGATACATTGACTCTGCAATAAAAAATATTTTTACTCTCTTTGCATTTTGTAGGAAGTAAACATGTTTACTTACTATAAAACTTTTTATGGAATAATTTGATAGGTTTTACCATTCAGGGCAAGGAGTTCCGTACACTCAATGGTGCGGGTGCCGGCGCGTCTGCCGTCACCGCCCGCTCCGAGGTGGGGTGCGTGATTTATATCAGACTCACCAACGACAAATAGCGGTTTGTCGCTGTATTACTCTTTCGCCGGTAAAATAAAGTATCAAACAACCATTGGTAAAACAACGGTACCAAAATAGTGAATATACCTTAAAATTTGCGTTAAAAGCTTAAATTTCCTTAAGGTATGCAAATAAAAACATAAATGATTGTTAACTTGGAATTGCGATAACTGTTATTCATAATCTTCCATATTGTTATTTATACTTACAGTTATTTATTATGAGCGAGTTTAGTAAGGCAACACCGAATTATGTAGTCAAAGTCGTTAAAACAGAAATTCGAACATTTTCGACGTTACTTACTACTTAGCTAAGCAATTTATGCTTCAATAGTAATAATTCCACATTCTAAAGTAATTGCCTGTATTTGGAAGTAAGTATGTTCTACTTAAGACAAAGTACTTTTATATAAATTATAGACAATTATTGTAATGAGTGTATTGAAATATTTAGTTTCGTAGCTAGATTTAATCAGTCACAAATAATCAATACAATAATTATACCAAACTTTAGTTTATATGTCTCTTCGATTCATTTATTAAATAAAATGTGTTATCTACAGTATGTGCGGGGTGTAAGGTTATTCTTATGAAAGTGTTTTGAAATGAAATCTTTATTGTGACGTTCTGCCATTGGATATATTGTATTATTCTTTGACTTTTCTTTATATTTTCCTTTTCATATTTGGTCTTTAATTAATTTTTCATATTATTTTAAAATACTTTAATAAACATACGTATTATTTTAAATAGTAAGTCATTAGTAGAATTTTATAATGTTTGACAAAATTTGACATGCACTTTTTTGCAATGATTTTGACACCATAACAATATAAAGATTTTGAAAAATATTTTTTTGTTAACGCGAAACTGGTCAGACTATGTATAAAATAAAAAATGTAGTGGGTTTGTGTTATATACATATATCTGGTAACTTGACTCTGATGGCGGCACCTTTGAAACCTCTCTGCTTACATGTTTGTAAAATACAGATACCATTCATACTTGAGTTAAAATTATTAAATTCAGAATAAGATTTAATCTGTGGGTTGTTGAATTTACTTATTTCCATGAAAAAAATATTTGTTTGGTTGAAGTGATCTTGGATCAAAATGCCTAAGATTAAGTCAAGGTAATGTAAAGGCTGCGGGAGTTTTAAAAATAACTAGGCATTTTGTACAGTTTACTTTTCTGTACCATCATATTTTACTTACCATCTGGGACTTCAATGGGTGCTACAGACACAACATTTTGTCCATTAGGTAACTCGCGACCTGCAAGTTGAAAATCGTTATAATAACATTTTACTTCACTTATTTTGGAAACTTGAAACTATTGTACAATTTTACTGTCTCCACCAGCTGTCATGATTTCGGCAGTCAGTTATTTGAAATCCATGGATATAAAAAATAAATGGTAAAGAAATTAAGAACACTAATTTTTTCCGAATAGGACATAACGTAGGAACTGGTTTCTCAAACTTTCTACTAAGAACTGCTACTCACATGTATAATTATAGTATAAGCATTGCGGAATATCTTATAAATTTCTAAGAATATCTATAAATCTTAGATGTTTTTTGCATCCTGTCGAAATATATCTCATTCGACCATTAATGGCTCCTAATTTCTTATTATTATAAGCCTGGTATTGTAAGAAATTATCTGGTATTGTATTAGGATAAGAAATCGAAGTATACACAAAAAATATTTATCCTTTAAACACAATTTAAGACAAAGGTCAGGTTGACTCTGAATAAGAGGCACAAATCAATGGCCTCCGTCCCCGTCAAACTTGCGAGCCATGGTGAAAGCCACAGTACTGACGAGGCAGAAGTGGAAAGAATCTCCGGCTGAAATCTTGCTAGCAATCTAATCGTATGTATTCGTATTTGTGTTCATGGTAGAGCCAAGCAGTGGCTTTTGGTGCTGTTCGAAAATATCTTTAAAGGCCGGCAACGTACCTTTTGCCCCTCTGGTGTTGCAGATATACGTATGCGACGGTAAGCACACAATAAGGTGAGCCGCTTCCTAGTTTGCCCCTCTTTCCCATAATAAAACAAATATTAAATGACATACATGTATACGCAACAACCTTGACACCCTGATGAAGTGGATGCAATGTATGAGGATATCTTAAGAGCCATGCAGTGTTCTGAAACTTACTTTAGTGTATTAATGGAAAATTTTTATGTAAAACTAAGTATGAAAAAGGCGATAAGCTGATAGGTGGCTTCAGACTAAGGTAGAGGAGCAAAAACTGGACTCTACTGCGAAGAATAGAATATGATGGATTCAATGTTTAAGAAACAGCCCCATAAAAAGTGAACCTTGATGAGTCCGCGCGGTTTCACTAAAAATAAGATCGACTTCATCATGACGACCCAGCGACAGCTGTTCATTGATATCTCAAAGCTGCTTGTACATGCTGTTTTCGAGAGACTTCTTAAACTGTCTAGTAAGCAGTTTTGGCGACTTCCAGCCTCTTGAACTAGCCGGTTTCCGAAAATTAAGGAAAAAACCACATATAAACTCTTCACCAGATTGTACAGAATAACATTGTAATGTACCAGTGATGTTAGCGTATGTGGACTATGTTTACCGGTAGTTTGAAGGATGCATATCAATTGAATAGTTATTGTTTTGAAATAAACACAAAATTGAACATATCTGTCTATAAGTAGTGTAAACTGTAAGCTATACAATATCTCAGTAATGAGTAAATACAAGAGTAATTTAAAAAACTTGTATTTTCATTATCTGGTCTAACAAGGACAAGAATTAAGAAAAAAATCTACAACATTTTTATTCATTATCCTTTTATATAATATTTTTTAAGTAATAAATAACCACAAAATACTAAAATAAAATAAATTCGATTTAGTTTATCAAGTCTTAGTTTTTGTATACAATTATAACATATAAAACTTTATTACGTCGTTAAAACTTCTAATCGGTTAATTACCTTCTTACAAGTCGAAGTAATATTACTGCATAGAGAAGTTTTATTATAATGCAACATAACGACGTCCGTTTTTTAATGCATTTAATTAGAACATACAGATCTTAATTGGATCAAAATTTATTTATAATCTGAAATATGAGTAGACACTTACGTTTTAATATTTGTGGATCATTGTATCATATAGATAAATCGTAGGTAAATAAAAAAATAATAAAATATCATTAACCATTTTATATGTGCATTTAAAAGTTTACGTATATCAAACAAGTTAGGAAGCGATTGCCTATGTTGCTAGTTTAATAAAAACATAGTTTTTGTGAATTAAAATAATTTCAGTTTTATTCAAATAGAAAAACCACAGAATAATTTGCGTATATTATTGTGGTTTTATTATATATTGGGGGCGTAAGGGCCCATATACCATCAGTTGATGGGGGACAATACATAAAACGGTATACGAAGAAGTCGAACCCAAATCGCATAGACTAGGGATAGGGAGCAGCATCTCAAGTGCGAGAGTACCACCACTGCGCTCCGCCTGCCCGTCGCGGTAAATACAGGCAAATATTCCTTATGTGAAAAAAGAAAGATTGAGGTATTATATAAGCAAATATTAAATCTTGGTTATTCCAAAAATATTTAATTCAACTAATATCGTTTGTGCGCAGACCCTTAGCCACCAGCGCGCTCGCTTCGCTCACTTCACACGGTCGGTTCCAATGGAGCTTGATTTCATCTTTAAAAATGTGCTCCATTTATTTTCACGGGAAGCTGAATTATTCATTTGAATGTTTAAAGGCAAAATATTGTCCCCGTATTTCAAATAAAGAATCGATTACTCGTTTTTGCATTCAATTTATTATACATTTTTATTTAATGAGTTGATATTTTACCACCGTTTAATAGTATTTTTTTCCTTTCTAGTGTCATAAGTCCTGATATAATTTCAATTGATAACAATATAATTTCAATTGTTATGACACGTGAAGGGTAACTGAATTGAGCATTCAGATGATATTAATTTAGATGAAATATTAAATTGTGCTTTTTTACTTATGTATGTGTAAAAGAATGATAAAGACATGTTTAACTGGAAAGGCGTACAAAACTACTTAATTTGTCCAAATAAACCAATCCAATCCAAATTATTGAATATTACAAAATGCCATGGGATTCGAATCTTAGTCAGAACCAATATTTGTGTAACAGAAAATCATAGCTTTCGGGTCTGGCGGTATTGTGTTGCGTCTCAAATCTTTAAAATTATCTGACGCTTCCTCAGATCTTATCACTTAAGAGTTACATCGTGTAAAGGAATACGAAGACAAGGAAATGCCTCTGTTTCCGCATACACTTGCGGTACTATTACATATCGGGAAAATAATCTCTCACGTCTTATACCCACTTCTGAAAAAAATCCACCTTGTATCTCAGAAACTGTGTAGACATTTATTTTATTGCCAGAGCTTATTTGGAACTCAGTTTAGTTTATCAGCTTTCAGGCCAAAGATGGAAATCATTGATTTCGTTTAGAGCTAGATCCCCCCTGACACACGTCTGTCATTGCTCAATATATCCTATTTTTCGGTATTAGTATTCGGAAGTTTTCTACGTTATCGTAATTGGCGTGAAGGTGATACTGAAAGATCACATTCATAGCTATAATAAGAATGTATTAATAACCATCTGGTGGAGATATAAGTAATGCACGATGAAAGAAAACTTATAACAATCAATTATTTAAAAGTCAAGGACTAAAAAATTACATTATTTATAACGAAACATTAATTGACTCCGTCGTCCCCTCACTATATTAACAAGTATAGGTTTTTGCTGAGTCGCGTAGTGTAATAATATGCCATTACGACTAGCGTTGACAGCCCCTCTCGCGGCAACGACAGGATTGTTCCATTATCGGCGTACTGATGAATAGTAGAAAATCTTATGTACGCTCGCTGGATACGGCGGTTGCGATAGAATTTAAAAGATTTCTTAATTTTTAAATATTTATGGAAGTTGATGTAAATTTTTTATAAAAATTATTTACTAAGATCGCCAATTCGCTCGCCGAGCAGTGCAACCTGCTGTTTAATTAACGAAGCTCTGATGGTCGACTGATGACGCAAAATATATCCAAATATACCAAACCCAAATACAATGTAGTAGTGATGGGGAGCAACATCATTTGTGCGAGGGTACCGGCACTTCGCTCACTAACCAAGCGCGGTGAGTATACGCACATCTTCCATGTATGGCATACATATTTGTTGACGCTTTAATGGAACAGCATTGACATTTTTCATACTGATAATGTAATGGATTACCCATGTAAAATAAACGCTGAGACTGAAATTAATTTCTAGTAAAAGTACTTAACTTTACTTTTTTATTTAGACAAAAGTGAAGTTAAGTATTTTATATAATTTACAGATATCATTTAGAAGGTAACTTTTATAACTAAAAGTTATCACGTTATGGAATACAAAATAACCAATAATAATACAGTGGTAATTTTAAGGAAAGTTCCTCCAGAAAGTTCTTCATACATCCGTATCGGCTCACCTAAAATAATTGGAACATTAATTATAGCACTTTACGAAAACCATTATAAAGAAGCTAGGTATTTGAAATTTACCGAAGTAGGTACGGGAACGTCTAACAATAACTTTAAGTGGTTTCTTTAGATAGTTTTATAGAGTTTTAACAAGTATGAAATTGTATATTGTTTTAACACAACTAATCATTGGCTTCGAATATCTTACCACATAGGAATAGCTGCAAAATGTTATTGTATATTCGGGGAGTGTAAAGGGATTTAAGATATGTTTTGATACAAACCCCATCCTCATTAGCTGACAAACGAGACACTGACATCATGGCGGAAAACATATCCGTAATATTTGTTGAACCCAAACCTCACAGATTGGTTATGAAGAGCGGCATCACAAGTGCGAGGGTACCAGTGTTGCACACATTAACCCACCCAGCGTTGTTAATAAGGACATGAGACAAAAAAAAGTAAATAAAGGAATGTGACGACTTGCTGGTGACTTCTTGTAGCTTAATTTCTTACTGCTTAATGACTTAACTATAATAACAACTATTATAATAATAGTTATTCATAATAAGTTTTCTTCAATGATGGTTATGGTAAGCTGCTTTCTCCCGTTAACATAGGGTGATCGAGAAAGCAAATAACGTTTTCAATTCAATAGGCATCTTGGCGGTAAGAGGATTGGCAAAGGATATAATTCGACGGTCATCGATTTACTTTGTTATTTCACAAAACATCTTGCACCAGCGACATGGGTTGGATATTGAAATTTGGGCCAATGGGTATAGTGGAAAAATCTTCCTCTACTTCGTTAGCAGTCTTCTGCTGAATATAGGCTTCTCGAAGTTAAAGGGTTTTCTATAATTGCCACGCTTGAAAATGAAATTTGAAAAAACCTTCTATATTGATTGCTCTTACCATCTGTAGACGGTAATCTTTAGTTATATATTTATTGCAATCTGTTAATAAAGATCTTTATAACAGGATCAAAATAATAAACGAGATTTTGAATATAATTAAAAAGGGCTATCTCGTCTTGGCATTACTCAAAATCCTTTGAAATGGTAAACAATGGTTGTCGGTAGCTTAAGAATACTTATCATATAGATACATCATGTCAATTTACACCTAACATATTCTAATGTTATTAATATTACATGAATAGTAAGATTAATTGTACATATCTCAATTTATTTCTTATATTTACGCCAGCAATTTCCAGCATTGAAGTTAAACTATTTTAAGGAATTTATCGCATTTTACTTTTTAATTCCCGACGGTTTGGGTCCTTTCAGTACCCATGGTCACTGGAGAACTGAGGTGTTAGACTAGGGATAGTTTTTATCATTAATTTGGTCTGACCTAAGTATCTCGAGGTCTTACAGTGGTATGCTTGACTTTGGATTTAATTTTATTTGTCACAGAAAATTTGTATTTTTTTTTTAATTTCAATAGCCTCGATAAGAATTAATTTGCCAGCATTATCCAATTGCCAGAGGCCAAATCCTTATTTTTTTTTCGGTCTCTGTGCAGCTAAGATTGGAATTTTGCGAAAAATAATGGTATACTTTCATTTGTTTGCCTTTGTGACTGTTTTATTAATTTGCATAAATAGTAAAACATATAACAAATATTTAAAATAGGCGTTTAAAAAGTTGTTTTTAATTACAATTAACTGACATTAAACCCATATACAGCCTTATAAAATTATACCTAATATTAAGTTAAATTATACCCAAGAAATTTAATTTGATCGCTGTATGTTTTTGTCAAGAAAAGTCTTTTGTGACAACTCAAGTAATATCAACATTAGTTCACATTATGTTTCTTATTATAAATTTCCTTTATTCAACATTTCACTCCTAAGCAAAATACGTAATTAGTCTCATATAATATATGACTTGTGTACATTTATGGATATATTAAATACGCCATGTTTAAAATACATAAAAAATATTTAAGGCGACATAGATTGACGAATAAATTATATTTATATTAGACGAAGTTAGCGTTGTTAGCTGTTATGCACTTGCGTCATTGAGGCTTTCAGTGTTTTTATTGCAGTTGTACTCTGTACATGCAATACTTATCTTTGTTAGAAAAGATATCTATGGTCCGATTTCTCTTGACGGTGAGAACTGTGTATGTAACCCTGGTACGCGGGTGTAACTTGTTTATGCGGCTGTAATGTTTGCGCGACGCACTCTAAGGCGTCGGCTAATAATAGTATTGGCCTTTTCTGGCATCCCTTTTCTTCCGCGGGTCAACACCCTTACAACTTAGGTGAACATCTATAACGATACTCGCCACCCATCACACCTTATCTCTCGAAAGTGGCTGGCGAAAGCCCGTTGGGTTTCGCCGAATCATTCCTAATGAAAAACTGAAATTCCTGCCTAATCCTAATGTCTGTTTGTATTAATATTCTTCATAGCATATGCAATAAGACAGATTACCATGAGGTTTACGTACATATTTATATTTAGGAAATGTGGGTACTAGAAGTTAACAAAAGAGCTGATCTCTTTTATGAACTTCTATTACTACGAGCCAGTACTCCTAGTTGATTGCAAACACGGCGGAAATCTAAAGCTATACAAACACAGATGCATTAACTACACTTCTCTTATAAGATCGAAAAAAAGTCGGTTGTGGTAAAAAGTTGTAGCTAAGATACGAAAACACATTCAGACCCGATAACTAAAAAACATGTAGTCAGGAACGGGAATACTTACAAATTAGCTAGGTACCTTTATCATTGAGATTCGATATAGTCAATTCGTATTCTGTATCCAGCATATGCATTATATGTAAGGTATTGTCAGCAATGAATTTATTAAAATGATTGTAATAATGTCTCATAGAAATGACCATTTTTTATTTAAAATGCAACTAATGACGTCTAAGGAAAACAACAAAACTTGAAAGTTTAGAGCCTTCTAAAATTTTATTGTTTTAAATTTTAATAGTTTCAAACAGAAGTACGAGTAGTTATGAATCATGCATCATATAGTATATAAGCTGGGTGCCTCCTTCAATTTTATATTCGTAGAACAAGTCGAAATCATGCTATACGATTATATTGTTTGTTTTTAATTTTAATTGCGAATTTTCTTAGTGCTCGACGGTGATGGAAATTTTCTTGAAGTTTGTATTTCTGAGGTATAAAATAATTGCATCTCAGGACGAGGGGAAGTTGGTTACTTCGTACAGAAGCTGCGCCGCCAATTCTATCCGACTTTATCACCCTCTTACATATGAAAGTTTGGCTGCATCGAAAAGTCCCTACAGTGAAATATTTCTTTCTAACAGGAGACTTCTTTCTTCGTTCTTCGCTTCATTAGTGGGATTTTTAATGGCTATTATTTTATTGCACGCTGTGAAAGCGTATGTGTTATTTTATCAATGTAGTTTTATGTAGTGGTTAGCAAAATTATAATAATGCAGCTGTCTGCTGCGTGTGCTATCGAAGCACATTAAGAGTCAATAGTTTGAAACAGAAAAAATCAATGATAGCTTAGTAATGAATCACAAAATCAATGATGTAAAAGTATAACTTGTATACTAAATATCCTTTACAAGTTTTTAAAAAACTACCACCTTAAACTGAATGAAGGCAGTTCAAAAGACAACTTATTAGATATTTTTGATCCTATATCAAAAGGTACTACAAGTACACATGTACTTGTGGTCACCGTGTGCCACAAAGTTCAGAAGTTAAAGTTAATTAATTATTTCATATAAGTTTCTATATCATATATTTATAATATATTAAAGTTTTTACGTGGTATGGCTAAGTGGCGGCTTTTGCTGCTGTTCAAAGGGCCGGCTCGACCCGGTTAGTTCCACGCCGGCGTGAAGTAGAGGCATCTTTTGCTTTTGCATTTCGTTCGGTGAGTGAGGTAACTGAAACCCCAATTTCCTCTTTCCCTATCCCTCTCATCATCCTCCTCCGATTCCCCAAATTTCCTTAAAGGCCGGCAACGCACCTGTAGCCCGTATGCTGTTGCAGAGATGTACATCTAACATGGGCGACGGTAATAAGCCGCTTGTTCGTTTGCTCCATAAAAAAAAGTCGTCTGCTAAATTCGTCCAACAGACGTTTCCAGAACGTACGACAAATTTCAGAACAAATCCTACTGACGGTCCTTTTTATTTCCCGATCGAGGTAGAGCTTCATTGTTACGTAATAGTATTAGGAACAACAACTATTGCAAATCTGATTCAAAGCATGATAATATAAGAAAGTAACTTGTCAGCTTCTTTGTATAGACTCGGATTAAAATAAAGTAACGCCGATATAATATTTTTCAAATGTAGCAGAAATAATAAAGTCGTGCAAATTTAATCTTGCGGATACGGCGTCATCACTTTGATCTGTGTAGTTGTAGGAGAGAAAATAATCTTGGAAAAGTATCTTGGTAAATAAGTGGGTGAGGAAGCTACATGAAAATAAATGATATTATCATAAGAGCATTAACGCTGTGTTTTTTCTTTTATATGAATATTTTTCATTTTCTTCAAGTGAAGTAATAATTGTAATTGAGAAATACGATAATTTGAAATTTGCTAGTGACGATCACAATCGACTGTATTCTAATTCAGAATTTTTTCTCAAATATTTGTTTATTGAACAGATTTTTGGTAGGTAACCATCATAAGATAGAATTCTAAAAATATGTGTCAAAATTGCGACGTAAGTAGAAAAATTTCTCTCGAACAAATTTTCAGGAGCGGATGACGCAATCGAATTCGTTCTGCCAATCGATGCGCCTTGATGTAACTTAGGTTCCATTCGATTTTGAAGAATATCTGTCTTGTGGATTTTCATTTAATTTATCATTTAGGAAAGTTAAAGAAAATTATTAAAATAATGACGCTCACAAAAATAAAACTTACGAGGACCAGAATAATACAGTTTAACGTTTATACAAAATTTATTTTAATATTTAAATATAAATACGATTTTACTAAACAATAATAGGTACGATTTTACATTTTATCAAATCTAATTTCAGTTTACTTATCCAGCCATACAAATTTTAGCAAATATAAAAAAATATATAATTTAATTTATATCAATGACCCAGGTAGTATAACAAAATCTCTACACTTTTTGACGACTATGTACAACAATGCTGATGGTGATTTTCAATAATAATAATGAAAATGACGTACGTTATAATTGTTTTAAGAAAAGGGAGTAAACGAGCAAGTGGCTCATCTGATGGTAAGTGATTAGCGATCCCCATAGGGGATGCAGGTGCGTGGCCGGCCTTTAAAGAAGGAATAGGCTCTTATCTTGAAGAAAGTAGAAACTGTTCAGAAATATCGCTGGCGTCATCTGAATCCACAAAGTCGAAGTACGTGGCATAAAATTCCGAGAGAATCACACTATTGTGGAATAGCAACTACCCCGATGGAATCTGTGGAACTTGGTATTCTGGTGGAACTTAGCGGCCCGGATCATTCCGACCAGTTCCTAAGAACATTCGTATTTCAAAACACGTGGAAAATACTGTAATCAATCAATTAAACTTTAATTCCGTGAACGAATTGATATAACACCATAGCCTTTTTGTATAATACGGTTTCACCAAAATATGAATTTAGCTTCCGAATTATTATCAATAATTTACTATACATAGTTTCAATGTTGGTATTTTTTAAAGTCATATAGGTACAGGTAGACAGAGGGAACATTAATTGTATATTTATTTATTTTGTTAATATATAATAATAATCTGTATTGTTTTTGATCGTGATCCATATTATCAATATAATACCCATGTGCGATATCTTAATGTATTTTGTTTGATATCATATAAGGGATCTTAAACTTTTTGGGAATAAAACGAGTAAACTTGATTAATACTAATTTTATTTAATACCTTAATGGAAGTCATCCATAACTGTCTCAACATCCCGAGATGCCTGCGGATATCCGTAGATGAGTCACGGACTGAGCCGACCCCTGTCCGTTTTGTTTGTGATTCTTCCCCTTGTTAACTGAATTATGTTTTCGAAATACGAGAACTTCTTATCTTCAACCCTCCGGTAATCTTAAATCTTATTCGTAACAATTTGTAAAATCACTAAATTTTACAAATTGTTACTCTCAAGTGAAATTTTTAGCTTTAGTAAATTTTAAGCGCTTGCGTTACATGCCATTATTTTCTACCGATTTAGTTATATATATATATATATATATATAAGAATAAATCGCATCCAAAGATTTGTTTCAAAAAAAATTATTCCATCAATAAGTTCTAAAAAAAACTTCGTTACAATAGAATACATTTATTTAGCAACACAAAAACCATTAGAAATACAAAATTGGTAAATAAAAAATTGGATCGGTAAGTCAATCCTTATCAAATAATAAATTGATTAATAAAGTCTTATAAATATTAAGAGACTGTCTGTATATTTATTAAAGTATTTTTAAATTTTTAAATGTGGCAATTACTTTAATAAGTACTTATTTCAGATTAAGGACTTTTTGAGATTCTAAATATTTATAACAATATTTTTTTGAAAAAAATACCAATTTATATGAATAAGAAAATTATTTATGTGAAAAGGGACCTACATTTAATTTCACAACAATACATTGTGATTTGTTTGAAAGAGCAAGAAATAGGCAAAAAGATAAAGAAAATTGCGAAATATTCTAAGATTTATCAAACTTTTCACTAGTTGCCCACAAACTCAATAAAAATGGTAATTGCATGCCATTAACTCACCTGTCGTACTGCAGCAGGCTGTCAATAGGGCTATCCATATTACACTGTATAAATGTATAAAAAGAGTCATTTTATAGCGATTGCATATAAAGTCGATGAAGTGAAATGATTTTCGGACTCGTAGTTCACCTATATTTTACGACGCGGGCGCGTGCGTGCGAAGTCACGAAGGCGGCGAGCAAGCGTGCCATTGCTTGGCAGGCTGCGGAGGCACTGCCGCGGGGCGCCACTCCGCCGCGCTAACAACCCCAGCCAGATAAACAAGGGCGAGAAAACCGGGAACAGGCAGACATACCGTCTCGCAAGTCTTTATAGCAGGGGCCGAATAATAGCATAATAAAATAAGACAAAGACGGCTAGCCTACGAACGGAGCCAGTTTTAGACGAGTCGCTGTCAAATATGCATAATCCAAACAATATATAAATGTAGGTGCTTCCGTAAACTATTGTTATATCGGGATAGATGAATTGTTTGCGGTTCTATTCTAAGTTCCTTTCACTTTATACATTATAGAATTGTTCTTTAATGATATCTTTGTAATATTATAGGTTATCAAAAATATTATTAATATGCCGGTTTCTTTCCCTTTCCCTCTAATACCCGATCATCCGATCTCCACTGCCGAGGGCTTCCTTCTGATTTTACTTGTTTATTTTATTATGAGTATTATGTTTGGTACATATTATTATCGGAATATTAATAATTATTTATGCAGTATGTATGATCTTATTGTATTATGAGCAGGTTGCTTAAATTTTATGTTTCGTATGCCAAGTAACCCTACTTCGATGAATTAGGGTTTTATTAAATGGGATAAATTTAGTTTCAGTCTTGATAAATAAGGATCTCTTATTAAATAAGATAATGAAATTAAAAGCACACGCTCATCCTTACAATAGAAAAGAAAAACAGTCAGAATGAAATATTTTCTTATATTTGGTTTTCGTAGTGCACTTATGTTACGTATAGTTTGTTCTGCATTTCAAATTATTTTGAGCTTATGAAACTTCCAATTAAATTGCTTATCTACTCGTTTTACTTAGTTTAGTACAAACGAGTGCTGCGCCGCATTACGTGTCAGGGATCTAGCAAGAGTCTTATGGGAATACTTAAAAGCGTTGTAAGTAGAAATAGGTACGTTATAGTTTTAGTAACAGGTGATTATCTTATCAACAACGTCTTGTCAAAGTCTCATGAATATTATGTACAATTATACGTTCTTTGTATGCATATGATCTTCAAAGCGAGTTTTAAAATTTGTTCTCGCGGCATAAGATAACCATCAACACGTATTACCCTGTGGTTGTCATAAGAATCAAAAGATAAACCTTTTAAAATATGTGATACACCAATGTCTTTTCGAAACTACACTAAATGTAGCAATGTACCTGACACACGTGACTAACTATGGGAATAAATAATAAATGCGATTGTAGAAAATTAATTACACGGTAAGGTGTCTGCGGACCACGTCGACTTTCATTCGGCTGGAGTGGGAACGGGTAATATACAAAATAACAGGGTTAAATTGCAGCACAAAACTGCTACTCCTCAGCTATAATAAGACGATAATGATATTCATATTAACCTTAACCACGTTAATTGATACTGTAGTGTCGACCCGGGACTTAATATCGGAATATCGGAGCGAATAAAAGACGTCTACTCGGTCTAGCGGTTTAATCGAAGAGAGAGTGGCCTACCTGGATTATAACTTAGAATCCTTTTTCTCTTAATCTAAACTATATTAATATGTATGTATGTATATATTCACGTCTTGTTCCCAACGGGGTAGGCAAAGACAATCTTCTTCCACTTGCTACGGTCCTGACATACGTCTTTCGCTTCTCCCACTTTCATCAATCTTCGCATGCACACTCGTTGGTTTAGAGTACTCTTAACCTGTCCTTTTTTCAGAACTTCTCCGATTTGATCGTGAAATGTTCGCCTAGGTCTTCCTCTCCCGACTCTACCATTTACACTTGCCTCATATATTTGTTTCGTCAACCTACTTTTATTCATCCTCTCCACATGTCCAAACCAGCTCAGCATTCATTTCTCAATTCGTGTCACTACATCGTCTTTCACGCCACAACGCTCTCTGATCACACTATTTCGAACCCTGTCAGTTATCTTCACATCAATCATACTTCTTAACTGTCTAATTTCTACTGCATTTTACTGCAAACTTTTAACAAGCAACTCATTCCTTCTTAGTCCACAATCACTCTCCTTCAAATCTGTCAAACAAATATATATAACATATATATACTCATATTTTCCCACCATGAATAATTTGAACAGCCATGGGGATGCTACACAGCCCTGTCTAACACCTTTATGGACATCAAACCAGTCCGTGTACGCCCCGTTAATTCTGATACAAGCTCGGGGACCCTCATATAGGGATTTCAGTGCTCGTATCAGATCACGGCTTACTCCATGCGAAAAAAAAAGCCGACCACAATTCATCCCTCTCTACTTTTTCATAGACCTTCTCCAAATCTATGAAAGTGCAATAGATTTTTTGGTTCTTAGCCAAATACATAATACATATATATATTATGGATACAAGCAAAATTAATATCTCATCTTTTCCCATGCACATGTGTTTTCGTATTAGCAAAGTGAACTACTGAACTTCTAAGACTTTATGCGTTTTTTTATAATTTTTTAGAACTTTTTTTACCAACTTACATGTAGAATATTCTCAATTCGATCCTTTCGGAGCAGAAAAAAAACGATTCATCCAAATAGCTTTTAGCTTTCATAATTTTTTTAGAGATTTGCAGGTAAACTTAGTGCAGAGCTCACTAAATTATATTGCTCTTTGGAGATACTGCCAAGAATCCCGTTTTGTTGATAATTATTATATGTGATTAGTGGTATTTATCAGGACGTTTTTATAAGTAATACGCATAAGTTAATCAAAGATTTTTTTTACTAGAGCGTGTTTTTATCTACTAATGGTTATAAGACAGTTGGCGGGTCGCCATCGCCGCCAAGTAGTCGCGCCTTGGTCGTCTCGTAGTTTGTCGACCTCGAAATATAGGATAACGACGTTTGTTACAACCATCCTGCTGCCTTTTACAATGTTACATACAACAACTGCCCCGGATTGGTAGTTTAATAATTGTGCATATGTAGTTTAGATTTGTTGGTGATCTTAATGTTTGAATTAAGTTATTTAAATATGCCCGTCTAAATCTCTTCAATGATATAATATTGTTAAGGGCCCATGGATTTCTGTTTTAAATTTGTATAAACATTTAAAATTAATATATCGTAACGTGTTGAAACAACAGACCTTCTTATATTATGATCTTATCTTATATCATTTCCGGACGGACGGACGGACGAACGGACGGTCAGACGGATTATGCCTCATAATAGTTCCGTACGGATCCCTAAAAAGTATGGTGAGAGTTATTTAAGTACACAATGGACTATGTCTTATAAACGATAAATGCAGACTGTATATTCATATGTCCAATCCACACTAATTCATAAATACGCGAGTTACTCAGTCTGTTTGTTTGTTTACTTCATCACGTCTAAACCACTGAACCGATCGTAATGAAATTTGAAATTAACGTGATAGAGGAAGCCATGCGGCGGCGGAATGGGTCGGCTCCACCGGCCTCGCAAAATACCGGCGCGAAGTAGAGGCATCTTGTGCTTACTGCATATCCGTAAAGGCCGACAACGCACCTGCAGCTCCTTTGGTGTTGCAGATGTATGAGTGCGTCGGAAATCACTTACCATAGGTGAGCCGCTTGGTTGTTTCCAATAAAAAAAAAGAATATAGATAGTCTAGGACCTGGATATAGATATAGGCTATATTTTATTTACATTTGGATGGAGATTCCCGTCCATTATTCGATCCCAGGTTCGTTAGTGCATCATGGTGCATGCACCACGTGTATTTTCGTATATTTATACATATATAGTACCCATTAACGTAAAATTAGTTTCGTAAAATGTAACGATTACTGTAAGAAAAGTATGGTGCGCCAAGCTGACTCGTATTTGGCCAGTTTAGTTTAAAGTAGTTAATTTAACCCTTGAGAGTTTTTATTCAGCTAGCCTTATCGTGATCAAATGAGACTTTTTTTCGAGGATTATTTGACATGTGTATTTCTGAATACATGCGGTCGATGACAAAAGTCGAAAAATTATTTACAATTAATTTTTTTTCTAGTTGATTGTGCCGCTTGAAGATGTATTATTATCATATATTATTTTTATTATTTATGAAATTCTTTATTTAAATCAAATATTTAAATAATATTGAATAAGTCTTAGACCCTTTTCACACCATATCTCAATACCAAATAAGATTTGGAATCCGGCATGAATATTTTTGAACTTGTATAGTTGATATCAAAAATGTAAAACCTTTTTATAATTTCTTAAACCAATACTTATTTCTATTATGTTTTTTGTTACTGATACTGATACAGGTGTACTGATATATGGTAAACTGATATACTAGTATATGATAAAGGCCTTCAAAATAATATTCATACTCCAGCAAATAGTTTAAGTTCAAAATTGGATTGAATCATTCTATTGTAAATCCAAAAAGCTGTACTTTGCGTTGTCCTTTTTATCGAACTGTGAGGAAATGTAGATACATAGTTTGAATGAACTGAACGTATGAATTTAAAATACTGAAACTGTTTTGTGAAAGGCATTTCATATGACTCACATTTTTTCACGGCTTTTGTTGATTGATATATTTCCAAAGCCTTGGTTATTAAACTCCTTTAAAAAAAGTTATCATCTCTAAATCATTTCATGTATTTATCTATTTTATGTTTTACAGACAAAAGTTGCACAGGATATACATCCATACCTGACCACACCGAACGGCTTGACTGATTCGCATGCAAATTTGTTAACCTCTTTGCTAATCTCTATTTAAATCTAATTATAGCAACAAGATGATATCTCTATCATAACTTTAGAGGTTTATAGTGACGGATCCACGGCATTTCCACGCCTTTTACTACGAGCAGGCAAATTAGGTTTTTTTTTAACATATTAATAAGATATCGTGTAGCTGTATTTTGTTCGACGGTTACCAATACTGAGAATGCGATCCTCGTCACGGAACGTTGTGTCGACAGCGGTGGTGGACAAATGTCTCGTCTTAATGCTTCGACTATCTGATCATCAAATACCGGTTCTCCTTACACCACGATGGGACTAAAAAGCAAATGTAATAAAAAAGGTAAGTATCCGTAACGTTAAACTAGCACCCTTAAATTAAAATGTAAAGTAAATTACGTCATAATTTAAGGTTAAGGATACTAAATCCTTTTGTTGTCATGTTGCTGTATTGTTGTTTTATTAGCTTGTCTATTTGATTTTTTTGTCTCTTACTTTTCTTTGTATGTATGACTTTATTGCTTGAAGTAAATAAATTATCTTAAGTTATATTAATCACTTGGCAGATGTATTTTTTTTACATTCTATCATCGTTTCGTAATCGTATCAAGCTTTTTCTAAGGGAGAAATAACCGACAGATTCCGCAGCTATCCACTTTCTTCATTGGATTATTAAATTTGACTTTCGACAACGTATGTGTTTAAGTTTTTTCTATTTTATTTAGATTATTTTATTGATTACTCTGCGTTATAACTATTATTCACCATCACCCGTTTTGAGTATCATTCTCAACGTATCTACAAAAAGCGCCAGCAAAATCCAGTATGCATTTCTTGAAAGTTTTCCTCATACTCATCCTGGTCGGCAAGCTGATAAGTAAGCTCAGTGCCGATAACCTTGTGACACTTCCCTGGTACACTTGCGATATAGCTCTGCATCACTAGTCTGTGGGATTTTAGTTTGCCGAATTCGTATGGATTTACTGCCACCTTTCGGTTACCAGAGTCACATTTATTAGTGAGACGTGGTGCACCAGTCGCAAGTGCAGGTGAGGTTGACATTTTGAAAAAACAATATTATATTTCCCCTTATACCCCATTAGACTACTGAACATTACTAGGTGCTAGAATCCTTCTGTGTCTAAGAGTCGTCTGGATAGGTACTCTCTTCCCATTTCTACCGCCAATCAGCAACTTTAATAATTTTAATTTTAATATTACTTTTGTATATATGTGGTTATAAACTGTAGAAATAATGTCAGAGGAAAAAATATTAAAATAAGTAATTAATCAATGAAGCCATTTTTAAAAACTAATCAAATTTAAGCCTTACTTTAAAAATAATGTCTTTTACTAGATGAATATATCGTGGTAAGCTCTCATACTCTTTGAAAGTTGGTAAATCAGCAAGAAAATGCAGATTGAAGGAAAGCTATTTCCAACAAAACGGTCCGCATCGGCCCAGAAATTGGTTCCTCTTCCCGCTCCACTGCCCGAAGAAAGTTGCTACGCTAAAACCTATTTTTATTATTCCGTACTATTTCTTGTTACGAGGGATGTTTGGCTTTAATTTCAGCTGCAATTTTTTCAATGTAGGTTTCATCTACAGTTATTTAATATGAATGTAAAATATAAGTACTTTCTTTTACTTATTCAGCCTGTAAAAGTCCACTGCTGGACATAGGCCTTTTCATGAAAGCGCTAACAAAAGTCGTTTTCCCATAGTCACAGCGCTGGGTTAGTGGGTTGGTGACCGCAAGTATCTTCGTACCAGGGATTCACTGGTAACTCAAACAAACTAAAAAAAATTGAGCTTTCGTATGCTTAGTTTCGGTATGCAGCTCCCCATCACCAGTGTTATTTGATTTCGGTATATTCGGATGGATATTATATATTTTTCAACAAAAATATAATATGAATAAGTTAGTCTAATCTACTTTACACGACCAAAATACAGTTGCGTCGTATTTAAATTTCTCTTATGTATTTAAATTTTTCTTACTTCGAAATACTATTTCAAAGTAATGAAAACTCATTAGTTATACAGTTATATTTTGATTCTGTAATATTTCATTAAATAAATAAAATGCCGTAACATTACATATTTATATACTTTCACTTATATACTTACAATAATATAAAGAAGAATGATTATTCATTGCTCCATTTACATTTATGTTTTATCATTAAATATATGTATACAAAGACAACATCCAAGGTGTAATTTTAAAAATGTTTTTAATGCATCCACAGTCGTTCAGTTATCGTCTATGTTTTTACAAAGAAAATGAGAAATAAAATATCTCGGGTTAAATTTAGCTGTCTCTCTTGAAACAGATGAAAACCTTATCTCTCTGCCTTTATTATTTCCAAGTCCGTCCGCAATATTATGGGAGACGTTACGGCAGATGGATCAGAAAACATAAATCTGACGTCTAAACATGTTTACGCTTAAAGCGCTTACCTTAAGCGGATTCTTCATTTTTCTTGCCGATGCAATAATCGTGATATATTATGTATAAAACTTTCTAACAAGGTGTTTAGTGACTCAATTAAGTTGTTGTAGAGCCGTAACAGCTCAAGAGTCAGGGTGCTCGCTTTTATTTCGTAGTAAGCAATTAACTGGGTTCGATCCTCAGTGACAGGACCACTAAAATTAATTAAAATTTTAAGTGCTGAACTTACCACGTGTTTGTCAGTAAAGGATAATACTACGAGGAAACATGCATGTTTGACAAAAATACAAATTCATGTATATCGAGGGACCTAGGCAGTCCTCTAACCTACCCTCACGTGCTCTAAAATTTATCGCAAATATTGAGAGAAAGTCTTTTTACAGACTGCAACTTTACTTTTATTATTGAATAAAAGTAAAGTTACATTACAAGATTTGTAGAAAACTTAATCGAACTAAATTCACACATTTGATTTTGTCACTTCCCCACAGACAAATTTATTATTCTTCACGCTTATCGCTGCAAATGTCTCACTTGGTGGTTTTTTGTTAAATTGTCCGCATTCCGATCTCGGAGTCGTGCATAGTTCGCAGCGTTTCCGCCGGCGGCGGCGAATTGTGGCCCTGCTAAGGATGCTTGAAAAATACATCTACATCATTGTGATATCTCAATCGTTTTTCAAGAAAGAAAATCGATGCAAATTATAGAATTATTAGACTACTGGCCGATACTAGGCAACTACGATGTTGAATATTTAAAAGTTACTTTAGTTTTTTTTTAATTGAAACCACCGGCTGCTCCCATCTACGATGTACTGAGTAGTAACATTCTGAATTCATGAATGTTTTATTGCGGAGGCGACGTGGAGTTAGCGAGAAAAATGTGACGCCATTCATTCACGCTCGTCACGGACACTAACTGCGTGTTGTACGTTGTTTGGATTTAGTGTGAAAAATTCAACTTCCCTCGGGTGCTTTAATGCAACCATTAAGTCTTCATTTTATTTGTTTAAGCATCAATACTTAAGAAATATTATTCTTCCTTTCTTTTCGCATTTTCAGTAGTACCAGCCCACAAAAATACTTCTCGTACTTCTTGCAATTATTGTAATAACGATTATTATTTATTTCATAAAGCCGTACCCAATACGAAATATGGTTAAGACTTAGGTAATATAACAATGGGTTTGCATTTTATAATAATGTACATATGCATAATAAGTATATTGACCTATGACACAAATAAGTTGCACAGTATGCTTGATACGGCTAGACACGTTGGCTCCAGATTTTTGTGTAGTTCATTTTATGATCTTGGCAGCTGTTTACTCCTTTTGATTATGACATGCAATACATAAGCAAGTCATGCCGACTAATTGTAATTCTAAATACATTTTGTAAAATTTTAATATTTTCATGGCTATATAAAATATTTTTTTATTGGGTTAGACGACCTGAAAGTTATTATTTTTATTGAAAGAAACGTTGCAAGCGTTGAAAAATGTATTTAAATGGTCAAACGGTAAATTAAGTAAAAGGTCGGAAAGCAAATGGTTTTCATATTTCTTTTTCGATTTTATTCCTAAAGACTCCCAAGGTAGTGCTTCATTTGAATGTTAAGATGTTATTTAAGCAAAATACCTGCATTTTCTTATGGATAAATTAATTCTTTAATATTATTTAATCTCAAGGATTACATAGTTATTTTTTTATTTTGAGTAATTTACCTTAACTACCTGTAATTAGTCTACTGCAGAAATGAAACCTCTTCCATAAGGAGGATTTTCCATGATCGCCAAGCGCGGTATGGACTTTTAGTGGTAGGGCCAACAGTGGCTTTTGCTGCTTCTCAAATGGGCTAGCTCGACCGGTGATGTACCACTGCCTCGCAGAATATCGTCGTTAAGTAATGGCCCCTTGTGCTTCTGCGTTTCGTGAGATTTGTGAGAGGAGGTAAATACCTCCAATTTGAAGGCCCATTCCCCCCCACTCCTTCTAACTCTCCCTCCCCAAATATTCTTATAGGCTAGCCACATACCTGCAGCCCCTCTGGTATTGCAGACGTATGTGGATGTCGGTAATAACTTACCATCAGGTGAGCTGCCCGCTCGTTTGTCCCCCTTTCCCATTAAGAAAATAAAAAAACATTGATTGGCGGTACTAGACGCTACTGCCCTGACATTGGTCTGCCTATTTACGATCTGGTTTCGAGATGAATATCCCGCTGTCTGTCGGGAGTCTTTGTGATTATCAGGGTTTTTCTCTTAATCGCCTCTTTCGACACCCACACGAAGAAAGGGGAAAAGATTCTTACGCCGATACCACACGGACCAAATAACTACGAAATCGAGTAAGGACAGAAACGAAGTTCGATATGGAAAGAAGAATTTTAATAAAAGATGAACTTGCAGTAAGTGTGCGTAATACATTTTCGAGTGTTATATAATGTGTCGTGTCTCTGTCACTGTAACTGACCTTTTTTTTTTTACATGGGAAGATGCCTAACGCGTACCCTCGGGGGCAAGGACGGGTTATGTCGGGTTTGCACCGACTAAAACCCCATGGTGTTCCACCTTCGCCGCATGTCGGCAGGGTCACGGCAACGCTTTCGCACACATCCGCGACCCCACCAGCGCCGGCTGCACTCGGCGGCCCCTTCTCGGGAGAGAACGAGTCCTCTCCCCTCACCGTCCTGGCTAGACACGCCGAAACACAGACACGCCTACCTTCTCGGCCTCCAAACCCACGAGGGTAGTGGACTCCCCGAGTCCACCACCCGGAGGCCATGAGAATCAGGAAGGATGGTGATCTTGACCAACAGCCTTCCTGGCACCCCGTGGCGGATCTGGTCTATGGCTCCGCCACCGACCACATTTCGGCTGCGGAGGGCAGGGAAAACGGCCCTAAGTAATACCGACACTCCACTCCCCCCGCGGCCCCCGCCAGAGTCACGAAGGATAGAGAAAATGGCGAAACGTCATACCAAAACTCCTCTTCCCCCGACTCGCGACTCCACCTCGGCTGTGGGGGGCCAGGAGAGCGCTAAGCTAAGACTGCCCTCACAGTCCACCAACACGCATCCGAAGTGGGCTCTCCAAGCCCACTCGGAGCGGCCACCTCAGGCCGGCCATCCCCGCAAAGACAGGCCAGCCATGTAGGTTCCTCTTGGTTCACCGTGGGAGACCAAGCCACGGTTACTAGGCCCCCGCCACGATAAGGTGGGAACCCATTTGGGGGGGCACTGTAACTGACCTAACCCGTAGTCAGAAAGAACAAAATATTTAAAGAAATAAAACTAATAATTATTGTTTAACTAACTAATGTCATAAACTGATATGTAATGTTATTTTATTAAGTATAAGTCAAGCTTCATTTAAGTAACAAACAGGTACACTTATATGCCTATTACTAAATATTTGTAATTTCTTTACGTTATAAATTATATAAATCTTTGATACTTAACATCCAAATGAATTGTATTTTATTCAGGATAGACAGCAAGAAATCGGGTCAATTATTTTCTACAAGTGATTAGATTAGGAAAGATTTGGAATTCAGATCACAAAACGAACCTGTTTGTTCCTGAAAGCGAGTGTGGACAAGTGTAGCAAACGAAACGGAGGATACCGCGCTGCTTGGACCGTTCACTTGGCCGTCCTCCAGTACCTTGATTTAAATGCAGCATTTATCGAGACCGCCGGAATAGAATAAAGAATTTCCTTAGCTATTTTAAAAATTTGTACTAAGTGAATTTATTTTATTTGAACTACAAATCAACCAACGGACATTTACAGGGTACGCGATCCATTTCTTTGATTTTCTATAAATCAAAGTACTTTACTTTCAATAGCTTAGAGGTCAATTATACTATAAATAATGACTTATATGATGCTCAAGAGCATTTATGGCAGAGTACATTTCGAATTATTTAAGTTCCATTCATCTCATTTTATAAAAAAATACTAAAACAGGTACTTAAATTTTCGATGTTCATATGTTTTGGAAAACGCCACCTTCCTAGAGAGAAGAGGATGGTGCTCGAAAAATTACCCCCTTAAGATCCTCACGCAAATGAAAAAAAAAAAAAAAAAAAAAAAAAAAAAAAAAAAAAAAAAAAAAAAAAAAAAAAAAAAAAAAAAAAAAAAAAAAAAAAAAAAAAAAAAAAAAAAAAAAAAAAAAAAAAAAAAAAAAAAAAAAAAAAAAAAAAAAAAAAAAAAAAAAAAAAAAAAAAACACAATTTTTAAGAAAATTTTTTTTTTGTTAAATCATTTCATCACTTTTTATGCCTAAGAATATTATTACTAGAAATTACATTAGACACTGTTATCTGTATCAGAACCGTTATTTTCTTAGATATAATTATTATCTGATTACAGAAATAAAACAAAACTAAACTTAAATTTAAATATACGTTCGGAATATTTTAAACGAAAATGATTGTTATTTTTTTTTCAATTTTTTTATGTCTAGCATAAATAATTATAAAAATGGTGGATTCCACTTTGCTTCGACTTCTTCGTTAAACCCTGGAATCGGTGTCAAACAATTGTTTCCATAGGCTTAATGCATCCTCTTTCTGTTCCTAATTTAAATTTTACTCTGTTACTCAAGACGAAATTATGAAAACTATTCATTCAATCAAATCCAAGGCTGTGGATGTGTATAAGTAAGGTAATGTTATCTATGATCTTCGAGTGCCTGCTTCCCGCCGGTGCTCATATTATAAACTTTTCCCTTGACTCTGGTCAGTGCCCTACGCAGTGGAAAAAAGCTTATGTACGACCACTTCCTAAAATCATTGGAAAATCAATGGGTGAGCAGAAACTCACCGTGGTGGCGCTTGTTGACTTTCCAAATGCTTTTAACACAGTTGTTCATGATATCCTTCTCTCAATATTTCTTCGATTTTCATCACCAGCCTCGGAATGGTTTTCATCTTATCTTCACGGCGGCCAGCAATCAGTCTGATTAGGACAGCAGCTATCTGCTTGGACTGATCTAGAGTCTGGTGTACCGCAAGGCGGTATACCAATAATGTTTTATTTTTTATAAATTCTATCACATCAGTTGTCGACTGCTCGTACCATCTATATGCTGACGATCTTCAACTCTATATTCATTATAGCATTAAGGATATAAATAATGCTATTAAAAGACTTAATAATAATCTTGATGCTTGATCCCATAGATACTGAGTCTCTGTCAATCTATCTAAATGTAAAGTGATGGTTATGAAGAGTTATGAAGAGGAAAGTTGAAGAATGCTCGCAAGGGTGGATAATGTAAGTCTTGCTCCTGTTCTCTACAATGGTCTTATCATCCCATACTGTCATTCCATGAAAAACCTTGGTTTAGATATGGACCACACTATGACTTGGAACTTACACATTGGTGAAACCTGGCGTAAAGCCGTTGCCACTTTGTGCTCTCTTTCTTGTCTCATAAATTTCCTACCTTTGAAAACCAAACTCTTACTGGTTCTTTCACTTATTCTATCTATTACCGACTATGCAGATGTATGTTACCCAGATCCACCGCAATATCTTCTTACTAAACTGCTCCAGTTTTCTGCTCCAGCCTTCTCAATAACTGCATAAGATTTATTTTCGGTTTGCGTAAGAATGACCATATTTCCTTGTATCGTTCAAAGCTGAAATGGCTTTCTATTCACCAAAGGCATAGCTCCAGAATCTTATCAGTACTTTATTCCATTTTAAACGATGCAAACTCTCCTTTGTATCTTAAGGATTACTTTAATTTTCTTTGTTCGAGTAATAACCGAGTGCCTCGAATTTCAAACAGTGTTCCACAACATAGTACTGGTTTCTTTTGTTCTTCTTTTACCGTATATGCTACTCTTATTTGGAACGCTCTCCCCGATGATATCAAGAAAGCTCCCAATAAAAACTGTTTCAAAACCCTGCTCCGTCGTCACTATCTGAAGGCTAATGCCATCTGAGATTTTCCTCTCTATATTTAATTTGTTTATGTATGTATTATATGTTTATGTATAGTGTATTATGGATGTTATAAGAATGTAAGTCTATTATAAGGGTTATGTATTTAATATTAATATTTAATTTACATTTATTATTTATTTTAAACCAGCCAACATGTTTTTTTTTCTCACTCAGAGCTGACTGGTAGAAAATGCCAAACAGCATTAAGTTCGCCCATTGTATACCTTATTTTTAGGGTCACAATAAAGAATAAATAAATAAAATAAATAAAAATTATATTCTGCTATCTTTCGTTCAATGTGGCGTAAAGCCCAAGTTATTCCCTTACCCAAAACCAGGTAAAGATCCAATGACTTCTGACCTATATCGATTTTTCCTTCTCTGTACAAAGTACTCGAGGCATGTTTACCCAAGCAAGTTTCTCAAAATGTTTAGTCTACTTAGCTCATTGCAGTCTGGCTTTAGACCAGGTCAGAGAGTAACTGTTCTGGCCTTGGTAGACTTTGCCAATGCCTTTAATACCATTAGTCACGATATCTTACTATCTGTCATTTCCCATTCTATGATCTCTCCCGAGGAACTGGATTGGTTTGAACAACTAACCTTCGAAGTCGTTAGCAGTCGATTTGCATCAATGAGTGATGTCCCTCTAGGGGGAATTATATCTCCTTCATTGTTTTCATTATTTATTTATTAATCTCATCACCCATAATCTTCATTGAGCATAATATCATCTATATGCAAATAGAAATCCGTAATCTTTGCTTACCTCTGTGGGTGACAGGCGTGAATGCAAAAATATGTTTTGTATTGAATTGAAATTTAAAATACGAATAAAGATATAACTACAAACAAAGCAATTTTATTCCCTGGCTCTAAAACAGCAATACTCGTACACAACGTCAACTAGACTATAACAAGAGAAGACTCGATCGGCGCTTCGGGATTACATTAACTTCGGATCGCGTCAATATCGTCGGTTGTTAAACTTTATCGAGCCCTTAAATTATTTTAACGCCATTATGCACACAGCATTAAAAAGTCTTTACAAGGTAAATTGTTCACGACCCCCTCTATAGGTTTTCCAACTTCGGTTGGAATATTAGATGGTTTAATAATTTTATAAGTTTGAGAGTTTTTTATTAAGTAACGTTTTTGGTGATAGGATATTTTGAGTTTTCTTGCAATTTTGAGTGCTATCTTTTCTATACATGATAATTGTAAATAACATAACTGTTTAAATTATACATAATAAATAAGTGAATAACATATAAATATAATTATTCAAAATTATTGTATAACTAAACTATTGTAAATTGTGTTACTAAATAGTGGATTGTGGATACCCATTTAGCTGAGCTGAGTTGTGCCACCCCTATGAGTGACAGGCGTGTGTACATATAAGTTTTTATACATTGAACAACTTTTTAAACTCCATCTACTGTGTTGACACTTCGTTCTTCGTATTCAATAGTAAATTTGACAGGAGCACAACACGAAATTGCATCGGCGCCCTGAAATAGTCAAAACGTAGGCGCTTCTGAAACATCAGTTAAGATAATAAGCTCTTGTAAAGCGCATGGATGTTTGTAGAATACCTAAATTCGCAATTTACTCTGTGTTTGCAGCATAAGTGCTGTAAAGACATTTACAAACGTCATTTAATAGCCTGTGGCATAAGATCAACAAGAAACCGTGATTCTCAGCCACTGTGCCAACAAAGCCGTTAAATGAAAGTAAAACCTTTATTGAAAAGTTCTTTCTACAGAAAGAATATCTTTAAGAAGCGTACGTTTAATTATTTTTTGTATTTATGCGAATACGCATTTTAAATGAAACTAAATAAAGCAATTGAAACGTCGGGAGCATAAAAACAAAATTAAACGAGATAAAATCCATAAATAATAATTTCATTTAAAAAGCGTACGTTTTATACGTATGCAGTACGCTTGTTACGAAGTGATTGTGTCTTAGATATTTTATTGAGTGCCTTAGTTAATTTTTACGATGTACGTCGCCACCAGAGGCTAAATAAGGATGGATCTATGGTCTTCCAGTCACCTTATTTTAGCATTTTGCTCTAACGGACGAGCCACCCGATGCAGTTGAATGAAAATTTACAATGTCCAGCGTCGGATGGCTGACACCGCTCAAAAGGCATTGAATGACCTGGCTCACTTTATACCTCAGTATTCATTGGTGGATACATAATGGTGAATAATGGTCAATCCATTTCCCAAGTTAAAGAATATATTTTGTCATTTACCTAAGTCGACTTTAATTATACCAACAAGATGAGAAGATTGGTAAATTCTCATACTATTTTACTAACATTTTACAACCATACCTATATTACCTATTTAATACCAGAACGAAATTCGTAAAGAAACATCTACATTTGAATTCTAGTTCCATTTAAATGCAAAGCTGATTTAAAATAAACCTTTGGAGCAATTCTTTAAAAAGCGTGATCATATGTCAGATAGTGATAATGCACGAATATTCTATATAAAGCAAGCGATAATGTGAGAAACCAAACAAACTTTAAAATGTTCTTCGTATTGGTGCATTTTGAGTTTAATATAATTCAACACCTAAACCTCTTTTCATAGTTTATCACACAAAAATGTATGGTGTTAATTCAATAAATCTGTCACAACTATGCACCTACGTGACTACTTTTTTTTTCAATTACCATGAGTAGAATTTACTACACGAGATGCGTACTAACTGATAGCTTTCACAAAATTGCACGTCCCGGTGCTATTAATCGGATTTCGCTCTGCATCCAATTTTATTAACACAATCAAAAGCACTATGTGTAGCGACATTTCCAAACCGAATACCTATTGCGAACCGTAATTACCACAAAGTTGCTTGCAGCCCAGGCGTCGTATTCTATATTTATTGCAGCGAAAATTTGCATTTTCATTTCAAAATTCATTATTCAATTAAATCACAAAATAGTAAATTTTATTTAAATTCACAATAATAACTTTCCAATGTTTGTTTCGTAACGTTACATTTTTTTGACTTAGAAGATACAAGGAATATTTAAAGTGAAATTTCTGTCTGACTGGCTATATAATATTTGTATATTGTATTGTGTATTTGTATATTTCTTTACAAGAAATTGGCCATCGTGTGTGGTGGCTATGAGAAACTGCAACCGAAACTGCAACTTTTACACTTTATCTCGTGGTAAGTTTCATGACTTTCATCAGATGACAGAATAACTATCTCAAATATGCCAATGCTAAATTATCTAAGCTGGTGACGATAAACGATAGCGCACCCTGCTAGTTAACAAACGTAGGTCATGTGATCGAATGATGGCGGAATATCCATTCCAAATTGTTGAACTCAAATACACTGTGTTAGCCAGGCTTGGTGTAGATTAAACTTACACGCAATGTTTTCCGACTTTTGCAAGCGCTTCCTTGGAGGGGTATATATTCAGCTGTGGACTAAAAAAGGCTGATGCTCGTTTATGAGCATTATTTGAATTTAAAAAAATAGACAACTAGCTCAACATTGCTCTCCAGGACACATCCTTAGCGCTAAATTTTCGGTTGGACTTAAAAGTAGTGTATTTAAAATAAGTAAAGCTTATTAGTGCTTAAGTAAAAAAAAAGTAAGTCCAAAGTGAAAGTGGCATCCTTTAAACTTGTTGTATGAAATCTAATGTAGCCTATACAATAGTATTGGATTCCAAATCAGATTGTTCAAATGTTTTTTATTTGATTCATGATTGTTACATCACATGCTGCAAATACTCATACATACTAATAATTAATATATAGGAGTGTTTGCTTCCTTTAAACTTTAATTACGAGGTTTTATCGATTTGTTGCTTTTTTATTTCTTTGTTGATTATTGTCTACGTTTAATCTCTCGTCATTCAGTAGTCAGTAGTATTATTGTTTTTCAATTAGAAGGCCACCGAATCCAGTGAGATTATACTCATAAGCACTCACGCCAGTCATTTATAGAGGTAGTCAGAAATTCTAGACTTACATTTGGCACGAGACACCGTAGTCAAACGGCACTTTCCTACTTTTGGCCTATCTTGTATTTAACATACTAGCTAGCGTTTCGAGATAAGATTAAAGAATTTAATCTCGATATGTTTTCTATGCATTACCTTTATATTATAAGCATTGCCGTCACCCATGCCCTACGATTTTAGTAGACCAGGTGGTAGAGGTTGCAGTTGCGGGATGGCGTGATGCTATTCTTCTTCTCAAAGTAATATAAATATGCTCATTATTTAAGTGTGCGAATCTTTGTGTTACTCTCATTAAATGTACTAGATTTCCACAAAGTAACGCCTGATTCTTTCAACTATCTGGCACTGTAAATGGTTACTCTCGTGTAACAATTTTATTTTAGAATTATTGTTTGACTAAAACAAAATCGATTACTCCGAGATTTATTCCCGCATAAACATTCTTGTAGATTAGTGGAATTTGTAATAAAAAAATAAAAAATACATTCTAATACACCACTTTTTTAATTTTTGCTATATGAAATACAACAACATGACATGTTCAAATAATAGAAATTCTATTTTTATGACATATAAAGGGGTAATGGTTGTCTCAAAGTTTAGCTAAGAAATACTTTTATGTCCTGCACTTAAAATATAAAAAATCTGATTCGACGTATTTCCAGAGATTGAAAATATGCACATACTGAATTTATTAAACTTCGCCTATATTTTTCAATGAAGTCTTTCCTGTATTGAAAGATATTTGATCTAGTTTAGACATAACTTCAGGCTTGAAGCTGCTTCTTTTCAATTCGGTTAGACAAACTAGAAACTGCCTCTGGGCACTTATATTACTAATTCTGCTTCAACCATGGAATTTATTCAGGATTTACGTGTACATTGTTACTAGTAGATTTACGTGGCAATTTTGTAGCAGTGCGTCAGAATTAATGAGATAGTTCTGAAAATAAGATGACATAGTGAAGAATGAGAGACTGCTCCCACTGATCAGCCATAGGCTGGCATCAGGCATATAGTGCCACGAATGAGTGTTTCAATTAGAACCTTGCATCACACCATTCTCGAGTAAAATACTAAAAACATCCTAATTAAAGCTACTGAAAAAGTAACTGAATCTACTAAACATATTTACCCTCTGATATACATATTAAGTATCCGATTTTAAAGCAGCAATAAGCGATAAAGAGATTCACTGCCCGGATTTATGACGTGGAACTAATTCTCGCAATATTTTAATCCGGTAAAATGCAAAGGAGCCCAATTTGCATAAACCTCAGCTATTTGTTTCATGTGGGCACTTTATCCGCTTTTCTATGGACTATTTTGCCTGCTTAATTTATCTGTTCGCACAAAACAAAGTGAAGCGACTAAAATCGAGTATATTTTAGATTCGTTTTAAATTTTAACTAAGTCACAGACAAAAAATATCTTTTCAATAAATATATATTTCAGTATCATTATGTTCATAAATAGTAAATTGTTAAAATGTAAATTGTTATAATATTAATATTCTAATAATTATAAAAATGAATTGGATTATATGCTATCAATTGATGATTCACTTCTCTTGTAGAATCACTTTATAGTGTATGCCTTCGAGATTATAATGTATTTAATACAAGTTTATTTATTTATATATTCTTTATTGAAACTTTTGTAGGATCTAAAGGCGGATATAATACTAAAAACATGTGCCTGGTGTATCCGCGAGGGACAACCACGCGGTGGGTGCAATTGGCTGTCACTCGTAGAACGAAAGGCGATCCTGCATCTGCGGCTTCCTAGCGTCATAAATGGGAATATTTGAAAGTCAACGATAGTCGATAGAGCCAAGAGACGGTATTTGCTGATGTTCGAAAGAGCCGCCTCGACCGAGATATACATATAAAGTAACACGGCCTCGCATAATAGCGGCGTGAAGTAGAAGAATCTTGTACTTAAATGTTTTGTTCGGAGAGTGGGGTAAACGGTGGCAATCTCCCCCTACCCCGCTCCTTTTCCAAAATTTCAAAGATTCAAATACGTACATAAATAAACATACATGTATTTAAATACATAAATATTATAATAACGTAATAAATAATCAAAAAACGTCAAAAATAAAAATTGTTTAAAAACTAACATACTTTTCGCTTTCTCATTTCATTAGGTGAAATGAATAGGATTTCACTTTACTTCAATAGGTTTTTACTTTTCAAACGCTTATAACCTAACTTAAGACTACGGTATTTTTGATCCCGGCAAAATACCTAGATTGGCCGGTATGAGATTAGAGCTATTGCAATAAAGTTTTCGGTGTTCGTAAGCGTATAATTTAAATACTATTACCACAGATATTCAAAATTATCAAATATTCATTGATTATCAATAAGATGAACCAAATCAGCATTCCACTCATTGTAAAGACATTGTTAAAAAATATAACCTTCAGCTTTATATTATAAACAAACCGGTTAAGTGTAAATAGTGCCTGAATTTCAAAGTAAGTAATATTGATGAAGCAACTGAATATTTTTACCCGTTGTGGCTATCAGACAATGACACCGCAAAAAAAGGCGGCCTGTAAGAGCCCAAAGCTGGGCAAACGCCTCCTTCTCAAATATCTGAGAGGGTTTTTGAGTAAATTTTTAGTTCATCCTTCAACACTTAACCTATTACACAACATGCAATAATAATAAAAATTGTAGAAATTCTTCATCGTTCAAATCTTAGAATCACTGAACATGTCCACGAACTCATATTCATAATGTTAACGCACTGGTTTAGGAGAGTGTACGAGAAGCAAAGATAATTCTAAGTGACTACCTTCGCTTAAATAACACCGACTCGTGGACCAACACTGAGAGACTTTTTGAATAACAGAAGGGTTCTTTTATATGAGAGCGGCTTGAAAGGAAAACCATTTTTTCAAATAACAGGCAGAGGGGTTTCTTGAATATGCCGAGACCGTCGCATCGTTCAACATCATTAGACTGAAGAAATAAAAGACTCGGATTGAATAAGTTCTTTTACATGAACGTCGATCAAAGCTAGGATATATTTTATGAAGTATCACCATACTTTGTAGATATTATTATCTTTACTGATTTACATCGACTTCACATATTTTCGACGAAAATTTAAGTACTTAATGTACTGAATGCCAATCCAGGAAACGTTGTAATCTATGTTTAACTAGAGCGCCGCCCTGGCGTCCTTATAACTAACTCATTTAAATATCACAATTTCTTACGGAACCCTATTTTTTGGTGAGTGAACGTTGCTATTTGCTATCTTGAACTATGTGGCTAAGTAATGGTTAAATAATATTTCAGATTGGTCCAGCAGCTTTGTTAGTACATAGTAAAAGTAGGGATGTTACTTATTTTTTGACGACGACTCGAATCAAATTTTACAGTTGAACTAAGCCTAAAAGTTTGTAGGCGTTGGCTTAATTACACATGTAAATTTATTTTCAGAATAGTATTGCCAGTTTGTTTTTTATTGGATTGGGATGACAAATGATCTAACAGTCTACGTGACGGTAAGTGGTTACTGCAGCCCAAAGACACCAGCCACTACTTCAATCAAAGAAGATTACAGATGCGTTGAAACTCCCGAGAACTGAACTGATGGAATATCCACCTGAATCCGCTGAACTCAAATTTCACAGGCTGGTGATGAGGAACAGCATTACTTATGTGAGGGTGTCGGTACGGCGCTTACTAATCAATAACCCGTCTGTGCAGAGTGGTGAGTATGGGCAAACCCTCGCGAGACCCGGCTTACCGTTGATTCTCGGAGAGGCTCATGTTTATCAATAGACTTAAATAAGTAGTTAAAAAAGAATATATAATGTTTAATAAATAAACAATGAAATGATAAAAATTATATTAATTTTAAACTTTTCTTGTACGGACATTAAACTGTAAGACGAATACAAAAAGTTTTCCGCGTTGCTTGTAAATGTTACCATTAATATTCATAGATAATGTCTAAAACTTCAGCGTACTATCTGAGTATCTGTTTTCGCAGTGTAAGACCGTACGTTTGTCAGTCGCTATCAAGAGATTGCGGCAATAGTTCAAGTCTAATGTTTTCCCTGCACAAGATTTGTTAAGCTACTCACAGGTGGTGAACATTTGTACTAAGATTAGGAAGCCCAAGTTGTGAAATATGGTTTAAATGTTAACTTACTTTAACTGTTTATACCTAACTTATAATATAAGTGAATTAAAGTATAAGAGATGAGATATAGATATATGTATGTCTTTAGTGCCGATAGTTTCTTTTTTTTTTCCTTTCATATAAAGTGTTAAAGTAGGTATTTTTAGTGTATTTCATAGACGTAAATGCTAACGGTTATCTGCATGTGTATGCATTCGTGCGTATGATTATTTTATTTTATATTGCCTTTAACTAAATTACTAATAAGCTTCTTTAATAAAACATATAGGAAAACTACTTAACGCTAAAATATACGCGTGCAGAACCAAAAGAACTTCGTACGTACAAAATAAACTTTGGCTTAATAATAAACAACTTACCCTCTAATTTCTTAATGTACATTCTTAATATTACACCAGAGAATGTTAAATCTAAATGAAAATACATTAATTCACAAATAATATTGTGTCAGAAATTCAATTATCAAGCATTTAGTTATATTTTAATAAAATTGTATTATTGTTATTATTTTTTTGTAAAAATATTGCGGGTTAAAGTACGAAATTGCCGTTAGCAATTGAAAAAAAGAAAGAAATTCTTTCTTTCTTTCTTTCTATTACATATTGAAAAATTTAAACACCTTTATTTCTAAGAAAAAAATATATTTATTTAATTTACTATAGTTTCGCCAATATTGTTAGAAGTTCTCCACAGAAGACATCTGCTGTTATTAACAGACACCGGATCCCAAAAAGCTATAGAAAATTACACCATGAAGTGACCACCGAACAGATACATTTCTATGGGTGAGTTTCACTTTACAGCAATGTTTTTCAGAACCCAGGTTACACACACGTCTTAATTTTGTTCAAAATATCTTCACTTCTGTACCTATTCATCAAAGCAAGGCAAGCTTCAACGTGTGCCCCTTTATGCACATAAGTTAATTCTCAGGGTACTAATTTCAGTAGTTTTTTTTATTTTGACATCTTGGCTCAAATGAGACACTGTTGTGGAACATGCAACCACTTAGGAATTAGCATTAGGCTTTGTTGTTGTACCCAGACACTAATTTCTTGATAAGGGTTTGCTTCCACCATTATTTTTAATTCATCGTTTTATCTGAGTGTCTGGTCTTCCTCCGGTCAATTCTTCAAGTCGAAGTTTCCACTACAAAAACCATTAAACCAAAAACGCACAGAAATGGGAACCACGTCGGAAGTCGTATTCGAAAATTACTCAAATTTTTCTCAAACTTCAACTCAAAAAAAGCTTTCATCACAAACATTGGACCATACAGGTTCGTGAACGTAAAAAATAAATTAAAAACATCTAACAATATAAACTATATGTATACATGAATTTATCTGTTGAATGAAAAAAATCACAACGTTTACTATTTTTATATAACGTGTATAAGGACAGACGCTGTAAATTAAATCGGGGATGAGAAGAACCAGTGTAGAATACTCGTAATATTGGGCTAGTACCGAGTGCTTGATGAAACAAATTGACAGCGCAGATAAATCACGTTCGGAGTGGTCGTGCGTACGATGACGCTAACATCGTGCACGGACTTCAGTAACTTTATAAACATGTTCCTAATGGAGGTGCATTAGCATTAGAGTTTTAATGAAGCATATTATAATTGTTATCTTGCTAGCGCTATGCATTTTCTGTAGATCAAAGATGAAATTAACTTTGTAACAATGTCCATATCGTGAAATGAATTAAAGATTAGTGTCATTAGGATAATTAATTAAATAAAAGCACTTAAAGTACAAAATAAACTACGAAAATAAATGAAATTAATTTAATTATAAAAAAAATAAGTAATACAAATGGAAACACGGGTATTTGGCAGAAATCAATCTATAGAAAAGGAAAGTAAAAGTAAAAGTTAGCATTTGATAATCAATTAAATGAGTAGATCAAATTTTACGTTTTTCAATAAAATAATTCCCATGTATCTACGAACTATAGTAGTAGTAATTTAATTAAATAATAATTTAATTTTAAATAATAATTCCCATGTATCTACGAACTATAGTAGTAGTTCGTAGATACATGGGAATTATTTTACAGAAAAGCGTAAAATTTGATCTACTCATTTAATTGATTTACATTAAATTGAATTACATTTAATTGAATACACAGGCAGAAAGCTAGGTACCTTACTTACCTAAAGCATTATAAAGCTGAATTAGCTATTAAGCTTATATTATTTCAAATTGCTATTAAAATCTTTTTAACCGCTAGTCAAGTAAATATAGTGGTTCTTAAAATACTTATTACAAAATCGCACACTCGAATGTCCACTTCCAATACAATTTTATTAACTCAATCGACCGAGATATGTGCATGTACGTCGGGTTGCAATACCTACTGCGAGCCGTAATCACCAGGTAGTTGTTTCCCAACTACCCGTTGTTTCGTACGTTTATTAAGCAACCATTAAAAACAATCTTTTCTGAGATTTATTGAAATTATATGCATGTTATATAGTTAAACATTTTCATTTATATAATTTCTTTATTAACTATAATTTTTATTCTTCTTTACATAGACGTTTGCTGTAGGGAGGATTTGCATTAATTGCCACTCATGGCAAGCTGATTGGCAATCACAGTACCATATACTTTTCACATTAGACGTAGCTGCCCATCACGTGTCTATGTATTTTGGTCCGGTATTTTTGAGATTAGTATTCTACGTTCTATTGGAAGCCTCATGACTTTCCAGGACACTTTGAGCGATTCTTACGTCACCTACGGAATGAGACGGGATTTTCTTACGTCGCTACCTAACAGCGTTATATATGCGAGTGTTTCAAAGTTCCATAAAATATTTAACTATAATACTTTATTAATATATTGAGAGCGATTGATGTGCCAGCAATGTGCACTACGGACAGTTGAAATTGTGTTTTAGGGGAAAGATGTTATATTTCCCTTACACCCTAATTACATGGCTGTCACCCTGCCTGTTCTCGGTTTTCCTTAGAATTGGAAGTTAAATAATATTGTGTATATTTACAATAAAATATATAAATTTTACCGAAAAGACGTTTTCCTGGGGGCATAGTACCCAATGCGCTGGGCTGCATACACAATGTTACATTGTGTGAAAGTTGCCTGATTGTGGTGCACCCTGCTGGGTGGTGGTAACAAACTAGACTCCAAATGAAAATTCATCGGAATCCGCCACGTACACGTCTCACATGGGGACAGGCATCATCAATGTAAGGGTATCATGCTGGGCAAAGAAATGTTTGCCTGTTTCCTGAAACTTATTTGTGATTTTCAGGCAAAACATGTTCTGTAGTCAGTTGTCATCTGCACACAATATACGTTTGAGTTCTCGGTATATAACCAACAAACACAGAAGAACAATCAATTCGGTTTATTACTTTATGTGATAAAACTGTGGAAGAAAGAGGGTTACGTTATTCAGCCAAACTTGAAAATAATAATAAATATAAATATACTAGTTTCGGCAGATCATCGGAAAGAAGAGTACCAATTTTTACGCTTATGTCAGGCACACAATATTCAAGATAATGGAACATTAGTTTAAAAATTATGCCAATAATTAATAGCAAAGTGTAAAGAGAAACATATTAATTTATTCAACTAACGACCTCAGCTACACGTTGTGTACCCAGCTGACAAACAGATGATATTCTGATGATCGAGTATTGGATAAAAATCATATTAATTGTAGATCGCTATATAAGTACTGACATTTTTAAATATGTTTAACAAATAATGATAAACTAAACATTCTGTATTATAATGAGCATGATATTCGGTAAACAGTGGATAATCTGAATAACGAACTGTCAAATATTACATCGGCTTTAAAATTTATATTTGTGTGTGTGTGAATGTGCTTGTGTGTGTGGGTGTGTACTATAGTACTAACACACACACATATACGTATACCTATAGTTCTAAAATGTTTCTTAAATTTTTAAAACAATTTGCTTTTGATCGTCTCTCATAAGGATCTCTACAAATGAAATGTCAACAAATAACAATTTAGATGCACGAACACAGACTAGTTTATTTTCAACATAAAATTATCGCAAGTACCCTCGAAAGCATCGAAGCAGTACCTTGTAATAAATTGTCTAGATATTGTGGTAACGAGTATAGAGTGTGCAGTCTCTACGGGTGCGTACTTTATTACGTTTGGTGAAACGATCTTCTTTACCAAATTATTATTTACGATCGTTTATGCTAATAAAACCAAATTGTTTTTATTACCAAACTAACCGAATATTACTGGACTGTCACAAAACAAGAAAAATATAAAGCCGTTATTTAATTTAAAAAGCATTAAGCACCTGGCAGCGTTCCTATAATTTTTGTATCCTTAAAAGCTTAGTTAGTAGAAAATTCGAAGGGATTTTTAGCCATCGTTAGATGGCCAGAGCCTTGTTTGTTTGCTAGTAGGGTGGGTTACTTTTTACTTTTTGGCGGTAGAAAGAGGTCAGAGGGTGGTGCCTACGTAGACGACTCCCAGGCAGAGAAAGTACCTACAAACCTAGTTAACCTTTAAACGAAAGGAGCAACTAAGGGAAAGGTCTTGTAAGTATAGGGTGTAAAACCATAACGTGGCGATGCTCGCCACTCACCATGTTATCTCTCAAACAGGTAAAGTCGGTTGTTGTAGTCCGTTTGGCAATGCTGAGTCTTGACAACTGGGAATCCGCATTCACTGCCTTCCCCTATACCCCTATCAGGAATAGACATAACAAAAATTTGTAAAACATGCAAATAATTACATATTCTTCTCGGTGAGACTCTGAAATCTTTAAAACCCACATTAGTGCTTATATTAAAGAAAAATCCCAGTTATAAAACCACCTCAAATAATACTTCGCAAGATTATCTTTAAATCTGTGCTCATGTTGTAAGACCGTACGTTTGTCACTCGCCATCAAGAAATTGCCGCAATTATTCAAGCTTAATGCCTTTGCTCCGCAAGCTGCGTTGGCTTACTTACTGACCGAGAGTATTTAACGTCAGTACGAAATGCCATAAGGTAAAACTTGCAAAATTGAAAGTGATACAGCGTGGGGATTTCTGTATCCATAACATCCATTCAATGGAGCAAATAGCCATTGCGTTTGAAAGGTAAAAATCAACTAGACTGAGTAACACAAACCTGTAGAGTACTGAAATATCTAAAATCCACACCGATGTTCCACCAAGGTTGTGGCTAGTCTTGTCTTCTAAACACCGAAAGGTTTTTTTTATAGGAAAAAGGATAAACGAGGACGCTGCACACCTGTTGGTAAGTGATTGCCGACGCCTATGTACATCTGCAACACCAGAGGAACTACAGTTGCGTTGCAGGCCTTTAAGGATATTTGGGGACCAGTTACGTTCACTCACCGAACGGGATACGTAGAACCACAAGATGCTTATTCTTCACACCGGTACTCTGCGAGTACATAGTACTACCCCGGTCGAGCTGGCCTATTTGAGCAGCAGTAGAAGCCGACGCTTGGCTCTTATCATGGAACGGACAACAATGCTTCGACTTCCTGGCACCGGGTGCGAGAAGTTTTCGGAGGCTATCCCGGCGATATGACGTGCCAACGGTCATGAGCCATCTGCCGAAAAATCGCAAAGGTCTTTTCATAAACTTGTTTGACTTCGCTTCATGCCAAACAGAAATTCTCCGTTCTCTGCCTACCCCATAAATGTAATAGCTGTGAATGCATATATTATATTTTCAGCGTTTTAGGCTGACCCCGATAAATTTCGACTTCTCTATTAATAATTTCTTAAATTAAATTTGTCAGACGTAATAAAATGGAAGAAAAATTTTAACTTTTCAAATGCTAATAACATGTTTAAAGATGGTGTGCATTTGATAATGATCTTATCTATGCATTTGGGAATGGCATTCGCCGCGCGACGAAGTAATGAGATTTAAGAAAATGCAAACGGTATTACGCGTCTACCTATAAGATAATTAGTATCGCTACCTCGCGGCATCTCATTTATCGTTCTCCACTGGGAGGTGGGTCAGTGAGCAGTAAATCTACCAACCTTAGCGCTCTTGTCTTTGTAAACTTGAAAATCTAATTACATTTACAGCCCCGCTCAGGTTCGGCTTTCTTCCTGAATTTGCATTTTCTCGTGATTTTGTCCCGTTTCGCTGATAAAACTCTTTTTATTTCGCAACTTTAGTAACATCACTTCTATCTTACCTCGTTTTTCAGTTTGCCTTGTACACACACCACTCCTTTCTACTGTGCGTATTTCATAAAACACAGAGACGAGTTTCATTGGAGGTGCGTGAAAGGTGAAATGTTTGTCGAACCGCCGCTTTATCTGCTTGAACAGGCTCAATAAAGAGCGTCTCAATGTTGTAAAGGCGTTCCAAACGCTTATTTGCATTCAAGAAGGCTTTACGAATGGGTGAGCAAGTGTACGGGAACGGCTCCGAAACGTTGGAGCACCGGTTTGGAGCGCTAGACTGAGAGCTCCCTAGGTAGTGATTAGACGTTACTAATACCATTTACTTTCCGACGCTCCTGACTCACGGACCGTTACGGGAACATCCGCTATTCGTTTCAGAGCAATTTAAAATCATATTTAAATTGCTGACTTGACTTTACGTTTCGGTTTTAAAGTAATAATCGCAACTATGTAAAGAAGATAGTAGTTGTAGTCACATTGTTGAATCAATATTATTAGGTATCTATTATGGACTAGTAGGTATTATTAAACTTTACTATTATAATGGTAAAATATAAACAGATATTTTTTTAAATGATTCTAATAAAATTTCCGTACATTTGTTACAATAGAGTCTACAAAGAGCTTACTTCGTTATAGGCGTGTCGTTCTGCTGTGGCTGTGATTGCCTATCATAAAGTCATAAAACATTTGAGCAAGCGAAAACATCAATCAATATGCTAGAAATTTTATTCCACTAAATTATATGTCGCTTAAAAATATATTAGATTATTATCTGATACAACTTTAAAAATTCATAATAATTATTAACATGCCAGAAACGACATCAAGATTGTTCGTCTCTGTTAACATGAAAACTGCCAACGTATAACTTTATCCGAAGTTGTGCTTTGCGGCTGACCGCCCGCCAGAACTTCCACTGCATTACGAGAAGTAAACCTGCAGTTAAGTGTTTACTTCGCACATTCCAAGGCATTGCGCCGGTAAGTTAGCCCATAAAAGCAGTCTGACTCAACCCTTGTATATTTACCTCACTACGAGATCATCTCTGCTGTCATATCACGTAGTTTGCAAGAGAAGCTTCTGCAAGGGCAATACTTCTGTAAACATAATACAGTTCCTGTAAGAATGTTTTCATCGTCTAAACATATTTTTTTTATATTTTTAACGGTAGCACGTCTGTCAAACATTAAGTATATAAATCGGTATTCTGGAGAGAATCTGGACCAGAGAAAGCCATTGAAAACTTAAGAAGACAGATGAATGGAACACGATGAGTGAGTGCATAAACGGAAATAAAGTTTTGCCATTATTTGTATCCTAAATGGAACATATGCAAAACTTGAGCGTTTTAAATTATTCGATAGTTAACTTGCTCTATCTTACCATTTCTACGTAGTCTAATTTGGAGTCTTCAAAGTCTTATTAAGCGGTAACAAAAAATATATTTCATTAAAATTGTTGCTAATCAAAAGTTAAAAATTCGCCCAGTACGGTTCAGAAAACAAAGCATAGCTCCTAGGTATACTGGCTTGGAATTTCTTTGATGGATGTTTATTACTTCTTTTAGAATTTTATTATCAAATATAAAAAGTAATAAATACAAAACTCAAACAATGTTTGCTCTGCGTTTTTCCGATCAGTGTTTTGTTGACTTGGTAGTGATTGTAGCAATTATTTACCTCGTCGCCTCTCCTTCGCAACCAGCATAATTTTAGCTTCCGTCCCTGTTCTAAACCGCTTTAATTTAATGCCAGCACTACAGTCGGCAAATTTTGTTGTTTCAACATTACAATAAAGAATGTTTGGCCCAATCCCAAGCTAAAGCAAATGAAATATTCAAGAAAATAGTAACTATACTAAGTTTGCATCTCACCTAAAAAATACTTTTTAGGCTGCTCGAAGGTGGAATGAATACCACCAAGCGTATCCAATAAGCGTACTAGTGATTCCCGACAAAGTGAACAACGTTCTTAACAAGGCAACAAAGTTTGTTGAGGTGGAAACAAAGCAGGCCACCTCCTGCTACTAACGAATGTGCTCAAGGATATTAATAACTTTCTTTATAGCTTCAGCGCGATCGTGAATTTATGATAATGTAAAGTTCTTACTGTCTGAGTCTCACCTACGTTTTGTAGCAGAATTATTCATGTTATTAAAAAAGCATGTCATTTTTTAGGATGATAGTTACTATGAATATTTTTCTATTATGTATTATTATAAAAAACTGTTATCTATATATAACCACACTCTAGATTGGGTGATTACTGGTGATCGACGGATCGACTTCCCGGAATTTCCCGCATCCACCGCGCGACCGCGCTTTGTGTCAATCTATGAGGGAGGCCATCGTTTAGCAGTATCTTTCAATGATGGTAATGATAGTGTGTAATTTTACTGTCTTATGCATCTCACGTGGTGCATCCTGCTAGGGAACTAACGAGGATCAGGCGACCAAACGATAGCAAAAATCCGTCTGAATAAGTCACTCTAATTCTAAGGCAGAATTTTAGCAGAGTAGCCATGAAAGAAAAAAGAACTCTTAACAAAAAGTTGGCAAAACAGTTATGAATGAAACAATCGTCTAAAAATAGTGAAAAAGACTTCTTTAATTTTGCTACTTATTTCGTTCTTTCGCAAACACGGCATGATAATTATAAAACTTAAGTCAAGTATTCACGGAAAAAAATTCTCCAGTAGGCGAGTTTGTGACAGGCGTATTTTAGAGGTCGATCAAAGCGTGTCGTGGAAGCATATTTTACTCATATTTTAAGATAAAACAAGTAGAAGCAGTAGTTCTAGGTAGTTTTTCTCAGCAATATTACTAGCTAAATGAAAAATCTATATTCTACGCGACCGAACGTCCTTAAGGAAGTATGGTGCAAACAAATCCAAATGGGAAAGTAAACTGCATGTGCATTGGACTATATTGATTGAGGTTCAGTTGGCCGCAATATGGAAGATTTGTTGAGAGTAACGGTTGAGCAGATAGCTCGAGTGGCCATTACAGATATCATGAGCTCGCAACGTTCGAGAACACCCTGTGTATCTACGTCTCACTTGAGATTCCCCTTGCCTCGCTGTATCTGGGCTATATATTCTACCGAAGCGTAATTGAAAGATTTATATGAGCTAAAATATCTTTGTCAGAAACATTTCGCGAGATAAATTCAAATATATTACTTTCCAGTAGCTTATTAATCTTAATGTTTTATTTCGCTCCAAAAGTTACGAGAAGTATAGGTAGAAATCAAAATACATTCGGTTGCAATACTGATTTTAACACGGTATCATTATAGCTCAAAAAAATGTTAATACTTTGTATCAATATATGACTGTAATATACTTTTAACATTGCTGGACTAGATACATTTTTACAAATGTACAAGAACACGACTCTGTACAGAAACCTGTCATTACATACTTATCATAAATAACGTTTACACCACTTACTATCAAACGACTGTGGTCAAGAGATAACAAGTTATGAAAATGCAGAAAGTAAATACGTAATTACAAAATCGCAAATTTAACTTTACCAAGCCCGCAGTTCATTAAAGTAGCAGCCTCTAAATGTCCCACTGCTAGGCATAGCCTTGTCTCAGTATTACTGGGATTTTAGAGACAAGAACGTTCCGCCACGCTACTCTGCAGCGGTTCACTGATTTCAGAAGTCCTCTTATATTTACTGCCGAGTACGTGGTAAGTTCATCACTGAATTGCCATTAACAATTTTAGAGATGCTGGCAGCGGAGCTTCATACAAAAAAATCTAAGCTCTTAACAGCGACTGTGTAATATACAGCCAACTGAGATGCATTGTCTTGCATTTATTCGAATATATGATAGGAACGAATGAAAAGTAATATGCGGTGCTTGCGGTCTCAAATATGTTACGACTCATTTTATACTTGTAGATTTGTTTCTGGAAATGGAAAGACAAAAATGTTTCGACTATGTACAATCATCATCATAGTTATTGCAGCCTGTCATAAGTCCACTGTTGAACATAGGAAACCTTTTGTTTTTCGGTTCGGTTGTCAGTTCTGTGAGCAGTGATATTCCGGTCATTCCCAATTCAACTTTCTGATCTTTACGGTTTAAGTTCTACTGCGGATAATATCGTTGCATGATTTTGAATATTTATCTATAAATAGTTTTAAACAAAGTCACAATTCGCGTTTGTCTCTGCATTCGCTTATAACTTCCCAACTTGTATGTGGATTCAATGAAACCTTCATTTAGGTCAGTCCACGTGAAGTGTTTATATGTATAACGAATTCACATTTAGTATATAAAATATCGACAATCAGTAATCAAGTCGGCAAAAAAAAGTAATTTCCTAGTGTTTACATGATTTAAGCTGACTAGATCATAATAGATATGTTAAATTAATGACCACAGATGAAAAAGGTATAAAAAAGGTAAAATATTTTAAAATTTGATTAAAAATGGCTTTCGAAACCATTTTAAATCCAGAAATGTTGTCCGTAAAGAAACTATTTAGACCTCATGCGAAGCCGGGGAAAGTTTTTAGCGTTGCCGCCCTTTAGGGTATTTGGGAGATGAGAGGAAGTATGAGGATGGAGATGGGGAGGGGGAGTGGGCCTCCGGTTACCTCACTCGCCGAAAAAAACGTAGAAGCTTAGGTATCTACTTTACGCCGATATTCTGCGAGGTCGTGGTACTAACCCGGTCGAGCCGGCCCATTCGAGAAGCAGCTCAAGCCGTCTCTTGGCTCTACCACGTCACATAATCGTTTTCATTTAAAAATCAATCGCATATTATTTATTTGTATAAAGAAAACACTGTTATCTTGTTACATTTTGATAGTAGTGTACTATAAAACTCGATTAACGATTAACTAGAAAAATGAATTACTCTAATTGGTATTAAATATTTTGTAATATAAAAATGTGTACGTTCGTCACTGAATGTGTAAGAGATACATCAACTAATACCGTCTTATGGGTGTCATAAATCCACTGAATGAAATAGCAACCAAATCCAATCAAATAATTAAAAAAATATTACGACATAAGAAATACATTTAATATTTTTTTTACAATCTATCTCCTTTTCATAAACAGGTTCCTTTGATGGAATGACGAAGAAGAAATAGGTGATAGAAACTCTGCAGGTATCCGCTGGAATACGCAGGTAAGAGGTACAGGTGGTACCTATCCAGATGACTCCTAGGTAGAAAAGGTGGTAGATACCACCTAGTAAAAATTCAATGAATCTACAATGATCCCGATTATAAATATCCAAACCGGCGACGGGTAGTATGTCTCGAGTTTATCATTCCGCCTATCAACCGTGGCAATTATTTATAGCGATATGTGCAAATTCCCTGCAGTGGACTGTAGATGAACTGATAACATACTTTTTTTTAATTATTGCTTAAATACAAAAAGATATCCAATAAAAGTTAAACGGTTAAAGGATACTACACATAAAATCATGAAAACTATTCATCAACTTTAAAATATGTGCAATTGAAATATTTATACACCATGAAAAGAACGTTAAAGGTATCTATTTCATAAATTTTTATAAAAGAATCGTAAGCGCCTACTTGAGGGTAAAAAAAGACGCGTTATTGATAGCACCAAAACCGGAATGTTTTTGTAGGAACGGCTAAAAGCTATCGCAGACATACAGTGACTGAATTTGACTTTTCTCTACGTTGCCATACTATAATTATTACTATGATACGGAGAACCAAGAAAATATTATTTTGGCTAATATAAGTCGTTTGCAGCGTGTGGTATCGATGTTAGAGAATCAAGGACAGTAGAATAAATGGAACCGATTGGTTAAAAAATAACTTTTATTAACTATTATTCCAGTTTTCATATTTTTCATAGTAATTGAGAATAATAACAGTCTTTACAATATTTTTGTTGCTTGTATAAAATTTAAAATGTTTGTTCTAATGATTCCTACAGAATTATTTAAATAGCATTGCCTTTTCTAGATAAAAATATTCGTCGTTGTATACAGGTGAGCTCGCGGGAATCGCTATTTCGCGCACGTTCGACATCCGATAAAAGTTTCCACCACAATCACCTAAGAGCTCAGCTGTCAGGAAATAAACGTATATCGGTTTTGTTCCCACTGCGTCCTTTGACCTCGAGTTTCTTAGATTGTTATTAATATATACAGATGTTGAAGCACTTTTATACATATCTTTCTTTTTATTTGTTATTCTGAAAGATGCATACATTATTTTGTAATTCTTGTTTCATCTTATTATTATTTGATCCGATCTGTATAGATTGGAATTATATCATTGGGATATAATATATAGGATCAGCTGAAGGTAACCCGAGTTGACTATGACATCTGGACGTCTAATACCACAGTCTCCTCGTGGAGCACTCGAAACATCGGGAATATAAAGACAAAATTAAACGCGATAAAATCCGTAAATGATAGTTTAGTTTCAAACGAGTAGTATTTGCGTAAATAATCATTTTATTTGTATTTTGTTCTTCTTCCTCATCAGCCTATATAAGTACACTGCTAGACATAGGCCTCTCCAAGAAAACTTTTGTAAAAGCTACCATGTATTTCTTGATAGGTTTGCCAATACCAGAGCCGTGATAACCTAGTGCACAGGGCGTACCTTTTATAGAGCTCGAATGACCTTTCGATACAAGATGGCAGAACAACTATAAGTCCCCTTTTAGTGCTGAATTTACCACGTGCGGTGAAGAAAATATAGTGAGGAAAAAAAGGTTATATTGAGGATATGTGAAGTTCGCACATCCGCACTGGAGCGTTGCAGCTCTTCCCGGTTCCAAAACCCAAGTGTTTGAGAAGGAGGCCTTTTTCCAGCAATAGACGTTTACAAGCATTATGTTTTGATAATTTAGATCCTTCTTTTGTCCCGATAAAATGTAAGAATAACTGAACAAATTTTATATACAATTATTTGTTTCTTTCCAAATGACGCGAACATTAAAACTTTAGTAAAATTTAAACCCCCTAAAATTTCATTATTTTCCACAAATTTAAATATTTCTCCCCTGCGGGGCATAAACTGGATGATTTGGCGTAATCGCAATGCTTGATACCGGGTGGCAAGGGCGGTACCAAAGCAGGGTTTATCTAAGACGTTGACCGTCACCTGTCACCTGTCATTTGTCTAAATTAGGTCTATGATACGAGTATAAGAGATGTTTATATCGCCATCCACAAGAGAACGATATAATTCTGCTATGTGTGATAAAGGAAAACGAAGGAATTCATCAACTTTTACGAAACTTCTCTGTAGTTTTGTTAATTGTCTGATAGTTAAAACAATGCCGTGTTGTATCGGCGTAAGAATCTGCTACCCTTCTACCGTGGGTGTCGTAAGAGGCGAGTAAGAGGAAAGCTTTGAAAATAGCAATACCTACCAATAGATGGACGGAAAACGATCTCTAAAGATCGTAGTGCGATCGCCAATGCGCTTTTTTAGGGTGGCGATAAGGGCAAACCTTTCTTATGGGAGAGACCAGCAGTGGACTATTTACAGGCTGTTTCGATAAGAATGATTTGAGGTAACACCTCATTCTTTGTGTAAATCAAGATATTAATGTTAACAAAAATAATAATATTTGATTACTAAAAATCAATTTGCAATGGATCGGCGGAATCATACTATTAAATTTCGTAAATATGCAGACAAAATGCACACATGTATTCGTTTATTTAATACTGCACGAAGCCAAATAGTGGGGCCTAGCCGAATAAAGCTTATATATATATATCAAAATGCACTAATAGTTTAACCAAACAAAAGGTGGTTACAGTAAAAAAAATCAAAAATACACGTTTGAAAACAGTTAGGTAAACATAATAATTCACCGTGTTATTTCCAAGACCAATTATTCTTGCAGGAATTTATAATTTCTTTGAAAGATACTGTTCTGCGTTGTAAGATCTTCTGCTGATTACTCTTTCAATAAGACACGGTCATTTAGCTAATGAGCGCACTCTAAAGTAAATAACTTGAACAAAGTCTACGTCAGTGAGATTCAGTCAACCTCTGGTTTTCATCTAGTCACAGCGACTAGTTGAAAATTAAAAAGGAATATTACAGGGCTACGTTCTTTAGTAAAGTTTTTTCTTATTTCTACTTGGGAACTATATAATTAAATGGAGTCTTTTAGGTCACTGATTAAAGTGAATGTTTCGGTGACAGCAGTAACATACATTTATTGTACTCGTATACCGAGTTTAATATTAACATTTTGTAAGACAATAGTTACGATAGAATATAAATTAATAAAAATATACTTCAACAGAAACGCACTTTATTAAATTTAGTACATAAAAATGACGGAAACTTCAGATTCAAATTGATGTATGTATTGCTGACCGATTTCGACAACGACAACAGCTTCCGATCATTCTCGCAGTTGGCGATTGCGCAGGAGATACTATAGTGCCGCAAGTGTATGCGCCACAGTGGTATTCCCTAGTCTTTACCTATCTGTATGCGATATAATTCATATAGAATAAGATAGAATGAAGCGTCAGATGCTGTGTCAGAGACACCAGACACTACTGAACACGACCAAACTCGAAAACCAATAATTTGTGTTTTTGCAGAAATATTGGCTTTGACTGAGACGTCTTATACCGCGACCACATGGTATTAAGTACAGATGTAAGACTTATTTTTAGCCGCTTTGACGACACTCGTTATATCTTTATCTCGGATAGGCAACCGACCCAACTCACCTACTATTTTTATTTCAAACATCGTTTTACGCCCAAATACTTTTATATTACTCACGTTCACGTTGATCGTCGGCTATGTATGTATATATTTGCCGTATGACGAACGAGTAACACTGCTGCCAAAAAACTTAGTATCCTCTCGGGGTAGGACGGTACTTTACATCGGAGCAGCTCTTAAATCTATACAAAGCTCAAGCTCGCTCTTGCATGGAATACTGTTCCCACCTCTGGGATGGTTCTGCTAAACATCACCTTGATGCTTTGGACTCGTTGGAGCGCCGAGCGAAGAGGATCATAGGCAGTGACTCACTCACTAGAGGCAAATCTTCTAAGCCTCGAACACCGTAGATGAGTGGCCTGCCTCTCGGTTTTTTATCGGATACATTTCGGAGAGTGTACGAAGGTTTTGCATAACCTGATACCCACTTCCCCTTTCCATCACCGAACGACTAGACGCGGCGAGCAGTTCCACCCTTATGTTGTAGACATTCCTCCATTACGCACGAAGCGGTTTGCCTCTTCTTTCTTTATGCGGACGGCTAAGGAGTGGAACTCTCTGCCGAGGTCAGTCTTTCCGGAAAACTATAATCTGGATATCTTTAAGGCCAAAGTGAACAGACATCTAGGCAAGCGTGTACCATCCTAGGCCTCATCTTCGCCTTCCATCGGGCAATATTGAGGTCAAACGCAAGCCTATTTTTCATAAAAAAAAAAAAAGTTCAGATTTCTTGCGTGACACTATGAGTCGATCTTGCGTATTTTACAACTGTCAACTGGTCAAGGTGCGACTCAAAGTGTTATAAAGAAGACGTTTGTCCTGGGGATCTATGCCCCAGACATGTCATAACGCAATAATATCCGAGAAGAGTTTTGAGATATGGTAAAATTCACACTAATAAAATGTGAAGAGAATGAGAATATTATTATGTATTGAGATTTCAATTTAATTTTGATGTCTTGAAAAATTTACTAGTTATGAGTCTGTATTCGGAACGTTTGGGGATAAACTTTGGATATGGGTGAACTTTCGCTATTCACGGTGAGTTTGGTCAAAAATCTTCTTGCTACGAATTATGTTATATATTACGAATCTAATCTGTACATCGTAGAGGAAAAGATAAAAGAAAAGAGAAAAATAAGAAGTATGATAGTCTTCACATTTGTGAATGGAAGAATGAGGAAGAAAATCTATGATTTTTTACTGAGTATGTACATGGTTTTATGTTTTGAATTTTGAACAACATTGTAAATAGTCTCATAGAAATTACAAATATGTTTAATAAAATTGTAACAACGTTCCGCGAACACGGTGGAACTATCGTTGTGAGCGGTAGACTCGAGTGTGTCATGCACGTTTGAAAACCTTTGCTCACAGCGGTATTATGTGGTGGGTTAAAATGGTTGAGGAAGGCAATGGCTGCCACATGTGTCATGCTTGTGAACAGGCGCTGCTTGTGTGGGCTGGTCAGATCGAGTGCAAATCCTGCATTAGTATTTTTTTAACAGACTTTTTTTAATATCAAATTTTATTTTAGAATATTCTTTAATTGCCTGTAAGATGCCTGTAAGATGCCTGTTGATGCTTTTTATTTTATGTTGTTTTATTTGGAATGTAAAATACCTGTTAAAAAATTAAAAAGGGCATACCTATGGAATTTCTTTAGCCTGTTTGTTCTCATCCAGAGAAAACTCATTACAAAAGGACGGTAAACTGTAAAAAAATACCACTGACAAACGAAATTTAAATACTCTTACGTCAAGTAAAAAAAATTCATTCATTCATTCAAATACACGTGAGGTAAACACTGGAGGTAGCATTTATAATTTGTAATAGTTGTATAATTTGTTTGTTTGTAAAATAAATCAATAAACTTTGGTATTCCACTCACGTACCCATTCTAAGATAAGTTTCAGGCACAATTACCTGACCGCTCGGGCGACAGGAAATATATTGGCATCTCTTACAACATCGCGAACTTTACGTTCTGTAAGCACTGTGCCGTCCTCTATAAACATTAAATTCATAGTCTGTTTTTAATAGCCAAGAGGTTTGAAAAAAAATTTAAAGTAAAACGCTCAGAATTTTTTTTATTGCAAGTCAGTCAACTGTGTATGAAGTGTCCACTTGCTTACTTCTCTGAAGATCGGATCCGCAAAAATATTCCTTTATATTTTTTTATAACGATTATTAACGTATTTCATAAACAAACTTTGAAGAAAAACACGAAATGATTAACGAGTTTTTATTTATCTTACAAAGGCACAACATATTTCGATCAAATATTGTTAAAAATGTAATAAAATCAAAGAAAAACTTTTAAAGTCCCACCCTAATGGACAAAAGGCCATCGATCAAATGACAAAGAATTTTTTTCTCAATACACAACAATTGATGGGTTCTAAAGAATTGTTCTGAAAAGTTGAAAAGTTATTCTAGATTTATACATTTTATCAATAAATAAATGCTCTTATCTTAGTTGGAAGATTTTATCTCGTCGCCGTAGCAGACAGTAAAGCTGGTTGACAATCGAAGTGGCAGAGTTATAAAAACTATTTAAAATTCTAGTGCCATTTAAGGACCCTGTTGAAAATTGTTTTTCTTCGAAATAATAACATGGCCCAGGTACGGGCTGAATCCGCAAGCGATAGAACACTTAACAATAGCCTTATAATCGCGTTGTAATATATAGCGTTATTCGTTATAAGAACAATTAAAATAATACCCTTGAACTAAAATTCTATACTTAGATAATTTATATTTGGTAATTGACTTAGAAAAAGCCGGTATGTATGATGTTTAAATTAATATCGAAGCGCCGCATCCCTGTATTTTCTTTCAGATCTGTTTTAATAATTGTTTACACCTACCATTTAATTTCCTCCATCAACCGGAGTTGACTGGTAGATAATGTTACAAGACATTAAGTTCGCTCTTTGTAGCCCTTATCATAAGGCTTAGCTGTAGACAATGCGGAGTAAATATGTAAGAATAAGATTCCAGCCTTTCACTTTACTTTCGCAGCCCATAGCTTTTAACAGTATTAACATCTACTTGAAGAATAAACACTAAAAATTATTCTTGTTGTATTCGTAATACAGTTAGCATCCTATAAATAACTTGCATAATCGTCCAAACCCAGAACAATCAACTGCAGGCTATTTAGATGTTTGTAATGGGATAGGAGTTAGCGTAAATAATATTTGACAGCTCCTAAATCAGCTTTTTATCTAAACGGGAAACGAAGAATCTAGACATTTCAAACGCATTTTCAAAGAAAATTTTAGGTTCTAACTCTTACGATCTATAATCCAATATTTTATGTTCAAAATATCACTAATAGGATGAACATGTAAATAAATATAAGTGTCCGCCTAATTAGTATATAAGGAGGAATATACCAAACTTTTCTCAATATATCAAACTCATCTGCACTCGGTGCACCCCGCTGGCAAACTAATAAGACTCTGACGGGAAATCCATCCGGTTATGCAGAACCCAGTAATAGGGAGTAGCATCATTGGCTCAAAGATATCGGCACTGCGCTCACCAACTCGCCTAAATCGGCAATTCTTCCAAGCATAACATGTTAACATCAGGTGGCGTTTTCATGGAATGGTGCAATGTTCAGGACTCGCTAAACAAGCTTATAAAAAAGAAAATGCATGAAATATATATTTTTGTATATACACTAGATGGTTTTCCAAGTAACAATGACTTAAATAATGTAAAATAAATATATTTAAATATATACTTTGTTGCTGACTAATCATCCTAACACGCAAATTCTACGCTAGTTAATTACAATTTCTCTTGAATCACCACAGTATTCCTTCGACTCAGTTCCAGAGCAGAGCTAACACTGAATGCCTTTGTATACAGAGGCTGAAACATATCGCTATCTTTCTAAAATCGAAACAGCTAAGAGTTTTAGAAAAAAGTCGAGAAAAGGCAGTTTCGGTGAGCCGCAATATCAGGGCCCCTCGATTTCGGGATGGAATACTTCAGGCGGCTTTCGTTCGATCGCAATCTCTATGCTAACAGCTTGCGATTCTGATCTTCGTTTAGCGGAATGACCGCAGTCACCCTAGTTCCAGTAACGCTTATTCCTTACACGTTCACTCCCCAAAGTTTTTATGAACAGAGTACAGTCACCTCTCGATTAGGGTTTTTATATCGGAAATATTTTAAATTTGACTAAAATTGATTTAAGTCTAAAGAAAACATATTAAAAACAAGATAAGTTTCGTTAAAATGTGTCTTCGCACAAAATTAAATGTACAAAATTTACAAACTACGTTTTTATAAAACAATAAGTTACCTGATATAAAATATAAAAAGTGGCTCGTAATTTTAATCTATATAAGTTTTTAATATCACGAAATATGAGAAATTTTATGTTTTAAAAAGTAATAACTTGTATAATGTTTTATAAAAAATTTGACCGTAATAATTTTACGTGTAAAATCTTTAAAGAAATAGTTTCGAGGCGTTGATTAAAATCTGCTCGATAACATTTTTAAAAATATAATTACTAAACATAATTACTTTGAAGCCTTTTTAAAATGTGGAGTGTTCGCGTAAATTCAAGAAATCATTACTTTGAAGTCGTAAGGCATAGTCAGACATGTGAAAGTTGAAAGTCTTAGCAAAGATACAGATATAACTAATTTTTAAATAGTATAAGAAAGTCGCAATCAGCATTTTTTTGTGTATTTATTCATAACTCCTTAACGTGAACTTCGAGACGGTTTTTCCAATCTATCCGCGTGAAGTCCATGCGATGCTATAATAGCATTTAAAAATGAAATACAAAAATATGAAAAGAGGTAAGACACGTGACCATGACAGCCTTGGGGTTGAGCATCTGGTGTTCGATGGTGAACACTTACCAAGATATATCTTGTACAACCTGTGTAGCAAGTAGCAATGCTACTTGCTACCAGACCTAATAAATTTCAGTCTTTCCTATTATTAAAAACAAAACAGTGTTTTGTTTCTTTCTGCTAATAATTGTTGAACTATATCTTTAGCTAATGTTTAAGCCAAATGTTTATTTCTATGGCTTTCTGTGAAATAAACTAAAAAAATACTGAATTGGCTAAAGATCCAATGAAAATTATTATTAAAACTTGTCCTAGTTCCACAATAATTTTTTTTTCTATGTTCCCACATTAATAAAAATAAATTATTATGGACCTAGTACATGTATTAATATAATTTCCATTGTGATCAAATTACACCAAGTGGCAACAATCGCAAGTAAAAATATACCTAAGAACTTATTTATATGATATAACAAACAAATTAATTGTATAAAGAGGTCTGATGCTGATGGTCTGAGATCTGATGAATATAAACTGAAATGTGGTGTGAGACAGAGACAAACCTCGCCACCACCATTTAATTTATATATTAATAGTCTAATGAAGTATACTAAGACATGCTTTAGCATAAAAAATAAAAAAAACTGTTTTAATGGTATCAAAGTACAAGAATGGGCCTTCCTTTATTCCTGATATAAACTTAAATAATCCAAAGTTGAATTATGTTTATAAATTTAAATATCTTTAACTTAACCAAACCACAAAACCAAAGTCTAAATGATGATGATGACATAGATAGGGAGAGAAAGGTAATGACGTTGCGAGGCAATATGCTGGTTCCAAGGATCAGTTCTGACCAAGTTTAAAAATAAAGTTGTCAAAGCGTATAGTCAGTTATCTGCAACGATCGTGCAATGTATTCAAAGTGCAATACAACAATGTGTTTAGAGCTAGTTTGTTCAAGCTTTCTGGATACAGAAGTGCAGAAATCAAAAAAAGGTAAAAAATTCTGCCAGGGTATTATTATTGATTAAGCGTGGTACGGGCCGGCTGGACCGGCTTCGTCGAATCTTATAAAAAATTTAAAAACTAGACTAAAACTAACTAAAAGTACTAACTACCTAAACTAAAAGCTGGGCATCTGCAGCTCCAGAGGAGCTGTAGATGCCCAGCCATAGAGAGGATAGGTCCGTACCTTCAAAACTACCGAGGCATCGAAAATAGATAACCTCTCTGTCGCATACACTAACTCTGGCTCGAGACACCAAGTTCCAGTCTGTGCCCCGAGTAGAGGAGATAAAAGGTATCGACCGGAAAATTTATCTGTGTCACGGTAAGATATAGAAAGCCTTTTTTTTATAGAAGAAGTGGGCAAACGAGCGTATGCCTCACCAGATAGTAAGTGATCACTGACGCCCACGAACATCCACAACACCAGAGGAGCTACAGATGCGGTGCCGGCCTTTAAGGAAGGAATAGGCTCTTTTCTTGAAGGTCCCTAAGTCGTAACTGTTCGGAAATACCGCTGGCGACAGCTGATTCCACCAAGTTGAAGTGCGTGGCAGAAAATTTCGACTAAACGCACTGTGATGGAATGCCAACCATCTAGGTGGTATTGATGGAACTTCGAATGGCCTAGTTATGCCGTTTTAATAAAATTTCATATAAATGGCGCTAAGGTTGTAGTGTAGTCCACTGATATTACAGAGCCACGGCGAGGGCGGCAGGAGAACGTAGTTTTGGAACGTAGGATGTACACAGAAAGGGATTTTGATTAAGACACGACAATATAACAATAATTTGTCTAAACTAAGCGTTAGTTTAGACATATTCTAATCAAATATTGTAATGTTCTTTACTTCAAGAATTAAGTTAAGATAAGAAATAAAAATCATATGTTTGCTTAAATGAAATGGAAACCTAAATATGACGACAGATTAGATTTACATCTGCCTTTTATTACTTATACAGAAATAATTCGTGAAACAAAAAGAATGAGGGGTCAAAAGCAGATGGTCCGCTTTTATAAAAATGTTGGAGGGTTGTGAAATATGACACACTGTTATTTCTTCGCACACCCGGTCAAGAGTTATTGCATTCCATTATACGTTTTCTCTATCTAAAGGAAGCCATTTTCACTGAGGGAGAACTAAACTGTCTAAATTTTCGCTTATCATTTTATCGTGCATAAAAGTATGAAATTGCATAATATATTTATCATTTTGTACTAATAACGTTTAATCAAAATCAAGGAAAAATCTACAAATCCTATAAACTTGGAATTTGTCTTTTTCCTTATATTCGATACTAAGAAAGGATATTCTGTCATCATATCAATTTATCCCCAAAGAGGAGAAAAGAGGTATGTTTGAGAGTCCAGTATATCTGAAGTTAGAGTAATTAAGATCGGGATAAGTAATTTTTGAAAAAGTACTTAGGCTATAGAGAATAAAAGATTGTATAGATTTTTTATATTTTTTTGACTTGTAACTTAATATTAATCGTCATCAAACATATTTGATACGAATTTCTAATTAGAAAGGATTTATTTCGGAATATATAAGGAAAATTTAAAAAAAATTGCAAAGTAGCACAAATTCCTCGCGTATTAACTCGAGTGTAACAGCTAATTCTATGTATAAGCACTCACACCTGTCACCCATTAGCGTATTTTATTTTGACACAATTCAGCTTAGCCTATTGGGCTTTCAGAACCTGCTTTTTGCCTTCAATGAGGTAGAACGGGTGACGAAGCACTCCACACAGAGAGATATATATATTTATATATATGAGATATTCACGACTTTCCTTTAGTCGGCTCATATCACATCAACAAGAAGAAAGAATAGTTAAATTTTACGACATTCGGTGTGGCATTCTTAATTTTGATGATTGAGAAATTAATGAAATAATAATATCAAAAATGTTAAAAAGGTGGATTTTTCGTACTTTCTACCACCCGCTTTTTGTAAACAGAATAGAGTTTTTAAAGCATAAGTACGTCCGCAGTAAAAAAAATCATATTTAAAGAGGCTATTTAAAAAAAGAAAGCCACAAATTATCAATATTCTACAGTAATTTTACATCTTGTTAATATTTTAAGTATGGTTCTTACTCAGTCTCTCCTAAAATACTAAACGAATTGATAATGTCATGGAGAAGACATTGGATACTTTTTAGATCGACCAAAAGTTCCCGTAAGAAAAAATAATTCAGTCGAACGTAGCTACAGACAGTCGTCATCATAGGTTTAAACCATTCAAGTTTAGGAGACTAATAATTTTTTACTAAACTAAAAATTGTTGAGGAAGAAAGGTTCTCGATTGACTAGCTGGTACAGGCAAACGCAGTGTGCGACTTTTCCACAAGGAGTGAAACAGGACTTGCACATCAGCCTTGCACTGTGTTGCAGGAAGTCGATGGATGCAATTGGATCAGGACCGTACTTTGTAGTTACATATTGAGTATGTCTATGTTCAGCTGTGCACTTGTGACAGGCTGATATGATAATGAAGATTACAGACTTATAACCCGTAGAATATTAACTACAAAAATAAGTAAAGTAATAGTTATACTGCTACACACAATTTAAATTTAAAACAGGCCAGACTAGTTAAAGTTTCATACAATTAAAACTGTCATGTGCATCAAAGTATATCAAATGATAACATTGACTACGTATGACAAACGCAACTTATCTACATAATTACAAACTTGCTAAACCCCACAGGCTTTAAACGAGCGCGCCGTTGGCCGATCCTTTTCGACATAGCAAGCTGCGTGAGAGATTGACAATAGAGCCAGTGGCTTGGAAGGGAACACCTTATCTTTACTACATTGTGTGTCCCAAATCACATGAAACGCGAGTGCCTCTGGCTATGAACAAGATTCACATTCATAATAAAGATTAAGTAGAACGTTTTACAGCATTTGCTTTCTACGCCATGAAATGTATTGCAATTTACACCTAAATTCCGATACAAAATGTAAATAAGGCTGAAATAGCTTTCGTTTAAAAAGCTCAATGGCAAAACAGTTACGTGGCGCTTTTGCTCTATTTTCGACTTAACTGTAGTTCGACGGTCGTTAAACTGTCAAATTAGACCAACTCGCCTTTACTGTCATTCGAACAAGAAAAAGTACAATTTTCTTTCATGGTATTGCTGAAAGTTTTGACTTTATCGTTAACCTAATCGCCGCATTCTTAAATCGTTTATGTAATATCTACATTATTTTTCGATTTTTATTAAAATTTAAAGATGAAATAACCACATAAGAAAAAATAACCAGTAGAATGTTTTATTTTATATGTTTTAAATACTGCACTAACTTTTTTAAATACCTAAACTAAAAATGGGTAACTAATAAACAAGCGAGAAATTTATCTACCGTCTTTAGAAGGAAACTCAAGGTAATTAATACATTAATATAGTATCCGATGTTTGTAGTCGAAGCCATTCATGTTCTAACTATATAAAACTGATATCTACGATATATGAAATTTGACACAAACGTTGAGGAATAGAGTTTCATGGAAGATTTTAAAAATGGAATACCTACAATATTTCAGCCTTCAAATCTCAATAAATCGTCTAGGCGTGGTAACGAGCTCACTGCGGCGTAGTCTCTGCGGATACGTATTTTATTGGATTCAGTGAAACGTTTTTCAGGTCCAAAGGATTATTTACGAGCGTCTGCGCTCCGCGCTGCAGAAATGCAGATGGACACAAAGCATAAGCACTTCTACCTACTCCTATTCATACTTGAGTAAAATGCAAACTAAACTATTTGAAACGTCGTGTTCACTCTTATTAGGTAGCTTAACAGATTGAATAAAAGGTGCTATTTAAATCGCGCTAGAGATTTAATTGAGCTAGTCAATTTGTAATGCATTTTTTTTAATAGTATTGTTTATTAATAGAAAAAACTTGCAAAGCAAATATTTTTTTTTCACAATACAACTTTGACAATAGCAGGGTAGTTATGGGATCTGCCTCCGAATTAGAAAGCTTAGAAAGCCTTCCCCCTATGGAGAGCTTCTATCGCTACGTTTTTTTATCTCTTATGTACAATTTGTATCCTCGGCCTGAACACTAAAATGGCGACAGACATCTGTGGCGATGTTTTAAACAAGCTCTGGTGAAAACTGGGCTAGCACGACTAAAATAAATATTTTGACCTCAGTCCATCCTAGTATTGAATATATAGTTGTAAGAGCTTATTCTTATATATACGAGTATTTATTTAACTTTGCCATTAAATTTAAAACAGTACTTTCTCGGTTTCTAAGTTTAAATTCTCTTGTTTTCGTATATATTGTCGGTCTCACGGTATTAAAGTGCAGTCACAGGTGGTACTCGTGATTAATTGGCCTCGAGGGAATGGCGATGCGCCCAAACTATTTATTTATAGGTACGTCGTGTAAGTCTCTGTTGTGATCGGAAAGATTTCCGTGTTAGATTTGCATGGGGAAGATATAAACGTATTTTCTATATTTCATTTATTTGTTTCGGCTAGTAAACTACATTTCCAACTATTTTAATATTAGATATTCCATTAAATCGTTCCATCGTGAATTTTCTTCTAGAAACTTTGCAGCTGGTACTTTAAAAATTTATGAATAATTAGTAAACTCGTAGGAAACTACCTAATTAGTCTTGCTGCATTTTATTTCAGTAATTTTATGTTCAGAATTTTAAGCAAAATTACCAAAATCGGATAAATTTGTTTTGGTATCTTAACTAACGCAGTTTCACCTTTTTAGTTTCTGTTCCTTCGCATTGTGTCGTTTTTCAGCAAGCAACGGCACAGGTGGTGGCCGTGATTAATCAAGGCGGGTGTAAGCACTGTCCTATTTATATCTTGTCGAAAACAGCCACTGTCCGTAGGTAGTACGCCTTCTGCTCTACGGTTCTGTAACCCTCTGGTTAATCTACGAGTTTATCATTTGTACCTTAACATTTTTTTAAAGATTGGTAATGTTACCTGTCTTCATTAAGAAATAGAAATACTCAATTACATTTTAGGGTAGCATTTTTTTTAAACAAGAGAAGATGTTTAATTACATTTTCGTTTTATTTTAGTGGATTAAGTGTCGCAGCAATTAGACCGTGCCGGATATTTAGACTGCAGAGCCTTATTTATAGTCTGTAGTAAACCCCAGGCGGTACCGCCAAGTTTCTCCCTAAGGTAACAGCCAATACATGCAAATTCATTAGACGAAAATTTGCATGTTTATTTCGAATGATTAAAAAGATATACATATATTAGATTTACATAAAATAAATCGAATATGTAGAAAGAAAGAATTTTGAAAAATGTGAATATACATTGAAAAAATATTAATATAAAACTTAAGTTAATGTATTAGATCGAGGAAAAAGTTTTTTCGTGTTTTATAAGTAAAAAATTGCAGTAAAATATTTTTGGTTCTACTCTTTGTATCTGGCTGGTTTTGATACTATTAAATAGAATTTTTAACGTTTTAGAGCCAAGCGGCGGCTTGAGCTGCTGATCAAATGGGCCGGCTCGAACGGATTAATACCATGACCTCGCAGAATACCGGCGAGAAGTAGAGGTATCTTTTGCGTCTGCGTTTCGTTCGGTGAGTGAGGTAACCGAAGGCCCACTCCCCTTTCCCATTCCACTCCTTATACTCCCTACCATCTCCCAAATACCCTTAAAGGGCGGCAACGCTCATATAGCTCCTCTAGTGTTGCAGATGTATGTGGGAGACGGTAATCACTTACCACCAGGTGAACCAGTTGCTCGTTTGCCGCCTTTCGCATAAAAAAAAAGATCACATTTAAAAAAAAATAAAAATTGTTTCCTGCCATTTTTCAATTGTTTTTCTGCCGCCAATTTTTTTTTATTTTTATAGAAGAAGGCAAATGAGCATGCGGCTCACCTGATGGTAAGTGATCACCGACGCCCACGAACATCCACAACACCAGAGGAGCTGCAGATACGGTGCCGGCCTTTAAGGAAGGAATAGGCTCTTTTCTTGAAGGTCCCTAAGTCGTAACTGTTCGGAAATAACGTTGGCGATAGCTGATTCCACAAAGTCGAAGTGCGTGGCAGAAAACTTCGTGTAAAACGCACTGTGGTGGGATGCCAACCATCCAGGTGATATTGATGGAACTTGGAATTCTGTCGCGATGTACGATGGTGAAACTCAGCGGCTGGGTTCAATCCGAACAGTTCCTCAGAACATTCCCCGTGGTAAATAATGTAAAAAATGCAAAGAGAAGCAACATCTCTTCGCAAGGCCAAAGGATCAAGCCGATCAGAGAGAGCTTGGTTGACGACAATTCGAGCCGCTTGACGTTGGATGCGGTCAATTGGAAAGGATTGGTACTGGGGTCCCCCTGCCCAGAGTTCAGAACAGTATTCCATATGGGGCCGAACTTGCGCTTTATAAAGTTGTAATCGGTGGACCGGCATGAAATACTGTCCCGCTGGGCAGACAGTGACCACGAAATTTAACGTTGCTCGATATGTCGACGCAGCTTCTTGTGGTCTGTGGTCTCACAGTTTGTAGGAGAGCTCAAGCAAGAAATAGAGAAAAAACGGCCGGAATTGATCAACAGAAAGAGTGTGATTTTTCATTACGATAATGCCAGACCACAAACATTAGCCACTCAGCAAATATTGAGAGAGCTTTGTGGGGTAGTGTTCATGCATCCATCATATAGCCCTGACTTTGCACCTAAAGATTTTTACCTGTTTGGTCTCGTTAGAATTCTTTAGGTAGTGTTAGGTTAATATCAAGAGAGTCCTCTCTCCTACAAACGACACACTACCGCCGCTTGGCTCTGCCACGTCCGATAATACTATATATTATTATCCATATTGCTAATTTATAATATATAAATTATTTATGAATCCTTAATACGTAAATATTCATAAACGTACATATTTATGAGACTCAAAATCTCCATTAACTTTAAATTTTATACAAATAGATGTAAATTAACACAATACCAGTGAACATATGGAAAAGTTTATCTTTCAAGAGATACTTTTTTCATAGTCTAAATTCATGTTGCTCACTAAAATCTAAAACACGAATCTTTTTGATGACGTATGTACCGTACCTACTATCTCATATTATTTTAGCAATCAATATAAATTACGATAAAAGACATCAGTTTCATCATGGGATGTGCATTCATTTTATGTACATTTATACTGTATTAGATCCTTGGCAGCGGTATAGACATAAAGGGGCTCTTAACATGTAATAAATGTTTCCTTTACTCCAATAAAGTGGGGCAAATGCAGCAAGCGCGGTCGCGGCAACGGTCTCATTGCCTTCATTTAAAACAATCTCTGCAGTGAAATTAAATCTCTTACAACTCGTTATTAAAAATAGCGTTGTTTAACGTATGCACATAAAAGTGATTATACGAGTAAAGCAACGGTTGTTACATTTATTTCAGCTTGAATTTTTTTGCTACCTATGCGTAAATTTTTTATAGTCATAGTTTAATTGTTGTTGCAATGTGTACCTTTTTCATAATTTTAAGTGTGCAAAAAGTTTATTTATGTGCAATATTTTTTATTATTTCAATAATTAATTAAAAAAAAAGTGTTGCGACAGTGTAAATTTTGTAGAAGACGTAAAAAATTTACACCCCGTAAACGAAAATATATAATTTTTTCTGCAAACGTCTATCACATCTGCATAGAGTTCATCCTGGTGACTAACGGACGAGGCTCTGACAACCGACTGTCAGTGAAAACTTCATCGAAATACGTTGTACGAAAATTCCGGAGAGAGAAAATAGGGAGCAGCGTCCCTAGTTCGAGGATATCGACACTACGCTCAGCAACCCATTAGTATGGGTCCAGCAAGATTAGTATGGGCAAATTTTCCATACATGAAATGCCAGCGTAATTGGTGTTTGCGTGGAAAGGCCTACGTCGAGCAGTTGATTTATTCAGACTGATCAAGAATGAGAAGAAAAACGAATAAAAATGGTAAAGCTACACCAATAATAAAAGTTAGCAAACATTTTATAATCTAAATCCGAATATTATGCATAGACATTATTACACTTATCCGAAATTATATACGTATCCGAAATTAGCTTAATTCGTCAACATAATGCTGATTAATTATTCTAATTATATGACCCTCAGGTGCGTAATTTGAATAATCACTGACTCCGACTTTCGTCCCGCGTACTGATTACAGAATTAAAGAAACTAAGAAGCTCACTTGTAAGAAAATTGTTCTTTCAGAAACGGACGTTTCAGGACGATTCTCCTATACAGCTCCCATGGTGTCGATTAATACAGCACTAATGTCATTTGTTTGTTAACTCTCTAGATGCTCTACTGAGCATTGAATATATTCTGTTTTAAAATTACAGGTTCCATATTAAAAACTTCAATAAGGAGGAAGTTATCATTTCGACAAGATTATCAATGTGTGTTTAGCGATTACTGCTGGCATAGTGGCAAAGCGTTTGGTCGAGCTGCTGTTGCTGTGCTATGCTGAGCTGTTAGCAGAGGGTGTCTTATTCGATACCCGCATGAGACAAGTAATTTTTAAGTATTTGTATGATACATACAAAATTTTTTAACGTGGTAGAGCCAAGCGGCGGATTTTGCTGCCGCAGGAATGGGCCGGCTCGTCCGGATAAGTGCCACGGCCTCGCAGAATACCGGCGTGAAGTAGAGCCATCTTGTGCTTCTGCGTTTCGTGGGGTGAGTGAGGTAACAGGAGGCCCTCTCCCCCCTCCCCCCTCCCCAAATATGGTAGCGGTATATAATTTTGAGCTACCCCAGGAGGGTACCAGTACCTACGGTTCTGGAGAATCCCTCACTGAGCATCCACGTTCAGGCTTTCCTACGCTACCTAATCGTGGATGCTCAGTCTGCCCCGCGTATTCTGGGGGGGGGCAATATTCCGCTCTCTTTCTTTCCTACTCGAGGCAAACGCAGCAAGGAAACTATGGCATCCCCTACCGCGCTCGCCGTGGATTTCTGCAACATCAGGGGACTCCACTCGAACCTTAGCGCCGTTCATTACCATCTTGAAACGGCGAAGCCAGCCTTGCTTTTTCTTACAGAGACTTAGATATCGTCTCCGGCTGATACCTCTTATCTCCATTACCCGGGGTACAAACTGGAACACTCCTTTGTGCCCCGTGCCGGAGTTTGCGTATACGTCAGAGATGATATCTGTTCTCGACGCCTCGGTAGTCTTGAAGGTTTGGACCTATCTACCGTTTGGCTGCGCATCGACAGCGGCGACCATCCGCGCGTCTATGCGTGCCTTTACAGGTCCCATAGCGGTAATACCGTAACAGACCGACTCATCGACCACATCCAAATGGCTACAGATTCCGTGCTACAACAGATCCCATCCGCAGAGATCGTGATTCTCGGCGATTTTAATGCCACACCGATTGGCTCGGTTCTCGCATAACCGATCATGCCGGGAGATCTGTTCACGACTTTGCATTAGCATATGGCCTGACACAACTGGAAACCTCGCCGACGCGGATCCCAGACGTGGAAGGTCATACACCTTCCCTGTTGGACCTTTTGCTGACCTCACACCCGGACGGATATTTGGTCTCAGTCGATGCTCCTCTTGGCTCGTCGGACCACTGTCTGATCCGGAGTGTAGTGCCTATCGCGCGCCGATCCCGAACGCGATCTGCAGGCTTCCGCCGTGTGTGGCACTATAGGTCGGCAGATTGGGATGGAATGCGGTCTTTCTTTGCTTCCTACCCATGGGGCAGGTTTGCTTCTCGCTGGATGATCCCAACGCCGTTGCAGATTCTGTCACCGATGTGGTACTTCAGGAATGGAACTTTTATTCCGTTCTCTGCAGTGCCTGTCGGAGGTAAATCCCAGCCTTGGTTTGGTCGCACCTGCAAAATAGCGTCACGCCGAAAGCGGAAGTGCTACCAGGCCTGGGCCGATGCATCGGCGTCTCGGGATGCAAAACCAGTGCTCTTAAAACGAGTACAACTCTGCCTCCAGGTCCTTCAAAAGAGTTATCGCTGCGGCAAAGTTAAAGCACATTGGCAGAATTGGCGCGAGACTAGTTCGCCTCCCATCGGGATCCCGCGCATTCTGGTCTCTCGCCAAGGCTGTCCAGGGAACTTCTGTCAGCCATCTCTCCCATCTCTACACAAGGAGGATGATTCGCTGGCCCATACTGCAAAAGAGAAAGCCGATCTCTTGGGCACTCTTTTGCATCCAACTCGACTCTTGATGACCGGGGAAACTCTCCACCTACCATCCCGTGGTGTAAGTGCTCCATGCCGGAAATTCAGTTTCTGCAGAGCTCAGTGCGAAAGGCACTCCGCTCCTGGACATTCATAAGTCGAGTGGGCCGGATGAAATCTCTCCAATTGTGCTGAAGATGTGTGCCCCTGAGTTGGCACCGGTTCTCACGAGTCTTTTCCGGCACTCCTACTCTTCAGGCGTCGTCCCGGAATCTTGGAAGACAGCATTTGTGCATCCAATACCCAAAAAAGGCGACCGCTCTGATCCGTCCAACTACAGGCCTATTGCCATCACCCCCTTGTTATCTAAAATAATGGAGTCACTCATCAACACCCAGCTCCTGAGGTACCTGGAGGAACACCAGCTCATCAGTGACCGACAGTACGGTTTCCGTCACGGACGATCAGTTGGTAATCTTCTAGTTTACCTGACTCATCGATGGGCAGAAGCAGTTGAGTCTAAGGGGGAGGCTTTGGCGGTTAGTCTGGACGTCGCGAAAGCATTTGATAGGGTTTGGCATAAAGCGCTTCTTTCAAAGCTTTCATCTTACGGGGTTCCTGAGAGATTGTGCAACTGGGTCACCAGCTTCCTCACGGATCGGAGCATCAAGGTTGTTGTCGACGGTGCATGCTCGGACCCCAAACCCGTGAATGCTGGTGTTCCACAAGGCTGTGTGCTATCTCCCACTCTGTTCCTTCTGCATATCAACGACATGCTACAAATCAGTAGCATTCATTGCTATGCAGACGACAGCACGGGTGATGCCCTATATACAGGCCGTGCGAATATTTCTCGGGAACACGTCGACGAGTGCCGGAACAAACTTGTGTCTGAAGTCGAGACCTTGTTATTCAAAGTCTCGGATTGGGGTCGACGGAATTTGGTCCTATTCAACCCCAAAAGACACAGGTTTGCGCGTTCACCGCTAAAAAGAATCCCTTTGTCGTTTCTCCTCTTTTTGAGAACATTCCCTTATTGCCTCAGCCAGTATCAGAATCCTTGGCGTTGACATATCGAACGACGTTCAGTTCCGTGGTCACTTGAGGAAAGGCCAAATTGGCCTCCAAAGCTTGGTGTGCTCTGTAGAGCGGGACAGTATTTCATGCCGGTCCACCGTTTGCAACTTTATAAGGCGCAAGTTCGGCCCCACATGGAATACTGTTCTCATCTCTGGGCAGGGGCACCCCAGTACCAACTCCTTCCATTTGACCGTATCCAACGTCGAGCGGCTCGAATTGTCGGCGACCAAGCTCTCTGATCGGCTTGATCCTTTGGCCTTGCGAAGAGATGTTGCTTCTCTTTGCATTTTTACAAAATTTTCCACGGGGAATGTTCTGAGGAATTGTTCGGATTGATCCCAGCTGCTGAGTTTCACCATCGTACATCGCGACAGAATTCGAAGTTCCATCGATACCACCTAGATGGTTGGCATTCCACCACAGTGCGTTTTAATCGAAGTTTTCTGCCACGCACTTCGATTTTGTGGAATCAGCTGTCGCCAGCAGTATTTCCGAACAGTTACGACTTAGGGACCTTCAAGAAAAGAGCTTATTCCTTCCTTAAAGGCCGGCAGCGCATCTGTAGCTCCTCTGGTGTTGTGGATGTTCGTGGGCGTCGGTGATCGATTACCATCAGGTGAGCCGCACGCTCGTTTGCCCCCTTCTTCTATAAAAAAAAATATATTTGAATTTTCTTGATCTGGATGTTTATCCATGTATAATTAATTGTCCAAGGCATTTTTGTAGCAATTTCAATGATTCGTTTTCTGGCGAGCTTGTGTTTTGTCTAATGTTATAAATTGCAATTTGTAATATTTTGTTTTCTGCCGTGAAAAATAATAATAAAGAAAGTTGCCATCTCTTACAAATGCAATTAAACTTTTCGCGAAAAGATTGCCAACCGTTAAGAAACAGTCTGGTAGATGTTTCCAAACTCCAACTCTTTCTTAAAAAAAATAGATAGTTTACAGACTTACTTAGCTTTTTTTATTATTTTTTTATTTGAACTCCATAAGGTTAACCTCATCTACTAACTCACGGTCAAAAGCGGTTAGAATATGAATAAAGAAGAAGACTGTAACATCAACAACGTTCAATTGAACATGAATTGATGTAATTACATCAGCTTTTCAATATTAGGAAAAATCAAAATATTATCAGTATTCGTATCATACGTTTTGTCATTGCTACCGTATCAGTGAAATTGTATAATGTATCTTAATTTTTAATGCCCTTAATGACATAAAATATTGATTAAATGTACCTCCATTTTGTTGATAGGGACGTATTATTTGTGTAATGCTATTATTATGGAGAAAATAAGAAGACACGCCAGAACGGAAACTTAACTAGCTCTACGTTTAACACGCATTAATACAGAAAACACAATCTCAAAGAAATAAGTTGGGTATGCAAACTGGCCACAACACAAATAATTACGTACGTAATACCTCATATCTCCATGTAATACAGATAGAATGGTGAATCATCATATCGTGCATTTTTTTTATGTTGCCAGGATAAGAGATAAAAGACAAGAAATCTCTTTAATATCTTTCTACTCACTACCGTCGACACTACTACCTCCATATCCTAACAATAATTAATTTGTTATACCTTGTGAGGACACTTGTGAATTACATCATACTAAATACCGGCTAGGAATAACAATAAAAAATGTAGTCATGGTGGAAACCTGGCAAACCCGAAGAAAACACAAATTATTCATCCTCATCATGATTACTGGACATATGGGTCATTCACTTATGAGAATACTCAAGTAATCGCCACAGTCACAGACGTGTCATTGATAGCAATACGGCTGGTATCAGACGTACTGCTGTCAGCAGCTATTAAGGCGATTTTGACTAATGCGTTTCATGTTCAACTCGCATGATTTTATCTTTGAATGAATATACATTTTATACCATGACATTAGACAGGCGATGGGATCACCGCAGCTGTCGACATAAAACGCCTCGAGGTAAGTCACTTCATTCGAACTTTTACCAATTTTAAGGAAAACTTTTGTTTAGATACAAAAGTTGATGATGTTAAGCTATTTTTGTTTTGAATCAGGCTAGAGTACTTGTAGAACGATAAACATTTAATATAAGTACTTTTATAATTAATGAGGTCACAAGTTTAATTCTTCTGAAACGCTTACTCCGCGAAAAGATTGCCAACCGTTAAGAAACAGTCTGGTAGATGTTTCCAAACTCCAACTCTTTCTTAAAAAAAATTGATAGTTTACAGACTTACTTAGCTTTTTTTATTATTTTTTTATTTGAACTCCATAAGGTTAACCTCATCTACTAACTCACGGTCAAAAGCGGTTAGAATATGAATAAAGAAGAAGACTGTAACATCAACAACGTTCAATTGAACATGAATTGATGTAATTACATCAGCTTTTCAATATTAGGAAAAATCAAAATATTATCAGTATTCGTATCATACGTTTTGTCATTGCTACCGTATCAGTGAAATTGTATAATGTATCTTAATTTTTTAATGCCCTTAATGACATAAAATATTGATTAAATGTACCTCCATTTTGTTGATAGGGACGTATTATTTGTGTAATGCTATTATTATGGAGAAAATAAGAAGACACGCCAGAACGGAAACTTAACTAGCTCTACGTTTAACACGCATTAATACAGAAAACACAATCTCAAAGAAATAAGTTGGGTATGCAAACTGGCCACAACACAAATAATTACGTACGTAATACCTCATATCTCCATGTAATACAGATAGAATGGTGAATCATCATATCGTGCATTTTTTTTATGTTGCCAGGATAAGAGATAAAAGACAAGAAATCTCTTTAATATCTTTCTACTCACTACCGTCGACACTACTACTCCATATCCTAACAATAATTAATTTGTTATACCTTGTGAGGACACTTGTGAATTACATCATACTAAATACCGGCTAGGAATAACAATAAAAAATGTAGTCATGGTGGAAACCTGGCAAACCAGAAGAAAACACAAATTATTCATCCTCATCATGATTACTGGACATATGGGTCATTCACTTATGAGAATACTCAAGTAATCGCCACAGTCACAGACGTGTCATTGATAGCAATACGGCTGGTATCAGACGTACTGCTGTCAGCAGCTATTAAGGCGATTTTGACTAATGCGTTTCATGTTCAACTCGCATGATTTTATCTTTGAATGAATATACATTTTATATCATGACATTAGACAGGCGATGGGATCACCGCAGCTGTCGACATAAAACGCCTCGAGGTAAGTCACTTCATTCGAACTTTTACCAATTTTAAGGAAAACTTTTGTTTAGATACAAAAGTTGATGATGTTAAGATATTTTTGTTTTGAATCAGGCTAGAGTACTTGTAGAACGATAAACATTTAATATAAGTACTTTTATAATTAATGAGGTCACAAGTTTAATTCTTCTGAAACGTTTACTCCGAGAAAATATTTTTAACTTAATAATTTATTTTTTATTCCAGGGCAATTCTGATGATTGGATTAAAAATTTTAACAGACGCGCAATTTTAAAAAAGCTTCGAGATTAGTCTGACACTCTGGACTGGACATTAATATCGGAAAGAAGCCTCAGGCTATCGGATTAAATAAATGAAGTGAGTAATAATTAATTGGACTTTCACCCTATTTTCCGTTCGGTGACAATTAATTTCCGGCATCGTGGAGAAAAGAAACCCTTATCACAAGCGTTTCGCGCTCTTCGTTTGGATTGAAGTGACAATTAGACCGTTACGAGCGTTGCAAAAAAACACAAACGCCCTTAACTTCATTTAAGTACTCTAAGTTGAATAGGTTCGTAAAACTTTAACGATCTTTAGTGAATTTTTTTATATAATAAAAATTCTAACCCAGATCTCAGATAAGTACTGAGACTGGACCGTAAAGAAAATTTGAGCTCCTTATCGATTAGTATTTAGGACAATGAACTTAATCACTAAATACTATAATTTGTGCATGAAATAAAATTATCAATTAGAGGAATATGAATTTTAATCGACAGCTATATTGAAAGTTCAAAGTATAAGATATAGGTGCTTAGAAAATTTGTAAGTTTCCAAAATACTGCAGAATAACTAGAAATACACAAACCAGTGGAGGTCAGCAGCGTCTAATGTGCTAGGCATCTGGTACATTACGATATAGACTCTTGTTTTGCTCTACTTAGCAACGGGTTATTGACAGACGATCACCATATGAGTTAATTATTAGGTAACTGACCGGTGGGCTATTGCTTCTAGGTTCAGCTCCCAGCCGAAACTAATATTTTTATAATTATGGGTTTATAAGTCTCGTGTTGTGTAGCGTCCCGTGTCAATGCCACAGCATCTGTCATTTCTTTTTATCAATTTTATCACTAAGAGTTATATCGAATGGGAAAGTAAAGAGGAGTGCGTGCTTATGTGTTTGCACGTACAGTACAGCACAGTTGATAGCTTCAGATAGTATTTGAAAGTTATCACTGTGGACGTAATAGCGCAACGGAACATCGTCATTATTGATGACGCGGAATACTATGTCGATATCTAATAATATACGACAATATGTCTAAGAATGCTTTCAAAACTTTCTTAAGTTTCAACAAGTAAGTCACTGCCCCTCACATTCCTATAATAATGGTATTGTGTATTTTTAACGATTAGAGGAAGATTTAAATACAGGGAGATGAATAAAATGCAACTGAGCATAAATACGACGTAATAATACGTAGTTTGTGATTTCCACAAAGGAAATTATTTGTTATCTTTTCGTATTCTAACTTAGAGGTTCTTTAGCCCCCACTAAAAATTTCACTGCTGAAGCAAAGGCTGGGCTACTAATTTAGGAAAACGTTTCATCATCTTTAGAGATTCGGTAAAATAGCGATTACAGTAAATAAGAGCTAATCACACTTTAGGTGCTAGATTTAAGTCTGGCATTTAAGAGATGGTTATTCCGTCATCTGTCCGTTTCGATAAGATTGGTTTGACATTTCTCTTAGACGACTTTGATGACGACGACGAGATGCCAGATTTTCTTAGGAATAAAAACGTAGAAGAAATGATGTAAAATAAACCCAATATTCTACAAAAATGGGGGAATCAAAATGTATTACCATACCATAAATAAAGAAACACGCGTTATATAGAGCAGCCTACGGTTTCGCGACCGAAAAAAACGATTTGTCATATTGCGTCGACATCTACTGGAGGCCAAGTTCGCTCGTAATCTAGTAAAAACTGAATTCAGCTAAAATAACAACTTCATAGTGTGAGTCATTTGTGCTTAAACAAAGCGTCAACTGCAGAGTTGCTGTTAGCAATAACCGAGATCATTTTTCATGTGGTTCATTCGGGCGGTCGAGGAAAGCTATATAATAAATCATTGTTGCCAGCATCACGACCTTATTATTTAGACCGACCGGCTTTATCCGTGCATGTTATAAATTCTTTCGTATATCCCGAATATCCATTGATCATTCGTACGTTTCGCGTAATTACCGTAATTAAGTGATAAGCAACGTTGTGCATTAATTTATGTGACAATACAGTAACGAAGTTCACGAATAGGTTACTGATTGGATAACAGGGGTGGTGCTTATGATTAAAGCGGACTTGAAAAGTAATTTACCTCAAAGAATGTATTAAAATTCTCAATTTCTTTTATTGTTACAAGAGAGGTAAGTCTGTTGTATATTTTCATTTAGCTGTGAATTGAATAGGCAATTTTATTTCATTGCTGCATGTTAATTTTTTATTTACATACATATAATTATGTAAAATTATTTGATCAATGGTTTAATAAAACCTGACATTTTACTTGCTACTTTCTACTCGCACACAGACAGCAATAGCTCTGACTTAATTAAACTAAAGAATATCATTTAAAATCATATACATAATAATTTCTTAGTTATAAAAATAGTAACAGTGTTTATATTATACAGTTTCTTCTGTACATTAATACAGTACGTTAGTAACCATTAGTAACATTCTTTATTTTTCTCCGAAAGGTTTATTTTTCTTTCAATACTTACGTTTATTACGTACGTGATAATCTTTATCGAAAGGTACATGAATGTAAAATGAATTTATGTGTATCGTCGACCTGAGATTTAACCTTATACTCCCAGTAAAAATTAAGTGATAAGCAACGTTGTGCATTAATTTATGTGACAATACAGTAACAAGAGCTAATCACACTTTTAGGTGCTAGATTTAAGTCTGGCATTTAAGAGATGGTTATTCCGTCATCTGTCCGTTTCGATAAGATTGGTTTGACATTTCTCTTAGACGACTTTGATGAGGACGACGAGATGCCAGATTTTCTTAGGAATAAAAACGAAGAAGAAATGATGTAAAATAAACCCAATATTCTACAAAAATGGGGGAATCAAAATGCATTACCATACCATAAATAAAGAAACACGCGTTATATAGAGCAGCCTACGGTTTCGCGACCGAAAAAAACGATTTGTCATATTGCGTCGACATCTACTGGAGGCCAAGTTCGCTCGTAATCTAGTAAAAACTGAATTCAGCTAAAATAACAACTTCATAGTGTGAGTCATTTGTGCTTAAACAAAGCGTCAACTGCAGAGTTGCTGTTAGCAATAACCGAGATCATTTTTCATGTGGTTCATTCGGGCGGTCGAGGAAAGCTATATAATAAATCATTGTTGCCAGCATCATGACCTTATTATTTAGACCGACCGGCTTTATCCGTGCATGTTATAAATTCTTTCGTATATCCCGAATATCCATTGATCATTCGTACGTTTCGCGTAATTACCGTAATTAAGTGATAAGCAACGTTGTGCATTAATTTATGTGACAATACAGTAACGAAGTTCACGAATAGGTTACTGATTGGATAACAGGGGTGGTGCTTATGATTAAAGCGGACTTGAAAAGTAATTTACCTCAAAGAATGTATTAAAATTCTCAATTTCTTTTATTGTTACAAGAGAGGTAAGTCTGTTGTATATTTTCATTTAGCTGTGAATTGAATAGGCAATTTTATTTCATTGCTGCATGTTAATTTTTTATTTACATACATATAATTATGTAAAATTATTTGATCAATGGTTTAATAAAACCTGACATTTTACTTGCTACTTTCTACTCGCACACAGACAGCAATAGCTCTGACTTAATTAAACTAAAGAATATCATTTAAAATCATATACATAATAATTTCTTAGTTATAAAAATAGTAACAGTGTTTATATTATACAGTTTCTTCTGTACATTAATACAGTACGTTAGTAACCATTAGTAACATTCTTTATTTTTCTCCGAAAGGTTTATTTTTCTTTCAATACTTACGTTTATTACGTACGTGATAATCTTTATCGAAAGGTACATGAATGTAAAAATGAATTTATGTGTATCGTCGACCTGAGATTTAACCTTATACTCCCAGTAAAAATTACGTGCAAGCAGAAAGAAATAGCAGTAGGCCTAACTCACCCTAGCCCGTGTTATTTTATTTCATCGTTTCGGAGTCAGAGTCGACCCCATTTGTCTTTGTTCTCCGTTTCCTATATTTTTGCACGCAAACTCCATTATCTAATTTAGCTTTGGCTGGTTGCCAGGTCGGCACTGTTCCTTCCTTTCCTCAAAAGAAGTTTTCATTTCTTTATATTAAACACCTAAGAGTAACACGTTCAATTACGTAAGAGTTTTCGAAATACACGCAAAGTAAGATTTAAAACAACTTATTTACGCTTCGGGATTCTATAGTGGTGCCCAAAATAATAATTCAAAATAACATGAAGATCGGTAAGTGGTAATGGACGGTGAGATTTACTTCGCCCCTCAGAAGCTCCTTCAACGAATAGGCAATATCAGCCGGCTTTACATGACTGAGATTCATCATAAATTATAATAGAACAAAATAGGCACTTTTCTTTTGAGTGTATTACAGTCACGTTCGGCTTTCCGTTATGTTACTGCCACAATTACCAAATACACACATTACGTGCTTACATACGGCCTCGCAGTTAAGCTTGCTTGTTTAATTGTTTATAGGCAGTACGGTGGATGGCCCCTCCAATAATATGTGTTTAAATAACTTCGGGAATTTTATCGTGACGCTATTATCATTGTAATCTACTAAATGATCAAATAGACCTGTATTAGATCATATAATGGAATTAATTTATTTTATTACATTTAAAGACATTAACATTAAACAAATTTGTTTTCTGCTTCACAGAGTTCAATGTTTTAAAAATACTTTTGGGTCGAATCACAATATCGTTCAAGTAACGTGTTCAATTTGTCCCTGAATTTAAATAGCTTCATTTATCAGCTTTGCTCGTTTACTACACAAAAAACCGCTTGAAATTCCATTTTCGTAAATTTTCAAAATGTCAAATTATGTAAGCATTTACACTTGCATGCGTTTCCTAATTTATTTTCAAATATATTATTTTTAACGTATCAATTGTATGATTTATAAATAGCTAAAGCGAAATCTCTAATTTTCTGTTAAAATGGAGTCCTACCTACGGAGCTGTTATATCAGGCGTAAAATAAGTTAATTAATTTGCGAAATGGCTCATCGAAAGTTGTTTTAATCCCCAGAGGAGTCTTTAGAAAACGGAGTTTTATTCAAATCTGCATTCGAAGCGGGTTCCATGGTGAAGCCGCACGTTCAAATGGCTCAGTGATCCGGCCTCTCTCAATAGTGATTAAATTAATGCTAATTTTGAGCTTATACCTTTGATTTTTTTTTCAAAGATTCTTCTGGATTATTACTTTTTAACAGCAACTCTACGGTTACAAAGTTTAGTAAGAATTTCTTATCGATTCGCAGGTAAATGATAAATCAGCATGAATTTTGAAATTAAAGATAATGTCAAATAAACGTTATGCATTGCCTTATTTCTATTAATTACATATTTGCCTTAGTATATTCAAATATTACTTACCTTATATAATAAGAGATGTGTTTTACAATGAAAACATCCTATTTCAAACCATGGCAAAATATGCTCTGCTAACCATGGCAAAAAATGTTATATATTTTGCCATGGTTGGTCCTGTACTGTGTCTAGGACAAGACATTCTTAAAATCGAGCGCTGACTTACGTATTTCTTAAGACCTAAAGCGTAAGCCCGCTGTGGTAGTAAGTCGTGACGGTAACTAAACTAAATTTGTTTTAAATGAGATACGTGTAGGTAAATATAGTTAAAGGTTGCTCTAAGTGAGATGTTTTAATTAAATCTAAGACTTTACTATAAATAAGTAACGTAGCGGGGCAGCCCGGACGGCACTAATTGCTAGTATATTTAATCCGGTAAAATACTATGGACCCTGATTTCCATAAGCTTCAATTGTTTGTACCCCTGTATACCTGACTGTGATTTAGTTTCGACCAATTCCAACTGTGTTTATTTAACGTCGACTAACGCTGACTGAGTAAGTTAGACGCTCGTTTATTACTCCGGCTCATATAGTTTGTTGTTTGATTTTAGCAATTATAACGCACAGTTAGTGTTAATCACTCTTTGAATAAGAAATTATAAAATTTCGTTCCTAAAAGGTATTTAAACGAGCTGATATTAGATGTGGGTTTTATGTGTCAACCATAGTTCAGTCTTGTACAATACTAACACAACAATCATAATTATATAGCATCAATATAGGACGCGTATTGATCAGGATACTCGCTTTAATTTCACTGTACGTGAGAGAATTGCTCAAATCCTGGTGCCGGCGCCGCTAAAGTTATTGTTATTTTAAGAGCTTGAAAGCAAGCTTGTCGATGAATCCAGCTAAGACTAAAGATAATTAATGTAAAAAAAGTAATATAATAATAGGATAGTAGATAATGATATTTAACAAGTGATTATATTACAGTCAGCTTATTTTGATAAGAGATAATGTAAATATAAAAAAAAATATATGCAGAATTAGCAATACAAATAGTGACTAATAGGTTCTGATCATTGTATTAATAATAAAAAATTAAACTAACCAACAACGACAAAGGATCGTGTTCTATTGCCCCATACACGGCTCGAGGAAGTGTTTTACTACTAGTGTCATCTACTACTAATGGAAAATGTAGAAGTTAGTGTCTTCTTATATTTAGATAATGAGGCACTATTAATTTTCGAGTCTGCGGTATGCTGTCCTTTAGGAAAAAAACCATAAACTCCTTCAACCAATAGTGTTGCAGCCTTTTCGAGTCTTGGACTTTTCCTGTTCGGGGCTCCACAGATTGCCTCAACCACGTCGTCCGGTGTAATGACGACAGAATTCCTTGGGTGTAATACAAGCAGACTCTTCACGGCTTCCAAAGAACCAAGCTGTAAAAGACCCAGCGTGAATGCATATATAATTAAATTGAATAACATTACTTCATAAAAAATACAAGCATATTTTGCTGACACCGTTTTGTAACATACTCTTATCTTCTTTCTCAAGAATGCTCCAATAAAATCAACAAATTATACAAAGTTGCCTTAACTGAACAAACTCGACAGTCTCGCTCCATCGTCATCACAACTCTGTAAAATTTTTAGTTCGGCACTGTCAGATGGATTTTTCTTCATCAGGACGTAAGGTAATTTTTATAACACTAGGGTGACAAAGAGGCAAACAGTCCACCTGACGGTAAGAGGGTCCTAGACAAAAAAGGAGTTCTACCCTCTAGTAAATTTCCTTTCAAGTTAAGTTATACTTACCGGCAGTATTACTAAGCTAAGACTACATTTTTATTTAACAGTTTGCTAAGACTGCAAACTGTTAAATTAAAAAGTATTTACTACTCATCGCCGCTCTTCTTATATATCACACAATATTCATAGACGTGATTCTTATATTCGATTTGTCCCAGACACACGAACTAGCCAAGGCCTCGTTTTAAGCAATGCTGTACCTATAGGTGAGGTACGAGTATTTTGCAGAGAGGGAATACCCTCTTAGACCCTAAAGTAAAAGAAACACCCTGTAAGTGCCCACTGCAGGGTAAAAGCCTCCTCTCAAATATCGGAGAGGGTTTAGGAGCCGGAAAGAGCCTGTCACGCTGGCTCAGTGTGGGTTGGCGAGGTTCACATATCCTCGGATTAATATTTTTATTATTATTTAGGTTATTGAAGTTGTAGTGACATTAGTAGATGTTTCCTCTTGCGATCTTAATAGACTTAATAGTTATACCCTAACACTTCCAGTCCTTTGCTGTACACATCAGAAAGTAGCAGCCTCTAAGTTCCCACTGCTGAGCAAAGGCCTCCTTCTCAAATACGAGTATCAGAGAGGGTTTAGGAGCCGGGAAGGGCCCGCCACGCTGCTCCAGTGCGGGTTGGCGGGCTTCACATATCCTCGAAATAATTTATTATTTCTCAGACATGCAGGTTTCCTTACTATATTCTCTTTCACCGACGAGCACCTGGTAAATACAGCACTTAAATTGCTGTTAACAATTTTAGTGATGCCGGCACCGGCGATCGAACCCAGATCGCACTCGCTCTATGAAACTAAAGTGACCGCCTATAGTATTTAACTATATTATCAGCATCGTATTAGCACATAGCATTAACTCGAAATTTTTTATGTAATAAAAAATGGTATGCAAAAAAAATACAATAAACACATTGAGGAAACAATAGGTGACAAAACATAAACAAAAAGAACCGTTGTGGCTAAATAAAATAAATTCTTAGAAATTGCTATAAAATTAATGATCCGAAAAAGAAACGTGGAGCGAACATACTTGAAGCCCTCTGTAGTGAGCGAGGGGAGCCTTTTAACTCTTTTCCCACTCAACATTGTTACCTCTACAAACGACGCGGCATCGTGAGTGGCGTACACAATCTGTTTTTCTTTTAAAATAAAGAAACAAGCAGTAAGCCTTTTTTTGTTAACAATCATGGGCTGTTTTAATTCTGATTTGTAACTTACTCATATGTTCTAAATTACTATTTCAACTGGTTGGATAGAGCATAAGTTTTATCATCGATGAAGATGGTGATGTTCTCCTGGGCGATTTTGAGTGACAGAGTGACAAGTTTTTTTATGGTAATGGGGACAAACGAGCGAGTACCCCATCTGATGGGAAGTGATAACCGTCACCGAGGTACATCTACAACTCCAGAGGAACTGCTGGTGCATTGCCGGCCTTTCGTTATTTTGAAGATGGGAAGGATGATAGAGAGGGGGGTTGGGAGAGGGTGAGTGGGCCTCCGTTACGAAACGCAGGAGCACAAGATGCCTCTTCTTCACACCGGTATTCTGCGAGGCTGGGGTACTGCCCCGGTCGAGCTGGCACATTCGAGCGGCAGCAAAAATCGCTCTATCACTAATAAAAAGTTCCGAATAGAATTGACAGTTTGTCAACTGTGCAGGTTAGATTATAGTGCCGCAAGTGTTAACGCGAACATAGAGGAGGAACATAACGCTTATGCGATTAAATCGGAGGAATAATCATATAAGTATCAGAGACATGAGGCGCAATCGAACATAAGAAAACTCGAAACCAACTCGACTTTGTCTGTTGGGTAGGATTTGAACTTAGGCATGCGAACCACTAAGCTAGGTAATCGTCACTAAGTTCTATCACATAGTTTTATAATACTCGATTAACGATGCCAATGATTTCCATCTGCCCAACTTAATAAACTATATAGATTACATACAGTGGCAAATTCTAGTTGTCAAAATGAAGTTATCGACGTAGTACCTAAATAATTTTATTTTTTGATATTATTTTGACGATTGCGTGGCTTAGTAGTACCCGATTGCTGAGCAATGACTCCTGGCAAATTAATATTTATAAAGCGGACATTAGCCGGGTCAACTATGTCATCGGGATGGCAAACCCCTCTGTACCCTTTAACCACAAGTGCTGTGAAGCACCCGTAACGTCGTGAAAAAGCCTTTAAAATGCTAATTAAACGGGATAAAACCCGTAAATAATAGTTTCATTTCAAATGTGTAGTATTCGCGCAAATGCATGAAAAGATAATAGATCTTGGGTTCGAATTCCAATCGAATGTGATCTCACTCACCGACTTTGTTGTTTGTCTTTAGAGTTTGCACTAATAATATTCACACCTTGTTCGATGCTTGTATGTTAATACATACCGTTTTTACAATAGAGCAAAAACAAAATTAATTTAAAAGTCCATATAGTCTCTGGTTTTTATACGTCGTGAAACATCTAATCGTAACGTAAAGCGTTAACAGCATAGAAACAGTTCACTGCAGAACATAGGCCTCTCCCATGTGTAGAATTAGCCATAGTCGCCACGTTCAGTTAGCGGGTTGGCGATCTCAGTAACAGATACCTCTCACCTTAGACGCTGCTTCTCGTCATCGGATAGCTCCATTTTAGTCTGATATTATTCGAGATATATATTCCGCCATCTATTCATATTTCAAGGTTTTTTCCTATAGTTGCCTCTAATAAAACTCCCGGGATGAAATAGATTCCACCATTATACTTCACGGTCAGGCTTGCATCGACTTAAAGCTCATGCTGTTCTCTCTGACTGCCCATCGCTTACGCACAATCCAGCACGGAACGATTACTCGACTCCTAAATATGCAAAGTGCCTGTTATTGTGATCGTCAACCCGCTTACTAAGCATGAAGAGGGAAGACGCATGTACCTCGAAGTAGACTACTATAGGTTAATGGAGTAGAAATAAACAAATCGGTTTTTTTGTCATTTTTATAAATGCAAATACTTAAAAATAGTCACACTGTAAATATTAGCGAAATCTCTTCTCTGTATTTGCTCAAAAATAGCTCCGTGAAGCCTTCTTTAGGGAGTTATTTTTGACGAGCAGTCAAAAGCTGCTAGTCTATGTTCCGTTGCTTATTTCTCACAGTTCCTCGTATAAACCGGGGTTTGCTCCGTTTATTTTCGTTTGTGCTTTTGTTGTTTACTATCCATCATTTTATTGAGTCAGCGTTTCCTTTGTTGGGTTAAATTGTTGTGTCTGCATTGAAAATAAACATTAACTTTTTACCCAACCTTTAATCACTTTTATTCTCTATTTTTATTCCATGCTATTGTGTATCCATTTCATCGTCTTGTTTTAACGCAAGTTCAACTATTATACATAAGCCATTGGAATAATAAATAAAAATTACAGTTATTAAATCAATTTGTTATTAGTAACTCGCTTTACTGATGAAACGAATATAATATAAAAACCAAATATATTTATAAATAAGAAGCTTAATTATGTATATCGCCGTGCCGAGCCCCTTTTATACCGAGGGTGTCTTAACTGACGACCAAGATAAATAAGCTCTAGAAATTAAATAGCTATAACGACAATCGAACAAATTATTTTGTTATAATAAGCTACGGTTACGGCCACACACTCATCGAACGAAACGAAAAGTTCAAGATTCTTCTACTTAACGCCGGTATTCTGCGAGGCCGTGGTACTACCCCGATCGAGTCTGCCAATTTGAGCAGCAGTAGAAGCCGCTGCTTTGCTATATCTACCATGTATAGAAACCACCTCAACCATCTTTATTTACTTATTTTTGTGTTGGTTAATTTTTTTGTGCTTAACCAACACAGTGTCACTAAGCCTAATTCTCTGCCGGCGCTAGAACGTAGCGCCTTTTAATTTTCCTTTTTTTTACAAATTACGCACATACAAGCAGAAAATTAAATTGTTATTTTCTTGTTGGTATTATTTCACACTTTTCGATTTCATTGTTATAATTATTTAAGTTATTTATTAAATTTAGCCTATACTATTACAATGTTTTCCTATAATATCAGAACATAAACTTTTTTTATTATCTATTTACAGGAAAGCTGCCGGAATCGCCAAGCGGCGGCTTCGCGAATGATGCTAGTTTATAATAAAAAAGGCCATGATGGTCGAGTGGTTAGGGGATTTGCTTCCGAATCAGGAAACTCAGGTTCGATCGCCTATGTGCAGGGCACGTGCTAATGAGTTTATCGAATGTTATGTACGGTTACTTACCTATATACCTAAGACGGGGACAGGTTCTCCACGTAGTGTCAAGTAAGTTCCAGAGCAAAGTGGGAAATGTGTTTAAAACATTAAAAAAATCTCATGGCGTTCGACAGATCTCGAATTAATCAGCTCAAAAATATCTGACCGAAAATACCCTGTGATGTGTGAGAGACTAATTTCAGACAGACTTTAACAAAATAAAGATATTAAAAAAAAAAATATTTGTGTGTCAATAAATCGATTACAGATTTGTCTGATTCATGTTCTGAACCGGTGATTGAGCAGTGTTGTAATTTGTAGTCGTTATGTATGAATAATTCCCCGCGGGAGTTGGATTCGATTCCTAAATAACATTGTCATCGACAACTATTCTACGCTCAGGATCAAATTACCGCTGCTGGACATTAGTAAACAAATATTTTGTTTATTACCAATATGCTTGCTAGTATAGCTGTAAGTAAAATTTAGTTAAGGCCTTTTTTGTAATACAGCTACTGAAGATTATGTTATTACAATTACAGGATGCGGCTTTTCTCCGATTCTGAAGTTGGAACACAGAGTCGTCGTCTTCACGTACTCTTCTTTATCTTATAAAAAAAGTTTTTTGATTCGGAAATCGAATTAGTTCGTGTAAAATAAACCACTAATATTATGGTATAACAATATATCTGATAATCATCCAAGATCCAGTCCTCAGGATCTTGGATGATCATTAATTAGATCTTGAACTAAGGGTTCAAGATATAATTAATGAACTTGCGATTATTGTTTTTTGAAATTATTTCATTATTGATATCATTACACAAATACTTGTACAAATACCACTATAATTTTTTTCAGTATCTGACCGGTTTGGATTTTAAAGATATTTTCTAAATTTTAAGGTCGAATCTCAATCAACTGAAAATTCTGAAATTTCGTTTTAACCCTTTTTCAACCAATAATAACTGCCGTGGAACTTTTTCTTTAGAATGCTCGTAAAATACGCATATTGTGCCGAATTCATAATTAATTTAATTGCAAATGTAAAAAGTGACTTAGTCCTTCTTTAACAGCATACTCCATTGCTGGAAGTAGACATTTCCAAGCAAACCCAGCACGAGGAATAGCTATGATGCCATGCATAGAATATTTTTTCATACCTAGTTTACCATGCTATGCAACAAATGGGTTGATGAGCGTATTGAAAAGTCAAAGTTTTCTTTTTTATTCAATTTAGGCTTCTTTAAATCGTTTTTTTTTTTATGGGAAATGTGGCAAAAGAGCAAGCGGTTTACTTGATCGTCGTAGGTAATCACCGTCGCCCATGTACATCTGCAACACCAGAGGTGCTCCAGGAAGATAGGAGGGAGCAAAAGGAGGGGGATGGGGAGGTTGAGTGGGCCTCCGGTTACCTCACTCACTGAACGAAAGCATTCTACGAGGCCGTGGTATCAACCCGGTCGAGCCGGCCCATTCGAGTAGCAGCTAAAGCCGCCGCTTGGCTCTACCAAACGCGGTGTAGATTTTGAAGTTCAAAAGCTCATATGAACTTCAAAAAGAGAACTTTACTTAAGAACTTCACAGAGAACTGGCGAAAAACTCTTGGACACGTTTTTTTTCTTTTTAGCGCTATATAGTCATTTATAATCGACAAAATCAATAAAATGACTATCATAATATTTTTTTCTTTCCCATCATGGCAATCACCCTCGCAGTAGAGATACTCCATGTTTCAGCATTATAAGATAGATTTTGCGCCATTAGTCTGTTATAGCAGCACGTGCGGAAAAAGTTAGTTGATATCCCTTAATATATTATCGCGATTTAATGTAAAATACAATAATTATTTATTGCAATATGAATATTGAGGTATAATTTATTAGGTTGGAAAAAGGGCACAAAATTTATCTTGAAAGCATTAATTCTGTGAATTTGTCACGGATATAGGAAATAGTTTCATAAACTAAAATTCGCCTTTAGGTTCTATAACAAACTAAAATGTTTTGAATGAAATGTTCACAGTTTCGAGTTGTAGTCACATTTTTAGTCATTTAATTAGCTGATGTTGATTTAAAAGTGGAAATACGTTTTTTATTTCCATATTTTTTGCAGTAAATATTTTGTTGTGAATATTTATTTGCTTATATTCGGCTGGATTTCGAACGCAGGACCCGTGGCGCAACATTTATAAATTAAAGTATAGCTTTTGGTATGTCACGTTAAGAACATGAGCATATCACACGGATTTAAATTATAAGTAACAATTTTAACAACTGTCTCAACTGCTAATGGGGCACACGAAAGGCATCTTATCAAATGTTGACAGCGGACGTATTTAACGTGTCATCTAGATATCTGTTTCTCATAATACTTTCGTATATTAACATAGACCTTAAGTTTTTTTTCTATAACTTTTAATTTATATGATTAGTTAAAATATAAAAATAGCTACTATGAACTCTGGAAATAGTTTAGACCCACAAGCGAGACATATAGCTCATTGCGGTTAGCCACATCGTCTCGGCGCTCGGTGCGGATATCTCAACGTAAGAGGGAAACAGATTTACGTTGCTTGTTAGCGTTAACCAACAATAAACGATGCTAGAATAAGCAGGTGAACGGCGTTCATAACAATTATTTACTGTTTTTTTTATGGCTTTAAAGAAGGTACATAAGAAGAAAATATGGATATAAATTCCTATGGATGTCGAAGGAGTCGACTAAAAGTCACGGCATCCATAAACCATATCAAAAATACGGAGATTGGTCATAGACAGCAGCATTTGAGATACAAAGGATATAGTACTGTGATTACCCTCCTACCATAATTATGACAGATTTTTTCTTTTGTCTATTTTCAGCATTTTGAAGAAGTGAACGTTGTAAACAACACTGTGAACGCAGCTTTGCTTAATTGTCTTTAATTTTATCGTATTTTTTAATTATCGTTCATGCTAGGGCCCGATAGGAGGCGCTTCAGTCGAACTATACATTCTCATCGTGATACCTACCGGAAATATTTGAACAAAGTATGCCTGGGCTGGCTAGTATGCAATACGAATTACAGTTTTACGCTATTCTTAAAACATTTGAGTAATGAAAGAATCGTATTGGTTCTGATGTTTGTCGTATTAGTCAAACATCAAAATATGATTCTTCAAAATTTAATTAGCCTTTCATTTTAGTGAAAGACGAGCACACAATCAACCTGTAAACGTCAGATCCAACTTCCATGACGTAGTCCACGAGGACTATGATGAAATGCCATTAATTGGATCTAGGATTCCGATCACGTAACGAAACGCAATAGATAGCTGGCTGCTACTTTCCAGAATATTCCAACCTCTTTACTAAGATAGTGCTCTTAATTTTAAACAAAAGCATAGAGATTTACTAATTGGAAATTAGTTTGATACTAAATTAAGCATTATATATGCATTCTGCTAATTTATTACGTTGCCAGGCGATCGCATGGCTAAGTGGTTAGCGAACCTATCTGCTGAGGTCCTAGAGTCGAATCCCAGCCGAAGCCAATATTTTTTTTCAGGTCGGCTTCTAATATGTTGGGCGTTCCGTGTACTACATCTTACACTTCCTCAGATGTTATTTCTTAAGCGTTACATCGAATACGGGAAGACGATGAGCAAAGACGAGTGAGTATCAGTGCGCAGTAGACAATTGACGATAGCATTCGAAAGTTGCTGCCGTGGTCAATGTCAGCCAGGAAGACATCATCATCATCAAAATCATAATCATCATCATGTGGTATAAGAATCATGAAATTTGCATAAAGATGTAAAATCATAAATGAAGATATTATCTTATGGAATGGATACAGAATGGATGAGACGTTATCGACTTTTAATGAAAACTTGGTTAAAAATTATGCTCATAAATATTTATAAGTAGTGAAGAAGAATTTCGATATAATTTACAATCAACCATAAGCTTCCTCCCGAATTGGCTCTTTGCCTTGCCTTGTTTTAGTGGGGTTAAGCGGGGTGGATGGCCCAAAGAAGCCACACCGAGTAGGCTTAACGAGCCTTCTGTGAATACGTGTTGTTGGACTGTAGTGGGAATTATTGCAAAGGAACGCCTTTGCACCGCTCTCCTTGTCCTTCACAGCCGAGGTACCGAGGCCGAGCCGAGGTAAGAGTAGTATCGCGCCATTCTTCCTATCCTCCGCGATTCTGGCGAGAACATCACCATTGATGCAGCTGATGTGGGGCCGCGGGGGTGAAAAGTGTCGGTATTACGAAGCAGTGCTCTCCCTACCCTCCGCAACCAAAATGTGGTTTGCGGCAGAGCCATAGACCAGATACGCCAAGTACTCGTCTCACTGATCTCCACGACCTCCGGGTAGCGGGCTCGGAGGAGTACGTTACTCAAGTAGGATTGTAGTCCGAGTAATAAAGCACGTCTGTGACCCCACGTACGATTGAGTATAAAGAAAGGAAAGACCTAGTTAACAATAAGCAATAATATATCTTGAGTCAAAGTAACAAAAACTAAAAATATTAGCATTGACTAAACTGCTGGACTTACATACATTATTATTTGTTACTTTGACTTACGCTTCATTTTTTTATATCATTTATTATACAAGTTTCCATAAAAGGCCAATAAAGTCGAATTCACGCAGAAAAAAAAAACCACGTGGATTTTTTTTTTGATTTATATGTTATTCTTGAGCTTGAGTATTTGATAAAAAGGAAAGTATACATACACGTATCTAGGTTATCACCTACATACTTTTTTTTTCTTTTGAAAATAAACAAGATACTAACATTAAGAATGCTACTTCGTTGTAAAGAAAAAGGCTTATGCACATTGTGCGAGTTTATAACTGTTATAAACTCCATATTTCTTTTTATAAGTAGGTTTTGTTATCTTGTGAGTTAGAAAGTTTTTTTAGAAATTTTATAAAACTAACATTATGTCGCTATTATTATAATACCATTTATTTTTATAAAATGTTAAAAAAAAAAAAAAAAAAAAAAAAAAAAAAAAAAAAAAAAAAAAAAAAAAAAAAAAAAAAAAAAAAAAAAAAAAAAAAAAAAAAAAAAAAAAAAAAAAAAAAAAAAAAAAAAAACCACGTGGATTTTTTTTTTGATTTATATGTTATTCTTGAGCTTGAGTATTTGATAAAAAGGAAAGTATACATACACGTATGTAGGTTATCACCTACATACTTTTTTTTTCTTTTGAAAATAAACAAGATACTAACATTAAGAATGCTACTTCGTTGTAAAGAAAAAGGCTTATGCACATTGTGCGAGTTTATAACTGTTATAAACTCCATATTTCTTTTTATAAGTAGGTTTTGTTATCTTGTGAGTTAGAAAGTTTTTTTAGAAATTTTATAAAACTAACATTATGTCGCTATTATTATAATACCATTTATTTTTTATAAAATGTTAAAAAAAATAATTAATACTGTTTAAAAAATTGTTTTTTTTTTTTAAAAGATTTAATTTTTTCTTTTAAAAAATACGGCTACGGCTTCTTGTATCGGAATGTATAGTAAAATTTATTTATTTATTTATTTAAACTTTATTTAAATACCTTTAAACAAAAGTATTACAAAGGGTGGACTTAGTGCCTCTTGGCATTCTCTGCCAGTCAACCCGCGGCGGAGAGAGAGACAGTTAGGGTGCCAATAATTAAATTTGTTAAAAAAAATACAAGAATAAATATATAAAATACACTTACAATTAGATACATACAGACGGAATAAATACATATAAACAAATATGCATACATATATATAAATAAATAAATATATATATATAAATATATATTACATATATACACATACATACAGCTTACAAAATATTATTATAATTAAAATGACCGATGATTTCAATTCCACTAAGTGGGAACGGATGTCTTGAAGAGGTGTTCACGTACCAGTCCGGCGTCCCCTAAAAGCCTCAAAGCATGGTCGTGAGCCACCTGCTTCCATCGTCGCCCCTACCACTGTGCAGGTCGTCACTCCATCTTCGGGGGTCATCTCATTTTACGTTTGCTTGTATGAGGTTGCTACTCGAGAACCTTTCTTCCATTACGATTCTCAGTTCTGCGAGCTATGTGTTATATAATTGCACGCAGTAAAGCCAAGCGGCGGCTTTTGCTGGTGCTCGAATGAGCCGGCTCGTCAGGATGTACCGCGTCCTCGCAGAATACTGGCGTCACGTAGAGGTAACCGGAGGCCCACTCCCCCTCATCATCCCCCTTTCTCATCCTCCCTCCCCATGTCAGAAATACCCTAAAAGCGACGGTAATCACTTACCATCAGATGAGGTGCATGCTCGTTTGCCCCCGCTACCATAAAAAAAAACGTAATAGGTTATCAATCCTTCGCTGCTCTTCTAATTCTGCCCAAAATACACAATGCCATTAGATTTTCCTTCTATGATACTGATGGTTAGACAGGGGTGGTGTAATTCTTTAATCACAATTAGTTATACAAAGTCACCAGATTATTGTTCATTAGCTAGCCGTGCTAGCTCTCTCTCTCAAATTCTTGTTACTATCATATCATTATCATTGCAGCGTAATTTAATTTTAAGATTAACGATAAGGATTAACACAAATCCACTGTCTAACATAGGTCTCTCCCAACAACTAACAAAGCCGTCCTGCAATTTCTGAGTTAGTGGCCCCTTCGTTAGTTCTTTGAAGTTATATAAACTAAGGCAAATTAGTTATTTGTTTTGCTTCGTTTAATTAAATCCAGAATAGTGCTACTCAAATTTTTCCAAAAAAGAACAAGTTTTAAGACATTGATTGATCTAGTCAACTTAAAATCGTACAACCATTTAAACTAAATAATGTATATATGTTTGTCATGTATAGTGTTTTTAAACATAATGCTCCAGCATTTATATTTTTTGATTAAATGTCGGATGCGTAGTATAGCAGTTCCTCAGAGACGTGAGTAACCCAGAGGAACAGCTGATATTATTTTTATTGTCTAAATTGATTTCGAAATGTTAGTTCATAGAATCAATCATTTTTCAACATTCAATCAGGAATTTTTCTAAAATTTTCGTAACTGGGTTGAAAAAAAAATGTATTCATAATTATAGTTTATTATGTATATTACTTTCTCAACGTTAAATTATAATTTATCAACGAATAATTTATATTAATTATAACATAATATTATCCCTTCGTCTCGCATTTAATGTGTTATAAACAGTAATATGCTAATTTTTCCCACTAAGCATGTTCAAGTACAACCGATTGAGTTACAATATTGCTTTGCGAGTGAATGCGATAGAAGGGAATTGTATTAAATTTAAATGTATTTATTAAACTTTGCTTAATGTTGTGGTCTTTGCACGATATAATGGTTAGAAATTATTTATAAACGTAGCTCTAGTATAGTATAGTATTATGTCATCATCGTCAATATATCCTGTCCAAGTGCCCTGCTTAACAACGGTCAACCACAAATATTGCAATAAGTTCCTAAATTGGTCACTGTGGTGCGAAATGCAAATAAGGATTTTTAGTGAATAAAAATCCCCACTCAATGGTAAATCTATCCAAATATCCAATGCCGGTTGTATTTTACTTTCCATCAAAATACGTATATATAGGAGTAAGCACTCTCGCCTGTCACCCATAGGGGTAAGCAGAGATTATGGATTTCCATTGGGGACGACTAATAAGGTGTTAGCCGTCCATAGTACCAGTACTATGATCACAACCCACCTGCCAAGCGTGGTGATTATTGTAGGACTTCCCATTGAGGGAGACCTATGTTCAGCAGTGGAATATCACACAACAGACTGATTAAGAAGAATAAGATATGTAGGTGTTGATAATAATAAAATTATTTACAATACGTAACCGGAATAATTACGCAAATACGTGTAAGATTATGTTAATTTAGTGGTATGCTTATTAAAAGTAAGTAAATGTGTAAAAGCATGTTTAAATTTCACATAAATTAATTTTATGTTAGTTGAAAATCGCGAAGTTATCTCCAATTTTAGGAGTAACATCATCGTAATAACTCACTATTGACACTTTCGAAGAAAAAACTGTGATAATATTCACAGTTCACTTAACATTTCATTCATTTGTAGGTAAAAATCATCGGTCAAAAATAATTGAAAAATTCACATACAATTCTCAAAAAATGTTATTTTTTTATCCTATATATCTATTTCTATAAAATAGGTAAAAAAAGAAGACTGCTTTCTCAAATTTGTAATAAAACATAATAAGCTGAGATTGATTGCATTATCAAAAACTTTTATAGGGCGATTTTTCTTTACTTTATGGAAGAATATATTACAGAAAGAAAAAGCCTGAAAATCTATCAATAATATCGCAATACACTAACAATTTGAAGAAAGGAAAATGATTGGAAATATTTACGTAACGATATTTCTAAAAAAATCATTTTGAAATATAGCTATGGTAAAATATAGAAGTTTAGTTTTATAAACGTAAAGAATATATGTGCACATAGTATACGCATATACATAATTCTTTAATTAAATTTATATAAAATATATACAGAAACTAAAAAAAAATATAAAACATGTAATATATACACAAATTGACCGGACCGGGCTGTGAACTCTGTTATAGCCAGAATTCAACGATATCCTGGAAGGAACTTGTTGTTATATTGTCGTGAATTATTATTAAATAATGCCTGAAGCTAGGAGCTTACCGCTATTACACAGGACACGCCCTAAATTTGTTCCCGCCGCTTAATAAACTGGATGTATCAAAACGCCTGCTGTCTCGACTTGCTGGTGGTGGACACAGAAATATGAACTTTACAAATAAAAAAGAGTGAGGCCTTCGAGTACCGCACACACCTAACGAAACGCACAATAACGAAATACCTCTACTTCACCTCGGTGTTCTGCGTGACCGTGGTACTACTTCGGTCGAGCCGGCCTATTCGAGTACCAGCTGCCGCTTGGCTACCACGTTAAATCGCTCGTAAGTTAATTCGTTAATTTATTTCTTTAATTATGTATAAATACTCGTTCGTTCCATTAAAGTAGAAATAATTAGAATTGTGTGAAACCCTCGGTGCATGAGTCTAACCTACACTTGGCCAGTTTTCTTAAGCGTAAACATCTCTTCGTCGAAATGGTTTTAAGAGCCAATAGCCTAATGTTATGAGTAGCAAGTTCGAACCTGCCATTCGAGAACCACTACAGACACATTTTTTGTCTTAGTTGGAAAGGCTAACAGAAATGTTTGTGTAACATAAATACACAAAAGTACTGCTACTAAAGAATTAAAACAAAAAATTGAAGATTTAAAATAAATAATTAGGTGTTATTATAATATTTAACAACCTTCGTAAAGAAAACAGGGTGAAAATTTAAAAACTGGTATGAGTTCGACTTAAAACAGTACAAATATTGCAATTTTTTTTTGGAATAGTCTATCTTATGTACAGAGTGAATAATAAGTCACACAAAATACATAGTAGCTGAAAATATTCGCCAACAATATAGCAGAGATACGTGCTTCAGTATAAAAGAAGCGATTGTTGGGCAAATCAAATTTACGTTGAACAAGTGCAGAGTACAGCGCTAGCTAACGGGGCTCTTTTACTAGTATGTGGATGTTTCAACGAGAGCCTGGACGAGGTTCGACCGCTGCTTAGCATTTGTAATTTTGTGCCATGTAATGTTAAAACATATTGTTTGGAGTACATTTTTATGTTAAAAATAATAAAATGTATGCTTAATTATTCCTTGTATATACGCGAATACTAGACATTAAAATGAAACCAATGTTATTAAAGAATGTTATAGTTATCCATGGCTAAAATTGTTAATAGCAATTTTAAATGAATGAAAGCAAATTTAAGTTGATATGTGCCCCCGTTCCTTCGCACCGTCATCTGACATGGAACAATTTCTAAGTCTAAGAGACTTTAAATAAATAAATAAACCATTTTGCATTATATCTGCATTTGAATTAAATTATTTCCGAAATTGAATTAAACTCGTAGGCTCAATTCAACATTGAGAGATCGTTGTAACTGGCTACAAAGCGTTAATTTAAAAAATATTCACAAGAAAGTTAGAAACGTTTATCAGTGTGTAAGTCCTTAAAGCGTCGATTAAAAAAAGGGAAAATGATAATGAGCCATTTTTATTTCTCTTACAGGTTTGTTTTGCAGTGATTTGCGGTTTAATAATTGCATTGATACTGAAAACTGACAAATACTAAAATCCAGGAGAAGGAGTGACGACCTGCACATTTACGGGAACTCGATACATGCAGGTATCTCATAACCGTTGTAAGAATGTCAATCATTATGTTCAGTAATGAACTAGTGACATTTGGGCTTCGCTGTTTTTTAAAACTATGTTTAATGTATTATTTTAACAAACCCCAAAGCGCATTATATACTTTCATCTTACACAGATAAGCACAAAAATAATCGTACTAAATTGACCATTATGCGCCAAGCTCCACTATAAAGGGTATGCCTGTAGTTTGCACATTATGTTAAGAGAAAAATATTCACAGTACGCTTCTAAGATAACCAGAAAATGAAATAACGTTAGGTTAAAGGTAAATTAGAGACTTCAAAATATTATCACGTGTACGAAAACTATATTTTAATAGCATATTTCAACAGGAGGTAGACTCCTTCTCTGTCTTCGCCTTTTGGTACCACACTCTTACCCATTTCTGCACACAAACAGCAGTGAAATTACTGTTGCATTCCGGTGTGAAAGGGAAATGGAAATCCTCACAGCCAGTATAACTACGGGCTGTGAGAATTTTCAAGGGTGATACGCATCTGTAACTTTCTTTGATTGAAGTTGTTTGCAAGTGGCCATAAGCTGCAGTAGCGACTTACCACCAGTTAGACTGTTAGCTCATATTTCATCCAAATTCCAATTAAACAATAAGACGGGCGTGTTACCACGTCCTCGGCGGTGAAGAAACCTGTATGTCTGAGAAATATGCGTGGCGGACCCTTCTCGGCTCCAATCTGCTGTCAAGCTTAGCTTCTACCGCTATTTTTATTTATGGGAAAGGCCTACTTCCTGCAATATTTACAAGCTTTTAAATAATAAAAAAGAAGAAATGTGAAATTATTAGAAATAAACCAACTTTTCCATAAAAAAATTATGAGGGTATAGATCCATATTGCGTTTCTAAACTCAAAAAGTGATATATTTTTCATTCTAGGTTATCCTAGGTTCTTGTTTTTCTTATATTCAAGTAAGAATTACAAATTAGCACATAGTTTAACTGACGTTTATTGGTTACTGCAACCGTATACGTTGTAGAGCCGAGCGGCGGCTCTTGCAGCTGCTCAAACGGGCCGGTGCGACCGGATTGGTACCACGGTCTCGCAGAATACCGGCGTGAAGTAGAGCCAACTTGTACTTTTGCGTTTCGTTCGGTGAGTGGGGTAACGGGAGCCCCACTCCCCATTCCCATCCCGCTCCGCTCCGCTAATAATCAAAATTCAGATGCGTTATTAACGCCGAGGAGTTAAATGGAATGCCTGGTAACCTTTAGTTTGACATTCTACCGAAGGTATTCTGTGAGAATGTGGTCCTACGTAGTCAAGCCAACCTATTCCTGCAGCATTTATAATACAGCAGCAGCGGGGGTCTAAATCATTAAACTTCATTGTGTTGCAACAACATAATATCCTAATCTATGAAATAACGACCAAAATCTTTGATACGAAGGTATACGGTCCGCCATATACTGTCCTCGCTTTCGCGATTTCTCGAGCCGGCATCGCTGATATACTTAATAAAAACTTTAAGTGCTGAATTTAGTACGTGCTCGGTAGTGAAACAATCGAGTGAGTACCTGATATCTGAGAAATAATAAATTTTTATTTGAGAACTGTGAAGTTTCTCAACTCGCAATGAAGCAGCGTGGCGGAACCTTCCCGGTTTCAAAACCCTCTTAGATATTGAAAGGCTGCCTTTGCCCACCAGTCGAAAATTTACTCTTTAAGTTTTTTTTTTATTCCATTGCTAAGATGTTTTTAAAGTTTTGTGGTATCGGCGTAAGAATCTGGAGCCCCATTTTTTCCCGTGAATGTCGTAAGATGACCACCGATGAATGGCGGGTTAACCATCTCAAAAATACCAGACTAAAATGAATGGAGCAGACCATGCAGACAATGGACTGGCAGCAGTGTCTAAGATGCGAGGTGACTGGTACTGCGATCGCCAATCCTCTTGCCGAGCGTAGCGATAACGGCAAATGGGAGCGGCCTCCGTCCTGCAGTGGACTGTTTCTAGACTGTTAAGGTAAAGTGTTGTTTAATTTGGGAATTATAATGAAACGGAACAAAGAGGACTGTACTTTCTCAATTTTGTTTTATGAATTTACAGAAATACCTTTCCCTGTATATTTATTATAATAATACCTGTCTATTACAATACCTTGGAATCTTTCGCATCGAATAAAATATCAATTACATTTTGGGCATTCCCACACGCTATTCTAATATGTAGAACAGATGGTGGGTAACCACGGTCCTAGTCCCTTCGTGTTCGATAGAATATAAGGTTAATTATTTTAGAAGATATTAAAACCGGTACATAGGATAGATTAGGTTTAAAAATCACTTATTGTACAATAATTGTGATTGCATTTATATTCTACATTTTATCAATGCCGATAATGTCGATTTGAATAATGGCGACAACTTATACACATAGGCATTCATATGTCGTCAACTTTCGAATCGCATATACTTAATAAAGAATAATCTTAAAAATGAGGAAAGATCAGTTACAGAGTCACGTGTATGTAAATAGCAGCAACACGGATCGAATCTACATATTTGATGATGGTAATACTGGTATAAAATAGAATAGCTGAAATTAGAATCAAAATTTAATCATTGTAATTTTAATAATACACTAAGTCTTCTTAAAAGCAAGTTAATCAGCACATCTTACAAATACATAATAAGTTAGACGCACCCATGTGTAAGAGAATACGATGAAAGGGAACGCTGTCTTATGAATTTATTAGCAACTACATGACGCATTGTCATGTACAAACCATAGAATTAATCCTTTTGATTATACCTTCGATTTTAACAGCTTCGATTACCTGTAGTAATTTTCAACTACCGTTCAATTACAGAACTTCTACATTCACTTGAAACTTTTTTTTATATATTACTGTTGAGCAGAGACCACCACTTATTTTGACCCAGGAAGCGTCACTCTACTTTAAAGTGAATTGTACATGTCCCGGTGTCATGTCTATAGATTACGAAACAATGTTTTCCGTTTCCCCCTTTGTTTTATGACGTGATATAAACCAGCATATATAATTACAGTTCACACACGGCTTCACCGTGAACTGCTCTTCTGTATGCATAATACTCATACAATAGGCATCTGATTATGTACAAAAAAAATTGCTGGTGTTTTCATTTTTATTTTGTTTTAACGTGTTTTAGGATAAAATATTTTTATTTTTTTTTTAATTTTGCAATTTTATTATTAAGAATTACTTAAGAAAACTAGGGTAATCTTACCATATTTGATTGAAACGTTAGTTTTTGGTTTCAAATCAAATCACACATGAGATTACAGGGAATTTTAATATCCGTGCAAAGACTGTATGAGACCGATTATGATCACGATTTTAGCAGTATTTAAAATACGCGACAATTAAGTTTTGACTTTTATTTTAAAATATCCTAAATAGTATGTGATAGTGATGATTTATAGTCAACGACTACATCGTACGTGCTCTCGTTGTTTGTGTGCGAATTTATCAACGGAGTTTTGGCTTATCTAATTTCTTCATTATATATGTATATCGGGCTACCTTTACATCGTTTATAGAATCTATTTTTAGTTTGAATATCTTGATTGCACACTACACCAGACTAATTTATCATTTAAGTAACGCGGGGTGTTAGTTGCGATTACTCCAAATATAAGAAAATCAAGGTGCAGGTCTTCACCGCGGTGACATTTTCAGGAGACTAGTATTATTAAGAAAGGGGGGTAGCATACATTTGAGGTGGGATATGAAAACAGAACCGGTGGTTTTGTCGTCTCGGGGAGTAGTGGCTAAGCGTTAGGCTGCGGCGCTGTGATTCGCAGGTTGGATTCCCTCACGGGACAAGTGTTTATACGGAATACAAATAATTGTTCCGGGTCTTGGTGTTTGTCCACGTGCAATTTATCTATGTAAACTGCCTCCGCGACAAAGGAGAAATTAAGATGTCTCGCTTATAAGGTTAACAGCGGTGGGGTTCCTCACCCCACATTTACCACACTTTTTGCAAGTTCTATGAGGATTAGGCAGCAACATGTGTTATACAGAGGGTATAAATCCGCACCGTATTTAGAAGGTCCCGGATTTTTTTTTAATTTAGAAACTCCGGACCCACACAATTTATTTTAATGTTAAACGGCCTTCCGCAAGTTAAGGATGCTAAATGTTTCTTGTTTACGGATGACCTCGAACTAAAAAAAACTGCTAAAAATAGCAGTAGAGACGATAAGGCTGAATGTGCAATGCTGCAGAGATCGACAGAGTAGTAAGATTGAGTGAAGACATCACCTTCCAGTTTAACACCTCAAAGTATGCAGTGATCACTTTCTTTCATTCATATGAGTAGGTTTCATAATGATTCTTCATCATTATGAGGCCGCCGGGATACCGATGTAGGTGTTTTGAAGAGATTATGGGCTCGGTGGTCAGACTTTTATTTTATGTGAAAGGTGGCAAACGAGCAATCGGTTCACCTGATGGTAAGTGATTACAGTCGCCCACCTACATCTGCAACACAATAGGTGTTGCACATGCATTGCCGGCCTTTAAGGGTATTTCTAAGTTGAGAGGGTGGATGAGGAGGGGGATGGGAGGAGGAGAGGGCCTCCGGTTACTTCACTCACCGAACGAAACGCACAAGATGCTTCTACTTCTCGCCGATATTCTGCGAGTTCTCGGTACTACCTCGGTCCAATCGGCCCAACAAATCTATGAAAAAGTGATACTTGGCTAGTTAGACTAACATTTTTTGTATAATGGTTGAAAGATCAATCCATGCAAGGACAATTTCCACAAGTGGACGTATGTACGTTGATAAACAATAAGGTTATAATTAAGAACAAGAAAAATAATATGATATATCGGTATATTAAAACTTATCCGAATACTTAGGAAAAACCTTCTTACATCCTTTGACATTACTATGTTTATGTTAGAAACCAGCTCCAAGAGCTTTCTTTAACCCTAATTAAAATGCTTTTACTGCGATAACTCTCAGTAGACATAACAGAAATCCGATCTTCATAGAAAACGTCTGAAGGTCAGTTTGTTATTTTGTTGTTAATTACCAACATTCAGGCATCGTAGGTATTATCGTTATTAAGTAAAGTTTCAATAGTAAAGGTAAATAAGAAGTCCCTCTTGTCATCCACAGGGGTAGGTAAAGCAAACGGATTTCCATATGGCACGATTGGTTATGATACACATACGTTTGGTGCAATACAGTACACCAAACGTATGTGTATCATTTCATTTTCCTTTTACTCCCCATTCCAAATTATTATTAAAAGTATAAATGTAATATAATTAAAATTCCTCATGTATGTAAGTTCTTATGTCCTTACGTATACAAAATATATGAACATAATTTAGATAAAATTAATCAATCTAATTATCATTATCAAATATAGTAAGAAAGAATCAGCTTGCTGAAGTGTCCACTTTCAACCAAAGATTTGCCGTAATTTAAAAATTGACAAGAGGATTACAGATTGCAGTACTAAACACCTCACACCTTAAACGTGCTCTACGCTACAGGTCTGCATGTTTTCAGTTTAGTATTGTACTTTTTAATATAACATATTTTGTGATTTTCGTGTCGACAGGAAATATTTGTACAAATATTTGGCTAGCAACTAGCATTTTACATCCAACGTTTAATCATGCATAGCAACGATGGTAATATGGCCTTTTTCTCTAATCTCGCAACCCGTAGCTCGTAACTATATTATCACAACGATGATATAGCTACGAGCGGCGCAAAGGCAGATATATGCCTTTGCGATATCACCTCTCGATTTTATTTTGGCCATCAGTGGTACCAGACAACTCGCAACGTAGACGCTACTGAATGTTACCAGTTTGTTAATTTCGGTCTGGCCATATCCATCTATCTGAGATCATGATATCGTAACGGCATATTCTTTAGTTGGCTTTTACGTCACCCAAGGGACGTGATGAGGTGATTAATTGTAGGTCGTATTTTAAGAAAATTAAATGAATTGGTTTATAGTTTCGGAATACTGAGTACACTATATATTTTAAGAAATATAATATTTTGAAGATGAGCTATTTCCGAATATAAATATTTTCAATACAAATATAATAATAAGAAAGTGTGTTTGTATAAATATGTTGGGCAATCTCCAGAACTACAGGATCGTTATTAAAAATTCTTTGTAAAAAATGGTATAATAATAAGCTGACAGATCTTTTTTGTACTGATAACCTCGATTAACACAGATACGTTTTCTCGGTATCCAGAAATATCAAGCCCGAAAATGACGTGGTTAGAACTATTTATTAACCACAAGGGAAATATAAAGATACTCTCTGATTTTGTTCTAGAGTACAACTATATTTAAGTAGTCAAAAGGACTTTATATTTTACTAGTTATTTTGTATTTCATTGTAAAACTCTCATAATTTGAATAACATGTAGTACATTTTAATTTAGTTTGAATATTTTGTTTCACAGCAGTAATAATTTAACCTTTACCCTGATATCCATACTTAAAAATGCAATGAAAGATAGTTTAAGAAGTTTATATTTTTTGACATCATAAAATAAGTTCTTACTAGAAATAAGAAAGAACAATATCACCATGAAGTTGAGGTTAATGCAATGCATGACAAAATGTTAATAATATCACAATATTTCTGCCACATCATGAAGCTCCTTCACCTTGATGCCACTTTATATGCGGACAAGGAATGTATTTAATTTAATCAGACGTTGTGCTTACATTTCTCTTTGCAAATATATTTTTTCGTACAAGCTTTTTCTTATATGATTCGAAGCTAAAGTTAAATATTTTTATTATTTAAATTCAAGCTTCAATGAAAATTATGGAACTATGAAAATATAACAGGAAACTATGAAAACATCTAAAAACAATTTCCTTATTTTTCCCTCGTCAATAGTCATCTCTTGTAACATTTTTGATTTGATTGTTGACCATTAGAAGATTTATTTGGCTAGACGTGTTAAAACAGTTGAAATTTGAATTTATTCTTGTAATTTATTTTGCTTACAATTTTTTACTTGACATAATATCTCAAACTACAATTGATTACTTTGAAAGTTATCTGTCTGGGCGATGGCAACGATTTCGCATCGAGGAAACTTTCTCTTCTTGGTAACACTACTGCTGGTCCTCCACATTAACCAAAAATAAATTTAGTTCATCGAAGCACCTTTATGCAGATGATTTTTAAATTTACAACCAGGCTTCTACTATTTATTAAGGCATATTGATGCCATGAGCGTATGGTCTTAAGGTTGATTAAAGAGTCAAGTAATAATAATAAACAGCTCAAAATAAACTGTGAAATGCAATTTTGCCTACGGGCACCCCAAGTTATTTGATAGTAGTGTCATGGATAACAATCAACAAATATTACGATATATTCTTTCTACTGCTACTAAGATTGCACTTGCACAGCCTTCCAATTCTTCATTATGCAGATGACAGCTATAGATCTAGAGATCTAACCAAAATGCAACTTGACAAAGCTTGAGAGACTCCAAAATTATTTATAAAATTCGTATTTGGTTTATGCAAGTATGATCTCGTTTCGTAGTCCCGTACTAAGCTCTAGCGGCTATCTATTCGCCTTCTCCGGAATACGCATATTCTCTCTCTTTTATATAACACGCTGTATAAACCTTCTTACCCTTTATATCTTATCTTATCTTAATGAAAATTTTGAATTCCTTCATGATTCTCGTACACGAAGTCGTGACACGAATAAAAGTTTAAGGTCATCCAAAAAACATAAATTAAAAACACTGTACACAGTTCTAAATTATTTAACAAATCGTTTTTTGTACAAGCTGTCCGTCTATGGAATTGCCTAGTACTATCAGTGAAAAAGCCCTTATCTTTAACTAACCAACAGTTTTTTTTATTCCTTTGCTGGGTATTAGCTTCTAGTAATATGGTAATGGATCATATCATATTTAGGTAATTTCCATTTCGTTTTATTTTGCATTTTTTGCAAGTTTCGTATACGTAATGTAAATTACGGAGCACCTTATTATCCAACGTGGTAAGCTCATTTGGCTCGGCGTCGCTTTGTCGCTTGACAAATAAAAATATATTCTTGAATGAAACTCCTCACATACTTTATTATTTCACCTTTATTTAAGTAAAAAAGGTTTCGTTCATTTCTTTCGTTTTATTTTGTCTTACTCAGTGTACAGAATATTAATGTGTTATTTTAATTACAGTTTCATTAAAATTGCGCTCCAATTGATTAATTTACAAGTAGGTTAATTGTAGTGATATTTTTTTTCTTTTTGTACCAAAATGTAAGCTATGCCCGATCTTTTATTAAAAGTATATTGACGAGAATGTATTCATAAAAAGTTTTAGAAAATGGTCTAACATGTTATTCTTTAACAGCCCCTGAAAAGTTCACTGCTCTGTCAATGGTCACAGGCCTCTTCAAATATGAGAAATTGACGTTATTGCCAACCGTTGGCTAGGCGGTTGGCAATAACGTCGCAGTACCAGATAACTCTCACAAAAGATGCGTCACTATCGGTCTCGATCATTTAGGTCAGTTTTTCTAACATTTTTCTGATATATTCCTCGACTTTTACGTTTCATTACGTTTTCTTCCTTTTGAAAAATACGTAGTAACTATTATTATATATATTTTTAAAATCAAAGTTATTTTATTTCATGTTATATAACATTACATTCCTGTTATAAACTTTACAAAAATAACATTGAAGAGTAATTTGTAGGTTCTCCCTACCGAGCTAATAAGGTGTGGTTTTCATTTATAGAAATATATGAGATATTCCGCCTTACAGGTTGTAATGGTATTAACCATATAAACTACGTTTTTATGTGACGACTTGAACAAAATGTGACAAAGCTCAATTTTTTCTGTTGTGAAGTGTCATACTTTATCTGCAAAACTTTGTGAGTTTGCACAAAGCTTTATCGGCATGATTTCAAGTAAAATAAAGCATGTTAAATATTTATTTAAACTTTGTATGTTTTATATGTTAGTAAATATTTTATATGTTATATAGAATTTCAATTACAAAACTTGCTTCATAAACTAAAAGTTCAATTTGGATTAGCGACAGTTCAATTTGGCTTACTAACGATCGGCGAAGTATAGGCACAGAGTTTGTCGTATAAAAAATCTATATCTAGCCTAATCCTTGTGTAAATGAACGACTTACCTCACAGAATCTTAATAATGTTAGAAAATCCTATTCCGAAACATTCAAAACCTCTGTTTTGGGTACTATTGTCATTTATTTCTAACATTATCTACTACTACTAGATCTACAACTAGATACAGAATGTGTTCAATAAGTAAGCAAAGGGCAGATGTTTTGGAGGCCTTCCATATAATTACTTTCTAGGTTTTTATTTCTGCGACCTTTGTGATACCATCTGATCCAAGAAAGCTTCGCGTGATGCGCCCAAGAAGCCACAGAAGTGGGGTCTGCATTTTGTCACGGATGAGAACCAAGATGCCTTCTGTAAGTCATGCTGTTGAGCTGTGCCACTTGCTGTTCTGTTGGAGCAGACAAATATATTCGCAGCTAAAGCGCTGCCAAAAATGTTATTGGATGTATTGTACTCGTCGATAGCGCTCCAGCTGGGTGATATTAGCGCCCGCAACCTGCAGATGAGAAACCGCTGTGAGTGGTCGTCCAATTAGGATAAGTGAAGAAGTGAGAGCAGTAAAATGTAAAACCCATGTAGGTTTGAAAAGAAAGGACCCAACGGGCGGTAATTAAGAACTGTCTCTATGGAAGTCAAACGAGTAGCCATTTTCCCATATAAGAAACGAGTTAATTGCAATCATTTTCTTTTCTCATCTTTGGTTTATTTAGTACTACGCAGCTTTAGCACAGCCATTAAAGAGTGGGGCGAAGGTCAAATTTAAGTGTAGTGCAAGCACAAGCAGACTGGGCTCCACAAGCAGTACTTATTCTCAAGTATGGCGCATCATAGCTACCACCCTCCTCAACCATATTAAAGTGAAGTGGACGATCCGCCACAAGTCGCCGAAGCGGAGGCTTATGAAATAAATAAATAATATCCCAACCAGACGGTAACTTTTGGCAGGGGAGACCAGACGGCCGAGGGTGAGGGGGAAAGGGAAAGAAACCGGCGGACGCTGCGAGCGGTATCAAGGAGCACTGCCTTCTGCATTTGAGCGCGGAGCGGTCCAAAACGGAGTCCCAGCCGCCTCAGATGTTCCGAGAGGCTACCTGGGATTAACCCGTTTGCAGAGACGACTATCGGAATAATTTCGGTCGGCATACCACCCCACATGTCGGTCACCTCGTGAGCCAAGTGCAGATATTTTGTCTACTTCTCTTTTTCAGCTTCATCAAGATAGTCATTAAGACTGTAATAAAATGTAAATTTTGTTTCTGGAAGATTCAATGTACATTCTAGATTTTTTATAATATATGCGTGTACATCGACCTCGAAAAGAACTTTTAATTGTTATTATTTTTCAATTCAATATTATGTTCGCCACTATTAGACTCAGAATATACTCAGAATTAGTGATTCATGTTTACGTAAATACATAACATTTTCGTAAAAAAACTGTCATGTAAATGTTGAAATATCGATTTCTTTAACAGCTGCCTAAGCAATCACGATATATAAATAGCTCGCAATGCTTATTGTTCACTTAACATACATATGTACATAAAATAAACGTTTTTTTAAGATTTTTAATAAATTAAACATTTAAGCCTACTTAGGTATTTAAATTATATTATTCAATTATTCAAATGATTTGCGCGGTTTTCATAGCTGAAGAAATTTTGGACACAGTTTTAAAGTCGGATTGAGTGGTAAGTTTTGGATACTTAAGAAGTTTCTTCTTTTTCTTATTTGAAAGTGCTAAGTAATTTTTATTTTGCGTTAATGCCTTTATTTAAAAATTTTGTAAGATTTTTTTTTTTTTACTTTTCCATCCATAAATAACAACTTATTAATTTTCTATAATGTTAAAATATCTATGTTGTCAATATTTTGTTTACAACTTTAGTGAGTTCTTTCTTTTGCAAGTTGGAATAATTCTCCATAAATACACAACAATTCGATTTGATTATTTTTATACATTGCCTACAAACAATAAATTGATAAATGTCGCATTGTAGTTAAGTTTAAGTTATGTTATTGTTCATGAGTTTTATTTATCCATGTTATTTACAATCTGGTCTGTTCGATAGCCTAGTTGCTGGTGACCCTGCCCCTTCTAAACTAAAAGGAAATACCTACCGGTAGGGTAATTATTTGACATGATATAAAAATGTGTTTATACCCAAATCATCTGTGTGCTTTTTTACGCGGATTTTAATAATCTTTTAGTTTTACCTAGATAAAAATGACCTCAATGTCTTAAAATTAGTCCATCTAACAAAATAAGTTTTGTCTTGTTTTCACGTAAATACAAGAAATCATTATGTAGATAACCTTGCTACTAGAATATGCGGAAAAAAATCCAAAAATAATTTAATAATACACACACAAGCAAAATGTTGTGTTTACTAACTATCCAATCGTATTAATAATATTGACTTTTGAAGCATAGTCATAATAAATTATTTTACTTTTAGATTGCTAAAGCAAGTTGTAGTAAATTTTTTTTTGGAACATTTGATGTTACAGGATCTTTTATTATTGGAGGACTAGCACCCACCCATATATATACTCCATGGTCTAAAATGCAAAAAGTGTTTCGGCGTGACATCATCATGTCACTAAACTTTGCGAAGGATTACTGTAGAATGTATTTGCTTGGTGTGGCGGCAAATCGATCAAGGTTTCTTATATAATAAACGAATTCCAAAAAGTATATAATAAAAAAATATTAAATTGTGACATTATTTATGGCCCGACTTATATATATTTAAATATATTACTTAGTAGTGAAATAGTTATTTATTAATAATTAGTGTTAGTAAAATAAACCAAATGCGCGATAAATGGTTAAATAAAGATAACTTTTACAAAATATGTTGATTCTTCCAAAGTTGTTGGCTAAAATCCAAAAAATTTTAAGTTGGCTTTTCGCTTAATGAATTCACCATATTTTCTCACTAATAATTGCATTAAAAATTTATATTTGGGTTGCTAAACCCAACACTATTTATTTAGTTCAGTAATGGTAAAATCTTGTAAACGTGTTTTTAGAGCCAACCCGTTTAACTGAGTCTAGTGCAACTTCTATACATAATACTATTACGACCTTAAGCCATTGCATAGACTAATAATTAACAAATTAAGTTCTGATTACTATGGTCAATTAGTCTCTTTTCCTTATTTCCATAAAAAATAAGGTACTAGAAAAGCTGTATTTGTTCCAATAAATTCATATCGCATGGTATAAGTTTAGAAGTAATATAGTTAACAAAACTTCATTACCCTTCACGAGAAACAAATGTTCTACATAGAAAATTATTTAATCTTTAAAAAAGCGATATGTCGTTTTTACTTCCAAAACATTCTCCTCGAATAGTCTTTAAACCTTTAATGAATGGGGAACAGTAGGAATTCACCAAAGTATACATAGTTTCTATGAACTTTACAATGAAATTTCATATAACCATCTAATGGTATCTATACCATACTTAAAGAACAGAAAGTTTAAAAAAATTTAAAAATTATTTAAAAAATAAATTATTACAAAATAAATGTTTACACATATCTGAGAAATAATAAAAAAATATATGTATTATTTCGAGGAATTTGGACAATTTCTTGTCAGTCCAAACCGCTTTCAAAGATTTTATTGATTCTCGCTCCCAAAATTTTTTCAGCAATGGAATCAATGAACTACCTATAAAATGGCGAAAGTGATTAGATAATAATGGTACCTACTTTGATTGATTAAATATATAATTTTATAAAAATAATAGTTTTTTACTTTTTCCCTATAATACGCTAATTTCATATCGAAGGACCGAATATTAAGTAAGAAAATTAAGAAGTCTACTAATTAAATAAAACTGATTTGGAATATTATTAATAATGACACGAGAAACAACAAGTCGCTGACTACTACTTATATCTGACTACCGATTGAATTTTAATAGTAAAATTATAACGACTGATCTGGAGGTTGCAGAAGTATTTGAGTAGTTCTTTACTGAAATTCAAAATTTGACTACAATGTCACTGAATTCTTTTCCTACTGTGGATATATATTTTTTTAATTTCAGACAGTAAATCCAAATATTATTGCAAAAATGTGTTAAACGTTTTAAAAGCATTGTAGTTAATAAAACAGCGGATTTATGGGGATGTCTGTTAGTGACTGCCTCAATAATAGATTTTATCGCCATAGGCCACATTTGGCCATTATTGTCAATAGTAGTAAAGGTGTATCTGATGTATTTCCTGATCTTACAAAACCATACAAAAGTCAAACCTTTACTTAAATCTGGTAGTACATTGGACTCCACTAACTTTAGACCAATTTCTGTACTATCTACATTTAGTAAACTGTTTGAAATAATTATTTTGGATCAATAATATTAGTACTTAGTTTTAAATAAATATGCGTCTGACATAGAAACAATATTCGTTTTACCCAGAGGATAATAAACTAAAACTAAGACTTTACGAATATAAGAAGGGTTATTATAATATTAAGGAATACATGAATGATGAGAGCCGTGCTAGCCTAGTTGTCAAGGCGCTCACTTTGGTATCACAGAGCGCAAGTGACCTGGGTTCGATCCCCGATGCTGGCACCACTAAAATTGTTAAAAGAAATGTTTAGTGCTGTATTTACCACGTGCTCGGCGGTGAAGTAAAACATCGTGAGGAAACTTAGATATCTAAGAAATAATAAAAAAATATATGAATTATTTCAAGGATATGTGAAGCCCGCCAACCCGCAATGGAGCAGCGTGGCGGCCTGTTTACTGGCTCCTACACCCTCTCAGATATTTGAGAAGGAGGCCTTTGCCCAGCATTGGGCACTTATAGGCTGCTACTTTACTTTACATGGATGATAATACCCTCTGGGAATGTGTTGATCGCTCCCAACCCGTTTTAAAAAAAAATATAATATTGAATGAATGAATTAATGAATGAAACTTGCTTTATTGTACACGCAAAGGTTTAACATACAAAGATTATTGAAACAACAAAAAAAAATGTACAATAGGTGGCCTTATCGCTAAGAAGCGATTTCTTCCTGGCAACCCAGAAATAAAAAGGAAATATGAACATAAGTGTCGGGTTCGGGTGTACACTAAACATATTGTACTATTTAAACGTTTCGTTATAAAAAAAATTGCAAAAAAAGGAATAGTTACGGAAGTTCTTTCGCTTGTTTCTTCTCCGACAGAAGAACTTCATTACGTAACGGTGGTAGATTAAACAAAAAAATATTTGACGAATGAAATGTATGTTTTTTAATTTATCTGAATCAAATCGAATTGATTTGATTTGGTAGCATAGCTAAGCTATTTCGTAATTGTATCGTGAGATATATGTAACTACAGAGATCGCCATCGACATAGTTTTGTAGACAATGAAAACACCTTTCCTATATAGCATAAACTGTTCTGAGTACTGTAATAAAAAAATAATAATATTGAAAATATTAAATTTGAAAATGCTTACAAAATGGTAGAGAATGCGGTGAGATAGCCGAATTTGTCATATTGCATTATAAACTATTACTAAAAAACAGTTCACATGTTCTCTTTATTTTATTATATTATCTCTTTATAACATGAATCCATCAAATAAACATAGTTAATGTAGAAACATCCTGCACCAGTTACCCCTTCATTGAATTCTACGAAGGAGTGTGATGCATCTATATTACTTGCTTAAACCGTACAACGTTCCTTTCCTTTCCGTTTGTCGGGATCCTGGGAATGAAGCATTGGCTTCTACAGCGGTAGGCCGTATCTTTTCGATAGAACAGCGGACAAGGTTGGAGATCTTCAGCTATTATCGAGACCTTTAATTGCAGGCCTTCTGATCTCTAAACTGTAAGGAGAACCTTCTCCGACACCCTTCTCTACGGATCGGGACACCGGGTTTCGCTCTCCGACACTTCTCTTCCCCCTCGACCACACTGTGTGCATAGAGTGACGTATAGCAATACGAAAACTCCTTATACCCCACGAGACCACGCAAAGATTACAAATTTTCAGTTTAAATAAAAAGATGTAAGTTTATGAATCACACTCGGCAAGCGAATTGGCGTTCGCAGTACCTTATACTACATCGACGCAGCTGCCTGTCATCGATTTGCTTAGTTTTAGCCTGGTATTTTTGAGATGTTTATTCCGCCATGCTTAGGTAGCTATTTAGATTTTCAAGGATTACCCTTAGTCACTTTTTACGGCACCAACGGGAAGAAAAGAGGTGGCAGATTCTTACGCCGTTATCATACAGCCATATATTAACTAATTTCATTTATTATAATAAAACAAAACAAATTTAAATAACTTTACCCTCTATAGTTGCTCTAAAATTCCATAGAAGGGACCTAAAATGTAAAAAATATTTCAAAAATTTTAACGTTAAGAAATGTCCCCGGAATTTAGGGGTTTTTCTGCACTTTGACGACAAACTTGTGAAATTTCAGCACCGTCTTCAGTTTTCTAGTATAATATTTTTAAATTACTTGTTACCTGTATACAGCACAATAGATGGAGTTTACTGGTGAGAATAATGCATCGCTGGAAATGTTAGTCTGAAACTGTAAAGACATTCATTAGAAATATACCATTCCATTTCAAAATAGTATACTATAACAAAAAAAAATAACATATAGGGAAATTCTTCATAGCACATCACCAAGAACACTGTCTCCATTTCCGAGAAACGAATAATCACTAGTAGCTACCACCACATATATTACTTTTATCCAAATCAACTGCCTGTGATAATACCCCCATCGTTGTTCGATACACGGTTGATAAAATATTTGTTTTATTATATTTAACAGTAAATACTGTTCTCTAAACGAGCTCACAAACAGTACAATGTTTAATCAATGCACTTTATGTTCATTTCGTTTAATTAACACCTATATCTATTCGTCGTCAACACAAACAACAGCATTATATTTAAAAAAAATCGGATTATTTTAAGTGCAATTTAGTAATTTCATGCACTGTAATATTGATTGATAAAATAATATTCCTTATAATGCATAAAAGATTTAGAAATTTATAGGTGGTTTCCTAAATGTAAGCATTACTTGTCAATAATGATAACAAATTTTCTCATGACTATTCTTTACCTTCAGTTCGTGTCAAATAAACACTCACTTAAATAAATAATCATGAGTCAGAATGCGAGTCCATTCTGTCTTCAGAAACTAACTAGTCAATAAAGAAATAATATAAAATAGAGAATAGAAACATAGATATTTCAATATACCAGAACTACTAGAAATTGTATACAAATATTTCCAAGAATATTGTCACATTTTCTTGTCTTTACTTATGAGATGATTTACTATTTAGATCTTAAAACACTTTATAAAAAACTAGTCAAATGTTTCATGGTAATTAATGAGTTAACAATTAAATGAACTCTGAGCCACAAGCATCTACCGACTCCCCCCAACACTATGCAGGCTTCCCCCAAAACTATGCAGGTCGTCACTCCCTGCGTTTGCGTGTATGAGGTTGTCACTCGAAAACCTTTCTTCTCTAACGATTGTCAAATCTGCGAGGTACGTGGTCGACACATTGCCATATCAGCTTGCTTGCTCCTCCAGCGGTGCTGCCATTAGGACTACGTCGTCGGCAAATCGAAGGTGAGCGATGTATTCGCCATTAATGTTGGAACCGTATTGTATTGTTTAAGCACTGCCCAAATTTCTCTCAATCTCAATCCGGGCATCCCCGGAAGCGAAGGGACTCTTGCATGTCATCTTCGATGGTTTGGCGTTTTCTAGCTCTGAGTATCTGCACAGATACAAGATAGTAGCCAGAATTCTAAATCATTAGATCGCTCTGAAATAGAGGCTCGTGAATCAAAGGGCCCGGTCCATCAATTTCTTGATGGACCGGGCCCTTTTGAGGACAGTTTGTTTGTGTAACAGGCTGTATTGGGCGACATTATCATTCCATATGACGAAAACCTCGTGAAAGTCGAAACAGATAAGCAGACACAATTTATGAACTTGGATGGTATGCTGACCGAAATTATTCCTATAGTCGTCTCTGAGAATGGGTTATGCCAGTCAGCTTCTCGGAACATTTGAGGCGGCTGGGACTCAAAAATGCAGAAAGAGGTGTCCTTCGATACTGCCTGCATCGTGTCTCGGTTTTTATTCTTGTCCCCACTAAGAGCCGGCCGTGGCCTGCTGAGGGCTTCCAACTGGTTGTGTTTTTTTTTAATTTTAGGTATTTTATCAACCTATATTTTATTGTACCTTATTTATTTTATCGTATTTTATGTACACGAATCAACCAGATGAGAATCTAAATAAATACCCAATGCAGTAATAAGTAAAGCAATATTTTAAGAATATGATAAACGAAAAAATATTTGTATGTTTTCTAATAGATCAGGAAAGTACATGGGATTGTTAATAAAATGTTACGTCGCACTGAGTTGCGAACTGTTGTACGCCTAAGGCGATATGTTCTCAAATTTTAAAAAACTAAATAATATTAAAATATTAAAAACACAAATATTGTACTATTTATTGGTAATAGCAATGTAACAAAAAAGGAAATGACTTCCAATTTTAAAGTATGGATCAAAGAAAATAGTGTTATTTCTTTCTTTACTGTAACTAGCTACAAATATTAAATGAAATGTAAATTCTTGGATTCAAGACTAGAATTGCTCTCTTAAAGTATAGGATAAGGTAGGCTTCGCCCGTGCCTATATATTCATAAATACCTATTAGTAATAAATATGTACATAATAAAATATTAAGTACCAATAATTCATACTGCCAATGACATTTAGTGGTCTTTGACTCTTTTCTTAAATACATAAATAGTTTTGCAATTACGTATATTTGGAGGGACAGTGGGAACATGAAGCGATTCCATGTGGAGGGAATTTAAGATGGGTTCTGCAGGGAGTAAAAGATGGACGTGTGAAAGAGAAACGCACGCGCAGGTACGACAGGGATGTTGGGTGAAGCAGGATATTAAAAAGCAGACAAAAAATCCTATTTTATCTACGAAAACGAATCGGGAGCCACTTGAGATCCTTGAGAAGATCCTCTAACTTGCGAAGATAATTCTAATGCATAAGTTTTGCAAACGCTCAAGTTTAGTCGTAAGCTCCTCTGTAGCATCCAAGTAGCACGCATCAGCGTAATCTATGATATTTTAAATGAGTGTTTGGGTCAGAGAGATTTTATTTGTGAACGCACTTCTATAGCTTTACAATTATAGCCAGTGATTTACTAGCATTAATAACGAGGCCAAAAGATTTCGACCATTCAATTAATATTTATTTAATTTATTTCCATAAAATTCTAATTATGCTTTTACTCACATCATGTTATTAAATAGTTAGGATTGTTTTATTTCGATTAGCTTTATTTCAGACTTGATTCTTTCAATATCATTTTTAATATATATATTTTAATATTATTCAATACAATGTTTATTTTACACTCAATATCCAACTTAATTTCAAAGAGCTTTGTAGTGATTTCGTTGGAAAACTACTCAAATAGCGTACTCAAATCATCATCCCCTAGTTTCCTTATTCGTCTTGTTTTATGAATATTTAACTATTTGTCGTCTTGTGAGTGTGGCCGCGGTGTGTGGCGCGACAAGTGACGGGGTCGACGTGGATTTTACTTGTTCGCTTAACTCTTCCATAATAGCTATGCAAATATGATCTTTATTTGCACGTGACACTTATTTAAAGAGTCGGATATGAAAGAGACTTGGCTGATCGCGGATACGGTCTGCTGCGCGAGATAAGGAGGTATGTTCGAGAGAGTGAGATCATTTTTTTCTTTTTAAAATTGCTGATAGCCTGATTCAGATTTAATTAACATAAATACAAGGCTCACTTTTGACAATTATTAGACAGAAATTTAAAATATTTCAAATTACTGTATGCGACAAGTCTTCTCACTATAATGTACACGAAATAATTTGAATATTAATAAATATTTAATGAAATATGGTACGATTGCAAGATAAACGTAATAAAACATGACTCGGAACCATAAATTCGTTCTAAATATAATATACCACTAATATCTTTACTCTGAGGTAAGGATATTGCAAGTAAAAAATATTTCCAAACATTTTTTTCCCATGGGAAGGGGGCAAACGAGAAAGTGGCCCTCCAGTTGCCTCACTCATGGAATGAAACGGAGATGCACATGATGCCTCTATTTAACGCCGGTATTTGCTAGGCCGTGGTTTACCCAGATCGAGCTGGACCATTCCAACAGCAGCAAAAGCCGCTGCTTGGCTCTAACACGTACAAATTAGACTGAAGCGTAGCATAATTTACAGTCTTCATTATATTTCGAAAAACTTTTTCGCGCCTTTGTGGTTATCATACTTAGTTGTAGAGCATCAGCATGTTCAAACAGAGGCATAAGAGTGGAAAATACTACTTTGTACTCGAAGTTCGTCGAAAAAGATCGCCTCTATTTCAGTCTGATCCATCTACTTTTCTCTTGTTCTATATATATTTTTATAAGTATACAGTTGATCGGTTTGCTTGTAAATTTACTACTTAACCATCAGTAGAAGACTCGTACGATGCCTCATACTCCGCAGTTTGTTGAAATCCTAGAAAATGCAACATGAATGTGTTTAGCTTTCATTATGGAAATATATTACATGAGAACAAAATATTGAGACGTAGAAAGCTTTATCTGGAAAGTTTTGCAGATTAACTAAGTTTTCAATTCCATATAAAAAAAAAATATCTACATGTTTTAATTTTTTGCCGGTCATATTATTATGGTATGTATGGCATATCTTCCCTACTATCCTCATCATATCAGCTCACTCTAATTTTCTGAGTATATCGTTGGCTAAATTTACGTCTACGTTTTTTATACTCTAATTCTGAAATTGTACCCAAAGTAACTAAGACGTCGATGTTCCTGGAATATGAAGACAGTTTAAATAAAGGTGATTATTATGCTATTAGAAATAAATTTATTTTGATTGAGGGGTAAACTATACTTATTTTAGCGGTGCTTTAACGTCTGGGAGTTCACGTACGCGAGTAAGTCCCATTGGAGGAAGTCAACGCTAAGCTCTTTTTACAACATCCATCAAATACAACTAAAAGACGTGCTAAAGACGCAAGCTCACTCATTTAATTATGCAACTGTATACTCCGATCGTGTGGGTTAGTAGTTAGCGTTTTTACCTGGTGAATCCTGGGTTCGAATCGCAGCCGAACTCGATATTTGTTCAACATTAATTATTAATTTTCGTTCAACATTAATTATAATTGCCTGTTTGTGTTGTGTTAATCCCATGTCTCTTAAACATGATCTGAATCTTGCTTCCATCTTATTTCCTAAGCATTACATCTAATATGGGAAGATAAAGAAAAAATTAAAAATGCCTCTACGTTTGCTCATACACTCACTGCAGTATAATACCTCCTTCGCAGTTGACAACTGACAATAGTATTCGGAAATGGTAGTCGTAGTCGAAATCGTCCAGGTTTACATAATCATCGTACTCCGATGGGGCCACGTTCCGAGACTGATTCTTTAAATAATAATTTAACGATTATAGTAAAAACAATTAAACAAATAAAACCGACATAATAATGTAAAGTGCTTGGAAAAATAATGTGATAATCTCTTAGCTATAATTGATCTTCAATACCTTCTCGTACCTTTACTGTAGAGTATTCATCTGTTTTCGCAGTTATTAAAAAAAACGCTGAATTTTTTTCAACACTAACGGGAAAAGTTCTATTGTTTGAATCTTTTAAAAATCAAGTCGATTGCACTATTCGATACCACACATTCATTGTAAAATTAACCAAATCTTACATACAAACTTATGGCGTATACAACCTTGACTAGAATATACTGCACAACTTATTATTTAGCTGGATGTCATTTTATTCGTCCAACCTTTTTGGATGCGACGTAATCAATATTAACTGAACCAATTCAATCGGAACAATCAAATCGCTATTGTGTTTCAATACACAATTTAAAGAAATCGTTTTCAGGCAGGAGCATTATTTTTCTTTCGTAGTAGAATGGCATTGTGAAGTATATTAAGAACTTATGATGGTTTTTGTGACTTAAAGTATAAAAAGGAAATAATAAATATTTCTCAAACTTTTGTTCAAATTGATAATGAAAAGAAACGTAATACTTAGGGTAACCGGGGCAGCTTACGGGCCGAGTGTTTTTAAATTTCTGAGGACGCAAGTGATCTCGATTTGAGTTCGATTCCCAATACCAGCACTGGCACAACAGAAATTGTTCATTGCAATTTAAAGTACTGATTTTACCATGCTCGGTGGTGAAGGAAACATAATAAATTTAATTAAAAAATATTAGGTTATTCAACGCATTTTCACATTTTAGTTTTGCTATTTTAAATATTGGGTATATTATCATATATTTGAACTTTTAGTCTATTGCTACAATGCTGACCACATCGTATAAATGAAGTTTTTTGGCAGTGAGTAAGTTAATTTATATGAGGAAGTTCTGAAGTTTTCAAATAATGTCCCCATCATTTCTTGAAATGGCAAAGGTTGGACACATATTAGAAAACTTTGAAAGCAAATCTTAATGTAGGCCTATTCTTATGAAACATGACATAAGTTGTCACTGATATATGAAACATTGTTTAAAATAAACGTTAATATACCCTTTCAATTAAAAAAAAGCTTAAGTAATGTAATAAGGATGAGGTCCTAGCAATCGATTAATGGAGAAAAATCAGATAAATAGTGCCTAGCCCAAATCTCACGAAATAGTGATTAGAAGCAGCATATATGTGCAGTGGTAGTCCGCTTTAGGGTACCTTGTTGTTGTGCCTAACCAAGTCGCTTGCCGAGCTTGGTGAGTATGGGAAAAACTTTCAAGAAACTTATACCAGATTTTGTTAAATAGCTTAGTATTAGTTACGAAAAGAAAAAAATATTATATATTAAAACAAGTATTCATAACAGGCTGGTTAGTATAAAAAAAACAGTAACCAGGAAGCCCTCAAGTCTCAATGTGCCGTCGATGATTGATGATAATGGAATCTTTATGCATCGTTAGACACGTACGTTAAAAACACTGCTAGCTGCAACCCTCGGTTAAATTTAGTCATTAATTTTGAATAGCAACATTATTAACTTTACATTATATGTAGCGGTTATATAAGACAATCTTTCTTTTTTTTACAACTTGTATATATTCCACTGCAAGGCCTCTCCATTAAGGAATATTTGCCGTAATGTCTTCACTTAGAAGGCAAATTGGCCAGTAGTATCAGATACAAATATGACCCTAGACTCTGCTTTTTATGACTGGTCTTCGTATTTATAGTTTGGCAGTTATCGAGATAGTTATACCAAGAGATTTTTTAAGCGTACGTAATTGGTATTGTGGGAGCCGCTCGGCAACCAAGAATAATTTCATGCAAAGAAACTTTGATAATAATTTTGATCGGTGTATATTTTTTGACACACTTAAATCCTAAGTTAATATTTGTTTTTTCAGACGATCTTTTACAAGATAACTTTTTTAATAGGTAATGAAAATTATAAATTGCATAAAATACTTCTGCGAGCGTTTAATTATCACATAACTAATAACCATACGCTTATGGATTACCTCTTATTTCTGGAACTTGGAAATATCTTAAAATCAAATAGTCCATTCAGTTATTACTGTTTTATCAATATACTTATATAATTTTGAGCTTCGGAAGTAAATTTTGTGCAAACAACAACTTTATTTTGCAAAGATTCACAAGTCACCCTCAAATTCAAACAAAGGTAGTCGCGTATTTTTTTCAATATATTTAGTCTATAAAAACAGGCAAGCACAACATCTATAACGTTACTCTCAAATTTTAGTAATCTATCCATTTTGAGGCCAAGATTTACAAATTCATAAAGACATAAAGACATAAAGACATTTATTCCTTCACTTACATCTAAACACAGCACATGATATGGCGATACATAACAATTATAAAATAACAAATCAAGAAAAAATAAATAAAACAAACTATGAATATGAAAGGGAAAATGAAAACAGGAAATTAAAAACAAATAAATTGTGCTATAAAAAAAAAAAAGTGAATATATCACAAGGAATTTGTGTGTGTTGTGATGAAGCGGCGGAAAGGACCGTCTCAGCATGAGCCACGAGGTGTCGCAGCGCTGATTTTCAGTCGGCCCCCGGTGTCCGTGCGCAGCGGACGGGCAGTAAGCGAGTAGTTTTTTTTTTTTTTTTTTTCATTAATCTTCTACTGTTATTATATATATATTTATATTAAGTTATTAACGAAGTGTGATAATATCAAATTAGGTAATGACTACAAATTAAATAAATTTTGTCTACAAATAACAGCTACATATGCGAACGCGGTATGCCGTTGAACAGACAATGAGTGTACACAGTCAGAATGCTGGATTCAAATTATAACTTCTTTATGGGACGTTAAGGAAACAGTGGCAAGCCAGTGACGAAAACAAAGAAAAATAAATTAAAATAAAAATGTGCAGTAAATTACAGTAAAGAAATATTAAAAAATTATTATTTATTATTTAATTAGATAAGATTAATTTTGAATGATTGTAAATTCCTACTCAACAGTTTCTCCTTCAAAAACTATATGAGAATAACAATGCTCATATAGTTTTTTTAACAACAGTAAACTATTATTTCAATTTGATTTCGGGAGCATAATATTATATTAATTTATGGTATGTATATTTGGTTTTTTATGGATAAAGAATCATCAAGTCCACCACCCAGTGTTGCGCTTCAAATCTAAATTATTCTTTCTTACACCATCAGTAATAATGTTGGGCTAAAATGATACAACTGAAGATCATCAGCATACATATGCTGATGGCAGTCTCTAATGACAGTAGTCAGTTCACTGTAGTTTAGTAATAAATAAAAGAGGCCCTAGAGACCACGGCTTAATTCTTAACCAGAGGAGTTCCTCTGGTTAAGAATTAAACCGTGTAGTACTTCTGCCATCTGACTTACACAGTTCGACTAATTGTTGCTTGCGGACCAGTAAGATAATTATGGAACCAGTTTACTACTACTACTATTTTTAAAGCTATTAATAAGACAGTTTGGAATGCAGCATACTAATGGTTATGCAGTCTAACGCCCGCGAATAGTCAAGGAGAACTAAAACGGTGCCTTTTCCCTGATCTCTGGAAGATAGAATATTGTCCACAACATCAATTAATGATGTACTGGTCTATCTTTACGAAATCCAGACTGGTATTATGGGACAATGTTTGGTTTTTCTAAAAATGCATAAACTTGATATAAACCACTTTTTCCAGAATTTTGGAGAGATAGGTTAAGATGCTTATAGGTCTAAACTCCTTAATACTAATGGGATGATCTTCTTTGGAATAAGCCGCACTAATGCTGTTTTCCATTGACTGGGAAAGATTGAGCTTGTGATAGTAAGTCTATCACAAGCTCAATCTTTCCCATCCATTATTAATATTAGTGATTTTTTGAGAGAAAGTTAGTTAATAATATGAGTGATGACGGAGCAAAACCTGGCCGACCGAGTTCGGTACATCATCCGGTCGAAAATATTCAATGATCCCGAACTCGCACGACTAAAACGTGAGGCTGTTCCCCCATGAAAATGCAGCAGAAGATGCTGCTCCACTAACTGCGACTAATCGTGCAGAAGTGGATGCCGATGTGAATCTTCCAGCTGTAGAGGATTCGGACAATGGTGGAACAGCCACCCAAGAAATAGGACAAATGAGGAGCATATTGGAGAAGGCGATTAAGGAAACGCGCGATATGTCTCTCGAAAATCGACCACGACTCCCCCACAAACCACTAAGTAAGCGCAATCGGGATGTCGTGGAGGCTCTAAACCCAATGCTGGCCAAGTATTTGGAAACCAGCCGGGACATTTGTGATACGGACTCTATCCTTTTTGGCGCTGCATTGGCAGTCTGCCGTATTGTTGGCGCCAAATTTCCCACACCTGGACGCGCTACTAAACAAGGTTACGTCATCCCAGCGTGGAGACAAAGGATTGAGAACTGTATGGCAAACGCAAGCGCCCTTATCGGCAGGCTGATAAGCTTCAGGTCCGGCAATACAAGGCCGAGGATTGTGGGCACCGTGAGGATGGCGTTTGCTGGGACGGATGTTAGTTTGTCCCAGCCGAATATAACGCAAAAGCTGACGGAGCGCATAGACGACTTAAAGCAAAGGATCGCGGCTTGGGGGAACCGGATTCGGCGATTTACCGAGAGGTCAGCCGGTTTAACCAGAATCGTTTCTTCCAGAGTGACCAGAAGAGGCTCTACAAATCATTGGAGCGACCTGGAATATGTGGAACGGGTCAAGGACCAGATCAGGCTGACGCTGTCGCCTTCTGGCAAAGCCTGTGGTCTGAACCCGCATACCACAGCGAAGGCCCTTGGACAGAAGCTGTCGAGTCTGTCGCCGTCCCGGAGAGTCGCTTCGGCATGTCATTTCCGGTTATTCAGCGCTTTCTAACTCTGAGTATCTGCACAGACATAACCTAGTAGCCAGGATCCTACACCAGGAGCTCGCTCTGAAATACGGTCTCGTGAATCGGAGACTGCCTTACTATAAATACTCGCCGGAAGCCATGCTCGACAATGACCGCACTAGGCTCTATTGGGATCGGTCCATTATCACGGACAGGACGATTCATGCAAACAAGCCTGACATCGTGTTCATGGACCGTGCACAGTCGAGGATATTTTTGGTCGACATCACCATTCCATATGACGAGAACCTCGTGAAAGCCGAAACAGACAAGAAGACAAAATATCTGGACCTGGCTCACGAGGTAGCCGACATGTGAGGTGGTATGCTGACCGAAATTATTCCGATCGTCGTCTCTGCGAATGGGTTAATCCCAGTCAGCCTCTCGGAAAATCAGAGGCGGCTGGGATTCCGTGACGGAACGCTCCGAGCTCAATTGCAGCTGCTACTCGATACCGCTCGCATTGTCCGCCGGTTTCTTTCCCTTTCTCCCTAACCCTCGGCCATCTGATCTCCCCTGCCGAGGGCTTCCATCTGGTTGGGTTTTAATAATCTATTTTATTTTATTATATATATAATTTATTAAATATTATTTGTATTATGGTATTTATTAGTATCTCTATATATGATGACCCAACCAGATGAGAAAATATAGAAATACCCCGAAAAAAAAAATTTGTGATGATATTGAGGGTATGAGGAAGTGTCAGGATAACAAAACGTAGAAGCACAAGATGTCTTTACTCACGTAGGTATTCTGTGAGGCCATGGTAATCCGGTCGAGGCAGCCCATTTGAGCAGCAGCAAAAGTGTTAATACTAGGAACAGACACGAGCTTTTAATGCCAATACTAGGCTTAATTTTTTTTTTTTTATCGGAAAGTCGGCAAACGAGCATGCGGTTCACCTGATTGTAAGTGATTACCGTCGCTCACGTACATCCGCAACACCAGAGGTGCTGCAGGTGCTTTGCCGGCCATTAAGGGTATTTGGGAGATGGGAGGGAGGATAAGGAGGGGGATGGGAAGGGGGTGAGGGCCTCCGGTTACCTCACTCATCGAACGAAACGCAGAAGCAGAAGATGCCTCTACTTCACGCGGGTATTCTGCGAGGCTGTGGTACCAATCCGGTCGAGCCGGCCCATTCGAGCAGCGGCAAAAGCCGCCACTTAGCTCTACCACGTTTAAGAGTAGTCATAGAAGCTATGTCCTCGTTCAATATAATTCTCATCAAGGAAATACCGCCCTAAATTTGAAAATGTATTAATTAAGTAAAGTAGAATATTTATGGATCTTGGTTTTATCCAGAGCTTCAACCCTAGAAAAATTATTTTTTTAACGGGATCAAACGGTATTTTGTCGGTTTAATTATTTGGAATCGACTCTCGAAATTGATTAATTGCTTTCGATTCCCGCTCTGTATCGTTGCGGCGAGGAAATTTATTGGGTAGCTGTCGCTTTACCTTGTTGCTTACAAAAAATATTTTTGTTAAGTTTTTAAAATATTTTGTCCACAGTTACATTCATTGCAATTTGTTTACCAAAAAAATTATTTCAGTTTAAAATAAATGTGTATTTCTTACACTATCAAATTGTAAAAGTTGTTATTAAACACTAAGTGAATGTAACTGAGTGGTGACGGCATAATAATAACTGTTACCCCTATTCTTTCCGTGGGAGTAATAAGAGTCGACTATGTAAAAACCGTGATAGCTAATCATTTATTTGCAACTAAGTGTAAATAATGTGGGCCTATGTTCAGCAGTGGACTTGTGATAGGCTGAAATGGTGATGGTGATGATGTGTAAAACTTACACCCTCCCCTTAACCATTTCAAAACTGCTAGTATAAAAACAGACAAACCGAGGACGAGCAGCATCGGCTAAGATATCAAGCGTCCGGATACTGCGATCGCAAATCTGCCGGGAAACGTAGCGATTTTTATAAAATATTTTCATTAAGAAAATACTTGTGTCAAGCAGGCCGATAAATATGCACACAGCCATCTAGGTATGGTCACTATCATTTAAATCCATTGCTTAACAAAGGCCTCTAGCAACTAGCCTGGAAGATGGCATAATTTTTTTTAAAGGTTTTTTGTCGGTTAGATTTTTGTCTTCGATATCGGCTAAAGACAAGAGAATAACTTTAGCTGGTATCCAAGACTAAAATCGAACCTATATAATAATATTACTTACATTTGTCTCTTTATAATAATATTACTTATATATACTTTTAGGTATTTATCTGAGATATTTATGACACCCACGGAATGAAATGGAATGGCAGATTCTGTACGGACACAAATATTTTTTATTATACTAGGGGCGTACAATAAAATATGATAATGAGTATGTTATATTTACCTTTTAGTGTAATGCACTTGGAATGTCTCTACTCTAAGCTCAAAATTTTCTTTCTAAAGAACTTTTCATCGAAAGCACCTATAAATTTCTGTACTGCTGCGACACCATCTTCACATCTCTGTTCCTTCACTCTCAGAAATAAATAGAAACCACTGGGTGCAATGTCTGGTGAAGACGCTCCCGTATTTCTATTCTCTTATTTGTTCTACATTAAAAGTACCCGTAAATGTGCTCCATGATCAAGATATTTAGTCCCCCTTATAACCCCTTGAATATCCTAGAAAAGAGAGCCCACGATCTTACCGGTGCAAGGATTTGGAGACGATGGCCTTATCTAAGTCCATAATTTTAGTATAATAGACTATAATTTTGTTTCGAAATCGTAATGGTGAAGGCTCATTTTTCCATTGATAAAATCGAGCAAAAAAAATCAGGGTAGTGTTTCAACCTTCCGAAAATGCAATGGGAAATATTCAGTCTGGTTTATTTCTACGCATCGGTAAACATTCTGGGTACCCAACGCGTGTATACTTTTTCATCCCGAAGCATTCACGTGAAATATTATGCCAGCAAAACATATCGATATCTTCGTTTCTTCAGTAAAAGTAAAAACGTACCGTGACACGACGATCTGCAAAAACAATTTTTTCGACTTTTTTTAACCATTCCTTCGATCACTGCTGTCGTAGGACGACACGAGCGAGAGGCATCTTTAGAGGATATTCTTCCTTGTCTAATTTCGGTCCACCAACTGTAGAAAACGGCTAAGAATTTACACCTTATATCCCGTAAATATTGATTGACTTGTTCCGTAGTGAAACTTTTCATGCACAAATACTTAATAACAGCTCGTCGTTAATTTTTTTTCCATTTTCGCCTACAGGCTCCACAAAAAAACAATAGATAATCAGTTTCTTTTTTAGGTATCTTACAGATATTCCAGCTTTTCCATCCAGTATTTACTTTTTTAAATTCCACAGAGTTTGTACCGAATTCTCACTTTTTTGAACGCCACTGCATTCGACAGCTATATTAATTTATTGTCTCGAAATAGGGTGGAAGGTGTGTCAGTGTCAAATAAATCATAGTATTACAACAATACAGATATCAATGATACAGAAAATCAAGTAATAATATTAACACATATTATTGTAACTCCTCGACTCCTATGTTATCTTTAATCGTATAAGCGTGTTTTCTATTATTGTCATTCTCCAAACTTAAGATGTTAATTTTTCACCTAGTTTTACAGAAAACCTTTTTGTCAATTCCTCAACCTAATAACAAAAATAAATAGTTATTGTTCTTTCTCTCTTCGCGAGACAGAATGTGACGGGTAGGCAGTGGGCTTAAAGAGGCTGTTGGTAGAATAAGATTGGTCTGCCCCAGACACCGTTGGACAAAGGACTCGGGTTTACAATTATTTCCTGCTGTTATATATAACGCCGTGGGGAAAGACACATTTTTTTTTTATTATTAGAAATAATAATACAGCTCCTTTATAGACACAGGACATTGCAATAATATCGTAGATTGCATTTTAGTAGTACTTTATGAACTTTACGACTCAGTGTTGGTGCGATATAAAAGTGTCGTAAATTATTTTCCATTTTCAGGAATCGCGGGACACCAAATAATTAATACTATAAAATGGTTATTGGGATGTGAGCCGCAATCAATTTTTATCGAACGAATGTATATTATTCAATTGTATAGTACATCCGAACTCATTCGTTTGTATTTATCAGCAGGAAAACCGATAACCCTCATTCCGCTCAGTGTGACGCAATGCAGAGATTAAAGGATTATACACGTACTATCATGGCTGTTGGTATGAAGCTGATTGAATCTGATACGTCCACTTTATTATAAATTTGACATTCGCATATACCTTATATTTGAATAAGCTATTAAACACGTGCGGTTTCTGTTCCGATATTTATTTTTAATAATTGCTATTTTTTGGAAAATAATAGCTTTATATAATTGCCTATTACTTTTTTTGTGCCGTGTGGTATCGATATAACAATCGGCCACCTCTTTTCTTCCAGTAGGTGTAGTAACAGGCAACTAAGAGTGAACTCTAGAAAATCTAAATGCCTACCGACAGATAGCCGGATAACCATCTAGAAAAATACCAGCCCAAAACAAAGCAGACCGATGTTGGGCAGCAGCGTCAAAGGAGTGAGGTGACTGGTTCTGCGATCGATAACCCTCTTGCCTATCGTGGCTATTATGGTAAAACCTCAGTATGGGAGAGGCCAATGTCTTGCAGTGGATTATGTGCCGCTCTTAGGGTAAGGTATGGTGTTACTTTTGTAAGAGATAAAAATATATGTGAAGAACCACTGGCACAAACTTACATCAAACGTCTTTTAAGCATAGGTATTACACCTAACAGTATGATTCTAACTTTATTCAAGATGTCCCCTACTACCATGTAAATTGTAACGTACAAACTTCTTTTATGAACATTCCAATTCACGGTGTGTAAATTTTTGAGTAAAATGAAGAATAATAATTGAACCTACTTAATTAACTAACTTTATGCGCCAACCAAAGCCAGCATGCATGTAAGATTTGCCCATACTCTACGTGGTAGATCCAAGCGGCTTTCGCTGCTGCTCGAATGGGCCGGCTCGCCCGGGCTGGTACCACGGCCTCGCAGAATACCGGCGTGAAGCATGTTGTGTTTCTGCGTTTCGTTCGGTGAGTGTGGTAACCCTAGGCCTACTCTCCCTCCCCTTCCCCCTCCTCATCCTTCCTCCCATCTCCTAATAACCTTAAAGACCGGCAACGCACCTGCGGAGCCTCTGGTGTTGCAGATGTACCATCAGGTGAACCGCGTGCTCGTTTGCCGCCTTTCCCATACAAAAAAATACTCACCAAGCGGGTCGGGTGGATTATATAGCGCAGTGCAGGTACCCTCGCAATAGTGACTCTGCTAACCATCACTAATTGTATATTCTGATTTATTTTTCGCTTTCAGTCGGTCTTTAGGGCTTTGCTTGTTAATCAGCAGATGGAGCAGGTGAATTTGGTATTTGGAGAAAAAGTTAGTGTTTCCCTAATATATATTTATTAGTATAATTAATATCATTTATTACTACTTAAGCATATTCCGTGGAAAGACGTTTGATAGCAGCAAGGCTGGAAACCTGGTATTTAACCAAAATGAAATTATAAAGTACCCGGGTCTGGGTGTTGGTTCATGTGCAATGTATGTATGTAAACTAGCCACCGCAACACTGGAGAAATTCTTACAGTGAGATAACTTTTTTAAAAAAAATCTTCGTTTTTTCTTTCGTTGCTTATTACAAAAGAACTAATAATGAAAATATAACAGTTCAGATAAATACAACAAAGCATGACGTGGTCTTTTGTGTTTTACATAACATACAATGAAAAGTGCGTAAATCTTCAGTGTTGTCAGAGATTGATGGCAATGCTAAATCGATACCTCATTAGATTCGTGACTGTACACAAAAAGTGTTTCTAATAATGTTTAACTTGAACAAAAATTTTGTCGCTTGAACTTAGTAATGGTTTTCAGTGTACTCAGATGTGGTCGTCACTTCGAAAGTAAATTTCTCTGCTATCTTAATAAACTAACGGACATAATCTCATTCAAATACCTAGTTATTTATATGCAAACATATCTTTATAGCTTCTACTTCCGGTATTGTTTAAGTAATAAAATCAGCAATTGAGTTATGCAAATATGTATACATCCGAGTATAATAATTCTACGGACCGGTGATGACGATGTTTCTTTAGAAAACGGTACTAAATTTATAAATTTCGTAGTTTCCAAATTTTTAATCCGAAAATAAAAACAACATGGCCATCGTAAAAAGAACTTACTTTGCATGTATTGGCATCATGTCCTTCGCCTTAAAGCAACTTAAGTTTTGAATTTTGTGCATTATTATTCTTTAAATGTATGTTACTGAAGGGTTGGTTTCTTATTTCACCCCCTTAGTGAATAAAAATATTTAAAATTTCTTTAATTTACTTCCTCTGGCACATCAATTTACCAGCTATTGAAAATATTATTTTTAATCGTTCATCATTATATGTATAGGATCGATAGGATATAACCTAAATCATATTTGAAAACCTAAACAGAAAAATGTATGCAGTCTCAGTCATATTTAGAATAACAAACTTTTATTTTCATCAAGAGAAAGCTTTAAATTTAACATGTATCTAGTATGATTGATGAATTAGATGATAATATCAGGCTCGAATTTACTCTCCGAGGCGATTTCTGTTTTTAGATAGCAACGTTGTCACAGTACTAAATTCTCGTTCAGACAAATACGACAATGGGTATGCTATCATAAATCGTTGAACAATCGTCTATAATATAGGATACTGTGTCGAGATTGGCTTCTGCAGACAAAATTCTTGGTAGCCATTCTTGAATTTAATTATTATATTCTTGTTTGTAGTTAGTTCTATAAAGTTTTCTTCTTATTGCGATGGTTTTGCTGATGACAATTGAAAAAAGATCTATCTCCCAGTCTGATAAGTTAATGTTTTAAATATCCTAGAATCGGTCCTTGCAACCACCGTGGATGTCGCGAATGCGAATCAGTTTGTAATAAGTTTGTAATAAAAGAGGAAGTTGCATATACTAACTTAAAAATAGCGAACTACACGAGGGTAGAAAATAGCTCTGGGAAGGTATAAACCACATTTGGTTACGATGAATAACCCTATGTACAACAATCACGTCTTGAACTATATTTTTTAAGTACGCTGTGAAACCTTTGTGACGTCCTATCATAGCCGGTAAAATTTCATTTTCTCAATGATATGTAGTTTGCCTGTTTTAGCAAACAACAATGAGATATTCTACTGAGCTCGAAATTCGTCACCGTCTTGCTTAGAATCTGCAGAAAATAGTTGTGATATAGTTGACTACGTACTACTACGTAGTTCTTGTTTGCTTTGCTTCCTACATAGTTTTGACTTTGACATACACAGCCTTTATATAGATTTGACATGCAACACTCACCGACAGGAATAAGATAATGCATGCTTATCCATCCATATCCATCGATTTCCCCATGTAAGTGAACGAATTCGTACTAAGTGAGAACAAGAACTGATAATCCTGTCAAATCATGCAAAATTGCAAAAATCACGTTTTGTAACAAAAAAACTTGTGAGATATTGATTGCTATAAACATAAATGGGAAAAAACACGGGACACTAGCTTAGAAAGCCCAAATAAATAAAACATAAAAAGTTAGGAACAAATAATAAAAATAATGTAGTTATAATAGGTACATAGTTTTTAGTAAGAGACAGTTTAGTTTAAAATTATGAATAAAATTAAAAATCGATATGTCGCTTAGTATGTATAATACAATAATTAAAATTTCGAAAAAATTTAAGATTCCATCGACAAATCGCAGTGCCAAAAAAACCCGTAGAATACGAATCAGGAAAACATAATTTTTCGCTATTTTTTTAATCTACTCTTGCCCCTAGACCACCTTAACACTTTTCTCTAAACATCCTCTAAAAGCCTCCATCGCCCTCTTTGAGAAATACTGATCTAAACCCTTACTGTTTTCACTTAGGAACAGGTGTTATACCCATCAATCAGGAAGTAGTCTTAGTTATTTTTAAATCAGGTAACAAACATTATATTACTATAGTGTAGTCGATCCGATTTCTAAACATTAGATTATTCAAAAATTGTTAGAAAAATAAAATATTTGTTGTTGTAATAAATTAAAAATTAATTATCGTTACTTGTTCTGCTGATCTCTCATTCTCTCTGTTTAAGTCTACCGTTGGACTGAGATCTTTCTATCAAGATGCCATGGTTTGTGGTGTTAGAATTTTCTCTATAAGTTGGTCGCCAGAGCCTCGTCCGATAGTCAGGAGGGCGGGAGCAGGTGAGATAAATATTTGGAGAAAAATATATTATGTTCCCCCTTTACTCCATGATCATACAAACCATTAAATACTTATATTATAAACTTTAAAATCCAAAGAAATGTTAAAATAGATTGTTAAGAAGTAATTTTATTTCTTTAAACAATAGGATTAATGAAAAAAATATAAAAGCAAAATGTTGGAAATAGCACGGACCATCTCTTAATTTGGTTAATTGGTAGTTAGGGACAAGAGATTTGAGATGTTCTTGAAAGATCACGAATGTCTTTATCCAATTTATTTAACGACGCTGGCACTCTCATTATAGATTTAAGTGGACAACGCAGTATACGCTCTCTTTGCATCTATCTTTCGTTATAATCTTACTATCCTCATTATTGATTAACTTAAACAATTGTAATTACCCTGTATTAGAACTTGGAGCAGAAAACCCGGTGCTCCTTAATGCTCGCTTTCCAACCCCCTTGACCTCTGTCTCGAAGAGTCAGTTTCCCACGTGCAATTAAAGGGAAAGAAAGGCATGTCCGTGTTACAGCGTGCCTTCAAAGAATTGTAGAGATAAGCAGAATCATTTCGCAAGGAGAATGCATCTAGGGCGCCCGACGCTGGTAGGGTCGAGGATCTATGAGCGAACTTTTTCATGGGCCTGCTAATATGCAGCACAGAAGAACACTGGGGATTTAATCGGATAATTACTCAAACACTATAACATTCTAAATTCAAAAATATTGTCATTATTTGCTCATTATTTTTTCGTTCGAGTAATTTTCGATTACGACGTGGTTCTAACGCAGCAGAGACAGTTCGCAATATCAATACTACGTTAGGAGAGGATACGAGAAACAACGAACTGTACATTTTTGTTAAATCCCTTTTGTAGTGGAAACTACGACTTGAAGTTAAACCACATAGATTACCGGAAACTAATAAGCCGATCTTTATCAAACAACCAAGGACTTACTGTCATGGTATGACATTAGTTTACCCAGAATTCACTCGTTTGTACCCACAATTTACAAGTTTACAACAGAGAAAATTGGTTTTGGTTACACTACCAATTTTGGTTAAACTACAAAGTCAAGAAATGGGTGCCTAATGAATTAAGTACATCACTTAGCGTAGAGGAGCACGCGTTGAAGCTTGCCTTTCTTTGTTAAGTAGGTATAGAAATGATGATTTGGACAGATTTTCAAGAATCCACCAGGTGACGGTGAATAACGGAACAATGCCCTAAAGCGAAGCTCACCGTATAAAAGTCATGGTGTATCAATAACAGCAGATGTCTATAATGGGGAAACTCTCAGAGAAACAACCACGAATCGTCAATCAAACTTCGCCATTATCGCTCCATGACGACGCAAGACCTTACTTTGTAGAGTCAAGATCCCCAGAGTTCTAACTCAAAGATATAAACCAGTTGTAGAGTGTAAATACTGCAAATAAATAAATATTTTTTATTTAAAAATCTTTCATTTCAACATAAACGGTAATTACACACACATGCACATGTACAAATTTATATATATATATTAATTAATATTAAAACATACTCAAACATAACTTTTTATTGGTTTTCTTAATGTCAATTAAGAACAACTCTTTTAAGTTAACCCATATTAATTTATAGACCATTCAAGTTTACGGTTTGAAAATAGTAAATCATATAAAGGAAAAGGTACTGGTCATAAATAAAGTGATGAAATATTGCCCGTAAAGGTCGAATGCAATTTATAAGCTAGCCTATCTCAAACGTTGGAAAGATCGCGGGTCGTTCGGAAATTACCTACAACAAGTTATTGTGTCATGATTTGTAAGACCCTTGGGTAATTTTTGATTCAAGACATGTTAGACGTTACCACACACTACGTAACATGTTAAAACAAAACATTGAAACCACAATAGTATAATGATAATAATATATATAGAATATTGTATTTACATTTTGTCATACGTATTATGTAATACGTAAACTTATTTTACTTTCCTATTTTTTTTTATTTTGTATTAAATAATATCCCAAAATAAATGTATATGTATACATACTCATATAATTTTAAAATCTGATAGGACTCTCTGACATTGTCGTCAGGCATGCCTAGTATTTTTGGCACGGTGATTCCTAGTATTTTTGGATATACAGATCACAGATATGGATCTATCTCGATGACTACAAACAGATATTTTGTACTAATTACTGTTATATACTACGCTTTACATTTTTAAACTGGTGTTCCTTATAAACAAAGATATGACTGATGTCTTTGTTTATAATAAAATTTTCAATGAAAAGGCTTTTATTTAATATTATTTTGTCATAATTAAATTGAAAATGTTTTCAGATATTCTACTTTTTTCACGTTAATTAGTTGCAATTAAACTTTTTTGTTGGTATTTATATGATCTATGTAGTATCGATGTTATGGACCAGTTTTTTAATTAAAATGTAAAAATAAAATAAATTTTTGGAAAATAATACTTGGCTGGATTACATTAAAAGTTAGACAGTTTAATGTCAACCTTCACATTAGATCAGATTAGATTTGTTCATATTGATCCTGTGTGTCTGACCTCCAAATTTTTTTTGGAATTTTTTGTTGTTTTGTTTTATTTATTGGGTGTTCTATATTTTTATTACTACTTTACAATTACTTGGTTATTAAGTGTTACAACTTTACTTTATTAAAGTATACAAGATACATGCAAGATACTCGAAGTTTCCGGAATTTCTTATCGTTTCTTATCTTTACAAATTGTTTAACTACCTCAATTAAGAGTATCATCATCATCATCATTTCAGCCTATTAGAAGTCCACTGCTGAACATAGGCCTCCCCCAAAGATTGCCACGAAGCACGGTCCTGAGCCACCTGCATCCATCGACTTCCCGCAACACTGCGCAGGTCGTCACTCCATCTTGTGGGGGGTCGTCCTACACTGCGTTTGCCCGTACGTGGCTGCCACTCGAGAACCTTTTTTCCCCAGCGGTTGTCAGTTCTGCGAGCTATGTGGCCGGCCCATTGCCACTTCAGCTTGCTGATCTTTACGGCTATGTCGGTTACCTTAGTTCTGCTGCGGATATTATCGTTACAGACTCTATCACGCAGAGAAACACCGAGCATAGCCCTTTCCATAGCGCGCTGAGCAACTTTGAGCTTCCTCATACGGGCTGCAGTGAAGGACCAAGTCTCGGATCCGTATGTCATCACTGGCAACACGCACTGATTGTATACTTTCGTCTTGAGGCTTTGCGGTATACTCGACGAGAAGATATGACGTAGTTTCCCGAACGCAGCCCAGCCGAGTTGGATTCGTCGATTGACCTCTGAGTCGAAGTTGGACTTACCTAATCGGACAATTTGTCCCAGGTATACGTACTCGTCTACAACTTCGAGCCTATTGTTCCCAACAACAACCGGTATTGGTGTGACATGGACGTTTGACATGAACTTCGTCTTGTCCATGTTCATCTTAAGACCAACCTGTTGGGAGACGTTATTGAGGTCATTGAGCATTGTACTAAGCTCCCCCAGCGATCCTGCCATAAGAACTATGTCGTCGGCAAATCGAAGGTGAGTGATGTATTCGCCATTGATGTTGATACCGTATCCTTTCCAGTTCAGCTGCTTGAAAACATCTTCCAATGCAGCGGTGAAGAGTTTCGGGGATATGACATCACCCTGTCTTACACCTTTCTGCAGTTGGATTGGTTTCGTACTCTGATTCTGTACTCGGATAGACATCGTAGCCTCATTGTACAAACACCTCAGCACTTCGATATACCGAGAGTCTATCTGGCACCGCTGGAGAACTGTAGCACCGCCCAAATTTCGACTGAATCGAAGGCTTTCTCATAGTCCACATACGCCAGACATAATGGCAAATTGTACTCCTCGGCCTTCTGTACAATCTGGCGAAGAGTATGTATGTGGTCTATGGTACTATAGCCTTTTCGGAATCCGGCTTGTTCGGGAGGCTGGAAGTCGTCAAGTCTGTTCACTAGACGATTTGAGATGACTCTCGAAAACAGCACGTAGACGCGGCTTAGAAGCGATATCGGTCTATAATTCTTCAAAAGGCACTTCTTCTACTCCACGCTTCTACTCCACGCTTTCGGCGTAACACCGCCATGAATGACGGAATTAAACAGCTTCTGAAGGACAACAAGTATCGGTTTTCCACCCGCTTTCAGAAGCTCAGCTGTAATTCCGTCCTCACCCGGCGCCTTGCCGTTTTTAAGCTGTTTGAGAGCCATCCTAATCTCGCTCAGACTGACGTCCGGGATGTTATCGGAGTAATGTCGGATAAGCTTGGCTCTTGGGTCGTTACTCACATCAGTGTGTGGTTTCAACGACGTTGTGTACAGCTGTCCGTAAAATCTCTCGATCTCACTCAAAATCTCGGCTCCAGCGGAAATGACTGCGCCGCTTTCGGTCTTCAGCTTGGTCAGTTGGCTCTTTCCGATAGACAGATCTCTGGCGAAGACTTTGGAGCCTTGGTTCCGCTCTATCGCTTTTTCAATACAGACTGTATTGAATTTGCGTAAGTCTTGCCTCATACATTTGGAGATCTGTCTATTCAGTAGCCGATACGCTGACGCATCCGTTGTAGACTGCAGCTTTATCTCACGCCTGACTTTCATGAGTTTAAGAGTGTGATCACAGAGACATCACTGAACAGCTGACGCTTGGTCGTCATGATGAAGTCGATCTCATTTTTTGTGGTACCGTCCGGGCTCATCCATGTCCACTACCTGTGGGGCCGCTTCTGGAAATAGGAGTTCATCATAAAGAATCCCTCCTTTGCCATGAAGTCAGCCAGCTGTTGCCCTCTTGGGTTCCGTTGCCCTACTCCAAAGTTCCCCACTATCAGCTCATCGCCTTTTTTCGTACCTAGTTTTGCGTTAAAGTCTCCCATCAACACCGTGTAGTGAGTCTTAGAGCAATGCATGGCTCTTGAAATATCCTCATACATTGCCTCCACTTCATCATCAGGGTGTGTCGAGGTTGGTGCGTATACCTGTATGACCTTCAGCGAATACCTTTTGGTTATTCTGAGTATAAGGTACGCGACCCTACTCGACACACTTCCGATCTCGATCACGTTGTTGATGAGAGACCTGTGGACGATAAACCCGACACCTCCTTGGGACAGATGGTCACCCTGCCGGTAGTAGAACAAGTTACCGGATTTTAGGATTATAGAGTCCTCTCCCTGTCTTCGGACTTCAGACAACCCCATAATACTCCAATGTAACTTGCTTACTTCTTCTTCCAGTTCTAGTATCTTCTCGTCGGTCCTCAATGTGCGTGCGTTATATGTTGCCAGGTCCAGTCGTTTGGGTTGGCAGCTAGAAATCAGCCGGTGATTCTTCGCACCCCCTGCCTCGCCGTTACCATGGCTGCCACCATAGCCAGGACTAGCGAGGCCGCCGGGGACTGGGGGCCATTGCTTTTTTCCACCTCTCATCGTGGGGGGGGGTTTGCCTTAGTTGCCACGCCTGGCGAGCGGGTTGGCAACCGCAGTTTTTTTTTTTTTTTGTTCTAGTGCAGGAAGATGCTGCTGCCCATCTCCTAATATAATTTTTTACCATTAGTCGCCTTTTACGACACCCATTAAGAGTATATTGCAGTAAAACATTTTATAAGTATATAATACTCAAATTGATATTATGTATAATTTTAATTTATATATTGTTTAATGCTTTATAGATATTACAACAAGCAGATAATTTACTACACAAGCTGTCCTACAATTGGGTACGATACCAAAAATGGTTATGTAGCTTAACAATTCAGTTATTTGTATTGCTACGTGTTACATATGTTAGTTAAATAAATTATTAAATCTGTCTCAGAACAGAATAAAAATCGACTGATTTGCACTATAGTCGTGTGATAATTTTATCGTTTTTTTTTCATTTCATGTATGCGCAAAACAGGATAGTGATTGAATAAAAGGGGATACGTATTTCTCAATGTTTTGATTTGTTGACTAAATTGAGATGATGTACTGGTTAATTATTTATATATTATTAACACTATTTTATTGAGTGTAGGGGACGCTCAAAGGTTTAGTTCCCTTAATTTGGGTGAAACACACAGTTCGGGAATGTATTTACACTTCGATGTAGTTTGTATTCCACCCTTTACCACCTATAAGTATTATTTGGTATGTATATGTTACAATTTATGTTATAGCTGGCTTGAATGCATTGTTCTAGTATTTGTACTTCTGACTTATGTTTAATGTCAACACATGTTGTTTCGTGGATGGAAGCCAAGTCATATATTTATATACACGTATTGCGTTTATTGTGTAAATACGTGAAACAGCACATAACATACTGGTTTGATGCGAGTATATCAATAACGGCATACACGTAAAAGTTGCAGTTCTTTGTCACTTATTATTTAAAAAGGTTAACAGACCAAATGTTTAACAGACCTACTACGCTACACTATATATACATATTCTTAAGTAAGTACTTGATAAAACAGTTAATGTAATCAGGTATTACTTTACGAAATACCATTATTTTAAAGAAGTTACAAGTAAAGCATGTTTGCACGGTTCCGCTCGCACTGTTTTACTTTCCACATTATGTCACAAACTATTTGTTATAAACTTGACACAATACAAACGCAGAATTTCCTATAAATCTTGCAAGATTATTGTGTCAACTTTGCATCAGCATTGTCTCTAGTTTCATTATATTCTTTGTAAATGAGAATCGCCTTTCTCGTTTAATCTCTTCTCCAAAACTAATTGATTAATCAATTATTTTAGGATGTGCTAAATCCTTCCAAATATTTTCAAGAAACATCAGCAAAATAATGGTTCATGATAATAAAATGTACAAGTTACAATAATTTCTCGAAACAACTAAAATTTAAAAAGTAATATAGAATCCTGTAAAATATGAGTGAAATATTTCACAAGCGTATAACTTTAAGAAATATCCATTTTACAAGAATAAGAAAATTACGTTTATTTCGCTCTAGCTTCGATTTCCATACCATTAAGAAATTGTATTGAAATTCACCCACCTGTTTTCTTTCATTTACATAATTTGACGTATGATCTACGTTCATTCTTATTGTTTCCTTATTTTTTATATTAAGGTTTCATATTATTTATTAGTTTCTTTTTCCCTTTTACGAATAAAATCTAATACTTAAGAGATCCTTATGACCAATATTTATGACACATTACATAAAGTCCGTTATTTATATTGTTAAGGAAAAATATTTCCTAAAAGACTTTAGAACAATTATTCAAGATGTTTCTTAGTTATAGAATTAAAAAGATTAAAAATTAATCATAAACTTATCCAATTTCTTATAACCACTATGTTGTAATATTTATATTTGTCACAAAAAGGCACACGAAATAAATTACGGAAAACTGTTTAAGGGAACAAATACAGGGATATATAGTTTGGATGGTAGGTAAATTTTGCCCTGATCTATTTTACCAAGAAACAACTTATCCTAATATTACAAAAACTAAACTGAAAAGTCCCTACGTAAATCACGGTAGGTATACTCAGATTATACTGTACATTATAGCGACATTATGGTCGCTTAGACATCTTCCGGGTAGCAGGTTGCGTCAGGAAGCATCCGCCGTGTCGTATGATCCTTGTACGCGGAGGGAGTGCCGCGGTTTACCAGGTTCCTACGCTAAAAGAAAAAAATAGAAAGAAAAAACAATTGTACTAGTACAAGCTTCCCCAATTTGGGTAACTGATACATATATCAAATCTGCATTATACACACATATATAATGCAAGTATAGTAAAAAACAGACTTACTATATGGTAACTGAAATGGTAGCCTGTGGCTAATAAAAATGTGGCGGCTTTTGCTGCTATTCAAACGAGCCAGCTCGACCGGGTTGGTACCACGGCCTCGCAGAATACCGGCGTGAAGTAGAAGCATCTTGGGCTTCTGCGTTTCGTTCGGTGAAAGAGGTTACCGGAGGCCGGAGCATATATCGCCATACTTCAACTTTAGAAGATAACTATCACTGGCAAACATGGCACAAGGTACAAGTAATTAGTATAATTAAAATATTATTCCTATAATAATATCATTAACACTTTTTCGTGTCCGCTTGGTCGCAGTGAATTGTGGGAACAAATTCAGCGATCGTTTGCATAAGATGAGATCATAATCATTACCGTAAATGTAAAAACTTGCAGAGTTACGCACACGCGGTTAATTTTCAAGGCAGTCTAACGCTCATCACTACATCAAGTCAGGTCGTAGTCGAGGCATGAATTTCGATATTATCGTATTTTCATTACAAATATGATTAGAGCATTATATTTTATGCGTAAAAATGTTCATTTTTAATGATTAATTTTCAACTATAAATACTTTTTATTCCAAGAATAATCGAAACAATAAAAATGCTAACAAATAGACAAATTTTACTACTGCTACAGCAGCCTTTTTAAGTCTGCTGCTGTAACAAGGCTTATCCCAGAAATCGTTCTTAAATTTCTTGGAAATTTTCATACTCAGGCAAGGCAGGCTCGTTGGTGGTCGCAGTGCCGGTACTCTCTCACTGGTAACGCTGTTTCCCATCACTAGTCGGTGGAACTTGGATTCGGAAAGTTCGGATGGACTTTTTGACATCATTCGGTACTGCACCATCATTTGGAGAAATATCTTGTAGGTATATTCTCCCTTAGACTTTATACTCATAAAAAAATATAACACGATCTTATTTGCCCTGTTTATAGAGCCTGTTTTGTAAGTTATAACATGATGTGTACTTGACGTGCAGCTGAGTTTAGCATTTGGAGAAAAAATGGTAGGCCCTCTCACTTTTAAGTCATAATATAAAACTATTACACGACCTTATTTTTTTTAAAAGAAATTGATATTTTTTAATCTTTAATCTTCATGACTCTAACTAATCAAATATTTTAAATAACAACAGAGTAATTCCAACCTATTAGGGGTTAACAATGAAGTTTTATATTTACACAAAGGAGGTTCACTTTTTATTCAACTTTTCGAAGTGTGTTAAGACTTTCATCATTGAAATAATATAAAATAAACAATGTTATGTTATAAATCACATCATGTGTTAAGAAAAGTATATTTTCAGAATTGCTTGGCACCGTGAAATTAGAGTATTATTAAGAACATTCTTATTTTTATTTGAACACCTAGTCGTCGTACCGTATCGGCGAAAGAGACTCAGCCACTCCTTTTCATCATTGTTTATTTTCATTTTTTGCTAATATGTGTTTTATTTTTAAGCCATGGGAAAGTTCAGTCGTGAATGTTTTCCCTTTTTTGAACGCAAGTGATTTTCAGAAATAAAATTCATGGAATGTGTGCATATTCTCAATGTCAATCTTAAATTTATTAGAGATAAGGTCGCACAAATTTGGGGTTACTCTCAATCCATTAAAATGTCAAGTAATAATAATGGGTGGTCTTAGGATGCTTACCGGGATTGATTATGGTAACTTTGCTCCAGTTTATTATTCCTTTCTCTAACACCGTAAAAAATCTTGGCTTGAATCTAGGCCAGTCTAGTGCAGGTGTGTGCTACCCGGACCTATCCCAATCACGTCTCGACAAGTAGGAGCGCCTCTTAAGAAGGCGCTCGTACTTGTTAACAACTGCATTAGATTTATCTTTAGTTTATGCAAATATGATCACGTCTCTTCTTACTGTTCCAAGCTTGGCTGGCTTTCTTTTCGCCAAAAGCGAAGCTCTAGAATGATAGAGAGCCTAGTTCCATAAATAAGCTTAAGATTCGCATTCCACAACATAATACATGATCTCTTCTTTTGCCGTGAAAAAAAATTGTAACTGTGACTTATGGACTTAACTCGCGAACGCAGTCAGCTTAACTCGCTTTACGGAATACATAGCTGATGTAAAACTTAGGCGCTCTGGGAAGTCTGCAGTCTGTAATCATATTTTAGACCGCCCCAACCATTACATTAGATTTAACCGACCACATATCTTCGCAAAAGAATACCGATTCTTGCCAAGGGTGATTCGCGTGGAAATCGAAATTAAAAAACATCCTAATTTCAAAAGAGAAGATGACAGGGTGTTACCGCGTGCTTAGGATTCGCTATATAATTAAATTAAAATTAATTAATTGAAGACATATTAAGACATATTAAATGAAATCCATAGACCGGACCATATTTTAATAATTTTAAAGCTGATGGTAGCCGGGTTAACTATGAGATCAGAACGTCAAACACCTTAGTCCCATGTGACCACAGGTACTGCAAAGAACACGAAACGTAGGTAATTAAAAAATCTAATTAAATGTGATAAAATTCGTAAATAATATTTTCATTTCAAACATATAAGCGATATTTAAAATTGACGGAAGTATTGCTAGTTATAATATACTGTATGAGAACGTGTTCTTTTTCCTCTTATACTGCATAAATTTATTATCTGCTATCTTGTAAAGAAAAACCGTGATATGGAAACTTGCATATTCTAAGAAGTCTGCTAACGTTTCATTTCATAAGATGCAATTAACACGTAATAAGGGCTCACAAGGTTAACTGTACCAACATTCAATTTCAATAATTTACTGTCTCTAATGTATCTCAATTTTTTTTATATAATTTAAAAGAAGTTGGTATGGGTTTTCTTTTCCTATATCATAATTTTGAAAAATACTTGCACCTCTTCTGGCCTCTTCATTTATTTTAGTCTACAGACGTAGTGCGCGTCAGAAATCTAAGTAAGAATGTAATAAATTGTTCGCCCCATTTCCTTTGAGTAAAATTGCGAATTAATCATTATTTATACATGAAAAATTAAGAAGTATAGACATGTATTAAGAAAGTATTTAAATTAATTTGTTAATACTCTTATAACAAGAATACTTCTGTTCATAAATCAGTAAAATGAATACTTGGTTAATTAGATGAAATGTTATAAGACCTACTTTACTTTAAGTATAAATGGAATTCCTAATTTTATTTTTATTTCACTCGTTTTTCAAAGACAAACAGATTCTTATCTATCATTCTTTTGACCATTTATTTAAAAGTATTTTTTTTCTTCAAATTTCAAGATGTAAATCAAGGTACTAAGCGTCAACTTGTAGCAGAGTTTATTAACATTGTGCTCACGTTTGCGAACTTTCTACCACAATTACCTAGAATGTTGAGTGTTGGAAAGTATTCTTTGAATTTCCGTTAAGAAACCTTGCTTAAAAAGCAATCAAAAATACATTGAACACACAGAAATAAAACTCACGCCAGCTGTACCTGCCAGAGTAGGTAGAGGTGCCAGTAATTTCAAGTGTAAACAGAGTTAATATATGTTGGCAGTTTATTTCCGGACCAAAGTACATAAATATTATTCTAATGAGATTTATCTAAATATTCATTGCTGGCCATTGGCCTCTACCAATAGGAAGAACTGTCATAATCGTTATGCTTGGTAGGCGTTTGGGCCAGAGTACCAGCAATTTCGCATCTTAAATGCTGCTGCGGGTCATCGGTCTCTGTATTCGCAGCCTTATATTTTACGTCTACTCTGCCTTGATAATCTACATTAGATTTTAAAGGCCTTTCTATTAGTCAATTCTTACGACACCAACGGAAAAAAATTAATGTAACCTTCCAGTAAACATATATTCAAAACTTTTTCATAATTGCCGAGTTATCATCAACATCTCTATGTAAAATAAACTGGTTAAGGTTACGAGTTACGTATTTATGCATGAATGTAGTAAATATGTTTCATGAGTATATACCTAAAGTAGTAAATTTTTCAGTATTTATCTCTCGATTGATATCAAGGCCGTTACTTGGTGGTTAGCGTACCTACCATGGTTTATGGCCGAGCTCACCCAGGGGTTCGAATCTCAGCCGAAACCAAAATTTATCTAAAACAAATTATTGGATTTGACGGCTCTATTTGCACATTCATGACATGGTTTCGTTTTATTGGTACAATGTCTTGGATAAACTAAACCATGTAAAAAATAACACGGAATGATTTTAGCGAGGACATGACTTTAAACGGATTTTTTCTGATATTGTTTGTGGCTTAGCGGATATGGCCCCCGGGTATGATGTGTGCCTACCGTGTCTCTGACACTGCATCTGAATCTTCTTCAGATCCAACCTTTGGGAAGGTTAAGATTTCCACTCACTGATCTTAACATTCTCATATGGGAAGGTTAAGATCAGTGAGTGCCTCAGTGTTCGTGCGTATACTTCTGCTACTATAATATTTCCTCCGCAGTTGATACTGCGATAGTATTTGGAAGTGGTAGCCGTGGTTGAATCGGCCAAGTACCTAAACTATTTATACTAATTTACTATCATATTTTTACATAAATAATGTTGTAATATTTTTAATGTAAACTTAAAATTAAAAGTTTTAAATTATTTTTTTAATTACTTTCAAAGTACACGAGTGCCCAGGGTTCAATACCTTTCGATTCTAGCCGACACCGCTGAAAAACTAAATTGAAACAGAGCAGACCCGTCCCGGATCTAAACTCCCTTAAATATTTGAGAGCAGGACTTTGCTCAGCACTTTGAATTTTATAAGCTGCTACTTGACTACTTTTACTTTTGCCAATCAGCAGTGCACCCACTATTTGTTTCTGGCTAGGCATCTAGACCTCAGGGGTGACAAGGCATATATAACCTTCTTCGATTAGTTGTTTGCATTTACTGCCGTAGCTACTTACCACCAAGTGGACTGTTAACTCGTTTACTATTTCAAAGTAATCTAAAAAAAGACTTATTAAACGTTAATTGATGAACCAAATTATACAGAAACAATGTTACAGTGGTCCATGACACCTGTACTAAGAAATAATACCTTTGATTCAGGAGCCAGTTCCTTCTTAGTAGATAGTTCTGTTTGTAGTCAATTAGTTTTTCGGAATGTAGAATAATTAGGTACTTGAAAACACATTTGTATGTTTGTGTATGGGTGCGTGAAATTGCTCTTGCGTGCATGTGCATGTGTGCCAGAAACTGGGTGCGTGTGAGTATGTAAACTATATTACGAAGTTGTAGATTATTTTATAATATTAGCCCTTTTTCTTTTCTATGATTCTATATGAAACAAAAAAAGTTGTAAATTAAAACAGCTCTTTATGTTCATAGAAAGAAGACTATCTGCGCGTAATCGAGTTCATTTAAACACTCAGTCACTCTAAAATTATTAAATTTGCTGACAATACTGTATTCATTAAATTTATTGTATAGTTTCGAGGCAAGAAGTCAAAATGCCTTTTGGAATTTTGACTTCTTGCTCTATTTGCTTTAGGGACAGGATATTGCTCCGTTTTTTTTAAACTTAGGGCTACTTGAGGTACTAATGCCATGATACCTTTTTAAAAAGATTAAGATGACAACACTTTCGATAGCTCAAAAAACTAGGCTCTCTTTCATAAAGTACTGTGTACTTATAACTATTGTTTGAGTTTCTGTTTCGCCAAAATTTGACCTTAGATCAGGAACTATACTCGTACAAAGATACGTTTTATGTTATAAGATCCTAACCAATTCTTTACTTTATATTGTTTCGATTGTTATAACCTAAAATCAAACAGTGGATAACCCCTTCCGAATATTGGTTTTTTGTTCTTAATATAAATGATAGATCGTAAAAGCGATATAACTCTACGCGATGAAACGTAATAATTGCAGAAGGAAAAGGTTTCGTTATTAATCAACCGATCTGATACCAAGAAAAATAATAACGCCATGTGTTCTTGACATCTCTGGATTAACACGTTCGTTATCTGTGGCAATTCTATTCTCATATTTCACAAAGATGCGTGCTTATTTATTCGTAATATATAAACTCATAACTTAAATGAATAAGCTGCGCTTGCGAATACTTTAATATATTAATGCCAGAATGATTCCGTTTCGCATTTCGTTTGTATAACCAAAATTTGTAATTAATTTGTCAACAAAATATATATTTTCCATCCTATAGTATTAGGCACTTGTAAAAAAAAACATTTTATTATGATTTATTATTAACTTTTAACTTTAAATTATAGATAAATAATCATCTTTAGACAACAATGTTATCGTTACATAACATCATAGAAGAATTTTAAAAAAGCGGCAAAAATCAGTTGTTATGGTATCGACCAATAACATTTTCATTAAGTAACTGATTTGTCCCATCCACAAAGGGATCGAATTTAGATTTCCTGATTCGCTAACCATTGGGCAATCGTGGCTCGTATTAGTATAAATATACCAGGGAATATTAAGACGACTTAAGGGAATATAGCAATATTTTTTACTAATAAGTAAGCGATCCGCAGCCCATCTTTCTGACCGACCGACTAATAGCGGAAAATTTGGATAAATTCAGTAATGGGAGTCTCAATAAACAGGAACCAAGACCTTATGTTAAATAATGTGTAAAAACCGTACGCAGGCAATAATGTCTTAATTTTTTTATCCTGTCGTATCGAGTACTTTGCAACACTTTTGCTCACGAGGAGTCCCCCTGACGATGTTCGATAATATGTACGTAAAGCTTAAAGATGTCCTGGTCCTGGTTTGTGTATCAGTCTTACATTTTTGTTGAGGTAAATTTAGAAATATCAGACGCAATTAGTTTTCAAAGCTTTTTTTATAGTCGACACTGATGATCTGAAAATGTTACTTTTCAATATTACTGTATTATATTAAACACAACTGCTGAATACCATTTTTACCCATACAAGTTACGAATATCGATAATTAAGTATATGTAATGCCTAAAATTATTTGCATCATTTCGTCGTATTTATGTCAGTAATTTGGCACAACACGGCAAAATGATTGTGGTTTTAGTGGCCAACTTTGGCTGAAATTATATTACGCCTATGACTACTTTTAATATCAAAATTTAAAATAAATGATGAAATCACTTTTGGTTGATATTACCTACCTTGACTGAATAATGAGTTATGCATAGATTCCGATAACATCGCATACTCGTAAGTTATCGATCAGAGAAACTTAGAAAGTAGAGCATCCCATTTCATTTTCTCATAATACATGGCAAGTAAGTTTAATAAAACGTGAAAAATTTCAGAGTTTTGTAGTGGAAAATTATGTTTTTATGTACTTTACGGAAGAAAGTAAAATTATACAATGAATATTCAATTTATATTTATACTACCATTGGAATATCTAGTAGAAAAAATAGCATATTGTAAGACTGAACTGTATTTTACAAGCATTTACATTTTCTTATGAGAAAGTACAAAATATTTAAATTTTGTCACGTGATGAAAGAAGTTTTGGCCCGCGATATCACAATTCAATATATTTGACATTCTTCTACAGATATCTGCGCTATACAATTGATGAATATGAGCGATTGCTTAATTTTTAATTTGCTTATCAGAACTTGTAAATCTAGCAATAAAAATCTCTTAAGCATTGTGAAAAATATATCTGTATTTAAAGCTTTCCAATGGGGTAATTTTTTAAAGAAAATATTACTTTTCTTGATTAGTTAATACATAATATATATGTATAATATGTATAAGTCCACTGCATTAAAGGTCAAAGAGAGTTAGTTGTCACTGTCTTAAGTTACTTGCATCCATCGAATTCACGGGTCGTACCTCAATCTATAGAAGGTTGCCTCACACAGCGGTTGCTGGCAGCCACTCATCCTCAAAAATTATAAGTTCTATGATATGTGGGCAGATCATTCACATCATCATTGAATTCTGCCCTAAATAATATATATTTGATTTGAATTTCTGTCAGCCATCTCTCCCATCTCTACACAAGGAGGATGATTCGCTGGCCCATACTGCAAAAGAGAAAGCCGATCTCTTGGGCTCTCTTTTTGCATCCAACTCGACTCTTGATGACCGGGGAAACTCTCCACCTACCATCCCGTGGTGTAAGTGCTCCATGCCGGAAATTCAGTTTCTGCAGAGCTCAGTGCGAAAGGCACCCGCCCCTGGACATTCATAAGTCGAGTGGGCCGGACGGAATCCTCCAATTGTGCTGAGGATGTGTGCCCCTGAGTTGGCACCGGTTCTCACGCGTCTTTTCCGGCACTCCTACTCTTCAGGCGTCGTCCCGGAATCTTGGAAGACAGCATTTGTGCATCCAATACCGAAAAAGGCGACCGCTCTGATCCGTCCAACTACAGGCCTATTGCCATCACCCCTTGTTATCTAAAATAATGGAGTCACTCATCAACACCCAGCCCTGAGGTACCTGGAGGAACACCAGCTGATCAGTGACCGACAGTACGGTTTCCGTCGCGGACGATCAGCTGGTGATCTTCTAGTTTACCTTACTCACCGATGGGCACAAGCAGTTGAGTCTAAGGGGGAGGCTTTGGCGGTTAGTCTGGACGTAGCGAAAGCATTTGATAGGGTTTGGCATAAAGCGCTTCTTTCAAAGCTTTCATCTTACGGGGTTCCTGAGAGATTGTGCAACTGGGTCACCAGCTTCCTCACGGATCGGAGCATCAAGGTTGTTGTCGACGGTGCATGCTCGGACCCCAAACCCGTGAATGCTGGTGTTCCACAAGGCTGTGTGCTATCTCCCACTCTGTTTCTTCTGCATATCAACGACATGCTACAAATCAGTAGCATTCATTGCTATGCAGACGACAGCACGGGTGATGCCCTATATACAGACCGTGCGAATATTTCTCGGGAACACGTCGACGAGTGCCGGAACAAACTTGTGTCTGAAGTCGAGTCCTTGTTATTCAAAGTCTCGGATTGGGGTCGACGTAATTTGGTCCTATTCAACCCCAAAAGACACAGGTTTGCGCGTTCACCGCTAAAAGAATCCCTTTGTCGTTTCTCCTCTTTTGAGAACATTCCCCTTATTGCCTCAGCCAGTATCAGAATCCTTGGCGTTGACATATCGAGCGACGTTCAGTTCCGTGGTCACTTGAGGGAAAGGCCAAATTGGCCTCCAAAGCTTGGTGTGCTCTGTAGAGCGGGACAGTATTTCATGCCGGTCCACCGTTTGCAACTTTATAAGGCGCAAGTTCGGCCCCACATGGAATACTGTTCTCATCTCTGGGCAGGGGCACCCCAGTACCAACTTCTTCCATTTGACCGCATCCAACGTCGAGCGGCTCGAATTGTCGGAGACCAAGCTCTCTGATCGGCTTGATCCTTTGGCCTTGCGAAGAGATGTTGCTTCTCTTTGCATTTTTACAAAATTTTCCACGGGGAATGTTCTGAGGAACTGTTCGGATTGATCCCAGCTGCTGAGTTTCACCATCGTACATCGCGACTGAATTCGAAGTTCCATCGATACCACCTAGATGGTTGGCATTCCACCACAGTGCGTTTTAATCGAAGTTTTCTGCCACGCACTTCGACTTTGTGGAATCAGCTGTCGCCAGCAGTATTTCCGAATAGTTACGACTTAGGGACCTTCAAGAAAAGAGCTTATTCCTTCCTTAAAGGCCGGCAGCGCATCTGTAGCTCCTCTGGTGTTGTGGATGTTCGTGGGCGTCGGTGATCACTTACCATCAGGTGAGCCGCACGCCTGTTTGCCCCTTCTCCTATAAAAAAAAAAAAAAAAAAATTGATTTTAAAGGATTCAGGCTCAGAAGATCATTCAAGATGACAATTTGACAGTGACACAGCTCTAACACTAAAATAGGAATTGAAAAGTTTGGAGTTATGTGGAGGCATTTATTAAATCACTTTGTCAGCTAGGCTGGAATTTTATTGATCTGTGCCCAAAAGCTCAAACTTTTATTTTAGATACTCCGGGGTTTAAGGTTCAAATACTCCACAGTACAGTAAATACAGAGTATGAGTATTCCGATGAAGTCTAATTGGAAGCCTCTTTAGCTTAGCGCGAAACTCTGAAATATGATCATATTTGCGAAGGCCGAACATAAGCCCTACGGTGAAGTTTCGAAGGCGCTCATGTTTATTTAACAGTTCTTCAGTGATATTGGATCAGCATAATCAACAGGCAGTAACAGGGTATGTGCTAGTAAAATTTTAGTGGGAATAGGGAGAATTGTGTAAACGTCTTGGAGCGAAAGCTGCCGCGATAGTTTTTTTTGCTAGATTAATTAATATGCAAAGACCAAGAGAGAATCTCATCGATATATAATTTTATTACCATGATTCTGCTGTAGATATAATCATTGCGGACATTGAGGGTTATGCCCTTTCTATAGCGCGCTGAACACCACTGAGGTTCCTCACGCAGCTTGCAGTAAAAAAAAACCACGTCTCGATTCCGTAAATTATCACTGACAACACACACTTTTACAGTACAGAAAATATAAATTTTAAATAGCTAAAACAATATTCGTGGACGAGAATTAGATAGACAAAACAAAAAATATTACTAAAACTGAACATGATTATCTATAAGTTTTTAATTGCCATAATTAAGCTTATTTTTCAAAACAGGAAGAACAGATACTTCATATTAGAGCAAAAGCCGGAGCACTAAAATACATTTATGTATTTAAGCATTAATGTATGTGCATGAGTCGGGCAACTAATTATATTTATTCGCCATTTAGCGCAGGTAATATTTAACGGATACTAACGAAAACAAGCAAAAATTTGGAAGAAAATGGTTGCCGCCTGTTCTTAAAACACACAACCCCTTAACTGTACAGAGGTGAAAGTCGCGTAAATTAAAACAAATATAAATCTTCAGATACGGTTTATTTTGAATTAAGAAATGCTAACATGAGTATTAAAATTATCTGCTTTTCTTTCAACGTATTTGGTTTTTTTTGCTATGATTTGTATAATGCTGCGTAAAGGCGGAATTAGTAGTACTGAAAATAACCCATCTTATTTTCTATTTAATGACATTTTAGTGAAATGAACTTATTTAAAATTTTAATATATATAATTAAATATATTTAAAAATATATAATTAATTAATATTCGACGACCCCCCACAAGATGGAGTGACGACCTTCGCAGTGTTGCGGGAAATAGATGGATGCAGGTGGCTCAGGATCGAGCTTTGTGACAATCCTTGGGGGCGGCCTATGTTCAGCAGTGGACTTATGATAGGCTGAAATAATGGTGATGATGATAGGATATGACAGTTATGAGGCATAGATATTATTCAATAATACCATCATCGTTTTTATATCAATTCATCGTATCTTACATACATATTTTTAATGTGAATGAAATAATTTATACAAATCTTTATTATAAACAATTTGTTCATATGACAGCGGTGTAAAAATCTGCCACCCTTTTTGCAAAGGTAGTTTTCGAGTAAGGAAAAAGCCTCAAAAATGTCATAGCAATATTCAAAAGCAAAACCGGAGACGTCGCGTTCTTTGTCTTGGAGAGACGAAAAGGGGATTGTAGAGGCCACGCTGGTTACGCTGTGTCATGCCGAATGGAAATCCATAATATTTGTCTACTCCAGACAGACGTCAGTGCTTGCAAAAAGTTATACCTGCGAAGTTTCTCCTGCTTCTTCTCAACTTGAACAAACGAAGTCGCAATTTTTTCCATCAAAGAATAAACTGTTATTATTTTGTTATTTTAATGTATGTGTCAAGTATGAAAGTAAGTTTTGAATTTAAATAAAAACAATTATTTTTACATAATATCAACATTATAAATTGTATTTTAATCTAGATTTTAGCCGCGATTTCACCCGCGTATTTTGTATGAGTACAGTATAGTTTTATTTACAATCCTTGTGTGGTTTTTGTGTATAGATCCCATTTTGGCCATTATTTCCAAAATGTTCTGGTCGCTCCCGGAATTATCCGGGATTGTAAATATCGAATATTTTGTAATCGTAAGTAAGTTGTGTCATACGCTTTTGAACAGTGTAAACATTTTTCCAATTGATTGACTATTGTTTGCGGAAAAAACTCGTACTGATTAATAAATTTTCCCGTGATAAAAAGTATTGTAATTTTTAAGACAAAAAGAAAATTACAAAAAAATTGAGTTCAGAGTTAGACATCGTTTTTTACAATTCTATTTTCTTATTAATATTAGTCGAATGTTTAAAATACCGGCTATGAGCACAATGTAATATTTAATGTATTTTTAACAGTTTTAAATAATGATTTAAACTGTGTTCGTATTATTCTGTTGTCCATTGACAAATCATATAGAAATTATAAAATATACTGTGTTACTATCGACTTTGTACTCGATCGCACTTTGTAAGTTTGCCTATTCGAATCATGATTGTCTAGAAGACCGCGGTGCTTCTGAAAATAACCTTAAATAGTTTTCTGTTTTATTTGTAGCACCCTTAGGCGATGGTTAAACTAGCACGTACTTTTTTTGAAGAAAACAATACAGAATCTAAACTACCAGAAGCTGGAAGGTAATATAAATAACCTATTTGTTTCTTTGCTCCTCAATACTGACGCTAATATAACATATTGCAGAAAGCTTCTTAAATGTTTACCAGTGTTTTAATTAATTAAAAGTATTTTTTCTTAGGCTCGGAAGCGTAGTGGCTATGCGTTTAGCTGCGGCGCTGTAGGTCGGCGTCGCGGGTTCGATTTCCGCACGGGACTAGTTATATATATACAGTAATATGTAATACAAATATGGGCTACAAATAATAGTTCCCGGTCTGGGTGTTTGTTTCCCCAGTAAACGTTTTTAAAAAAAAAATTAAACAAGTAGCTAACAAAAAGAATGTGGAAAATACGAGGCGCCACCGTTCTGTGATGGAGCCTTCTATCTTCTCCACATTTTAACTATATGTTTAGGAAAAGACCGCAGGATTGGAAAATTATCGTACACGCATAAAGAGGGTCCCTCCCTCAAAATTTGCATATTACCAAGACTGCTGCGTCCCGTTTCTCTGTCACTGCATCTGACTCTTCCTCTGATCTAATCATATAAGCAAGTAACAGGAAGGAACTTATATTTAATAAGGGAGTGCCTATGTTTTTGCGCGTACTTACCTTTACGGCATTATGAAACATCTTGCCCTGCTGACGACTGTCTACTGTATTGAATTTTTTTTTATGTTTGGAGTTTTAATTTTTTTAAGTTAGGAGTACTTTTTTCCCATGCGGGGTTTTCATTTGTAAACTTTTGTGGAATACAATTTTCTAAAATGTTTGTAAGGAATTCTCCGCAAGCGACTGGTTTTTTTTCTTTTTAAAGTAATTTTTTAATACTTCATATAAGCCTAAATTGAGAAAGGGATGCTGAGGTTTGTCTCTGCTTACCCCGTTAGGAACAAGGCGTGAATATATACATACCTACATACATACAAGGCTAAATGTTTGTACCCTATTGACATCTACATCGATAAAATATCAAAATTTAGGTGTGATATCATACGAATTAATTACAAATGGCACTAGTGTTTTGCTGCTACCTATCGCGTGAATTCATAATGCTCAATGAGTGTCATGGGTAGCGCTTTAAGACTTCTACTGAGACACCAAACGGTTTATAAAACTGAAAATTTATCAAAATTTAAGATGATGGCAATAAAAAAATAAGATATATTAAAACTACAAGAGAGGGTCTTTTGCTAAGTATTGCAGCATATAAATGAGCAATAGCAACAAGTAAAAGAAGAAGATCAACGGATAAATATTCAAAGAATTCATGTTGAACCCATATGGCTACACCTAAAGTATGGGATCAAACGTAATTTGAGAAAGGTGTCATTCAAGCATCGAGTGGCACTTTACAAAAGACACTTTAACATTACGTTAGTAAATGTTTTGTATCTTGGCCATATTTCGACTTTGAGTCTGTCAAAGTAATATGGCGAACTTTTTAAGAACTCCTTACATTGTATACGACCGTCACTGGATAGCTTCACGTAGCTAAGATATACAACAATTTGCCAACAACTCATTTGTATTTCGGTTTTAATTGAAGTTAATCGAGAACATGTAAATGTCTGAGGTGGACTACTCGATTGATAAAAACAATATAATAAAATAAAAACCTATCATTGTTGTGTTAAGAAGTGTCGTTATTATTTTTTAATACTTTTCAAGTTGTTTTAAAGAAAAACTGGACAGATTTAAATATTATATAAGCAATTTTAATTTTTAATTTTAAATTTATCATCTAAAGTTATGGCAAAGTTTCTGTAATTTAAAACCTTGCGGCAAAGAGTGACAGGTACAGTAGCTCATTATTTTCTCCCAACTCGATGACTATAATTATAACTTGATAATGAAGATGGACAACTAACTTTGTTCGCATTTTATACTCAAACTGACTCAAGTTTCCTTATTATGTTTCTTAATTATTACTTGACGTATTTGAATTTCTAGAAATAGGACACTTTTATTGTGATATGATGGAACGTCCTTGCGTACGCAAATACAAATTTATTTTGTACTTTTGTTGAAGATATTTGTAAGGTCATATCCAGCATTATCATACAAAAGTAAATCATGAGATTATACTATATCAACAACGAGTGTTCTTTTTCTTCAGGTTTGAATCACAGGTGAAACTTCTGTATGCGCAACACACTATAATGTTTTATTTTCGTGTCTGAATATATTCGTCTCAATGTTTATAACAAAGATGCAACGATAACTTCATTGCATTTAAACGGGAAAACATTTTAGTTTTTCAATCAAAGTTTCTAATAATTTAGGTCTCATAAATATAAATATCCAAGTAAAAGAAAAATTTAGGAAACGCTTCTTAAAGTATAGAAATACATTTGATAAAATTACTTTCTAAAAAGATGTATTGAAATGTCCAGTATTTGTTACATCCTTAGTTTCTCTCAACAACTCATCTTTGAAGTGGTATTTCCAAAAATTTACAGATAAGGTTTACTGTTACTCAAACTAGCTCGCTATGGTATTGCAGGTAATAGATTCTCCCAAGTAGTACTTAATGACTACATATCTGATAGATTCCTGGCACTTTTCTGTGTTCATCAATAATCACATTCGGGCCCTATAGTCTGTAATATATTTATCAATGTCATAGTTTCCTTCAAACACTCAAAACCACATCCTTCGGGATCAACGAATGGTTATTTAAGGCAATTAAAAAAGAGTTTGTTGATCCCGCAGTAAACTACCGTAGTTTTTTTATGATAATGATGCTCAAAAATATATATTTTTTCCATTATTTCCAAAATGTTCTGGTCGCTCCCGGAATTATCCGGGATTGTAAATATCGAATATTTTGTAATCGTAAGTAAGTTGTGTCATACGCTTTTGAACAGTGTAAACATTTTTCCAATTGATTGACTATTGTTTGCGGAAAAAATTCGTACTGATTAATAAATTTTCCCGTGATAAAAAGTATTGTAATTTTTAAGACAAAAAGAAAATTACAAAAAAATTGAGTTCAGAGTTAGACACTGTTTTTTACAATTCTATTTTCTTATTAATATTAGTCGAATGTTTAAAATACCGGCTATGAGCACAATGTAATATTTAATGTATTTTTAACAGTTTTAAATAATGATTTAAACTGTGTTCGTATTATTCTGTTGTCCATTGACAAATCATATAGAAATTATAAAATGTACTGTGTTACTATCGACTTTGTACTCGATCGCACTTTGTAAGTTAGCCTATTCGAATCATGATTGTCTAGAAGACCGCGGTGCTTCTGAAAATAACCTTAAATAGTTTTCTGTTTTATTTGTAGCACCCTTAGGCGATGGTTAAACTAACACGTACTTTTTTTGAAGAAAACAATACAGAATCTAAACTACCAGAAGCTGGAAGGTAATATAAATAACCTATTTGTTTCTTTGCTCCTCAATACTGACGCTAATATAACATATTGCAGAAAGCTTCTTAAATGTTTACCAGTGTTTTAATTAATTAAAAGTATTTTTTCGTAGGCTCGGAAGCGTAGTGGCTATGCGTTTAGCTGCGGCGCTGTAGGTCGGCGTCGCGGGTTCGATTTCCGCACGGGACTAGTTATATATATACAGTAATATGTAATACAAATATGGGCTACAAATAATAGTTCCCGGTCTGGGTGTTTGTTTCCCCAGTAAACGTTTTTAAAAAAAAAAATTAAACAAATAGCTAACAAAAAGAATGTGGAAAATACGAGGCGCCACCGTTCTGTGATGGAGCCTTGTATCTTCTCCACATTTTAACTATATGTTTAGGAAAAGACCGCAGGATTGGAAAATTATCGTACACGCATAAAGAGGGTCCCTCCCTCAAAATTTGCATATTACCAAGACTGCTGCGTCCCGTTTCTCTGTCACTGCATCTGACTCTTCCTCTGATCTAATCATATAAGCAAGTAACAGGAAGGTAAATATAAGGGAGTGCCTATGTTTTTGCGCGTACTTACCTTTACGGCATTATGAAACATCTTGCCCTGCTGACGACTGTCTACTGTATTAAATTTTTTTTTATGTTTGGAGTTTTAATTTTTTTAAGTTAGGAGTACTTTTTTCCCATGCGGGGTTTTCATTTGTAAACTTTTGTGGAATACAATTTTCTAAAATGTTTGTCAGGAATTCTCCGCAAGCGACTGGTTTTTTTTTCTTTTTAAAGTAATTTTTTAATACTTCAGATAAGCCTAAATTGAGAAAGGGATCCTGAGGTTTGTCTCTGCTTACCCCGTTAGGAACAAGGCGTGAATATATACATACCTACATACATACAAGGCTAAATGTTTGTACCCTATTGACATCTACATCGATAAAATATCAAAATTTAGGTGTGATATCATACGAATTAATTACAAATGGCACTAGTGTTTTGCTGCTACCTATCGCGTGAATTCATAATGCTCAATGAGTGTCATGGGTAGCGCTTTAAGACTTCTACTGAGACACCAAACGGTTTATAAAACTGAAAATTTATCAAAATTTAAGATGATGGCAATAAAAAAATAAGATATATTAAAACTACAAGAGAGGGTCTTTTGCTAAGTATTGCAGCATATAAATGAGCAATAGCAACAAGTAAAAGAAGAAGATCAACGGATAAATATTCAAAGAATTCATGTTGAACCCATATGGCTACACCTAAAGTATGGGATCAAACGTAATTTGAGAAAGGTGTCATTCAAGCATCGAGTGGCACTTTACAAAAGACACTTTAACATTACGTTAGTAAATGTTTGTATCTTGGCCATATTTCGACTTTGAGTCTGTCAAAGTAATATGGCGAACTTTTTAAGAACTCCTTACATTGTATACGACCGTCACTGGATAGCTTCACGTAGCTAAGATATACAACAATTTGCCAACAACTCATTTGTATTTCGGTTTTTAATTGAAGTTAATTGAGAACATGTAAATGTCTGAGGTGGACTACTCGATTGATAAAAACAATATAATAAAATAAAAACCTATCATTGTTGTGTTAAGCAGTGTCGTTATTATTTTTTAATACTTTTCAAGTTGTTTTAAAGAAAAACTGGACAGATTTAAATATTATATAAGCAATTTTAATTTTTAATTTTAAATTTATCATCTAAAGTTATGGCAAAGTTTCTGTAATTTAAAACCTTGCGGCAAAGAGTGACAGGTACAGTAGCTCATTATTTTCTCCCAACTCGATGACTATAATTATAACTTGATAATGAAGATGGACAACTAACTTTGTTCGCATTTTATACTCAAACTGACTCAAGTTTCCTTATTATGTTTCTTAATTATTACTTGACGTATTTGAATTTCTAGAAATAGGACACTTTTTATTGTGATATGATGGAACGTCCTTGCGTACGCAAATACAAATTTATTTTGTACTTTTGTTGAAGATATTTGTAAGGTCATATCCAGCATTATCATACAAAAGTAAATCATGAGATTATACTATATCAACAACGAGTGTTCTTTTTCTTCAGGTTTGAATCACAGGTGAAACTTCTGTATGCGCAACACACTATAATGTTTTATTTTCGTGTCTGAATATATTCGTCTCAATGCTTATAACAAAGATGCAACGATAACTTCATTGCATTTAAACGGGAAAACATTTTAGTTTTTCAATCAAAGTTTCTAATAATTTAGGTCTCATAAATATAAATATCAAAGTAAAAGAAAAATTTAGGAAACGCTTCTTAAAGTATAGAAATACATTTGATAAAATTACTTTCTAAAAAGATGTATTGAAATGTCCAGTATTTGTTACATCCTTAGTTTCTCTCAACAACTCATCTTTGAAGTGGTATTTCCAAAAATTTACAGATAAGGTTTACTGTTACTCAAACTAGCTCGCTATGGTATTGCAGGTAATAGATTCTCCCAAGTAGTACTTAATGACTACATATCTGATAGATTCCTGGCACTTTTCTGTGTTCATCAATAATCACATTCGGGCCCTATAGTCTGTAATATATTTATCAATGTCATAGTTTCCTTCAAACACTCAAAACCACATCCTTCGGGATCAACGAATGGTTATTTAAGGCAATTAAAAAAGAGTTTGTTGATCCCGCAGTAAACTACCGTAGTTTTTTTATGATAATGATGCTCAAAAATATATAAAATACAATAACAAATTGAGCCAATGAAAAAAATAATTAAAATTATATAGATTCTTAGTTGTATTTATTTAGAAAACCAACAAATCGGTCCTCATTAATATAAAAGATAATCTCAAAGCAATTTATTAAAATAGCAGTTACTAGAAGCATTTTTGACATAACCGAGAAGGATATTTCAGCGAAGTGTAGTCTATCTGGGCATTTATTACGCGTATTTATATGGTAACACGTATTTTTTGCAACCACAACTACAAAAGGTACGTATGTATGTATGTAACACTTTTATAATTTTACCATCAGACAAAGTTACTGCATTTCTAGATCACTGTAACTCCAAAAACCTTAAAATTCAATTTACAATACGGTTAGAGGCAAATAACTCTATATATTTTCAGGATGTATTAGTAATTCTAAATTTTATTAACACCATATACTACACTGTGTACAGGAAAAAGACCCATACAAACAGATATTTATACGGTGAATCCCACCACCATCTACCTTAGTTACGAACGGAGGGAAAATCTTTTTTTCAGATAGCGCGAGGGATTTGTGATAGAAAACACTTGGCTCGGTTGCTTTAGCAAATGTCATTCAAGTGCTGCTCGATACCAATCATCAGGTTTCACGCCTCACTCAGGGAGAAGCTAGCCAAAGTTGTCCGAGTGCATGCGGTATTACCGTTTGTTAGAGGCGTCACGGACAAGAATGGCTTGGGATTAAGTAATAAATAAAATAAAATCTGAAATCATGCTAACTTCTGCACGACCTCTAGACACTATGAGCACATTCTGCGTAGATCGGACCAAAAAATTAAAAGGCCCGCTTTAACTATGATATCAGGACCTCGGTCACGGTCAGCAGCATGTAAGTCATGGCTTCATGAGCTTCTAAAAACTTGGTGGTTTAAGAAAGAGTATATATTTTTCACCAAATGAAGCTCTGGTGAACGAAATTCTTCGAATTCGAATATTGCCCTCACCAATTCGCTTGATCACTGTGGCAAACCTTACAAGAAAAGGATGCAGGCTTTTTGGCTTTTTTTCAGCAGTGAACTTAAAGTCAAGGTACGATTGGGGGTTAATATTATTATCCGAAATGCCAAAAATAACCACAACCTCGAAAATGCTTCGTTACTATAGACCACATAATATATATTCCCTTTGTTATATGGAACAAAACGCAGAGTATAATTAACCCATGAAAGCCGCATGAAACGTATATGATGTGAAGGCTATTTATTATAACTGCTAATATAATAAAGTGCCATAGCGTAACTCGAGAATTAGTAAACTGATGTGGTAACGAGATATTGTAGATCTGATAACGGAAATTTGATAAAGAAAGATTCTCGAGCGACAACCTCGTATGTACGAACGCAGTATTAAGACAACCTAGATAGTATGAAGCGACATATTACACGGTGTTTATATGTATGTATTTAGGTAGCTCTTAATCGTGATTGTAGTAATCTTTGGTCTCGTTCAGCTGTGAGCTTGCGTAAGAAATCGGTTTCAAAAGATGGGAAAACGCGCAGGTGATCGTTTAAATATATATATTTTTATCTTTGTAAGCACGGAACCCAGCAAAATTTAGTACATTTCCTAATGCATTTAACACAAAATTTATATCTTTCAATATCTTTACCAACTGCCTTGTGCAAATTCCATTTTCATGGCAGTGGTGAAATCTAGCCATGTGTTTTCTCTCGCAGTCATAATATATTTAATACAACGTTAATTTCAGACAAAAGTCTGCTTTTGTTGAGTTATATTCAAATGTTGTTTTCCCCAGTTCTTAAGCATCACTTACACAATATTGAAGAAATATATATTTTACACGATATTTTAACGTGAAATCGTATTACAGGTAATTTAATGACCAGCTTCAAAGTAACAAGTTAAGACATTGCGCAAGAATCTAAAAATAACATTAGAGCAGCACATAAGTAACTATTTAGAAACTTGGACATATGGCAATCTTACCGTCTGATACTGTCAGATATTTGAAGCATATTAGAAACGCTAATTGTTTTTTGGAATTTATTTAATTCGGCTATCTGAATTATCGTCTTATCAACATGAGTATAGTTAGAATTTATGTATTACAGAACTTATATAAATTTTCTCACATGATTCATTATTGTATGGATAAAAGTTTTTTAATTTGGAACATGGATCATTATACCATCTCTTTATCTAAAGATCAACCTCATCTGCTGGAGGTGCAGGGTGCACTGACGAAGAAGGAACTGACGACCGAGTGGTGAAAAATGCATTCGAAAATGGCGAACTTTCCCCCACAAACTGGTGTTGGGGAGCAGCTCCTTTTAGCGCGTGAGTATGACTACTCTCACCAACCGGCAAAAATGAAGGCGGCATTGCATACTCGCTTTTGTTGGAACAATTATGGTTAGGTCTATGACCAGCTGTGGGCTTACACAGGACGATAAATAAGACTAGGTAGACATTAATACGTATTGTTTATTATGCTTCGTAGTTGACATGGTAGCACTTGGGACAGCGTTTGTCCAGTACAACCGTTGGATCCACGGTGCCAGTATCATAACAATTATAAGTTGCATTTTTAAGTGCCGATTTGTCATATGCTCTTAGCCTAAATATCGCATATTTAAGAAATAAAAAAAAATATTTTAACTCTTTGGCACCGGTGGTGATCAAATAGTGTAGTACCAAATGTAACTTGTACTTTGAAATATAAAAAATTAAATACGATATAATGTACCGTTTTCAGCAACGTGAACTACATTTTTATATTGATGTTCCCAATCTAACACTGTCTAACAAGTGGACACATAAGTAGTGAAATATTGCTATCCTTTTGCCAGAATCACATTACACGAAGCCATGTTACGACATATATATGCGCTGTGAGCGACAACTACTATGGACTCCAGAAAGCCTTCGAGGCTGTTAGGGGAACCAATTGTTCTCACTAATGAACAAGAAAAGGTGATGAAGACAACACGGTAGCCAATTTATATGCCAAGAGATATCCTTGGAGCAGAGGCGAAGAAAAAAGGGACAGTAGCGATCAAGAGCCTTTGGTTTTAGATTTAGTCAAACCCGTGCGTACCGTTCTAGAGCCCCGTCGGCGTAAATGCGATCTTATCTACTGGCTGCACAACAGTGTTTGAACAATAGGAACTAACTATGACAGTGTTCTTCCGTTGGGCAAAGTGAAGCGATGGAGCTCAGTCGAAAAGAAGAAAACGGATATAAATATTCTGCAATTATTTGTGAGTAGTCATTAAGGTGTCCAGTGGAGTCAATCAAGGAGATCAACCGAATCGAGGCAATAAGTGATGGTAGGTGTTGTTTACGTACATGCTTGATTTATCAGTTAGCAATGCCTGGCGTCTACATATGCTTTATAATGTCGTGAAGACGTACCAACTACAGTTTATACGTACGAGTTCGTAGCAATGCTCGTCATTACCTGCGACTAAAATTAATAAACATTCACGTCTAACATCATCATGTCCCATTTCTGCAGTGTGATGGCTTTGGTCACTTCCCACAGAAGTTGACAAAACAGCTGCATGAAGCGTTGGAAGTAGAAAAAGTGCATAAATCACTTCGAATTGAGAAAAAATATTTCGAAAATTACTCATACTGAATGTGCCCAGTAAGAAAAATATTTGAATAACTCAATGTAAAGTAATGTAATGAAACTAATGTAAATGGCATTTAAAACAGTAGGAAAAATTTCTCTTAATTAATTTACAAAAATTTAACTGAATTGAATTCAAATGTAATTTTTTTGGAACGCAAAAATTAATTCGCTCCGTTGAATAGCTTTGCCCATTAAAAGTTTATAGTGCTCGAACGGAACAACCAGATATTGGAATTTTCTTATATAACTAAGTTTATAAGCTACTCACACGGTAGATGTGAAAAGAATTACTCGGTCGCAATAAAAACTTATTATCATCCGTTCGGTATTCTGCATAACTTCTGTGACAATGAAGGTAAGTTTGTGCTATTGAGTACAGTATAAAGTGAGAAATGTGCCTTATCGTTCATATAAGATATTGATAGTGTAGTGTAGTTAAAATGTAATACATCATGTAAATTAAATTTCAAATCTCCAGAAGACTGCATAGCAACGTGTATCTGGGAACGCTTATGGTAGCGCTTACTTGGATAGGCATGGCAGTTTATGGTCAGTAGTGGACATTAATAGGCTGATGAAGAAGCAGAAATAAACACCATTTAAACGTTATGAACTCCCTTTCTTTTCCTTATTTTCCAGAAAATTGTGCAATCAGACAGTGAAAGGTAACAATCAGTCAGACCGCGTTATACGAACCCAAATCATTGACATACTTGGGTTTCGCACCGGTGTTCCTCTAAAGCTGAACTGTTAGAAGTGAATAAATGATCAACAGTATTAATAAAGAACTATCTTTCTCGTTAATAGCATTTAACAAAAAAAATACTTTTTTATTAGAATTTCGTTAATGGCACCTAAAGTTACAAACTTGTATCATGCTGTAATGAATTAATCAATGTCTAAATTTTTTTCCCAGCGGCTTCGCGCGCGTTTATTTCTGGTTAATGTATATGAGAGCTGCATAAGAGAATTTGCCACTACGTAGTCATCATGGCCTCCGGCAGAATTACCATGATCTCAAATATACACGAAATCTATTTTTGTATACCTGAAACATGCAGTAGCGTTTAAGGTGCCACGTATCAGTTAATGTGTCCAACTGCCAAAAGTGGCGTCTACGATAAATATCCCTTCTAAAGAAATACAACGCTACAGAATAAAGCTAATGTACTCTATGTAAATTTTCTATAGTTCTATCTAGATCTCTCTCTTAATGAACGTAGAATTATAAGTAGATTTCTAATGTCAAATAACCATGATCCTTGAAAATAAATAATCATATAATGGACCATGAATGCCAAAAAAAAAATTAATGTGTGTGAAGGTGACAATTTGTAAATACTTTTCCCAGTTTTGCACTAAGCCAGAGTCGGCAACCTGCGGCTCTCGAGCCACATCTTTCATCACTCTTTGGATGTGAAGCTGCGGCTCTTTAGTTCCATACGCAGTTAGTTTATTTTTATCAAAAAACTTTATTTGTGCAAGTACTATTTATTGTTGCCAAGAATTTTTTTGTAGCTCTTTAAACTTTATAAATTGTAATTTTTAACTCTTCCGACTCAAAAAATTGCCGACCCGAGTCTAAATATAATAAATAAATCTAAATATATAAATTCCTCGTCTTTACCTTCTCGAATTGGATGTAACATTTATACAATAAGATTGGAAGTAGAGTCAGATCAGTGTCAGACACGGAACGCATCACAATACAGCCAGACACGAACACCAATAATACGTGTGTTGAGGTGTGCTAACCACTAAGCCAAGCGGTTGTTTTTTTTGTTTGTATTTTGTAATTTTTGTAGTTGTAAAACAGCGGTGACACATTTTGATATTTTATACATGACGGAAGTATGTATCAAGATTAGGGAAGATAGTTTAGAGCAAGCGAATGAGTTTGTTTACTTGGGAACAATGTTTACGAGAGATGGAAGGTACGAATGTGACATTGAAAGTAGAGCGATAGCAGGTAATATGATGAATGGGGCATTGCATACATTTATGAACAGCCAGACGATATCTCACAAAACTCGTTTGGCTATGCATAGAGGGGTATTGGTACTAACACTGACATATGGAAGCGAAAGCTGGGTATGGCAGAACAGGCATGAAAGCAGGTTAAATATAGTAGAAATGAGAGCGTTAAGAAATATGATGGATGTGAAGATAACTGACAGGGTTCGAAATAATATGATCAGAGAGCGATGTGGCGTGAAAGAAGATGTTGTGACACGAATTGATAAAGGGATGCTGAGCTGATTTGGACGAGTGGAAAGGATGAATGAAAGTAGGTTGACGAAACAAATATATGAGGCGAGTGTAAATGGTAGAGTCGGAGAAGTTCTGAAAAAAGGCCAGGTCAAGAGTACTCTAAACCAACGAGTATGCATGCGAATTGCATGCATACTCGTTGCAATGCGAGATTGATGAAAGTGGGAGAAGCGAAAGACGTATGTCAGGACCGTAGCAAGTGGAAGAAAATTGTCTCTGCCTACCCCGTTGGGAACAAGGCTTGAATGTATACATACATACATACTTCAAAAAGAATATATATTCTATATATTCATTTCCTTTTTGAAGAGTGTAACCTCCATCAGACAGTGGATGCAGAATAAAAGTAATGGCATCGATATCTACCCCGTGTTTCATTACAGGCATGTCCTGTGTATCGGATTACAGGTAGGTACATAGATATATGTTGTTTATCTAATATCTCTGTTTTCATTTGGGCATAGTCATGTGTAAAAGTTATCCGTGTGCGTGTACGCAAACATAGCCGATGCACCGCAGTGTCGGGAGAGTCTACATCACATCACCCAGAAGGCGTCGTTATTATTAGTATTGTACATTTACTGTGTTTAATTAACCCACAGGCTGCATATGTAACTTTAACGTTTTTAATAACGTATTTAATATCTAATGTAGACCGTGCAAACCAACGACTGGAGATTACATTGGACCGCAATAGTCCTACTTTCTCTCCATATCAAAGTCGTCCTCCACTCGAGAAAGACATACAACATTGTTGAGATTTTTGAATTTTGTCAGTATATAGATAGACGCCTCAAGGAGGAGTCTATCTACGGAGGTCGTTGTTCGTTTGGAGTAAACGGTGGTATATTCCCTAATTTTTCATTATCTTCTTAACTATATAACCAAATATCAAGTTATAAAGGGCATATCTCATCTTCATAAAATGTTTGTAATCGGTACACATGCAATATATATATATATGGAAACTGTCTCCGCGATATAGATATACTACTGAAGATTGTTTAGTAATTTCTTTATAGCCGAGGATTTCTCCCCGGGCTGATGGGTAGGCACTTCTACCAAACACCAAAAACTAACTTTTTACTGAAAAAGAGTATGTAGAGCAAACTGTTCGTGCACATGGCAAACATCTACAAAAACTAGTACCTTAAACGAGGCCCAAAGTTTCCGTTAGGTTATTCATAGCATACGTAACGGTCTGTACAATCCGAATAACGAAGTGACCTGAAGTACTCGGTAAGATCTTGTCAAGAGGCCATTAAGGCGCCCTCTAGCGCGCTCATCTTGAGTATTACATCTAACTTTTACAATGGATAGATAATTTTTGTTAGAACAAAATTTAGAAGAATAAAGCAGTGCTTTTGTCAACATACTTTTTTTTTATTAGAAAACGTCATGCTTTTTTGAATAAACGAAATGTATTTCTGTTCAAAAATCTGTTTAATCCATTATACTTTATTAAAATCGAAAGAGAACAATATGCTATCTTCAATATTGATACCTAATCAAAAGTGTTACTGGATTAGGTAGAGAATGTGCAGATGGCGCCGGGCAAGTAAGTAAAGAGCGAAGTGATAGGGTCCCGAGATACGTGTCTCGGGTACTGACGGCTGCTTTCGCATTTTTGATATTCAGAACATGCAACCAATGGGAACAAAACCTGCGTTAACTTTGCGATATTGAAAGCTTATGGATTTACAATGTTTCTGACGCCATCATAAGCAACGATTAAGTGTTTTGGTGAAAATGTACAACGTCGGCTTATTTTCTCAATATGGTTCGGTATAAACATATTATAACGCAGATGTATAATGATTTTTCCATATGAGTAACCAATTTGGTTAACAGCCAATTTTAATTGAATGAAAAAGTGATCGTCTCTGCGTTTTTTCGTTTTGGATGATGGGCTAATGGAAATTGGCAGTGGCCTCGGTCGCCATCCATGCCAACTTTTGCAGAGGCAGCTATCGCTACGCTCCAGTTGAGTGTCCGAACGAGAAATATAGTTTCGATTGAGTTATGACCGCGTGGTAGTTGCGTTTCAGTATGTCGTAACTCAACCGATTCAGATACTAAATAGTGGGTTAGTATTATCAATACCTATATTGTTCATAATACACATAAGTATGTATGATTTTGTTGATTTAATTATACATTTTTCTATTAAGCATTATTTTGGGTACCAAATTCAAAATGTTTACATTATTAAAATTTGAACACGATTTATCCATCGAATCGTTATTGGGTAAGGGTACTCGAAACACTTCGCTATCGGGGCACGTGATTTAATCAGTGCAAATATTTCACGTGTCGTTAGGGACGACGTCGAAATCAATCACGATATTAATGATGCTTTATTATGCAAAAAAATAACACAATTCCCGTTATACACGTATTCACGTATTACGCACATTAAAACGAACAATTGGTTTTAAATAACACAAAACTCATTGGCACGAATCCTCCACATAAAGGATCCAACTCCAGAATCAGACTCAGATCTAATCACTCAGTTTTTGTGAGTATGCGATTTAAATTTCCGTTGGCCTGGAAACCAAGACGGCGACAGGCTTCTCACCTGTTACATTGATCCATATGAGCAGAAGTGAAATATAGGATGAAACTACTGAAATAAATATCTAAATGTGTACATTATACATGTTGGATGCAACTTTACGACATTCTAGGCTATTTCTAGATCATATCCCAAATATCAATTATACAAGTAGGTACAGTAGGTACAAGATATATTTTTAGCTTTTGATAAATTTTGTATATATATGTATATATATATTGATAAATATATTTATATATATATATAGTTCAATAGGCCTCGGATACACAGGTCAAAGTCCTTATAACTGTACTGCCGGCGTTCGCTGAACGCGTTTGAAGTAGCCGTCTCGCGGTCAAAGTTATCCTGTCATGTCGCCGTTCTTACCAAGGATCGTAAATATGGCGCTTGCGTTTCTATTGGATTATTAGGCTATTTAAAGTATTTGAATAACTATTTTAATTTCTTTTATGAATTTTGATCACTATTACCAAATAAGTTACCTAGTTCCCAAAAAATATCAACAACGACACTTTCACCATCAATAAGATCGCGTGATGTGTAAAGTTTAAGGTAAGATTAAGCTCTCTTATTAAGATCGCTTTGTACGGTATTTATGTTGTGATTATGTATAATGTGATTGTGTATTACTTTCATTGTTATTAATCAGTCTATTAGAATTCACTGCTGAACATAAACCTCTCCAAGAAAGCGCCAGCAAAAGTAGTAGTGAAATCTAAAATTATACTCACCTACCCAGTATACAACAATTTGGTAAAACTCAAGGTTTGGATGCACAAATATCATGAAGAGTATATGAAAGCAAAATATTGAATAGGAGAGAATGTGTTAATTAAATAAGTGGAAAACTACTACTGCCTCTTTCGCATTACTATCTTTTTTTCATAACACTTTAGTTTCTTATTTCTGAGCTCTATTGATTATCCATAACACAATGCCCATAGTTGATTATGTAGATGTTAGTTACGAGAATTTCTAAATAAGTTGTTACCCACCAAGAATTTGCAACAAGTAATCAAACATTCCAGACTTTCAGAAGCATACGGGCATGCCAGCATATCCCAGCCTAACCTTCCCAAAAAGGGGGCATTTCAGCATTCTGTTCTTTTCTCCTTTTTACATTATGTCTTCTTATCTCCGCTATAAATTACATAATCTTCCCTTATCTCCTAATCTCTCAGGGTAATTTAATCTACCTGTAAAATAAGTATTCCAATATTCTTAGAGTCCCCTTCCTGTTTAAGCCACACGTCTTTGAAACTCCTTTCCCGATGATATCAACGCTATTTAAATATTTAATATTTAATTATAATTTACATGACAATCACACATTCATCAACATATTAAAGTTAACATTTTTTACAATTAACCAACTTAAAATTCGCATTACACAACATAATACAGGATACTATAACTGTTCTTTTACTGTTCAAGCTACACTCCTCTGGAACGCCCTGCCCTATAACATTAAAGCAGCTCCTAACAGGGAATCATTTAAGAGTCTATTTCGTGATTCATTGACAATATTTGGCTTATCTATTTTCGATTTTTATTATATATCTAATTTTTTTTATTTTTTTTTTTTATTTTATATATTTGTATACATGTGTACATTTTGTTGTTGCATATTGTGTACATGTGTATTTTATGTTATAAATATTTATTTAATTACATAGTGTGTTTATATGTATTTATTAATTTACTATTATTAGAGTCTACCTGTAGTTTTTTTTTATTCTTTGTTTTGTCCCTGCCAACTACCTTTCACCATAACAAGGGTTGACTGGTAGAGAATGCCACTTGGCCTTAAATCCGCCCATTTTAACCTTAAGCTTAAGGCTAACAATAAAGAATAAATAAATAGATTTTCCAGTCTACTGTTGTTCACTACTAAACATAGGTATCTCAAAAAAAGCGTCAAATAAAGCCTATATTCATTGGATGATGCTGGGCAGCTGAGGTTGGTATTTGGAGAAAAAGGTGAAGTATTCCTCCTTAGCCCTCAAAAAATAACACCATCATAAAGGTTACAAAATTAAAAAGTATCATCCAACATACAACGATTTTGTAAAAAATGCAAAGAGAAGCAACATCTCTTTGGAAGGCCAAAGGATCAAGCCGATCAGAGAGACCTTGGTCGCGGACAATTCGAGCCGCTCTACATTGGATGCGGTCAAATGGAAGGAGTTGATACTGGAGATCGGAATTTCACTCCCCCCCCTAACCCCCAAATACGCGGAGCAAACTGAGCATCCATGATTAGGTAGCGTGGGATAGTCTTAACGTGGACGCTCAGCGGGGTAGCTCTACATTTAATACCGCTAGCGTATTAAGGGAGAGGGGGAGAGGGCTTTCAGTTACCTCACTCATCGCACAAAACGCAGAAGCACAAGATGTCTCTACCTAACGCCGGTATTCTGCGAGGCCGTGGTAATAACCCGGTCGAGCCTGCGCATTCAAGTAGCAGCAAAAATTGGCACTTGACTCTACCACGTTTAAGTCACAGTCAGCGCTTTTTCAGAATGACACAGAGGGTTCCCATTTTCGAATAAAAATAAAAAAAACTTTAGTGATTTCTTGTTTTGTGTATGGCAAGAATCGCCTGACTATTGTCAGGCGATTCATAGATACATAAAAAATAAAAATAAGTTCTCACGACCATTCCGACGCAAACACTCATAATCCAACAACCTGCATCTGAAGTAGACGTGCCAAGCTACTCAGAGCACCCACCTCAAACCAGCCCTCCCGCTAAGTTAGGCCGGCCATGTAGATTCCTCTTGATTCACCATAGTGGTCTACTATGGTAACGGTTACTAAGCCCCACCAAGCCTAATTTCTGCCTATCCATATCGGGACGTACGCATATAATTTTCTTTACCTTTATTTTTAATTACGACAGCTTGTAGGACTTTTCATAAAATAATTATTTAAAATTTATTTATTAGATATGAAGGATTTCATAATGTTTAATTTCCAGATTGACCACATATAAAAGGAAAAAAAAGTAAAGGCGAGCCTGTATGTGCCCACCGCTGGGCAATGCTTCCCTCTAGACGGTTTTATAGCCGGGAACGGTCCGCCACGCTGCTCCAGTGCGACTTGGCGGACTTTACATATCCTCCAAATAATATGTGATTTCGACACCGGATCTCGAACTCATGTCACTCGTGCTCTATGCAACTAAAGCAAGCGCTCTGACCACTAGGCTACCACGGCTCCGCGTTTACTTGTCATAAAAATTGGTTTCTGTAAGAAGTTGTGGTAGTGAAATAGTCGAACGAATAAAATGGTTGCTCAAGACCATATATTATTCTTATATTCTGTTCGTGAACACGGCGTGGTTAATAGTTACGAGTACAAAAAAAACGCGACTCTCTTAATGTAATGAAAAGAAAGTCATTTTCGTTGAACTACATTTATTAGTTTTCCGTAAAAGATTGAATATCTTTTCATGATTAAATAGAGTAAGCACCTAGTGAATTACAAATATTTTAGATACCTCGATTCTTTCAATAAGAACATATCTACTACCTATCGTTTACATGAAACAATAAGTTGGACTTGTATGTGATTTGTAAGTGGTCTAACCAAATGGCAGCTTTTGCTGCTGTACGAATAAACCGGGGTAGAAGTAGTACGGGGGGCTACTCAGAATACCGGCATGAACTTGAGGCATCTTGTGTTTCTTGCGTTCCATTGGGTGAATGAGGTAACGGGAGGTGGGCCTCCAGTTAAGGTAGTATGTATATGGATATGGTATAGTGGAAAAGAAGAAATATTTTAATATAAAATTGTATTTTTATACTTGTCATTTAAATATATAGATGAACAAAAATGTAGCAGCTATAAAGTAGAAAGCGGGGGTCAGACATGTCTCGACAATTCTTTATCAAAATTACCGGCTGTTGTCAAACGCACTTGTAAGCTTTTCTTTGAGAGTCGTGTGCTGGTGGTACCTAATATTTTATCACGTACTTACCTCATATTTCCTGACACCGTTCTACGAGAATTTTTATAAAGTTTTAAAATATTTTGTACTTTGCTTGACTATATACTCCTTTTTTATATAATAGTAAGAAAACCAACTCAAAGGGCCGTATTAACTCTGAGTTAAGGAAAAACCCTTTATTTCCCTTTTGACCTATCTTTTAATCTCGTATATGAAACTTCTTTAATTACAATTTTGAGTGCTGAATTTACAATGTGCTCCACCTTGTAAATTCAGCACTCAAAATTGAAGAAAGAACATATCGTGAGAAAACCAGCATAACTGAGAATAAAAATAATTATTTTGAATATTGCAAGGCCTTCAACCCAGCAGTGGGATATTTATAAACTTTACTTTATTATTTTACTTTTTAAGAATTTATGACGATGTTCTGTTACCTAGAAAATAAACGTAATTTAGAGGTAAAAATCACCTAGGTTTTTCATTCGATTTAAATTAATTTTCACACTATTATAAAAATATTTTAGATTCTTTGTGCAATTATAATTTAATATACACCACTGCTTAAACTAAAAGGAACAAAACAATATATTGAAGAGTTTATCGAATATTTGCACACAACATATTCATGGATATGTCAGACGCGCTTAACCGCAGACTACAACGGATTGCAACGTGCTTGATGCCAACCCATCTGAAATTTATCTAGTCGGACAGCACGGTATTTAATAGTGTGAATTTTGCTTTATTTTAATGATGAACATTATAATTTAATAAAAATAAATATACTAAATAAATCTTACAAAGTATGATATATATATCATACTTTGTAAGAATTTACATTTAAAGATTAAAAAAGGTAACTTTGGAACGAATTATAATATTTTAAACGTTGCCGTCTACAAAAATGTAAAGTATTATGATTTGGTGCCATTTGTGCTCAAATTGTCGCATATGCTCAAGTACGTGTATGTATCTGGAAACTTTTGGAGACCATAAAGAAAATTCTTTCCTTTGAATTTACGATTTTTCTATCGAGCTTAAGCGGCAAATGATGGCTACCGGATGAAATATTATTTCTTGGGATTTGCACACGTGTAGATAGCCCTGATGTCGGTGACATATTCGAAGAAAATCGAGCAAGGAGGTGCTAAAGATACGACAAATGAGCTAATAACGCTTAGGATAGCTTAAGGACGTACAGTATTTTTTCGTTTTCTTATTTTATTGTACTGAATTCGAACAAATTCAACTAACGGACCCGTTTTTTTTTTAAATCATCATATTGTGTATAATGCTAAAGTAGCTTTATAACAATACTAAGGAAACAAGAAACTCACATTAGTATTAACTACGGTGTAATGATTGTTATATTTGTTTAATTGTATTCTCCCTATTCTAAATGAAGTTAAACTTTAGTCTCGGTTTAAATCTAGGTTTATCTTAACTTTTTGAGCCATACTCACTTTCTATCTGGATTCAAGGAAGATTCAAACTGGATTACATAAAACTCTTTGCTCTACTTACGTAATCCATAATATCTGCTTACCCGTCTGTGTGATAGGCGTGAGTTCTTATTAAAATATTGATACTAAAGATATGATAAAACCCATTTATATGAGAATAATATGTGGCGATTGTTATAGATTGTTCGGATCCTAGCCAAGTCCAATATTTCAGTGCTTCACACTCATTCATAGTATTCAGTTTATATGTATTATGATACGGTGTCACTGCATCTGATCCTAGTAAGATACTGAAAATCAGTGATTAACTTCTGATTTAGTTCTAATATTTACAAAACTTTGATTTAATCCTCGCATTGTCCAGAATCTGTCCATCATGTGGATCATCAGAATATGCGGTCGAATCTAACACGGCTGAAATTATTAATACTACAATGTTTAGCCGTCACTTCCTTCATTAATATTCTGCGGTCTAATTAAAACAAAGGTTTGGCAAGAACACGAAAATTCATCAAAACTTTATTGAAGTTGAAACAATACATCAAGGCGCTAAAACATCCTAATAGTCCAAAGATTGATCGTTCAGGCCTCCAAGTATTATTATCGGAAGATGGAGGCATTGTTGACACCCTCTACCGCCTCCACTAGCACCGCCCGCGTCCCTTAACTTGCTAAAATAAACAATGGACGATGTTTGCAGATCCATACCAATCTTATTGATAGCTTTTACCAACATAGCCGTTTTTCGGTCTCTACGAATTTCATAAACACAAATAAAAATAAATATTTACGAAAAAGTGGCTTGGATCCTTCAGCGTTTAGTTGAATTCCAGCTCGATATCCTTCCAGTCTGGACGAAACTGTAAATGGCCGTCTCATTGGCAGTACATTCGAGACTATCACACTCAATATTGCTGTAGTAATGGCTGCTCAGGACAAACCACTTTTACCATAACCACAAATTAAATATTATTCGGGAAATTTCGATCTGCACTACTGAATAAATGTCATTTTACAAAGTAGCTTATTATCTTCTTAATTAAATTACATTACATCAAGAGCTACACTTCAACGCATAGAAGTTATATTCCGCAAATTAATATTTAAAAATAAAATACACGTACATAAATCCTAAAATATCCGTACATAAAAAAACCTTAATAGTCTAAAAAGAAAAAATCTATATCGACTGAAAAGTATTTTTCAGTTCATTAAATATTGATTAACTAAAAGTAAATGGAATTATTCTGTCAAATCAAGAAATAGAAGTCTTGTAACATAAATATTAATGCCTTAAGATATAGCTTGAATAAGCAATAGAACTTTTTACACAAAATTAATCCATTTAATTTATGTATAATTTATAATAATTTAATAAAAGTATAATTTATAATACTATGGAAAATTATAACTTTTATTTATTTTCTTTTTAATAATGAGCCCATTTATTTATAAATACCTTAAAAATTTTGTTTGATAATGCAATATTACTTTATATTGTTTTGTTATGTGATCCAGTTTAGAGCTCGACTTCAATAGGCTCAACACATCGAGATCCCTATCACGGGTTTCATACACTGCCTGGCAACATCTGCACATTTCGATGCCATCGATTGAAGGACACATTTTTATAGGAACAAATTTAATCTGAGCAAAAGTAGGGATCAGTCTCTAGAGTGCTCTGCTCGCACGTGTTCCCGCGACGTGAACATGGACTAACAATCTTTCTCATAACGTTGTTATGTGTCAAACAAGATTCTACTCGAAACTTGTGTTGTAAGTTTACATTGACTAATATGTTAAATAACATTAACAACTTTTTTTTTATTTAGATTGAAATCAACATTAGCCATTCTACAGTGTTGCCTTACCATACATTATCCCATACATTTGAGGTGTTTTAATTTTTTTGAGCGGGAGATTGGACATTTGTTTTTTTTAGTAAAGAATAACTAATATTGTCAGATTTTTTTTGATAATATTGTTGACGCTGTCCTTAACTTTCACAACTCTTTCACAAGGTCTTTGCAGGATTATAGCGTTGCGCAATTTTCTTAGAAAAACAATAAATTTTCTGTAAGCAACGCTCGAGTGAGTTTCGGTGTCGGCTGAGCGAGAGCACGCTCGCCATAATATATTGAATTTGAAACGAACAAACTTTTACTTCTCTTTGGTGCGTGTAAAAAAGATTTTTCCCAAATGTAAATGTTAAATATAGTATTAGAAATAAAACTATTATTTATGGATTTTATCGCGTTGAATTTTATTTTTTATGTTCCCGACTTTCGTGTGTTCTATGTTCACGGGGGAACTGAGGTGTAAGACAGTTTGATTTTACAGTTAACTCGGGCACGGCTTTCAGCTTTTAATTGTTTTTTTTTATCCGATCTACGCAGAATGCGCTCGTAGTATCTTGAGATCCTGCATTATTATGCATATTACATAGGGCAAACTAAAAGATATATAAGGAGCCGCGTAAATGAACACATAGCTGATGTAGAGAATAGTTTTATTACAAATGGGTAGTATTCGCGTAAATAAACGAAATCATTAGATTATACTATTGTCAATCTCAAATGAAACTCAGATAATAACCTACCTACCTAACCTACTAATGTTTATAAATCATATATATGTTATGTACATAACTTAGTCTGAATTAAATATACCAAGTATATATTTTCAGAACACTGAACACAACGCTAAGGATACTAAAGCTATAGACAAATTGAGCTGGCCTTCTTACTTTTCATCTGACAGTAACTAGCAGATTGGCAATCAAAGTATGAAAGCTCTATGGGTTACAAGGAGAAAATACTTTACTGATTTCTTAATTGTCATATTAGAAACAAAAATACAATTAATAATGAAAATTATGCAATGTTAAAATTTAATAGTTTTAAAAAAGTATTTTGTTTAATTTCCTGCATAATGAATAATATAAATTAGTGAAATTTAACCTTATACTTCAAGATGTATAAACGTATTGTGTAGATGTATAGGCAAGGTTTACATTCAATTCCAAAACATGTTCAGAAAATACATTAGGTTTTCTACGATATCTATTAACAGCACACAAAATAATTTACAATACAACGACTAAGCCGCAAAAATATTTGTGGAAAGGCGTGAACAAGCTCTTTTAGTGTAATCTCCGACAATTTGGGAAGATGGAAAAATGGTTTATCTAAGCTTAAAGATACCGATCACTGACGTATTCTCAGTCCATGCTTATCTTTGCTGGGTTCTGTTTACCTTGGAAATATAATAAATTAAACAGTTTGCTTACCTACATTGTTAAAATGAACATTTTCCACCAATTACCAATATAAATTTGACATTGTATAGATATTATTATATTTTGTAAATTATATACAAACATGATATTAAAAAAAGACCCCTGAGTTTCTTGACGGTTCGGTTGCAAATTGGTATAGGTTTCTATATTCATACGAGCTTTAATGAAACCTACATTGATTAAAAAAGATACCTACATAGAAAACAATGCGATGCTCTCTAATAGTCTTATTGAGTGATCACTACCCACTATTACTAATTAGTTTTGCTAGAAGACTTAAAAGAGTATTAATATTTATAGTGCAATCAGTAGTTTATAAACATTTTAATTCCATCATTACTTTGCTGTATATACGTATATTATATACTACAATAGATAAATTTTCTTGTGCACACCCGCGCTTTGCTACCGCACTAAATGTTATGGGTAGTCTCTGGTATCGATATTTAATACAAATTTAATAGCAGTAGAAAAAAGAGAAGGAATTATCAACGACAATCATTACTTTATTGCATTATTGAATCGGAGTGACAATTTAATGGACGGTACACCTGACGGCAGGTGGCTACTGTCTTACGGCTACGTATATCCTGTGGCTACGGTCATCTGTATACAAAGAAGTTGTAAAGAATCGAAATGCAATCGAAGTTACAGATGCTGTCACCACAAAGGACTAAGATGGAATGTGTCACAGCCCGTAACACAGTGGCTCTCTACAGCCTTAAAACCGGAACGCAACAGTTATTATAATAACTGTTGTTTTCTGTCAAAGAGTAGTGGACTGCTTTGGCAGAGACGATTCTAGTTAGCGAAGGAGTCTACCACCTAATAGAGGAAGTGGTGTTAATGAATCTTATCTTTACTAATTTAAGTGAGGGTAGATACATAACTGTTTACAAAATCTTCAAGAACTATTACAAACGTTACACATTACAACTTTGTAAATACGTATCTGCGTTAAACAAGAACTTCCTTTCACTATGCGTCTTCAGTCTACAGTTGATAATGCTTCAGTCGGTTATGAATATTCATAAAGTAATGAGAAAGAGAGAAAAAGGTCAAAATATCAAAGCGTACAAGGCTTTCAAATGGATCAAAGAATGAAACGGCCAGCGACGTCTGTAGGCTACAACCATTTTCATCAGTAACTTTATGGTTAAGAAGAATAGTTTAAAAGCCTGAGATTGCCATCCTCTTCCCGTTATCTTATAGAGATTGGAAGCCGAAAAATCTAAAATGATTAGAGCTAATAAAAGGGAAAATATACTAGTATCGCAGGAAGAATAAAACGTAGTTCCTGGCATTTGAAAATTCTAAATAAATAATAAGGATTCTTCAACATATGCGTCGGGCTCGTTTTTTTTTTATTTGGTTTAATACCGGGCATTAAATTAATATTGACGTATATTATCGTATTTGCTAAGACCGCCTTATTCGCGTTATCTTATAAGTATGATACATAAGCCGCTTGGCGTAACGGTTATTGTTAATGTTATAATTAATTCGCGAAGATAATAACAGTATCTTCATTTATTAACAAATCACAGTAAGTTACAAGTATACACTAACATTACAAAGGTTTTTTAATAAGTAGTTTAAATTTAATAAACTTTATTTTTGTTTATACGTGGTAATGCTTAGCGATATCTTTAGCTTCTGCTCGAATAGGCCAGCTCGACGGAGGTAGTACCACGACCTCGCAGAATACTGACCGTAGAGGCTTCTTGTGCATCTGCGTTCTCTGAATGAGGCAACCGGAGGCCCACTCCCTCCATTCCCCTTTTCGTCCTCCCTTCTATCCCCCAAATATCACTTACCATCAGGTGAGTTGCTTGCTCATTTGCCCCATTTTCGAAATTACAATAAAACCATTTTGCTTTCCATCAAAATAAGTCTTTAAACTTTAATAGCCCTTGAAGCATAGTAGTTCGTCTATAATTCTAATATAAATCGCAAGTAAAAAATAATAGAAATAATTTTATACTATATTATTAATGATGCGTCCATTTTTAAATTCTGCTTCAGAAAAAATGAAAGATTCATTGTTTCTGAAGCAGAATCATAATTATCATTCATTTTAAATATGAAATTATTCATTCCTGTGAGCGAAGTTACTTCGGTGCTATTTAATGCCCCACCTGCCGGAGGCGTCTAAGCTTGGCCGAAATTAATGCGTCGCAAAGTCGGCAAAGTCAATTACACTTTATTAAAACCGTCTCCATTTATATCAATTTGACACAAACTGTTACAAATACTGGCAATGTTCCGTCCTTTTATTCTCACGCGAGGCGGAGCTACGCAAGCGCTACGAGTCTACAGCTCTCGTAGACAAAGCGGTGGCTGTAGGTGAAGCGCGGCCAGTACGCAAACGGAGCCCCTTGAGCTCGCAGCGACGCGCGTTCCTTTTCACGTTGACATTCACGTCACGTTACTGTAGGCCTCGCCGCGTGCGACCACGATACCTTTGCCTACCCGGTCAATGAATAATTAATTAATCTCACCAATTCGAAGCGGCGAATCAATGAATGAACTTCGCAATTCTATCGATACATACCTAAAAAATCACTTTGCAATTTGAACATTTTATGGAAAAATATTCAGATGGATATTAAGAATAATATGATGAATACATCTGTCACTTTCTATTTGAAATGTATATTGCTGTTATCTTTCAGCAGTTTTGTTTCATCATCAGATGGTAAGTATGACCGTCTTAACGCATGTAAAATAAAATTTATTTCCATTACGATGACAAAAATATTTATTTTCTGGTCATTAAAATTTAAGATTAGATTAATTTTATACAGTTTAAATAAGACCCTTTTATATAATATCGAATAATAAATAATACATGATATTATTTTGAGATAAAAGATATCAAAGTTTCTCAAAAGTTTATAATTAATTTTTATATCAGTGATGTTTGAAAACTTTTGAAGTAGTTTTATATTACTTTGTACTTTCTAATATTTCAATTGAATATGTACATTTCTTACAGCTGCAGCAACATCGAGTATTATTAATTATACAAATATTTGTCTGTTTGTTTAATCATATATTATGCTTATAAAAAGGACTAAGATATTAATTATTACAGAACTGTACGAATTAAATATAAAAATGAGCTTAACCACTTGAACAAAACTTAATTACACATTTTTGAAATCGTGGGTATATTTAACATATCCATATAAGCATTCCTTAGCAATGAGTATAAATAAAGAAATTTATTTACGATTTTTTTATATTCACTATTCATTTTTAACTAGTTTAGAATATTAGGTTATACAAATCTCGTAATATTTTAGCATTTCTTTCGTTTTTAGTAGAATTGCGTAATCTCAGTTTAGTGTACATGACTGCTGAGTCGCGGGTTTTGGGTTTGATTCCCAGAGGAAGTCAGTACTTGTTATGTGAAATACACAAATGATCACTTCACATGTGATATCACTTCTTAGCGATAAGGCCGCCTATCGTACATAGTTTTTTGTTATTTCAAATAATCTTTATTCGTTAAATCTTTTTGTGTACAATAAAGTACATTTTATTCATTCCATCATTTAGTCTCGCGTCTATGACACTGTATTTATTTATTTGCTTTCTCTGATCTTATCGCATATATGTCACATAGACTTTGAGAGGCTGAAAATGACCGATCTCGCCTGTTTTTAACTAAAACCTATGTTACTATACAAGTCACCACTTTTTATTGTTAAACGCAAATTGTTTGACAAGTGAATACAGGTATTCACATTGATGCGAGAAAGCCACAGGGAGTCCTTCCCTTCTCACTTTTCCTTTACTGACGGAGTGCAAAGTAAAGTCAAAGTAAAATTAAAGAGCTGAGTAAAGTCAAAGGAATGCTTGAACGGAGCGTCATAAGCGTGAAAATAGTCATATTACATAAAAACCCCTGTACTGAAACTTACTTTCCTCGATGCAGAACCCGTAACTACTACTTGTTGTAATACTTGTTGTATTAGTCGCGAGAAGGTCAATAATTTAAAATATTTTTGCCATTTTCATATTCAAAAAATTGTAAAATAAAACGGGGTTTTCTGGTAAACAAAGTTGTAATTTGCGCAGGATGTATGAAAGTTTTATAAGCGGAAGCAAACACAAATATTCTTACATATAGAAAAAGGGTCTGCGCTGGACGCAACATAACACGACCAGAACTGACCAATACAATATTTTAACTAATTTCTAAAAGCCTCTTTCAGTTTAATAATATTTGTTCAAAACAGATTGAAATGTTAACAAAGACGAGATTTATTTTAAGAAACCTATTCACACGGAACCTATTCACAAGGACCTCCACATTTAATAAAATCATTTGCCATTGAACAATAGACATATTCTTATTTTTGCCACGGCTGGTTCTGCGTTGATATCTGTTAGCCCATTATTCAGCGGATTAGCTTTTCGATGAATGAGCTGTAGAATATTCAAAAGAGTATTAATGGATTTTGTTTGAATGTTTTACTAATATTGACTGTATCAATTCCAATTTTGATTCCTTTATAGTTTGTTTCATCTCAAATGTATTGTAAAAATTATATAAATAAAAAGCAATAATCTCGCTACTTTGTAAAATAAAAGACAAAATCGCAAACCGTACTTCTCTTCACTTTAGTCTGAAATAGCAGACTACACCAATATAACAAGAAACTTTTAACTCCATCCTTAGTTTTAAACGAACGATCGTTAGTTTGTGTATTATGATTTACAAGAAGAAATAACTACACATTAATTGTGTCACTGAACTCGAAAACGCACTTGCCACGAAACCTATCTCACGTTTAATTTTAATTTAAATAATTTAAATTTTATAGTATAGCCAAGCTACGGCTTTTGCTACTGCTCGAATGGGTCGGCTCGACCGGGTTGGTATCATGGTCACACAGAATACCGGCGAGAATTAGAGGCATCTTGCGCTTCTGCGTTTCGTTCGGTGAGTGAGGTAACCGGAGGTTCACTCCCCCTCCCCATCCCCCTCCTCATACTCCCTCCCATCTTACAAATACCCTCAAAGGCTGGCAACGTACCTGCAGCACTTCTGGTGTTGCAGATGTACGTGGGCGACGGTAATCACTTACCGCTTGCTCGTTTGTCGCCTTTGTTATAAAAAAATAATAATTGCAGTGAATATAAATGAGTAAATGATGCTACTAAATATTTTTTTTAAGAAGCAGATATTCTTAGGTTTATAAATGGTATCTCTACGATGTTTTTAAACTAAAGAACACCACTCAGCAAGCCTGCGTTCGGTTCCAATACGCCCTCCACCCCTTCATCTAATGAAGCCAATTTTCCGCGCTTCCTCCACCTTGCTTTCCTTTAGCATTTTCTCGCGTATTTTCCGTGTCATCTATCTCCTTCCATATTTCCGCGTAGGCAGATTACTTACATTTCATATTCCGCTTTCATTGATTTAATAAACAAAAGACTGTTTGTAAAGCTATTTAAATATATGAACAGGTTATTTTACACATACACATATTACTTTAAAAATAATTTAATATTAAGAATTAACGAATTTAATATATAAATAAATCGAATTACGAATAACGTATCTCCTTTTTTTAATATACTCGTTTTTAATTTAATTTAATCTTTAATCTTAATAGTTTTTCTTACAATACGGGCTTGAAACAAACGTGAAAAGGCTATATTATTTTTTAATCATTAATATCGCAACCTGGAGGACATAGCCATCATTATTATTTTTTTATAGTGGAAACATCATCAACTTCTTTCATAACTTGAAAATTTTGTTGAAGCAATCATCAATAAAAATCTGCTTGGATTTACAGATTTACCTAGTAATATTTGAAAATTTTACTTACGTTAGCTTAGTTTTGGGTAAATATTACGACTTTTGTTTAAAGATATCCTCTTAGACTGATTCTTTTAAAATAGCTGGTATAATTATCATTAATCTACATGCCTTGCGTGCCAGTCCAATGAGTAAAGCGCAGTGTTCGTTAAGAAAAAAGGATTAAATTCGGAATATTTATAAGTAAAAATATAGTATAAAATATAGTTTATAACTAAAAATTATATGGAAAATGCTTTCATTTTAAATCAATTGAAATGAATTGTAGGCTTCTCTCAATGAAAAGATTTGTTATAAGTGTGAAACATGACAGGCATATGCAACTTCTTATATAGCGTACGGGGACGGCAAAATTTTTTGAGATAATTATAACGCTATCCATCGAACGCTATGAAATTTTCAAGGCATGGTCGATTCTTAGGGCACCCACGTGAAAGAATGGGATGTAGATTTTCTTACTCCGTCACGATCTTTAGTAGATGTGGGGGGTTAAGGAAAAAGGATAGCGCTACCCGCCAGGTCAAGTGTTCGTGACCTATCGAGGGCTTCTAATCCTGCCAGGAATTTTGGAGTTTGCGATATTATGGTAACGAGAAGAAGCTTTCATAGTTAAAGCTATCTTGCGATGCCATTCCCTTGTTGAAGTCTGACAATTAATTTATGTATTCGAGCTTCTTATATAGCGACACCGATACATACCTAATTATGAGTAGCAGTGTTAAAATTTTACTTATTCTTTTATATTTTAGCACTGTATGATATTTGGATACATTAAAGTAGACACGTTAAATTATGTTTAAGCGTGATTTCTTTACTTTGCAAAATCGCCGCATTTGAGATGCTTGCTTATTTGCATTTCACGGCCCTTTCGTCTTTGAAGATATTTCGGAGCGTGTCCTCTCTTGAAGTTTATGCTAGTTACCCGTCAAGTCAGCTGCAGTAAATTGATTTAAGTTGACTCCAGAAATACAAGAAATATTTCATTATTAAATATTTACAAAATGTTTACAACTTAATTTATTGTTGTAATAAATACATAAAAGAATATTTAGCAAGTGTTTTGAGTTTTAACACAAACATGCCGACACATAGTCTTCTTTTTTTCCTTTCCGTATCAGGTAATTTTGAAGTAATAGGAGACAAATTTGCTTTTAGAAAACGTTGCCCCACTATGATTTGTCCTAGGTCGTAAGTGCCTTTACTCACATGAACACACACCCGTAAGAATGATCCGTAGTCCAATCTTATAATTTTTCTCGAGAATCAATTCATTCATGCAAATTCTTCATCGTTATAAGTTTGTGGTTATACACATGAAGCATTGACATTTATTGCTTTTAGTGTAAAAATATGATAAAGTATGCAAATTTTAACCTCACCTACTAGTGTGTAGCTAAGTAGTAGGGTCACACTAGCTGACTGACTGACTATACGCAAAACTTTCCAGAAATACATGGGTTAGTTAGTTCTGGTGGATGTTTTTAAAAGAAAAGAAGATATTAACCACAAGTTTGCCTACCTTTAAAAATATTTAATTTTAAAAAAAATAAAGTAGCAGCCTGCAAGTCCTTTTAAAATATCTGAGAGGGTTTTGGAGCCGGGAAAGGCCAGCTCCGCTGCTCCAGTGCGGATTGACGGGCTTCAAGTATCGTCGAAACAATATTTTTTTTACTATTTCTCAGACATGCAAGTTTCCACACGATGTTTTCCTTAACAATTTTCGATCGGGAATCGAACCCAGGTCACTCGCACTCTATGTTACTAGAGTGAGCGCTCTGTCCACTAGGCTACCACAGCTTTTTTAAAAATAAATAATAATTACATATCTTTCAAGAAGCACCACAACTTTGAATATAACGACGTAAAGAGATAAAAAATAAATGAACACAGCGACTGGCACAACTCGATAAAGTGACGGGTTAAGCCGTTTGTATATCTTGTATGAGCGCTACGTTTATTCTCGCCTATATTTCTCGGCGTCTGTGCCCCGGAACCAATTCACGCTGTGCTTGCCAGTTTTTGTGATGTGCTATTTCTACATCACAATAATAAATAAACAATTGTAGAGAAAAAATACATTCATGGAAACAAAGGATTATATATGAAATAACCTTTAATGTTATGCGTTGAATAGACACATTACGAGTACGTAATGTGTTTCAACCTTTAATTGCAAATTACATTTTTTTCTACTTGATTATCTTCTTCTTTGTTAGCCTTTCTTTAGTAGTCAACTTTTACGATCACTGCTTGGAATACGAAACGAATCATCAAGTTATCATCCAGAACCGAAAACAAAAATGCGTTGTATTAATGTAGATTCCAGTCGGAATTCGACCCCCGCGTTCAAAATACAGCATAACGCTGACTACCGAGCTGCGCGGGAAAGTACCACCATAATATATCGATTGACGAGCGCATAAAGCTATTTTGTATAAGATATAAGTATACAAATGCTGACATTTAGAAGAAAAACATGGAACGTATGTTTTTATCTGTATCTGTAACATCACTTCACAATGCATAAAACATTTTTCGTTCCACAAACAGCAAATACATAAATAACAATAAAAATAGATACACATATAGCAACTTAATGCGAGTTTATAACACCACATTATCTATAAAACGATCGACGTGTTTGTGTATGCATTCGATTGGTGTCGTCTACGACATGGCACCGCCGTGCCACACGCCACACGCTTCGTCGCCGAAGTCACCCGCAGGCATCGCCACGCCACTGTCGCCTTCCCCTGATTTATAACGGCAATATAACGCCAAACTGTCATGCAGATATTTTTATAACTTTCATACAGACGGTATTCTTTAAGATTTTCTTCGTGGAATGCTTCAATCTGATTGTTTTTTTTTTTGCTTAAGCGTGTCCTCAAACGTTGTTTATTTTAACATCTAAACTTATATTACTTTTTCCACAATTTTGGTAAAGTATTTTGTGAGTGAACCATATTTCGATCTGATTAATACCTGTTAAAGACCTCTCAGGAAAGCTGTTAAAGGAATAAGTGATTTATACATATACATTATTTAGTATATTCTTACTTAAGTGTTCGATTTTTTTTTGTTTTATACTTTTAATTAACCAACGGTCACTGCAAATGAGGATCTGCGTCTGAATCAGGAGACTCGAGTTCGACAACATGTGTGGAGGGCTCGTACCAATGTGTTTTTCGAAACTTAAGTACGATTTGTATCGTCGACAGGCTCACCATCTATCCCGTTGTTTCAAATAAGCTCCGGTAAAAAGTGGATTGAAAGAACTAAAATGTCCGAAACCTAAAATCCTCTGACCTTCCTAGTAATGGGTATACCTTGAGAGCTAGTGCTATAATTTACATGTAAAACATGTAATTTGAAAAGTGATTTTATAAGCTTCTCGTAATATTTATAATTTGCTCCAAGTCATGGGTGCTAATAACAGACGGTTAATGTAATAAATTGTTATTAAAATTAATTAACGACGCGGGAAAACAAGAATTATCTTGATCATGTTTGCTCTTTCGTTTATTTTCGAGTGTCTCGTATACTACTGAGGCGCACGAAACACTAACAAATTATGGTTTTAAAAAACATTAAACGTTGTTTGAAGCATCTTTATGGTTATTTTTCTTGTAATATATTTCATTCATTAAATTGTCAGCTTAGCGGTGGTGTGGCTAACCGTTGGGCACGTATTTGTATGGAATACAAATTATTTTTTCCGGGTCTGGGTGTTTGTTCGTATTCAAATTATGAATATTAACTATCTTGGAGACTGGAGAAATTTTTACAATAGGAGGAAAATAGAAATGATTCGTGTTATAAGTAATTCTTCTTTTAGTATAGGTTTTTTCTCAGAGATAGTTCTTCATTTTTATCAGACTGCCTACGTCCAGTGCTGGACATATTTCCACGCATGCAACAACAAAAGTTGGTATCTATGCACAGTAAGGGCCCATCCCTTGCTCACCACGCTAAGTAGAGGGTTGGTGAGCACAGTACTGCTGCAGAGTTACGAAGTTACCTTTTTGTATAAGATGAGTTGTGAGTTCTGAATGAAATATTTCAATAGTACAAATTATTAATATCTGAACCTCAGTACAGAGCAGATGATCCAGTCTTATCGTCTAGGTGTTAGGTACGAAGCAAATTATTAGGTAACGCGTGAGTCTTCCCTAATGCTTAAGATACGATCCTTAACGAATACTACGATTATTTCTAGCTTTTAAACAAAATATGTTTTTACAGGAGGGACCAATAAATTAAATATACTTATAACAAATATATCCAGGCAGGTGGTACAGGCGTTACGGCGGTATCGGTAAAAGAATCTGCCATCCCATCTCTTTCTATGGGTGCTGTAAGCGGCGACTAAGAGAAAAGCCTTGAAAATCATAATGGCTACCGACTGATATCTGCTGGGATAAACATCTTCATAAATACTAGACCGATGGTGGGCGGAAACGTCTAAGGTGCGAGGTGTCTGGTACTGCGATCGCCTATCCGCTTACTGTGTGTAGCGATTATGGAAAATCCTATACTTCTAAGTGGATTTCATAATTGTTTAGAACATTTTATGAGGAAGGTTTGTATCTATAACACATTCATATTTAGTTTATTCATAACAGATCGGGCCGTGCAAAGCCGGCGCGGTCCGCTAGTTGTACTATAAATGTGTATCTATGTAGTGAACAGGTTCGCTGTAACTTAAAGATTCGGTTTGAGAAAAAGTTGCATAATGGAGGCTTACCACTCTATAGCGTGGACATCAAATATGCAGAAGTCGTTAGCGCTATAAAGTATTTTCTGCCGGTTGAAATTGCTTTCTCGGTCACAAAATCGACAAAGGTTCATTATAAAAACCTTTTAAAAAGCTTGCTTTTTTATTAAATTTTAGTAGCTATAACAACATTTTGGCGACCCGATAACATAGCTATGAGTAGTGTCCTGTATACAAAGTTGTGGGTTGCTGGTTCGAATCCCTCTAGGGGCAAATATTTGCACGATATCAATGTGAACTTGAATCCTTGATGTAAATAACAAAATGACTATTATCTGTTATGACGAGGCTTGACACCTGTTACGTTCCATCTTGCACAAGCATCTTGTGTCCTCGCAGAGTACCGGCGTGAAGACTACTTCAGACCGGTACTCTGCGAGGCTGTGGTACTACCCCCGTCGAGCCGGCCAATTCGAGCAGCAGCAAAAGTCTCCGCCTAGTTCTACCACCACACATACCAAGTTGAATTAGTGAAAGTTACATGCATCGATTATTAATTTCTTATAAAAATATAATGTGAACCACTTGTGTGCTGTGTCTTGGTGAAGGGACTGTACTGACTACTCGACGAAGAGCGCTCGAAATTCAGAGTGCTAGCGCATATTCGCGACCCGAACGGGTTGTTTTCGTTGGAGTGAATTCATAAAGAAACATTCATTTCGGGTTTGAACTTTGTTATGATCGATTCAGCATGCCCACTGTTCAAATATATCACATCCAATCGTACAAACTCTCATATTTGTGAATTAAATAAATGTATTTACATAACATACATATTATACAATAATATTGGTGCAAGTTACATGCTTAATTTAACTTTTTCTTAAATTCTCGCTCTCGTGATAATAAGTAGACGAATAAATCAAACCCCGGTTAGTTAAATTTGATCAACGTCTTATTACGAGCCTAAGACCTAACCGCTAATTTAGTTCCATGTTTATACATGACTTGAATTCTCTCAATTTCACCAGTTGGGGACTCACATTTCAACGCTTCGACACTATTTGCAGCCATTTACAAGCGTTGATAGCGATAGGGATGTAATTGCTCACTAGATAGGTGTTCGGTACAGCGCGTATACTCAGCGCGTCCTAGTGAATATTGTTGCATTTTGCATAAAATCGATACTCATGAATGTAGTTACACTGAGTCCTCTATAAAGCGGAATGAGATCCTTCAGATGGTTTCGCTGCAATCTCACGAATGGGTAATTCGATTTCACTCGTAAGCTAATGCATTCAAACTCTGATAATTCAAAGCTCATCAATTTGTTTTAATACGTGATAATTAAAATATATATATATACGTGATAGTTTAAATATATTTAATTTATTAAATAAAGTTATGTCCACCTACATTTTCTTCTTCATCAGCTTATTTCAATCCACTGGTGAACGCAAGCCTTTCCAAGAAAGCACCAGTATTACATTTCGTGAAAGAATTACCCATACTCACCAGGTAACACCGGTTGGTAAATGCAGCACCGAAACTCTCATACTAGTGAATAGTCTGATAGTCATTTTGTGTTCAACACTTTTGGTTGGATTTTCTGCCATCATTCGGAGTCTCGTTTATAAGCTAGTAGGGTGCACCACGAGCAGGTAAGGTTGGCTTTCATAAAAATATGGTACATTTACCCTTTCCTTGGTTATAAGGGCAATAAATTCTCTTAATACTGTTTAAATTATTTGTTAAAAGCGTTAATAAATTAACCAAAAATTACTCTAGTGAAATGCTTTAAATTATCCTAATGAAATGTTCATTCAAATCATAAATCTGATGGAACAGAAATTTAATCACGCAAAGGGTCTTTGACTGGTTTTTCAATTAGGGGTAGTTAATTTAGAGTGAAAAAGGTAAGTTAAGCGAATGCGAATGTTCCGGGCAGTGTTAGAGTGTAGCTTGGGTCGATCGTGAATCTAATTTGCCGGGAGGCTAGCATGGACTTTTGTCACAGCGTACTGTTCCAATTAGGTAAATACACGAGTTACGGGTATACGAAACGAGGTGAAAAGGATGTGGATACGACATGTTCCGTCCAAGGCATTCACAAACACTTGAGTGTAATGAGTGCGTGATTTGTATTCAAAAGACCACAAAATATTATTGCAATAGTATTAACATTAACGAAGGTGTCACTTAGTGGTTAACGTAACTGAATGTTGAGCCATAGCTTCTGGAAAGAAATCCATCCCGGATTGAATAATCGCGCAACATACAAATTATTAGTTTCCGGGTCTTATTTGGTCATGTTTCTTAAGAAATGAAACGTTGCGATACTAAGTAAATATCTCTTACTGTCTTGGTACAATTACGAGGCATTACGAGGTAATATATAATTAGTAACAAAAGTTTGCTGAAGAGCAACATGATATGTGGAATAAAGTTCGGTTGCCATTACAACCTAATTATTTCGAATTAAAACATTATTAGTAGAATACCGTATTAATAATTTGTTTTTTTATATAATAATTTGAGGTAATTAAAGGTGAGCATAGATTCGAGATAGATCGCATTATTGAAGATAGATTGTCATAGAAAATCAGTTTATACAGTTTAAGAAACGATGTAAAAACAGTGACTTCTGAGGATAAGTATAATATAAAATATTGTTTTACATCTAAAGAAAAACGATATGTATAATATATTAGGTAAATAACGTAGATAAAGTTATCTTTCAATAAGAGGGGCAAGGATTGTGTGTAAGACCGGTTAATAGATAAAGAATGCCGATAATACTGAAACTGGAAAGATGGGTCACATCTGAAGCGCCCGTCTGAACACTATGAATAAGCTGTTCTAGCCACGAATGATGCAGCCATCTCAAGATTTTAAAACCACCGAAGGAAATTGAGAAACCCCTGAATGCAATTATTTCCCGTGCGTTTTGTTAAGGTGATACCGCTACGCAGGTGATGACCAGGTTTTCCTGTTTTTTTTTATCTGCTTCTAGAACACTTAAGACCACAACAGCAGTCAATAATTTATCCCGATGAACTCTTGCACATACACGGAAAGGATTGAACCGGAACAATACCACCGGTGCCAGACATTCAACCACACTTCAACAATGTTTGCATATTTGACGTACATTTCAACATGTGCAGCGAGCTTCTCTGGTGACCATCCAGCTGTAAACTACATTGTGGCGCAGAATGCCACACCTAAATGCATCAAAAGTGATATGGATCACTCTGCAAATAATCGAAGATGCCCGGTACTTAAACGTGAAGCATGATAAAGAGGCAATCCGCTTTCTACGACTCTACTTGAGACACCAAGGTCATGACCCAAAGAAGAAGGATTATTTACAGTAGCCAAAAGCAGAAGGCAACCGGCTCCTGCCCCCGCACCTGCGTTAATCTGCGCACCCTACCTGGCTAATACTGCCCGACCATGGTAAGACACATCAGTGGTCTCACCAGCGTCACTATTTCAATTTAATTCTTTATTTACCAAAATGTGTGATTAAAGAATCTTATTTTAAATACAATATGAGATGCAAATTACACAAATTACACAATACAAGGAAAAGCTTAAGTTACGTTAGTACGTTGTTATATAATTTACCATATATTATTCCCAAAGGATGATAGTCTAATTCGATTTTAAATTATGACAATATTAGACAATTGTATAATTTTAATTAGTATACCAGACTAGAAAACTAGAAAGACAAACCTTTAAGTATGCTTTTGCTTGCGCTTTATTAAAGAGGCCTGTATTCAACAGTGGACGTATATATATAGCTGATGAAGAAGAATTTATCAATCAGAATTTAATTTGCTCTTAAAAAAATTCAATAGTAAAAACTATTTTGTCATCTAACCAAATACCATGAAATCGTATAAAGTATTTCACAGGCCATCTATCAAGTCATATTAAAAACAAGGTTTCAGATTGTTTATACGTGTTCAGTAAGCTCTTTTTTCATTAGAGTCGGAGACGTCGCATGCAGTACTGGGGTACACGGCCCTGTATGCCAAGATTGATGGGTGCGAGATGGATTTGTTCTATTCGCTTTCTCTCTCATCAATCATTCGCGGATATTTGTCCGTGTCTCAGGTTGTTTATTCTGAATAGATTGTTGCCGGCCTTAGGGACTTACGCGCGCGTGTCAAGCATTTTCAGTTATGTTCTATTTGTGGAGTAACTTTTCAAAAGACTTTTCACATACTTTTGAATATTTATTTTTTCATAGAAACTTGGCAGTAACAAAAACTTATATTTTTCCAAAAATTGTTTTTATATACATTCAAGAGATATATATAACATTTTTTCTGCCACAATTGTTCGACACAATTTGTACCTAAACTGTCTAGTGAAATATTAAGATCATGGAGAAAAAGGATAGGCGATAATCAAACCTATTTTTCATAACATTGGAGTGACCTACGAGCTAAAAGTCTCCGTATTGTAAGACTACTGCGGCTAACTGACAGCTGCAAAAAACTAGTCTAAGAAGGTTATAGATGTTATGTCACCCCTGAGTACTAAGATTAAATTTCTCACAGACTGTAAAATTTTTCTTTTTTCCATACCCTTAAAACCTAGCCTAGGCTGCAAAGGAGTCCTTTCAGGTGAAAATCCTACATGAATACAGGGAACGTCGGACTCATACCATGATGTTGCCATTTGTCGTGACAACGGGGATGCTTTCGCTACCGCCGCCGCGACGGCAAGCCGTAAAGGAGTCCTATAACATAGTGAAACCCACCTATCTAAATTCACTCCTCATTCATGTTTATAGCTCGCGTGCTTAAGGTTCAATAAAGTGCTAAAAGTTTAGTTTATATTGACAATTATAAACGTAGATACGACTATTTCACGTTGTTTGAATATACAGTAAACACGATTATATATACATACATATCTTATAAAATTTAATTTCATAAAATTATATTCAAGCTTTTCATCCGAGCGCAAAAGGCAATCTCATTATATTGAAGAGGCACCAAAGCAGATTTGTATTTTGAATGAATCACGACCGTTGAGGGTCCGGAGGACATGAGTGGTCCGATTTGTATTATATAAAAGCCGGAGTTTGTACTGGATTCTCTCGGGAAGAATGCTTGTCTAACCTCAAGCAATATATTCTTGCAATGGGCTCAAAAGATAAACAATTTTAAATTCAAGCATCTAGACAAAATTTATTGATTATATTATTATTTTTATTCGGTTATTATATTATTGTTGCGAATTAGTTAATGTTGTTTTGGTTTGTCCATCTGAAGCAATGCAGCTTTCAAACTGTAAAATATTTTCAAAACGATTCAGTTGATAATTTGAACATAAACAATAAAAGTGTATTAGGATAATAAAAAATTAATTAAAATAAAATAAAGTATCAATCGAACTATCTTTATATATTAACTTACCATAATTACTCATTAAATAAAATTATAATTATCAATAGGAAAATGAATGATGTACTTAAATTCATCTGAGACATTTCTTTCATCTTTAAACAGGACTTGATTATTCATCATATATTTGCTTTAAATATCGTTTAGGTATCCTTTTTCCCTAGTGCGCCGTTCTTTATATTAAGAGTACAGTACGGAACGGTAATAACTTTTAATCATAAGATGAATGTTGTTTTATTTCGCCTTATCCATCAAAGATTAAATTAATTTCAAGCTTTTTAATAACACCGTGACGTATCGCAACAATGTTAATTCTATAGTTATGAAACACTAGGGGCTAGACCATTATTAAATACGTCGGTGCTAGTCATTAAGTATCCGGTTCCTGTTACTTTATGCTTGTATTATCCTAGAGTGCGTAACAGTTACCCAGTCGTACCGACCTACTTATTTGTTGCAACTTTAGGGACATGGAAAAAGTAACAATATTTTTTGGAAAACAATACTTTTCTTTCGGTACCGAGGCTATACTTTTACTCATAGGAATAGTGTTGGTATGTGCCAATTCGAATAACGATTTATTTTTTTATTATTTTAAAGTTATCGTAAATACTTAGCTTAGTTTATTTCATTTTACACATTTTTCATTTTATTTTTTAATAATATTACAATTATAAAACTTATAATAATTATGTATCCATCTGTTTCTTACTTGTTTAACGTTAGAAGATAATAAAAACTACTTACAAGAATTCAAAACAAAGCGCACTTTCTCTTTTTACCCATTACAGTTTATGCGTGTTACCCTAATCTATCCCAAACTCTTATCAATAAATTGGTGCGCCTTGCCAATAATTGTATAATATAAAGTTTGTAGGGATGATCTCCATATGTCAAAAGCGTATCTCAAGAGTATATATATACTATTTTAAACAATCAAATGTTTTCATCATACGAAAAATTGTCTATTCAACCCATGACCGGGTTCATTCATCCCTTTCACTTAACAGTCTCCAAATTGGTATTATAGTACTGGATGATTTAGTTTCTCTTTCAATGATGATGTCAAAAAGCTCCTTATAAGAACTATAATTCCATCAGACGAATTTGAAGTTTTATTTTTATTACTATATTGGATACGTTTATTCATACGAGTAATTACATATTATTTGTTGTGTATTATGTTATTCGTGTAATTACATTTGATGAATATTTGTTTGAAAATTGTTACTTAACTGCTTGTTTATTTTAAATTACTTTCTTTATATTCGCATCTGCTATGTTTTCACCTTATTCATATATCATTTACCTTATCGCCCAGGGTTGCCTGGAAGAGAATGCCAAAAAGCATTAAGTCCGACATTATTATTATTATCTATAGATAATAATGGTCGGACTTATAATATATATTTACTTATCGGTCGGTCGATAAGTAAACAAAAATGAGTCGGCACCTTGAAAAGATATCGATATTTTTTAATTTATTTATGCTGCTGCTCCTATTGTCATGGAGTCGAACAGAAATATAATCTTACTATATATTTTTAACGTATCTCACAGCTAAGACAGGTGTTTGTAACAAGTGACTTCAACAGGTGGTAGATTCCTTCACTGTCTAGGAATCGTCTGGGTTGATACCATACTCTTACCCATTTCTACCACCAAACATCAGTGCATTTACTTAAAGGCTTCTGTCGCTAATTAGCAGTGCATGCTAACTTTTGCATGACGGTTCGAAGGGAATAGAAAGCCTGTATAATTACGGGCAGTCAGGAATTCCATCTTAGTTCTCAGGGGTGACAACGCATCTGTGACCTGAGATTGTTTGCAGGTATTTCAATACAATCCAATAAAAAAATAACTTTAATAAATATCAACGCAGATGATATTTAAAATGCGTCGACGTTTTCATACGGCTATTATAAAAAAATACCGATTAAAGAAGTTTTACTGATTATGCCTAAATTTTACTTGACCCTTGTGTCATTTGTGTCATAATTACTGAATTTCTATTGTTACAACACGTCGAGCATTGTTGGTATATGAATTAACGACTTGACCTTAGAACAATCCGTGAGTGCCACCAATTGCACGTCTCGTAACGCGAAAACGGAATAGCATTATTTTGATTTTCATCCGTATAAGATTCGTTTTTTTTTAAATTTTCATTTCAAAATTTATCAAATTCTTCAAGTTAATGAAAACAATCACAAAAATACTTTATATTGCTATCTGCATGCAATATTATTTGAATAATGTCGTCTAAACTACTAACTAAACGAGTCGTTTCCTAGTTAAAACTAGGCCTCGTTTGGGCACTCAATCAGGGACTACATACATATTTCAAAAATTATCTAAGGAACTGCATATTATAATTCTTCGATGAGTTCTGAAGAAAAGTATTTCATCTATTTATTTTTGTTTCAGAATCTAAGTACCCGCGTTTCGTGGAACCAGTTCCAAACGTAACAGTGACAGTTGGACGTGACGCTTTACTAGCATGCGTTGTAGAGGATTTGAGAGGATATAAGGTTTGACTTTCCGGATTTTTAGTTGTAGTATTAAAACCATCTACGAACTTAGGCACCGATATCCATCGTTAATTTAGTCATCGCAATGCTTACGAAACTAAACAACAATTAAAATGTACTAAAAAAAATTATTGCTTATTGGTCTGCATCTGAAATACGCGTCAATTTTTTCTAATATAGATGCGACAGTAGAGTATTAAATTCAAAATTATTAAAAATTCATATTAAGAAATGAAAATTATGAAATTCTCTAATTACACTATAATGACCGGCATTTTAAGCTAAGTGCAGAAGTAGACAGAAACATCACCCTGTGTTAATTAAGTCATGATTTATATTGTCAAAGTCAAAATCTAGTTTAGGGACAGTCATTAATTATAACAAAAAATTTAATTACAATACGCACTTCCTCGGAGTAACGTGCGGTCGTTAAGAAGAATATTGTGTTTAAACAAAGCTCAATACGGACTGTATTAAAATTAGTTTTTTTTTAAATAATAAATTAGTTAAATTAAAACATCGGCTTGGTTGGGGCAGTGACTAAGCGTATGGTTTAAACAATATGGTCGCGGGTTTGTTACCTGAATGGAACATACCATAAGCCATATCAGCATATTGCAAACAATTATTTGTGTTGACTTGGATGTTTATACATATGAAATGTATTAACACACCAACACCGAAAAATGGGCAAGATTTTGTAAATAAAAAAAATCTAAAGGTTTTTAGTGTGTAATAAAGAAATAAATTGTTGTTACGTTCGGCACTTCTTTCTTCAAAAAAAAATAAAGTAGCTACTATTATTAACAATAACTTACTATAATTAATTATGGAAACCAATTTTTTTAAGGTTTTTATTATCTAGTAAATTGTGTATGCAAAATTTCCTATGCAATAAACCTCTACCCTGGTAACTAAAATTACATACAACTTCATCCGTGCGGTGCAGTAAAGTTTTAACAAGCCAACTTAATATCACTTTGCTCAGAATGCACGATTCACCAGTTATTAATCATGCAGGAAGGCTAGTTAGCGAAATTGGAGTGTCGTGTAGTGTGGCGAGATTTATATGGGATGAGAGAAATCCGCAAGAGACCGAGTTTCAAAAGACAATTTAATATTCTTTAAGCAGTAAACAATTTAAAACCTCTAATAAACCATTGCCCTTATTTTGTTAACTTTTAGTTTAGTTAATACAGAGCATAATGCGGGTTATTTTTTACCGTCAACTATATTAAACAAAATAACAAATAAAAAAACTTCAACATTGAGTTACATACTTCTTTTAAATACATCAAGTTCTTCACCAGCCTCTACAAGTCCGCTACTGGACATTGGCCTTTCCTCGAAAGCGTCAACGAAAGCTAGAATGCCATGGAAGATTTGCCCATACCCCATGCTGGGCACGCGAATTGGTGAGCGCACTGCCAGTACCCACGCACTAAAGAATGTGCTCCTCATCACTAGTCTATGGTATTAAGGTTTAGCATATTCGGGTGGATCCTCAGCTTTCAGTAGATCGTCAGAAACTCGTCCATTAGTGTAGGATACACCGCGTGCAGTCGAGGTTGTCCTTTGGAGAAAAGATGGTTTATTCCCTCTTACATATAAATCATAAAATGGTATATTTGTTTAAATAAGATTTATTAAACTATTTAATCTCGATGTTACAACTACGTAATAAATACTCTATAAGTTCCAAAGTAAACTTAATAGTCTTATGAAAATTGCCAGGCAGACATTTACATTAATCTATTCTATATTCTAGTGAAAAACAATTATATTTTTTTATGTTCTTTAAGGTGGCCTGGGTAAGAGTTGATACACAGACTATATTGAGTATTCATCATAACATAATAACGCAAAACCCGCGCATCAGCCTTTCCTATAACGATCATCGATCTTGGTACCTACATATAAAAAATGTTCAGGAAGTAGATCGTGGTTGGTATATGTGTCAAGTTAATACAGACCCTATGCGCTCCCGAAAAGGCTATTTGCAAGTTGTTGGTAAGTTAAAATGTATTATAACAGTAATATATTATAATATATATAAATAAAACTTTAAAAGTAAACACTTTACTAGACTTAATAAAGAACACTGTTTATGCCTAGTGTTGGATTTAAGCTTGGCCACGTGATTTAACAAAACTTACACAAACGGTTATTAACTAACTCAATTTAGAAGGCGCCAAAGTTTAAATATCCACTAAAATGTACTTCACTTTTAAGTTTACAAAATGTATTTATTTCAGGAGTGAAATTAATTTAACTGTTATAAATAACTGTTAATAACTAACTGTTAATAAAGTAATTGTTAATAACTGTTTCTGCATCAGCTATAAAACAATATCAAACAAAAAGTTTCTTAAACTATTAATCTCAAACATAGCAATAGAATATTTTTTTTTTTTTTACATTATTCATAATACTAAAACAATACAAGAGGGGAAATGCCTTACGCGTCCCCGCCCACGCGCCCTTGTGATGCCTTCTTCGTTCACCGTCGGTGATTTACACGGTTACGAAGCCGATTCCCTGCCACCAATAAGGTGGCTGGGTAGAAAAATAAAAAAATACATCAAATGGCGAATAAAACTATAACTACTTGCGTGCCTCTGTGTGTGTGGTGTTTGCTCTTCTATTATTATGTATTTAACCAACGAGTGTAACCCCAAACAGTAAATCAATTTAATTTTTATCAGTTCCACCAATGATCATAGACAATATGACTTCTACTGATATGGTGGTTCGAGAAGGGATAAATGTAACCATGTATTGTCGCGCCACGGGCTATCCTGAACCATACGTCATGTGGCGTCGTGAAGACGGGCAGGAATTTAGTTGTAACGGCGAGACAGGTATATTATTTTTAATTTATATAACATTTAGAATAAAACGTATAACATATTAACATATTCAGCCTTGAAATCATTACGCATAATGAGAGTGGGTCAATTAGGTTGTTGGTCTTCTCCTCAATACCATAGAATGATTTTTTTTAAAAATAGATTGAAGGTAATCCACTTTACTTAAAATTCTTGTATCAGAAGTACACCTTAAATTATTAAGAACATAAAAATTTTATATTGAGCAAATAATTTTTTTTAAAGCCACGGAGGGTATCTGCCTCCAAATCAAGTTCAATCCCCTATGTGGAGGGCTCATACAAATGCGTTTGTCAGAACTTACATACGATTTATATCGTTGGCTTGGACATTAAGCGTTAGTAACGTTGTCCCAAATATATTTTGGTGAAAAGTAAGATAAAAAGACTAAAAGTTTCAAAAACTCTGACCACCCCCTGTTTTCCATAGGTACATGACCATGAGAGCTTATTTTGTTTATTTTTTTTTTAATTTTTAACAAAGAAATCAATTCGTTTTTAAATAATATTTTTATTATACATTTTGGTATTATTTTGTTTTTCTAAAGCAAGCGAGCTATCAGGGTTCTTTTTCTGGTGCTGGTCATTGCAAGTGCTGATTTATGACTTCGGTGATGAGATATAATAATAAAAACCATATTTCGAATACCTGGGAGGTCTGCAGACATACTTACCACGACGACTAACGCTTTCCAACACAAAAATCCACTCATATATTACTACTCGTATACTTTAAATAATTATACCAATAACTAATTTTAGAAATAAATAATATTTATTTTCAGTCAATGTTGTGGACGGCGAGAATTTGACAATATATAAAGTGTCACGGTTGCACATGGGTGCATACCTGTGTATAGCCTCTAATGGCGTACCTCCTTCTATCAGCAAGAGAGTCGTCTTAATGGTTCAGTGTAAGTGTGCTTACTTTTATAATATTTTAATTTAAGTCATGGTATTCTTCAAAAATAATATGAATAGAATAAAATTTGTTATTTAATGTATTTTTTATATACCACTGCATTTTTTTTTTCAAAAAAATACATGTATCTTTACCAAATTTCTTAACTTTCCGTGTTTGAAAAGTACAAGCTTCGTTTTAATGCGATAGTAAAGATATATAAGTTGAACATTGTGATAATTTTAACGTTGAATTCTTATTATCTTGTTGATTTATTTTCAAATCATCCATTTACAGGCACGTGAGCTTTTTCACGCCGTTTTCTTTCGGCGGTACTTAGGGTTGAGAAATATAATTTTTCTTGAGGCGGGCGTCGTTAACGAGTATTTACGAGAAGACGGCGCGTCTACCTGACAGCGCCTTCCACTGGATCGTTCGTAATTGCACCCAATTAGAGCATTACGCTGACGTGAATACGACACGAGGGCGATAATGGTGATACTATCTGTACCTCAAAGCCCCGGTCTCTCACCTCAGACGCGTCTTGCCTTGAAAGCCAATGAGATGGTTTCCCTTTCACATTTCGCATTTCAGCTACTTTTTCCTCCGATCATTTCTTATAAGTGACGTGAAATGTTCACGTAACTTTCACTCGATTAACCAACAACATTTCCTTATGAACTCACTATCAGTTAACATTATTATAATTCCGGTAGCAGTTAATAAAGTATAACAATATTATATATTAAAACAAAAGATAGATTGAGATAGTTAGATAGAATTAATTATTTTAGTAAATATTATTTAACTATTAATGATTGTTATAAAATTCAGTTCCACCAATGTTATCAATACCAAATCAACTAGAAGCAGCCTATATAGGACAAGATGTGACTTTAGAATGTCACACTGAATCTTATCCATCGTCTATCAACTATTGGACCACTGACCGCGGTGACATGATAATTTCAGGTTTGTTAATATATATAAGGATAAAGATTCCTGTAAATTATTATAAACAATTTCAGTTTTTTCTTTTTTCACTTATTTATTTATTAGGGAAACAAAAAATATACCTAAAACTGAAATTTTGATTTTTCTAGTAGTTCAAACACCAATAACTATAACAAAAACCAGATACTAATGATACAACAAAATGAAAAAAAATTATATTAATTACGTGTTAAACTAAAATAAAGGCAAACACTTCCATGTACATGATTCATTAATTTGAAAATTTTAGTAAAGGGATTCAATACTCTCTAACAGACCTTTCATATAAACCGATAGAAATGTTAAAAATTTCTAAATTATGAAATTTATTTTTATGTGTACTACAAGTTAATAAACTGATCAACATAACCTTGCAGGAAACAAATACATTACATCTTTAAGCGACGATAGCTATAGTCGAATAATGAAATTAACAATAAGAAAAGTGGCAAGTAAGGACTTTACATCTTACCGTTGCGTTGCTAAAAACTCTCTTGGGGAAACAGACGGCTTCATTCGACTAGACGGTATAACATTAATTATTTACTTTGTGGTACTTCTTATTCAATAGATCTAATGGCTTTTATAATAATTTTTTTTCAGAAATTCCTGCTCCCTCCACATCTAGCACCACGGTGAACTATATTCCTACGTTTCCTCAAAAGAAGAAAGGTAAAAATAATTTAAAAAAACATAAATTCAACATAATGATTTAAAGATAGAATATTATCGCTACGATTGATGCTAGAATAGATGCTGCTGTCCATCACCGACATGGATAATTTAGGTCTGACATGGCCGAGATCTGTCGAACCACGAGATTTTTCCAGTATTAGTTGGCTGCTCTGCTCGCTGACCTCTGTAACGACTACGAATTATATAAAAATTGAGTGTTCTAAAATTAGAATAGTAAAATTTTTATTAAATGTTGCCTCAGTCCTTTGCTTTGAATACACGAAGTGAGAAAATTTGCGAAATTCAATATAGCCGTGAATGATAATACAGCTTTTAGAATGGTAATAGCAGTCAGAAGTTCAGAAGGCCCCACGTGCCTTTTATACATTCATCGAACTTCTGTAGTCTACGAATGGAAAGGTCGATGGTGGATTTTGTATTTATTGGTTTTGCCGCCGTAGCCGAATGCTTGCGTAAAATTGGGTCGTTAGTAATAGTATTGTGGGAAAAGCAATTTTGTTTAGCCCTTTGACATTCAATGTTACCTGTTATTGTAGTTTATTTTACTGTTTTTTTTAAATTTTTCTGCAAAATTGTCGATGAATAAAAACTTAGACTTGTAAATAAGAAATTCTATAGGCATTGGCTGAATCCATAATAATTACATAACCCCTTTTTATGTAAACGCTTTGTTCAGGGAAAAATAAAAATCGTTGGAAAGAAACTTCAGCTGAAAATAGAGTCATTGGTGATTATGAGGTCGAAGAATGGAAAGACATTGGTAAGTTCTTCCTAAATTATAAAAGACTTCATTTTATAAACTGAATTGATGTAAATTTTTCTTTTTAAAACTTGTTAATACTGTATATGGTTAACAGTATAACTAAAGTATATAACTAATTTTCAAAGTAATTATAGAATTTGTTCTTATGTACATTTTGCGGGCTTTCATTCATTTTCTTTAATACAATTACATTTATTGTTCAGATTACGAGTCAACACAGTCGTCGAGCTCAACAATTCTTCGAGGCACCTTACTTATTGCTGCAACAGCAGCATTGACTAGTTGACATACAATTTATTTCCAAACTTCTTAAGTGCCAATGTAATTAAGCTATTGAAATATTTGGATGTGAAGAGTTGAAAGTGCTTATATAGGCTTTGTTATAATTACCGCAAAAGGTTATTAGATGATAGGGAGGAAAAAATATATCTGTAACCATAAACAATCTTAATTTTAGTTAATTCGTAGGATTTGTCTTATTATTGCAGAACAAAGATTACTTGTGAATTAAGAATTGAACATTATGCGTCGTTAATTAAGGTTTAATATTTAAAAAATAATATCGTTACTAAACGAATTATCGACTTACACCATAAAATGCTACATACTCGTGTTTTAGAAATATTAACTAGGCGTTATCTGAGGTAAATACGTACAATTAAGTTTCTTAATAATTAAAAGACTGATAGGTTTTATGACAAATGTGCCATATCTAAATCATGTAATCTCATTGTAGTAGTTCTATAATTACCTGTAAATATATTCTAAATCTCTAAGATTTTGTTATTAAATTGTAATAATGTTATATTTTTCAAAAAAAAATCATCAATAATTTCATAATAACATTATGATAATTCCCTTGACAGTCTGTTACTTGTATTATCTTTGAAATATTAAGCAATTAATTTTCGCTTGGGCGATTTCATGTCGTTGATAAATAATTAGAATTTACTTTACTTCTTACTGTTTCTTGTAAATAACTACTAAAGTATATTTGCAAAAAAGACAATATTTCGTGCTTTGTAAAATAAAATAGGATAGATTTCGCCTAAACATCAAGCGTAGAATAGCTATGTTTGTCGAGTAATTTTATGTAAATAATGATTGAATGAAATACTTTTTTTATTTCAAAAGCTTTTCTTATTTGTATATATAGATATACCTATTAGGCAAATAGTCGTAGATTGTATTTATTGTAAATACTTTTTATTGGCTTTGAAGGCGTTTTAATTTTGGGAAAAATAATATTAATTTTCTGAAAATATTCTACTTCACTGTTGAAGTATCTGTAGATAATATAGAAACGTTACTGTTAGTTGTTTATGTATGATGTTGATAAATAAAATTTCTCTTTTAAAGGATTTTCCTTTTAAGGCATTACTCTCATTTAAGGGCATTCAATCAAAATGAACGAACCGTAGATGAAGTTAAAATATGGAAGTAGCACAAATATATAGATCGACATCTATATATAAAGTGATATGTGCGTAAGGAAGATTTTATTGATTAAGTTTGTTCAATCATGCTCCAAAAACACGATGACCTTCTGTGATCATAGATATTTTCATCGAAATTGTATGATGATACAACGATTGATATTGATACTCGATATTGTACGATATTTATTGATATGGCTTAAAAAAGCATTATATTAAAACAATCAATTATTAACAAGGTTAACAGAACAACATGCTGACAACTGTGAAATATCTAAATAATTGATGTTCTCAATGTCGGTAATTAGGGCCAGCCTAAGATTTTAAGTTTTGAGAATTCTGTAGAGCTCAAAATTTTATCAACGATAATTAGCAGAGCACAGTACATGACCCAGCATTCTAAATTCTAGGTTAAAAGTTTATGGTTGGTTAAAAGCTCCATAGTCGCGGAAAAATTTAAGTTGCTTTCAAACGCATATTTTGATTAAAGTGACTCTTCAAAATCTAGAAAATATTTCTCTGTGTCCTACATTGAGCCACGATATGATCGGTCAGTTATGGGATCTGCATCTGAATCAGGAGACATAAGTACGATCTCCTATGTGGAGGGCTCGGACTAATGAATTTTCGAAACTTATATACGATTTGTATCGTTGGCTTGGATACTAACACGGCGACAGGCTCACCACCTGTTACTTTGTCCCAAATAAGATCTGGTGAAAAATGGGTTGAAAGGACCAATGTACACCTCTGATCTTCTGACTTCGAAATCATAGAAATTCTTGTGATGAAACTTCGACATATACCTTTCTGTATGTTATCATCGTTTTCCTTAGTTAGCCAAGAATTTGGTATAGATAAAGAAAACAATTTATTTTGAAATATTTGTAATAAATTCAAATATTGTAAACCAATTAAAGCAAAGAGAGAACTTGATTTTTACGTTTCATGTAACGTATGGAACATCATTTGTTGAAGTTCAAATATTGGTACTGTATCTAGATCTACAATGAGGACTTTTTTTCCAGTTTCAATGTTTTTTTCACATATGCTCAGAAAAGTGTTGAAAATACCATTCCTCTAATTTCCGCAATTTGCAAAAAAATAATTATAATAATTCGGTACAAACATTCGGTACATTGAAATATATTGAATGAAATAAAATAATATTTTAGTTCCCTAGTTTTCAGTATCTCTTCGGATACTTGTTAAATAAATGAATCATATTATATATATAAGCGAATAGTAACTATAATATAAGACTGTGAACCAGGCGATCTTACCGAATTCGACAAGATAATAAGACATTAGGTATCAGTACAGAGAATGTCAAATGCCTCATAATTAACATATGAAGTACGCCAGATTACATCGTTATTTTGCAAACTAGTTTATACTACTAGTTTAAATAATTATTTTGCAGATTTGCAAAGAATTAAAGGCGATGCTATGCTAGCTATAATATGCAAAAAAATCAACATTCAGATTTTCGTATACTACTACTTGCATACAGGTCGTATGACGTGACTTGTGTCAGAGGGATTTTTTTTAATTAAATAAAATTTAGCGTTTTCTTCATATATCAATCTCACCTGCACGTAGCGCACCCTGCTAAGTAATGACCGATTCTGTTCACCGACTGATATCAAAAAAATAGCACAGACTCATAACGGAGGTTTAAGTTTCAGCTTTACTTGATTTCAAAACATGTAGAATGAAAACCTACAAGAGCTTTCATCATTAATCAAATAACAAAAATAGTACGTTCAATATTACTACTAAAAGCCTTATCAGTTATTGCAGTTTATTTAACTTTGAAAGTGAAAATAGTGTTTGCAACTTTTTGTCCTTTTCTGCTAAAGTTAAAGTTAAATAGAAAATATTTCTTGAAATCCAAATTACCTTATAACAACTATAAAAATTAAGTTCTTTACCCACTAAAGTATCAGTAAATTTGAGTTTGTAGGTTCGAAACGCTAAGAATAGATTACAAATATTGTTCCCAAAGAAAATTATTAGAAAAAATCAATAATTTGACCAGAACATTGGGCTAAAAAAATAATAGCCTTTAACCACAAATTATATTAATTTCTCCTCACAGTTTTATGTCGAGTATGAAGCAACTGGTTATTAAATCCCTAATTAGATATCTAAAAAATTATTGAACACACATAAATATTTACTGAGTATGCCTCGTAAGTCATAATACCTGCCTAGAAAATTATTATTACCAAACCTAGTTATATAAAGAGAGTATTACAGTACTAAAGTTATATAATAACTTAATGTTATGAACTGTATTCAAGGGAAGACTTTCCATATAAAGCCTAGCTAACATTATAAATAACCTACCGCGCTCTATCGATTTTATGCAAAATGCAAGCAAGCCCCGGCCGCAGGCAGGCTGATGTTATTAAAACTGAAAACTCGACTCATTTCGTCTTAAAACACCGCTGGTAGTACTTTATAATCTTTAAGAACTGAGTAACTTTTTTTTAAATTAGCTTAAATTCTACCGTGGGTAAGATCAGGAGTTCTATACAGGCCAACCTCACCTTCACGACATCTACCTTGCCAGCCGGATGAAACTCTAGTAACCGACCGATGGCGGGAATTATATCCGACTACAATGTTACCCAAATTCCACAGGCTAGTGATCAGGAGCAGAATCTCTAATGCGAGGATACCGGCACTACTACTACTACTACAAAATTAAGTTTATGTCATTAAATAAGAATGTCATTTAAATTGGTTATTTAAGTAAACATTAATGATAAACATTTATTAAATCAGGAACATAACATAACAATCTATAAAAAAAAATTAATAACAAAAACAAGCTATCGAAGTGTTTATTGTCAATGCAATAAAACTTATCTAAAAATCAATTAGTTATGTCGAAATATTCACAGTTGTATTATCTTTGCCTAAAAGTTTATTAAATCATTAAACATTGTTTATGATTTTTGTGTATAGATCTAAGAAATGAAAACAGTCTCTTCTTCTTCTCTCTTTCCAACTGCTAAACATAGTCCTCAAGAAAGCGCAATCCTGTAGTCATATTTTTTGACGAGTGTGCTCATACTCTCCAGCAGACGAGCTGATCAGCACATTATCGGTAACCTCGCACTAGTAACTCTACTCTTAATTTTTTTTTTTATAGAAGAAGGGGGGAAACGAAAGTGCGGCTCACCTGATGGTAATCGATCACCGACGCCCACGAACATCCACAACACCAGAGGAGCTACAGATGCGCTGCCGGCCTTTAAGGAAGGAATAAGCTCTTTTCTTGAAGGTCCCTAAGTCGTAACTGTTCATAAATACTGCTGGCGACAGCTGATTCCACAAAATCGAAGTGCGTGGCAGAAAACTTCGATTAAAGCGCACTGTGGTGGAATGCCAACCATCTAGGTGGTATTGATGGAACTTCGAATTCTGTCGCGATGTACGATGGTGAAACTCAGCAGCTGGGATCAATCCGAACAGTTCCTCAGAACATTCCCCGTGGAAAATTTTGTAAAAATGAGATGAGAACAGTATTCCATGTGGGGCCGAACTTGCGCCTTATAAAGTTGCAAACGGTGGACCGGCATGAAATACTGTCCCGCTCTACAGAGCACACCAAGCTTTTTGGAGGCCAATTTGGCCTTTCCCTCCGAGTGACCACGGAACTGAACGTCGCACGATATGTCAACGCCAAGGATTCCGATACTGGCTGAGCCAATAAGGGGAATGTTCTCAAAAAGAGGAGAAACTACAAAGGGATTCTTTTTAGCAGTGAACGCGCAAACCTGTGTCTTTTTGAGGTTGAATAGGACCAAATTACCTCGACCCCAATCCGAGACTTTGAATAACAAGGTCTCGACTTCAGACACAAGTTTGTTCCGGCACTCGTCGACGTGTTCCCGAGAAATATTCGCACGGCCTGTATATAGGGCATCACCCGTGCTGTCGTCTGCATAGCAATGAATAGTAGCATTAGATTTGTGGCATGTCGTTGATATGCAGAAGGAACAGAGTGGGAGATAGCACACAGCCTTGTGGAACACCAGCATTCACGGGTTTGGGGTCCGAGCATGCACCGTCGACAACAACCTTGATGCTCCGATCCGTGAGGAAGCTGGTGACCCAGTTGCACAATCTCTCAGGAACGCCGTAAGATGAAAGCTTTGAAAGAAGCGCTTTATGCCAAACCCTATCAAATGCTTTCGCTACGTCCAGACTAACCGCCAAAGCCTCCCCCTTAGACTCAACTGCTTCTGCCCATCGTTGAGTCAGGTAGAAGATCACCAGCTGATCGTCCGCGACGGAAACCGTACTGTCGGTCACTGATCAGCTGGTGTTCCTCCAAGTACCTCAGGAGCTGGGTGTTGATGAGTGACTCCATTATTTTAGATAACAAGAGGGTGATGGCAATAGGCCTGTAGTTGGACGGATCAGAGCGGTCGCCTTTTTTGGGTATTGGATGCACAAATGCTGTCTTCCAAGATTCCGGGACGACGCCTGAAGAGTAGGAGTGCCGGAAAAGACGCGTAAGAACCGGTGCCAACTCAGGGGCATACATCCTCAGCACAATTGGAGGGATTCCGTCCGGCCCACTCGACTTATGAATGTCCAAAGGAGCGGAGTGCCTTTCGCACTGAGCTCTGCAGAAACTGAATTTCCGGCATGGAGCACTTACACCACGGGATGGTAGGTGGAGAGTTTCCCCGGTCATCAAGAGTCGAGTTGGATGCAAAAGAGAGCCCAAGAGATCGGCTTTCTCACTCACCGAAACGCAGAAGCACAAGATGCCTATACTTGACGCAGGTGTTCTGCGAGGCCGTGGTACTATTCCGATTGAGCCGGCCCAAGCGAACAAAAGTAGATGTAAAAAGTAGAGCGTTGAACCACAACAAAAGTATTATTATTTAAATTAAGGTCTTTTAGAATCAAAAGTACTTTGACGGACTGGTGGAAAGTTTTTGTCGAAGTGCTAACGCGTAACTTGATTAAAAATATTATAAAATGAAAAGCGGTCTGGAATATTTTTCTTTTACAGCCGAAGGCACAGGACGCGAAATGCACTATTCCATTTTCTCGCCGTAACAACGTTGCACGTTCCAAACAATAAAATGCTTTTAAAGCATCAAGCGACATAATTCCCGTACATGAGTAATTGGAGTAAAAATTTTAAAACATGTAGGTGTTTTTTATTTTGTTATTTTTGTCCAAAGCTGGACAAAAGTAGGTACATAATGTCTAACATAGATAAAATTATTCTATCTTCGACTATCGGAGGTTCTACCGCAAACCATAAGTGTAATAACTGATGTATTCCGGTATGTAAGGTATAGATGGCCTGTAAAATTACGGGGCTTTATACATTATATCCTTCCTTCTGCAACTGAAGTTATTAGCAGATGTTCTTGGACTGCAGTAGCCACTTACCATCAGGTGGTTACTATGTTAACCTCCCCAAAGATGCCACAAACCATCTTCATATACTGATTATAATAATAATTGTATGACTTTATGTCCCAACTAAAAACCTATTTGTTAACATATTATTTTACTATTTTTCTATGATGTGTGTAACAAACTTTTTTTTCTATACTCTAACCAGTCCATGGTTGCGTTGTGTTATGTTCCGTGTCTCCGAAACTGCATACTTCCTCCAATTATATTGTAAAATCGAATACAGGAAGGCAAAGACGAATGTGTGACTATGTTAACGCGTCACTTGCGGAACTAATTAGAATACCTGTGCACTTGAGAACTACTGATATTATATTACATTTGGAAATAGTCACAGTAATTTCACCCTCCGGATGACATCATCATAACCCTTGCGTTCATAGAGCACTTTCCTATCGAAGCCAATCTCATTTTGATTTCCACTAGTCACGGATAATTTAGGTCTAGTTTTTAAAGGAATGCTTCTCTAAAATAGAGCAATAAGTTCAGAGACTTCTCTATAAAGTAACCTCAATATTCCCCATTTGGGTATAATATAGCTCTCATCCAAATTACCCTTTGGCCATTTTGTTTTTTAGTTTGTCATACGTTAGTCTTTTATGAATAATAGGTGGATGGAATTGCCTTTTATATTATTATTTATTTACCTTTCTTATAATTAGTATTATCGTTTATGAGTTGCTATTAATAATGTATCTTATTATATATATATAAAAGAAAGAAAATAAAGCATGAAAGGCTTATTCGGTTAACTAATTTAAAATCAATGTTCCATTTACTAATATATATGGAGAGTTAATGAAATGTTAAGTACATAAATATCATTTACACTGTACTCGTACATGGTACGATACATTTAACAATACTCGGATCAGTTTGGAGACATGCACATCAATCACTTCGACACGACTTTACGTTGTTTGCCCAAATGGATTATAGGAAATCGAAACCACACCTGATGTAGGTAAGGTATCGAATTTGCCTTTCTCTTCATATTTGTTTAGAATATAAACCTAAAAGGGTTTGATGATATTGATAAAGTCATCTATGGGTGCTTGTAGGAAATATGATAAATTTCGAACGTGTCATGTAACCCCAAGAATTTCATGATCTGTTAACAATAAAAACACAGTACAGAATTATGAAACCCAATCCCATTGTAATTATTTTGCTAAAACGTTTATTAAAACGCTCACATGTGCCAAATATCATAAATTTAATAATGCATACATTTTTTTCATAAAGCCACTGGCTATTCGAGCCTCGGCATTGTCAAGAGAGAACAACGAAGTAATGACTCTACTTTGTTAATTGTTTTTATTAATATGAATTGACTATAAGCTCCAATGTCCAAAAAAAAACAATTGAACTTATATAATTTTATATAATCTAATATAATAATTTCGTATTTACGTGAGCACTACATATTTGAAATGAAACTATTATTTACCGATTTTATTGCGTTTCATTTTTGATTTTATATTCCTGACGTTTCAAGTGCTTTATAGCAGCCGTGGTCACGGGAGCACTGAGGTGTTATACATACATATATTATAGTCAACTCGGGCTACCTTCAGCTATTCATTATTCATTTTGGTCTGAACTACGCAGAATGACAGTATCTTGAGGACGTGCAATGGTGTGCTTGGTTTTGGATTTAATTATGTTGGTTTTATTTATTTATTTAAACTTTATTTAAATACCTTTAAGTAAAGTATTACAAAGGGCGGACTTAATGCCTATTGGAATTCTCTGCCTGTCAACCCGGGGAGTGAAGAGATATTGTAAGGGTGCCAAACATTAAATTTGTTAAAAGAAAGAACTAAAATACATGAATAACTTACACTTACAATTAGATACATACCGACGGAAGAAATACATATATACAAATATGAATATATATAAATAAATATATACACATACATACAGCATACACAATATTATTATCATTGCAATGACCGATGATATCAAATCCACTAAGTGGGAACGGATGTCTTGAAGAAGTGTTCACGTACCAGTCTCTTGGTCGATAACTTACTGGACATTTTCCTAATGTCTTTCCTAATGGCCAGGAATTCCAGAGTAATGCAGCTTGAACAGTAAAGGAGTTACCAACAAAATCGGTCAAGTGTTGCGGAATGCTAATCTTATGATTAGATGAAGAGCGAAGTAACCGGTCATGAGTTTAAAACACAAACTGAAATTTATCCTTTAGGTAAGAAGGAGAGGTAGCATCATTTAAGATAGAAAAGAGAATAAGCAGGATTCTAGAGTTACGCCTTTGTAGAACAGAGAGCCATTTATAGCGATAACGGTATTGTGAGATATGGTCATACTTTCGAAGGTTGAAAATATACCTGTTACAGTTATTAACCAGGCGGTCTAGCTTGTAAAGAAGATCTTTGTTCAAGTCAGAGTAACACACATGTGCATAATCAATAATAGGAAGTATGAGTGTATGGACAAGCATAAGCTTAGTTTCAAAGAAAAGAAAATTTTTAAGACGGTAGAGCACTTGTAGCGAGGCAATGACCCTACGGCTAACATGTTTTCTCCAGTTCAAAGTGTTATCAATAAATAACCCAAGGTTTTTGATAGAGCTCGAAAAAGGAATCACATTCTTATTATAATAGACAGAAGGTAGATTCGTAAAATCTACTTTAGCCAGCATTCTCGAGCTACCCACCAAAATAGCTTGGCATTTCGTTGGATTCACAGAGAAAGCGTAATGACCAGTCATAGACAGATATTAAATTGTTATTTAAATTAGTAATCGCGTTATAAAGATTATCAATATCTGACTGCGATCAACATCTACTCTGTGACGGAGGCGCGGAAATTGAAGAGGTATCATCTACATACCTCATGTATAATCGTGGATTTACGGGAGAAGTATTAAAGGCTTCTTTCTCACAGTCAACCATGAATATATCGGCGACAATTGGACATAGTGAGGAGCCCATCACCACACCGTCTACTTGTTTGTAGAATTCTTCCTTCCACAACATATAGCCAGATGTGAGGCAATGTTTAAGTAATACTGCATATTCCATTGGCATATTATTCTCTGCTATCTTCCTCAGTACAGTTGAGATACAGTCTTCAACAGGTGAGTATGTGAATAGTGACTGTTTAAAACTAACCATAATTTGATTGTCAGTAAGACGTACATGTAATAAGATGTAGACGTAGATGATGCTAAGTCCTATGAGCGGTGAAAAAACTTTTGCTACATTTTGTGCTAATCTGTAAGTTGGGTCGATTTTGGTTAAGGCAACTCATACAAGTTCGGTGGTTTGGCACACGATGGTACTAAGCTACTAACGTCTAGATAAAATTTTTCGGAGTGTTTCTTTATTAGATCGCTAATTGTTTTAAGCGTACTGGTAGTTGGGTCTGTTTAGTCCTTGTTGTACTAGTTTCCTCCGATAAACGTTCTGGAATTTTTAAAGCCTCGCGAAGAATAGTTAACTCTTGTTCTGTTGCGTAAGCTGTTTAACGCTTTAAATTCATCTTTCGGGAGGTTTAGTTTCGGCACTGAACTGCGGCGTAACATTTCGACATGTCTTGTCATATGGCTCCTTCACTATATTATTTTTGAACAGACAATCCTCGATACTAAAGATAGTTTCTGCGTACGGGAGTCTTCGCGCAGTATTATTGCAAAGTTCATTCCTTTACTTTGTAATTTTAAAGTTGATTTATCCAGAGAATGTTTTGATAGATTATAGACAGTGCGTAATCTATTGTCTGTTCGTGATCAACAATTTTCCGTTCATACGTTACGACTTACAACTACATTTAATTTGATCGTTAATTTTTGATATTGAGAACGCCGATTTCTGCCAAGAATGATTCGCGAGGCTATTGAAATCAAAAATATCTTCATTTCAAAAGAGAAGTTGGCTGGGTATACCACCAGCCTGGGATCCAGTAATAAATAAAATTTAATCCAAGTCCATATACCATACCACTGCACGACCTCAACATACTGTGAGCACATTCTACGTAGATCGGACCAAAATTAATAATTAAAAGCTGAAGGTAGCCCGTGTTGACTATAACATATAGACGTCTAACACCTCAGTCTCCACGTGACGTGACAACAGCTGCTGTAAAGTACTCGAAACATCAGGAATATAAAAACTAAATTAAACGCGATAAAATCCGTAAATTATAGTATGATTTCAAATTAACAGATGTAGTTAAAACTAGAGTTGTTGAGTTGTCTTGTACTTCGAAAAAAGTTAAGAAATTTGCGATTGTGTGTTTTATTTTGCACGTCAATATTTAATGGTTGGCATAATTACACCGCCCTAGTAGATAATGAACGTCATAGTAGATGAAAAAAGCCAAACAGTATATTTAAATATCTGACTATTTTAACAGTCAAACAAATAGAGAATTAAAAAGGAATTGGACTGTATCTTTACTCTACTAGGATTTTTTTTTAAAACAACTCCTGTTACATACTTTAAGACAGTGGCCACATTACCGAATGAAAAGGTACTTAAAGTAAATTAAAGTAAGTCTACAGTTAGATTCTGATATATTGTACAATGTTTTGATATATAAGAGTATTTCATTTATTTAAATTTCGTATTAGTATTAATAGATTTAATATAAGATTCTTTATATTATAACTAAGTATGCAGGTCACAACTGCTATTGTTTAACTTTTACATTTACTAACAGCTTCAAGCTATTCCCTACGCGGCAACCACACCATGAATCTGTACTGAACGGTCGAATACACAACAAGCAGTGGACCATAAATGTGGACAATGTAAACATTATCACTTCCAATTGAATTGTCGCCCACTTCGATTGTTAATAGACGTACAAGTATAACGCATAGAATTCACATTAAAGGTTACTATATTGTATAATTAAAATAATAATGAACATAGTACTAATGTTCATTATTATTTTAATGAAAATGTGTTATATATGTACAATTCCGACACATACCATAAAGATAATAAATACTTTCTTTGCCTGTTTTCTTCAGTTTTATTATTTCAGCATATTTCGTGGACGTTTATCCACAATTGAACATAGACCATCCCTAAAGTTTGTTAAAAAGGTACGATTCTCTACATTTGTCTGGCATCTGAAGCATCTGATCCATCGTCTTACCGCAACATGGTCACTCCAACTTGTGTTGCTTTCCCCAGCGGTTATTTATTACTTTGATTTCATTTATTTATTTAATTATACTTACGGGACTTGCCTTGCATACATGACTTGGTTGTCAGATTTGGGTGGTACTTTAATGCCTCATTGCCACTTAAAATTGGCGATCCTCAAGGCTACGTCGGTTCCCCTAGATCTACTGCATACAACATTGCTACAGATTGTGTCTCACAAAGGATCATAGTTTGTTTTCATATCCGCTCGTATGGCGATCTCTTGGTCTTGGTCTCGGTTCCCTAAGTCATTATTGGCAACACACACTATTTAAACACTTTCGTTACTTTTTGTGGTATGCTCGTCAGGAAATTTGGATTACTTTCCCAAACGCTTCCCAGCCGAGTTGAGTTATTCGGTCAAACTATTGTTCGTAGTTGGAATAATTTTTCCCAGATATACATAATGTATATATTACATAATTGCTATTGGCAATATATTAATGTGAAAGTGTTTGTATGTTTGTCGTTCAATCACGCTTATAGAACTTACCAGGTGTGAACAAAATTTAGCAACGATGTAGATTATGCCATGGCATAAAATAAAGGATACGCTTTATCTCAACTAAGAGTTTTTTTAGGAACAACATTTCTGCCTTCGCTTCGGAAGGAAATATCCCGGGAAAGTCAAGAGAAATTATTTGGAAGCTAGTGTTTATATACATAATATTTTAACATGATAGTTAAATTATTAAATAATTGAAATAAATTACAGTAATTCATCCAGTGTAGAAGTTTAGGTGTTTCGTATAATCGTACACCGTATGGTTGCGGTGAAGAATCTGCCATCCCCTTTCTTCTTCGTTGGTGCCTTGTGCCAAAAAATCCATAAACTGTGCTTACCCCTTCATGCCACTTTTACTATATTATATCTGTGGATAATACATGATGAGCTATTAATGTTCAATGGGACTTGCCTCATTAAATACGTTTTAAAGATGGTCATAAACTCAGAAATGTTTATCATTTCTGATGAAAATTTAATTTTGTGTACCCTGGCAAATTACGGTTCAAGTTTTCCGTGTCTCAAAAAAAGACGCAATAAAAAGCAAAATAAAATGTGTTCTGGGAATAATCTGGAGAAATAGAAATCGTCATGAATGAAGTAAGGGACAATGTAAGAAAGAAATAACAGTAAACTGAACATTTTTATTTAATTAAACATGTACGTGCTAATAAAATAATATAATATTGATGCAATACATTTACATTTTCAAATTAAACAGTTTAAATTTGGAATGACGCAACTTTGTCACACTTTTCTTCTGCTGTAAAAATTTGATTTACAGGAAAGCACTGTTTATTATTGGACAAGTGAATATAAAGTGAACATAACATCAGTAGTTACAAATCTTTAGGAACAAATAGGTAAGCATGACCGAATTAAATTTTGTCATAAGAACATCACGTGGAAGACCACTGTATATCAATACAAAATCATTTAATGCAGAGTCGGAGGAATTTTCATTTTAAGATTATAATAAACACTTGCACATATCACCAAGGGCTGGGCAGAAAAGTGATAGTTTTAATGTTTAATTAGTGATATTATTTTGTGCTAATACTAGGTCAGTTTTTTTAATACTCTCTGCAACGACCGGGTAATTTAGTAGTAATGCTGATACTGCTGATTCGCGAGATTCTCAGTCGAGGAAGTATTTGAGCATAACACAAATTATTAGTATTCAGTTTGGTTATGTTGTGTTGTGATATGTCTCGAGTCAACGTCACTGTATTCAACTCTTCCACCGATCTTATCGCATAAATGTTACATCTGATACGGCAAAGTAAAGAACTTTGAGTGCTTTTAAGTATGTACATATACTTGCGGAACAACCACATCTAGTTAACAACTGCTTAAAGTGTTCGGTAGTTATTGGCTTTTAAGTAAAGGTATGAATGCAAATTATTTTATTTGCCTAACCTCATTTTACCTTAAAAGCCTGGATAGCCCACTACAAGGCCTCTCCCATATGGAGAATTTGGGATAAACGTCGCGTTCGATAAGAGGATTGGCGAGCACAGTACAAGCCACGCAGCCTTGACTCAGCGCTCCGTCATCGGTCTGCTTAATTTTTGTCTGTGAGTATTTTTCGAGAACGTTTTTCTGCCATCTGCCGATAGCTAATGCAATTTTTAAGGCTTTTTTCTTGTCGCCTCTACGACAACTACGGAAAAAAAGGAGCAGCAAATTCTTACCACATGGAAAATTTTTATTTAGTTTAAGCAGGCAAAACGGAAATTATATTAATTTCCGTTTTGCCTACTTAAAGATAAATTGCTACATGTATAAATATAAAGATAAGCTTATTGGATGGTTCTTAAGATATAATTAGTACCCAGTGTTCAAAATTACTCCGTTTGTTCGTTTGTCACAGTTTCATTTAGCATCCTCATGCATTTTAAAATATATAATACGTAATACAACATCGCAAAACAAAAGGATGCAAGTTATCACTATTTAAATATTTTTTTTTTATTTCTGCTATTTTAACAATCTTAACAAAAATCAAAACTCGAGTCCATTATAATAATAACAATGTCAACGTTGGCACGTTTTTCAGCCCGCTATTGTTATTTTGAAAGGTTTTCCAAATCAAATTTTGATTATTATTATTTTCTATACACATAAAAATATATCTATCTTCTATATTATTATATATCTATGATAATATATATCTATATCTAAAAATATATGGCTAACATCCTACTTTTCTCCATAGTATATTGGGGACAACGTGGTGAGCCCGTCGCCGTCTTGTTGTTATGACCAGTGGTAGAAATAGTACAATAAGTGTCGAAAAGCTCATTGGTAACAATATTTCTTAACATGTTAAAAATAAACACACAATAGTAATTCTATTGTTGTAACACGTGAATGGTTTATAGCTACTTATCAATCACTTGCGAGGCATCTTCTGAACTGTGACATAGGAACTGTACTTAATAAATAGACTTTAAGCGGAAATATTTACTTCCGGCGAGAAGATTGTTTATTTTTGAATAGAGTTGATGATGAAGTTTCACCAAGTGATACCTATCCCAAATGTAAATTATAAACTAAATGGACGGTCGATGCAGTCCCATCACAAAGTCATATTTAAGAACTTTCTGTAAGGTCTATAGAATAGCCCCGTAGTAAAGGTAAAGTAAAGTAGCAGTCTGTAAATGCCCACTCCTGGGCAAAGACCTTCTTCTCAAATATCTGAGAGGGTTTTGGATTCAGAATAGGTCCACCTCGCTGCTCCAATGCGGGTTGACGAACTTCACATGTCCATCAAATAATAATTGTTTACCGTTTGTGCACCTTTACCAGCGATCACGTGGTAGCCCCATGATATAACCTGATAAAGTAACTTTTATTCTAAATAATTAGAAAGTAGCATTTGTGTATACATACGACATAGGTCTAATGTAACGCTTATTTCATTTAGATTAATAGTAATTTGCAAAATAAAAACTACACTTTTTGTTATTCTCGTCAAAAAAATATTTTTTATCCTGTATTAAAGCATAACAGAAAGTTGAAAGCCTTGGTTTATCGTTACTTTATTGTTTGGAAGAAGATAAGCACGTGAAGGATTAAGGTGCGCCGCAAACTTCTATGGAGATAAAACTTGTTTGTTAGTTAAATCTCCTTCATTACACGGATTTTACAAAACGTTTGCTGTTTACCGGATAATGAAGACTAAACATTGATCAGATCAAAAAATATTAAAATATATATTATATATATAATATATATCCGCCATTATTATCATTATCTTAAGGCGTCTTTCAAGGAAATAAATTCACAAAAGAAGAAGAAGTTAAACAAAAGTATTTTAATAAATAAAGTGCATTGACTCTATTTTAAACGGTCTATTTCATTATTATACATTTTTATTGTTAACCTGGACAGAGTTACTGGAAGTCGATGGACGCAGGTAGGTCAGAACCGTGCTTTGTGGCCATCTTTGAAGGAGGCCGATGTTCCGCAGTGGACTTGTGACAAACGTGAATTATTTTAGGGCTACCAAATGAAACAATTCTGGTATCAGTCAGTAAGTCCATCTGTGTATTTTATATAAAGTACATTTTCCCATAAGATATTACTACTAAAACAAAAAAAAAACAATTAAACTGGCGCTGATCAACTTGGACTTTAATACTTCTTACACACTGGTAACTGATCAAATTTTAATCATACATTTCAATTTGAAATCTGATTAACACACGCAACTCAGGTCAATCTTTGATTCGTTGAAATGATTACAATTTTGATCACGTAATATTATAGCATGAAACAGGTAACTGCCAATTGGCATTGATGAGTCTATTGTTCGGCTAAATTGAAACCATTTCTCTTGGTATTGCGTATTGGTTAGCTAATTAACAGAGAATTTCCCACTGCTCATCAAAATAGAATATCTGGCAATATTGTAATACGAACCAAGCAATCTAATACGTTATTAAACATAAAACTTCAGTTACATCATGTAATAGAGATACGGAGAAAATACAATGCAGGAGTTCGATACTCTATGTAGAGGATCACAAGAGAGCATCCCTCATGATTGTTCATCGCTTTTTAATACCAACAAAATAATATATTATTTATTAGACGTATGTTATATTAAAATAAATACCTGTTACACTTGACTTCATATAGTTTAATGGGTAATAATTTACTTGACATGTTATTGCAAACTATCAGTTCCTTATTTACATTCACTTGTATTTAACGTTTTTTTTAAAATATTCTGTTCATTTTTATAATGCCTCATATAGAATGTCACCGCTATCGAAATCTAAAGTATGATTATATGTTTGTGGATCTCATAACTACAAATCTTGAAACTGGGACTCCCGGTGCTCCAACTCTTAATCAAGACAATTTAGATTCTTTTCGTACGTGGTAGAGCCAAGCGGCGGTATTTGGAGCTGCTCCATTTGGCCCGCTCCACCGTGATAGAACCATTACCTCGGAGAATACCTACGTGAAGTAGAGGCAATTTGGGCTTCTGTGTTTCGTTCAGTGAGGGAGGTAACCGAATGCCCGCCTCCCACCTAACCTTTCTTCCCCTTCGCAAATACTGTTGAAGGCCGACAACGCACCAGGAGCTCCTCTGGTGTTGCAGCTGTACGTGGGCGATTTACCCCCATGCGAGCAGTTTCGGTTGGACCCTTTCAAATTCAAATTGAAGACAAAAATTTAAATAGTAAATATGATCCACGTACTAATTTAAATAGCAATGTACAAACTCTTATGTTACTAAAACCCTCAATAATGATGGCAATGAAACAGAAAATAAGACAAAAAAATTGGGTTAATTTATAGAATCCCGACTTCCCGAATCCATGAAAACTAATGATGAAGCAGGGTCAGTCAGCAGAAAAAGGGTCTAAAGAAAGAATCAATAGTGGTTGTCCATAAATGGGAACCTATTCGCTTTCTCCCAAAGGCTTATTTACTAGAAGATATTATGTAGCTGGACATAAGTAAGTCGTAAATTATTGTTGCTTTAAAGAAATTCAAATCATAAGCTCCCATTAGCGATAAATCAGGAGGTAGGAATGCCATTACTCAAGAACAGCAAATAAAAGTTCTTTGAAGGGTTACCTAAGTACACATTTCATTATTGACGGGATAATACGACAGCAATTTTTTTAGCTCCTAACGTAAATGAACATACCGCGTATAATACATACAAAGAAAAATTTGAAAATTCTGTAAGTGTTTTGAAGTACAAGCAATGTTTTATAATAATTACAATTTATGATTTAAAAACCGCGATACATATTTTCACTGTAATTGCTTTAAAGTTAGTAAATTAGGTACTATAAATATTGAACAAATAAAATAAATAGAGAGAGAACACAACGAACACTTAAACCATGCTTATAAATTAAGAGATCAACTGAAAAAAGACTCAAGCCAAGACATTCGGTAAGCTATAACCAAATGTAGAACTGCGGCTGAGGGACAGAGGAGGTGAAATCATGTTAAAAAAAGTTTATTAGGACTGAAATCAAGAGCCACCGATATAGTTTTGTGGGCTGATTCATTACGGCCAAAATCGAATGAAACCCGGTTCCGAAATATACCCAGATTGTCGTGAACTACCCCATGACAAAGTCAATGACTTAAAACAAATGATGAAGTTGATTCCAGCTGATGCTAAGCTGTTCTATAACTTTATGAGAAATGTCAGTTCATGTGAATTTATGGACTACACATATGGATTTGAAAATGCTGTTGATTTTAAATCGAAAATAATTTAGATAGATCACATTAAAAATTAACGGTTTTTTGTTATATTCATTATTATAAACTACTTTAACCTCAAAAGCTAAAATTTATATTATTGGTATATTTTAGCCTAACGTGACAAATTCATATGATAATAAAAACAAAATTAATTTTAGGTGACTAACATTTTGATGGCAGAATATGTGCGACATTTTTCATATCATTAGCATTCGGTGGAACAGAACATCTCTTTGATCAGATCGATTTCCATTCTTTTCTTCAGAACATAATATTTTAAACATATTTAAGATTTATATATTATTATTAGCAATTTTTCCTGAGGTCTTCTTAAGGATAAGTATCCAATATTATTTACACGCAGTTGAAAGGCAGCAAAGATACAAGATCTGTACAATATACACAAATTAAAATTTATTTAAATAAATTAACAGCTGATGCTACAAATAAACAGTTTTTGTTTCATAAATATCAAACATCCCAATTTTATCCGGCGATCTTTGGATGAGCAGCATAAAATTTGGTCGGAATAAAAGAAAAGAAAATCAACAAATTGAACTCAGAAATTTGAACGTGCTAAGTTAAATGAAACGTTATTTAACTTCACAAATTACGGTCCACGTTATTTTGTACTCTCGGAGGTTGATTGCTGGAAAAATCCAAAACATACATATTTTTACGTTTTATGGAATAAAAATCATGAAAGGTATATGCCGTGTAGTAGTAACCTAAGAAAACCTGGCATCCTCTTTTTTTCCGTGTGTATAGTAAAAGTCGATTTACAGACCGTTGACAATTAGGAGCGTCTAAGGCTCTGCGATCGCCAACCCGCCTTCCGAGTGCGGCGATTATGGAAAATATTTCCTTTGGGGAGCAGGAGCAAAACTTAAAAGAGTAGATATAAGGAAGGGCTTATAATTTACCTTGAATGAAAATTAAAGTCGAAGTTATAATTTATATTTTTATATTATTAAAACATGTGTAATTTTAACGTAGAGCAGGTCTTCCAAATTTATTGAGCCTAACAGTAAACAGAAGTCAAATTCATTTAAAGTCCGCATTCAATATAGGAGTGTACTTTTCCGACTCTCTGAGAAATTCAAATCAAACTCGTCTCATTAGCCGCTGAGGAAAACTTGGATTAGTTGGTCAACTTCAAGCAGAGAATTTCAAGAGTACCTATGATCAAAGCACTTTGAAATTGAGCCTTACAACTTTCGTCTTACTTTAATTACAATGGCATTGTTACACATTCAACTAGTTTATAAAATCCTTACTTCAGTTACATATTAATTTTATAAGAACTTTTTTTTATGATTTCTGCAATAAATAGTTCTTAGTAATAAAAATAGTTTATTACATACTCCTATCATGGTAGTTTTCAATAATATGAGTCGGAATATCTACGAGTATGTCTTGAGTAACAAAAAGCGTATGAATTGAGGAACTAACGAACGAACGACTATAATACCTAAATTTAGTACTAATCAAAAATAATAAATATTACTATATACAATAAAATATTTCGTGTACACTCGAACGGACGGAAGTCTTTTCCCAAGTAGAGGTCGCCGAGGGCGGTCGGCGCTGGAGTTCTGTTCCCGTGACCTTGTCGATATGCGGTGAAGGTGAAACACCGAGAAGTTTTAGTACAGAAATATTATTTTTTCAAATATTGACAACATTTACACTGCAATTATATGTGCGATATAACATAAAGTGATTGTTACAGCTAAATTCTAAAGTCGACAAGGACGAAATGTTAATCACAATAATAAAACGCTTCATGAAAATTTATTTTAATAATTTAAGGTAGCGATATCGTGCTCTGTGTGCTATTTTAAAGCACGGTTACTTATTTAACTACGGAAAATTTACCAATACTTTCTCGTACCAATACGTTTATGTACAGCAGCGGGGTAATATAAGCTGACGTACTACTAGTGATACTCTTTTATGGGTAATGACATAAAAGTAAATAAGAAGATTAAAAGTAAATGACAAAGCGCACGGATTTAATAAGGTAATAATAATATTCTTACAACATGGGTAACAGTTTTCCACAAAAGTTAACATGAAACACAAGCAATAATTTTCAGAAACGAATAAGGTTTGACTTTGAACAGCACGTAAAGAGGCTTAGAGCGGTGCCCGTCGATTTACTTTTATTACAATTTCGTTTTATTTCCCTGGCTCCGGGGTCGCTGGATGAAGCTCTGTTTTCAGGATCGTTAACGGCCAATGTGCTAATCTTTTTCCACGGCCGTGTGATAACCATAAGCTACACCGATGGCTGTAGCTGAGCTCGTTTTTCTTGTTAATGTCAATGATTAACAATGAAATTATCTGCGTATGCGGAATAAGCTTTTTAAATTTAATCTAATCGTACATAATAATCGAAAACGTTTATATTTTGATGCTTGAAAAACATTTGACGGAGACCCGTTAAATTATCACATCATGTCAGATTGAGCTATATAAAAGATAAAAAAATTATTCACCGTTATAGGCAAGGTAATGTTGACATTATTTGTGTAAATACATAGTAATTTACATGTTAGATTGTAGCCAAATATCCATTTTCACGCTAAACTTCATAAACAAATATACAGAAACAGAATAATAAAATTTTAGAATCAAACTTCATTACCAATCGACCAACATTAATGTTCCTGAATAGTTAGATGTGAATACTCTATATTGTATTCAAGATTTTTTTAAACGTTGTAAATCATTTTGTATTAAAATATTTCAATGATGGATTCAGTGAGCTCCAATCTGTGTGACTTGAGACTAATTGATGAAGATGGACTACAATGAAGATGGTGGTGACGATATGATTACTTTGCTACTGTAATTACTCTTTCGCTCGGTCTGTTTAGCACGCATACATTTGCGCTTTCTCTCTATTTTCCTCTTCAACACTAGACAAAGAAAATTAATTTGGAGGGTCGCGCAATACGGGCCCAGTTCAATCCCATTTGTGACATCTAATCTATATATCAACTGTACGTATATCAACAGCTACCATGACACAATTTTCAAGTGATCGCAATTACAATTAAACTCTAATAGTTGAACATTATGTTCAGCTTGGTAATGAAAATGTTGTTAGCAATCTATTTAAAACAAATTAAGCGTAGACGATACATTAGTTTATGTATTTTATATATATAAACAAATTGATTGAATTTTATTTACTTTATACATATGATAATATTGATTGATATACATAATTATTTATGTAATGTGTATACAGCGTATCTTCCAGATGTCGAAAATTATTCTGTAAATTAAACGCCTGATTAATGAAAGTAAAGTCGTTTAAATAAAATCGTGATATTTTCAACGCGTCAGGCCCTACTAAACGTCATTTACGTGATACATTTCAATATGTTCAATTCGAGAATATTTCATTGTTGAACAGGTTTAAAATTTGTATTATTACTGTTTATGTTAAACCAATATTTATTCTTCAGTTTATTTAAAATTATTGGTACTGAAAAATATATATTAATTAATTGTGTTTTCTTTCAAATGTCAATTAACTATCTATATATATCGGCATAATACTATACCCAGCGGTAGGATATTTGTGTAGGGAGATGCAAGAATAATCTGGTAGTAGCGTCCGTTGGTTGGACGGATATACCTCATATATTCAACATTTATCAACAATTTTACATTCAAATTTTATCAACAACTTTCAACCTCTATTTAAGTCTTCGTCCGAAACTTTAATTTGCCACCTGATTGCCGTTGTCTCATGGCGAAGTCGGAAAATAATTATTGCCCAAACACGGGAACCTGCACTATCGTAGAATTATCCATTAGGGAAACTATGAAGAGATCGCCTTACTAGTCACTATCATAGCATACAATAGCAGCGGATTGTTGGATCGAAATTAAGTAGTCGAATTAAGGATTAATTTTATTCGTTTTTAAAGTGTGCAGGAATTTATAAACTGATAACGATATAAACCATCTCATCACTTTTGTGCATAATGGTACCATCCGTTCTCTGTAACAGTTATTCATATTACATATTTATCAAGATATCTCAAGAGACCTATTCAGAGACACTATTAAGATTCATTTTAAATTATTTCATATAGTATAGATATAATATTGAAATAAAATTATATTCAAACCAATATTGAGAATATTTAAACAATAATACTTTGTGTGATATAACACAGGTAAATTCTTAAGTCAAGAAGGACGAATTTTCAGGTACACCGCAGCGTCTTTGCTTGTCATCCTACTTAAAATTTTTACAAAGTAAATCACAATAATGAAAATCTCCATGATAATTTTATTTAATACCTTTCCAATTAATATATCGTTATCGTGCTATGTGAAAATATGGGGAATTATTTCAGAGCACGGCTACTACTTTAAATTATGTACGGAAAAATGGGGTAGCTCTGCTGGCAAACAAACGAGGCTCAGGCAACCGAATCATGGCGGAAAATATTTGCCGAACCCAAATCCCACAAACTGGTGACGAGGATCATCATCACTAGTGAGAGGGTGCCGGCACTGCGCTGACCATCCCGCTTGCCCACCGTGGTGAGTTTGGTACATATAAGTTCACCCACGATTTTGTGTAAATTACTATATTTTAAGCAAATCTTAGATAAATTATGTGTTTTCCTTTCATGATAAATTGGCGAAACTGTAAAAGGTCTGTCATTTTATAACAAAGCGACTTTTCCTTTTTTAACAACAAGAATACACAAAGAGTGACGCGATTAAACGACTTATAAGGTTCGATATCTATTTATAAACGTATAACTAACCCTGCCACGCTCCGCAGTTAAACATTTAAATATTTTCTTTCCAATAATGAGTCGAAAATAACACATAAATATGAGCTCAATCTGATGTACGATATGCGAAAGCATAAAAGACGGACAAACAAACAAATATTCATTTTTGTATATTAGTTTACTTCTGTCGTAATATTATATGTACTAAGTACAAGTATCCTACCGAAAAAAGTGTGATCTAAAATGATTGCCAGATATAATTACTACGAGTCCGGCATAGTCATGCTCGGTGTTTCTCTGCGTGATAGAGTCTGCAACGATGATATCCGCAGCAGAACTAAGGTAACCGACATAGCTGTAAGGATCAGCAAGCTGAAATGGCAATGGGCCGGCCACATAGCGCGCAGAACTGACAACCGCTGGCGAAAGAAGGTTCTCGAGTGGCAGCCACGTACAGGGAAACGCAGTGTAGGACCACCCCACAAGATGGAGTGACGACCTGCGCAGTATTGCGGGAAGTTGATGGGTGCAGGTGGCTTAGGACCGAACTTCGTGGCAATCTTTGGCGAGGCCTATGTTCAGCATTGGACTTGTGATAGGCTAAAATGATGATGGTGATAATTACTACTACGACTACTCCATATAATTTTGCAATATTCTTATTTTTTTATATAAAATAAGGGGGCAAACGAGCGTGCGGCTCGCCTCATAGTAAGTGATCACCGACGCCCACGAACATCCACAAAACCAGAGGAGCTACTGATGCGTTGGCGGCCTTTAAGGAAGGAAAAGGCTCTTTTCTTGAAGGTCCCTAAGTCGTAACTGTTCGGAAATACTGCTGGCGATAGGTGATTCCACAAAGTCGAAGTGCGTGGCAGAAAACCTGGACCGGGAGGCAGAGTTGTGCTCGTTTGTAAGAGCGCTGGTTTTGGCATCCCGGGTCGTCGATTCATCGGCCCAGGCCTGGTATCACTTCCGCTTTCGGCCTGACGCTATTTTGCAGGTGCGACCAAACCAAGGCTGGGATTTACCACCAACAGCCACCGCGATTGGCACTACACACCGGATCAGACAGTGGTCCGATGAGCCAAGAGGGGCATCGACTGAGACCAAATATCTGTCCGGGTGTGAGGTCAGCAAAAGGTCTAACTGAGAAGGTGTATGGCCTTCCACCTCTGGGATCCGCGTCGGCGAAATAATACCAGTTGTGTCAGGCCATATGCTAATGCAAAGTCGTGAACAGATCTCCCCGCATGATCGGTTATGCGAAAGTCGAGCCAATCGGCGTGGTGGGCATTAAAATGGCCAAGAATCACGATCTCTGCGGATGGGATTGTAGCAAGGAATCTGTAGCCATTTGGACGTAGTCGATGAGTTGGTCAGTTACAGTATTACCGCTATAGGACCTGTAAAGGCACGCATAGACGCGCAGATGGTCGTCGCTGTCGATGCGCAGCCAAAGGGTAGATAGGTCCAAACCTTCAAGACTACCGAGGCATCGAGAACAGATCGATCGCCGGCTCGAGGCACAAAGGAGTGTTCCAGTTTGTACCTCGGTTGTATACTCATCTCATACATAGTATGTGGCAATTTGTTGGTAAAACTAGTTATATTGTAAAATTTACTAATTTCCTTCTCTCATTTGGATTGGACAACATGGCCTTTCTTGCAAATCTTTAACAAAATCGTGTATAAGAGCGCAGTTCACTTAGTTTCCGATTGCATTATGGCGACGGACGGCAGTGAAGCCATTACCTTATCTTAAGTCCTCTGTGGATTTATTTAGCTTTCCCCCGTCGAAATTTATCGAAAACCTCTCGATAAAGTTGTCAACACGAATGGATTTACGCCAATTTAAATGGATAAGAAGTACTTATTTTTGCATTCGATTTCGCATGTGTAGATATATTGTTACACATTTTAGGAAATTGATTTAATGCGTGACTCTTAAGTGTTGAATTATTTCTTATTTTTAGTTCATTTATAGTGTACTAAACACAAGTTTTTCTCCTCGGCATCGCTCGCGGCGAAATTTGGTTAACAAGATAATTTTAGTAACCCCTGTAAAAAGATGAATTGGAGGAAGTTACCTAACAGTAGGACTCTTTAAAATCTAAAATAAAGTTTCGGTGCATAAGAAAATCTGCTTCTCCACTATCGAGTGTTATTTCAAGGCTTAGGAATTGTTGTCATGGTTATTATCTCATATATAGCAGCGTCAGAAGCATGACGTGGCCGGTAATACGATCGCTAACCCATTTTCCATGCGTGGCGATAACAATAAATCTTCAGTAGTGTACTACTCAGTTACTGCTAAGGAAGAAAGAAGATATTCTAAGAATATAAATCAAACAAAAAAAAAATGAAGTGTACCATCATACTGAGTTCTACCTCTCAATATACATAGATTTATTAATAGCCTTGTAATGTCCCATAAAACCGCACCGTATGACTGGAAAAACTAAAGAATTGCATCGTGTTGTGATCATTGAAGTCGTAAAGGCGATTAATGCCAAAAATATTATATTCTTAAACGTACTTAAAAAGGCTCAGTGTCATCGCTTTATTGAATAAGCTGTTACAATATTTCTTGTAACAGAAGACGTATTCGCATCGCCTTTTTGATTCTGATTTAGTAGCTAAAATTTGCAAATTCCTGCTTGATTTCTGAGCATTTATGACAGATGAAGGTGCGAAAGATGTTAGGACCATGTATATATGTAATGATCCGTAGAAATATTCATAATGCGCGTAGCGCCATCTTGGGAAATTATTTTTCTGAATAAATTTCTGCCATTTGTGAGCTTCGTATGTGGTGACACAGATATCATATATATATATATACACATATATATATGACACAGATATCATATGTTATTATATATATACATATATGTATATATGATAGTCATGCAGTAGTTACTAAAATTAAAAGAAAATGTTATAATCCTCCTAAATAAAAAGTATTAGCCTATATTATGCTGACGAGGTTCAGGAAATTCCTGCATACCAAATTTCACGTAAATCCGTTCAGTAGAACAGTTTTGTATGAAACACAGACAGACATAAATTCTTATAATACTCATTTGGCTTCATTATCACTAATGGAGCTCACTGCACTTATTTTTTCCCCCAAAAATATTAGAATTACAGATTGTAGTTTACTGTGTAACATAGGCCTTCCCCATATAATACACCTACCGTAATTGAGCAGAACTACGCTTATTGAGCCGTGATAATTTAGAAACCGTGCCATGATAACCCCTAGGCTGGTTTTGATTATGGCAATATATTACATTTATCAAGAAACTTCCATCACTACTTCCACTCCACTATTACAAAAATATAGTCGCAATAGATGCAATTGAAAATGATGAGCACCGATAAGGCTTAGAAGCCAAAACCTGTGACTTAGCAGGTGAGTTAACCGATGAGCAATAACGTTGCTGCAATTTAATCTTATTATTTCAAGAGTTTCATGGTTAGTTTATTTCTTTACTTTTATGCCACTCGCGGAATGGCTAGTGTTACGAGGCCACCATACAAATACTCCTTGTTCGGTGTTTTCAATTCGATTTATTTTTTCCATTTACTTAATATGCATGAGTTCTGATAGCTATATAGTTCAATATAATAGAATCATCATCATCATTTCAGCCTATCAGAAGTCCACTGCTGAACATAGGCCTCCCCCAAAGATTGCCACGAAGCTCGGTCCAGAGCCACCTGTATATCCGTTTAATCTATATCTATAAGCATAGATTGGTATAGTTATCACACATATGAAATGTGTGATAACTATACCAACATGTTTAATTGATTCGTTTTGAAAGTTCACTTCAGCTCTTTTAGTTGCTGCTTCAAGCTTCCCCACACTACATATCGAATCAAAAAGTATATACCAGCCAATTAATATTCTACGAACTACGGCTCTCGCTTTGTAGCCGCGTCGTTTATTTAACTCCTTCGCCTAATTTGATTTTCGAGTTCATGCCTGATTCTTCCAGAAATCCACAAAAAAATTATATGTTCCCATTTAGGTACAATTCTCTTAACGAGACATAACAGTGAAGTACCTATTGTTACAATACGTCATAACATATACTTGACACGTCATAACACGATGCGACGAGGATGGGATACGAACCCACGCGTGCAAAGCACATTGGATTGGCAAACCAATGTGCAATAATAAGAACGTATTGTAAAATATAGTATTCTTGCTCTTGTGTGGCTATACAATGTACGAAACATAATTATGTCAATATAATCATCTGATTATACATCATGAGTACACGAGTCATTAAAAAATGGCGAAGAATATGTCTCTCGGAACTATACTCTTGTGCAGATGAATTCGGGTAACGAATAATTTTGCGGTGGTCTAAATCGACTATTTATTTTTTTTGCATAAAATATGGCATTCCCTTCTTTTCGGAATTGTACTTTTATGTTGACCTAAACTGCGAAATCATTTTGGACTGAATCCCTACTTAACCCCAAGTGGGACGGCAATCAAGCACTTATTTAATCAGTATAAAAAGAAATGTGTACACATTAAAAACAATATCAAAATTATTATGCCACAATTTTCAAAATAAAAACCTGATTAAAACGATAAAGAGAAAATGTAAAAACAATTTAAATCGGTAAACAAAATAAATGATTCATTAAAAGTTATTGTAACTCGCCGGCATATTTCATTGTATACTGAGTGACGCCGTAAATCTATCATGGAAATGTATAGTCCCTAAAAATGAGAACGCCAAATGCTTAAATTATGATTAATGTTAAAAATGCAGATTTCCTTTGTGGACTGTTCCATTACTTTTATAAATTTTCCTTAATAATAAAAGCTCTTAAATTGTTACGAGCTATAGGACCCGTAGCCGGAAGCCGGACAGTAATTAACCGCTAGGCGCAGAATCTTCTTGTCGCTGATGTGCAACTGCAGCGTAAGTCGTACAAACATTGCTTAATTTTCCTGGACATGACCGGCTTTTAAAAAATCTAACCCATATCTAATACCAGTTGTTGCTAGTTTTGGGCGCAACCAACTTAATTTGAGTGAAAGACCGGTATCTTTCGGCTTCTATTTTTTTAACGACAATCAGAGATTCTTCCTGACGCGGTGTCCTTCTTCCCTTCTCTTTCTCTTCCTGCAGTGCTTACATTGCCTTCACTCCTTGTCTTCTTCTTACTTTTCTTCCGCTTTCGTTCTTTTTAAAAAAAAATCCTGGGTTTCCTGTTCCCCTAACCTCGGATATTTGTCCCTTATAGTGCTGGATTTTGATCCTATTTTTATTTCCGAATATTCAGTACTTGTTGTTTAAATACTTATACTCGTATGGTCCATAATATACAGAAATTCCAAACTCCTGACTAGTTCCGTTTTTGAGATAGACTCCGTAATAAAAACGTTCTAAAACTGACTTTTGCGTGTCTTTTCCTATTCTCTTTTTGACCAGTGCCAACCTTAAGCACGCAATTTAAACATTATGAAACTTTCAAACGCAGACTTTTTCTACCGCTCGAATGGGCCGGCTCGACCGAGTTTGTACCACGGCCTCGCAGAATACCGGCGTGAAGTAGAGGCATTTTGTGCTTCTGCGTTTCGTTTGGAGAATGAGGTAACCAGAGGCTCGCTCCCATCTGCAGCTCCTCCCCATCTCCATCCTCATACTCATCCTCCCTTTCATCTCCCAAATAACCTTAAAGGCCGGAAAAGCAATCCTCTCGTGTTGCAGATGTACGAGGGTGACGGTAATGACTTACCATCAGGTATGTCGCATGCTCGGTTGCCGGCTTTCCCGGCACACATATGATCGTACATGTGAGTATTTAAGCTTGTAGAAATCGTGCGCCGATTGTTCCGTACAACCACGCAATATATTTGTGTTATGAATTTACCAAAAAATTGTGATTTCTTTCATTCAGTTCGGGATCCATAGCGCGAGCCGACTCACACTTGGCACGTTTAAATTATTTATAGTTTTACTTCAGACTTTGCACGATAATCACAGCACGTTAGTTGCTTCAAAGTATTACCGTTTAATCGATAGAAAAAAACGTTGAAATAAAACATCAGTTTCTTTAGTTTTTTTTTTTTAATATTTGTTAGGATATCTGTAAATAACACATATTCTGTCAACTGTCTACCTATTATTTTTCAAGAGATACAGCCCAAACGGACTAGGCGTAGGCTTAGTAAATGGGCTCCGAACGAAACCCTAAAAACAGGGATAAATTTTGTTAAAATCGAATAAAAAATTATTTGCTAATCTGTCTTATCACGAGGCGTGGCTATCATTTAGCGAGTATAATAATTTAAAAGTATAATAGGTCCTCATAGGAAAAGATTTTACGAAAAACTATCACTGAAGGGGTGAAATTGTTGTAGAAAAGCTGAAAGATAATCCTGTATTTAAGAAGTTGAGATATTAAAAGTGACAGTTGTTAACAATACCTCTACAAGCGCTTTTTGAAAAACAACCCGAAGGGATTAAGAATAGACGATGACAGTATGTATCAGAAAATTTGATTTATTGTTTTCAACTTGAAACTTAGTAATTATACCCTTCAATATATATTTAATTCCATTTTCGAATAAGAAAGGATTGATTTTCGAATACAATGAAAAATTATATTCTAATAACGTACATCACTCTTACGGTCGTGAGTCACGAGTAACAGCTAATTCAAAACCAAAGTATTATAATCTTTGCAGTTCGCATACTGTTAAGCATCGTACATTATTTGAACATAAATTATTAGTAAACAATGCACGATTGTAAGCTTAAGAATCTTCATCTCAACGAATTTTAATGGTACTTAATCGTAACCAGGCCCACAAATACGGAGAAGTAAGGCTGTGAGGAAAATTATTTATTGCACAGAAACCAGATTACTGTTCTCTGCATTACGATTTGCAGGTGTCTGTTGGCCGCAATACTCAATTACTATCAGTTGGACTGTGTGCTCGTTTGCACACATCAGCCCTAAACAAACAAGAGAAGGGTTACAGTTGGTAAGCACCGTGGCTAGATACACCGCCCAATACTTAAAATCCACGAATAACTTCTTTAACCGTAAAATTAACACATATTCTACGATGACAAGAAATTGGCATCAAACAGTTCTGGAATTTGGGTATAAATATTGCCCGTATTCTAAAAATATATAAGAACTAGCAGCTGGGACCGTGTGTTTACAATTTTTTTCCTAAAAGTACTCTTATTTATTTAGTTATACTTTATTGTTTACACCAAAAGGATTACAAAAGGTGGACTTAATGCCTTTTGGCTATCTCTAACAGTCAGCCCAGGGCGTGAAGAAATGTGGTGATAGGCGCATCAAATTTTAAATAATATAAAACTTAACTAAGTACATAAAAAAAACTCTTATTTGATATATGAGCATTTAATATTTGATGGAATAATATAAATCTCAGCCAAACTTAGTTCATATACTGTTAGTACTTTAAGCGTGATTAAACGACGAACATACTCATTCTCTATTTGTTAACACCTTAGTCTATAGCACTACTGAAATTATACCGAAAATTTAAAATAAGTAAAAGAATATTAAAAAAAATACTTGTTCGTATATTTATACATGGATAATTTTTTTATCTCTACTGATATAAAACACGTGTTGTGAATTCATACATATTCGAATTATTACCTTGAATATTCATTTCGTACAAAGATATGCTCGGCCTCCAGGTAAATAAATAATATCTATGGTTAATTATTTACCTTTTCTGGATGTATCAGTAATTCGAAATTATACTAATACGGTAACCAAACGAGATTTAAGATTTATATAAAATGTATATTTATATATATTTCAAATCCATGTGGTTGATGACAAATGCGTTTTTTTTTTCAGTAGCTATATGTAACAAGTTTCTATGGACTATAAGCAACACTACATTAAAAGTATGTACTACTTTATATTTTACAATTTTCTGATGCTGACGGACTAACATGCATTTCACATTAGCTTAAAATGATTATTTTATTTGTAATGCTAGTGTTAGCTTTAGTAAACTTTGTTTACTAACCCCCTCTTATTTATTTGTATATTAAACATACCGTACATATTAGAATAATTTATAAATGGATGACGAAGTTGAAATATGTTTTATAAATACTTTTGTGTGCTTGTCTTCAAATAATGTTTTCTAAGGGTTTGTTCGCAATTCGAAAAATGTAACAACTGCATTACTTTAACATTAAATATAATTTGAAAATAGACATCAGTTTACAAGTCTTTAGGGTTTTAGAAAAAGGCATATATTTATTTAACGAATTGAAAGATTATTTTAACATATTCAAATATTTATGCAATAAAAACCGGTGTTTTACTCTACATGTTTGTCAATTTTAGAGAAATTTTTTGCTTTTTTTTAAGCTACGGAGCTGAACTCCTCGATGGATCCGAGATAACGAGCGACGGTCCAATTTACAACGATGCTTAACTCGAAGAGATGTTTCTTTTAAATCGAGTTAGGCACTTCCTTGGGATAAGAAAATAATACGTTTTTAAAATATTCATATGAAATTAAACAATTATAAAATAACGAATATTAAGCTTCACCTGAAACTTTGAGCATCGATTTTTACTATTTAAAAGTTGTCTTTACATATATACACAAAACGCATTTCTATTGAAAATACTCGCTACAAAAAATATTTGCAAATCTCCAAAATAAAAGTATATGTTTTGGAAATTTCTGTCCATTCTTCTGTTATCTTGAGCGTCACTAAAAAGTACTAACCTATAAGCATTATAGGTTAATACTGTGATAACACAAACACAAAGAGTGAAAACTTTATCAAGACAGAAAACCTATAACTCACACGAGTTCTTATGTTGAAAACATACTTCTACTTTAACTTGAAATGACAATTTGAATCGGTTATGTATTCTCAGTCTACTGCATGTAGTTGATTTTACATATGAACACAAAAGCTAGTTATGCTAGCTCAGTGATTCTATATTTTCAAGCTTCCGGTGCAAGTTGTATTTAAGATATATTATTATTTATTGTAGATAAGATATTTTTTTAGAAAAGAAAATACCAATCACGTTATTCTCCTTTTTAAAATAATAATGGAAGAAAATTTTATTACGAAACGAAATAATAAATAAATGAGTTTTCAACTCATACCTATAATTTAACAAAAAAAACACTAGTGAAAGAGCAAAGTAAATACTGAATTAATTTCTTTTGTTTTTCTTCGCTATAATTTCAAATTAGTATTCATAAGTAACCTTTTCTCGTATTTCTAAACTTTATACAAAAACTTATTTGTTTATTAGTGATTATTTTCATAGCTTTACAAGTAGTTAAACTCTGATTCTAACCTTCATAATGAAAATTACACATAGCAGAGGTTGAAAGTCAAATTGACTGAAGAGGTTAAACAAACGACGCGGTTAGAGAGTGGAAACTCTCCTCCGTTGAATATTAATCGGTAACTGAATACGCTTTTATTTGCTTTAGCCCTTAACTTCAGTGTGCTAATTCCTGAGAATAAACTAGCATTTGGACTGACTAAATGATATGGCTATTTAATGATACCCTAACTTATTTTGGCTGCTAGATTACTGATAGAATATATCATCTTGTTCACTTCGTCAGTCTATTTAAGTTCACTGCTGAACATCAGCCTCATCAAGAAAGGAAAAGAAAAAACCAATATACATTCTTTAAAACGTTTCCCATCACGCTGGCGAGCGCAGTGGCAGTACCCTATTATATTGGATCAATAGTCTGTCTGTGGAAATAAATTTGGATTCGAATCGTCAAAGACTGGATTCGGCAAATTTGAATGGATTACTTTAATTCCTCAGCAAAGGTTCTAATCTCCCACTAAGTGAACTTGAATAGGCTGACGAAGAGAAGACCTATCAAATTTGTCCTATCAAAGTAGATAAATGGAAGGAAAGTCTACAGCTAAACAGATTAGGCAATGTTCATATCCTTTGAACTGCAAAAATGCTGATGAATCTTAACCTAATTTGTCTGAATTCTTTTTTTTTTGCTATAAAGAGAAAAATTATCGTTTTTACCAAAGTAAATTTTTTTTATAACTGCTGAACCCTATATGTTAGACTAACGTCAACTTTTTCAATTAGAAAAATTCTAGAGATTATCATAAATGTCACCCTAGCGTATACATAAACACTTGCAAAATTACACAAATAGATAAAAGGAGCCCAATAATCTTAATTATTTGGACATTACTCATTTAACTGACAATGTGGAATATGTATCTAGGCTACTCGTATGAATGGTAGTAGTTTAAAGCTGTGCAAATATGACAAGGCAACGAACCTAGACACTGCAAATATCATTATTTCCGACGAAATTATTTGAATTCTTGACGGAAAATTATTTAAATGGTAATATAAAACATTTTATTGTACAGATCAGATAAATTATAACAATGTTACTAATTTCGAATATAGGAGTGCTATAATTTATTTTTGTTTGTTTTTTGCCACTCCAAAAGTTTTAGAACTTTATTGTAAAAATTAACCTAAATGCAAGTAATGTCAAAAGCGTTAAGATAGATAAATTTCGCATTAAAAATTAATATGATCTCATAGGGACCATTAAATTAATATATAACACACAATATTGAATTTTGTTAATGTTTCAGTCATATAACCAAAAGCTCTTATTATAAACAATAATGCTACATACATGTTATATTATTATACTTAACTGGTATTTGTAACACACTTTGAAACTTGAATCTTAGTTTTACAAAGGAGATTTTGGATTACTCAATAATCGAAATAATAAATAAATTTAAGGAGCATGTAAGATACGAGAATCGGTTTTGTAATGTCTTTGGGGTATCCATAAATACAACCAATGTGCCACTAATATCATTCAGAAACAGAAGGCGCCAGATAATAACTGAAATTAAGTCTATAGGGTCTTTTGTATAATATGTAGTAAGAAAATTTGAATTAAAAATAAAATAACTTTAAACTATTTGGCATTATGTATTAATGTTTGTATTAGTTTTCATTTACTTTGTCACAGTATGATGATAATGATAATCTATTTGGCATAACCCCTTATTAACTATTTAAGCTTAAATCGTATTCTTTATTTTGTTTTTTAAATACACTTTTCATAGACAATCTCCAGCGCCACCAAATACAAAAACTATATTTTTGTCTAGCATGTTAGTCGCGACGAAATGTACCTTATGACTATATATAATTATTAAGCTACTGAAAACAACTTCCGAGTGTTTTGCCGTCACATTCACTGTCTATATTTCCATACTTAATTTGCTGACGCTTCCTTTAGTTATCTTTAGTTATCTTTAATAAGTTAAAGAGTTTTAATTACCTTTAGAAGAGTAACAATCAACACATCCACTTAATGACAAATGCCAAACCATAGTTGTAGTGGTACTATGACATAAGAACTTATGTATTGGTACCAAGAAACAAAGTCATACGATTTTTTTAAAGATAGTTACGTAAAAATTTCTTATGGCTTTGTTAATGAAAGAACTGTGGTCTTGTCATATCATGTGTTTCATATAAAGCGACTTATATTACAATTTGCCTAAAGCCTTTACTTAAATGTTGCGCTTTGTCAAAAGAGCGGCAACCAATAAAATTTAATTTATTTAAACAATTTGTGCAAAGAGTAGACGCTCCTAGGACTTGTCCATTTGTCCCTTGTGCACTTTAAATCGACACATATTATTATTGCATGGGTGTCCTCTTTTTGTGGGTGACGTAAGAAGCGAATAAGAAAACAGTCTTGAAACTATCATGAAAAGCTCCGGGAGAAAACTAGGCGACAAGGCTTTACACCCGCAGTGTTCTATCTCCCGGAGAGGAGAAAAGTAGGTTGCGGAAGCCCGTTTGCCTACGCTGAGTAACGCCATATGTTACACCATAGGTTACCGGCACTGCGCTGACAAACACGCCTGCCCCTGGCCAGAGTGGGGAATATGGGTAAATTCGCTTATTACGGCTGAACCAAGGATGTGATAATATATTTGTAACAAAACCAGATCATCAATACATCGGCCTATAACTTTTACAAAGATCGTACTGAAAATATCTATATATAAAGCATAATCACACATTTTACTTTGTTTGGCCTCTTATACAAAAGCAATATCATAATAATCAAACTTGTATTGATGACAACATAGGAGCGCCTACTCTTTCCTGCTTAGAATTAATAAGACCATGGAAAGTTACAATGCAGAATCAGTAACTCTGAACAAGATATAAGACATCGAGATCTACAAAATTATTATGTTTTTTGCCACTTTAACGTTTAACAAAATATGTACTTAGGTAATTAATAGTGTAATTTGACATTTATGTTTTAAAAAATTTAATGGTCCGTATGTTCTTAAGTTACTTATATGATAATAAATACCAATTCATCATTTTACTAAATTGTTTAAATTTTCATTGGTATGTAGGTAGTTATTTTATTTTCGTCAAATTGGTGAAGTGGTTATTCCTAAAATTACACCTTATTAATCTAATACTTATTAATCCCTGTTAACATTTTTTTGTACAAAATCATTACTTAACAATATTTGCGATAACAAAATTCGTTCGAAACTTAAATACAGTCTTTAAAAAGTACTTTAAGTAATTACTTTTTAGTTCATATATTAAAAATAAAGATATGCTTTATTTTTCGTCGACGCCTGTAATGAAAACTTAACAGCAAAACACTCTAGCGCGCACGTTGGAGTAGGATCATTGCCAAATTTTATACCCTCGTCTTGACTTATGATAAAAAAAGTATACCTAGTTACACGGTACTGTAATGCACAAAAGTACTGTATCGGCGTAACTAGAGGCTATGCGTCCATACGTACATCTTCATTTAAAAAGTTTCAAATAACGGCTGTTTACCTCTGTAGGTAGGCAGAAAATCAGAGATTAAGGATTTTTATTTACCACTTAACCTGTTTATGATAGCCAGAGCTACCGCAAACCACTATTTGCCTCTTCTGTAGAAAGAACCTGACGGGCCTAATCGCCAGGAGACAAGAAATGCTAAGAATCTTCAGAAGATTCTTAGCATTTCCAGTCTCCGTCATATCAATGGACGCCAAACAGTACCATTTACCGTTTTCGTTTTGGCGTTTACACACGGCCTTAGAGAAATAGCTAGAACCCAAATATGTTAGTACCCCGGGTTATTATTAGTGTCCAGCTTATATTTACTTTAACTGTCTACTGGCTATACCAACAATTAAATTATAAACTTGATAATTAAGTTACACAATTAATTAATAAATTATAAACTTATCAATTAATTGTGTAGCCAGACCGTATTAATTTTTATTTAAGTATTTAAGGTTATCGAAATATAAGATTTTTATTTTAAATTCGTTTAAAATGGTAAAAAGGATATTACTTACTAAAACCATTAATAAATCTTATATTAAGGAAATTTGTAAATTATAATGCCCTAACTGCGGAAATGTGCCAAAAATGTGTCTTGTTGAGAGTAATTTAAAATAATATTATCTGTTTAATGATTTTATACATTTTCTTGTTAAAATAATATTATTTATTCACCAAGCTGTAAACGCCATTCTATATTTACCTTTTACTCTAAACCATTCACAGATATGAGAAGAAGCTGATATAGACGGCTAGGCTACGTTACTATTTTTGATTTTCAAACAAAACCAAACAGCAAACTTGATTGAGATACTGACTGTTTATTTAAAAAAAAAGGTTCTTTTTTCCTTTTCTTTTGTCTGCTTTAACGATACCCACGGGAAAAGACGGCGTCGAAAAGATTATTTTATGTCATATCAAAATTTTAAATGTGATTATGACATCTAAAAACGATTGATGATAATTAAAGTTTATATATTTTCTCAAATGTTCTTAAATTGCACGGAAACATATTATCTTAAGGAATAAAATTTAAATAAATTTTCGTTTCCTATTCATCCAGTGTCCTAGCAGGCGGGCTCTATAGATCTAAGTAAGGTATTTACACTGGATAATTTATATCTGTTATACTTACCTCCTCCCCGGTTCCGGCACCGAGTCGAATACCTTTCTGTAGTCTATCCAGGGGGCAGAGAAGTTCTGACGGTTGCGTTTAACCACCTTCCCAATGACCACGTCGATGAGGAATGGTTCCTTGGTCCCGCGACCGCCGCTCCGACATCCATTCTGAGCGCGCGACATCACTCGATTTATATCAAGGTTTCGGGTGATTTTCACTCTCAGAATGGACGTCAGTGTCCTATATATGGTGGGTAGACACGTGATGGGGTGGTATTTACGCGGATCTGCGGTAACCTTATCTTTAGGAACCAAATGAGTGACCCCAGTGGTGAAGAGATTCGGGAGCGACTTTCTGGTGGAGAGCCTCTTGGAACTTCTGGGAGAGCACAGCGTGACACACCAGGAATCCTTTTAACTAGTAGTGATGTAGGCTGTCGAGTCCCGGACTTTTCAAGTTCGAGACCGCTTTAGTGCAATGGCGACGGGGTCCATATGCGTAATACCTGCACACCGACTCTCGGCAGCTTCTGTCCAAGGGTTCTCACTGGAGTATGCGGGTTCTAACCACAGGCTCCACATATTCCAGGTCTGTCCAATGATTTGTAGTCTCTTCTGGTCCTCTGGAAGAGACGATTCTGGTTAAACCCAGCTGACCTCTCGGTAAATCGCCGAATCCGCTTTCAGCTCATCGAATGATGGGGGAACAGCCTCACGTTGTAGTCGTTCGAGTTCGGCATCATCGATTATTTTCGAGCGTACCGAACTCGGTCTGCCAGGTTTTGCTCCGTGACAGTAATGGAAGGCTCCAGCTCAGCAAAATAGCAGTGCATCCTGGCTCGATATGCTATTCCTCTTATATATTAGTTATTATTACTCAATAAATAACGTGTTACGCGTAACCTATTTCGTGTTTAATATTTATACTATGCTTATTCAATAATATAATGCTAACTAATTTGTATTTAAATTTCTTGATTATGAATATAGCCATTATTCTCATGAGTATTTATTAGTTCAAATTGCAAGCAGACCGTAGTATTCACTGCATACACATGACCACAGGTTGAAATTGTAGTCGCTTAGATTGAGGGGGTTCTTGTGTAAATATTGGTTACGATTTAGATTGAAAATCAAATTTCACGATCGCAGACAAGCACTCTGACTACCTGAACCATGCAGCCGTCACTATATCTATATATATATATAGATATTTATTTACTGTCTATACTCAGACCGTAATTGTTAAATCCAACACAAAAGGGAGAGCCTTTTCTCGCTTAATTTTTTTATAATATCCAAAGGAACTAATAATTTTTGTGTGTTTTGTTGAACTAGACAAAATTCATTTTGACATTTGAAGATATGATCAAAACAAAGAACAAAGACAACCATAATACACCATCTTCCGAAGATCAATAAATTTGCTTAACAAAATTACTAGCATGGAATTTATAATTCTGCAGACAGGTAATTTGTTCACTGAGTAACTACGTGGTCATCATTTCTCGAAACGTAATAATAGGGAGTATGGTATTGTGTTAGTTGGAAAATACAATCATATTATTAAGTGTAAATCTCACTTATATTCCACCCTGCTCACTATCGATGAGGCTCTGGCGATCGACTGATGGCGGTAAATTCTTTCTAATATATCCTAATATCTACCCAAATACTACCACCTCACCAACCCATCTGGCCAATGTGTGTAAATTTCTTTAATTCTGCATTGGACTTATATAGATTGACGAAGAATAGTAACACTTGAATCAGTTAAAAATATTGTCTTATTTGCATTCTCATCGAAACTTCAGTAACAGATTATTATGTTAGATTCCGTGTGGCAACCCCAAAATAATGCACCCTTTCTTTTACTTGTCGTTGCTACATTGCAACCCGCAATTATACAATAGTGTAGTCACTCATCATTCGTTCGTTTAAACTGATACTCCCCGGTGATTTTGAGATCGAGGAAAGAGGTATCTTTTGGTGGGCATACTGGTTCAATACTTGGAGGAGGCACCTTGTAATGAAGTGCAGTATAGTTATGATTGGTTAATTAATAGGAAGATTGCTATTTTTTAAATGAACGAAATAGTAAAATATGTTAAAATGAAATGTTTGTTTTTCCGTTATGAATCCCTGGACTTGAAGTAGTGACTGTATTATAAACTGTAAATTATCATTGTTTCTGTAACATATTAAAATGCATGTCTTTTTTTAAGAAACAGTGTAATTACAATTTAAATTATTTATATATATTTATTGAAATCTGTGCTATTAATTAATTTTATTCGAAATGGTATTATAAATTATTTTCATAAAAAAAGACTATTGAGTAATGATATAGATAACTTAAAATATTTTTCCAATACGACGTGAGGGAAATATCGAAAGCGGTGCGTAAGTAGGCCGTTAATCCCACCCATATTGAAATATCTGCGACAGTGTTTACGAGGGATGGATGATCCGTTTTTATTGAAACATCGTCTTGCATGGAGATTGGTAGAAAAAGCGATGTCAGGGGAACGATCCATATTATAGTGTTTACTTATACCCTTTTTATAGCCACAAGAAAAACGTTATGTATTTTTCAAGCGCATATAGTTAGTATATTAAACTAACCTTCCTGCTTACATAATTGGAAGATCAAGTCTTAACCTAGGCTAAAAACGGATCGTGGGCTGCAAAATAGGGTGAACACATCCTGAGCTTGACTGTTACTGATCTGATTTGAAACATCCAGGTAGAAAAGAAGCACGTTAAGCCGATGCACCTTGGGCATCAATCAATAACTTGTTAGCTTATGGCTAACCAGATGTATCTATAGTATCTAAAAGTATTCCTCTCATACGCAGAGCTCCTAGACGGTAGATGTACTAGAGATCCTATTACTACAGACAATAGGCTGAAATGATGATGATGAAACATTATCTTTTGATCAAGAGTGAAAGTCTCTGCCAATTCGATGATTATGGATTATTTTTTTTACCTATTTATTGACCCTCCGTGTGCCATCCGTGTAACGATATAATTTATATTTCTACACTTCAAGAAATCAAGTCTCACAGTAGTTAGTAAATCATAACTCCTTTTAGATTCCGATAAAAATTAGTACATATGTTGATCAGGGTCATAAATATACTATATTTCAATTTGTCCAGTAGAATTTGCGTGACACGCGAACACCGACACAGGAACAATCCAAAAATTACTGAATTACTTTGACAACACCTTTTGACAATACCTTTTGACAATTTTTATAATATGACAAATAAGCCGTTAACAAAAAAAAAAGAACGCATGAAGAGAAAATATTATGCCGCAATCACAACGCGTAAAACGAAGTGTCAAACGCTTCGCACCTTTCACGCTGCTGTCCATCACTGAACTGTGTATTTTTATCTTGCATTTTTCGAAATGGCTGTTCGGTCGGAAACCAAAAGATTTTCAGGGTCCCTTGCGACTGTGAGACGAGGTGGCGGAAATTCCGTCACCACACGGCGACATTTTTCATTTATTTTTTATTCCCTTTACGCGTTAGTTCAAACATTAAACAATTTCCTTTTATGTATTATTTTCCTGTTGCTCTTACGATGAAAATGGTTAAAAGAAAGAAAAAAGCTCGCATATAGAAATAATATATTTTAGATTCAAAAACATTTATACAACTTCATAAAAATAAATCAAGGTAGGTTGGTGTACAGAAACATCCATGTTTTCCGTTCAATTGACATTTACGGCGACGGACAAAGTAATGGTTCGTTAATTCTCATATTGTTGAACATTTCTATCGATTTAGCGAGCATTGTTGTTACGATTCGTTGTAATAAATTTAATTCCTTTGTTCATTAATAATAATAAATCGTAACTTACTTCAATAGTGAAGAAATTTAGCCATTTCTTACATATTGTTGTTTAGATAACATTACCGAGTAGATATAACAAGACAACGCTTTGTATATCATCCAAAAAATACATGCTAGTTTATATGTCTGTGCATACTTTAGCAAAAATTACTTAATACCAAACGAAGAATTCCTAACCATATATTTAAATTTTTTTTAAGAAATTCAGAGATACTCGGCGATCTATGGAAAGTATTATGCTCGATGTTTCTCGGGGAGATAGAATCAAAGATAATATATTTAAAAATTACATATAAGAAAGAAGAATTCTCGTTTTATAGTGGAAAATTGGAATTAGGAACTGCAAGGTATAAATTTAATTTGAACATTCATATGAGTAGGCGACGTTGAAGCGAAAACTTTGGAGAACAATCTCTTCTACGACATTCTATTTAATAAATTTTATTTAAAATAGCATAACGTTACTAGCATCATTACGTAACTTCCGCATACGTATATTTCGGTTTGTTCTCAAGGTATAAACTACTTCGTCGGGTTGCCTGAGGCATTAGAATGTGGGTTTTCTAATTAGTGCGCCAGCCAACTTTTTTCTCCATATTACTCGTGCAAAATCACGAGTTGGTTTTTACCTTAAAAGATCATCCAAGTAATACATCTACCTATTCCTCTTTTCCATTTTCTTTATTATATTTTTTTCAAACAAATATTCAGTAATTAAAAATGGTACTTAGGCACATAGGTATTATCTTAAATTGGGTTTGTCGGCTCTAATGACTCGCAGCAGTTTATGTATGTATGATTGACTCTTACCCGGTAACATAACCTTTCAAGAAATACACAGCGGCTTGTTATGGTATTAATGAACACGTAATGATAGTTTTCTAAGATAGAGTCGCAAACGCTCGATAACGTCTGGTCAGATAGTTACGGGAGTGTAATTTCAAGAAAATGAGTACTTATATCTCGACGTGTTGAAATAATTGAAATTTTATTGTTATTGATAAATTTGCAATCACTGTTGATAAAACTTTTTTTCAGTTAAATTAAAGTTGGCATCTAGTAATAAAAATATAAAACTTTTCTCAAATATAATAAATTTAAGTGAAGATCAAAAATATGAGCATAACGGCACTATATAAGTAGCACTGGAAAAGAAAAATAGGATTTTGGACAATTATCGAAATTGAAGTAAATGAATGATGTTAAATTAATGAATGGAAATTCTTGATTTGACGTAAGAAAGACATAATATAAAGGAATACTTGGATGATAATAACCCCAGGGAATGAGTTTATCGCTCCCGTTTCTAGAAAAAATATTGTAATATTAGACAATGAAAACAGTAGTTTTTGAAAAAAAATTCGAACAACGAGGATACCTACAGAGTGTCTTTCGCGTATTTCTTCTCCGTCAGAGGAACCTTATAAAAAAGACATGAAATGAATGGACGTGTAGAACTAAAATTAAAGGAAAGGTAATCCGTGGAAAAAAAATAATGGTAGCCACTAAAGTGGAAATAATCACAATAACACCGTAACAAGAAGAAACTCGTGGCAAAGCTCAAAAGCTCAAAGGCTCGAAAATGTCTTACTTAAACAAAAGTGTACGATACAGGCCTTTGATTCTGGTCATAGAACCCATAGCTTGTAACAATAGTTTCAAAATTAATCAGCAGCAATCCCATCCCGACTAAAAATATCAATGCAATGATACTTTTTCAAATTCATCTTCGGAACATCGTCATGGCTACATTACTCGATATTCTACAATATATGAGACTTTAAAATTTACTAACAGTTCTTATTTGGTAAAACTTAAAAAACAAATTGTAGTGTAACAGAGCACATGTAAGAGTCACATATATTATGGAAATATTTTAAAATTATCGTAAAAATTCTCATGCAAACTCGTCCTGTATGTGTCGTAATTCCAAATCTTAATAGTCAGTCCTATAATACCTAAGATGACCGCATTGATGACGTATGCTCAGCGGTGAAGCAAGGGCCGGATCAACCGCCTGATAGGAGGGCTAGTGCTTCCAAGTGCTCGTTGTTCTGACAGAGTCGTTACCGAAGTAGGGTTGGAAGCGTTTGTAAGTAGGTGGCCTCTGTTCTTTTGGTGCTCCTTGTCTGTCTTATTAGGAAGGAGAAAGTTGTAAAAGAAAAGAGAAATGAAGCCGGTTCTGATGGGCTAAGGATGAGTCAGTGTTCCCCGTGGCCCTACATTTACAATATCTGTGAAAAGTACGTAGATAAAAGTACGTATTATTAAAACTAAGAACTTTAATTTTTGATATCGTTATGGTCATAATCTGAAGCAATGAGCTTTGTATTTGATTGTGATTTACTGTTTTCAGCACGTCGTAAGCATAGTTGTTTATTGGCAATATTCATCAAAGTCAGTGTCCAGTGCAAACGTTTTGGATAATCTACTTGCGCATGATATTTCCTAATTAGTGTTAGGAAAATGACGGCCCGATGAACAATGTTTAAATACTATGATCAATTATTTTCATCAATTATTTTTATAATTAATAAACTCTTGTCACAGACAACAACCCATATTTATTTTTCTTTTACATTAGCATATCTATTTTGTCTGCTGAATATACGCTATCCCAAGAAAGCTTTAGGTGAAAGCGCCGATATCCATTACCAATCTATATAACCTAGAAATCGTACAAACTGGTGATTGGGAACAGTAAATTACAAAGGATTTTCTGCCATCAGTCAGATATTTGTTTGGTAGGTAGCATGCACCACAACCAGATGAGATTAATATTTGAAAAAATCAGATTATCCGTATTTCACCATCATAATAATTACAGCCTTTTCATTGCTAAACTAGGCTGCCACCATAAATAAATCTGGCGCTGTCACTTCACCTGTTTTTATAACTACGGCATCCTGTATCCAAAAACCTTTTTTCTGCAACTACATAGCCGGCCTATTGAAACTTCAGGTTGCTAATCCTCAAGCTATAGCGGTAAGATTAGTTTTGCTGCGGACATCATTGTTGCAGATTCTATCTCACATAACCATTTCCGTAGCCTCTCCGTTTTTAGTATTTTTCGTAGTGTTTTTGTTATTTTCATAAACTATAAGTAGGAAAAAAAACTAACGTTATCTATTTTTTATTTCTCTTGGGACAATATTTAGAACCACGCGAGTGAACCCGCGGGTAGCCGCTAGTGTTATATTAAATTCGTGACTGCTGTATAACTCTATGCTGACTCAAAAAAAATGGTGTCTAGGATGTAGTTCGGAATTAATTCAGTAGAATTTTAAATCAAATTCTTAGTAGTAAAATCTAAAAACTTAGATGTACTCGTACAAGTGTTACAAAGCATTTATAAGTGTCTTGAGTTATTTTGAACATTCCATCGAGCAATAATGTATTTAAAACTATAAAAAAGTAGTATTCCTGTTCTTAAAAAGTAGTTAAAGTACTGTTTATGTATGTAATTTTTAAAACTAATATTTATATATATAAAGCTATAAACTATAAGTGTCCAGTTTTTTTTTAATCACTAACTAAAAATATTAACATTTCCAAAGCGAAACTAAATTTAAATGAGAACTATTTTATTGATAAAGATGGTTAGTTTTAGATTTATTTTCAAACCAAGCATACCACTGCTCGACCTCAAGATATTGTGAGCACATTCTGCGCAGATCGGACTAATATTAATAATTGAAAGTTGAAGGTAGCCCGAGTTGACTATGACATTTCGACGTTTAACCTTTCAGTCCCCCCGTGACCACGGCTGCTGTAAAGCTCTCGAAACGTCGAGAATACAAAAACAAAAATTAAACGCGTTAAAATCCGTAAATAATAGTTTCATTTCAAACTATTTTATAGTTTTAATGTCTTGGGTAATTCCAATGTTATGTTGAATGTTGAATAAGTCCCTGGTTCGAATTCTGTGTTGCTTATGTTAAGAGATTAGTTTTCAAAGTTGTAAGTTGTAAATATAAAATACATGATTTGCAAAATATGTAAAATTATGAATAGCAAAATAATATAAATATAAAGAACCGAGTAAGGTTCTATTTAATTATGTTCTTGCTGTTTCATTTAATCTGATTAGGCGAAAATGTGTTTACTATTCTTCTAAATATTAACCTCGTAGTTAATTAACAATCAATCTTAGACGAAGTCGAAGCACAGAGATAAGCGATTAAATACCTAGCTGTAATATGTTGCCCATCTGTCTGTCTGACTAGTTATGGCCTTACACGCATGTTTCAATAAGTCGCAAACCACATAGGCGTAAAAGATAACGTTATGCATATGAGAGTCATAGCTTTCATATATTTTTTAAATATAAGTAGGCAGTAGTTTAACTACAACTTGTCCAAAAATATCATGATGGGACGTGTGGTTGCGGCGTAAGAACCTGGCAACACGGCTTATTTTTTATTGGGGTGACAAACCTACAAACAGTCTACCCGACGGTAAGTATCTACTGGTGCCCATCGAGACATGCAAACAAATTCAATTGAAGAAGGTTAGAGAGGCGTTATCACCCCGTGTGGACTATGATGGAATGCCTTACAGACCGTAATTATATTAGCAACTTTCTTTTCACAACATTTCACACAACATAACAGTAACTGCTATTTGGCGACAGAAGTGGGTAAGAGTGTGGTACCTACCCAGACGACGCCTAGGCAGAGAAAAAGTGCCTCTTATTGCTTTCAATCTACCGTAGAGGTGAAACGACAGTTGCAAAAGCCCGTTTGGGCGATGTTAAGTCGTACCAAATAGTAATTCGTAAATATCTGCCTACCTACCTACATGAATTTTAAGCGTGGTAGAGCCAAGCGGCTTTAGCTGCTGCTAGAATGGGCCGGCTCGACCGGATTGATACCACGGCCTTGCAGAATACCGGCGTGAAGTAGAGGCATCTTGTGCTTCAGCGTTCGTTCGGTGAGTGAGGTAACCGGAGGCCCACATCCCCTCCCTATTACCCTCCTCTTCCCTCCCATCTCCCAAATATCCTTAAAGACCGGCAACGCACTGCAGAATCTATGGTGTTGCAGAAGTATGTGGGCAACGGTAATCACTTACCATCAGGTGAACCGCTTGGTCATTTGTCGTCTTTTCTATAAAAAAAATGAATGACGAGCTGTTCTTGTAAGCACTTATCTTCATGGGTATATTTCATGTTCAAACGACTGTGTGGCTTACTGGTAGTTGTAATATATTGCAGTTGTACTAAGCTATGTGTCCAGGAACAAATCCCAGCCAGAGACAAGCGCTACTTGGGATATGGGAAGGCAAAGAGGAGTGAGTGCCTTACATACGGTAATATCACCTACGTACATCAACATAACTGCTCAACAACAACTGGTGTTGCGGACGTCGTGGGAAGTTATTTAATATGCCCCGTCAGACCGTGCTGCCTTTCCATAGTCCTGCGAAGTGGACCGGAAAGGACAGTAATTTTTAAATGAGTTTTTCGCCATCAACCTGTAGTTGGTTACACCCATGGGATAAAAGAGGTAGCAAGATTTTCTATAGTAAATTAAACCTTATCAAGTTCTTAATTGGGAAATAATTTCGACATTTTGTTTAATTATATAATTTCCAATATTCATGTTTGTAATGATCGTCTAATATTTAATACTTCAAAAGCAAATTTCTGCTGTGCTTTCAAATCAACCAATCATAAATGTTGTTCATTTGAATAGAAACGAAAACATGAACATTCATATGATTATACGCTTCTTCTGATTATCATCATTAGCCTTTCATGAGTTGTTTTGATAAATTCAAATTTTAAAGTACTCGTCGTCGTACTCTAAAGTAAATTAATAAACAAAAATAAAATTTACGTATGTATATTGAGATATTTTTAACAATACATTATTAAGATTTGTATTTCAACATCAATATATTTTAGTCCATTGTTGAACATAGGTCCTAGACCTACTTCCAAATAAGCGCAATATTGATAGCCAAAGTAGCCAAGGTAACCGGTATATAAAGTTAAAGTAATAAAAATTACTTAGATTCTCCATTTGTGCCCATTTAAAAAAAAATTAACAATTAATAATTATTTATAAACTTTTACTGCATTTATGGATTATAAGTGTGACTAATACAATTTAATTTGCAATAAAATATTCTATAAAGCGACGTAATCTTAGATATTATTTGGCAGCTTCGGTTCTTAAAAATGTCACTAGTCGGAATCATTTCCTTATTAACTCAATAGTAGATCAAGCGCTTGTTTGTAGCCGATTTATAAAGATCTTACTTAAGATATTCATAATTATACTAGAATTAACATAGGTACATTTTTAATAACCATGTAATTTTTAAAAGAACATATATATTGGCTTTCCATCAATACAGCATTGAATTTAGGCCCCTTCAATTTTCCAACACTTCTCGTCAAAAGCAAATTGGCTTTGTTAAGATTGTTACGCGGAACGGCAATTATTTTGTATACTGTTTAAGAGAGAAAATCCGCGCCTTCACTCCGATGCGTAATATTAAAAATATCGCAGTGATGCTATAAATTTAATTCAATTTCTCGTTTCTTATTACATTCTTTATTGTTTCATTGTTTCACTTTACTCGCTCATTTATACAAATACACATATATTTCTCAGCTATGCACGATACGATATTGTCTCTCAATCTAGTTCAACATCGTAAATTAATCAAAATTATATGAATACATGACGATCTATATTCATTCAGAAAACACTTAAATTTAACTTATTCATGAAATAATTAATAGTCTTCATGTAGAGCTCGCAGTAACGGATCATCGCGTCTCGTCAGGTAAGTACGAGTATAAAAGTTGGCCTTATATTAAGAGTTATGATAGATTTCTTATTAAAAACTACAAATAATTACAAACTGCCTACATACTTTTAGGACTTGTAATAATTTTGACTCTTTAACTACTATGGTACATATTTTGGCTTAAAAAAAAGTAAAAGAAATGTAAGTGTGTGAGTCAGGGTGTATTTATCTGGGAAAATCATTAGTCGATATGGCAGCATCGCAGTCCGATGTACCCTCCGCGACTCTGACGAGACCACACCGCTGATGAGGCCGTGGTGGGGCCACGGGAGGAGAGAAGTGTTGGTATAACGATGAGCCGTTCTCCCTTCCTTCTGCGGCCGAAATGTGGTCGGCGGCAGAGCCATAGAACAGGTCCACCGTGGAGTACCGAGAAGGTCGACGAATAAAAGCGGCAGCCTTCACGATCCCCATGGCCTGTGGGTGGTCGAAGCGGGTTTGGAGGCTGAGTAGGTAGGCGCGATGGTGTTCCGGTGCATCTAGCCAGGACGGCAGGTATGTGCTAGATATTTCACCATTAATAAAAAAAATCAATGTTGATAATTGCCAGAAGAGTAAGGTACCATTGTTGAGTAGTTGATGGGATGAAACTCTGGTATGCAATCCCAGCGTACTATTTTCCAAGTTACTAGTATCTTTTTTCTTCGCACCATGTAGTGCTAGATATTTCAGCATTAATAAAAAAAATCAATGTCGATATTTGCCAGAAGAGTAAGGTACCATTGTTGATTAGTTGATGGGATGAAACTCTGGTATGCAATCCCAGCGTACTATTTTCCAAGTTACTAGTATCTTCGCACCATGCAGTGCATTCTGTATGCTCTTGTACTTTTACAAGTTTATAAATTATGGTAAGCAACTGCTTTACCTTACCAGGTAAAACTAATAGGTAAATAACATACTACAGATATGAGATCACACTAATCACACAGATTTACGAAAAAAGCGGGTGGTTAATTATTTTTTGTAAATGTAGATTAATTGAAATTTTTCATTTATTTTATTGAAACTATATCCATATTTTTATTTAAGGAATATATATAAAATAATGATTTCTTGTATTTACGTGAACACTACACATTTCCGCGAGAAAAGATCCATATCTTGTCACCAGCGTCTACGACCAGTCGTAGATATCTCATATGTAATTCCCTTAAAATAAATCGTAAATGGCATAAAGATAGTCGTCTCATAGAGACACGTCCACACAACTTACTGAATTCAGCTGCTTTCTAATGCCGCCTCGGCTCTGGTCAAAGTAAATCCAGTTATATAAAGTCGCCGATGTATCCATGCAACTAGCGTCCTAATAAAGATACATGTAAAGATTTTGTAAGTACGTAATAAGTTACACAATACACACTTATCACCTAATTTACTCATAAATGAATTAATAACTTTGTACACATCTAAACAAAACAATGAAAACTTCTACTTCAGAAGTATTTACCCTGTAAAATACTTGTCTGGCTTTTTCTTCAAAATAAGTACCGGCTGATTTGGAGGGTGAATAAAACTTTTTTATTTTAAAGTAATGGGATTTCATTGTAGGCTTTCATAAACAAATTTAACTGGTACATATTTTATCGTTTAAAACCCCGAAACGCTTTTTTGAATGCATGAATGTTTAAAGACTAAAAAAATGGGAATTCTTTGGTATATTCGTATTATTATTATAAACATTTAATTTTCGTGTTAACGCCAATTGCTAGCTATCTAGGTGAGCCGTTGAAAAAGTAAAATAGCTGTCGGAATCCACTAGTATAGCGAATGCGACGTCTGAATACGGCGCTAGTGATGCGATACGGCTAGAGTTGCCAGGCGTGAACAACTCGTTAAAGTTCATTTTAGTGCCATGAAAGGATGGGTCAATACGTGTTTAGACGCTTAAAACTTTGTAAAACAAGAAATTTAATATTATCATTATATGTCACCATAATATATTAAAATTTTGTCGGTTGGTGAACGCGTGATTTAGTAGTTAACGTACTTGACTGGATTCAGTCATGGGTTACAATCATAGCTGGAATCAATATGCATAACACAAATTATGTTACACTTATATTTTATTTACTGTACATATCACTCCATCTTACATTTTATCTCACAGCTTCTGATATGGCAAGAGATAGACATATAGGACGTTTTTACACGCACACTTGCACCATATCATGGGTGTAAGAGGCAATGATTTCATATTTTCCTTCAAAAAGTCATCCTTACCTGCATTTCGTGTATTTCAAGACCGCTGCTGAACAAAGGCCACCTCTTTGCTATAAAGCACGGTCCAGAAAAACGACTCTACCAGCTTTCCGTGCAGACCTCCATTGTGGGGATCATTTTAAACGTAGTAGACCCAAGCGGCGGCTTTTGCTGCTGCTCGGATGGACCGGCTCGACCGTGTTGGTACTACGGCCTCGCAGAATACCGGCGTGAAGTATCTTGTGCTTCTGCGTTTCGCTCGGTGAGTGCGGTAACCGGAGGCCCACTCCCCCTCCCCATTCCCCTCCTCATACTCCCTCCCATCCCCCAAATACCCTTAAAGGCCAGCAACGCACCTGCTGCACCTCTAGTGTAGCCGATGAACGTGGGCGGCGGTAATCACTTACCATCAGGTGAACCGCTTGCACGTTTGCCGCCTTTCCCATTAAAAAAAATCTCATATTACGTTTGCATTTGCTAGGTCGTCACTCGAGAACTTCTTCTTCTCCAGTTTTGCAAAAATACAAACCATTTTCAGATCTGGTTGGCTGGCATCTAATCCTTCCTCTGATCTTATCGCAAGTATCGGTAAAGTAAAGACGAGCGAGTGCCTCTGTGTGACATACGATAGTTTTCGGAAGTTGTCAACGTGGTCATCACAGCAGCAATTTTTCCATGATCATGAAATTTTTCTGGCCTTATATCTTTAGCTGGATGATGGTGTACTTATGTTGACTGGAAAAAAAACATAGTTTTACTGTATTTATAGACTATTTTTTAATCAAAATAGCTTTTAAATTATTTAAATTTTACCTTGAAATGGAAGGTACTAAATCAATGCTACTTTGCCTATGAACAAACAAACGCTTATCCGACGACCCATTAATATTCATCGAAGAAGGGTTTCCTCTTTCTGACCGGATTGTTTAACCTCTTCGGTCAATTTGACTTCCGCTCACTTCTTCGGCGATTTATAGAACTTACGTTAAGAAAGTTGTACTTGACGTAACTTACGAAACCGGTAATAGCTGTTTTAATCGTGTTAATTTTTAAAATGTTAATTATTTTGCGTCATTTACGCAATCAGTAATAAAGCTGTATTTACCAGTTATAAAAGGGAATATATGGTAAATTTATTTTTCTCTAAATATCAACCTCACCTGCACGTGGCGTAATATCCAGCCGAGTTTACCGAGCCCAAACCCCGCAGAGTGGTGGTGGAGAGAAGCATCACTAGTTCGAGGTTACCGGCACTGCGCTTATCAACTCGCTTGCCCTACTTGGAGAGTATGGGCAAATCTTCCAAGATGTATATGCTGGCTTTTTCAGGCGTTTTCTTGAAGAGACCTTAAGCAGTAAGCAGTATACTAAAATAAGTCGATATAGTAATAGTAGTACCACTAATAATAAACCAATTAATTGCTTCGGTGTTCAAGTTCAATCTGCTCTTTTGTCCTAAACTCTGGCTTCGATAGAAATAACGATAGTCTATATTACGCAAAGATATGTCAAAAGAGACAGTTCAATACGTACTAGGGTTTAGAGGAAGTCGTTTACATTCCACTTTCATTTACCCTACCATAAAGCACCCGTATAAGTTTCTTTTCATTTATCATTATCAACCTATTAGCAGTCCTCTCAATAAGAGAAAGTGTTATAACTGCCACGATTAGCAGGCGGATTGATGATTGTGTAGACGCCTCGCGCTTAGAAATTGCTGTTCGACATCGGTATTGTGAGTAGAGTTACGATTTTAAAAATCATTATTCCGTCATCATTCGGAAGTTTCAATGATTTCAAGGGTTTTCCACAGTCAACTCTTACGACACCTCCGAAAATAAACTAGCGTAACTCTTTAATGTACGTCAATTTCTTATCTGGATACGCCAAAATACATGTTAATATATTGTAACAAATAAATCGACATCACCGCTGCATTGTCTGTATAGTTTACCTGGAGAATTTTGAGAGCCTCAGGTGGTGCCACCTCTCGGCTATACATCACATTGTGGTTGTGAACGCGCGTCTGTGCGCGGTAGAACTTGCGTCTCTTCGGTTCGTTGCATTGCTATTTTGGCATTTCACACGTGTGAAAATGTACTAATGAACTTAAGAGCTACTGGACAATGTGTGCGCACCTGTGATATTCACAAAGATTCTTGGTCGCAGACGCAATTGGAGACCCTTCATTCGAGGAGAGACAAGGGAAGCAGACAGCTAAGTCGCATGCCATCCCGATAGTGTCGCTAGCCTCTGCACAAGTTAGTTGCCACATGTAGTCCTTCGCAGACACGCCACTATCTTTTTAAGTGATTTAACATCAACTAATGTCCCCCATGCAAGATTTAGTAATGCGAGTATTTTAATAGGTACCCAAAAAAGCTAATCTACTATATTTTTCTAATATGACAGACTGCTTAGTAGCAGTATGTCAACAAGTTAATTTTGTATAGGTCCTCCAACTTTTAACAAATCGTCACTATCGAGAAATCAATTTAGCTTTACTTCTCTTCTTCTTTTTTTCAAAGAATCTTCTTTTTGAGAAATCTTTAGCAGTCACTTTAATAGAGTTTGTAATTATTAGGACTTAAGGAAAGTGGTATTCATATACCATACTTTTAACTCACCATGATGGTCAAGCGGGTTCGCCCTTGACACGTTACATCCTATCACAAGGACTTTGGGTCTGACTTATTAGAATGTGTTTTTCGATATCAGCAATTAGAGTTATATCCGTTAGTCTGCACTACGCGTAGATGAGGTTGATTTTTCAAAGACATTTCCAAACAGTTATAATCTTTTATTACCCTTATACTCTTAAATTTAAACAACATTGTTAAATATAAGGCTTAATGTATAGTACGTTTCATAATTTTTAAATAAAATAATTAAATTATAGTTATTAAAAGCAAATGTTTATGGTTGCAAATACATAGATATTATAAAAAAGGTTTTCAACATTCTATTAATTTCTTAACTTATCTATTGATTCATTTCATTCACATACTGTAAATATTTAACGTAAATAAATTAACTCAAATAAGGCGCCTTATTAACTTGAGATCACGACAACGAGCTCAAAGGATCTGCCGTTTCTTCAATAGTACAGATCTTTCGAGTGATTAAATTTTGCATTTTGCTAATAAAATGTCTTTATTTATAAATGTGTGTTCAGAAATAAGAGTATAATGAGTTTTATGTAAAAAATATCATTTTCGAAAGACTTCGCTCCTGTGAAATTCGAGTGAATAATATAAAAGTATTACTGGTGAGAGATGTAATAAACTGAAAATTAGGCTTTTTTTCCAGTACTGGGCTGTAAAGAGGCTTGTTGCACATCCTCTGCCTTACAAGATATGTAGTTCGTATATGAGATAGGTATTGTCAATGTAAATTCAGCCCAGAAACAGAAGACGTCATGAATGCTGAGATTTTTTAAACGGAAACTACGACTGATGAAAACATTGAGACGTAATTTGAGATGAAAGTATTCTGTAAATTTTCAGTCTGGCATATTTGAGACTAATATTCTACGATATGGTTAGCTCTTGCTTTTTGGGACATACATACATAGATATTAAATAAATTCCTTCAACTGACTGTTGAGTCTAACATGCCTTTTAGCCGAATAATCAGAAACACAATTAATTTAATTTTGCATATAATTATCCGGTATTAAAATTTTGTACATTGGCAAAAAATGCAATGATCATTTTTTTTTTGACTAGTCTAAAATTGTCCCTGGCAATGTGAACGAACACGAACTAGTCGCTGTGGCATATATCAAACTATGCTTAACAAAGAGCCACATCATGCGGCTTTCTTTACTTCACGGTTGCTCGGTTGACATGTAAACGAAGTGTAGTAGAAAATGCTCTATAGTCGTATTACCGTATGCTTGGCATTTCTAACTTTGGATTGACAATCATCATATGATCTCAAATAGTCTTAGTGATATATATGGACAACGAAAATAAAATATACATATTTATAACGGCCTGCGTCTATATGTGCGTATGCATGTTTTTCCCCTGATTGATTGAGGACTTGGCACGTGAGCTCTACCTAATAGTATCTCAAGAAAAGTAACCATTCCAAGTTGCTCACTGCGGTATTGAAGAAGTGATAATCTTGACGATGGTTGTAATATCAATGCTCGAACCGCACAATATTTTGTGCAAGGTTAAGAATGTGGATTATCACTATATTAGAAATTTGTTGAAATTTATTCACAGAAGTTATTCACGAAATACAAATAAATATGTTTATTATATACTTCAATGCCTTTGACGGAATCATATTGTTTGATTACAATTAAGAAACAACCACATTTCATGACATTACTTACATCAAACAATCAGCTGTCATATCTATCTCTAGGCTATGTCAGTAATTACGAAGTAGTTTTGGCACACACAAAGCTTCATTGTTAAAGCGCCTTGTTAATTAGTATCAAAACGGTCTTACAACAATAATTAACGTTACTAACGGAATGTAAGACATTGAATCAATAAAATGATTTTAAAAATTTATGTTTTTAATTTAACCTATAAACACTTGTAAAGTTTGGTGTATGTATGTTTGCACGTATTTATTACATTTTTATTTTAGTTTTTTTAGCTAGTTACTTTTGATATATTTTCTATCAACAGACACTGATTAACAAAAATAAATATAAAATTAAAATAGTTTTTATCTATAGATTTCATTTTTTCATTTATTTATTTATCATAGATAACTAATTATTAAAAGCGTCGAGAATGTTCGATAACGTCTTGTCACCTATTATGTTACCGAATGATATGTCAAGAACAAAATATCGATTAGTCAGACGATGTTAATGAACTTTTAACGGTAAACAATCCCATAGCACATAATAACTGAAGACAGGAGTGGGATTGGAAGATGCACTGAATACACCACACGAACTCTAGTTTCAACGGCAGCAACAACAAGCGGATTTTGCGGCAAACTGCTCCTGGAAACTTTAATGGAAGGAAGAATGCGATAATAAAGAGTAAAAGAGTATATAAAGAGTAAAAGAGAAAGACAGATAACAATATGACATACTTGTAAGAAAATATTTAAAATATTTGCAGAGCCGTATTAAATGGTAATTTCAGCATTCCTTTAGGTATTGCAAGTGTGAGTACTTATGCACAAGAAAATATAAATGTAGTGTAACCAAAGCCTGATAAACATTTATCTTATTTTTTTTTTTGTATCCAATGTATATTCACAAATTTTGACATATAGTATGAGGAAACCTTCATAACTTTGTGTGCATACTAGTACAATATGTAAAATTATTCAAATGTATGTTCATGCTGATTTAACGTAAAAACAAATTGATAGACTTTGATGATGACATGCAATAACTATAGAATTTTTGTTGTTGCAACACCTATAGAATTGATGTTACAAATTTGAAAGTTTGTATTTCTCGTTCCTACGAGATACGCTTAAAGCACTGCAAGGAATTTAATTAAAGAAATGCAAATTATGGCACAGAATAGGATAAAGTATTGTTTTCAGAGTTTTCTAGTGACAAACTTGTAACTGCGGGGGCGAATGACATGGTGATGGTAAACAATAACTAATTATTTTCTTTGATTTGTAAAATATTCCCATTCTCAGATTAAATTTTTTTTTAATGCATAAAAATGTTTTATTCAACATAATTCTAAATTATAGATATATACATTACAAATACATTTTTCTTCAGTGAAATTATATACCTATTTGAAAGACAATATAGGGGAACACGTAAACTAATATTAACTAATGTAAATCTGGGATCAATTTAATCTTTATTTTTTTATAATAAGGTTTTTCAAACCTACATGAGTACATGAATTCTAAAATTCAATCAAGCAAAATCGCGGGCATTGTTTTACAGCATATCTCAAAACGTACTAAATTAATTTTAAATTCTATAAATTTTCGAACTTATCATTATCATATCTAAATACTTTTAGTGTTCTATTTCACGTAATTCTTCTTGAATTCATTGTCGTGATCATTGAAGTGATCGGAAGCGACTTGAGGTTTTCGCGAAATTCTGATACATTGTCATATCATCGCAGTCCAAATATGAACCGTATACAAAGTTTCTGAATTCGCTCAAGTTTATTAAGTTACTTAATCAATCTCATTAATATCAAATCATCGTTTAGATTGAGATAGCATGTATCAGCAAAATCGAGAAAAGGTAAAAAGAGAGACTGTGCAAGCTTCAGTTTAGTTGGTATGTGTAGAAAATTGTTTAATCTACGGTGAGATCCAACCGATAAAAACACCTCGCTTACTTGTGAGGTTCAAGACAAAAATTTGTCAAATGTAACTCCCAGGGTTTTAATATTGTCACTGTAGGAATATCAATATGTGTAACCAATTTTTGACTGCATATTATAATTACCTAAGTTTCACTTTATGTCCGTATGACTTACTCCATACTACAATTATCAAGTCAATAGTCAAGATCTTTACTCAATAGGTCTATAATTTTAGGTGAATCCGCCAATTTAGCCTGCACATATACTTGGAGATCATCAGTATACAATTGGTAGCAAAAAAATAAACGAAGCGTAACACAAACTTATGAAAATTTAAAAATAGGAGAGAAGACAATACGCCACCTTGCCGTACTCCGGCATTGATCGTTCACCAGTTATAGAGAACTAATCATCCACACACGTTGGTTGCCGGTGACCAAAAATGTAACTAGGAAACCTGTCAATCACTATATATGTTAAGAGCAGCTAAGATAACTAATAAGAGATATAAATAGACATCTTGTAAATGCATTAGTAAACACAAGGTCAACACTGTTACACACTAGTAATTCATACCAAGATGAACTCTGCCTCTTACTCGAAGTCCGTGCTCTACATACTGCTGTCGGATTGCACCTATCTGTTGCATAGGCTAACGTGTTAAACATTTGGACATCCCGAGTGTTGAATGACAGAACAAATTTGGCTTTTGAAATTGTGATTTGGATGTATATATTTGTAAAAAGAAACGGCCAAAAAATTAAAACCATATATTTTTTTTGAATTCAGTGTTAGGCGTATATAGCATTCCAAAATTCCCGATGAGCTAAAGAGGGTTGAAACTTGAAACATTTCTTAGAATTGGATGATAATGTAATAATAACTCGCTTTCTTGTCTGTTTGTGTGTTTTTCTGTTGTAGTCCTTTTTAAAAACTTGGTATGTAGTCCTGGTACAGCTTGTTTAAAACTTTCTAATAGTACAGATATTTTTAGTTGTTATTATATGGTGTTGACAAATGGGCTAATAGTCAACCTGTGGCTACTGCCCATGAACACCTGCAATTCATTTCAAGCCTTTGCTTGAGGTACCTCCTTTGAGGTAGTTTCAAGGAGGAGGAGGAACGAAACCTCTGAGGACTAAAATAAGATGCCACACAAATGCTATAATGTACTGATCCTACCCTTCAAACCAGAACTCATCACTGGTAGCACTGCTTATTGGTGGCTAAAATATGTAAAAGAGTGGCAAGGAGACGGTTTTAGGCAAAGGACCCTCATTCAGGAAAATTTTAATTTTTGAGTATGTAAACTTCTTAATAGCAAAAAAATACATTCTAAACCCTTGATGATTTACGTTTATACAAAAGTCACCTGTGCTCATGTACATTTGCCCCTTGTACTTACCTACACAGATGACTCCAAGAGCGAGAAATAACCTAAGCAACAAAAAAGTTGTGAATGAAAGAAATATCTTAAATTATTTTGTGGAGCATATGGTTCCCTTATACGCCTTTACAAGTTATGGATCGTATGTTAGTAGAGTAGTGTCTGCCAAGACAAGGCAAAGTAAAGCGATTTTTTACCTACGTAGAGTATCAACAAATTAGTTTGCCACCATTTACTGACTCGGTAGAATCTCGTCTGGGTAACGCTAAATACTTATTATTACTGTCCTAGTAGTTTTTACTAAAAATGGAACAGTGTCATCGGCGAAGGCAAGTTATCCCCATAATTGATCGCTTTTGATCTACGTTGTCAGCAAATTAATTTGCAACCATTGACGGACTACCACAAGGTTTTTCACAGTAACATAGGTAATTTATATAATATCCAAGAACAGGGTAAATTGTGCTATTATCAATCGACAGCAATCGACCGATGTAGCCTTGCGCAATGCTATTGCTATGCTCCAAGGTTAACTCGTTACTAATCAGATGCTCCATGGTAACTCTTTATTTCCTACGTGTTAAATGATCTTCATACTGTTTAGAGCCTGGCGAGCCGGCCCATTCGAGCGGTTGCAAAAGGCGCCACTTGGTGCTACCACGTATGTAAGCCTGTAATAGCCTGTGCAAATCCAGCGATGGCATAATAAAATAAGTAAAAATAATGAACGACGGGAAGCAGTGCCTAAGACGTGAAGTGTCTAATTCTGCAATTATCAACCCGTCTATCAATTATTGGGATTGCAGAAAATCCTGTTTTTGAAAAAGATCTTTCAGTAAACTGTTTAAAAGTTAGTTCAATTATAATCAGGGTGTCAATAAATAAATCCTGATGGAATGGAGCCTCATCCCCTATGCCATAAAACTTTTTCACAACCTAAGAAAGGATTTGATTTCGTTTATTGGTAACCATGTCTTTGATAAACGAAACCATGTTAAAAAATAACACGGTTAGAATGCACAAGCAAATAACGTTACACGGAATTTTTGTGAAATTGTTTGTGGCATAGCAAATAAGGCCCTTGAGCAGCATTTGGGAAACTAAGGCATATCATCTGAAGTACACCACAAATCATCAAGATAAACGTTTTTCTGCGTACTAGAGTTTTCAACGAGGGCATCAGCAGCAGAACAAGAGTAGAGACAATCGTCATTTTATTTTTGCGTTTAAAAACGTTATGTCTACTGTAATCGTAAGAAAAGCACGCTCACATGGAATTAGCTTTGCCTTTGGAGAAGAAACGTTCATATACACCTGTTTCCGCTTAAATGACAATTATAAATGATAATGTTAAATTGTAAATATTTTATATAAAATGTCAATAATTTTTCTGTTTCACTATTGTTTTGATTGTCTACTAGTTAGCAATTCATCGTTCGTTTTCAAGTTTATGGCATATACGAGTCCGATTCAACAAACTGAATAGTTAGCATTGAAGTTTAGAATAGCAGGAACTGACATCGCTCCTGTTTGTTTGCTTGAGAATGACAGCATTTACATATTGTATCTCTCGTATATATTGATTATATTTTGGTAAATATAGTTATTAAATGACGTTAATAATAAATTATATTCTTCCTTTTGAAATAACATTTGAAATAATGATGTAGTAGACTTTCGGTCTTCTTGGTAGATTTTTTTCAATAATATTATGAAGTAGCTGTGCTCGCGATTTGAAGCTTCGTAGTGTTCGACAAATGATGAAAAAACCATTCTGATTATGTCAGACCAAAAAAAAGGCGGGTGACATGAAGGTAATACTGCGTTGGTTTTAATGCCAAAGGTCCCTACTTCGAAGATACATACATATGCATGTATTCATTATTATCTAAATAACACTTAAAACGACGAAAACTGCAACCAATGTACTTCGTTACTTTGTGTTTTCAATGATTTGTTTGGAAATTAAGCCAATCACTATGTCATTTCATATTCGCCAGCTGACAACTATCACACCCATTTATTTAATAAAATGTTGATACAGTTTTTTCAAAGCAGTTCATATCATTTCCCCAACACGATCACGATGCCATATTCATTCGATTGTTATTATTATTATAAAAATATTTTAGCCTCTGATAGGTAATGAAATAAAAATCTGAAACATGGCAAATCTGAAAAAGGCTAAAAAATATGATTTGTCCTAAGTACCTTATCAAATACTAAGTTGTTAGATAATAAATAATTTTTAATGTATAAATATGTAAAGAGTATGTAATTAGATAAATATACATATAGTTTATTTTATACTATGATTCATAAATGATGTTGTAATGCATCGTAGTTTTTTTTTTCAATGTTTAAAATAAGATAAGCAAATTACAAAAAGCCGTAGTAGCATAGCGGTCAGGTCGTTCACTTTAGGCCCTTCCCGGCTCCAAAACCCTCTCAAATATTTGAGAAGGGGCCTTTACCTAGTCGTGGGCACTTACAGGCAGATATATTTACTTTTTTAAGCAAATTTACTAACCTCTTACTACCTTATCGAAATAGGAAAAAGTCTGTACTTCACAGAATTAGGACACTCGTTTTAATTTCATGGTACGCAAAAGAGCAGTCTGGCGACTCCAAAACCGTCTCATAATGGCAGGAAGCCTTTGCCCAGTAGTGAGATCATTATAGCCTAAACTTTAGTTTATTTTTACAATGTCTACGGCCCAATTGGTCAAAGGAATAGAATCGGGTACTGGGTAGCCAAGTTTTGTTTAGCACAGAACTGCTTAGAGGTTGTCTATAAATGTATAGTGTAAAACTAATAGTTCAGAATATTGCAAAAAAACAGTCACAATCACAGCTATCGCTAAAAATTTGCGTGTATAAACTCATTTGCGACCGCATTACCAGATAACTCCCACCTTAGACGCTGTTGCTGTCATCAGTCGGCTTAATTTTGGTCAGGTATTTTTCGAGATAGTTATTCCGCCATCTTTCTACTATACAATGTCTCCTACATTGCTATTTTCAAGGCATTCCCTGAGTCGCCTCTTACGACACCCACGGGAAGAAAAGGTGTGGCAAAATCTTACCCCGATACCACACGATTGAATGTTGGTGGAAAATCCATTCAAATTTGCATAACCTCACAAACATACCGGTATGGTAGAGCAACATGTTGGGGTTTCGACCCTGCGCCCACAAACCCGCTTACCCAGCAAGATGAATATGCACGTTTCAAGAAACGTATGCCGGCATTTTCTTGAAGCTTATGCTGAGCAGTGGACTTGAATATGCAAAAGAAATAAAGAAGTATACACGTTCTGTAACTAACGATATCGCTTTCAATTAAAATGTTTGGATTAAAAATTAGTTCAAAACTTGCTTTGTTTTCTGCAGTTGATTTTGCAAGTTAACACAATGGCTAGCTATGCTAGTTTAGTGAGAATAGAATGCATTTCAATCAGTTGGAAACTACGTTGCAAGCGAGGCTGTAACGTACACAGCAGACTTGAATGATTTTGATAACAAAGACCGCATGATACATTGTTCATAATTTCTTTGTACGTCCTTTACATACAAAAATATTTGGTTGTATAAGCAATATTTAAGTTCTTTTAAGTGATTTTTCAAATGTACTTGACAAACTATATTATAAATTGTAACAAATATATTTGTTGACACGGCATTTAATAAAAACCAGCCTTAGATAATTTAGAAAAATATATTACATAAATAACGACGTGGATTAGTGGTTAGCTTACCTGACTGCTACAACATGGGTCGTAGGTTAGAACCCCAACCGATGCCAATATATGTGAAAAAACACAAATTATTGATTTTCGGGTCTGATCGGGTTGTATTGCGAAATATTTTAAAGCTCGATGGCCTGGTGGCTAAGTGTTTGGCTGCGGCACTACGGATCGCGAATTTAGTTCCAACACGGAACAAGTTTTTGTATGAACTACAAATAATTTTTCCGGGTCTAGATATTTGTCCATGTGCAATTAAGGTATGTTCTTCCGCGATACAGGAGACACTCCTACAGTGGTAGAAATTCCTACTGTGTGGAAAATACAAATAAGAAAATATTAAAATAAACAACAAAAATACTTTTTGTAATTAGTAAACATCATTTCAGCATTGTTAATTGAATTCAAACTATTTAAAGTCAGAAAAAATATACGGTCCCTTGTTTAAGCTACGTGGAACGTGCGCTCTCTGATCTGAGTAGGATTGTTACTTGTTATTTTCTAATTCCAAGAGAGCGAGGTGTTTGTACCGTCGCCTGCATTGAAATAGTATTATTATGACAGTGGTACCTAAAACATTACATTTAAACTTATAACATTAATGGCTTTACGTTCAAATACCTAGAAACAATATTTCAGGTAACTATGCTTAGTTTCTCTATTTACTTTTTTTTCTAAAATCCAATCCCATGCAACCCTAGAGAAAGGCAGCAAACGAGCAAGGGGTTCACCTGATGGTAAGTGATTACCGTCGCCCGTTCAATTGCAACACCAGAGGTGCTGCAGGTGCGTTGCTGGCCCAAATACCTATTATTTGGGAGCTGGAAAGGAGGATGAGGCGGGGGAGTGAGCCTCCGGTTACCTCATTCAACGAACGAAACGCAACAGCACAAGATACCTCTACTTTACATCGGTATTCTGGGAGGCCGTGGTACCAATCCGGTCGAGCCGGCAAGAGCAAGAGCCGCCGCTTGGCTCTACCACGTTTAGAATTCGAAGCAAAAAGATAAAACTTACCTTAAACATTGTTTAAATATTTTTATTCAAATGTGCCACAAGTGCTATTAACAGTTATTTATGAAATATATTACATCTCTGTAAATTATTTTGAAACTAGCACAGCTTTTGGACTCTTACTAACTGCCATCCATATATTGCCAACTTAAAGCTACTTCGTTTTTTTCGTTCTCATTTTAATATCTTTATATACTGTAAACTACGGTTTCGATTAAATAGTGTTGCCGATATTGTCTTAACTTCAATATATGTATTGAAGCGACAGAAATTCTATTGTTATGATACAAGAATTTAACCTTTAACATGTAATATAATTTGATATCTTAAATAAAAATTCAATATCTTAATTAAACATTTTTGAAAAAAGTCTTAAAAGAAGTAAACTTATTATAAGTTACTAAGACGTTTATCAAGCATTTATAAATCCATAAGATTTTTTTTACCATTTTAATAGCTTACAGCGCTTGGTATGTATAAATAATCCTACAATTACCCCAGTTTAGAGAGGCTCAGGTTTAATAGGCCGTAAAACTTGATAGCCTAACAGCTATACCGGACTGCGCTATTGCTTTGTAAAGTATCTGGTAATAAGGAAAATGTGTGAAATTTACATTTTAAGTTTCCAACATTTCATCTGAAATCTAGAGGAATATTTTTACAAACAAGCCACAGTTGATCCCCGGATTTTTCGACTTTTTATCGATATTAAGTTCACTTTTACAGTCCCAACCCCGATTCCTGTACCTTTCAATGGTTACTGTTAAGTACAGGAAAGGTGCGACGTTATAACATGAAATTTAACCTCATTTACTTCCGGGATATCAATTATTTTTATTTATTTTCTTTAAATCTTCTTCATAGATCTGTTCTGATCTATATTTCAGAGATTTACACTATGTAAACTTGTACAGAATTAAAAGATGGTACAACAGAAAGTCTTATTACTAAATAGCAATTTCTTCCTAACAACCTTAGCGTAGAGAACTTATGAAAATAAATAGTAAATAGAGGTATTGCAAGTGAATAAATGAGAGTAAACTCATAATATGACGGTAGCCGTAGAAAAGAAAAAGAATCAAAACGATGGTTTGATTGATAAATGATAGAAATCGAGAGAATAACACTATAAAATACAAAGCAAAATAAGAATTAGAGTTCCATAACATTTAAGAAGTTTTTTTTAAATAAAATGAATGACAACGTCGAATAGAGCGCATTCCTACCTATAGTAGGAATGAGCACCATAAGCGTAGCGGTAGCGGTAAAAGATTTTTAATAAAGGAGGAGTGTACAGGAGTACGAAGAGAAAGATTGACAGAGAAACGAGGAATCCAGTCATCATTATCATCATTTCAGCCTATTACAAGTCCACTGCTAAACATAGGCCTCCCCCAAAGATTGCCGCGAAGCTCGGTTCTGAGCCACCTGCATCCATCGACTTCCCGCAACACTGCGCAGGTCGTCACTCCATCTTGTGGGGGGTCGTCCTACACTGCGTTTGCCTGTACGTGGCTGCCACTGGAAAACCTTTAATCCCCAACGGTTGTCGGTTCTGCGAGCTATGTGGCCAGCCCATGGCTTCAGCTTGCTGATCCTTACGGCTATGTCGGTTAACTTAGTTCTGCTGCGGATATCATCGTTGCAGGCTCTATCACGCAGAGAAACAGCGAGCATAGCCCTTTCCATAGCGCGCTGAGCAACTTTGAACTTCCTACGGCCTGCAGTGAAGGACCAAGTCTCAATTCCGTATGTCATCACTGGCAACACGCACTGTTTGTATACTTTCCTCTTGAGGTTTACTCGATGAGAAGATATGACGTAGTTTCCCAAACGCAGCCCAGCCAAGTTGGATTCGTTGATTTACCTCTGGGTCGAAGTTGGACTTACCTAATCGGACAATTTGTCCCAGGTATACGTACTCGTCTACAACTTCGAGCCTATTGTTCCCTACCACGACCGGTATTGGTGTGACATGGACGTTTGACATGATCTTCGTCTTGTCCATGTTCATATTAAGACCAACCTGTTGGGAGACACTATTGAGGTCATTAACCATTGTGCTAAGTTCCTCCAGCGATCCTGCCATAGGAACTATGTCGTCGGAAAATCGAAGGTGAATAATGTATTCGCCATTGATGTTGATACCGTATCCTTTCCAGCCACCGCCAGTGATCGCCGCATCGTAAGAGGACACACTGAACCTTAACATTAGGCTCGAGCCGTCTCGTCTGATGAAGTCTACGCTCCGCTCACCACGTGCCCTTATCCAAAACCCCGAGAGATTTCTGCTCGAATAGCATAATCGCTTTCCTATCCTATTCCTATTCTCCAAGAAAGGGGATAACTGCCTTTTCAATAATTATAGACCGATATCGCTTCTAAGCCGCGTCTACGAGCTGTTTTCGAGAGTCATCTCAAATCGTCTAGAAAAACAACTGGACGACTTCCAGCCTTCCGAACAAGCCGGATTCCGAAAAGGCTAAAGTACCATAGACTATATACATACTCTTCGCCAGATTGTACAAAAGACCGAGTAGGAGTACAATTTACCATTATGTCTGGCGTAGGTGGACTATGAGAAAACCTATGATTCAGTCCAAATTTGGGCGATGCTTCAGTCTCTCCAGCGGTGCCAGATAGACTTTCGGTATATCAAAGTGCTGAGGTGTTTGTACAATGAGGCTACAACGTCTATCCGAGTACAGAACCAGAGTACGAAACCAATCCAACTGCAGAAAAGTGTAAGACAGGGTGATGTCATATCCCCGAAACTCTTCACCGCTACATTGGAAGATGTTTACAAGCAGCTGAACTGGAAAGGATACGGTATCAACATCAATGGCGAATACATCACTCCAGTTCCAGTATGAATCTATCAGGCAGTATTTGAATCCAGTCAGGCAATATAATCAAACCGCTCTTTCAAGTACTGGAGAAAAGAAGAATTTAATTATGTAAGTACAGTAGTTTATTTATATATACAGGTAATTTATATAAACAGGATATTATTTTTATTTTTTTTGTCTCAAGTTGTTTTTGCGCAACTAATATGCTAAACAACGATACCCAAGTCAAAGACATGATCGACCTTCTTGTCACGCTTGCCGAGATCATTAAACTATTAGTCATGACGAAAAATATTCGCGATTTTGCAAAAAAAAAATTATTATTTCGTTCGTTAAAATATTCTGCACTATTTTCAAATAATTATGACCACTGGGATAAATATTCTTTTACTAAATGATAAGAACATCATATCGTCTGTATATATAAATGCATAATTCTGTGAAACAAACACACCTGTCACATATAGGACCCGTGGGATATAAAAAGGCCTAGTGTCATGAGTTGTTACAAAAAACATAATAACTGCAGCAGTGAATTCGTATGTGCAGCAGAGGCCTTATTTTTGTTGCACTCTGCCCAGGTAGGAAATCTCTCCTCCAGTAAGAGACTGAAAGTATCCCTATATGAATCCTCTCAAAATCATGTAGGGATACTTCCAGTCTGCTCACACATCAGTTGGTATAAATTTGTATATTTGTCAACGTACATAGTATACCAAATATATTATTTATTATTTACATTAAGTCAATTTCACTCTAACACAACGTCAACCAATAACATGATATTGACTTCGTGTGGTATTTTGTGGTCTCGTTTAATCATATCATCTGCTAAAGTCCTTGAGTTAATTCAATTACCAGTCTCTGTAAAATTTTATATTATACACACAGTTTTCCATTCTGATATATAATTGATAATAAATCGAACTAACCTTCAGTGACAATCATCTACAATAAAATATTTTTTATAGAAACGAGCGAATACTGTCAAAAACAGTCCATCGACTGATAGTTTGAGAACAGACTGGATTGTATGGGTTTTTCAAAACCTATCAATATATTTATTTACTAATAATAAATGTAATATTAAAGAGGGTTGCAACGAACCAGTAGTAAGTCCAGGTGAAATTTCAATCAAATCTGGTATTTTGCTAATAATGTTATCATCTGTAATGACGTAACGGTTCTGTACTTTCACTTTACCTAAAGTAGCTGCTCTGTGTGCTGCTAGCAGTGCTAGTAACGTTACAACTTATTTACTTACATTTTTTATAGTGATCTGATCATTTTGGTTTACCAGCTTACCAAAACATTTAATATGATTGCAGGAGTCCAGTTATATTTTGGCAAAGAAATCTGCTAGTAAAACATCACAACAACAGTTATTCTGTCTTTGATACCTGTTTTTGAACTAACTATCAACTAGTTGCTTTTCATCTTTTTACTAAACTGTATTGAGCTACGGCTTCCAAAATCTCAGTTTAAAAAAAAATACTTGAGAGATTGACGCTTCGTTGGTCGATTGATGTTGTTGTTTTTACAAAAAACGAACCATTTCTAAAAAGCAATGCTTTTTTGCTTGATAGTGTTGACAGATATTGAAGCGCACATGTTGTTTAATGCTATTACAGAAATGCTTCTTCTTGTAAGCGTCGTGCCCAATTTTTAGTTAAATAATTATATTATATTACAATACATTTTTGCAATGACACCGATGTTTTAAGAATTATCTGAATATATACTCTTGCGCACATTTACATACATTTGCGAGCTGGTTTCTTCTTCAATTTTCTCTCTTTTCGTTTTATATTTCGTATAAAATGGTCACTGATGTTTTGGGCTTAAGAATTTTATGCAGCACAAAAAATTTAAAGCAAATAGATGTGTTGAACGATCGAGCACTAGAACGCGAATGAAGCCCCCAACGACAGTGCTACCATATGAAAAGAATATATGCCTATTAAAATTGTATTTATTTGTCTTTTCTCAACTACAGTGTATGAATGACTACACGGTACGTGCTACTACAAGTAATCTAACCTCGAAGACGAAGCAAAGTATAATAGGCGTAGTATTTAATTATAGGTTATTTCTATATATTCTCATCTGGTTGGGTTGTATATATAGATACAAATAAATACCATAATAAAAATTATGTTTTATAAATTATATATATAATAAAATTAAATAGATAATTAAAACCCAACCAGATGGAAGCCCCCGCCAGGGGAGACCAGACGGCCGAGGGTTAGGGAGAAAGGAAAAGAAACCGGCGGACAATACGAGCAGTATCGAGTAGCACCGCCTTCTGCATTTAAGCTCGGAGTGATCCGTCACGGAGTCCCAGCCGCCTCAGATGTTCCGAGACGCTGACTGGGATTAATCCATTCGCAGAGACGACGATCATTTCGGTCGGCATACCACCCCACATGTCGGTTACCTAGTGAGCCAGGTCCAGATATTTTGTCTTCTTGTCTGTTTCGGCTTTCACGAGGTTCTCGTCATATGGAATGGTGATGTCGACCAAAAATATCCTCGACTGTGCCCGGTCCATCAACACGATGTCAGGCTTGATCGCATGAATCGTCCTGTTCGTGATAATGGACCGGTCGCATAGAGCCTAACGCGGTTATTTTCGAGCACGGCTTCCGACGAGTATTTATAGTAAGGCAGTCTCCGATCCACAAGACCGTATTTCAGAGCGAGCTCCTGGTGTAGGATCCTGGCTACTAGGTTGTGTCTGTGCAGATACTCGGAGTTAGAAAGCGCTGAACAACCGGAGATGACATGCCGAAGCGACTCCCCGGGACGGCGACATGCTCGACGGTTTAATAACCTGATCCTGTATCGCACAGACATAACCCTCGGTTTCCCCAAAGAGGTCACCAAAACGCAGCCAGTTTATGGAGGCGACGGTATCTACGAAAGGCTCTTGTAGAACTTCCCGTGGAGCTCTTTCTTCATCCATACGGTCTCCCGGTCGGAGACGCTCTGTACTGCCTAGTCCTTCCTGCCATTGCTCGTTGGCCAAGGATAGAGGGGTAAGCCCTTTATCACAAAACACAAAAATGACGTCCGAATAGAATGACTCATCCGGTTTCACTAGAAAGTAATTACGGAGGCTGCACACTTCGCGATTGTGCATGGTGAGGGCGCTTAAGTAACCCCGCCCACCACGCTTCCGCGGCAAGTACAGCCTCATCACTGATGATCTCGGATGATGCATCCTGTGGGACGTCATGATTTTGCGGACTTTTTGTCCAGGGCGTTTAGTTCGGTTTGAGTCCACCTGAATATGCCAAAGGTATAAATGAGGACTGGCATGACCCAGCCATTATACGCGCGTGCCTTGTTTCCGCCCGATAATGGGCTAACGCAGTGTAGGACGACCCACCACAAGATGGAGTGACGACCTGCGCAGTGTTGCGGGAAGTCGATGGATGCAGGTGGCTCAGGACCGAGCTTCGTGGCAATCTTTGGGGGAGGCCTATGTTCAGCAGTGGACTTCTGATAGGCTGAAATGATGATGAATAGACTATTAAACACTTTTGTCAGACGCGCAAAAAACAAGTCGCGAACCGATTGTTTCATGCCAGCCTCATCGATACCTATGTTTTGTGACATGCCCAGGTACCGGTATGTATCAGCCTTGGCAAGGGTCCTTATATTAACGGGCATTGATAAGTCTATGCCCTCAGAATTAGCGACCTTTGCCCTTTCGACGTGGAGGACCGCACACTTATCCGTCCCAAGCTCCATTCTAATTGAATTGCTAAAATCGCTAATGATTTTCAGAAATTCCATCAGATGGGAGCGGTTGGTGGCGAACAACCTGAGGTCTTCCATGTAGAAAAGGTAGGTCACTTTTGTACCTCCCCTCCGAAGCTGAAATTCTCTCCCTGAGTTCTCCAGTAACGTGCTGAGAGTGGTCAACGAGAGGCAGAACCATATCGGACTCAAACAATCACCCTGGAAAATATCTCTTCGTATCCTTATCTGGTATTCCGTAGCCGTCATCCGCACACCGAGATAGCAAAGAATCGAGCATCATTGCCCCTTACTCGAGGAAATCTCTTACTGTACAGTCTACCTTGTACAGCCCTCTTTAGCCACGTATGAGGCACTGAGTCGAATGCCTTTCTGCAGTCTATACAGGCGGCAGAGAAGTTCCTACGGTTGCGTTTAACCACCTTGCCAATGACCGCGTCGATGAGAGGTTCCTTGGTCTCTCGACCGCCGCTCCGACATCCATTCTGAGCGCGCGACATCACTCAAATTATATCAAGGTGTCGGGTGATTTTCACGCTCAGAATGGACGTCAGTGTCTTACATATGATACCTACAAATCCCTCGACAATTTTTTTTTAAAAATAAAGTTTCCTTTGTTTTATTTAATAAAGAAGTAGCACAAATTGTGCATATCTTACAACGGTGAACAAACTTTGACTTTACGAATAGAAATTCGCGCTGTTCCAAAATCAAATTGACACACGGAGTAAAGCTACAAGCGTGGTCAATGAACGAGGGCTGCTATCTGTCGAATAGTAATCGGTGGGTAAATATTAGGCTCCTATTTGTTCTTGTTACCACCTGCCAATTTACAACTAAACTTTATCATAGGTAAACAAATTAGTTAAAGGATTTTAAGTTTCTCTATTTTCGATGTTTTATCTGCACAGTAAAACAGCTTTAATCTGGAAAATACTTAGCACGCATAATTTTACATGAGTTATAATTTACAAATTATTATAAATATTTTATACAAATTATATATAATAATTTGCATACTAATACAAATAATTCTACAAAAAACCTCAAAAATAATGTTGTCCTTTCTTTCTTGTTGGCCGGCCGGACCTAGAGGAAAAGGCCGGCTCGTAAAAGCCGCATAAAAGTTTAGTCTTTTCAATCCACTTTTCATCAAAATTGTTTTGGGTCAACCTGACTGGTGGTCATCCTGTCGCCGTATTTGTGTCCATGCTTACGATACTAATCGTGCATAAACTTCGTTAAACTTATGGGTATATTTATATACTTCTCCACACAATGTCACGAAAAAATGATGTACATGCGGAAACTTAATTCTATTTTCCCAAAGAATCGTGATAAGCTTGATTTTTATTTAAGAAGTAAAAAAAAACTCAATAATTATGTAAAAAAAAAATTTTTACACTCATCTATAATTTTTTTACTGAAAATATTCTGGATATTTCTGAATCTGAATTTTAAAAAAAAGCGTTTGTACTCCAAATCTAATTATAGTTTTAACACTTACTATTATAAATGTGATGTTACTATTGTTTGAATAGCTATCTACATGCTATACATTGTTTTGTTTTACTTTTGAACAAAATTGTAGTCTAATGGAAATTACAAGTATGTTCAGTAAATTCGTAATAACGAATCGCACGTTACACTTCACTTTAATAATAATAGTGGTTACGGGGGATGGTGGCTGCCACATGCGTGATGCTCTTGAATAGGCGCCACTTGTGGGGGCTGGTCAGTGGTCAGTCTGCAAATCCTGCATTATTTTTCCTGCTTTCTATTTTGGATCGTTTGTATCGTCTAAAATAAATAAAAAAGGATACTAAAGATGTTTCTTTCACGTGTTACTTCTGCGTTAGAGGAATCTCTATGTTACGAAACGGTGGTAAATTGTTAAAAACAACCATTCAGAAACGAAATTTTAATTTCTTCATGCCACACAGAGAATCGAAATCGAGGATCAGGAGGTGTATACTAATTCGGAGGCTACTGTCGGTTACAAAATTCTTAATAATAAAACATTGCAAAGAATGTAACTAAAAAATATTAAAAACAACAATGGTTTAAGCACCATCGCGAATATATGCTAATAGTACCATGCAACAGCTAAATACAGCTGCAAAATAAACACTACAATGATATTTGCATTGAAACTGCATTCTAACAATAAGAGCAGAATTCACTTAATGACTATCTTCAGTATACTGCTTTTATCTAAGTAATTATTGTTTCAGTAATTACCATTACAACGTCGAATCCATTTGTACAAACGGTCATTACACGTCTGTTATCGGAAATTATCCATAAAATCCTTATTGTAGGTTCAATTTGCCTTTGAATTTCAATTTTTAAGTAAATCTCGTTAATTCTAATCAAATACATGCCTAAAATACACAACACTTAGATTAAAATAAAATTAAACATCGTAGCAGAGATTGTATATCTAAGATATAAAAGAACAGGATCAGGGCTTAGACTTACTATGCCCGTCTTTAAAATCAGAAACCTCTCAAAAATGCAAGGTAATTTTTCGTGACTATTACTTTCCAGCTAAATTAGACGTCTGTTAGTTATGTAATAACTATACTTACTACCCCATCTCGTTACAAACGACGTAACTGGCGACTAAATAAACAATTAAGCCAGTGGAAAAGCAACTGCATCTCTAGAACGTTTTACTGCAGTTCTCAATTATATGTAGGTTACATTCCTATGTAATACAATTTACTTTTTAATATAATTAATGTTAACAACTTGATGCTGCAACTTGAGCTAAGCTTATTTATTGTATTTTTCAATAATGTTAGTTTAAATAAAACATGTTTGTTGTATATTTTCATTACTGTTCACATTCTGCTAAAAAAATTTGGATGATGTTGGTGCTTTCATGGAAATAAGTTTAAAAAAAAATTTTAAAGTCCTGGGAAAAAATTGTTGGTACATAATTCCAATTATTAAAATAATTCAAATATATTCCTTATCAGCCCGATAGTCCGCTGCAGGCCTCTCCCATAGGCAGGATTTGTCATAATCGCCACGCTCGGCAAGTAATCGCAGCACCGAGGCACCTTGAACCTAAGACTAGGCTGTCAGTCAGCGGTGCATTCCTTAACTAAAAGAAGAAGTGGTAGAGCCAAGCAGCGGCTTTTGCTGCTGCTCGAATGGGCTGCCTCGACCGGAGAAGTACCACGGCCTCGCAGAATACCGGCGTTAAGTAGAGGCATCCTGTTCTTCTGCGTTTCGTTAGGTGAGTGAGATGACTGGAGACCACCTCTTTCTCCTCTTCCCCTCCTCATCTTCCCTCCCATCTCCCAAATATCCTTCAAGACCGGTTACAGCTCCTCTGGTGTAGTAGATGTACGTTAGAGGACAAGAATCACTTAAGTAATTATATGTTAACATCAGGAGAGCCTCTTGCACGTTTGTCGCCTTCCCAAAAAAAAACCAGCCCACTCTATCTAACCCTCTTAAGACATCGCATATCTTCTAAGAAAAAAATTATGAAGTAAGAACCACTTCTTACTTTTATTATTTTAAATTAATTTGTTTCTCGTAAAAGCTCTTACTCCTATTATATCATCCTGAATTCATTTTGAACCTCTAATTATATAAAACTTAATTAAATGTTTACCTATCTAAAACTATAATAATATAAATAGGACCAGTTACAATAAATTAATGCCTGTCACTAAGTTATAATAGACCGCAAATGCGGTACAAATAAACAAGGTTAACTAACTAACAGAATTCCTAAGCCAATTACTCAATATTGTCATGAGCTTTTCAGAACGTTACCACTGTGAGAATTTTGTTTCTATTTTAATAGCTATTTAGGGAGCAATATACACCAATAATTTTTTTAACCTAGATGCTACTGGCTACCAGAGTCAATTTACTTTTTAATACAATTAATGTTAACAACTTGATGCTACAACTTGAGCTAAGCTTATTTATTGTATTTTTCAATAATGTTAGTTTAAATAAAACATGTTTGTTGTATATTTTCATTACTGTTCACATTCTGCTAAAAAATTTTGGATGATGTTGGTGCTTTCATGGAAATAAGTTTAAAAAAAAATTTTAAAGTCCTGGGAAAAAACTGTTGGTACATAATTCCAATTATTAAAATAATTCAAATATATTCCTTATCAGCCCGATAGTCCGCTGCAGGCCTCTCCCATAGGCAGGATTTGTCATAATCGCCACGCTCGGCAAGTAATCGCAGCACCGAGGCACCTTGAACCTAAGACTAGGCTGTCAGTCAGCGGTGCATTCCTTAACTAAAAGAAGAAGTGGTAGAGCCAAGCAGCGGCTTTTGCTGCTGCTCGAATGGGCTGCCTCGACCGGAGAAGTACCACGGCCTCGCAGAATACCGGCGTTAAGTAGAGGCATCCTGTTCTTCTGCGTTTCGTTAGGTGAGTGAGATGACTGGAGACCACCTCTTTCTCCTCTTCCCCTCCTCATCTTCCCTCCCATCTCCCAAATATCCTTCAAGACCGGTTACAGCTCCTCTGGTGTAGTAGATGTACGTTAGAGGACAAGAATCACTTAAGTAATTATATGTTAACATCAGGAGAGCCTCTTGCACGTTTGTCGCCTTCCCAAAAAAAAACCAGCCCACTCTATCTAAACCTCTTAAGACATCGCATATCTTCTAAGAAAAAAATTATGAAGTAAGAACCACTTCTTACTTTTATTATTTTAAATTAATTTGTTTCTCGTAAAAGCTCTTACTCCTATTATATCATCCTGAATTCATTTTGAACCTCTAATTATATAAAACTTAATTAAATGTTTACCTATCTAAAACTATAATAATATAAATAGGACCAGTTACAATAAATTAATGCCTGTCACTAAGTTATAATAGACCGCAAATACGGTACAAATAAACAAGGTTAACTAACTAACAGAATTCCTAAGCCAATTACTCAATATTGTCATGAGCTTTTCAGAACGTTACCACTGTGAGAATTTTGTTTCTATTTTAATAGCTATTTAGGGGAGCAATATACACCAATAATTTTTTTTAACCTAGATGCTACTGGCTACCAGAGTCAATTTACTTTTAATCTGTCATATTGAAAATGGTTATCCCGCCATCTAATCAATCAGCCAAGAATCGAATGAATAGCACCTTTTTTATACAATGGAAAAATACCCATGCTCGCCCCAAAGCTGGCAAGTTTACATCAGGTTTGTAGCTACCAAGATCCTATGGTATTCGATATAAAGCCTTAAATCCCAAGAGGTCATCGACGTCCACCATGTCCGCTATCCGCAGCACTCATCGTATTATCGACATTCCCCTGTCCTTGCAGCATTATCGGTAGGATAGTGATGCGGCCCATCGATGTTAGCAAAGGATAGGGCGACAGGTGCGTCACATTGCCATACATCGCGACTTTATCTCAACTGTTGCCGCCTTGGGCTTGCCAAACTCGCTACTTTAGAGCCCAGCTATCAAGGTGCCTCTTGATTTCAGATGAGTGACCAAACAAAGGGTTGAAGCAATTATATGCCATACTTAAATTATGCACACTGGTGACCAGGTTTGTGATCGTCTAATCGACTGCTAAACGTGGCGAATATAGAAAATTCACCCATCAGGAAAAGCCTGATATTCTTGATGAAAAAGAATAGTGCTAAACTAAAACTTTGTTCTAAATTTATCGCAGAGGGACATTTCGTCCCATGAGTAAATCATTAAATAGTTAAATTGTACAAGTCCCAAAAATTCACCATGAGAATCCGAAATGAAACTACGTATTCACCAGAACGAAGTAAAATATTTTATTTTAGATAGATGAGTATATAACATTATATAGGAATCGTATCACCGTGAATCTAGATAATTTTACTAATGCCTTGTATCAACAAAGTACTAAACTAAATATGACTAATATAATATTTAACTTTACTGAACGTAGAACAATCCGCCTACCATGGACAGAGTGTCCATAATAATTCTTTCTTTAACTGATTACATTTGTAACTAATTTATTTCGAAGTAGACTTAATTGTCTTAAATCGTTAAACTTAAACCTAAAACATCTAAATAAAAATTACGCACACACGAACACACACAAAATACTGCACATATCTTATTTGGTATCAGATAGAAAATTAACTTAGATACAAGTCTTTTTATAATTAAACCTTTACATCGTAACGATACACTCCATCTTACGCGTGTTGTTTTTGTTTCGTAAGATGTTCTTCCAATTAACTGTTTTTTTTAAATTAAGTATTTCTATAATATGTTTTCCTTTAAAAATAATTACTTAATTGCATTAGTATACATACAATAGTGTTCAACTAGATTGTTAAGTTCGTGTTAGTAGCAATTCATACTGCGGTAATTTGTGTTTTTTTTTTTGTTTTATGTGGGGGAAAGGTGGTAACCGAAGATAAACAATCTTCGGTTACCGTCTTTCCCCTTTTTAAGTAATTATTTTTAAAGGAAAACATGTTATAGAAATACTTAATTTAAAAAAAACAGTTAATTGGAAAAACATCTTACGAAACAAAAACAACACGCGTAAGATGGATTGTAGATAAACAATCTTCGGTTACCACCTTTCCCCCACATCAGCGAATGCGGTGACTGGTTATCTTGGTATCAACAAATAAGTTGTTGGACACACAAAAATCCCCTCGGTAGATACGTTGTTGATGCGATGGCCTTGACAGCTTGACAGCGATCAAATATTCTTCTATATAGGCGAATAAACGGTGTAGATTCTTAATTCTATGTAAAAGTTTATCATAGGATTTTTTTTGTTTAAAACTCTTCTTAAGCCTTCTACAGTCATAGCTACAATGATTGTAGTATTTTTATACGAAAATCTATATTCTTTGTAAGTCTATGTATATGTATGACTATGTATGTCTGTTTTTATTTATGTAGACATGTAAAAGGATAAGATTTAAGAATTATTTAAACATATTTATCTATCTGATTATATATTTGTTAGAAAGTGGATCTTGGCTCTGCAGCAACAGAAACCAGCTTTTTTTTAAATAAATGTAACAAACGGTGTCCCCGTCCGCCTGATGGAAAGATTTCAAATGCGTCTTCATTCTAGGCTTAGCAATTGTATGCGTTTATAGTAATATTCACATTCATCGTGAATATTACTACGTCACGTATGTCTATATTTTTTTATTTGTATAATTTTATACACTTTATATGCCTGTGCACATAAAATGTATAAAATTCTGCTATAAAATTCTTTGTATATAGTTAATCCATCATTTGTTAGACAGTGGTCCGTCTAAGCTCTGTATCCATAGCAACCAGTTTTGTTTGTTTTTTATGTAAGTGTAACAAATTAAAACCTCACAAGAGGTAACTTACATATTTATCATAGGCTATGAAGACATAGCAACCAATTATTGTAGTATATCTTTTAATTATCGACTAAAAAAGAGGATCTTAATTCGACTGAATTTTTTATATTTATTTTCTGAGATATCATCGATTTTAATGATGCTTTTTTTAATAATTTTATTTCATAGGCTTTACCTCGAAAATGGTTCCACTTAAATTTGGAGAAAATCTTTCACACCAAAGGGCGGAAAAATAGGGGTCGTAATTTCATATTGGACTCTTGTTAACCTAGTAATCAGAAATTTACTATAACTTCAGAAATTGGTTAAAAAAGATTTATTCTCTACGTATTTTTAATTTTTAATTAACTTCCTAAAGATTCCCGAAGTTCTTTAATCATACTTGATTTGATAACTAACTGAGTATGTTTGTTGATTAATCACGTTTATAGGGCCGGATCAATGTGAACAGAATTTGGCATACATTAAGTTTAACCCCGAAATAAGATATAGTATACTTTTTTGTATCTCAATTAAGAGTTTTTTTTTGGACAATATTTAGGAACCTGCGCGTGTAGCCGCTGGCAATGTTAGTAGGCATGTAACAGGATATTGGTTTTGCACCCAAGGCAGCCCATAATCCCAGAATATAGGTATAAATCTATCATGCATTTATCTATAATCTATAATTCCACTGTTGTAATACGGTCATGGATATTATTTCGGTTATACAACATATATTCTATAGTTAAAAATTCAAAAAATATATTATGTTTCCACTATCAAATATTCCGGGCAAGCCGCGAGAAAATTATTCCCCGAGGACGAAGTCTGGTTAGATACAAGGAATGTTTTATACGCAACTATAGCCGAGTGGTTACGGTATCCGCCTCCGAATCAGGAACTCCGAATTTGATCCTCTCTGTGTTATTTTATCGTTAGCCTGAAGAATAGAGAAAGACTGAGAAAGAAAGATGGCAACGGACTTACCACCTATCATACTTATCAAATTAGCTTTGGTTAAAACCAACTTTGAACGACTATAATAAATGTCTATAACTCTGACCTACTTCTATTCCTATTGGGTCATAGATCATGATAACTTATCGTCGGTAAATTTTCGTCTTTTACGCTGACCTATTATTATTCTAATCTATGTTCATTGGACTTTTCAATGCTGCCAGGCTATACTGATTATTTATTCCTTTAATTTCTATTCCGCCACTTACAATGTCCAACACAATGTACAAATAAAAATAAAACAGCGAATTCTTCGTAGGTCGTTTAAAATCGATTATATTTAAAAGAGTTGACTTATAAACAAGCGAATGAATTACTTCCTAATGTAAAGGATTTGTACAATAAATTAAAGCAGACAACAGAGAAGGGCGAAAGAGCATTTAACCTGTATTAACTATAATTACGTAGATATAAGGCAGGGATAAAATTTATAGTAGGACTTAAACAAATGACGTGGTCAGCAAATTGAGACCGTAGTCCGTCGACTACTAATTGGTGGTGAAATGACCGACCTTATATTACATTATACGTATTGAATAAAATTACCTTAAAATATGTTTACCTCTGAGGCCAAAAAATTATGTTTTTATTTTTTACCACTATACCTTAAAATGTTGAGGCTAGTTTTATTCTTAGTGGCGCACCTTGAACAAGTCATAAAACCGAAATAGGTACTCATAACTCCGCAACGTGAAAAAAAAAACGTGAAAAACTTTTCCTTACCGTTACATACGCATGATTATATACATACATAAATACTTACAAACTTGTATTACTTATGGAATAAACCGAAATAGGTACTCATAACTCCGCAACGTGAAAAAAAAAACGTGAAAAACTTTTCCTTACCGTTACATACGCATGATTATATACATACATAAATACTTACAAACTTGTATTACTTATGGAATAAACCGAAATATTTTAGAGTTCTTTAATAATTATTCGATAGTTTATACTAAAATCCATTAAAAAAATTACATTTGTCTTAGTTTTTTTCATTATTGGTGCCCAACTAGATAACAGTCCGCCTGATAGCAAGAGGCTACTGTAGTCCATGTACACCTGCAAACAACTTAAATCGAAGGGGTTTGCAGATGCGTTGTTTCCCTGAGAACTAAGATGGAATGCCTCACAGCCTGTAAGATGTGCAGATTTCCTCACGTTGTTTTCCTTTTGCTGTTAACAATTTTAGTGGTACCGGCACCGGGGATCAAACCCAGGTCACTCGTGCTTAATGAAACTTAAATGACCGCTGTGAACACTAGGCTACCTTAATTGCTTTATTAAGTACTTATGGGATATAGTTTGTTTATGCAGATGAAGCCGCGAACTGCCGCTAGTTAGTTATTACAGTCTTTTATTCGTAACAAACGGTTACTATACCAGTCATCGTGTAGTCTGTCGGCATGTACGAGAGGCAGTCTTACGCCGGAGCCCAGTTAAGCCTGACCCGTGGCTTGGAAGCCACGGGTCAGGCTTCCAAGCCACAGAAGCTGGACTGGAGTCCAGCTTCTTTACATCAACCGCAGGGGCCGCCCAGCAGCGTGACACCATGCGCATCAGTGATGACTGGTTGATGATCCATAGCTGACGGTGATATGTTTCAAACCGGAACACTACGTAACTACGTAAAGTAACTTGCTTATTAAACTACACTCGATAAGAAATTTTCTTAGACTTATTTTATTGAACTTTATTTGAACTTTATTAGTGCATATGTCTAAAAAATTCGCACAGAGCTTTGTATTCGTGGATACATACATATTTACCGTTATACATATACATATATTTAAATATATATGTATACATAAGGGTGCTTACAGGATGTAAAATTAAAAACAATAATCCATTAAAAAATATTCCCTGCGACACGTACGATTTGTGTAACCCTTGCTCCTATAAAAGGGTTCCCTGATTTCTTTATCTATTGATTATCTCAACTTAATCTGAATATACCTTGTGTAATTGAAAAATGAATTGAATTGAATTGAAAATATGATTAGGAAAAAAGAAGATGTACCATATAGCATGTACCTTTAATAAATCGCCACTTCATCAGCGTTGACTTACGTAATGAACAGAGATGTAAAATTAAAACAATAATCCATTAAAAATATTCCCTGCGACACGTACGATTTGTGTAACCCTTGCTCCTATAAAAGGGTTCCCTGATTTCTTTATCTATTGATTATCTCAACTTAATCTGAATATACCTTGTGTAATTGAAAATGAATTGAATTGAATTGAATTGAATTGAATTGAATTGAATTGAATTGAATTGAATTGAATTGAATTGAATTGAATTGAATTGAATTGAATTGAATTGAATTGAAAATATGATTAGGAAAAAGAAGATGTACCATATAGCATGTACCTTTAATAAATCGCCACTTCATCAGCGTTGATGAACAGTTGATGAACAGTTACGTAATGAACAGAGATGTGTACGAAGGAGTGCCAAGAATCTCTAGCTACCAACGCAAACGAGTGGACCTAGTTATATATAACGAAGGCACATTGACGGCCTACGAGAAGATCCTGGAACTGGAAGAAGTAAGCCAGTTACACTGGAGCGTTTAAGAGTTGTCTGAAGTCAAAAAATAGGCAGAGGACGCGATAATCTTCAAATCCGGTAACTTGATTCATCACCGGGTGGGTGTCGGGTTTATCGTAGTCCAGAGGTTTCTCATCAACGACGTGATCAAGATCGGAAGTGTGGATTATACTCAGAATAATCGAAAGGTATTTGCAGAAGGTCATACAGATGTACGCACCTGAGTACGCATATGAGGATATTTCAAGAGCCATGCACTACACATTGTTGATGGAAGTCTTAATGCAAAACTAGGTACGACAGATAGGTACGGTACGTTAGACAGTGGGAAATTTTAGAGTAGGGCAACGGAACCCAAGAGGCCAACATCTGGCTGATTTAATGGCATTTTGTAAACGTGGTAGTGCCGAGCGGCGGCTGTTGCTGCTGCTCGAATAGGCCGGCTCAACCGAGTTAGTACAGCGGCCTCGTAGAATACCAGCGTGAAGTAGAGACATCTTGTGCTTCTGCGTTTCGTTTAGTGTGTGAGGTAACCGGAATCCCTCTCCCCTCCCCAAACATGGTAGCAGTAATAAATTTTGAGCTACCCCAGGAGAGTACCAGTACTGACGGTTCTGGAGAATCCCTCAATGGAATGGATGGAGAAGCTTTACGCTATCTAATCGTGGATGCTCAGCCTGCTCCCCGTATTCAAGCAAAATCCCGCTCTGTATTTATTCTATTCGAGGCAAAGGAAACTATGGCAAACTATCCCTTATTTCCATTACCCGGGGTACAAAAGAACAGGATCACTGTTCTCGACGCCTTGATAGTCTTGAAGGTACAGACCTATCCACCCTTTGGCTGCGCGTTGACATCGACGACCATTCTCGTGTCTATGCGTGCTTTTACAGGTCCCATAGCGGTAATACTGTAACTGTCCAACTCATCGACCACGTCCAAATGGCTACAGATTCCGTGCTACAATCTCATCGCTCAGATCAATGAATTGAATTGAATTGAATTGAATTGAATTGAATTGAATTGAATTGAATTGAATTGAATTGAATTGAATTGAATTGAATTGAATTGAATTGAATTGAATTGAATTGAATTGAATTGAATTGAATTGAATTGAATTGAATTGAATTGAATTGAATTGAATTGAATTGAATTGAATTGAATTGAATTGAATTGAATTGAATTGAATTGAATTGAATTGAATTGAATTGAATTGAATTGAATTGAATTGAATTGAATTGAATTGAATTGAATTGAATTGAATTGAATTGAATTGAATTGAATTGAATTGAATTGAATTGAATTGAATTGAATTGAATTGAATTGAATTGAATTGAATTGAATTGAATTGAATTGAATTGAATTGAATTGAATTGAATTGAATTGAATTGAATTGAATTGAATTGAATTGAATTGAATTGAATTGAATTGAATTGAATTGAATTGAATTGAATTGAATTGAAAATATGATTAGGAAAAAGAAGATGTACCATATAGCATGTACCTTTAATAAATCGCCACTTCATCAGCGTTGACTTACGTAATGAACAGAGATGTGTACGAAGGAGTGCCAAGAATCTCTAGCTACCAACGCAAACGAGTGGACCTAGTTATATATAACGAAGGCACATTGACGGCCTACGAGAAGATCCTGGAACTGGAAGAAGTAAGCCAGTTACACTGGAGCGTTTAAGAGTTGTCTGAAGTCAAAAAATAGGCAGAGGACGCGATAATCTTCAAATCCGGTAACTTGATTCATCACCGGGTGGGTGTCTGGTTTATCGTAGTCCAGAGGTTTCTCATCAACGACGTGATCAAGATCGGAAGTGTGGATTATACTCAGAATAATCGAAAGGTATTTGCAGAAGGTCATACAGATGTACGCACCTGAGTACGCATATGAGGATATTTCAAGAGCCATGCACTACACATTGTTGATGGAAGTCTTAATGCAAAACTAGGTACGACAGATAGGTACGGTACGTTAGACAGTGGGAAATTTTAGAGTAGGGCAACGGAACCCAAGAGGCCAACATCTGGCTGATTTAATGGCATTTTGTAAACGTGGTAGTGCCGAGCGGCGGCTGTTGCTGCTGCTCGAATAGGCCGGCTCAACCGAGTTAGTACAGCGGCCTCGTAGAATACCAGCGTGAAGTAGAGACATCTTGTGCTTCTGCGTTTCGTTTAGTGTGTGAGGTAACCGGAATCCCTCTCCCCTCCCCAAACATGGTAGCAGTAATAAATTTTGAGCTACCCCAGGAGAGTACCAGTACTGACGGTTCTGGAGAATCCCTCAATGGAATGGATGGAGAAGCTTTCTTACGCTATCTAATCGTGGATGCTCAGCCTGCTCCCCGTATTCAAGCAAAATCCCGCTCTGTATTTATTCTATTCGAGGCAAAGGAAACTATGGCAAACTATCCCTTATTTCCATTACCCGGGGTACAAAAGAACAGGATCACTGTTCTCGACGCCTTGATAGTCTTGAAGGTACAGACCTATCCACCCTTTGGCTGCGCGTTGACATCGACGACCATTCTCGTGTCTATGCGTGCTTTTACAGGTCCCATAGCGGTAATACTGTAACTGTCCAACTCATCGACCACGTCCAAATGGCTACAGATTCCGTGCTACAATCTCATCCGCTCAGATCGTGATTCTCGGCGATTGCCCACCACGCCCATGGCTCGGTTCATGCATAACCGATCATGCGGAAAGATCTGTTTACGACTTTGCATTAGCATATGGTCTGCCACAACTGGTAACTTCGCCGTTGGTCCACCTTCCCTGTTGGACCTTTTACTGACCTCACACCCGGACAGCTATTTGGTGTCTGGCGATGCCCTTCTTGTCTCGTCGGACCACTGTCTTATCCGGAGCGTGGAGCCTATCGTCTGACGATTCCGACCGCAATCTTCTAGTTTACCTGACAAACAAAGTTTTTGGCACAAAGTGCTTCTTTCAAAGCTTCTTTCTTACGGGGTTTGCGAGAAATTGTGCATTAGCTTCCTCGCGGACCGGAGCATCAAGGTTTTCGTCGACGGTGGACGCTCGGACTTCAAACCCGTGAATGCTGGTGTTCCCCAAGGCTGTGGGCTATCTCTGACGCTGTTTTTTCTGCATGTCAACGACTTGCTACAAATTAGTAGCATCCATTGCTATGCAGACGACAGCATGGGTGATACTCTACACACATACCGTACGAATATTACTCGGGAACACGTCGAGAATTGCCGGAACAAACATGTGTCTGATCTCGGATAAAGGCAGACGTAATTTGGCGTATGTGGAGTATGAGAAAGCATTAGAGAAATTTTGGCGGTGCTACAGTCTGTCCAGCGGTCCCAGATAGACTCCCAGTATATCGCAGTACTGAGGTGTTTTTACAATAAGGCTACGATGTCTTTGACAGAGTACACAACCAGAGTACGAACCCAATCCATCTGCATAAATTTGTAAGACAGGGTGATGTTATATCTCCGAAACTCTTCACCGCTGCATTTGTAGATGTTTTCAAGCAGCTGAACAAAGTTTGCAGCCTCCGTAATTACTCCTTGGCGAGATCGGGTGAGTCATTCTATTCGGACGTCATTAGAGGTAATAAAAGGCTTACCCCTCTATGGCCAATGGCAGGACCCGGCACAGAGCATCTCCGACTGAGAGACCGTATAGTCATGTTTTATACCATATAACACAAAGTGGGAAATTTTTGTTTGCCCCATTTTCTTTGAAAAAATGGTTAATGTATTTGAACTGTTAAGTAAATAGGAATAATCCCTTTGCAAGGAATGTAAATGTTAAGAAATACGACAAATACAAAAGGAAATAGAGGGACTGGTCTCTAGAGTGTTACCTAGAATGGCACATTACAAAGATCCTAATGATAATCGTTTCTGAAATACGAGGTCGGAGCGTATTCGTAAATTCACGTCACACTCTTCAGGAAGCATTTCAAGAAGCTATCACAATAAGAACTAGTAGTATCTTGAACATAATTTTGAACGTTAATGATTATTAGTTATTTTCTGACGTTGAGGCTCTTTATTAGAGTAACAAGTGCTAACTATGAACCTACATGATTTTCATAGAGGATAGATATTTATATTATATGTGGACTACATCAGCCTTTGTTAAATTATGTAAAAAATTGGGCATTTTAGATTTAAAGTACTATATTCTTTAGTAAAAAGGAAATGATACGAACAGAAAGTCTGCACACCGCTGCTCGCGGCTTTATCTACTTATTAAAAAAAATCAGTAAGCGCTAAAGTACACTTGGTCAAGTCTTTTGATAATTGACATTTAAAATAATCAAAACCGATACCCACCTCAACATCATTGTACACCGACAGCTAAGCAACCATTCTAATCATAACCACTGATATAAACGAAGTAATAAAACTTTAGAGTATTCATTAATTATTCAGTATAAAATTAACATAATACGCTAACTTTATACTGCTAAATGAACTTTCACCTCTGAAATGGAAATTTGCGCAGTTCGAAAATCGAATTGACACACGGGGTTAAGCAAATGACGTGGTCAATGAACGGTGGGTGCTGTCCGTCGAATACTAATCGGTGGGCAAATATGCTCTTATTTGTTCTAGTCTCTGAACTGAATACCTACTGAACCTTATCAAGGTAGCGTTTTTGTTGTCTATACAAACAAAACATTTTACATCTTTTATGTGTAAAATATTTATACGTGCGACAGTTCATTTGTAGGAAATATTTTAAGGTTCTAAAATGAAGTAAAGAAAATTTTAGGTTCCAGATATGTGAATGAATTATTTTATGGGATTGGGGTGATAAATTAGCTAACAGTCCACCTGATAGAAAGTGAGTACTGCAGCCCATGGACACCTACCTACCAGCAACCTCAATCGAAGACGGTCACAGGACCGATGACGGACTGCAAGCGAAGTGAATAAATTGCGTATCCAGGCTACTCATCATTTCACCTTCTTGCGCTTTCATAGATGAAAGAGGGAGAAGACCTATGACAAAGCAGTGAGGGATGAATTGTGGTCGGCACTATCTTTGCATGGAGTGAGCAGTGATCTGATACGAGCACTGAAATCCCTATATGAGGCTACCCGAGCTTGTATCAGAGCTTGTGTCGGGGCGTACACGGACTGGTTTGATATCCTAAAAGGTTTTAGACAGGGCTATGTAGCATCCCCATAACTGTTCAATTTATTCATGTATATTTGTTTGACAGATTTGAAGGAGAGTGGTTGTGAACTAAGAATGAATGAGTTGCCTGTTAAATGTTTGCTGAGATCATCGGCTGAGAAAGTGCAGGCAATGGTGACAATAATGAATGTGCCACTGGAAAGCAAGGGAATGAAAGTAAACGTTAATAAGATAAAGGTTATGGTGTTTGAAAGAGAAGAGAGGATGACGGAAGTATGTATCAAGATTAGGGAAGATAGTTTAGAGCAAGTCAATGAGTTTGTATACTTGAGAACAATGTTTACGAGAGATGGAAGGTACAAATGTGATATTGAAAGGAGAGCGATGGCAGGTAATATGGTCAACAGCCAGACAATATCTCACAAAGCTCGTTTGGCTGTAAATAGAGGGGTATTGGTACCAACACTAACATATGGAAGCGAAAGCTGGGTATGGCTGAAGAGGCATGAAAGCAGGATTAATGCAGTAGAAATGAGAGCGTTAAGAAGTATGATTGATGTGAAGATAACTGACAGGGTTCGAAATAATGTGATCAGAGAGCGATGTGGCGTGAAAGACGATGTAGTGACACGAATTGAGTAAGGGATGCTGAGCTGGTTTGGACATGTGGAGAGGATGAATGAAAGTAGGTTGATGAAACAAATATATGAGGCAAGTGAAAATGGTGAATCGGGAGAGGAAGACCTAGGCGAACATTTCACGATCAAATGGGAGGCGTTCTGAAAAAAGGCCTGGTCAAGAGTAATATAAACCAACGAGCATGCATGCGACGATTGATGAAAGTGAGAGAAGCGAAAGACGTATGTCAGGACTGTAGCAAGTGGAAGAAGATTGTCTCTGCCTACCCCGTTGGGAACAAGGCGTGAATACATATGTAATATACATACATACATACATCTCCTTGTAGGTATGTGCGGATATATCTCGAGCACCATCTAAAGACTAGGTATAAGGTGTCGATTTTCGGTGGTCAGTTCTGCGAGTACATAACTCGCAGAACTGATCGCCGTTGGAGAAAAAAGGTTCTCGAGTGGCAGCCACGTACAGACAAACGCAGTGTAGGACGACCCCACAAGATGGAGAGACGACCTGCGCAGTGTTGCGGGAAGCCGATGGATGCAGGTGGCTCAGGACCGAGCTTCATGGCAATCTTTGGGGAAGGCCTATGTTCAGCAGTGGACTTGTGACAGGTTGAAATGGTGATGATGATGATGATGCGTAACGCTGGTGTCGATTCTCTTCGTGGCGAAGGTGGGAATTAGGGAAATTAACAATAAATATGTAATGTATAGGAATATTTATTGTTAATTGTTAATTCGGGATATGATGTTGAAATTAAGGAATTGCGCACTATTTTAATACAAAGGTACATATTATAGCGTTTTCGCGTCAACAGGGGTATTTAAGACCTTGCTTTGAACCGTGCCCTTCCTATCGCACTACACACGCAGCATCACCTTATTGCGAGTTAATCCGGGTTTTGCTACAGTCTGTGGAAGCTCCACACTGCCCTTTAACCATGATCATTTTCGCACGTTCTTGTTGTAGGTAATCCTCTTTACATCACCAGTGATCAATATTTTCAAAAACGATTCGGTTTCAATACGTTTCAATAGAGAATCGCAAATCATCGCAAGCAACGGAGGCGTCTCGACAAGGTCGGTCGAAAGTAAGTGCCCTTTGTTCCACTACACTTTGAGACCCCGTCGAAAATCCTGCTCCTCTGTCAATAGAACGTCACCGTAACACCTTTCAATAAAAACATTTAAATAATATATTAGGAATAATTTCATAAGATATGTTGAGTTTATTGAGGTGTGTAAGACGGAACTTACCATTTCTTTCTCTTAATTCGCCAACAAACGAGGGACTGAATAATGGCGGTATATCCATCTGTATTAGCGAACCGAAATTCTATTAATTGGTGATTTTTATTTATTGCATCGGGGTAACAAACGAGCCTGACGGTAAACGGCGGCTACTGCATCCCATGGACATCGGCAAACAGCTTACACAATTATAGATGGGTTGTTACCCCTGAGGACTAAGATGTAATGCTAACCCATAATTGTTCTGGCTCTCAAACCGAAACACGACCGTTATTAGAGCATTTTGCCAGTGACGTTCTATCTCACGGCAAGGCGAATACGAAAGTTTGGCGTAGTCCGTTAACTTACGCAACAAGATTACGGAATACCATTTAGTATAAAATGGTATTCCGTAATCTCTGCTTACACCTATGAGTGACAAGCGTGAGTGTTTATATATATTTATCTTATTTCTGGTAGCATTATTTCATTGATACACACAGCTTTCATGGATACGACGGAAGCTCCACACGATCTGCAACTCCGCAAACAAGGATTACAACGACGCTACAGGCGAATCTGCGGCTCAATCCTTTACCTGCCTTTTTCCTAATAAGCAGCCGTGGTATAATTACATATGCTGGTAAATATAAACTATCTGTTATATGATTTTGAAGTATTTTTATTTAAAGTACAACCTTATAATTAAAATTATTGTTAAGACTATTCGTCCCTAAAAAGAAAACTATCCAAAGTAAAAAAAACATGAAAAATTATTTTTACTCTAGAAAGTTGTTCCATGAATCAGGAAGTAAAAATTCAGCTGATCAATCTAATAAAAAAAAAGAAATCAATTTAATTTAGACAACAACAATTTGTTGCTTGATAGTTTCCAATTAATTCTCATCATTTTAATTTTGTTACTGAGACTTACCTTTCCTAACATCCTGTAAACAGTACACTGCAGGACATAGGCCTCTATCGGCTTGGGATTCGGTAATAAACAAAATTTAATCTAAAACAAGTACGACCTCAAGACACTGTGAGCACATTCTGCTTAGATCGGACCAAAAATTAATAAATAAAAGCTGAAGCCTACCGGCCTGAGTTAACTATGAAATCTGGACGTCTAACACCTCAGACCACGGCTGCTGTAAAGCAACTGAAATGTCGGGAATATAAAAACAAAATTAAAGTCTATAAAATTGTAAATAATAGTTTCATTTCAAATGTGTAGTGTTCGCGTAAATACAAGAAATCATTAAATAAAAATGTGCACAACGAAATAGAGTTACAATACACGTATTCGTATAAAAAGTTATTACATTACATAATTTTTTTTAAATTGCTACTGAAAAGCTGTCTAGTACAATGAATTAGAATAATAAAAACCAGACAACGGACTCAACAAGGAAGAGTGAAAAAGCACTTAACCGGTTTTATACTTATTACTTAGGTAAAAGGCAGGGATAAAATTGATTAGGGCTTAATAAATAAATGACGTGGTCAGCAAATTGAGACCGTAGTCCGTCGAATACTAATTGGTGGTTAGACGACCGATCTTAAATTCTGCTTTGTGTACATGTAAAGCAAATTAAATAACAAAAACCTCTGCTTCGTAACCATAGACGGTTTTTTGTAAACAAAGTACTCAAAATGATTTGGTCAGTGTTCGGAAAGAAGTCGCAAATATATATCTAATGTAAAATGCATATTACACAGCTCACCACAGTTAGGTAGAGTTTCTTCGGGAAATAGAACGTGACCAGTTCGTAGCACAATCTGCTTTCGGAGATTGTCATGTTTTCCAAACCTTTTCATTAATGTAAAGTACATTCAGCGAAAATAAGCTCCTCCTGCGATCTTGCCGTAAGAACTATATCGTCCGCAAATCGAAGGTGAGTAAAGTATACGCCATTAATGGTGATACCGTATCCTTTCCAGTTCAGCAGCTTGCAGAAATATCTTCCAATGCAGCAGTGAAGAGTTTCGGGGACATAACATAACCTTGTCTTACACCTTTATTGAAATATTCTCATACATTGCTTTCACTTCAGCATCAGTGTGTGTCGAGTTTGGTGCGTACACCTGTATGGACTTCAGCGAATACGTTTTGGTAATTCTTTTAATATATTCACACGACTCGCCGTTACAAAACGAGGTTCCGGTACGTACTTTTCCTCCTATCTGAGAGAAATAACATGCCAAGTGGCGAGGCTCCTCACCGGCTTTGCTCGCTGAAATTCAACACACGGGGAAAAGGAGGGTGGCGGTATTCTTACGCCACTACCGCGCGGTTGGGAAACACGATGAGAGTGAATTTTTTTTTTTTTCTTTGACACTTAAAAGCGACACCATGAAGTTGGTTGGTAATTGTGTCTCAAGTTTTCGTGAGAACTGATAACTATTCCAAGGTAGTTATTCAAATATATGTAACTACAATACGTGTTTTATATCAGTGGACATAAAAAAAATATTCATACATAACTATAGATGTGTGTTTGTGTGTGATTTTAAATTATATATGGTGGTGAATGACAATTTATTTAATTAAACCGTTATCAATTGCAATTTAATGCCTTTTTTTCACAAACAAAGAGTACTGGCATACGGGATAAAATTTTTAGCTATTTTTGTTTTGTTGCGCTAAAGAAGTATAACTTCTTACATAAGTACACACACTTTTTGCATAGTAAACAAAATTCCTAACAATAATTAAATCAATTGGAAAAAAGTTATAATGTATCATAACCAAGGAAATCTTTAAATAGTATAAAAGAAAGTCGCGGGTCATCGAAATCGCGTTTGTATTTTTTAGTCGCTGATAACTTATTATTTTCGTAGTGGATTTCAATGCGCTTTCCCCATCAAATATCTTTGACTTACTTTTGATTACCCCGTGACCACGGGTGCTGTAAAACTCACGAAACAACGGGATTATAAAATAAAATAAAATTCGTTAAATTTGTGAATAATAGTTTCATTTAAAAAGTAAGACATCGTAAAATAAAATAAAATTCGTTAAATTTGTGAATAATAGTTTCATTTAAAAAGTAAGACATCGTAAAAATAAACTGCCCCGTTTTTTCTCGTGGGTGTCGTAACAGTTGAGTAAGGGATAAGTTTTTATAATAATATAACGTTCGTCCTGGCGTGGCAATAATTTGAAAAAACACTTACGTTAAATTACTACCATGAATATGAAAATACTAATCAAGATGAAGAAGAATTCAAATTCGTTTGTGCTCATATATTATCGATTGTAGATGATAAGTTTCGACCTTTAAGGATATTTGGGGGATGGGAGAAATGACGAGGAGAGTGATTGGGGAAAGGGGAGTGGACCTCCGGTTACCTTACTCACCAAACTAATGAGACACGAAGTCCCGACACTACTCCGGTCGAGCCAGCCCATTCGAGCAACAGCAAAAGCCGCCGCTTGATTCTACCACGTTAATAGAGATTATGAGAGAGGCTAGGCTGTTAAGGTAAGGTTAATAAATATGTTGCTGAAAATTTTATTCGCTACTTCGTATATGTTCAGTGGGATTCGATATATATTTAAATACACAATTTAAGTCAATGAATTTTGCTTAATATCCTTAAGTAAATTCGAAAACGAACTTCACCGTTTGAAGAGGGGAACGTACTGAATAAGTAAAGAAATTGATACGACTTCGCATGTTCTCAATTTACGTATGAAAATTTTATTCACAATCTCTGTGCTGTATTTAAGCAATAATACGAGATTGAAACTTGTACATAGTATGGAAATTTTATAGAAAATATTATTTAATAATAGTCTAATTTAATAATTTATTTATATTCTTAATGCTAATCAAAATCAAGAAATGGCCTTTTTAACAGTCGAAGATCGTTATTCCGCCATCTGTCCTGGGCTGTGAAGTTTTTTTGACATTTTGCTGTTGTAATCTATTACGACGTAACCCCATTGCAATTATGTTATATAGTTAATTAGTTCGTTTAATATTTAACATACCACAACTGAGATATGGATGCACGATTTGACACCTGCTATACGATAATTGTAATAATTATCTCAAGTTGCGCACTGCAATTTCCCCGAATTAAGCATCGTCATTCATTTTTGGAAATGTTCATCTGTATGTTACGCATATGACATGGTTTTGTTGAGTGCATCAATTATTATACTCTGCATGATACTGAAACTTTTCGAATCTTATGCTGTGTCACAAGGACTTACCTATTAAAAGGGAGATGTTAGTTTTTTAAGACTGAAAAGATCATAATTTATGTGCCTCTAGTGACTTTAAATTCTAAACTATCTTAAAAGTATTATAGAATTTAATTATTTGGGACATTTGGTCATAGAGGATTTATTTTTTAATAACGGTGGAGAACGTAGAGTATTTAAGTATAGGACAGACGATGAGCGGAGAGTTTTACGCATATTTGATCAAAAAACTACGCAAAGGAATAAACAAAAATAATAAAAAAACAAGAAAATGACGTGGGAAGTTGCGTGCCGGAGTGCTTTTTTATCATGACAATGCACCTGTACCTCGGCCTGATGTTCAAAGCGCTGCAATTCGAACGGCTGGGTTTATGTTGATACTGCACCCATATTCCCCGGACCTGGCTACTAGTGATTTTCACCGTTTTACCAATTTGAAGAAACACTTACGTGGTATAAAATCTATGTGCGTGGTATTTTATTTTTTTGATACCACATAATAAAAGGGATGATCCTGCCTTTTTTTTCAAGGGAATTGAGTAACTAACAAAACTTTATTCATGGTGTATTACGTCAGAGCGTTGAAAGTAAATACAATTTACCAATACTTTTCCTAATGTTTCCTTGCGTTTCCAAAAACTTATTGATCAACCTAGTACACACCTAAATACGTTATAAAATAATTAACGCTCCAGTAGAAACATAATCATAAATAAAACAAAGTTAGAAGATTTAGGCGCAGCGTTTTGTGTTTGAATTAAACTTTGCTTTAGCAAGCGATATAAAGGTTGTACTTAAACCGTTTATTTTCTGTGCAAACATTTCAAAAGTGTAAATAATGTACTTATATATTACAATCTTTGGTTTTTTATCGAATAAGAAATATGTTTCTGCTTCTTTTCTTCTTTGTGACATTATTTATACTCGTAATACTCTTTGGTTGACGATCATATTACCAGAAGGAATGCAACTTAATTTTCGATCTGGTATTATTTGAGATTAGGGGCATACGCCGAATACACGAATACTATGAGTTTCTCCAAAGGCTTCACGGTGCGCGTATATGGGAACCCAAAATACCAATGAATACTGATGTGAAGTAGCGTCTTTTAAGAAAGTTTGTGACGATAACCACTCAGATACTCCAGCATGCCCAGCGCGGTGAGTATCTTCCATTCTTAACATGCCAGATTTTGATAGTACATAATTTCATACATATTTGAGATGTTTTAGCAGTCATCTGTCAGATATACTTGGATTATTACCAGGATATATTGTTGGCAAATCGAAGGTGAGTAATGTAATCACTATTGATATTAATACCGGATCTTTTCCGGGTTGAAAACATCTTCTAATGCAGGGTAAAAAATTTTGAAAATATCGCATCGATCTTTTTTGCAATTAGGTTAGGTTTCATACCCTGGTTCTGTACTTCGATAGACTTCGATAGATTTGTACAATGAGGCTATAGTAGCTACTATAGCCTCATTGTACAAACACTTAGATATATCAAAAGGCTATCTGGCACCAATGAACAGTCTGTAGTATCGGCCAAATTTCCGCTGATAGACACTGTTTTTTTTTTTTTATGAATTATAGGCTTGCGTTTCACCTCAATCTTGCCCGATGGAAGGCGAAGATGAGGCCTAGGATGGTACACGCTTGCCAAGATGTCTGTTCACTTTGGCCTTAAAGATATCTAGATTATAGTTTTCCGGAACAACTGACCTCGGCAGAGAGTTCCACTCCTTAGCCGTCCGCATAAAGAAAGAAGAGGCAAACCGGTTCGTGCGTAATGGAGGAATGTCTACATAAGGGTGGAACTGCTCGCCGCGTCTAGTCGTTCGGTGATGAAAAGGGGAAGAGGGGATCAGGTTATGCAAAACCTCCGCACACTCTCCGAAATGAATCCGATAAAAAACCGAGACGCAGGCCACTCGTCTACGGTGTTCGAGGCTATGCCTATGACTCTTCGCTCGGCGCTCCAACGAGTCCAAAGCATCAAGCTAATGTTTAGCAGAACCATCCCAGAGGTGGGAACAGTATTCCATGCAAGAGCGGACTTGAGCTTTGTATAGATTTAAGAGCTGCTCCGATGTGAAGTACCGTCTAGTATCCTCACCCAAGAGAGGATACTAAGTTTTTTGGCAGCAGTGTTTGCTATGGACTCGATGTAGCGACCGAAATTTAGATTAGAAGAGAGATCTAGACCTAAGAACTCAAGACGGTCATTAATCGGAACGGGGACATTCCGGAAAGTCGGAGTCAGTTGGAATGGACTCCGTTTCGCCGAAAAAAGACAAGCCTGTGTTTTAGAGGGGTTAAACTCGACCAAATTGGCATCACCTCATTGGGAAACAGCATTCAAAGTCGAGTTCACCCCCTCAATCATCGATTCCCCGAAAGACTGGACTTTTGCCCCAGACTTCGCATCGGACAAGTATCTCCCCGAGACTGTGCTGTCATCTGCATACCCAAAGATATCGGGTGTTACCAGCAGGTCGTTAATGTGTAGCAAAAAAAGAGTCGCGGAGAGCACAGACCCCTGAGGCACACCGGCATTAATATCACGGAGATCGGACGAGGCGCCATTAACGACAACCAGAATCGATCTGTTCCTCAGGAAATCCTCGATCCAGATGCAAAGCTCGGGAGCAATACCATATGTCGGAAGCTTGCCAATGAGACTTGCGTGCCAGACCCTGTCGAAAGCCTTAGAGATATCAAGAGACACGGCAAGAGCTTCACCATGTCTCTCAATGGCTTCGCTCCAGAGGTGAATAGCATACACAACGTGGTAGAGCCAAGCGGCGGCTTTTGCTGCCGCAGGAATGGGCCGGCTCGTCCGGATAAGTACCACGGCCTCGCAGAATACCGGCGTGAAGTAGAGGCATCTTGTGCTTCTGCGTTTCGTGCGGTGAGTGAGGTAACCGGAGGCCCTCTCCCCCCTCTCCCCTTCCCAAATATGGTAGCGGTATATAATTTTGAGCTACCCCAGGTGGGTACCAGTATCTACGGTTCTGGAGAATCCCTCACTGAGCATCCACGTTCAGGCTTTCCTACGCTACCTAATCGTGGATGCTCAGTCTGCCCCGCGCATTCTGGGGCAATATTCCGCTCTCTTTCTTTCCTACTCGAGGCAAACGCAGCAAGGAAACTATGGCATCCCCTACCCCGCTCGCCGTGGATTTCTGCAATATCAGGGGACTCCACTCGAACCTTAGCGCCGTTCATTACAGATTCGTTCGTTCGTCGGCAGATTGGGATGGAATGCGGTCTTTCTTTGCTTCCTACCCATGGGGGCAGGTTTGCTTCTCGCTGGATGATCCCAACGCCGTTGCAGATTCTGTCACCGATGTGGTACTTCAGGAATGGAACTTTTATTCCGTTCTCTGCAGTGCCTGTCGGAGGTAAATCCCAGCCTTGGTTTGGTCGCACCTGCAAAATAGCGTCACGCCGAAAGCGGAAGTGCTACCAGGTCTGGGCCGATGCATCGGCGTCTCAGGATGCAAAACCAGTGCTCTTCAAAACGAGTACAACTCTGCCTCCAGGTCCTTCAAAAGAGTTATCGCTGCGGCAAAGTTAAAGCACATTGGCAGAATTGGCGAGAGATTAGTTCGCCTCCCATCGGGATCCCGCGCATTCTGGGGCAATATTCCGCTCTCTTTCTTTCCTACTCGAGGCAAACGCAGCAAGGAAACTATGGCATCCCCTACCCCGCTCGCCGTGGATTTCTGCAATATCAGGGGACTCCACTCGAACCTTAGCGCCGTTCATTACAGATTCGTTCGTTCGTCGGCAGATTGGGATGGAATGCGGTCTTTCTTTGCTTCCTACCCATGGGGGCAGGTTTGCTTCTCGCTGGATGATCCCAACGCCGTTGCAGATTCTGTCACCGATGTGGTACTTCAGGAATGGAACTTTTATTCCGTTCTCTGCAGTGCCTGTCGGAGGTAAATCCCAGCCTTGGTTTGGTCGCACCTGCAAAATAGCGTCACGCCGAAAGCGGAAGTGCTACCAGGTCTGGGCCGATGCATCGGCGTCTCAGGATGCAAAACCAGTGCTCTTCAAAACGAGTACAACTCTGCCTCCAGGTCCTTCAAAAGAGTTATCGCTGCGGCAAAGTTAAAGCACATTGGCAGAATTGGCGAGAGATTAGTTCGCCTCCCATCGGGATCCCGCGCATTCTGGTCTCTCGCCTCATCAACACCCAGCTCCTAAGGTACCTGGAGGAACACCAGCTGATCAGTGACCGACAGTACGGTTTCCGTCGCGGACGATCAGCTGGTGATCTTCTAGTTTACCTGACTCACCGATGGGCAGAAGCAATTGAGTCTAAGGGGGAGGCTTTGGCGGTTAGTCTGGACGTAGCGAAAGCATTTGATAGGGTTTGGCATAAAGCGCTTCTTTCAAAGCTTTCATCTTACGGCGTTCCTGAGAGATTGTGCAACTGGGTCTCCAGCTTCCTCACGGATCGGAGCATCAAGGTTGTTGTCGGTGCATGCTCGGACCCCAAACCCGTGAATGCTGGTGTTCCACAAGGCTGTGTGCTATCTCCCACTCTGTTCCTTCTACATATCAACGACATGCTACAAATCAGTAGCATTCATTGCTATGCAGACGACAGCACTGGTGATGCCCTATATACAGGCCGTGCGAATATTTCTCGGGAACACGTCGACGAGTGCCGGAACAAACTTGTGTCTGAAGTCGAGACCTTGTTATTAAAAGTCTCGGATTGGGGTCGAAGTAATTTGGTCCTATTCAACCCAAAAGACACAGGTTTGCGCGTTCACCGCTAAAAGAATCCCTTTGTCGTTTCTCCTCCTTTTTGAGAACATTCCCCTTATTGGCTCAGCCAGTATCGGAATCCTTGGCGTTGACATATCAAGCGACGTTCAGTTCCGTGGTCACTTGGAGGGAAAGGCCAAATTGGCCTCCAAAAAGCTTGGTGTGCTCTGTAGAGCGGGACAGTATTTCATGCCGGTCCACCGTTTGCAACTTTATAAGGCGCAAGTTCGGCCCCACATGGAATACTGTTCTCATCTCTGGGCAGGGGCACCCCAGTACCAACTCCTTCCATTTGACCGCATCCAACGTCGAGCGGCTCGAATTGTCGGCGACCAAGCTCTCTCTGATCGGCTTGATCCTTTGGCCTTGCGAAGAGATGTTGCTTCTCTTTGCATTTTTTACAAAATTTTCCACGGGGAATGTTCTGAGGAACTTTTCGGATTGATCCCAGCTGCTGAGTTTCACCATCGTACATCGCGACAGAATTCGAAGTTCCATCGATACCACCTAGATGGTTGGCATTCCACCACAGTGCGTTTTAATCGAAGTTTTCTGCCACGCACTTCGATTTTGTGGAATCAGCTGTCGCCAGCAGTATTTCCGAACAGTTACGACTTAGGGACCTTCAAGAAAAGAGCTTATTCCTTCCTTAAAGGCCGGCAGCGCATCTGTAGCTCCTCTGGTGTTGTGGATGTTCGTGGGCGTCGGTGATCACTTACCATCAGGTGAGCCGCACGCTCGTTTGCCCCCTTCTTCTATAAAAAAAAAAAAAAACACAAGAAGATCCCCAGTAGATCAGCCTCGACGAAACCCGAATTGACGGTCACTGAGGAGGTCGTTGTCTTCCAGGTATGCAAGAAGACGGTTGTTTAAAACACGCTCCATAACCTTACAGAGTATGGAGGTGATTGCGATAGGTCAGTAGTTGGCAGGGTCGGCACGACTTCCTTTCTTAGGTACAGGTTGGACATTGGCAATCTTCCAAGACTTCGGAACTTGACCAGTCCTCAGGGACAAGTGATAGAGGCGAGTCAGAACAGGAGACAACTCAGGCGCACATGGCCGCAAGACAATGGCAGGAATGCCGTCAGGCCCACTAGCCTTATTCACATCTAGAGTTTTGAGTATGTATTTTTGAGCTGCAATGGCGGGAAAGAAGACCGGCAGAAATTGCCTTCGACCGATTTGGCAAGAGACCAGAAAGCTTTACTCCCGGATGGGTAAGACGCTAGTTTGGCTCCAATACGGCCGCTAACTATTACGTGGACTTTGAGATAGTTTGAGTCTCCAGTTCAATAAAAAGTACTCTCAATATGAGATATTATACATTTTTTGCTGTGAATAAGATAATGTTTTCATTTATTTTGAAAATTGCTGTCTGCTTTTGGATTGAATTATATTAGGCGGATTAAATTAGGGCTATAAGACTCTGGAACGAAATCCTTCTTGCTTCTTGCTTAAAAAAGCTCCTAATAAGTTTGCATTTCAAAATAAAATCCGGAAACACTACAAAAATGTTGCAAGTCTAGTACAGACTTGCAACATTTTTGTTGTGTTGCTGTTAGTTATTGTGTCGTTTTAGTTGATTATTCTGACATACATATTTATTTGTATTTCATGATTGTATGTGTAGCTGGTATATTTGTATGTATTGTATGTATGTATGTATCTACCTGTCTGTGTAAGTATATATTTTGATATTTATATCTTTTTACTTATTTTATTCTGTTCGCTGTATCGCCTCTATTATGTCTTTATCTCTACTTAGCCTAATGGTTGGCTGGGAGAGAATGCTTCTTTCCCAGCTGATTGACGCCACAACCGGCTGGCGACAGCGGTAATGGAAAGTAATATTGACGCTGTATGATACCTTTTTTTTATTCGGGAAAGGGGTAACGTGCAAGTGGTACACCTAATGATAAGTGATTACCGTCTCCTACGTACATCGGCATCACCAGAGGTGCTGCAGGTGCGTTGCTGGCCTTTAAGGATATTTAGGGAGAGGAGGGAGCGGGAAGATGCCCCCAGTTCACCGTTACTGACGGCCTCGAACATCCGTACCCGATGGCATCGGTAATAGCTTTCCCCGATTTTATCGGACAAGCGTTACGTCGGATTTGGGAAGGTGAGAGACCTATGTTTGCACGTAAACTTGCGGTACTATAATGTATCATCGTAGTGCTCGTTTTTTACTTACACATGTTAAATCTGTTAGAGGCAGAGTAAATTTGAACATTTTATACATTAAAAATATCTTTATGTCAATTTTACAAGAAGTCTGAGACTTACCATGTTTTTTACTCCAAAATTTTAGTTATGTGTCTTTTTAGTGAAGATGAAATGACAGTCAATTCATTTCTAAGAAATTTGTTTATTAAACTGCTTTAATACCAGCTTCACGGTAGCTTTCCTTAATACTTTTTAAAGAACGAGACGTGAATCTGTGCTCAGAGCTCGTATTTTACAAGCGGTTATCATTAAGAGCTTTACCGTACTTGCTAACTCTCTAGAGACCGGTCCCTCTATTTCCTTTTGTATTTGTCGCGTTTCTTTACATTTCCCTTTCAAAGGGATTTACTTAACAGTCCGAACAAACGTTAGCTTTTTTGTGTAAATCCCAAGATAAGAGGCAAATAAGTATGTTCTGTTTGAATTTTATAAACGTTCTTAAAGCGATGAAAGAAAACTTTTAGCATTATATTTTGTTGACTATGTTAGATAAATAGACATTATAGTATACTACGAACTGTTACTTCTTCCAATCTCGTGGGTGTTGCAAAAATTGACAAAAGGAAAGGCTAGAAAAATGTCATTCGTTACAACAAATCACGGAACGACCTAAATAATTCAGAACGATGACGGGAAACATCATCTCTGGTGTCTGGTACTGCGAACGCTAATCGGTTTATCAATCTCGGCGCTTACGACAAATTGTCTTAAACGGAGAGGTGAACTATAATGATAATGGTACGAGCGATCTTGTGCTTCTGCATTTCATTCGGTGAATGAGTTAACAGTCCGGTAATGCCCATAGGTCCCAGCGGTCAGAATGTGGAGCAGGAGCTCTTCGCCCTTTCTTCACCTCGGAATGGGCGGGAGCAACGCATGCACGCCATCTCTAGACCTTACAGTTTACGGATATCAGGCGCCATGGCCTTAATTATAGGGAGACAGAGTAGAACTCCACCGCCCACCTTTGCCTACAAATAATTATTTTATGCCCTTGATTCTGCTACCGTATGTTTTAAATCGACTATTGATTCATAGGTTCGTTCACTCAGATTGTACGAAACGGGACAATGGGCTCACTAACGTCCCGTCGATATATTTTAAATTTCAATGTAATTGTTTTTTGTATTTTGTTTTAAAGACATAAGAAATGTAAAAAAGAAATATACATTTAGCAATCCTTACTTAATACATACACAATCATAAGGGCAGTCGTCTAACCAGCAATTAGTATTCGACAGACTACGGTCTCAATTTGCTGACCACGTCATCATTTAACATCAATTTTATCCCTACCTTCTATCTACGTTATTAGTATAACATAGGTCAGATGCTCCTTGACCCTTGTATGTTGCCTTTTTTGAGTATATATAATAAATTATATGATTTATAAAACAATTACACTTAATCAGTGTAAGCGCAAATAAAAGTTTACCTGCATGTATTGTATTATAAGAAGCACTGAAATTACACAAAGAGCCTTCATATCTTAATCGAAACGTCGGAAACTAATTCGGCGTGTTACGGATCCTGGGCTAGAAGGCAGAATGTTGCAGAGGTAGATGTGCGGTGCGGAGGCGTGGTAGAGTCCTAGGTCCGCTCTTGTGAATCATCGGATTGAATTGCTGGTTCGAGGGAGTCTACTTCCAAAAAGAAATATCAATACAGCTATGCTGAATATTACACCCTTGCAACGGCGGTGGAGATTAAAACGAGCTTGCCTAAGAACAGGCCGATCTACAATATCTTGTGAATTTTTAACATAAAAATTACATCTGTTGTATTTATTAGGAGATAAAGAGGTAAAAGGTGTAGGCGCACATGGAGAATAATTTTTCACAGGTGCCTTGAATCTATGGGTAAGAAATCTAATGTATTTTTGGTGTATCATCTCAATTCTGGATATATAGGAGGATACGCATACTCAATATGAGTGCGTAAAACGGCACAATAAATAACTGAGTTTTGAAATGAAATTACTAAAAATTATTAAGTTTGTTCTAAAATATTGTTTAATTGCAATGACAATAAACTAATGAATTAATGAACGCATGAATGAAATGAAATTAATAAGAAAGACAATTTCATTTGTCAAACCCTATTATTGTTTTTTTTTATAACTTTCACTGTTCTGTCACATGAGGCTCCTCTGACGGAGAAGAAACAGACGAAAGAAACTAAGTAGGTATGCCCTTTTTGTCTTTTCTAAAATAATTATAGTGTATATCATAAAATAAAAGGAAAACATAGGCAATAGAAGGCATGCTACAAGAATTTAGTGATCTACTAAATTAAAGAACAAGTGCACTGCAAACTCGTGCAGACCAGCCGCCACAAGCAGTACCTGTTCACAAGTATGACGCATGTGGCAGCCATTATCAGACACACGACGCCGCCTCAAGCAGAGGCCTATAAGCAAGCATGACGTACACATAGATATGACGAGGGTATAACTGAGGGTTTCGTTGCATAAGTAAAAGGTACACAATACCTACTTTTTGAGGCGAGGGTTTCCGTTAGCTCAACTCGTTTCAACCGCTAACCCAACCCTCGCGCTTTGAGCCTACTTGTTTATCATACAATGCGACGCGCACGCCATTCGAGATAATGACCGCGTCCGAAATCTTGGCACCACAGTGTAGAAAATCAAGCAGTACTCCTGTTATATTTTCACTGTTATGTTAAAAATAATTATAGTGTATATCATAAAATAAAAGGAAAACATAGGCAATAGAAGGCATGCTACAAGAATTTAGTGATCTACTAAATTAAAGAACAAGTGCACTGCAAACTCGTGCAGACCAGCCGCCACAAGCAGTACCTGTTCACAAGTATGACGCATGTGGCAGCCATTATCAGACACACGACGCCGCCTCAAGCAGAGGCCTATAAGCAAGCATGACGTACACATAGATATGACGAGGGTATAACTGAGGGTTTCGTTGCATAAGTAAAAGGTACACAATACCTACTTTTTGAGGCGAGGGTTTCCGTTAGCTCAACTCGTTTCAACCGCTAACCCAACCCTCGCGCTTTGAGCCTACTTGTTTATCATACAATGCGACGCGCACGCCATTCGAGATAATGACCGCGTCCGAAATCTTGGCACCACAGTGTAGAAAATCAAGCAGTACTCCTGTTATATTTTCACTGTTATGTTAAAAAATTAATTATCTGTTTAATTTTTAGTAATTTCAAACAAGTTTTATATCTTCTTTGATTGAACATAACTATATATATTTTTTATACCTATATTTTTTATAAGTGCCGTGAAAGAAAATATAAAACATAATATGAATATATGATATGCAGTGAATAGAAAAACTAAACAACCAAAGTACCTACATAAAAGTGTGCAAATTAACATAAAAAATGGTGTCATCGTCTTAAAGTTATCTTTATTTTTTTGAGTACATTTTAAAATTATGTGCTTTTCTCCAATAAACGTATTTTATTTATTTGGTCTTCATACTACTTAAAGACATGATTTTTATTTTTATCACTAAACTGCACCGGTTCTTCAGTTACATGTTGTTTCATCAACATCATCAGCCTGTAAAAGTTTCTCTGAAAGCGCCAACAAAAGCTGCCATTATATGCATGGAACATTTGCCCATACCTACCCATCTGAGGAAAGCGCAGTACCGGTATTCGCATACTAGAGATGCGGCTCTGTCACTAGTCTGTGGGATTTGTTAAAAATTGAGATTAAGAGATTTATTTGATTCTCTTTCACCTTTCAAAAGCCTGCCTGGAGAACAAATTTGACATTGTAGGAATGTGTAATGTGAAAAATATGTTAATCTTAAGGATTGATCCCAAATTTGAATTATATTAGATACAGATATGAAATATACTATGATGTAAAATATTTAAAATTTACTAAATATAAAATATATTAAAAAAATATACTCCTATAAGTAAATTAGATAATATCATAGATATCACAGATATTATCTAATTTACTATTAGGGGTATATTTTTTTAGGATATTTTATATTTAGTAAATTTTAAATATTTTAGTATCTAATGTAATTAATCTCTTATAGCTTATGGTTAAAATACGAAGTAAAGAGTCAGAAAGTGAGTAGCAGATACAGAAATCATACACGATATAGTGAGGACCTGCATAGCGTTACGGGAACTTGATGGATACAGATGACATGGAACTACTTTGGAGGAGGCCTATGTTCAGCTGTGGACAAGAAAGACTGTAATAATGATGATGATGATTCTATAGTTTATTTATTCCCATATCGCGACTTACGAGTACGTCCTCCATAGATTGGGGTAAGTAAATTTAATTTAATACACATTTTAGTAAATTAAAGATTAAATTTAACTGAGTATGAATGTTAAAAAATAAATGTAGTTGACCCCTTTTAACTTTATTTGTTGATTTAATGTACACAGCTTCACTGCTTTGACAAACTAACACTGAATTTGATTTTGACGTAATGCCGTTACTGCGTTGGCCAGCTTCAATATTTATGAGCACTTTTCGTTAACATTCCAATAGCACCGAAATGGCATCTATTCTAGCTCTTGTTTAGTGTGTAGTTATACTACAAAATTTATGTAAAAGCAAAGTGTTTTATGGTTGTTGAGCTGATAAGCAGGGATTGATTGCAAAACTAAAACATGACAAAAATATGATTTTAAGTACATAATATCATTAATACCTGGTATACAGTCTTGTTTATAATGGTTTGGGTGCATAATAAGTGTAAAGCTTTCACAAGCTGCATTGTCTTTTTTAAATAGTAGTTGAAAATACCAAAAAGCTGTCTGTATATCATGTGAAGTAATGTGAAGTCATTGCAGAAGTTGCGTGTGCCATTTGACCGATTTTTTTTTGGATTTGAAAGAAAAACGTATCATTCACTGTAGCCCATTGACAGCCTGCAAACAACTTCCATAGAAATCGGTTGCAAGCCTTTGAGGACTAAGATGGATGCCTCATAGCTTAATTACACAGGCCCTATATACCTTTCAAAACCGGAATACAACCGTACTGTACTGGTATTTGGCAATAGAAATGGGTAAGAGTGTGGTATTTAGACGACACGCAGTTACGAACCTTTAGACCAGGGATTCCCAAACTATTTTGGACGAGAGACCCCTTTTCCAAAATGAACTGATACCCATAGCGCCCCATAGCCAAATTACTTTAAAAATCTTATGTATCTAATTTATTTCCTATTGATACAAAATTCTTACTAATTTAAAAACTTTGCGGTTGGTTAAGTGAGTAAACTTGACATCATTTTCTCATCAAAATATATCAAAATAAATAGATATGCTTATAAAATTCAGTAAATATCAAGTGTAATTAATAATTAAAAATACAAATTACGTAAATTTTTTAAAAATACAACAATTTTATTTCCTTCTTATATTAATATTAGTCATTCTTATAACTAGTTAGTACGCAACTAATACAGCATCTTGAAAGTTTAAAATAAAAACTTGCGGTAATTAATAGGGGTCGATTTTTAGACCTCGTCGACCCCCAAAATCAGTTTTCGTTGATGTTGACCCCTGCGAAACCAATATCGACCCCCACTTTGGGAATCCATGCTTTAGACGATTTTGTTCGTTAATTTATTTTAACTCGCTTACATTTCACACGTGATATTTTTATAGGATCCTGTTTACCTTTCGCATTAGCTGTTCTAGGGTTCCATAACTAAATGTTTGTTTGTGTATCAATTTTAACTATTTACTTTAATTATAATTAAATTTACATCTCTGTAACTTACGTCGTATGTGACACACCATAGGATTTTCTTTTAAATTCTGATCTGGAATTTAGACTTACATGTCAAGTTTTAGTACCTTTACACATTGACACCTATTTTGCAAGTATGTTCTTAATCAGTTATAAGCAGAACTTTTAATTCTGTTTTGATCTATTTCGAACAAAAGCTGTCTGTATATCATGTGAAGTAATGTGAAGTCATTGCAGAAGTTGCGTGTGCCATTTGACCGATTTTTTTTTGGATTTGAAAGAAAAACGTATCATTCACTGTAGCCCATTGACAGCCTGCAAACAACTTCCATAGAAATCGGTTGCAAGCCTTTGAGGACTAAGATGGATGCCTCATAGCTTAATTACACAGGCCCTATATACCTTTCAAAACCGGAATACAACCGTACTGTACTGGTATTTGGCAATAGAAATGGGTAAGAGTGTGGTATTTAGACGACACGCAGTTACGAACCTTTAGACCAGGGATTCCCAAACTATTTTGGACGAGAGACCCCTTTTCCAAAATGAACTGATACCCATAGCGCCCCATAGCCAAATTACTTTAAAAATCTTATGTATCTAATTTATTTCCTATTGATACAAAATTCTTACTAATTTAAAAACTTTGCGGTTGGTTAAGTGAGTAAACTTGACATCATTTTCTCATCAAAATATATCAAAATAAATAGATATGCTTATAAAATTCAGTAAATATCAAGTGTAATTAATAATTAAAAATACAAATTACGTAAATTTTTTAAAAATACAACAATTTTATTTCCTTCTTATATTAATATTAGTCATTCTTATAACTAGTTAGTACGCAACTAATACAGCATCTTGAAAGTTTAAAATAAAAACTTGCGGTAATTAATAGGGGTCGATTTTTAGACCTCGTCGACCCCCAAAATCAGTTTTCGTTGATGTTGACCCCTGCGAAACCAATATCGACCCCCACTTTGGGAATCCATGCTTTAGACGATTTTGTTCGTTAATTTATTTTAACTCGCTTACATTTCACACGTGATATTTTTATAGGATCCTGTTTACCTTTCGCATTAGCTGTTCTAGGGTTCCATAACTAAATGTTTGTTTGTGTATCAATTTTAACTATTTACTTTAATTATAATTAAATTTACATCTCTGTAACTTACGTCGTATGTGACACACCATAGGATTTTCTTTTAAATTCTGATCTGGAATTTAGACTTACATGTCAAGTTTTAGTACCTTTACACATTGACACCTATTTTGCAAGTATGTTCTTAATCAGTTATAAGCAGAACTTTTAATTCTGTTTTGATCTATTTCGAACAAAAGCTGTCTATGTGTCATAAAGTTAAATTATTTGGACTTGTCAAAAATACAACAGCTATATTTTTGTAGCTGTAACATGCAGATCGTTATTAGTACTCTGTAAAATATTTTTATTATATTAAATACTGCTAGTTTTGTAACACTTTTTCAAACATCGTATCATAAAGTGGCATTTATATGTTAGTTGTTAATGCTCGTGGCGACATCTAATCAATCATTTAATCAGTTCCATTTAACTCTATTTACGTGTAGAGAGACTGTTATTCGATTGTCGATTTCTGTTTATTACTAAAATATATTTTCACCAATAATTTTATCTTTACATCTAAATATTATTTCAATTCTAGCCTTATTTATTTTGTTAGACAAAGTTCTTTTGTTTATTACTCTTATGAACATTATTTGAGTTAGTATTCTATGGAAGAATAGACCATGTATTGTAGAACGCCTTTGGTTCGGTCGATGAGGTGTTAGCTGGAAAACATCATGTAGAGAGGTAGATAGAAGACTAGGAAGGCGACACGCCTGGTCGCAATTGAGAGAAAAGTATGGCAACGTTTACCTTATCCGAAATTATCACATGATTTAATAAGCTTTTGAGCTATTAATTTTCGATACATCGATTTTTTTTGCGCTGTGTAGTTTTCGTATTTAGGTTTGTTTTAAAATTTGTAATAAGTTGTGTTATGTTGCAGACTTTTTTTTCTCTTTGTCTACGTTATTATAATATGTTCTTATAAATATTTTCATTACTGTTGGGTTTGATCGGAGATTTGGATAATTTACTTTCTTAGCAATAATAATAATAAAATAATAAATACATTCAATCAATAATCAATCAAAATCATAATTATAATCATCTTTACATCTAAATAAATTCATTCTCTAAAGTTGTTTCTATATAATAGTCGTATGTGTTATTTTTGTATTGGTCCAGTCGTTCAGTAAGAGGTTGCGCCATGAATACTTCCACTCCCTCCAGCAAAGACAGAAATGGAATACGCCAGCTAACCCCATAGAGCAAGGAACGGTTGTCGTTTGTCTTCAAGATAATGTAATGTGCAATTTCATCTTAAGGCCAATGTCTCTTACATATACAAATATGGGGTGTATATAATTCAAAGACGGGATCGATAATCTCTTCTTTTATGTCAGGACTAAGCAACGCATCTATCAAAGACCAGTTACCGTACCCAATAGCATCTATTAGCAATACTTATTAAAGTTATTTTTACATCGCGATATTTTCTAGTTCTTAGTTAACAAATATTTTTTTTATTTTGATTCGTTCTTTATTAATAAAAAAAGTAAATTTATTATTATAATTGTCGTTTATTACGTTAATTGTACTTTCATGGTTTTCACTTCTTTGCAAATGAAACCTTTCAAGGTCGGGGGATATGAAATAAAATGAATTCTACACGTGAATTGCGTGTGAGGTATCTCTGTGTACACTTTGCGAATTATTTGCATATTCCAGGTGACATCACCAGGGAGCGGTAGACGTACGCGCCGCAACTGTTAGAGTTAAGAGAGTTAGAATCGGCTTTAGTTCGATTAATTCGCAGTAGATATAGATAAAGTCTTTGAACAATTACTCGCTGGTCCTTCGTATATTTATATTTAATTAGACTGAGCTATATCCAGTATTCTTACAGCGTGTTGTCTTCGCGGGCTTCTGCGGTGGCGCAGAAGATGGTGTTATAAGAGAAAAGAATTAAGGATTTTCCGTGCCGTTACTTTTCCACTTAATTTAAAATTTTCAAAGGGGGATCTTAGAAAAACATAGTTATAGATAAAAGGAGATAGATATATAAGTAAAAATATTATGTATCTGTGTTATTGATGAAGTACACTTACGATTGAATTCGTATTATTTAAAGAAACTTGTGAATTTGTAGACATTCTCATGACTCTAAGTAAGTACGCAATTTGTTATTATTCTTGGATTTAAAATAATTCAAAAGGTAAATGTTACTGTATTTAAATAATTTGTTTTAACTGCTTATAGAAATAAGATTTCGTGTATTGCTTGTATGGCACTTAATAATCTTGTTAATAAATAAACTTAAAATTGGAATCCTTTGCAATTAAATGTTGTTCTTGAATTCATCAGGCTATTATCAAGATTGTGCTATTTTTAAAATACATGTTTAAATAATTTTGTTCTTGTTTAAATATGACATCTACAAGGGTTTCCCCCTGAAGATGTATCAGATAATTTGTCTTTTAATTATTTTATTAAATAATTAAAGGGATATGTAGAGGACATTGGTATATATGGACATAAAATGACTTTGAAAATCTGTACTTTAAAGTCTTATTTTTTACAAGTGGCTATCATTAAGAGCTTTCCTATGCTTTAGAGAGAATTCTCTAGAGATTGACCTTTTTCGCTTTTGTTTTTGTCGTATTTCCGTAAAGTTCTTAAAAGGATTTACTGAAATGTTCCGATAAATGTTAGCTTTTGATGTTTATAAGATAGAAGGTAAATTCTTAACATTCCTTACGAATTATTTTGAGTTAAATACAATAAAATCTTTACTACAAATATATGTACACGACAGTTAAAATAGTTATAAAACAGAATAATTTGTTTGTTCGTCGTTATTTTGTCTTTTCTAACCTTTTTATGAACGACGAAAAGAAGAATATAACGTAAAGTTTTAGTCCATCTGAAGTAGGACTAAAATTTTACGTTATATTCTCCTTTGGTGATGGATATGATGTTAGCACTCGCTCCCGTAGCAAATCGTTTGTGAACTGATCCTTCCGAATAGTAGTTATTTAGCATGTACTTTTGGACTATTTTGAGCGTAATGTGTTTATGTTTAATACGTATTAATATATGTACTAGATTTAATTTGGTTAATATTAATCCATAAATGATACTGGACCACATCCAATAACCTAATGGATAATACATTATAATATAAGAGCCTTCCTTATGAAATTAGCGTACATGAAAAAGTAAAACCGATTTTTCTTTGAAATTATATATTTATTCAATCTCACCATAATTATTTTCCATTTTAGAGGTAGTTTATTAAAACCATTGCTGAAAAATTTTGCGAGCGAAAATCAATAAAATCTTTACTACAAATATATGTACACGACAGTTAAAATAGTTATAAAACAGAATAATTTGTTTGTTCGTCGTTATTTTGTCTTTTCTAACCTTTTTATGAACGACGAAAAGAAGAATATAACGTAAAGTTTTAGTCCATCTGAAGTAGGACTAAAATTTTACGTTATATTCTCCTTTGGTGATGGATATGATGTTAGCACTCGCTCCCGTAGCAAATCGTTTGTGAACTGATCCTTCCGAATAGTAGTTATTTAGCTTGTACTTTTGGACTATTTTGAGCGTAATGTGTTTATGTTTAATACGTATTAATATATGTACTAGATTTAATTTGGTTAATATTAATCCATAAATGATACTGGACCACATCCAATAACCTAATGGGTAATACATTATAATATAAGAGCCTTCCTTATGAAATTAGCGTACATGAAAAAAGTAAAAAACCGATTTTTTCTTTGAAATTATATATTTAATCAATCTCACCATTATTATTTTCCATTTTAGAGGTAGTTTATTAAAACCAATGCTGAAAAATTTTGCGAGCGAAAATCAATAAAATCTTTGAAAATGGTTCGAAGTGCCTCAATGGAATTGAATTTTTTTCCTTGCAAGAAATTATGTGGTAATCTGTGGGAGCAAGGTCCGAGAGTATGGTGAGTGTCGCAGGTCCTCTAATTTAGCAACCGTCTGTCGTGAAGTATAGGGTTGTCATGAAGCAGAAGTGGGCTAGAGCAATTGACCAGTTTCGGATGTTTAACGGCTCAAAATTCCCTTGTTATTGTGACCGTTAAGTAATAAAACGCAGCACTCAATGCGTGTTTGTTGGTGTGATTCATGTGGTACCCATTTCTTGACTTGAAGTGAATTAAATTAAATTTTCACTTACACCGAAACTGCCGCTAACTCTGACGTGATTTGTAATGGATCCGCTTCCACGATCACATTTTTCATTGTCAACTTGTGTCTCCGGTCGTCTACGGGGTTTGTTTTGGAGGTCAAAATCTACAGAACGAAAACGTTGGAACCAAAAACGTACCGTGCTTTCTTTTACAGTAGCTTTCCCGTACACATCGCCAGATTATTACAAAACCCAAGTGGCCAGATTGACAAATCGCCTATTTCATATGTAAGGACCTGATATATGAACACATGTATCACAAGAAATAATAAATGAGGTAACTAAAGTAATTATGAGACTAGCGACTCTAAATAAACATAGCTTATTTTCCAAGATCTGTACGATATTTATATCTAAAAGCACTCACGCTTTTCATCCATAGGAGATCGAAAAGTTTACGGATTTTAAAATATACATTTTTATTTGTTAGAATATGGTTCCATATAAATGGTTAATTGATAAACTCCTACATACTCTGCCTAAGTGACCTGCAATTATTGTAATTGTTAGACAATTAGGATCTCTGACTATCAAACAGAATTAACATTTATAATACAATAATTTATAAATAATATTATTTTACTAATTAAACATGTAAGTGTCAGAGAAAAATGCTAATAAGTAAGTAAGTGTATAAATATTATGAAACAACAATACAATGACATAAATTGTATTATAAATTATAATTAACTAAAATTGAGGAATTCAATTAGTAATTTTAATATCAAATTTAAACATTACCAACTGATGTAAGTGTTGTTATATTTTAGTCATAACATTTATATTTAGGAAGGTCTTTCTTATCTAAATAATCATCTACAGAGTAATAACAATTTGTAACTAATAATTTAAAAACTAATTTCTTTAATAACAATTAGCATTTATGTTGTATGTCACTAGGTAGTTTATTAAAACCATTGCTGAAAAATTTTGCGAGCGAAAATCAATAAAATCTTTGAAAATGGTTCGAAGTGCCTCAATGGAATTGAATTTTTTTCCTTGCAAGAAATTATGTGGTAATCTGTGGGAGCAAGGTCCGAGAGTATGGTGAGTGTCGCAGGTCCTCTAATTTAGCAACCGTCTGTCGTGAAGTATAGGGTTGTCATGAAGCAGAAGTGGGCTAGAGCAATTGACCAGTTTCGGATGTTTAACGGCTCAAAATTCCCTTGTTATTGTGACCGTTAAGTAATAAAACGCAGCACTCAATGCGTGTTTGTTGGTGTGATTCATGTGGTACCCATTTCTTGACTTGAAGTGAATTAAATTAAATTTTCACTTACACCGAAACTGCCGCTAACTCTGACGTGATTTGTAATGGATCCGCTTCCACGATCACATTTTTCATTGTCAATTTGTGTCTCCGGTCGTCTACGGGGTTTGTTTTGGAGGTCAAAATCTACAGAACGAAAACGTTGGAACCAAAAACGTACCGTGCTTTCTTTTACAGTAGCTTTCCCGTACACATCGCCAGATTATTACAAAACCCAAGTGGCCAGATTGACAAATCGCCTATTTCATATGTAAGGACCTGATATATGAACACATGTATCACAAGAAATAATAAATGAGGTAACTAAAGTAATTATGAGACTAGCGACTCTAAATAAACATAGCTTATTTTCCAAGATCTGTACGATATTTATATCTAAAAGCACTCACGCTTTTCATCCATAGGAGATCGAAAAGTTTACGGATTTTAAAATATACATTTTTATTTGTTAGAATATGGTTCCATATAAATGGTTAATTGATAAACTCCTACATACTCTGCCTAAGTGACCTGCAATTATTGTAATTGTTAGACAATTAGGATCTCTGACTATCAAACAGAATTAACATTTATAATACAATAATTTATAAATAATATTATTTTACTAATTAAACATGTAAGTGTCAGAGAAAAATGCTAATAAGTAAGTAAGTGTATAAATATTATGAAACAACAATACAATGACATAAATTGTATTATAAATTATAATTAACTAAAATTGAGGAATTCAAGTAGTAATTTTAATATCAAATTTAAACATTACCAACTGATGTAAGTGTTGTTATATTTTAGTCATAACATTTATATTTAGGAAGGTCTTTCTTATCTAAATAATCATCTACAGAGTAATAACAATTTGTAACTAATAATTTAAAAACTAATTTCTTTAATAACAATTAGCATTTATGTTGTATGTCACCAGGTAGTTTATTATATATTCTTAGCGACTTAACAGATATGTTCCGTTTAGTGATCGATGTGCTGCACTGAATTACTTGCTTTTATATCTAAGTTTACTTGCAGGTACTCCAAGGTTACGTTGAAACAAGCGAAAATGTTTATGTCCGAACATGCATATTTCGAATATGCAATCTCATTGTCATTGAACAGAGGTTAACATCTAAAAAGAAAGCCAACATCACACAGGGCTTTTATCCACCTCTTTTGCCGAATTACATGAAATCTACCGAATATCCTAATAGTATCGTAGTAACGATGACCAGTAATTTTTGATTTCGTTGTAGTAGAATTGGACTGGGTGTGGCGATGTGCTGAGGTGACGTGAGGTTTGTACAATGAGGCTACAATGTCTATGCGAGTACAGAACCAAAGTACGAAACCAATCCTTCTGCAGAAAGGTGTAAGACAGGGTGATGTCGTATCCCCGAAACTCTTCAGCGCTGCATTGGAAGATGTTTTCAAGCAACTGAACTGGAAAGGATACGGTATCAACATCAATGGCGAATACATCACTCACCTTCGATTTGCTGACGACATAGTTCTTATAGCAGGATCGTTGGAGGAGCTTAGCACTATGCTCAGGGACCTCAATAGTGTCTCCCGACAGTTTGGTCTTAAGATGAACATGGACAAGACGAAGATCATGACAAACGTCCATGTCACACCAATACCGGTTCTAGTTGGGAACACTACGCTCCAAGTTGTAGACGAGTACGTATAACTGGGACAAATTGTCCGATTAGGAAAGTAAAACTTTGACCCAGAGGTCAACCGACGAATCCAACTCGCCTGAACTGCGTTCGGGAAACTACGTCATATCTTCTTGTCGAGTATACCATAAAACCTCAACAGAAAAGTAAACAACCAGTGCGTGTTGCCAGTGATGACTTATGGAACAGAGACATGGACCATGTCACTGCAGGCTGTACGAGGAAGCTCAAAGTTACTCAGCGCGCTACGGAAAAGGCTATGCTCGGAGTTTCTCTGCGCGATAGAGTCTGCAACGATGATATCCGTAGCAGAACTAGGGTAACTGACATAGCCGCAAGGACCAGCAAGCTGAAGTGACACTGGGCCGGCCACATAACTCGCAGAACTGACAACTGTTGGGGAAAAAAGGTTCTCGAGAAGCAGCCACCTACAGGCAAACGCAGTATGGGACGAACCCCCATAAGACGCGGTGACGACCTGCGCGTGTTTCGGGAAGTCGATGGATGCAGCTGGCTCAGGACTGAGCTGTGTGGCAATCTTTGGGGGAGGCCTATGTTCAGCAGTGGACTTGTGATAGGCTGGAATGAATGAATGATGAAACAGGGACTGTTGTAGTACCTTCTACATACAAACCAACTAAATATTTATTTGACGTATTAATCAGTATGTATATACCTGTAAGGTAAATAAACAAATAAATAAATAATTGTTTCTGTCCATTTATTCATTGTTTTTTTTATTAAATAAGTATTTATATTTATTACGATAAAGAAAAGTTAATAACTAATTTAATACTATACATTAAAACATTTTAAAAAGGCTTTATCCATAAACATTGTTTTCAAATAAAAATCGAATTTGTTATGCTTCGAAAATACAATATTTTTATTTTTGCAAGACCAGAAAGAAGAATCAAAAGTCGCGTGTAAGCAGGCCTTTAATCCGGCTCATATTGAAATATTCGCGACAGTTTTTACGAGGGATGATCTGCTTTTATTGAAACATCATTTTGCATAAGATTGGCAGAAAAAGCGATGTCAGGGAACGAACGGGACATAATAATGTTTATTTATTCCACAGCGTAGTGAAGATTATCTTCTAGTGTACTTGCGACCTTTTACTGGTATAACATTATTAAAAAACGTAAAATTTTAAAAAACCTTAATCTTAAAAACGATATTTGAAAATTCGATATTGATAGCACGAGACTTAAGTGGATACTTAAAAATTAAAATATTTTACTTGTTATTGGATATATTATAATAGGTTTAATGTATGTAATAAAAAATGGAAACATGTCAGGGATATTCGTGATTTTCCGTCATAATTTAATATTATTACTATTCGAACTTTACCGACTTTTTGTTCTTCCTAAGTACAGTGCTACTATAATAACCTAGGGATTATTTTAATACTAATTTGTGAACCGGGCGCGTTTAACACAGACAAACACACACAGACATATATATACACTAAATGTGAATGTGTTCTAGGTAAACAACACACTTCCTCGCGAAATTTAAAATGATGGGACGTTCTGTTGTCATCTTTAAGGCCGGCTACCGTCAGTTTTCTAATTATAAATTCTTGGACTGATCTGCGCAAACTAAGCTCACAGTGTCTTGTGGTCGTGCAGAGGTTTACTTGGACTTGGCTGGAGGTACCAAACAGGTATCAATAGCCTTGAGAATCATCCTTGACAGGAATCGATAATGGTTGGGGTGATCTAGAATATGGTCACAGACTACAAACTTCCTAGGGCGTCCATGTTTTACATCAGATATTTGTTCCTAGGCGCGGATTTTTTTTACTTTTTGGTTGCTCTATGTAAGAGAGACCACATTCACAATCATGCTTGTTCACTCCTGCACTTTGTAGAGGCGTACTATACTTGACAGATGGTATAAGCAGACCAATTCTTCTCGGAGGCTTATAAAAAGTTTTAATGGAAGCTCGCTTGAAGCTATAGCCAATCTTGTCGGTAGCTTGACTGTTGCCGGCTTCACTCGGTCACTATTAAGTAGATGTGGGACGTGGTTTGTTGATGTGCAGCAATTGCATGACATGCTTTAATTCGCCAGCGAAGTGTTTACTGTCACAGATCCCTCATGCTCTCTGAAACAAAGACTTTCTCCCGGCTCTAAGGCAGACTACACATTCTGGTGGCATATTGTTCTTTCCTAGCTTCTTAGTTACAATTGAGAAGCAGTCTTCAACTGGTAGGCATAATAAAATGGTAGGAATACTTTGTTTGTGCTCTCGTATCATATTGCCAATCTGTAAATCTGTAAGTCGATTTGGCTTACTATCTGACGTCATTTAAAGTACAAAACCTATTAAAACAAACTCCGGGTGAATCAACAACAAAAGTATTATGCAAAGGACATAATGTTGCTATAATACTGTGAAAACCTACAAGTGGTCAAATGTTCAAATGTGTAGTATTTGCGTGAGTACAATTAATCATTAGATGTCTTACTTGTTATTTATCATTTGGTTACAATTTTTTTATTTAATATTCTTTTCACATAATCTTAAGTAGTATATAAAGTTCATTCGCTTAGATCTGACTTGTGAGGTAAATCAACGAATCCAACTCGGCTGGGCTGCGTTCGAAAACTACGTCATATCTTCTTGTCGAGTATACCATAAAAACCTCAACAGCAAAGTAAACAACCAGTGCGTGTTGCCAGTGATGACTTACGGAACAGAGACATGGACCATGTCACTGCAGGCTGTACGAGGAAGCTCAAAGTTACTCAGCGCGCTACGGAAAGGCTATGCTCGGGTTTCTCTGCGCGATAGAGTCTGCAACGATGATATCCGTAGCAGAACTAGGGTAACCGACATAGCCGCAAGGACCAGCAAGCTGAAGTGACACTGGGCCGGCCACATAACTCGCAGAACTGACAACTGTTGGGGAAAAAAGGTTCTCGAGAAGCAGCCACCTACAGGCAAACGCAGTATGGGACGAACCCCCATAAGACGCGGTGACGACCTGCGCGTGTTTCGGGAAGTCGATGGATGCAGCTGGCTCAGGACTGAGCTGTGTGGCAATCTTTGGGGGAGGCCTATGTTCAGCAGTGGACTTGTGATAGGCTGGAATGAATGAATGATGAAACGGGGACTGTTGTAGTACCTTCTACATACAAACCAACTAAATATTTATTTGACGTATTAATCAGTATGTATATACCTGTAAGGTAAATAAACAAATAAATAAATAATTGTTTCTGTCCATTTATTCATTGTTTTTTTAATTAAATAAGTATTTATATTTATTACGATAAAGAAAAGTTAATAACTAATTTAATACTATACATTAAAACATTCTAAAAAGGCTTTATCCATAAACATTGTTTTCAAATAAAAATCGAATTTGTTATGCTTCGAAAATACAATATTTTTATTTTTGCAAGACCAGAAAGAAGAATCAAAAGTCGCGTGTAAGCAGGTTTTAATCCGGCTCATATTGAAATATTCGCGACAGTTTTACGAGGGATGATCTGCTTTTATTGAAACATCATTTTGCATAAGATTGGCAGAAAAAGCGATGTCAGGGAACGAACGGGACATAATAATGTTTATTTATTCCACAGCGTAGTGAAGATTATCTTCTAGTGTACTTGCGACCTTTTACTGGTATAACATTATTAAAAAACGTAAAATTTTAAAAAACCTTAATCTTAAAAACGATATTTGAAAATTCGATATTGATAGCACGAGACTTAAGTGGATACTTAAAAATTAAAATATTTTACTTGTTATTGGATATATTATAATAGGTTTAATGTATGTAATAAAAAATGGAAACATGTCAGGGATATTCGTGATTTTCCGTCATAATTTAATATTATTACTATTCGAACTTTACCGACTTTTTGTTCTTCCTAAGTACAGTGCTACTATAATAACCTAGGGATTATTTTAATACTAATTTGTGAACCGGGCGCGTTTAACACAGACAAACACACACAGACATATATATACACTAAATGTGAATGTGTTCTAGGTAAACAACACACTTCCTCGTGAAATTTAAAATGATGGGACGTTCTGTTGTCATCTTTAAGGCCGGCTACCGTCAGTTTTCTAATTATAAATTCTTGGACTGATCTGCGCAAACTAAGCTCACAGTGTCTTGTGGTCGTGCAGAGGTTTACTTGGACTTGGCTGGAGGTACCAAACAGGTATCAATAGCCTTGAGAATCATCCTTGACAGGAATCGATAATGGTTGGGGTGATCTAGAATATGGTCACAGACTACAAACTTCCTAGGGCGTCCATGTTTTACATCAGATATTTGTTCCTAGGCGCGGATTTTTTTTACTTTTTGGTTGCTCTATGTAAGAGAGACCACATTCACAATCATGCTTGTTCACTCCTGCACTTTGTAGAGGCGTACTATACTTGACAGATGGTATAAGCAGACCAATTCTTCTCGGAGGCTTATAAAAAGTTTTAATGGAAGCTCGCTTGAAGCTATAGCCAATCTTGTCGGTAGCTTGACTGTTGCCGGCTTCACTCGGTCACTATTAAGTAGATGTGGGACGTGGTTTGTTGATGTGCAGCAATTGCATGACATGCTTTAATTCGCCAGCGAAGTGTTTACTGTCACAGATCCCTCATGCTCTCTGAAACAAAGACTTTCTCCCGGCTCTAAGGCAGACTACACATTCTGGTGGCATATTGTTCTTTCCTAGCTTCTTAGTTACAATTGAGAAGCAGTCTTCAACTGGTAGGCATAATAAAATGGTAGGAATACTTTGTTTGTGCTCTCGTATCATATTGCCAATCTGTAAATCTGTAAGTCGATTTGGCTTACTATCTGACGTCATTTAAAGTACAAAACCTATTAAAACAAACTCCGGGTGAATCAACAACAAAAGTATTATGCAAAGGACATAATGTTGCTATAATACTGTGAAAACCTACAAGTGGTCAAATGTTCAAATGTGTAGTATTTGCGTGAGTACAATTAATCATTAGATGTCTTACTTGTTATTTATCATTTGGTTACAATTTTTTTATTTAATTTTATTTATTACAAGATCCTAAGCTGGAGGTACCAAACAGGTATCAATAGCCTTGAGAATCATCCTTGACAGGAATCGATAATGGTTGGGGTGATCTAGAATATGGTCACAGACTACAAACTTCCTAGGGCGTCCATGTTTTACATCAGATATTTGTTCCTAGGCGCGGATTTTTTTTACTTTTTGGTTGCTCTATGTAAGAGAGACCACATTCACAATCATGCTTGTTCACTCCTGCACTTTGTAGAGGCGTACTATACTTGACAGATGGTATAAGCAGACCAATTCTTCTCGGAGGCTTATAAAAAGTTTTAATGGAAGCTCGCTTGAAGCTATAGCCAATCTTGTCGGTAGCTTGACTGTTGCCGGCTTCACTCGGTCACTATTAAGTAGATGTGGGACGTGGTTTGTTGATGTGCAGCAATTGCATGCTTGCTTTATATATACATGCTTTAATTCGCCAGCGAAGTGTTTACTGTCACAGATCCCTCATGCTCTCTGAAACAAAGACTTTCTCCCGGCTCTAAGGCAGACTACACATTCTGGTGGCATATTGTTCTTTCCTAGCTTCTTAGTTACAATTGAGAAGCAGTCTTCAACTGGTAGGCATAATAAAATGGTAGGAATACTTTGTTTGTGCTCTCGTATCATATTGCCAATCTGTAAATCTGTAAGTCGATTTGGCTTACTATCTGACGTCATTTAAAGTACAAAACCTATTAAAACAAACTCCGGGTGAATCAACAACAAAAGTATTATGCAAAGGACATAATGTTGCTATAATACTGTGAAAACCTACAAGTGGTCAAATGTTCAAATGTGTAGTATTTGCGTGAGTACAATTAATCATTAGATGTCTTACTTGTTATTTATCATTTGGTTACAATTTTTTTATTTAATATTCTTTTCACATAATCTTAAGTAGTAAATAAAGTTCATTCGCTTAGATCTGACTTGTGGAGGTAACCGGAAGCCCTCTCAGCTTCCTCCTCTCCCTTACCCAAATATCCCTGTGTAAGCCGGTAACGCACCTACAGCTCCTCTGGTATTGCAGATGTATGTGGGCATCGGTAATCACTTACCATCAAGTGAGCTGCTAGCTCATTTGCCCACCTTTTCCTTAGAAAAAAAACTCTACGATAATCTTACGTCGGTGTCGATGTGATTGGGTTGTTGCTGGTGCTTGCTGTGGTGGGGATAGAAGTGGTTAGAATGCAAGTACTAGCTTCTACTTTATGTAATGGAGATTCCATTATTCATTTACAATTTCAGATTCAATACAATTTTTACCCACTTCCAAATGTCTATTAATTATTTGAATTATTTGGAATTTTGCACTTGTAATAAGAACCGATGACAATACAATAATATGATACCACCGAGCTGGTCTAGTGCTGGAGGAGGAAGGTCGATAACGGAATCTTTGAATGGCTCCTAGTAAACCCATCGAACTTGGGCTGATTGGATTTGTTTTAACGAGTCCTATTCATTTCACACGATCCTCATCAGGACCTGATTAAAGAGAGAAGAGAAAAGAGTGTATGTTAGTTTTTAAAACAATGTTTTATCACCTAAAAACTTTAATTTAGTTCCTAGATATTTGAAAAAAAACGTACACTGGTATATTTTCCATTCAACATTCGTTATCAATCAATATCCATCCATCTTTCCGTATACATAAGAGAAGGGTGAAAATGCGTACAAAGAGTAATATAACAAAATTCTGTTAGTTATCGTTCACATGTCAAATTTTCGTTTCAAGTTTCATGATTCTATTATATTACAAAATTTGTTTACTTTTCACGGATGTTATATATAATCTCGTAACCGCGACCAAGTACTATTGAAAGAACAATTTTTATTATAATGTTTTGTTTTGTAGTACTAGTGTGTGTGTTTTGTATGTAAAGCAAAGTTATGAAAGTAACTAGTTGGAAGTAATTTACAAAAAGGATAATTCATAAAACATTATGAAAATCAACAGCCTCATAAAGTTTGGCTTTTATTTCGTTGAGTGAATAAAGTATTCACGTCTGCGAATGCACATCATCAAAATTTATATATTGTCAAGGATGGTTACAGCACAGAGTAAGGATAGTAGGTATTATAATTTCGACTAAATTTCGCTAATACTTAATTTTTTTTTAACCTTTGGCATTAGCACGTCGTGGGCTATGCCAATAAAGGTCATCACTCAGCATATACAAACTAAACTACAACGCGGTTTTTCAATGATGACCCAGATTCTAAATGATGTTCAAATGAACTGTTTCTATACAATTACTGACACAAGCAAAGACCACTGCCAATGAGGCCACGTCTCATTCTGTGCAAATTCGAACGACCTTGCAGCCTGAGAAATAATTACATTTTTATACAAAGATTATAATCCAAAGGCGTAATGTCAGTGTTTATTGACGTAACACCACTTTAGGAACATAATAAAAAAAAAGAATGTCTCTAGTTCGTCCTGTTAAGGTAGAGAAGATGAATGTGGTCTTGAGGCATCCGATACCAGAAGCCTCTACATGACTTAAACAGGATCTGGACACAAGTAATTTTTTATTAATCCATTTAAACAAACAATAACACCAACTGCAACAGTAATAAAACATAACGAATTCAAATTGTATTTTATTTCGAAATTAAAGTGTACCGATATACTACGTGTCTTTTTATCCCGATTTGCAGTTTTTTAAGCCTTTAATCCATTACGCAGAGTCCCCAGCGAGGGTTAAATGTAATTGAGATTGCATAAAGTAACCTACAGCTGAGACCACATCTTGTGGAAAGGCTTTAGGAAAGATGTAATTGAGTATTATAAAAAATTATAAGTGGTTTCATTCGTATCAAATCCACATTTAAACCTGTGTGTAAATGTGTGTGATCTTTGTAGTCTTTTTAAATCCAACTATAAAAAACTTAAATGCATTGTCTAAAGAATTTAATTTTTTCGCTGCCTCAATTTTTTAACAGTTTCCTTCAATTTATTAAAAGTAAGGTAAGACTAAAAGTTACAAAACTATCGTCATATAACAAAAGAGTGTAATGCTTATTGTAATATTTTTTATTTTTGTTTCTTATATTGAAAAGGTTTTTATCAATAATTGCTGATCATATTTATCAGCCGACCCGATAAATATAATCGGCACAACTAAACAAATGTTACTAAAACTTATACCAGACATAAGAGGTCCTATTCCTAACCTTAACTCTGGTAGTAAAACGAGTATAACATCAAGCGCCATGTCAAAATCTTCAATGTTTATTTTATTTACGATAATGTCTTCTGTTGGAAGCTTATTTATTTTATAGCCCAATTTATGTCGCATCTTGTTCAGGCAGTTATAGTATTCCGCAAAATTGCTTAGGTACAATAAAACAAGAATTAATAACCTGTAAATTTTATAGTTATGGGACTTAACCAATTCTCGAGTGCTTAATCAGAGGTGGTAATTAGAAGTAAGGTAATAAATGCTTTCTTCGGGAAAGATCGAATTCACGAGTATTGTTTGAAGGTATTTCAAACGTGGTAGAGCCAAGCGGCGGCTTTAGCTGCTGCGTGAATGAGCCGGGTCGACTGGGTTTATACCACGACCTCGTAGAATACCGGCGGGAAGTAGACGCATCTTGTACTTCTGCGTTTCTTTTTGTGAGTAAGGTAACAGGGGGGCCTCTCCCCCTCCCTCCCTCTCACCCCCTCCCATCCCCCTCCTTAACCTCCCTCCCATCTCTCAAATACCCTCAAAGGCCGGCAATGCACCTGCAGCTCCTCTAGTGTTGCAGATGTACGTGGACGACGGTAATCACTTACCATCAGGTGAACCGATTGCTCGTTTGCCGCCTTTCCTAAAAAAAAGGTAATACGGGATCTTCTGTCGATATTATAATGTTGAGCACAAAACTTGTAATTTACAGGTTAGTATAAATAAATTTAGATTTATAATTAATAATTATAATATTTTACATTAGCTTGTACATGACAACAAGAAGACAAGTCAAAAAATTACATAAGACTAAATGACTAATAAAATATTTATTTATCTGTATGCCACGGATCCATAGTCTCTCAGTACTACTGTCGTCAAGTTAAAAGTGGCTGAGCTGTGTTGTAGAAGTCATCTATTTCCGGTGATAGAGTTACAAAAATATTTCTTTGTAGTGCTATATGAAAGGTTTGGAGAAGGATCTTTTTTAAAGCCACCTTAATTTTTAAATTATGCTCAAAATCGTGCGACTCTTTGAAATAATGTACACAGTAACAGTACGGTAAAATAATTCATACATAATTTTAGCACTGCCTGCATAATTCCTGCACTATTTTAGGTTTGATCGTTAAAAATTACAACTTTGGTATCTCCACGTAATTCCAAGCTCACGTAATTGTTAAACATAAATATTATAGAAAATTATAAGAGCTCTTTGTTTTCATTACTCTACGAAGACAACGGAGTGCGCATTAGGCAACTGCTTATGTTATATTTGAATTTCGAATATTAACTTAATAATAAAAACCGGACAAGTACGAGTCGGACGCGCACACCGAGGGTTCCGTTCAAACATATAATATATCAATGTAATGTTATCTTTCATTCAGTTCGAGAGAACAACTCTCACTTGGTTGGTTTTTATTACTTGTTGTTTTAATTCACAATTAATACTATAATCACAACGTTTAACGCTTGTTATGATTATAGTGCAAAACTAGAAAGTTTCAAATAATTATAAAAAAAAACTGTTAACTTTGAAAACCTTAAATAAATATATTGCCTAGTACTTACATTTATGTACTTATTTGAGGTTTTGTAAGGATTTTTAAACCTGTAACCGTTTCCTAATGAAAGTGTAGGTTTAAGTCTTTTTTTTTTTCAATTATTTTTATATTAAAATATTATAACCGAATTATTAAAAATACCTTGGGAGATATCAACACTTTCCCATGAGTTATTATCATGCATATATTCCTTCATATCATTAACAGGCGTGAGTCCTTATATTTTTTTAATATATTGAAGCCTCAGTGCTTAAATGTGGCTCGTGCTTGGACGGTCTTGTTTGGACTGATATAAACAAATTTAGGAGTACAAATTATTACAATTTATAAATTATCGAAAAGCTAGTTAATAGTGTATTCGTATTTGAACTGGAACAATACATTATTCAGCACGTTGCGCTTCTGACAGATATGTGTGGCACGTTGTTGTATTTACGGCAACCCAAAGACATTACAAAACCGATTCTCGTATCTTACGTGCTCTTAGATTTATTTATCGCTTCGAACTCTCCATACTGTGAAAGTCTTCCTTCGATTGTACTGACTATTCGTAAGATCGGATAAAGAACGGCGATGCCGTGACAAAATTGTTATTGCATAAGTACAAAACTTATGTAGGCACTGTGGTCGAGAAAAAGCGAATAACTTAGTCACTGCAAATGTAATAAAACATAAAACGAGCGTATTAATTTATAACATTTCGAAGTTAACTTTTACTCGCGACTCCGCGCGTTGCATATTTTCCGATTAGATAAATTTTTAGATTCAGATTAATTTCAATTTCCCCGTAAAAACTGAATAGAAGGTCCTAATCCTGCAGTGTCACACTTTTAAAAAGTCATGCAGTACCTAGAAAAAAAAATCCTTTTGCGTCAGAGTAGTTAGATAAAAAGTATCCTGTATATCATAAGAGTCATAAACTACGTGCAATACAAATTTAATATAATCCGACCAGTAGATTCTGCGTAAAACGCAAACACAGACCGGCCAAAATTCTAAATATTACTTCACCTTTTTTCTTCTAACCAGTTTTCTTTAGACTTATTATATAAGGATTGCAATAGAAAATGAACGATTAAAATATGACCGGCCACGTAGCTTACTTAGCTACGTAGCACGTAGTTTTGATCCACATTTCGAAACTTATCTGGAAGCAATATCAAACTCATAAACTATCGGTGTTGAGTTAGTATAATGATTCAGTTTACTCTTTTCTCAATCGTATCGATAGTCTTAGTTTTATCGTTATAGGAACGTTAAATTGTAAAAGTATACATTTTGTATGTATCGAAACTTACTTTTAAGTAATTAGCATTATTATGGCTTTCGGTAGCAAATAATATGTATGTAATACAACTATAGAGGGTATTCCACTGTCACTGAATTAAACTAATTGCATTGTGATACGCATCAAAACGCGTATATTTGATGTCAACAATTAGTTCACCACCACGCAACAGGAAATGCCACATTTTGATATCACGTTACTGAAATTTGTATGTTAAATAACATCCTACGTTTAAATTGTGTCAAACTAGTTTCCAATAATCACAGTAAAAACCAGAATTGAACGGTAAAATTTGTTGGTTTTTTATTTATAAACAATCTGTAGTTTAGCATATACCGCTTTTTGACGTGTGTCGATAAAAGTGTCTTCAAAAATTCATTATTTAGGTCAAATTTTGGTACGACAATCAGTATTACATTTTTATGCTCGGAAAATGTACTCAGTGTACATGTATCACAAATTAACCTTAATATTGATGATTATTATTTTCTGGTATACTATGGCATTGTATATTACCATATACAATGTTATGTATAGTATATTAACGCACTAAACCGTGACCCTCTCCCTCAGAATACCTCCCCTCTACCTCAACCAACTCGGCCTCCAAATTCAAGTGGGCAATAGGCATCCTACAAGGGGATCAGAAAGACATGCGCTTGTAAGAACCAGCCGTCCTGGCACACGCAGAGGATCTGGTCTATAGCTCCACCGCCAACAACAATTTCGACCGCGACCCCACCTCAGCCGCACACCTTACATAATAAAACAGATGGCACCTTCAGATCTCTAGGTTTTTTGAATCTAGATCAGTCATAGAATGCTACTTGGCGTTTACATTGATTGATGACAGTTAACGATGTTGAATATCAACCTATTTTTACTTACACGATTAAAGCTCAACTGCACTAAAAAATTCACTGTCGGTGAATATTTAAGCTTCCTTTTAGGGCATTATAGCTGTTGTTGGCGATTTCTTGAAAAGACTCAAATCTAACAATGGACTTATTCAGATTGATAAAGAAGAAACAGGCATTATAGCTGTTGTTGGCGATTTCTTGAAAAGACTCAAATCTAACAATGGACTTATTCAGATTGATAAAAAATTGCATTGTTTCAAAAGAAAATTTAAAGTATTATATGCATTAAGTATTTAAATTATGCAACAACAAGCACAAGGTATTAAATTTTGTTTTTTTTTTAATATTGTTATTGAAGATTTATTTTAATTTCTTTAGAACATTTTGAAATTCTTCTGTTCATTAATGGAAAATAACCCAACGAGTGACTGAAAGCCAGACAAGTTATAATCCTTATATATTACTATACTATATGGTTATAACTAATAATGTTAATACTTTAAATTTGTCTTGATGCAAATATGTTTTAGTTAGTGTCTTGTATCCCAGTTATAGCTTGGACCATGGCTTAAGCGTCGTGACATAGTGTTTGTACACTTTAGGTGTAGTGATTATATTCTCTTGTATTATAGACCACTACATAAAGTTTATTATATTAAAATTATTACTATGTTTTATGTTCGTGCACAGGCCTGTATGAGAAGTCAGTTTAGGTCCCAACTGAAAACGAGCTGAAACCCTGTTTGATCATACAATTTTTTTTGGTTTCATTTTATATATTATAATTGTTTTCTTTCAATTGTATGTGCGTAGCCAAAAAATACTTCTTTAATATATTAATTCTTAATAGAGTTCCCAAATAATAATAATATTGGAATTTTATAATATTGCACGGTCAGTGTTGTGACTTCTCTGGCCTCTTACAAATTTAGTGCATCATTTACGTTTTCATTTTGATCGTCATTCTCGAGATAAAATTCGTAAAAGAAAATATTTTTCTAATACTTTTTTTCAAGTTACTAAATTTACATATTCGCCAAGTAAAGAAAAAAGATTGCGTGTCTTCCTTTGCTTCTCTTTCCCTGCCATAAATTTCACATTTAATTTAACGCCTAGATAAACACAGAATATTTAATAGAAGTAAATAAACCTGAATAATATATAATTTACAAAATTGTTAATTAACAAATGAAAATTAAAAAATTTATTAAATAAGGATATGTTAGAGATGATAAAAGAAAGATTCAACAATTAGATTTATTCAGTTCTATCCGTACTAAAAACTTAAAGGATTTATACGTACCGGCACATCCTCAAGCGCGTGACAGGAAACCTGAGTGTCCGTTGTCTCTGCAATGACAAATAATACGATTTTTCCACAGGACTCCCCAGAGCGCACGGCAATCAGTTAGAACTTTAAAGTTGTTTCTGAACACATTCAATGCAATCAAAGAACTGAATGAACACTTCCTTATTGTAAAGCCCAAATTAATTATTCTTGTAATAGGTTTTTACAATCCTATTTGCAAAACATATAATGTTTAGTAACTCTTATTTCTATGCTTCAGGTTTGTTTAAATTGTTGGGTTTGTTATCTTATGTTCAAGAACTCAATTGTGGTATCCAAAACACTTACTACTGGTTCTAGAGGCATTAGAGATACTCGAATTTTTTAGGGGAGTTCAAGAGTTCTTTTTAATCAAAGCAACTGAGAAAATATTGCTTAAAAAACTATGGAAATTATGGTAATTTACTATTGTATTAATACCTTGAGTAAAAAGTTAATTAAAAATTCAAATTTACACCTAAATTTTTACATGCTAAATAGTATGTTTTAACATATCGCTATATATCGAAGGAATCTTTTTTGAACTTCAAATGGTATTTTTTCAAAATAATTCGGTTGAATGATGGCGCATTGGTCGTTCGATGACTAGCAGGGTGCACCACATGCAGTTGAGATTGGCATTTGTAGATCGAGATGGTGTATTCACTTTTACACTCCAACATTGGACTAGCGATGAAGCGTCAGTCAACTATTTCTGATCTTTCATATTTTTTATACATAAAAGAACACAGAGCGTCAAAACATACGTCATCTTATTATATCCTATAACTTGATTCGTAAAAAGTCCATAAGACCATAGGTCGGTCTTTATGCCTTATATCCGACCGATATCTTTTAACACATTTGTTGTTTTTACGACATCGCGAAGACATTACAAAAGCCATACTCTTATCTAATGTTCTTTTCGATTTTATTTCACATTTCCTCATCCTTTCCTTTTCTAAATAATATATTATGTCTAAATATTGTTAGATTCGTATATGTTAATAATAATTTCATAAAAGGATTTCGATATACTCAAATACCGTTTAAAAATGCATACAAATAAATTAATTACAAAACGAAAAACTGTTATCTAAATCTTTTGGTTCAATTTTTTATTTATATTACTGCACTAACCAGTTAGCACCACTAATAAGTGGTTAATTAACAAATGGTTGGGAAAAATAACCTTAATGACAGGTTATTTTTACCAACCATTTTTCAATGTTATAAATACATAATTAGTAATTACAAAAACATTTTACTAAAGCTTAATTTCGCAACAAACTCAGTCCAATAAACTCGTATAGTTAATTAAATTGTTTGTACATTTCGTTTGGCAGCAGAAATAGACGTATTAATTGTATTCACTCATATCTAATGCTTTAATTATATCCTTCTTCCCGACATTTCAATATCGAAATAATAATTCTCACTTCATATTCTGGCATTACGTTTGATAAACAAATAATCTACCTCTTGGTTCCGACAAACATTTAATAAAGCGAAATAAAATCATTTATGAAATGTAACATAATTTATTCAATGATATTTATTTAAAGAACAAGGAACAACATCATTCATGCAGTACTGATACTACATCATGTACTAAAATATTTTATGTTAGTATTGCACTCGGAAAATACTGGCATTACTGGTGTTATCGCCGATTGTACTGTTTTCATTATTCATCGGAATGGAAGCTAGATTAATTACATTGTCTTGCAGGAACTTTTTACAGTAAAGAATTAGCTGAAAAAGATAAACATTACATTCAGCATTTCCAATTTAATTGCGATACTTCTTTTTTTTAGTTTTATTGTTCAAACAAAAGGATAAACGAGCACACAGTTTTCCTTGATGCGAAATGGTTGGTGAGGCCCAAAGAGGTAGAGGCCCTAATTGCATATATCGTCGATTAAAAAACAAAATACAGATGTCGTGTGAACTTCTAAGGAATAAGATGGAATGATTCATTATCTGTAAATTGGTTTCCAGTTCAATCACTCACCATACAAATTACAGCAGCATTAATGCGACATCACATCATATTTGTAACATTTAAACACTTAGAATATGTGATACATATAAACGTTACTCATAAGATGATCTAAATGGTAATGAAAACAGCATTAAAATTTACTTAGAAGTTCACGTAAATTAGTAAATGTACCTTCTCATGCTGTTCTTTTACAGTTTTGTTAATCCTTTTGATTTCTTGCTTTAAATATGTACTTTCTTCAAATCGTTTGTTGACTTGCCATCCATTGTTACCAGTTAGCATCAACGGCAACACGTAGGCATATCCTAAAATATCATAATACTTAAATATAATTATAACACTTGCACACTGAAAAAAAATTAATGTACTTTGATACCAGACCGATCCACCAATGTCCACCAACAAATTAATGAAGGCTTAATTTATGATCAAACGTTTTACCATAGGGAAGCTGTTTCGGCATTTAACTTTTATTAATTTGTTAACACTCTGTTTTTTTTTTGTTTAACAAAAATTGTTGCCTTTGTTGTTTGTGAACTTTGATACCTACCAAAGTTCAACTCGCATCGAATTGCAAATTGATCACAGTCGGTCATTTCTGTATAAACAATAGATAATATATATACAGTGGTGGTCGTATAATTAGAAACACTACCAACGGTCCTTGACATTATGCAAGATACTTCACCGCAATCGTTTTTATTTTTAAATTAAACAATAAATCGGACTACAATATGTTCAACGATTTATCATTTATTAGAAAAACAATATAAATCCCATTACACAAGTGCAGTTTCAATATTACATTACGGACAAACATTTGAATCAGTTTTAAGGTATGAACAATAATGGTCAACTAATTAGAAACAACAACAAAAAAGTATAAAAAAAATATTTTTTTAAGTATTAGTAATTAGTATTGTTATTTACGAAATAGCTACTATCCACAGCCAATAGTTATAATTAATATTTAGTGGCGTATCCCTTATTTTCAATAACAGCACTGCAACGACGTGGCATTGATTCAATCAATTTCATTTATTTTTCTAGGGGGATTGAATTCCATGATTCAACAAATGCTTCATATAGTTCGTTTTGACTGGTGTTACGTTTGTATGAGACTTTCTTTTTAACAATATACCAGAGATTTTCTATCGCGTTTAAATCCGGACTATTTGCTGGCCAGTCTAAAACGGATATACGCTCTTCGCTAAGGAAACATTTGACGCTATTGGCCGTGTGTTTAGGGTCATTGTCATGCTGAAAGATCCAGGTTACAGGCAAATGATCGTCCGAGTGTTTTAAGATATTTTTGTATGGCCATTGATCCATTTTACCTTCAATCTTCCGAACGGGTCCAACTTTACATCCGGAAAAACACCCCCAAACTTTAATGTTACCACCAACGTGCTTGACTATACTCCTTGTGTATTTATAATTAAAAGCATTGTTTACAGGACCTCTAACATAGCGCTTTCCACCGGAATTTACCATATTTAATTTTGTTTCATCTGAAAATAACACTTTTTTCCATTCTCGTACCGTCCAATTAACATATTTTTTGCGAATAATAATCGCTTCTCTCGGTGTTGCTTGGTAAAAAGCGGTACCTTTCGAGAGATTCTTCCAAATAATTTAGCTTCCACTAATCTTCGGCGTATCAGTCTCAACGAGATGTTTCTCGGGTCATCAGGCGAAAAAACTTCATTTTTAATCTGGTTGGGGCCTTTACTTGGGTCCTTTTAGCAACACGAACGATTAGCGTATCTTCTCTGAGAGAGGTTTTACTTGGCCGAGCCTTTCTAAGAACATTTTCAACTGTTCCATGTGTTTTATAATGATCAATTGCATTAAAAACTTTCTTGACAGAACAATTTAAATGCTCAGCTATTCTTCTGTACGCCCACTTATGATCTATATGTTAATTAACAATTATTTGCCAGGTTGACGCGTCACAACTTTTATTTTTGCCCATTTTGAACAAAATAAAATTCAGATTAAATTTTGAATTGCCGCCAAAATAATAGAAAAAGCCAAGAAAGAAATTTTATTCTCCAATTTCAAAAAAAGAACGACCTATGGATGCTTTTTTAAAATGTTTCTAATAGGCGACGAAGCGTCCAGTAACAGAAAATAAACTACTACATGTGCAAGACTCATTTTGTAATTAAAAGTAAGACATGTTTTATATTTTATGGATTTAATAAGTTTTTTATTTGAGTGGCTATATTATTGCATGATTATTAATTATTGAATGTGTATATTTTTTACGAACATTTGTACGTTGAAGTCATACTTTCTTTATTCATAAGAAGTGTTTCTACCACCACTGTAAATCTATTTTTTATACCGAATAACAGCATATCAAAATAACATAAATCTAATATAACTTATTTTATGCGTTTTCATTGTTCTAAGCCTAATATTACCTCCCAGAATCAACGCAATTAGTTTATACACGACTTAATATAAAACGAATGATTGCGCTTGATAACAGTTCTTCACAATCTCGAAAAGTAGAACCCAAAGACAATGACCATTAAGATAATAAACGATGTAAGAGAACCAACAATACTGAATACATATCTCACAAAGTTTTGTCGAGTAGCGCCAGTGCATTAACATTTATGTATAATTTACATTAACATTTTCCTTATTGGTTTTAGCTTTAAACAAACGTAATTTTAAAATACAATTTACAGTTAACATTTTATTATACCTTTCAAAGTACCGATCGAACCATCACTAATGACGCCCATGTTGCTGTAAACTTTCATTCCGCTCCCGCCGGAACGTGCTTTCCAGATTTGTTTCAAAGTTTTGGCAAATTCTGCTGCCTTATAAATACATCCATAAGGATTTCGTGCTGCAGATGACGCCACCTTTTAAACGGAATTTGATTATAAAATAGTTAAGTTTAAAATTTTATTTTAACGTTTTATAAAAAAATGGCATCATTAGCATTTAGTAGTAATGTAGTCATAGTATTGACCCCTAAACTTTCATTTAACTTTTCCCCACGGTTTTGCTCTCGTTAAATCATGGTTTATAATATAATTTCAGTGGTCTTGTTAACTGAATATGTGGCTCTTGCCCAACAGGACATAAATTTTCTCCTTGTGGCCGCAGGACAGTCGGCCGTTGTCACCCCTTGAGTGTCGTTTCATGGCCATACCTTACCTTCAAGGCATTACCATCTCATCTATATCGTATATAAATGTTCCAAACCAGTTATAGGTGGTAGCGTTTAAGGTACGACGTGCCTGGTAATATGATCGATAGTCCGCCTGTCAAACCTGGGGATTACGATGAATGTCAAGTTGTGAACTACTTAAATATTGCTAAATAAAAAAATCCTTACAATGTAAATTACACCCCGACCAACACAACGATGATGTGAACTATCATACTGAGTTCTGTCTCTCAATATACTCGTAGTCACATACATAGATTTTTAAGCAGCCTTGAATGAAGCCGCTACTAGTGGAAGGCGTACGAAGGATTCTTCGTAAACCTTCGTAGAACTAAACGGCGGCCGCTCCTCGAATGGGCCGGCTCGACCAGGTTACTCGGCTCATCCACAACTACATCTTCCGATCGCTATCGGCAGTTATCGATTGCGCTGGATTTGTGACAGTACCACAAGTTTTCGCGCAGACATAGAACCACTCACTTGTATTTATCTTCCTGTATCCAATGCAATAGTTATGAGATAAGATCGGAGAAAGGTAAAATGTAGTATCTGGATTGCACAACAAAACCCGAAAACCAATCATTTCAGTATTGGGGTACGCTAACCACTAATCCACGCCAATATAGATATAAATGAGAACCGCTAATCCAGAGGATATACGAGTAACCACAAAATCTCCTGATTAATAATATATGGAATCATGACCATCTTAAGCATAGTTTGCATATAAGCGTGTTATTACGGAACCCTTGCGATGCGATGCCTAATCATGCTTGTCCGTAATTTTTTCAGCTTTTCTGACATCATTTAAACAGAGAAAGTTTCATAATTAATAATTTAACAGGTAATGTGTTCGCATCGCGTTGACCTTTAAGTATATTTAGACCCAAATTTAGTTAATGCGAATTTAATTTCTCAGCGTTATTATTCCATACATTTACGAGTATGTTGCCAAACCATTCATCAAACACCCCTACTTATTACATCAGCGTAGTCGGATAAAAAGCATCTGATATCTACCTCTTAACACTTGCAGTTTATATTTCAGTCTACCAGGGTCATAATACCTGACGACCAAATTTCATGTAAATTTGTCTAGAAGATTTTGCGTGAAACGTGAATACAAAGACAGACAAATTCTAGAAAAGCAATGATTTGGCAACAGTTATAATTTTCCAAATATATTAGTATTTCAGAAACCACTTTCCTACAGATTTGTACATTTTCTACGTATAATTAAGTAAGTGGCGTAAGATTCTGTCACCCCTTTTCTATTTCAAAGCATTCTCCGCGAGAAAACCTGGAGAGAAGGCTCGCCACTCGTCCCGTTCTACCTCTCGGCGAGGTTGCGAAAGCCAGCTTGTCTACGCCGAGTTTTGGCAAATTGTAATCCGTTATCTCATAAGCACATAAAGTAAAGTGCCCACTTCTGGGCAAAGGCCTCCTTCTCAAATACGAGTATCAGAGAGGGTTTAGGAGCCGGGAAGGGACCGCGACGCTGCTCCAGTGCGGGTTGGTGGGCTTCACATATCCTCGATATTTTTATTATTTCTCAGACATGCAGGTTTCCTCACTATGTTTTCCTTCACTGCTGAGCACATGGTAAATACGGCACTTAAAAGTGCTTTTGCCAATTCTAGTTGACCCCAGGACACTCGCGCGCAATGAAATTAAAGTGAGCGCCCTGAACACTAGGCCACCACGGCTACTTAAGCACATAAGCACATATGAGTATACATATAAGCTCTCACGCTGGTCACTTACAGGGGTAGACGGATTTTCTCTCAGAGATTGCCTTGATATTTCGAGGCTTTTCCCTTATTCGCCTCTTTCGAAACTCTCGGGAAGAAAGATCGAATTCTCTTATGCCACCACACGACGAAACTTTCTTTCAGATTCTAAAGTGTCCCTCTGGGCTAAGGCATATGTTTAGTTTTATACAGAGACCATGAGAGCCCGAATCTAGCGCTAGCGAAGCTGCAGGAAAATGCTAGTAATAAATTTTAAACGAAAATATAATATATATATTAGAGCTATGGTAACGGAAATTAAGTCAGCTGTGGCAGTAATCAGTTGGCTGGGTCTTTGGAGAAGATGTATTGTAGGCACGATAAAGATAATAAGATGGCTCACCACCTGAGACGTTAGTTGGTTGGTTGGACAATCAAGTGTGTATTTTATAAATCATACCTAAAAACACAATAGACGATTTTCGTTATTTACCTTTTCAAGAAACTCTTTTCTCATCCATGAAGAATTAAATTGTGTATAATCCAAATTTGATGACTGTAACAATTCTTTACTTATTGTATTCCAATCACAATGCGATCCATTATCAACCTTATCGGAAATGATAAGAGGTTTTTCTACTTCCAAATGAAATATTTCATCATTAGCGGCCCATACTAGGATATTGTTAATTTCATTACATTGAACCTTTAAAAAAATTATAATTATTAGAAATTAAACAAAATATTATTAGAATATTAACTAATAATTCTACCTTAAATTAAACATAACTCAACAAATTCTACCGGATTTGTGCAAATAAAAATTCGGTTGAAGGAAAAAGAAATAATTAAATGGTTATCAAAAACAGTCCGTAAGTTTGGACAAATTTTCATGGAAGGCTTGCCAACCTGTATTGACGTTGAACTTGGTCAGGCTAACGAAGTAAGAGAAGAAAAAGTAACATTGTCCCATGCAATATTTAGTTAACTCCGTGCTATATTTGTATATATCCGTATAACTATTTGTAATACATTTTTAACTAGCTTTGGCCTGCGATTTCATCCGCGTGTAATCTACGAGTACGGCCTAGTTTAACGAGTATTAACAATATAGTTTCTTAATTAATAGTTTAGAAGCTTTGAAACAATGAACATCTTGTTCCAATCAGTCCTGTAGCGTTTGCATACAACGTACGTTCTGATCAATTCCTTTATTTTCCCGGGATCTAAATCATTGCATTATTTAAGTTGAGTTTTAATCTTTCTTAAAGTTCTTAATAAATAGACACATTAATTCATAGGCTCTCAAACAGTAAATTCCAATAGGTCCTGTTTTTTTTGCGCAAGAATCCCCTACTAGTCGATGCCGGTATTTTCCCGGAATCAAAGACCGCAGTTTTTACTTTGAGTCATAAGCGTTCGAAAAGTGAAAACCGTATGGAAACCGATTCAGTAGTTTTTGCATGAGGCCTGACACTACAGATAAATAGACTAAAATTCCGATTAAATAATTATTAAGTTTTACGTTTTTTTGTTTTTTTTGGAATAAAGCCCAAGAGGTTTTTTTTTTTTTGGAATATCTTTAATATTTTACAATTTTAAATGTCGATTCTTCATTAAGTGAAATCAAACAAAAAACCTATTCGACATTCAGTATAAGTATAAGCGTGTAAAAAAAATATAATTTATTTATCACTAATTAATTGCCATGTTTATGCTAGAATTTACAATTTTCACTCAATTCAGAATGGTTGCAGTGGAAAGAAATTTGTGAAACCAAGAGAAATTTTGTTTCTTCGCACACATTAAATTACAAGGGCGATTCAAGTCTTATCTAACTCACAAAGCGTCAAAGTAGTTAGTCACAAACATAGTAGCACCACATGAAGAAACAATTTTGAAGGAAGAAGCGTACATTTATCTAGAGTTGGTTTAAGCCAATGACAATGTATTTCACATATCTATATTTAAACCAATCGTGTACCTATCGAGCATGATAAAGATAATAAAAAAAAATACAAGCAATTAAATTCTATTACAAAATAATTTTTGTTGGTCCTTAAAACTACAAATTAAAAATATTGATCAAATTCTCATAAATATTGCTTAACAGGAGTCTTGTGTATTTCTTCGTAAATACCTATAAAATTAAATTCTCCATACCCAAACATGAGATTAGTAACCGAGAAAGTTGTAATAAAATACGTTTTCTTGGGTACATACGTATATAATAAAACGTATCTTAAAATCATGTAACTGATCAATAACAAGCTTGATCGTCTTTAATTTCATCGATATATATGCAACAGTCAAGGTCAAAAGCCCGCCAACCCGCAATGGAGCAGCGTGTCGGGCCTTTTCCGTCTCCTACACCCTCTCAGATATTTGAGAAGGAGTCCTTTGCCCAGCAGTGCGCACTTACTGACTGCGAGTTTACTTTTTTTCTTATAGCTTGATCGTCTTTAATTTCTTCGATATATATGCAACAGTCAAGGGCAAAAGGGCAATGGGCAGGCAGAAATGATGATGATATGTGCAACCAATGGCGAACAATACCGATATGGCAAAGCACCTTACTCTAACACCATGAAAAATCGCTAGTTTTTATCACAGAACATTGAAAGAGATTCCTACTATAAGTTTACCAGAACTTTAACGATAAAGGTACATAATGAGAAAACCAGTGTGAACTACGTTATTTTTTATTTATTTTTTTCATTCATTGGGAAATGCTTAAAGAATATGTCGGGCTTGCATCGATCAAAAACCTACGGTGTTCCACTTGCGCCGCATATCGGCTGGGTCACGTGAATGCTTTCATAACCAACTGCTGGTTGGTGTGGTTCCAAAACCGAAAAGGTTGTGTGTCGCAGCATCAACCGCGAACACACAACCGCGACCACGCAATAACCAATACACAACCGCGACCACACAACAGCGATCCCACCAGCGACGGTTTTCAGCCCGTCATCGGGAGAGAATACTTCTCTCTTTCTCTGTCCTGGCTAGACGCGCCAGAACACGGACGTGATAAACTCGTGTCCAACACACGTGGGCAAGGGACCCATCAGCCCTTCCTGTTCCGAGCGGCTGATCTAGTCTATGGCTCCACCGCCAACGACATTTCAGCCTCTCCCTCTCGAGCCCACCTCTGCCCTATCAGGAGTGTCAGCAAAGAGAGCGGTGCTAACCCACTACGTAAACACTACCTCCGTACACCAATAACCCGTATCCGTCGTAGCCAAGCCAACTCGAAACGGCCTCCTAACTTAGCGTGGAAGCCAACCATCCCCGCTAAGTTGGTTCACCGTGGGAGACCAAACACGGCCACTATGCCCTTCCGCCACGACAACATGGGAACCCTTTTCGGGAGGATTGTACATGGCGAGCTCTATGACTCCGTAAGAGCCATGGCAGCCTAGTGGTCAGGTAACTCTAGTTTCATAGAGAGTGGGTGACGTGGATTCGATACGCGATGCCGGATGCCACTAAAATTGTAAATAGCAATTTTTAATGCTGTATTTACCACGTGCTCAGCGGTGTCCAGAATATGTGAAGCCCGCCCACCCGCACTGGCAGCGTGGCAGGCCCTTCCCGGCTCCTAAACCCTCTCTGATACTCTTATTTGAGAAGGAGGCCTTTGCCCAGCAGTGGGCACTTACAGGCTGCCACTTTTCCTTACCCGTTGTTTTACCGAATTACATTTATTTTCAGAAAAGTAATTAAATCGCTATTACATTGAAATTAACACCGTTAATTATAAATACAATTTATATACAAACATTAAGATGTTCCCCTAAGATTGATTTCGCTATTGCGTCAATTGGCGTGGGAGAAAAAAATACATCATTAGGCATATTACTGGATAATGTGAAAAGAATATCTAACGCCAACAAACCATCAGTTACAAATATTGGCTTTTTTTTCGTACTATCTTCTACTTTTGATTTTACTGATTCCTCATTGTTTGGCCACGATAAATAATTTGCAAATTTTATTAATAGATAAAGAGTGTCAGAATGTGTTTGATCTTTCATACTCTCAATATCAAAATAGTTTGGATTTGCAAAATCAGACATCAAACAAAAAATATCTGCATCATGAACTCTGAAAAAAAAATTAATTATAAGTAAAAAATAATAAGTATTTTAAGTTTATTTTGTATTTATTTTTTAAATGAGACATTACTTACGTAGGTAAGTCAGTAGAAATTTCTATTTTGTTAGTATTAGAAAAAGCACATCTTTGTAGCTCCAATTTTAACGTTTCGGCAAATAATATTTCGTTTGAGTACACCAATAGTTTCAAATCGATTAAATGATTGTCACCGAATGTTTCACCAGACAATATTTTAAGTAAAATTAACCGAGAACTTGGAACAAGAGGGTTTACCATAGCAACTTTAATAGGCGTTGCGTAGTGCTTATACTTTTTTTGAGGCGTCATTACGGTTTCACATTGAAAATTCATTATTAAATGTCAAACGTCGGGACTATAATATGCGCAATGATTAAATTAGAAAATGTTATAAAGTGCAGAAGTAAAACGGAGTGCTTATCTTTTCCTTATTCAAACTAAGTTTTTAATTTCTTTGATTAAATCAAAGAGTACATATACAAACACTACGTAAGAGATTGAATAATTATCAAAGAATATATGAGATACATGATTAAATTACTTGTGTAACAAGGAGTACATGGATAGATGCGTCCTTACGTCATTAAATTAAAAATCCACCTACAGACCATTTGTAAATAGCAATCCAAATATGTGTTCTATTATTTAACTTGGCCAACGACACCTTGGTCAAACACCTTATCGACCGTCGCCGCTGGCGTCCGCTACCTGGGTTTAAAGGCGACCAGGGATCCGGTGAGGTCGACGATCGAATAAATACCTATTAAATAACTGTGATTCCAACGATAACTAGTATGAGAGCTAATTATCTGTAATCGACTGAACGAATTTTCATCAAACATTTCTACGAACTGTTCCAATTAAGAACAACCTTCAAATAAAAAAAACTACATTGATATCGGTTTATCCGTTTGGCAGCTATGATGCCACAGACTGACAAAGTCTTCAAACTTCTAACAACTCACATGTCATAAGTTAGAAGTCCGACGGGAATAAAAATGTGAGAAAAATTATAAAATAAATTTACAGCCAATTTCAATAACTTATTTATCGCTGGATTTGCTAACTAAAGATAGTCTTTAGTAACATCCATATATAAAACAATGTATACTTATATTATGTATCGATGTTTAGAAAGTGAATCTAATGACGAAGAGACGCTTGAAATGGAGACTAAAATACATAACTATATTGATTAATTTATTTCATTATGTGAACATTATGTGAACATCTTTAAAAAAAAAATACTTTTGTAAGTGGTAATAGAGCTAAGCGGCGGTTTTTGCTGCTATTCAAAAGGGCCAGCTTGACCGAGATAGATGTCAAACTGTTGCAATTTTAAGTTGAAACCGATCGTCAATACGTTTACTATTAGATCATAATGCGTTTTACTATTTCCTTTCTTTGAATTTAACTTGATCATGTACATATAAAAAAATCACTAAGCTCTCACTACCGTATACCTAATAATGATCTGATCAGAGGCCTAGACATGATTTTAACCGTTTCAACCTACTTTTCACAAGAGCTTATGGGGGCAATGTGACAGGTAGTCAGTCTTGCGCCGTCTTAGGGTTAAGGGCAACAAAAAAATCGTACATAAGTTTCAAAAGCTCATTGGTAAGAGGATGTAAATATCGTTTTGTAATAAGAGGGGACGAATATATATACTCAAAATAAACTTAATAGACTTTAAAAAAAATAGATCAATTCAATTTAAATAAACTGTTAGACCGGTTTTACATGGACTCACTCTACAACTGATGCTAGTGTAAAGCCGATTAGGTGTAATTTTTACGCCTGGGAGAGTTCATAGCATGCCTTAGGTGCCTTTTGTGATTTCTCCAAGGCCTTTAATAAACATTTATCAGGAAACTACATCATTATGGCATAAAAAGTGTAACATTTAAGCTTATTGTCAATGGGTGTTCTGTAGGGCTCGATACTCGGCCCATTTCTATTTCTACTTTATATAAATGACTTACCTTAGTAGGGGATAAATTATTACAGTATTATTTGTTGACGACACTTCTTTGATTTTTTTAAATTAAATGAGTTTTTCTCTTTACTAGCATAGTTCTGTTGAAACTAAAATTGTATAATTGCTAAAAATTCACCTAATATGTAAATTAAATTATTGTGTGTCCGATTAAGCTACTTCTTAGAACTTCTTAGAAGTTGTTTCATACATGGCAGATTTGTAATAAATGTGAGAGATAAAAACGCTGGATAGGTGAACATACCTGTCGTCAATATGAAATCTTGTGTCCAATTTCCATTGTTGTAAATAATTCTTATTATACTCTATGGGTTAGACTGATAAAAATTGACAGTTGACAAACTAACGCCAAATTCGACACGTCAAAAGTTATCAAATCAAATTTTGTTTAGATAGAGATGTTGCTTAGAAGAATAATTGATAGGTAATAATAATGACCTCTTCAAAAGATAGGCAATCTGAAGTTTCTCCAACGTCTACATCTTCAGTTAAATCACTATTTGTTGAGAGATCCCCGTCTCTTTCATCTACAAAAGAAGATAAATGGCCGGAACTGTTGTTATCCAGGCCCGACAAATCTTACTACTATACTACCAAATGTAAGTTGTTATCAACGTTTTCTGTTTTAATTTCTGAGGTAAATTATAAACAGACTGATTCCTATTAGTCTGTTTATAATCATCAGTACTTTATTCATGGCCACAACATATCACAAGACCTTACCAAAGTATTGTCAGTATTCATCTTAAACATTATAAGAAGATATCATCGCATTATTATGAGATCCCATTACTCAAAGTCTAATGAATTAACTGATTTCCATACAGCAGCACATGTAGCTTGCCTTGCTTTGATAAGCAAGTACAGAAATTAAGGAATTTTGGACAGAATTGTGACATGTGATAAAAAGTAAAAAAAAGTGGTATCTCTAAAATCACATGCGATAAATGCATTTGACCCAGGCTAAATACTGGAACAATGCCCTAAAGCGTCACTTCATGCTGTAATTCATTATAGCTTTTTGAGATCATATAATTAACAGCAGATGTGTATGTTTTTTATTATTTCTCAGACATGCCGGTTTCCTCACGATGTTCAACTCCACCGCCGAGCAAGTGGTAAATACAGCACTTAGAATTGCTATTAACAATATTAGTGGTGCCGCACCGAGGATCGAACCAAGATCACTTGTGTTGTATTAAACTAATGCTTGCACCCTGATCACTAGGCTTCCACGGTTTTTTGCCATCTGATTACATATTCATTTCCTTCTCCAGGACAATTATAAAAGCTATATAATTATGTTGTGAGGTATTGAAAACATAATTTTGAAACAATTTATAATGTATGAAAAAACAATTATGTGTAATGTTTTATAGCATGAGTAAACATTTGTATGCATCTGTATAATAGAATAATTCCACAATTAACTACTAAGAAAGAAAAGTAAATTTTATTTACATTTTATGATTTTGTTTATTTTTTAACTTATTATTTAACTTTTGTTATGGCTGATAATGACTAATAATATAGTAATAACACTGGCTTTTACCCAGTTCTGCTTGCATAAAATTCAGCTAAACAATAAAAAAAAATTAATGACCCTTATATTGGAAAACTGAAATAAAGGGTTATGCCAAGCAAGATTTAAAATATTGTCTAGAGTGCAATATACAATGAACTTGTGGTACATGTACCTACAAAGCCTGCAATCACTAAAAAAGCCCCAAACCACACTAACATATGTTCTTCTGGGCCTTTTGTATATATGAATATATATCTTCTCGGTCAGAGGAACAACACTAGGAAACGGTGGTAGTTAAAAAAGATTGACTATAACAACTTTCTTTGTCGAAGAAGATTTTGATTTTATTCTGCAAGTTTTTGCAGGTTTTGTCAAGACTCCAGCAAAATGTTTAAATCCAAACTAGTGCTTAGTACAAAATCACTTTTTTTTTTTTTTAGCAAATGTTACCTCTCACTGTAGACATTTCTGCTGTGTTGCGGAGGCAGTTTACATAATTAATTACACATTGACAAACAGCCAAACATGGGACAATTATTTATAGGCCTTACATATATTTGTATCTCGCAGAAATCGAAGCCATGGCCCGCAATGCCCTAGTCAAACGCTTAGCCGCTGTGGAACCGAGTCGTCAATTCGATTAATAAATGAGTTGAATATGTGATAAAGTGGACAGCAACAATAATATATTATATCATCATCATCAGCCAGTTACAAACCATACTCAGTAAACATTATGTGTGCATGTGAGCCGGGGAAAGGTTCGCTACGTTGCTCCATTGCGGGTAGGCGGGCTTCACATATACTCGAGATAATATTTTTTTATTATTTCTCAGACATGCCGGTTTCCTCACGATGTTCAACTCCACCGCCGAGCAAGTGGTAAATACAGCACTTAGAATTGCTATTAACAATATTAGTGGTGCCGGCACCGAGGATCGAACCAAGATCACTTGTGTTGTATTAAACTAACACTTGCACCCTGATCACTAGGCTTCCACGGTTTTTTGCCATCTGATTACATATTCATTTCCTTCTCCAGGACAATTATAAAAGCTATATAATTATGTTGTGAGGTATTGAAAACATAATTTTGAAACAATTTATAATGTATGAAAAAACAATTATGTGTAATGTTTTATAGCATGAGTAAACATTTGTATGCATCTGTATAATAGAATAATTCCACAATTAACTACTAAGAAAGAAAAGTAAATTTTATTTACATTTTATGATTTTGTTTATTTTTTAACTTATTATTTAACTTTTGTTATGGCTGATAATGACTAATAATATAATAATAACACTGGCTTTTACCCAGTTCTGCTTGCATAAAATTCAGCTAAACAATAAAAAAAAATTAATGACCCTTATATTGGAAAACTGAAATAAAGGGTTATGCCAAGCAAGATTTAAAATATTGTCTAGAGTGCAATATACAATGAACTTGTGGTACATACATGTACCTACAAAGACTGCAATCACTAAAAAAGCCCCAAACCACACAAACATATGTTCTTCTGGGCCTTTTGTATATATGAATATATATCTTCTCGGTCAGAGGAACAACACTAGGAAACGGTGGTAGTTTAAAAAAAAGATTGACTATAACAACTTTCTTTGTCGAAGAAGATTTTGATTTTTATTCTGCAAGTTTTTGCAGGTTTTGTCAAGACTCCAGCAAAATGTTTAAATCCAAACTAGTGCTTAGTACAAAATCACTTACCTGGACACACTAAATATAATACATGTACTGTACTTTTTGCTTACTTTGACAGCCTGTAAGTCACTGCTGGACAAAGGCCTTTCCAATAAAGCGCTAACAAAAGCCGGAATATTTGCCCATACACACCACCGATATGAGCGCAGTACCCGATACCCTCGCTCCAGAGATGCTCCAAGTCTGTGAGATTTTCAGTTACTGATTGAATGATGATGACTGATTGAACTGGTGCGAAAATTTTAAAAAAGTTTTTTTGTTTATGCTTATTTAGTTTTCTAATTTTGTTATTATCTATATTGATAATTTATCCACAAGCGTTTATATAAAGTTTAATGCATCTAAACTTTAAATGTTCGGCGGCTCTCGTTCCGGGTATGCTTTCCTTTACTTGGTGGTTCTTTTTTTTTTAGCGATATAAAATAAGTCACGATTTCAAGTCGTGTCTGTAAGGCCATTGACTAATTCAATTGAGCAGTGTGCTATCCAGAAAGTACATCGTTACATGCACCTTTTTTTATTCGCCAGAAACGCGCCTCTTCATTTCACAGTAGGTGACCAAGCCATGGCTTCTAAGCTGAAAGATAAAAGGCGGAAACGCGTTGGCCGTTATATGTACCGCAGATGCCGCATGTACGATGGTACTTGCTGATCATAATAGCCGACAAGGATTTAGCAATATAATTGGCAGTAATGTTACTTTGATTTAGTTGAAAAGTAGATATCCGGTCCGAGTTAAAGCATTATGATCTAAATGTTTTCTGCGCTTTTCGCACGCTTCAATTCGGTGGACTAAACGTCACATACACTTAAGCCTCTATAAAATAACCCTTCCTATTAATTAAGTGTTATTGTCATCATACTTGCCTACTTATTCGTGAATCTTTGATTTTAATCCCAGTCGTAGCAAATTTTTTAGTGCATGCGTGCAAAAACTATGTCTTGTTACTATTTAGAAAAGTGATCTCCGTAACATAATCAATTTTGTCATTTAAATCAAGAAAGATATTTACATATCTTGAATGTAAGGAACACTTTACTTTTCTTTAGAAACTACACCTCAAACTAGCGATAGATGGCAGCACGTGCTACTACGGGGAGTATTGATTTTCACTGGCTCATACATAATGTCTTGTAGCACGTCTCGGAAAAATCAATATTCGCTCTGAACGTACTGGAAAAACCATTACGGTGACTGTTCTTTGCAAAACTGACTTCGGTGTTTAGTAACAAATAACAAATTATCGTGTCTAAGAGTATGGAATAAACTGTAAAAGTGAATAGTCAGACGAACAGTGATTTTACATGATTATAATTGTGTAAAGATTGAAATGTGTATAAGAGGGTGATCAAGATTCCGGATAGTGCGTCCGCTGTTTCGCTTCATCGTTTATTTGCTAAATTATTATGCGTTCACTCACCGCCGTTCATGGGGTAGATCCCTTGCCTGAACTTGGCATTCCATCGGGCATACAACAAACCGGCGAAAACCCCGATGCCGATATGGCCGGGGCCCAGGATACAATTTACCTGTGCAATTTCCGCGTCTCCGTGGACGGAGAGTGGTTATGCCTTAAGGAACTGCAAGATATAGAGATGCAAGATTCGTATACTCGTCCTTCTGAAAATGGTGCGATCACTTCACCGGACGATCCTATGCATTCTTTGATGGGTAATTTTATAAATGGATTAGTATTCAAATACAGTTATGATCGTTGTAGACTTTGTTGAGATTCAAGATAAGAATACATGCGGAAGTTCATTTGTTTTTCGAAATCATATTATAACTGAATAATACTATATTACTATTTAAACATGAACCTGATAAAGTTTCATGTTATAAACATGAAATTTAGTATTTAATTTTAGCTAAAAATAGCGTAGTACCATTTTTAGTTTAGTAAAATATATTAACGTACTATTTACCTTTTCATTTTAGCACGGGACCCTGTTGTGATAGAACGCAGCAATCTCGTTAATATCTCGAAGTTGATCGTGAAAGAACTGATCGAACAGTCGCTTCGTTATGGGAGGATGCTCGACAGCGATCATTTGCCACTACATCACTTTTTCATCGTTCTCGAGCATGTTATGCGTCATGGGCTTAAACCGAAAAAGGTAAGTGAATGACGATTCACTATTCGATTTATGTCTTGATTTGTGTATTTTTCGGGCTCCGGCCATTCTACATTGTCGAATGTAAAAATTCAAATGCGCTGACTCGTCTTAACGCTAATGCGATGAAGGAATTGGATCGGGTGCAGTATCAGGATTACGAAGATCTTGGCATTCACATCTAGATCCGTAACCGTAATATTAGACTGTTTACATAAATACCAGAACTATTATTAAAATAACATTGCAATAATTTAACGATTTCGCGTAAGAAAAAGGGTCTTATTCTTCCCGTGGGACCATCATTAACCATTTCAAATATGCCAGATATATGACGGCCAGAAACGTCTTCAAAAGGGCGATCGCCAACTCGTTTGCCAAACAAGGCAATTAGAGCAAAGCACTATAACCCATAGCGAAAATTCTGAGTCCAGCAGTCCACGATATATATTAATGTAACAACAAATAAGGAAAAAATAAGCAGCAATGTAGTTTTGTTTCATGTCATCGTTCATCCAGGGCAGCTGCGTATTTGGACAGTATTTTTTGCTAGTAAGACATTGTATTAAAATTGCCATGGCTTATTATCATACGTACTTAATGATGTGTTGTTTCCAGGGTCTTCTTGGGCCAAAGAAGGAACTATGGGATATACTACAAATGGTTGAAAAATATTCGCCGGAAGCGGCCGATATAACAGCTAGCGTTAGGGACCTGCCCACTGTGAAGTAAGTAAACAATTTAATTTAGTAAAATGTTTCTTCGCTGTTCTGTAATTAAACAAAAATCTGCTATTTCACTTGCTGCTTCGTTTAGACAATAAACTACATACAGAGATCTTGTTATAAAGGCATGTATTTCATCGCTTGTCTTGCAACTATTTATCAGATCGTTTGAGCTCAAAAAATGGATTTGCATTTTAGTCTAATGTGGTCTAATTCTCCAACCTGCTTAATTCTTTACATATATCACCTTTCTCTATTAGTTAGGCGACGGGAAGAGTAAGAGAGCCGAAGGACCTCACTGTTATTGTGAAAAAATCTTTCACCAATGGGATTTGAACCCGAGCCAGGCCAGCAACTGAGTTCAGATGCTTTTTGATTTTAGTTATTGACAATCACATCTAACTTAAAAAAAACACTCACTTTTCAATAATTAAATAAAATATAATATATTACTATTAGAAATTATAAATTTAATATGGTTATTCCGTAATCTGTCAGAGGAAACGAGATTTTGTAGTAGTTCCCTGGATGTAGTGTTACCACACCCACGAATCGAACTGGCATCGCTACTTTGCCACATAATTGCCACATAATAAACGTATACATGATAGTACGAGTCGGATAAATTCAGTCAAACTTTATAGGTTGACAGAATTCACGTGCTTGAAATATTTGTTTGAGTGTGTTAGACAGGTTTAACATTTTTTATCCTTCACCGCACGGTATATGTGCTAAGGCAATAATTAAAATTCCAAAGTATACACTCGGTCCTTTAGCCACCACGCCTCTTAAACAAAGAATTATAAAAAGCAACCTCTTCTAGAACTGCTATGGGACGTGCCCGTGCTTGGTTGAGACTTGCACTGATGCAAAAGCGTCTAGCCGATTATCTCAGGATTCTGCTTGAACGCCGTGAAGAGACCTTGGAAGAGTACTTTGAACCTCATGCCCTTATGTTGAACGAGGAAGCCGTTATTATTACAGGCCTGTTAGTAGGCCTTAACGTCGTGGACTGCAATTTGTGTGTAAAGGTATGTGTGCTTGTACTGTGTTAGAATTTAAGCGCCAGGATGGATGCTGGAGCAGTTATTGTTCGACGAAATCGTAAACAACCTTCCTGCGAAGGGCAGACAATGGAGGAGTCGAGTTAGTACGCCATACTGTACTTTTTTTTACACTTTTAACAGTATTGACTTTATAAGAAAATTAAACAAAAATCTAGTTGTTTACTCTTTATAATTAAACGCATTTAATTGGTTATTAAAAATTGTTCACTTAATTACCTAAACGATGACACTTAGCACTCAATTAATTACCAATTTAGAAAGTCATTACTTTGTAACAGGAAGAAGACCTGGATAGTCAACAGGGCGTTATAGATTTCTCGTTGTACCTGCGCGGAAGCAATTCATCTAATGACATCGCCGGTAATGGAAACAATACAAACAACGAGCCAAAGCAACGCCACATTAACACAATGTTAGACCAGAAGAATTACATTGAGGAATTAAATAGACATCTTAAGTGAGTAATTTCTACTCTATGGCTTTTGGTTTGTACAGAAGCCATCCACTAGTCCGTGATGTTTATTTAAGCCTCGTCACAGACATCAGCTGACATTGAACCAACATCTCGAACTCGAGGATTTGACGTAATCGCACTACGCCGAAAAAATATTTCACAACGTATATTATTTAAGTGTGAAATATTTATCCATGACCCACCAAACCCAGACCACACCAATAAACGAAACCGAAGATGGTCTTGGATTTGAAAAAAATGCCGGTGTTATTTTATAGGGGAATGACGTTATTTTCTTTGGCAGTGCCCATAGGATCGCAGTACGACAAATATCACACCTTGGACTGACGAAATTGGGTGGTAGATTTATTCTAATACCGTAACTACACAACACCTATTTACATATCCACATCGCCTATTTAAAACATAGCAAAAAAATTTTCAAAAGACAATACCCATCTCCTATTTACCAGTTATCTTGAGGAAGTTTTAATTGCTAACAAAATATCCCACGAGATAATAAGAAACATTGCAGCATAAAGCAGTACGATTTTAGTTCTGAGAGTAGTTTACGAGTAAGAGTGGACATTAACCACAAAACGCTAATGCTCGATTTAAATATTACTAAAATATTTTTTTTCGCAGTATAATTTATTGTAATTTACTTTCAATTTTCATAAATTATGTGTTATTCAAACTCAGAAGTAAAGCAATTAATAATAATAAAAAACCGGGCAAGTGTGAGTAGGGCTTACTTACGATACCAAACTGAATGAAAGATTACACATTTTTATGGTAAAATCGATTGTGTAGAGATTGAAAGGAACCCTCTGTGCGCGAGTCCGACTCGAACTTGACCGCATTTTTTACCGTTCTTAATGCAACTAAACATTGAAATTTCTCAAGGTTGTCATTGTGACAAAATACCCAATCGTAAATAAACAATTCGTTTACGATTCAGCAGACTGGAAACAATAGTAGTTATTAGATTACAATATTTAATACAGCATTAAATCTAATACTTTCGCAATCTTCAAAGAATATATTTATTAAGACAGTTATTTGAATTGTCATTTGAATTGCTATTTTCTAAAAGTACAGTCCACTGTGAGGATTTGTAATTTATAATCGCCTCGCTTGGCAGGCGCACTTTACTGTCAATCCCCGGTCTGCGTATGTTCTGTTAAGCATTTTTCGAGATGGCTATTCCGCCATCTGACGAAAGCCACGAGATTTTACAGGCAATTCCCTAATTTGCGACGCTCACGATGAGATTAAGTAGCAGATTTTCGTATGCCGCCTCCACACATGTAAATATTTTTACATATTTCTAAGCTATTTCTTAATTTAATAGGCAAAGTAAAGCACTTTCAAAGCAAAAAAAAATATTTCTTCAATTCTATTTAGGCTTGTTTAAAGCTCTTATGAACGTCAAAATCTACGTGTTTGATAAATATCTATCGCGTGTTATGTACACTAGCTGTAACCGCAACTTCTTCGACGTTGACTTTGGAATTCGATGTGTGCGTTAACTCTAAACCCACCGCAATTATTAATTACTTGTAACTCACTTTCACACACACACTTCTTCCATTTTGCGTGTTTCTACAGTTTCACATTAAATACTGTTTTTTGCTACAAATATGTGTAGGCAGATAAGCGTAACTCGGGCTCACTATCGTAGATAAGTAATTATACTCTAAGAGTTTTTTTTTTTAATTATGAAGAGACCGGATTACAAAATCTTTTATTTTTAGCGCCACTGTAACAAATCTTCAGGCTAAAGTGGAAAGTCTCACTACAACAAATGCACTTATGAAGGAGGACCTCGCTATTGCTAAAAATACGATGATTACCCTTGTAGAAGAAAATAATCAATTTAAACACGCTTTAGGTAAGCATTTTTTGTATTTATTTTTGCAAGGTTACGTATAGTATTAGATAGAAAGCTAAAAATGCCACAAAGGAACAAACATTCGACATAATATGGAAATGTGCAGTTCGAAATCGGCAAAACATTACCAACACGAACCTAATAAAAATTCTAATGGTAATGTAATTTGTAAGTAATTAAAGATAACATTAGTAGGTCAATTTCCACGAATTACGTGTAATACAAAGCATTATTTAGGAGGAACGTTCCATGAATTCTCGGTATCGGGATGATTTACTAATGATGTGGAAAATTTAACTAATGAATTAAATAATGACATTATCACTTAAATTACTTTCCAACATTTCTATATTTATCTTTAGTTTTTAAGGATATATCTCATAATAGTAGTATTTATAATACTAGTTCTGAGTCCCTAATAGATTACACGCAGAAAATCTCACGGTAAGCAGTAATAATATAATAGACTGCATTAGATAAGATACCTTGCAATATGGTGACTCACACACTTGTATCGCTTAGTAGGCATTAGAATTCCGATGCGGTCGCCCGCGTCATTGTATTGTCAAATAATATTAGACAGAATTCGCGGACCGTTATGCTATATAGCTTCGTACAAATGGGTAATTCGCCGGTAAAGAGTCAAAATAAAAAACAATTTTGGGCTGGACCTTGTGAGTTTATTACTTATCGGTTAATATTTCTATTTTGAATGTGGTTGTGTTTATTTACGTACGGACTCAACACGTGTTTAATCTTTTTGTGCAGGTCAGGATATAACCAAAGATAGTAGGATGAAAGTAACAGATCTCCATTCAGAAGAAGAGGTAAATTATTATTAGTGTTTTTAACATTTCTTTTTAATTATTTTTTAAGAACTCTTAATTTAAAAAATACTTCATACGAAAACTCTACTTTCTAATACATTTTTAAATACTTATTCTGTAATATTGCACAGAACAGCTATGCAACTGTAATTGACAACAGGTGTCTATTATCAACCTCTTGAATGTTTACTACGATGTCTATGTAAACATTGAATAAAATTTTGTCTATCTGGAACACAATGTATCTTTCAGACAGAACCGGAGTTAAACCATTAAACTATTAAAACTAACAAAAGAAAATTTTTACTAACTTAAGGTCTAGGATTAATCAAGCAATCGTCATTAAAGCATAAGAGTTATTCTAACAATTGTCCGAAACCACGTTTTACATCTAGTATTTCTCTGCCTGCCATCATCATCATGCCAACATCTAGTTCTACATCTAGTAAGTTATGCGCAGCAATTTACGCAGTCCAAAATATGTTATTGCATTATATTGAGTTGAGTTTTTTAGTATGTGAAAGAGTCTATCGAGCTAGCGGCTCACCAGATGGTAAGTGACTACCGACGCCCACGTACATCTGCAATACCAGAGGAGCTGCCGGTGCATTTCGGGCCTTTTAGAATATTCAGTGAGAGGGATGAGGAGTCCGGTTACTTCACTCACCGAACGAAACGCAGATGCACAAGATGCCTCTACTTCATGCCGGTATTCTGCGAGGCCGGAGTATTACCCCGGTCGAGCCGGACCATTCTACTTATTAATTATTATACCGCCTTACCGTATTTGTAGAGTCATCGCTTATTAACTATCGATGATTTCATCAACTCGTTTTTTTATTTATTACTATGCATATGCTTATCGTTACTTTGAATAATAACGCATAAGAAGCTGATTGTGATGACAAAACCTATCGAAAACTGGATTCCGAATATGTCGTCATATCCATTTGGAAGAATTCTGGCAATTTTCTGACAGTAGGCTTTTAATGAAGTGATATAAAAATGCGCTTGTATTTCCATTTGCATACTAAGATGCACGGAATAGCGCAACGTTGCTTTGTATCAGACATTGAAGTATAAGAAATAAATTTCAGGAGAAACGTAGCGTCAAAAGCACGTCGTCTGATAAGTCTAAGAATGAGAAAGATTCAGAGATGGGCAAATTGTTGGATGAGGAAAGGAAAAAGAACATGGAGCTACAAAAAGAATTGGACTTACAGGTAACAGTTAACTGATGATAATGATGTACATATTAACCATTAATTTTTGATGTATGTGACCTTTTGATAAGTGTTGCTGTTGCTAATACGTCTCAGTCAACCAATTATCATATATAAATATAAAATAGAAGTAAGTAACTTTTTTGACTGACTGTCGGTAAGGACGGCTTAAATTTGAGAACTATTGGCATGCATTTCACACAAATTATAGATAACTCTTGGCCTATGTTTTGTAATGTTCTTATATCCGAAAAAATAAAAGGACCTTACTCAATTTTTTTTCGATAACATCATAGAATCAGGGCACAGCTAGTAATAACCAAAAGATTATTAATAATTATTTATACAAATTGAGGTAGGGCTTTGTTTCTTGCCTAGGAGCATATGGGCAGGTACCACTCTCTATTTCTGCTGCTAACCAGCAGTGGAACCAGTTTTGTGTTCCAGGTTGAAGGGTATGGAAAAACAGTATAATAACAGGCTGTGATGCATTCCATCTCAGTCCACAGAGGTCCACACACCTGTAACCTTGTTTGTTTTACGTCGATTGCTGGTGTCCAGATAGTGACTGTTGGCTCGTATGTTACATTTAATATTCAATCAATATTCAGGTACAACCATTTATCATCATAAATTTTTTTTCTTAGCATTCGAACCTGCAATCCTTTAAATAATGTTTAAAAAGTAGCACAGCCGCATCTTTTTATTTCTTAATCAGCCTATTTAAGTCCACTGCTGAACACCTCCAAGAAAGCGCCAGCAAAAGCCGACGTATATTTTTGGAACGTTTACCCATACTTTTTTTCTTATTCAGTCCCAATGTAATCACTTCACAGATCACATTAAAAGCAGAAATGGAAGTAGCTATGAAGTTGCTCGAAAAAGATATCCACGACAAACAAGACACAATAATATCTCTCAGGAGGCAATTGGACGATATAAAGTTGATCAATTTGGAAATGTATAAGAAGTTGCAGGTGAGCATAAAACATTATATTACTACATTTTTACATAACGCTGACCACACTATTAAATAATGGATGGCCACGGTCCGATTGTCACGACAGGAAGTAGTCGTTGACCTGAATAAGGCAAGGTGACTTCCTAACAAAAACACCATAGCCTTACGGACTAAGAAACGTGTCATGAAAATAGTTATAGAAATGTGTAATGACATCTTTTTCTCTTGTGAAATTTGTAGGTAATAATCAAATGTATAGGCTTAGAATACCTTTTTCGATTGCAATATTACTTTCTAAATCTTATTCTATTGTTGTGAGTATTTGTTAGACTGAATATAATCCAAATAAATACTAAAAGATTTTTCAGTTTATTAATTATATGTGACTAACTTACTCTATGTTTCATCTTAATATATTTAAGTTTCTAGATTAATGTAAATGGATTTTTCATGACTGCTACTTTTTACACATTTTTCTACAAAATCTAACATGTAATTTGTTGATTGATGTCAAATTACTTTCAAACTGTGTATGTAGCATGTGTAAATTAGAGCATGATATTCATCATTATCTTATTATTGTTATTCTTCGTAAAGTTTGAGAATTCACGTGTTTTTTTTTATATCCGCTGCATTATAAGGCTGATACTCAAAGGTCGTTCATCTTGCGTGGGCAATATACATTACGCCAAAGTAATCTGTTCATCTCGCCGATTTATTAATTTACTTTTGTATTTGTCGTCATTGCGTTATTTAGGTATTTATACGCTTTATATGCTTTAATTCAACCGCTGTTTCTAAATTTAGAAACCGTCACATGATAAAAAATAGCTATTCATTTTATTCTGATATATTGGCGGCATAATTTCAATAAATAATAACTAAAATATAACTTAACGACACTTCCGTTATTATTTGAAAAATTATAGTCCGATGTTAGAGTTTTCCTTACTATAGTCATTAGTTCTTACTAGGCCCTTCTTAAACAGCAGCATTTTCATACGTATTTGAGTACATAAATATTGTACACTTTGAAAGAATGTTCTTAAAGTTTAAAATAGGTACTACTTTAATTTTTGAAATGTTACAATAAAATAAACTCAATTGTTAGGACATGGTTTAACAGAAATCTGAACAACGGAATTTATAATCATGCAACGGTTTCTACTAAAAAAATATTAACCCGCATAGTTTCATTTCATATATATTTTTAATTATAACCCGCCCTTGATGGTAGTACTAACATTAAAAAAGTATTTTATATATTCCATACTAATACAATGCTGTATTCATCAATGCCGCGCTTATCGTATGGAAGGAATGCGAGATGGAACTCACACAGAAGGGTGAAATGGTGTCCAGGCTTCAGGGGAAGGCTGAACAAATTGGCAAAATACTACAGAACCTAGAGAAATATAACCACTTCCTAGGATCCGACCACGAACTGATCAAAGCATTGAGATCTCCCTCTAATGATATAAAATCGGGTGAAAGACCAGTCGCGATTAGAACAAAGAAAGACGTAGGCCCACCCAGCAAAAGATTGAACTTACAGGAAATACCACCCTTTAGAAAAAATAATAGTGTTGAGAAGAAAGAAACTCGAAAAGAATGAACTGCTTACACTTTAGTATTCGAAAATTTAATACTTAATGTTTCTGTATATAAAATCGTTTAAATCTTTTTAGCTTGCTTTACAATAAGGTGGTGTTTCCTATTAGAAAAATCACGTTACAATTGTATTTATTACATCGCGTTTCATCAAGATATTTACGGATAATCGTACAGTATACATTGAATAATATTTATTGTAGTAGTTTAAATAGTGCATCTAATATAAACTCATAATGGAATTACCACTGATTATATTATTGATATGAATACTTTTAGATACGCATATTGTTATTATATTTATGCTTGCACTAACAAATCCAACATAACGCAATGTTATATCCATCTAGCTAAACTTAATTGGCTTTGTTTTAGGAATGTGAAAGTTCTTTGAAACATAAAACAGAGCTAATAGCCAAATTGGAAGCAAAGACTGAGTCGATGGGCAGCACGATACATCAACTCGATGAGAAGTAGGTCTATTTTGTTTTATATGAAACGCCTCGGGTGGGCTACGTTGCGGCCTGAAACATCCGAAAGGATCGAAAGAGTGCCTATACTTTGTGTAAACTGACGGGGGCGATTAGGAACAATCGTAACAATTGATTCCTAATTAACATAATAAATCCATACGATTGAAACTGGATTCTTTTTTATATAATTGTAACGACAACAATTATCCCATGTTAAAATCATTCAATAAATAAATTTAATTTTTGTTTTATAATTACTATACCACTCAATTAAAAAGTTCAAAACGATTTCAACTCAATCAAATGAAATTCAGATATTGTGAACGGTCAATACCCAAATATCGTAGACAATTCGTTAACCATTCCTGATCGCCCATCACTAATGTTGTGAAAATGATTAATTAATATGTTACCGCTTGACATATCAATTATCCGAAACGCACGTAGATGTGACGTTGCACTGCTTGCTGGTCGTATTGGAAGGTGACTCTCTCTATTGATATTGGCAAACCATCACTATGAACCGCGAACGCAATTATGTGATTATTAATAATAAAAAAAATATATTTTCATATAGTCATACAAACGTCATTATTAAAACGTTGTGGCAACGGCAATGCTAATTTCGCTTTAGCTTTCATTGCTATTAAGTAAATTTAATATTAATATTTATTGAAAGATATCTTACATTTCTTAATTTGTTTTTCTTTTTTCTATTTAATTGAGAAAACTTTATCGGGATTTAAATATTTTAATACATTTATTTCACAAACCTTGTGAAAAGTGTAATTTTTTTTTCGATAATTGATGTTTTGTTTTATTTCATTGTACTTTGTATTGTAATGTTTAAAGTGAAATCTAATTAGATGTTAGGACTTTATAGTATTAATATTGTGATTCCAATTCCGGATATGAATCCGGTAATAGCTCTAATACTATTCGATCTCATTTGTTTAATATAGAATACAAATTATACAGAAATCAATAAGAGTCGTATCTTTAAAAAAATCATGTCGCTTATTAATTTCTAAAATCAAATGTACCTAAGAGCTTTAGACCTATATCCGTTTTATTTATGTAACTTTGTAACACCGAGGCCCTAGTGATGTAAAAGCCTTATTTGTAATAAAGTATATTGAGTCTAAGATTGTATTTTATTCAATACAAAACCGAAGTATGCTTATTTTGATTTTATGTTTGTTGTGTAGGTTTGCCATTATCAATTTATTATGTTTGCATGTTACACGAAACTGAATTGAGTACATTCATTTCTTGATTTTCATTACATATTCCAATTATATTTTGACTATACAAGAGACGCTATTTGTAATCATTTATTAAGTTGCTATTTGGATCTTTAAGTAAATTCAATATTACCATGTGGAAATATACGCCATCTTTTAGTTCAATTGTCATTCTTACTGCACACGATGAACCTAGCAGCTTCACCGACTGCTAAATGTATCTTACAATGTCGAATTCAAATCCTTCAGAATAGTGATGGGGTACAATATAATTGGTAATTAAATTCGAGATTTAAAATGCAAAAATAATTTTACTACTTTGTTAGAATTAAATAACAACTACACTGTCATATTTTACATAATTGCTATTGCTAAATAAAATTAAAATAATATATTTTTAAAGTAAACTTAAAGCAAGTAATGTTTGTTTAATTTTTTTTTATCTCGAATTTAATTTTAATCCTCAGTGGTGCCAGACACAGCGCTTATCAACTTGCCAGGCCCGCGTGGTAGGTGTCGGAAAAACTTCGGGTTGATAAATGTTACCGAATATTCCTTGAATTTATTATCAAGTAACCCCGAAATTCACCTAAAATGGCGCTTAGTAACATTAATCATTTTTGTTTTTTAGCGTTTTTTATAGTAAATTGTAATAAAGTAGCGGCCTGTACATGTACCTACTGCAGAACAAAAGCTTTCTTTCAATATACTTTAAAGGGTACTGAGCTGGGATGATTACACCACGCCTTTCCTGAGCGTGTTGTCGGACTTCACATGTCCTCGAAATCCTTTTATTTTCAGACATTGAGATTACCTCAATATGTATATCTTTACCGCTAAGCACTTCATAAGTTTCAACTAACAATTTTTGATGACAACGTCACCAATATCAAACCCTAGTCTTTTGTCTACTATGTAAATTTAAAGTAAGCACCCGACCTCTGTGCTAGCCCTTCGTAATATGTTTTAACCACGATATCAAACTAAAAGCTAAGACATATTCATAATCTGTTTTTAATCATATTAGCCTAGAACGTAAAATCCAGTATATATACTATTTATAATATTTTTTAACTGTATTTCTAAGAAGGCTGGAAGCCCTAGTCCATATTGCTAGTATAATCCCCGCAAATTGCTATTGCGTTGGAACCATATCTCATGAACATCTGTTTGACGTCAGTCGAAAATAAATACAGTCTCCAAACATAACATATTCATAATTATATTATTTTAGATAATAATTAATAAACTTATTATTTATAATGTTATTATACATTTTATATATATTAATTTTATTGATAAAATTCTCCATTAAAAATCTTATATTAATAAATATTTTCAGGCCTTTGTATTAACGAGCTAGAACTTATCTAATATATTGTTTTAATGACCATAATGTAATATAGGCTGATGGTCAGAACTTATCGTCGTTTGTACGAATAATGCCAAATGCACATAATCATTTTCGAGTTTATCGTACACAAATAAGAAACAACAACAAAAACAAGTTAACGAGAAAACATAACAAGAATAACAAACAAAATTTTCAAAGCCCCCATACGCCTACTCGCCCGACAGTTTTGCTAACGGCACTGAATGTTCGAAGCGTCTCCGACGCTAAGGCCACTAAAATGGCGGCGGCGCGAATTAGATGGCATAGATTAGCTGGGATTATATAAAACTTTTGCAGTTCATTCTTGAAATATAACGCAAATAAATAACAACAAAAAAACATATTTTATTTAATACATAACAACCGTGTAACAAAAGCAATTTTCATTTATTGAAAGTGAATAAATTTTATTGCCACGATTTTCTTTGTACAAAGCACATTAGATACCAAACAAAACTATATTTTTATATTTACATCCCCCAAAAATATACGGATTCACACTTAACTGTTACCAAAACAAAACCCGTAAACATAAAAAATAGAAAAGAATATTGAATCAAGCACAAAAAGCTTTGTGCTTCTAATAAAGACAAATGGCAAAATCACAAAGCATTCCGAATTTATCGTATAGGTTACAGGAGGATAAATTAACGAAAAAGAATTTAGAAGAGAGTGCTCGATCCCTCGGTCAGAAAGCAGCCGCAGCGGAATCGAGAGCCGTCGCTGCGGAAGGAGACTTGAAGATAGAACGGGAATGGAGGATATCTTTGCAGGTATAATAAATAAAATTTGCACTGTCATGGCAGATCATGATAGTTAAAGGAAACCATAAATTCATAGTGTTTAGTCTTTGTGACCTTCGCAATCTTTCTTCGTATATATAAGTCCCGTCATCGAAGCTGAGATAGACCGCCTTTCCATTTGTTTTAAATCATGTGACGAGAATGTTTTTGCAGTAATTATAAGCCAAAAGAATATCTTTAAGTAACTATAAATAGTTTAATTTGCAAAACGTCTTTAACTAGTCTGCCTTATTTTGCCAGTTTCAATCCAAAGGAAATCTAAATCAGTGCAGAACACGATTGATTTTTAGTTCTGGGTGGGTTTATTGTAATTGTCCCGTCTCAAAATTATTCCCGTCCTTCATCATATCTTATCTCATAAAAGTTACACCTGGGCGTCGTCAAGTTACCATATTCTATGATATGATATATATGATGTAAAAGGCTGACTGGCAGACACATGAGTGATTTTATAAGACTTCCGTTTTTCCTTCAGGGCTTTCTAAAAAATCAGGCGTTAAATATGTTGTTGATTTTTGACTGTACTGTATTGAAAGATTGATTCTTTTTGTTTATTTTACTTCTAATTCAAATACACCCCCCTTTTTAAGAAGAGCCAGATTCCACCTCTTTGCTTTATTGATTAACGAATCTACAAATTAATTATACGTGTAAATATTGGCCATATTATATTCTGCCACTGGAAGCCTATAGGCCACTATAAGTCAGTATAAACAGTATATCCTGGGCGGAAGTAGAGTAAACAAACTTCGCTTGGAACCCAGGTTGGAAACAGTTATGTAGGTACACCACTAGAGTATAACCCACAATGGGTTTAGGTAAGTTTGTCAGTTTTACTTCTGCGCAAGATTATACTGTTTATAGTAACTTCGCCAGCATATATTACGTAATCCCTCTATTATTCTCAGAGACACGGGGATAGTCATATAACATCCAATTATTTCGATATCACAAATATTTGCGTCGCTTGCGATTTGGTTTTGCCTCAAAGCATAAGTGTATTCTTCTAATTAGTTAGGTCAATGTTCAGGAGTGATAGTTCATTAAGGCTGCTAAGGAAGATAAAAATAGGTATTCGGATCCAGGACACGCGTACCTACTGTACCAGTACCCTAACACTGACCGCCGAACCATGCGGTTGTTTGTTAAATTCTAGTACTTTTATTGGATTCGAGTACCTAATATAATGTTTCTTATTTCCAAAAACACGAGCAAAAATATGATAATGCGGCAGAAAATATTAGTTTTATTGATCAGATAATAAAATTTACACATGTTTCCACACGTCAAGAAACATCAAAATTTCATTTTTCTTTCTTTTTCAATAAAGAACATTAGCAATTCTAATTAAGTCACTCAGACCAACTATGCATTACAGCTTGTATCTGGAGTGGTTCACGGCAATAGACGAACTTACGACGTCATGTTTCGCAATCCGCACCCTAATCCATTAGGCTATTGGTGCTAAAATAAAAACATTATCATTTTAAATACTAAATATTTATATCATTTTAGTCATATACTATATGAACATATTTACATGTTATCAGTATGCATAACTTATGTTATATTCAAAAAATCAAAAAAATTTCACGTCTTTGAAGCTCTCACACCGTCGAGTCCTAATAATTGGTCCAAGACCGGATCCAGTTCACGACTACTATGAATGTTAGGAATCTGTATTAGAGTACTGTGTCCGAGTACTTTATTTAGAAAACTTTCGGGTACATGAGTAAAATACTCAAGTCTACCTGACTCGACTCACCACTACTCGTCACCCGTCACTTCTAACTCTGGGAGAAGCAAAAAGTGGATTGCGAAAGCCATTACCAGAGTTTAGCCAAATGGAAATCCGTTATATATATATATCTAACTAACCCTATGGTAGACAGGTGATAGTGGTTAAACAACAAAATTAATTGACCTACTTGAAGAGTGGTTATTTTTACCGAAATTAATTGCACGTGCATTCGTATTCTGCATTAAATGAGACTAAATTAATGTTATGCCCCTGACACTAATAACACGTTAACAAAATTTAAAATTATAAAAGTATCATCTTTTGTCGTCTTTGTTTGGACAGGATCAGATAATGTAGTGTGAGATAGTGTAGTATGTAACGACGAGACTGACGTATTATATTAAAATCTTTAACAAAAAAATAAGTCATTGCAACTATGCAGCGCTGGTCTGAGTCAGCGGAGTTTTTGGGCTCGAATCTTAGCCATGTTTTTCTAATACTTGTACGAGTATTGAGCCTGTCCTGAAACTGAACTGTCCCATACAGTCTCTTATTTTTGAGAAGATACTAGTTAATAAAACATATTCTACGCTAAATTACTGGTTCTAGTAATTGAACGATTTTGTCACCGTCTTTAATCAAATTCAAGACAGAAAATTTATAAAAATAAAATTAATAAATTACCAGAACATGAGCCAAAAATTTTAAATAGAAGAAAATATTTGAACAAATAGAGTTTTATTAAATGTGACCTTTATAATATATATATATTATACTAGCTTCCACTCACGGCTTTCCTTGAATGAGAAGTATCCTATCTCCTTCCCCTAGCTTCAAGGAATCTTTATATTTCAGTTTGAAAGATAAACATCCAAACAAACATACTTTCACATTTATGTTATTAGTAGGATTACAATGAAAATTTCACGAAGCTACGCAGTAGATAAAGACATCATAAAAGCAAAACTAATCTCATTTTAATTAATTGTCAATCAACTACATTTGCTTCGCTACAAATTATTTAAATTAAAATAAATTGAACTTATTTGCAGGAGTCCATGATGCGGGATAGAGATAAAATATCAATATTGACACAAGAGGTGGAGTCATTAAAATCTATAGGAAAAGTAAGTATATTTCAGATTATAGTGCAACAACATAATTTAACTCCTATTTAGAAAAATGTTTATTATTTTGCAAAATATTTTTAGAAGTATATAGCATTACAAGAAGAACAGCACGTTCTTAAAGCACAATACATCGAAGCACAGAAGACTCTGGAAGAAGTAGGGGCAACATTGAGCGAAAATAAATTACAGCTGGCAGAACTTTTAGAGAAAGAAGCCAACACAGCCACAACTGAAGATACGCCGAACTGGACAAGTGATAAAGATGCAATCGCGTGTGCGGCGTGTGCTAAGGAATTTAATATTGCTCGACGAAAGGTCTATACAACAAACTATACATTCTTAAAATCTCTTAATATTTGATATAAGAAGGTTCCCTAAAAATATGATGAAAATCCCATCAATTTTTTTCTTAACCGGTTCGCTCATTACCACGAAGTAACTATTAGTCTTGTGATGTTCTTACGAGCCTAAGGATTAAACTGAATTTTGGAAATTACGTTAACAGTTACAGAAACCAACGTGTAACACATACATTTATGTACTTAACGATATCATTATTGCAGACATGATATTCTTAGGTAATTTTACCAATCACAAATAATTGTTTAATGGGTTATGTATAAGTCATTTAAATGCAAAACATGCTGGAATGTCTCTCTTACATAGGAAGTCTGTGATTATATTCTAGATCGCTCCCATTCATTACATCAGTTTTGAGAGACCACAACAAATTCTAGCAAAAGTACGATTCCTGCCAAGGATTATTCGCGAGGCTATTGAAATTAAAAAACATCCTAATTTCAATAGAGAAGATGGGCTTGGGGTCCCCTAATAAATTCAATTAAATCACAACCCAAGCATACCACTGCACGTTACTGTGAGCGCCTTCTGCGTAGATCGTTTCAAACATTTATAATTAAAACATGACGGTAGCTCGAGTTAACTTTGACATCAGGACATCGAGAAATAAAAAAGTTAAAATTAAACGCGATAAATTCCGTAAAGTTTCAGAAGAATTTTTTTTTCAGCACCATTGTAGACGATGTGGACATATATTCTGCGCATCGTGTAGCGATAAAACGGTTGCCCTTCCTGGCAACACCAAGCCAGTCCGCGTCTGCGACACGTGTTTTGCTGAAGTCAGGCTGACGTAGCATCAACGTGGCTTAATTAATGGAAGAAAACGAAGTGCGCATCGGAAAACAAGAGCTGATTGTTCGCAAAGGGTATAAAGCTGCTGAATTTTATTTTGTTAATAAGAATGATTTAGAAGCTTTGAAATTATATAGACGCTAATGTGATCCCCCCCCCACATTAGTGTCACCAAAATTCTTGACAAGGAGAAGTTCCAAAAAATCATTAGCAACTTGTCTGCCAATTATTGATCACTAGTCTTCTTAAGAGAACATAGACAAGGATCATAAATATTTGTTTGCATTATCTTATCAAAAGGACTAATTTCGTATATAATACTGTTTACTATGTTAGTTTGTAAGACTGATTTCAATAATTGATTAATTAAATTTATAAATGTAATCCAATGACTTGATAATTGCCTAAATAAAAGTAGAAAATTTAAATAACGATTGTTGTTGCAATTTTTATTACACCAATAAATCTAAGTATTCATTTTAAAAATTAAATCTCGATATTAATTATTGTTTAGTGAGTTTTTAATAAAAGACGAACACTGGTTCATCTTTTATTAAATAATTTTCATTCAAGAAATATTTACAAAATAACCGTTTAAGATGAAAGCATACCTAAGTAATTATTATAAAACGTTACTACTCTATGAGTATCCGTCATTTTTATTCCAAAAAGCAGAATTAAAATTGTTGTGTTCATTATTTAACAGCTGTCGACTTATTTAAGAGCAACAATGTACCCGGGTGCTTTACAAATAATTTAATAGTACAAAAATAAGGCCCTTGAAAGTATGAATTCATGTATTCTTTTAGTTCTCTACCTATACACACGTCACATCTCAATTATATGCGGACCAAGCGCTAACTAAAACAATCGTCCAAAATTTACTTACAACAATGTGCGCTACCTACACTGTGTAACAACATTGTAGTAATAGTGTACAGGCAAAGTCCGCATCATTGTATGTCGTATAAAATATCTGTTACGTTATTACTAACATACCTAAGCCCTTGAGCCCTTGGTTAAAAGGTATTAACATACCTTTTACTCCAGGGCTCAAAACTCTACTATTCAATAATATTACACAACAAATAAAATATTTTATTAAAAAATTAAACTAAAAATTCAATTATAAATAAAATATACAGAGAGAAAATATTAAAATTTTAAGTTATAATAACATTTCATTTCGACATTTATTTATTAATAATTGTATTATTATCAAACGAATTTATAATTTTTGATAATACATTGTTGTTGATAATTTTAATCCTAGCATGGTGCTCGAACAAACCAGCGTAATGTGTTTATTGTTATATTTGTTTGTAATAATTATATTAATGTAAATATTTATAAATATTTGTATAGTATTATGAAAATATATTCAAAAGAAATTATTTTTAATAGTGTTTTATTACTAATTTTGAAATAAAAACAGAACAGGTCTAACCTACGAAGTAAGTAAATAGAGAACTGAGGCTAACAATCAGTTCACACAATAAAAACAATTTATTCCATATCTTCGGACATGATGTAGTTTAATATTTGTTCCATTGCAACTGGATTTTCTTCAGGGACCTATAAGAAATGTCTCATTAAAATCGGACAAATACAGGAAGAATACATACTTGAAGGAACACATGTACTCGCGCCTATCAGCTACAGGAGTTACCAAACGACCTTCGGCAAGCCAGATTCTACCTCTCTATACATCTACAGCTAACTGGAGGCATATGCCAAAACGCAGTCTCGCCCTCGCAACTCTACGACGGGAACACTTCGGCTGCGTTCTCACACTTGAGGCGACAGAAACTGGAGGTGAGCGAGGTCAGTGACCCGTGCCGCTTGTCTGGTCTCAAGGCATGGTCAACCAGAAAAGTTAACAAAGCCAGTCCGCATTTTAATTATTCTGTCGAGTACTTGATTGAACTCTGTCGTCCTGAGATTATAGATTATAGTGTCGTGGACAACTTTCAAAGTTTCACAATCTACTACTATAACCGTGTGGTAGCGCCATAAAAATTTTATTTCTTCCCGTGGATGTCGTAAGATCGCAGCCAGCTGTTCTCATCTCTGAGCAGGGGCACCCCAGTACCAACTCCTTCCATTTGACCGCATCTAACGTCGAGCGGCTCGAATTGTCGGCGACCAAGCTCTCTCTGATCGGCTTGTTCCTTTGGCCTTGCGAAGAGATGTTGCTTCTCTCTGCATTTTTTACAAAATTTACCTCGGGGAATGTTCTGAGGAACTGTTCGGATTGATCCCAGGCGCTGAGTTTCACCATCGTACATCGCGACAGAATTCGAAGTTCCATCAATACCACCTAGATGGTTGGAATTTTCTGCCACGCACTTCGACTTTGTGGAATCAGCTGTCGACAGCGGTATTTCCGAACAGTTACGACTTAGGGACCTTCAAGAAAGGAGCATATTCCTTCCTTAAAGGCCGGCAGCACATCTGTAGCTCCCCTGGTGTTGTGGATGTTCGTGGGCGTCGGTGATCACCTTCTATCAGGTGAGCCGCACGCTCGTTTGCCCCCTTCTATAAAAAAGGCATCCCCGGAAACAAACCCAGCATAAAGACTCGCCACCAGATGCGTTTTATCCCCAGAGTTTTGGCCACGCTGAGTCATTTCAAATTTAATTTCGTACCTCTGCCTACCCCTGTCTATGGGGCTAAGTACTTATAAGGATACAACTTTTCGATTCTTAACTAGACTGGTTTTAGCTGACTGAACTATACGGACTTCGTATTGACTATAAGTGTTATAAATACATCCCAGCAGATTGATGAACCATTCCATCTGGGAATGCTGCAAGATTTTTATAGACCAATTTACCAGCTTACTGGTAAAACTTGCTTAATTATTTTTTTCTGTGTATATATATCAGTCTGTTCCCACTTTGTACAGCGGAGTTAAAATTCACCTGCTACGCCCACATACATCTGTGAATCTTCTTTCCTTTGTGTAAAGCAAATGAAGTATCAATTGAAATCCGGGAGAGAATTAGAAGCCATACTGTACGTTAGTACTATTAAGTATGCTCTGTCTATAGTCCACTACAAAAGCCTTGGGAATCTTATTACCCTTTATTATATCTAGACTAGGATTAGGCTATAAAAATATTTAGGTATTTACAATCAGTTCTGATGCATGCGACACACTTCGTGTTGCATTCCACAAATTTTGCTGATTCCCCAATCCTTTAACACATTAATCACGCGGTCTAGGTCTGTGTCAATGTAAATTGACTTTTTAGTTCTAATACCTACTAAGAACGGTCTGAAGCATAGTCCGGAGCGAGGAAGTACATCAGACTGGTTTTTAATTGTTATTCGAGCAAGTGGGTCATCGCTGCCGGTCATAGATCTAGTCGAATGTCTTTTTAGTATCGAAAAACTTCACCCGCGCTTAGGTACGCTCTGTGACTTCTAATACCGAAACCGCGTTGTAGACTAAAAGATAAAAAATATGCAGTCTTACATTTTAACCTTAGCTAAAGCTAAAGTCCCATATGACAACAATTAAGACAGCTTTAGCAGTATTACTATGGTGTTATGTAACTGGTCTACATTTTATGACTAGATGCGATTAGATTATAGTGATTCTGCCATATATCGGATGCCAGAAGTTCTTGTATACTCTTAGAAATTTCCTACCGCACCCACGAGTAGAAAGATATGATAAGGAAAGGCGATGTTCGAATTCTACAGCAGATATTTCTTATCTTTTATTTTTTTCTAAATTCCTAATAGAAAACATTTTTAGATAGGTCTTTTATTTATTACACAAATCTAGTATGCACTCTCTTCAACAATAAAAAACATTAACCCGCTTAAGGATCAAATTCAAAAAGTACTTCTTTAGTACAACTTACCCAATGACCAGATCCAAAAACAGACCAGAAACTAAGCTGCGTTGCTTTTTTATAGAATCCATTTCGTTTTCCTCGTATCTGAACTCTTTTAGCTTTTCTGAATTCCTCTGCGCCATGCCACTTCAATTTATGGACCCAGTTTGATGCTCCTGTAAATTTTGAATTTGACGTGTTTTTTTTTTTTTTTTGGATAAGTTTAGTTCCACCTAATATTTATAGTACAATAACCTAACAATTGTTAGGTTAACATAGTGCAAACAAATTTACCTAATCAATTTACTTTAAACGTTTTCTTATTCATTTACATTTGCATCTTTTTACTACTAACTAAAACTGCTCATGCGTAACATTTTATTCATTATTATAATACTTACCCGCTAGCGGAGTGACAACATCTAGGTTTCCATTATAAACAGCTATTTTCAGTTTTGTTTTATTCAGTAGTCTTTCTACTAAAATAGTACAAAAGTTAGAATGAATGTGTCTTTGGCGATGATTATTTACATATATTTACAAGACCATGAATATTTTTTCAACCTTTTACGATCCATTACGGGATTCAAGTGAACTTTTGATGCACTCATGAGTATAAGTATTATTATCAAAATCACGTGAATTCAATGATCCTGCTGTACAATAGTTTTAGATATAGATGAAACATTTTTATATTATAATACCTTTGATTTTTAAAATTATAATCGTATTAAATGTGAACGAAATTTACAAACATGTCAAATGTTGTGCTACCGCCACTTAAACCCGTGGGTGTCGAAAGTCGTTAGACATCACAAAACCTCCTTAATACAAACTTGCCTCATAGCCCCCGAGACCTAAATTATCTAGACCGGAAAAGGGCGGCAGCGTTTGTGGTGTAAGGTATCTCGCTCTGCAAATGCCAACTTCCCTTTAGAAGAGGCCTTTGTCCAATATTGGACTCTTGAGGATACTAAAGAAAAGAAGACATTGAAATTTACCAGAATTACACGAAATTATCTGCAGATATCTCACATGATAAATCACATGTAAGTACTTTATGTAAAAAAATTAACACGGAACCTCTAGGTTTCTATTTTTTTATTGAATTGGGGTGAAAAGCGAGCTAACAGTTCATCTGATGGTAACTGCTACTGCTGAGAATGTTACAGATGCATTGTCACGCCCGAGGACTAAGATGGAATGCCTCACAGCCCGTAATTAAACCTGTCAAACTTGAATACAACCGTAGTTGCACTGGTATTCGGGAGGAGAATGAGTGCGATACCTACCCAGACGATCCTAGGCAGAAAAGGAGTCTACAATCTACTAAAGAAGTTGTATTACATAAAAATCATAAAATATATATAAATCTATGAAGTTCGCCTTGTAAACGCCCAAACATTTCTTAGTGAAGTAGAAGATGTAAAACGGTTTAACTTTTTATAGAACATGAGTATAACATAATATTCATTAAATAAATATTTTGTACTTATATAACAGAAAAAAATGAAAGGAAAACAGAATAAAAACAAAACTTAGAAATCTACTTACAGAACGAACTTGATGGCACAAAGAATACGTTATTCAATTTGTAGAAAGCATCGTCAGAAATATAGCTCCATTCCAAGCTCTGATTTACCAAATGTGATAACGTTGGTTTGACATATTTGTTTATTTTCTTCGCCAATTCATCCAATGCTGGATATGGACTGCCATGATTAATATTATTAAAATTTATTTCCATCCCTGCCTCGATATTTAGAATTCCGAACATTAATGAGTTCAACTTTTCTGTGTACACATAATCCTTTTTATCGATGTAGTTAGCCATTCTTTTTACTAAACTCTTCGTCTTTTGATAAGTATTAATATCAATTACACCCTAAAACATAAAAAGTACTTCACCTAAAGTATGTACTTATTCTTCTTTTTCATTATCAGATTATTGAATAAGTCCGCTGCACTGTTTTCTGCCAAACGGGCTAAGAGCATGCTAAGTCTTGGAGATATGGGTTGATGAACGCAGTGCGGTACCCTTGCACTAGAAACACTGCTCTCCGTCACTAGTCTGCAGGATTTGGGTTCATCCTATTCGGATGGATTTTCCAACTTCAGTCGGTCTCTAGAGCCTCCAGGTCACTCTTAAAAGTAATATTTTATCTACTACACAAATATTGGCTTCGGTCGGAATTGAAAAGTTTGAATTCAAACCCATCACTCAGCAGACAGAAACACTGTCCAATTTGCAGTCATGTACTTCTCAATGATAAATAACATACGATATGTGCAAAGGTAATAAATAATATTAGGGAATACTAGTAACTGGATATTTTCACTGTGCTCGTAATCGGCCAATTACCATACATTACAAGTAAAAACTTTCCATTTATTTTAGCTTGACGACGTAACATCTGACTAAGTATAGCAAGAGGTAAGGCAATGTCATAAAACTTGTGTGTTCAATTTAGTAATCTAGACAATGGATCCGGTAGTTGTGTCATATCACGAGAACAAATGTCACGTCGAACGGTCAGGTCGTCTCGGTCAATACAGTGGCAAAGCAGTTGACTGCGGCACATTAGGTCGCTGGTTCGATTCCCGCCAGGGGCATGTATGATCTATAAATAATCTGGATGTTAATCCATCTAGAATTTGTCTATGTATTTAATTGCGGGATTTGCTACACATTTTAATAATTTACAGCTATCCACGTTTGACAGGTGTTCAAAGTTCTAATCAACAAAATATTAGAAATATATTGTATACAAAATAGTTGTAAGTACATAACCAGAAGTAGCTATAATACATATCACACCATGTTATAAAGAAAAGTCGGTTGCACCAAAGTACTCTCTTTCGGATCCACCCAACCGCTGCCAATTCCAATGCCTCTCAAGTTCATCTTGAGTCTTTTCTTTTCGATTGCCTGAAAAACATATTTTTTTGAGGTAGTAACAAAAATTGCATGCAGATTTTAAAATATAAACCATGCAAAAAATCAAGTTTTTATACCGTATTCAAATACACGCCCAATCTTGGACACAATTTACCTCCGTAACTTTGACCGAAAATGTATGCTGATGTTTTACGAAATTGCTTATGTGTTTTAAAGAACGCCTTTATTACTTTCGTGAGGTCTAAAGCTGAGAAAGAATATAAATTGGAATTTACGTAAAAATACAAATGTAAACAAACGAAAGTAAAGGTATCGACAATCGCGGTTATAACATTTTTAAATAATCCATTGTATTTAATACCACGCGTATTGTGATGAAACAAATTAAAAGATCACAAAGTGAAAAGCACGAGCGAGAGCGTGTAACATCAAAAAGATTAAGCATTAATATGCATGATCTTGTTTTAAATACCTGTAGCTTTGTAGCTTTTAAGTAAGAATTCGGAAATATTAGGTATTTGATGGTGTTTCTACTTAGTGAAAATTTTGCCTTGCTTTAGGTATATACTGATTTTGAGAATTAAGCAGGTAGAGTCCTTCTCTTCTAGCCATTAGTAGGTTGTATAAAACCTGATTATGGAATCATTGAGTCTTCCCCCTCTAGTCTTAGTGTTAGATGTATAATATGTGATTGCTTAATGCCAAAATTAAAATAGGGATATTCTGATCTTTAAATAATAAAAAAATACATACCCATTTCCCTGTCCGTTTTTACAAGCAATGACTTATCCAACACATAGCTAAAGCCTGTACCGACTGGGTGATCAATCAATAACAAGTTTCTACCCTTCACCTAAAATGACAACACTTTTTAGTCAAACGTATGTACTTCGTACCAACTTTATGAAGTCACCCTTCTGTTTTTGCGGAAGTTGTTACCTTCAAACTATGAGAAATCTCGGTCGGATATAACGCTCTATACGATAAGATCAGAAAGAAGGAACAGATTCAATTCAATAGTCACAGAATACACCACCGAGAATCAAAAATTTCTGACTGCGACTACATGAGTTATCAGAGATACCTATGATTTAAGGACTTCCATTTTAAATATTATTTAAATAAATAGATATCACATACAAAGGAATACATCCTTTTTTGTTGATGTAGGTGTAGATTTATATTGGAAAATAGAGAAGACGAGTGATATTATAGAGGACGAATCAACATAATTATTACCTTCTCAGTTACCTAGCTATAGGCAAGATGGATGTGTGGTGAGGGGATCTGCTTCCGAATAAGGATGTCCAAGTTCTATTCCTTGAGAAGGCCAACCAAAGAATGTTTTAAAATAGCTACTTAAATATATTTTTCTTATTGACATGTAATTCGTCGACGTGTAAGTCAATGTAATTCGAAACTTACCCAGGTATGATTTCGCGGCTTCATATTCATATCCATAGGACCAATTTCAGCAAAATTTGCAATTCCACTAGCCGCTAGCCCCGGCCCACCTTGTATCCAAATAATTAAAGGCTTACGATCAGAACCAACAGAAGTTCCATCAGCGTAATAGAACCAGTAAAACAGATACGCGCCGGGTCGAACTTCAACATATTTCTGAACGCTTTTCCATTTGGAAGCATTAAGAGCCTCCAAATAAGGATTCTCGGCTAAAAATAAATCACAATTATAAAAATTCTCATTTATTAATATTCATTAATAATTTACAAACCATAATAAATCACAAAACTATATTAAATGACGTACCTTCGCATTTCAAATATGCCGCCAAAGATAACAACGTTAACAAACGTGTAAAGGTCACAAACATTTTATTCACTATTAAAATTACGGAAACTTTAAAATTGCATACACAACTGAATCACTCGGACACATTTAATCGCATGAGGCACAATAACATTATACAGTAACATAGGGTGATATCATCATAACACTCTTCTATTTAAATTAATTAATTAGGGAAAAAATACGAACACATGTTCAAACTGTTGCTAAATGTCGCAGTCACATGCCCGCGCTAGTTATAATAGATACGTAGGTGGGATATCCTATATTCACTAAACGTTGTAACATCATTTGAATTATTTACAATTTCTCACGGCACCTGCAAGTAGGTACGTTTAGTAACAAGCAAGTATTAAAGAACAAGTAACGAAGCTCTTAAAGACTATGCCCAGCGTGTAATTTTCAATGATAATTATCAAGGTAACAACTTGGTATTACAAACACTAAGCTTAATGGAACGCTTTACTGAGATTAAATTTAAATTATAAGACGCATTCGTTAGGAAAACAAGATTTTTTTGATATATTTAATTTATTTAAAGAACAAATCTACGAATGATCCGAGTACACCGTGGTTGACATCATTTATTTTTCTGTTTCTTGTTCTTCTATTCGAGTTTGTCGTTGCTTGGGAAGACAGTTTCGAGAAATGTAAACTATTAATATATCTGGAATTAAGTTGTGTTGGTATTTCTGCCGGCCTATTTGTAGGTTTGACTTGCGTGACTCCTATTACATGGCCCAGTAGACCCCCCACTACGCCTGGTCGGTAAGTCATGTGGATTTCTTGTGCATCTTCATGAACAGGTTTGACGTAATCTGAAAGAAAGTGAATGCAGTTAACAAGACATGCATTGAATACTTTCGTTGAAAAATTTATTTATTATTATCGATCGCGCCTTTTTTTATTTACCACGTGATACTTGCATTCGTTAACAGAATGTTACCGAGTACGAATTTTAAACAACCAATTTTCTCCGATATTACTGTGTTTTTTTATTTTCATTATTGGTTTTAATTTTGTATGTGTACGGAAATTAACTAGTTGGTTACGTGTGTGATATGTTGGTTCATATATAAATACATAAAATACATAATACAGTTTTAATAGGGCATCACACACCTGATGGGAAAAGATATGACGGTGGACGATAGAGATTTCCATCGAAGAAACCTCCAGACCAATAAGGTGGTCGTGAGTGTCTAACAGGAGTAACCGATAAAGGTCTCTGCGATGTTGTCAGCCAATGTTCACGAGTTGGTTTGAAGAAGTTATAGAGGCCTCCAAAGAGAAATCTTTTATCAAAACTTCCTTGTTTTCTTGCCGATTCTGTCGTTGCTATAATTGATAGAAATAATAATATTTACAATTTGAAATGACTATACACATAATAAAATACCTATTCTTAATTTATTTAAATAATGAATTTTTTTTTGGTTATTAATGTATAATATAGGTATACAAATAAAAATACTTTAAATACATAGGCTGAATCATCTACCGGTTTACCTTAAGAAAATTTGTGTTTTGATATTGAAAGGTAAAGTCTAAAAATTCTCTACTGCTGGGCAAATGTCTCCTCTCAACACTTCAGAGGGTGTCGGAGCTGGAAAGAGTTCGCCATACTTCTTCAGGGCAGGTTGGCGGATTTCACGTGTCTTTGAAATAATATCTTTGAATATTTGTCTGACATGGTCACGATGTTTTCCTTCATTATCAAGCAAATGGTAAATTCAGTACTTGAAATTGCAATTAACAATTTTAGTGGTGTCGGTACCAGGAGATAAAGCCATATCACTCGCTTACTATAAAAGTAAAGAGCGCCCTGACCACTGACATGTGATATTTCCTTAGATAAATTCAAAAACAAAGAATGCAGATATCCCCTGCAGAAAATATTAATCTTAACTTTTAAGTTAGAATTACTTTACTTGCTTACCTGAACCTACGTCATTTTCATCATAGTCCTCTATGTCCCCACAATCATCTGGATTATCAGCTAAAGGCTGCTCTACTAGATTGCTAGGCCGAACACCTTGAACATTGTCAGGAATCAATAAATCATAGAAAGCTCCGAAAGTACGCTGGCTAGCGTAATTGCCTGTAAGTATTCGTCTATGTGGTGCTATTTTATTGGTAGGGCATAGCGCTGGACTCACTGTAACGGCTTCTATTGAAACGATGAGTGCCAAAATCTGAAAATGAAGAATATAAACGTCACAATATATTTTTATTTTATTTATTCACTTACTGTTTTTTTTATACGTACGAAAATAATTTTCAAAGCCCCCAATACAATTCCTCGTGTATATATCATAGTCACAAAAATTAAATCACAAATAAATTTAGAATTAAATCTAGGGTGTTCTCTTAGATATCCAACGATTATCTGACGGAGAAATCAAAATTGTTTTGTAAGTAATACTCTTCGTCTCCCACGCACTTACGGAATGGTAATCCTTAAGCAATGACCGCCCCTTATATGAAAGACCAAGTATTGTAACGGAATGTAACGAAACTGACCTAAAAAGTGTAAAAGTCAACGTTATTGGACATACGTTTTGGATATACATATCTATATCAGAACATTGTCGTTTTAAGGATAATACCGCTCCACAAATATTATAGATTATATTTATTTATATAATGTAAACACTTAATGTAAAGAATATGTACAAAAATCTTGAAAAAATAAATATTCCTTTCTTTTGTATACATTACTCAAGATTGTAGATATCTTTATACGTATACATATTAATTTAAATGTCATTATATGGAATTAATAGCTTAATTTAAAAGAAATGTTGGTTAATCATGGAGCCTTGCAAAACCTTGGTAAACCATGAAAATACCGAATCAGTATTAAATTAAAACTATGACTTAGTTATTTACATACGCATATACTCCTAAATCATCATTTCAGCCTCTTTCAAGTCCACTGGCGAAGATGCCGTATCCTTACGAGTTTAACATCGTCGTCATATGCAGCACAGTAGTTTCAGGGAAATAATATCTCTCTGTCTTACGCCTCTCTGGTATATACGGATAGACTTCGTAGTGTTACAAGTACATACTTACTATATACATTCCAGCACTTCGATGTTCAAATTGTATTTACGTGCAACGCATTTTTCGAAAACTAAAAACATGCTAGTCTCAAAATACGATTAATTGGATAAACATATAAGCTTAAACGACTGTAGGTATACCTTGTTACTCTACTCTTGGGTAAGTTGTAGACAAAGAGTAGGCATTTATGTTATTCGTTTTAACCCAATTCCTGGTATAGCTTATTTGGAAAAAGTGTCTTAATCTTTGTCCGTCCTAGTGTTCAGTCCAACAATACAAATGGTACATAAGTTTAAGAAAGAAGAAAGAAAATTTATCTGGTAATCTTTATAAATATAAATATTAAAAAAAAATTATTCATAATCTTAACATTAACATAATTTTCACAATTTTGCGAGCGTACGTGCGTGTGTGTATCTGTGTGTCACAAAGAAAGAGCGAAAGCGTGCATGTGTTGGAAATTGTTTGTAAGGTAACAAGTGCCTGGTAACAAGGTGCCGGATTTCTGTCCGGAAAGTAAAAACCATTTGAATTGAATTGTCCACTTTGACAATTCAATTCAAATGGTTTTTACTTTCTGATAATTTACAGTTTCTGATCGGTGGCGTTGGATCATTCAAGCACTTCGTGCCAGCGAATCTGAAACTAACACGGAAAGTAGCTGCGTGACGCTGACGCTCTTTGTACACAATTCGTGATGCTGTCCTTGTATGACTCCGAAAAGCAATGAAGCTAAGTTGAGAGTACGCTGATTGGCCATGTTTATCAAGTAATTTAGGTTTAAAACGAGTTTGGAGTAACGTGTGGTCGCCGAGGAATTGAAAAGCTGAAGTGTCCACAGTCGTTTTGAATTCGCTATTTCGACAAACTCATTGATACGACCGCTCCATATGTATTTATCGCGTTTAATTTTTCTTTTATTCCTCCAAACACATAGCATAAATGGCCAAAATGGGAAATCTTACCAACCCTAAAAAATATTGACTGGTCTCAATAACCAATGTGCCAAAATCTCCATGTGCCCCATAATAATTAAGAGTATGAAGCGTATATACCAATACGCTCTTGAAGACAATGATCTACTCAGTGTCCGTTATATCGATACATAGGATTTATAAAACTTGTATATAATATGTACATATGACCCTAATAATTCATTTTTATCATCTAACGTATGCATCATCATTTCAGCCTATCACATGTCCGCTGCTGAACATAGACCTCCCCCAAAGATTGCCACAAAACTCGGTCCTGAGTCACCTGCATCCATCGACTTCCCGCTACACTGTGCAGGTCGTCACTCTATCTTGTGGGGGATCGTCCCACACTGCGTTTGCCTGCAAATGGCTGCCACTCAGAACCTTTTTTCTCCAACGGTTGTCAGTTCTGCGGCCGGCCAATTGTCATTTAAGCTTACTGATCCTAAAGGTTATGTCAGTCACCTGCTGCGGATATCGTCATTGCAGACTCTATCGCGCAGAGAAACTCCAAGCATAGCCCTTTCCCTACCGCGCTGAGCAACTTTGAGCTTCCTCATACGGCCTGCAGCGAAGGACCAATTCTCAGTTCCGTAAGTCATTACTGGCAACACGCAATGGTTGTACTCTGGTTCTGCACTCAGATAGACATCGTAGCCTCATTGTACAAACACCTCCGCACTTCGATATACCGGGAGTCTATCTGGCACCGCTGAAGAGACTTTAGCACCGCCCAAATTTCGACTAAATCGAAGGCTTTATCTATTTAGCAGGTTTTAGTTATATATTTAGTTAAATACGTAAGTATTATGTACCTCGTGGACAATTTTTATTTTGCTAGCAGAGGGTAACGCCTACCTATATTTAAAGTTTCCTGAGCATTCAAAACTGTATGGCCACGATAGCATAATGGTTAGCAGATCTGCCTCCGAATTTGGAGCTTAATTTCATATTCAATTCTCGTTGTGAAAGGCTTGATTCAAATATATCAGACCTAAAATATGAAGGTCGGTGACATAAACCAGGTAACTAACACGGCATATTTTTCTTGCTCCGATCGCCAATGCGTCTGCCAAGTACAACCATATACCTTCTTCGGAGATGCATCTATTAATTAGTTTACTACACTGCTACAGTGTTTTCAAGGTTTCGTATGCTTAAATAATGTTTTTTTATTTATATATCATAAGGTAAAAGGTAAGTTTACTATACAGCAGAGTCACGCAGCGGCTTTTTCTGTTACATTAATGTTCCAGCTTATCCAGGATACCAAGGTCTTGCGGAATATTAACGTGAAGTATTGAGATATTGGGGCAACAATAATTAATAGTTACTGGGAACAGTAGCGTCAAATTGTAATGTACCATTATCCCTAACCTATACATATATATATATATATATATATATATATATATATTACGTAAGATATAACGTATCAAGAAAAGTTACGAAATGTAACGTTACGTATGTTATTAAGTATTCCAAAAAGATTAAATTTATAGTGGGTTTATTCAATATATTAAGAAACTTTACCAGAAATGTGTTGATATCGGCGGTGAACTGAGAAATGTAGACAAGATGGTGAAACTGAAACGGTTAGCACCTGTCTTTCCCTGCGTGAAACGCATACAAACTGAATCATAATCAGTGAAAACAGTAAATTGCTAAGTAAGAAGATTGCAAGTAAAAAAGCTTTCAAAGCTATATATATAGCTATAGCCCTATCATAAGGTGAATATTTTCATTGTGCTGGTGTCAGTTTTTTAGGAAAAAATTTAAGAAGCTCTCATGTTCCATTCTTTACTTGCTGCAAGGCCGTCCCGATGGCTGTGTCTGATGTATCAGTGACTAGAACTAATATAGCATTCAGGTCAGGCCTGAAATACTGCAGCTCCTTTAACGTTCTACTCCATAATGATATGTAAAATAGCGACAAATCGACCGAAGTTTTTAACAACGTATTCCAAATTTGAATTCAGAAGAAAAAAATTTTTATGAGGTAAGATTATTTATGGTCAGACTAAATATACATTCGAGAACAATCTCTCACTCCTGTTAAAAGGCGCCCTAAGAATGTCATTATCGACGATGATGACATAATAACTAGTGTTAATAATGCGCCCGAGGCCACATCCACCGTACACATTCACTCATAAACCGCGGATCGCGTACAGCCTTCCCTTAACGCATTCGCCGGCGAACACGTGGTCCTAGGTTCACCGCCTGCATTACTCGTGTGCAAGGTCGTTTCTAAAAAGTCGACCCATTCCATCCTTATCGATGGTAATCACCTTAAGGTGAAACGTAAGCTGGGGTTGCCACAAGCCCCCTACAAGTTGTCTCAAGTCTCTTTCGTTAATAGGGTTCAGAGCACAACACATCAGCAGCATCGCGACGCCGAGCGTCTAGTCAATACTGCAAATTCGTTGCTAATTATTACATGCGAGCCTCCTGTTTTCCCGTCTTTTGAGCCGAAGCTGTAAAGGCCGCCGGGCTTAAAGCGTATGGCTAATCCGTGGGGATTTTTGTTGCCGGAGGTTTTTGTTGCCGGGGGTTTTGTTTTTGTTTGCCATGCTTTAAACCACTGTAATATCTCCCACTCAACCAGACGCAACAACCCTAAATATAACCAGCCTCGGCTCTCCCATCGTTCACTATTGGACAGGCTACTAGTACACACAAAACACCTGTCTGCCATGGGTAGTTGTAGCTGCAAGGTAAAATATGTGTCCATATATTTTACCTTGCAGGTCCACATCTATTTTTATATAAATATACGTTTGGGTGTAGAAGAAAAAGAATTACGAAAAATAAAATGTTTTAATTTAATCACCATTACGTTACGTACCCCTGTAGCACGAAGACCTGTTTTACTGGGTGGGGTACCCATCAAAGTTATTAAAAAGTCTTAATCTTTATGAGCTTGTGTAAGTACTCAGCTGGACATAGGCATTTCAAGACTAACAAAGGCAGGCATGCATGGATGGAAGCTTTCCCTATACTCACTACACCCGGTTTGGTGAGTGCATTAATGGGCCCTAGGACTGAAGATAGTGTTCCCCGCTTGTCTCTGGGTTTTTGGTTTTGATATAGTCGAATGGGTTTCCGCCATAAATTGATTGCCAGAGCTTCGTCGGTTAGTCAGCGGGTGCACTGTGTTCATGAGGATTACATCATAAAGGTAATGACGGACATATAATATATCGCCTTTTCCTAAACTCAACAATATTCAGGTGTCAGTGTCACTGTCAGTCACATCACAAACAAATGTTATGTCAAATATGGATGCTGGTTGCTGGTTATGCGAAATTACTCTACAAATTCATAGTGATTAATACTGATGACATTAAGAGATTTGTGCAGAACATAAGTATTGAAATCAATTATTTAAATTTGTTAATTAAAAATGGCTAAACGGCAAGGTAAGATTTATTTAGGCTACGAAGAAGAAACGATAGGAGAGAAACATCAACTCCTAAATTATACGATCAATAAACTTGGAGGCTTCCCCGTAAGTACTATCAATATTTTTCAACATCGTAATAGATACCGTTATGCTATAATATTCAACAACTTCGGGTTTCCATTTATTTTAGAACTGGCCACCACTCGATAATCTAAAATTTTCTTCAAAATGTCCTTTGTGCGGGTTACATAGATTGTTGGTCGTACAATGTTATGCACCGCTAGAAAATTCCGTCTATCACAGAACACTGTACGTCTTCGCCTGCATAAATCCAAACTGTTGGATACAATCTGAAAGGTGAAGTTATATTTTCCTATTACTATTTATATTTTTATTTCAATGTATTATAAAATTCACAATTAATATTAAATAAGCTTAACCAGGGAAGTACATACCACTCTCATAGAATAACATTACAATGTTATAGTCTGCATTTTGTATAGTCATGATAAGTACCAAAAACCCTACTCCTGATACCAAGGTGTTCCTTTCTATTACAAGGCATTATCTTAATTTGTTAGGGATGACACCCTCCAGGACCCTTAAAGTAATCTAGTAGCCAGTGTGGGGCAAAGGCTTCCTCTCAATATTTTAGAGGATTATAAAATACTCACACAAAAATTACTTTAAAAATGTTGGGTATATATTATAACTTGCTAGTTAACAGGCTGATATTCTTATCAGCCAGTTTCCATCTAGCATCTGTGTTATATGTAGATCACAGAAACTAGTAAGCAAATATGGGATTGAAAGTTTTTCTAGACATTTTCATAATTGTAAAAATATATGTTATAAAAAAACATTTTGGAGGTAAGAGTGATGGGTAAATGCACACATTTTCTAAAGCATTTGTCGGTTATATATGTATCAATTATCTAAGTACAGTAGTTTTGTCACAGGAATTTTTAAAGTCCATCGGGCACAATGTGCAATATTTCACATTCAAATTTGAGTACAAATTTGGGTTAGTTGTGTGTCTTGCTTTTGAATTAGAATGTGTAATATTAATTTGTTTATGTAGTGTATGTATATTTCAACAGTGAGTATTGAATATTAATTGTTTAATTAATAATTGTACATAGCTGTGAAGTGTTAAGATGTCACTAAAAAAGAAGAGCAGTATTTTGCAGTTACTTTTAATGTTAATTATTCCTTTAATAACATAAGATTTGTAAATGGTGTGTCATATGAAAATTACAATTATTAAATCTCAATTGTCTCTTTCTTCACAGCTGGGTGTGTGTCCGAAGTCAAATACAAGAGTCAACTACAAGCAAACAAAGCACCGTTGTACTCATGCCCAGTAATACTACAAATATGGCTTGGTGTAATGGATCTGATGAGTGGGATGAAAATGACAATGGTGATTCTGCAAATGGGAATGTTATGAGTGTAGATAATGATCCTGCTAACCATGGTATGAGGTGAGTTTATGTTTTATTATGTATTTTAAAAACACTACTTTTACCTTTATTCCATACTCATCCAAAGTATTCACCCAGTTTATTTGATCCCAATACCCCTCACCTGTTAACAAGTAGCTTAACATCCATTAATCCTTCATGTGTATAGATAGATAGATTAGCTACAACATAACTTTAAAATAATTAAAATTCTATTGTTATGAGTCATTTTAGGACACAAGATCTAAGCCAGGTATTCCCAAACTATTTTGGACAAGATGGGGTATCTTTTCCCAAATTGAAATAATACCTCAGATCCCCTGATAACCAAATTACTTTAAAACTCCTATCACTAGTTTTTTTTCTATTGACACAAAATATTTACAAATTTAAAATCTTTGCAGTTGGATAAGTGAGAAAACTTGACATCATTTTCTCATCAAAATTTAACAAAATAAATATAATTAAAATTCAGTTTCACGGTTTCTTTGTTTTCTCAAAATGTTTGTAAACACACAGAAGTCTGTTTCGACTAGGTATGATAATAGAAAAGCGATCAGGTATTTTTCAGCAGTACAATGCGATTTGTGTCGCAACCAGAACTTCTGATAGCCTTGATTGAACTTCTGCTGAAACTCCCCATCTGTGCTGATGGTAATTACCTCTTCTCGCATTCTCACATTGACTTCTTCCATGGCTGTGATATTGTACGGATGTATCCGTATTATACATTGAGGAATTTTTTACACGTGGTAGAGCGGCCAAGCGAGCCAAGCGGCGGCTTTTGCTGCAGCTCGAATGGGCTGGCTCGACCGGGTTGGTACCACGGCCTAGCAGAATACCTACGTGAAGTAGAAGCATCTTGTGCTTCTCCGTTTCGTTTGGTGAGTGAGAGTTATTGTTAATGTTACGAATTTTGGTACTTACCATGTAAATTTTTCATAAACTGCAGAAATGTATGCTTAGACTATTATCATGCATAGGTAACTAAGCATTTTGTAAATTCTTTTTCAATCACTTTATTTTAATTCACAAACTTTATTTAGCTATTTAAACACTTTGTAAACTCATGAAATAAAATAGTAAATAAGTTGTTCATTCAAGTTCAAACGAATTTCAAAACGCTAATGAACTTTCAACCTAAGTGCAAGTTGGTTACATAGTAAAATATCAAGAGCATGTTTGGACCTGAACTTGATTTCGTTCGTGTTAAATCGCTTATATGCGACAATTACAGAGCAAGTCAAAACATGCCTGAAATACTTGTACGCTCGAACAAATTATCATGCACAAACATCAACACCTTATTGACTTGCTAAGTCTTTCATCTTGTACGAACTTGTGCCCGCTTATCGACTTGTAGAGTTTTTTAAAAGTATAACAATGATACTTCTACTAAAATTCTTATAACAACTTGGTACGCGTAACACAACCTATAGGTTCAGGTTTTTAGACCTCGTTGACCCCTGGAAATCCGATATCTAATTTGGGAATCTCTGGTCAAGGCAACTATATGTTATTAAAAGTATGCATGCAATCTACCTATCCCATAATTTTAGTCTTAAAAGGCTTATTATAGCAACACATACTTTCTTTATAATGGTGTGTAGTTTCAGAACCTATTGTGTTCTAAGGGACAGATGTCCTGACAGGCAAAAATAAAGAAAAAATTGGCTAAGTTGATAAAGATAGATAAAGAAGAGCAATTGAAATTTAGTTTAGAAAATTTCAATGTAAATATTTGACATGGCAACAGTTTCACTATAGTATGGAAAAAGCAATAAAATAAAATGAAAATAAATAAACACATAAATATACATATTTTCGACTTATCCTTTAAGATTTTTTACTGACATACCAATAAAATTAATGGTATTAAGTTGAATTTATAAGCAACTTCCACATTCTAAATTAAAGCCAGGCTGCTTGATAATGAGTTGTATACTATGTTAGTTATTTTTTTGATTTTACATGTTTTCTATATATTGATAGAAAATACATTGAGCTTTAATAAAAAAAGTTAACACTGTATTGTAGATTGATATTTAGTTCTCTGGAATATTGTTTAAACTCTCACATTATGTACATTTTCTAATACCTTTTTTTATAGAAATTCTGATGAGGATGATGAAAGTAATTCATACGAACTGGAAACTGTTGAACAAGCCTTGGGAAACTTACAAGTGTGTGATGCGCATAATGCTAACATGTCCCCTCAAGGTAAGGATGTAATGTTCATTGTGTTGAAAAATTATTTATTATACTGTCAGAACTTATAGATCAACAACTATCAGTGGTTGTCAATTGTGCAGGATATATTATTACCGTGCTGCAAGTGCACACGCAAACACAGTCACTCGTCAGCTGCCCATATCCGATGCAACGCTGATGCGGTAAACTCCGAGGCAAAAGTTACAGATTTCTTTACAACATTTTACTTCTACTTTAAACGGGATCGCACGCATGCTAGTGTAATCTAATATGATTAATATAATCGGAATGCGAGACACATTTAGAATTCATTTTTAATTTCAATTCTTAAGGTGCTGTGGGTGCCATAAGCGCTCCTGTAGCGGCTGCTGAATTAGAGGGAGGCGATGAGCCTGGATTAGTCATAGTAGAAACTCCTACCGGTCCCACGAGTGATTTAGAAGCATTATTGCATCAGGTATGTCAAAAATACTTTTGTGTTATAACTTATTACTATATGGTATATTTCCTATTAAACAATTAATCTGAATAAAGATCAGTTGCAAGGTCAGAATATTTTCAGAATGGAAGCCGTCCCCAAAAAAGACCAAATGCTATTAGACTTCCATGACCCCTAAAGAAAAGCCTGAAGGATGTTTAATAATCTTCCACTGCTTATTCTATTTAGGTTCACATTGGTAGAGGTAGACGAAGACCTAGGCGAACATTTCACGATCAAATCGGAGACGTTCTGAAAAAAGGACAGGTCATGAGTACTCTAAACCAACGAGCATGCATGCGAATATTGATGAAAGTGGAAGAAGCGAAAGACGTATATCAGGACCGTAGCAAATGGAAGAATATTGTTTCTGCCTACCCCGTTGGGATCAAGGCGTGAATATATAAATAAAAAAATTAAGGTTTACTACTCAACATAGGCCTCTTCTACATAGCGCCAGCAAGACCATTTTAATTTCTTTGATGGCTATCTCACCACATTGTTCTAATAGATGGATGAGCCCAGTACTGGTAATAGAGATGCTGCTCCCTAAATCTTCAGAGTATTTCTTGTTGATCTAGAATCTTGAAATTTAGTATAAAGGAAGATCTCATAAAAAACAATCGTACTCGCAGCAGCTGGACAAAGGTCTCTTAATATTTAAGAGGGGGATTTTTATGCCGAAATGGTCTGCCGCACTACTCCAATGAGCGTGGGCAAATGGTCGTTTTTCTTGAGCACTTAAAATTACACTTGTAATTAACAATTTTAGTGATGCCAGCGCCGGATTTTAATCCAGGTCACATTCATTAGATTTATTCTAATAGTACGAAAATTGTATTTAAGTGGTATGTAACCTTCAAGGCGGTATGTTCTACGCACGCCTCACTGTCTTGTTTTATTTAATGATGATTAGATTGCAAGGGTTGTTGCAGACTGCAGAGCTACCGGCAGACTCCAGGAATAAACTTATGTATGCACCTCTACAGTTCGTCCCGAAGTATATTTACGTAGAAGAAGAATACAAGAAGCTAAGTGTTGGTGATGATCGTATTACTGAATTACTTAATAAGTATAAATATGAAAATGGTGAGTAGAAAATGTTATTTTAATTTATGTCATCAAATAACCGTGAGCATTTGTAGCAATCGAAGTAAATTATGAAATCGTACCCCGTGTCTTCTCCCGAAGACACCCTGCCAGAAGCGGCCGAAGCTGGTGAGGCCACGGATATGCGGCGAAGATGGAACCCCGTAGGGTTTTAGTCGACGCAAGACCGAAATTACCTGTCCTTTCCACTGCCAGGGCAGATATGTTCTGTATCCAACGTCTCCGAATATTGGAAATCAGGACAAGTACTCTGAAAATCCAGGATACTTTTAACTTTAATGCTCACAGTGTGTAAGTCCCTATTCATGATCATGTAATTACTTCCTAGTCAAATTCAACCTCCGTGACATTTTCTATTTAATTCAGATGTTAAATATTCATGATATATTAATGTGCCATAAGCATTTGAGCAAACACAGATGTGCATCAGTATTTAACTTCTGTCTTGTTGTATTCTGTTATAACACTAAGATTGGAAGAAGGTTCTGATTCAGTGTCAACACAATACAACCAAGCCTCAAAAATATCGGCCGGTGATAATATTCTAAATAGCCTTCACGATTACATCAGATTTGATTGACAAATCCTTGTATAAGTATCCTTGTATAGTACTCGTACACCGATTTTTACCAATTATCTTTCGCGAAGTTAATGAAATGAAAAGATCGTCTTAATTTCAATAGAAACGATTGCTGTATGCCTTACCTGATGCTTGTGATCCTGTGATAAATAAAATTAAGAAGCATACTAGTACCAGGCATCGCATAAAGGTACTATGAATTCTTTATGTGTAGATCAGCAGATTGAATGAATAAATAACAATATAGGAAATAACTCTTATTTACGGATTATATCGCGTTTAATTAGATTTAATAAAACCCGATGTTTACAACATTGTTAACTCGACTACCTTCCGCTTTAAAATTATTAATTTTTGGTCCGATCGACGCAGAATGAGCTCACGATATCGTGAGGCCGTGCAGAGGTGTGCTTGATTTTAGATTTATTTTATTAAGTACCGGAATCGGACGTATTACTTTATTATATTTATTACGTGTACTTTATTTCAATAGCCTCTCGAATCATCCTTGACAGAAATCGATGCTTTTTGGGAGGATATTTGGTCTGTCAAATCTAAAATAATGGTTGGGGCGATCCATATGATCACAGACTGCAGACTTGCTAGGTATGTGTTCCTCGACGCGGATTTTAATAGATCTAAGAGAGACCACATTCACAACCAAGCTTCTACACTCCTGCATATTGTAGAGGGATTGGCACTTGACAGATGGTAAATACTTCTTGTAAAATCTATCTTGATGGAGGCTTGTAAAAAGTTTTGATCGAAGCTAAAAGCCTATCTTGTCCGTGACTCCTCTAAAGTATATCATATTATACACCAGGCACTCGCTCGACTGTGGTCAGCTTCACTCTGTAACTGTGACGGAGGTGCGGAACTCGAAGCTTGTTTTCGTGCAGTACTTGCTTGACATGCAGAAGCTCTTCGGCCAAGTGTAGATAAAGGAAATGCTACGTTAGTAATGGATACGTCGGATTATAATTTAAAAATACAAGAACTTTTGTCGGATCAACGTACATAAAAGGTCAAAATAGTGGGTCTATACTGCACTCTTAAAACACCCAGCGATCTTATAAAGAAATACTCCGAAAAATTAAGCTCATTCTGAGCTGAGCGCATTCTCAGCTAAGCTCATACTGCATTGCATCGAACCAATCAAAAATATATGACCACTGGTACTGTAAAGCACCCGAGACGTCGGGATTTAAAAATCTAATTAAACCGAAAAAACCATAAATAATAGTTTAATTTCAAATGTATAGTATTCGCGTAACTACCAGAAATCATTAAATAACAATAATTATATGACGTAACACAGTAATCCTCACATCAATCTTCGAAAAAAAACTAAAATTTAACGCGATAATCTCCGTAAAAACTGATTCGGTTCAGTTTGTATGTTTAAAAGTCACTGTCACAAGCGAATATTGGTATATTCGCTTGTGACAGGATACTGATTGAGGATTTTGTAAATTTATCCAGAGCTCCCACATACCCTTAAAATTAGAAAGTCTTCTGGCACAACAGGACGGTTGGCAACCCTAAGTTGTGGTTACACTCTCTTACAGAATTAGATATTGGCGGAGCAGCCGATAAAGCAGGCGCTGGAGGTTTAGACGAAGAAACGTATGAAGAGGCAACACCGCTTCATGGCGACAGATTATTTCATGCATTTATTACCCGTTTGCAAAATAATCCTGGACAGATACTACGGTAAATTTGTTTTTGTCATTATTATCTTATTGACGCTTACAATGCATCACAGCGTAGGCAGAGTTGCTTGTCAACCAACGGTCATTAATGTTATTCCTTGACAGTTGAATAAAAAAGGAAATACTACCGGCGCCCCGCGGTTTAGAAACTAAATGAAAATAAAAGAATCATGCATTCTGAATGCAAACTTCGCCGAAGTCGAGAAGTTTTTGAGCGAACAGTCCGGACTCTAGATCCGATTTGTTGTGGTTGATAGTGAGGTGCAATTTTTCTACTCTAGCCCACAACGTTGAAGTTTTAAAACATGCGTTAATCTCATTGAGCTCCATTCATAAATCAGTGTACAACTCTCCCGTTCATTGTGATGTGGGCATGCTGAAATCAGAAAGCTGTTTACTAACCATTGAGAAAACTTTGTCCTCAATCAGTTTCAGCGCTTCAATCAGTCTCGTAAAATACCTTGGCACTTCGACGTAAAGCAAAGTTTTGGCAAAGTCGTCTAACTGCCACAGAGGGGAAAACTCATTGGAAATTGACTTCCGCAAAGTAAATGCGCTCGGCATCAGGAAGGTGCAACTAGTGCAACTGTTGGTTGCCGCTCGTGTCTTATAAATTCGCCATGCCGCTTAGAGAACAACTTCGTTTCGCGGATCATTGTGATAGTGTGATATGTGCTAATCTAAGATGTAAGCTATCTGTATTCCAAATTTCACACAAATCCCTCAAGCCGTTATAGTGTGCAAAAATTAACAAACTTTCGCATACACAAATTAATGATGTGTTATAAATACCTTTTTTACTTCTCTTCCCTGTTCTTGAACTTTATAAATGAAAATGTTCTGAATCGCATAAATAATTTAATGCGAATCAGAGCATTACAAAATAAGAGTAAATGATATTTTTTTTAAAATGTCCCAAACAGATCTCGGTCGTTTCATATGACGTTGTCAAAATTACTTCGGGATGCTTTCCCTAACTTTTCAACATAGTTATTAAACATTTCTAGAGGTACTTTTAGTCTTAAAATAACTGTACAGTGAGGTTTCGTATACTTTAGGCTTCTTCTGCAACAGAACGTTGATTTTACTTTGTTTTATATTATAGTACAAAAAATTCGCGAGAACTGTGCCTTGCGAGCGCTAAGGCGTCGTGTGACAGCCCTCTGTTGTTTGCACATCGGAGCGTGCACTGAGCCGTAGGCATTTAACGTGAATTTGAGTGAGTGACGGTGGCCTGGGGACATCATAAATGCTAAATTCACTACGTGCTCGTTGAAGGAAGGAAAAGATCGTGACACCTGCGTCTCTGAGAATTAAAAATATTTCGAAGTCATGTAAAATCTTTTTTCTTTGACATAGGAGCATAAATTTCACTTGTCAAAGTCAATACCACCGTTTCGTAATGAGGTTCTACTGACGGAGAAGAAACAGAAAGAAACTCCCTTCGTAGCCTATTCTCTTTTTTAATTATTCGGTATTATGTTTTACAATACAACTTTTAGAAACAGCTTGGGTGCAATCAACTCATTCCCAGGGGTTACAATCATCCATATATTTTTTTAAACTATAATAACCTTCTTTATAAAGCCTTTGTTAATTTTTTTTAAACTTATTGATGGGGAGACTGCGTACTTACTGGGATTTTGTTCTACAAAGGTATTTACTGCCCCATGAACGTGTTACTGCCTCTATGGAGACTAGTAACTGTCATTACAAGCTTGTGTCTGTTCCTAGTATTTACATATATATTAATAGGCCGTGGTCAGGGCGCACACTTTACTTTCATAGAGCGCGAGTGGGTTGGATACCCGGTGCCGGCACCACTAAAATTGTTAATAGTAATTTTAAGTGCTTCGAGGATATGTGAAACCCGCCAACCCGTACTTTTACAGGTTGCTACTTTACTTTTTTACTTTACAAATATACACCGTACGAAACGCAGAAGCACAAGATGCTTCTACTTTACGCCGGTATTCTGCGATGCCGCCGCTTAGCTGTACCATTTATAAAAATTTATTTAGGTCTGAAATCTAAATTATAAATAGCTCTCATTGTCCTTTTTTACAAGTCGAATACTATTTCCCAGCCAAATATCATATCACATGGAAATAAGTAAAATAAACTATTGTAGCTGTTTCGACATCAGTCAGATTTCTTATTGTTCTTACAACATATGCTGCAAAGCTAAGTCTACTAGCAAGTTTGGGTATACGGGGGCGCTATCGAAGCTATGCATCAAGAGTTATTCCAAAAAACACATGGTATCCACAAGGCCCAACTCTTACCCATTTGCATTCCATCTGCTCTGGTACCTAAATGTTTAAAATTTGGTCTTGAGAATTTGATACATTTGGTTAAAAGTTAAAAGCAAATTATTAGCATTAAACCAATTAACTATTCCTGACATTATTCGCCTCATCACGTGTTACTAGCTGTCGCTTGATATTAAAAATTAATGAGGTATCATCAGCAAATAATCCAAATATATTTTTTATCCCCTACTAAGAAAGATAAGTCATTAATGTAAGTAAGAAAAAAAAATGGGCTGAGATTTGAGCCCTGTGTATCGCCCATTGTTGCCGTCGATCCGGAAGACTTGCACCATTGATTACAACTTTTTGAATCCTATTACTTAAATACGGGATAATAAGTTGAAGCGCTGTTCTTTTTATACCAAAATGAGGCCTTGGAGTCCACTAACCTGGAGCCAACATTGGTGGCCAACAGCAGTGTAGCCAAGTCTTCTTGGCGGCAAGACACTGTTAAAATGTGAGAAAAGTCTAGCTGTGGGTTATTTATAGGCTGCTACATTACTTTTACTTAAGTAAGATTTTTTTTCAGATACTCCCGTGATGAGCCGCCGCTCCTCGGGGCTCCTTTGCCAATAACTCTAGGAACACCGGAATCACCATGTGTACCAAACATTTGCGTCCGCTGTGGATCCAGCCTTATCTGCGAATTTCAACTGGTACCAGAGTTTGCAGACACTTTAAGAATTTTACCTAATCATATTTCATTATCACATCTACATTTCCTTTCTGTACTTATCTTCACATGCTCTCAAAGTTGCTGGCAGCCCACAGACACACTAGTCAATGAGACAGTTGTCTTCCAACCAGAAGTCGTTTAAACTGTTTAGCTTTTACGATCTCTGTCTATTCTCTTAACCCTTCACGTGTCATAACAATTAAATTTCTATGAAACAATACATGAAGAATTAATCATTAAAATTTCATGATCGAATCATGCCTTGTGCTGCATATTGGGCAGTATCCATGTAACGTCCAATATCTAAAAGTTTGTGTCGTCCATTGTTAGTACTAGTATGTGGTTATAGGAATTACCTATTTATAATTTTTCAATTTATTTTTTTAATGTTAACTGTTTATGAATTAGTTTAGAAGATGTGTTTGGTGCGCACATTGTTTTTCATGTTTGTTTATTATTATGAGTAGTGCTTTGTCTGAATCTTGAGATATGTAATTTTTGCATCTCTAGTCAAGGCATTTACCTTCATATATTTAATTATTGCACCATATTATAAAGGATTTTAATGGTACTCGTAAGTGCTAATTTGACATAAACGTTCCATATTTTTTTATTTATAATACACATATGTACTCTTGACTTAATTTCATAATAGGTCTTTTGTTCTCTATTATTTAAAATTAAGTATGGCCCGTGCAACATAGCAAGTTATTAGGTTCGTATCTCTTTATGAAATCAAAGCAAATAAGATGTTGTTAGAACAATGAAATATGGCATCTCAGCACTCAAAATGTCCATATATTTTAGTATCCAACCGATCAAATTCATATATGTAGAATTTATTAATAATGATAAGTCTATTCGTATCAGGATACATTATAAATTTCTGTCTTTGAGATAAAGATAAGAATTTTACTGGGTTGTGTTCTACGTGCAAATTCAAATCGCTAGCGACTTTTTTTAAATTCGTGAATGCGCAAGTCGATCATCTTTTTCATGGATTCTTCGGTGGCTTCGAAGACAGTGCGTCGCAGTTCTTATTCAGATTGAACATCTTCTACGCGCTATCATTCGTCTAAATGCCACGATATTCGAGCTTGTACTGTGACTACCTGACTATCTCCGTTGGAATTCAGTTGATCGAAACCTACGATGTTCTTAGGTGACGCCATCCGGGACGTCCCCGGTTGCATCGTCGGCAATTTTAAATTTGGTCGACATCCGGCGCCATTGTTGCACTATTCTCTATAGATGCGATCTGGTATGCGACGTATGGCTTGTAGGATTTGGAGCCTGTGGTGATCCAAGTGAGCATGGTTCGACTATCCGTCCAGAACGTTGACGATTCTGGTTTCCTCGTGTTCTTTTACTGTTGGCTTGAGTGAGGTGACCTTTACTTGCCCTCAGCAACTCCATTGACTTCGACGACCATTTCCGAAAAGAGAACTGTGAGTGATAGTTGCTGTCGATATAGTCTACCTTGTGCTTGAAGTTTAATGGCAACCACGGCTACTATGTTGTCACAAAGAATGTCTTAACCGGTAAACTAGCGGTTGTATCGTGAACAATTCTCAGCTTATCCGTCTTCATAGGGTTGAAAACGGCGAAGTTAGGGAATTACTAAGTCCCTGAACATGGAAGATATTAACCTACTTATGATGTTCCAGAGTGCCAAACAGCTTACACCTTATGTTAAGTGGCTACTGTAGCACATGGACACCTGCAAATAACTTCAATTAAAGAGGCGTCGATTCTGAGGACTAAAACAGAATGCCTCACAGCCTGTAATTAATTATATTGGCTCTGTCTATACCTTCGAACCGGAACACAACAGTGGTTGTACTGCTTATTAGCGGCAGTAATACCTACCAGATAGTTTCTAGGAAAAAAGGAGACTCCTTTTATCACTTGCAAAAATCATGTTATCTCGTGTTCGGGGTCATCTCTACCATTACCAAGTTCTGGATTAAACAGATAGAAAATGCAATCACGATTGCCTAGTGTTCCTACTATACTTTCTACTCGTATGGCAAAGGTGCAGAGTTCTCGTGACGTTTCTGTGAAAAGCGGTAGTGTTCATCCGATATCAGCCTAATCTGTAAATTGGGAGCGCCCAAAACGTAGATCTAGTGTCTTCTAGACGCCGTTCGGTTCCGCGTTAGTGACTGCTTCCGTCGCTGTCTGGAAGATTTGTAACAGGAGGAACATTCTCTCCGAAGAAACTAGTACCTGGTATCCTTTTTTCGTGGATCTGGCTTGAAGGAACAAACGGTGTGCAAAATGCTGGATTGCGAGCTCAAAATAAAGCGTTTGTATGATTTTTTTTTTCAATATTTTCCAACTGCTTCAACTCATAAGGTTCAAGCTGCAGCTGTATCTATCCTGCACATAATATTTGAAAAAACTAATACAAGGCTGCAATGCAGATGGATGTAAAGTAAATTTTGTTACTTAACATCCATCCAACGCAGGCGGCATCTCTGGCACTTTTTCTAATGAAGCATTTTGTGTGACTATATGAGTTTATTAATTGAAAACCAAAAATATTATCAATAGTTTTGGAATAAAAAAAATTGTAAAGTGCAGATTGATGGAAGAGTTTGTTATGTTATATTTAAACATCTGTTATATTAAACTATTACCTGTTATTTTTTATACATTTGTTTTTAAGTAATATCAAAAACATTCTAAATAATTTGTTTGACAGAATGTCAATTATTGTTATAGGAATTAAGTATAATTTATTTTCACGGTTTTAACTTAACTTCCAACAATAGCATAACAGACTATTTTCCAATAAATAGTTGTATGGAAATGGAAGTTTTGGTGGTTTTCGTGACAATAGCGTACTTGGCAACATATATTGTGTTTCAGTCTCAGTTAATAAAAATTTATAAAAAAAAAGTTATTCAAGTAAAATACTTCTAAGTAGGTTTCCTTTATGCTGATAACAGTAGTTAGTGCTGTTACACTGTATATGTAAATGATGCTTTATTTATTATCGGTAATAAGTAATAAGTTATAATAAAAATATAAATCAGAATCAAGACAACTTTATTTTAATTTTTCCCTTTGGTATTAGTCTTTTTATGTTTATGACTTTTAAAAGGCTCATCTTCTTTAGCTCTAAAATTGTTTTATTGAAAAGGTTACGCGGAGCTGTCTGTGCTTATTGAAAACTTATACGAGAGTGATCTGAAAAGTTTCCGACCTAACAAAGATCAAAATATTTTATTTTTTTGTTTTTAGTACTTGGCATCTTTCTCTACTAAATAATTGTTTACGAAGGTGAGGGCCTCCTCATGTGACAAAAAATCTCTGTCTTACGAACGCCATTATTAGATTAGGAAACAAAAAATAGTCGCTTTGGGCTAAATCTGGTGAGTAATGGTGGATGTAATGCGCCGGCAACTTTTGAAAGATTGATGTAACAATTGTTAGCTGGTTTATTAGGGAAACTTTCTGAAATAGAAATGTTTCTCGGACATTACAAAACCTCTACACAAGTTGACGGAACAGAACCACTTTTTAATGGAACGAATAGTGCGATAATGTTATCAAAGAATTGAAAAGACCCCTATATGAAATTTTTTATTTTATTTATTTTCTCCCCACAAAAACAGACCATACATTATTATATAATGAAAAATTTATATACATTTAGATATCGGTGTGTCTAGTCTAGGATGTGTGAGGAGCTGGTGTCTGAGATAGGCATAAAAAGCCTGTATTACAGATCACCAGGTCCCCACCCCACGGAAAAAACAAGAGCATTATTTAGCATTAGTGGTACTGGTGTTTAAACTTAATGTATAAAGAGCCAACTAATTTAAATATTATTGCCTATATTGTGTTAGGAGAAACAAAGATCATTACAGTGGTTCAAATTATATCAAGATTTGAGAAAAAATATTAATACTATAAAAATAAAAGATATAAGGACGCCTCAGTAAGAATGTATATATGTTGTGTATGTTGATGTTGTGCAGTGTAATGTCATGTGAAGTGTGAATGTGCGTACCCACACACGTGTCTGTGTTGTGTTTGTGTTTGTTTTGTAAATATAACTTGTGAAGTAGATTTTCTGTAAAGTTATAGTCTAATTTTTGCAACCATTCTTTAACTATTGATTTGCATTTTAATTTTGGAAGGGAATATTTTGATAGTATCTTATTTACCTTATTATATAAATTAGTACTTTGGTAACAGAAAAATCGATGTGTAAGATTGGATCTGTACAATGTTGTTGTGCAAACTCTGTCCCTGCGGCGCTGATTCCTGCATTTATTTGGTAGATATTTTAACAAGGAATGCTGTTTAAGTACCGTGTATAAAATGTAAAGCTGTCGAACGGTCAATACTTCCCATTTTTGAAAAAGATCGAAAGTTGGGTGATAAAATGGCAGGAATAAGCTTACTTTTAAAAGTGCTCTTTGAGCTCTTTCTAGTTTGAGTAAGTGTGTTTTACAGGCACCTCCCCAAGAGGTGATGCAGTACATAAGTTGAGATTGACAAAGAGCGAAATAAACAGTTTTTAAGGTTTTTATTTGGGCCACATGTCGTAAAGCCTTAAATATCACCATCAATTTTCGTATTCTCGCAGCAAGAAGGTTAATATGATGGTGAAAGTTCAATTTGCTGTCGATCATTACCCTTAGATATTTAATTGCAGCTGTGTTGACGAGTTTGGGGCATGGACACTTTGTGTCAGTGTTATTGGCACACGAGTGTGAAATAACACAGTATGAAGGGGCAAGCCTTTCAGTGGATTTATTAGAAAAGGTGATATAATTGGTCTTTGCAACGTTAAGGGTAAGGATGTTTTTGCACAACCAATTAGTTACAATGTTCATTCCTGTCTGTGCTTTGATAAAAACTTCATAGTATATATGTATACACGGATGCGAGTAACACCGGGATAGGAAGTGTTCTTTCTCAAATTAAAGGTGACCAAGAAGTTATCGTTGCGTGACGCGACGAGAATTATTACTAATAGTTTTCACAATTGCTAATAAAAAGGTCAAGTTACCGTCACCCGAGCATACTGCCCCTTTTTATGTCTACCCATCGTATATAGGACACTGACGTCCATTCTGAGCGAGATGGGACCTAAAATGGTAGATTCTATGTTCATATCATAATGTTATAATAATATGTACATGTCACAAAGCGCGTAGGTACATCGCCGTAGCCGAACTAACGTATTTATAGTATTTGATTCTGAACTGATTCAGCGACAGCGCGGGTGCGGTAAATGAACTTTCGTTATTACCTGTCTAGTAACTACTGCGTAGTTATTACGATATACAGATCGAATCAATGAAATAATTTTATTCAACACTACTTATAGCATCAATTTAACTCTACTAATTATTACAACTATTTGTTTTAATTTCAGCTCCAGAAGCACCAAAATAAGGGTGTATCATGCTATCCTTTTTTTTCCTATATAGCTATTATCGGTGCTCGTTACATTACACAGCAGATGAGTAAAGCAGTTAACGTGTCTGCTATTCGTTTTGAAAGTACCATGCTATATGCGCTGAAGTAATTATTACTCTAATATGAAGAACTAAGGTATAGGTATTTACAGACCGAATTTTACGCTGCTCAACGATAGGCTGTCTGCTATCTATGCTAAAGCAGTTCACAGTCTGTGTTGCGATAAGCTCGCGCGCCCCTTGTTAGTGAATCATATGTTCTGTGACGTACGCACAGTTGTTATATTATACTACGGCTGTTCAAATATAGCATTTCGTTACAAAGCGTTCGTGGTTTACAACCGTTGTGAACACGACAAGTAGTTACATGTAGTGCCTACATTTGGGAAAACACAAAATACGAAAATTTAGCAGGATTACCTTTATCGGTAATTTGACTCACGGTTTTATACATGTTCGTTATTGAACATGAACGTTTTGAACGTGAACGTACGATTCATGTTTCGTGAATTGTCTTGTTTAGTCTGCTACTGTCTGAGGCTGATATGTTACGTGTCTGTGTTGTTTTAAAATTTGAATAATTTACTCTATGGTCAACAGTTGAGAGAACTGTCGCGAGACGCTCGTTCAAAAAGTTGTTCGGGCATGGTATTGTAATCATTATTATTCTTATAAAATTACGAAACACGTGATACAGTTGTATTGTATAATATTCTTTTGAAATGATAGTTAATTGTATATTATATTTTAACTATAACATTTATGTCTTTTTAACATTAAAAATAACTTCTAATTCTTGAACATTAATTACAATTTTACTAAAGACTTTTGTAACAATATCATAGTGATAATAATAGATTTTAACTAGAATTTATTACATAATGTGTTGTAAAAGTAACAGGCTGCTTATATTTTTTTTTTAATTGAAATTATATTGAAACTTTAAATGGCAACATTTAGCTTTTCCATAAATGAAATTGCGAATCACCATTCAGCGTGTAGTGAAGAGTTGTCTAGAATTTTATTAAAACGTGCTTGTTCATACCAAATAGTTTTAGCTTCGGCGAGTGTTATACTTTGGTCCTTACCTAACCTATTTGTAAGGAATAAACTACGCTTAAACAACCATGACGAACGAAACTTACTGCCCCCCTCCTGTTTTGTGGGCACAGAACAGAGACGATGTTTTTCTCACATTTAACATTGAGTGTAAGGATCCGGACATTAAAATAGAGAAAAGCTCAGTTTATTTTAAAGGTGTTAATGTCCGAGACAACAAAATCTACGAGGTGAAAATACCTTTACACGATGCTGTTGAACCGGAAAAAAGCAACTTTGTAAATAAAGGCCGGTGCATAGAAATGGTGGTTCCAAAAGCAATTAAGACTACTAAATTTTGGCCATCCCTTACAAGCGATAAAAAGAAACCACATTATTTGAAAATAGACTTCAACAAATGGTGCGACGAGGATGACGAGCAACCGGAAAACGCCGGCGACAATGAAGCGTTAAATTTCTCTAAGATGTTACAAAGTATGGGTAGCGACGTAGGTACCGGTGACAAAAAACCTTCATTTGATGATTTGGAAAGCGACTCCGATGATGAAACTTTGCCCGATCTAGAATGAAGTCGTTGTAGTACTAGTGCCTTATAATGCAGTACAGTGTGTATATTAAGGTTTTTACAGTTTTAATAAAATCAATTTAAAAGGGAATTTCTTTTAATTTATTAGTTATATCATTTTTGCATATATCTTTGTCTTAACGATAACATTTTTTTTTTGGTTGAAATACAGGAATATATTTTTTTTTTTTAAAAACAACTGCAAGATTCCGTCTAGTGTCATTAGTCCTGAAATTACTCCTAACAATAGTAATTAAAATGTTTCAAAGTTATGATTTGTGAAGAGATAAGCAAAAATTTGTAAGCTTACATTATTCATCAATAAATTGTACACTTGTGTGTGTCACCAAAGGAAACTTGTTGGAGCCATTTTGGATGTAATGTTTTGAGATGTTAATGAACAAATTTTTTTTTGTGTATACATAAAAGATTGTAAAGATTACCACGGTAGAAGTGCTATTCAGAATTGTGAAGCATTGCTAAGAATACTTTAAGAAATGTTTTTTCAGTTCTTTATCACAAAATAACAATTTTTGTGTTAAAAGATTGGACTTTTATTTTTGACCATAAATTAATTTCTGCTGCTTTGAAGATAACCAACTCAAACACTGCAACACTACTCAGCAAATAGATAAGTCTAGTGCTGCTGGTCAACTAATTTGCATTTGGTCAAATACCGTGTAAAGGTATTTCCAGAAGGCTATTGCACTAGTGCAAAAAAGAACAGTATTGATTCAATGATTGTATTTATTAGTATTTCAAATCATTATCATTTTACCCTGGTCTACTGCATAACATAGGGCTTCCCCAAAGATGTTCTGAACCACCTGTATCCTTCGACTTCCTGTAGGACAGTGCAGGTTCATCTTGTAGGTTGTTGTCCTATGCTGCATGCCTAGGTATTATATTTAAACAGTAGTTGCTATTAAAAAGTAATACAAAAATAGCCAATATTTTTTCTGATACTATTTAAAATTAGCTAAGTAAGGCACATGATTGTGGGAATTAATTTTACACTTTGCATGCCAAAAACTAAAGTTACCACTTGAGTAACTTTCATCCCTGCTTGCTTCCACCTAGCTGGAAGGGAAAGTGGAAATGGAAAATGTTGGTTACCATAGTTTTGCTGCAGATTTCTATCTTGCAGATGAAACATCAAGCTTACCCTTCTTCATATGCATTCATCACTGAGTTTTCTCACAGGGCCTGCAGTGAAGGAACACATCTTCATTCCTTAAGTCATCACTGGCAACATGCACTGCTGATAAACTTTTGTCTTGAGACTTAAAGGTATACTCAATGAGATGTAACATAGTTTGCCTAACATTTTCTAGCCAAGATGGATAAACCTCTGATTAAGTTCCTGGTCGAACAATTTGTCTAAGTATTTATCCTTAATAAATAAATATGTATTTGTTGACAACTTCGAGTACATTTTAATTTTACCAACAATAACTCTGACATGATCTCCGTCTTATCCTTGTTCATCTTAAGACCAATCCATTGGAAGTGCAACAATCCTGCCTAATGGTCTGTAGTTGCCAAATCAAAGGCAAGTGATGTAGTCTCTGACGATTTTTGATCCTTTTTAGTCTTCCATTAGTTTGAAGAGAATGTACACCAATACCAACAAATGGCATCGGTGTGGTATGAATTTTATAAGGTTTTAACATCTTTTTTGTCCATGTTCATCTTTCATGGTCATAGATCATCTTGCTAGATCTTTCTATAAGGAATGTTGTCAGGTAAATCGAAAGGTGGCAATTGGATCGTTTTCGTACTCTGATTCTGACTCAGATAGATTGGCCAAATAGTATATAATCACTACCTTATCCTGAGCGCACGGTACAAATACTCCAGGTAGATGATCAAACGACGACAAAGACTTCCTCATAGTCCACGAATCCTTCATTGACTTTTTCAGGCATACATTTGGGAGTCTGTCCGTGCGCGTCATGCTAAGGAAACGCATTGGTACTGCGCTCACCTGTACCTCAGCACTATTTTTGATGTTGCCATCCATCCTTGTCTGTGAGATTTGTAAATTCGAAGGGATTTCCAGCCAGAGTCTCAATTATTACCCAGCACTGTGCACCACGTACAAGTGAGATTGACATTTAGAGGATAAGATGGTATATTACGCCCTTACACCACGTACGCCAGACAAAGCACTCTTTGAACTTTTGTACAATCTGGCGAAGTGAATGTACCTAATGTCTTTTCGGAAACCGGCTTGTTCGTGAGGTAAGATGTAAGTTTTATAGCAGCGATCTTGGTCTATAGTTTATCAATATCGCGTTTTCGTCTTAATTGCAACCACTCTTTCTCTACACTCCATTGCTTTCGGCGTAACACCGCTATAGATATTTGGAGTACCATTGCTGTGTAAATGATATTTTTATATAAAAGAAGTAAATGGAATGGACTCTTCCATTTACTTCTTTTATATAAAAATAGTTTTAACAAATCTTAGGCATCGATGAGATATCTCTAGACTTGACTTCATTTGGTGAATTCATCGATTAGTACGAGAACCTTTCCTACGATATGACAAAATGCGTTGTTAAAACTCAGCCTAAAAAAGACCTTCGGCCTATCAGTACTCTTCCATTTCGATCAAAAATAACTGAAAAAATAGTTGCAGAACAAAATGCAGTTGGGATTTCGGAGAAATCATGGCACGTCACCTTGGCCCAAGCTCAAGAAAAAGGATATTTTACCTTCATCTTGAGTACAATTACAATACATTTCTCTCTATTGCTATCAAAACGATACTGCGATTTAGTAGCAGCGCTTTACAATGGTTCTATAGTTATTTTAAAAATCGATTACAAACTATTAAAGTGCGATAACCAAGGTTCTTTAACATATTCTCATCCAAATAAAACTAAATACCGAGGCCCCTCCGGGATCGATTCTGGCCCCAATATTATCTGCAATTTATTGCGCTGACATTGTAAAATAAAAATCATTGTGAATTTCATCTATGTGCAAGTTTATATGTCTTGTAAAAAACGGGATACCAGAGAAAAAATAAAATCAACGAGGATTTAGAATGAATAACTTCGTGGTGTGACTCAAATTGTCTAGTATTAAACGAAAACAAATCGAAATTCTTAATTCTAGGTTCTAAAAACCAAATAGAAATATCAAATTCAAGGCGAAAACGTCGAGCGTGTAAATAAGGTTCGAAATTTGTGCTTACTAACGGATGACAAAATGCAGTTTGAAAATATATAAAACATGTCTTGTATCTACGCGAATACTACAAGTTTGAAATTGAACTATTATGTGTACGACTTTTCGGGTGCTTTACAGCAGGATTTAAAAAATCTAATTAAACACGAAAAATTCCGTAAATAAGTTTAATTTCAAATATAAACCATCAGCTACAACATTGCTATTAAAGGTTAAAGGTACTTTTACAAATTCGAGAATTTTTAAATCTTGATAGTGTAACGAGTAACAAACACACTTGTACAAGATATAGTTTTACAATGCCGTTCCGCGCGCACGTCACACTGAATATTAACAAATAAAGAGTTTAAAATGGAATATTGAAGAAAACTACACTTAGCCACTCCTCTATTTGGTATTCTGAATAATATTAGTATATTATGAATAATAATACCTTCATTGCATCCACGCTTTCAAATACTCCGCAACCATTTAATGCCCTTATCAGTGGAAAGTATTAGCGTTTCTGCCTACTTCGTGAGACGTGAGACGTGAGACGTGAGGGACGTGAAGCCCCTAAAGGTGTTAGTTGTATTTTGTCGTGTCCCTATTGCGGACCAAGGAGTCTTATACACTTCTATAATGTTCTGGTAATCTCAATTTAGCGATAACAAACCATACTGTCCCCCAGTGGATCCAAGACCCCATGAGACACTATCATCAATACCCAAGAAAGAAATGTGCTATTTGTATGTCAAATAAGACTAAAATGTCTAACATCAGGGCTATCCAAGATCTATCTAAAAACCTATAGCAGGTTTAGTAGTGTCAACTTTACTGAAGCAAATTTATTATCCGAATTGAAAGAATTACACTAAACATTAAATGGATATCGCGTGGCCGACTACCGGACAGGCTGCATGATGCAAAAACTTGGTTAGTCTTTGCATAGGTATTATTTGATTAAATAATTTATCATTTAAACATCATAGAAACTTACGCTAACGGAATTTTCCAATATATTAAATGGTGCATGTGTGCATTATGTTCTAACTGCAACTGAAATGCACAATTTTCATCAAAGAGCAGACTGGTAAGTTAAGTACATTATAGAAGTATGATATAGTTGCCGTCTGATATTCGTATGTATCACGGTCTATTAATTGAAGCGTCATGATGTGGGCATCGTTAATCAAATGAATACTTCTCGAACATTCAACCGCCAGTATACAATAGATATAATACAATCTAGAGGGATATATAATCCTATGTATATATCGTGAAAGATCACTGATGATAATTTGACATGATATCATGCTTATTAAAGCCATTAGGGCGATATTAATATGTAGCTGTTAGCTATTTGAATCAATTACTTTCTTTGGGATTCTTCCTGCTACAGGTTCTGCAGATGAGCCAGTTGTCAATACGAGTTGTTGTTGAGAACACTACGCTCGAAGTTATCGACGAGTACATATACATGGAACAAATTGTCCGAATAGATAATTCCATCTTCGACCCAGAGGTCAATCGATGAACCCAACTGTGCTGGGCACCGTTCGGGAAACTACGTTACCTTGTCGAGTAAACCTAAATACATCACGACCATACTGTACAACCACTGCGTGTTGCCTGTAATGACTTTCAGAACAGAGATGTGGTCTTTCACTGCAGGCCGTGTGAGAAAGCTCGTAGTTGCTCAGTGGGCTATGGAAAGAGCCATGCTCTGTGTTTCTCTGCTTGATAGAAACGAACGAAGATTTACGCAGCAAAACTAGGGTAACCGAAATAGCCCAAATAAGTATTAGCAAGCTGAAGTGGCAATGAGCCGGCCACATAGCTGGCAGAACTAGCAACCGTTGGGTAAGATAGGTAATTAAATTTATTGATCTCTCTAGACGGCTTATCTGTATCTCTCTATTACAACTACTATACTACTACCCTTACCCTTACTTTTTAGATATTCCCGTTGGTCCTTCGGCATAAAAATCGAGGTCCTAAGCTATCTTTCATATTCCGCAATAATTTATTGTCCCTCGTAGACACACAACTACTACAAAAAGAGTCCGTAAACGAAATAGCATTTGGTATTCGTATTCTTCGTGTCCAGAACAATGTAAAAGTAACCTGGTATTTTGAATTGTGTCTAATATAAAATAAAGTTACATAAATTAATTGATAAAACAAAAGATCTCGGTCACATAATTTATTTTGCCTTTTCACTTACTGTCACAGCCATACTATATAAATGAAACTGATGTCCATGTTTTCTTATATTCAATGTTATGGTCATACAATAAATTAGTCTGTTAAGGCTTTCGCATTTAAGTATACAAGCTGCTCCTTGACCTGGTGAAAATATCGGAGCACCATAGCTTTGACAATCGAACATAAAATATACTGCACCGATTTTTCCAAATGCTAAATTTTTTATCGGACTAATCAATATTCCAAACTTATTATTTTCGAAAAAATATTGAAGAGCTTTACTTAAATTAAAACGATCGGGATATATATTGTAGACAAACCCAAAAACAACGTTATCGAATTTAGCCGAAAAAGAGTATGGAAACATGTCATCAAATTTTGAGTCTAAGTCATTAATGGTTATTTCGTAATTAGCATTGCTTCCAACTTTGGCCATGGTTTTTGCGTGGTATTTATCACCAGCAATTACGATTCCATCAAGAAAATTACTAGTCCAGGCACTTAAATTGCAAACATGAATCATAAATATAGCCACAGCACATGTAGCCAAATATTGTTTTCCGCGATGTATTTCTTCAAATTTCGTATCTAGAGGATGAATTGTTCCCCAAAGTGAATAAAGATCACCCGGGAACTCAATATCCCAATCTTTCCACATTGACCTCGGTGTTTTTCGTTCAAATCCTAAATCATTCGAAGGATTCATCCGCGACCAAGGAATGGTCTCGATGTTTAACCAGTACATTTTCTCGTCGACAATAGAACGTGATTTCTTTCGTTTTAAATATGGCAAGTTTGGATTTATATCAGGCTTGAAAAGAGGGCTTAGACGATAGTTGAGGGCTGAATGTCTTGGCGCTGTTTTCACCGACGTCAATTCAAATGTATAAAATTCCGGTTGATCAACTTCCTTTCCTGTTACTGCCTTTTTAATTCTGTGAATAAGAGCCTCTAATGAACGGTAAAGTGTCCATGTAGCAACAGAAATTGGCTTCTTGTTTTGCTTATCTTTAACAGTTGCTACTTTTTCATCATCGATCCCTGAATCTGCCGGTTCTCCGGTTGGTGGTGGATATGGATCGAACAGGTGATAATAACCATCTGTCTGACATATCACCATACTACACTTAGGAAACCTAATAATAACATAACGTAGTCGCCCTAATACAGCTTTCAAATACTGTTCCAGCAACTTCTCGGGATTCTCATTTATAACAAGAATTTTCTTAACGTTGACATTGATCAATTTTCCATCCAGTATGATATTTTTGATCACTCTCTTTTCGCACACGCTTACATTTGTTGCCTTTTCAAAAATCTCTAATCCTTTTTCAAGGCACATGTCAACCATAAAGTGATCCCACGTTTTTATTGGATGCATTGCAGACATCAGCATTGCAATTAAACAAACGAAATGGCAAGCTTTTACTTCTGAGTTACTGTTCCTGTCTTTCAGTGCTGTTGTTCCTTCAATTCTGTATAAACCTTCGACTTGTTGATAGCCAATAACTGTCTGACTTTTCGGATCAGAAGGCTCAATGGACTTTTTCCTTTCTGATTGTTTGTCCGTCGCAACAATCGATGGCTTCGATTTTTTAGATTTCGGTTGCCCAGTAGAATAATCGTAATCTTCTGGCAACTTAAATCTGGGTTCGGCCAAAAGTCGTCGTACTAAAATTGTGCTTAAAACGAATTGTTGGTCGTCGCTTATTCCGTCTTTATTATAAAGCATTCTGAAAAATAAAATAGTAGTTTAAAACCTAAGGAATCTTATTTATTTATTTAATCATTTATGTACACACAAGTAAAACCGAATAAAAAGAAATATGATAGGAAGAAATCTTAATTATAGTCTTTGTAAAAATCACTTCATTATAAATAAGTCGTGTCTTTTGTACACAAAATAGTGGCTTTCGTGTTAACGTAGTCTTTGCGTCATTGTGATACATATGTATGTATGTCAATAGGTTCTGCCGAAGATATCTTAGACAGGCAGTGGGCGTCGTCACCAGCTGTCCTCCCAAAGGTTTCAAAGAGAATTTAAGACGTAGAGAAAAAGAGAGTTTAAACTCTCTTAATTTCTCTTACTATTACTTATTTAGACGACTTAGGTCGTCTTACGATACTCATAGAAAGAGAGTCGATGACAGACTCTTATTTACCAGCCTGTTTAGAAACATTTAAAATAAATGTGGTTTGATTTAATAAAAATTCTTACCTTATTATTAAATTATGCAATGTGGTAAATCGCATTAAACATGCTTTTCCCTTTTTTTGCTCGTCCCTGATACCCATAGGGTTGCAGGGACTTCCGTCGAACAAGTAATAGAGACCGTTTCTTTTGAAAAAAGCGCAACTGTATGAGGAAGTGGTGATCATTCCCCGGTCATATTTATTAAAAAAAATTCGTGATACAATATTTTCAAGTTGCCACGTTGCACCTTCTCCAACTACATCAATGTCCGCATGATAAGTCTAGAACAAATTTAAAAACACTGTCAGTGGGTTGGATAACGTTTACAAACTACCAAATTTTATAAAGTACCTATCTCTTTTCAATATCTTGGTTCATCAATATTTCCCCACATTTACTTTCACAATATTCGAGTAACCTGAGTTCGATTACCGGTTCTGGCATTCTGGCAATTTTTTATGGGCATATTTAAGATACAAGTCTCACGTCTATCAGAGTACTGATTTTTAATTGGCACAACTTAGTGTACCCAAACGGACTTCCGCAATCCACTTTCTGACACACAAATCGTGTGTCAGATTCTTACGCCGCAAATGTAATGGGCGGCATAAACTTTTTACTGCCTTCCAAATTTGAGAACTGTAAGGAATTCTTTGACTAAAAAATAAAAATAAATATTTCGGGGACATCAAGTTCGCCAACCCCAACTGGAGCGTCTGCGTCTGCGTCTTTTTTTGTATAGAAGTGGGTACAAACGGACTAGTGCTTAACGGATGGTAAATGATTACTGATGCCTACGCAACACCAGTGTTCAGAAATCATTTCTGATTCCACAAAATCGAAGTGCGTGGCAAAAACTGTGATGGATTGCCGGTCATCAAGCTGGTATTGGAGTAACTTAGTATTCTTTCGCTATGTATGGACTGAAATATGGTGGAACGTAGCAGCTGAGATTATTCTGAACAGTTTCTCAGAACACTACCCGTACTCAGAACACAAATACTATAAAAAAATTATCTCAAATAGAAAGAGTTTGTACTGGTTTTGCCCCGCCAGTTGAAAATTTATAGGCTACTTCGGTTACCCGATGCAATGTGAAACAGCATAAGCTGCCATTACCTTTCTTTCACTGGGTGTCATATTTGTAACCTGAAAGTAGACCGTTGAAAACCTCAAAACATCCAACAGATGGTGAAATATACATCTTAAAAATGCCAAAATGTAATGAGACGGGCAGCAGCGTCATAAGTGCGAGAACTCTGGTGTTGGAATTGCTGGGAGATATGCATGGGATAAAATATTCGTTATAACGGTACATCCTGCAACAGAGGTCGTAAACAGTTAACAGACGGCAAATATGGAATTGTTCAATAAATAGTTGCAAAGACAACTTCTTTAACAATGGGAATACAAATTTTAACCTGATGTCCTATTCCAATCCTCGGTATTACATGTACAGGAGCGAGCTGAAATTTCTCCTGTTTATTCTGATACAGTTTCTTGGCCGTATCTAGTACAAAATTTACTATTCCCGAAGTCCACGTATCGATGGCATATTTGTATGAAGTGACGATGGCCATTATAGCTGCAAACGGCAACACATCTTTCGCGTCCGGATCGTTTATGGCTGCAGTGCCCCTGATTATCTGTGTACTGTCAGGTAATTCTTTGAAATTGCTCGGTTTCGCGAGTTCTTCGGACGTTGTAACGTGTGGAGAAATTTCGTCCAACGGTGGTGTTAGTTTTCTTCGAATCTGCCGTAATTTAGAGCGATAACGCGCGTCCTCAGTGAGTAAAACTCGACGATGAACGTCAATTGGTTCAAATGTTTGCACTTCGTCTTCCACGATTTCCATAGGAGCGAGCTGAAACACAAAGTGTTATTGTTACTTGGTCTTCCATTTTTTGTGTTTTCTGTTTTCTAAAAACCACCCAAACGTTATCTCATTCGATTTCAGTTTCGATTCGAAACTAACTTAATAACTAATCATTGTAATATAAATTTAAGTATTTAGTACATTCATTAAATATAATATTTAATGAATGTACTAAATACTTAAATTAGTAGTAGTATATATAAAAATAAATTAAACTTTAAAAAAAACGATTGGAATTATATACCGCGACTTCTGGCTCAGGTTGTGGTGATGGCGGTGGGGGAGGCAGTGGTGGTGGCAATTCCTCTGCTTTTCTTCTCGCTTCTTCTTCTTCTGCCTTCTTTCTTTCTCTTTCTTCCTTTTTCTTGTTCGCCGTTTCTTCGTCTTCCTCCTCTTCCACTTCTTCCTCTTGCGCCTTTAAATGTAAAAAGGTAAAAAATAATTTTTTTATAAATTTTGAAGAAGACGAAGATGTAATAAATAAGATAAAATACAAACTTTTTCTGCAAATCTCAACTCAACAGCAGACGATGCACCCATCTATGCCGAATCCAAATTCCAATAACTAGCGATGAGTATGAGTGAAGAATGACAAGTGGTAGGGTGGTGAGTACGGCTAAATCTTACTTGCATGGCATGTAAGCATTTTTTTTAAAAGGGGCAAACGAGCATGCGGCTCACCCAATTGGTAAGTGATTGCTGTCGCCCCGCAACACCAGAAGGGCTGCAGGTGCGTTGCCGGCCTTGAAGGATATTTCGCAGATGGGATGGAAGGACATGTAAGGACCAGGAGAGATATTGGGCCTCCTGTTACCTCACTCACCGAACAAAATTAAGAAGCACAAGATGCCTCTACTTCACGGCGGTATTCTGCGAGGCCGTGGTAGTACCCCAGTCGAGCCGTCCCATTCCAGCAGCAGCTAAAGCCGCTGCTTAACTCTATCACGGCCAGCTTAATATGAATACAGAATGCCATAATTACCAATCCAAAAATACCAAAAAGAGTTGGTGAATGCCGTACCAGATTTTCGGTGTGGAATGATTTGAGATGGTTAATCCGAAACTACGTTACTAATGAGTCGGACGCCATGATACTTTCAAGATTTCTTAGTAGACTGTTACAACATCCAAGTGAAGAAAGGGGTGGCTGATTTTCGTGCACCGCAACCACCACAAGTACGTAGTAATAAATATAAACAATTTGCCACCCATTATTAAAACTTGGCTAGCGGATCTCTACCAAACCATCTATAGGAAGCTGTAACATTTTTCAAGTTATGATTTTCTTAAAATTTTACCAAACCTATGGGCTTATTCCCAATTTAATAAGTGCAAATAACGTGAATTAATCATAAGGTCATAAGGTAATTACTACAATTTGTCTTATTTTCACATACCTCTTCTCCCCCTTCCGGCGGCTGAAATAAAAACTCACGTTGTAATAAAAAAAAATCACATTGTAATTGAAAGGTTTCTCAGTGTTTAGTTTCAAACGCAGAAGCACAAGATGCCTCTACTTCACGCCGGTATTCTGTGGTGACGGTGGTACCCCGGTCGAGCCGGCCCATTCGCGCTGCAGCAAAAGCCGCCGCCGTCTCTCAGGACAGTGATTTGTGGCTTCTTTGGGAAAGCCCTATGTTCAGTCGACTTGTGACAGGCTGAAATAATATTGATAATAATGTGTTTGTGATGGTTACAAACAATTACTTGTTTAATTGATTTATTTTAGGTTCGTATAAACACAAATGTTACCTAATCAAATAGGAAAACGAACGTCAACACTTAAGGCCGGATTAGTAGGAAATTGAGTCTACGCACTCGCGTCGGTTCCGCTAGTGTTGACACATCGCACTACATTATTATGCATGTAAGTTGTTTGCTGATTAATTGGTGAGTTTCAAGGTTTATTTATCATTTGTTCGGCAACAAAGGAAAACAACGTTTCTGATTATATATCATCAGAAACGGTATGTCAGAGAAATAAAAAAATATGTCGCAGACTCTTTCCGACTCCAAAACCTTGTGATGATTGGAAGCTTGTGCCCAGTACTTAGGAATTTTGATAGGCATATTAAAAAATCATAATAAACATTCTATATCAGAGTTTATAAGATTTCACTGCCCTTTTGTCTAAGACAAAAGGGCAGTGAACGTGCCTCTTCGGCTATCGATACACGGCGTTACAATGTACCAGGTTAACATAAAATAAGAGGAGGTACCGGCATAGTGGGCGGTGTGGGAGGCGGCGTTGGCTCGGGGTCGGGATCGGGCTCAGGCGGTTCGCGGCTCTTGTCTCGAGGCGCCGGCCACGGAGGCACCACCTGCGTCACTGACACTGTCGGCGAGTCCAGGTTCACTGTGTATCAGAAACACATACTCAGATTCAAGTTCTAGTTCTAGCTATAATAAAATTAGTGGAAACTTAGAAGCAATCGTTTCTTTAGCGAAACGATTTGGTCTTAAGAGAATTATTTTCTTTCTATTTGTATCTATAACTTTCTACTACAACACAATAGAAAGGCATGAAAGATAATAATTAAAAAGTCAAGTTAATAAATCAAAGTCGCTATCCGCTTTTATTTGTGTATTAGCTTATAACTTTATAACTTCTTGGAGGATTGCATGCGTTTTTCACCAACATTTCATGAGTAAGATTTATAAGTATAACATATTCTCATTTTGTCTATATATTACAGATCTGTCCGTGTAAATCCGGCGCGATTCACTAGTAAACTAACACAATTGACCTTTGCTGTTATAGTGCTTATGCACAAACACATAGACACTCAGTAGTCCTCACCTTCTCATTTCCGATCCCGCTGAAATGCCCTTAAATGATAGGAGAATGGTTAGGTACGCTATGCTTTATATCAATATTCATTTAGCGAGGTACCCTGCATTTACGACCACCAACCACAAAATACACTTGAATATGTACCGATTTTCGCTTCCTCAGGCTCCGGCTCCATTTTTTTATAACGAAGTGGTATTGGTGGTAGGTAACCATCTTGTATACTGTCAACTAGGGACACAATATCTCCCATTTGCTCCTCGTCAAAATAAGGCTGCTGAAAATGACGAGTAAGCAATGTGGAAATTAATAGAATCTTTAACTTGACAGATTTTGTTTTTTTTTTAAATCAAATTAAGATAGTCTAGGATAGAATGTTTTCCTGTGAATACGGTAAGATATCGTGGTTATTGAACCTTTGGAGCAGCAATAAAATACGATATCGGCCTATTTTAGTTCACTAGTGATACAGCTTTCCGTTCCTAGTATGTGGGGTTTGGGTTTGGCAAATTCTGATGAATTTTCACCATCATTCAGTTGCCACAGCCTCGTTTGTTTGCAGTAGTGTACGTGGTGTACGGCACGTGAGATTGGTATTTAGAAAAAGTAATGGTATATTTCCCTTACACCCCAGTATGTACGTACTTAAATATAAAATAAACTACAGTTCTGATAAACAAGCGTCAAAGTATAATAACTTACTTTCATATGACTTTCATTTACGTTCTCCGAAGGTAAGATGTCATGAAAGATCTCTTTGCCATCACCATCAGCTTGACTTCTAGGTTCACCCCGTCTTTTGCTCTTACTACCAGGTAGCTGCTCGTCACTAAGAGTGCAAACTATTTGTTTCTGTAAAAATATTTCTGAAGTATTAAGGAATGACAATGGACAAAGGATACTTAAACAATGGTGTAGATAATTTTTTTATACCTAAGGTTAACCTAAGATTTGATTTAAAAATAATTAAAATATTCAAAAAATAATACCCTTACTATAGTGATATCAAGGTGAAGGAGACAATGAAATTTTAATCAGGTTTACAGAGTAAAGGCATATTTTACGTTAATAGTCTTCATCTTAAGCAGTGTAGTATAAATAGATTCTAAATATTAATATGTAAAAATTTTTTTTTAAAACTAGAGAAATACCTTAGGTTCTCTCTTCTTCAATTTTAACACTTTAAAAGCATGTATGTGGAATGGAGTAGTGGCTGGTAGATAGTCCCAATTCTTAGTAAACACTGACGCCATACTCTCAGGGTTAAGAAGCATCCAGCAACAAGCCTTTCCGACTGTTGTCGACCTCAAACCGTCGCTTGTACGTGGATACGGGTCGAATAAGTAGTACATATCTTTTTGTCTCCAGACTGCCAGCGAATAATTGTTGAATTCAAAAATACCGCTGCTGTATTCACGGTTAAAGAACTCTTCTAAACCAGTCTTTATGTTGAAGAAACACTCTTTCGTCGTAAAAAGTAGGCCCTTTACTCTTTCCCTGTAGATTATGATTTCACATCCATACGGACCAATTGTAATTACGTTGGGAATGTTGTCTATTGTGATATCAATCATAACTTTCGGGTGGATACAGTCAACATACAGTTTGTTTCCCAAACGCAAGATCTTATCAAGTGTCTTAGTAAACCAAGTGTTAGGTGGGGATATCTTTGCATATGTCATTGCTACGACAGCAATTGGTAATGCTTGCCGGTATTTTGCGTCTTCAAAACATCTATCTCCTAAATGCATATTAGCGTTAACAATGGCACAATTTTCATTTAGAATTCTATAACTCATCATTGCTTTTTCCGCTTGAGTTAGTTCTTTGTCCGATTCAAAGTCTTCGTCAGCAGTCTCATCTATCATTTTTAGGACTTTAACAGGAGCTAAAACGAACTTTTGGTCTTCTACTACGCTTCGAGCTAAAATTACTTCAGCAACCGAATCCAAATCTTTCACATTTATTAGAGCAGCGCAGCCATTTGTAAAATTGGAATACGCTCGTGAATCTCTTCCAGCCGGATCGAAAATGTAATAACAAATTTTGTCCTTCCATATAATGACCTTTAGAACCCTGGTACCAATAATAAACACAAAAATTATAATTTCTAAATGAATTCAATTCATAAATATACTTAGCACGAACAGTGCCAGTACAGTACTGTGCGGGTGAGTGAGTCACATATCAACGGTATTTATTTTCAAAGTAGTCATTTAACGCTTGTTATTGTATGAAAAAACGATTGTCATTCTATACCAACGGTCTATTGATTTGTTGGTAAATCAAGCCTATATAAGTACGGTAATCAATTGCAGAATGTGAGGATTTTTCGTTATCACCACGCTGAATAACTGAAACTAACAATAGGAAGGAGCACTGGATGATAATGACAAAACGTTCGTCTTAACATCACAGCCGGAGAATGTATTGAAGAATTGTAAAAAATCTGCTGGTAATTCAGGAAATTAAGTCATTCCTTTTCACAATTGACAGGGAGACGTCACAGTAGTTGAAATCGAACAGTCGGACCTGACCGATTTTGTGGGTCACCTCAACATCAGATCAATCAGTGATCAGTCAAATTAAAAAAATTAAAGCAGGACAACTTTAGAAGTCTAGATAATAATTAGAATAAAATTTACCTCGTAAGCAGGACACCCGCGCGGTATTCCGAAAAAAAGGCTTTTAAACCTCTACACAAATTATAGACAGTAGGATCAAGGGACATAGTATAGCCAACAATATCGGGTTCTCCGAATAGCACTTGCATACGTTTCCCATTTAAATTCAATGTTTGCTTTTTACCAAAAGGCAAGACTTCGCACATGCCTTGAACCGACGAGTGGTCGTGTACCTTTTCCAAGCATTGTAAGTACCTGATGGAGTTATATCTCCTTATCAATAGTATAAGATTTATTTATAATTAGATTTATTTACATTCGTATGTTGGACTCCTGAGTGAGTCCGTCACCCACCTGGGGTTGAAGACCGAGTAAGTAGTCACTTTAGTGTTCTTGCGTATTTAGCCGGGAGAGACAAGGAGTGGCCGCCAAGGGTCGGCGCTGGTGGGGTCGCGGACGTGTGCAAAAGCATTCCCGTGACCCTGCCGATATGCGGCAAAGGTAGTACATTGTGGGGCTTTGGTCGGTGCGATCCCGACATAACCCGTCTTTGCCTCTGCGTGAGCGGGTATTCTATAAGCATTTTCCCATAGATCTACCGAATTGCTCTTTCAAATCAGACTGATGTATGCTTTTTTGTTGCGCCTAAAATATATTTGGAGTAAGAATTGTTTGAACTTTTGTATTATTTGTATTTTACACACCATTGATCTCCGGCATCTATAAGATTATCCACAAGTTTCATTGTCCATTGCTTGGGATGATAATGGAAAGCGAGGCAATACGCCATCACACTCATTGTAAGAGCTTGTCTGCCTCGCGATCTGGTCCCTGTAATAAATGGACCAGTAGGTTTAGACTATTATTAAATTAGTTATAAGTTTACATATAAATGCTTACCAAGATTTGTTTAAATATAGAAAAGCTGAGAATGATAAATAAGCCGTCTCTGTTCATCTAACGGTGAGGAGTCACTTTAATAACACCTCTAGATCTCCAGCCAAGATGTACGATGTTTACCAACATTCGAAGACGACAACCGTTGCAATTATTTAAAATTCTGATGAATTATAAAAAACACATTATGTAAATGAAATAGGTAACCGACATAGCCGTAAAGATCAGCAAGCTGAAGTGGCATTGGGCCGGCCACATAGCCCGCAGAACTGACAACCGTTGGGGAAAAAAGGTTCTCCAGTGGCAGCCACGTACAGGCAAACGCAGTGTAGGACGACCCCCCACAAGATGGAGTGACGACCTGCGCAGTGTTGCGGGAAGTCGATGGATGCAGGTGGCTCAGGACCGAGCTTCGTGGCAATTTTTGGGGGAGGCCTATGTTCAGAAGTAGACTTGGATAGGCTAAAATGATGATGATGAAATGAAATAGGTATGTAATGAACTTACCAAATTTATTGTCGTACATGTTAAATGATCCAGTTAAAATACCATAATGAATATCGGGTTTTCTTTCCTTTGTACATGGCAACACTGTTAATGAGTGCGTCCGCAAAGTGCCTCTTTTGAGATTTGCAGGGATATGAACCTTAAAATATATATTTTTAAATAGTTTAACACATATTAATATTTCGTATTTACATTAACATTCACATTTGTTATAATTGTCAGCATTTTCAATAAGTCTTAGCCATCGTACGAAATTCTGCCACCCCTTTTCTTTCCTGGGAAAAAGCCTTTAAAATATCCTGGCATTCGGAATTGGGCAAATTGCCTATCATAAAAAACATCAGACCGAAAATAACGATGACGGGAATCAGAGCGTCTAAAGTGCAAGACATCTAATACTGCGATCGCCAACACGCATAATAAATCTTCCTTAGAGGGAGAGGCCTATGTCTAGCAGTAGACTATTGTCAGGCTGATGAAGACGAAGAAGGAATGAAATAATTAATCTGATTATTTTTATCAATCATATCTACAAACGCTTTCACAATTACAAAATTGTTTTACGATAAAGCACACATAGCAAAGACATTAGGAAAAATTTAACATAATAAATAAAACTACGATTACAGTAAAAAAATCTAATAATACATCTAATACAGTAAGTTAGATAAGGTATCTAAGCGAATTTTCTTGTACAAACATGCTCTGGTTTTGGTATTTCATCTAAGCCACAGACGGAATCGTCGTCATTAAAATGTTTCTGCGTACCCCTAGCCCTAGGTTTCCCGTCAGTTACACCTATGATGGTATAGGGAACATCTAAGTGAGTCCTGGAATAAAATTTGTTATTAATTAATAAAACGTAAAAATAATAAATTTTCTCGTAATCGTAAACGTTAATAAAGCAAAATAGCTACCTATTTCTTCTCTCTCGCTGTCGTTTCCGTATGTTAACACATTTTCTGAAACAAGTTTAATTGTAATAATAAACGTTCATTTCTCCTCACAAATTTACATAATTTATTAGTAGATATAGTAGATGTAGTTATAGTAGTAGTATTCACATCGAAGGTAAGTTTCATCTTGATGTAAATTGCGAGCTAGATTACCTGAAGATACTCCTTACTCTTAGCTGTCTTCATCAATTCAATCTCGGAAAAAAATACTTCCATCTATCACATGTATGCAAATGATCACCAAGTGTCCACGTGGTCAAATCTTTCAAACTTGCCTACCGCTGTTTCTACCATTAATGATGACCTGGCGGTTATTGGTGGTCCAGACATGATTTCAAGAGTTGACTGGAATAACATTATCTGGCTTGTATAATGGCTGTGATACCGTACAGTACCACTGTCAAAAACCTTGGTGTCCACTTCGATAATACTTTCTCGGGGTCTCGTCAATTGGAGGAAGTTAAGAGAAAGACATTTGATGCAAAGGCTCACTGCGGCGTTTGCGTTCTTTTCTTTCCTGAGATTATAATAGCTCCATTCTAGATAATGTGGACGCAAGCTATCTTGATTTAACTGAGGACCAACTAAACATGCTAGAGCGAATTCAAAATATAGCAATTAGGTTCATATTTGGTTTGGGCAAATATGACTAAGTCTCCGAATTTCGTTCTAAGCTCAAGTGGTTACCCATTCGCCTTCGCCGGAATCTGCAAACTGATTCTCATCTATACGGTGCATTGTTCAGTCCTGTGGCTCTGAGCTCTTTAAACTCATTACAAACCAGACAGATTTCTACGGTTAGCCGGAGAATGTAGACAACATAAATTGTATGTATACATACATACAATTTAAATGTTATCAAAAGGTGAATTTCCAGTAAAATATGTGAAAGGCTGGTATCTATGAAAGGCCTAGTAGTTACCTGTAGTAAAGATCACCAAAACCTCACCCTCGTGGAACTATTTACCTGTATTACATTAGTACTACTTCCGTTGATCTATCGATTTACAAATCTGGTTCTCCAGTTCAGAAGCTTTAATTTTATAGAGTATGCGTAATAATAACTAGGTATTTAGTATTATAGTACCTAAAAATCAGTTTCGTTTAATACAAGCGTTCAAGGAAACATGAATTACTTTACCTATGACAAGAGTATTTTTAAACACTCACCGACATTTTTTCCGCGTGCATGTTTTCTTGCTACATATTCTGTAAATCCGACGTAGCATAAAAATACATAACAACATTTTAAAAAATTAAAATGAATAGGAAATTAATTAAAACTACTAGATTTTTGTAAATCATAAAGCGGCTGATTTAATGCTAAACTAAAATACTTTACCTTGCTTTTTTTCTTTGCGGTTTTCTTAGTTTACCTCTGAAATAAAACACATGTTTAAAATAGTGATATTCGAAATATCCTAACACAATTATGGTGGAACAATTTTTTTAATTTACCTTGACAATTTGTATCCAGGCACTTCTGGGACTTCCAAAACATAATCATTGTCCGCATTGATTATAATCCCACTATGCGGTTTAATTAATCTGTAATTTTACAGTAGGTTTTGAAAAGTTAAATTAAAGAAAATTTTTAAGCAGCTTTTTGATTTTTATTTAATGTAAGCATTAATATACTAAAACGGTAACACTGCACGAGGTGCTTTGCTTTCAATAATCAACCGCCAGCACGTGTTCGTTCGTCATTCGTATGAATAAAATCAATGTTCCAAGACAAGGGGTAACCCTTATCCGCTGTCTACGAACTTGTCTAGGAACGGATAAATAAAAAGGAGAAATACTTACTCATAGCCAGATTTAGGCGGTAATGGCGGCTTCGACTCAGCAGCATGCACAGATGCTCTTTGGGCTGATATAACCTCTCCACTTACTTTAGGACTGGGGACCTATGTTTTTAATTATGTATTAAATTAAATGATTCTAGATAACTATGTAAATCTCAAATACAACAATTACAAATTAAAACACCAATAAACAAGCGTCTTTCACACATCGAATCTCAGAATTTGATGTATTAAACCAGTCACTTAAAAACTACAAAATATTACATACAGGAAACTACTTAACCTTACATTTAATATGGATTGATCTGAGGCCGTGTGTTTTATAACAGGTGGCGGTGTTGATAAATAAATATCTCCAGGTAGCAGATCATAATAGTGTACTTTTTTCTTATGCTTGATTTTCTTCCCAGTTCTCAAGATCCCTCCGTTTTCATCATCGTCATCGGATGTCGATTCAAATTCAGAATCGCAGAACAATCGCCTTTTGAGAGTACTTTTTTTTTAAACTTTATCACGTATTTAATAATTATAAAAAGAATTATTTTTCTATAAACAACGTTAGTCTATAGTAAGAAGTATGCAGTTTATTCTCATCGTTTATACAGATCGGATACAACGTTAGGATTTTAAATTTACCCTCATACTCTATAGGCCAATATCTATTAAATAAGTACAGAAGTTTTGTTACCGGATGTATGTTACGTGGATCAAGATATAGTTCATTTGCACTAATAGTTCAGTAGTTCTACAAGACCCTGGTCAAAGTCCTTGTTAAGTGCAGACACTGAAATACGAGTCGCAGACGACTCGTACTTCAATTCGCCGACTCGCCGTCAAAGAAATACTGCATTGTTGCCACTCTTGCTGTGGCCAGTAACGAGCTTGCGTTTCATTTTAGATCAGGGATTCCAAAACCATTTTGGACAAGAGACTCCTTTTCCAAAATGAACTGATACCCCCATAGCCAAATTACTTTAAAAATCCTATCTCTAGTTGTGTTCCTATTGATACCAAATATTTACCAATTTAAAAACTTTGCGGTTGGTTGAGTGAGTAAACTTGACATCATTTTCTCATCAAAATTTAACAAAATGAATAGACGAAAATTCGGTAAATATCAACACAAATACAAATTACGTAAAAATATTTTAAAAGAACAATAATTATAATTCCTACTAAAATATTAGTCATTCTTATAACAAGTTGGTAGACGTAACACAAAGTATCTTGAAAGTTTCAAGTAAGAACTTGTGTTAATTAATAGGGGTCGATTTTTAGACCTCGTCGACCCCCAAATTCAGTTTTAGTTTATGTCGAAAACTGGGAAACCACTTTGGGAATCCCTGATTTAGATAATGAAGCTATTTAAGTTCTTTGAAAAAAAAAAAGGTTTTTTCCTAGGCATTTTTTTATTGTTTCCTAATAATTATGGTCACCAGTACTAACCAAGTTTTCATTAAATGTCAGTACCGTCGCATTCTACCCTGTATATACAAACAGAATGCTGGGTTCGAATCCTACCCTACCTACAAGTAAGATGTTTCATTCTTCAATACGTACGTATTAGTAGTTTCCAAAATAAATTATCAGGTCATAATACTATAAAAAATGCGATAAATTAACTTAGACTAATACATTATAGCGATCGGAAGATAAAGATACAAAGCGAAGTCAGTTTTTATGATGTTATTTTTGTGATTACATTTACCCGTACGCTTAAGTAATTTTACCCTGTTTCTGGAACAAGTGTAGATACCAGTTTCTCCAAAAAAAATATTCAATAAAAAAAGTTACACAGCTGTAAATGAACACCCTTTTAATAATAATAATATTAAATTCACTTTACAAAAAGCATCATTACATGCCTGCTATCGTATTTTTGGATTTTTAGATGTACTCGTGACCTGAATGATCATACCCATATTGTAAATACTGTGCTTATAGATAAATGTTATATCAAACCTTGTTTTCAAGTCCATTGGTTTCGCTGGTTCGAGAGGACAATGTTCAATGTAACGTAACCTAAAATTTTACGTCATTATGTAAATATTTATTTATAATTGACTTATGCTGTGACATCAAATTTTGATTAACCGTCGAACCATTTAGAACCTATATAAATATGCACTCCCTATCATCCATGGGTACGAAGTTAAAGGTTAGCCTAACGGAATTCGGCATTCCACTTTTCACCTCTCAGGGAGATAGACCGTGGCAGGCTACGTCATCTGGTTTTCTCCCGGAGATTGCCATGAGATTATCAAGACTTTGCCCATAGTCACCTCTTAAGACACCCATGGGAAAAAGGGGTAGCAGATTCTTATGCACAAAAATATGAATTAACAATTATTAATAATTAATAATTATTAGCTCATAAGAGCTATTACCAAAATAGGCTTAATCCTTTTGTTAACGAACAGTTACAAAAATGTAATTTTAAAGGCATATTATATGATGAATATTTATTCAGACTAGTTGTCATGTACTATAATGACTACTGCTTTACCTTTATTGTTTTAAATAGATGTGCGGGCAGAAAGACAGATTTCATATAGATTTCAAAGGCATTCTTCAATCAAACCCAATTTAAAAATGGAAATTATTTTTAAAACCAAAGAATTCGCATTACTGTTTGTATTTAGGTATATTTTGATGTATGCACTAAGTACTTATTCCGATTTTGCTATGGAAATTCTACATATTATATGCCTAATGCAACTTTCGGCATGTACACGTTGTACTAAATAATTTTTGGAATATTTTTTGCTGTCAGTGAGTGGAAAGTTGGTCTCTCTCCTTACCTTGAAAAAAATTAGTGTAACTGGATAGATTATTCTTAGCACTTACCTAGTATGCATAGATGGAACCATGGGGACGCAAGTGTCCTTGTAGTGACGAGGCCTAAATCGTTTCGTCTTGAAATTCGGAGGTTTATTCATCTTAGCTTTGCTTGCTTCTTTTGATACTTTTGAAACATTTAAAGTTACATCAAGTTTAGGTTTAACACATTAATGATGAGTAGTAAAATCATATAAAAAATATAACTTATTTATCACAAAATGAAGCGAAGAAAACAAAAGGTAAAGGTCGGAAGCAAATATAAGCAATTTAAATTGCCTTGAAGATAATCCCGTAAGCGGATTAAATATCTCAAAAATTAAATAACCAGATGTGTGGCTGGGAGCGTTTGCGTCTTAAGCGTAGGCTGTAATCTACAAACCGCCTGTCAAGCATGGAGACTACAACAAATTATTCGAATATAAGGGCGGCATGCGTCGAGCACTAGACAATTTATGAACTAATAATGATGATGATGAAATCATGAATCCTGACCAGTTCAGATAGGACATTATCAACACAGTGTTACTTTTAATTTAAAATACTTACGCTCTTCCTGATAAACAAGGGCTTCAATAATTTCTCTGACATTTTTACAATCCGTAAATTTACTGTGTTTGCATATGTTTCCCAATTTCGGAGGACACTTACAGGTCCTGAAAAATAGAAAAAAAAATCCTAGCAAGAAACTGTTTAAGAGTCTACTTCGTAATTACCTAATAGAATAATAGATCATTGACAATATTCGGCTTATCTATTTTAGATTTATGTTATATATTTAGTTATGTATCCTTTTATATACTTGTATACGTATTTGTGTATTTTAAGTTATAAATATTTATTTAATTATATAGTTTATTTATATGTACTTATCAAGTTATTTTTATTGGAGATTTTTATTTAATTTTTTTTATTCTTTGTTTTATACCTGCCAACTACCTTTCACCATAACAAGGGTTGACTGGTAGAGAATGCCACTTGGCATTAAGTCCGCCCATTGTAACCTTAAGCTTAAGGCAATAAAGAATAAATAAATAAATAAATAAATATTGCTCTCTTAAATGTTAATATCAACCACATATATTATACCAAGTACATATCATTTCCATCGATACGGATCTCCATTTGCCACAACTCAGTATCGCCAAACGGGTTTCCACGACCCACTTTTCTAATAGACGGGTGGCGAGGCCCGTCTTATAGTATACCTATCTCGCTTCGAGTATACCGCAAAGCCTCAAGACGAAAGTATACAACCAGTGCGTGTTGCCAGTGATGACATACGGATCCGAGACTTGGTCCTTCACTGCAGCCCGTATGAGGAAGCTCAAAGTTGCTCAGCGCGCTATGGAAAGGGCTATGCTCGGTGTTTCTCTGCGTGATAGAGTCTGCAACGATAATATCCGCAGCAGAACTAAGGTAACCGACATAGCCGTAAAGATCAGCCAGCTGAAGTGGCAATGGGCCGGCCACATAGCTCGCAGAACTGACAACCGCTGGGGAAAAAAGGTTCTCGAGTGGCAGCCACGCACGGGCAAACGTAGTGTAGGACGATCCCCCACAAGATGGAGTGACGACCTGCGCAGTGTTGCAGGAAGTCGATGGATGCAGGTGGCTCGGGACCGTGCCTCGTGGCAATCTTTGGGGGAGGCCTATGTTCAGCAGTGGACTTCTAATAGGCTGAAATGATGATGATGATGATGAGGCCCGTCTTCGGGGTTGATGCCAAAGATTACTATTAGATTTTCGTGGCTCCTTCCTTAGTCGCCTCTAACGACAATAATGAAAGAACAACTTCCACCTTCTCTACGTTTTATGATCCACAAAGTTTCATTAATATGAAATCGTGACATTTTATTTAAAATATGGCTATATGATATGCGTAGCTGATAGTAGCCGAAGACCGGTAGAATCACTGGGTGTGCTTTTTCCACAGACTAACTCAAATGCATACCGCAAGTTTGGTTTCAATTCTGCGGTTAAGCCTTAAATTATTACCTTTATTTTATTACATCACAAGCTGTCATTAAAATATAAATTAAACTTAAGAGAAAATGGAAACATCTGGCGCAGTAATCTACATAAATTAATGTAGATTATGATTACCTAATGATAGTTGAAATGTTTAACACGTAGACTTACCCCAATTTGTCATTCATCATGGTACCTAATTTTAGAAATAGTTTGTACTTAATTAATTTAAATTAATTGCATGTTAATTTTCCACAGTTAATTTTGACTGTCTTGTCATTGCTTCATTGATTACTATTTCGATTACTCGCTTTAATTTTGGAATTGTAAATTATGTCTGTAACGAATGAAAAAGTATTTAATGTACCAACCCAAAATGTACTGCTTGACGAATACTAACATTTTAATAAATAAATCCGCGTAGATACCACCCCCATAGTTTACTCGCTAAATAGACGACTCCTAGGAAGAGAAGTAGCCTAGCTTATACCATCATATTTAAGATATAAAGACGAGTTTAATTCGCTAAGATCCGCATCTTGCAACACATTATTATCTATAATAAATCTGAAAAAAAAGTGATTTCTGGAATTCTTATATTTCTGGGCGAAAAGTGCAGTTTGATTTATACTGAGGCCAAATCCTAGATTTTTATACTTTTCTTTGTCGGCCATTCTGTGTTCGCGCTTCAGGGCTGAGGTAGTGGAAGAATGACAGAAGCGATTGACGATAGAAGGAATAGGCAGAGCTGTTTAGTTTCTTTCCGGGCGTGGCTCAGCTCTCTTTGGATCCCACATGAGATGACTTTAGTGGATAGTATGTGTCTATGGTGACAGACAAACACCACGTTCTTTCGGAATACAAGATGTACGATGACCTATGCGTAACAAGATGACGAATGGGATAGTCCGTGAGGAGGGCCCGGTTTACTACCTGGATCTCGTGAGTAGTGACGAGAACTTTGCCCCGCACAGGAAGTTTTCTATTTTATGGGAAAAGCGGGAAACGAGCAAGCGGTTCACCTGATGGTAAGTGATTACCGTCGCCCACATACATCCGCAACACCATAGATGCTGCAGGTGCGTTGCAGGTCTTTAAGGATATTTGGGAGATGGGAGGGAAGTGGAGGGAATAAGGAGGGGTGTGGGCCTCCGGTTACCTCACTGACCGAACGAAACGCAGAAGCACAAGATGCCTTTACTTCACGCCGGTATTCTGCGAGGGTGTGGTACCAACGCGGTCCATCCGGCCCATTCCAGCAGCAACAAAAGCCGCCTACACGGCACGAGTTAAGTCAGGGAAGAAATTCCCGGAATCAGAACCAGAGCTGTAGAAGTTATCTCAAGCCCAGAAAGGGAGAGTTTCATACAAATACAACGATCAGATTAAATAATTTGTAGGAGGTCGAAAAAGGTGTGCGCACTGAAAGAGTGGCGGGCAAGTTCCACGCAACTTTCCGAGATTGGACCCGTATGAACCTGACGGTAGATGCGGCGATGGGAGATGGTGGGTACCATGGTGTCACCTCACCAGCAGCTGTGAGATTAAGCCACGGTTACTAATACTCCCCGCTAAAAACGGGAGGTTCCTTACACTCCCGCGCAAACACTATCCTCTTTTTCACATTAATTGACATTAGAAACAATGTGCACTGTCTGGAGAATCTGTTCATGAGACTGGCGGTGATCTTGACTGTGCGTGGTCTAAGAATAGCTCCATGCGGTGCCCCTTAGGGGTACTTAGTTGAGAAGTGGGTTTTAAAGTTTTCCATTTGTTCTTTTGTGAAGCACCACCACTACTTTCCATATCTTTTAGGGTATATATACTACACATCGCGCGTGTGTTTCGGCGCGTCTCGCCTGGATAATGACGTTAATATTATGAACAAGTCAATATTTTAGATAGATACTAGCTATCACTGCAAAAAACAATGAAAACCGAATGTTTTATTTAATTCAGATTTTATTACAATAACTATAAACAAATAATAAAAGTAAGTATGTAAACAATAAAATAAAGAATCCACAAGCATAAAGTGAAACAGGCAATAATCCTCAGTTATCTCCATTTATATTAAAGAATCTCATTTATAGACCGTGCGTCTAATAAAGATGATAGTACAGTATTTGTAAGGCCCAACCCAATAGTATTACATACATGTAAACATTCGCGTTCGAATGGGAAATTTTTTAAATTAACTAGTATTTAGAAAGTTCACAGAATAGTATAGAATTCTATATTATTCTCATAAAAATTGAAGTAGGGTCCTGAGTCACTTGTAGCCATAAACTTAATTAGCTATCCTAATTTGCGTCTACCTGTGCACCTGGTTGCCCCTAGAGGACCTTTTTACCCTAATGGTTATCATTTCTACAATCCATGTAGCCATTCAGCCCATTGTCTCTTCAGCTTCCTGATCCTTAAGGCTATGTTTGTTACCTTATCTCTACTTTGTGAGAGGCTATATACAACTGAGAGAAACAATATCTCAAAAGAGGCACGATGTATAGATAAACTCTGTCTCTAGTACTCTTGGTACTGTGCTAATATTTTTTCACATTCAAAATTGTGTACATATTGTGTTGTAAAGTAAATTTTAATAGTGAGATGTAACCTATCAATTATTTAAATATTCCCTTCTAACAGTGACATGAATCCACAATCAAATAATTACTCATATTATTTTATTTTTTTTAATAAAATATACAACTGATTTACACTTTTAACAATGATAACATACTCTACAGTCTGTCACACATTATTTAAATGTCTTACATTACATAACATAACACAGCACTAGAAAAAAACTGCTTAGAAGAGGATTGGAAAACAAATATAATTTCTCCTAAACTTTAACTTAACTAAACATTGAACTATGAAGAGTCTCTAAATCTTCTAGTCTTTGTCGGGCCCTATTTTTTTCTTTTTTAAACCTTTCATAATTTTCATCATCTGTTAGTAACTCTGAGCGGCAGAATGGGCATGAATTTGTCTGAAATCAAAAATAGACTAAATAATATAACCTTAAGTTGCTAGTATGAAGATGGAGGAAATGGCAGCCAATAATCTACTGAATTGTTATGTAGTTTCGGACAAGGTACTTTGAAGAGTTAAGGCCAAGACCAGAGTCATTGACAACATTGCTGGGTTGCTGGTTTTCCTAGAGATCTGAGATGGTGGCTTGAACAACCAAATACTCATCTGTAGAAATCAGCTTGTAGTAATATACAATCTCCTTCCAGGCCATTGCACCAGTCCCAATCCTGATGAACATATTCCTAAAATGCATCCCATTACAAATTTTTGGACAATTGTGTTCATATCACCAACACCAACAACATCAAAGGAGTTGCAAAAGAATTATTTTTGTATACTTACAATACCTTTCTTAACATCTCACATGTTAAGAAAGGTAAGCTATTGTTTCTTCTGTTCTGTTCTGTAATATCACTAGCAACAGCTGATTCCAAATTAGTAAATTCCAAAGTAGTAGTACATTACTGAAAATTATGTATAATTTGCAATGTGGTAGATTGCCAACCATTTAGATGCAAGTGATGGAATTTATGGAATGGGAATGATTCTTACCAACATAAAAATCATAGAACAAAAGTCTACTTCTTAGTTATATTGGCTCTTCTATATAATATGAACAGAAATATTCAGAAATGGTACAAAAAGCAAACAGTCCATCTTTTTGCTGCAGCACATGGACACCTGCAAACAACTTCAATTGAAGATGGTTACAGATGCATTGTCACCCCTGCAGACTAAGTGAAAATGGGTCACAGCATGTAATTACATCGGCTCTACACCTTCACACTGATTAGCAGCAAAATTATTAAAAGATAGTACATACCCACACTTTTATGAAGAATGCCTATTTTTAAACATGTTTTGACTCCAAAAATTATTAGGAGGTAACTAACTTACATTTATATTCAAGATTATTATTACCTTATTTAACCAGGTCAATATACATGTAGGATGAAAGAAATGTTCACATGGCAACTTTTTTGCTTTATCATTTACTTGAAACTCTTTAAGACATATTGGACAATTTTTACTCTCACTATCAATAGTGATTTCAGATAAATTCTTGACAACCTCTTTGGAAGCAGGTGGTGGTAAACTGAAAAAGACATTATAATAATTGCAATACCCATTTTATAAATTAATTAAATTAAAGTACTGATTGTTTACAAGCACAACAAGTAATGTGAGAAAATAATGTTTTATTCACCTAGGCCATTCGACGTTTGGGTTATCATTATCAAAGCCATAGTCGACAAGGAATCTAGCCATATGAAGGAAGTAGTTTGGGTGCTCTCCTTCTCCTAGTTCGTTCCAACCCATTTCTTGAAAATAGTCAGTCATCACGAAATAAATATTCGTAGTAAACAATTCGATAAAATAACTATAAAACGTTGTATTATACTCTTTGACTATTATTAATTTACCAACTATTATGAATTTGGTGTGTGTTAAATAATGTTTTTATGTTTTATTTTAACGTATCGATAACATTACTTTTATTATTTTTGTCAAGTCATTTTTGTTTGACTTTACAACAGTGTTCAGTGTTGCCAAGTCTATTCCGGTTCATCACCAAACAATTGGCGCCAAGTCGCCTAAAATCGCCAATCCTATATATCGGTAGGGTCACGGGAGGAGGGTAAGACGACTTCACCTCAGCCTTTCGTACTACCCGTACATAATAACTTTGAGACCCACCGTGTACACGTGTTGCACAGTGTGCAACGCCATTTTGTTACCGTTGTTACCCACGACAATTAACGAAGCCTGGAGAAGCGCTACACATTCCGCTTTAATTTTGTAATTTAATTCAAAAACAGAATTAACAATTTTTTTGTGATAGTTCATTTCTTGTTATATTTTATTTGTTACATGCCATTAAAGAAACCTTGTGAAAAGTGCTAGACTATTTTGAAAAATAAAAACAAACTGTTTAGTTTAATTTTGTATTTTGTTTTTTACCTGTTTGACCACACAATTAAAAGAACTTGCTTTGCACCGGAGGTTGACTTTATTTATTACAACATTGATGGGTTTCAGTGAAAACTTTATTAGGACTAGTAGTCATAATTATTTGGTATTTGTGGAAAAAATTTTAGGATAAAAAAACAAAAATCATTTTTTTTTTTTATAGAAGAAGGGGGCAAACGAGCGTGCGGCTCACCTGATGGTAAGTGATCACCGACGCCCACGAACATCCACAACACCAGAGGAGCTACAGATGCGCTGCCGGCCTTTAAGGAAGGAATAAGCTCTTTTCTTGAAGGTCCCTAAGTCGTAACTGTTCGGAAATACTGCTGGCGACAGCTGATTCCACAAAATCGAAGTGCGTGGCAGAAAACTTCGATTAAAACGCACTGTGGTGGAATGCCAACCATCTAGGTGGTATCGATGGAACTTCGAATTCTGTCGCGATGTACGATAGTGAAACTCAGCAGCTGGGATCAATCCGAAAAGTTCCTCAGAACATTCCCCGTGGAAAATTTTGTAAAAAATGCAAAGAGAAGCAACATCTCTTCGCAAGGCCAAAGGATCAAGCCGATCAGAGAGAGCTTGGTCGCCGACAATTCGAGTCGCTCGACGTTGGATGCGGTCAAATGGAAGGAGTTGGTACTGGGGTGCCCCTGCCCAGAGATGAGAACAGTATTCCATGTGGGGCCGAACTTGCGCCTTATAAAGTTGCAAACGGTAGACCGGCATGAAATACTGTCCCGCTCTACAGAGCACACCAAGCTTTTTGGAGGCCAATTTGGCCTTTCCCTCCAAGTGACCACGGAACTGAACGTCGCTTGATATGTCAACACCAAGGATTCTGATACTGGCTGAGCCAATAAGGGGAATGTTCTCAAAAAGAGGAGAAACGACATAGGGATTCTTTTTAGCGGTGAACGCGCAAACCTGTGTCTTTTTGGGGTTGAATTGGACCAAATTACGTCGACTCCAATCCGAGACTTTGAATAACAAGGTCTCGACTTCAGACACAAGTTTGTTCCGGCACTCGTCGACGTGTTCCCGAGAAATATTCGCACGGCCTGTATATAGGGCATCACCCGTGCTGTCGTCTGCATAGCAATGAATGCTACTGATTTGTGGCATGTCGTTGATATGCAGAAGGAACAGAGTGGGAGATAGCACACAGCCTTGTGGAACACCAGCATTCACGGGTTTGGGGTCCGAGCATGCACCGTCGACAACAACCTTGATGCTCCGATCCGTGAGGAAGCTGGTGACCCAGTTGCACAATCTCTCAGGAACGCCGTAAGATGAAAGCTTTGAAAGAAGCGCTTTATAAGCGCTTATCAAACCCTATCAAATGCTTTCGCTACGTCCAGACTAACCGCCAAAGCCTCCCCCTTAAACTCAACTGCTTCTGCCCATCGTTGAGTCAGGTAGAAGATCACCAGCTGATCGTCCGCGACGGAAACCGTACTGTCGGTCACTGATCAGCTGGTGTTCCTCCAGGTACCTCAGGAGCTGGGTGTTGATGAGTGACTCCATTATTTTAGATAACAAGGGGGTGATGGCAATAGGCCTGTAGTTGGACGGATCAGAGCGGTCGCCTTTTTTGGGTATTGGATGCACAAATGCTGTCTTCCAAGATTCCGGGACGACGCCTGAAGAGTAGGAGTGCCGGAAAAGACGCGTGAGAACCGGTGCCAACTCAGGGGCACACATCCTCAGCACAATTGGAGGGATTCCGTCCGGCCCACTCGACTTATGAATGTCCAGGGAGCGGAGTGCCTTTCGCACTGAGCTCTGCAGAAACTGAATTTCCGGCATGGAGCACTTACACCACGGGATGGTAGGTGGAGAGTTTCCCCGGTCATCAAGAGTCGAGTTGGATGCAAAAAGAGAACCCAAGAGATCGGCTTTCTCTTTTGCAGTATGGGCCAGCGAATCATCCTCCTTGTGTAGAGGTGGGAGAGATGGCTGACAGAAATTCCCCTGGACAGCCTTGGCGAGAGACCAGAATGCGCGGGATCCCGATGGGAGGCGAACTAATCTCTCGCCAATTCTGCCAATGTGCTTTAACGTTGCCGCAGCGATAACTCTTTTGAAGGACCTGGAGGCAGAGTTGTACTCGTTTTTAAGAGCACTGGTTTTTGCATCCCGAAACGCCGATGCATCGGCCCAGGCCTGGTAGTACTTCCGCTTTCGGCGTGACGCTATTTTGCAGGTGCGACCAAACCAAGGCTGGGATTTACCTCCGACAGGCACTGCAGAGAACGGAATAAAAGTTCCATTCCCTGAAGTACCACATCGGTGACAGAATCTGTAACGGCGTTGGGATCATCCAGCGAGAAGCAAATCTGCCCCCATGGGTAGGAAGCAAAGAAAGACCGCATTCCATCCCAATCTGCCGACCTATAGTGCCACACACGGCGGAACCCCGCAGATCGCGTTCGGGATCGGCGCGCGATAGGCACTACACTCCGGATCAGACAGTGGTCCGACGAGCCAAGAGGGGCATCGACTGAGACCAAATATCCGTCCGGGTGTGAGGTCAGCAAAAGGTCCAACAGGGAAGGTGTATGACCTTCCACGTCTGGGATCCGCGTCGGCGAGGTTACCAGTTGTGTCAGGCCATATGCTAATGCAAAGTCGTGAACAGATCTCTCCGCATAATCGGTTATGCGAGAACCGAGCCAATCGGTGTGGTGGGCATTAAAATCGCCGAGAATCACGATCTCTGCGGATGGGATCTGTTGTAGCACGGAATCTGTAGCCATTTGGATGTGGTCGAAGAGTCGGTCAGTTATGGTATTACCGCTATGGGACCTGTAAAGGCACGCATAGACGCGCGGATGGTCGTCGCTGTCGATGCGCAGCCAAACGGTAGATAGGTCCAAACCTTCAAGACTACCGAGGCGTCGAGAACAGATATCATCTCTGACGTATACGCAAACTCCGGCACGGGGCACAAAGGAGTGTTCCAGTTTGTACCCCGGGTAATGGAGATAAGAGGTATCAGCCGGAGACGATATCTGAGTCTCTGTAAGAAAAAGCAAGGCTGGCTTCGCCGTTTCAAGATGGTAATGAACGGCGCTAAGGTTCGAGTGGAGTCCCCTGATATTGCAGAAATCCACGGCGAGCGCGGTAGAGGATGCCATAGTTTCCTTGCTGCGTTTGCCTCGAGTAGGAAAGAAAGAGAGCGGAATATTGCCCCAGAATACGCGGGGCAGACTGAGCATCCACGATTAGGTAGCGTAGGAAAGCCTGAACGTGGATGCTCAGTGAGGGATTCTCCAGAACCGTAGGTACTGGTACCCTCCTGGGGTAGCTCAAAATTATATACCGCTACCATATTTGGGGAGGGTGGAGGGTGAGAGGGCCTCCGGTTACCTCACTCACCGCACGAAACGCAGAAGCACAAGATGCCTCTACTTCACGCCGGTATTCTGCGAGACCGGCCGGCCGAAAAGCCGCCGCTTGGCTCTACCACGTTAAAAATTCATTTTTTCAAACTAATTAAAAAGCCTAATAATTCAAATAAAACGCAAGCGCCATTCGTCATGGCTAATAGTAATGACCTCAGCAAAAGCGGCAACCAAACCGAAATTCATGTTCTTCTTGTTTCGTCGGTGACTTCTAGCGTGGGTTTGACGACCATGAATTCGTCGAAAAAATCAGCGGACGCCGATGCGAACAGTCGGTAAGGTCTTTGGCCTGGGTATCGTTGGACTAATTAACTAACTAACTAAGTAGCACAAACATATCTTGATGCAAAATAACAAAAACTAAAAAAATACTATGGGACTAAACTACAGTACTTATATAATTGATATCTGGTGTAAGAATTAGGAATAACCTGTATAATATGAGGTTATTAGGAATAAACTGTATAATTTTTTTGCGGTTGAAGCCGAAATATATATAAATGTATAGATTCAATTCCTGAACAATTTTGTCATAACGAGTAGGTACTGACAAAGTCAAGAATTTTCTAGTTAGAGGCTTTGGAGGTTGTCTTGTCAAAAAACACTTAATTTAATAAAAAATAACACCATTTTAAAGCAAAGTAAACTGCAGACTGCCTAAACAGTTATCAGAAGACCATAGGCTTGCTAATATGATAAATAATCATTGTTTATTCCTCTTCATCTTTAATGATAATTTTATCAAGAAAACCCTGCCGGTATATTTTTGTTGATGTCGCGCCCATCCTGGGTACCAACATCCTAAAGTCACGGCATGCGCGTAATGTACAGTTCGTATTACAACTAAGCAACTACAGCAATACTCTACAATTCCTGTTAGACCGGGCAGATTATTTTCTATTAGAATATAAATATAATATTGTCTTCTTAAGACATTGCGTGACTTTATTTTACTTCTAATTAAGGTAGTGTCACCCAGTGGAACGTAGTGGTTAAATTATCTTTGGTTAGGTCTCAGCACTGCCTCGGTAATTATATACAGAGGAATTAAGTCGCTCACTGCTATAGACCTAGATCACTGCATACTTCATCTGCCGCGGAAATAGGAACGGTTTACAAGCAGGCTGACATAAAACGTAATGGTTTACAGATAAGTGGTTAATCTTTGTTGTCTGACGATGACTAATGTCACATTGATTTTTTTTCGTGGGCTGTGTAGCCATATTTAAGATATACTATTGATAGATAAATATCACTATTAATGTATGCTTAACATAGAAATAGTATATCCACATTTTTGAGTATGACGCTGACCGCACGATTTAATTATATAAAATTGAATAAAATTTATGGTAATTGTCTCAATAGACCGCACGTTACTTATAATTTTTAATCAAATACAACTTGTCGTACTTGCGGTCAGCGATATCGTACTTTGCTGCATTTGACCTGATAAGATACGATATCGCACGAAGTAACATGCGCGAGGGGCCTTGCCTAGTTGTTTGTTTGTTAATAAATATTTTTAAACATTGGTATGGCAATCCACTAAATCAGCTGGTGGTGATGGTCAAATACGTAATGGTACGGTTGAAATGCAGCCCAGGGGATAACTTCACCGGCACTCCGCAACCTATTCATAAACTAGCTGACTGTTGAGCTCAGCAACACTTATATTGATTGATCATTCTATGTTCACTTTATAAATAGTGTAAGTTACGCTGATTACACTGTGTTGTTGAGCGCACTTAGAATATTTTTGTCCGTTTGTGATACGTCTGCTATATATGAGCGTAAGCACTCGGTCTCATTTTACTTGCGGGCCTTCTGCTCACAAGTCTCTTCCGCCGACGCTGTCAAGGCCACCGGGCCAACAGCGAATCTCTAATTTCTAGAGGGTTTTAGTCTGTTCGACACTTATTGCTGATACCGGCATAACCTGTCACTGCCAGGTGACAGGTAGGTGTGACCTTTTCACCACGAGAAACAAATAAAAAAGCTTCACTGGTGCGCAGGGGCCGTAAGAACTCCATCTCCAGGGCGTTCTAATGTACTGAATATCCGAAAGCCCTTATTGCGCGATTTTGAGGCAATGAATGCATATAATAGTAGCAAGCAATCAATAATGTATTATTATTATATTCTTCTTTTATCAAATTATATAGTAAGTTTTCAATATTTTTCTGTAATGCTGTCTGATGATGAAGGATGCTTATCTTAAATAAATGATATATATTACAGGATATTAATATACCAATACCTGGATGTTATATATAATAATACCTGCATGTTAACTTTCTTTGTTTTATGTTATAATTTTGAGGATGTATAGGATTATAATATTAATATGCATATAATTTTATTTTAAACATTACTATATGGTTTCGATCAAAGAAAGACAAAACGACTTAGTTGCTATTATGTGTGTCTCCGCTTATATTGGTCCTTGAAACGAACATTTCAACGACCAGATAAGGATTGCCGTGTCAAATGAGAACTAGGACATAATATTATGCATTCAAAACCTGTCACAATGTTATGACTGACAATATACCGTCATGTGCCTTCTCCCACGTAAAATGCATAATCTTTAGTTAAGAATAACTTATTATTAAGTCGGTTAGTTACTTAGTTACTTTATTAGTTACTTCGATAGTTAGGTACGAGTTAATTTTTATTTGTTTTTTAAAACATTTCCGCCACTGTAGGATTTTCACCCCCGCCAAAGAGGTGTTTTACCAACATAAATGACACATGGCTATACACCCCGACCAGCAATAATTATTTGTAGGTTATACAAATAGTTGTTCTGTGCAGGAAGTGAACCCGCGATTCGCAGCGTTCCGGCTAATCACTTAGGCCTCAGGCACTGCGCCAACCGAGCTGAATTATTTTGCGTCATTAATTTGTATAAAAGTTAGTTTTATTACCCTTTTATCTCTTGGTTGTCAAAAAAGAACAATCATTTTTAAAAGATACTTTAAATAATGAAAACTATTTTAAAACAACTTTTTTATTTATTTCTGAAACATAAGGCAGGTACTAGAATGTAGTGATTATAAAATCTTTAGAAGATACCAATATTAACTTACCAATTTATAATATAATTAATTCAAGCCTTAAATGAATTTAAATGAGTTACTCATTCAACGGATCATCGGAGAAGACACGAGAAATTTATTCAAAAATATAGAGGAAATTTTACACCAAGTTTGTAATTTTGTTTATATACTTAAAGAACAAAACAAAACTTTTTCTTAAGTTTCAGTATGATAGTAATCCAAGTAAAACACTTTTTAGAACTCTTACGAAATAATATCATATCATAACTGTTATAATAGCAAAAGAAAAAAGTGTCAGACGACGAGAAACTTGCTCTTAGAGCTCTTATCGTGCAAGTCAGCTACACAGCTAGAAGTTTACTAACATTAATCAGAATCAAAACGAGTCACTACGCTTATAACTTTACCTCGACAATGTTCGTCACCGTGCTGTCGTGTGTATGCAATGTTTACGTGCTACAATTTAACGCAGCAGTCTCATAGCAGAACGCATGGTGAACACCCGGTTAAGTTTGGTGATAAAGAATATTGTTTTACTACTTTGTGTTAAGGAAACTACATCTTAAATTTGGTAAGAATATTAATAATATTTTATAAGGCATATCTATTAAAATAAAACGCAGTTATGACACTAGCCGAGAAAGTGCCAGGGACCTAGTATATATATGTTTTATAAATAAATGGTTATCTATTTAGATAACCAAAAATTCTAAGCCATCTAGAAAATAGACTTATGCAAATTTTAAAACTAGTCGTGTAGTTTATTTGCCTGTTTATTACCAAATAAATTTAGTGGTGTTTTTATGTTAAAGTGTTAATAAATACACTTCACATTAATTTCAAGTGCGTAAAACTAGATTACTATCTTATATACATAGGAACGTCGCACTACATCGTTTAATACAATGTTTACTATTTGTAAGAGTTTACATAAACCCGTTCTCATGTGTATGCATTACAAATAAGTATCCATCGCAGCACAACGGGTTCATTACCGGTTTGAATCGAAAACCGTTCACGGTTGGATCGTTAAACCTACTCACGTTCCACCTCCATTATCTCTATTCAAACATTCTTTGACCCCAAACAGGTGCAAGAACCAAAATAACTTTCACCGGATAAACAAGGGTTAAGTTAATTTGTAAGTAATAAAGAGCACCCTGAGTTTATGAATAGGTAACTTAAGTAAATACGATGTTGTTATCGTTTTTCGACGAATTTACGATAGTGATGTCATTTTGTTCCGGACTTGAATGGCGTTTTCAACATGTTAATTTATATTTTATATTTATTGAATAGGATATCGCTCGAAGAAAATCCAATTTAAATTTAAAGAAAATATTCCACCCCAATGGAGGAGACATATGGTTCCTCCCTTATGTCAGTTGTATCTCTAAAACTTTATTTTAAATTCACTTTTTACACGACTATTCAATTCCATTCTGAGAATTTAAGCAGTTTTATCTTACTCTTAGTACCTAGTAAATCATTTTTATTAAAAGTTATCAATTTATAGTAATAAATAAAATATTTTAAACATAAATAACTTTTATCTCAGTGGTTCTTAACCTCTTAGTCATAAAGGATCATTTGCCAAACTGTCTTGCCATGGACCACCAACCGTTCGGCAACAATACCTATTACTAATGATAATTTTGATCATTAGGTGGTTATTCTCTAAATGAAACTTTTCGAAGTCAAATCAGGTCAAAACAATTTTTTTTTCTGTTTTGAAGTTCAAAACTGACAGGGAGAGTTTTCTGGAAAGTAAAAGAGTTTGTAGGTACCTTTACCTAGGTACATAAAAACTATTGATGCAATCGTTAATAGGCACGAGTAGGTCTAAGAATGCGATTCCGGACGGGCTAACTAGAGCGAATGAAGTACTATTTTCGTTATATGATTGTGCTAACACGCGTCAGTGATTCAATAGGTATTGTAAAGTGTGTGTAGCGTTAAAGCAAAAATTAATAAGGCCTTGCAATTCCAATTCACAATTTATTCACGTACAAGTTTTATTAATATTGCAGACAATGATGTAAATTATGACATCATTAAAGAGTTGAGATCTGCCTTTATTTGAAAACAAATCATCGTCTAAATCTAAAGCCAGCCATCTTTATCATAAAATATAACTTTTTTAAGTCTACGTAGTAAGTGCTGGCGATGTCCTCCGGGCTATTTTTGGACCACCGCGACCTTCCTATTTATCCGATATATCGCTTTTGGAAGACCTGTCTTCAGATTTAGTGTCATGTAAGACTAGCAGACCCGAAAATCAAAAAATTGCGTTTTGCGAAACTGTTAGCTTAGGCTGGAATTCGAATTTAAGACCCATGGCTCAAAAACGTTATCCACTAAAGCCTCGCATCGGCGTCGAAGTTCTCTGTAAGCTTTTACGTACACTTAAGGTTACCAGATAGGTATTTAACTGTGCTGACCAGTTAGGTATTCTATACGATATCCTTAGTCCCGACAAATAGAGCAAGAAAGCGCAGGCGGGAAAGTACAGATTTGTCATCTTCTCTTCGGCGAAGATCACTAGATAAAACTGAACAGATAACAGAACAGGAGATAAACAGAAGGTAATACTCAAGAATAACAACTATTTAAGATATGTGATCACAGTGGTTCTCATACCCTTGTTAGTTATAAATTACAGCCTGAGTGGTGAAGGCACTCTTCTTTAAAATCATATTACGGGAGTTAACAGGTTTCAATCCCTGGTGTTGGCACCGCTATTCCTAATTGTATTTTAAGTTCCGTTTATTTATTATTATTATTTAATTAAACCGGTATAGCATTTTATGTCATTTTTTCACAAACAAAGCGTACTGACACTGGGATAAATTTTTTAGTTATTTTTGTTTTGTTACGCTAAAGAAGTATAACTTCTTTCGTGCGTACAAAGTGCACACACACGTTTTTTATACAAATTATCCCCAGTTTCACTATTGCTTACTTCTTTCTGCATTTTATATCTTACTTTTAAATAATATTTTATTAGTACATAGCATTAGCCATAGGTAGCATGAATTAGTAAGAATCTCATTGGCAGTGTAGAATATATTCGGCGTTGACGACAGTTCTCAAACAAGATAAGATAAACTCTTTTGCTTGAAAACTGTATATTTTCAAGGACAAATACCTTGTACCTTTAAAATGTATCTCTATTCTATGTTCAAAGCTGATATCCGTTCTAGGAAGTCGGCACCTCTTTATAGATAGTAAGTAATTATTTTTTGCAACAGAGCCTCTCTCTTTATTATTAGCATTAAAATACTAACACATATATGTACATAAGTATAATAAAACTGATACCAGATCAGACTGTACATAATAATATTTTTAAAATAGTACCTACCCAATTATTTCATGATCATTGTAAGGGATTTTCGATACTGGTCTATTAGGTCTGACCTATTTTTGAGATTTCATTTGTTGAACACTGTTTCTTAACCTACTTTTAGCGTGGCGTGGGTGGCTAGGTAGTTTCGCTAACGAAGGTTCAACGTTACACATTACAAATAAGTATCCATACACATCATTGGCGACTACTGTAAGACTCGCTAGTTTTTTTTGAAGCTAGTAGGTACACAAAATAATAAGCCATATACATTGATTTTTTTGATAATCTTGATAAATTAATAAATTGAATGTATGAAGAAAACATTGATTTTTTTCGGGTAGAGCTAAATTTTAATCGGCTGAGTAAATACAAAGTAATAGCTTGAACTCTCAGTATTATGCTGTAGAGCGTTATGGTGGCTTAAATATAATAACCAGGTAAGTACATCGTCTCATAGATTATTTTTAAGATCTACTGATGACTAATATTTTACATTTTTTTTCATGTATATCGAAACATTTGGTCAGCGCACGCTGATTAAACAACCAAGCAGCGCTTTTTTTTCAGACTTGATTTACAAATATCAAACTGAAAAAATATTTTGATCACACTACATAAGCCTGTATTTCTCAGGGATAGTATAGCTTTCTATTACAATGTTTTTAGAATCGATTCTGTAGTTTAAATTTTACCTCTTTTAATATTATCATATATACTTAGAAGAGATATAAGAGGTCTAGACGTTTATTTTAATCGTTTCAAGACAATTTTCACCAGAGCTTATTTGAACAACGCGACAGGTGATGAGGTGAGCCTGTCGCTCTGCCTGTTCGATCCAACGATACAAATCGTACATAAAGTTTGAAAACTCATTGGTACGAGCCCTCCACAGAGGGAGGAACACGGGACTCCTGATTCGCAGGCAGATTCCCTTACCACTCTCGGCTATCTTTAGCCTTTTTATAATATAACTTGTAATTTACGGTATTTATGTTAAATCATTCTATGTTAAAAACAAGATTAGTCATTTTTTTTTTCAAGTTTAACAAATATCACGCAGACATTTGTTAGTACCTAATATAAAAGAACAATTAAAAAACAATTTTATTTACAACTATCAATTGAGGTTAACTCTTGGACAATAGTAAATTATTTCATCTCATTAACAGGGAAGTGTCACTTTGGTTGGTTGTTCGAAGTTGATGACGAGTAAAGTAGGTTTGTTTACAAAGAAAAAGTTGTCCGATGGTCAAACTTAGATAAAGATGTCAGCCAACGATTCGTATTCGGGTCCTGTGTAAAACTCAAGAATCTAACCACAGATAAATAATTTAATTAATAAGCGAATGTATCTACTAATGTCTTGTTTATTACTAGGTTTTAAAACAAATATTTTGTTCCCAGAAAATGGGCAACGTGGTGTTTTCAATAGTTTGGCTATTGATTCTGATATTCATTGGATTCTGGGTTGCGGGAATAGCAGCCGGCTTATATATCCTCATTCTGCCCTTCACAGTGTGCATAGAACCATTAACGGTTGGTATTTGTAGTTTACGAATATATTTTAAGCACATTTTGTTTGTTTCTGAAGATTGCAGAACCCTGACTTTGCTTTGAATTATCGACGTAATCGATTAATTGAGATTTATTTGACTTTGCAATCTGCAAAACTGGAGATTTAACCTGCATTTGTATAAGACAATTACATGTACCAGTCACCATGATTATCCTTTTTCGAAAGATTTTTTGACTGAAGACTTATTATTCGAATACAGAGTATTTATAACGAATACTATTAAGTACTATTTATTTTTTATCAATATACTTCAACTGAACATAGTACTCCAAGAAAGACCCACTCACCAAGGAGCAGAGCGGAGTGCCGGTATCTCAAACTAGTGATGCTGCTCCCCATCACTAGTCTGTGTGATTTAGGTTCAGCAAATTAGAATATCCAATCAGTCGCAAGAGCCTAGTTTGTTGGTTCCCGGTTCTCCGGTTACCTCACTCATCGAACGAAACGCAGAAGCACAAGATGCGTCTACTTCACGCCGGTATTCTGCGAGGCCGTGGTACCAATCCGGTCGAGCCGGCCCATTATAGCAACAGCTAAAGCCGCTGCTTGGCTCTACCACGCTTATATATATTTTTTTTAATTTCAGGGTCTTACTGATTTCTTACTATCAGTTGTACAGTTCCCGAAGTACTGCGCTCAAGCGATGGTGGAAGGAAAAGGATTTAATTAATATATTTCTAGTCAACTATTATAACTTTTCATAATGATACCTGATAAGCATATTTAAGAGTTATAAAGTACTTATAAATAATGTTGCACTAAATGAGAATGTTTGTTGTATGAACAAAGTAATTGATACTGATGAAATTTTAAATAAAATGTTTTCGTTTCTTAAGTTAATCGCAAAATTATTTTAATAATTAACTCTTGACGATTATTGTATGCTTTAGATTTTTGTTATAAAGAAATTAAGGTTATATATATTCTGTGACCCTTAAACACACTGCGTTGGAATAACCTAACATGGAATGCGGTAAAAGAAAAGAAAATTTAAAAAGGAAAGTAAACGGGTACCTGGTTCAATCACACAATATGAATAACAGCCATTGTGATATTATTTTAGGATGGTATTCTGTGAGATGGTGGTTTGTTCCCGGTTGAGCCAACCTACTCAGGTTGCATCTATAAAACAGCTGCAGCGTGGATCTACCAAAAAGAATTAGCTATCACGATCGTAAACCCAATACCATTGGGTGGTTGGATTTTATTTGATGACTTTAATTTTACCCGTTACAGCCCACTATTCATAAGAGCTTATTTGGAACAGGTGAAGAAGATATTTGTTTTAACTTAATTTTGACTATCCACGATCCTATGCACAGCAAGGCAATATCTTAGAAGTATTTTCAGGTTGTTTGGTTTTACTTGTAATGGGATAATAACTAAAATACAATGCATCAAATCAAAGTTTAATAAAGAACTTAAACATTACAAGTATATACAATATTTTTATAATTAAAAGTAAGTTATTAAAAAACTCATTAAAATTAGAGATCGTACATGGCCTTAATTAGGACCTGCCTTATCACTTACAAATTACTATGAACAATTAGTGTTTCTAACCTTTTGCACGCCTCGCGATAGACGCATGTGAACTATCCTGCACCGTAATAAACATCGCAATCGACGGCAAAAAAACAAGGATTTCATAAATATAGCGATAAAACACTTACACTACTACGATTAAAATTATCAAGAAAAATCGACAATAAAACAATATTAGAACAACAACAAACTGATCAAAATCACCACATGCCCAACACTACAATGTAAAATGAATTGTGACATAACCCGTTGTCTGCCTTAACATTGGCCTGGCTGGACCGTCTTTTTACGAAGTTTCTCGTTCTCGAAGATTTATTACTTTTAAACTTCGATTAACATTATATTTTATTTTAATCAAAATTTATAAACCCTTAGTTATTTGCAGACGGCGAATATTGTTTATAATAAAAAAAAACAGTCTTAAGGTAGTATGTACACAAGCTGCCTGTAAATGCCCACTGTTGAGCAAAGACCTCCTCCAAAATTTTTTTGAGAGATTTTTTTAGTTCTGCCTCATATAAGTAGGTTTCTTCGCAAAGTGTTAAATTCAGCACTTAAAATTTCCATCAACAATTTTTGTGGTGCCGGCACGGGGTATAGAACCCAGGTCACTCGAGTTCTGTGACACTAAAGCGAGTGCCGTGACTGCTAAGCTACCACGGCTATAAGGACTTAAATATCAACAATATTTCAGCTTAAGATTAGATAATTTTTATATATTAGATAAATATTTTTATAAACCTTTTCGTAATTCCATGTAAAACGTGAAGCCTTTTTTAAATCATCGCTAAAAAATTACAATTGGACAGCCCTACACTGCCCTTTTGAGCTATGACGTCGTAATCGTATCGTTATAAATTAATGCCGTGTTGCGCCAGGGTCGAGTTGAGAGAATGTCGATTGTCTACTTGCTCACATCTTATCTCAGATTGTGTATCTCATGTCATTTATAATTTTCTCACAGATCTTTTGTGTGAGAGTGAGAGAGATAGAGCATGCTCGCGGTCTGCGCATGCGTTATGTTTCGGACCTACTCCGATTTGAGCACTCGGGTCGGCATAATAGAGCTAGGCTTTATCGCTATAGCCGGCGGTATCGTCTTTGGTAAGCTGCATAGCATAGATTGTTAATAATTATAAAATTTCTTATAATTTTTAACTGATTGAATTGATATTAACAAAATCTCGATACTTAAAGAAAATTGTAATTAGAAAAACCAGGCCATAATTTAAACTTATAAGCATTGTAGGAAAATCCTTGTTCGCCACCATAATGAAAAAAGTAATCACACAATAAATATAGTTTAAAAAAACTAAAGAACACGCCTGAGTGACAAATTGAACTAAAAAAGGAAAAATAAATATAGTTAAAAAAAAACTAAAAAAACACGCTTTCATAATCGGACTAAAAAGTGAAAAATAATTCTGAATATAAAAATAAAAAAATGAACGAAAAATATTAATATTATTGTGGAAAAAGCGTGGGGCGCTTTGTGCCGTATCTTTCGTACCATTTTTGGACTAATCGTACCGATCGAATATATTCGAGAACTGATTAATCAAGCACCCCACGCTTTTATTCGTTTTATCACTTGTATGTTTGCTTATTTGTTTCTTTGTTTGTAACCTCTCTTCTTTACACTCGATTTTGACTCATTTAAACGATGTAAGATTCCATTTAAACGTAGTCTTGTCAAGTACCTATAGCAATACAATAATTCGATAAGATCATCTCATTAGGATCGCCAGGGTTAATAATTTTCTCAAAGATCCTTTGCGTAAGAGAGATAAAGCAAGCTCGCAGTCTGCGGATGCGTACCGTTTCGGTTTTCAACCGTGATTCACAGAGCGCTTTACATTTAAAACGAAATAAATGCAATAAAATGATCATTCTCTGAAGTTAGAAGAAATTTTATTTAGAAAATCAAGATAAAAATATGAATTTATTTATTTTGCGGAATAAAATTTGGTAATTCTGAATTAAAGCGTGTTTTTAGTCTTTATAAACTATATGTTTCATATAAATATCCTTAACATTTTTAACTTTATTGCATTTAACAGTGTATTTCATCGGTTAATGCCGTCGTTGGAGTGCAGTGCCCACTTTATTTGTCGGCTATGCACGAGCTTTTCTGTGTTTTCAATTTTTATATGACCTTTTTTTATCGTTTGCAATAATTGGATCATTAATACGAAGATATTTCGTATTGATGGTGAAATTAGATATTTATATGAAAATAAATATAACAACAGACACGGTTTTCGGGATTGTCTTGTAAGCACACACAAAAAGAACATTAAAACAAATGACTAATTCTTAAATTACTACCATTAATACAAAGTCTACGACCTAAATATAGATATTTTTTATCTCTCTGTGTGATCAATAATTGTTTCGACTGATGCCCGAAGTACGTTAGCTTGATCTACGCATTTTGCGATAAGAACCCTGAAAAACGAATATATTAAAAAAATCCTCAATGGCAGATCCATTGTCCACTGAATATATTAAATAGTCTCACCTATATTCTTCTAAATCGCTTTTATCTAACTTGGTACCCTTAATGTCTTCCGTGTTCAAGATCGCTGCTATGTCATGATCTAATGTTTCAGCATCTTTGGTACATATACTAAAATATAAGAACGATTATAGTATTATTGGTTAAGATCAATACAAGTCTTGTAAAGAGTTCCGATTTTTAGATATGATATGCCGCAAACATCTGCAAGCAAACCGACGAGAGTACTTCATATGCACAGAAACACTCCGGCTTAGACTCTTCTACTTGTAAACAGTCTATGACCAACCGCCACCAAAGTGGACTTTACTACGGTCTTATGATATATAATGGAAACTCGACAAGAAAATGTTCTCTTGCATAACGAGGTGACTTGGAAACAAGAGGATGATTCCTGATGAGATAGATCAGGCCCAAGTTGGCAGGATTCTCCGTTATCGCTATGCTTGGCATGCGGATTGACATTACAGTACCAGCACTTCGCAACTTAGACGCTACCCTTTTACACCGGTCTTGACAATTCTGTGCTTTAGACTGTTTAAATTTACGTTACAAGACTGTTTAAATGTGAAGCATTCATGTCTATTCAATTTTAGATTAAAATCATATCTTCACTCGTGAAACGGATATAATATTTAGGACAGTATTCACACTTGAACACACACTAGACAGTCCGACGCCAAACAAAACCATGCTTGAATTAACAAAAGTCTCGCTCTGTTCCTTATACTTTTTTCCTCCAGTATTTAGGCGAGCATAGTTTTGCCTATATAACCATCCACGCGTCATACCTTTGAAACAATCGAACTTCTTTTGTTATCAGTCATGTCAGAACTAGTGACATAAGAAGGATTATACTTCACGTGTCATATCTTTGAAACAATTGTAATTATACCAGAGACATTCGCTATGCAACAAAAGTCATTTCATGTACAAATCATGACGTGTTATTTATCACATCCAGGACATGGTTTCTTTTATTGATAACTAGGCTTTAGCCTTACGTTTCTTTCTTTTAGGAAACCATATTAGAAAATATTATCTCATGAATATTAGTAAAAACAAAGCTTACAAGCTAAGTGGCCCTAAGAGGCTCTTTGACATTGCTTCGATAGCAGTTGTTAAGTTTAGTCGTTAAATGTATGAAATGAAGTGTACAACAGTACGAACCGGTTCAAAGCAGTACCAAGCTTAGTAATGTACGAATGAGTTTCCTTGGCCTTTAATAGTATTACGGCGCTATCCATTGCGGAGCTGGGTGAGCTCAGTCGCTTTTGAGACTCCTCGCTGAAAATAGAACATAAAAATCATAATAATAAATATGTTTGTTTCCAGTATCGCATATAATTGGTAGAAAAATTTATGTTAATTATTCGTGTTAAATTTTCAATGAAATCTAATGATTTTATATTTGAAATTTAACACACGATATATCTTTATAAAAACGGTGAAAGCGCTGTGAAATTTAAATATTAAAAATAGACGAAAGTTTGATGCCTATCAACAACTTTTCATGGTAACTTTACTAAAGGTTTCAGCCATTAAAAGTATGAGCAAAAATTAGAATGAAGAATGAGATGTTTGAAAAAAATATTTTTTGTGTCTAGCTTCTGAAGAAGTCTGTCTTCGGGAAGGTTTTTCTTATGTAACAAAAAGTCAAATGGTGAAACTAACGATTATGTTGTCACGAATCGCAAGAAAAACAAATGGAAAATAAAATAGTTACAGCGACGTCTTTTTAAAGCTTTTAACATAGCCGACTGATATCACGGGATCAGGGTTTCAATTTGAAGTGGAATAAGGAAGTTAATTAAGACAATAACCCGTGACTCGATATACATACAAAACAATTACAAAAAAGATTTAAAAAAATAGATCTGTATCTGCTTGTCATTGTAAAATCTGTTAAGCCTAGTTAATAAATTTTATAGTTTGTCAATTTTACGAAATACCTATCGATGCTAGGATATCTTTAGAATGCTAATTAAACTTGATTTCGCAAATCCTTCTGTTATTATAATTAATCTGTTATAATGATAACACCATTTCTTAGTTTAGTAAAAAATCATGCACTGTGTATTAATAATAGTGAAGGAAACATGTCACCGAAATCAGCCGCAAATTCTCTACTAGGTACTTTATGAGTATTCTGTAGTTTGAAGTATTCATTAATTAATCTCATGATTTTGAAACACTTTAACATATAACTCCTTTCCAATAACATGGCGCCTATTCAATAACAGGATTAGATATATTTTAGTAGTAGATATAGTTTTCTGAAAATCGTTCTTGCCTTAAATGGGTCGCAATCCAACCTGCTTTTTTTTTAATTTTTTTCTTCTGTTTTAAAATCTCCAAATCGCCTTATCTTAAAATTGTACAAAATATCGGAGGTCATGGGATTTAATCCACGCAGGTACTTTAGATTATTATGCTATGTTGCCATCACATAATTATGAATTCATCTCCATGTTATTATAAATACAGAACGTGACTACAATAATATGGGTAATAGATGTTATTGATGTAATATTTTTGGACAATTATTACAAGATATACTTACCAAAAAGAATATACAACCAAGAATGCTTCTCTAATTTCACATAACACTCTACGAATAACGCATTTGAATCTATAGTAGCCATCAACGCAGGAAGATACGTTTTCATTTTTCGTTACATACTTATCATTGCCTTTATTTCCTTCGAAATAGTCAAATTCATCTTGAGACGTATATTCATCTTCCGTGTATTCGTAATCTAAATATGGATCGGCTAAATCATCCAATCCTAACATTTCTCTTTCTTTATTCATAAGTTTCTCTTCAAAATCTAAACATTTGCTGAAATTCCTTATTATTTTTGGTTCACTGGTTTGCTTCTTAGCATCTGGTAATTTTTCTTCATTAAGAGTTGGTTCATCCGTTAAATCATTATTTTTTTTGGTATTTAATTCCTCGATATGTGATAGTGATAGATCACGCCTTGGAGTATATGATTCATAAATATCAGCAGCATCGTAATTTTCACAGTAACTTCTCTTTTTTAGCCTCAAGGTTGTAAAGAATGTTGACTCTGCATCAATTGGAGAAACCACTTTAACTTCAGTTTTATCTGCTTTATCATTCTGAGAAATAAAATGTTTTAATTAGCATTAAAATTATAAAAGTGATATGTTAATAAATGTAGACCCTTGAATCATACTTGAATTATTCTTTTCCATTGTGATCTTAGGTTATACTTTGATGAATCAAGAAACTTAGCATTCATCTCTTCTCGTGCGTGCTTTTGTACATATGTGTCAACATGATGGACAATAGTTAAACTTTCTTCTGTCTCTGTAAACAGAAGTATACATAATATATGAATGAATGAATATACTTTATTGTATACGACAAAAAAAAACTAAATAAAATAGGAAGAAAATTAGTAGGTACAAATTGGCCGCCTTATCACTGCATAAATATACATATTATGCACATGTATTTATACATAAATACATAAATATACGTATTTATATACATATATATATAAGAATAAAATATCATACTATGAATTGAACACAAACGTGGTAGAACCAAGCGGCGGCTTTTGCTGGTGTTCGAATGGGCCGGCTCGACCGGATCGGTACCACGACCTCGCAGAATACCGGCGTGAAATAGAGGCATCTTGTGTTTCTGCGTTTCGTTCGGTGAGTGAGGTAACCGGAGGCCCCTCCCCTTCCCATCCTCCTCCTTATTGTCCCTCCCATCTCCTAAATACCCTCAAAGGCCGGCAAAGCACCTAAAGCACCTCTGCTGTTTGGATAACTTCCCCTGGTACCCCTTCTGAATTGAAATATCGACTTTAAGTAAGGAGGAGTTGAAAGTAGAAACAAGACAGTAAAGAACAGAGAGAAGCCGGCGAAGTCGGATAAGTAAACTTGAAACGAGAGCGAAATTGAGAAATATGGTCATATTTGCGCAATCCAAATATAATTCGAATGCTAGTGTATTGAAGTCTCTCAAGCTCATTTAACTGGTCCTCAGTTATGTTAACATAGCTTGCGTCACCATAATCAAGGATTGTAAGTAGAAGAGTTTGTGCGAGCATAATTTTTATAGGTATGTAAAGTAATGATCGAAGGCGACGCAAAAAGCTAAGAGTGGAAAAAGTTTCCCAACTAACTTCATTATTTTGGCGTGTCCAACTTAAGGTACTGTCAAGATAAATGCCCAGGTTCTTAAAATTATCGCAGTGAGGAATAGCAACTCCATTAAATTCAATAGGCGGCAAGGAGAACCAGTAATTTTTTGAGATAAAGCTTTGGTTGCCAATAATTATTGTCAGTGACTTTTTGGGATTGACATTAAGGTTATATGATATACTCCACTCAAGAATAAAATTTAAATCACTATTAATAGTGGCGATTGATGTCAGGAGTTGACTGGGTGAAGATCTGGACATTATCCGCATACATGTGGTAGAGAGAAAATATTTTATGAGTGATTGAATTAATGAAAATAGAAAAGGGTAATGGTGATAACACGCCACCCTACGGCACGCCAGCAGTAATATCATACCACGATGAATGACTTTCATCAATGTGAATACGCTGCATACGGCCACTGAGATAACTTTGGAACCAGCCAATTACCGATGGAGAAAAATTAAGAGAATACTACAAACTCGACTGTATGTCGAAGGCAACAGCATTGAAAGCGTTGCTGAATTGCTGAAATGCTGGCCATAACTGCGAGCTGTTTGTTGTCCATTCCCCAACGTATGTTATCAGTAACTTTGATTATTGCAGTAGCTGTACTATGTCCGGGATGGAAACCGAATTGTAATGGATATTATACAATTTGTGCATGTTAAGGAAAAGGTTGTTAGTAAATGAAGGCAATTTGGAAAGGAAAGATAAAATCGATATCGGACGGAAATCACAATAGTTCACGGGTAAGACTTCATAGGAAGAGGTATCACATGTGCGCTCTTTCAGGCTTCAGAAAACTGACTAAAAATTAACGACGGATAATTGGGAGTCGGCGTTGAAAGAATGAAGAGTTAGCAATTTATGTCCACTGTCAAAAGTGTTAGAAGGGGAAGAAAAATATTGATTTAAAAGTTCTTCATCAACACTAGGTGATGAATTATGGGATGAATACCTTGGTAGAGTTGTCTAACCGTTTCAAGAAACTTCCAATCTTTGAATGAGTCGTCGTTTTAATTTTAGAGACTTCCAAACTTTGAACGTTTGAATTTTAGATAATGTTACACTTCAAAATTCATTTTTTGGTCGTCAGACAGCCGAGGTGCAGGCTAGTGTGTAATATTCACTGAATATATTGGCGCATGAACATCATAAAGTAAGGAACGGAAAAGTTCAACTTTTTGGTCAATACAAGATGCTCTCTCAATCACTGACCAATCAATATTATTAGCATCATCACAGTCGGTTAATATCCATTCCTCCAAAATAACGCCGTAGAAGGATTTAGATTAGATTTTAGATTTGACTTTAGGTGGAAGTAGTTTATCCGAATGGAAGATTAAATCGTGGTAAGAGAATACATTAGCAAGGCCCTGACCATGCTTGGAAGTCAAGAAGGGAAGAATTATAGTTAGGAAAATTTATGAGTAACCGTAAGGGGTAGAATTTGCATATCACACGCTTCAATTACACTTTAGTTTATTATCGCGATTATCGCCTTTATGCAAAAATGTATTAAAGTCACCCATCAAAATAGTATGATTATAGGTAGGCAGTAGTGATTCTAAGAGAGTTCAAAGGAAGGAAAATGGTTTTAGAAAGAGAGGGACTACAGAAAACTCAAAGTAAGATTTTAGCCTTTCAATTAGCAAATGCTCAGACGAATCAGCAGGAGGTGGTTGACATGACGAACTAACAATTTTAAAAGGAATGCAGGATCTAAGACAGATCGCCACGGCCGCACCATTCCTGGTAATGCGATCATTTCTAATTAGATGGAAGCCCAGATAGAGAATAAGAGGTAGAAGGCAGACAGGCCTTGAGCCAAGATTCGAAAACTAAAATGGGGTGAATATTTTGGGATTCAAATGACGCAAGCATGTCAGGATAATGAGCCGGAATGCTTTGGGCATGTGAATAGCATTGTAGTTTTTCACATAGTGTGAGAAACAAGAACTTAAGAGTGACATTGAGTGGAATAGAAGCTGTTGTACTGTAATAACTTACGTCTGTAAGTGTCTCTTCACCCGAAGACAACGGTAGAAACAAATCACTAATATTTGAGGATTACTAAAATACTTTATATGCTAATTAATATAAAAATCAATATCTACATATAGTTAAAACCAAAATATACATCTTAAAACTTACTGTACATACTCTCTCCATAACCACCAGCAACATGAAAGAGAAAGCTTATAACAAAACATCAAGCTAAAATTACATCAAGGCAAAAAACCTTTTAACATAAAAATTACATATTATTGTTGTTTTTAATGTTCTCTTTAGCTGGTAGCATAATGTGCACTTATATTTTTTTACTGGTAGATAATTAAACACTGCAGCCATATATTTGGCTCAATTAAAAGAACAAAAATCTGATTGGTGCTCCGGTGTGGACTAACTTGTTAACATTTAGTTTTTAAAATGTATTACTAATTACAACAAAGAAAATGTTAGTCTTTCAAATACACGTTCTAGGTTAAAATATAAGTAGTTTCTTTCAGTACAATGTGTCACTTTACATAGAAAATAAACAAATAGTGCAATGATGAAAATTTAATTTATGACAACTTCTCCTTCTGGGACCCGAATCTTTAAACAATACACAAAAATCTGCTTCAGGTAGTGAACCAAAGTGTTTTCCTTGATATAAAAGAATGAAGACAAGTCAGTGCCTCTGTGCTCTGTGAGGCCAAGCAGGCAAAGGTTAACACCCTGTTTAACACTGATCATTTCAAATGTACCGTTTAGGTCAACTTGGTAAAAGGCTATGCCTATATTGGCTACGCTTATATATGAAATTTCCAGAAGCAAAATATCTGGGGAGATGGTATTTGGTACATAGGTTGTAGGTATATTTGCCTAGCATGAGCAAATACAACGAAAATTAAGTAAATAAATTAAAATTCTTCATTCTTGAACGAAAGACTGTTAACGTCATTGGTCAAATGTCAATTCTTTTTTTTGCAGTCTACCACCATTTCAAACAGGTTCTTCAGACAGAGAAGAAACAGGCGAAAGAAACTGGGTAGGTATCTTTCTATTTTTCCTGCACGTTGAGGTGAGGTGAGGCTTGATTCTTAAGACTCCTTTGTCTTATTGCAATATCAAACATAAAGTTAATATGTATTTTTCAACATTAGGTAAGGTAAGACAAACGAAAACAAAATCTTTTATTAAATAATTTGGTTACCTGTGTTGACTGCATCACTAACATATCCAACGGCTTCGTGTGTAATGTCAACAAAGGAATCGTTGTGACTAGTGTCTGCGTTGGAATTCTGAACATCACTTAATAATTTCGCTAGAGATTCGGATGCTGTTTGAAGATCTTCACTATTGTTGATAACGGCCTGAGGACGACACATAGTCTTTACACGCTTTAAAGCTTATAAATCTACTAGCCCGTTAAGTACCCGGAATTGCCCGGGTTAAACAACAATCGCTTTTTACAACGTCGTATAAGACGCGTGGGTCGTGTGAATTTTGAACTACATGGCATGGCACTACTAAAGTTTAGCGTCACTAGCGTTACTAAACATAATCAACATTAACAACCTGATCAACACTTCTACCGGCTTCTCTGGACGATAAAACATTGATTTTCTGTATTTCTTTTCTTTCATAAACCATATTCCTGTCCGGTCTAAATCTGGCCTGTCTAAAGTCCACTGCTGAACATAGACCTCTCTCAAAGCCGTGGTTCTGAGACACCTGCATCCGTTTCGTGTGGGTGTAGAAATGAAATAATAGCGCCCACCTTATCTGGGCATGGACGTCGTCGCAGACGACTAATGGCCAAAAAAATTTAACTTCTGCACTTACTATCGTTTATAAGAGAAACCATCAGAGAGAGAGAGATGAATATCTGGTTAACAATACAGTCACAACAACAATAAAACAGTTTGAAAATTATAATTTAACTTGTGGTATACTCCTCCTCCTCTGTCTAGGAGTCGTTTGGGTAGGTATTGCAGTCGCCAAACATTAGTGCAATTACTGTAGTGTTTCTGTTTGAAAGATTTGAAGTTTGATAGAGAGCCAGTATAATTACGAGCTGTGAGGAATTCCATCATATTCCATCAACCAACGAAAATTACGACTTATTCTAAATTTTACACTTTATTTATCATTATTTACTAAAAAGGGACACAGCTTGGAAGTTGGACGTAGTATGTCTGAATTTTTATAACGTAACGTGAAAACTAGTTATTTTAAGTTTCCGGGGATGAACCTCCACTACTAATCCATAAATGCATTTGGCAGGAGGTAAGTTGTCCTCTTTGACCTTTGACTACGTCACCTTCTTCCAATTCTGGAGATTGGGTCTTCCATTCACATTCCCTTTGAAAGAAATGTATTGATTATTCTTGCAACGCCTGCAGAACTGTTGTGCCATTCACTGAGTAACCTGCCAACGACGTAAGCTACTGGTTTGCACTTGTTCATAATTATGATCAGAAGCCATTAGTAAAATTTCACCTAACTAAAAGTGGCCTGGTGTCAACGGTACAAGATTATTAGGGTCGGCACTAAGCTGAGACAGCGGTCGTGAAATGAAACAAGCCTCAATTTGGGATAAGACGGTAGCGAGCTCTTCATATGTGCGTCGTATCACTTAGAGCAAGTCTCAGGCGATGTTTTGTACTTTTTATTCCGGCACAATCCACCGTAATTTGAAGCATGGGGGAGGAATAAAGAGCCATTCGATCCCATAATTCGTGACAAATCTCTTAAACGCGGTCAGGAACCCTTCAGAGATGAGGTCCACAGCGTCTACAGAGGTAGACAGCTTCAATGTATACAGCTCTCGTGGCCATTCATATGAAAAGGCAAACGTAACCTTTGTACGACTTGTGTCCGCGTCCTTTTGACACTCTAATATTTATACAAACGTGATTATGTTTCAGTAAGCTAGTGATGTCCTCGCGAAACGGGTGTCGCTGGTGCAGTCGAATGCAACAGGTGCACACAACATGCATGAAGTGCAGCAGTGATATTAAGATGTTTTATTTTTTAATCTTATGATTAAGCCTTCTACAATAGGCTACTACTCTAATTAACTTTTTAAGCGTACAAAATTTAGATAACATGTAAATTTATTATGATATTATGACAACGTTGTTAATTTTCACTGTAGCACCTGGCTATAGTTCCACCACTAGAGCTTCGAATTAATACTGCTGTATGATTAATCAGTTTTTGGTACCGCAATTTCAAGAGTATCGTGGGCGCAACATTAGGACTCACATACAGCCAGAATCTCAATGTCTAAGTTAAGGGAGATTTTCCCTGGAAAATTAATCAGCAAGTACGGAGACATTCCATGGCCACCGATATGACACCGTGTGATTTTTTCTTGTGGGGTTACTTCAAGTTTAAAGTGTACTGTAATAATCCTCGCACCATATCTGGCCTTCAAGAAAACATTCGGCGTGAAATCGCTGCAATCAGCCCGGCGGTTTGTTCGCGCGTATTTGCCAATATGAGCAACTATGTGGTACTATTACGTGTACAAAACACAGTCGAGATACTCTCGCGGATTATGAATCCGGTGTGTACTGTTGTACAGGTGTGACAATTATTTCATAAAACACTGGATTTACTACAACCAAAATTTTTTAAAATTAGTAAAAAAATATTATTTTTCAGTAACAAACCGTGGACTAAGTATCTGAATAGAATTAAGAAATAGCATCTTCTGGTCTTAGAATCTATAATAAGTATATTAATAATATATAGATAATCCATTAGACTGAAATAAGGTTAAATAATAATATTGCCACTCACCTGTAAAGTGTCAATTAAATATACACCATAACTATACATCTCCATATAATTCTTTGGATTAATTTTAAGATTTATTGCTCCTGAAATGTAAGAACATTTATAACTCTGTACTTTAGAAATTAAATAAAACACTAGAAAAATTTTATTGTCAAGAAGAGTTTACGGATACCTTTTTTATCACTGATTTTCAAGAGAACTTCAGATAACTTGTTTGCAGCATCAATTATATCACAGTCATTACGAAATTTCATTTTAATACATTGTGTTGCTTCATACAGAGTCCACGGTGGAGGCATTTTAGAAAAACTTAAATGATCTTTCTGCAAAACCTGTGTTAATACTTCTTCCATTATTTGTATAAATCTTGAGACCCATTCATCACATCTCGTTATTAAATGGTCTTCCATAGCTTGGCTGGTAACTTCAAACATAAAGTTTTTATTATTTTCAAATTCCTCATTCGGACAAGATAGAGCAGAAGCTTTTTTCGCATTCTTACTAGATTCACTTTCAGAATCATTTTTACTGACTGTATTGGGTATTACGCCAGATGTCGAAGTTTCTTCTATTATTACATTATCAGTAACGTCATTGGTATTTCCAAAATTATTAGACAGAACCTGAGGTAAACACTTTTTTGCAAGTTCTGAATTATCATCGTGTTTAAGTTTTTTGTTACATGATGCACTATCAGGAGAATGTTGTGACCCATTAATTTCTTTTTCATGTAAAACATCAGTACTTTGCACAAGACACCTAGACCTTTTTCTACGCCATTTGAAATTTCTCTTTTCTGAATTATTATCGTTGGTTGCAGATTGATGGGATACAGATCTATTTAATCTAATTTCTTTTCTTTTTGGGGACACAATAGTAATTACTTTGTTGTCTATTTGTTCAGAATTAGTTGCAAACTCTGATTTACTTTCATAAGTAAAGGCCTGAATTAATTGTTCAGGACAAAAATCAGTTTGAACGCCAACATCAACTGAAGGTGTTACCTGTGTTGTATTGTTTGTTTGAATTCCTTTACTAATCATATTTGTTTTTAGATTTGTAGCTTTTTTAACTGGCGGTGAGGTTATCTTTTCAGATTTAATCAGATCTGAATTGATAGCATCTACAGGGTTATTTGGTATAGTAATTTTTATAAGACGTTCATTTGAAAACGGCAATTTTCTACTTTGAGTTTCGTTATCTGCAACACTAGTACTAAGAAACGATTTCATTTCATTAACAGTAAATATCGGTAAACTAGTGGCTTTTTCGTGACTTTGAAGTTCCTTATTATTGCATAAAAGTACCTTAAATTAAAAAGATACGACGTACCCACATCAAAAAAGAGATATTCAATATGAATATTAAAATAATTTTATAAATTTTTACTTACTATATGAAAATTTTCATCCACGAATTTCAAACAACAATCAAGTATAAAAGATTTCCCACTAGTATTCCCTAATGATGGATCTTTGGCTAAAAATACAAACGGATTATTAACCTGAATTACGTGAAAAATAACAAGGATTCTTATACTTCTATCAATACAAAACGAGCCAAACAATTTAACTTAAAAAAGAAATTAATCACAAAACTTGTTTGAGTTGAATTGAGTAATTTCAACATGTTATCCGTGAAATTATGTTTCAGGCTAGGAATTAGATGTTATTTCTTTGAGCTGACGGATGACCGACATACTTTAATTTAATAAATCTTATTTTAAGTGATTGTGTCTTCATAATTTTTTAATAAATCTGTGCACGGTTGTTGATAGGATTTAGATTAAGTAAAGGCGACCGCTCTGATCCGTCCAACTACAGGCCTATTGCCATCACCCCCTTGTTATCTAAAATAATGGAGTCACTCATCAACACCCAGCTCCTGAGGTACCTGGAGGAACACCAGCTGATCAGTGACCGACAGTACGGTTTCCGTCGCGGACGATCAGCTGGTGATCTTCTAGTTCACCTGACTCACCGATGGGCAGAAGCAGTTGAGTCTAAGGGGGAGGCTTTGGCGGTTAGTCTGGACGTAGCGAAAGCATTTGATAGGGTTTGATAAGCGCTTATAAAGCGCTTCTTTCAAAGCTTTCATCTTACGGGGTTCCTGAGAGATTGTGCAACTGGGTCACCAGCTTCCTCACGGATCGGAGGATCAAGGTTGTTGTCGACGGTGCATGCTCGGACCCCAAACCCGTGAATGCTGGTGTTCCACAAGGCTGTGTGCTATCTCCCACTCTGTTCCTTCTGCATATCAACGACATGCTACAAATCAGTAGCATTCATTGCTATGCAGACGACAGCACGGGTGATGCCCTATATACAGGCCGTGCGAATATTTCTCGGGAACACGTTACGAGTGCCGGAACAAACTTGTGTCTGAAGTCGAGACCTTGTTATTCAAAGTCTCGGATTGGGGTCGACGTAATTTGGTCCTATTCAACCCCAAAAAGACACAGGTTTGCGCGTTCACCGCTAAAAAGAATCCCTTTGTCGTTTCTCCTCTTTTTGAGAACATTCCCCTTATTGGCTCAGCCAGTAGCGGAATCCTTGGCGTTGACATATCAAGCGACGTTCAGTTCCGTGGTCACTTGGAGGGAAAGGCCAAATTGGCCTCCAAAAAGCTTGGTGTGCTCTGTAGAGCGGGACAGTATTTCATGCCGGTCCACCGTTTGCAACTTTATAAGGCGCAAGTTCGGCCCCACATGGAATACTGTTCTCATCTCTGGGCAGGGGCACCCCAGTACCAACTCCTTCCATTTGACCGCATCCAACGTCGAGCGACTCGAATTGTCGGCGACCAAGCTCTCTCTGATCGGCTTGATCCTTTGGCCTTGCGAAGAGATGTTGCCTCTCTTTGCATTTTTTACAAAATTTTCCACAGGGAATGTTCTGAAGCCTTTAAATTTTGGCCGTGTCAAAACAATATATTTTTTTTAAATGACATGAGAAGGGTTATGGAACAAGTATTTGTATGGACAAGAAATAAAAATATAATAACCCAACCCTATGAGAATATACATAAATACTAATGATGATATAAAAATTATCGCTTTGGATTTTCTACATATGTACTATTTATTTCTGTAAAATAGACTACTCAACACAGAATAAAGTGCAACAGCAGGAGCAAAGGAATCGGAAGTTGTCAACTTGCGCAGGACTTATTACAGTGTCGCAAGTGTACACGCAAACACAAAGACACTCACTTATATTGACCTTACTGTACCCGATGTAAAGCTTATACGATAATAACGGAGGAAGAGTCAGATACAGAAGGTAACTCGATACCAACAGACGAAAAAGAATTGAAAAAAATATTGATTTAGCATTGCAATTATTTTATTATTAATTGTTTTAGACATGATTATTTATTGACTATAGAATAAATTTTTGAACAAAATAAATTCATTTACCAACTGCGGCTATTCCTGCTCGTATGTTTTGTGAGAGAAAACACATGGCACGACGTGCATTGTTCATTGCTCGAAAATTTGAACTTCTACTTGCATTTCGAATCTCTGCTATTACATGTTGGGGCACCATTAGGCGACATTGTTGATCTAAAAAATTTTTAAAAAAAAATTTAAATGTTTAAAACATTTCAATTATTTTTACTTGTCAAACAATATACAATCAACATAATACCTAAAAGAAAATATATAAATAAAAGCCAACCAGACGGAAGCCTTCGACAGAGGTGGTCAGACTGCTGTGGGATAGGGGTGAAAAAAAAAACCGAAGAACGATTAGGGTGGTACATATAAGCACCACTTTTTAGCTATTTGAGCCTAAAGTACTCCGTCACGGAGTCCCAATCGTTGTCCAGCTTAGTGAGTATGGGCAAACTTTACAAGACATGCATACACCTTTTTTTATGAGGCAAGCGAGCAAGTGACTCGGCTTTCCAGCTTTAATATAAGCACATATTGGTTACATGTCGAAATACTTGTAAGTATATAAGCTTTGTTAATGTTGAGGGGTGGGGCAAGCAATTGAGATCCGTAGTCATTGCGATTTTCAAGGTTTCCCCATAGATTTTCCATAACCGCTACGCTAGGCAAGCGGATTAGTAAATTTTTCACACAAATGAGTTGCAAAAAGAGCAATGCGCTAATCAGAAGAGGCGACCGTTAACGCCGCGCGCAGACGTTCGTTCATAGCCTGCCAGCCTGATGTGTGATGAGGCCGAGAGGTGGCACCAACGGACGTTCTCCAACTCGAGATGATTACGCCGAAAATTCACGTGTAATTCTCGCGGTGATATCACACTGTTTTACATAATATACAGACAGCCGTTTTGGCCTCTCCAGGTTTTTTTTAATTATGGGAAAAGCAGCAAACGAGCAAGCGGTTCACCTGATGGTAAGCGATTGCCGTCGCCCACGTACATCTGCAACACCAGAGGTGCTGCAGGTGCGTTGCCGGTCTTTAAGGATATTTACGAGATGGGAGGGAAGAGGAGGGGAATAGGGAGGGGGTGAGGCCCTTCGGTTACCTCACTCACCGAACGAAACGCAGAGGCACAAGATGCCTGTACTTCACGCCGGTATTCTGCGAGGCCGTGGTACCAATTCGGTCGAGCCGGCCCATTCAAGCAGCAGCTAAAGCCGCCGCTTGGCTCTACCACGCTAAAATATTTGGGTGCATCACGAGCTCACTGAAAGAAAACTATTGAAGCCGAACTCGTTTTTAAAAAGATTGATAGTGATGGTGATGAGAAGTGTATAACCTTCGACAGGAACGTGTGAAACAGATAACAGATCATGGTCAAAGGGCAGTCGAGCTCCACAGACTATAGCAAAACCCGGATTAACTCGCAATAAGGTAACTGGTACAAGAGATAATAATAATTGACAACACATAGGTAAATACTTTTCGAGTGATAACTGACGATTCCTGTATTTAGTTTTCAAAGCCACCATATATGAAAATCTTTTTCACATAAATACGAAGTAACAAAGGGAATCAATATTTTCAAAGCTTCCGTACTCACGATGTCGTGTAAACCAAAATGGATCTAAATGTTGAGATAAAAATTCCAGTTAAAGTGTATTATCGGGCAACAAGTTTTATTTTCAATGAGACTCAACTGGTAACATGGCAGCTGCAAGAATATTTTCATCAAACGCATTGAGCACCCATCTTTTCAGAAAATCATTTTTTAAGAGATCAAGATAAAGATTATTCTTTATCTTGTTAGAAATCTAGAAATTAACTATTTTTATCGGTCAAAAAAATTTTCTATTCATCTCGCAATTCAAAAAGCCTTGTTAAAACTTTATCTCACGATAACCATCGCACTTCAACATTGAAAAGCAATGAATTGTTCTTAACACCTATTGCTTCGCAGATTGTGGAAAGTAACGTAACGGTCGGCTTTTAACAGCGTGTAGACATTTTTTGTTATGATTATTAACATTTCGTAAATAATCCTTTTTTTGGAAAGCGCGTGTCAGTGGAGAAAGCAGTGCGTCCATTCCACGTGAGGTATAATGTCTTTTAATTTTACTATCTCGCCACTGTACTTCCCGGTATCGCTTTCGCGCCTTTAGTACACACCGTAATGCATTTATCCCAGTCCAGGTTTTCGTTTTATATTGCTTCAGGGAATACGTTAAAGAGTTATTCGCAAGTTGCGAATTACTCTTTAACGACCAAGAACTGGTTTGCTAAAAAGCACATATTCTTTAATAGTCTCCACGCATTCATATAGAAAAAAAAACCAAATTTCAATGCGTCACTCGTAAAACTGATTGGCTAATTTATCTTTTTCAATTATTTGATTGTGATTATCAAAGGCCATTTCATAAATAGATTTCGATATTATATAGTTTGAAAGGTGTATCATTTTTAAACTTTTACTTCTTCCGGACTTATCATAACATTGACCAAATCAATGGCAGCCATAAAATCAGTCTTTCCACAATAGTGTGGGCTTAGATTCCCTCGCGACAGTACAATTGAGTAGGATTCATGAAGTGGTGCAGTCTCTTTATGACTTGATTTTTTTTCATATTTAGTTTAGTCTCAAATTTGCCCATTTTAACTTTTCCACTGTTACACATTTATTTAAATGAAGTTAAATATTGGGCGAATGATATAAGATCTTTATTTTATGTACTTGCCTCCCTGTGTTACTTCCCTAAAATATAATTGACATTGAAACTTAGCCTCGCGTCCTAGTTTTTATAACTAAGGCATTAAAAAAATGAACGTAGCGCATGTATCACGGGATGCTTATTTGACCAGTTCGTGCAAGTATAATGCAGGTTAAAATCACGGCTGTCTAGGCTAAACCTCGCCTAGACAGCCGTGATTTTAGACAGACAGTTTAGACTACTTGAAGTAAAGATTTATTTCATCTCTATCAAATGAACACTTGAGCCGATGTGTTTCATATGTGAAAAAGTATTCAGTAACGATGCCATGAAGTCTTCAAAAATAGAGGGCCCCTTATCAAGAGTATATGCTGACAAAAAAGTAAGCCCTTGTCATTCTTTCAAGCACTTAAAGAGAAACTAAAGTAAAGGCCATTCACAAGATCGATGTTTGCGTCATTAGCTATGCAAGACGGTTTACGAGCTTCTTGTAATATATATTTAAAAACAGCGAAGTCGGGGAAACCCCACACAATTGGAGAGCAGCTTATTTTACCAGCCATTGCGGAGGTCCTCAACCATGTATTGCACAAGCCCGCACATGATATTATAAATAGAATTCCTTTGAGCATAACACACCGTACAGAGACGAATAGACGAGATTGATCGCGACCAACACACAGACCAACTGATTCTCTCTCCAGTTGGCCAAGACTACATTACCCAGCAATGAAGCTCTGTTGTTAGGATATGTTCGATATATTAAAAGAAACGCTTTTTGCTAGATTTTTCAGGCCATGGAACGTTTTTTACTGACAAAGCTATCTCATGGAAGAACATTGTTTCTGCTGCGACTGACTGCACCATCTATGGTTGATCATCATCATGCTTTTATAGCTCACTTAAAGAGATAACTGCTTAAGGTACTGGTCATTCACTGCGTGATGCACAGACTGCATTAAGTAGCAAAAAATCTGAGTCCTTGATTGCATCAGTCTTTACAATATGTTACAAATGCTGTCAACATATTCGAAGTAATTCTTTAAATTCGCACTTGCTTAGCAAGTGCTTTCAGCTATTTTTGAATCTGTGTTGGAGTTTTTCAAGAAATAGATTCGAATTTGAAATAAAATCTGTATAATAGTAAAACAGATATTTATTGTTTGTCTGATATCTTTGGTATGTTGAACAAAGTTAATTTGCAGGTGCAGGATAACGAACTCAAGTTGATTAAAACAATATCAATAAAATAGGCCTTTGTGGGTAAACTCATCCTTTATAAACAAAATGTGATCTGAAATTAATATTCAGTTTCCGCATTTGTCAAAATTACCAGAAATGCTTGAAGGCATGTTATTTTATCATATGTCACTCACTTGGACGCATTATACAAGGATTTTACTAAGAGGTTTGAGGATCTCTTCCATTTACAAATTCTTCATTGGATAATAAATCCGTACCATATCACAGCTATGGAAGAAGCCAATGTAAGAATGCAAGAAGTGTTGATTACCATCAGCACAGACGAAAAGCTTAAGAAGAAGTTCTGGTTGCAACGCAATATTTAAACACAGTATCCTGTATTGTGGAACATTGCTGAAAAATACCTTATCGCTTTTCCATCATCATACCTAGTCGAAAAACGCATATATATAGTATGATTACAAATATTTTGACAAAACAAAAAATTTTGAGGGATAATGCTGTTCGCGTCCGTGGGCTATAGCTCTAGATACCCACACGTGTCCCTTGGGTAGCGCCAAATGAACGGCACCATCTGGTGGTAGGTTTCGGCCGCGGCTTGTTACCACCCTCTTGGCAAAGCCTTGCCGCCAAGTGATTTTTATCGCGTTTCGGCATGATGCCATGAGTAGCCATCTTGGAAGGGGAGTCTAGGCAGTTGCATGGTGGAGCGAACCGGTTCCGGTACTGCTTGGTGTCTGTACTGGGTGACTGTTCGAGGAGGGTAGCGGGATCCTAAGCACGGTCTTCCGCTGGCCGACCGCAGGTAGTAGGGGACCCAACTAGTAGGTTAGCCACCTATGAAAGGCTGCCCCGCCAACTCGCGAAAAATCCCAGGATGCGCCATCGTGCTGGTTGGAGACCAGATGCGAGGGCCCGGTGAACATCTTTGGGGGGGTTAGGGCGTCCCCGCGCGCTCCAGACCAGTCTCCCATCAGTGCAGCACTATGATTGTGCCGCTTGGTATTCGTTTTAGCTATGCCTCGCCTAACTGTCCCCTTTCTGTCTGTCTGTTCATCAAAAATAATAATGAAAAAAGTTAAAAATAAGAAACTGGTTAAACAGCGGTTGCACTCCCTTGCACTAAAAGTGCACCTCTCCAACATCCGAGGTCTGCACTCCAATCTCGTTCCAGTCCATCACCACCTTGAGACTGAAAAACCACATCTGATGTTCCTCACGGAGACGCAAATCAGATGTCCAGCTGATGCAGCATACTTGCACTTCCCAGGTTACACCCTGGAACACAACTTCAAATCTCGGGCTGGCACCTGCGTGTATGCTCGCGATGACATCTGCTGTCGACGTCTCCGTAACCTAGAGCATTCCAGTTTTTCCGTATTGTGGGTTCTGGTGAACACTGGCTTGGAGCAGATACTCTATGCCAGTGTTTATCGGTCGCATACCGACAACATGGAGACGACCAGGCTCTTTCAGTATCCACCTGACTCTGCGGAAAAAGCTCAGCTCAGGTACCCGTCAGCGCAGCTAGTTGTTCTGGGGGACTTCATCAGGAGTGGCTATACCCATACCTAAACATTGACCATGCCGGGAGATTAGCATACGCATTTGCTCTACCGCTAGGTCTCTCCCAAGTGGTAGCTGGCGCTACTCGGATACCTGATATTGATGGCCACACGGCCAATTGCTTGGACCTTTTGATGACAACTGATCCAGACCGATATCAAGTTGCAGTCTCCTCCCCGTTAAGTACTCCTCCGACCACTGTCTGGTGAAATCTGTGTCTGTCTACTCGCCACCTGAACCCGAACACAAGGGGACTAGGCGTGTATGGCGATACAAGTCAGCTGATTGGGATGAGATGCGGCATTTCTTTGCATCCTACCCATGGCAGCACTTATGCTTCTCTTCAGACGACCCGGCGTGCTGCGCGGATGCTGTTTCTGGAGTGATATATCAGGCTATGGAATATTTTGTTCCATATTCTGATATCTCACTCCATGTGAGAGCCCGCCCTTGGTTCAACTCTGAGTGTGATAGTGCCGAAGCACTTAAGCACTTAGCTTACCAGGAGTGGGCGGATGCTCGAGCCCGCAAAGCGCCGAATGTCCCGAAACTGAAAAGAGCCTTCAATAGTGCTGCCAAGTCCTGCAAACGTGCCCTCCGCAAAGCCCGCTTCGACCATATTGGCCGTATTGGAGCCAAACTAGCGTCTTACCCATCCGGGAGTAAAGCTTTCTGGTCTCTTGCCAAATCGGTCGAAGCCAATTTCTGTCTTCTTTCCCGCCATTGCAGAAGTCTGATGGCTCATTAGTTCACACCGCCAAAGAGAAAGCAGACATGTTTGCCTCTCTATTTGCGAATAATTCACAACTAGATGCAGCTGATAACTGCCCACCTTTGCTACCTCGTTGTGACTCTGCAATGCCTGAGGTACACATTCGGCAAAAAGAGGTACTCAAAATACTCAGAACTCTAGATGTGAATAAGGCTAGTGGGCCTGACGGCATTCCTGCCATTGTCTTGCGGTCATGTGCGCCTGAGTTGTCTCCTGTTCTGACTCGCCTCTATCGCTTATCCCTGAGGACTGGTCAAGTTCCGAAGTCCTGGAAGATTGCCAATGTCCAACCTGTACCTAAGAATGGAAGTCGTGCCGACCCTGCCAACTACCGACCTATCGCAATCACCTCCATACTCTGGAAGGTTATGGAGCGTGTTTTAAACAACCGCCTCCTTGCATACCTGGAGGACAACGATCTCCTCAGTGACCGTCAATTCGGGTTTCGTCGAGGCCGATCTACTGGGGATCTTCTTGTGTATGCTATTCACCTCTGGAGCGAAGCCATTGAGTGACACGGTGAAGCTCTTGCCGTGTCTCTTGATATCTCTAAGGCTTTCGACAGGGTCTGGCACGCAAGTCTCATTGGCAAGCTTCCGGCATATGGTATTGCTCCCGAGCTTTGCATCTGGATCGAGGATTTCCTGAGGAACAGATCGATTCGGGTTGTCGTTAATGGCGCCTCGTCCGATCTCCATGATATTAATTCCGGTGTGCCTCAGGGGTCTGTGCTCTCCGCGACTCTTTTTTTGCTGCACATCAACGACCTGCTGGTAACACCCGATATCTTTGGGTATGCAGATGACAGCACAGTCTCGGAGAGATACTTGTCCGATGCGAAGTCTGGGGCAAAAGTCCAGTCTTTCAGAGAATCGATGATTGAGGGGGTGAACTCGACTTTGGAGGCTGTTTCCCAATGGGGTGATGCCAATTTGGTCGAGTTTAACCCCTCTTAAACACAGACTTGTCTTTTTTCGGCGAAACGGAGTCCATTCCAACTGACTCCGACTTTCCGGAATGTCCCCGTTCCGGTAAATGACCGTCTTGAGCTCTTAGGTCTAGATCTCTCTTCTAACCTAAATTTCGGTCGTTACATCGAGTCCATAGCAAACACTGCTGCCAAAAAACTTAGTATCCTCTCGGGGGTGAGACGGTACTTCACATCGGAGCAGCTCTTAAATCTATACAAAGCTCAAGTCCGCTCTTGCATGGAATACTGTTCCCACCTCTGGGATGGTTCGGCTAAACATCAGCTTGATGCTTTAGACTCGTTGGAGCGCCGAGCGAAGAGGATCATAGGCAGTGACTCACTAGTAGAGGCAAAACTTCAAAGCCTCGAACACCGTAGACGAGTGGCCTGCCTCTCGGTTTTTTATCGAATTCATTTCGGAGAGTGTGCGGAGGTTTTGCATAACCTAATACCCCCTTCCCCTTTCCATCACCGAACGACTAGACGCGGCGAGAAGTTCCACCCTTATGTTGTAGACATTCCTCCATTACGCACGAGGCGGTTTGCCTCTTCTTTCTTGGTGCGGACGGCTAAGGAGTGGAACTCTCTGCCGAGGTCGGTTTTTCCGGAGGCCTATAACCCGGATATCTTCAATGCCAAAGTGAACAGACATCTAGGCAAGCGTGTACCATCCTAGGCCTCATCTTCGCTTTCCATCGGGCAAGATTGAGGTCAAACGCAGGCCTATTTTTTCATAAAAAAAAAAACCGTTTTAAAATCAACGAACGCGGAGATTTAAGGCTGCAACTCACCAATATTGAACCGGAATTAGCTAGATTGGTAGAAAGTCACTGGGTTCATCAATGACAGTGAATTTTTTATTTTTTTACCTTTACTTTGCTATTTTATTTATTTATTTATTTAATCTTTGTCCACAAAGTGGTAAACATGGTGGACTTAATCCCTAGAGGCATTCTCTCCCAGTCAATCATTAGGCTAAACAGAGATAAACACATAATGGAGGCGGTACGGCTAAACAAAATAAAACAAGTAAAAAGATATAAATATGAAAATATATACTAACACAAATAGGTAGATACATACAAACATATAGATATGTATATATATTAGTATATATATATATATATATATATATATATACATACAACATATACAAATATACCATATACATATAGAAAGATGAATTAAAATACTAAAATACAAACAAATATGTATGTCAGGATAAACAACTAAAACGACACAATGATTATCAGTAACACTAGTACAGACTTGCGACATCTTTGTAGTGTTTCCGGATTTTTGTTTTAAAGGCAAACTCGAGTTTTTAATGTCATGAGGGATTTCCTTAGACTTAGAGAAGTAACCAGTACGGTGTAAAGGCGTCAGCAACTTGAGACCGGAGACAACAGTTATGAGAATCTCACAGGTATTGAAAATTAGATTTCAAGTACTCAGGAACAAAAAAGCTAGTAAAATATCATGGTCGACGGCATTAAACGATGCCTTAGAATGTTCCATACCGTCTCGGATATTATCAGTCACCTTTAGAAGTGCAGTAGTTGTACTGTGACCAGGTCGAAAACCAGACTGATATGGAGAGAGAATATTATTTTTAAAGATGAAAACAGAGATCTGCTTATGTGCCGTAGCTTCTAAAACCTTAGAAATGGTAAAATAGAAATTGGCCTAAAATGGGAGAAAAGCCTGAAGTCAGTCGATTTATGAAAAGGAATAACAAAGGCTTTACGCCAAAATGTTGGGAATGTCCGGACTGCAGCGAAAAATTGATGATGTGAGTTATTATGGGTAGAATAGAATCAATCACACGTAAAACCATTGCCCTACTCTCATCATCACATCCCTCGGCATTGGATTTTATAGTGAAAAGTGTTTGCCGTATCTCTTTTTCAACAACAGGAGAAAAAGTGAAGGTTTCAACTGAATAATGAGGCAAGGAAGTTAAAAATGAGACAGCGTTCGCTCTAGAACTATGCGACATTATTTCTGCTGATAAGAAACGTTTGAAATCGTCAGGTGAAAAAGAGGTACTAGTAGTATCTAGATGTGTTTTCCCATACCCAAGAGTATTGAGAAACTTCCATATATCAGCCGAAGATAAACATAGCAGTTGTTCATGGAAATAGCGGCGTTTAGCTGCTCAAACCATTTGGTTGCACCGATTTTTTGCAACCTTATATGCTTGCCACTTTTGATCAAAACGATGCTTTTTGAAAACTCTAAATGCTCTATCGCGCCTTGTCATAGCCATTCTTACACCAACTGTAATTCAAGGAACAGGAGGGCGCTTGAATCGGACGGCACGCTTATGAGCATATTTAACAAACAACTTTAATAAGTTACTGTTTAAGAAATTAACTTTATCGTCAACAGTGGACGCATTGAATGAAAAAGGAGACCAGTCAATGGCATCAGCATCCTGTTTGAGCTTTTCCAAACTCCAACAATCGAGTTTAGCGAAACTACAAATACTAATGAAGGCTTGGGAGACTTTAATTTATATGAAAGAGTAGTTCAAGCCGTGATAAAACCAGAAGCAGGGAATTGGCCATAATTGGCTACATCCTCAACGGAAGAAACCGTTATAAGGTCGATACAGGTGTCCGTAGAATCTTTATTATGATAAGTAGCATTTAGAGGCACAAAATATGCATCACCATGATCGACCTCAATTTATGTGATTTGAGAGAGGACCCTGAAAGGTCAGTGTTAAAGTCAATGTAAAGTAAATGTGTGTACACTGAACAGAATGGTGACAAATTATTTTCCAAATCGGAGAAGTAGTCCACTTTAGGCGGACAATATTTTAATGTGTTTTTCAAAAAATAATCACCTATTATAACAATTATAAGTATTTTTACGTAATATGTATTAATAGTTATTAATTACACTTGATATGTATTGAATTTTATGTTTATTTATTTTGTTAAATATTGATGAGAAAATGATGTCAAGTTCACGCAAAGTGTTTAAATTGGTAAGTATATTGTATTAATAGGAAAAAACTAGAGATAGGATTTTTAAAGTAATTTGGCTATGGGGGTCTGGGGTATCACTTCATTTTGGAAAAGTGGCCAAAATAGTTTGGAAATCCCTGATCTAGCTCGAAGTGTTCATAAAAATTAATATTTGTAAACTTGTAAGAATTTTAATAAGGGAGACAAGATATCTCATCTGCAGAGGGAGCATAGGGCAAATCGGCATCCTTCCTAGTAAGATCTGAAGAAATACTAAAAAAAGCTCTGAATCACAATACTAAAAACATTGAAATGAATCTCTGTCTTCACCCTCCTATTTCATACTGATATAAATTATTTTGTTAAGTATTCTTTCTACCCCATCAACCAGTAATGAACAATCACGGGTGTTCATTACTGGTTGAAGGGTGAACTCGACCAAGAAGGTGCTAACAAAGAGAGATATCGAATTAAAAAAATGATACATTCCCCTTACACTTACATCCAAACCAATGAGCATGTAACTTACCCGAATTTAATAAAATTTTTACAAATCGATGGTGATTTATCAAAACATTTGCATCCGGTACAATATACCAAAAATCCGCATGAATAGAATGTTTGGCAATATTTCTTAGGCCTGTTAAATTAAACTTTATCTTAGATACTGTCTCATGAACTTCTTTCTGAAATAAAATAAACATTATGAAGTAAAACATCTCAAATAAACTATAAAGCTAGCTCAGGTACCAGGCGCGTTAAAGGTTAGAGGTCGCACCCATGCTTGCACTTCTAAGATTAGTTTTAATGGAGTATGCATTGCTAAGCGTTTTTGAGATATGGGCACTATTGCATTAGCAATAGTTAATTCAGACTTAGATTACATGCAACTCTGACAATTTGAACTGAAATACGTGGGGTATTTCAGTTCAAATTCCCGCAATGGAACAGCACGACTTAGGCTCTGTTATCTTAAAATTAGGACTTTCGCCACGGAATATATTCCGTAAAGGCAGTAAAAAATATATATTTTCGTCTAAGTCTTTTCATGTAGGCGCCAACAAAAACCAGCATGGTATTCGTGAAAGATTTGCCCACAATTAACAGCGAACCAACACAAGTTTTAAATGTAAATTGTTTACATTTTTAACTAGGTGCAACTCTATTAACCATTCAGTTCAGTAGAATAGAATTTCTACTGCTTCAACACATTACGAAATAATTCGCTTTAAGCTTAGTTAACTTAAGAGTTATTTACTTACGGTAAATATTGAATTTTCAGAATCTTCAAGGCCTTTAGTATCAGATGTAGACTTTCTTCTTTCATTAGTAAATCTGGGGTCTGAAAAATTTACTTCATGAAAATAGCTGTATACCTGTATTGAAAAAATACTTTATGATTATACTTACTTGTAGAATCATGTTCTTGCTCGTCTGTATTATTGATAGAATTTGTATGCCTTTTTGAAGACAGTAATTGCCTTAAATCGTTTTTAAAGGAATGTCTATTTTTATGAAATAAATTTCTAAGGGCAATATTATTATGAGTCCCAGTGTGAAATTTTTCATTGCCACTTTTTGATCCTTTGTCTGCAATCTCATTACGCCAATTACCAAAACGTTTGTTTAGAGGAACTGAAGTTGTTTGTACATATCTTAATTCATTTTCTTCTGTTGTATTAGAAAGTATGTTACTTGTAGATTGATTTTGACTAATCAAATTAGGATGGGTTTTTGCAAGTAGAAGTTGAGGAGCCACAGGGACATTCCATATATTAGGGTTCAATCCTGATGTCATATGACCCACATGATTTATAGGGTTCAACTGATTACAACAACACTGAACTCCAGCAAATGGCGGAATTAAATGGGATTTATTATTACTCATTATAGTATTCGAATTACCAAAATTTTTTTATTTGTCAGTATATGTATTAAATGGAGAAGGTTTACTTAAATGATCTTGGCGTGGATCTTTTGGCTCTGGACAGCCTTCAATTCGTACTCCAGAATTCTCTATAATTTTTGTTGTCTTCTTAGCTTTTTCAATCTAAAATAAAAATGCAGTTGTATAAACTAACCAACTCAACAAAGGTAACATTTAACCAACACAGATTAATTACAATTAATTTATTTGTTAAAATATGATATTATGTATATATTTTCAATTCTATAAACTCCACTAATTCTACCTTTCAAAGACATAAAACCTCCTAAGAAATGTAGACAATAGAGGTGCTATTGTTGGGACACAATACTATCGGGCCAAAGGTTACTTCATACCACAGAACAGAACGACAAAAAAGATCGATATTTAGAAGAAGTTAAAAGTGTTAGAGAAAGTAGTAACTAGAAACAAATTCTAAATGAAACCTGTTATTTTCATAATTTACATTAGGTAAGTAACCAGTACTTGGCGTGGCCAGTACAATTAGTAGATAGCTGATAATATTGAGAAGTCAAGCTCTGTCTATGATTATACTCAACTAACTAAGATGAAACATACTGTAATGAATCCCTGATAATGTTTTGTCAACTAAAGTCAAATGAAATAATGTTTATAAATTACCATTCAAAGTTAACGAAACTCTATAAAAATAAGAGATCGTTTTGGGAATATTCTGGAGTAAACGAAAATAAAAAAGACATTCGAATTTCGGGACTATATAAGAAGCACTGAACCACGCTTAGCTCAATTTCTCGAAGAGAAGGAAGAGAATAAAGAAGAAAACATGAGTAAAACGACCAGTGTAGGAAAAGAGGTTTGGGTACTGGCAGGAAAACTCTGGAAGATCACGTGTGTCAGATAGCACAACGAGGATGAAACTCTTGGTAAGTGGTCAAATAAATAGAAGAAGTAAGATACCGTCCTTTTATTCCAATCTCCCTGCACATAGCTCGTAACAACAGGTGTCAGAAGTGAGAATGGAAAATGCCGATCAGGCCTAGAAAAAATAAAGAAGGTGTGACTACTCGCGCTGCAGTTGCACAGCATCATCTAGAAGAGATTACGGCTAGCGGTTCAGTGCAGACCGCTCAGGGTGCAGCTCTGTTCGCAGCCGGTGAACTTGACATACTTCTGATAAAACTTCGCGTCGTGCAAGAGGAACAAATACGCCGTCAGGAGGAACTACTGCGCGTTTTGTCAGAGGACCAAGCGCGCCGCAAAAAACCACAAGAACCACGCCAAGAGGAACGAGCACGTCGGTAGGAGGAGGAACGGCGCGCTTTACAAGGAATGAAGCGCGCCGCCTAGTAGAACAAGCGCGCCGCCAAAAAGAACACGCACAACAAATGCGTGCCATCGGGTCAGTCAGGCGGTCCTACGAGCAATTACAAACAATACGGCGAGATGACCGTTGTAACCAAAGTTTGAGTGCCAAAGGTAACCTTCGCTACTATTAACAATTTTAAAGTCCAAAAAATTGACGAAACAGATCACAAAGAGGACAGCTTACAAATTCCAATTCGAAGCTGTAGTACGCGCAGATGGCTGAGTTGTAGCGCAAGCGCTAACGGCATCGATTTTAGGCCTGTGCAATAAGGGTTTTTCTGTGTAAGCTCTTGGGCAAAATACTACTAACTGATAGAAGTACTAGAGGCAAGATAGATATGGAGACAGCCATCTAGAACATGGCTACAAAGCTCAGCTTAAGAACTGCACTCAACGTAGCTCCAAAACACTGCAATAATGATTGAGAAGTTGCTACGCAAGGTTTATGGACCGGCTTATCGAATTTCTTGACTGTATTCTAATGCAGGCATTTGTGGACGGAATACGAGATTCTAAAGTGCGCGCTACCGTGAGGTTGGGTCATCATAAGTCTATGAAAAAAGCAGTAGCTCTTGCGCTGGAGGTAGAAACAGTTCGCCAAGATCCAAGACAAGTCCGAATAAGAAAAATACCACTTAATGAAGGAGCTAAATGTTTTCAAGGATTTGATGGATTATAATTATGCGAAAAGTTTAGGGTCGCCGAGAAGCGGACGTAGCTAATGGTAGTAGTGCAACACCAAAGATTCTGAGTGTTCAAACTCAGATGGAAGTAGCCTCCTTGTAGAAGGATTAGCCAATGGGACGCTTTGTCACCTGACTTTGGACACTGAAGCGTCGCGGAGTGTAATTGGCAGTAAACTATTTCCACAACTGGATTATAAACGAAAGTCTTATGTAGGGATTTTGAAAACTACTACTGGCTACTGCGGCCGGTCAGGGCATAGGTGGGTGAGGTAGGTGGGTAAAGATGGGTGACCAACTTTATTGGCATTAAGTAATTGTCGCTGATATACTAGATGACTGTATTATTGGTTTGGACTTCTTAAGAATCCACCACTTTGGCATCGATTTGGTACCAGTCTAGCATTAGATTGAACAGAGAAAATGTAAAAGGGTGCACAAAAATATTATGTTCATATATATATACTCGAATATTATACTTCGATACAATACTTATACATGACGGTACTTAGACATACATATAATTATAGTTGTTCATTATATAAAACACATTACACACTATACATACATATTTATATAACTATATATATATAAAATGCATACGTATACTAAGATGATTTATTATGTTATAAAAGAAAAAAAAATTCTTCAACTGTACTACTATTGCATCGCTAGGTAATAATCCCAAAGTAAACGCTTGAAAGTGCCTTTACTGGTGGCTGTGCGTATATTATTTGGCTGCTCGTTCCAGAGTCTGACAGCATGATGGGTAAAAGAATTGTGTAAGAAGCCGGTACGGCAGAAAGGGACATTAAGAGATGAATTATCCGCAGAACGGAGACTACGGTCGTGGGAGTCACCCTGATATTGAAATTTGCATTTCAGATATTCAGGGACAAACGGATCGTGTAAGATGGAGAATAAAGTACAAAGTATTCTAAAAAATGAAGCTGTGAGGAATTGGCCTCCGCCAAAAGATAACACGCAGGTTCGAGCATTTTTTGGTTTGAGCTCCTACTATCTTCGGTTTGAGAAAGGTTTCTCGAATATTGTGAAACATCTACACAAGTTGACGGAACAGAAGCGGTCTTTTGAATAGAACGAAGTATGCGATAATGCTTTTGAAGAATTGAAGAATTGAAGAAATGTCTATGCTAAAGTTCAATTCTTGGCTAGCTCGACGCTGAAGGGCTGACTATAAACTCTATAGTAGACACGGATGCAAGTAACACTGAGATAGGTGATCATTCTCAAGTTGAAGGTGACCAAGAAGTTGTTATCGCATACTTTAAGCAAGTCGCTTTTGAGACCGAAAAGAAACTATTGCATGACACGATGAGAATTATTAGCAATAGAGAAGACATTACAATTTTTAAAAAGTATTAGGTCGGAAATTCACAGACAGAACAGATTGCATGCGTAGTGTTTAACTGGCTTTTACAATTTTGAAACCCGGAAGGCATGTTGGATTGAAAAGATGCAAGGATGCAGGATACAAGAGGAATTGAAGAACTGGCAACGAACTTGACCAGTAACATGAAAGATAGCTATCACGGAGCATGGCCATTGACTACTCCTTCAACAAGCTTGGGAAGCAACCCTGGTGAGGTTGCGAACTAGAGCGCAAACGAAGGAAAGTCACGAAAGCCCTAAATAGGGCCATGAACACACCTACTCAAGAAGAATGGGACCTATATAAAAAGTCGAAGTCTGAGTATAAAAAATGCATTAGGTTTCGGAGAACCAAATGGTGGAAACCGGAGGCGCAAATTCTGTAGCAGCATAGAAACCTGTGATTAAAGCAAATCGGATAAGGAGAGTGTTAGCTCAGCCACCCACTTTAGGACCAAGAGCACTCCGACAATCTGATAACACCTACACCTCGTCGCCAAACGAGTATATTCCCTACCCTCCTACAGTGGGGAGAACATATTATCGTCAATAAACTAGATGTTCCTTTTAGGGCATGCCTGGCCACACAGATATGTGCCGAAGGTATGGAGATATGTCAAGAAGAGAAGCATTATCTTCTTTCTTTAACCAGGCAAAACCGGGCAAAACCAATTACACCGACGCCAAATCCTCAGACCAATTACTTTATACTTTATACTTTACTCTCTTAATTTATACTGAAAACGATGGAAAGGATCTGTGAACTGAGAGAGAACTGAGAGAGAACTGAGTGAGTCAGCGTTGGTTTACGAAACTGCATGCAAACCAACATGCATACAGCAAGGGCAAATTAACAGAATCGGCACTTCATCTGGTGGTTAGCCAAATTGAAGAGGCCTATAAAAATCATATATGTTGAGGGAACTTTTGACAAAATAATTTTTTCCAGTTTTGAGACTGCCCTCGCCAGACATGGCGTGGAACCGACCTTATCAGGCTGTATTAACACGCTTCGCACAAGAATAGCAAAGATTGAAGGCGAGTCACAAGTTGCTATTCTGTCCAAAGGCTGTCCATAGGGTGTATTATCACCGGTTCTATGGAACATGGTCATAAATGACCTCATTAAAAAGCTCAATGCAAGCCATTGATTCCACCTATACGATAGGCTATGCAAATGATCTAGCAATACTAATCACAAGTAAATCCGCTAGTGTAGTATGTGATCTTACTCAAACAGCACTACACATTGTAGAACGTTGGTGTAGAGAGTATAGATTATCAGCAAATCTATTTAAAACAGAAATTGTGATGTTCACTCACTAACGTGCGATGGACCCAGACTGTCTGGTACTGAACTGAAGCTGTCATCACAGATTAAATACCTTGCTATTATCTTGGACAGCAAACTGAACTGGAATAGCCACATTGATCACAAAATCAACAAGGCCAGCATTACGTTCTGGCAATGTAAAAGGATGACATGCAAGCACTGGCTTGTCACCAAAGATCATCCTGTGGCTGTACAAGATGATCATTTGTACAATGATCACATACGGTGCTCTAGTGTGGTGGACAAAAACCAAGCGCACCACAACTGCAAATTAACTTCAGCTATGTCAGAGACTAGCCTGTACAGCGCCCACAGGCTGCATGAGAACCACCACCACTGCAGCTCTGGAGACTATGGTGGGTCTGCCGCCGCTACACCTGCTAATACAGCAGGAGGCGGCGTTGGCTGCCATCAGGCTGAGGACGTTGAATCTATGGAAAGATTGCAGGGTCTCGCATACAATATACTTGAAGATCTGTTTGCAGAAATGCCGATCCTTCAGGCCATGTATGACAGAATCCCAAAACAATTTGTATTTGACAAAAAGTATAAAATTCAACTCCACGAAGACCATCGTACAGGTCTAGACTCGTGCGAGTTAAGAATTTTGACTGATGGATCCAAAACGAATTCAGGTACTGGCTCTGGGACTTTCACGAAAGATTTAAACATTATATATGTCAAGCTGAATGCTTGGGCATTATCCAGGCGGCTAATGCAATCGCCAGTAGGGAAGGAAGATATCACAATATTAGGATATTATCCGAGAGCCTGGCGGTTATACAGGCTCTCGACAGCAATGCTGTGACGTCAGGGCTCATATACGAATGCTACCAGCGCTTAAACGAGGTATGTCAATTCAACAATTTAATCCTACAATGGATAAAAGCACAGCGGTTCACAAGGTAATGACGAGTTTACCCGGAGCCGGTCTGGTTGGTGCCCTATAGGACCAGAACCCATCATCCCAATATCTTTTGGGCACGTTCGCACACAAATACGAAACCGCACTAGGAACCAGCATCCGCAACTATGGACAAACCAGGTAGAATGTAGACAGGCTAGGGAGGCCTTTCCAAGTAATAATCGCATAACCAAGATGCTACTACGCCTGAATGGGCCCCAAATTAGGATAGTAACTAGCACCATAACTGGACATAGGTATACATCTGTTTACTATAGGTGTTACAGACAGCCCTCTATGCCGAGCGTGTATGTAGAAGGAAGAAACGACGGCCCACGTCCTGTTGCAGTGTCCGACGGTCGTGGAATACAGGGCAAAGTACCTCGGCTCGCCGAGGTCACTCCCTGAGGTCACCGGTAACTTTAAGGGTTTACTGAGTTTCCTTGAGGAGCTCCATTGGCTCGAATAGATCAAATTCCTGCCCACACGCAAAATACGCCCACAGTCGTGGAGTTGCGGATCGCAGCCTGTCATAACATAACATAACATATACACTTCTGCTGAAAATTTGACAAAGAGTTGTGTCATTCCGCGAATGAATAATTTCTCATCAATATAATAAAGAAAAACGTTATAAATTTAGCATTTAAACTAATTTTAATTTAAAGAATTTAAACTATGCCCTATCTCATACATCTGCAACACCAGAGATACTGCACATGCGTTGCCGGCCTTTAGAGGATTTGGGAGATGGAAGGATAATTTCAAAACCGTAAATTATTCTTGACGGTTTGTCGATTTGTCGAATCAATTGGCGGCATATTCGACGCCTTTAAGAATATCGGTAAAATAAGAAAGATGCAATAAACTTACTGTTAAATATTACAGTTGTGAATGCATTAAGAATATATCAACTGGTATAAAAATGTAAATAGTTAACATTAAGAAAGAAATTATACTGGATATGTTATGTAAATATTGGAGAGAAGTCAAGGATCAGGCAAAATTATCTGTATATAAAATCTGCCCAAATAAACCATTCCTTTGATATTTTCATAAAACTCATTGAATAATTATGCTATGCCAGATGTACCTTCAAGCTATTGTTGATCTCAATATAAAGTCTGATTTTATTAGTTTAATTTAGTAACATAATTGTAATAAATAGATAACTAGTTTAATTTGTGACTCTAGCATCATCTATGTTGTATACTTACTATTTACATAAAATTAATTGAAAACTCAACCTTTCTCAGAATAAATACAAAAACATTGATAGGAATTAATACAATCAGAAACCTATCAATAAATTGAAAAAAAAAACACTACACTATCTATAGCCTTTTCCATTAAAACTTAAATTGATAGCCCGACGTAATAAGTCATATTTTTTTACTTTTACTTCTCTGGCCAATGTGGCCGACAACTCAAGGAGATGTTTGAAGTCTTCTTCAATTCACAGGCGTATGTTTTCCCCTTCAGTTTCTACAGAATAATTGTATATGGACTACCTGTGGTGTAGTGGCCTTAGTAGAAAGACGAGGTCTTTCTATGAAGGTCACATGTCTTAACATGTCAAACATAAAGTATGTCAAAATACTTCATTCTAAGTGTATCACAATAAAGAACACACTCTAATACATATCTTCCAAATGATAAACTTTCACTGACATCTCAGAGAATAACTAATTAAGCACAAAGGGAGGGGTAAGCAAGAGGGTTGGTCACCTCCCTCTTGTCGGTACTCCTTCCATTTTCATAATAATACATTAGGATACTAAACTTTTACTCAAAGTTATGAGTGAATGCACAGGCACTTACTTATCTTTACCTTTCTGCTGTATATGCTATAACGATAAAATCTATAAATAAGTTTCAATTTAAATGTGTAGTGTTTGCGTAATTACAAGAAATCATCATATGCAATAATGTTAGAACAAGGGTCAGGTCAGATGCAGTATCATAACCATAAGACACATTATAGCTAGACTCAAAAATTAATCTGTTTCAAAAATATGACTTCCCAAACCTAGGGACCACAGCTCAACACTAACTACTAAGCCATGCAGTAAACCTACATAAACTGAATGTATATTTTAATTACACCTAATTTTATCGCTTCAACCTTTAGTAGGTGTGTTATTGCAGTGATGGCACTGCTTTTTTCCACCAAGAGAAAATCAAGCGCTTCAATGGAACGAAAGTTGCAAGTAATGAACAGTTTAAAAGTTAACAAGTAAATCTAAAGGTATTGCAATTCTGTACTATTTTACCTCGAATTCACTTAAATTCCATGCTGCTTCTCATCAGGATGTGACTTGGATCTACATACAACCCAGGAATTGCCAACAGATGTAACCATATTGTTCTTTTGCATCTTTTTTCAACGACGTTGACAAAACAACATTAATACTAAACTGTGTTATTCATCATTTTGAACCGGCAACTGTTTTTAGCAATGTAAATTTTCACTACAAAACTTATAATAAACGTTATCCAGTAGCATTATTTGTAAAGCTGCAATGGTCAGTCATACTCTTTGGTTACAATGTTTAATTTAGTTAGTACTCTACTAGAAACTAGATTTTGTATAGTGATGTTCGTAGTCGATTATCCTTGAAATTATAATCGATTACAAAAATTAATCGTTACAAAATTTTGCAGCAGTAAAGTCTTTGAATGCACCCAAGAAAGATTTTATAAGAACCCACTATCATGGTGTGGTTTTTATAAATTGCACCTAAGTCGATGACTATCAATCTGTAGATAAAATACACGTGCAAGAAGTGAATTTTTATAGGTTATACAAACGTTTCTGAGTATTTTATTTCATGCTTAAACGACGTTCTGAATTAAAAAATTATGTAAGTAAAGTTCCGGGGAAAAAGTTTTTTCGTATTTTATATGTAAAAAGTTGCAGTACAAGAGATTGTACTGCAACTTTGATACTGTTTGTATCTGGCTGGTTTTGATACATTAAATTAATGTAAATTTAAAAACGAAAATAAAAAAAATAAAACCCGTTTTGCGCCATTTTTCTATTGTTTTCTGTCCGCCAAAGTAAGTAAATCTAACGAAGAAATTCGATTTATTTTGAAGTTTTATTACAAAAAAGGGAATAATGCGACACAAGCCGCTAAAAGCTTGATCACTGGTGATGAAAAGTGGATTACCTACGACACGAACGTGCGAACAACATCATGGTCAAAAGGTACTCAAGCTCCACAGACTATAGCGAAACCCGGATTAACTCGCAATAAGGTGTTGCTGTGTGTATGATATTACTCTAACAAGAAATCGAGTAAAAACGGCCGGAATTTATCAACAGAAAAGGCCACACCCTTTTCATCGTGATAACGCCAAACCACGCACATCTTTAACCACTCAGCAAATATTGAGGGAGCTTGGTTGGGCGTTAATGCATCCACCATATAGCCCTGACCTTGCATACTCAGATTTCCACGTGTTTCGGTCGGTGTTAGGTTAACATCAAGAAACGACTGTCAAAACTTCTGGTCGCAGTTTTTTGATCAGAAGTCCCGAAATTTTACAGCAATGGGATTATGTCACTACTACACAATGGCACATATATATTATTATCAAATGTGAATAATAAAAAATACCTAGAATTGTATATGAAACATGAAAAACTTTTTGCCTGACCTATTATGTACGTTTACACACAACTATGCATAATGTGCTGTATACCAAGCCCTAACATTAGTACTATGCAGTATACGATTTACTAGCTATACATTTATACTCATACATTTATACATAGAAAATGTAACCCGTAACCGCAACCATTTTTTTCCGTTCGCCATATTAATATTAGAGATTCACGAGATTCCTATTAATACCTTTTCTAACTTGATTTCTTCCAGTTTTCTATTTCATCTTCTTGTTCGTTGTCCTTGTTTGAGTGCCGAGGTGGAAATGATGATACGGTTTTTTTTAGGGGTGGATGGAAAATGCATTAAGCATACCCGCTGCTGGCCGAGAGGCCACCCAACGGGTTATGTCGGACTCGGATCTCGGAAGGAGATATCTACCCACTTAAAACCATCCACGTTGCTGTTGGCCCGGAGGGCTTTACAGCTTCATCTAAAGAGACTTGTGAGAGCGGATGTCCGCAAGTTGAAAAAAGGGTCGACGATGGCTACTGAAAACGAAAGAAAAACTTCCAAGATGAGGGGAGGGGTTAGGCCCCAACAGGGAGGTGAAAACCTCTTCTGGGATCGCCTTATTATATAACATCAGTGACGACCTCTGCCTCGAGGAATTCTCGTGCGGGTCGTGAAGTACTGGCGACGAAGTCTATCCCGCTATTTTATCCGTAGAACCTGGCTAGTGTGGGTGCTTGTGCTAGTGTGCGTGGCCTCATACGCGTTATTAATTTTGGTGATTTTGTCAACATCGTCTATGATGACGTTTTTGGGACGCCGCAAGTGGAGTGTTGTATCGCGCGCAGGTTTGTTAATACCCAGCGCTGCCACTAACGGGTTTGGGTGTGTTTTAATTCTCTCGAAGTACTTAGAGAAGAATTTTTAAAAAGGGCTGCCATGGTAGGCATTTGGAGGTCGCAGTGTAAGTTTACACTCCGCATGTATAGGGGTGCAGCGGTTACTCGGCGCATAAAGCGGTTCGATCCGCTTCAAGTACGTTTAGCCGTGCTTTAGGAACATGCGCGAATACAATGCTGGCGTACGACAAAATAGGTCGCACGCAAGTTTTGTAGAGTTAAGTTGCTACGGCTGTTCGTTAGAAAGGCGGCCGGATGACAATACGGAACGGGATCCGCTCCTTTAATACAATTTTTGCTCGATTGCATTAGATGCCCTCTGATTGATTGATGCGTTTTCACAAATTATCAATATTTCGAACTAATTATTTTATGAAGCTATACATATACACATTTTTCTGCCGAAATTTTAAGTATTTACAAATACTACAGTTATTAATTGAAATAAATAATAACTTTGGTATTTTTTTATATCGATATAAATGTCTGATATATAAAAATGTATGCAAAAACGAATGGATTAGTTATAAAACCATTACAGAAGACTACGTAATTTACATTTACAATAAAAATGGGATTTGTGGTGAAAAGTTAAAATTTTCTTAATACGTCGACGTATATTACGGCCGTCCAACACAGAAATACAACTCTGTGGCATAATAGCTGATAAAATCGTTGAAGCTGTTTTTTAATTGTTTGTGTAATGTAAACACTACGAATCGTTCTTTTTTTTTATTGGTAGGGCAATTAGAGGTGGTGGATCCCGTGGTTTCACCGCAGTTCCTGCGGTGCGGGCCCCGCCAGCCTTTGTTTATTTTTCGAAAAAGCTCACCTGATGGTAAGTGTTTACTGACGCCCACGTACATCTGCAACACCGAAGGAGCTGCAGGTGCGTTTCCGGTCTTTAAGGGGGTAGATGCAGTTAGAATTTTGAAAAATGACTAATTTTTTTTTACATTTTCTTAAAGTATGTTAAAATACCTCTGTATAATCAGGTTTATAAAATAAACTTAATTACTATTAAAATATATTTATTGAAAATGGACTTTTTTTACGCTTGTGACTGCATCTCCCTTAAGGATATTGAAGGAAGGAAAGGGGTAGGAAAGCTGAAGTGATAATCTCACTCACCAAAACGGTATTATTATTATAATTACGGCACCCCAGGTTGAGTCAGCCTATTCGAGGAGCAGGATAAACCGCCGCTTGTCTCACCACGTACAAAATTCCGCATCCAGGATTATAAAATATATATATTTTAACCAGAATTCCACGCGAGTTTATCCGCGTAGATGAACTGACAAATATAAATGTATAAATACAACATATATAAGAAAATTTGACTTTAGCATGTTTCAAATATACTAAGATTCGTTACTTCAAGAACCTTTGACTTGTGAAGAACTTGCCACTTGTGATATTTTTAGTGACTTTATGAATTAAAACTGAGAGCATCTGCTTTCTAAGTTCTGGAAGCAAGGTCAAAAATTATGCTAATTGGAGTGTTTGTGCTCCATCACATTCATGGTCTTATTTTTTAATACTGTAGCGAAGTGCTAAATTAATTAATTAGAAATTATAACAAACAGATTAAATAACACGTCGTTTAAAATAAAATCCTATTTAAAAATTGCAAAAAATTGCGTTTAATTACATACTTTGAGCTTCTTACTGTCTAACCTAATATGCTTACTAATATACCACCATAGCACCACTATTTGGTTCTCCTACACTGGGTTTCCCTGAACAAGGTTTCCCAGTTACCACTCGTGAACTGTATTACCTAAATTTAACTCCTTTTCCTACTACCTAAATTTAAAACGTGGTAGAGCCAAGCGGCAGCTTTAGCTGCTGCTCGAATGGGCCGGCTCGACCGGATTGGTACCACGGCCTCGCAGAATACCGGCGTGAAGTAGAGGCATCTTGTGCTTCTGCGTTTCTTTCGGTGAGTGAGGTAACCGGAGGTTCACTCCCCACCCACACCCCCTCTCTATTCCCCTCATCTTCCCTCCCATTTCCCAAACATCCATAAAGACCGGCAACGCACCTGCAGCATCTTTGGTGTTGGAGATGTATGTGGGCGACGGTAATCACTTACCATCAGGTGAACCGCTTGCTCGTTTGCTCTTCCAAAAAAAAAAAAAAGTTTTTATTCCTAGGTTAGGTTGTGGAACTCACAATCGCCTACCATAAGAGATTCCGAAACTATATTTTTTTATAAGAAACGTGTAAACGAACACTATGTAGCATCGTGTTAATCGGTTATATCGTGTATTATCGAATATATATGTGTATATACACATTATGTTAAACGCATTGAGAGAATACAGAAACGTTTTCTGTGGCACCTTTCGTATGACTGTGGTATTATAAAGAAATTACCGAATTATAACAGCCGTCTAAAGCATTTCAAACTTTTGCCTCTCTCCTCCCGTAGGCAGCTTACAGATCATCTTACCCTATACAAGATTGTCAATAATGTTATTGACTGTCCATGTTTACTCTCAAGACTGCAATTTTCAGCACCATTTAAGTCAGTAAGATTATCTCGTTTTGTCCCTTTCTGTACCAAAATGTCTCGTACGAATATAGGATTTAATGCGCCACTAAATAGAATGGTTAGAAAATATAATGAGGAGTATAAAAAAGTGGACGTGGACATTCTCTCAACCAAAATTTCTGAGCTTAGGACTAAAATGCGGAGGGCATTATACAATAATTTATAGAAGACAATCGTAGGTTGCTTAATTATTTCTTTATTTCATTATTTTCATTATTTTCATTATTTTTGTTATTACCTTTCCTTGCTATAGTGTTAGGTTAGATAAGCAATAGATCCGCTTATTATTATTATTATTATTATTAATATTCATTTAACTTTACTAGACTGTGTCTACTGGCTTTCCGTGGTTGCCTTTAAGTAAGGTGGCACATGCCTTTTTAAAAAAAAAAAAAAAAAAACATTTTTATATAAAAATAATTTGTTATGTGTTAACCTTGTTGGTAATCCTTATTAAATAAATAAATAAATAAATAAAATAAAAAATATATGTATTTTAATGTATATTATTTAATCATATCTAATCATTTACATTTAATGTATACACAATATGTATTATTAATGTATTAGAAATGTACGCAATAAGTTTTCAATTTCAATAGAAAAAAATTGTATATGGAATAAGAAGGGCCCTTGTACAAATAACAATGTTTTAATGCTTTTTTGAGTGTACATAAGTAAAAAAAAATTTGATGAGCCGGAACAAAGATTAAAGTAACACAATATCATTTATGTTCATATATCATAAAAATGATATGATTTTGCTGCAGTGGTAGAATTTTATTTTTATTATTAACACTTATTACGTAAACAATAGGTTGATATTATACAATTTTATGTTTAATTAGGTCTTGGTGATCCAGTGGAGTTTTTGATATTATTTTATCAACATTAATTTATCGTAATAAAATAATTGTAATTTTTTTTATTCTTACCTCTCAAATTGAGGCTTGTGTATTTGTGTTTCGAATTTAGTGATTCATTTGTTTTAGCGCCATTTGTTTTTTATTTGAAAATCCTTTGTTAACAAAATGGAAAACTTGAAATATCGCGTTATTTAAGAAAATGAGTTCCACCGTGGCACCAGCGCTGCAGAGACAGCTAGAAGGATTAATTATGAGTATATATTAGCTACTGTAAAAGAAAGCACGGTACGTTTTTGGTTCCAACGTTTTCGTTCTGGAGATTTTGACCTGCAAAACAAACCCCGCGGACGGTCGGAGACCCAAGCTGACTGTTGATGAAAAATCAAAGCGATGGATCCGCTTCCACGATCACGAACCATATCAGAGTTAACGGCAGGATTCGGTGTGAGTGACAAAACAATTTTAATTAAAAGCTCGAGAAATGGGTACCGCATGAATTGAGTAAAGCACTCCAACAAACCCGCCTAGAGTGCTGCGTAAATACGATTCAAAATACCCTCGTAATAAGGATCGTATCGTTACTTGTGATGAAAAATGGATACTGTACGACTATCGGAAACGCTCATCACAGTGACTGACCCCAGGAGAACCGGCCAAATCCCGTCCCTAGGGAAAGTTGGCTTAGATTTTCTAAGCCAACTTTCTTCAACACTCACCAGTACCAAAAGGTACTGGTGAGTGTTTAGTGGACCAGTGCTGGTGTCATACACTACAACTTCCTAAGACCTGGCCAGACGATTACGGCAGATTTGTATTGTCAACAATTGCAAACCACGATGGGAAAGCTAGCCGTTAAACAACTGAGACTGGTCAATTGCTCTAGCTTATTGCACTTGGAATGTCTCCGACACCCACCATACTCCCCGGTCCTTGCTCCAACAGATTACTTGCTTTTTTCGGCATTTGGACAATTTCTTGCAAGTAAAAAAAATAAATTCTAATGAGGCATTCGAATACGCTTTCAAAGGTTTTATTGATCTTCGCTGGGGAAAAAAGGTTCTCGAGTGGCAGCCACGTACAGGCAAACGCAGAGTAGGACGACCCCCACAAGATGGAGTGACGACCTGCGCAGTGTTGCGGGAGGGAAGTCGATGGTTGCAGGTGGCTCAGGACCGAGCTTCGTGGCAATCTTTGAGGGAGGCCTATGGTCAGCAGTGGACTTCTGATAGGCTGAAATGATGATGATGATGATTGATCTTCGCTCCCAAAATTTTACCTACCTATAAAATGGCGAAATTGCATAGATGTTTTGATAATTTATTGAAATATTTTGATCGATTAAATATATAATTTCAAAATAGTTTTTACTTTTTCCATATAATACGTTAATTTCTTATTTAAGGGCCTAATATTACGAAACTTTTCATATGAACTAATATTGACATTTATCGGTATTAACCCATCCCTAGTCACGACCGTAGTTTCTTAGATAATAAACGCATCCCAAATTTTAAATTAAAAAATAAGAATTTCTTAATACGTAACTTTATTTTATGGCCAGACTATTTATTATTTCATATTGTCTATACCCTGTATTAAACAGCAAATACTTAGGTATAAAGACTAGGTTAATATAAAGGTAACCATTATATATAGATATCAAGTTGCATATAGTACCTAATTACTATCACTAATACAGTTTAGTTTTATTTGCCCAAACTAAGCGCAAATAACTAAAAATATATAAAATGAAAGATTTATGAATAATCAACAATATTTTTTAATACCTACGTACTCATAATATCCAAAACAGAACAATCTTGCATTATTGACAATACTATTTGTGATTCTTAAAAAGTATTAAAAACTGTATCGTGAAAAACACATAGTATCTAGAAATTGATACATACTAATTAATAATTATTCCATTTTTTTTTTATTTTAACCGCTACTCGCAAAAAGGAAAGTCGCAAACAAACTGCAAGATCTAATTTACGCTTCATATACATATATCAGCCGCGTAGCAGGTATTTGGTAGTTAATTAATGCTTTAGCATATATACAACACACTTAAGAAACCTTTACCGAATATCATTTGAGGCAGCAATATCGATCAGAGCATTAAAAATTAGGTAATTACTCTGTAATTTTCCTCCCAAATATATTGTAATCGAGCTAATCCCATGCATGTAACTTTTTATTTATTCTTAGTAACACGATCTCTGGACTTCGGTAGTTAATGTGCTGTTCCTCTTCCGGGATTTTGTGTACATGAAACATTTCTGTAAGCTTTTCGTAGAAGTAACTCCACAACTTTTTTTGAACTTCTGTATCACGCAATTCTTGCGTTAGGTATATCGTTGGTTTCTTCGTAATTGAGTAATTTAGATTTTTTAATGTTTGAAGTAAATGTTCTACAGCCTGAAAAATATTTTTTTACCAAACACCAATTATATAATACCAACGATAATTATCCGTTAACAACAAAATACGTAATCAAAAATAATATATTACTATTATAAATGCAGATAATCTATATTAAATATTGTTCATGGTAAATAAATATAGGTAAATAAACTAGCTGCCTACTTTGGAACACGCTATTCATGCATATAATAATATTTTTTTTTACCTTTTCTTCTGAGAGGATTTATTTCATTTCATCATTTATATACATATAAAACGGCTACACGCGATACTTATTCTGATTCGCTACCACACGGCTATTCAATCCCAATTCAGTACTTTTTAAAATTTTAGTATTTTTATTGATTCTAAGCTCCAGTACATTTTGATGAACTAGCTTCAAAATTAAGTTCTGCAATTTTTACTATTACAAGCATCTGAATTACTCTCAACTTACACAGTACCATGTCTTATGGTGTGTAATACACACACCATATGGAGATCTGCAGCCTGATTGGAAATAATAATCATTTAGTAAAGGCAAGCGATACGGGCAATCAATAACTTGGCGTCGAAAGTCGCTACTCGACCTTTTCAAGGATATCAGTATTCCAGGGTAGATTTGATACACTAGCGGTTCTCAAATTTAGTATAGCCAAAACTTAAATCTTTTTTAAGCAAATGCATAAAATTTAACAGTTAAATTTCTGAAAATATAGTACAACAAACTGACATAAAATTTAAAATACTTTGTAAAAAAAGGACTACTATAAATATTAAAAACTGCTATCGTTTTTAAATATTAAAACAGTATTTCATCACAATGAGTTTGGATTTACTAAGGAGCGCTCCATAACTGATGCAGGAGTACGTTTAATCCGGTATATTTAAAAAGCGAAGGAAAGCTCTGAAAATGCAATTGGTGTGTTCTGTGATATCAAAAGATGGCTGATTTGATTACTTGGATTGCGTAGATCCAACCACTTTGCTTTGTAAATTATGGTTACATTATGGTTTAAGCGAGGGAGCTCTCATTTGTTGGATTCCTATCTTAGTAATACGATCTGAAAAGTGCAGATAAACGGCGTAAATTTTGTATTTTGTTAAGAAAAACTGGTTGTGCAACAGGGAAAATCCTGTTATTTCTAATTTATATAAACGATCTACCATTCTTGGTTCAGAATTTTACATATAGAGTATATATCCACTGTATTTGTAAAATTCTATATATATACTATATAAGTAAAATTCTGTTTGCGGATATTCAAAGTCAAGCGGAAAATTGAGTACCTGTGTGAAGGTAATAATGCCCCAAATAAGATTTTGGACTGGTTTAACTCCGACAATTTAGCACTTAAAATTAAAAAACTAAACGCGTTAAATTTGTTTCGCCAAACGTGAAATAGAATTTTAATAACTTTATTTAGCAAATGCATGCATGGTTTTGCATTCATTAGAGTTTATTGACAATCAATTATGATCCACGATTCACGATTGGAAAATTCAATGGGTCCTCATACAGAAACTTTGGCTAATAAACTCAGTACAGCTGCTTATGCTGTTAGAAAAATGCGTCAACTGACTGATTTGAATTTTAATTTTTATCGGAAAACATACAGTAATACGTTGCTTTATAACTTAAAAATTATTAATGGTAGACAACAGTTATTTGTTTTTGGTTGAATAGAAATCTTCAACCTTATCTTAAACAAGAGCGGCGGAGAATCAATATGGCAATTTGCGCAATTTTAGTTAATAATGCAATATCAGTTAATTTACGCGTTTCATACGTAATATAATATAGTGTTTAATAGCGTTCGTCTGAGCATTTTATTATAAATAGAGGAGGTATACGAACAGGTCAAGCTATTTTTGTTATGACTAAAGTACTGTATTAATTGTCTCGAAAGTGGTTTCTATAACACCAGGAATTTATAAAATTTGAGCATTCTAGAGAATCGTGTATGCTGGAGTTATAATCTTGCATGATACAGGCGGAAAGAAACGTTGTCTGAAAATATGATGAAAAAAGCAGACGAACGTATTTTCCGGAACTTGCTGTTAGTTGCTCATATGAAAGAGAAGAGGGTTGAGTGCTGCAAATTTTTTATTAGAATGAACAAATGACCACAACATTTATGGGTTATTTGCTATAGAATCCACGTATTTTTTAAGAAAAGTCTTATAGCACTATATCTCCAATAGTTTAGCTTACTTAGGGAGTAGCGAAAATGTGTCAGTCAGATGGGTTACCATTTTAACTTTTCCCTTAAATTTTTCTTCAGTGAATTCATAGGGTGTACATTTCTCTATAACATTAAGCGTTCGTAAAAGATATTAACAACGTTCTCCGGCGAGTTCCTAAGCATTCAATAGTTTGGAAAAAGTATTTCTTTCTGTTATTAGTTTTTAATTTCTGTTCAGATATAAAAGATGTTTCAAGACCTGTGGTGACTATCTTCCGCCACTAATGGCTAGCTACAAGTAGACATTGCAGATCCATGTTGGAAAAAATCAATATTTTTATTTTTATTAAAGCCAAAATTAAATCGTGTTTAGTCACATTCTAAAAAGTATATTTTTGTGCGTTTCCTGTAACAGCCCGAGTAGTGCGCTGTCCAAATTTTGTTACTTAGATTAAAATCACCCATTATCAAAAAGGGCTTGAATTTACAATATTTGATAATTAAGTTGTTAAAATAATATTTATTAAAGGAGTTACCGAACTTCCCACAACAAAGATGGTTTTTTTTTAAGTATTTTTTTTTGTTAAAACTTTTATTGCTTAAGGCTCAAAGTACTACCACCCCATTATAGCGCGAGCGCGTAGTTTCGATTTCTTCGTCAAACTATATACTTACCTGTTGTCAAATGGTTCGCAGTCGATGATGCCATTAGCAGCCAGGTTTCCGTTGAAGAAATACAAACGCATTTATTTAAAATAAATTATGCATTAATATAGACCAGGGATTCCCAAACTATAGTGGGCAAGAGACCCCTTTTCCAAAATGAACTGATACGTGTTGGTTAAGTGAGTAAACTTGACAACATTTTCTCATAAAAATTTAACGAAATAGAGATATGATTTCATTATGCATCCAAAATAAATGATTCAGCAAAAACGTACCGATCTACATTTCATAAATACAACCATAGACAACTCATTCTTAGAATTAAAATCAATTTTAACATTCGATTATGAAAATTGGATCAAAACTTGAAATGAGCGCGAAATAACAAAATACAATGAATGCAAAAAGAAAAACATAGATAAAAACCAAAAATTAACAACCAAATTAAATGTCAATTGTAAGTATCAACGTATGAACGCAATACAACCGTTGACCACGAACACAGACAATAGATAACGCGCTGTCTATAATCTGTCAAAACATTATCTAGATGAACCGACTTTAAAAGTACTAAGTAAAGGAATGAACTTTGCAATAACACCGTGAAGACTCCCGTACGAAAAAATGATCTGTAGTCTCAAGGATTGTCTGTTCAAAAACAAAATAGTTAAGGAGGATGTAGAGGCCATACGTCAAGACATTTCGTCAATGTTACGTCACAGTTCAGTGCCGAAACTAAACCTCTCAAATGATGAATTTAAAGCGTCGAACATCTTACGCAACAGACAGGAGTTAAATGTTCTCCGCGCGGAGTAAGGCAAAGCTACGGTAATAATGGATACAGTCAGACTACAATTTAAAAATTCAATAACTTTTATCGGAGTAAAACATATACAAAATACTCAAAACAGACCTAACTACCAGTACGCTTAAAACAACTAGCGATGTAATTAAGAAACACTCCGAAATTTAATCTATATGTAAACAGCTTAGTACCATCATGTACCAAACCACCGAAGTTGTATGAGTTGCCTAAAACACAAAATAAGTACTCCACTACATCCTATAGTAAGCCAAACGACTCGACTCCCCTACTTACAGATTGGCTCAACATGTGGCAAAAATTCTTTCACCAGTCAGAGGACATACAAGAGGACACAAAGGATTCATACCATTTTGTAAGTGAGATAAAAGACCTACGTCTTACTGACAATGAAACTATGGTCAGTTTTGATGTACAGTCACTATTCACATGCTTACTCGTTGAAGACTGTATCTCAATTGTAACTAGGAAGCTATTAGAGTATAACATGTGAATGGAATATGTAGTATTACTTAGTCATTGCCTCACATCAGGGTATATGTCGTGGAAGGCGCTACTAAACATACCACCCCCTATTCGCGAGGCTAAAACTAAATCTACATTTAAAAATTATATCGTCTATATTTATTAAATTTGCAAAAGTCAATCTGACTAATTCAAACTCTGTTTCTTTAATTATACACTATATATGTTTATCTCAAACTGGATCGATTTTCCCTCGCTTCTCTTAAATTATTTTTTCTTTGTTTTCACTTATTTATTGTTTTTACTGTTTAATTAAATTTCTTGTGACTTTTGTGTTATGTAAATGAATAAATCATATCATATCATATAAAAGGAAGAATTTTACAAACAAGTAGACGGTAAGGCGATGGGCTCCCAAGTATCTCCCATTTTTGCGGACATATTCATGGGAAAAAAAACTATGAAAAAAGACTGTGAGGAGAAAGCTTCTGGTTCTGCGCCTCCGTCACATTGAACGAGCGCAGCCGGCCGCAGTCGAGTGATTACCTGCTGTATTACCGTATATCAGACATGCTTGATCGCCCCAACCATTACATCAGATTTGATAGACCACCAATCCTCGCAAAAGAACACAGATTCCTGCTAAGTTTGATTCGTGAGGCTATTGAAATTAAAAAACATCCTAATTTCAATAGAGAATATGGATGGATGCTGCCACCAGCTTGGGATCCAGTAACAAACCAAATTAAATCTAAAACCAAGTACGACCTCAAGACACTGTAAACACATTCTACGTAGATCGGACCCAAATTAATAAATAAAAGCTGAAGGTAGCCCGAATTAACTATGACATCAGGAAGTCTAACACCTCGGTCCCTCCATGACCACAGCTGCTGTAAAGCAATTGAAACGTCGGGAATATAAAAAAAATTAAACGCATTGAAATCCGTAAATAGTAGTTTCATTCAAAAATAAATAGACATAAAATTGAGTACATTTCAAGTGTAATTAATAATTATTAATACAAATTACGTGAAAATACTTAAGTAGGTTTTGAAAAAACATTAAAATCACAAGGTAAAGATAAAAAAATGAAAAAATCATTGTGATGGATGAACCCGGTGACTTTTTACCAATCTAGATAAATCCGGTTCAATAATCGTGTATTTTTCAGCGATGTTCCACAATACAGGATGTTGTGTTTCAATGTTGCGTTGCAACCAGATCTTCTGATAGCTTTGGTTGAACTTCTGCTTAAGCTCCTCGTCAGTGCTGATGGTAATCAACACTTCTTGCATTCTCACATACATTCGCTTCTTCCATGACTGTGATATTTTACTGGATGTTTTTAGGAGTCCTCACGAACTTAGTCATTGATAACCTTGGATATAGTGACTGTAGTATACAAAATTTGTATTAGGTACCAATCAGCGTAAAAAACGATGACTAAGAAACTGAACATTTATAATATTAGGTAACAACTTTTCTAAAGTAATTTCAAAAAATACTTTAAAAAAAATAAAACGTTTTTGGTACTTACCCTGTTGCCTGTCATAAACTGGAGAAATGTATGGTTAGGCTATTAACGCGCGTAGGTAACTAAGCATTGTATAAATTCTGTTTCAATCACATTATTTAGCTATGTATTCACTTTGTAATCTCTTGAAATAAATGAGTAGATGAGTGAATTATTATTCAAGCTTCAACGAATTTCAAAACGCAAATGAACTTTCAGCCTCAAATCGCTTAAATGCGTCAAATACAGAGCAAGGCTTAATGGACCTGAAAGAATTATACGCTGGAACATATTATGTTGCACGAACTTGTCCACGCTTATTGACTTGCCGAGTTTTTCATCTTGTACGAATTTGTGCACGCTTATCGACTTGTTGAGTTTTATAAAAGTACAACAATGATACAACCTACTAAAATATTAGTCATTCTTATAACAAGTTGGTATACGTAACTCAATTTATACAGTATCTTGAACGTTTAAAATAAGAACTTGTGTTAAATAATAGGAGTGATTTTTAGACCTCGTCGACTCCCAAAATCAGTTTTCGTTTATGTCGATGTAAAGGGTAAAGGGTATAATTACATTACTGTTTGTGTATTTGTCTTCGCCCGGGCTACCATCGCACAAGCTTATCTCAAAATACGATATGAAAACGATAGTCAACTATTAACGAAGACCTGTTAGACTGAAAAACGATAAACGACGACTTCCGGACTTGCGGCATAATGCACTATAAATGTGCCAACAAATAACCAAATAAAGGTATTGACCAAAATATCGCGAACGTACTTTAGAAGCAAGATTTGTTAGAAATAACTATGCAGGAGTTACGAGAGCAAAATAATTATGTTACCGTCTTTCTGAAACTTTCTTAAGAAAAGGCTACATGAGTAATAAAAAAATAAGCGGTTACAACATGGCCATCATCTTTCGTAGATAAAAGAACAGAGATGGAACTTGTATCTTAGTTGAAAGAGGCTTCATTTTCACTGAACTATCGTTTATAAATGGTTAAGCTATGCAGAATACGTATGAAATATGCGGCATAGAACTTAAACATAACTTTAAGCACAACTTATAATCATTTGTATCTACAGAACAGTCTGACCCAGTTCAATTCCTGTCTAAATTATGTAACCTCTTACACGACATAACTGTAAAATACAAATTTAAAGTACACATTTGTTTTATGTTCACCAGGAAAATTTGAACTTTAATATTCTCCATTTTGCACACAAATCAAATTCTTGAAATTGTAGCAATGTTGTCATATAAATTTCTATATAATATAGAATGCATTCCTACAACTTAATGCAAAATATGATTTTAAGTTAGATCAACCTAGTAATTAATTTCACAACTATTTCAAAATTGGCATATTTTTTTATGCAATCTATTATGGATATACACCCATGCACGCATGTCTCACGCACACACCTTTGAATGTTCTAATGTTCGTTCTTAGTAGGGAAACTCTCTGTTTTAAACACTATTTAAACAACTATTTTAAATCATGCTAACCTTGCCACACAGTCAACCAATTTGCATCTGAAATCGGCTTGCTATGCCCACACAGAGTGACTACTTCAGGTCCAACTCCCCTGCTAAAACATACCTGCCATGTAGGTTTCTCTGGGTTACTAAGCCACAGCTACATTGCCCATCACAACAAGGCAGGAGACCTGTTCAGGATTAATTAACCCAAAATTTAACTAGGTTGTGCATTTAATGTATTGTTTTTCTATTATCACTGTAACTGAATATCATCCTTTTTCTGAATCTCCAATGAATTGTTGTGGCCAGGGAATATATATAGATTTAACTACCTTCTACCACAATTCCATATATTTCCATATTGTAAGTATCAATACAGAACATGCAATATAAAACTAAAATACTTTACAAAATAACAAACAAAGCATCATGCAGAAGTAACCAAAGCTAAGTGCTCATAATGTCGTCAAATAATGTAATTAATTACATCTTCATAGTAAATGCAATCAGCTAAAACAACCATATCAAACTCTTGTTTATGTATTTCTGAATTTTCATCACCCCATACTAATACCTCTGCAATAGCATAACCACCCATACTACAAATTTTTGGTTTGTTCTTACTGATGTTTAGTCTAAGTAAAGGTAAAGCTTCCGGTAAATCTGTGAGGGTTACTTGAGCACTGGAAAAATAATAACATTTGTGACAACAAATAAACTACAAAAAAATATACATAACTATTTCGTCAAACAAACCCTAATGTCGCAGCTGTAAGACCAACAACACCTAGTCCAGATCCTAATTCTAAAACCCTTGTTCCGCTCAAAAATTCTGGCTTTTGATGACACATTGTTTCAAGATATTTTGCTAGCACTAAAGATGCGTCCCATACCACGCAATTTACATCCCCTTCCATTTTCTGATATATTTTTAAAGTTTTCAAGCATATTTCAATATCTATTTCTCGCGAAAAGAGGTCATTTGATGATAAACTACTTCTTCTGTGAGACATTTATGACTTAATACTTCTCTTTCTATTTAATAAACACCACAATAAATAAAGGCAAATTCTTAGTTATAATTAGCAAATTATTATTTATGTACATAAAAAAATGTGAAAAGCAAATCTCGTCATATAAACTCCGCTCCACTGTTTACGTTACGAATGTACTCTGTGTTTTACGTTTTCTTTCATACTTTTTTTACAACTATATAATGTTAAGTCAAGTCAAACCAACCTGTCAAAGTCAAAAAGTTGGATATATTTTTTCTTTTCTGGTCCTATATGGCAACACAGCCTATCTTTATGCCATTATAATTATCATCAATATTATAATCTCCAAATATCAAATCACTATAGTTATCACGCTTGAAAACTTGTTCAAATATATCGACAGTAAAACGATGTTCTAGTTTATTGAAGATATGTTGAACTATGAACGGAAGATCAAGCTTCGGCCAATTTAATTTTTTTTAAGTTATTCTTTTGGCGGGTTTGGGAAAAATAATATGAGTAAGTTTTACGATGCGCGCGCACACCGACATCTAAATTTAACAGGATGAAGTTAGTTTCTAAATGTCTCTTAAATTATGCCCGCGCACACTGACATCTAAAAACAACAGGTTGAAGTTGGTTTCTAAATGTCAATTATCTTGGTAACTATTATGGAGACTATAAACTATTATGGAGTATATAGTCTCCATAGTAACTATATTCAAAGTGGTTATTCAAATATTTATGAATCTTTAACACACGTGTGTGTGTCATCACCATAGATCGGCACGACCCGTGCCACATGGTGTCAATGACCTCAATCATTATGTTAATATGGATATTCCCCGGAATTCCAGCTTTCGAATCGGCGAACGAAAATAATATATTCTCATTACAGTAAGTCCGTAACGGCGATAAGATTAATGATTTTTACCATAAAATAAAACAACATGAAATTCAAAATAGGTGTATATAATCATTAATCACAAAGAATGTTACATAGAAGAGGTAGGCACAATACAATATAATCAATTAATTATGAAGGGTTGTTATCCACTTCAAATGATTATATTTTAACACTTACATGTTTTATATGAGTGCACGTAATATTTTACGCAGTATAAAATGAAACCATAGATTATCAATATTTTCTTTAATGAAAAATGATACATTTTACGAGTTTATTTAATATTCTGACTTCTATTTACAAATACATTACTCTTAATTTTTGCGAATCATGTCATGTCCATATTATTATTTCCTCTTTGAATCCCGCGATGTGGCACGAGTCGTGCCGATCTATGGTTATCACTCATCAGTGGAGATAAAAAAATATATGTGTATTTAAATGTAATTTTAAATTATATATGGTGGTGAACGATAATTTACTGTGAGTATTCGTGATGAAAGTTGTTTTTTATGTAATAAACTTTTTTAAGAGGGCATATGAATTTGATGAAGTTATTGCTGTTAGCCGTTTTGCCTTTTACAGATTCATACTTCATACTTCATACAGGGTGTACAAGTGTACATCTACTGCTTACCTCTTTACAGTAAGCTATCTATGGACCGTCGAAGGGAGGTTCGGAGCTCGTCTCGGACGGTCGAGGTGTTTCGATAGATTTGGGCGGTAAGGACCACCCTGAAACTTGGGTGTACGGTGTGTACGCGGGTGTTCTGTTGCCTCCATACGCTCTTATGCGTCGGCGGGGGATTGTGAAATTGTTGCTACTCCTAACTGAATGTACAGTGTGAGTTTGAGTAGGATATTTAAGTGGGTTTAAAGATTTGAGATTAACTGTCGGTATGTATTCTTTTTATTTGTTTAGTTTCGCTAAACAAGTATAACTTCTTACGTGGGTACATAAGAATACACACACGTTTTTATTCTTCATAAATTATTATTCACAAATTATTTACAAATTAAAATATGAAACGATAAAAACTAATTTATTTAAAAAAAACTTATTTAATTATATGGAATTAAATAAAACGTGTAATAGTATTTATACAATATTTTTTAAAGTTATATGTAATGTTGATATTTACAGAATAAGTTAAAGAGCCCTCCTCGAAACGTGCCAATTAAACTAGCTGCAATATATAGTTACATAGCCAGAATAATACGTTGAACCAAAAACGATCATGAGCGGTAGTAGCTCCTTTCACTCAAACACCTTCCTAGCTGTCTAATAAAATTTAAAGATTCTGCTCTCCGAGGGCCTGCCGCATAAACTGCAAAAGGTAAAGAGCAATATGTCTCCAATAAATGTGCCTAATTTGTGTGTTTACCCATTTTTAGCGGTTTTAGCACTAGCTCCCCCAACGCGAGTTGTGTTATTGAGATGTGCAACAGGAAAACTTCAAAATAATTGTTTTGACGGCACCGGGATTCGACCCCAGGTCACACGTGTAGTATGAAAATAATGCGACCGCCCCGAGCGTTTCGCATCGAATCGAATATAATTTAAGATAATGATAATCCCCATAGTTGTCGTCTGTATATACTTAATCTATAGTGCCGCTAGTGTTCGCATCACATGGGATTTGCAAGCTACACGAAGTGATTTAGATCGAACCATGGGATCGGTATATTATGATAGGATCACGGCGTGTGTATCTGTGGTTGTGTGGCTATTGTCCTGTTGTTGCCAGTGTTGATAAATTTAAGAAAGATAGTGTCATATTTTTATTTTGGTAGCACTTTAATCATATGACAGTCATACGCCTGGATTCAGGAAATATGGGTGTAACAATGGCTCTTTTCTGCTTATCCCTACTTTTAACAATTATTGGTAAGTTTGTCTTATATATATATTTTTAAGATTCATTAGAATCCCTTAATTTTCCAAGCTAATCAAAATTTATTGATTTAGGAACCAATGCAGCTGGGGAGTTTAGTGTTCTGCATAGCCCAGAGTCCTTAAAATTTTCTGGATCTACTAAGGTCTTAGAGAGTCACCTAAAAGAAATATTCGCAGCATCTTTTGGCCTATCCGTTGAAGAGGTATTCGTTTAAATAATCGTTTCAATTCCCACAACCCTTCTAATTATTGACATCGATTTTTAATTGAAATTTCAAGTTTTAAAGACTACTTAGATTTTTTAGATAATAAAAAATTTTACTGTGTATCATATAAATATGAATAAAATACTTTGCAGAACTCTGACTGGAATGGATTATCAATTGTCGACCCATTTAACACTCCTGAAGCCATTGTTCTGGTTAACATTGAAGGTATATCTAGCTTGGGTAGTGCTGTAAGTATTTTATTTTAACTTGTAATTACCTGTATCGTAGTAATTATAGGCTACTGTTGATTGATAGTACATCAGCAGATTTAAATTAACTGTCTCAGGGTTTGCATGCTAAAGTTAGATATTTAACATAACTTATAGGGAGTTTAGTTCCTTGCTGTCAAATATGTATTTGCAATAAGAGCTAATCCTGCGATAGATATTAAAAACATTTTCTTTACTTAGTTATGGACTTGTGATGTTACTATTTTTTAAATTTTTAGGCTGAATTAAAATCGAAAAATTACCCTCTTACTGTTGATGAATATGAGCCAGAAATATATCAGGCTATGAGGCATAAAATTAAACAACGCTTTTCTAATGGTGCCAATATACTCACTGATGTTAAGTTGTCGGAGCCCATTACGGTAATTCATAATAATAATTTTACTACATACTTTTTTTTTTAATAAATAACTACAATTATTAAACAGTACTAAGTATCGCATTTTTTTTAAATTGCTTATTTATTCTTTTTATTTGCTCACCACACATATCCCCTTGGTTTGAATACACCTTTTATCATTTCTGAAATAATAAAATTATCCATAAATATCCATATGCTATTCCATCTACTATTATTAAACAATGTTGGTTCAAGGAAATTGCTACTTGGCTACAAAAATTGTTCTTCATCTGCTAACAGGGATTTGTTTTTGCAGTTCCAATCATACTTCAGTGTTTTTGGTGAAATAGTACCTCCGAAAGTAAAGAAACAATCATTGCAACATTTAAAATTCAATGTTGAAGAGGACTACCAATTTTTGGCTGAGCTAGAAGCTTTAAAAGCCTTCATTAATAAGGTAAATATGTAGATAAAAAAAAGTTTTCAGATCCCAATAATTGAGATTCAAAACATGTTTTTTCGGGTCCTAAGATTTTGTCAAAAGGAAAAATGGTAACCTAGTGTAATAAACCAATTTTTTTTTTACGAGAATGGTCGGAAACGAGCTTGCGGTTCCCCTGATGGTAATTGATTACCGTTGCTCACATACACCTGCAGCACCAGAGATATTGCAGGTGCGTTGCTGGCCTTTAAGGGTATTTAGGAGATAGGAGGATGGATGAGAAGGGGGGTGGGCCTACAGTTAATTCACTCACCAAACTAAACAGAACCATAAGATGCCTCTACTTCATGCCGGTATTCTGCAATGCTGTGATACCAACCCGTTGCAGCCCAGCCATTCGAGCAGCAGCAAACGCCGCCGCTTGGCTCTGCCACGTATAGAGCTTCTTTGTCTATTCATCTGTTATAACCCATTTTAAATAAAATATTTGAATTTCATAAATCATGAGGGGTCTTTTTTCGTATTAAAAAAATATTACCTTCCACTGTAGGAATTTCTTCTGTATCGAGGAGGCAGTACACATACATAAATTGCACATGGACAAACTCCCAGACATGGAACAATTATTTGTATTAATTCTTTGTTGTCCTGTCCTTGTTCCATGGGGGAATTGAAGCGACCAATAGCACCACAGCCTAATGCTAAGCCACTACGCTACTGAGCCGACTTTTATTTAGCAGGACTAGTAAATTCTATAAATTTTAACTTCTGTATGCAAACTCACCTCTACTACGTGATAGTTTGTTTCAAGTTATAGTTTTATCAAGAAATAAATACATACAATTAATAATAAAATGTTAATTGTTATTTTGATATCAAACTTTATATTAGCTGATATTTGGATATGGAAAATGATTCAAAGGAATATTAAATTTTGTTCATTCACTTGACTAGTCCCTATGTCAAAGCAATGAATATTTACTAATCTATAAAAAAAAATTCTTTGCTGTTTAGGTCACCTTTGGTGCAATCACTGCTGACAACACAATAGATTTTTATAACTTTAGGTTCCATTCTCTCCATGCCTTGTCTGATTTTCATGGACCCAACTCTTTACAAACAAAGGAAGCAAAGAAACTATTAGGTAAGTTTACAATTTTCATAATTATATAATAAACTGAAAAAAAAATGTTATGTACACTTTCTTCGGTTTAACAATTTACAGCACTATTCCAGCAATTCCCTATTTCCAGCAACTATATTTCATGAGAGTATTGTTAGTACAATTAGATACTCTATGATAATTGCTAGTTTTTTTCAATTCACACCTACAAACGCCTTTTGTACCAAAGACTAGCATTAATTGTCACCAAAACTTATAGCATAATAAAATATTATGCTATAAGTTGTGTAAACTGTTTTTATGTGTACCTACTTATTATTTTTAAAAGAAAGCGACATTAATAGAAGACCTTAAACAACCCCAATACAATTTCTAGTTAAAAGCATAATATAATACTAAACTTGCATGCCGCTATAACAATGCTGGGGTGGTCAGAGGTATACCAGACATTAGTTTTTGTTGTTTTCACCAGAGCCTGGTCTGTATAAAAGTTATATCATAACATAATTAGGTCATAAAAGTTTCGAAAAACTGATTGGTATGAGCCCTTCAAACTTGGGATTGTACTAAAGTTCTCCCAGATCCCCTTATCACTCAGCTATTGTAGCTGCAGAAAATAATACAAAAACGTAAACTCTATGACTTTTTGAGGCGATTGGTAAACAAACAAGGGGTTGTGATGGCCTCGCCTAGTTATTAGTGATTATGCTTTAGATAAAAAAGGGTCCAAATTCTGTGAGGAGCAAACATTTTTATAATGTAAATAAAAGTTTGTACCCGAGTCTGTTCAATAAGTAGTTATTTCTCAGACATGCAGTTATCCTCACAATGATTCAGCACTCAAAATTGCAATTAAAATTTTTATCATTATTTACAATGACATATTTATATACAATTGGTATATAATTTAGCAAAATGCTAAATTGTGAATCTTTTTACAGTTTCAAGTGAGATTTAATTCCTTTAAGTCCAATTCTTTTGTTTATGTTTACAATTTACTTATATTGTATAAGTATGTATTAAAGATCACCAATTTTTGAAGGTGTGTATATTAGAAGATCTAGAGGGGCTACCATAACATGTTAGTTTAACTAATATTATTAACCCTTTCCAGCTAACCCATATTATTGTTCTCGCTGTTTTAAAGGCATTACACATCTTACCCTCTCATAATGCGTTCTAGTTTACGATTGAGATAAATTATCTAGTTATTAAGTAAGTTTAATTAAGTAACATATAAAGTAAAGTAAAGTAGCAGCCTGTAAGTGCCCAATGCTGGGCAAAGTCCTTCTTCTTAAATATCTGAGAGGGTTTTGGATCTTGCTATTAACAATTTTAGTAGTGCCGGCACCGGTGATCGAACCCAGGTCAGTCGCGCTTTATAAAATTAAAGTGAGCGCCTTGTCCACTAGGCTATCATGACCCTGTAACTAATATGTAATAAACATTAATATGTTCTTTAGGAGAAGCTCTTCAAGAACTTAGCAATGCTTTTGTGAAATCCTATGATGGCTCTGTATTAGTAACAGCGGTGACCACAGACGTGGCCCACACCCGCCGTACAGTTCGCGCTGCCCCTAACCCGCCGGAAATGAGAGATGAGGTTTGTATTACTTTTATGTATGAGACACATTTTTAAGCGTTTTACTTACACTGATAATTTGATGCGATGCTGTTAAATAGCATCGGATGATAGATCGGTAGTCATCTGTGTGTTGATCCAATATATCTCATCTCGTTATGGAGGGATATGTATATCAGTGGGATCTTTATGTTCTAAATTTTTACTTTTACAAAAGTTAATCGCGCTGGGATGCAGTGAATCCAACTTAGGGTCCCTGACTGAAAACTGAAGTAAACTGAATGTAGTTACTTCAATATTACATTTATATGCACTTAATTTGTACCATGTACTATTTTCAGAACTGTACAAGTAAAATATAAAGAAATACCAAGCATTTATTTTGTACTGAATTTAACTTTTAGCCTACTCAAGATGCTACGACAAGTTCCGATACCGAAACTACTAGTACGGCTCCAAAAAATGACGTGAGCTTATTAAAATAGTATTACATGGTTGTTAATTATTCGTAGGTAAATGTTAGGTAATTTTCGATAAAAAGTTTAGTTACATTTCAGTAATTATCATTACAAATATCAGTTTAAGTATAGAAAGGAGAAGGTCAAAAAATGTATAGTCAAGTCCTTAAATTATTATAAATATTGACAAATGTTTAATTTCTACTGAGTGTAGTTATATGCGGAAAAGCATTCCATGTTAGTTTTAAACTTGGTGGATCCAAGTGGCGGAGTTTGCTGTTGCTCGAATGGGCCGGCTCGACAGGGTTTATACCACGACTTCGCAGAATACCGGCGTAAAGTAGAGGCATCTTGTGCTTCTGCGTTTCGTTCGAGGCCCATCCCCCTCCTTATCCTCCCTACCATCTCCCAAATACCCTGAAAGGCCGGCAACGCACCTGCAGCTCCTCTGGTTATGCAGTTGTCCGTGGGCGACGGTAATTACTTGCCATCAGATGAAACGATTGCTCGTTTGCCCTTTCGCTTAAAAAAATATCATCGGTTGTTTCTACAACCGATCATATTTTCAGATTTTCTAATCGCTTTGGAATTCAGCTTGTTCACTTAGGCGCTATTCAGCAAGGCGTTTAGTAAGCCTTCTTGAGTAAAAAAATGTTTTGTAGATATCTGATTGGTGTGGCAGGTATTTTATTGTTTAAAAGTATTAGCTTTAATTTAAAAGTATTAGTAGATTATAAATGACGATGTTAATGTCTAACTTCAATAGGACGTTCATACAGTGTTCCAACAGCCATTTCATCCCTTAAGAGCTCTTGAAACTATTAGTCATGAATAGCGCTTGTGTTTTATTTGGATTAGGCTATTTAAGTTGTATTATTTTTAATATTTAATATAATTATAGCTAGTAACAATAAAACTGTCATTTATTATCACTAAGGTCGCATCCATTCTGTATAGAGGAAGGCAGGTACCTTTTAATGAAAAAAAAATCGTAGTCTACTGCTCACCTCCTGAATGCGTAAGCTGATTTTTAAATTTTATAGACGTAGGTTTAGGTATTAGCAGTGGCGTGCATTCCATATAGGCAAAAAAGCAGTGACTACTAAGTGTGAATATGTTTCACTTATAAACCTTTTTCTATGTTCGCATATTAATTTAATGATTTCACATTATTGACATATTTTCATATTTTCTTATTGTCACAATTCACATATTGTCATAGTAACTCAAATGACAATGCTCTAGATCGCAGATCAAAGTCCACCATTAACAAACAAATAAAATTGATGTAAAAAAAAGTCTTACGAATAAGGAATTCTTTAACAACTAAATGTTGCTCTAAAATATTTGAGATTAAAATTCAAAAAAAAAAGGAGACTATTTTCATAATAACTTTATTACCCATCAGTTTCTTTGCATGCCTTCTCGTCCTGTGGGTAAAAGTATCCTCTATAGTGAACCGTGACCTATGTCCAGTTGTGGACTATTTATATTACATTTGCTAAATGTTCCAGATTTTATTCATATATGTAAAAAAAATGTTGACCTTCTCCTTTGTATCACATTAGTATAATAACTGTTTTTGTAATTTTTATTGATTTTTCGATTACATGCTGATATAAAATTTGGAAATATAGACTAATTATGCTGTTCATATAAATTTTAGTGCCTTTTGTTATGTTGAAATTGTTTAGAAAACTCATCTATATGAATGAAGAATTATTCTTTAACATTTATAATGTTACAGGTGGTTCAGGATGACGCGTATTCCGCAGACTATGCAGCAATTTTCAACATTATTCTGTGGTTTGGAGTGATTTTCACTTTTACTCTAGTAGCGATTGTGTATGCACTCATGGATATGGATCCTGGCAGAGATTCTATTATCTACCGCATGACTAACACTAGGATGAAGAAGGATAATTAATACAATTGTATTTTTTAGTAAAGACTATGAAGTCTTAACAAATACTTAGTTCTATCATAGAATCTTGTAGTACAGTTTGCATCATAATTTATTACATATTACATCTGTTTTTTAAAGAGATTCTTTAAAATCCTGTTTAAAAACAGATTATACAATTAGCACTTCTAAGTTAATATGTACATAAATGTAAATTATGTTTTTGTGCACAATACACATTATATTGTTCAAGTGGTTTATTTTCCTTGTTTGTACCCAGCCTTGTATTTCTGAAAAGAGAGCAAGTATTATTTTTTCTGGGGTTAAATGGAAAAATGCAATGTTTAAAAATTGTATTCCATTTCTGAAGTTTTTGTTAAATTATACATCCTTTCCTTGATCAGTCGGTTTTCTTGAATTCATATTGTCATATACTTACTTTAAAAATATTGTTTAATGTGTATATCTAGTATGTTCAATAATTTAACAAATGTTATGAATAGGTTAATGTTACAAATAAAACAATACAATTATGTGTTATTTATTTATTTTAGCACCATATAATATTTTTTGTTAGTTTTTTAAACATCTTACAAATATTTCTATATTTTCAGAAACACAGATTGGCAATAAATGCACGAGTAATAATCAGATTTGATGTATTCAAGTTTAGTACTTTTATGGCACCTAACATACTAATAAGTTAAACTTTCTGAAAACAGGTTGTATATATTTCTAAAGAGGCCAAGATGAATCAATGTACTGATATTATTACTACAGTGTCATATAAAACCAGATATTTTTTAAAACACAACATAAAATTTATGTTATAAATTAATTCATATTATAACTTTTAGATTTAATATGTTATTAAAATATCTTTTAAATATGATTCAGGGATGTCATTTAATCATAATTTTCTTAAAATATTACTATTTCAAATGGCATAACTAAATATTATTTTTCCTTAGTACAAAAAGTTGAGGCAATTAATCTATCCTAAAATTTAAATCCTATAAGGCACTTGTTACATGTTTTAATTATTTCAAATTACAACTTTAATTGGCAGCGCTTTTTATACATAATACATTTTACCATTACATTTTATAACTATATCAGTATCTTATCCTTTGCTAATACCACATTTAAAAGCCACAAAAATATTAAATAGATTGAGAATTATTAAGAGTTACATGTAAATACTATTAATAATAAAGAGAAAAATAATTTTTGACTGATCTTCTTCTTAAACAACGCTATATCAGATCACAAAATATTGGATCTGTGTCATACACCACACACCTGTAAAAAAGTAAATATTAAAAACCTTATATAAGCGCCTAATATTAAGTACAGACGCATTATATTCAAACAAATTTACTTGTGGAATATTTTTACCCATTTGAATATAAATTATGTAAAGATACACACCACTTTCCTGTTAGTGTCTGCTACTGTACTATATTAACTACGAGGTTATATTCATTATAGTGGCGACTTAACACTGTACATTTTACGTACTATGGATATTCTCCTGGTTAATTTCGTCGATAGTTAACAGCCAGAAGTTGGCATACGCACAGTATACAATAATATTTATGGAAAACCAGGCCTTCAGTTGTCCTCAACCTCATATATAGGAACAGGAGAAGGATAAGACATCTTGTTTCTACATGCCGCCATTATAATATATACCAAATTTTGCCTGCATTATTTTTAGTTATGTCAACTTTGGCGCTTCGTGTGGGTGGTTACTGCGTGACAAGTTGCGCGAAGTGGCAATAATAACGTACTGTAAACGATACGCACGCTAGTTACCGCGTGATAGTAGTAAGAGGAGTTGACGTAGTAGCATAAACGTTACTCACATTAGTTTCGGCGCGGCGTGTAATGGTGGGCGCGGCGTAGGCGACGGCGTAGCTCCTGTGGAAACTTCTCGTAGCATCGTCGGCAGGCGGGCCGTTCGTCGTACTCATAGAACTTGCTACGTGTGCTGAGCGCCGCGTCGCAAACAGCGCACGCGAAGTGATGCACGCACCACGCTTTATTTAACGCCGTGAAAACTGGTAACATAGATTATATATTAATGCCTAATAAATAAGGTCTTCATATTACTAATCCATTAGATCATTTTTATAGTTTGTGTAAGTCCACAGCTGAACCTAGGTCTTTCCACGGAAAACTGGCACGCCATGAATGGATGACGGCTGGCAGAGTAGTTGGTATCTTCTATCTAAAGATACTGCTCCTCATTACTAATGTGTAGGGTTTGACTACGGCATATTCGAATGGATTTTTCGCCATCTTTCGGTCGTCAGAACCTCATCCTTTACTCAACTGTGATGTGATAAATCGTTTTTTATGTCAGTATTGGCAAAGTCCGCCTTATGTGTGGTGGTCTCTGTGGCTGTCTGTTAACACCTTGTTAGAAATTAGGTTTCTGATTCTCAATAATCACTATATGAAAAATAGTAATACTATGCTACTTCTTTAATTCAGTATTCAGTAAATGTCTGTTACTTACTTAGTCATAGTTTGCTTCATAGCTAGACGAATTATCTGAATTATGACTAAATCATTTTCCAAGTATAGCAACTTATAATTAGAAGTCGGTGAATGATAAGACAATAAAAAGGTATAGCACGTACAAAGCTAATTATAATATCATTGTTTTATTTTAAACTAAGTATTAATTATTACATATATAATTTTAAATAGTCAAAGCTCACCATCACCGGCGATAACTTGGTTGCAGACATAGCAAAGGTTGCCGAACAACTGGTGGTAGTGTTGTTCGCAATATGCCAGGCCTTTTTTCTCGTAGTGACGATGTCCGTGGAATGGTTTTTCACATTTAGCACAAACGAAGTGCTGCAAATACACAATTCTCGTAAGTTCACAGACAAGACAACAGTAGTAAATAAAAGAACCATTAGCCAGTGTATCTTATTTCTATGTATAGCTCTTTTTCTCTCTCTTGTCTCTCTACCTATGTTGTTACTAACACAGTCAGTTTTTCTATCAAGACTTGGGTAGCTCGCGAGTAAGCGATTAAAATTAGCTAGTTCTGTCTAAAATGTAGCTCTGGTCTCTTTCGCTTACTTGCTCAGTCAATCACCGTCAATGCCCGACATTTCCCGACAAACAGCCTAACAATTTTGCTCAGCTGAAAGGTTCACCGGCTCAGTGCGTCAATACGTCATTGTACAATTATGTTCATACTTATTGAAATAAGTAACAAACTGTAACTGGCAACTGAGTTGAATGAAGAAGGGTGTAAGGGGGAATGTATCATCTCTTTATCCAAATGCCATCCTCACCTGCACGTGGTGCACCCTGCTAACAAAGGAGGCTCTGGCGAGCGGATAATGGCGGAATAACTATCTGAATATGCCGAACCTAAATCCAACAGACTAGTGCCGCTTGCCCAGCGTGGTGAGTATGGGAAACCAAGTTTTCATACACAATCAAGGGTTTCAAGAAAGGTATGCTGGCTTTGGTTGCGCTTTCTTGGCTCTCCAGATCCGGCCTATGTTCAGCAACAGACTATTAATAAATAGGTAATAGTAATATCTCTCTTTTCTTTTCATTGAGCCGTTTTTAGCTTGTTTGCACTATGCTGGATGGATGGAATTTTTCACTAACCAACTAATCACGCAAGTCATACTATATTTAGTTGGTCAGCAATTGACTATTACACCTGTGTTTTTAATATTTTGCCTATATTGTTTTCTAACTAGGAAATAGTATGTTAACTATTTTCAAAAAAAAGTAGTTGCGTCACTTAATTTATTCTTACCTCAACATGCCAATGTTTTCCAAGAGCCGTGACGATTCTCTCTTCTATGGGTCGACGGCAAGCTCCACATATTGGAATGCCCATTTTGTCATGGCATCGGAGACAGAAGAGATTATTCTGAAGTATTAAGAAATGTACGTAATATTGAGTCTTAAATATTATGTCACTTTTGGAATGAGTGCGTGTTTGTATTTCAGTACTCGTTCAATCTGGAGGTCTAAGGCAAGTAAAGAAGCAGCATGTAAATATCGCACTGCTGGGTCTTTACATTTTTGAGGTTAATCAGACTGACGGAGGACACTATTGTATTAATTTATACTGTCTATTACTGTGGCCACTTTGTAACATAAAGAAAGTAAACGAAATTATACTTATAACAACAATTTTATACTTACAAGCTGCAATTGGTTGTGAATATGTACTTACTGCACTTGGAAAATTCAAGGTCATCGCGATTTACGTTTTTGTCTATCAATCCGACATACTCTTAGTAAAAGCTAACAAGCTTCCAAGTCAAACAATTTCAATTTCAATTAAGGCATCAACCAGAATATTACAAGAACAATGGCACTGGCAAAAAGTTAATATCACAGTTAATAATACTGTTGCCATAAGATGAAAAAATATTACTCACGACATCGTTGGCTGCGTACCCCGGGCGGTGCTTGACCTCGCGCGCGGTGTGGTCCAGCTCCACGCCGCACGTGGCGCACGTGAAGTGGTACCCGTGGTACACCTCACCGCGGTAGCGCAGCGGCTCGCCGTCGATCACACCGCTGCATTGTTAGCAAATGTTTAATTGAAATTAAACTTTTTAGGAATGTATACATATAATTTCTTTTCTTTTTAAAAAATTAATATAAGTAATGCAGTACTTTAACATTACTGATATTCCTGTTTACTTCTCCAACTAAGGCCATATATATTTAAAGACAGGCTCGAACCTGCGACGTTCGCGAATGCAATAAATATTGAGTATGGACGTTATGTTCCGCAGTCCGCACTCTAAACACTACCTTTGTTGAGTTGCAAAATTTATTTTAAGCCGTTGATTTATATTCAATAAAGTGCCAATGATTTTATAATAAAGGATACGTCATATGCTCAAAAGCCAACCGAAAAAAATATTCCGAACGCAGTGGCAGCACATGCACATTTTTTAGTTTACTTACATTACACACAATTCATCTATTTACGCTCTCCAACACCTGACTGTATATGAAGTTATGAAACGAACTCTTAAGACGTTTAGCGGGAACTGGGAGGCACGTGTATATTGCCTACTTATTTGAAAACGACTGAGGCCAGAAACAATTTAGTCCCATGTGGAAATTAAATTATATTAATTCATTATTGGATTTTATATACAAAGCATAACTTCAGACGGGTCTCCTACAACACTACACACTATTTTTTTTCATCAGCCTGTAAACAGTCCTCCGCTGGACATGCTCATCGTGAGGTATTCCAATAGGTGGATGATATACCATGATCGCCACGGTGTATAGAGATATCACTATGTAGATTGATCTACACGTACAATATGAATTAAAAAATCACTTTAACAGCTGTCTATTGTTTGGTTTATGTATGGTCCCCACACGAGTATGTGTGAATGTGTCACATACACACATTCACACATCCGCGTGTCCTTGTGAAATGTGTTACTGACTGGCACTTGTGGCACATGTAGTTCTGCAACCCGTCTGCCTTAATGCGCGCATTGCAAGCGTGGCAGAGAGCGCGACCAGCATGCTTGATGAAGCCCGCGTCAGCAAGTTCCACGTTGCACTCCTCGCAACGGAAGCACGCCGGATGCCAGTTTGCGTTCATCGCCTTTATCACGCGCCCGATCACGAACTCACCTGCAATCATATAACACGAATAATGCTACTAGTAATCTTTCATGGCATCATTCCATAAAATTATTGTAACCACCTAGTTTAGACTATGTCCTATTAATAACGGTTAACAAGTGAATAGACCAGGAAACTTACAAATGAACTTGAAATTAGCCATATTGTACATAGGATTACATTGTCTTTCATTGTAGTCTAGTCTACTACTAGTCTGTAATGATGATGATGATGGCGTGCTTGTCAATGTATCTATGCTTTGGTATGGAATTCCCCACTGCACCCAGGGGTCAGCTATACACAACTCTGAAGCTGAATTTATTAAAGTGAAACTTCCTACGGCAGGGTTGGGAATAAAATACTTTTGTTACGTTACGTTTGTAATTGTTACGTTTTCTATGCATGAATGTACAAGTGTAAATATATTATAAGGGAGGAAAGAGGATTTGAAAAAGAAAACACAGCCAAAAATTTTAAAGTCTGGTGATAATCAGATTTCCGGCTCTAGTGGCCTACACTATGGCTGTTACAGCCTCCTAGTTTGAGTTTGGGCGACACCGGCGTGAAATGGGCATACTGCACTACTTATGTGCATAGGGTCGGATAAGGTGAGGATAGCACTTATCAGCGGTGTGACATGGGCGTACTGCATTGTTTGAATCCAAGGGACTATATCCGGACTGTGGAGGTAAGGTAAGGTACACAGAAAAAAAGTTTTTTTTTACATTTCTATTGGCCTTTTTAATTCCTTAGGCTCAAAACTTTTCAGCCGCCCCTTGTATATGTAGGATTAGGCAAAAAAATATTTGATATTGAGATCAGAAACTAAATAAAAATTTCATAATCTTTATTTAGTTTCTGGTCTTTTTACAGTAAATTTATATAATTTTGCAATGCTCTCCTCTCCCTTTTGTTTGCGACCGAATTGTGCCAATATGCTAATATACGACGATGGTGAAACACCGAGAGGTTTTATTCGGTCCAAGCCCGACATATTCGTCCATGTATTTCGTCCATGCCCCTGCTAGGGCACACACATATGCGCTTTAGCATTACCGCCCGTAAAAAAGGCTGCTCCTTTTCCTACATGCTATTAAAATAGAAATCTGTTGGCATAGTAGCTAATACAAAATATTCTGAATCATGGCAATATATAAAGAATTAAATGTTACACTTTTCAATGTAAAATACAAAAGATAGATGGATGACAAGTCTAATGGGAACAAATTTTTCATAACGATTTTCTAAAAAAAAAAACAACTACTGTTTAGATCATAAATTTTGACTTAATTTCAATGAACTTGTATAAAAATATTAAAATAAATTTTGGTTTAAATAGCTAACAAATAATGTTTACGAATGAAAATATAATACATTCTGCTACTTAGAAATATTGATCATTTCCCCAGGAATACACTTCAGGTGTCAAGAATAAAAACATATTATGGCTTAGATAGATAATATGGTGCATTGCAACCAAATGAACCAGTATGCAGTGGAAGGTAAAAATCATACGGACAGTAACACAAAGTAGGAGTACTAAAATATTTGGGTTCGTAACAAGTAACTAGGTCCTATAAGGTAGTGCATTCATTGCATAGGAAGAATGTAATCCATAGGGTAGAAGAATGTATGCAATCCATAGGGGTAGGTAGGGCTTAAAAAGTAAAGTAGCAGCCTGTAAGTGCCCACTATTACGCAAAGGCCTCCTTCTCAAATACAAGTATCTCAGAGGGTTTTGGAGCCAGGAAGGGCGCGCCACGCTGCTCCAGTGTGGGTTAGCGGCTTCACATGTCTTCGAAATAATATTTTTTATTATTTCTTAGACATGTAGGTTTCCTCACAATGTTTTCCTTCACCACTGAGCATGTAGATTTGAAACTAAAGTTAGCGCCCTGACCTATAGGCTATCACGGCTCTGCATGATAGGGCTTAAATGATTATATATTTAATAACCTTAAAAGTTACTTAATCCTATATCGGAAATTAATTTTATGTGGAAAAGTCGTAAAAATATTAACTTACCACATTTTCCACAACACGGAGCAAAAAGTACTTGGAAGTCCCGTTCGCAATATTTGCGTCCTTCAAATTCGTAGAATACACCCTCAGGGAATACACGGAAGCATTGGGCGCATCTAAATACAACAAATTTTAACATGGACGAATTTTATCATTAAAACAAAAAATTACACAACAACAAAATTTTATTTTTCAGGTTTGTTATAGGGAATGTAATCCAAATAAATAAAAAGAGAAATGTCTTTCAAATTCATCTTTGATATGTTTGTTCAAAATGATATCACTTAAAAATTACACCGTACTACAGTTTAATGCATATGCATTAAAATGTAGTGCGGTATATTTTTTGTTAATATTTAAAGGAATACAATTTTGAAACAAATATAAATAAAATAAATGAACAAAGTCGTGAACAAATTCATTAAAATACTCACACAAAACAGTTTGTATGCCATAGTTCTCCATTAGAGTTGACAATCTTTTCATTCGGCTCAAAACCATCCCCGCAACGAGTGCAAAACATATTATCTAGAGACATGGTGGCTATTCTAGAAAAAAAAATTTACATATATGAATATGACATATGGGTGATATTTCAAATTTTATATTAATAGTATAATACTTTAGTTGTTTTAACCCACTTTTCATCAGTGGTTATTTGGCAGACAGACAATGTGACAGGTAGTGGATGCAAGGATAAGGATTTCGATAAAATCTTAACGCCAATTATCAGTATTCTATGATTCATTATAATTGACAACTATTTTGTATGATTCTTATCAGTCATTTTATTAAAATTTACATAATAAATCTAAAAACAAAACCTTGGCTTGCTATGTTGTGTTGTAAACAACCTACTGGTTTTTTTAAAATAGAAACTAGACTGTGATAAATTTTTGAGTACTAATAGCTTAAAATAGTTACTGAAAATGATTATTAATACAGTGATTTTATAAAATGGTGGTTTAGTTGATCAACATTTCCTCTCATCACTTATCTTTATTTTTATTGGTGATTAACAAATATCAGAATTAATAATAGCAATCCTTGTCCTGATTGTAAAACCAAGTATCTTTGCATCACTAGTGGCAGGTGGTAAGCCTGTCCCCATCTTTGTGCCCAGGCAACAATAAAATTTGTGCAATGTATTTAGTTATTTCACACAATAAGCAATTAAGAAAAGAAATATGTTCTACAAACCACTGGTAACAAAATGCAAAAAGTTTAGACATGCCAATAATTCATTTTTTATCATTTATTTTGTACTTTCTATGGTATTTAATATATGGTACAACAACCATCATGCATCTTTGATAATCTGAATTATTAAATTATAGTTATAATAAATATGACTGCAATATTGATTATATAATTAAATTAACTGTAAAACAGATAAAAATATGTTTTGTAAGAAGATTAAAAGCATTAGACATTACCAAAAATATAATATAGTGGAGAACATAAGTGATTAAATAAAAAAAAATCTATGAATACATCTTGTATAACATGTTTATAAAATCTCAAATAGGTCCTGGATTAAACAAAATCTTAAGTTACTAATTAGTGTTTACTGGGAAAACATAGAAGTAGAGTTAATGACCAAACACCAATGTAAATAAATATTACAATAACTTCTCAATTTATTGTTAATGTAGACACATAATGTACCCTTAATGAGAATATATACGTATGAGGAAAATATCCCCATACAAAAACCTTTTTTCCTTATATGGTTGAGTCATTATATTCTTTTCAAAAATAGTAATGTACACTAAGCATGTACACCAAATGCTTAGTGTACATTACTATTTTTGGAAAGTTTATTAATGAAATAAATTACTTTTTTACTGTTTTCTTACTTTAATGTCCCATTAAAAAGACTAATATTATTTACCAAAAATCTTTTGAGAATATTTTAGAGTGTGAGACTTTAGATACATGTGAGGAATTTGATAAATTTAACAAAAGCAACTTATATGAAGGACATATAGTATTGTCTATAATTTAAAGTGTAAAGATCGTACATAAAAAAGAGAAACACAAAGTATACTTCACTATCCTCAGAAAAAGTGTTTTCAATGTAATTATTTTATATTGTGGCTATTATAAAAATGCTTACAATGATTATTTTTTAAATAAAATGTTATTGATGCGGTGATTACATGACTTGTGAAATTATTTATACATTAATAATGATCTTTGTGAACATATGTAGGTAGTGGGTTTTAGGTATCCATTTTAGAGGACCACTCCCAATGTTTGAGAGTTGCTTACCCTGGCATGTTTACCACTTTAAATACACAATACGACGCTCAGTAACTTCTGTGCTGTATTAGTTATTTAACTCGTATCCTGACAAAACAAATTATTTATAAAATATTTGTGAAAACCAATTCCTTACGTATGAATGATGTAATGTACCACAATAAAATTTAATAAAATACTTACTCACTAATCTACTTTATACATCAATTTTGTTGTACAATGTTTTATTTATGTTTGAACAATTCTATAATTATATATTTTTAAATGAATAAATAAAATTTTCTTTTCTTTTGATTTCTATTTCAATCACATTTACATTCAACACTTGCATTCGTATTTCACACTACAGACAGCTTAGCCAACTCAAACTCAATTTTTAAAGAATTTAGTTACCATCTAAAAAAAAGTATCGGTTACTTGGGTTACCGATATGCATAGCCCCATCTCTAGTTCATTTGAAATGTGTTTAAAAACGGGCTTCATATTTTACGACTACTGTAGTTTCTATGAAATTATGCATTTAAAATGTGTCAACATTGACCATTAGTCCGAGAAATGTAGTATGTTTTGCATATTATGTCAATTTACATTTTAAAAATGTATGTTATTTATACTTATTACTTACTACTTATTGTTACATTAAAAAGTAAATAATGCCAATTTAGAGTAATATGTAGAGTAGAGTAATATGTGTATATTATGGAAATTTAAGGTTTTCTGGTGGCATTTGGCAAGGCCCATTGATGTGCATTGTTTATTCTTTTGTGTCAATTGGGTTGTTGCGTAGATAATAAAACTCTGTTCAAAATATGTTAAACAGAAATAGTTAATTATAACAAAGAAACCTGCAAGTTACTAAGAAGTGAAAATATAATATTATAAATATAAATTGATATATACACAAACATATATACAGTGGTGGTCATATAATTAGAAACACTTCTTATGAATAAAGTAAATTTTCTATATATCTTTTTAATAATGTTAGAACAGTTAACAATACATGATAATCCTTCTACCCCTTCTTACCTTAAGAATAAATTTCAGTATCTCTCTTCTACCCATGATAGGGTCCTTCGTTCCTCTGCTAATCATATGATAACATATCCCGCAACATTTTACCCATTTTGTTGGTGGTTCCTTCACCGTTCAGGCTACACTTCTCTGGAACTCCTTGCCCGATGACATTAGAAAAGCCCCATATAAAATTTCTTTCAAAAGATTGGTACGCGAACACTTTTTAAAACAATCTGATACTTGTTAGTATTTATTCTGATATTATATATGTATGTATTAATGTGTTTGTATGTATGGATATATCTGTGTTGTTATTTCTGTATATATTATAGTATGTATTTGTGTATCTATGTGGATGTGTATATGTGTATGCCTATACATTTATATATGTTTTAATTATGTAGTATATTTCTCAATTAGCCTTTCACATTTATTTTATTTTAAACTTGATGCACCTATCACCACATTTCTTCACGCCCTGGGTTGACTGTTAGAGAAAAGGCATTAAGTCCGCCTTTTGTAATCCTTTTGGTGTAGACAATAAAGAATAAATAAATAAATAAATAAATAATGTTGAAAAAACTAGAGAAAAATCTATAATTGTATATTGACGAGTATCTTTCACTGGCACATGTTTTATGTCACCTTTTATTTTTTTCGCCGACGTGCTCGTCAACCATACATCATTAATCTCAGGATTTTTAGGATTAAATTATTGTTTTCTTTTTTTTATGTCTATCTTTTCTACGAGCTCCTTCCGCTAACTGAGTTCTCGAAACTTACGGCATATTGCAAAACAATTCACAATTATAACCTTAAATAAGCCTCGTGGCACAACACAACGATCAACTAAAATGTTTAAAACAATTTCCCCTTAGAAAGTGAAAGAAACTAACGAGAAAGACCGACAAACAATAGCTGAGCAGCTGCCTTAATACACCTACGGCGCGCTGAGACGTATTGGCCTTTTAAGAGTGCAACTTCCCATGGTTCTATCTCCTAAACTTTTGCTCCGATTGACTTCAAAATTTAAGACAATATTAATAATCTTAAACCCATGTAACCCCTTGACTCTTTCGTTAATTTGAGTCAGTTGCGAGCTACAGATTAATTTGAGCCATGCTTATTTTAGGCAAGAACAAGACGTCTAGGTGGCTGTCTTTTTTGAGAAGTTTACAGCGCTTTAACTAATTTGACTCAGATGCATATTGGAGCAGTTTTAGAACCATATTTAATTGAAATAGTAATTCCAAAGGCTTGGGGATCCCGTGAGTGTATGGAGTGGATAACGGATATCTTACGTAAGTACTTTTATATTTTACGTATTTTTATTTATATTAGTATTATTTCATTTTTTCGAATTATTTAGATCAGCATTATTTAGATAAATAAATAAAATATTAAGTGTTTTATAATAGCTATTATATTCCTAATGAGTATTCAACATGCACAGATCAAAGAGTAAGCTTTAGGCTAGAGAGTACTTTAAACCATAGAGAACTGAGAAATGGCAATTTTGCTGGCTGTACTTGACATGACACCCAGAAAGCTGCTATTGACTTGACTCTTAATCGTAACTGTTATGTGTATGAAATTGCGCTAAAACTATCAAGCTTTAAAGGGCACTGATTTTAATCCAAATTACATCTTTTTACTTTTTATTTTAGAAATACGTTAATGGCTGACATGGCTGATAACATAAAAACAAATTTAAATATATTGCAAGATATGATTTTGGACGAAGAAAAATTGGTAACCTATGTTTCGCTTAGCAAGGAACTTTGCGTTCACGTTAACGAAAGTAAAATGTTGTTACATCAAGTGGTGCAAGATATTCGACGCAAACAACCAGATATTAATCTCAACATTAACTGTATTGTATCTGGAATAACAGACAAAAATATTGCTCGGATATTTGTTTGCACTGAGACTGAATTAAGTGATCTTAAAAAGTGCTTCAGGGCAATATTTTTCGAACATTTTTATAGTGTTAGCAAAGGATATCCACGAGTAGATAGGCCTTCGTTGTTAGCTACCAACAAATTCGAGGATCTAATTCTATGTACAGGTATAATAAAAAGTAGCATGTGTGTAAAAAGAACTGCTGATGAAATTGGAACACTCAAGTCTAATAGTCAAGAATTGTTTGTATTAGATGATGAAAAATTTGTTAATAGACCTCAAAAAAAAATTAAGAAGGAATGTGTTAATAAAGTAATAAGTGAACCAAAGCAAAACAAATTTGAAGCTACATACAATGATACAAAAGTGTTTAAGAATATAATTGAACCAGAAATAAAAAAAATTGATGTAAAGTACAGTGAAACTAAACCTGTTAAAAACCTTAAGACAGAAGTTTATTCACCCAAAAAGGATGTGAATAGTAAACAAAATGTAAATAAATTGAATACTAGACAAAAAGGGATTGCAGGATTTTTAAGTAAATCAAATGATGTTACATGTAAAAAGGATTATATGGAATGTAACATAAAAAAAAGTGTAGGTATAGAAACTAAAGTAGAAACAAAAGTGGAAGAAATGTCAGTTGATGAAGAAGTAACAATTGAACAGGAGATAAAAGAAACTGACAGAGATGTCATTGACAATCAGAAAGAAGTCAAACAAATGAATAAAAATGTTGATATTAAGGGAGATATGAAAACTCAGAAAATAACAAAAAAAAATTTAAAGGTTGACAAAAAAAGAAAGAGAGTTTTACATGTATCTGATAGTGAAAGTGATAATGAAACTAGTGATCCTTTTGTCACTAAAGAACAGGTAGATTTAAAAAATGAGTCAGAAGATGAAATACCTCCAACCCCTACTATTAATACTATTAAGATTACTTCAGGAATAGTAAACCCCAAAAAGAGGCGAAAAATTGTTGATAAAACATACAGCGATGAAGATTATATTGTAACTAAGAAAGAAGAAGTATATGAGAGTTGTTCAGAAAATGAAGAGGAACCAACAAGTAAAGAAAATATTCAGAATGTCAATAAAGTAATAGTGAAAACCTCACCTAAAGAAAAGAAAAATAGTGTAAAAAATTCAAAGAAAAAGGTATCTTCTCCACAAACAGGAAAACAATCTACACTAATGAACTACTTTAAAAAAGTTAATCAATAGTCTGACTATTATCCCATTTTAATAATGTTAATGCTACACTTTTAAAAGTATTATTGGAAAAAAGAAGAATTAATGAAAATTGTTTTATTATAAATAATGGGTGTCATATTTATGTTTTCAAGAAAGTAACAGTTTTGGTTTTATAATTTTAATAAAATTCATGTCAACCATACAGTTGAAATTTTGAGTATTTTATCTATTAGTTCCAATGGCCACCAGCCAGTCTGGATGAACTTGTACATCAACTAAATAAGAACATTTTGTATTGTATGTCGAAGTGAGCATCTCTTGACTGGTCACTTGCCTGAAACAAAATGAAGTTTCAATATTTTTTTGAATATTCTCAATGCATACTTATGCTAGAAGTTACAGTGTGATACACTTGTCAAATCTTTGAACTAAGAAAATTGGAAAAAGAAACAATTATTATATCAAGAATAGAATAATGTACACACTCATACATGTCACTCATACGGGAAGGCAAAGATTACAGTTTTCACTGTCATATGCAATGGGTGGGATCTCCAACCAACTACTATACAACACTAAATTTGGTTTAGTTAGTTAATTATTAATTACATTGTACATTTTTATCCTCAACTTACTACATAATTGACATTAATGTCCATTTGTTGCATATTGATGCTTATAATATTGTTAAAATAGTTTTACAAAAGTTTGAGTAAAAAGTAGATATTCTTGAAATAATATATTTTTATTTCACCAGTCATGTAGATTGTCTTATAATAATATCCTTCATTTTCCCTCGAGAGGATTTGGTAAATACAACACTTAAGATAGCCACTAATAATTTTTGTAGTGACTGCACCTTGATCGAATACAGGTCACATCATCATCATTTCAGCCTATCAGAAGTCCACTGCTGAACATAGGCCTCCCCCAAAGATTGCCACAAAGCTCGGTCCTGAACCACCTACCATCCATCCATCAAGCATCCATCGACTACCCGTAACACTGCGCAGGTCGTCAATTCATCTTGTGGGGGGTCTTCCTACACTGCGTTTGCCTGTACGTGGCTGCCACTCGAGAACCTTTTTTCCCCAACGGTTGTCAGTTCTGCGAACTATGTGGCTGGCCCATTGCTACTTCAGCTTGCTGATCCTTACGGCTATGTCGATTACCTTAGTTCTGCTGGGGATATCATCGTTGCTCTATCATGCAAAGAGACACGGAGCATAGCCCTTTCCATAGCGCGCTGGGCAACTTTGAGCTTCCTCATATGGCCTGCAGTGAAGGACCAAGTCTCAGTTCCGTATGTCATCACTGGCAACACGCACTGGTTGTATACTTTGCTTTTGAGGTTTTGCGGTACACTCGATGAGAAGATATGACGTAGTTTCCCGAACGCAGCCTAGCCAAGTTGGATTCGTCGATTGACCCTGGGTCCAAGTTGGACTTACCTAATCGGACAATTTGTTCCAGGTATACGTACTCGTCTACAACTTCGAGCCTATTGTTCCCAACAACAACCGGCATTAGTTTGACGTGGATGTTTGACATGAACTTTGTCTTGTCCATGTTCATCTTAAGACCAACCTGTTGGGAGACACTATTGAGGTCATTGAGCATTGTGCTAAGCTCCTCCAGCGATCCTGCCATAAGAACTATGTCGTCGGCAAATCGAAGGTGAGTGATGTATTGCCATTGATGTTGATAGCGTATCCTTTCCAGTTTAGCTGTTTGAAAACATCTTCCAATGCAGCGGTGAAGAGTTTCAGGGATATGACATCACCCTGTATTACACCTTTCTGCAGTTGGATTGGTTTCGTACTCTGGTTCTCTACTTGGATAGATATTGTAGCCCCATTGTACAAACACCTTAGCACTTCGATAAACCGAGAGTCTATCTGGCACCGCTGGAGAGACTGGAGCACCGCCCCAATTTCGACTGAATCAAAGGCTTTCTCATAGTCCACATACTCCACCAGACATAATGATAAATTGTACTCCTCGGTCTTTTGTAAAATCTGGCGAAGAGTATGTATGTGGTCTATGGTACTATAGCCTTTTCGGAATCCGGCTTGTTCGGGAGGCTGGAAGTCGTCAAGTCTGTTTCCTAGACGTATTGAGATGACTCTCGAAAACAGCACGTAGACGCGGCTTAGAAGCGATATCGGTCTATTATTCTTCAAAAGGCAGTTATCCCCTTACTTGAAGAATAGGACAACTACGCTTCTATTCTACTCTTTCGGCGTAACACCGCCATGAATGACAAAATTAAACAGCTTCTGAACAAGTATCGGTTTTCCACCCGCATCCATTCAGAAGCTCAGCTGTAATAAAGCAGGTCACATGCTTACTATCAAATTAAAGCGAGCGCCCTGATCACTAGGCTACCACGGCTCTAAAGTAAAGAGCAGCATGTAACTAATCCTCATATGGGCAAACGCATTTTGTCCATATTTTAGAGGAGTAAATATTTAAAAATAATAGGAGGTAAAATGTTACAGGTACACTTACTTATTTTTCGAATGGCTATCCCATGCAATTTTCACAACACCGTCCATACCAGCTGAGCATAACAGCGAATTGTCCACAGACATATCATCATGATCTAACACAATCCTATTTGTCAGGCTCGCTTTTCCCAATGAAGACCAGTCCAATGCCGTCACTTTACCGTGATGCCCTCGGTGTTCATTGATGCACGTACAAGCAGCAAGGTCCCATACTTTAATTTTCTTATCATCACCTAATAGATAAAGTAAATAATTATGTTTTCTGTTAAAACCAAAACTTATGAATTAGCTTAGCTCACACATTAAAACTAAGGATGTCAGATTTATAAAACAGTATGATTGTTTTCTATTAGGTAATAAGTCTAAAGTGACGTTTAAAGAAAAAAGCTAGTCAGAATACAGAATACCCATAAAAGAACGTACGTTATCTGAACTACGTTACTCCCATTGTAGGAATTGCTCATGAGTTGTATGTTGTGGCATTTTTGTATATCCATATCAACAAATTATTGTTTGTTAATATGAAGGAATGTATTTAATATGGATAACTTCTTCTAAGCAATTCTTAATGCATTTGTATAGGTTTTTGTATCCTTTATCGTCGCGCTTACCGTGACAAACAACCAGACCCGGAACAATTAGTTGTTGTGTGGCAATTGAACTCGCACCCGCAACGTCATAGTCAAATACATAGCAATTAGGCCAACCGAATCCACATATTATACATATAAATAAATAGAGGTAAAGATACATATATTAAGATGCTGGTTTTTGGGCTACGTATTCATTAGCCTGTATAAGTCCACTGTTAGATGCCTTTCCAGGAAAGCGCCAATGAAAGCAATGTCATGCAGGGGTTTACTTACACTCACCGTGTTTAGATTGGTGAGGATAGTGCTTATAACTTCGCACTATAGACGTTGCTACTTGTCAATAATCCAAGGAAATTGGGCGTCATCAGTTTGTCGTCGTTTTCGAAATACACGTCGAGAAGTTTCAATGCGATTCTGCCGTAAGAGGTGTGGTGTACCTAGTTTCGGTGTGTATGATTGTAGTAGTGATTAGTGTGATATTAGTGATAGCTGGGGCGGTGATAGAAGTGTCGACATACTTATGGGAAGATGGTTGGTGCTTTTAACCTCTTTATCTCTATCTTAAGGCAGAGTTGCCGCTGGCTAGGTTAGGCGTCAGATGGTGGGAAGTCGAGCATTCGCAGACGCATTGACGAGTTGACTGTACGTGTGCGTCGCTCATGATCGGCCACCGCACGCGTAGCACCGCGTAGCTATGTATTTAAGACAAAGTTGACAGTTACCGGCGCTGGCTAGATACGCTCCAGACGGTGCGAAGGCGAGCGCCCGCACAGCGGCGCGGTGCCCGCACAACACGCGCACGAGGCGCGCGTCGGACACGCTCCATAATCGCACGCTGCGATCTGCGCCGCCTGTCGCTATGTACGCCTCGTTTGGGTGAAACTTTATGCACTGACAAACAAACTTTAAATTATTTTTGAGATTTTGACAGTCTTACATTAACACATTAACAAGCAGAAGCTGCTAGCGTCGCTGGTTAATTAGTCACAAATGTTGGACAGGAACATTAGTGATCGCAGTACCGTTCAGAATATTTTAAATTATGCATGTGTCTGATGTTTAGTCGAAGTTATGAAATGATTGTCTTAGTCAACTTTTTATGGAGTTATGACAGTGTATTTCTAGCAGTTATACCCGGCAAGAGTTCACACAAACTTAAATACTGAGTAATATAGAAGAGATACTGTTACAATACATTATGTACTAAAGCAGATTTTTTTATTTATTATTATTATTTATTTAGAAAGGATAAAGATATTATTTCACATGCTTATAATGAAAATTAACATCAAACTAAAGTGTTTAGGTCACGTAGCTCCGCTGCAATCGCTCGCAACGTGTTCGAAATCACACCGACAGCTTTTTATACATACAATGACCCCAATGCCCCACACTCGTATTGTTTCTTAGTCCACTACCCTTTTCCTGGAAAGCACCTGTAAAAGCTAGCATACATTCTACTTAGTATATGTATATAATATAATATCTTGCTGGTATTATTCAGCATATTCAGATGGATGTGGTCGGTGTTACCCCCTGTCCGTTCGCAGGCAGGGTCATAATATGCAGAAGAGTTTAGCATTTAAACAAAATCTGATTAGACAGAACCTTACACTCAAAATCTTAATAGGATTTTGTAAAGTTTTTACTCACCGTGACATCGGACATGTGTCCCACAAAGACTCGCACCGGGAATGTCCTATCAAGGGACCATAGCTTCGCGGTTTTATCGTGTGAACCAGTCACGATGTACAGCCCGTTTTTGGAAACATCCATACACCAAATGGGATAATTATGCCCTCTAAAACAGATTTTATTTTGTAGCATGATCCCAACGAACGTATATAGACGAATTTTTTGAATAGATTAACAAGTACACCTTGTACGATAAATCTAAGTTCTACATAGACTGTAACACTTTCTGTCTTACTTTTACAATATCTTAATATAAATAGAGACGGCCTTCAGAGATAAGAATTTTGCGTATAGATACTTCTCTGGATGGGTCTAGGGTTTAAATTAAATTTGAAGTTAATAATGTTTTTTATTTTGTTTTTCGTACAAACCTTAAATAAAGGGTCAAATGACTTTAGTTCTTAAAACGTTACCTCCTACTTCATGAAATTCACTTTAGTCGCTGAGGCAGTTGACATACATAAGTTGCACATAGACAAACACCCACACCCGTAACATTATTAGTAATCTATACAAATACTTGACCCGTGTGCCATCGTAGCCAAGAGCTTAGCCACTACGCACTTAATTCCATGTTGCATTCTCTGCCAGTCAACCCCGGGAGATAAGGAAACATGTTGGCAGGTTCAGACTTAAATAAGTATCTAGCTTCTATAAAAAAAGCGTTTTTGTCCATTGCAACTAAGTTATATTATATAAGAGTAATTTGTGTTTCTGTTACCACGCGTCTTATTTACTGCAAACACATAATGATAGCGTTACACAAGCATAAGCTTAATTTTGAAAGGTAAGCTAATTGTGTGAAAGAATTAAATAATTTTTTTTTGTTTGTACGTATTGTGACAGTTTTAGAGAATATGTCACTGCATTTTATTCATTATGCGATATAGCTTTATAATATCCTGCGTAAATGACGATATTAACAACATCACTTTATTAACTGCAATAACTTTTAACTACAGAAATATGCTATACCTGTATATTGAAGCACATGAATAATCTGACAATCTCCAAGCTCTCATAGTATTGTCATGGGATGCAGACAATACTAGTTGTTCTCTGGATAATATACTGACTGCTTGAATTGGACCTGAGTGTCCCCGAAGAGGCAAACCTGTGCCTATTGGACTAGAGAAATAGCCAATTAATACCAACATATAATAAAGATGTATGTTTTTCATATCAAATCTTTGAAACTTTGCACACACAGATAGCGTAGTATAGCAATCAGGAACACAGTCTTATATGCTATTAATTTATACAGATATAATTAATTTAGAAGAGTGGAAAAGGGGTCCTTACTAAATGATTTAACTGCATCTCCCATTAAGCCTTCGTATCTTAATAGTTTCTAGAAATATTTCTTTAAAGTGTAAAATGAGATTTAAAAAAAAATCACTAACAGTTTACCAAACTTTTAAATTGAAATGGATATACCTTGATTTAACAGTTTAGAGAATTTGTAAAAAAAAAATTCCAATCCGTTTCGAAAAGTCAAGTTTAGACAAGACTAAGACAATCGATTAAGGTACATTTCCATATTAATGAAATACAGTAGAGTGGTATTCACTTTACAAATCCAGAGATTGTAAAGATCTGGGTAATTTTAGACCAGTATCTGTATTACCAGTATCAAGTATTAAAAAGTTTGAGAAGATTTTATCAATCTTAATAAAGTGTTATTATTTTTTAATATTAGCAACATTAAATTATTATACAACATAAATTATACAACATAATAATTGGTATAATTTATCATTTTACTAAGGGAGCAACTACTGAGCTACTAAACTGATGCAGCAATAAGATTAATCAAACATGTCACATTTATTGTGCTCTCAACATGCAATTAGTGTGTTCTGTGACTTATGTAGGCATTTGATTGCCTAGATCACAGAACTTTGCTCAGTAAATTAAAATATTATACATTAAGAGAGCATGTTGATCATTTATTGCAGTCTTATCTTAGTAATAGGATATAAATAATTCAGGTAAAGGGTGTAAGCTCCATCGGTTTTATAGTGAGATAGGTGTGCCACATCCACATCTAGGCTCATTTTTGTCACTTATTAAAGTAAATAATGTTTTGAGTAAGATTATGGAGTGATTTCATGCAAATAATTTAGCACTTAATGCTAAAACTAAAAATATGCACAAATATGTACATATGCGTAATTTAATTAAACAATCTTCACTTAATATTTAAATGAATTAAGTCGGCAAAGGTAATACAAAACTAAAAATAAATAAATTAGAATAGGTCATTACAAATAAGTATCTGCTGGTGTTTCCGGCTCAGGTGGCACGTAGCATGCTAATTCTATTTCGGATATGTTGCGGTTGATTTTTCTTTTCACATTATTCTGTCCGAGGTCCCATAGTCTTATTTCAGAATTGTTAAATCCTCCGCACAGCAAATTACAACTTACATCTGTTTTAGCACATACGAGGCTGCAACAAGGGGATATAGGAGTATAAAGACATTTTTATTCTATGAGCATCTGTATGAATGAAAAAATATAATGAAAAAAACACTACATAACTATTACATAATTATTAAAAGTATTTTCTATGTAAATTTTACATAGAAGACCATTCGAAGCTGACGCCACTAACTCGAGTAATCGGTGCATATACGCGTCACCGGTGCTTTCAGCAGTGCCGCCTAGTCCGGGCGTTACTAGCGCTCTCAGCAAAGTGCGGGCACGAGACGAAAATTTTCAGAATGGCACTTCATTTGATTTTTTTTAATTATCATGTAAATCTTCCTTCTATCGACTTTTAAAAATTGGTTATGGTATTAGCCTTTCACAAAATAAATACTATTCTATAATAACTATTCTAAAAAACTAGGCATTTCACAAAGTAAATGATATTCATCTCCTTCAGTGACGATAATGATGCTGGTATCGGAAGCCACAAAGCGAGTGTACAACGACGCTGGGAGTCACTAACGCTATGACTGTCTTGACTGACTGATGCTTGGCGCGATGATCAAAGGTCCGCCTTTACTCTGCACTTACATGTCCGCAGATATTATAATGACATTATTAAAATTTTATAAACTAAATTGTAATAATTTATTAATATCATGAGACATTGTCATTGTGACATATAGTCATAAGTTGTCACCCAAAAGTTTGTAACTACACAGAACATAATACTAAAAGTATTTGGGATAAATATGTTGGCAAATTAATAATAATAAGAGTCTATATCGCATAATATAACTTACTGGGTGTCAGGAGCAGCTATCTTGTACAATTTGAGGGGTGCCATTGATTCACGAACTCCTTTAATAGCATCTTGGAGTTCTCTCAGTTCTTTATCAACATTTTGATATTCTGCATGCCCATTGCATTTTGAAAATATGTCTAAAGGAGATAATATCAAGTATTTTAGAATGATGAGCGCTATAGTAAGGACAGTCCTCTCTTTCCGTGTTCAATCGAATTTAAGATGATCAGAGAAAGGAAAGGCCGTCAGCCGAGGTAGAGGGAAACGGGGATCTTTACCTTTTTTTTCTTAGAGCTTTTTTAAGTCTTAAGTGTAACTAAAATTTAAACTAGGTGAATAATCAACATTACAGATTAATGTATTGTAGGCAGGTATTATGTATTTACTTAATAAAAAATAAAATATAATCTTTTTGCTTATTCATTTATTCGTAACTACGTATGAAAAAACCTAATAAATTAAACTAAATGAAATAAATTTTAATCTTTTTCTATATTTTGCATATCAATTTGAGTACTTGTGATAATGTATAGCAGTGGATCGGTAATACTGCCCGCCCTAAAATAACTCTGGCCTAGTCTAGTAAGGTTACCTTACTAGACTAGGCAATGGTAATAATAACATGAATGTTGTGTATATTAATTTACGACAAATACTGTTTCTTAAAATTAAGTAAATTAGTTACGTTATAATCAACGTGAAATCAAGTGCACAAAAAGTTAAGAAATTAAAGTGCGCACTTAAACAAAGACAGCCTATTATCTATCATATTGAAGGAAGCACTAAATAGTAATAAATTAACAAAGCACTGCTTCGATCGCACGCTTGCAATCGGCTAAATGAGTTACGGATAATTAACCATGACTTGATGCGTAATTTCTGAATTCCGCTCAGCCGGTAATTATAGAAGTCTTTCGGTTTAAAAAATAGATGTATTTACTATGCCTTTCAGTAATGTAAGGAGGAATATTGATATAGTTGATACTTGTCCTCCAAATATCAACCTCTCCTACGGGGTGCCTCCTGCTGACTAACGGGCGATACAGTCCGAATATGATGAGCTCAAATCTCACTCAAACACTACTAAGTACTGTACATTACTACTCAGTAATGTAAAGCAGCATCTCTAGTGCGTTGTCGTCGCATCTGTGATTAATAACCCGCCTGCCCATCGCAGGCGGTATGACAGATCTTCCATGCATGGCAAGCCTATTTCCAGCAGAGAACTTGGCTGATAAAGAAAGAAGGAAGAAAGATGTCACCAGATACCATTCTTGTCCAAAGTCTTTTCATCATTATTTATAACAGGTGCGTTGACATCTTCGTTTTGTTCCTCATCATCCTCCTATTAAAAACATTCAATATTGTATTAATTATTTACTATTATATAACATATTGATATTTTTTTTACTTACAGCATTTTTTTTATTAGAGTCACTATTAATATCAATATGGAACCAAGTTTGTAAAACTTGTATTAACAATACATGACTATGCTTAGCTAAGTATGCTTTTAACATATTCAAGGCATCCTGTGATAAGTAAATGTCATATTTACATGACCTGTAAATAGAATAAAATATTAAGATTATAACTTCTTTCTAATATCACCTTTCTAGGTCTTTTGCATTTGAAGGTTTCATGATCAGTTTTTTGATTTTTGATTTTTGTATATGAATCATCATCATCATTTTAGCCCGTCACGAGTCCACTGCTGAACATATACCTCCAAAAATACCACAAAGCATGGTCCTGAGCCACATGCATCAATCGACTTCCCGCAACACTGTACAAGTTGTTACTTCATCTTGTGTGAGGTCGTCCTACACATTGCGTTTGCCTGTACGAAGTTACCACTCCAGAACCTTACTTCCTCAATTGGTGAAGCCAAAGGGTTGTCGCGGTGGGAGCATTTAGTTATTTCTGAATGCCAGAGGGTGTAGGCAAAATACGAAAGATAGCTCAGGGCCTTGGTCGTCTACGGTTCCCCGGCGACATAAGCAGGAATTTACGAATAATTCACAATCGCCTAAAATGTACATACGCGTGGCAAGCAAAATGAGCAATGTACCCAGCAGAAACGTGTCCAGAATTTGTTACCAATGCGCGCAGGCGTTCGATCATAACCTCACACAGAATTTTGTCTAATATGGCCGAGAGGTGGAATCACCCGACGTTCTCCGTCTCACAAGATGCGTACGCAATACCTGCGATGATGTCAAATTATTTAATGTATATTTAGGCGTTTCCATTTCCGCCGGCATTTAAAGGTTCCACTTTAAAAGGAAGTGAAAACCATGAAAAAAAGGGTTGGTTATAAAATCTGCAGAGTAAACAAAAAATAAGACGCGGAAGGTGAACTAAGAAGATTATTGTATACGACTATTACAAAAATAAAGTTATCTATAGAAACAAATCTTATTGCGAATGAACAATATATATGAACAATTAAAAATAAGGTGATTAAGGTCTAGCGGTGCGAAGTCTTTTGTTTAAAGTATGTTGAGAATATAATATATGATTACAGCATATTCTAAAACCCAAAATATTACAAAATTGCATGTTAACCTTATAAACTAACTAAAAGTTTGAAACATGAAAAGAAACCATAAAATCTATCATCGCACTATATTTTAAAAGGTATCTCGTTAAAGTAATTGACATTTGTGGAATCTGATATTTCTTTGTTGTCTTGTTTGTTATAAAGTTTCGGTGCCATTGGTTACATATTTTCATATAAAAATATAATTTTACTAGGCAATAAGTGAAGTTTTTCAGGACGACGACTACTTTCTACAAAATTAAATATATGCATTTTTTTTATACAACAATTATGTATTGATATCTGGTATTTACGCGAACACTACACATTTTAAATTAAATTATTATTTACGGATTTTATCACGTTTTATTTTGTTTTTATATTCCCGACGTTTCGAATGCTTTACAGCAGCCGTGGTCACGGGGGGACTGAGGTGTTAGACGTCCAGACGTCATAGTTAATTCGGGCTACCTAAAGCTTCTATTTTTTAATTTTGGTCGATCTACGCAGAATGTGCTCACAGTATCCTCAGGTCGTGCATAAAGAAGTTCTTGAATTTTTAAATTGTAGTCTGACTTCTCCATTTTTACCGTAGCGTTGCCTTAATCCGCGCGGAGTATAGTTAACGCGTATCGGAGGAAAATACATAAAAAAAAGGTCAAAACAGACCCAATTACCAGTACGCTTAAAACAACTAGCGATCGAATTAAGAAACACTCCGAAAAATTTAATCTAGACGGAAATAGTACAGTCATGTACCAAACCACCGAAGTTGTATGGGTTGCCTAAAATACACAAAATAAGTACTCCACTATGCCCTATAGTAAGCCAAATCGACTCCCTAACTTACATTGGGTCAACATGTGGCAAAAATCTTTCACCACTTAAAGAACATAACAAGAGCACACACAAAGGATTCGTACCATTTTGTCAGTGGGATAAAACACCTGTCTTGCTGACAATGAAACTATAGTCAGTTTTGATGTAGTCACTATTTACATGCTTACATGTTGAAGAATGTATCTCAATTGTAACTAGGAAGCTAGCAGAGAATAGCATGCCAATGGAGTATTACTTAGACATTGCCTCACATCTGGCTATATGTTGTGGAAGGAAGAATTTTACAAACAAGTAGATGGTGTGGCAATGGGCTCCCCAGTACCTCCTATTGTCGCCGTTATATTCATGGAAGACTGTAAGGAGTAAGCCCTTAATACTTCTGTAAATCCAAGATTCTACAAGAGGTATGTAAATGACACTCACAATTTTCCATCAGACAAAGTTACTGCTTTTCTAAATCACCTAAATCCCATAAAATCCAAAATTAAATTTACTATGGAGTTAGAGGCAAATAACTCGTTATCTTGATGTGTAAGTAGATAGTTAGAAATCCTAGTAACACCGTAAGCCAGGCTGCGTATAGGAGTTTTTCCTGTATGGGTCTTTTACCCATACTTACAGATATTTAAATGGTGAATCTCACCACCATCCATCTCAGTAGCTACTGTTGGTAAATCTTTGTTCCACGGAGCACAAGAGATCTGTGACAGTAAACACTTGGCCACCGAGCTTCAGTATGTCAAGCAAGTCCTGCACGACAAGACAACGTGCGTTACGGACAAGATTGGCTATATCTTGAAGAGGGCTCCTATAAAGACGATTTTCTAGCCGGCAGAAAAAATAAGTCAATTATTACCATGTGTCAAGTGCAATATCCCTCTACAAGATGCAAGAGTGTACAAGCTTGATTGTGAATTTGGTCTCTCTTACATAGGGAAAACTAAAAGATCTGTAAGGACCCGCGTGAATGAAAACATAGCTGACGTGAAACACCGACGCTCTAGGAAGTCTGCAGTCTGTGGTCATATCCTTGATCGCCCCAACCATTACATCAGATTTGAAAGACTACAAATCCTTGAAATCAAAAAACATCCTAATTTCAATAGAGAATATGGCTGTAGTGGAATGCAAAGAAAGTAGTAACCTAATTATCTTATGTGGAATACATAAGATAATTAGGTTACTACGTTCTTTGCTTTTGGAGGGTCTGAAATATGGCCGAGAGGCTGAATCACACGACGTTCTCGGACTCGCAAGGTGCATGGGGGATACGTCTAAGGATATGTGCATACGCCATACCTGCGGTGATGTTTAATTATTTGTCATAATATACAGTTTTGTTGTGTCCATCCATGGTTGTCAGTTCTGCAAGCTATGTAGTCAGCCCATTGCCACCTCAGCTTGCGGATCCTTAAAGCTACGTGAGATTCTATTGTGCAGAGAAACACTAAGCATAGCCCTTTCTTAGAAAGGCTATGGAGCCTCCAGAGCAACTTTCAGCTGCCTCATACAGACTTCAGTAAAATATTGTGTCTGGTTTCCAATCTTTACTAATCTTTACTGACAACATACACAGGTTGTACACTTAAGTTTTGATGTATTTAAGTATATATTGTTTATGAAAGAGATGAGTAGTTGTTATAATCAGCTACCCACACTGGGTCAATGGTTCACCAATTATTTAAATTGTTGGTTAAAGTTTTTTAATTTTTAACCTAGTGAGTCGTAGGTAAAGGGCTCCTCTTTGTGCCCTCTTGAGCTAGATGCCTGCCCAGGTTGCCCCTGAAGCTTGAAGCCCGCACTGGGTCTAATCTGTTATAAGTACTTATACTTAAACATATCTATTTATAAGTAACTGCATGTATAACTTACCTGAAAGCTGCAATTGAAGGTCGTGATTCTATTTCCTGCAGTGTATATATTGTACCAATATCATCCAGTAATTGATTCATATAGTCTTTTTCTGGAGTTTCATTGTCTATAGTCCCATTTTGTAATGAATTAAATAGTTGTTCTAAGCTATTGGGTCTATATAATGCTGATGGTAAGTTACCATCAATTGGTTGATGGTAAGATAAATCTTTTTGTGGCAATGTGGCTGAATGTCTTTTAAGAAACATTTGAGCTGCGCCTCCATGTCCACCTCGGAGCATTTCCAAATAAAGGTGACAGAGTAATGGAGTCAATAGGCTAAGCAGCTCATTTTTAACTTTTTCTATTTTGATTTCTTTTACAAAGTTAAAGAGCCTGCAAAGAACAGAAATTTGAAGATTATATTTTTATAAAATAATTATGCATTTTCACCATACCAATAACAGAATAATTTTTTTTTTATAAAACTATCTTATTTCACATTGAATTCAAGTTAATGTGGCGAGGGATAAGAGAATCTGGCTCTCTGTAATCACATGAGTTTTCTATGTTGCCCTCTGATAGCCAGAATGGTGCCTCCAGTAAGCCCAAAATAAATTTTTGTACCAGTGGCGAGCAACAGCATTTAAGGTGCAACATATCTGGTAATGTAATTGTCAAAACATTTGCCAAGTGTGACAACTATGATAAATGTCAAACTGCTAAAGAAAAAAGATGATACACAAAGTATGTAAATGTAACAAAAAAAAATATGATGTGAACTATCATATTGTGTTCTATCTCTTAATGAACAGAGATTTAAGTGGACTTGTAACATAAAAAAACATCAACAGGGGGTTTATAACATTGTGCTGTGTGGTATTGGCTAAGAATTTACCACCATCTTTCTGCCCATGGATGTTGTAAGAGGCGACTAAAGGAAAAGCCTTGAAAATCATAATGGCTACTGATAGATGATATGATAAGTATCTTGAAAAATACCAGTCCAAAATTAAGCAGACCGATGATGGGTAGCAGCATTTAGACGCTTAGGGTGTGAGGTGTCTGGTACTGCAATTGCCAATCCACTTGCTGAGTGTGGCAATTATGGCAAATCCTTCTCCTAGGAGAGGCCTAGGCCCTGCAGTGGACTATGTACAGGCTATTAAGATAAGTTAAGGTTTTATAAGGCGATTAATGGCAAATATGTTGTTCAAATTTATTGTATGATGTTCTCCTGGCTGATATTGACCACAGTGACAATTTCTGAATACTATCTGCATTGTCTTCTGATATAATTACTGTCTGGCTGTGAGGCCTTTCATCTTAAACCTTGTAGATGAAAATGCGTCTATAACCTTGTTCGATTGAAAGTGATTGCAGGGACACCTGGCTGCAGTAGCCACTTACCACCAGGTGGACTGTTGGTAAGTGACTATTGCAGCCCATGGGTACCTGAAAATAATTATGTTTGTCAACCCAATACAATATTTTTTTTTAATTTATTGTGATTATAATAATTTACCTTGTGTATTGCACATCATATTGTCCAGGATCGTTGTTTATGCACGAAAACAGTATAGAATTGGCTCGACTAGCCTCACATTGAACAATAGTTGCCACAGCCATTTCTTCAGCACTACGAATTGTAGAATTATTGTTACTAAATATTTCTACATCCTGAAATTCATTACGTTTAGATTTATAGAGGTAAACAATAACACGTTTATTTCATGGAGTATTTACTCACCGGATAATTTCGACGTTCTAGGTAGGAAGTAACAGCTGCCTTAACCGCATCATTTCTTGTTCTCTTCATTAAGAAATGTTTACCAATATTTGACTTAAATTTGTAGCGAAACTAACTTCTAAGTTGTTTACAAAAAAAAAATTACACGAGTAATCGATTGTTCTAAAAATTTACTTTGATCGATTATGTTTTTCATGATCGATTATGTTTTTCATGATCGATTATAAATTCGATTGTTAAAAATAAACCACAACTAAGAAAGGTAACATATAGCAACTTTTAAAATAAGGCAACTGAGCCGCTGACTGTTAAATAATATGTAGTGAAAAACCCAGATAAAGCTGTACTCGATATAGTCATACGTTACGTCACAGATAGGAAGACTGAGATGAAAATATTGTGTTATATTTCTCATTAATAAGTAGCTGCAAATGAAAGAATTGCAGCTACTTATTAAATGTCCAGAATCTATGGATTGAATTCAGATTAAATAAGCTGAAAAATATTTGAAGTATTTGGAAAAACAATATCCTCAAATCTAAGTAGAGATCATACAAACATTTGTTCACTACAACGGCTAGGGTAATTATTACTAAAGTTTATTACTTAGTACTAAAATAATTTTGTTACCAAACAAAAAATAAATTAGTTATTGCAGTTACGTAAATCTTGCTCGAAATTAAAACAAATCAAAATTCTGCAAATTCAAAAGCTGTGCTGCAAGATTTTAATTTGCATTTTTTTATTTAACACAGAACAAAGAAATGTCAATTAAAGTGTAAAGAATTGTATTAAGTGGTTATTAACTCTACTTTTATATATCATAATTAAAGGTTCAAATCCCTTACATATGGGAGCAGGGCCTTTGTTGGCTGTTATCAGTAGTCTCATACAACTAAGAGACACTATAGTGGTTACACGAGTGCTACATTTATTACTACTTAATGTGAGGCCAAACCACTCGTAGGAAGTGAAACTTCTATGGGTTAAAGATCGATTCTCGATTTGTTCACTACCAGGTGATCTTAAGATCAATCTGTATCGCAAAAAATCGATTAAAAAACGTTAACTCATCAAAAAATCTATCTTCGCCTAAAAAAAAAAAAAACGTAGTCGCAAAACGTCATTAAATTTTTTTCAATTAGTGATAATTCGATTAATAATCGCTTGCAAATCGATTATTGTAAAACATAATACACGAAGTAAAAAAATAATCAAGAAAATGTCTTCCTCCGTCCGTCCGTCCGTATGCCTACCACCGATGCCGTCAACGCCAACGGGCAACAGCGTCTTTCAAATCGAGGGGTTTTAGTCAGTCCAGCACTTATCGCTGGACTTGCTGACATAACCGGTCACTGCCTTCAGTGACAGGTAGGTGTTAGCACCTGTCCGTATTCCGTATCTCGCGTCGGAAGTTTCAAAAGGAGACAACAACTAAATATGGAACATGATTTTTAATTATGAGAAGTGATGTTACTATAGTAACATTTTGTCCAGGCATAATAAAAAATTATTAAAAAATAATATTGTGTTTATATTTAATATACGGCGAAACTCTCAGATAAACAACCCCGACTAGTAAATCTTTCTTTGCCCTTATTACTCCATTATAACGCAAGACTTCACACTGCTCGACAAACCGTTAAGCATTACAAGAACTGCTGTGAAACCCTATGTCTACTTCCATATACTTGCCAGACTCAGCCGAATACCATTTACCCTCAATTTGGACAATTTCCTACAAGGAAAAAAAATTGTTAGCAGGAAGCGGGCCAAATGCGGCAAAAGTTCTCTATCGCAAAGAGAGATGGCAGAAATGTATGGATAATGTTTACTATACTACGATTAAACAAACATATTTTTTATAGAAAAACTGTTATTTCATACTTTAACTCCTAATGTTAGTTTTATTATAGCTACTATATAGCACCTATAAGTTACTTATTGTACATTGGCCTGTAAGAAAATTATTTCATTTATTTTATAGATATAAATGTCTGGTGTCCGGTGTAGTAGTGATAGTGTCGTAGTGGTCGTTGATCGAACTCGTGTCTCCTTTCGGAGGCAGATTCCGAAACCACTTGGCTATAGTGGCTATTAAATTTGATAATATGATAAATTTTAAGGAATATTCTAATTAAGTAAACACTGCCTGTAAAAAAACTGAGTGCCACGGGACGCAAGCATCAAATAGATACACACAATAGATAACAGCACGTCATTGCCAATTACCGATTCAATCAGCGCTGAGCTGTAGGCTATAATATTGACTTTGACGTGCAGTTTCTTTGTAGTCATTTGTTTCACATAAGTGAAAGAGTAGTATAAACTATACTATAATAATAAAAGGTGTACCAAAAAGTGAAAGAGTAGTTATCACATTTGATGGGCAAATTCTTCCCTCTAGGGTTTATTTATGTAATTCATCTATTCCCGTTGAAATTTATAAACTCCCAACGATCCAATGTTTTCAGTGCTGAAGATTTAGACACAATTAAGATTTATGTCGTTCAAAACCAAGATGTTCTAAATGTGGCGATAATCATTCTTCTTTCTTCTTGTGACAGAGATAATGAGTCCCTTCATTGTTTATTCTTTTTTCGAAACCACAAAGCCCGGTGGCTTTGTGGTTTCTTTGGTAAAAATAAATGTAGAGATAGGTGGACTAACTATTGGAACCAATCCAAAATGACGAAAGGCTTTCACTATGCCAATATTCAACCCAATATTCCTAATAAGCCTTGGTTTTATAAATAACCTTTTGTAAGAAATATACATTAATGATATGTAGAATGCGCTTGGGTCATTCGGTTGCTTGCTGTAATTCGGTTCATCTTGCTAGGCTTCATATTAAAGATTCTTTAATATGTGAATGTGGATTAGACATTGGCAACCTTAATCATATTTTCTTCTCGTGTCCTTTATATGATCAAACCTCACTATATAACTCTTTAATAAAACTTAAAGTACCTCTTCCTATAGAAATATACTGTCTTTTATTTGTTTCCGAAGATAGTAAGAATGTTTTTAACTGTCTTGTAGAATATTTAGATACAAATAACATTAAGTTATGATATTTCGTTCATTATCTGTAGTATGACCTGGTTCTGGTAATATTTTTAATAAAGTAATTAGCTATTCTTTTTTTCTTTTCCTTTATTTATTTACATATTTCACATTTTTAGTACAATTAGTTTCATATTAATTCATTAGATCATAGATATTATGATTTCGGCTTATAATCTGAATAACAGATTTTTTTGTTAATTATTTTAATGACTGGACGTTGGCAGTAATCATTAGGTTGCCATTTAAAGAAAAAAAAAAGTATACTATTAAATAATCATCAAAATAGTCACAAAGTAGATAGTAGGTACATTACACAATAGTTTAATTGAAGATGGCACGTATACCGCGCGTGTTAGTAGTGTATTTATTGTTAGTTTCTTCATTTGTGTGTGCTTCCGCGAAGCAAAGCTTAAACAATGTTTTGTTCAATGGTGACTATGAATTTATTGACTTGACGTACCCTTTTGACAAAAATACTATTTATTGGCCCGATAGCAAAGAATTTGAATTTGTAAAGAAAATTGAGGAATTTAAACTAGATGGATCCTGGTAAGTATTTCTGATGTATCAAAAATGCGTTTCATATTTAATAAGTATAAGTAATTCAATGCATTTTCACCTATAATAATATGTACAATTTTAAAACTCAAGTATAAAACAAATAGCCCTCAAATATTTACTACAACTAGAGAAACGGTTAGCGAAATCGTAAATAAAATGTAAGGTAGCAGAGATGCTGGTATCTGCGGTTTAGCGATCGATGGAATCATTAGAAATAAAAAGAAATGCGAGAGCCTTAGATTACGGAACTTCTTGTGATTCCCGAGACATAAACAGTATGACGCCGTAGGGTCTGATGGGGTGACTGCAGCCAATGCGGTCCCTCCATCCATAGTAGATGGTGATGTCTCCAATTACAGAGGGTTCCATTTTTTGCGGCAAGGCAACCTGGTACATGCTAGATGGTGCAGACTGTGAGGCTTAAAATTACTCTAGTACTGATCACCGACACCATTATCAGATGCGACATGTCCTTTTTTAACTTTCTAAACTTGCGGAGATCTAGAAGTAGCACAGAGTGACCAGGAATTAGGATCATGTGTATCAACGGGGACATCTCCTAATACGATATGTCCTAAAAGAGTTTTTACCGCGTTTTTATTTTCTAGCGGCGAAAAAAATTTACTTGGTAATAAACTGCGTGCAAATATGTTGACTCCTAAAGGCATATCAACGTCACCCGGAATAGTTCAGGAGTCGTCGGCGAGAGAAAGATTATTCAAATAGTGCATAATAGTGTCATCGATTTGAGTAAGCTGACGATGATCCGTTATCTAGTCTATGACTAAATCTTCTATTTAGACTGAGTATTGTCTTGAGTGAGACTAGTAGAGCCCCCGGTTCCTCCTGTACCCTTAACGTTACAGGCAGAATTATTGTTTATTAATAGGCCTAACAGCGCAATTAGAACAACAGCGCGTGGTCTTATACCTTATTATTAGGTCGTCAGTAATTTCTTTCCTAGAGCAATGGCATGTAAGTGAAAAGGTCTGGTCGCCCGTATGTACATACATAGGGAAATAGCTCTTGTGTGTATTCGGGATGATAGCGGGGGCTGTTGACATACTAAGAAATAGAATCACCGTGTTTTCAAGCTCACTGGGATTTATGTTGCCATCGTTAATGATAGTATCTTGCAGGTGAATATAATTCACAACTTACTTTTTTCACTTCTCTGATTTTTTCATTCGAAGAAATGTAACAGCGATAATGGCTTATTATTTTTATATACATGTCGACTAAACTGTAGTCGAAACTGCGCGAGGTGATGGAAATAATTTTCTGTTAGCATCATGTGATCCGCGTTAAGGTCCATGCAAGAAACTTTGAGAAGGAATAATACACTCACTGAATCCATCTCCATCTCCGTCTCCTATCTGTGTGCGAAAATTCAGATCAATCCGTTGCTTGATTGCGGCGTTAAAGAAGGACAAACAAACAGACAAAACAACAATTTGTTTGTTTGTGTTTTGTATTACATACATATTCGCATTTATAAAATTAAGTTAGTATTAGGACTAGGACTAGGGTCAAATTGTAATATTATGTGACTTAGGTATCTGTAGTATCTAATAAAGTTTGTTTCAGGTACGCGGCGAACGATTTTACCGCTGGTGAACATGGTGGCACCCATATTGATGCTCCTTACCATTTTTCGGCTACCGGTCAGCAAGTTGGACAAATTCATCTTGATAAACTTATAGTACCATGTACGTCTTTCGTAGTTTTGAAATAATGCATAAAAAGATAATAATTTAATTGCCTGCATATCTACCTACATGTTAAATTTATTTTTCTAGTGATAATAGCGGACTTGACTTCAAAAGTTAATGATGACCCAAATTTCGTCCTTTACAAGCACCACTTGGATTACATTTTGAACCATAACATGGGCAAACCATGTCTGATGATATTTAAGTTTGGTTGGAGCAAATTCGCTGGGGATAAGAAGAAATATTTAGGACTAAACAGTACTGGATTAAATTTTCCAGGTACAGTTTTCTGTAACGTAATGTTCAAACTTTGATCGATGGAATAAATGCAATCAGTTTAAACACAATATTATATGTGACTAAGACTTCAGCTTTTCGTTTATTTCATTTTAGGTCTAAGTGCAGAGGTGGCAGAATGGATAACTTCGTCTTATAAAAATATCGTAGGAATTGGCGTCGATGTAGCTTCCGTTGATCCTGGGTCGAGTACAGAATATTCTGTACATAAAATAGCTTCCAAGGCTGGGCTTTATTTAATAGAGAATGTGTTCTTCAAGACAAAAGTACCTGGTAAGTGTTACATAATTGACTAATATTAATTAAGTAAAGGTTTAGTCTCTTACTTATTTTCCTATTTAATAAGATATCTAATGCCTTTTTTTTAATATTGTTTTAAAGTGAGTTTAAGAAAGTTATGTTATCAACTTTTCTCCTATGTTCTACTATGTTCTAGCAACCTTTTGAAAATCTACCCGACAGTGTCAAATCAAGTTTCGCGAGTGGGCGTTAAGGAATTACGGGACTACTATCTTACCCTTCATCCCAACTATAAATAGTCATTATATATTACTTATACAATAAACAAATAACACAGTCCATCATAGTCACTCGTGACTAAGAGAGGTGATGGTCCTCCATCGTGAGACGGGGTAGGAATCAAATAAGTTGCATATTCCTCTGTAGTCGACTACATACAGTAGTTATTACACTGCGGCCTTGACCCAAGGACCTACGACCGATGAAAAGGCCATTGCCAAAAACTTCCAGGAGGGTCTGGCGAACAAAATGCGCTGAATTATGAATTTCTAGCTCGGATGAGTACTGAAAGATGGGTTGCGGTAGAATATGTGAAGCTTCAACCTTGACAACATCAACAAGGACATTCATCACACGGCTATGGGAACGGGCACCATTTGAATATGCTGTGCGATATTACATGTTCGGATATCCCGGGAATGCGTCGCACTGCCCATAAGTCTAGATATCGTCAATGCCTTTAATTCCCTTCCCTGGGACGGGATCAGAGGATGAATGGACCAGCCTCAAGTGTCTCACTATCTGGCAGGCGCGGATTACTTGTAAGTACCTGAGTCATCTAGACAGTCGCTGGCGTCGCCTTCTATGATGCTGTGATGATTAAAGAGAGTGCGGTGCATATAGCCAAATCTGGTATAGATGGGATAGGAGATTCGGCTTTTAAGACAGAATGTCCGGCAAAATATAACGTCGCGTCCGGTTTTTTGCTAATTATGCTACTAGATCTTTTTCGACTCTACCGTTCATTGAAAACACTTTATTTGAAAATAAAGTGTATGTGACTAAAAAAGTTTAATGCATCATAACTTTTATTAGACAAAGAAGTATCCAATTAATTATAATTCTACTAGTACTGAGATAACGTGAAGATAAATATAATACTAAAGGTCAGAGATCATTATGTTCTACTAGATTGGAAATTGCTATTTACAGACCATATTGACAACATCGTGACAAAAGCGTACAAGATATCATTCGAGGATCCTAAGATTTAAATAATGTAACTACATATTGTATAAATATTAAGTATACTTTTCAATAGTTTGTTTTGGTGTACTGTTCTACTGTTTGAAGTCTTCGTAAATATTGAATAGCTGTTACCCGTGACTTCCTACCTATTATTTATGTAATTGCATTATTGATATATTGCTACCTGCTATTGATGTAATTTTGTGAAATATTAAAAATGAAATTACAGGGTATTTAATGTTAATTGCCATCACATAAAGTTAGGAAATTATTTTATATTTTCGTAAAATTTGTTATTTAAACTCGTCCTGTACGAGTCGCCATTCCAAATAAGTCTGTCTGTGATTTCGAAATAAATTTTTCCTCATATGATTAATTGATTCAAAAACCCAAAAAAAGCAGAAAAAATTAACTATCATGTTACGTTTGTTGAAAAAAGATTCATACGTATAAACTGTATTAAGTGTTCAGGGAAAATTTGAAAAATATTATTTCCTGAATGTGAGTGATGTTGATGATATATACTGTAATAATTCTGCGAATACTAGTAATGATAAATGTATATAATATAATGACTAATTGTTTTCTGTTGATTGTAATAGTTATGTACTAATGATACCATCGTTATAGGTAAATGCTTTTTGTGGTACAACTTTAATAGATATTGCCGCTCTTACAATCACTGGAGACTGTTCGCTTTACGCACTTCTCCGATAGTTAATACAGAGAGAGAGAGAGAGAGAGAGAGAGAGAGAGAGAGAGAGAGAGAGAGAGAGAGAGAGAGAAGTAATTATTAGTACTTTAAGTTAAGCTGAATTGGTGTTCTTTGCAGTGTCAAATCTAGTGTAATGGTTGGGGCGATCCCGAATATGATCACAGACTGCATACTTCCCAGAGCCCCTATGGTCCACATCAACTATGTTATCCTTGACACAAGATTTAATTTATCTTTTAGTTTGTCCTACGTAAGAGAGACCACATTCATAATCAAGCTTGTACACTCCTGCATCTTGAAATAAGTTTTGATCGATGCTCTCTTTAAAATATAGCTTTACTACAAAACTTTACCTTGTAACTTCATTTTTTTTGGAGTATTCTTTTACATCCCAGTTTTGTTAAAAACTAGCTTATGCGCAACTTGTTTTGCGTCTAAACAAAGAGATCTGAAATGTTTAGATTTATTAATGTAGGGTAAAAAAAAACGCACGGTTGCGATTGCGCAATATTAGTCAGGTAATCACAGAACAGAGTTTTACTTCAATTTACATAATTTAAAAAGTAAATGTATTTTACAGATGATGGTTGCACAGCATTAGTGATGCCTATGAAAATTGCACACGGAACGGGTGCACCGTTACGTTTGGTTGCTGTGTGTCCGAAACAGTTATAAAGACATCTTTTGAAGATACAAAACGAGATGAATTAAAATTAAATCATGACTAAAACTCTGTTGTATTCTTCTTTTAATTGCAAAATATAATATTGAGATCGCCGTGATAGAGGCATCATACCACGACGACCTACGCTAGTTGCATAGGATGAGACTAAAGCCCAAGTAGAATCTGACGTTGCGAACTACCAGCGTTACACAAGTAGTAACGCTAAACACACAAGTAAAATACAAAACAAGTTACAGTTTCAAAAACAAGAACGGGCATGAATAAATTGATTTAAAGGAAAAAGAGAGAACACCCAATATTTAATAGGTGAGAAAGAAATACATGTTGGCAGGTGCAAGAGTTCAAATCATGACTCATGATCGTGTGGTGTCGTTTTCGAGGTTTTAGGGGAGCTGATTGCAATAATGACATCCATTTTTGAATCTATGATAGCGGTCATGCCATATTAAAAAAATAATATCGATATAGGTGTAACTTTTGAGGGTTCTCGGTTTGGTTCTTCTGATTACGATAATGACATCTATATGTTATGTTTTGTTATGACTGGCTGGTTTCCGCAACTCCACAACTGTGGAGTTGGTAATTATTCGAGCTCTTCCAGGAAGCTCTGAATCCAAATTTTATTTTATCGGAATTTTAAATTGTCGTTTATCGCATTTATATACTGCGGGGTTTATCGCATTAACAATATTGTCAACGTCAGTTTGGATATAAATTTGGAGGTCGTCTGCATACGTATGGTACGAACAATCTATACTTTAGATAATAGAGTTTATAAAAACAGAACACACGCCAGAACCAAGCACAACCCAGTTAGAAGTATTATGACGCAACACGGACAGCTTACTGACGCCCGCGAAGATAAGGTGAAAGCCACTCTTCTACAGAGGGAGCGAATCTAAAATGGGAAAGTATAGCAAGAAGGATTTCGTGGTCGACTGTGCTAAATAATTAGAAAAGTCTACAAACACCATCAATGTAACTTTCTTATTTTCTATTCCTTTTATATCGTCGATAATTTTAAGTAAGGCAGTAGTAGTGTTGTGACCTGGACGAAACCCAGACTGAGTGACTTAGTAGGTTATGACTGTATATGAACTGATAGAGTTGCTCATGTATAAAGGCTTCCAAAACTTTTGACAGGAAAGGCAGAAATGATTAGGTTGTAAATGGGTTGGGTACTTTAGGTAGGAGTCTTACAAAAGCCTTTTTCCACAGTCGGATATTGTCCGGATTCAAGAGAAAAGTTGATGATGTGAGCGACTACAGGTAGAAGGTACTCTACTATATTGACTATCATAACCCAGCTAATATCATCGCACCCAACAGCTTTGCATTTTATAGCCTAACCGCCTCCTGGTTTACAGGAGAAAAATTAAAGACTGGTATTTGAGTAACTGTAACGAAGCTATGTAAGCTATTGTCCGCGATCGAATTGAATTGTCCAGACTAGAGGCAGAAGCAAAATGAAGATTGATATCATCGAAAGGGAGAGAAGGATTACAATCTTTTGTGTTTTACCAACACCAATAGAGTTTAAGAATTTCCAAACATCGGATGGCGAAGAATTACTGATATTGTTGTGAATATATCGGTGTTTAGCAGTTAGTACAATCTGATTGCACCGGTTCCTAGCCTTTTTAAAAGATACCCAATCCTCTCAGTACTTATTCTTTTATATCGCAAGAAAGCCAGATGACGCCTATCCATTGCCTTCCGCACATCGTCTTTCATCCAAGCGGCTGGCGGACGTTTTTGCCTAACCCTATGAATAGGGGCGTGAACTTCATATAGACACAAGATTGTTTAATTGGGATTCTAATTGGGCTTAACAGTAATACAAACGCGATTGAAAATGAAGAATAATGTTTCGAGCAACTTTACTGTTGTCGCGAAGTTTAATATTTCATCATTTTATCAGGTTCAGATTATTGTTCCTTCAGCGTCATTACAACCTGTCACTAGTTTACTGCTCAACATCGGCCTCCCCTGAAGATTTCTAGAAAGAACGGTACTGAATCAATTCTTATAAATCAGATTTACATATTAATTTGCACCAACACTCGCACAATATCAATAAAAACCATTACATGGCAATGTTTATTTAGGAATAACTGATGTAGCATATGTCAGAGGAAAAAAAATAACTAAAAGCTCTTAATGAGCAAGAACAATAACGATATACTGTCATGACAGTATAACACTGAGGAATGCAGCACGAATCAAAAATAACTTATTAGAGCTAACAGTCATTACCACAATGCAAAAATATTTTATTTTCAATTAGATGCTTATAAACTAATCCTTCTTCGTCATATTTTAATTCCACACAAGGTTTTCCATCTTTGTAATCAATTACTTTAGCATCGAATGGGCCTTTATCCAAAAATGTATTTTCGTATTCTTTTGTAAGAGTGTTAATATCTACGTTTGTATTAATCTGTACACCATACAAAATAGCCGATAACGATAATGGTGGTAACTTCATAAATTCTTCATCAATTTCTCTCACTTCAGCTAAAGAGATTATTTCAATGTTTCCATAATCAACATATCTAACTTTGATACGATTTGTGATTTCGCTATATTCCAAAATCGAGGCTCTATACCATTGACCATCTTCATTAAAAATGGCAACGCAAGCTTTATTTTCAAATATGCCATTCAATGCCGGCATATTATTTGCTTTTTTTTGAAGGTTTTCAAACATCTGCTCATATATTTCCGTATTTTCTTCGCTTTGTAAGATATTAAGCTCCAGAATATTCATGTCATTAATAACTATGATGTTGCAAATGAATTCTTTGTCATTGATGTTTATGAAAGCAGTATATTTTCCTTCAAGCGATTGTTTATCTTCCTCTTCTTCCAATAGTTTATTCCAATCTTTCCCTTCCAATGATTTCATGTTAATTGAGTCATGGGAGGAAGAAATATCAGCATCATGTTCGTCTTCAACTAAGTAATCGGGGCCCGAATCGGATTCCAATACAAGTGAATAATCAGCTTTTTTATAATTTTCGTTAGGAAAAAATTTTCTTGTAACTGCTTTTGAACCATCACTATACTCGGCCATTTCAAATTCAACTAAATGATCGTTGATCCATAGCTTATCATACTTCAATTCTGAAGGATGGATGCCATCAATTGCAACTCCACAGATTTTTACAAAGCATTGTTTCTCAACTATAGATTTATGGATATAATCCAAAGTTTGTCTGTCCCAGTTTTTTTTTATGGGTTGTATACGGTTTAATATACATTTGTGAGCTTGAATCGGAATTTGATAAAGGGCGATACTTTTTCTTAAATTAACAAATGGGCAACTTTCCTCGTTACCATAATCAATATAATGCACTGAACAAGTAGAAGTTTCATTATTAACTTCCAATATACGTCCTCTATAAAATTTATTATCCAGGTAATATAGAGCGATACAGGGTTCACCAACTGACCATTTGGCGTATTTTGCTTTAGGGTCGGCATTCTTAAAGCGAACATCTAGCGCTTTTCGGATTAAATCCAAGGTATCTTGTTGTGATACGTCATGTAGATAAATAATACCGTCATTGTCCACATACCTAAAAAAAACAACTAAAAATAAATCACGTATTTTTAATAATTCCATATGACGTGTGGTGGCGGCGTAAAAAATCTGTAACTGTCTCGTCAAGTAGGTCTATACGTTAAAAGTTGACCGATGGGAATTCTGTACCTTAACAAATGGTTAATTTATGAAATATGCCATGGCAGTTTTGCGGTGGCTGTCACTATCAATTTGTCAAACTAACGTAGCGATTAGTTCTGTCTACTAATAGATGCCTATTATTAGCAGTGAGCAGTTTTAGGAGATATTTAAATAAACTCCAAAGTCGAATTGGCGTTATAACACCGATGACACTACCCCTTACGTTTCTGATACGAACGTATCGACAATTTACATTCGCTTCCAAACAGCAGCCAAAGCATTATGCGATTGGCTTATGAAATGGAGAATCGATGTAAATCTAAAAAAAACAAAGCGGTCTTGGTTCACTAAAAGAAACGTATCAAAACGTATCACCCGTCAAATAGGTGTCGGAAATCAAATACTTAGGGAGTCATCCTAGATCGCAAATTAAACTTCCTAAAACATAATAAAAGCGTAAGGGACAAGGCGGCATTCATATCGACACGCCCCTATACCCTTACAACGAACGTAATTAAGTATCATTAAGACAGAATGCTAATATGCAAAATTTGCATATTGTATGCGAGCGTAGAATTCGCGCATGTCCCTAAGATACGATTAAGATCACTCCAAGTGAGCCAAAATATTTTTATGCGCCGGGCGACCCGAGCGCCCCCTTGCGTGCGGAATCCACATCGTGATTTAGAAATTCCCTCTCTTGCGGCCCTGTTCAAAGAAACATAAGATATTTCGATAAAACCAAAAATCACTCTCTCACCCCGCCCGTGATATCCCCTACTGTAAAAGACGACGGAAAAAGTCATTATAAACGATAATGACATTATAACTACCACATATAAGATTCTACACTCACTTCACGACTACATATCGCGCGAGGCGTACATCCATCCTCAACCGCGTTCGCTGGCGAACTCGAGGTCCCAGGCCTACACGAGATATTCACAGGAGTATATCTCACGTAAATAAAAAAAAAACTAAATACATGATATTAAGAAACAGGAAAATGACATTTAATAATAATACGGTGACATGTGATAGTGAGAATACAGAGAAAATATCTACTGTTTGTTTTTTAGGTATGTGCTTAGATGAATTTTGTATTTGGGGACCTAATATCAATAACGTATGCAATAAAATTAATAAATTTGTCTCTGCCTTAAGAAGAATATCCAAAATTGCTGATCCAATACAATCGTCAAACTTAACGCTTCCATGTACTTCATCTCCGAAGTGGCGTGTTTCGTAAAGAAATTTAAAAAGGATTATTTCAAGATGTCATGATATCTAATAAAATTTATACAAATAAAATTTACTATCCCCCGCGTGAAACTGCTCTGAATTCAAACAGTACATGATGATACTTTTTTGTAATAAATTGTCCTCTGCAATAAAAGATCTGCCATGTATAAGGTTTAAAACAAAACTACATGACTTTGGTTTGACATGGTTGGTTGATAAATGTTATTACTCTATAAAGACTTCCTTGCAGAAAAAGTTTATGAGGATAATTAATGATGATTACATGATATATAATAATAATAATATAAATAGGCGCTTTAAAAAGAACATTTTTTCCGAAAAAGACCAGAAGACAAAATATCCCTTTCCCTCTAACCCTCGGCCGTCTGATCACCCCTGCCGAGGGCTTCCGTCTGGTTGGGTTATAATTAATTAATTAATTTATTTCTTTTACTTTAAGTATTTTAATTATAATATATTTAAATATAACTTATTTATTTTATTGTATATTATCTGTGTATAAATATTTATATGTATCACCTAACCAGACGAGTATGTATGACAATAACCCCATTAATATAAATATATAAATATCTGAGATATAAATGTAATAAGTAGTTTATTTAATTTTATTTATTTATTATATCTTGTAATCGGATACTTTTGAATAAATTCTGTTAACACTTACGTAGGCACACCAGTAAATTCTTTGCTTTGCAATTGTTCCGGTGGCAACCAATCAGATATAAAGACGGTTTCAGATTTATTATCATCCTCAATTTTAAAATTCAATTCACATTCCACCGGCGTTGATGAATTAGAGTGGCTTTCTGTATCAGATTTGACAATCAGAGGTTTTGTAGGCAATGGTTCTAACTGAAGCCATTCTTGTACCGAACCTGTTACATTTAAGAACGATAGCATAGTGTCGTTTGTATAATCCGCGTTATTATCAGGTGTATTGATCTGGAAAAAATTATAAATGCCGATTACAATTTACATGATTGTAGAATATCATAAAAAAATAATAAATGGTTAAAATAATTAGGAATTAAATCGTGGATGGCATTTTGGTTGTCGTCCCGTATAAATCATTCAACGCTCTCCCGATTGCGTATTTTTTTTACAAAATATCACAGCTTTTTGGAAAGCGGTACGTTCTGCAATTTATGATTAACACTTTTGTATTGCATTATTAGTATTTCTTTATTTCGTAGGTTAACAGAAACATAATGTTATGTTATTTGAACTGAAAGTGAGAGAACTGAGAATAGTATTTAATTTTTATAAATAAAACCAAAATACCTTATGAGATTTGTCAGGTATGCCTAATCCTTGTTCAATGATTTTTCTGTTAAGGCAACGCCATTCTGAAGTATTGGGCTCTAAAGCGCTACCTTGAGTTGTGTGATACACCCACATTTCGACAGGCATACTTTTGTCTTTAAAATTACCGAGTTTCGTAATAAAAACTCTTTTGTACGCGTCCAACATCTCTTTTAAATACTCCTTTGTAAGTGATGGCCACTCTTCTCCATCTGCGGGTATAACACCGCACAAATGACATTTTAAAGCAGCGTCGCCTATTAATGCGAATTCTTGAGTTAATTCTTTCAAATTTGACACCGACACAGTTTCAACACAAGCGAAGTCCGAGTAGAAAACCTTGGCACTTTCGCCATCTAATTCAACAATGGCAGCACGGCGCCATGTTTGAGACTGTTGACACATAGTGCAACACCTATTACCGATTTGCCAATTTATTTCTTTTATAGTCTTTTTCTTTGAATAGTACCGTTGCATCTTTTCGAACAAATCATTAAATGTCTTTTGCTGATGAACAAGAGAGACATAAATCAGAGATGGAGATTGATAATATAAAACTTTTGCTTCTAATCTAAGTGGACCTTTATCTTTAGCATCTAAGTGTTTCTCCTTATTTTTAGACGGATTTTCTTTTTTCAAAATTTTAACAGCTTTCGTTGTTTTTTGACGAGGCGTCTGTTTTTCAAAAGGAGACTTATTTGTGATCACTTGTTCGTCTAGTACATTCTGTTTGTTAAACATAAACAATCTGGAAAAAGTGCAACATAGTGTAATTTTATAATAACAATTTGGACATAGCTCCACATAAAATGGTCGAATTCGCAATAAAGACCGATGCTTTCAGCTGTAACATATATTTATTATTTATATGTAATATAATTTATTATTAATTAGCGAATGCCAGCGACTTCGCTCGCTGGTATTTGAAACTGATATTTGTACGAGAGACCTTCTATGAAATGACCTGTGTGTATAATAAAATTGAAAAACAGTCACCTGGTAGAGAATAGAGTATTTAGGACAGGAGACTATATCAAATTTGTCTATACGGTCTAGCCGAAAATGTCAGCTAATTACACAAAAACTATCGACTAACTTTTGCAAAGTTTTTGCTGTAACTATGAACCTACATTAATAATAGTTAATACTTAATGAAACTGTAACAAAGCAGTAATCTTCAATTAACGATCAAAATTTTATTTAATTAGGTATTTAGGGTTCCCCACTCTATCCCCCAAACAAGTCTACATTTTTTTTATACGATGGAGAAATACCTGACGTATAATCACCATGGAGTGGAGAAAGATAGATTACGCCACTACTGTACTTTTTGATATTTGGTGTATAACAGAAATCCGTCAGACAGCCTTCAGAACAATTTTATGTCGATTATTACCAGTTTGCGATCTCTTATCAAGCGCGTCTCATTATCATTACCTAATATGTAAATATTGTTACCTACTGCTACTAATAATGGCACCCAGAACATTGGACTTTTCAGCGAATCGGAAAGACTAGCAGAGGATTATTTCTTCATCTTCACCAGCCTATTACTGCCTACAGCTGAACATAGTTCTCTCCAAGAAAGCGCCAACAAAAGCCGGCACATATTTCTTGATGGTTTGCCCATACTCAACACGCTGGACAAGCGGGTAGATGAGCGTAGTGCCGGTGATCTCGCACTAGTGATACTGCTCCTCATCACCAGTCTGTGTCATTCGGTTGCCAGAGCCAAGCCTGTTAGTCAGCAGGGTCCACGACGAGAAGGTGAGGATGGAATTTAGATTAATATTAAAGGAGTAAAGGATGCTATATCCTCCCTAGCACTAGCATTTGTGCGAAAACTATCAAACTTGGACCTTTATGTAGAATAGATCAAGCTTAACACATTATGATTCGGGCTAGCTCGAACCGGGAGTCGAGAACTCTAAAAAGGGGCTACAAATAACATATTAATTAAAATTTCGTTAAAATTAAAACAAAACTTACCCAAAAGAAACAGCAAATTTATATTTCACCATTTCAGTGTTAATGCATATGATATTCTCTTTGTCGGTCTTATCATAGAGAGTGACTCCTAATGAGCTTTTACGATTGTCTTCTACGTGAAGTTCCAGAAGACGATCGCGGAAGTTTTGAAGCATCGCCACGGAATTTGGACTCCACTTCTTGTTGAGCGGCGTCACACCGGCCAAATGGCATTCAGTTGCCTGGAAAATGGATTAAATAAAACCCATTTTTCATTTATTCAGCGATCATGTTTATTTTTAATTTTAATGGGATCTGCCTCCTAATCAAATGAAAATGAGTTTTACGTTACTTATGGCGACTGTCTCACCAACTGTCACGTGGTGAAAAATGAGTTGAAGGTATAAAATGTGACAGCTTATCATTGTAATGAGATATTACGAGAAACAAAAGTCACTGGGGTGTACTAACGAGAGCCCGCAGCGTGGTGAACTTCGGATGTATGCGTCGCAAGGCGGTCCAGTGCACCAGTGCGCAGGCGCCGCAGTCCGGCAGCAGCAGGCGCACTCGGCCGCGCCCGGGCAGCTCCCGCACGATGGCCCGCGTCCACGTCACGCGCGTGTCATTTATATTCGCATCCGTTACGCCGTATTTCTCCACGTTAACTACGCAGACCATGTCTGTAGAAACAGAAAACTGAATTAGGATTCATGTTGGCTAAATTCTAGCGCTTCATCATTAACGAAACAAACAAAGCATTAAAATAGGGAATTATTTGAAAGTAAAATACTAAATACTTCTGCCACACAGCGAGAAGAATGAGAGACTTGACTGTCATTGTTTTGAATAGGGTTTAATATGTTTAGATGTACCTAATGCAAGAACACGGATGCCCACGCGCAGGTACACATTTTCTAATAAAAATACTAGCAATGCTATTAACATTACAAATATTCTGGTTAACCACTCCAACTAAGTATTAGAGCTAGTATCTAGAGTGATTCATGACAATAGTCAAATGTTTTGCAGTCTGCACCCTAACTAGTTAGGCTATTGGCGCTTTAAATCCTTGACACATATAGTACAGATACAATTTATAGAAGTTAACCAAAACATTTTTTGTAGCAAGTAATATATACAATTAAATATAACTTGGCATATACTTTGATCAGTATGTATTTTTATGTTACTTTATTTACCTATTTCAGGCAGATATATACTTCCCGTATTTACATTCGAACTATAATTTTGGTCCAAATCTTCGCCTAGTTTTTCATACAATTTTTGTAGGTGGCGCTAAAACACAATGAAAATATATATGTTTATGTGGATATTTATTAATAAAATAAATAATTATCAGAAGTACTACTTTTTTCTTAGATGTATTATACATTCACATAATACAAAACAAATGACAAATGCTGATATATATATACCTTTCTAACATAAAAGTTATCCGGACTCACTATGTGAGTCAAGTAGACTTCTTCCATAGTCTTGGGTTTGAAATCATTATTGCTTATAAACAGCGTTGGCTTCTCTATGGCTCTCATTTGTTTTGGGTACTAGACAAAGAGAAAAATAATTTAGATCACATTTTTATGATATGTAATTCCGAGTTAAAGAACTCATCTTTTAATATAGATAAGCCTAAATTAGCAGAATTATCTATTATAATATCTTATTTCTTAAATCTTATTATTTAATATTTATTAGGCATTTCGATCTAAAATGTGCAGACATTTTAAGGTCATGCACGTCTTAGGTGCGAGGCATCTAGCACTGAGCGTTGCAAGTTTCCATAATTTGGGCGATTCTGTGTCTCGAGTAATGTATGTCTCTCTGCCTCCTATGGGGATTCTAATCCACAACCCTCAGGTTCGACAGTAGGCTCACTACCAAGTGGGCTATGGGGCGTACACTCACCGGCAGTTTGGGATTGGGCATGCGTGCCCGCCCGTGGAACACCAGGGCGTGTGCGAGACTGACGCCACCGTCGAACGTCGTCACGTCGCACTCGATACTCACGCTGTAGTTTGATGTTGAGCGAATGCGATGGATGTGTATCACCGCTTGTTTACTGCGGAACATATGAGCAGCGAATACAGTGACGACGTCATTAAAACATCTCAAAATAATATTCCAAAATTGCTATATGCTCGTGAAGGGATTTATTTACGTAAAAGGCGGCGGGTTTTTTTTTATTGAATTGTGGTCATGGACAGCCGTTAACAATTTCAATCGAAAAAGTTTACAGATGCGTTGTCACCCCTGAGATGGAATGCCTCACAGTAACTACTTTGATTAATAAAAATTATTTTGTTTCTTGTAAAATTTCAGTTACCCTTAGCATTATGCAACGACATCAATGCTATGATCACTGTCTTACGGAAAAAATTATACTCATATATTAGATGCATATCGAATTTAATATCACACGGCGAATACGCTCGTTTACATAATATCAACTTACTTGTCTGTAATATTTTGAATGAGTATAGCGTCATCGCTGGTCCATGAGCCAGCCACAGGTTCGCAGTTTGCCAAAGAGCAGTTGATGGCAAAAGGAAAAGGCGACTGTACTCTTGCAGGCGGCAGTAAACGCAACCTGCGCGAGGGTACGTTTAAAGTAAATAAATGTATCAATTGTCAACTTTGCAGTATCAATTCTTTGTAATCAACATGTTGAATATATATAATACAATACACTTTATTGAACACCTAAGAACCTAAGAATATTTAACAAAACCAACAAATTGCAAAAGTAGAACAAAAGTATTTTTTGGAAAAAAAAATGCACACTATGCATAAAAGTTTGCATTGGATCGAAGAGAAAGGTTATGAGCAAATATATTGAAAACCTTCTTAAATAGGATAGGCTTGATATATTAAATAAGACGTAGTAGATATCAGAAACAGTATGAGTGCTCTAGTGAAGACAGATCGGGACCCACTGGAGCTCTATGTGATATTCTGAGAAATGGTCACATTTACGAAGCCCAAATACGAACCGTATTCATAGATTTTGGTGTCGCTCAAGTTACGTCAGTCGAATATTTTTTAAAAGCAATTTTACAGATTATGGCGAAACTTTTAAAAAATATTCGTTATGATTCCAGAAGCGCTATAGGCTATGTTTTTATCCTAATGAATGTTACAAGATCCTATGTCTTGTCACTAAATCACGACTAAATGACTGAACAGATATTAACGAAATGTGGCAAAGATATAGATTAAGCCAAGATAGATAAAGATTTCTCTTTATCTATCTTGGCTTAATCTATATCTTTGGAACCACGCGGAACGAAAAAAAAAAGAATGAAATTTGAGAGCACGCGGAGGCAACTGTGGGCAGTCGTAGTTGTTATACTCGTATATAATATAATCAATCGAATCGAAATAATTGACCATTTCATATTTATCGTTTGTCTTTCTGTTTATCCTCATTTTTACTTCTGTAATATTGATGTTATCAAAATACAATTACATAAAGCAAACTTTTTGAGATTTAATATTAAATATAATAATTTATTTTTCATATTTTATTACATATTCGAAATTATTAAAATAGTGACCAGCGGTTTTCATACAAAAATCGCGTGTCAAATGCAATGCTGATATCTTAAACCTAAAAAATATAGAAAACATTATTCTTTACATAAAAAACGCGTTCTTATGCACTTCGGACAGAGATGCTGCCCAGTGTGTAACGTATAACATCAGTAACCCAGTTCATATTTATGTTCAATAGGTATTTTTAAATAAAAATACTTATTTCAATATAAAGTATTTCCAGAGTATTTAAATAAATGTCCTACCAGTAGTACTACTTTTCCCGAACGCATGCCGCTACTGCGTATACACTCGGAACTCACTAGAGACCGAGTGTTTACAATAATTTTTACGAAAAGATGTCACATAATTACAATTTATATACTGAAAATATGTACATAACAAAAGGGTTTGAAGATACACGTATGTGAATTGATTGCTGAAATAACTTAAACAGGACTAGTCATGTAACAAAGTCCACCAAAACGTCACGTTTCCGAGATACAAATTAGATTATCCGATATGCAATAATGATCATAATCATTCTTGATCATCGATACAAACAAGGAACGTCATATATCAAAATCTCCTACGTTTCTAAGATAAGTATAAGTTAATACAACTTTGATAGCTTATGATAGTAAACGTGACACTCACAAATAAGTTTTGTTAAAGGACATAATTCTTGTTATGAATACAGCTCATATACACCATTGTGAATTTGCAAGATATTTATATAAGTTCGATCAATTCAAATCACATAGGTGACACCCCTACAGACTAGAGAGCGCAAACTAACAGATTGCGGTCGCCACGCCCTATCCGCAAAACCCCCATCGTTTCCCTGCGCAAGTTCATGAGTCGGACGACTGATAGTAATATTAAGATTGTGGAAGTCCTTTAAGTTATTTCAATTACGTAACGAATGTTTTAACTGAAAAAAAAAAACGAATATTTTTAAAAAACTTATTAGCACGTAACTCTTTCGGAAATATCAAGTTACCAAACGATTAATTTTAGTTCTTGTGATGCAATTTGTATACCTACATAGCAGAAAATTAAGATTTATTGGATTTTCTTTCTAAATTGTTAAAATGTGCTATGAGAAACGTAAGACAGAGAAGATATTGACACTTAATGACCCCGAAAAAAAATAGCTAGAGAGCTTTTAAAAAAAAACGAAGGAAGATAGACTCAAATATTGAATGATTTCGAAAAAGAAAAGTGGCCTTACCCAACAAGCGTTGGAAACACGTGTGAGACACAACTCAAAATACAGTAAATTAACCATAGTAAATGAAAAAATTGTTGCTTTATTAGTTAAGGACTGTAAATAATGCAATAAAGGAAAAAACATTACAATGCAGATTGTCTTTGATCAAGTACTGTCTAAATGTATGTCAAGAGAAAAATACGCCATTAATGTGAAAACATTAAATAAATAATAACGACTTTTGTTTTACATGTCAACACAGCCATTTTGTCCTTTATGTTACTATAACATAAAAGATAAAGCAAAGGGTATATAGTATTTTGATTTTGACCTAATGAACATGTCATATAGTTACAAACTAGGATTCTCTGTCTTGGTAACTAGATGTAAAAAAAAAAGATAGACATACATATACCTAAATAGAAAAATAATCATATACGCATATTATATAAACATCCATGACTTGGTTACCGACATTGATATTTCCCATACTAATGGTTGCCTCCAGCCAGATTCGAACCCGCAACCTCGTCTTCGAAGCTAACAGTTGCGGTTTACTAGGCTATCAGCGGTTGTGTGGTTATATTATCATCTTGCCCATCCTGCATATCTATATCTTTTTTAGTATTAAGTAAACGTGAGTATTTTGATATGATAGCTGTATAAAATTCTTACCATACACACTGGACAGAGAATGCCCATAAGGATTAACTTAGTCTGCTTTTTAGTTAAACTTTTCTTAAGTAAGGTGCTAATGCTTATGCAATAAATAATAAATAAAAACATGACAATTAAAAATACTGAAACAGAATCACATTTTTCATTATTATATCTATAGATCAAACTGAATCAATAAATGATAAAACATCTTAACAAGAAATGCATACTTATCAATAGAAACGATTTCCGTGCTTCCAAAGTCCATGCAAAATACATGGAAGTGCGGCTTGTTGGTGTCTTTTCTGTCAATACTTATGACTCTGCATCTTTGCCATAAATTGTCCGCTTTGTTGAAAACCAAGTAGAACTTTCCTGGAAACAATTTATACCATTTACGCAGTTAACAGAAAGTTATTGGTTGACATTTGGAGCACCTGCATCAATCTGCATTAAAAATTGTCCATTTGTCGGTTTTCTAATACTGTACACAACATATTCGGTGTAGTATCGGCGTAAGAATTTGTCACTTTTGCTTTCTTCCCGTGGGTGTATTAAAAGGTTACTAAAGGAAAAGTCTTGAAAATAGCAATGGCTACCAAAAGATCTCGGATTAACCATTTCGAAAAATGCCAGACTACAATGAAGTAGACCGATGACGGGCAGCAGCGTCTATAAGGTGCGACGTGCCTGCTACTGCGATAGCTAATCCGCTAGCTGAGCGTCAATTATGGCAAATCCTCCTTATGGGAAAGACATGTCCTGCAGTGGACTGTTTTTAGGCTGTAAAGGTTAGGACACAACATAAAGCATGCAGTGTGTGCAGTGCAGTTCTTTAGTGTCAACAACCTTTGGGAATCCCAGAAGCACGCACCACATAGCTAGATAAGCTGGGCATCGATTTTAGCATCATTTAGATGGAAGGATATATAAAGTAAAAACACAATATTTGTCACACATAATTCACAGACCCAACAATAATAATAATCACTACCTTCAGCTACATGGCTCATTGATGGTTTAGGTAAAGAGACGGCGTTACGAAACTCTTTCAGCATCTCCTCAACCATGCCCTGATGGCAGGCTCGTTGTACGAAGAAGTTATGTGGTGTTACTAAGTGCGAAATGTAAACTAATTCTTGACCACCTAAAAATAAAGGTATCACTCAAACATCAAAAGACGTAAGAATTTTATGACATGCAAATTTATGTTAAACCTTCACATATTTTAACAATAGAATTTCAATTGCTACAACAGGTCATGAAATTTGAATAGTTTACCGTATAAATACAGCAAATATTAACTAACAACCTATATATGCCTCCTATACAGCCCCTTCATGTTTGGTATCCTTTAAGACTTGGGAATAGTCAGCCCCTCTTCAGGATGGATTCACGAAATTCACATTGCGTCGAAATGTGGCATTGTGGTGGCAGTATAAGAAAATCAGCCATTCCCTTCATATGCGAGCCGTAAGAGTCAACTAAGGGAAAGTCTTGAAAATCACATGGTGTCCGGCAAATTATTATTATTAACCATCTGAAGTGCGAGAGCGAGGCGTCTGGTTCTGCGATTGTTAACAGGCTTATCGATCGTGGTGATTATGGCCAATCCTTTCAGAGGTATGTCTGGTAGTTAAATGTCAACAGGCTGTTAAAGGAGAAAACAGAAGGGGATACCGTATAGGAATTGATTAGCGTCCGGGTGTAATGTATACCACATTATAATTTTTACACTTAAATTATAGATTTTAGTGTTTGCTGCAGATACCTTTAAAAAAAAAGATAGTTTCAACCATATTTCTTATTTACACTAAGCTGTGTACTCAAATAAAGAGACTGAATTAGTGTTTCTGTTTGTACAGACAATCATAATGAATATTAGTCTTTCATAACCAAAATAAATCTTTATTATAATGTTACCCGCATGAAGTTGTTTCGGATGTTGGCTTTCTGGAAATGGTGATACCGACTGAATGCTGGGCTTCTGAGATCCTTCATCTGTAAAAAAATGTTTAGAATGTTAGTACAAAATAATATTTATAATATTAGTTTTTTTTTATGATTAAAAACAATGAACTATGCCTAAGACCTGGCGAGGAGTTAAAATGACCTGAAATTGAACCACATATCCTACAAGCCATTTCTATGTCATATACACCAAACAACAATTGTACTGTTACAACATATATTCTTAGTTTTTGTTAGTTTGTCTTAAGCTATATTTGTTTTTTTTTTTGTGATGTAGGGAGCAAACGAGCGTGCGGCTCTCCTTGATGGTAAGTCATTACAACGCCCACGTACAATTGCAACACCACAGGAGCGCCACCACGCTTGAGGCTCGCGTCCGAGAGTGGGAAGATGATGTCCTGCTCGCACTTTATGACGATGACAACGCATATTTCACGACGTCCCTGCGGGCAGATATCGCTGCACAAAAGATGAAACGACTCCTGGACCTCCTGCCAGAATGACTTGAGAAATGGCGGATGGCCGTAAATGTTGCCAAGACATTCGCCATTATCATCAGACGCCGTGTGCTGGCATGTAGGTTGCCACTAAAGACCAAGGTATATACAAGACCTATATCCGCTCGCGAATAACCTATGCGGCACCCGAGTGGTACGCGCTCATATCAACAACCCAACGCAAGCGACTGCAGGTCCAGCAGAATATGACACTACGTGCCATTGTAGGAGCTGGTCTCTATGTCAGAAATGACAGAATCGCGGAGGACATCAAAGTGGCCGCAACCGCGCCTACAATAAGCCGCAGACGCGGCATCCAGGACCAGCAGCTCCCTGAGAAGACGCTCGGGAAAGGAGGCAATGCCTCGAAACCCGCATCCTACAGGGGGTGCAGACACCCTCCTGAAGATGACCCACACACACCACAGGAGTTGCAGGTGCGTTGCCAGTCTTGGAGGATATTTCGGGTGCAGGTGTGAGTGGACCTTCGGATACCACACTCACCGAATGAAACGCAGAAGCGCAAGATGCATACACTTCACGCCGATATTCTGCAAGGCCGTGTTACTACCCGAGTCGAGCCTGCCAAATCCTTTCCAAAACTAGTTTTATGAGACACACGTCAAATGCCTTACTAACCGTCCGCGACGGCTTTTCAGGTTGTGGACTCTCGGCCAAAGACGCTGTTTATGTTCCACCGCTAGGTTGCTGTGAGCAGCATTATTCATGACAAATGGGGCTTCCGTTCGATTAGCATTTATTAAGCTATTTATGTTGTGTTTTATTTTCTTCGTAATTTTTTTTCAATACTCGCGATTGATGGGCAATGGTTACGAAATATGAAACATTGGGAGTTTCGGCATGCCATGACGTCACTGCAGCGTATCCTAAGACGGTTGTTAATATGGTACGGCTGGCGTTAGTCTATTAAGAACATTACCTTTGAATATATCTATTGATGATATCCTCTTGGTCGATTTCGACTACGGCTACATCGGAATACTATCAGCAACTGACAAATGCGCAGGAGATATTAAAGTGCGTAAGTGTACGCGCCAACACAGAGGCACCTCAACCAGTATCCGCTGTAACACTTATATAATACAAAATAAAAAAAATAAAAGCTATAATTACCATTTAAATTAAAGCTTCTATTGGAACAGTCACTGTTAACTGAGTTCATAGACGAAAAGGATCCATTCTTGTTACGGTATGTTGGTACGCTTTTGTAAAACGAAGGTGGTTTTGTGATCTCTTTTGTGTTCTCCTTCTCAACTTTCGGTTTGTTAAGTTGTCTCACATCTACTAAAAATGGTTATTATAGTAACTCATCAGTAACATACTAAATTATGAAGACTATTTATCATACTAGCCCGCGACTTCGATCGTGTGACACTTTTTCGCAGGTTTCCCGGAATAAAAAGTATCACATGTCCCACCCCAGGGTTGAATGTATCCTCATAACAAATTTGATTAAATTTATGATGACGATTGGTTTGGCTGTGAAAACATTTTAGACAGACAAATAGAGTTAATTGCTCATTCATAATATTATTATATGGAAGTATCAAAGTAGCAGCCTGTAAGTACCCACTGCTGGGCAAAGGCCTTCTTCTCAAACATCGGAAAGGGTTTTGGAGCCGGGAAGGGGCCGCCACGCTACTCCAGTCCGGGTGGGCTTCACATATCCTCGAAATATTTTTTTTTATTATTTCTCAGACATGCAGGTTTCCTCAAAATGTTTTCCTTGACCGCCAAGCACTGTATTTACACAGCACTTATTAACAATTTTAGTGGTGCCGCACCGAGGCTCGGTCACTCGCAATCTTGGAAATTAAAGTGAGCGCCCTGATGGTTCTAAATCGATTTATCTATGTATTAACAAGGAGGACAACAAAAACACTAGTACTAATTCAACTCACATTTTTATTTTTCTTATTGACAAGCTGTGATGTTGTTCCTAATTTCGTTACTTCCACTAATACTCATTTAACTAGGGGGTTCTGTTACTCCAGGTTGGACCCAATTTTAAGTACATAACACAATTTTCAATGTTTTCATTGTTATTTTCCAGCAAAAGGTCCCCCATGGTTACAGATTAATTAAAAGGTATTAAAAATGGTTTATTTTTGTATTAGTCATGTAGCACTTCTCTAACCTTTTGGTAATTCAGGAGGGTATACTAGTGCGGCTGGGGGAGGTGGTATTTCAATGCCTGGATCCAGTTCTGCAGTAGCAAGTAGTTGGTAAGTGGCCTGGCCCTCTCCTTCCAAGTGAACATAATCCCTGATCAAATTGCACAGCTCTTCATTCACCAGCAATCTACAGAAACAAGGTTAACTTTAGTAAAAGTACAATAAATAAAAACAAGCAGTGAATTAAAATATGGGCTGATGAAAATAAAGATTATGGTAGTTTACTATCAATGCCTCGTTTAGAATTTAAATAGACATTAATAAGTTTAAAAACTTACTTTAGAGGAGTCCTATTGCGGTTCAAGTACCAGGGACTGGCAACAATCTCTTTGGCATTTTGAAGGAGCACTGACATATTTGCCTAAAACAAATATCTACTAAGTAAATTAACAGATTTTTAAACGTGGAGCCTAGCGGCGGCTTTTTCTGCTGCTCGAATAGGCCGGCTCGACCGGGTTGATACCACGGCCTAGCAAAATACCGGCTAGAAGTAGAGGTATTTTGTACTTCTGCGTTTCGGTTGGTGAGTGAGGTAACTGGAGGTGAGGCTCATTACTCCACCTCCTCCCCCTCTTCATTCTCCCTACCCTCTCCCAAATACCCTTTAAGGCCTGGTGTTGCAGATGTACGTGGGCGACGGTAATCACTTACCACCAGGTGAACCGTTTGCTTGTTTGTCACATTCCCATAAAAAAAAGATATTTAACCACAATTATTTGATAATATTAGAAGGCTTGAATCCAATCACTGCAGTCTTAATATAATCTGATTCAATATAAAGTTGGCTAACTATTGTTTGTGTTTGCACTAATATCGCCTCCTGAGAAAACATGTTGATATAGGGAATTTAAGACATGACTATGGTATGGGAACAGGCTATTTTTAGCAAGTTGTAGGTTATAACTATTATATATTAATCAAAGATAGTAAAATTATCAGTTTGAAAGCAAATAATCTCATAATTTATTAGTAAACAAATAGAAAATAATCAATAGAAAGTCAGATTCAGAAAGACAAAGGCAAACCTGTTTAATTTTATCCACACTCAATGATTTGTTCACTGCTGTCATTACAGATTTCGTCTTCCTAATTGAATCAGCCAGCAAGCTTTTAGCTTTCTGTAATGAATCTTTTTCAGCATTCTTTAATGCTAGTAATTGATCAATAACTTCTTCCTTCTGTTTCTGAATTATGGATGTAAGTTTGGAAAAATGTTGTTCAACCTCATTAATCACTTGTGTAAGATCGGATGATCCGGAGTCGTTTTCAATGTTATGTAATAAATGACCAATATCCTAGAATTACAAAAAATATCCAATATATTATCATTTACTTTGAAAAAAGCACATAATATGAGGTAGGCAGTGAAGGCCGAATTTACTCATGTTTCGTATAACCAAGAGCTTGAAAAAAATATTTAAATTTTTTCCAAATATTAACCCCACCAGCATGTGGTGAACCCAGGAGGCTCTGGCGACCAATGGCAGAAAATCCTTAGAACACTATTGATCATAAATGAGCAAACTAGTGATAAGGAGCAGAATAACCTTCAGCAACCTTCCATATCAATATATATAAAATCCCTGTGTTTACTTTCTACTAATTTGACAACAAAATGAGATAGAGACTTGAAATTTGATGTGTACTTCTGAACCCAAAATACACATATTATACTTTTACCCAAAGTATTATACTTTTAATATCTATGAAACCTTCCAGTACTACTTATTTGCAAAATATGAAAATTTAACTTACTACTGCAGTTTTTGTCAATCTTCTAAATATTTCGTCAACTTTAGGAGAAACTTCGCCTAACTCCTCCAAGAAATCTTCGTTCTGTAAGACATACTCTTAGTAAAAATTATACAGAAATACAAGAAGTGGTCATCATTTAACAAATATTTTTAAGAGATTGGAGTTGGTTCGCCACCTGCTCTGGTGCAGGTAGGCAGATATTTTTAACTATATTTACATACTCACCACTTCTTGAGTGGAAACTAAATTGTGATTTTTACATGACTTTTCACCACCAACAACCAAACAATCCATGCAAATGGATTTAGAACAGTCTTTGCAATAGTAGTCCAAAGTCTTTTCTATGTGAACTTTGCAATTGTTCAATGATATTTTTGACTCTGTAATAAATCATAAAAATTTAATGTTATGTCCATATTGTAACTATTTGTGTTTCTGATGTCATTAACAGGTCCAGAATAAAAATGGTTTGCAATATATTTGAATTTAGACAGGAAAACTTGTAATTGTTGGTATTAATTGGTTATAACTTATCAAAGCTCTTAATATATTCCACTCACAATTTACAAGTAATCATAGAAATAGTAATGATTGGAAGAAAAACACACCTATATTCTGGAGGATATGGTTTCGAAAAACAACAAAATTTTTATGGCTTTTATTGAAACAATTGTCACAAAGTATAGTAGCACACTGTTGGCACATTTTTGTAGTTGTATTCTGGCATTCCACACATTGACCTATAAATTTAAAAGCATTAAAAACTATTAATTTATGAAATTAGTATCTGTGGCATATTAGGAATTATTAAATAAATAAAATAAAATGTAAAGTAAAGTGAAAAAGTGGCATTATCCAGGCGGCTATTGCAATCACCTGTAGGGAAGTAAAATATCACAATATTATATATCCAACAGCCTGGCGGTTATAAAGGCCCTCGACAGCAATGTCATGACTTCAAGGCCCATATACGAATGCTACCAGCACTTAAATGAGGTATGTCAGTTCAATAACATAATCCTACAATGGATAAAGTGAGGTAGTGATGCGGCGGACGTGCTTGCCGGAGGCGGGTCTGGTCAGTGCCCCATTGGGCCGGAACCCATCATCCTAATACCCTTTGGGCACATTCACTCTCAACTACAAAACTGCACTAGGCACCAGCATATGCAACTATGGACAAACCAGGTAGAATGTAGACAGGCTTGGGAAGCCCTTCAAACAGTTAATAATTGCATAACCCAGATGCTACTATGCCTGAATAAGCCCCAAATTCGGATAGTAAATAGCACATAATATGAGGTAGGCAGTGAAGGCCGAATTTACTCATGTTTGTTATAACCAAGAGCTTGAAAAAATATTTAAATTTTTCCAAATATTAACCCCACCAGCATGTGGTGAACCCAGGAGGCTCTGGCGACCAATGGCAGAAAATCCTTAGAACACTATTGATCATAAATGAGCAAACTAGTGATAAGGAGCAGAATAACCTTCAGCAACCTTCCATATCAATATATATAAAATCCCTGTGTTTACTTTCTACTAATTTGACAACAAAATGAGATAGAGACTTGAAATTTGATGTGTACTTCTGAACCCAAAATACACATATTATACTTTTACCCAAAGTATTATACTTTTAATATCTATGAAACCTTACAGTACTACTTATTTGCAAAATATGAAAATTTAACTTACTACTGCAGTTTTTGTCAATCTTCTAAATATTTCGTCAACTTTAGGAGAAACTTCGCCTAACTCCTCCAAGAAATCTTCGTTCTGTAAGACATACTCTTAGTAAAAATTATACAGAAATACAAGAAGTGGTCATCATTTAACAAATATTTTTAAGAGATTGGAGTTGGTTCGCCACCTGCTCTGGTGCAGGTAGGCAGATATTTTTAACTATATTTACATACTCACCACTTCTTGAGTGGAAACTAAATTGTGATTTTTACATGACTTTTCACCACCAACAACCAAACAATCCATGCAAATGGATTTAGAACAGTCTTTGCAATAGTAGTCCAAAGTCTTTTCTATGTGAACTTTGCAATTGTTCAATGATATTTTTGACTCTGTAATAAATCATAAAAATTTAATGTTATGTCCATATTGTAACTATTTGTGTTTCTGATGTCATTAACAGGTCCAGAATAAAAAATGGTTTGCAATATATTTGAATTTAGACAGGAAAACTTGTAATTGTTGGTATTAATTGGTTATAACTTATCAAAGCTCTTAATATATTCCACTCACAATTTACAAGTAATCATAGAAATAGTAATGATTGGAAGAAAAACACACCTATATTCTGGAGGATATGGTTTCGAAAAACAACAAAATTTTTATGGCTTTTATTGAAACAATTGTCACAAAGTATAGTAGCACACTGTTGGCACATTTTTGTAGTTGTATTCTGGCATTCCACACATTGACCTATAAATTTAAAAGCATTAAAAACTATTAATTTATGAAATTAGTATCTGTGGCATATTAGGAATTATTAAATAAATAAAAATGTTCCTTTTAGGCGTTTTGTAGGCACCCTGTTTATAGCCTGTTTGTTTAATTACTGTCTTTAAGTAATTCAATATATTATGGATCAGGTCTATTTTTTTACATTTTTCATTTAAAAAAAAAATAGATCAGTTTTAAAATAAAACTAGGTACCCTGCAGTGCCATTTACTGCAATTACTTTATCAACCTCCCAAAGCCCACCATAGAAGCGCCAACAACAGCTGGCAAGCCATACAAGTAGAATTTGCCCATACTTACCACGCAGGGTAGGCAAATTGGTGAGTACAGTGCAGTTAATCTCACAAGATGCTGGTGGCCCATTGATCCATAGGTTTTCGTTTCGACATACTCGGATTTTTCACTATCAGTCAGTTCCCAGAGCCTTGTTTATTAATCTGCAGGAAATAATATTAAGTAGGATATGATAAAACATCTTCTTCAGAAATCATATTCCTTATCGTTCATTTAAAAAAGCAGTTCCATCAAAATCAATGAATTGACTTTTTAGTTAAATCCTTCCCTTGATTTGATTATTTATTTGGTACTTACAGTTGAAATAAATAAAATAAAATGTAAAGTAAAGTGAAAAAGTGGCATTATCCAGGCGGCTATTGCAATCACCTGTAGGGAAGTAAAATATCACAATATTATATATCCAACAGCCTGGCGGTTATAAAGGCCCTCGACAGCAATGTCATGACTTCAAGGCCCATATACGAATGCTACCAGCACTTAAATGAGGTATGTCAGTTCAATAACATAATCCTACAATGGATAAAGTGAGGTAGTGATGCGGCGGACGTGCTTGCCGGAGGCGGGTCTGGTCAGTGCCCCATTGGGCCGGAACCCATCATCCTAATACCCTTTGGGCACATTCACTCTCAACTACAAAACTGCACTAGGCACCAGCATATGCAACTATGGACAAACCAGGTAGAATGTAGACAGGCTTGGGAAGCCCTTCTAACAGTTAATAATTGCATAACCCAGATGCTACTATGCCTGAATAAGCCCCAAATTCGGATAGTAAATAGCACCATAACTGGAGATGGATATTTTAACAAACATCTGTTTACTACAAGTGTTACAGACAGTCCTCTGTGCCGATCGTGTATGGAGGTAGAAGAAACGACGGCCCACTTCCTGTTGCAATGTCCAACAGTCGCAGAATACAGGGCTAAGCACCTCTCCAGTAACTTTAAGGGTTTACTGAGTGTCCTTGAGGAGCTTGGTTGGCTCGAATAGTTGATATGCAAAATACACACACAGTCGTGGGCTTGCAGATACCAGCACATCATAACATAGCATAACAACATCAACCATGCTAATAATTTTAATTTTATTACTGTTTTTATATATTAGTTTAGATATAAATATGTATTATGCGTATAAATATAGTATTTTATTATGTGCATGCATATTAATTAACCTTATAAGGATATTAATTAACATATAAATATATACTTCTTTTGTAGTAGAATCATCCAAGAGAGTGGGGTGGTGCCTTTGGTGGGATTGGACAAGTCAATGACATAAAATATTGATGTCATAAATCTACTACAATCACTGTTTGGTTGTAGATTTGATATTTATTAAAAATCAGATTTTTTTTATTAAATGAGAACATAAAATTAAAAAGAAATTGCCTTCAGTGGTCTCAGTTTCATGAATAATAGCATCCAATCTGAGAAAAAAGTCATCATCTTTATTCTTTACTACATCATTCATCTGAAAAAAAAAAGGAATATTTGAAGCACTTTTTGGATTCATATTTACTACAATATGATGAAAGATGAGGATGAGATTTAAAATTTTAACAGGCAAATATCCTTATAATAAATAATATTCCTTTTGGTCACAGATCTAAGATTGAAGAAGCACCTTTTTTCATATATGGTAAAACTGGTAGCACTTTAGACCTTATAATTGAGCAATATAAAATTCAAAGGGAAAGTATATTTTTTTCAACACATGGTGGTCATCACCTAAAACTCCCTTCCCCAATGTACTCATTGCCCCTTTCTTCAACATGTGACATCATACTAAACATGTAAGGCAAAAATTATTTTATCTAACTCCCTTAACCCCTTGCAAATTAATGATATTTGAAGATCCAGCCCAATATAACAATTAATAATAGTGGTCAGATAAAACAAAGAAAATCGAATAAAATATTACCTCTAAGGACTCTAGCGAGAGCTCTCCGAGCATATAAACATTGACTGAGAAGAGCTGATGTAGTTGAATTTTATTTTGCAGTAACAATGCTAGATCATTAGCTGCTATTTCCATGTCTTTATGACATATTTTACATTCAATGGGTTCACCAAATTGTACTATGTTTTTAATACATTTTTCACACATGGAGTGCCCGCACCTCAAAAATAGAGGTATATTGTCAAGACTTGGTTTTGAAGATAACGCTGCGGAATTAAAGAAGAACCAATTATATATTATGTTTATTTCAAAATAGTATGAAGGGTAGAAAGATACTTACGCTTTAAACTAAATAGTTGACTACAGTTCGGACAACTTTTCTTAATTTTTGTGCTCATTTTGCCGATTGGAGAAAACTCATTTATTATTCAGATCTATGTTATAAATCATTAATATTCATCAACGCTCATCGCCGTGCAAAATTAAGTAAAGAAATTCCACAGACAAAGGGATACAACATAAAATATAAACAAAATACTAGACGAATATATACATCGCCATAGACAATTTCATTTGACACTGATGACACGAGATAACATGGTCCGACAATATCAGAATTTTGAAATTTAAATGTTATGTTTGTTCTTTCCTTCCTCGCCAACTTGTTGTTACCAACCATATTCTTGTCTTTTTTTCAAAACTTAGGTCATTTCCAGAATCAGACCATACATCGAAGAAGTCATCCACAGAAGATTGTAGTCTTTTCCTTTTACTCAGTTGAAGTCAAACTTTGTATTTCTTAGGCATTATGTTGTTATTAAATTTTTATTTCTTTTGTCGAGTTTGGTTTCCGTATTCATGCTTTCTACTATCTCTTCACGGGGACGGGGACGGGAATTTACAGAAGGCTACGTCGACCAGCGCATTATCTTATATGCGAAAAGGCTTACAATTGCTTTCTTTGGTAGCCTTATTATGAATGTTGTTAAGATATTTCTGTAGAAATAAAAGATTTCTCTAAGCCTACCAGGTCTACACTTTTTTAAATAATAGAGGTCAAAGCACAGCAGCAGATAGCGCCGAGACAACATCAGTATGGTTGTTGCTTTTTTTATTTTACTCGGACCTCCTGTTCGTGAGTCTCTGTCGCTGAAGCCGTAAATGCCACCGGGCCAACAGCGTATCTCCCATTCCGTGGAGCTTTAGTCTATTTGCACTTATTGCAGCACCTTTCATAACCAGTGACAGCCTTCAGTGACAGGTAAGAGTTAGTGCAATTCCTCTCGAGACGAAATAAAAATAGTATTCCCGACTTGGCAGGCTACCCTTTTCCTGCTCACCCTTTATCTGTCAAATGACGAAGAGCCAATATCAAACAGTCAGTCCTAAAGTTGTGAAGTAATTCTTTGTCGTGAACATTTGCACGAACAGTCAAATATGTAAATAAAACACCGTATCTATCACTTCCCATATCATTCGCCAACGGTGGCTTCAAGTGCTACAAGTAAGTCACTTCCGTAGTATGTAGATTAATGGTCGAATGTATTTCAAATTTAGGCGTATGTATCTGTGTTTCTAATTTAGTGATTCATTTGTTTTTTCTTTGACATCCTTCTGTTTACAAATTGGAAAACTTGAAATATGGTGTTATTTACGAATATGAACTCCACCGTGGCACCAACGCTGTAGAAACAGCTCGAAGCATTAATGATGTGTGTCGGGAAGCTACTGTAAAAGAAAGGACGGTAAGTTTTTGGTTCCAACGTTTTCGTTCACGAAATTTTGACCTCAAAAACAAACACCACGGACCGCCGGAGACCCAAGTTGACAATAAAGAATTATAGGTGATCGTGGAAGCGGATCCATCGGAAACCACGTCAGAGTTAGCGGCAGGCTTCGGCTTGAGTGATAAAACAATTTTAATACACTTGAATCAAATTAGAAAAGCGAAAAAGCTCGAGAAATGGGTTCCGCATGAATTGAGTGAAGCACACAGACTAACACACATTGAGTGCTGCGTTACATTACTCAATGATTATATAACGCATACTCACCTTGCTCCAACACATTACCCCTTTTTTCGGAATTTGAACAATTTCTTTCAAGGAAAAAAAATCCATATAATAATTCCGTTAAAATTGAGTACGTGTTTGGAGATTGGTAGAAATTCTTATTTATCTGTCTGTATAACTTCAGTACTGGGATAAAAGTGCCGGGAAAAGCTGGCGTATCATGCAAGTTCTCCATTTTGTTGTTTGTTGTTCATCCATCTCTAGTCTATAGGATTTGGATTCGGCGTATTGGGATGGATTTTCCGCTAACAGTTGGTTGCCAGAGTCGTGTCCGTTAGTCGGGTTAGTTAGTTATCCGAGGTGCAACGTTAGGGGGTGAGCTTGAGATTTGGAGAAAATGTTGGTATATTCTCTGACTCATATCTTTGTCTTCTACAACCAGTTTAACTACACTGCTGAATATAAACCTTCTCATTAAAGCACCACAGTGTACCCCTGTTATTGTAAACAATAAATAGCCTTTTAAATTTCTGCGGAAAACGTAAGCCTTTAGGTCTCTAAGCGTGCTGTAGACATCTTATACTAATAAGATGACATGCTTCAATGTATGTGATATAATTAGTATAAGATGTGGTCTTACGGCACAATAATATTTCCTGGCCAGTTCGTAATTTACTGGTTTTCGAGTACTATAAACTGAATGATATCGATGTGACGGAAATCGTGTATGAGGGCACCGAGAGTAAAGAGTGGATAACAAAGGTAATAAGCTAATAAGTAGGTGTTATGCAATTTTTTTTATTAAGACAGCCGCGAGGTGAATCTTTGCCGTTTATTACCTACGTATTTCTTAGAAGAAGCAACTAATCATTAGTCAAAAACACTTAGAGGTCAACCAAATAATTTTTCGTACAGCTTTTATTTAGAAGTATTAAATGGAATATGCCTTGAGTGAGCATTGCACGGTCGGCTGTCCCCGAAAGCGCACGCAAGTAACCGTAGTTACATAATTACGGCACAAGTGTGAGGCGACCAGGCGACGCGGTTCCATAAGTCACAGTTTGAAATACCTTGTTTACTGCGAGACGCGCTGTAGATTCAATGCCGTTTGTAATTAATTTAAACGTGTCATCTAATCGTGTTTCAAGATATTATGTTGGTGATTTTGTTTGATAGTAATATCTTTTAATTAAATCAAGATGAACGGAGTAAAGACAATTTATAAATTTTCAATGATTTTTATCATGTGCTTAACGTTGACCGGTAAGGCAATATTTATATTTTTTTTCATCTTTTTTTTTCTTTATCACCCAATATATTAATTTAGAAAACTATATTATGTTACAATATACCAAATATTTATCGAAGTTCCACAGCTTTTCAAAGAAAATAATTCTTCATTGGTCAAACTTCGGTACCTTGATTAGACTTAGGTCGTTTACGGTCTTTCTGCATGATTTGCATATTTTAGGGTAGGTGAGTCAATAGATGTGTAAACTTTCAGTGATACTTTGACACTGCTTAATTTTTCTGCATGAAACCTAAAAGAAATTTTAGTTTTATCAAAAATCAAAAAGAAACGCCACATAATTTATCAAAAACCAACCTTTATTGAAATAATCAGCGAGGGTAATTAATCTAATTTATTTTTTATACGTATAAGTAGTAATTTTGGTGTATGTTGATGTTTTATCAACTTTAAGTTTTAAAAAATTTAATTTGTAATTGGATAATTTATAATATTTAACGTGACATTCTGAAATATTAAAACTGTAAGGTTTCTTCTGGCAAACGATGATCAATTAACATTTCTACTTTAAAATATTAAATCAACTACCGTCAAATATTTATATTAGATTAGACACTACATGTACTACTTTACATAATTTTTATTAATTAGATAAGCATATATAGTACCAATTTAATCATATTCAGCGGAAGTTCTCGCATGGTGTTGACGAAGAGAATCTCATTCTTCAAGGCGGAATAACCATCTTCAAATAGCAGTGTCAGGATTAAATGATTCCGTCTGTTCACGGGCTGCAGCGATGGAGTGGAGTTGCGAGGTCACAGGTGCTGAAATAGCCAATCCGCCTTCATTTGTGGCGATTACGAAATTCCTTCAAACTTCAAAGAACTACATAATGTCTTGGTGTGAACGAGATAGGGGCTGAGGATGATGATGACTATATAGACTTCGGCACATGTTTGAATAAAACGTTTTCGTTGCAACTTTAATATATCATGAATATAATTCAAAATCAAAAATTTGTGTTGATCGTGTTAAGTATCAGAATGATAATGATATTTAAATACTAATATAAATGCATTATTATTGATACAAGTCGTTATGACCTCGTTATGGTTAAGGCTCTGCAAAAACATCATAGGTAAATTCTGCAGACTCATTAATTGACTTTTTCTTCATAGGCCTGTATAAGTCCACTAATGAACTTAGTATTACTAATTATTCTTAGAAAACACTAAGAAAAGCTCCTATAGAAATTTTCCCACGCTAGGTAGGCGGGTTTATGAGCGCAGTGCTGGTCTCCTTGGTTGTTGTTGCTCTTCATCAATAGGCTGCGGCGTTTGCGTTCGGGATCAGTCGGTTGCCAGAGCTGCTTTTGTTAGTTTGCATCACGTGCAGGTGGTGATGACAATCAGAGAAAATATAGTCTTTTCGCCTTTACATCCCACTACTGCTTGGCATTGACACTATTTAATTATTGCATTCTCTAAGGTTATATAGTATTTGAATACTTATAAGAAGAAATCATATTAGAATACTCTTAGTGTCAAGGCTAACGAAAGTACTCGTAAGTTTTGAATAAATCTTTCGCACGAGCCATCCATACGTGTCAGGAATCCCTGTCCACTCGGCTATTTTGGCCTAAAATAAGACAGTCAACAATTATAGAGCTTCAAATGAGCCGTCAGGTTAAATTAATACATGTAAGATGTGCAAGAGTTAATAACTCGGTCATTTACAAATGCATAACGCGTGTAAGGACTATTGAAGGTAGTTCCGCTTGAGTAAGTTAGGTATTCTGTATCTAAGGTTATAACAGCATTGGCTATCCTACAGGATATATTGATTTTTATGGTTTTCGTTTGTTTCGTTACTCTTTTTACTTATTTTTTAAATTTAAATATCATATGAATTCTTAAATAAATCCCATTTTTTTTTTCAATATAATAAGTAGTTTTCTCTTAACAAGAACCCTAAGTGTTTTTTGGCTTTTTGTGGTTCCGTCTATCCTCTAACGGTATGGAAATTTACATAATGATAGTAGTTTACAAGGTAATATTATTTGTGTAAGTGATTTTCTATTTTATATTTAGATTTTTATAGTTGCAAATCAAAATTGACAATAACTTATGTAGATAACTAATGTACTTTTACTTCTGATGCTTTATAAATGGCGGCGGATGTATTTTATAAATCATGCCGCAGTTCATATAGCGTAACATTATAGTAATAACTCGGTCATTTACAAATGCATAACGCGTGTAAGGACTATTGAAGGTAGTTCCGCTTGAGTAAGTTAGGTATTCTGTATCTAAGGTTATATAGTATTTGAATACTTATAAGAAGAAATCATATTAGAATACTCTTAGTGTCAAGGCTAACGAAAGTACTCGTAAGTTTTGAATAAATCTTTCGCACGAGCCATCCATACGTGTCAGGAATCCCTGTCCACTGGCTATTTTGGCCTAAAATAAGACAGTCAACAATTATAGAGCTTCAAATGAGCCGTCAGGTTAAATTAATACATGTAAGATGTGCAAGAGTTAATAACTCGGTCATTTACAAATGCATAACGCGTGTAAGGACTATTGAAGGTAGTTCCGCTTGAGTAAGTTAGGTATTCTGTATCTAAGGTTATATAGTATTTGAATACTTATAAGAAGAAATCATATTAGAATACTCTTAGTGTCAAGGCTAACGAAAGTACTCGTAAGTTTTGAATAAATCTTTCGCACGAGCCATCCATACGTGTCAGGAATCCCTGTCCACTGGCTATTTTGGCCTAAAATAAGACAGTCAACAATTATAGAGCTTCAAATGAGCCGTCAGGTTAAATTAATACATGTAAGATGTGCAAGAGTTAATAACTCGGTCATTTACAAATGCATAACGCGTGTAAGGACTATTGAAGGTAGTTCCGCTTGAGTAAGTTAGGTATTCTGTATCTAAGGTTATAACAGCATTGGCTATCCTACAGGATATATTGATTTTTATGGTTTTCGTTTGTTTCGTTACTCTTTTTACTTATTTTTTAAATTTAAATATCATATGAATTCTTAAATAAATCCCATTTTTTTTTTCAATATAATAAGTAGTTTTCTCTTAACAAGAACCCTAAGTGTTTTTTGGCTTTTTGTGGTTCCGTCTATCCTCTAACGGTATGGAAATTTACATAATGATAGTAGTTTACAAGGTAATATTATTTGTGTAAGTGATTTTCTATTTTATATTTAGATTTTTATAGTTGCAAATCAAAATTGACAATAACTTATGTAGATAACTAATGTACTTTTACTTCTGATGCTTTATAAATGGCGGCGGATGTATTTTATAAATCATGCCGCAGTTCATATAGCGTAACATTATAGTAAAAATTCGGATATGCTATGGATTATTTTGTGATTCTCGCCGTAAAAGTCGTAATTGCTACGTAAGGGTTATTGGTTTAAGTGCGGAAAGTTGGTTACATGCATGTTGATGGCCGATAGCCGATAGTATCTAGTTACATATAACCTTGTTAACTTATAACTAAACTCATTTTGTTCTTTAGACTTATTGACGCAAAATATTGAGCGCCTAAATGCTTTACCTGATGCTGATGGTTTTCCAGGATCGTGCCAAAATGTATCGCTCTTTTAATCCGTCTAGGGCGTTCCTTCATAAATTTCTGGGGATAAATTTGCTTTGTCACTTCTTTCGTATCAAAAGATGCGGCAACAAAACATGGACCTGAACCATCTGCGTCTATCAACTTCCTGCTGCACTGTGCACGTCAACACTACAGCTTGTGAGGGTCGTCCTAAAATGCGTCGTCTTTCCAACGTTTGTCAATTCTCCTTGCTATATCGCCAGCCCGTTGTCACTTCAGCTTGCTGATCCTTACAGCTATGTCGGTTATCTTAGTTCTGTTGCGGCTATCGTCGTTAAAGATTCTATCACACAGTGAAACACCGAGCATAACCCTTTCTATAGTCCGCTGAGCAACTTTTAGCTTCGTCAAACGTCCTGCAGTTGAAGACCACGTCTCGACCATTGGCTAGACTCCACTTTGATCTAGAGGTTTGTAGTGAGTAGAGAAGATGTTTTCCGAACACAGCCCAGTAGAGTTGGATTCGTCGATTAACCTCTGGATCGAAATTGGATTTACCTAGTCGGACAATTTGTCCCTGGTATAAGTACTCGCGTAATGTTTCCAACAACAACCGGTATAGATGTGCCATGGAAGTTAGACATGATCTTAGCCTTGTCCATGTTCATCTTAAGACCAACCCGTTGGGAGACACTTTTGAGGTCATTGCGCATAGTGCTCAGCTTTTCCAGCGATCTTTCCATAAGGAGTAGTCGGCAAATCGGAGGTGAGTGCCCCCATTGATGTTGATACCCAATCCTTTCCACTTCAACAGCTTGAAAACATCTTCCTATGCAGCAAAAACAGTTTCGGGGATATCAAATCACCCTGTCTTACACACCTTTCTGCAGTTGGATGGGTTTCGTACCATTTATTTAATAATTTTTTTATACAGACGCCTAAATTCACATCTGATATGTCTTTTTAAGTCATACCCTATGAGAAGGGCTCGTACCAATAAGTATTACACATCAAATTCCACAGTTAAAAAAAAAATCCTTTTCAACGGTGACCCGGCATCTCTAAAACTAAAATTTTAGTCTTTTTTTGCAATTGTTACAATGTCATTTACAACTTATATTAAAATCATTACCTACAGTGTCACATGTATAATACTCTCCACTGGCCACAGGCCACATAAAATTTAAAACAAAAATTAAATACAAGATAAGCTCTGGTGAAAACGTCTAAAATGAATGTCTAGTCCTCTAACCCACCGCATTATTGAGTATACGGCAACGGGTGCTGTAAAGCATTCGAATCGTTGGGAAAATAAAAACTAAAATAATCCGTAAATATTAGTTTCATTTCAAATGTGTAGTGTTCTCGTAGATTTGGCTATGAAGCTTATAAAATTATATGCATATATTAATTTTCTAATTCCAAAATGGTTTTACACACATAAGCACCTTCCTAATAAGTTTTTATATCATCTCTGCACACTCGTCATTAGTATTTGTGTGATTTCGTATGAACACCAATTTATGCAATTATAGAGGTAATATTTAGAATTTAGATGTTTTTGAATTCTCTGTTATTTCGTAAGTTTAAGATGTTTTAAGACTACAGATTACTCAAGAATGTGGTTTTTTGCAAGATGAGCTGCCTAAGATTGCACGATGTGCGCAACGTGCATCAGTGACCGAGTAGAATACTTACCTAGTATTAGCTATTTAAATGTTTGTTCTTTTTAAAACAAACATATTCAATAGCCATTTATAGAAATATGTAATGAACGATCGTAAAATCTTATGCGGTGTATGAAATTGAAAAATGAATACAAATATACAATACCGGCCACCTTTGGAGACGGTTTTAAGATATTTTATTTACGTTATACGAGGCTCATTAATCAAAACAGTGACTATCAACGCGTTGGTCTTAAGATGATAATTGGCAAGACGAAAATCATGTCTACCATCCATGACACTACAATACCTGTTGTTTGTTATTGGGAACACAACACCTAGTTCTCGTCGAGTAGGTACCTGTTTGTATACCTGTAGTAGGTCTAGGTAAAACTTTGACTAAGAGGTCAATTGATGATTCTAAATTGGCACGGCTAGGCAGCGTTTGCCAAAATACGTCACGTGTTTTCGACTAGAATACCTTTAAACCTCAAGACGAAAGTATATAACCAGTGTGAGTTGCCGATATGGGATCGCGTCGTATATTCGTCATATAGTCCTTCACTTCGGTCTATATGAGGAAGCTCAAAGTTGCTCGGCAATCAAAGAGGCTATGCTCGGTGTTTCTATGCGAGATACAATCAGTAGCAATGATACCCGCAGTGAGGGTAACCGACATGGGGTTAATGATACTATCACAACTTTTAATAATTTTTAATAACGATTACAACGGACACAAAGTTCATAGAAGTGATAACCGTTGAGGAAGAAAAAGTCCTCGTACAGAAAAATGTAGTGTAGGACGTCCCCATAAGATTTTGTATCTCTCGAAAATGGCCCGATAGTGTTGTTAGGGAATCTGGCTTCAAATCAGGAGACCCAAGTTATATTCCTTATGTGGAGGACTCGTACCAATGAGTTTTTCGCGACTTATGTACAAATTATCGATGGCTTGAACATTAAAACGGCGGCAGGCTCTCCACCAGTCAATTTACACCGAATAAGCTCTGGTGGAACCAAAATACTAAAGTAACTAGATCCAATAATCGATAGGTAGTCGTGAGAACTTATTTACGTTTAATTACTCTCGACACATTTAATTACAAAAGGTTGGCATTCCGAAGAGTAGCTCAGTTTTTTTTCTACTTCGTGTAAACTACTACACTAATATTACATCTTCCTACTACAAGAACGCGGTGGCAAAAGCCGGCATACATTTCTCGGAAGATTTACCCATACTCACTACGCGGGGTATATGGGTTGGTGAACTCAGTATCAGAACCCCACACTAGTGATACTCTCCAACACTATTCTGTGGGATTTGGTTTCGGTACAGTAGGATAGATTTTTTGCCACCATTCAATCGTCAGAACGTCATTTGTTTGCTAGCAGGGTGCAAGAGAGTTTGGCATTTGGAGAAAGAGGAAAATATTCACTTTTACACTATTTGTAATTTATTGGAGTTTCTGAACCAGATTAGACTTTGGAAGTTTTACATCAAACTGTTGTCAAATACAACGTGTATGCTCAGTAATGGACGGAGTAATTATTTAATTACGACAGCCACACAGAATTGACAGAGCCTTGTTTTTCAGGCAGCAGGCGCCACTTGCGGGTGAAGTTGGTAGAGAAATTGGAGATTTATTTCCATTTTGATAACACTTTATCATTTTATTTACAGGTGGTTCATTCCATATATGCCTAAGAGTTGCTGTACCACATTCTAACAGTGCAATTATTGTCTCTCTCTGTTTCGGTTTGAAAGGTATAGAGAGCCGGTATAATTACGGGCTGTGAGGCATTCCATCTTAGTTCTTGGGGATGACAATTCTTCCTTTTTCGATTGAAGTTGTTTGTAGGTGTCCATGAGTTGCAGTAGCCATTTACTACTAGATGGACTGTTAGCTCGTTTTTCACTGTAATTCAATAAAAAAAGATAATATTTGAACCTTATAAACATAGTGAACATCGGAGTGAATTCTTCGCGGATGTTATGTTAAACAATGAACTTAGTATATAAATATAATATAATATATCAATAATTAGTAATCAATGAATTTTTTTTAAATTGTGAAAAACTTTAGTGTTAAATCGAATTCCGTAATAATATTTCAAAGTATATTTCAAACAAAAACATTCCACCTACCGTTGGAAAAATAAGGTAAACTTTTTTTATAATGGACGTCATTAATTTAAACGACAATTAATTTAGATTTCCCAAACATTGTAAACGTAAATTTTTCTCACAGTAATGTTGATAGTTATAAGTTTGAAATGTCTCTCAAGCAAATACTTTGTTAATTTTTGAATTCAATTATTTTTGTCAAATTTGAAATTATTTAAAGTTTTTCTTACGTATAATTTATACTAGCGATTGTTCTCACTTGATGTAACTTCATCATATTGACAATCATTATCACCTCTTGTACTAGTTATATTTTTTTACACAGGTACAGCATATTTGACTATTAAAATTATATAAGGCGTAACCGGAATTATTTATTTCGGTAAGAAATATTAGGAAAATATTTTATAAACCGTTTACGTGTCATTGATGAAGTAATTGTCACTTTGATTCTGTTTACGAAAATACAACGAAAGACATCTGGCTTAACTAATTATGAATGTTTTAATTAGGAGGTATAGAGGAAGGCAGCAGAGTAAAGCGCGTCCGAGCAGAAAGCGCAGGAATAGTAAGGGACCCAGCACAGGCCCTGGATGCACCAGAACCAGAACCAAGTTCTTCTTCCGCTGTGCCGTCCTCCTTCCTCAGTCCTTCGGTGAAGGAGTATCTGGAACTTGGCATGGCCATACCAGGTAAGTAACTTCATTTCAAATATGCTCATATTTTTTTTTATATATTTTATACTTCTGCTGTTATGCGAATTATTTACAGAAGTAAGTGTCAAAGAATTGATAAAATATCAAGAATTTACGTGCTAACTTAAATCGCTGCCAGATCTTTAAATTATTCAAATTAATTAATCAATATAATAAGAAACGGTGTGCAAGTGTGCATTTTAAACGATGAACCGGTTTAGTTGGTTAAAATGTTGAGACAAAAAAAACTTAAATTTCTTTTACTTAATAGGTTTTTGATTTAGAATTTCGAACCCTACTGTAATAAGAATATATTGCACAATTACCAAACCTAAAAAATAGCATAGTGACTTTTTTTTTTTTAAGAAAAGGCTTGCGTTTGACCTCAATCTTGCCCGATGAAAGGCGAAGATGAGGCCTAGGATGGTACATGCTTGCCTACATGTCTGTTCACTTTGGCCTTAAAGATATCCAGACTGTGACTGTCTGATCTGCTTTGTTTAGCAATTCTTACAGTTTCCCTAATTATTGTCTGTCGATATTTTGATATTGGTATAGATTACTTATGTTTATAGAACATAAACGGTGAAGTGGGGTTTTAAGTTATTTTCATAATTAATAGTCAGAGTTTTTATAAGAATATATGTCATCTGAAATTACTTATATAATCGGAAGCTAATTAAAATTAATATAAACTTTTGAAACCCTTGCCAAGCCATGAAGAGTAATTTTTTCTATATATACTATATTAATTTTCGAGACAAGGTACACTCATTGCCTGCCTCGCTATATGAAAGAAGACCTATATAATATCAACCTGCGAATACGTTAACCTTGATAGAAAATGAATAGTTGTTGAATTCATATTTAATTATTCATATCACACAATGTCCATCTTCGTATGCGATAAGAGAAAATAATTTTTACTTATTTCTTAAACCTAATTTATTACAATATAATACAGTGTGTCTATTAAAGTACATTCCTAAGACATGAATGAGTCATCATATCGTCATTGTGTTTTTAAACCCGTAACTCGTGACTAAGGTGCGTCAGTTAAGTACAGATACGAGTAAGTGAACCTTGATGCATGGCCTAAATAAAGTAATCAGTGCGTGAAGTCAAAATTTCATTTATAAGTCATATCATTTTGTCAACCTAATATTATTTTGTGAGTTTAATTCTCTGATGCAGTTTTTACTAACGATTAACGAACGAATGAAACTAATTAAATTTCTGTATTGGATAATGATTTACATATTTCGTATTTTAACTTCATACAGCAATCGGCACTGAAGGACGATCGCATGGCTCAGTGGTCAGGGTACGTGCTAGTCGAATCAGGGTGTGAATCCTAGGGTGCTATGCCGGGTAACCTCCACGTGTGCTTGACTGCTGCTCTCCCAACTGGACTTTTCCGGAGAGAGAGCAGCAGTTGAGCCAGTGCACCCTGAGCGCTGGAAAGCAAGCACTCAGCTGCGTCTTGCTGGCTGGCGGTAAATAACCCGCGCGAGTTGGGTTTCTCATGCCTCTCTGTTGGCAGAGAGACATAAGGAGGAGCTTAGGGCGCCTTAGTGTTCCCTCACCCGGTCACGTTGCAGGCAAGAGAAGGACTTATTCCGACTCTGCCAACGCTCGAACCTCGGACTCCTTCTGGCGTGTCGTGGATCATGCCTCGCGGCGCCTTAGGGGCTGAGGGTTGCAGCCGCGAGGATGACAACCTCTATAAAAAATCACCCGAAGCTCAAGCGATGGCATCGCCGCGCGGGGCTGAATGGCTGACGGGATATTCAGTCGCTAGTGTTGCCAACGTCAGGGTACCGGCCGACCCCTTGACGGGTTAAGTGCTGGTGAAAGCTTATTTTCACTCAGAGCAGGCATATCCAAGCGCAGGGGGCACTGCTTGTGATGGACCCTGTATTACCCTTACCCTTACCGTTACCCCTGTACTCGTGGGATTATAAAATGGAAAATGAAATTAAAAACAACAAATGTACTAGATGAGGAAATGAAATCTGCGTTTGAATCAGACACAAGTCTGCAAACTGAAGTCTCGGCGGGTCTTCTAACACCGGAGACCGAACTGTAAAGCAAGGCAAAAAAGAGGCGCTTGAATCAAGCACCTTCAGTGTTGTCAAGCGATAGCTAGGCTGGCACTAGGGAGTCCGACACCCCCGTATTGAGGATGGGCCTCCCAACGTGAGGGAAACTGTATTTGCTGAACCTAGGTGAATGATGCAGGTTTAAAGTGCTGAGGAAGACGTGGAGAATATGGTTAAAAAAAGCCGCGCTGCTCTAGGTCCACTGATGACAGACGGAGGAGATGAGCGAACAGCCGCGGCGTTAAGAAAGCAGGTTACTGACGATGTAAGGGTTATATTAACTGTGGCTACGAAGTCTAGAATCCTAAAAGGTACCTTCCAACGTACTTTAAAGGAGGCGGCCTCGTCGATCATGGTGGCGGTAGAAGCCCTCTACAATAGAACGTCTAATGTAGAAACAGACAAACTGCAGGCTCAGAATATTAGCTTGCAACATGAGATTGCGGAACTTCGCAAGGAGTTGGTAGAGCTTCGCGAAGAGTTGGCACGAGGTAACAGGCGCCCATCTGCCCCTCCGTCTCCTGGTGGTCAAGCATCTAGCCAGTCAGTCGTGCGCATAACTCTGCCCGCGCAGGTTCAGTTAGAGGAGCTAACCAGTTCCATAATGCGCCAAGTCGGAAGCATGGCAAGCTCGCCCTCTGCCACCCGCACCTGAGTCCATGGAAGAAGGTTGGACGATGGTTGTGAAGCGGGGTGGAAAAAAGAGAAAGGTGGTCCCTCAAACTAACGCAGGGAGTATGGCTGCTACTAAAATTTTCAGCGGCTCTAGGCCTAGAAAGCTACGTCCTCCAAGGTCTACGGCTGTAGTTGTCGGCAGAATTAGGATGTTGGGACTTGATATGGCGCTAAATAAATCCGAGGCTATTTCATTTCACAAGCCTCGGAAGGCGCCGTCGCAGGACTTCATGCCATAGTCGGTGATGTCCGTATCGAGGTCAAGTCCAACATAGAACTTATCCTTGATAGCCACTGGAACAACCTCGGGGGACCTGATGCGAACAGCCGCTGCCTTTAATGGGAGTGGTGGGGTCCATGGCGCTGTAAGGGGCGCACATCTGGGCTGTGACCCTATTGGAAAGAACCGTTGCTTTTCTGGCCTCAGAGGGCGATAGCCGTCGGGGTCATACGTGGGTATCGCACCATATCCTACGAAGTGGCATCTGTGCAGGCGGGTTGCCCTTCTTGGGATTCGGAGGCGAAGTTCCTGACGTCCTTATACCAGTTGCGTTCGGAACTTCATATCCAGGGGAGTTATATCTCGCTTAAGGAGTGGGAAAGAAAGAGGTTCCACGCTCGGCAGTCTATGCTTGAAATGTGGAAGGAGCGACTGGCCCACCCAAGGGCAGGCAGTAGGACTGTCGAGGCTGTATGTCTAGTCCTAAGCAACTGGATGAACAGGCGGCACGGATCTCTGACCTTCCGGCTGATGCAGGTGCTCACGGGGCATGGAAGTTTCGGAAAGTATTTGTGCCACATAGCCGGAAGGGAGCCGACAACTGAGTGCCACCATTGGGACATAGCGCAGCATAAGCTGCAGGAGTGTCTAGCGATGGCGGAGTTACGCCGAGGACTAGCCGCAGCAGTGGGGGCCGATCTTTCACTCCCAGCGTTTGTCAAGGCCATGGTAAGTAGTGAGAGATTGTGGAGCGCCGGAATAATCTTCTGTGAACAAGTGATGTTGCAAAAGGAGACTGCGGAGAAGGAGAGAAAGCAAAGCTCCAATCTTCCGATTTGCAGCCAGAGAACCGGGCGCCGGAGGAGGGCCTATCAAGCCCTCCTTCGTCCCCCATAGTTGAGGTCAAGGCGACGAATACGGGGGTAATCCGTCGCTTGTAAGACGTCAAAGTGGCGCGCGCGGTATTCCCGTGCGTCCCTATATGAAGTAAGGGTGGAGAACTCCCTCTCATATGAAGAAGGCCCATATGGGCAAGTGTCGTCGGGACTGCGGTAGTGTGCGCAAGAATTCCCGTGGTTTCGACAAATGACGACGAGAAGAACCCCGTGGGGTTTTAGTGGGTAAGAGTCCGGCATAACTATTTCGTTGCCCCTGCGATGAAAAGGTATCCATGTAAGATTTCCCCATAAATAAAGGGTGTGAATCCTTGGCAGTTGTGATTGTCTTGCCATTCACACTGCATCTGACTTTACCCCGCTCTTATTGCATAAACGTTGCATTGGTAACGGGAAGGGTATGATGAACTCCTTTGTATTTGTGCTAATAATATAACATTAAATAATGTTACTCTGCGCTTAACGATCAATGAGATCAAATGAATGATGTCACTGAAAAATTTCAGTAGTATTTGGATGTGGTGGCAATGTAAATACATTGCAATCCATTACTCCGTATGTTTACTTGTTGTTAAAGTGTATAATAGGAATGATGAATTCATTAGATAGACAGTTCATATATTTAGTACATTAAATAAACCCCACCTGCTAAAATGGCTACTACTAAACGATTAATGATTGTATGAAAGCAACAATACTTAAGAAAGAATGTACTTTTAAATTAAAACGTGCTCCAATGTTTTTAATTTTGTATCAAAAATCATTATTCTTCTAAATATTCATTAAGTTTCGTAATTAGGTTCCTCTGACAAAGAAGAAACTGGCGCAAGCAACCTCGTAGATATATACTGTTTTAGAAACAGCTTGGGAGCGAAACTCATTCCCAGGGGGTACCTTTACTCTTAATAAACATTTTATAAAGTCTTAGGTTAATTTTTTTAACCAATTGGTAGGAAGATACACTTAATGGGATTTCGTAGTAAAAAGTATACCTACTTTACGCCATGAACGAGTTACTGAGTTTATGTAGTCAATGACATATCTCATTAAATAGGCATGTATAGTGGCGGCATAAAGAAACTGCCACTTCCTTTTTTCCAGTGGATATAGTATAAATCCGTAAGTAAAAGAAAACCCTAGAAAAGGAAAGAATTCGACAGATGGTGGGTTAGAGGTCATCTCAAAATCGAAATACTTTGATTGTCAATGTACATGCCAGGCGTGGTAATTATGGTAAATCCTCTCACTGCAAAGATCTATATCCAGCATTGGACAATTAGCAGCCTGACGAAAAAGACAGGCATCTCCAAAGTACCTTTGGTATTCTCGCTTGTAAATACTGATTAGTTACCAGGCTCCGGGATCATGTCAGCGGGTATTTGAAGTTTAACATATTTGAAAGGCATTTTTGTCATTTGTCGAAAGCTACGTCATTTGACATTGACCTTGATCATGCGGACGAAGACGCGGCCACAGATAGTAATTGAACAAGCTTCTTTGCAATATATTACAATATCAATACCGTATAGTTCACACGGGTTTAATTGCCTCAAATTCTGACCACTCAATTTGCGTATACGCTCGTGAGAGCTTTTTTTTGTGTAATGATATTATAATGAGACCTTAAAGACAGCCGACGACACGCTCGCGTATTGTTTGCAGTTCGAGTTAACCAGATTTTAGTGACCTCTGCTTTATATAGAATCCATTTAACCGATTAAAATAAAACTTAGCTATATTCTGAAGTCAGCTATAAGTACATATACAACGAATACAATTTTATTAATGTTGACCTTGCCATTTTCACGCGTTGCTCGCGCACAGACACATACAGACAAAACTAAAAATTGTTGAATTGGCTACTACTCTGTCCCAAACATAAAATTTCTAAATAATATTCAATGTTTAAACTCACCCCCTTTAGTGTTATTATATTGTTACGAGCTACGTGTTGCGAGATTACTTAAAAACAATATTATTTACAAAGGGTGCAGAGTTTCTTCTGGATGCGCTGTCCCTCGCACGTGATCTTCCACGGGTCTTCCTGATAGTAAATAATCCTCTGTCGTTTCTAGCCTTTTACTCTTCTTTTCTTCCTTTTTCTTCGTGATCTTCCTCTTCCACTAACTTCAGAATTCACCACTGAACTGCCCTTAGCGCGCTCCAGTGTTCCTTGTATAGTCCGAATTTCGATCGTCTTTTTATTTTCGATTATTCCAGAATATTACCAATTTTTTTTTATGAAAATAGTTATATATTTTGGACACTAGTTAAAACCCCCTTATTTACCTATCAAACAGTTTTATTAACATCGACTGGTAATTTATAAAACATAATTTATTTTGACTTGTCATTCGAAGACGTAAGAGTTGACAAGTTATCGGGCATTCGTTACAATATTATATACATTAGTATAGACTAGCGGCTGTTCGCGGTTTGGCCCCCGTGGTCACAATTGTTTTCTTAAGAGAACTCTTAATTGAGATGAAAAAGTATTCTATTTCATACATAATCCACATCTCTGCCAAATTTTTATTCAATTTTCACTGGAAAATTTGCCAAAAGCAATTGATACAATCAAATTTGACCGTCCCGTTTCTTTATTAGACTGTCAACAATTCTCTACCGATTCCTCTACATTCCTCTTCTTCTTTTACTCTTACTATTGTGCTCTTGTAGGATTATTTACCTCTACACATTTGACGTGATAAAGAAACTGAGCTCTTTTTTTCCATAAAATAATTATTTCATGAAACTCTTATTTTCTTTCCTTTTTTTACGTTTGATATTTTCGTTTTCTTTTATACATCCTTCTAAAATTTCGTATAGTTGCCATTATTTTGAGTGATATTACCGCCTACTACGCGAAGTTTTAACTGTAGTTTTCGCCTAGGATATGAAAAAAATCGTAAAAACAATTTAAGTACAGTAAATAACGTGACCTTGGAACGTCGATTATAGAGCGCCCCCTTTAACGCCTTCACGTTATGAGGTGTGCAATAAATAAATAAGCATTTGCTTCGGCTGAGAATCAAATTCAAAAACCATAACTCAGGCAGTAAAGAAACAGTTATTAAGTAGAATAAAAATAGATTACTTAATTTTTTTTACAAAGTATGTAATTTTGGAGGTAACGTCAATGAAATATAATCCTTTGCATATAGATTAGGACGTGGGTATCGTAGAAATATTTCAGGCCACACCTTCAAGGTGAATCTATGGCATCGTGTTCTGAACAACCTTGCTCTCTCAGGCTTTGTTTGACTTCTTAATTGTGTTAACAATCGCTCATTACGATTTAGTCGATAATCATATCATAAGATTTTCGGGTAACCCGGTCCGAATCAGTCGAGATATTGAGCAACATTCTAACACAATAGGATATCCTTAAAAGGAATATTATTAAAAGTAACTTATGTGATTAGCAGTACTACTACTTTTTAAGTTTCGGCAGTAAATAATTTAGAGTGAATAGTTACTTGGACATCTGAAATCTGTTCTATAAAGAAAATTCACATTTCAACAAATCAATCACAAATCGAATAATAATAACCTATATTTAGAAACAGCGATCACCGCATTTCCGTTGCCGGGGGTTATTATTATCTACATAAAGCATTCTTGATTGTGAATCTTGCACGACTGCTCATATGTCATGCCGTAAGGATCGTGAGAGCAGACTAAGGAAAGTAGGTATCGTAGGATCTGGAATATCTCCGATTCATGTTGAACTACCCATATTAATTTTTATACCTGATTGACAATAAGCAGACTGTCGGGACTATGTGATATTGCCACATACTAGTGCTGTTGCTCCCCAGATCACAAGTATGAGGGATTTGGGTTCGACAGATTCGGATGGATATTCGATCATCATTCAGTCGCCAGAGCCTCGTTTTGCAACACGTACGGGTGATGTTTACATTTGGAGAAAGAGGTGGTATATTCTCCCTTACACCTTACTGTAGGATTATTTACTGGCTGTAAAAGCACAAGGCATGACAATATTTTTAGTATTCTTTAATTAATTATAGAAACAAACGTGATTTATGTAATTAGTAATTATACTTTGTTAGCAATATTTACAATGTCTCGGCAACTGACGATTATGTGGGTCACGTGTGCAATATTCGAAATATTAGCACCGAATCGGATAAATGCGCGGATAATAAATAATATGCTATGTTTGTCGTACGAAACATACTTTGCGCAATAAGATTTGTTTTAATTCTTGTTCTTCGTATTGAAAAATAACTTTAATTAATCACAAACAGCATCAATATTTTAGTTACGAGAAACGTTTGCCCTACTTACCACCCTGCGCAAGCGGAATGGTAAGAGCAGTGTCAGTACCCTCGAACTGGTGATGCTCTTCATCACTATACTGTGGGATTTGGGTTAGGAAAATCGAAGGTTAGTATTTGAAGAAGAAGATGTATTATTCTAAGGGGGGATCCCTTAACCCGTTTACATATACAAATAGTTTATAGAATAGTAGCATAGTGTAGTAGTGTAATGTGTTGAATGTGCGAAATATTTCTACTTGTTGTTCTTGAACAAGGGTCTACCTCTGTACGTTTAGTGCAAAGAATTAGCACGACAGTAATAATTGTTTCCTGTATTATATTATTTTGTCAGCCTACGAAACAATGGCTAAAATGTGGAGATAAGATAATTGTGTAGGCTTTTTTATTTTGAATATAAATATGATTTTAAAACCTCTTGTCTCATATATTATTTAGGATCGGATTAAGAAGCATATGTGATAGATATTCTTTTGAAATATAGGTAATTATGAGATGAAGCACTGATTAAATTTTTTTGGATGATTTTTTTTAATTTTATATTAATGTTTTAAATAGTATGAAACGTTCGAAAAACGCAAAATTGTTTTTGGATGCATTAAAAGGTTTACGGTCTCCTCTTGTTATTTTAATTAGTACAGGAGAAAGTTAGTTAAAAATTACTTAAAAAAAATGTTCTTTGTATCATAAGTTTAATAATAAATCAATTTAGAAGCAGGTATTCTAAACCTTATGCTTTATTAGTGTATCTCACTGTAACAAGCATGTGCCTTTCGCCATAACGTAGTTACTTACGTTGCGCCATTTATTTTTGTTATCCAAAAAGGTAACGCAGTATCTTTCCGAAAATATTGTTGTATTAATTAATCTAACGCAAAAATTTGTTTATAATGATTACCATTAAATTTTTAATTTATTATTTTGTATAATGTCGGCATCCACAAAGTTCCACAAAATAAAATAAACTTAGTAATGGCATAAAACAAGAATTAATTACCATATTTCAGCTATTTGTGTTAAAAAGAGAATTACCGACGGCGGATCCAGTCAAGCTAGTTTTAAGTATTAAAGATGCTCCACTGAAGTATTTTAGCAACCTTGATTCATCATACCTATGCCTTTATATGTCGGAGTCGGTTCGAAGTTATATTTTTTTAATATTTTTTATTATTAATGAAGCGCTGCGTGAATTATGCATACTAACCTTGAAATTGGCATCATATAATAGTTTTCTCGCTTTTTGGACGATTGTGAATTTGTGCGCAATAGATATAATGAAGAATCAAACCCAAATATTACGTCAAATGTGTCCGTACACGGTAAGAACGGTAAGAATTGTCTAGAGTATACAGTTTAAGAATTTTAATAATGCAGATAAATATCAAAGTATATGTTTTATAAAAGCAGTTTGGGTAATCACAAAATATATAGATTAAAAATGCCTAGAGATCAGGTATTTTATACATTTATATTATCTTCTGAGGAAATCTATCTTTTTGTTATATGGCGTAGATTAGACACACAACTACGCCTGTAACCACCGTGTGGGTTAGCGTACCTAACTGTTAAACCAAGGTCCTAGTTGCGAATCCCAGCCAATGACAATATTTGTGCAACAAAGAAATTATTCTGGTTGTATTTTGTTGCGTCCCATGTATTTGACTTTTTTACTGATCTCAACGTATTAGCGTTATTTCGGATACTGGAAAGTGATTCTATGTTTGCGCATTTTTTTGTTGTCAGTGAAGGCAGAGACAGCTTATGTCGGGATCAGCAATAAGTGTCGGACCCACTGATGGACAGGTCATGCCGTACGTGGCAAATTCGACGGAAGACTTGCTTGTGCACATTTACACTTGCGGTGCCATTGTATATCTTGCGGAGTTCACGACTACCGCTAGTATTCTGAAGTGGTCGTGATGGTAGAAATAAACCTGGAGACATCTGCTCGCCGTTAATCGCTGACGTGTTAAGCAGATGGTCCAAAATTTCTTACCCTCAGAGTAAGAAATTTTGGACCATCTGCTAACAGAGTTATTATTTGTTGACAGTTGGATCATCGTAACGTGACAGGCGGTGAGTCCATTGCCAATCTTCTGGTACTATTCATTGTCAATGTTAATAAATGGTATGAAATAACGTCAGTAACTCCAATTATTACATAAACGTGGTGTGTCGGCCTTGTTTTCGTCTGTCCTCGCTGACATTATGTTTGGCTGGGTCAAATTTATTACGTTACGTTTTGCAATTCGATGTATGTATATGATCTGTTCTAAAGAAAGTATGTTTTAATTTTAAACTTATGTGGAAATTTGTGTTTCTATAGTGTGTATAGTTAACTATAGTATTGAATAATCGTAATTAATTAATAGTACGTTCTTATCTTATTCAGATTTTAATTATTTGCATTGCAAAATACTGGTGCACGTATTCATAGCTGCACTAAATACCCTAAAGAATGATGGTCACTCGTGTTTTTTTTTTTTTAAGGAAGAGACGGCCAACGAGAAAGCGGTTCACCTGATGGTATGTGATTACCGTCGCCCACATACATCTGCAACACCATAGATGCTGCAGTTGCGTTGCCGGTCTTTAAGGATATTTGGGAGATGGGAGGGAAGAGGAGGGGAATAGGGAGGGGTGTGGGCCTCCGATTACCTCACTCACCGAACGAAACGCAGAAGCACAAGATGCCTCTACTTCACGCCGGTATTCTGCGAGGCCATGGTACCAATCCGGTCGAGCCGGCCCATTCGAGCAGCAGCTAAAGCTGCCGCTTGGCTCTACCACGCTTAAAAGAATTGAAATCAATCAATGTTATGAAACCTTGTAGTTGCAGCAGCTAACCAGTTATAGGTAAATTTTCTTTCTTTCTTTTATTGGTACTCTTTGTAGAATTCTGATTGGTAAAATTTACACCGACATATATAATGATGGCTATATAAGTATTACCTACATTACAAGGGCTTTTTTAATAATTTGAATACATAAAACTGGTTATGGAGTTCTGTTTATTTGTATTTAGGTTTGACTTCGCTTTTCAAATTATTTTTGAAAGAAAAATTAGGAGTCATTACAAATTACCCGTTATAAGTTACTTAATTTCCTTCCACATCTAAATCCTAACCTACTTCACAAAAAATGGACAAGTAAGGTGCGCGCTCTCATGGCTCCGAGCGTAGATGTGATAATGCATCGATTGATCGAGCACTAAAAGAATAATGAATAAGGTTTACAAAATAATTTCTAAAAATGTGTATGAAAAAAAAAAACATTTGTTCTTATTTATTATTCCATATTGCAATAATTTATATATACGAATAATAGAGGAACGAATTTTATCAAGGAAATAAGTTTCCGACCATAGGGACCAAAAAGCAGAGTACTCGGAAACGCCAGCCTTATTGGTTCCCAGCCGCGGATCTGATCTAAGGCTCGGCTGCCAACCACATTTAGTCACAAGTGGTAGATCTGGTTCAAGGCTCCGTTGCCTATCGGAATTCGGTTACGGAGTGGGTGAGCGGTGCATTGTTAAGTACCTTTACGAAAACTACCAGTAGTTTAAAGAACTCTTAAAACGTTCAGGTAGACCTCTTGAAAGATAACTTCGTCTACGGAAAGAATTCTAGAGAAGTATAGCCTGAACGGTAAATAAGTTTCCAACGAAATCGGCGGAGTGTTGGGGAATATACATAATAGTGGCTAATCTTGTGATTAGAAGATCGAAGAACACGATCATGAGTAGAATCATGAGAAAAGTAGGATCAATTAAGATGTAAAAGAGTTGATGCCTTTGTTAGATTGTGAGCCTATATTGAGATAATGTGTTCTGGGTTATTTTTATGAAATTTTAAAATATTAATTACGAGTACGAGTATATACAAATTTTTAAAGTTGCTTTCCTTTTTCAGTATGCGATTTGATATTTCCAAGCAGTAGGTCATAGCATAAAACTACCGTATTGCAAGAAACTACTGCTTGAGGGAACATTACAATTATCGTTACGCGACTGGTTGTCTACCTAACCAATGAATTTATATTTTGTTTCCCATAGTTAGTAAACCAAGACCAACCTATACTTACTACAGCAGCAAAGGTTAAAGGTCGCAGCAGTGTTTGTTGTAGCAAAACCATACTCTATCAACACATTGATAGCAATTTTAAGAGATGATTATTTTATCACGAATAATTAATACATTTTCTAATATTTTTGCCAATAAAATATTTACCATTCTTTCTTTTTAAAACTGGTGGACAATCCAACAGTGCACCTGATGGTAAGTGGCTACTGCAGCCTATGGACACATGCAAATAACATTAATCGAAGATGGATGCATTGCTACCACTGAGGAATCCCTCTCAGTTGGTAATTAAACTGGCTCTCTTTGTTTTTCAAACCAGTACACACAACGGCGGTTACACTGCTGACTGGCCTCTGAAATAGGTAGGTAAGAAGGTGGTACCTACTACCTACCTAGACCGCTGGCTCCAAGGCAGTAAAGGAGTCTTACCATTTAGTTAAATTTTCATAAATAATAATAAAAACTTCCACCCCTTTAGCTTTCATAAAGGCGGCGCTGCAAATAAAACTATAATCTAAGCTTTAATAAGACGACACTACTAAGTTTAATAGTACTTATATAGATGACATAACTTATTTTATGCGTCACCGAGCTAGTGGACTAGTGATCTTTTTGAATCGAGTTCTAACTATTGCCTTGTGCTAGTGAAAGTGGTCGCTGTGGGCAAACTTTCGTTATCATCAAATGCTTGCCGGGATTGTGCTTTTTAAATAAAAGCTTTTGTTAGATCGATTGAGCAATAATACTAGCAATACTACTTTGTTTGTCAGTACAAACATTATGTTATATGTTATGGTATCGAAGAAGCGGTTTACAATAAAATAACCATTTGTATATTTAAAAGATTTTAAGAGATTGTGAACCTCTGGTTGAAAGAACGATAAAAATAGTCTTTATGGAGCTTTGGTACCTCGTTGATGTCAGCGTTTCCAGACCCCCATGGCTTTGTATGAATGTTTTAAAATATTGATTCTACAGAAGTTTTACTTAATCTTAAAAACAGATTATGTTCTTATATGCGGAGACTTTAATATTAATATCCCAGCCTAGAAGCATCATCCACCAGTATTAGATTGTGTTCATTGTTTAAATCTTAAGTATTCACTTTTAAAACTTTTTCCTTGAATAGTCTGACTTTTAGTGAATGGGCAACAGTAGAAATTCACCGAAGTAAGCAAAGGTTGTATGAACTTTATAGTAAAAAGGTCATATAACTATAGTGAGATATAAACAATATTCAACATTATTTACTAGGTATGTTTATTTGCGGACAATAGTAGCCCTCTTATATTGTCATTCCGATACCATTTTTTATTGCTATCTGCTTTGAAACTAATTATTCGTTTTTTATTAAACAAATAATCGGCACACATAATCTACAGGGAGTAAACACTCCATGGATAAATTTTCATATCTATAGCTATTTTCATTAACATAAAAATCAGATTTTCATGTACATTGTATTGCACATTATTTTTGCTGCTGCTCGAATGGGCCGGCTCGACCGGGGTAGTACCACGACCTCGCAGAATACCGGCCTGAAGTAGAGGCATCTAGTGAGTTTGCGTTTCGTTCAGTGAATTAAGTAACCGGAGGCCCACCTCTGCCTTCCCATTCCCCCTCCTCATCCTCTCTCCCATGATGTTGCAGATGGCGACAGTAATCACTTACCATCAGGTGAGCCGTTCGCTCGTTTGCCTACTTTCCCTTAAAAAAAAAACACTCAAATTTGTTTGTAAAAGTGGCAGCCTGATAATACCCACTACTAGGCAGAGGCCTCATTCTGAAATTATCTGAGAGGGTTTTGAAGACGAGAAGGGTTCACCACGCTTGTCCAGTGCGGGTTGGTGGACTTCACATGTCCTCGAAATATTTTTTTTATTAGTTCTCAGACATGCAGTTACGACGAGGTTCCTTCACCGCCGAGCACGTGGTAAACTGTAAACGAAAATAAAGCGAGTGTCTTGACCTATAGCCTAACACGGCACAAATTTTCTTGTAAATTATGTATTACAATGAATTTTATTTAAAGTAACTGTCTTCATAATAGATGTAATTTAAGTAAACTGTTACACTATAGACAATTTGGTTTTTAGACCGGGGAAAATTCACAGGATACCTTGTATATCTTTTGTTATTTTTCCACACTACCTCTTTTTTCACCTTCGCTTGTGCACCATGAAACTACATTATTTAGATGCATAAAGTACAGCGCTGAAGGTCATTGTCTCGTATTTGAGTAATAGGATTCAAAAAGTTATAATAAATGGTGCAAGTTCTTCCAGGCTGACGGTATACATGGGCATTCCGCAAGGTTCTATTCTCGGCCCATTTCTTTTTCTTACTTGCATTAATGATTTTCCTTACTTAATAAGGAATAAAAATGATATATATACAGTGGTGGTCATATAATTAGAAACACTTCTTATGAATAAAGAAAGTATAACTTCTACGTACAAATGTTCGTAAAAAATATACACATTCAATAATTAATAATCATGCAATAATATAGCCACTCAAATAAAAAACTCATTAAATGCATAAAATATAAAACATATCTTACTTTTAATTAAAAAATGAGTCTTACACATGAAGGAGTTTATTTTCTGTTACTGGCCGCTTGGACGCCTAATTAGAAACATTTTAAACAAGCATCCATAGCTCGTTCTTTTTTTCTATTATTTTGGCGGCAATTCAAAATTTAATCTGAATTTTATTTGGTTCAAAATGGGCAAAAATACAAGTTGTGGCGCGTCAACTAGGCACATAATTGTTAATTTACATATAGATCATAAGTGGGCGTACAGAAGAATAGCTGAGCATTTAAATTGTTCTTTTCAGAAAGTTTTTAATGCAATTGATCATTATAAAACACATGGAACTGTTAAAAATGTTCTTAGAAAGGCTCGGTCAAGAAAAACCTCTTCCAGAGAAGATACGCTAATCGTTCGTGTTGCTAAAAAAGACCCAAGTAAACGCTCCAACCAGATTAAAAATGAAGCTTTTTCGCCTGATGACCCGAGAAACATCTCGTCAAGACAGATACGCCGAAGATTAGTGGAAGCTAAATTGTTTGGAAGAATCTCTCGAAAGGTGCCGCTTCTTGCCGAGCAACACAGAGAGAAGCGCTTATTATTCGCTATAAAATATGTTAATTGGACGGTACGAGAATGGAAAAAGTGTTATTTGCAGATGAAACAAAATTAAATATGGTAAATTCCGATGGAAAGCGCTATGTTAGACGTTCTGTAAACAATGTTTTTAATTATAAATACACAAGCAGTATAGTCAAGCACGGTGGCGGTTACATTAAAGTTTGGGGGTGTTTTTCCGGATGTGGGGTTGGACCCGTTCGGAAGTTTGAAGGTACAATGGATCAATAGCAATAGAAAAATATCTTAGAGCACACAATGGTTCCCTACTCGGACGATCATTTGCCTGTAACCTGGATCTTTCAGCATGACAATGACCCTAAACACACGGTCAATAGCGTTAAATGTTTCCTTAGCGAACAGCGTATATCCGTTTTAGACTGGCCAGCAAATAGTCCGGATTTAAACCCGATAGAAAATCTCTCGTATATTGTTAAAAAGAAATTCTCATACAAACGTAACACCAGTCAAAACGAACTATATGAGAAGCATTTGTTGGAGCATGGAATTCAATCCCCCTAGAAAAATATATGAAATTGATTGAATCAATGCCACGTCGTTGCAGTGCTGTTATTGAAAATAAGGGATACGCCACTAAATATTAATTATAACTATTGGTAGGCTGTGGATAGTAGCTATTTCGCAAATAACAATACTAATTACTTATACTTAAAGAAATATGGTTTTTTATACTTTTTTATTTTTGTTTCTAATTAGTTAACCATTATTGATTTAAATGTTTGTCCGTAATATAATATTGAAACTGCACTTGTGTAATGGGATTTATATTGTTTTTCTAATAAATGATAAATCGTTGAATATATTGTTGTCCTATTTATTGTTTAATTTCAAAATAAAAACGATTGCGGTGTAGTATCTTACATAATGTAAAGGACTGTTGGTAGTGTTTTTAATTATACGACAACCACTGTATATTATTTGCCGATGATAATTTATACATTTTTAAAATAAACGACAACTTGTAACACACGGGGATGTGAACAATGATAGTTTTAACGTTAATAATTGGCATCTTAACGGCTATAAAAATGAATGTAAATAAATATTTAAGAATTGAATACTTTTAAATACTTTTTTACTTATAAATGGGAAAGAGTTAGGCCTTCTCAATACCTCTGTTTTTCTTGGAATAACTCTTAATACAAAGCTTCAGTGGGCCGTAGCATATGCTGAATGAAAAATAAATTATATAAATACTTTGAAACCGTTAGTATAGTATATTTTAGTTATTTCCATAGCATAATATTATGTGGTATTTTGCTCTATGACATGCGATTGATATAGAAACTATATAGATTTTGTAAAAGAGGACTTAAAGAGCTATTTATAATCTTATTTCTAGAACATCTCATGAGGGATAAATTGAAAAAAAAAGGATTCTAACTTTGGCTTCAAAACCCAAATCAAAAACTTTATTGTTCTTGTCCAAAAAAAAACCTAAAAGAGATAAAAATACCTACGCAGTTTTCTCTAGGTTCTTTTTCCCTGGAGGTTCCCTCTTTACGAAACGGAGGTAGATTTAAAATTCACGCTTGACAAGTGAAATTTATGTTTATTATAATGTCGAAGAATAAATGGTTTATTTGATATGAATGATTTGATTAATGTTAGGCTGCGATGTAATGTAGTATAATGTAAAATAAGTTATAGATGTCCAAATATAATAGATATTATGCCTAAACTTAAATAGGCTGACTGGGAACTACATAACAATCAACGTAGTGTTGCGTCTCACAGTAGCTATTGTTCTGAGCAGAATTAAAGGTTATCGATTGCTATGTAGACGCAGTAGTTTCACGTAGTCGTATTATAATTTGTTGCGTAGAAAGTGGACGCAGAATTAAGCCATAATCCTTAAAAAATTGCCTAAATTCTGTAGTCTGTATGTATTTGAAATAGACAAATATTTTTTTTAAAACTGTTGTACCTAAATTGTGATGTTGTCGAAATCAAAACCGGCTTCATTCGACGTATAACGCTGATTTGATCACTCGTCCACTTTTTCTTTTTCTTGCGACACATAACATTACATCAATAATCATCGAAGTGCATACTACAGACCTTTATACAGTATCAGTGCTATATTGTAAGTAGAAAATATATTTTATACAATAAGTACTTATAACCAAGTTCTAATAACACCTCTTGCGTATCCAGAGTATGGAAATATTTCCTACACGTTCGATGGTATACATTATGAAATCATTTAAGTAACAATTCATTATCAATATTAATAACAGATAAATAAAAATCATATAAAGGATGGAACGTAAGATCTATTTTAGGGAGGTTGGAAATCACACGTATTATAAATAGTAATTCTGGCATTAAATAAGCCAGTTTCGTCGTATAGCTGAAAATGTTACGAATTTTCATAAATCGTAATATTCACGTGAACTTGTTGCGAGTCACGATAGCCGCGAGGTCAGAGGATCATCCTCCGCATAAGTAGACACGTATTCGATTCCCAGGCTCGTACCAATGAGTTTTTCGAAACATACATACGATTGGTATCGTTGGCTTGGACAGTAAGACAATGTCTACCAGCTCACCACCCGTCACGCTGTCCCAAATAAGGTGTGATCTGTGTTGAAAGGTCTAAATAAGTGGCTAGACCGCTGACCACCCCAGAATTGGTTAAAACGACGTTTAGATTATTACTATTAAATTTTTTTTTAAATATTATTGTTTTAAAAATACTGATGATGATGCACTTCCATTTAATCACAACCATAATTTCCGAATACTATCGGCAGTCGTCAACTACGCAGTGTGTTAAAATACTACTATAGTATTATAACTTCATGTAACGCGCAAACACAGACGCACTCACACGCCTTCACCTGCCGGTATCAAAAGTATCAGAGATCCTGGACTCAACACATCTCAACCAGACCCAAAAAGCAATAAAATGTGTGTTGGACGAACTCACGACTAATGGTAAACAATCAAATACGATATATCCACTGAGTAAACCACGCAGTCGTTACAAAAATACAACAAATCGCATAAAAAATAGCTCCGGTTAGCTCCAACGAAGTTTACCAGAATAAGTATTAAAAAAGCGGTGATATAATATTTCTTAATGGGAAAAGGCCTTCTCTCAATATTTAAGACGCGTCAGACACTGGGGATAGAACTCAGTTCGCTCATGTACTATGAAATTAAAGGGAGTACCCTGACAAATAAACTAAAATAATATTTATTTTATGATTTACAAATTCTTTTAAAGAGACCCCAATAAACACATATAAGATAAATATAGATAAGAAGCCGTAATAAGTAATGATTATTTCAGTGAAAAGAGAATAACAAATTTTTACATATAAAAGACATCAACGTGTTTCCCGATCGGTATGCAGCGAATTAAGACTTTTTATTAAACTTAGACAATTTTTTTATAATTATTCATATACCTACCTATTATGCACAAAAACATTGCAAACCAGTTTCTTGACCTACAATAATTTATTCCATAAAATTATACTTATAAATGCCACTCGTGATTTTACTAGTGAAGAGATCCCAGTAATTAAATATGGTGATATTGATACTGTTTATTCTGCACCCCGGGTTATAAAAAATCCACAATGATTTAAGGCCAGCACCAATAAATTGAACTAAGGCGAGAGTACCAGGTTGATATAACAGCATAAATGTTTGTGTTTTCCAGGGAAACCAGGCACTGACTATCCAATACTTGGTGCTGTTCCTTACACCAATTTCTACTGCGATGACCAGCCTTACCCAGGATTCTTTGCTGACATGGATACACGTTGCCAAGGTAATACAATAAGATCGGTTAGAAGCGGTGTCAGAGACACAGGATGAACACAAAATGAGCAGACCAACCCAGAACAACAATAATTTGTGTTTTTGCATAAATATTGACTTCGGCTTGTATTCGACCTCAGGGCCTATGTCTTAGCACTCAAGTAAGCTAATTACTAAGCAGCACAATCCTCATTTACATATTTAGTAAATGATCTCAGATCGAACCGATAAAGTAAAAAAAACCTCCTAATTTACTTATCTTTTGCAATGAAACTATTATTTACGGATTTTATCGCGTTTAATTTTTGTTTTTATATTCCCGCCGTTTCGAGTTCTTTACAGCAGTCATGGTCACGGGGGGACAAAGGTGTTAGACGTCCAGATGTCATAGTCAACTCGGGCTACCTTCAGCTTTTAATTATTAATTTTGGTCCGATTTACGCAGAATGTGCTCACAGTATCTTTAGGTCGTGCAGTGGTATGCTTAGTTTTGGATTTAATTTTATTTATTACTGGATCTTAAGCCGAATTGCCTCGCGAATCATCCTTGGCAGAAATCCGTGTTCGTTTGCGAGGTATTGTTGTTTATCAAATCTGATGTAATGGTTGGCGCGGTCTAAGATATGATTACAGACTGCAGACTTCCGCAGATCGTCGGTATTTCACGTCTGCTATGTGTTCTTTTACACGGGTCTTTACAGATCTTTTATTTGCCCTATGTAAGAGAGGCCACATTCACAATCAAGCTTGTACGAGCTCTCTCCTGCATCTTATAGGTGCATCTATATTGCATTTTCAATTTAAATAGAAAAGGAGGTAACGCAGTCTCACTCTGGCTTTTCCAGTATATAATATTTTGGCAATTATATATAAAGTAGTTTTAAAAGTTTTTACGTTCAGTTCACTACATATTTACTTAAATTTACTTAAATGTTTCGTAATTACTAGATTATGTAGATGACTTCAGCAGCCAGGTCACTTGTTATAATTAAACTCGCGGAACCTCCTTGACATTATACATGTGTATAATGTATTAATTTTCAATTCAATCTGCTAATAATAATAAATTATATAAGCCAAGATATAATGATCCAAATTGTAATCGTGACCTAAAACAGATCATAAGATTGTGTGTTTGCGGCGGTTTGTGCCAAGGCTCATCTCTCGTGGTAGTTGTCAAAAAATTGCCAAAAAATCTCGTGGCCTCAGACAGATGGTGAAATTACTGTAACGACAGTATGCTGAAATTTTATACTTTTTTTGTATAGAAAAGACAAAGTACTAGTTGATCAATGAGTTTTTGGTGTACTTTACAGTAGGTTCAATCAGGTACATTTAGTTTAATCGGGTACTTTAAATTGATTATAGGAATTCTTTTCTTTATTTTTTTAATAAAAAGAAAATAAGGAGCTGCAACTGCAGACTAAGACTGATAGAAGGAATGCTTCCTATCAGTCTTATTCTGCAGTAGCATACTGGTGCGTTGAATTTAATCGCGGTAGAACCGCCTGTAACGACGAGACTCGCAACAGGTGGCCAACAACCACTGCTACTGAAGACGACATAAAAAAAAATAAGAAATGGTTAAGATGTGTATGTTTATTCGTTATTTAGTTGAGATTATTGATCGAGTACGTTCCGTGGGTGGCATTTTGACCTGGAGACGAAAAACCAAAGTGAGGTCTGGAAAAGATCGTCCTCCTCGCCAGCCAAGAGATTCAATGACTCTGCATCCGCTAGCAAGATAGCCTCTGTCTTCTGGAATGCGGAAAGTATCATTACGATCGATTATTTTATTATATTTACTAAAAGATAGGCAATACCCGGAGAGTATTACGGTTCATGGATCAAAAAACTACAGGTAGCAATAAAAAGTAAACGACGAGGAAAGTTGCGTGTCGTAGCGTCTTTTCATCGTGACAATGCGCCTGCACTTCGATCTGATGTTGCAGGCGCTGCTATCCAAACGGCCATGCTTAAATTGATGCTGCCACCATACTCTCCAGACCTAGCTCTTAGTGATTTTTACCTTTTGGCAATTTTGAAGAGCACTTGTGTAGCAGAAAAATTTGCGGAGATGATGAGGTCATGTGTGCTGTAGAGGCCTTTTTCGATACCCAGGGTCATGCCTTTTTTCCGAAGGAATTGAGCAACTTTTAAAACGTTATTCAAGGTGTATTAGGTTAGAGGACGTTAAAAAACAAATACAACTTAGAAGTTTCATCGCGTTTCAAAAAACCTATTGATCAAGTATAAACATTAAGGACAGAAAACAAATAGATAATTATTTGTTGTATCATTAATTACACTTATGTTATTCAAAGGCCGATTGTATTTTTAAAATTCTGGTTTCTATTTTAGTTTTGGCCTTCTATGAGCGATGATACTCGTAATTTAATTTTATGATGATCTGAGGTCAACTAATTATAACAAAAAATAACCCGGAAGGCAATTTGTACAAAATATCGATCGATCGTGAGATCCTGGTTGTATAAACCAGATTTATCAAAAACTAAGTTTCAATTTGTTATTATACAATAATATAATAACAAATGCATATTTCTTTATGTTAATCATCAGTGCTTTTTTCTAAGTAAAAATTGCTATTATATGATATATTTTTACCTAAAATGTGGCAATCCCCATGTATATTAAGAATTACTTCGGGGTCAACAACGAGGATAAACAGTAAAGGAAATTAAAATTTACACGAGGATTTTGCTTAGTTTTACCAGAATTAAGATATGTTTGTATTTGATTTCCTTGGGATTTTAATTCGGTATTTAAATCATGAATATGTATTATTACAATTACACGCGCGTCCGTCGTAATAATATCATATTTGAGTGCTGTCGAAGAGATAATGTAGATATTAAGCGCGATATAACTATTGCGGTTTAAATCTTATGATAAAGTATTATTCGATCATGAAATAAATACACTAACAAACGCAAGTTGTAACGTTAAAGTATTTAATTAGCGGATACATGTCATGGAATACCGAAAGCGTTATAACAGCATATATTACTTAGTTTTATATTTCACATGTGTTTATTGCCTGTAATAAAAGTAATAATACAAGTAACGTTATCTGTAACAATGTCTTTCATAACTTATAATCCGGTTGTTAATTACTCTGTTACTTTTTTATTATTGCAAGGAGTTATGATAGGTTTATCAGTATTTCAAACTAAAAACTAATTATCTGAATAAGATTCTTAAATAAGATAAATTAGCAAAGAAGTAATACTGCTTCCATTAAACTGAACCTACAATTAAATACTGTAAGAAATTAACTTGAATACAAATTTACACGTAATTCAGTAGAATTCAGTTCGGTTCTTATAATAACAGTTGTTATTAAAAAAACGACCAAAAGATGACCGAGGAGTACAATTTACCATTATGTCTGGCCTATGTGGATTATGAGAAAGCCTTCGATTCAGTTGGAATTTGGGCGGTGTTGCAGTCTCTCCAGCGGTGCCAGATAGACTGGCGGTATTTAAGTCCCGAAGTGTTGAGTAGTTTGTGTTTTTGTGTTCCAATGAGGCTATTATATCCACAAAACTCTTCGCTGCTTTGGAAGATGTTTTCAAGCTGCTGAACTGGAAAGGATATGGTATCAATATCAATGGCGAATACATCACTCTCCTTCGTTTTGCCGACTACATAGTTCTTATGGCAGGATCTTGGAGGAGCTTAGCACTATGCTTAATGACCTCAATAGTGTCTCCCAAAAGTATGGTCTTAAGATGAACATGGACAAGATGAAGATCATGTCTAACGTCCATGTTACACCAATACCGGGTGTGGTTGGGAACACTACGCTCAAAGTTGTCGACGAGTACCTTGGGGCAAATTGTCTGATTAGGTACTTCCAAATTCGACCCAGAGGTCAATCGACGTATCCAGCTCGGCTGGATTGCGTTCGCGAAACTACGTCATATCTTCTCGTCGAGTATACCCTAAATCTCAAGAGCAAAGTACTGGCAACACGTACTGTTGTACGTGTTGCCAGTGATGACTTACGGAACCAAGACCTGGTCGTTTACTGCAGGAGAATGCTCAAAATTGCTCAGCGCGCTATGAAAAGGGCTATGCTCGGCGTTTCTATGCGCGATAGAGCCTGCAACGATGATATCCACAGCAGAACTAGGGTAACCGACATAGGCGTAAGGATCGGCAAGCTGAAATATGTGGTTGGCCCAAAGTCACCTATGGGCCGACCACATAATGCGCCGAACCGTTGGGAAACTAAGGTTCTCGAGTGGCAGCCGCGTACAGGCAAACGCAAAGTGGGACGTCCCTCCCAAAAGATGGAGTGACGACCTGTACAGTGTTGCAGGAAGTCGATGGATGCAGGTGGCTCAGGACCGAGCTTTGTGGCAATCTTTGAGGGTGGCCTTTGTACAGCAGTGGAGTTGTGATAGGCTGAAATGATGATGAAAGACATTATTACCCATCCGAGTTACTTTGCACTTACAAAATCTATTTATTGTAAAGGCTATCTATTAAAATATATTTTTCATATAAAATATTATTTACAGTACAGTAAGTTAAAAAGATAAAATTATATGGCTATTATCTTAGGGGTTAAAGCATAAAATTGCCGTTGTATATAGAAACAGAAAACACCTTTCCTTTCCTAATAAAAAATAATTTATTTAATTGAAGTATTTCTTTATCGAATCATTATATATAAATTGTCATCTTTGAAGAGCTTTGAAGAAGTTTGGAGAGCTGGACTCTACAAAGTCTAAGCAGGCATTTTGTACCGCTTCCCGAAAACGATATATTTTTTATTATAAGAAATTTAGATTGCGGAAAAAATGGTCTAGGTCTAGGTCTATCAAGTACGGAGAAAGACGTATGGTTTTTTACTGCAGGTCTTGTAATGTTAAAACGGATTGGCGAGCAATGAGGTCTTTTATTAGTATGGAGCAATAATTGCGGAGGTTGACTGACAAGTGGGGGTTGATTTCCTGAGAATTTCGCCATCAATTTTCGAAGTTCTTCACGATAAACAACGGCAGTCATTGATGATACACTAAATCTCAAAAGACTATCATGAATTACACCAAGAAGTGACCACCAAACAGTTACCATTACTTTTCCATAGAAAAGAAGAAATGGTAACTGTTTGGTGGTAATAAGAGAGCTTCAATTTAGCTTCAGGACATTGTTCCGGTATTTGATCTGGGTTCAGCCGTTGCGTTTTTCCCTTGTGGTTATCGTAGATAATTCACTTTATAAAATACGTCACAATTCTGGCGCTTCATTTCTGTATCAACTCATCAAAGCAAGCTTCACCGTGTGCTCCTCTGCCCCCCTCTTCTATCCACATCAGTTAATTCATGAGGCATCCATTTATCCATATTACCATGCAGGTTTCATTTTAATTCAAAGTGGCCACTTCATTTAATATAATTCAATATAATTCAAGTAAGAATTATATTCCAGTCAACGATTTCTCACGCGTATTGTGTAATATCACGTCATGGACCAGGATCGCGATCCGATACGATAAAATCAAAAATGTATTTAAAAACAATCTTATGATTTTTGAATCGATTTAACTCAAGACGATCTAATAGTGAATCGATTCACCGTAAGTAAATAGAATCAAAACACTTTCCGTCATTCCGTAAAATAATTATTTTTCTCATTGTATTATGTTACATTTTGGCTGGCATTGAAATTGCTCTACCGATCAAAAATCCAGTTTCCACATATCTTATATTAGTAATCGTATCGACTGAAACGTATAGGATATAGGTCTCTAATAATGGAAAATTACACATTACCAAAAAATTTTATGTGTTTTATTTTATGTTATTCGTTAAAAATTCTTATAAAAAACAAAAAAAAAATAAAAACTATTTCTATGAGCTACTCTTTATACGATTTAATGTTTGAAGCGTAAAACTAGTGACAAAACCTCCATACAAGTAGTATCTGGGTCACGTTAGTTAGCACCCGTCAATAAATATTCTGCAATTATAATTAACTGAACCGAATGCTATTTGAAAACATAAGGATATTTAATGATTATTGTATGTTTAACAGAACCTTAAGTTTTTAAACCTTAGGATTATAAGTGTTATTATCAGTAACAAGACCGTAATAAAATGCTGCTTAGAGTATTTTTGTAAACGAACTAAATTGGGTGGAATTGTATTTAATTACTACCTGTTCAGTCCTTTCAACGTAAACATACGAATTTTAAGATTTGTTATAAGATAAAATGAAAATTATAAAAAGTTCCATCATCCGCTCTGCATGCTTGCAGACACACATACACGCGCACGCACGCATAAATATAAAAATTTAAATATTGGTTATAATATAATACGTTAACTTTTATTTTTTCTTTCAGTGTGGCACTACTGTGATATTGATGGACGGCAGGCGTCCTTCCTTTGTCCTAACGGCACAGTGTTTTCGCAAGCAGTGGCGTCTTGCGACTGGTGGTTCAATGTTCGATGCGCGCTGTCACCTGCTCTGTATCCGCTCAACGCCAGATTATATCGGCGGAGAAAGAAGACCTCTCGTCCTAAACCTCATAGGGTGATAGATAAGAAACTGGTCGATGAAATATTCTTGTAAAATATCTTTATAGACTAATTTTAGATTTAATAAGGCAAATAAACAATTTCTTTAAACGTTTCTTAATTCTTTTGACATTTTATACAAAATAGTCTTTGTGTCTACTTTCTAAGATCTAAAACAGTGTCAGGAACAATTTCATTTTGGTTAAAGGATATATAATTATGAGAAAAACTCGATACTAATTAATTTATCAATGCTTAATTATTCACATTTTCCTAAAGGATGAATGGATTTTAAAATTACTAGTAAAGCATTCACATTAGTCATTTTGAAAGCTCATTAAGGTTTTGGCATAAAAATTTGAGAAAACCTGCTTACCAACTTGAAGCGTGTAGTAATACGTTGTAATATTTACAAGACTATGGGCGCATAAACATTAAACATATTCTATACGAATTTCGTCTTAACATGACAAGCAAGTTTGTCATAAGACACTAAAAAGGACCGTCGACATTTTGCGACCCACACGTAAGTATAGCTGTTGTGTCGTGCTCTCTTTGAATTTTTGAATAATACTAACCAAAACTTACATGAAAATAATTGCAATTAAATAAAGAAGTGTTCTAAATCTTCAATGTTTCTTGAAGAACTCAACACGAACACGAACTGGTAATTTTATAATAAGTTCAGTGATAATCGGGCGTATGTATAATCCAACTTTCAATTTAGTTTATTTGAAATATTTTTGTAGCAGACCTAATCTATGTATAGACACAGTAGATGCGACGTTACACACATATATACAAATCTTGCGATCGTCAGCGTATAAGTATGAAGTTAAATATTTGAGTATGGAGGAAAGAACCGAATATTGAGAAGATTGAAGCTTTACTAGAGAGCCGATCAAGCCATAAATAAGGAGAGTTAGGAGATCAAACCGTCACTAGCGATCGAGAGATCCTGTGTATATTAATATTAAATGAGCCATTTTCTGTTACTTACAATGCTTATAATAGTTTTAACGATTGTTGCCAAGTTCGTATAGATGGACATAGATCGTACGAATACTTGGTGATGGTCACTAAAATATTACTTAAAACAAATTTGAAATGAAACTATTATTTACGGATTTCATCGCGTTTAATTATGTTTTTATGTTCCCGACGTTTCGACTGCTTTACAGCATTTTGACCAGGGGTCACGGGGGGACTGAGGTGTTAGACGTCCAGGTGTTATCGGGCTACCTTCAGCTTTTATTTATTAATTTTTGATCCGATCTACGCAGAATGTGCAGAGTGTAACATGACAGAAGCCCCGGTGATATTGAATTATTTTAACAAGGTGATTAGGAACATGTTCTTTAATTATTTTCTGAAGAATTTATTGAAAACTGTTAACAATTAGATTTACAGCAACACAGTTTGTGAAGGTGAGAGACCACTATACCTTGTTGAAGTATCTTTAATTACATCAAAGTCAGCCTAATAAAAGTTGCATATTTTGATGCAGTTCATTTGGGAATAAGTTATAAGAATTTCTTCCAAGCATAAATATATCATACCCCCAGGAACATCGATTTTCACCATTTTGCACAGGTATTAAATTCTCGCCAAACAAAAAAAATTGGTGCAGTTTTGTAAATTTTTTGTGGCAATGGCCTCTAAAGAATTTAATATCCCAACAAAACAGAATGCATTCCTATAACTTAATGAAAAGTATTCTATTCTATAAATTTATCGATTGTACCATTACCTTGCTTCACTATTCCGTAAGTTATGAAAATCATTTGCAATCAGCTGAATTGATATCCACTGAAACTGAGCGTTTATGAGGATTTAAATGATTTTCAATGGTTAAATTTTTCGCAACTCAGCTCTGCTTGTTTTAATTCCATTGGCTCTATCTATACTTACCTAGAAGCCATTAAAGGGAAAGCCTTGAAAATCTCATGGCAATGTCCGGGAGCAACTTGTTTTACTACCCGTCTTATTCTATCTCACGGAGAGACGAAAAGTGGATTGCAGAAGCCTGTTTAACTAAAGGAAATACGTAATCTCTGGATACCTTTGTAGGTAAATGGTTATATGTAGTTATAGATCTAGTAATAAACGACTGTAAAGTAAGGAGTAAGTGATCAGTGAACTATATATACCTACATCTATCGTCGGAGAGGAACCGAAATGAAGATGAGGTCACTGTTATCTCTGGGGACTATTATAGAAAGCCATGTTAGCTTCTGACCTAGTCACTCAATACATTGAGCGCGGTAGTATCATGCATACGCAGCAGGTCTAGTAATGTAAGGTACGGCCAAGGCTAGAAGAGTTGTAATATACATACACGTAAGTAAATTAAGGTAGCAGCTGGTAACGGTAACGTAAGCTCAGTATTTTTTGAGATTATTGTGAAGCCGGATAATATCTGCCAAGGACGTTTGGCGGACTTCACACGACCTAAAAATTTTATTTTTATAATTCCTAGGACATGAGGGATTCCTCGCGATCTTTTAGTTGACAATTTTAGTAATGCAGGTCACACATGCAGTATGATTTTAAAGTGAGTGCCCTGTATACTCTCAGAATACCGGCGTGAAGTGGAGGCATCATGTGCTTTTGAGTTTTTTCGGTAATTGGGTATTGCAGATGAACGTGGGCATCGGTAATCACTTACCATCAGGTGAGCCACTTGCATGTTTGCCCCACGTCAGTCATCACGTCTCTTAGCTACCACGGCTCTAGCGTAAAATCATGCATGTATGTATTATTATTAGCGGGAAATAAACGATGTTAATAAGCACCAATTTTTTTTTCTTACGAATGACAACCACCACAATTGCGATTTGTCTACTGTTTGTTAATTGTGGGAAATTACTCTCGAAGTACAGAATGAATGAATTTTGTTCTCTTCATTGTCCATGAATTGTAATATAACCATAATTCAAAGGTAAAAAGTAGGATATCGCAAGTAATAATTAATCTTATTAATATTACAACAGGATAGTGAATCGTAATCCGTAAAGTCCTTGTAATATGGACTTTCACACAGTGGTATGTACTTCAGAACTATTAAGTTTGCGAAAAAAGAGGCCACGACGTTTTCCTTAAAATTACATTATATTTGCATCTACGATATACGAACCCTATCCACGTAGACTCCAACGCGTTCGCCCTGCTTCTATAAATCGTTGTTTTCAAAATAATATTAATGATCTTAATTATTTGTTATTAATTGTGAAGCATCAACAAAAACGGGCATGCCATTTATGGATGATGTATATAACGTTTATATACTAACGATTTTACTTTGGAATTGCATATCCAATATTTTAAAAATATAATACCCGTGCAGTTGCGAAAGTGGACAGCAGTCCCGCCAATTTATTTACGGTTTGCACTCGGAAACATACAAGGTCTGGTTCCGATCAGAGCTGGCCGTTTGTATTGGTTCTAAATTCGTAAGCACCGCGAAGCGCGCTACACGCATGCGCGAGGTCGACATCGCTCTTTGTGTTTACGTAAATAAAAATATTTTTGCATGATACACTTTTTGAATGTTATTAATTGAATTAATCACGGAGTACATAATGTGGCCTCGGATGCTAATACTGAGTGGTGAGTACATGCAAAATTAAGTATAGTATTTAAAAAAATAAACAGGATTTAAGTTAATTAGAATACAAGATATTTTTTTGAAATATACAAGTATGTACCTATGTTAATGTTTAATTTTGAAATAAGTATTCAATTGAATTTATATGAGCAGTACTTCAAAATTTTAAAGAAATACACTATAATTATAACAAAACATTATATGAATTAGGTACCATTATTCTTGTAATAACACAATAAATCTGTAAACTAAACTTATACAATAAATGAAAATGGATGTTAGGGGATAATATCAATGTTTCATGTGTTTAACGTGTATGTATATTTTTAATTAAATAAAACACTTTTTCCGTAATGATTTAAAAAAAAATACGGACTGAATACCAAAATGACCACAACGTACGTAGAATAACATGTCGCAAAGTTGTCGCGAACCTACATATTAATTATTGTGGTAAGGACTTATCACTGCCTTGTGCCCATTTTCTATTTTTTTGTTATTGTCGCTACGACTTTTTATATGTAAGCAGTATTTTCGTCGACTTTCAGGGCCACTAATTATGTCAATATTTTAAATGACCAGTATGCTTTGTATTTATTAAAGTAATACACGTTACAAGCGGGAATCGAATTTCGTTACAAAAAGTAATTTGGAAGTTTTTAAGCCTGTACCGTATCTTACTAAATGTTGTAATAATATTTTATTAAGTGTACCAGTACCAGTACGAAGTTAAATAAGAGATCTTATATCAATTAAATAAAACATTGATTGTCTATTAGTTTTGCCTATTAAACGATATTTATTTGTATAATGGCAGTTAATACAGGATCAAAAGTGTAAAAGAATATTGATGATTATAAAGTTTTGGTTTTCATTTACTTTTGTAATAGATAGACAATTCTATCGAAATATTTGGACAGTATTAAAAACAAGTATAAACAGTACGAAAACTTTTTGATATTTTTGTTGTCACACTTGAACTTAGTCTATTCACAAATTCAGTCAAATTTTCTTAAATGAATCTTGAGTGTTATTTATTTCTAATGTCTTTTCGTTTTTAATGTAATTATGACTAACGATGTGGAGTATGAGATATCATTAGTATTAGTTTTAAAATATTACTTCACTGAGGATTATGAATTTACTTAAGAATATCCCCATTAGATGTTTAATCCCGAATAAAAAGGTTATTATTATAGCTACGTTGGGAAACTATTATATTCTCATACAAATCCTAAGTACCAAATATTCTATATAAGAAAAATCTGGCATGCAAGTTAAAATCTTACACTAAGGGTTACTGATTGTAAATGGTCACTTGGACCCGTAGACACCTATCTACATCTATCATCGGTCATTTGGAAGAATTAACACGTCGACTGTGCCTAGAGTCGTCACCATCATGGCGGAGTTATTTATCCTCCTGGTTTTGTTGTACCGCAACGTAGCAGCGTTATACTGCAAGTACTTTGAGCAGGACATTCTGTAAGATAGTGGGCATTTTCCGGTCAAGACGAAATAGCTAGTTGTGGATTGGGTCGTGCGGTGTCGGCGTTAGAATTTGTACTCCCTTATTTTGCGTGATTGTCATAAGAGACGACTAAGGGAAAGCCGTGAAAATCTCAAAGGTTACCGTCAGATGGTCATACCGTCATAACCACCTCGAAAAATACCAGACCAAAAATTAAGCAGCGTTTAAGGTAAGGTGCGAGATGTCTAGTACTGTAATCGCCAATCCTTGCCCCCCGTGGCTATTATGGCAAATGTTTCAAGTAATTTAGATAGTGCGAAATGAAATGGTACTCTTTTTTCAGAAATATAGACTAACAAAACTCGCCACTTTGGGTTAGTTCATAGTTCAAGGTGATTGTATGTAAAAATGTACGCCCAGGACAGTTCAATACAAATTTAATCAGAATCTGGATTTCCTAAACTTCGAAAATATACCACGGCATTCCTTAACCACAAAAATATCACGTATAGAATCTCAACAATATAATTCTCATTCGTCTTAATCTTAATCCGCCTGATTGAGGTAAGTTGTGTTCGTAGATTTTAAGGTTTTATTTATTCCTCGTAACTATTTCTAATGCATTGAAATTTATATGCACACTCCGATAAACAGTATTGTGGTATCTAAATGGTATTAATAATGTGATATAAAGGACTTTTTCTCCAAATGCTACATGTAATTGTTTAGACTGTGGAATTAAATATTCTATTTATATTACTTTACTTAAATATTTAAATTATTTCCTTATCAATTATGTAAATTAAAGCGACATATACATATGTAATATATTGAAGAGGAGTGTATTATGTTCAAAACTAGTGTTACGTTAACACAGAAGCTAATTTCTCCTTTACGTAAGTTTCAATAGAGCATGAATATGCTTATTAAAATATTATGTATTATCTGAAATTCCTGTTTGATCTGGTGTAGGAAAATGTATTAACTTTTTAGCTTCGTATGCAGTAGTTTTGAGGCGATTACGAAATGTAACGTAACAATATGGTAATGATAACGTTATGTCCGTTTAAATATCTGGTAATCAATGATTTTTATAGCGGGTATTATAATATTACCTCATCATTTTATATTGGACAGTCGTTTAGTATTTGTTAACGCTTCACGTGACATAACTTTGAAAGAATTGGAATTCTTTTGTTATTAGTCATATTCTAGTCCTGCTAGTGACACAAGAAGTAATTTAGCGGTGAAAGAAGGTATAAACTTCCGTTTAATGCAAATAATAACTTAAGCTCTATTGGAAATCTCGTCTCGGACTTATAAAAAAAGCCTACCCCATTAAATTGAATAATTTTCAACAAATTTAAAAATATATTATATTATGCTAATGATATCAATTATGTTTATTAAGTTTGGAATTTTGCACCCAATTGATGGAAACAGCTTTTATAATAAACGTTCGGTTTCGCGTGACAGACACGAAATTATGCAGTCCGGTCCGGACGCATTGTTGTTGCGGAAGCAACGCTTTCTCCACGCTGTTTACGTGAACCTGTCGGCCTTAACGTTGACCGACACTTTGGAACCAACAATTGTGCTTAAAGCGATTATGTACGAACTTACAACCTGACCTCGCTTGTTTAATATTTGTAGCAAATGCATTTTTAAATATTTTTTAATTTGCATCACAAATATGTCACCAGACGGGAAGCAGAAGCGAACAATTTTTTTTGTTACAATTTTTAATTTACAAGTAGTATATACTTATTCGCTTATTATTTTTTAGTAAAATCCTAACGAAAATTACTTCATGAGGGTGAGTATTGACATTCTTTACAATATCTTGAATATACGTAATCGTGTACGAACGTACTATACTAGTATACGTAATCACTACGGCGAGGCACTCTCGTCCAATCTCACCTGCGTGTTTAGGCTCTGGGTGAATTGTCACATTGCGTATAGTGGATTCGTCCATACCTGATTTGCATGACTTACGTAAGAAACGTAAATATAGTAAACACAGGGTATCAAAGAATAAATTAAAATCATATTTGGGTAAATATATTTAAGTATCACCACTCTCTGTCCCATCATCCTCATGGACAGGTACGCGTCAAGCGTACTGGGCCCATACAACGTGGGGCACAACAACGCATTCAGGATAATGCTGTGGCTGTATTGGCGCAGCAGCCTGTTGGATCAGTTTGTGAAATTTTCTAAGCGATTATTTTTACATTTTGCTGCCAATACTGGTGCTGCAACGCTTTCGAATCTGTATCACTGGCATCCTGTAAGGAATATCTATAAGAAAAGACTGTATCATCCAGTACTACTGGATGTAACTCTGGACGGATGTCATGGGAATAAAATAATATGTGACTAACAATACTAACATAGTTATAATATTTAAATGTACTGGTCTTAAAAAAAAATATTATTTTTGGAATATTTGTAAAGAATGCTGCCAGGATACAGCATAAGATACATAAAGGTAATAGAATGCGATGAAATAAATCAGATACAATAAAATATACAATCAACATCAAATAGATAAATAAATAAAATCCAAACAGACAGAATCTCTCGACAGGGGAGACCAGGCGCCCGAAGCCAGTTTTTGATGAAGTATCCTGGCTACTAGGTCGTGTTTTTTTTTTTTTACGGAAGAGACGGCAAATGAGCTAGCGGTTCACCTGATGGTAAGTGATTACCGTCGCCCACATACATCTGCAACACCATAGATGCTGCAAGTGCGTTGCCGGCCTTTAAGGATATTTGGGAGATGGGAGGGAAGAGGAGGGGAATAGGGAGGGGGTGTGGGCCTCCGGTTACCTCACTCACCGAACGAAACGCAGAAGCACAAGATGCCTCTACTTCACGCCGGTATTCTGCGAGGCCGTGGTACTAATCCGGTCGAGCCGGCCCATTCGAGCAGCAAATAAAGCCGCCGCTTGGCTCTACCACGCTTAAAAAGTCTGTTGCAGATACTCAGAGTTAGAAAACGCAGAAGATGACATACGTAAGCGACTCCCCGTGACTGGGACATGCTTGACAGATATCAACGGTGCCATCCCTTAGGATGTATCTCAGATGTTGTTGGTCTTAAAAACCTGATCCTAAATCGCACAGAAAACACCCTCGGTTTCCCCAAAGGAGTCACCGAAACGTAAGCCATAAAGCTTAGATCAGTATGTTGCAAAAAGTGCATTGCATTGCAGTTACAAAACTTTCCAGTCCAGTTCATTATTATTTACATAGACTAAAGTTGATCAAGTTACTTTATAAGCCATATGTTACAAGGATATTTCGATAGGTGTTTACGTTTAGATATTGAGTAGAGTTATAATAATTTAAAAAAAGTATTTGGAATATTTTGGTTTGGCTGGATTATGTTCCCGCGTCAGTAATTCGTATGATGGTGGTGAATGGTGAAACACATTATTGTTTCAAGTTAAGACCTGATAACCTCTTATTATCAATAGGGCTACGCTTTAAAACTCTATACTTATATACACTATTTAGCTTGTTACATTAACCAAAAATTGCAAATTTTAAGCCAAAGAAAAAGAGACGTGGTGGAGTCTCGTTTTAAAGCCACTTAAATGCTTTTTCAAAATAAAAGTAAAATAACTTTTCCTGCCTAAAACAATCTCAAGTAACTTACGATTATCAAATAATCTGTTATAGCCTGAGTAATTGTTATATTCCTACAGTCGTTTTGTTTACTAATGGACCCTTTCAATAACCTATTTATCATCGGATTTGATACTCGTGTATAATAAGTCCGCCTTTTGTGTTCCTTTGGAAGATTCAATAAATATATTTGACATAACTTGTGTGAAGTTTGTGTATTCATTATTCTTGTACGGATGATATAAGATACAAATTTCCTTTTCTTTAATATATATATGAGATACATTATCGGTCCCAGGCAAATTTTAATAATTGAGCGAGATTCAAATATGGTGCCCCTTTCGCCATATGGTCAGGCCGGCCCTACTTATAAGTGTTTACGATGCCATTTATATGTTTGCAACGACCTTACTCAGTAAACGTACGTGCGCAGGAATTAAGCGCGTCTTATCTAGTACAACATCTCGATTTAGATGGACTCAAGTTAAACTAAAAGTTATTAACTTGTGCTAACATTTTTAGATATTGAAAGTAGGTGTTTAAAATTTAATAAATTTGATATCAGAGGGCTCTAGAAACGTAGGTTATATAAAGTTATATTTCTTTGTTATGTTTTTTTTTTTTTTTTTTTTTTTTTTTTTTTTTTACGGAAGAGACGGCAAATGAGCTAGCGGTTCACCTGATGGTAAGTGATTACCGTCGCCCACATACATCTGCAACACCATAGATGCTGCAAGTGCGCCGGCCTTTAAGGATATTTGGGAGATGGGAGGAAGAGGAGGAATAGGAGGGGTGTGGGCCTCCGGTTACCTCACTCACCGAACGAAACGCAGAAGCACAAGATGCCTCTACTTCACGCCGGTATTCTGCGAGGCCGTGGTACTAATCCGGTCGAGCCGGCCCATTCGAGCAGCAAATAAAGCCGCCGCTTGGCTCTACCACGCTTAAAAAGTCTGTTGCAGATACTCAGAGTTAGAAAACGCAGAAGATGACATACGTAAGCGACTCCCCGTGACTGGGACATGCTTGACAGATATCAACGGTGCCATCCCTTAGGATGTATCTCAGATGTTGTTGGTCTTAAAAACCTGATCCTAAATCGCACAGAAAACACCCTCGGTTTCCCCAAAGGAGTCACCGAAACGTAAGCCATAAAGCTTAGATCAGTATGTTGCAAAAAGTGCATTGCATTGCAGTTACAAAACTTTCCAGTCCAGTTCATTATTATTTACATAGACTAAAGTTGATCAAGTTACTTTATAAGCCATATGTTACAAGGATATTTCGATAGGTGTTTACGTTTAGATATTGAGTAGAGTTATAATAATTTAAAAAAAATATTTGGAATATTTTGGTTTGGCTGGATTATGTTCCCGCGTCAGTAATTCGTATGATGGTGGTGAATGGTGAAACCCATTATTGTTTCAAGTTAAGACCTGATAACCTCTTATTATCAATAGGGCTACGCTTTAAAACTCTATACTTATATACACTATTTAGCTTGTTACATTAACCAAAAATTGCAAATTTTAAGCCAAAGAAACAGAGACGTGGTGGAGTCTCGTTTTAAAGCCACTTAAATGCTTTTTCAAAATAAAAGTAAAATAACTTTTCCTGCCTAAAACAATCTCAAGTAACTTACGATTATCAAATAATCTGTTATAGCCTGAGTAATTGTTATATTCCTACAGTCGTTTTGTTTACTAATGGACCCTTTCAATAACCTATTTATCATCGGATTTGATACTCGTGTATAATAAGTCCGCCTTTTGTGTTCCTTTGGAAGATTCAATAAATATATTTGACATAACTTGTGTGAAGTTTGTGTATTCATTATTCTTGTACGGATGATATAAGATACAAATTTCCTTTTCTTTAATATATATATGATATACATTATCGGTCCCAGGCAAATTTTAATAATTGAGCGAGATTCAAATATGGTGCCCCTTTCGCCATATGGTCAGGCCGGCCCTACTTATAAGTGTTTACGATGCCATTTATATGTTTGCAACGACCTTACTCAGTAAACGTACGTGCGCAGGAATTAAGCGCGTCTTATCTAGTACAACATCTCGATTTAGATGGACTCAAGTTAAACTAAAAGTTATTAACTTGTGCTAACATTTTTAGATATTGAAAGTAGGTGTTTAAAATTTAATAAATTTGATATCAGAGGGCTCTAGAAACGTAGGTTATATAAAGTTATATTTCTTTGTTATGTTTTTTTTTCAATGCTTAGAATCAAGTCAATCGTATAAAACAAAATAGGAAGAACAATTTTAGAAGCGACTAAGGAACATTTTTTTAGTAACATGAAAATTTACGATAGTATCAAAGTTTCTGTCATAAAGATAGATGAAAGATTACTTCCGAATAAATAACAACGATTAGGTTGATGATTCTATCACCGAAGAGGAATAGAATTGAGTTTAAGTAAAAACTTGAAGTGTGATATGTGAATAATTATTCAACGTATGTCACAACGTATTTACATCGACTCTCACTATGAAGTGTCTGTTATGGGTAACACGAAGTGAAACGAGAATCTATAATAGCACTGTTCGCGCTTCTAAGTTAGTTGCAGAGTTGCTGAGTTGCTGTTGCCACACCAAAAAAAAATACTTTTAGGCCAATAATACTTTTAGGTCATTATAGATTAAATAAAACATTGACTTTAAAATAAAATTATAGATTAAACTTAAAAGTCGTCATAAATTAATAGAAAAAAAATTTAAATTGTAATAAGTATGTTAAAACTGACTTGGCCTACTCTCTTACTACTCCAATCATCTGTTGTTATATATGGTATAGTTATGAATTTGGTGCCGGAGATAATGTTTTTGGACATGAGAAACGTTCGCGATAACTGTCGGTGCTCACTTTTACTTCCTACCTTTCAATCATTATATGAGATACATTATCGGTCCCAGGCAAATTTTAATAATTGAGCGAGATTCAAATATGGTGCCCCTTTCGCCATATGGTCAGGCCGGCCCTACTTATAAGTGTTTACGATGCCATTTATATGTTTGCAACGACCTTACTCAGTAAACGTACGTGCGCAGGAATTAAGCGCGTCTTATCTAGTACAACATCTCGATTTAGATGGACTCAAGTTAAACTAAAAGTTATTAACTTGTGCTAACATTTTTAGATATTGAAAGTAGGTGTTTAAAATTTAATAAATTTGATATCAGAGGGCTCTAGAAACGTAGGTTATATAAAGTTATATTTCTTTGTTATGTTTTTTTTTCAATGCTTAGAATCAAGTCAATCGTATAAAACAAAATAGGAAGAACAATTTTAGAAGCGACTAAGGAACATTTTTTTAGTAACATGAAAATTTACGATAGTATCAAAGTTTCTGTCATAAAGATAGATGAAAGATTACTTCCGAATAAATAACAACGATTAGGTTGATGATTCTATCACCGAAGAGGAATAGAATTGAGTTTAAGTAAAAACTTGAAGTGTGATATGTGAATAATTATTCAACGTATGTCACAACGTATTTACATCGACTCTCACTATGAAGTGTCTGTTATGGGTAACACGAAGTGAAACGAGAATCTATAATAGCACTGTTCGCGCTTCTAAGTTAGTTGCAGAGTTGCTGAGTTGCTGTTGCCACACCAAAAAAAAATACTTTTAGGCCAATAATACTTTTAGGTCATTATAGATTAAATAAAACATTGACTTTAAAATAAAATTATAGATTAAACTTAAAAGTCGTCATAAATTAATAGAAAAAAAATTTAAATTGTAATAAGTATGTTAAAACTGACTTGGCCTACTCTCTTACTACTCCAATCATCTGTTGTTATATATGGTATAGTTATGAATTTGGTGCCGGAGATAATGTTTTTGGACATGAGAAACGTTCGCGATAACTGTCGGTGCTCACTTTTACTTCCTACCTTTCAATCATTAAATTAAATAAAAAATATTAGGCAAATATTTTTATATTTGTCTTTTTCATTTAAAATCAGAACTGGCGATGTGAGGTATACTAATAAAAACGACGCTAATTCCACATTATTTAGTTACCCCAGCGGTTTGCAATCCAAGCTAACATCCCAAAAATTAAGGATTGAATATGCGAAAGATTTGTTACGACGACAAAAAGAACGTGACAATAAGTCTCCAGCTAATTTCTGCAACGCGAGTTTCCCAACTAAACGACTGGTCCAAATGCCAGCCAAGATTTTTTACAGTATTGGAGAATGGAATTAATGTTCCATTATAATAAACAGAAGCAAGGTTACCAGAACCAATCCTAGCCAGCAGCCTCGGGCCTCGCATTATGATTACTTTGTTAATTTTAGACAGACTTTCTTACTTTACGCGATAACAATTTGCATACCAAATTTTACAGCTTGTTAATCGCACTGATAACCGACAAACAATAATGTTTATTTTATACTGGCTTTACTCACTTATTCAGTTTATGTTTATCTTCAATTATTATATTTATTATCTCTTAAAATGAGAATCATTTTCACTTACTTGAATTTAAATGTTTGGCGTCGATAACAGTACTTGTTCCGTTCAAATACTTTTTAGTTAAGTGTACTTTGGAAAGAGAGGTTTATGTACATGGTTGATCTTACTTAAATCTAAATTACAGTCTTATCGGTAATGGAATGTATTTGCTTAGTTTATATCGACTCACTGATGCCTATTCATAAAGTAAAAGTTACGTTATAAATCCTTGTAAGGTATCGTTATTTGCGCAAATTGGTACTCAGAAGTGGGTCTCGTATCGAATTTAGTATTTTCATATACCTACTAAATGTTGTCACTTTGGAACACAATAAATCTTATAAGACCGCATGTTTTATGAAATAGTATCTAAATTAAATATCTATTTTAAATATTTAGGCAATAGGCCAGGAGCAGTTTGTTACTAAATTTTTAGTTTCCAATTTTTTTTCTCTTTACTTTTTCATCATGATCAGTCTTTTAATAATCAAGTGTACATACACCTCTCTCAAGTAGTAAGGCTCTGCCGTGGTTGTGAAATAGTAAACAGAAATATAGAGAACGGTTTTTAATAATAATAATACTCCTAAGTATTGTAAAATTAGTCGCTTATAAGGGACCGACTAACCACCAGATAAGTCTTACAATATAATTTCATTTTAGTCAAAACTGATTCTTTATTATTAAAATTCTGATGATAATAATAATGTCAGTATAATTATAGTAATCCAAAATTTTATTAGTTTTCAAGCTTGTTCTGGCGCTAAGTATGGCTCTTGTCACATTGTACAATACTTCTTAAAAGCTCTTATATATTTTAAATAGAACAGAAGTAGAAAACAGCAAACAGTTCATGCTACGTGATATGCCATGAGTATGCGATGGTTACCTTGAACCACAGTTTCAATGGTTCGTGGTGAGTAATTGGCACACATTTTATTAAATTGCCGTAATACACTTCAATTTACGTGTATATGAGAAGTGATAACCATTGAGGAAGCCGGGGCTAAACATTTTTCTTGCCAAAATAATTGTCGTTTTTACTATATATCCTTACTTAGGCTTCAAGATATCTCCATACCAAATTTTGTCAAAATCAGTTTAGTCGTTTATGCGTCGTTGAATGAGAAACATCTAACTAAACAAACAAAATTTCACGTTACATGCCACGTTAGCCAAGTGGTTAGGGGATTTGCCTCCGAATCAGGAGACTCGAGTTCGACCCCTATGTGGACGGCTTTAACCAATGAGTTCTTCGAAATTTTCGTACGATTTGTATCGCTGGCTTGTATAATAAGACGGCGACAGGCTCACCACCTGTCACGTTTTCCAAAATAAGCCAGGCGTCCAGTCCATAATTACTCAAATTTCCTAGTTTATGAATAATAATCATACCGCTAATGAAATTATATCATATTTCTTTAATATTTTAGAACAATTTAAATTGCACTTAAAATATCTCTATAAAAATAACTCTTACTTTCCAGTTTACTTTTACATTCTATTTCCAAATTGGGTACATTATGTAGGAATGCCTAACGACGCTACATTCACAAATCTGTCGAAAACAGTGACACTGCCAATGTTATGAAATTTCTTCAGTCTCTTGGTGTTGGTAAGGCATCATCTAGCCAGCTTCGTAAGAATATTAATATTGAACACCTTAACCGACATTAGAACACTTCTAATACAATAGATAGTTTAGATAAAGTTCGCATGCTGAGTATTCTTCCTTCAATGACAACTACAAATTTCCCTATATTTATTTTAACTCTTCTCACTGATTGTGATGTTAAGAAGAACATAATATGTTCTTCTATAGTATTGTTTATGTAGATACATTATTAATAACATAATGTCTCTATTATTTACTCGTCTAAAGTGGTGCGTGATGACAGCGTTAGACCTAACATTATCTTATCTATTCTTTAAATTGGTTCTCCTATTCTTACACCATGTCTAAATTCCATGAAGCTTGAAAAAGTACACAAGTAACTCCTCTCCATAAGATGACCCCTGCCTTACATTTTGTTAATTTTCATCCCATCTCCATTCTCCCATTTATGTCCAAAGTTTAAGAGAAACTAGTTTTCAACCCATTTAATCTATAACTAAATAGAAATTACCTTCAATCCGGTTTCCGGTTTGGTCATAGTATCACTGCAGCGCTTGACAAAATTACTGACGACATTCGACGAGATAATAAACAACTAACTGAGTTAGTATTGTTAGATTTCAGCAATAAATTTAATACTGTAGATTTAGGCATCTTGGTTGGACAGGTTTTAGAGGTATCTTAGAGGCCGACAGCAGCGTATTCACATCGAAGGTAAGTTTTCACCTTGCTGTGAATTGCAAGCTGGAGTACCTCATGGTGGGGAGTCTCCTTTACTCTTTGCTATCTGCATTAGTCGATCTACCTATTACTAGTACTAAGTTTATAGGCAGTCAACTCTTGAAGGGAGCTATTAGTGAATGTAGTAAGTGCTATGGGCATTGTTATTTTGTGGTGTACAATAAAGTACTACACTCGAAAGATATAATTTAAAACCACTAAGATTTTAAATAACAACTATTTGCCATATTTACTTACATTAAAAGTTATTTAATATTTAAAAAAATTACGAATATGTTAAATTTTTCATGGGTTGAAAACAATATTAATAAAATACTTAAAATTGGACGAACGTAATTGTTGTTTATATTATTTTAAATTAAAAAAAACAGCACAAAGATGTGTTTGTATAAAGCTAGGATTATCTTATGGAAATTATATCACTAGTTAAAGCGGCCCTAACTTCCTCTAAATAGCGTAGAATAAAGTGTTTGATGGGAAAGATTTCCATTATGCATTTTTCCCACATTACTTACCATTTGTGTTTATGGTTATTAATGTACAATGTTTTTGCGGCGCCTCAAGCCTGTCACACATAGTGATAGGCAGAGATTATTTACGGATTTCCATTTGGCACAACACAGCGTAGCCACAGGGTTTCTGCAAGCCACTTTTTGTCTATCCGGGAGATGAAATTGACACATTCACAAAGGAACTTGATGGGAGGAAAGCCTCATTACAAAGCCAGAATTTGAAGTACTTTGAGATTTAAAAGTGAGCGCCGGGCCAATCAAATAATACAAAATGCGTGAAGTATGTGCAACGTGTTTTGCACCGTTCATCAAAGATCATTCCAAAGTAATTGGTGTGTGTCGTCATCATGATTGCATCATTTGCGTGTATGTGGTGTTAGACAGCTATAAACAGTGTAGGACCGTGGTAGCTCAGAGATGGGAGCTGGTTTAAATCCCGTGTAATTGCAAATATACCATTTAAGTCTTATTTGTTGTATAAATAATAAATTAAAAAGTTATTTAATAGTTACGCACGCGATAATAAAAAATGAGTTATTTTCTGGTGGTCTCTAAAAAAATTTTTCCTACCAATAAGGGTAACAAACGAACACTCAGTCTTCTGGATGGAAATTGATCACAGCGGCCCACAGACACCGGCATCTATCCTAGATAATGGATCAAGATGCAGATGTCTTGTCATCCCTTAATGGCTGGATGGAATGCCTCATTACAAGTGAATGGGTCTTCGAATCAATCTAAATATAGGAAACTGCAGCAATATGCCGTAAGAGTCGAGCGTTTCGTGCTGCTAGACAAAATACATACAGCTACAGCCTGGCTCTAATATATTTAATCAGCGCTGATCCTTGAGGCTTTGTCGTTAAGACATAATTTGGAAGGCGGATCGGCGATGGCGCTATCAGCCATATAGTACCCAAGACTCCGCGTCTATTATATTTGCAATGGGTCATCTTTTTTAATTTTTTTAGTATTAGCGGTCTATTAATCAACGAACCGCTAATTTATAATCAATCGATTTACCATGCAAAAAGCTAGGTTGAATATCTGTTTCGGCCTTAAGGGTAAATTGGCTTAGGTTTAATATGTGCAGTAATACTGTATCAAATGCATATGAGTCCTGCCACTTAGTAGAAGTGTAAATTGTAAATGTCAAGATCAATATAACTGTTTACAACAAAATACTTGAATATTACCTTTAATAATTATAAACTTGATACGATTAAGTTTAAAGTTTTGTCGTGTAATTAGTTGTTTTACATTGTATAAACAAAGTAAAACAGAAATATAGTATGTCGATGTCGACATTATTGTGCGAGCTGGCCGGCAGGTATTAAAGGTACTTTCTCTCGGACATTATACATACCGGTTATCGATAAAATAACAGTTAACAGGTAGTCTACTCAATTCAGGAATTGTTTATTTATATTTTATACCCTTGTACAACTCTTTCAAGAAGTATTGGTGTACTATAAAAATATACAAAGACTCACCTGACATCCATATGGGTAAGCATAGATTACGGATTTCCATTTGTCTCTGTCTGCTACACGGCAAAACATCATAAAAATAAAAAAAACAATACTTACAAAAAAAATAAAAAAATACTAAGTATTATTTAACCAGGGGGAAAAAATATTACCTGATAAGTAGGTACATTAATTATACTTATCAGGGTCACATATTGAATAATACAGTATACATAACATAATTAGGAATAAATACATCTAAAAACACTATTTATTATACCTGAAGTGAAATGAAACAAAATCAATCGTTGTCATTACGCAAGTTGCTATATTATTTTTGTGTGATTTTAGATCAAACCCACATCATTATAAAAACTGTATAATAAACTTAATGATTATATAAGTTGTTGCAGTTATTGCTTTATTACGCAACTAAAGAGAATTTGCATTATTCTGAATGTCGTATTTATTGTGGAGGTCATATTTTTATGTCCTGTGTACATTAACACTTCTGATTTCCTGGAATAACCACTTAGGGTCGGTAAGAAAATATGTAAGGAATAATATACCCTAATACATAAAATAATTGAATTTAAATAGTTTCAAAAACATAAAATATCAAAATATGTGGGTGTATCTTTTCTAAAAAGGTCAATCTCACCTGCATGCGGTACATCTTGCTGACTAGCGGACGGAAAACCCATCAGTATTTGCCCAAATCTTACATGCCAGTGGTCCCCCAACCAGAGTTTCTACTACGCGGGTAAACGTACTGCGCTAACCAAACTGTTTTCTCAACGCGGTAAGTATGGGTAAATCTTTCATGCATGGCATGCCACCTTTTGTTAGCGCTTTTATGAAGAAACATATGTTCAGCAATCGACTTATAAAGGCTGATAAGTAAGAAGAAGAAGACCCTCTCGAATACTGGTTAACACACCGTTTTATTTTCCCATACAAAGTGATTGATTTCCTCTAGCGAGCTACGTATGCGTGCTAGTATAAGTTGTTTGAATAAGTTATCCCAAAATTCCGCTATGCCACAAAAATCACATCACTCCCCGATAAAATCATACATTGTTATTTTTTTTTATTTGTGAGTTTTAGTGAAATATTTTTGTGTTGTAGCGGACTAGAAATTCTAATTACGCATTTTGGCCAGCAACCAGGCTAATTCTGACTAGCCTGGTTTCAATATTAAATAGATCAGATTAACAGAGAGCGTGCATTTTTGAAGCAGCGACAGTCGCGTTTGGCCCCGTTGTTGGCGTTGCAAAAGCAATGCCCAGCTCGCCTGACGACAGCTCGCCGCTCGCCGGTGTCCGACTTGCACATTGCCCATCGAAAGATTAAATCATGTTAGGTATGTCGATAAAACGTAATGCGATCAGTTATATATATAGCTTTTCTGTTTTGATTAGTTCAGATCATCTGTTACACTTATACTCAGGTAACACTTTGAAGTTGAATGTCACCTTAGACATTGCTTAAAATATTACAATCTTTCTGCAAGGTGGGAAACACAAGTATTTAGATGTGCATAAAACAAAAGTATGACGTATGGTAGTGGCGTCTGTTTCAGCAATCGCCGCCCGATGAGCTTATCAATTATTGCAAATTCTTCCATTGAGAGAAGCCTATAAACAGCAATGGACTAAGTATTACTATATGACGCACGCAGAAAGAAACTCAAATCAAATAATTTACGTCAGACTTATTTTTTTTTTAAATCTACCACAGTTTCGTAATAAGGTTCCTCTGAAGGAGAAGAAACAGGCGAAAGAAACTCCGTAGGTCTTCTTTTTGTATAAACTGAAACTTATAGTGTTTGTAGGAAATAAAAACTTAAGTCTGGTTGAACACAAAGGGTCATGAATTTTCAATTAACCACATGCTCGGCGGTGAGAAAAAATATCGTGGAGTAACCTGCATTCTGGGAAAAAATCAAGAGGATATGAAGTCCGCCTATCCGTCAGCCACCAGCAGCGGAGTTTTAATAAATAGGTACGTTGGCAATTATCGCACGCTACTTATTATTGATTTACGCTCCACCGCCCAGATAATGAATCGTTTGTGTACCGTAAAAGGTAGAACGATACAAACAAAGCATTCTCTAATTGCCATATTTTATTGCACATGTCTGCGATAAAAGCATTTTAAAAAGAATACCTTAGTTTCTCCAAAACTCGCAACAATGAGTGTGAAGCAATCATCAAGTTGAGGAGTATTAATTATGTACTAACGTCGTACCTACTTCAGCCTCGTGTGGTGGCGGTGGTAGTGACAGTACAAGAAAATCTTAATGTAAAATGAAAAAAAAAATCAAAGTTAAAATCTCGTAGTTTTAGTATTGGTTAGTAATTCTGGGATCAGTTTAGCCTTTGTTCTAATCTAATTTTTCAAATAGTTTTGGAGTTAGATTAACTCGAAAGTGCGCACGAAAAACTAATATCCGAAGTCTCTTGTCGTACTGGTTACTCAATCTGGCCTGTGTTTGTCCATTTTCATTATAGTTTGCTAACGATTTTAGAATATTTACCGCGTTTGAGTTTTGTCTGACTCCAAAAACGATGATATAAATTGTTATTATATCATATTACTGATTGTTTAATTCACCTTATTCTTCAGCCTATTAAAGCCCACAGTTGGACGAAGGCCTCTCCAGGATAACGCGCTAGTAATCCGGTGTATATTTCTAAGATAATTTGCACGTCTAATCATCTTCAACTACTGCTCCCCATCACAAGTCTATGAGATTTGGGTACGGCTAATTTGATGGATTTTCACCCAACAGCTGGTCGTCTAGGGTTCGTTTGTTAGTTAACAGGATGCTCAACATGCTGCTAATGTTTGCATTTAGAAAAAAAGATGGTAGGTTTTTACCCACCTTTTTTTTTAATAATTAGTACATTTAATAGTTAATAATATTTTTTAGTTAATAATTTAGGAAATATGTAATAACTGTAACATGGCCGGCAATTAAAACGAACCTATTTTAATATGCCAGGTTTTATTCACTTTTTTAAATTAGGCATGCGTTTAATATGAAAAGAGCGTGATTAAATCCTTGACCCACTGTAATGGTAGAGATGCAACGGCGGAGAATGTGAAAACGTTACTATTTTTGATTGCGAAAAGTTGATATAATTAAGATGTCTTTTATTAAAATGTATTATATGATATAACTATAAGTTCTATTATTCTACCACAATTTTATTATTGAACTTTAAAAGACACACGTTGGAATTGACGTTCAACAATGACGTATTAAAAAGTAATAACTGTAGAAGCATTCAACTGATAACTGTTTAATGATTATGACATGTATGTCAATGTTACAGTCAACATTTAAAGCATAATTCTGATAACGATGATCAACCCCTCCAAGCGGCACTCGGCCTGTATTTATGTAATCACTCACGCTTGTAATGACAAGCTGCTTACCGCGAATACTGCGAAAGCGCAGGGGTAGGCAGCGATTACGGATTTCCATAAGGATATAATATTAGAAAAAAGTAGGACATATTATTGTGACCTTCTTGTATCCAATGTAATACTTTTGTGAAAAGATGAAGGGGAAGGGCCGAAATAGACAGGACAACATAATGTCACCCAAAAACCAATAATTGGTGTTCAGATAGTATTCGAATCCTGGATCCATGACTCCTTAGACAAGTGCGCTGACAACATAGCCACGCGAGCATTAAGAATTTCTTAATTGTATCTTTATTAGTTAATTTTCAGCATTTCATTGTATAATCATACCACCCACATAATAAATTTTATCAAATAACTGACTCATTTACCACCATCCATCCATTTACTCGGTTAGATTGATCGGCGGCTCTATCTGACAACAGTCGCCGTGCATTACGTTTGAAGCAACAAGGTTTCTGTTCAAGAATCAGTGCTTATTAATAAATGACTACTTCACCATATAGACCTTTACTGCGTTAGTCGTCGTACCAGATTTTTTCCCGCTAAGAAACTGCTCGCACTAAAAGGCCTGTTGAGTGGTTTTTACTTTAATCTTGTGAATACCTGTAATATCATAGAATAAGAACTTATATAACTATGTTCGACCGACACAATTTTAGGCCCCCTGACAGATTATGCAGGTTACTTGTAACTGTGAACGTGAAAGATTTTTTTTTTCGATCATTAATACAAGTACAGGTATATAAAACAGAAGAAATCCTAACTTTTGAAAACTTTAATTTTGTAAATATTAATATAGCTACTAAAAAAAGGTCATATTCTGCGATTATTCAGATACGATTATTAGATTACGCTTATACGATTTATTAATACACTGAAGTTGTAAAGGGTTCCAAACGGGTGTAAGAATTAATCGTTTCTTTCTTTTTCGTAAATATCACACTTGTCGGGGTAAGGACAGGTTTGTGTCGGATTTGCACCGACGGTTCCGCCATCGCCGCACGTCGGCAGGGACACGGAAGCGCTTTCGCACTTATCTGCGATCTTACCCTGGCCAACCGCCCTAAGCAGCTCCATGTTCTCGGTAAAGGACACTTCTTTTCTCTCTCTCTCTCCTGGCAAGCCGCGCCGGGACATGGAGGCGCCTTCCTACTCGTCCTTCCTTACACACGTGGGCAACGGCCAAGGGGGGCTATATATCATATATTATATAAAATTGCATTAAGAATAATAGTCTTCTTAACGCAATTTCGCTTAAAGCGACATGACCATCGTTTGTAGTCTGTTAGTTTTCTACTACCTACTTATATACTTATCTTCTTCTTAAATATATTACTAGAATACGGTAAAAATATTTAATCTTCTATTTAATCGTCTTACTGCTTGAGCGCAGAATCAGTGTCACTGGCCGCACATCTCACCTAATCATTAAACACGATGGGTTACATAACGTGTACTAGCATCAAACGCCATGTGGCCGTGAATCACTTTCACTATAATAATACGCTTTCTATATTTCGGGTAAAACTACGTGACAGCGTGAAGGATTCGTTACATGAGCGTTATTTTAGTTATTACATTTAAGTATTGCTTAGAATACAAAAGTCATATTATTATAAATACCAAGGCAAGACAATGGTGTTAGTCTTTGTCTCAAATCACGGTAAAAGTAATTATTCATTTAATCTACTATTTTTAAAGACATGGTAAATAAATTTGAGTACTTTTTAATTGAACGGTCTGAAAGCTAATGTCCATTATTTCGAATAGCGTAAAATGATATGTATAATTTCTTAATATTAATATTAAGAGTTTATGTAACAATTGATCAAAAAATATCGGTAAATAACCAGCTTCACTTACTTTGTCATATAATCATGACAAAATAAACTACAATATATCAACGACTTTACCTCCTAAAAAAGTTGTCTTTTTGCGAATAATCTAGGTGGTAGTCTTCTCTGCCTAGAAGTCATCTAGGTAGGTCACACCCTCGTACTTATTTCTGCCGCTAATCCACAGCCACAGAGGTGATAAAGCTGTCCCCCTTAGCTAGAAGTTGTTTTCATGGGCTGCAGTTGACACTTACTATCGGGTGAGCTAGTAGCTATTAGTTCGTTTGCCAACTCAATCCACTACAAAGATACTGTGGGATTACTAATAACTTTGAGACATGCATTTAATGAAATGGCCGCGACTGCGTTCGCGTGGTATTTGTTTTCGCTTTCATCGTCTATTTATTTAAGGAAACTGAAAAAAGGAGAGCCGAGTACATATTACATACATTGGTGCAATTAATTTTTTTTAAACCTAGATGCTACTGGGGTCTATTTATTTTAGATTTTTGATATTTTTATTGGCAATACGTACTTATAAAAACATCTTGCCCTTTGATATATTAGATGGCGGAATAACCATCTACAATATGTCAGATCTAAAATCTAAAATAAATAGCCAGTAGCATCTTGGTTTAAAAAATAATTGATTTGCACCATTTAAATGGCACCTTTTGTTATACGATAGGGATACCTCAGAGCGGAACCTTCACCGCATGTTGGCTACTTACATGGCCTCGAATCCCACGTGGGCATCGGACCTAATAATGTCCGGTATCCGGTACTGCGATTGTCAATTTGCATGCCAAGCGTAGCGATTGTACCAAATCTTCCCATTAGAAGTCTATATCCAGCAGCAGACTATCAACAGGCTGACGTGGATTCTTCCAAGTACCTTTCGCATTTTCGCTTGCTTACCTACAGGTGTATATATTTGAGTTCTAAAATATTTGAAAGGCAATTTCGTCATTTGTCGAACGCCACTTTGTTTGACATTAACCTTGATCATACCTACGAAAACGCGAGCTCAGATAGTAAATTAATAAGCTTCTTTATTATATATAACAATATCATTACCTTATTATATATGGGTTCACACGGATTTAATTACCTCAACTTCTGACTACCCCATTTGGGTATAAGGTCGTAAGAGCTTATTTTTTCTTAATCTTGACTTTAGTAGTATGTTTTCGTCAGCCCACAGTACGCTCGCGCAAGTAATGTTGCAAGTAAAACCAGACTTTTGTAACCCCTGCTTTATATAGGACTGCATGATACCAAGTTAGACTATAAGCTATACAACGAATTTGATTGGAATTTTCCCGGAAGTTTTCACGTAATGCGCCCGCATAGAGACTGACAGACAGGCAATAAAAAAAATTGTTTATTGGCAAAAGCCAATTAGTAAAACTTAAGTTGTAAGGATCTTCATCCTAAACAGCGAACTTTCAAAAAATATTGAATGTTTTGTTGCTCATCTCTCTTTAAAGTTTTATTATATGTATAGATTATTTATCGAAGAATATTTATCAGGAGGAGGCTATTAAAAGTGACAAACTAGATGAAGATATGTAAATAAGTGTTAATCACATAACATGTCTAAATTTATTTATTTCTGTCTTTCGTCGCTAGTTAAACGTACTCTGTAGTGAAAGTGTCGTTCAAAAAAAACTTATTTGTTATCACGACGTTTCCGTTGTTAATTGCGGATGGCGGAGCAAGTTTTTAAATAAATTATATCAGGAACTTTCTTGGCAGTGATAGAAAAAAAAGGTAAAGTGTTCCTAACGATTCTATTATATGGACATTAAAAGGGAATTAACTTACACACTAGCTTCCATTCCGTCGTCTTATTGCAACGATTATATACGTAACGTACTCTTCTGTAGTTTAAAACACATCATTTTAACTTTCTTTAAAAATAAAAGAACATGTTCTAATTGACTGATTGGTCATTGCCAAGCCGAAACCGCTGAAGCAAATCTGAAATTTGGACTGTAACTACCTTTTATAGTGTTACCTACCGGTAAAATATAACATGTATAGTTTATATGAATAGTAAGTATGTATGAAAACATTTGAAGTTAAATCGATGAAAATATTTTTTGTATATTATTATTATAAATTAAAAATTGTATAGGAATTAGCCCTTTTAAATAAAAATTAAGTATGACTGTTTCATCCCCTAAGGGGGTAAAAAAGAGAGAGAAAGTTGTTTTTAATATTGTAACTTTCGTTATGAGAAAATTTGTTTCAGAATTTTTGACAAAAACCATGTGGGTCAGATCGAGGACGAAAGTTAATCTGGAAACTGATATGTATGTAATGATATAATCACGACTTGTTCCCAACAGGGTAGGCAGAGACAATCTTTTTTCACTTGCTACGGTCCTGATTTACGTCAGTCTTCGCATGCATACTCGTTGGTTTAGAGTACTCTGTTATTATTTAGTAAAAAATTTAAATTGGCATTTAGTATTTTGATTATATCAGAATATATTCTAACAGTTAGATCCGATAAAGAGCTAACTGTTGTACCTAAATTTAAAGGAATAGTGACCTGATCTTCTAGTGATGGGTAATTTCCATCCCCTATTTTAAGTAACATCTCAGTGAAAAGCTCAGCGTTATATGGACAGAAAGGTTCTGGATGTATACACAAAATATGTAACCACAAAAATAGTCCTTCTAAGCAAGATTTTACTTCATCTGCTCGTCTTTTCCAAAAATATCCCGCCTACTGGGTACTTCCTATGCTTCCTAGTAAATATCTATGCGAATAGCATTGACTTTTTTCGTTTCCAGAACCATGTAAAAGTCACCAGGTGACGGTGATGATGGTTTTCCTGGCCGAGTTCGGCCACGGTGATTCCTATTCACGCTTAACCATCACTTTTGAAGGCATTTTGACCCTATTTTATCATACAAACTGTCATAATTTAACAGATGTGTTCGCTAGCGTTATCGAGCCAGGTTCTGATTTAGTTGCAAGAAATTGCAAATGCGTATTTGATTATATCACAGAAGACTGTGCGTCTATTATATTAAATTATATTATGTATTATTAACATTTCCGTAACCAAATAATTTATAAAAAGTACGGAAGTATTTACTAAATTAAATTATAACCCTGCGTCTTACATCATTGAATATAAAGTAGCTTATACTCGTATGTTGACCAGAGTCAAAAACTTAAAAAATTACTATAATATAACATAGCCCATGTTTTTCCAAAAAACTAGAATAACAGAAATGACTTTTCTCCACACTTGTTTAATGTTGATAACCTTTTATTTTCTCTGACAGTCATTGAGGATTTTTTTTAATACACATATTTAGTATATATAGATAAAATCGACTAATTAGCAAAGACAATTGACAAGCGAATTTATTATAAACTTAAGATAAATGGCAATTGACCAAAAACAGTTTCCTGAACACACGGCTAATTCATAACATTATGTTTTATTGTATTTTCAAATTCCACGGTCTGCAATTGAATGTTTCTTTAGAAACACTTATTTATCTTACGATTGTTACTATTTATGTTTAGACTATTTTATATGATTAATTCTTAAATAAATAATTGTAAAAGAAATAGGTACCTAATTTTTAGATTCAATATATCATCACAATTAATTTTACACGTTCTTGAAATCGCCTCATTTGCGGATTTCCTTATTACGTATTTCGTGACGCAAGGGACAGTATGCAGTTCTCACGAACCGCCCTTGAACTTTTCTATCATTGAATTACTTAAGTAATTGATTTCGATTAAACTGAGATAGATAACAATCAGACTACCCTATAAGTAACAGCTCGTATGAAGACTAAGAAGCAAATTTTATAATATATATATATTTGTGGCTAGAATAGAAACTATTTTATATTCAAAGGAGAAGATAAAAAGGATGGTTTCCTTCTTCATCAACTGGTATAACTCCATTGCTGCATTTCAACAAAAGTGCCAAAAAATTAGAGCGAGAATGCATGCGGATTGGTGAGTGCATTGCCGGTGGCCGCGCAGAGATGGTGCTCTTCGTCACAGGTCTGTGGGATTTGGTTGTATTCGAATGGATTTTCCGCCATCAGTCGGTCGTCAAGACCTCGACCTCGATAATCAGCAACGAAGTGAAGGGAGGGGAAGCCGGAGTCTCCGGTTACCTCACTCACTGAACGAAACACAGAAGCACAAGATGCCTCTACTTCACGGCGGTATTCTGCGCAGCTTTGTTACTTCCCCGGTCGAGCCGGCCCATTCGAGCACCAGCTAAAGCCTCCGCTTGATTCTATTATGTATAAAGTCCTAAGTTTTTCGGAGACATTATAATCGGCATTTAGTTTAACTTTTTATAAGTAATACATGTAACAGCACTTATTGAAAAACAACTATAGAGGGTGTAACTATCCCTAATAGTTGTCACCCATTATAATGGGTGAGAACGTTTATAGGGGAAATTTTTTTTTACTGTTATTATGAACGATTAACTTAATAAAAATAATCTTCAAAATACGAGTATATATAAGACTGCCACTCTTTCCTCGTTCGTTTTTTCTACTTTGTTCAAACTACCGAAGCATTATTTTCTTAATCCTGGTCACAACGTCGTGTTGCAAACCACACTTTTTATTATCTCTTTGGTACCTCTGGTTAACACCGCAAGGGATTGCAAGTCAGAATTACAACGCTATACACACGTATATTAAAAATAATTCATTATAACTACGTCTGTTTAGAATTTAGAGTTACCAATATTCGTGAATTAGATTGGAATCGTAGTTGTTTTTGTGCACGACAGCTGTGATCTCTATCTTTAATGTTTTTAACCTTTTGCGTAATCGTGACTCATAAAACACATTCAGATGAAAATAATTACATTCTCATCTCATAGACAGCAAACGTTCTAGGACTTTTATCATAAACCTGCAATCTTGTGATTTAAAAGTATGCATAGTTTTACATTTCCTTTTTGCATGTTAGAGTCACGCTGCATATGGAGGCAATGATAAAAGCTACTAATAAAATAAAAATGGTTTGGAATGTTACGACTGATCATAGATGTATTTGAAAAGTTCTCTACCGAAATTCCAATTTGTCTACAATGTCACTGAATTCTTCTCCTACTGTGGTCAAGTTATCACTAAATAAATAAAATGCCAGCACTTGTAAATTTTTCTTTAATTTCAGACAGATAATTCAAAAGATATTATAAAGATGTTTAATACTCTCTCACACGAAAACAGCGGATTTATGGGGGATGTCTGTTGAAATGACTGCGTGTATAATAGATATGTTATGATATGTGTCTCCTTAGGCCATTATTTCTAATAGTAATATAGAATCTGGCGTATTTCCTGCTTTAATTAAACATAGCAAAGCTTTGTTTAAATCTGGTAGTGTATTGTACCCTTCTAACTTTAGTTCAAATTCTTTTCTACCAACCCTTAGTAAACTTTTTGAAAATAATATTTTGGTTTAATTGTTAAGGTATTTTAATTTAAACAAACTGTTACACCATAACCAATTTGGTCGCTCTACAACCAATGCTGGTGTAGAGCTGATTATGAATGTATTTGAGGCCTGGGAGAATTCACAGGATGCCTTAGGTGTTTTTTGTGATATCTCCAGGGCCTTCGATTGTGTGCACCATGAAACACTGATCAAGAAACTACATCATTATGGCATACAGCGCTAAAGATATTTGAGTAATAGAATTCAAAAGTTGTTATTCATGATGCATATTCTTCCGGGTCAAACATAATAATGAGCGTTACGCGGAGTTAGATTCTCGGCCCGTTCCTATTTCTTACTTACATGGTAGGGGATAAACATGATATAGTATTATTTGCTGATGATACTTCATTGATCTTTAAAATTGAGTGAGTACTTTTAACACAAGACGAGGAGAATAATGCAATATCTAAATAGTTCATTGGTTTAGCGTTAATAATTTGCTTCTAAACGGCCCTTTGAAAAAGTCTGGATATACAAAAAAGCTCGATATTTGGGTGCCCCACGAGCTCAATGAAAGAAACCTAATGAATCGTATACTCATTTCCGATGATCTTTTGAAACAGAACTGTTTTTGAAAAGATTGATCACTGGTGATGAAAACTGGATTACCTACGACAAGAACGTGTAAAAAAGGTCATGGTCAAAGAGCAGTCAAGCTCCAAAGACTATAGCGAAACCCGGATTAACTCACAATAAGGTATTGCTGTGTGTGTGTTGGGATTGGAAAGGCATCGTTTATTACGTGCTCTTTCCGCCAGGCAAATCCATCGATTCGAATCTCTTCTGCCAACATCTGATGAGACTCAAGCAAGCAATAGAGAAAAACGGCTGGAATTGCTCAACAGAAACGATTGAAAAACAGAAGATTGTGGCTTTTCATCACGATAGCGCATTTTACTTTATTTTTATTACACATTTTAAGCCACTCAGCAAATGTAGGGAAGTGTTAATGCATCCACCACAACCATATAGCTCTGATCTTGCACCCTTTAATTTTCACCTATATCGCCATATCTATATCGGTCTCTCCAGAAGTGTTAGGTTAACATCAAAAGAGGACTTTCAAAAGTACTTGTCGCAGTTTTTTTGATCAAAAGTCCCAATATTTTTACAGCAATGGGATTATGTCTCTACCTACAAAATGACAACAAGTTATCGAACAAAATGGCACATATATATTATAATCAAACGTAAATAGACTATGATAAAAAATATCTTGAATTTGTATATAATATTACGAAGAAAACTTTTTCCCCGACCTATTGTGTTAAATAGCGGAAAATCGATCAAAATTTCATGTAAAATAACGCATTCCAAATTTGAATTCAGAAAAAGGAACTATTTTAATATATACTTTTAGGTAGTACAGCTACGATTGCTTAGTGGTTAGGAATCAGCAAATGGGCCACACACATAGGGTTCTTTCTAATAAGTTTGATGACGTATGATATTTACCGATGGCATGGGCACTAAAACGGTGACTGGCTCATTTATATATTAGGCAGGTATTATTACACTTTTAATAAGTTTTTGTTAAAAGATGGAGAAACTGAAACAAACATGGTAACCGCGTTCAATAAAAAGTGACAATGGAATATCTACCAGTGTGGAGTACGTAACAATCCGTTCCGTTTGAAATATTTTTATAATAAAGTTATATCTGTTAGACCTTGGCAGGTTCGAATAACTAGCTCGAATAGTTTCCTCTAATTCCGCCATTCACAACACAAAAATTACACTTACTTTTATTTCAAGCGTTTAACCTGTGACGGCGTTTAAAGTACTTTGTGAGATTGAAATCTTATTGTAGGTAATATACACCAAGGTCAGTTATCATGGTTTTATATTACCTTATTAGTTACTACCTATTTTTAATAATGAGTTGTTCACTGTGACCAGTATTTTGTTTCGATTTCACGGACTCGAGGTGGTTAAACATTATTGTGTATATTAAATGATATATTCTTATTAGTTATTCGTTAGTAACATGTATTAAAATAATGACAAATTATTAATATTAGTAAGGTACGAACATCCTTATCTAAAATCTATGTTAGGTATTAATAGAAAGTTAGGGTCTTATGAACATTTAAAATTATTATAGTTACCAACCGGCCAGCTCAACCATGTGAGCACGGGCAAATCTTCCCTGCATGACATGGCAGCTTTTGTTGGTGCTTTCAGGGAAAGATCTCATCAGATCATTCATGTGTGGAACAGAATACTTGCTTGCTTATTTCGTGTTGATTTGTAGTCCCAGCCGAGGATTATTTTATAACTGATCGAGGATGTTGTTTTGCTCTGCGTCATTACATTCTCCCAATCGTATCAGTAAAGTATTTCAATAATCGCAATCGTGTAAAAGAGATTGAATAGCTTTGATACTGAAAGTAAATAACTAAAAAGTAATAACTAAAATACTGTAGATGACTATTTTTCAAGTAATAGGTTAAGAGACAGATTTAGGGTAGTAAATAATTTTATTTCGGCAAAAAAAAAGTCAAGTTGCAGCGTGACATTGCCCTTCTGCTAGGCATTGGCCGCCTCTCAATATTTACGTGTTTTGTAGCTTAGAAGGGTCCGCTACACTGCTCTAGTGAACTTCACATGTCCTCGAATAATTTTTTTATTACCTATTTTTCTGACTATCTGGTTTCTTGAATAATTGAACTTGAAATGAATTATCAATTCCACGAAATGTGTAATATTAAAAATGTTATAGTGTTTGTTTTATGTATTGGAGTTTGCAGACACTATATTGCTGCTTAGGTACAGCCAGGATGAGGATCTCGGAAGGCCAGTTACTTCTCCAAAGCCTGTATTCGGCTAGTGAATCCTCTCCATCTATATCTGTATAGATATAAGTCGAGAAAACTTACGTTCGTATATTAAAATAAAGCTAATCCTGAAATATACAAAACATAAAAAGTACTTTTCAGTTTTTGTATTTACTGAGTTCAAGTACAAGATTAGAAAGTTCTACAAATTAGTTTGCGTTCGTGAATAATGTGAAAACAATGCAATTTAATATAAAGGGGCGAAGATATAGCTAACGATACTAAATAAATAGTTTGGTGGAAATGTTTGTACAATTCACGGATCATTATTTGCTCTGTGATACGATCACAGATTCGGGCGCGTCGTGTGATGCCTACCTACTTGTATCTGATGTGAACAGTCTAACACAAGCATGGGTAACAAGTAGGTAGATTAATCTAACTTTAAAGTTATGGTAATTTTTTATTGCCAGATTTTTTTTATATAAAATAGGCATCTTATCTTAGCACTCGTCACCCAAAGACATTTATAGTCTCAGCTCCTCAGTAATTACACTTGCTTCGACACGTAGATTCTGGTTGATTCCTAGAACGTGCTTGAATTCAATCACTACTTAATTGGTGCAGGCTACAGACATCGAACTCGGATAATTCGCGTAGTAATAGGTACTTATAGGTAGGTAGGTAGGTCGCGTATGTAACGTATATACATTTTATTTGTTAGTGGCATCATTACCTGTTTTAGTCGTGAAGAACAAATTCACAAGATCACCTCACAGCAAAGGTGTCTGGATCGATATTAGCACAGCTTACAAATATAGAAGAATCAAATTAATAGATTTTCAAGGTTCTTAACCAATTAAGTCAATAAAGCCGTTAATCAACTCTATAAAATTAATTAACAGAGTTAGTTAATATAACAAAGTTAATGGTAAATTTACCATTAACATTGTATTGATTCATTTTTGTTCGTTAAATAGGCACGCTGCTTCCTGATCATTTTCATTTTATAAAACTGTTTTGAATTATCTATAGATATTATTTAAGTTGAAGTCAGTTTGATCGACGATCGATGAATCCAATTACGAAGGTCAACTTTTAGGAAACTGCTCCACATATTACTTGGTGGTAGAATTTCTTTTCTGCCTATGAGCCGTCGAGGTAGGCACTATCCTCTTATCTATTTATGCCGCTCATCAGCAATACAAACGACTATTCTATTCCGGTTTGTAGGATAGCAAATATAATTACAGACTGTAAGGTATCTTATTCATCAGTGGGTGACAAAGCATCTGTAACCATCTGTGATTGAAGATGGAGTACCTAAATGATGCGTCACAGATCCGTCTTTTATAGACGTATTCACGGTGGCATGTCGAATAACGATGACAAAATAATTGTTTTTATGGTGAGATATTGGACATTGTCAATACGATAATCATTTTGTAAATCGTTCTCGTCACAAATTACTTCTACTTTGTTCTTATATATTTGTTTGATTTCTACCAATTGTTTGTAAAGTAACGAAATTCAACTTGTTTTCAAATAATCACATAATAAAATGGTTAAATCCTTTTGAATAGAAAATTCATGTGCAACATACATTACAAACATACATTCTATTTATTTATTTTTTATTTATTAAACTTAATATAAAAGAGAATGTATATAGGCGGACTTAATGCCAGAAGCATTCATTACCATTAAACCTTTGGACGATGCAGAAATGAAATCAAGATGATGAAAGAGAAAAAAAAAAATATTTTCATATATAGATACAATATTTAAATACATATACAATAATAAATACATACTCACGCACATACTTACATTTATATTGATTTATATATATATAAATAACTTAAATATTAAAAATATATACACATAGACTATTACTGAGATTCTGCCATTTTGTTAAAGATATGTTCCTTAGCTTTCATTTTAAACGTGTACCGACTGTTAGACGCTCTGATTTCGAGAGGGAGAGAGCATTTATCATACTTGTCTTAACGGCAACACTTCTACTACTGCTTGCTGTTTACTTATTATTATTTGCTAGCTATATTGGTAAGTGCGAGTATAGATAGAGACTTAGCGAGGAACACTTGAATTGTGACAGCTTCACTTTAGATCTCTTTAATTTTATCATCGCCGAAAAATAGATTATCATTTAATTTCAAATATCATAAACCTTTAAGCGGACCAATAATTTTTAAACAATACAGACAGAATAATGCCTATAACAGCAGACTTAATCTTTCAAAACCCTATATTAGAGAAAGGTTTGGATGCAAAAGACAACATGCTGCATAGTTCTTATTGCTGAACATCAAGAACAACAGGCCCCACAAAGTTAAAATTTTTTTGTAATTCGTTTTTGTGCCTCTTATACTCGAACAGTCTGATTGTAATAGAAGGTGCGAAACTTATGTTTAAATCGTGCCTCATAATTATTTTAATCCGTATATAATACTAGTATATAACCTATATAATAGTATGTAAAGATTATAGTTGACCAATACACAGACGCTGCTTCTTAGACCACGTGTATTTGTCCTTTTCATGTAGGTACCGTTATTGACCAGAATATCTGGAGAGATCTACGTCTTTATTACTTAGCACCACATTCTAGTACCTATTTGCTCACACACTTATTTGTTGTCGTCCGCATAGTGAACAACAACAATTTTTTTAAGGTATTTAATATTGTATAACACTTTATGGTATCGAGGGAGCTGCACGGGCAACACGATACCAATTAAAATAGTAAATTGAATCACACGTTACTTTGCGGAAATCCATTACTTTAAAGATGTTATACGATTCCGCATGCAAAAATAATAAAATGGTATAATATATTTTCTAGTTCTGAGAGAAGAGCACCATCCTTCCTCCCATAAAAGCGTGCAATACTTTTTCCACATTCACCACAACGGCACTACACTCAACACTAGGTAATATATCCCACCACCCCCCCGCAACAAAGCATTATTAAACGATTAGACTATGCGACGTATTGAATCGAAGTGAGGGATGACTCACCCGCAGTGAGTCCATATAGATAAAAATGCAGAGCCGACCCAAGTTAATTTCCTAAAAATAAAATACTTGAATAACTTAGAAAAGAAACAAAAACATCGAATTTAATTGCTTCGAACTTTATAACGAGGTTTAGCTTAGATTTAAATATGTGTGCGTGAGCGTTACGGGTTTGTGATTGACATGTTCTGCACAAATGCTTCTCCTAGATCTGCTATCCTGCAATTTTGTAATGTTAAGTTTGTCATTCGTCACAGGACTAATTTAATTATTTTTACAATGGATGTCAATTTAGATGTAGTTTCTGTATCAATTTTACAACTTCGCCTCAATGAAATAAAAAATATATTCTTTAGATGCGTCTTTTTTAATTGAGAGTTGGTATGAATAATTCTATTTATGCAGTGCAGTTCTAGAGCAAAACCAAACAGTCACCAGCGTACTTAATAACTAAAAATAAAATTAAAACTAACTAAAAATAAAAATAAAAAAAACTAATGGTAATTTGATTTAGAACAGTATTTAACCAATTTTGATACTTACTTAAAAGTATCAAAATTGGATATTTTTTACCTATCAAATATTTCACCATTATCTTTTCCTCAACTTAGAACTATACTAATAGCTATTTTGTCTGCTTTATCAGAAATTCTAGAACGTTTATTAAATAATAGACTTGTTTGGTTTTCATCCCGGGAAATCGACAGTCCCTGGCAATATTTGAATTAACTAGTTTTGTTATCTTTTAACACTTTTAAGCATGTTGTAGAAATTAGAGAATTAAGGTATTTGGATGATGAAACTGTTACTCTTCAAAGATTATCTGTCTCATCGTATATAGTGGAAGTGTTTCTAGGCCCATACTTTATTTGATCTGTATTTATGATTTGTGTAACCTCAACTTAGAAAATGGACGCATTATAGAATTCTCATAAATATTTCAAATAAGAGTTGGGTTCTGAAGCTAACCCGAGCGGACTTTTATATTTTCGTATGACACAAGTCGTCATCTAATCCGACAGTATCCGATTGCGTTATGCTTTGTTAATTACATGGTAGTAGACGCAGAGTAGACGTGCGCAGGCGTTTACTATTGTAACATTAACAAACCACCGCGACACGTTATGTTGGTAAAGATATTTAAGAGTGCTCAGCTTTAAAACGTTTGTTTGTTCACTTAGCAGTGCAAAGTTACTATTATTATTTTTAATTGTTCAAGCACACACAGCCGAAGTCCCATACTTTAAAATACTTTTCATTGGTACGTCAAAGTATGTCCAGTTTCCAAAAAAATGCCTTCTTTCAAATATTCGTGAGAGCTATGGAGCAGGGAAGGGTTCGCCACCCTGCTCCAGTGCGGTTTGGCGGTCTTCACACGCCCAGGAAATATTTTTTTTTCACGGACTTGCAGGTTTGCTTTCGGTGTTTTCCTTCACCGACGAGCAAGTGATTAATTCACTATTGCACACAAATTGCTATTAAAAATGTTAGTGGTTTAGGCACTGTGAGTCGAACTCAGGTCACTCGCGTACTATTAAATTAAAGCGAGTGCCCTAGCCTTGTGGCTAGCACTGCTCTTCTTACCGATTCGAATTAACAAAAAGATTGCCAAAAAGGATAGTACTGAAGGTTTAATATCTTAAAAATAATTAAAGGTTAAGAGGTAATTCTTATACTAATATATAATAATAATTCTTACTCTTTAACTCCAATATCTAAATATGGTATATTATCTTAATGTAAAATATTAAAGTTATAAACAACTACTTCGGTATTTATTCAGGTCCCTATTTTAGTTTAGGTGTAAAGATTGTGCCTCTCTCTTATCTCTTAACGTGCAATAACAATAGATGTCTTTTGTGTCTACATGTCAACATATACTTCTAGATATAGGATACACTTTAATGAATTTGAAAATTGTGGATAGCTTTGGTAATTATTTGGATCGTTTTATCTCTTCAATAGTCTCTTGTTAAATATACAACTTTTGAATAATATCTGCAGCATTAGAACTACATTATATATTGATGAGAACAATTGTCATTGTGATAAAATAAATTAAGAAACTTAAAACAATATACCTATATATTGTACATTAAATTTTGAAGGTCTTATGATTTATGTAGTTAAAATAAGGTAGGTACTAAAATTCACCTAGTGAAAGTAAAATTACGTTGCCTGGTAGATTAAGCTACCTCTGATTACCCAATATAGAACATGAGTTATATGGAAGATCATGTGTAATGAAAATCTATCATAATCTATCTGTTCCAGTTAAGCACCATTGCGTAATTCTGTCAAGCTACCATCATCAATTGTATTCGTAGTCAAAACTATTACGTTATTTTGTAAATTAAGTACTGTACATCGGTAACTGAATTACGTATAACCCACTTATAAACAATCAAACTTAAAAAGATTGTACCTTTAATTATTGACTACATGTCTTAAAAGGTCTACATACAGGATGATAAAACTAGTTGGAAGCACTATGTTCAATTTAAAGTCGTTCAGCTAAGCAGCAGTTTTAGCTGCTGCTCGAATGGGCCGGCTAGACCGGGTAAATACCACGGCTTCGCAGAATACCGGCGTGAAGTAGAGGCATCTTGTGCTTCTGCGTTTCGTTCGGTGAGTGTGGTAACCGGAGGCCCAGTACTCTCCTCCCTTACCCCTTCCCTATCCCTCCCATCCCCCAGATGTACATGGGCGACGGTAATCACTTACCATCAGGTGAGTAGCTTGCTCGTTTGCCGGCTATCCCTTAAAAAAAATCATTCGGCGAATATCCCACATGGAACAAGGGGATAACCGATTGGTCTTTCTCAGCTGGACAGCGTTTGCGAGATTGTGATAAATTTTCTCATATATTATACCTCGAACAAGATGCACAAATATGTACATCCATTAGGATATTAAACGTTTTGTTTATTGTAATGATGATGATAATGATTTTGTAGAATGTACTAAACTACCGAAATAGAATAATGTTGGAAATATAATTAATACTTCCTATTTCTTTGCTAATGTCAGAAGGACATGTTGTTAACGTAAATATAATATATTAAAAAACTTAATGCATCTGGTCTGAGAAGTAAATTAATAAAAACACGTTAATAGTAGAATAATAACAGATCTCGCTGTTGATAACAAATAAGTTTATGTACTAATAGGTACTTGTTTTTTGTTGCAGTGATCCCTATGATAGTGACTCCGATTACAATATCACCAAATGGAAACAGTCCAGAGATAAAAAATGTTGCAAGGATGATGGTTGATTCACAAAAAAACTACATTGAACCAAAATTAAGACCAGAAGAGATTACAAAAGATATTAAAAAAGGTATTACTCTGAAAAGTAATTCAACCAAATTAGCCATAAATGAAAGATATAGACGACTAATACCATATATGACATTTTATTATGCCAATGATTTGGTGGTGCCTTCTACAGAGGCATACAATACAAAAAATGTTGAAGTAGAAAAGGCTCAAATAGTTGAAGCTGGAACAATCGAACAACAAAATCATCGTAAGCCTAAATTAGTATACTCAACGAACCGTCACAGTAACATACCAAGATATCAAGGAAACCGATTAACGCATTTCAATATAGCCTCTGCAAATCCAACAAAAATATTTTACAATAAAGAAGGGTATCCTGTTATACTGCAAAATGTACCTAAAGAATCAACGCATTACAACCCAATATATTTAAACAATAATATCGCAGACAATCCTGGTAATAGCTACGGGAGATATACTCCAAAAGAAGTCAAAACTCCTAGCCAATTTACATCTACAAGAAAACCTTACATTGATCAGAATCACAATGACGACGTAGGAAACGTTCTGTATTATTTTCCAGACAAAGAAGAAGTAAGATATAAGCTTGTACCATATGACCAAACCCCACCAATCAAAAATATACCTCGAATAGAGTTTGATAATACACCTAAGAAGTTTTACAACATACCTGTTAGTATTACGCCAGTTCCGAATGACTTCATATATATAAAATCAAGACCTAGCCCGCAGTATAATACCTTTGACGGACTTGGATCTCAACATAATAAAAACAGAAAGCCCCCTACCACAATTTCCGAAAACTATTATGAAAAACAGAATACTTTCCCTACTTTTTCTCAACCATTAATTGAATCTGGTTTTAAGCCCATAATTACCCATACAACTGAGACTACGAATACTCCAACATTTACTTCAACTTTGGAAGAAACGCCGCTCCCTCATTATGCTAGCGAGAAAACACAAGAATTACAAATTGAAAGCGCACCTGCAGCTCCAGTATATGATGACCGACCACAGTATTACCAATATACTGTTGAACAGTCTACATACAAACCACAGCCTAATTCGGCTAACGATATAACTCTAGTAGATCTTTTGAACTCATTACAACTCAATAAATCTATTCCGAAACCAATTACAAAAGAAAACATAGGCTCGTCTATACGGATATTATTGCAAGCCTTGAATGCTTTAAAAGGTAAACTTCAACAAAGTGAGATAGAGACTCCAGTTCTTAGTTCACCCGCTCCTTTTGAACCACCAACGATTACAGATACTACCAGAAAAACCATTATAGAAAATTCTACGGTTGCTGCAATAGAAGAAACTGATTTAAACGATAGTGATACTTATTTAGCAGAAATAGAACATCCATCACAACATTTGGACGGTAAGCATAAAATACAATAAGTACTAAGAACAAAGTTTTATTATATTTTATTAGTGGCCAAAGTTTCATATTAAATATATTCGTCAACCTTTACCTACGAAAGTCTACTGCTGGAAATAAGTATCTCCCAAGTACCGTTGCGGTGTTTATATCTTTAATCGCTACGCTAGGCAAGCGGATTTATGGTTGTACTGTGAGACACTTCGTACCTATTATCGCTGCAATATTTGGTAAGACAATTTCATCATGGTTGAATAACAGATCTTATTTGGCGTTTAGCTGAGTCGGTTCCTATTACACCCACAGAAAGAGAGGACGTGGTGAGCAATAGGATGTAGAATTCAAAGCCCGATTGTCACTATTTATGTTAAGGTATGTATATAAACATCCATAGCACGCTTGTTCACCCACAGGGATAAGCAGATTTCCATTTGTTAGGCTTAAAACATTTCCAACAGCGAAACGGGCTAACATATCCCTCTTTTCGTCTCTCCTTATGAAAGAACGTGACGGGTGACGAATCTCGTCGCTGAGGTTGCTACCACTACCACAGGGCCAGCTAATTACATTCCTGCCTACAAACTAACTTATTAATTTTATACCAACTTTTGTTTATTTTGCTTCTTTTTAGATTACACTAGTGGCACTAGCCAGCGGTTTCCTTTACCGATAACATCTGATGAAGAAGGCGGTACGCCAGGGCGACCTGGCATTGATTATCCTATCTTGACCACAATTCCACACACTAAATTCGACTGCAAAACTCAACGATATAAGGGTTTCTTTGCAGACCCAGAAACCAGATGTCAGGTAAAATTGTACAATACATTATAATATAGTTTTTTATTTTATTGAATCAGCTAACCTAGTGTTAAGTGAATACCAACGCCTACGTACATCTGCAAAACCAGAGGAGCTGCAGGTGCGTTGCCGGTCTTTAAGGACATTTGGGGGATGGGAGGGATGACAGGGAGAGGGCCTCCGGTTACCTCGCTCACCAAACGAAACGTAGAAGCACAAGCCTCTACTTTTCGCGCGCCGGTATTCCGCGTGGCCGAGATACTTCCCCGATTGAGCCGACCCATTCGAATAGCAGCAAATGTCGCAGCTTGGCTCTACCACGTACAAGTATACGTTCGCACGTCTCAATTTTAATGATTTCTTGTAGCTTTCTTTGATAAGTATGTAGCTATTGGCTTATTGGTGTATCCATCTTGTCTACTTTTTAAATACATCTTATAGTCTTGTTTATCCATAGGTATGGCACTATTGCGATTTAAATGGAGGACAAGCATCGTTTTTATGTCCAAACGGAACCATATTTTCCCAGGCCGGCCTTACATGTGACTGGTGGTTTAACGTCAAATGTTCCTCTACTGCTCAGCTGTATGTACTAAACGAAAGCTTATACAAGTACATATTACCACATTCGCCAAAATTTCCAGAGGACTACAGTGGACCTTTAGTTGACAAGTAAGCAATTGTTCTAGTAACTTAATATTACATTTAAATTAAACTACCATTACGGATTAATATTTTATTATGTCGAGGTGTTTCGGGTGCTTTCCGTGACGAGGCACTGATGTGATGATATATATCACTTATCATCAGGTGAGCCACTTGCACGTTTGCCCCATTTCCCACAAAAAAAAATATCTATGGTGTTGTGTTAGAGAAGTTAACTTGGGTTACCGACAGCTCTTAATTATAATTTTTTGGTCCGACCTACGCAGAAGGCGCTCACAGTATCTTGAGGTCGTGTTGTGATACGCTTGAGTTTGAATTTAATTAAATTTATTATGGGATCCAAATCCGGTAGTGGCAACCAGCCATTTTCTCTATTGAAATTAGGATGTATTTTGATTTCAATAGCCTGAGAAATCATACTTGGCAGGAGGAGCGATACTGGGTGTTCTTTTACGTGAATTTGTGGTCTATCAATGGTTGGGGCGATTTAGAATATGGTCAGACTGTTGACTTCTTAGTGTCGATGTTTCACGTCAACTATGCAACATACTATTATTATTATTATTCACTTCTTTTACACGGGTTTTAATAGATCTTTTAAATTTCTCTACGTAAGAGACTACATTCACACAATCAAGCTTGTACACTCCTCCATCTTGGGGAAGGATATTGCACTGACAGATGGTAAAAACTAGCTTATCTTTTCTTAAGAAAGTTTTTATGGAAACTCGCTTTAAGATATAGCCAGTCGTTTCCTTAACGCCTCTGACATAATGGTGATATAAAAACTACCCTTAACGACAGGGGGTAAAAAAAAAGTAAAAATTAAACGCGATGAATTATTTTTACTAAATGTAGTTTTATTCGCGTAAATCGAAGAAATAACTACAATATTACTATAAGTACAAGGAAGTAATTATATAGTCTGTGATACTGTTTTACAACGTTTATTTCATGCACATGTATCTCAATCTGTAAAGGTTACATACAAACGTGTGTACTTACGAAATATTTATTTTTGTCCCTTTTATTTTGTAGATACTTAACACTGAAGTTTAAAGAAATGGAAGAAGAATTTAAAAAGAATAAAAGCAAAAATAAGGAGACGGCTTCAGACAAAATAGATAGCAATGAAGATGAAAATTCAAGTGAAGATAGTAATAATAAAGGTACCATTAGTTCGTTAGAAGAAAAAGATAGCGGATTAAAGCAGAACACGAACAAAGTCAGTGAATCCAGTGTTATTGTAGAAACATCTGGTGCTAGCGGTAATGTGGAGAGGCTAGAAGAATAATTTTATGGTACATTCATAATCAAAATATAAAAAAAATATTTAGTAGTTCACGAACCCATGGAAGCAAATAAACTGTGATAGATGACCTTCGCTATTGATATGGGTTCGCTTCTATTTAGTTAATAAAATATTTAATAACTTTTAGAATTTAATATAATTTTGGTTGTGAGCGAGGAAGTAAAAAAATGTTTTGAATTTAGGTATAAAAATATTTACTCATTGTTTTTAGTTACCAATTATATACTTTAATTGTAACGTTATGAATTAAACTTGCCATAATTCGCCATGTTTAATTCGTATATTTTTATAATAAAAGTCAAGTAAAGCGAATGGATAGTGTTTCACGTATCTGTTCGTTTTGCATAATGTTCTGTTAGGCCACCGTTACGCTGCCATGACTGTAAGTCATTAATTACTACATAAGAGCAAACACTGAAACATTAAACCTTTGTCTAATTAGAAGCGTGATTAAACATAACACTTTTGTTTATTCAAAAATGTATTTGATTTAAAAGACAAAGTCTACACAATATTTGAACTGTGTATCAACTTTTTTATACGATTAGATAAGTTTTAAAGGAAATAAAATTTCCACAGAAATACTACCTACAACATTCTGCCTAAAATACTTAAGGGGCAAACCAGAAATTTATTTTGTAGAATAATTTAAGGTCCTATGACACACTTACATAAACATGTGTATAATCAAGTATATTTATGGTACTTATACCTGATTAAAATTGGATTACCTATTATTGATGAGCAGGTATGGTTCGTGCAATTCCTTGGCCAAACCGGAAATGTAAATTAAAATATGTAATTTCACAAGAACGCCATTTTATACCAGTTACTTATTGTTTTTGTTATATTAATTCTCAAGACAGTAGATTTTTACGGATTCTAAAGTTGTGAACATTAGCGATTACAGTTTTAACAGTTTACAAGTAGTACCTGCACCTACTCATTAAATGATATTGCTGTTATAACAGAATCTAAATTATTTGTTTTTTTTTGCGATGGGCAATTATGTCCTCAGAGTGTCAGTAAAATTACAATTCTGCATATCTTTTCCAGGATTGCGAAGTCGATCCTCCTCGCGCGCATGCATTTTTCTAGTTTTTGGATTACTAAAAATAATTTAATTTGTTTTGTTCTTAAATGTTATACTAGCGAACCGCGCCGACTTCTCAAGGATAGATATGTAAACTAAATTACAATTATGAAATGTTCTAAATTATTGAAAACCACTAAGAAGTTTGGAAGATATCTGCGGACACAGACAAACAGGGATAGCGACTGTGTACGGTGTTAAAAATGTATTACACAAAATTATGACTATAGGCACACATCGGCCGTGGTAGGATTTACCGTATCTCAAGTATACGCCTTCTGTAGAATTTTTATAATGGAAATATTATTTTTAAAATTGGATTGATCATTATCGTTGGATATCATCGTCATCAAGATTACTACAGCCAAAATCAGTTGTAATTCCATTTATTGCAAACCACATTTCGTGATTTATTGTTTTTTTTTTTTAAATAAATTAAGGGCCTCTTAGTGCCTATACGTGAAATAAGAAGTGTGCCATCTCCAATACGCTTCACTTAAATTTGAGAGGTAAGTTGTAAGAGTCGATTCATTAAGTTACAAATTATCTGATAAGAAGCGATATCTGAACTGTGATTAGGCACTAGAGCAAAATACACTTTATTTTGTACATACGTTCATTTTGATTTATTTTTTTGGTAATCAGATCAAACGTTATTTATTTTAAATATGAATCAAAACAATACGCGACAGAAAGAGGATGCGTTTGTAGAAATATTAATTACTACAAATCGTTTAAAATTTTATGTCAAAAAAAAAAAATACTTACTTAAGTTTTTGAACTTTGAAGATACTTTCAATTCTTTTGATGAATATAATGTCTGTAATGCAATATCATATAATAGATAGTAAGTCATAAATGTATTCAGTTTGTATTCTAAGTTAATCTATTATTTTAATTTACCATCATCATTATTATCACAAAAATAGAAAATATGTAAATGTTAATTACATGTGTTCTTACATAAGTAATTTTCATGTGTTTAAATAAATGCATATTTACCAGTTGTATAAGTTTTATACTCCTACTTGTTTGGCCTTTATATTAGTTAAGGGTTTGAAATATCATTTATATAAATTATTTTGAAATTTATGTTTAATAATTATATATATTTTTCGCTTATAACGGTTCATGCGTAGTTAGAGTGAGTTTATTGAGTTTGAGTTTCTTTCATCGAAAATACCAAGCCTATGGTGAGTAGAAATAATGGTATCCCGTTTTGTTCCATGAATTTATTTACAGCATCAAATAGTAGTTTTCTTAATAATACTAATTATACTAGCACATATTTGATCTTAGTCTCCCCAATACATAACCAAAATTATCAAAAAAATTAAAACGTTTGAAAATATTTTCGTTATTAAAAAACCGATAAATCAATTTAATTACATTCTTAGATTGGGACTTGTAACACCAAGTAACTGTACTTAACTCTATGAAATTGTTAGATAATCTGTGGTTGAAATATAGGTACTAGAGATAATATAACGTAGTGAAAGAGATGAATATTTACACTTTAATGTGGATAAGCATGGTGTTTGATACAATCTTAACATTGGACCATTAAAAGCTAATTTTAACAGTTGTTTTCTGCAGATAATACTTATACAAAAATATAATTTTGAGGTGAAATGATCCATATGAGATAGATAGAGTATGAATTATTATGATTGTATCATACATTTGAATTTTATTCTAACTTGACACTTTTAAGTGAAGGAAAGTTACACGAATTTGGCCTATTCGGATTTAAAACTACACTACTAACATCAAACCTTATTCCACTTTTCACATCATTCACAGGTTGTTGCCATCTCAGTCTTAAGCGTTGCATACCAAAACAACGGTTTCTTCGCCTACCTATATCAAATAATTAAAAATGCCTATATACAATATATTTGATATATAGTCTTATGGGCAAAATATCAGTAATTATTACACAACATCTAATCTTCGTTTATACTCACAAAGACTACAGGGTTAATGACGCATGCATAAATAATGGCGCCAGTAGAAAGAAGTAGCTAATAAAAACATAACCGCATTATCAACTTATTCGTACAATGACAACCGTTTCATTAATCAAATGTTTCATTTTAAGCTTCATTATATTTAAGACTTAAGAGAATAAAGAATAAAATTCTTCTTAATAGATGTCTTAAATTCCTCTTATCGATAGCTTAAGGTAGCTTTTTGAAAATCTTATCGAGTTCATGTCAATTTACCCTGTTAGTTATAAACATACATATTTGAATATAGCACTTAACTAGAACAATAAATAATGCACGAAAACGTGCGATAAATTACCTAATGGTTTAATTTTAATAATGTAAAACGTTAATAACGACGACTAAAATAAGTATAACAAGAAACAAATTAGTTTTTTTTACAATACTTTAACGAAATATGTGTGGTAGATGTCTATGTCTATTGTATGTGGTGTGTGTGTGTGTGGTGTGTGTATGTATGTGGTGTATGTATGTGGTGTATGTTTGTGTGTGTGTTTATAATAACAGCGCAAGGTAGAGGTCGGGGGTCGTTTGTGTGTGCAATCTTTAATGCTTGAGTAGAAGGGCGGCGTGTTTGAGGCGCAAATGCGCACGCAACGTATCGATGCGGCTGTAGGTGGCCGGGCAATAAGGACAGATCGAGCGTTGAGCGGTGTGTGAATGGAAATGATGCCAGCGGTTAGATACTTCCTTGCCGCAGGACTTGCAACGCCATAGCGCCGTGCTCTCGGCTGCCGCAACGAACATACTGTGGTACGAATACTGCGCAGTTGGCACGTGGGAGCGCTCTGCAACCAATGACCGTCACGGCTCGCTACAGGATCCTCGTTCGCGAATAGGTATTAGCTTTAACGGTTCCAAGGCTCGAAACCGGTATGTAAGAGTATGTTGAATCTGTTATAGTTGGTGTCAAATCTACTAGAAAATATATGTTATTTAAATAGCCAGTTCGTTGCTTAACTTGAAGAAAATAGTGGAATGTGTTTCTTATGTACATCGAATTAGTATATTATCATAAAAAGAATGTTGTCAATGTAGATAACATTTTCCAGGACAACATTGTTTTCTCTCGTGTAATCAAACTCGATACGAAAACTCTACCGGTCTCCAAACCTTGGAGTCGTATTTGTCATCTTCTGGAAGTTTCTATACAACAGCAATACTTCTAGTTTGTAGTAAAATTTGGTACATGCATGTTGCTAGTATAACACGTGATTCTCTAACCGGAAGTGTTGCTGTTAAGAGTACAAATAAATGACAGCGGAGTGTATAAAGCTGTCGGTTTGTGCATACACTTATTACCGACTTAGAAATGAGGATGGGGCGCGTGAAACGCACAACTGAAACTACACGAATTGTAACATACCACAATTTAATGTAAAAATTAGTAATAAATACAACAGATAAATGCAGGAGTTTGCAACATGTTAAAATTGCATTACATAACATCAAACAATGTGAAATAAAAAAAAAATTGCATTAACTGATTGCATAAAACAAAATTATTTAAATTAAAGTTTTAATGGAGGCATCAAACCAAGACACTTAAAATATTCCGTAAACAAATTGTTTATAAAATTTTATGTAAAAATATAACAAGACTGATTGCCAGTTGTTAGGTACACGATTTGACACCCCCGCCCTATTAGTATTTATTTATACTATTGTGATACACGACACTATAACAAAATTTGCTAATGTTATAAAGAAGAAACAAAATAAACATAACTAGACCATTGCTATCCTGAAATAACCATAGAGCTCGTCCTGCACTCCATTGAATTTCATATGATAAAATCACGTCCTCGTGACATAAAGGTAAAATTTTTATTATACAATAAATTGGAATATTCAATTAGATTGGCCAAATAAGTGACTAGGTCCTCAAGACCTCATTCTCATAAGACTAAATTTAGTAATTCGTTAACCTTATGTGTAAATTCCATATGGCATAAGTTAGCTTTCAATAAGTCCAAATATGTGGTCATCATACATTTATTAAGTTGCACACTTTCTGAAAGCTGAAAAGAGATCAAAGGGTGATATTTTCTGAGCCAAACGTTGTGATACTCCAAAATATTCTGGCCAGACACTATCATAGTATCCTAACCTAAAATATCTAAAATAATATTCTATATTACTAATCGATCGATTTGCTATAGCAAATTCAATATTAAAAATTGGTCTCGAGTGATAGTAATATACAAAAAAAAATGCATTCACGATTAGATGAAGCGTTTGACGCATGTCGGCGGATTCTACCGCCGAGCATCGAACCCGTACCGGATAGCTATGATCTATTTCAACAATAGACTTTAAATTGCGCGACAATAATAAATTATTAAACAGTACGTAACTATTTCGATTGGCAGAGGTAAACAAGCTAATTCTTAAATATTACCAGCTATGAAACCTGTACAATACCGTAACCCAAACTGCGTTCGCTAGGTAGAAATAGAAATTAGGAATAGAACTTTACTTAGGTAAATACAAAAAGGTAATTTACTCTCTTTCAGACATTCATTACTTTTAAAATATCTTTTAGTTTGGTTACGTAATTAAATAACTAGTAATATTGCACTGAGTATGAAATGCTATCAAATAATAAGCGCCCACGACATACGATTGATTGATAAGGTAGGTATATAAAAAATCTTTATTATCACTAAAATAAATATAAAAATCTTTGTGGAAGAAACGTTTGGTGATATTGTATATCCTTATGGGACATATAGGAGCTTAGTGCTTATATTTCAAGTGGGCCCCTATATTTAACAGGCAAATGTAAATCTAGGTATGAGTTATGACTATTAAAAAAATTGCACAAGTGAAATTGCATGTTCACAGCTACTAAAACAGCATTGACGCCACAACTTAGAAAATATGGGAAACGATCGCGGGTTAAAAACTATTTGAATGCAATGTTCCTAACATGACAAGACAACAGACGTCTTCTTTTTGGTTGAGTAGGATTTGATTTATACAAACGGTGTCTTATAATTCTACGCATTATATTAGTCAATTTGAAGGTCTGAAAAAATTAAGGTAAAAATCTCGAGTGATACTGTAATCTCTAGTTGTGTTACGACGTTTGCGTTATACCCGTTGACCCAAACTGATGCGACCTCAACTGGATGCTAGATGCCTTACAATAATGCAAAGTAACTAATCATTAAAACATTAATATTACAAATAGGAGTCGAATCGTAGCGTGTTAACACTCTTGGTTCTAGCACCATTCCATTTTATCACATTTCAGTTACCGTACCACTCTAAGTGTTTAGCTAAAAATGTAACAATCTTAAATCTTAATTGAAAAATACATACATAAACGCTAGGTTAGTCCCAATCGTAGAATGCCAATATTAGTTACTAAATGCGCAACCTCGAACGTTCCACCCTACCTTAAAATAATTGAAAGAGGTCTTTGACCTCAAGCACCGTTCACATGTGGGTTTTGGCGACCCGTTATGATAACTAAACATAAAAACATCTACCAACGATAAAATAATAAAACATGTTAACATCTCAAGTCGTATTACATTTAACCGTCAACTGAATATAAACGAAATCATTGTTACTATAGGTTGAATCAATAAAAACAAACAACACTAATAAATCATATTACAGTGATATAAATATAAAATTATATTAAATCAGACAATAGAATATATCTAAGTATAAAAAAAAACAATCTCCGTAAATAGATCAACTAGTCTAGTATAAAAAATCTTTTCGTATGTTTCCTTAGGCGCTATCCGTTAATACATCACAAATCCTTAATAATTATCCATCTTGCAAAGGCCTCATAGAGTTACAAATGCATCTACACTGAGATTCAGTCATTATTTATATGTCGTTGACCAACGACAGAATCACAATCTCTTGCCAGTTCTCAATAACCTGTTCTGTTGTCATTCCGCACCACTCATAGGATTTAATAACATAAATACAATTGGCTACAGGAAACTCATAATTTCCTATCTAATGAATAAATATAACAAGACAATGAGTGCCCGTTAATGGGCAATCGTTAAATAGCCAGCATCACTTCGCGGTCGCACCGCTACTCAAATATAATGTATATTCTTAAATAGCTTAAGATTTCTATCGATATAATATAAAAAATAATATGGTAATTAAAATTAACATCATATTATTGCTTTTGCCCGTTCCCGTATAGCGATTGGTATAGAAAAAAATTTGCTTACCTATATTATATACGCTTCGAGTTATTTAAGCGACATCTACTTAAAGGATACAGATTCCTTTTTCGAAATCGTCTATTTAAAATATCCTTACGCGGATTCTTATATAAGGTCACACTGGGGCAAGTCAAATGCACAACCGAGACAATACTAAAACGAGTCGCCCATCGCAGATGGGCTATTAAGAACTGAATTTTTAAGGCCCGCTTAAGTAATAGCACTTCAGCTTAATCCTAAATAGGAAAATGTCAACGCGAGACGGTCCTTTAGAATTTTGACACATCAGTAACTAGTGGGCTGGTCTGGCATGGCCGAGTTGTTCAAAGAGCATCGAGGCCGAGCCAGTACATGGACAATCAATCGAAGCTCGCGTCGAGGTGGTTTGCGAAGAGCGGCGCGGCGTGCGTGCCGTGTGTCGCGTGCGTGCCGTGAGTGCCGTGCGGCGCGGGCGCGGCCGGCGGTGCGGGCTCGAACTTGCGCGTGTCCGGGTTGTACGCGGGGTGTTTGAACTTGCAGTGCGTGCGTAGATTGTCCGAGCGCGTATACGTGGCGCGGCAGAGCGGACACTCGAACCGTCCCGGGAAATGGACGTGATAGTGGTTGCGTATGTGCGTGACCACTTTCCCGCACAGCTTGCACCGGTGTAGGTTGAGCGCGCCCGCCACCCTCTCGAACGTCAGCCGCATGTGCCAGCCCTTTGAGCCTGCAACCAGCGAGCCGTCACTCCTACCACACCCTCACACCATTGCCTCATATCACTCCGAATGCCACAGTGCCAACCGACTTAATGCAACTGTTTCGCTTATTGCGATACGATTATGAATGATATATCGCAAACGCGTTGCATTCAACAATCGGTATCCTAATCATTGGATTCGTAAACACTTAAGTAAATGGATCTTGTGTTAAGTGAAGATAAAGGACCATGAATTCATAGAAAATAATAAACTAAAAATATACTAAAATGAATTAGATTAGATGATAACTTATTGAATTATAATATGTTATGTTATCATTCATAATCGCTAACAGTAATATCTTTGAACGCATTAGATATTCTCTTCCGTTGGTTCTGCAGCATTAATCTGTATACGTCTTTCAATTTAATTTAAAATTTCAACAATGAAATTACAAGTAGTCTTGAGACAGTAGAACCAAGAATAATCAACCTCTCCACTTAAATTAAATTTAGATTTTAATTCTGCTAAAAGTAGCAGAAAGAATTTAAATTCAGGATATGGATATATTAGACTGCTAAAATATTCTCTACGACTGTTTAAAATATACGACATCATTTCTTTTCATTTACAAATTGGTTAAGAAGTCATAGTTCTACTGTAGTTGCAAAGATATATTAATTTAAATATTGACAATAGATTAGCACTAGGTTTTCAAAGCAGCTTTGAGATTAACTGTTAAATGCTAAACTATGCTTCTCCTAGTACTATTTTTAAAAGCGCTTATTAATGAATAATAAACTTTAATAATTACAAATTTTAACGAAACCACCGAAATAATGTTACTTGAAAAAAATAATAACTTTCAAGAGATTCATGCAGAAATGAATCAATGGCATCTGAAGAAATGGTGTTTGTTATTTTTGTCTGTGTTGTTATATTTGCATGACATGTTAATAGTTCACTTTCACCAAGCCGATAACAGAATGCGATTTATTGAGAAATAGGTCTGCTATAAACAAAAGAAAGCATGGAAGAGGATGAAAATGAAAAGAAAATAAGTATAAATAAAGGAATATATTTGCAACGAACACACGGTAACGATACTTACATACAAGTTAATTAATTGTTTAAAAGAAATAAATTAATATTTAAAGGCCGTTGTCCTAAATTACATATTCAGTCTTGGACACTTAAGTTGTTTAACTTTAATTAATATTAACTACAAGGAACAATTAGAGATCACATGTTTCTAGTGTGTAATAGGGGGTATGTCGGATGTCATTTTATTGCTGAAGTATCTAATTAAAAAAGATAAAAACAGAAAATAATTGTAATGAAATTTCATCATAATTTAAATGCAATTTTTGATAGTACAGACAAAATGATAATCATCCCTTACTCAGAGCTTTGAGTTAAAAAATTATTAAACTATCATGTAGAGTAAGGTTCACGCTGTGAAGCCTCAAATCTTACATTAATACTATACACAAAATTAAAAACGAAACAAATCATATCAAGCAAAAATAAAGTGAAAGTAAACATTACCACAATTTCGGGAATTTCCTAAAAACAACTTTTAATTACTGTGACCTTTCAGCATTAAAATAAAGATGAAAGGGATAATAATGAAATAAGACTGAAAATAGTTAAACATAATTGCTCTAAGCTCAGTTTAAATTAGCCAGACACTTTTAACCTGGTTGCGAGCTTACTGATTGTTAGCATTTTAGACATAACAAACACTAAAAAAAAAGCGTAATTAACATTCCATTGAAAGAAAATAGCAATAATATTATTAATCTATTCTTAAACAACTATACACTGCTTGTTATGACTTGTCAATTAGAAAGACGAAATAAACACACCACACCTTATTTCTAATTACAAAATGGATAGTACCTGTGAAAGCAATTCGAGTTATAATAAACAAGAAAGGTTAGTATAAGTGAAATTTTTGGTCTAATAAAACTTATAATTACTTCTTTGGAGTATGTTGAAAATTCGTGTACATAATATGTTATGTGCTGTTCCATTAGTTGGGAGTAAATACATTTGTCCACCAATAATGTGAAATTTTATGATTCTCTTGTAATCAAAAATGTATAAAAGTTATGAACTTTCTTATTTTTCTTCATTCCAAACAAAATAAGCAGATTATTACACGAAAATTTGTGATAATATTAATCAGTCTAAGCAATTCTCAGCATAATACAACCAAATTAAAATACTCCCGTACAATGGTTAACAATATTTGACAGATTACAAAAAAAACTTCTCTTCCATTTTTGCAATGAAAAATTGACTTAGTTATGAAGAATGAAAACATTCTTAAGTATATTCATCAAGAAACTATACTACTATCGGTAATCAACACGTAGTTTGTATATTTGATAGGTTGTCTGACCTTAAAACGGAACAATGTTTCATACGTAGATGTCTCTTTAAATTGTCAGCTCGAGTTAATATAATTGGACACAGAGGGCATTTGTGTTGTTCTGGATTGTGAGATTTCATATGTTTCTTTATGTTGCTAACATTTTTACCACATATACTACACGACATTGGAATAATATAAGGTTTTTGGTTCAGTGAAATTTTGTAGGATTTCACAATATTTTCAATATTCGCTAATTTGTGGCTGAATCGTTCTGGAGGTTTACTGTTTTCGTCAACGCCATAGTTTTCACCTGTAAGATATTTAATTTTTTTTCACTGCTATATAGTTTTTCTATATTGCATGCTAGTTTGCCTGAACAAGAAAATGCTGCTTTCAGCAAGACTTAATGAATTACTACATTTCAATTATTGTTTCCATGCATACCTCAACAACTCAGTTCCAACACAATCACATAAATATAATTTCTTTATATCCTATAAATTCCATACATAATCACTTAGGAGTATAATGTTGTATTTTAATAGAATTTCAACTCAGAATGACCTATGTAACTTGGGGAGCGCCAAATCATAATTAAATTTGAATTATAACCACACCGATTCCTTCGTTTAGTAATAGAATATATATTAAAGCACAAAGAAACAATTAATGGTAAAAAGCCATCAATGAATGGTTGGTGCAAATTAGAATAGAATGATAAGCGACAGTACATGCTATTAAGTGTTAATGGCATGCAGTTTCAAAATAATTACGGGATAATATCTGGAAATATTAAACAAAGAAACTGTTTTTAGTTCCAGATATTTAAAGCAGTCTAAAAGCTGGCAACACATAAAAGTTTTAATTATAATAAACATTCAATATGCCTGTTGTGACTGGTAATGGTAACAATAGTTATTTATTAAAATAAATACTGAATAATGAATTAAAAATTTGTCCATTGTATTTGCATTTGTTTGTCACAACTGGCTTGTTTTTAACAAAGAAAAATTTAGACGACCGCAAACTTATTAGGAAAAATTAGGTTATTAAGGTTTTTAATACTACGACATTTAAAGGAATTTAATTTTATATTATAAAATTGTAGTAATTTGCAAATCCTTTAAAATTTATTTTTAAATTTGCGGATCGTTGCATAAAAAATAACTTACCATCTATAGTATCTGTTTGATCTGGATGGGGCTGCAGCATGGCTTCATTCTCGCTACACTCATTGCTGAGTGGGTGTTGGGTCAACATGGATGCCATTTCGTTAACTCCCATTCCCTGAAATTATGAACAATATTTACATATATTATATTATTAGTTATTATTGTTTTAAGTTTAACCAAGGATAAGATATCGGCAGGCCTCCGTCACTCGCTCAAAGCCACGTGATAAATACCTTCCGCTCAGTGCACGCTCCGGTGTGCAAACAACAGAGGACCTTTATTCGGCCCCGTTTTTAAAAAAGAATAAAATTTGAAACAAAACCAATGTTCTGCTACAGAAGAAACCACACTGTATAGTCCTTTCAAGGCCTATTAACAAATATTCGTCGTTTTGTCGTAGTAAAAGTCTTACTAGAAACATTTGTTTAAGAGAACATCAAAAAAGCATTTTTTAGTAGTAGTTTTACAATTTCATAACAGATTAGCCTCCATTTTGCTCCTGTTTCTAACAATACATGGTTGACCAAATTTATGTACGCCATCCAGAATATTATATTTACCTACCTGAAATGTTCAATAACACAGAGCTCAGTGATAGAAAAAAGTATCAATCATAAAACTTAAACACATTTGATTAACAAATAAATAATTAAAGTTGCATTGTCTAAAAATTTATGTTTTAAGCGTTATACAACCCTAGCGCATTCGTTCGATGGCGCAGTCGCACCAAGGTTACACGTTATGTAAGGTTATCCAACCCTCGGTGCCTGGTAATAATATTCTTATTTTGAAGGAAATTTTAAATAATACCAGCAATGCTATTAACTTTTCAAATTTTTTTTGTTAACCGCTCCAACTAAGTCAAAGAGCTTGTCTGAGGAGTTGTTCACGACAATAGTCGAATGGCGGGCTCGAACCTGCGACGTTACGTTTCGCAGGTTCGAGCCATTAGGTTATTGGCGCTATTTATAGCCTAGGGATTTTATTAATTATAGTGTTATTTTAGTATCTATAGCATAATCTGCTATATCGCCTAATACTTTTGGCTTTTTGTGGTGCGTGCTGTTAATTGTATTTATCTATTTTATATTAAGTAATTTTCAAAATGTAATATTTCTATGCATTTAGTACGAGTCGGCACTAATACAACATTACAAGTCTGTATTCTGAGGGCTAGCTTTAAATTATTACAATCCACGAGTTCAGAATGGGATGCAATTTTGTTTTTAGGTTGTGGTAGGTTTAGGTTCATTGTAATTTAAATCTAAATATAAATAATAATAAACAAAATAATATATAAATTTCACGAAAATTTAAACATTCAAGCGTTTGTCATACTATATTATATAACACTATAAATGTGCTTTCAATCATGCATAAACGGTTGAAACGATAAAATTTGATCCCGGAAAGTTACTCCACGCGGGCGAAACCGTGGGTGGAAGCTAGAAGCTAGATTGACAAAAAAATAAAACGAAGGTACGGGACGGGAGGCCTGGAAATTAAACGATGTAGCGTAGCACTGACCGGCAGATGCGTTTGTTCGTACTGCGGCGGCGGGTGCAGCGGCGCGGAGTGCGGCGTGACGTACGGAGAGTCCGGCTCCTGCTTCACGTGCGCGTGCGTTAATTGCGGCGCGAGCGGCGAGCGCGGTGTCAGCCGCTGCGGCGTGTGCGCCGGTGGCGGAGTAGATGGCTCCGATCCAGACCCTGTGGAGCCGCCCTTGACGCCTTTCCCGTGCATCTGAACCACAACCCATTTGATTGAAATTTAGATCAATAAGATTAGATTTAGAGATAATTTAGATTTAATCGCATCGCGAGTCATAATAATAGAGTTTTTAATATTGCAACACATCATGAAATAGATAGTTCATGATCAATGTATGCTTATAAAAAGCCTCCATGGCTCCTTCCTTCAGTGGGGACCCGACCCCGAACAATTATTTGTAGGCAATACAAACACTTATTACAAGCGGGAATCGAAGTGCGCCTCGGTAACAACTACATATGTATACTCACCTCATAGTGGCGGTAAGTGAGGTCGATATCATCGCGCGGTAGCGTAGAGTTCTTCCTACGACGTTTCTCAGGGGGAGTTGGTGCGGGGGGAGCGGGTAGCGGTGTGTTATTGCTGTGTGTCGCGCCGTGGGCCGCCGGCGGCGTCGCAAACTCCGCACGTGATAAATTCTCCGCGCTCACCGATGGCGTCGATCGCTCCTCCGTCTGAGCCAAATACAAATAATAAGGTTCTCCATCAGCTTCTCTAACGTATAAAAACTAGAGATAGACCAGTTATGCTCAGCTGACTTACTAAGTTGGGGTGACAAATGACCTAACAGCCCACCTGATGGTAAGTGGCAATTACAGTCCATGTACATCTGCTAACAACTACAGTCTAAGGCGGTTACAGGTGCGTAGTCACTGCTGCGGACTAACATGAAATGCCTCAGCTTGTAATTATACAGGTTCTCTATACTTTTCAAACTGGAACACAACAATGGTTGCACTACTGATTGGCGACAGAAATAGGTAAAATGGTGGTTACCTATCACTTACTTATACTTCTAAAGTGGCAATGACCAATGATGGCATCCATCTTTATCTTCAAATACCAACCACATCTCCACTGGCTGACATATGATCAACTAATTACTTAACTCGAAAAAAAAACAGACAAATGACGGATAATCTTTGCACATTTCTTTGAGAAAAAAATATAGTCACATAAAATATATCTCGTCTTTAAAACTGCATGTAAAACTTACCGAGTTTAGGTGATACCTTTATCCTGTGATGTGTGCCCTATGAATTTGTGCAAATACGATAACATAAATAACGCTACAATCATAAATACAATGCCGTAAAATGACGTAAAAATAGCCGAAATAGGTTCGAAAATTATTAAGAAGACTGGTCAAGTTTTAAATACTTGACGTTTCCCATTCAGGGTATGGAAGCGAGTGTTCAATAATAGCTAATATAAAAAATGCGTGTTGTAGAGGTATAAAAACATAATGTAAAACTGTTCATACCCAATAGACATATTTTAGAACATTAGGCGACATATAACGTTTGATGAATTCGGTAAATCTTATATCAGGATTGCATTAGTTGCGTAGCGACACGTTGAACGGAATTTCATTAAATTTAAGCATAGTAAATTTCGCGTTACGGTTGCAAATAAACCGGTTTGTATAAACTAGTCCATAGAAAAGGGTGCACGTGTAGAAGACGCTTAAACCCGTCAGGTTATCATTTGTCACAAATATCAAGGTCACGAGAAAATATGTCGCGACTAGAGAAAATTTCCTTAATGAGCTTAAAAGTAGTCTGAGATATGTAATAACAACATAGTAAATGGGATTAGGCTAAATGACAAGGAATTAAAGTAATTATTGTGTAATACATAAGATTAAGCACATAGACAGTGCTTGGTGCACATAGAGGTAGGAAGAGATTTACGATTTCCAATTTTGAACCCACTTTTCATCTCTCCGGGACACGGCGGGCGAGTCTTTTCTCCGGAGATTGTTCTGAGAGTTTCTAGGCTTTTCCCTTAGTAATCTCTTACACCGAGAAAAGAAAGATAAGGCTTAGCAAAACTCTGCTGAACACTGTGATTTACTAGTACTGCATGAGAAATTATAATAAAATTTAAACTTTATCACTAATTACTGTATACTATATTATATAACATAGTATAAATATAGAGGTAGAAATCTGCCATAGAATAAATTAAGTAAAATCTATCTGTTGGTCTATCTATTCACCTAAATGTTATCAATTACTATGTAAAGTTTTCATTTAAATAAATTCAACTGTGTATTATGTTTATTTTATAATGTATATAGCAAACTGCCTTGACTTTGCAAGGATAAACATGCCATACATTGACATTATGTTCTGTCTATAAATAGAGGCTAATGACTCTATTTACACACAACATAATATCAATCTGGTCAATTGAACATCTGTTTGCTATGCATGAAGATTAAGGCAAACTCCTCGCTTTGGGAGAGGCCTGTGTCGCATAGTGAACTACAAGCTGTTAAAGATCAATTATAAAAGTAAAGATCAAAAACACGAAAGTAATATTTTTTATTTAACTAACAACTCATAAACTATGAATTTGCAATATCTGATAATAATATTACTAGATATGAAAATAGTACATTTAATTTAAAACATTTTGAAATGAGGAAATGGAGTCATAAATTGACAGCTTATTTAATTTAAAATATTTTTACTACAACAAAACTCTGTGAAGGTAGATGGAATATTAAGTAAGTTTTCGAGGTAAAAAACTTATGCTTTAATGTTTTATTATATCTATAACAGTGTCAGAAAACAGTAAATTTGTTGTATTCTTTCCACTATACAGTTTTAGGTACATACTAGCTGTTACCCACAACTTGTGTTAGAAATAAAACATAATTTATATAACTTTATTAAAACTCTTCACAGCAACTCTTAATATTTGGTTACCTTTTACCAAATATTAAGAGTTCCTTAATTATTCCTTCAAAGTTCTGAGAAAAATTGGTTCAGTTGATTATGATAGGACATTATTAGCAAAGACAAACAGATTAACCAAATCCAAAGTTTCCATAAACTTATTTATGCACTGCTGAACATGGAACTTCTCCAAGAACCCACCAGCAAAAGCCAGTATGCATTTCTTGACTGGTTTCTCTCCTACAGTTGGTGAAGTGTACAGTTGGTAATTTCTCCTACAGTTGGTGAAGTGGTTTATGAGTTTACTTATTACAAACAAACAAACAGACACAACACCCTTTGTAATATCAGTGTAGATATATAGATGTTGGCAGTTACTTTAAAAACTATATGAAACACTAACTTAAAAATTATAAAAAAAAGCAAGTAATATTATATTTACCTTGGGATTTAATGTATTATTTTCTGTCAAACCTCTTACTTGTAAACTTTCAGCAGTCTTTAGGAACATAGGTAGCATATTTTGGCCAACATTAACTTCACCCTGAAATGAGAATAAAATATGTAATTACAATTAAAGTAAACTAGTATAATTAATCAACTACAAAATAAAAATGAATTTAAAGGAAAAGTAATCAAATTACCTTATACATAAAATCCAAGAGTGACTTCATCTCTGATAACCGGACATCTTTTAGGAATATTATAGGGTGTGGATGAGAGTTTTGCATGAATATGCTTTCAAAATATGGAGAACATGCTGAGAGAATTGTTTGGTGTGCCTGTAACAAAATAAAACACAGAGGTACAGACTAGTCCAAAATTTAAACAAAATAATGCAATGTTAAGTGAAGGCCTTTTCTTTTATGTTCATTGTGTAGTACTGAGTACCATTTCTGGAACTCCATTATTATTTAAATTAGATCTACTGAGGTATTTGTCTCTTCTTAAATATTGCTATTTAGAAGTTACTTCCTAGTCAATAAAAGTTTGAAGACCGATTTACCAAACAAGTTACTTTGAGAGTTTTGAAACATTATTATTATAAATTTGCATCTTTATGCATTTTCAATTTTATTGAGATTTATTATACGAAAGCTACAAATTAATTTGGTTTTCTATACCCTAAAGCCAGACAAACTAGTGCTATTAAAATTAGAAAGTTAAAGACATGCAGTTCTTCTGCAGACTGCCTAACATACAGGCAGTGAATAACACTGTCGACCTACAAAGTAAATTGCATTTTATTAGCATAAAACTTTAAACTTTCAAAATGTTTGAATTTTAATGCATTGTAGGAACATAATTCCACACAGAGTTTCTTGTGATAAAAATATATTAATAATTGAAGAAATTATGTATTTAAAATAAAATTCATAAATTCATATGGCTCTGACATATAAATAACAGTTAATGATTAATGAAACAAAAAATAATACTAATTTTTCTTCTTTCAGATGCATGAAATATGATCAAATTTCTACTAAGATTGTGTCTTAGATAGTCAAATAACTTAAAGTATTAAAAATAAGTGTAGGTTATGTTTCAAAAAGATTTGTGTGTAACCATACACTTCCTAAGTACTTATTTTTTTTACAATTATTCACTTTAATATTTTTAGTTATTCTACTCTACTACATACTACCTATGCCTTTTATGTAACTGACATCCAAGACTAAGATGACAAAAACAATTTGAGTAAGAATAACCTTGTGGAATTAGCAAATATTTGAAAATATATTCAATGTGGTCTGCCTTGATTTAATAGCTTATGTGAAGGCAAAATTAGAGAAGATTAGGATGTTATAAACCTCCAAAAAACTCCTTATTGCACACTCTATTAGCTTATTAATAAATTATTGTATGACTATAAAACAAGGAGACATTTCCTTGATTCATATTAATTAATTAACAACTTAAATGAAAACTGTACTTCTATACTCAAGCATTATATTGTCTCTTACTCAATATTGTTTACTATTGTATGCAATTTGTTATGACATAATAAACAGCTGATCTAACATATCAACATATATTTTATTCATTTATACAATTGCATGTATCAATATGTCAATAGTAAATATTTGTATGAGGTATCTTTAAAAACTCCCTAAACTTTTAAGCACTTTAACTAGTACAAACTTAAGTGTAGAAAAAACCTAATGAAATAAAGGTATTGCAACATAAGGTGCAAATGCTAAAGACAATTTACTTATGATTTTTTAAAAATTCAATAAAAAAAGATAATTTTAAAGTAAATAAAGAAGCCCTCTAAAGCTGAACAAGACACATTTATGGCTCAGTTTTGATATTTTCACAATTACCTTCACTGTCTCCCCATCACAGGCAAGTGTGACATCGCAGAGTGCCTCACGCTGGAGCAGGCTTGCAAGCACATCAGTCAGATTGGTTGGATGGTTGTTCCAGCGCAAACAGAATTGCTGGTCCATTGTAGGTGCTAATGTCAGTGACCGTGCTGTGAATGATCACATTAAATACTTAACATATGCACATTGTAACCATCAAAAACGCATCAGAGTATAATTCAAAATTTAGAAACAGCTGAAATCTAAAAATACTTGCATCATAAAGTTTGTCAATACATAAATCCTTTGGGTAATTATACACGTGCGTTGTTTATCAAATATACATTAAAGACACTATGTGCAAAAAATTACGGCCATAGGGCTTAGATAGTAGAGCGCAGAGATAAGTGACATCAGCGGCTCGAATTAATAGGGGCCGCGGGCAGCGAGCTTACTGTACTCAACATTGACAGTTAGCCCGCCGACACATATCTACTTGTTGCATGCTCCAAGCGAGACCCCTACATTATGTAATTTAGCTCCAGAAGACACACGGCGGGGCCACCGACCCTACGGGACCCGAAAACCACTAGCCGCCTCTATAAAACGAGTTTAGAAAAGTAGTACCGCTGGCCAAAAAAATCGCAACATGCTGACACCGTTATAATCGCCAAGTTGGATGTGCCAGTTGCTAATCAAACGCGTGGTTTCAGAAAATTGTAGATGCACCATTATTGCTGTGGTCACAGTACATCCCGCGTGCCTCGAAATTGTCGATTGAAGGACGAACGGAATTTCTAAACGCGTAGTTGTGTCAACTTTGGCTATTCGTAGCGCCATTTGCCGATCCCGTATCTCAGAATCTTAAAATTATCAATCAACAACGAAATTTTTCCTAACACACAATTAGTTCACAAACACAAATCAAATTAAACTTTCAGATTCACAAAGTCAATAATTCCTAACTCACCATTTGCAAAATTTTTGCCATCACAAACGCCACCCGACCCCTACCTTGCACTGTCTTTTTGACCACACACACATCTCGATTTCCGTGTTCACTCACGGCACCTCACGGCCTTCGGAATATCTTTCACATCATAATCGGCCAGTATTCGCAATGCGAACTTCATACGTTTCCAAGCGAAGCGCTAAATTCAAATTTTGCAATTCTAGTCAAGGGTTATATATGGCTCTTCGTAATATGTAACCTTATATATTAATTTTAAGTAAATATAAGGCTTATTTCTTTATTTCGAAGCTACAATAACAATTAGAAAATAAGAGAAATGTGAATAAAACTTTTTTTTTAATCCATAGATTCTGAATTGAGGTTAGATGTACAAAATTAAACTGAGATTGAGACAAAATTCTAATAAAAATGTAAATATTTGGTCAAAATCATAGCAATCTATTTTAATTTCAATTAGGATAATTATTGAAAAAAGAAAAAAAACCAAGTTATAGTTTAATAACATTGGCCTTGACATTTATGTTATCACAAATTCGCACATCTTTTCCTACTAGCGCCATCTACCTAACCTTCTAGTACTTACAAAATTATTCCCTTGTTTTTGCAATATCTTGAAAAGATGGCGCTTTAAATACTTGCACGTGCGAATTGTTTCGTCATAGGACAACGACCCCTCGATGTACAACATTTTTCTTGTCTAGTTCATTTGTTTTTTCTACATCATGATATTACACATTCTTAAATTAATAATCATGTCGTTTAAAAGTGTAGGTGGGAAGAATAAAAGTAGGTATATTATAGTTATCTACCTACCTATATTATTTCTCATTCTGCGATCTAATTTCATACCTACGTTAGACTAGACATCCCGTTAATTCCTGTATTGCATAATGAGAGAAACATGTTTGTGATTTGACATAATTTTATGCCTCTTTTCTTTATCTTTACCTACCTACCTACTAAAGACTTCAATATCATAATTATTATTTAACTTCAGATCTTATAATCAATTATGTATAGGAACTACTTATTTGTTATTCTATACTTTCATTTATTAAAGATACCTAAATTAATAGTTTTAATATACTGTTAGTATTATAAGTATTGTGAGGTTTGCTTCAATAAAAGATACCTACTTACCTATCGTGCGTGCCAATTTAGAAGTGTGTAACGAATTTGGCGCCTAGATAGCACGAGACGATCGACCTCATAATCATGAGTGGGTTATTGAACTTGGCAATAAATAGGTGACTTAGGTCTTATATTCTTCTATAGAATATTGTTCTCAATAATTAAAAGCTTGTGTAGGTAAAAAAGTGCGGAGGACAAAACGAAATATCAATATGAATAACCTAATTCATAAACTGTTCAGTGTTAATTATAAACTACCTACCTCACCTACTACTCTATTGTAAATGAATAAGAATATAGTATATATTATATCTATATATAATTTGTCTCTAGTTATTCTCGTAAAAAAACACATATGTAAATTTCGATTACAAACGTATTGATAATAAAGTTAATAGATTATCGGAAAACCGAGATTTGGGTGTCCATCTTGATAAAAACTTTTGTTGTCCTCTCATTTTGAAAAGATATTTGGAAAAGCTTATAGTATGTTAGGTTTCTTATTTCGACAAAACAATGACTACAAAAACCCATAAAGTTTATTAATATTGTATAATTCATTCGTAAGATCACATTTAGAATATTTCTCGACTGTTTGGAATCACCAATACGCTATTTATGGTATATAGACTGTTGAAAACATTCTTTGAAAACAATTTATGAAAAGAAGACAGACAAATACGTTTTAGTATCTTTTTCTCCAAATGCCATCCTCGCTTGAACGTGGTGGGCCCTGCTGGCTAACAAACGAGCCGGCCGATAAGTAGCGAAAAATCCATACGAATTTGAAACATATTGAAAAATGTATTCTAGCTTTAGCTTTGATTAGCTAAGTTCCCTTTTAGCAAAGGACTTAAATCGATAAATGAAAAGAAGAAGGTACCTATATTTCTTCATTGTAAATCAACGGTATCTTCGATTTGTTTTAGAATACACGGGGACATTACCTACATACGTTTTGTATATGTGTGCTGTTTCTAAGCTATTCAAGTTTCCACTGGAACCGACCTTAGTTTTATACGGGTTCTAAAATAATAATGAGAGCGATGTGAACAGTGCGACTTCTACCTGTCCATAACAACTAATGTACTATTATTGGCAGCAACTGTTAACTCTTCACGTGTCATAACTTTGAAACAATTATCTTGTGAGATTTATGACATTAGAAGGAAACAATGATTCGTCAAATGATTGAAAATGAGGTGTTGAAATGACGATAAAGCGTTAGACTTGTCTAAGTAAGTAGAGGTAATATTAGTAATTGACTGGAAAATACGTTTAACTTTCTCATTTGGTAGTAAAGGGTAATAGACGTAATATAGGGACCTTCTACTGCATTATTCATGTATCTTCTGTAAGTTTGCTTGTATAAGATGCCTGTCTGTTTACTTGGTAACTTGAATACCTACCTATGACTAAGCGCAGTACACTTATCCATTTTGTGTGATTGGTATGACACTTGTGTTTACCGTGTACGTCTTTCGCATGTTGCGATGAAATATAACTCGACTCTCGAGCTTCTACCTGACCTGAGTTGACCATCATACAAAGAGAATAATTCGAACTACATGTGATATTAGGTATAACACATTCTAAAAGTCAGTATCTATAACATGACTATCTAAAGGAGGACCTCAGTGAGACACTATTAAACTTGCACTAGTTTCTACTTCATTTTTAATAAATATAATTTTTAAATAGCTTAAAATAGTAGTCCTGTGTGTATCCCTGTTCGCTCTTATAATTTATTACATTGGCTCTATGTTCCAATCACAATATCCAATACATCTCTCGCCTGTAATCCCTCATATGATAAAAAAAATTCCTTTACCTCCAGTTGTTTATAGGCACAGTTATTTTTCGTTGTCTTAGAATTGTACAGCATTAAACTGAGTCAGCACAATGTGCAAATATTTGCTATTAGTCCCAATAAATTCTATGAGATACGGAACCTTCTGCGCGAAAAGAGTTAAAATCTCACCTGAACGGTTTATCTTAATACTAATATATAAAACTATTTCTTATATATAAAGTCAAAGAAATTCCATGCATTTTGACGGAACTTTTCTTTAAGTTTCTAGTACTCTACTGAATCTAGGCAGACAAAATTTGTGTCCACACGCGTGCAGCTGCTAGTTTTTCTCATTAAAAAATAGCATAGAAATTTAACCCTTAAATACCTGAAGTTTTAAATTTGATACCGAGGTTATAAATCGCATTGGGCACCTACAATCGATTTTATTTTAATATTAGGCTGTTTACATGTAACCTTTGACTGATAATCTTCAAGTTAGAAAACAAAAACAAACGTAAAGTGTCGAAAGATGACAAACAATATGACATTTCGGTTTCCCGCCGCATTGAATGGGTGACATAGTTTTACAAAAAGTTTCGCTTATTAATTTCTTTGATTTTTAAAATTTTTTTGTAAATTAAAAAGACTTGTGCGATAGGTGAGTATCTTATTTTTATTATGATTTATATTTTTTTCTTACACCTGCTTTGCTTGAAGAAAAACTTGATGTTTTTGTAAGTATCAATTTTGATACTACAGGCATTCTGGGCTGTTTGAATCCGCCTTACTTACCTACCTGTTTTGGTTCAATTTCTGACTGATTTTAGTATTGTTTCATGTTTATACGCTTGGTTTGGTGTTGGATTGAATGTGCTTAGCCTTTACTTAACTGTATATTATAATTGAAAATGAAGCCGGACGATATTGAGGCTATGTTACGGATGCTAGAAAATGGTGAAAATTCTGAGGATGAGGCCAGTTAAAATGAAGATGATATTGATCTTTGTTGAGAAATTATTAAAATTCCTTGTAGAAGAATCAAACAAGTATCCGATACAAAAAAATCCTAACTTCACAGAAGTTGTGACTCTCTTAAATTACGTAAATTTTTGGCATTCTTATTTTCACAAGTGTTTATCATTATCTGAGCGTGAGATCGTACTGGTCGAATAAATCAAAATTTGAACCAATTGCCCGGACCATGAATCGGAACAGGTTTGATAAGATTAGACAAATTTTTCACATGAATGATGACAATAAACACTTGCCACCTGATCATACTCAACACGACAGACTGCACAAGGTTCGCCCAGTATTAGACCACTTGAATAAAAGATTCGTTACTGGACCTTTTGACCATCGGCTATCACTGGACTAGCAAATGTGTGCCACCAAAATACAACATTTTATGAAGCAATATTTGCCCAACAAACCCCACAAGTGGGGATTGAAATGATATGTGCTGTGCAGCCTTTCGGGTTACGCATATAGTTTTGAGGTATACTCAGGAGCTAAGAATGTTGAGAGATTACCACACGAACCGGATTTAGGAGTGGTATCGAATACAGTCGTTCGATTGCTAAGACCAATACCAAGGAATGTTAACAATATCCTATATTTCGACAATTTTTATACCAATATTCCTTTATTACATTACCTAACCAAAGAAGGTATTTACTGTCTTGGTACCGTCCAGAGGAACAGACTGGGCAAGACTTGCAAGTTGCAACATAAAAGTTTTGAAGTCCATAGTAACAAGAGGAGCCTATCATGAAAATATTGCTACCTTTGAAGGTATGGATTTCTCGGCAACAAGTTGGAAGGACAATAAGCAAGTGCTATTGCTTTCCACTTATGTTAGTTGCGAACCAGCAGAGCTATAACCCGCTACGACAAAAAATAAAACGTAAAACATATTCAAGTACCTTGTCCTCGCGTAATCAAGGAATATAACGCCCACATGGGGGGCGTTGACCTGATGGACAGCTTCATTGGGCGATACCATATACCCATAAAATCTAGAAAGTGGACAATGAGGTTGTTCTATCATCTACTTGATATTACAATAATCAACTCTTGGGTACTCTACAAAAACGTTAACGTCAAAAGAGGAACACCCCAGAAGGACATACTGAAGTTAGGTGACTTCAGAACAGAGCTTGCTGACACCTTATGTCAGTATCAAAATCGACCTGATAATAAACGTGGAAGGCCAAGTACAAGTCGAAAAGATGATGATGTTGAACCACCCTCCAAAAGATCACGGTCTTGTGTCCAGGTCTTACCCTCAACTGACATACGTTATGATCGAGTGGGACATGAAAAGTTTTATGGACTCAAGAAATAAATGTAAATATCAAAATTGTCGAAAGCTTACTTCATGGTTATGTAAAAATTAAAATTTTCCTTATGTGATAATAAGAAAAATCCCTGTTTTGCATTATTTCATTATTAAATAAATTTTAATATTTTGATTACCGTGATGCCTAAAGTATCAAAAATGATACCAAATCTTTTTTTCAAAATAAATATATAAAAATATCGTTTTAATTTATTTTACTATTTTTCCTCATTAGTAAACACAGTAAAGGGTACATTTATATATTTTTAAATTTGATTTAAAAAATCAGGCTTTTAAGGGTTAAAGCTATTTTAATCGTGTTAAAATTATCAACTCAATCATTCAACGATGATCATCATTCAGCAGCCTATTAATGTCCCAAATACTGAGCATTGATGGGAAGTGTCCGCCAGAGTTTATGGAGTAACTTTTCCAGGCTCTAGCACAGATTATTTAATACGTAAATTCTGTTTGTGTGAATCCTGTTGCCTCTATTTGTATGAAGCCTTTTGTGTGAATGTTGAAATTAAAGATTTGCACCACCCCTGTTAGTCCAACCATGAGTATTATAGAAGGCAACTAATGACAAATTGTGAATAACTAAAACTAGTGATAAAACATCTTTGTATATTGCATGCTAAGACGTTTTGTATGCGAAGTATCAATAAAGCAGTGATGGGATAATAACCTGCCATGTTTTGTTGCAGTAACATATATTTTTATGTAAAGAGAGGGTGCTGTACCTGTTAACAAATAATAATTATGTTCGTTAATTGTTTCAATGCTTCTAGCATTGACCTAACAAATGAGGCATTAGATGAGTCTTTGTTAGTTAATTGTAGTTGTTATAGTAGTAAGAGTCCGCCATGGTAACTACTGTGCGGAGTGATACTTATTATATACATACAAACTCTGTGTAATATAGTACAATAATTATGTTTTAATGATTTAAATAATTGTCTTATTATTTGTTATTTTTTTTGTTTAGTTGTTTGCTGTCGGTTGCACATGTGTAAATATTCTTAGCTAGACACTTAATAAAAACCTCTGCATTCATTACCTTCGTGATGAGAGTGGCTGAGCATGTCACTCGGTAATGTAATGCAGTGCAAATGAGTCAATCTCCACGGGGCTGGGTGGTCACACAGTGCCATTAGGAAATCGATTCGTTCTCAACCCTATCGACATCTCCGTTAAACCATTTTGATTATCCGGATAATGGAGAAGGAGAATTTAATTAATTACTACGTTTGTTGTTAAATTATAGAATTTATCCATACAAACACTATCTGTTTGCAGAAATTTAATTTAAGATCCATTAGGTATTAATATTTATTTAAATTTGACACTATTATTCTTATCAAAAGAACTATAATACACACACATGCCAAGGCAATTTGCCAAATATATATTTACTAAAGTTTTGTAGTTATTTTTGGGCATTTCCTTGTATATTTATATTGTATATTTCAAAGGTATTCTGTGCTCATAATGTCAACTGCAATCTAATAATGACGTGAGAGGAAAGTCGTCACAACCGCACTTAGTTTTCCAATCTAAACAATAGAAATTCTACGGGTGCGCGGCCCGCGGGACGTCGATCCATTTCTATGTAAATTATGATTCAAATAACACCGACTTGCGTTCATCAGGCGATCGTGACACGCGGGATGTTAAGGCCTCTATTTTTCTTGCAACTTGTTTGTACCCTTGCTATTTTTTCAGATAATGAAATTTTTAATAGATGCCATTAAGAATTTTATTTTGAAAGTATGTACGTTCTGCAACTAAATATCCACTAAATCAATGAATAGTATCTGTGCGCATGAAACATTGTAGAATTAGTAATATCTGACGTCACCGATTATCAGGATTCCTTCTATATAAAGATACGCCGAGATAGATGAGAGAAAACAAAAAAACTAGATTTAAACAAAATTTTAAGAAACTCTTAACTAAGATTATTAAAAATCTGCTCATCACATCGAATTTTATACGGTTGTTGTTCTCTTTTCTTAATTATATTGCAACTGCGCACTGTTTTTTCAAAATAACTCATCTATGAGAATATTATGAATCCGATAGGTGAAGCGAGCCTGGCTTCTACTTCGTTCTTATCTAGTTTTCTAGAGTGGACCATTTTGATATTAATTTTGGGCTAGGCGCTTACCAAGCAATGTTTTGTTTTACTTGTAAATTGTAATTAATAATGTTTCCTGTGCTCATTGTATACTTAAGTTCCCATTCGGTGTAATGTGCAGATTTTTTGTAAGAAAATGTTACAAATACTAACCATTGTGTCCAGTGAATACTAAAATTCCATTCGCAGTAGCAAATCTCGCATAGCGCATAATATACACACATCACGGAGGTTTTGTTGTGACACCTGGATACTTTATCCATCTTCCAGTCTTCTTCTGCGACAGGCCCTGTGGTACCTATATATTTCGTGATAACAAAAGTTCGCTAAGCTTCTTTTTCTATTTCTAACTTTGACGAAGGAAATATATAATGTTTTGTTTTCTGTGTATTTCAATAAACGGTTATATGGACTATGGTATTAAAGCTTGTTTGCATTGATGTTGTAACTGATATTTTAAGTTTCTTACGTTAAACTGTTCTTAATTTCTTGAATTTGATTATTAGTTGCCACGATTGTATTTCTTGTGAAATAATTTGTGTTTTGTTTACCTAAGGTAACGGAAAACCTTTGAAATTAATCGATAGTGTAAAAATCATAAAGACTATATTCAAGCTTAAAACTGTGGCATGGTATAATGCCCTTAAAGCATGTAATGCAGTGCGGTGCCGCTAACGGTGAGCGCTTCATTTAAATTTCATTAAGTGTAAACATCCCCGTCCATGTAGTTAACAAGAGTTTGACACGGAAGAGAGGAGCTACTGAAAAAATATCGTCTGAAAAGGCTTACAACATGTTGGTACCTGGGTTACCGTTTGTCAATTCTAAAGTACCAGTTGAGGAGTCACTTAATTTTAGGCCCGTATTACATTACCATACATCTATGACTCAGAGACAAATGATAATGTAATACCAATATATAATTATATATAATTCATTTTACTTCATTGATTGTACGCTGAAACATATGATCATATTTAAGATCGTAATATATATTATCTCATAAATATGGCAATGTATTACGGGCCTTAGTGAGTTTGGCAGTCGAATAATGACATTATAACGAGGAGCCTTACTCTGAATGAACTGATACCACTGTTTTTAGAGATGGCGTTTTCATTAATTTTAATGAATAATTATTTTAATTTATTTGTGTAAAATTTATTTCCCGTGTGGCTGTCGCAAATAAAGAATAGCGCCTATCCTATCTGACCATGGGCGCCGTAGAAGGCGACTAATAGCCAAAAACTGTTTGGTCTGTACTTAATACCATTAGTAGAGGGATAAGAAAATCTGTCATTCCGTCTCTTCATCGGGTGTCGTAAAAATAGACTACGGTAAAACTCCCTCATGTACAAAACTATGGTTCCCAGTCCCCGGTGGCCTCGCTAATCCTGACTATGATGGAAGCCATGATAACGGCGGAGTAGGGGGAGGGAAGCACCTACCTCGCCCACACCCTGACGAGTTGATAGTGGATAGCGGTTTGGAGTAGGGAAATGGCACCATGACGACTAAGCGACAGTTGTTCAGTGATGTCTCTGTGATCACAAGAGTGAAAACCGGCAGTGAGCACCGAACGGTAAGTTGCACACTGAACCTTAACATTAGGCTCGAACGATCTAGTCTGATGAAGTCCACACTCTGTCCACCTCATTTCCTAATACAAAACCCCTAGAGCTTTCAGCTCGAATTATATAACCGCTTTCAGTTCCTAGAAGATTGCGTTACAGTGAACGATACGAATATAGCAGGCTAGTGGAAACTTTCCATGAGGTAGGAGCTAAGTTTTGCAGGACCCGCCGCACGAACAAGCCATAGAAACCATAAGCGAACACTATACATTTGAAATGAAACTATTATTTACGGATTTTATCACGTTTAATTTTTGTTTCATATTCCTGACGTTTCGAGTGTTTTACAGCATCCGTGGTCACGGGGGGACAGACCGCCGGAAAAAAATATTATCAATTCATAATAAAAATAACTTAATATCAGTTTATATATTTTTTTAATGGAGGAATTAAACAAGCTTACAGTCCGAGATTGATCACAGAAAAAGAGACGAGGATGGTACCTACCTAGATGGCTCCTAAGCAGAAATGGTGCCTACTATCCACTTTTTTTTTTTTTTTTTTTTATAGAAGAAGGGGGCAAACGAGCGTGCGGCTCACCTGATGGTAAGTGATCACCGACGCCCACGAACATCCACAACACCAGAGGAGCTACAGATGCGCTGCCGGCCTTTAAGGAAGGAATAAGCTCTTTTCTTGAAGGTCCCTAAGTCGTAACTATTCGGAAATACTGCTGGCGACAGCTGATTCCACAAAGTCGAAGTGCGTGGCAGAAAACTTCGATTAAAACGCACTGTGGTGGAATGCCAACCATCTAGGTGGTATCGATGGAACTTCGAATTCAGTCGCGATGTACGATGGTGAAACTCAGCAGCTGGGATCAATCCGAACAGTTCCTCAGAACATTCCCCGTGGAAAATTTTGTAAAAATGCAAAGAGAAGCAACATCTCTTCGCAAGGCCAAAGGATCAAGCCGATCAGAGAGCTTGGTCGCCGACAATTCGAGCCGCTCGACGTTGGATGCGGTCAAATGGAAGGAGTTGATACTGGGGTGCTCCTGCCCAGAGATGAGAACAGTATTCCATGTGGGGCCGAACTTGCGCCTTATAAAGTTGCAAACGGTGGACCGGCATGAAATACTGTCCCGCTCTACAGAGCACACCAAGCTTTTGGAGGCCAATTTGGCCTTTCCTCCAAGTGACCACGGAACTGAACGTCGCTCGATATGTCAACGCCAAGGATTCTGATACTGGCTGAGGCAATAAGGGAATGTTCTCAAAAGAGGAGAAACGACAAAGGATTCTTTTAGCGGTGAACGCGCAAACCTGTGTCTTTTGGGGTTGAATAGGACCAAATTACGTCGACCCCAATCCGAGACTTTGAATAACAAGGTCTCGACTTCAGACACAAGTTTGTTCCGGCACTCGTCGACGTGTTCCCGAGAAATATTCGCACGGCCTGTATATAGGGCATCACCCGTGCTGTCGTCTGCATAGCAATGAATGCTACTGATTTGTAGCATGTCGTTGATATGCAGAAGGAACAGAGTGGGAGATAGCACACAGCCTTGTGGAACACCAGCATTCACGGGTTTGGGGTCCGAGCATGCACCGTCGACAACAACCTTGATGCTCCGATCCGTGAGGAAGCTGGTGACCCAGTTGCACAATCTCTCAGGAACCCCGTAAGATGAAAGCTTTGAAAGAAGCGCTTTATGCCAAACCCTATCAAATGCTTTCGCTACGTCCAGACTAACCGCCAAAGCCTCCCCCTTAGACTCAACTGCTTCTGCCCATCGGTGAGTCAGGTAAACTAGAAGATCACCAGCTGATCGTCCGCGACGGAAACCGTACTGTCGGTCACTGATCAGCTGGTGTTCCTCCAGGTACCTCAGGAGCTGGGTGTTGATGAGTGACTCCATTATTTTAGATAACAAGGGGGTGATGGCAATAGGCCTGTAGTTGGACGGATCAGAGCGGTCGCCTTTTTGGGTATTGGATGCACAAATGCTGTCTTCAAGATTCCGGGACGACGCCTGAAGAGTAGGAGTGCCGGAAAAGACGCGTGAGAACCGGTGCCAACTCAGGGGCACACATCCTCAGCACAATTGGAGGATTCCGTCCGGCCCACTCGACTTATGAATGTCCAGGAGCGGAGTGCCTTTCGCACTGAGCTCTGCAGAAACTGAATTTCCGGCATGGAGCACTTACACCACGGGATGGTAGGTGGAGAGTTTCCCCGGTCATCAAGAGTCGAGTTGGATGCAAAAAGAGAGCCCAAGAGATCGGCTTTCTCTTTTGCAGTATGGGCCAGCGAATCATCCTCCTTGTGTAGAGATGGGAGAGATGGCTGACAGAAATTCCCCTGGACGGCCTTGGCGAGAGACCAGAATGCGCGGGATCCCGATGGGAGGCGAACTAGTCTCTCGCCAATTCTGCCAATGTGCTTTAACTTTGCCGCAGCGATAACTCTTTTGAAGGACCTGGAGGCAGAGTTGTACTCGTTTTTAAGAGCACTGGTTTTTGCATCCCGAGACGCCGATGCATCGGCCCAGGCCTGGTAGCACTTCCGCTTTCGGCGTGACGCTATTTTGCAGGTGCGACCAAACCAAGGCTGGGATTTACCTCCGACAGGCACTGCAGAGAACGGAATAAAAAGTTCCATTCCTGAAGTACCACATCGGTGACAGAATCTGCAACGACGTTGGGATCATCCAGCGAGAAGCAAACCTGCCCCCATGGGTAGGAAGCAAAGAAAGACCGCATTCCATCCCAATCTGCCGACCTATAGTGCCACACACGGCGAAACCCCGCAGATCGCGTTCGGGATCGGCGCGCGATAAACACTACACTCCGGATCAGACAGTGGTCCGACGAGCCAAGAGGGCATCGACTGAGACCAAATATCCGTCCGGGTGTGAGGTCAGCAAAGGTCCAACAGGGAAGGTGTATGACCTTCCACGTCTGGGATCCGCGTCGGCGAGGTTACCAGTTGTGTCTGGCCATATGCTAATGCAAAGTCGTGAACAGATCTCCCGCATGATCGGTTATGCGAGAACCGAGCCAATCGGTGTGGTGGGCATTAAAATCGCCGAGAATCACGATCTCTGCGGATGGGATCTGTTGTAGCACGGAATCTGTAGCCATTTGGATGTGGTCGATGAGTCGGTCAGTTACGGTATTACCGCTATGGGACCTGTAAAGGCACGCATAGACGCGCGGATGGTTGTCGCTGTCGATGCGCAGCCAAAGGGTAGAAAGGTCCAAACCTTCAAGACTACCGAGGCGTCGAGAACAGATATCATCTCTGACGTATACGCAGACTCCGGCACGGGGCACAAAGGAGTGTTCCAGTTTGTACCCCGGGTAATGGAGATAAGAGGTATCAGCCGGAGACGATATCTGAGTCTCTGTAAGAAAAAGCAAGGCCGGCTTCGCCGTTTCAAGATGGTAATGAACGGCGCTAAGGTTCGAGTGGAGTCCCCTGATATTGCAGAAATCCACGGCGAGCGCGGTAGGGGATGCCATAGTTTCTTTGCTGCGTTTGCCTCGAGTAGGAAAGAAAGAGAGCGGAATATTGCCCCCCCCAGAATACGCGGGGCAGACTGAGCATCCACGATTAGGTAGCGTAGGAAAGCCTGAACGTGGATGCTCAGTGAGGGATTCTCCAGGACCGTAGGTACTGGTACCCTCCTGGGGTAGCTCAAAATTATATACCGCTACCATATTTGGGGAGGGGGGAGGGGGGAGAGGGCCTCCGGTTACCTCACTCACCGCACGAAACGCAGAAGCACAAGATGCCTCTACTTCACGCCGGTATTCTGCGAGGCCGTGGTACTTATCCGGACGAGCCGGCCCATTCCTGCGACAGCAAAAGCCGCCGCTTGGCTCTACCACGATAACCACTTTTCCAGCACAGTAAGTAATTCGCCTTCATTATCATTATCTGTCACTGCCTGATACTTCTCGAAATGGACAACACTCTTTTTTGGACATTCCAGTACAAAAAAGCGCAAGTACATCGAAATAATACATTTCTTGGAAGTTTTACCTTGTTCTATACCTTGTACATTTTTTTTTATATCCTTTCACATTTTTGCAGGAATATTATTAAAATAATCATTTAAACATGGTCAGGAATTCGGCACCCAAATGTGTCCAAAATACCTGATGTTATTTTTAGAACGGTCGTACCGTTAGGTTAAAATATCTGTAAGGTCGTTAATATAAGTAAAATGTTTGCGTATTTTTGAACTTAGTTCTTGACTTTAATCTTAAGCGGAGAATTTATTTTTATTAACATAGCTTTATTATAACTAGTAGTAACTAGCAACTTATCATAATTAAAGTTAGTTTTTTCTGAATAAAAATTTGGAATGCGATTATTATTTAAGAAATATTATATTTCACCTGGATTGTTAAATTAGTTTATTTGTCGGTGTCAAAGAAAACAGAGACGCATTGAATGCTTCGGACAAATTCATACAAAGGGTCATTTATTTTTAAGAGCATCAGTACTTTATTTTTGTGGACACACCAACAATTCCGATGTCGAAGACCATAAGAGATCGGGGCGACCCCGTGCTGTAAGGACTCTACGGACTGTCAAAGCCACAATTTGGCGATAAGGAAACAAAAAATGAAGTGAAAATTCTCACGAAGTCTCTGGAGCTTAATAAAGTAGGTTAATCAAAACGCTTACTGTTGTATCGGACGCTGGATATCGTAGACACAAAAATGTGCTATTTAACGATGGAAACATTTTAAGATTGAATAGCACTACAAAAAACAAATTAACAAAGCGAGCTTGTTGGAGAAGTTCAATGTAGTCATCAACCTGCATCAATTATGGTTTGGTGAAGGGACACCCTTCCAAGGAGTTACGAAGGACATTTTTATGAATAAAGAGTATTTATAATAATGATACTTTTCAAAAATGTACCGTGAATTAAAGACTGCTCCTCACTCAGTGGTCACATGGCTCAAACCAGGCTCGAGAAAAATGTTCCAGTCTTCATAAGAGCTGAAGACTGGCCCTCGTCCAGGAATGGTCTGAACCCGTTGGAGTCCAAATTATGTACAGTACCCGAGGAAATGACCTGCTCAAAACGCTACTTCCACATTGAGTTTGTTAAGAAATCTTTAGAGCTGGCGGTGGCTAAATGCTCCACGAAGACAAATTATTAGATCATAGATTCATGGCCAGAAAGATAAAAGGTCTGTAAGAAAGCCGAAGGCAGCCACTTTGTTAAAATTGTTTTAAATAATCACAATGACTTCGATAAATAGGGTACACATAGTTATTATTATTACACTGTTTCTTTTAGAAAGAAAGAGCATTTTAATGTGTTGTAAATTAATATTTCTTAATAACATCGATGTATATATATACCATTATTATGAGCTACAATAGCACACTACTTTGTTAAATTTCTGTTTATTTCCTTTTAACTTTCCCTATTTTCAGTTAAAATAACAATGAAATTTAGCAGTTTTTTTCCAAAAATGCTTTTATGCTATGGGATTATTCCATAGTAGTTTTATATGGTTTCAGAACTCGCTTTATTCAGTACCTAGCCATGATGAAAATTTTCACAACAATCCGCGATTGTTATTTACGTAAACAATTAATTTTAAAATAAGAGATTTTTTTTAATATTTTTATAAATTTATTTGGCTATTATAAATACTACAAATAAAGTATACAAGCGCTGTACGATTTTAACCAACAAATCGAGAGTATGCAAACATATTTCTTTGTTGAGTTTGTGTGACAACTATTTTGGCAAACTAAGTGTGGGGGAGAATGAAATAATTATAAAACAATATTAGCAAAACTTTAGGTTAGTTTTAAACTTGGTATCTGGTGTGTAAATTATTGGTAGTGTAGTATGCAGAAACAAATAATTAAAAAAAATATTCGCTTTGCAGTCTGCTACTTTCGCAAGCACCTGTAAAGAGAAAAAAATAAAGGTTATTTACGAAACTTAAAAATTAGTTAAGATTATTATAAAATAACAGATGGATAATATGCAAGTAGAAACTATAATATAGTATAATATAATGTAGTATTGTCTACCAAGTCGTGGGGGTAATTTAATTGCACATGAACAAACTCCCAGACAATTATTTCCTAATCATATTTAGTTGATACGAGTAGAGAAGCGTGATATGAGTTTGTTTTTACGTCGCAAATGACGGGACTACCATACAAACTTTCATCTCCTTTTATCCCCTTAAATGTGAAATTTCCAAAAATCCTTTCTTGGTTAGTGTTGAGGTATAAAGGAACCTACTCTCCAAGTTTCATTTTTTCTATCTTTAATAATTTAGGGTCTTTGTAAGTCTATACTTATATCTATTTAAGTAACCTACCTCGTACTTAATAAATACAGTACGTAAGTACGTAAGGTAGGTTGGTAACTATTACTTTATAATGTTTTCTTGTATGTAAATACATTTGAAGTGAAACTATTATTTCCGGTAAATAATCGTTTTAATTCAAACCTATTTCTGTATTTATTCGACAACGTTTTTAGTTTAAACATTTCTAACATTTACTTGTAACTATGTATTTATAAAAATAATATTAGCACTTTTATTCCACACTGTTGATCAGGTGGAATTTTGGGAAGTTCATGCATGCAATGCTCCTGCATTAATCAATCATTATGTTAAACTGTGAAGTCTTGCTACATTAAAATAAAAAAACATTGCTCGTTCTTTAGGTATTGTAACTATTGTGGAGGTGTTTTACAGACATAAATAGTATATTATAGGCAACTAGAATGAGAAACCTTTTCATAATTGTTCATACATTTGATTTTACGAATAACTCGAAATTTTACCATTCATCTTTTGGTGTCAAGGCTAATAAATAAAATAAAATAAATTTCTTATAAAATAATGTTTTGATAAATATAGAAAGTAATAGATGCGTCTATAATACTTCTTTCCATAGATTCGATTTATGTATATATATTTTTAAACATCAATTAAAAACATTTTATTCTCACTTTTCGTCACTTATCAAATTTAATTATTGTATTAATTCTAATCATTTTTGGTCGTATCTCGAATAATTGGTGAAATGTGAATATGAAAAACGGTTGAAAGAGCGATTATGTGAGATAGAAGAGTTTTGGAAGACATTTAAAGATGGATTGGTAAATGTTGTGATTGATGTATGTGGTGTTTCTCAAAGGAGGAAAGGTAACTTCCATTCGAACATAAAAATGTTCTGGAAATCGATTAGATTAGTCAGCAATTTCAGAGCTTTCTAAAATTAGAAGTCAGGATGGTAATATTATAAAAGGAGAAGAATGTGTACCAAAGAGATGAAAGGAATATTTTGAAAGTCTATTTGAAAGAGTTGTGGCAAGAGCAGATGCAGGAACGCCTCATCAAGAAACAAATAAAGTGAATCAGACAGAGACATAAGTATGGATGAGATTTTGAAAGCACTGAAGTGCATGAAAGCAGGTAAATCAGCGGGATATGATAGGGTGGCGGTCGAAATGCTGAGAGCTAGACAGGGCGTGGTAGCTAGTCAGTTGTATCGCCTTTTCAACCTGTGCTGGACATTGGGCCAAGTACCGGGAGACTGTAATCGTAACACTGTACAAAGGAAAAAGGTCGCAACAAGATTGTAAAAGTTACCGAAGTATTAGCCTACTCAGTGTCGTCGGCAAATTGTATTCTAAAGTTTTGATAGAAAGAATCATGGATGAAACTGATGAAAATATATGGGATGTGCAAGCAGGATTTCGAAAGGGGATCCGATGCACGTATCAGGTATTCTCCTTAAGGTGCATAGTTGACAAGTATTTGGCTAAGAACCAAAAAGTCTATTGCGTTTTCATAGATTTAGAGAAGGCCTATGACAAAGTAATGAGGGATGAATTGTGGTCGGCACTATCTTTGCATGGAGTGAGCATTGATCTGATACGAGCACTGAAATCCCTATATGAGGGTTCCCGAGTTAGTATCAGAATTAACGGGCAGTAGACGGACTGGTTTGATATCCCTAAAGGTGTTAGACAGGGCTGTGTAGCATCCCCATGGCTGTTCAATTTATTCATGGATATTTGTTTGACAGATTTGAAGGAGAGTGATTGTGGACTAAGAATGAATGAGTTGCCTGTTAAATGTTTGGTCTACGGTGACAATAATGAATGGAGCACTGGAAAGAAAGGGAATGAAAGTAAACGTTAATAAGACAAAGGTTATGGTGTTTGAAAGAGAGGAGAGGATGACGGAAGTATGTATCAAGATTAGGGAAGATAGTACAGAGCAAGTCTATGAGTTTGTTTTACGTCGCAAATGACGGGACTACCATACAAACTTTCATCTCCTTTTATCCCCTTAAATGTGAAATTTCCAAAATCCTTTCTTGGTTAGTGTTGAGGTATAAAGGAACCTACTCTCCAAGTTTCATTTTTTCTATCTTTAATAATTTAGGGTCTTTGTAAGTCTATACTTATATCTATTTAAGTAACCTACCTCGTACTTAATAAATACAGTACGTAAGTACGTAAGGTAGGTTGGTAACTATTACTTTATAATGTTTTCTTGTATGTAAATACATTTGAAGTGAAACTATTATTTCCGGTAAATAATCGTTTTAATTCAAACCTATTTCTGTATTTATTCGACAACGTTTTTAGTTTAAACATTTCTAACATTTACTTGTAACTATGTATTTATAAAAACAATATTAGCACTTTTATTCCACACTGTTGATCAGGTGGAATTTTGGGAAATTATTGTTCATGCATGCAATGCTCCTGCATTAATCAATCATTATGTTAAACTGTGAAGTCTTGCTACATTAAAATAAAAAACATTGCTCGTTCTTTAGGTATTGTAACTATTGTGGAGGTGTTTTACAGACATAAATAGTATATTATAGGCAACTAGAATGAGAAACCTTTTCATAATTGTTCATACATTTGATTTTACGAATAACTCGAAATTTTACCATTCATCTTTTGGTGTCAAGGCTAATAAATAAAATAAAATAAATTTCTTATAAAATAATGTTTTGATAAATATAGAAAGTAATAGATGCGTCTATAATACTTCTTTCCATAGATTCGATTTATGTATATATATTTTTAAACATCAATTAAAAACATTTTATTCTCACTTTTCGTCACTTATCAAATTTAATTATTGTATTAATTCTAATCATTTTTGGTCGTATCTCGAATAATTGGTGAAATGTGAATATGAAAAACGGTTGAAAGAGCGATTATGTGAGATAGAAGAGTTTTGGAAGACATTTAAAGATGGATTGGTAAATGTTGTGATTGATGTATGTGGTGTTTCTCAAAGGAGGAAAGGTAACTTCCATTCGAACATAAAAATGTTCTGGAAATCGATTAGATTAGTCAGCAATTTCAGAGCTTTCTAAAATTAGAAGTCAGGATGGTAATATTATAAAAGGAGAAGAATGTGTACCAAAGAGATGAAAGGAATATTTTGAAAGTCTATTTGAAAGAGTTGTGGCAAGAGCAGATGCAGGAACGCCTCATCAAGAAACAAATAAAGTGAATCAGACAGAGACATAAGTATGGATGAGATTTTGAAAGCACTGAAGTGCATGAAAGCAGGTAAATCAGCGGGATATGATAGGGTGGCGGTCGAAATGCTGAGAGCTAGACAGGGCGTGGTAGCTAGTCAGTTGTATCGCCTTTTCAACCTGTGCTGGACATTGGGCCAAGTACCGGGAGACTGTAATCGTAACACTGTACAAAGGAAAAAGGTCGCAACAAGATTGTAAAAGTTACCGAAGTATTAGCCTACTCAGTGTCGTCGGCAAATTGTATGCTAAAGTTTTGATAGAAAGAATCATGGATGAAACTGATGAAAATATATGGGATGTGCAAGCAGGATTTCGAAAGGGGATCCGATGCACGTATCAGGTATTCTCCTTAAGGTGCATAGTTGACAAGTATTTGGCTAAGAACCAAAAAGTCTATTGCGTTTTCATAGATTTAGAGAAGGCCTATGACAAAGTAATGAGGGATGAATTGTGGTCGGCACTGATACGAGCACTGAAATCCCTATATGAGGGTTCCCGAGTTAGTATCAGAATTAACGGGCAGTAGACGGACTGGTTTGATATCCCTAAAGGTGTTAGACAGGGCTGTGTAGCATCCCCATGGCTGTTCAATTTATTCATGGATATTTGTTTGACAGATTTGAAGGAGAGTGATTGTGGACTAAGAATGAATGAGTTGCCTGTTAAATGTTTGGTCTACGGTGACAATAATGAATGGAGCACTGGAAAGAAAGGGAATGAAAGTAAACGTTAATAAGACAAAGGTTATGGTGTTTGAAAGAGAGGAGAGGATGACGGAAGTATGTATCAAGATTAGGGAAGATAGTACAGAGCAAGTCTATGAGTTTGTTTACTTGGGAACAATGTTTACGAGAGATGGAAGGTACGAATGTGACAATGAAAGGACAGCGATGGCAGGTAATATGATGAATGGGGCATTGCACACATTTATGAACAGCCAGACGATATCTCACAAAGCTCGTTTGGCTCTGCATAGAGGGGCATGAAAGCAGGATTAATGCAGTAGAAATGAGAGCGTTAAGAAGTATGATTGATGTGAAGATAACTGACAGGGTTCGAAATAATGTGATAAGAGAGCGTTGTGGCGTGAAAGACGATGTAGTGACATGAATTGAGAAAGGGATGCTGAGCTGGTTTGGACATGTGGAGAGGATGAATGAACGTAGGTTGACGAAACAAATATATGAGGCGAGTGTAAATGGTAGAGTCGGGAGAGGAAGACCTAGGCGTACATTTCATGACCAAATCGGAGACGTTCTGACGAAAGGCCAGGTCAAGAGTAGTCTAAACCAACGAGTATGCATGCAAAGATTGATGAAAGTGGGAGAAGCGAAAAACGTATGTCAGGACCGTAGCAAGTGGAAGAAGATTGTCTCTGCCTACCTCGTTGGGAACATGGCGTGAATATATAAAATAAATAAATAAATCAAATTTAGATAGTTTAGCGGAAACAAACCCTCAGTAAATTTACATATTTATGTAGTTTATTATTATATAGTTATATAATATTTTGTACGTCTAATTGTAAAAAAAAACTTCTTTTTATTGTGAGAAAGCATTACAACAAAAGTTCTTCACTGGCCCACTGAAAGTTGGCGGAGTTCGCAAGCCTTTGAATATTATTTTTAAACATTCAGATTGCTTCATACCTTTTTCCTTTTTATAAACTACGTGGTAATTTGTGCTTCAAATTATGCTATTACATACAAGCTATTCATGTTATAAAACGCTACGAAAAAAAATTCGTAAGCCTCTTAGGTGTCATGATTCTTTATTAGCCTAGGTCTAGACTGCTAAGTCGAGGGTAATGGGTTCATCAATGCATTTGTCACTTAAATCTTATCGTATACGCATCGGTTTCAAGATGGAACGACGAGGAAATATCTCTTATAGTGAAGGTAATATAATATTAGCTGTTGTACACGGCGTTTTACGTGTTTAAAAATTAAAAAAAAGTATAAAAAAATAATATGAAACAATAGAGCCTATATCCTTCTAAACATCATAAGAAACATATCTTAAAAACTCGATCAAAATCGGTTTAGTGGACTTGATGTTTAGCCTGCATAAGGAAATACCTACAGTTACGTCTTTTTATACCAATGCAGATTTTTGAACCAGATGTCGTGTCGAAACAGCCCGGGGAGATACTCGTACTTCCCACTCGATCGGATTCCCGTCTTATAGTGGCGAGGGACTTAATACCCGTGGCTTGATGACCCATAGTGAAACATACCCGACCTGATGTAGCGGAAACGGCCGGCCCAAAAGTGGATATTCTGAGTGAGCTTGGTGGTATTGGAGGCTGTGTAAGAAGGCTCGTAGCCAGCGCGCCTTGCCAAGAGGCAGAGGGATGTCGTTACCGTGGCCATGGCGATAGCACAGCACAGCAGGGATTTTGGTCGGTGCAAGTTCGACACAACACGTCGTCGTCCACGTCAGGTCAAGTATACTATATAAGTTACTTATTTCTCTATGATAAAAAAGACCTGGATCCTACAGGACTTAATTAAAATATGCGTATTTGTAATATGTTACATGTTACAGAGATAGGTAATTTTTTACCGTTATTAATGTTAGACTGATGAATGTATCGTCTTTAAAAAAAAACGTAATGTAAGAAAACCCAAAATTGGCGACAGAAGGCCGATTAAGATGCTATTTACTGAAAAAAATGTTACTCTCAATAGTAAGGAAAATCAGTTAATAAACAGGTAAACACACAGTTCAGTTTAATGGGAGATTAAAACCTAAGAGTGTGGTTATTTCTTCCGTAACAACTAATAGTAACAGTTTTAAAATTTAAATAAAAAGATTTTTTACTTTCTTTTAGGCTCTATTTTATTACTTGTGTTGGCTTTCCTCTAGAAACGTTGAATTGAACAACCTGCAGAGGTTTACACAAAGTTCAGTCAAGAGACGTTCGCGGTTAAAAGCGATGCCGAGCGAAATATGTTAGTAAATAAGTACTTTGTAAATCAGAATATGAATTTTAATTTTAAATGCTGAATTTGTCAAAGTCAGTCGGTTTATTTATGCGAAGTATCAAAGGCACAAATGGTTACGCATTCCACATCTAGTGTAAGAAACTGGGTGTACGAAACATTCTAAATTGAGTGGGTAATATTTAGCATTAATTGTGATTTTTATTTAATTTAGCTGTGTGGTTGTAGTATAAATTAATCTGCTATCCAATTTTATCCATCGGGTAAATGACTACAGAGGTAATACCTGTTATAGATATCATACGGACAACAGCATCTTTATGGAACAACAAAATTAAGGAAGGGGCTGTCAACTCCACTATCAAGTGTGTCAACTATGGCCTTATATTCCCTTAGATTAGGCAATCTGTAGAGAATGGTTATAAAAAGGAGTGAGGTTGCTAGAAGTGATAATGAGAATGGGATTGAAATGGGGTTACTGTAACTTTTCTATAGACTGAAATAGCTTAAAGAAAAATTTATATATAGACTACTAAATTACTTCTGCCATGCTTCAATCGAACCAGCATTCGAGCCACCGATCATTGATTTCCCTGATGAGGGTGACGCTGAGTACTCGGGTTGTGCCTTTTATTTGTTGTAAAGCGTGTGTTCTCCCACTTTCTAAAATAAATAACCTCAGTTCCTCACTCACTTTGGTCTATATCCATTCTTTATCCTGTTAAAGTTTCTCGAAGCTACTGTACAAGGACAAATATCCACATATAATTTTAATATGAGCTTCTTAAGTGAATACCGGTTTGGGTTTAGGCCTGGGCACAGCACCACAACAGCATTTCTCAAAGTTACGGAGGATTTAGGTACCTACTGTTCTAATTGATGTTTTTATCACTTTTAACGCTGTTAACTTAGTAAATTCTCTCACTTGGACTTCTCCTCATCAACGCGGAATTGGTTCTCTTTTTATTTCTGTTTTCAGCATGTAATACGTGCCGGGTCAAGCGTTCCTCAAGGCGAAATCTCCTCTCCTCTATTGTTCTCAGTATTTATAAATTTCATTTCTTCCAACATCCACTGCTCGTAGCATTTGTATGCCAATGAGTTACAAATTTAAGCTCATGCTGAAATTGAACACATAGAAGATGCTATAAATAAGCTCAACTGCGATCTTAATTGTATCTCCGAGTTAGCTACCAAATTCAGTATAGTCAATCCGTTAAAGTGCCAAGCTATTGTAGTTGGTAGTTCTCGTCGCGTTAATAAGTTAGATTTCGATATAAGAATTACCGAGATAATTAAATACATGGCAATACAGACCGAGTCGTCTTCTCAACAATTTTATACGCTTCTCCTTTAGATTACGCAAATATGATCACATTTTCTCTTTTCGTTCTCGGCTTATTATGATTGTCTCTACCAATCCTCAATCGAATCAATAGTCGATTTAGAAGAACTCTTTGTATCTAATTCTCCATCTCAGACGACCAATTGTTCTGCATATCTGAAGTGAAAATTTCAGTATTAGAGTAACTCCAACGATCGTTGTCTCCGTTCTGCGGATAATTCCTCTCTGCATGTCCCATTTTACCAAACCAGCTACTTACTTCAATTACGCCTCATGTCTTTAGACTTTGGAACGCGGGCACCAGTAAGTCTTCTTCTGCCTTAAAGATTTGGAATAGTGCTATTAATTTTCGTTAAAATATGTACTTTTTTTTATTATAAAATAAAAAAAGAAATAAAATAAAAAATATCAAGTAGCGTCTATGCTTATGTATGTATTAATTTATCTTGATACATTGTTTGTAACATATAAGTATAATAATTATTTGTATCTATAAATATATGTATATGATAGGTATTGTATTTCAGCATAAGAAGATTAAATGCGTGTTTTTGTTAACATTTTTTTTGCACTTTGTACCCTATACTCATTCTGTGCTCAACCTAATGGTAGAGTGGTAGAGAATGCCTCTTGGCATTAAGTTATACTGTACTCTAATCAGTGTAAATAAATTTTAAATTAATAAATATTTTACTAAAACATGATAGGATTCGCTTTCTGCCTGGGACCCCACTGCAATTTGATTTAACATTTCGCTTAGGTTACATAGTGTGAAATGTTAAATAAATACTTTACACTAGAATTCCATGATGATTTAAATATACCTTAAAGGCCAGCAATTAAACACATAATTGTGGCTCTCGAAATTATTGCCACTGTCGCCAGCCGTGTATTTAGCGAAACATTATAGACAGTAACTATAAATTAAAATATAAATTTAAAATATTCGAAGGCAAAAAATACGCTAATGCGGAAAACAGATTTTATTTCATTTCATTCATATTACTGTAACGTGTGATACCGGGGTAAGAAAATCTGACACTCCTTTATTTCCCTTTCAAACCGGAATACCGAAAAAAGAAAAGAAGAAATGGGTAACAGAGTGGTACCAACACAGACGTATGCTAAGCAGAGTAGGAGTCTGCCACTTACTAACGGAGATATCTACGAGGTCAGTGCCTGCACAAATTTGAAATGAAACGAAAATAAAATGACTGAGACTTGATTTTAAGTAGTCTATTAAAATTATATATTATTTATAAAAGTTATATATAAAAGTTACACCAGATCCAGATCAGTATTTTTCGTAAATAATTTTTTTTTCTTTAAATTTATGATTTACTGAAATTGAGAAAACTTCGTCTAGCGGATTCGGGCTGGCGGAGTTTTAATGAAAGTTTAGTGTGTAGTGTAATAAGTGTTGGTTCACTGACCGAGGAATCAGTAATTATCAAACATCCACAGATAATATAATTATTAGTCAATATTAATAGTAGTAATATAAAATAGTTTATTCTATATTTGTACTCATTTCAAAATAATTTAAAATATAATATTTAATAAAAATTTTATAAATTACAAAAATAGTAAATTAAATAAAATCAAAAATATAATATAAGAAAAAATAAATAAAAATTAAGCTATAACGACTGAATACCTTATGACGGCCACTCCACTAGTAGATATTTAGTCGTTTTAACCTACATTTCTATAATTAAAGGTGACTTCACCAAAGTTTACTCAGAACAACGTGTCACATGACTAGCCTTTTGGATTGTTAGCGTTGCGACCAAGGAATCGTATATAAGTTACGAAAAAGTACGAGCCGTGCTTATCTGGCGAAGCCTTAAAGGACCCCGGGCCAATAGCGTATCTCTGTGAGTTGGGGTTTTAGACGGTCCGGCACTTAATAATGTCACTGCCTTCAGTGACAGGTAGGTGTTTGCACCTTTCCCAATATATTCAAGTGAAATAATAAAAAATTGTACGAGCTGTTCATGAAGGCGTTTGAACTATGCCTGGATGCCAGGATGCCTGATTTGGAGGTAAATCTGGCTGATCGGCTATTATGGCCATTATGGCTAATACGTCTACGGTCTAAGTATAATTATTCCCCCAAGAAAATATCTATATCTATTCCAAACTGTATTTAGTGCTTATCAAATTATTATATTTCTATAAATTCAAACATTTTGTGCAATGGATTCCCTAATGAAAACAATAAATGTTAATGTTGCCAATCCAATTGATGAAATTACTATTTTCAATGAATTACGTTTAGTGATTCGTACTAGAATTTAACGTAGGGAGATATTATGCAAGTGGATCTTTTAGCTGAATGGGCACTGTCCAAATATCCTGCAGCATTCAACATTATTCAAAACAGATTCGAGTAACACGAATTAGAGAACATATGTCGATTGTTCTCTGTATAATAGATAAGTTAAATATTTGGAAAGCGTATACAAGTATCCATGGTATTAATTTGCTGTATCTATTGTGAAAGAATAAATATACTTATTATATAACTAGTCATAGTGGAGATCTGGATTATTTGTTAGATCTTGAGTATAATTTTGAGGTAACCTTTGCTTATTTTTTGTACTATCCATACAAACAAAAAATTAAGTGTATGGTATGTTTTCAGTGTAATAAAACTATTTTACATAACGCTATGACTCCCAATCTAATTAAAAACCGGTGTATTAGATAAGTATAAAATATTTTTTTGTTTATTATAAGTATTGCATTTATTTCCAGTTTGGATGTGCAATGCAGTAAAATAATGAACAGTTCAATGAACGTGAGATAATTACAGAATACTCGTAGGTACGAATACAATCCATCTTAAATTCTTATGGTTCGGCAACGTCTCTGTATTAAAATATATGTATGTCGCAACGTGCACATAACTTGGTACGGTATCATAGTGGCCAAGTGTTTGGTTGCAGCAGAAATATAATAATAATTTATGTATTTTTCATTTAATTTTTTTAATTCCACCATTTAGGGAATCCGAAGGTTTTGTCTGTGCTATACAGGATCAGATCAGGAACAAACTATCGGAGATACATCCTTAAGGATGGCACCGGAATCGATTAGGCATGTCATCTCCGGTTGTTCGGCACTATCTCACATACACAGCCTAGTAGCCAGGATCCTTCATCAGAAACTCGCTATACTATAAGCCTTGCTGGAAGTCGCACTCGAAAATGGCCGCGCCAGCCAATTTCATCATCAATTCGGACCAGTCCATCATCACGGGCAGAACGATTCTTGCAAATAAGCCTGATATGGTGTTGATGGACCAGAGTCGAGGATATTTTTGGCCGCTCCGAGCTCAAATGCAGAAGGCAGTGCTCATCTATACCGCCCGCGTTGTCCGCCGGTTTCTTTTCCGTTCCTCCTAATTCTTAGTAGTTTCCCCTGCCGAGAGCTTTCGTCTGGTAAGGTCTTATTTATTTATTTAATTTTGTTTTAGGTATTTTATGAATAATATATTTTATTGTATCTTATTTATTTTATGGTATGCTATGTATCAATACATACTTAAATACACAACCTAACCGAATGAGAATATATAAATACCCCAAATTGAATGATTTTTTTCATATATTCATTATAATTAACCTGTTTATTTTTTGCTAAATACATAAATTATTACAGGTTTACAAATTTTTTTCAAAGTGAGTAAATGTGATGTTGTTGTTGAATTATACATATTACTTAATTTTTTTGCTTTGGAAGACAGGTATCCAAACTAGGGTTAGCCCTGTGCTATGGGTCTTCTGACTCCCCCTTGTGGATGTGTAAATTGTAACTTGATTACAATATTGGCCTATTTTAATTGTTTAAACTATAAAAGTTAAATTGAAAAGGCATACATATGACAAAAATAAGTAACTAATACAATTTATACCTAACAAAAGTAATAAATTATAAGAGAAACATGGGTTCATGCAATTTTTTTGTTTATATGTGTTGAGCATTTATGTATAAGTGAGTTAGTGCAAAGTGTGTATGTGTATTATTTAATACATTAAGTTGTATTAACATTTACTTGCGTTTGTGTCTGTCAAGATCAGCGTCAAATCTCAAGTAATATTTTATCCAGGTTACGATTTAATTGTAATAATGAAGAGATTTGTAATTGTGTATAAGTATCAGTGAGTAGTGTATTTAATTGTCCATGAGTTGGTGAGTAGTGCATCGAAGTGGATAGGTTACATTTTATATGAATAGTTGTAGGTGGTCATAGGTTTAAATCTGACTACTTACGTAGCACGTTTAAAAAGTCAAAACAGCAATTTTTCTGTTCGTAAATAATTATAAATACTATTAATATATAGTATTTACATGGTCCGAGTGTTTCTTCGCTTGAAATGTATGTCTGTAAACAACTTCATAAGAAAGGAGACAGACATCCTTAAAGTTATTATCAGGATTTAAAAAGCTTAGATTTCCATGGGCGCCAAGATATCGGATTCCATTTTGTTGCTTTGGTTTTAAAATAGCTGTAATATATAACGTTAATATTCAAAATTGACCTTTATTTTATTGGAATAGGTGTAAAACGAGCTAACAGTTCTCCTAATGGTAAGTAGCTACTGTAGTCTATTCACATCTGCAAACAACCTTAATCGAAAAGGTCACAGATTCATTGTCACCCCTGAGGACACCCTTTCAAACCGCAACACAACAGTAGTTGTGCTGCTGTGTGGCAACAGAAATGGGTACGAGTGTGGTACCTACCTAGACTACTCCTAGGCAGAGAAGGAGTCTAACACCACTTTGACCACTTATTATTATTCGAGATAAAATCATTATTTTTTTCAGATATAGAGGTATTTTCATTACCTCGTCATCACGTGCAATCACATTACAATCACAATCTGCCAAACTGTTATACAGTTTGTCGGCAGTAGATCTCGTGCATATACGTACACACATTACATACACAATGTTTATGTAGTGTACTGCAATACTCGGTAATAATTAATTAATAGCAGACTAAATATTACTACTTACTTATATATAAAGCAAAAATGAAAGTATTATGTAAATAATATATCATATATAAAATAATTTCATAGAATTTGAAATAGTTACGAGAACCTTTACTTTAGTCGTTTTAGCTAAACGTGTATAATATAAAGAGGGAAGGGAATATACGTACCCACGCATACTCCCTTTTCTGTTTACATTCCATATTGTTATTGTTAAATTTATCTAAATTAAAAAAATAATAAGATTTTAAATTTTTTTTTATTTGCTTTTAATTTCCGCATATATTGAAGTTTGTTATAATCTTTATTTAGGTGTTTAAGGTTTTTTGTATCGACTAGCAATTTTAAATTTCTCAAATGCAAAAAATTATTTAATTGAACAAGAAAAGTGAGACCATATCCGCTCAACCCGTAAGATTTTACAGCATAAATCAATGTGTAATAAAGAAAGTATAATACTCCTATGAACTACAAAATTAAAATGTTGCAACTTACAGTAAATAGGACGTAATTTGTTACATACTGCATTTGTCATGAATATTCCATCCATAATATATCCATAATAACCATCTCATCATATTTAAGTATTTATAGAAAACCAGTTTCTAGTTTAGATAACTTTTCTAGGACCATAGAGCCAGTAGGAACACCAAATTTAATCTCTATAAATAACGTACTTTACGTTGTCTATATTTCACATATTCCTTAAACCATGCCTTCGTTAGCTCTCTTATGTAACACTCCTGCACAGACTTATTCTAATGCGATTGATTACCATGACAGTGTGCCACAGTACAGGGGCAAGTACTGGTGAGTTTAGATAAAACTGTATCTCAATAGAATATTTACCCAGGTACAAAGTGCATCAATGTGTACAAGTGATGCAAACCTTGTAAAGTTACTACACCCCAGTTGTCAGGAGTGTATCGTGCAATATAACCGTAGCTTCAACCCACCGGCTACATTATTTATCGACGCGTGCTTTACACTTAATTTGACGTACGGAGGGTCGGCTGTGGAAGTTTAATTAATATTATGGTAGACTTTTACATTTTTAATTTTTATATGTATATACATATTTCAAACATATAATTCAAGATGTTATTTTGAAATGTGATGCAATTTTTTTTTAAATTTATAAACTACTTTATTCTTTTCAAAACTTTTACACCAAACTATTTTTCAGGATTTTATTTTAATCAAAAATGCTAAAGTACTTTAATTTCTGTTACGAGTTTTTTTTAAATATTATCACTCTTAAACAACTATATATTACAAACATCAAATAAAAAAAGAATTGTTACTGAAAAAATCTTTTAACAATTATTTGTATCTTTTATGTATATACTACGGAACCTACCGGAGACAGGCTGAAATGCTAGTAATAACAAAATCAATATTTAACGATTTTTTTAGCGAAATGTTAAATGTTACAAAAATTCGCTAGCTGAACACTGAAATTCACAATGACAACTCACCCTTAGTAGTTAAATTCATTCGTCCCTCTTCAACAGTTGCCACAAATAAGTACCGATTTACCCTGGCTCCGAGCGTATTAAATTTGGTATGCTGGCTAATTGCCCTGTGAATTTGGGAAACATTCAGTCAAGTGTCATGAATTAGGATAAATATGTGTATGTGCGGTCTGTGTTTAAGTTAAATAGACAAGTGTTACTTAAATTGCAGCACCTCTTCGTTACATCGAATACTAGGCGATCATGTTGCCTAAAGAGCTTTTAATTCACTCACGGGATATAAAGTGTGTGGGTCCATGCAAAGTGTAAACGTCTGTAGGATGTATCTTTACTTCTGTGTGCTATATTGTTTTCATGAAAATTCTACAATTGTGTGCTTTTGCTTACGTGATTTCCCTTCAGTGACGTATAAGACACGATTTACTTGAAGTTGAGGCTTGTTTGACTTGCTTCCGCATAGTTTAAACGATAAGCAGTTATTCGTGCTCTAGTATGGAAAGTTAACGAAATCTGTTTGACGGTGTTCCTCCAGTATTTTGTAAATTGACAATTTTTTTACAACTCAAAGCTTGCGATTAATTTTTGATTCCCATGAAGGATACCTGAAACAAATAAAAACTATGTTATACTTATGTAAAAAGTAACGATTACAAGTAGATTAGGGCTATTGGAGAACAAGAAATATAGTAATTAAAAGGTTGATAAAGAATTAAATTTCAGGGTTTTTTTTTTCTGTATAATTGTATTTCTTGTAACCTTTGTGTTGTGTAAATGAATAAATCTTATCGTATCGTATCGTAACAAGTTTTATAAAATGAAGATATATAACGTAATAAAAACGGCATCGTTTACTCTATAATATAAAGTAATGTAATATCGAACGGTTAAGAGCGGAGGGGCTAATTATCGTAAAATTTGATCTTGCCCATGACTATAATATTTACTTGGATGTGCCTGTGTTAATCATTTTATATTGTATAACTAAATATTTAAAAATTGTTGTCGTAAACTCATCTTGCTTCGAAAATATACACACATATCTCAAAAAAATAGTACATATTATTTTCTTACACCTTCTTACATTATTATCACTTTGTTATAGTCAGTTTTGCGATTTTTTTAAATGTATCCGGATAGAATCTAAAATGTTCTATCTTACTTGTTAAAAGTTTATGTGTTAAGCTTTGGAGTTGGGCAAAGTAACATAAATGCAATAGCAACAAGTGTGTCTAACATGTCACACTTAAAAAAAAAAATATTTAAACTTTATTTAACGGCCCACAATACGAGTATACACAATAAAACGTCACGCCATTCCTAGGTTTTTTTCAAGGTTGTACCTAGCCAACCTCACAAGGGAATGGTCTATCTAGTCCAACTATCTAGGTTGTACACTAACAGGACCAGCCAAAATTGCTGTTTCAACTGGGTCTCGTCTCTTTCGCTCGACGTAATGCTCTTTTTGCATCCCTCGTGTGTGCAAATATACTAGTGAACAGTCGAACTGCTGGATATCACCGGGGGGCCTGAGCTATCTTTCGCATTCTTCAATAATCGATTAACTGCAATAATCACGGGATGTCTCTCACGGATACCCCACTAACTTTTAATAAGAAATACTATAGAAAAAGCATATTTTCCATAAGTTTTTTAAATACGACACCCATTGTCAGAAAGGTGTTGCGCAGTTCCTTAATTCCTATAGCTCCATGAAATTATTCGTGCCTTGTTGGTGTGCCAGTAATGCCAAAGTGTGGTGAGTGGTGGCGTTTAGAAACTCCTGGTAATTCTCTCCTACATCGATCATCTTTTTAAGGCAAAGAATACGAACGATACTGAGTGGCTGCAGTTCTCATTTAGTGTGTTTATCCTTATTTGCTTATAGCTTAAGCAAATAAGTTATGATGTTTTTCGTGTAATTTCTGAAGAATAATATACCAGTCTCGTAGGTAGATGATTGTCTGAAAAATGGTATGGACTGAACTGTTTACGACAAAAATCGGAGTCATACAAGGCATATGGTATACTTAGCCATATTTAGTAACTTAAACTTAAAATAACAATTAAAACACAATTGTGTATTATTACTTGTGGTCCGTGTAATTTTGTGCATGAACGGTACCCTTTAACCATAAATATGTGAGGTATTACGGACCAAGGTATTAATGATTATACATTTTCGTCACTGGCCACAACTGTATCAGTATTTCAATTAATAGTCTGCTTCGTTAACTGCAATCGGGAGTGTGCGACAAAGGTGCTCTCAATAGAATTATCAAGTTGCGTTGACCGTGCTCAGCTTGCAGAGGCCTGCCTGTGCCGCCACGTCCCGCTTGTTACAGCAATTTGCCTGTATCGGTTCCATATACTTCCCAGTCTCCCATTTAATTCAATCACCAAGATTTGCATGTCACAGTGTCAAATACAAAGCAAATTGCTATTTATTTCTCTTAAGGGCTAGTCTTTAAATTATTATCTATAAACGACAATTGACATGTAAAATAATTTAACATACAATTTACGTAATACAAGTCTATTAGGTTATTGAGCAGGTCTTTTAATTACTTATACTACGTCATTCATATTGATAAGATATTATAAAACATCACTCCTATTGATACACGAACATATGTTTTTGGGGTTTTTTAATAAATTTTTTTAAAATATGATAAAATTAGAAATTTAATGTTTTTATAAATGATAATAAAATTAGAATTTTGTCTGTCACTAGTATATTGTTTTTTTTTATATAGTTTTTAGTAAGGTATCTGACCTCTAATCAATAATATATTGAATAATGTCTTAGAGGAACATTTCACGATCAAATCGGAGACGTTCTGAAAAAAGGCCAGGTCAAGAGTATTCTAAACCAACGAGTATGCATGCGAAGATTGATGAAAGAGGGAGAAGCGAAAGACGTATGTCAGGACCGTCGCAAGTGGAAGAAGATTGGCTCTGCCTACCCCATTGGGAACAAGGCGTGAATATACATACACACATAATGCCTTAAAAGTTACAAGATTTTAATTCAACATTATACATAGTAAATTTTTTGTGCCAATAAATGATAGATCATATAGGACATAAACAAAATGTTCAAAAAATTAACGAATTCTTATTACGCACCGGCGTTTAAAATAATATTTTAGGCTATAAATAATTTATGTCAAGTCACCAGCAGACTGGAGTTTTACACTTTTCGTTACGTAATATCAGTCAGTTATTATGTGAATACGTACTTATAAAGACTACGGAGTCATGAATTAAAAATATGACTTAAAATTAAAATGCAGATCCTTACCGACATTTTTTAGAGCACAAATATCAACTTTCAGTAATCAAGGTTTTAATATTTAAATGTTGTTTATTTAATTGTGATCATAGCGTAAACTATCCGTCAATCCATAACAATCAACCCAACAAGCCAAGCATAAACATTTATTGAAAGTAATGCCAAATTGCTATATATAGGTATATGCCATATACAGGCATATGGCATATATATATGCTATATACAGGTCTCGCCTGATCTGTATATTTTATTCCCAGATTGGTGAGACAACTTCTTCTCGTCAATTTGCTAGCCAAGTGTCAACTAACTCTAATTATTCCCATTTTTGGGGGAGTATCTTTTATGTTATATATATTTTTCAAACCTTTTTATGACGATTTTTTCACCATCTGTCCTAGGTCACAAGATTTTCAGATAATTGTAATGCTTGTAGGGATTGAGTTTTTGACATTAACGGCGAGCTTCACAACTATACCCGTGCCAAACACTATACATATGTTTTACAATTCCCATTCGTGGACAACGCATTATCAATTTGTTTCGCACTTTTTACGAGTGAAATATTTTATTCCGAAGTTTCAAAACAGTGCATAAAACTCAAAAACGATTATTTTTATCTAGAACATAGAGGCAAAAATATTTTGCAGGTTTAAAATGACCGCTCTGTATTTAAAATAAACATTTTAAGAAAAAGTAAACATGACTATTAAAAAAACAAGCATAAAAACGTATGTAAGGGCAGTTCACTCAAGTGTTATTGTCCCTCGCTGGCTTGAAGTCACGTTGTGTGGTGAAAGATTAATTTCTACACGGAATCGCTATCTTGAGATTGGATGTAATGATATCAGTATATAATAGTGACGCGTGCAATGTACAATAATAGTAATATGATCTTAAAACTGAGCTATCGGAACAAAACATTACTTTGGAATAAATGAAAGACGAGTATTTATTAAAAGAGCTTATCTCATTGAATGAGAAATTAATATTACTTAACATATAAAAGTTAAGTAAACCTGTAAATATCCCACTGCTGGGCAAAGGCTTTTAGAGCCGAGAAGAATGGAAGGATTGGTAAGTCACATGTACTCAATTTTTTTTTCTTAGAGTGTATCACTTTGGAAATCCGTAACAGTATACGGGCGCGAGTGCTTATGTATGTATGTAGAAGTAGAACCACTCAATGTAGAAGGCCACAAGAAGTTTTTGGCATTTAGGGTCGGCATAATATATTATTTTTACTCAAAACTAATACCATCGACTATTCAGTAAATCTCCTGATCGCAAAATTCTAAAACGGTAAAGTTTAGTTCATCTTATGCATTAAAGGTGCATAAAAAAAAACAGCTTTTGTGTAATCCAAAAGTCTGAACTTGCATTAGCCGTATTCAATATACCTAGCCAAACTGGTAAACTAAGCTAAAAAGCAGCAGATTATCAATTAATGTATATTTTGATGTATGATTATGTTATTTAAGTCATAATTTGAATGCCTTCATTTTCACCCGAAAGAATATATTTACAATGAGGTTTCATGTTTTGGTTATGGTTCGATTTTTTTCTTGAAGCAAAGTAAAAAGAAAGACGAGCCTGTAAATGCCACATATGAGCAATGGCGTTCTTCGCAAATATCAGAGAGAGTTTTTGTAGCCAAGATTTTTTGTTTACACATACTTAGATACATATAGTTCAAAAATTACAATGAAACAAGTAAAATAACCTCTGAACAATGTTCTTAAGAATCTGGTTAATTGTACATGGTAAAGTGTAAAATAATTTGAAGATGTAGTAAAACTACACCCAAGGACAACATTTCAAAGAAGATTCTTTCATTCAGCAGTCGTTCAGAAAATTTTGTATCCTCTATAGGTGGCAGTATTATAATATCCACTTGGCTTGGCGATTTCAATCACGGTGTTAACTTTCGAATACTATTGTCAGTTGACAACTGCGCAGGACATAATAAAGTGTCCTTAATTTCCTATACTCGATGTAACGTTTATGCGATATGATATGTTTACCATACCTCCAGGGTACGACTTTGTATCAGAGACACGGGACGCGACAAAACACAACCAGACTCGAAAGATATTTTATGGATTTAAACCCTGGCTCTACAATCAGGTTAACCCCCAAGCAATGTTGACGTTTCCTACATGAAAGACACAAATTCTGGAACAGGCCACAGATAACATTGTTAATACTAAATTAAACCCCCTTATTCTGTAACTTTTATACATACAGAGAGAAAATTTCTCAAGTGTTTACTTTTAGTCAAACAATTAAATGCCGTTGTAGATTTAAAGTGTTCAGTAGGTATGAAAGAAGGCTTTTGAACCGGAGCTTAATTTTTAAGATTGCAGCTGTAACGTGAGTTACATAAGCAAAAATAAAGTTGAATGAAATAAAAGTATCACTATTTGTTAATTACTTTTTATTTGTCAATTTGTAATATTTAACGTTAGGGTTATCCGACGTTGACCACAGAGATGTAGGTTGTTTTATGGTTTCTTTTATATTGAACTAAAGCATTATATTATAGACCTACGAAAAGTCCACTACTGGGTATAGGTTGCTACTCAATCCATCAATTATTAAATAAGAATAAAAAAGATTAAATTAAGATATCAATGGTATTGTTAATAGAGTTTTTTTGTATTTTATATACAAATTCAAGATATTTTTGGTCATAGATTTTTAATATATGAGCCATTCATAACTTATTGCCATTTTGAAGTTAGTGACATAATCCCATTGCTATAGAAATTTTGGGATGTGTATCATAACGAACGATGCCCTTCCAATCCCACCATACACAGAGCGTCGCCTTATTGCGATTTAAACTGTGTTTCGCTAGTCTCAGGAGCTTGACTGCCCTTTGATCATGATCTTTTTCGCACGTTCTTGTCGTGGGTAATACATTTTTAATTATCAGTGATCAAACTTTTCGAAAACGCTTACGGACTGATTATTTCGATAATGTAAAACGGAGTAGAGGTTTTAGTAGTCTAAAATGATCAATGATAAACAACAATCTGGAATGCGATAGTCTGAAAGAATAGTGATGCAGCTTGTTAATGACAGAAAAATAAATAAAACTTTTTCAATATACTTGGCATATAATATTTCCGTTTAGCACGATCCTGTACAGGGAAGCCTAACGGGCGTCCACCATCACCACCTCCATTTCAACCTATCACAAGTCCACTGCTGAACATAGGCCTCCCCCGACCCGGGCACGACAACGGGCATCCACAAATCATTTATTAATGTTATCGCCGGGGGATTGAACATGATAGTTCCACTCTGCACCGTGATTCTTTTTAAGATTAAATTCTTAAATGGTTTAACCTTCTATAATATATAGAGCCGACTTTTGTCCAGCTGTAGGTTATTTACATAGTGCTATTTTACTTTACATTAGTAATCACAATAATACTTACAGTAGTTACAGTTACTTAGTAAAAAAAGATTTTACTGGAATATTCGTAACACAGAATATATTAATTTTATATGAAAACTGGTTAAAAGTGTGTTAGACACGCATTAATAGATATTTAAAGCCACTACAGTAAAGTTATTAAGTGCGAGGGAATTTGCGCACCGATGATCTTCATCATATCTATATTACTAAACAATAAGCTTTACTATGTTACTTTATGAAGAGATTTTAATACCATGCGGTAATGGGCCGTGTGCTAGCGGCGATAGAACCTGCTACCCCCTTTCTTACCGTCGGTGACATAAGAGGCGACTAAGGAAATAACTGGAAAATCTTATGGCAGTCTCCGCGTGCGAATTCAGTAAACAGCACTAGGCGCTCAGGCGCTGTAATGGAGCTTCCTAAGAAAATTTACCGTTAAATACTGTAGGCACATATTTTAAGAAGTATAATTTACCAAGTAAAATAAATTAAACTCACCTTAAATTTTTTTTTAATTGGATAGGGTTCAATCGATGAAGCAACCTCTGGCTTTGCAGATGTACGTGGACAATGGTAATCACTTACCATCAGGTGAACCGCTTGTCGTTTGGCGCCATTCCCAAAAAAAAGTGCGTCGCCGGACTTTAAGGATATTTGGAGAATGGGGGGATGATGAGGAAGAGGAGTTAACAAGACGCAGAAGTACAAGATGTCTCTACTTCACGCCGGTATTCTGCGAGGCCATGGCACTAATCCGGTCGTCCCGACCCATTCCAGCAGCAGCAAAAGCGGCCGCTTGACTCTAACACCAAACTGTGGTTGCTACTACCAGAGATTCTGCATGCAAGTATTGGTAAATTAAGGCTTATTGAAAGCTCCTATGAACGTCAAAAGCTACACCGTTTCGCAGAACATGGCCTTCTCAGAAAAGAGCTACCAAGAAGCTCTGGGGTCTTTTTTAAATCCCTTTTTCAAATGTAGTTTAGAATAAAAAAAAAATCAATATCAAATGTAATAATATTATTTTTTTATGTAAATTTTTACAATATATCAGTAGCCAGGGGACTTGTGAATGCAAAGGAAGAGTTATTTCTACTTATACTGATTTCACTCTTTGTCCTCAATATAGTTGGTTAGGTTGGTTAGTTTTTAACAAAGTTTCTTTAAGAAGTTTTTAAAATTTTATGTCACGTGTTTGTACTATATTTTTAAAGATTTTATCGTAAATTTTTATGCCTTTACATAGAAAAGACGCTCTAGTTATAGCCAATTTAAATTGAAGAGCCTCTAGCGTATCACTTCGGTACCATCTATAGGAGTCAGTCTGTGTTCTATTAAATAAATTTATCTTTTTTCGTACGTAACGAGAAAAACGAAGACGGATTTGTCAAAATATCAGTCTCCTTGAAAATATCGCGTAACAACTCGCGAGGTCCCAAATTATAGATTGTCCGTATCGCTGGCTTGCAAAAGCAAAATGAATATTGTTTTCAATCCGGCAGCAGATCCCCATAGTAATACACCATAGGATATGATACTGTGGCAGTAAGCAAAGGCTAATTTAGTTGTGACTTCATTAGTCATCTCTCTAATCTTTCTAATAGAGAAAATTGCAGAAGTTAGTTTTGAAGTTAGTTTATCAATATGTATTCCTACAGAAGCTTGAGATCAATAGAAGTTCCGAATACAGACGAACATTTAGAAATGTAAATTAGTATTTTTGTAAATTAATTACAGCTTTCTGCGGCGACTTAGACAGTGTAAACTGTAAACATTTTGTTTCCTATATTGTAGGTACTATAGTGCAGATATCTATGGAAACATCAGATCATGGATCAGGGATAGCTGATCCATATATGTTTATTACATGGATATCCACTTGATGGCAAGCGTCCCCTTTTCTATCAAAAGATAAAGGCAAAAAACTCAATTTGGAAGGTAAGGACAATTGAAATTCTATTGCTATGACTCATGTTAGGATCCATAACACTAGAATAGATGATTTAAAGTTATGGTACGTGAAGGGTTAACAAAGACATGATAGATTATAATTTGATGCAACAATATTACCTTTAGTGGGCTTTGTGTTTATCAGTACGTAGATAAGCTTACATCTGAACTTAATTCTCGGTAAGTGTTCGAATTTTCGTGTAAAGTTCGAGTATTTTTTGTTTTGTAAAATACACAAAGTGGTGCAGTTAAAAATGATAAGCTAATTACAACTTCCTAGAGTTTCATATTTTCTTCAACCTTTAAAAACAGATATCGGTGACAAGCATATGCAAATATTGTCCAATAACGCTTGTCCGTAGTGTGGATCCAGTGAGATGGAGGTCAAATGTTGACCTGATTAAATTAAATAGCTAACATATCAAAATTATCGTGTTAATTTGGCCATAGTATTCTTGTGATTTTGAATAATGAGTATATATTTTCAGATTATGTAAGACAATTATTTTATGTTACGGAGAATTATAAAGTAGTAAAATTTTATGACCATTAATTATTTAAGTTATCAAAACACGACGCAGGAGAAGTTCTCAAAGGTTTGTTTATTACATAATTGCTTGCAATATTTTATTAATACATACAAATTAATATATGACGACACAACAGCAATAAACAAGTCTTGGTTTATATGGGCATAACTGATTTAATTGCGTTATTGACCATTTAGCTTGATACGAGTTACAGGTAACATTGAATGGCCCCAGGCGTTCCGACGGACAAGCTCGTCTGTCAACCGAAGGGGACACATTACCTTATTTGCATAACAAAAGCCTATCGAAACATAAAGTATAATAGCATTAGTTATCAAGTTTGCAATTTTTTAATTTTTATATTGTTATTTTTTAAAACCATTGAAAATTTTTCAGACAGTCTATTTAGGTAGTGGACATAGGTTTCTCCTAGAAAGCGTCGGCAAGCAGGCACGTATTTCAGGTGGGGATTGCCCATACTCACGTAGTTGGGTAGACGAGTCAGTGAGAGCAGTATCCTTATCCTCTCCATCATTAGTTTGTGAAATAATTAAGGTCACCACATTTGGATGGATTTTCCACCATCAGTCGGTCGCCAGAACCTCGTTTAATAGCACGGGGCACCTCGTTACATGCTAGGGTTGACATTTGGAGAAAATATGGTATCTTCTCTCAATTTTTAGACAGATTATTTTAAATTTTTAATCACAATTTTGAAAAAAACTATCACTTTAATTCTTAATGAGTAAGTGCGGGACATGGGTGTCGTAAAAGGCGACTAATGGTAAAAAATTATATTAGGAGATGGGCAGCGGCATCTTCCTGCACTAGAACATAAAAAAAAAACTGCGGTTGCCAACCCGCTCGCCAGGCGTGGCAACTAAGGCAAACCCCCCCATGATGAGAGATAAAAGAAAGCAATGGCTCCCAGTCCCCGGCGGCCTCGCTAGTCTTGGCTATGGTGGCAGCCATGGTAACGGCGAGGCGGGGGGTGCGAAGAATCACCGGCTGATTTCTAGCTGCCAACCCAAACGACTGGACCTGGCAACATATAACGCGCGCACATTGAGGACCGACGAGAAGATATTAGAACTGGAAGAAGCAGTAAGCAAGTTACACTGGAGTATTGTAGGGTTGTCTGAAGTCCGAAGACAGGAAGAGGACTCTATAATCCTAAAATCCGGTAACTTGTGCTACTACCGGCAGGGTGACCATCTGTCCCAAGGAGGTGTCGGGTTTATCGTCCACAGGTCTCTCATCAACAACGTGATCGAGATCGGAAGTGTGTCGAGTAGGGTCGCGTACCTTATACTCAGAATAACCGAAAGGTATTCGCTGAAGGTCATACAGGTATACGCACCAACCTCAACACACCCTGATGATGAAGTGGAGGCAATGTATGAGGAAATTTCAAGAGCCATGCATTGCTCTAAGTCTCACTACACGGTGTTGATGGGAGACTTTAACGCAAAACTAGGTACGAAAAAAGGCGATGAGCTGATAGTGGGGGACTTTGGAGTAGGGCAACGGAACCCAAGAGGGCAACAGCTGGCTGACTTCATGGCAAAGGAGGGATTCTTTATGAAGAACTCCTATTTCCAGAAGCGGCCCCACAGGAAGTGGACATGGATGAGCCCGGACGGTACCACAAAAAATGAGATCGACTTCATCATGACGACCAAGCGTCAGCTGTTCAGTGATGTCTCTGTGATCACTAGGGTAAAAACCGGCAGTGATCACCGAATGGTAAGAGGCACACTGAACCTTAACATTAGGCTCGAGCGGTCTCGTCTGGTGAAGTCTACGCTCCGCCCACCACGTGCCCTTATCCAGAACCCCGAGAGCTTTCAGCTCGAACTGCATAATCGCTTTCAGTGCCTAGACGATTTACAGTTACAGACGAGTTACAGTGGACGATACGAATAGCAGGCTAGTGGAAACTGTCCATGCGGTAGGAGCTAAGTTTTGCAGGACCCGCCGCACGAACAAGCCCCAAAAGCTCTCCGATCACACTCTTAAACTCATGAAACCAGGCGTGAGATAAAGCTGCAGTCTACATCGGATGCGTCAGCGTATAGGCAACTGAATAGACAGATCTAGTCTAGTGAACAGACTTGACGACTTCCAGCCACCCGAACAAGCCGGATTCCGAAAAGGATATAGTACCATAGACCACAAACATACTCTTCGCCAGATTGTACAAAAGGCCGAGGAGTACAATTTGCCATTATGTCTGGCGTATGTGGAGAAAGCCTTCGATTCAGTCGAAATTTGGGCGGTGCTACAGTCTCTCCAGCGGTGCCAGATAGACTCTCGGTATATCGAAGTGCTGAGGTGTTTGTACAATGAGGCTACGATGTCTATCCGAGTACAGAATCAGAGTACGAAACCAATCCAACTGCAGAAAGGTGTAAGACAGGGTGATGTCATATCCCCGAAACTCTTCACCGCTGCATTGGAAGATGTCTTCAAGCAGCTGAACTGGAAAGGATACGGTATCAACATCAATGGCGAATACATCACTCACCTTCGATTTGCCGACGATATAGTTATTATGGCAGGATCGCTGGAGGAGCTTAGTACAATGCTCAATGACCTCAATAACGTCTCCCAACAGGTTGGTCTTAAGGTGAACATGGACAAGACGAAGTTCATGTCAAACGTCCATGTCACACCAATACCGGTTGTTGTTGGGAACAATAGGCTCGAAGTTGTAGACGAGTACGTATACCTGGGACAAATTGTCCGATTAGGTAAGTCCAACTTCGACCCAGAGGTCAATCGACGAATCCAACTCGGCTGGCCTGCGTTCGGGAAATTACGTCATATCTTCTCGTCGAGTATACCGCAAAGCCTCAAGACCATAGTAAACAACCAGTGCGTGTTGCCAGTGATGACATACGGATCCGAGACTTGGTCCTTCACTGCAGGCCGTATGAGGAAGCTCAAAGTTGCTCAGCGCGCTATGGAAAGGGCTATGCTCGGTGTTTCTCTGCGTGATAGAGTCTGCAACGATGATATCCGCAGCAGAACTAAGGTAATCGACATAGCCGTAAAGATCAGCAAGCTAAAGTGGCAATGGGCCGGCCACATAGCTCGCAGAACTGACAACCGTTGGGGAAAAAAGGTTCTCGAGTGGCAGGCACATACAGGCAAACGCAGTGTAGGACGACCCCCCACAAGATGGAGTGACGACCTGTGCAGTGTTGCGGGAAGTCGATGGATGCAGGTGGCTCAGGACCGAGCTTCGTAGCAGTCTTTGGGGAGGCCTATGTTCAGCAGTGGACTTCTGATAGGCTGAAATGATGAAGTGCGGGACTATAACATTATATGCTGCGCAGATGAACACCGACTTTAATATTCGAAAGTTGTCGACTATGTTGAAATCGCCGAATACTCGTAGTCCAACATCATCGTATTCTAAGCTGATATACATAAATATATATATATATATATATATAAATATATATAAAGTGTATGTGTTAGTGGCTATGTCCTGCCTTTTATCCATGACCACCCACTGCCACCCACTTGTGGTTGCAGTGGTAGAAGGCTCCACGTGTGCACTCGCAAGTAAAGGAGTTTGTTTGTGCAGTGGGTGCAAGGGATGTGGGTGGTAAATGAGATACTTCCATCCTTTTCTAACACATCGTACGACTCATATAAGCTCGGGAGTGGGCAGAATTGCATAAATTACTTTAGTGTATGAAAATATCGAGAACAATATTTCAGATGTTCTAGAATATTCCAGACTTTCTAGAATATTCCAGATTTTTCCAGAATGTTCTAGAGTATACTCTGATATTTTGAAAAGAAGTATAAAAATGACTGATTGTAGTTGATCCAGAATATTCTAAATTGTTCTCGAAATTCCTCAAATGGTCTAAGAAATTCCATCATATATTCAAACACTGAAAATTATATATCAAGAATAATTGTTATCGAAATTATTTTTAAATCGATTAAAAATAATTTTAATCGATATAAGAGGTCTTGGTCAAATTTCATGAATAATTTAGGGAATTTCGTCATATATCCTCCAAACACTAAAAATTATTAAAAAATTATTATTATCGGTCTAGAAAATTCTAGATTATAAATATTCTACATCATTCGAATGTTCAAAATTATTAAAAAATGATTTTCGACAGTTTAGAAAAGAGAATAATCAAGAAAAATCTATTGTGTATACCAGATTATAAAGTCATTCCGTGCATAATTTCAACGACCTTTGAATTTCAGTGTAGTTGTGCATTTTAGAAAGTTTTCGCAATAGAAATTTCGATTGCTGTCAGTACATAAGCGGATGTCAACAATTTTTTTGTCAGTTTACTTGCGGGCCTCTTGCTCGCGAGTCTCTACCACTGAAGATGTAAAGACCACTAGGCCAACAGCCTATCTACCGTGGGGGTTTTAGTCGGTCTGATCGTCATCTTCAATGCTGATCCCGACATAACCAGTCACCGGAGATGGTGACGGGAAGGCGCGAGGACCTTTCCCCCAAGTTAAACTAAAAAAAAAAAAATTGTCAGTCAGATTTGAGCCAAGTTAACGCTCAAGTGTTAATCAATAATCATGTGAAAGCGCAAAAACTAATCTTAAAGAGTGAATAATCTATAAAATACTATTCCGGAATATACATAAAATCATTCCGTGCAGATTTTCACCGATTTTTTGAATCTCGGTGTAGTTGTGTAGTCTACAAAAGTTTTGAACTAGAAATTTCGATTGCTGAGATATAAGCGGGAGTTATTGCTTATTTGTCAGTCAGATCTCAGCTACGATCAGAAAGTCTAACAGTGAATGACGTCAGGATCATGAGTGATTAAAAAGTAAATTAAAATATTAAATGCCCAAGCGTAAAAGATTATTTACACAATCTCATGTGAATGCTCAGAAGAAAAAACCAGCGCGTAAAAATGAAACAGAAGAATAAAGAGAACAACTGCTTTCGAAAAATCGAGAAAGAGTGCAGTAATAGAACTAGAAGAAGTCAAAGTGAAGAACAAAGAACAATGTCTAACGAAAGTAAGCGGACTAGAATGAGATCTATTCGACGTTATCAATCAGCTGATGGAGGAAAGGAACGAAGGAAAAGGACTTCCAAGCGAGAATTTAGAACTTAAAGTACTAAAAATTACGATGAACATCCAAGTATCGTTATCGGAAAAATTAATACGGCATGTAAATATTGAAACACAAATAAGTTTAAGGGTGAAACTGCTGGTAACACCTAAACCTCAACTTTTTACTTGAACTATGAACGGAGCGACACCATAATTAAAACATTTTCTACAAAATATACGACGATACAATTGTTGCTTTCAAATGAGTACTTTCGGAGCTACATCAATATGTAATGAAGGTAATTTCTGTCCAGTTTTCAAAATCCAAAAAGAATTGGCTCGCTAATGCCTCTACGAGATGAAAGACCAAAATTCCTTCAAGTATATTCCATTGGAAATGAACAGCTTGAAATAGATCAGCGTTGCACTCACATTCAGGGGCTAATGAAAGATATCATTCAAAAGTTACAACGTTTACTTCATAAACACAATCAATTGATTAATGCGTTTAAAACTTCACTAGAAAAAATGGTTGCAGACAACTATAAGATCGTGATTCGGGCAGACAAAAGACCAGCTAGTGAACATGAACGAAGATTCAATGCACCTCAAGTGAATGAAGTTGCAGTAGTAATCGTTGATAATGAATATAGTCAGCGTGATATCATTGTTTACCGCCGAAGTAACTAACTGAAACGTATTACTGAAACACATCGCAGTTATGATGCGCTGTTAAGGTGAAGACGGTTAACACTTTAAAATCCAACAAGTAAATCTAACTACAGGTGTTGAAACTACCAAAACAGTATCTTCGATGCATTTCTACGCTTATCGATTTATGGTTACAAATGGTGAATATAATCATATTATAAATTGTCGGGAATTATTCCAGCAATTTATTATTGACATGTATGCAAGTATTGAGACGAAAAGGTTGGAATTTATTCGACATAATCAACAAAAATTGTGTACGGTTGTAGTCATCCTACCATCTACATTCACTGGAAGTCCACGGCATATGTATGAATACGCTCAAGATGCAACGACCTTTGTCAGAAAATACGGTTGGTCATTTTCTCAGCTGGATGTATTGGATTGAATGGCAAAAACGAGTACTGGCCCACTCTCACAACTTAATTTGGTTAAAAAATAAGATCCGACTAGATAAGATAGACAGCATCATCCAGGCTGAATTTCCAAACTCGGAAGAAGATCTTGAACTCTGATAGTGAAAAACATGGTACATGGTTCATGGTCCTAGCGGTGAATTAAATAGAAGTTCTTCGTACATGAAAGATGATAAATGTACATAACGCTATCCAAATCATTTCTTAATGAATCAATTACAGGTAAAGACGGATATCCAAAGTATAGATATCGATCGTGAGAACAAGGCGGATTCATAGCAAAAATATATACGAGGAAATGAAAAAATTGAAAGTAACAATCAATGGGTTGTCCCATACAATCCACTTCTATGTAAAATGTGCAAAGCTCACATCAATGTAGAATACTTCCTAGTTCTGTTAAATCCATCAAACACGTATGGAAATATATTAACAAGGGCAGAGGCAGGCAAGGACAATGGCTGTGGCTTAAGAAATCAGTACGATGAGACAATACAGTACCAAAAACCATCAATGTCAATGAAGCCGTTTGGTGAATTTTGGGTTTTCCAATACACGACCGTGATCTAGCGGTAGGCCATCTATCTGTTCACTTAGAAAACGGACATCGTATTTTCTTTTCTAAAGAAACTGCAGCAAAGGTTGCGACAGAACCGCCAACGAGAACAACTGTGACAGCGTTTTTTGAGCTATGTTAAGAAGATGCATTTGCTAAAACTTTACTTTACTATACTTTACTTTATTACTGTAAAAAAAGAAAGATTTATACCTCGAAAACGTGGAATGCCAGTGCAAGGACACGATGGAGTGTTTCAGAGTAATACGTGTCTACACCGTGCATCCAAAAAAAGGTGAATGCTTCTATTTACTTTTATTACTACACACTATTCGTGGCTCGACATGTTTTGAAGATCTAAGAACTGTCAATGATTACATTTGTGAAACATATCGTGAAGCAAGTAAAAAAATAGTTTTATTAGAAAATAACAATCACTGGGAATTATCTATGAGTGCATCTATACAAACGGCAACAGCAAATCAAATTCGTGAACTGTTTGCGATTATATTAACAACATGTAATCCATCAAATGCTAATTGATTATGGTTGCAGTATAGAGAAAGAAAGAAAACTGTAAATATGTATAAACGTATATGTATTTAATAAAACATTTTTTTTATTTAAACTAACTACTTTCTAATTTGATTCATAATAATTTTAATAGGTTTTTAATCAGTTGAATTCGGATACACTAAATATAACTTACATTTAATGGTACAAAGATTTAAGTACATATGTAAGATAGAGAAACTGATTTTATAACCATTACGTGTCCGATCTATTTTGATCCGAGCAACGCCGGTTTTTTTTTATTATTTTAGAATAAATGAATTATTTTGATGCAATAATTTACCAGTTCAATTCACCTTCTGACACTGAAATTTCATTATGGCTGGCCGATGTAACGGTTAGGAGTATGCGGTGTCTATAATGTCAAATTGCAATAACAATATTATATTATAGTGGCAAGTGGGTTAAGCTTCTTTAAGAGCACCTTAATCACCGTGAACTTAATTACAGTTATTGAATTATTTGAATGAGTCCTTGAATCATTTCAATAACCTCGTTAATTACCTGGCAATTTCATATCACTGTTGTGGTTCATACGCAAATGACTCATCTGGGTAGGTGAGAGGTGATTTGTCGTATGTTTGGTATTAGCTTAGAAACTTCAATTTGTAATCGCTTTATCTGAGGAACTAACAAAGATTCTTGTGATTTATTTTAACAATGTGATAAATATTTTACATAAATTTCGCTTTCATAACTTTTGCATTGTTTTTAATTCAAAATAATCAAGTAAAACCTTGAGTACTGGTAGCTCGTCCCCGCTTAGGTAGATAGTATACGAAGGTAGACTATTACTAATGCCATATTCATATCAGTGACAATGAAGATAATTTGAGAAAATGATAATTCGTAAAGCAAATTTTACATCAATTACGTTGCATGATACTACTACACTTAAATTTTTACTATCACAATGGAGTAAAATATCCAGGTTCGGGCCTGCTACTTGATTATTATAGTCAACTCTCCAGTTACAAGGTCCAATGTTTAGTTGGAGTTATCAGAAATTTGATCAGAGAAACTAATGTAATAGAATTGATATTTAAAAAAAAATATGTCGGATATCCACCACCTCAACTCGTCCCATAGGTATCATATCATATAAAGTGAAAAATGGAAATGCCTTATGGCCAGTGACTGGCAGCAGTGCCTATGGCGCGATGCGTCTGTTGTTAGGAATCAACCCGCAATTGGCTGTTGGACCTTTTGCTGACCTCACACCCGGACGGATATTTGGTCTCAGTCGATGCCCCTCTTGGCTCGTCGGACCACTGTCTGATCCGGAGTGTAGTGCCTATCGCGCGCCGATCCCGAACGCGATCTGCGGGCTTCCGCCGTGTGTGGCACTATAGGTCGGCAGATTGGGATGGAATGCGGTCTTTCTTTGCTTCCTACCCATGGGGGCAGGTTTGCTTCTCGCTGGATGATCCCAACGCCGTTGCAGATTCTGTCACCGATGTGGTACTTCAGGAATGGAACTTTTATTCCGTTCTCTGCAGTGCCTGTCGCAGGTAAATCCCAGCCTTGGTTTGGTCGCACCTGCAAAATAGCGTCACGCCGAAAGCGGAAGTGCTACCAGGCCTGGGCCGATGCATCGGCGTCTCGGGATGCAAAAACCAGTGCTCTTAAAAACGAGTACAACTCTGCCTCCAGGTCCTTCAAAAGAGTTATCGCTGCGGCAAAGTTAAAGCACATTGGCAGAATTGGCGAGAGATTAGTTCGCCTCCCATCGGGATCCCGCGCATTCTGGTCTCTCGCCAAGGCTGTCCAGGGGAATTTCTGTCAGCCATCTCTCCCATCTCTACACAAGGAGGATGATTCGCTGGCCCATACTGCAAAAGAGAAAGCCGATCTCTTGGGCTCTCTTTTTGCATCCAACTCGACTCTTGATGACCGGGGAAACTCTCCACCTACCATCCCGTGGTGTAAGTGCTCCATGCCGGAAATTCAGTTTCTGCAGAGCTCAGTGCGAAAGGCACTCCGCTACCTGGACATTCATAAATCGAGTGGGCCGGACGGAATCCCTCCAATTATGCTGAGGATGTGTGCCCCTGAGTTGGCACCGGTTCTCACGCGTCTTTTCCGGCACTCCTACTCTTCAGGCGTCGTCCCGGAATCTTGGAAGACAGCATTTGTGCATCCAATACCCAAAAAAGGCGACCGCTCCGATCCGTCCAACTACAGGCCTATTGCCATCACCCCCTTGTTATCTAAAATAATGGAGTCACTCATCAACACCCAGCTCCTGAGGTACCTGGAGGAACACCAGCTGATCAGTGACCGACAGTACGGTTTCCGTCGCGGACGATCAGCTGGTGATCTTCTAGTTTACCTGACTCACCGATGGGCAGATGCAGTTGAGTTTAAGGGGGAGGCTTTGGCGGTTAGTCTGGACGTAGCGAAAGCATTTGATAGGGTTTGGCATAAAGCGCTTCTTTCAAAGCTTTCATCTTACGGGGTTCCTGAGAGATTGTGCAACTGGGTCACCAGCTTCCTCACGGATCGGAGCATCAAGGTTGTAGTCGACGGTGCATGCTCGGACCCCAAACCCGTGAATGCTGGTGTTCCACAAGGCTGTGTGCTATCTCCCACTCTGTTCCTTCTGCATATCAACGACATGCTACAAATCAGTAGCATTCATTGCTATGCAGACGACAGCACGGGTGATGCCCTATATACAGGCCGTGCGAATATTTCTCGGGAACACGTCGACGAGTGCCGGAACAAACTTGTGTCTGAAGTCGAGACCTTGTTATTCAAAGTCTCGGATTGGGGTCGACGTAATTTGGTCCTTTTCAACCCCAAAAAGACACAGGTTTGCGCGTTCACCGCTAAAAAGAATCCCTTTGTCGTTTCTCCTCTTTTTGAGAACATTCCCCTTATTGGCTCACCCAGTATCAGAATCCTTGGCGTTGACATATCAAGCGACGTTCAGTTCCGTGGTCACCTGGAGGGAAAGGCCAAATTGGCCTCCAAAAAGCTTGGTGTGCTCTGTAGAGCGGGAAAGTATTTCATGCCGGTCCACCGTTTGCAACTTTATAAGGCGCAAGTTCGGCCCCACATGGAATACTGTTCTCATCTCTGGGCAGGGGCACCCCAGTACCAACTCCTTCCATTTGAGCGCATCCAACGTCTAGCGGCTCGAATTGTCGGCGACCAAGCTCTCTCTGATCGGCTTGATCCTTTGGCCTTGCGAAGAGATGTTGCTTCTCTTTGCATTTTTACAAAATTTTCCACGGGGAATGTTCTGAGGAACTTTTCGGATTGATCCCAGCTGCTGAGTTTCACCATCGTACATCGCGACAGAATTCGAAGTTCCATCGATACCACCTAGATGGTTGGCATTCCACCACAGTGCGTTTTAATCGAAGTTTTCTGCCACGCACTTCGATTTTGTGGAATCAGCTGTCGCCAGCAGTATTTCCGAACAGTTACGACTTAGGGACCTTCAAGAAAAGAGCTTATTCCTTCCTTAAAGGCCGGCAGCGCATCTGTAGCTCCTCTGGTGTTGTGGATGTTCGTGGGCGTCGGTGATCACTTACCATCAGGTGAGCCGCACGCTCGTTTGCCACATTCTAAAAAAAAAAAAATTCGTACCAACAATAAAAGCGTAGAACTCTCACAATGTGTGAAATAAGACAATCGATGTAGCAGATGACGTGATGACACAGGACGATATTTTGTGACAATCTTTATAGGAGGTTTATGTTAGTTAATATTATTGTAATAATAAGAATTGAGATCGGGGTGGATAATTCCGAGGGTCGCTGATTCCGAAGGCTTAGACTTGTTAATATAAGAAACGCTGAAACATACCGATGCCAGGGTATGTCACAAACGTTGGTATTGATGAGACTGACATAAAACAATCGATAAAGCTATTTGTTTTATTAAGTGCCTGACAAAAGTGTTAAACAGCCTTTTGTCGGGCATGAATAAAGCCCGCAAATCCCTACAGGATGCAGCGTCTGATATCGTCTGTGATATCTGATGAGGCTGTATTTGTTGCGGAAGCGTGGCGCGCGGAGCTTTTTAATTGCTCTCGCTTTGCACAATCGGGAAGTGTGCAGCCTCCGAAATTACTTTCTGGCAAGATTGGATGTGTCACTTTATTCGGGGGGTCATTAGCTGTGATAATGGGCTATAAGTGTTAGGACAGAGCATCTGCGTCCGGAATACCGTATGAAAGGAGTGAGAGCTCCACGGATGGCTCTACAAGACTCTACATGAGCCTTTCGTAAATACCCTCGTCTCCCTCAACTGCCTGCGTTTTGGTGAAATCTTTGGGGAAACCGAGGATTTTATCTGCGATATATGATCAGGATATTAAGACGAAAAATTATCGGAGATACTTCCTAAGGGCACCGTCGACATCTGTCGAGCTAGTCGCCGTCCCGGGGAGTCGCTCCGGCATGTCATCTCCGGTTGTTCGGCGCTTTTTAACTCTGAATATCTGCACAGACAGGACAATTCGTGCGAACAATCGTGCTGATGGATCGGGCACAGTCGAGGATATTTTTGGTCGACATCACCATTAAATATGACGAGAACCTCCAGAAAGGCGAAACAGACCTCGTGAGCCAGACTGTCTGTCATGTGGAGTGGCCGAGCGAAATTATTCCGATAGTTGTCTCTGCGAATGGGTTAATCCCAGATAGCCTCGGAACATTCGAGGCCGCTGGGACTCCATAAAGGACCGTTCCGAGCTCAAATACGTAGTGCTCGTCGCTCGCTATATATACCGATCGCATAGTCCGTCGTTTTCATTTCAAATACGCTTCTAAGGTACGCTTGTACAAATTACGCTTGTAAAAAAACATCTAATTGAAACTAATAGTCGTATTGATACTGTTTTCTTACGAAATTAGCGAAAGTAGTTACACAGTGCCAATAGTTATTGCCCTTATGTCACTCAAATTCAACTTCGTACACTCTACGTCCTGTGAGATGCAAATTGTAGTGATCATATTAAATCGGACACAGAGGAGTATCTGGATTTGATACAGTTCAAATTACAGTAACTAGCGGTATGTTGTGGCACAGACGAACGTCAGGCTGCTGGAGAGCGTAACTTGATAATTTTATAAGGAGCAGCTTTGTTGTATACTTGATATAGATATTACTTAATTAGTGTTATGTACTTGATAGTGTGAATGAGTGTATGTAGTACGTAGTCTTACAGGGATTATCTGTAATCAATACACCTGGTAAGCGAGTTGGAGGTCCCAGAACCTAACACCTCAACCTTCACCTGAAATTGTTAAAATTGTTCCGTACGCTTCGTTTAATTTATGGTCTTCCTGAGGAGTTGACAATTCGTTTTTTAATTCATAAATTTGGCGAAACCGGGTCGGTAGCTGATGATGATGAGCCTGTGCGTCAAAGTAACGCAAGGTCCTTGGAGAATATTATTGCCGCCGATATATTAATAATATATTGTTGCCGTTCGGGATAGAGTGCACCCCTTGGCAGATTATGCGTCGATACTTGGGTGTTCTTCCATATAAAGTTCATTTAACTCAAGAACTAAAACGCAACGACCACAGACAGAGTCGAGTAATCGCTGATTGAGCTTTGGAGGATTTGGCGGCTGACTCTGTTTGTAGGAAAAATATCTTCAGCGATGAGTCTCATTTCTTTGAGTGCGGTTGAGTGGCTTCGTAAACATGCAAAAATGCCGGATTTGAAGCGACTATAGTCCACAAGTAATTCATAATGTATACTATGAAAAAGTCACTGTTTGTGTGTGAGTATATTGGTCCGGTGATATCACCGGCCGGCCCTTAATTTTTCGGACAAGCGCAAAGAGCCTCGTTAGACTAACATAACTCGCGTTATTCATGAAATTGGGGTCATTAATGCGAGACGAAAATGAAGATAAAAAAAACAATTATGGCAATATCTCTTAGACGGCTCCCTAAATTCGAGTTTCTTAATGAAAAATATAAATATATTTTTCTATCTATTTGAAAAGATTGTACAACTTCTTTTTCTATTAGATGGTCATTAATTAGTAAACCCTTTTATCACAATGCAATCAAGTAAGAGAATTTGGCCATACTTTCAATATTATTTTACATTTACACTAATTTATTTATGCCTAATAAGATATACCAGTTAATGAAAGATATTTTTTATAATATAGAAAAATAACTAGTTAAATGAAATATGTCATAATTTGAAGTAGGTCGTAAATGTGCAATACTCTATGGACTAATTTCAAGTCGGCAAAAATAGTTTTAAAAAAATTCTACAACGTAAACGAAGTGAAAAGGGTTTTCTTACTTTGCTTAACGTAGAATATAAAAATATTTTAGTTCATGTATATATACGAATATACGTACGTAATATAATATACGTAGAATATACGAATTCAAAAATTGCTTAACGTTGGCTAACATTGGTGTTATATATATTATTTAAAAAAGGTTTGAAAGCATTTTAAAAACATTCAGCTATTTTAGTTTGAAATCGACTAGTAAAGATTAGTTCCGTTATAAATACAATGTTAGTAACCTTACGGTTTTTTTTTTATGAGTATAACATAATCCTCCAACCTGTCTTGTCCCGTGGGTGTCGTAAAGGTGACTATTGGTCAAAAGGTCTAACATATGTACAATATTACCGAATGGTGACAGTATAACATAATCCTCCAACCTGTCTTGTCCCGTGGGTGTCGTAAAGGTGACTATTGGTCAAAAGGTCTAACATATGTACAATATTACCGAATGGTGACAGTATAACATAATCCTCCAACCTGTCTTGTCCCGTGGGTGTCGTAAAGGTGACTATTGGTCAAAAGGTCTAACATATGTACAATATTACCGAATGGTGACAGTATAACATAATCCTCCAACCTGTCTTGTCCCGTGGGTGTCGTAAAGGTGACTATTGGTCAAAAGGTCTAACATATGTACAATATTACCGAATGGTGACAGTATAACATAATCCTCCAACCTGTCTTGTCCCGTGGGTGTCGTAAAGGTGACTATTGGTCAAAAGGTCTAACATATGTACAATATTACCGAATGGTGACAGTATAACATAATCCTCCAACCTGTCTTGTCCCGTGGGTGTCGTAAAGGTGACTATTGGTCAAAAGGTCTAACATATGTACAATATTACCGAATGGTGACAGTATAACATAATCCTCCAACCTGTCTTGTCCCGTGGGTGTCGTAAAGGTGACTATTGGTCAAAAGGTCTAACATATGTACAATATTACCGAATGGTGACAGTATAACATAATCCTCCAACCTGTCTTGTCCCGTGGGTGTCGTAAAGGTGACTATTGGTCAAAAGGTCTAACATATGTACAATATTACCGAATGGTGACAGTATAACATAATCCTCCAACCTGTCTTGTCCCGTGGGTGTCGTAAAGGTGACTATTGGTCAAAAGGTCTAACATATGTACAATATTACCGAATGGTGACAGTATAACATAATCCTCCAACCTGTCTTGTCCCGTGGGTGTCGTAAAGGTGACTATTGGTCAAAAGGTCTAACATATGTACAATATTACCGAATGGTGACAGTATAACATAATCCTCCAACCTGTCTTGTCCCGTGGGTGTCGTAAAAGTCGACAGAGGAAATGTTTACATAAGGAGATGGGCAGCAGCATCTTCCTGCATTAAACCATAAAAAAAAAAAAAAAAAAATACTGAATATCGCTCGGTATCGCTGCTTAAGTTTCAATATTATTTTACATTTACACTAATTTATTTATGCCTAATAAGATATACCAGTTAATGAAAGATATTTTTATAATATAGAAAAATAACTAGTTAAATGAAATATGTCATAATTTGAAGTAGGTCGTAAATGTGCAATACTCTATGGACTAATTTCAAGTCGGCAAAAATAGTTTTAAAAATTCTACAACGTAAACGAAGTGAAAAGGGTTTTCTTACTTTGCTTAACGTAGAATATAAAAATATTTTAGTTCATGTATATATACGAATATACGTACGTAATATAATATACGTAGAATATAAAAATATTTTAGTTCATGTATATATACGAATATACGTACGTAATATAATATACGTAGAATATAAAAATATTTTAGTTCATGTATATATACGAATATACGTACGTAATATAATATACGTAGAATATAAAAATATTTTAGTTCATGTATATATACGAATATACGTACGTAATATAATATACGTAGAATATAAAAATATTTTAGTTCATGTATATATACGAATATACGTACGTAATATAATATACGTAGAATATAAAAATATTTTAGTTCATGTATATATACGAATATACGTACGTAATATAATATACGTAGAATATAAAAATATTTTAGTTCATGTATATATACGAATATACGTACGTAATATAATATACGTAGAATATAAAAATATTTTAGTTCATGTATATATACGAATATACGTACGTAATATAATATACGTAGAATATACGAATTCAAAAATTGCTTAACGTTGGCTAACATTGGTGTTATATATATTATTTAAAAAAGGTTTGAAAGCATTTTAAAAACATTCAGCTATTTTAGTTTGAAATCGACTAGTAAAGATTAGTTCCGTTATAAATACAATGTTAGTAACCTTACGGTTTTTTTTTATGATTATAAACATTTTAATGATTTTTTACAGTATGCTTATGATTATTGTTTAAATTAAGATTTAAGTCAGATTTAGTTACATCAACCTTTTACACTTAATTAAGAAGAGAAAAAAGAAATAATCCCTAGGAGTTTTGGATCGGACGAATATCTACGGAGAAAACGAATTTGCATATCAAGGAGATCTTTTTATTTGAATGTCTGTTCTAATTATTAGATCAGTAAAGAAAAGTATTTTACAAGAACTGATTATTCTAGTCAATTCATTAGCAAGCTCTACGATTCGAGCAGGCTTATTTTTATTTGATTGTGAAATTCCTCTGTTTAAAATAACGTGCAGTGTGGCGGTAATCAATAAGTAAATGTAAAAACCCTACTTTATAATCATCATTATCGGCCTCTGCAATCGGCTCGAAATGTCCACTATTGTACATAGAACACGCCATAGTAAAGATTTGTTATAGTTGCGACGCATGGCAGGCAGAGTGGCGATTGCTAGTCAGGATTTGCGTGTCCGTGACTGTGTAACCGTGATGGAAGATGTCAGGACGTGGACCGTCTGAGTATTTTGTCCAAGTGTTTAAGCAGCCATCAGCGTGCTCGCTCCAATTTCATTGTAGACGCATGACATAAGTCCAAATCCCATGATTGATCCCAGCTGCTGAGTTTCACCATCGTACATCGCGACAGAATTCGAAGTTCCATCGATACCATCTAGATGGTTGGCATTCCACCACAGTGCGTTTTAATCGAAGTTTTCTGCCACGCACTTCGATTTTGTGGAATCAGCTGTCGCCAGCAGTATTTCCGAACAGTTACGACTTAGGGACCTTCAAGAAAAGATCTTATTCCTTCCTTAAAGGCCGGCAGCGCATCTGTAGCTCCTCTGGTGTTGTGGATGTTCGTGGGCGTCGGTGATCACTTACCATCAGGTGAGCCGCACGCTCGTTTGCCCCTTCTTCCATAAAAAAAAAAAAATACTGAATATCGCTCGGTATCGCTGCTTAAGTTTCAATATTATTATACATTATCTATGTTCCCGAAGGGTGAGAAAGTTTGCTATCGAAGTGGTTAGAAAAGTTAGTTAAATATAATCCTTTTTAAATATGAATTGTTTTCGTGAGTTAATTAAGGTATTTAAATGTTAATTAATGTGAAGTATAATTTTTTTTACTTCCGTGTGGCTGGGCGAAGTAAAGAATAGCGCCAACCCTGTCTGACCAAGGGTGTCGTAAAAGGTGACTATTGGTCAAAAGGTCTAACATATGTACAATATTACCGAATGGTGACAGTATAACATAATCCTCCAACCTGTCTTGTCCCGTGGGTGTCGTAAAAGTCGACAGAGGGAAATGTTTACATAAGGAGATGGGCAGCAGCATCTTCCTGCATTAAACCATAAAAAAAAACTGCGGTTGCCAACCCGGTCGCCAGGCGTGGCAACTATGGTAACCCCCCCCCCCCCCATGAAGAGGTAAAAAAGCAATGGTCCCCAGTCCCCTGTGGCCTCACTAGTCCTGGCTATGGTGGCAGTCATAATAACGGCGAGGCAGGGGGTGCGAAGAATCTCCGGCTATATTCTAGCTGCCAACCTAAACGACTGGACATAGCAACATATAACACACGCACATTGAGGGCCGACGAGAAGATACTAAGATACTGGAAGAAGAAGTAAGCAAGTTGCACTGGAGTATTATAGTGTTGTCTGAAGTCCGAAGACAGGGAGAGGACTCGATAATCCTTAAATCCAGTAACTTGTTTTACTACCGACAGGGTGACTATCTGTCTCAAGGAGGTGTCGGTTTTATCATCCACAGGTCTCTCATCAACAACGTGATCAAGATCGGAAGTGTGTCGAGTAGAGTCGCGTATCTTCTTATACTCAGAATAACCAAAAGGTATTCGCTGAAGGTCATACATGTATACGCACCTCCTCGACACACCCTGATGTTGAAGTAGGGGCAATGTATGAGGGCATTTCAAGAGCTATGCATTGTTTAAATTAAGATTTAAGTCAGATTTAGTTACATCAACCTTTACACTTAATTAAGAAGAGAAAAAGAAATAATCCCTAGGAGTTTTGGATCGGACGAATATCTACGGAGAAAACGAATTTGCATATCAAGGAGATCTTTTTATTTGAATGTCTGTTCTAATTATTAGATCAGTAAAGAAAAGTATTTTACAAGAACTGATTATTCTAGTCAATTCATTAGCAAGCTCTACGATTCGAGCAGGCTTATTTTTATTTGATTGTGAAATTCCTCTGTTTAAAATAACGTGCAGTGTGGCGGTAATCAATAAGTAAATGTAAAAACCCTACTTTATAATCATCATTATCGGCCTCTGCAATCGGCTCGAAATGTCCACTATTGCACATAGAACACGCCATAGTAAAGATTTGTTATAGTTGCGACGCATGGCAGGCAGAGTGGCGATTGCTAGTCAGGATTTGCGTGTCCGTGACTGTGTAACCGTGATGGAAGATGTCAGGACGTGGACCGTCTGAGTATTTTGTCCAAGTGTTTAAGCAGCCATCAGCGTGCTCGCTCCAATTTCATTGTAGACGCATGACATAAGTCCAAATCCCATGATTGATCCCAGCTGCTGAGTTTCACCATCGTACATCGCGACAGAATTCGAAGTTCCATCGATACCATCTAGATGGTTGGCATTCCACCACAGTGCGTTTTAATCGAAGTTTTCTGCCACGCACTTCGATTTTGTGGAATCAGCTGTCGCCAGCAGTATTTCCGAACAGTTACGACTTAGGGACCTTCAAGAAAAGATCTTATTCCTTCCTTAAAGGCCGGCAGCGCATCTGTAGCTCCTCTGGTGTTGTGGATGTTCGTGGGCGTCGGTGATCACTTACCATCAGGTGAGCCGCACGCTCGTTTGCCCCTTCTTCCATAAAAAAAAAAAAAATACTGAATATCGCTCGGTATCGCTGCTTAAGTTTCAATATTATTATACATTATCTATGTTCCCGAAGGGTGAGAAAGTTTGCTATCGAAGTGGTTAGAAAAGTTAGTTAAATATAATCCTTTTTAAATATGAATTGTTTTCGTGAGTTAATTAAGGTATTTAAATGTTAATTAATGTGAAGTATAATTTTTTACTTCCGTGTGGCTGGGCGAAGTAAAGAATAGCGCCAACCCTGTCTGACCAAGGGTGTCGTAAAGGTGACTATTGGTCAAAAGGTCTAACATATGTACAATATTACCGAATGGTGACAGTATAACATAATCCTCCAACCTGTCTTGTCCCGTGGGTGTCGTAAAGGTGACTATTGGTCAAAAGGTCTAACATATGTACAATATTACCGAATGGTGACAGTATAACATAATCCTCCAACCTGTCTTGTCCCGTGGGTGTCGTAAAGGTGACTATTGGTCAAAAGGTCTAACATATGTACAATATTACCGAATGGTGACAGTATAACATAATCCTCCAACCTGTCTTGTCCCGTGGGTGTCGTAAAGGTGACTATTGGTCAAAAGGTCTAACATATGTACAATATTACCGAATGGTGACAGTATAACATAATCCTCCAACCTGTCTTGTCCCGTGGGTGTCGTAAAGGTGACTATTGGTCAAAAGGTCTAACATATGTACAATATTACCGAATGGTGACAGTATAACATAATCCTCCAACCTGTCTTGTCCCGTGGGTGTCGTAAAGGTGACTATTGGTCAAAAGGTCTAACATATGTACAATATTACCGAATGGTGACAGTATAACATAATCCTCCAACCTGTCTTGTCCCGTGGGTGTCGTAAAGGTGACTATTGGTCAAAAGGTCTAACATATGTACAATATTACCGAATGGTGACAGTATAACATAATCCTCCAACCTGTCTTGTCCCGTGGGTGTCGTAAAGGTGACTATTGGTCAAAAGGTCTAACATATGTACAATATTACCGAATGGTGACAGTATAACATAATCCTCCAACCTGTCTTGTCCCGTGGGTGTCGTAAAGGTGACTATTGGTCAAAAGGTCTAACATATGTACAATATTACCGAATGGTGACAGTATAACATAATCCTCCAACCTGTCTTGTCCCGTGGGTGTCGTAAAGGTGACTATTGGTCAAAAGGTCTAACATATGTACAATATTACCGAATGGTGACAGTATAACATAATCCTCCAACCTGTCTTGTCCCGTGGGTGTCGTAAAGGTGACTATTGGTCAAAAGGTCTAACATATGTACAATATTACCGAATGGTGACAGTATAACATAATCCTCCAACCTGTCTTGTCCCGTGGGTGTCGTAAAGGTGACTATTGGTCAAAAGGTCTAACATATGTACAATATTACCGAATGGTGACAGTATAACATAATCCTCCAACCTGTCTTGTCCCGTGGGTGTCGTAAAGGTGACTATTGGTCAAAAGGTCTAACATATGTACAATATTACCGAATGGTGACAGTATAACATAATCCTCCAACCTGTCTTGTCCCGTGGGTGTCGTAAAGGTGACTATTGGTCAAAAGGTCTAACATATGTACAATATTACCGAATGGTGACAGTATAACATAATCCTCCAACCTGTCTTGTCCCGTGGGTGTCGTAAAGGTGACTATTGGTCAAAAGGTCTAACATATGTACAATATTACCGAATGGTGACAGTATAACATAATCCTCCAACCTGTCTTGTCCCGTGGGTGTCGTAAAGGTGACTATTGGTCAAAAGGTCTAACATATGTACAATATTACCGAATGGTGACAGTATAACATAATCCTCCAACCTGTCTTGTCCCGTGGGTGTCGTAAAGGTGACTATTGGTCAAAAGGTCTAACATATGTACAATATTACCGAATGGTGACAGTATAACATAATCCTCCAACCTGTCTTGTCCCGTGGGTGTCGTAAAGGTGACTATTGGTCAAAAGGTCTAACATATGTACAATATTACCGAATGGTGACAGTATAACATAATCCTCCAACCTGTCTTGTCCCGTGGGTGTCGTAAAGGTGACTATTGGTCAAAAGGTCTAACATATGTACAATATTACCGAATGGTGACAGTATAACATAATCCTCCAACCTGTCTTGTCCCGTGGGTGTCGTAAAGGTGACTATTGGTCAAAAGGTCTAACATATGTACAATATTACCGAATGGTGACAGTATAACATAATCCTCCAACCTGTCTTGTCCCGTGGGTGTCGTAAAGGTGACTATTGGTCAAAAGGTCTAACATATGTACAATATTACCGAATGGTGACAGTATAACATAATCCTCCAACCTGTCTTGTCCCGTGGGTGTCGTAAAGGTGACTATTGGTCAAAAGGTCTAACATATGTACAATATTACCGAATGGTGACAGTATAACATAATCCTCCAACCTGTCTTGTCCCGTGGGTGTCGTAAAGGTGACTATTGGTCAAAAGGTCTAACATATGTACAATATTACCGAATGGTGACAGTATAACATAATCCTCCAACCTGTCTTGTCCCGTGGGTGTCGTAAAGGTGACTATTGGTCAAAAGGTCTAACATATGTACAATATTACCGAATGGTGACAGTATAACATAATCCTCCAACCTGTCTTGTCCCGTGGGTGTCGTAAAGGTGACTATTGGTCAAAAGGTCTAACATATGTACAATATTACCGAATGGTGACAGTATAACATAATCCTCCAACCTGTCTTGTCCCGTGGGTGTCGTAAAAGTCGACAGAGGAAATGTTTACATAAGGAGATGGGCAGCAGCATCTTCCTGCATTAAACCATAAAAAATAAAAAAAAATGAAAAAAAATCGTTAAAATTTTTTCATACAAAACAGTAATTTCATTACATTACAATCAGGAGAAAAAAAAGAAGGTTAGAAATGTTTCGAATTAAAATCTCAATTTTTTTATATTTTATACCTCTCTATATATGTATTTGATGGCCTAGTGGAGAAACATTTTTAAAAAATTTCTACAAAAACAACATTTCGTGACTTCCTACAGAAGGCGGAATGCCATATTAATTATCTATTCAATTCGCCTGCCAAGCGAGGTGAATACTGTAAATCCTTGCATTGAAAGAAGTATAGGTTCGGTAGTGAACTACGAGGAAGAAGAAGACGAGAAAATATGTAAATAACTCAATGCGTGACGTTTATGGTTAATCTCCCACTGGTAGACCTATTTCCTCCGTCCTTGAGACCTTGCGAATCGGGACGTAGTGTAATTCCGGTTCTTGGCCATATTGGCCTGCTAATCGCTTTTCATTCGATGATTTCTAGGTGATATAGTTAAGATCTTTGTGTAATAAGAAGCTATTAAGCTCAAAGAAAAATCAATAAAAATATGTAAACTCGGTTATTTTACGTAACACACACCATAGATCAGTTACAAATTGTATTTTCAGCTGACTAAGCCAGTTGTGACATATTCACATACAACCGACATCCTTACATGGATACACCTGTAATAGCATCGTTCCTAGTAACAACAATGTTTTGCTATATGATATGTTAAATGTTTACAAAAGTAGAAAATATGTTGAAAGAAATTAAAAGATATTTTAAATATATCTAGGAAAGTATTCTGTCTGTGTATTGTGTCGAATAATTCGAGATCCGCGGGAATTATGTGTACACAAGTATGCATCATTTGAGTGACCATTCACTCGCCGACGAAATCTGGGCTATTACGGGATACATTGATATGCTTTTGGGAGTAAATATGTTATAAAAATTTTCGGATTTTGTTACCAAATAGAGATATTGTTGCTTCTGATTTGATAATTGCCGAGTGGCGCCAATGGTAATGCAATATATCCAACATGTTCATCATGCACAAGCCGCATTCAGTTTACTTCCAAGCCATCCTCGAGTATTTCCGTCGGTTAAAGCTTTCTCGCAAACGGGTTGTGAATATGCAGGCCCTGTTATGTTTACTCCCTTGCGAAGGCAAGGAGTAAAACCCTAAGCAATAGCGTCTTTAGTTAAGGTTAACTAGCTTAGTTAACGTATTACTTAAGTAATTTATTTTTCAAGCGTTATTTTCTAGCTCTTTTATATATTTGGAATAAGCTTTTAATCCAACCTATTTTTTCTAACCGCATTTTAGTTTACGAATATTCCAGAAGTTATCGCACTTATTATTCAATTGCAAACTACGCATCGCTATAGACCTTTACTAGATTTTTTATCTGGACGCATATCGATCATTCGCAATAAGGGTTCTTTCTGTAGATTACTTTATTTTATAATTGTCGTATAAAACAAACTTATCTACTTAGTATAACTCTCGCATCATATTTTTCGCGGAACGGGTTTTGTAACCTACCGCTATTTCTTACATGGTTTTCACTTTTTCCTCTGAGGGACGACAATATATTAAATGTACCCATTCTTCGTAGAATGGGTAAATTTTAGATGCCACTTAGTCATACGAAGATGTCAGTCTATGCCCGTTGAGTGAACTTTTTAAAGCCTTCAGAATAGTGTCAGTTTAAGACAATGTCATACCGATTTCGACGACGCTAACAACTTTCGAATACTATCGACAGTTGTCAACTGCATACTGCAAGTATAGTACTGCAAGTGTACTCGCGAACATAGAGGCAGTGACTTGTCTTTATCTTCCCATATCCGAAGTTATGCTTATGCAGTTTTGTATATGCAATTGTATATGATGCAGTTGCGTATAGAGTTACTTATTAGGTTTTGGATTAATTTTTTATTTGTTGTTCAATATTCCGTTTTCCGTGATAATATTTTTCGTCTATCTAAAGCAAAACTATCAAATCAATTAGGGCGTTGAAATACCTTTATTGATTTAAATAATTTTCTACGTGTAGTTAGAGGACACTTCGCTTTTACCGTATGATTCGAAACACCGAATCAAAATTTAGTTAAAAACACCCATTGTAGGTTTTTATCATTGTATCAAGAACTCTCCATATTTATTTGGATAGTTAAAACCATGAGACATGTAATCCCAAATAAAATTTCAAGTATTCATTCTTCTGGCTCCCTAAACAATAGTTTAAACAATTTAGATATCGTTGTAGTGCAGTCGCAGGTTTCTTCTCAGTTGGCAGTTCTAAACTCGGCATTCAATTCACAAAGAGGGTGTATTGAATGTCGATGCGCACGATCCCATCTAGCTCTCTGTTTGGTGGACCATTGCCAGTCACCACCGACGTTTAGTCTCGTCGGGTGGCATTTAATACAACAATCCGTTCAAAAGTTTGGGAAATAAAGGAGTTTAGAATTTTTGCATGAAATACAGCAGGTACGTTAACCACTAAACCACACGGTCGTCCTAACTCTCGGTCGGTTGCTAACACTCCGTACGTCATGTTATTACAATCATGTACAGATGAGATGCTTTGTGAAATCAAATTCTTCAAACGTAACAAATAAATGAAATAAATAAGCATATTCCTTTACTTCGTACGTTCGACTGAGTGCAGTTTTCAACAAATTTTTGTTTGGCCTTCGGGTAATTGTTTTAAGTTCAGGTGTTTGCGCATGTGCATAAACATACCAACTAGAAGGAAGGAATAGTTTGAGGCAACAAAAAAGAAGTATTTATTTAATGTATACTACGTGTACCTAATAAATTCACACAATATTGTGTCGATAAAAACTGTATGATACGCGAAATACCTATAGTTATACGTATATTTAAAATAATCTTTTCGATTATAAAATAGGTCAGGTAGGCAAGCCTCTCGTCGCGAATGACCCAATTTCACGTCAGCAAAAATAGGATGTAACGCAGATTACATAACTCAGTGTCATAGTAGAAATAATACTTTTCATTTCTGTTTAATAATTCTACGTTATTGTATGTTTAAAGCTTGCTTTGCTCTCATTACATAGGCAGAGGTATTGTTTAATTTGAATAGAAAAAATATCTGCTCCGTTTTTGTTTGTTTTTGGGTTTCTGTTTCTGGAAAAGATAAGTGAAATCTATGCAATTCCGTTTTACCTATGGATTAATAACATACGTAGTTCCTACGTTAGATGGAGCTATGGGGATAGAATATATTTTGTATTCCATGTTGGCGGACGTAGTGTCCGTCATCTGATTATTTAAATAATCGTCTTTATTTTAATAAAATTATTTGATAATAATAAGAACCCAATACAACATGCAAGCGTGGACTTCACCCATTGCGAGAGGCCTAACTAGACTAGAGAGGGGGGATCCATCTCTCTATCCTGCATTAGTTGCTCCAGAGCTTGATGCAACTGGGCTTCAAGCGCTTGAGAATTTTTTTTTTATAGGAAAGGCGTCAAACGAGCCAGCGGTTCACCTGATGGTAGGTGATTAACGTCGCCCACGTACATCTACAACACCAGGGAGGATCACGAAGGGGAGGGGGTCTCCGGTTACCTCACTCGCCGAACGAAACGCAAAAGCACAAGGTGCTTCTACTTCACGCCAGTATTCTGCGAGGCCATAGTACCAAACCGGTCGAGCCGGCCCATTGGAGCAGCAGCAAAAGACGCTGCTTGGCTCTACCACATTTAAATTTGCGAGTAAGCATTTTAGAAGGATGTATGAGTATTTTATCAAGGCGGCAAGTAATTGATTTCAACAATAGTAATTATTGCACCCTTTTTGTACTCTTTGTGTTATTTATATGCTGGAATAATTATGTTATATTATTGAAATTTAATGCATATAAGTAATTCATTTATAAAAAAATATTAATTAATTCATTTAATATTGTAACATGTAAGATGAATATGACATTTATCTATAGATTATGGTAAGATAATGAATAAAATAATTACTTTTCTTTTTTAATAACTTAAATGCTTATAGCGTTTCACGATAAAAGTTTTTCAAGGTATTCATATTTAAATTTCAATAAAGCTGCGTTTTGTAACAATGCAACAAAATGATTGGATGCGTTGGTCCGAGAGACAATAGCCACAATCATGGATACTGTTTGACACTTTGTGAGCGCAAAAACTATTTAAAGGGAAACCCAAAAAAAGGTAAGAATATCTAAAGAATAATATACATAAGTATGATTAGATTAAATAAAAAAATATTCAAATTTTAGATTTTTTATCGAATTACATACATATAGAATAGAAATAATGAAAATTGTCTTACAAACCAAGGCTCTGGCGACCGATTGGAGGCGAAAAATTTATTCAAGATTGTCGAACCCAAATCTCATAGACCAGTGATGCGAGAGGTTACCGGTAATAAGCTCACATATCCATCTGCTCAGCGTGAAGAGTATCGCCACATCTTCTATGTTAAGAAGAAGTATACATGCCATAAATCACTAAATTCCTTTTTTTTCTAAAAGATTTAACAGCATATACTCGTAACGTAATTCTCAACTCTCTCTATTAAAAAGGAATTAAAATTATATTTATAATGACTACGGGGTTCGTGACTTACAAGCTTGCTTTCAGCTTATTGTAAAGGCCTTACACAAAGATGTTAGAGCTTGCATTTTATATGACTTGTAGGGGCTGGAAGAGGTCCGTGAAGGTAGATCGTTATTATGTTTACAGAGTAGGATATTTATCTTTCTGCTACTGAAACTATAAACTTGTAAAATGTATGCATGCTCAGATAAAGAAGCCGTCCTTCAAGGATATTTGCAAAGGAGGAACGAAGAGGAAGGCGCTCAAACAATCAATCAATCAAAAACAATTAAAAATAAACGGTGAGGTACCGGGTGAGGACATAATTACAGCTGAGCTTCTAAAAGCGGATGGAAAACCGGTACTTATAATACTTCAGAAGCTGTTAAATTTCGTTGTCGTCGCTATGATAGAATTGTTTTTCAAAAAGGGCATAGCTGCCTACTAAAGAATTATAGACCGATATCGCTGCTAAACCGAGTCTACATGCTGTTTTCGAGTGTCTATAGTAGCATAGTACCATAGACCACATATATAATTTTTCGTATATATGCAGATTGTAGAAAAGACCAAGGATTACAATTTATCATTATGTCTGGCGTATGTGAACTATAAGAAAGCCTTTGAGTTGGACGGCACTACAGTCTCTTCACTGATAACAGATAGAATTCCGGTATATTCCATATTTGTACATGAGGCTACCGATTTCTACCCGAGTACAGAATCAGAGTACGCAACCCATCCAAGTGCAGAAATGTGTAAGACAGAGTGATGTGATATCCCCGAAACTCTTCACTGCTGCATTAGAAGATGTTTTCAAGCTGCTGTACTGAAAAGAATACGAAATCAACATCAATGGCGTATACATCACTCACCTTAGATTAGAGGCGATAGAATCCTTATGGGAGCATAGTCAGAAGAGCTTAGCACTATCATCAATTACTGAAAATCTGAATAAATAGTGTATCTTCGAACAGCCTTGCGATTCTCGAACCTACTCAACCGTCAACTTTACGCACAACCAGCACTAGCGCCACGAAAATTTACGGCTGTAGGTGGAACTACTCAAGGTTGAAAAACGATATTCGCTAAACAGCTTGTCGTTCAGCGATAGCCTCGCACACAGCCTGTTACGTAACAGAGTAGCACAGCAGGTTGGTCTATAAATGAACATGGCCAAGATGAAGATTACGTCTATTTCACAATGATACCGGTAGTTTTTTGGTAACACTAAGCTCGAAGTTGTTGCCTACGTACGTATACCTGGGGCAAATTGTTCGTTCAGGTAAGTACAACTTCGACCCAGAAGTCAATCAACAAAAATTTATAATGAAATGTATTTATGAAAAATATTTATTTTAACCCCTGCGTAATACTGTAGTGAAAGCCCAATCCAATTCCATCCTCCGTGATACGCGTCTGTACCGTTTTGGCATCTGTACCGATAGTATATCCCAATTAAAATTAAAAAAAATATATTCAAGGTACAGAAATAGTACCATAGAGTTTTATTATAGTATAGATTACAGAAATCCATACACATAATAAAAACATATATGAAAGTATATATGTAAATAAGCGAATTGTCTAAAACAATGTTAAAGAGAAAGTTAGTGATTCTTAATTAGATCTTTCAAAACGGGCAAGGATACGCAGAGTCTCACTGATAGTGATAGGGCATCCTAAGGACGACAGTTGTACTGAGAACGATCTGTCCAAAAATGTAGAACTGTGGACAGGCATTTTCAATTTCACGTTTTCTGATGGCCTTTAAAGTCGTGAACGAGAATCATGAAGAAAATTCAAAATAGATATCATAGATGATAGATACATTTTATTGAAGAGAGCAAAAATAAGTTCTGTGGATATACTACTATATCTCTACATTAACCTAGCTTAGTCCACAGCTGAACATAGCCTCTTCATGAAAAAGTCGGGAAACGTTGGAAAGGTTGCCTATACTCACCACGCTTGGGAAGCGGATGGGTGAGCGCAGTGGCGATACCCGAGCGCTGGTATTATTATTAATTACCAATGATTGTGGTTCCACCACCACCTGGATGCCAGGTCGCTCGCGTACTATGAAATAGTACACGAAAACCGAGGAGGAAAACATCGTGGGGAAACGTGTATGTCTGAGAAGTAACAAAGAAATAATAATATTTTCAGTCCATCAAGTCGCACTGGAGCAGTTTGGCGGACCCTTACATATTACATGTTACAAAACTATCACAAATGTTTGAGAGGAGACATTTGCCCAGCTGTGGGCATTTTCAGGCTGCTACTTTGCGTTCCTTTATATAATTAATAAATAATATAAATTCTTAAGAAATACTTAAAGCCTAAAATCAAGTAACAAACAATAGAAAACTCGAGTGACTCTTTGCATATAAAAGCTTTTTAAATGTCTATGACTAGTGACGAATGGACCTCAGTCATTTTTAATGCACGAGAAGAATAACAGCTGTGTGTATTCTTTTAAAATCCTGCAACGCAGAAAATGTTTTCTTAATGTATTGTACGTTGTTATTTTTTCAAGTTTTACCACTCGGTGTTGTAACGAGTCGCTACGTCCTACATCTTTGCTGCTAGGTTACGGCCTTGAAGATGGGAACGGTCAAGTATCTAATTAGCAAGGTTTAAATGATGATGTTTATTATAGACTGAATAATTTATTGTAGACTTCATTTAATCTTCGGCATCCATAGTTTATACGACAGCCTACATGACTGAGAATAAGTGATAACAACAATCTTTATTTGTTTTCTCCACACCTTTACAATTTATGACCATGACAGAATAATTTGGGATTGGTTGTCGTAGTGAGTCTTATAAAACCTGTGATGGTTATCAATGAAGGCTTAATAATTTTATACGTATCCAAAAATACTCGTTTTAATTTGTCTTTTATATTACTAGTGCACAACGAGCCTTAGAACCGCTGAATATGAAGGTCAGAGCGCTAACTTTAATTCAAAGTACGCGATTGATATCATATCGTAACCCGGTCCCGGCAATACTGGAATTCTTAATTGGAATTTAAAATTTCTCGGCGATGAAGGAAAACATCGGGAGGCAACACAGAACAGACTTTGCATTCTAAACATCGTAGGTTTATATGTTTGTAAGTATATATTCACGCCTTGTTCCCAACGGGGTAGGCAGAGACAATCTTCTTCCACTTGCTATGGTCCTGACATACGTCTTTCGCTTCTCCCACTTTCATCAATCTTTTCATGCATGCTCATTGGTTTAGAGTACTCTTGACCTGGCCTTTTTTCAGAACGTCTCCGATTTGGTCATGAAATGTTCGCCTAGGTCTTCCTCTCCCGACTCTACCATTTACACTCGCCTCATATATTTGTTTCGTCAAGCTACTTTCATGCATCCTCTTCACATGTCCAAACCAGCTCAGCATCCCTTTCTCAATTCATGTCACTACATCGTCTTTCACGCCACAACGCTCTCTGATCACATTATTTAGAACCCTGTCAGTTATCTTCACATCAATCATACTTCTCAACGTAGGTTTATATCTGAAAAATAATAAAAAATGTATATTTCGAGGACATGTGAGAAGTTTTAAATGCTTAGAAGCACTGAGGGTGACCCTTTTTATTTAAAATTATTGGACATCATTCAGTGTCTACTGCGAATGTCCTCTGATGACTTCCTCGAGATTGATTTCGATCATTGCGACCTTTTTTGACAATCGGCCGATGTTAATTACGCAGAATATATTGTAGTGCCCCAAAAAAACGCGGAAACACTAAGGCACTTAATCTATTTCTTCCCGCACCCGATATAGCACTTGTATGATAAGAAGATGAAGAAGAGGAAGACTCAGATGCTATATTAAAGATATGGGACGCAACACGACACAACCAGATTTCAAAACCAATATTTTGTGTATTGCATAAATATGTGCTTCGGCTGGTATTAGAAGATCCCTACTATTTTTAATTAAACCCTATATGATTATTAAATTATAGGGAAGGGGGTATACGACCAAGTAGCTCATCTAATGGTAAGTGATTACCGACGCTCATGTACATCTGCAACACGAGAGGAGCAGCAGGTGTGTATAAAAATATCCCTATGCTCCTTTAAGAATATTTGGGGAGAGGCAAGGGAATGGGCTTCCAGTTACTCCAGTCACTCACAGAACGTACCGCTGAAGCCCAAGATGCATCTTCTTCTCGCCGGTATTCTGCGAGGCCGTAGTACTAGATCCAGTCAATTCGAGCGCCAGCAGAAGCCACCGCATCGCTATACCACGTACAACAGTTAACCACTAAGAAACGCTGTATCCTCTATGCATTCTATGTACAGTGTTGAAACTTTTATGTTAATATATAGCTTATGAATTAAATACGAGTAATTATCGTCACTATAATTTTTTTAAAAGTAAAATAGCAATTTTCGGTGTAAAAATTCATTTCTTAACATTGTTTCCATCGTTACTTAATTTATGAAACTAGTAAGAGCATCTAACTATTATTTTAATATGGACTACGAGTACTATCGGACTTTCACACATACATATGTCAATTTAGTCTTAAATATTAGACTTTATTAAAACTTTTTCCGCGCTTACACCACGTGGTAAACCACGTTGTTCTGCCCGTTGCGGTAGGTGGCGAGATCAGTATGAGAAATAAAATTTATTAATAACTCAACCAAAGAATCACCAGTTAATTATAGATTTAATAATTTTCTTTTTTGGCCCTAAACCGACGTTTTTATTGAAAATATGAATCATTTTGATCTATAAATATAAAATTTGTTAATAACTCTACGATAGCGGCACTTATCAGGTCCTAGCATAGCTATGAACCATTGTCTCTACAGTACAAAAATGTTGTAGGAATTTGACATCAATCGGTCAAGTCGTTCAAAAATTAGACGATCACTAACAGACGTCCAAGAGATTTCTATGAGTAAAGATAATCCCTAATAATGTGTATACCATATTTTTCAATTTAGTAACAAAATATCCGATATACAAAAATATTTTATTCTATATAAATAGTCAAGAACTAGGAACTCTGGCAGCGGTTCAAAAAATGAATTGGAGGTTTCACACTGTCATTAAATTGTTAAATACGGTTGATTTAATTTCTTTTCTATTCAATATTTTCATATCATACTAGCATTTCTTTTATCGTTCGGTATCTACAGTATATGTAAATGATAGGAAAAAATAATTTATTCAGTTTATTTACATTTTATAAGAATACAAGCTATTCAAATAACATTACCAATATCCTCGTCCTATTAACCACTCCAACTAACCATCAAAACTTGTAACTAGATTGGTTCACAATAATAGTAGAGTAGCGGGCTCGAACCTTACCATAAGAAGTAAAGTAAGGTCCAGATGCAATACCAGATGCACAGAGGCAATAACAGTTATTTATTATACGAGTATTATATTTTTGAAATTGTTGAGTATTGTCCATTACACATATAAGTTGATTTTATAATATTTATATTAACAACACCCTAAAAAAAAATATTTTTTTTTATGTTATTTCTAACCAATTCCGAATTGTATTGTTCATTTAGTTGCATCGGTGATAATAGTTATATTTCGTATAAGATTACCGAACATGCTACTCGACGTAGAATTAGCCTTTTATTGACATTACAAATCAGATTTTACGTCGTTGTTAAGAGGAATTTGTTATTCTCATTTATTCACTGTTTTGTTTTTATTATTGTATCCTTTCTGTCTATTAGAATATCTATTAAAAAAATGAATAGGAAAATAAAAGAAGACGCTAAATTAACGATCTAAATTAGAACAGGAAGTTTTGGCATTTATTTCGTCCCTTTTAAGGAGCCGTGAGCCCTCTAATAAAGGGCTACTTATTTACGAGTAAGCATAGCAAATATTTAACTCTCTTATCTCTAAATAGTTTGATAGTTAGTGGCAGTAGTTACTCATTGCAGCCAACCAAATTGAATTTATAGCTCCGAAAAGATATACAATTAAATAAAGTATATTGATAAAAAAACTATAAAAGTGGAAAATTTATTAAAAACGTAGTATGTAAACAATATACTTGTTGTGTTCCGCAATTGGGTCATAGCCAGTAAAGTAGTTAGAAATTCGCATAGTATTAGTCTAGTGCAGCGGTCCATCTTGTTTATTCTGTACTATACTCGTATATCGCTGTAACCAACAGTTCACGGCCACATGTGAAGGGGCTTGATTGCGAAGCTTTAATACGAACTTGCATGTATACGTAGTACGTGACGGTCGCTTTGAATTTAAACTTATAGGAAAAAGATAATATTCATTGGTGTTCTTTTTAACTTACCAATATACTTTAAATATGGTCAAATATAATTATCAAAAGATAATTTAAAAATATGATTTTTTAAGTAAACTTTATAACTATTTATTCTATAACTAAATTAAAATAGCTACTTGACAAGCGTGCAAGGCGCAGGGATATAAAGACCCCTCCGCTCATCAAATGATGCATTCGTCCAATACCTGATAAACGGGAAAAATGGAAAAGGAAATCTTTACAACTTCAATGACATACTTTCATCGCTGAAGGAAATTCAATTAAAATATTTAAAGAATAAGCGAACACGTGATAAATCAGGGGCTTATCACATTCCCATAATTAAATTATTCCACTTAGGTATATGTTTTTATCAGCTTCTGAGTCTATGAGACAAATGTTCCGCTTCAAAGTTCTCGCAAACAAGATCGTTTACAGCGATGAGAGACTAGTACCAGGGATGCAGCACCCGCGAGAGAGTTAGTTTACACGTGGCGCACCCACACAGCGAATTTCGCCAGTGTGCTGTTAGTATTGCGTACACAATTACAGACGTGTTAGACTGAAAAACGCATTTGGTCGGATAAGATGCAACAGATCAATAACACGTTATCAGTAATAGGTTACAGATTTCGGAATAAAAATTTTTCATGTAAATATGTAACAATTGGGTGGGTTATATAAAAAAAACTTGTTAATAAAACAATTTGAAAGACTTTGTGCAAAACTTTACAACACACGGGTAAATGAGAAAATACAACCCACTTGCTGACTATAAATGCAGTGAAAACCTCTGAGTGAAGGTCTCGACTTTCAATCTAAAGCGCAGTTAACGACTTTCTAGCTGTGTTTCCGGATTTATTAAGCAATGTAAGCTAAAGGAACGAAACGTGAAGCTTAATTAGTAATTTGATTTGAAAAAAAAATCTGTGCCTTTCAATTTTCCTGTTAACTGTGCGGTTAAAAACTTGTATACAGAAGTTTATACGTAACTTCGAGCATGATTTTAAAATTTTATGAATTATTTTTACCGTTTATGAATTTTTAATTATCATTTTTGTCAGTACTCTTTGAAAGTATATTAATTCAACTGTTCTGTTATGTATTTTTGATTTAATTCGAGGCAATGTGTTTTTGTATAATCATGTTACTACATAGCCTATTTAAGTCCTCTAATGAAGATAGACCTCGTCAAGCAAGTGCAAGCAAAAGTGCAAGTAAGAAAGTATAAGTACATATTTCTTGAAAGCTTTGTCCATACTTTTGACCTTCTAGTGATGTTACTTTTCATTTCTTTCATAAGTGTGTGAGATTTTTGACGATCATTTGGTCGCCAGAGCCTCAAGTGTTGCCTAGCAAGGTACACTTATTAGGTTGGTATTTGGAGAAAGAGATGGTAGTGCGAGGCAATCATCAAACCAGCCCTTTCATTGGACCTAAGCGGTATATCGTCTACAATTAGTTTTAATAATCATCAGGTAGATCTGAAACCTAGCTGTTCGAACCCGTATCTGGCCTTTCTAAGGCTAAAATCGCCGAAGCCTTCATCAAGAAGAGATTTGCGTCGGTGAGTTTTACGAGCTCGCGATAGATAAATTATGCAACGAATTTAAGCACGTGTACGTGCCTAAAGTGTTATAATAATGAAATTATATAGTGTCAAATATTTTTAATTTTTTTTATTACTTATTTATTTAAAATTAATATAGTAATGAGTTATTCTCAAAATATGATTTACAGTACATATTTTATAATCTGTCTAAGCATAGCAAAAAAAGACAGCACCAGTATGAACGCAGTGAGCAGAATCCCTGTTCTAAAAAGGATATTTAGTATTATATCTACTAATCTCAAACTATATTAGATAACTCCCAATGTGTTTGTAAAAAATTAAGCATACATATTTTACCCATTTTGAAATTTTCAAATGTATGTAAGTCGATGACAATATAATACTGTACCGTCGAGTTGGTCTGATAATGGAATTCTTGAATGGCTACTAGTAAACTCATCGAGTTTATCTTTATATTTGTCTTAACGAGTCCCATTCATTTCACCTGATGAAACGGGGAGAGGAAATCGTGTTTTTAATATTTTACATATTTTTTTCTTATATTTATAATTTGGCAAAATATAGACATTGTTATTTGATCGTTGTTATAAATGCGGTGAGTTGGTATGAGTTGAATGCTAGATCTTATTATTCAATAAATATTTTTGTCGCTTTACGCTTGTTAAAAGTTAAGTGGTCCAATAGTGGGACACCCTTATTACGCATTACACCACATCATTGCTTTTAAAATAACAATTTTCGCGTATTTCCATTTAGTATCCACAAAATTAAATCGATTGTGTGGGTTCAGCAGTGTCATTTATTAATATAAATTACCATTAAATAAAATAAATATTAAAGTATAGATATTTTTTCTGCGACCATAAAGTGGACAAGGATAGTTTTGGCTAGTTATTTGATTTATGGCTCAATATGTAGGGTATGGATGTGCTGGGTACATTTCACAGTACTTTTATGATCCATATTTAATCCGATGAAACTCGTGGCTTAACAAGCGGGACGGTTACATCTATATTTTAATAAAGTGGAGTTCGGGAATATTAACATCATTACCATGTGCTGGTGTGCTTACCAATACGTTGACATCTTTTTTTCTATACTATTATGTTAAGTACATAATATTGTAAAAAGGCTGTGTCTGTACTGTACATTGCAGATATGCCAAAAAACCTCTTGGGATAAGATAAATATAACATATAGCACAATTTTTTTTTTAAATTTTTCTTTCTGGTTTCTACTTGTCCGTTTATCTGTGTCTTCAGCCATTATGAAAAAACTACTGAACTGATATTGGTGCGGTTTTCACTTTTACTGTTTGGCGACGCTAAGCGTGCCAAATGGAAATCTATAATGTCTGCCTACCCTTATGGATCACAGGCGTGAGTGCTTAGTATATAAGTCAATCCTGCATACATTTTACAACGCGTTATGCTGCAGTCTTTAAATATACTCGTACTACTGCAGGGCACGGGCCTATTTTTGATACGGTGCAGGTTTTTTGTAATTTGATGCTCGAAATTTATAGTCAAATGCTACTAACAGGTGGAATATAACACAATACATAATCAGTACAAATAAAATGGGGAAATCCACTAGATGGTAATGTGACAAAAGGTACCACGGCAACACTATTCAGTATTTTCGAAACAAAGCCTTTTGTACCGTACCGAGTTTCGAAAACCATGAAGTAGTTGTCATTTCTTCCTCCGCTTCTATTTTTATATTTGTTGATTGTGACGAGTAGGGAATGGTTGGTTGGTGTATATTTCAACTATTTGAAATGCTTCTAGAGTAAAACATACACTAACATAAAAATTCATCAATTTAGAATTTAGAGTGTTAAGTAAAAGTAAAGGTTTCAAAAACTATGATCTCACTTCCATTCGATGGGATCTAAAGTTTTCAATTGGTTCAGATATCCAGCATATTACAATGTATAATTTAAATACAATCTAATGTCGAAACGGCGTTTCTACTACCAGCCCAATTATCGATAAGGTCACACTCTAGGGGTTACCTAGAGTGAGACATCGGTCTCTCAGTTTGTTACCCTCGTTTTTCGTTTTTTTGATTTTGTTATACTGATCTAGACATATTACTTGTGGGTCAATGACCTTGTCGACGGTCCGTACTGGTTCGCTGTCTAGGTTTAAAGTCACCGACGCGCGGACATAAAAATCAACTAAGGTCGACGCTCTTGCCGAGGTCAGTAAACTTTTATTCATGACGTTTAATTCGGGAGTGGAAAATTTTAAATTAAACCTGCATGGTTCCATATTCATGATTAAAACAACACAACATTTTTATTTACACAAAAACTATAAAATTTTATGTCATTCTTTTGTTTGACTTTCGATTATTTTTACCTTCAGTATTTGTGTTAAATATAAAGATCTCAGTACGATATATACGAGATATTCAAGTTCCGACGCGATTTTAACACAGCAGAGACAGCTCGCAATATCAATGCTGCGTTTGGAGAGGATACGTCTATCGAACGCACTATGCGTTTTTGTTTTATTCGCTTTTATGTCAGCCACCATCAAATGACAACGGTCCTGGAAACTCACCATGAGACTGTCGGTTTCTTCTGTGATCTCTCATAAGCATTTGAGTGTGTGGATTATAAAAAAAAAATATGAAATTAAATACTACGGCATTCGTGATCCCGCACTTGATCTCTAATCATCTCTAAACCTGATAGTAAAATGTTGCAAATAATGGCGAAATGTTGCAATCGATACTTGGTCCTTTTTTGTTCTTGGTTAACATAAATGATCTTCTTTTAATGGTACAAAAAATTACCGATATAGTTCTGTTTACAGATGATACCTCAAATAAAATTTCTAAGAAACAACTTCCCACTGGAATGGCTCAACCAAGTACTGGACATTCTTTCCAAATGGTTTGCAGCAAATAATTTTCATCTAAACGCAGAAAAATGTTTACGATTTACACTTTCTAAATCTGAAGCAACAGCTAAGTTAGTCTACTTTGCTTACTGCCACATTATCATGTACTATGGTGTATCAAGGAGACTGATATTTTTTTTATTGTAAAAGACATTGTTACATGGCTAATTATATTATAGAAATAAAACTGTTACTGAAGAAGGATTATTATGAAACATATTCTTAACGTATTAAAAAACTGTATTAACGAATCAAAGAAAATTTGTGACATTTAATTCATAAGCAGGAGTAATAATAGATGCAAACATAGTCTGTCATAAAAAAATAATTCAAATACGAAATTGAGTTTTTTTTTTTTTTTTATAGAAGAAGGGGGCAAACGAGCGTGCGGCTCACCTGATGGTAAGTGATCACCGACGCCCACGAACATCCACAACACCAGAGGAGCTACAGATGCGCTGCCGGCCTTTAAGGAAGGAATAAGCTCTTTTCTTGAAGGTCCCTAAGTCGTAACTATTCGGAAATACTGCTGGCGACAGCTGATTCCACAAAGTCGAAGTGCGTGGCAGAAAACTTCGATTAAAACGCACTGTGGTGGAATGCCAACCATCTAGGTGGTATCGATGGAACTTCGAATTCAGTCGCGATGTACGATGGTGAAACTCAGCAGCTGGGATCAATCCGAACAGTTCCTCAGAACATTCCCCGTGGAAAATTTTGTAAAAAATGCAAAGAGAAGCAACATCTCTTCGCAAGGCCAAAGGATCAAGCCGATCAGGCGAGAGCTTGGTCGCCGACAATTCGAGCCGCTCGACGTTGGATGCGGTCAAATGGAAGGAGTTGGTACTGGGGTGCCCCTGCCCAGAGATGAGAACAGTATTCCATGTGGGGCCGAACTTGCGCCTTATAAAGTTGCAAACGGTGGACCGGCATGAAATACTGTCCCGCTCTACAGAGCACACCAAGCTTTTTGGAGGCCAATTTGGCCTTTCCCTCCAAGTGACCACGGAACTGAACGTCGCTCGATATGTCAACGCCAAGGATTCTGATACTGGCTGAGGCAATAAGGGGAATGTTCTCAAAAAGAGGAGAAACGACAAAGGGATTCTTTTTAGCGGTGAACGCGCAAACCTGTGTCTTTTTGGGGTTGAATAGGACCAAATTACGTCGACCCCAATCCGAGACTTTGAATAACAAGGTCTCGACTTCAGACACAAGTTTGTTCCGGCACTCGTCGACGTGTTCCCGAGAAATATTCGCACGGCCTGTATATAGGGCATCACCCGTGCTGTCGTCTGCATAGCAATGAATGCTACTGATTTGTAGCATGTCGTTGATATGCAGAAGGAACAGAGTGGGAGATAGCACACAGCCTTGTGGAACACCAGCATTCACGGGTTTGGGGTCCGAGCATGCACCGTCGACAACAACCTTGATGCTCCGATCCGTGAGGAAGCTGGTGACCCAGTTGCACAATCTCTCAGGAACCCCGTAAGATGAAAGCTTTGAAAGAAGCGCTTTATGCCAAACCCTATCAAATGCTTTCGCTACGTCCAGACTAACCGCCAAAGCCTCCCCCTTAGACTCAACTGCTTCTGCCCATCGGTGAGTCAGGTAAACTAGAAGATCACCAGCTGATCGTCCGCGACGGAAACCGTACTGTCGGTCACTGATCAGCTGGTGTTCCTCCAGGTACCTCAGGAGCTGGGTGTTGATGAGTGACTCCATTATTTTAGATAACAAGGGGGTGATGGCAATAGGCCTGTAGTTGGACGGATCAGAGCGGTCGCCTTTTTGGGTATTGGATGCACAAATGCTGTCTTCCAAGATTCCGGGACGACGCCTGAAGAGTAGGAGTGCCGGAAAAGACGCGTGAGAACCGGTGCCAACTCAGGGCACACATCCTCAGCATAATTGGAGGGATTCCGTCCGGCCCACTCGACTTATGAATGTCCAGGAGCGGAGTGCCTTTCGCACTGAGCTCTGCAGAAACTGAATTTCAGGCATGGAGCACTTACACCACGGGATGGTAGGTGGAGAGTTTCCCCGGTCATCAAGAGTCGAGTTGGATGCAAAAGAGAGCCCAAGAGATCGGCTTTCTCTTTTGCAGTATGGGCCAGCGAATCATCCTCCTTGTGTAGAGATGGGAGAGATGGCTGACAGAAATTCCCCTGGACAGCCTTGGCGAGAGACCAGAATGCGCGGGATCCCGATGGGAGGCGAACTAGTCTCTCGCCAATTCTGCCAATGTGCTTTAACTTTGCCGCAGCGATAACTCTTTGAAGGACCTGGAGGCAGAGTTGTACTCGTTTTAAGAGCACTGGTTTTTGCATCCCGAGACGCCGATGCATCGGCCCAGGCCTGGTAGCACTTCCGCTTTCGGCGTGACGCTATTTTGCAGGTGCGACCAAACCAAGGCTGGGATTTACCTCCGACAGGCACTGCAGAGAACGGAATAAAAAGTTCCATTCCCTGAAGTACCACATCGGTGACAGAATCTGCAACGACGTTGGGATCATCCAGCGAGAAGCAAACCTGCCCCCATGGGTAGGAAGCAAAGAAAGACCGCATTCCATCCCAATCTGCCGACCTATAGTGCCACACACGGCGGAACCCCGCAGATCGCGTTCGGGATCGGCGCGCGATAGGCACTACACTCCGGATCAGACAGTGGTCCGACGAGCCAAGAGGGGCATCGACTGAGACCAAATATCTGTCCGGGTGTGAGGTCAGCAAAAGGTCCAACAGGGAAGGTGTATGACCTCCCACGTCTGGGATCCGCGTCGGCGAGGTTACCAGTTGTGTCAGGCCATATGCTAATGCAAAGTCGTGAACAGATCTCCCGCATGATCGGTTATGCGAGAACCGAGCCAATCGGTGTGGTGGGCATTAAAATCGCCGAGAATCACGATCTCTGCGGATGGGATCTGTTGTAGCACGGAATCTGTAGCCATTTGGATGTGGTCGATGAGTCGGTCAGTTACGGTATTACCGCTATGGGACCTGTAAAGGCACGCATAGACGCGCGGATGGTCGTCGCTGTCGATGCGCAGCCAAAGGGTAGAAAGGTCCAAACCTTCAAGACTACCGAGGCGTCGAGAACAGATATCATCTCTGACGTATACGCAAACTCCGGCACGGGGCACAAAGGAGTGTTCCAGTTTGTACCCCGGGTAATGGAGATAAGAGGTATCAGCCGGAGACGATATCTGAGTCTCTGTAAGAAAAAGCAAGGCCGGCTTCGCCGTTTCAAGATGGTAATGAACGGCGCTAAGGTTCGAGTGGAGTCCCCTGATATTGCAGAAATCCACGGCGAGCGCGGTAGGGGATGCCATAGTTTCTTTGCTGCGTTTGCCTCGAGTAGGAAAGAAAGAGAGCGGAATATTGCCCCCCCTAGAATACGCGGGGCAGACTGAGCATCCACGATTAGGTAGCGTAGGAAAGCCTGAACGTGGATGCTCAGTGAGGGATTCTCCAGAACCGTAGGTACTGGTACCCTCCTGGGGTAGCTCAAAATTATATACCGCTACCATATTTGGGGAGGGGGGAGGGGGGAGAGGGCCTCCGGTTACCTCACTCACCGCACGAAACGCAGAAGCACAAGATGCCTCTACTTCACGCCGGTTTTTCTGCGAGGCCGTGGTACTTATCCGGACGAGCCGGCCCATTCCTGCGACAGCAAAAGCCGCCGCTTGGCTCTACCACGATAAAAATTTATGTTATGTTATGTAACTAAAAATAAATATATTTCGATAATTTATCTATTTTTTGACAGCGTAGTTTTACTTTAGTAATCAATAAAAGCAGACGCTGTCAAATAAAAATGAACATATTTATAAATCTGACTATGCAACATCTTTGACACAGATGATTCAATATTTCTTAAACCCATGACAAAAGAGGAACATGATCTAAAAGGAAATTATGTTCCTAAATAACACTGCTTGAGAAGGATACGAAGAATCAAGTATAAATAATAATCAAATAACAGCCGTTCTTAGTTTTGTCTAAAACGTTTGACCTTGTTGCACATAATTTTCTTTTGCATAAATTTGAGGGCAAGCGCTGCAGTTGATTTCATCTTATTCAGCTAATCGACTACTGTGTGTTACTATTGAAAAATCGTAGAAAATTTAATAGTATCCTACTAGTCTGACATAATAGAAAATTAATATGGTTCCCGCACAGTAGCGTTTTGGGGACCAATATTATTTATTTTATATATAAATGACATAACTCAGGGGACTAAACAAAACAAAAGCATATTGTTTTCAGACGATATCTCTGTGATAATAACATATAACTACAGAAAGTATGTTTTATGGAAATGAAGATTATTATTATTATAAAAAAGACTCCAGAGTTTGTTGGCGGTTCGTCTCTGAGAAAATATTGTTTTGCGAACTGGTTTAGATTTCGACGTTCAGAAGAGCTTTAATAAACAAGCCTAGGTTGTATAAAAAGGTTTGACTATCACTTCTACTAATATTTTGGTACTCATCGCAGGAGTCTTAATATGAAATTTGGTAAAATTTTCAATCTTTCTGCCATTTTTGTATTCATATTTTTCCTATTTGCTAACATCTTAATCTAAGGGTTACAATAGGCGGCCTTTATTTCTTGTGGCTAATATTAAAAGGTGAAGGAAGGTGTTCCTTTTAACTTTACATAAATTGTAGGTAAAATATTGATTTCCTTTGATTATATGAAAACTATACAAGGGTTTTTATTTGTAAAATTACTTATATTTTCCACGTCAAAAACAAACCTATGAAAATTTACAAAAATGACAAAAAATAATTTTATTTGTACTTTTAATGGAGAATCCGTCATAGAGTAGAAAATACGTATTTGTTACATTTAATGAATTTTTGCAGCTGTTATTAGTTAACAAGGTAACCATCTTTTGACTTTAATAAGAAACACTGAAAGTGAAGTCAACACAATTCAATAGTTCAATCAAATAGCATAGAAACTCCTTTCAGATTCGAGAGAGTTCCATTTTAATATTTATGTCGGATCGTTTTTATACATGTAAATGTACTGTAAAGTATGGAGTATGAGTGTTCATTGTTCATATTTCTACAGATATTTCTTAAGAAAAAATATATTCCCTATTGAAAATCTTTTACGACCTATTTGAATACGTCTATAAAATGAATAAAAAATGATCAATTGTTTGAGTATTTTTCATTGTTTTTTTATGAAACGGTTTACAATGAACGAACAGGTTAGTTTTTAAAATTGAGGCTCATCTTTATTGACAGAGACTAATTAATTAAGGATACTAGCTATTTTACGTCGTCAAAATCCTACATATAGTATTTAATATTGTACAATAGAATGTGATGGAAATATGCAAAAGCACCGTTACAAGAGTTCAAATAAGCGTAGAAGAAACAAAATATACCCAACATATAAAAAATAAGCGCCCGAGATCGTCTACCCAACAATGTCTTTATTTTTGGTCGTTTCAACCTATTTTTCATCAGTGTTGATATTTGGATCAACGTGACAGGTGGTAACCTATTACCATCTTAATGTCTAAACAAACGATAAATATCGTACATAAGTTTTGAAGATATTCCACCATAAATGAATTAGCCTTAATTATTGTTCAATTTGAACGTAGTTTTTAAACTTGGCAGGCTGATTGGAAACCGCAAATTTTGTTTAATTTACTTGTTTTGTAGCCTGTGTATTATGTTACCACACATACGGGACGTTAAAATATATATTTAATACAGTAACATATATACATAATTATAAATGTTACAGTCATTGATATAATACTATCAAGGATTTGATTGCATTAATATTTCCCTAAAAAAGATCTTTCGATTTATATCGCTAAGAGTCTGTAACAAGTCCACTAGACCCATAGGTATGATGTGCCGTAATCGCCACTTTTTTTAAAGCATTTGCCATAATCGATTTTTACGAACGGGTGAAAAGAGGTGGTAATTTTTTTACATTGTAACATAGACATCTTTAAGGAAGCGCCAGTACAATCCGGCAGGTATTCCCTAGAAGGTTTGCACTTACTCCCCACGCTGCGCAAGCGTGTTGCAGAACGCGTTATCGGTACTCTCGCACTGGTGAGGGTGCTCCCCATCACTAATCTGCTGGAATTGGGTTCTATAAATAGTTTTGCATGCCCTTTCGGTAGTCATAGTCTCGTTTGTAAGCTAGCAGGATGCGCCATGTGCAGATGAGGTTGATATTTGGAGAAAAAGATGGTATATTGTCTATTACTCCATAATACTTAATTAATAATGCATTAGCCTCTATAAGGCTAATGCATAATATAGGATTCTGTAAAATACACGGAACGTGTTCAACAGGTAAGGGTCTACAAATTACATTAAAAAACATTACAATTCAATTGATACTCAATGGCAAAGTTTTTACTAAACGTATCAAGATAAAAACCCTTGACTAAAATGATACTATGGTAAAATATTTATAAGTTCAAAATGTGAACGACACTGTTAGGTCGTTTTATATAGTGCCTGAAACCGCGGCGTGACTAACAAATGTTGCAATTGTGACAAACAACGCGCAACCAAAATTAACAAGTTAAGGAACCCCGTGTTTGTGTAAACTCCACTAACTAGCTGTTTTTACGTCTGACGGGATGGACCCAGAGAGTCTGTATACGCTTCCCGTCTATAAACTTTTACACAATTGGTTCAACTAAACTATATGGATAACGAGGTTTCCTTGAGGTTCGCTTGCAATTAGTAGTAATTTGAATTCATATTTTGATTGTTAGCTTTCGTATATGGCTATAACCTAATATGGCTATATGTTGTGTTACACATTAAATGAGTGTATTTGTTAATTAATCAAAAACGAATTGGTTTAAGTGGCCGCCTTTGGCTATGAACATTATGGCCACAAATCTGTGGATTAACGCTTTGTCTCTATGGGGAATTGAATACTGTTATTCGAGCCTGGTTTGGGTTGTTCGTACTTTGTGACCAGGAGCAGTCTTGTTGGACAGTCCACGGTTTATTTTAAAGATGAAGCGAAAAAGCACATTTCTGTGTTTTGCGGTATGAAGATCTCGATGAGAAGATATGACGCAGTTTCCCGAACGCAGCCCAGCCGAGTTGGATTCGTCGATTGACCTCTGAGTCGAAGTTGGACGTACCTAATCGGACAATTTGTCCCAGGTATACGTCTACAACTTCGAGCCTATTGTTCCCAACATAGTCTATTGAAATGAAACTCGTTGATATCTTATGACAGATTGGTGCTCATAGCCGAATTCCTAAAGCCGTGCGTAAGCTTACTTGAACATCGGGTAATGTAAAACCATCTCTATTATATTTATGTCTATCTTTATAAAAAAACATGTGAAAAAATATGTGAAAGAATGAACATTGTCGATTAATATTTATTAATTATTAGTTTTATTTAAAACAAACGCGAATCTCTAATCTATATTGTGATTTCTAAATTTATATTTATTTTCCAGAGATGCAATTTATTTTATCTGCATAGAGTCAGTAGTTCATACTACTTTGAATAATGTTAATGTAGTTTGTATTGTTTAATGATCACTGGACTTTTTATGAAATGTTTTATTACAAAAGATCTTTTCAAATGAGGACAAGAAAGAAAATCATTTACAAGTAACGAACCACTCGTAAGTAAAGTTAGAGTATTTCAATTTATTACTCGATGTGATTTGTTTTATTTACTATTAGAATAATTAAAAACAATTAGTAAATTGCAGACGTTTAAATTAATTGGGTTACAGAAATTTGGTGGAGTCGACCAAATTTCTGTAACTGAATTAATTTAATGTGTTGTGCTTATTCATTTTAGAAACTACGTTAAAAGTGCTGTAAATTATGGTCTGTATTGACTATACATAAAAAAAGTTTTCGCGTATTTAAGCGGCACGTGCTCGTTAGTTTGCGGGCACGTTATTGTCGACGTGCGAGTTGGCCAACATGATCACGTACGTACAACTAGCTTACCGCTTCTGTAAATATGCTGTAGATTCTTTAATACAGTTTGCAACGTAGCGCTTTTTAATTTGCTTTATTGAATCTTTATTATTGTTTCACAATTTAGTTAACATTTTATGTTTTTGAGTCTACAATGATTAACTAACTATTAGTATTTATTATTGACTTATCAAGGCCTCTTTAGACTTTCCGTGATTAGATAATATTGTACATTCCTATAAGATTTGGTGCTACTAGAGCAAGAAAGGTTTCGAGGCATTACGGATTTTCTTGCCTCCGTGTGGAGCCTGTGGCAACAATTTTTGCATAAAAGTTCTACATAACAATTTGAACTTGACCTTGGCCGCGAACGCAAGGGAAGCGTATAAAAGTTTCTGTCCCGGTAATATTTTCACTATAATAGGAGCTAACCAACAAAAACTGTGGAATATTTCGTTGATATTGAATGTTGCGTGCAGAATTGCTTACAGGAGAATTTTCGCTTTGACCGAGACTGCGCCTGCTTTTTGGGTTTTTTGGAGAAGAAAGTTCTCTAGCTAGTACCATCATGTAAGCAAGTAAATTAGTATTAAGTAAAGGTGGCTTACGCATAGCTGCAGGAATGCGACTAGGAGGGTCGATCTGAAAACAACATCGTAGTTCTTTGTTTCTGATAAAAAAGTGTTGGCAAACTGTCACGGTTCATTAAATGACGTCATCTGAAGGGCTCTTGTGTCCACAAATATTCTTTCCCTTTAAGAACCCTATGGAATGCTTACGGAGGACGGCAAGAGACTCAATGGCGTGACAATGGCCCCTTGGAAGAGGGAAGGCCCATGTGTGGGGCGCTAATTACCTAGATACATTGGCGGCCTCTCATACCAGGAGTACATCGCCTAGAGTCGGCGGGGCAGGCGAGGTATTTGAATCAGGTAAGTAGTGCAAAGGTTTCAATGATGTGTAAATAGTCCTATGTTGTAAAATTGTTATCATCGTAAATGTTCAAAAATGTTTTTCAGTGAGAAATCTGCCGGAATTATCCATATAGATCATTATAGCAGTAGCACTAAATTAAAACCATTTATGTTTGAAATCGGAGTCGCACGACATCATTTATGTGTTTTTACTTGATACAGTCTTTTGCAATTCGGTATATTCCAGAACTGAGTATGTATCGTTCAAGCGTTAGAGACGAGTTACATAAGAACCCAGTAATATGAACTCTTTTTGTATGATTTCGAATGAACTATAGAATGATCAGACCAGATATAAAAAAATATACACAGAAAATACAACTGCAAAGTAGTTTTAATTTTTTTACCATATTGATTAAGTTATTTTCGATGTCAGTTCTGGTAAAACTTTAGTGCACCAGTATCTACATCTTTTCACGTAGAGGCTTGTTTATATGTGAACTATATCAACTTATCTTAAATTCTATCGTTTCTTTAATCTAAAATTACCTACATACAAGAATTGCGCGTATCTATTAACCCGTTTGATCATACTTAATTAAATTATTTTCCTATGTCCTTCTATGTATAACTCATACTTATGTTAAAAGTTATGTTTAATGATATTAAATCAGATCTCCACACAAGTATGAGCCATATAATGTAAAAAGTATTTTCCTTAAGTAATATAGGCTTTTTCGTAAGTGAAAGGCGGTTATTACCAAAATGTTTATTAAATTCCTGTGTTCACATAGACGCACAAGGCAGCCTACTACGTAACTTTACAGACACCGTTACATATTCTGATACAACGAAATACGGTACAGTATTTTCATTAAAAGGTTCACGGTCCCTGATAAAGATACTTGCGATGCTTGCGACACTTCGATATAACGTATAACAATTAAAGGTTTAAATTATTAAGTTTTAGTTAAGTATTACATTTATATGGTTTTAACTAGGCGTAGTTTCAGCTTCAGCAGGAGTAAAATGTATTTTAAGATGAAATGAATATGTGATCGAAATACAAGTAAAGTTTTAGTCAAAAGATGAAAATGGAAATGATTTATAAATATAATAATTACCATCAGTATTCATGCTCTGTTTGCAGTATGAACATACTCTGTGTCGTGGACGGAAAGAGCCATTCCAACGGCTCCTACGGAATGAGGAAGATTCGTCATTGATGTCGAATTAACTTTTATAAAATCTAACAAATACGTGACACTTTCTAGGTTGCTCTACTTAGTCGTTACGTCACAAAGTTCCATAAAAAAATATGCTGGACCTGTAATACCCACATCAGTGATGATTAGCAATGTCTAAAGTGTATTCGCCTGCTAAATATTTATAAACGTTACGAAATTAGCACGTTTCCTCAACCAAGTTAATGCCGGTTTCCAAACCCTCTTAGGGTAGGGCAAAAAGTTTAAATTACATATCTATTGAGTTCAGAATTGGGCGACTGTTGCCAATATATATGTAACTTATGTATTACGAACGTAACGGCACGCTAGCGGCAGCGTTTTGGCAAGAAACCACTATGTAGTTTGCAAAATGGGGACCGACCAAGACAACAATTTAAGGGAACATTTTACAAAAAATTACAACCAATTTTTAAAATTAGAAATAGGCGACTGTTTGAAATAGTGAAGAAATAACATTTATTTTGGAAAATAAATAAATTTTGTTAACAATCACGCATATCACCTTTCATCATCATCATCATCATCATCATCATCATCAGCATTTCAGCCTATCAGAAGTCCACTGCTGAACATAGGCCTCCCCTAAAGATTGCCACGAAGCTCGGTCCTGAGCCACCTGCATCCATCGACTTTCCGCAACACTGCGCAGGTCGTCACTCCATCTTGTGGGGGGTCGTCCTACACTGCGTTTGCCTGTACGTGGCTGTCACTCGAGAACCTTTTTTCCCCAGCGGTTGTCAGTTCTGCGAGCTATGTGGCCGGCCCATTGCCACTTCAGCTTGCTGATCCTTACGGCTATGTCGGTTACCTTAGTTCTGCTGCGGATATCATCGTTGCAGACTCTATCACGCAGAGAAACACCGAGCATAGCCCTTTCCATAGCGCGCTGAGCAACTTTGAGCTTCCTCATACGGCCTGCAGTGAACGGCCAAGTCTCAGTTCCGTATGTCATCACTGGCAACACGCACTGGTTGTATACTTTGCTCTTGAGGCTTTGCGGTATGAAGATCTCGATGAGAAGATATGACGTAGTTTCCCGAACGCAGCCCAGCCGAGTTGGATTCGTCGATTGACCTCTGAGTCGAAGTTGGACTTACCTAATCGGACAATTTGTCCCAGGTATACGTACTCGTCTACAACTTCGAGCCTATTGTTCCCAACAACAACCGGAAATCAAATCAAATCAAATTCAAATCACCTTTACAAATAGAAATATTACGGATTTATTTTTGACATGACTCAGTTTAGGCATACGGTCTTCCATATCTCACTATTCGCCTCTCCATCAAGTCATCAACATTTTTTTTATGGGAAATCCGGCAAACGCGGAGGCGGTTCACCTTTTGGCAATTGATTACCGACACCCGCGTACATCTGCAACACCAAAGGGGCTGCGTTGCCGCCCTTTAAGGGTATTTGGGAGATGGGAAGAAGGACGAGGAGATGGATGGGGAGTGGACCTCCGGTTACCTCACTCACCAAACGAAACGCAGAAGCACAAGATGCCTCTACTTCACGCCGGTATTCAGGAATAACTAACTAATATTCACGAGAAATTATTATAAAAACTAGACTTCTATAAGTGAATGATGTACCTTCATGTACAACATACAGAACCAGTTGGTATTTTTTGTATTGTCATCTTTACTGACATTCCAAATACATTAGGAAGCATAAGCATTACCCACTAATATATTGTATAGACTTTACTAATCTACATTATCTATGCCATACGCTCTTTTATATTTTATCCAATTACTCTATCTAATAATGCCAAATTGTTGAAAGTTCTAATACCAAAGTTTCTAGATAAGTGTCAAGATTGCGCCACATAAGTGAATATTCCTAGAAGTATCCGCAGCCGTTGGGAAGTATGCGGAGACGAAATTGATACAATCGACGGACGCTTAACCATCCACGTCCATAAATTCAAGACTTGCAAATTGTTCGACTGTATCGAGATTATGAACTTCTTAACATTATTACTAAACACATTGTTTATTAATACGAATGAAGATAGTGTGGCATACAGTGACATTTTTATATTTTTTATGTTCATGCCATGGTGAGATTTTTCCGCCGGAAAGTATTATTGGAACACAAGTTCTAGTAAAATTATCGTAAGGTTGTTTTTGTCCATGGCGGCTTTTTCAGTGTAATATGAGAATATGCATTGTGAAAATTCATAATAGTGTCGTAGTGACACCGATGTTCATCTTCTGGGCTTTGATAAATAAGGGTTGACTAGACAGGCAGATGAAGAAAAAAATGCAGTCATTAAATACATCCGTATATATAGATTGTTAAAGCCATAACTAACCCTGAAATGTAGTGCACTCTAGTTTCCAAGTTATTCAAACTTGATGGTTACATCATAGTACTCATGTCTCTTAACTAATTAGAGTGCTTAAAAGCTAGATCTTCAAGTTTAACTAAGCTGTTTATCTGCGTCTTGGCGAATAAACAAGCCTTCAAGAATATCTACGGCGAAAACTTTATATTTTTTTATTATAAAGTAAATCTCTTGAAACGATGATTTAAAACTAACAGCAATTCTTTTCAATTGTTTTTTTGTTAATATTAAATAATGATAATGAGAACAAAGTTGGGATGCGGCGGCAAAAGAATGAACGCAATCTAAACCAGAAAAATAGGTATAAATTAGTTCTGCAAATAGTAGGGATTAGTACATCTCATTTATTTTCATAACATAATGTCATTTGAAAACATGTATGATCGATTGACAACGTTTCTTAGTCTTCAACGTTCATCAATAAAAAATATGTGTAATAAGCTTTTTCGCTCGTTTATGCATAACAGGGGTGGTCAGAAGTTCAGACATTTATTTGAGATCAAAAGTTATTTGGAACATCGTGACTCCAACGTCGTTTTGATATGAATATGGTAAAATAAAACACAACAAAATATAAGAAGGTCATGACTCTTTGTAAAGGAAAAATTTATGGAGAATTTTTAATTTGGCGTCAAAGTTTTGCATTTGATGTAATAACAAACTAAAATCCAAAATCAAGTAAATATTTTTATTAAGTTTTGATAGCAAAGTGTCTTAGTGGTCTGCTTAAGAACGTAACTGAAGTACATAAATACCACATATAAGAAAGCAAAGTTAGTACTACACAGTTTAAATAATATTTACGCAACTTTGTTTCGCAAGAGTTACCCTATGTGAGTTTAAATACATCATGGTTATATTTTTTTAGTCATGATTATTCTGCTAAATATTGCTTTTTGTTCTTTATATTGTTTTTTATTCTTTATTTAAGTACACTGTTCAATACAGGAATCAATAGCAAAAACCGGCCTGCATTTCTTGAAAGGTTTACCCATAGGCACTCGACACGCAAGCGGGTTGGTGAGCGCAGTGCCGGTACCTTTGCACTTGTGATACTGCTCTCCATGACTACCTAGCCGTGGGATTTCTGGAATCTCTTTTTTGAGATCACCAACAGGCTTGGCCAGCGCGTTGAGTACCTTTGCACTAGTGATGCTGCTCTCCATGACCACCTAGCTGTGGGATTTCTGGAATCTCTTCTTCGAGATCACCAACAGGCTTGCCCAGCGCGTTGAGTACCTTTGCACTAGTGATGCTGCTCTCCATGACTACCTAGCAGTGGGATTTGTGATCATTAATTCATTACAATTATGCTATGAAATAGGATATATCTATATCTATATCCTATTTCGAGGCATAATCTACATATTTGTGAAATTGCGTTCCTATCCATTAAGTTGACCTTTAAGCGTGATTTAATATTCAAACTTCTACTTTTATTATATTAAGTAGGTTAAAACATAGCCCATATAAAGGGGTTGGAAGGCTATATGAAAGTTCTGTGTTTTTAAATAAGCTTTTAGTTTAATAGGTTTAAAACATTAGATGTTTAGTATAAGGGATAAACATTTGTATAAGATAATTTGATTTAGTGTTATTATTAACTTGAAACTTCGAACAAGATTTTCGAATAAGGTAGGATTAATTTTAGAATTTATTGAATAAGAAATTAAGCAAATTACACGTGACTAATACTGTTCTTGTGTGAGTACGTATCAGTACTTATCGGTACTGAAAAAAGCGATGGGAACGAAAACAGGTCTAAAACAAATTAGTATAAAATATAAAAGTAATATAAAAGAATCGTTAATGTGAAAGCTTTTTATAAACACTCTATATTAATAATGTATAAATGATTTGTAAGATAGAATTGTAAAAAAAGCACCGACTTCTTTCAAAAGATCTTTTGTACTGATAATAAATCTGCTATTTTCGATATTTCATTTATTTATAATTTTTTCAATTGACGGGCGTAATGCTTTTTGGGATTCTCTACAAGTCAACACTCAGGGTTAATGAAAATATATGGGAGGTGCGAATTTTAAGAAAAACTATCTAAAAGAATAGTTAAGTTATAATTTTCTTTAATAGTCATAAAATACATACAAACTTAAAAATGTATAATATTATATATTATAATAAATATAATTAAAATTATAGCAACATTAACAAATATATATAACAATTTTCGAATAACATACAGTAACAAAGATTTAACATGAAATTTGTCCTTATTAAGAGTTTTCTTGAGATCAGCGGGAACTGCGTTCCAGAGGAGTGCAGCCTAAACATCAATAGAGGAACTACGGAATATATTGCTATGCTGTGGAAAACAGTTTTGACACTATTCAATTCTTTGAATTTCCTTAGCTAAGACAGAGACGTTTGATAGTTTAAAATTGAAATTAGTACTAGTAAAACTCGCCTCTGACGTCCGGAGAGCCATTCAAGCTTAGAAAGTTAATAGGAAATATGATCATTGAATATAAATCTTATATAGTCTATTTAAAAGATTATAATTCGGCGTAAGTAAAAACTAAATTTGTTAATTTTAAAAACTTTTTAAACCAAATTAATTAATTGTATTTTCTTGTGAGCAGGTACATGTAAAAAGAAGAATTGATATCAAACAAAAAATAAATTCTTAGACATTTTAACGGAAGGAATTTAAAAGTAAAAGTTTTACAGAATAATTGAAAAAATAATCCATCATGAATAGTGAAAGCAGAACAACAATAAGTGTGAGTTGAGTACGATAGACTGTATTACATTGCTGAAGGCTTAAAAGACTATTAATTTTGTAAATTACTCGGAGATATTTAAATATGAAAACTGCAATTTTATTCAACATCTAATTATATTGTAGCTCAAAGCTCTAACTACGCAGTCATTCGCATACCTACACATAAAAAACCTTTTTACTAAGGCTTCATTAGAAAACTGTTATTAATGATGTTTGCTCTTTATAATATTTTTTAAAAAAAAATCAATTTCTATTTTTGCTGGCTTCCTGCTGCTGATTTCCAGTCTACAGAATAGTCTGTCAAAAATATTTAATAAATCTACGAGAAATGCTGTTCTACATCACCAGCATTTCTCCTGATCTTGTGTTAAATTACAGCGACATTTTCTTGGTAAAGTAATACTTACTGCAATGGGTATATTACAGTTTATATATATTATATACAGAGACGGAGTGGCTCAATATATAAAAGTAATGGGACCATAATATTCGTATTATATTATATTTCTCTTTTTCTACTGTGGCATTGGCTATTGAGGTATTGTGTCATGTGTTTGAATCTTAACTGAAGTCAATACTTGTAGCACACACAAATTATTGATTTTCAAGCCGTGTTATATTGCGTAACGTGTACCTAACACTGCATAGGTCCTATCCTCCGATTTTATAGCATAAACGTTGCGTCAAGTACAGAGAAGTAAAAATGAGAACTACCTTTAATATAAAGAGTAGGTGGTGGTCATCGTCATTCCGGACTACATCATAGTCATTAATTCCAGAAATACTCGAGAACAAATAAATGATGTTCCTGTAATACTATTTTTTTACCCAGAACATACCACTCAGGCAGATTAGAATTGAGAAATAATAATATTTTAATTCGCTAAAAGATTTATCTAAAGACTGATCAATAGACTCGTTGCAAGTCTTTCTTAGTCTATTATAATGTGAAAAGAAATCTGAAGCGTGTTCTAGGTTTCAGTAGTGTTATTGTTCTTGTTACCTGATTTTGTGATATCAATATCTAGATATGACAGTATTACAATAGAGCCATTATATACCCTAGAAAAGTCAGAAATAAAAGACAAGTAATACACCAATCGTAGTCTAAATATGAATATCGTTTTAAATCATGGTATTTAATACCTTTAAAAATACTTTATTTGTCACTTACAACATTTACAAAATATAAAGTTGAACAGCAGGCAATAAATATTCTACTGCTGGGAAAATGTTAATGAATGTCGAAAATTAAACTCTAAATGCATATGATAAACTTGACATTAAAAAACATATGATAGTAAAATTTAAATGATGTGGTGGTGGCCTGATTAGGTCAATCGACGAATGCGTCTCGGCTGGGCAGCGTTTGAGAATCAAAGTCACATTTTCTGATTGAGTATTCCACAAAACCTTATGACCAAAGGAAACAACTAATGAATGTTATAGTAGTGTAGCCAGATCTGATTGTAGGCCATATTTTTCTACGTAGTAGAGCCAAGTGGCGGCTTTTGTTGCTGCTCGAATGGGCTGGCTCGACCGGGTTGTTACCACGAAACGCGGAAGCACATTTTGTGCTTCTGCGTTTCGATCGGTGAGTGAGGTAACCGGAGGCCCACACCCCCTCCCATCCACCTTCCCAACTTCCAAATATCCTAAAAGGTCGGCAACACACCTGCAGCACCTCTGGTGTTGCAGATGTCCGTGAGCGACCGTAATCACTTACCACAAGGTGAGCCACTTGCTCGTTTGCCGGCTTTCCCGTAAAAAAAAACAGGAAAATCAAAGTTGCTACACGACTTTTGGAAAGAGCTATGCTCGGTGTTTCTCTACGTGGTAGAATCTGCAACAGAATTTAGATAACCGGTTATGGGCATAGCCTTAAGTTGACCACAAGCTGAAGTGGCAATGGGACGGTATATAGCTCGCAGGGCTGACCACTGTTGGGAGATCGCAGGACTGATCACTTTATAAAATAATGGATATCCGCAAAGTAACGCACAATTCTATTAGCAGAAGTAAAATAAGTACGTACAGGTACATTGAATTTATATTAAAATTCAATTCTAAACTTTGTAATTGAATCAATAAATCAATAAGAACGTTAAGAATTATCTGTATATAATATTACAGTACGAGCGCAATTTTCGCTACTAAATATAGATCTAAAGTGCTCGGTCTCAGGGTTCGCTAAGCTGTTTAGCTGGGCCTTGTTGAATATTTTACACTGTACTTGTAACAAAATGCATATTTAAATTTTAATCGCATATTCTGAGTAAAAATTGATGCTTCATGTTATTTGAGATACTTTTTTTTAATTAATTATTTTTTAATAGTCTCATAAAACTTTTGAAAAAGTTTCAGTTGCTAAAACGGATTATATTAAAGATAGTCAGATACTTTGATTTCCAAACCCAATGTCATTAAATTTTTTTGTTATATTCTTAATATTATATGGTACATTAACATTATTGTCAATATTCAGCAAATTTTTTTTACATAAACACGTATACAAATGCATACGTATACGTATACAAATGTATTCATGTTTGTGTATTATATATTATAAATATTTATTTCTTTTTTAACTAAATTGTGTATATTATTATATATGATACTAGGGAAAAGTGAGGGACGATAAGGAAGGGGATGTGGAGCGGGAGAGGGCCTCTACTTCACACCGGTATTCTGTAATTTATGTAGTTCTGTTGATAGGCATTGAACTTGAGTCACCCACGTTCTCAAAAACTTACAACGTCCTAAACGTAACCCCTACAATGCTCTTTCACTGAGTTCTTATAATTTATTTTTTATTAATTGACTATTGGAATAATAGTAGTTTCGTACATATTACGGAAACAAATTTATAAGTCTTTCCGAATCTTTCTTTCGGGGTGCAAGGTGAAAAACTATAAAGTCTCGTAGCATCAGTAGTGCGCGTAAAATAATACTGCACTTACCAAAAGTTAAAGAAACTTATGCCAACTATTGTTAACTATTTTTGGAGAGCTTTCTACCATTACTGGTCAATATATTTATTAAACTTGGTATTAAATAATAAAACTTGCATGACGCCAAGTCCTACTTACACTTGACCGTCAATAAAATAGATGGGAAATATAAATTTATTTCCACTAGTTTAGAGTAGTTTGATTACATTTTCCGTTTATTAATATTTTTTACCGATATCATAAAATAAATACGACATGTAGGAAGGAGAACAAAGTTAGTACTCGGTTTATTAAGTTACTCTCAATTTTCTATCGTAAGCGCTGCCTTAAGTTTGTTAAAATTAACCATGATCATACAGTTAGGGCCTTATGTGAAATAATTTTAGGATAAAAAATCAACCACTAAAAATTTATTCCAAAAATTAAAAACGGATTTCATCAGCTAAACGATGAAGAAGTTTTTTTTAGGCAAGTTACCTTAAAGTAAGAGTAAAGAACCTTCATAAACAGTTTGATCGAAATCGGACCAGATCATATATAGGTAGGGAAGTTGTATGTGACTCAATTATTGTACTGTTACACTACATGAATGTCCCTAAGTATGGTCTTGGTAACGTTAGTAAAGTTTATAAAATAAAGCAATAATATAGAATATCTCCATGGTTTAAAATTAATGTAATGATAGAATTGGGACTTGAATAGGTTTTTATGTTGAGATTGCCTTCTACCTTCCGTACAATAAAGCTAAGGCCGCACTACGTAATCTGGCCACGTGATTTTTATTCTAGCGTTGGGTGTTCGTGTACTGATTCTCATCTGGTACGTACTGCGAATAAAAGTCCTTGCGATATTTGTCAGTTAGTTCTATACGGTTATCGACCGTTTCGATCAGAAATATCTTAAATAGACAACAGAAACTAAAACTGAAAACTAATACCTTCATTTACTTGCTACTACGCCGTAAAAGACCTGTCAAAAGTTTTTCGTATATTGCAGAATGACTTAAGAATCGACAAATCAAAGATTCGATAATTTACTACGTGTGGTCCTGCATAGCCTACCAATATAAGTAGTAAAGTAGCAACCTGTAAGTGCCCACTGTTGGGCAAAGGTCTCCTTCTCAAATACAAGTATCAGAGAGGGCTTAGGAACCGGGAAGGACCCGCCACGCTATGCCAGTGCGGATTGGCGGGCTTCACATATCCTTGAAATAATATTTTTATTATTTCTTATACATGCAGGTTTCGTCACGATGTTTTCCTTCACCGCTGAGCATGTCGTAAATACAGCACTAAAAATAGTTATTAACAATTTTAGTGGTGCCGGCACCGGACCCAGGTCACTCGCGCTCTATGAAACTAAAGTGAGCGCCCTGACCACTAGGCTACCACGATACGGCCCTCCCGATTGGTGGTAATACCAAAACTAAGACTTACATTACGTATGCAGTCACGACGGTTTGCCGATGTGGTGGAGCGTGATAGCTTTATTTTTAGGGGCAATGTGCCCGATTACGTGAAACAAAATGTACGCCGTACATTCTCTGAGGCTGAATACCGCTGTAGACTTGTATGATGTTTAGATGTTTAATGTGGCAGAGCGAAGCCTTTGTATCGGGTATTAAATAAATATTAGGTCCTTACATATAAAATTAGCGTATTATATGAAAAAAGTAGAAAACAATTTTTTTAATTAAATTATATATTCAATCAATGGAAGTGTATTTATTTGCACTATGCACTTTCGCCATTTTATAGGTAGTTTATTGATTCCAGTGCTGAAAAATTTTGGAAGCGAGAATCAATAAAATTTTGGAAAGCTGTTTGAACTGCCTCATTATAATAGAATTTTTTTCCTTGCAAGAAATTGTCCAAATTCCGAAAAACGTGGTACTCTGTGGGAGCAAGGTCCAGTGAGGATAGTGGGTGTCGGAGACATTCCAATCGCAGCTCCTCTAATTTAGCAACCGTCTATCGTGAAGTATGGAGTCTAGCGTTGTCATGAAGCAGCAGTAAGCTAGCGCTATTGAGTCTGGCCATATGGAAGCAGTATTTAGGACATAGAATATCTTTAGGTTTTAGTTTAGTTAATTTATTCATGTATTTTAGTTTTTTTTTAAACTTTATTAAAGTTTTTGCAACTTAATAATATCTCTTCACGCCTCGGGTTGACTGGCGTTGACTCCGACTTTCCGGAATGTCCCCGTTCCGAGTAATGACCGTCTTGAGCTCTTAGGTCTAGATCTTTCTTCCAATCTAAATTTCGGTCGCTACATCGAGTCCATACCAAACATTGCTGCCAAAAAACTTAGTATCCTCTCCGGGGTGAGCCGGTACTTCAACTCGGAGCAACTCTTAAATCTATACAAAGCTCAAGTCCGCTCTTGCATGGAATACTGTTCCCATCTCTGGGATGGTGCTGCTAAATATCAGCTGGATGCTTTGGACTCGTTGGAGCGCCGAGAGAAGAGGATCATAGGCAGTGACTCACTCGTGGAGGCAAATCTTCTAAGCCTCGAACACCGTAGACGAATGGCCTCTCGGTTTTTTATCGGATACATTTCGGAGAGTGTGCGGAGGTTTTGCATAACCTGATACCCCCTTCCCCTTTCCATCACCGAACAATTAGGCGCGGCGAGCAGTTTCACCCTTATGTTGTAGACATTCCTCCATTACGCACGGAGCGGTTTTTTCGCGGCCTCTTCTTTCATTATGCGGACGGCTATGGAGTGGAACTCTCTGCTGAGGTCAGTTTCTCCGGAACGCTATAATCTGGACATCTCTAAGGCCAAAGTGAACAGACACCTTCTGGGCAAACGTGTACCAGGCTTCATCTTCGCCTTCCATCAAGCGAGATTAAGGTCAAACGTAAGCCTATTTTATATAAAAAAAAGTCAACTTTCGCTTGGGACAGGATTTGGCCGGTTCTTCTTGGTTCAACCACTGTGATAAGCGTTAGCGATTGTCGTAGAGTATCCATTTTTCATCCCAAGTAACGTTTCAAATTTTCTCGTTATTATAATTTTAAGATACTGTAAATGTATTTAGTAGGTGCAAAATTTGAATAGTTATAATAAAGAAATCATCATCACACAAATTTAATGAACATAAAATTTACCTTTAACAGCATGTGATTAGGTTACTATAGGTAAAATAAGGAAGGTGATAACTTAAACTGACGCATCTATACCTAATAATACTAATATGTTAAATCCTTGTGTATGTGTGAACAAATTTTACTTAATAATAATTCCAAAGAAACCTTTTTTAGCTCATGATCCCAGAAGTATTACATAAAATACATATAAACATACCTTTTTCCATACCTACAGCGTTGTGAAAATAGTTTTATATATGATTTTGTATAATTTCTTAAAAGTATAATACAAACACTTTTTATAGAAGTTTGTCTTTTACTGAAAGTATGGCAGGGAAAGATGAAAATTTATTATGTTTTAAATATACAATATCAATGTTTTAAAACGATTGTAGTTGATCTTGGTAAGTTCAACCAAAGTTTCAAGTTGTCATGCGTTTCTGATTTACATTTCTCTCTATTATTACAGTTTTTTATTAAGTTTTCTTCTACTTATTGAATTTTTTTTTCTATTTCTATGATTTATTAGACATTATTCATATTTATTCAATAAAATTTCTCTTTTGGACGTGTACAAAGGGTGAAATTCCCATTTTGGTGTTTTTCAATTATTCGATTATTAATGTTAATAAAAGAGCTTTCGCATAGTTTACGTAATGATACAATTAGATATAGTTTACTATTTTAATTATATATTTATGATATTAGTAACTATAATATCATAAATATTTCGAAGTGTCAATTATTTCGAATAGTCAAAAACCAGATGTTCGTAAACCCTCTATAAAATGTACGCTGGCTTGATTTGGCTTTCTTGGAGATTATGGAGAAGAACCACACAAAATAGTTAATTTAGCACGGCTGCGCCGAGTGACACACGTCACTAAGAGAAATATTTGTAAATAACTTACCAAGAGGAACGCAAATCAATTCAATCAATACCATTTTTCATAAGGCTTTAAAGCGTTTGACTTTTTACTTATACACAAGCATCCCCTCATTCAACACATTCAGTGATATAATTTAGCTATGGTTACTAGTATTTATGTTTTATAGAACAGATGCGTTCACTGTCTGTTTATTATATGCGCCTGGTATTTAACCTACTAATTCGTTGTCTTTGTGTTATCAAGTTCTTAGACTTAAGGAATATATGATTTTGTATAATTTCTTAAAAGTATAATACAAACACTTTTTATAGAAGTTTGTCTTTTACTGAAAGTATGGCAGGAAAGATGAAAATTTATTATGTTTTAAATATACAATATCAATGTTTTAAAACGATTGTAGTTGATCTTGGTAAGTTCAACCAAAGTTTCAAGTTGTCATGCGTTTCTGATTTACATTTCTCTCTATTATTACAGTTTTTTATTAAGTTTTCTTCTACTTATTGAATTTTTTTTTCTATTTCTATGATTTATTAGACATTATTCATATTTATTCAATAAAATTTCTCTTTTGGACGTGTACAAAGGGTGAAATTCCCATTTTGGTGTTTTTCAATTATTCGATTATTAATGTTAATAAAAGAGCTTTCGCATAGTTTACGTAATGATACAATTAGATATAGTTTACTATTTTAATTATATATTTATGATATTAGTAACTATAATATCATAAATATTTCGAAGTGTCAATTATTTCGAATAGTCAAAAACCAGATGTTCGTAAACCCTCTATAAAATGTACGCTGGCTTGATTTGGCTTTCTTGGAGATTATGGAGAAGAACCACACAAAATAGTTAATTTAGCACGGCTGCGCCGAGTGACACACGTCACTAAGAGAAATATTTGTAAATAACTTACCAAGAGGAACGCAAATCAATTCAATCAATACCATTTTTCATAAGGCTTTAAAGCGTTTGACTTTTTACTTATACACAAGCATCCCCTCATTCAACACATTCAGTGATATAATTTAGCTATGGTTACAAGTATTTATGTTTTATAGAACAGATGCGTTCACTGTCTGTTTATTATATGCGCCTGGTATTTAACCTACTAATTCGTTGTCTTTGTGTTATCAAGTTCTTAGACTTAAGGAATATATGATTTTGCCTGACGATAAAACTGACTACAGAAATAAAGCAAAAAGACAATTCACTCATTCAAGTTTACTTTGCGGTGTGCTTCTAAAATTTCGTTAAGCACCTAAATGTGGACAAGGCTGCATCATCAAATTAATTTTCACACATATTTTTTTACCTATCTGGTACATAGTATAATATAAAATTTAACAAATAACCATAAAGAAAATCGCTATTTTCATACAAAAAAATAATATCTAAGTACGACATTCAAACAGCCGACATTTTGGCGGGTATATGTTTCGTGACGTATGACGATAGACCTATTTATTTAGGACCCAAATGATAAATACTTGTTTCATAGTATTTAATAAATATTTATTATTAAGATTTATAATATTTAGTAAATATTAAACATGGATACCACTGTTAACATTACATACATTCAAAGAAATACATTTAATAATAATAGTGATGTACGTTATGTAAATACTAGTAACAGACACAAGCTTTTAATGTCAATTACTAGACTACATACAGTCAGTAATTCGTTGTTTTCCTATGAATAGGTTTAAATACATATTTAATCAAAGACTTTTATAAACAGGGTTATGGTACTATAAAACAATGCCTGGACAATATAGAATCCTGGGAATGAGTTGATCGCTCCCAAGCTATTTCTAAAAACCAGAGCACGTTCAGTTGATCTTTGTTGACGATTTAAATGTGTTTGACCAATGGTGTGGCGTTTCCTTTGATTTGAATTTTCGTACAATATTATTTATTACACAATTTGATAATTTTATTTATAGTGGCCGCCTTTAGCTTTGTAACATGTCTCTGATCTCTCTGGCCACGAATCAATAGATTTACGCACTGTCTCCAATGGAAATTTAGCTAGTCTAAATATATAATGACGCTGTAATGTTTTGAGCTAGCCATGTCCTATAGTAATGAACACAATTTGTAGTTAAAAGGTTCAGATCTGAACAGAACGAAGACCGGTCTTCAGCTCGTATGTAGTTCGGATTAGCAAGATCCACTCTTTTAAAATACAAGGACTGATTTAGGGCATGTTCTGGTATCGATATCAACGGTAAGCACCTAGCTTTAGGTCTTATTTATTAAGGCAATATTTTGCGACAGGGGTCTAACGAGAATCTTCATTTCACGCGATAATTTTTTGTTTCTTTCTAGGGTTTCATTGATTTTGACTTGGACAGCAATCACTGCCCATCTGGTGTTAACAAAACGGTATTGCCCCGATATTTAATGGTCATCGACAGAGGAATTTTTGGTGTACCTATCGGTAGTCCAATACACGAACATACGGCATAGCTTTCGAAGCGTCTTAAAAATTACTGACTGCAAAGCAATCACAGCAATTTTGTTCTTTAACGCCTCTCGCGATAAAGTATAATTTTACAATCACGGTGAAAAGTAATATGTGAAAGGATACCAAATCGATTAAAGTTTCTTACATAATTAACGTATTCCAAATTTGAATTCAGGACCTTAGTCCTTAGACCAAATTTGGATTGAAATTCTTTTTAAATTCTATCATTATTTATGGCCAGACTTAATATATCTTCTTTATATATATAATTTTGTGTGCGTCTGTTGGTGATCGTGTAATATATGAACGACTTGATCGATTGAGGTTATATTCCTATATTATATTTGTACTGACGTTTCCGTGTGGCTGTCGGAAGTAAAGGATAGCGCCAACCCTGTCTGACCATGGGTGTCGTAAAAGGTGACTAATGGTAAAAAAGTCTAACATCTGTACGATACTACCGTGTGGTGGCGGTATAAGAGAATCTGCCATCCCGTCTCGTCCCGTGGTCGTAAAAGTCGACAGAGGGAAAAATTTATATTAGTAGATGGGCAGCAGCAGTTTCCTGCATTAGAAAAAAAAACTGCGGTTGCCAACTCGCTCGCCAACTAACGCAACGTGGCAACTAAGGCAAACCCCCAATGATGAGAGGCCCCCAGTCCCCGGCAGCCTAGCTAGCCCTGGCTATGGTGGCAGCCATTGTAACGGCGAGGCAGGAGGTGCGAAGAATCACCGGCTGAATTCTAGCTGCCAACCTAAACGACTGGACCTGGCAAATATAACTCGTGCAAGTTGAGGGCCGACGAGAAGATACTAGAACTGGAAGAAGAAATAAGCAAGTTGCACTGGAGTATTATAGGGTTGTCTGAAGTCCGAAAACAGGGAGAGGACTCTATAATCCTAAAATCTGGTAACTTGTTCTACTACCGGCAGGGTGACCATCTGTCCCAAGGAGGTATCGGGTTTATCGTCCACAGGTCTCTCATCAACAACGTGATCGAGATCGGAAGTGTGTCGAGTAGGGTCGCGTACCTTATACTCAGAATAGCCAAAAGGTATTCGCTGAAGGTACCAAGCTCGACACACCCTTATGATGAAGTGGAGGCAATCATCATCATCATCATCATCATTTCAGCCTATCACAAGTCCACTGATGAACATAGGCCTCCCCCAAAGATTGCCACAAAGCTTGGTCCTGAGCAAACTGGATCCAACGACTTCCCGCAACACTGCGCAGGTTGTCACTCCATCTTGTGGGGGGTCGTCCTATACTGCGTTTGTCTGCGTTGTTAGTTCTGCGAGCTATGTGGCCGGCCCATTGCCACTTCAGCTTTAAAACCCCGAGAGGTTTCAGCTCAAATTGCATACTCCATTTCAGTGCCTAGAAGATTGCGTTACAGTGGACGATACATCAGGGCGGTATAAAAGCTCTCCGATCAAACTCTTAAACTCATGAAAGCCAGGCGTGAGATGAAGCTGCAATCTACAATGGATGCGCCAGCATATCGGTAACTGAATAGACAGATCTCCAAATATATGAGGCAAGACATACGCAAATTGAAAAAGCGATATAGCGAAACAAAGGTTCCAAAGTCTTCGCCAGAGGTCTGTCTATAGGAAAGAGCTAACCGACCAAGTTGAAGACCGAAAGTGGCGCAATTATTTCCGTTGGAGCCGAGATTTTGAGTGACATCGAGAGATTTTACGGACAGCTGTACACAACGTCGTTGAAACCACACACTGGTGTGAGTGAGAATTATTCCGATAACATGCCGGACGTCAGTCTGAGCGAGATTAGGATGACTCTGTTCAAAGAACTTTAAAAGGAACAAGATATAGAGTTCATTAAAATGCCAGGTTTGATACGTCCAAAAGTATGCGGAAGGTTGTTTCACTCAGGAAGAAAGAAGAAAACGAATGTAAGAGCTGAAGGTGACTATGAAAGAAAGATTGATTTGCTTAGTCACTCTTTTGATTTGCTTGTATACTCTTTGTAATTGAAGTATTTGCAGTCTGATGATGGTGTCAAATAGACCCTGCGTCATCATGTCTTATGGATATCATTTAAATCGAAAGTCTCTTAAGATTTGTCTATTATAATAAGTAGCAGCTTGTAATTACCCACAGCTGGGCAAAGGCATCCTACTAAAATATCAGAGAGGGGAAATTTGGAGCCGGCAAGTGTCCGCCACGCTGCTCTAGTGCGGGTTGAGAGACTTCATATGTCCCTCGAAATATATTTTTTTTAATATTTCGGTTCCATTTCAATGTTTTCCTTCTCCGTCGAGCACGTGCAAAATTTTGGTGGTGCCGGCACCGGGGATTGAACCCAGGTCACTCGCGCTCTATGAAACTTAAGCGAGCGCCCTGACCCTAGTGGCCAGGGCGCTCGCTTAAGTATAGTACCATTATTAAACACCAAAATTCCAATTATTAGGTATTTATGCCTATATGTCTATATGTCTATTTTAATATTATTACATTTATTGTATTTCCTATGGGTCTTAGTTACAAGAAATAAATTTGATGATTTACTTTTTATGATACAAAGAGTTTTTACCGAATTTAGTAATTTACAAAGTAAAAGCATCCATGAGTAAATCCTAATAACATTGGCGAAGGAGTTGGTATAGTGTTCCCACTATTCTTCCCTTATAGGGGTGAAAGACGACTAAAGCCGATTATGAACGCACTACATATTCCATGAGAATATTTGCCTTCCATTGTAAGAACAACTAAATGTCTGAAACTGCTCCCTGAATATTTAGTTCAAATGGAATCGTATAAATACTGACTCGTGTAATACGAAATTGTTCAACATTTTAAAAATTAAGTGGCTGCGAGCCAATAGCACTTTTTATCAAATAACTAAATTAATTAGAATGATAATAAATTAAAAGAATAGAATATTTTTTGTGAGCAAAATACGCAAAATCTTCTTTTTTTTAATGGGGTTTTTAGTAAAGTAGTAGATGTGTGATGAACATTAGGTTCAAGATGGTAAGGGCTTTATAAATAAAAAGTAACCATTAGCCATGGCCTATTAAATTAATACAAAAAAAAAATTCAAACTCTCCTAACCATTTACCCAATACTGGATATCTAGACATTGATTTTAGTCACTTTACACGACACCTTATTTAAAACGACGTGACAAGTGGTGAGTCTATCAACGTCTTATTGTTCAGGCCATCGATACTCATAATCGTACAAAGCCCTACATGTTGGGAGTTGAACTCGGGTGGGGATTCGGAGGCATCTTGACTATTGACTATACAACAGATAATGAACAGATATTTTCATAAATAAGTTATAAAAAGTAAATCTGTGACGTGCTAAAGTACATTCAATGCACACAATGCTTAATGCGGATCGTGGTTATGGAACACAAAAAGAGCTTAGGGGAATAAATCATCCAGAGGATCATGTAGATAATAAATAGTAAAATGTAATCATAAATAAAATACAATCATATTGACGGCCCGATAATCTGGTTGGTAGGGACTTTGCCTTCAAAGCGGTTGCGGGCTCTAATCCCGCTCGAGGCAAACGTTTGTATGATAAACATAAATGTTTATAACCCAGTCATGGCTGTTTATTCTGTACTTTAAGAGAGAAAATCTTATGTATGTATATACGCATAAATAATTACATAAATTTGTAATTGATTTCTTGGAATGGGCTCTAACGATTTTGATGAAATTTTGTATTTCAATAATGTATTACTTTCCGAGTTTATAGATAGGTCTGCTGCCAAAAAACTTAGTATCGTCTCCGGAGTGAGACGTTACTTCAACTTGGAGCAGCTCTTAAATCAATACAAAGCTCAAGTCCGCTCTTGCATTGAATCTCTGGGATGATTCTGCTAAATATCAGCTGGATGCTTTGGACTCGTTGGAGCGCCGAGAGAAGAGGATCGTAGGCAGTGACTCACTCGTGGAGGCAAATCTTCTAAGCCTCGAACACCGTAGGCGAATGGCCTCTCGGTTTTTTATCGGATCTATTTCGGAGAGTGTGCGGAGGTTTTGCATAACCTGATACCCCCTTCCCCTTTCCATCACCGAACGACTAGGCGCGGCGAGCAGTTTCACAATTATGTTGTAGACATTCCTCCATTACGCACGGAGCGGTTTGCCTCTTTTTTCATTATGCGACTATGGAGTGTAACTCACTGCCGAGGTCAGTTTTTCCGGAACGCTATATCATCTTTAAGGTCAAAGTGAACAGACACCTTCTAGGCAAAAATAAAAAAAAGGTATCATCGCTGAAAAAAATCGTTTTCATAGAAATGAAAATAATATAAATAGACATTTAAATTGATATTTACACCTGTGCTGTCTGTATTATTATCTGAAAATAATATAAGCAACTTTTCCTGGGGCAAGCTGTCACATTACTATGGAAAACGAGCACAGTCGCCCAGGTACTATATACAACCAATATGAAGGTATGACCATGACAAAGGGAAACCTACCTTAGGTTTGGAGGACGTGTGCTTTGAATATGTTATTATTACAGTAGAACACAAATTATTGTGTACGTCAAAGCTACATTTATATAAATCAATGATCGAGTACCTCGCTCTTCTAATAGTCTTATAGTCAAGATTAGTATTCTACTACATAGCAATGGATTCTTCAGCAGATCTTTTCTGTTCCGTACTGTATAAGCTACGTACGTATACGGAACGCCCTCTCCGACGACCTCAAAAAAGCACCTAATAAAACTCTTTCAAAAATCTGCTTCGTCAATATTTTCTGAAGGAAATTATCGAAAGACTAATTTCATGTTATATTTTGTTTATTTACTAGTATATGTATGTAGTTATGACATATATTATATGTGTATAAATTTATATACGTATTTATTGTCATAGTTTATTTAGTAAGTAAGGATATTAACGTTTCCATTTCTAAGTTCGCTATAATTTTTTTGTTATTTTACTATTGCACTTGCCGATATTGTTTTGTATCTCAGTGGGTTAACTCGTAGAGAATGCCACAAGGCATTAAGTTCAGCCACTGGTATAAAAAAAAAAAATTTAAATTAGTACGCTATTATAATATCACTTATTTGCCGGTATGGGGAAACGTTTGAGTCTACGTGTCTAAGAAATGTAAATATTATTTCGAGTAAATTTAAGTCCGCCACGGCACAATAGATAACAACTAGGAAAACTCCTATCGATTTCACAGCCTTTTATAAAAGAGTACGTTTACCCATAAGTGGGTAAATTAACTTTTATTTACACAACTTCTACGTTTAAGACACAAAAAAATAAATAAAGAAATATACAGAATGTAATAAACTTTTTACCCTTTTTATAATGGAAGAAATGCGCTTCAAGAACTTTAATTATTACTTTATTGCAAAAGTTTACAATCAGAGAAAGTCCAGTTAGTTTGTCCAAAGAAAGTTTTACAAGTTCATTCTTCTGTAAAGCTGTCTGTTAAATATGTAATCTTTTATGAATTCATTTTTCTGAAAATATCGCTCACGTTTACACACACACGTGTATATACTTACATACATCTATACATTTCTATAAATATATAGAATCAGATCACCTTAGTAATTATAAATCCTGCAAACTTGAAATCCGAGGAAAAAAGGATTTTACGCAAATTCATCCCTAAAGAGTTGGTGGGGAAATTTTATAAAGCAGCAATTTTGCTCACACTCACGACGGAATAGCGCTCACCGGACAGAGTAAGTACAGCTACAGAGTAACTGACGACATTCACTTAATTAAATCAAGTGAATGTTCAATACTTAGTTACCACCACCATCGGTATTATTATTAACCACAGCTGGCTTATCTTAAATTAAATGGATTTCTAAGTTTTGGTCTTTATTTCATTAAAGTAGAGATAAATCTCTACTTTCCGGGTATTGCCTGTTTTACTAGGCATACCCGGAAATGATAAAATTAGCATTGTATCTTTTAAACTGATTGATGATTGTCTAATCTGATTAGAAGTCTCGATTTTGGACGTAAGGATAAACATGCCAACTAAAATAAAGCCAAATAAAGATACTTCAGTCTAATAACAGATAATATAGGTGCCGACTACCGATTAACAGTCATTTGATATGCGCATTGAAAACTAAAAAGAAGCTTTGTGAGAATTCGTGGAATGTCAACAACGTAAGAAGTAGGTGCTACGCATGTTTGTCAAACAGTGGATGGGGTAAGATGTAGTTATAGGCTTCAATTGCTACTCATACAAATGTGTGAAATATCGTAAAAGTTTGTAATAAAGATAAAAGAGTATCTTTTTATAGTTATTTCTGTTTCTCGTTACAGAACAAAAACCCTTTTAAATTTATTAGTTATTAACAGTTTTTAATAAAGTTATGTTCGGATATTTATCCAGGAAATTATTACTTTGATCGTACGAAGGGATTTTTTTTTAAATAGTTTTGTTTATTCGTTTACTTCTAGCTGCTCTTAAACGAGATTAACTACATGTACTGTGCACGGGGCACAGACAAATATTATAATGTTAGTTTTAATTAACTAAAGTTAAACAATATTTTATCATATCTTCTCATCGAGTATACCGCAAAGCCTCAAGAGCAAAGTATACAACCAGTGCGTGATGCCAGTGATGACATACGGATCCGAGACTTGGTCCTTCACTGCAGGCCGTATGAGGAAGCTCAAAGTTGCTCAGCGCGCTATGGAAAGGGCTATGCTCGCTGTTTCTCTGCGTGATAGAGTCTGCAACGATGATATCCGCAGCAGAACTAAGGTAACCGACATAGCCGTAAGGATCAGCAAGCTGAAGTGGCAATGGGCCGGTCACATAGCTCGCAGAACTGACAACCGTTAGGGAAAAAAGGTTCTCGAGTGGCAGCCACGTACAGGCAAATGCAGTGTAGGACGACCCCCCCCCCCCACAAGATAGAGTGACGACCTGCGCAGTGTTGCGGGAAGTCGATGAATGCATGTGGCTCAGGACCGAGCTACGTGGCAATCTTTGGGGAAGGCCTATGTTCAGCAGTGGACTTGTAATAGGCTGAAATGATGATGATGAACTTTCAGCTTAATGAATACTGTTAAAATACTAAATAAGTATGTATTTCCACTTCTAATAATAAGGGATAAGTAAGAAATTTCCGTTTTAATGGAGTGGTCACTTTCAATGAAATTAAAACTTTTTTTTTTTACAAAATCAAAAACTTTATGATATTCTTTTGTTTGACTTTCATTTATTTTTAAATTCAGTATTTGAATTAAATATGAAATCCTCAAAAATTTGAGTGATTGTTTAGTAAAACAAATTGATAAAATAAAAGACCCATTCATAAATAATTCACTTCTTGATATTAATTATTAACCGATGTGCATAGAGGACTATGCGTTCAAGCTTTTTTTTTTATAAAAAATAGGCTTACGTTTGACCTCAATCTCGCTTGATGGAAGTCAAAGACGAGGCCTTGGATGGTACACGTTTACTTAAAAGGTTATAGCGATCCTGAAAAACTGACCTCGGCAGAAATTTCCACTCCTTAGCCGTCCACATAATGAAAAAGGAGGCAAACCGCTCTGTGCGTAATGGAGGAATGTCTACAACATAAGGGTGAAACTGCTCGCCGCACCTAGTCGTTCGGTGATGGAAAGGGGAAGAGGGTATCAGGTTATGCAAAACCTCCGCAAACTCTCTGAAATGTATCCGATAAAAAAACCGAGAGGCAGGCCACTCGTCTACGGTGTTCGTGGCTTAGAAGATATGCCTCCACGAGTGAGTCACTGCCTATGATCCTCTTCACGCGGCGCTCCAACGAGTCCAAAGCATCCAGCTGATATCTAGCAGACCCATCCCAGAGATGGGAACAGTATTCCATGCAAGAGCGGACTTGAGCTTTGTAAAGATTCAAGAGCTGCTCCGAGGTGAAGTACCGTCTCACCCCCGAGAGGATACTAAGTTTTTTGGCAGCAATGTTTGCTATGGACTCGATGTAGCGACCGAAATTTAGATTGGAAGAAAGATCTAGACCTAAGAGCTCAAGACGGTCATTACTCGGAACGGGGAGATTCCGGAAAGTCGGAGTCAACGCCAGTCAACCCGAGGCGTGAAGAGATATTGTTAAGGTGCAAAAACTTTAATAAAGTTTAAAAAAAAACTAAAATACGTGAATAAATTAACTAAACTAAAACCTAAAGATATTCTATGTCCTAAATACTGCTTCCATATGGCCAGACTCAATAGCGCTAGCTTACTGCTGCTTCATGACAACGCTAGACTCCATACTTCACGATAGACGGTTGCTAAATTAGAGGAGCTGCGATTGGAATGTCGTGTAGATCTCTCTGATCTAGACCTAAGAGCTCAAGACGGTCATTAATCAGAACGGGGACATTCCAGAAAGTCGGAGTCAGTTGAATTGGACTCCGTTTCGCCGCAAAAATACCAGCCTGTGTTTTTGAGCGTGTTCTCGACCAAATTGGCATCACTCCATTGGAAAACAGCCTCCAAAGTCGAGTTCACCTCCTCAATCATTGACTCCCTGAAAGACAGAACCTTTGACCCAGACTTCGCATCGGACAAGTATCTCGCCGAGACTGTGCTGTCATCTGCATACCCAAAGATACCGGGTGTTACCAGCAGGTTGTTGATGTGCAGCAAAAAAAGAGTCGCGGAGAGCACAGACCCCTGAGGGACACTGGTATTAATTCCAAGGAGATGGGACGAGGAAATCGGCTTCCCTTACTTTCATGAGTAGGTACAGAAATTATGGGATTTGTATAGAATTATGATGAAAATTAGATTCTCTACGCTTGCTATTATAGCAAGCGAAAAACGCATTGGCTGAACCCAAGTCAACATTTTGTTCTCAGACAGCGATAAAAAATATCTACTTAGACTTTGTAGAGTCCAGATTCTCGAAGTTCTATCACAAAGGTATAAATTATTTTACCTTGAGATAGCAGAAATACATAAATACTGTATAGATAGTGAGGGAATACTTTGATTAAATAAATATGTTTTCTTAAGAAAAGGTGTTTGAATTTTTCTCAAACAACATTCAACAACAACAAGATTCTCAACAACATATAAAACAAAAATTTTGTACTTTGAACCCTAACATTATAATGTTATTTTGGAACATGTGAATATCCCGTTACAGGTGATCACAGACTGGCGCAATGCCATACCCTAAAATCTACTTCGAGCTCTAGACAGTATTGCACAATATCAAGTTATACTCAGTGAAAAGGCGTAGCTAGAGACTTGTAGATGGTGCTTAGTGTTTAGGACAAAGCTGTAGTCTAGCGTAGCGTTACCAATCTGGTATGTTTTTTTTCCATACGTTTAGTTCTGGAGTGTATGATTAGGTATTACATTAACTTATCATTCTATTTACATAGAAGTTTTGAATGATATAACAAAATTAAGTTGTGACATTAACTTGGGCATGTAAAGGAGAAAAAATCTGAACCCCATTTATTTCCGTGGCTGTAATAAAAGCCAACTACGAGAAAAGCCTTGAAAGTGTCATGGGAATCTCCGAGGTTAAGTACGGTAACTAGGTTCGCCACCCGTCACATTCTATGTCTCGGAGAGGCGAAAACTGGGTCACTGAAACCCGTCTTGTCACGTCAATAGGTGATCTCTGCTTAATTCTGTGACTCACAGCCGAGAGTGCTAATATTTATTTTTCTAATGTTAATTTTACCACTTTTTTACACTTTATGTGATGCAGACTGCTTGCTGCGAAACGAAACTCTGGGGATTTTTAATGAACAACACATTTCTGCTTTATATTGTTGATCAGAAATAACCTTTTGTTACTTATAAACAGGACTTAAACAAAGACTGTTATATACAAAAGCGTCCAAAGTGAGGGTTTATTGTAAAACTAGGAACTTTTACACAATGAAAATTGGGTGTCTTGTTGTCGAAATTCAGCGCCGCCGCGCGACACTAAAAAATTGGAATTGAATTCAACCAAATGTTTAAGTCATGAACCTGTTCGTATTGTTAAAATAGTGAGTAATGTTGTTGCATAAATTATCTTAAATCTAATAACTAATACTAGAAAAAAAAAAGAAAGGAATGAAGGTACCATTTTCACGCGCGTATTATCTATGTATAAAGTATAATTTTATTTATAATATTGTTTCTAAATAAATAGACATGTTGTTAGTTATTCATAGGCTGCCGAACAGTGAATGTATGATCATTCTGTGGTTTTTTTCTGATCCCATTCTGACCATTACTTATTTCCAGTATTTTCTGGATGCTCCCGTTGTTTTCCAGGTTAAAAAGTATCGGAGATTATAACTTGAGTAAACTTGTGCAAACTTTTTCCAATGTAATGTTTTTATTTGCGTAAAAATCACATACTGATCAATTCCGGAATTTCCCTAAAATGAAAATTATTGCACTTTTTAAGTAAGTTAATCTTCCAAAAAGTGAAAACCACATCGAAATTGGTCCGGTAATTTTTAAATGATGCCCGAACAGTACTGAACAAACATAAACCGACAAAATTTCGAAAAAATATTTTTGAGTTCGAAGTTAGGCGTTTTTTCCTAAAACTTTTTTTTAAATAACCGTTTTACAATTTTATAATAGATTATTATATAATATTATTATTTAGATATGTACACGTCTGGTTCGGGGATATATATAAATATGTATACATACTTAAAATACAATCAAATAAATAAGTTATCTTTAAATATATTAAGATTAAAATACTTAAAGTAAAATAAAATAAATAAATAAATTATAACCCAACCAGACGGAAGCCCTTGGCAGGGGAGAACAGACGGCCGAGGGTTAGAGGGAAAGGAAAAGAAACCAGCGGACGATGCGAGCGGTATCAAGAGCCTTCTGCATTTGAGCTCGGAGCGGTCCGTCACGGAGTCCCATCTGCTTCAGATGTTCCGAGAGGCTGACTGGGATTAACCCATTTGCAGAGACGACTATCGGAATAATTTCGGTCGGCACACCACCCCACATGTCGGTCACCTCGTATTATGATTATTATTACTTATTCACTCTAAGTTACTTAGTATTAGCTTTTTAATTAGTGTGATACGTAACTTTTCTAAAAGCTTACACGATAATCCGAGAAAAGATGGTTAGTCCATAATATCATGATGAAATATTTGTTATGTAAACCACTCGACGAGTATAGAGCGCGGGAGTTTAAAACCTGATTCTACATAAAACACAAAAAGCCTTAAAGCTTCAACTACTAACGATGCACGCGTCTCACACACACTTCCATATTTGAATTCCTGTAAATGAGGGCAGACTTCGTCGTTACCATGTAACTATGCATGCAATGTGTCCTATCTCTATTATAGTGTCGATGCTGAGGAGGGCGTTGACAATTTATTCTCTCCTGGTATATTTTTCAGTATGACGTTTTAGTGAGAAATGCTTTTATTTCTGTATTAAAAAGGAAATGAGATATTTTTTCTTTCTTCTTTTACATCTTGTATAAACAGCCCCAGCTCTAGGAAAGCCCACAGCTGGGCTTTCCCAGAGCAAAACCAACATTAGTTAGCACGCCATATAAAGAAGATTTGCCCCTAAGTATGGGCAAATTGGGCAGGCTGATTGGTGTGACCTGATCAGGTCACATTAATACTACCTTTTATACGGATGGGACAATTCCAACAAATTGCCCTGAAATAGCGTCCATGGACAGTTATTTATAGTACCACACAAGTACAACCCAAGTTATTTTTGCGAACGGTTCTGATTTCAATGTCATTTACCAGCTTCATAGCCGTGCTATGACATGAAAGAATCATCAAATTTAATTATAACGCACTAGCGAACCGCGCAGGTTTCGCAAGGACGGATCTATAATATAATCGTATATTAAAAAAGACCCCATAGCTTAATAGTCAGTGTACACATCGGCTGTTACATGGGTCACGGGTTCGAATCCCATCCGAAGCCAATATTTGTGCAAAATCACAAATTATTAGTTTTCGGGTTCGATTGTGTTGTTTCCGTGTCCCTGGCACTTCATCTGGTCTTTCGTACCACTTTATCGCATATCTCGTGACATCGGGAAGGTAAAGGCTTGTGACTGCCTACTGTGCAGTTGACAACTAACTATAGTATTCGAAAGTTATCATCATTTCAGCTTGTCACTAGTTCACTGCTGGACATAGGCCGCCCCCAAAGATTGCCACGAAGCTCGGTCCTGAGCCACCTGCATTCATTGACTTCCCACAACATTGCGCATGTCCCATCTTGTGGGGGTCGTCCCACACTGCGTTTGCCTGTACGTGGCTGCCACTCGAGAACCTTTTTTACCCAACGGTTGTCACTTACCATCGGGTGAACCGCTTACACGTTTGCTGCCTATCGCATAAAAAAAGTATATGTATTCTTATTGGTTCAGACATTATGTTAGTTTTGGGTACGTATAGTATGCAAACTATACGTAGAGGAGTAGATTAGGAGTATCCTCAGGTTTTATATTACCATTATTTTATGGTTTATTACTATCGTCGTACATCATAACACCGTACCGCAATAAGTCGTACAGGTTCTAATTAAAGAATGTCATCAAAAAGGTCTCATCATATTTTATCTACACATACACTACTCAATATGTGCTTACTGTATGATACACTATATTCAGCAACACACACCGTTATTAAACGTCCGCAAACAAATCACGAACTACGCAACTCGTAGCACTCTAACGCGTTTCTCTCGCATATAGGTAGCACAAATGTTTCAGACTCCATTTGTCTTTTTTTAATTTTTTTTATATATTTAATTCATAACTATTTAATATTATTCTGTGATTGGTGTACAGTCTGTCAAGTGTGGGAACTAGAACATTGATATGTTATTGTGAATTTATAATAAGATTTTCGAGTACGTCGAGTGACGTAGCACTCGACCTTCGACTTAGCTGGAGACAGACCTCACACACTGACAACCTCACCCAAGCAATGAAGGATTTTTATTAATACTCTTGACTTGTTTATCGGCTACTGCCCATTATTGGCCTGTGTTGGGCTTTATCGACATATAGTAATTTTACCCATCGGGTGAGACATTTTGCTAAGTCGATGAAACCAAAGAGATGGTAGATTCACACTTATGCCACGCGCTGTTGTGAACTGCGTGACTCAATGTGTTATTAAAATCACTATGATTGTAATAATAGTATTAATGAATATTAATAAATGCTATATAATATAACAGGTTATCACCTGTTGTAATAAAATCCAAATGCCAACCTTGCTAGCACGTGGTGCACTCTGGCACTTACTTGAAGAGGCCTATGTTGGATAGTGGACTAAAATAGTCGTTTTGATGTAGTAGTTCGTATGATGAGCGTTAATACTAAATACAACCACAGCAATAATGTTGTCGTTATTAGGAGCGCAAATAAAGCGTAAGTTATTCTGCAGCATTGAGCAAAGTCAGGCTCCTTGTAATAGTCGTAACTTTACACAATGAGAGGAGGATACCAAGTTGGCAAAATTCCACGCTTTTTTAAGATGTTTTAGTACGAGAGTGGAATTTATCGAGTATTACCAGTACCAATAGAAGAAACAGTGGCCTGTTTCAACTGTTTGTGTTATGCAGTTCTGAATGTCATACAGTATATTCTATTTATTTTGACGATCGTGTGGTTGTGTGGTTAGCATACCTGATTACTGAGATATAGATCTTGGGTTCGAATACCACCTGATGCCAGTATCTGTGCAAAACACAATTTATTGGTTTTCGGTTGTATGCGTCCCGTATCTCGGTCACTACATCTAAATTTTCTTTAGATCTTATCGTATGAGCGATACAACGAATACTGCAAGGTAAAGACGGTGCATTTACAGCACAATAATTTATCCTGCTCAGCTGTCATGGAAAATTGAGGCCTCGGTTGAAATCGGCCAGGAAAAGTTCATCATCGACTTTTAGTTTAAATTAAGGTATTGTATGTGGTAGAGCTACGCTGCAGCTGTATTATAGCTGCAGCAGTAATGGGTCTCTTCAATCGGTTACACTTTCACATAATAGTATATCAACCTATTATAGCACACAACTGAACAAAGCGTACAAGTAAGCGATAGGGAAAACCGGCATACATTTCTGGGTTTGCCAATACTCACCATGCTGGGTAACCGATTAGGTCAGCGACTTTTACAAATTACCAACGTTAATTAGCAGCATAATGCTGCAGTGTTTCGTATGATGTGTACTAAGTCCGCAATTGTGACCACGCATCTGCATTTTGATTCTTCATCAAGGATAGATGCAAGTGTCTATGGGACATAAGCTGCAAGCAGTTACTGTGAGATAGACCGTATGCTGGTTTGTTACACTTTTTATATAAAAAAATAATCCATATGTTTCGTATCTTTATGAAAAAGTTATTAAAAGACTGTTAACGCGGGTGACCACGTAACCACTACATAGCGAGCTTACGTAGCAAAGTAGAGTATAACTTTATAAATAGGGAACCATAACTTTGCTCTTCCCCATATGCGAGTATTTATTTATGTCAGTTTACAATGAAAATAAAATTGACACACATTCGATTAATAATAAGTTATAGAGAACTTGTGAGTAACATCGTAGCATATTAAACGCATAATACATAATGTACAATAGGTGTAAGGGCAACAATACCGTCTTCTTCAAATGCCACCTCAGAATGTATAGTTGAGAATTTATTCAAATCAGCCAAACTCATAATATGTTTGCCTTAGAGGGATTCGACCCCGTGACGGAGTCAAATGTAGCATCACTCGCACCTAGGCTATCGAAATCCGCGTGTTCAGCAGTGGACTTACTCGTACATAGAAAAAGAAAACTACAATTATTAATTAACGTATTATTAAAAGTTTGTACAAACAATAGCATATGTACTCTATTGATATACTAAATGATATTGATATGGATTACCTGAATATTTTTAATGCTTTTAAAGCTTTATGCTATTAATCTCTCATACAGTAATTTCAAAAATACACCGCTTTAAAAAAGAGGGAAATGAAGGCATAAAAGTCAGTATAAAGTGTATTACATTCACACGATGATGGCGGAATATTAATTTTGTAAACTACTCGACGAGATTAAAACACGAGAACCTCAATCCAATTCAGCATCAAATTACATAAAGCCTCAAAGCTTCTGACTCCAAACTACGCACGCGTTTACCCACACACGTGTACACCCTTGTAAAAGCAGGCTACGGCGGTACAATGTAAGTATGCAATTATGCAATCATACGTTATGTCTATGTATTAAGTTCCGTTCAGGTGTCCACACTATCAGCAATTTATGATCACCTGGTAGTTCGTTGAGTTATATGTTCAGTTAATAACTACCCGTAGCTAAATTTCTTCTATTAACAAATACATAAGAAGTAAGTTTTGATGCCGTCACTATGACGGCGCAGGAGATACAGCCAACGCATCTTATCGTCGGTGTATTTGAAGTCAAATTCTTCCAGTGAATATACTTTACAATGCAGAGCAGCGTGTTAGATGGACAAAAAATTGTAGAACCAGCTAAGGCCCATGAAGGGTTGGTTGGACGTCTAACACCTCAGTCCCCCCGTGAACACGGCTGCTGTAAAGCAATCGAAACGTCGGGAATATAAAAACAAAATTAAACGTGAAAAAATCCGTAAATATTGATTTCATTTAAAAAGAAAATGTACTTTTCGCTCTAAGTAAATGTTTAACAATTTATTGGTATTATTTTTTTCTTTACTTATAGGCTGCAACAAGAGGGGTAAATACAAAAATAAAACCATATTAAGAAAAGAGACATGAACAAACGTACTCCTGTCACCTCTACAGCTTAAGAGACGATGAAAGCCGATTACATTCGGACTACATATTTCTCGCGCGTATTTTTCGTATTGTATCAACAGCTTTACTAAACGTTGTAAAACTCTTTGAACTAGAGTACCTTTGAGTTGCGATTTTTAAGGTTTTAAATTGAGGTATTAAATTTTATGCCTTTTTTATTCAAAAAACACTTATGGATTTAAATTCTAATCCGATAATTTTGATTAACATAATTAATGTTACAATCATATTTAGAATAATTACGATATTTTCAATAATAAAATAATTTAATTTATCATAAAAGTATGTGTGTGCATGGCATGGTACCAAGACAGAATATTTGGCTGAATTTTGGAGAAATTGTTGAAATAATTTTTAGTTTGAAATAATTGTCAAAAAAAATGTTTGTAAATTTTTGCCAAAATTTGTAAACAATTATAAAAAGGTTATGAAAACTTTCCAAATCCCTAATCTCCATAACCATATGAGATAGAGACCATAAATTCGATATGGATATTTCTGAAATGAACTTGATAATAAAAACGCGATAAACATCTTTTTTTTTTAAAACATTATTTCTTTGTATGATCTTAGACCACATACTACATTTTCACGGCGGTAGAGCCAAGCGGCGGCTTTGGCTGGTGCTCGAAAGGGCCGGCTCGACTGGATTACCACGGCCTCGCAGAATACCGGCGTGAAGTAGAGGCATCTTGTGCTTCTGCGTTTCGTTTGGTGAGTGCGGTAACCGGAGGCCCAGTCCCCCTTCCCCTGTCCCTCCTCATCCTCATTCCCATCTCCCAAATAACATTAAAGGTCGGCAATGCACCTGCGGTGTTGCAGATGTACGTGGGCAACGGTAATCACTTACAATCAGGTGAACCGCGTGCTCGTTTGCTGCCTTTCTCATATAAAAAAAATACTACAGGCGACAGGCCGCTATTTTTTTTTGGCTACTAGCAATGGTATTTAACTAACATTACTAATATTCCTGTTAACCCTCCAACTAAGCATTAGAGTTTGTATTTGGAGCGGTTCACGACAATAGTCGAATGGTGGGCTCGAAACTGCGACGTCATGTTTCGCAGTCCGCACCCTAACCGATTAGGCTATTGGAGCTTTTAAATATGCTTGGCGCTTGGATATGCTAGTAATTAAATAAGGATCAAAAGAAAAAAACAAACAAGACTTTTCTATACACAGCAGTAGTAGCTTGTTAATGTCTCATTGATGTGCAAAGGTCTCTTCTCAATATTTGAGAATTTGGAGCCGGTAAGAGACAATCACGCTGCTCTGGTGCGGGTTGGGGCACTTTATGTGTCCCCGAAATATTTTTCATTATTTCTCAAACATGCAAGTTTACTCTCGATGAAATTCTTCACCGCTGAGTATGTTGTAAATTAAGCACTTAAAGTTTGAATCAACAATTTTAGAGGTGTTGGCACCGCGAATCTTACTTATATAACTCGTATACTACGGAACTAAAGAGTGCTACCTCTGGGCTTGCCTAGCTACCACGAATATTTTTTAAGAACAGCTAAATATTATTAATTTGAATATCATTTATGTCATTTGCACCCCTAGTACCATTCAAGAAGCCAACCTTACGTATGAGTAAAACAGCATACGGTAAAAAATTGAATTTATTCCAACGCACGACCTCAAGATACTATGATATATAGACTCAAAATAATAATTAAAAGCTGACGGTAGCCTGAGGTAACTCACCAAGACCTCTAACGGCTCGGTCCTCCCGTAACAGTAGAGAGTCCGAAACGTCCGGCAGTAAAAAAGTTAAAATTAACCGCAATATATTCCATATAATATATTTTTTTTGAAGAATACTACCAATGATTTTTATTAAGTAACATGACTAATATTCCTGTCACTAAGCTTACAGCTTGTATCTGGAGTGATTCACGACAATAGTCGAATGGTGGGCTCGAAACTGCGACGTCATGTTTCGCAGTCCGCACCCTAACCGATTAGGCTATTGGAGCTTTTAAATATGCTTGGCGCTTGGATATGCTAGTAATTAAATAAGGATCAAAAGAAAAAAACAAACAAGACTTTTCTATACACAGCAGTAGTAGCTTGTTAATGTCTCATTGATGTGCAAAGGTCTCTTCTCAATATTTGAGAATTTGGAGCCGGTAAGAGACAATCACGCTGCTCTGGTGCGGGTTGGGGCACTTTATGTGTCCCCGAAATATTTTTCATTATTTCTCAAACATGCAAGTTTACTCTCGATGAAATTCTTCACCGCTGAGTATGTTGTAAATTAAGCACTTAAAGTTTGAATCAACAATTTTAGAGGTGTTGGCACCGCGAATCTTACTTATATAACTCGTATACTACGGAACTAAAGAGTGCTACCTCTGGGCTTGCCTAGCTACCACGAATATTTTTTAAGAACAGCTAAATATTATTAATTTGAATATCATTTATGTCATTTGCACCCCTAGTACCATTCAAGAAGCCAACCTTACGTATGAGTAAAACAGCATACGGTAAAAAATTGAATTTATTCCAACGCACGACCTCAAGATACTATGATATATAGACTCAAAATAATAATTAAAAGCTGACGGTAGCCTGAGGTAACTCACCAAGACCTCTAACGGCTCGGTCCTCCCGTAACAGTAGAGAATCCGAAACGTCCGGCAGTAAAAAAGTTAAAATTAACCGCAATATATTCCATATAATATATATTTTTTGAAGAATACTACCAATGCTTTTTATTAAGTAACATGACTAATATTCCTGTCACTAAGCTTACAGCTTGTATCTGGAGTGATTCACGACAATAGTCGAATGGCGGACTTGAACTTACGACGTCATGTTCGTAGTCCGTATCCGGTTAGGTTGACTATTGGCGCTTATTCGTTTTACTTTCTATTATTTGCGTAAATATAAGAAATAATTAGACAGACTCTTCGCTTTAGTTTCAAAGTCGAAGCCACTCCCATAACAAAAAATAGGTGATGTGATTTCAGGCAATGCCAAGTAAGCACTACCCTATTTTCATAAATAGTTATCCGGGATTAACGTAATTACATCAACATATCACGATGTGTAAACAAAGACATTACTCTTATTTAGTACAGTAGAGATTTTGAATTATCGAATAAATAATATTTAAGCAGTAATAATTCAAAAAATTAACACAGCTGGAAGACTTTCTTGTCACATTAATAATTATCATTCCGATGAGTGAAGCGGAGCTTTTCCTATAAAACTTTGATCCGCGATCAGCCGTCCGACGGAAAGCGGCTCTACTGCAATTCACAAAACAATCTCAAATGCAGATCGGCACAAACCTCTGTTACAATTGCGCTTTGATTTCTGCATTAATTAATCGGCTATCTTACAGAACTGAAAAACCTCTTGAAAATAATTGAAATTTTTAAATTCATAAAAACGTAACTTATATCACATTCTTTTTAATTGATTTGGGTGAAAATTGAGCTTACAGGCCACCTTATGGTAAGTGACTCCTGCAGTCCATGGACACCTGCAAATAACTTTATTCGAAGAAGGTTACGTATATCATTATCGTTACCATACTTCAGGACTAAGATGAAATGCCTCACTCTCCGTAATTATACGAGCTCTTTTTAGCTTTCAAACCGGAACACAACAGCGATTGAACTGCTGTTTGCAGGCAGAAATGGGGTAAGATCGTGGTGCCAACCCAAACAGCTCCTCCTAATAATACTTAAAAAGATAACATTTTAACGTTACATAAATTTATAAAATTCTTGTGAACTGCGCCGGCTTCGTATATGTGTTTCGTTTTCCTCATGAAATTTTCTAAATTATGGTAAAAACCGCATTAAAATCCACTTAGAAGTTAAAAAGTAATGTACAAATAAACAGAAAAACGTGGATTTCGACTTTTTAGTACTATTTTAATTATTCAAAAAGAGCGAAAAGTTAGTAGCGGATGCTCGTTTGGTTACGTTAAGTTATGACAAACTAAAATCCATAATTTCAGCCTACCCCTGTACTTAACATGTTAAAATTTGTACTACTAGGCATAAACACTACTTTTTATATTGTATATAATTTATTACAATCTATGATTGTAAAGAATTTTGTTACTTATCATGTATGTCAATTCACCTTTAATAATTACCAAAACAAAAACACATATCTAATTCTTATTATATATTTACACCATCAAAATTTACTGGTATGGGCTCCGAAGAGCGCCGTGTCTTGAAATTAGGGAAGAGAATAAACTGAGTAGGTACAATCCCCTGTATCGGTATATATTACCACTAAAATAAACTACTCCAATGATAAGTGCGGGATTACCATATTATAGAAGATCTAGTATGTTCTGCTCCTATACTACAAGTCTATGAATATCTAATTCTGAGTAATATCCGATTTATATTTATCGTTAACCAGTTATTGCGTTCACATGACCCTGCTGTGTGTATGTCATAATGACCTGGTAAACAAAGAGATTATCTTATTCCTTATGTCTTCAATCTGTGTTCATCTCGTACTAGTTTAGACTTTCGCGTTTGAGTTGGGGAAACATGAGTTCTTAAAATAGGTGGAACTCACCCCAGGTTTTATAATTATGAAAATTTTCTCATTATTACTAAATGAATTAACCACAAAGTGTGACATTCTATACTTACGAGTAGGTTATATTGAATTTTTTCAGATTCTGATAGTGTAATCTATTTACAATGTTTGACGACGGCGTGGTTTAATTTAGGTTACTTGACTTACTTTAAGCCCTGGATCCTAGGTTGGAGTTTAGTTTTTTTTTTCGGTTCTAGTTGTGTTGAGTCAAGTTTCACTAACGCAGTGTCCGATCCTTTATTTGATCTCATCACATGAGTGTTACTACTTACAATTTGTGCAAAACATTTGGCCCAGTCGTCTTTACAGGTCGTCAATGGCCATTAGGAGATCAACCACAGCTTCTTGCCTTATGAACCATATATCTCTAAGTTTATTTAGAAAGATATAGAAATCTCTGGGTGCAAGGTCTAGATAGCTTGGGGATGCGTCGTTAGTTCCAAATTTAAAATCTTCAAACTTTTAGGTTACTGGGAACGCATATAAAATATTCGATGACCTCTTAAATATTCTATTAATTACAAATTCCACCAATAGCTTCACTGTTATGGGCCACTTATATTCTAGAAATTCTTGAGGGCATACTCATTTGAAGGCTTCAAGTCTTTCTACACGTGTAACATTGATAAATCTCCAGATATTGAGAAGAAGGCAATAGGAGGTTATTTCTTTTGATATTATATTAATATTTGTATTATGGTTTAACTGAGGTTAAAACGTCTAGTTAAAGTGAAGAGTGCCGTTAAGGAACCAATGGAAATATTTCGTTCAGAGTATAATTTACTTGAACTTGTACATAAACGTGCAGTTGTACAGAAACCTGGAGTTTACATCTCCCCAGTACCGTATAAACAATAAGTCAAACGTAAATAACAAGAACAGATTTGCAGACTGAGAAGTAAATTATTGAAAAGAATGTGAAAAGACCTACCAAAACTATTTGGTAATACGAAGTGATAGTATGCCGTCAAACCCGTTACTGGAATGAAGAAGACTTCCGAACATATTACAGAACCAGGGGAGGATGCAATGGAAGAAAATTTCAACGGATCGAGATATGAAACGTATGAGACCTTTTTAATTCATGGTTAATTGGAGGCCGAATAAAATCAGCATCATTGTCTTTAGATTAAAATTGCACTAGTTTTAATTTTAAGATGCATCAAGTTCTCTCTAAAATGGCAGGCAGAGAGCGGAATATGCGAAGTTCCTAAGTATGAGATAACGTCATCATTTTTAAATGGTAAAGGGGAAAAACGAGCAAGCAGCTCACCTGATGTAGCACATTATTGATACATTTTTAGATTTAAATATTTTGTTTAAGAGACTTGCAATGGATTTTTTTTATTTACTAGCAGTAACAAACCGGCAACGGGTGAGTTCTACTCACGCACCTAGGATTCCGCACAACCACAAAATATGTATGAGTTATTTATTAACTATATAATATATTTTTGACTTTAACCACTAAGTTTGACGCTTGTATGTATAACTATTTTAACGATAGAGCAACAACAAAAAACCTTTGAAAAAACATTGTAAGGGAACCCCTGAATTTTTATTTTCTTTGTTATATGCTATGGTTTATTATTAGTTAACATTTCCGCTCATATAACACATATTCTATAAAAATTTCCTCTGGTCGGTTCAAAGTATACAACCCTTTAAAGATAGGAGAGATAGACGAAAAGACCGACGGAGGATGTACAGGCGACGTAGGCTTATTAATAGAGTCCGTGTTGAACCCTAAAGAAGGGGACAATTGTTAGGTTGCATGTTGTATAATTTTTAATGATAATAATTAGTATAAACGGAAAAACAATGTTATTATATGTTATAAATAAATAAAAAGTTGGGTAATGTCTCAACTGTTTATTTAGTTCTTAACCAAAATCTAGCAAAACTTTTCGAAAGCTTTGTAAGTCACCAGTTAGGCCGGGTTTTAAAAGAAAATTATTATGTAGTAGGTTAGTGGTTTTTTTATCTACAATTTTACAATAAAATATTATTTATTTATTTACGGTTTATTAATTAAGTAATATAACTGGTTACAGTTCCTTCCGTTCAGCTTATAGAGTTATTGCGCAGACACAAGTCTGGCAGTTAATTAATGTTATTTTTCATGTATTTTCATATACGTAATTAATTATAAAACAGTACTTGAACATTCTATTCTGTCCCGAAAAGAGTTAATAAGGTGGTAAGTCTTATTAAAAGCCACCAAATTTATATGATCAATTAAGAAAGGGGGTTTATAATACTTTTGTTGAGTAGCTTCGCATAACAATTTCATTAAAAGCCCCCGTAATCACCTGAAACGATCATAACAATCGCATCAGAAAATAATGAATTAAATTGCAAAGTAATAACATTATGCGTTGCTCGAATTAAAGTGTTAACCGCAGCCGGAATGACATTTAATTTTAAGCTATCGACTGGTAGGAGAAAAAACTGATTTTCGTTGAGCCTCAGAGCAGTGGTTAAGTGGGGAATGGGGGTTCGTAGGAGGGCGCGGGAGAGTTGGGTGCTAACCCGATTGTAAGGCCATAAGGGACTCGGGTGCTTGTAATGTCCCCATCTCGCAATTTCTGCTCGCCTGGTACTATTTGGCATTGACTTGGGGGAGATATTGGACGGGCTTGAGTTACCTCCCTCGATATAAAAAGCGATGTACAACTAAGGCTAAACTGCAGCGCAATCTTGTTAATTTACTGAAAAATGTAAAATGCGAGACTTTTTATAAGAAACATAATTATGTTGAAGATGAGCACAAATTAATTAAAAATGTGAAAAGCTGAATGAAATAAGCTTTATGTTTTTTAATTATGTCTCATAAAAGATGCAAGTAAACCGCCAAGTTCCCTTTTCATTAGGGTTTAAAATATTTTATAGAATTTAACTAATTATACTTAAACTTATTGTAACCTGTATATAATTGATTATTTATTATATTATAATTAATTGTTCCTACGATAATGCTGTCCAATTTTAGGAGAATGTAACCAACGGACAAGTTATTTTCTAATACACTATCCTTTGTAACTTTCTATATGGGAAGGAAAATACATTTACTATGCGTATGCTTTTTGAAAGATATTTGCTACGCTTAAGCTGTAGCTGTAATCAATGTAGTAATTAGGAAAGGATGTCACTTCAAAGTTATTACATAATTTTATCTTGTGTATTTATTACAGGTGTCATTAGTTATAGTTTGTGTTTGCTTTCACTATTTAATAATTACGCCAATCTCATATCATTTTAGGTATTAACTCCAAAATTTCAAGTATTAAGTCAAGGAAAGCCCACCTTTTAATTGTACTATTTAATTTCGCTAACTCATTACTAATGACATTGTCAAAAATGTAAGTATTTTAATGTGTCGCGAATTTAACAATAAAGTCATCATGTAATCCTGGCTTATAACGTTTGCTGCATTCAATAATCATGAAGTGGTTACAAATTGAAAGAGAGAGTCAGGACACCAAAACCCGCTTTCCCACATTCCGACGATAAAAGGGAAAACCGCTTTAACTTTGCGCTTTGGATCGAGAGGGATGGAAATATGGAAACGGTTGAAGTGCGAGCGTGTAAAAGATAAATTGTAAGGGCGACTTACCTCCTTGTCGAACCTGGTAGCCTGGTAACTAGTTACAGGTCGCGTAATGTTTCCGGAAAGTACGATAGGCGCAGCGAACGAGCAGTGGCGGCGGCTCGACAGCGCGGACTGCAATTGCATCGGAAATCGCAGGGGGTGGTGCACTGTGCAAGCGAGACTGCAGCGCCCGCCCATTCGCCTCGTGCCTCACTTTCCCGCCCTACTGTTCTTGAAAACTTGCAACACTTAACAGGTGGTGTGATGCTTTAATTACACAATTCAATTAGCGTTACATGTCATAATTTGTTTGGGTTTGTGTCCCAAATTTTATAACGTAGCTAAAATTATTGAATACAATACGAAAATCTGTTAGATATTTTTAAAAAATTCTAGTGGGTGCACGGCTACGTCACTTGTGTCTAACTGAAATAAAATTAAGATTGTTTTAGTTACAAGAGAGAGCGAGTCGGGCCCGCCTCCGCGCCGCCGCCGGTCGCCAGGGTGACCGCCCGTAGCAACGCTCCACGTGTACTTTTACTGTAATTTTTCTTTGAAATAACCTGTTACTAACACAATAAGTCGCTTGCCTGTCGCTAATTTTACAATATTTTAATTCTCTAAAATTCTTCCTATTAAGAAGCTTATAATAAACTGACAACAGGCCGTGAAGCGTCGATGACGTAACTATAATAAAATGCTTAATAAATGATTCTATTTATAATTTACGATTTAATAAATAAATATATATTGAGAAAATTTGCCGCCCTATCTGTGTCGGCATTTTGTCAGAGCTGACAAAGGTATATTCTAAGAGGAAATTGGCGGTTAGAATCAAAATATTGATCGTGGTAGATCCACGCAGCGGCTTTTGCTGCTGCTTGAATGGGCTAGTACTACAGTGCTACCCCGGTCGAGTCGGCCCAGGCCGTAGCCTCGTACAATACCGGCGTGAAGTAGAGGCATCTTGTACTTGTGCCTTGTAATGTTGTAGGTTTTAGTTTTTATTAGTAATTAAATAATAGAGACTAGTAAAAATAATTGAGTTTTCTGTGAAAATAAGTTTATTAATTAAATTAAGTCACGGCTAGGTCGAGTAGTAACGATCCTTCATACTCACTTCCTGTTGTAACACATCGACAGTTCCGTAGTTAATGAATTAAAATACTGTCCCTGGGCCAGGGATGTATAGCTGTCGGTGTAGCTAGTGACCCGCGGACCTGCCAGGTGACACTTGGCCAGGAGGTCTTGCAGGGTGGTGGTGCTGACTACCTCGGCCGCTCAGGTGCTATGACGGTCGTTCGCGTAGATGCGCGGACGGGCTCTTCAGAAGCCCAAGAGGTAAAAGGGAAACCCTAAGTCCGTTGATACGTAGTTAGGTTTAAGTAATCTGACAATGTCCGCTGATCAGAAGAGAGCTCACTGGAGGGAAGGTAATGTTTGAGAATGTATGCTACAGATGACAAATTAGGAACGTATCGCACTAACCGGGTACTATCAAGTATTTAATTGTTCTCAAATAAAAATATTATAATAAAATTTCATTATTTTTATAAGAATTTAATTTTTTTTTACAAATTTAACGTACCTATGATGCTGCTCCCCATCACTATTCTGTAAGATTTGGGTTCGGAGAATTCGGATAGATTTTCCGCCATCATTCGTTTGACAAAGCCTCGTCTGTTAACAGGGCAAAAGCAAAAGACTCTTCTCATTATTTAGGAGAATTTGGAGCTGGAAAGAACTCGCCATGCATGAAGTTCTCATCATGTCCCCGAATTTTTTTTAATTATTTCTTGGACATGCAGATTTAATCAGCACGCCGAGCGCAAAAAATTAGCGAAACGAGCGTAAAATTCATTAAGAATTTCAGTAGTGCAGGCACCGGGGTTCGATCCCTGGTCACTCTTTAGCTACCACGCCTCTTCAATAACAGGTTGTGACCGTATCATATCAGCAAATTCTTATTATTTTGGTTTTACTTTTGAGGATTGTTATTTTCTGGTAGATAATTTAACCACTTCTTTCGCGACATTTAGAAGTACCGTTGGTTAAAACTCGGTACTCTTTGAACAAATAAAAATCCATATCGAAGTAAAATCGCAAACATATTCCTGGAAATGGTCGCTCTGTATTCAATAAAAGTCTAATAATATAGAAAATTTATTTGCTAATAATTGAGATTCAACATTCAAAGAATAAAGTTTTACTCAAATTGTCTATGCATAGAACTTTGATCGTATATTACGAGTACATATATTTTTCTTTAAAACCGAGTGTAGAATCCAATAACATGTAAGCTCAGATTTAAAGTTAGTGATTTTTTTGATTTGCTTTCTTGCTTGCTTGCTCTTATACTTCTTGATTTTTGTTTTGATTTTAGGATTCGAATTTTCAAGATCAGAGGATATTTATATTATCACTTTCTTTCAGGTTATAATTATGTGTTTGCAACCGTTTTCAACCTCAATAGCAACTTGCGAATATAATCAGCAGTTATCAACTACGTAAAATGTATTATAGTGCACCCAATGTACGAGCAAACATAACATACATTTTACATTTACGTTACGTTTTACGTTACATTTACATAATAACGAACACTGTGTTTTTCACAAATATTGGCTTCGGACGGATGGGAATTACAACTAAAGACCAGAAAACCAACAATTTTTGTGTTGCGCATATAGACGCAGGTTGGGATTCGAACTCAAGACTCAAGTCATGAATGCTATTACATTTTACAATTACAACTAGACCACGTTATACGGAACTCACGGGGTGCTATCCTGCTTATCAATAGTTAAAAAGAAACTGGTCTATTTAATTTGCGGCATATTATAATTTTTACTGCGATGTGCTGCAATGCTGATGATGGCGATGATTATCATTTACATTGTCTCTTATTGTAATATATCTTATTTTAAGATAACTTATTTATTTTACTTTAAGTATTTTAAGTATAATTTATTTTAAGATAACTTATTTATTTTACTTTAAGTATTTTAAGTATAATTTATTTTAAGATAACTTATTTATTTTACTTTAAGTATTTTAAGTATAATTTATTTTAAGATAACTTATTTATTTTACTTTAAGTATTTTAAGTATAATTTATTTTAAGATAACTTATTTATTTTACTTTAAGTACTCGCCGGAAGCCGTGCTCATCATCACGGACAGAACTATTCTTGCGAACAAGTCTGAAATCGTGTTAATGTACCGGGCACAGTCGAGGATATTTTTGGTCGACATCACCATTTCATACGTGTAACGTGACACCTCGTGAAACCTGGCTCACGAGGTGACGGACATGTGGGGTGGTATGCCGACCAAAATTATTCCGATAGTCATCTCTGCAAATGGGATAATCTGAGGCAGCTAGGACTCCGTGACAGACCGCTCCAAGCTCAAAGCGGTATCAAAAAGCAGAGGGCGGTGCTTCTTGATATTGCTCGCATCGTTCGCAGGTTTCTTTCCCTTTCCCCCTAAACTTCGGCCGTCTGGTCTCCTCTCCCGATGGCTTCCTGGTCTGGTTGGGTAGTTATTTATTTATTTTACTTTAAGTATTTTAAGTATAATTTATTTTAAGATAACTTATTTATTTTACTTTAAGTATTTTAAGTATAATTTATTTTAAGATAACTTATTTATTTTATAGTATTTTATGTATGTATGCATACTTATATATATCACCCAATCAGACCAGTATGTACCTAAATAACCCCAAATAATAATTTTAAAAATATTATTAGCGATCACAAAATAATTCATACATAACTACTCTCAATAAGTTGTCGAACGTGGAATAAAACTAGAAATGCGATGCTTTTTAACCAAAAGGCTTTGAGAAAAAGTTTAGCGTTTACTTCACATTTGTAAATGACGTGTTTTATTTGCTTTTATATATGTTAATTAATGAGCACGCTCGTCTACTTCACTTGTCGTAGAGCGTAATTATATACCTCACACAAATATTGTGGAACATATTTCATATAACTACATCGCGATTCGTTTCCATAAACGAATTGACGGTGCGTAAATCATCTATATTCAAGGGAATAATCTTGCTTATACTCGTGCAAAGTGCACTCCTTCAGATAAATCTTTGGGTGGTTGTCAATAATTATTATGTAATTTATTGCGCATATTGAGAACAGACAAAAAATATACTGTTTTGTTCTTTAATGAAATATAGCAAAAGTTAAAGCTAAAACCTACGAAATTTAAATATTCATAAGTGGTAAGTTATTTAGTCTTTTGGTTAAAAATTAAGAATGTCATGTTTAATTTTTTTTAGAATCAGGAAGGAAATTCTTATTATTTTGGTTTTACTTTTGAGGATTGTTATTTTCAGTAGATAATTTAACCACTTCTTTCGCGACATTTAGAAGTACCGTTGGTTGTGTACCGTACTCTTTGGAACAAATAAAAATCCATATCGAAGTAAAATCGCAAACATATTCCTGGAAATGGTCGCTCTGTATTCAATAAAAGTCTAATAATATAGAAAATTTATTTGCTAATAATTGAGATTCAACATTCAAAGAATAAAGTTTTACTCAAATTGTCTATGCATAGAACTTTGATCGTATATTACGAGTACATATATTTTTCTTTAAAACCGAGTGTAGAATCCAATAACATGTAAGCTCAGATTTAAAGTTAGTGATTTTTTTGATTTGCTTTCTTGCTTGCTTGCTCTTATACTTCTTGATTTTTGTTTTGATTTTAGGATTCGAATTTTCAAGATCAGAGGATATTTATATTATCACTTTCTTTCAGGTTATAATTATGTGTTTGCAAACTGTTTTCAACCTCAATAGCAACTTGCGAATATAATCAGCAGTTATCAACTACGTAAATGTATTATAGTGCACCCAATGTACGAGCAAACATAACATACATTTTACATTTACGTTACGTTTTACGTTACATTTACATAATAACGAACACTGTGTTTTTCACAAATATTGGCTTCGGACGGATGGGAATTACAACTAAAGACCAGAAACCAACAATTTTTGTGTTGCGCAAATAGACGCAGGTTGGGATTCGAACTCAAGACTCAAGTCATGAATGCTATTACATTTTACAATTACAACTAGACCACGTTATACGGAACTCACGGGGTGCTATCCTGCTTATCATGAGGTTCATGGACGGCTATGGGAAGATTACTTAATGGTCAGATTGAAATACAACAACTATGAACGTGGTAGAGCCAAGCGGCGGCTCGTATGGGCCGGCTTGACCGATTTAATACCACAACCTCGCATAATACTGGCATGAAGTAGAGGCACCGTAGGACCTAGGACTAGACCCCTTCTCCCCAAATCCCCTCCTTATCCTTCCCATCTCCCAAATACCCTTAAAAGCCGGCAATGAACCTGAAGCTCGTTTGGTGTTGCAGATGTACGTGGGCGACGATAATCACTCAAAATCGGGTAAGGCGCTCTTTTACCCGCTCATCCATAAAGAAAACCATAACCAAAGAAACATATTTGTTAATAATTTTTAATACTAATATTTAATATAATGAATAAAATTTTAAATTGGGGTTGATGGGGTTTCTTAAGCGCCCTCACCAAGCACAATCGTGAAGTGTGCACTTCCTGGCGAGATCGGATGAGTCATTCTGTTCGGACGTCACTAGCTGTGATAAAGGGCTATCTTGGCTCTCTATCTTTGGCCAACGAGTAATTGTAGGACCCGGCATTACAGAGCGTCTCCGACCGGGAACCGTATGGAAGGAGAATGAGCTCCACGGGAGGTTCTAGAAGTCTCTATATGAGCCTTTCGTAGATACCGTCGCCTCCCAGAACTGGCTGCGTTTTGGTGACCTCTTTGGGGAAACCGAGGGTTTTGTCTGTGCGATCAGGTACAGATACAGAATACAGGATCAGGTTATTAAGACGACAACTATCGGAGATACATCCTAAGGAATGGCACCGTCGACATCTGTCGAGCCTGTCACCGTCCCGGGGAGTCGCTTCGGCATGTCGTCCCCGGTTGTTCGGCGCTTTCTATATCTGAGTATCTGCACAGACACAACCTAGTAGCCAGGTTTCTATATCAGGTAGTTACAACAAAAAGAAGGTGTTGAGAAAGCATGCTTACCCAACTATGCTTGGGTAAGCATGCTTTCTTAACACCAATAAAGGATAAATCAGTAGCAACTAATGAGTAACTGTTTAACGCCTTTGATACACAATCTAACGGATAAAAATCGTTGATTCTGTTATTCAAACCGATGACTCAATCAAATGCCCCGAAGAAAATTTCTAAATAGTATGAATCTGATAAAATATCTCTACATAAAATTATGTAATTTATTGCGCATATTGAGAACAGACAAAAAATATACTGTTTTGTTCTTTAATGAAATATAGCAAAAGTTAAAGCTAAAACCTACGAAATTTAAATATGCATAAGTGGTAAGTTATTTAGTCTTTTGGTTAAAAATTAAGAATGTCATGTTTAATTTTTTTTAGAATCAGGAAGGAAATTCTTATTATCTTAATTGTATTAATCTTATTCATCCAATAAGATTCAGTGATTCCTGCTGCTCTATATACTAAAAAAAAATATAAAAAAAATATTGTAGCAAAGTAATTTTTTTAAATTGATTTCACATACCTAGAGTTGGAGCTGGCTGTAATGTAAATAGTGGTATCTTTCTATAGAGCGAATGAACTGGATAAAAGTAAAGAAAACAAAAACATTTCATTGGTCAGAATACCCAAAAATCTTGGCGTAACACGGGTAGATTAAGTAAAATTTAAGACCCCTCTACTTGAAGCTCCCGTTGCTTATCATGAGGTTCATGGACGGCTATGGGAAGATTACTTAATGGTCAGATTGAAATACAACAACTATGAACGTGGAAGAGCCAAGCGGCGGCTCGTATGGGCCGCCTTGACCGATTTAATACCACAACCTCGCCAAATACTGGCATTAAGTAGGCACCGTAGGACCTAGGACTAGACCCCTTCTCCCCAAATCCCCTCCTTATCCTTCCCATCCCCCAAATACCCTTAAAAGCCGGCAATGCACCTGAAGCTCGTTTGGTGTTGCAGATGTACGTGGGCGACGATAATCACTCAAAATCAGGTAAGGCGCTCTTTTGCTCGCTCATCCATAAAGAAAACCATAACCAAAGAAACATGTTTGTTAATAATTTTAATACCACAACCTCGCCAAATACTGGCATTAAGTAGGCACCGTAGGACCTAGGACTAGACCCTTCTCCCAAATCCCTCCTTATCCTTCCCATCCCCAAATACCCTTAAAAGCCGGCAATGCACCTGAAGCTCGTTTGGTGTTGCAGATGTACGTGGGCGACGATAATCACTCAAAATCAGGTAAGGCGCTCTTTTGCTCGCTCATCCATAAAGAAAACCATAACCAAAGAAACATGTTTGTTAATAATTTTAATACCACAACCTCGCCAAATACTGGCATTAAGTAGGCACCGTAGGACCTAGGACTAGACCCTTCTCCCAAATCCCTCCTTATCCTTCCCATCCCCAAATACCCTTAAAAGCCGGCAATGCACCTGAAGCTCGTTTGGTGTTGCAGATGTACGTGGGCGACGATAATCACTCAAAATCAGGTAAGGCGCTCTTTTGCTCGCTCATCCATAAAGAAAACCATAACCAAAGAAACATGTTTGTTAATAATTTTAATACCACAACCTCGCCAAATACTGGCATTAAGTAGGCACCGTAGGACCTAGGACTAGACCCTTCTCCCCAAATCCCTCCTTATCCTTCCCATCCCCAAATACCCTTAAAAGCCGGCAATGCACCTGAAGCTCGTTTGGTGTTGCAGATGTACGTGGGCGACGATAATCACTCAAAATCAGGTAAGGCGCTCTTTTGCTCGCTCATCCATAAAGAAAACCATAACCAAAGAAACATGTTTGTTAATAATTTTAATACTAATATTTAATATAATGAATAAAATTTTTAAAAATAATTCTATGCAATAAAATAATTCCACCGATGTTGGAAGTTACTCGAGAAACTAGAGAATCGTTTCGTACTCCATCTTGATTTGGCGGCGTTAATTTGAATTTTGTTAACACACAATCACAAGCGTCCTTCTACTCGAACGCAATAGGGTTGCCTCTTTAAATAAAGAACATAATTTAAATGAAAACATGACTACTTCTACTTTACCATATAAGTCCTCTCTTTAGTTTAAATTAATGCAGTTTAACAGAATATTCAACTTACTGCTCTGTCTTTAGTTTTTCTAATGCACATGTTGACTAGCAAGATGCTCGGCAAAGTAAAAAGAAAGAACTGAAAGCAACGACTTACAGGAGAAATGTTAATCTAATTTAAGGATTTTTGAAAAGGTTCCACTGAAAGTGAAACCAACATATTAAAAGTAATTTCTTAAATAGAAGTCTACTAATAATTTCATAAATGCTATTTTGCTATCCAAGAAGCATGTAGACATTTTTTTTTATGTACTGTACTCGCATGAAGACAAAAAGAGAAAAAAGTTTCGCAAGTTTGCAAATATAATATTAATTGGAATGTCTCTGATATTTGTCTGCAAAATTATCGCGAGAATATTTTGTAATGACACTCATTTCAAAATAAAATTGTGTTCTACCATGCAGTAATTGATTTTGTATTTTATTACTTCGAAATAAAGTCCATATTAAATTTCTTTTAATGCTTGTGAATTTGTTTTTTATTTACAAATTATAATGCGATAGATGGGATGTAATTATTTCTGTCACAGTGCATCCACTAATGAAATATCTCTATGTAAATTAAAATATAGTAGTTTCATATAATTGTTTTTTGAACATATTCAAGAGCAATACAGTTTACTTACGGCATACGAATATTTGGAAATCATTCTATTGAGTACTAGTTAAATAAAATTGATTGGAACCAGTTTCCTTTAGTTACTTCTCATCCTTAGGATTGCGTAGACTTACGCTTTTAACGTCATTGATAGTAGTCATTAATCCTATAAAAGTCCATGCGCTGTTCTCATCAGTGTAGATTGGGAGCTCCGCAAGAGCACACATTTAGATTATTAGACTATTTATTTCTATGTAGAGTTGTTTTTTAATTTCAATCGTTAAAGTTTTTTTTTCTATTTTCAAATAATTATGATCACTGATATTTTTTTGGCTAAATGTCATATTCACACAATATTTTTTTTTAATCGAGACGATGGTTTATAGCAATGCTAGGATATGATCTAAGGCGCTATCATTGAGTTATTAATTAATTAAGAAATCAAAGTAATCGCAACTCCTATCAGAAAAGACAGTACAATGTAGACATTGAATATGAGTATGAGATGGTATATTATTTTATGTGCACTGAAAACTACAAAAGACATAATTATCGTGTTTTACTAGTGTAGCCCTTTCATTTGATACCCATATTGAGGGGGTTAAGGAAAAATATGTAATCCGCCATTTTGTATCGGCGGCCATCTTAGATTTATAATGTTATTGATTTTATTATATTGTATTGTCATCTAAATTAAATGTGTGTACCAAATTTCAGATCAATCTGACAACGGGAAGGTGCTTAAATTTAAATTTCTAATTTTGACCCAAATAAATAAACAAATAAATTCCGTACGAGTCGAGCTAAATAAAACCGTTTTAAAATATAGCAAATTTATAGCAAGACGTAAATAAACACCTAGACAACCCTTGCGTAAGCACGCTGATGGCACGCAATGCATAGTTCCCACAAAGATTGTAGATATGATGCCCGATGCGAGCATGGTTATTACGAGCCGAAATTAGGCAGCCGATCAACGCTCGCGGCGCCTCCATGCCTAGAGCTTTGTTTAGATCAAACAAAAGCAATAAAACCCTTTTGTTTATTATTCTTTATAGAGAACAAAATATTATTCGCAACCTATAGCAAGCCCACCAAGCTGACTAAGCAAAAGAGATATTGCTCTAGTTGGCACATTGGCAAGCGAACTTCTTTTATTATGATGTTTTAGGAAGATGCTGCTTCCTAACGCTTGGTTGAAAATGTTACAGCCGTTTAATTTTACTATCTTTCGGACCGAGATGTGCTGATAGAAATTCATTACCCACCACCCATAGGTTTTTCTTTTAATTATTATTAGAAAGTTGATTGATTGCATAAGTATATTTATGACCTCACGCCTGTCATTCAAGTACACTTACCTTTAGTACGCAGATATTACGTATTTCCATTTGACACGACTCAGTGTAGGAAACGGGATTCTGATAAATCGACGGCGTGTTCACACTTGGAGATTGTCATGATATTTTTAAGGCCTTAATCGCCTTATACAACCCAGCTCTTACAGCGAGGTAAGTATGAAAAAATCTTTCAAAAATCCATACTGTCTTTTGCTGATGCTTTCGTCTTTTTCTAAAAGAAAAATATTATAATAAATAAATATAATATAATAAAAATTATAAGCGGTTATATATAATATATAGCGGTTGCCAACCCGCTCGCTAGGCGTGGCAACTATGGTAAAACCCCCCCTATGAAGAGGAAAAAAAAAGTAATGGTCCCAGTCCCCGGCGGTCTCGCTAGTCCTGGCTATGGTGGCAGCCATAGCAACGGCGAGGCTGGGGGTGGTAAGAATCTCCGGCTGGATTCTAGCTCCAGTTCCAGTCGTTTAAGTTGGCCTAAATGACTGGACCTGGCAACATATAACGCAAGCACATTGAGGGCCGACGAGAAGATACTAAGATACTGTAAGAAGAAGTAAGCAAGTTTCACTGGAGTATTATAGGGTTGTCTGAAGTCGGTCTGAAGGGTAGGAAGGGGAGACGACTCGATAATCCTTAAATCCGGTAACTTATTTTACTACCGACAGGGTTACCATCTGTCTCAAGGAGGTGTAGTTTTATCGTCCACAGGTCTCTCATCATCAACGTGATCAAGATCGGAAGTATGTCGAGTAGAGTCGCGTACCTTATACTCAGAATAACCAAAAGGTATTCGCTGAAGGTCATACAGGTGTAAGCACCAACCTCAACACACCCTGATGATGAAGTGGGGAATGTATGAGGATATTTCAAGAGCTATGCATTGCTTGCTATACACGGCGTTGATGGGTGACTTTAACGCAAAACTCGGTACGAAAAAAGGCGATGATCTGATAGTGGGCAACTTTGGAGTAGGGCAACGGAATCCAAAACGGCAACAGCTGGCTGACTTATGGCAAAGGAGGGATTCTTTATGATGAACTCATATTTCAGAAGCGGCCTCACAGAAAGTGGACCTGGATGAGCCCGGACGGTACCACAAAAAACGAGATTGACTTCAGTATGACGACCAAGCGTCTGCTGTTCAGTGATGTCTCTGTGATCACTAGGGTGAAAACCAGCAGTGATCACAGAATAGTAAGAGGTATACTGAAACTTAAAATTACGCTCGAGTGGTCTTGTCTAATTAAGTCTATGGTCCGTCCACCTCGTGCCCTTATCCAAAACTCCGAGAGCTTTCAGCTCGAAGATTGCGTTACATTGGACGATACAAATAGCAGGCTAGTGGAAACTGTCCGTACACGAACAAGTCCCAAAAGCTCTCCGATCACACTCTTAAACTCATGAAAGCCAGGCGTGAGATAAAGCTGCAGTCTACAACGGATGCGTCAGCGTATCGGCAACTGAATAGACAGATCTCCAAATTTATGAGGCAAGACTTACGCAAATTCAATACAGCCTGTATTGAAAAAGCGATAGAGCGGAACCAAGGCTCCAAAGTCTTCGCCAGAGATCTGTCTATCGGAAAGAGCCAACTGACCAAGCTGAAGACCGAAAGCGGCGCAGTCATTTCCGCTGGAGCCGAGATTTTGAGTGAGATCGAGAGATTTTACGGACAGCTGTACACAACGTCGTTAAAACCACACACTGATGTGAGTATCGACCCAAGAGCCAAGCTTATCCGACATTACTCCGATAACATCCCGGACGTCAGTCTGAGCGAGATTAGGATGGCTCTCAAACAGCTTAACCAATCCAACTGCAGAAAGGTGTAAGACAGGGTGATGTCATATCTCGAAAACTCGTCAGCGCTGTTCATTTCTATTCATTTCATTCATTTCATTCATTTCATTCATTTCATTCATTTCTATTCATTTCATTCATTTCATTCATTTCATCTATTTCATTCATTTCATCTATTTCATTCATTTCATTCATTTCATCTATTTCATTCATTTCTATTCATTTCATTCATTTCTATTCATTTCATTCATTTCATTCATTTCATCTATTTCATTCATTTCATTCATTTCATCTATTTCATTCATTTCATTCATTTCATTCATTTCATCTATTTCATTCATTTCATTCATTTCATCTATTTCATTCATTTCATCTATTTCATTCATTTCATCTATTTCATTCATTTCTATTCATTTCATTCATTTCATTCATTTCATTCATTTTATTCATTTCATCTATTTCATTCATTTCATTCATTTCATTCATTTCATCTATTTCATTCATTTCATCTATTTCATTCATTTCTATTCATTTCATTCATTTCATTCATTTCATCTATTTCATTCATTTCATCTATTTCATTCATTTCATCTATTTCATTCATTTCATCTATTTCATTCATTTCATCTATTTCATTCATTTCATTCATTTCATCTATTTCATTCATTTCATTCATTTCTATTCATTTCATTCATTTCATTCATTTCATCTATTTCATTCATTTCATTCATTTCATTCATTTCTATTCATTTCATTCATTTCATTCATTTCATCTATTTCATTCATTTCATCTATTTCATTCATTTCATCTATTTCATTCATTTCATTCATTTTATTCATTTCATTCATTTCATTCATTTCATCTATTTCATTCATTTCTATTCATTTCATTCATTTCATCTATTTCATTCATTTCATTCATTTCATTCATTTCATCTATTTCATTCATTTCATTCATTTCATCTATTTCATTCATTTCATCTATTTCATTCATTTCATTCATTTCATCTATTTCATTCATTTCATTCATTTCTATTCATTTCATTCATTTCATCTATTTCATTCATTTCATTCATTTCATTCATTTCATTCATTTCATTCATTTCATTCATTTCTATTCATTTCATTCATTTCATCTATTTCATTCATTTCATCTATTTCATTCATTTCATCTATTTCATTCATTTCATCTATTTCATTCATTTCATCTATTTCATTCATTTTATTCATTTCATTCATTTCATTCATTTCTATTCATTTCATTCATTTCATTCATTTCATCTATTTCATTCATTTCATCTATTTCATTCATTTCATTCATTTCATCTATTTCATTCATTTCATCTATTTCATTCATTTCATCTATTTCATTCATTTCTATTCATTTCATTCATTTCATTCATTTCATTCATTTCATCTATTTCATTCATTTCATCTATTTCATTCATTTCATCTATTTCATTCATTTCATTCATTTCTATTCATTTCATTCATTTCATTCATTTCATCTATTTCATTCATTTTATTCATTTCATTCATTTCATCTATTTCATTCATTTCATCTATTTCATTCATTTCTATTCATTTCATTCATTTCATTCATTTCATTCATTTCATCTATTTCATTCATTTCATCTATTTCATTCATTTCTATTCATTTCATTCATTTCATCTATTTCATTCATTTCTATTCATTTCATTCATTTCATTCATTTCTATTCATTTCATTCATTTCATTCATTTCATCTATTTCATTCATTTCATTCATTTCATCTATTTCATTCATTTCATCTATTTCATTCATTTCATTCATTTCATCTATTTCATTCATTTCATTCATTTCATCTATTTCATTCATTTCATTCATTTCATCTATTTCATTCATTTCATCTATTTCATTCATTTCTTATTCATTTCATTCATTTCATTCATTTCATCTATTTCATTCATTTCATTCATTTCATTCATTTCTATTCATTTCATTCATTTCTATTCATTTCATTCATTTCATCTATTTCATTCATTTCATCTATTTCATTCATTTTATTCATTTCATTCATTTCATCTATTTCATTCATTTCTATTCATTTCATTCATTTCATTCATTTCATCTATTTCATTCATTTCATTCATTTCTATTCATTTCATTCATTTCATTCATTTCATCTATTTCATTCATTTCATTCATTTCATTCATTTCATCTATTTCATTCATTTCATTCATTTCATTCATTTCATCTATTTCATTCATTTCATTCATTTCATTCATTTCATCTATTTCATTCATTTCATTCATTTCATCTATTTCATTCATTTCATTCATTTCATTCATTTCATTCATTTCATTCATTTATTCATTTCATTCATTTATCTATTTCATTCATTTCATCTATTTCATCTATTTCATCTATTTCATTCATTTTATTCATTTCATTCATTTATCTATTTCATTCATTTCATCTATTTCATTCATTTCATTCATTTCATTCATTTATTCATTTCATCTATTTCATCTATTTCATTCATTTCTATCTATTTCATTCATTTCTATTCATTTCATTCATTTCATCTATTTCATTCATTTCATTCATTTCATTCATTACTGCTGACATACTCTCATGCTAACTCTTGAACGAAGCTCGGTACCAAACATTTCAGCTGCCAGAAAGACTGTACCACAAAATATATTAAATTTGGCTGTTACTATAATCCAATACCAAATATCCAATAACTTTTTACCAAAATAGTGTATTATAGTGTATATAGTGTAGTATTTTTACCAAAATGAATTAGTATACAGAGTACATTCAATATATAAGAGAAAATACAAAAATACATGTAACTCAGGTTTCACCTTTATGAACGTACCCTATGAAATCACGTTGATGTTATGAGTGAACCGCTATCACATCTATTCATTATAGCTTTTAGGTTAGTTTCATGACAAAGCAGCTTAAAGATAATACGTAACCAAAATTGCTACTTGTTTATCGAAATGCAATCGATAGGTACTTAAATAGTAATGCTTTGTTTAATATCCAATTTAAAGCTAATGTAAATATAATTATAATTTGGTTTTGTATTGCGTATACAAGTAATGGGATATTGTTAATGGTACTATATTCTATTTCAGTACTAAAAAAGTGATTTATAATTCTCTCACTCCTGTGTTTCTAAACCGGGAAGTGGCCGCTACCTAGAACCATTTTTTCTCAGATATGCTAAAAAAATTCATGCTTCACCATTGAACTGGTAGAGGCCTATATGTCGTGCAGAGTATTATTTACAGGCTGTAAAAGTAAGGTTACATCAGCAATTAAACATTAAAGTGGGTTATCTATCCAATAACTTTGTATTTATCAACTTTTACGACAGCCACATATGTCAACGTGCCTATAAAATATTTACGGTTTTTTTCTAAGAAGTTACGATTAGTTTGCGTATTTAATCAAATACTTTCAGTATGTAGTAGGAACATTAATTAAAATTTCGATGTTTTCCCTAACGAAATTATAATCAATTGTAATACCAAACAAAGTGTTTGTACTATGAAGATAACAATAGTTATTTCATTCAAAACATCGGTAAATATTTAAAAATAAATAAGAAAGTAGGGCAATGTAACTTATTGTTACGTAAAGCTTTAACAAAAAAAAACGCATAAAGAGCGTCATATGAATAGCTTTCGTCTTTTTACCACTTTTTTCTCAGGTTTTAGTTGACTCTTCCCCATGCAATAAAAAATAAAGTTTCAAAAGCTAAACGGTAAAAGAAAAATTATACTTTTATAATGTTTTACTCAAAATACATTTTAATAATTTGTTAAAATTCTGGTGATCCCTAAGGGCAAACTTTGCGGTTTACATAAGCAACCCAATCAACGAGTGAGTTTCGCTTGTTGTTGCACTAATTGGAAAGTGACAATCCTATTTCGATGATTACTCATGTCTGTATCACTTTTGTAACAATGATAAATGTATCTCTATAACATAACGCACAAATACATGCGTTAATAAACGTACAAGATTCAACACCGATAATTTTGATAGACCACTATTTTATCTGAGCATTTACGAAAAATTACTTCAGCAGTGCATTTAATTCCGTTGATTATGACATACTTCTCGGTATTCTTTCGTCCTTAAACATGTCACCCTCAGCAATTTCCTGGTTTGATTCTTACCTTAGAGGACGCTCGCAGTGTGTCCGCCTTGAGGAGGATTTCTCTGAGTGGTGTGATATTACTGCGGGTGTTCCTCAGGGTGGTGTTCTTTCTCCACTCCTCTTCTCTATTTTCATCAATGCTCTTACAAATGTTATCTCGTCTCACTTTCATCTCTACGCTGATGATCTGCAACTATACCGCCACTTCAAAATACAAGATGTGGAGGAAGCTATTTTCATGCTGAATGTTGATTTGAGTAACATATGCAATTGGGCAAGTCCTTCGGTCTTCTTGTTAATCCTGCTAAATCTCAAGTCCTGATAGTAGGCACGTCCTATATGCTTAACTCATTAGACCATTCAAAACTCCTGCTGTAACTTACGACAACATACAGATTCCATACACAGATACAGCTAAAACTATATTTCATTCATTTATTCATTTCATTCATTTATTCATTTCATTCATTTATCTATTTCATTCATTTATCTATTTCATTCATTTCATTCATTTCATTCATTTCATTCATTTCATCTATTTCATTCATTTCATCTATTTCATTCATTTCATTCATTTCATTCATTTCATTCATTTCATTCATTTCATTCATTTCATTCATTTCATCTATTTCATTCATTTATTCATTTCATTCATTTTATTCATTTCATTCATTTTATTCATTTCATTCATTTCATTCATTTCTTATTCATTTCATTCATTTCATTCATTTCTATTCATTTCATTCATTTCTATTCATTTCATTCATTTATTCATTTCATTCATTTCTATTCATTTCATTCATTTCTTATTCATTTCATTCATTTCATTCATTTCATTCATTTCATCTATTTCATTCATTTATTCATTTCATCTATTTCATTCATTTCTATTCATTTCATTCATTTATCTATTTCATTCATTTATTCATTTCATCTATTTCATTCATTTATTCATTTCATTCATTTATTCATTTCATCTATTTCATTCATTTCATTCATTTCATCTATTTCATCTATTTCATTCATTTATCTATTTCATTCATTTCATTCATTTCATTCATTTCATTCATTTATTCATTTCATCTATTTCATTCATTTATTCATTTCATTCATTTCTTATTCATTTCATTCATTTCATCTATTTCATTCATTTCATTCATTTCTTATTCATTTCATTCATTTTATTCATTTCATTCATTTCATTCATTTCTTATTCATTTCATTCATTTCATTCATTTATTCATTTCATTCATTTCTATTCATTTCATTCATTTCTATTCATTTCATTCATTTCATTCATTTCTTATTCATTTCATTCATTTTATTCATTTCATCTATTTCATTCATTTCATCTATTTCATTCATTTCATCTATTTCATCTATTTCATTCATTTCATTCATTTCATTCATTTCATTCATTTCATCTATTTCATTCATTTCTTATTCATTTCATTCATTTCATTCATTTATTCATTTCATTCATTTATTCATTTCATTCATTTCATTCATTTCATTCATTTCTATTCATTTCATTCATTTCTTATTCATTTCATTCATTTCATCTATTTCATTCATTTATTCATTTCATCTATTTCATTCATTTATTCATTTCATTCATTTCATTCATTTCTATTCATTTCATTCATTTATTCATTTCATTCATTTCATCTATTTCATCTATTTCATTCATTTATTCATTTCATCTATTTCATTCATTTCATTCATTTCTTATTCATTTCATTCATTTCATTCATTTCATCTATTTCATTCATTTCTATTCATTTCATTCATTTCATTCATTTCATTCATTTCATTCATTTCATCTATTTCATTCATTTCATCTATTTCATTCATTTATCTATTTCATTCATTTCATTCATTTCATTCATTTCATTCATTTCTATTCATTTCATTCATTTCTTATTCATTTCATTCATTTCTTATTCATTTCATCTATTTCATTCATTTCATCTATTTCATCTATTTCATTCATTTATCTATTTCATTCATTTTATTCATTTCATCTATTTCATTCATTTCATTCATTTCATTCATTTCTTATTCATTTCATTCATTTCATTCATTTATTCATTTCATTCATTTCTATTCATTTCATTCATTTCTTATTCATTTCATCTATTTCATTCATTTCTTATTCATTTCATCTATTTCATTCATTTCATTCATTTCATTCATTTCATCTATTTCATCTATTTCATTCATTTCTTATTCATTTCATTCATTTCATTCATTTCTTATTCATTTCATCTATTTCATTCATTTATTCATTTCATTCATTTCATTCATTTCATTCATTTCATTCATTTCATTCATTTCATTCATTTCATTCATTTCATTCATTACTGCTGACATACTCTCATGCTAACTCTTGAACGAAGCTCGGTACCAAACATTTCAGCTGCCAGAAAGACTGTACCACAAAATGTTTTCATTATATTCTGTGAAATCTTTGTGAAATATACTTAAGTCATGAATAAAAGATATCCGACGCATATATAACCTTCTTAGATTGAAGATATTAAATTTGGCTGTTACTATAATCCAATACCAAATATCCAATAACTTTTTACCAAAATAGTGTATTATAGTGTATATAGTGTAGTATTTTTACCAAAATGAATTAGTATACAGAGTACATTCAATATATAAGAGAAAATACAAAAATACATGTAACTCAGGTTTCACCTTTATGAACGTACCCTATGAAATCACGTTGATGTTATGAGTGAACCGCTATCACATCTATTCATTATAGCTTTTAGGTTAGTTTCATGACAAAGCAGCTTAAAGATAATACGTAACCAAAATTGCTACTTGTTTATCGAAATGCAATCGATAGGTACTTAAATGTAATGCTTTGTTTAATATCCAATTTAAAGCTAATGTTAATATAATTATAATTTGGTTTTGTATTGCGTATACAAGTAATGGGATATTGTTAATGGTACTATATTCTATTTCAGTACTAAAAAAGTGATTTATAATTCTCTCACTCCTGTGTTTCTAAACCGGGAAGTGGCCGCTACCTAGAACCATTTTTTCTCAGATATGCTAAAAAAATTCATTCTTCACCATTGAACTGGTAGAGGCCTATATGTCGTGCAGAGTATTATTTACAGGCTGTAAAAGTAAGGTTACATCAGCAATTAAACAATAAAGTGGGTTATCTATCCAATAACTTTGTATTTATCAACTTTTACGACAGCCACATATGTCAACGTGCCTATAAACATTTACGGTTTTTTTCTAAGAAGTTACGATTAGTTTGCGTATTTAATCAAATACTTTCAGTATGTAGTAGGAACATTAATTAAAATTTCGATGTTTTCCCTAACGAAATTATAATCAATTGTAATACCAAACAAAGTGTTTGTACTATGAAGATAACAATAGTTATTTCATTCAAAACATCGGTAAATATTTAAAAATAAATAAGAAAGTAGGGCAATGTAACTTATTGTTACGTAAAGCTTTAACAAAAAAAAACGCATAAAGAGCGTCATATGAATAGCTTTCGTCTTTTTACCACTTTTTTCTCAGGTTTTAGTTGACTCTTCCCCCAGCAATAAAAAATAAAGTTTCAAAAGCTAAACGGTAAAAGAAAAATTATACTTTTATAATGTTTTACTCAAAATACATTTTAATAATTTGTTAAAATTCTGGTGATCCCTAAGGGCAAACTTTGCGGTTTACATAAGCAACCCAATCAACGAGTGAGTTTCGCTTGTTGTTGCACTAATTGGAAAGTGACAATCCTATTTCGATGATTACTCATGTCTGTATCACTTTTGTAACAATGATAAATGTATCTCTATAACATAACGCACAAATATATGCGTTAATAAACGTACAAGATTCAACACCGATAATTTTGATAGACCACTATTTTATCTGAACATTTACGAAAAATTATTTTTCCTGTATAGCTGAAATGTATCATTTAAAAACTACCATTCTGGTACCATTTTAATATTAATAAAATAATAATTTTTTAATATTTATATTGTAGCTTTCCTAGGTTTAATAGTTTACTGGATAATAATTTTAATAAATTTAGTATAGTATAATTATAATTAATATTAATTTAATTTAAACAATTTTACTATGAATATATGGTTTTCCGATAATTTTTTTTTAATTTTATATATCTCTGCCATTATTATTTAATAATTATTTAAAGTTTATGATTCTGGACAATATGATATCCATTCCACAAGTAAATATATTTTATGTAACGCAAAGTGTTTTTTGTGCTTGAAATAATAAATTATGTATGTTAAAGATACAATGTCAATATCCAAATTGACATAAGTACCGTAAAGGCAACTTGTAGCCAATATTGCTCATTAAGCTTACGTACCGAATTTGTAATGGACAAGCTACTATGTATAACATTGTATATTTGTATACTGGAGCCCTATGAAGAGTGTTTTCAAAGAGTTTGATACAGGGACATGCAACGTATAGTTAGTAATCGAATCATAGTTAAATTTATCTGGTAATTGAATTTACTTTACAGCATTACTAATGCCATGTATGTCTGTTTATTTTAGTTTAGTGTGAGCTCTTAAAACAAAGTTGGTTATTACATGTTAAAGAATAAAGTGAAATTATTTAATATACCACCCACATTATACCTATAAAGCTTAAAAATAACCTATATAAAAACAAATTGAGTCGTTTAAATTCATTAAAATACAAATATTTATTCAGCATTCATTCTATTAATCCTAAAATTATTTACCAACAACTTTATTATTTCGTATCGCTTCGCTGATTGGGTTTCGCGTGCCTAATATTCACCACGATAAGTCGATTGCTCTGGCTCGTTTTCAATGGTAATGAGACTAGCCAGGATCACCTGGCCGCAGGCCTTTCCACTTACTGCAAACACTCGCTGTTTGCGGCCTTATTGTCAATTACTACACAACATCAATGGAAATTGATGATCGAGATTCCTGTTTGACCATTAAATGGTTAATATTACTAATATACGAGATATTGGGTGCATTCCATATTGTATTTGATGATTAAGTTACAATGGGTGGTAGATAAGTTTGTCATTTATAATATAAAAATCGTGTGCATGTGTATATACAGACGTCTACACCTCACACTTAAACAGTCTGAGGTGTGACGTCGGTACCTCAAAGTTGCCCTCAACCCCGTCGTGGCGAAGAGGCTTAGTAGGCGTGGCTAGGTCAGCCACGCTTAAGCTAAGAGGAACACTCTTGGCCGGTTTGAAGCAGTGAGCCATCCCAAGTTGGACACTTCGAAAGGGCGAGCCCACTCCGGTCGGGAGTTTTATGTTCTTCTTCTTCATCAACCTTTTTTAATATACTGCTGAACATAGGCCTCTCCAAAAAAGCAAAAGTTCTTGTGAAATGTTTCTTGGAAGGTTTGCCTTGATAGGCAAGCCAGCCAGTTTGACCAGCGTGATCGCGGTCAAACAGATTGGTGAACACAGTGCCGGTACCCTCGCACTAGTCTGTGAGATTTGAGTACGGTAAATTCGGACGGATATTCCACCATTATACGGCCTGAGCCTTGTTCGTTCAGGTGAGATTGACATTTGGAGAAAGATATGGTATATTCCACAACACACCCCAATTGGCGGTTGTCGAGATGGAATCACAGGAGGAGATTTTCGTATTGCACAGCGCCACTCTCCCAGTTCTTCTCGACACCGACGGAGCTCCTGATGCGACTGTGGTGGAACCAAGGGAAGATAAGTAATGGTATTGGGATACTATCTAGATCTCTTCCCTCCGCGGCCGAACTGAGAGTTGGTAAAGAAGGCCAAGGTCTGGGTTAAGATGCATACCGCGTAGGAAGGTATACCTTGCCCAGGGTGTCAAACCATGATAGAAAAGCATAAGAGAAAGCATCTGCTCGCTGGTGATCCTAGTCCCCATCACTAGATTTTAAGATTTGGCTTAGGCGTATTCACCATAAGTCGGCCACCAGAGTCTCGTTTGTCATTCAGTAGGATTAACCGCATGCAGGTAAAGTGTACACATCAACAAAATGTTATCAGAATTGCATTTTTTGATTAAAAAAAAATTCTTTACTAACTTAATAATATTGTTATAAAAATAAATTATTATAATATATATAATATAAAAATATAATAAAAACTAAAACGAATGCAGTAAATATATTTTCTTTACTTCGTTCAGTGTAATAAATGTATACCTGTATGTTACAGCAGTGTTGAATTATCACATTTGCCTATCAAGTGATTGAGTGGAGGCCATTCACGGTAATTACATCGACAGAGTGCCACGTGGCGCTTCAGACAGACGTCTATTACCATAACCAGTATTTTTATTTGCTGTAATATATTAAAAAAAGTTAGGAGACTTTTTTTTGAAATAGGCCTACATGTTTCAGCTTTACTTAGTATGGTAAAGCAACTTATTTTAAAAGTTTATCGCATTAAGAAATAATGCGCAATTGACGGACTTAACGCTTTAACCTGTGTTACGGAAAATTACATATATTTAGTTTTATTATCTGGATATTATTATTTAAACTATAATGTAAACTGATATACATTTATGAGATGGTCCTTCACTGCAGCCCGTATGAGGAAGCTCAAAGTTGCTCAGCGCGCTATGGAAAGGGCTATGCTCGGTGTTTCTCTTCGTGATAGAGTGTGCAACGATGATATCCGCAGCAGAACTAAGGAACCGACATAGCCGTAAAGATCAGCAAGCTGAAGTGGCAAAGGGCCGGCCACATAGCTCGCAGAACTGACAACCGTTGGGGAAAAAAGGTTCTCGAGTGGCAGCCACGTACAGGCAAACGCAGTGTAGGACGACCCCACAAGTCGATGGATGCAGGTGGCTCAGGATCGAGCTTCGTGGCAATCTTTGGGGGAGGTCTATGTTCAGCAGTGGACTTCTGATAGGCTGAAATGATGATGATGATGATGATACATTTATCTATGTAGAAAACGGAAATGTACTTCTGTTGGTTATGGTAGATAATAATATCAAAAAATATATCTTTATAAAAATAATTAAAATGTGTAAGTATTCCAGAATAAACCCTTGATAAACGAACTCGTAAGCTTGACGGTCGATGGTTGGAATAGAATTTTCATTTTCCAATTAGCGATCGTTCCGCGAAGTGTCGACAGCGTGCAACCACACACAATTGTAGAATTGAAACAGCGCCATGATGTAAAAGTTCTTTGACAGTTTTTATTTATGTATTCATCGAAAGCCTATTACGATTTTAGTTATAGGTTTAAATACGTATGTATGAATGTATGTGTCTAGTATAATAATTATTTCCTCATACTAAAGTTGTAAATGAATAGACGTATGACATTACAAATTCGAAATAATAAACGATCTCAAGTTTTAATGATAATTGTATTCAGAGATGATATTTTTCGGCTGGTGATAAATTATGAGCAAAATAAATAACATTGTTAATTTAAAGTGAAATATTTGGTGGATACGTGAAGTAGACTTATATTGTCCATAAATGCAGGATTTTCGTAAACAGTTAGGTTAGGCTTAGGTATCATATAATATATACATATATTTAAATGCATGGCCATGTTTACAAATACAAAGCGTTATTTATACATTGAAGTATATATATGTTAATAAGAATATTTTAAATGATGTATACAAAAAGTATTTTTGGTTTTTTATCAGTGTCATAAAGTTAATTCAATAACATTTTTCTGACTTAAGTATTCGTTAACCAAACGTTTTTATAATTAACGAGAAATATTTCTAAGTTCTAACATAATTCGAAAGCTTAGTTATTGGTTGCTTGAATAGGATTTTCATTTCGGAGTGATTCAGATTAGTAAGATCGGAGAAACATGTTTTGAGTAATATAAGCTTTAAAAAAACTGCTAATTAGTGTGTTTTAATTATTACTTGAGTTTATAACGTCTACAGCATTAAATAATTTACTAGCACATTTTACTATGCTTATTAAGTCAAGATCTATTGAGCTAAGGAAAATGGAAGAAAAAGCCATAACCTACGATAGATGACGGTTTATACATGACAAATTTGCTGGATATAAATAATCCAAATAGGTTATATCCGGTTTATCTCTGTTACGAATAGTTTAACCAAATTAATGTATCGAAGCTACAATAACTCTAATTTAAATCCAGAACTTACGAATCAGCAGGAAGACACACTGATGATTAAACCACTAATTATCTCTTCATCGGAATCATATAAGTCCACTGCTGAATTTAGGCTTCTACCCACTCAGCACAATGGACAAACGGGTAAATCAGCGAAGTACCTATATCTCCAGTACTTGGGATGCTGCTCCCCATCACTAGTCTGGTATAGTCAATATATATAAAGAGATACAAATGGCACGGTTTGTGTGAAACTAATCCAAATCACATTTTTGTACAAAACATTAAAGAACTGTATAAAAAATGTGCAATTTTCAGAGCACAGCAATCGCCTCATCATATCATTATTAACCCGATGCGCTAGTGGGACTTCTCTTCTTTAGATCATCTTATGCCGGTTGGTGTTCTATATTACCTAGTTTTGGAGTATGGCTGTAGAGGTGATCGGTGTAATATTGGTGATTGCTATGGTATTGCACACACTTGTGAAAAGTGTGATGTCCTGTTCTCATCTAGCTAGACAATTACCGTTATTTTACTTTTTCTACGCGGAACATTTAAAAGTGCTTACTTCGATAACTTTCTTTTATATCTTGAATTGACTAAATAAAAATTAAGTACCAATCGTAAATGGCGAGAAAATTCGCGACACGTTTGCTACTCAGATCTGTCTCACACACTTTACGACGTCAAGTGACGTGCTTCTTTCGTAATATCCCAGGTCGGTTTACAGCGTCGTTTCCAACTATCATAAAAGGCGTAATTAAATCTTGCTGCAAAATTTGACCAACGCTCATATAATAAATACACCCATATTTATTCAAAGAGGTATGCAATATTTAATTCGATGACTTTTTTTAACTATTACAGTGGACATACAATTTAATTTAAATTTATAAACACTGATTACTTCCCCAATAATTCACAGCGTTTCTATAGTTTTATATTAGATTTGAAAATCATTTATGATGATATCTGCGGGATCTGGTCTCTAAAAAGGCTATGAAGACATTGTGTACCGCTTCCACACCAATATTTTTTTTTGTAGGAAATTGTCCAAATTGCGGAAAAATGTTAATCGGTGGGGGATAGGTCTGGCAAGTACGGAGGATGACGTATGGTTTCTAACTGCAGGTCTTGTAATGTTAAAACGGCTTGTTAAGCAGTCTGAAGTCTTGTGATATCATGGAGCAATAATTGCGAAGATCGATAGACAAGCCTCGGTAGTTTCACTGAGAGTTTCAACTTAATTATCGAAATTTTTCACTATATGGCTTACAATGCTGTCATTGCAATGCTCTCATTTAAATAGACAAATTTATTAGTTAAGAGGTTCCAGTACAGACAGGAGTTCCCCAGGGAAGCATTCTTGGACCGACGTTGTTTTTTGTATACATTAATGGCCTGTGTCAAATAGAACTGCTAAATGCAAAAACAATAACATTCGCCGATGACACAGCGTTGTTGTTTAGTGGAGACACATGGGAAAAGCATTCGAAAAACCCAGAATGGAATAAACTTTGTCACTAGCTGGTTAAATGTTGAAAAAACTAAGTATATTGCTTTCGTAATGAAATCTTCAGATATTCCTGATCTCTCACTTAATATAAAATCCCACTGTTATAATTTCCTGGGAAGTAACTATAAATGCCCCACGTTTCAGAACACGACATCAATTGCATATCTTGGCGTAATGGTCAATAGAAATTTAAATTTTGAAAATCATAATGACTTGCTGACTACCAGAACACGAAAAGTGGCGGCAAAATTTAAAATCAAAAATCCGATATATTGCTGACCGTGACATCGATCTATTTCGCGCTATGCCAGTCACAGCTACATACTGCATCACCTCTTGGGGAGAACACACATCCTAAGGCTTGAAAGAGCGCAAAGAGCACTTTTAAAACTTAGTTTATCCTTACCTTTCTTTTATCCCACAACCAATTTAAACAAAAAATGGGAAGCTTTAACTGTGAGTCAGCTTTTTATATTATAAACCGTTGTTAAACAATATTCTTTAATTCTATTTGAGCCCGACAAATTATGTAACCATCGCCGTAAAGATAGAGTTTGTACAATATGCAAAGTTAAAACAAGTCTTTTTCAACGGTTTTTCGTCTATCAAAGTGGTCATCTCTATAATAAGGTAAACAGGGTCTTATCAATATACTCACTTTCCTAATCTAAATGTGAAACTTTAGTGATGAACTGGCTGCAAACATTAGATTTTAGTTGTACAGAAAATTTGCTTCATTTAATACTAACTTAAGAACACTAACGAAAAAGTAACACAAAACTTATATGTAACCCACACATGTACAGATACACAAACATACATATAAGATTGCGCGCGCTCACACACACCGCTCATCATATATTACATTCACATACATTCATAATTCGGTAGCCCTACTACTATAAGCACTAAAAGAGACTGCAATAAAAAGTGTAGTGGTCTTTGACAAAAAATATATATATAATAATTTTTATTGTTCTCCTATCACTGTCTTAAGGTAATCATAGCTGATTGATATATTCTGTACAGATACAGCAAATTTTTTGCTATTTTTGTATTCAAGGTGTGAGGTCCTGGTGATCTGTAATTCAGGCATCCCCATGCCCATCTCAGACACTAGCTCCTCTCATATACCAGACTAAAAAATGTAAAATTTTCAAGTTGGATTTTGCTATCACATACGGTCTGCACTGTGAGGAGAAAATAAACGCATACATTACATTATATTATTGTGCACACGGGATCACAAAAATCTGTAGTAAATTTCACCATGAAGTTATGTCCAAACAGTTACCATTATTTTTCTATGGGTGAGCTTCGCCGGGGAGGTCGTTCCGGTATTTGACCTAAGTTCTGCCATTACGTTTTTTACTTGCGATTGTCGTAGAGAATCCACTTTTCATCATATTTAAAAAAGCATTGTGATTGCAATTTAAAATCCCTCCATTTCTGTAGTTACTCATCAAAGAAAGGCTTACTTCAAGGCGTTATCCTCTATGCACATCTGGTAATTCATGAGGCACCCATTTCTCGAGTTTTTTTTATTTTACCAATTTGGTGCAATGCGTCAGTATTGTGAGTAAACTGACGACACTATGACGATAATTGCGGTGGTTTGATAAAGATCGGCTTCCACCATTACTTGTGATTTATCGTTGTTTATTTTTCAAGTCGAAGTTTAAGCTGCGGGCTGTCTTTAAATCACGTCGGAACTCGTATTCAAAGATTACTCAATTTTTTAAGGTCTCCATGTCTAACACAAATACTAAATGTAAAAACCATGTGAACCTACAGAAAATTATAATTTTTTTCGTCGTGGTACTACTCCGGTCGAGCCGGCCCGTTAGAGCAGCAGCAAAAGCCGCGACTTGGCTATATACTACTTTATACATATATATATATAGATATATGATGATATATATACTTACTACTTTAACCTATAATATTCATATAGCACAAACTAGGCCCGGAACCCGGACTGGGTGTTGGCACCCGTTACGAAAGGATTGCATGGAAAATTTACTCTATTTAATGTTCATGCGGCTGATATGGGGGTTCGACAGTATGAAAGTCCTATGCTTAGAAGTTACATGCATCGAATAAAATAATAAATAAATGTATATATTTTTGCTTTTCTTGTAATGTTTGCCCATACTCACCACTTTAAGCAAGCGACTTGTTGAGTGAACGTTGCATATTTGAAAAAAAAGATAGCATATTCCCTCTTACACCCAGATAATAATAAAAACGGAGATTGTAAATAATAAAAATAAGCTCCCACGACTGTATAAATAACACTGGCATGGTCAGAGGTGTAGATATCTTAGTCCTTTCAACTCACTTTTCACCTAACAAGTAAAATTAATTACCTACTTATTGATATTAATATCATAATTACAATATTTCCATTTACATTTTAGATTACTAATAGATATGCGACTCATTTTATGCTTAGACAAAACAAATCGCTAACAAAACTATTTTCTAGGTTTGGTTGCTGACGTCGATGAAAGAATTTATTTCCGATTAGAGATTACCACGCCGAGTGAAGTCGCAGTCTCGACCCGAAGGAATTGATTCAAAAAAAGAATTGGTGCAGCGTTTATTGTAAAACATCCGCTGATATTTTTTATCGACGTAGTAATCAGAAAATATATTTTTTTAAGTGACTCGTTATTTAATCGAGCTTTAGATTTTTATTATATTTGCATTATTTATTACAAATAATAACAATTATGTAGTCGTAACCCTACTATAAACCGACTTCTATGTCTTGTTTACGGTCAGTTTTGCATACTCAATATAAATATGTACCATTACACGTATGAATCTATACTATATTATAATAGATAATTTGACCAATCTCTACAATTTTTAACAATAAATGCAGTGTTTCACATTACCTACGTGCCTGAGCGATTGTTGTAAATATACGGATATTCGTTGCGCTCCCCATTGTATAAAAAGGACCTGTATGAGAGAAAATGCGACGCGCATATTGTTTTGCTTCAACATAACACCTAACTTTTAATCGACTTACGTATTTGTGTAGGGTCAGTCACTGTTTCGCAACTGCTCTATGCCACCAGACAATTGAACCCAAATTAAACTTTTCTGAAACCTGTTCCTATTGTTGGTATGTACCTATGTATTTATTTAATTTTAGTCATTCTATTCCTAAATAATATAATAGTCCTTTTATATATTTTTTACATACTGATTAAAGAACGTTATGTCGGTACATGCACTAACGATCTATCGTTTCTAACGTTAAAATCTTATCGTTGACGCGAGTACTTAATTTTAGAACGGATCTGATAAATATATTTAATATGGTGTAACGTATCATCCCGTAAAGGTCATTAAAGCCAGTCACGTGAATTAAATTTCAGAATAGTCGAAAGATTTTCGATAGTAAGGCAACCTTAAATTTACCTGACACTCATCACCTCACCGTTCTTCATTATTGCTAATGCGATCAAACGTCACGGTGACCGGCTGCTAAGCTGTTTCATAGTTGCTCGGTGAAAATCCTTGCTGAAGATAGAGTTTACACTACACCCAAATTTTATTGGTCTACAATTCTTCTTGTTAGTGTTATGGGCTTCTGATAACCTTTTAGGCACTATAATATCATGCGGTGTTTACATATTGCGATAGTATACATATGTTGTCGTCGTGGTCGAAATTGGTCGGGAAGACATCATAACCATAGACCATAGAGTGATAGAAAGTAATCCAGACACAGCAAACTGAATTTGTCTTGGTGGCGTTCAAACTCAGATCCTAGGTAAGGTATAACTCATTTGGCTGGTTTTGTTTAATGATTGCCCTGCGGTGTGAGTGCGCAATCCTAAGAAATTATAAAACTAGAGCAGGGAGCAGAACTGAAATATTAAAGCGTTTTCATACTTCCCGCAAATTATTTTTTAATTTTAGATGTTATTTAAATGGTTAGTAAAGTGTTAATAAATTTTGATTCTGAACTTATGTTTACTAGCGATATTAAAGTAAATAAGATGACAATTAAAGAGGAGTAACAAATATGTATAAAAATGCAATATTTCTGATTAAAACCTTATATGGAATATTACATTCCTAGTGGCGAAAATGTTATTAGAGGATCAAGTTAGTGCAAAAGTAAAGATATTATGTATACAAAAATATTAATGCTAAATCGCAAATAATCTTTTTGAGAACTACAATAAAATTGCAGATCTAGTATGCAAATGATTGAAGCAATGTGGGCCACCTACCAGCGGATCGAGAATCGCAACTTGAGATTATAATCGTCAGTACTCAGCGTTATAACCTAGAAGTTGATTTAACATTATGATGTGTAATGTAGAAATTAAACTATTATTTACGCATTTTGTCGCGTTTAATTTACTTTTTTAATCCCGATGTTTCGATGTTGGTCACGGGGGGACAGCGGTGTTTGACATAGTTATGTTTGATGTCATAGTTAACCCTTCAACATTCTAATTATTAACTTTTAGTCCGATCTACGCAGAATGAGCTCAAAGTATCTTGAGGTACCTTTCCCCTTTCCCATAAAAAAAGTCGTGCGTATGCTTGGTTATGTGTTACTGGCAATATCAAAAATTATTAAAGAAAGTATACTTTTTCAAAATTTTACAAGTGTGTTAAAGTAAAAGCTTAAAATATTTGTTGTTTAATCTGTTAAAAACATCATTGTAAAAGTTATCTTTAACAAATTTTTTTTTAATAAGCATTTTAATCGTCCTTTATTGGGCAAATACTTATTCCAGTTAGACGATTTGCCATAATCGCCACGCTTAACAGGCACTTTGTGTTTCGTCGAGTTTTACATTCAGTTAACTTTTAAAAAGATTTCAAATAGGGTAAATAATGAAATTCTTATAAGCTTTTTATTAGCTTTAACATGCAGGTTTTTTTTATGTCAATGTACTGTAATTTCAAAGAAATTATCGTTCAAATAAATACAATTAAAGTGTAATTCTTAATAAAACCGATGACAATACGGTAATATAGTATCGAGCTGTTCTGATAATGGTGCTGGAAAGTGTGAAGTGTTATTAGACTCATGGTGCCCGTATTAGTCATGGCCCAGTCGCACCACATCGTAAGTTCACTAATTTACGACGTCAAGTGACCCACCGCGCTCCTTACATGATTTCCTAGTCATTTTACAGCATAGCTTTTATAGTCGAGACTTTTTAATTAATTCTGTCGGAGCAAATTTAGATCTGCATTCATAAAATCTTAAGCATCCTCAGTTTTAAATATTCGAGCTGTCTAAAATAGGTATAGACCTACATCATTCAATAGTTCCATGAATATATTTTAATGAATACAATTTTCACTCTTTGTTAGTAAAACGATTTTATAAAAGATAGGTTCCTTACATATGGTAAAAAGTAAAAGAAATGGCAGCTTTCCGTATAATGCCACCACACGGCCAACACCGCTAGAAGACTCTTATTAAAGTCATGTATTTTAAACTAAGTCAGTTTTCAACAAAACCTGGATTTGGCGATTGCAGAACCAGACACTTTGCACCTTAGACGCAACTGCCCGTCATCGGTCTGCTTATTTTTAGTCTGGTATTTTGAGATGGTTATCCCGCCATCTGTCGGGAGTCATTGCGTTTTTCAAGGTTTTTCCCCTAGTCGCCTTTTACAACATTCACGAAAAAAAAACGCGTAGGAATATTTTTACACCGATACCACACTGACACATATGTACCTATTTACTTTTAGGGAATTTTAGATATATTTTATACCCTTATAAGTTATGTAATGTGGAAGTTATACCTAAAAGACCACGTTAGACATGTAAACATGGTTGTTCTAATTGCAACTAAGGTTAAAGGTGAAAAATGACACTTTATACAATTTCAACTCATACACTTATTTAATACATACATGACTTATTTAATAATTATTCATACTAATTATAAGTAAGAATACAATAGCAACATAATGTATACAGAGACGATGTTCAAAAATCTATGATTATTTGTGGAAATACTATGTATGAGAAGAAATTGTATAAAGTGACATTTTTCACCATTAACCTTTGTTGCAATTAGAACAACCATGTTTACGTGTCAAAAGCTTAGAATTCATCGCGGTACGTTGCCTGCGCTTTCCGTAGCGTCTATGCCATAGAGGTCTGCGAAGAAAATAAATGCATATATTTTATTTTTGATAAGATTAAATGCAGTGTCAGATCTATACAACTAATCGAATGGGACTGACTTCATCTGAGATTCATATCCATTGCTCATGACTCAGGATGACTCTGAATCATGACGCAAGTACGCTGACCATTAAGCAAAGTGATCATCAAAAATATATTACTAAACCATAAATACATACAATACAAATTTGTTAAAACTTTTTGCAGGCACATAAAAATCTCTCAGCCATCATTGTATTATGTACTCTTAAAGATGTTACAGATTGTCAAGAGACACTTTTCAGTGACTTTTAAATAAGTAAATAGCTCGAGTTAATATTTCGCTCTTTATGTTTTCGCCGAGTACTTGCTGCATGGTACACACATGCATCATTTCATTCCAGTTCTAAATCCGTATATGTTCTTAGAAAGAGTTTATTATGGCAAAAGTTGATGTAATCAAGTTTATTTATTTGTTTACAAGCTAAATCTGTACATTTATTCTATTATTACATTAATTATTGTTCGTGGTAGAGCCAAGCAGCGGCTTTCCCACCACGGCTTCGTAGAATACCGGCGTGAAGTAGAGATATCTTGTGCTTCTGCATTTCGTTCGGTGAGTGAGGTAACCGAAGGCCCACTCCCCTTCCCTGATCCCCCACCACATTCTCTCTCCAATCTCCCAAATACCCTTAAAGGCCGGCAACGCACCTGCAGCACCTCTGGTGTTGCAGATGTATTATGGGCGATGATAATCATTTACCATCAGGTAAACCGTTTGCTCTCTTGCCGCCCTACCCAACTATACCTATTCGACGATACGATTAAAAATCCGATACCGACATTTTTAGAAAAGTTGCCTGCCTGTCTGTCTAACCACGCATCACGAAAAAACGTTTCTAGAGGACTAAGCAACGTCTAGGGTATACCATCATGCTATCTATTGCAGGAGCTAAGCAGTAAGTATAATTGTCTTGATACGTGTAACGTAGAAATCTTTCGACAGATTTCGATGGAGTTTTAATACAGTTACGTAGCTTTTTTTTATTCACGCTATCCTCTAAAATAGCTGGGTACAAAAGAAAAATCCGTTTTTATATTAGCCATGAATAATCATTACGTAAAAACCAATAGACGTAAAGTTAAACTCATTAGATTATCATTAGATTGTTTCTAAGCGACGAGCCTTTCTGGAAACAAATGTATCTTCATGCTACTTGTTAAAGGTATTAAAGGCATAGATGGTTAAATATGCATAATTTCAAAATCTGCTAATTTTAATAGAACCACGGTCACAGTGTTAATGGTGGTCGAGTCGATATATGAGTTGTTATTATTTTTTGGTTATCCAAAAATGTTAATTATGTATTTTACCTGATTTTCAAATTTGTTGTTACAGGATTACCTTGTTATAGGCTTCATGTAATTTTGTTTTTGTAAAATAATTTTGTTTGAGATGTGTACAAAAAGTTTTTTTTTCTTAAATTAAAACCAATTTGCGCCGACGTTTTACCTTTTCAAATAAACATTAAAAAATAGGGCGAGATGAGTATCCGTCTATATGAATTAATAAATAGACGAACAAGTTTTACGCGGTGTACCGTGATCGTGTTGCAATGATGCATTTTAAAATTATCTTTTTTCGTATCAAGCCCTCATCATCTGTGATTTGTTTTATTTTTTGTAATATGGTCTCACTTCTTTTCATGTTTGTTAATGTTTTATAGTAAAGTAAAGTAAAAGTATAGTATGACTAAAGATAGTGAGAGATGCATTAATCTCAAGTATTTATTATAACAACAACCGTTGGTGAAGAAAGGTCCATATAAGATGGAGTGACGATTCAGCGTTACGGGAAGTCGATAGATGCAGGTAGCTCAGGACCAAGCTTTGAGACTATCTTTGAGGGAGGACTGTGTTCATCAGAACCCGAATAAGAAATCCGTCCAGTAGTGTTGACGTGAAGTTCGGACGTATAAAAACAGATACACACAAAAAGACAAACACTTAAAAAGATACTGTTTCAGCGTATCAATTTTCTTTTTCAAAAAATATTCATTGTAAAATTTTTACTATTTAACTATTTACCTATCCCACTCCCCATCTCGTTGGGTCCCCATGGGTTCGAATCCTAGCCAAAGCTAATATTTGTGAAAACACAAGATATTGGTTTTTAGAACTGATTGTGTTGTGTTGCGTTCTGTTTCTGACACTACACCTATACTACATACTATAATATCTCCTGCGCAGTTGACAACTGCTGAAAGTATTCCGAAGTTGTCGCCGTGATTGAAATCGACCAGGAGGACATTACCAGTACCTAGAGATAAATATATAAATATGTAATAAGCTCTCACGACCCAATACAAATATTTGTCACAAGCTTAAAAAATTTTAGTCCTTTCAATCCTCTTTTCACTGCAGTTTAGTACCTATAGAATAGATAAAAATGTAAAATGATGTATGAAAAAAACAAAAAAGAATGTAAGTGAAACGATATTTAAACAAATTAAAAATCGATTAAAATTGTTGTACCATTTTACGAGCCAAACCAAAAAATAAAACCAATTTCCCTGCTATTAAAGTTATTTGAATATTTAAAAATGTCGAGTCTTTGATAAAAGCTCTCACCAAAATAGTAAAAAAGTTTTCGCTATATAGGCTTGCTACAAATAGGCGGTAGATCCTAAATTTTAGCACAGAAACTCAACATACAACACATTAATAATATAAAAACGGATTTTTCTTTACTTCTTTATTCATTGTCGACTTTTAATTAGTATCAATTTTTTTTACTAAAAACATATTAAGGTCATTGCATCAAAATGGTAATACCTGCATATAGTATGATAGTACCTGCTAACTAAATATAATATAGTTCAAAAACTACACATTAAATGTGTGCAGCTTTTGAACTATACTATACAACAATACACAATTTTCTCTCCTCCACTTCATCAGGTCACCGTCATAATGTGAAATGTATAGGCCTCGTCAATAACCTAATGAACCCAAACTCGATGATTTTACTAGGAGTCAATCGAGGTTTCCGTTACGCTCCTTCCAGCTCCATCATCAGACCGCTCAGCTCCGATGATACCATGTTATTGTATTGTCATCGGTTTTTAATATGTGTGCCTTATTCCAAATTGGGACGCCTGGAAGAGATGAATTCTTTATTGAAAGATTTCATTACTTTCCATACACACTAGTGCATTAGCATGTATACATAATATTGTATAGAGCATACTTTTTTTTATTAAGTACTAATTTATTTCTATTATTTTTGTCAAATCAATTATAAAGGAAAACATATTACATAACTTGCAAGTCTGGAATAAAAAGTGGTCAAATGAGATTTCAACTTGCGCGTAGAGGGTCCGTACCTTTTTACCGCATATTAAACAGTTTACTGGTGCTTTTCGTCTTCTTCTACTTGATAAAGACCCATGCTAATAAGAGGATTTGTCATATTGGCCACGCTTGGCAAGCGATTTGTAAATCGCAGTACCAGACGTTTCACACTGAGATTCTTCTTTCTTTCATCGCTGTGTGTATTTTTGGTCTTATTTTTTTGTGAAAGTTCCACCACCATTATACTTTGAAGGCTTCTTCTGACATTTACAAAGTCAAATCTTACAGCACCCTCGGAATGTGATGAGTAGGCAGATTCCGTCGCACGGCACAGATAAAAGGTAATAAAATTACAAATTGAAAACTTTTTCGATTATTTATGTTGTATTTAATTATCTATTAATTATTTATAAACTACATCCAATAACGGTTTCACGTACTACTCGTATCATTTAGTCTCTGTTCTAATAAAAAATCTCTCAACATTTTAAAATCTCTTACATGCAGTTCTTTACAAACCCACTCCTTTAACGACCCTGTCTACTAGTATATGCTACGTAACTTTTAATTAAACACAGTAGCGACTTTCCTACAGTATCCATCGCGCTACGCTGACTACGCATTCGTCGTAGACTCGCGTCTACGGCGCTTCAAACGTCTACAAACACAATACTGGTATTATTAACTATATTCTCGTAAAACTATATACATAGTGACCAGAAAAGATACTACTCATAATTCTAGACGTGTTGAAAAATTGAAGTTCTTTAGTTATGACACGTGAAGTATTAATTAGTTTCCTGCATTAATTTTGCATCTTTGAAATAGTTATCTCAGTTAAATCGCTTTTATAGCGATTTAACGGGTGTTCAGATGTTCTTACGCCGATTTCACGTCTTAGTGTCCAAGTCAACGATACAAATCGTACGTAAGTTTAGAAAAACTCATTGGCGCTGGCCCTATACACAGGACCAAACTCGATACTCCTGATTCGGAGGAACATCTGCTAACCTTACGGCTAAAGTGCTTAAAAAGAAGATGACCAATCTTATTTTAATTTATTCGTACATTAAAAACAGCCAGTCAAAAGTCCACTGCTGAACTCTCACCTAAAGATTATCAGCTACTAAGCCTCCTGGATTCATGTTGTGAAGGTCACTGTTTACTTGACTTTGGAGACGATATTCTATATAATTCTTTTTAATAAAACATTTTTATTTTGATAACAGAAAAAGTGCGATGTAACTTGAAAAACTTTATAACTTTTTTGTTGTAAAGTTTTTGCCCTTTTGGGCTTTTTTACGATCAGGTGAGCCGCTTCCCCGTTTGCTCCCTTTCCCATAAAAAATATAATCTCGAATCTACACCAATGATGTATGCCGCGCCATGTATGCACTTTAAACACTTATTATAAAAAAAAAAAATCTGTAAAAAAAATGTACTTGTAAATAAATACACAAGGAAAAAGGGTACTTAATATAAGGTTTTCGCAAAGTCTTGTAAGTTCTCTTCTTCCTAAAACAAAGGCAAAGCCCCGTAAGCTTAAGTTAAGTAGATAGCTCAACCCATTTTAATGACAAAAAATCAAAAATTGGAGTTGTCTTCAAAGTTTATATTTATAAAAAGGTTGTTACCATTTTAATATACTATTAAGTTTTAAAACGGCTACATGCTATTAGTATGTGAGTGTGTGTATGTGTGTGTCTATGCGTAGGTGAGTGAGTACATTAGTTGTCTCTATAATCACAGAATAGATTTCAGCTAGGATACAATCACGTTATAACTCTTAAGTCGGAGCCATGACGCTACTTTAAGCAGACATTGATGTTTATTTACGTAATGTATACAACGTGTATTCGTCGAAAGAGAATTTAACGCAATTAATAAAAAAGTAAAAAAATTATTGCCGAATCAACTACAGAAATATTTATCATTCATGAAATTAATGTTTGACTATATTTCAACTAAATTTCTTGTTGCCGTGCAAGTCATCTCTATTAACATTGACGAATTATTCAAAAACGTAAAGTAGTGGATAAGAGGGCAACTTTAATTTTTGCCTACTCATTTTGAGGCCTATCATTTATTACCGATAAAGCATTTGAATTTTGTTATTTCCAGTTACATTTTAAATTCCTAAAAGATTCATTCGAAATTTCAGTTCATTTCTCACCTGGTTGAGTCAAGCGGCGGCTTTTGCTGCTGCTTTAATGGGTCGGCTCGACCGGGGTAGTACCATCTACGTACGCCTTGGAGAATACGGGGGTGAAGTTGAGGCATCTTGCGCTTCTGCGTTTCGTTCGGTGAGTGAGGTACCGATGGCCCATTCCTACTCCTCCAACCCTCCGCCTCGTCATCCATTTCACTTTCCAAATATCCTTAAAGGCCGGTAAAGCGTCTGCAGCTCCTTGGTATTGCAGATGTTCGTGGGAGTCGGCAAACGACCGACCCGCTTGCTTGTTTGCCCTCCTTTGCACATTTTCATTGAAAAAAATTATTAAAAACAATGTTCAGGAGTTTTCATCATTCTCCGCTGAACATAAATCTCAAAGAAAGCGCCAGAAAAAGTCAAAACGCATCTCTTGAATGGTTTTCCATTATTCACCACGTTGGGCAAGCGGGTTGGTAAGTGCTGTGCCGGTAACCTCGTACTAGTGATGCTGGTCCCTATCACTAATCAGGTTCGATAAATTCTAATAGATTTTCCAATATCATTCGGCTGCCAGAGCCTTATTTGTGTACTATATGCAGGGTAGGTTGGCATTTGGAGAAAAAGATGGTATACTCTCCTTGGAAAAAAGGTATTCTAATGTTCCGCGCCTGTAGAAAAGAACAAATTACCCTATCGTACATGAGATGAGAGTATTAAAAATGAACGATTTCAATATTTGAAAACGAGACCTTTACGAACTATTAGCCAGATGTTTGCCCGCGGCTTCCCGCTAAAATCTCTCTCTCTCTCTCTGCATTTTTTGTACTAAAATTTCGTAAAGTGGCGGGTTGAAAACTCTTTGAAAGTGCTGTATAATATTCTATTTTGATTTATGACTAAATAGAAATGCTTAAAAATTCCTCTAAATGAAATTGACATTTAATCTTCCAGCATTATCAAAGGTCTAATACCTTTGATACATAAGTAATCAAAAAAATCTGAGGTCATGAAAACAAAGGCGATAGTTATAATTGAAATATTTTTTTGGTGTAAAAATAAGTAGAAAATGAGTATTCCACCGACTCGGTGCGCAAGTTATGTCGAGGTAAATTTACCTACAAATTACTGATTAATAAAATCTAGTAACCATATTTGTTAAACTCTAACTACATTACATTTTCTAAATGTTCATACAATAGCGAGATAAAATGTAAATTTCTTGTGCACTAAATTTTTAATAATGCGAATCCGAAGCAACGAAACTAAAATGTGAACAACAGTAACCGACTTTGTATTCCTAATTCGATGCAGACCAGGTAAGACGCCTTGCTTGAATATAGCGGATAATGAAATGATGCTTATCCGGATTAAGTCGCTCCGTGTAATCTGCTCGGTTATTTGAATTCTTAACAAATCGATTTGGTTTCCAAATAATCTTAGAGATCAATAGGAATGAAGAATTGTCTTGACTTACTGGATCTGATTATATGATCTGAATTGTGGTTTTCCAGTTAATCCTTAAATGAAATTACATCGCACATAAATTAGTAATGAACAATTCTATATCAGCCTCAATTTAATAATCAAAGGTACAGTTCTTCTTTGTCGGCCTCTATAACAGCTGGACGAAGACGCTAACTTAAGCTGATTAATAGAAATATTATATTGAATAAAAAATAAAAAAATAAAAAATATATATCTAATAATATAATAATTAAGTAATATTCGATGTTATGTTACTCTGATTTGAATTTTTTGTCCATTTAGCGTTTGTGTCATGCAGCAATGTGTGGTTATCCTGGACTACATTTTGTCTGCAAACATAGTGATTTTAGGAGCTCTGTAAATTCACAACATATGAATTTACATTGCAAAGCTTTTAACTGTAGTAATTTTAGTAATTGCCAGTGATGACATACTGAACTGAGACTTCCTCTTACAGCAGGCCATAAGAGGAAGCTCAAAGTTGCTTAGCGCGCTATGCAAAGGGCTATGCTCGGTGTTTCTCTGCGTGATAGAGTCTGCAACTATGATATCCGCAGCAGAGCTAAGGTAACCGACATAGCCCTAATTGCTTGCGTATCCGCAAGCTGAAGTGGCAATGGGCCGGCCCTATAGCTCGCGGAACTGACAACCATTGGGGAAAAAAGGTTCTCGAGTGGCAGCCACGTGCAGGCAAACGCAGTGTACGACGACCCCCCACAAGATGGAGTGCTCAAGGATTAAGTGGTGGCTCAGGACCGAGCTTCGTGGCAATCTTTGGGGGAAGCCTATGTTCAGCAGTGGACTTGTGATAGGCTGAAATGATGAAATGATGATGATCATTTTTAAGGGAAGTAGTGTGGTAACTTAATGTTGTCTTTTCGATGTGGTTCTTTAATTGTTATATTTAGTTTAATTGTGTTATATTTATCATCTCTATTGTTCTAAATCTTATCTCAACGTAGAAAACCATCAAATTTTGGGATATCTGTAGACATCTCTTATGATTTTTTCCAAAGTATGTATGATTGTCTAACTTTGTGACAACAATGTGAACAACAGTAACCGACTTTGTATTCCTAATTCGATGCAGACCAGGTAAGACGCCTTGCTTGAATATAGCGGATAATGAAATGATGCTTATCCGGATTAAGTCGCTCCGTGTAATCTGCTCGGTTATTTGAATTTTAACAAATCGATTTGGTTTCCAAATAATCTTAGAGATCAATAGGAATGTAGAATTGTCTTGACTTACTGGATCTGATTATATGATCTGAATTGTGGTTTTCCAGTTAATCCTTAAATGAAATTACATCGCACATAAATTAGTAATGAACAATTCTATATCAGCCTCAATTTAATAATCAAAGGTATAGTTCTTCTTTGTCGGCCTCTATAACAGCTGGACGAAGACGCTAACTTAATCTGATTAATAGAAATATTATATTGAATAAAAAATAAAAATATATATCTAATAATATAATAATTAAGTAATATTCGATGTTATGTTACTCTGATTTGAATTTTAACAAATCGATTTGGTTTCCAAATAATCTTAGAGATCAATAGGAATGAAGAATTGTCTTGACTTACTGGATCTGATTATATGATCTGAATTGTGGTTTTCCAGTTAATCCTTAAATGAAATTACATCGCACATAAATTAGTAATGAACAATTCTATATCAGCCTCAATTTAATAATCAAAGGTACAGTTCTTCTTTGTCGGCCTCTATAACAGCTGGACGAAGACGCTAACTTAAGCTGATTAATAGAAATATTATATTGAACAAAAAATAAAAAAATAAAAAATATATATCTAATAATATAATAATTAAGTAATATTCGATGTTATGTTACTCTGATTTGAATTTTTTTGTCCATTTAGCGTTTGTGTCATGCAGCAATGTGTGGTTATCCTGGACTACATTTTTGTCTGCAAACATAGTGATTTTGTGAGCTCTGTAAATTCACAACATATGAATTTACATTGCAAAGCTTTTAACTGTAGTAATTTTAGTAATTGCCAGTGATGACATACTGAACTGAGACTTCCTCTTACAGCAGGCCATAAGAGGAAGCTCAAAGTTGCTTAGCGCGCTATGCAAAGGGCTATGCTCGGTGTTTCTCTGCGTGATAGAGTCTGCAACTATGATATCCGCAGCAGAGCTAAGGTAACCGACATAGCCGTAATTGCTTGCGTATCCGCAAGCTGAAGTGGCAATGGGCCGGCCCTATAGCTCGCGGAACTGACAACCATTGGGGAAAAAAGGTTCTCGAGTGGCAGCCACGTGCAGGCAAACGCAGTGTACGACGACCCCCCACAAGATGGAGTGCTCAAGGATTAAGTGGTGGCTCAGGACCGAGCTTCGTGGCAATCTTTGGGGGAAGCCTATGTTCAGCAGTGGACTTGTGATAGGCTGAAATGATGAAATGATGATGATCATTTTTAAGGGAAGTAGTGTGGTAACTTAATGTTGTCTTTTCGATGTGGTTCTTTAATTGTTATATTTAGTTTAATTGTGTTATATTTATCATCTCTATTGTTCTAAATCTTATCTCAACGTAGAAAACCATCAAATTTTGGGATATCTGTAGACATCTCTTATGATTTTTTCCAAAGTATGTATGATTGTCTAACTTTGTGACAACAATGTGAACAACAATCGCATCCCAAGGCAATGTGTCTATTTTTAGATTTTCAAGATAAGTGAGGTATATTGTGAGGTGAGGTTATTGTATTTTTGCTAGCAAATTCTTTACGCCCTTTGGGGATTTTGTGATTACTTTCCTCTGATTCAATAAACACTTAAGCAAATTATTAACAGTGTCTCCTTTATTTTCATTAAGTTTTTCCTTCCACCTTCCAAGCCAAGTCAAGTAAATTAAAGCTTACTCGCACACTGGTTATGACTATGTAGACCCTATTACCCACCGTTGGGATGGCGAGCAGTAAAACTACGGCATTGCTTCTAAAGTTTAAATAGACTGAAGTTTAATTAACTGGGCTAGCCAGTGATAAACACAACTTATAAAAATTACCAGTTTTTAGTTTAGAAGAAGCTTTTTTTATTCGATCTAACGTTACTTAGTATAAGAAAATATTATAGACGATTAATATAATATTCACATAATTTTTTAAACAGAAAAGCACCGCTGTAGCCTTTAACTAGGTTTTAATTTTTTGTTGTTTATAATTGTCATATGAGATAATTTATCTCCTAAGTATCCTATATATTACCTCGCGCCACGTATCGGAAACGGCACACCAACTTCTTCCGTGCCAGCTAATAATATTTCTAGTTAAGTACTATACGTACACTTTTAAGTGACTATACTACACATATTACTGGTTATTATTATTAGCCATCGGCAGTTTACCGTACTAACATACTACGGTTATGATCGCCTGTGTTATAATCTGTGTCATGATAACTTTGTTACTTTCAAATTTATTTTTTGTTGCAAAATTATTTACTGGCACAGGTAGATTAACGGTTAAGGTGCCTTGAAATTTTTAAGTATTAAAACTTAGTCAAGAATGACTGAGAAATAATAAAAAAATTGAGTCGAAATGGGAAAGCCGCCGACTCGCACAAAACACTCTCAAAAAGAAGAATAAGGCTTTAACCCAGCTGTGGGATACTGTACTTTATAACAGCTCCCTGACTGATTTCGACTGTGGCAAGATCTTCCGAGTTTTCGGTGAACTTCAACAGTTGTCAACTGTGCAGCATATATTATAGTGTATTAAATGTTCGCGTAAACACAGAGGCGCTTTTTATACGTGGTAGAGCCGGGCGACGGTTTTTGCTGCTGTTCGAGTGGGCCGGTTCGGCCGGAGTTGTACTACGGGCACACAAATTACCGAGGTGAAGTATAGGTATCTTTCGTTTCTGCGTTTCGTTCGGTGATTGAAGTAAGCGGAGGCCTACGTCCCTCTTCTCTTGACCCCTTTCCCCTCCCCATCCCCAAATATTCCTAAAGGCCGGCAACTTTTTCTGCAACTTCTCTGGCGTTGCAGAAAAACATGGACATCGGTAATATCCGATGTAACACTTATGCGATGAGATCGGAAGAAGGGTCAGATGTAGTGTCAGAGACATTGAACGAACACAACACAACCAGATTCGAAATACAATAATTTGTGTTTGTGTGAAAAAATATTCACTTCGGCTGAGATAGGACCCGTCTCGGCAGTCAGGTACCGCAATTCACGGGGTCGTCATAAGATGCAATATATACTGATCCTATCAATTGTTTTCAGTAAAGTACAGAAAATAAAGCTATTGTACGTTGCATTTATTTACACATACCTCCCGGATTCTGAAAAAATGCTATAAAATTGCATTGACAGCAAAAAATACTCTGTTATTTGTTTTTATGGAGTATAGATATTTCTAATTTCATTTGAAAGTTGATATTCCTACTGCATTTAACACACATTATAAGAGGAAATGGTATTTCATTTAGATTAAATCTTGGCCGTGTCACCGTTTTTGTCATGTAACTGAGAAAAATTCAATTATGAATAAATATTAGTAGAGATCAGTGAATTTCTTTTATTGTACTTTTACAAATGCTTCTCCAAATGAGCCGTAATCAACACGCCTGTGCGCCAAAGCCGTATTATTAGACCTCTCGCATCTTGGGTACTGACCCTTCCTTCATCCTCTTTAAAGTTTTAGTGTGAAAGTAGACATATATATAAAAATAACTCAGTTTTTGATTTCAAAATATCCTGAGTCAAAAGACCTATACAGCTGTAGTATAATACAAAGGTCTCTAGTGACATGAATGTGAATTACTAAGAAAGGATTTGTATAATTTGTATAAATTTATCATTTTTTGTTATCTAAAATGGTATTTGGAACGTAGAATGTAGTGTATAATTATTACATAACAACTCTGTCACTAATAATAATAGTATGAAGCATTGTCTTCAGTATTTACTTAAAGTATGAGAAAAATCATATCCGAAAGTAAGTAAATCAATAGTATATGATGACGCCCTTCCCACTTCGACCGCGACGATAACTTGCGATTATCTAAACAGAAATCTATTAACTGGACAGGAGATGCAAGTACAGATGCATTCGTTTTTACCTTTCCTTATCCTAAGTTATTCGTATGCAATAAGATGCGTGGAAGCATGTGATGCCGTGGCAGGGACACAGGTCGCAACCCGAAAACCAATAAAAAATTATTCATGTTCGGGCAATATTTGCATTGGTTGTGATTTGAACTCCGCACCCTTGGTTAAGCAGTCATTTATGCTTAGTATTTAGCCACGCGGTGATATTAAATGATGCCAGATAATACATATGTCGCTCACAGCATATGCTACTGACATGATTAAACGTCTTGTAATTACAAGAGACTTTCACATGGCCTTCTAACTGCTTATCAATCCCATGAATATGGAGATTAGACTTAGTACTGTCTTATTTCTTTGCTTTAAAGTTTAGTTTATAATTGAGCAGCAATTTTTCTTCTTCTTTTCTTTTGTAACCGGGAAGAGTCACCTATGCTACTACAATGCGGTTTCGTGAAATTAAAATGTAATACTTCTTAATAATTTCTTAAACATGCACGATGTTTTTCTTCGCCGCTGAGTACGTGATAAATTTGATCCTTAAAAATTGCAATTTATAAACAGACTTTTTGGTGCCAGCACCGGAAATAAAACCGATTGAGCTATGACGGTTTTACGTAATGTTACGTTGAGAAAATTAAATTGGCTTAGCATAAAACTCAATTGAAAATTAACATCCCACAAACGAATAAATAATAATATGAATGAAGAAGACTATAGAAAATGCTAAACGCAGTGTTTGTATTCATGAAGTTTACCGAAATTAATCGTGGTTTAGAAGTAGTGATCGTAAAGGTTTTAAATCTTTTGGTTTTATGATTCTGTTTGTAGTTTTGCCAAAGTATCTATAAAATAACTCTACTTGATTGGTGCAGCGACTGAGTTTCAACACCACAGGTCTTCGATTCGAAGCGATTATACAAATATACGCGAAATATCGTTATAATACCAAGTTTTTCATCAAATATCAATCTCACCATCATGATGACTACTGCTGACTAACAGAGGAGTTCCAGGCGGCAGACTGATGGAGGTGAATTCACCCGACTGTGTCGAATAATAATATGACTAATTAATTCTGGGCAGAAATTTATCTAGTGCGAGATATTGTTTCAGACAGCGGACACTGGACTTCCCTCAGCAACCCAGGCAGACGTGGTGAATATGGGTAAATATTATATGTTTGGTATGTTTGCTTTGTTGGCGCTTCAATATGACATACAAAGAAGAAAGAAGTTTCTAATATTTGTATAAGCTATGAATAATGGTTTCGAATTTGAATGTTACATGTACGTGTACACACCCACGATATAAAATAAATTTTAGAGTTTCCAATGTTTTTTGAACTTAACTTTCAGTTAGACTGTAGAAAAAGATTGCACTTGCTATGTAAAACATATCTCGATAACATCCATTTTAATTTATTTTACGTGATTGGCTGCCATTTTGATGCCATACTTGTGTATTAAAGATTTTTTATTCAATTCTGCTCATGTTTTCAGTGGGAAACTCGACTATTTTTTTAATTTCTTATGGACTTTAACGGGAATGTTAAAGTCCATAAGAAATTATAATGTTAAATTATTGGTACAAAAAGTCCTCTTATAATATAATATTGGAAAAAATATTTAATTAAAGGAACAAGACTAAGAAGAGAAACATTAAGTTATCATATTATATTCGTACTTAACAGTTATAGATTTCTTTTAAATCAAAATATTTTTTTTTTATTTACCGAAAAATTTGATAAACATTATTCAATATGAATCAATTTTCTTCTGGAACCAGCAGGGTAACGTCTCATGTGTTGTAGTACTATTGTACAATATGAATGTCCCAATGTATGATCATGTTAGGAAGGTCTATGAAATAAAAGCAATATATAGACGGTCTCTTAGATGTAAAAGTAATATAACGATAGAACCGGAACTTAAAAAAGATTAATGTAGAGTTGCGTAGCGGCTACCGTATAGTAAGAGTTCGCGGTAAAGGCGGACTCGGGCCCAATATGTCCAAGTCTTAGGCGTATCAACTTAATAACGGCGGTGAAAGGTTTTGTATTAGTAATACGGATTACTCGTGGGCATTGCGTGTTTTTGATACGTCGTAATCGAAGATAATTCTTTCGGATCACGAAATAAAACGCACACCAAATGTATTTACTCCTGGCCGTTTTTAATTAAATTGACAACTTACTATCGACAGTTGTCAACTGCGCAGGATTTATTATAGTAACCCAAATGTACGCGCAAACATAAAACTCTACCTTTACCTTCTTTATTAAACCACTACTAACCACTTACCCATAGGGTCGTTCAACTATTAATACACGAGTGTAGTATAATATATCTTAACACAATGATGATTAAGTGAGTAATCGAATAAAACTTAGTTCTCATGAACAGAGTTGTTTAAGCAGTTAAAACTACTGTTAGTTAATTCAGAATTTACGCTACAGTTTTCCCGTTTATAGACACCAGAATTCTCACCCGCTGCCAGAAGAATAGATCATTAAAACTTTGGAATATTTCGCAGAAACAGTTTAAAGACCACAAACATAAACCAGAACGCATTCTTTCCTTACACCCCACGTAGCCTGTTCGTAAGTGGCTCATTTCAAAGTGTTGTAAAACAAGCGTATCGTGTACGGCGCATGTGCCCTCGTTAAAAAATAAAAACCTCTTTAACCTGCGTACTTTTCTTCGCTTTATCTAAAACAGGACTGCGTGAACAGATTTTATGATTAATATTATTTACCCAATTATGCAGGTTTTTTATGGAATGGATTGGACTGGATAAGAAACATGAAATGAGCTTAATGCGATGAACGTCACTGTGGTCAATAGATTCTCTTTCAAGAATAAGCATCCTTCATGAAGATCAATATATATCATTTGGACTCTTCATCGTCATCTTTATCAGCCTGTAATATATTCACAACCACGGCTTAGAGATTAGCGTACCTGACTGCTGAGCTGAGAGTGAGCTAAGGTCCTGGGTTTTACCTGCCAATTTTTGAAACATGTGCGTTAGGCGTAGTGCGTTAGGCACAACGCCTTTTATTTTTCGGATTTGCTTGTGTTGTTAACACTGCATCTAAACCTTCCTTCGATTTTATCACATTAGCATGAAGACGAGTCTCTGCTGCGCGTATGAAATCGGGCAAGAGGGCAATATCAGCCTGTCATCATCATCATTTCAGTCTATCACAAGTCCACTGTTGAACATAGACAAAGCTCGGGCCTGAGCCACCTGCATCCATCAACATCCAGCAACACTGCGCCGGTCGTACTTCAGCTTGCTGATCCATACGGCTACGTCGGTTATCCTAGTTCTGTTTCGAATATCATCGTTGCAGACTCTATCGCGCCGAGAAACGCCGAGTATAGCCCTTTCCATAGCGCGCTGAGCAAGTATGAGCTTCCTCATATGGCCTGCAGTAAAGGACCAAGTCTCAGTTCCGTAAGTCATCACTGGGAACACGTACGGGTTGTATACTTTGCTCTTGAGGTTTTAAGGTATACTCGACGAGATGTGACGTAGTCGCAACCTACATACTAGGTGGTAGAATTTCGGCATATTCACAAAGACTTTCTGCCATCAATCGGTCACCAAATTCTCATTTTTTCTCTGCATGTAGCCAGTGCAGGTGAGGTTGATCTTAGAAAAAATACTAGAATATTCCACTTACATATCAAGTTAACTCATTTGGATACAATAGCTAATATTAACGTTTAGTTTGGCTCCGTTCCGTTAAAAAATTAAAAAGTTAATAGAATTTAGCAATTGGTAAAAACTTAACTTAAATTCCAATTATTTAAAAACGGCGAAACTAAAATATTTATTTAAATAATATATCAACTTTCCACAAACTTTAACCCCTCACTTAAATGCGGTGTAAGTTGCGGACTAACACAAGGCCCTGTAGTCAAGTTATTAATAAATTCTTTATTCATGAATCAAAATAAAAATAAAAATTCAAATACACTACACTTACTAAAACCAATTCATATTTGATCAGCAGACACTTGAAAATTCATGTGAAATATCAAAGGCTTATCTCAAACTACTCAGACAATTTGCTCATGTTACGATTTAGGCTACTGCGTTACGTAGGTCGTTGAGATAGTTATTATCATAAATAAGAAAACTCATTAGCCTTATAAATTCCACTTTCGAGCAGTTCAGTAATTTATTTGTTTTTATTTCTATTCTTTTTTATATTCCATTAATAAGCATTACTAACATTTTGAAAGTCAGAGAAAAGACTATCGTAATGGGTTATTGACCAGTAATGATAGTTTTTTACTCTACTTTATTTAATGTATTATTTATCTAAACCTTTGTATCGAAAGTCATATTATCATAATCGTGTCTCTTTTTATAATTTCTTTTGTCAATAATACTGCAACAATATTTTTATCTTTTTCTTCATTAAACACTCCACTGCTGGATAGGTATGATTGTACCATTACTATAATCATTGTCAAATACCCCACATGTCACATAGAAATCTCTCGATATCCATTTCCTCTCTAGATAGCCGATAACCTAGTTGGTAGAGTCCTAGCCTTCGAAGCCGTAGGTAGCGGATTCGAATCGCGGGGAAAACATGTATGAAAAATATAACAGAACATTAACACTAAATTTTTTAAAACAAAAATCATTTTCAATCTCTGGAAACTCTCGCGAATATCTTCAAATTTCAGTCATGTATACCGTGTTCATCTGAGAAGACCTAAATATTCCAAAACAATTAAATCCGATCTAACCAAAAGATTTCATTCATAATTCTTTTCATAATAATTTTAGAAGCATACTTGGACATTTAACAAAGTAATGTGCTGAAGAAAATAACTATGAAAACACTATAGGGTATCAAAATATGTGATAGAAATTTGCATAAAGAGATAAGCGCGATCAAAGGATTGCTTTCAGAGTGGTTTACCTGGCGAGCATATTTAAGTTTTCATGAAGTGAGGAAATGGAAAATAAATTGGATTTGAATAAGTTTCTTAAAACTACGCAAGATCTATTTACTTTGTTTTGCGGAAGATTTAAAAGCATCTAAACATTAATTTACCACAATCTGATAGGACAATGCTAACAATCGTTTTCTTTGTCTTTTTTAAAGATAAAATGACTATTTACGTTAGAAATTAATCCTAAAGTATGAATGTTTCAAAACTAAAATAAATATTCTTCATTCTTCAACATTATCATATGTCACTTTATTACAATCAACGACAACTTCTAAATGAGGTTCCTCTAACTGCGAATAGAAAGACGAAAGGTATGGTATGTATCTTTGCATCATAATATTTTAATTTAAGAAAACATTCAAATTAAAGAATTATCATTTTCTATCATGAAACTTTATACCGAAAAGGACACAGTTACATAAGTGTATTGAAAACACTAACAGATCAGCTGCCACACCATAAAAAGCACCTGTTTACTAGTATTACCATGTAATCCACATTGGAGGTAACGGAAAAGAGAAAATGACAGCACCGCAAGTAAAAAACCAAGCGACCATGACATACTAAGCTAATTGTATACATAAATGACCTTTCCAATGATATTATGAAATATTTGTCAAAGACCTTCCTTTTAATCCTTGTTATCCCAAAACATTATTTATCCTACAGTTCATTAATTATAAATAACCGGTAAATCAGGTGAAAATTATTTTAATTGCCATTTCTGAAAAACCACTTTGGAAGAAATTATTCCGAGTGACCTCGTAGGACTACAGAATAATCTGTATATTGTTTACTGACAATTTATTGGTGATCCCAATGTTTATCCACGGATAATATATATATAATATATATGGGTGGTATGTAATATATATGGGTGGTATGTAATATATATGGGATGGGATGGGATGTAATAGGCTGTAATAAGAACCAAAGACTTATCTCTTATAATGGAGTACTCATATTTAAGTAAGGATCTGCAAATAGAACTGGCAATGGACCGGATCATAGTCTTCAGCACTGACAACTGTCGGGGAATAAAGGTTTTCGAATGGCAACCTCGTACAGGCAAACGCAGTGTAGGACAACATCCCACAAGACTGGACTCACACCATATTGGAGGAAGACGATGGATGCAGATGGCTCAGCACCGTGAAAACATAAAAGAAAATTAAATAACAACAAAGATTGTAACATACATTAATAAAACATCAGTTCTTGAAGAATTATAAAAGGTTTTACAGATAGCTGACGATAATACGTAAATTCACCCAAAAGATAACCAGCCAATACAAAATATGGAAATACAGATAGCGCAATAACCATCTCGAAAAATGCCAGACCAAATATAAGTACACCCATGACGAGCAAGGCGTTTAAGGTACTCGGTGTCTGGTATTGCGATCGCCAATCCGCTTTTCGAGCGTGGCGGTTGTGGCAAATCCTCCTCATGGGAGAGGCTTATGTCTTGCAGTAGACTTATAAGCTGTTAAGGTTATCCAAAAGTTTTTATTCTTTCTTTGTCTTTTTTTTCAGCCTGTATGACTGCTGGAAAAAGTCTTTCAAGGCGCAAACATAAGCTGGCATAGCATGAATGAACCTCGCACTAGAGTTGTTGCTCCCCATCACTAGTCTGTGTCTAGTCCGCAATAAGTCGGTTGCCAAAGCCAGAGTAATTATTCAGCAGGGTGCACCACGGTCATGTGAGTTTGACCTTTGGAAAAAAATGGTATATCCCCTCTTACTAATATCCAAAAAACAATTTACTATTAATATATTATGATTAGAGATAAATCCGTCTTGGGCTTATATAATAAGAATCACATAAATATTAGGTAAATAAGACAAACGCATCAATAAACCGAAGTTTAAAACATGTTAGATATGCAAGAGTATTTAATAAACATCAAGTTTTGATACAAAGAGGAAAATTTATTAACACAGCAACTTCACCCGACGTGTGCCCGATGAGAAGTTTCAAACATTTTCAGCGAAACTTTTCTATATGCGAAACGGTATTGAAAGCTCACACAGAGATTAGCGTATGCCGTGAAAATGAGCGCTTAAGGATTACTCCCGACGCGAGTGTGAAGTTGTCTTGTTATAATGCGCCTATTGTGCAGTTTGCGTTGAAAAATTTTCAAAAGCGAGAAATGCGGAAACTAGGAAATTTCCGTTACCTGATGCCAGTGATATGAGAAGTTGTCGCGCAATGTTCGTAACATTTAATTATGCAGATGCATTTTATTGTACGTGCGTTCCTTTTTTGTTAGCTCATGTTGAAATAAAAGTTAAAGTGATATGTATATTGTCACGAATGCTCGATAATATCTTGTAAACCGTCATGCCTTCGAATGATAAGTCAAGAGAAATAATATGTTATAAATTGTCAGTCGATGTTAATGAACTTCTTTGGTAGGTAAATAATAGCAGCTACTGGTTGAACCATAATCATATTTAAAAAAAAATTGTTTCGGGAATATTCAAAAATAAAAATATAATAGATACAACTACATTAGGATCGCTAGAGCGCGCTAGCGAGAGTTCAGTGGTGGGCTCCGAAGTGGAAGAGGATGACCAGGATGAAAAGGCAGAGGAAAAAGAAGAAAGAAGAAAACAAGAAGTGATGGCACTAAGAGTGACGTGATCAGTTCATGACGAGACAGAGAATTGGTTACCGACGGGAAGACACGTAGAAGATCACGTGTACGGGACAACACATCGAGTTGTTACAAACATACAAGTAAAATTATTATGTTCCTAATTTTTAAGGGCTTTATTGGGTTTCTAAGGAGAAAACCATGAAAAAGATTCTAGATAAAATTAAAGAAAAATTTATAAAAAAAATTCTTTAACGTAATACAGTTGAATTGAAAAACAGAAGGAAAAAATTCTACAGGTGTCCTTTTTAGACTAGTTAAAAATAAACCCTGTGACTGTACGTACCTTATCACACCAACTGTTCACATTTTACCTTGTGTTTTTAGTACACAGTCCGAGTTCTTGTGTGATGACAGCATATATACACAAATACCAATAACATTGATAACAACATGACCAGTGAAAATAATTCAAGTTTCCTGATAGATTAGGAAAGAACATGGGAATGTTACTAAGATATTACATGTTCCAGAGAGTCTCCTGCGGTGACATATTCTTAAATTTCAGAAAATTTCAAAAAAAGTAAAATTGTCTAAACTACATACATTGTACTATTTATTTATTAGTAATAGTAATTTAACAATAAGGAAACAATTTTTGATTTTAAGATAAAAAGTAAAAGTTAGTCTATTTTACAGCGATTCGAAGATTTCACCAAAGCTGGGTAAGATAGCTGCTCAACAAAAAAGGAGTCCTACCACCTAGTAAGCTTAGACTTTTACTTTTAAAAACATTTTCTTCATGTGGCATTTAAATTTGTTTAATATTTGATGTTTTAATTACCATAAATTAAACAAGAATTTTTGCCATAAACACTAATAGGTTGACATTTCATCAAAATATACAGGGTTTTTCTGGCATAGAAATAGAAATTAAAAGGTTTTAAAAAAATATATTGTTGATATTTTGTGTGTTAGAAGGTTGAAGAATTTTTAAATGTTGTTAGACCTCTGTAACTATTGCTAGTGCTCATAACAGGAAGTGTACTTCGTACTCGTGGGTGGTAAAAAAAAACTAAAGAAGGTAGAGATGTTGTTTTTGAAAGCGAGAGTTTACGGTAGCCGCATGCTCCAGATGTTGCTCCCCATTACAGAAACATCTAAACATTAGTCGTATGTTTCTGTATTGCATTTTTTTAAATTGTTACATTATTTATGGCCGGATTAGTTAGGTATGTAACATAAAAACGTCGCATTCAAGATTGTGGATTATCTTTCGTCTCCCAATATCATATCAATATAATATGTAAGTATCTGTTCAGTAAATACGTTTTGTGATTTAATTAAAGAAAAACCAGTTTCTGAACTAAAATCCGAACTAGAAAAATAACATTTAAGCGTAAACCGCTACGCTAAAGTAGTTCCACGCGTAAATCATAACTTCATAAGTTCTGACGACCGACAGACACGTTGGCTTCCACTCGGAAACGAAAACAGACAACTCAGTGTTTTCTAAGCGAATGACATTGGAATTGAAAAATTTTTAACATGTCCCTCGAATAGTATTCCAAAACTTTACTAACTTTGGCAACTGCTACGAGTGTATATTATGTAGGTCACGTTTTGTTGAAGCTTTCTGTAATTTTTAATACATTTAAATTTCATAACTTGTGTGTACGAATGAATGTATTAAATAAACACAAATATAATTGTTAAACAAATGCCGATTTTCATTCCAATTAATATTTGAAAATCTCTTTTTTAAGAGATTTTATAATACTTGCTAAAAAAATGTTTTTATTATCCAATATCTTAGTGGACTGTTAGTAATAATAGTTAATTGGAAATATATGGTATATTACACTTGAAAACAACTTCAATCGCAGACGGGATTAATTATTGTTATGCTTCGTGATGGACAAATGCTTACTTTTGTGCCACATATGGATTTCACCCCAGGCTTATTTTGCCACTATCTCAAAACAAACAATTCTGTAAAGATAAAGAGGTTTCTTTATCGGTCACAAAAGGGTTTATTAATCAGAAGATGTGGAAAAGTGCCTTTACGATTCCGCTACTAAATACTTCTGTTAAGCTGAAGGTATCGCCGTAATTTTTAGACTATTTTACGCGTACTTCTTAGCACAAAAATTGTATTTCTTTCTATGTTATTTTTATCCGTCTTTCCTATACGTAAATATTTACAGCTGATAGTCTTTAAAGCCGGGTTGTTTACGTCCTGGTCGATTTGCAAATTTACATAATAATGAGCAAAACGTCAATATTTTGTTCTTCCTAACGGGCATGACATCCAAAGTAAGAAAATTTAAAAATATTGAAATCGGTAAAACCGTTACTTAACAGTTAGTTTATGTCTGCTGAGTCCGGGAAAAAAATTCTAACTGACTCCTCTTGATTCTCGATGTGATGTGATTGAACAATATTGTTTCAACACATCGAGTATTGTATTGAAACATGAAGGCATATGCAAGAGCGTGGCATGCTCTAGAATTCTACAAAACACAAACAGTCCTTCCACCTTTCCCGTACGAGTTCTCATTCTGAAATTAGGGAAGCTCAAAAATTTCCACAATTATGAATCTTATAATTACTTTAATAGTTATCAATATTATAAACAAATATGTATGATGGCTCGGTTGGCACAGTAACTATGTATTTGGCTGCGACGATGCGGGTCGCTGGTTTGATTCAGTGTTTTGTACGACCTTCAAATATTATTTCTGATCTGGATGTTTGTCCATATGCAATTTACGTCTCTAAATCGCCTTCAGTAAAAAACTAAAATTTATAAACACAGCATCAGTATGACGATAATAATAAACTAATTTTTAACTAAGATTTTTAAGGATATTATATCAAATTTGAGATATAATAATAATAATATTTTTATGTGTAAGATTCTAGGCTAACAATAAACTAACTAAAACTAAAACGTAACCCTGTGATTTTAATGAAGTACAACATAATTCAAACGTTGCCTCTCCGATGAGCCGTGAACAACAAACATGTCAATGAAGATGAGCCACACCGACAGCTAACTAGATCTTTGAGCGCAGTTTGGACTTCGGTTTGATCGTATTTACTCACTGCTCACTAGTTAGACTGCAAATTGCGGAAAGCTTCTTTGTGTTTAGGATTTGAAACTTACTAACTAACTACCAGTGAATGTCACTGATATATCAGAAATAGAACGTAACACAACAGAACTAGATCCGAAAACCAATAATGTGTGTGTTGCACAAATATTGACTGTGACTGAGATCCAAACCCAGAACTCTTCGGCTTCTTGTCGTCGATATAGACAGGTACACAAAACACTTCGCGCTTCACGGTATTCGACTTATATAAAAACCACAAGATGATATGCTGAGGAATATTCTCTTAACCGACCAAAGTACATCATTTCACAGTATCGGACAAACAAGACACTAAAAATAAGTATCGCATAAAACAAGAAAAAGTCCATTAAATAGAAAAAAGAAGCCAATTAGACAATATATTAATACAAATATACACTGTTATTAGTATTACGATATACTGATCTAGACCTGATATTATTAATAAGATTAGTCAGTAACTTTCCATATTTAAGTGCTGGTATTCTCAAATGATTGATAAGTAAGGTATTTAAAAGTGTGGGCGTTAACAGTCGCACTTTTTTGCACCTACCACACCAATTCAAAGGTTTTTGGATAGTATTGTAGTGTAAAACTGTTTTTGGAGATATTTTCGGTTCCTCCTCTCCTAATACTGATGGATGAGATAAAACATTAATATAATCTGGTGAACTAGACGATAAAATTTCTTTCGAAGAATAACCATCACGGCGAGAAATAATATCAGGCACCACTTTGTTCTCTTCCTCTTGCTTGCTCTTCAATGATTTCATTTCTAGTACTTTTTTTAGTAATTGTTGTGTTTCGATCAACAATTTGGAAGTATTTGAATCTTTGTTATAATCTTGATCTGCGCTAGCTTTCACGAGAGTACGTGTAATTTTGTTATCTTCAGTTCTATTTTTAGGCACGAACGTTATTTCATTAACCAGTATCTTCGGTCTTGTATTATCGTTAGATATAAACAATTTTCTGAAAAGTTTTTCAAAAAATGCATTTATGTTATTTTCATTTAAGTCCGATACAATACCTGCACTTGGTTTAATATCATGAAATTGAACTTGTATCTCAGCTGGGTTTTCTGAATTGTTCTTCGTATTATGATTAACAATTTGTGGTAATACATAATTTTTCGTATTCAGAGACTTTTCTTGACTTGTAACATTCAAATTATTATTTTCATCTGCTTTTTCTGTTTGAGAGTTACTATGTACTTGATTCATAGTAACATTATCTTTAACATACCTATTATTACTTGTTGTGTTATCTGATCGAAAACTCAATTTATATGGTTCGGTTGATAGCAATTTAATATATATTACATTAGAATCATTAGGCGATTTTGACATGTAATTGTTTTTTCGATTTTCTTTGCCATTTAAAGTTTCTTTAAAATGCTTACCTTCTGTTTTAGATATCAATTTATCGATTAACGTCGATAATCGCTCTGAAGTTTCAGTCGTTTGCTTTGAAGAGCATTTACCTTGAGATAAAATCAAAATTAACCCTAAAAAAATTATTATATAAGTACTAAATAATTACAAACATAAGTTGTAGTAATTAAAGTATCTTACACAGTATAGGTCCCATGGTGATCGCCGCTCGACAAGTTTAAAACTAACCGGAACTTATTTTATTGCCCCAATCGGTCTGCTATCGCTATAACTCTTATCATACCCGTTGATTATGAACTTAATTAAGAACGAGATTAGTACTCCACGTATACTATAAATGTGAAATAAGTAGTTTTTAACGCCAAACTCATAGTTAAGTTTAAATGAGGCGTGATTGATTAACTGATTGCTAAACACTGCATGCGGATTTGTTTTATTTTTAAACTAGCGAACCGCGTCGGGTTTCCTCGGCCGAGTCTGCGTTAATTTTACATAGACTAAATGTGAATGTAAAATCCTTCTTTAAAATAATATCCTTGTAACTAATATGACAAGCGCATTTAAATCCACTTTGAAGTTTAGAAGTTTGTTGAAGAAGTTTAGTAAGCGAAAATAAAGACAATAATGTCGTCTTCTATTAAAAGATTTCGTTAGTCAGGAAAAACTGCAATCCGAATTGACTTGTTAATGATAGTGGTGTGGTAATTTCTTGTTCAAAATCCCTACATAGCGTGGGTTCCTCTTATTTACATTTAATTCAACGGTAACAATGGCATTACTCCCCAAATCTGGCAAGTATTTGACTAAGATAGTTCGTACCTGAGCATCTGTACAGACAATATTTGTAAGCGTTTCGCTATGGTTGGTAAAATGTGACGAAGTAGTAACAACTTATTTTAAGTTATGACATTCTAGGAACTGCTTTAATAATTTGATCTTGAAAATATGTTAAAGTCACCAGTAACCAAAATAACCTTATCTGCATTAGCTAAAATTTGTTGCATCCAGGAAAATGTTAATGTCTTGTTAACCAGGGGCAACATAATGATGAAGATCCAACATCGCCGGTCCTCCCCTCTTTACTATGCTGAGATCTAGGAGTATGGTGCAAGCGATATCTAGCCTGTTAGAGAGCTTTTGACTTTTCTCCTGCTTTCAACCATGTCTCATTAATAGCCATAATGCTTGGCTGATTTTATGGAGAAGATAGATCTCTACAGGATGAACTTTCTTTTCCAGAAGCGGCTTTACCGAAAGTATTCCGGTTCCACTAAAAATGAGATCGAATTCATCATTACTACTAAGCAACAGCTGTTCAGTAATATCTCAGTGATCACAAAGGTGAAAATCGGCGTTGGTAATAAGAGTTACACTGTAACTTAACATTAGGCCGCTCGAGTCTCGTATGATAAAGTTAACGCCTCCTCCACCTCGTACATCTGCAACACAAGACGTGCAGGTGCGAATGCGTTGCCGATCATATAAGTGGATACCTTGGGGTGGGGGAAGATTCAGTGTTCCTTTACGATTGCTCTTCCAAATTTGATGATTCAAATCAAATCATTTATTCAACATAAGAAGCATGCATTTCACTTTTAAAAACCTAGCACCATTTCATAATGAGGTTATTATCATCCAAGTTTTCCTTTATATTATAATAACCATTTTTATAAAATTGTTGTTTGATAAATTTTTAGCTCACTAGCTTTGGGCACTTGCTGGGACTTTGTTGTAGAAACTTATACATTGCCCCATGAACGAGGTACTGACTATGGACCATAGTAACTGGTATCACAAGCTCGTGTCTGTTTCTGTTTTAAATATCACCATTCACATTTAATGTATTTATGTTTTAAGTACATACGTTACATTTTCGTACATGTGTTGAGAAGGCACGGTTAGAATATTTATTTGTTTAAATTTATCCACCAGCACCTCTGGTGTTGCAGATGTACGCGGGCGGCGGTAATCACTTACCATCAGATGAACCGATTGCTCGTTTGCCCCCTTTCCCATAAAAAAAAATCGATGACCCTGGAGAGATCACAAAAGATACCACACAAGGCATCCTGTGAGTTCTCCCAGCTCTCAAATATTTTGTTAATGGGCTCGTGTAGAGCCCATTAACACGGTTTTAGAGCGTAATAAACCTTGTAAAACAAAATTCATTATGGTGTAATATACCTTAATACCTTAATAAATGTACCAAAATATTTTTTTTAAAGTTTACTAAGTGTTGGTAGTACAGAAATTGGTCTAAAGTTAGAGGGTTCTAATGTACTACCAGATTTAAAGAAAGGTAAGACTTTGCTATGTTTAATTAAAGCAGGAAATACGCCAGATTCTACACTACTATTAAAAATAATGGCCAAACGAGGAGCAATTATATCTATTGTCGAGGCAGTCACTACAAACGTCCCTCATAATTCCGCTGTTTTGTTTAACTTCAATAATGATAAACATCTCTTTAATATCATTTGAATTAACTGTCTGAAATTTAAATATCAAAATATCACAAACGTTTATATTTTCTTTTAATACCTCCTTCCTTATTCCTTAATATTTTCTTTCCCCCTTCTTTAATATTTTCTTTTAATATATGTATAACTCGGCCACAGTAGGAGAAGAATTAAGTGACATTGTAGTCAAATTGGAATTTCGGTAAAGAACTCCTGAAATACTTCTGCAACCTCCTGATCAGTGGTTATAATTTTATTATTGGTATTCAATCGGTAGTCTCAGCTACGCGACTTGTTTCTTCCCATTTCATTATTATAACATTCCAAGTCATTTTCATTTTATTAGTAGCTTTATTAAAGACTTGGCCTTCGAACATACTCTTTTAAATAATTTTAAATATCATTCAACATATTCTTTAAATATTTCACTATGCTTAAATGACCTTTCATTGTAAAGTTCATACAACTTTTGCCTACTCCGATTTGTTGATTCTTTAGTATCGTTTGCGAATGTATCTAAAAGACAACATGGAATATTCATGTCTAAAATATCTTGGATACGCTCCGTAAAATCATCATGAAAAATTTATAATAGTCCTTGAATATAGGATAGATTTTTGACCTTCTTATCTATTTTATATTGAGTGGGCGCTGGGTAAAAATGGACTCATGCAAATCAAACGACGGCTAGTTGCATACTGCTTCATTTTCATAGTAGTGGGGTGCATTCGGGCGTAGCTAAATGCTACTAGATAGGTATTATATAAATATGAAAATATTGACAATTAAAAAAACTGTTTATAGTTCATTTAAGGACGAGTACGTTTTAATCTTTGCCTATCCTGAATTGGTTCAGTTTCTGTGGTTGCCGTTAAAGGGCTGGTGGGCTGCGGTGGTTGTGGGCGCAAAGATTTCAGGTTGACGCTGTTGCTATTCTCTTCGCCCTACTCCTCCTGCATTACAGTTAATGGTAGAGCGTCATAGTTCGCCATAGAGTTGAGTGATGCATTATTGTTAGGACTGGAGACTAATAAATCGAGATTAGACGTTACTGTAGTCGAGTCCGTTCAGTACCAAAGTTGAGTTATGTGTTTCTTTACCACACAGTCCAATTCAGGGATACGTACTAAATATAAGGAGTTGTCTACTACTTCTTTAATTATACCTTAAAGCCAATGAAATTTATTGTTAAATAGAAATATTTTTACGCATACACAATCATTGACTTTGAAATGTGGTCGATTTTTACACTTGATATATTTATCCTGTAGGGACTGTTTACGGTGCACGGTTAACGAAAGATCAGTGGATGAAAAGGAACTTTTTACTTTGAGAAGGACCCATAACATCACGCCTGCATCTTAACGGATCGCCAAACAGAACTTCCGCTGGAGATTTGTTAGTGGTAGGTATTCGGGCGCAGCCAAATGCTCCTAGCTATACAATACATAACATTATCATCATGCACTTTACTTAAATGCTCATGTAGCCTAGAACGTTTTATACATTTGCAAAAACTTTTTGGCAAATAATATAGACATAGGCGTTAGTTTACAGAAGAGTAAGTAAACCCACGTTTCAAAAATTCGAAACTGTAGTGCCGGTACTTCTTTTTAGATGTAGGTAGACATTTTGAAATACAAACTAAATTTTCAACATCGACAATTTGATTTTTTATTTGATTTTGTACAAACTAACTTCGCAGGCGAGCAATATGGTAAGTGAACTGTATTTTTTGCGTAAAAACAAATGCGTTGGTTGCCACGAAATAAGATGAGCTGCGGCGAAGTAAGAACAAAATAATACAGGTCAATAAAAGGATGAGTAGCCGACAATAAGTCTAGGTGAGCCGAGGCGTGGCCGGCGATTCCCGGATCCAAAAACACACACAGATATTTTTGAAGGAGGCCTTTGTCCAGCAGTGGACACTTACAGGCCGCTACAGTAAAATGGTTGAAAGCATAGTATCTTGCGAAGTGCAGCGTGCCTCGTAACGATATCTGCTGCAAACACGACGAGATGATTACACATAATAATAGTTAATTAAAAAAAATTGGTCTAATTTAATCTCAAATTAATTATGTGCACCGAAGGAATCTTCCAGCGCTTTGGCGATATTTGAAACTAGATTACATGTTGATGACTGCGCGCATTCTATGCAAAATTTACGATGTTTTTTTTTTATTCGGGGCGCCACGATGATCTCATCACAGTTTTAGGCATATTCTATACTAAACCAAATTAGACATAAGACTTTTTAGCTATTATTTGAAATGAAGACCTAGATGATTTGATCCGTTTGGACCAAACTAAAACCTAAAGTTAGTCCGAGTTAACTATGACATGTATCTCAATCCTCTCGTAATTACGGGTGCTGAAAAGCACTCTTAACGACGGAAACGTAAAAACAAAAATTAAACTCGATGAAATCCGTAAATAATACTTTTAATACAAATGTGTAATATTCGCGTAATTACAAATAAATCATAGCTTTATGTAAATTAGATTTATGTAAATGCTTATTAACGCGATTATAATTTACATAATTTTTATAATTTAAATATTTTTTATATTGCACATAAATATATTTTAAATATTTTAGTGATAATCCCCACGGCTACCCTCTTTTAACTGCCTCAACGCCTCTCATTCGCTTTTAGATCCGCTACCGCCCATGGAAGATTCGTTGGTAATCTGGTCTAGATGAATGCGTTACAGTGGACAATATTTGTTACTGGCTAGTCGAAACTGTCCATGCGATTCGAACAAGTTTTGCAAAACCCGCCACACAAAAAAGGCCAGAAAGTTCTACGATTTCCATTCTCAAAGTCGAAAACTAAGATACTTCGGATATTTAGAATGTAATCGCAGAGCTTTTGAGAACTGAAGAAGCTTTGTAAGCTATATACGCGAGTGATCTGGGATCGAATACTGATGTCCCAGCACTACTAAAATTGTTTATGTTAATTTGAAAGTGCTGAATTTACCATGTGCTTAGCGGTGAAGGAAAACATCGTGTGGAAACCTGCATTTTTGAGAAACAATCAAAATACTATTTCGTAGTGTCGAATTCGTCGTCGTCGAATTTCGTAATGTATTCGTCGAATACACGCGAAGTCCGCTAACCCGGAAAATCCCGAAAACAGTATGTAGTAGCGGGGCAAACCCTTCCCGGCTCCAAAGCTCTATTAAATATTAAAGAGCGGGCCTGCTACTGTACTTTACTTTAACGCTATAAAGTGTCCATCATAGCGTCGAAAATGGTGGAGTTATCTTCACTGTAGCAGCCGTTTTGAGTGAATCCGAGAGATTTTAAGAAGAGCTGTACATGTCGACGTTGCAACCACTAGTTTTTTTATACGTAGGGAATCACCTAAAGTATATCCGCCCTCCCGAGACTAAGAACAGGTTAGGTCGAGCATGCACCGACCAAGGCCCCACGGTGCTCCACCATCACCGCATGATGGCAATCGTCGAACGAGGAAACCTAACAACAACGAAAAGGTTGTAGTACCCTTTTACATACATACTCTACGCAGGATTGTACAGAAGACACAGCAGTACCATTTACGCTTATGTCTGATCTATAGGGAATGTAAGAAAAAAACCTTTTACTAGGTATTTAAGACCATTTTCTATGTTCATTCTTTTTTTTTAATCAATCAACAACTTTAATTTACGCGAAATAGTTTTACAAGTAAACGGAAACTGAAAAAAGCAATCTTGGTTAGCGCTGCCTTGGACGGCATCGGCATCAAGTAAACAGCCCGGCTCGTCCTGCATTTCAATCGACTCTATTTGTATTTTATTGGAGACGACTCGGTCCGCAGCGACACAAACCAAAGCTTTATGTTTTATTGAGTTCTTCTATGAGGCTTACTCAATAATGGACTTTGATATTAACAACGGTGCAGTTTAATTACTTCTTCCGTTCATTGGTATTGTTCGAGATTGTGCTATGGCCCCATTGTTATTGAAAGTATTAAATGAATAGACAAATATTTTTACTATAAAATCGAAACTTTAAATTACGCATTCAGGATGATGGCATGAAGAGTAAATTTAAGAGTTATTCTAATGTCAAAAACTTGTGCTGTATAGTTTTTTGCATACTATCTTAGTGGAGTACATATAAACCTAAATCTTTAACTATTAAATATAATTTAAAAATTAATTTATTTTTTACACAAATTTTAAAAAATTACCTTTCGTATACCTTAGTTCGATTTCCGCTGCTAGCCCTACTAAAATCGATAATTGCAATTTCCAAAACTCGTGCAGTGTTAACTGTAAAACTCTTAACAATAATCAGCATGTCCAAGGAATAAAAAATATTTCCAGGGCATGTGAGAAGAGAACTGTACTAAGAGATGTGGCGGATTCTTCCCGGCTCCAAAACCAATTCTAAATTAGAGGAAACCTGCATACGGCCGTGTGGTATTTAAAGGTCACTGCTTTAGGCATCATCGCTTTAAGTTGAAATGTCACATGAGCTAATATAGTAATCACTTTGCTAAATAAGTAATCAAAAATATTTAATTGATATTTTTATTTCGAAGGTGAGGTTTAATATACAAAATAATTTCATTATTCAAATAATGAGTACTATGAATCTTATACTGTACTATAACGTACTATACTTTATAGTATCTATAAATCGTATTAGCTTTTGCCCGGGTTTCTTTTTAATATCTTCAAAGTACAAAAATCATTATATTATATTATTTTCATACACAGAATACTTTGTAATTTCGTAATCAAAGCAGCAAAAACAGCTGCTAGGTCGCTTACATGGTTAACGGTGTCTAATAAAACAATAGATAAATCAAGTTAATATTGTACAGACTTGTTCCTCTTAAAAGGGAGAGAAAAAATCTAGTTTTTAAATTTTAAAGTTAGGTTAAAAATAATGGTTTACATTCGAAGCTATTTTGACTATGAAGCATAGAAAGGATATTTATATATATATAAAGATTTTTTAAATTATTTCAACCCCGTGCGAAGCTCGCTTTAGGTAACAAAAAATATACTTTACTAAATGTATAGTTTTTAACCTCTATGGAATATTCAAAATATTGTCTTCTTTCTTTTTTATGAACCTGCGTTAGTTCTCTGCCGGGCATGAAAGCACCTAAAAATGCCAAGTATGTAAAACATGTAAACCTTGTGTGTGGCGAGTCGGTGTTGTTTACACCCTTGCACTAAAACTGTTACCTGTCAATAGTTTGTAGGATTTTGGTTTGGTATAGTCGAGTGGTTTACAGCTGTTGATCAGCAGGGTGCAGGTGAGGTTGGAGGTTGGAGTAAATATTTCTACATTTTCCCTTTCACCCGACTCAAAACCCTCTATTAAGATTTAAAATTATTCAAAAATAAACCTTCAACTTTGTTAAATTACAAAAGCTTTCCTGCAAATGCTATGTATTAGTATAAAAAAAGTAAAAATAAAAAACTTTTAACTCTAAAACACAGTAAGTACCCAGTCATCACAGCGACCTGTGTACAAATAGTTATTGTACACTCGCGAATGTTCGATTAATTGAGGTGTACATTTTCACTTTGTTCCGTTTCCAATCGATTAAAATCGCTGTACCTCTTGTACTGCGTGTCCAGTGTTTACTAAACGATTTGAACAGTCCGGCGGTTTGTGCAACCGAGTGCACAATTTTTTGTGAGAGCTTCTGCGATTCGTATTCATAACGATTTACGAAACCTGCGTCTTTTTTGATTGAGCCAGAATCGATTTTGAAGATAAGCAACGTTCAAACGTAAAAAAGAAATTAAATTGAACGGATGGTGGACCTATAAATTATTTATATTACAATTTACATTCCAAAACTTCGAACTTAGTATTTATAATATTGTAAAACATACAGTTTTTTTTATATTTAATGAGCGTTAAGAAGATTTTGTTTACTATTTATGAAACAACCGAAACATAATACTTTTGTCAAGAAGATTATTTACTGATCTTATAGACTAGACTTAGATTATAAACTTCGTTATTTTCAAGTCAAGTCTTGATTTTATTGTTTAGCCGCCAGATCTAAGCGAAGTTTAATAAAAATATTTAGAATTTGAAAGGCATTTAAATAGAAACGAATATCCGTAATCTCTACCTACCCCCATGAACAGGCGAGAGTGCTGATATATATCTGCACTTTAGTTTAGTTTAATGGTAGATTGGATCAAAATATTTCTCAAAACTATACAATACACTAGCATTCTGGAATACTTAAGTCTCGTATAACGCCAACAAAAAAAACATTAGAAATGGTAATTATTGTCCTAGTGAGACGGCTACAACTCGTTCGTATATGGCAGATTTTAAAGAAAACCTTTATTTATTTCCTGAATTTTATTAATCAATCAAAAGAATTCAATAATCATCATCGTCATCATGTTTCTGAGACATTAAATGCGACGCAAACTAAGCTCTTTAACGTCTACACTTTTAAAGTACCAGGGCAGTTTAAAATATATTGGCTACTAGGTCTCGCGAGTCGTCGGTACATTTTACGACCAACTAATAAAAATTTTATCGTGTAACAGTAAAGAAGCAATCAGTCCGTTGGATATTGGCTTCCAGGGTCCGTAAACACGTGCATTTTTATGTGCATCGGCTGTTACCGCGATTTGTAGATTTAAGCATACGTCAATTTATAATTTTTTTTATCAAAGAGCTTAATAATGATAATCCTGCCGATTTCACGTACATATGATAACTATTTAATACTAAAATTTATCATCTTTATATCTATTTCGTCGATCCAGCAATGGACTAAACCTGGTCTTAATCCATTGCTAAGTGCATACATAATTTTCTTATCTTAATTACTAATTTCTTTTTCCAATTTTTTTAAATATATATATATATATATATATAAATAAGCACTCACGCCTATCATCCATAGAGTCGTGGTAGCCTTGTGGTTAGGGCACTCCTTTGGTTTCATTGAGCGTAATTGATCAGGGTTCATTTCCCGGTGCCGTCACCACTAAAAATTGTTAATAGAAACTTTAAGTATTGTATTTACGACGTGCAAGGAAAACATTGTGAGAGAAGAGCTGTGACGTCCGCCAACTCGCACGGGAGCAGCGTGTTGGGCCCTTCCCGACTTCAAAACCCGCTCAGATATTTGAGAAGGACGCCTTTTCCCAGCTGTGATCACAGGCTACTGCTTTACTGTCTCCCATAAGGGTAGACGTAGATTTCGTGTTTCCATTTGGTGCGCCGTAGTCAAACGGACCTCCACTCTCCACTTTTCATCCCTCACTTTGATAATACGAGCTGTTATGTTTTCCTTCACCGTGAAGTATGTGATCAGTTTGTATCTAAAAATGTTAATACACGAAGTTAATTATTACTGGCGGAATATGAACCTGTTACGTTCGCGCATTCTCACTAAAACTTGGAAACTTTGGTGACACTCGTTTTTAAAATTACACTTAATTACAGATAAAACTTAAAATACATATTCAATTTAAGAATAAAATGTTGTAAGTGTATACTCTTACTAAGCGATAAACATATTCATACATAAAGATAGGTTGAAGCTTAGCGTTAACACCTAAGACTACCGATATTTAATAATAAACAGCAAATTTCAGCTTTCCTAAAAAATGATGTACTCGTACATTTACCTAAATTAACAAATATAGCGTTATTATTGATCATTGCAATCTTACTATGGCTGGAGGTCAGTAAGTAATTTATAAACACTGCAGGTCCTTGTGCCAAATAGTAGCCAGAATGGCTATGCGATAGACGTCGAGGCACGGAGATCCCGCGGACTCCCGCGCGATCACGCACGCCGCGCCGTTCGTTTGACCAGGACTTATCTACGTATACTAATATATTTGTTCGTCTCCTACACCTCTGTCAATAAATAGCTCTATTGTTTGCTATATTTGATTATAAAGATCTCTATTCTATGTACGTCATGAATTGTTTGTAAAAATGTAGATTATTACTAAACCCTCGTAAACTGAGAGGAGGCTTGTTCTATAGCGAAGACTTTTTGGTACATTACTTTACTAGATACTAGATCCATTAAGTTCTAATAAATCAAAAGTATAAACCATGCTGTAATAGTAAATTCTCTAGATCTCTCTCTTTTCTCTTACACCCCAAATAGCTAAATGAGAGGCTCTGGGGACTGATGACGGAAAATCACATCGGAGGAATGGAATAAACTAAGGCTCTATTATTATATAATTTTAATTTTTTCATCACAAAACGCAAGCTTTTAAAGCTTTGCTAGCAAAAGTATTTTCTTAACAGAAAAACAATTATTCGATATAAAATTAAAATTTAACCGAGGGCATTCGATAGTACCCGCCAGCTAATCCAACTTCATACGAGTTCTAAAAACGTAAAACAATGGGCAAACTTATAATAGTGTGTCGATGAAATTGGCAGCTAATTTCTTCCTGCACAACAACGCTGTGCATTGTGACTGCTTTTTTTGCTTTTAGCCGCAACCATCATTTTCTTTACCTTCTTTATAATAATAAAAAAAGGAAAGTTAAAAACCAATTAGATTTAAACAGTGGAGATGTTTTTTTTTCAACATTGTTAAAAGGAGGAAGGAGAATAAACTAAGACAAATTATATAATATTTTAAATAAAATATTAAAAAGGGGTAATAAAATGAAGTGAGCCTACCAACTGATATAGTAGTAGTTTTAAAGTACTTACCGAAATATAATCTGTGTACTTATTTCGGTTGGTTCATGTTTTTATCCTGTCAAGTATATAATATCAAGTTATAATATCATTCATTTCCGTTGTTTAAAATTTTGAAATAACATAGAAACACTTCCCTTCTCATCGTGTTTTAAATTCGAAATAACTTGCCAACTTTATAACGCACCCATACGAGAAGCGGAGGAACTTCATAAAGCTGATATTAAAAGTATTCGCTAAGGTAAGTGTATTATAATTTAAGTCGTATATCCTAGACGGCGTGAAATGTGCGGACTCCCAGTACTTAGCGGCGTCCGTCTGGGATGCAATAAAACCTCTCTAGTTATCAAATAATATGCATATGTGATGGACCCCTGACGGGGGAATTGGGTAGTTAAAGTTAGCATAATCGAGTCGACACTTGACAGACATGAGTTTATCGGTTGCGTTCATAATGTGTGTATTTTTTAATATCACTCAAACTTGATAACAGGGGCCTCTTTATTGTACTTTTGAATGAGCCATAATATGGAAAAAATTATAATAGTTTAAAATGTAAATAGCACTAACAGTATTCCTCAATAAATTTATTGTATGTACTTAAAAAGCAATTACTTAAATTGACAAACTCTGTAACGCGCTTATAACTGAAGTAATAACATCTTAAAATTACGTAGATACTCGTTTAAATTTATAAAATAATCATGGCATCTGGATACGCCAAAACGACTGTCTGTATATTTAGGTCTTACAAACCTTAAAAATTACCATATTACGTGTTATTTCTTACGTAAATGTTCACTATAGTAGTTAGATATTTATAAAGTTCAATCTAAACATTAAATGTCGCCATATTTTAACTAACAAAGATTGGGTTTGGTGTTTAAGACATACTTACAATTTCATCAGAAGTATTTGCGTACTTTTTCTTACGAATTAAGACTAATTAAATTGTTATTTAAAATCTCAACTCCATCAGCCTATATTCGTAATTTAGTGTAAATTAGGTACTGAGGCTGATGTAGTATCGGCCTATTTCAACCCGCTGCTAAACATAGGCCTCTCTAAGAAAGCTTCATCAAAAGCCAGTATGCATTTCTTGAAAGGTCTGCCCATACTCACCACGCTGGGCAAGCGGATTGGTGAGCGCAGTGCCGATACCATAGCACTTTATATGCAGAGCCTTGTTTGTTTACTATCAGGGTGTCCACCATGTTCAGGTAAGGTTGGTATTTGGAGAAAGAGCATACCATATGTTTCCTCTTACCCACTATATCAAGATTAACATATAAACTGCAATTTGGATTTAATTGGTTAAATCATATGAAAATACCGGGATTGGTCTGAATAGGTACCATACAGAAAAGCAACAGACCTATTTAAAAGCTACATTCATAGTTCGGAAGCTTATGAATTAACGTGTTTATTTATTAAGAAGCTAGATATAGTTACTCCCTGTACTATATACAATAGCCCATGTATCTATACTATGAAATACTTGTTCTGATGAGATTTTTACTTTTTGAAGGCTGAAATATCGCGATACTATTAATCGTGGGAAAATGTATCGATAATGTTATGGATTTCACAATTCGAAAGTTAAAATAGATATATTTAAGCAAGGTAAAATACAGAGTTTGACCAGAAAAGGAGGAAGGAAAATGTAATACACAAAATATTATATTAATTATTTGTAAGCCTAAGAACACGTTTAAAACAATAAAATGACATAATATAAAAAAGTAACGCTGCCAACCTTGATAAAGCCGAATTTTGATCGCGACATCAACATTATATTGTTGGGTAAAGAAAAAAGGATTCCTAATAACTTAATCAGTAAAGCATTAAGTTGACCAAAACATGACACAAACCAATACAAACAGATTCCATAATCCAATAAAGATCGGAAATGCAGCGCTCTGATGTAGAGACATTTTGTTTTTACCATGGCTATTAATTTCATAAATAATTAATACAGCACATTTGAATCAAGCGCTGGACGTGGATGGAAATGCATTCGACAAATTGACTGAAAACCGCAATCGGGAAAGGCTAAATACCTGCTAATGATGGACCGATTGATGCTCTCAACGACGTGTCTATGTCATGTCGCTATTAAATATTTATTTGTTAATATCAACTAACACAAATATTATATCATTATTCTGCCACGAGTAAATACAGAGAAATGATTACAGATCGCTCTGTAGTTATCTATAAAATGTATATATGTAGAAGCAATAAGCCCATAGAGGCAGGTCAAGATAATGGGTTCTACCATTAGCATCACTAGGTGTAAAAGTGCTAGCTGTGAATTGCTTCCACCACCAACGTTCGCCTGTCCAATCGATAGAATATGATGGGTGTGCCTCCTTGCCGGGTTTGCTCCCGGATATTACCATGAGATTTTCAAGGAATTTTAAGGGAAGTAAAGTGTTTCAGATGCCTGCTCTGAAACGTAATTTAAATTAATTTTACAAATTAATACGTATAGCGTTGTAGCCAATAAAAATAAAAATAATAATAGGTGACAAGTATTTAAAAGGAAATTTATAATTTATATAAGTTCCCAAACTTTTGAACAAAATAACTCCGTAAACTTCTTAATAAGTTGACGATTTTTCGTATTGTTTATTTTTAGAGATCATGAAATTAACTTGTTAAATCAACATCTATTTTCATTTAACATATTTTTATTGCTACAAAATTTTAAATGATTTTTTTTAGAATTTGGACTTTATATGTCACCGTTCTGAACTGACATTACAATCGAATAAACTATACGACTTTTGTACGAGTTCAAGAATAATTCTGAAATTACTGTGCGGAAAGAAAATTCCAGCTATTACTTCAATTTTAACCTATCCTATATATAGTGCACCCTGCTGGCTATCCAATGATCATAGGGGGGCCCACTAATGGAAGTAATTTTTAAAAGTTATTCGAAACATTTATTAATTTTTAACTATTTCTAATTCTTATTCTTTACTTTTTGATTTCTTTCTGCCACCTATCCCATTGCACCAAAAAGTAATTTTATTGTTATTACAAATTATAGTAATAATTTAAAAAAATTAAAGGAAGCCGATACAAACCCTTGTTATTGTACTTTAGATCACAAATAAACAATAACGCATTCTTGTTGGTAAAACACAAAGCACGACTGCATGGATTTGTAACATCGACTACGAGGCGTGCCCAACAAATTCGTACACAACGCTAATCAAACCTCATTACGTATATTGACGCTCCAGTCTCGTGTTACAATTATTTCTGTTTGCACTCTAACAATCATATTTTCGGATTCGTTATGCCGTACGTGTTGTACGTGGATTACCGGAACCCGCAAAATTTACATAACACTATTAAAATATGGCTTTAATTATTAATCAATAACTTATGGCTGTTATATGTGTAATTACTATTAATAACCGTAAATAACGTTTGTATTTGTGCGCTATAGTAATTCACAAAGTAAGTTACAAACGTTAAATAATCTATTAGAGGCAGCTGCCCGTCTGAGAGATGGTTATTCCCCTAAATATCGCCAGCTATTATATTTTCCATCTATACACTTAGACATATTTTAAAACACCTACATTATGGCAGATTTACTTACGCCGCCACTACATGGCAAATTCACATTATTTATCTACAAAGATAAGAGGGGTGTTATAGGTAAGTTAGAAGTCCTTGTCTGCCTGTCTATCTGTGGAATCGTAGCTCCTAAACGAATGTATCGATTTTAATGCGGTTTCCTTTATGTAAAAGGTTGATTTTATTGGGATAATCCTTAGCTGTCTTTAATAAATAAAATTCTCTCGAGCCGACTAAATATCATCATCTCTTTTCCTGGTTCTTAACCGTACAACGGATATTTATTTTTTTTCCACTTGTCTGAACGATTAGAAATTTGGTACACTGTGTAAATTCGATGTCACGCAACGATGGCATTCGATGACCTTGACTTGATGCCGTAACTAGGGCAGTCTGCAGACATCCAACTCCTCGACAACTTACGGCAAATATATTGCGTAGAGACGACTGACTTATGCAAGTTACAGATAGTCGTTATAGATACAGATATTTCCTTTTACAAATACTTTCTTTGGCTAAATATTTTAGTAGAGTAAATATATTAACTTGGAATTGTTGTATTGTTACAATAAACTTTACAAGTGTTATCAGCAATTAGTTGGATGAAATAGACAGATAAATTTTAATCGAATGGTTTTGTGGGCACGGCTAAATTTGTACAAACAAATTAACGCTGGGTGCGATTGGAAAATCTGGACGAGCGTGAAAGTAAATTCTATTTGTATTTTCGCTAATATTTAGATTCAAGTATTTTGACATTTCATTACTGGAAGCTGTGACGAATTTCCGTTTGTCTGTAGCATAGGCCTCTACTAATGGGATGTTTATCAGCCCATTTAAGTTCACTGCTGAACGTAAGTCTCTCCGAGTAAGTGCTGAGAGAAAAAGCCACGATGCATTTCTTGAAAGGTTTAACATATTCACGACAAGAGCATGCGGGTTGGTTTTTTGATTGGAAAGGGAGCAAACGAGCATGCCGCTCATCTTGTGGTAAGTGATTACCGACGCCCACCAACATCCGCAACACTAGAGGAGCTGGAAGTGCGTTGCCGGGCGGTGAGCGCAGTACCGGTTCCCCGGCACTAGTAATGCTGCTCCTCATCACTAGTGCCTGTGGGATTTTGGTTCAGCTAATTCGGATGAATTTGCCTCGTTTGCTATCAAGCAGGTACACCATGTGCAGGTGAAATTTAAATTTGGATGAAACTACTGTACATTACATTACACATTACACATACATAAATACATGGTTCATACGGGATAATTTTTACGTAATCGTCAACCTTTGGACGCCGGATCGACCGACCTACCTACTCGATATACTGCTCATTACCCCGGTATTGATGGTCGGATAATTTAGGTCTGTCTTTAAAGGAAAAGATTAAAAGGAGAATATTACACAAGAGTGGAGAAGTGCTTGAAAACAATTTATGGTAAGAAAAACTCACCAAACTTTACCTTTTCACTACGAAACGGACGAGTCCGGGGAACAAAAACTATTAACGTAGAGTCTCACGGCCCGCTGAGCTGTCGGTGCGTTTCGTTTGATAATTTCCCTGTACAGCGGGCTTTAATCAAATGAACCGCTGCTCGCCTGAGGCAACCCCGTTGCCCCAGGGCACAATAAAATTTTGTTCACTTCGATTATCGCAGTGAAAAGACTATCCGTTTGGGATATGCACAAGCTCTGGGACTCTGTTTCTTCACAACGGTTATAAAAGAGTTAAAATTGATACGCATGAGACAGTTATACCATATAATTTTTTCACACCTCAAGTAAGAGCGCGTAGAACAATTAAGACTAGAAACAATACTGTTGTGATGTGGGGTTCAATCTCAAACACGTTACGCATAACAACTGGTTTATTTATCGAAGTCTGTCAACCGGCTCCTTGTGGGCTTTAATACTAATCAATTTATATGTATACCCACTACATCTCCAACCTCTTAAAACATTTTATATACTTTTAGGTAGCTATAAAACTGAAATAGTATGTATGTGATATTTGTTATAGCACTGACATACACACAAAACATATCATCTTTTTCCTTTCTTATAAGGTTTGCTTACTACTAATTATTATACTTACTCATCAATTTTATGTAATACAACATTTAAAAAAAATTAGGATACAAGTATACACAAGTAACAAAATTTATGATTGAAAAATACTATTCAGCAGGTGGCAGAAAACAGTGGATAGTAAGATTTTAAATAAAACTAAAAGAATTAGATAAATAAGATTTTAAATAAAATTAAATTTTTTGCACCAAGCTTTTGCAAATTAACAAGTCGTTTCGGTGCTCGCACGAGCCTGCCACTGCGTGTAGCTCTCCACTGCACCATCAGTATCTACCCAGTACGACCTATCGCCGCGAGCGACGCTTCGTTTTTTTGATTTTACCCAGACATTATTATGTCTCATTCTAATTGTTTCATTTTCTTTTCATCATCATCATCATCATTTCAGCCTATCAGAAGTCCACTGCTGAACATAGGCCTCCCCCAAAGATTGCCACGAAGCTCGGTCCTTAGACACCTGCATCCATCGACTTCCCGCAACACTGCGCAGGTCGTCACTCCATCTTGTGGGGGGTCGTCCTACACTGCGTTTGCCTGTACGTGGCTGCCACTCAGGAAGCTTTTTTTCCCAACGGTTGTCAGTTCTGCGAGCTATGTGGCCGGCCCATTGCCACTTCTGCTTGCTGATCTTTACGGCTATGTCGATTACCTTAGTTCTGCTGCGGATATCATCGTTGCAGACTCTATCACGCAGAGAAACACCGAGCATAGCCCTTTCCATAGCGGGGACAAACTTCGCGTATCTCTATCGTAATATTTTTTTTAATTTAATACCTTTTTATGCTCTTTGTTTTTGCACCGTATTATGCTTTGCGACGTTAGGTTGTAGCAACATTTTATTTGCTAGCAACGTGGTGTTGAGGCGTCTACTCATTAACAGCTGTGCGGGTGAATATTCTTCTCCAGTGATCGGTGTATTCCGAAAATTGAGAAGGCCTAATTACCAGTCCTGTTCAGTTTCGTGTACCTTGATCATTATTGATTTGACTGTTTTCACGTTCCGCTGCGCAAGGCCGTTTGACCTAGGATAATGCGGGGAACTAATTGCGTGGTGAAAAGCCCACGATTTACTGAAGATCTTATACTCTTCGGTATCCCGAATCTGCTAAATATACCTTTAAGTTCCACGATAACCGAAGAACTCTGCAAGCTTGGAAGCTGACATATTTCGATAAATTTTGAATAGTAATCCACTAAAAAGATACTGTCGGCTCCTGAATTCAAAAATATCAACAGCGGGCACTTCCCACAGCAACTCTGGGATGGGGTGCTGGCACAACGGTTCGCGCGTCTGCTCTGCACGGTGCCACTGGCACGTCTCGCAGCGCAGCACCACGCTCGCAATGTCTGCGGACATGCCCGGCCACCACATCACGTCACTTTGACACATACCTTTAAGTATACTACTTTCGTCATCACGACGCTGACACTTTGCGATTCCTAAGTGACCCTCATGAACTCGGTAGAACATTTCCTTTCGAAGGGCAGTCGGAATCACTACACGAGCATTACGAAAGAGAATACCATTGACCACATGCAATTCATCATGCACGGCCCAATTTTTTTTAATAATCCAAAGAGTACATTTTTGTCTTTCGGCCTTCGGTCACTGTAATATATACATACTACATTCATTACACTGTCATTCTCAGTTTCATATTTTATTTTTGTTAACATCTCTGGGGATGCGTCTACATTTTTGTACAGCATATTGACATGTACCAGGATATTTTTACTTAAATCTGCATCCCACGAAGAACTCGGTTCCTTGGCTGCCCGTGATAACGTATCTGCAATGAACATGGACTTACCTGGTTTGTACTGAAGCGCTATTGGATAATTTTGCAATTTAAGTAGTATCTTTGTAATCGGGCAGGAGTCTCATTTAATTGTTTTTTAAATATTGCCTCTAAAGGTTTATTGTCGCTTTCCACTGTTATGACGTCATGTCCATAAACATATTGGTGGAATCGTACACATCCAAGCGAGCACCTCTTTCTCTATCTGGGCCCCAACGTGTCTCCGTCGGGGTGAGAGTGCGAGCAGCAGACACGCCTCCTGCCCGCGCGAGCTCGCATCCACCGATAACGTCACGGGCTCCATAGGCGAGTAGAACTTCAATACTAGGGCCCTACTTATTTTGTTTTTTAAGGCTCTAAAAGCGCCTGCATGTTTAGACAACCATACAAATTGAATGTTTTTTTACCTGTAACTCCCGCAACGATGCCGACATATCTGAATAATGAGGAATAAATCTACTCAAATAATTGGTCACTCCTAAAAATCGCTACAAATGATGACGTGACTACGTTTGACTGCCCGGGTTATGTTCTTTGGATTTAAAGCATATACGTAGTTTTTAATTCGGTTTCTCCACTATTACGATACTGGATACCCAATCCTTGCTCTTTACAGATAATGTTTTGTTTTACCATCGCATCCAGTTCATCCTTTAACCTTGGAGCTAGTTAAATTGGAATTTTGCGCGTAACGTTAACCACCGGCGGGACCGTTATATCGATTAAAATTTGGTCGGCAAGCTCCCGATCCCTTCAAAAATGGACTCATCCTTTACAATATTATTAATCATTCAGGCTTGTTCATTGAACAGCCAGACGTTATCTCACAAAGCTCGTTTGGCTGTGCATAGAGGGGTATTGGTACCAACACTAACATATGAAAGCGAAAGCTGGGTATGGCAGAAGAGGCATGAAAGCAGGATAAATGGAATAGAAATGAGAGCGTTAAGAAGTATGATTGATGTGAAGAGAGCTAACAGGGTTCGAAATAATGTGATCAGAGAGCGTTGAGGCGTGAAAGACGATGTAGTGACACGAATTGAGAAAGGGATGCTGAGCTGGTTTGGACATGTGAAGAGGATGAATGAAAGTAGGTTGACGAAACAAATATATGAGGGCTCCACTATGTAATTTAAACTTGATTTTTACACCATTAACGTTAATTTTCGCACACCACAATTGAAACAAACTGTCCGACACGTTGACCGAAATATTATTCATAAGTAGCTTACCGTACTCGACGTACACATCCAAACCGTGGTCGCCGGCGCGGGAGTGCGCGTGCGCTCGCATGTCGCCTGCCTCCTCCTGCAGCTCCCGGGCAAAGTTCGCGTGGCAACACTTCGCAAAATGAAATGCCCGATGAAAATGGTAACATGACACTCCAGCTGCCGGTCAATGCTTGTTTTCGCTATTTAAATAATTAAATTTTTGACACAAATCGGTACGCTTGTGGTAACGCTGATATTTTGGCACCATTGCCGATTTATCCGCCACTCGCGCCGCACTCCCGTCGGTGGCAACCGGCGCCTCTGCTGTGGCCAGCGAATGCGCGCTCCACTCGTTCGACTTGCTCTTGCCCTGACATACTAATTTCACAATGACAGCGGGCCGAGCACACCGCCGCATGTTCACTTGCTCGTTCTGCAGATCGATGCCACACTAGTTACTAGCTTCATCCAACGATAGGCTACATTTAAACAGTCACCGTTCTGAAAACGTGCTGTCTTTTAATCCTCTTATAACTTGAGACAAAATTAAACTATTTTTAAGACTTTCAAATTCACATTTTCTTCTCTGCATCTTTAACGAGACCATCGTCCCTTGGTCTTGTGGGGCAGAATGCCGGCATGAAGTAAAGGCATCTTGTGCTTCTGCGTTTCAGTAACAGTAGGCCGGTAACGCACCAGCACAACTCTTGCTGAAAGGAAGAGTTGTGCTGGTGCGTTGCTTGCATGCCCTCTTTCCCATAAAAATATGTTTAAGCTCGAGTTCGTAAACAAATTAATAGACCGTTATCCCTTAACGTGTTATAACAATAGCTTTAAATGCAACACGTAATGAGCTAATATAATCAACAGATTCGCAACTAAACGGGTGTTGTATGATATGAAACGTTTGTTAATTTGTCGATGAGCTCATGTCTTAGTCGATTGATTTACTTGTATATGTCGCAGGGCTATAATCAAAGCTGTGATGTTATAATTTTACTAAAGGTATATCAATTACACGTACACATGTCAATCGTTACGGGTCACTTTCACACAATGTGACAGATTATGGATCAAAGGGTTTTTGACAATTTAACTAAACGAGCATCACCGTTCGATTGTGAAACGGTCACTAACTGGCCCGCTTTTAATGTCACATTCGATTTACTTGTTTATATATTACATATTTATGGAACTCACTACCACATGACATACGTGCTAGTTCTTCTCGTGAAATATTCCGGAAAAGAGCAACGGTGCACTATCTTTCTTCTTAAAATTGTAAATAAATATCTTTACGGCATTTATGTATTATTATTGTCTAGATGATTATTATTAAATATTTAATGTAATATTGGTAAATATATGTGTTTATATGTTTGTATGTGTTTATGTTTATATATATTTAGACATTTTATTTAAACATTTTGTAATATTGTATAATATATGTAGGCCTTTACACCGCTATGGGCACTTACAGGCATCTACTTTGCTTTGCTTTTTTTATCATTGCCAATTATATTTTTCCTCAAGGGTTTGCTGAAAGAGAACTCTGCTTAGGGTTAAGCTCGCCTTTGTACATTTATCTTGTATATTATTAAAATTGTAAATTTATCATAATGTGTACAATAAAGAAAAATAAAAAAATAAAAACAATTGTAATATACCTAGAATTGACCCGTAATATTGTACAAAGTTGAGACAATAGAAAAAAAAATCTTTGTACGTGGTAGAGCCAAGCAGGGATTTTTGTTGCTGTTTGCAAGAGCCGGCTCGACTGGAATAAATCTACGGCCTTGCAGAATACCGGCGTGAAGTAGAAGCATCTTGAGCTTCTGCGTTTAGTTCGTCGAGTATTCCTAAAGACCGACAACGCATATGCACTTGGCCATCGATAATCACTCAGTTATCTGTGCACTTATAACGTCACTATTCACTAGTGACAAGTTTATAATATATATCACAGCTTTGATAATAACTCATACTGAATGCGACATATACCTATACTGTTTTTAAAAAAAATTAAAGAAAAGAAACCTTAGACGTCAATTCATATGACTAATATGATAGTATTTGTGACAACAATTTATGACCACAATTTTAAAAGGAACTAAAATCAAATACTAATTATTAATTATATTTATTATTATATTTATTATATTAATTATTTTATATATAATCTCTACTAATAGTAGAGTAACAACAATTTCGAGACTTAAACCTCAAGTAGTAAATGCTGAAAAAAAATGTCCCGCAATAAGATCTTTCATACAGGATACGAACATAAGTAAGCAATTAGCACCATGTCAAAGTATTTTTGATATTTACTAAAGGACAGATCGAAGTTGAGCGGGCAGGCTACTAAATTAAACCCTACGGCCATTTCGCATCCGTCGTAATAAAACGCATGCAAAGTTTTTCTTTGCTAAGCGCATCGACCGCGGCAAACGGAAGCGAAGCAACAGGCTTGATTAAAACACGTATTTACAGAACGCACGACCTTTACGTTTAAACGCAATAAAAGGAACTGAGATAGCAGTCGCTGATGTTGCAATGCTATCACAAAATAAATCATATATAAAGTAAACTATACTGTGTATAGGACAAGGAGAGATGCTACAATGGGTATTTTGCAGACCTATAGGATATTTACTGGGTGTAAGGTGATAGTATCTGTTAACTGTGCTTAAAACGTGTTTATACTATTTAATCAGTGTTTCTTTTTACCTAATGCTTGTTTTAAAAAAAATGTAGGTAGCGTGCAAGAACTGAGTGAGTTCTGTACTTATAAGAATAATAATTATAATTAATCTATATTGTTTATTAGTTAGGGTTATATAAAACATAACCCTGACTTGCTATGTACAAAATTAACATTGTGTTACTTACAGTCATAGACGAATAATCCTAAAATTGGTCTATGCTTACAGTACATTTACTTGTATAAGAAGTGGATATTAAAAGCTAAACATTTAATATACAAATTATTTGCATTGTGGTGGTGATATAGCGATCTGACACTGTCTTTCTTCCTGAGGGTTCCGTAAAAGGCGATTGAGGGGAAGAGTTTTTAAAATCTCATGATGACGTGACCCGTCACGTTCTAAACCCCGGAAAAGCTTATGAGTGGCATGCGTATGTGCTTGCATATTTTCTTATATATATAAGATTCCAATCAAATGAAATTAAAACATGACAACTAAAAATACAAATGCATAGCTTAATGTTAAAGACATCCAATCCGTATATTTTAACTTCATTAGGCAGATCCCGTAGTGTAACATAATATGTAAGAATACAAGCGCGTAAATCACTTCAGTGAGTATAGATTTCTCGTAGCATACACACTCATTGTCCTGTTTTATATTTTATACAGGCAGACGCGGACCCAGTGCACTGGAGAATGTTTTTTCTGGAAGATAGAAAATTTCGTAATTAATTGTGCCCGCGTGGGTATAGGTTATTTCTGCTGTCATTGCTCTCTATCCACCAAACAAGATTCAATCTTAAGTAGTATAATAAAAACAAATCGACAATAAAACGGGTCGACAATGGTTTATCGGAAATCATAATTATAAACTCTTTACTTCAGTTACTTACTTTATGGTATTTTTATGTTTTATCGAACTGAGGTCAAATAAGATTTCGTAGTTTTTATGACTATTGGATACAAACTACATAATTATGTTTACATACTAGTTTAACTTCTCATTTCTTGTTATCGTCATATATCAACGTAACGTACGTATCAACGTAATGTACAACGTACAAAAAGCAATGTTACTGGGGTATAAAGCGGAGAAGTACTTTTTGTAAACAATTTATATCATTTCTTTTAACAGTTTTTATCACGACTCGATCCTCAATCCTGAAGGTCCCGCGTGTACGAGCGACCGTCCGGATTGCCAATGTTTAGAACGGCCGATTACGATTACGCTTCAATAAAATTTTCGCCATAAGGGAATTAACAACCCTTTTAGTATTAACCGCCGATTATTTTGTTGAAAAAATAATTGTTACTTCTGGGTCAAAGCTAATTTATCCACTTCGTTAAACAGTTCTTAAAAATTTTGGCTTCTTTTTTTCATCATGGCTGAAGAGGGTCCTGGAGCTGTACAAGGTTGGCTGTGCAGTAAGAGACTTCCTCGGGCAGTGTATGGGGCAATCACGATCATTTTTCATCTAGGCGAACGGATGACGGCTGCGGAAAAACGGATGACGGCTGCGGAAAAACGGATAAGAATACGAAGGGGTACTTTCCAGGGTGATTGTTTGAATCTCAGCATATTACTGAAGGGATCTACGAAAGCATTTCAGCTTTGGAGGGGAGAGATGAAAGTGACGCACTTTTACTATATGGATGACCTCAAGTTATTTGTCACCAATCGCTACCATCTGATGGAAGATAACGTTTTTTTTTTTAAAAAAATGCTTAATTAAAATCACTTGTGATTCTCCATCGAGAGGGAAAAGGTCACTAATCCACTTGTCTATGCCCGTTAAAATTAGGACTCTTTCTGAGGCTGCTATGTACCGATACCTGGGTATGTCTCAAAATATCGATGAGACTGGCATGAACAGACTGTCTGTTCGCGATTTATTTTTGCGCGCCTAACAAAAGTGTTTAATAATTTTATTGTGTCTCTTCTCGGGCACGAGCATATGACGCCATCCATCATTCCAGTCCTCATTTACACCTTTGGCATACTTAGGTGGACTCAAACCGAACTGAACGCCCTGGACAGGAAAGTCATAATCATGACGTCTCATAAACGAGTTAATCTCAGTCAGTCTCTCGGAACATCTGAGGCGGCAGAGACTTCGTGACGGAGAGTCCGATAACTTTTCTCAGATTTTGAGTAATTGGATATAATAAAAATTAAAAACCTTATTGTGGGAGCTGATTTGGAAATTTAAACGAGTATTTCGATTCATTGTTTCGATTATAATAATACCATCGATATCCTTTTAATACAATTCATTTCGCTGGCTGACATCAGTTTTTACTTGACGTAGTGCTCTGCGCTTCGCCGTAACCCAGCCGTAACTCAGCGCATTTTTACGTCTGTAAATTATTCTTTTACGATCGAAAATCATTTTTATGTTTTCGGTGGAATTTAATATCACGCTGGCTATGCTTCACACATTCGCTCGTTTATTGCCCTGTAATTTTATTGTTCTCTCAATTTTATTAACTATCGACTACCTACTTAACTTCCTGATATAGCGATATCAATAAGTTTTTACTTCCATTGCAGTAATAATGAAGCGAGAACTCGTTCGAATAATAATGAAGTTGAAATAGAATTAATTCCAGGATATGAACTAACAAAGAGAATACATAAATTGCTTCAAGAGCTTGTTGCCAGAATCACTACGCGCATTCTTTTGAAAAAGTGTTCAAAGGAGCTTACAGTTTTAAAGCTAAGCGGTTAATTCATTCTTAATAGAGCACCTTTCCACTCTTTTAACTATTTTCATACTGAGCCTCGCGGCGTTCTTGTATGTTTTCCTTTATTATCAAGTAAGAAAGCCTGCACGTAAAGACGAGGAACGGAATTTGAATTTACACAGACGCAGACTTTTTATTGTTTTACAGTACATGAGTTGTATCAATTCTGTCAAAAACGATTGACGAGTTTCTTAGTTAATAATGTTTTAGGTTCAAATAAAATAATGATAATGATTATATCCTCCTGGCCGATTATGACAACTACTCAACTATTCCTGTAGGCCACTGGCAGTTGCCAACTGCTCAAGAGTTTTTATAGGACCATAGGCAAACACAGAGGCACTCGCTCATTTTTAGCTTTCCATATTTGATGTAACGCTCATGCGATAAGATTGGAGGAAGGGTCAGACGGAGTGTCAGAGACACGTCCATCCTGGGTAGACACGCTGGAACACAGACGGGCCTAACTACTCGTCCCACCCCACGACCGTCAGCCCCGAAACAACGACGCCGACAGGCAAGCCCACTGTGAGTGGCAACCTCGGGCCAGCCCTCCTCACTAACTTAGGCCGGTTCACGCGACAAACCCAATTAATAATAACATATATATTTAGGATACATAATAAATAATACACTCAGGTAATCTAAGACACAAGTCAAATCTTTAGTTACAGATTATAGTGATTTTAACAATACTGCACTAAAGCCGCAGATGCCAAAACTAGGCTAAAAGCTTGCAAAATACTAGACCTCTCTGCTCTCCCAAAGCTAGAAGTGTAGAATGTAAATCAATGGTTTGAAACTTACCGACTGTGGGAATGCAGATTAAAATTTTGTTATTAGTTATATGAATATTATATTCCTACTCATAGATTCCGTAATTTGAAACAGTGCGTGCATGTGTGAACGTGCGCGTGAGTGAGGGGCTGAATGTGTATATGCATGTTGAGTGTGTGCGTCTGTATATGTGTGTGTGTGTGTGTTTGTGTGTATGAAATGTCCATAATGACGTGAAAAAGCTTCTGTAAAATGTTTAAATCTATTTTCTTATAGCAATGCTTAACCGTTTATACTTTCATTAAAATCTCAAATAACTAATTTAATGTCGCATAATGAACTCCACTGCCCATTTTCTTAATATCATATCTTTCCTCTCTAGTCCTCACAAGCACGACAAAACCGCCATATCTGCGTCCGTGAGGCACGGGGACCAATATTCGCAGTCGCATAACTTTTTTTTATTTTTTTCTATCCTGCCGCCTATTCTATTCCGCCTTCTTTATTTCTATCCTGGAAAAAAGATCAGTTGAGACTGGTTTTTCTTGCTGTTTATGGATTTGACTGTTGCTCTAAATTTACATATTATTTTAGGTATGGGGGATGATTTATGCATTTGGACCAATTCGTTGAATTACGTCAGTATCTAACCTAGGTCTCGGAACTTCAGCGTACTATAATTTTATCGAGTGGTTAGAGTTCAAGCTTGGTGTTTGACACTAAGTACACATACAATATGATTTACACATAATGCAAAACAAAGTAAAAAAAAATAGGAACCTAATAAGGTCTATGATTATTTTTGAGATGCCTTAATAACCGCCGGCCATGTTTGTATTAAAGGAAAATAAAATAGCTCTGCAGTACTTACTTTGATATTTTCTATTTAAACGTCTGGTATAAATAATAACCCTGAGTAAATAAATAGTGTACAAATTCTCATAGTTAAAGATAACATTTAAAAAATATTTACGATTATTTAAACAGAGATTTTTAATATTCAGGCTGCTCGACTTCCTCGGAAGATGATACCGGTTAGGTACCTCAATACTATAACAAAATTATGAGAATTTTGTAAGAGCATTTACAAATGATTTAAAATTTTACCGGTATATGATACGGAAGTCTTTATTAGGAATAAGTGATTTTTGTGAATTCAGTTATAGGCTTGTCTAATTCATATCGCTTAACTCTTGTAAAATGCCGTTATAAAGGACTCATAAACTTATAAATATACTCATATAATTAGTTTACAATCGCTTATAAAATCAAGTAACAAGTGTTTAAGGTTTCAAGTAACTTTACTGTGGTGATTCTCTACTCTTTGAGACTTTTACTTATAATGGCCTTAAAATGTTAACTTTTAATCGCTTACAAGTCAGAGTAACTATTTCTCAGTATGTTTAGACTTGTTCTAAGCCTTTATGGGAGACTAAAGTTAATAGTCACCAGCAAACATGATCTCATAAGCGTTTATAAGGGCAAATATAGGTGTAAATGTACTTATTTATAATCAAAACAATCTTTTTTCATTTAATTAAAAGTGCGGTAGCAAATACCAGAATCGATATTAGAGTTTGTGTAAGTGAAATACTGGTATAACATAAGCGTTGAGGATTATTTTCTTGTTGGGCATTAGGCAGGTACGCTAATCTCTAAGGCTGGTGCTCACAAATACTTACTTTTCTGATCCTCATGGCTTCCGGATATTTTTTTTTGGTTTAACCTATAAAAAAATTTATTTAACAAAAAAATAACAAAACTTTACTCAGTCCAACATTTTTTTACGTTCGCATAACTCACATAAAACGAAAGGACAAGTTCCGAAGACGCTCAAGCTTGTTCAATTACTCCACAGTAATATCAGCATAATAGACAGCGTAATCTAAGATATAGGCAATAAGGCAGATTGTGCAAGCGTAGAGGTGGATAAAAAATCGCAGTCTTTTAAGAATCCCAAGTGCTGCAAATATGCCCTCGAGTATTTAATGTCCATGAGAACTCCCAATTTTTTTACGTTACTATACGGAATAGCAGTATTTTCTAAACAGATGGAAGGTAAAGTTTGCTTATAAATTATTCCAAGTAATTTACTTCTACTTCCTATAATCACTACCAAAGTTTTACTTGGATTCACCTCAACTCCGTAAGAACTGGTTAAGCTGATCCAAATGAAGATAATGAGGTAAGGAGAAGCTACACGGTTTAGCATTTCGTTTACGCTTTTTTTGTAATTTTATCTTAGAATGTGTTTTAATTGCTTATGAGACTATTCGTTGCTTCTTATTTTATTTTATATTTTATCATTTTTAATATACAAAATCCGTTTCAAAAAAGTGTATACCTACGGAGTTTCTTTTGCCGGTTTCTTCTCCATCAGAGGAATCTCATTACGAAACAGTTGTAGATAAAAAAATGACAATTGACAAACGAAATATGAATTTCTTACGACAACATTATTTCTTTTTTTCATTCCAATACTGTCAAGAATTTTCCATACCCTTTTTGGATCCGGGTCGTCTATTGATTTATGAATATGGTGTCGTTGTGTATCTCCCCATACTGTACAGCAATTCTATATAATATGTTTAAACGAATTTAACTTATAGCTATGTCACGAATTGTAGTGGAATGTGTTTTTAAATGTTACTACTCAAGATTCCAGAAATGCTATATTTTATCTTCATATTACAAACTATATTACAAACTATATATTTTATCTTAATATTATAAAATATATGTATGTTCCCGCAGCTTGTATTGATTTTAGTGGCCTCTGTAAAAACTGAATGTGAGGCCCTTGCCAAGTTGTGGGACAGAAAAAAGATAGTTACGCCCTGTGGAGGCAAAAGAGAATCTGTCACTCGATTGCCGAGCGTTTAAGTACAACTTCAAGTTAGTCCCACCATAAGATGTGGGTTATAAAGACATCACATAGCCTAGGATAACGATGCTTTAAGACAAAGTTAACAACTCCTCATTTATCGAAATTTGAAAAGTAGCTTAGGAGCGTTACGGGGACAGATATTAATACGAAAATACAAACAACTTATTTATTTTTTATGCACCGCCCACATACATCTGCAACACCAGAGAAGCTGTAGGTGCGTTACCGGCCTTTAGGAATATTTATGTAGGTAGGAGAAGGAATGGTAGGAGGAGAGGTGTGGGCCTGCGGTTGTCTCAGTCATCGAACGAAACAGAAGCGGAAGCACAAGATGCCTCTACCTCATGCCGGGATTCTGCAAAGCTGTGGTACTACTCCGGTCTAGCCGGCCCATTCGAGCAGCAGTGAAATCCGCCGCTTGGCTCTACCATGTTAAAAAAAATGAATACATACAATGTTGCTAAAATCATAATTCTTCTTGAAGTCGAGTAAAAATAAATATCAACTTTTAACATTATACAATGTCTGACTATGAGCTAAAATTCTTTCATTGCAGACTGTAATTATTATCCTATTAGCAAGAACCCCGAAGGGCTTTAAATCGATTTTAGGAATTTTTTTTGACCCTTAAAATAGGTTGCCTAGTAACGATCGCGCAGTAATATAAACATTCAATTAGCCGTGTCTTTGACAATTTTAGTTCTGTTAAAAGTATTTTGGATTACATTTACTTGAAGCCCTTTTTTCTTGATGTTTTAATTTAATTAATGGTGAAAATGGATATAAGTAGAAGGATAAATACTATAAGTCCAAACGAAGAGAGTGTGAAAGAAGTGGTAGGCTGTCAGTGTGAATTAGGTCGTGAGAAGTTATTGACAGCCCCACCGTATACGCGAGGATGCTCGCTTCAAGGCGATGATGCCAAGTCTCGTTATTCAACAGCCCCGTGTGCAAGAGATTTCGAGCAATATAAATGTCCTGTCAGTCACACATTAATAACCTTTAAATCGCCTATGCATCCCAACGAAATGTTTAATAAAGTCTTCCCGACAAATACGCCAATAAAATTTGTGAAACGTAAATTGGCCAAACTACTATCAGTGTCTAACACCAATTTACTACTAACTAAGAATCGTACCGTCCTTAAAGAAACGAGCTTACTGTCCGAATTGAAAACTGACACTCTTGGCAATTTAGTAATGGACGTCTACACAAAAGATTCTGAGGAGTTTTCATTGTCATCTATACCAAAAGAAAGCTACGTTCATGAACTACTTTATTCAATTATGCCAAAGAAAAAAACATTGCCGTTTATAGCTATTAAGTTTAGAATACGCAACCAAAATAGCACTTTCACTCGGTCGTATCATTCGATTATGAAAATACACGAGATAAAAAAGAATTTAGCTGGTCTGTTTCAAGTAGACTATGATAATCTTGTGTTATTGCGTGGAGAAAACACGTTAAAAGATCGCATGGCTCTTTTAGATCTTGACTATAACAAGTACGGAATAGTAGACGTAGAGTTGCTGACAAAAGACAATAAAAAATTGAATTTAGATAAGCTGTATAAGGAAGTACCTTCAAACGATGTTTTAGCCGTCACTGTACCTTTTGGAAGCACCTTAAAGCAAATTAACGTTGAAATATTTTCGGAGCCGATATCGAAACCATTTTTAGGTGGTTACAAGAATGTTCACACAGGTACTCTATGTAATTTAAAAGTATACAAGTCTACATTACACAATATATACTACAATTTATGTCTATTTCCAAAACGTAAATGAAAATTATTTTTTAGGTGTTGACTATCATCATGCTTATACACAAACACCCCAAAAACCGGAGAAAGTACCATCCGAAGACAAAAATTGCAGGGATACTCAGACGGCAGAAGAAAGAGAAAAAAAAATTGTAAGTGCAAACAAGTCAGCATTTTTCTATGACTAGAAAATTGTACATTAACATCGAATGTTGAAACAAAAGAGCATTACATAAATAATATTAAATGCCTAGTAGTACCTATATACATAAATACCAGATACCTAAATCTGTATCAAACGGGTGCGAAACAGTGGCGCGTCACTAGTTGTATAGTTTTTGTCACTAATTTAAGAAATTCCGATGTTGTAAGTTTTAATGTAGGTAATATTTTGGTAAAAAATTTAAATGAACTTTTTTATATCCATGACCTCGACGTATATAAAATGTCGTATGTTAACCACAACAAAGTAAAAGGTAGTGTACAAAAGTGCAAGTGCTAATAGATATAAAGATCATGTGTCACACAATCAAGTTGCTTGAACGCATTATAGAGTTAGGGCACCGCAATTACCTACCTACAATCTCTGATAGTCAATTTGATGATACCACGCCAGGTTACGGCATAAATGATCATACATCATATTTGCACTCGGAGCGTATCGGGAGAAGTCAAAGCCTCTTCACACTGTGTTTTAAGACATACAGAAGGCCTTCGACCAAATGGCCATTTGGTAGGCGTGGAGTAGGGCGTTGGTATTAACATTATCCGTGATATGTAGGTTACTGAATCTTTGGTTAGAACCGCTGTAAGGGGTACAGAGGCCTTCCTGCTCAAGGTTGGTATTCATGAACCATCTGCGGTAAGCCTATTATTATTATTATTATTTTTTATGGGAGAGGCGGCAAACGAGCAATCGGTTCACCTGATGGTAGGTGATTACCGTCGCCCACGTACATCTGCAACACCAGAGATGCGTTGCCAGTCTTTAAGGGTATTTGGGAGATGGGAGGGAGGATGAGGAGGAGGAGTGAGCCTCCGGTTACCTCACTCACCGAACTAAACGCAGAAGCACAAGATGCCTCTACTTCACGTCGGTATTCTGCGAGGCCGTGGTACCAATCCGGTGGAGCCGGCCCATTCGAGCAGCAGTAAAAGCCGCCGCTTGGCTCTACCACGTTTAAAATTTAACACCAGCTGGTCGTTGTCACGGGAAACATCCAGCTATCATCACTTTCTCTGTTGATGTACATTGTACTTGTTGATGGGGGCAAGCATAACTTTGAACTCAAAGCGAACACGTGGATCATTGCGCTTGAGAGCAGCGGTCTTAAACTTAATGTGACGAAGACCGAATACATGTCTTGCTGGGGTTTCCCAGATTCCGAACCACAACAGATAGGCCGTTGGACACGTTGTAAGACACAGAGAGTCACTTAACCAGTATCTGTGCTTCATTAATCTGGAGACATTGAGTGCGACATCCATCTCCGTATTAGAGCAGATAAGATTTTAGGGCCAAACATATAAAATGATTATTTTATATGTTTGGCCCTATTCGTCTCGCACTCCTGAATGACAGCGAAACCAGCTGCTTCACCGCACCGAAATTAAAATGCTACGTTAGATGTGTGACGTCACTCGAAAGGGTAGAATTTACAACGCCCACATGTGCGGCAGCTTCGGTGCACGTAGCGTTTCGCAATGCGCTGGTTGAATATCATACGCAACAACAGACAGCTTCCAATGATCTTGTTGTAGAAGATGCTCAAGACCGGGCAAAATCCAGGCGTTATTGTACGAAAGCGGACCCTGGCTTAAGCAGAGATTAGGCTACGTAGTAAGTACCAAGGTGTATATGAATTATCGAGAATACCTTACTTGTTCTGTAATAATTATTTAATTTATAATAAAAAATTAAGCCAAAGTGGTTTAATGTGTTATAAAAGCTATGTTTAAAAATGTTAAAATTATTCTTAATAACTTTCATTCAGGTCACGTAGGTACTTAGGCTTGAAATAAGAAACTTCACCACATGTGTAAAGAAAAGAAAGAGAAGGTTAAGGGTTTTATATAAAATGAGCTATTTGTAACTATTACTTTACTTGTATAATATAAAGTATTAATCTCTTTTTGCTGCAATTAGGTAATCGCAATTACTTACGAATTGGAACAGCAAAAGATAAATGATAAGATAAACTCATTATGGCAACTAATAATACCGCGGAGCTTAGTGTTAAGCATACCTGACTGTCGAGGTATGATTCCTGTGTTCGAATCCCTGATCAAAGCCAAATATATCCGCAAAACAGAAAAATCTTGATTTCCGGGCCCGGTTTTTAGCGATGCATGCTGTGTCTGGTGACAACGCATCTCTGCCTCTGTGTTTGTATACTCGCGACACTATTGCGACACACAGTTTACAACTGCCGATAGTATTCTGATTTTTTTGGCGGGGTCAAAATCGGTCAGGAGGGAATCATAATCGGCTGCATAAACTCAATGTAGATTTATCATTACACATGTATCGTCAGACGAAAGATATTGTTGAAACATTATAAATCATCGTATTTTAATAACGTATAAAGTAAACGTAAACCAATCTGATGAATTTGCTTTTAATGATTTCAGGACACCAGTTACAGCCGAGCAACGCAGATGGCCAACGAGCAAGTGTATATTCCTAACGTGACTGATAAAATTATATCCCCAAAACCGTATGAAACTTATGAAGAGATGGTTATACGTTTGAATCACAACCATTATGCTACTATCATTCAACGTGTCTTCAGACATCATCAATTCCGCCAAAAGGTGTACCAGTGGCTACAGAAGTGCAAGTACGTCATGCATTCTGGTTTTCTGATAGAATAAGAGTACATTTTGTTCTGAGGGTATTACAAAAGTCGAATAATCTGAGACATATCAAGTAAAATAACTATCACATATATAATGGTTTCTTGTATTTACGCGAACTCTACACATTTGAAATATCGCTTTTAATTTAGTCTTTACAAAATCTGTAAATAATAGTTTCATTTCAAATATAACAAATGTGTCAGAATTAAATTATTTAGATCGGTAACAGGAAGATGCGTTCGAGATGCAAGACGTCTAGTGGCTAATCGCTAACTCACCAGTCAAGCGTAGCCATTATGACAAAACTTAAATGATGATTAAATTAGATTATTACTAAAATCTTCTGTACAGCATATGCATTTCAAACATACTTTAATTTTTACTTTTTATCAGTGTTGCTACTAATTGCTTTGATTGTACTGAATTATTCAATATATCTTTTACAGGGAAAGAATAAAGAAAATTAGGGAAGAAGAAAATCAAGAACGCGAGGCTATGGAAAGGCGCTTACGTAAAGATCTCATAACTAAAACTTTCCCTAGGACACGGGAAGACTTTGACCAACTTTATGCCATGGTAACATTTAAAATCACAGTTTTAAACTTTATATGATTATTTCGTTGTCCGTCCGTGTGTCTAAATTCTAATCTAAATTTAATTGCGATATTAAATTCTTTTACCTTAATACTTAATCAATGAGTCCATAGCTCTGTTGAAAATTCTAGCTCCAAACGATATAATAGATATGGGCTTTTAAATCCGTATTTTTCCACTCTGCGACACTCTCATACTCTACAAGAATTTACCATTAATCTCGAATCTGTACATTTCGTATTATGTGGTCTCATTGAATAATAAAAAGTATATAGGTAAGAAAATCATCGGAATTTATAATATTAGAGAAGTAAATACAGAAGTGACCATTGGACGTTAAGCTTACTCTGCATAATTAGTGCCCGCGTAAATACAACATACACTAGTCTTATTATTTATTAAGCTTTGACCTCATGTCATAGCAATATAATGTTATATTTAAAATTATATTCTTAATAGTCATCAAGTTAATATTAATGCACAATTGGAAAAGTCCTAAGAGAAGAATTAGTCATATCAGATGCCTCGCACGTTATATGTTACTGCTCGTTATCGGTCTGTGTATTATCGGCCTGTCATTGATGAAATTAATGTCATCTGCAGAATTCCATAATTTTTAGGCAGTTTCGTAGGTCGTTTTTGTCTTAGGCGACTTTTATAACACCCACAGACAGAAAGAGATTTTCAGCCACCACACGGCATAACAAAACTTATATTGTAATAATAAATTGGTAGCTCACGCCCTAGTAACGTTCTACATTTTTTTCATGTCAGGAAGTTTAATCGACCCATAGATACTTGCATCCATCCTCGGTAACAAATGTGTTGGTAACAAACCTAAAGGTGTATTGTCTCCCATGAGGCCTATTATGGAATACCGAGTATTGGGACTCTGGCTTTCGTATTTTTCTCATCATCCTGGGCAAGCGGGTTGTTGCGCGCAATGTTCCTACCATGCCACTATTGTCGCTACTCTCCATCACTCATTTGTGGGAATTTTGATTCGTCATTATCTGATGAGGTATTGCGTAGGTAGTTGGTGGCCAAAATCTTGTCTGTGAGCTAACAGGATGTACTGTGGATAAATCACACACACACACACACAGCATGTATCGCGAGATATGATACATCCTGCTGTTCCTCCTATGCGCGATATTGTGTTTGACATTTAAAAAAAGTTGGAATATTCCCCTAATAATCTTTAATTATATCTTATCCAATGTCAAGTGAAGTCAATGGATGCAGGTGGCTCAGGACCGACCTTCATGGCAATTTTTGGGAGAGGCCTATGTTTAGCAGTGGACTTGTGATAGGCTGAAATTATGATGATGATGATGATGATAATGATATCTTATCCCAAGAGGTTTATTTGTAATATCTGGTATACAGCGACGGCAGAAACTTTTTTAAAACCTGAGAAATCAGAAACCAATGTTAATAAAATTGTTTTTGTTACAGGTTGACCGTTGGAAACATGCCGAAATTTCTAGAATATCAAGACTTCATTCAAAAGGTCCTAAAATTGCAGAATTTTCTTTACTTCTCGACAAAGAGGTAGAACTGCTACGCTGTATTGATGCATACAGAGTGAAGGTTAGAGAGGATAGCCGTAAAATAAAAGAAAAAAAGTTTTTAGACGAAATTTCAAAACCCGTTGCATGGTTCGGGCGTGATGGCAAACTTATTACAATGGAAACCATAGAGGTACAAAAAGCAAGAAAACTCAGAGAACTATATAACTCCTTTATCCGTGAAGACATGGAAGTAAACGAACGAATTGAGCTTCTTGTAGATATGAAAGTTGCACTTCAACAGTTTCCTCACCACTTGACCGAAGAGACAATAGCTCTGTTAGATAGGGAATGCGATCTTCTAGTCAGAAGATGCAACGATCATCAGCTAGAATTTTTGAGACGAAGGGTTGCTGGGTGTGTCCTGCAATTAATAAAAACTTCCGAACTAAACTCCGGTGTCACCAAATGCAAAAACATTAGAGATTACCAGAATATGGAAAACGGAAAATTACACTTGTGTGAAATGTGTCATCAGGTGAAACTGCACACCGAATTTCCCTTGAATGCCAAAATGAGTGGATTCCTTGTATGTACTTCATGCTCTTGGAAGGACGTTTCTGAACGCTGTTGGATTGATATGACTCCTTACAGATTCATCCTCAGGGCTGTGCAAAGGGACGAGCGACGGCGGAAATGCTGGGGATCGTTGGCCTTTGTTCTACAGGAAAAGGACATATTCTTCATTGTGGAGAAGCTGTGGCATTCTCACTCGGCTATCAGTGAATGCGCTGACATGTCGGACCTAAGACTGTGTCGTTGGCGCGTTAGTGAGGATTGGTCGCCTTGGAATTGTTTATTAGTCACCGTCCAAGAAATGAAAGCTCATTTAAAGCTGGATGATCCCGAAACGGTTTACGACGAGGAACTAGTGTGTAAAGTTCTCAACAAACATAAATTAGCCCGAGCTAACTTTGAACAGCTCATTTCTATAAACAAACGCTTTACCGAAAGCGGCGATTGGCAAAATATCCGCGCTCCTGCAGTCGCTCATGTGGACGCCGTAGATCGAGTAACGAATTATGTGGAATAATCTTTAAAACGTTGTTTTACTTTTCAAATCATGTACAGAGATAATATTGCTTTGTCTTTTATTAGATCACTATTGTTTTTCAATTTTTCATAATCATTAAGTCATGAATTTATTCTGACCAAATAATAAAAATTTCTATTTGTGTTTACATTGTTACCATTAACTCCCGTTATTAATCAATTAAATAAAAAATAAGTAGATTGAAGTGTTTAAGTTTATTTTAATAATGAAAGGAATTGTCTTTTAACCCACAACTATTCTTTCAAAACATACACAAAGTATTCAAAATTCTTTACGAAGAAGAAATAGGCGGAAAGCCGCGTCAGTTTGACCACAGCTCAACTCATGGAAGTTATGACAGGGAACTAAAGTAACAAACGGCGTTTTTTTTTAAATTGTCGTTCTTTTAATAATTATATGTAATACTTTATAACATAATTACACGTTACATTTACAATAATAATTCTCAAGATTTCAAACTCTCGTGATAGTCTAAAACAACATAATAGTAAAATTCAAACACAGGTGTGATAAAAAGTGTAATTTTATAACGAAATGCGTTTGGAGCTAAGCTTATTTTATAATATAGGGCAATAAATTACGTAAATATAATTTAGGTAATTAGAATCATTACAAATATACAACAAACACGAAAGTAAGACCTACCTAAAGTATAAAACTTCCCAAAAAAAGTCTATTTCTAAAATAATATTGACACTGCTGCACTAATCACTTGAAACCTCTAGCAGTCGTTAAATCAATTCTTAAAAATTAAGTAAAGCTGTCTGAAATTGTTTTTGACGATGGCAACATTAACACCAATAACAGTGCAATGTTTGATTTAAGTATTGTTTATAATAAAACGTTAACACTAAATAAGAGCACATTATATTCTGGTACCTCGTCTGTCTTTAGAAACGATGTCAAATTGAAAATAGACCCACGAAATACAAAATAAATAACATACATAACAACAACCGAACAATCAGCACTACCATAATATAGTAAAATAATGAATGAGTTTCTGAGCGAAGTTCGCTGTTACAATCTTCACAACTCGAAATTCCGACCCGATTGTATTAAAGTGAACCGAGAAAATCTCAATATAAGAGTTATTTCAGAACGAACGGCGCAGGGCATACTAAAATTATAACAATATAAAGAATATATATACCGGATTATTTGGAAAATACCTACCACGATTATTTTCTTGATTCCATCAAGTCTTCAATTAGCTTCATAACGTAAAATTAATCGAAGTACCTACTTATTATTTTGATTATAGGTGTTTAGATTTGTATAACTTTAAATAATTTTAAAACACTAATTAATTGACCAATATCAATTAAAATCTAAAGGGTGCCATGATTTTTCTATAATCCCCGTACATATTTAACTGTGTATTTTCTTGGACATTTTACATTGTGCGACACTAAAAATTTAATCAGTATTTTTATTACGGTTTATTTTGTAATATTCGAACATTCTGAAATATCTCCCATAGATGATACCAAAGATACGACTTAAACTGGTAAGTAGAACATGCCTTACTTGTCATTGGCGATTACAATGAAACCTGTTGAGTTCCGGAAAACACTTAGCTTAAAAGTGCTCCCATGGAAGAAAACACAGCTTGATGCACAGAATAATTAGAAAAGAAACACACGTTTCTGAGTAAATTAACCTCTACATTGTGACAGATTTGACAGATTGTAGAATCCGTCGTAACTTCAAATTGTAACCAATCGCTATTACTAATACCAGCAGTTACTCGAAAAAGGGGCTGTTTTCTTTTTCAAATAAATTGTCAGTAAACGCAAATTATGTTTGAGACGTGGGGCCGCAGCCCAGAAATGGGTATTTATAGAGTGCTAATTTAATATATTTTTTAACGCAAATGATGTAGTAATAATTAAAAGTCACTGTGCATTGTATGGAATAGTAGTGTTGTAATGCATATTGTTTTTATTAAATTGTTTCAGATGTCCTTCCTTATTCTGATGCGCAAAGAACGCGTGTATTGTAAACATTTTGATAGTTTTTCAACATCATGTTGTATTTCAAGTACACTGTATTCAATACTTAAATAAAAATGTGACATGACAGTCGAATATGTCATGTGTCATAATAAACGAATTTCTGTTTCAACACGTCATGAGTTTACAGTGGCGACAGTTAATCAATTGACACATGATTGATTAATTTCAAAAATAAAGCATTCGGCAGAGAAAAGTCACTATCTTATCTTAGTTAATTACACGTATTAAAAAAATAATAATGCCAAATATCAGTATTTAAAAAAAAATTACGAATAGGTAACATTTTTCTTTCTTCTGATCCATAAAATAAAAAAAGTATGATGTGAAGTTCATTATCATCAACATTGCACATCATTTATTTTTATTTTGTATTTGTTGGACTATATCAGACATTAAAGTCTCTTCAGACAGACAGACAGAAATAAAGTTATGTATTATTAAGTCTTGTAATTTAAAATTTGTGGTAAACTTAAAGCGCTAGATTAAGATCGTTGAATATAAATCGTCTATCATAGGTATCTAGTCATAAACACAATTTTTTCAATTTAAATTCTTTCTTTCCACTGCTTACTAAATTTGCAAGTGAAGTAAAAACAAAGAAATGCAGAAATTAGTTGGATTAGTTAGAAGTACCATTTATGTGTTCAATAGTTGAAAACAAATTTTGATTGTTTGAATAGCATTATCGATAGACGGAATCATCAATCAAGTCACATCTCGGTCATTTATAAAAATAGTTTTTATTCCTCTAACACAGTATATAAAGGGTTGTTTCCAAGACATAATGCACTATAATATATCAACACCTTACAACAACTGATTGGTGAAATCAAGTCTTTTAAACAAGAAACATGATAAAAGATATATATTTACTATGCATTCGCTGTTTAAGTTCTATCAACTATTGATTAGTCCAACATCATAGATTGTCCTATTTATTTGTATCTAAGCATTTTTCTCTCATTCGCGAGCGACTATCGATTCGTTTGTACATTTATTACAAACAATTTGATCTTTTAACTCGGCAGTAAGGCAAATCCACTGCAACTTACAATTGAATCTATAATTTCGTTAAAGAAATAACCTTGACTAACCTAATTTATCCAACTGAAACCAATCTATCAACACTAACTAGCTAGTAATTTATTTACAATAAAAAATTGTGCCTCATTTAGAACATTATTAAATTTGTAACCCACACGGAGCGATATAATACAAAAGTGCCGACACAATATTCACATAAAAGAATACATATCCATTTATACACTTAATAGACTATTTTTGCACTTTCAAATTGCCAGTTCATTGGCTTAAACTCGGAATATCTCAATTTAATTAAGATTTTCATAACCCATATCCACGATCAACGCTTCTAACTAGTTCATATAACTAACGCGATCTATATTTACAATGTTAAGAGAAGGAAGAGATATTGTTACAAAATGATGAGGTACAACAACCATGTGCAAAAGCCTATCGAAACAAATCTTTCTTTATTACAAATATCTAGACTATTACTAAAAAATGGTATCAATATACACAATTTTTTTTTCCGGTTCATATTTACAAGTCATATCACAACATGGAGTAAATCTGATGAAGTGCCTCAATATTATTAACTAAACCGGATATCTACTTTGGGTGTCCTATACAAAACTATGTAAACTACCTGGGGTAAATTTTGTTCATAGTTAGCTACACAATTTTATCAGTAAAGTACTTGACTGACACATACAGTTTAGGAATATTTTGTAAAAAACTACAAGGTTTTCTCTGCATTTCTATACATACATGCAATTATTTGATATTATGTCCCTGTAAAGTTTATACCCCCAATTTTAGTGATATCCATCGACTTCCATTGATGAAGACATTCTATCGGAACTTGAAGAACTGCAGTTCATACTGTAGTTCAGATTACTAAGGGACATATCTTGAGGCACATCGGAAGGCGAAGTCTGATAGTAATTACTTGCGTAAGTCTTAGCAGTGTATGCAGCTGAAGACTGGGCTTGCATGTGAACACCAACTTGTGTACTCTCTTTGTCACTGGCCTCCATAAACTCTATAATCCTCTGCGTCGCCTTGACGTGAGCGACAATTGCAGCTTCGGCCTGAAAAAAAATAACATTGATAATCATTTATTTGTGGAATATAGGTATTTTACAGATGTAAATTATACATTGATTTGCTATGTTGTGCTACTCTATTCAACAGAGTATGCAAATATTTAAATGTTCCCTACAAAGATCCCTGTCATTTTAATCATTAATATTAAACATGTCAAAAAATAATAGATTGATATTAAAATGTCAATATTAGAAAACAGAAGTCAATTGATAAATAAAATTAACAGAAGTATTGGTCCATCAAAAATTCATTAACATTATAATAACATTTTCGAGTCAATATATTGCGCAACATTTTTTTTTTAACGTATTTGATTCCTTTATTCGGAAACATTGCTGAGTTATTTTTTACAAACATTGCACTCTCAAATATGTACAATGACGGCAATGTCAATATTATAAAGATTATTTCCAACAAAGACAAATTTCCGCTAATACAGAAATAAACAATTCATCTTCTGCATCCTTTCTTAGAAATAAAGTCTTCTTCATCATGATCAGTATATTAATAGTTCACTGCTGAACATACGCCTCTACCAATGGTGGGCTTTGCCATAATCGCTATGCTTGGCACCAGACGCCGGGACGCCTTCCACTCTACTGGCCTTAGTGATCTGTTTTTGGTCTGGTATTATTTAAGATGGTTAGTCCGGCACGCACCAGTATGCCAGCTGCGCGTATCTGGGTACGCGCCGGCGTCTCGCTGCGGGTGTACAGTGTAATATCACGATACTCACGCTGGCAGTGAGCGACAGGAACGTGTAGTACTTGCGCAGCGTGGGCAGCAGCGGCGCGTAGCTAGGCACGCGCTCTCGCACGGCAGTCGCGTGCACCGGTGCAGCGCAGGCCGCGTGACCCAACAGCAGCGCTATGTACGCACATACCATTGTATGCTCCATATGCATTCCTGCTCGTGCTAACACTAAAAAAATGATGATGAAAGATATATTGCAATAAATCGTTAAAAGTGATGTATAAATTGTTTTGTAAAACGCGATTTGGATGTCTAATAAATAAATTTAAATTGTCGTTTAAGAAAATTTTAGTAGCAAGTATTAATTTGTAACTCCAAAAGATTTCTTCCATCGTCATTAACCTGTTCTAGTAAGGAATTTTTGTGTTTAATTACTTCAAAAGAACTTTGATTTAATATTCCACCTAGTGTTTAACGGTAATAAGATGCAAGATAGTAGTCACATTATGCATGAAGACACCTTACCAAAAGGACTACATTATTATTTATCCTTGCTGTTTCTTGTGCTGATATTTTACTAAAAAAAACAAGTCAATAGAAGAATACTTAGCTTATTATTATAACTGAGTATATTTCCAGGTTGGTATTTTACTTTAAGAGTGCGAGAGATAGAGCTATTGTTTTATTCTCAAGTTTATCTAGTAATTTTTTTTAACGCAATTTTATTGAATTTTGAGGAAGCAGTTTATTCAGTGTGGCGTTCGTGCATTGGTATTAGCTACTCAATAACAGATGAAACTACTACACATCATTAACATGACGCCAGGTATCGTGCTAACCAAAGAGGGTCGTAAAAAGTACGCATCTAAACCTTTGAGAATACGTCGATTTCGTAGAAGCGCGGAACACACTCATCGGTCAGTTGTTTAATATATGTCACACCATACAAGTGGCGTAAAAAATGAGATGAAAAATTTCTTGTTTGTGTTTTCTTTAATACTCACTGGTAATGATAGAGAGAGGAGTACACATATACAAGTTGAGAGATCAGTGTAAATATGTTTGTGTTTTTATTCTTAAGGAACACAACAGAGATGTTAGTCACAAATTTAACATATGTGGACAACTTTTGGCTTCTCTAAATTTTTATCTGAATCAATCTCATCCTAAACATATTTAAGATGGCAGGAGTATTCATGAAGTTATTTATAGCCCCACTCCAGACCAGGCGTGCGTCAGTTCGACGCTCCACGACTGCACAAAATTAGTCAGACTAACACTGCATTCCTTTACATGTTATAAATTAATTTACATTGTTGCAACATGCTCTTGCGAGTACTTTCTTTGATTATTTACGTGCACTTACTAACCAGTACGTCCTGATACTTGTTTATTATATGTGTTGTCTTTTCAATAATTTATTTATCTGAACATATACATTGATTTTGATTTTCAAATTCGATAATACATAATATGTACAAAATATGTCATTGCACAAATACCTTCAATAAGAAGAATTTACCTTTGTCTTTTTGTGTATGCCTAAAAGTTCCACCTAAATTTAACTAACTAACAGGATAAAATCCATAAACAATAGTTTCTTTTATAACATTGATTTTATTACATTATGTCTATGCTTCAGAATATATTTTGTAACTTTGTAATAACGTAAATACTCCTAATAAAGTCACAGGGTCATGTCTCATTATTAATTATATTCATATCTACTTACATTTAGCTACTGTCTCATCAATATCATCTTGTGATTGTTTCTTCTTATCCTTCTCGTCGTCCGTTTCTTTCTCGCCGTCTAATAACGCATCAGTGTTTTCTTCAGCTCGCCTGCGAAATATTAAGCGAGTGCTTAGAGCAAAGGTACGGGAATAAGATTTTTCATATTTGATATGTAAAAAGTTGCAGTAAAATCTCTTGGGTTTTACTGTTTGTATCTGGCTGATTTGATATCATTAAATAGATGACAAGATCGACATCTTAGTCGTTACGACGTAGGTGAACAGCTAGGGGTTTAACACAAAACAGTTTTGATCCATTTGAAAAACGTCTGGATATACACAAAAGCTCGGTTCCACACAAGCTTACTCTTTCAATGAAACCTTATGAATCGTGTACTTATTTGCGATTCTCTATTCAAACGTAATTAAAACGAACCGTTTTTGAATAGATTGTTCACTGGTTATGACAAGTGGATTACCTACGACAAAAACGTGGGAACATGGTCAAAGGGCAGTCAAGCTCCACACACTATAGCGAAACCCGGATTAACTTGCAATAAGGTGATGCTGTGTGTATGGTGGGATTGGAAGGGTATCGTTCATTATGAGCTTTTACCGCCGGGAAAAACCATCGATTCGAATCTCTACTGCCGACAGTTGATGAGACTCAAGCAATGAATTGAGAAAAAACGGCCGGTATTGATCAACAGAAAGGGTGAGATTTTTCATCATGATAACGCCAGGCCACACACACACATCTGTAGCCAGCAAATATTGAGAGAACTTCTTTGGAAAGGGTTAATGCATCCACCATATAGCTTTCACCTTGCATCCTCAGTTTTTACCTGATTCGGTCTTTTCAGAATACTTTAAGAAGTGTTAGGTTCACATCAAGAGAGGACTGTCAATACTACATGTCGCAGTTTTTTGATCAGAAGTCCTAAAACTTCTACAGCAATGGGATTATACCTCTAACCTACCTACAAAATGCCTACCAGTTATAAAACAAAATGGCACATATATATTCTAATTAAATGTATATAAACTATGATTAAAAATGTCTTGATGATGTATACAACATACAACAAAACTTTTCCCTGGGCTATTATATTTAATTTCACCTGCACATCTTGTCATCATTCCTTATCATAATTATACGTAATGGGGCTATATAAACTATTTACTTAAATTACTTTTACTAATATCTTCTATAAATCTCTTAAAGTTTTATCACATGTTCTGTGATACAACAACAAAAACTTCTATCATCAGGTAATTACTCAACATATATTAATTACCTGACAATAATGGTAACATTTTGAAAGAATGCGGTGCATAAGACAGTCGATGGTGTCCTTGTTACGTGTTAACCGCCTGTAAAGAATCCTCTGCAGAACATAGAACTCTCCTATAAGGAAGTGTTTTGCCACAATCGCTACACTCAGCAAGCGGATTGGTGGTCATAATACCAGACACCTCGCACCTTACACCGCCTGTCGACGCCGTCTGTCTAAAGACGCCGAGGACGACGGCGTCTTTAGACAGAATCGCTAGTCAAACTGATGTAACTCAAGATATACTTATAATTACACGATAAAATTATTTTAAATAAAGTTTTACCCTAAAATATCCAGAGGTAACTTTTTTGATGTTGTGTTGTTGTGTTGTCCTTTCCTAATGAGGGCATTATTTCTACAAATTGTTTTTTTTTAGTTTTACTACCAAAACTTTGTTTTCGAAAAACCATAATTCAGTATGTAACCTTATTGAGATTTTCAGTTACCTGGCCAGCTCCTCTCGCTTGTAGAAAAGATCGACAATGAGGTCCAACGCAGATATACTTCTAGATATAATATCTTGCTCATTATCTACACGTATGCGCACGCACAATAGTCTTTGTGTATTACTCTCGTTGTTTTGCACTAGATTTATTAATAGAAGTAGCACCTGCGAAAATAACAGATTTCATTTAATAAATGAAAGCCTTAGAAAAAGAATAATATTGGCAGGTTTTTGTAACAGAATTAGATATAAAGACAAGTCGATTTCCTTTTTAAAAGAAGGTAAGACAAATAACGATTACATTTATGTTAACTAACATCCACATTCATGAGAAATAGCTGTATCAGTAGAGAATTACAAAGAGGCATTTCTCAAAGTGTTTATATGGGTTTTTGTATCCCTTTGTACATTTACTATAGTTATAGTAGACTTCATAGTAATATTTAAGTAATGAATTAAATTTAATTTTTTTAATATAAATATAGGTATAGAAACCACTTACGCAAACACTAAATTCAAAGTTTTTGCTGTCAGGTATAAAGTTCCCTTGATTGTTCAACATAACTAAGCAAATCTCCATAATTGATGGCTGTTCTCCCACAACTTGAGCTCCAATTGACGCTGAGGAAAATAACACATAGCAACAGTTAATATGTACTAATAATAAGTTATGTTTCATTCGAATATCCTTAACATATAACAACTAGGAAAAAGTCTCTAATCAAAAAGATATACCACTAAAGCTGATGGATATGCATTGAGTTGTTCTTAAGAGTACAAATATAGTTTCAGAACATTGCTTTCATTAATTAGAGTAATTATCCTTTAAATCATCTGTTAGCATTCTTAGTTAAAGTTTAATTTTTTTTTTTTTATTTTGTTTGAAATCCATCAATTTATTTGTGTTGGGGGATGGCTAGGCTTGGAATCTAGGAACCATAATGTACATTTTCCGACGGGGTTAAGAATTTGAATGTTGAATATGTAGATGACAAAAGTTTCAACTGTTATATTATATATACAGAGGTATATTTTTATACGTGGTAGAGCCAAGCAGCGGCTTTTGCTGCTGCTCGAATAGGCCCGCTCGACCGGGTTGGTACCACAGCCCGCAGAATACCAGTGTGAAGTAGAGGCATCTAATACTTCTGCGTTCCGTTCGGTGAGTGAGGTATCCGGATCCGGGCGACTTCTCCTCCCCTCCTCATCCTCATCCTCCCTCCCTTCCCTCATCTCCCAAAAACCCTAAAAAGCCAGCAACGCACCTGCAGAACATCTGGTGATGCAGATGTACGTGGGCGACGGTAATCACTTACTATCAGGTGAACCACGTGCTTGTTTGCTGCCTTTCTCATATAAAAATAATACTACGGGCGCAGAACGGCGTCAGGCCGATATGCTATTAATTAAATAAGGATCAAAAGAGAAAACAAACAAGACTTTTCTATACACAGCAGTAGTAGCTTGTTAATGTCTCCAATGAGAATTGTTAATGTCTCCAATGAGAATTGTTAATGACATCAATATGTACAAAGGTCTCTTCTCAATATTTGAGAATATTTTGGAGCCGGTAAGAGACTATCACGCTGCTCTGGTGCGGGTTGGGGCACTTTATGTGTCCCCGAAATATTTCTCAAACATGCAAGTTTACTCTCGATGAAATTATGTGGTAAATTAAGCACTTAAAGTTTGAATCAACAATTTTAGAGGTGTTGGCACCGCGAATCGTTTGCCGTGTTTCCATAAAAAAAAATCGAACCACTCTTATGATATCGCATCCAAGATCGACGACAGCGCAAGCCGTCGTCGCGTCGCGTTTTATGAGTGTAGAGAACCAGTACAATAACAGGTTGCGATGTCTATATTAGTCTAATGCATGTATTAGTATTATGCATGAAACAAAGGAGTTAATTTGAAAGTGTTCATGGTCTGCAGTAACCACTTACCATTAGGTGGATTGTAAGCTTGCTTATCATTATCAAACGTTATAAAAAAAGTCACGATAAACGAGTGCATACGAGATCTAAGAGTTCAGGAAGCAAATTTCGATAAACATGTGGCGGGCTCATATAAACTCGCTGATCTGTGACGTTGTTCTAAATGAACTCTAGTGTGAAGTGGGGTGAAATTACTAAAATAAATGTCTAGATGTCAGACCACTCCAATATTGCGTATTAAATAGATTAAGACAAAGCAATCCCCGCGTTTCTTGTATTCGCTTATAGCTTTCAGAATTTCAATGCGGTTTTCACCATAATTTAGAACATTTTATGAGGAAGGTTTATATAGAAAACAGAATCCGTCTGATTACTATACTTTGCATAAATCTATTATTTAAAAGATGTTATATAAAATTGCTTTGCTCAATTCCGCAGGAAAAACCAAAAAAGGCACATATTAACAAGTCCGAAGAGAAGAAGAGCCCCTTCCTCTTTCTCACAAATGCGTGCACTACGCCGCGAAGGCATATTGAATGTGGTGACGGTTCGTGGAGTAAAGGAAGTGGCCGCTAGAATTGTTTATTAAAAAATGCGTTGACCTACCGGCGCTCCCGAAGCAGTGCGAGAGGTTGACGAGCACCTTGAGAGCGGGCAGCGCGGCGTCAAGCAGAGGCACGCCGTGCGCGTGCTGGGCAGGCTGAGCGCGCGCCTCGCACACGCAGCGCCGCAGCAGCGCTGCCAGTGTGCGCGCGCCGCCCAGCGGCGACCCCGCCAGGTACACCTGGTTGTCCTCGTTCTGCTGCGTCACCTGCGCAACACCACCGACACTCATTGCAAATCGAATAACTCCTCGCCTGTCGATCTCTATCTAGTTACGTACTAGATGAGGAATTGCATGTAACTACGAGTTGCGGTTCCGGAATCGCAACTCAGTCTTCTTCTTGCCACACTTCGTGCCAAGGAGTTTTTTATTGTTCTTCCCCATTCAAGCTTGTTTACAACGATGCTATTATTGGAATATATATTGGATTATATACTAATGAATGATAATGATTACATATATAATAATAATTATATATTTAATTTAATTACTGCAAAATTTGACAATACAAATTAATTACAGGGCACACAACCTAACAAAATATATGAGCCGTTTATATACTACGTGAGCTAGATACTAGATGGTGTTAGTTAAGCGGACAAAATTTCGAATATATTGTTTCTATGAATATTATCATCTACCGGTACAATACTATATGTCAAAATTAAAACCCATAATTGTTTAGCCTAAAATAATTGTTTCATGTCAACTTCTTTGTCCAAAATTAGGCAATAAAAGAATTAGACATACACAACTTTTATATACACTCTCTGCCATGCACAAAAGTTCTAAAACATGGCTTTGAAGATTTTATCTTCCTTATGTTGTCTAATCGGTATTCCAAAAGGTGTTAGCAACAAACACATCATGAACACTGTCTTCAGCTAAAATGAGCTAATATTGCTTGGTTTTTCTTGCCTCCTTTCGTGCGCGGAATCGGTTTCAAAGCGTTAGATTCGATTAAAGGCAAAACGAATTTATTATAATCATGTGGTAGCAAGATAATCTAGCACCTCATCTCATAGCATGAGTGTTGCAATAGTGACTATGAAAAAGGTTAAAAAATAATTAAAATAACCAAAATTCCAGACCGAAAATATACAAATTGATGACAGAGATTAAGATTCAAAGTCACCAATCCTCCTACTAAGTGTGTTAATTACGATAATCATCTCTTTAAGGACAGGCATATATTCTAGTTTCTATTTGTAACTATAAGTATAGAATATAAAAGTTTAAAATTACTTACATTTTCCAACACCCTCATACATCTATCAGCTTTTCTCAGGACATCCACTTCAGCACTTGTCCATGTGCTAGCAGGAGCCTCCAACCTACTAGCGCAGTCCTGAATGGTGCGTACGATGTGATCCACGCCACCTAGCACTCGCAACTCTTCTTTAAACCATTCACCAGCCCGTTTTGATGTAAGCGACAGTAAAGTTTCCATTGCTAAATGACCCACCTGCAAAGATTTAAAATTATAAATTAATTTCAAGTTACAATTACTTGTTTCAAGGTAGGCAAAAGGCTCCTGAAATATCTGTGGGGGTTTTGTAACCGCTAACGGCCGCCACGCTGCTCCAGTGCGTCCACGTCATCGATTTTGACATTTTTTATTACTTCTCTGAAGCATTCTAAGAATTTAAATTTATTGTATTCCATATTTTGTATTTTATTTTATGTTTTGGGTAATTATCTGAAATTATGGGAATTAACAACTCAATGAAATAATCTTACAGTAATGTTTTCCAAGTCCAAATGTGTTGCTTTTCCTTGACTCTTTATTTCAGCACATAGTTCCCGTACTCTTTCTTGCGTCTTCGCAAGTTGTGCTGACGTCAGACCACAATCATCAAGGGCATTTCTAAATACAATGAACAATTGGCAAGTTAAATAAATATTGTTTTCTTAATGTAAATCTTAATATTCTTAATGCATTACATAGCAGTGCAAGTACAATAATAAGAAATTAAGTAGCAATCAAAATAATAAGAAATTAAATTTCGACCTGATCACTAGCATCATGGCACGACTGCAATGTGGCCATGAGGTCTATAAATGTGCATTTGTTTAATGATCGTTATTTTGTAACAATAATGAGGAAAACCTTCATTAGTAATAGGCTGCCATTTAATTAGCTATGTATACATTATTTCATAATATACTTACTTGTGAGAAGCATCAGATTCCAGGAGATTCAACATAAGTTCAAGTGACTCTCTGTCCAAATCCATATTTAGACGATCTTGGGAGAGAACAAACATGACTGTTGCTGTACACAGTCCCAAGCTCTGAAAAAAAAGACAAAATATTCTCAAAAATTTTAAGTCACAGACCATATCTATATTTATTTATTTAAAAAGGTCTACCGACATTTTTACAATTTTACATACACCAATATGAAGTTATAGCTAGTATAATAGTAATTATACAATTATAAGGATTTATAATGTTATAATATAAATGTTGGCTCCGATCTTAACAGTGTTCAACCTTCATATTATAGCTCAAATATAGGAGTATGTTTTGTGTTATTTGATCGGCAATCATTCGATCGTACTATTATATTGGCACTACTATATTGGCCCCACAATATCCCAACCCATCTCATCTCGTGGGTATCGTAAAGGACGACTTAGAGAAATTTCATACGAATTTCACATCCGAAAGATGTTGAAATCACCATGTTATAAATTCCAAACTTAAAAGCACGGAGTGGCAGCAGTATCTAAGATAAGTATTTCATTCAGCGATTGACCACAAAAAATAAAATCCTTCCATTGGTTGAAGACTTAGTCCAGTAATGGGCTATTGACAGGAAAAGAATAGAACATGTTTAGGAAAAGAGCCAGAAGTTGTCACGTTCACAGGATATCCTACAATCTCGTAATTGTTAGTGCAAATGGGAGTGATTACTTGTCACACTTGAATATTGAATTATGAATGCATTATATTTAAAATTTAATTTTATTCCGTCATTCATCCGTATTACGCCAAAAGTGTGGACTAGAAGCGTGGTTGTCCTATTTTTCTAGAAATAATTAATAACAGTCTATTGAAAAACTATAGACCAATATCTCTTCTAAGCCGTGTTTACGTACTGTAAACAGACTTGACGACTGCCAGCCTCCCGCAGAAGTCGGCTTCCGAAAACCATAAATCACATACATACGCATCGCCATTTTACAGAAGGCCGAAGAGTACAGTTTACCATTATGTCTGGCGTATGTGAAAGCATTCATTGCATGCACTGCATTCAGTCGATATTTAGGCGTTACTGCAGTGCCTTCAGTGGTGCCAGATAGACTTACGGTATATCGAAGTACTGAGGTGTTTCTACAATGAGGCTACGATTTCTATTCGAGTAAAGCACTAGAACAAAACCAACCCAATTGTAGAAAGGTGTAAGACAGGGTATGTTACATCCCCGAGACTCTTTAATGCAGGGGATTGGAAAATGTTTTTAAGACGCTGAACTGGAAAGGATACGGTATCAACATTAATGGCATCTCATCACATCACTCACCTTCGATTTGTCGACGACATAGGTCTTATGGCAGGATAGCTGGAGGAGCTAGGCACTATAATCAATGACCTCAATACTAATAAATAGGGGAGACACCCCAACAGGTTTTGTCTTAAAAGGAACATCCACTAGACGAAAATCATATCTAATGTCCATGTCACACAAATACCAGGTGAGCGTAGTGTACCCAAAACACTACGCTCGAAGTTGTCGACGAGTACTTATACCTGGGACAAATTGTCCTATTAGGTAAGTCCAACTTCGACCCACAGGTCAACCGACGAATCCAACTCGGCTGGGCACGGGAGACTGCGTCACATCATCTAGTCAAGTATAGCTCATAATCTTAAAAAACAAAGTATACAACCAGTGCGGTCCTTCACTGCAGGCCATAGCAGGATGCTCAAAGTTGCTCAGAGGTCTATGGAAAGGGCTATGCACGGTGATTCTCTGTGAGATAGAATCTGCAACGACGATATTCGCAGCAGAACAAGGATAACCTACATAGCCGTGGGGATCAGCAAGCTGAAGTGGCAGTGGACTGGTCTCATAGCATGCAGCACTGACAAGCATTTAGGGACGAAAGGTTCTCAAGTTGCAACCACATACAGGCAAATGCCGTGTAACTGTGATTTCTGGAAAGCTTTGTGGGAGGCCTGTGTTCAGCAGTGGACTTATGACTTAATTCGAAACTTTGTCAATACTAAGTAGTAAGAATTCTGTATATTTACTAAAATATAATATTTTTGCATAAACTTACTGGATCGTTGGTGGCGTCGTGGAGCGCGCTAAAGAACTTCTGCACAGTGCCATGTGCCCGCAAATGCATTCGAAAGGCAGGCGCCGTACACTTGCTTGCTAACGTGATAGCTGATAGGCATCGTGTTGACATTGGATTATTATCCTAAGTAAAGAGAAGAAACAATTATAAACATTTTGTATCGTTTGTTTGTTTAAGTATTTTGTAAAGTTCTACGGTATGGTACGACATGCATTATAAAATCAACTAGGGCCATATGTTATGACGGGCTGGTATCCGCAACTCCACGACTGTGCGCGTATTTTGCGTGTTACCATAGGTCCATAATAATTGAAGAGATCTGAAATTACAACCATGTATATGTCATAGTGATATTGTCAAAGCAGTGATATTGTGAATTCACTAGTGGTATTATAATTACATTGAGTTTAGTCAATTGTTTACATTTTATTCAATATCATGGGCAATATCAGTCACATTGTCATTTCACTGACCTAAATCTTTGACAATAACCTTGCAACACATACACAGTAAAAAAACATTAACTTTTTCTTTATAGTAGTACTTTTCTGGAAGAATAATAAAAATAGTTAAAAAATACTACTACTAATAAATATTGTAATCTCCACTACAAAATGGCAGAATTTTGGCGTGCACTTGATCAATGTAACATGATGCATTCAAGTGATGGTAAAGGTAAATATATTTGAACAGTAAGGAAATCGAAAATTAAGTGAATAAATACATACCTGCAATGCATCCAATAGGTATTCCACATCATCATTAAACTCCTGGAATTCTCCAATTTCTTGAATTTGGTGGGCTTTCTTCACATTTCTCACAACTGTGTAGTACTTTAAAAAAAAATTAAATGATTCATGAGTACCTCGGTAACATTATCACATTGACCAAAAATTTAAAACTATATAAGAAATATGATATGTAAAAACTTTTTCTCCAAATACTAACCTCTTCTGGTCATTAAACTTTAAACTTAAGACTTAAAATCAATGATAAACAAAGCACTTGCAACAAATTGATAGCGGAAATTACATTTGAAATGCAAAAACCCACAGAATATAGACTTCATAGTGACATCACTTGTGCAAGGGTACTGGCACTGCAAACTGTAGGACCATCACATAAGTGAAAAAAATTTGTATGTACCAGCTTGTTGATCCTTTATTGAAAAACTGTTCAGCAGAGGATCAGGCTATGATCAGGAATGGTAATGAATGAATGTATAAGATATGGTCTCTCAAAAAAGGTATTGACTTACTACAATAACATAAAAAAATGTCATAAACAATGACAAACCAATACTCTTGATCAACAGATTGATGAGTATGTATGTATGAAAGTACAACAGTAAAGAGCAGTATACAGTTAAAAGCTTGAGATTTTAAAATACTTTTGAGGCCAAATACAATTTTAGTATACATACCTCCTTAGCTTCTTTTGCACACCGCACACTAGTATAAGGCACACCAGGTTCCTTAGAATCCACATCAGTTATTATTGGGTCTGGAGACCTATACCTTGTAACTCTTGTTAATTCTTCAGGTACTTCTGTGGCAGGATTTACTGCCCCTGTATTCTCTGGCTGTTCAGGTCTTGGAGTCTCATTTCCTTTCTGAAACAATGTAAAACATTTTAAAAATGAATATTATTTGAAATGAAATTAGGAAATATGAAGTAGATAATAGAAATATAGTTTTTCTACAAATATATAAACAACATAAGTAGCTCGGGGGTCAGGCACACTTATGTTTCATAATATTTGGACAGGGTGGTTTTCATGGAAAATTGTTAATTACAATTACAAGTGTTGAATTTACCACATGCTTGGTAGTGAAGGAAATATGAGGAAACCTAAATGATTGAGAAACAACAAAAAAATATTTTGAGCACCTGGAATAGCATTGTTGACTATCTAGTTTTATATTTAATTGTATGTAAAAATTTTGAAGCATAACATGTTTACATATGCATTTGAAGTCTAGTGCAATTTTTTATTAATTCGAAACTCTTTACTTTAATTATAAAATGCAAACTAATTTAAACTTAAATCTATTAAATTTTTGGGTTCCAGAGAACTTTTAAAGCTAATATTTAAAGCTAACCTATATTACCTAATATATAAATTCTAATACTGTAATTCTACAATACTATAGTTATACTCACATCATTTGCCCATTGATGTCTGTATAGATGACGTCTTTTTCTTGCTGGTAGCGGAGAAGGATCATCATTAACCAGAGATTTGCTTTTGAATATTGAGCCTTTTTTCTTAGTAATTACCAACTTAACACTAGGTTTGTCATCCATCAGATCATGGGTTTCATTTATTCTTACAGGAGTCTTGAAATGTTCTTCAGTTTGAATTCTTTGTGATTCCTCTTCTGAATATTCATTAGGACAACTATTATAAGCAGAATCTGATGAATGAGTCTGTGTATTTAATTGAGCTTCATTTATATCAAATACTTGAGAAGGTATTACTTGATTTTCTAGTGGACTCTTAGATTGAGTTTCTGAATCAGCTTCCTTCTCTTCTTGGTTTTCTATTTGTATGTGAGGTGGGAGATGAGATTCTTCTTGATTCTCTTCTTCAGTTTCTGATAGATCCTTCATCTGTTTATCTATTGACTCATCTATTAGATGCTCATCCGGTTGCTCTAGTGCTTTATCCTCAGGTGTTAATGTATAATTTCCATCAACCTGTGCTAATCCTTTATTATGTTGCAAAGCTTCTGTATTGTTTGTATTTACTGGTTTCTGCTTATTTCTCTGTTTTTTATTTGATTTTATTTTTTGGGAGTCACTTATAGATTTAGGTTTATCAATGTCACAGGAGAGTATATCAATTAAGTCATTATTTTCCACATGAGATTCAGTGTCTTTATCAATTCCTGATTGAACCTCATTTTCAGTGTCATCAGCAGTTGCTACAACTTCAAGCTTCCTTTTACTCTTTCTTACTTCTTTTTTAATATCACTAACAGTCTTTGTTCCATGTTTGTTTACAGCTTTAGATGTTAATGCATCTAAATAGTCATCATTTTCACTGTAGTTTATGTTTGGTCTATTCCTTCTTGACCGGCCAGCACCACTCTCAGGTGGTTTTGGTTCTGGTAAAGGACCCTTTGATTCTGATCTGGATCTTGTTGTTGTTGAACTAGAAGAATCAAATTTAACTAACTGTGACTCAATGTCATCAGGTTGTGCTGCATTAACCTTAGATTCTTTTTCATTGTTTTGAACTGGAGAAGCCAAAGTCTTATACAGGTCATATGTATCAACACCTGGTAAGGGAGAAGTAGCTTTTTTCCCCAATTCACCCTCATTGTTTTTATAATGACGTTTATGGGACTTATGATGACCTTCCTTTTTATCCTTTTTCTTTTCTTTCTTACTTTCTTGATTAAGTGATGAACATTTTATAGTTATTTTTAGCCCCTCATGTTTAGGTGAACATATTGTCTCCATTGATGGACTCTTTTTATGATCTAAATCAGAATGTATATCCATAGAAGAATGTCTGTCAGAGCCCGGCGATGTAAAACCTTCATTTGAATCTGTGCTGACTATTCTTGATGTTCCTTTTGATATTCTAAGTACTATAGGTGGAGGTTTACGTTCCTCATTTGCTTCTTTACTGGTTGAAGGGCTTACCACATCAGTTTTAACAGGTACAGGACTTGCAACTAATGGACTAGCTTTAGGAGACTGTATCTTTGGAGGTAATGATTCATACCGAGTAGTCAATTCTGGTATGGGGCTGTTGCTACCATCCTCAGCATAATTGATAACTTTATTACGGTTACGCACTAAATAGCGTTTATTTGGGGGTTGTGAATTTTCACTAGAAGTTTCTTCCTTCCTTGCTGCTTTAGTAGCCACTGCATTTTTTTTTGTTTTAGCCTTCTCTGAATTACGACGTGGCAATTCTGGTGAGGAAGAATCTCTATTATATCTGCTCTTCTTCGTTGTTTTCTTTTCCTTACTATTCAGTGGTGGGTGTTCTGGAGATAGCGGTGGGACTCCCACTAAAGGTGCATAGGCAATCTGAGGAACTGGAGGATAAGGCTCAGCATTCCGAGATTTAAAGAACTTTTTTGGCTTTGGCGGAGGTTGCTCTGTGTCTACAGCTGGAACTGTCAATGGACTATTTTGATCTTGTACTGGTTTTTTTTGAAGGCTGCTTGCATATGCTGAAACCCATTATAACAATTATTAGCCATATATTTTGTATAGCATCAGGTAATATAATCACATAAAAAAAAACAAATTCCAATAAGAGTTGTTACTTTAAATTATTAATATAGGTGGTTGATAGTAAATCGAATGCGTTGTTTTCGTAAATATAAATATAAACACTTCAAGGATAAGCAATTGACTCACCGTACGGAGCACTCCTGATCGAAGTGAAGCTAGTGATACCCCACTTGCCCACGGTTCCCGCGGAACGCGCCGCTGAGGGGCAATTACTGTTTTCTCTAAATAGAGCACTATCCAGCGGCACGGCCACGCTGCCGCCTCGGCCTCTAGACCAGCGTGACATTCTAATAATTTCATGAAAAACGTTGACACCTGTGCTGTCTCGGTTACAATCACTTCTCCAATTGTCAAATGAGGAAGCAGCACATGTTGCGGTAACATACGTAATTTAGTTCAACAATAAGTCAATATTATTATTAATAAGTTACTACACTTAAATGTCATACATTCGGTTTTACTATTGAAATGAAAACACAATCCATAAAGATAACACACCCGCCATTTTTACAGGAGCTATGTACTTTTCCCACCGACGCATACGAATGTATAATTCACTGTCGAACGTCTCACTTTAATATAACTTTCATTGCAATTACCAGTTTCCTTTGAACTTTTGAGGTAGTTATTTAATGTTGACTGAAACATTAATAATGACAAATAAGACACAAACTGCGATGTTGTCATCTCATAACAGTAGCAGCGCCATATTGGCAAAGCAAAACATGGAGAAATGTTAGCCAATCGGAGCGCAGTTAACCATAGAGAACAATTTTACCAATAAACAAAATAAATTTAGCTATTGAATGTAGAATTCTAGATTAACACAGATAATATCAAAAAACGTTAAATACGACATAATTTTTCCGTTTTCGAGGTTCCATTGATTGAGTTACACGTATTTGTGTAAATTTTAAATCTCTTAAATAATTTAGTACTGTGTTTCTTAAAATTTCTTATGGATTATGAAACTTCTTAAAAACACAGAATAAGAAATTATAGTACTACTTATAATATAGATCCCCGCAGATGAGTAAGGAATGTAATAGAGACATCACCGAGTAAAACCATAGACATATAGTAAAATAACAGCAAACACAACATCTTTTCAATGTGGTTACATAATCTATCCAATACTATTATTTTTCATGTTCATATATATTCACTATTACAATCACAATTCATGACCTGTGCCTTTTTGAAGTTATACTTCTTTTGGCGCGTTTGGGAAAAATTATGAGAGTGAATTTATACGATGCGCGCGGACACCGACATCTAAAAATAACAGGATGAAGTTGGTTTCACATCTTCTCAATAAAATCATTCGTAAATATATAAATATTTGTAACTTTTAATTATATATGGACGTGAATGATGATGAATGATGATGTATTATGAGTATTCGTGATAAAGTGGTCTATCCATTATAAACTTTTGTTTTTATTCTCAATTTTAAATGTACATGTTTGAGGTTAATTGTCGGTAAGTACTCTTTTTATTTTTTTACATTATACACTTTTAATAAAAAACTTATTTATTATATTTCTTTTTATTAAAATAAAATATTTTTCTTCTATCATTTTATGGTTTTTGCTACTTTAAAGTTTTTTTCTTACGACAAAGTATAATTTCTAACGAGTGTACATAAGTACCCACACTCTTTTTTTTCAAGTCGTCATTCTATGCAGCTTAATAAGCTGCATGACGTTGAATTGCAAGTAATACTTGATTGTAGGAAAAGCATTATCTTTAGTGTAGGAAAAATGATTGTCAATATTAAAATAAAATGGTTAATGTAGTGTGAAAATGTAAAATACCAATATATAATATACCTACTCTTTGATCAGGACTACTGGCACCAAAGTTTGTAAAATATGCAGTCCTGTGATTTATGTCTTGAAATCATATTTATTGTCAGTAAAATGTACGAGAGACTATGTCAAACTTTAATGGTAGGAGCCTCAAATTAAGTATTGATAGACGTAGCACTTCTATAACCACTTATATATAACACCTGCGTCCTTGAAACCTATGAAGCTGTAAAAGCCAAAATGGCTAACAGCAATATCTTCATCGAATACATATGTTACCACTTTAGTACCTCATAATCATCATCATCATCATCATTTCAGCCTATCAGAAGTCCACTGCTGAACATAGGCCTCCCCCAAAGATTGCCACGAAGCTCGGTCCTGAGCCACCTGCATCCATCGACTTCCCGCAACACTGCGCAGGTCGTCACTCCATCTTGTGGGGGGTCGTCCTACACTACGTTTGCCTGTACGTGGCTGCCACTCGAGAACCTTTTTTCCCCAACGGTTGTTAGTTCTGCGAGCTATGTGGCCGGCCCATTGCCACTTCAGCTTGCTGATCTTTACGGCTATGTCGGTTACCTGCTGCGGATATCATCGTTGCAGACTCTATCACACAGAGAAACACCGAGCATAGCCCTTTCCATAGCGTGCTGAGCAACTTTGAGCTTCCTCATACGGGCTGCAGTGAAGGACCAAGTCTCGGATCCGTATGTCATCACTGGCAACACGCACAGGTTGTATACTTTTGTCTTGAGGCTTTGCGGTATACTCGACGAGAAGATATGACGTAGTTTCCCGAACGCAGCCCAGCCGAGTTGGATTCGTCGATTGACCTCTGAGTCGAAGTTGGACTTACCTAATCGGACAATTTGTCCCAGGTATACGTACTCGACTACAACTTCGAGCCTATTGTTCCCAACAACAACCGGTATTGGTGTGACATGGACGTTTGACATGAACTTCGTCTTGTCCATGTTCATCTTAAGACCAACCTGTTGGGAGAAGTTATTGAGGTCATTGATTATTGTACTAAGCTCCTCCAGCGATCCTGCCATAAGAACAATGTCGTCGGCAAATCGAAGGTGAGTGATGTATTCACCATTGATGTTGATACCGTATCCTTTCCAGTTCAGCTGCTTGAAAACATTTTCCAATGCAGCGGTGAAGAGTTTCGGGGATATGACATCACCCTGTCTTACACCTTTCTGCAGTTGGATTGGTTTCGTACTCTGATTCTGTACTCGGATAGACATCGTAGCCTCATTGTACAAACACCTCAGCACTTCGATATACCGAGAGTCTATCTGGCACCGCTGGAAAGACTGTAGCACCGCCCAAATTTCGACTGAATCGAAGGCTTTCTCATAGTCCACATACGCCAGACATAATGGCAAGTTGTACTCCTCGGCCTTCTGTACAATCTGGCGAAGAGTATGTATGTGGTCTATGGTACTATAGCCTTTTCGGAATCCGGCTTGTTCGGGAGGCTGGAAGTCGTCAAGTCTGTTCACTAGACGATTTGAGATGACTCTCGAAAACAGCACGTAGACGCGGCTTAGAAGCGATATCGGTCTATAATTCTTCAAAAGGCAGTTATCCCCTTTCTTGAAGAATAGGACAACCACGCTTCTACTCCACGCTTTCGGCGTAACACCGCCATGAATGACGGAATTAAACAGCTTCTGAAGGACAACAAGTATCGGTTTTACACCCGCTTTCAGAAGCTCAGCTTTAATTCCGTCCTCACCCGGCGCCTTGCCGTTTTTAAGCTGTTTGAGAGCCATCCTAATCACGCTCAGAATGACGTCCGGGATGTTATCGGAGTAATGTCGGATAAGCTTGGCTCTTGGGTCGTTACTCACATCAGTGTGTGGTTTCAACGACGTTGTGTACAGCTGTCCGTAAAATCTCTCGATCTCACTCAAAATCTCGGCTCCAGCGGAAATGACTGCGCCGCTTTCGGTCTTCAGCTTGGTCAGTTGGCTCTTTCCGATAGACAGATCTCTGGCGAAGACTTTGGAGCCTTGGTTCCGCTCTATCGCTTTTTCAATACAGGCTGTATTAAATTTGCGTAAGTCTTGCCTCATACATTTGGAGATCTGTCTATTCAGTTGCCGATACGCTGACGCATCCGTTGTAGACTGCAGCTTTATCTCACGCCTGGCTTTCATGAGTTTAAGAGTGTGATCGGAGAGCTTTTGGGGCTTGTTCCTGCGGCAGGTCCTGCAAAACTTAGCTCCTACCGCATGGACAGTTTCCACTAGCCTGCTATTCGTATCGTCCACTGTAACGCAATCGTCTAGGCACTGAAAGCGATTATGCAATTCCAGCTGAAAGCTCTCGGGGTTCTGGATAAGGGCACGTGGTGGGCGGAGCGTAGACTTCACCAGACGAGACCGCTCGAGCCTAATGTTAAGGTTCAGTGTGCCTCTTACCATTCGGTGATCACTGCCGGTTTTTACCCTAGTGATCACAGAGACATCACTGAACAGCTGACGCTTGGTCGTCATGATGAAGTCGATCTCATTTTTTGTGGTACCGTCCGGGCTCATCCATGTCCACTTCCTGTGGGGCCGCTTCTGGAAATAGGAGTTCATCATAAAGAATCCCTCCTTTGCCATGAAGTCAGCCAGCTGTTGCCCTCTTGGGTTCCGTTGCCCTACTCCAAAGTTCCCCACTATCAGCTCATCGCCTTTTTCGTACCTAGTTTTGCGTTAAAGTCTCCCATCAACACCGTGTAGTGAGTCTTAGAGCAATGCAATGGCTCTTGAAATTTCCTCATACATTGCCTCCACTTCATCATCAGGGTGTGTCGAGGTTGGTGCGTATACCTGTATGACCTTCAGCGAATACCTTTTGGTTATTCTGAGTATAAGGTACGCGACCCTACTCGACACACTTCCGATCTCGATCACGTTGTTGATGAGAGACCTGTGGACTATAAACCCGACACCTCCTTGGGACAGATGGTCACCCTGCCGGTAGTAGAACAAGTTACCGGATTTTAGGATTATAGAGTCCTCTCCCTGTCTTCGGACTTCAGACAACCCTATAATACTCCAGTGTAACTTGCTTACTTCTTCTTCCAGTTCTAGTATCTTCTCGTCGGTCCTCAATGTGCGCGCGTTATATGTTGCCGGGTCCAGTCGTTTGGGTTGGCAGCTAGAAATCAGCCGGTGATTCTTCGCACCCCCTGTCTCGCTGTTACCATGGCTGCCACCATAGCCAGGACTAGCGAGGCCGCCGCGGACTGCGGGCCATTGCTTTCTTCTACCTCTCATCATGGGTTTGCCTTGTTTGAGCGGGTTGGCAACCGCAGTATTTTTTTTTTGTACTAGTGCAGGAAGATACTGCTGCCCATCTCCTAATATAATTTTTTACCATTAGTCGCCTTTTACGACACCCATGGTTAGACAGGGTTGGCGCTATTCTCTACTTCCGACAGCCACACGGAAGCGGAGCCTCATAATCATACAACCAATAAAAGCCAACTAAGGCCGCGCTCCTATATTTTGAGGGCATTAAACCTTTAAATATGGTTCAAAAAATACAGTTAACTACTTAATAAAAACTTTATAACTTTTATTTACATTTCTTAGTAATGTATCAATTAAAAAATTGAAAAATATAATTTTAAAACAAAATAGTTTTGAATTTGCAGTTTTGCGTTTTAAACGGTTTTTAGTTACTAGATACTACTGAAGTTAAACTTGGAAAATCTTTCTCAAGATTCACGTAACTGTATGTCAAAAAACACATTTATTTTATGTTTGGTACCGAAATGTTTTAGAAGTAATGTATTTTTTGCGCTAGCCGTTGTAGATAACAAACATTTGTGTAATGTCAACTTATTTGAGTTTACTACATCTCCAAAGCCATTAAATATTTTTTAACTTTATTTAGAGTAAATTTAAAGAAAAAATTATATTTCTGTTTTTCCATGTTCTATACATATTGTACTTATAATTTCTTTTAATATCATTCCTTCTAAGATTAAGTCGTAATGTTTCTTAATAAAAATACACAAAGTCGATCATATTTTTTTTAAAACAGTTTTCAGACGGAATCTCGCTGAGAATCAACTGAAGCACCACAATGGCGGCAAGTAACTATGTGTGAGTGTGAAGTGGCTTGCCAGATGGAAGAAAATTTTCCATTTCATTAACTAAAAAGAAATAAAAAATAATATGATTCGTTACTTTTTTGGAACGGTCTTCGGAACTCGAATTTTATGGATAGTTGATTTGTAATGTGTGTTGTTTAAAATAGGTATTATATGTACATTTGTAGGAAAATTAATAAAACACATGAAATTTTGTATTACATATTTTTTATTATATGGGACAAATATAAACAACAAAAAGTATTTAAAAAAAATTTGTTGATTTAAAAACGTAATCATATCATAAAATTATAAGTGATTGTAATATTTCTAAATGTTTTTTTACTTACAATCCCTTTTGTTGGTTCAGTTTTTTATAGACCTGCCTTTTACAAATATATCAAATATTAGGTACATAAGTATATACTACAGCAAGAAGTGAGTAGATATTTATAGCTTTTCACCTACCTCATTCGAAGCACTGGATGTATTTCCTTCTTCAGATTGTTGAACTTGTTTACTTGATGACTCATATAAAAACAAAAAAAGGTTAAGTTTTACATAATATATTTTTAAATCAAAATATAATTAGATAATAAATATTGTCTCGCATTATAACTTTTTTGGTACAGCGTACAACACGAAGAAGTCCACCTTTAGTAGTATATAAATCACTCTTCTCGAAATGTATACTGCATATTACACTGGATTTTAATGGAATCCAGCCGCTTTCTTATCTGGACTCTCTTATGATTTGTACCTAATCATTCTTCCATGTATCGTTTGATGATGGAAATCTAAAAATGTTAAAAGTAAAAATACTCTTACATTTAGGCTAATTTGGAAATCTGAGTTATGGCAGGACCGGTCGATATGTTGTTTTGCTCTTAAACTTATTATTTAAATTAATTATTTAAGTGAAAATGCTAATCGCTTTAATTTATCATATAATTAATCAGAAATTATTAATACTTGCTTATAATAATTACTTGCTTAACCTTGATCCCTTTTCTTTTTTTAAATGTATCACTATCCTACACCTCTTATGCGTGTGAATGTTTGCTAGTCGGCTTGTCCATATAGCGAACTGACTTTCTTTGGGGTGCTCACTTTTTAGTTCAGGACACGTTGACTGAACTTTTTTATTACGTCTTTGTTTGCAGCCTTTTAACTGCAGTCTGACAATATATATGAAACATTAATTAGGTGAGACATAATAAAAAAGGAATTAATTATAAATGTATTTAAGTTTAGTTAAAAAAATTGTCAAAAACGTACATTCGATAAATTTGAGTGCCAACTGCATGCCTGCAGAGAGTTAGCTGTATACGGTAGTGCTCCGTGTTAAATTCGGATATTTAGAGATTTGGAAAGTGTTATTCTATTCTGAACCAGAGACTAACAGAATTTAGTTAAGTAAGAGAAAGTGAAATGTACACTACTTTCCACTAGTATCCTAGACCGCAAAAGACGCAGCGAACTATTTATTACGGAATATCGTTTCATCAATCATCATCATCATCATCATCATTTCAGCCTATCAGAAGTCCACTGCTGAACATAGGCCTCCCCAAAGATTGCCACGAAGCTCGGTCCTGAGCCACCTGCATCCATCGACTTCCCGCAACACTGCGCAGGTCGTCACTCCATCTTGTGGGGGGTCGTCCTACACTGCGTTTGCCTGTACGTGGCTGCCACTCGAGAACCTTTTTTCCCCAACGGTTGTCAGTTCTGCGAGCTATGTGGCCGGCCCATTGCTGATCGGCACTTGCTGATCTTTTCATCAATAAATACTCTAAACTGTGGTCAAATTGATGATAAATGCAATGTGATAATCAAATAAGGCCTTTTGATGATATGGATTTAATGCCCTGTAAAAAATAAATTCAGTGTAAATGAGTTTTTACTTATTTTACAAATTTCTAATTCAATCTAGGTTATGTGTTACCATGTTGTAAATTTTATTCTCAAAGTTTCTTATTTGCCTTGGTTAAATTTCCCACTGATTTCCTATTTCCAGGGTTAGACCCTGGCACAAAATAGAAGTATCTAGATACCATTGGAAGACAATGCTGGCTAATAAAACACTATTCCAAAATGTGTTTAGCTTATTTTGCGATGCTGCTTTTAACTTTCTTAAAAAAAATCAAATTAAATTAATGACTCTGCCAAATCTTCAACTCTTAAAATCTATTCTAAAATTCCAAGGGCGTTGTACTTCAATTTCAGTATAGTTGATGAGAATGACATTAAAAAATCACTTCAGTCTATTTCTACGAAAGCCATTGGTTATGATATTCTGTGAATTCAAATGATTAAACCTATCACGAATGAACTTGCTCCTCTAATAACTTACTTTATCAATTGTTCACTAGAAACAAGGTCGTTTCCAACACACTGGAAAAAAGCCTTCGTCATTCCCCTTCCGACTTTTCCAATCGCTCGTCTTTTTCCCAATTTCGCCCTATCTCTATTCTCTCGATTTTGTCCAAAGTGCTGGAGAATGTAGTACAAAGCCAACTCTCGCAATTTCTGACTTTACACGTCCTTTTCAATCCGGTTTTCGTCCCGGCCACAGCACAGTTAGCGCTCTGATTAAAGTGTCAGATGACTTTCGCTGGGCTATGGGCTATGGGACTGTTTTAACACTATTGGACTTCAGCAGTGCATTTAATTCCGTTGATTATAACATACTTCTCGGCATTCTTTCGTCTTTAAACATGTCACCCTCAGTAATTTCCTGGTTTGATTCTTACCTATGAGGATTTCTCTGAGTGGTGTGGTATTACTACGGGTGTTCCTCAGGGAGGTGTTCTTTCTCCACTCCTCTTCTCTATATTCATCAATGCTCTCACAAATGTTATCTCGTCTCACTTTCATCTCTACGCTGATGATCTGCAACTATACCGCCACTTCAAAATACAAGATGTGGAGAAAGCTATTTACATGCTGAATGTTGATTTGAGTAACATAAGCAATTGGGCAAAGTCCTTTGGTCTTCTTGTTATTCCTGCTAAATCTCAAGTCCTGATAATAGCCATGTCCTATATGCTTAACTCATTAGACCATTCGAAACTCGCTGCTGTAACTTACGATAACATACAGATTCCATACACAGATACAGCTAAAAACTTAGGAGTTATCTTTGACACTCGCCTGTCATGGGCGACTCACATTGGCATGGTTTGCAGCAAGGTGACCTACTCCTTTCAATCTCTCAAACGTCTCCAAATGATTTTACCTCTAAATACCAGGATAACTTTAGGTCATGCACTTCCCCTTAGTCTCATTGACTATGCTGATGTTTGTTTTCTGGACGCTTCGGAAGAACTGCTGGACAAACTAGAACGTCTTCAGAACTTATGTATACGTTTTATGTTTGGGCTACGTAAGTTTGATCACGTGTCTGAATATAGAGCTCAATTGAAATGGATCCCTATTTGTAAGCGTCGTGACTTACATGTGCTATCTTTTCTTTACTTTTTACTTTTCCATCCCCGTGCTCCTCCATATCTCTGTGAACAATTTGAATATTTTGAGCCTCGCGGGGTTCCGTGCCGGACCATTAAATCTTTACTCCTTAAAACACCTTCTCATTCTTCTTAAAATTAAAATTAATTAATTTCTTATATTTAGACGTTATATTTAAACACTATGCTTTACTTTTTTTTTCTATGTTAATTATATTAGTTAAGATATTATGTATTAATTAAGTACACAACTACCTACATGTATAATAATAATAGTTTCCTCTTTCCTCAAGGGTTTGCTGGAAGAGAACTCTGCTTAGGGTTAAGTTCGCCTTAGTAAATTTATCTTGTATATTATTAAAATTTTAAATTGTGTACAATAACAAATAATAAAAAAAAATGTACAACTAAAAACAAATTTGGTGCCATGTAAGTTTCATATATTTTGCAGCTAATGACATTGCACAGGCCAAAGGACATATTATTTTTTTATAATGATGATTCTTGGTACATTGTTTAGTTGATTGGTATTAGTTTAGCTAATTTGGTATATATATGAAAAGTTTAATTATTACGAAATATTACCTATAAGTTCGGCAGACCAGATTTTAATAACAGCAGGAAATGTTGCATTGTCACCGCCATCAACATGTGAAAAGTTAAATTATGAAATATTTCCCTCTATACGAAGAAGTAATATTTTACAAGAAGTGCAAAATATTCAACCAAAGATGCTATGTTTAGTAAGCATTTTAGTATCCGTGATTTCTCACTAGATGAAACATTAATTAAACATTTTGCAAAGATATAGGTAAACGGTTTAATTTCAAGTGCAATAGAAGACATTGCGGTAGCAGAGCGACCTGTACCAGCAAGCTATGATGTCAACCTCAGGGGGTAAAAACGACTAAAGAAACTATTACAAGCGAGAAGAGAAATCGGCTAATCGGCTTAGAAATTGCTTGCTGAGTCCTAAGAAAGACTGGAAAAGTGTACCTTATTCTATTAAGTTCTTAACACTTTAACCATAAAAAATTTGCATGACACAAGGCCGAACGTACAAGAACTCCACATACATTTGGAAATATTTAAATTAAATACAATCGCTGATGATGATTTCTAATCATATATTTATGAAAATATATGTTTTAAATATAAAGAGTATCCTATGGCTTTTATTTCAACATATTTAGTGAACCTTAGTAGTAGTTCCGCGTAGTACGATCATCATTAGCATATAAAAGTCCAAGACTGGATACAGGGCTCTCCCTTTGCACGATCTACAAACATCGTCACTCCACCTAGCCCGAAGGCGTCATACATTGCCGTGAGATTCTACTACAATATCCGGTAGATGGTTCCTGCGCTTATGTGAATGAAATTTACTCTACGCCACGGTTCGTTCGGCAGTTTGGTAAGGACATTACATTTACTACCGAACACACTGTTCTGTGGCTTGACATGAGGCCGAATTTGGGTTTGTGATGAACGCTTGATGTAAAAAAACAATATGTAAGTAAATTCGATAGTGTTAATACTGCCAGCCCACTGCCAATTAATAATCCGGCACGATTGCGTTGTAAGGTTTTAATTTTTATTCTCAAATTAGAATTATCGTGAATTTTACTTGTGTCACTAACGGTGTACTCTTTAGCACGATTAGTGCAACCTGGTCATTCTGTTGGTGCTTCAATTAAACTAATCATATCTAATTTAAATATAATACGTCTCCGAATTGACACATTATGGGAAATAATTAGAAAATTGGCAATATTGAAATATAGGTGTGACATATGCTTTTTTATCTTTAGTTTTTAAAAAAGGGGGAAAAGTGCTAACACCTATCAATCACCGAAGGCGGTGACTGGTTATGTCGGGATCAACATTTAAGATATTGGACCGACTAAAACACCCACGAGAGATACGCTGTTGGCCATGTGGCTTTAACAGCTTCCGGTGTAGAGACTCGCGAGTAGAATGTTTCATATGAGCCACCCCGTGGTAGAGCCAAGCGGCGGCTTTTGCTGCTGCTCGAATGAGCCGGCTCGACCAGGTTGCTACCACAGCCTCGCAGACTATCGGTGTGAAGTAGAGGCATATTGTGTTTCTACGTTTCGTTCGGTGAGTGAGGTAACCGGAGGCCCACTCCCCCCTACCCCCCTCCTTTCCCTCTCTCCCAACTCCCAAATATCCTACACTACACCGGAAGCTGTTAAAGCCACATGGCCAACAGCGTATCTCTCGTGGGTGTTTTAGTCGGTCCAATATCTTAAATGTTGATCCCGACATAACCAGTCACCGCCTTCGGTGATTGATAGGTGTTAGCACTTTTCCCCCTTTTTTAAAAACTAAAGATAAAAAAGCATATGTCACACCTATATTTCAATATTGCCAATTTTCTAATTATTTCCCATAATGTGTCAATTCGGAGACGTATTATATTTAAATTAGATATGATTAGTTTAATTGAAGCACCAACAGAATGACCAGGTTGCACTAATCGTGCTAAAGAGTACACCGTTAGTGACACAAGTAAAATTCACGATAATTCTAATTTGAGAATAAAAATTAAAACCTTACAACGCAATCGTGCCGGATTATTAATTGGCAGTGGGCTGGCAGTATTAACACTATCGAATTTACTTACATATTGTTTTTTTACATCAAGCGTTCATCACAAACCCAAATTCGGCCTCATGTCAAGCCACAGAACAGTGTGTTCGGTAGTAAATGTAATGTCCTTACCAAACTGCCGAACGAACCGTGGCGTAGAGTAAATTTCATTCACATAAGCGCAGGAACCATCTACCGGATAGTAGTGGCAGTACACTAGATTAGTGATAGGACGTTACCTCACCGTATTGAAGCGATTTGATTTTTGCCATTTTGTCGCTGAAAGCAATTGTGAATGTATTCGGAACTAACGCTAGTGATCGTACAGTTTGAAAATATCCATAATATTATTAATTAAATAAATAGTTTAATATGTGTAACATTAAAGTTGCATTAGTGGGGTGAACCAGGCACAAATACAATCTAGCAGCGGTCTGTTTCATTGACGACATCTTAACGATTCTGTTAATTAAATCTATACAAATAAAAAAAATAAGTACCTGTCTGTGATTTCGAAATAACTGCACATTGATTATTATATAAGCATAACACGTTTTTTAAATGTTTTGTCTGTTTGTCCGTGTTATATTCGGAACCAGCTGAAACCGATTTTGAAGGGACTTTCACCGGGAGAAAGAGAACTTTTCAAGGAAACGGTTTACGGGAAACTAGACAACAAAAAAGCAGCGCGCAAGTAACTGCTAGTAACTAATAAATTACATTTACATCAAAAATTAAATTGTATTGTAATAATATAAATTGGCAATTGCATGTAAACTTACGATACACTATCAATAAAAAAATTAACAAATTAAAGATAATGATTTCTTGTATTTACCCGAATACTACACATTCTAAGGGAAGGCCCCAGTAAGAGCGTAATGTTTTTCGCATATGCAGTGGTGGTCGTATAATTAGAAACACTACAACGGTCCTTGACATTATGTAAGATACTTCGTCGCAATCGTTTTTATTTTGAAATTAAACAATAAATAGGACAACAATATGTTCAACGATTTATCATTTATTAGGAAAACTTTGTTTGACCTTAAGCCAAATGTTACAATGGACGGACTTAATGCCATAGGGCATTCTCTACCTGCCTAGCTGAATAGGCAACTCGAAGTTGCAAACCAGAATGCCTACCAAAAATGTTAGCTTCGGGGAACGGGTATCAAAATCACCGTTGAGTATGCGTTTGAATGAATCAATGATGAGTTACAGCAGGATTGTATAATTGCGGCTTGCGATATAGCAACGATAAGTAAAAGAGATACTGGATCATTTAGGACAGCCAGACGGAAGCTGATAACGCCGCCATACTTTTCCAAGTGCTACCTCGCACTTATTGTTACCAGTTTGTAAATACGCACATCACATCCACACATTATTACAGCCTTCAAAAGAAAAAGCACTACACTATAGGATCAATAAAAATAGCGCTCACATGCAATTCAAGATAATATCGAATTACATTAATTACGCTGACCAATTCAGCAATATAAACTATTTAGCGACTATGTATTAACGTTAAGGCCAAAATAAAAAAATATTTAAAAGTATCCAGATAAGATAACATCAATTAAATAAATTAGCTTTGAAAGTAGTAAGCATGTACATTGTTCTTCTTCCGTTCAAATTCAAATTGTTCTCGCGTCTCTTTATCATTCAATTAGATCGAAATCTATTACCAATATTCAGTTACATTAAAAACCAAAGGATGACACAATCATAAATGCAATGACATGTAACTCATGCTGTAAATTAAACATTTTACGGAAACCACATTTAACTGAAACCCAATTAGCAGTAAAGCGACTTAACTAAATCACACCGGAAGCACATATAATACAATGTGAATTTCATTCATCATCATCACCGTCATTATCATCATCATCATCACAATTCCATACCGTCCACAAGTCCACTGCTGAACATATCCCCGCCTATCGTCGTCTGCCGAATTCTATAGTAGTATACTTTCAGCCCTCCTGCACGGCAATCCAATGTTACCTTTACCCTCGAACCTGGGAGATTCATCTTCAATAGACAACGGTCGTTCCCTTCGGTGGAGTCCAATGTTACCCATTTTATCGTATCTGAAACTTGTAACTAAATAGCTTTGAATTTGTTTAAGATCATTTAAGCACCCGGTTTAACTTTGCTGTAGGCCAGTATGTCATCAAAGTTTAATCAGCCGAACAACACGAAATGTAAATATGTCCTAATATATGTGAGTAAAAAAATATACCAAACTGTTTTAATCTTGATCATTTACAGATTTAGATTACAGATCATAATAGATTTTGTATAATCAGTGGACAGTAAATATATAAACTTAATATATTAATAAACTTAAACAGTAATTAGTCAGTATTCGATTAAGTTTCTTTTTAATGAATTCTACATATTCTAAATATGACCTGAAGAAGAAAAAAATGTGTGATATTATTTATAAGCCTCTAAGTAGTGAAAGTATAATTAGAAAGTATATTATTTAATGACAATTGTGGAGGTGAAAGAAAATTATGAAATTTCTCTTACTCTCTGTATACAATAAATAAATTACAATAGTACAGAAGTCCTACTTCTGAACTATTGTCACCAGTTCAAATACAGGGATTCATTATGTTTACATAATATTCATAATCATTCCACAATTTCGTTTAATAGTTTCGCATCACAAAAATTTACCGATCACAACATTACTGCAAGTATTATATTTTGTGATAATTTGAAAAAAAAAGGTTTATTTTAATCGTTTACTTATATAGTCTTTCCATTGGTTTTCTTTTCATTTTATTTTAAACTTCATAATAGTGATTTCTCCAGTTATCGAGCAAAAAATTCAGTCTTCGACAACACATGGCTGAAATAATAGATTTTGGTAGAAAAATTATAACTATTAACATTATAGCTAAACGCAGTCATTTGGTCTTTTCCCTATAGGTTGTCATCATCACTTCATCGTGTGGAATTGGTTTTACCTACTGCGTTTGCTTTTACCAGACGTTAATTCTTAAATTAACATTACCAGGTGGTAATGGGTGGCCCACAGCTGAGGTCAGCTTGCTGATCCGTAAGACTATGATGGTTACACTGGCTCTGCTGCGGATGCCATAGTTGCAGTTCCATTCTTGCAGAGAAACACCGAGCATAGTCCTTCCCACAGTAACATTGAGCTTCTCCATACGGCCAGCAGGGCCACAGGTTACTTCCGAGTTCCGAAGATCATCGCTAGTATTACGCACTGGTTAAATACTTTCGTTTTGAAATTTTGAGGTAAACATATGACGTAGTTTCCTGACAGCTACCCAGCCGTTTTGGAATCGAAATTGGAATTACCTTTTTTTTACGTGGGGAAATAACTAACACACACCCGTCCCTGCGAGGATTAATGTTGGCATTATACCGACTAAAACACCACGGTTTTTCACATTCGCCCCGTATCGGCTGCGCTACAGGAACAGTTCTGCACAGATTCACGACCCAATGACCGACCTTGGCTACCCTATGGAAAAGACTCCTCTTTGTCTTCTCCTCCCACACAAGTTGCGTTAGAACACGAATGCATTTACCTTCCCGGCCGCCAATCCCACAGAGGTAATTGACTTCCGATTCTGCTACCCGAAAGCTATGAGTTTGTACATTGGAACTTTGCAAATTATCTTTGTTAATTCATTAACAACATCAGTTTGTTTGTGTTTGCAAATGGGCCAAAGTTAATTTAATAACATCTAATGCGGGTAACTTTGGTTCGCATCCCGGCATCACTACAATTGTCCATTGAAATTTTAAGTACTTAATTTATCATGTGATCGACGGTAAATATCGCGAGCAAATCTGCTCGTTTGAGAAATAAAAAAAAAAATATTCCGAGAACATTTGGTGTGCGCCAATCGGCATGGCGGTCACGTTTTGGCTCCAAAATCCATTTGAGATGAGATATATAACCAACAGCGAATAGTTTATAGGCTGTTACTTTACTCTTCTTTATAATTAATTTCATCATGTAGAGCTGAATTATTTAAACTTTATTATATTCTGTTATTTATCCTACCTACGTAATAATGAACTCAAATAAAATTTTGGATTCGTTCCTATGTTTATTTCCGCTCGTAAACGACGGTTGCCATCTTTAACCGCGCCATGAAATTGGCGGGGTTGTAAAAATAGCGCAGTGCCATTCGTCGGGCAATAATAAAACTGGAAGGTCCCAACGACCCCTGCTTTATCCCCACACGGACACTTTAATAGTTTTTCATTACTCAAGTAGACGCCCATAAAAACAAGAATAAAGTACGGCAAGAAAATTGCATGTCTTGCATAATGCTGCGTGCCTATTTCGTTCCTTTGCAATCGTAAATTTAATTTCGAACGATATTGCTTTTGGGGTTTATTTGTTTGGCATCATTCATTTTGTTATAATACGTAGTAGTACAATGGGATAGATAAAAGATGATAAAATATACTGAAATACAATAACAGTCACTATGTTTTGGGTTGAATTTGTAAAGTTTATCAAACCGTACCTACAATTTTTTATTTGTATCTATTTCGTTACACAAAGTTTACATTGAATGGTCCTTGATTTCAAAATAACCTTTTTTTTATCCTAATACTTATTTGCACGACGCCGAATCTCAAAAATCCGTCTGTAAAACTGTTGTCTGTCTATTTCACTAAGCTAATGTTAGAAACGCCAGAATCAAATATGACACGACATTTATGGAAAAGTTTTATGCGGAATGGTTCGAGCTACTATTATCCTTGAAAATATATAAGGGTTCACTACAAAAATTTTAAACATTTAAAATTTAGACAAAGTCGCAGAAAATTACAAGGAGGTAATTAATATAGACGAGTACTGCCAGAAGTTTGTTTTATTGGTAATTTAGTTAATCTTTATAGTCATTTCTTTATATAGAAGGGCACTGAAGGCGGACTTAACGCCTATATGAATTCTCTACCAGTCAATCTATGGTGTGGTGAAATTTTATGCTAAACGGTATTAAAACTTTAACTTAAAACTAAAACGATACGTAGTATTAATATATATATACTATTAATGCAACATATATACTACTACTACTCGATAAATTATTAGTAAATACCCGTACATATTAACAAACAAACAGCCACACCGGGGAAAGCTCCTTACTTTCCATATCATGATAAATCCGTGCCCGGTGACGTCATCGGTTACAATTTCACAGTTATTATGCTTTTTAAGATGGAGTGACGACCTGCGCAGTGTTGCGGAAAGTCGATGGATGCAGGTGGCTCAGGACCGAGCTTCGTGGCAATCTTTGGGGGAGGCCTATGTTCAGCAGTGGACTTCTGTTAGGCTGAAATGATGATGATGATGATGATGCTTTTATGCTATATGTTAAGTTTTTTTAGTTTTTTTGAAAGAAAAATCGAGGGTAACCTGCATGGCTGCGTAGCAATGAAAATCTTAAAAGGGCATCTGGTGAGCGCAGTAGCGGTACTCTTGCACCTAGTGATGCTGCATTAATAGTCTGTGTTTTGGGATAAGCAAATGGGGTAGGATATTCCGTCATCAATCACTTACTTTTGTATAGGTAATTAATAAATGTATATTTACTATAACACACAGGTGCGCGCACAACAGGTTTTATGTACTTATGTACTATACTACTTATCAAACAAATTGTACCATGTTGGATTCTTATTTCTTCTTCTTTATCATTTTTTTTTTCTATAAATCTTTTCTTTATCTATAAATCGTTAGCAGGAGAAATGCGTTGGAAACGCTATAAAGGCACTAACAAAAGCTGAATTAGCTTGAATTGAAGATTTGGAATTTGGGCAGAAGGCATGGTACAACACAGTGCCAGAACTCTCGTGCTAGAGATACTGCCTCCCCTCATTAGTCTGTGGGACTTGGGTTCGGCATATATCGATGAATTTTCCGCCATCAGACGATCGCCAGAGCGTCGTTCGTTAGTCAGCAGGGTGCACCGCGTGCAGATGAGGTTGACTTATGGGTAAAGGATGATAGGTTTTTCCCCCTTTCCAAATCCAAGCAGTTTCCAATCCAGCATAAAAGGGAGTATCTTTTATGCTGGATTGCAAATTTGTAATTAGGTATTAGCGAAGCAGTCTGTAAAATGCCCACAGCTGGGCAAAGGCTACTGTACTATCTTCTACTTAAATATCTGAGAGAGTTTTGGAGCCGGGAAGGGTCGGCCGCGCTGCTCCAGTGCGGGTTGGCAGACTTCACATGTCCGCGACATATTTTTTTTTATTATTTCTCAGTCTTTCAGTCGACAGATTTTAGGTTTGTTAAATTTAGCACTTAAAATTTCTTTTAACAGTAACATCAAAAAAGTAAGTATCATAAATTTATCATAACCATTTCCGGTCATAATATTATTACCTTGTACCTACCATCTGTGGGTCGTCTTTGTTATTGTGTTAAAAATATATCACGGTTTAGTAATTTTTATTATATATTTACAGAATGTTTTATTTATTGCTATAGAAGTCACAGCTCTGCGTCTACGTTCTTTTATCACATAAGGTCACAGTCTTGATATATGACGCCGTAAATCTTAAATTAGAGGTTTATGCGCCTTTTACAGCTGGCCATATAAAGCGGAACTAATGAGTCTACGAGTCGATATCTCTTGATGAGGGGACCCTACTTGTGTTGCATGGGGTAAGAAATTTCCCTTTGCCATCTAAAACTAGGGTGAGATAGTGGAAAGACTGTCGTAAAGTGGTTTTGTTGAATATTGTATCTGCTCGCAGAGGGTACTGCATATTCTCTGGGGAAAAGAATATACTTACAAAGCGGATTTTTTCATTCAATGTTTCAATGTAGATTATTTTAATAAAAGTTAAAAAAATAATTTTTCTCCCGAAGACTACAGGAAAAAATCCAGTGTGCAGTTTATGAATTTTCGCGTTTATGAGTGGGTATTATTATATACATTAAACGACTATGATTTATTGGATCCTTTCTAAGTAGGTCAGTTTGCAAGTTTAAAAGATATTTTAACAAAAGCATAAAGCTAGCCATCGTCTGTTTTCGTATTACCTATTCTTCTACTAAAGTGAGTCTTGCGAGATCCACAAAAGAATTAAGATGGAATGATGAATTCATTTATGCGGCGATAGCAAGACAAATCAATACACTTAATGATTTAGGTAAATATCACAGCCGTGATGGCTCAGTGGTCAGGAAGCTCTGTTTAATTGCATACTAAGCGAGCGTCACGCGTTTCGAATTTCGCAATTTAAAATGCTGAATTTAAGACGTGCTCGGCGGTAAAGGAAAATCTCGTGGAAAAATGCAGGTTGAAATCAGATAAATAATAAAAAAAATTCGAGGTCATATAGCCGATCAACCTGTTCCGAAACCCTCTCAAAAATGCGAGAAAGACAGAGTACCTATTATTCGTTGGCTGAGAAACCCTCTCTTGATAAGAACTATATAGCTACAACATCAAAACGTGATCGAATGTCTGCCGCACAAAATTATACCCGTGGACTTAAACATTAAAGAATACAGTTTTTGAAATCGGACGAGTATATAGGTACAGAAAGTCTAAATTCCTAACTAGTTTAATTTTGAGATAGACCCCGTAACAAAAACGGTCTCTAACGGATAACTTTAACCGTTTTTATTATATAGTATTATTTTTGAAGATAAAAAAACAAAAAAAATTATCTGTACTCTATCTACTCAATGAGTTAAAGACAATGGCACCCTATATGCTAGAGTAGAAAAAAAAATTCGGCTCCTTTTTCGTATATGGGACCGAAGACCCTCTTAAATTTTTTTTTATTTAATTTCTAATTTAGTACACGGTTTTCAGATCAACATTCTACATCAAACATCCAAATTCTCACCCCGCCTACAAGCCAGAGATTCATGATATACGGACATATAGACAGGCAGTTTCGCACGGACAAAGCTACGTGCCTAAAATATCATCGTATGGAATCATATTTTTAAAAATAAATATCCTATATTTAATTTATCTACTACTCATGTCATTACAGGAATTTCAAATCATATGCCTTTGTGTTTGAGTAGCTGAACTGCGTACGTCCCATTTAGATATAGGTATAAGTTCTTATTCTATGGTCTCTTTGATCTGGCCCAAGCTTTTTGAGCCCGCCCGCCAGTTAGTTCTTTAATTACAACAACCTTGAACCACACAGTAACGCCTGCCGTTATGAACAGAATAACCGGCATTGTGGTTTTACACAGTTTAATCGGCGAGCCCCGATACCAAAGAAGCTAAAAGTCTTAACACCAATAACGCAAAGTTTAACGAATACCGTACCTACTACATGATGCTATCATCATATAGGTGCAGTAAGTAAAAAATATCTACAGTAGACTTTATGTGCACTCTTTTTATCAGGGCCATCCGTATATAGCTTTTTATTTTTATGACGGACGTGTCTCTGCCCGCTACCGTCTACTTCAATTATTTATACGCTCCATCAAACTGTAGATCTACTACGAGACATAAACACGATACAACATGGACGTTCACTTGACTGTTTGCTACGGGATATATGTACTTATTTATATAATTATTTACTTATTTAAATGGTTAAAAAGAATCGTAACCAGCGTGATGTACCTAAGTATTTTAATAAGATGGTTTACTTTACTTTACTTTTACTTATTACGTTAATTTATTACGTTATTGTGTTATTACGGCAACTAAACTTTTAATAACTATAGACATATGTAAAAAACGGCAAATTTTAAAGAATTAGCTTTTTACTTAATAATACAGGATAGTTTTCTATGATCTTAAAATTTTGATTCAAATGTTTCATAGAATAACTAAAACAAGAACTTAACCAAATTTCGAATAATAATCCTAGAGAATTTAGAACTTTGAAATTAAGAATCCAGTAACATTAATTGAATGTAACTCATTAACTCAGTAACATTAGTTAACTCTGCATAAAAGCTCCTACACTACCTACCTAATTACCTATATAGATACTAGTAGGGCATAGTTACCATGTTACAAAGCATTATCCTACTGTAAGAGAGCAATTCTTATATTTGGAATATGTAATTGGTTTCGCGGAAACGGCTCTAACGGTTTTGATGAAATGTTGTATTACTTTCTATGTCGATCTTATTTAGCATCATGGATACCTTATCCGTGAGTGAATTAGTTTTCACACAAATTAAAACAATTTTTTTGTACCTATCTACATCTCATAGAATATTGAGTTACAAGTATATAGCTACTCAATAACAAATGACACTGCGCTACATCGATAGCGTGGTTGTAATAGTACGTTGAACAAGCAAAGCTCGGTCCCCAAAATACTAATAATAAAATATTATTATTCTACTCAAACGTGACCACATTTTTTTACTTGTAAGTAATATTTTATTTGAAAAGAAACGATGAATTGCGGATTTTATTGCGTTTAATTTTACTTTATATTAAACTAGATAAAATCGGTAAATGCAAATTTGGAGTATTGGCGTAAAGACTAGCAGTTATAATATTATATTAAACTATAATCATTATAAACCAAAACCTAAACCAACGACCATGCATGCGAAGATTGATGAAAGTGGAAGAAGCGAATGACGTATAATATGTCAGGACCGTAGCAAGTGGAAGAAGATTGTCTCTGTCTAGCCCGTACGGAACAAGGCGTGAGTATACATACATAGATACATACCATGAAGCTGGCTGTGTTGAGAAATAAATACGATTAACACATACGTTTTTGGAGAGCAAGACATTTTATATTTAAACGCCGCTAATGACAGGAAGTACCAGTCCAATCGAAAAAATTATATTTGCGTTATATACCCCGTTTATTGCGGAAAGTAATAGACTTTATAAAATCACGTTATAACCAACAGGAGCAGAGCAGTAACCGTAAATCTTGGTTATCACATGTTTGAAACAGGCATGTGTAATCCGTATTTAACGCGGGTGGTATCGCGGGGCACCGCCAGTATTAAACATAAGGTAATATACGGGGTTGTCTAAAAATTACTCCGACACGTACCGCGACTATGAAATTAAAATAAGCTGTAATGATATTTTTGGGGTGTAGAGGGGCAATATACTTTTTTTCTCCATATCCCAACCTCAACTGCACTTGGTGCACCCAGATAGTTAACAAACGAGGCTCTGGCGACGGAATTTTAGTGAAAAAGTCATTCGAATTTGCCGAACCCAAATCTCAGAGACTAGTGATGGGGAGCAGCATTACTAGTGCGTGGATAACGAAAATATATATAATTTAATAATCTCAGAAATACATCTTGTTGGCGCTTCCTTGGAAAGGCCTTTCATCAGTGGATTTAAATAGGCTAACGAAGAAGAAGATGACGAATAATGTATATACTTCCCTAACTATGCTCAATGTGACTATTCCAGCAACAACATTTTTTTAATTGTGATGTATAACATCTCCCGCCTACCTAATCATTTTCGTTTGCAATCGGAATATGTTTTGTCTTTTGTAAATTAAAAATGTTAATTTTTAGGTTGCAATGTTTAACGTTTAAAAAAATCATAATTTAAACCTCCTTTCCTTCTGAATCCTTTACGCTATTGTGTTTTTTTTTATGTTTTTCATTATAAAAAATAAGTGAATGATAATTAGTATAACTGCGTAAAGCTGCGTTAACCACCCCACCAGTCCAAGTTCCTCATATATCCCCATGGCACATGGTTGGTTCACTGATGGGATTATCATATATATAATATATATATATGATAGAGTCTACCATTGAACTTATACAGGCCTATGAAAAATAATGTTTATATCATTGTTGTTTATATTAGGTAACCTAGCCATTTGTAGTTCGTCTAGGTAGGTTGCGTTAAAATCAACGGTCATGTTATGAAATTATTACTTACAGCTATACTTCCGTACTTACTTAGCTTATGCATGTATGCACAGCCCTTTTCAATCTTCATGTGCTAGCAACTATCGATAAAATGTGACATGCGTACCCGCCCGAATTACAATGGCGGGTGAAACCGCGACTTGTGATTCGTCGATTCTCCCCAGCTTTCTTCCAATTTCAAAGCGCATGCGTTTTTGAAAGCTTAATCCAATATGGCCGCGGGAAACTAGGAGACAGTTTTATTAAGCGGAACAATCTGATTGGTTTGAGCTACATAACTATACAATGTTTTGATTGGTCAGTTTTAATTCTCTCTAAATATAAGATTGTATTTGATTCTAGTGCTTATACCCAGTATACTGTCTATTGAGTTTACGTAGTGACAACTGGTAACCAATCTAAGGTTGAGTTCTAGTATTTTTTTGGGTTTTGCTATAACATTTCGAGCTAACTACAATTAAATCATAAGATAGGTATGGTATAATACATACCTAGTTAGAAATTGGTGAGAAAAAAATTAAAGCAGTTCGATATATTTGAGTACCATTAAATATGTTATTGTACAGTTACCGTCATACAATGTTTTAGGTAAGTAGATACCTAATTATTTTAATTACAACACAGTCCAAAAACTCAGATTGCTTGACTAATGAAAGAGGCTCTAGAGATCCACTGATGGCGGAAAATACATCCGAAAAAGCCCACCCAAAATCACACAAAATAGAGACAGGTCTTCCACGCATGGCATGGCCAAACCTGGCGTTTTGCCAGTGTTTTCTTGGAAAGGTACATATCAAGCAGTAGCCTATTAAAGCGGTTTCAAAAAAAAAAGAACGAAGGTCTATGGATATAAAGCGAGCAAATGGATTTAACCCACTGTAAAATGGAATTTAAATATCAATACCTTCTCATGGTAATTCTATTGATAGCACACATGACGCCACATTTAGGTTATTTTTCCTATTTAACAAATCATAAAACTTACCCTTTGACTAGTCAGCTAATACATTAGCAGAATTCTCCGGTACCCAATTACTTACAGTTGAAATACCATATATTTTAATAACACTTAGTTGCACCAACTAGCAAGAAATATGCTTAAAATATCCCCACATATCTTATTCTCCAAAATAATTCACAGTTCTCTAGTAAGTACTTACATCGTACTCAACACCGTGTCTAAATTGAGACTGGTTACATTTACGTTATTTTGTTTTGGAAGTGGCAAAGCCTTCCAATTTACGTCACACTGTGTTAGTAAAATTACGTGGAATTCAAAAAACTTCGCCCTCACACTTTGTTAAGATACTGGGCCAGGGATGGATTTATTTTTACCAAAATTCTTTTAGAAAGCGTAATATGATATTAAGCTAAGAAAATATGTGTAAACGAGCTTTGTGAGATATCGTCTGGCTGTTCATAAATGTATGTAATTCCCCATTCACCATATTACCTGCTATCGCTCTCCTTTCAATGTCACATTCGTACCTTCCATCTCCCGTAAAGATTGTTCCCAAGTAAACAAACTCATTCACTTGCTCTAAACTATCTTTCCTAATCTTGATACAAACTTCCGTCATCCTCTCCTCTCTTCCAAACACCATAATGTTATATATTCATTCATTGTAATAATTACAGGCCTATAATTATTTACGCGTTGAAACAAAATGTATCTATCACGTGAAGGGTTGCGAGCGTTAAATATTGGGGTGTCGTAGAGAATATACTTGAAAATCTTTCCAAAAATACAGATCTCAACTAGAAAGATGATTAATTATTGTTTACTACATAATTAAGGGAGTAAGAGGAATACACTATATGATTTTTGCTATGTTTTTTTCAAGAGTCTTATGTTCAGCAGTGGACTAAAATAGGCTGATGTGGAATATAATTAGTTACATTTCTGTAGGTTCTGTAGGTACCTACTTTAAAAACAATTGCCAACGTTTTTCTATTTACTTGATTTTATTCTGGCCTGAAAAATAGCATGTCCTACAAAATCTAATAGGCATAACATTTCGGTGTCGGTGATTTTCATTTATTTGTCAAACCAAGTTCGTCCCGCAGGTATTTTTCTTGTTTACCCTTTCGGGTTATGCATTTAGGAAGAGAATAGACCCAGTTTTACAACAATGCGTGTGATAATCGCTACCATTGATGACAGAAATTTATAACCACTATAAAGTTGCGAACAAAAGATTTCGTTTAGCAGCTGATTTTTTTCAATGTTGCACTATAAAGTTATTCGTTTTGTTCGAGGTAAACCGACATTTCAGACGCTGTATTTTGGGATGTAGCCTTACGTAATTGTTATACATAATATTATGTTTTCGTATTCGTCTATAAAAGAGTAGGTATATGATGACAGCGAGACTTAGTGGTTAGCGTAATTGATGGTTAAGGTTAAGGTTGGGTTTCATTCCAGCTGAAGGCAAGTTTTGAGCAACACAAGTGTTTGGCTTTTCATGACGCAGCACAACACCACTAGATGCACGTTGATGTTGTGTTGCGTTCCGTGTCTCTGACACTGTTTCCGACCCTTCCTCCGATGTTATCCAATACGGACAGGGGAAGACGAATGAGTACACCAACAGATCTATAATAAAGGTATCCTGCGCAGTTGACAACTGCCAGCATTCGTATGTTGTCGTCTGTGCTGAAGTCGGTCATTAGGACATCAACCCATTAATTGTTACAGAGACTATTGTTCCTTATCTTGTTAGAGATTTGGTTAACAGGTGGTAGACTTCTTCTCTGATTAGAAGACGTCCAACAACACTTAACCATTTCTGCCGGCAAATAACTGTACTACTACTGTTGTGGTCCAGTTTGAAAGGTACAGAGAGAAATCATAATTACGGGTTATGAGACATTCCATCGTAATCCGCAGGGGTGTCAACGTATCTGTGACCTTCGATTGAGCTTTTTTGCACGGGAGAATTGCGATTAACGAGTTCCATACGAACAAAGTTGCAAAAGCTAGTATCACATAAATATTAGACATTTCGCAATTCTCTAAGAGGAGCTGAGCTAGAAAGCACGCGTGCATCCATTGCAACAGCTAATTTCTTGGGTCTCGCTTAAAGAGGTGTGAGACCTCGTGCACATTTATTTATTTTAATTAGTATGTGTGTGTTTACGTTTCTCTCTTTGATTTAATATTTTTTGTTGTTATTTTCCGACTGCACCTACCAATATTGCTCTGTATCTCACTGCGTTGACTGGCAGAGAATGTCACAAGGCATTAAGTCCGCCCATTATGCCTTATTTCCAAAACTATTAGTATTTTCTGCGTGGTAGAGCCAATACAATTATACTATGAGCACAAAGAAAGGTTTTGTACGTGGTAGAGCCTAGCGTCGACGGCTCTGCTGCTCGAATGGGCCGGCTCGACCGGATTGATACCACGGCCTCGCAGAATACCGGCGTGAAGTAGAGGCATCTTGTGCTTCTGCGTTTCCTTCGGTGAGTGAGGTAACCGGAGGCCCACATCCCCTCCCTATTCCTCTCCTCTTCCCTCTTATCTCCCAAATATCCTTAAAGACCGGCAACGCACCTGCAGCATCTATGGTGTTGCAGATGTATGTGGGCGACGGTAAGCACTTACCATCAGGTGAAACGCTTGCTCGTTTGCCGTCTTTTCCATAAAAAAAAATATTGTGTTCAATGTAAAAATATTATTTTTATTTAATCATCAATCAGTGTCCTCTTTAATTTAATGTTAAAATGTCAAACATGTCAAAGTACATCGTTTTATTTTAAATTACTGTTATTTGTAACTAGATGTCACTGCTGCTGTAGCTTTGGCATGTTTAAAGTGTTCTATAATGGTGTGAAAAGCTTTCTATAGATGGCGCTGTAATTAATTACGCAAATGACATCATGTAAATAACCAACTCAGTGTTGTTTTAGTTTTTGTTCTGAGATATAACCTTAGCGCTTTCGTTTCATTAAATTATAACATTTTTTAAAATTCAACTGTATGATGACACAAATGTAACATGCATTTGTAACCGAATTTTAAGACAAAACTCTGAATACCTTTGTCCCACTGAAAGTACATAATAAAATAATTTTACAGGAATCTACTTAAAAACGATTATCTTGAAATTAATAATAAAAGTCGTGGAAGAGTAAAATGCATTGTTATTTTTTAATGCTTTTTATATCTAAAAACGACATCTCGTGAACATATTACAAAAATAGATCTGCACAGTACAAAATTGTTTTTTTTTATAAATGTATCTAGATGGCGCTTACAGCACATCTGGTAGTTGTACTTTGCGTAGAGTACCACCTATCCAATAAAATAATATATGGTCTTCTTTTCATTTTTATTTGATTTAAATGTATTACACATATATTTTAAGTTTTTACAAATTCTATCCTCTCTAATTGAATATTTGAAACATTATTGTTCGTTTAAACCAGAGTTCCCCAAACTTCTTTTGTGTCGTAGACACCTTGCCATGTTTTTCTGTGTTGGGTAGACCCCCTACTTACCTGATATTGATTTCCTGTAAATTTCTAACTGTAGTGAACTTTAGTGTTAAAAACTTAAATTAAAAACACATGTTAATTTATACATTTATTAATTGAATTTAAATTAAAACTACTCAAAATAAAATTTTGTATCTGTTATGTAAAATATACGTAACATAACTTTTAATAGAAATTAATAAAGTCCAAAACATATTATTACAAAAATATCCATTTTAAATTTAACACTTTCTAAAAAAATATCGAAAACGACATATATAAATTAACAAGACCCAAAAGTAAATCAAGTGCTCCATGTAAAACCGAAAACTGAAATTAAAACTCTATTTTTCTTTCTTTTAAAGCTTTAAAACCTTTGAGAAAATACTATTCATTTTAAATTTAACATACTGTATATAATAAATTTTTTACTTCATAGGTACTTTTATAAATAATGTATATGCTTTGATATTATAAGATAGTATGATGTAAGTAAATAGGTACTATCAGTGTATGTGTTGAGATCCACTATCGTGGACCCCCATTTTCATTTCATGGACCCCAAAATTTTTTTCGCTGACGTAGACCCCCTTGCAGGTTGTCATAGACCCCTAGGGGTCGATATAGACTTGGGAATCACTGGTTTAAACAATACCTATGGATACCTAATTCTTGGAACTGTAGCTTTTCCTAAAAGAGAATGCACAATGATCAATGATTCCGTAAAACTTATTTTTATACAATTGAATTTGCTTTTATGCAAAAATTTAAATTTTTTATGTTTAGTACAATTCCAAAAATACATTTACGAGTGGGTAAGCTATTTACATAATAAAATACTATTAAACAACACCAATTTTTATTTTTACTAATTACAATGTATGTATGTGCTACCGAATAAAAAAAAATATATAAGTAATAAAAAATGTAAAATAAAATAAACTGTAAACCCGCTTTGGTCTTCCCCCTTCCATGACGTCGAGGACCTGCCTCGTCACTAGGTGAAATGAATAGTACTCGTTATATTATTGTATCATCATCCATTTGCAAATGATCGTAAATACATACTTATGCAAAGTTTCGCAAAAGAAAACGACCATTCGAAGTGGGTGAAATATGGATTCTTACTTTTTATACAAACTCACATTCAGGTAGGTATAAGTGTATTAAAAAAGAATTCCCGCTTGCTTCGTTCAAGGAGAATTCTTTTTTATCGTTCCAGGTGTAATACTGTCCTTTTTTGCTATGCTAAAACCAATAATAAAATACTGAAAATCATATTTTGTTTCAGCTTAATAATTGGACCAGTCTAATCGGAGAGCTTTGCACGGGTACAATGATGGCAATTGAATGCTGAGTCTTTACAATATTTCATCATAATTGATATTTTTCACAATATTAATTGATATTTCATCAAACAAAAGCAGTTTAAGGATTGCATAACCCCTGCGACTTATGGTAAATGTGCGAGTGGTTAACATATTTGCACATGGTAGGTATGCTGTGCAATAAAATATGCTCCTGCTATCAATACCCTATACTAGGGTGAATAGAGGTTTAGGGATTTTAGTCGTTTTAACCTACTTTCCACCAGAGCCTATTTGGGATAATGTGACAGGTGGTGAGCCTGTCGCCGTCTTAGTGTCCAGCCGAACATGTCGAAAGTGTTTCAAAAAACTCGTAGGTACGAGCCGTCTACACAGGAGGTCGAACTCGAGTCCGCAGATTCAAATACAGATCCTTTAAACACTTCGGCTATCGGGATCGCGACGGTAGGTGTACCAAAGCGGCGATGAGCACACTTCCTGTGAGGGTGTGCGTTTGTGCGTGTTAGGCTTGTGCGTGTGTTGGTGTGAGTTGTGTGCATGTACGTGAAATAATTTCGTTCCCTACTAATGGTTAATTGCAATAAGGCTTAAATGGCTGTAATGTGGACAATTATTTACTTAGCAAATACCATTATGTAGCACGTAACACGTAAACAGCTGTTTATTTATTTCCTAATGATGTTCCTATGTCGTTGTAATGTCAAAATATATTGTCAAAATTTTCCTTTTGATTTATTAATGTTGGATTCTATAATTTGAAACGTGATTCGTCATGTTTCTTTTCACGGGGAGATGTAAAGTGGGTTGCGAAATCCCGTTTGTTTCATGTCAGATGGAGTATTAATCTATTCGTATGAAATACATAATATTTGTCACTTTGGTTTAAAGTCAGCATAGATGCCGCAGTAGCATAGATACGTGTCCTAATGTTAAAAACCTAACTTCCGAATGTCTAACGCCTCCACCGCGAGCCCGATTGAGTCATGCCGGCTATGCCAGCCGTGCCAGCCTTGCCAGCCTTGCCAGCCGTGCCAGCCGTGCCAGCCGTGCCAGCCGTGCCAGCCGTGCCAGTCGTGCCTACATAAGCGTACTCTGTGCACGTAGGCAGTGTGCATGCGTCTCCCCGCCGCCAGTGTGACCAAACATCTTGTACGGCGAGCGTGACAAACGCGACGAGGATATTTTCGTATTCCACCTACTTTCAAATAACTTTATTCTTGCTAGTTAAATTCTATGATTTATTGTAAATTGACAAACAGTTATTAAGGTTAAAACTTTTGGCATGATAAATCATCTATCCCTACAAGCCTGCGTCCTATAATACATCAAGGTGGCTGCTAAAAACACATTTTTTACAGAATTATTAAAAAATATGTAAAAATAAGTAATGTAGTGTAGTGTTTACATAAAAAAAAATAGTAGGATTTCATTCATCATAAAATATATGATTTGTAAATTGCATAGGGTTCATTGTGATCAAATCACATGTATATGCATACCAGGCATATTCGAAAAGTTAGGGTTCTATCATGCCTTAACTCTATAGGTTGTCTAATATGTACTCGTTAATGAGTGTGTGCAATTCTTAATATATTTAGCTTAAAATAGACTTAGCGTGCGTTTCCGTTATGTCTGGGGTCAGGGGAACCCTCTATATAAATCACGGAGGGTTCGTCGGTACGTGATATCCGCTTAACGACCGGAATTAGGTCCACCATTGCTGCTTGAACTCTCCTTTATGTGAGTTGACGCAGGATGCCGAGACCTATGTAAGTGGATGCTCGACAAAGGGGAATGCACTATTAGACAGGGTACGAAGTATGACTAGCGGTTCATCTAATTTAAATATTAAATTAAGAGAATATATGCAAGTGAGTGGGTGTTGGATGTATGCAATGAAAATTTAAGCAGTTTGGACCGTTGTTTATTATTTATGTGCATCTAAGTATTTTCTGCAACTCTATTTCATGCAAAGAAAGTTTAAAATTCTTCATTGATTTTTGTTACTTCATGTGGAAAGTCTTAAATATTGGTATGAATTTCAAATATATTAATATTTAAGAACTTAAACGAGCCTGAACTCGTTAGAATTGAGTTTTTTTACACGTTTGTATGTAATTATTTGAGAATTTCAACATAAATTTAAATGTTTATTTAATCCTGATTATTTAATTTTTTAAACTCGTGTTACGGTTCGTCACTCCACGCGCACACACACACACACACACACATACCTCTGATTTTAGACATATAATGTCAATTAGCTATTTGAAAGTACCTCAGACAATTTGGAACTTTTAAATAACTATAAAACGGGAATTATCGAGTTTCGTTTTGTTACAAGAACATAATATTTATTGTATCCCAAACCTATACAACGACAAAGAAAGCGCTATAGAAAGCCATTACCGGTCGCCTATAACGCCGGCGTTATACCGGACTACCCGGCGGTAACATAGCGGTATGATAATTACACGTCCGAAGTAATCATTAAACTTACCCTAGCACTCGCCAATCAATGGTTAACGGGCGAGGAAATGCGGGTCCGCTCCTTGCCTCTTTAGAAGGACTATAAAAATACACGAACTGGGTAAGTGTGTGTAGATGATAATGGAAAAATAGAAAATTGTCTTAAAAGATTACGTTCAGTTCTGCTATGTTCCTTCTGCTGTATGAATAAATACTGCCCTTTAGTAATTTAAAAATTGTATTTTAGAAACATAAAAATTTTTTGTAAGAATAATTCGTTGTTGAATATCTCATGGTATACAACTGTCGTCGGAATGTAAAGGCATATATTTCTTGGAAAGTTTGCCTAGACTCACTTCGGTGGATAAGCGGGATGGTATGCGCAGCGTCGGTAACCAGTGCGCACTGGTGATGCTGCTCTCCACCACTTTTATGAGGGATTTGAGTACGGAAAATTCTATTCTTCCAGATATTCTGCCATTATTCGGTCGACCGAGTCTCGTTTGTTGATTAGTGAAGTGCAGTTGAGGTTACCATTTGAAAAAAGTGACGACATATTCCCCCTATAAGGGGGACTCGATTACCTCATTACTACACAAATTGCCCCCTTCTTGGTAGACATACTCTTGCAGTCAACTACTTAGAGATGAGTCCTAAATACTTCGGCTGACGACGAAATATCACATAATTAATACAAAAGAAAACATCACAAACAACAACAATCACACTGTAATATTTATTGGACTTTTATTAATTACATATAAGTAGTACCTTGTTTGTAACAATCATAGATTACCCCCCTTCAATATTCGTTTCCTTCCAACCTAACTTTGCGAAACGCATCCCCGCCACTCGATCCCCTTATTCATTACGCAGCATCCGCCATATTGAGAGAATGAGAAAGATGAATAAAGAAGAGAAACATGCTGGTGTGGGATAGAGATAGAAAATTAGGGTTGCGATTGAAATTTAATGTTAAGTTTGGATTCTTAACGTAACGTCCGTAGGAGGGGTGATTCCATTGCGATCGTTGTATCTTGAAATCTTGTTCGCTTTAATTGTTTTTGCACCCCACGACAGGTAGGACCGAATCTGGAAATAATAACATAATGAACCATTCTATGCAATTTTTATATTCGTTTTCGCTATTAGGTAGAAATATTTGACGACGACCTAATACGCAAATATGTTATATACATATATTTGTACTGTAGATACTTTAATTACTTTTTATAATTGAATGTGGATTGGTCGTACCTACGTAAAATTTGTATCGTTGGCTTTGGCCACTATGACGGCGACAGACTCACCACCTGTGAAGTGGTCCAAAATTAACTCTGGTGAAAAGTGGGCTGAAAGAACTTAAATGTCTAGACTAATCGGGAGAGCTTATTTTTTAATTGGACGTTTACCAGGTTTTTCAAACCTAATAATCTAGACTAATATTTAATATTATATAATTACTAGGACGATTATTAGGTAAAACAGAATCTTCTCTAAGCTTAAAGAATTATATTTAAAGTGGTATTACACATTTAAATTAAAGTAATATTTTCGGATTTTATCACGTTTAAATAAATTCCAAGTCAAGCATACCAATGGACAAACTCTAGATACAGTCAACTCTATTCAAAACGATGTTAGGTAAGGGCATTAAACACCGTGGTTGCTGTAAAGCATCCGGAACGTCGGGAATGATATAGTTAAATAAAACGCGATAAAATTAACAAATATTCAAAACTTAAAGAAAGCCGTGTAAAAGAATTCGCCCAAATTAAACCCGTTGTACGGTAGCCAATCAACCAAGACTCAAGAAAACCGAGAGAATCGCAAGACCATATCTGTTATATAACAGAGGAGAAAGTGTTGACTTTTGTAAATGTTTCGAAAAGAATAAGCGCTAATTAATGGCGTTCGTGATAAAATCCACCTACAATTATTAAGCACGAAAATTAAAAAGTGCTGTTTTAACTTTGCTAGATGACCTACCCTTAATTAACGCGATATAGAAACTTTTAAAATGGTATTATAATAACAGAATTGTTTGAACATGTTAATAAAATTGTAACGTGCGTGACCCTCTTCTTTTTACTTATCTGTACAACGAAATGAGATAGAGACTTGAAATTTTAACTGACTGACTGAACTGAACATGTGCAGTTGATCTCAAATATGTCAAAAACGATTTTTTTTTTATCTCTGACTTACATAATATACGACTGGCACCAGGCTGATATCCTAGTCATAAATAAATTATATAAGTCCGTTTACCTACATGATATTCTTTAAATAAACGTAGACACAGATTTATCTTCGATGACGACTCATGTTGTGTGCTGTAAGGAAAGAGAAATTTATAACTTCTGTTGAACTGGTTTCCAGTGCTAACTGTGAAGCTAAATTAATGTTGTAATGTATTATTATTCAGACCAAAAATAAATAGCTCAATCATGAAATGAGAGAAGGCACTGGTTTTATATTTAGGGCCCATGGTTATATTGAATCATGTGCTTGTAACATACGTGTATTTTAATTCAAATATAAAATATTACATTCACAGCAATTTAATATCTAGATGATAGCTTTAAGAGGTTTGTGTGAGTGTGTGTGTGTGTGTGTGTGTGTGTGTGTGTGTGCGCGTGTGTGTGTGTGTGTGTGTCCGACTATTTATATGATATCATATATCAAAAAGTTCATATTGCCTTTTACATTTGATTAAAAATAACTGCAGAGGCGAAGTTCTGAGCATAGAGTTCTTTAATATAGTAAAATATGGAATTTTAAATACACGTGCAACATACTTATCAAATGGTTGCAGCACCCTAGAAAAGCACTCAAGTGTATTCCTTGCCAGTCAAGTTGACACGGGGTTTATTGCTCTCGTTATCGGGCCCGTTACTTTTCGTTATTTGATCGCATTAGAGGGCGAATGACGCTCTAACAAATAAGTTGCGTAACTAGGTGTTGCGTTCGATTTTGGTTCGCTTGTTCTAAGCATTTAATATAGGTACCTACATTTATTTTTTATGAAACAGGTTAGATCGTTACAACGCTGAAATGGCACTGAAAAAAATTGTTCTTGCACGAGGAAAGTGATTTTAGTATTTATGTTTTAAATACTATTTTATTCAAATACAGAATTGCAAATATTTTATAGAGGGTAACGTGCAGTACACATAATTGTAAAGAATTGCCTTTAAATAAATTTTAATGAAAAACGTTATTTATTGTTCTCCTACACGATCCAGGATGGTCCTTTGACCGTCTTTGTTGCTGTTTCACAAAAAAATTTAACTTCGTGACTCGTTGGCGATGACTACGTTGAACTTTTCAAACCAGTTGGGAGCTGTGAGTATACATTTTGTCGTCTGCGAGATATGACGTTTGACTTTGACAGCGTTCACAGCCCGTCTAGTCCTAACAGAACGGGATCGTTCCGATCTTTTAAGGTTTTCGACAGAGGAATTGCTGGCGTTCCTATCGATAGATAAACATACGGCTGAAGCCTCGCCTAAGCCACTTAGTGCAAAGCAATCACTGCAATTCTGTTTTCTTTGAGGCCTACTCGAAAATTTTATTTAACAATCATAGTGAAAAAATAAAGGCGGCGAATTGATCGAAATTTCTTACATAATAAAAGCATTCCAAAATTGGCTTAAAATATTTTTTTTAAATTGTCACATTTTTTGATGGTCAGACTAGTTTTGTATATAAACAGATTTAAAGTTACTAAAATTTGATTATCCGAATTATTTAAGATTTTTAGTCCTTTTTTTCAAAACGAATAATCGCAAATAAATTTACTCAATAAAAAAATTACTGCCAATTTTTTTTTATTTATTAGAAAAAAAATACTCCATCTCATTTATTTTAATCTGACAACTTGTAAAATAAGTATACGACATTTAAAATACGTAAAGCGTCTTAAATCTAGTTCATTATAATAAAAAAAATTAATATAAAAAATATAATTAAAACATTACACATAAAAGTCAAAAGTACAAAGAACCCCGTTGAGTAACAATGTTATCATTATTCGAAATATGATTTAGTTTCGTGTTTAGTTCTTCACTATTATACTAAAAGATTTAAAAGCGTTTAAATTTAAAGAGGTTGTTAAAATTTTAATCGAGGTTTTATTGTATTTAACTATGCCTTTTAAGTAGTGAAGCCTGTATTTAAATTAAAATTCACCATAAATAATTATCATAAAACTTTATTAATTTCCTTGTGTAACAATATGTATTTACCACAAAAGGTACGAAATAGGTAAACCGCATTAAAAATAAACATTTATTTAAAATTTAGTTAAATAATAATAAACAATATATCAATTGGTTTTAGAGACCATCAGAATATTGGTTAACAGGTACCTACCTAATAGGTACAGCTTTAAGTAATTTTAGTTTTCGATTATATACCTTTTTTGGTACATACCTATCGTTAAGAATTTTAGGATCTTTAGAAAGTTGAAGTAATATTTAAGTTACACACTAACGTGTCTACGCTAGTACAGTCTTAATATATTTTAATACTGAAACGCTAGTACAATGTTAGGCGTAGACTTTGCCTATATTGAATTATGTAGTTCAATGTAAGGGTCTAACTGTTCAGATCTTCGCCCAATAAGAAGGGACGCCTTCTCGCGTCCCATAAAACGTTTTTGTCGAGACGTGGTTTTTATTTTGGATACTTCTGGAGTGAATTCTGTGTCTACTGGGCTAGATATAGAGATAGGAATATATTATACAATGACTTACGCATGTCACTTATAGGGGCACTTGCCAGTCGGGCTTCAGCAATCGACTTTTCGCGTTACCGGGAGATAGAAAGTGAAGGGTGGCGAGACTCGTCGCCGTAATCGATCCCGGAGATTGGCATGAATTTTCAAGGGATTTCCCTTCGTCGCTTCTTAGGACACTTACGGTAAGAAAAGGGGTGGCAGATTCTTTAGCTTAGGAGGCGACCTACCGCACGGCAAATAATAATATAGATTCTAATGGTAAATTAACAACGAAGTATGTTTTTTTTAAAAAGTTAGCACGTAAGTGTTAATAATAATTAGATGGGTATTGTGGGGGGTAACAAGATGATAACTATAAACTATTAAATTAATGAGGAGTTTTGGTCATTATAAAGATGCGGGCGTTTTGATGTCAAGAATAAATTAAGACTATGACTCTTTTATGAGCTTCAGCTTAGATTACCTAATGTAATTTAAGTAGACATCATGTTAGCACTTCCTAGATCGTCACGGTATATGCTTAGAATAATAAATTCATAAGAAAGGTTTATTATATTTTATTTTTATTAAATTTATTATTTATTCATCTTTAAACTACTTTTAAAAATACTTCTTTTAACTTTTACGATGTTCTACTCAATAATACTTGAAATTAATCTCCCAAAGTCCTGAAAATGTCAATAAATCATGTATGTACCTAGTAAGGCCATATTACTTACTAAATTGAGTTACTCATTAAAATACATCTTTTTAAAGAAAGTGTTATTTAAAAAAAAGAGTATTTTGTTTACATATTTATCGAGGTCTACGCGATTAATTAAAAACAATTATATTAAAAGTGGGACACTTTTGGCTTTGATTCTAACCTTTAATATCCCTTACTAACGAATCTATGGTCTTAATTGGGAATTTAGTCACTGCTTAAGATTTCTTGAGAAACTCAATGGCGAAGTAACATTTTGATCATTTGTAGTCCAACGGGTTCAGATCTGCACTGGACGGACTTCAGCTCTTATTAAGGCATTTGCAAGCCAGGTTAGTTGTTCGTGCCTTGTGACCAGGAGCAGTCTTGACAGAAAGACCAGGGTACATTTTTGATAAGTGTACCGCTGAGAGGCTTCATTACACGGTCCACTACAGTCTCTTGATAAACTTTGGCCGAAGTATTTACTGATCTGCTTAGAAAAATTAAGTTTCGTGACTCGTTGGTAGGAGCTATGAACATAAACATTGTCAATTCTGGCTTTGACAGCATTCACAGCCCATCTGGTTCTTACAGCATGGGTTCGTCTCGTCCTTTTATTTATTTATTTACACTTTATTGTATACACCCAAATGTAAGTTCTACAAGTGAAAATATGTGATGTGAAAGAAAGAGATACTTATGTATAGCCAGACAACTTACATAAAATGGTTCTATCTCTCTCTGCATCTCCACAACCGAATGAGCCTAGAAACCAAAACAATTGCTACGAATTGAAATACTTCTGAAACAAAGACAAGGCAGTTAAAAAGAAAATACACAAATTAAAAGTACAAAAATACATAGGTGTATTGTATACTATCAATGTCTATGAAAACGTTTTTTGTTTAACAATTACAAAAACGTCGGATAAACTTTCCACATACTTATCTCAAGAATTTGAAATTTTCCGCCATCGGTCGCCAGAGCCTCGTTTGACAGTTAACCGGGTACACCACGTCAAATGAGGTTGCCATTTGAAGAAAAATATAATATGATCCTCCTTCCATCCCCGTATCACCGATGTTACCTGTGACAGATTACAAGAAAACTTTAGGGTATGATAAAATTACGTGTCAATATAATGATTAATGTAATTTGATACAAAAATAAACTTTCCATCTTTGGTCTCAGAGGGTTTAAGATTTTATTTAATTTTTATTTTCACATCTGCAGTAACGTTATTTAAGGATAGATATATCCACTTCCGACATCATTCGGTCGCCAGAGATTCGATTGTTGCCTAGCAGGGCGCATCATATGCAGGAGGGCTTGGCAATTGGAGAAGGAGATGGTATATTTTCCCGCATGATGGCGGAATATCCGTTCAAATTTGTTGAACCCAAATCCCACAAACTAGTGATGGGTAGCAGTACCACTAGAGCGGAAGTACCAGACATTGCGCCCACCAACTCGCTTACACCGTGTTGTGAGTATGGGCAAATCTTCCAGGAAATGTATGCCGACTTTTGCAAATCCTTTCTTAGAGATCTTTTTTTAAGGGAAAGGGGCAAACGTGCAAGTGGCTGCGGCGGGTAGGAGTAGGCCTCCGATTACCGGCAAATCACAAGATTCCTTTACTTAACGCTGTAATTATGCGTGGCCATGCGGTCGAACCGACCCATACTAGCAGCAACAAAAACCACCTCTTGGTTCTACCACGTACGCTGAAACTGAAAGGTTCATAAGTGGATTAAAATTGGCCGATGTAGATATACATTTATTGTCAGGTCGACTACGTACCACACAATTGCATCGAAGTTTCAATAAATTTTGACCAGCTTTCAAAAAGTTTTGAAAATAACTACATGTCAAATAATTGATTACGTTAACATATTGTAAAGGTAATAAAGAAGTAGTAGTACTTTCTCTCATTTTTTGAGAGGGTTTTTGAGCCTGGAAGAGTTTGCTTCGCTACTGGCTATATATATGTTTTATTATTCCTCAGATTTTGTAAATCTCACTGTACATTGTAAAATTATCACTCTTAATTACAATAAACAATTTGAGTGGTGCTTGTATCGAGAATTGGGTTGTTGTCCGTCGCCAGCACCACTCACGTACCTACTACGCTGCTTGAAGCGCCACGGACGAAATGGAAACTAATTGTATTGCGAATACAAGTTCATCTGATATAGGTACATTCCTGGCATGTTTCGCGCGGATAATGTATTCCCTCGGTTTACGATCACGTCGGCCTTTTAGAGGCAACCTACACTAGCGTCGTCAGTATGGGAATATGGTATGTATGTGAAGTAATGGCCCGACATCCCAGGCTGCCGCCCTTTAACAGCCTCGTAATTGCGACTTGAAATTAAGTGTTATTTTTATGGTGATTTCTCTACTACTACTAAGTTGCTTTAAATGGGCGTAAAGCTTTTTATTAATTGGAATAAGTCTCGTAACGAGCCTATTGAAATCTATCCGACGACGTGTAAAATAGTAGGCATTGTTTTTTTGCATCGCACCTTTTGTTGACAATGTTTTGTCGTAAATTTTTTTATCGTCCAGAATTTAGAGAATATTTAATTTTTTAGGATTGTTAATGGACTTATTATCAGATTATATCCGTTTAAAAGACATGATACGGATATTAATACAACTTTTGGTAATGGTATATGTTTACGGCAAAAACCACATTCAACTATTAATCTTCTATGTTAAGAAAATAATCTTAATGTTATGAGTTCATTGTAAACATTATTAAAATACATGCAACCGTCCCTTTTACTTAGTCTATTGGATGGACAAATAAGTCATTATTTAAGTTATATCATCATTATTATCATGTTTGGAACTTGCCGACAAACAAAGCTTATTTTCTGGAACTCTTTTCCATTCTGCCAGCATGTAGATATCATGATATAATCACCTCATTTTCAGTTTTAATAGTATGTAACTAGTACTAAATACATAATGGAACGATCGAAATTCTCACTGATGTAAGCTTATTCCAAATGCCAAAGTTAACGCTCAAAGGGGTTAGGTTTAGGTTACATTTACAACAACAATAGCAGTCATGGCGGCCGAGCGCGGCGCATGCGCGAACTTGGCGCCATAAACTGCCGCATAAATTACGTGCAACAATGTAGTAATGCACTCGATGCCGACGCTGAATAATGAGAAATAATTAACGCTATAAGATTTAACGCAAGTGCTTTGAAAGTTCCTTAGAATTCAGAATAAATCTAAAATATTCGTCAATCATTTTCTTCTTTATCTGCAGTCAGAGGCAAAAATTAAGGCCATCAATTTATAACTTTACAGACAAATGTAAGGATAAAATATCGATAATACTACTTAACTTTTACTGAAGACTTGTTGAGCTGATAGAACCTAAAAGTGAAATGCAATCTACTACAACCTTATTAAACTGATATTTTAAATCACTATACATACACGAGTACTTTAAGATACCTTTTAATTCGCAAGTTTAATTACATATGAATATTATTCAACAGAAAGATAACAAACAGTAACTTTTCAAGTTGGCGTCATAAGTCCTAAAATTCTTTTAAAAGAAATATTTTTTTTTAAATTGTTACATGCTTTTATTGTTTTAGGTACTGGCGGATAAAAGAAATGCACTTTGGTGTATTTTTTCAAGACATCGAAAAAGAAAAGAAAAATGCACATTGAAGGTGTTTAAGTATCTACCTACTTATTTTTTTAACTTACATTTATCATAGGTGACCGAAAATGAAAATCGCGGAAATGAGTCCAGGAACCAAGTATTTTCGCGATTATAAATACTTAATACACTTTTATATTAATTCGATGTTACATTTTTTTTAAAAAAGCTTTGTAAATTTCTTAAAGAAAGACGCATTTTATAATCATGTTTACTTGTAATAAATCTAGTCAAGTTATACTTTATTTTCAATGGCATATATATTTATTAAAGATACTTTACTACTTATCTAAATTGAATTTGGCATAATGAAAATAATTCACATAAAGTCTGTAAACCTCAACGGAAAGTAACTAACTAATAAATCTATTTATGTCAGTAGTTTTCCGTCCCTACGATATTTCAATTTCGAGCTTAGGTTTCAGCAAAACCACATTTTGCAGAGCTACTTGATTTTAATGTAAAATACCAAGATAATTAAATTAGAATTACCTACTAAATTACAGAAATTGTTGATATAGACCGAAAGTTTGAAGGCTTATTATCTATCTTCGCAGTTCAACCGTAACGTCCAACAATTCCCTCTTTCACATCAAAAGGGAACATTATCCTTTCTTCCAGGCGACCGTAAAACCCTTATCTGGGAGAAAGCAGGGCGAACAGGCGACGCGCAATCTACATAGAGCTGATAATGGCAACACCAGTGTTACGTGACCTCCCGCTTTTCTCTAACATTCGCCTGCAATGGTTTCGGTAATGAAAACCGGGAGCTTAAGTTTCTTTGGCCGCGATAGAAGTAATCTTAGCCAAGCAGAGTGGGCGTTTTACGATCGCGGGCGGAGAAGGCTTTTATATTTATTAAGTAAGTTGGGCTTTCGGCGGTATTAATCCACCTTTATAGAGGGGCGTCTACAAGCGACCGATGCTGAGTTACACTTTGATAAATAATCTTGTAGTAGGTACTTTTGTTAATAGTTTAATTATGTCTTTTAACTATTATATTCGTCTAAATCATAAGTGAAATCAAAACTATTCTTCGTATTGTAGCGTATCCTATTGTAGATAAATGTTGGTACTTAATTATGTAGCCCTGCTTATTCAGAATTTAATATAGGTAACAGATTCAGAGTTAAATAATTGAATTTTTTTTTTACAGGTTGTTGTACTAAAGAAATCCTATAACAACTACTTATTTACTCCGGTATAAGTATGTAAAAGTCTTAGAAATAAAGTATTTATCATTGTTTTTATTTTTTGTTATCGATTGTTCTCTAGTACCGAATACCTGCGTAAGTCGTCATTCTGCTTTAACAGTACACTGATGAATATAGGCCTTTCCCATAAGAAGAATTTATCGTAATAGTCATGCGTAGCAAACTGATTGGCGATCGCAGTACTAGACACCTCAATCGGTACTGCCAGTAACGGACTTGTGTATTTTAGATCTGGTATTTTTGAGATTAATATTAATATTCACCGTTGGACAGAAGGTACGAGATTTTCCAAGCAATTCACTTAGTCGACTGTCATTGTAGGTAGCAGATTTTTATTATACTTGGTACGCATTATCATACTAATATTATAAATGTGAACGTTTCTATGTATGTCACGCAATCACGCTTAAACGACTGTAAGAAAAAATATATAAGATGTTGTGTCTAACATGAATCTTAAGAGAGGATATTTTTAACCAAGAATTACATAGAAACAAACTTTAAAACCACGCGGACTAATCTGCGAGTAGTAGCTAGTACCAATGTTATATCTACCAACGATGTAAACAAGAATAATAGACAAAATTAGTGAGGAGCAAATATTCTGAAGGTGTACTATTCATACGTTGTATATACAGATATTATTAAACCTTGCTGAATATTTAAATAATTCAAACCAATATCTTCATATACACTAATACATCTACATACCTACATACTATGTGTAGACGTAAAGGGAGCCAAATCCGACAATTCCATCGTCCCGGCCATATAATCCGCAATTCCATTAGTTATCCGGAGGCGACCTCGCGTTTATGACCTACCCTGTCGCGCAGACACGCAAATATATCTCGAACACACGGCTTTTGTTACACTGAGTAATTTAATTAGGGAAACTTTGGAATATTTCCATAAGTATATATATTAAGCAAGTACGAGCTTACGTTCCACATGGAATTGATGGTGAAACATGAGAATAGTCACGGTGGCCAGTGGACATTAATACGAATCCTTATATGAACATCCCAGAAGAGTTCAAACGGTTTGCCTGTAGTTACCAGAACTGTCGATTTTTAATAATCTGTCGAAGTACAGATCTGTTAATGACAGCGCAAACAAAAGCTGGTCATGCCTTACGTGGAAGGTTAGCCTCTATTCACTGTGCTGGGTTGATGGGTTGGTGTGCACAGTGCCGATATCTTCAATCAAAAGTAATATTTTGGAATTGAAAGATATGTCAACAATTAAAGACTTTAAACGTTATGCAATAGGATGTTTGCTATGGACTCGAGTAATAGTTACTACATAGATCGATAAATATGCAAATAATTAAAAATGATCAATTTCAATTCTTTAGTTTCGTGAAACCCGAATATGGGATAAACCAAAAATATCCCATGGCTTCCGACGGTAGGCGAAATAATATAATATCCTTATCCTATATAATTATCCTTAGACCTAAAATATCCTAAATCAAAATGGCGGACAGCAGTGCCTAGGCACGATCGCTATTCTGTCGCTATCAGTCGGTCAAGCGTGGTGATGACTTGTACTCGGGCGGTTTGGTAATTTACATTATTTATGTTTTCGTTAGGATTCGAACAACGAGTCATTTGTGAATAAGCTGACCGCTGAGCCAAACGGTGTTACTTATTCATTATATGCACATTAAGCAACTCTTTAGGTATCGATTTAGTTACTTACCTACCTAGTTTCTACAGTTTCGTCTCCCCATGCTATTAACTCCGAATTAATGACCGTCTGTAATTAAAATCTACGTTAAATATTCAAATGAATACACCTGTGTCGGTGGGTAGCTCTCTTGGAATTTTAATGAGGCGGACTCGATTTTAATCCAAATTCTTCGGGTTCGAATCACACGAGGCAACGTAGTACCTACAAACGTGAACGTTATCATATTTTTACGGGCTACGTGAAAACGCGCGCTGTTATTAGGGGGAGTTTTATTACGTTTTCTAGATTAGAAGAGCCCGGGTGCGCTGTGAGTTGGAATAGGAAAATTTTTGATATTTCGAACTCTCTCTTCTATTTTATTATTTATTAAAAGTATATTGAATTTGAAATTAAAGTATTATTTACGAATTTAATTGCGTTTACTTTTGTTTTTATATTCCCGACGTTTCTGCGTAGATTTGACCAAAATTGATAATTAAAAGCTGAAGGCAGCCTGAGTTAACAATGACATCAGGACGTCTAATACCTCAGTCCCCCCGTGACTATGGGTGCCATAAAGCACTTGAAACGTCGGAAACATAAAAATAAATATTAAACGCGATATAATCCGTAAATTATAGTTTCATTTCCAATATGTAATGTTCGCATAAATACTAGAAATCATTAAGTGTATTGCAATTGTAACTTTTTTTTCAAATGATAATAGAAATTAATAATTGTAATATCGGAACATTTACATAATGCTGAATCGTAATAGGTACGCGGTTGATATTTTCTCAAAATTACAATATGTGTTACAAATAAAAAAAAAACAAAAAGTAATAGTTAAGGGGGTCCTATTCAAGCGTTAAACTTGATGTGATTACACGAACTCTGAAGTAAAAAACCGGCCAAGCTAAAACACAATCTACAACAAAACTGAAAAAAATACAATGTCTTTTGTTGAATACATAAAGCCTATGTATAAATCATAAAAGTTTTGTTAAAAACTCACACACTAGCTACATAATATAATTTTGTATCATAAAGGTGAAACCGGTCGGTTTGCTAAATTAAAATAAAAAAGGAAATTGTGGAATCAGTACAAGTGTGTGTTTTGAACAAAACTTTTTAAGAGTATGAAAAATTAAGTTTCACCAAGAGACAACAATCGCAAGTATAAAAAATATGTCATATACATATTATATAATAAAGTGCGTAAGTCCGCTTCGCACTAAATAATTTAACATATTATAGCATACCCCATGCATACCCCGTAGTATACACATAGCGACAGTCATAATAGGGGTTAAAGTATGAAATTACCGTTTAATATGGAAAAATTCATATTCACGTCACAATTCTGTTCAAATCTCTTCATTTCTGTACCTGCTCTGTTGGAACCATGTCGGAACTCTCGGAAATTTACTCTAATCTAATTTTGAGGTATACTTACTACTTATCTCAAATATTGAAAGTAAAAACAATTGAAAGTCAAACAGTCGACTGACATAAAGTTTTTCAATTTAGAATCATACAGTTTTTGTATAAAAAAATTCAAAGTAGCCATCCGATTAAAATGCTAACTTCACACTTAACCCGTATAATTATAGTCTAACAATTCTTAATTATGATATTTTGTGATGTTGTTTCTATTGATGAGAGAATATAGTGTCTGTCCGAAAATATATTTTTTAAGTATGTAATTAACATTGTATTTGCAAATTTTGTATTACTATAATTACAATTTAATATCTTAATTCAAAATAATTTTTTATTATTTTTGTGAGAATACACTATGTGTTAGTGAATTTGTTTAAAATTTCTAGTGTTCTAAAATTCAATAACAATTTTAGAATTCAGTAAGTTAATAATTTAGAAACAGTAGTAGTTCCATCGGTGAAAGAATCTGCGATCTTCTCGTATGTGTCACAAGAGGCGACTACGGGAAAAGCCTTGAAAGTCTCATGGCCTTTGCTTGTCACCGTTAGTGTGTTCTATTATGTTTTGACGATCGCGTGGCTTAGTGGTTAGCGTACCTGACTACTAAGCCATCGGATGTAGTTGGTTTTCGGGTTTAGTTGTGTTGTGTTCGTCCCGTGTCTCTAATACTGTATTTGACACTTCCGCAGATCTTATAGCTTAAGCGTTATATGGGAGATGGGAAGGTAAAGACAAGTGAGTGCGAGTGAGAGTATTTGCGCGTGCATTAACGGCACTATAAAAATCTTCTGCGCAGTTGACTGCTGCCGATAATATTCGGAACTCCATTAGTGTGTAGATACGCCAGAACGATTAATGGACCTGTAATCATATAATCATACAGATCTAGGATACGCGAAGGTTAGGTTTATCGGGGATATTAAGTATTAAAATCCCAATTGAAGACTATGATGCATGAAAGATTTTGTTGGCTCTTTCATGGAGGCGTATGTTGTGGACTTTTGAAGGGCGTTTGTTTTTATGACGATAGTGATGAAGTACCAATATCGCCCGATACGTTGATAGATTAAAAAAATATATTAAATTGTAATGTAAAATCCGTAAAGAACACAATTTGGTAGTAATTTTTATTGTTTTAATTTCAGTATGTTTTTATTTATTTGGGATAAAGAAAAACATAGGTGCTATGACGCGTGAAGAAATCGGGTCGTATTTATGGGGAGGGTTATTGTTTGAAACGTCTAAGTCGTAATTCCGCGGCATAAAGCAGGCAGGCTTCACTTTGGGCGCCCTCCCGTTGGACCACCCTCCGACACCCTGCGGGATGCTGTTTTTCCCGTGCGAAATGGCCCGTTTGAAATTGTTGTTTTATGGAAGTTTTTACTAGTTGACTTTGCCTGGGGAAAATATATAGAACGGAAATCTTTATGTCACTAAATATATCACGGCTATATACCAAAACTTAATAAGTTAGAACATAAATCATTGCGAACGTAGGTACTTACTTACCGCGAAGAGGGATATATTTTATGAAAGCGACGTTCAGTCTAAGTAATTTAGTCAGAAATGAGATATGAGACGCTTTAAACTCTCCAAAAGTGTCGGTCAAAGATATCAAGAAAAATATTGAAAGCACGGCTCGATAAAATTTCAAAATAACGACCTGTCACAAAATAATATACAATGAAATTATCTCCACCATTTTTAAAGTCGGAACGCGCGGGTTTCCGATTCGTGATTGGTCGCCGCTTGACAGCTGGGTAAAATACGTCTCTCTGCCCGTTTCAACGCAGCGGGCGACAACATGGTGCCACTAAAATCCCCTAATGAAATTAAATTCCGTACATTTTAGACTTACTCGTAAATAATGACAATATCTAATCTGCTGATTGATGAACATTACCGGGTTTTTTGGTTTCAGTATTTAGTATATTTTAAAAATTGCAGCATTATTTTTAAGTTTTAAGTACTTAATACATTCATTATTATTTAAATTGGAAAGATATGTATAAATATGAATGTCAGTTATTTATGCTCTTAGATTCGAAGTCAATAATAATAATAAATCGAGCAGACTATCGATCAGACATTTTTATGATAGGAGATACAATGGCTTACAAAACACGGTCGTATATCTATTGTGAATTCTTATACACGTAGCATAGATAGGCGACATCTTAGCACTTTAAAAGCATTTTAGATAAAACTGCGTGTTAGGCCGGCAGATTTAGTAACAAAATTACAAGTTTACGAGGGGCCATATAGTTGTACGGCAGCTTACGGCACTCATGTGGAGCACTAAAGAACTGGTTTACTGCCTCTCTGATGATTTACTGGGTGCATTCCTCAAGCCGCCATTAGACGCTACATATCGTCTTAATTTTTGATTTTAACAATAAAGGACATAGCTTAGGCGAGATCTAGTTTAAAATAGACATATAGATGTATCCTATCGAGTACATAAAATTTGAGCAAACTGTTACTCAATTATGGCACATTTATTAAAAAAAATTAGAATGAAATAGATATAACGTTTTTAAGTGTGTAATATGCGTTTTACTGAATGTTTATTTTTATGCTCAGTATTTATTGACACAAATTTTGTAATAACTAGTCATCTAACGAAATATGTCATTGATTTAATTTTATTTATAATATTATAAGATATTTGGTGAATTTAAGGATTATTATTCCCTAAATAAATGATTCGTCATTTAATTCTTCAACGACCCAACATTGTCCTCAATTTCAGCCCACCCATGCCGTAAAATAAACGGCAACGTATAAAGTAGGCAGAATAAATCATAAATTATAACGAAGAAAACCAATATTTCTTCCCGGCTATCATAAAAACATGAGTGAATAATTTTAATAATAAAAGCTAAGACAAAATATATTAACGATTGCCTACGGTAACGGGGTAGAGCTTAATTTCCAATGCTACGGATTAAAACCTGATCGTTATGTGAGTGGATAATTTATGAAGCGGTTGTATTAATTTACGAAGGGATTTAGGTGTCGTTCAAAGTGCACGGGTATCCTTTTTATTTTGAGCCGGTCATGATTTAAATTATTATAATTCTTATTTAAGTTATATCGACTATTTGCAAATTCCAACCTTTGAAGGTTAGGAAAAACTTTTGAAACGTTCCCTGAAAAATTGCTAAAAACATAATCCAGTTCTTCTACAAAAATTGTGCAACCATTTTTTCTTGGATGATTTTAGATATACTGCTCTACAATTGAAACAACAAATAATATAACATAAAAGATTTTTTAAACATTATCATTTTCATGTGTGAAGCCTTGCATTAGATCTCCTTTATCAAGCGAACGAAGTACCGTGTAGTATCGGCGTAAGGATCTGCCACTCCCTTTCTTCCCGTGAATGTTGTAAGAGGTCGCCTCTTAAGGGAAAAGCCTTGAAAATTGCAAAGACTACCGATCATAACGGGATAATCATCTCTAAAACTACCAGACTAAAATAAAACAGACCGATGACGGGTAGTAGCAACTAAGGTGCGAGGTGTCTGGTTCTGCGATCGCCAATCCGTTTGCCGCACGTGACGATTATGACAAATCCATCTTCTTCTGGGCAGAGGTCTGTGTGCAGTGGACTGTTTCTACGCTGTTAAGGTATGGTTAAGCGAACGAAGTATAGGGCATAGTAACTTTATAAACATATATTTCATAAAAAAAATACTAAACTTTATACACTTATATTTCTCGTTACAATAACATTTTTCTAGATGTAAGTAGATGTCAAATGATTAATCAAACGTCAAGGTTACATGTTGACGCGTGTTCAACTCTGACTAAGATCCAATCTAATTATTGAATATAAATGACAACTAATACCTATTAGAAACAAAATATGTGTTCTTATAGTACCTGGAGTACATTAATTACAGCAAAATTTACTGAATCCTATGGTAAATATGTTACAGCCTCCCTACATTGAGTGTCATCACGAGGTAGCGTGGCTACTATGAAAAAAGCCGTAAATTTTTCCTTCGTATATCCGTCCTCTAGTTATCTGCTAGTTATTTTTGATACCAGGGCGACACAAATCATAAAGAATATAAAATCGATTCTATTAAGTATTCAAATCTCGATTCGCGCATCATATACGTCTTCATAAAATATCATCATGCGTGAATCCTATATTTTTCTTGCTACACATGCGCCCAAATCCATGGGACGTCAGAGGATTTACGATCCAATATTTTTATGCAAAGTGCGTCGCCAAATGTGCCGCGTCGGTGAAAAAATACACAGCCACGTCCTTTCGCACGTAAAAAGGATGCGACAGAATAAATATACGGAGCCACCCTTTTTGTCCATTAAACGGGCGAGCTGTTTTTTCTGTGCCTCCATAAACTGTGCCCCAATAAATATGTAAATCTACCAAAAAAAAAAACCGAACGATCTGTGCCCGGTTTTGTGAGTTTCACTTTCGACAGTCCGAGTTAATTGGTGCAATTGCGAGCGAGGTTGTATGTGCCGATGACCTTTTATTTAAGAATTTTTGTGTCGATCGACTTTTGAGTGATTAAAGTACCTTAATATTGTCTGAAGCCATGCAAGTTTGATTAAAAGTAAGTAAAATTTCGTTTATAACGATAAGGGTGAGTTACGTTAGAGTTTAATAAATATAAAATAATATTTCTTTGCATAATCTAGTTTAAACGTTGGTTAGTCTATTTTAATTCCATCTGTGTGTTTATTGCACGGTAAAATAGTTTAAAACAACGTTGGTCGTATATACGAACTATATGTATAGTTATAGTCAATATCATTAGATCTTTCCCTTTTACTCTATTTATCCCTCTTCTTCCTCTTAGCGAAACCATGCAACGTTTTCGAATTAATTTAGGGGAGTAAAAGAGAACTAAGCTCCGAATTATATGCGGGCCTACGCTTGGAGCTACATCGATCGGTCCGGGCCCTCTCAAAAGACGAAGGGTTCCCCTTCCTCCCCGTTACCCTCCTACCTATACAAATATCCAATCAAGGAAAGTAACTGATGTAATAGCTATGAAGTAACATGCAAACCTCGGCGGCGTTCATTACTCTGTAAATCGATTAGTAATCGAGTTATTATGAGCATGTTTTTCTTAATTATCTGTTGCACTTATTTTATGGTAAATTTAAAAAGACAAATAACAATTTGTTTATATTGCGAAGTAAATATAAATGAATAATGGGATATTAAGATAATTAATATACGCTAGTATAAGCGCCAAAAACTTGACACGAAATCTCTAGAAACAAAATATATTATGTGTTTAATTGGTTTAAAACGAGCAGTATGTATTAAAAATATATATTATGTACCGTAGAATTCTGTAGCATGGATACAGTATAGTATTAAATCTCCCGACGTTATAAGCAAGAACTTGATTTGATTGTCCGATTGCTTTGTTTTGCTGCCTGAAACTGCGGCATCGAATCCTAACAAACATTTCTATAAAAGTTTATACTTGTATCATGGGTGTTTATTTAATGTGTGTAATATTTTTATTCAATGTATTAATGTTTAAATATTACATCACAATTTTGTCTTCCGTATATGAGAAACCCTAGTTAAGAACAGAATGATGTGACCATATCATATCCGTTACTTCTAAACTGCAGAAGCTATAAGGTACTTTTTATAGTCCATTCTATGGTTAGATTTGATCTTGAGATTTTTTTTAGTCCATTTGTACGTATTAGGTATTAATTGGCACATATCAGGTATTTAAATCGATAGGTATCTTAAAGCGTCATCATAACGCGGCAAATGATTAACTTAATTTCGTTTGGACAAACAGACCGAGGGAGAATTGTAAAATCACAAACAGATATTTCTGATATTAGTGTTTTCTTTAACTCTAACACATTTTACATATGTAATCTAATAACATTTTTATTTTATATAGTCCATTTTCTAAAGTCTAGTTGCACTTTAAATATTAAACTTCAACACGAGCTATTTTAAAGTATATATTTTTCCTTAATAAATGCTATATTGATCGACACGAGCGCCGTAAGCATGTAATTTATGACTACGAAGGTACCCCGGCTCGCTTCGCGTGCATCGTCGAAGGTGTGTTATTTATACCCGGTTTTTTATTTATGCCCCCTTTTTTCGCAGCTCGTAACGGCGAGTCATAAAGGGGAGGTTAATTTTAATTCCATGATTGGAAAGCTCGATTGGACGGTTATGTGGCTTAATGAGTTTATGGCGGCAATGTGATGCGCATAACGGTCGTGGGATCCGACAGATTGCGACGGGACTAGGCCACTGATTTTTGAATTTAAATTGGAATTGTTTTTTATAATCCATAACGAGGAATGACTAATAAGTTGCAATTTTCTAGACATGGAGGTTACATACTAGACATAGGCCTCTAGCAAGGCGAGGATTGGGCGTAATTGCTACGCTTGACATTTGGGTTGGCAATTACAATATCGAACTCCTCGCACTTTAAACACTTCAGCAAATCATAAAATCGATATTTGCAACACCAACAACAAAGAAAATAGTACCTCACAAAATACTTAGTTCATACCTTAAGATAGGTATTGTGTACAGTTTATTTATACAGGTGCTTATTAAAAATACGTAGGTACTAGTAAAAAATTAAACATTCCTTAATTTCAACTAAACTCAGAGGACTGTTTTGATTGTACATAATTTCAACTAGTATCCCATTTATCTTAAAGAGACATTTCAAGATGAAAAATAACACGGAATTAAAGCGTAACTCCATAAATAAAAAGCCACTTACTTGAAGCTCGGGTTCTAGAGAAGTAAATGAGGTACGCGGACCCTCGTACATTCCCACACCATATTGAAAAAGATAAATCTTCACCTCGCCCCGCCCTACCTTTCGATCCATTAACTTTTAACTTTTTGTGCTTCAAGAAATATTACAAAAAGCTCCAGGCTCTGAATATATCTAAGTACCTTCCAGCCAGGTAATAAATAAAGACCTGAATAACATAAGAACGGGTTTAGGCAGACGAGTTTGTTATTAATTTTACTTACATTGTAGCTTTTAAACACATTACAACTTGACTTTGATTTTTATTAAATATGATAATAAAATACGCACTTATGGCGAGACTGTTGAGCAAAAAATTGAAGCTTCATGATTTATACCTATCGCCATCGGTTATGTCCGCACTTACACATATTAAGGGAAGTTTTTATTGCGTTTATTATTCGCATCATTGTAACGTGCAGGACAGGGAGTCACTTAACTGAAATGCGCCGTATTAAATCGCATAAAGAAAACAGTGTTTTCAGAAAAATAGTTGAGTATAAAAGGAAAGTTGTAATGGCGTCGTAACTTTGGGCATAAAGTTTGTGAATGACTCAAAAAGAATCTATGGCGGGTGAATTGTTAATAAAGATATAGAGCAAGCGATGTATTACGGGACATTAGTGACGTTTTACGACTGGAATGATAGCCTATGTGATGAATGCACCCGTATGTATTACTGTGATGATAATCCCAGCGACGTTATGCCCAAAGCAATTTATTAAATTAACCCACAAGAACTGTCGCCTGAAAAATTAATATGTCATCTACAATTGTTAAAGATGCGCAATGCGTCTAATTATATTTCTATTGTTAATATCTATATTTTAATAATTTAAAGGTATTTGAATGTAAAATATTCATTTAAGTAATCATTGCAACTCAATATGCAGAAACTCTGATGTAGGCTTACTTTTGTTCGTATAAGGTACTGTTTAAATGAGAGGGAAAAGTTTGGTGACAAAGGTGAAAAATATGCACACTTTTATGCCTTTTTTTCTATTTCTTATTTAAAAATTTCATGTCTTTTTATATATGTTGTTCTTACATTATATTTCATACAAAAATAAAGACTTATTCTAATATGAAAATTAATTAACTACTTTAAAAATTTAGCTCAGTAACAGTAAAAAAACTACAAACTTACAAACAAAACACGCTTTAAGCATATTATGCTTATATCTACAAAAAACAAGGAGACACCCGACCCCGCTCTATATAATATTCTAAAGATGATTCCACGGTACCTATCTCAAACCGGCCGTAAATGTCTCAGCCAGGATAATATTTTACGACGGCTTATGCATCGGCAGAGAGGCGGAGATAACCGAACCGATCCATCCCTTATCGCCATACCTACACATGTGTAGTGACATCCAAATTTATAGACTTAAAAATAACCACCCAGATTAAGGACGAGATATCGCGTGAGTATCCGACCCGACAGGTCTGGAAAAATTATATTTGTATATAGATAGATGTTTGTAAAAGGTTTCAGCTCTAAATGCATATGTAGGTACGAGCGTATCCGTCCGTTTTAATTTCAAGGATTTTTGCATTAAAGCTACTAAATGACCTTACTGTTTACAGGATGCTAGGTGGTGATAGAGGCCAACAGAAATCAATATTCCACGTTCGGGGTTATATTATTGAGTGACGTCATGAGGAAGTCTCTTACATGATGGTAAATGGCATGCATACTCATAACAGTTGCTCTACACTGTACCACCCCAATATATAAATACTAAAGTTTTCTGTGCCATAATACTGCACCCACATGAGCATGAATGCAATAAATATTGAAAAAAAAACAACTTCGGGAATCATAAGCAAAAAATATGGTAGAGATTTGTTTCAAATACTATTTTGAAAGCTTAAACGCTGATTATATTAAAACACACGTTTAAATCGTCAACGATCAGACGGACGAAAACCAAAAATGTTGTAGCTTTATCGGCCTATAACACATATATAGATATATTTTAATAGGACTATAGTATATATAACGACCATTATTAAAAAAATTAAAATGCCACGAATGTGCCTACCGTTTAAACTAACGAAGGAATGTAATAGTTTTATGCGGTGTTTTTCAAAATTTGTTAATACTAACATTAGCCGCGAAACACGAACTGCCAAGTAAATAATAAGAGACGGGTGAAACATTTAAACATATAAAGTGACGCGTGACCGAGACTAAAGTAAGTTAACTATAAAAGAGTAGGTGGTGCTTGTAAATATTGTAATAGTCGCAAAATCTCATGGTAGTGCTGTGAGATACTTATTTTGAGATAGGTTATAGAAACTAACCTAATAGAAACGAATCTAAATAATATTCTAATAGTATACTTCCGTTTTCCCCAATAGCCAACCTCACCTGCACGTAATGCGTCCCACAAGCTAACAAATGAAGCTGTGGCTGACAGATAGCGGATATTCCTACCGAATTTACGGAATCCAAATCTCACAGACTATTGATAGAGAGCAGCATTATAAGTGTAAAGATACTGTGCTCAACAACCCAGCGCAGTGAGTTTATGCAGACCCACCAAGAAATATATGCCGGTCCACTGGTGCTTTCTAGGTGAGGCTATGTTCAGCAGGAGACTTGGATAGACTGTCGAAGAAAAAGGCGATCCTTACTTTGATAGTATATAGCTTAGGTACTATTTTTTCTCAAGTGTGGACTTTTAATAAACAGGGTATTAATATATTTCTGCTTTGTGACGAAAATGTGTGGAAACTTGACTGATCTTTGGCCATGCTTTAAGATTTTTTTTTATTGCAATTGAGTTATTTACATTTAATTTCTTATAAATAGGCTCATTTCATTTACATACACATTAACACATAATAAAATATTTAGGCACCATTCATGCTTTTCTTGGTCTTAAGATCGCAGTAGCAAACACTTGGCACTAAGTGCTGATTTCCGTCACGAGTGTGTATTTCACATAGACCTTGCGTATTTGAGATGTTAAATTCTTTATCTATCGGAGACAAAGAGATATTTCTTGCATTTGAGGTTATCGTCTCTTATGGCGGAAGTAACGTGGTTGGATAAATAGTTGAGTTACTAGATCTCTTACGCTGCGGTCAATGAAATCTAAGTTAGTTCTATTAAAGTAATATGTGATATTTTGAGTTATTACTTTATATGAAGTCATTAAAATAAAGAAGACTGTTAAAATTTAAAACCCAACAAGCCCTTAATAAAACAGAAATCACACTTTTCAATTATATACAATGTTGTGGATACACTGACACATTTTACGTTGGACAAGAAATAGCACTCAGGCTGTGACAAGCCATCACTCACCCAGCTGAAAGTAACAGGTCTCTCAGAACCGTTACTGTTTCAATAATGTTAGGTGATAGCGCAGAAACATGTCTGTGGGTAGTTGATGTTTAGAAACGGTATGAAGACAGAAAGTGTATGTAATAAATATATTAAACACGATAAACAACGTACCTTTTCCACCATTTTAATGCTTGGATACACTTCAGCAAATGTTTTTAAAGATTTGAGAGATATAGCTAAATGGACCCATCTCTATCTTACTGATACTTGTTTAATTACTTCATTTAAAAAATAAAAGAAATTATGGGAAGTAGGATTATTTAAATGTCAGATCTCCCTAAATGACCAATGCTCTTGATACTCAAAAGGTTTTGTAAGGTAATATACTGTGTGCGTTTGCTTTGCATCGAAAGAATAAATAAATGAAAGAATATGTTCAATGTCATAAAATTGTTTACTTCAGATTTTTAAGAAGTAATCATGATGATGTAAGCACTTCTGTAACCATAGCGACAGATTACGATTAATATCGGCAGTTGTCAACTGCGAAAGAGATATTAAAGTGCGGCAAGAGCGAACACAGAGGCACTCACTCGTTCTTACACATCCCCGTATTCGAAGTAGCGCATATGCAATTAGATCGGTGGAAGGTGTGACTAGGGGCATAATACAACACGACCAGACCCGAGACCAATTGTGTTTTTGCACAAATATTGGATTTAGCTGTGATTTGAACCGCGGACCGCAGACGGGTTGTTGAAGCACGCGGGCATCGTGTTAAAAATCATAAACTCTAACAAAAGGTAGCTATTCAACAATTGTTTATAATTAAATTTAGATCTGACTTATTCATTTCCGTTTTCATTCATCTGTGGTTTGATTAGTGTCTGAAGAAATTAATAAATTTTCCAAAACTTTTACCTTTCACTAAATTTTCTGTAAATAGCTTTTGCACATTTTCGTCACTTTACACTCGTCACCGCTTAACCAATGAAATTAATATCAAATAATACTTGTTTTATTTGTTCAGCAAACTGGTACAAACGAATATAGCTAAACATTATGTAATTATGCGGTATATTTTTCCTTCATTAAGCGTATTAGTTATCAATTAAATATAGATAAACTTTAAATTTTGAAGTTAAATATATATCTACATATCTTTTTAATCTGTCTTTGTGTTATATGTGTCTAATTGTAGTCCTTGTCTACTTTATCCGCATGGTCTTCAATTTAATACGTTAATATATTAACTGCCGCTAAACTGTATGAAATACACTCATTTATTGAAACGCCTCGCGCGCTACCTATCGTATGTTGATAGTACTATGTTAGAATCCTTTACCCAAGTTTCAATAACAGTACAAAGATTTAACTCAATCGGATAAACGATGCTCGAACGCATAGAAAATAAACACAACAACATTATTTTTTATGTATAACAAGATAAATAGACAATACAATTCTTTCGGTACTCATATAGCGGATACAATACTTAGTGTCACTTAGCATTTACGGCCAACTTGTTTGATTATCAGTATCATCTTAATAGTCCACGGCTGGACATAGCTTCCTCCTATTGGCAGTATTTGCCGTAATGGTTAAATTAGATGACGCTAACGGATGCTTGCAGACTTTTAAGTGAGTTCCCTCGGTACACTCTTACACCTATGGAAATAATTGGAAATAATATTTTTTACGCCGTAAAGCCAAACTGCGACTTTTGCTGCTGCTCGAATGGCTGGACCACTCAGCCAGGGTAGTATTACGACCTCGCAGAATACCAGCATGACGTAGAGGCATATTGTGCTTACGTAATTCGTAGGAGTGAGGTAACCGGAAGCCTTTCCCCTAACCACAAATGATGGTCACAAAGCACTGTCATGCGCCATAAGTATCCATCAACTTCCCAGTACATTGTGCAGGATGGCACTCCATCTTGTGCGGGGTCGCCCTACTCTGCGTTTGCTTATACGAGGTAGCCACTCGAGAACCTTTGTTCCTCTATGATTGTCAGTTCTGCGAGTTATGTGGCCTGTTTTAACATCAGCTTGCTGATCCTTACGGCTACGCCAGTTATCCTAGTTCTGCTGCGGATATTATCGTTGAATATTGTTTCGCACAGAGCAACACCGAACATCGCCCTTTCCATAGTTCGTTGAGCAACTATGAGCTTCCTCATACGGACTGCAATGAAAGACCACCGCTCGGTTCTGTAAATGATCACTGACAACAAAATATTTAAGCGCAGAGAATCCGCCAGGTCGCAAAATGATCCACGCACTCCGTATATTGCTCGTACGTGTACTTATACCATCCTATCTATCCTTTTTCCGACGTTAAAAATGTTCAAATCAAATTTAATAAAGAAGTTAACGTTGCAATAAATGAGTATTATCCCAAATTTCATATCTAGATTGAATAGTTTTGCTGATACGGGTGTCCAGAATTATAATTATTTGTACTTACCGACTCACTGGCCGATTGACTAATAGATAATCATAGATCTTGAGCACTCCCAATCAAATTTGAATGTTGAAATTTGGAACATAGATAATGTTTGACGTGATGATTATGGACCAAAAATCATTAAAAATCCAACACGGCAGATTCTGGCGTAATAGCGAATAAGAAAAGTGGTGGAATACAGGCAGTTGATATATACTAAAAACAGATATTATCAATCAACAATACAAATCAATCTACTAAAAAAAGTTACTAAATCTCAACAAAACATACATGTAAAAGAAATCACTTCAGGACAGTTTTATCAGAAAAACATAACGTTATTATTAGTAGTTTTTAATATTATTTTTGAAAGCTTTGCCAACCATAGTAAAATTTAAAAAGTTTTTCATCTGTCGTATCTGCATGTGAAATAATCTTAGTCCTTCAAAACCTGTAAGTTGGTAGGACTTCTAGGTAGGTGGTATTTCCAGGTATATCAATTATCTGCACACATTTTGTCAAAATTGTATCCGACGAACATTTTTGATTTAACACATTCATAAAACACTTTAAACCAAACATATTTTGAGTATGTTTTCACTCTAACCTCTAAAAGCTTCGGGCACGTAATATGTATGGGCTGCCAATTTTCCGTAAAAATAATTACACAGATACAAAGGTTTAATTATTTTTTTAAATTTTCACAAATGCCGTTCATTGACCACACTCGGTTGTGTTTCAAATTGGACTAACTGGCTGGTGTTGTGCCTCGGCCGGGTTATATGAGGCATAATAAACCAGACCGCATCTATTATTCCACCACAAGGCTGATTTCGACAGCTGACGTGGAATTTTAAATACGCTTTATGGCCCAAATTATTAAACCCGACTGACCTAATTGTGTAGAGGTTATGTTGAAATGTTAATTTTTGTTTAAATTCTTATGAATCTTTTTACTCCTGTGAAATATTTTGGAACTATTAAGTACAACGATATTACGAGTATATAATACAAATAAAGCAAAAGAGTAAATAAAACGTCGAGAAAATAAATACGAGTTATAATTTGTATGTAATATTTTTAAAATACTAAGATAATATCGTAAAACTAAGAAGATTAACTAAAAATTGAATTTTTATACAAAAAATTCTAAAATTTTATTTTTAAAACAAAAAAAAACAGATTAGTGAACAAACAATTGCTGCCAGACATTATGTGACACCTCGCCGCAACTGCGAAGTGTATCAATAGAAACACCGCCGTCGCTCAAAAACACGAGCAATAAACAAATATTTAATAACAAATATCGGTCCTTAAGTCTTACACACACTAAATATTGAAACTTGAGTTCGTTAAGCCGCCTCGAAGTGATGTAACGTAACGCGCAAACATAGAATGTATACCCGACTTATTAACAGGTCCTCACCGCACGCTACTTTTGAAACCAGAAAATTATAACGACTCAAAATGCTTTCACTAAAAATTGTACCCTATCATGTACGATTAACATTGAAAGTTGGGAAATTCGGTAGTATTTTTTGAATTGCATGTAGATGATCCGGTCAGCGTTTATTGCACCCAAGGGTAATTCATCCCGAGTTAACGTTTGACTAATTTGTGAAGTATTTGTTAGGGTACCATAAAATGACATCATCTATCAGCTGATAGACATTAAATGAAAGTGAAAAAGTGTGTATACTAAGCTTATAATTGCATTTGTTAACGAATTTACCAAAATAAATGGACTAAAGGTAAATCATGTGATGAAATGTTATCATATCTCTCGATTACGACCAATGTTGTCTACGGTATAGTGTATATACATAACTCGGGTTTAACTGTAATTCGGTGCTAACGGAGTATAAATGCAAATTTTAAAGACATGGGGATGATCACAGATTTGATATACAAACTAAAAAGCGATAATTTGTGACTCGATGAAATGTTGACCTCCGCTGATATTCAAACCAAGTACCGCTGCTCCGTGTGTCTCAGAGCTCGATTAATCTGGACGATAAAACCAGACTATACATCTTAATAACATAACACTTTAATTCTAGTATTAACGATTAAACAGTTAAAAATGTTTGCGAGACATCACATTCACGTGCATTACTATGAACACCAAAACACCAACTGACCAATAATAACTAAGTAAGTTTACCTTGAACCCCGTTTTCACTTTTCGCGCTTAAATAAATGCAACTTTTTATTGTTTTGTCCAGTGTTATGCAAATGAGAATTACCAACAGTAGCTCATTTATGCAAGGGTTTCATAAAAGCGGCAAAAAATCGAAAGTGAAAGCCAACTGGGCGCATATTGTGAATCGTTGTCACGCTTCCTCAGCCTTTGTCAGGATAAATATTTATATTACGGTATGCAAAAGAGTTTTTTTACAACCCGACTACCGAATTGAAACCTTTTTTCTTGGGAACCCTTTCGGCAGCTTCGGCGTGATTGTTTATTGATGTTTGATTGTAAACTTATGTTGGATGTGTCGAATCGGGCGCTAAACAAAATATTAAACACGCTTGTCGAGAGATAGGCCCTTCTATAAATGGTCCATGGTCAACATGGCCGATTTCAGGAAATTTTATCACATTTTGACTGCAAGTTTCAGTGGTCCGGGGCAAAAATCCAAGGCAAAGATATTATTAGCGTAACATACAAGTTATTGGTCGGCTTTACATCGGTAACATGAAGCTATGACGCGTGAGTCTCTGTATTTGAGTTGAATTGACTGATGTAAGCGCCCGTGTATATCACAAAGAACTAGAAGACGAGAAATTTCTAGATATATGACAGACAACAGTAGTCTGGTTGAAAAAAGCTCAGCACTGTAGTTGAGATCTACCTACCCAGTGTGGTGATAAAGTCTACATCATCTAAATGATAAGAGCTTTCATGGGAGCGGTCTACTATACTACAACCAAGTAACAGTGACGGCCGCGGGTTGGAGGTAGAGATAATTATGAAAGAAATAAATTGCATGACTTTTTACGCTATATTATTTATTAAAAACCAACGCTTTTATTTTCTCATACCACGCAATAAAACACGTAAATGATCTAATATTGAAGGTATTCGAAAGAGAGGAATTCGTATTCAGTTAAGATAAGCATAGCGTCACGGTAGCCGGGCCCGGTATAAACTTTACGATGGAGATGCGCGACGTCATAAAACTCGAAATAAATCCAATCGGGGACCAAAGAAAAACAATCCACTCCGGGAATTACTCGAGATAGGGAATCGTTTGGAAGCTTACGGATTCCATTCTTCAAATGCGGTCTATAAATTAAAGTAAAACGCTCTATTTTCTTTATTTACTCATCTTATATTATGGAATGTAAAATTTATGTTTGGCAGCCAAGTCACAGCCAGAAAATAAGATAAGGCATTTGTTGTTAACAAGTTTGCTTTAAGTTATATACCCGCAAAAGTACTCGTATCTATATATTTACGTCTACTATTCTCGAGTAAGTTGTGTTCTCGTATATGACCATTACAGAATCTCAGTATTTTGTTCTGTGTATTTGTAGGTGTAATATAACATATAAAGTAATGTGTGCTTTTGCAGGAATAATAAACTGGATGGAATATACATAAATAACTAATATAATACAAAGATACACATAAATCATATATACATATTTAAATCTAAATATAAATCCATGACTTGTTTACAAACATTCATATTCATCATAAAAAAATTTACCCCTGACGGGATTCGAACTGCAAACCTCGGCTACGAATGCAGGGTTAACCAACTAGCTCATCAGGCCAAAAATGGCTACAAATACTATTTGAGGAAGAAGTAAAAGCGTTATCACTCTTTTCTTGTTAATTAGGTATGATATTTAAATTTATTTTAATGTCAATTTGAATGAATAAATAATGAATTGAAAACTAGATTAACATTGTATTATAGTTTAACAATCTTTGATTATATGCATAAATGTAAAGTAAAGCAGCAGTCAGCCAGTAAATGCCCAGTGCTGGGAAAAGGTCTCTTTCTAAGATTAGAGTATTTGAAAAGGTTTTGGAGCCGAAAAGGGGCCGCCACTCTGCTTCAGCGCGGCTCGGCGATCTTCATGCCCACTGAATCAAGGGAGCTTCCTGACCACTTGGCTACCACAGTTCTATTATTTTTCATTGTATATAATAATATAATTATAAATATATACATAAATATAAACATATAAATTTTTTGTGTATCTGTAATTAGATATATTTTAATCTATACATATATTGATTATATTTTTTTCTGTAGCACCGACTTGGAGTTTCCTGCTGAACTTGAGCTTGTCAGCTCCTAAGGGCTGAGTCAGCCAATTGTATTCATTTATGGAGAAAAGTGTGCAGTAAATAAATAATTACTTATATGAATAGTGGTACAATCTGAAACAACAGTTATGTACTAGTTAAAGTATTATTATTTAGTAGATTGCTGTATACGCTGCATCCGCTAGATCTACCAAGGCTTCTGCGAATCCTTGATCTACCTACTATTAAGATTCTAGTCGTTTCACCGACACTTGTTCCGTAAACAATTGAGCGCAGTTATAAACTAAGAGAGATGAAGTAGAATTGAGAGAATATTTTGTAAATACTCAAGTTTCTGCATATTTAAGTTTTGAAGTTGCAACAACATAAAAATGGGTAGATACTACTACATTCACTCAATTTAAAGAAAAATACATTTGTTTATTTATTTCAGTTATAAATTTCGAAATATGTAATGCAATTAATTTATTTAAATAATTCCATGAAACTGAATTGCGGCCAGTTCTTATTTATTACAAAAGAAGTATCTTGTTCGTTGGTACGTACGTGCTTTCACTGCAATCAATTCTGTTCCATTTTGTATCTGGTCGAGAGAGCAATAAATAATTTGGTTTCCTTAACATGTATATGGTGGGCACTTGAGACCAGTTCCATTTATGACTTAAGCCAAATTAATTTATAATCTGCGCGTTTGAACGTCAGGATTACTATCACTAAAAGGGTAAGAATTATACAAATCTACCTCTCACAACAAATAATGGGGTCGCGATATTTATTTAAGTCGTTTCAATGCTCTTTTAACTATAACTTATTTTGAACAATATCAGCAATCCTCTCAAAAAATTGAGAGGAGGCCTTTGTCCTCCAGTGACATTTAAAGACTACTTTACTTTACTTAAATCATAACAATTATTATCGTTACATTCTATGTGCCTGCAAAATAATAAACGGGGATAAATTGATAAACGCTCGGTAGCAGACTATAGATTTAAAATACAATTGTAGTTACATATATAACAGTGTATATTAGATGTTCTTAACGTGACACCACTAAGGCAGAGTTAAGGCTTTGCGTGTTAATAGGTAAGTGTTATTGGATACAAAACATAGTTACGTTCACTCCGCGCACATTAAACATTTTCATTTATTTCTTACTTAAAAGATGTGAATTTTTAATTTAGTGAAAGAAAAACTTAAGTATTTCTGACAACAGCAGTGTTTATTGTATCTATGAGTTTATTATTACAAATATAAGTGGACAAGTAACATTCCGTAAATGACACGTAACAAGAGCCGTCTTTTAATATTTGAGAGGGTTTTGGAGACGAAAACTGAATGCAACACTGCTCACGGTGCGGGTTATCGGACTTTGCAAATCTTTTAAATATATATTTATTACTGATCAGAGATGCAAGGTTCCTTACGATTTTCAATTCAGCATTGAACACCACAATGCACAATTCTTACATTGGTCATCATTCATCATATCATCAACAATCATGACCGAATACGACCACGGCACCAACTTACGAATACTATCGACAGTTGTCAACTCCGCAGGAGGTATTATAGTGCTGTAAGTGTACGCGCAAACACAGAGACACTCGACTTTACCTTCCCGATTCAAATGCGATAAGACTGGAGGAATGGTCAGAGGCAGTTTTAGAGAAAAGGACGCGAACACAACATAACCAGACCTGAAAACCAATTATCTATGTTTTTGACTTCGGCTGAGATTCGAACCACTAAGCCACGTGGTAGTTATATAGGTAGATAATTTTTTAAGATGGTTATTAGAGGAATATTCTATACCGTATACTTTTACTCTTAAAGTTAGAAAGATCCGTATTACTTTACCATTTATCTACGATCTTACATCTGTGACTCATAGACAAGTAATAATATAATATGTGAACAATTAAAAAATAGTATAGATTATATATGATCAATTTTATTTAATTTATTGCATGTTATAATACATGATGTTTATGATCATATAGATAATACGAGGCTAAGTAGGACGTCTATCTATAATATTGTATTATCTAACCCTAGAATGCTAGGGTTTATGCCCATATCTCTAATTAAGATTATTATTTTGTTGCGGACGCATCTCTGCGTGTAGAATCTCGGCCGACAATAGCGAGGTGTAAGATCAGCTGAATAGCGCGACGGCTCGTCAGCAATTAGCGGCGCACTCCGCAAACAACATATCTACCACATTCGCGCTATACGCTCTCTGCAACACCGTCCACAGATTAAAATTAGCAACTATTTGTATGCAAACTTTTGAATACATTTTAATTGCTATTGGAACTACTGCATAAGATATGTAACAGTGTTGTTATAGTAAGAGTACGAGAAAGCAGAGAGGCATTACTTTTATAATCTTCGTTTGTCCGTTGTAACGATTATGCAATAAAATCGGACGTGGTTTCGGATGTAGTTTTATTCGCTCGGAAAATTAGATAGATCTTAATATATTTCGATTGGTTTTCCAATCGTCGCTCCAAGACACAATAGCCAGATACGCTGACCAAATGAGATTCACTAAAAGCTACATCGCTGAATGAAACAAAGCCTTCTTAAAAATTTATGATATGGTTTCATTGATACGATTTTTAATTAGTAATTAAATCATAATATGAACACTACGACTCCATGTAGTGGAGCTATTGCACATTTTTTAATATACAGAAATTAAAAAAAAACTGATGTGTACCTAAGTTTAATTCTGATACTGTAATTACCAAGCGTGGTGAATATGGCACATCTCCTTTATGGAAGAGATACCTAACAGTGAACAATAAATTTCTTACAAAGAGGAGCTATGGTAAAAAAAAGTAGTACGGGTAGGTACTACACGCCCTATAATACACTGTAATGCCTTTTCATAATAAGATAACGACGCACTATAGACGACGACAATAAGATAAGATGCCGTGCACAGGCAAGTAGCTTAATTCATGCAATTACTTAATTAAAATAAATGAGTGATTTAATGAGAATCAATCTAATAGTGTATGTTTATTATGCTTTGTTTGCTATCCTTACTCATTGGTATATGCTGAGTTCGCTCACGGGTTACTTTGGAGGCGAGGCAAGTCAACAGTTGGAGGAATGCGGCACGCGCGCCGATCCACAGCGTCTACAAATATCCTTCATAGCTTGAAAGGTTCAAAGATTACAACACGCACACATACACAAAATTTAATGTATAGCTGCTATAGTAAAAGTCGTATCGATTTCTATCTGAAGTAGATTATTTGTTAAATTTAATTTGTTGTTAGGTATGAAGGTATATTCACATAAACCTCGAAATTTTGCAAATTAAAAAACATGACTAGATCCGAATCTCGATGCCGGTGTCCCACTAAAATTCTGAATCGAAAGTGCTAAACTACCCACGTGCTCAGCGGTGAAGCAAAACATGGTGAAAATCTCGGGAAAATAATAAAAAAATGCACAGTGGCAGACACTTCTTGGCAAAAAAAGATATATTTGCCCAATAGTGCGATACTTAACATGCAGGCTTTCAGTTCGCGAGTCTCTACAGCGTATATACCGTGGAGGTTTTAGTCGGTTTTTCATCTTCAATGCTGATCCCGAAATAACCAGTCACCGTCTCCGATGATCGGTACCTTTCCCCCACTCAACATTAAAAAAAAAACTGAAATATTCACAGTGTGCTATTTTACGTTTAATTTTACATGATATGCTTTGATAAAGTCAAGGGCAGAATTACAAACACTGCAGCAAAAGATGTACTTAATTGCAATCCACTTGTTATTCTGCACATCATAAATTTTCGCGGAATGATATGAAAATATTTTAGGTATTATTTCATCACATAGCCACTTTGATGATTTATTCAGGTAAAACTCGGGTTAAATGCACACTGAACATTTATTGCACTTTTTGCAGTTGAGAGATCAAAGGAAAACGTAGATGCGTCGTCCGTTAGAAGCCATAAAACGATAATACGCCGTTTATTACACTGCTCCAGCAAAAAATCTGATTATGGCGTACCTGATTTATTAATGTTAAATGATAACATAACATCAACGGATGTTTCGTGTTCCATGTCCCGTGTTCTGAAATCTGCCGAACAGACTTCGAATCCAGACACAAAAAGACAAAATTGTGCCGTATTTTGTGAAGGAAATATTTAATTTGCAATTACTAGTTCCGCTGTGAAAAAGGGACCTTAATTATTTTTTTTTGAACTCATCTAGCTACATAATTCATGTTCATATAATTACAGACCAACACTTTATAAGAAAATATAATTACTTTTTAATTTATAACACGAAATTTTCAAGGGATTTTCTTTTAATCGTCTACTACGACACCCACGGGAAAGGGGCGGTTGATTACTACGCAATCTTGGGTAACGAGGTTTGCCACCGTCACATTATCTTTCCTAGAGAGGTAAAAGGTGGGTTGAAGAAACTCGGTTAGGTATGCTTAGTATGCCGAATATTAATCCGTACCTAACCTCGGCCTATCCCTATGGCTGACGGGCTTGCTTATATTTATATATAAGTAGATAAGATGGTAGGACTGCTGGTCCAGCCTGGATAGGTACCACCCTGTTACCTTTTTCTGCCTCTAATTAGAATCGCAATCACTGTTGTGTTCAGGTTTGAAGGGTTTGGAGAGTCAGTATAATTACTATCTGTGAAGCTTTCCATCTTAATCCTCAGGGGTAACAACGTATCTTTAACCTTCTTGGATTGAAGATGTCCATAGGCTGCAGTAGCCACTTACCATGAAGTGCACTGTTAGCATGTTTTTTACCCAAATCCAATAAAAAACATAATGTTACCAAATGTAATTGATTTTGAGAATTAAATAGTAAAGCAGAACACATAGGATCACTTTATTGCCCTTTCAATTGTCTAGCCAAGTCTGGTTATCTGTCTGGATTTTGCCGGTCTGATATTCCGTCCAGATAACTTTTCACAATCTAGTTCATATTTTCATGCTCACTGACCCACTGGGTAGTCAGTTCATAGTCGTCGGGGTTCCATAACTTTCTTCGATTGATGTTGTTTGCAGTGAACATGGGCCGCCATGGTAGCCACTTAGCATCCGGTGGACAGTTAGCTCGTTTGTAGTTTGTTGTGGATTTCATTATGTTAAATATTATCAGCCTTTAAATAGTCAGCTACTGGAGATCAGACTGGAGAGACAGTTTCGACTGGAAAAAGATTTCGTAATTTGAATTATGATAGATGAAGCTTACGAATGAACAGGTGAAATTTTCGTGGTATAAAAAGCACTTAAACTGTAAGTGACGAAATGATAGACTGAAAATAAACACAATTAAGTGCTTACTACAATGACTGTATAATGGCTCTATAGACTGACGACCCTAAAACGATTTCTTTATCCTTCAACTATAAAATTAATTATTCGAACGGTGGCTCCATCATTAAGTCATTATAAACAAAAGCTCACCATTAAAACTGTATAAACAACACCTTAGATCGTTTTCCCGCGTTTTAGATAATAATGGATTTTATAAATTCAAAGCGCAGTTATGTACCATAAACGGTCTCGGATACGGTATGCTCTACTGCATTCTAGTATTATCTATTGCTCTCACTAATATTATAGTATTGTTTTTAGAATACGTATATAAATGCTATGCATAATCTGTGCTTAGAAATAACATATTCGATGACGTAACGTCGATGTTTTTATTCTTTATTGTTTTTGTATGTTGCATTATAGTATCTATGTATTTTCATACAAAGACAGACTAAAATAGAATGTATGTACGGGTGGTTTTGTTTATCACACATAGAGCTATATAGATCTGTCCTAGATACGACTAGTAATCAACGTGTGAGGGCGAATGGATTAATGGTTCTTTATGTGATATCTAAGATATAACATTCTTAATTAAAAACTATTGTAATAATTTTAAAAAGACACATGCCCACGTACATTTGAATTACAGATTTGTGTAGATAACATCAACATTTGCATTTTATACCAGCGACGCATTCAGACTTCGCAGTCGTAACTAACCGTTGTAGTCGTAGCTAAAATCAAGGACTAAGAATCCTGCTTCCGATAAGTAGTTTTACGACTTTATTTATGTTATAAAATCTTGCCGAGGAAACAAACGATGCAGTAGTGAACAGAAATGTAACAACTTGAAAAGCAATATATATGGAAAATTAAAATTATCACTTCTCATTTTAAGAAATGTGTGTTTTTTGGCTTATGGAGTCCTTTTTGTGTCTAGTCAGCATGTTAATACTTGCCTTATCGTGATGAACTACAAGGTAACTTAATCACTGAAGTATTTTTATAGTATTTTTGGGAAAGGAGACCTGATGGTGAGCGATTATCGATACAAACGTATATCTGCCACACCAGAGGAGCTGCAGAGGCAATGCCGGCCTTTGAAGAAAGGGACCTCCCTTTTACAATCCTCAAATATCCTCAAAGACAAATAGAGGGGGGAGGAGAGGGTAAGATGTTACTATTTCCCGCCGGTATTCTGAGAGGCCGTCCCTTCGAGCATGAACAAAAGCCGCCGCTTGGCTCTACCGCGTATACAAACGGAACTAAATCATAATATCTAATTATAAAGTGATTATCAAAAGAGTTCCACAATTTTGTTAAAATCTTTTTTTTTATGTAAAAGACGGCAAACGAGCCAGCGGCTCACCCGATGGTAAGTGATTACCGTCGCCCACATACATCTGCAACACCATTGATGCTGCAGGTGCGTTGCCGGTCTTTAAGGATATTTGGGAGATGGGAGGGAAGAGGAGGGGAATAGGCAGGGGTGTGGGCCTCCGGTTACCTCACTCACCGAACGAAACGCAGAAGCACAAGATGCCTCTACTTCACGTCGGTATTCTGCGAGGCCGTGGTACCAATCCAGTCCAGCCGGCCCATTCGAGCAGCAGCTAAAGCCGCCGCTTGGCGCTTAAAATCTACCACGCTTAAAATCTATGGGCGTGATTGTAAGTCGACGTAGAAGTCTGAACGCATTGTTGAAAGATTTGCCCATACACACCACGGTCGGTGCGGAACGCAGTGCGGGCACCACTTCGCACTAGAAATACTGCTTCCCATCACTAGTATATGGGATTTGGGTTCGGTAAATTCGGGAAGAAAGAGGGTGGTAGATTACTTATATTATTTGAGCATAATATAATCCAATAAGTAAAATTATGTAAGCATCTACCACCTACCCATGTCTCGAAAGAGGTGACTAAGGGAAAAGCTTTGAAAATCAATCAAGACAGATGGCGGGATAATCATCTCGAAAAATACTAGATCAAATTAAGTGGACCAATGACGATGGCGATTATGGCAAATACTATAAGGCTGTTAAGGTAAGGTAAGTATAGTGATGGTATGAAATTTCATGAAATGATTTGATTTTTTTTTATTTCATTTCGCCATGAGATGATTGTGATCGACAAGTGTTACTAAAAGCAGGCAGAACCTAAAGGAAGTTTTCATCTAAACCGAAATAAATTATTAATGTCTTTCAACACCATGAGTCTCACCATACGACCCACTCGATGCAATATATTGGATGCTCTATGTACATGAGGGATGATCGCGGCGGCGCGCGCTCGTCAGTGCGGCGAGCGTTCGGTGGCGCTCGCTGGCGTACTCACAACGTCACCCGCCACCGCCGCGAGCAGCCGCGTACTGCTCTCGTGAGCATCATAAATAGTGCACATAATTAATTTACAACGCCACTAAAAAGTGATGACACTAGTTTATCGTCTATAAATCTGTGCTGTGTTGTGTCGTGTCACAGGTAAGTGTTAATTGTTCATGTTGCCGCGATGTTTGGACGCGTTGCGACTCTGTTGGAAAACAAACCGCCGGGGACCCTTATAGTGTCGGTTTGTGTTAGTCAGACGATTCGACAGTTCTCGTTGAATTTAAGACGCAGACTCAGCGATTGGAGATGTATTTTAATCGTTAAAGTGAATAAAGAAAATTAAATTGTTTTTTTGACAATTTCTGGGTTCACCGTTATTAAGATAGGACTTATAAATATCTAATAATGTTTCGATAAGATTTTCGTTTTCATAATTATACAATATGTAATGGTCACCACTATTGATTAGTATTTAAAATAATTATGGAAAGAATACAAGCTGCATTTCTTGTATGTGTGATTATTCTTCACCTTTGATTAAGAGAACAACCTGCACTCTTATAAACACAGGGAACAACCAGTAGCGGAAATAACTCTGTTATAGTTGCTTAAGAAATTGCACGGGAACCTACGGACCGACACACGACCCGGACGGCAAATAGCATAAATATATATTTTATTATTTCCTTAGAGCTTACCATTGCCAGAAACCAGTATTTTAGATTAAGTATTATTATAGTAAATTAAGATTAATCAGTCTAAAGGTTATATTATTTAAAATTTATATTTATTTATATGTGTACCAGTATCATTACGTTATGATATAATAAGCATAGATAATAGTTTTTGAATTAGTATTATCTCCAGGCATCTTTCAATGTCCCTTCAATAATTCTGGTCGAATGTAAACTGATTGTCAGTAATAATAATAATAAGTAAAAAAAATATATATCTACTACTTAAGTTTCCCATTCCTTCCGTATATCATTTAGAGAGTTTTATTTTAAATATAATATGCATGTGCTACGTTTAAAACGCGTTTCATTAGACAGTGGCACCTTGACACTTAAGTGCCGCATATATTAAGTGAAGTAGTTATTAAATAGGCAATAAATCAGAGGTGCCTGTCGGGAGTGATGATCATTTATCGGCTAATATGGCATACAGTTTGATTAAATTATTTATATACTCTACCATTTCATTTACATCTGTAATATTTAATCACATAAAAACAATCACGCACACTATCACTTTTTCCTGAGAATATAATGTAAAAAATTTGCTGTATTTCTTAACATTAGTTTTTATGAATGATAATATTTCGGTGGCCTAGTGGTTAGGGTGCTTGAATTTCATAGTATGCGAATGATCTGGGTTCGATACCCGATGCCGATACCACTAATGTGATTAATAGCAATATACTTAACTATGATTTGTTATACTTGAGTATTTTAAATAAACCCGTAGCTATGACCTGTTACTACATAAATAGAAACTTTTAGACTTAGAGTCTGTTTCATCTACATTGAATTTTTATATTTATTTCAAAAGATGGACTTACACCTTTATCCCCTCGACTATAAAAAATCTAAAGATGTTTAATCAGGTAGGGTAGAGCTAGTATCGATAGAGTACGTTGGATGCAATGGTCCTTCTTAATAGGAAACCAAACTAATGTAATTAAATAGTATTTCATTATTAATTTAGCAAATTTCGGAAAAAAATATTTATAACATAAGTGAAACTTAATATTTATTTTCTAAAATTAACAAAAATATTAATGTTTGAGGCTAATCTTAAACGTATGGCTCCGTATTAACTAATATATAATTCTATATAGATAATTCTTTAGTTTCCGCACTTTAGTTATAAAACATGTCGTTTATATAGTTAAAATATTCTTAAAATCTTTAGCAATATAACTAATCTAATATAGCTATAATCATAATTACTACTACACCAAATAAAAAAGAGCACTCCGCTTCTTTATTTTGATGGTAGAGTCATACTAAGTAAAAACAACAATACGTTTTACTCATAAAACAATCTCTCTAAGTGAAAGTTAATACCAAAGAGAGGTTTAGGTTTATGGTGTAGAGAAAAGTGAGACAAAAACGTGACATATAAAATATTCCTTATGTGTATTTTTTTAACCATAAACAGAATTGAGAATACCCCGTGTGAATCCCCGTTACTTGAACCTCATACATCAGATTCTCTATTGTCTAACGAACTTATAGTTTTGGAAGTAATCACGGTCAACCTTTATCATTTAAGCTGGTCCTACCCTATCGCTATATAGCTGGTAGATAGATAACTCTTAATTACATTTTAGAAAAACTTGTTTGCAATTTCGGAAAACTTACAGATTTCTGCGTGATTAACCGGGTTTAATAGTAAAAATAGTATTAGATGGATAGGTGGAACTTCTATAGGACAGCTTAGACATACGAGCAGATACTTACTACAATATTTTTTATTTTTAAATAAAATAACATAAGGACAAAATAAGTTTAACCATGCCGAGTGTAAATGCAGCAACCGTTCTGGGTACCATACCACAACGAGCAGAACTTCATAATTAATTATTATAATTTTAGTTATTAGGTTCTAGGTTTATTGTATTGTAAATATAATTTTTACTTTTATTCTAAAGTATAATAATTAATATAATAAAAATAAATATATATATTAATATACATACCCAAAAATGAAAAGTAAATAACCTAGGTATACAATTATAGTATGAGCACAAAGAAAGGTTTTGTACGTGGTAGAGCCTAGCGTCGGCGGCTCTGCTGCTTGAATGGGCCGGCTCGACCATGGTAGTACCACGGCCCGCAGAATACCGGCGTGAAGTAGAAGCATCTTGTGCTTCTGCGTTTCTTTCAATGAGATAAAACCAGAGACCCAGTTCCCTCTCCCTGACTCCTTCCCTCCTCCCAAAATATCCTTTAAGGTCGAATACGCCCCTGCACCACCTCCGGTGTTGCAGATGTACGTGGCATCGCTAATCACTTATCATCAGTTGAGCCGCTAGCTCGTTGGCCAAGTTATATCGGTTATGTTCTTCTTAACGTCATATTAATGCGATCTACGCCGAATGTGCTTAATATATTAACGTTGAAGGTAGCCAGAGTGACATCTGGACGTCTAACACCTCAGTCCCCCTAAAACCACGGCTGCTGTAAAGCAATCGAAACGTCGGGAATATAAAAACAAAATTATTCGCGATAAAATCCGTAAATAATAGTTTTTAATATTTTTAAAAGTGTAGTGTTCGCGTAAATACAAAAAATCACTATATGACAATGCAAATTAGTGTTTTCGCTACGGCTTTATGAATATTTTTGAGAGAAATGACATTATTCAATTTGAAGATGAAATTACATTAGAAATCATACATCAATCACAATATTAAATAACTATTTAAGTATTAAATAATAATCGTCCTTTTTTCTCTAAAGAACTAAAATATTTCATTTTAGATTTGACTTAGTATCCAATTATCGGGTGAATATTCAAGGATTTTTTATTTTATTATCAGCACTTACAACTATCTTTACAGGAAAGCCACGATTAATGTAACTATCCCATGGGGCTCACCCAGGGGCCAACAATACAAATCTGTTTCGTCAACGGTTTGCGATTATATTTAAGTGGTTGTTTACCTTCAATCCATACATAATAAAGTTCCTTTCTAGGACAAGGTTTGGTTAGTCAGTCAAATGGGAGCCTACAGATTGTCGTCGGCGTGACAACTTAGACTACTTCGAAAGAGCTTCGTGCGAAATCGCATTGGATATACCGGTAGAAAATGAATGGAGAGATCTGTGACCAACAGTGGGACACAATAGGACTTAGTCAAAGAGATTTTAGAACTAACAAAATTGACGGATCAATTGGCGCTGCGGGTCGTGAGTTCAATTTACACATTTAATACGTATATTGGTCATACTTATACTCTTATAACAATATAACAAATATTTGTATAACCAATAGATAGTTGTCTGGCTTTAAGTGTTGCGGTAATCAATATTGAAAATATTTGTGTACATTCAATTAACTAACCCACGACAAAAGAAAACCTGCAATAGAAAAAAGTTTGATAAAAAATATCTATATGTTGTATCTAATATTGCTAAAAGCAATAGATAATAGGGCTTTTGTCCAATACTATGTTATATAGATACTTAACAACTTGTATGTGATATAAACAATGTGTTAACGCGATATTTAAACCGAGAGGGCACCACATGTTCATCTATAACGCGGAATTGTTGGAGTCGCAAACTATTCGTGTGAATACATTTTACAGAATAGAACTGCGTCATTCGTCCAAAATGAAAATGTAAAGGCCAGGCGTGGGCCTCAAAGTCCATTTTGATTTTGTTTTAAAAAACAGTATCAACTCTTTAAGGACAGAAGGAAAATTTTAACAAATTATTGCGGTGAATTAATAATGATTTTACTTCTTATATCTTTTAATTTTGATCTCTATGTATTATAAATTGCAAGTTTTCTCGTGAAAATCGTGTATGATAATTTAGAATTTGAAGCTCGCAATCCCTTAATTCAAACCACAAGGTTCGAATTCAAACAATCAACTTGTCGAGTCTACTATTCCGGAATAATGCTTTCCCATTTCCAGATAAGTGTGTGAACATTTTCGAATAACTTCAAGAGTATTTGTATCCGGTTTTTTTAAACTTTTTTAATTACTTATTTCAGTTTCTCTATAATGGTTTTCGCAAAGTATCGAGATGGAAATTATTATATTACAGAAAGAAGTTAAATAACTCGCACGCGTTCCCGTCAAAATTATAATCGAATGCATCAATTTAATTCGACAATCAATCAGCGCCATACAAATATCATAAAACTATAACAATAATAACAAATCGTAAACGATCGCGTGTTGGAGCTTAAAAATTGACCTCCGCGCCTCCGGTCCGCTTCAAATTGTTTTACGGCGCGACGTTGCGCAAGAGGCACGGATTGCCCGCTCCTAATCCACTACTTGGGTGTCTAGTTTTACGTCCAGCGCTAAATAAAGTGTAATAAACTTGTGTGTCTCTGAATCAACAGACTCTGTACTCTCAAGATATGCTTTAAGCGATTTTGAACCTAACGATGTTAGCGCTTTGCACGCAAGGAATACGAAAGCCTACACCGGTACACGTGGGTGAATTGACAGGCAGTTATGACTTTACGGTCTGCGTCGTTTGTTTGGCTAACTGAAATGAATGTTTTGAATTTATTTGACATAGTAGCTGCTATTAGATTAAATATTGTCCTCTTCATCGCTTTAACAATTATTGAATAAATGATATTGTAATACGAATGAGATGTTTTCTTCTTCTTAGTGACATTTATCTATATTTAAACGGGGACACGGTTATTGTTTCCAATAATGATCTCGTACTTACTTTTATCAAGCATTAGAGCGTTGCAATCTGTTAACTAGTTATCTCGTAAGTTCTAGCTAGACTACTATAATTTTCAAGTGGTTTTCATAACCAACTCATCATAAGTCCATTGCTAACCATACCTCTAGGCCTTAAATTGTCTTAAATCACATCCCTAACCACTTGCACCTTATTTCTGTGCACTTGAGGTTTGCTTTTCCGTCCAAAGGGGTTATTCTACATTACACTTTCCCGTTGTTCTACTCAAGAATTTTTCTTTCGTAATCAGTATCTAAGAACGTTGGCGATTCATTAATTCAGGCTGGTGGTTTGAGTTATATTAACTGGTTCCACTGCGGAAATTTATCGTTTTGGATTATGCCACGTAAAGCAACTCCGAGCTTAGTCCACTACTACCTAGTATAAGTACCTACATACGAGTACCTCGCAGTGCGACTCTGAGCGCTCTCGTAACTTTAGCTGTGAAGGGCCACGTCATGCTAGAATTATATCGTCGGAATCACATACCAATTACTGCCATTACCAACCGTGTTATGTAGTTGCATCACTCAAAAGGCTTAAAATTCTTAAATTGCCGTGTACAGTTGCGAACACGGTTTTATGAATATAAACCCGTACATAACATTAATAATGAAACATGAGGTTGTGTTAGTTTAATAACTAACCGATTCTTTTGTTTGGTGCATATATGCAATTTCGTCTGTTACCCATAAGGGTAGGCGGAAATTACGGATTCCTATTTAGCACGACTCATGTACGAAAACGGGTTTCCGCAACACCCTTTCAACCTCTCTAGAAAATGTAACATAATAGCCTGTTCGCAGGGTAGTTTCTCGGAGAAGACTTGTTGATATTCTAGCACCACTATCATATAGCGGAAATCACAATTTAACGTTTATACACGTATATAGCGATAAGTCTCTAATATTATGAGCATAAAATCTTTAAAAAAATCTAAGTAACTATTTTTTTATTAATTTAACAATTTAAATGCGCTGTGACCGACGTATTGGCAGACTGTGGATCGGCGATTGATTGCTAAAGCTGTTTATATAATAAAAGTAAATATAATGTATATATAATTATACAGAAATAAATTTAACTTTAACTAAGTTTTAAGTTAAATTAAAGTATTTCAACGTTGCGTTGTTACATAGGCAAATTTGAATGCGAAAGATACACGTTCGTTCGAAAACTCATCACAAAAACGTATCGACTCAATGTTTTGTTTAATCGAAACGCCTCGTAAACCTTCACATAGGTAATTACAATCATGTAGTGAGTGTAAATTTGCGGTGGCACGATGTTATTTTCGAAAAGAATCGACATTTAACCAAGTGAACGGTGGTTTCTAATCAATATCCAATCAGCAGGCGGCAGTAAAGTTAACTAAGCGGGAAATTAACTGAGTAAGCGCGGGGTCGACTCTACCTACCTGAAGTTATATTGGCAGGAGTCTAGTGCGTTAGGTTTAGAGAAATCTTACGTTACGTGACTAAAACGTTAGTTAGTTAATTGCCGCATATGTACATACTCGTAATTAAAAAGTAGAGTATATTAGCGGCCTGTAAATACCCACTGCCAAATATTTGAGACAGCTCTGGATCCGGGTCCTGCTCCGTCGGGTTTCGAATACAGGGCACTCGCGTACTATGGGCTACCACGGCACGCATAATACGTACATATTTATATATATAAGCACTTGCGCCGGTTATTCGTAGGAGTAATCAGAAATTACGGATTTTTTTTTGGTATGACTGACCGTAGCTAAACGGGCCTCTTCGACCCACTTTCCATTTCTCCGGGCCATATATAGAACGTGCCATGTGGCGAATCTCCACTTTACTCCCAGTGATTTTAATGAGATTTTCAAGGTTTTTTCCTAAGTCGGGTCTTACAACATCCACGGGGATAAGATAGATGAAAGATTTTGATACGCCGCTACCACACAACGAAGACAGCGCAGCGTAATTTTAAAAATAATATAATCTGATTTTAAATATTTTTAGCTCCTTTTTCCGTAAAGATAAAAATATTAATCTTATATTGGTACTTATCTATTCACGCTTATTATTTCAGACGTTATAACGCATGTGTAACCTTATTCGATTGAACTCGTTTGTAGATGTTCTTGGGTTGCAGCAGCTACGGACTGTTAGCTCGTTGTATCATTTTATTATAGATTTATTAATTAGGTGTGCAACCAACAGAAATCTTAGAAAGACATACATTTATATTCAATTACACACTTAAACAGACTCTTGAAGTCTCAGCCTTTCTGAGGATCACATTACCCAGATAGATTGCTGATCAAATAAAATTAGGTTCTGCAAAAACAAAATAAGCTATGAATGCCGTGTACTTAATACCGGGGTTGTCAGAGGCAGTATAGCACATCGGTCTATGCATTTGTGGTCTAGCATTTTTTGATAATCCGCCATCCGAGAATCTCTATTCTTACGCTGCCCATGTTAAGAAAAGCGGCGGCAGATTTATTAATGCTAGCATACGGCTAATTATTAAAATAAAATAAAATTGCTTTTATGGTACGTACCGAAAAAATATGAATTCATAACACAATTAAGCAAAAAGAGCTAAATTGAGTAAAAAGAAGACCCAGTTAAAGCTGCTTAAGGATCTAGATCCGCTGCAGCGCTGTTTTTCAGCCACTCTCTCTTCTCCAGATTGTTGTGTGAGAAGTTATTAGATTGTTGTTAGTTATTGCAAATGTAAAAAAAAAGAAGAAAAGAAAGGCTCATTTATTACTTTTAGTATATATTACTTAAAGTAAATAATATTTTCAAGGGCAAATTAACTTTTTTATTTTATTTGTGAGTTTATTTATTATGTTTTACTTTTATTATATTTATTACGCAAGTTAAACACGTTAGACGCGGGACGGGGAGAGATAATTTTTATTTATTTATTTATTAGAGGATTAGAGAGTAGATGGGGAACAAAGTACCTATATCCCACCATCGCTACTAAGTATATCACTCGACACGAGACTTTATTTTCTTGAAATTGTATATGAGTTGGTAATTCAGTAAATTGTGTGAACGTAGATATATGTATATTTTTATACGCTTTGCCAAAATTGTTTTAAATTTTAACATAGGCTGTTGAAGTGTCATGTGCATTTGGTTAGTAAATAACGTTAAAACAATTGATAACGTTAAGAGTTGAGGTTATGTTTTGGCACAAATAATTATCTAAGCAGCTTGGTTATTTATACAAAAATTCTTTAAACGTCAAGAAAAAAAAATGTTTATGCCAAGATTTTTGACCACAGGTTATTAACAATATAAAAGGACATAGAAAATAAATTGGACGAATAACCTCAACCTTCCGTTTTCACATATTGCCCAGTTCTTTAATTTTCTATAATACTTATATTTCAATTATTGGTAGTTTTAATTGGTTTCTTTATGCATTAAACGTGGAAGAACCACGCAGCGGCTTTTGCTGTTGCATGAATAGGCTGTCTCGACCAGGGAATCTCATGCTTCTGCATTTCGTCGGGTGGGTGAAGTGACTGAATGCACACTCCCCGTATATCGTATTGAACTATTAGGGTATCAAGAAACACACACCTTGTGTGTCCTTTTATAACTCATTACGAAGATTTAATTCCAATAATATTTATGTTGTGATTTTAAGTAGGCATAACAGTTCGTCAATAAATTATTATTCAAACTCTTATTATATTTACTACGAATTTAAAGTATTGCTAAAGTGGCGAGTGTGATGAATCTGTTTGATCATTAATAATTTGTCTATATTGTGTAGGTACATAAGTAAGGGATATTTATGAATGAATCTTACATTTTTATATGGGTAAGTATTTATCAACAGTAGTTTATATTTTATATCCCGAATAACGCAGCAAATATCAAAAGTTAGAAAATTTAATAAAAGCTACGCGCATAAGGCATCGTCTGATCTTAGCTGTATTATATTACGTTCCATCCCTAAACAAGATTGGAGGACGAGTAAAGATGGCAGCTCAAAAGGCGGTTTTGGCTGTTCGTAGGCGGGGCCATTAGCCGCCCGGCCCTTTACAAATGGCGCCGCAACCCGCCAATACCGACACTGACAACGCATTTTATCTTTTAAGAGGCGACTGACATTGGCCGGATGTTCGTATTCATGGTTGCCTTCCTGATTATACGATTTATTGTTATTCAATTTTTGAATACACTTTTCACCCTTTGAGAGATAGAACATATAGAATTCTGTATCAGAACAAATTGATTATTATAAGATCTGTTACTTAAATATTAATATATTAAGATAATTTTAAAATGATTAGATTTAAAGTTAGTAAAGCAGGTAAATATAGGAATAAAGTAATAGTAATTCTGTTAATATAATATTAGTAACATAGCATTTTTTTAAGTAGCGTCATCGGACCTTTGTAAGAATTGTACATTTAATCTATTGAAAATAATTGCACAATTATCATAATATTTAGTAAGGCTTATACTCACAATTAAATAACATACAATTATACACCTTATTCCCGAAGCATAAAGTCAAAATAATTTTGCCAATAGTTAGCATACTATGAGTATTTTAAATTAGGAAGGTCCTTTTTTCTTTATTTTTTCCTAAAGATTTTTTTTGGTTCTTATAACTCTTCGTTATAGTTAATGTTTAGAAGTTTTGGTTAAGTTGTTTTAAAATGAAATGAAAACTTGTTGGTATAAGTAAAATGCCTTGATTTTATCAAACTCTTAGTTATCTTTGTTCATTATTTATATCTATTTTATATTATTCTCTGTATCATATCAAAACACATTTTTTAATTATTATGTTAACAATAAAGCTTATTGAAGTAAGAAAATATTGTCTTTCCTTTTATCAAACAATCAAAAACAATTTTCAATATTACTAAAATAGACATCTAGTTTCTGAATAGAGTAACATAACAGAAGTATTTTTCTTAGTGAACAATAGTTTGACATCCAAATTATGAATTAGTGCAATATAACATTAAATAGATGTCGCTATTTTAAGAGAATTCGATGTCAGATAGCTTCGTAGTAAATGTAGAGGGCGCCATGCGGTTCGTGAGAGGTCCTTCCCCTTAAAATTACTTAACTTTCCAATAGATGGCGTGATACCAAAAAGTTTTTTCATCCAAATGATGAAGTTCATTATTCATTCATTTCCAGTTCATTATTTTGGTTCAATAATTTAAGTTAATTTAATAAAATGTAAAATGAGAACATAATAAACATTACTTCATTTAGCAGGAATAATAATGATTTGACATTTAGCTAATGTTAACTGCAAAATAACTCTTTTTTCTCTCTTTTAAGTACCCAATACAGGGATGGTCAAAGATCTAGTTGACAAACATTTTAGTCCTTTTAACTATCTTTTCATAAGAGCTTCGTACTAACGGAGCAACGACACAAATGTTAGGTAACTTTGGAATAACTCATTCGTACGGGCCATTCTGATGGGGCATCGAACTCGGGTCTCCGATTTTGGAGACATATACTAACTCTCATCACTAGTCTGTGGGATTTCGGTTCGGCATACCTACAGATACATATGGATTTTCCGCCATCAGTCAGTCACATCTCGTCTGTTAGTCAACAGGGTGCACCGTATGTAGATGGGGAAAATGTAGGTATTATTCTATTTAAACCCCAAGTATTTAATCGTGAATAACTTTAAAAAAATGTTTACTTAGTAATAATAGATTTTTTGTTAAAATTTATACGTTATGCTCGAACCATTATTAGGAAGGTTTAGAATAAAAATAGATAACAACTATATTTTAATATTTGTTTGTTTATTTATTAACAAAAATAGCCTCTGCGTAGCGTGGCCCTTCCCTTAGCTAGTTAGATATAAAGAATTAATATTTGCTTTTCTGATATGACAATGACGCGTCCGAACTCTTAGTAGGTATTGATATAAAATATCAAAGATGGTGGGACTTAACCTGAACCGAAGTCTCGCTGTGTGTGAATGAAAACGTACTTAGGTACAGTATGTATAAATGTACTATTATCAGAACACTTATAGCTTAATTTTTATTTAGTTTATTATATTATTTAACTTTAAGCTTTAAACTAAAGTATTTGCGTAAATAGGTACCATAATAGGTATTTTTGACGACCGATGAGTTTTGGTTTTGCGATTAATAAAGTGCCGTGGGTACTGGGTTAGAATTTAATCAGGACTCAATATTTGCGCAACATTGAAATTTTGGTTGGTCATGTCTGCCCGTCTTGTGTTGTGTTCCGTGTCTCTGTCATTGCATCTGACTTGTATCGCAAAACATCACTTCGAATTGATACGAAAAGGTAAAGACAAGTGAGTGCCCTCATGTTTTTTCGTGCACAAATAGCACTATAATATATGCTGTGCAGTTGAAATCGATGAATCGAGACCGCAAAGCGTTTAGATATCCAAAATGAAGGCAAGTTATTCTGTAAAAGTAACAAACCAATGTATGCCGATAACAAGCTAGGTACATACATAGGTACATAATACTTATATCGTCTCTATCTGCCCCGTAGGCAAATATACCTGTTTTTGTATAGCTAGGCAAATAAAAGATACCAACAAGATTTCTTCTAACTCAGAGTAGTAGATATTCGACTCCATGTAAAGGTAGTAGAATCTAATTTCGTTTAAACGATTGAATTCTGCAAGAATAGGACAACCGGGGGGAAACAGGGTGGTGTAGACAGAGATCGTACCAGCAGGGTGGCTTTCTTGCCTCCTTGTATTGATCGGCAGCCATGTTTGATTCGCGCATGCGCTCTGTTCAATGCGACGTAGTCATTTTGTTCTGCTAATTGAAGAGATGGCGCTGATAATTATTCTTTTTGACTGGTTTTGACCAATGTTCGTTATTTTTGGAATAAAGAAAAATAAGAAAACACATTCATTTACAGCACACACTATAAGCACACTAAATACAGACGTTGGTAATAATATATAAAAAAAAAATATTGGGAAAAGTGCTACAGCACCAAACCGTGAAATAAATCGGACTTTGTGATAGCCGTGATAACTACGGCACTGATTTTCACATTGGCACACTGGCCGTCTTGCCCTCCCAATTTTCAATAGATTGGAAAGAGGATGAGGTCCATGAATTGTTGTAAATTAGAAGTCAGAATACAAGAACAAGGAACAAACACGTAAACTATTTAAACATGCAATTAAATTCATCGTTTGGAAAATACTATTTTGGGAAAGTAATTTTTTTTGATCCTAAGTACAAGTACAATAATATTTGGTAGCTATTATAAATATTATTAAAAAGTATATTTCTTGTACTTTTGTACACTCTGCATAAAGGATTTTTATTTTTTGAATAAAATAATTTAACCTACGTAAGTAAGTATTTTTTTCGTTTTCATAAAAAGATGGCATATTTTCAACTGCAACTGCACAACTGAGCAGAGGAGAATAACCAAATATAAAATACGATTATGTTTTCTTACCAAAATAAGAAATTAATTTGAAAAATAGATATTTCTTGTAATGTAATTTTTCAATTCTCAATATTTGACATAAACCTATTATTTACGGATTTTATCGCGTTTAGTATTTGTTTTTATGCTCCCGACGTTTCGAGCAATTAATATTACCAAATTGTAGTGTACAAAATTCAAATAATTAAATGCTATTTATGTAATAGGTAGTACCCAAAAAAGTTAGGTACATACCTACAAATAGGACACAACATTTCTCTGAGATAACAACAAAACCCTATTTGACTATCCATGTTTTCAATACTTTGATCATGTATTAGATACACTATCCAAGTTTTCTACTTACAATACTTCTTTCTATTTAAATATTTTTTTAGTTATATTCAGAACATTTTTTTCAATGTTTGGTTTGTATTAGATGTAATGTTTTAGAAATTTGTTTAAAAAAGAAATGTATTATTTACAAACTCAAACATTGCAGTATTTAGTTATACCCAAACATTATAGTTGTTAAACTAATATATCTCTATACCAGTATATTTTTAAATTTCACACAGTCATGAGATTTTAGCGTTAAGGATACTATAAAGCTCAATTTCTTTCCGTCGGCATTTTTCCGTCGGCACCGAGGCCCGGCAGTCTGATATCCCATGGCTATTGAAAAATGGAAATTTATTACTTTTTGAACTTGAATTGATATTTGAAAGTTAATACAAAGATAGTTAAGTTGTTGGAAAATGCAATATTTAAAAATGTCTAATTTATCTTTTTCCTAATTTAAAAATCGGCGTATATAATTAGAGGAACAAGAAAGAAAGGAAAAGAATTATAATTACTTTTAATTTGTATTAAAATTAGAAGATGGCGCCGTTAAACATATTTCAGTTTTAATTACCTACATAAAGTAGTAAAGTAGCAGTCTAATAATGTCCTACTGCTGGGCAAAGACCTCCCCTCCTAGTGAAAGTTAGTCCTAGTTGAAAGGACTTTGCAACCAGGAAGTGTTCGGCACCCTGCTCCCGTGCGGGTATATATTGTTATGCTGTGAAACTGGCATGTCTAAGTAATAATAATTGTATTCATTATTACTTATACGTGCCGGTTTCACAGGACTGTGCTCACCAATCCGCTTTCCCAGCATAGTGAGTACTTTCCAAGAAGTGTATGCTTTCACCGGCTTTCACCGCCGCTTCCTTGGGGAGGCCTATGTCCAGCAGTAGACTAATATAGACTGAAGTTGTGGTAGCAGTTATTATTTTGATAATGAACTACTTATCTGATCGTATAGTCTTATATGTTCGTTGACTGAAATCGTTCACGTAAATGTTACCGTCGGATAGTAGATGGTATGTATATGCGTATAATATTTACTGAAATCACAAAGAGGGTGTCTTTTTACTAGCGTTATGAATAGTGCCCGGGGGACGGCGAGTCTTCGTTTCCTTCACGTATCCGTTTTGTTATGCATAAAATTACTTATGTCGACATCGTAAAATTTTTTATCGATATTTTCATATTTTCCTACATCGACAACCTTAAAGAATATGGATGTATCGATGAATTATTTTTGTATTCATGAAAGGTAACTTTTTAGTTAGGTGCCTAATTTAATTGTAAAAGTAGTTTGGTGTATAAAAGTAAAGTAGCAACCTGTAAATGCCCACATCTGGGAAAAGACCATCTACTCAAATATATGTACATTGTGTTTGAAGGTTGGTACTCGAGAACAATTTATTCCTAACAGTTATCAGTTCTACGAGCTATGTAGCATGCTCTTTGCCACTTCAGCTGTCTGATCCTTACGGCTATGTCGGTTATCCCTAAAACGGTGGAAAATTGTAGAAACCTAAGTTAGGGTTCCTTTTACCATTTGAGTTCAGAAAAATAGTACTTCGATTTGAATTATGATAACAGAGAGTTTCTAACTATTCCTTAGTTATAATTTTTTTTACATATATTCCTTAGTTCAAAGACAACAGATATTAAATCATATTCCGCACTTATAAAGGATACTAATATAACAGAAGATTATTAAGCAAACGTTGAAGTTTTAGTTGCATTTACACCGTGTCGTATCGGTGTAAGTCTTTGCCAACTCCCTCCGGATGGCGGAATAGCCATCTTGAGAAATACCAGACAGAAGGGGCGGCAGCGGCTAAGGTGCAAGGTGTTTGGTGCCGCGATCGCAAATGCCCTTGCCGAGCGTGGTGATTACCGAAAATCCTCCTTATGGGAGAGGTATTTGTCCTGCGGAGGAGTAGTTAAGGTAAGATAAGGACTAAATTATTTGCATGAAACTTATCCAAAATCTTCCTTACGGCATTATTTATTTCTCTCAGACCTTAGACTGACTTCGAATATCAGTGAAGTATCATCTGCGAACAACACAACATTTGTACACAACAAGAACACAAGATACAAGAGTGGGTCTAAAATACATCCCTGTCGCAAACCCATGCGCACCACTGAACCATTTAGATCCGATTACTCCTTATAATTCTTTTGTTCTTAATCAATATCCTTTGTTCTTAATCAAATATAATATTAAAAAAATATATTTGATTAAGAACAAAATTCTCAAAAATGTTACTTAATACATGGGGTAATATATTATTTTTACCCCCGAGATTTTACTTTCAGATCAGTATTTTATCAACTCCTGAAAGATAACCATAAAAAGTCGGCCAGTAACCAATTCCAACAATGGTAATTATTGAATTGAAATTGCTATTTTGTACCGTTTATGCTAATCTTGTGCTTTGTAAAATACATTAGTTATATTATTAAAATTTTATGTTAATAACTAAATTTAATTAAAAACTATTGTAAAATATTGTTCGAATAAACCAAAGGAAAAGAAGAAGTAGTATAGTATACTTCTTCTTTACATAAAAAGATGACTATGGGTACAGGCTATATTATTATGTTATTTAAAATTATAACATGTAAGATGAAAGAACAGATTATGGTAGGAGGTAGGAAATTTTAAATAGAACAAATTTTATTCAAAAGCGCTTTTTACTTTCTTTTGCAGTAGAGAAATAAATTAAAATTATATGAGGCAATCTGAAAGAGTAAGTTTAAATCTCTAGATGTTATATTGGCTAATTGGTAAGTCATCATAGTCATCATATGGCAATATAAAATAATTGATGATTAAATTGCGTATTAAACTTTTTAATGTCATATAAGTCATTAAACAGTTGATTCAAAATAAATACTCTCTGGGATTCAGTAATACGATTATTCAAAATCGGCCGTTGATCTTTTGAACTGTGTGAACAGTTCTCCAGTAGCCAATACTTTCCGTATTTATTCTTACAATTTACTACACACAATTTAATTTATACCTTTAAGTTTTATACAAACTAGATTAGTATTTGTATGATGTTGGATACTCATTTATAAACGTTATATATTTTAACTATGCGAAATACACGAGAAATCAACATTGTTGTCTGTACATTCCTACGCTATAAACACACGTCTTATTCACAGTTAGTTGTGCGTAAAATTGTTAGGTTATTTATCTGCGTTGTGAAAAATATCAATATTATTGTTGTTGCTGCAAAAGCTAAGTGCATTCTCTGGCAGTCAGCCTTGCGTTAAATTGAGATTGAGAAACCTGAAAGGGATACATTTCACAATAATATAATGTTCTCAATAAACAAACAATATCAATGAGTACCTATATTTTTTATCGAGTATAAATATTGGTAATATAATTACTTAATTATTGCTAACATTCAATATCTTCTTCAGTGTAGTTTAATCTAATACTTCTCATGGGAATGTCCGGAAAAACGTTAACAAAAGCTGGCAAGTATTTTTTGTAAGATGTTTTTAGATACTATTACGCTTCGAAGGTGAATTTGTGAGCGTAGTGCTATCCCGGCGCTAGTGATGTTGCTCCTCATCTCCAGTTTGTGAGTATTGAGTTCGGCATTATGACATATCTGACTGCGGGGTGAATCGCCGTAATATTGCATATAGTTGACATTTGGTAAAGCAATTGGTCCCTCTTAGTAGGCAGTTTCCCTAACATTTAACATACCTTAATTATATAAGAAATGGATTACAAATAATTGTAAACACAAGTAAAATGCCTCCACACAGTGAGAAAAGTTCCTGCAGATGGATACGTTCTTTAAGAAAAATCGTTAGTACCTAGATTATTTTTTGAAAAGTAGTTCATTAACAATTGTAACAGGATATGGAAATTGCTTACGTATTATCAACCGTCTAAAACTAAGGACGAGTGAACTATAGTGAAATAAAATTCTGTTTATCGGGTCGACGGCCTCCGTTGTAAAAATATCTTCAATGCAGACGCAAGGCGAACATCGACAGTATCTTGCTATAGCGCCACACTGTTACAAATTATATGGTGGTATATTTACTATTTGGTCATTAGGGCTTTGCAGTACATGTGCATTGGTTTGCACATGTAGATAAGGTGGACCTCAGCTAGCTTGTCTATGATAGGTGCTGCTGAAACTAGCCCATACAGACATTATATAAGTAATAGACTATAAGGATTATCTTTAAGGATTTACGTAATCACACTATTGTTTGACGGCAAAAATAGTAAAGACGGGAAGAGTGTTGTACTAAACCAGACGACTCCTAGGCAGAGAAGAAGTATTCTCCATTTATTTCTAATATTCTGTAATGACAGATTACCAGTATTTTGACTTATATACTCTCGGTTGAATTTCCAATCTAGTTCAAGTTTGCTGTATGTGATGCTATATTATTATTATTGCTATATGTGAATCGACCATAATTATAACTTTTTGTACTGCAATCACGTTTCTTAATATTTTATTTCTTTCTTTATCAATTGTGTTCAAATTTGTTGTACCAACGGTACACCCATGTCTTGCAAGTATATTTGATCTTAAATATAATTTAAAGTTTATCTAAAATATCTCTGCAGCTTTAGGCGGCATTTATTATCTTAAAATATCATCGCGCGAAAATTATGCGAGTATATTTTAAGTACTTCGGAAAGTTATCCGTTTATTGCTACACTAAAAATTACTAATGGGGAATGTTTAATTATCTGCCCACTTTTTCAACAGGACATTAATGTACCTTATTATACAAATACTTACATGTTTAAAACTAAAGCTAAAATTGGCTGGCTGAGTACTTAATTATAAGATAAAAATTTAATAATCTAATAATAATCATATCAAAAACTTAAAATTTATTTAATTTTGTTTCAGTTTTAAAGCACGCATTTTTCGTTTGGGATTTAGGGTTCAACAAAAGTCAACCTTCAAGTTGTAATTATATTTATTTGATAAAAGTTGAACGCCATATCCTATCTATGTACGAGTATATTTCATAAATTCTGATACACGTTTAAATGCAAATCTTTTTAAATAAACTATGTAGTAATAATAAATCTTATGTGCACATATTTATTGAAGTCTAGGAGTTTAAACAAAAACCATTTTATTTAAAGTTGCTTTGATACAGACCTTAATTTCTCTGGCCACGAATTTATGGATTTACGCACCGTTTGCAAAGGGAATATAGCCACTACTAGCTCTAATGGTTTATTCAGAGACTCGGTGTCGGGGTAAGATTTTTTTGAGCAGGCCATATCCTGTAATACTGATTGCAACTTGTAGTCCAGTGTGTTCAGATCTGGACTGGACGAGAGTCAGTCTTCAGCTCTGATAAAGTCCGGAAAGTTTGAGTTGTTCGTGCCTTCTAAACGCGAGCAGTCTTGGAGGAAAGTCCAAGGAAAATTTTAATAAAAGTGTATGAGTGAAAAACTTCTCTTGAAGTTTGTCAAGACGGACGGTAACTTTAGACGAAGTCTTTACTCCTTGTTCACAAAAGTGAAGCTTCGTAACTCCGACAAATCGATCGAAGTTTCTTACATAATAAACGCATTCCGAATCTGAATTAAAAAAAAACATTTTTAAATTGTAATATTCTTTATGGCCAGATTAGTTAAAATATATATTTGAGTGTCTTAAGCAGTGTACCGCCGCGAATTCCCAGGGTCGTATCTTTGTTCGTGTCACGTGCTCAATGTAATAAAAGCCAGCGGCGTCGCTCCGCGAGAAACGCGCTATCTCAGGAAAGTGACTTTCTTTATACTTTAATACTTTCTTTCTCGTTTTTATATACTTCTCTTTTTACGCCTCCGCCGGGGACCGCGACGTGACGAAGATATTTCGGGAGAAAATTTGAAATTTTCTCACGTGAAAGGACGGACTGTTATTAGACATTGTGAAGTCGAATGTAGACTTTTCTTGGAAACATTGAGTTGCATGTTATTAAATATTTTTCAATGCGTATATTTCCAAAAGGAAAACATAATCAAATAAAAAATCACACTGACAAAAGATACATTTTATCAGCCTTTTATTAACTCTCTGAAACATGATTCGTCATTGAGGATAGATGTGTAATCATGGAGTTACAATGTGTAAATGGGTCTTTGGGCTATTTATTATTAATCACTTATTATACTGTAAACTATTGGGTGCTTGAGATACCAACATAGAACTATCATAAAAATGTAATAAGTTCTTGAATGGGTAAAGTAATTTTATACTGATTAATATGAAAATAATATGTACCTACACATTAAGAGATACCTCTCTAAATTATTAATGAATCTCACTTATTCATATATGAGATGAATATTAGTTCGATAGTTAATGATACACAACAAGCTGTTAAAAACAATAAAAAAACCTTGTATAAATAAGTCAGTATTACATACATGGCAGAATCCCTTAATCTATTCTCATTTATCTTCAAAGAATCGCAAAACGGTTACTCTATGTAACACATTTGAAGGGGAAAATGAGATCAGGGGGCTCTGCCTTCGTTATTCAAATGATGTTACCGTTTTATGAGCAGATCGACGCGGCGGTGGGTCGGCCATGCGACGGTAATTAAAACCTTCCCGGAGTGACATTTATGCTGATGCGCGGATTCTGGCTTAATGAGCGAGGGCGGGCGCTTTGACCGAAACTTCGGGACCCCTTAATTAACATTTCCTACATAGGCAGTCACTCAAGAATGATGTAGAGTATCTAAGGCGTCGTTTTGTAATTCGAGGGATAATTAGGTTCGCTCCGATTTTATGTAAAGCATATACAATTCGAGCAGACACATTAATTGCTATTTATTCCGTTTTAATGATTATTGCCAAATGTAATATCATTATCGTATAAATAAACGAGAGCCACGGTGGCTAAGTGGTCAAGCGCTTGCTTTGATTCCATTAGTAAGCAAGTGAAATAAGTTCGATCCCCGGCAACGGCACGTGAGCAAACGTGCACTGGAGTAATATGACGGGCCGGTGCTCCAAATCATCATTGCCCAGCAGTGGAACGTTTATAGGCTGCTACCTTATTTTTGTGGTATAAACATCGCTTTTATTGTATTGGATTTACGTACACTTCTGGTTTTCTTTCTCATAATATTTACACAGAATAAATTATTATAATCAAATTTATTTGGAAAATGTTATCAGTATATCATACATTTCTGAAACACAAAGATATTGTCTCCTACAAATATTTTACAAATTCGCATTACAATATCAATTCAAATCATACAAATCAGCTGTAGACAAATAACGGTACATAATTAACAATATTACATAGTTTCTCTGTAAGACTTCACGACCGATAGAAAGTGTAACCAAACTGAAACAGAAAAATTTAAGTTACAGTCCTGGCAACTGATTACGTTAATAAAACGTTGAACAGATACACCAACACTAGTTGTACGGAATAAACCATCTCTTGGAAGAAAATGTTTGATAATTTACGACGGCATGGCTCACAAGGGCAGCGTAAGGCTGAGTCGTAGGTTCGAATCACAGCTGCAGTCAATATTGTGATAAAATTAATTTTGTTTATCACTGCGATTACTTTATTTAATTAAACTTGTAAAGTAAAGTACAGTAAAGTCTCCTTTTCAAATATCTGAGAGGGTTTTGAACCCTGGGAAAGGTCCGCCACGCTGTTCCTGTGCGGGTGGGCGGACTTCATATATACAGGCTTCTCCGGATGTTTGTTTGCCGATGCCTTCACCGCCGAGCAAGTGGTAAATTTAGCACTAAAAATTGCTATTAACAATTTTAGTAGAGTGGAGTGGCACTGGGGGATCGGACCCGGGTCCGCTCTTTGAAACTACTACGTGCGCCCTGACCACGGTTCATTAAATTTGCATTGTTCGGGAACATTGCGAAATGTACAGAAATAATCGCCTAACTTTAACTAACTTAACAAATCATCTAAGCATCCGCGTGCATTAAAACCGTGTGCTCACGGAGCTATGCAGGTTAGTGAACCTGTGCCGCTGCCCTCGCGCCAGTGATGCCACTCCTGAGTAAGATTTGGGTTCGGCAAATTGGACGATTAACCGGTATTAGTCGGTTGCTATTGTTTCGTTAGTCAGTCATGTGCAGGTGAAGTTGTCAATTGCGACCACTTGGTGATTGATGGTTATTTAAGTATTCATTATTATTTTTCTCTTGGACCATCCAAATGCAAATATTATCTACAAGAATAAAGAAAACTTACTGAAAAACATAATAATTTGATGGAGAATGTGCCAATCCAGTAGATTGCATCCAGGGAAAAAGAGACCGGCGACGATAGTTAAGATCACGTACAAAATTCTCACCAGCATCGAGAAAGTTATCGCGTACATGAACCATGTAGCGGTATTCGCTATTCTCTGTAAATAATAAAAAATTAAGTAAACGTAAACGTAATTAAGGATAAAGATAAGGCTGGTGGACGTGCACAAAGTCCACCAGACTTACCTTTAACGAATAATCAAAAAGTTAGGTAAACATAATTTATAAGTTTAACTATTATAGATATTAAATAATGACATTATTTTTAGTATTGATCCGGTAAATTTTAAATTGTATTCTCGATACACAACTTCTACATAAACCTATTTACTTTAGTACACTCCAAAAAAAATGCCAGCAAATACAGATACATTTTTGGAAGATTTTCTAAATACTCACTACGCTGGCTCAAAATACAGGCGGATTGGTGAGCGCCGTGCCGGTAACCCCCCTTATGATGCTACTACATACATCACTAGTCTGGGGGATTTTGGTTCGACAAAACCAAACCCGCGTTTGTTTCCTTGCTACTAGAGTGCATCACGTGCAGGTCAGGTTGTGGTTTGGTGTCAGGGATTTCCCTTAAAGGTGTTCCTCATTCGTCTTAAGTTTAATTGAATATTCATACCATGCTATATGATTAATTCATATAATAATCGTCTAATATTACCTTATTCTACATACTTTTGTGCATAGCCCTGACAAAGAGGATTTGTCATAATGGCTACGCTCGGCAAGCGTATTGGCGATAGCAGAACTAGACATCTCGTACCTTACACGCTACTGATGACGGTACCGCTCTGCTTAATTTTGGTCCGGTATTTTTTGAGATGGTTATCCCGCCAGCTGTGGGTACCCAATACAATTTTCAGGCTTCACCATTACTTGTCTCTTACGATATCCACAGTATATTATAATTACGTTTAGATATGTAGAGTATATCTTACCTTTATAATGCCATAAATAAAGATAACACCAGTGATCATTGTGGCGATGTTGGCGAGGATAGAAAACACGGCGACTACTGATCTTATAAGACTTTGGATTTCCCTGTTACTATGCCTGCAGATTGGGTACACGGAAACTACACCAATGTCTGAGAAGTCGATCTAAAAATGTAATAAAAATGTTTAACATATTTTTAAAATATAGCCGTATTACTACATTATTATTATTTTAAATCGTCATATATTTAAAGTTGCTCGATGTGCGATTTCTACAGAATTTATTTAGTCTTTTGTCTAGTTAACTTCAATACAACGGTCGCACCATACATTTATAGTTTCATCTTGATGATTGTGAGACTTGGGGGTCAGCGTATCGGACCGCTTAAGACACAGTTCGAGGTTCGAATCTCATCCGAAGAAACTATGTGCAACACACATTATTGCGAATATATTGAAATAGTCCCGTGTCTGTGGCAGATCAGACGTAGTGTTACTTCCAACATCATATAAAATGTATCGTATCGAGTTACTGTAGACAGTGAGACAAGTGAAACTTTATATTGGCGTTAAAATAAGGCCATCTAATATGCAAAAGTTTAAATTTACCTTTAAGGTATTTTCTTAAATGCCTACCATACAATGTGCATTAGAAAATAGCAATCTCGCGATTTCCGATGTTTCTTTAATTTTCTCAATGGCATAATCATTCTAAATCGAAACATTTTACGTTTTCATACCATCAACACATTTGTGACTAGTCATTGCGTAAATTTAATATGCATGTTTTTTATGTAATAAATACTTACGAATCCAATAATAGCTATAATAATACATCCTACTTTTAGGTCGAAGCAAAAACAGCAATGGTTTACTTTTGATAAATGTGCAAAAGCGGGCATTTTTAGTTGGCCCCAATAAAACTGAACAAGCAAATATGTCCGCAATATGAAATAGACACTGACAGCTATCATAGAAAAGGAAGATTACTTTTACGATACAAATAAGCTGGAAAATAGTTGCTATAAAATATATCTATGTTTTAGTACACAAATCCAATGTAACTTTTTTCTGGTTTCGCTTTGCGTAGATACTAAGTTTTTAATAAACATAAACATACCTTATTTTATAATATTATATTTATTATTTTAAAACCAATCGATAAGAAAACAATTTTTAAAATATGGTATGGATGAATTGGGTAATTAATTAATGACGGTTTCAATTTTGTGCTTCGGAGCTCATTTCCTTTGCATAAGAATTCACGACTATAATGAAATAAAGCCAAGCTGAAAAAAAGGTGTAGTAGTTAGAAGGAACTACCTTTTTTATTTAAAAAAAATTCTAATTTTTTATGTATAGAACCCTGGCTGAATATTCAATCTTTCTCCCAATGCCAACCTCACTAAGTGGTACACCCGATTAGCAAACAAACTCTTGCGGCTCTTGCGGCTGAATGATGGTGGAACATCCTTTCGAATTTGCCGAACCCAAATCCAACTAAACAGTGACGCGACACTAGTGCGAAGGTCGCACAGCGCTCACAAACCCGCAGGCACAGCGTGGTGATTATGGACAAATCTTTCAAGAAATGTATGCCGGCTATTAATGGCGTTTTCTACGCTAGGTCGATGTTCAGCAATAGATATAGTCTAGGCTGATTTTAGTAGTATCAAAGGAAAATTCTAGAACAATGTCGTAGCTATTTTACGAAAAAAAAAACACACAGTGTACACACGGTTGCATGTGTTGTATCAGGGCATCCATAGGGTTTAGTTAGTGTTAGTTTCCATAGGGGCTGATGATGTCACAGAATAGTTACCTAGACAAATATGATACATTTCACTTACATAAACAATAAACAAGGAAATTCACCGAGTTTCCTGTATTTAGGCAGTCGATCTTGTCAATTTGTATAAATGTAATTACGGCAAATATAAGCAGCATCAAAAAAGATATCGCCAAAAAACTTTCATACACAGCTGCTGCTAACGTATAGTGCTATTAATGATGAAACAAGATATCTTTAAATAAATATGTACGTGTAATGCAACAATAAAAAATTATATTGAACTATGAAGTAAATATGAAATTAAGTAAATTTTAGTTTATAATTTAATTTTATTGTTTAATGTCAAAACACTGAAATGAAAGCTTTTAGAAGTCTCACTGCGCACCATCAGTGAATTAGAATTTTTCTTCTAAATATGAATCAACAAATAAACTCTCACGACAGTTTACAAAGAACCGGGTGGTCAGAAGAGAGTACATTTATATAACTACCCAATGCACGTCAAAACTTTTTGTTTGAAAAAAAATTTTATATGGTGTTGCTATTATAGTATTTACGCCAACGAAAATAATCGTATATAAGTATTGTACATAAAAATTTATTGGCGCTCCGCACAGGAGATCGAGCTTGTGTCACCCGATCAAGAGGTAACCACTCGGCTACCATAAATAAGAAAGATTTGATAATGCAGTTGATTTTCGTAGCTTTAGTGGCACAGTGGTTAAACTTTTGGCAGCGGTGCTGCGCGTCGTGTACTCGATTCCGAGTATTGTATGGTTGTCTATCTCTGAAATATGTAGGTAAAGTGATTCCTCTAAACAGGGGACATTTTTACAGTGAAATACCGTTGCTTAAATAAAATAAATTAGTGGAAATAGCGTTCTCGTCACGGAAAAAGATGAACTACTCGTACAACAGCGGCAGCAAAGAAGAAAGTCCAAGACTGTAATGTTTCCTTTAGGCTAATGTGGGTAACAACCCACATTAGCCTAAAGGCAGCAAATGTATTTATTGTTTTAATTTGTTATATTAGAAATTGCTAAAAAAATCTACAACCTCATTTCAACCCATAGAAGTCGTAAAAGTCCGACAGATAACCAAATTCTTTAAATTAGCCAGACCTTTTTTACTTTTATTTAGAATGATAAACGATTATAGAGACCATGTGATGATAAGTGGTCTCTTTAGGTCCTATACGCCTACATCCATCTTTGATGTAAAAGGTCATCTTTAAGGATTTAAATAGAGTTCCTCTAGCACCGTAATGCGGCCACTACACTATTTTTTTTTCTAAACATAATCCGATACCTTCACTGTCCGATTTATTTATAAATATTCATATTATTATGTATTTTAATCCTACAAAATAGAATAAATTTTCAGTTGCTTCGCCTATACTTTTTTTATACAACAAATGGCTTACCTACATTTTATGGATGAACACTTAATGAACGTTTTACAAAATTAAATATTCTCTATAAAGAATTACTTGCTATTAGTCATCTACATTTTAATACTCCATGTAGGTACGTTTGTATGGTCAAATATATGAATAAATTAACATAAATTTCCACTTACAAAAAAGAAAATATTCAATAGAAACACAAAGCTGCTGACTAGAAGCCCCATCAGTAATATAAACAGAATGCCTTTCAAAACATTTAAGCTGGTAGTCAAGTTAGTTTCGGCATCGTATAAATTAGGACAGGTCGGAAATATAAGATCTTCTATGACCAGAGTACAGGTTAACTGAAAAAATCAAAACTTGAGCATTTGCATTAATTGTACTCATTGTTTAAGAGCGACGTGGATGTTTCGACTACGTGAATGAGTGGCAGTGATTCTGGACACAACGTTTAAAATGTAGTAAAACTATGTAGTTTCACAATAGTATAGCATTAAAAAGGACAACTGTATTTCTTGGCGATTCTTCTCTAAGATATTACTTAATTTATTTATTATATTCTTCTTTTCATTCATAGATGAGCCAAGTGGCGACTATGCTGTCGCTCGAATGGCCTCGCAGAATACCGGCGTACTCTTCCCCTTTCTCCTCCTGCCCCTCTCCCTCCTCAATATCCTTAAAGACCGGCAGTAAACACACCTGCAGCTCTTCTGGTGTTGCAGATGTATGGGGGCGGCGGAAATCAATTTTTGCTTCAGCTTGATCGCTTGCCCCCTTTCCCATAAAAATGAACCGGTATAGACTTTGTTGGTAGACACTTTGAATAAGCTTCAATTCAAAAAAGGTTTAAGTTTGACTTAGATTATCGATTATTAGCACTTTTTTTTAACTTAAAATGAAACAAACTTTATTTAATTTTTATTCCTGATTGAATTGTTGGACATAGTTATAGCTGTCATAGTTAGCCCGGGCTATCGTCAGCTTTTAAATACAACTTTAATCCGACCGACGCGTAAGTCGCTCACAGTATCCAGAGGTCGGGTGCAGTAGTATGCTTGGTTTTGGATTTTATCTTATTTATTAGGGGATTCCGAGCCAGCAGTGGCATCTAGCCATATTCTCTATTGCAATTTGAATGTTTTTTTGATTTCAATATCCTCTTGAATCATCCTTGGCAGACTCAGTATCATTTTGCGAAGATTTGTGGTCTGAGCATCCAAAACGTAGAAAGTAAAAATTAAACGCTACAAAATCCATAAACAGTTGCTCCATGATAAATGTGTGTAAAGAAATCATAGTATTTCAAAATGTTTATTTCATTGATATTGCTTATTTAATTTTTGTTTTAATAATTTAATATAACATAGTAATGTTTATTACACTACACCTCGAATCATTCTTTATTAATTATTATCGGAAAAAGAAAATGAAAATATTATTACTTGTTACATAAAAGTAATGGCTTTAAAGTAACTTACCATTGTAAGTAGAACTATAATAATTGAAGCAACTTTTAAATTCTTTATACAAAAACAAAATGATTTTACTCTCAGTAATCGACAGCATAGGGACATGATTCTTCTCGTAAATCGAACACGGGAACTGATGCACTTTACTTATTAAATTTATATTTAAATTACATTTACGTAAAGATTTATCATACTATTTTAGTTGTATGTACAAAAACGTTTTATTTACAATTTGGTTCACTGTCAATTACTTATCCACAGAAACTACAGTAGTAATAACATCATTCATCACTTAAAAAGAGATGTATTGAATAATTTCGTAAAGTGTAAATAAAAAAGTTTACTCAAATTTTATGTGATGACATTTGACAAATATAATGTGAAATATAAATAAGACATCATCGACATTATTATGTCAATAATTGCCATAATAATGTGTACCTATGTAAATATATTTTAATATCATGGAATAATTTCAAAATTAAAAATATTGTGATTAAGGTATGTAGGTAAAAGTCAAAACCAAAGTAGCAGTAAAGTCCATTAATGTCCGAGGAGGCTTTTCTGAGATCGGAGAACCGGTAAGAGTACGCCACGCAGCGCCAATGCGACACGTACTGGAGCAGCGTGGCGGAACATTGTGTCACTAACATTATTACTGAGACATGAGGTTACTTATATTGTTCTTGGCGCGGAGGTAAATTTAAGTCTTAAAATTGCAATTAACAATTTTAGTGGTGCCTGCACAGGTATACGACCCCAGGTCATTCGCGTGCTATGAAATTAAAGCGAGCCTCCACGACTCAGGGTAGTTAATTATGGATAATTGTGTGTACGTACAATGGCTTCTTAAATAGAGGATTAACAACATCGCAAAACAAATTCACGTCGCATACGTACGTGATTAGCCATTTTTTGCCGCCACTTACGTTGTTACTATCAGCCTTCTATGAATTAAAGTAGATAACCATCATTTGTAATTGTCGAGATATTCTTTTTTCAAATTACAAATAAAATATATGGAATATAAGATATTTTTAATTGACGTTAAAGAAATGTACATAAAAGAAAATTATTACATTTCACTGTCATATTTTCGTGAATTATTAAAGGCTCTTAGTAGTTTTTGAACTAAAAAATAACTACATACACATAAAACATTGCACATCCAGTTAAAATTGTCTAATTTAATCACATATTATATAAATTTATTAAGTGGCATTTCAAATCTTTCCAACTGTTCGTGTCTATAACTGCTACATTATTTAAGTTTTGATTCCGCCTACTCCTTGTTAACTTAGACCTAAACGGCTGTTCTTCTTTGATTTCTGTAGGATTTAATCACTATTATAAAGTAGGTCCACACTGAAAGCGAAGTAATAATTTTTAATAAACGAAAAAATTATAATTTGTTCCTGAAACACAATAGCATAGCATTCATATACTTTTTTTTAAGAAAATTCTTAATTATATAAAACATTATTTTGCTCTTCGACATGAGATTATTAGCGCTGAAGTAATGCATCATTTTATAATATATTCATTAACGTATCAATTTCAAAATATTCTATAGGTTTTTAAGGAGACCTTAGAATTTTGTTACAAGCAAAAATTCGTTTAAAAAAAAGGTAACACCAGAACAAAGCGAATGAGGTTCGAGAGAGCTTACAAATTTATATTACTTACCCATAAAATCAAAAAACGTAAAAAATAACTCATATATTGGAAAACCGCTTCCTGACGATATGCATACAAAAATGTAATAGATTCCAAACAAAAACGTTAATACCGCTGACACAATTGCTGAATACATGAATACCTTTGAAGCTTTCTCATCCGATTCCTAAAACAAATTAAATAAATTTCACTTATTCGCGAAACCAATTGAACAAAACCGAACCAGAACTAACTAAGTGGTAATTTTAGAACTAAAAAAAACAATTAGTTTGAAACTTAAGAAATTTGAAATTAAGAATTGATAAGTATTATTAAAATTCATTAATTTAATAAATATTACAAATATCTAGCTAGCTATCAAACCAGGCTCTGACGACCGAAAGTTGGCGGAAAATCAACCCGAACCCCACAGGCTAGTGACGGGGGAGCAGGGTTACTAGTACCATGGTAACGGCACTGCTCTCCCACGCGCCTGCCCAGTGTAGCGATTATGACAAATTCTTCTTTTAGAGAAGCCTCTGTTCAGTGAAATACCCCGCACCTTAGACGCTTCTGCCCGTCTGGGTAATATGGTATATTTGAGAAAGTTCTTCCACGATCTATCAAAAGCTATTAGATTTTACTGGCTGAGAAAGGGCTGATGGCAAATGTTCTCAAGTCGCTACCATACTCAATAACTGTTTATGAACACAAAATACCTTGAATATCTTAACGAGCAAAAATATACAACTGATCATGAAAACCAAATCAGCTATAAGCACAATCCACCCAAAGTATTTAACGAATCGCACTGGTCCTTTTACAGAGTCGTTTGCAGAGTCATCGACAGGGACGACGTCTTCAGATTGCTGAGTCGAGTTGAGGCTTAAGCACGTTGGCCCAAATCCTGCATTGGCGCCCAAACCGAAACTAAGCTGTGAAAAATATATCTTAATTATTAACAGCAGTACAAACATAAAGCCACTAAAAACTCTCGCTCATGGGGGTTGCAGTAGGTAATATAGGGTTGTAAAATACTAAACTACTTCCTTTAAAGATCTTTTTTTTTTTTCAATTTAAATCAAATAATATCGCTGTGTGATAGAAAATGGTGAGAAGGAAGTTCACAAAAAATACTTATAAAACATAACATATTTATTACAGTAGTACCGTAATGTTCTCATGTATCATGTGTTATTATATCTTACTTCTACAGCATGTAGCATATTTTCAAGTACATGCTTAAGTTAAATATGTTATAAGATAATTTTTGTAAGGACCCTCTTGGACCGCTAATTATAAATCGTATTTGTTGGTGGAATAAAGTTTTAAAATGAAATTAAATAATTTACATTCTAATTATATTCATTTCCATTATATTCTAACAAATAATGATGTTTCAATTGTCCTTCTATAAACAATATTATAACAGCACCGACAGCTAGTTTGGAATCGGATTGTGAACAGACCATGATGATGCGCAGGTCCAAGATTGTGTGTTTTACCAATAGTAAAGGCGTAGCAAATCAATAAAAAAACTAGTTTGTTAATTCAATTCTATGATTAGGACGTAAACAGGAGTATTTTAGTTACTTACAACATTCCGAAAATTTATGTCGATGACGTCAGGCCGTGTGCTACTCGTGGTCATAACGCAGGACACACGGATCACGTAGGCATGACGAAATATCGCCCATGATACGGCGGGGCATGTCACCTAGAATAGAGTGGACCTATATTGAGTTATTTATGTATAACTTAACTTAAGAACTGACTTCAAACAGAACTTCTCTTTTGAACTCAAGCATCTCATAGGAGTACTTGCCAACTATGTTAGTAGTTTGTTTATCTGTAGTCGAGTCATTGCGCATTGCCACACATACAACATCAAAATGTTATCAATCTCTTGTATTACTTGTCAACTTCATAAAAAAGACATTCTGCGTGATTAAGTAAACCAAATCCGAAAAAAACTTTTAAAGCACGTTGATTTCATTCCCTAGTATTTTCCTTTACTTATGATCAATTGCATAAATCCTGAAGACAATATTCATGCTATAATAATATAATAATATTTCCTTTATACATGTTTCTGTGCCAAGCCGCAAAGACGTTACGTGAGTAGGTACCCATCTAAGAGATATTCTTACTACTGCTTACTTTAATATAACTGGCGGTAATAATAAAAATTTGGAGAGCTGATTTAATAAGTGTTTTATTTGAGAAATAAAAATATTTGGAGAACATGAAGACGATTTGGAACAGCATGATGAAGACTCCTTTTGGTTCTAAAACCCTTTCGTATATGTGCATGTGAAGACGATTGAAGCAATGGGAAATATAAAGAAAGTTACTTAAAATCACCGGTACATTTTATAAAAACAGTAGCATTAATATTTTGTTAGAAGATATGTAGACTTTGTTACAAAGAATTATGTTTTTTTTCATTAACACTTACAATTCCAAGGACTGCAATAATGGCTACCGCAGTTTTTAAATCAGTCACACAACCGCAACATTTTTTAACATCAGGAATACTGCTAGACATTATATGAACAGAAATTAGTAGTAAAATTTATAAAATAATTATATCCAAAAAAAGTCATAGTGACAGTACAGATGTAAAATAAAATTCTACAGATTCTTTGGTATGGGTTCTTTTTAGTAAAGAGTATGGTGTTCATCTCAGAAAAACTGCCATATTTTGATCGAAAACTACATGGAATTATACTACTAATGCCATATTAAGACCTCTACATGACTACATGGAAAGTTTGGTCTGTCAGTTAATGAATTCATATTACTTAATATTTTTTGTGCTTTTAAAACACTGTTAATAACTTTATTTTTTTTACTATTTATTGTACCTTACAATACAGTACAGGATCAAAAGGCGGACATGATGCTAAAATCATTCTCCCTGTTAACATTAAACATCGCACTTCATTAGAACTGTGAGCAGACATTTTGACCTTTTGCTTGTTGTAGAGCAAAAATCAGTAAAGAGCATATTTCTGTGTCTTCCACCTGCGTATCGGAACATCATGCATTGTGATCGCCACGATCCACTCTCTTAAGCCGCGGGGTCTGATTTAGGGTATTTCAGCTTCAAGTCATGTTTAATAAATCGTGACAGGGTCCTAGCTTCACTTAACGCGATATTATATTTTGTTTTCTCATAATGTTTCGACCAATTCTAGCTATGGCAGCGTTGTAACTTGTGCGGAGTCTCCCTGATGTTTTATGGTTTTCGACAGAGGAATTGTTGGTGTACCTATCGGTAGTGCGATGCACAAACATGAAGCCGATGCATAGCTTTTGCAACGTCCTTAAAATGTTTGATGGCTTCATACTTTTGAAACATTGTTCAATCACTTTTGTTGTTGACTGTACCTGTAAACTAAGTAATTTTTTTCAATCGAAATATATTAAACGTAATATAATATCAATAATATGAAAGTTGTTTAATTGTTTTACATCTTTATGATACTATCAGGAAATAATTATCTCAATAGTTCCATGATAAAGGGTCTTATTACATTATTATGAAACCAGTGGGAGGAAAAAAGCCCACAAGTCCTAAATAGTACTACTGGGAACGATAGGTGAATTGTTTGTGTGAAAGAAAAAAAACGACGACAGAACAGCGCTACAAGCTTTAACTTCATAGTATGCCCCTGATCTGAGTTTGATCCCCGCTGCCGGCACTTGTAACATTGTTAATTGCTTGATTGATTTGCAATTTCTATCGTGATCGCGGTAAAGGAAAACGCTGCGATGAAACCTGCATGTCTAAGAAATAATAATAAAAATGTTAACACGTGAAGTCTTGCAAGCCACAGTATTGATGAACACCTTTGCCTGGCAGTGGGACATTTACAGGCGGCTACTGCTACCAAAAGGTTTTCAGAATTCTCAAAGAATCTTAGAAACTTATTTATTACATATAATTGCATTTGATGTAAAGAGAGATATACATAAATATAACTATACATAACAGACGTATATAAATAGTAATTTAGCTTAGGATTCTATCGTAATACGCGGCTTAGTTTAAGCGCCGAAAAGCGAGGATTTCAGCATTATTGCTTCCGCCGGCGGAGGGCACGAGATCGGGCGGAGAGACTCTTAACAAGATTACACTGAGATAAAAGTGCTCGGGTAATGGCGGCGGAGTAAGCCGGCCTCGAGCTAGGCTTTAAAGCGAAATTAAAATTGGAGAAAAGTACAAACTCTTGAAGTTTCGAGACTTAATGCGCCAGAATTGCGACGTATTCCAAAAAAATAATGAATAATAATAATAGGATTAAGAAGTGCAATTAATCCTGTCTCCCATAAAAATATTAAGTACGGTCTTAGCTGCAATTTTTGTACTTTTGAAAATACTAAATTAAATATTAAATATCATAAAAACTAATACCTCACTTACTTTGCTAATAACTTTATCTCACTGATAAAAAAACTGAGCTTTATGCTACATCCTTATTGATCGGCCCGGAAAGATAGAGCTTGTTTTAAATTCAATTCGCAGAGTGGGAGTAACAATAAAACTTGATCCGCCTGTATATCTCTACTTGGCATCACCTGCGTCCCGCTACGTGGGCTGAATGCTTGAACTCCGATGTAGGCACGTATACTAAAGGCCTCATGTTTACAAGTATTTACCCTCTTCCCTCTAAGTATGTAATCATTCTAAATGAATTATATCTATAAAGTTTGTTACTACATGATAACTCTCAGCTCTCTGGTATCCTAAAGATATGTAGTGATGTAGATGTTGGTTTGTGGAGTCGAGGGTAAATACTACGATAGATATTACCTACAGTGTTTAACAAATGTCAAGTAATTTTAAACAATATTGGTGCTACAGTAAAATGTGAAACACAATGTCGTACAATGTGATATAGGTACCAGCGGTAATGGCGTGGATGAAACGAATATTAAATATTTTTTGCTTTAGCTAACCTAACCTAATCTTGATTAAATATGATGTATCTATACCTATACGAGTCCTTCTGAGAAAGAACACCCGCGCGTCCCATTACGACATAACTTCGCTGCGGCATCGTGTCTACCAAGAAATGTCAAAATATTTCACACAAAGACTTTTGTAAACATGGGAGGCGGTCCGCTTCTATGATATATCTCTATTTTTACGTCATTGACTTGTCGTGGTCGTAGACGACAAAAACACGCCTCGGGGTCGAGTCAAGAATCGCAATATTGGCCTCGTGATAAATCTTCACAGATTCCACTTTTATTTATTAAGTTGTGTTCAGTTTTTACGACGTCCCGCCGCGGGGGCGCTCATTACTACTGTGTTCTTAGCCAGTGATGAAAAAACTTTTCCCCTTCGATGTCTTATAACATTAATTACGAAAGTCGGAAAGTTACTTCATTTTGACTCCGCGAGCGGCACATAAACATCCTAACTTAACTTTCAGGATCGTTCTCCAGTTTTACGATTTTCTTTCGCGGTAAAAAAAAGATTCAGTCCTAGTTCCCTCGAGTAGCGCTGATAAGAAAATATCAAGAAATATAAGCAGTAAAACGACTGAAGACATCACGTAGCAAAACAGGTCTCGGAGTTTTATGTCGGCAATTCGGGGCGTGCACAAAAGAAATGCTAACGTCGATGTGGACGTGACGTACCCCGGAGCGGTCCAAATGTCCCCGCCACCTATTTACTTGCTGTAGCTATATGTTAAAAATGCCATGAAAAAATCACTTTTTGTACGCTGCGAACCTCAAGATTTTAACCAATGATATATATACGTTATTTTAAAGAAAAAATCATTTGCCTACGAACATTTAAAAACCAACTGTATGTAAACCAGTTCCTTAATATGATTATTAATTTTTTTGCGTAATAAAACAGAAAAGAATTTGTATCGTAAATCGTGCATATAAATTATTTTTTATCGGTTGAGTTTTAAAGTACTCGTACACAATAAAGTGTAGACAGAATGGCCGGTTTAAATAAGCTGCACTCAAAGAGCTATGTTATGCATGTGACATACTTTTTAATTTACATAGGTACTGAACTTTCTGTACATGATATATATAAAAAGCTTTCATAAAGCATATTTTAAAAGAGAAAAATATTCGATTTACGGTATCTTTGAATTAAAAATTTATCCTTTTTGCTATAGTTGTACTAACAATAAGCATCACGCAAAAACAACTAAACAGAATTTGATACTGTTTACGATTATCATGTCTGTGTAGAGATAAATCTAAAAATGTGAGTAAATATCATCATGCTATGTCAACTGAGAGTAAAGTAGCAATGCGGTTCTTTGACGCAGCGAAAGCTGGTTATATTGTAGTCATTTTAATTTATAGCTAAGGTAAATATACCAATGCTGGGCACAAGTTTATTCACAAATTTTGTGAGTTTTCCAAGCCGGGGAGAGTCTAAAACAAAGCTCTAAAAGCGGCGCACTTCATTTCACCGAAAAAAATTTCCTACTATATTATATGGTTTTCCCACGATGTATCCTTTACCGGCGAGCGCGTGGTAAATTCAGGAATTAAAACTGCAATTAACTAATTTAGCGCTGCCGCATCACTCGCGTGCCATGATGCTCAAAGCGAGCCCGGACCCTTGTCGTACCGTGACTTACATTTATATACGTTATATATATTTAAAACTTATATAAATATGATCGTAATATCACTTCATAAGTACGTTCGTAGGAGTAACTAAGTATAACGTAATATCTGCGAAGAAGCAATGGAAGGGCGCATTAGTGAATTCCATTTATGTAAAGCAGAGGGCGTATTTCGCGTTGTTAATTTATGCTACTATAACTCAGCTGGACAGCTGCTCAATAGGTAATTTAGATGTTCCCGACAACATTGTCGTAATGAGAGCGAACTGTGTCGAGGTAGAGTTTATTGGTTCGTTTAGTTCGCTCCAAGTGGACGTTGTCAATTTAAGTAGCTACTTATATACATGTCTATATAACTTTTATAAAATATTTAAAAGATAACGTATAAATGCTTAAAAAACGGTTAATAAGTTTTACCTATGTAACCGATATTATAATATCGTTTATAACTTTACGTGTAAACAATTGTATTCTATGCAATTCCATTGCCGTGACTCAATCAGAACTTGCGATACGGGGAGGGTTATTTTATACAAGAAAAACAGCTAATGGTATTTATAAAACTCTTCTCCCAAATTTAACGTCACGTCTGCTGAACTAACAGCTGGCGAACAATGAAATCTCTTGCGGCTGAAAAAAAAATTAGACAATATCTAAACCAAATTCAGACCAGTGAATAACGACCAGTCAATAGAGCATCCTCGTGTGGCACAAATTTAATTAAAATTAAGTCCAAAGTCGGATTCAGAGAAGTAGAAGTTACGGGAGTAAGAGGTAACAACTAACTCTTTCTCCAAATGCTAACCTCACCCACACGTGGAGCACCCTGCAAGCCAAAAAAAAGCTAGTAATGTGTATAACATTAGAAGATAGCACAAGCTTTATCGTCCGTGGGGGCCTTGTAAAATGTTAAAATAAGTCTAATTTTTATGTTTATACAACTGCATGAATTCAGTATGAGATCATCCTAAATATAAAACGTTTCTTTATTCAAATAAGCCGTGCTTTTTGTATCTGCATCTCGACATTGCTAACAGTTAAGTAAAACATTTAAAGGGCGGTTTATGCCTTCGTTTTTGGACGTCCTACTGTGAGGCTGTACACAATGCAAAACCAACGTTATAGCAGAGAAGATTAAGTCGTATTTCGTTTGTGAACTCAAACATTGTACGACCATTTAGAGCGTGAGTAGGGATGCTCTGGCTTAAACGAAAAAGCTCATAATATACACAAGATATGGCTTCATGTGGCAGTTTGTTATGAAGTTTATAGTGGAGGCAACACGGTTCTAGTTACAAGCTCACAGAGAAAAAAAACTTACATGGCGGCATCTCGAATATTACGTGTAATAATTTAAAGATTCAATCGCTGTCTTGAAAAAAATATTACTTAACCTAATTATGAACAAGAACAGATATGAGGAGTAATTGGATAGTTACATATTTCATGTTTATGACGTCGTGGGTGGGGTTGCCGTTATGATAAATGCATTGGAATATTCGGATTACGTTGTCGCAACGCAGTTACATTTTTTTTTATAATTCTTTAGTCATTTTTTGAGGGTAATTCCATAACCTTTGATCTAAGTATCTGCATAACTTAAATAAGTTGTCAATTTGCAGAGTGATGAGTGGTTCTAATATTTGAGCATAATATTTTTTACAAATATTGTACCGCTGTCGCGATAATAAATTAAGATCATTTAATGTTGAATGGAAATATAAATGTCTCACGATTTATACGAATAATAATTATTGTTCTATTTACGAGTTTTGAATGACAAATAAATGTTAGTTTATTTTATCGCCATCTGAATCTTCATTGGACATACATACTATAAATCTTTAGAAATCATAGTAAAGTATGAATGTTTATATTAATTCATTCACTCATTCATTAATGTCACAAGACAACTACTGCACGTAGACTTCGTCCAAAGATTCGCATGTGACATAAGATTGTGAGTGAAATATTGATTACATTCAAATGTCTTGAGGCATGCCTCATTGCCATTTGAATGTAATTATTATTACAAGTCAGTGTGTCCAATGATGTTGTAAAAGTTTCTAGAATTGTTTCTAGTAAAACATTGATGAAAAGATACTGCATTGTAGCGATGCATTATGTGGTGCAGAGTACTTGTTTTTGGTCGAAAATATCCTGGGAGAATAAAGATACGTTAATGCAGAGCGATCAAATTTGATTGCTATCGAATAGTCACGATTCGAGCAGTGGAAATAGCTCGCATTACTTCCGAATTCCGACAGCAAACGAATCGATACTCGATACCAATAAAACGGCGTCGATTCGCGAATACATAAAACGTCGGATTCGAGTCTTGCGCTCTTTATATAAAGCTAGGAGAGAAGGGTTCCCGCTTTTATTACAAAAAATTTGCATATAAAGTAACCATTGAAGAAAAGCGATCTTCCATACTTTTTTTCGTATTCATTGTTGAAGGTCGGGGTAGGCGCACATTCAGTTTTATGGCCCCTGATGCTTTTTTAGCGTGTATAAATAAATAATTGTATCAACAGTTTTTTGTTGTCTTTGATTTATCTGAGAAAGTATTAGAAATGCTTTTATGTTTTGACATGATACTGTTTGTTGAATATTTATGGGGTAATAAATTCTCGTTATCGAAGCCATTGGTAGGTTGACTTAGAACTAGGTATACATTCATTAGATTAACCGGTTGTTGTTCTGTTTCAGATTAATGGATCAAAGCCAGCTGACTTGAAAATGGATACAAAATATTGGTAAATAACTTCACTTTGCCTTAAGATATAATTTAAATGCAAATACTTATTTAGTTTTTTTAAAATTGAACAAAAGATGATTTTATAAATTGTTATGGTTCAAGGTTACGAGCGCGATTGCCCTAGAAATGTCTTTTCACTTTTTCCAGGACACTCGCTAATGGTCGGTTTCTGCCAATTCACGGTATTACGTACTATAGACCTGTAAGCTTAAAACGTCCTGGATATGATATATAGACTGACATTACTCTTTCCACTTTTTACTATTCGTATCAGTCACAACATCGGAAATCGCTTCGTGAAAGTCTTAGTTACTTCAAAAGAAAAGGATGGAATATCTTTGCGTCGCCTTTGCAGATGGTGAAAAAGAGCGACCCTTTTTCACAGCTTCTGAAATACACATGCCACACACATTATGCATTGCCGACAACAATTCCAACATGCCTTTCTATCTATCTAGTCTTGCGTCCTCATCCGCTATTCCACAAAAATCCATGAGATTTCTTTCTTCAATAGGACACACCGTGTTATTTATAACATTCAAGATATGGTTTCGTTTATTGATAACTATGCTTAAACAACACGGTATGATTTTATTGGGGAATTATGTAAAACGGATTTTTTTGTGAAATTTGCCTAAAAAAATTATACACGGAAATCTTGACTTACTTGAAATATTTAAACTGTGTATTTCAATGATACGCAACGAGGAACTTCAGACGTTTATATAAAATACATGTATATTTATTTATGTTGACATAAAAACGCAGTGACCGCGGGGCGTAGCCGGCGATTCCTAATAAAAATGATATTTAATTGAAGTCGATAACATGTTGTGCCGGGATGTCCAATAAACTGTCTTTATTATTACTCTCTTAAGTCGCTCGACACGAGATAAAAATTACCTGTGCCTTACTATTTAACTCTGAATTGGATATTTATTCTCTGTTTCATATTTCTCTTGTTTTAATTGGCCTTTTTAGTGAAATTTAAAAAAAATATATAATTATACTTTTATAATTTTTGTTATTTTGTAAGTAAAAGGTTCAAGATCCTTGATTCACTTAAATTTGAAGGTTGATTTGCGTCTGGCCGATGTCAGTTGATCTATAAACTGCCTCGGTGGCTTTAATGCCTTCTCGATGGCGTTTCTGATAGCATCTCGTTTGCATCAAATTTTGCGTGGGACATTGTTTTGTAGGTGGCACAATGTAGCATCACAGTGTTTTCCGTCGGCACTGAAGATAAAAGATGCTGCCAAGCACAATGGCGTTTAAGTGATAGTTATGGCAGTTTTTATAGGCAGTTAGATTTATTTTTACTGCACTGTTTGTTTTAATGCGTTTTTCGCAAGTCGAGAGGTCGCGGCTATTGCTCCTTCATTCATTTATCGCCATAATCTCACACGCGCCTGTTTTATTGAGCTAATGCGTAGTTAAATCGTTTCTATTATTTTACAACTTGTGTACCGTTTTTTAATACAGAGTTTATTCTTTTAAATATGTAATTACAATATTTTGCAATATTTTAATTAAGATAAAACTTATGTGATGTAATATTTATTTAAACATTTTAAATCAGGCAAATTTTTTATACCGCCCACTACATGATCCAATCAACCAAGTGAAATGAAAAAGTCAGCCGGACCAAGTAATGAAAATCCGGGTTACTAAAATATGCAGGCTCTTCAGCGGTGTTCCACAGTCAGTGGCCAGCCAAACTGTGTAAACGATCAAACGCACCATGAACCGGACGCCAAACACTACCCGAGCTTCCGGCGTTCTTTGAATGGGCCGCAGTGTGCCGATTCGCCACTCTACGACCCATATTTCCGGAGGCCCACTCCCCTTCCCTCCCAACTCTCCTCCCTGTCATCTCTCCCATCACCCAAATATCCTTAAAGGGCGGCCACGCACCTGCAGTTCCTCTGGTGTTGCAGATGTACGTGGGTGACGGTAATCACTTACCATCAGGTGAGCCGTTTGCTCGTTTGCCTAAAAAAAAAACAACTCCAAAAGCAAAATAATGTTGTAGTTAACATTATATTGCTTTTGGAGTACAAGTTTACATTAGTACAAGATAATAGTGTTCGTGTGTTGAACTGAACTCGAATTGAATTTTAATGAGACAAATTTGTGAATTAGAATTAGATTGCATTCTGTGCTGTTTTTAAATATAGTTAGTGATTTTTTTTTCTATAGGAGTAATCCGAAATCTTTAGTTATCCTTTCGTTTTTTCGAAATCTTTAGTCATATTTTTTCCCCCAAACTCATTAGTAAACGAATAAAAAAATATTAAAAGCCTATGGCTAAATTTTCATCGATGACTGAATTTTGCGAAAAACTACTATAGGTATATGTTGTGTGCTGACAATTCGATCTAACCCGCGTTCATTAGCGGGAACTATGACAGAGCGGAGCTCGAGCGAGAGGGTCTAATCAGGAAATATTGGGTAATAAAACGGTCCAGTGGCGCGCCGACTTAATCAAATTGTCGAAATGACCAATGGAGGTAGACAAACTATTTCTGATGCCTTCTTCTCGGTATAAATAACGATATGGGTGGAGCGTTATTTAAGATCAGTTTGTAGATTAACTTCGTTTGACCTTCTTAAGTAAAGTTTATTTTTTATATAAGCTTAATTAAGATTTAAAATGTATACGAGGCAGAGACAACCAGAGGCAGTATTTATAGCACGAATAGGTCGGCTTTTTATCTTAAAATAACAGCATAGTGCTGTTGTCGATATTTATAATACCATGGTAGAATAAGATGTGTGATGGATTCCTTATACACCTCTACAGGAAAGTACTTTCCCTATTTATCCTATATTTTTTGCATTTTCTGCAAATCTTTTTTTTTATTATAGTTAGTGATGTCCTAAGGAGTAAATCGAAATCTTTTATCGTTCTTTCTGAAATAGTTTTTTTTTCTAACTCATCAGTAATCAAATAAAGAAAATAATAGTGACGAACTACATTTTTATCGATAATTGAATTTTACAAAATTTTTTTTTGAGAATAACGTAATTCGTGTCGTTGTAAATATATATGTCTGAAAAGTATTGTTTAAGAACTGCAGTCTACATTTTAACATAACGCTGCTTTTTATTCTACAGAATCATGCTGAAGCTCTGTACATTCAATTTCCGAGCTTCGGTATAAGCGATGAAAAATTTTGTCGCTCCATTTTTTACATATCTCTTGTATTGTTTATTCAACCTAAGTATAATAGGTGCGTAGTGAATCTACTCGATACAGAACCAGTATTATCGTCCGTCCCCGATATCTAAAAACAAATAGTTCGTCAAAAATTCAGCACGTGACTTTCGGGATGTATCCAATAAATCAGTTTTACAGCATTCCCGTGTCATTTCAGTCGTCGAACGGCATAAAATGATAATTTTACTGCGCTCCCTTTCCGTCTCCAGGAGTTTACGACAATTGTGAAATGTATCGACAGTTCGCCTGTCACCTCGGAGGTGGACTGCCTATGCAATAACACTCTAAGTTTTCTCAATTTTCTAATGAAATTAGGTTCAAAATTGCATACCAAATGGTTTTCATATAGCAAAATTTCGTGGCCCATCGCGAACATATGGTACTCACTACCGATATCCACATATATTTATTAGAAGACTGATATTTTTGGAAATGTGTTTCTGAACTCGTCAATCTTTCAGGAGTCTCCACTATTACGTTTGTTGGTATATTGTTCATTTGGTTAAAGTCTTTCATAATTGTATATTATAATTAATAAATTGTAACATTATAATAAAAAGATTGATTGCTATTCACTCAGACTGCTTTTTTAAGAAACAGTGTAGTATTTTAAAGAAAATTTACCGCTATCTAAAACAATTGTCCTGTTAACCATAAAATAACTTATTAGGAAATGAAATAATGAACTATGTTTAAGAAGTTACGGTCTTTACTCATCATTACGAATTGTCCAAACAAAACGTTATTCATTGTATTTTCACGCTTTATGCATCACTCTGCATAAGAATGGTCACAAACAAAATCTAATTTATGTAATTAACATAACAAGCAACAAATTTGCATTGTACAGTTTTTTCCTTTTCAACTCCATTCTGCGATTTTAACTAAACTTTATAATTTTTCTTTGTAAAATTTAAAACTCGGCGTAAAAATAAATAACAAAATCATGTATTGATTTGTTCCAAGCCGTGTATGTATACGTCATCTTCCTCATCAGTCTGTGAAAATTTCACTGCTGACCTATGTTCAGTCATTTCACTGCTGAATATGGCAAATTCTCTCATTGGCAGAGGGCCAATGAGTAGTATGTAGTGTTAGAGAATTTGCCATATTCGGCACTTAATGGTATTTTTCGATATGGGTATTCCGCCGTTAGTCGACATTCATGAGATTTCCTTTAGATGATTTTCAACAGATTTAAATGACTATTGGTTTTGAATAGGCTACAAATTGAAGGTGGTCCAAGCAGTCAGAATTTAATAATGTAAATTGATTGAACTTGGTAGTTCCACTAAATCTTTGTTTTAATTAACTTTTTACTTATCGATTCTTTCTATTCTTCCTTATCAGCCTCTGAAAGTTCACGGTTAGACTAGGCCTTTTCATGAAAGTGTCAACAAAATCGGATGCAGTGTGCATTAAAGATTTACCCACATTCTCCACACTGTTCAGTCGTGTTGGTGAGCGCAGAGCCGGTATCCTCTCTAGAATTGTAAATTATGGGTTATAGCGGGATTGATTTATTTGCCATCTATCGGTCGCCAGAACCTCTTTCGTTAGTGAGCGGGATAGCATATTGACATTGGCAGAAAAAAGTGTTACCTATTTTTTGTTTAACTATTAACGACTGATGATGATGATGATGATGATAACGACTAATTTACCAAAAAATTACAATTGTGAAAAACAGTTGGATTTTTTTTTCATCACATCAAAATTTACACAACATTTCAATGTATAATAAGTAATGATATTAAACGATCCTTCGTTCAACTTACGATAGGTACCGTATCAATTATCCTGCATAACTAAACCTACTTTCCACGTGCATGTATCATTCATTTAATGTTCAGGATAATTTATAACTTAATTGGAAAGACATAATTCATGCTTTTTTATTTCCTTTGACCCTTTTTAATAACAGTTTCTTTATTTGCCGCATGTGGTTTCATTTTTGTTTTATTTGAAATATTATTCGATGTTTGTTCGCGCGATCTCAAATAGTCAGAAACAAAGATTTTTCCAAAGATTGTTCGAAAGTCAACGCTTAGTTATTTAAATAAATAACTTTTAAATAATGCTGAATTTACCATGTTCTCAGCGGGGGAGAAAAAGACCGTGAGGTAACCTGCATGTTTTAGAAATAAATAAAAAATATTATTTTGACAACATGTCCATGACAACTTTCTCTGAACCGACGTTGTGAACTCTTCCTGGTTCCAAAACTCTCTCATATATTGATAGGAGGCCTTGGCTCATCTCTGGAACACGCTAACCTATTACCCCTGAGAGGTAGGTAGAGTAAGGCTATTGATGTCGTCCCTAAAAAGTTTTTAAGTTTATATCTTAGTTATTTATTCTTATCATATAGGACTGGAGATTTTATCAGTCGCCAGAACCAAAATACATTATTTTTATTACAAAACCTGTAACATGAATAATGTGCCAAATATTCTAAGAAGGCCGCCATTTAACTTCGCCGTGCAATTTGATCCGTTTCACAGTTAACGATGCGGGAGCCTAATAATGGGGATTAAGACGTAAAGATAGAGGAGAACCGCCCATTATTACCCTCATGCATCTATGGATGTGGACCTTCGTTAAATTGTGACAAGGCAGGCTAATCACAACGATGTGAATATATTTCGACTCCACTTAACGAAATCCTGAGTAGTATTAATAGTCAGATATATTTAGCACACCTACATCTTCATACAATTTTATTTATTTTATGTTCCTACACGATTAATTATACCTAATATTATTACAATAAAAAGTCATAAATATCTCACCTTAATTTATATTCCGAGAAACATAAACAATAAACTCGCGCTGCGTTCCGTTCTTACTAAGGTTTGCTCACAGTGTGTAGAATAATGAGCTTGAGCTAAAACATTTTATTTCATAAAAATATCAATATTAGAAAACCGCTGTTCAGTAATTTTTTTTATTTAATTTATTATTTTATTCCTTACAATCAAAGTATACTACCTATTTCTCAAAATTCCACCCTTACCTACACGTGGAGCACCCTGCTAAAATGAACGAGGATATGGTGACCGAAAGGTGGTGGAAAATCCATCTGAATTTGCCGAACCCAAATCCTACAGACTAGTAATGGAAGCGTCATCACTATAGCGAGTGTACCGGCACTGCGCTCACCAACTTGCTGGACACGTGGCATGTCGTATGAGCCAAGAAATCTATTGAATATATATATATATGTATACTAATACTACTACAACACCAGCCTATTTTAGTCTACACCTGAACATGGGCTTCAAAAGTATATAAATTAATATTTATCTACGACTATCAATTTTTTTACTTTATTTAATTAATTAATTTTAAACATATCTGACTAAGAATACCACGTCCTCAGTTTTTGAATTTGAATTAAGGAAAATTAACGATATGACGTAGTAGTACCTACTATATTTGATGTAACTCTTTTATATAAATGTAATAATTCAATTATTATCCAAGAATCATATTTACAACATATACAAGCTTAATACGAAATAGCCTCGTATATGAAATCCATACAAATTTATAAGAATCATTGCTAATAGTGCAAACTCTTGCGAGCATTATAACATGACACGGAGCTACGCAATGTATAAATATACTTACATATATTCACGCACACAAAAGCAATGGTCCCGTGCCGGTCGGTAGTAATGCACTATGGTAGCCCTTCTCAAATTTAGAAGCTATTAGATAATTGTGATCGGTATGTTCTTATTTTTAAATATTTCAATAACGTTTAGAGTTTTCTTCTAAAATATGGTATACATGTTTTTTTTTTATTTATTTTATTAGTAAGAAAATAACCACGTTTTCAAGCTGTCTAAAACAATTGATAAAATTAGACGGAGCCTTTGGAAGTAAAAAAAACAGTATATCAGCTTATATGTGTAATGTATCATTCTATTAGATCTACATGTAGACCTAATAGAAATGCACGTGCCTAAGAAATTACTACACAGTTAGGCTTCTCAAAAAGCTTAGCTTTAGAAACAGTTTGGGAAACTCTGAATAAGCACGGAGCGCCGCGAGCGTCGGTCACAAAATGGCGGCCGTAAAAACAAGTGAAGAGTGAGTTACGGTCGGCGGGGTAAGGCGGGAGATGGGCCAATGGCGGATCGCTGAGCGAGCAAGGCGCTGCGCCCGCCAACTCCGCTCCTTCTTTTATGAATGTCGTTGTTTTTCTCTGGCGTGCTTTTTCCTAACTTTTTTGAGAAGCTATTTTGTTTGCTTTGTAAGAAGCAACTTTACACTACAATGTGTTTTTAAGTGTTTCCCTCGGTGTGACTAATATGTATATGCGATTTCTTTTTTAATGTGCGCTTGACCGATAAAATCTAAGTCTGTGATCTATGTGTTACAGAAGCCATTACTTAAATTAAAAAATAATGACAGTATTGTTAGCAGTAGATACCATAAGTTAGTAATTGATGATTATGAAAAACATTTTAATTATGCATATAAACAGGATTTTTTTTTCGATTGAGCATTGCAATAATTATAATCACATAAAATAAAATAAATCGAATAGGTTTATTACCTATTATGTATTCGATTTTTTGTCCTTTTCGTTTCTAGTTTATATAAAATTAAGTTCAGCGTTTTAATCTCTTTGGAAGGCAATAGATACGGTCTTCTTCGATAAAATGAGGCCATTGGCCGAGGCCGTGATGGATCTCGCTCTGTTTTACGAAAAAACGGACTTTAGTACATACAAGGACGGAGGATAAAAGTCGTGTATAATATACTAATATGTCTATACGATCTGTAGATTAATGAAAATGTAAATTTAAAAATTAATATTATTATCTAAGATAGAATCACATAAGTGGTATATGAGCAAAATGTTCTACACATATAAAATTATTGTAGTTTGTTTTAAGTATTGCTTTTTGTTTATTTGTTAATTTGTTTTACGATAATTTATTCAGTCCGCCTCAGTCTATCGTTATATAGCGGAAATACATTTCTTAATTTTTCTTTCAGGAAATGAGAGAATTAGCCTTAATAGCTATGATAATAACCTAACTGGTGACTAGGCAATTGTAACTTTCAGAAGCCTGGCACCTTAAACGCTGATCACCGTTTGCTCGTGTTTTCCATCAGACGGCCCTTAGTCTCTACTGTTAAGATGCCCGCGGGAAGAAAGATGTGACAGATTTTATTTCGGCGCCGCTTCTAACATAATTCTCTATCATATAATTAAAATAAACTTTTTTTTCCACCTTAATATATTTTATCAAATACCTAATAAAAAGAATCAGGTGTTAAAACACACATAATCTCACGCTTAATATATCTTACAAAATTGGTCATGACATGAGTCAGAACTTCTATCTGTCATCAGAAAGAGTTATTATTCTTTGAAACTTAAAAGCACACACTTTTGACACCAATGCTTACCTCAAGTTTAGAGGCAAGTTTGTCGTTCTACCGCCTTTCTTCTTTCTTAATCAGTCGTTAAAAGTTCGCTGGCCATGGGCTTCTCCAAAAAGCCAGCATGCATGCATGGAACGTTAGTACATTCCCACCACACCTGGGTTGGTGAGCGCTGGTATTCTTGCCTCGCAGTGATGCTGCTCCCCATAACCAGTCTGTGCTATTTGGGTTCAGTATATTCGAATGGATTTTCGGTCATTATTAGGACGCCAAAGCCTTGACCGTTCGTAAGCAGGGTGGACAGCGGGCAGATGAGGTTAACATGAGAAAAAACTATATTGAATATTCTTCGCTACATCCCGTTCTCTTCATAAAGCATGAAAGTAGCAGACTGTTAAACAGTAAATATGATTCATGCACTATGCAAAATGCAATATTATCTATGTGATATAAGACGTAAATACGACACTGATGCGAATATTTTTTTTAATTAGAGCCTTTTTTATCAGCCAACTCAACGTTTAACGCGTACAGGTGTCGTTTTAGGAGAAAATGTGGTCCTATCTCATTACAGGGGAGGGGGCAGTTATCTACAATCTTTCTGATATGAAGAATGATACATCAGAATCTAATCCTATACAGTAATAAAAAGAAAAAAGTTATTTAGTAGGAGAGAACTCATCAGGAAAAGTTGCCGAGCAATAATTTACTTGAAGACGGTGCCCGCGTCTTAACGCCGTGTAATATCCCCCACTGACATATTTATTGTTTTTGAGGGGCGGGGGTTGACGCTTCCTTGAAGGGGAACTCTGTCTTGTTTCTACATAGGTTGGAGTCGTAAGGGATGCTTACGACTATAAGATGAAAATAAGATTAAAAAAATCCTGCCCTTTTTTCTTTGTCTCCAACATATTTGATTGCTACCAATAAATTATAACAATAAATATTATCATTACTTAAATCTATTTTTACGAAGTGATTAAGTGATTACAATATTTTAAAATAATTCCGCTTTGTAGGTGATTATTTTATTTCCACAATCGGAGGCAGTTTTACGATCTTCGATATAGATCTTGAACGAAAGTGTGTGCATGGGGTTTTATCACGACAATATTCTATAAGAATTTGTGAGCGTAATTTTCTAACAATAAAGTTTAAGACGGAGTTAGTTAAAGAAATTAAAAAAATAAATATATCTTCGACCGCTAAAAAACTGCAAGGAGAACAAAAATGTCATTTGATACATTTGAAACATTCTAATAAAATTAAATATGAATATTCAATAAAGTTTTTAACAAACACCAAAATATAAATATGTATACATTTATGCTGTCTGCTGTTATAGTAAGTAAAAAAAAAAACTATATATGGAGGCAACGTAATATCTCAGTGTAACCGACTTTACGGGTGTTGCTATATGTCCAAGGGTGTGTTTATACAGGCGTCTGTCAGCTGCAAGGTAAAATTAAAAAGCCGACGCATGGAGTTTTTACAGGGCCACCAAATGTAAAACAGTGAAAGACCGTGCTTTACGTTAAATTGAAAACTCTGTTTCTTACATTACTGTCTAATTGAGGTCTAACATATGAAACGACTACAAAAGCAATAAAAATTAAGAAAATAAATGTAAGTGGTATGAAGGTATATCATAAAGATAGGCATGAAAAATTTAAGTTTTAAATTCTTAATGAGAATATTAATGATTTGCTATCGAGGCTCAGGTGACCTACTGATGGCAGAGAATTCATTCGAATATACCGATCTCAAAATCCCACAGACTGGTGATATATGCGAGGGTAATATCGGGATTATTATCACCGATCCGCCAGCCAGGTAATAAGAACAGGCCAATAAGACACCAAGCTTGTTGGGGTTTACTTTAAATTCCTTTCCTGTAACGTCTATACCACAAGTGGGCTGATGATGATGATGATATATGTCAAGGAAAAGTAAAATATGCATTTAGTTGTATTATATATACGGATGTACGGGGGAATATATAATATTTTGCACATAATGCTAATATCACTCTCCTAACTAATAAACAAGGATCTGGCGACCGACTGTTGACGGAAAATCCATCCGAATTCTCCGAAACCAAATCTGGCAGAATAATGACACTCACCATCCAGTCTACCCAGAATGTAGAAGTGGTCAAATCTTATAAGAAATATATGCAGGCACGCTGACGCTTTCTTGGAAAGTTCTGTGTTCAGTAGTGGACTTAAGTATGCTGATGAAGAAGAAGAGAAGGACTGTTCTGCGTGTGTTCGTTATAACTTCTTCATATTACCATTATTTCGCAATTAATAGTACATTGGAATAACACGCAGATTAAAAATTTAATAGACACTCATTTGGACAAATTTCGTGTATTTTGGATTAATCAGTGTTACTTGATCTGAATCAAAGCCTTTTTCTAATCAAATCAAGAAGTTATTTTATGTTTTTATTCATAGTAGACTATTTACATAGTACTGCTGGCATGATTCGTTATTAAAGAGAAGAGGGGTATGATGTATATTACAAAGTCAATATGAACGTTATACCATTAAGTTGTTAAGTTTTTCATGATTCTGGTCATACTTAACTGAAGCTGATGCTTTCGGTGGAGAAGCACATTAGAATTGCAACGATGCTTCGAGCAATATAAGACTTAAGTTCAATTACAAGTATTTTACCTTATTTGAACCAGAGTGAATACTGTACATAAATTCATATTATGCAAAGTTATTGCTATCTAAATACAATCGACAGCCCTGGAAGACGAGGCAGGCGTGGGGTTCGGGTGAATGACCGGCCGCCCGCGCCGCTCTCAAATAACGCCTTGCAATATCCCGCCAGGCTTAATCCCGCGACTCTGCGCTAAGCCTTATAAACGCTTTCATATTTATTATTATTATATTTTACATCACATTAGTGTTTATTATTACATTAGTTAAATTGCCGCATGGTTGTTTTGCCCAAAATCTCAATGCACTGCTTTTGATTTGACATGTTAGAAAGTCGTAAAAGTAAATTGATTTGCCACTTGACATTAATTTTAAAAAATTAATATTTTTAGTGAAAATGCAATTATGTGATAGTTCCTCGGAATTATTTTTAAGGAAATTTATTGTCTAAAAACTTAAACATTTACAAATACTTGATTAAGGTTTTTAGAAAAAAGTCCAGTCTATTAATTCGTACTTGTTGCTTGTCTTGTATGTGGAACACTTACCAAAAACTGAAGTAGTACTAAATATTATTATACGTAATTAAACAAGTTTTAATAACAATAAATCTCTATTAAAATATGGCTAATGTGTTTTATAAACACGACATCTCATTTAAAAGAAATTTCCAATTGTCATTTAATGAAGAGATTGCAGATGTATTCTCGTAGATATCGATGAACATAGCAAATGTTCGTCGGTAGACTTAACTTATAGTATTACTTAGTTGAACTAAAAATTGTTTAAAGCTATAAGTAACGAAATGTTTTTTTCAGTTTAACTCTTGATAATTATAATTTTTTGTGCAATAAGGAAGATTATTTTATATCAAAATAGATAGCATGTGTAACAAACTCAAGATACATTCAAATCAACAAGAACGGTCTGTGGTATAGGGTTGGTTGACGAATTAAGACGTTCTACCGACCGCAAGGACTTCGCGTCAGGCTGGACTTTGCAGTTGATTATATTTACATAGCTACTAGCCTATAAATAAATATCGCCTCGCACACACGTGCACAAAATGACGTTGTTTTAAGTTTATTTTATTTTTACACTCGCGAGTGGGTGCGCGCGCGGTTCGTAATTTCGCGGTGTTGGAGCGCGCGCGCGCACGCTGGCCGGCAAGATGGCGGATGATTCTTGACAGTTGTATACGATTTTTTTATACAAAATAAGTGTAGCAAATGTTAATGCTTCTTAACAGTAATAATTTACGAATAATGTGTTTATCGTAGCGGTTCATTAAATATCTTGCAAAACGTTAGACAGTATTTAAAGAAAAGAGTACTGATATTTTGAGTTTTGTGTCTTCTAAGATATACGGAAAATATAACTCTTAGGAGATGATTTCAATGTTTACTTGTGTTTCAACTTGTAGGAGATACTTTTTATAAATAAACGTAAGTAACTTTTTAAACTTGCTTCAAATTAGTGAATTCTTTTTACACATTACAAAAAAAAGAAATTTAAATGCGTAACAATATCATACTGTACTACTGTCCAGTAAATAGAATAAATCATTAGATTTCTTTTATTTACGTGAACACTACACATTTGAAATGAAACTTTTACGTTTAATACCTCAGTCCCTCGTGACCACCGGTGCTGTAAAGCACTCGAAACTTCGGGAACATAAAAACTAAAATTAAACGCGATAAAATTCGTAAATAATAGTTTTATTTCAAATATACAGTATTATAATTTTAATTAAGTGTAAAATACAATATATATTTTGTTACTGTAATCGCATAAGTAAGGCCACTATATTTTTATCATTCTTTGAAAATTTTATATTATATTTTAAGCATTTAATAATTGTTGCCTATCGTTTTAAATTAATAAAAATGACGGAAAAATTAAGGAAGTAGGTTATGTCATATAGATAAAATAATGATTTTCCGTTTTTATTCATATAAATAACAACTTATAATCAACAATAGTTTGCGTCAAAAATTCCGTAATCCGTAGCCGAAAAAAAAGATAATTTTGTCGGTAATTTTTGGTTTAAACATTAGGTACTTGGAGTGAGAGTCATTAGTTTTGTGATAGGTAAGTATTCGTAAAGCAGGAGTAGATTATGAGTTATGAAATTAAATTATGATAGTAATTGTTTCGTGTTTACTTTTATTTTTGGGATGCAAAAGTGATAAAAATTGAAACTCGTGTCATCGAAAAGTGTTTGCAAAATGTCCGAGTAAGGTTTGGTGCAAAGGTATGTTCTAAAATAAATGATACATATGACCTAGAATGTAATAAATCAATTATTTTTCATCATACGATAAAAGTAACAGTAACGTTGCTCCCCATCATTGGTCTGAGATAAATCGATCCAATTTTTCGCCGTCCTTCACTATTGTGTCCAATTTTAAACTTAAAAAACTTTACCAAACAATACCTGTAAGAAAAAATTAATAGTAGTAGTAATTTCTTTTTTGTAGTGTAATGCAATTTGTTTAATGAAGCTTTCGTTTCCTGTCAAAATTTATGTGAAGTATGTTTTAAAACTATTGAATATTATATTTTACGTAACAGCCAACGTAATTTTGTATCCTTGTGGTGACTAAACGGAAAACAATTGCTTCATTTCCCAGCGCCGGCCTCGCGCGGCCGTGCGCTGCGGTATTCTTTAATCAGTATTTATTTATAGTTGGCTAACTCCACATACGCCTACCAACTCCCTACGCCGCTGCCTACACAACTAGACCGAACCTTCAAATATCTTGATTTAAGGAACTAAATATCAGATTTTTTTTTTTTAATTTTATATGTGCTTGTTTATCTAGATTAAGCCACAAATCTAAAGCGTATTTTAATGAAATTCAGTGTTAGTTTTATTACCTACACAATAAAATATTACTACATAGTTTGTATTTATTGTCAATTTATATGAAAACTAATTAGTCTTTTCGCTGGATAGTTTTGAAAACAATTAACGTTTTTATCCATCCTATCAGTCAGTACCTAAACGCCAAATATGAAGTATTAACTATTTAGTAAAATTCTAAACTATGGGAACTGTTATCCATGGTAATGGTTTTAAAGCAAATTTAAACCATACTGACATGGTCTAATAAGTAATCAGAACACATTAACTAATTAGGGGTCACAATATAATGCTATATCGTGAGTACGTCTCCTTTGTCAAGCTTTTTAAAGTCATGATAAACATTAAAGTGGCAATACTTTTAGTATTATAAAAGTCTAGTCATTCAGACAATTCATGGGCAAAGTATTAAAATTATTTATAGGAACAAAACGTGGTGCGGCTGAGACGCCATCTGGTCCAACAGCACGTTTGATTGAAATCAGTTTTGAGGAATATTATTTAAAATGACTATTAAGATTTAGTTTTCTTTAAACTTCTTCGTTAAAACTTTAATTTAATTGATTGATTTTATCAATAACAACGATTTTGTGAGTAAAAATGTAAATATTTCGTTTGGATTCCACGACTAACGGAATGTGTCGATCTAAATGAGAGAAGAAAATATTTCAAACAATTATAGAAATTATTTTAAATTAAATACTTTTTCCACTAGTTTAAACGTATTACGTAGTACCTACTTGTGAAACTTTATTCAATATACTACTTTCAGTTACAGTCAACGTATTCTTTAATATTTATTTTAATATGTAAATAAAAATATATTTATGAAAATTTATAACGATTGGCGTGCCTCTATCGTGTAACTCAAGGTAACCCAGGGGTTTTCTTATCTGAAAGTTAAATTATCTTTGATAAATTAAAGCTAAAATATAAAGAAAATATGTAGGCTTCAGATGCGTGACTGGAACGGGCGCTGTTAAAGCTATAAATTCCTATATCTTCACGACTAAAATTCGTGAGTTTGATACGACATCGTGTGCCACGTTTGCTCGCTGGCTACCTACCTACCTACGTCTACATCGACTAGTATTTGTCATGTGCACGGTACCTATATACGTGCTCCTAGCTATGGCAAAATTTTTATCGCAGGCCCGTTATCGTGGCCGATCATAAATCTGTTTTCAAATCGTGAGTCGCCATTGCTTGCGTTGCGTCTTTCATAGTCCAAAGCAAAGTTACGCTCCGAACGATATTAAACCGTTACTGAGATGCCATAAAGCTTTATTTTCGCTGACCGGTGACCTTAATATCGCACGTTTTGCTATCGAGTTAGTTTATTGTCGCATTGTACGTAAGTATTTTGCCAATGCACGTAAAATACTAGGCGAGGTTCTCAAAATGCCAGATTTATTTACGGTCCAAGAGCGTCGCAGTCGTTTCAGGCAACCTGACGCTCGGCGAGATAATGGCGATCCTTGAAATACGTTCTGAATCGTTTCAGGTAGCTGATAGGTATGTTTAGATAATATAGTTGACGAAACATTGAAACAGCGGCGGAAGAGAAAAACGGCTATTCTTAATCATTCTAATTAATTGAAAAATAATATGTGTAGTTCTTTGACAAATTATAAGTTATAAACTATTGCGAAAAGAAATAAGAATAAAATTAAATACACAATTGTCTATAGTGTTTTTATTTTCATATCAAAGATAAAAAACAAAAAAATTATTGTTCAATATATTTTTATACAGTTCGATTTATAAAAATATATATATATATTAAGTGATGGTAAATAGCTTAGGTTATAAACAACAACTATTGATTTTATTTAAATATCAATGCCTAAATTTTCGTTATCATAAACATCTACAGCGAATGTGCTTCTTCTAGAAAGCGCCATTAAATGAAGTCAAGAGTTTCAGGCAGAAGACTTGAAGACAAGGTTTGCCCATAAACAGTATGTATTTGTGAGCGCAGTGTCGGTTTAGAGAAAAATGTAATATAATTCTCCTTACACCTTAATCTTACCTGCCTTAAAATAACACTATATATATAATCAAATATTGATTTTATATTAGGCATGCGGTGATGGTGTAAGGAAATCTACTGTGTCATATCATTTAGTTAATATATGAGTAGGAATGTTAGACTAATGGATTTTCTGAAAATAACTAATGTTCTCCGATATTTGGCGGAATTACCGTTACTAAAAACATGACGATTTTATGTAAACTACCTATTCATCTAAGGTGCGAAGTGTTTATTTAACTAGCATGTCGGCTTGTCTTCCCTGGTACCCGTAGTATTATATATATATTATATACAATATACTCGTAGATCATAGGAATAAACAACTTCATCTTATTTAGTTGTTAAAACCCGCCTTGGTGCAAAGATTCTATGACGTGTACCTGATATAGTTGTCGAGATACTTCTTTATGTTCATACTACGCTATGAAACGTGGTTTTTCACTGCAGACCGTATAAAGCCCTTTGTCTCTCTGAGGTTCCTCTCTCAGAGCTCTCATGGTAGAATCTTTAATTCGATAATGATATCCGTTGCAGAGCTAAGATAACCGAAACAGCCTTATTGCATGCTGAAGTGGGATTGGGCTCCCTGAACTGAAAACTATTGAAGAAGAAAGGTTATCGAGTAGCAATCTCGGACAGGCGAATGCAGAGTAGGATGTCTCCACAGACGATGAAGCAACGACCTGCACAGTATTATTGTCAATGGATGTAGTACACCGTGGTGTTTTGGTCGGTGCAAGCCCGACAAAATCCGTCCACGCCCCCGCGAGGGCGGGCATGCGTTAGACATTTATTAAAAAAAAAAAAGGTGTTTTGTGGCAATCTTTGGAGGATGCCTAAATTCAGCAGGGGCCTTGCGGAAGACTATAATGATGATGCCGACACCACTTTCACATTGTTCATTATCTACACTAAATATATAAGTGTATGATAAATTGTAGCAAGCATGGTAATATGTTAGTACATAGTTAGTTGCAGAATACCTAAAAACGAAAAAATGAAGAAAGTATCGAGGGTGGAATACACTAGAGATTTATAGACACAAGCCGAAGTATTAATTGTGAGAGTTTATTGGCACTCTCAATAACCATTTATTGCTTTCTCAGCGAGAGTCAATTACGACGGATTAACTCTCCCAATGAGTCTGTACGTGTGAAGTAACGACCACGCTGTATTGATTGGGGCCCATCGGTCCATACGTTTCATTTACCTTGCAGAAACTGAATTCCGATAGACTACGGATTTTATGGTTGTTTTAAATTAACTCATTCGATTTTCGAAACCGGATTTTCTTAACTTAGAAATTTTTATTGTCTTTGTGGTAATAGGAAACGTTGTAAGTTGAAATAAACATTAAATGTATGAAGAAGATGTAAGTAGATAATAAATCCTGATTAATTATGCTATTATCATATACACTATGATACACTGTATTTCGAAAAGTACAGTAGCAGTCTGTAAATGCTCATTGCTGAGCAAATGCCTCCTCTTAAAAACTGAAGCTGGCAAGGGTCTTCCACGCTGCTCCATTGCGGCTTGACGGAGTTCACATGTCCTTGTAATAATATATTCTATATCTTATCTTAGACATGCATGTTTCCTCAATATGTGTTCCTTTACCATTTAAAATCACTATTAACAATTTTAGTGGTGCTGGCATCGGGGATCGAACTCACGTCACTCGAATACTGTTAAATAAAAGCGAGCGCTCTGCCCCCTAGACTACCATGATTCTATTCCAAATATGTATTTCTAAGTTATTTCTTACTTTTATTTTTCAACTAAAAGCAGGTTCACAATATCGGACTCCGTGAACTTTTATTTTTTGGACTGCCATTTTTGGATTTATATGGCTAATCCGCCAGTTAGAGAGTCCGAAAGTTAGAGTCGAACGCCTTGAGATTTTCAAGGTTATCCCATTAGTCGACTTTTACGACACCCACGGGAGGAAATGAGGTGCTAAGAATTTTTACGCCACTGCCTACCAATATATTTTTACAAGATGGTATTAATATGATTTAGTTTATAATCATAACTAAATCTATTGCACCTTGGAGAGTCAAAATAGCGAGAATTTACAGTTTCGAAATTTTAATATTTATATTTCTACGTATAATACGTAACTGTATTTAGTTACATTACTGTAATTATAGATTCATTATAATCGTCTGCCGAAATCTACTCTTATGTATGTAAATTTATGAGAAGTTAAGAGCATAGTCAAGATTAACAGGCAGGAATGGGTAAACAATTGATTTTTTAAAGGTACAAAAAGTTAAGCTAGTATTCAAAATTTTGTTCTTATATGTATTTCAAAAAACACAACTTTTGACGACTAAAAACTAGACATAATAAATCTAAAAAAAACAAGTAACGTAGACAGTGTAATTTGAAGTTAGTAACATGATAATTATTTAAAATTAAACATGGAGAATTCTGACACGCAATAGTAACTAACGAAATTAAGGAACAATTATGTGTGTCGTATCTAAATATTGGCTTATTAGTAGTCTGAAAAAAGAAAGTTAAGAAATTTCCAAACCAAAAGATACATGTAAATCCAGGCAAACTTCACTTCAGGAATGTATTTATCTCAAAAATTAATTTCAACTGATGTATCTTGATACCAACCCGGCAAATTTTTATTGAAGGTATTCTATGCTTAAAAATTTATAACAATTAAGCAAGAAAATTATAAAAGAAACATAGTATTTTTTTCTGATACACATTCTGAACACAGTCTTTATTAGAAGTTGGTGGATAACATGTTTGTTTTGGTGGGCTAATACAACTAAGGAAACATTTTATTTCCACTGCTGAACATAGGCCTCTCCAACAGAGCGCCAGCAGGCGGGTTAGTAATTTCTTATTATTTCTATTTTTTTTACATAGAACCGTAAGTTAAGAGTGTAACTTTGGCATTAAGCAAGCAATATGCACTTGTTTTGTTTTGCACAAGTTTAATGATTGTGCTAGATATCTAAGCACAATCATTAATCTTTGAGCGATAATAATTATTTGTCAGTAAAATCTTACGTAATTTTTTCTGTGTTAGGCAATTAAATACAACCACTATGCACTAACCAACCAAACGAAATTTGAAAATGTCATGTTTTGTAATTGTTTACCTATAATCACGTAGGTAGGCAATAAGTCTGTAATATTTTTCTCTAACAGATAAAACCGCGTCGTTAATCCTACATACAGTCCCGAAAGTTTCAGTCAGTCGAATTTAACGACATAAGAAACCGACCTATAAAGTAAAAATTGGACCCGCACACAACCAAAATGTATGATTTATTACGACTCTGAGAGAGATCTAGTGCAATTAGAGTTAGCCTGCGGGCTACTGCGGGTTTGATTTATGATGATTCACTGTAATCATGCCCGGACAGCCTGTGATCCGGACCGTTTCTATTTTATTACAGTCCCTGATGGATGGCTCGGCATCGTGCGGTTTAGACGCCATTTTGTATTCGCGGCAAATTGCGGTCGCATTTGTGACATTTCGAAGCAGAGTAATGAAAACGTCTGGGTAAAAAACCAAGAAAGATGTTTTTCTTTGTAAAAGAAATCGTGAGCAATAAAATAAAACTAATAAGAAGTAAATATTTAAGGTACTTGAAAACATAAACGCATGAGCGCATCGCGTTCCCGCCTTTCGTTACATTGTATCAATATATATACTAGATATTAACTTTACGCATAAACGAGTCGACCATCTTTAACTACTTGATAAATATAAACAATCTATGATATGGGAAAGTTTTCTCTTCACCAAAAACGGACGAGTTAAGATGCCGGCATAGTTATTCGAAGCAACCAAAAAGCAATAAATAGAGCACTAAAGGTGACACTTACATAAAGAGATCCACATAACACCGCTGATACCGCGTCATCGGTTGTCGTCGCGCCGCTACGAGCGATAAACAAATCGTCGACTCCACTCACCCGTCTCCTCTATCGTGACCGTAAAAACTTAACTATCCGACGACATGAAAGCACCTTATTCAGGTCACAACAACTGGTAACGTACTTATCGAAATATGTACGACACGATCGCTCCTCGCGTATAGTCTTCTTGCGTGATCGTCGATCGATCCACTACAAACCTAACACGCGGAAATCACGCAACAATGCGTCTCGAAACGTCGCCGACTCGACTTTACTTGTAAATGGAAATATCTCTAAACGCAATGAAATTACTTTCGTTTCCCACAAAACCCAAAATATTTGACCAGATATTGACATTATGCAAATGTCACCCTTTGTAATTGTAACAACAATCGTCAACTCATTACGATTTCGGGACGCTTTGTGTTGATTTTTTTTTTCTAATCTAAAGATAACGTCAAACCTTTTCATGACAAAGGATCCTCGTAATTTAACTAACGCGTATGGATAATTTATGAAAACGTATATTGCACTATTGTTATTCCACACTTTCGGTTTCAGCGTACTCATTTGCATAACAGGGTACACGGACAATACTCGGACACCCTTCCTTGGACAATCCTTTTCGTTTCACTTTTAAAATTGTTGCATTGTTGACATTACGTGCGGGTAATAAATAAATCAGGTTAAATTTACACGGTCCGGTGCATGTGGTAAATTGTTACACATTGTTATTTTATTACAGCAAACGTTCTTGAAAGCTTTCAGTTGCTACATAAAGGTGAAAAAGTTTATGTACACAAAGCGATCGTATGTATATAGTTACATTATGTAATGAGCTTAAAAATAATAAGTGGAGGCTATTTTAAACATTAAAAAAAGTCAAAGCAAAATGGCTATCGGCTTTAAAAAGCTTTGAAGTTTCATGAAACATATTTCACCAAACTTAATTCATCTTCATCCATTGAATTTTTCAACATTGAACATTGCAATGAAAAAAGACGATGAAGTATTCTTCATCGTCAGCCTTTCTGTTGCAACTGGACAAAAGCCTTTCCATGAAGCGCCGGTAAAAGCTGACATGCCTTACGTGTCCATTCTTCATGGTGACAATGGAGTTGGTTAGCGCAGCACTCATACCCTCGTAATACCACGTAAACTGTGGAGTTGGGGCTCGGTGTAGTTATCCGGATCAACTCTCCGCCATCAGACGTTGGTCACTGTTACTGAGGTACCCCGTTCAGGTGTATCTGTTCAGGTATAATGAAGCGAGTATGCAATTCTGATGCTTGTGCTGTGCATATATCTGCACAGGTTTTGAACAAGAAGTTTCTACACGTACATTATCTGAAATACAATTGATCACATTCATCAATATTTATAAAATTACAATAAATAATAATTCATTAATATCGTTATGGTTAGAACAACGGATCGTTGCATATATTGCATAAACATTCGACCCGCACTAGGACATTGTTTGAACTAATTTGTATTTAATTAAATAATAATCATAAATGTTTTATAAGTGGTCATTGATGGTAAAATGGTTGAAATAAAAGCCAATAACACACGTCATTATGGCGTGTAATATCGTTTTACAACTTTAAGGCAATAAATAAATTGACTGCCGTTCGTACATTTTATTACGATTTAAAAGTCGTTGACTGTTTGAATCGAATAATTGATTTACGCCGGTTATTAATGTAAATTTGATACTGTGTTAAATAACTCATTTCACATTAATATTCTAAAGCGACCTAGTAAATTTCACCATAAAGCGTCTCAGTTAACTTTTTCTAGTAATTTTTGACTTTTTAGTCTTTTTCTTTCTAAAATATTAAAATTTTTTGGCTTTTGTCATGGAGATACCATTATAAATATTTTAACATTTTAGTATGCTTCAAACTGAGTATTTTTTTTTCGTCCATAATAATAGTTAAGAGAGGAGGGAGTACTTTTTCACGTAGCGGCATTGGTTTTATGTTAGTAATTTTTCGCATTAGTTTTGTTTAGCATCTTTGTACACGAATATAGTTTCTTCCCCATCGGCCTATATATGTCTACTGCTGAACTTTTATAGGCCTCTTCAAAAAAAGCGTAAGTAAAAGTTGGGATGCTTTTCTTAAAAGGTTTTCCATACTCATCACGCAAGGCCAGCGCGTGGAGAACGTAGTGCCGGGACCCATTAGTGTACCCCGTTTGCATTAGTGGTGCTGATGTAAAAAAATATTTTAAATAAATTAAGATGCACTTTACGCCATCATTTAGTCATCAAAGCCACGTTTGTTAGCTAGCAGGGGCCACCACGTCCAGATGAGATTGGCATTTGGAAAAAAAGATGCTGTAATACATAATACTAATAAGCTCACACGACCGTTTAATCTAATTCTGGGGTGGTCAGAGGTTTTAGATATTTTAGCCCTTTCAACTCACTTTTCACCAGAGATTATTTGCGACAGCGTAATAGATGGTGAGCTTCGAAAAGCTCATTGGTACGAGCCCGGGAATTAGACTCGAGTCTACTGATTCGAAGGCAGATCCCTAACCACTGTGCTATCGTTACTATATTAAAACAATATGGTTGAGGGTTGAGTATGTAAATGGTGAGTATCACTATTTACATACTCAACCCTTTCAAAAATTGTATGCCGGCGCTTGTTAGAGCTTTCTTCGAGACTACTATGTTCATTAGTGGGTTAAATAGGCTGATGAAGACAGAGAATTATCTTTTATTAACTAACACAACGATTTAATTTTTTTTTCTTCACCTTCTCTTATTTTAAATATTTTTTTTCAATAAAGAAATTTTCTCATGCCTCAAACAAAAAAATAATTTAGCCTTATTACTCTTTAAGTGAACAGCAGAAACTTATATAAAACTGAAACAAACTAATGTTATGAGCGAGCAATTAGTTATGAGAACCATAACACGGCACACGAGTTAGAATAACTCCGTAGTACATCAGCCGAATGTTAATGATCTGACTTTTGTACGAGTGTTTTAGTCTTCAGCCGTTTAACATGTGTTAATAACCAATAAAACAGTTTAGTGGTGTATAAAAAGTTGAGATTTATAACGAATAGGTAGCCAGTGCATTATGATCGTTCGACGCGTGCCAGTTTTACTATGCGATTAAAATCTACGCATTTCCACGGTTCACGTTTCATGGTGTTTCGTTGTTATGTCTAGTTAATGTTTTCGCGGAAGTGAATGACTTGTATGATCAATTTGTTTTATAAACAGTCGTTTGATATCGCTTTAATTATATTTTATGCTTTAATAATGCTATAATGATGCTATGCCCGTGACTTCCTTGTAGTGGAATTTAGACACGTCGAAGCTTAGGTATTTGTAAGTAGTGATATTCGTTCCCGGTCATTTTTAAACGTGCATAAGATTAAGTATTTATTAAACAACAATTATCATAAGCTTGGCAATTCTTTGCATAATTAGACATAGTACTTTCACATTAATGTAGTTTTGCCGCTATCGGTACGGTATTAGCCTGGAGTTGAGGATCGCTTTACTCACCAGAGTACTTACATCTTAAATGCTGCTGCTTGCCACCAGCCTTGCAATTGAGATTATTTTAGCTACCTTTCGGAAGCTAATGGAAGAGGCGGTAGATTATTTTCTGTTGTGGCGGTTGTTAATGATTAAATGTTACTACTTGTTATGAAATGTTACTACCTAGCGGAAATTATTGTCTTACAAAAAAGAACTCGTATTAGAAGTTAAGGATTTTACGGACCTATAAGCCACTTTGTTTTCCATCTGTCTCTTACTCTAACACCCACTGATCTAAACAATTTATAGGATAGTAAACTTAACATTTGGTATGAAGGTTTGATATTAAAATTTAGATTTTAATGTATATGATTCAATTCGACAATAGGATTTTCATGATTCTGTTTATTAACGTTAAATTAATAATTAAGAGGTAACAGCGGTGTTAGTATCTATCACCCTCTTTATTTACGTAAGAGATGATTATGAGATTAAAAATGTCATGAAATCTCCGGAAGTAAATCGGGCATCGAGGCTAGCCACTCGTCAAGGAGATATCCTTAAGACTAAGAATAAACCGCGCATGCCCGTTGTTTGGATGCGTTATGTATCCTGTTAGGCATGACTGGAGAGAGTTCGTATATACAACACAATACCTCAGTTGTGTGGTGGCAGCGTAAAAAAATGTACAACACCCTTTGTTTTCCTTTAATTCGTGTGTCTATCCTTTCTTAAGTGTCGACTAAGCCTGGAAAATCTCATGGCGTACGATAAATGGCGAATTAATAGTCTAAAAATATTTCAGATTGAAAATACATTGATGAATTAGAGACCTATGTATAGAAGTGGACATGCAACAGGCTGAATATAAAGAAGAACACTGTGTATCTATTTATTTTTGAACTTATGTAAACATTTTTAGCAGAACGGAACATTGAAATGCGTGTCGCTTTTTTAAAAGTGACTCAAAGCAGTCACGTATAAATATGGCCGCAAGAAAAACTGGTGTGTGAAAGATACTATTACATTATGCATTACCATTTACATATTACAAAATACATACTTATGTTTGGAGTCTCCGACCAATCCCCGATAAAGGTTATCGGGTATTGGTATATCTCTCAACTAACATGATTTTCCACTTAATAACCAAACATAAGTATTCCCAAATTCAATCGGAGAGCCTCCCAGCAGTGTTCGTTAAGAGAGCAATATCGATAAATTTTGTCCAATGTTATTTCGATAATACTCTAAACATGTAGGTGGTAAGGAAAACGAGTATAACATTAGAACATTTCCATACAAACATTTATGAGACACCTAAATACACATTTTATTAGTTTTATCATTTGAATAAATATCTTGAAACTGTATTAAATTAATGTTTCCAGAATAATTTACAAACTGTCGATACAAGTATTGTTTCACAAACTTAGTAAAAATCAATATTTATAAGTCTGCATGATAATATTAAAATGCTTTCAGCGGCTACATCACCCTTAGTTGAAATTTCTAAAATGGGTGCAACTCTGCCGTGTTTGACTTTTAATATAAAACATGAATAATATTCATGAATGAAACCGCTTAATAGTGCCAAATATTTTTTGAGGCATATGTTTCGAAATATTTAGTAAAGGTTCGACGCACTGTTCGCCTACGCTCGTGTGAAGGGACATTTCGGTAGTGGCGTGGGAGCGGTATCTGGAACGGGTTGATCTGGCGGGCAGAGAGTCGTAAACATACGGAATTAGTACTCCACCCGCTAACTGGTGGAAGAAAAAGGTGTTTTATATTTAGACGCCGTTGTAATCCGAGTCCAACGCTGAATACCTAACGTTGTTGGTACTTACATAGAGAAAACGTTAAATGTATTATTTATAGATAACTTAGCTCCTTTTACATAATGGATATAACAAAATGTAAATAATACAGTACATATAAAATTACTCTTGCGTATCAGTCAAAGGGGGTAGGGTAGATAAGAGACTTCCATTTGGCACGATTCAATGTGACCAAACAGAATTTCGCAATTCATTTTTAACCTCGGTAGGATTGGTTCGACAATTGCAGTACCATTTAGGTGTAGATTTATTGATAGTTAAGTTTATCCACCATTATATTTTAATACCCCCATGGAAATGCCCAGATCCGGGGAAAGGCCTATAAAATATTTAAGAGAGTTTTGGTAATTTTTTTTTTCTCTGGTAGCTGCTTTCTGTTTTATTTCATTTACCTTAACAAGCACCTACATTAATACTCTAAAATTAAAAATACTCTACGCAAATAATTAATCTTTTCGAAATTTGTGTCACTACCTATTAATATATAAATGTAAAAACAATAAATATAATATATTATTCATTCCAAATCGTATCTCGTCATTACACAGAGAAATCCATCGGGACTACGTACGGTACGATTACATTTACATGCCTCCGAAGCCAAATAAACTTTTCCCATCAAACCATCATACCCCAAATTAAAACATAGGACACCCTTATACACGCGATCGGTTTAGTTTTTTTAAATTGACCACTATGATAGGGTTAAGCTAAATATCGATTTAAAGCGAATCATGAGAGTGTGAAAGATTTCTGCGGGCTGTTATTAAAGTTGTATCTAAGCTATTATTATTAACTACAATATGAGGGTAGAATTAACCATTACCCATTTATGTAGGATTTTGATTAATTCTAGTGTACTAGTTTAGTATTAAAAGTCTTAAAGTATGTTAGCTCGTTTTTAAATATTTTTTGATATTATTTAAAAGAAGACAAGAACACAAGAAGGATAATAATTAATGTTTCGCAACACTACATACTGGATAGTTTATTAAAAAAAATGTTTTTTTTTTTTAATTAAAATTAATTTAGATATTTATACTGACATTGTCTGTGTATTTTTGGATTGGTCCTAAGCTCTTTGCAAACAAGACTGAGCATCTGGCACCGAGATCATCATATTATCCTCCTTTCTTGACAAAGACCTCAATAGATTGTTGCGTTGATCATATATGTAGAATATTACGCGTATTAAAATACAGATCTATGTTTAGTCTTAACATTTCTTTAATATAACTTGACCTAACCTCTAAATTAACTTGATTTCGATAGTTTTATTTTTGGGTTAATTTCAGAGTTACAAAATGGGTTAATACGAGTATATGAAATATTTCACATTTTAAGTTTGCACAATAGATATTTTGAACAAGATATTAATCCTTTGCCAACAAAATTGGTGGTTTTATATCCATGAACGTATATACGTAAAAGCTCATGAAATATGAATAATGCAGTAAAGTTTCTAAAGCATCACAGACCATTTCCCCGGAACTATGGGATGGTCAAAATTATCTCTCACGGAATGATAGGGGATATCCATGGGGTGTCTGGAGTTTTTTTTATTATTTATGTAATATTTCGCAATTTTTTAAACAGAAGGGTGGAGCCCCTTGCTAAAGGGTGGGCCCAGCCTGAATGAATTTATTGTCCTTTGTAGATAAACATATCAATTTGTTAGTGTTTTGTTAGCGGCATAAATATGTGCTACAATTGCCGGTGGTCCGGTGACGTCAGTTGCCTTGATGACTCTTGTCTAGTCACACTTAGTTGCCGTTTTAGTGTTTAGTGATTCAATATTAGTTTACTAGTCTTGTCTAGAGTGTCTTCGTCGAAATTTTATTATTATATGAACAATATTAAAAAATAACAGGTAAAGTTAATTGCATTCACGTTATTTTACCTATAACAGCCATGAATATGGCATCTTTACAATGTATTTTAATTTATGAAATCTAACGTAACATGAACTTAAGTGCAATTTTTAGTAAAATTGAATTTCAATATTTACCTTTTTAAAGTTATATGGAATTAAAAGAACATGTTATAGACTTATCGTAATTTGTTGTTGTTGTTTTTTCTGAGATATGTTGTTATGAATTATAAGTACGTTAAATTAATTAACCAACTGCGTGATGTTTTCTATAATTCGATATCATTCTTAAAAACTATTCGATAAATACGATTTCAGTCGTTTACACAGCAAAAAGTAACCAAATAAACGGGGGGTACAGTATACGTTGTTTACTCACCTCCAGCGTCCATCTTTCATCGTCCAGCCGTATCCGCCAACCACTTCCTACAGAAAAAATTCAAAATATCATCGGCGGCGCGCTTCTCCGCGCGACTTTATCCGTGAATCGATTAGAAAGCAAGCGAATAAAATCGATTTTCCTCCAAATTGTACAGTCATAAAACGTCGGTAGCAGCAGTTTTAACGTTCGGATTGTTTACACGGCGGCGTCACGAGTGTAAACGCTTGTCGATAATTGATGATTTGATTTACAACATCACCAAACAACCGGTGTTTGGGTGATCGCGACCGATGCGCCTTTGAATGGAACGGAATTACGTGCTGATGTCTGCCTGGCATACCTCGCTCGTTCTACTTTGCTGCTATTTATTCCTTACACCATATAGTAGGTTCAAATAGTTTGTAACTTTTTGTACTCGCGTTACAACGAATATTCAACAAAATATAGTAAGGAAACACTGAACCCACAGACCTCAACTCGATGAGAGATGAATAAAATCATAAGTTGTTTTTCTTATTTGTATATCTCATAAATGAAAGCGTAGCGAAACTCTTGGCCGTTGCCACACTTAGACACAGATTGTGTTAGTTTATTTCCCTTATTAAAAACTTATCGTACAATTACACAGCGAAATAAATTGATTAGCTCATATTATTTAAAATTAGCTTTCGCCCGCGTTAAAAAAAAACACATCGCTCTCCCGATAAAAAGAAGCCATTATACTTTCACAATGTTCAAGGTAACTTCATATTAAATTTCACTAAAATCGCTTTAGGTTTTTAGCCGCTAAACGTGACAGACAGACAGACAAATCCATTTTCCTATTTATTATATTAGTATGGATACTATGAAAATATGGATTATAATTATATCATTATGGTTACTTTATAGTTTTTGTAAATTTACTAGTTAATATATTCTCACTTGAAGTTGCGGACCCCTTAAGTAAGAATAAAGCGAAAGTTTACGTTAACGCAAATAAGAACGATTGGTCTGTTATCGCTAACCAACAATAAAATATTAACAAATATCCATTAAAAACGCGTAATCAGACGATTAAAGGTCAATACACTGCCTACGGGGCTCTCATAAACGATACAGTATGTACTATAAATTTTATACGATAAACAATGAAACAATCAGCCTCTTGTAATGTCAAACTTTTGAGGTAGGTTATGGAGCATTGTGGCTCCTTCCGTGTTCTTTATTAAGATTTTTTGTTGCGCCTTTGAGACTTATACCAGTAGATAAAGAGGGCAAGCGTTAATTAGTATCGTGGTACTTGCACGTCCTCTGCTATACAGATTTTTCTAAGAAAGCACCTACAGAAGCTGCCATGCATTCCATAGAAGGCTTCGGAAAATCGAATACGCTGGATATTACTGCTAGTGCTCCGCATTGCCGTCACCATCTCACTAGTAATGCTACTCCACATCACAACTAGTTTGTGCAATAGCAGGATGGTCAGAGCTTGTTTTATAAGTAGAGAGTATAAATGTGAAGGAGAAAACGCTTGAGAAAAAGTATTGTTTTATTTGCATTGGGGTGACAAACAAACTAACAGTCCACCTGGTGCTAAATGTCTACTGTAGCCTATGGCCAAACAACTTTAATCGAAGGAGGTTACTGATACTTTGGTTGGTCTGAGAACTAAGATGGAATGCCTTAAAGTCTGTAATTATACCGGCTCAGTGTACTTCTCACACCGGAACGCGGCAGGGTTTGCATTGCTGATTGGCAGAAATAGGTAAGAGGGTAGAAGCTATCCAGACGACTCCTAGGTAGAACCGCCTAGTGAATATCGGTATTTTCTTCTTTACATCCCAAGTAAAGAAAAATATGGCCAAGCTAGAAATAAATGCTGTTAATAAAACAATTTGTTAGTATCTAACAATAGACTCGAAATAAACCTGAAAAATCCTTATTCTTAATTTACCTACTTAGATATTATTAAATATTAAAGGTTAAAAAAAAAGCTCGAGGTGTGGGCCAACGGTTGTTACTGACTTTGGTCTATTTCGCGGTTACATGTTGCAATATAGATTTATCTAAATTGTTGCGTTTTTTTAAATATATTTTTTGTAGTTTTAATTTTTTTTTTTTAATTTTAATTCATTAACTTTCAAATAGTACTTTACTGAAAATTATAGTTGTCAGATTTGTTTTCTGACGTCTTCGTGATGAAAACGTAGATGAATCCGTTTCTTCACGGCATAAAATATCTTTATAGCATGTTCTTTCGAGTATTATTTGACAGTGTTGATACGTAAAATTGCGATTAATAGATAATTAGCCATTTGGACCCGCGTTTACGGCGGTCGGGCAATAAATTCTGTTTATTGAGTATATCAATCTTGACTTGCGGAGACGGTGCATGTCCTATCGCACGCCACTCGCGTCTTGACCTCCGCAACGCGGCATTGTAAATTATATTTTATTATCCACAATTTAATTTGTTGCTGCGATAAAGAACCCTCGTTTCCTTAATGATTTGCATATTGGTGTTCAGATAATCTATTGATTAATAGTGATTTAATTATTTACTTAATTTGTGTAACATGACTTAAGGAGTATTTTATGTTGCTTCTGGTTTATATTTTGTATTACTACAATTCATTTTATTATGGCACTATTTAACGTTTATATGAATTAATTTTGATTATTATGAAGATAAAAATTCCGTTATGTTCTGGCATCTGCCCTTGGTTTCACCCGCGTCATTTTAAAATTTATCCCTAAGGAACGGTTGATCGAGATGAAGTACTTTTCTTACGTCGTATTCCAGTACTTGAATTTGACATAAAATTAATTTAATTTTGTAAGAACCTACTAAATAATTTAAAGAAAGAAAGATTTATTGCACAAATACGCCAACCCAAGAATCTGATAACTAGTACAATCAATTTGGACACTGGAACATTTAAAACATTTTCTTTACTTTTTATTCTTTAGAAAATAATTTTTCCTATTTATAATTCTAAAAATAACTAAAATATTTTATTTGGTGTAGCTATACTTGAGCTAAATACTTGCTGTACCACAAATCGGTGGCACCACTTCTAGTGTATTATCTGAGAATATTTGTATTAAATAGTACAGCATTAAGCTATAGGCTAATCGAAAACAATTGCTGAAAAGGAATGATTGTGTCAAAGTATTTAGGATGTGGTAACGAGTAAAAGAACACCGATTTGCGGGACTTTTGAAATGATTCATGAACATTCTAATTTTAACGGAAAAGATGCTACAACCGGCTTGGGATGCTGTGATAGAATATAAATTTATGTTTACCCAAACATATTGTGAGTTCTTTCTTAAAAAATTATACAGACTTTTCTACAGACCATAGCACCTTCATCAGTAAGAAGGTGACGTCACCACTGCATGACAAAAAAACGAATAATGTTGGCGTCTACTATAATGACAAATGCTTCCTTAGATACAAACTTGGGTATAATTTAAATGTATTGAAATATAAAGTTTTATTAGTTTTAGAAGAAAGTTTAGAAGATGGTTAAGAAGATACTTTTGTGTTTCATACATTTAATTAAAGATTTATTATATTTATATATATATATATTTTATATTTATATTTTTATATGGGAAAGGCGGCAAACGAGCAAGCGGTTCACCTGATGGTAAGTGAATACCGACGCCCACGTATATCTGCAACACCAGAGGTGCTGTAGGTGCGTTGCCGGCCTTTAAGGGAATTTGGGAGATGGGTAGGATAATGAGGAGGGGGATGGGAAGGGGAAGGGAGAGTGGGCCTCCGGCTACCTCACTCAGCGAACGAAACGCGGAAGCACAAGATGACCCTACTTCACGCCGGTACTCTGCGAGGCCATGGTATCAATCCGGTCGAGCCGGCCCATTCGAGCAGCAGCAAAAGCCGCCGCTTGGCTCTACCACGTTATATGAAAGATTATGTAAAGATATGTTAATTAATTATTTCAAAATATCTGTTCATTTGAAAGATTGTTGGATAGTAAAATATTGTCCTGAAAACCTGCTAAAAATATTTCTAGCTGATACCTTTCGATTTTAGTTTAGTTTTTTGAAAGCGCGTAGTCCACCTGATGAAGTGGTCGCTGTTGTAATACATTCTTATGTTCTGATCTAATAACTTCTTTTATTAAAGCGATATATTATATTGAAATAAAACTTAAAATCATGTTACTCAAATGCATAAGAAGAGACTTATTAGGCGAGAGTAAAAAATAATTTTAATAAGCGTGCAATAAATATATTACAATATAATAATGTAAATGAGACAGTCATGAAGTTGTCGTTCTTTTCCGGCAGAAGTAATAGTGTTCTGTGACTATAGCGAGAAACTAAAATGTAGATTTTGATGTCACCCTGGTGAATGCGTAAAGAACTTCAAAAACTTCAAAAGTGTAAGTACAAAAATTGTAAAAGTTCAAAAACAAGTGTTTTGGCCCTCCGCTTATACATAAGTTCATCATATTGGTAGTTGCGCTTTAGCTGAAGAACTAGGGGTAGACCACAAAATCGCTTTGACCCATTTGAAAAAGTCTGGATTTACAAAAAAGCACGATATTTGGACGCCACGCGAGCTCAATGAAAGAAAAATATTCTTTATTGAAACGGTATGAAACAGAAGCGTTTTTGAAAAGATTGATCTGTGGTGATGAAAAGATCATGGTCAAAGGACAGTTAAGCTCCACAGACTACAGTTAAAACTGGATTAACTCGCAATAAAGTGATGCTGTGTGCATAGTGGGATTGGTAGGGCATCGTTTATTATGAGGATTTGCATCTCTCTGGATCTATACAGCCAAACGATAAAACCGTTTTCACAGTCGCTTCAAAAAATAAGGCATTTTAAATAATTAGTAGAACTCTAGTAAGCGAGGACATACACTAAAGAACAAACGACACCCTGCTCATTGCTGGGCTACACCGGGTGCATGTGGGTATGACATTTGGGGAAAACCTAGGGCATATTCCCCCTTACACCTTAACATAATAGGCTTATATTTTTTTGATATGGTGTTATATTTTTTTTGGTGTGGTGTTACACAAGCGACTACTGCAGCCATGGTATGATGTTTTCGGAATTTATTCTTTCCCATTTCTTTGACACATACTGCAGAGAATTTTGTAATTGGACTGAACTGAATTAAGAGCTTGTTGCACAGATATTTTCATGATTTTCGTTCGATACCTAGTTATAAGATATTTAATTTATTTTTATAGATGACTTTTAGATGCCAAAATTTATGACAAAGTACAATATTCAAACAATTTTGTCGCCTAGACTTAGGAAACGCTACTTGCGTTGGTGTTTATATAACTTAAGACCGCCATCACTTTAGAGGCAGGCCGTAAATTCAGCGCCATTAATATTTGCTTAACTTACCATAAAGTGAAGTGGCGAGCACCGGCCCGACCGGTAAAACGTGCACTTAGTAAAGATTATCTCCGCGGTGCCTATGTGGCTGTAAATAATCCGCGTTACTGCACTAGGTACGGCACTAATTTACGAGTGGACGCAGTATCGTATGGTACCCTAGTGTACGCGGCTACTAAGCAAATGGGTACTAGGTATTGTCGTATGTAGCTATTTATTGTTCACTAGAGGCTAATAAATGTTTTATTTATGTCACATTATTTGAAAAATGTTTACATAATCTTTATAAATCATGAATTTATTTGTGTATCTCTTTAGTTATTATCCACTTACTTTTAACTCTCTATTAATAATATAAAAAAGTTATCAAATATTATTTACAATTAGTATAAAACTATTTGGCAGGAGCGATTTTACGTTAATTGAAAACTAAACGCAGGTAAATTATGTTGTAATAAATAGTTAATTTAATATACTGAACTCCCTCAAGTACCAGTGAGACATTTGCAAGCTGCTACTTTACTTTTTACTTTATAGATAATTACGATTAAGGTTTTGAGTTAATTTTGTTGTTTATTGATTAATTGAATTTAGTGGATTTCTAAAAATTATAGTCATTAATAATATAAAGGGATTTTTTGGGGATATAATTGAAGTTTACCGTTCTTATTTTACTAATATAATACTAATAAAAAATAATAATAATGTGAGTATAAAAATGTATCGAACAATCACACACGAAATCTAATCGCATGGTTTGCGAGTATTTGACAGGGAACTCTTGCTTACTGGATGGTATCTGGATAAAGATACTTATGCTATACCTAAATAGATAAATAATCATAATAATATAAACATTCGTTTTTTTTTCATCAGGACCGTGTTTAGTGGCAAAATTTGGTGAAAGCCTATATACAGCTGTGACTTGTGACATGCTGTAATGATAATGATACAAATGTTTGTCTCATGCTAGATTCGAGCCCGCAACCCTGAGCTTCGAAAGCAGGGTTACAAATAACTGGGCTATCAGGTTGTCTCTTTACTACAAATATATTTTTGTCGTATTTGTAACAATTTATCTATTAGTTTCTCCAGAACAGAATCAAGACAATGGTTTTTCTTCGATTTTAGTTAATTTTAAGTGATAATAATAAATTTAGAAATTAATGACGACTGTAGCCCCAATGACTAGTAAAATCAAAGCCTAAATTCTTTCGATATTATTTATTCTCTAAGTACCTATAAGCTTGTTTATTGAAAGTTATAAAATTTTGTATGTATTTTTCCAGATCTCACCAATATGGTATAAAGAAAATCCATTGAACATTCTACAAGACGTTGCCTTTAAGGTATGTACTAACTGTTTAATTAGTAAAAAATCAAAAGAGTTTCGCGCCCCTGTGAGACAGATAATGAAAAGAAAGGGTATCTGTACGTATTTTCGTTTCACATAGGTATCCTAACTTTGAAACAATTGAAATTATATTTTTGAATTTGTATTCATATGAGGACTTACGACGTTAGAAGAGTTAATAAAAAGAAATTTGTAGGAAGTCCTACATTCAAGTGTTTCATTGCCTATTTGATTTTTTTTAATCAAATGAAAACCTAACTATCTTTTTCATTTCATTTCAAAACCAAACAAGCTTTCTATGAATTTATAAATAATATTCGTACCGACTGCCTACGTCTTTCCTAACTCATTTTCGAACTCCCGCCATGTTTTTTTCTTATAAATGTTTCATTCCCCTTCTCAAATCAAAAGAATGCTATCAGCTTCTTTGCGAACGTAGTGGCCCGTGCGAAGGAGATAGCTAAAGGTGTTTTGTATTCAGTACTCCAATTGACACAGGAGTAATAGGGACAGAAAATAAACAAGTATGGCGTCGCCCGAACGGGACGGACGAGCTCGGTATGGCAGCTGAGTTTCTCAAGCACACATACAAAAATATATTAGTGTGCACATAAATAGAATTCTCGGTTGGGAGGGTCTTGGAACCAGTTGTGTAAAACTTTTGGGATACATTTTATTTTATTAGCTAATTTAATTGTACCAAGCTTTAGTCTTGTAATTGTTTACTTTTAGTAATAGTAAAATACTACTAACACACTAAGTAATTGCGTTTTTTATACTGCTTGTCAATGTTTCTTTAATGAAAATTATTTTTTAATAAAATAAATGCATGAAACTTTACATATGCTTACTTGGGTTTATACTTTTAGTATAGTAGGAGTCTATAAATATCACACTGCTGGCAAACCCATTTTTGATTTTCTAGTAATATGTACAAAATGTGGACAACACCTGTGCATCTTTCAACGTAACAATTCATTGAATAAAATATAGATGGCGCTGTTAAAATATTCAAATATTTTCGTTCGTTATTTAACTGATTAAGCTTAGGAAAGTGAAATTTATTTCTCAAAATTTTCATATTATTTTATGTACAAATTTAGTTAAAATTGTAAAATTTTTGTTGCAAAGTAAATCTGTTTCTATGTAGGAACATTCAATTTCATTTCTAATCAAATATCGCCATTTAATTTTGTGTGTTTATCAGTAATCATTATCTTCATCATCAGTAAGCAATCGTAAAGGGCCTATGTCTAGGTCTATACTCAGACAAAGGCTCGTTACGATGTCGAAAGTTTTTTTTTAAATAAGTAGTATATATATAATATACCTCTTATTACAAGAAATGAAAACATTTTTCCATTTAAAAAAAAAATTATTAGTATTAAAATATAAGCATTTTAATTATAATGAGACGTTTATTTTGGATCCATATATTAGTTTTTTATTTATCATAGTAGAATCCTTGGGAGAGCTATCTTACTAATCAAACTTATAAAAGTTCACGCCGTGACCGAAAGATGGCAGTTTAAAAAACAATAATTTTTGGTAGAAATTTACAAAACAAAAGCTTCCCATACAAAGTATTCATATTTAAATACAGAAAATATAGAGATATTATTTCTAACAAAATGTCAACTAAATTATTATTGTCACTCGGCGGTAAAGAAAGTCATCATGACGTTTCTGGTTGTCTAAGAATGAAGAGGATTTTTTGTTTTTTTATACTAAACTATTCCCCGGCACAAGTCTCTAAACATTATAGCTCAATGTTTAGTTTTTGAAAATAAAGGTTTTTCACCATGGCTACCACTTTAATGTAGGTACTATTAGCTGTGGTGATCTGCTAGTGACTATTGCTGAAAAGCATGGTCAAAGTGTTTAATTTGTATTTAAATGAAATGTTTACTACTATTTCACTTTTATTTACCTACCAAATAAAAACATCAATTTAAGGAAGCAGTGTTCTACATGATAATAGAAAATGTTTTCGTTCCCAAGTTAATTGTTTCTAAAAGGATTAAATAATATGTTATTTTAATAGATTATGTTAGTTGACCCACCTACTTTTTATGAAATAGGTAAGATATACCTAATAACTATCAATTAGAAATTAGAATAGCTATAATTATATTGAAAATCAATATTCTGTTGATTGCAATAAATAATAACTTGTTTTAAGTAGCCTAAACTAAATTTAATAGTTAGAGGCTAAACAGTACTTTATTGTACCGTGATGACTTAATACTCTCTATATGAATATAAAAGAACCATGTTTACGGTAAAGTTGCGCAAACGCTTCCTAGAAAGGCAAACTGACACAATTTGAATAAAAATTCAAATTAGTTTTTTTGCCAGTAGAGAAAGCTGTGCGCCATACAGTCAGTGTAGTTCCAAATTGACAACGTGAAAGTAGTGTTGTGCTGTGATTTAACATGTTTAGATGCTGTGATAACTTTGTTTTAGTTCTAATAATTCATTTTAAAGTAAACATTGCGCGGATACGAACTCGCGACGCTTGGCTCTTTGCCAAGTGTTGTTCAACAGGCACGAAAACCAGATGGCGATGGCGGGAAAAAATGGTAAATGCGTTTTTATACTACTCGAAATAATGTCGAACACAATAACAGTGCTATTTTAAATATAATCTTGGGTAATACATATATCGATATTTATAACTCCGTACATTTTTTAAATAAAATCTAAAATTTCTTTTAGAAATATTTATAGGCAGTACGTTTCTTAATAGGTACAGAGCGCATATTAGATTATATCTTCTACTTCAAATAGCGAATAATATAATCGTCGTGAGAAAATAACGTCTTTATTCTTTACCCGGAAAATAGCAATATAGTATTTCAGTGGTGCTTGCACATGGACATGGACTGTCGCTCATCCTGGCTTTACAAGCATTATAATCTTAATAAAATACCTTGCCAATTAGCTAGTTTATTCATATGCAATTTATTGGTCACTTACAATAGTGCTTTTATATTAAAAGTTTGAAATTTATTCTAAAGTATCCTTACTAAATCAACCTCTAAATTACTATGACCACCAACTTACGCAAGGATCGCTGCAACATCTACTCTGCTCGAAAACGGTGTTTTTTTTAGTATCATAAAGTTGGTGCTGTAGTTAATACAAAAAATATTAATTTAAAATCGACCTTGTGTATTAATTACAAGACGCAATTAGTATAGATAATAAGAAATATTTAATGCTGTAAATAAAGGCTTAGACAATTAGGTTTTACATATTTTCGTATATTAAGGCTTAGAATGGACTTAAGGCAATTGAACCATAATGACATGATGCCAGATATAATATTATATATTTTCATAATATTGTAAACTACCAGCACGTTTTTCCTCCTCTACCTGGATTGACTGGCAGAGAATTGCTCAAGCTATTAAGTCCGCCTATTGTAAACCTTAGTTTAAGGTGATTACATTAAATTATAAATATATAAATCATATTGTAGGTATACTCTACAACTCGACTTTTATTGCTATCAATAAACTATAATAATCAAACCAAAGAATAATTATTGATTTCAATTCAGGGTCGAATTAGGTCGTTTTGTAATATTATTAACAGCGTAGATGGAGATTGTATGTAAGAAGTTAACTTGTTAGTAATTAAGAATTCAACCCGTTGGAACGGCTCTGTGTGTGGTCGAAAGAGTAACGTTGTAGTTAAAATATTTGATAGGTCGAGATCTAGTCGCTCTAATGAGGCCGTAAGTGAACAGAAAATTAATTTATAAGAAAATTCGGAGTTTAAGCGATTCAATTGTTAATGTCAGATAACATCAATTTACTGTTATAATCGCTTCCGTTTTGAAAAATATACATTAAGGTATATTACATTTATGACATTATTACATTTACGACCCTGTCATCATTTAAAACGGTTTTTTTTAAAAAGATTATGTTCTTTGTTTTGTTTATTCGAAATTTTTGACAAAGAAGAATGTTCTAATATATCTTTGTTTATGTAGTATGTTTATACTGTGAAATTATCTTCATAGTTTTATCGATAAAATCTCCATTGAAACGTCTCGAACCTATAATAACAACATAAACACGTATTTTTTTATGGGAAAAGTGGCAAACGCGCAAGCGGTTCACGTGATGCTAAGTGATTACCATCGCCCACGTACTTCTGCAACACCGGAGGTGCTGCAGATGCGTTGCCGGCCTTTAAGGGTATTTGGGAGATGGGAGGGAGGATGTGGAAGGTGATGGGGAGAAGGAGTGGACCTCCGGTTACTGCACTCACCGGACGAAATGCAAAGTACAAGATGCCTCTGCTTCACGCCGGTATTCGGCCTCGCACCGTGGTACCAACCTTGTCGAGCCGGTCCATTCGAGCAGCAGCAAAAGCCGCCACTTAGCTCTACCACGTACAAAAATCCCTTAACCGGGAAGATTTGAGATACCGGATAGGTAGTTGGAAGACCTGTCTAATGGGCTGTCATAGTTCAGTCGTCGATTGTTAGAGTAAATTATATTGATACATTGACATAGCAGCCCATGGCTGAATAATACACCAAGTAAGATATAAATGTGTATAATATGCCTGTCTCGCTAAAAAAATTCTCTTTCACATTCACATTCACATACGGAAAGTGTTGAAAAAATGTTTTCAAATGTTAAATTATTCTCTCGCTGTTACAAAAGCTTGTAAACATGGGTTGGAACAATAGCTATTGAAGTTTGTACCCGCACCGACTAGGAGGCAAATTCCATGTGCTATGATTATACTAATTGAAGGGGATGTAATTTCAGTAGTCGCGGTTACGGTTCAATACCGCGAGTAGGAGAGTTCATTGTTCCATTCGACAGTAATGCCAGTGGCTATGTGCCGCAACCTATGCTTGAAATGCTTATAAGTCAATATAATAGACATAGAACTTACTTTATCTTAAATAATATGCTATTTTCTATTCATTTAGCTAAATTTACACACGCGCTACAATCTTTAAATTAAATAAAAACATGTTTAGAGGTGTGCACAAAAGAACGCTTTTGTACGTGGTAGAGCGGAGCGACCGCTTTTGCTGCTGCACGAATGGGCCGGCTCGATCGGGGTAGTATTACGACCACGAAGAGTATCTGCGTGAAGTAGACGTATCTTGAGCTTCTGCGTTTCCCTTGGTGTGTGAGGTAATCGGAGACCCACTTCCCACTTCTCTCTCCTCCATACCGCCTACTCATCCTCTCATCCATCCCCCAAATATCCTTTAAGGCCAGCAACGTATCTGCAGCTCCTCTGGTGTTGCAGATGTAAGTGAGCGACGGTAATCACTTACCATATGTTGAGCAGCTTGCTAGTCTGCCCCCTTTTCCTAAAAAAAAGTTAGGAATAGGCTTTGTCTTCATTGTTTTATGATATCTTGTAATGCATTTAGTATAGATATCACTGGTATATATATATATGTACAGTGAGTCAATGTCACTGTAGTGACTATTGGTTTATTTGATAAAGCATATTTTTGGTGTTAAGTTGATGTAGGTATCGATTGAGATACATATATTGACATGCCATACGCAATAATGCCCATGTATATCCAAAGATAATAAATTTTCATGATCAAAATGAAATAAAAGTACCAAGGAAATTAAGTTAATAATACTCGTAAGTTATATTGCAAAGTGAAGCTAGTTGTTTAAGGATGATAAAATATAATTAGTGATGGCGGTGGCGCTGCAACGCGGGTGTTCTGGGTGATGCACGCGGGCCCCCGGTAACGAACGGCTTTACTGCCTTACCACTAATAAGCTATAGGTACTTTCGTCTCCCTGGCTCGCTTGAACGCTTCTGACTTTGTATTACTATATTAGTTAACTGCCGGTCATTTATCTCTATGTTTTCGAAAAGACACTTGGTATAAACGTATAGTTACAGCAAATTTAAATATGATACATAATAAAATGTTAAGAGATATTGTGAAGAATCATAGTAATGAAGTGATTAAAATATTTGAAGTTATGTAATCTATCGCGAGGTAAAATTTAACATAGCCTGTTAAAAAAATATTTTGTGGAACGGATATTCCAACAAGTAACGGTTGAACATATCGATATCAGGTAGGTAAATTTGAATTTAATTCTTATTAGCTTTTATAGCCTATTTCCTCTGATAGAGGTGTAATTAATTGCACTGGTGTATGTTTTCCTTTTTAAATTGACACTGTCAGGTGACAATCTAAAGAGTAGTAGGTATCTATTTATTGTATTGTAAATGTTTCATGTCTTTCAAACGATAAAATATTGAGACAGAAATGTAGATAATCAATTTAGCATATTTCTTGTTCTGATTTTTATGACATTCCTTTACAACTGGGGTGTAAGTGAAAACAGGTCCGGAAGGAGGGAAATCCGTGCAATAACAATAACTCATATAGCTTCACCCGCCCCCCGCTAGATGGCGCGCCGCGGTGCGGACACGAGTAATCCATTTATTCTCGGGGCGAGCTTTATGTAGCGAACTCTTAAGCGCCGCATTATATTGTTTCATATTATTACTTACAGTTAAATATCACGTGCGTGCCGAGAAACTCGCTTTGGGGATTAAAGGAGAAAGATCTTTCTTCTGTAGACAAAACATCCCACTACATGTAGACAAATCTACTTGTTTAGATGTCTTGTAATTTCTGACTTCCTTTTTTTTTCTTAAATTTTCCTTTATTCGTACCAATGATTTTTAATTGGGATTTTAAATCAAAAATGTGTAACTTTCCTTTCCTGTAATAAATAAACTTATTCACAGAAACTTTTTTAATTAAAGGAAGTTTAACACAACAACATACGAGTAACACGAGCTCTCGCCTGTAATCTCTGGCAAGCCGCAGTTGTACTTCCAACCATCAACGAATAGAGTCAATTGTGAACAATAAGTGCAACCAAACTATACAAAATATGTATAACGGATCGAAACGTGACTAGTTATCAGCCCATATTATTGGCGGTGATTCGACTTCTACGATCCCCATGGGTGCAATTATTGTATTCCGCCAGCCATATGGCAACGCTAAGGCCTCGTTTTGTGAACTACGCGCAGAATTTTCATTGCTACTCTGCCTAGGAGTCGTCTGGTGTTCCTTATTACAGTGAGCCAGTATAATTACGGGATGTGAGACATTCCATCTAAGTTCTCAGGGGGTGACAACGCGTATATGAACTTCTCAGAATAAGGTTGCTTGCGTTGCTCCATGAGTTGCAGTAGCCACATACCATCAGATGGACTGTTAGCTGGTTTTAACCCCATTGCAATGAAAAACAAGTTGAGATTGGCATTTGGAGAAATAGGTGGTATATTCCTGAAAATAATCACAAATTTGTTTTTCTATAAACAACACCAAACAAAGAAGGCTACAGATGCGGCGTTGTCACGCATCTGTAGCTCTCCTTGGAACTAATGCTGGAATGGAATTCCTCGACAGTTTTAAATTATACTTGCTCTCTATACCCTTCGAACCGGAACACAACTGTGGTTGCACTACTGCTTAGCACACAGATATCTAGTATATATATTAAAAAGACATATTGAGAAAACTAGCTCCTAACTCATGACTACCAAAATTAATATTTTTTTGTCATTTTATATTACTATAAATTAACTGTTATTTGGTAGAACAAAAGAAATGTAAATACTAGCTAATACTTTTCAAAGTATACGAAATATACGAATATATACAGACGACGTTCCATCTAAAGGAAGAAATACATTTCAAAGTGCCGGAGATAGGTATCCCAAGAATTCGAGGCGACGCCATTATCCAGGAGAGTGTGGGGAGGAGAGGTGCCGAGCGAGGGGGGAGGGGAAGTTCGAAAGTTTCCTTGGAATTTTGCGGATGAGCGTTTTAATTGGAATCTCTAGAGAATATTTTGTAATTGGAGGCCGCGTCTCGGTTAGAATCCGTAATTATTCCGCCTGCAGAGGTAGATATTAGCGTCTACCGCAACGTTAGAACTGGAACTACTAAGCTAAGCTTAGTGGAGAAGTGTGTAATTAATATGAACATGCATAAAACAAGTTTTCTTTACTTAATTTGAATATAAGTAAATAATAAAAAAATCGGTTAACAAAGACATGTTTCTATAACTATTTATGTAAATTAAAATTGACCGTGTGATAGCGGTGCATGAAATCTTCCCGTGGACGCCGTAAGAGGTGACAAAGGGAAAAGTTTTGAGAATCTCATGCAAACTTGTGACGCCAGGAGCAAACCCGGCGACGTGGTTCGCCACCGGTTGCCTTCAATCTTCCGGAGAGAATATTGAGGAAGCTCATCCTTAATTGCTGCCTACCCCTATTAAAATATATTTTTACAATGTTAATGTAGCTTTATACTGTGGTTGAAAGTGCCTCTAGGCAAACCGGGAAACAATCATAACAATAACTTTTAACCCTCTGTACAAGTTCAGTTAATTTCTTATCGTACTCGAAGTCTGTGCTTGAAGTTATTTTCCAAATGGAAATATTCTAAAGAAAGAGTTCCGTTGTCGATGCTATCGAGTAACAAGGAAAGTTTTTATAGCCCGAGTAGGCGCTCGCGGGATGAAATCAACCCTAGTCTGATTTTCCAATTTAAGCAAACGCCGTAGTAAAAACAGGTAACTACTCGTACTTATAAAGTCAAACGTATTGGTACGTTATACTAAAATGATGTATTTAATTACAACATTGCTATGTTAATATCGACAGAAAGCATCGTTTTTTAAGATGTTCCTTGCAACGTCGCGTGAAATTTAGAATTTATGTTTACAATAAATAAAAATATATAAAAAAATTAAACAGTAGTCTCTTAGTGCTGTCACTGTCATCCTCTTAGTTTCCAAAATTCCAAAACGAGGCCTTCACATAGAGAATCGAACTCGAGTCTTTTGATTCGAAGGTAGATTTGGTAACTTGGTGATTATCGGGGTCGATATGGAATATGTAAATATATAAGCAATGAATGTATATAGTATTAATAAAATAAAGATTGACACAATACATGATAAAGATGCGCGAATTTCATATTAGAATCGTGATCTATGACTTTTTAATTTATATCAATATCAGGCGTTGCTGTTGCGGAAATCCATTTATCATAACCATGGCATGAGGAACTGCGCTAAGTCGCTTAATTTAACAGTTTTATAATTTATTACATTTATTTGCATTGATAATGCTGTGAATGTTAACCTGCTGGGTAAAGGCAATTTGCATAAAATAGCTATTTTATGACATATATTTTAATTATTAGTCTAACGCGCTGTGATTACATATTCTTTACATGGTTTTATAATTGAAAGGCATAAAGGATTCATATTTTAGTTATTTAATAACAAATTTTCTTATAACTTCACGTTTAATGTACCGGGACGAATTCGTCCTTCCAACAATATAATCCTAAGCGGACTCAATACGAGCAGCCCAACTTTATGTTTGAATTTAAATTGGAACATTTTATAATAATGTCTTTGAACGACGCCGCACCCGCCCTAACCCTCGGGAACTTTCTTTTTCTCTTTTTTTACAATATAATTTTTCTAAATCACCTCCACTACACTCCCGTCCCTTTTGTAACTTGTCTACTTATTAAGGCCCCTGAATTATATCTGGAAAACAAAGAGCCGTTTTAAAAGTTACGTATAAATGTCCCTTTATCACGAAAATTATAAAAGAATGGGGCTTTTAATGCCGTAATAAAATAAAGATTATGTTAAAAAGATTGAATTTTTGATGAATTTTAATGATAGTCCGGTACGCGCGTGGACCAGCTGACGAAGTCAAGGAAAAGCATTAACGTATAAGCTTGTGAAAACTTATGTATATGTACATAATAACTAATGTATTTATCATCATTTAACAGGAATAGTAAACCAAGAATATAAGAATGTTAATATCCTAAAATAAGGACTAAATACATCACAGTTGTTGATGTATTTAGTCGTAGATGTTAAGATAAAATATTATTTATTATTAAAAAAAAGGTTAACTATGAATATACTTATATTTATTTGGCCATAAATTTGTTTCCGTATTGTCAAAAATCACGACATAAATTTCAATTTATCAATGCGTAGGCGCAGAAGGTGAATAAATCAATGTTAAGGCGCGAGGCACGTCGGCTGCGGGTCATTCACCCATGAACATCTGTTCTGATATATCACTCGCTGACTTTATCACTCCATTTACTTTTAAATGCCTACATGTACTTAGCTTGTTATCTCACGGGTAATTAGAATATATTAGCGTAATTAAACTTCATTTTATTACCAAGCACTAAGCACAGGTACAACTGGTTTACTCGGTACCTGATTTAAGGCTGTGGCAATTAATTTCACACAATGTTTATTTTCTAAAATTTACACGCGTTGATTAATACGAATCCCCATTAAATGTTAATGAATGAATGTACGTGCTATTTGGATGTTTTACCTATACCACACTGAAATGTGATTTTTTAAGGAATTTATAATTGATTTTATTAGTTAGTTACATATCTATAGTAAAAGCACCTAAGTTATAAGCATATCTACTTTATGTTATCAATATGTTCCAAAGTAAGAAAAATAAACAATGGTGACAGTTTGGGATTTAGCGAATTTTTGCTAACAAGCATTTGGATACAATTTCATCCATAACTTGTCTGACGGCCATTCTCTCCGATACAATAATAGGAAATGATAATACCCATCTGTATCCGCCATGTTTACTCTCGCGCGAGACGCTCGCCGATTGGCGCGCTCGGCAACATGGTTGCCGTCGGGGGTATTTTTAAAGACCTGTGCCCGAACGAACTTGTTTCGTTTTTCGAACTTGGGACGACCTGTATGCGATGGTGCATACTATACTATAATTGTATTTATTCTTTACGCCGCATGAATTAAAGTCGAAAATCATTTACATTGAGAACTTTTGACCCGGTCGTTTACTTAAAAACATTTTAAAAGTGGCATGATAAACCGAGCTTTTGTAAAAAGTTTAAGTCCTCTGCCGATTAAAAAAGACCTGAATATTCAACCGGTTAGGAATTTTATTTTAATTAGGTAAGTAGTTACTAAATGTTTCGATAAGTAGATATGTGCCATAGATTAATATTAACTATGAAATTTCAATTCATTAGAACAAATTATGTGAAATCGTCAACCCACGGTTCCCAAATCGCAATCGTGTCGTGTCACGTACATGTTTTCATTCTTCGAAGCGATCGCTAGATTTACGAGGTACTTTAGCCGTTCAGCGATTCGGCACATTCAGTCTCGGCGACCATAACTGACAATCTTTTGTCTCGTAATTTTAGCGTATTAGGGCCAATGTTTTTTAATCTGGATGTTTCGTTTAAATTGGTTTCTGATCATTGTATAGAATATCAATGATATTTAGAAACCTTTTATGTAGAATGTTTGATTGTTTCTTTTAATAATAAAATTTTCCTTCACTATATAAATTAACCTTCCTAAATAGCAAATCATTAGCGATTTTGATACATCGAGCAGTATTCAGTTCAAAACACAAGCTTTAAAATACCTTTTACATTGTGGCCACTTGAATTGCTTCTCTAATATATTTAAGTAAGCAAAAATAAAAGTGACTGACAAACACTGACAAATTAATTGAAATAAAATCTTGTGAAGGTCATTTCGTAATATGAAAACCTATTTAATAATCGTTATCATTATGAATGTCCCTCCGTAGACAATAAACTACTATATCCAGTAGTTTACTGTATTTCTCTGATCTCCTTAAGTATGGCACGATTTCCAACAGTCGACATACTGACAGGCGAATTTTCTATTAGGTTAAATTCGATTAGTAACGATTGGCCACGCTTCTTCCCGTCAGCATTCTGGGTATTTTAGGTTTTTCACAATGTTTGTGAAAATAAATGTGAACATCGCTGAGTAGCACTGACAAATTCTACTAGTTACCTAATAATATTCAATATGTCTTTTTTTTATGCAATATGTAATGTTTGCGATTTTTGATGAATGATTTTATATTTTATAATCCTTCATACAAAATCAATATATAGCCAACAGACTCTTGAAATCAATATAAACCATATTTCGAAATCTTGGTTTTTTAAAAAGATTTCTACAGAAATACTCTTTGGTTATATACATGTGTACTTATTTGAAAGGATCCCGTTTTGCGGTGATTTCTTAACTCCTTCCCGAGATGCTTACTGAGTCAGCTATTTACCATTTCATACAAATCCAAAACGACATACATGCCACCGCCTTTTACATTATTTTGGCCCTTTTTAGTTTTAAAACAAGCCGCTAAATAGGCTGTAGCTTAACGTTAGTTAAGACAAATGAGTACCAAGCCAAGTAAGCCCGCGGAGTGAGTTGTTTAGTCCAAGTTAGATAACGTTTCCGGCGACTCGGAAGTTGCGGTTGTGGTATTTCCTCCATTGTGCTTTCAAAGACGAAAATGTTCAATAGTTTGTTTATCTTCTTAGACATGATAAATGTATAGTAACCACCAAAAGTTATACACCTTGACTATATTCTTTTATGAACAATAATAATTCTGCATGTTAATTTCAACAAGGGGTAGGCAAACGTACCTCCTGATTTCTTAATTATCCACTGACAGTGTTATTAGTCGTTAACAAATATATCATCGGCTTCTACCAATGCTCTTGATATATCGTATTTCTTTCCTTGATCGATACTAAATGCGATATGCAAGGATATTACAAATAAAATTTGCCTCTATAACGCTCTAAGTACATGGCATACTTCTAGGTAAATCCTTTAATTCCAGCAACAACATTTTTTTAATTTGTTATATTATTTTATCCACATCCACATAAATCACTATAAATTATAATTAATTGCTTTCCATTTAGAGAGCATGGTATATCTGCAAAAACTTTATACCTCTAGGAAATATGTATGGTAGGTACAAGCCACATTCGCCCGTCTCTAATTAAGAGAAACACATAAGTGTTGTTGTACGCACAGCACGTATTAAGCTAGACCTTTATTTAAGAGAGGTGCGGGCTTAGTCCGTGGTCCACTTTGATATCGGGCCCTTGCTCGGGCAATTTAATAAATACCCAGCCGAAACCCGAGGGAGCTCGTTGGGAAAGAGGAAATTACCCGGCGGTAGAGTCGAATCACTTGCCGCGCACTAAAACTGTAGTCAAATGATATTTCTCAGGGAAGAAGAAAGGCCTTGGCAAATATTACTTTTGGGTAGCTTTAAGTTAATTAGCAACAATTTAATATTAATATATTTACGTGTCAAGAAAGATAGAATAACATTTTGTTTCTCGTAGTGGACATTCCTTCAATTTCATTGTATGCGTATGACCTGGGTTCCACTCCCGAAGCCAGCATCAGTCAAATTGTGAATAGCAATTTTAATGATCGGCAATAAAGTAATACATATTTAAAACGTGCAGGTCTGAGAAATATTTGAAAAAAATTTTCGAGGAAAACTAGAGCAGCGTGGGGCGGAGCCTTTCCGGTGGCAAAACTGTCTCAAATATTTGAGCGGAGGCCTTTCCTCAGCACAGCTTGGGGCTATATTTTGAAATATTATTTTAAAAAAGTTGTTATTAGTTGTCCATAGAAGTAGAGTTTATTTGATACGTTAAGTATATTACGGATGTAAGAAGGAATATACTATATATTCCCGGCGTGGTGAGTATGGAGAAACCTTCTAAGAAACGTATCCAGTGAAAAAATTTGTATTTTAATCGAATATATATACATTACATGTCGTCTATCTAAGAAGTAGGTATGTACCGTGATAATAAATAATCTGATCGACTGCCCTAAAGATGCCGTAAGACGAAACAGATCGGTTCTTTACATAAAAAAAAATTAAATGTGTCGTGAAACTACATCAAGAAATAATAATAATTGTCAATATGATGAAGTTTCACCAAGTGAAAACAACGATGACGCAGGTATAAATTAGATAAAAAAATCTATTTCTGAATAACATATAAATCCTAAATACTGTTCGTGTATAACTAGTACGTTTCGGAAAGCTATTGGAATGCTAAAAGAAGGAAAATATGTTTCTAGACCTCATTTCCTCCGTGGCCCAATTTTACCAAGCAATTCATTCATATTCATTTCGGCTTCAGCCTTACACCCTTTGTTCCGTGTTACGCAACCGCTGTATTGTTATCCATTTTTTCTTACGTTAATTTACTGCCCGCTGACGCTTTCGCCATTGTTATTAAGAACAGTTGAAGAAAACAATGACAAAATATTATCTTGTCAGCGAGAGACGTCAATTTATTGAACAAGATTAGGCAAAGCGTGTTTAGAATTCTTATACACTGAAATGGTCAAAACACATCTGTTTCTGATTGACATTATATGGAGATGCAGAGCATATTCTACCGAAAGCATTTATTTGTTTTTTATACACTGTAATTAACTTATTATATAATTACTACTAATGTTCACAAGATCGCCATTCGCTACATTGTCTCTGCTGAAGCTTGAGGGTAGCCTGTTTGTCTAGGTTTCGTGCCGAATGTAAATATGTAATGTCTGTCTACCCCCTTTGGGTGTCAGGCGTGAGTAATTATGCCTAAATGGGTGTGTATGTATGTAGTTGAGTAGATATTGTTATTAAGGGTTTACGGAACATACTACCTTTTCTACAATTATTTGTGGAATTACTACATATCCTGCGACGATTAGAACCTTTCAGATAAACTACGAAACCTTAGTCTTTAAAAATATTAGTTAGTTAACTCAACATTAATGTGAGTACCTTATGTAAGTTAAATATATATTGTAATTCTTATGCGAGCGAAATATACTTTATAAACCATAGTTTACACTGTTTTTAGATTTACTGTTACTTACATGCGTGTACAAAGAGTCAAATCTATACAATGGCGGTTACAGGTCAGTGAACGTGGATCCTAATTCAAATGAAAAGTTATGATCCGCCGGCCGTATCTCGACATTTAAGAGAAACCCAGAAGCCTTGTGAATAAAAATAAAAATATTCCAGGCTTATCGCATCTGTAACGAAATGATAAAGTCCCCGCTGACTGGAGTTCTGTAGAAAATGGCCGATTTGCATGCGAATGTTAATAACTTGGACTTGCTCTGAAACAGGTTTACCTTAGAAGTTTATTTAGATGAGATGGATCTCGGTACTTATGTAATGTAGGTAAAGCTATAGAAGGTATCATTCACTAAAACACTTTAAAAAAGTACAAGGTGTTTACTAATTTGTTGATTCCTTTGATTCAGAATATCATTTATAATTAAATAAATCATAAGTCCTGATAATAATAAATATTAATTTAGTAGAAATAAATTGACACCATTTAAGAGTAGATACGTCCGAAAAAGATTTTATAAAAAATATGTTAATTACATTTATACACCCGTAAATTTAATTTAGGTATTCAGTTTAATTAAGTATTCATAAACGAATATTTAACACATTAAGTTCTCGTACTAAAACGTTAATCATAAATAAAACAGCATTTTTATATAGTTAACAAAATTTTCTTGTGGTATTAAATGCTTTATAAGAATAAAGCATAACAAACCAGTGTTTCGTCAATGGGACTTGATATAATTAAGTTAGAAGAGCAGTCGTATTCACAGTACAAAGAAACTTAACAGACAGTATGTAGATAGAACATATCTACGCAAATAAACATTGGATTACTGGAGATTTTATATTGAGTCACTTAGATTTCTTTATCAAGTACACGTTAAGTAGACAGGTTTCAAGCTGTCAAATAACTTCTTAAAAGGTTTTTTTATGTAGGGTATATGTCCTTTTAGATAAGAGAGTAGTTTCAGTAGTTATTTCAATAGTTTCTAGTTTTACATAAGTGCACTCCATAAAGCATAACGATAGACTGTATACTATAATATATTATTTCTATATGGTATCGAATAATTATCAATATCGTAATGTAAATTTTTTTTTTATTATTTGAAATAAATTATAAAAATTCTTAAAAGAGGCGCCTCCGAACTCAAACTTTGGGATTTTTGCGTGTATTAAAATTGCTATACCGATTTTAATACATTTATTACGTCTATTCAAATGCCTATGACTTAAAATCTGGTTTTCATTCCATCACGCTGTTTTAATAGAGAGAAGAGTAGCATAAAATATACCTTTTCCACGCTAGCAGAAGTGTTGTGGATATCACAATATCTTTGTAAACTTAAGTTATTTAACTACTTGCTGAGTGGAATCCTTACTTTCTCCATTTAATATATTTATGTAGAAATTAACATTTCTTTACATTATATTACGAAAGAAGATGAACTCTATGAAGAAAAAGAAAGCTGTTTAAAACAGCCCCAACAAAAGGGAGAGAGCGTCATTGATATGCATATTAGGTATAACTAGGAATATTTAAAAAAAAAGCACGTCATTCGCAACGACACAATGCATGTTTGAAAGCGTTATAAAATTTGATCATTAATTTTCTCATCATTTAGAATGAATTTTGTTTTTAATATTCCCAGAATAATATCACGGAGTAAGGATAGTAGTGGTAAGTAATAGTAAATTTGCCTAGGTATAGAATTATGGTAAACTGTGCTATGTTTTACCTCAAATTTTATTGGGTGTAAATTGCAGTATTGTCACTATAAAAAGTATATCATCTCAAAATGCTCCACAGCGGGGTACAGGCTCGTCTTAAGTTGCCTTCGTACCTCTGTCTGTACAGAGAAGGCAAAATTGAATTAAATGAATCCGGAACTCTGCACATGCCTCCGAAATATTTTTTCATTCTTCAGACATACTGTAGCTAGCAGTAAGCGATAGTAGTATTTTATTAAGTTTACATTATACTCCAAAGTATCCAAATTCGAAGTTTATTAATCAAAATGCCTTTTAAATGTGTACTAACAAAACTGATATTTATTAAGATCATACATTAGGCATAGTATTTACACCGTATTCTAAACTGCGCTGTAGTTTCCAACTATTATACACGTATATTATTATACGTTTCGAACCAAAATATAAACGTCTTTGTAAGTATTTCTGTGGAGCCATGTCGTCAGGGCTCACAAACTTCATGAATCCCAATGTTCCGGAAAATATAACAAGGCGATTTATATTCGGGGGCGGTTCGGGGCTGCCTCGTTTTTCTATCAGAAAAATCTGGCCCGAGATGAGAGCGCACCGTAAAAATATATCAAGGTAACCCTCTCGCTTATTGAAGTTATTTGTAGAATGGGAAATTTCGTTCGCCTCTTTCAAGGGGCCTAAGATAAAAGAATTGTAAATCATAGGTAATTTTTTATTTTTAGTTAGAATAATTTTTTTTTACGGCAAACGGAGCAAACGAGCAAGCGGCTCACTTGGAGGTAAGTGATTACCGTCGCCCACGTACATCTGCAACACCAGAGGAGCTGTAGGTGCGTTGCCGGTCTTAAGGACTTTTGGGAGATGGGAGGGAGGATGGGGGATGGGGATAAGGAGTGGGCCTCGGGTTACCTCTCTCAACGAACGAAACGCTGAAGCACAAGATGTCTCTACTTCATGCAGGTATTATGCGAGGTCGTGGTAATACCCTGGTCAACCCGGCCCATCTGCTAAAACCACTGCTTGGCTCTACCATTGCATACAAATAGATTAACGCATTTCCTACGTTTAATCACTACAGTTCCGGCAACGGCAAACGGACATCTGTAACTCCTCTGGTGTTGTGGATGTTCGTGGGCGTCGGTGATCACTTATCATCAGGTGAGCCGCACGCTCGTTTGCCCCATTCTTCTATAAAAAAAAGGCAGAGTACATAAGTTCAGTTTACGAGGTTGTTATTAACTCTTTGACACTGCAGAGAAATTGAATTTGAAATTTAGAAGGAAATTCTAAACTAGTATGTAGGAAATTTTGAACTAGTATGTAGGAAGGTGTTCTAACCATTTCTGAAGTAGCTGGCCGCTGTTCGCTCTCCTCTTATCTCCCGAAAAGGGGAAAAGGGGGATACGGAAGATCTTTTGGCTACGTTGAGTTATGCTGAAATCAGTAATCTGTACCTATCTCTATGAGTGACATACTAGAGTGCTTGCAAATTATCCATATTACTTAACGTTTTGTATATTTTAATCTATTCCATCTTTAAGAAAATGCGTTTTGGAAGGCATATTTATATTTAATAAAGATCATTCACAATACAATCATGAAAAACAATTGCATCCTGTCAAAAGCAAGCCGCGAATGACAACCAAGGGGGTGGTGACAAAATTATTTCTATTAGAAAAGCGGGGACCGCTCCGAGACTAAAGGTTCGCGTTAAGGGACGCGTTATTTTTATATGAAACGACCGCTGAATAACAACACGACGTCTTTTCTTCGTAAATATCTTAATAAAAGTCGGAATTGTGAGATTACATTCTGATCATGCGCCATCCGGCTTCCTCTTTTACTTAAATTACTGACTAAATGTTTTCTTTCATTTGATTTACGTTTATGTTACAGTGATTTATTTGTATTTAAAAGGATGTTCGCTCGTTGTCACTAAATACGCTCCATGTCTTAAGGATACGCATGATAAGAATGTAATTTAAAATTTTGATTTTAATCGATATTTCCAAAAGTACCCAGCAGTTACTAAACAAAATCGAATAGAACAAGGCCCAAATAAACGCATCGATCTTGAAATTATTTTTTTACTTTCTTATGGCTATATTTCTTTATATCTGTGCATTCACTTCAAACTTAATTAGACTTTATAGAGCGTTCCTTCCCAATTTCGTTTTACTCTCGCGTCTGACGCACGCTGAGACTTATTCATTGCAGGGAGGACCGAGGAGGGGTTTGGGTGGGGTGCGGGAGGGCTCGTTGGCCCGAAATAGCAAATAAATGAGACGAAAATGTAAATGTTGCGCTTCAAAGATGAAAAGCCCCGCTCGCCCGTTCTTGTTAAGCTCATCGCAAATGTACCAGAATTAGGTGCGCGGCGAAAATAATTTTCAGCCCAGATGTAACATGTAAATGCAATGAGATAGGTACCTGCCTACATTTACATAAATATTTACTCCCGGGGTACAACCTGCCGACGTTCGGGAGCGTGTCTGTGTTGTCTAAACATAAGATGTTTTCCTAATGCTCGGTTAACATAAACACGCGACCGCTCGGTTTCGCGAATGTTTAACATTCAGTACCGTTCGTAATAAAAAAATACAGAAATTAGCAATTATCGTAGTTTAGAAGAAAGTTACAACTGTAAAAACTATACCAACCTAACATTATCTGCGTCTGTAACCTAACAAACTTCAGTTTTTTCACATAAATAATAAGTTAGGTATACTTTACGCTTACATTTTACAAACGCCGTCACCTTTCCAAGAATAGATATTCGGTAGGTGAAACACGTCGCTACCGAAAACAATGGTCGCGCCCATAACCGGGATAACTGAGCCATTGATCTTACTAACATATAGAAAAAAAACGAAGGATTTACTGATTTACTGATTATACGAGTATAGATATTTACTGATAGTGCTTAATCTAGGAAAGTCCAGTTATTAAAACCTGAGAGATATACCCTTTACATTTCCATGACTCTGTATTTTCTATATTGTCGTGTATTGGTACATCTTCCTTTAATAAAAGTCCGGCAAAGACGTCACACCCGACATATGTCGCCGCGGATTATATTGAATCATTGCGGGCGGTCGAATGGACCCTCCATTTTGCCGCTTATCACACATTGCATTATATTTGCAGCAACCAATTCCGTCGGAACCGATTCGTTTTGTACACTTACGACATCCAATTCCATATCACGAATTTTATAACTTACAAAGATTACAAACGAAACTTACAACGTTTTCGTTACAAATTCGAATGTCATTTCGATTTCCCAAATTGCGCAAGATATGTATGTTTAACGTATTAAAGTTATTTTAAATATCAAGCCAGTTAGTGAACCTGACTCGGTCTGAAGATGCGATTTTATCGATGCATTTTACATACTTATATACCTTTCACATAATAATAATTAAGCTCAAAAACAGCACGTCTCTAAATCATACATTAGTAACTAAAGTTGCATTAAATATTCTTAAATAATACATCATTAGGCGGCTGAATGACGAATCAATCAAAATCTTTTAGATTCTTTTAGGTAGTTAATTAAACTGATTGAATAATGACATAATTAAGAAATTGTGGACTGTTTTATCTGATTCCGTGACGAAACGCAGTTAGATCATTTGATTGTGGGGCGTTGTACAATTACGATGTCAAAAACGTACATTTTTAGTGTAACTTTAAAGTACAACACGTCACTGAGGTTACATAGCTGCTGCAATAAAACGAGACATAAACTCTGCGAAACAAAGAGATGCATTCATCTCCGCCCCCCTAAATTATGATATTCAGCTCCATAAACGTTGACGCAGTGCCTGGCATGCACATGTAGGGTATTTGGGGTTACTACCTAAGCTGTTATGCGCACTACTACCGTAACACCACTATGTTTCTAAATTAAATGACCTTATGTATTCGTTTCTACATTCTACTATTACTTTTTCGTCATATATAAACACTCAAGTCACTCAATAAGACTTGGAGGAGATTGTGGATATCCACATATCCACATATCATCCATATTTCACGACTCAGAGTAGCCAAATAGGCTTCCGCAACTTACTTTTGGCCTATCCGGGAAATAGAACGTAACCAGATTGTCATAATATTATGAATAATTTTTGCCTTAGTCACTTCTTAGGACACCTTCGGAAAGAAATGAGATAGCTGATTCTTAAGCGACTATGACAAGGACGCTTTTATGTGTTACTTATACTAAACATCGAATCTATAGTACTCGATGACGTCATTTTTTTCAATATGTTTTTAGTTGAAGTTGAATGACGTAGTTATTAAAGTTTTGGAATTCAATTTATAATTAAGACTACAGATTCATCGCCATGTTTGAATCGTATATTGTAGTTAAAAAAATAACAAATTTTACAACTTAACTTGCCTCAGAATTTTGAGATTATTATTTTTTGTAGTCGTGCAAAGTTATTACGCATGGCGGCACGTTCTATCACAGAGTGCATCGTTGCATCCGTCTGCTAATGGCTACTTTCCGCTGCAAGATTGAAGATATTGCGCTTCTGAGAAACAAAGGTACATTGCACTTGCTGTTTTCGGCTTATATGTTAACGCTACATAAACAAAATTTAAAACAGAAATTACTTTTTAAGGGGAAAAGCTGAATATCAAAACCTATTACATTCACGGTACTTCTTTTTAGGTTCACTTTGATTTATTTATGCATACATCTTAAGGATTCTAACAAAGATACATATCGTAGTATATTCACCACATTAATTATAAACCTCTGTTTAAAATGATGTCTCTACGTCATGTACTAAAATTATACAATAATGTCTAGTTACTTTTAATTCCAATGCTTCGATCAAAGCACCAGACGCATTGGTTTAATTCTTGCGATCTCAATTTTCGGATCGTTTTTTTTTCTTTACGAAAATATTTAGCTACGTTTTTATGTAAGCAATCTATGAATAATGTATTACAATGGATATCATTTGAACAGGAAAATGAATTAATTTGTCAAAGTGGAAAAACAAGGGCGATCGCAAATCCACTCCTGTATTCATCCAAACCCCGTAAATATTTTATTGCTCCGTAAGAAAAAAAATACGCACACAAATTACGGGGAAATATTGGAAGCGTTTTTCAATCTTATTCCTTAAGTGGTACAAACGATAAAAATGAATTTAGCGCTTGCGGGCATTTATTGCTGAGATTTCTAGAGCTTTCTCAGTCGGAGGGTTTTCTATCCTACTCCATCGCTAATGGAGGCATTAGAAGGACTGGCTGCAAAAAGCGCGCAGCTGTTGTAAATAAAAACAAAATTGATAACCCAAAGCGATAAAAATCTATCTAGATATGAAATTAATAAATTTATGTTGTAAAAATATAAATAAGCAACTGCATAAAATAGATTTAAATAATAAAGCATTTTAAAAATATGATGCACTCATGGTTTAGACTTATAAAGGTACTCAGATGGTTTGGTATACAATATGGAAGTACATATTACCAAATACCTAATTATGTAATGTAAACTTTTCAATAATACCATAACTTGTACAGTTTGTATAAAGGTAAAATAGGCATTTAATGTAGTAAACACATAATATTAAACTACATGGTTAAAGTTTTTTTATTCCCGACAATAGTATTCTTTATTTATTTTTTATGTTTGGGCTTAGTGCAGGCAAATAAACATGTTGATGAAAGCAAAGAATGTAGTTGTGGGTATCTAGATTCCGTTAGCACTTAATGCTCTGATTGTTCAAAGAAATTAAAAAAAATATATTTTACTAATGCGACTTACAAATAATGGAGAAATATTTCAGTTAAAATAAGTAAAATAATTCCTTTATGATGTTCCAGAGCTTCCAATTAGAATGACGACAAATTTACGTCGACAACTTATTTATTCCTAGCCGCCGAGTCTCATATGTTATACTTTTATAACACGATAACCAAAACTCATGAGTCGTGGGCGTTCCTAACGATATTTTATTATTATGGTTACGTAAATTATTGGTATGGGCTTTCATAATAAAAAAGACGATTGTATTCCTTTTTATTTAACGCATGTTGTAAGAAAACAAAGAGTTTATTATTAAATCTTACTTTGTTGTTGTTATATACTCGTACGAACAAACGAAATGTTACTTGAAATAATCTTCTATTACATTCAAAGGAACTCTTATGATCTGAGTTCGCCTTTAAACGTTTTAAAACTCTATGAAGAACTTTCACTCATATTTACTATGACAATAGTCAAAAAAAACATTGTTTCCGCTCAAGACATTAGAACTATAAGAAAATATTGTTAGGGTTAATTGATATTATACAAAGCATTATTCACATTATAGAAGTTGGCAGAGTTGAAAATTACAACATGACAAATCTCTTAACAAAGTACATTGAAAGCTGTTTTTAAAATATACGTCATTCAACAATGAATTATTCTTTTAGACGGAAAAACTAAACTTTTCATAGATATTGCAACTCGCTGGTAAATTTAAGAATTGAGGTTTATTATATTTTATTTCAAAATTGCGAAACAAAAAAAAACAAAACTAAATAAAAAAAAAATATTAATGAAGTTTCAATATGGATTAGTTATTTTCCGACAATGAATTTAACGAATGTGGCTAAGTTCCTACTTACATTTGTTGACGCTACTATAGTGTAGGTAAGTTGAGTCAATCAATGTAAATATTCAATATATTATATACACTGACTTCGAGCTCCTACGTTGAACAAATCACAATAAACCATTTGGGTGCATTATCAAATTGTTGAGTATAATATTATGTATATGTCACCTAAATCGCGAAATCTCACAATATTTTTTTGATTACATTTTAAACGATGATTTGATGGCTGGTTTCTATTTACTATATCTATACTTCATTAAATTTAATCTATTATTTTTTCATAATTGCAAAACACACTCTGGTTTCTTTGTAAGAAGTAAATACTAACTATTTTCGACACATCATTCAGATCAATTCCGATAATACAATCGAAATTGTAATTCAATCGTTGTATTTTGCAAGTCGAAGAAGATGGCTATTGTAAAATCTTCTAGAGCTATATTGCTGATCGCAGAGCATACTCTTCTAACGAACCTAAGGTTATTTGTTTCATCTTTTACCGATCTGTTTACGTGACCGCAACTTTTGATACAGATTCATGGGAACCTCTCGTAGACGACTCTCAATATATCGTTCTCAGTTGAAGACGTCTTGATAGAACTAAAATCTCTGGACGTGACTAAAGGACCGGGCCCAGATACCGTCTAGTATCTATCCTGTCTGCCTTGTCGAAGCTTTCGAGAAACTAGTACATGCATATTTGTATCATTTTGTTCATACTCACATGATGCAAGAATAACATGGATTCGTACAACGAAGATCAACTTTCACCAACCAGTTCCCAGCTACATAATATTTATTTGAACAAATGGATAATCGAATGTGAAACTATTAAGTGTACACTCATTTTCATAAAGCTTTCGACGAGGTACATCATGAACCTGCTACACTAAACTGCTTATAACGGTATCAAGGGCAATTTTTAGCACTGAAGTGCAACATACGTTACCAATAGCCTCCTATTGGTTACAAAAAGTTATCCTTAATGACTATCAACTCGTCACATTTCCAGCTTTCTTTGCCGTGCTGCAGGTGTCCGTTATATATTAACGAATGTTTTATACACGCAAAATTTTTGGTACATATCGACGACCTTAAAATTTATGTTTAAATTCATAGTCTACAAGACTATCACACTTTACAATAAGACCTTAATATGCATTTTGTTAACTGTGCTAACAATAAACTATAGCTTGGCATTTTTAAATGTTACACTATAACTCTTGCTTCAAGGCGTAATTTTCTAGGTTCTATAACTCTTTATGGATTATGGTAACCACAGGATTGACTGTATAGATCTTATTGGTGAATTGAAATATCGAGTACTTTTGCCCCGGGCCTTACAGAGCGAGACGCGCCTTCACCGCTTCTTTGACACTTGTCTCTGGCTGGTGTGCGAGCGCCTTTAAAGCGTCTGAGCCAGTTATATATTGTAATGCTCAGTAATATAGACATATTTGTTACCTCATCAGTGAAATACAAGAAATTAGTAACTGCTTTATTAAGTAACTAAATTTATTGACTAAAAAAAAAGTTAAATTTAACTGATTCTTACAATTTTATAAAATATTTTTATTTGTATTTAGGTATCTCTACAAATATTTCGCAATGGTGTACTCATCGATATGATACATAGGCATTATATATTATATAGGATTTTTCACGTTGGTCATGTTGTAAATAATGAGGATATACGATTAACATTAAAATATAATTATTTCCAGGTGTGTTGCGGGTAAGGCTCGGGCGCGGCATCCACGCGGTCGACCTTACTAACAGGTGAGGCGGCGACGCCACACAGAACATGATACTAAGGTTTGAATTTTGATCTTTATTTTAACTGCAATAAAATTCATTTTTTCTATTTCGCATTGCTATGATCCTTTCTTCAATTGACGCTTTCACTTATTGATTGGCTGTAATAGTTTATACCTACTTCTTTTTAATTAACCTATACATTTTCTCATTTAATGCATCTTCATATACAAAGACAACAATGTTGTTTATTAAGAAGATAAAGTAAAAGATAAGACGCTTGAATACATAATTAAGAATGTATTAATTAATTATACTGATTATTACATTTGATTTTATTACGAATATCAAATAGTTAGTTCAGGTGGAAATATTACATACTGCCTTTGGTAGTGATACTAACCTCATACTAATAATATAGAATAGCTTTAAGTGACTTATTTTTCTTCATCAGTTTATAAAAGTTAGGATATGGGCTTTCAGAATCCCCACGCATGGCAGGTGGTTTGGCGATTACAGTATAAGTTAACTCGTATCTTAGACGCTGCTGCCGTTCGTCGGTGTATGTCGCTCTGACTTTTGGTGCGATGTTTAATTCATCATCTGTCCGACACTATGAGATTTTCATGGTTTTTCCCTTAGTGGACTCTTACAATAATATTCTTATTAAAAACATGTAACGCAATTTTCTTGTTATTTATATAACTACGTACCAACTATAGATGCTTGCAACCCTCAATCTTTTTGCTGGGAGATAGATCGTTACTGCTGGAGAACCTCGTCGCTGGGTTTTCTTCCGGTGATAGCCATAAGATTTTAAGAGTATTTTCCTTAAGACGAGTTTTACGATTCTCGCGGGAAGAAAAGCAGACGGTGGTAGACTCTTAATTAGTTATCTCACGAGCATTCTGAGGTGTCACTTACATAAAATTGACTTCGCTATTGCTACTTGTAGATGACGCTTTGATTGAATACGTTCCATATCTGAAGATATCATCATACGTACACGAGTTTTTCCATAAATTGATACAGTTAACGAGCTTGTCGCGTATTGCGTTTTAGGCTTAAACATTTCATGTTTTACGCGAGTGCACGTAAAACTAAATATAAACTTTTTTATAACAAGTGGAATATTTTTGGCGTCGTAACAGAGTACTGTGCGGTGTTCTCTTGAAAACATGTCGAGTGCTGAGTTTATTCAGGGAGGTAGGAGGTAGGTAGATGACATGTTTACGTTGTAGCCGCATGTTTAATGTGCACTTACATAAATTCTTTTGCAAGTTCGAATTCTTGTAAGGCACTACCCGGTGGCCAATTATCGCAACAGACTATGGATACATGGTTTTGATATTTGCTCAAAATTGGTGTGCGAGTTTGCGGCTAAAGAGTGTTGTAGCAAGTAAAATGTGTATTAAATTTATTGACTGGGGATGGAAATATTAATTTAAACTCAGGTTGATCATTTTTCATGTCATCACAGAAGTACAAAGCACTTATAAATCACAGACTGTAGAAAACGTAATTAAAAAGAATTTTTTTATTACATTAGAATAAACGGTGTATGATTTTTATTTATTTTTTATTTTAGACCATTTAGATTATGAGCTATTAAGACCTTATTAGTCGTAAATAAATCATGGATTAAAAAAATTATATTCGAATTTTAACTCAAACATTTGTATTCGCCGACCCGTCATATTAATGTCATGCTCTAATTTATATTATAGCAAAAAAGACCATGCAACATTGTTCCGATCATAGCGTCCATGATGACGGTTTAATGTATCTCCTACATCCTTGAAGGATTAAGAAATAAATACCGCGGCTTACCTTTTGCGAATTTTGTTTCTTCATTTTATCCAAAGAATGCTGTTTAAAGTGACGAGCAGTTTTAGTAATGAAAAGTCATCTGAATTATTAATGATAAAATTATTTAAAAATCAGAAAAGTTGTTAATATATTGAGTTATCAAAATAAATTTATTAAACGTTAAAATAATACAGTGGCAATATACAGCGCTGCAATCACAGGTGTGGCATTTACGCTCGCGCCATTAGTTCACAATATTTTCAAAGAGATTAAATTTCTGTTATATACTACAATGTCTTTGAATATTATCCATTTTTGCTTTTAAGTTTTGTCTTTTTATCTTGATACGCTTGAAAGCTGCTCAGCGATGTGAATTATGGAAGTATTATTTGAAAAGCGTAGGTATTTTCACTCGCTTTGTGTTTTATTGAGGCTCACTGCTTCACCGCCTTTACAATTTCTATCCATTGTGCTTGAACTTAACATGTGCGAGATGATAAAATAATCCACGAGGTTAATACCTACTAAAAGCAGTCTAGTATTTTAGGTGTGTTTACTTAATGAGTCTGAAGGTTTTTTGGTAAAATAATAGTACAAGTAGTTCCAAATTTATGTGCTGAATTTACCAACTGGTTGGCAGTGAAGAGAAGGCGAAAACCTTCATATGTTAAAAAAAAAATCGAGCTCATGTGAAGTCCGCCACAACGTATTAGAGCATTGGGGCAGACGCTTTCCAGCAAGAGCCTCAAAACCCACTAAATATAGGTGGAGTTATTTGTCCAGAAGTGGGACATTTATAGGCTGTTACTTTACTATGATATGGACATTAATAAAATATCGAACTTTATTTATTTTTACTCAAAAATACTGGACCTATGGGAAAAGGTTTACACTATTTGAAAGCGTATGTCTCAAAATAATAACGCTCTTGCTTTTAGTCCCGGAAAATACCGGGATCGACCGGAACGGGATTAATACCATAATAAGTGGCCGAAATAGGCTCATACACAAAATCCACAGAAAGATTTAAATGATTCATTCACTGTTCAAGAGTTTATGAATAATTAACGTGTCTATTTATTAAGAAACAAGATTATAAATAAAACTTTTCCGTACTCATAGATTATACGCCGATGAAATCGCAGACTAAAGCTAGTATCTAACATTATTAAAACATTAATAGGTTGTCGGTTAATTACATTTTCTAGTTATGATAGATCTAGAATTATTCCGACATTTGATTTGTTAACGGAGCTATATAACTTTCCTTCATATTTAGTAGTTTTCCGGTGGAAATTTCTTCGTCGCAAGTAACCATTTCAAGAAAAAGCAACGTAGAAACGCCGTAGACATTTTAATTCATCGATCGAGCCTTATATCAGAGCAACGATCAATTCCGGGCCAAGCGGCGAATCACAATTTGTGTCCTTGACGATAACATCGGGCCTGTTGGAGCGAATCGAATACTAAGTGATTGGGACCACCGGCCGATCGATGACCAAATGTGTGAATATGGATGCAGTGTTATAAGTACCTTCTTAGTGAGGGCATGGGAGCGGATAGTGTCGATACACTATCCGTTCCCATGCCTGCCAATGAATTAATATGGTATTTTAATCTGTTACGGACAACAAGTTACGGATCTAATTTGCGTACCATTTTTGTAACTTTTAAAGCTTTTGCTTTAGATTTGTATATTAAGGCAGACAAAATGTTACGTCTAAACGCTTTTATTTTGTTTATTATGCCTTAACGTCTCATAACAACACAATTTCGATTGTTCCAACAAGTGATGAGCTTAGATTTATATAAAAGTGTTAATTAAAAATTTGACTATATTTAACAATTAAATTTTGGTTTTTGAAATACTTCTTGGTTATTTTAAAAAACTTTACGCGGCAAAACCTTTTCTTGTAACTTCTGAAAATAAAATTTGTAATACATGATATTCATATTACCTATTATATTTACCTAATATCATAAATTGGAGGACGTTGTTCGATACTTGTATTTTTTGTTCATCTCATTGTTGTTATAATACTAATATTTGGTAATAATAATTGGTATATATAATAATAATAAATAATAATTGGTTGTCATTATAATACGCTACCCATAAATAAAAGCATCACATTAAAATAGGCATGTTGTCGCTACGTAACGTAAGGGAGTTGCAGAACGTCGAAGAACACTCTTTTCCGTCGTAAGAGTTGAACCCAAGGCCTAAGAATCAGTTACAGTTACTCTCATAACTGAGTCAAACGAAACATTTTATTTATAAGAAACTTAAATTTTACTTAAGGAATACCTATTATGAAATCCAAATAACAGAGTGTTCAAAGTGTTTGGCAACATAGCTGTTATGATATATTCCTGTTTAGTTCATGACTATATGTTCTTCAGTTCTTCAGTTGAAGTTTATACTGACTTACTCTAAGCGATGTATGGCAATAAATGATGTGGCATTAATAATAGATCCTAAGATGGACCCCGACAATGGGCCGGCCGGACAATCGCAGCCGAGTCGTCGCTCAGTCGCAGTTAGAATTGCAAATGAATCGGCCGTTTGCTCTCGCGTCGTAAACCCTGGGATATGATCCAGTCAGTTTTCGCGCCATTAAACTCTCGGACTTACTCCCACTCCCTATCACAATTACTGTAAATATGTCTTTATGTCGCGTAAACAAATCGATCCGCACGCCATTTTATTATGTACATGCGAACTACAGTTCTATATCTATACGTATATTAACTTCTTAAAATAAGACGAGCTAGACAAGAATTTAGATATGTCAGCATTTTGTACTATGGCAATGTTAAATATGTCTGTATTACGATAACAGCCAGTAAATAGTTCACAGCAAAACATAGGTCTGACCAGTAAGGATTGCCCGTACTCGCCACGGTCGGCAAGCGGATTGGCGACAGTGCCAGTACCACCGTAGCAACGTCAAGTTGCGATTGCAGGCAGCAGCCTGTCATCGGCCTCCGTAATGTTGATCTGATATTACGATTGTTATCCCGCCTTCGACTGAATCCCTTCCGATTTTAAAGGCTTTTCTCTCAGTTGCCTCTTAGGACACGCACAGCAGAAATGGAGCGGCAGATTATTACGACGATAGATACGATTAAATTATTACACACGGGACGCATGGCACAATAAATACGTCTGCTTTGGTTCTTTTATATTTGGCTATATGGTATTAATAAACCGCTCTATTTAAAATTTAATGTTGTTGTATATATAAGCAAACTAGCGTAGATAAGGGTTGATGAAGATTACAGATTTCTATTTAGCACGACTGAGCGCAGCCATAATGCTTCCGTAATCCACTTTTCGCCTATAGCCTGAAGATAGAATGTAACGGATGGCGAGCCTCGTCGCCGGGCTTGCTTCTGGAGTTTCCATGAATATAAGTCGCATGATACCCAAATAAAGACTACTGGTTTTAAAAGGTTATCTTCGAAAACTGTTTAGTGCGTTTTAATAAAGTATTTTTTTATTTTATTTCAGTAATAGTTTAAAAACCATTACGATATTGCAATAATCATATGTATTGTGGTACTTACAAAAATAATGTCTATTAATTTGTAGGCGGGTTAATTAGTTAAGATAGTATTCATTTATTACATGCAGATGTAATATATGTTATATTAAAAGTTTGTCAGAATATATTGTAATATTCTAGTTATTATTGGGGAGTAACGCTACTAAAGTCTGTCAAATAAGAAGCATTTGTCCAGCACTGGGATATTCACAGGGTTTTTTGTTTACTTTTAAATGAAGAAATTCACCAAATCAAATAATTCTACACATTCAAATACACTTTGGATAGTAATTCGTATGTGCTACGGAGAGTTGTACAATACACCCACAAGTAAAGTTCATGGTTTTAAATTAATTCAACCAAAGTTTAAGCACAGTTTGATGTCTTACAGATATAATATTAATATAAATTAAAAAGGAAGAAAACTATAATATATATAGTTTTTATAGTATTCTAAAGGAGTTTAGCAACCGTGGGAGAGATGCTTTATTAAACACATACTTGTCACGAAGATAACACAACCACAACAAGATTAGAACGAGTGTTCGAATTCGATTTGTCACCAGGACTGTTGATATACATCAACCGCCAGTGAAAAATGACCTACAACTTTTTCTCTTTACATATTAAAATTTTCTTAATACGAGTGCTACATATGTAAGGGTAGATCTAATTAAAGTGGTGCAAGTAGACGCCAGGCCGCGGCTTGTGCATGGAGATTGAGTCGTAAATGTCGACTCGAGTACTCTGCTCTATCGCTTCACCGTTCTATTTACTCACACAGAACTAAAAAGAAACAAAAAAGTTAACGAAATACCCGGATTACGATTCCCGATAGGAGTTCCAAGTTGGAATGGATATAAACTTAAGCGAACGTCGACTAAGTTCCGTCTGATACGACTCAAGTTTGCTAAGTTCTGCAAACTCATTCTGCTATGTACCTACTCTATTCTTGTAACTTAGTTTATAGATCCCTTAAGAACTCTTAATGTTTTTGTGTGTAGAAATATACAACAATATATACTTAATATCTAAAGTCTGCAGACGAAAATAGCATTGTTTTATTTGAATTAAATTTTTGCTATTGGTTACATTTCTTAAATCTTTTTAATTCCAAAATTGAAAGTAGTAACATACTACTTTTTATTTAATGGATATTATAATTTTAAATCATACCTGTATGTCCGTAAGACAAAAACTTACGATTATTTACGATAATAATCTGATATATATGAATTTTTAGCATTATTTCACAATAGGGTCCTATTGTACGTGCCCTGTGATTACTAGTAATTTATTATCTATTTTTGAAAGTATAGGTGTTGCGATAGTATATTTACAAAGAATATTCAAGTAACGTAAAGAAACCTTGTGCGTCCTGTAAACTGAGAAAACTTTCAAATCAATCACTACCGAATCACCGCAACTTACGTAATTGTTACATAACACAAAACAGAATTTACGACCGCCGACACGTCCCCGTGAAGGCAGCGATCGTTAAGTAAAAAATGCCTGTAAACATGTTTTTTTCGCGTTCGAATATAAGTGGGCCGGTGCGTTCCACACCCCCCAATAGCTGGCAAGAAAAAACCGTGGCATTCGGCGCAAATCACCTATTTTATGTAAACTTCGTGACTATGCGCCGTATCAAATGACTTAGAAAGGATTTATTTATATTCGTATGGAGCGGAGTGAGGGTAGGGAATAAAACAGTGGAACTTTTGTCAATGGAATGGCGGTGGGTGGAGCGGCCGCGGTTAAAATAAACCTAGTATCGCGCACACTGCAGACATTAACGGGCATCGATGATTTAAACGAAGTTTCAGTAGCTTGTTAGTCATGTCATTCAACAGCTGAGATATTATTTTAAACACCCTCCTCTGTTGAGACTCTGTTTTAAAAATTACTCGGTTCCTTCTATTGCACATTTCTATCAGATGATGATGAGAACAGACGTTCTTATCAATAGTTAGTTCCAAAAAGTATTTCTGATTATATCTCGCGGTCATAAAGCTAGGAAATACTGATCTTAATTGTTCATCTCACTTAATTACAAAGTATAAACTAAAGTTAAAGAGAAAAAATCTTATAATTTCTTTGTTATAAATATAGGCGTTAATTACAATAATATATTACAGGGTTACGTGGACAAATTCTTGCGTAGACTCTTTAACTATTTGATCTGATAACCTTGATTCTTGACATTATTTGGCCTCTATTGGTTGAGTTGGAATTTATGTAAAATAGTTATATGAAATATGTTATGTACATTTATAATTTGTTTGCAGATTACCGTGCCCGTTCACACAGACGTCGCTAGCAAGTTTAAGACAAGGTGAATATAATTATTGAACTACTATTAAAATTCAATTGCTATTTAAGACAAAGACATCAGGAAAATCTTTTTAATAATTGTTCATGTCGATGATGTTGTCGATATTTTTTCCTAGATGATTTTGATCACAGCGAGAACTCTAAGTTACTATCGGCAGTTGTCAACTGCGCAGTAGATATTGTCAGTGCAAACACAGACACACACTTCTGCGTTAAGAACAGAGAAAGGATCAAATTCAGTGTCACAGATACGAGACCCAACACAAACAGACCCGAAAACCAGTAATTTGCGTGTTGCACATATATTGGCACCGGCTGAAATTCGAACCCAGGACCGATGGCTCACCAGTGAGGTATGCAAACCATTACGCATAACATGAACATCACACATAATATACTACTGGCAGTACTCTGTGATTAAGTAACAACAGGTTTCTATTATATTTTAACTATTCGTTATCGTAGATAGAATTTAAGTTAAATAGAAACTTAGTATTAGTATGCAGTTGCAGTCAAATGCTTATCACGTAAGAAAAACCGTCGATGAATTAAGTCTACAAATCGGACATAAAAATAATTCAAAACATTAAACTATGTATAAGATTACTTATTTTAATTTAAGATCTGGAAGATTTACATAATATCCTCGAGAACATGTCATTTAATGGTCCATGGCATTTTATTTTCATTATTAATTTTATTTTCATCATTACCGCCCTCTAAGCAGTCCAATGCAGGGCATGGGTCTCTTTCAAGTTGAGATTAGATGTTTTCAGTACCAGTTTCATTAGAATAAATAGGTACTTGATGTCTTAACTTCTTTGACATGCATTAAAAGAAATACTTACTAAAACACTTTTTAAAAAGCAACAATAAGTTGATAGTAAACAAGATCGGTTCTTATCCTGGTGTTAACCAAGAAAATAAATAACAATAAAATTTAGAATGTTACTTTAATTAAAGCCTTTAAATACACCGTCAGACATAATGAGGGTTGAGCCCAACGAGCAAACTCCTTATAAGTGATTATTAAGAATCGATAACATATATCAAGTGGACCGGTATCTTACAGAATCAGGTTACGTTTATATACTACTGCATAAATATATTTTGTACGAGCGTAAGTTCAGAGAAAGTATGGTTGTCGGATATCGACCATTAAGACTTTTTAACTAATCTACAACGTGCAAGCGATAAATCTTTTTGTATGAGATTTTAATTATGACAAAATAAACTAAAATTACATTGAATAGAAAAAAAAAATTACAGTAAATGTTTCGTTTAGTTCTTGACAGGGATTATTCTAATCATTATTAATTATCTTAATATCGGATTCTCATAAGTCAGAATATAGAAGACAGAAATGGTACAGTTGTTATTACTATTTAGTAGGTGTTAGGCTCCTTCTCCCTATAGGAGCCGCCTGGGAAGGCATCACTTTCTAACCTATTTCTGGGCAAACTGACCTAATATAATTACAGGGCTTCAGGCATTACATCTTAGTCCTTAGGGTAAAAACGCATCTCTATCCTACTTCGATTGGAGTTGTATGCAAGCTCCAATGGACTACAGTAACTACTTACTAAACTTACTAAAAAACAATTTAAATGAAACTAATAATCCGTTCGCATGTACTGTAATAAAGTTTCTATTGTTGCAACACTGCAAGAATTATACAACTTTCATGCTTTTCTTCAATATTGTTTATAGTAATTAGGATGTATATCATTAATATGATAGTTAGCCTTTAGATAGTTCCAGTCAAGTTTTAAAAAATATTACTCGAACTATTTTTTGTAATCTCTGAAAACACATTAAGTACGAATTTTGCATTAACTAAAAACCGTTATTAATATTTTACTTTTGATAAGCATTTCGATTGACGTAACGATTGATGCACATAAACGTATTGACAGTAAATGTTATGTCCAATGGATGTTTGTTGTCACAGGGCATGGCCCTCAGTAAAGTAGAAAAGGAGCTATTGATAAATATTTTGTATGTAGAGCTCTGTATTAAAATGTAGAGTTCCTAACACTACTTAATTCGTTAGACTACTAAAACAACTCTCTTTGTTTACTAAGTTAAATAATATTAACATTTTTCACCCATTCAGTGTATATATGCATTCAAAAATATTGGAAAATACAGACCGTCAACAGTATCAGAAATGTATGAAGATGTGTAATCCTTAATCATCGAATGTTTTTATTTAATACAAAGAAACAGACAGATCTTTCCACATGTTATATGCTCTTGGTGTCATAGTTAATATATTTTATTTCTTAAAATGGCTACAGAAAAGAGTATTAAGAAAATAAAGTGAAACTCGTACTAGTAACGCAGCCTTAACGACAGACGTACAACAAAAGAGCTTTTACAATCACTTTTTACAATTTTCGTAATCCATACTAATGTATGCCACTATCCAAATACGCTCGAGTATTATTTAAAGTAATATCTGAGCTTATTTAGTATATAACTATCCAGCTATCACATAAATATTCATAATATTATGTATACACAACAGCAGTCCCGCTTCATCGATCGTTTGCGCAACTCCCGCGCACATGTCTGCGATAAGAAAGCATACTTTTATTTACGTGCGCGATGTATAGCCGACCATTGGCCTGGAGAGTTTCCTAACGTAAATATTTATAGACGGGCCCGGTTCAGGCGCACACTTGTTCCTGTGTTTGTTTGTGTCATTCAACGCTAGCCTCGCTGCTGCTTATTTGTGCTCTGTAGGATTGAAGATAATGTTATGTTACTTTCTCCTCAGATTAACACGGTTTCTTTATTTTCTGTCGTTTGAAACTGATCTGGTGACTTCTACGTTTGATTGTCATACAATAGGATAATACCACGAGTAATCGCGGAAAAACAATATTTTTCTGTTAGCAAAAATTATGACGCAAAAATTTTATTTTTTGTTTTTGTTTATCATATCTACGATAAAAAGAATCCACAAATTTCAAAGCTATTAATGCTCAAATGCGGCGATTACATAAAAATACTGAGATTAACTTTAGATAAACAATTTTTTATAAAATTACCTATACAGAATTTAAATACTGCTCAATATTTTTGAAACACCCATTTGACATTTCCTACATAATCCTCGTTATTAATTTCGTTAACACGTCCATAGCTCGCAAATTTATTGCTTACAAATTCCAACATCCATTGTCGTTCGATAATTACTCGAACACAATTCTACAGCGAAGGGTGGGAAATTAGCTTTTTGTGCGATGATCGCATATTTTATTTCGACAATTTGGTTTCAATTACCATAATGCCCGTATAAAGCTTTCAGCCAACTTGTTAACACGAATGTTAGCATTACTTAGCGCGTTATATGTTTTTTCTTTTGTTATCCTGATACGTTTTATAGCCGTGTCTTGAGTAAACAGAACATGTCGTTGTATAGGTGTAAAATATTGTAAGTAGATTTATCGGTTGTACGTCGCATTGTTCCCTTTGACTCGTGGAGCGTATGAAAGAAGGGGCGTCGCAAACTTCTCGGGGTTGTCTTACTGAATGATTAGAACTCGTGATTTTTTTACGGGGCGAAAGAGGTACTTTTTATTGTCAGAGACAATGATATTACGTGAATGTACTACGAAATATCGTTAGTTATAGATATGTACATTTTTGTCATAATTATTTAAAATTCGAATTTCTGAAATAAAAAATGTGTCACTAGGCCGCGACCTTACCATTGACATAGAATTATATAATCTACATATTACCTAGGATTATTTGTGGTGAAATTAACAGACGATAAAATTAAGTTTATACTCACAATAAAACGTGAGTGAGTTGCCGTCATAAAGTCTCGCGTTTTTTATTGGTGGCAACTCGGCGATGGTCGAGTGACGCTTGCAGTTTGGTTAAACGGCAGTTTATGGCTATTTTGCCTCCATTAATCGCTTTACTACGCACCCGCGCCTCCGCGCTACAACGAGCCCCTTCCACCCACCCTTCTCTCGCAGTGTCAGAAAGACTTACAAATTGTTTAATTATATATTTTTTTAATAAATTAGTCATGTATTTTTAAATGTGTATAATATACAAACTATTTTAATTTTTTTAATAAAATCACAACAGTGATTATCAAATATTTTAAATTGAATATACCTAAATGAAAACACAAACTCAATGTGGTGGTATAGGATAATATGTATGAATGTTGAGTGTTTTCTGAAAAATACTAAACGCAAAGCTTTGTGTAAGAAAAGCGTTCGCCGAGTTTTAGTTGATTCCTGTAAAGTATCATCGGAGCAATGTGCGGTGCGGCAGGCGGCGGGCGGCGGGGCGGGGCGCCTCCGCCCGTCGCTAGATGGCGTCGCGCCTCGCGCCTGTGTGCCGCCGCGTTGCACCGCGCGCCGCCACTCCGCGCTCAACCGCGCCGCCGATCGCGCGCTTCGTGCTACAATTGTATCGTTGCCGCGAACCTTACTCTCGACACTTCGTACCATAGCAACTACGTCCGCGTAAACTACTTTTGACTAGTGACAAACTTTACTCTCCGCCCGACCTTTTATGATTCACATTATAATAAATAAATTTAACGCGCAACTCTACCAGTAGTGACTTTACTTTAAATTTATTCGAGGTGAAAACCGAGGACTCGCTAGCGACCGCCCGTCGCCCGTTCCGTTGAATCTCCACGTTCCGGGTCCGCTGCCTAGATTTGCCTTCTGAGCGCTGGCTAAATCGGGAATCGCGTTTTGACTTTCATGTGCCGCTGCTGCGTGCGGGACGCGTGTGCGCGCGGTGCGATGTGCCCGCGGCGCGCGTGAACCGGCCGTCGACGCTCCTGCTCCCCCGTGGCTTGCCCGGCCGCCACCCTGTACCCTGACAACCATGTCGGGGGCCTCGGCGCGCCCTGTGACGCGTCGGCCGCGTCGCCAGCGCCCGCCTCCGGCCACTCCGCCGGGCCGGCCTGGTGGAGCATGATGAACGGCGTCGGCGGCGCGCTGTATGAGGAGGCGCACGCGTCGCCACCGGGTGGCTCACCACCGGCCGCTCCGGCTGCCGCACCGCCCTCCGCCTCCAGCGCGTCGCCAGCTTCGGTGGCCTCTAACCCGCCGCAGCCTCTACACATACCAGCCAAGCGCTACGACCCCGAGCCGGGCGTCATACGCCACGCGCAGCAGCCCTGGGGCTATCCGCCAGATGCGTCAGCCACCTTTGAGCATCAGTACCCGACCGCGCCCACGTATTACAACCTGCCCGTCGAGCGGGAGCGCAAGTCGGCTCTACCTTTTTGGCCAGCTAGTGGTGGCGAGTACAAGCCATATGCTGATGGAGGATGCCACCAGGGATTCTCGCAACCCTGCTGGAACTACCCATACGGTGCTCCACGCGGGGATCAACCACTGCCGTACGTTGGTGGAGAAGAACGGCGTACTGTGGTCTCCGAGGCGTCCGGTTTTTCGCACGACGCTTATGGTCTCCGGAACTACGCGCCTGAATCAGTATCCAGCGGACCTTATCCACCTCCGAGTGGTCTCCCCGGTTAGTATACTTATATTTCAATGCTAAGTTCGTTCCTCAAACCCGACCCTCACGATTTGAACGTCCGGTCGCAACAGCACTGTTTGTAATCTCTAAACTTATCGCTGGCATAACAATTGCAGCAAAACAATTTCAAAAATTTGTAAACATGTAGCTGTATAAGTTTTATGAAGTGGAGGGGTTCGAGGACAGTTGTTTTTGGACTTAACGTGTAACATTTTTTGAAATTTCAGTTAACGAATATGAGTATATTTTGTATTTTATGTTATTTTTTAAGTTATTATCAACCTTGACTATAGTAGACTTGACGATGGTAGTTCGCTGTTATCCGCTAGATGGCGTTGAAGCAGCGCACACAGCTTCGCAGCTCTTGTATGTGTGGGTGACGCACACAGCCACGCAGCCTTCACTGAGCCGAGCCAGTGAGGGTGTTATTATCAGTAACAAGATTCGTACACAGGCATACGAGAAAATTCATTTCTTTAAGACAAAACTTGTTTTCGTTGGTTATTCAAGCAGCCATTTCAATGTTTTGCTAATCAGATTTACTATCAGTATGAAATTTGATGCGTAGACTGTGACATTTTTAATGACGGAGTACTTAGCTTATGAGTTTAATTTAAAAAAAAATGTATATAAAAAAATCGCTACGTCTATGAATTTCGATTATTTATATTTAATATAGACTAGATAGTAAGTAAAAATAAATGATGAGCAAAAGCCTCTTCTTAATATTTGGAGGGTTTTGAAACCGTGAAGGTTTGTGGGCTTCTTATGTCGTAGAAACAATATTTATATTATTTCTCAGGCATGCAGGTTTTCTCACAAAATTTTCCTACACCGTCAAATACATGTAAAATACATTGTAAATTCAGCGCGTGAGATTGTTATTTAGAATTTTGAGAGGTTTTAGAGTTGCTCACAACGGAGATCCAACTCAATATTTTGTGTATACATAAATATATAAAAAAAAATTAAGACACCTTTTTATTGATGCAGACTAAAATTAATGTTTGCCTTGGTCGCAATTATGTCCATATATACCTTAATATTTCTCCAAAACCTTTCGTTAGTACCTAAAAATCAAAAATGCATTGTTCGTCTACGGAACGTAAACAAACCTCGTACTGACCTTCCTGTTTAATCTCCCAAAGCTTCCCCTTACAAGCGAGACAACGCTCCAATCATAACATTTTCCCACAGACCACCATAAATCTGATGAATGAACAAAACACGTGCTACAAATGTTTTAAAAAAGAACCGTAAGCACCGTTTTATATGCAATGTAAAAAGGCACTACACAACCGACAATAAATTAAAGTTTACGTAAAATTAAGCGCTAATAAAAATGTATAACTAATAAATAAACACGATACCTGAGCATTAAGACAATAAACTGATCTCTCAGTAGTGGCAATAAACCAAATATTGCCACAATAAACACATTATAGGCTGATGAGACGATAAAAAAGCTAGAGGAACGAGCGCGGGAGGCTAGCTCGGTGCATACGATTCAGTTGTAGATGTATATCACTTTTATGATATCGTAAAACCGCGGCGACGTCACAGTCATGCAATAATACTGGTTCCTTCCCCAAATCGCGCTAGTAAGTAGTAATTACGAAACTACAAGCGTCATGTCAATATGAGAGCAATAAAAACGCTCCATTCATAAAGCCGCGCCGCTAGTTCGCTTTCGATCGCCGTCTGACCATAAAGATGGGTTTATCGTGCTTCTGCTACGGCAAAGGTGTAACTTGACATAATTTTGCGTAAACGCTCAAGTAATGGCCCATTAAAAGAAAACAATTGTTGAAAAAGTTGTATTTATGGTCCGGATCAGGTTGACATTGACTTTCATTTGTGTATTTATAGCTTTATAACCGGTCAGATAACGGTCGCCATTAGGTGTGTGCTAATCATGATGCCTGTTTACATTATAATGTTTACACTCACGATATTTTGTATTGAATTTCTTACCGGACAATGGATTGCATTGGTTTTGTATGTTTAAGTAAAATTAAAACATTTAATATTAACAAAAAATACGAAATAATTGTCCCCTAAAAACAATCATAAAACATTATGCTCTTTTCATACACATGAACGTGCGATTTTCAACCGTATTTCAAAAGCGCTAAGAGAATTATAACTGTTGACGATTGGTAGAATAAATTTCCTCGTAGACTGGAGCAAGCCAGCGTACGGGTTGATACACGTTTTTATGGGCACAGACAACCGCACTTTTACTGCCACTGATCGCTACCTCTCTTCTTATAATTGACATCTTCGCTTGTCCTCATACGCTTTACGATATTTCTCATTTTAGTAGTAGGTATTTAATTTTTTTTAAGTGAGAAAATGTAGATTGTCTTTTGAAATATGGTGTTAACGTAAGCCACTAAATTTATTGCCGTCAAAATCGATCCTTACACCGTTCATATTCTTTCTTTTTTTTATTTAATCCATTTTAATTGTTAATACTCTATATGCCTCTATGTACGTACTTAGTTGGTAATTACACCATGAAGATTTGTAGCTTACTCAACTTCTTGTTGTTGGACTTAAAATATTAAATCAGAAACAAAACAAATGAACATCATGTTCAAGAAACCTCCGGACACAATAATTTCACTCGTAGCCCGAATGTCGCTCGTTCCAACTCACAAGTAATATTTGTTTGGCAAAGTTTCAGAACGAACAGTTCCCCGACTCGCACAAGCGCCGTTGTAGTATTGATGTATATATATTTGTTAGGAAAAGAAGCAATACGCTTATAACTTGCAATACTTATAATGTTTATCTCTTTATCTTAGGACAGGTAGTGTCAGGTAGGTTTCATAATATTTTGTAAGAACTTTATTGTTCGTTATTTAGATTTTGAGTTTTTAGAAATGCAATGAATTTAAGTAACAGGGAAAATTCAATTATTAGGAATTATTATTAATGTTTCACATTATTTTTATTATTTCATATTTTATAATCGTGGCCCGTTTAACTATTACTGACCTTCCATAGCGGACGATGCACACCTAAATATTCCTATCAATATATCCACCTCATGGGCATAAAATTAAAAAAAATAGTTATTCCTTTGAACTAATTTAGTCCTTTAAGAGTGATTATTTTTTGAAAGTCAAGACTTTCTTTGTTCAATTTAAGCTTGTTTAAAGCTCTTATGAACTTCACAATCTACACCTGTTCGCAAAACTTGGGCAAATATTGGACGACAAACATCCAAATTGTTTTAGGTACTATCTCAAAGAGCGAAGGCGGTTTGCGTCCTTTTTGAATTACAGTGTAATTTACAACATTATTAAGGTATTTGTTTGTATTTAATTTTGATCTAGTTCCTAAAAATCGTGTGTGTTTATTACTGAATTTGAAGATTCAGGAATCGTTCCCGAATGATGATGTGTGACAAACGGGCACGTCTTCGTTTGACTGTAAGTAGTCCTGCGCTGGACATATAGCTCGGTGATGTAGTGGCTAGGCGTTCGGATCCGGAGCTGCGGGTTCGATTCGCGCATAGGACAAGTATGGTTCACAAATAATAGATCCGTATGCAATGGATGTATGTTAACTGCCTCCGCGATGTAGGAGAAATTTCTACATTGGGAAATATGGTTTGATTTTAAAAAAAAAATTAAATGCGGGGCCTCTCTTAGTAGGAGGATTTGACATAATAGCCATACTTGTCAGGCGAGTTGGTGATCTCAGTACCAGACTCCTCACACCTCTGAAGCCTCGTAATCGGTAGATGTGTTTTCTCTGGTATTTTCTGAAATACTCAGTTCGCAATCTTACGAACGCTGTGAAATTTTCTTTGTCCACTCTTGCAAAACCCACAGGAAGAATCCTACTCTCGATATAGTGGAGGTAGTAGAGTATTTTATTGTTTATAGAATTGTAGATTCTCGTGTTTTCTAATCTACGCATTATATCTTACATTAAAAGACTTTAATACAAATCATTGTTTCTGAAACGAAACCACAAAGCAATGAGCAGTGTCAAAATAGTTTAGTAAGTTGCGGGTGAAACATAACTATTCGTCAAAGGCTTATCTTAAGCTTCGCTAGTAATTAACAAAGACCATGCGTGAGTGAGACTCGCGCCGATAGGGCGATCCATATCACCACGCCATCCTGTGTTTATCATCATGATGCTTAGTAAACCAGTAGATATAGATATAATAGTGAACGCACTTGTATTCAATATGAGTCCAACTTGTAATTTGTCCTTTTAATGTTAAAGTTCACCATTGTAATGGTCTCTTTATTCATTCTTAAAATAAACAACCAGAAATACCATGGAGAAGTATGTCCTGTAGATCATGGATCGCAAAAATTTGTATACTTTTTTTCAAACTTCGTAATTAAACATGTAATTGTAAAGTTCGATATCTAGTAATGGACAAACACAAATGAACAGTAAAACTAGACGTACAATAAAGTGATACCATAAGTTTTAATTTTTTGTACAATACCTACTCAAGAAATGACAATGAATGATTATTAAAAAAAAGGCAGTGTAAAGCAGTTAGTTTATTTACAAATTATTCAAGAGCATTTAAGTGGTGCGTAGTAAAAAATATCAAGCAATGTGAGGCAGTGAGTCGACTGTTGTGGTAGGGCAGTTTTATATACCCACCGCTCGCTTAGATACCGCTCTAATGGACGTAAATGTTCGCTTGAATGTGCCGTTCGGAGTGAGCAGGTGAATGTAGAGCCTACTGCGTTACACACTGTTCCCAAGTCTACTCAACAATCCTGTTTCATGAAGTGTTTGGTGCAAGTTTCATGTGCCACTAATTTGTTCCGAAATGTAATGCTATCTCACTGTAGATCTCTTAAGCCTAAATAACTATTCTGAGTGATGAGGATGACCAGTTCCGTAGACATTGATATCCCCTAGTTAACCTGCAGAAGATTATCGAGATTATTTTAATATTTGTAGTAACTAAGTCGTAATGTTATTGGCTTTTCCATGAAACCGCGAACAATGGACGGAATGGAATGCCCTGTATGGAAGATTTGTCTATTCATACCCACCATGTCATGGAGGCGGGTTGCTATGCACATTGCCGCTATCGTTGCACTAGTACCTCTGCTACTTACCTAATTTTCGGGATTTAAGTCTGGACTGCAATAATTTTTTGAAATTTCATACCATTTAAGAAACAAAAACTTAAGAACTAAATAAACGTCAAATAACATATCCTAACCTTTACATTAAAAGCTAAAAGATAAAAGTAAGACATTATATAATTAAAAACGCCGATGTAAAAAGTCCAAAAATAAAATCGGAGCGCTTGAGACAGTCCTACGTTTTAAACAAAGCGGCATCTATTTCGCAACGTTCGTTATACCATATGGGATAATAGGAAACGGTGCAGCGTTGCGATTGCGGATAATATCCAGGTGGTCGCAAACCTCGCATACAAAGTCAAGCTATGATCTCATCAAAAGGACCGCTCACATTAACCAACGATACTTGTTACATCTAACGCCTCGGTCTACGATTGTTCCTTTGAACTTCGCATAGAAATTGCTAGTTAACTGTGCGTTCTGTTATGCTTATCTACAGCGATTTGGGCTTCAAGGTTAATGTAATTAAAACGTATTGTTTGGCACGTTGTATTCTACTGCAGTATGTACCTCGGCTACTTACGGAAGAGTTAATACTATAGTTATTATGAAAAATACTATACTAAGATTATTAATTTTAAATAATATGCCAATAAAACATTTTATAAAGTTATTTACAATGAAAAATCTCCGGCATCGTATATTTAGATAACTCTATAGTGATTTCTTGTGTTGACGTGAACACTACACATTTGAAATGAAACCACTATTTACGGATTTTGTCGCGTTTAATTTTGTTTTATATTACCGATGTTTCTATTGCTCTACAGCAGCCGTGGTGACGGTCACGGGGGGGCCACGGTTGCAGTAAACTCTACAGTTATATATTTTTATGCATTAAAATTTTATTTTGATGGAATTATCAATATTTGTTTCATTTGTCCAGGTTCCCTCTCGATGTCAGTGGGCGTCGGAGTAGGCTGCGGATCCTCAAATCCTCTCGACTGGACTGGCCAGGTGACGGTGCGCAAAAAACGCAAACCTTACTCTAAGTTCCAAACCCTCGAACTTGAGAAAGAGTTCCTCTTCAACGCTTACGTGTCTAAACAGAAAAGATGGGAGCTGGCGAGGAATCTGAACCTCACCGAGAGACAAGTGAAGATATGGTTTCAGAACAGACGGATGAAGAATAAGAAGAATTCTCAACGACAAGCGGCCCAGGCGGCGCAGAATAACAACAATAATTCCAATGCGAATAATCACAATCATCATGGCGGCCACCACCACGCGCCACACCACGTGGCTCTGCACCACGCGCCGCCTTCGAAGCACCACCAGTGACCCGCGCCCTTCTCTGGGACATACCCAATTCACCACGGTATAGCCAGCTAAATAAGAGAAGGAGAGACAGAATTAGTGTTGTGTTTGATGTACTTAAAGGTTCGAGAGTATTTTTTCGTGTCCAGTGTCATGGAGTGAACGTTACTGTGCCGCTTCGTAAGTAAAGACCTCGAGTCCCAGAGAATCTCAAAAATAAACATAATAATTGCCGTGCTGTCGATTTGTGTATAGTGTTAATTACGAAATGATGTTCTGTAACTGCAACGAGACTTAGTACGTGAGCAGATAACGATTCCTGATATTATTAATATATAGTTATAGCGCTGATTATGTATTTTGAAAAAAAAAATATTTAAGTACGATTTAAATGTAAAATTAAAGACGTCACCGATGGAATGTAGAACCTAGATAGTTTATTGCGAACTGGGAATTCTTGTAAAATATTACTTGAGACTGCTTCATCGTTGTACTCGTATGCTGTTCGAATGGTGGTTTAGTCTTTAATCAGTTAACTTTTATTTTTGTTACCAAATTGTTGAATTATTCGGGTTGCTTTGGTGGCAGTTATTTATATTCATATATATGTGTTTTCGCACAGTGACTCAAATTGTCAGAGATGCTACCCACTTATTATTTATGTTTACCATCGATGCGTCGTATTTTCTTCAAATCACACAAACAGTGATAGCCTCCCGCATTATGATCAAATATTTATTACTGTTTAATTTCTAATGTCTTAATTCGTAAATTTTGTTATTTAAATTATGGATTTCTGACAAAGCTTTAACTCGGTTCCAGTAGTTTACATTAAGTTACTGTTATGACTTTTTGAAAATATTTCAAGTTGATGTTATAATCAATTTAATTAGGTAATATGGGCAAGTGCATTAATTTTGTCCTCTATTGACTCATTGTACTTTTCGCTTAAGCCTGTCTATTGTCTATTTTTATATTTTTTTGTTTTAGTTGAATATTTTATTATTTATTTATACACGAGTGTAGTAATAACAGTATATAAAAAAACTTCTCCTTGTATCTCTTTCTAAATACATCGAATTATAAAATTTTTAGACGTACTGTGTACAGATTGTTTGACATTTTTTCCAAGTAGACAAAATGTTTAGAGACGGAAAGATATCGCCGTCTCACTTAGATTATCACTTGTACTGTATAGCCTCCCACATCTTCCCTATTTTATCGTGTATTTATGTAATAAATGTCTTATTGTAAACTTAGTAGTTTACTCAGATCTAATTCATTAAATCTGTATTGTCCCGTAATGTTATAAATTAATTAGATGTTTTGTACAAATTGGCGACCTCGTCTAGGTGACCGAATTTCTACATAAGTGCAAGGCATCTTTTAGATAACATCTTGTCAGCAACTAATGCCATGTTAATTAGTCTGTAAGGACAAGGCCACGTCCTATGTGAAAAAAAAATCCTTACTTTCAAGAGCATTATTTTAAATTTAGTTTGTTTTAAATAATAATAACTTTTTTCACATTCCTTCTAAATCGTAACTTGCGCAATTCTCAGAGGAATATTGAATATCACTTAATTTTTCCGAAATCTATACTGTTAACATGTCCAGTGAAACGATCTTTACGCAGAAGATTTGCTTAAAATGTATCTAATTGGTGTGGCTCTCTCCTTATTTCAATAAAACTATAAATATTCAGAATTAATTATGCTGTATATAATTTAGACGAATCGTTAAAGTCCTAAGTAACTGTATCTTTTACAAAAGATAACTAATATTCCTAAAATTATTTGAAAATAGTTCATCGGGTCTGAAAAGTTTATATGTAAACGAGTCTACTGTAATATAATTCTAATAGTTACCTTCAAATGTTGATTGAAAAAAGTTATACAAATCTACGAACAGTTAGGTACCATATGTTTTCTCTGCTTTATTTTATTCACAAAGTAAAGTATTTACTATGAATTCGTCAGGTACCGTATAATAATTGTGTAAGTAGACATGAAGGCAAATTTTATTATATAATACTATTGGCTTATATACATTCTAGCCCTCGGAGAATCTTGAAGTGTTATCATATCACTATCTTGTTGTATTATTACGAGTGCTGACAATTTAAAAAAATCATAAATAAACATCAAAGTTAAAAAAAATATCAAATATTGCTTCATATTGGCTGATTTTGACTGTTACATGGGAGGGTACACATTTGTAGCAAATATTTTCAAGGTAACATATTACTATTTGGCAAAGTACTTATCGGAAATATTGCGAAATATACTCGAGGAATCGCTTTTCAGGCCGTTACATCATTCGCTTCTATCAGTCTATATTATATCTACATTTTAAGTAGTTAACTACGCATAGAACCATACTTACCTAAACTATCTAATTGTAATAATTAAAGGTCTCGTAATTATTATTGTACAGATAAATTAATGTAGTTAATTACACGCCAGAAAATGTGAGGTTTTGTTAAGTATAATGTATAATTATAAATGAATGTGCTCTCGACAGTTTTATGACGAATTTAGAAAAGAATGTATGAAAGGGAAAAAGATTAAATATTTCGTCGTGTCTTAGTTCTTTTTTATTTTGTTACCTGATTTAATTTCAATTACAAATAAGAAGTCTGTACTTTACACTAATCTATTCTACTCGATTAGATACAGTTTCCCTCGAATTTGATAATATTAAGGTCTATGTGATATTTACGCTAAGCTTTAATACCTAATTTACTCATGCAAAATGCTGTGTAATGTATTGTTATTCAAAAATTAAGGGACAGGATATTTTACTTTCACAACTTTATTGCGATACTTATAGACTACATCCTTCTCGGAGAACCCAGCCATGAAACTTCATTCAATGCTTTTGTAGAAGATTAACTCATTCCTACTCTTATTTTATAGGTAGTAACCAATATAAGAAATGTGTGGTTATACATTGGTATTAATGTCATAAATATATGACATATAAGTGATATTATTCCCAATGATATCTCGCATAGATTATATAAGAGGCAGCCTACGATTTCGGCCGCGTGAGCTTAGATTTTGTCTTGAGCGAAATAAAATAAATGTCAGGGTTCTATTCCATGATATACGTTATCCACCCCGCTGTTTGCATTTAAAACCGTTTATTAATTTAAGCGAAATAGATAAAACAAACATCCAAATACACAACCTTTCACATTTAGCTTTACCTAAGTATTATCTCTAAAATAGCAAGTTACTGAAAGTGAAACAGAACCAATTCAGAATTTTTATATAACCTTTGCGTGCCATAACTGATACAATTGAAATTCAATTGTTATGAGTCATATCAGGAGCAATGACAATAAGAGTTAATTGCTACACCACTATAAATGAAGAAACTCACGCACTCTGTAATATTACTTCACTAGTTGTCTAGATGAGTCAATCAGGAAAAAGACGTATATGTTTAAAGCATACCTTTTAAAAATACAAAAAAGCGCGGACGCTGTAATGCCCGTCTATTTACTTAGCAAGGCTAATGATTTTCTACATCTTTCTCCGTTATCACTGAAAACATTAATAAAACCTATCTCTTGTTTTATCAAATACCTTAGTCACAACTAGGTACTACTATAACATTTGATAGAGAAAGCTTACACAAACGGTAATCAAATAAATAACAATAAAGAAGTATCCGTGCACCTACACATGTGATTTACTCTATTTAAGTATAAGTACCTAACTGCATTGGAACACGCCCAACAGCGTGTTCAAGACCCGCTTTACGTCACAAATCAAAATTAATTAATGTAATTTGGTTCTTATGCCTCAGAATAAAGTTACGTTGCCGTTGGAAGATGTGACTAAGGGCTTATCGGGAGCGAACCCTCACGAAGCTTGCCACCCGTCACGTTAGCTGTAGGAAGAGGTGACTAAATGTCGGTCAGGAGCAAATCTGATCACGAAGCTCGCCATCCGTCACGTGCTTTCTATCTCCTAGGGAGTTGCAGAAGCCTATGCTGATGACAGATGGATAGCCTCTCTTCCTACCCTTATGGGTGGGAGTGTGCATATATTTATAATAAACTCTTCGTTTAAAAACCTCTACTCCCCTACTGGCATAAAATTAAATGAACGAGTACTTGTATTTAAAAAGTCAGCTTGTGCGCATTGGTTCGTACCCATCTTTGAAAAAAATAAGTTGTGAGTTAATATCATATAATTCCATACTAACCAGCAATTATTTACACCAGGTAATGAACAAAGGTATTTAGAATTAAATTGCATAATTAATTTATCTACTAGGTATTATTACTACTAAGTAAACGAACATTTAAAGAAGTTTCCGTAATGTATGTGCTTAAAGCAAGATTTTAAACGAATCACCATTAATAGCACCTACGTGCTAAAGCAAACGTTTTGCCACTACGGCTGTCATGGGTATTCATTGAATGTACTATGTGATATAAAAAAAGCAATTCTATTTTCTCATTTCACAGTATTCTTTATTTCAAAACACGTTTTATAATAACCGCAGTAGGAAGGCTACATTTACATTTTTACCCTTTACCCTTACTTTTTACTGAAAAAAAGTTCAAATCGATCAGTACTTCTACTTGATGTACGAAACTTAGTATTCCATAGTTAAGTTCGTTGCTGAAACGACACCGGTTTCATAACGCGACGTTCAAATTCTTCACCGAAAAAATATTACTTTGCTGTATGTTATTGTGTTTCTGGAAGTTTAGTTCTTCTTCGTCAGCTTAAATAAGTCTACTGCCGAACATAGGTCTCTTTCAAAAGTCGGATTTATTTCTTGGAGGGTTAGTCCATACTCATGAAGAAGAGCCGGGGAGCGTAGTGGTTGGTGGTAGAGAACCTGTACTACGCTCCTCCCATTATTGATACTGGTCCCCGTCACAAGTCTGAGATTTGGATTTGGAAAATTTGTTTTTCATATTACCCAGCGGGTTGCAACACGTGATGGTTAGTATTTGGAGAAACGTATTACCCCTTATACCTTTTTAGCAAACATTTCAAACTAGTAAATAAAAGAAATAAACTCTCACGACCGTATACCCAATTGGGGTGGTCAGAGGTCTAGACAAGTTCTTACAAGCCACTTTTCACTAGAACTTATTTGGGACTACGTGACAGATGGTGAGCCTGTCATCGTCTTAGTGCTTAAGCCATGGATACAAATTGGATATAATTTCGAAAAACTGAGATGGATATCCTAACCACTCGGTTAACATGATTTAATACACTTAAACTAAATACTAAACTTACTAATAAACCTGCTTAGCTTAAAGTGTTATTTTATCAAAATTAATAAAGCTATTTTAAAAAAAACTAATTCGAACGGGACTTCTGCCACTGTTCGGTCGCCAGAGCCTAGTTTGTTAGCAGAATGCACCCTGCACGTGGTGCATTCTGCTAACAAACTAGGTTGAAATTTGGAGAAAAAGATGGTATGTGGTTCCCCCTTACACTTCATTATATCAACAATACAGGAAATTACTTTTGAGATAGACCCTTCTGGCTTCCTTAGTCTTACTCTTTAACAGCCTGCGAACAGTCCATGGCTGGTTATAGGGCTCTGATTTGCCGTAATCAACATCTAGGACGCTGCTGCCCGACTTTTTTTTTTCTCGTTGCCCGGAATTTGTTGGGAGTCACAACATTTTCATTGTTAACTCTTACAGCATCGTCGGGATAAGATGGGATGGCAGATTTTCTTACCCCGAAAGCCCATGGCAACCCTTGGTTTTAATTGAAATTCTATACGAGAATAGATTTTATGCGAGAGTATAAATCCATAATACCCTTACAAAAATATTATAAATAAGAGACTCTGTCTGTCTGTTACGTATTCACGACTAAGCTAAACCTAAGCTACTTATATCCACGAAAAAAATCTACAAGAAAAACTGGGGGCTGTTGCTATTTTTTCAGAAAAAAAATTATGAGTTATGCCAACAGAGCATCGGCAGTTTCATTTTTTCAATTCATTCATTTAACTTCGTGAATGCAGTATGAATTAAAATATTTCTATTTAATTAAGCACAATATAATCATTGTAAATGGCGAGCTATGTAAAAGTTTCTACACGTGGTAGAGCCAAGTGGTGGCCAACTGATAAATTGGGAGCCAAATCACTAATTTGCAGAGTTATAAGTACAGTAAAGTGTTGATAAATCTCGTTCTCTTCGGTAAAACGGAGAACAAAACATGGAGGCGAGGTAAACATTTCTTAAAAAATAATATAATTATAATATCTTCATACATCTACAGTGAAACATTTTAATATCGACAACTACGTATTGCCTTAAAATTGTGTAATATACGATTTATATATATGTACCTACAGTTTAGAAATGGTGGTTGTCTTTGTCTTTTTTACCTTTACAATGACAAGAAAATTTCAATTTATTCTGATTCACCTTTACATTGTTATGTTAAACATGACAATGTTTGCTTATTTTAACAAAATGCATAAATTTTTTAAGGGGATTACTAATCATATAAAAATATGAATATATACAAACCTAAAATTAAAAAAAGTCTACAAAATTACTAGAAGAAATAGGACAAAAAACAAAATGAGGAGTTTTTCAGTTGTTATTATAGTTATAATAAGTATGTGACAAAAACCGATGAACAAAATTTTAATCAACAAAGATTTTATTAAAGAGATTAGATTCAAGTAATGGTAATAAGTTTTTTCTCATCTCTTCTTGCAATAAATATGATGATATGTTCTCAGAGTTTCATACGTCAAATATTTTTTTACGCCATCTATCGGTATTTTAGGTGTATATTTATAACTATACGATATTGCATGTAGAGCTTTAGATTTTACTTTAAAACATTATTTTTATCGTTTTAGACTTTAAACATTCTGACCATAGTTATGGTCTTGGTGGTACTTTCTTAGAAAGTGAGAAAATTGAATTTTCTCACTTTCTAAGAAAGTTACGAGTGGTCGACCCCTATAAGCAAACAAAAAATATTATCACGTAAATTGAAAATTTCTGCTAGGATCCTGTCGTGAATTATTAAACAAGACCTGACTGAAGCTACTTAGCTTACACAGGACTTGCCCTAAATCAGTCCCTGCAGTTTAAAACCGTGGATCGTCTAAAGGCACGCTGTTCTGATACGCTGGTGGAAACCACAGAAATGTGCTCTTTACCAATGAAAATATTTTTACGGTTTGGAAAACAATTCTGCAATGCATGATTTTGGTAATGTTTTCTAGGAAAGGCCAATTTTATGTAATGCGGTTACGAAACGAGTTGTTGATAAAATGATCTGGAATAAAACATCGGATATGAGAAAACATGCCTAAAGGCACAACAGCAAAAAATTATTATATATGTAATAATTGAAAAGTTCCTCATTATTATTATATTAGGATTCCATTGTTACAGTATTTAATGGTATGCAATGCCATTATATACTGTAACATTATATTGTTAGTATACATTTTTAATATAAGGTGCACAACATAATTTGGTATATTATGTTGTGCACCTTTTGTTAAAAATACAAGGTATACTCGGTCTGTCACCCGTAGCAATGCAAATCATTTGGCATGACTCAGCATAGTTAAACAGATATTCGCAATCTCTTTTGCGCCGCTCCGCACGCTCATAGAACATGGCAGGTGGCAATGTGAGGGACATTACTACCCTTACTCACCTATTAAGACACTTACTGGTAAAAGTGATAAGATTCCTACGCAACGACCACACTGCCAGTGACAGATATGCTAGTATAATTTTCAAACATAAGGTACAAATCTGATCTTTATTTCACAAACTGTTATCAGTAGGAAGGCGACTTGTAAATATGACTAAGTTTTTTTGCATAATAAGCGTAAGAGTAGAGCCAATGGGTTGACAAACTGTCATGTTTTTAGGCTTTATACATTTTTTGCCAAATAAGGAAGCTCTGTCAACAAATCCGCATACACAATTAGATACTATAAGCGGGAGTTGTTGCCTTGCCTAGAAATTCGTTAGCAACGACTTTAAAATTAATGTTAGCTTTTCTTATCTGCAAATTTGGTGCAAGGAATTCGGAAATACAGGTTAGCTATGTCGCTGTATAAAACAATCGGTAATAAAAAAACTTTCTCTGTTTTAACCATTTGACTTATTTTACGAATGAGAAATATGTAATTATTTGAATAAAACGGCGGGTATGTAATTTATCTGTTTATCTATTGTGCAATAGGACCATCGTTGTTTTGTAAGGTTATAGTTACATGCTTATGTGCAGCGCACAGTCAGTCTGTCTAGCAGCACCTTGGATCTTGTCACCTTGAAGTCTGTAATATGCGACCTTAGGAAATTACAAGTTGCATTGATTGCAACTGACACTGACAATACACACACTACGAAATAATAACTACAGCTGAATTTTAAAAGGTCACTTTTTTTTGGGGTATTTCTATATATACTCATCTGGTTGGGTTGTATATATAAATACATATAGATACAAATAAATACCATAATATAAATAATATTTTAAATATTATGTATATAATAAAATTAAACAGATTATTAAAACCCAACCAGATGGAAGCCCCCGGCAGCGGAGGGTTAGGGAGTAAGGGAAAGAAACCGGCGCACAATGCGAGCAGTATCGAGTAGCACCGCCTTCTGCATTTGAGCTCGGAGCGGTCCGTCACGGAGTCCCAGCCGCCTCGGATGTTCCGAGAGGCTGACTGGGACTAACCCATTCGCAGAGACGACGATCGGAATAATTTCGGACGGCATAGCATCCCACATGTCGGTTACGGCTTTCACGAGGTTCTCGTCATATGGAATGGTGATGTCGACCAAAAATATCCTCGACTATGCCCGGTCCATCAACACGATATCAGGCTTGTTTGCATGAATCGTCCTGTCCGTGATAATGGACCGGTCCCCTATTGGGACCTTGCCTAGCGCGGTCATTTTCGAGCACGGCTTCCGGCGAGTATTTATAGTAAGGCAGTCTCCGATCCACGGGTCCGTATTTCAGAGTGAGCTCCTGGTGTAGAATCCTGGCTACTAGGTTGTGTCTGTGCAGGTACCCAGAGTTAGAAAGCGCTGAACAACCGGAGATGACATGCCGAAGCGACTCCCCGGGACGGCGACAGGCTCGACAGATGTCGACGGTGCCATCCCTTAGGATGTATCTCCGATAGTTGTTCGTCTTAATAAAAAAACGGACACTTAATTTTAGTTTTCATTATTTTACACTGTTTTCAAGACATCCAGTACCTTTAACCTATAGATCATAGAGATATAACATATCAGAGTTGCTACAAAATTAGGAAAAACAAAAGTCTAGTCATTCACGCGATGGTCGCTTCGGTACCTACATTTACATCTAACCTCTATTCAGAATCAAAACTCACTCATGAGGGCTATGATAAATGCCTCGTTACCAGTAAATGGATCTCAGTTTCAATCACTCGCCCATTAAAGCATACGGAGCACAACAAAAGTATGTGTGAGAGTGCGGTCCTACTCCGACTGACCCTTTCGTACTGCAGTTATAATGTTTGAACAGATGCAGCATGGCTCTTCCACATCGAAAATTTAATAAAGTCGCTGTATTACAATTCACTTTTTTTATGAATTAAAGAAACTCGTTTCTAATTATTATTTTTTTGGTACATTATTTTTTGGTCTTCCTTAGCATCAGTATCTGCATATTCAAAGGCCACGACAGAACAAGGACTTCTCCTCCTTAAATAAAACTGGCATCCATTTCATGAATGGTTTGCCCAAACTCACCTAGTTGATATAGGTAACGATACCTATGCTATGCTTTGAAAATTTTATATCTCAAAAATCACAATCGAAAATTTTAAATAATGATAACCAGGAAAATTAAGTATCTTTATTCACTGTTTTAAATATTTTTGTGTTGAATATTTATCTCACTATATTTGATGCCAAAAAGGATAAACATTAAGGCCGCATATTATTGCAATGTTTGCATTAAAAGATTTTTAATATCTCAAAGATGATTGTACAAAGTAATTGAAGCATTCAATAAGATTAACCTCGAAAACGCCATCTCCTCTTCCATCAGCATATAAAATAATTTAATTGAGACATCTCTGTATGACAGTACAATCACACAGGATCTCCCTTGCCCTCTTCACAATGGATTAATTCTGACGTCAAAGATGTAACTAAGTATACAACTTACAGACCAAATAAAATTGGATGTGTGTGGTGTGTTTCGTTGCTATTGGTCAAGACCTAGACGGTCTTCGCTATTAGTGTCCTTCGTGAGCGCTGTATTTCAACCCGAACGATTACACCAATGAAATATCGATAATATTTTTAACCTACAAATGCGTACTGATAAATTAAGCATTGATATAAAGCAACATTGTAAAGTCGGTCTGCTTATAAAAGGAATGCAGGCATAATGAAATCAGCAGTTTAGTGTTATTGGAGATCGGGTAATATTGACTCGGATCGTTAACATACAAATTTCATTTACTTTATATATTGACTCTTAATTGTCCAGTTGTTATGATAATGTGACTCTTGTCGACGTATGCTCTTTTCACAAACTTAATATTCCCTAATTTATGAAGAGAATTTGTTAAAACTTTGTACGTATATTCATTATTTATCTTTACAGTGACATCTATTGACAATGCTTTGTAATTTTTGAGTAATTAGACGTAGTAAATAACAGACCAAGCAAGTTTCAATTATACTTTGTAAAACTTTTACAGGCAATTGGGTTAATCAATTATACAATTCTTCAATAAAAATTTAAATACAAATGAGGTACCTGAGCGTCAGTTGACATTGCTATGAAAAGTACATGAAATAAAATGATTATCGAGGTATGGACAATGTTACAACTATTTAGGTTGAACATTATTTATTCATTATTTAAGCGCGTCTGTGGAGAGGCTTGGCGTTTATTTTTCTTAAATGGTACATAAAATGTTGAAAGGCATCGCGGGATTAAAATAAAATATGGTATGGTGACCGCCCAACCTCGATGACTGGGCAGCCTCGTATCACAATAAGTTTTTTATTTATCCTGTCATAATCTCGAATTTAAAGACGCGTAATAAATATACATGTCTTGAAGTAGAAGTAAGTAAGATATTAGTTAATATTACTTAAGTACATGTTCCGCGTATGATTTAGGTAGGTACTAATAACCCTCTTATTGAAAAGAATTATGGTCGATATTGTCACCTATTATGTGCATTAATTAATATTAAATAATTATCTATCACGGATTAAAATTTTCACGTATCTGAGAAGCAAAAAATTATATATTTTTTTGATTTACTTCGCTCGCGAGAACACTAGTTTTGTCGCTAGAGAACTCTTCACGTCGATAAATCCTGTCTCTCTATATGCCTATCTCGGTAATGCTTAAGCTCGATAAAAAGTGAGATGAAACGACTAAAAATGTCCAGACCTCTGACCACCCTAGTATCGAGTATATAGTCGTGAGAGTGTATTTTATACTATCTTTTGTTACATTAATAGTTCTTTTTCTATTACATCTCCGCTATGGTCAGCGTAGCGGTACGCGAAAGACCTGGGTTAGAAACCCCGTTCAGGCACCATTGACCTTAATTCCTTACCTTTCCAGCCTGTTTATAGTCCACTGCAGGATATAAGCCTCTCCCACAAGGAGGATTTGCCATAATCACCACGCTTAGCAAGCAAATTGGCGATGGGAGTACCAGACACTTTGCATCTTAGACGCAATGGCCTGTCTTTTCACTCCGTGCTTTTCATGATCTTTCACTTAAGCTATTGTATTGTATCTTAAGAAAACCCCTTCCCAAAGCGTAATCCCCGTAAGTCATTTACAGGAAGGGCGCGGAAAATTCACTCTAACCGTTTATCAGATAATGTAATTATGTACTGAGTGTTACGGGACACCTCCGCGCACTCTGCGTAATTGAGTGAGCCCTCCCCGGCCCTGCTATTAGGCAAATCGAATAATGCCCTCCCCTCCCTGCCTGTGCGGGATGAATATATGAGACTGTTGGCTCGGTACCAAGGATTCAATTTACGTGAATGTAAATAAAATGCCTGGGAGCTCGGTGCTCAATTCGTATTTTATAACTCAATTACGTAAGATATTTAAGAATTGTTAGCGAGAATTTTCCGAAATTTTAAACATTCATTGAATTTTCAATTCAAACCGTTTCAAACCAAAATTTTTCCTTCTATGCTTACTTATATATTGTTTATGTTTATGTTTAAAGCTCTTAGTATAAGTATTGCTATTGTTATTTAAATTACACCTTTTAAAGTTTATTTTTCATTATTCAGTTAGGACACTGCAATTAGGCGATCTACCTAAATTATTATACAAAGGTTATTTTTAAAAATAATATTTAATTACTTTTTTAACATTATCTTTAATTAAAAATTGTCATATTAGATAGACATGATCAGAAATTATGAAGATACATTCTAGTAACATAAGAAATATAACTTGCTTAGATTCTAATTATTTTATTGACTGTCCAAACTTTAAATAGACAGATAGGTAACGAGGCCGACATATCACAACGATAATGTTTGCGTTGCTCTCAATAAAAGAATATGCCGTGCAAACATCCCCGTTCCCTTTTTTTCTGTATCCCCATCCCTCTCCGGCCGGAGATCGACACGTCCATACCATAACACCGTTTGATGTTCTACTCTCCAATGCTGGCGGAGACGATATAAAGCAAGATGTACGGCTGCGCTCTGGGCGACGCCTATATTTCCTAAACATCTTTTTATGTTATAACACCGTGTGGTGTGGCCTTGATGGGACGTTTTGTATATTATTTGTGTTTATTTGTGATATAAATGCTTACAGAATGTAAAGATTGAAAGTTAATCTTCTATATTAAATAGAGTTTTCTGGAACATAAATAAGAGTGTTGCGTAAGTAAATTTTCAATACATCTTTTTCACGGCTGAACAATTATGCTTTTTAAAACGGACACACATTTTATTTTACTACCTGTATAATAAATAAAATAATAGTGACACTTGATTTCTTGATACTACATATAGTCTTTCATTTAAAACCAATGTATTTAGTCTTAATATATTTACATTTATTCGCAGCACGCCTCGTTAAGGCCACGTCACATGACAATATGCAACACGGCGGCGGTACGTTACGGAGCGGATACCAATTCTATCAACAACCCATAAACCGCAACCTTTCTTTGTCTCACTTCTTAAAATGACCGTGGCGCGGAGTGAGATAGAAATCTACGAGTTTAATGGGCCGTTACGCGAGAAAAAATCAGTCCGCATTCGCGACTGTAGATACGCGAGTGATAGCTGTAAGGCGGAAGGATATCCACGGGCCGGTGCATAGTGCAGTGATGGCAGACACGTGCTGATGGGGATATTATTTGTGATAATGTTGGCAGCGGCGGTCACGTGAGTACCTTATTATGTTGCAAAATACCGAGGCAGGCTAGTCCACGTCATCCCCGCATGCATGACAATGTGATACTGCGCGCTGCATCGCTCTCGATCTAAGAAAACATGCCAACAACCGGTTACTGGCTGAAATGGCAATAGCTATATAGCAGTTAGCCATTTTTTATTTCAGACAAGCGGCCCATTAAGTCACTTAGTTTGTTTACGCGTGATGTAATAAATTTATTGGTCATTTTTTGTAAACCGTTTAATTAAGTGAGAGTAGTTTTTGTTTGAAATGATATTGTCGGGCAAAATATTACTAGGTATATGATAAGTACTAAATAACTAGGTATATGATAAGTACATAAGAAGTTGATAGAAATTCTTGTTATTAGACGTGTATTGTATTAGTAATTAATCATTTTTTGTTTTCTATTTGAATGACTTTTTACGGTAACTCACTTATTTGCAAATTCAAATGCACCTAATAGATTAAAAAAATATGTTGTCATGATATTTACCTTTTTACATTTTATTTTTTTGAAGTAATAGATCTATTTACTTACAAGTAAAATATGTAAATTTAAATTCTTCTCAAAACTTTATACATACTAGTTATAGTATGATTTTGATTTGTAGAGAAATGTTTTAGTTTTGAGCCAAAGATTCTTCACCGACTCACCTTTGCCATTGTCATAATTATTAAATCTATATTCGTTATAATTCCGTATCTACTTTATATTTATTACCACCACCATCATCCCCATGTGTTCCGTTGGAGGGATATATTTACCTAGCTGTACACTGGCTGATTGGAGAACACAGTGCAGTACCATTTAGTTTCTGATAGGTTATCCGCTATAAATCTATGCCACTTGCCAGATCCTCTTCATTCAACTGTATGGGTGCACCTAGTGCTGATGGGGTTGGCTTTTGGAGAACAAGCTGGTACCTGCATATGTTTAGTATAAAGTATGTAATAAATTATTTATATATCATAGTATATATATTTTTTTCTTCATCAGTCTGTGTAAGTCCATAGGCAGGGATCGATGATTTCCCATATTCACCACGCAGGGCAGCCCAGCGCAGTGCCGGACTCTCGCAACTAGATGCTACCCCCCATCATTAGTTTGTGGAACTTGGGTTGGGCATATTTGAATGAATTATTCAGCATCAGTCGGTTGCCAGAGCCTCATCTGTTAGTCAGTAAAGTATACTGCGTACAGGTAAGGTTAACCTTTAAAAAATATAGGTATATATACCTCCTTATACGCTGTGATTAACAAAATATTTACATGATAATTTTTTGTCGGCTCGGTGACGGAGTGGCTATCCATTTGGCTGTTGCTCTGCGTGTCGCGGGTTCGATTCTCGCACGGGACAAGTATTTGTATGGATTACAAATAATTCTTCCAGGTTTGGTTATTTTTTATGGGAACCATGCGAGCGGCTCAACTAATGGTAAATGAGTGCCGATGCTGACGTACATCTGCAACACTTGAGGAACTGCAGGTGCGTAGCCCGCCTTTGAGAATATTTAAGGATGGGAGGGAGGGGTAGGGCCTCCGTTTATCTCACTCACCGAACGAAACGCAGAAGCACAAGATGACTACTTCACTCCGGTATTCTTCGCGGCGTGGTATTACCCCGGCCGAGCAGTAGCAAAAGCCGCCTCTTGGCTCTACCACTTGCGAAAAATGTCTGTCGTTGTATCACACAAGTTATGTCTGTTCATAGTTTCAAGTCCTAGCAGTAGTAGCAGAAAGTGGAAAAGTCCTACAGAAAGTTTTAAGTTTTTTAACGTAGAAAAAAAGACTTACTTATTCTGGTTTAAAGTCCTGTTTATGAATACTCTGTTCTACTTTTACGAATATATTAATTGACCATTCGTTATCTTGTACCACATAGATGTTTGGGAACCATAAATTTCTTCTTTCATTCAGATTTCTTTCATTAGGCTATCATAAACATGATCATATTTTTATTAAATATATGAAAATATATTTAATAAGCATAATAAATAAAGAATTTTTTTTACTTTTGATTTTATTTTTAAAATAAATTGACGTTAAATACAACTTTCTCACAGAATTGTTTAATTGACTAGAACTACTCGTACAGTGCTCCCTTTTTTTTATTGAAATCTTGCAAAATTACATAAATTATTACCATTTCGAACTAAAATTTCGGGCAAGCTTTCTCCGCATTAACATAACAATCGTGGGTTGACGGAAACATTCCGATTGAGCAATTCGTGAAGGTTATTGTTTGAACCTTTGTGTTACTGGCGATTTGCATGACACAGGCGAAGGAGCTCTCTAAGCCCTGTAAAAGTTCCTTGTGCGTTGTCATGTTGGTATCATTTAATTTATGTGTCAGACATCTGTAAAAATAAAATGCTATATTTCAAATACGTGGAAATACTGCGTTAAAAATATATTTTGTAGGACACCAAGAGCGTTAGGAAGGTTTATAACTTATAACTAACGCATGATTGTATAGTTAAGATTCTGCACTTTGTAATATTAATTTAAAATAAGGTACGAAGTGTAATTTATTATGAAAAAACAATAATATCATTAATATAATTCAATCTTAATTTTAAATGACAATTATGTATTAGGTAGATACTGATACAGCTTATTAAATTTAATTGCTGAATGAATTATGAAATATGTTTGTATAATTAGCCACGAAATAATTACACAAACTTTTTTTTTTGTTATTTTTTATATCGATTTTATTTTCGAACTTACCTGTATAGCGCCACGATTTATCGTAAACACTTTACGTTATAACTACATAAATATATATGTGTAGGTCGTGTTACAGCTTATCAATTTCTATTGCTATATAAATTACAATTTATGTATATTTTAAAGGTAATTTAATTACAATTTTTTTGTTTTTGTGTTTTCCCTGATAACCATCTATCTTTAAAACTTTACAACTGCCTAACCGCGCTTCCATTTATAGTCACACCTTAAAAATTTACTTATATGAATTCTAAGACGTAAAAGGCTATATAATAGTTCTGATTATAATTTATAAAAAAATTTAATTACAATACGATAACCTCAGTTAAACCACATTCTAATTGTAACTTAATAAATTTTTTATTTGGAGACTTTTCCATTTCTGCTTGGCTTCTTTTAATAAAACTGGGTTAACCTTTTAACTATATTTTAACTAAAAACATAGGTTCTATAATTAATTAACAAAAAGTCAACTACTTGTTTTAATTTGTTATTAGCACATAATGTTACATAGTACGCCTATGACTTAGCATTACTTAATGTACTTAGTAGGTACTTACTGTATTTTAATAAGTATGCCAAAAAATATTTATTCACATACCAATAATTATAAAGAAAAAATGGACAAGATTTGAATTTTTAAACACATAAAAACTTTGTGTGAATATGAAAAATTTGGAGGAATATTTATTGAATAAAAATTCTCCTTAGAACGAATACATGTGATAACGGCATAGAATAACATTGTAAGAATGCATTTTATTCCGTGAGTGCCGTAAAAGGTATTACAGGGAATAAGTAAACAAGGAGATGGACATCGGCATCTTCATGTAACCTCAGAATGAAGACCAAACTATTTTAGGAAAAGTGCTAAAGTGCTCTGGCAAATATTGTGATTTCTTATATTCAGGGGTATGTGTGGATATTGCTTTAGACGTGAAATAGTGTACTTATACTTAGTATTACGAGTTTCAATCGGTTATTTACCTGAAACTTGTGGAGAATGTAGTACAATGGCACACATTTGCATTCTACACACCATTACACACTGGAGTAGCGTGGCGGACCTGCCATAATAAGCCATAACTTATTTTGAAATCAAAACATTTCTTTTTTATCCTCAGACTTTATTATGTTTAAGTTATTGTTCCAATACAAATCAAAAATTATGATATACTGGAAGGGTACTCTTTACTGCAATCAATTCAAATCAATCAAAAACAGTTTTAAATATCTAAAAAAATTCAATCTGCAAACGGTGGTCATATTGCTATAAAAAATCTGCCTGTCAAACTAGCATAGTATCTTATAATAATAATAATTATAAAATAAAATACATTTCAAGCTGCCGATTCCATCTGCAATTATAATATGAAGTCAAATAGGAACACCCAACCTACGACTTCTGGGTCATTATATTATTGTCGCTCGAGGGATTTCTATGTATCACACATACCGGTAAATTCCACAGATATTAAAGATAAGTTAAGGAATATTTCCTTGTATTTATGTCGGTGGAGTTAAGGAACATAAAAGAGGAATTTGGAAAGTTGTTGGGTTGTTTTTGTAGTCCGCGCGGAGGGGACGCCAGTAATTTTTATGCAAATCACTCCTGACTCGGATCGTTTTCTCATGACTTTCAAACTTTGGGTATCCGAATAAAACGTGTCCGTAGATCGGACGTAATACAAGTGTGGCTATATAGATAAATACACCATTATGTGAGTGTATCTGTGTTGTAAACTGTGGCGAGATAATTTTCAAAATTTTTAATCCATTACTTTCAATGTGTTAGGCTTTAATTGAAGTATATAAGTTTTGACGATAAGAAAATGCTCGAAGCACATAATTGTAAATAAAACCGGTTGTGCATACTATAAAGGCAGCAAGAAACGTGAACAGAGTAATAACAGGTACGTTTTAAGTGTATTTTAAGATTAACAGTCTTGCTTTTATGTGATAAAAATTAGTGAGTTTCAAAAAAAATGTTTTTGTGATTTTATTATTGTGTGCCTATTTTTCACCTACTTTGTTCCCGTGGGTAGTAAAGCCTGAAAATCGCAATGGATACTGATTCAAAAAATACCAAACCAAAATTATGCAGACCGATGACGGGCAGCAGCGTCTAAGGTGCGATGTGAACCCATCACATGAGGTCGCCAATACGCTTGCATTTATATCACATATTAGACAGAATTTATTACACAATAAAATTTTAAAAAAGTATTTAAATCCACATATAATCTTAATTCTCGTAAAGATGTAGATAGATCCATCATAAGTATTTAATATTTTTATGATACAATATAAATGAAATCAAGCATGCAAGATAATCCAGGACCGCTGTCTCTGTGTGTATGTTTCAGGTGCTCGTACAAATTTATTTATTGATAGTAAGAATAGGGTCTTCATTCTTGACAAAATCTGTTTGGGTTTGTAATTGATTTTACTTGTAAAGTACAAAGTCTCTCTCATCATTTAAATAGTCGTATACGGCCTTTAGGTTCCTAAGTATTTATGTGCTGAAAGTAATTTCATTATCATTTAAGGCTTGTATACCTAACACATAAGGATAGAAATTTTATTATAAATTAGTAAGTCGCTATTCCCTCTGTTTCTGAATCATCATCATCATCATCATTTCAGCCTATCAGAAGTCCACTGCTGAACATAGGCCTTCTCCAAAGATTGCCACGAAGCTCGGTCTGCTTCGTTTCTGAATAATCAACTTCGCTTCCATCGACTGTTTCTGAATAATCAACAAGAAATAAAAAAAAAATTAAGTTTCGCATATAGTCTATGAGATAATAAAATAAAGCTTAGGGTATAATGTCACATCAAAAAAAGCATCGAATTAATAGCGAGTAGCGATATTTTTGCATGTTTATTAACAGTTCGTTATGATGTGTGTTCCTACATACTATAATTTTGTCTATGATATAAATAAAGTGACAATTAATTGTAATTCAAATGATGTAGTATACAATTGATTAAACACCAACACGAATCTTATTACCGTACAGTACTTACAGTTCCACATTTTTTTGAAAAAAAAAAAAGGTTTTACTAACTTTCGTGTTTTAATTAAAACACGAAATTTTAAAAATAATCAAGAATACGTATGTATTGATATTGTCACAGGCCATTGAACAGTTTGTAAAACCAATGTACAGAAAATATAAATTACTAATCTAGACGAGGGTTAATTTTTTATTAAAAATAAAAAGGCTCTAAGTGCGAGAAGCAATGTCCCGATGAAGATAAAATAAGTTGGCACTAGAATCGTATATTTAACTACATTGTTGCGTCGGATATCTTAAATGTCAATAGCTATACGCCAATTCAGGTGCAGGCGTGCAAACGTTTTTATATGAATATTTTCAATATCGTCGACATTAAAAACTGTAACTGGCTGCAAAGTGCAATTTTGTATCTGATCCGGATCGTACAATCTCGCCGTTGTCTCTTAAATTGTCGTATAATACCTGCAGATGAAGATCATATTTAGTTTCCTCACTGAGTATATACTTAAATGTATGTACACAGGGCAATTTAGTCGCGGAATGTCTGGTGGTATTTATTTTAGAGTTTAATGTGTATGTTAAAGCAATACGGGTTATTTTAGAATGTGCGCTTTTCTTGGTATTAAGAATTTTTAGGATAACTGTACGTAAGTATTTATATTTCGTCTCGCATTGGGCGCAATGTTTTTGTTTCTCAGAAAGGTTGTTCTTTCCTATGAGTGCTTAAGTGATCTTGTGTTTCGTAGTGGGTGAATATAGTGTGGAAAAGTTATGTATTCAGTCTATGTGCACCTTTGTAGGTACTTATTTTAAAAGTTTATCGATAATTCTGTTACGGTAAGCAATTTTATTAGTTCATCAGCACTTTAAGGAAAATGTTAATTGACGGTAAATATTCAAGTTCAATAAGTATAGGTTTTGTTTTTTGTGAAACGACGAATAAAGGTATTTTGTGACTTGTTCTTTTACTTAATATTGAAAAATTAAATCAAATACAAAACAGAAATCATGAATCTGTGTGCTCATCTCATTTGTCACTGTGCATTTGTCTCATTTCTCACCAGGTGCAAATGTAGTTGGCATTTACATATATTTTTAGAAAACGGCAATGTAAACCCCCTAATGCCTAACACCGCTGCGTTTTAAGGTTAATTTAACTTGATATAATGACCTAAAGTAGTAGTTCTATCTCACGTGAACTTCGCTAGCACGCGGATGAGCAACGCGGTGAGCTATTACCGTCACCTAAAACCAACTCAAGAACGAAAGGAGTCCAACACGCAGCAGTGGGATGCTTCTATTATTTATTTCTATTTTTATATCAATTTTTTTTCCAATAACATTTAGAAAGGGATAATAAAAATCTTCAATATCTCTGAACGTATATAACTTTAAACTTTTGTACTTAATTACATACAATAAACTAACTGTTTTAAAGCCCTTTGGTTAATTGACGTACAATTGAAACGCGACTGACTTGTCTCCCAACAATTGTTTCAATTATGAATTATGAAGAAATTTTATGAAATCATATATCTATGTATATGTATAAGAACAAAGTTTATTGACATGGAATTTATTGACAAGAGCGCGTAGGATCCATTATTATACAAATGACTTAGAATGAATATTAAAAGTCGCGGTCACTTTGAGATCAAAAGCTGTTTCTAATTTCATAATACGCGAGTACCTCACCAAGAATATTGTGAAATAATATACAATGAATAACTTGTATAATCCACTCAAAGTACAGTAGGTTTTCTCTTTCGATAGCCTGTTTGACCTGGCCTTGATGGAATATTGAGAAACGTCTAGGGGTTGTGCAGAGTCTGGCTCCGTGTACCCACGCCTTACGGCTGTTTAACATTTTTAACATTTATCTTTTGTCTTATGCTTGTATGTAAAATTTATTAAACTTCCAAATTTTCTACGTCTTTAAATTTCGCATTGTTGTTTAAGTTTTATTTAGTTTAGTTCATATAGTAGGTAGGAGCATTTAGTGCATAGAACAAATAAACTTAATACGCTTAATATTTATATAGTAAGCGATAACAGGTATTGTCCGGCAAAACAGAGCACGATCTGTAAATCCATAACCTGATGCAAATTTCAGGCAGCATCCCTGGCAGTTGCAGCGCGCATGAGCACACCGTATATCCGATCGTAAAACTGTTACAGCCGCACTTATACCCCGATGCCTCCCTTCTAGCTTTGCCAACCGAACTCCACCCCTCTTTTCGTCTGTCTGCGATCCTCTTTGTTTTTGGCAAAACCTCCACAGAGGGAACTAAAATAGGACTAGACCTTAACACCCTTTAATGGATTCGTCTGCGGTACTCGCTACAGGAAATTTCCTTGGATATTTCGCATTGAAGGGTTGGAAATTTTAGTAGGCAATTCTGTTAAGAAAAGAACCTTAAATTTCTAATTTAATTTTAGGCAAACATTTATTAAATTTTTATAGTTTCTATACGAATTACTTTAAAGAATTTTGTTTAACTTTATTAATAAAGTATCAACATAATACAACGTAAAATCCAAAACAAACTTATTTGTTAAACTTACATGTTTTAAAGAAAATCTCGCCTCTTTTTCTTCTCTTATTTTTTTAAATAATTAAATATCTTCGTAAGGAATGCGAAACGGAAAATATAATACATGACTTTTTAAAGGACAGTAGCGTACAAGACGCGAGACCTGAGGCGAGAGCTTGGTGAATATAATGATGCATAGTTTAAATGTGAAATCTTGCATTGTATTTAAAAGTTGATATCTTATCTATTCATATAAAATATACCATAAACAAATACACTTCTACCCATAAACAAAATTAATAAAAATATTTGTTTCAAAAAGGCTAAATTTATCGAAAGTAAAGGAAATATGAATGCATTTATTAGCATTCTTTAAACAATGCGTTTCAGGGATGAGCTCTAAGATCTTGAGATGTAACAAGTTCTCTTAGACTTTATAATGGCCTCATGGTCGTTATTATACGCCTGTCGATAAAACGTTTCCAAAGTGTATTTGTTACTAACAAATTATACCTTGTCCATTATTACACTACGCCTGGGTCTCAGTGCGATCGGCATACTAACGTATAAGGTGCCGCTTTCTATCGATTACAAGCACTGACCCTCCTTCCCTCTGTCCTTACCATATTTATGTACTGACGTGTCATTAAAAGTCTAGTTGCTTTTTCTTAGTAATAAGCGTTAATTAGTTGGTTGATGAAACAAATTGGGCATAAGAATCTTTTAATTGGTTCTTATATCGTTTTAATTAGTTGAACCATACAAAAAAAAATCCAACGGAAAGTTGCACCTAATGTTTAATAATTTTATACTCGTACTTAGACATAATAGTTCCTCTTCTTCTTCAGGAGCTTCAAAGAGTCCGTTTTATTTGTTGAAATATTTATTGAAACATAATCGACCTTTCTATTTATTTAACCACGTGAAACTAAATAGGAACTCTGTAATTGGTGAGACAGTTGCGAACTAAAAGATTACTATATCTTAAATAAGTAGCACATGACATATTAGTTTATTTCATATAATTGAAGTAAACATTGTCAAGAAACTTAAATATAATTAAAATTTAATCATGTTAGAATTGGCTAAGCTCTGGAAAGAATCGCGTACATAATTAATGCTATTTCATTAAAATTTACGACAGAGATTGTGAACAGAAAAGACAAAACATAATAGGCACCTATAAGGCACATCAGCCTGCGTCTCAGTTCTCGTAGATTTTCGATTTTACATTTCAGAGTATCGTTTCCTTATAACAAAACTTTATTTAGAAAGTATTAAGATTTAGCTTACTATAAACATCTTGTCGGTATTTCTAGTAGTTTCTATATTATATACGTTCGGATAACGATTTTATTCCATTTATTAGTATTGATGAAAAATTAGAATGAAGTGTAAATAGATACTGAATCTATAAAACACAAAAACTCTGAGTGTCTTCTTATGGTTAGTAAACGTACAGAAATAATACCATTAACCTATAAAACCTGTAAAAAACCTTATTTTAGTAAGTTTTCACGATAGTCGTAAATAGGTAAATAACATTTCAATTCCCCGTGGTCACACCTCGCGCTTTATTTATGACACCCTGCTCTCAATTGTTGATCATTAGTCACTAATCCGTCTCATATTCAATCAATACCCAAAACTTTACCCACACACCTCCTGCCCCCTCGTCCCTCGTCGCGCGACATTTAATGACACCCGTGCAACGGCCAACTCGCACCATTATAGTCCTTAAATCTACAACGCAAGGGCCAATGTTCCCCGAACACGCCCACCGCGTTATATAGCACCGAGGATCTATAAAAGTTACGTCTGTAATCTAACATAAAACTCGGGCCGTTTAGATGCGAACGCGGCCACGGACGACACATCTCGGGCTCGCTCCGCACTTTTACCGAAAAGTGACGGTGTTTTTTTGTGCATTACCTTGTGTTTTTTTGTGTGAAAACGCCCGATTGTCGGTGTTGTGGCGCGAACAACGACGCACGGCGCCGCGGCGCGCTCGCGCGATTCTCTACTGCCAGTTTGACGTTTCCAAACAACCGTGAGTACCGTATTTGAATGTTTGAATTTAGAATGATACCCATACAACGGGTTTGCAAAATCGACGTTGATTGTGTATTTAAATTGTTTTTAGTGAGATCCCATACAGAAAAAATTGTGTTCAAAATCAAGCTAGATAAGAGAACCATCCTATTTTGAATTTTAAAACCTTATCAAAATAAAAGGCCGATAAGACAAGCTTTGTGTTTTTAAATAAAGTATTGAACTTGTACAGAGAATATAATTAACGTTGATGCAGTGGAATAAATAATCAAATTCCTCGTACCTATGCTCGGAACAGGTTTTTAAAATTCGGTGGGCGTTCGTCGTTCGAATAATGGTTATGTGTTCGATGAAAATGTCGATTTTATTAAGATAAGCGGAAACTGTTGACGTTTAAAAACCTCCAACTGCGTCTCGAATGGAATTAATTAGTGTATGTAAAATAGCTGTGATAAAAGTAAACAGGTTTCCTTATTCGGTTAATATTTTGCATCAAGATTGCAGTTATAGGAGTTTATCATTTAATGTACCGAATTATAAAGTTTTTAGTTACTTGGGTATTATATATACTAAAAGGAAAGTGCGTTGTTGATCTTATCGTTATGAATCATATTTCATTTATATTTTGTTGGAATCTTTAGGTACCTACATAGTTAGGGGTTGTAGTGTGTATACTACTTAACTAAAGTTACTTAGTGTCTTAATTGAAAATGTGTCGCATGTGTATGTGTATTGTTAAATTAAATAATCACGTAACATTTTAGTAATGTAACTAGAATAAATTAAATATCCGAAATAATCACTTTTTATATAGATAGAGATTATAATAAGTATGGAAGTAAGTAAAACCGCGCGGGAAAAAATAAATATCTTGCTCTACAGATTGCTCCCGGCTTTAAGAATTCTTCTTCAATCAGTTCACTACTGGAAAAAGGCCTCTCCCATTAGGACGACTCGCCTATACGAAGCGGACATCTTGCACTGATCACTGTTCGGTCTAAATCAATTCTGAAATATTTGTTCCGCGGTTTGTCGTCTATTACTAGATTCTATGTCATTTACCCTTGTCAACTTTTAAAAAAACCCACGGGATGAGATTAGATTGCAGATACTGCTACCTATACTAGATGGCTCCTTCTCTGTCTAGGACATCTGGGTAGGTACTAACCTCCTACCTATTTCTGCCATAAATCAGAAGTGCAACCATTCTTGACTTCGGGTCTCAAAGGTATACTGAACCAGTATAATTAATAGGAGGCTGTACGGCATTGTATCTTAGTCCTCAGGGATGACAATGTAACCGTTACTTCCTTCGATTGAAGTTGTTCGCGGCTGTCCATGCGCTCCAACCACTTACCATCGGATGTAGTGTTAGTTATTTATTACCCTAATCCAATAAATAAAAAATATATTCTCTTAAGTCACCACTACAGGATCTTGGCCCGTTTACATAAAGCTTGAACTCCTACAGTCAATAACACCATATCAATGTTTTTGATATTTCTCAACACACATTTATATATGACAAGATCTATTGTATAGAGAGATGTCTAGCAGCAGGTGCCATAGGTGCAAATTGATTTTGACATTTTAAATCTTTTTTGTATTACTTAATTAATCTCACAATATATATTAAATTTGCATATAAATATGAAGTGTAAGTGGAAATATACTAAATGTTCTCGAAACATCAATATCACCTGCACGCGAAGCACCAGGCTTAGGTCTGAACGACGAGGAACAAGGCTCTGGCGACCGACTGGCGGTGGAAAATCCATCTGATTATACCGTCCCAGATAGCACAGAGTAGTGATGGTGAGCAGCATCTCTAGTGCGAGGGTACCGGCACTGCGATAGGCAATCCCAGTGTGGTAAGTCCTATTACAGATTGCCCATGCAATTCTTCCTTTGCATGGCATGACAGCTTTTTGTAATGTCGTTTACAAAGTTTGTTAAAAAATTTGTACATCTATTTTAATGCAAAAGTAATGTTTTATTGTTCTTTTTAAGGCTTTAAGAAATCTATATTATAGGTACAATACATACTGAAAACCAATTTTGTACTGCTGGAAAAGAAACACGTAGCGCCATCTATTAATCACCTTCGAAACTTTTCATGCGATAAGTGCTACAATGGTAATGTCAAAATCTAACATTACTCCTTCATTTCCCACTCATGCAGTCTGTGTATATCTTTCCCTGTCTTGCGGGCTTTCACTGATTTACTTATTCGGAATCGATACTGCAGTGTAAACACAACTATCGCCCACTTGTGATAAGGTTGCATTTGTAATGCAAATAACTTTTTTTTACTGTTATGTCTCAACATCATGAAATGCATTCGCAAAGATAACTATCTCGCTCGCACATATCTTTTATCTCCGTTTGGTGCATATATTTTAGATGTAGATATCTCTTTCAGGAGGAGATAAATTGTTGTCTGTTGGTTGGAACAGGTTGTTAGACGTTTAAGAGGTGAATTTACCACCATGATGAAATAGGCGGGGCCTGTTAGTCTGATTTTTAGTTCTGTCATGGCGAACGATAAAAGTAAAGAAACAATATTTTTCTTTATAGAATAGGAAAATTTAGAAAGGAATGTTTTAATTTCTGTAGAACAAAAATAAGACAGAAGAAAATAGAACTTACTTGTAAGTAGAAAACATTATACTACATATTTTTTACATGCATTTTACATATTGAACGGACATTTTTGTAACGTATTTAATGTAAGTATGGAAAGTGATTTAATTAGACAATTTTTCATGTACGAATAAATCGTAGAATCAATTGTAAAAAATTAATAGAATCTAGAAAAATATTGACAGAATTCCAGACGTGTCGATTAGGAATATATATTGTCAGCTTTCATTGCATTTATATTATTTACTGAATTTTATTTATTATTATGTTATAATAAGAATTTGAAGTATTTTTTTTACACCTGTTATATTATATTATAGAGTAACTATTAATAAGTTTTTTTTTTGAAAAGTTAGATCATGGAGAAAGAAGTTTTGTACTCTACCTGTAGATATAGAAAACTTAACGAAAACAAATGTTCACTGCGCAGCGGCACTGGCGAAACTTTACAAAAAATTTATTTTGACTTTGGCTGACGCTTTTTTGAGGAGACCTGTGCAGGGGACTAAAGTAGACCGATGTAGCTAACTACTACTCTCTCTCGTCGTCTACTTATGTAGTAGATAGTAGATAATGTAGTGTGTGGAGCTGAGATCGACGCCAGTTTAGTAATTTACATTTGAACGTATAGCAAAAAGTATATTTTGTGCAGTTCTGGGGTTGGGTGGTTAGTGAAGTTACGAGTAAGTACGGAAAAGAGCGCTCGAGGTCAGAGTGCTCTCTTTAATGTTATGGTGGGTGAATGACCAGTACAATTACAATTGTTAATTGAAACAATGTTGGGAGCTGAATTAACCAGGTGCTCGGCGGTGAAGGCGTCTTCCTTCAAGAGAAAATCTGTCTGAGATATAAACAAAAATGTTTCTGGTACTTGACTTGTGAAGTCAACCAACCAATATTGGAAAACCGTGGCGGACTGTTTCCGGCTCTTAAACATTTGAAGAAGTCTTTGCACGAAGACTTTCATAGATTGTTGCTTTTAAGGATGGAAATAAATGTAATTTTTTTACACTCTTAGTCTGGTAAGTGTCCTTGTATCGCTGCGTTTGTACCACGTCATTAGAAAATACTACGTTAAATATATGACACGATGATATTACTTTTATATGCCTAGTTCAGTGCATCAGATAGTTCCCAGTTTATATATGTGTGCAACATAATATTTTGGCTTGTATATTTATAAATTTATTTCACCGATCAGAATTTCATACGATTGCACGTGAGATAGTAATGCAAGGACAACAGGGTCCACTGCAGCCACCACAGCAACCACCGACGCATTGTTCCCAACACATGTTGAAAATAATAGAATACAAGATCCAATAAGAAGTTTAAATTTGTTTACACACTTCTGATAGGAGGGGACAAATCCACCTATTGCACCGTGCACGTTTCAATCCGGTCGAGCCGGCCGATTCGAGCAGCAGCAAAAGCCGCAGCTTGGATCTACCATGTGAAAATGGTAGATTTGTGGAAAAAAGAGCCTCTCTGATGAAGTCATTTAATGAACCGTGATGACAATCTCAGTACAAATATTGTACTAAGATAACTTGATAATAAAGCTTTAATAATAAGCTACGGGTTGCGAGATTGGAGCAAAAGGCCCGCATTTTAAACCCTTTGTAAGTGGTTTGTTATTTGACCACTTACAAAGGGTGAAGAGTTTCTTCGCCGATGCTCTATCTCTCTCGGTGTTTTCCTTCATTGGTCACCTTGCCTTCACTTCTTGTCCTTTTCTTCCTTTTCCTTGTCCTTTTTTCCTGGTATAAGCCAGTGACAAGAGTCCTTCGTCGAAACACCCAGAAAGCGGACGTGGTCACGGTCACAGCGAAAATTCTCCAATAAGTACTTCTATTCATTCTGTATCAACTATAGTCCACCCTCTTTGTTGATTTGAACTCATTGGAAGATTTTCGCTGGGCAGACCTTTTCACGGTTCCCTTGGCTTCGCGAAAAAGGCCATACTCAAACGGTTATATAGAATTTTATCTCACAAATCAGTGACACTGTCTACGCAGCACAGGAAAGTACTAGAACGCAGCGCAATACTAAAAACCTTTCTTACAATAATTCTGCCAAATCTTATAGGTTATGTTCAGCTGGATGAATTTAAAAATAAATTTAAAATCTATTCTGAAGCTGTTTTGATACGACACAGGCGAGGCGACACACATGCAGCTCTCCTGGTATTGCGGATGTATGTCGGATGGATGATGTACATCATGGAGGTCGGTGGTCACGGAGGATCTCTAAGGAGCAGGATAGTCGGTTTTTTGATTTCCTGCATTCACGGGAGCACTACACATTGGAAATGTAACTATCATTTACGGATTTTATCGGGTTTAATTTTTGTTATTATTTTTTCTACGTTTCGAGTGCTTTACAGCAGCCGTTGTCGCGACCCGCCCGTCCATCGTCGTCCATTCTCATTTCAATCGAGAAAATGGCTGGCTGCTACCACCGGCTTGGGGTCCAATAATAAATAATTATTTAAATTTGATTAATATCTTTAAGACTTTTTAGAATCTGACTCATACGAAGAAAATATGTGAATTTAAGCTGCAGGAATGCAATATTTTGAAATAGGAAGTACGATGTGAGAATTAACAATTAGTTAAGAGACTGCTCCACAGTACACACTGCATTTGTTTAAACGTTTTCTCTAGAAGGTCACACCTATTCACAAAGTGAATACCTTAACGACAGATGTGATCAGCATATTGCCTTTTTAGTTTTTATACTTTGAATTCTGTGTCGCTTATTTTAATGATTTCATACGTTGTTTATACGCTTATTAACGTAGGTAGTTAAAGGTTGTAAGTGTGCATATCAAATTGTCATACATAATATTGTTACACTAATTTACAATCTATTAAACAATTATTTAACTTTAAACAGAGTATTGTACCTTCTACAAAATTATACTCCTTTGAAGATTGTGAACAGGTGCTGCTTGTGGAGGCTGGTCTGCTCGTGTCTGCAGTGCACTTGTGCTTTAGTTTGGTGGATCACTGTTATCTTGGGGCTTGCTTTCAGTTACTTACGGGACCATACTTTTTATTTCATGATCTACAAGTCACAATTATTGAAAAAAAATAAAAAATAGAATACCTACGGAGTTTCTTTCGGCTGTTTCTTCTCCGTCAGAGGACCCTCATTACGATACGGTGGTAGATTGTACAAAAAATAATAATAATGAGATATTACATTTGACAAACGAAATTATCTTTCTTACATCGAAGAATAAAGAATTTTCATTAATTCCATTTCATTCATTCAAATCAATCAGAATAATTATTTAATTGATTTTTTTTCTTTGTCCGCTAGATAGTAAATATAATCAGCCCTTTTTCGACCGCAGCAGCTGTCGTTCATAGCGATATTGTACACATTCATCAACATTTATGAAACAGCGAAATAGGTATTACATAATGATTTATTCTATTTAAGCGAACGCCACACTTTTGAAATGTAACTATTATTTACGTCAGGTACAAAAAAACTAGAATTAAACGTCATGAAATCCGCAAATAATCCTTTTATATAAATATATATATAATAGGCATTAATTTAGATCGTAATCTTTAGCGTCTTTTAAGAAATTATTTTATATACTAGTTTCAGTATATTTATTACAATAACTATTCCTAGTCGCAAGTATGCTGACCACTACTCCACGCTGAATTTTCTATACCTGAATTGGATTTATATATATATAAAAACAGAAAGGTGTTTCAATGTCTTATAGCTACATCTGTTATAGGTAGTTCTTTTTTTTCTCCTTTTGTTTCAGTAGGGTAATTTTTATATTTAAAAGCGTCTATGAAAATTCAATTATTTAAATATTATGTTAAAATGAAAACAAGTACTGCTTTGTTTAGATATCTAGCAAAATTAAAAAAAAATAAGCTAATGACAAATTTTTAGTATAACATTTAGCATAATTTTTAGTATAGCATTACAAATTAAAACTACAGCCTTCTAAATTTTATTGCCCAACACGGTCACTACGTTTTGTACATAGTAGTGCATATACAAAAGCTTTACAAAGCCTTGTAGTCATACTGAACAAGATACTGTTTGTAGAACTTAAATCGGTTCGACCCAGAAAGTGTCTTGCTGTCTTAGAATACCAACGTAAATTAGCTGAATATTGTTTGTTATGGAAAACGGGTAATCATGCAAGCGGCTCACCTGATGGTAAGTGATTACCGACGCCCACGTACATCTGCAACACCAGAGGAGCTGCAAGTGTGATGCCTGCTTTATTTTAACAAACGGAGACCCAGCAACGGGGAACAAGGCTGCAAGCTGCAGGCTTAGAACTGGTAATTAATCGTAATCGAACATGAATATAAATGTTTTGAGACCACAATGAGCGCCTTCGTATGGATCGTGCTGTTTTAGATAAACTGAACTGTTAAAAGCCGGCATTACATAAAAATTAGGCATAATGGTGTTTTTTTACTATACTCGAGGCAAATTTATTAATTTATTTCGTTTTTAAAGATTTATTACGCCACCTTTACCGGCTATGTACTACATCTTCTTTCTTTATTACACTGACTGCTAGACAAAAACTTATCTTGCTTTTCAAGAATTTACCAACACTTACCATGCAGGGCAGGCAGACTTGTGTTTGCAGTGTCGGAACCCCTGAACTAGAGTTACTGCTTCCTATCATTACACCAGTGTGTGGATTTTCAACCATCATTGTATAGCAAGTTTTAAAGAGCATGTAGGTGTAGGTATTTATTACTTGCATTTTAAACATATTATTCATAAGGAGATTATTAAAGCGTTCAGAATTAGACAAAAAGTAAACAGAAGACAGACAAGAGTTTTCAATCTTTCAAATTGATGTAATTGTAACTTACATAGCTCCAATATGAGCGATGATTTTTAATCTTTGTATGGTCTTGGTTATACCGGTACTTAAATCAGTTTGTAAATAAAATCCTACAAGTAATCAATTAAATAACAGAAAATGTTTCAGTACAAATGCTTGTAAGATTTTAAATAGAAAGCAATACGAAAGAAGACAACCCGACTTTCACTTGACGAGTGCGGGTATAAAACTAGTGTCGCCTGTTTTACAGGCCTAGGAACAGTTCTATGACATTGTCGGTGTCCTTTGTGATCTCTCAAAGGCATTTCATTGTGTACCATAGGATTTTAAATTATAAACTTAAGTACTACGGAATTCGTGAACATGAACTCTTATCTTCATACTTCTCAAACCGAGAACAAAAGGTAGCAATCAACGGTGTAGTGTCACGGTGTAGTGTCACGGTGTAGTGTAGTGTAGGGGCTATATGATAAAATAATTGGTCCGTTTTTGTTATCGATGATGCCTCATTGTTATTTAAACTTAAAAGAAAAATTGTACACTGAAACGGCTCAACCAAATGCTGGAAATTTTAGATAAATAAACCTCATTAACAGTTTATATGATAAAAATCGTCACAAAAAATGTAGTTGACTAAGAGAATACAATTTAGATTTTGAGAGCTGTGCTTCAGCGGGAAGCGTATGTTAATAAAACGGCTTTCAAAGTTCTGCAATTTTCTTAAAATAAATTTGGTTTGTTAATTAAATTCCATCATAAACTAATAAACTAACTAATAGTTGCGCCGTATTCCATACATATATAAACATTATAATTTTAAGTTAAGTTTTCATTATTATAATTTGTTCTTTGTAAACGGCTTCTGATGCAGAAATGTTTTAAGAAATGTGTCAAGCAACAATATTTAACATTAGATTACCAGGTCGTATCTCCTTGAGCCTAATGAACAACCTTGTCCACACTTTGTAAAAGATATGCAAATCACCTGTGTGAAAAAAATAAACTAAATGATTTCTGTCGTACTTTGCAAGAAAGAATAGTGAAATCTTTCTTTTTATTGAAGCATATATAATATATATCTATATTACCCAGAACAAACTAAAATCAGCCGGATCGAGTGACACAAACCAGGGATATTGAAATATTAGGGTTCCTAACCAGTGTTCTTCTGAGCTTTGACTTAAACAAGCCTTAATGTTTAAATGCCAAAACGCCCCATGGACCAAACATCATTAACTTGAGTAGCCAAGGTTCCTGAAATGTGGCATGGTACCCTCCTAAGAACCTCCTCACCGGGAGTAAACTCGGTAACGAGGCTACCCATCATGTTCGATTTCCGGAAGAGGTAAATAGTGGGTTGCGGTACGAAAGTTCTTTTTTTGATTGTATTCGGTATGACAAATGAGCTAACAGTCAACTGGAGGTAAGTGGCAACTGGATCCTATGGACACATATAAACATATTTATTCGAAAAAGCTTCTGGAGCCGGCTTGAACGCATCTGGATGCATTGTCGCCCTTGAGGACTAAGATGGAATGCCTCACAACCCGCCTTTAACTTGTTTTAGTTTTTTCAATAAAAACGTTGCTCGAGCCCATCTCTAGGATAACTTGCGTTCGGCGTTTACATACATCTTCACACGCACACACGCCAAACCTTGAAAAAAATGTGGATCGAAATTCTTATGGAAACCTGGAACCTGTAGCGGAGTAGCCACATAGGCTGGAATACAAAGTAAATAATATTTTTTTCTTTAATTGCCACCCATGACAACTATAGGAAAGCTTCTCTTCCTACATCAACACAGTAAAATCATGTATAATTGTTATTAAATAAACAATTACATACTCGCAGAAGCTGAGTATCGGATGCTTATTTTAAACTTTGTGACCAGGGTTCGATCCCTGATAACAGCCCCATAAAAACTGTTTATTGCAATTTGATATGTCAATTAGTCACATCAACATTAGTGTGGACTTAATGGTAACGATCACTTTCCTCGATAAACAATCATGATGTACGTAGTCGCCTCTGAGATTCAAGTTGTAGATTGAAGTCGCCCCTAATTTCAAAATGGAATGCCTTATTGTAATTTTTCAATTTCATCGTCAGCCTATTGATAGTCCGCAGGTGGATATAGCCATCTCACAAAGTAAGGTTGAAATTTAATGTACATTATGACTCTCTGCAGTTCTCTATTAGATACGAATTTTCCTAATTAGTGGGACATAACAAAGACATTAAGCTGTCGAATTGGGAATAGCAGTACCAAATATTTTATACATTTAACGCTGCTATCCAACTAGAGCCTGCATACTTCTTTAGCTTATTTCAGATCGTTGCACTGGCATCTGTCCATCAGCCATGTCTCAGATCATAGGCTTAGATGGCTCCATCGCAGAACATAGTTACGAGTATTTCTTATAAGACACTTAAGCTATACGCTTGGATAACTAAGCGAATATACATAGAGTACATGCGAGTACTAATAAGAATTATGGAAAACGAGAAAATGTTTACTAGAAAAACATAAGGGGCAAATGTACTGGTAGATGTGTGTTTCTGATGGATGGTAGACTGGTAGATGGAAAATTTTTATTCCTAGTTAAAAAATGTATTAAAAATACACTTTTACGGGAAGTAACAGACTAATTTTATACATAGCTTAAATTACAATACAGTAAATTTTGCGTAAATAAACATATAGGTTTTGAGTTTCAATACTATCCGAAACTAAAATTGTTGGTCACACGCTATGTCCTGGAACCTTATCCCTTATAAATATATTGGTATATTATGAAAAATAAAATAAAATAAATAAAAATCTGTATTATTTTTAAATATCAAAAAAGGATATAAATATTATTATATTTATTTATATATTTTCGGTATAATATTGCCGAATGGATTATCATTTGATTGAGTCTCGAGTTTGATTTGTGAAACAGCATTCAGGTGATATTGAGTTTTCGGGAAAAGCTTGTTATTTTCTATAAACAATATCTTCCAGTGCTGTAACTGGAAGATATTGTTTAGGCAGAAGCTCATCAATCTTTTTGAACTTTTCGTATACCAGTAATTCAAGGAAGACCTTGAATTACTGGTATTCAAGAATATTTGAACTGGTCATATTTTGTAGTTATAACTAAGTATTTTTTTAAAGATAAGTCTTAAACCAGCATATCCGAGTAAGTGTTACCTGGCTACCTATGGAACCGAGACGTGGGCCTTTAATATAGTTAGTCGTAGGAGCACTAAGTAACACTTCGAGCTACGGAGAGTACCTTGCTCGGAAATTAGAAGACTAAAGAAATGAACCACTGAACATTTCTGTTTGTGATTCTGACGAAAGTACATATTATATTTGTATTTGATTTACTATAGTATCTAAAAATCGTGGTGTGAGTTCCGTGATACCTAATTAAGCCTAATTGTTGAGAACATAAGTCCAATTAAGTTCCATAATATGTACATTTTATATAACTCTAGTCTGGCGAAAAATAATGATAACAAATTGGGAATGCGTTTATTGCCTAAGACTTCTACTTTTGTCGCCATTTCGAATATTATATTTCACAGTGATTGTAAAATTATATTAAAGTGTGGGACCTTAAAAAAATCGGAGCTGCAATGATTGCTTTGCATAAAGTAGGTATGGAGTCGTCAGTAATTTTAGGATGCTTCAGAAACTAGGCGTCAGCAGTACGTTAGTTAACCGCACTATTGACAGGTACACCAACAATTCCTCTATCAAAGACCATAAAAGATCGGAGCGACCCCGTGCTGTTAGGCGAAAAATGAAAAGTTTCTTAAGCTCAATGGAAAAATTGGAACGTTAGTTCCGAAATTATCCATTAAAGCTTTCGCAGCACTGTCTCTGCAATAAGTTTATCATATTTTTTTGTTTACTATTATACCATATGTATTATGTTTCATTGGTTTTAATGTTTATATTAGAGGTTTTATTTCATACGAAATCAATCCACTAGTTGTAAAAATAGCGCAACTGCAGTGACAATAAAGGACAGCGCCATCTTTTGTCGAATAGCTGTACTTCCAAGTAATCACGCACACATTGAATGTTCTCTCCCCTGGTATGATTGCTATATTTTGCGGTATATGTGTTGTCTAGATATCTATATTGGGTACCTCCGTCCACCATGATCGTCTGGAATTGAATAGAAATATGAGGCTTAGTATCAGTTTTCGCATGCAAATTAAAATTTCAGTAAGTACCTAGTTACTTGGGTAAGGTCGGAATGGGTAGATATAAATGCTTTATTATTGTGCTTGAGCTAAAATATTGCAACTAGTAAAGATGAGTATAATACGTACATATAATACTTAGTTACATTAATTAAATTCGTTATCTGAATTATAAGTCATATGTTTATTTGGCAGAAAGACATAAGGTTAATGTAGTATCTACATAATTAATTTAAATAGCGTCACTCCCGACGGTAAGTGATAGAGTGTAAAGTCATTTAACGAAATATTTACTAAAATTCCTATGATAAAAAAGCTTAATTAAGAATATTTCTTCAACTTTCGATTATGAAAACACTCGGTATTGCTAGATGTGTTTTTAACTAAAAGAGTGTAGATCGGTATGTTTTCGTGAGGGAAAAATATACGCTAAAGAATTTTTTTTAACTAGCGGGCAATGCGAACCGTTAACTATTTTATAAAGTTACTTTTTGTACAGGTCGGTGCAAGTTGACGACCGTTGCATTATTTTGTAACTGCGGTCACGGAAAAAACTAGAGCAAAAAGCTCGCGTAAAAACTATACCATTTATGCTCAAAGGGTTAAGGTACAATGCCTTGGGGACGAGTCGTTTATAGAGCAATATAAATTGACAATAGTTGTGTCACATTGAGTTTTACTAATGTTCTATAAAGGTATCCGAACTGCGTTTATGCAAAATTATGTTTAGTTCCGATTTTTGACTTAAGCAGAGAAGACATATTTGATGTGTCACTGAATAATTGTTGTTAAATTAAAGTAAATGTACGTGTGTGTTAATGTTCTATGTTTGTGTTTTTTATGTTAGTTCTTTAGTTACTAAGGTAAGAAATGGTCCATAATTTACTTAAAGCAATAAAAGTTAACACGATTTATATTCTTTTAAAATGTTATAATGCAAGTAGCGATTCGTTACTGTAATTGCTATTTCTCAATTATAAAACTAATATAAGAGTGATAACAGTTAAGAAGACAATATGAGCCTATCTTCTGACATTACTTTATGTAATTTGTATTGTATTGCGTGCCGTGTCTCTAACACTGCATCTGCCTGACTCAGGAATACATGGGATACCCGAAAGGAAAGAAGAGTTAGTGCCTCTGCGTTTGTGCGTATACTGCATTTATGCAGTAATGTTATAATATTTCTGCGCAGAAGACAACTGCCGATAGCATTCGGAAGTTGTCGCCATGGTCACCAGGTCAATTTATTCAGCCGTTACAGCGTAAAGAAACAAAACATAAAACTCTTTCTGCTTTCTGGAGAAAGAACAATAATATAATTATAATTTTCAACTCGGTAGAACTACGTTCCAGTCACTGGCGTGTAGATGTGTACGTGATCATCCCAATCATGCAGGAGACATATGGCCACAAGAGTTCGTCAAGTTTTTCTCAAAACAATTACGCAAGTACGTATTGAATATTCAAATCACATAGAGTGATAGAATCGTGAATAAATTAAAAATGTCCGTTGAAACCAATTAATTTTCCACACCCGGAACAGACGCACGCCCATTGAATTAGCCAACATGGACGCCATTATCTATGCCATATGTAGGTAAAGTTCAAGAGTAATCAATAAATAAAGTTGAAGTTTCTGCAATGTTTTAAGTTTTATACACTCAATGTACTTAATTTCTTCTTGCAGTAACTAAGCCGTAATAATAAATAGTCGATACTATTACATTTTACCGAAGGCAACACTGATAAACGAATTTTGAATATGTTTAACGCTTATTAAGCATTTACGATAGGTATAAAGTACTTAAAATGTATCTATTTTTAGTTACGTAGGCTCGAATCTACCGTGTAGGAGGCGGCAGCAAGACTTTATGTGCCTGTTTTGTACTTAGATGCGCGTTTTCATGTTCATTGTTCAGTATAACTACAATTTTGTATACAAAAATATCTTCAGTTGCCTTGTTTACAGTTTATTTTTTTTTGTTATCTTTATAATATGGTTTGCTTGCTTTTAGGAAAACAGAATATTAAGGAGATTACAAATTCAAACTAACTTTTTTTTACAACCTATTTCGCTATAGGTATATACTTCTATATATTTGTAAACACAATAAATTAATGTTTGTTTTTCTATTTATTTAAATTATACATAAATTAGTACAGAAACACGTTATGTCAAACAATAGTTACCATTGTTGTCTTCCGACCTGAAAGGTATAGGGAGGCAGTACAATACAGGCTGTGACGCATTCCATCTTAGTCCTCAGGGGAGACATCGTATCTGTGACCTTCTTTCATTGAAATTGTTTGCATGTGTTACAAGTATGCAAGATGGATTGCAATAACCACTCTTATATCGGATCGTTAGCGTTTTTGACACCCTAATCTTAAGTCGTCATATGTCACAAAATTACACAAATTAGTGACATATGACGACTTAATTTTACTAAGATTATAGGTCACTAAAATAATATTTTTATTTTTGCAAAGGTCATCACAAATCTTTTGCTGAATATAGACCCTATTTGTATAAATTATTATAATAAGATATGTATTTTTCACTCAATACTTATTGTATATATTCATGAAAAGAATACCATAAATAGGCATATTATAAGTAAGTAATACAATCTATAAAATGAAGGATAAAGCTACTTTCAGAATATTATTTTCAAAAATGTTATTTAAGATGTGAATATAAAGATTTATATAGAGATTAGTGTACACGGGAGTTCATTGGTAATAAGCTGTAAAAATATAACAAGAGTTGATTTAATCATTCATGGGGATCATTAAAATGTAACTGCCTGGATAGTGTCAGAGTGTGAATGACAGTTTACATAACTTAATCGTGTTCTTGTTTAATATATATTTTTATTTAAAAATTTTACTGTTTTAAAATTCAAAACCCATTTTGATATGAAATCTCAATAATAGAATAATGGTGTAATATTTCTTGTGAACCATACTAAGGAACCGCATCGTCTTCGCACGCCCAAATATGTAATATTTAAACTAAATATAAATGTGTTACACATTAAAACCTATCTCATGAATTATTCTAAATGATGGTGAAAACCGCTGAAATTCACTTAGAAGTCAAGAAGTTATTAAACGATCACAGATAAACGCGGATTGCGACTTTGTTTTATACTATTTATAGAAGATAGTAATAATTATAATACGTTCAGTGTGGTAGTTACTTCTGAAAACTACATTGTCATTATATTATATATAAATAGCGTTATATAATATTTTATACCTGGTACATTTTATTAAATATAATAGTACATTAACAAAAGAGCCTACTCCTATATTTAAACTTGTTTATATTGATAAAATTTGTGAATGGTAGATAATGTAAATAAGTTTCTAATCAGGAACGCGACGGCCGCAGTCGACCAGCGAGGTACAGCGAGGTAATTTCTTACCTCCGTTCCCAGTCATTTGGGCCTGTATTTGTATTGCTCGTACATCTGTTACCATCCTATTTGCAGTTATTTCTAGGATAGAAAGCGGAGGTAAAGAGAGTGGGGCGGGAACCTACTATCACGCGATATCGCGTGCCGTCGGATACTGAAACGGAAGGAATGCCTACGTAAAGTTTTCATCTAAAATCTCTAATTACGCATTACTTTGGTCTAATGTAAGGGTATAGGCACTGAAAATTGTATAAATATCCCTTTATATATTTTTTTTAACAGGTTAGTCTAGTACAGGTTATTTAAGAGCACACATTTTTTACTTTTAAAACTTTAGTGTTTATAATTGATTCAAAAGAGCAATGCACAAGTAATTTCATTTCGTAATTCACAGCCTTAAATAACCTTTTACTTCCAAAATACTTTTTAACTCTTTAATAAGTAAAATATGTATACATTTCATATACTTTACATATTAATACTTTTTTTTTCGTTTCGTTATTTTCTTTAGTTCGCAATCAACAATGCGTTGGTACAAAAAAAAACATTATTAATATTATTAACAACAAAAACGGTACAAAATTCAGACTCAGTCAATTTCTGTTCAACTTTTGTTTATTCAGACATTAACAACATGTCATTTTAACGTTAACTTTGCGAAACTTTGTTTAACCTTATTTTATTTCTGTAAACTAATTTTCGTGTTTAGGTACAACATGAAAAACGTGCCGCCAGCAATTTGTTCGCGAAATTCTTACATTAATGAAAATGATTGTCTAACCAACAAAGTTTTCCTAATTTTTGTAGAGTAGTCATTTTTTTTTAATACATTTGGTACACGAAACTTGCATATTGAACTAAAGAAGCGTGCTTAATAATACTTTAAAACCTTAATTTCGCCTTCGTTTAATTTGCAATACGTCGTGTGGTGGCCATGTACCCTTTCTAATTTCCATCATTGTAGGTATCGAAGTCATTCGAGATAAAAGCCAAGAAAATTTTGTTACCTCCGATAGAGGCCCAATACATCTCAAATATATCATAGTTGGTTGGTGTCGTTATAGTCGACTAAGGGAAAGGCCTTGAAATTCTAATGACGTCCAAAGGATGATGGAACTATTTAAAAAAATACCAGTCATATTCAGCTGACGACTGATCTGATTTACTCATTTTCTTTAATATCCTACTTTCTCGTCTAGTCCAGTCCGTGAACTATTAGAGCCGGCGTAGCCTAGTGATCAGAGCGCTTTAATTTCATAGCACACGGATGACCAGGTTCGATCTCGGTGCCGGAACCACTAAATTGGTTAACACTAAATGTGCTCGGCTGTGAAGGTTAACATCTTAAGGAAACTTGCATGTTACAGAGTTAAGTGCGGGCCGGACTAAGAATCAGTGCCGGGTTTATCTCGACTATCACTGAGTCCGGTATATTTTCCGGTCTCATGCTGCAGCACATATTAAGTTCTCATTGTTTGTCATTTACTTACATATTTAAAATTTCCATTTAATTTTAATGATTTAATTCTGTCTTGTTGCTTTAAGATTCTTAGTATTTTGTGCTGCACTTTAAGCGTAGATAAAGTTATTTCTTTCTTTTGTTCTTTCATGTTTGAGAAATAAAAAGAATAAATATTTTGCGGACGTATGAGGACCGTCAACCTGCACTGGAGCAGCGTGGCGGGCCCTTCAAAGCTACAAAACCTTCTCAAATATTTAAGATAAGGTCTGTAGCAGTGTGCATTTACAGGCTATTATACTCTTTTTAGTGTACTTTTAACAGATTTATGATTTTATATTGTTTTCAGGCTCCGAATAATCAAGATAATGCTGTTGACAAAAATGAGGGTTTTATGAAAATCGAAACACTAAAATGAATGTACCATATTACTAGAACTAGAAATAGTATTTTGTTAAGAATAGTATGCTGCATTTATTTACAAAAAGATAAGAGAAATACATGCTAATTTTATTTAAATATGCGTAAAAGCAGTTTTACTTCATTTTGATTTCAATTCTATGCATTCTAGTAACTTGAATTCCACATATATCTACAACATAATGTATATTGCCGTTGGTGTAATAAAAATTCTCAAGTCACTTCAATACAGACTTTTACAAAAACACGTTTGCCCACGTTCAAATCGTTCAAGTGCCTTCAATTTCTGAAGAGTTAGTTTCTGAATGTCGTGGCGACCTCTACAAATTTTATCTAAAGAGCGTTAATCGGCCGACTCACAAACCGTCCCTTCTACAACATCTTAAAGCTTCCACCAGCGTTTTTAGATACCCCCTGCGCCTCCCGACCTGCCGAAAATGTTACAGAGAAAGCATAATGTTTAGAGTATAGAGCGGCCTTTCTTCGATGGATCAAATATACGCTTTGTGTATAAGAATTTCTAAGACTTATCTCGGATACTTGATGTAATAATGAAGAAATACTTGAAAAATGCTAATAAATCTCGTCCCTTAAGAACTTTACTGACGCACTGGTTGAATCATGGTTTTAAATTTTTTAATGAAATATAAGAGATTGTTCGGGAATGCGATTTTATTATATGTTTAATTATTGATAATATGAAGGGGAAAGATAAAACTTCAGTTTTGAGATACACCTGTATCGATAAAAATGAATTAATGACGCTAATTTTGTCTCATTAGGGAGTCATTTGCTTAAATTAGAATATACAACGTAAACAAAAGCTCTGCTGTTGTTTGTGTTTTATTTTCTTTTAGCTTACATTTCGTTATTGTACAATTTTTCTTCTGGCACATTTTAAAGATAAACGAAATTCTGTTCCATTATTTTGCGTCGATATTAAATTCAATTTATCAATAAAATAAAAACGGATTATACCCTAAACCATAATGTGTAACCGTAATGTTACGAGTGTTCCCGTTATAAAAGGACAAACATTCGATATTTTTCAAATGAAGTAACTACGACGGAATACCTTTTGTATTGCTCTTCGCCCCCGTTCTCCCAGATAAATAACCTGATTTGCATTGACCCGGAAATATTCTTCCGCTTTATTTAAAAAGAAAAAGTTCATATTCGCAGGGAGTAGTATTTGTAAATTTTCGCTCTGACCTACTTGTATATCTACGGGACCAAAAATCGTTGACATGTCGTACCCCTCCCTTTATCTAAGTATTAGGTGAGTGTGGGATTGGGTAGATGATTTCGGAGGTCTGGTTTTTCTGGTTCCGTTATCCCGTTGGATCGATAGGACTCTGGCAGGTCGCCCAGCTTCGTTCCCGCATTATTGTTATTGCGAACAGTCTGTCGGTAGCTATCTTTTTTTTTTCCGTCATGATATTGCCTCGGTACCTATACGAGTAATGCCGTGTGATAAGGTAATACGCCTCATGTCAGCACCTAAAACGAATCCCTTGCTTGCGATTTTTTTAATTTCAGAGGTTTCTTGTTAATTTTTGTGGGATACATTTATACACTTTTTTGTACAGTGTTAACTTTAAATAAAGAGTACTCATAAAATCTTCATCAACAAGAATAAAATTGCAAATATTTTTTTAATGGCCACAACATAAATTTAGAGGTAAAAAAAGGCATTGTATAACTTTCCTAAAATTTTTATCGTCAATATAATTGCTTGGTACACATAGAGCACCAGAGATTTAAAACCTAAATGGGAAATGAATAATAAAACGTCAGTACAGACAAAATTACCAATTGCCCGTCCACACCGAATTCCGATGTATAAAATGATCATACAAGATATTCCTATAAATATTTCGATTATATGATTATGTAGACGCGAGACGGAAATATTTGAATTTTTACTGAGCGGTGATAGATACTAAAAAAGAAAAAAGTATTTTCTAATGTTAAAATTCAGGAAACATCACATAACTTACAGTAAATCCCCGAGTCTCAGTCGAGGTAATCATACGAAGGTGCATGCATTATACACGATTGTGTATACAAAGTCGGAATTTATTTAAATTAGCAACCTCGACTTGGCTGCGTATTACATGGATATGTTTCAGATATATTTACCTCCCTAATATACATATTTTAGTGTGGTCGAAAATACAAAAAATTGTGGACTGTTTTAAATATACCTGATGATTGCATCTTAATTTAAAAATATTACTTGAATAATATACGGAGTATTCTTTGAGTAGTACAGAAACTTTTACATTATTTAATTTATAATAAATAATCTTGTGGTTGTTTTGTTAAGTTTATGATTATAATATGATTATTTACATTGCAGAATATGCTTCTACCTAACAATAACATCCTAACCTTATCTCAACAGCCTGTGATTAGTCCACTGCAGGACATAGGCCTCTCCCGTAAATATCGCCACGCTCGGCTAGCGGTTTGGCGATCGTAGTACCAGACACCTCGACCTAAAGACGCTGCTGCCCGTCATCGGCCTGCATAATTTTGGTCTGGTATTTTTCGAGATAGACATCCCGCCATCTGTCGGTAGCCCTTGTGATTTTCAAGACTTTTCCCTTAGTCGCCTCTTACGTCGATACCACACGGCACATTAACATAATATACATTAACTTCATTCTTTTACATGAAAATTAAAGATTAACCCATAGATTAAAATAAAATCAAAATTAATAAATAAAAACGATTTAAAAATTTACTTAATCATGTGTATATATACTTGCTTGTACTATGCTTTTTGTCTTGGGGCCTTTTCTCTGTAACTTCAGAGTGACCTCTCCTTCGATGCAAACATAAGAATTATATCTCATACTTACGAGAAGGTGAAGTACCACCTTTGGATACAAGTTGGCAACTTCTGACAACAATAGGAAGACGTTTGAAGGTGGTCGTAATCGGCCAGAAAGGCATCATCAGCCATATTGTTCTTTATATCTTCAGCTTCCTTATCGGCCTATTTGAGTTCACTATATATATAAACCTCTTCAAGAAAACACCGGTAAAAGCCTGTATACATTTCTTGAAAGTTTTGTCCGTACAACGCTGGGCAAAGACCGAACGATGGGGCAAAATCTATACCAATTTCCCGAACCCTAACCCTGCACTAGTACGAGGGTCACCTGCACTAAACTTACTAAACCCAACCACCATTCCAACCCCCAGCATGGTGTTAACCCTCTAAGAAATATATGTCAGCTGTTGATGCCGCTTTGTATGAGATGCCAATGCTCTATATTTGACTTTAGTATTTTCTAAATTACTATTAAAACCATAGACTTAAAGTGGATAGTAGCATCTATTTCTCTATTAAAAAACTTTAGTATTAAATTAAGTGATTATCATAAGATTTATATAAGAGGGCATCATGAAAACTGTTAATTAATATATAGGTAGGTATTGTTGTGACTGAAGAACACTAATACTACTTTTCATAACTAGTTTATTTGAATAAAGAAATATTCAAATAAAAATATATTTTTTATTTTAATACAACTGTTTTAATTTAAATTGCTTTCTAAATAATGTGGGTAGAATACAACAATATAATTTTATTTTATCGTACGCGCTTTAGTAGGTGAACATCCTGCTATTTTCAGATCCAGGTAACCAGGCACAACGCGATGCATGACGGCCTACTGGTGTTAAGTATTAAAATATCCCACTGAATACGATCAACTTTGTTTTACACGAATAAAATATTAGTATGGTATCCACTACTTGATTTATTTGAACCGACAATGTTGATTTTGTGCCCACGCTCAAGTTAAGAATGTAAAAATTATTTTAAAAACTCACAATCATCTTAATACATTTCAATAACTTTGAGATCTTAATTACGAATTGATAATACCTACCTGTGTAGAGAATGATTTTGTAAACATATCAACAGATTAAACCGGTCCGAATCAGATAAGATATAGGCGATTCGCTCTGGATTCGAAGTCGAAAATAGAATGCCGGGTTGGTGCGCGGCGCCTCCCGCTTCGTGTTTGTCCAATCAATACATACTTTGTTGCAGCGAGGCGGACGCGTGTCTCGATTAAATCGAAGTTTAAATATAACCGCTTCGATTGCTTATCCAAATGAGAGACAAGTAATTTCATTTTATAAATGAAAAAATTACAACAATAAATACAAAAGTTGAATACTATAGAATACCACAAGCGTTCTTTGCGGTTCCTTGTCACAATAATAATTGAGGGTGTGGCACCATTGAAAGCGTTTTGTTTTAAAGCTCTTCCGTACAATTGAAAGTATTTCAAGTGAGAGTTTTAAGAATATTAGCTCTTTATTTTTACATGTTTTCGTTGCATATTATTTTATGTCAAGTGGTACTTCATTTAGGTACTTATTACAGGCGTATTTTTAATTGGTTAGTTATTGAATTTGACGCTATTTATTTTAAATTTAGTTTATGTATAGTGTATAGGTAATTATATGAGTATTTTTAGAAACAATCTTGTATGCTAAAGATTCGGAGATAAATCGATTTATTATTTCTCTTTAAAGTTTAATAAATACCTATAAAATTTAGTAAATTTAAAATACTCCGAACTTCAGAATTAGTACAGAGATATGGTCGGGATCTAATGTGATTGCTTTCGTGCCGTCATTCACTTATCCTCGTAGAGTTTTTTGAACAGATAAGCTTTTAGGTTTGAGTTTAGATGTTTAAAAATATACTTTTTGTTCCATTCCTTTTTCTAAGCTTCATACTAATTCAAAAACTTATAATCGTTAAAAGTCATGGACCAAAAGTTGGTAGTTTTATTTTCAATCTAAGATGCTGGTATTTATTAATCATCATTACCATCAGTTTACCATAGATTGTCGTATAAGTAATGGTCCAGAATCACCTACTTATCTCATGTTTGATCAGATTATCGTTCTGTTATTATTATCTTTTCTTTAACATCCTGTAAATAATCCACTGCTGAACGAGTGTGTCGTAATCGCCCTAAATAGCAGACGGATTGCTGAGTGGCGCGCAGTACCAGACCCCTCCCGGGCGGGCTGTAGCTCCTGACCGTTACTGGACTGCATACTTATGGTTTTCCAGGTTTTTCCCTTTTGTCGCCTCTTACTTAACCCACGAAAAAATAAGGATGGTAGATGCTTTTGCCGTTTTCACACGGAAATGCTCTATTATTTGTAGACATAGTTATCCGACACTTCGCTTGTTAGTATGAGGCTGCCACCCGAGAATTTTCTTTCTCAGACGTTATATTATTAAATAAATAGTTCTAGTAGCTATGTGCCAAGCCTGTTGCCACTTTTGTATACTACAAATAGCCACGTTTCGTATTTCATCATGCAGAAAAACTCGTAGCATAGTCCTTCTATAGCTCGCTGAACGACACCTTGGTTATGCAGCATTAAAAAAAACATGTACTATGCCTGGAGAAATCCAGAATAATGCTATAAGCTTTTAATTAAAAAAATTATATATTTTAAACTCGCTTATAATGAGACTACGCCCTATTAAAAATATTTTATGATTCTCATTATGTACATCTTACGCAACATTATGTTTTAATCAATACTGGAAACATTTTATAAAAACTATGATTTCTTTAGCATCATAAAGGTTTTTATTTATTCATATACAATACCAAAATCTATTCGAAAGTTATTAGGGTTTGGATGTATTTTCATTTTAAAGAACGTGTTTCTTTATATTGTTTAGACCATATATTATCATTACCTAGACATTCAAAAGCGATACACTTTCATTTTAGGTAATATAGGATGTAAATTTTAGTAAAAACATATTTATTTAAACAATATTTGTTAATTAAGACGTATAGAATGGATTATGTTAATACATTTTACACCGTTTCGTTGAAATGCTCTACAGAGCGATGATAAAATATACTCGAGTGCAGATTAAGTACCTTCCTGGCAGGTAACCGTCTACTTATAAATTAGACATTTAACTTTATATTACTTTTGGGTAAAGTTATTTCACGCCCTTGGGGCAATTTTCATGCTTAGATGAAAATGGTAATAATTTTAGTTTATCTACTAATTTTCTCTAACATTTTACAGTCTAACTTTAAAACTTGTGTGTTAATTTACCTGAAATTTATAATTTTTGTAAATGCTTTTGATATTCACTTTGATGTGAAGAGTTATCGATGAATTTTATTGCGTTTAAAGCACGTTTATTAGTTTATTATTAATTTACAATGTTTGTGTTTTTAAGTTCATATTATACAGATTTTTTCTCACAGTTAAAATTTTTTTCGAATAAAAATTGAAACTATTTAAGATAATATATTTTTTGATATTTGAAGCATTTAAAGGAGATAATTTAAGACATAACCGTGGTAGGTTTAAATAATATATAAGACCCTAGATTTTGCCCGCGATTTTATCTGTGTGAAATATATAAGTACGACATAGTTTTATTTCTATTGTGGTTTCGTAATAAATAGTCCTATTAATTATTCATAGCCTTCCAAACAGTTAATTTCAAGTTTAAATCCTTCTATAATTTTGTGTATGAGCTCGTGTTGACTCATGTCATTAAATCTCGTGGTTTTAATTTCGAAAAATACAAAGATTGGCCTATACATAAATTATAGGAGTTTTTAATTTGTTTCATACGATTTCGAAATATCTTATTCAACTGCTCCAGTATTTTTTGGCGTAAAAATTCCATACTGGTCAATCCCGGAATTATACTGGGATCAAAAGTATCGCAGTTTTTAAGTTGTCCTTTCAAAAGAAAACAGCATCAAAATCGGAATATTTGATTTTGCACGATTGCCGAACAAACAGAAGACCAGAAAAACAGACAAAAATTCCAAAAAATTTTTTTTTATTATTTTGTAATCGGCGATAGGGTTTTTTTTAAATATATTCAATCTACAGACACAGCTTTTTTAAAATGTTATAATAGTAAAGATGAAAATGTTAAGTCCGGATTCGCACGTAGTCTCATATCTGGCTGTAATGGATAATACTTCATAAAATAATTAAAATATACTGATGATGATGTCCCTTTGGCGAATTACAACCTCGAGGACTTCTTCCGAGAGACTTCCTCAGAGAACACAACACAGACACTGTCAACAGACTCTGACGTGACGCTTGTGAGAAAATATTGTAAGTAGGGTCGGATGCAGTGTCAGATACACAGGACGCAGCACAACAAAAATGTATAATTTGTACGTTGCACAAATATTGGCTTTCGGCTGTGGTTCGAATTCAGGACCCATAACTTATGACAGCTAACCGCTGAGCCGCTAAGTATACGAACACTCACAGACAGTAACAGTATTTTATCATTCCTGCGAAAAATAGGCTTTTCCAGTTATAATATAAAAACAATAACTTTCCCATGGTCGTCCGCGAAGAGGTTTTAATTTGCGCGTATACAATAAAGCGGCGTGCATCTGGCGCCTCTCTGGATTGTAATTCTATCGTAACTATGACATCCGCGGGCGATTCAATTAATTTTTACGAGGCACTGTGGAAACGCAACCTTATGTGGCCGCTGTGAAATCGATATGCTCCCGTAAACAATGAACCGCGGCTATAAATTGTTGATCGATCATTTGAAAAACAATAACACGTTGCAACGATAGTGAAGAATGATATGAAAGTATATTTGCTAAGTCTAGACAGCCATTAAACTTCTACTGTATCGGAGGAAAGCGAAGACTTGGTGAAGGTATTATCGCTAAAATAACGGAAGATTGTGTAGTTAAATCTCTAGTAATTTATAATTATTCAATTTCTGTTAGTCAATTTTGAACCTGTATTATTTATTTTTATGTCTTGACATTGTCATGCATATCACATATTTTAAATTATTATATAATGAATATTCCTAGACATTGTGCAGCTCTTTTTTAATAGTATTCTCATAATTTTTGAAGTCACGATTACATTTCACCAGCTATTTCAGTGTTGAATTAAAAAAAATATTGCTCCAAAACAACTAGTTTTATATAAATTAAGACTTAATACTAATTATGTCGACCATTTTTTACAGTCAAATAAATTATAAATAACGTTATTCTTTTGTTACTGTTCCGTAATTCGACATTGATTGACATTTAAGACTGTCTAATTAATGCATCAATAATGTGAACAAACAACTACTACGATCGCTTAAGTAAAACAATGCTACGCTCTCATTCGTCTGTCATTGTGATCTTAATTCGTTTCGGGTGTGATATGTTTAGCGTCGAGGTCACTGGTTGCAGACAATTTAGTACACTCCTTGATTGAATAAAGCACTGCCTGTCACGAAGGCGACTGCAAACTTCATCAGTGTCTTTATATGTTTTCTCTCTTTGACTTCTGTCATTCTGTTTAATTTTATCGAACCGACCGGGGACACGAGTTCAACGTCCCATGATCAGATAACGGTCTTGTTGAAAACGATGCAATTCGAATAATCGAGCGAGCTCTTAGTATGTTTACTTAATATGAATCCGCTTAGTCGATTGCATGACAACATCGATTTTCAACATTGAAAATATTTTTTATCATAATGTTTCTTTGTTACAGATGTGTGCCGTACATACGAACAATATTAAAACGGACCAAGTGTATGCAGGTTGGTATTTTATATTAGTATTAAATTAATAGTCTTGGATAACAGTCCGTAAAAAAGTTGGCTAGATTAGGAACTAAATCACATCTATACGAAAAGTTCTTAATTAATCCGGGAGGTGAACGAGGCACCGACCTCTATTTCGTTGTTTCATTACGGAGATCCCCCGCTCTCATTAACCGGTCGGTGTTGTATAAAAAGCGACTTTATATAAGAAGTTAATTCGACATCACACCTGTCGCGGTCGTAACTTCTCCCTCAGGATAGCTTTACAATGAAGCCTGCCCATCCAACGCCAGTAGTATTATTTCGCCCTTACCTTTCCCGCTTTGGCGGCATCGTCAAAGAAAATATAAAATGTATAAAATCTTCATAAAACCGACGTTTGACAGTTCGATTTTCTAAATAGCCATGGCGATCCATCGAATTATCAACGGGCTAATTTGAAACACATTGAGCAGACATCTAAATATGCCTTTTTCTATATATGATTGAAAGGAATAAAAAGATACCCAATCTTTCGAACCTTTGCCCTTATAAATATAATAAAAATAACAAATGAGTGTTCGCGCGTCATTAAAACATTCATACATTTAGAAATGATCTACGACTACTATAATAGGGTTAACGTGATTTTGGACCACCTCACAAACATCCGTTTACTTATGCTCCTAATGAAGAATTCTAAGAAATATAAAACGAAGAAAACATAGCAAAATACTCGGCGAGAAATATTATTTTATACCATTCCCTGAAATTGTCTTAAATGGTGTTCGTAAAGGCGCTGAAAGTATGATGGGTGCCCACGGCTAAGTAAAGCGTAGTGAGATGCAGGCGAATTTTCTCTGAAAGTTTCTCCGCGCAATGTTCAATTCCATTTCGGTAAGAGACTAATAATATTTTTTTTCGTCGTCTTACATTTTACTTCCACCCTTTACTGCTATACAAAATAGAGTGATGTGGAGTCGAGTTGAATTTTAGCTTGTATCTATTTCTAACAATATTTTAAGGATCTACTCGATACCTACATTTTTGATGATTTTTTAAAATATTTTTGCGTTCGTATATAAAAAGAGCGAATATTGATGCATTGGACATTATTCTCTATGATATCCAATGCGACAAGTAAAATGAAGTATAGCATCTGAGTTTCAACGAATAGATGAACCACGAACATAATACTAAAAGTAGTTATTTAATTTATATAATTTATTAGTAAAATTGTTCCAATTTAATCTAAAATATCAATTCGTTAGCAATCTTTCAAATGAAAAAAATATTAAAATCAAAGTCAGATAGAAGTCTGGCTCCATTCCACTTTTGTTCCAAGCAAGAACTTGCAGAGTGTAACGGACATCGGACCGCGTCAATTATTTAGATTGGTGTCGGCGACGCAGTCCGCACAGAACAAGAACTTATTTTACTAATACCTACTTTCAGAAATACCTAAAGAAAATCAAGTACTGTACTTGATTAAGGACTTTAAGTGATTTTTAATACTCAAAGGTTCTAAGTAACAAAGTAATTATTAAAAATTTAAAAATGGGCTTACCTTAGGGCTCTCTTAAGTATTGAATTCAGCAGGAATATCTAATGTACTATAACGTACATGACTTGTAAAGCCATGGTAGCCTAGTAGAGCCGTGGTAGCCTAGATCGCCTAGTCCCGCTGAATTTACCTTATGCTCGGTGGTGAAAACGTTGTTAGGAAACCTGCATGTCTGAGTTTTGATTTGAAGACCACCAACACGTGGTGGGCTATTCCCGGCTCCAAAAAACCCTCTCAGATATTAGAGTAGGAGGTCTTTGCCTAGCTGTGGGCATTTACAGGTTGCTTCTTTACTTTGATATAATCGTACCATATATAGACATGCATGGACAAATAGAGCTTTAAGTAGTAATCACGCTTATTGTGTCCAAAGGTCAATTTAATTATGTAGGCGATAAACCATCTTCGTCAAAGCCCTTTATTAAAAAATCCTGTGTAATTATTTTATTTTTCTTACTGTTGAATCAAGTTGAAGCGAAGATCTACATTATTGAATAACAAATATTTATTGAAGCTAAAATAAACTTTGTTTTCATGGTTTGCTGCTGTGGCATCGATGTATATACAACTATTTTTTATAACATAATAATACTTCTTCGGTTGCGTTGTAGGTGTCTAAAAAAGTTATAACTAGTCAAGAAGTCGATTTTATTACAAAACTTTGAGGATTTGGTCTTTCTCCAAAAATAAGGCGTAATTTCTTGTCGTACTTTATGGCGTTCTTTAGCTAGATGGGTAAGTCATGGGTATTTCTTATTATTTTTATCATTACAGAAAAGTATCGACCTATGTTAAGGAGTCCGAAATAAATTTCCTTCGAGCGTAAAGCAGAACAGCTTACGTAAAAGTTCCACGTATGAGAAGGTAGTCGTACGTACAATAGATAAACTTTTTGCGGAAAAACAATATTTTATTTCGTCGTAATTTTCTTTTTTCTTCCTTTTATACTTGCGATTGTTGTCACTTGGTGAAACTTCGTCATATTTACAATTATTACCTCCCGTACTAGTTTCACAACACATTTTTTATTTATATAACGAACCGACCGGTTTCACTTTACGGCTTTTCACTTCAGGGTATTCCATTATAATAATTGTCACTTTCTGTATATATTTATGAAATTCTTGAATTGCCAATCTCAACTGTACGTGATACTCTCTGCTAGCTAACAAAGGTGGTTCTAGACTAGTGGTGGAAAGCAGAATCACTAGTGCCTGGGTAATGGCGCTTCACAAACTAACAGGCCTACCCAACAGAGAATATGGGGTCCATATGATGATGCCGACTTTTACCGTACTCAAAAGGGCTGGTTATGATGGTGGCGATAATGATGATAATATTACTCCCAGCTGTAATATAAATATATACATATATGATAAAACTTATAACGCTATGTATCAGGAGCTACGTGATTTTAATGACATTTTATGAAAACCTTTAAAATATGACGCATAGGATAACAAATTCTAGCCAAATGTGGAAAAACAAAATCTGTGGTGATAAAATTATCTTACGCTGCTACCACGCAAATATATTTTTTAGTCGTTCTATTTAAAAGCTTTCACCAAATTTCTACTACGATTACGTACGGTTTCAATAAATTATTTAACAAGTAATATTGGAAAAGCAAAAAAACCCGGGATGAATAAAAAATATGTACAATAATATTTTTCACATATTTGAAATCGTTATCATGGTATAAATTTTATAGACATTTCTATTATTCTATAATTCAAATTTAATACCTACAGCTATGAGTAATTATCGCGTATCACTTGCACCACGCGCTAAGCCAACAAACCAATAGTTGTGAGTCGGCACGCGTTTGCTCAGCGTATATCATTGGCTGTCGACGCCTGCGAGCTTTTCTGCTTATTCCATATCATGTGTATGAGCCTTATATCAAATAAAAGGCGAGACGGGAAAGAATAAACTTATTATAGTCGTATTACGTAAGGAAATATTGAATGTACAAAATACATGACGTATTAGTTCACATTTATGATTTTTTGGTGTATATACCAAATAGTTCCATAATGTCCATGTCCCAAAATAATAATGGATTTCTTATACTTCTTATATGGAGCTAGTGATGTATTGTATAACTAGTTATTTGTCACTGGTGACAATTTGATGCCTTCTGACATTAATATTCGTAGTTTTGACGTTTATTTGTATTTATATTACTGCCATAACAAAACGTGTTAAACAGGTTTAAAACTGGATTATGAAATAATTTTAGTAACATTTAACATATTTTGATTAGACTGGCAGCATAACTGTAACGATTAATATGAATTATGCAACAAAACGTAGGCACGGTACATTTTAAGCTATTTTCCCAAAATATTGTTAATATATTGGATATATTCATTTTATTACTTATAATGGTTAGATAATACTACGCATATCAATCAGTCATTAAAGAAGTCTCAGGCCTACAAAATGCTAAAATCCGTAATGAACCTTTTACTTGTTTACGGTATGTTGTTATTATGTTATTAGTAGTGTTATATATCAAAATGCTTAGAATTTATTTGATCAATGACAAATAATTTTAAGTTTGTTTGAATATGAGGTATATAGCTATGATAAACTATCTAGTTTTACCCATCTGTTTTACTAACTCATAAATTGAAGATTTTATGAAAAACTATGAAAAATACTTAAACTCTATCGAAGGTGCCTTCGAACAAACATACCAACATAAATAAAAATAAACTGTAGCTAAAAAAAAACCATCCCAAACTATATTCCACATTATCCGTATTAAAATGCACCCATAACTTCCAATGCTCGCGTCGTTGCTAAAAATTCATTTGTGAAGGAAGCGGTGTATTTGCATCTAAAGCGCGTTCGGAGTTGATTATGGGAAAATAACATCGGCGAATAAGTGCACCCAATTTACAGTTCAATTTGCATTATACAATCGTTATGTGTAATGAGCTGGTGGCTATATTTCGTGATTATGTGGTTGCACTGTCATGGTGGCCATGTTTTTTTTACGTCAATTCGTCTTCGTGATTTAAATTTAATATGTATTATTAAGTTTTGACACTTAATTTTTTTACTAATAGTTTCTACCAATAATATACGGTATCTTAAATACATAAGCGTTGGAAAACAGTTTTCCATATTGCGTAACGCAGCGTGAAGAAATAGTATTATTGAAATAATATAAACATTATATTATATTGAATTTCGTGAATTATGTGTATTCAAATGTTACTGTTTCAAAGTTATATAGCAATCATTTAATACAATACGTTTTTTGTGTAATTTGTAACTAAAATGTAGAATCTAATCTAAATAAGAGTTTACCCAGTAAATAGAAACAGAAAAATCCATATAGTCATAAATTTTAAAGTATCAAACATAAAATCATTTTGTCAGAATACAATTTATGTAAACAAGTGGAATGTAGAGAACTTTCTTGGCTTAACGACGGAATTATTGAGATGCGGCCGAGATTAATCCCTCGGTACGTCGATAGAGCTGTATTAAATGGGTCTTACGGAACGTTGACGTTTTTCCGATGTCCGTTTTCCTTGCCTACAAAAGCTTTATTGGTGTAGGTATACTACGAACATTGAGTTGTTAAATGTACGTTAAACTAATAGTACACGTTATGGTAATAAGGTTTGAATTCCTATGAGGTATTATTCCACATTTATTTAATTGTATTGCTCATCGGACTGTTAACATACCTATTCTGAATTAATTTAGTTAAAGATTCAAATTCATAAATAAAAAAAAACTTTGTTGTTGTTTTGCCAATAATTTGTCACAAGCGACATTAAAAAGTTGATGAAACAAAAATGTGTACGTACTTAAAAGTATTGATACTATAGTAAAAAAAGGTTGAAAAATTATTATAGCGAAATAAGATTGTTAAATTTTATTAAATTTAATCTTCATAATTGAAATCCTTTTTAAGTATGATTTGATGATTCAAACAAATTGCAAAACACTAATTAAATTGATGAAGGTAAGAACAAAAATACAGAGAGTCTATAAGATGAGGAAATTGAAAAAGACTGTTAAGTATAAGTGTGATACGAGGCTTTGTTACGTATAGCGATATAATGAGTTTCCTTATAGTTTTGATTACCTATTAAGCTATGTATTCACTTGCATTTTGCAGTGTGACCGACTAACCCTCCATCGTCGAAAAGATAGAAGAAATATTCGTATCATGGATAAATGTTTAGGGTCTTATCACTTTTCGTTAACGACGTTGTCTTTATTATTATAAACACTATTTGAATAGAGTTTCAAGTTTATGTGTTTCAAAATATTTATAATTAGGTTTTTACTACTATAGTATCACTGTTGCGATCATGTTGTAACTTTACTACTAATGATACTTTACTTTACATAGATAAAATTCTTTCGAAGATAAAGATCTTGTAGAACTGTTCGTCGTTTAGTGCAGTCTTTACTTAGTGCTGGCTTTATTCTAGTCACTTTCCAGACGTTTACACGTCACAGTGATCGCCAACTGATGCTGAGTTGGGACCACCTCCTTTACGAGACTGTTATCCTGGTCTAAGAAGTTCCCGACCAACCTGCACTGCAGTAAAACTCGAGTGCAGTGAATTTTTAAAAGGGAACGCCCCGGGACCGTTGTTCAAGCTTTTCATTACTTTTAAATGATTCAGTGATGTGCTGTGTGCCGGTTGAGCTTCCCTGCAATCGAATGATGATATCAGTTATGGTAAGTTAAAATTTATTCTCGTTTTTAGACCTTAAGTTACTTATATTTTTCACTGTATAGAATATGATGATAAAATTTTGATTAATGCTTTATGACGTGTCGTAAAACTCTAAGAGAGACGGGAAGAAAATCAACTTTTCTATTCTACCCACTTCTGTGAAAATAGAATAAGAATATGTGTAGGAGGATGAACCACCAAATGCTAATCTCATCTGTATATGGCGCACCCTGTTAGCTGACAAACGTGTTATGGCGATTCCATTTCTTCACTCTCTTTTATATCTTTCAGTTTCATATACTTTCCGATAAACATTGTAGTTTATGGTTGTCACATATCTCGGACACGGCGTTTATAATTTTTGCGTAAGACTTACATGTAGATTATTTACTACTAAATGCTAAACTTATTAGAAGTACGCCCTTGTCTACACGATTTCACGACGTTCCTCTAGTAGTATTCAAATTAAGTAATTCAGTAGTCGAAATGTAATAACAAAATGTATCCTTATACTAAGTATATTTCTATGAAGAATCTCAACCGAGCACCCAACAAAATAATTCAACGAAACATCCATCATAACCATCAAAATAAATCGTTGACTCGTAAACAAAATTAAAGTTATACCCTCTGTACATTCGCAAAGCATGTTGGGGGACCCATCGCCTCATTAGTTCCCATCGCCGCTTTTACGAAACTCGTTCCCGAGATAATTTCCGTCCTTGGTCCAGCATTACCTAAGCATAACTCGCAGACCCAGTAAACAACGGAGCGTCGACATAACCTTTCATTAAGCTCTCCCAGAGCCTCTGTATTCGTACAATTATTCCCTGAAGTGAACCCTTCGTAGCGCAGCCTACAATTACCTTCCATTCAGCTAGAGGCGCTCCGCTCAGCGAAATAAAATAAAATTGAGGCGGAAAATAAAATATTGAGAGATTCGTTCCAATTACCCTCTATGTGCATTGTTGTGTCCTTCGCCATAATGTTATATTATAGGATATATAAGTGAAGATTTCGTTTGAGTCACCACTTTAATTCACGCAGCGTACGCCTTTCAAGTACCGCGGGTAATACTATTCAATTTAATGGGCATTAAAAAGGCCAAATCCCACATAATGCACCCGCCATCGGACACATATTCAAGCACTTAAATCTTTGTAACAGAATTACCCGAATTAAACAACGACTTGTACAGTCGTATACTATACTCAAAGTAATGTATATAAAGTATTAGGTGCAAAATTTAATTTTCTTATTCATAACATATCGAAATCTCAACTGATTTATTTTATAGAGTCGTAATTTTGCTGAAAATATACACACATATCTTATCCACAAGACGTAGGTACTTAAGATCCCGTAAGAGATTCCGAGAGAGCTTAACCGTCCGTACGTCACAAGTTTTTCCTTGTAAGCTTCACAAAACGTTAAATTTATTTCGGCCCCGGGGCGTTGAATTAAGAGCTGCCTTAATCCTTTTGGAGCGAACTTAACCTAATATCATAAAGATGGAGCAGAGCAACTTGTGCCTACGGAGTCAAGTCAAATATTATCCTTTGAAGAGATTAAAGAGTTATTAAAGTAACGCAGGCGCGTATCTACTAGTGAGCTCAACTTCTAAGCTCGGATCAAACTCAATTACATTGAAGCCTTTAATACGAAGAGCGAATAATAATAAAATATTTCTTTAAAAATGTTGATTTCAGTCATTTGTGAGGCAGTATTGATAAGGTCTAAGATAATAAACACGATTGTCTAGAAGTTATACACCTCACGTCGCAAATATTATATGACAATTCGTTCAATCAAATCAATTTATTCAATGGTTAGCATCCGGTAAAACACGGACTTTTTTTTTAAAATTGACGACTCAGTAGTGCAGTACTCGCATTGTGCTGCGACTGCTAATGGTCACGTATTCGATCCCCGCAGCTACAAATAATTGTTCCGGGTCTGGGTGCTTATCTGTGTACGATTTTTGTACATATGTAAGCCGCGTCCATGACACAGGAGAAAAAAAAATATTCTAAATTACTTGGTACATAATGAAATTGAAAAAATAATTATTATTTTTCCGTATTATAAAATACTAAATTTAAACTAATCAAATATTATTTTCGACGAGGACATGCATCTTTTATGGTATTAGATCTTACGAGTAACGACAGAGAAAATTGAGTATTAGTTGGAGTAACTCTTAAACGATACGTGTTCATGAATTAATATGGTAACGAACAATATACCTGCACTATTGAAATTAAAGTGATGGAATAATTACGTTGATACGTTTTTATCTCATAATATTTTATCAGGCCACACGCTTCCTATTAAAGGAGAGGTAACAAAATGGTAGGTCCGCAAAAAATATGAAAGGACAGTCCCACAGCTGAGTGGCGGCCATTTTGAAAGCCCGGGAAGGGGCGGCGCGATCCCTTTAGCCGGATGATTTATTTGGTTTGGTTAATGCTAAAATTCCAATACTACTACATTTATTTGTAATATCTTTAATTTTAGTGCTTAATTCTCTTGCATTTAGTTAATATTAGTTCTTTCTTATAAAGTATTTTACAAGTGTATTAATTGCCGGTTGGTAAACTGCATTTACTAAGTTAGATATTTATTTATATTTTAGAAAGTTATGTTTTGTTTTGTATTTTACAAGTGTATTAATTGCCGGTTGGTAAACTGCATTTACTAAGTTAGATATTTATTTATATTTTAGAAAGTTATGTTTTGTTTTGTAATTGATCGTATGTTCAAGTAACACGTAGCTTCTGAACCAGTTGACTATGTTATATAGTACCATTTTGAAAATGATGAAATAATTTTATAAGTTTATGCTTACAATTGAAATGAATTTTAAATTTATTAATATTATGAAGCAATCAATTTACGTAAGTACTTTATTATAAAGTTATAAAACCCGTGTTTGGAATAACAACTGGTTAATTTATTTTTAAACTTTATTTTTAATGTCTTTTAAATTAATATTGCGATCAGTATCTTTCAAAAAATTATATCGATCGCTGCGGTAGGCTACACACTGTAGTAATTATTTTATCAATAATTAAGAGTGTAATACTTATAAGTAAAAGCGAGAATGGTATTCGGCGAATGTTCATCGCGATATTTCAAGTGACGGCCCGTTACATTGTAAGAAGCTACTTACACTCAGTATTTTGTTATTCAGAAAAAGAGACCTAAGTCTGAAAACCACACACGATTATAACCCTTGGATACTTTTATTTTTATTTATTTAATAATTTATGTACACTCAGTGAATACGAGAATTAATATAATTACAAGAAGAAATATGAAAGGCCCTGGTTATTTCTTTTGAAATCGCTATCAGCAGAATCGCTTGTAGGGATTTCAAAAGAACTGGTTACAAATAGTATAATGAATTTAAAGAACTAAAGTTGACGTAATGCCTCAAATCCATCCCAGCAGAAATTGCTTGGGATTAAGACGCAACTTTGTTTCATCGAGATTAGTCTAGCTAAGAGCGACGTCCTTTTCAACCACAAATAAAGATATTGAAATTTGATAAGCTCATCTCTGTCCAGTGAATGCCTCTGGTATAAAGCAAGCTTGGTAAATATCAAAGATTAGTAGTGAAGCTAACATTTGAGATCGAATAGCGATACATTCGAGGTGATGCTATGTATCTATGTCAGTATTGTTAAGTCAAAGTATAATAATCTATACTCCAAGTTCTTTCAATAATATTAACAACGTGAATAAAAGTTATTATTTATATTTTAGATTTAATTAATTTTGTAATTCTTTTTTAATTAAATATTCTACAAAGAGATTAAAAATGTGTTAAAAAACATTGCACCCGTTTTTATATTTACGAAAAACATTTAGGAAGCTTCAAATTTAAAGCTTAGAGCTAAAATTTACACTCTCTAAAAGCTGAGGAAGATACGTGAGTGTTATTTTATGTACAGCAGAGGTTATTTTAAAACTTCGACAGTCTATATATAGTATGTGTGAAGTAATATATAAATGTTCATTTATGCAATCTTTCTTTTCATGTTATTTTCAGAACTCCGAAAAAGTAAATATTTATTAAAATATGATCACCATCATTACAGCCGGTCACAAGTGTACTGCTGAACATGCCTATGAGTAGGAGGTACAGCAGTAGACTGACTGTTCCTCCTAAGATAGCCACAAAGCACGGTCCTGAGACACCTGAATCCGTCGAATTCCTGCAACATTGTGTTTAGGTTGTCACTTCGTCTTGTCTCGTCTCACACCATGTTTTCCTGTACGCGGTGGCCACTGGAACCTTTCTTTCCTAATAGTTGTCAGTTCTACGTGCTATGTGGCCGGCGCATTGCACTGGCTGGATTTCACCCTAGTGATGAATAAACAGCTGTCGTTTCATCCCCTTGATGAATTGAATGAATGAACGTATTTTTAAATTTTTAAGTATTGATTTATCCTTAGTTTAACTATTATATTAGATTAAGATACTGTTGTTCTAAATAGGTAATTAGTAAAATTTATTGTTTCCGTTTGTTATTTAATTTTATCATAAGGCATCTGTAAATATTGTATGTGTAGCCCAGAAATATTTTAATTAACTTTTATTAATAGTTATAATTTTCTTATGTAACTGAATGTAACTCTTATGAGAAATAAAGATTCTTATCTGGGCTTATCCAGGTGTACAGCCAGTGTGGTGGCGCTTCTCTTCTCTTTTCTCAAGTTCTCTTGTTCCATAAAGACGGCCAGCTGTTGGCCCCTGGAATAGTTTTGCATTACTCCAACATTGCATTATTAGCTCATCGCCTTTTTTCATGCCTAGTTCTGCGTTGAAATCTCCTATCAACACCGTGTAGTTAGTTCTAGAGCAATGTATGACTCTTGATATATTCTCACACATTACCTCCACTTCATCATCTGAGTGTGTCAAGGTTGTTGCTTATACCAGTATGACCTACAGCGAATACCGTTTAGCTTTTCTGAATACAGGGTACACACCCTACCCGAAACAATATATTAGATATAGAAACAATAGCTTAGATAGGCAGCAAGAACTCACCCGGAAATTCTTCTGCTTTGCCTTTATCATGGCCGTCATCATGAACGGGACTAGCGAGGCCGCTAGAGACTGGTTAGCATTATTATGTACCTCACATTCCGGAGGAGTTTTTCCATAGTTGCCATGCCCGGCGAGTGGGTTGGCAACCGCAGATTTTTGAATTATTTAGGATGAAGCTGCTGATGGGGGGACATTTTTATTTCCCTATGTCGGCTTTCGCGACACTAACGCGACGAGACGAGTTGGTGAATTCTTTCATACCGCCACGGCAGAAACGACAGATGTTAGACTTTTGACTACTGGTGGCCTTCTAGCAACATTTATGATTAGACAGGGCTGGCGCTATTCCTACAGATAGCCACATTGAAATGTATTTGATATAATTATAATCCACGACGACAAAAAATAAGTGATTGGTATGTTGTGTTTATACCGAGTTTTATTTATCCATTATGTCATTTTGTGATCATCTTTTTTTGATGGTAAAATCTTAATAATATTTTGTTCCTTTAGGTGTTACCTACAAAGTTTTGTGCTGAAAACCTGAAATATTAAATCAAATTGACTAAAGGAAGCATTAATGTGGAAATGGATTTAAATGAATTTTAATCAGCTTAACATAAGCGATTGTTAAATTATAGACAAAACATAATAATAAGATCATTATACGCAAAATTAAAAATCCTCAGAATATAAATTATATCATCTGCACACGTTTTAATTCTGTTATTTTATTATTAATCGAGCCTCAAGTGTTTTATGTACATGTTTCCGAACACTATATCAGTATGTCGTTGTATCGAATGGGGGAACGTACAGGAGGTTACGTTGTGTTAAAATTACTATCATAAACTTAAATGATAACTAAGGCTGCACTTTGATGAGCTAATGATTAGATAATAGTTAATTGTTTGTATTAAATAAGTCTGTAAATAATTGTTTTTATAAAAGCTCTATTGAATTGGTACAAAAAAATAATGTAGCAGTCTGTAAGTGCTCACAGCTGGGCAAACGCCTCCTTCTCAAATATTTTGTGAGGGTTTTGGAGCCGGGAAGGGCCCGCCACGCGGCTTCAGTGCGGATCGACGGGCTCTATTTAATTTGTTGCCGTTTCAAAGTCACATAATATTAGCTAAAAGGTGTAATAAAATAAATGTTACATATTAATATTTTGATTAACAGGTGCATTATGAAGGAAGCGCATTATCTGCATTTTATTTATTCTACAAAATATCCATAGTGCTTTGGTAGGTAGGCGGCAAAACTGGTCCTAATTAATTAGAGGCAGTTACAATGTAAATTTTTCGATTTCTTTCGATGACTTCCATTTGCAGATAACTCTATTTCGTATCAGCATTCTGTGAACCATTTTTATGTTAAATAGTTTCGTCAAATGGGTACTTCTACATAAACCGGTTTGATGTCTTCTAGTTGACATTCACATTTAGTTTCTTTGTAACTACTGATAATCCTATATGCTTATGTATTTCTGTACAGTATGCATATTTATGTGTAAAGAGACATAATCTGTAAAAAAAATATTTGTTTTAATTAACATAAATTACAGACTAATGATAATATTGTTTTGAATAAATAGAGGTTACAATTATTATCTTTTTTACATTGGGCCACAAAATAAATCTTAATTATAATACAGACCGTTTTATCTGCTACTAGTAGATAATATTCTCAGGACATTGACGCAGGACTCCATGAACTGAGGCATTATTTCCACGTTTCAGCGAATAATTGTGGAGCATTTCGAAATTGTCTTACGTAAAAGGCTGTGTGCGCTTATTACGAATTTACGTATGGGAAAATCACAGAGCAAACATTCTGTAATATGTGTGTAAAGTACAGAGATGCTGCAACTAACAAACTAGCTGAAACTAAATTTGCTAACTAAAGACTAACTTCAATCGGAAAACTTCCTATCCATATCAATAATTTAACAAAAGAAAATATATTAATAATGTAAATTATTTATTAAACAGAAAATTATTCTGTTCTAAATAAATTGTTAAGTGTTATAATTTTACTTGGAATTAACAAATTACAAACAAAAAGGCGTCTACGTACGTTCCGGTAATTTCACAATTTCACGCCGAGGCAGATATCTCGTTACTCGTTCGGGATTTTAGACCCACCCGGATCGCTAATGTACCGGAACGAATCGCCACCTCGCCCATATGTGGAAAATAATTATAAAGTCATCCGTTCTAACCCGGGTGGTTTCCGTGAGAAAGGGGCATTATTGCTTAGGAAATTACTTATTTATCACAGCACAGGATTAATTTGGAATAAAACTAAATTACTCAGAAACAAAATATGGATGTTTTATGATTAGGCTAAAAAAAAATCTCCATCAAATGGTATTAAAAGTCATACAGATACTTAAAATACTTAGTCATCTAAATATTCAAACATTGTACAAAAAGGTACTGAAACGACTACCGGCATTTAATGTTCACCCTTGCGCAATAATCAAACACTTGTTCGGCAAACTGAGTCGCAAGTCGTAGATTATATTACAATTAGGTTTTACGTCCTGGGATCCGCAAAACTCTTGTCAGCGAAGGACGATAATCCAGCGCTTAGTCGTCATTCTTTTTTACGTAAAAAACTTTCTTTTTTAAATAACTCCTTTATTTTTCCCACAGGCGACCCCTCTTTATTCATAAGCTGACGTAACTTGAAGAACCTTAAATGAATGGCTGTTCCATGTTTTACGCCTCTATTCGCAACGCTTTAGCTCGAAAATTTCGGAGATTTGCTCACGAAAAAATATATTAATGTGTACGAAATATCGCTGAGATGTTTCAATAGAACTTGTTTTCTTTTAAGCCTCCTTTATTTTTTAAGGGCAGCAATGTCACAAAAACATCTGAGTAATCAAATTTAAACACAGTTTATGCACAGAATACTTTTAAATTTTATTTAAATGTTTTTATTTATATGTAATTAAGTTCGTAAAGTATTAATTGCTTCCATTGATTATGTTAATGTGGCGTGTCTACGACTGCCTTAATTCGGTAAATATATGGTTGACACAAAAGTTTTCTACATTAATTAATACGTTAACCGTATTAAAATATTCAGTCGCGTGGTTAAGCAGCTTTACATACAATGTAGTTTTAATGAGTCGGTTACTTTAAAGCGGATTTCACTTGTACATGCTGTGCTATTGGATTTTAATGTTATTAATTATTTTAGTCCATGATTTTATCAGAAATATGTATGAAATGGTTATGCGATGACTACATTGATGTTTGCAATAGGCACAATTTTTTTTAAATAATGTAAGGGTTCCCAGAAAATCGTACTGTATATTTTAAAAAAGATGTATGAAACCGCGTCCTCCTTTCTTCCCGTGGGTGTACACGACGCAATTTCCGTGAGTAAACCGTCAAGAGGCTCGCATCCTGTCACGTTCTATCTCCCGGCGAGGGGAAAAGAGGATTGCAGAAGCCTGCTCAACTACGCCTAATCGTGCTAAAAGGTAATAGGTAATCTCTGCCTTCCTTGATATGACGGTTAAGCTGTATATATAATTAAAGAAATATATAATTAAGACAATAGTCACATGGTTATAAGAATACATTTTTGCTATGAATAAATTGAATTTGACTCTGAGTTGTTTAGTAACGGGTTTCTAGAGCCTTTGGTTTACGACGCTTGGCTAAAATACGGCTCCCAGCGCTGGCTGAAAACTGTTCAGTTTATACGAAACGGAGGCGGAGAAGTATCCGAGAGAACATGAGCCAAATGGCCACCTCTCCGGGTGAATGCTATCGGCTGTTTCTGCTGGAATGAAAATCTTGTGGCGCCTATTAAGTGTTTGCATGGAAACTGCTATTTCTATTGAAGATGCAACAAAGGAATCTAATATTGGTTTCATCCTTTTGTAATATGATACACAAAATAATATTATGGAACACCAATGAAACTAAATACTTATAACATCAGAAATCAAAGACCTCTTAACATTATTACTGGTATAGCAGATAAATTTTAGGTGAATGATTGTTGATTATCATATTTAATTATTTTTATTATTCCTCTGACTTAGGCTAGGTAATTTTACAATAATAACCTAAGACATCTAAGCCAGTGTCCACCATGGAATACATGGAATAGGATTTAACTATGAATATCACATATAAATATATTCATGTTAATGTACATAAAAGTTTCGGCTGTTAATCGTGCTCATTAAACAAATTAAAAGTTTGTTTATTATAAATAATTTGTTTACATTAACTGAACACATTTTATTAATTTTCAATGAAAGACTAGTTAAAGAATACAATTTTATATAAAAAATTCATGAGACACTATAGGCACATGGATATGTTTATATTTCGATTTAACAGTATTGATTGTGTTTAACAGTATTAGTTATAATTTAGCATTAGAATAAGTTCATCAATAGAAAATAAAGTAGTGACTCCTCGCTTGTTATGGTGACACGTAATGCGTACAATTACTGGCCCCGGAGGAAACTTGCTCAAGTCCGTTACATACAAATGCCTTTCATTAACTCGTCGATGTTTCGTCCAAAATACTTTTGTACGGAGCCATTGTGTTTTAAGTCGTTTTGCGCATCTCGATAGTAAAGACGATAGGTTTTAGTTCGTTAAAAAATTTGCTGCCTTTGGAACTTACTAAAACATGTTCTGGAAACTAATTAATTTCTTCGAGAACAAATACTGCAACGAGGCTATTTCCCGCAGAAGTGAATAGTGTATTGAGGAAGACAAACGGGCTTGGCTGTATCGTGCCAAATGGTCATATGAAATCTCTGCCTAACCTAATGGGTGACAGGTGTGAGTGCTTATATATGCTTATCATGATCACCATTACAGCCCGACATATTGTTATATATGTTTAATATAATAATTACAGATAAAATGTTAAGATCACTCATATGTATTAAATTTAGTTTAAAAGAAACTACTAATTACCATATACAGTAAAGGCACTATGATTCTATTCTAAAGGGAAGTAAAATGACAATTTGTAAAGGTCCCACTGCTGGACAAAGGTCATTTTGAAGCCGAAAAGTGTCCGTTATGCTGCTCCTGTGCTTCACATATCCTCAAAATATATATTTATTTTATTACTTCTCGAACCTGATTACCTCTCGATGATTTATTTCACCACCGAGGATCTACACAACATGATAGGATTAATTTATGAAGGAATATTTACTAATACAATACATTCCTTAAGTATTTACCTAAAGATATAGGTGCCGAGGCTCAAGAGTCCATCAATATTCTACAGGGTTTATTATTTATTCCATCGTTTCCTTCGCAAGGTTAAAGAAAACAAAAGGGAACAAAATAGGTCTGTTATTCAAGTCATTTCCGATACGACCTACTCCGTCGTATCGACGAATCAAATTTCCTTCTGTATAGGAATAAGTTTCAGAGATCTTGTCGTCTCGGTGAAGATGGCAGTCGACCCGAGGAATAACAATAGGTAAATTTATGTAAATGAACGCTGTCTGCGCAACAAAAAGGAAATGAAGCGACGCTCGAGCATTCAATTTGATTGTCAAATGGTTTTGAGAGAAGTTATTTTGAAATATGTCCGATAGTTTGTTTGAGACTTAATATTGATCTATAACTTATTTCTTTTTAAAAATTGAACGAGTACTTGTCATTAGATATTTTTGTTACTGTTTAAAGTAAGTATGAAAAATTTTAATTAAAAATGTTTATTTCCAGTAACTTAACATAGTTTACAAAGTTTTAGCTGGCAAGTTACTTTTAAGTAAATTTAGTTGCTTGTATTAATAGCCCCCTTCCTCCATTCGGGAAGTAAAACCTAGGTGGTAATTAATACTGAGGGAAAACGAAAAAAGCAACAAATTGTCAATAATATGTAGTTAAAATAATATAAATAATAAAATAATATTATATATGTAACATATACACATATATAATATAATTTATAACGTTATTAGATCGTATATAATTAGTTATGGCATGAAATCAGGATAAATGCAGTAGAAATGAGAGCGTTAAGAAGTACGATTGATGTGAAGATAACTGACAGGGTTCGTAATAATGTGATCAGAGAGCGTTGTGGCGTGAAAGACGATGTAGTGACACGAATTGAGAAAGGGATGCTGAGCTGGTTTGGACATGTGGAGAGGATGAATGAAAGTAGGTTGACGAAACAAATATATGAGGCGAGTGTAAATGGTAGAGTCGAGAGAGGAAGACCTAGGCGAACATTTCACGATCAAATCGGAGACGTTCTGCAAAAGGCCAGGTCAAGAGTACTCTAAACCAACGAGTATGCATGCGAAGATTGATGAAAGTGGGAGAAGCGAAAGACGTATATCAGGACCGTAGCAAGTGGAAGAAAATTGTCTCTGCCTACCCCGATAGGAACAAGGCGTGAATATATACATACATACATATAATTAGCTATTGCCTTTTTGCAAGATAAGTAATGCTATAAATGTTAATTAAAGTGCAAATTTTTTTTTTAATTTATACAAAGTATATAACAGTAGTAAATAAATATTAAAATCAAGTTTATTTATTATCACTTACTTATTGCCTAAAAATCGACAGTGGTCAAAGCCACATAATACTCCTATGGCTTTGTTGAAAGTAGAAATCTTAACGATGTACGATGAAATTTACTACATGAAAATGTCATCAGATAATACTTTCTTGGTACAGAGAAATAGTAGATTCATTTCACTTATTTTGGTATAATGCAATTCTTATATAAAATGGTTGCAATAATTTTTCAAATATTCCAGCCAATACCTTGAAATTCAGAATATTGTAGGTATGGAAGATATTAAGCGAATTTCACTTTCACATTTTCTCGAGTAAATACATAAAGTTACATCGCGAGTATTTCGTTCTCGACAAACATCTGTACGTAAAATACTTCGAGAAAATTCTGCGCGAAAAACAACAACATTGTTCGCAAGATTAAAACGTTTACATGTTCGTTTCGTTTTAAAATTTTGGGCAAGCTTATCTCAACATTCTTTTTTTATACACTTTTTATTTTTTGACATCTAACTCTCCGAAAAAATATTTTACTTAAACTTCTATGTAGGTACTTTGGTGTCGCAAGTAGTACAAATACCTGCAAGTACTGATGCGCAGTGCCAGTGATGCTTCTCCCCATTACCTTGGCACTAGTGATGCTTCTCCACCTTATTAGTCAGTGGGATTTGGGTTCGGTAAATACGCATAAATATTTCGCGATCTCTCGATTGCCAGAACCATGTCAGTCCGTTAGTCAGCAGGGTTTCAGAGGATTTGGAGAAGTATAATGATTATACACTGGAGTATGTATAATTATACTTATTCCACGTTAACGTCCACTTATTATGTATACGTATAACCGAATGTCGTGGTAACCAATAAATAATGATGCACCAAGTGCTGTCGCTTCATTATTGCATTTTCCTAGTGCATTACTTGTTTGTTATTTTCCCTAAAAATAATTAAAATAAAAAAAATCCTGGTCTCAAATATTTTCCGGCCTCATGTAATAAGACTGTTTACGTCAGCAATTTACGTTGTTACACTTTATCCGGCACGTGTCAAAAATGAAAAAACCTCGCAAAAGTTTCATTGCAAGCCAAGTGTACCTACCCATGTGTGACACATCCCTGAAACATCCGCCAATTTCATTCCTTCGCTTTCTCCCTGGAGCGTAGTAAACACCATCCCTATCCTCCACATCACTCCCTCCCCCAACCCCTCTACTACAGCCTGCGTGTTTGTTCAACTGATATTCTTAAAGTTGTAGAGTTGTATATCCAGTGTGAAATGAACTCCTAAACCTATCTCTTTTCCTAACCTTTCATACAAGAAGTAAGTAATGCAGTAATTTAAACAGTTCTTGCTTAAGTAGTCAACGAATTTCTAGTCTAGGTACATGTTACTTAGACTTTCGCCTTTCAACAAACACTATGCGTCTAGAAAGTTCAAAAGTATAGTAAAACAGCAAGTAGATTGTTTGTTATTAACATGTAAAGTGTAATAACGATTGTTCTAAAACATTTTCGCTCTCTTTTATCTTTGCGAGTGTATAAAAATAAAATATATTATCATGGAAACAATTTTAAGAAATTGATTATGATTTTGAATTTTAAATCTCGAATAATAATATATAAATATAAACTGCCTTGTTAGTTATATACTGCGGCATAGCCTGGACGTCAGGTCAGCCGCTTCAACTTCGTAGCATAGGAGTCATTTGGGTGCAATCCCCGGTGCCGGCACCACTAAATTTGTTAACAAATAATTTTATATACCCAATTTTAACCACCTGCATGGTCGAGAAGGAAAATATCATGCATGTATCAGAATAATTGTTATTATTTCGGGGGCATATGAAAACCGTCTTCGGCCGACCGAAGAAGTAGAGGCCTTTGTCCAGCAGTGGAATACTTACAGGGTGCTACTTTTCTTTGCTTTACTATAAATTTTAATAAACGAAATATCACATATTAAAAGGTTAATAAGAATTTTATAAATCAAGAAAGTACCCAAATTCAGCGTCGCACATGAGATCAAACGAATAATTCCTTTTACGCAGAATCACCTACAAAGCAAATACATGAAATAACGCCCCGTCCACAAACAATCGGTACACGAGTCAGATCACAACCCTTATTGGCTACAAGGGTCTCTCCACACACCTCTGTTTGCTTGCTCTCGTTAACTATGTTTGTGTGAGGCTTAAATTACGACGTGTTTGCTTTGCTTAAGAACCCGCTAATTTGGCGATCCGTACACGATATCTAGTGTGTATTTAGATAGCGTGATGATTGTGATAGGATGATGATTCTATAAATTGTGTGACATAATGATGTGTTGGTTCGTTAGAGCCTATCCTACTCTTAAAATATGTGTGCAGTTGAATCACATTACTTGTACAAACCTTCCCACGAAAGCGCCAACAAAAGCCAGCATGCCATGCACGGAAAAGTTTCCAATACTCAGTGATGGGCAGCTAGGTGAACGCACTACCGGTACCCATTGTGTTGGAAGCTAAACGCTGCAGGTTCAAATCCCACTAGGAGTGAATATATGTAAGATGATTACAAATGTTTGTACCTATTGGTTTTCTTTCTTTTTTCTTCCTTATGGCTTGACTCTACCACGTACTCTGGCTGTTGTTTTGATACATGTATGGTTATTCAATCCTCGTAACCAAGCGGCTGCTTTTGCTGCTGCTCGAATGGCCCAACTCGACTTAGGCAGCTGTTGTTAGAATGGACCAATTCGGCTTGAAGTAGAGGCATATTGTGCTTCTGCGTTTCGTTCAGTGGGTGACGTAAACGGAGGCCAACTCCCTTTCCAAATATACTTTAAGGCCGACACCGCACCTGCAGCTTCTTTGATGTTACAGATGTACGTGGGCATGGGTAATAACTTACCATTAGGTAAGCCTCTTGCACGTTTGTCCCCTTTCTCATAAAAAAGTATCTATGTAGAAGTATGTATGTATATTTATTTATTTCAATGTATTTATGTATTACAATATGGACAAAAATGTAATTAATTTTCAAATCGCAATTGGTAATTTGGTATTAGTTATTACATTTGTAATTAATTTATGTATATCTGATCTGGTAAAATGTCATTTAGTATATATATACAAATTTTAACCACGAAAATACGTTTACTGTATTCTGGTTTTATTTCTCAGTAAAGTAATACAAACTTGGATAGTAAAAAGGTTACTCCCAAACAAAGTTTATCCTTCCTTTATATATGAATTCACTGAAAAGGAAAAACAAATATTTACTAGGTCTCCATAAAAATTTATTGATAGATATTTTCTGACACTAAATCTTTCCGGTATCTATTATGTAAAGAATTTCGTACGTTCCTATTAGTTCACATCTAAACTAGAGAACCACGAGTACATAATCTTGGTGTCGGACCTGGAACTAAATAAAAGTGATAAAATTATGTAACTAAACACTCAATAACTTTCAAGGTTGTATCAATTTCAATGTTGAATTCGAATGTGGGTGAATCTTGCAACTGAATTGAATCGTCTTTTACTTGACATAAATAAACATAATAATATCCTGCAACCGTTTGTCGATTGTAACTTTATAGTCTTCTTGGTTTTTACATAAAGAGTCATACATCTGTAAGGGTTATGTAGCGGCACTTATTCGTCGTGTGGTGAAGTCGAAAGTGATACAGCATGCTAGATGATAGAGCTGTGCTGTAGCTATAATACTCGTGAACTGAGAGCTTACCGTGAGAGAGCTGACAATGGGAGGGATCGCATATGTAAGAATCACATTTTAAAATTTATAATGAATACTATCAATAAGCAGCACAATGCTAATACTATGTTTCGTACTATGGCGAGTGATTGAACTGGCTTTTTTTGGTAACGAGGCATTCAATTTTAGTCCTCAGTGGTGACAAAGCATCTTCATTTCGATGCTCAGTTGAGTGTAGGTGCACGTGTATATGGTTCACAGCAACCTCTTTCGCTCGTCGCTTCACTTCAGATTTGTCCAACATTGTTACCCTAATGTATATAAAAACGTCTGTCACAGCATCTCATTCCGTTATTGAGGTAGAAGCGAAGGTAATGGAAAAAGAAATGGCTAAGAAATATTGTAACAGATTACAAAATGAGCATTAATTATTTTACAAATGTAAAATACAGGACAGTACCATAAATGAGACAGGCACTAGTGGCACTAAAGTGATGCTACAATCGTCACTTCGACTGCTTAGTGAGACAGTTCCTCCAAATTCTGTATTTGGGAGAGGTTGTCCATGCGTATCAATGGAGGCCGCTGTTGAAGTAAATGTAGTTTGACATGGACGCCTAAATTTTAAGGTACCTTAGATAGATCCTTTTGTCTTTGGGGCTGGGCACTCACTTTTAGATTTATAATACGCGAGTGACTTTCGTTCGATTCTCGATGCTGGCACTACAAAAATTGTTAATTACGGTTCAAGTGCTGAATTGACAACTTGTCTGAAATATACATAATTTAAAATAGCGTGTGTATTTAACAGTCCTTATAGTAAATCCTTTTAAAATAACATCAGCTGATTTCACTCAATTTAAGGAGCACAGTATTTTATAACACAAGGCCGTTTTATAATGACATAGACTTTATGATCCGTGCATAAGTAGGGTTTAATCGCATGGCCTGGATTCTTGCGATGCTTTCGTCCCGGGTATAATGAGAGTCCTAGCGAGAATTCAGCGAGCTTCATTAGCCGATCGCTCGTTTGACCGGCTGTAGCGGGTAATGGACGGACGTTCGAATGGATGCAAGGACTACGGAATAATAGACGGACCCTGATATGTAAAAGCTATCTATTCGTTGTTACGGATTGACGTACACTGTGACCCACTACATATAATTTAACTTCAAAACTTTATGGACGTACAATTTAATTGGGATACTTTTCATTTCTATTAAAAATTCTCTTGGAACAAAATTTGTGACCACGCGGGTAGATACACTAACTAACTGCTGCTCGCGTTTTTGCGAATCATCGCCATTTCGTAAACTTATTTCTAAAATATAATTTTTTTTGGAAATAGGCATCAAGACGTTGGTCACACAAAGTAGCGAAATATCAATATCTATAAACGAGCAAAGCTCTAAGATCGTCACCATAAACATTGTTTTTCTTGATATTCCCAAACTTATAAACAATATATCCATAAAACATCTATAACCAACCCAGGTTTTTATTGCAGTCTGGGTTCGTCACAATGATCTGTATGAACCTATTCAGAAATGTGATTGGATGTATTTTTCTCAGACCAAACACATTGCTATTCTTCTTATTAAAAATATCGAGTTCGGTCGCTATTATGTCTGACAATTTATATATTGCGATTTGATGTGGCCAAGCATTGGGCCGGCTCGACCGGGGTAACTGGGGACCTACCACGACCTCGCAGAATACCGGCGTGATGTAGAAACATCTTCTGGTTCTGCGTTTCATTCGGCGAGTGAGGTAACCGAAGGCCAGCTCCTCCGGTGTTGTATATATACGTGGCCAAGGGTAATTACTTACCATTAGGTGAGCCGCTCGATCGTTTGACCCCGTTACCATAAAAAAAAAACAAAACGAAGCTACGCCTTTGTGCATTTCTTTAGAGGCTCAATGTCCTAAAAGCATTTTGAGCAGGCAATGTTCACTAGTGCTGACTACAGTTTGTAGGCAGACGGGTTCAGATCTGGACTAGACGAGCAACATTGATCTCGAGCCAGGTTTGAGTTGTTCATCCCTTGTGACTAGGAGCACAGTCTTGCTGGAAAGTCCACGGTTCTTGTCGCTTATAACCTTGAATCGATGTAGATATAGTTACTTATTGACACATCTCGAACAGTGATTGTTTTATATTTACTGAATTTTGATATTTCTGCATATTCCATATTCAATAGTACTTATTGATAAATATCTGTTACTCGTGTTTTTTCCGCGTGGAATTTAAAAACAGATAATTTTTCCTTCAGTTTTGCTACTCCAAAACTTTTTCCGGTTAAGATGTACTTTCTTTTTCTCGAGAAAGTCTCCTCAAAATCAGGTCGGTTGTTTCCAGGAAATAATCATAATGAGCTAGGAAAAAGGCAGATATTTGGCAATCAAAGACTATACAATCAAATACACTCCAATTATATTTATAGGTATAGATAGTGCTAAAACCGCAGGTGGTTATGAAACATGTGTGATTATGAAGTTTATTTTAATACTGGAGATCGCCAATTTTCAGTACAAATTAACTACTTATTATTTAACAATCTTTTGAGTAAGTAATCGGAATCGTAAATGCGAGTTAACATTGTTAACACACGTTAACATTGACAAAGTTATAAAAAAATACTTATTAAGATGTAGGTGTCAGTGTACGCTTTCCCTAGAAAATATAGACGATGTCAATATTCCTACACTTAGTCTACACGCCTTTACGGACATATCCCATGTAATACCTCACGCGACCAAATGAGACCATTACTCAACCCCAAACCTTGTATGCACTTTATCTAAATTCAACCTTGTGACATCCCAATTTAAAGGTTAATTTCCAATAATCACCTTTCACTTGAAGCCTTTAGTGCAAACGTATGCGCGTTTGTTGAAAGATGGATCAAATATAGCTTGTGTGTAACTTTCCAAAATAAATTTCTGCTGAATTTTTGCAGACACTTCGGAATATTAATAAATGAAAAAAATTAAACCAATGTTTCCATTTTAGTTAATTTTATTTTATTTAATTTGGCTGTTAATGTAATGTAATTAACACAATTTTGCGACAATGTCACACTTTTTAAGCTAACATAGTTATAATTATAAATGTATCTGATTAAAATAAAAGTAATAACCAACCAAACTAAATAACTAATATTATTAAAACTGGGATTTTTTTGCGTATCCTATCCGACACTCGAAAAGACGAAGGCGAAGAAGAGACAACCTTGAAAATGTTATGGTATTCTCTAGAAGCAAAATGGAGACGAAGCTCGCCAATCGTCACTATTTGTCACCCGGAAAGGCGAAATGTTAGTAACGGAACTCTGTAATCTCTAGCTACCCAAATGTTTGAAGAATGCCGAATATATTTTTAATCATCGTAAAAAGAAATGTTTAGGTATATACTGAAGAAATAATATTCTACTAAACATATATTCTAACAGAGAAATAAAACATAGTGTCGCGCCAAGTGACTGGCAACTTGATTAAATTTCATTCGCTAGAGTGGTGTGGGTCGCGCGGATATAACTTGTTAACTTAACTCATCTCTATATGCACTTGTCTCGTCGAAGCAATCTAAATAATCTCGGTACAAAGTTGAACAAACCATCGTTAGGGTCTTACGTTATGTGCCTGATGCATACGTACACCCAATCCGCTGTTATCCCTGAGCGACTACGTCGGGTCATGGCCGCTTAAAGCCCTTGAAAGGATTAGGTCGAGGTTTTATTACACAAGCAGACGAGGAAAGTCGTTGGTATTGTTAATTATTGATTTAATAAATAAGGATTTCTTACCTTGTCTTTACGCGAACACTACACATTTTAAATGAAACTATTATTTATGCATTAAGTTTCATTAAAAAAAAAATATTTTTGCTGAGTGTTCTAAGTGTCATTAAAGAATAATGCCACAATCCTTGGAGCTACATCGCACCAATTACCAATTGCAGGTCTCTAGACTCTCTAGTCTTGTGCTTTTGTAAGTGTAATATTGTATGAGGGAAAAGATGTCTAAATTGTCAGGAGAAGATAGTAATGTACTAAGAGCAAGGTAGCACAGGGGCTGGGCGCCTGTCATAATGTACGTGAATAATCAGTTCATACCCCGGTGCCTATACCACTGAACGTTTTAAATGTTGTTTAAATAATAGATCTCGCTAGGTGGTGAAGATATGTCTCTTGAGAAAACCTGCACGTTTGTGAAACGGAGACAAATAGGTTACCCGTAGTAAAACATTACTTTATGCAAACTGTTACCGCTTGCAAAATCCACCACCTGAGTCCAGTCGTGGAACATTCATTGTTTACTTATGGCCTGCGTATGTTTATTTAGAAATATCACTATTCTAAATATGTATATACATATTTAAATATGTATTTAGTAATCAGAATATGTTTTTTGTAAAATACAGATACAAAATTCAACTTTGATTTCCGCTGAGCTCTTTGCGTCGTGGATCCCTAAAATTAAGCTCCAATCGGTGAGCCAGAGCGAGCTCGTAAATCGTAACGAGTTCATGATTTATGTGCACCGACTACTCCATGCATATATTTAGATCATTAAAAAAATATCTCTGTGCTGACGCCGAAGGGCGCCGACTGTAATGGAAAACAATACGGGAAGTCTCGGCGATCTATTCCCTAAAGCACCGCTGTAGGTGGATACCAGCAATAATTGTATAAGGACGCTAAAATGTGCTACGAATCTTAATGTTGTGCGAGTAAATTATTTATTCTTTCAACATTATTAAGTGACGACAAAACTAAAAGAATTCCAAAAGAAAGAAATCCTGAGGTTAGTTTATCCTGAACTTGATACGAGATTGGAGAGAAGATTGATTACAAAGGTGCTGTGTAGAACATAGCTCTCTTGGAACAGTTTTGACTACATAATATCGGGTCGTTGACTAACTGGATATCTGCCTCTATGATACTATTTTGTTATACAATGCATCTTTTCAACAAAAGGTTTTAATTATAAGTTATCAGAAGTTTCTTCAAGTTTATCAGTTTATATGAATAAATAAATGTATTTCCAAGCGTAATGCAACATTTTAGCGCTCCTGAAAACTGAAAATTATTGCTAGGTATAGTCATTCTTTTTGCGTTATTTCCGTCCAATTACGGTGTTTTATAGCCAATCATTTGGGAAAATTTTGTTTCATGGAGAGATTTCGTTTCGAATAAACTTTAGTATACTATGTATTCCTGAATATTTCTAAGTCAAATTTGCGGTAATGTTTTTAGTATTGAAATCAGTTAATTGTGGTTAATTGCGAAATTAGTTATAAGAGGTCAAAGTTATTTTATTTATATGTGTAAAAATATCTTCAGCTCCAGATAATAAAGCATCATTATAATAATTATTTTGAAGAGAGAGAAGCTGTCTAACTAAGCTTCAGTATTAAAATTTAAAGCGTTATCAAACACCATTTTCTTATTTCTTTAGATGTATTTTATGCCATATTTATTTTTACCCCATCTATTCTAATGCTTGTCTTTAAGATAAAGTACGTCATCTTCTGTTTGTATGATACAATCTCTGTAACAACAAAACAAAGATATGTATTTTGCATTTTATGGTCAACATTTTAGTTAAGCGGACATTGCTCGCCAGACAATGGCCGTCGCAGAAAATCAATTCTAAAATGTGTTTTGTCCAACAAAACCTGCATTGTTCATCGATCGACACAGCTTCAACTGGTTTTTGCATAATTGCATAACATTAACGATTTCCAAACATTTCAAAAGAGCTTTAACTAAACTAGAGCAAAAAATCTCAAAAAAAAATTTCAATACCGGTCGATACCTAGAAAGGGTTTAAACATTGCGGTTAACTGTTAAACAATCTGTACAGTTATTGTGGAGGGTTTATGGCCGTGTTGTAAATCATGTGGTGAAAAAAGACGTGACGTCATAGGCTGTAAAGGTTTAACGGCGAGGCGATCAGCTGAGGTGTGGAGGTCGCCGCCTTGTGACCGAAGAAACGTGTAAGTAGGTATTATGAACAATTTGCTACTTTAATAACATTTTAATTTAAAAATTTAATTTAACTCATGTATAACTGTTGAGTTAGTATTCAACGCGTTCTCCGGCATAAATATGATTTAATTGTCTACCTATAATTATATTTATCGTTCTAGATGCATTTATATGCTTCAATTAACTATAAACTACCAAGTCATTATCATTGAGAAACGCTAATTCCTTGCTTATTCATAGGTCAGTAAAGAAAATACATGGTCAAAGAAGTTGATAATTTATTTTAGCTATTTTATTTTCTAGTAACAAAAATTTATATAACATAAAATATTAATACTAAAAAAACACTTATAACTTAAAAACTAAAGTAATATATAAAATATTTGTAAATGAATATATTGTATAGGTAGTGTTTTCTTTCCTCATAAGCCACTTTTAAATTACAACAGCATATACCATATAATACTGCATATATGCAGTATAGCTTATCCGCGATCAAATATACTCGTACAAATGTATTCTTTTAAAATAGGTTTCTTCTACAGATGCTTCCAAGTTTAAGTTTATAAAGGCTTTCATTATTTCATAATTATTTTAAAAGCGGTTTATTCTTTCTTAGTTTTTAATCATCAAACGTTAGTAATATACATTCTACTCAAAGCCCAAGCTTCTAATAAGAAAATGTAGGAATTGATTTACTACGTTGAATTCTTGTCATGTACTAACATAAATGCAAGTCTTAATTATGAGTTTCTAAATATAAGTACTAAAAAGGCTAATGATGTTAATAGTATACGTTATGTAACGTTACTGTATTATCGTAAACCATTTAAGTAAGTGTACACGTCGGTTAGGTGTCCAAGTTTATATTTTTCACGATATTTAAAACTTATTGGTAAAATTATTTTGTTCCATATTCTTTAATTTAAATATTAATGAGCCTTGGATAACTTATTATATCTTCCAGTAGCATTATCTCTTAATTATAAAAAGATACGCTGTGTGTTTTTACTTTAAATTACCACCTTGATAAATTTAATTTAAAAGGTTTTTTTAATTTGATTTTATCATAGACCCGCGGCAATTGTAGTTAGTCAAGAGTTATAAATTCTATGAATAATACATTTTTATGTGGACGTCGATAGTAGATCGGGAGTCTATATGTAGGCTAAGGCGACTTTATTTTCTATTTAACGTAATTAATATTTTGTGCGTGATTTGTCATTATGTAAAACCAAAGTAGAATTTTCGTCCTTTTTTGGATTAAACATAGTTTTTTTGTTGAATGACTTACCTCGATATCTTCCTCCTATACATAGTAGTTAGTCATTTTATTTCTACTTGCGTTCATTAGCATCATAATGGTCGTCACTAATAATAAATCGAGCAGGTACTCATTGTAAGTAGGAAGATCTTTGTAGCTGGTAGAGCCAAGCGGTAGCTTTTAGAATGTTAGAATGGGCCGGCACGACCGGGGTAGTACCATGACCTCGCAGAATACCGGCGTGAAGTAGAGTCATCTTGTACTTCTGCGTTTCGTTCGGTGAGTGAGGTAACCGGAAGCCTACACCTCCTTCCAACCCCCTCATCCTCCTTCCCAATCTCCGTGGCCGTGGTACCAATCCGGTCGAGCCGGCCCATTCGAGCAGCAGCATAAAGCCGCCGCTGGGCTCTACCACGTCAAAAATCCCTCCTTATCCTCCCGCCCATCTTCGCAATGCAAAGGCTGGAAATGCACCAATAGCTCCTCTATTGTTGCAGATGTACGGGCTAGATGTAATCACTTATCATCAGGTGAGCCGCTTGTTCGTTCGTCTCCTTTCGTAGTTGTAGGAGGATCGTAGTACCTAATAATATTATACCATATTTTTTTCCAAATGTTAACCTCACCTGGGGCCTATCTACTATAAAAAATTAACATCATTCCTCCATAAAATAATACTGTGTTATTTTTAACATGGTTCCGTTTATCTTAGTCCAGATTACCAATTAACGAAACCATGTCTTGGAAGTGAAAAATTATGATGCGATGATGAAAGTGCCATTAAAAGCTGGCAAAAAATATATATATCAGCGTGGAAGATCTACCCTCACAAGCCACGTGGGGCAGGCGATTTAGTAAACGCAGTACCGTACACACAGGCGATGCTACTTCCTGGTATTTGGTGTTAGCATAGCCGGAAGAATTTCCCGCCATCGGTTGGACGTCAAACCTCGTCCCTTAGTTAGTTTTTCACCCTTCCTCCTAGTCAGTCGTCTCATCAATGTTTTGGATCGTGACCCGATCGAATTATACCAATTAATTAAAGAATCTGAATAGCGCAGTGGACCGTCGCAGGTTAGATTCCCGCACTGGAGAAGTATTAGTGTAAAAGTATTTGTGTAATAAATTGTTTCGGATCTGAGCGTTTGTCCTTGTGCAATTTATCTCTTTAAACCGCCTGCTCCACTTAGAAGAAAATTCTATTGCGTTGCTTATTTTATTTTAAAGACGTGTTGAAGTCACAGATTTTAAGAAAATTAAAAAAAAACTTGAGTAGACACATTTTGAATATTTCTGCGTTTCTGTCACTGTAGCTGACCCTTACTTCGATCTTATCACATAGGCGTCAAATCAGATAAGGAAAGCAAAGTGGGAATATGACATAATTCAACACCTGACCATATGACAATTTATCGTAATCACCTAAAAATATTGAAAAAGAATAAATACTTTTTTAATTACCTTGGTTACAGGGTTTATACGTTCATACAATAATATAGGTGTGAAGTTATGGTCATATAGCATGATATCTCTTAATAGTTTATTTTGTAGTTAAATTATTTTAAGTTTTATATAAATAAATGAGACCTAGGTCTTTTTTTATTTTTAAACAGTTATAGTTTTAAATTAAGAATTTTTTTTACTTCTTTAGTAAGTTGATAAAAAGTCTGAAGTCCTGATCCACTTAACATCAGATGGACTGTCAGCATGTTTGTTACTTTTACATTATATAAAAAAAACTCCTACCTATAACATAACCTTAGTAGAAAGTATGAAAGATAAAATAATAACAACAAACATTGAGGCATAAGTTTAACAATAAATTACATACTACAAAAACCGAGACCGCTTTAGAAATTACTAAAAAAAACTGCTAGTATTGGATTATAGTTTGTAACTTTTAAATGAAAACCTGTCCTTTCTGTACAAAGTGTATATACTTGCTTTGGCTTTCATTTGTTTTAAAAATAGGCAGCAGCGGTAATCTCAACAGACCATATACCAAACACAATAACAATTTCTGCACGGCAAACCTCAGCGATAACAAACTGGAACACGTCTCCTGCCTCCCGATAACGAATGCGACTTTCTACGCATATTAAACCCGATAACAGCGCGATAACACCCGCCTATTGTTACTAGGGAATTGCTAATCAAATGATCTCGATTGAAAATCCTTTGTCAACATTAAAACATTTCGAAGTAAAATATCCCATCGATGGAATTGATAAGTTTGTCAAAACGATTCTGATCGGAATGAATTTAGATTTTTACAGTATGAGTAAATCATGATTTTATTTTTATTTTAATTATTAATTTTGATTTTATTTAAATATAAATTGTACGTTATAAAAGAGCACGAGCGAAATTAAAACTTTGATCAAAATTTCTGCTTTTTAAAAAGTTATCCTATGAATATATTGATCAGAATAGAAATAGTCGTCAGAAACCTATTTTATTCATAAAAAAAGTTTTATGCTGGCAAAGGTGCATACTATATAAAGCGATATCCTTTTTTAAATTGCAGCTTTGGTGATTAATATAACATAAAATCGTAATTAAGAGTCTATTAAATGAATAAGGCGGGCAGGTGAACTCAAGACAATATGATATGGAAGTTAACTATGTTCATCGATAGGTTTATTTTATTCTGTGTAGGTAGGCACGTACACACGAGTACGTAGCACTGCCAGGTCCCTACGCCACTGAACCAAGTGTAAATCTGTGTGCGCTGAATATCGCCATTAAAATCTGCCTATAAAACCTATTATGACTCTTTTTATCGATAATGCTTCAATAAAAGGCACAAGTGTAACCGAGCCGTATAAATCGGAAAACTAAACAATGGTAGGAGCAGTTTTGCTCCACATTTCTACGCGACAAGTTTTTCTCTATGTGCAACGAAATTCATGCTATTTATCACAGTTATGAAAACACCTCGCGCTGGCCAACACGTCTTCTCGTTGTTTTTTTTATGTAATTAAAACTTCAGTGACTGTGTCTAAATTTACTCTCGCACTTGTATTTGTATAACGTGCCTCGCCTTGAATACCGTTCAAACGCGTTCGGTTGTTTGGTTGAAAACGTGTGTAATGAAAACATGCTCTAAAGAAGTAGTGTCTACTATACACCTGGTGAGTGCCCGATTGAAATAATTTATCTTTTACTTAGACTACAGCTAGCATTTGAAACACCTAATGCCATCTATCTAAAGGGCAGACAACGATCGTAGTCGACAATGCTACAATCGCTGTACATAGAACGTGACGCAACACGTAAAACGTACCACCACACGCACAATTCTAAACGTGTTTTATGCGTAAGTGTGCAAAGGGTCTGTTTCACACACGCAAACGCTTCGAGGTTGTAAAAACAGCAATTGAAAAGCTTCAGCCGTTCGCCGCAGGGTGGCGTTGAATCGAAGGTTTGTATCTTCCATTATCCATTTTCTCCGGATTCACGTTGGCGCTGCTGTGCACAAATGTTGTATATAAATGTTCAGGGTAATTATTGAAAGCTTAATGAAGTTTCAGTTTAAAATGCTTATTATTTAGGATTCACCGATCAGATTTTAAGACACTATTCTAAGGTAGTAAACATTTTTCCTTGAGATTGCCAAGTTTTTCCGTGCAATGTTTGCATAATTTATTTTAAAGCCAACAAGAACCGTAAATACCTAACTCATGACTAGGCACCTACTCGCTATGGCTGTATAATCTCACGACTCCTCGTGCATGCAAGCGTGCATAATTGATTGCTGTGTAGACGCGAAAGCAATGTGCCAGGTGCATTGGGAAAAGGTCCTCTCTAGATGGCATCGATGCAGTCAATGAACTGAGATAAACTGAATTTTATGATATGTCTTCTGTCTTCATGAACTTGTATGATAGCACATATAAGATATTTTGTAATACGCAGGTATTTTATTCGAACAGCACAAATAATCTGCGTAAAGTAAACTAAGATCTTAGAAAATTTTGCAGATGTCATCAAAAAGATCGATACGCTGTGGGTTGCGAGAACATTCTTCTTTGTACAAATCGGAATAATTTGCATTCATTCTATTTGTAAATTAATTTGTAACTACAAAGAGTAGCTAATAGTACTCAAATATAAATTAAGAGAGTGAATTATAATAATAAAATTTAGAAAATATACTCACATCGTTATCTCAGCAAATATTTCAAATAAGTTCAAGTTCAAGTAAATTATTTCAAGTAAGTTTCTTTTATTTCTTTTACTACAAGTATTGTTTATCATAATATTACGTTGGTACCATCTTATCCTTCTTTTTCATCATCATCAGCCTATTTAAGTCCACTGCTGAACATAAGCCTCTCCAAAAAAGGGCTAACAACAAGCCGACATGAACTTTGTGGCGGGTTTTTCACATACTCACCACATTGGGCTGATGATTTTTTGAGCGAAATACCGTTACCCTTATGCTTGGCACTGATGACGCTGATCCCCATCATTACTCAGTGGGATTTTAGTTCAGCATATTCGGATGGATTGGCCTCCACCAGTCGCCAGAGCCTCGTTTGTTAACTAAATGTAGAATGAAGGTTTCATCACGTGCGGGTGAAAAGTAATTTCCTGTACTATTATTATTCCCCTTAAATCTTTAGATTAGTTTTGTTTTAAGTTTTACTAATTATACGCCGTAAATCTTAAACAAGCATTGATCTATTTATTAGTGAAATTATATTTAAATTACTTAATAGTATATGAATTGTTAGTTTGATATATCATCTTACCCAAATCTAAGCTCAAAACTCTTCTTTATTTTAAAATGACATTAGTTGGGGAGTTTGGAAGTTCAAGTTTTACATCCGCTCGGCGTGAAGTAGCACTAGAGAGTGAACCTCGGAACCCCTCTCATCTAACTTGTGCCATTACCGGGCTCTTCCATTCGTTCCAATTTCAAATTTGAGGCTGATGCCGCAATATATACCACCGCGATTTTGCCCCGCGCAGGAAAGCTCTTGGCGTAATAATATCATTTACGCATAAGCGTTCACGCCTTGTTATTCAAAGAATAATGTGCGCTATATTTTGGCAGAGCAGTTGATTGTTTTATATCATTTTGATAGTAATATTATAAGGAGGTGTATAGCAATGTAGATAGCTAAAATCTGTCATCCCTTTTCTTCCTGGGTGTCGTTAGAGTCGACATAGGAAATATTCTTAAAATCTGATGATAATCGATATCCGATATCTGATGAACCATCTCAAAACATTCCGGAATGGATATACACAGACCGATATGTGATCATCAATCCGCCTGCAGGATAGCAAACCGTTCATTGATAGAAGCCTATGTCCAGCAGTGGTTTAATAATAGCTGATGATGTTAAAGAAGAACAATCTTCTGTGGATACGGATCTGTATTTAATCCAATCACAACTGGAGTCCACCCTGTTACCTAAAAGAATCTTTTTGATGTCACCTATCTGTCACCTGTTACCTCTCATCTTGTTAAATTTAGTAACCGAGTGAAGCAGAAGGAAATCCATCCGCCTATATTACCGATACCAATACCACTACCAAACCTATATCTCACAGACATGTGTCGGGGAGTATCACAAGTGGCGTCACGGTAGAAGCAGTCCAGCACTCACCGACCCGTACATCCAGCGACATCAGTATGCACAGAACATCATCTTCAAAAAAATAACCTTTATGAAGTAGTATCGCGAAAGATATGTTGGTTGTTGTTTGCTTGGAAAGACTTCGGACTTAAATAGAGTAATCGTGTTGTTCCAAAAGTAGTAAATTTACTGCAAGACATTTGTTTAGAAATACATTATTGGTATTGTTTTCAAAGTCTCAATTGCGGGACGTCCTCGTACATAGAACAGAAGGAACAACCACATAACATGTAGATCTGAAACCCAATAATTTATGCGTTGTGTGGACTTTAAACCTTTCTAAGATAATCACTAAGACAGGCCTTTATCAGTCGATGAATACTTTTATAATCTAATGAAAAAACTTACATAGAGTAAAACATAACACAAAGAACATTACCTATGTTTAATTTAATAAAAATAAGTTTAATTTTTAGCAGACGTCGTTGTCGAAATAATATTGTATGCGCCAGACTTAAAAATATTTTTTACAGTTACAGGGCACGTCCGTTCGTTATTTTCTACGGGCAGATTTCACCGTCTCGACTATACCCGTAGCTGAAATCTGAAATCATTCCCTAGCGCAAAGAAAAATAAAACTTTATTTCGATCTAAAGCAAAATCAGTTTTTTTTCACTACGTTTATTTTTGCAATATGAAACGAAACTATTCGTTAGTTTCATAAATTCCGTAGTGTTTAACAAAAGATTTCTAAACTTATCAATAATTAAAAAAAGAGTAACTTAATAAGCAGTGAAGTAGAGTATTGGACTTATTTATAATTCCACGCTACATTCTGACACACTTATGTGTTTTCCAATCCATAAATTTTAGTTTGTTCTCCTTAATACGGCACTTTGGACCAAGTCGGCACTTAAAATATCTCAATATATCAGTGGCGACCAATTTACACGTCTACGTGAGGTAGCGCTTGGTGAAAAGCTTAAGAACGTCAGTTACACATTTAGTGAAATAACTGAGACGCTATCTTTTAGTCAAACCAAGAACATTTACCGGGGTCAGGGTAATTTAACGAATTATGAATTTCGAATGCCAGTTTTTTCAGCTTCTTAAAGCTGCGTCTAAGTAGCATTTGTCTCATATTTATCAGATGGTGTCGATTATTTATTCACCGGTCGCCAGTTTATTATTTAATTTGTAATTTAAGTATGTAACTTACGAAGTAGTTAGGGGCATCAATCTTGGCACTTTTATGAAAATGCCTGAGCCTGCCAGTGGACTTTTACAGACTTTAAAATTTATGTCATAATCACATATAAAAAGTCAGAAAACAAGTAGTGGTGGTCATATCTATCGGGTGGAATTAATTTTAAGACACGGCTCCTAATTTTTTAATAACTCTATAAAATTTATTTTATTTAAATGATTGAATTGCAAAATTTATTTTTAAACAAATTTCTGACGATAAGGTCGACAAATTAACTGAAAGTTGCAGGTTTTCTTATTTCGTTTTTCAGTTGATTTTTTTTCGTATGAGTAGTAGGATAGGTTTTGCGCGCTTGTGCTCTTCTCCACCACCCAGAGGCCATGAGGATCAGGAAGCACCAGCCCTCCCGGCACCCCGCGGCTGATCTTGTCTTGATGCAAAGCAACTACGCAAGCTCTCCCTCCACAGTCCACCAACCCGTATACGAAGTGAGCTTACCAAGCCAATTCGGAGCTGCCACTACGGTCTACTACTTCCCGTCCTACCTCTAGCTGACCTGCAGAAAATTGACTTATAAGATTTTTTAGTTAATACCAACGCGTAGATCTGTAAATAAAAAAATATATAGGTAGTTACCTTTCACACATCTTTATAATTTGTAGAGTTCGCATAGAACTTTTCTATTATATAAATAGTCTTTCACTATACCTGCATTTCACGACATCCAGTGAGGTATCATAAGCTTTCTAGTCCGAAGTCAAATGGTCTCACAGCCATGCGTCAACTGATATTAATCTATGAAGGAAAGTAATAATACAACACCGGCAACACTTGTGCCGATACACGTTGCGAAGTTACGTCACATAGTGCTTACGTAAGCGTGTTTCCATAACGCCATATTGTAGAAGGATAGATGGCGCTTCGGAAGAGCAATATCGTACGATATACAATATCCAGGCACCCAATTTGTACGGAAACAGTGCGAGACATACTCCAGATTACTTGTCTTTGTTGGTTTTATTTTATTTGTGCCCATCCTATCTATCTACAAGAAAAGTTTTGGATATCCACATTGTCCATCGCATGTTAGTTGGCCCTAATTACTTATAAATATCATTATTTTATCATCATTATGCGATGGGCTACCAGTATCTCAACATAATATAAAATTCATGAATATGTAAATAGGTTACAGTTTGTCGCTGTCGAATGAAATTTGCTAAAACGCAAGAGCTGTTGCCAAATGCCGTCAAACGAAACATCGCTAAGTAACTGCATCAATAAATTTCTTAATTTAATCAAACCGATTTGCTTCATGCGACCACAGTGATGCACAACTCCTCCGACATAAACAAGTCGCGCTACAAAGTTGCTATATCTGTACTTCTCGCTTCATTAATATTAAGCTTATCTACTCTTTGAGATGTTCCGAGTTATAGGTAGCTATTGAGATGATGAAGAAAGCTTTCTTTGTGGAAACTTGTGCATGTCTTTCTTAAAATGGTTTTATTTATTTACTTTAACTTTATTGCGTTCACTTTAAAGATAACAAAGGGCGGACTTAATGCCTTTTGGCATTCTGTGCCAGTCAATCCGAAGCTTGAGAAATAAAGAAAAAAGAAGAGAAAAATTATCAGTTATGACAAGAACATTTCTAGATTGCCGTTACCTATACAAATTACTACGAATACTTAACATTAATATTAACGTAATTTTACGGATTTTTAAAATTAAACCTGACTAATTCCGTAAAATTCGATTCATTTCAATGTCTTTAAACATTCATGCACAACAGTTTATTACGATAGGCCCATTAGAAGTATTTTAATTATTTTTATTGTTTTCACCTTAAAAACAAATAATTAATGCTTGTTGTTATTATGTCTGGTGGTCAACTCATGGAGTTGTGAAATACAGTGGCAGATGTTTCAATTAACGATATAAACAATCATACTATCATATATTTACACCATGAATAAAATTTTGATTTGCATGACTTGATGAATCTGAGTTTATATGGCTCTTGTGAGTTTTATAGGAATGACTTAATTTATGAACAAATTTAATTAATTAGAGTTATTATATACAAAATGAAAAAATATAAGTAATAATATAATATAATAATAATATGTATAAGAGATGTATATGTATAAGAGGTAATAAGAGAATAATAATATAAGAAGGTATATAAATATGGTGGTTCATTAGAGACATTGAAGTTTAGTAACATATTAAAAAATATCATTTGTTTATAAATTATTTCATTTTCTTCTACAATTTTTGGTAAACGTCATACATAACAATATTGAAACTTTAACTGATTATATGCAGGTTATTGTTACTTACTTGTTCGTTATTTGTTTTAGAACCCTTTTTTTCATGGTTATCATCATGGTTATAATAATAAAAGAAATAAACAAAATCTACAATTATGACTCACTAAGAATTGTAATTTATAATATACTAAGAATTGTATAATTGTAATACTATCTGTTCTACAAATTATTTCAGGGAATATTATAATATATAGTTTAAATATATATTATATTTTAATAGCTGCTAATCTGCATATATGAATAATTCCACCTATTAAAAAATTACATACTTACCTATACATACTTACCAGCACTACGTCTGTAGGTTGTTGAGCATTTTAATTGAACTAGCCTGATGACCGACCTCAATTTCACATGATAGTAGCAACACACGCCGGTATTCGGGCTAGAGTAAATTACAAAAAACTGCTTACGTCCGAATAGGGTACGCCCATCAAGGGTTCCGTACTAAATCATTAAAAAAGTATTAATAAGGTCTTTCTGTCGATATCGTAAGACTATATATGTTAACCTCAAAACTAAGTTAGGTCATTATTATCCTTAGCAAGTATCCTGTGTTATAGTATAACCATGGAATATGAGTTTTAAGGATGTAAAGTTTGACTTTTTAGTGTGATTAGAAAAGAATACTTGTATAACTTCCGTCCTAAAGTATCGAAGAAATAGAATTGTTCTATTTAAAGAGGTTAACATGATGATAGCCGAAAAACTCTTTTTTTGTTTTCTACTATTTTTAACACGTGTGGGGCAAAACCCTACCTTCCTTCGAATCAACTTACCATATAGTTAGCCAATAACACGCCACCATTAGAGTACAGAACACTAAAAAAATTCAAAGTACAATACATTACGAACCTAACCTTTCCAAGCAGTATCATGTTTATAAAAGAAAAGTAAAAATATGTATTGCTTGAAATTAATAATTTTCATATTTTAATTGGTCAAAATGAACCTAGAATAGGTGCTATTTCCTTGGTCACAGCTAATAAATTAATATTTATTAGAAGTTACTCTAAATATCCTTTAGATGAATACAGCATCACAAAGCATAAAGAATTGGACTTATGTTACTAACATGTTTTTATAACTTATGCATAGATATGTATGTACCTATCATATAAAAGTATATAACTAAACGGAAAAACATCTCTGTTATTCGAGTTCAACGTACAATGCCCTGAAAAATATATATTTTCATATTGCTAATTCATTCTATAATTAGCTTATCTCGTGCAGATAACTATTTTTCATTTACATTATGATAATAACATTGTCGGCAGAGTTACTAAGTAAGTGCTCTTTCTAATAATTGATGTCTGTCGAGAAAAGGCAGCGCAAATTTTTAAAATACGCCAGACTTAATCTCTGGCTGTACTAAGAACTGCTCGTTCTTGGCTGAAAGATAAAATTTCACCTTGTCTTTGAATTTTAATGAAACCTTACAGCGCTTTAAATTAAATAGTTTAGTTTTTACTTTGAGTGCTTCTTTTTTCAGATGTTGCATTAGTTGAAAATGGTATTTTACTAAAGTTCAGTATTTATGTTCGTTATGTAGAAAAGCGATCCTTTCACAGTATACATTCCAGTTACATCTGATAGGAGAAGGAGAAGATGAGTGAGAAATTCTATGTTTGCGAATTTTTTGTTTTCGTGTTCTAACACGTACCTAACATCACAACTCACACATAGTCATACATTCTGCGCAATTGTCAAATTCTTTTTTACTATTCGAAAATTGTAGCCATAGTTATCGTTATATATTTTCTTTTATCGTGGTTAATTTAAACACTTTGAGTTTTAGATCATAACTAAACATAATAATTCGTCGGTGGTGCAGAAGAAAAACTTGGTTTCTTGTGACGCTATGGGTTTGTCAAATTCTGTTAAGCCAGTACTATGTATATTTTGTATCGTTGTAATGTTCGATGTAGCCGTTACAAGTAAACATGTTTTCTTAAAAATAATTCGTGGTACCGTGAAGTCCTATGACCTGCGTTGGAGCAACGTGGCGGACTCTTTCCAGTTATAGGACTGGAAAAAGGTCTTTACCCAGCTGTGGGAAGTTTATTAGCTGCTGCTTTAAATTGTCATATTTTGAGAGATATTAGTTGCATAGATATCAATTTTAATAAAATGTAACAATTATATTATTAAATTGTTGTTGCACGCTTTTACCAGTTTCATAATATACGTATTTATTTATTAAATAACTAATATAGAGCTTAGTCCTAAATGATATGTATCGGTTAATAGCAGGTTCTGTTTAACGAGCGATAATAAAATAAGCAATAACTAATTCAGAATTTGTCAGTAGATCATTCCCACTACGCTTGCATTAAATTAACAAATTACAATTAAATGAATAATTTGGCAAAAAACATTATTACGAAAAAAAACCGGTACTATACGGACAGGACGAGGATTCTGTGTTCACGAGTACATTGCGTTACGACATATGCACTGCTGAGGATAAATTATGGACTACGCGCCACTCGCGGCACTGTATACACTGCATGTGCACTGCGCAGGATATATTACAGGCACTATAGCATTTTCTGCGCAGTAGGGAAATACGGAAAGTAATCAGAAGTTTTCACTGTAATCAATATTGGCCGAGAGATCTATTAAGTGAGTAGTGATTTTTAAATTAGATTTTATATTTTTATATTGAAACGAACTAACAGTCCACCTGATGTTAATTGGCTGCTGCAGCCCATGGACAACTGCAAACAAATTCTATCGAAGAAGGTTACAGATGCATAGTCACCCCTGAGGACGAAGATGAAATGCTTTATAGGCCGTAATTACACTTCAATTATTACACTGTTGTTTGTTGACAGAAATGAGTATCATGGTGGTATGGGTACCTACCCAAACGCTTCCTAGGATGAGAAGGACCCTACGCCGATTTGTAATATTACGCAAAATATTTAAAATAGAGTCAACAAATCCCCGTAGGAAATATGCTAGGATAAAGGTAGAGTAAATATTGTAGCAAAATTTGCTCCGACCCGAATGTTGCATGCAAAATATCAGCAAACGCAACTGGCGTTTGCTGATCTTCAAAGTATTTGTAGCTTAGGGAAAATGGTTTTCTGTTGTCGTCTTCTGCGATATGTTACTGCATATTGGATATACCATATTCATTTTTCTATTTCTATTGAAAGAAGTTACAATGTAACATAAAACGTAATTGTCATGCAAGGCAAAACAAAACATCCTGTCAGTAAACATATGCAAAAGTAAAGCAGCAGCCTGTAAATGCCCAAAGCTAGGCAAAGGCCTCCTCCGCCTTCTCAAATTTGAACCCAGAAGGGTTCGCCACGCTGCTCCAGTGCAGGTAGGTGGATTTCACATATCCTCGAAATAATATATATGCTGGTTTCCTGCTTTCCTTCACCACCGAGCACGTGGTAAATTCAGCACTTAACAATTTTAGAGATGCCGGACACCGAGGATCGAACACTGGTCTGGTGAAATTAAAGCGAGCGCCTTGTTCACTTGGCTACTACGGCTTCTGTACTTTTGCATATAGTAAATGTCTGCACTTTCCTTTTTTATTCAGCGGAAAATATTCAAGATATTTTAATTTGTGATGTAAAGTAGCAGGCAGTAAAAGTTCCACTTGGCTTGGCTCTACCGGCGGCGGTTTGAAGTAGAAGCATATTGTGTTTCTGCGTTTCGTTCGATGATTGAGGTAACCGTAGACTCACTCCCCTCCCCATCCCCCTCCTCGTCCTCCCGCACATCGTCCAAATACCCATAAAAGCCGGCAACGCACCTGCAGCACCTCTGGTGTTGCAGATGTACGTGGGCGAAGGAACTTACCATTAGGTGAACTGCTTGCTAAAAAAAATAATAGTGGTGGCCCTTATAATTTTTGACAGGATATTTGAGAACTACTGAACATGCGTCTAAATTATTGACTCGGAAGTGTTTGAGGGGTCAGGATGTATTCATTTGTTAAATATCACATCTTACTTTACATAATATCTATTTTTTTTTGTTTAGTACTAGAAACTCAGCGGAGTAGCGGTTAGTGCGAAATTACTTACGTTTTAATGCCCCTTTATTGGGCCCTTCTGAGCACCGGTGTTAGCTAAAAACTCTAGTTTTGTATGCAAGTGGACATTTCAACGCTACACTCGCCTAAGTGTGAGGTTACACCGTTTATTTAATTCAAAATTACTTGTAGAACATTTTTGAGTTTATCCTTTATCCAAAAAACTTTACTATCTTGTGGTTATTAATCTACAGGTAGTTACTTCTTAATGAATTACATTTGAAAGCAGTCAATGTTTGCAGTCTCGCCTTACGGAAGCTGCCGGTAACAATGAAAACGGCGAATATAAATAAAAAACGAAACCAATTGTCTAACTTTACAATCGTCTGTCGGAAGCAATATTTACCTGACGCCATCAATAAATACTCCTAAGTTTTTTTATTAAAAGTGAAATCTTTAAAAGTATCGTTTTTTGTTGAAAATGAAAGTTCACTTTTGGAACTCAAAAAAAACTCAGTAAATAACAGATAATTGTAGCTGTGTGTATAGGACAATGAATTTAGTTCTCCAAATTTTAACCTCAATTACATAAGGAGCATTCTACTGAGCTACGACGACCGACAAGTGGTAGAACAAGCAACTCAATATTCAGGTATTTTCCAATACCCAAATACAAGTAACGGGAAGTAACATCTCCATTGCAAAGGTACGGTTATAATCATGAACCCACTGTAAGGCATGCCAGCTTATTTGGAGCTATCTAGGAAAGATGTAGGAGTGTGTAAAGAGAATATAACATATTTTTCTGCAAAGGTCACCCTCTCCTGCACGCGTTTATTCTGCATTTATTTTCTTGACAAACGGATGAGGCCCTGGCGATAGACAGATGGTGAAAAATACTACACCCAAATTATCCACAATAGCGTCTCTATTGCGAGAGTACCGGCACTGTGCTGACCAACCCTAGAACCATAGCATGGGCTAATCGTCCATTCATGCAAGCCAGGTCTTGCTGGGACCTTCGTTGAAGGTTCTAAGTCCAGTCGTGGACTTTTACTGAAGAAGAAGAAAGAGATAAAATATCTTTGTTGCTATGCTTTTGAAAGTGAGTATTCACATAAATGAATATGTAATCATTGTTATTCAGATCTAAATGCGCTTTAGCAACATCATGAATATTGAATAGACAAAGACACGTTTACGCAATTTCCGCTGTCTACTGCTTATCGTAATCCCATGAGTTGTTCAAATTATACATCCGAGACGATTCCGTACCGGTTCGTACCCACTACCGACCCACAGTACTAATTAAATTCGGTTTGTACCAAGTGTACAAGAAACTGATACAGCACTTTTGTAATAATGATATGTTTAAATCATGCTGTCAAGTTTATTAGACATTTCAAATCTTTTGTCTTCACAGATACACAAAGTTGTCTTATCTTATACATATTTACATGTTCATGTGTATGTTTAGCATATACACACTACAAAACAAAATAATAAACGAGTAGAATTGTTAGCAGACCTCCACCATATTCCAGCGCAGTAATTGCCCCACGCTTTAATAAGATAAACTCGACGTTTATACCTCGCCTGCAGGTGAATGCAAATACAAGAAACATCACCGTGCTATTTAGATAAAAGCCCCTTTGTTTCGTCTACATCCCTTGACGTGGCGCGATAGTAAAATACCTAGGCAGAGCGTCGCAAAAACTAGCCATTTGAGAAAATATCATGAACTATCTGAGAATATTCCGCTCCAAACGAATGCATTTGAAATATATTGTAATAAAAACGTTGTGATATCCCAACTAAAAAACTCAATTACGTTAAACGTTTCTCGACTCAGAAAAACAGAATAGCACAGGGCGACATGTTGTCTGACGCTTTATGTAAATGTTTGTTTTAATCTTCTCAAAGACGATCCATTTTCGAACTATAGCTAATAGGCCCGCTCATACAATGCAAGTCACGGATGAAACCAATATCAGCATGTAAATTAGAAAAACTTGTAAATAGAGGGTATTCTGCGAGCGTCGAATTGTGGATCGTCACGTAGTCAGCGATGTCGATGCGGAACCCTGAAACAGAGAGATTGATTCTATTAACATGTTTGTGATGTCTCGCTTTTCCTCATGGCGTTGTTTATCTTGAACGGGATCCAATAAAGTTGGTCTGGTAAAAGTCATATGTAATGATAGACCCACGCTCGTAAATCTCTTGAACACAGCCCTTCTTTCTATATATTCGATAATATTAATTTCTGATATAAAAATGAATACATTCCGTATAGCTGATTTCGTTGACGTTATCGATACAACAACGAAAGTAATGACGTGCACAAACAACTTCTTTGTGACTCAATATATTCAGCACAGAACGTAACCTTCCAAGTCAGAGTTACGTATAAATTTTCTGATCTTAATAAGTCCTCTGCTTTTATGATCGCAGAAAATCCAAGCAAAATACATCGAGCTGATGGATGCGGAGCGACGCGATATGTTTACTAAAGGCCTTTCATAAAATTCGGGTTACGATGATTTCCATGCTAATTTAACAACACTTGTTCTTTCAAATCATAATATTTTGAAATTAGAATGGAAGCGATAACGAGATCGTTTCATTTAATACCGGATTGCCTTTTGTATAGGTATATTTACATATTTATAGGGATCTGGTCTTAATGTTAAACGGAAGATTACTTTGGTCGGGTACACAAAGTTAATTTTAAAATTACATAAATATTTTTTTTAAATTGATTCGAATTTATGCAAAACAGATCTGTGTAGCTAAATTAATGAATAACTAAGTTATTTAATTAAATGTTCTATTCAAAGGTAAAATCTAAATGGGCTTTTATAGATAAGAAATGGCTGATCAATGTTCATGTAATCATGCACCCAGCAGGAAATTATAAGTGATTTAGTTAAGGGTTTTAAATTTTTGTATTGGAGAATAAAAATAACTCCCGATTCTTTATGTGATGTGAAAGCAATAATAATTTTGGATTATTGACATTGTTTTGATTTTTGCTGAATAAGTACCTAATTTTGTTTTTGAATCACATTACTGGCACCTACTTCGAGAAAAGGAATATATCTATACATGTTTTGCGGATATCTTTTTAAATTAATATCTTTAAGAATAATACCATTAGCTGTAGCTACGCAGAGTACATTAATCTTTCTGGTTTTCTTAAGATACCTCCTAAATCTGCACAATAAGCAGTCTTCAGTTCATTGTAGGTTCTTATTGTTTATAAAATTAAAAATTCGAAATAAATAATATGAATTTGTGTTATATTTTAAATCTTTTAAATGCATTTTGTTCAGCCAGTTAGATTAAATAAAGTAAATATTTAGGATAATATTTAAAAGTTTCATTACGTTTAGTCCGAGCTTTCAAAAGGGCTAGCCCTACTTAAAATTAGAAGAGAAAATAGGACAAGATAATTACACCTCATCTGCCCTGGCTCCGCGCTTCCAACCCGCTTGCCCTCGTTACGCAGTTTAATCTGTTTAAACTTTTATTTACTTCGCTTACGCTAAATTGAAGTGATTAGCAGACGAGCCTTTTCGCTGGAATGCCTTCGTTTCATCTTCGTTTAAAATTGGAACTCCTTATTGGTTGTTGTTACGACGAAATTTGCCTTAAATTTTAATTGCAATATTACCGAATCGTGAAATTGAATATTGGAAAAATTTCAATATAATTTTTTTCTTCGATTAAAATTATTTTATAATTAAATTTGCACTCAACTTCCCCAATTTTTCAGAAGTAATTGTAAACACAGGAATGTAATTTTGATTATCCTTGTGATACCTATAAGATGGTCACAAATATAGTTGAATATGAAAATAATACAATATTAAATCGCTATTGTCATTTATGATTTTCGATTATTAAAATCGTAGATCAGTATAGTAGTATTTTTGCTCAAAACACATTAATGCATTAATATGTGATGGTTTCATGGAGACTACAAGAGAAATATTATTTTATGCAAACCGTATACATCAAAATAGGTACACACCAGGGATGCAGTATGCACCCATTATTTAACATGCAGTTGCACTACTCCGACGGCCATGTTACTGAACAGTCTTAATGAAACGAAGCTCGCGTTATATATCTGTCTCTCTCACGTAATCATCATTCTCTATATAGCTATCCCCTTATCAGCGAATCCCCTGCACCCAATTAGGGCAATACGCATGCGTCCTGAGTCAATGTCAAATCAATCTTTGTACGTTGATGCAACGTGCTATAAATAATTTACGATTAAGAATTATGTTATGCATAATATGGATAAATAATAATATTACCTTTTTGTTACAGGATATCATATACGGAAATAGGACAAGTGAGGTAAATATCGAAATATACCTAAAATTTCAATCAAAATAGACCAATTAAATTATTGCGAAAACATAATACCATTTTGGTTCTTTTCAATAAAGACAAGTCGATAATCTGTTCATAGTTTAAACTTAGTTTCGTTAGGCCATTCTTTTAGATACCATCGCGTTAAATATTTAACCGTAGATCGGAAGCCATCCGGCATATTTTTACGAGTGCCCAGAACGGGCTCATTACTATCTTATTACGTACAGTGTGAGCCGAGATGAACCGAAACACATCCAATTTCCCAACTTCCCATTTATTGATATTGACTTGAGGACGCTCCGTGTATCCGGCCTACATGATAGAACCGTCTAGATGTGACCTTAGAATAACGAAGTTGTTACGGTACTCACCTGACACCGACATCGATGTCATGATAATAGCAACAATGCCAATAATTATCCCTGCCTTGATAGCATTGACAATTATACCCGCTCTTGTTACAGGCCGTTTTGTATCATTACATAATACTACATACTTTACATTAGAATCTTCATCAGTCTATTAATAGTTCACTTCTGGACACAGGCCTATTGGGAGCAATAGGCGACGTTGCCGTCGCTACGTCTAAGTATTAAACACAGAGCTGCTGGTGAACGGTCTGACTATTTTCGGTGCGGCATTTATTGTTATGGTTTTTCTGCCATATATCGGGCTATAGAGATTTTCAAGGCTTTTCCCTTAGTCCTCTCTTTAACAGAATAGTTAAAGACATAACAAATTTGTATATATATTTGACATGGCTTTTAATAAAATTCCATAATGACTGATCTAGCGAACCGTAATCCCGGCGGCCAATACTTCGTGGTATCACTTATTATTATCAAACCCAAAGCCAGATAAGCTGCAGACGTGACTTGCAAAAAATAGTTATTTTGGGCTCATCATTGAGATTTGTATCCTGTCCGTACATACCCTCTCGTATAAACATAAATTTGTAAGACCGCAATCATTATGTGCACGGGAACGTAACGAAAAGGAAATTAATAAAAGTTAACATAAGTACTAGTGCGAATAAAAAAGGAAAGCATACAAATGTGAAAATATCGATACTTATTGCGACGTTCGAAAACGTTATCGATTTGCGGCTAAGGCCTACAGCTCAGAGGAGAAAAAAAAACAAAACACGCGAGCGCCGCACGATGATTCTAATATGGTAATGCGAACCGGTTTTGGCCGAACTTGATATCTAGAACTAAGATTCCTTAGAATTGAATGGATGCGGGCGAACGTGTAGGCATTATACTCGAAGAGTTTTTGCAGTGTTGAAAACTTTTCTAATTTTTTTAAATAATTCCCTTTGACTACTCACCTTGCACTGTGAACGCTCGATTTAATTGTTGTCTATATATCTATTATCTTTCTTTATGTACTCTTGAATGATTAATAGATAAATATGTAGTATTTATATTAATACCGAAATAACATTATTCTGAATATGTTTATAAGGAAAAGTAAAGTAGAAGCCTGTAAATGTTCTACCTACTACTGAGCAATGGCCTCTCAATATTTGAGAGGGTTTTGGATCCGGGAAGGAACCTTTCGCTTAAATTTGTTAGTAATTTATTAATTATAAAGAAATTCACAGCGCATTTATTTTCGATTAACACGTAGTGTATGGTTTATTGGCATATGCACCTCTCAGACTATGTCGTATAGGCCTATAATAGGAGTTTACACATATCCTTTTAGTCACCTTGCACAGTTCATCGCACCATCTAGCTAGCATTGTGCCATCTCAGAATACGATAACAAGCGCACCCATTTTAATTAGTTTATAAATTGTTATGTTTGTTCGTTGAAAGTGGCTTCAGCATATCAATGAAACAAAATTGAACAAATCTGCTTAACTTTTTCAAAATTTCCCAATATCTAGTTTTTGTAATAAAAACTCCTACTTTTATGCTCGTAATATTATTGGGAATTGTTAGTAAAATAATACTTTACCATAAGTCTTTTGTGCAGAAATATCTAGAAAAAAATTGTTTTAATTGTTATAATTAAAGCGTGATCAAAAAAGGAGGAACAAACATGTAACAGTACATTTGCGGATTTTATGAATACGAACTAAATATAATGCAACGAAATTAAAAATAAACCTATAAAATTTAAATTAATTTCATACCATGAACATTTTTCAATACCTATGTCACATAAGCGCGGGTCACTCACATCGCAAAAATTAATCCCGGTCGAATCGGAGGCTTTAAAACGGAATTGCCTCTACCAGTGAGCCGTTCGTATTTACGTACGTACCTAATTAATGTAAACATGGGACGACGAAATTGGAAACCTGTCTGTCAAAGTGGCATAAACGGAGCCAATCGGAGATAAATAACCGCCGGTCCGTTGTAGCGTGGCGCGCCTCATTTGCATGTCAATGACGTAAAGGGGGAGGAACAATGGCGGCTTACCTGACAACTCGAAAGACCACGATAACCTAGTGACGTTGCGTCAACTTTTTGTTTATGGAACGGGTACTGTGAATGATATGACGGTAATTTATGGATATTCGAGTCGGCAGAGAGCTGCCGTCTAAATCACGGTTCGATTTCAAGTCTTTAACTCCGTTTTTAGTATCGTAGATGAATGTTGAATTTTAACTGACGAGTTGTTAGTGATTTTTAAATAGGTGTACTCGTATGCAATTAGTTGTCGAATCTCGCCACTCGCCACGTATCCGAAAGAACAAAAAGTGGTTTATTATGGTAGCCAATTTGTCTACGCTGAGACGCGCCACACAGTACCTTCGTGACTTAGCATCAGCATCTGAAGTGTCCAAATTCAAAAATAGGAAAATATATCATTTATATTTCTTTTAAGGTGTTCTCTGTGTTTCTATATATCTATTATCTCTGAGACAGCAGCCGAACTTTCCTCTGATTTCATTTCAAGCTAAAGCTTTTTATGAATGTAACTAGTGGTCACTACTACTTTGCGACGCTTTAGCTCTACAGTCTATACGTTCTGTATTATATTATAACATATTCTTTAGATTACAACTTCTGTAGCGATCTGATTTTTTCTTTATCTTTTCTTCTTAACAGCCCCATCTGGTAATCATTACTGGATATAGACTTGGCTAGCGGGCAGGCGATGGCAGTAATTGACACCGCACACACTTTGTATGTTAATCACTGTCATCAGAATGAATAATTATGGTATGGCATATTTTTGATGGTTTCCGCTGTCTATCGGAGCGCAATCACATTTATTGTTGCTCTATGTCGTGTTTGACCAGCGGATGAACTTTCGCCAAGTTTTCTTTTTTAGGCATCGTATGAATGTTGGTATTTCATGGGGCATGGTTACGCATTAACCAATTTTTTCGATACTTCTTTTGCGTATGATCTTCGGAACTTGGATATTTTTGTAGTTGTCTATTGTATTATATACTTAAACAACATATTAATTAATTAATACCTGATTGAGCACACTGAAACTAAAAATATAATAAAGTAAAAAAAAATCCAAATGTTATTTCATTTGTATTATTTGTCTAATTAATTAATAATAATTATTATTCATTTACCTTATATAAGTTCAGGAACAAATCACGATTTCAAATAATCACAACCGCAACACTATTCATTAACATTCGTCTGTCGGACGATCTGATCACTGTACTTAGCTCATTTTGCATACTATGTGTACCCTCGCATTCGACCGGCGCTGTGACGATTAATAAACGATCTAGGAAGGTACTCAGGAGTTTATCTGTGTACCTCTTTCTCTCTTAAAGTTATAATCGTTAATGTATTTTGCGCTGTCGGTGAGACGAATGTATTTGAACCTAGGGTTAGCCGGCACCACCCGCCTAAACTGATAATTATGATTCAATTCGTTACGTTGTTTCAGGAAAGTGAAACTTCGTGCATTAAATATTTTCCATATTATATTACTGCCTTCTTCGTGATATTAGCATTACAAAATTAAAAAAAAAATCAAGTACTAAAGTTAGGAAAAACAACGCACAACCGCTTTAGAAAACAACCTTTGCAAAGTTCTCTCCTTTAAACTTTACCCGTTTCGAACTGTAGTATAATGCACGTCGATTCTTCTTTATGTCTGTTTCGAGAACAGCGCGGGCCATTGCCGTTAACCCCTGGATCATGCGAGTTTGTTCCGAGTTGGACGAAGCTGAATGTTGCAAAACTCTGCCTCGTGGATATTATGTCTGTAAAATATAAACGAAGAGTATTTTTAAAGAGGTCATTAAAAAGTAAGGGTTAATTTTACACATTAAATAAAAAAAACATTAATTAAGAAAGCTGTATCTACAAATAATTAGATATCCCATCACGATTCTTAACTTTGAAACTATTGTAATTTTTTTGTTATAACATTTCCTTTGAAATTGAATTAGTGTACTATTATATTATATTATATTAATAATATACTAGCGCATGCACCTTCATGAATTTGTGTAGTTTAAGATGAACATCAAATTTACTGGAATTCTTAGAAATAATTTTGTTATGTTGCATAGGAATTGGTGTTAAATCAGCTTAAGTTAAGACAAGCTACGTCGAAGATTAAAGAACTTATCTTAACTACTTGAATTTAAGTGAACGTGCGTATTCTAGTAAAATTAAAGCTCAAGTTGTTTCGATCTAATCGATCGGCTGACATTTATAACTGAAATTATTTTTGATCTTTGCTGTAAATGGCATAGATTATGCCTATCCTAGATAGAACAACATTTTACTATTAGAAAAAATAATCTCCTTGGTCATAATCAGTATGTAGACCAGCAATTTTTAAAGAAAAAACACATACCTTTTTAAATAAGGATTTCACGGGTTTACCTGTAATTTTGTAAGATTCAAAGATAATTTTTCATTTAGATACATTTAATATGTTCAATGAAAATAATAAGTAACTGTCCCAACAAATTAGTTACATAATAAGATTTGTTCCCAAAATAATGCAAACTCACTAGTTTGCTCAAAACAAAGGACAAAGTTTTGTACGTGGTAGAACCAAACGGTGGCATTTGCCGTAAGTGAAGGTTACCCCTTACTTACGCCCCTCCAATTCACCTTTTCTTCACTAGTAATAAAGAAATACAAAACTCACCTCTGCGGGAAAGACTCCAGACAAACAAAACTTTAGGCACTCTCATTTTTATCTAACAGTAAACGGGTTTCGACAATATTGTTTTCGGGCAGGGATCTAAAACAACGACCCAAGGTAGGTTACGCTAATCACTAAGCCAAACGGCCGTCGATTTTTTACTACGTAAATTACTTTTAAGTAATATCAGGTTCGATCAGGTTTTCTTATTCTGTTTTTTCTGCTATAAAACTGACCAATTACAAAATCTCAGGAACAATAAACTTCAAATTTGGCAGGTTGGTTTCTGCTAAATGTATAAGGTGTGAAATGTTGGATAGAAATCTGTATGAACGTCTGATGTTTTTGATTTTAGCGGCAGTAAAATTTGAACACGCTTTTTCTGTAAAACAACATTTAAGAGCGTAGAATAGAGGAAGAAAATTGGTGTAGGAAAATTTGATTTACTGTTATTATTAGCTTGAAACTTAATAAAATACCCTTGAAAGTAAATTTCGATTTTCGAATAAGAAAGGTTTTATTATTTAACAAAATATAATACACAAATAACGAATTCCACGGTTGCGTAGTCATAAGTAACAGCTAGTACAATATAAGAAAAAAATTCACTTGGAATCGTATTATACCTTGGTGAAAAAATTATTTAAGTTGATTAAATACCTAAGAACTGGGGATAGTTTGTGATGCATAATCTATAGGCAGGTTCATTCCAGTTAACAACGGCGTCATTGGACGGAGAGGCCATCGGTTAGATACGTGACCTCCGCTCTCCTCAGTAATTCCATGACAGTCCCAATACTAGAGCGTGCGTATAGGTAGGTACATCTTGTTCAATGCATTTAAGGAAATTGGAAAAAGTACCTCTTTTTATGTTAAACAAAATATTTTATGGTTGTCTGTTATCCTAATAATTAAAAATGTGATAACAGAATTGTCTGAATTGTGTGTGAAATATGCCTTTCCACATACATTTTTTAAACCAGCAGAATATATTTAACGTCCAGTTTTATAAAATAGTCTAAATGTAAAAAGGTGTCTGTGAATATTGATATGTAGTTGTAGAGATTATTTTTAGAACGCATAAAATTACAGCGATCTTAACAGGGTTTATAAACAAACACAAATTAAATATCTATAGTTTCTTTTTTATTTAATATTTATATCTTTACTTCCCCAAACATAAATAATTCAAAATGCATATCCTAAATAAATATGCATCAATAATTCTAGTATTTTAAACCTTTATTTCCAATATTGTAATAAACATAAACCGAAATACAATAGATATCTGATATATCTGCCATATCTAAAATATCGGGATAGATTCTTAAAGTAAGGGAAGCTTTACCCGTCTTATCTGTAACGGCAGGTATCCAATACGAACTATTCCACATAGCGTATAGAGCCGTGCGTATACCGCAGGTGGGTGGGAGGTGGATGTTACAAATATACGTGGAGGTGATATGCGCATGTTTTATATTATTGAGGCTCCGATGGCCGCCGGGTACCGTTTACCTTGTTTACGGACATATGAGGAAGGGAAAACGTCAGTATATCCCTCCGTAGTAGAGTAATTCATCGGATTTAAAAAAAAATGTTTGCGTAGAAAGCATTGTTTTCCTTTTTTGTATTTATACCGTAGACAGTATCGTTTACATTTGTACTATGTGAAGTTAAAAGAGTTTGAATATAGTTTATTAAACATTAGGCGAATTAAAATGTATACTTAATATGTAAACAATTGATATTTTATGAGACTTGGAATGGTATTATATTCTATTAACTTATATGCATAGAAGCTCGTATGCTGAATTTAGTCTCAAAACTTAAGGTATATTTGCATGAAGTTTAGTTTTATATTTTGCGTAGAATTCGAGGACATCCAATATGTAGGCAAACATTTGCGTTCCGTCGGGTCGACGCGGACCCAAATATTCATTGACATAACATTGAATAAAAACACGAACGTTGTTTGGACAAAACTCGCATCCCTGATTATGTTTGAACAAATATTCCTAGTATGTGTATACGGGTATACAGTATAATAAGTCTCTCGGGCCGACAAATGGAGCCGAAGGAAAAGCCATCGTGTCTTACGTTTTACGTGATCCGTGTAGCGATGTAGGTATGAAATGGAATGGACAAGGGGAAATAGCTTGAGCTGTATTAAGGCGTAAAGGTACCGATTCCCAAATGGTTAGGTTGTTTTCACGTTCAGCATCGGGGTATCCAGCGCACAGAAATTGAAAGTCAATGGCCAAAGAGCCGCATAAAAAGAAAATGCCGTCGGAATTTGAAAGGCAGAGGCTGTTGACACTTGCGAAAACAAGTCTAATACGAAACACTTTATGTACATGAGCAAAAAATTAAATTGTTTCCAAAGCGATCTTACAAATAAATAATACCTCCAGTTGTTATGTTTTATGTACATAAATGTTAGTTACGACTGGTCTTATGAGAATTTGTTAATATTTAACTGCATTTGCATAAGCTCTTGTAAAACAGGGCTGTTAAATACAAATTTGATTTGCCGTACCCAACAAATAGCACTGCAAAGAATTTATTTAATCCAAGTTGTTCCAAAAACTGATGCTGTGACACTACAGTTTTGCAAAGAAATTTCAGTTCAAATATCTCCCCGAACAAATCACTTGTCTTTCTAAAATAAGCCGTGTTTTGCACAGGCCAAAGTTCATTATCTTTTGTTTATATGTACAAATGTTTTAGGCGTAATTTAAAGCAAATTGAACCGTTTTCTAAGGTAATATGATCTTAAATCACTTGTGAGTAAGGTTATGTAAAATTGAACACGGTTTACCCGCCGCCCGTCGAGATGGGACCGCCAAATATTGCGGTCTTTATTTATGTCCACTTGAAGTTTCCCGTAACTATAGGGGTTTTTTTGCAAAAATCAACAATATATATGCATCTTAGCCAGCAATCGCTGAGTTTAATTTTGCTTAATTTGAATAAAGTTTTGATTTTTATGTACCTATTCCATTGAGAAAACCGCGTAAAGCCATAGGAAAAAAACATCGACAATTGAGCACTCGGGTTCGGTACAAATATTTGGATGGCCTACAGATAACTGTTACAAGTCTGGTTGTTTATGAATGTGCTATTTATGTATGTGTAAACGCAGTACTAGACTAGGCGGCTACCTTTTTGTTTTAAGATGAAAACGTAGCAACAAACACTACTGTTTAATCACCAACGTTTTCAAACATTGCCCTAAAAGAATAGTGATAAAAAAGGCAAAAAAAAATCTATCAAGTCTGGTATCCAATTCTATTAAAAACATACACCTCTCCGTGTTCACATTCTATTAGAGAATAAACATGTCTGTGTTTTTTATAAATGAAAATCCTGCAGTACGTAACGAGATACATATTACGCGGCTTATTTTGATCCCAACAAAGTAACCACGATATGTTACAGTCTTATTTGGTTAGCATCCGGAGTTTTTTAAAGTTTTATGTCCCTGAGTTGCATTACGACCTACGGGAATAAAAGACCATCCCCGTAGAGACTACTACCTTCATTAAAAAAATGCAATTTGATACCCGTAAAAATTAGATTATAATGAAAATTTACCTAACCCTACATTGGTAGGTACTGAAGTGGAAAACTATTGATACTGGCTAAGTTTTAACTTGGCTGATCGATTTTAGCTAAGTGCCTTCATTCAAGTAAGAAATTATTGATAAGGATAATTACATCCGCCCGATCGATTTCGGTTCTTTAGTGATATTTTCTGCATGGCAATTATGCAGAATATATTAAGAGAGCCATAAGTATGTGCGATAACACAGAGACACTAACGTGTCTTCAACTTGGAGGAAGGACATATGGACATCATTGTAATTGTCTGTACGTCTGCGGACATGTCGCTGCAATACGAAAAAAAAAACAATTGTTTGGACCCATACTAATCTACAGTAATATTATCAAGAGGTTAATATTTTTTGTACGTAGGGGGTTAAACTCTGGTACTACTGAACCAATAATAAAAAATCTTTCACTAATAGGCCGCTTTACTATCTCTGAATAACACAAAAATGAGTGATCTTCTATAACTTGATAGATACAATATATTAATATTTATAAAAAATAACCATTTTAAAGTCTGGGAAATTCTATGAAGATAAAATTTGTCCTTCACACTTATTTAGTCGCGTAGTTTAGGAGATAATGAAAAATTTTCTTCATTTGCAACCTCACTTGCACGTGGAGAGGTTCCCATTATATGCCTTCTACATCACCCAAGGTCACACCCCTATGAAACACTTTGATACCACCAACCACACGGAATGGTGCCGGCATTAAGGATCAAGCACAGGTCACTCGCGTTCTATGAAACTTAAGGCAAGTGCTCCACTACACGGCTTCCAAGGCTCAGTATGCAAATATTTATCTTTATTAGGAATATAACTCAAGTTAAATGAAATCATTTATTCTTCAACATAAGAAACATAAATTAATTAAAGCGCTCATTGGTGTCCCTCAATGGAGTTTCTTAACGCCCTTTTTGTGTAATTTTTTTTAACTATCTCACTGGTGAAAGGATTTACTTATATTTATATTCATTTAAAATTCGCACAACTTTTTTAATTATAATAAAATGACGACAAATAAAGAATAAATTACTGACAAATACAAATACAGGTAGAAACTAGCATTCGTATAAGAGTTCTTTTTAGTAAAAGTAAGTGAGCGCAGTGCCGATACTCTCGCACGAGAGATAGCTCTCCGTCTTTAGTCTACGAGATTAGGGTTCAGCATATTTGGATGATTTTTCGGTTTCAACCTGTTTGCGTGCAGTTGAGGTTGAAATTTGGAGAAAAAGTTGACATGTGATGATGTATAATCACATGTATATAATATACATTATGTAGATAAATAAATGTACGTTATGTATGTTAAATAAACATCCACCACTCACATGCAAAAATTTGATAATTATTCTATATTTATTTATTAATTCTCATGAAGAGGCTCCAGTTTACCAAATTTTACCAAACTATTAGTCGTGCTACTATTGATAATCCCACAGTTTTTCTGCATCTGGTTCATTTATTAAACTGAAAAAGCTACACGAAGAATCAAACAACGCAACTAGAAAAATAATTACATGCACAAGAAAACCACACATCATTCTGAGTCCGCATTAATCGTAGACTAAAATAAGCCCAAGCTTTTATCTTAAGACCTCCAGCGATCCTTTGATCTGTCTCGCGCCTCCGACTTGATTACCGTACATAGTAAGAGGTTATATTCGTACCGTGAATTCAGTAAATCGTGATTGCTTACGTGGGAGGCTTTATTTTTTCCACCTCATTAACTAATTGACTCTCTATCTGTAGTTGGTGTTGTTAGTTAATTATTTGGAAGTGGTTTTTTTTTAGTATGTTCCTTTGTAAATAAGCTTATAATTTCTAGAATATTCTGTGCCGAGGAAACAATTTAATGCGGGATTTAATAAAGTTCTTTATCGGAGTTACTTTAGCGAACGATGTTTACAATGTTTAACAAAGTTGAAGTCTTGATTGGAGAGTTCTTAATTTTTCAATAAGTTTATTTTTTAAATCTAGCCCATAATCCGCTGCATTTTTCTAAAACACTTTTATCTAAGAATGGTAGTGGCTAATGATGGTTAACAATACAAACAATGAATGTCAAATTAAGTCCAAGTTCCAATCAACAAATCGCATAAATTCAATTATACTTAAGACAACAGCAATATGTATTAAATACATATTGCTGACCAAACATGTACCGTGGAGTGTCGGCTAAAGAAAATCTGTCATTCTTCTCACGAATGTCACAAAAGTTGACTTAAGGGAATACCTAAAATATATATCGTCATCAGCCTGCGCCATAGTTGGCCATAGGCCTTTTCACAAGCCAACGCCAACAAAATTCAGTAATAAAATCTGCTACCATATTGTTACCATACTGTTAAAACAGATGACAGAGTAAGTATCTCAATTACATCCAGCGTCTAAAATGCGAAATGTCTTGTTATGCGGTCACCAACACGCTACTCAAGAGTAGCGATTTCACCAAATCCTATCACGAGAATTTGACTACACTCAGAAGTAACTGTTTTACGCTGTCGATGAAGAAAATCTCCCAAATTGCTATATCAATACTCACATAGCTTTGCCGCATCCATTCCCTATCTCATTTCTATTCAAACATCATGGACATTCGTTAATTACGTGGAGTTTTATGCAAACCGCGGTGGATTAAAACAATATTTGCAACGCTATATCGTGTGAACGGTGACTCAGGCCCTCAATTTCCTGATTCCTCGTAACCTTGTTAAAGTTAATATGTCTAAAAGCGCCCAAATGCAACCGCATTTCGTTGTAGACGACTTGTAATTCCTTTTATTAGTGAGATTACGTGTGTTTAAGGCTTAATTAAAGTATTTCCATACAATATTTAGTTTTAGACTTCAACAAACATTGACTCGTGAATTTTATGTTAGGTTTTACTGACCATGTCTAATACTTTTGTGCCATACATATAGTGCTGCAAATGTACGCACAAACACGTAGGCACTCACTCGTTATTACATTCCCATACCCGATGCAATAAGATTGGAGGTAGATTCAGATACAGTGTCAGAAACATGGGACGTAACATAACATAACCAGATTAGAAAACTTATAATTAGTGAATGATAAAATTATTGATTGTCGAACCCAGGACCCTTAGTTCAGCAGACAGGTATGCTAACCATTAAGCTATGCTATTTACAATAGCGTAAAATTCTGTTATAAGCTTATAGCTTAATAGTGATATTTGTGTTATTCGTTAATAATTCGTATAAAATGTTTTAACAAACAATTATTTTAAACAAAATAAATATTTAACATAATATATTTTGATTTTACTCTGCTATGGTTCTGAACTTTCCATATCCTTTCAAATATAATCCTGTAAGTGCATTGCGCCATATAGGCATTCCCACCTTCGATAAACAGTCAGTAATGCATACCGGACTAAACATTGCTGACTATGGATGTAGGTCTGAAATCCACTAATCGCGATGAAATGCTTAGCTATACGTTATCTTAGAAGCCATGCGTCGCTCTACCAGACCGGGAGATCTTATCGCCCGTTTCATAGGACGAAAATAATTTGTCAGTACTATAACGACATGGAAATGTTCTTGCTTCCCTTTACTTTCTGTCTAATGGAATGATATGGAGATAAGCGACATTTCGGTGTCATGTCTCTGGTGTAACAACCTGAACTACACCTACTCTAACCATTTGTTTTAATTCCTGCACCTTTGCCCACATGCTTTCCGTGGGTTTGTGGCAGTTTATCACGCTGTATGTCAAAGTTCTGGTAATGTTTAACGTTATAATTTCCTACAGTAATCTTATGATACCGTGTCTCAATGTGCTTAACAAATATTTTTGTGGATAATCATCATTTGTTGTTTACCACGCTATACTTAATTGACCAAGAAATTAATTTTTTTATAGAGAAATCACATTGAGACAAAAAATCTTGTTAACAGATTAATTAGAAATAAATTCAAACTCTTTAGCTTTTTCTTCTACCTTTTTGTCTGCGTTAAGCAAATTTATTAAAGTTTGAATAGAAACAATTCGCACACCATCGCGTTCAATTAAGTGTAGTTGCTGCATCAAATTTCATTACGTGGCAAGTTTCATTCACCAAGCAGCCTGATTACGAGTGAGTAAAACAAATAATTTTCCAAAACATTATTCCTGGTTATAGATCGTTCACGTTTGCAATGTTTCCGGAATTAACGCTCTTATCTAAACACGATACGAAGTAATACTAGAAATTCCATTTGATATATTAAAAACCGAGTTTTATTAGTATTCGTCTACACATGTAGAATTGAGATTGTATCGATTTCCCACAAGGCGTGAGTAGAGGCAAAGATTTATCTGTTAAGAGAGTACCGAGATTGAATTGATAAAACATAACACTTTTATTTATAATATGATCGTATACTTAACTTCAGTGCTAGGTTAAAAAGTACAAAACATATCGCATCTGTTAAAGGTACAGATTATATTTTTAAAATTATTGATGTTGAAGAAAAAATGTTTTAACTCATAAATAGAGTCAAGCATTTGAAATAATTATTATTTGACTTTGCCACTACGTTTTTACCAACAGACGGAGTATAATTTAGTTACATAATTTTTAAAGATCCAATCAATATTCAAATACTAATTTAAAAACATAATGTGTCACAAAAGATTTTCAAAAATTTCTATATTTTAAATTAATATGTAGAATAAATTAGATAAAAAAAACGTCTCGTCAAACTAATGTAGCCATAAGTATATTGTTTGATTACCTAACACTGGGGTATACAAAGACCGGTTCAATTTCGGTGCTAAATAAGGGCTGTTATACACGAAACACGGCTAGACGTCGAGCTATGCAACTAACATAGGTCATCGAGAGTCACACTACTATGACTGGTAATGTAGACACCTATTTACTCCTCTATATTACTACTACCTCTTTACAAGCAAATTATAAAAAAGATGTGTAACTCTGTAGTTTGCAATTAACGTAGAGCATCAAATTCTTATGCTACGTTTGTTTAGGGTAGGTATGTTTACTGTGTTGTGGATCACAGAATTTATTTTATGACAATATGAATAATTTCTTATTGTCGACTGGACAAAAAAGCTTAAAGATTAGCAAAATCTTGGTACAAATATATTTAATCTAATATAATTAATATAGTCTTTTATTGTTTAACTGTTTAATATAGAAATACGGAATTGAGGTACATATGTACATACTTACTATTTAAATAAACATATGATATACATACATTTTTAATATATTCTGTAACCTTTGATTATCTTCAGTATTATGTATTAAAAACAAGTATTCAAATCAAGTTTTACTGGAGATACGTTGATTATTTTCTGATAGAACAAATATGGTTACTAAAACAGATACACACAGAGATTCTGTTAATTTGATAAAATGCCTTTAGAAAATAATGATAGTAATAATTTCTTGCATTGACGCTGTATGCTGTGCAGCATACGAAACGTCAGGAATATAAAAAAATAATTAAACGCGACAAAATCCGTAAATTATAGTTCAGACAGATCATAGACATTTCAAGTGTTCAGTATATAAATATTAGCATAAACGCTAAAATTGTAATTGAGTTAAGTGTTACTTAAACTATTAACTGTATTCTAAAACAATAAAAAACTTACCCCCTTAGCTGCATTTCATTTGCGCCACCAAATTACAAATTATTACAAATTTTATAAAAATTTAGATTTTGCAAAAAATTTTATTTACTATCTTCATCTTGAGACACATTATTTCGATTACTGGAAGATAACGTTTCATCTGTACGATTTAAGTCGTAGAGTTTGTATTTAAAAGGGGCTTTGTGACTAAAAAAAATGGGGAAAGCGAACAGTATCGTGTCACCCTCATATAAAAACTGGGCCAATGGGGAATGCTGATTGTCTACAATAGATTTTTTCCTACCAATCGATACCCACACCTAAAATGGCTGCTTTGAAACTTTTTGTAACATTCGTAAGTTCGAGCCGTGAACATTTTACACGTAGTAGAGATTTATTAATATTCAAATATGAGGATGTCATATATTATAACTTATAACTCACTCAATCATTATTAATCTGAACTCAATAATTGGATTTATAACTGAATAAACCATGGAAAATTATATTTAAGAATTTAAAAATAAAACAATTCGTCGCCTTATAGTGAAAAAATGACATTAAAATAAAACTTACATGTTGTAAAGATCTCAAGAAAGAAGCAAATTACAGTCTATGCATCCTCAACTTTTATAATAGGTTTCTTTCAATTTACTATGTATGTATTACATAGTAAACGAAAACATACATAAATATAAAATTAATATCACCTTATTAATAAGACCCTCTCAAACGCCATCTATCGCGCTGGTTTATACCAATGACAAAGTATTTGTGTGCGTTGTGTACGTAACTCGTGTTACCATGCGCCACATACACATTCTCAAATTAACTTACAACTTATTTACTACGAGCATTGTACGCACGTACATTTTGTATGTGTGCGTAACCTTCGTCTCTATAATGAATATTTGTACAAAGCTGCCTTTGTGTGAGTAAGTAAGTGAGTGAGTATGCACACGCACACCTCAAAGTTTCGTAACTAAAATGATACTCGTAGCGACATCTAGTAGAGTTTTGCGGAACTATTTCGCAACGCTTCTGGCAAAGAATGAGGCAAATGAAATTTTTGTGAACTTATTTAATTTAGTACTATCGTAGGTACATATATTTTTGTACGTGTAATATTTTTTCAGTTATTTTATTTCAAAAAAGCATCATCTCAATTACGTTGCTTAATGTTTTAAACATTAAGCAACATTTAAATTTACTTATTTAGGCAAGATTAAGTTAATTTTGAAGATAAACGATATCTCGGTGGGTTAAATGTGTGGTCCACCTGACGCTGTACTTTTTAATGCATTTTCATATTTTGTATTGAAATTTCAGTAGATGAATGTTTAGAATTTAAGTTTAATCTTATAATACATTACATTAACAAACTTATATATGAAGTATACATAAGTTCCTTACGTACATAAGTACTCGATTTTTTTAAATAAAGAACGTTTAATTACAATGTATTATAAGCTCTTGTGCCTATATTCTATATTTCTTTAACGTAACAAAACAAAAATAACTAATAATTTTATCCCGTGAGCCAGTACTCTTTGTTCGTGAAAAGACATTTAATGCAATTGATAATTATTAGATTAAAAATTATATTTAATACTAAAGGGCTTTAAATAAACTAGTTCTCAAATAATAATGTAATAATAATAATTTATAATGTAAACAAATAAAAAGAATACATACCAAGAGTCAACCTCAAATCTATAAACCCACTTAAAAAAACCTTTTTTTATTATAATAAATAAACACTTTTATAACGAAGACTCACAAAAAATTATCCTTCACGACCATATATAATTTAAAATCACAAACAAATACACAAGTATATTTATATGTGATTATATTTTTTAATCTCCACTGATGTAAAACACCTGTTGTAGATTCATATATATTGGAATAACTACCTTGTATATAGATATCAGTTCTCACGAAAACTTGAGTGACAATTACCATCCAACTTCATGGTGTCGCTTTTAGGTGTCTGTGTGCGACCACATCGTAAAAATTCCCAAACGCGCCAAAAGAAGTATAACTTCAATCATTTATTTCATATTATGCAATGATTACCTAACCACGCATATATAAGCAAAATAGAAAATTCCTTAAAATTATAGGTAATATATTGATTTTTTGCACTGTAGGATTTTTTATATTTTTGACAATACTATAAGCTTATTAGGACTTGATTTGGCACCGTGTAATAGAAATCCTGGCGAAGTCTTTCCTTAAAGTCTATCCTAGATGATCTAATACCTTTGGGGTGAAAGCAGACGACATAAACTGAAAACAAGTTTTTACCAAGGACTGTCATGAATACATATAAAAAAGTAAACTATTATTTTAGAGAAGTGGCTTTTATTTGTGTTTTGCCTTTTATACCTGCGACATGTTCATCTCCACTAAATGGTATATTAAGTACAACATATATAACATAACATAAAATATTTAAGACCAGAAGAAACCAAAATGAAATAAATTTTTGTATTATTCATATGTAAATTAGGCTTGCGTAAAATAGTCGCCAATGTCGATGCGATTCGTAAAGTGACTAAAACCGAAAACTCATTTATTGAAATACCCTATGTATTATTTCTTGTCCTAAGGTAAGAACGCACCTTTATATTAATCCTTCATTGAGAATGGATAAAGGGTTATTGACATTCCTAAACTAGTGATGTGCTTGTTTGTTACTTGATCTACATTACATTAGTTTATTGTATTGACATACTAATTTAGAACAACGCTTGCTTTTCCATGAAAACGAAAACAAAAGAACGATGCCATGGCTAGAAAAAAAATTCTAAATTTATTCTCCATGCTGCTCTCTATCACTAGTCAGCCGGGTTTGGATTCGAAATATTCGGTTGAATTTTCAACTATAAGTCGGTCGCTAGAGCCTCGTCCGTTCTCGACTATTGAAAAAAAAATGTATATAATAAATTTTAACAAAACTCATGTTTCAATCTATTCATTTTAATAACGAAAATAATCGATGTAAAATTTCACTTACACCTTTATTCATTTCAATCGTTGTCAGAAATAGACATCTTTATCAAAGACTTCACTTGCGTAAAACCAGATTGAACTCGATTTGAATATTAGTATAAACTCAAAACCTGTAACTAATATTTCTTCAAGGTCTTAATCATCCTCATTTGAATAATTTGCTTCTTTCAGAAGCATGAACTGGATCTTTTAGCAGTTCTTGTTTTCGTGCGAGGACTTTTAACTATAAATATGGGTTTCATAACTTCCATTTATTGTTATTTTAAGTGCATGATTATGTTATCTTACGTATAATGTTCTGACGACCATGTACCAACGACTACCTGTGGCGCTTTGTTTTAAACGATAAAATAATTGCCATTGATATCTAAAAAATTAAGATTAAAATTATTGTTGGTTCAAAAATAATATTAATTTTAATGTAGCTAAGTGAATAAATTAATGTTTAAGATTCAATATTATCGATATATCCTTCTATTAACATGACATTGATAAGGGCAATAAATAGGGTTACCGATTCTGTTTATTTATAAATATGTTTATTTAAAATTGTAATAATCTCGATAAGAACCTACCGAGGATTGCTTAATACAATTACGACATATTTTACATTTATCCGGTCGGAATATTACTGGCTTAAAACGGTGAAACTCGAAAGTAATGAAGACTTTTTCCGATCGTCTTTATCTGTCGTCCCACAGCGCGTCATCTGGTGTCAGTTGTCATTGGAATGTTGGATAATTCATGCATTTTATTACCTTGCAATGTCGGCCACTCTGTCGGTACTGGAGGCTTGAGCTCAACCGAATAACGAAACTTAACTGTACGATAACCCAAAATGATGTGTTGTTTCTGCGCTGTTACTTTGATTTAATTCTAATTAATAACCGTACAAAACTGTACTTTTTGCTCACCGCTCAATCACCTACCTCCTAATTTTATAAGGAAGCAAATAATAAAGGAAACATGCATAAAACATTTTTATCTCTTTTGCGATATCTAGGTATAATCTAATTTTTTTTTAATAAATCTTTTCTTTATAATTAGTAATTGATTACTTCACCAGATTTCGCTAAAAAGAAACTTACAACCATAAATATAGATAACAAATTTTAAAAAGTGTAATATTTAAATTACTTTTAAAATCAAGTACGTAGCGCCGGACGCGTGGATTGTATCGGAGTTAGTTCATTGACATTTCGCGTAGACTACTCGAGGGGATGGAGGCAAGGGTCCTCCGACCTCCTCTGTCTTATGAGTTAGAGTGAGAGAGCCGTAATAAGCTAGCAAATTGTCGCCGGCGTCGCGCAGTAGCAGGTGGCAATTATTGGCCTTCAGTCAAACTGCTTGAACTTTTGAAGGTCGAAAAATAAACATGAGATAGAACTTTTTTCACATTGTCGCTCATGAGTTAATTGTTATGAGACATACGTTAAACTACTTTTATTTTATAAACGAACATATTTTTTCGGTGTCGTTTCAAGAAAAACATTCATTCTTAAATGCTGACTTGCGTAGAAATGTGTATATCAAAATATCCACAAATATAAAACCATTTGAGTTTTGCACTCCTTCACGCCCATTATGTGGCGTTTTTGAGCAGAATATATCAAAGGTAGTGAAAGTTATTGTGTAAGTTAAAAGTTCGAAACAGTGATAGTAATGATACACAAATCAAAAGATACTTCAACTCTCAAACTTAGTAGCGTGGTAGATTCTTAAGACATCTTTTAAAAAAAACATAATTATTAACATCAATAGTAAGCTTTATTATCTATAATATAAATGCAAAAGTTACTGTCAAATGTCGATCTGTCTGTTATATTTTTCCGCTATACTATATTGATTTTGATGAAATTTGGTATGGAGATACCCCAAAACAATGGCTACCTATTGAATATGGCAAATGCATAGGCTACTTTTATACCGGGAAATCCACGGCTTAGTTTTTCAGGTGGACGAGGGGCAGAAGCTAGTTGATAAAATGAAACAAGTTCCTGAAATTGTGTCTACAATTTTATTGTTAGAAATTAACAAACCTAAGAATTTTTAAAACAACGGGCAGGTAAGTTTACCTTAAACAAAATGTTTACGTTAACAATAATTATGTATTCATAATTACCCATGCAGTAAGCAACATCAAAATGAATTAACTGCTTAATTCTCTTCGAAATCTTACGTGATAATCTTTAACCTCCAGTCGAGCCATACTCTTCAACTTTTATTTGTTTTAATTTTAAAAATAATCACGCAGATGCTTATGCAATTCGTTCTGTTTTCGAATTTCTGAATAACAGGTAAAGGGAAAACAAAATGTCTAATAAGATCAAACGGTCAAAAGTAAAAATAGAGCACCATGAAGTTAATATCGTGTGTTTTTCATTTTAGAATTAGGTTTTTTGATACACTTATTTTTAAATTAATCCACGACAGCTGAGTGGTTAGATATGCCTCCGTATCAGTAGACCTAAGTTGGATCCTCTGTGTGGAAGGCTTGTATCAATGAGTTCAAAGCTCTAGTAAAAAAATGGGTTCAAAAGATTAAAACCTAGACCTTACCATACAATAGGGTGTGCGGTTGTTGAAGCTTATATATAATATATATATATATATTAACACCGGGCGTGTTATAAAATAGTCCGCGTGGCTTTTGCGTACGTGATTGTTTGAGCCATGAGTCCTGAGTTCGAAACCCAACTACAGCCAATATTTGTACAAGACATACATTACTAGTTTTCGGATCTTGTTTCAATGTGTTCCGTCTAGTTTCTCTGAGCCTGTACGTCGATAAAGGAAGGTACTACGAATGAGTGCTTTTGTGTTTGTGCGTACACTTGTAGCACTATAATCTATCCTCTGCAGTTAACAACTGTAGATTCCTAGTATATTTTTTGCCATATCAAAATCGGCTAGGACGTCAGAATCATATTAGAATTTAAATAGTTGCATCATTTGGGGAACAATAAGTACCAGGTTTCTTATTACCACCTGCTGGAGTTTGACCAGATATAAACATGGTGATGTAGTCCAAGATCATGTAAGCACCTTAGCATAGATATTTATCAAATCACATTTCTCTTTGTCTGGCCATGATATCAGTTCTAAATACGTGTATCCTCCTTTAAATTTACCCGCAAATTTATTAATATTCGTAGTAAAATATCACTTACAATTATCCCTCGAGGCAATATATGAATAAAGGATGCCGTTTACCGAAGACACATATAGACGTATAATATACATATATTATATCGTCGTGACTTTTCTATAAATATTTTCGTAAATATACTTTTATAACATGATACAGTAATATTAAATTTAAAGTAAAGTAGCAGCCTGTAAGTTCCCACAGCTGGGCAAAGGCGTCCTCAAATATCTGAGGGCTTGTCACACTGCTCCAGTGCGGGTTGGCGGGCTTATATTATGTGCCACATTTACGATAATGTAATTTACTATAACGTGGTTCAGTGACGTGCGTTTATTTAGTGATTAGTTGGCTCTCGGTTCGTATTCCAGACGAAGCCAATATTTGAGTAACACTCAAAGTACTAGGTTTTGATAACATTATTTACGCGTTATTTTGAGAAGTAAATGTCTCGATATTTCAGTACTTCTGCTGTATCAGTCTAAAATTAAGTTCCGTGCTTAAAAAAAGCCCTTAACTAGAAAGCGCCATACATACATTTCTTACAGGATTTTTCCCATATATTTACCATGTTGGATATTCTCGCACTAGTGATGTTGCTCTCCATCGTCAGTCTTTGGGAATATTTGAAGTTAGTTGGAGTGAATACTTTGTGTGAATAATTTGTGCAGCTGAGGGTAATATTTAGAGAAAAAATGGTATGTTCTCCCTTACACCTATTATATATAAGACGTGGAGAGGAGGTACATATAAATATTATATAAATGTAAGATTCCGATGACAACCAGAGGTCGCCTATTTCGAATTTAATTATTACAGATAAGATTTTTGTTAACGAATCGTCATTATTAAATCATGCTGATTTCTAAAGTATTCTTATTAATGGAAATCGAAGTAATATTGTAGTATCTTAATTATTAAGTTGCATTCGAAGCCAAGACTAAATATTTAAAAGTCGGTTTGTTAATCACCAATGCAAACCGGCGTCGACTATGTTTTTTTGCTCGGGACTTTAATTAAAAAGAGTCTTTAAGCAGTTTGCTCGCTCAAAATTTTTCCATTTTAAAATTAATTTGGACCTTTTTTTACTCAACTAATTACTTTATTAAAATCTCTGGTGTTCTGTTCATCCAACTGATCTGTTTGTTTTGATTTTCTGGAACTTGATATCAACTAAGATAACTTGTCTCATTTTTATTTTCTTGCTTTATGAAAAAGCCAGAATGAACTTTAAATTTTTTTGTTATAATGAAGTTAACACTAACATCAAGTTATGTTTGATTTACAGAGCTTAGTATGTGTTTGTTGTCTGTTAATTCTAGGATATCTTCAAAATTAATCGTCTGAAGAGACACGTCGATGAAGTACCAATATAAATATAAGAAATGATTAATACGATGCTCTACGTTCCTTTCGATCACCCTATGCATCATCAAGGTGTCTCATTCCAACTGACCCTTTTAACCTAGCCACGAAAGAGACGTACAGAAATAAGGGATGCGCTACCTTAAAAAGGCTTTATGAAGGAAACCGGTTTTAGTTGAATGCTGCGGGACGTGAATTATTATTCGAGTAAATAAATGTATTATTGATATTTTAATTTAATTTATTAATTCGAAATTAGTTATTTTCATGCTTTTGGATTCACACTTCATACTATTTTTTAAAATGCCGGCGTTTATTTTATTTGAATAAAATGTTAAGATAACATGGTTAATTGCCCCTATCAATATAGTAACGAACAGATCTGTAAACCGCTTAGTTTTTAATACATTGCAAATAAGTATTACAGTAATCATCTCTTTGTATATACTATATATTATAGGCACAAATAGTTATATGACATTGTTATTGTAATTAAACTTGTCATGTAACACAAAGAAACATGTTAAAATATTTGATAAAATTAATTATTAACTAAATATAAAAACATTTTTTAAGTATTATTCGTAGTAGTACCGAATTTTTTTCCTGTTCGATACCAAATATTTTACGTAAGTTACAACTACGTAGGTCTTACGTAAAATATTTGTAGGTGTACCTACGTAGTCATATTTAAAAAAAAATTACTTCAAAAATGGAGCAAAGTAAAGAATAAAAAAAAATTAACTACGTCCCGCAGCATTCTGTCCCCGAGGATAAGCCTCCAAGGGTTTTGGATAGATGGCGTTAGGCTTCGAATAATGGCGTCCTTCTTTTCCCGCCGACTGATAGTCAATTTTCTTACATGTTTACCTATTTTAATTTGTCTTCCGTAAATTAATCAACGTTTCTCTTTTAAAACAAAAAGAAAACAACTCGAATTTCAAATAAGAAAAACGTCCGACAAGAATAAAGTTTGAATAAATTTGAATAATTTTTCTCACTGACATTCACGTAAGCCTCTTAAATAAGCCTAGGTAAAAAAAAGAATTAGCTCTTAGTTTTGCCAAGTATCGATATTACGTTTATTTTAGGCAACTTAACATCCTTGTTATTAAATAAAATATAAGAAAATAATTAAATAAAATCACCAGTAACTTTTTTTTATACTTACTTTTAATTCTAATTTAATAGCAATTATATCATTCGTGATATTTTCTGTAACTGATGTATTCATCAAAACGCGTTAGTAAATATCTAAGTTGAAACTTTGTTTTCAATGATTAACATTTATAGGAACCAATTAAATAGTGTGTTGAATTAAACAAGTAGTTTTATTTTGTTGAGTCGTATGCTCGTATGTAACATTTGTGCTTCAGGGCGGTGCCTATTTCATTATTATTTTTATTCGTATAGCGTTATTCAAATATAAAATCTTACCGTGTAATTTTTCACATCCAAAACATATTTTCGTTTATTAATAACCATATCATGGATAATCGAAACCATATGTGGCATAGCGGATAAGGGCCTATAATGATTATAATTATATGTAACCTACCTACGTTAAATCATTTGGTAATATTTCCCACTAAGTGACATTTAAATTTTCATTTTAATTCCCGTGAAATGTAAATAATGTTACCTATTAACAAATGTATGAGACATGAGGATGTTTCTAGATCAAACGGTGTTGCGTAACCATGGCAAGCCAGGCGTCCCGTCGCCATATTTATAGTTTCGCACACATAGATTGTGACGCATGCGCATTATATTTTCCGTCTTATTTGTTAGTAAACATTGCTTGCAATGTTTGGTCGATAGCTTTCCGCCGTACTCTTGGGGAATAAGAATTCGATGGCGTAAGAGATCAAGCTAGGGGGCGTTGGCAACGTAGGATATCGTTGTTTGCTGAAATACAGTTTGATTAAAGGAGTAATACACTTTATTATCATAAGTGGTAATTAAAAGCATAGAAATAACTTTAACAAAACGAAGAACTATATGAAATTCTTAAAAAGTGCTGTATTCTTAACAGCTCTACTATTGAATATACAATTTGTTACACTTAAATAAAATAAACAGAATAATGCATTGTACAAAATTTAATGACGCACATAACATAAAAACCCGTATTTCATTTTAACTTCTATAAACATCTTTTATGTGCATAACTTGATAATTAGAACAATTCACGTTCAATAGTACTCTATTAAGTACAAGTCTACCGTGGAAGTACTAGTCTCTTCCGAGTTATAACAAAATATCGATTAAATAGCTGCCTTTTACCAATGTTTGATATTTATTGTAGCTTAAATAGAGTATGAAAGAATATTTTACAACGTAAATGCAAAGTTTCTTATAAAAGAGCTGCTCTCGGGGTTTTGTTCGCGTGTTTGTTGTTTTACAGGTTTAGAATCCTTTGAAATATTTCAAACTTTCGTGTTACGTCAATGATTACATTCTTACTAGATTTTAATTAGACAAGACTTATTTAAGTTTAAGTCGCGATGGCAAAATAGTATCCAAATTTAATCTAGTTCGAAAATTGATTAAAAATTACTAAAACTCTTTTTAATATAACAAAGATATGGATTCTTTTTAGTGACAATCAATGAGCAGTAATGCTTCTTATTCACCTGAAATATGAGACAAATGTACCTTCATTAGTTTTTTATCGTAATATAATTTAAATTACAAGGGATGCTTATGATTCGTACCTATGAAATTCTAGAAACAAGCCTATTTTTTAAAAAATATGAGCCTTGAATATACTACTACCAGTCAACCCATAGCTTAGACTGCTGCACCATCAACGACCTATATATTGGTCTAAAATATTTTTTGATGTTTAATCTACCATCTCTCGAAAAATCCAATGGTATCCATTAGAACTTTCATACCTTAGTCGTCTCTTACGACACCCTCGGGACGGAAGGGCGTGGCAGTTTGTTAGCTAAAGATGACTGCTACTTCAATATTATTTTCTTCTTGTCAGTCATCGAATTACTTTAATCAAAGCATACAGATGAATCTTTTATTTATGAATGAGGGCATAAGAATTACTATTTTATACAAAAAATCTTTGTATTAGTTGCGAAGTGATTGGATATGTCAGTATTTCATGCATCATATCACAATGAGGTCTGCCGCCGGTAAAGAAAATAAATATATTTATTTCCTCTTATTGCGTATGCATAGGGAATAAAATCAGATTTCTTGAAACAACGGAACTGCGACATAAATGTTGTACCTTTTGTTTGTTCAGTGACAAACGCTGTTTCATGATTTTTTTAGATTATCATAGGTTATGTTTTATTTACTATATTTCAATAGAAACTCATTGATGTGCGTAAATCTGTACCGTTAACCCTTCCAGAGTCATTCGTCCTGATTTGACCCTCAACAATATGCTTTCTCATTTTTGTAAAATTTTTGTTCAAACCTCCATAACTTTTCCGTTTGAAAATAATATCATGAGGAAACATGATGTTTTCATTGCTTGTCGCCCTTGTTATACCTACTAAAATTGTACCTTCATATTTTTAGAGAAGAAGTGAGTAAATAACCTGCAATTAAAAATAAAAACATAAAATGTAACAGCAATAAAATTAATCTAAAAATAAAAAATTGCAGCATGTAAAGCCCTGTTAGAAATAGATCTCTCAATATTTTCTCTCCGGTTTTAGAGCCGGAAAGAGTCAACCACCCTGTTCAGGTACAAGTTGGTGGACTTTTAATAAATTTCCTCGAAATAAAAAGTTCTTTATTATTTTTGATGTATGTAGGTTTCCTCACGATGTTTTCTTTGAACGCCCAGCACTTGGTTAATTCATAACAATTAACCTATTTACAAATTTATTACCCGGTACTAAAATTAGTACCCTCGCATACAAAGTTTCATTATATATTTTATAAGAACAAATTTCAATGAAAACAATCACTGATAATCACATAATTGATATAGACAGAGTTAAATACTGTGCAATTATTATTATGGACACACGATTCTTAATGAGAGGATAATAGTAGGTTTATTATTATATTCGTAACAAAAGCTTCCGTCGGTTAATAATTTGAAAATACTGCGACTTGAGGCTTACGATAATTACCTCAGAGAGGAATTTAGAACTTGTAAACGGCCCTTTTAATTAAAACAACTTAATTTGACCTCTAATTAGACACGCGATATTAAAAAGGAAATTTGTTCGTCGGTGTAAACCTTCGCCTACACAAAATATCCTAATTTGCGGTTCTAACGACAGAATAAATCGTTTAGTTATGTTCTCCCCCTTGTACAGTTAGTAAAATAATTGGAACATTCTGTGCATTGTTTATTATGTTGAACATGACACATAGAGACGAAAGATATGAAACAAAATAAATAGCTGTAGTTTATTGTTTATAAAAATATACTTAACTAGCAGGCTCTGCAGACGTTGTTCTGCCCTTTCCGGTAGGTGGCGTGATTAATTTGATTTATTAATTACATCATAACTCGACCACACATTTTGTGAACTTAACCCCAGTGCCACCTATCGGATCCTAGCATCATGAGACACAATAAAGACATTGTGTGAATATGTTCTTAACTATTTTTGTTAGTAATGTGTTAAACTATTTTCTTTTTTTTAGTTCTTAACCTTCCTAGTGTTGTGTGGAACATAACCCAATTTCTTTAGTTATTCAAAAGAGTGCCTTGCGAGTTCATAAGAGACAAACAAAGAAACATTATTTTTTATAATATTTACAAAGATTTACCCTATGTTTAGGTTTTTAGTTTACTCAACGTTAACTCAAGTAAGCTCAATGATTTTCTTATTTATCAGTCTATGTAAGTCCACAGCCGCGCATATGTCTTTCCATAATAGCGCTAACAAAAGCGGCATACAATGCACACATTGCCTATACTCGTGCTATTCACGCTGGGTAGAGGGGTTAGTGTCCGAAGTGCTGGTACGTTGGCATTATTGACACTGCTTCCAATTACTAGTATATGTGTCTGTGTTTGGGTTTCTTCCCCTGGGTGTCGTACGAGACGACTGAGGGAAAAGCCTAGAAAATCACAATGGCTTCCGAAAGATGGCGGGATATCCATCTCGAAAATTGCTAGATAAAAATTAAGTGTGTCTTGTACTGTGATCGCCACTCCACCTACGGAGTGTGGCGATTATGATAAATCCTCCTTATGGAATATTTGCAGGGATTTTCCGTCATAAGTCAGTCACCAGCGCCTCGTTAGTTAACCAACTCGTGTGCACCACGTGCAGAGATGATTGTCATTTAAAGAAAAGGATAGAATGTTCTCCCGTACGTGCATTACACTCGTAAGCTAAGTGTTACTACTAGGTTAGTCAATACATTTTTGGAATTGGATACTTCACATTAAGTTATACAAATGCGATCTCTTTTTTTGAGATCTTAAATTCATTAACTTTCGATGACATTTCTCGGGAATTTAAGTAGTGTGCAATATAGAGGAAATAAGAAAAGCTTGAATTTTTTTCGACAAAATATTATGTTTTTTTAGAAATGCAGTTTACTTTTAGTGGACAATTCTCCGTCTTATTCTGCAGTGGAATACTGTGTGCTATCTGTAACGACGAGACTCGCTCCGGGCAACCAACAAAAGCCACTACTGAAGAAAAAAAAAAGGAATGGTTATGATAAATCGATGTGTGTCTATTCGTTATTTAGTTGAGATTCTGAAGCTTTCGTTTGTGATAATTCAATTATCTGTAACTCATAACTTAAAAAAAGAAATCGAGATGCGTTGGGTATCCTTGTATGTTAACAGGCGCCAAAGCAACCGTTGAGATTTCAAAGCAAAGTTTGGCAATTATTGACAAAGACACAGAAACTTTTCGTGAAACGTGGGTTCACCAAATGATGAAACCAAAATTGACGAAACCGTACCCGGAACGAAAGCCACGGTCCAACCGCACGGTCTCTGCGTCCGCCGCAATACCTATGCCGATAATGACCTATGTCTTGTGGGATGCGTAAGGTATCACAATGATCGGTTATTTAACTAAAGGATAGACAATAACCGGAGAGTATTACGCATCATTGATCAAAAAACAATGCAAAAAAAAATAAACGACGGGGAAAGGGCACCTGCACATCCGTTCGCATCTTAATACTAACGGCTGAGTTTCAGTTGATGCCCCAGATTCTCCGGACGTAGCTCCTAGTGGTTTGACCATTTACCAATTTGAAAAAGCACTTACATGGAGTAAAATTTGATGGAGATGATGAGATCATGTGTGTGTGTAAGAAGGTTTAAAGGATTACTTTGAAAAATAAATACAATTTAGAAATACTTTTCCTGAAGTTTACTGTGCGTTTGCAAAAATTAATAAAATCTACCTAAAAATAATAAATCATCATCATCATGAGAAATATAATGCATTTATTACTAACTGTCACATTGAAATTAAATTATGCAAAGCAGTTTTATCAGTATGTAGGTAGGGTCCTAGACCTCAATGTCGTTAGATTAATATTAATTAGATAGATTGTACGTCACGTGATGCAACTATCGACGTCATTTACATTGACCTATTGGACTTTTACATTATATGACTTATCTCTTGTTGATATACCTTGATATATATCAACAAACATCGACCACCAATCTCTTCACAGGCCTGTGTTGTACGTGTACCATTAATTGGTTTCTTAGAGAGCGATAAGAATAGGAAATGTTGTGTTTAATGACGATACGATTTAAACAATTTAAAAAAATCTTTTATTATAACATTTTATCCAACAAAAATTTGAAAATTTCAGAATATATGTGGTAATGGCGTCTCCGCCACCCTCTTGCTTTGGTGTAGTAAAAGGGAAAAGATTTGAAAATAATATTGAAAAAAATGGGATGACCATCAAAAAAAATAGAAGTCCTTAATTAAACAGACCGATGAGGTGTAGCACCGTCTAGGTAGTGCGGGATATCTGGTACTGCGATCGCCAATGCGCGTGCCGAGCGTAGCGAGTATGGAAGAGGCCTATCTCCAGCAGTGGACTATGTACAGGCTGTTAACAATAACAAAAATCAATTATCATATTTTTTATTTATTTATTTATTTATTCTTTATTGCCTTAAGCTTAAGGTTACAATGGGCGGACTTAATGCCAAGTGGCATTCTCTACCAGTCAACCCTTGTTATGGTGAAAGGTAGTTGGCAGGTATAAAACAAAGAATAAAAAAAAAAAAAAAAAAACTCCAATAAAAATAACTTGATTAGTACATATAAATAAACTATATAATTAAATAAATATTTATAACATAAAATACACAAATACGTATACAAGTATATAAAAGGATACATAAATAAATATATAACATAAATCTAAAATAGATAAGCCGAATATTGTCAATGATCTATTATTCTGTTAGGTAATTACGAAGTAGACTCTTAAACAGTTTCTTGCTAGGAGCTGCTTTTATCTTATCGGGCAGGGCGTTCCAGAGGAGTGTAGCTTGAACAGTAAAAGAAGAGTTATAGTATCCTGTATTATGTTGTGGAACTCGAATCTTAAATTGGTTTATGGAACGAGGCTCTCATAGTTCATAGTTCAAAGCTGGGTATAGATCTGATGTCGAGGTTTTATATGAATATCACTAACCCTCTTTTATTTGACGTTGTAGGTATCCATGGCCTGCAGTAGCCACTTACCATCAGGTGGGCTGTTAGCACTTTTGTCACCTCCATCCAAAAAAAAAAGTTGTATATTTAAAATATTACCTCATCATCGACAACGCTATCGGACAATAAAATTTATATACTATTTTCTGGAATTACGTTCGTATTTAAAATAGTTACGTTTTTAGTTAAGAATAAGGAATAAAAATTAATAAATTGTTATAACTAAACTTTTGCGACTGTCTGTACTATCAATTTTATAATTTATTTTACATCTCAAAAATATATTATTTTTCCTTTTATCATATAATATAAAATTTGCCATAAACTATATAAAATTGATAATAAAATCAAATACCATTCAAACAAAAAATGATTGAAACGATAACAAAAACAAACAACGCGAAAATAATGGACGTTCTTCCTAAATTATCTTATTCAAGTTGAAGAAGTGCATCGAGTCGAACAAAACTTCTGTATAACAAACAAACATCGTTGTGACATCCTTGGGAATTTTAGTGTAAGGTTGTTACTTTCAAAGTAAGAGGGGTGGGGGTGCCTCGTTACCAAAATGTACCACGTTGCACTACGCTTAGTTCTGCATACAAATAACCAAATTTGCAAAGTTCGATAGTCGAAAATTGCAAGGCGTCTTCGTTCGAACGGTGATTTAACTAAAAGAGATTTCAGTATCCGATTGACGGCATCCGATTTGCAGCGAAACAGGAATAACATTCAGACACCGATTTCACACTTTGTAAGCTTTATCTCTTTAGATATATTTGTCTTCCAATTATACTATAGTTGAAATACCCTGCCAAACTATACAAAAACAAGTAAAAATAAAAAACACCGGTTAGTCACAGGTAGGTAGTTATAAGTAGGATCCCACCAAAAGGGTTCCCGCCTAAGCGTGGCGGAGGTGCTTAGTACCCAATGTCTTGGTCATCCACGGTGAATGAAGAGGAACGTACATGGCCGGCATAATTTAACGGGGTGAGCCCACAGCCGAGGTCGACTCACGGAGGAAAAAGTTTTGATATTGCGATACGGTATTCTCTACATCTTTGGTGTAGCAGCCTGGCGTGGTGGGGCCACGGTAGAAGAGGTATGTCGGTATTATTTGTGTCCTTGCACATTCGAGGGTGGGTGTGTCTTAGGTATATCTCCACGAAAAAAGTATAGATAGATATGCAAGTAAAGATACTAAAGGTGCAGGTAGATAAATACCTATACAGAAACCACGCCTATCAAAAGATACCAACTAAGTATTTAATATTTCAATATTTTAATTCGAGAACTCCTCGCGTTCCAGCTAATTCAAATATTCCCGTAAAAGTTAATTTATTAAAAATAATATAGAGATTTATTAGGCCATTGCTTAAGTTGGCCAAAAATATTTTTTAATAATATTTTTCAACATTCACACACGTCATCCAGTCCCATACTAGATTGGTAACTGGATGGTGATAAGATATATAGTTATTAAACATACATGTCTCTGTTATAAACATTCATATTTAACTTAAACCCATTCATTGTATTTTCTGTTTAAAGGGTACAAAGAACCAGCGTAATTGCGGGTTGTGAGGCATTACTTCTTAGTCCTAAGGGGTGATAACGTATCTATAGCCTCCGATCGAAGTTGTTTGCATATGTCCATGGGCTGCAGTAGTCACTTACCATCAAGTGGGCTGTTAGCCCGTTTGATAACCCAATCCAAAAAAAAAATATGCTGCTCCCCGTCACTTGTCTGTGAGGTTTAGATATTTCGACACCAGGCAGTTGCCAGAGCCCTAGAGAGACTAAGCAGGATAGAGGTGAGGTTGAAATTTGGAGACAAAAAATATTGGTATATTCATTTATATAATTTACTCCATAAGCATATTCTGCTAAAATGTTGTGAACGAAGTACGCACGGGTAGTTAGAGGAAATAAATGGGTATCTTATCGTTTTAAAATGTATTAAATTATGATCATGACCATAAAGATCTTCGCCTGTTACCTACACATTTACTTAAAAACGTTTATTTTTCTTAAAAATAAACTTTTCTCTTTGGTAGTGAATCTTAAACTTTTGGTGGTAGTGAATTTATAGTATTCATTATATTATACTTTCAAATAGGTATATTAGCTACCACAAACAACACACATAACATAATTTACACGGTACTGCTACTAGTACAGTTATTTTTACAAAGTAACTACAAATATATTAGATAATAAATATAACTTTTGGGTTTTTTATCTCTTCATATACAATATACGTATTACAGATTTTAAATTATTTTTTTCTCTCCAACCTTTAGACGTATAAAAAGATATCAAGAGTTTTAGAATGACTGATTTTTTTTAGTCCTTAAGTTAGTTAGTCCGTGAGTTAATCTTGCCTAAACTTTAGTGCATCGAACATAGATGCATCTAGACTAAACGGTACGCTGCTCTGACTGCGGAAACCTTCTAAGAATTAACGTTAAACCTAGTTGAAATTGCTAAAGTAGTCTGAGTGGTATAAGCGTTCCAAGATCGTTCTAAGCTTAGGTTCTAAGTAATACGTGAATGCGGGAATGCGGACTCGTGTAATTTCACATAGCTTAGTCAAGAAAATAGTATAATAATGGTTAAGAAAACAGATCTGAGTGTTATAGATAAAAAAATCGACGAGATAAATTATTAAAAACTTAACTTAATTCTTTAAAGTATAACTTTGTTTAATGTTAATGTTATTGTTAGTTAATGTTAATGCTAAATGCTAATGCTGAAGTAAATCTCTCTATCTGCTTGTTACTTTTTCTCTGCCAAACCATCGAACTGATTTGGATAGAATTGGGTGTAAAGATACCTAGAAATCGAGAAGGACATAAGCTTCTTTTCATGTCGGGAAGTCGTAGAAATATTTCCAAACTGAAAATATTTCCAGAAGATCAAATTGACTATTTTGGTACAACGCTTACTGTATAACACCAACAAGAAAACGACGAGTTTTTTTTTATATAACCCAATCCTTTACAAAAAGAAAACGTTTTGAAAATAATAATGAAACTTATAACTTGGAAGTAAGAAGTTTATTTAACTAGAATAATCAAACTCTCATGACTTGGGCTAAGTGTAGTTCGCTCTACAGTTTGGGTAATCTACTAACTCTTGCTCCCGCGTGGTCTCGCGGTTTCGTTAAGTAGCAATGCAGACCGCTTCACTAGTAGGGAAACTCTCTGATATCACGAACGTAGCTGATAATAACATAAAACTTGAGGTTACAATAATTAATGTTAAAAAACAAAAACATCCTTTTTAACTTTAAAAATCACGCCGGTGTTTTAATCTAAATGAGTTCATTGTACTTGGCACCTCCTCAGAAATTAGTTTTTGTGGTTTAAAAAGTAAAGATTAAATTCCTTTTTCGGACATAAAATTTGAAGAAATGTTTTAGAGCCGTAAAAAAATTTGGTTAGTTAGTAACTATTCGGAAATTCAAAATGATTACTTTCATGATCTTATATTTTTATATAAATGTGTATCGCGGAATGTTGTTTCGATTAGTATAAATAAATTGTCTCTATTTATATTTTTTTTATTTATTTAAACTTTATTGCTATCACTATTAAAAATTATTACACAGGAAGGACTTAATGCCTTTTAGCATTCTCTGCCAGTCAACCCGGGGTGTGGAGAAATAATGTAATGGTGCATTAAAATAAACGTTTTATTTTTTAGTTAAATTATTAGTCCTTAAATAATCCTTTATTATCCTTTACAACTTATCTACTAGACGCAGAGAATTTGACTGCCATGAATGTGCCTACAATAGACGTACGAATTTATTATTTAAAATACTAGGTTGTTAAATTTGAGTCCGGTTTATCACTTCGGATAGATTTTCCGCCATCATTCAATCACCAGAGATTCGTTCTTTTTTATTAGGTAGTTATTGAAAAATCTCGTTTATTCGGTTTTACATAACTTTGATAAGAATTTTCTTTATATATTTCTTCATTATTTTCTCATTATTGCATAATGGTATTATGGTCTTCTGTGTAAGCCATGTTTTAGTCCGCATGATATTTTAATGTACTGCTGTAAATAGGCCTCTCTAAGAAAGCATTTTCAAGGTTTACTCATACTCACCGCGCTAGGCAAGCGGGTTGATGAGCGCAGCATCGCGAAGCCCTTGTTAATGTTATAGGAATTAAGAAGATTTTCCCTTGTTTACGTAAAATCGGTGTATAAATACAAACGACGTTCTGGTGTTAGAAAACGAGTCGTGCATCGGTTTGTACACTTAAGATAATAAATGTAAGCTAATTGATTTAATCTTCAGTTTCAACACGATGAAATACGACCACTTAAAATGCTTTAGTAATTTTATTAATAGCATATCAGCGTGTCTCCGCCCGGCACCTGCAGTATATTAGTCCAATATACCATGGGCGGCCAAGAAAACGCCAGCAAAATCCAGCATACATTTCTTGGTTTGCCCATATTCTGTGTTGGTGAGTGCGATGCTGATACTCTCGCACTGGTGAAGCTGCTCCCCATATCTGTGGAATTTGGGTTCGCCAAATTCGGATGGTTATTCATTATTAATTAAAGCCTCGTTTTACTAGCCGGGTGTACCACGTGCAGGTGAGGTTGGCATTTGGAGAAGGAGACGGTATTTTCCCACTTACACCCCTAATTTTAGACTAATCAAATGAAATCCAGCTACAATAACTGCAATCAGAAATCCAATTTAAGCTTCACCCGCTTTATTGCACGCCTGCAGCATTTTGGGGCGCATTAACAAAATAATTATCCAACAATAATTTCAACTCCGTAACATTCGGATAAGGAACGGCTCGATAACTCGTTGAGGGCATCTGGTCTACAACCACATCTGCATACAACTTCTTGCTAGTTATACAATCTTTGTAATTACTTTCCAAGCAAAGTATAGCCTACTCTATCGCTTTATCATACGGAATGTTTTAGGGGGAAAAATATTTTCAGAAGAGTAGCAGAGTTTAGTTCGGTCGCTTCAATGTTGTTCAGTTCTTCAAATTAATTTAGGCCTCTTGAGACTCCAACTGATGGTCGAGATTAAGTCAATCTCGAGATCGAGTAAATAAAATCAGTGTTTGAATAAGATTAAAACAAAAGAAATGTTGAATGTCATGCAAAGTGAGTTTGACTTGAGAAAGTACTAACGAGTTGTAGATAACAAATTGCTACTTTATTTTTGTTGAATGAATCTTAAATAAAATGTAAGTTATAGCTACAATCTAAAAAAGAAATTAAGTTTTAAGTTCAAGTCAAGCCAAAAGTTTATCATATTCATTTTCATCCCATTATAACGCGAGACGGGTTAATCTAATGCCGATTTTGATCTTGATCTCTAACTTCAAAATCATTGAAATTTTATACTGCCTTTGAATCCTTTCTTTGCCTAAATTTTACTTTTGTTAGATTTACAGTTCACGAACTACGATTTGTGTTCAGTCAGTGGTATTTTAGTTTTGTATATGCAGATTTCCAAAACAGAGTATAAGAATTCCTAGTAATCTTTTGTTACCTCTGTAAAATACAGCTTCTTATCTTCTTCACCAGGCGGACAGGCTGGTTTGGAGGTATGCTCGTTTATTGAGCATATATCTCTATTAAAAATAGCGGGTTTGCAATAATTCCCAGTCAACGCAGTACCAGAAGACCCATAACTTGATTTACACTTGTTTGATAAGTGATAGGTAAAGCAAATATTTAAAAAAAAATTCTAGGTTTTCATGATTTCACTGGGTGACATTGACTGATATAGGTGGGGTCGACGTATCGTCGAACTTTAAACTATCTTAATTCTTAACCAATACCTACTACATACGTACCCAAAGAAACACTACATATTTAAATAATATCTTACTAATATATTCATAATAACTTATGAATTAAGATCAATAATTTTATTTTGTTTACTATGTACCTGGATAGGTATACAGGTAAGTAGGTACACAAAGTGACAGAAAATTTCAAAGGATTTAATTTACAAATAAAAATAAATTAAGTTTCGACCATCGTAGGTATTATACCGTGAGCACAATCGTTTCGTTAATTCGATTCGTATTATAAAAAACGCAAATTTATTTGCAACGTAATGTCATATCCCTACATAAAATGGTATTTCGTATGTCCATGTGTCAAGCCGGTGGTCCCGGAACGTGCTTGCAAGATTAGCGTCGAGTCATTTTTGTTTCACGCTGGGAACCTTTTAACTGAATTTTATTTTGCAATGCATTTAAATTCAAGATAATCTGTTGGATCTTATCGAAATCTACATTATGACTTGTTATTATCAAATATATACCTACATATCCAAAAACATTCATTCAAAATTCGTAACGATGGAATAAGTTCTTACTGTTTCAATAAACATTTTATTACTTAACGGCGTCTGTAAATTAAAATTCGTGTAACTCGATTATGTATACAAATTAAAATTCTATAGCACAGACTAGTTACTAAACTTGAATTTACTGTCGTTGTGTGAACATATTGATAAAAGCTAAATAAACGTACGATATTCAATAACCACATGCATATAATTTATATAATTAAATGGTAGAGTCGGAAGACGTAGACCTAGGCGAACATTTCACGATTAAATCGTAGACCTTCTGGATAAAGAGCAGGTCAAGAGTACTCTAAACCAACGAGCATGCATGCGAAGATTGATGAAATTGGAAGAAGCGAAAGATATATCAGGACCGTAGCAAGTGAAAGGAGATTGTCTCTGCCTACCCCGTTGGGAACAAGGCGTGAATATATATATGTATGAATATAATTTATGAAAATCTTATCTTTATTGGCAGTATCATACATTGCTTCATAATTCACTTACTAAAGAACTTATACGTACATGTTGTTCTTTAGTTTCAAATTTATCTTATATTTTAAACAAAATTAAGTGAAGATGTACTCTTCACCGGCAATGTTAACGTCAGGGGTTAAAGATGCGAGCAGTCTCACCAAACAAGTACGGCCATTCTCAAGTCGTGTTCCATTAGCGTTCGAATTTCAAACATGGTGTCGAATGCAGCGAACGCCATTCCGATATTTGGACATAGACGTTCAAATTAATGTGACCTCTCGAATTTCGTACTACTGCTTTTTCCAGTCTTTATTTGTGTTATGTGCGGGACGGGAGGCGGGTCATAATAACGTGGTCACGACTCAGCCCAGCCCAGCAGAGTGGGGACACAACGGTACGGGCAACACGCGAGGGCTTGTCGTCATTCATCATGCATTTTATGGCGGAGAGGCTTGAAAGCAAACCGCTTACATGCAAGGCTTATCCAGTAATAGGTAGGTACCTGTCTCCTTTTAGTTTTATCAATTTTATACATAAGAATGCGCCTTGGAACAGGAAAAGTATACATATCTTGAAAATTTATCATTAGTCTTATGATAACACGTCGACATATTATGATAATAATTATGTAGCATTAGGATATTACAGAATTATTCGGTTCAGTATTTAAAAATATTGATAACTTTATTTATAATGCCTTAATATGTATGTGCCACTGAGTTTATAAAAAAAATTATAGTTTAGGAGATTTGCTCAAATAACTTGATTATGTAATTATTGCTACAGAAAAAGACTTATTTATTTAATTAATGTAATCTTAGTTAATCGCAATCGAGTTTATTTATATAACTAATGTTAAAATGACAATTTCTGCAATGTAACAAATACACTGTTTTAATTTAATTGCGTTATCTAAAAACACAGCGTGTATATATCCCACAATTGGGAAAAGGCCTCCTTTTAATGTGTGAAGGCTGATTATATGTGTTTTATGTGAAATGTAAAAAAAAACTATGCTATGCTTTTATTGGCAATTTATAGCTTATCGTTGAAATATATTTATTTGTTTTTCTCTTTCTATAATAACAAGCATTGTGTTGTACTTGTGCTGCGAATAAATGGTTTTCATTCTTTCTTTCTTCAAATACTATTACTTGTAATTTAAACTAATCCAAGACGTTGAGTAAGTTTGCAAATGTAATAATAATACTATCAGAATGAAAAACATAAAAACAGAGATAATGTGAGGAAGACGCGAATCCAAACAAACCTATTATCCAGAGTATGTCTTCACTAGGAAGAACTCCGGGCCGTGACTTCATTTGGCGCCGATTTTGGCCAACCTAAAATTTCGGCCTGAGTTTTACTTGCAGCAACTACAGCAACCTTGCGTGTGTTCCACACCCAACCCACAACTTCTAATCATAGAAGCTGCTACTCATAGTCGCTAGCAGCGTCATCGACTGTTTTTTTTACTTTTGTCTGGCTTTCGGGACCAGAAGTTTTTCAGGCATTCTTTAATCGACATTTATCTCAGGCATGAGGCACGTGAGTGTTATTATTCTTACACCGCCATCATACGGTAAAGAGATTAGTCATAAATATATCCTTAAAATAGATAGAAATGCCACTGTTAATTATACAATTAAATTAAATAATGATAATGAAGTGAAACTTTTCCAACACTAAGATTAAAAACGAAGCTGTTGATTACAGTATAATTTTAGATTTCTCTTATCGTGTTTGAGTTTATCTCCCTACAGGACACCCAAAGTCGTAATTTTAATACATTATGCGATTGGAATCTACTTGAAACAAGTTTCCATTATCTCGAGGCGATATCAAATATGCATAATTTCAAAAATCTGAGACAAAATGGGATGTAGATTTTTTGCAAAGACCTCTCCAAGACTGAAGTGCATGCCGAATCCGCAATTACCGTCATATTAAAATATAACTGGACATAACAAAGCCTTCTTAAAATACTCATGAGCTTTATTCAAAAATCAAGTTCATTACCTGTGCAGTAACATTCAAATTTCAATACAATAAAAAGAAGTGTAGAAAGTATTGGAATGAAAAATGTATGATCTAACATAATGTAAGGTAAATTTTGAAACCTCACCCAATTTCTTAACTTTTGGTACATTATCATATTAGTAAAGATGAAATCCAGTCCAGGAAGTAACCGTTTCTTTAAAAGTTATGTGTTAACGTAAGACAGAACATGGGAGAGCCGCGAATTTTATTTTAAAGATACTGTTTAAGAAAAAAAAATATTTTTTAATTCTACAAATACAAAATATAATTATGTAAAACTATGTACCGGAATATAACCAAATATCATTTCATGTTTGTCTATATGTCGACGTCATGTGACGTTATTGCACGTTATCGTCACCCTACAGACTCTATTTCGGCTCCCGACAATTGCCTCGCACTAAGACGTAATCAACGCCTTATTGCAACAGAAAGAAAGAATAATAAGGGAGAAACACATGTATTAACTGAAATTGTAGTTCGGGCAACGTGTAACGCCTAGATATGCGTCATTTGTCACGTCGGTTGTCACGTTCCACAAATATTGTTACGGGCTTGTCAAATACACGGCACACACTATGATACAGAACAAACGTCGGGGCGTGATGCAAGTATTTCACGCGTCGATATGAAATTACGTGTTGTTTTCAGCGATCGCCTGTGTTTCTACCACTATGTCACGTACATTTCTTACTTCAGTACACATTTTCCCACATTGCGTATGTTGTTGGCGTTATTTGTTTAATCGCGCAATGCCGACGTGTCTCAACTGTAACACCTTTGATTACAAATGTTCTCTAACACGTCTATTACACTTCTAAACACTATAATCACGTACCTGTTATACTATTACAGATCTTACAGCAAGTATTACTCTATTATAACCTATATAAATATCATGTTGATGTTTATCGCTCTCAGTGACTATTGATTTACAGGAACAACTTCGTCTTCTTTCGGTATAAAACCTACAAAAAGATCCATTTCACCCATTTTTGTAAGCGACTGTGCTCAACATCTTAAACCGTGAAGCTGCATAAAGTATTTGAGTTTAAATAGCAGTACCATTGTTTATTCACTTGATAGAATATTATCGCTTTAACATTTATCTTTTTTTATCACTTCCTTTCACATAATAGGTATTATAAGAATGTAACCAATAAAAGAGAGCATGTCTTCTATAGAAGATTTTTCTGTACTCGACACAGAGTACAGAAAAATCAGTACAGTGAACGGTAAGAGTACGGAATATAGTCTTTTCAAATGAATTTTTTGCCAATAATCGGTCGCTAAAACTTAATTGTCAGCTGGTACGTAAAAATTCACTTTACTTATTTTAAAATCCAATTTGTTGGCAACGTATGTAACAAAATATTAGTAGATAACCTCCTTCAAAGGCTCTAAAAACTAAACTAATTCGTAAAACGCAATCATAATTTCACAGTACAAACCTTATTGTTTGGACTCCAGCGACCGCAATAAATCAATGATCTCGAATAAAAGAAAGCTATTAAAATCACGCAATAGACAAAGGAAATACATTATCACAATAAGAACACATCACCTTCACTGCGTCACCTGTAATTTGGAACTGGTACTCACCTTGCCAGCTCACAATTGCAGCAATGCGGAAGGGTTTAAAAGTTTTTTGTTTGTGCTCTATTTCTTTACGAGCCCACTAAAAACAAACAAAAAGTAAAACCTCGCAGTAATTGAACAATACACTCTCAATTTCTTTATAAAAGTGCAACAAAAGGAAGGCTCTGTCTTCGTGACGAGGTATTTTTTGATACATCGAAAATAAAGAATGGGGAAGTTGCGTAACTTTTGTTTCGACCGACTTTATTTTTTTATGGTTTCAACTCGTTGCATGTGATAGGCATTTGTTCTATTCGTTCCCGGAACGTAGTGTATAGCATAAACTAGTTTTTAATTTTTTGTTTGTTACATGTTATTGCTTTGCATAAGATGTTGGAATAAACGTCACTAGCACACATTTCTGATAAGTCTCTTTTCAATATCAGTTGTAATGTATAATTGCTTATCACATTAATAACCTGAAAATTTCTCACTCCTCACAGATATCAATTAAAGAAAGTACTTATGGTGCGGTTTTGAGCTGGGTTGAGTTCATCTCTTCTCTTTTGCAGATTGTGCGTGTTGATAGATCAGATGTCTTTAGAACACATATTTTTTTACATGAGATATTCTCATGATGTTTTTTCTGCGCACAGTACGTGGTAAGTCAATACTTTATATTTCAGCTAACAATTTTAGCGGTGCTTGCAATTGTGATACCTCTAATTTACTTTTTTTGTTTTCTAAATAGTTGTTATTCTATAATTAGTTGCTTTCGATAGCAAAACAAAAAATTACAGCGTTCATTTATTTTATTTTTACTTCTGAATTGTGCATTAACATTAAATAAAAGTGCTCACGTCATCATTATCGTCATTACGGCCTATCACAAGTCCACTGCTGAACATGCGCTTCTCCATAGATTGCCACAAGGCATGGTCCGGAGCCACCTGCATCCTTGTCTGCGACTACCCGCAACATTGTCGTCCTTCATTGCCGATACGAGGTTTCCTCTCGAGAATCTTTCTTCCCCAAGTATTGACAGTTCTGCGAAATAAGTAGCTGACTCATTTCGTTACAGATTCTATAACTTAGAGTAACTTTGAGCTTATATACGGTTCTCTAAATAGGTTCTATAAAAGTACTCTAGTTAATTTTGATTTAAAATAACAATACTGTGCGCTTTAATCTATTAATTTCTTATTTTTTTGAGAGTTGATATCTAAAATCAATGTTACAATAAATTTGTAGCAAAAAAAGTTATTGTTAATTAAAAACATTAATCCTTAACTTGTTTTATAAAGTAGAGAATGAATAGACCATAAATGGAAGTACGTAGTCTGCAAACAAATCCTTGTTTGCGAAGATGGGGATACTTTAATTAACGCTACATCCCTTCTGCATGTCTAAAACCTTTCGATGTCACGTATACTTTAACTAGGTTTACTTCGGCAAAAGAAACCGAATTAAGAATTTGTCCCATCTGATATCTGAGTTAGGGACAGATTTCGTTAAATACTTTTTTACAGATGAACTTAGCAAAATAAGTTGTAAATTCCGGTCTGAAAGTCTATTTTCGTGATTTTTTTTAACTGTTAGCTGTGTTTGTGGATTAATTAAATGATGGTACAAAGTTTTCATAAAACAAATTAATGTATAGATTTTACAAAAACAAGAAATTTTATCACTTTTCATTAATGGAAGACGCGATTTTTGTTATTAATAATATTAAAAGAATTAATACGATTATTTAATGAAATCTTAATAATAATCAAAAACAGGAGTTAATATTTTATAACATTATCCATACCTCATTTTTTGATAACTATTACAAAGTACAAAAGTCAAGTAAAAATTATTGAGAATTATTTATTGAAAACGTTAAATATTTTTACCGGTTTCTTAAAAGAAGTCGAACGTATGTCCCATATTCAACCCAAAGGTTTTTTATTTTATTAGGTAAATCAGATAGAGACTATCATACCCGTATATATGATTAAAATATTTCAAAAATGGAGTCAAGGATAACATCTATCTACCTATTTAGTACAAAAACAAGCAGTGCACGCAGTCATTGCAACAAATTAAAATTCTCATCATGAGGCCATGTGAACACAACTTTTCCCCAATTTCGGTGAGAATCCAGCGCTACCTGTCGTTAGACGAGATTCGTGACATACATGTGCGTTTGATCACCTACATAGCGCCACAAACAGACAATTAATTACTTACTTTAAATGAATGTCGTGGAAGTACTTAATTTGCTGATCGTATCTAACTATATACACAGACGTGCATTCCGCCCACTGCCACACATTGCCTTTTAATTCCTGTGTTGCTCTGTTCTTTACTCGTATTTAATTTATTGATTGTGTGACATTAGGAAGGCTAATTTAACATTTATTTTATGATGATACTTAAGATGGGAACGTAAGCCTGTTTTAATTACAAGTATTAAAAATACAAATTAGTAGCACGCATAAATAAAGTGCGGTACGATGAGAAAATAAATATCGTTTTAGTAGCTATTATTTTACTATTAAATTTTTATTTCACTATAAAATCCGTAAATTATAGTCAAATGTTATGGAAATAGTATTCGCGGCAATACATGAAAAAAATATATTAAGTATCTATAAAGAAATATATCAATCAAATGTATATTAATTAATAATTAATAGGCATTAAGTCCGCCTTTTGTAATCCTTTTGGTGTAGACAATAAAGTATAAATAAATAAATAAATAAATATTATTAATGAAACATCATTTATTAATTTAGTAAATGCAATAATTTTAATGCAGAAAAGGTGTTTTCTCTTTTATTTAAGTTTTCTTAGAGACAATACGTTTCATAAATATTATATTAATAACGTGACAGAACTATTTATTATGAATAGGCGAAAATTCTTGCTTCTATCATTCTGAGTCGGCAATCTTCGATTGTAGGAGGGTGCCAAATTGGAAAACGGCGAATACGTAAAATAAATTCTTCCAAAAGTCATGTTGATATCACCTTGGAGATATTTATGGTTATTTTTAATATATTTAAACTGTTGAAATATTTCTTTTTAATTTAGTTTAACTATTACATATCGTTGTAGTAAAAAATTGTAATATTTTAATCGAAGCTTATTTTAAAAAAGAAAGCCTTGTATAATTTAAAAAGATTAACTAAAGCCTAGTAAAGAACTTTTTTGCTTTGAAATTAAATATAACAAAAAATAGTATTAACTCTATATTATATTGTCTTCATAGTTTTGTAATATGTAGGAAGTTGGGTCGTTCCTGTTTTGGGTATACGGCCGTAGGAACTTATTCTTTTTTATGTATTTGTTTTATAACATATGTAGATTTATAATAATTACCTAAATATTTATTCTATAGAAGAATAAATGTAAGTCAGTTGGATATGACGTATTGACATAAATAAATTCTGATCATATACAGTCCGTTCTTAATAGCGCATCAAAATGAATCACCTAGGAGGACTACGATGGAATTCCTCTTCCTTTTCTTTTCACGCACGTTGGCAAATATCGCGATGTCGCTACACAAAAAAAAGTATAAGTTGTATATTTTCATTACTGAGTATTATTACAATTCGTGTAAATTCGACTACTGAAGGCAGGATAATCATTGACAATCTTTGGGGGAGCCAAAGATTGTCAAAACCATGTTGGTTGTCTTATCTGAAACTGTGGTTCGACGCTACGTCGTGCAATCCGCAGTTCGCTACACTAATTGATTCATTAATCTTTAGCGTTATTTATGTTTAAGCAATATTACTTAAGTTAACCCTTACCATACCATAGTAAAATATACATGGGTAATATATTAATTAACCTTCGATTAACCTTAACACTTTATTGGCGTAAATATTACTGCTCACTATCAAAAATACCTCTCCCAAGTAGCATTGATTTTCAGTTTAATAGAATTAAATGCTATGTGGCCGTAAATAACATATCCAAACGCGGTACCGTTTTTGTTACATACATTTTAAATTTTCCCCAGCTTAAATTAAATGAAATCCCTTCTAATGTTTCCATAAAATAATATATAGTTAATTAGAATCTACCTGTTACACAATTTTTATTGTAAGGAAAATAATAAATTACTATAATTATTATTGAATACACCATATGGAAACAAAAACTGTGAACATGACTTTTAAGCTCAATACTAACGAACGAACTTTAATAAATTAAAATTTGAATTATTTTTTAATCACCTTTAGTTTACGACTTATAGAATGGTCAACGAGAAGCACATTTTAGATTTTTTTTTCTGTAATTCTGTTGATGAGTTTCCAAAAAGGTGTTACTTGTGTAGGAAGAGTTTTTTTTTTATTTTAGTTTAATAATTAAGGTGCATAAGTATATAAAATATTTTATTTTATATTCATCCATAGTCATATATTAAAAGGTAGATACTAAAGCGTCCGGTATCTGAAAGTTCCATTGTCAAATCCAATGATAATCAATTTAGATCGCTGAACTCTCACGATAAATGAGGAAAAGATGACAATTGTAATAAAAAGACTTTTCTTCTCTCTTCAACTTCACTTTATAAATATATATTAATTAACACATCGTTATTATAAAAAAAGGTAAACAGGATAAGGGCAAAACCATTAAAGTCACAATTGTTTTAAATTTAAAAAAGTTTCGTTGCCTCGGAGTTACCATAGTCGAACTAAGATTACGTATAATAACTGGCCCGTAGCCAGCAGTCGCCGGTTCAGCTATGCTTTAATATAGAAGCGCGGTCGATATTAACAAGGCGCTATTTTATTCTATATTAATGCACAGAGCTTCTTTGTTTTCGGCCCCTACGTCGCTTTGAGTATACTTTCGTGTTAGAGATGTTAGAAACAAGACTCAGTTTAGAGTTTTTATAGTGAATGAATGAAATGAGGAATTATTTTGTGTGTATTTGGTGTTGTATTAGCGGTTCGACTTTCTTACATGCGTGTTAAATAAGACTTAAAAAATTATGTGTAGAATAATTTTTTGAGTTTTTATTAATGATTTATGGGAACTTTGAACCCGGAACGTGGAGCTTCGGTCGCATCCCATTCGGTCTGCCTCTTCCTACATATGAATTCTTCGGCATCTATAATATACAATATACATTGAGCACGAACTATGAACGAACAACAATTAGTCAATTTCTTAGTTCCACTCAAATACTTCGTGTCCTCTTTTTTGATAGGTCCGATTTTTTTTGTTGTAGAACTAAAACCAATCTGCTACTGACATTATTCTTCAGTCAGAAAACTTAAAGTCGAATACAGATACTTTCACAGAGTACATGGTTTCCTGCCCATCAACTAGGAAACTTATAGTACAGAAAAAAATCTTTCCGTTTTCCTTAAGCTTTTATCCGAGACTAAATAATAATTACTTATGTGTTACGAACAGGCTTTTACGCCAACAAAAACAAGCGAGTATATTAAGCAACATTACAGAAACAGCGCTTACAAAGTAAGTCTATTTAGGAGCATGTCTTGTTTACCCCGGCGCGTTTCTCCTGGGGCAGGGGTCATTATATTATTACCCCGGGCATGTTATAGAAAAAAGCTTTCAACGTAGGTTACACGCAAACAGCTTAATAAGTCGAGATGAAATTCTATTCAGTTGAAGAAAACTTAAAACTACATTTTTATTTTTAAACATGTCAATGCATATCTTGCTGATTTAAAAATAAGAAAGAAATTTTCTATAGTTCTATATATTTTTGACTCTTTTTTATATTGAAAAATATTATTTAATACAAATATTAGTGAAGGTAGTGTCTATTGGACATAGACCAATAATAATAGGACCGATGAGAGACAGCTGGCTCTAAGGTGCGAGGTATTTGATACTGCGATCGCCAATCCGTTTCTTCTTAAAAGCCAATCTTCTTCCTAATAGAAGAGGCCTGTACCCATCTGTGTCCGCGAGGTATATCCGATTTCCCCTTGTCGACTTACAACAGCCACGGAATGAGACCGGGTGGCAGATTCTCTTACGCGACCACGCACACGCGGCACACTCTTACTTCACTTAAATATTAAGTCGTTTTTAATAGTTGAATTGGTTAAATTGATAGCTCAGATCTAAGTGTTTTGACAAACCGAAAGACGTTCCAATATATTTCGAGACATATTTATTTATTTATTTATTCGCCATTGTTTAAATTTTATTCTAAGGGATGTAATGAGCGGACTTAATGCTTTGTAACATTGTCCAACAGTCAACTCTGGTTGATAAAGAAAATCAAAGGATAGGTGTGAACAATTAAACAAATTAAAATATATTTATCAATATATCCTTTTTTTTATTTTAATAAATAACACTACATATTTAAATACATACATTCAATACTTAAAAAGTATATAATTTTAATAAAGTAATATATAAACCACAAAATATTTATGACATGTTACATAAGCATAACGATATTTATTATATAATAAAACATAAGGCAAAAAAACATAGTCGGATTGTGTATGTGGATTGACAATTATATTTTCCGTGAATATCTTAAAAGTCAATGAAAGTATAAACTGAGTATCTTAAGAATCAATGCAAAATGTGAAATGTTTCACCTATTAAAAATACTCATTTTTGTTTCATTCATTCAAGCAACTTTTTACTATACATACTTATTTTACACATTTGTTTTAAATACAACTAATTAATAAAAAATACATTAACTAGGCATGTTTCAATTTTGAACTCAATCCGCACATTATTGTTAAGGTGAGTGCGCATTCGTTACATAACATCAACGTCCACATAATTTGATATGAATATAAAAAACGCCATCAAATCTCCTCATTCTTAATTAACAATGTTCTTTATGTAGATGCGTTTAAGATAATATGCTGTAAAGTGAGTTTTTGCGATCGTTGTACGTAACTAAATTTTGAATTTGTTAGCAATTTGTATGCTGCGGTACACTGCCGCTCGACACTTGCAATCTCAGCTCCCCATCTTTGCAGATAACATGTATAGCGTCGCTTTAAAAAATCAAAGAGACGAAAATAATGAATGCGAAATTTTATAGAGGCGCCATTGGTTTCGGAGTGGAATCACACGAAAGTGAGATCATGTGGCGGTCTGTCACATAACATAGTAGGTTTTATTAGCGCATTCAGGGCGTTTCGGGTGGATTCGTAATGCTGTAACGGTGTTAACATCGCATTTTATGAACCGCGAGTATCGGACAGGTTGATTAAGAATTTAAATTTCATCGAAAACCGAATAAGGAAACACTATTAAACGAAAAGAAGGTCGTATAGGTATCAATATATTCTGGCTAATGTGGGTTGGGTTTGAGCTGTTTATGTAGAAAATTATAAATAAGAATTGTGCTTTTTTATCGTCTACTTATTTCCTGTCTTAAAGCCATATATTTACATTATAATTTATACGACAGTATGTTACATTTCATGTATGCCGATATCTGTTTTATATAGTAAGTAAAATATCAGGAATATTATCGTAGTTTATCAATAACACCAAAAAGCTTTTACTTATAATAATAAATAGGTAATGTGTCCGCATTTAGATGGTAAACATCTCCTACCCTTCCACAATAGGAGTGATTTCCCTCAGGAGACAAATGATAATAACAAAAAATATTTACCTACGCTCGATAGGAATAAAAGATGCCCCTAATGCGGACCCAGGTGTATTTCACCTATTATTTGTTTGCACGGAAAAGGTTACCTTCCTCTGAAAATATGAATGCAAATTCCACTTTCCGGGAGGAAGGTGTGTTTCTCCGGCGTAGCCTGCTTACACTCTAAACAATTTGAAAGCACCTTGGGGAACAATGTTATTAAATAGGGATAAGTCACAACGTGGTTTCCTAGCTGATGTAACTTTCTTCCTCGATATTCAACACCGTAAGCGAGTATTGCCAACAGCTATGAAAGCGACGCTTTACGCGTAATATTAGAACTAAAAAGAGAAACAAAAATAGCATGTTCGAAAATTTAACAACAAAAAATTATTAGAAATTGAAAGTTTCCCGCTCGTACGCACACGTCAGGAATTAACAAAGACGCGTCAAAGATTACGACACGATCGTAAAATCGTCCGTCCATTGAGCAAAACAATAAAACTCGATTCAGATCAGACGGTGTCACTAGCCCGGCAAGTTCAAGTGCGCTATTAAGTTGCACAACAGGCAATAAAATGTTTGAAGTAAAAAAAAAACGTAAATATTCACTCGTCGTAAACGCGGTATCGTTTATTATAATAGCGTGCGTGCGCATTTTTATGCCATGACGGTTATTTTTATAGGCATTGGGTCGTAAAAGCAGTAGACTAGAGGCAGACGGGTTTTACGGTGCTAGTGACAGATCGCGCTCAGGTGAAGAGATGCCGTGCACGCGTCTAAACTGTCGCCACCCAGATCGCAACGGAAACGTATTAAGTAGAGAAATTAACTATTCAAACATTCGGTTATTTATTTGCATTCAAACTTCTCCAGGTTACTTTAAAGATATATCTGCTTTAAGATTTCAACTACTTATACAATCGAATCTGTAATCGATATAGTTTTCACATTTAAGTATCGAGTTTTGTTACGGCAAAGATTAAAAATGTTTTGTACATAATATTTATTCTTGTTTCAGGTGCATAAGGAATATGGATGACAAATCGTTGATATATGCCAATATGATAACAGGTAAGACGTCAAACTTGTCACTTAATGTAGGTATTCACCTATTTCTTTGTTAAAATTGAGTTTGCTTGCAACAATTTCAAATTAAAAAAATCTAACTACAAACCTTGGTAAACGCTACGCTAGAATTAAACTGCACGATTCCAGTACATTGATTAAATCATAATTAAACATGGTTTTATTTCAGCTATTAAACGGTCAACCATTCACAGAATAGTACAGTCGAAGTAAAAAGTATAGTACAGACGAAGTATTTTTATTTTTCATTTAATTATAATATTATAAGATGTAAAGACAGGCAGGTCTAACATAATACTCGTGTGTAGTACATATGCTGTTATAATATACTGTACAAATTTATAATTAGTTTACGTAGATATACCCAATTGCAATGATCGTTGTATTTGTGTATTGTTGTCGACAGACAATGATATAAGTAAAAACAGCATTTAGCAGCAACATTTAGTTATGTATTCGTATGTATTCAATACTTTTTATAATGCATAAACCTGCAAATTTAACATAGTTGCTGATTTAATACAATCGTCTAGTTATTTTATGTATCTTATATATATCTACAAATCTAAGTAAGTATCCCCCGTTTAATAATAGTTCCAAAATTTATTAATCGTATATAGTAATTACACGTTACACTTTATTCCAGGCGTTCTAGGGAAATTCCGATTACAGCAGCATCTAAATTACTAACTGTAGTGCAGTGGGGTAATGGCGGACACTTTCTGGCTTCAAAACCCTCTCAAACAATACGCTGCGTACTTACATTTTATATCTAAGCGTTCTTATTATTTTTCTTTCGACTGTACATCTAAGAAATTTAAACTAAACATCGACAGATCGTAACTAATCGAAGTGGTAACAACAGCTAACTGCGATGGAAAATGACCAGTGAATAGGCAACGCGGTGCTTGCGTACTCTCAACCTGTCGATTAAAACGATTGTTCGTTCTTTACGAGATGTTTGTGGCGCCCAAATCGATTTCTTCACGGAATGTTCTCCACGTAGTTTTAGATATCAATTGCGGACATGGACTGTTTTTGTTGCATTCCGAAACGTTAGATATAATTCATTTACTTCTCTTCACATATATTGTGAATATGATAAAGAGATTAAAGCGCTGAAAGCGTACTGTTTGTGGTTGTAAAAAAATGGTAATAAATAAATATTTATTAATAAACAAAACAAATTTCACGTTCATACATAGTGAGAGCCATAGCCCTTGAACAAGATTATTATAACCTGTAATAATTTAATTCTTGAGTTCCTTCCTAAAAATATTTTTGAACAATCAATATATTATCATACATATTTCAGTTTATTATACGTTATACCTGTATACTCTAAAGAATGAAACAGAAGGTAGCAGGTATCTATGTATGAAGTTTAAGGGAAAACATTTTTTTACGTGAATACCAATTTCAACTAACGGCTAACAAGCGAGGCATAGGATATTCTATATGGCTACCAGAATTAGAAGAATACACCACCTACCTATCTAACCATGAGTATCAAGAAGCTTAAAGGCGAATGTGCTTAGCATTTATCTGTCGTTTTTCGTATTAGTAAAGCTGCGATAGACTGATAATTAGTCACATTTTGATGCTCTATACAGTTTTTGTCAATAATGGCTTCTCCAAATGTCAACAAATAAACTCTAATCTTATGCCAGTGGAAATATTAACACCTCAGCTTACCCCGTAATAGATTACTTTCGTGATTGCTTGTTATTGTATTGTATTACAGTACTTGTATTATCTTCTCTATACTTATTTTAGTAATGAGACCATATTATTCATGGTGTTATCAGTAACCTACATCAATTCACTGCTAGATATTGTTATCTCTAAAAGTAAATGCAGCTCTTCGTCTTATGATTTAAACATTGATATCCTTCTAGCCTTACGCAGATCGTAGCGCCATCTAGCAGGGAAACGCTTCTCTACTTTTGCCTAAATACGGTCTTAATCAAGCCCGCAGTAAAAAAACAATTTATTATCTAAATTAATCAATAAAATTCGTTAAATAACGAATCGTGTACTGATAACCTATAGGTGAGCTTTTATAATGAAATAAAGAACCACCCACTCAGTAGAGTGTAGTTTCTAGTAAGAAATATTAGGTATCCATGGAGCCACAAATCATAGTTTAAATTCTACAACACAAATAACTATTCCGATATATATGCACAAAATGTTATGACTATATTTAGGTCTGTGTATTATTCTATTATTGTCAATAATATTTCTTTCCGCGAATGAAATCTACGATTGAATAAAATATGTAAATATTAAAATTCAGTGCAACTATATTATTATAACGCGTAATGAAATAAAACGAAGCCGTTAGGCTGCCCGTGTAAGTTATAATATCATTCTCGTATGTGCGGGACAGATGTCAACTGAATAAAGGATCGTAGACGCAGACCGACGGCCTCGGACCACCGTAATGGTACAGTTGTGTAAAGCTTTCAGAGGTGATTAACACTTTGCTGGTTAGTTACATAACTAAAACAATATACTTGTATTATTGTAAGTCGGATTTAGTCATTACTGTTCAAATTAATAGAAGAGTACGAAATCCATATAAAATTTAATTAAAATAAAAACAATGTTTTGGTATTTATTAATTTGGAAATTAAAGTAGTATAAACATTTTATCAACAGACTTAGTACCCAGTAATAGTAAAATTTTGTCTGTCGCAAAAGTCATTATAAATTATTGGTTAAGAAAGATAACATAAATAATAGTTCTAACATGTCTTTAATAATTTGTCATGTCTTAAATAATTAGGTAAATATTGGTAAAGTCAATTTGCAGCTGTATTATAGCCTTAGCAGTAATGAGACGGACTCTGTCGTGTATCACAATCTCATAACAAACTCACAGTTTCTCAATGTAAAATAGCAGCATGATGCAGTTGTGATTCGTGTGGTAAGTGATGCTATGCACAGCAACCACTTACCGTCAAGTGGACTGCGCCCATTTGTTACCCTTTTTCCTATTAAAAAAATATGAACATAGACTAGTCCAATGTTATGTTTGGGAATAGCATCCTCTTGGAACACCTCTGAGTTTTCTAATTATACATAGCTTAAAAACATATTGTTAAAATGTATGTTTTAAAAACAAAGACATTAAATTTGATTTAAAAACATTATTAATATTATTTAAGTTAAAGTTTGACTCATCCAACACCTACCTCACATAGTTTGAGACTTGCACTATCATTCTAAATATAAAATACAGATTTATTGGTACCTTTGTCACCGAGTAAATTGTAAAGAAGTTTTAAATTTAAAACACCAAAATGTAAGAGAAAAATCTACAGTTATTTTTTGGATTCAAATCAAAGCAAATAGTCTGTCTGTTGTATTTTTCTGCAGAAAGTTTTATGATAAAAGAACAAAAATAATAAATTTCAGTTGTTACACTGACTTTTAGACAGATTAGGCAAATGGCTATCGTCATTGTTTTCTAGCGTGTAGGTGGAGATGCCAAAATATTTTTAAAATATTTTCTCTTTGTGTTCAAAATCTTTAGGAGGACTGAACCATAATTCACTGTTAAATTATACATGTTTTCCATAAAGCAGTTTCATGAAAACAAAAATTAAAGTTTTAGATTAGTAAGGAGGGTTTTTTCGTACAATTTAACTAAAACAAATAAAGTTAAAAATTATATATGGTATATTCAAATTAAGGTACATGATGATCTGTATTTTAGTTGGTACTAGGGTTACAGTATTTAGTTATACATGGTATTTATTTACCTAGTACATTGGTCTTTATCTTAGAAAGAATAAAAAAATATTAGTTATATAGGTGATACTTTATCCAACATCTATAGCAAACAAATAAACTCCACGGTTATCAATAGTAGATTGATACATTCAGTAGTATAGATTAACGACCGGTTTTTCAAGCCAGAGTTTTATTGGACAAAAAGCTTTATTGTTTTTAAAATGCAATAAACTCGTGTCCACAGAGGATTTCTCGCTATTAACGATTCGAACTCCTTACAGTTTTACGACGCGTCGGCACGCGTCGCCCGTAAACCGACGGGCACCTGTTGTATGCGCCACTTCGTAAAATGTTCTCAATGGTCTATTATATTATATGCAAATCTTATTATTCATTCATTCAGACCTTTAACGACATGTTTCGATTATTTAAGTGTGGTTATCGTTATAATTAATTGATTACGTGACATTAATTAATATATTTTGTTGATTCGTTTGCATGTTGGCTAGGGGTACAAACTATCATTAAAATTAATGTGTTTTATAGTTCAGGATTATGTATATAATTCATCCGAGAATTAATAATTTTCTTTTAATCGACACATTCATCAGATAAATTGGCGATCGCAGAACCATACGCCTTCTCCTTGACGCTTCTGCCCATCACCAATTCGTGTACTTTATGATTGTTTTGAAATGGTTAGTTATGGCGCTATATGGAGAAGGCCATGAGTTGTTCTAGGCATATCCAACGTCGACTCTACCTTTAAGAAACGGGGAGTAATCTAGTAAATTATATTTCATGCGAATATTGCGTTATTAGAGGTAGATTACGTTTTTTTGCAATAAAAATTCTATTTTTGAAGACCTTTAATTCAAAAACATCAAATTTCGAAACTGTTGGATTTATAACATACAGATCAGACTTTATAGGAGAATCATTCGTACGCTTATTTATTTTCATACAGTAATTTATGGCAATATATTATGTTAGTCATAAATAACTCTCTTACGCTTTGCAAGTAGTTAGGTAACGTACTTCAGAAGAAATTTATTTGAGCAAAAGCAAAACTCAGCATTTCTTAAAATACGCACGGTGTTCCGCCATGAGCCATAACTCAAATGATAGCATATGTCAGGAATATAAAGGAGGTTTCGCGCACAAGCCCCTCCTGAGCCAACATGGCCGAAATCCACGCGCACACCTTCCAATCTTCCATTGGTGTAAACTGGTAAAACTTGTTTCCCCTCTCTTATATCCACCAATCAGTAACTATGATTCTCTTTAAAACTTATTTAGAAAACTGGTGTTTTTTGCAACTATCTCTTTCATTTGAGGTGTGGGTGAGCAGTATAGCCACAATGTCAAAAGGCGATGTACTTGTTGCGCTTTGTTTGGCATAGATGGCGCTGTTCAGTACGTAGTTCACTCCTTTTAACACAGATGGCGGTATTACCTATATTTAGTTTTTAAGAATACCAGTACACAATATATGCGGTCAATTACTTTGTAATAAATTAACCTCTTTTTACTTGCCAATAGTTATTTTTTAAAGAAAACTGCCTTGAATTCAATACTTATTGTTTTAACACAGCATTGATATTTTGTGAAATAATAACAAATATAACTAATATCATTACTTGTAAAGTTAGGTAAGACTCCTTCATTATTTGAAGTAATTGTGTTACTTCCAAAAGGTAATCAATATAATTTTTACAGGGATATTAAAGATTTTTGTGAAATCCCTATTATCCCTTCGTTGGTAACTTATACAGCGGATTTTATATTATTAGGTTTATAGGGCGTCTTTAATTTTAAGCAGGTTGTACCTAATTTAGCAAGGTTTGCCTGTGTGAAGAACATTCAACTTGTGCACGAATATGCTGAGGTAGGTATAGGTAACAAAACCAATACAGATTATTGGTTTTGTTACCTGCACTGAACTCCAGTTATTCTTAGTATCTTGGTTAAATTAGGTTTTCTTACAGAATGTTACGAGGAAGTGATATCTGTAGCATTAGGTATAGAATATATTTTGTATTAGCACATTGTTTTTTCCGTGATCTGCGTGAACGTCTTGCGGTCCCAATTTTGTATTCATAAGATACCTAACATTACAGTAGGTACGTAATAATCGTAAAGGAACAATTTAAACTCGGATTTTGGCGATTTTCGATCGTCGAGCATCATTGAAAAAATAAGCACGATCACGTGATACTGTAATAATCGTGAAAATAATATTATCGAAACAATATTTATAATGTCAGTAATAAAAATTAATTTTGTTGGCAATAATGTAGCAAGATCTCGTGTCTTTTTTATTTTACATATTGATAATTCTATAATGGTAAGGTGTTTTTTTAACATTTTTTATTGATTGAATAAAATAAACTTAGCATTAACGTTTCTTTAATGAAACAATTAATTCATAACAATATAGGGAATTATGAAAGTATTCGTAAATCATTTGTTATTATGAAAATTCTAGATAGACAATATTATATAAGGTACATAAGATTAATAATATTACATAATTTTAAAGGTTTAAGTTTGCCGATTTTATTCTTAAAAAATTAAACAAATTGACAGTGGCTATTTAACACAAATATTTTTCTTCATTAGTATAGCACCTTGTATGCGTTGTGTCAGCACACGCCTTATTAGGAAGCTAATAGTTTTGACTTAACTACAGTTATGTTATTATATATGCTGACGCATCAAATTTTATTGACATTTATGACACCTAATCACAACGACCAGGTAGACCAAATGCTCAGTCACTCTTGGTTCCAAGAAATTCTCTTTATTAATGATGTCATTTTCTATTGCATACTCCAGTTATTTCAATAACAGAAAATCAGGGTTGATACGGTAACAGTATTAATTAATTGTATATATATTATATAGTTTTAATTAATTGTTTGTAATTAATCTAAAACCTGGCTCTACCGTTTATTTTGGATATTGTCAATTCTTATTTATTATGTCATTATAAATTAAAGATATAAATTACTCTTAGATCTGCAGTTCTCAGTTATTTGTTGATAAATATTTTATTGAAACAATTTTATTCATCGGATTATCTGCCCTATTGCTATAACATAGCCCTAGAGCCGTTACCCAAATGCATCTGCCTATCACTAGTTTATGGCCTACGGGATTTAAGTTTAGCAGATTTGGAAGGAATTTTCTTCATTAGTTGGTCACTAGATTTATAATTATTGTTTGTCATAATAATGTGCCTTTTTACTGTGCACGTATTATGTCAAAAATAATTTAAGTGATTTTTAAAAAAAAGAAACTAAATATTTTGTTAAGCATAGATAGGGTAGGGGATAAGCTAATGGTGAAAAATCCATATGACTATGCTGTCACTAACAGCAAAATGCCCAGCGTAGAGGGTTTGCCGCAAACCTTTCAAGAAATGCATGACGGCTTTTGCTGGTATATTCTAAGAGATGCCTTTGCAGTGTACTTAAATAGGCTGATGAAGACGTTTAATGACATTGCACCCGAATATAATTAGAGATCTCGTTTATTTAACCTAACATTTACAAATTTAAACAAGTTCATTACTAGACTATACGCCTTTCCTAGAATTATCAAATGCTAGTATATAGTTAGTGCAGTAAGCAGGTATGTAGGTATTTTCAATGAAAAACAAAACAAATATTACTTTTGTATGTTTTATTAATACACATTTGAAAATAATTTTTGCCAGAATTTTTTTCTTTCCTTTGTTATTTTGCAAATTGACCATTTCAACTTGATGTTGAACACACACGTGCCCGCACTTCGATGTCACCCTGAAATAAAAGAGATAAAATATGATGAAACGGCGAGTGAGATGTAATTGAAGGGCATATTTATCTCAGTTGCCAACCGACCTCATTTGTCAAGTGAAGTAGAGCGCGTACGAGTCTTAAGAAAAAAATATGTTTATTCTTTGAAGATTTTTGTCAAGTCTTATTTAGATTTAAGAGAATGTAAATGGGTGATATGACAAATAAACAGTAGATAAGTAAATTGAACTGTTGATTAGTAATTTCTCTACCAACCCGTTAAAAAATATTGGTTTAGGTTTATATTAAGGACGCCTAAATACAATTTCTTATCATTTTTCTTTGTGATAAACCATGGCATTCGAGGGCCTCGCATAGGAATGGCATTATTTTATACCATATTTAGTGAAACTGAACAAAAATTATTATATTTTCATATTTAAAATATTATAAGTAAAGAGTTATTAAAATCTACTCGGGAAAATATAAAATCTACAGGATATATGTAAATACGACCTTTATTTTGTTAATATGCTCGATGTCGGTAAGTCTTTATCAACGGCTCGTTAAAGATATTAGAAGTAATCCCACGCGGGGGTGGACTTCCGTAGCCCATTTTTCGCCTATCTCGGTGATAGAACGTGTGGTGAGCCTTGTTGCTAGGCTTGCTTTTTTTTTTTTTTTAACCACATCCACAACACCAGAGGAGCTACAGATGCGCTGCCGGCCTTTAAGGAAGGAATAAGCTCTTTTCTTGAAGGTCCCTAAGTCGTAACTGTTAGGAAATACTGCTGGCGACAGCTGATTCCACAAAATCGAAGACATTTTCAAGGATTTTTCCTGAGGCGCCACTTACGACTTCCTTGGAAAGAAATGTGGAGGCAGATTCTTACGCCGATATCCCATGGCCATGTGAATAAAATCATGTAATCTTATTCGTATATTATAAGTAGTTTAATTGAGAAATAACTATTACTGAAATTTATCAATTCCTGATATAAGAATAAATGGCCTAAATCTATTATTACAATATACAGAATTAGCTTGGTATTTTACTTATATGACACGGTCACGGCAGCCGAGTGGTTAGGAGATCAGACTTCCAATGAACAATTCAAAATGGGAAAGAAGAGGAAGCCTACGTATCTTTCGCCTGTTTCTTCTCTTCTCTCTCAAGGAAACTCGCTACGAAACGGTGGTAGATTTAAAAATGACGTTCGACAAGTGAAATGTATTTTGACAATATAATAATTGATTGAAATTAATTTATTATTATTTAATAATTTTTTATGACTACTTGTGTCATAATTTATTTAAAACGATTAAAAAAATTAAAAAATATTGTAGAAATGACAATTTATTTCTTAACATAAGTGTGAAGGAATTTATTATTTGATTTGATTTTAATCGTTTTTGTTCTGACTAACCTACGGTCGTGAGAGCATGTCTTTTTTATCTTTAATTTATTTGTCAATTTTTTTACGAACATAGTAGGTACTTATGTTTGTACTCGTAGGTACTGTATCCATATGGCAGACTTAATGCCTGGCATTAGACTAAGCGTAATAAATATTTGGGTATTTTTTTTTATGTGCATTTGTAAGCTGCAGCTTATTTAAGTAAAGCTTTATTAGAGAAGGAAACAGACCTTGATTTGAAAAATTGCGACATAATATGCTTTTGCCAGTATGGATAAAAACGGAATAACGAAATTTAAAGGCTTTAATTTTTTTCAACTGTAAAAAGTAAAATGTTTGTGTATATTGTTACAGAGCGCTTTGAACACTACTTTCGTATATACAATGTAAACATTGTATATATCTACTTTGTATATTGTAGGTGGCGGTCGGGAGCTCTGAAGTGCAGTTTGGGAATACGGCACCGACTGATACGCCGTAAAGTACGGGGATGTGCGGCGAAAGGCGAAATTTGGGGTCTGACATATCCGACGATATCTGCGGAGTAAATGATACAAATAAAAAAATCTTCATATAAAATTTATTACCATATAAAATAAAGTTTTATATTTAATGTATTCCATATAAAACATTTACTACGTATCACACCAAATTAAATACCGTATAAATTATGCCATGTTGTAAGATAACCAGCTCTTTTTGAACATTGCAAATGTTCCACTTATACAAAATTTTAAATATCACAAGCAAAGACGCTAACAATTTTACCATTATTATGTCATATTCAACGGCTCTCAATAAGTTAGTGCTGCCAGAGGGGGATGTCCAGTACGTAGGGCGTTGCACGATTTGTATTTAGGCATTTTAGAGGAGGATAAAATTTGCTATGCGTCGGACGCCTATTGATTTTCATGGCTTTCATTCAAGAATAAAGTTGATTGCAGATATTCTTATGGCGCCACCACATAGCTCGATAGAAGCATATTATGAACCTTGTCATGTCTCTGTAAACAATAAGGAATGCACACTAAAAAAAACAGCGTAAGGTGTCTTATGAGAAATTGAAGAGCAGCTTCTTACGCTTTGTATCTAAAATAAAATTATTAATTTATGTAATTAAATTTCGTTATGGTAGTAAGTTATAGGTAACATCGTACACAATTTCAATACGCATAAACGTTGTATTCTTAGTATTTCATTATGCAAAAGTATTCTCATCAAATCAGCAGATAGGTCTCGAGGCCAAAGTCTCCGCTGCGTCGTGCGCGGTCAATAAAATATGTAGGCAGGCGCGACGTGGGCCCGAGTCCTCTCTTGACTTTCCTATAACAAGAAAGAATTTTTCTATGCATTTATTTCAACGAAATACTCGTGACTCGTAGTTTTGTTATAAAATTACATGCATCATTGGCGTTAAGAACTTTAAAAAAAACGATTTAAAATACTTTTTCATGTGGTACTCGTAGAATTAATTTAATTTGGATCTACGATGTTTTATTTTCTAACATGATTTAATTTTGAAATGAGTAGGAAAATGGTTTGGACTTTTAGTTTTGTACTATAGTGACGTAAGTCTTATAATATTTAATCTTGACACATTATTACGTCGTAACGAATTCATTTATTTTCGAATCACTTTAATGATCTTAAATTATATATTTACACATAGAGTAAAGCAAAGGCAAATTAGTGAAATATAATCAAATGTATTTAAAATGCACGTTGTTGTAAATATCTACATGCTAGATTTTATTCACGATCGTGTTGCTCTAAGAAAAGTTCGAGGTTGCGGCATATACAGAAAAAATTTATTACTAATTTAAGGATTTTTATATACAACCAGAAACCAAAAAGGAGGACCAAGGTAAAAAATACGAAATTAAATTAAAAGAAAAATAAAACAAATTTGTTTTTTTTCGATAACAACAGGTTATATTTTCACAAATAAAGCAATCCCCACGGTCAATCAACGTGGGCCAGACAATATCAAGTTATAGAAGCAATTGCTAAGCTCCAACAAAACGGTTACCACATCAACTAAGTAATTTCGAATGTGCTCGAACGTATCTCAAATGGCCGCAAGCATCGTTTTCCATTACAGTGTAATAACCCAACAGGTTTCAATTGATTTAGGACTATGTACACAGCGATCCATAGACCTTAAATTATAAGTAACGGATGATGATGCTCGGTTCATAAATTATGTCGTTTTCTAAATTCGATATGTATTCAATATAATATCAAATGATATTTCTGTCGTTTTATCTTGTATTTTATGACTTATGTATAAGATAGAGTAGTTAGTTAGTTGTGTTAAAATTAGTAGTAGTATAGTAGTAGCTAGAGCAGAGGATACCTATTATTTAATATTGTAACATTACGTTTTTTACTGCCAATAAAACGAATATAATTTTATTAGTATGCATATTTTAGGTATTATGTGAACAATCTAAATGTATGAAATTTAGATATATAACAACATAAAATAGAGGCGGAATAATAAAGCGTAACCATATCTGTTAAATACTTGCGTATTCATTGTTAAACATTATATGGGGACATCTAAGCCATCATGCCTTCAAGACAAATAGGACACTGCGAAGCAAAGTATTAAATTTATTATAGTCTCCGGTCATATGACCGTGGCTAGTGCGCCGTAGAAAATCGCTAATCCGATTAGACAGAGCCAGTAGCGGCCTGCTTCATTTTATACAACAAATAACGAAATGCTCGCCAGAAACCAGCTATCAGCAATTTAACGTTTCTAATTGATTATTTAATTATTTAATAAACATTTACCGCGTTGTATGCAATGTTTTACGTAATCATCGCTGTTCAACAGCGTGAAATTGTTGATTGCCATTTAATTCGCTGTGTCTATTTCCTCGGTATAATTTAAATTGGACATAAACTTATTTGAATAATTAACGAATTTAGATTTAGAATTAAATTACCATAAGTTAGAATTTGTTTAATGAAATAAAATTTTTGCGAAATTATTAAGTTATATAATAATTAAGTTATGACTGCTTTTTAATTCTTTTTATAATTATTTTTTATAATTATAAAAGTATTATAATTTTCAATGATTACTTTACAAAATTATATTTGACGTTAGATAAATAACAGTTGTGTATTTAGTTTATAGACCTATTCGACCGATAAAGTCGAAAAAAGTATCTGATACAGTATCAGACAAATGGTACCATGTTAACAGATTCAGACTAAAACCTACAAATGTTTGTTTGTCTACTAATGGCTTGGGCTTGTTTCGAATCTCAGATCTTGAACACGTCGTATAATTGAACTCTAAGGAACAATCTAACATTCGACAACATGATTTGAAAATATTAATTTCGTATTGAACCATGTTATATTTGACACTAAAACGATGCTGTCTCATTAACGGAGAGTAGGGGCTCGTTGTGATAAGTTACTGTCGGTCTGTGGCCATAAAATGTAGTATTTGACTGGCGGGCAAACATGGCCCGCTGCGGGAATAACTTACCCACTGCGTTAGGTTAGGAAGCCGCGTATCGCTTTTGCGAAAATGTTTATCTGCCGAAATACCGATTCGAGGTAGCTAATGAGCCATTCCCGCGAGAACAGTCACCGTAAAGTGACAGAAGCCCCCAATTACTTAATCCGCTGCTGTAGGTACGACAGAGGCGTCCCGACGCCCGCCAACGAGTGTTGCCCTCGATTCTCGTTTGCAATGCGCTTTCTCGTTAAGATTCACATTAACATAAAATTGTCCTTGTGAAATTCGGTCGTTTTTTTTAACCAAATCAGGAAATAATTGCGTCGTTTAGATATCAACGTAAATAAATCACCACTCACTCCATTAACACAAACATTAACAATGTGATGCACTTATTTGAATATGTTTTAAAAATACAAAGATCTCGTTCCGTTTTGCATTATAAAAATACTTATGGCGGGTACTGGATGTTTCAAACAACTTACTTAAATTATTAATGACAAATAAAAAGTATTTTTAATCGATCCGATAATCCAAATGGCAGTAATTGTGCATGCCTCGAGATACATATATCAGACTGTCTTACCGAATGCGATGTGGAATACTCGCATTCACGTTTCTCTACCTACGCTTATGAGGTGTCAAGACGTAATCTTATGTTGTTTGAAACCATTCCTACAGCCTTCACGTGGGAGCGGTTTGCTCAGGTCTCGGCAAGAGTAGTTAGAAACTAATTTTACGAGACGTCACGAGTGCGTGTAGCTGTTCTGCAAGCCGTGTGCCGCTCTGTGCCGTCTAATGTTAACCAGATTACGAGTTGCAATGTCTCATCTCTACGCGGGATGAATACGCAGATTCTGAAATGCATTGTTCATGTTCATTGATAAACAGCGACGAGTTGACGGACGTTAAAGATTTAAACTTTGTATTAGAAAAAAAATACTGTTTATAGTATGGTTATAAATATTAAATGTTTATAAATAACAAGATATAATAAATAAAAAACATTTTATTTTACAAAACATTTACAGTGTTAGAAAACCAAATTATGATCACATAATATACGTTCTAAAATTGTTCGAGACAATTTGGACCGTGCCTCGACGGAGACTCTCGTAGCATTATGGCGCGTCGATAGTCTATGTCTGGGGTTAGAACACTTTTCATGCAAGATTCCCATTTTATTACAACAATATTCATTTATTTTTGAGCATACAAACTGCCACGTATATATTTTTTTTATAAAAGAACAAGCTTCGGCCATTGTTTAATATTTCCGAATGTTCTCATATTGATTTTATAAGCAGATATTAAACATTATGAAAGAAAATGTTAATGTTTGGTACGTAATTAAAGAAGTTACAAGCGGGTCAAGTTATAAAGAGATTAAAACAAAAGTTATTACATTAAAATAACGTCGCGGGATTGCAAAATAAGCCGTGAATCGAGCTGTTATTTTGCAAGGATAGTAGTATGACGAAGTAACCTTTAGAGCACTTGAAAGAATAAGGTACCGCGTACAATAAATATCTTGCGGATCCCCAGTTTTGGTTTTCGATTACCGATCTTTAATTTCACGAGACACAAATAAAAAAGATTTATAGAAAAGGATGGAAACGAATTTTTAATTTGTCAAGAGGCTAAGCTGAGAAGGCGTTCTTTCTCTTGAAATTATTAACACATAATAATGTAATTTTATGGTTTCTTTTAATGGAACGTTGGGGTTATCGGAGTGGTCGGGGCCTGAGATACGGCCTCAATAACGCTTGATGTTAATGGACTCGCCCGATGAAGCTGTTTATATGTAGGTATTAGGTGTACCTACATATTACCTACCCTATAAATCCTTTGCCTTAATGTACGTTTACCCATACTATGAATAAAGTAACATTAAGGTACCTATAATATAAAAGGCAGATATCGGAGACTGTTTTTCGATACAATTAATTTTGTTGATTGAAATGTAATGTTCCGTACCTCAACATTGACATGGATTTAGATATTAAAAAATATAATTAAAATAATTTTAAAAAAATATTTTGTAGTCTGAACAGCATAGTCTTATATCTCACATCAGTTATCAATCATGTTAGACAGAAATTGAGGGTTTCAATTTGATATGACACAGTTAACTTTCACATCTCCTGTAGATGGAGCATGACGTAAGGCAAGCCGCGTAACCAGATTTACTCTCGGAGATTTCCATGAGATTTCGAAGGTTTTTCTTTTCGTCGGCTCTTACGACCCTCAAGGGGAGTAAAAATATTCTTACGCTGCTACCACATAACACGAATTACAATTCAATACAAATACAAACTAAAAACGTGATACAATTTTATTATTTTATTTAAGAATCAATTGTTGTCATAGATAATTTGCTTTTTTAAAGAAAATACTCCAACGTGTAATGAAGCCGAGGTACATGTAGGCTCATTAAGAAAAAAATAAAAGGAAGTATTGTTTTTGAAACAAATCACACGAATTTTCATTTACAATTGACATTATAATGTATATTAGAAATAAAAAAATTAGAGACTATAATTTTCCAAGTATTAATACACATACCTTATGTTACGCAACGGTACGCAACTCTGCCCACATTTTATGCGCCCATTGACGATGTATCTAACGCCGCTGAAATATCGTCGTGTTTTGTTGTTCTTTTAACACAACAACCTATAATTCAATACTAGTGTAGCGCACCACACAAATGGATCTTGAAAAGCAACCAGTTATTTTGACAAGCATGCTATCGAAATTGGACGCAACTCCAACTATATTCAAACGATATTCTACTGTTCTCAAACGCAACAAAGACTATTTTCCTACAAAATCCTTAGCGAAAATATAAGTTTCTTTTCTTTAGTTATGCTAGACCTCAATTTTAATTTGGAATGAGCTTTTTATAGAGGACTCTGTAAAGAGAAACGATTTTTCATAAATGATGAGGCGGCACCGATTGTGTATATTGGATAAATATTTTTAAGAAAAACTCCGGGGTCGGAAAAATGTGGGGTGTAATAAATAAAAAGGCAAAGCCACGTCGACACGTGTAACTAATCGTTTGATTATACGTGTCCGTAATGAATTACACCCCCGAAGGAATTAACCAGGTTTTGTATGAGATATTACCGTCTGAACGCTTTAACCGATCCGTGATTTTTTTTCTTTTGTTTATAAATTTGAAAATACTTTTCCTTATGTTAAAGATAATATACATACGAGTATGTACACGCGGCGAGCTCGTTCTGGGTCGGTACCGAACTAATTAAGTAAGGAAGCTCCAGTGTTGAACGCAGGTGCTTTTAATGATTTAATTTTGGCTGAATCGTGCACTTCCAGCATGATATTGGATTTTGATCGTTTAAATAAATCTGGCGATTACCTATTCTGTATGCTATGTAATATGTTGCCGAGTTTCATTTTGTAATATATTTATTAGACATTTATGAATGTCCTATATTCTAGAATGTGCTTATCATAACTTAAAATATAAGTGGTTTCATAATTGCGAAATAATTTAGTAAAATAAAATTGTAGGTATTAAAGTTTAAAAGAAGATTTACGATTGAAACCCGGTTTGAATATCTACACAAGGTTGGAAGGAGCCCGCGCACGCCGGGACCTCCTATAGGCGCAATAACATATAGTAAATTAACTTTCGATTTGCATTTTAATAGCTTTGGAGTCTTAACAAACATATTTCGCTAGAATTTACTCGATTCGGATTGTCAACCGAAGGCAATTGGAAAAACATAAAAATGCTATAAAATCGGATCGTAAAGGAATTGTAATTCCCCTTCATGTATTTTTTAACTCCGCATATTATCGAAAACGAAACGATTTTAATATTAAAGCGAGCACGTTTTGTAATTATTGTTATAAGGATTGTAGTTTTGAAACACGCTAATATTGTTTAAAAACGTATGTAGTTTACTTTATAGCCGATTAAAGTGCCTAGTAGCATATATTTCCACTTATTACGTACGAATGAATGGGTTTTTAAAATTTTCTTTGGCAACGAAAAAAGTTGAGAACGGTTCAAATAGGTAGTGGAATTTCCAAGTCGAGCACGTTATCAAAGTAAAAGATAAAAGTTTTGAGATTTTATATCCGGCGGGCTCGGCTTAAGCAAACTTCGCTCGTAATATTTCCCCTTCGCTAGCGAGAAGGTATTACTGAGAAAAATACCATTTTTTCATAATACAATTTCTAAATAAATAAATACTACGCCACATTTTCAAAAAAAATAAATTTTGTTTTTCAGTATAACACGATACGGTACGATTTAGGCTTGGGAAAAAAAATAAAAAGGTATTATTACATCCATACAAAAGTTTGGTACTTACAGTACACGTTTTGTGCCCATACCTAATACATTTTTGCAGTGTATTGTATTATTTACATAATATACATAAACTCTGTAGGCATATACTACCAAGTATAATATGCAGAAACTAGATGCGATAAATGTTTCGCTCAAAATAGCAGATATACACTACTAACAACACTTAAAAAAAACCAATAGGTAAGTAACAGAATCCACAAATTTAAAAATCTGAATTTAAATTATGCCCCCATTAGCACCGATTTTTAAAGGTAGAATCTTGTTTTTAACGTTATTAAATCATCCTTATCTATAAAAGATCTAGAAAAATAATACCAATTTATACTCAATATAAACCGAATTTTACTACATTTCCAATTCTTTGACCCTAACGACGTCAATCGAAGTAGCTAAGTTAAAGAAATTACACGTGGGTCCTACAACTTCGACATTTCCATTAGTTTGATTAAAGAACATCCGACATATTGGTATTTAACTTTTAACTAGTCGTATACACGTACACGCAATTTCTGTACTAAGTGTGCTTCTGTGTCGGATCTTGGGCAAACATTCTTAAGAGGAATACCAAGCCATAGTCGTTTCTATGCGAATAGCCCAACGTCGTTTTCTCCTTGACCGTATTTGGATTTGCGTCGAATGGTACGTAGTGACGGAGTATCGATTATTAGTGAGGCCAAAGCCGATACAACCGCTTCTATTTACACTGTTTACCTATTTATACCGGAGTTATCTAACTCCGTACCTGCGCTCTTTCGTGTCTGCCCTCGATTCATTCACCTACCAATAAAATATGTAGGTATTTTTATAAATAGAACATTTAGGCGCTCGTCATCTCGTATGTAGGAGGCTGGGAGTACGAAGTAGGTAATTGGAGCTCATGATAGATATTATTATTTTCTTGTTGTATCTTCGGTCTGTTAGCTGACCAATTGCGATTTTCTCACTAGGTACGTAATAGTTTGTAAGCTAGTCTCCATCATTGTGCCTTGTTCAGATTCGTTATACATACGGGTACCTACTTATTTTTCACGAGTTTTCTTTTGCAAACTTTTCATAATCATTGTACTATTTACTTATTTATGTAAATTATATTATAGAATATTAAATTATATTTCGACGTCAAAGCATGTTTTTTTAAATACATATAAAGGGTCCATTATTGCAATTACCGATTTTTCAATTATATCACGGTCCATTATAATTTGATTATGAGTCGATTGTTATAAAATTTATTTGAGTTATAAATTCAAAAAATTGTTTTGAGTTTGGATATGTCTTATCTTATTGGGATATAATATAATAATTAACCTACGTACAGGCAAATTTTCATGTTAATTTTTAATACCAATAAGTTGTAATGAGTCTGCTTTAAGTGTGTTTTAAAGCAATTAATACATGTACCTAGTATTTTTATACATCTTTGTAATAATGATTACAATTTTTTACACTCTTAGTGATCAACAATCGAACTATATAATGTGTGATGCAATTACTAATTTTAAGTAGGTACTGAATATCTATGACATAAAAATTATAAAATGCTATAAATATTTTTTAGAACCTAGCGGCGGCTTTTGCAACTGCTTGAATGGGCTGGCTTGACAGAGGGTAGTATTACGACCTTGCATAATACTACTGGGGTAAAAAGGGGCAACTTGGGCTTCTGAGTTCGGTGACTGAAGTAACCGAAGTAACTTCCTTCCTTCGCCAAACATCCTTAATGGTCTACAACGCACCTGCAGCTTCATTAGTATTGGAGATGTACGTGGGCTTCGGTAATCACTCACCATCAGCTGAATCACTTGCTGGTTTATATGTATTGTCAAAGTATTTTAAAAGCAATCCCTAAGTTTTTTATAAAACACAACACAACGGAAGACGCTCTTTGGTTACAATACTACATGATTTTATAACAAAATTCCTTAGACATATAACTATGAAAACTATTAAACACAGGTATCGGCCTATGGTCTACGTTTGGCCAAATCAATTATTTAATGTCTCAGAAATCAGCAACTTTAATGACGTCTTTACCAGGTGATAACTGCCTCACCACATTGACGATTTTACTGACCATAAACAGAAGCAGTTAGCTCATCTTTCTTTTTAACGAGCGAAGAGAATTGTTTATTGTACAAAAAAGTGTCAAGTCGTCCGCATTAGGACCGCAGATTTAACGGCTAGAAATATTTATGGTTATGGCAAAATCACTTGGAAAGCTACCTAAACAGGGTAATGATTTGCCTTTTTCCTTTAGTATTAACTTTTTAAGCATTGTTTAATTTATAATAGATAATAGACATTTTTGTGTGGTATCGCCGCTTGCTCTTCCACGTGTACATTTTACACGTAGTAAAGCCAAGCGGCGGCTTTTGATGCTGCTCGAATGGGCCGGCTCGACCGGGCTGGCACCACGATATTGCAGAATACCGGCGTGAAGTAGAGGCAGCTTGTGCTTCTGCGTTCCGTTTGGTGAGTGAGGCAACCAGAGGCCCTCTTCCCTTACCCATCCCCTCCTCATCCTCCCTCCCATTTCCCAGATACTTTAAGAGCCGGCAATGCACCTGCAGTACCTCTGGTGTTGTAAATGCACATAGGCGACTGTAAACACTTATCGTCAGGTGAACCGCTTGCTTTTTTTCTGCCTTTACCATAAAAAAAAACCTTTTTTCACGTGGATGTCGTAAGAGGTGATTAAGGTATAAGCCTTGAAAATCTCAAGGCAATCTCCTGAACCTAGGCCAATGATGAGCCTCACTAACCGTCACGTTCTCCGGGACTGGTAGCAAATGGCTTGCGGAGAGCTCATTTGGCTACCCTGATTTGCGCCAAATGGAAATCCATAATCTCTGCCTACCTTTACATGGGGCAGACGCAAATGCTTATATAATTTACATAATGATTGAGATCATGTTTTAAATAACAACCTCAATATCAAAACAGCAATCAGTTGGTTATTGACCTGTAGGTCTTGATCTCGGCGCGACGAAAGTGTTTTAAATCAGTGCCCCAAATCAGCCAGATTGATCTAATAAGACATAATTCGCAGACTCAGGTCAACGTATCCCAATTCGAGAGATAAAAGGTGACTTTTCTGAAGGTTGTCTGTCCGCCTCGATATCTACATACTCATATGTGGTGTGCATAGAGTACAGCCTATTGTACGGACGCGTTTCACATTTGATTTGTAAAGCATATTTATAAGTATTTATTATTTGCGTTTACGTACGCTTAGGGCGAACCTAAAGTAGAATTACGCAACGCCCCGTATATTATCGTAGTCGATCGTAAAATACTTGAGTTACCGACTCCATCGACATTTAGTGTTGAACAATCGTAGCGTGTGAGTCAGTCGGCGCCCGAAGACGGACGAACTACGCCTACAACGAACGTACCCTTACCATGTGTTACTCAATAAATACCGAATGGATACCCACGCATACGTCGCCTAGTGGGACTCTATTGAATATCATTCGTAGTCAGTGAATTAATGGTGAACGCAGAACGTTTTCTTAGAAGCACGCGGAAGGATCATAATAGAATTCTGATTAGAGGTGTTTTATTCTGTTCTAGGTGGGTTCCGTTGAAACACAACAATGTCGGGCCCCCGGCAGATGGAATTGTCTCGTGAAAATCGTTCCCTTCGCCCGTAATTAGATTTTAATATATTCGCTTCATCCGTTCCTTGTATTGCGCGGATTTAAACACGTTGAATATTAAAGTATCCTTGCAAGGTTTTCTTTCGCACACGAGACGATGTTCGGAGATTCTAATTAACTAGTAGCGTATTAATTTATAGTCGATTTCACTGCTGTGGTTAATGAATTCACAGTTCACATCCGAAAGATTTAATTTAAAAAACAATATATTCATTAATTATCATCTGGGAGCTTTCCAGAGAAATTTTAGTAATCATTGGGAACAGTAAATGTTTCACGACTCCCCGGTGTAGTTATTCTGTAATATTTAAATTTCCGGTATATTTAAAACTAATGAATAATTTATTATTTTAATCTTTGTTCGGAGTCAAATATCATAAATCTCATAATCACCAAAACTAAAAAAATATATCTTATTACTTTAGGTACCTAAATTACGTCATAGCTAATAGATTATTGATCATCTAATGTAACTATGATTCTTTAATAAACGTCATAATTAAGTGGCTACAATAGTGAGGGCAAACTACCCGCCTTCGAAATAATTAAAAAGCAATAAAGCCAAATTCCCACCATAATTGTCGTGTAAACTCCTTATGGGCATCTACTATAAGATGATAAACACGCCTCTTGTGTCGAACGTAAAAATAAACTTTTGTTACCATTTTATGACAACAATTACGACCAATAAAACGTGTAGCGATTATTTGACGTCGAGATTCTTGTGGCCGTTCTGTCATCAGGCCGTGCTGTGGCTTCTGACTCACGTACCATTCACAAAAAAACCTAACCAACCACACACTTCGAAGTAAATTGGGCTTTATTTTGATATATAAAACGTTCATATATTATTGCTACTAGTAACATTGATGATATATTTATGGGCATGGTGGAAAAAGATTGATCGGGATCAGCGGGCCTTGACTTTGTCTGCGAGTATTTTTAATTCACAAGTCGTTCTTTTCGGTCGTTTAACGACTTTTATTTTTAAGGCGCTATTGAAGGATTTATTTTAAAACAAGCTACAATACATTAGTGTAACAATAAATTAAAAATAATAAATAAATAAATAGCAAATAACAAAAAAAAAATATTTATATTGGATTGAAGCAATGTGTAGTTGGTAAACTGTAAAGCTGATATTCTGTCGGTGCCACTGGCAAAATTCTTGATCTATATAATTTGTAGTGTATGGTTAACCACCACCTTACTTATAATAACATTATATTTCTTACCTGATTTCTGAAATCTGATGTATTACATTCGATAAAATAAAATGAAAAAAATATTAGTGTAATTTTTTTTAAGTTAAATTACAATGGAGTTATTATTTAAGTTTTTTATAAGTAGATTGTTGCTTATTTATACAGTGGATAATGTTTATTTTGAATTTTTGGATAATGTTGACATTGAAGAAAGTTCATCTTTATGTAAGGACGTGATGGTTTCGATCCTACCGCATATATCACAATAACAGACTTCTGTATTTAAGTATGGATTTACTGCGTGCTCAGCGCCAACGGCATCATCTCCATAAAGGTTTTCTTTTTAGCTGCGTGGAAGTAAATTCTTACATAAGTATATGAAAACTCATATTAATGAAAGTAGAAAAGTGTCGTACTTTTTATAGTGTTTGCTTCAATAGAAAGTGTTTTTTACGATATAATCCAGTTATCCTGTAGGTACATTAAAACGTAAAACTTTTACGTTAAACTACGGATTTTATCGCTTTTAATTATGTTTCTTATATTCCCGTTTTCGATTGCTTTACAGCAACTGTGGTCACTGAGGGACTGAGGTGTTAGACCGCTAGATGTCATATTCAGCTTTCATTTATTAATTTTTGGTCTTGTGAGCACATTCTGCGTAGACCGCGTAAATACAAGAAATATAGAAGGTAAAACTATATAAAAGAAAATCAGACATGGCTGAGTTTATCCTTCTTTTAGTTTCAGAATGAAGTTAATTTTGAGAATAGGAATAGAATATATTCAATATTAGGTTTAATTTGCGTAAAGATGTAACAGTGAGGTGCGTAACACATTTGCGGTAGTAACATAACAATATCTGCCACCCCTAAGTCACACCAAGCAAAACCGGCGACGAGACTCGTCACCCGATCTAGGCGGCAAGTGGGTTGCGGATTCCCTGTTTGGCAGTTGTGCTGAATGGAAATCCGAAGATAATCTCTGTCTAACCCTGTAGGTGCTAGAAATTATAACTTTAAATATCTATATATATAAATATATATTTATATATGTACATATATATATAAAACACATAAGGATCTCTTGCACAACTATGAAAACACAAAAATGTTTATGCAACAACATAGAATATCAAAAGAAAATTTCAAAAAGCGGATCGCGTTTATTTCACATTATTGTATAAGTACCCTTTTAGAGTGAAGTATATTTTTGTTAACATAATTTTGGCAGTCGAGACGTTCTTTAAATAAATCCTAAAAAAAAAAAAATTGTCTTGCAACAAACCAGCATATCATGCTCCAAGGGTGTCTCCTTTTCTATTACACTATTTGAAAACCGGATTATTTAGTTTTTAAAAATACTTTATCAAATGAAACCACTGGCTACAGAAATCATGTTAACGTCGTTATTTATCGAACTTACTGGGCACATGCTTAAGCAGGTGTATACACTATCGTAAATAGCAATTCAAAACGAATCGTTGGTGAGTAAGGTTCTTTATACAGAACTTACATCTGTTATCTTTTCATCAGTAAAGTTGCTATCAAGGGAACATCACTACTGTTTTGTATAATTATTGGTCGTAATGTAGAAGGTGGGCCATGAAATTAGACTCTTCTTTATAAGATTAGTTTAATAACACATTATTTTCATTTATTTATAACGTTTAGTACTTTGTCATTATAATTTATTTTTGCCTCTGCTCTCCTATCCCTATCGAATTGCGTAGCCTGAGTGTACGGATTGATCTATATAGAATATTGTGTATGGGTAAGAGTATATGTATTCTTTGCCGAAATCTCGAATAAAAATCGAGTTTCCTTACTATTTTTTCGAGTGTCAAACATAGCTTATAACCATTAAGAGTCATATAGCTTTCAAACAGGGAAAGATTTTTTAACCGGTCCCGTAGTTCCGCACACATACACATAAATCACATCACATATAACACTTTCTAACACATATTAGATAATGCCATGATGGCCGTAGTAGTGTTGTCGTAATTGTCAATGTAAAATTCAGTCATTTTCTTAGTCATCCTAAATTGTGACGACATCAAAGTGATGAAAAGTAAAAAACATGTATTTTGCCAAATAGGCACATGCTTCGATAATCAAGGTGTAAATGGACAGACAAATGTTGAACACAGCAACAGCTATAGATTTTCCGGCGTAGTTTAGTCTACATTACGTTATATATATTTGTTTATTTTACATATTTTAATCTTGAACCCGTGATGTTATCTAAATCTCAGGCGCTCCTACACTACGTTGGTGGCATCAACCATCAACCTGCTACATTTAGGCTTCACCTGAAAATGCAACTTATTAGATAAAATAGATGGGTCGAGGTAAGGTTTGTGTTGCTCTTATCAGCGTAGCCGATCACCCTTAGTACAAGAGACAAAATAAACGGTAACAAAGGTGCCATTTTCTTAATATTATTACTAAAATTGGACAATGCGAAGAATGGACTAGCAGAAACATTTCGAACCAAAGTAATTAAGTTATTTCATCATGTATTATATATTCACGCATTTTACTCATTGAGGTAAGCAGAGATAGCGGATTTTCATTTGGCACGAAAAGCCAGAAAGGGCTTCCAAAAACCGTGACGATTGGCGAGTCGCGTCGCTGGGTTTATTCAATGAATTACAAATTATTTAAGTGATGCAAATCGTAGTAGAATTATGAATTAAAATGTGGTTAGCTTTTACAATAACTGTATCATATATGGTATACGGTAATGTTTCGCAATTTTTTTTTTATTTTAATAATACTTATACAATTAGTATTTCCTTTGTTTAAGAGGTTTGCTGCGTACTTCCTCAATCATACTTATCATTTTCTGTTTATCAAACGTTGTTTTTAATTTACGGTACTTAAACTGTAACTGAAAATATATTACCTTTATTGAAATGTTATATTTTAAGAAAATATGCTGCTTTAACAACTCTACTCTGTTCCAAACTGAATGTTTCGTACATATAGTTCTTAATCTATTCCATCTATTCCAAATACTTGCGAAATCATAAACGCGATGACACCACGCCTTCACCAGAATGCACGATGTGACGCTAACCATGCAGCGATGACAGCACAGGAAGCAACGTCTGGTGCAGTCAATTTGTATCTACGTCTGGCCGGGTTTGATATGCAGCCCACGACAAGCCCGATGCTGCACTAGAGATTTGCACTTTAAAGAGTAAATCAACCTTAAAACTTAAACTATGATTATTTTAATAGTATGGTGTAAAACCTTGAGTTGTTTACTCCTTCTTTCGCATTTTCTTTAATAAATAATATAGTGCATATATTTATAAATTTTAAAGTCATTGCCCTTAAGAACATGTGGACGTGTTTTATTTTTGTGTTGGCACTCGTTTGATATTCAAATCTTAATTAAAAGAAAATGATTAAAGAGATAGGCCAACTGCGGGTCGATACGTTACATGTGATTTTCATTTTAATTGCTTAGCTATTTATAAGATTATATCGAAAGAAATATTATCTTTAAATGTTGACTTTCCTAAAAGCCCTGAATGATAAATACATTAAGATACTAAATTGTAGGATGATACAGACATTTTAAAATTATCTTAGTAACCCTTAAGAACGCTAATTAAGGCGAAGTTCACATTTTATACGCGTTCAAGATAGCAGGGGTAATTAACTGAAATTTTATTCGCAGCGCTCGAGCCTGCCGATAAAGTTTTTTGAGTCGTACCTAACCCGGTGCTATCTCGAGGAACTGCAACTAATTTTCCAACCTTACACTACAACATATTCGGTCCGCGCACCCCTTTATTTCCAACTAAGCAAATTTTAGACCTTACGTTTATCTATATATTAGACGCATTACATCCAATAGTTATGGATAAGACAAAATAAACAGATGATGTAGCCACTTCATCGAATAATAGGCCGATCTTTCTTTGATGTTTAGCCCAAGCTGATCACTTATCGAATTTTGGTCACGTATTACCTAAATTATATCCTTAACTTAACCGTCTATAAATAGTCCTCTGCAGGACATAGGCCTTTCCCATAAGGAGGATTTGCCATAATCTCCACACTCTTTCGAATTGGCGATCACATCGCGCACCTTACACGCTGCTGCCCATAATTGATCTGCTTAATTTTAGTCCTGTATTTTTTAAGACTGTTACCCCCCATCTGTCGGTAGCTATTGCGATTTTCAATGCTTTTCCTTCAGTCAACTTATACGACACCTGCGGGAAGTAAAGGGAAGGCAGATTCTTACGCCGACACCACACGGCAACTTAAGTTTCGAGTATTTACTACCTAATACGAATTGAAGCTGAAATTAGATCATAATATCATGGTTCCCATGGGTATAAGAATTGCCGTATCACACAAAATAAAAGGACATTAAATACTAAAGTGTCTAAGAAGATATGAGTCGTCCAATAAATAGAATAATTAATGGATATGTGTATGCTTATCAATAGACTACGTCTTCATTCGATAGGCGTCGGCTTTTTCCTGACTTATTCATAAAGAAATATTTTGAATAAATAAAAGCACCACGAGAGATCAATGGACGGTTTTTTTTCGTTTTAGGTAAAAAGCTTTGATCGGATCGTAAAACTTTGCAATTTATTTAGTAAGTATGTTCTAGTTTTACACAAGGATTTTGAAAGACCTACTACATATTATATAAGCGTAACAAAGATTTTTTTTTTGCCAAAATATTACTAACCATTAAGAAGATAGTTTTGTAACGAATGTATATATCAAATAAACTATTTATAATACTATCAGTTTGTTTATGCGCAAATTGATAAACTGTAACAGAAATATGACAATAATATATCAGTAACAACTATATATAATAGACAGTTATGTACATAACTGAATATAGGTACCTACATATTATTTTAAGCGATGTAATGTTCGGAGCGTTTCATAAGCAGAGGGTCGGGCCGTGTACCTTACAAGTGCCGAGGCATAACTTTATTTTGAGATTAACATAATTACGGGCCATTCCTCTGTAGATTTAGGGTTGAGTACCCAGTTCTCACGTCTGTTGTTTGCTGGCGAAAAGTCAATTTACTAATTACGCAATGTCTTCTGAAGCAGGCACTAATTTACTTACGTAGAAGTGTAATAATAACTTACATAAGTAGGTAAGGTAGGACACATTTATGTAAAGAAAATTTGTTTTTCAAAATGTTACTTCTGAATCTTTTGATCAATTAATCAATTACATTTTCAGGCCGTAGTAACTACCAATTAGCAGCATACCCTAGAACTCTGGTTTTACATTATTGAATTATTACGTCAATGATTTGGCTTTGATCTCTGAGTGCGGCAACACGAAAATTGCTAATTGTCATAGAAATAAATATTTCTATGACAATTAGCATCTATGGGTGATGTTATATCGTACAAAAAGGCAACAGAGCAGAAAAACAGCGTGTAAATATATTTACTATTACTATGAGAATTATGTATTGATATGCGTAATAATAAAATTATTTTATTGATTTCACATGATAAAAAACCCTTTGAACCTAATATCGAATTGTAAATGTATGTATCCATAGGCTTTTTGATCCATAGTAACAACTCTGTTCATTTGACATCAACAATACCACAACCTACATTGTTTAAAAAAAAAATTACGCGTAGTGGTACTTAAAGCGTAGTTGCACGATCATGTTAGCTTAGAAGTTGTATGAATATTTAAGAATAACCAAAAAAGGCGCGTGCACAAGGCGTGGATAGCATTTTCAAAGGTGTTATCTTATACATTTATCAAAAGCGGTGTAGCGATATGTCTGATGCAAAAGTAACATAAAATTATGTCGAGCGATAATGACCTATAAACATAGAAAAGTAATGTAGGTATCTTGTAGTAAAGGATGAGAAAATATGGTACTGAAAACACAATTTCACTAGACAATTACAAAATAACTGGCAGCGAACACCGTCTACATTGAGTTATGTTAGTCAAGATATTTGCTATAAAGAATTCTAGATTCCAACACAAATGAAGTTCGTTAAAATTGCTGAAGAAATGCTAGATTTTTAATTTACATAATCAATATATCAATTATAAACAAGCTATAATCTAATAATTACAATTGTCGTATAGGTCTATTGCTCGTGACACGGTACCAAGTACCCTAACTGCATTTTCAGGTTGAATGGTTAACCACTGAGTGACAAAAGTCATTCATTTATTTTGTAAGGACTTCAAATATTAAATTAATAAAAAGTTAAGTCGCGTAGCCTATTTTTGCATTTTTAAAGCTTCGTATCGAGTGGACGTCTAAAACATCTGATCTGTAAGGTATGAGGTGGGTGGGAAGATATTTTACAACTCACTTTTTAGTTTCATCCAATTATCTTTAGTACAGACTGAATAAAACTTTCTACATTAGAGTCTACGTCGGATGATTACTTTGCTATCTAAGGAGAACTAGCGTAACCGAGTTGTAATTACTTAGTATAATGCTTATACCAATATGGAGTGAAGAGAATGTACACTTTCTTGTGAAGGAAAAAAAGTTTATAAGGTAATAAACGGAAAATTTAAGCGTTGAATTTTAAATATCAAAACAAATCATCATTTTAAGAAAAACATATTTCATTTTCTCTGACATTGAAAACAAAAAAAAATATAAAATGTAACAATAAATAAATATTTTATATTGTTTTATTTGGAATGTAAGTAATCTGTTAAAAATAAGGAAAGATTACTACTTTTTCATCGGTGGACACCCATTACGAAACGGTAGCAGATTAAATTGACAAACGAAATTTGAATTTCTAAGGTCAAATAAATTTTTTTCATTTCATTATAGATTAGACGACTTTTCAATCTTTTCTTACTTAAAAATTATGATAGCAAACTGAAGCAGAGTACTTTTGTTATAGAATTGAATATTATACATTATAAATTTGAAGAAAATTCATCCCAACTTTCAATGTACGAATTATGCACCATTTACATAATCCTACGGAATTATAGAAAAAAGGAATGCGAACCCTCTTTGGAACGAAAGAATGGCAGGCATCAGGTGTCTCCAACTGATCCGTTAGAATGATATTATCTCGAACATATTTCCCAAGATGGGGTCGTACACGGAACTGTCACTCCCCACTCTGAATAAATTACACCTACATAGATTTTTTCCCGTATCCAAAATACAGAGATGTACAAATTGTAGACGAAGCGTTGTTTACATTTAGATAGGTATGGAACATAAGTACATAAAATGCAAGAGACTCGGCGCGCTCGTGTACAAGCGTAATATTAACATTTTAAAGTCGAGGTACCTACATATATTTTACTGTGAATGTATGGAACTGCTGAAGACAATGTCTATTGTATTCATGTCGGTCTTTAAACGTGATCTATTTCGCATTTTATAGCGTTAAAACCTCACGTGCGATGCTTTAAAAATAAATTGTTTAAACGATGTTTGTCTTTTAAAAAATATTTCCTATGCTAAACATTTGTTAAACCATATCATTCGCAATATTAATCTCCTGCCCGAAAATTTATTTAGTGAAATTGTGCAATGTTACTACAAATGTACTACTGTCAGCGCGACTCCGCTGAGGCTGTCATACGTTTCACTTCGCAAAATAAATGGAATATAATTTAGCTGCAGCGACGAAAGTTGCTTTTTTTCTATTCAATTTCTATATGACCTTTCGTCCGGGCCTTTGACCGAGTATCGAACCGAAAACCAACGTCTAGACAGCTTAATGCCGACGCACACTTGACGGTTGATAACCAGCGAAAGATTCCTATTTAGATGCATTAAACAAATAGAAACGTGATTTTTAGATGTGCTAAATGCAACTGACAAAACAGGTAGTGACAAAGAACTTTATTTGTTTTATGCCATTTCTTTTGAGAGCATTATTGGTTTTAAAATTAAACTTTACTGTGGATTTTTTAGAATGTATATTGATAGCCATAAAGCTATATTTATATTATAATTATGTATATCTTTTTCAATGTAAACGTTTTAAAGATTTTTTTTTATGTTTTAAATTATGGTTCAATTTGTAAACACATATCTCGAGTGTAGCTCGACTGGTAAACCAACCCTCGTGTGCAGAGGCCATGCATTTTACTCACCATTCGAGCCTTTATTTTACGACTTACTATCTACGCGAGATACGCCTAAATGTGTTATGTAATATGTCTAAATTGTTTTGAACAAATATTACGGCGCGTCGAAAGAAGGGTTGGCTAAGCAACGTGTTAAATTTCCAATGTCTTACGTGTCTGCTGCGTCATTCGTTTATTCTACAATTTTAGACAGAAACTGTTAAAAGATAAAAGCCAAAAGGGATAGAATCTAAAATAATAAATTATTCATTCCACATGATAGCCAGTTTTGGTTAATTTGTGTATAAAATGCTGTGCCGTTCCTATTTACAATTTACTTTTTTACAATAAAATCCCAGCAAGTGCGCAAAGTCTTCCTATCAATAGCTTTAAAAAATTTAACGTTTTCTAATATTTACGCGAAACTACACATTTGAAATGAAACCATTATTTACGTATTTTATCGCGTTTAATTATGTTTTTATATTGCTGACGTTCCGTCTGCTTTACAGCAGCCGTGGTCACGAGGGGACCGAAGTGTTAGATGCCCAGATATCATAGTTAACTCAGGCTGAAATTGCTATTAAATTTTTTAGTAGTAGTTTGGGTATCGAACCCCGATCAGTCGCGTACTATGAAATTAAAACGATTCCTTTCTTGGGTATCTAAAGAGGAAACTAAAGAAAAAAAGTCTTGAAAGTCTCGTGTCTATCTCCGAGAGTAATACCCGCGGCAAGGTCGCCACCTGACACGTATCTCTCGAAGTGGCAAAGAAGTGGATTGCGGAGGCCCGTCTGCAATCGGTTATCTATATTTTTTTTAAAAAATCCCAGAGGTTACTGCTAGTATATCTATGCCTTTTTTCGAAAAATGTAGTAGATTTTGACGTAATAGTTTAAATAAAATTGGGTAGAGAAGTTTTGACATTGACTTTATAGAAAACAATTATCATTTGAAATTTCATGCTTAGGTGGAATTTATAAAACACAGTACATCAGGTATTTTAAACAATTAGTAAGTTATTCTACGCTTGTGTCATATTATTCAAATAAAGTGATTAAAGCAACTACATTTATCATGTGAAGCGCGTTTTTTAACACGAAAATATGTTAAAGAATATTAAACCGATAACCAGATTAATGCATTTAATGGGTATTAATTAAAAATAAAAACGAGAGCCGCCCGAAAAGCCCATTTCTTTATTAAAACTCCTGCGAGAAGTTATATTGCCTGAAGTATCTGAAGGGCAGGTAGGTTGTGGAATATCGCTTAATCGAGCCAAGAGGTCGGAAGAACGACATTAATCGGAGGCTTTACGAGTGAGCCCTCTTCGGACGTCAACTTCTCAGAGTTACTCTGTACCTACACAGTAAAAATGAAGATAAAGCTATCTTACTTGACTAATAAAATTAATATTTTATTGTCGTTTGAGCTTTTGTTTACGTAATTATGTATGTGATTAATGGTTATTTTTTTTCACTTTACGTATTGCAGGTATACGAGAAAAATAATTTTATTTATATCCATAAATGAATATATTATATTACTGCCACATTTTGCATTTCTTAACAATGTTACTGAGGTTTAGGTTACATAGAATAAATATATTTATTTATGTTATTTTGACCTTACCGGAAAATGTAGTAAGTCCTATTATGTAGAAATTTCTAGTACTTATTAATACACGGATAACTAAGGAATCGAAGGAGTTCGCCAGAACTGGAAATATAAATTTAAAGATGGCTGCCATTCTTGGGCTTCGCCCTTCCCCCGCCTCGACCCGTGCCCCGACGCAGCCTAAAATATTATGCACCCAAAAACCATTGTCTGTTGTCATGACAACCGGCCGCTCGATAGCGGGCCCTCGCAGCCACACAATGAACACTATAGTTTTCTCGCTTACTCTTTAACTAGGCAGATGCTGGATCCGGATATGGATGATCTCTCACTTTTCTCGGACATCGATGGCTGATTGCCAGCTATGTAAGGACAGCAGAAACGTTCTGTGTCGTTGAAATCGGCATAAATCTTGTAAGAAAGGTTTTATCGTATAAGAAATATACATGCTCTCATAATTGCTAACTTTAATAAAATTTAACTAAGGTCATTATAATAAAGTCAAAACAGTTTTTTTCTTTATATAAACATTATTTTCAAATACAGTAATTTGTAGAACAGTTAATTAAACTGTTAAACAGTTATTATAACAACAACAATTTTTTTAAATAGAAATATTAGTGAACTGAAAATTTAAAAACTTACAAAAGTACGCCAAATAAATAGGTCGTTATAAAGTGTTGCGTATTCAGGACCAATCAGTATTACTTAATCTTCTTCTAGACATAATCTTTGAATAGATTTTAAAATCACTATTTCTGTGCACTGCTGTTATATAATTTTACCAAAGTTGTTTAAAAAGTAGTAATATACAATTATTTCTTTAAGTTCTTCATGGACAAGTTCCCTTCAAAAGCTACTGAACAAATGAACTAAGATTACCAATATCAAATAGAAATTAGAAAGGCATTTTTAAAGCCACCGATTGGTCCTTCGCACAAAAATAGATTCTTTTGAACTTACCTAACTTTCTCTTTTTTGTTATAATTCCATTTCTTCCTGGACACCTCGAACCCGGAAAGGTTTTCAAAAACTTTCTCCGATAAAACAATAGCATGTTGTATCTACCCTTTTGCAAACTGGGTTTTTTTATTGTTTATTAAGTTCTTATTCTCTATTGCATGGTTTACTAATTTACCTAATCATCAATATACCTATTAAAATTACGACATATTTTTTATTTAAGAAATGCATTAGTAATTATTAATAATTTTTAGATTTAAATGCTGGATTCATTTTAAAGCATAGCTTTGTTCTATAACAATTTATGAAATTCTTTATGTCATTTTAAATGTACGTTTTTAATTAATGATTTATTGTATTTACGCGAATACAACACATTTGAGTGATACTATTATTTACGCGCTAACTACTATGATTTATCCGTAATTTGTAAATAATCGATATATTCATTTCAGATGTACATTTTAACATTTAAAATATTTTAAAGTACACAATAAATATAATCAACATATAATTAGGAAGCAGCTTTACTTAATCGTGTAGGTAAATATATAATATTATATTTACATAATACAACATAAAATACATACAATACCTACTAATGTATGGGGGTGTGGAACTAAAAAAAGCTCGTAATTTAATTTCGCGTAAAAATTTTTAAATTAAAAAAAAGTTGTATGAGACCACTTTTGTATTTTAGTTACAAGCTGTCTAAAAGTTTGTACATAACAAAGTAGCTACCTATTATTAAAGTAGGTATTGTAAAGGACATGTAATATCGGGCAAATAATACAAGCTAATTTTGAAAATGTAAACTGTTTATTCTCTCTTTTTGTATAACACAAAAAATAAAATTACAAAATTTCAAACATTTTAAAATAATTGCAAGTACCCACCCCACCACCTTCCAGCTCATACGTAAGTTGCAAAAAGTTCAACTATACATTACTAGATGGCGTTATTATCAAAAGGTGTTGACAGGATTAAGTTCAAGTTATTATTTAAGCTTGATTTTTGTTCAGTCTAATATTGTAACTTTATTAATATTTAAAGGATAATTGGAAGTTCCAAAATACTTACATAGATTTTCGTAAGCATGAATTCTTAGTTGAATCTAAGAATGAAAGTACCTAAGTCCTGCAACTTAGGTACTTAATGTTTAATTTTCTTTATAAACGTTATATTTTGACATTCCGATCACCTTCTTACGACCTTGCCAATGGACGCTAACTATTTATGAGTCGTACTCACTATCAATCGCAAAAGCTGAAAAACCTGTTTTACATGACCGACAAGCAATCGTAGTCGTAAAAAGTTATCGACACCGCTCAGGAAGCGATGTTGGCGCCAGGTTCAGGCAGACACGATGGTCTTTTGTGCAACCTTAATTATTTTTAATGTATATTTTTGTTTTGGAAAAAATAGCTACGGAAATGTTTTCTTGTATACAAGCAAGCGGTTGACTATTAATGCTTTTAATAGACCGCGTTAGTTTATTTAAATTTACTTCACAACTATGCTTTGGGTTAAATTTTAAGGACATGCTGTTACAACAATGATGATGATGAAAAGGGTGTCACGATTTATATATAATAAACGCTTTCCGTTTAATTATTACCATCAACAATATATATAAATAAGGAAAATTAAATATAACTTGAAGAAAATAATATTGCTGGCTTGAAACAGTAGGTATGATTTAGCAGATTTTTTCATGTTTAAGATATAATTTTTGTTGCATTTTATAGTTACAAAAACAAGCAAAGGTTTTTTCATGGGACGTTATATTGTACCTATTTAAATTTGTTAACATATTTTATATTATTGTCTGTAAAGCGGCCCAGGCAAATCAAATTTAAAAAAAATAATTTGTCTTTGTTTATTTTAGTCTTTAGAATTTTTATAATTAAGCCAAATAATCTGTTGTTTGAAATACTCAAAAATTTCAATCTTGAATTCGAATGAAAAAGCTATAGATTTGAACCCTAAGTATCTTTTGAATCATCATCAACGAAAAGGTTCTGCATTATTATATTTTCATATTCAATTGTTCACGAACACAGCCACGCACAGTTATTAATTTATTGTGCAAATTAATAAGGAATATGCAGCTGCATTATAAATTGCCAAGTGTACGTAAAGATAATGGAATAACCTTTAGCATTGTTCTTAAGTAAACCTGTTTAATTGTGCTTCTGTCGAATAATTGGATTTGTTATATGTATAGACTAAACGTTAATTAGGTGCTAAGATAATTGTGTGGTAAAATTAAGGAAAAGGACAACGAAAAATGTTTGTGTTTACGTAAATGTGCTGTTTTAATGTTGTTGGGTTTCGTGTAACTTTGTAGGGCAATCGTTTTGAAACAAGTGTTTTGCGCACTGTTGCTAATAAAACATTTTTTGAGTAAATTTTTTCTTTATTTAAAAAAATACATATTACAAATGTTCACATACATATAATTTAGGTATATCTCATTACTAATTATAGCTATTATTCTAATGCAATGCTTTTATCAGTAGTTACACAAAGTATTATTGTAGACAATAACAGCACAAAATTGGTAATTAAAATTGGAGAGTTTTATATAAATTCAAAATGTATGCTATGCATGTATGTTACATTTTATTAAATAATATCTACTGTTAAAAAGAGATAAACTTAATAATAAGCAATTATCTTTTAGAAAAATGGTATACATGATACCATATTCAAATTATTCAAAGCCTTAACTTCTTTAAAGCAAAATGCATTTTAAAATTTATTGTCTTATATAATTGCACCAGAAATTATAAGTACATGTTAAACTATTAAAATTAAAATGGTCTGTAAATTATGTCATTTAATTTCACAGTAAGAAAATATTTACAACTAGCAAAAAGTATTTTTAAGAAGTGTTAAGAAGGTGTCTTCATGGTGATCGCAGACGAGTGTCATCTTCTGTTACGTATACTGAAGGTATACCGGAAAGAATGAAGCACTCAGGATACATTCAGTATACGTACAGAAGGCGACGCGTAATCTTCTCTTCAGTCTTCTAGAAGATCTACCTGGGACCTGGAAATGGTTATTCTTAATGGCCCTAAAATATACATGGACAAAACATATTTTATATTCTACATTTTTGGAAACAATATTGCAACCAACAAGTCACAAGGTTCACACATTCATCCCTTTTTACATAGATGAAAATATCTTAGAAGATAAGCGCTATAAACTAGCACGGCGTCCTCGTGAAGTCTCTCCGGGATCTCCATCTATAAAATAAAGCATCCGATTTACAACACGCCAGGGTCTTCAAAGCGAAAGGGGCACACTGATATGTCGTATCCCCTCCGCCTACACTGGCATGGCAAAAACATTAGACTTAAATAGTAAATAAACACAAGAAAATAGTTTTGAAAGATTTAAAAGCAGTTTTAAAACTACACCTCTACAATGGTCGCCTATTGTTAATCCCAACACCAATGGCCGGTCGCGAAACGTGCAAAAAGACAGGATTGGTTTGCAAAATTATATTCGCGAAACAGGAGACCGGTAGCGAAACGGGCGCATTTTACAACCTTCTCACCGAGGTGAGACCGTCGCCCGCAGTGGCTTTTGTCCGCGGCACTCTACAATACAAAGGATAAATTTCAAAAGAGTCGACACTAAAGATAACCGAAGAATTCGTGCCTGTAAAAGGAATAATAGGGGCAAGGGTGCTTGATTTATGGACGACGAGACAGGCGTTACGGGTGTCGCTCGCGATGCACGGACGCGAAATATTTCGGGCGGCCGGCGGCGTGTCGCAGGATATAACACGTGACTTACCGGTCAGCTGTTCGTGCGCGGCGAAGTAAACATTGCTGGGCGGTCGGCGCGAGGACGTGTGTTCCGGCGCGGCGTCTCGGGGCGTCTGTGCGTCTGGCGTCGGGGCGCGATCCCGGCCCGCCATCGATTACCCGCCGCCCTCGCGCTGCCGGCGCGCGCAAAACCACCGGACTAATCCCGATGCAAGATTTTCATTACATACGCCATGATCGTTGTTATTTGCACCCCGTAATGTTTTTTGATAGTTTGCTTAGGACGCCCTTTTCTCCTACATTTCTTAAGTCAATCCTATAAAAATGTATTTATATTTGTGTTAGTACGTTGCTTAAACGTTCGATTTTACGGGACTGTTACCAACTGTTTCACTTTACTTACAGTAGATTGTATCTCAGGTCTCGTTTTCAACACCTTGCTACATTTTCACGCCAGTATGCGGCTTATCACAGGAACGTGAAGAAATATCCCTCGCATGTGTATATAGGTGTACTTCGTTTTTAAGGAACGTATGAACTTTCTACATTTATTCTAATGAAGCGATGTTGCTAAAATATACGTTATGATGATTACAAGGACACTGGGAGCATAGATATTTAGATTTTTTTTTGTTAATTATAATAAGTGTACGAGAATGTATATTTAATGGACATTGCTAACAATTTATACAAATATATATTCCGTGCAAAGTTAAGTGTAGAACCTATCGACAAAAATATAAAAGCATTTTCTTTTTGGTCCTTTTTCTGAAAATTCTGTTTCTGATCTCTACATAAGATATATTTTTGATTAAATACGTATGTATTACTTAGGACTGGCTGGAAGTATTGCAGATTCTTCTTGAGACTGAGGCATTTGAGCTAGTGTAGAGTACAGAAATGAAGTACAACTTACGTTTAATAAGTACTTATGTTATTGATTAATCTATATTAATAAAAAAGTGTTTTAGTTTCTTGAAGCAGCATCGAAGGGGTGGGATCACACTTTCACAGATTACCTGTATAAATTAGCAGCATAATGCTACTGTGCTTCGTATGGGGAGTGATTGGACCGAAAACCCTCTGCATTTTGTTTTTTCACGGAGGATATAGACTAGTTGTCTATGTCGCTGTGACCACACCAGCTGTTGCTTGTTACGCTTTTCCTGAAAAATAAATTAAGTTATTATATGCATCGGACTTAGAAGCACACTAGAAGCGCACCAGAACACACACATAGCACAGTATTATTTTCTTATCTTCTGACGTATATAAGGTTAGTCTACCCTTGCCTGAAAGTAAATTACTACTAACGTAGAAGAAGAACGATGGCTAAATGAAGTTTAACAAATTGTTCATATAGTGATGTACCAACAGGGCACAGGTGTCGCATCACTAACGTAATGTTGTTTTATTCAACGCGGATACAGCTCGCAGTCGCTACCCGTGTGCCCGTACTGTATTCGCTGTGCCATTATGCTTAAATTATTTGTAATTTTTTTGCAAAAATATTTCCTTCTTACATCTAAATTTGGATTAAGAAAATTTTAAATTCTGACACTTGTGTTCTGTATAACATACTAGGTAAGAATTTCTCTTGTGTCTCGGATGTAGTTTTCGCATATAAACTGTGTGTGGATATGCACCTAGACCCGGAATAATTATTCGTACGTATCCCATACAAATACTTTTCCCTTTCTCCCTACGGGAATCGAACTCGCGGCCAAACGCTTAGCCCTTGCGTTTATACGTATGTATATATATATACAAGTAAGTCATCATCAAATTCAAAATATTTTTGGGTAACCATCAAAGTATTATGATGTATGGGTAAATCTTCGAGATCATACTACAAGAATTTGTAGTCTTTTAACCTAAACATTTCACTAGGACTATTAATAAATACAAACGTAACACGTTCATCAACTCGCTGAGGGTTCCAAGATACTGTATCATAAATGTCACGTAGGTAACGTTAAATCTGCCAAGGGCTATCTACATCATGCCAGTAAGCGATAAAATATATGTTTTTCTTTGGAAGTTTACCTACACTCACCACGCGGGCTTGGCGGCTTGATAGGCGCAGTGCTGGCGCCCCCGCACTGAAGATAATGTTCTCATATCACTAGTCTATGGCAAATTACAATGATATGTACATATAAGTTTTTCGTCTTCTATGTTTCTACAACGTTTATCAGTGAATAGTGGGCAGTGCGTGCACTATATTTCCCTTGCAGCGAATCTATCTAATTAGATTTTAAGATCCATTGAGAGTTTTCTATACACAATTATTTAAATTCAAAAAAATATTAAATTGAACAACTCTTAATAACTACTTAACACAGTCTGCTCGATAGTAATTTTACTTCATTATCGAGTAGACTGTGGTACAAAATTTAAGTTTTGCGTCATAATTTATGAATTTCGGTATAATACTATATGTAGGTACCTCCACAAATGTCTTTACCATCGCTTACCATGTACAATATCAGACTAGCTGTGCATTAAAAACTCGTCAGACAATTCAACGAACGGACGACAAAACAGCGGGTGCGTGAAGGTGGGGAGGACGCCACAAAAAATTAGGGTGGAACTGAGCGCTGCAAGCCCCCGGCGTTGTGCTGTAACAAAAAAATTATGATTTATTTGCAAACTCGTGCTTAACAATGGTACTCACATGAAAATAAGAGTACGCATTTTGCATTTGTCCATTTCGACACACATTCTAAGGAGCTTAGACAGTGTTGTGCGATTTAAGTAACACTAATTTCTGGATTTTTATTTAATTAGTATGTATACCCTTTTATGTATATATGTGTATGTTATGCTTTAAACTACTTAATTCATTTAGGTGTACATGCTTTGATTGTGTAGTTCGGTAGAACTCAACTACATTTCTGTAGTAGAGCTCTACCGGTTGATTCCCGTAAACCACTTTAGATCACCATATATTAACGCAGCAACTAATTAACTTGCTATTCAATGTAATTTATTGAAACGTTCGTTCTTGCTTGCTGTAATTATTGCTTAAAGATTTATCTTTGTCAGTGTGGAGTTTACAAGATTCAAATTCAACGACCCTTTCAGTAGAATTTTAGTCACTGTGCAATTAAAATTCTGTAGTCATTATAATTCTACTGAAAGGGATCGCTATCACCAGAAATTGTTTGATTATCTGCTTATCCCATATAATCAAGTTACAGCCTAGTCCTGTTTGTGATGTGTTTAAATATTAGGTATTATTTAAAATAAAAAGTATAAAAGGTAAAATTGTAAGTATTCATCAGAAAATCAGCATAAAGCAGATGTTGTTTAATACGAAGTTGTGTTTTACTAGTTTTAAATTATAAAAGTGAGAATGAAATGTATAAAACGAAAACTAAAAATTAAATTTTAATTTACCTTACGAACTATTACTTAATTTTTGTTAAAATTTATCTACAGATTATGTTGAGATAATTATTGTCTAACGGATGTATCATTTAAGTATTTATGAAGAACACTGTGTAACCATATGCCTATAAAGTAACAAGCATAATTTATTTGAGTTATAAAGGGAAGATTATTTTCTACCCAAATGCCAATGCTTATGTCTATGCTGGCTAACATACTGAGGCCAAAAAAAGGAGGAAACTAAGTTATGAAATAAAGAGGAACGAAATGTAGTTATGACCAACATCAATATTAGGGAGTACCATGACTGCGCCTTCTAACTATTATTCTCAGCGTAATGAGGGCTGGGCTTCTGGTGAATTCCAAAGCAAGACCATGTCCTACTGTCAACTAAGAAAGGCGATGAATTATGATGACCATTTTATTGTAGATTAAAAATGAACAGTCTGTTATTACATTTCCATTTGTAAGTTAGGCATAACATGCACAAATTAACAATCGACATCTTCTTTTTGAAATAATAAACGTACATTACACCTTCTACAGTACATGTTACATTGTGCCGTTTTAGTTGTTTGTCCTGACATGTATGTTTGTTTGTATTTTGTATTAAAATTCATTATTCTATGTGTATATGGTATATTTGTATATATTGTATTTATGTATGTATGTATGTATCTTCCTATCTGTGTAAGTATATATTTTGATATTTATATCCTTTTATTTGTTTTATTCTAGTATCGCCTCTATTACGTGTTTATCTCTGCTTAGCCTAATGGTTGACTGGGAGAGAATGCCTCTAGGCATTAAGTCCACCATGTGTACCAATTTGTGTATAAAGATTAAATAAAAAAAGAATTAATGTTCATAAACGAGTGAGTAATTTAATTTGAAAAATAAATACGAATAGTTCAAATATGTATTTTTCACTTCTCCCTACACGAGTCACCGATAAATGATGTATCATAAGAATGTCCAATATGGAGTTAAGTCTAACGTTAATAACTGCATAAGAGAATTTCGCTGCACTTCCACAGGGATGCCTTTGATCTCGACTTTGTTATTGGCGCGCGGGCGGTGGACGATAAATTCACGCCATTTAATTGCCGGAGCTTCAGCAATAACTCTGCTAGAGGGAATTACATACGCATGGACATCGATATCGACGGTTTAAGCGAAATTATCTCTAAACAATTCAATTGTTTTATGTATTTTAGACTTGTACAACTTTTAAGGGGTTTCATATTTGTAAATGTATGCATCTTCGAAATTATATATTTAATTACGAATGCTCTATATCTTAGGAAATAAAACACATTTAATACTATACCAGCATATACATAGCTATGATAAACATGTTATAAGGTCTACCTCTATTCGTCGATGATACTTTTTCAAACTCGTTTAATTAATTCTACAAAAATAGGTAGGTAAGTAGTATAGTATAACTAATGACATTTTATTGCTATGACATGACAAAGGTTTATGAATTAATTGTAACCTTAATTATAGAGACACACTTGGGTCAATAAGTATTATAACAGTAAATATTTTAAGAAAATACAAAAATTTATTTTGACCTATCCATAACAGGTTTGAGAATAGTTACAGAGAGAAATTACGAGAAACATACATAAGTGAATAAATTTATATGTTAATTACATTATGCGTATTTGTGTTGTATACGAGATCAATCTTTCGACACTTAAACGAAGAAAATGCACATAAATTTTAAGTGGTAATTTAATCTTCAGATATTTTGTATATTATTAAAGTGACAAACGAGCTGACAGTCTATCTGATGGTAAATGGTTCTCCAATTAGTGGACACCTCCAAACTACTTCAAACATAGAAGACTGTCTGTGCTTTGTTACCCCTGAGGACTAAGATGGAATGTCTCACAGCCTCTAATTATACCGGCATCCTTCAAACCGGAAAACCGGTTCACTGCAGCTTAGTTGTAGAAATGGGCAAGAAATTTGTACCTATCCAGACGGCTCCCATTCAGGAAAAGGAGTCCAATTACCTAGATTCTTTGTGCATCAAATTACTCTACGATATTTATTTACCTAATATATAATTACAGATCTAATAGGTGGCCCGGAAAACGTTATACTATCCTTACCGTAGGTAGCGTGATGACTTAATAACTTGTTCACTCCACGGCTACGCCTATGCGGTCCAGACTTTTTTTTTGACTCAACCCAACACATAATGTAAATCTGAGTCATTTAGTACATAAACACAGAATTTGTTACCTTGACCACAGCGCCACCTATCGGATCTTAGCTATGGACCATCGTTTCGACAGTACAAATATATTGTAGAAATCCGATCTCAATCAGTCAAGTCAACAAAGTTTTTATATGAAATGATTGCTAGTCGCATATCTTTTCTTACATGGGTCATAAAGGACCATATAAAACCTAATTGTTAGTTTTGTTGTCCTCCTGGCCGATTTATACTACGGGCGAGTACTATCGGCTATATAATAGTTGTTAACTGCGCAAGCGATATTATAGTGCCGCAAACCCCGAGGCGCTCACTCAGCTTTACCTTCCCATATCCGTCATGTAACGCTCATGCGATGAGGTCAATTTGTATTTTTGCACAAATATAGACTACGGCTGGGATTCAAGTTCAGGTCATATATATTATGCGTAGGTACAGTAAAATGGTTAGCATGTACTGCTACAGATATATAATTCTTGTTTTCATATAACTCTTAAATATGATGTATAAGTAATTGAGATACCTTTCCTTCCTCCAACAGCTTATTTCACCTGCACGTGTGTATCCGAATAATGTCTGAATATGAGTACATATCCTAATTTGAACCAAAACCAAATCTGACAGACAAGTGCGAGGGAAAGTATCGGCTCTGCGCTCATCAACCCAGCTTGCTAAGCGTGTTGAATATGCCCAAAACTTCCAGGAAATGTGTGCCGGCTTTTTCTGGGCCTTTCTTGGAGAGGTATATGTTCAGCAGGGGACTTGAATAAGCTTCTGTAGTAGTAGTAGTGATCTGAAGTTAATTTCCTCCGCTTACCACAAAAGAGTGGTAGAGAATGACAAATAAAAAAAAACATGCGCTGATTTTTTACAAATTTTATAATTTTTTTGATATAACATTATGATTTTATTACTTTACTTTTTAATACATAAACAATTTTAAATAACTTTCAGAAAAGATATGCTAAATTAGGCTGATCCAAGCCAATAATTTAGTCAATTGTTGAAGACTGTTCCTATCTAATTTATAAAATAAACCATGCCAAAACTAAGCTAAGGGTAATGTTATTTTATAGGTATATAGAGAAGTCTTCTAATTACAACAAAAATAACTTTCAAAAACTGAGATTTCTATGTTTAAAAAATTATATTATTATATACAAACTATTACTCGTGTACGTATTTAAACCTACTACAGTTTTTTAAATCTTTTAACGGAACATTTTGTCTGAAACAGATGTTCCATTGTATTTAACAATAAGTATGTCTGCCATACAAAAAGGTCTATAAATATAACAGCAACCACCTATCAATAATAATTGCATTACTAGGTATCTAAACGTAAGTTTTATTTATATATAAATAATTTTATTCAATCCAAAATTCCATTACGTCAATGTACGTATTTTTCTTTAAAATAAATATTAAAATAAGTGAGTACCTACTACCTACAATATTAATTTGTAATTAAATTATTTGTTTTGCATATAACAAGTAAAATCAAAATAACTTTCATAAAAAATGAAACACGTAGTGTTTAAAAATTGTAAGCAATTATAAAAATTAATTTACGTGTCTAGTAAAAAGTATAGGTAAGTAAATAAAACAAATAAATTTCTAGTCTTATTAGAAACAAAGGGTAAAATGAATAAAAAAATCAAATAGGACTAAAATCAAATCAAAAATGAATTGTATACTTTTAGTCCTGAAATAGGCCATTATATAAGTTGTTATTTTTAAAAACAAAATATAATAAAAGACAGTAGCTTACCAAAGAGCACCAAATAGAAGATATTCGAAAAAAACTTATTTTATCACTACAGATTTAATTAAACGTTATTAAATACACTTACAAGAATATTTAAAACTGAAATAATTTTAAAATTACCCAAGAACCACGTATTTTAATAAAGCATAAAAAAAACTTCTTGGCATTTAGGCCTAAACTGCGAAGGCGGCGGCAACCGGCCGACGGCGGCCATCTTGTGGCGCTACCGTCGCGTTGCTCCTCACGCTCATTGGCCGAATGACGTCACAATCGCCATGACGGTCCCCCATTACTACAAATTTACAAACGTGTGCTTCTATTTCTTCAAACTATTATGTATTCTAAGATTTGGTAATAAAGTGTACGTTAGTTGTAAATTTAATATTGTAACGAAGATCATGTGTCAAAGCTTGTCGGCCCGCATTCTTACGCCAGGAATTATCGGTTTAGAACATTTTGAATGCACCCTTGTCGAGTGAAGGGGGCATTAAAAATGCACCGTAATAGATAACAACTTGAGAGATGCCATTGATACCTAAATTTAAGAACATGAAATGAAATCTAAGCATAATACTCATAAATTCAAGTAGGTAATGAAAAACTAAAATTTATTCTAGAATTTAAAAAGTATAAACAATTGCAAGATACATTATATTGAGGGACAACATCTCTACACACAGGGGTCGTAATGACGACTAAGAAAAATGCCGACCGACACAGTCTGATGTCTGAATAACCACCGAGAGTGCGGTGACAACCAAAAGTATCTAAGGTTCCACCTATCATATATATATACTATGTAATAGGTATTTGGTATTATATATACCTATAGTATTCATTTAGTTCGCCAATCCCTCCGTTATGGTAGAGGCCTTTTAGGTACTGCTGTTAAACATTTGATCATGATCAATATAATGTTTAATTTTGTACTAGCATACGTGTCTAATTGTGCTGAAGCGTAATTCAGGTTTCGAACAGCCAAAAACGTATTACATATGAAAAAGTAGGTACATAAATTATCTTCTAACTAATCTATAGGTATTATGCCAGTTTTTCTAATATTATTACAAGTACGCTACATAACTAAAAACACATTTTCGTATATATTTTGTGCAGATTTTATAATCTAGTTGGTTAATCGTAACATAGCGCCATTTTCTCAAACCCCCCGAAGAATCTAAGAGACATACAGAGAAAGACAACATCAAAAATAACAAAACTATTACATTATAACAGTTGCTAATTGTTATAAAGGATTACTTAAAAATATTTATACATAAAATTTTATAGTTTTGCATATTACTTACTGAGCGGTGTATTTCTCATTCGGTGGTCTATGTATTAAGTTTCTCCCATAAAATTTAATATTACAAATGTTTTGATAGGTGGTATATATAGCACGTAATACTGTAAAAATGTAGCTAAGCACATATACCTATACTATATATCGTATATAAACAGAAAGCGCTTTAGACGCCATCTTAATTTTTATAATTCTTAAATTAAAAACACCACTTTTATACTTTGTTTCATTGCGTAGATAAAGATAGACCATCGAAAACAGAGTACTGATATTTTAGAAGAAATGTGGTAAGCTTATTTTTTAATTTTCCAAATGAGCATTTTATATTTTCACTCTGACGGGCGTCATCTATTTAAACAGCTGTTTATGTCATTAGCAATGTCGAGGCTACTTTAAATATTTCCTAAACGTTTTACTGTTATAAATAAATAACCAACATGAATTTATATTGCCTTGTAGGTATTTGGCATGACTGCCAAGGAGAATGTGTAATTTACTTTTTTCACTCCAGTAGATAGAACGTAACCTATATAATTCATTTAATTAGAATTTGCGTGGTTTACATCTAAACTACGGTCTTGAGCCACCTGCATTTATCGACTTCATTTAGGTACTTATAGACACTAGCAAATCACGAATCTATGATTTTTTCTTAACAGGAATGATTAATGATTACTAAAACAGTGTTTCACACAAATCTCCACATTTTTAGAACATTTAATTTCTTAAAACTTCTTAAAACACAATTTTTATCTCCATAACTGTAGTTTATCTTAGAGTTATGAAAAAAAATATTAAATACACGTCTTCGAATATGTAATTATCATTTCTATCGCACAAACACAAAGAAGCACTGGATATTATTTATTACGAACCAAATTACTCGGAACTGCCTAATGAAGTTCTATCATATTTCTATCTTAAATAATTAAAGACCACCTTGTGACTTAACAACTGTATCTCACTTTGTAGTGCCGACTGTAATTTCAAAATTTTCTCTCTACAATTTATTGTTATAAAAATGTTGGAAGGGACGAGGGTTACGCGCATCTGTTGTGTCGCTTATTTATGTGATTGGCTCACAGATTAGTTACGTATATTAATAATTTTTATTTAAAATCGCAAATTTATGATCACTACCATCGATTTCTTTTCTTGTTCACACAGATCTCTTGTACACATACAAACCGACTACCTGCTGGATAATTTATGTATATAATCGATAAATTATTAAGCTGGGCCATTCGAATGTAACACAAAAGTATAGATAGATTTAATGTACATGCTTTACATAATCGTTTTATTATTTTTTTACATTTTTATGATTAAATTGAACATAGGACTAAATTAACCTTGTACATAAATGTTTACTAAGATTACTTAACCAATGGCTTTAGTTAGTTTATTCAAACATAATTAGCGCATGCACTTATTCGAGATGGTTTAGATGATTAAGAAGCCAAGAAAGTAAAAAAAATGCCTGTTTCACTTGCGAATGTAAAATTAAAAGTAATAACGATCATGAATGATTTAAATCAAAACTATTCGTGTGTTGCTTGCATCCGAGCTTCCGAAAAATCGAAAGCGCGACGAATGTATCAACATTTAAAATCAGCTAGCGAAAGCGGCATTTAACAGCGTTAGAACAAACATTGCTCCTGTGAATCGAGGTCATTGCACCGACTATTTTTACATCGCCAACTTTCGAAGCTTTTTATCACGAGGGGACGATGGTCCAAAGTCGCGTGTAAATGCAGCCAGACCACGTCGGTATCAATGTAGACGATCACAGATGCAGATACGGTGACGTTTGTATGACATGAGTTGTCGCGGCCTTGACCCGACGGATGACGGATTCCGTCCTTGTGGGGTCGGCGAACGTGTAGATATGTAGGTTGCTTACTTAGCGTCTAGCCTTGAGAGCTATCACAACGTGACGCATATAGCAATGACTCCTACGATAGTCATCAAATGGAGAACTGTTATTATCTTACATCTAAGATTTAGTTGCCATACGGTAATAATGTTTTAAAAAACATATTATACCTATTATTACAAAACGAAGATTGACTTTAATTCTAGTTTTAAGCTAGGTGTATTTTTAAAATTTTGTATAGCTATCATCAAGATAGAACGAGACTTTAACTCAGACTAAAGTTAAATCTTTAGAATTATACTATGAGCAAAACATTTTTACTAACTTGAGTAGCCTTTGTCCAGCTGTGGACTGTTTCTGGACTGCTGATGATTGATAACGAACGTAAAATTATTTAAATGCACTCTGTTATTGTTGTGTTATTTATACTTGTGATTAAATAAATTTGCTATTACTAGATTAAATACATCTAAAATTTTACTGTCCCGTTTTCCAATTTAAGAATAAAAAATGTTATCTATGTTACACCGTCGCAAGTAATTGGTTTGTCGTGGGAGGCGGCCAGGCGTCTGCTACTCCAAGAAAAATAATGTTAAAATACACTTTGTTCGTAATTGAATGTGTCTCTGCATTGACTTTTAAATGTACTGTGTGCTTTGTTTTCAAATTAAACGATGCCTCGAATAAATGAACCGTTAGAATATAATCTTATTACAGATAATTTGCTGGACAATTTCATTAGTATTTTACAGTGTCGGCATTTGCAAAATATTCTGATCGTTTTGAAAGCACGCGAATAGATTAAATTAAATTGAAGAATCAGGGAATTGCAAATTGCTAAAGCTCATTTGACATTATTCAGTCAAGTCATTATTTAATTAAATAGTGTTGAGATAATATAAATAATATTAACTTAGCTAAACTAAATAAAATCCAAGTAGTATTTAACCTTTTTGCAAATTTCACATTAGTTTTCTATCTAAGTAGACGTTCGACGTAGTTATACGTCTATCATCTATTCAAAAGTGTAAAATTTATTCAGGTTACCTACACCAGTTTCGTTTATAGCCGACATTCAAATAGGCGTGCAAATGAAATTTATTTGCGCATCATGTTACGAATATTGCTAAATTATTTATTTACACCAACAAAGGCGGTCATGTTTGGCGAGCAAATCGCTTCAAAATACATTTCGTCTGATTTAAAACGCAGGTATTTGACCGAGTTACCACTTGTACGGAATATAATGAGGTTATTTATGAGAATAGACTCAATGGACGATTCTCTTGATTGCCATGATTATTTTGTTGGTAGCACTGTCGATGGACGTGAACTTCTTAAATGAATCGTTCGTTAAATTTATTTAAGGTTCCCGCTATACGTGCTGTCAGAAATTCGATCGGAATGTTGCAATTTGTTCCGTCAGAAGCGTCTGTTGAAATAAATTGATTAGAGCTTTCATACGCTCGTAAGTGGAATATCGGAGGCGTATTTTACAGGAATACTTCGAACGCATAACCATATATTCGTCGATCACTTGCGTAATATTATTAATTAGAGGCGCTGCATATTTAGACTTGAGCGTGCAATGACATCGTTGCAGCGATGGATTTAAAATGTGTACATACGTACATGGGAGTTGTCCGGCTGCCAAATATCCCAGCTGCGGACAGCTACGTCGCACTCAGCATACTGATTAAATGTACGTTATTGTTTTCGTTTTTTTTTCACTTTCGTCCAAGTGCTTGGCCGTCGACCTATTGAATTTTTCATGTCGTCCTTTATTAGAATTTTTATGAGCTCTAATAACTCGAACTTAACGCCTATATATATGATCGAGTGCCACTATAGGAGGAAGTTTAAGCAATTATACCTACTCGATTGCTACATTAGCATACATTTCGCTTCCCATTCAATTGTCCTTTATAAAAGTTTCGATGACTTTTATTCATTCAATAAAAATAAATGACTATGTATTATTGTGACATAAAGTTCGTAATGTTATGAAGACATGAATCAATAATATACCTCAGTATTGCTATTATAAATCGACAATTATTTTTATTAATGCGTGGGCGGACGCATTTAAATTATTAAGTAGTAGTGAAGCTCTCGACATTTGTTATCTGCATACACTTACGTGGCTCTACAAATAAAGATTGGGAACGCTATGGGATAAACCGTCCATGACAATGTGAATTCGAAATCTCGGTTTTGATTTCAACGAAAAGAAATAAAAACAAGCAATTAATAGAAAATTTCAAACGCTGTGACTGTTGTCGTACCACCACTAAAATATGCGACAGTATGAACCCCGAGTCGGTTGTTGTATGTTTCTTATTCCAACTTATAGATATAAAACATCTGAAAAGAAAAATTACTTACTGTGAAATGTTACAATATCGCTTTGTATACTAAAACGCGTAAATAAACAATAGTAAAATACGTAATATTATGAAGCTAGTTTGAAATAAAAGGTGAAATAAAATCGCCATCCTTTGGTCTAAATAGGGAAAACACCAACCTGATGGTCAATGGGCCTGAGGCCCATAGACATTGTCTTCACTCAATTAAGAATCAAAACGCAGATATTGTCATCTATGACAATTAATATGTGGTCCTCCCCCGTTTGTGTCGATCCCATCTCCGCTGTAACTAGGTACAATAGAGCTGCAGTGTGGCTCTACCTCTTCTAAATCACCCGAATGTTGATATATACGATAGTGAATTCGACATTACCAGCCGCATCTAAAACAACATCACAGTCCAGTGGAACCTCCAAAAATAGCACTCCATTAGCCAGAGCAAAACAAGAAAAGACTGAAAAAATAAATGCCTTAATTCTTGTATTAAAAGCAACTAAAAAGCGTAAACAAAAGCAGCCGGTGATATGTTTACTTAAAAATAGAACTTTTCATATTGAGTCTACAATCCTTTTAACATTTAGAAATAACGAGCAGCACCTGCTTCGCTAACACATACCCGGGCGATCTTTCAGACACGTACTTTTTAAATCACATTTTTAGGAAAAAATGCTCGAGATAGGGATCCGAATATACTGATATGACGGTATGTAACTTAGCGATAGCTTCAGAGCGTTTTTGTAGAAAGACGTTTGATCATTGAAAATCGATCGTATATTCTTTATATTTAAGGAATACTTTCGCATTACAATCAGTGAACCTGTAAGCTTGTTTCGTACGGACCGCAAACTGATGTAAGACGTGCAAATAAACATGGTATTTTTATCGCCGCAAACCTTTATATAGTTGCGGTCGATTTCTCCTCTTTATCTTCTCCAAGCGGTGTTTGCTTTATCTCGTATAAAGAGAAAGGTATGTGTGAGCGTCTGAGCGGTTCGCGCTGAGGGCTCGAATTTGCTGTTACATTGTAGACGTGTTACACGTAACCTTCCATTTGAATAAATTATTCATTTCTTATCCACGTATAAATGTTATTCTTTTTATTCTCTGATACAATAATCTTTGCCTTAGTCACTTTACAAATTACTTATCCCTCACGTATCATTACAATGAAAAGTTATATTAGGACTTATGACGCTAGAAGAGTAAATGGTTCATATGAGTTTATTGTAGATGCTCCAGTTATCAAATTAATTAGCTTAGCAAATCGTAGCTTTTATTACTTTAATTTGTGAGATATGTATAATTCATTTTTTTTAACGAAATCAATGATGTTTTGAACTTAATCTTGTTTATACTAATTAACACCGAAACCGATTCTATCGTATCGTTTCTTTAATTTAAATTGGTGCTTTATATAAAAATTACACGTTCGCCTGTAAGCAGTAAAAAAATTCGATTCGATAAGAGATCGTAAAACATTGCCCCCCACGCCATAAAACCAAGTTGATCTTGCCACGCGATTTAAATCCCTAAATCAAGGTGCTACAGCTATAAAGGATATTTTTGCATGAATCGTAGCACTGCATTGTTTTATGACTGGAAGGGTTACCGAGTTACGTAATGTAACGATAAACGTTTTGAGGACAATAAATTTTAATAGAGCAGAAATTTATGATCAATTTGCGGAGACATTTACAGCTGATGAACAAAAAGTTCATTTTTCGTGTCCTAGTTTCTTAAGTACGTATTTTGTATAGGCTCTGATTTTATTGAGGTACGTAATATGATATGAGCAGTCGTAAAAAAACGTTTACACGAGTTTCTAAAATGTCGAATCGATTCTTAGGTTTCGTTTATTTAAGTTTGCTGTTAAAGACCAACACTAGAGAAATAAAGTCTATTTGAAATTTGCTATTTGTGCAATCAGTATTAATAAGTGTGACTGTAACAGTGCGAAGCGATACATAGCGAAGCCAATAGCAAGACTTATTTCTAGTAAATGAATGCAAGTGCAATGAGTTCGAAACTCAAAAAATTATTGTACTTGACAATATTTTTTTTGTCACGTAAGAGTCACGTAAGCTTTAGAATTTTATACATTCTTATTCTTCTTATCATAAAGCATGAGAATACCACTAAACCACACGGAAGCTGCTTATCAAATGGATACTTCTTTTGCGTAGTGCACAGCTCACCGGAGAAATACAAATTTGGTAAAAACCAATTACACTCAGAGGAATAACCACACAAACCCCATAACAAATCCACAACCATTTGAAATGAAGTCTGTTAAAAAATCTCGTACAAAGTCGTTGCCCCTTTAAACTGACTTCGTATTTAGCAAAGATAAGGTAATCTCACTACTTTGCTTTAGGATATAAATTACCTAAAATATCGGAACGCATCTGAGCAAAACACGAACGGAATTGAAATCGCAATATAGGCGAGACAAGTTCTTTCATTAAGTTTGGAAAATAAAAACAATACAAGTAAAAAGGGTATCGGATACTGCACGCATACACGCCCGGGAAAATTTCCTATTATGATCCCTTCCCTAAAGTCAACTGCTACATAGGTACACTTGTATAGCGATCGTCTACCATCCGTGCTGTGGAAGTAGAGATGGGGTTTCAAAATATATCGATTAGAAATATTAAATATGAAATCGAGCCTTCTTGTGTAATACGTGTGGCATATAATAAATTATAAAATGAAGATATAGTTAAAGATATTACGCGACGTTAATTTTGAATGAAATTTGAAGCGAAAATGAAAAATATCGTATCTAAATTTACTGCGATTATTTTTAAGAGTAGACGCCGTAATTTATATTAATTATAGCTACATCGATAAATTCCCGAAGAGTTAAAACTAACACGCCACCCGCACTCTCCCACACAGCCCAACATAAACATGCACACGCATGCGTCGACACAACCATACCGATGTGCTTGTACAAAGCTTAAGGTACGTATTTAGAGACATAGTTTTATCTGTGGCCGAGAGTGGAAATTTCAATAAAAATGCAAATTTTTCTCGAGCAATTTTCTTCTCACTACCGTGGGCTCCGTTATTGAGTCCTGCGGCACTGCGCTTGCTTTTTGTTATTACACAGAGTTTTAGATTTTGTTACTATTGTTTGTGCGTACAGTGGATGTGATTATGTAGTCGTTAGTTTTGTTTACCATTAAATTGTTATCTCACGCGCGCTACAACGCGGCGCAGTAAACAGTTTCGACAGTACTTCTGTTCACCATTACGACAGGTACTTGAAGAAATCGTCACCTCGTCTATTTGTGTCGAGCGATTTATTTTGTCTGATTTTGATTTAATCGGTTTTTAAACCTTACAACAATTTCTTGTACTTACGCGAATACTACGTTTAACAAGCAACAAAATCCGTTAATGTATATGACCGTCATAAAAAAAATATTTTTCGTATTTAGTTCCGTTTATAAGTCTCCAATACTTTAAATGCTTCTAAAGGTATGTAACTGGATCCATTTATCAGTGAAAATAATAATTACACATACTTGTATCTTTAATGAATAATTTTTTGATAACTATTATTTTTAACAAAATCTTAACAGTGCTTCGTTGTTACATGACTTACAACATTTTTACAACTTTTTGATTATGTACTTGTAATAAAAGAAACGTTAAAACATTAGGGTACAGAGTTATTTTAATCACATTGTTTTCACATTTTTAATTTGAAGTGACGGTTCGCTTACTTAAAACTTTCCACCTAGTTGGGGCGCGGTGAAGAGGTTCTAAAAGGGGTGGTGGGACAAAGAGGGCGGATTAAGGACGCTCAAAGCGAGGAAAGAATACATAATTAGCTTTCTCCTACCTGCTGCAGATAAAGTATCCAGTTAAACGAGAGCCTTGATGATACCCGATTCGAGGTATCTTCGTTTGGAATTTCTCATCTTGTCATAAGATAGCGGCTCTGATGTTACACTGGACAGTTTTAAATTGAGGATTTTTAAAACGGGCCAGAGCTTGTGCGACCGGAACTGAGGGGTCCGGTATCGATCAACGGCACTCGGATACTTGTTGGTTGTTTAAAAATCTAAATTAGACAATTAGTATTCGTAGAGAGAAGGATGAAACGGACTTACTAATCGAAATGGAGATTGTAAAATATTATGTACTTTGTATGATATTTTCGGATGTTGATCGGCAAAGTTGATATTGGTATCCGTGGTGCCTGCAAGAATTTCATACCGTTTAAAGCAAAGACTAGTTAGTAAGTCCGGTATATTTAGAGATAATGTCTGAGTATTTTTATTCGATATTATAATCTTACGGGCTGCGTAAGTAATCAAAATCAATAATAAACACGTAATATATACAGATAACACATTTTAATTACTATTGATTTAAGCAAATATACGTAGATTTTTCTTTGAAAGTTACAAAGTTACCAAATAATACCTACAAAGCAGAGGGCCAGTTTTTCCTCATAAAATACGAGTTGGTACGCAACATTACGCAATTATGTTCAATGTGGAGGCCCGTGTTTGTTAGCAATATTCCGGCCCCACGTTGCAGTTTTGGCGCTCGGGAAAAATACCTATACGGAGCTTCCATGTGGGTTTGCTTTACAAGTAAAATGTACAAATGTACATAAACGACAAATAAAAGTTATATATAGAAAGAGCTTGAATAATAATTAAATTAATTATTTACATTCGTAGAGATATACAAACTACAATTTTTCACCTATCGTTAAACCTATTACTAACATAGAAAATCTGTAGAATCTTTTAGCCTTTTATCAATTTAAATACAAGATGTTTATTTTATATTACCTATGCGGTAGATTTTAAAAATTAGGTAGGAGCTATTCGAATATTTACCGTGTTGGGACGTTAATGGGTACTTATTAAGGCTGCCTAAGGTATGCATATTTAAATACTATGGTTCAAATTTCTTAATACCTTCAAAGCGTTCCGGGCTCACCCTACGTAATAAGCAGGGCCAAGTCTGCAGGGAGGATCCACAAGTGATTTAAAGAGATTGTCAGTTAATGACCCCTTGTCGGCCACAAATTCATCCCTTTCCTACCTACTGAGCTAATGCCCCCCTTATCTACGTCCCAGCCCCCGGAGACCGCCTCAGATATTGAATATAGAAAATAACGACGTTGAATTAACGCTCTCTATAACACTTCCATGAAACTACAATGTATAAATAGATAATAAGAAAAAAATGGCGTAAATTAACTTGTGGCAGTGTAAAGCAACGTAAAAGATAAATTATTGCTTTATTTATTCGGCCTTAGACCTACAAATGGGAAATGTTTTTGTTAAATTTGTCGATATTTCTCTCTTGCTTGACCTTGTCGATCAGATCAGAGTTATCGTTTATTTTTTTGTTTACCTCGCGCCAAACTTGACGAGACTGGCAGCTATGTCCAAACTGGATGATTGCCAATAAAAAAGTAAAAATAATGCCTACGTAATAAGGCAATTTTAGGACATGTAACGTAGTTTTCAGTTTCATTACCAAGTTAACGAATATATATTCAGGTCGATGATGTTTTCGATCGTTAAAACGTTAGGTAAACGAAAAATAAAGTTTGTTAAAATATGAATAGATCCCCGCGAGTTCTTACGGCTGGTCTTGCAACAGGAATGGCGCTCTAACAAAATTTACAATGATAATCCAGTCCCCGATTGCAAATTAAACTACAAAAATAATCACCCATCAGGCGTAGAATATCCTGATCTTTAAATATTGAACTTATTGCTTTAAAATCTACATAACTGGTTTCGTGCTATAATCTATAGCCGTGAAGCCATTGTGAGCGTTCGAATAAGCGACTCTGAATCTCTCGCGTCCCATACAATTTATCTGGGCTCGATCTTCCGTATCGCCTGATTCGGCGTTCTTCCCACACCTCACTCATCCCCAATATCTTCTACAATATAGGACCGTGTGTAACAAATCTAAAGAAACTTGGTCAGACGGAAAACATTTTGTTCACGCGGCACCGGTATCAAATAAAGTTATTCTTTTCTAACGTTCTATATGAAGATTCTATTGCTTTTATGATCTGAATTAATGTCATAATTGCGGCAGTTTTGTATAAAATAAATCGATATGGTGCGCTTAAATAATACCGCCCGCAGTTTGCTTCGTAGAGTCTCGTAACTTCCATTTATCGTTGAACCATGTAGTTTCATTGAACTGAGCGTTTTCTTATCGTTTTAAACGTGAGGAGTGGAAGGCACGGCAGGTCCTGGCCTTTGGTCATTATATATTGAAACGAGTTATGAAAGGCCATTAGAAATGTATTTTTTTTTAAATATTTGAAATATCGATGTGTAGCGCAGACTGTAGCGAGTCGCTTTGATTAAAACAGGTATCCGCTGTTAGTAATTATGAAATTCTATTCAAGATTTGCTATAATTTTATTATTAATGTTTTAAATAGCGCTGTTATGAAAATCTTTAGGTAATACATTGTCAGTTATGTGTATTTATGATTATGAAATAAAATGACGGCCTAAATGTTTAATGAGTGTTTAATATAGAATTATTTATTCGACACGAAATGATCGTGTATATGCAGATAATGGTTATTTAATCATATCAATAACCTACCTAGAGTATCAAATAATAAAGTTGTAATTTAAAAAAATGTAATTCTCGTACACTTTGGTAATTTATAATAATCTTAACAGAACAATTAAAGCTACTCTAGTCAGCATGTGTTCTAATTTAGTTTCTAGTCTATTTTGTTATTTCCGTCTTAAGTTTACCGTTGTATCTAGACCCCGCGTCAAAGGCATCGTGCCTGTAGTTTCCTTTTAAAAATAGCGTCTGGGGAAGCAGAATAGTAAGTTTAAACTGGTTATGTGTACATGGGTAGACAAAGGTGTAGTGTGTGTAGCGTTTTGTGAAATTGCGAGTAAGCCGAGAACATTCCCGACGTGCCCAGGGAATAGTCTAGTCTAAGCATCTCGTTGCTTTGTTTTACTTTTATTTCCATTTTATATACGGACCTTTGTATATAAATAGCATACATACACTACGTTCCCTTTGACTAGAAACGTTTATGCCTCATTTACCTACAAAGGAAACTATAAAATGACAGAGGGTCTTTTTCATTTCAGTAGAACGGCTACAGACAAGTATCTTAAAGTTAGTTCGAGGATCCATCAACTCGCAAAAAATCAATTTAGTCTTACATATTTTATGTTAATGTTTGCATTATTTTAATGTTAGACCAAAGAATAGTGCCTGAAGAAAATGTATAAAAAGGTTAGATAGCTACCGATAAAAGGGGTGCACATGCCTGGCCTATAAACTAGTTTAACAAAGAGTTTCACGTTTGCGAAACGCGTTCAAAAGAAAGTCCACTACCACCATCAAAGACCGGTTTTCAGGGGTCATTAAACCGATCGTATTTATATATTGTAATCGAAACTACTGATGTTCGTGAAACGCTCTAAATTTTTGTAACCAGTCCTATAAATTAAAAGAGGAGTGGTTATTTTATTAGTTGTCATGTACTATTTTATTACCTTACAAGCAAATAAATTGCAGGTCAAATGTTTTAATATTTGAAGAGATTAACCACACACGAATATTTCACACCACCATACTGAAGCCGCTTTACTAGAATAAAAAAATAAACATTTCAATTATTCAATCAATAGACAACAAGTATAAGTGATACCCAACTTGTTATTATATAATATAATACATTGAACAGGATAGCGTGTCTGTCCGGTTCCTAACTAGGATTCCGTTTGTCTTGATAACTGGATGGTGATAAGATATTGCTACATATTAAAATAATTATATAGGTAAACATATATAAACTTTCATGACTCGGGATCTCCTGTCGGGATTTTAACCCACAACTCTAATCTTGTTTTTCTATTTTTTATTGATAGCTTTATTTTAATTTATTACTTATTTAAAGCATTAGTTTAGTACATTATTTCTTCGGATAAACCTACAGAGATACATAGCATATTCAAACATCTATTTTGGTCAATTAAGTGGATACGTTTGCAAAAAATAGAGTAACACATTAATAAAAATATGTTTGTATTCGTCTAAATTACATTTCTGTATTTAGTATATAGGTATCTATGGATTATTGACGATAACCCTCATAAAAGATAACAACAATATAGCGCTGTGTATAAATATTATTGAAGAACATATTATTTTAATTAAGCTACTAAATATAGTGAGACGGTAACACGATTATCGAAAGTATTGGAGGATATCTTTCTTGTCTAATAACGATCTGTGTTATGCCACGCAATTTTCTTAATTGCTGTCCACACAATTACTACGCAATTCCTTCGCGCAACTTTACCGCATTAGCAACTCTCATAAACATATCTGCATGAGATATATATTTAAGTGCCGAATTCTTGCTGCACGCGACATACGCAGTTACACGGGTTTGATAAAGGTGAAATTTGCGAACCGGGGGGTCACATGTGGGATCGATATCGTTTTAAAACGGAGGGTTGTAATGTACGGTCATCGGTTGGCTCCCGCTTGACCGTAGGGGCAATTGTGAGGCAGACAACGAACACATTTGCATTACAATGACAGTAGGATCTGAGTACGATGAGCGGTTCTTCCGGCCTAGGGATAAGCTACAGCGTGTAGCTACCTAAAACTATGAGTATTGACTCCCAAATTCTATTTAATTTTCAAATAAACTTTTGAAACGTTATTCGAAAATTAAAACATAAAAACACAAAGAGTTTTTAAATTAAATCTTTGTTATCTATTTGAACAAGTAACTAATAATGTAATAATTTAAAGACGTAGAATGTCTATGTGAAGTAGCATATGCGTGTAAAGTCCGTTTTACATTCATTTTCCGCCGCTGAATATAATTTCTTATTCGTTTTAGACTATCAGCGTTGCGTAACATCTGGATTCACAAAAGCGCAGCAAATTCAATTTTTGCTTATCTATTTCGTTTATATGGCTATCGGAAAACTTTTGCGTCAAGTAAATATTGCGATTGTATTCCTTAACTGATAACATTGTACAGTAGAGAAGTAAAAAGTAAAGTAGCCGTGGGAACTTTACGGTCCTTTCGAGCAGCAGCGAAAGCCGCCGCTTGGTTCTACTACGTACAAGTTTTCAAGGTTAAACCCTTAGTCGACTCTTACGAGATCCACGGGAATAAAGAGAGTGGCAGATATTCTTACCAAGCTTATTTATAATAATATAGCAACAAGATACTTGAGAGGCACTGAAGCTCGGGGTTCACTAACAAAATTTTCACGAAAAGTAAAGTACCCTCTGAATGTCTCAGTATTTAAGAGGCATTGGAGCAGGAAATGATCCGCCATAGTATTTCACTGGGGGTTGACACACATGGTTGGTATCACATGTCCCGAAATATTTCTTTATTATTATTTCTCAAGCATGCAGCTTTTGTCACGGTCTTTTCCTACACTATAAAGCAAGTTCATCACTTAAATTCAAACTTTAATTAACAATTTTAGTGTTACCTGCTTATTCGAACCTATGTCACACGCGTACAATTAAATTAAACCGAGTGCCCTAACGCCTGAGTGGCGGTACTTTTATTTTCGTATCTTTCTAAAAAGTACAAACGCAATCGTAAATAAAGATATTTTAACGGGCATAAGCTACCTTCTTGTTTGATCTGGACACTGAGAAAAATGTTCTCACCTAGAAACTCTGTATAAAATTACACAAGATGTTAAAGTTTACTGTGGGAAAAACAATATAAGACGTATAAATAAAACATCTCGCGTGCATTTAGTTGTAAGTGCGAACTGACACACAGATATACGTTGGTAATTTTAAATGGCGCCACAGTATCGGAATGTGCGAGAAATATTAATTATTGTGAATAATGTACTATAGGTAATGTACAATGTATGTACAGAATGGATGAGAGTAACGAGAAGGGACTATGCGATAACGTCACATTTAATTGGGAAATGTGTATTTCTAGACTGCGACCACGTACCGCTGTTCGCAATGATCTGTAATATTCTAATTGTGAAATAAAACAATGGCCTTGTCTACAATAATCCTTACATACTCTCTTCTCACTCAGATTTTACGTTCTGTAACATTTATACCAGACAATTTGTGACGCTGTATTTTATATAAAATATAACTATATATAACAAATACATATTATATTAAATATTATTATACGTTAATGGTTTATTTCCACGTATATTATATATTTATATGTATTTACCTTAGTGTGTTCCCACCAGACCAGAATTTTTGTTTACACACCTGCTAAACTAGGAGATTCCACCCAATCCCGAATTTGTAATGGATTCGCTAAATATATGTACAGTAGGTTCCTACATAAATAAATATTCATAAATATATCACAATCTTATTATGACCGTGACCTATGCACAAACATTAAATTCATCCTATAAGTTTTTGCCGCGAGCAGGATTAATACCCTCAACCCGTGACTACCCAGATACAAGAAGATATTTGAAGACCCAAGGACCTAGAAATATTGGACCGTCAATTGTATCACCTTTTCAATTAAATAAATTTCAGTATCGATCTAATAAAAGGATATTTTATTTTTCCATGTAATTGTGTATTATTGTCTATGAAAGATTTAAATTAGTTAAAAAAAACATAAGGGTTCAATAATAATTACAGAAGAGCTGGCAGCCATCGCATTCAATTGTAGCATGTTAAAGAAGCTCAAGTACTGCATCTGGCGTCGAAGGCGAGGTGTATATCAAGCGACCTTCCTTAATCAATGCAGACGGCGTCCACAATCAGACGTAATGGACTGATATACGGCCCTGTTGCACTGTAATGCACCTACAATGAATGCAGACAATGCATACGCCTCCGCGATGCGGATGCAATCGCGATGCCCCTTCGCAAATGGACGTGGGTTCGATGCGAAGTGGCACGTATCTACCCCGCTCATTTTCATATTATATTCATGTGAATGTTATAATAATATCGTTATGTGGATTACGTTATTGGTAGGTTACTATTGATTTATGCATGGTTTACTTAATGTACCGTATATATTATTCTATTTCTATACCTTTTTTCTATTTATAGAAAGTGTATAGCTTGGTTATGATTCCAATAATGAATGCACATCATTATTTTTGTATTTGTAAAGAGTTCAATTTATTTGTACAAGATAAAAACTTCACTAATACCTTTAGAACCAAGCTAAATAATATTTTTATCCAGTGGAGCTCCACCACGCAGGTATACATAGCATTGAGGGTTTGCCCGGTACCCTCGCATTTGTGATGCTGCTCCTCGTTACTAGTCTGTGAGATTTAGCTTCAGCTCTTTTGGACTGAGGTTCCACCATCATTCGTTTGATAAACTCGACAAACTTGAATCATTGTTTAGCTAAGAGAGTCCATGACTAACATGTGAAAACAAAAAGAGGGTTTATTCCTCCTTACATTAAATTTTGTTGATCGAACTGGCTAGGCATCAGTGTAACAATTATTGGGTGTTATTTTATATTAAGCTAATAGCCTGGGTAGTCATCCGAGCGGGATAACTATCTCGGATAATACAACAACAATCATACAGGCAGCAGCGACCAAGGTGCGAGGTGTCTGCCGTTTGCCGAGGGTGGCGATTGTGACAACGTATGTAAGAGGCCTATGACCTACAGTGGGAAAATTTACCGGCTGTAAAAATGTGAGGAACTAAGATGGAGACAGGCTCACCAACTATCACGTAATCTCTGAAATGGACTAAAATGTCTAGAGCTCTAACCACCCCAGTAATGGGCACACGGACGTGTGAGAGCTTGTTTCTTATATTTTTTTATCTGTATATATTTTTTTAGCTACTGTTACCAAGTTGCCTCTATTAATAGGAAAAATAATTTTACTAAAGACGATAAAGAATAAAAAATCTATGTCCAGGAAACGATACTTGGCTATTCATCTCAACGCACATAGATAAATTCAAGCGACACTTCAAAAATTATAAAAACAAATAATAAAACATTACAAGGAAAACAATAGCCCTGTACAACAATGACGGGTATTAACTCGGCTATCACAAAACTCTTAAAAAAGCAACAAAGATTCTTGCACAATGAACCATTCAACCCTTTCGTCAAAATATACGTCGAATTGACACTTCCTTATTGCCCCATAAATTTAACAAGCGCCATACAAACTTAGAGACAATAAATTTTTTCAGAAATTATTATTGTCATCTATTTAAAATGTCTGTACAATTTTTTTTATACAGTCTGTAGCGTTACGCAAGGCTTTAGTAATAGTACTTACTGTTACGCTAGTGAGGAATTCGTATGGGTATCTATTAATCTAATTAGTCTATAAATTAGTCAGTAGTAATTAAAATTACTTATAACCTCAGTTTCTTTATTTTATGATTCCATATCACAGAACGATTTCAAACTAGATAATATTTCCTGATATGTGTTATACCAATAGAAATTCTGTTGTTATGAAACCGGAATACGTAAGTTTAGTAAGTGGTTATTCATTAGTTTTCAATGAAATTTTATATTACTACTATTTTAGTCCACTGCTGAACATAAGTCTCTCCAAGAAATCAGCAAAAGCCAGCACCAGTTCTTGGAAGGTTAAGCATGGGTATAGGGTAAGTGAGCCAAGTGCCGGACCCCATCACTAGATTCTAATGGATATTCGCCATCATCCAGTCGCCAGAGCTTCGTTTGATGGATAGCAGGTGAGGTTGGCGTTTAGTGAAAGATATGGTATTTTCCCCATTATGCTAGACACATTCCCGACGTTTCAGGTGCTCCCATCTTAACACTTCTGTGGCCATCACACATAAAGAACATGAAACGTTAATAGTTTAATTTCAAATGTATATTCGCGTAAATACAAAAAATCAATGTTCATTTAATTTTAATACCGCATCGGAGCGTACAACGTTACTGCTTTACTAACAGGAAACAGTATTTCAAATTAATATAGTAGGTGGTAATGTTCTGAACGGAGTTTGATTGTATAAATATTTTATCGATCGAAAAAATACAATTTAAGTTTTGTTTTAATACAATTCTATTCTGATGTTGTCCGGAACACGACGTCTGTTGATTGGATTCACACAACGATTATTCCTTCCGATGAAGAGCTATTTATGTTTTTGTATTGTGTTCGTATGTCCATATTTTGGCAATCAATGTCTGGTGAGGGGGAAAATCCTATTAGTCTACGTACACAGGCTAAAGCGAACGAGTCGCGATACCAGCAATGATCTCTAAATCACTGAGAAATTACTTTTACATTACCATAAGTAACCGACGTACTCGTATGTATTTAGTTGCCCTAGTTGGTAACAACAAAGCAGCTACTAGTAGGCATATTTTAAGAGCTGTCGGAACAATATGACGCCCAGCACAGTCCCTACCCGCCTTTTAACTCCGAACTTAGGCACGAAACTAAATTAGGGGAGACTTACCCTGTGTTGGCAGCCATGTTTAAAATTCTTCAAAACAAAAGCATAGCGCACCTACAGAATGATCAAAACCACGTTCGCCCATGAACCTCACATTTGTAGTTTATCGAATCGACAATTGCTATTAATGGGTATCGATCGGTAATAACTTAATTAGTTAGGTGTGAACAAAACGTATCATTGTATTGAGTTATAAAATTCGAAGCGGTCCGTGCTTCGAACCACAGCTGATACTATGATTAAACTATAACATGTTACTAAACGACCAATTCTGTACAAAACCGGCTATTTCCACAATCAATGGTATTACTTTTTTTATTTTGAGTGTAGTTATTGCAATACAATTATAGGAATATATAAAAACATTAATATTAAAATAATCTGTTTATATAAGAAATATTAAAATTAAAACGCTTAAAGATTTCATAAATACTAATTAAACATGCGAGTAGATTAATATTTTTTTAAATATTTAAAGCTGCACTATTATGAACGGTATTAATGCATTTCAATTTACGTAATAACGAATTAAACAAACTTTCCATAAGTACAAGTCATTAAACGATAATTAAAGCGATCGATTGAAATTAAGCGCGTGGTGTAAGGAATATGCGTTTGTCAAAAATTCATTCCATTTTACACTTTATGAGAGCAATAATGGACGCTTTGCTCATTCAAAAAGTGCTTTTGAGTTGCGCTAATGTGATCAAGAATTTTTGGGTGTAGGTGGGCGTCTCACGCGTAATGTGACTAGTAAAAGGTCGTTTCTTTGTCCATTTAAAGTTTTGAATTACGACGCGTAATTGTTGAAATTTTTTATTTTGTTTTCACGGTTTGTGCAGTCAACATATTATATTTGATAGCACATAAATATTTAAAACAATTAAAAAGCGTATGTCCGCTTTTTATATAGGCAGCTTGAGTATATAAAAGACAAACAGTGTGACGTTTTATATGTTTCGAAGCACACATAATTAAGCAATAACTCGATGTGAATATATTGCTCGTGACTTCTGATTCCTCGCTCGTGACCGTACACATGTCAGCATCCGATTTTATATTAAGCACCATTTTGTTGCCATTACAAAGGTAACTTTACAATAAAGTATTGTCAGTCCTACAGCCGATTTATTTTATAACGCAAGTTGATTAAAGATATTATTACATTACAATCGAAATGCAATAGGTGCAGTTATAGTGTATTTCAGACATTTACTTATGTTCGCGTTGTGAATTAGAAGATAATCGAATTGTATGAATCCTTTCCCTGGTTTATCGAATTTTAAATGTCTATTTTAAACTATGTAAGATAGTGAAGTACTAAACACTTCAATAACTGTTAAGTGAAAAAGCTATGACATGGTTATCGAACACAGATAAAGTGGATAATTAACACTTTAGCTGATTATTACTACCTCTTAGGTTTTGGCCGCAGTTAAGGTATTTCTATAAAGTGTTATTATGGCTATAGCAATTTTGAATTAAACATGTAATACATCGGATAGAACAAACCAAAGGATAGGCGCTTGCGAAATAATTTTCGATAAGCAGGCGTTTTTGTATACTACGTGGGAATTTCGCAGCCGCTCCATTAAAATTCCGTTTCAAATTGAAATTGGGATTCAGTGAAACGTACAGCGGAGCGTCGCAGCTCAGGACGTCTACAAAAATGAAGTTGATCCTATAAGCGATAAAAGTGTAGGAGTTTGATAGGAGAGAAGTTCGCCGACGTCTATGCCGACACTTAATTACAGCGGGTGTAATTGAAACTTTGCCGAGCGCTTATCGCGTCTCGCTTGCTGCTAGTTCTGATGCCATGGTACCTACTCTCACGTGTATATTAGGTACAGTATTTTCACAATAGTTTCAAGTACACGAGCTTGAGCTTTTTCATATCCCATCTATGTACAGACTAATTTAGTATAAAGCGACTTTGTTGTTATAGCAAATGTTCTTCTATATCGGGACTTTAGGGCCATGAACATTTATAATTTAACGAATTTCACAATCTTTTGAACCTACGATTACACAAAGAGTCTAAGTTAGTGTAACAATTTTAAAACGTGGTAGTGCTCGAATGGGCCGGCTCGACCGGGTTGGTAACACGGCCTCGCAGAATAGCGGCGTGAAGTAGAGGCATCTTGTGCTTCTGCGTTTCGTTCGGTGAGTGAGGTAACCGGAGGTCCTCTCCTCCTCCCTATCCACTTCCTCATTCTCCCTCCCATCTCCCAAATAAGGCAAGGCACCTACAGCACCTCTGGTGTTGCAGATGTACATGGGCGATGGTCATTACTTACCATTAGGTGGACCGCTTGCTCGTTTGCCGCCTTTCATATAAAAAAAAAATATAGCTACTGTTGTATGTCGGTTTGTTAGGAGCCAATACAATTCCGCGCTATGAGGCATTCCATTTTAGTCCTCAGGGTAATAATGAATCTGTAACATTCTTCAATTGAAGTTTTTTACAGGTCCATGGGCTGCAGTAACCACTTACCATCGGGTTTGTAATCCAAAAAAAAATAAAAATTATTAATAATTAAATACAGCATTACTAATATCTTTAATTTTTAGGCAGAAATTTTTTATCGGCAGAAGTAGTAAAGCAAAGTAGCAGTCTGAGAATGTACCACTTTTAGGCAAAGTTTCTACTCTAAATATTTAAGAGACCTTTGAAACCGGGAGGAGCCCGCCACGATGCTCCAGGGCTGGTTGACGAACTTCACATATCCGCGAAATAATATGTTTTGGTAATATCTTATGATATTTCATTCTTTTTTAGAAATTTCGGTTTCTTCATGATATTTTCCTTTACCGTAGACCACGTAATAGATTCAGCACTTACAACGGCTATTAACAATTTTAGCGGTACCGGCACCAATGATCGCTCGTCAAAGTAGCGCTCTGACTACAAGACTAGTACGATTAGTTAGTACCTAAACAAGTATATTCTCTGTGACTAAAGCAAAAACAAAAGTAAGCAACTTGTCGAATATCTTATAGTGTGTACCTGTAGTTGATGAAGACGATATATTACATACATTACTATTCACTTAAGTGAATAAGTGAATAGTAATGACCTGCAGCAGATTGAATTACTTCTACTAATTGAACTAAATACATGTAGAGATTTTCATTTAAGTGAAATGGACGTGCTGTAGTTCGTTCCTATTTCAAACACGGTGTAACTGGAATAGTACGCGTACAGAATGACCGCGAGAAGTTTACTTTGCTATTCAAGGGTCAAAACAGGCGAAAGTCTGTTAATTGCCGATTTAATCTGGGTCCTCTGATTAGAACCACTATCCACTATCACGTAAAGTACATTAAGTTGCAGAGAACTTTTCCAATTTTCGACAGTCACATCGCGTTTAAATAGTTTTCGTTAGCATTCTTAATAAGATCATACAAATAAAGACCTCGTAATTGGGGTTCGTTGTTCTAACGCCGTTACCATACGGCACTCCACTAAAACATGATAAGGTCAGCGAAGCTCTACTGATACCGCAAACAACGTCAACGCATAGTCTACGACATTTGTTTTAAGAAAGAGTGATGAGATTCTTTAATTTCAACAGCTACGTGAAATCACCAGAGCGTCGTTTGTCTGGTGAGGTTGAAATTTGCTCTCATTCCCCTTGATTTCAGAAATAAATTAATTTCGAATATAAGATTTTCACGTTATGTAAAGCGAAGTAAAAATGTAAATCAGAAGATGTCCTTACAACTCCTGTTAGATTACTCGTTATATGAAACTGGTGGCATGTATTAGCGGCGGGTGAATCTAACGTCAATTCAGAGGTGACTAAGGGAAAATAAAAGCCTTGACAATCTCATAGCAGCTCAGGGCGCCAATCGGGCGACGAGGCTTGTCACCCGCTACATTTCAAAGTGGTTTGCGAAAGCCCGTTTCGCTACGTTGAGTCAGGAAAAGTGGGAATCTTTATTTACCTCAACATAGATGACTGCTATGGGTGCGTATATATGATATAAATAAATCAGCATTATAATTAGAAGTGATATAATTTTCTTTGTACCGAGTAAACATGGCCGACCTCGTATAGGGTTCGTGTTGTAAAATAAGTAGAAATAAAGGGGTCGGCAACGAGTAAAGCAGACAAGAAACTTTTGCTTTTTAACCAGCCGGTCGACAAGTTTAAATTGGTTTCCACCGTCTCAGACCCTCGTCCGGGAAGTCGGGCGCACTACTGGAAGTTTTGTTATTTCAATACCTACGAGTCTGTCGTGAACGGGTTTACTTGTGGCGGCGACTGCTTTGTTCAGAAGTTCTCTTATTCTACCATTATTGCTTGTACAGAGTATTACAATATTTATAATATTTATTTTCAAAAGAAAGCTATTTAAATTATCCTATATTAAGTTTTCAACCTCGTTATTGAAAAATTACCTGTGACATGAAACACCTAAGTCACATAATTGTTTCATTTCAATGCATTAAATATTTCATGAACATTTATCTTGTTTAAAAAATAATAGCGAAAAATATAACGCTTCAGAGATAACACGTCATTAGAAATACCATCAAATCGACTTTATCTATCCTCACCCTCTTTAAAGCCGTAAGACATTCGGTAAGAGATATAGAGGAGTAATGTTGTGACGGCTTTTTGGATCAGAATGTCTGATAATGAAGCGTTGTCATCGCAACTAAACATGTCGTTATAGTTTCTAAATTAACTTTTATTTATTTTATTTGAAGTCATATTCGACTCGTGTTTTAAATTAAAAAGTTTGGTAACATGGAGGAAGTAGCGTAAGGTTTTTCGCAATCAAGTGATACCAAACGTTAAAAAGTAATACTTAATAAAAGCATCGTTAATTTGACGTTAATTACCTATATTTTTTTTATTTAAGTGGTTATTAATTACCAAGAGACCAAAACATTTCCGTTTTGGCAGCAACAAACAGATAATAAAGCTTAAAAGCTGGTTGTTGTTGATAATTAATTTGTTATTTAAATGATTTTTCGTTAATTGGTCACGTTGAAGTATTGGAGACTTGTTCAATATAGTTGTTTAACGGAAATGGTAGTACACAATATGTTCTCATACCTCGTCGGACGGCTAGTTGCTAGTTTCTACTACGGATCCAGTATAACCACATACCATAGCTCATGGGTTTGCATTTAAATGTTTTAAAGGTTATTCAGTTTTATTCAACTTGTTATTTATTTAAGTCTTCGTGTAGATGTGCCGATATTCTAAATTATGTCGCTGTGAATACCAACATCCGTCATGTATTTTTCTAGTTGTAAAATAATTAGGTAAATAACAGTTTTCCAGTTTGTATGACGTAACGAAGTTTAACGAATGTTGTATGAGTATGTTAAAAGCAATCGTATAACTTACGATTAATGCTGAACCCAAATTCCATAGAGTAACAGTACCACCAGTGCATGAGCAGCAGCGCTGCGCTCTCGTGGGCTGGTAAGGCAGCGCGTGAGGGTCGTTGCGCCAATAAGCTCCTTAATTTTTAAATTTTAGTTGGGGCTTTTTAGGAAATTCTGTGCTTTGTCAAACTTATATAGGAGCAATTTTCGAGATTATAGACGTCAAAAACCGTTGTTTCTCACTATTTAACTAATCGGCAGTATTCATAAGAATCCGCTATTACCTTTCTTCCCCTGCGTTTCATAAGAAAAGACTTTCACGGAAAGGAAGAAACGATGAAGGGAATTAAAAAATCTCATGGTAACATCCTGGAGCAAACTCGGTGATGGGGTGCGCACCTGTCACATTTTATCGCACAAAGAGGCCAAAAGTGGGTTACAAAAAGCCGGCAGCACTAAATCGAAAATCGTCGAATAAAAATCCGTAGTTGTAGCCTACCGCTACCGATGACAAGCGTGGGTGATTATCTTCTACTACTACTAAGTAAAAGCCAGCATATATTTCTTCAAAGGTCTGCCCTTACTCACCACGCTGGACAAGAAGATTGATGAGGACAGTACTGGCACCCACGCACTAGTGATACTGCTGCCAATCACTTATCTGTGGATTAGGCAAATTCGGATAGATATTACATCATTCGGTCACCGGATTCTCGTTTGTTGATGAGGTTGGCATTTGGAGAAAGAGATCGTGTATTCTCCCTCTAAATGGTTTAAAAAAGTGCCGGAGGTACAAAAATATTGACATAATCACGTAAAATATACAAATTCACTGACTCCAAACAAATATATAAGAGTCACCTACATCGAGGGAGGGAATAACGCCTAATGCGTACACCAAACAGTTAACAGTACCAGATAGTAATATTCGCTCCGTCGCACCGCAGTTATTGACCAACCTCACGGCATCCAACCATTACAATCTCAACTATGCCTCCGTGACTACTTTAATATGTAACTCTACGCAGTTACATTGAATTAAATGTTTTCCGCGACGCCTTTAGGAACGACTAATTTCATTCGCGTCCAGACGATTTATTAATGCACTTTAATAATAACAATGTCGGTGTAGGTGTAATAGAAAGGAAACCTAAATCATGTTTGATTTCATGGTGATTTAATATATCAATAAAATTTGCGAACGACAATTCAAGGCCGTAAATGTCTTAAAATTATTTACTCTCGAACTCTTGCCGCGAGTTTTGTTTATACATATATTCTTAATGATTTATTGTTGTACCTATCTCCTTAATGTGTGTACGTATGGACCATAAACCGTTTTATGGGACAGTTTACGGCGTTGAAACCTCAGAAATGCTTTTATTGATATCTAAGCGCCACATTAAAATGGACGTTGTTTGTAGTTGAATGTATTTCGAATTTACGGATTTCAATATCAAATTCAGTTTGTCTTTGATAAAGTATTTAGGTAAAAGCATGGCAAGGTCGTTAGTTTTATTAGATGATACAGAAAATATTTAAGAGAAAATTACGTATTTTGAAGATTGGTATAATTAATTTAAAAAATTACATGATTGTTCCATCATCTACCGGATTGCAAAGCATCAAGTTTTTCTGTAATTTTCCTCAATTGTCAACTTATGTCAACCGTCAGATAAGTCAATGTGAATTCTCATACTTTTCCGAAGATACTCGTGCACACTCCGGCGACCGGCGTGAGTGTTGAAAATTCAAAACGTCCGGTATTGCGATAGCTCTACTTCATCCAGGCAGAGGACTATTTATCGACTGATAATGACAACAATAAATTCTAAAATATTGTAATAAGGTACGATTTCCGTTTCATATACACTTATGCCTTTTTAACAAAATTAAGTTATTGGGGATATCTCAACTTTTTCTCCGAATGTCCTCGCTGCCGACTAATGTCGGTAAGACATCCATACAAATGTGTCGCGTCAGAATTCAGACACAGACTAGTGATCGTAAGGGATAAGGAACCGAGTCACCGACTCCACGCACGACGTATCGGTAAGTCTTACATCTATCGCATGCCAGTATTAGTTGGAGCTTTCACGGAAAATCCCATTTCCGACAATAGACTTTACTGAAAACTAAAAATATATTGGGTAATTAACTTAAACTGATCTGTGAGAAAAAGTTACCCTAAAACTCAATCTTTTCTATTCAAGTGTTTATATAAAGGAGCGTAGGGGCGAATATACCATATTTTTCCCCAAATGCCAACCTCACTTGTACGCAGTGCCTGCTAGCCAACAAACGAGACTCGACGACCAAATGATGGCTGACTATTCAATGAATATTCCAAAGTGGTGAATGTGGGCAAACCTTCATACATGTCGTGTGTATAATAAATTTTCAATGTAAAACGCGTGAAAATGTCAGCTTCTGCTGACGCTTGCTTGGAGAAGTTCAGCAGTTGATTAAAATAGACTGATGTAGTAGTAGTAGTAGTTTATCACAAATGAATAATTTATTATTTTAAATGTAGCATAGAATTTATCTTAAGAGTACATACGCATTAGAGAATAACCCAACACAAGCAATTTAGAAACGTCGGATCTTCTTGCAACATGCAATAAATAAATCAATGTGTTAACTAATTTAATTTACACCGCTATAAATTTTTCGGTTATATTTTATAACTTACCTGCCACATTGCATTTTCAAAACGTTAATTGGCGACATTTTATAGCGTATTAATGATACATTTGCTTTTCGAATGCACATCTTCATGTTAAAAGCATTAGCTTAAATAAAATAATATGCGCAGCTTAATGATTACAAAACGATAGCAGTGTCACAATACTTTAATATACATTCACAAATTTCACTAATATTATTAAATTCTAAATAATTTCACTCAAAACATTCGCTTTTGCAACTAAATGAACACTGAGCCAACTCCGGGTTTTTACCTCCTAATACCTGTGATTATTGCCTTTAGTTAAAACCTTTCTTTAGCAATTACCATTACAGTATTTTTTTTACAAAACTAACGCACCTTTGTGATTTAACTTGATAATTGATTGTGGATCGTAGTGCTCTGATTTACAGTTAAAATTGCAATGAACTTGCTCGGAACTTTCGGGCAATGACAGCGATATTTATTGCACCTCAAAGGGTTGGGTAATCGAGTAATAGCTTTATGGTTTCTCGTTGTGCAATTTTCTTGCATTGTACGCTTCTACTGCGTATGTTCTGACCGCATTATTTTTCAACAACGAGGGGAGAATCATTGTAAGTCTATTAGATATACTAACACTATTTACAAACTACATACATGTTCAAAAATCAGTATATTAATATATTTTTGACGTTTCTTTGACAGTCCAATGCTGGACATAGGCGTTAACATGTAGGCGCTAACATAAGTGATTGCATGGATGGAAGATTAAACCACATTTGGTGCTGGTATCCTAGCACTAGAGACGTTGCTTCCTATCAGTGGTCTGTGGAATTGGTATTTGGCATATATGGATACATGTTCTGTCATCATTCGGTCGCCATATCCTCGTGAAATTGACCATTATTTGGGAAGTTAACTTTACTTCCCTTAAGGCGGTAGTATTCACTCGAATATATCAAGGTATTATAGTAATTGTATCTATACATAATCGTACTTATAGATACGAAATACCTCCCATGCTAGACAATAGCAATAAAATATTAATTACAAGAAAAATTATTAGTTTTCTAATCGAGTTAATGTACAAAGTTAAAATATAAGCTTGTCTCAATACCTCCCATAATTTAATTTAAGTTATTAAGTGCACTTTAAAGTTTTCATTAAAATTCATGTAACGTTCTTCTGATATACTGTTAATAGAATATTGAACCGCTACACGTTAATTATTATAAATTACATTGTAGATATATTACAGGGTTATAAAATATGGTACACCGCAAATATGCTTCATATCGTCTCTAAATTATAAAAGCTTTCAAATATCTAAACCTGATGTAAATTTAAAGCTAATCTTCTGTAGTGCAGGACGAAACAGTAACTTTTTTGTTTTATTTTAGCCAGGTATCATTTCCATATGTTTGAAAAACTACAACCACAAAGTACCAAGTTATTCCGTCTGTCTATAATTTTATTTTGACTCACAATTAACTATAGAGCCAATAAATAGTGTTGGAAAGCATTGACAATGCGTATTTTGTTTCGTCAACCCTTCCGCGGTGATCACGTAAGAGACATCTTTAGCGCACGAACCTCAATGCATTGCGAGACATTGTTTGTGCAACGGTAATTTGTACGAACAAGCAAAAGCGTTGCGGTACCTGCGTTAACGAGGCACTGTTTATTGCGTTCATATGCCAATCGTTTAAAAGTTTATTGCGATAAAGGAAATATGTTCGTTTTTATTTAACTGTACATTTTATATTCTGTGCATGGCAAAGTTTTATTAACATTCCACCTTTTAAAATAAGGCCCAAATGGGTTGAAATGTTAAACTAAAAGATACCTATTAATTATCGCCTAGAAAAGTTCTATCTTACACGTAGCTCTACTGGGTTAGGAAGACCGACTCCAATCAAGTGTGCCACTTTTTGTTCCAGACAACAAAAACAAAACATATAGTAGGTAATACTTATTTCTTTTAACATCAACTTTGTTAAATCTATAGTTACAAATCTTTGATTATTTGTTATCTACTTATCATGTAGCTGTCGATGTATTAAACTATAATATCGTATCACAAAACTTTTGGAAAAGAAATGCCTGGAAAATATCGTTGGCGGAATCACTGACAATATGCCAGACCTACGTTATCTAAATATTTTGACGATATCTCCAGTATTTTGACAGTATCTCCGTTGACGCGAAATAACCCTGAGATTACACACTCCAACGTTCCTTTGTCATTTTGCCATTAGTCACTATGTCATTATGCCCGTTCGGCATGATAACGTACGGCTGGTATTGCTGTATTTACGCCAATACTGTGATCTCCGATCCGCCTACTGAGCATGGCAAATATTCTTAACTTCCGAGATACGTAATATGGCCCACAGTGTTGAAAGTGTGAGAATGTTTTCAGAGACAACATCCAGCTAAATGAGTACAAAATGAACGCTGCGACTTACCATCCAAGACGATTTACTTATGTTATTTACAGTTTCATTACAGTATATTTTTGATAAGGGCGGAGCTCCATCTGCACGTCAAAAGCTGAACTAGAACTTGTTTAGTGCAAAATACAGTAGCACCATCTGTTGGGGTTACCATTATTTGCAAAGCTTATGGGACAACCCTTGTCAACCCTGCGCGCAATCACAAGGGCGACAAACAGTATGACCTAGGGTGTCAACTCATCGCAGCGGTTATGTAACGTTAGAGGAAGGAACTGCTATTATTTATAGCTTTTAATACGGCAACTGCGTAATATAGCTTGAAATTGCATAAGTGCATAGCCTTGCATAAGCCCTAATAAATTATTTTTCAAATATTATTTCTATAATATTAAAGAATAAAATTTGTCTAAAAGTTGTAAGAAAATCTGTAATTTTTGATTACCTTTATTATGACAACGGGTGAAACACATTGTTGTTTTTATACACTGGACTTTTAATTACTTATGACGTGCTTACGAATAATTAATTGGTAATTTAATCACGACTTTAACGAGCCAGAATATATCTTGACAGCAATATTAAATATTACTTTAACAAAGCTGGTGTTTTAATTAATTTTCATATAAATCACCCACGCTCCTTTATTAACATTAATGTAGTTTGAAGATATATGGTTAAATTTCGCCATACCCATTATGTTTAATACAGAAGTAATTCCCAATAGAACTAATAAGTAAATGCCCTTAAACAGCTACGAAAATTGATGAATAACTTTTAGATAGGCTTCTGCCAACGGAGGGGTTTACCAGTACCGCCACGACTGGAAGTCAGAATGGAAACTGCAGTATCAGATGCACCTTAGTCGCAGTGAGTTTGTTATTCCTACACCTGATAGACGCCATGATACTTTCGAGATTTACTAACTTAACACACCAGCAGCGACCTCCTGTATGCAGTTACTATAGTAGTTAGCGCAGTTACGTTGCAATATCGGAAGCTGAACTCTAGTCTCTTTTTAAGTGAATAATGGGGCACAGTCTTAAGTGCTGCATCATTTGTAGTTCACGGCCAAACATGTCCTCCTTTATTGGTAATTTTTTTACTCCAAACAGGTGGAAAATAAACATTCAAACATAGTGATTTATACAAGAAACAGTTTTATACAAGTGACAACTTGAAATTATACTATGGAATTAAAGGCCTGCTCGCGATCATTGATGTAGTATTTTTCAATTATCCAAATGTTCTTATCTTTTTTACACTAACGTAATAGTCGAACTTCACAGTTGCCGCAAAAGTTACCGTGCTTTTCATTGAACTCTACTATTGGACCAGAAAAAACATTTACGTCCGGTTTCAGGGTTATTCTGTTGGATAGCGTCTAAGATGCGAAAATTCTACTACCTTCCTAAGTCTACCAAGCGTACTGATTATGAAAAATCGTCTCATGTTGGTAGAGTAATATTTCCTGCAGTGTCCTGACAAAAAAGCCATACATACACGCTCACTATTATCCCATTTTTAGATATAGGTATTCATATGACATTTATTCTTAACCTTGACGTTGCACAATATTATTGGCTGTGAAGTAGAATTTTCAATCCAGGAAGTATTTTAAATGTACAAATCTAGATATTTAAAAGTGTTTATGTATATTTAATGACGAACTCAGACTTTAATTAAATTAGCCACACAAACTAAAAAAATACATTATCAGATTGGTAGCGTGATGTTACAGGAAGAAACTTATCAACGTTTCTCTTCATGAATTTATTGCAACGCAGGCCTCTTAGTTCCTGGTTGTCAACAGAACAAGGGTTAAATAAGCTCAATTAATTTCAATTGCCGCAATTTCTTATGCGTAAAATATCCACAAATAAATTCCTGCGTATATTAAGAAAATAAATCCACGCTTAAATGCATAGAAGCACAATATAAAATTTACCACGTGCTCGGCGGTGAAGGAAAACATCGTGAAAACCTGCATAACTGAGAAATAATTTCAAACCTGCATAACTGAGAAATAATTTCGAGGACACGTGAAGTCCGCCAACCTGCACTGGAGCAGCGTGGCGGGGACTTCTTCTAAAGCTCCCTCTGATACTCGTATTTGAGAAGGAGGCCTTTGCCCAGCTGTGGGAACTTACAGGCTGCTACTTTTTACAATATAAAAACAATACAATATAAAAAGAAAATATAGGTAAGCACAGTAGCAAACTGATTGTTTCCAACACAACGGGTTGTGGGTTCGATTCCACAGGAACAAGTATTTGTATGGCCTTCAGACAATTGTTCCGGGTCTGGATGTTTGTGGATGTAGGGTTATAGCCTGTAAACTATAATTGAAAAGGAGTGGGGTAACTTTATTTTAATTACAATTGTACCACCCAATCTTTGATATAATTACATCGTTGCATTAAGGGTTTAATTAAATCCAGTTTCGCGATATAATTGCTGATAGCTTTTTAAATTACTTAAAGTTATGATTAATAACCATTATTGCAACGACTACAGTCTTCAGAATTACTCATACAAATTGCTGAGCATTGACCACATCCGGTGATGTGACCTCGATAAGAATATATTACGAAAAAATAAACTAAAATTATTTTCTGTTAAAATGTGTCACCGAAAAATGAACTTTGAAAACTATATTTAAAGGTGCATATTACAATAAGATCATAGATACTCTATTCCCTTAACATGCACTAAAATAGGTTTTCTTATCGAAAGATACACGTTTAATTATAAATTCTTGAAGTAACGACTCAGCGTGGCGTTGGAATATTGTTTATATTTAACCACAGCTGCATTTAATTAAATTTAATACATAAAATATATATTGCAATATCCTTTAGGATATTCGTGTCACTTGCGCCTTGACTGGAGACGAAACATCGTTCATCGATTTCATTTTGCTAATTAATAGTAAACGACTCCAAATGAATAATGAATTAAATTTTATGGCCAATAATCGTAAATTACACTAAAGTTATATACCCAGTTTAACTTTTACGACAAAATTAGAGTCTTAGTAATAATAATTCATAATACGCACATTAGATACCCGCCCCCGCATAGTTCGCGCTTCAAAGTGAAAATTACTCAATCAAGGAATTTTTTCAAAACCAATTTTCGAAAAACTCAATGGTACGTGGCAGCGAAGACATGAATTGCTAATTCATTCGTGGACTATCAACACCCGGTTTTACAGAATAATAGCTTGAAAAAGCAAAGTAATACGAGTTTTGTAGTCTTAAGTGATAAGATCCGAGGACCAAATTTCTGGAAAGGAGACATTTTCTCGTGGTCCTCAGAAGTAACAGACGCTCTTAATTCTTCGTTGATAATTTTTATAGGTGTCTGTGGGTTACAGTAACTTCTAATACCTGGTGGACTGCGTATGAAGGTTTTATGCACCGTAATCCAGTGCTTGACTAATCCCACCTCATGTTAAGTGGTGAGGTAGTCCTAGTTGATAGCGCAGCAGCTCAGCAAGAATATATTTACTCCTTTGGAAGACACCCACGTTGACTTCGGACGGAAACAACGATGCAGGCAAAATATTCCAATGCTTTGCTGTACGTATTAGTAATGCTTCATCCGAATGCAGAAGATGTCCACAAAAATAGGACAGAAACCCACCCTGCTTCTAAATGTTCGATGGTAGAACGAGGATTAAATCTCGAAATTTATGCGCATACTTTAAAAATGTATGCTGTAAAATTCCGAGAGGCTGGCCACTCTGATTGAGGCTAAGATAATTAGCAACTAGATCTGGGTTACTTATTAATGCCATCCCTCAGCTTTCAGTCCAAATTTGGCAGCAGTATTTCACACAAGGCCTGTCCATTTATTTAGGATTCAGAGTTGTTCCGATAAGACCACCACACTACTGCAAAGATTACAAACAGCTTCCTCCATAGTCTCAACAATCCGCCCAAAGTTAAAGTTAGTTGAGATTTCGATTTCTAATACCCAAAAGACTCATTTTGGAAAGTATTGTGATAAAATCTTTATTTTTTATCGTTTGTTATATTCACTTATAACTTCTGTAATAATCCTGTATACATATCTCTCTAGGTTTCAATGCGGTTTTCACTATCATTTAGTATCATGAAGAACATTTATATGTATAACACGTTCACATTTAGTCTATATATTACAGATTTGTCCGTGGGAAGCCGGCGCAGTTCGCCCATAAAATATAAATAAATATGCCGATTGCATCCCATCCCTGCCTGACCTGTGGCGCAGTATATCTAGTGCGGCGGTCAGTAATGCGTTTACCAACTCGCGTTGCAAACCTTCCAAGCCATGCATACCCGGAGTGTGAAAACCCTATTCAGCAATGACGCTTATAATGAACAACAAGATAAATTTACTACTAGTTTCGTCTAAGGAGATTATTGAATTGGATAAAGCTGAATTCCAACCCACCTTATGCCAATGTCACCCGGTCCTTTCACTATATAAATCTATACTACCCGGTCTTTTCTTCTGCAAAGCTAGCATTTCATGGGAGAAAGATTTGCCCATCATTGAGCGTAGTGCCGGCACACTCAAACTAGAGATGTTGCTCCCCCATCTGTGAGTGTTGTATTCAGGATAGTCGAAAAGTTTTTCCGTTAGCAGTCGGTTGCCAGAAACTCTTCCGTTAACCTGCTGAGGCTGCATCGTGCAGCTGATCACGAAAGTCATCACTTATCAAAGCTAGTAGACATAGGTAATGGTCATCACCTTTTATGTTTACCTAGGGTCATGGAACGAAATAAAAAAAATATATTCGCGTTCGTACATAACGGAACATTAAGCGAGTTTTACGATTTATTTAGGTTGAATAAAACGTTCCACACGTTATGTTTTATAAAACATTTTTATCACAACTTAGTTTTATCTACACACACAATCTTACACTTCGTTTTATGTTAATACATGGCCGAGATAAGTAATTTTACTTATGTTAATATTAATGAGTTCAGGGTGTCCAAAATACAATTTTAAAGCAGGTTTTTACAATTTTTTATTGGCCAATGCTGAGTTATAGACAATTTGATTGCTATAAACATATTAAATTAATCTAGCATAAAAATGTATAAATATCTTGAAAAAACTGATGAAGTTTTCGATATTAAATATGTTAAAATTAGAGCAACACAACAGAACTACATGATATGCGATTTCCATTTACCTAATCTTCTGCCAGCAATGAGCGAACGATGTATGCATACAATAGACGTGTGCATTAATTCGATGATAATATGCAGTAGTTCGTGTCAATAAGCAGTAAATTGTTTTTAATTGAGTCACTGTTGGCTCCAAATCGCGTCGCTCCCACAATAGCCGACACCGAAAATTCAAAACTCAACGAAACCGAAATTGCGTGACTGAAATAACTTCAGTCTTTATATACTATATAAACATCGAACACGTGTTCGCAAGGAAACAGCCGGTGTGTAGAGAATGACAATGGGGGTTTCCCTTTCGAGTGGAAAATTTACGTGATAAAAATTCTAAATAGTCGCGTGTGAAAAAAGAATGTATAAGGTCCAAAAATAAAGTGGCTGCGGTAGGTGTCATTACGGAGTCTTATAGTGGTTTTGTGTGCGGTTGTAAATCAGCGCAGAACGTGTGGATGGATTCATTATTTAGACAATGTGCGATATATGCGGCATATCCTTTGCTCGGTGCGGTGGGCTCACGCCCCGCGTAGTAACGCCTGGGCGGGGGTTACTGATGCGGAAAACTGCCTTAAATGTACATTTTGTTTTAAACTTAACATGCAGTTTGATAATGTTAATAGATTTTATGAAGTTAAATTGGGGAAAAGCTGAAACTAAAATGTTATTTGCCTCTTGGTTTTTTTTTGTAAGCATTTTGCCGAAAATGCTTTGGTGTATACTACTGACTCTAGTGACCTACTTATGTAATAAAACATCTTATGTCATAAACTCTTTTCGAAAATGCCGAATCTCGATCACACAGACTAGAATTGAGCAGCATCATTCAATAATTGCGACTCTCAAAATGCTTACACGGCTTTGTGACCATGGTAACAGCTCAACAGTCGACTACGACCTTACAAGTTTTATTTTTCATATCTATCTCAACTATCTTTCATAGCTAAATCTTTGTCCTGCAGTGAACTTTTTAAAGACTGATGATGAAGAAGTTAGCCTAGGTTATATATTATTATTGATTTGATTTTACGATTATTAATATTTAATCGCAGTTTTATGTTTAGGATTGTCTATGAGTTTCATTCATATGCGAAAATTTGGTATACTGTACTGGCTTATCTTTACTTTGTGTAACTTATAAAATATATAAGCTCTTACGCATATCCAATACTGGGGTGGCCAGAAGCTTGTAGCAGAGCTTATTTGGGACAACGTGATTTTTTTTTTTTTTTATAGAAGAAGGGGGCAAACGAGCGTGCGGCTCACCTGATGGTAAGTGATCACCGACGCCCACGAACATCCACAACACCAGAGGAGCTACAGATGCGCTGCCGGCCTTGATGGTGAACCTGTTACCGTTTTACACTAAAATCCAACCAACCAGGCCAACAATACAAATCATATTTCTAAATTTTTTTATACGTGCCCTCTACATAGAGAATCGAACTCTAGTCTACTGATCCCCTAACCACTCGTCTATCATGGTCTTCTTTGGGTAATTTGACATTCGATAATGGTTTAGCAATAAAGTTAACTTATGTAATTTCAGGGAGAGTATCTCTCCAAAGATAATTAATAGGATTTCAAACAATTTTACATGTGTTTTGTAGTTTGTCACAATAAACTTAAATTCTGTCTGAATCTGTTTTTTGGGAATAGTTTTCGCTAAGCCAAAAGCTTCAAATTGGGACAAAATAAGCTTGTTATAACTGTAAACATCCAACGAAAAAATTTTAAAATCTCGGAGTTATAATAATAGAGTAAAAACAAGTTACACTCTTCTTAATTTGTATTTACTCTGAACAAGGCTTATCTTTACCCTCCGTTATGTAGAAACTACATATGCAGGTCTATATATTTACTAAGCTTTTCAATAATGAACAATATCTTAATCAGGATTTTTTTAAAATAACCTTTCGAAAAGTTAAGAGCTAGGTAGACTGAAATTTAGGATATTTATTAGTTAATTAAGTTAGACGTGATGGATGAAATTGCAATTAACAATTTAAGATGTTACCAGTACCTTCTAAGTTATTGAAAGGAAAAACTTCAAACAAATTTAGACAAATTATAATTATTTAAGCACATAATAATAATAAATAGGGATTTGTTGCCAGTTGCCATGCCTGGCAGGCATGTCAGAAAATTAAGTATATTAATTTGGCACATGGGAACTCTCCAACTCTCAATTTTTTTCTTTAGTCGAAATTTACAACATTAGAAGGACGAAATAATAATAATCAATGATTTAGTAGTATACAAAATCACTACATCACGTCGCATAAACGAATTCCGTGTATTTTCGTTTATGCGGTGGAGATGTGTTAAAAATAAATTACAAATGTAAGATACATATAGATAGATAGATAGATAAATAGTTAAACATGCATTATATAAACATCCACGACTCTGGAACCAAGTATTCAATATATAAAAGCTAGCAACTAGCAGGATTCGAATTCGCGACCTTCCGTTTTAAAGATTTATCATTAAAGGGTTATCAGTGTCAACTAGAATATCCTATCGTATAGAAATAGTGAAATGGATTTTAACGTTAATCACATGGATTGATTTTATATCTGAAATCTTCAGAATCATATACAAACCATTTCACATTTCTAAGCCAATTTTTAAATCGAACCTAAGTAAGTATTGAATTTCACGACTTATTTCAAACATATTATATACAAGAAAATAAGCTTAAATATTGAATCAAAAACACCAAAGTATTTAAAGTTGCACTTTAACACTATCTGCCTTGTCTACTGTATGGTAAAATACATGAGTAGCTCGTATACTATATCACATGCATATCGGTAATTTCAACGTATAAACACCCTCTTTTTATACCAAAAATATAAGACTTAGAAAAATGTTTTCCTTTTTCATACCGGAAAGTTTAAAAGTCAATAAACAACGCGAGCGCGCATTAATGTCCTAACGGAACGTTGCCGTCTCCATTGATATTATGTAAGCCGCCCTCCCTTGCCTTACAATGATACATTCGCAACCCCCCTTAATATTATAAAATTTTCATAACTTAAAAGGAAGCTTATCAAACCTTCTACTCAGTCTTTCAAGATTTTTGGAAGCATCACAAATCTGAGACCAATTTTAATTGTTTTTTCTGTTTCATTATTTTGACAACAACAACAATGTCTCTCAACAGTAACCAGACAGGCCAAGGGCTTTACAAATGTCATGGCAATCTCCGGGAGTAAATATGACAACGAACTTCGTTGCCATTCTTCAAGTGTTAATCTCCGAAGAGGCAAATAGTGGCTTATTATACGTATGGCTATGCTTAGTCGTGCCGAATCCGTTATTTCTTTATATGTATATATAGAAATATTATGTACACATATATTTATTATACACTTGGTGTATTAAATACTGGAAACAAGATGCTTTTTGTGAAAGTTTGCACGTAAACGTAATCAAATCGTGACTCATCGCCGCACTTCTGATTCAGTAAACATTGTTACCATCCGGTAAAAATGTTTACTCTTAGAAGTTTGAGCTATGTTAGTTAATACTGCGAATTATTTGGATTTTCACGGAAATCCATTACATGCCATTTACATTTACATCCTACTTAAACAAAACATTAATTAAGCAGATAGGTAAATGTCGTAAAGTACTTTAAAAACATTATCTCTATAATATAATCTAGGGTTAATAATTATACAACGAAATATACAAGTTATTTTCATAAAAATCTACTTAACTAATAAATACTAATATCAAATACATGTTGAGAAAATATTATTGTCGTGTACTTGTATTCCATATACCTTCATTTGAAAAAAACAAATTATAGTACAGATGATTAAATCGAAGCGCAATAAAGGTGAGGGCGCATCATGCAGTTGCAAAATATGATGCACCGTTACGTCAGTTGACAGAGTGAGTAGTTTATTCTCCACCCCAGAGATGGCGCTATAAGCTCATCCAGTAAGCACATACTATATAACATACTTAGTAATTTTGACAGATTTTACTTAATTAGAAAACTAAGATAAACTATTGACAAAAATGGTATCGCAATTTTTATTATTCAAGAAGATTTTCTTTTACGCTTGTTTTAGTAGCAGTTTTTAGGTTCATAGGGGCAAGAATAGAGCGAGGATATCTAGTGTGAAGAATATGTCACAGATGGCTCTACTGTTTTCCGCAGCATCTTTAAAAATGCAAGGTTTGTTTTATAATAATAAATGGACGTCACTAAGCATCGTAAATTACAATAAAACAAACTGTAATAATTTATATATATGCTATGGTATTCTTACATAATGAAGTATTAAACTTTTAAAGGATACCAGCTAAAGTAAAATGAAAACCTAAGAACCTGAAAACGAGATTATAGTACAGCAAAGTTACTATTTATAATACAACGTTGTAAGATATATTTGTTACTTCGTTAATGTAATTTACAACGTTACAACAATCATTACTGCAGTAGAAAACTCAAGAGATATCAGAAATATGTGCCCATTACAATAAAGAAATGTCTATCTATAAAATGAACAGGTTATAATGTGCAATGTGCATAGTTTGCACAATTTAAAGGTGTATGTGAACTGTATGATAATAAAGGACAGTCGGTACACTTTGTGTATTTTTATAAATACATTTAAAACAACACATGTTACAAAAACATACGGCAAAAATAACTTACGGGTACTGTTAACTAAGTATTTTTAAGTATTTTCTAATTAAGTATTTCTAACTATACTGACTGTTATGAATGAATATGTTTTTCCTGTTATAAAATATTGGAAATCTAAAAATTTTTATTCTCTGTCCACTGCAGAACGTAGGTTTTTCCATCAACGAGCTAAGAAATATGACATGCTTTGTATGAAAGATTTGTCCATATTCGCTGCAGTTGGGTTATTGAGCGCATTCTCTGAGATTTGAATATTCGTATGTATTTACGGCCATAGATCGATTGCCAGGGCTTCGTCCGTTAGCCAACATAGTGCACCGCGTGCTGACCAGGTTCACTTATAAAGAAAAATATAGTATATAAGACTTACACGTACAAAACAGAGACCATTATGAGACATGATCGAAGTAAGGGTCCGATCTGACTAAATGATACGGTCCGTAACACCACCAGACCCGGTAAATCACTAAATTTTGTTTTGAACAAATATTGTTTGGCTGGGATTCGAACCTAGGAACCGTGGCTCAAGTCACGCGGTGCTCTTTTGTGTTAAGATTGGAGCAAAGGACGATATTTTTTATTTGAGCTCCATCAATTTTTGACTCGTATCAGCAATGTATTTAACTTTGGAATAAAATATTCAAAGAATAAATTGTTGATAACTTAATTCTAAAATTTAAGACAGACAAAGTTGTTTTACCAGCCATAAAAAATAGGTTTGGCATCAAGCAATCAGTATCGTCTAACCCCTTCATAAATCGTTCTATGCGACAAGGGCAAAGCGATCAAAAACTATATTTCTTAACAAAAGCGGGCAGATAAATGACGCTACATCGCATATAACGTCTAAATGTCGCGTGAAAGTATTGAGAGCGAAAAGTCGCTAAATTTGAGGCGTTCTCGGAGGCTTTTGAGGAAAGCCCGAAGCTTGTGTTATAGGCAATGAGAGGGCTGGGAGGGAACTCTATCGGCACTTTACACGCTCTACCGCAGCTAACCTCCGCCCAAAATGTAATAACACGCCGCCTGCTCTCTGTTTCAATTTGGGAACAAATTGAAATTGTTTTTATTTGAATAATATTACTCCTACAGTCGCTGTGTAGATTGAGAAATGATAGTTATGGAATTATTCGCCTACTGTTATCGCTTCATTTTGATGAATAATTTAGTTTGTAAACTCTAATGTATAAAAATATTTAACAATTTTATTTCATAAGTCGCGGTTAATAGAACTAGAAACATTTTCAGGTTTGAATTTTTTTGTTTTCTTTAACTCTTTTCTATAGGGATGATTGGCCATAATCGCCACGGTTGGCAGTACCAGACACTTTGCAACTTCTAGGCAACCTACCACCCTCTTATGCCAATCAGCAATGCAACTCAGTAGTTTCAATAAAAGTATGGCCTATTACTATATTACTTATACCTATAATAAAAATATAGGTATAAGTTTTATTTCCATCGATCGATCGAAATTATAGCATGAGCTCTCCGTACTATGCTGTCCCATATGAAGCAGGGGTCACAATCGTTTAGTAACCTTGCACTGCAACCCAAACCAACTATCCGAGCGTAAATATCGTTACGTTTTTAAGGTCTTGGTTAAAATATTACACAAAAAAATAAGCTCTTACAGCTGTGTACTAAAACGGGGTGGTCAGAAGTTGAGATAATGTCACCCGTGTGAACCCCCTGTTCGCGTAGTCCTTTAATAATTATTATTGTCAAAATGTAAAGCATTTTGTAGTATTAATTGTAATTATGAGGGATGATATAAAGCAAAGAAGCTTTAAGCTCTACATTTGCTATCTGTACCTGCGACTTCCTTCGCAAGCTCAAGGAAAAGGTCAAACGACAAGGCGTTCCACAAATGAAATACGAGAAATGAAATACGTTTAAATATTTCAGACCTATTAGTTACACCTCCTGATTAGTTAGGTGCAGGTTTTTGGTGCTGTGATCACTTATCCACCTGCTAAGCAAAGCAAGAATGCCAAAGGTACTTGGTAGATGACTATGTCTACTTCGATAGCCTACTGATGAACCTCTCTGGTGGGAGGATGTCTCGGCTATAATTAAACAAAATATAGTCGAAATCTGTTGGATATATTTGTGTGAAATGGTCTTCTAATCTAAATATTCAATTCTCTACCAAAACTTGTAACTTTTTTACATGAGTAGGTACGTAAGAAACTAATAATAATATCAATATCATCCGTGCAAAGTCAGGCATTTGATAGTTAAATAAATTTATATTTTAGAATAAAAATTCATAATAAAATTAAGTGAAATGAAAAGCAAACACTTAAACGCCTTAAGTTGCGTCGTTTGACGGCATAGGTACAGAAAAGTAATGCCAAGTGTCACAAGTGTTTTACCCACATCGCGCTTGTAATATCTCATCTATCAATAACTAGAGCTAATTCATCAAAAATTGTATAATTGAGCAACTTAACGTCTGGTTATAAGAGAATCGTTACTCTTTTGACAAATATAATTTGCAAATATGATGTATGTCTGTCATTAGTCGCACCCATGGTCAGGAAAAGGTGGTGCGATTCGTTCATTCCTACAGGCACAGGAAATATAAAGAGCTATTTTTGTTAGCACATACCCGGGAGCTTGGCATTTAGAAACAAACATAATATTTTCCCTTTCAGCCTTGATTGCTTTTAACTATCGAATAAACTAGATCCAAGAACATTTAATTTCATGAACGGTCGAGGCTGACGCCAAATTATTTCTTATTGTAGTTGTTTGCATAGGTCACGTTGTCCCTTGCCTGTTTATCTGAACTCCGGGTTCAATTGTGTTCGGGAAAATATCCTTCTAATCAGAAGCAAAACACACGCCTTCGCAATATTTTGAGTACACAGTGTCGCTTAGACTTAATACCGTCTACAAGATCCGTAGTACTTTTTTTTGAACATAAAAAGCAAATTTATCAAAGATTTAAAATTTACGTTCTGGGGTAAGTTTTCTATTAAAGCTTACAATATATTTATATTGTATAGCTTACAATTTATTTATACTTACCCATTGGATTTTATTTATACGTGGAGAAACATCTGATGTATACCCGCTTTCGCGATTGGTCGAGGACGGTAGGTAACGGATCCTCACGAATCCGGCACCCGGAAGCAATGGGGGGTCAGGAAGGTGAGAGCTCGGAAGCACTAACCAGGGTTACACTACCTGCGGTGGATTTAGTCCCTGGTTTCGCTGCCAAAGTTATTCCGCCCGCGAATATTATCAAGGACGAAGCATCAAAACACCGATTATCCTCTCTCATATGAATCTTAATGCAGTCAGTCGTAATCAGTCGATGATTGTGTGATACACCATTGCCCACAAAATTGTTGACCACAGAGCTTTCATTTCTTCCACAGAACTCGACAACCTTTCTTCTCCAATGGTTATTATTTCTATGAGCTGTATGGCTGAGCATCGCCACTTATGTTTCGTCGTTCTACAATTTATACTTTCAATGGAGAGACTTGTAATATTAAAAAAGTAAGGTTTCTTCGAGAGTAAGTAAGTCATCCATCGCTATTGCCTTATCAATCACGTGTAAGAAATTCAACTGTAAAAAATTAGTAAGTAATGTAAATAAGCTATTTTTGCCAGTTCGTGTCGAATATTATGTTCAACATCATATGTTTAGCAGGGAACTGTGGAAAGCTCGCTCAAAAGAATTAAATATTACGGAGAGGTGTGTGGTGCTCTTTAAAACATCATAGAGCCATTTTTGTTTGTTTCTTAACAAACATATCTGTATCTTCACCTATTCCATTAACTATTGCAAATAGTTTTTTTTAATATTGTTAATGTTAATTTTATTTTACAACTGTCTTAAACTCAACATTTCGTTGTAACCAAAAACAAAATAATATTTTTTGAAGATGTCTATGTTTAAAAAATACGAGCAGATAGGTTATTAATAATTGCAACGTATATTCATAACTGGGCTCATTTATAGGCAATTTAGGCGTATTTGAACGGGGAAGATCGGGCGCTGCATCCTTTATCGCAGGCACTCCGGGGTGGGGCGGCGGGGCGGGCGGCGCTCGAAAAATTGCACATAAATATTGAAGCTGCCACTTACACGTGCGCCCACTGACTGCCGATAGCTAAGCATGGATATGTTCCTATGGAAATACGTATTATCGTTGTAACAATTACTTCGTGTACAAAATTTGCTTATACTCATATCATCATAAGTACGAAGTGTTTTATACATTCATGACCTAATACTCATCCTTAATATGTTTTTTGTAATATTAATAGACAATGGTAGGTTTCTTTTCTGCCTACGAGTTTCCTCATGTACCACTCCTTTACCCATTTCTGCCGCCAGTCAGCAGTGAAAGCACAGACGCCTTCTGGTTTGAATGGTATAGTGAGTCATTTTAATTACATTCATACAATGTATGTGCTTAGGAGTGACAACGACAACAACAAATATAATGAGTGAATAAAATAGCGTAATTCCTGCGTAGAATATTGGCAACCACATTATGATCACCAATTCAGACCGTTAGTCCCTCTGACCTCGAATGTATATATATATATATATCTATATATGTATATATACAGTCATGAAGAATTTAGGTGATGACCACAATTTGTAGTTCAACTGGACCGGATGAGTGCCAGTCTTCAGCTGTTATGAAGAGAGAACATTGTTTTTGAGCTAGCTTTGAGTTGTTAGTATCTTATGACCTGGAGCAGAATCTTGCTGGAAAGTCCACGGTAACATAATCAACCAATCAAAATACAATTTAAAAAAAATATCCCAAATTGTATTTGCTCAATTAGTGTTATCGAATTATATAGGAGTATTTTAAGTGTTTAATTTAGAAAGATGTAAAAAAACCATTCAGGGTGTCCACGCTATGCTATCCTACTAGTGCGTTGCGAGCCCTCTTTCTTTTTCTTGTAGCAAATTTCGCAACAATCTCACTTATTATGCCACACAAATTTCCGCGCCCCCGGCCGCCTCTAGACGTGAAATTAAAATTTTCTACTTACCCTCCGCCTTGTACACCGCTGGAATAGCTTAATAAATATCGTACCTACTTCCCAACTACGTTTTGGTCTAGGTTCGTTGTACCTATCAATGTAAGTAAATTGAAACAGGTAAAAGTTAATATATTTAAAATTATATCCAACTTTTATGTTAATTTCTAAATCATGACGCATTGGTAGGTTTACATAAGACTTAAAATTAGTAGTAATTTGTAATATTTTGAAGATAAGAATTAAGGCGCCGTGTGTCGAAATCGCGTATTTCTTAATTATGATAAATGATTCTGAGAATACCTTATTTTCGTAAAATGTTTATAATATTATTATAAAATTTTATATAAAATATAAATTGAATGTAGTGTATATTATCTATTCATAATATCGTCGTGTGGTGGCAGCGTAGAAAATGTGCCGCCATGTCTTATCTTGCATGAATTGTCAAAGATATCTAAAGAAAATGTCTTAAAAACTCTTGTACTTCAACAGATGGTGGAAGAAACATCTCCAAATAAGCTACACTGACGTTACACTCAATTTAACTTCTTGTCTTCGGGGTAGTCTTTTGGACAGCACTTGCTACAAGGCATCTGGTTACCGCCATCGCCAATCCGGCTCCCAAACGTGATGATTACAACAAAGCTCTCTTCTTGTGAGGTATATGTCTAGTATTGGATTACTTATAGACTGATTATGAGGATTAGTTCCTTTACCTTCACATTTTTATCTCTTCCAAGGGCTTAGCAGGATAATAGACGGTACTGATACTTTGGCTAAAATTATATTTGGTATCTAATTTAACCAAAAAAATAATAGTTGTCATCATCTACTTGACTACATGCTAAATTATAGTGCTATAAAGTACATAGAATCAAAAAGATTAAATTTTTTGACCCACGAGGTTTTATAACTTTTGTCAATTGAAACTCCTGTATAATGTTTTAAATACCTACCTAATCTTCTATGCCCCCAGTATTTCTTTGTGGAATCAATAAATCAAATAAAGAAGGGGTTTTCAGTAAAATGTTTGTTATACTCACTACAATATTATAACGGCGACGAGGCTCAACACCTGCCACGTTTCACTGTCCCCGGAAGTCTATTTGGCTTTGTTAAGTCGTGGCAAAAGGAAAATTGTGATCTCTGCCTATCGCTATGGGTGAAAGATATTAAATGCTTAAATATTATAACTAATAGATATGGACTGATTATTGTCTTATCTTTGTTTCAGGTTTTGATGCTGATATTATGGTGAGTAAATTCTTTTCAAGTTCATCGGATAGGAACCTACTTGTTATAATTGAAATATATTCAAATTTACAAAATTAAATTGTTTATGTAATTCAACATTTAAGTTTATAGTTTATATTTTACCTACCTAATGGGATATAAAACTGTGAACAAAGATACTTATTGGTAAAATAATTGAAATAAATGTTCTAACCGAAATTGTCGTATTTTCACTAAAGCCCTTGTCCTACATAAGTTTTCTTATTAATAAAACATTCATGTAACTAAATACAATGATGTTGAATGGTAAATCAATAATTTACAAATTGTAACGTATCATGCGGTTACTGCAAAAGGCGCAATACTTGTCTCATATCGCATCCAGATGGGCGTCTGTGTGACACGAGAAGTTTATATCGAATTGAAAACCGTCGGATCTATAAACTGGTCGTTAAATCTCGCGGGACGATAGTTGTAAATTTTCTCAGGAGTCGAGAACTTTTACGATGGACTTACGCTCCACCCACCTGGGACTTTGTGGCTCGCGCGATAGCCTCTTGCCCATCGATCTTCTATAAAACAGGGCGTGATGGTACACCGGTCTCTTTGCTCAAAAGCCTGCACTCACATTTAGCTACATTTTACTTGTTATGTGATTATATGGCGGTACTCGCGAACCACTATTGTGTATCGTAAACTTTATGTGAACGAAATATGTATTCCTATGGCCTGTAAAATTTTTAATGTTATTGAGATGTTAAAACACTTGAATCTCCTATACAAGTTCATTCCATTGGTTTTCCTTTTATAAAGGGTTTAATAGGAATCTCCGTTGGCATGTTTTAGAATAATCTTTATATGGGATTAAATTATATTTTAAAGCTTAACATTCGAATAATATGGAATTTGAATTCCTGGAATTTAAAAACTTCCCCATTATTTTATAACCTAAATAAATTTATTTCTTATTGCCCAATCTAAATAAACCTTTTGTTTTTCGACATGTAAATGAATGACAAACGTGCCACCGTTTAACTTATTATCTTAAGCAATTAAATATCTTATGGAATTTTCTTCATCGCTGATTACGTTGCAAATCAGTTCGTGCTGGCGTCGGGAATTGGTGCGCCCCTGATGACTACGATGGTATACCTCGCTACAACTATTTCGGTACCTGGTCTCAATAAATTTAAATGTAATGTAATGTGAAAAGGTAAATAACCGAATTTCGTCTCGGTTTGTCTCTGTCGACCATCAGCAATTTAACAACTATTGTGAGCCGGCAGAAAGTTTTTAGTATTCCTATAGGTTAAAAACGGGATGAAGCGAATTAGATTTATACCTCATTCCAACTATAAAAGTTCTTTCTTGCTAGACTCTGTAGATGAGAATAGTATAATACTGATGGGATTATGCTATGAACTGCAAATTAATAAATGCCGGGCACAAAAAAACTGCATTAGCAACATCTGATAAGTGGTCACAGTTCTTATATTACAACTAGCTGCTTCGGTAGTGCTTTCTGGTAGGTGGCGCGATGATTATGAGAAATTCAATTTATTAATAACTCGGTCAAAGGGCCACCTGTTGGGTCAAGTTCATCATAAGTTGCACGATCACTAACAGACGCACACAAGATTTATATATATAAAGATTATACACTACCCATTTCAGTATAGGTTATTATTATTATATTACATATTATTTTGGCTTTTACAGAAAACTTTTACAAAAAATGCAATTGGAAAAGCTTGTGAGGTCGTAATGGTAACAGGTAATGGAACCATCCTCAAATACGTCAAATCAAACTAATCAAACTGGTATCGTGCAGTAGCGTCTAAGGTCTGTCGCATGACGTCTTTAGCTATCATTTATCCGAGTGCCGATATTATTTTATTTACTATGAATCAAAAAATAAAATTTACAGCCGAAAAGAGGAGAGTGGCGGATGCCTTTGTTCTTCTTGCGCATAAGTGTACCTTCGTAACCTGCAGTTATATTCGTTTCCTTTCTCAATATCTCTTTTTTATTGCACTAATTGGCAAGACAATCATGTTGTTTGCAAAATTAAAAAAGAATGCTTAGGGAATGTAGGTTGTAACGCAGTAAGCTTAAAGTTGTACTGAACTAAGTCTGACGATAAGTTATGTTTTCAATTAAGTCAAATAAACTATTTAATATAAAATGTATAATAAAGAATTTTTTTCAGATAACCAAACAGCAACATCAATTTAAATGGTTTATCGCCTTACATTGTATTGCTATTGAAAAAAAGTTAAAGGTTAACGGTGACTATCCTCTGATAAAGCAATAAAAATCATATTTCTTTACAATAAACTATAGATAAGGATGTAAATAGTCGTTAACCTCCATTTTTACAATTTAAAACAATTAAATAGCGATAAAAAATTGCACCTATCGTAAAACAAATGACCCTAACTGGCCATATCATTGCTCCCTATACATTTGTGGCATAAACATCACAATAACAACATAAAACCTATACTTATGCAATGTTCTACTGCCTCACCGTCGTACTAGCGACCTGATAAAGCTGAAAAGGCAACTTAAGCTCATAAAAACCATGCACTAAACGCGGCCAACAATCGAAACTGTTATAAATAAATAAAATTCTCACACAATAAACGGTTTTATTTAAATAGTCGTAAAGTTTGTTATTGCGCACGTGTTTGCTGCGGTTACGACTTACGCGAATGAATGAAATGTGTAAAAGAGATAGAATGAATCTGGATGACAGAGAGGTAATACCAGTTCGACCACGTGGCTGGCGTAACACAACTCCGTGCAATTCTACTTTTCAATAAGTACTTTATTTGATTTTGTTAGGAAGAGTTTCTTATTAGATTGTTTTTAATATTTGTTTAAAATATATGGCAAAAGGTTAAACAAAATATAAAACAATGTATAAAAGGGTCCTCATTTCTGCAGATTTCATTAAGTATTTTTTTAAGATTTGGGGCGGTTTAAGATTTTTTAAAAAATCATCCCAAACGCTCGCCGTAGGTTCTTTTCGAAAGAGTTTTATATTATTTTTATGGAACTATAATTTGAGACCTTATAATAATTCTAATATTTTCCTTCTGAGACTTATATCATGCAAATAACACTAACATAAGCAGTACATTTAAGTACAGTGTTATTTTAGCTTACACTATTGTTGTTTTATATCAACTTTGTAAAAAAATAATGTAGTTTTATATTACTCTTTTATTTTTCGTCTTTAATTTACTCACATGAAAAAAAGTTATTTACCATTTTTTATAGAGGCTAAATACGATTAACAATGGTTTATAATGATTTAATTGCACAAAATAAATATTGGTATAAAATAAAATATTTAAATTTAAATAAAATTAAATACTTGTATCTCTTGAGATACTTTTTAATATAAAATTAATACTGAAAAATATTAATTTCTCAAAATGCAGGTACATTTTTAATAAACGTGGGAAACAAACCAACACATTAGTGGTGAAATAAAAAAAATGTTTGTACATTGCACTTATTTCTTGCAATTATCGTTTCTTTTTATATAAATCTTTTAGTAATTGTTTATACACTTTTAAGAGAATATCTGAAATAGTGTTGGTGCCGTTTTGCTTAAACCCATTCACTTTGACAGCTAGAAGTGCCAGAATGGTTTGTGATTGGCGGCGAATGTTCTGCAGCGAAGCACTATTGGCGTAGCGGCGGTAGGCTTTGAGGTGCGGGAGGGTAGCCGCCATTACCAACAATGGCCGGCGGGAAACTCGTTAGCGAATAGCTTTTATCTCTTTCTAATATGTAGCACGCAGGTAGGAATTAATGAGACGGAGGGTTTTTGACTCGGAGCGTTTCAATTCTTCCGTCTCGCTCCCTCGTATGTTCCTCGATTTGTCATCTCGCTCACAGCGCGCGGCAGCGGTAACGTTCGCCGCGACGGGGAATTCAGAGTCGTAGAGCCTCATACGCGGGTCATAAACGATCCGCGGCCATAGTAGAGGTGCACGCGCGCGAATCGATCCGAATTGCCGGCGATAAACGCATCCTCCCGCGAGGCGTACGTCGCGCGCCGCGTCGCCGCCGAGCGATGAGTTCCAAGTTCATCATCGATAGCATGCTCCCAAAATACCACCAGCAGTTCCACCACCAGAACTTGTTCGCGGGTGCGGGGGCGTCGCCTATAGAGGCGTCGCTGTCATCGTCGCTTTCGTCGTCGTTGTCGACGTCGCTCTCATCGTCGTTGTCGGGAGGTTTGGGAGCGGCGGCGCTGGGGGCAGGCTCGCCTGGAGCCGGAAGCCCGCAGCGATCGTCGTCGTCGTCGTCGGCGTCGCCGGGTGCGCCGGCGAGGATGTATCCCTACGTGTCGCACCACCAGCAGTTCGGCGGATCGATGCCGTTCTCAGCTGGGGTCGGGCCTGATGATAAAAGCTGCCGGTATCCGGCTGCGGTGGGCGCAGATCCAATGATGAACTACGCTCTCGGCCAGCACAATGGTGGCGCGGCGGTGTCGGCTGCATCGGCGAGTATGGCAGCGGCGGCTCAGTTCTATCATCAGGCGGCGGCGTCAGCAGCTTCGGCGGCTTCGGCAGCTTCCGTCGATGCCATGGGCGCCACTTGCGCCCAGCCATCCGCCCAGCCGCTGCCTGACATACCGCGCTATCCATGGATGTCTATCACTGGTAACTGTTCTCTTCATTGCATGCCTCTTGCTGTTTCCTGTAGATCACAGATTATTAATTAAATTTTTCGAGCTTATTCATGTTAAAGTAGTTAAAAGAAGTCTTTATTAGCAATATGTACCTAGTAAATAGATTTTAATTTTTTTAGAGATGAGTGATGCTATGTGTAGAACCGTCGATGTATCTAATTATTTTAATACGTTTTAGAATTGTGTATGATTTATTTTCAAAGTAGAAAGCTTTATTGTGTATACTAAAAAACTTACAGTAAGGAAGCCAGTCTTATGAAGGCCTTAAAAAAGATTATAAATTTAAGTCTGAAAGTTATCTTAATGAGAAAAATAATAAGATGGGTACGAATTGATTGTATGTCATTTATTCATAATTTAATGCCATTCATTATGTCTATGCAAATAATTATTTGTGAGTAAACAATATCACACATTAAAACCTATATATTATATTAAAGTATATGAATCGGTCTACATAGAGAATAAATGCAATAAAATTTACTAGTATTACCAATTATTTCATCGTTATTTAATGGATGTCCGTCACAATACAAAAAATTAATCGGTCGACGCACTGCTGATTATACTTTAGTTAAATTTCTCACATTCTTAATCTTATATTTAGATAATAATATTAATTATAAGGCTGTTCAAACAGGTGAAGTCGTTGTACCAGAGATGGTTGAGCAACTTTTGCGCCGACGGCGGAGTAAATATTTTTTTTAAAATCCTTCTATTACTTTTTCCATTGTTTACTTAGTTTGTATAACAGAACCATTTAATTGCCATTATGGAGATTCTAATTTGTTAGTATATTACAATACGTCAACATCTTAATTGTTTCAAGGAGTGTCGATAATAACAAAGTATTATTTAGGTTATAGGTTTTCGTATTCACTGTCTAGTCTAGAAGTATAAAATTCCTTATATAAGCAATTTAAATTATACCGGTAAACCGGTACTAAAGTAAGTTTTGTGATAAATAAATGTTAAATAATTTAAAAAGAAAATAGGTAGCCATAAAAGTTTTTCCTTAAGTTCCTATTATATACAACAATATTATTCATTAATGACTTTTAACACACCGATTGTCGCAATTTGTAATTATTTCATAATTAAATTTTGGTACCAATATGAAGCCGGTGTACAAACATTTTAATAATCATTTCATTAAATTATTTTCATTGAAATAAATAGACCTAAAAAATATCTTTACGTACGTTTGTTACATAAATAAGAAAGAGCACAAAAGTAATGAAAAAAGAATTAAAATCGATGACGTTATATTTTGGTTAAGGAAAAAGTATATAATACATAATTTTGTAGTTTTAAGTTGGTTTGTATTTTATTGAATTTATAATATATCTAAATTATAACTCGTTAGTTATGAACCTTCCTTCACTGGAAGCTAATGCTAATCTAATTATTTTATGCAGCGATTAATCTCTAGTTATGTACTTATTTTAATCAGTTCCTGAATTATCGCTTATCATACCAAAATTATTGCTAATTACGCTTTTTATGGGCTATAGCTGGCCTATTCCTGTTAATGCCTGAAAGTGTAATTAGTTTTCTAACCAATAAACACATAAATACTGAAACGGTAAAATTTAATTCATCTTGGGCTATCAAATGTGAAGGAGTATTTCAGTAATTTTTAACTTAATACATACTTAGCAGGGACGGCGATAGATACTATTATGTACTAATATATGTAGCTATTTTTTAAGGATCAGCGTAAAAATAATAAAACTTATGCGTACATATTTATAAAAATCTAATTTTATTCAAAGTCTCGGTCAATGTTATTCAGGACTTTAATCAAAAATCTTTGAATTTACGCACTGTCGTCATTGGACATTTAGCCACTGTTAGTTCTCAACATTTCTTAAGGTAAATCTCAAATTCGGAGATCAATCTACAGCTCTTCTGAAGTCCGGAACATTGTTCTTGAGCCTGGTTAGAGTTGTGCTTAAAAGTCCACGGTACATTTTGGAAAAGTGTAGCACAGGGTCATCCATGCCAGTCCCTTTTCTCATTACTCCTTTTTCAAAAATAATAAACTTCTTCTTTACTCTTTGGAACGACACTCCCACAAAACGATGATTGTTGCATGGTGATGACGACGTTAAACTTTTCCAACAAGATGCAAGGCTCTTTTGAGTATACACTTTGTCACTTAGCTTGTAGAGCTCTTCAATCGTAAATATTTCTTCATCTGTAAAGAGAACAGTTCTGTGTCTTCCATTAGCGTATCATGACAGCAAGCATTTTGACACCCATCCACTCTCTAAAGCTACAGGGACTTATTTAGGGTATGTCCTATATAGCGGTAAGTGCCTATTTTCAAATCTTGTTTAATGATTCGCGACACTGTCTTATGTTTGGTTTTTTTGAATTATAGTTTTGACGTTTTTTAAAAGTCCAGATCGCCCCAATATTGCATGGCCTTGACTAAGAAATTGTTGGCGCATGTGTCGATAGTACTATACACAAACATACGGACGATGGCTAGCTTTTGAAGCTATTTCTAAAAAAATACATAGGGTTCCATATCCACTTGGTGCAAAGCAATCACTGCAATTATTTTTAATTAGCGCCCCACTATAATGTAGTTCAACAATCACGGTGAAAAATAATATGTGAAATGGCGACAAATCTATATAAGTTTCATACTAATAAACGAATTCCAAATTTCATTTCAGAAAAAATACATCAATAACCTTTACATTGTAACATGATTTATACCTAGATAAGATAGTCTCATAAAAAAATCTAATTGAAAATAATTAAATAATTTCGTGTTAGTATTGATTTTCGATTAGATTATATTTTCTCAAGAACAATAACTATCTTTAAACTAATTTAAAAAAAAGTGTAATATATTTTATTTTTTATTCATTATATTCGTTATTGGGTACATACACCCATTTGAATTTTGTTTTATTATTAGATATTTCTTTTTAGTTCAATTTAATATAACATCTTTATTGATTTTATTTATGTCCATTAAATGAAAGCAAAATATTCTCTTTTTTGAAATAAAAGTCATGCCTTGAGAATCATTACTATTTAAATTAAATTAGAGAACAAATAAATGTTGAATATACGTAGTTGTTATCAATTTAAAACAAAGAAGGCTGTAAAAAGCACAATACGCGCAATTTCTCTCATTGTTTAAAACTTTTGCTTTTGACTTCTATAAAAAAATATTATATTAAAACTATGCACAATTTAATTAATACCATTTTGCATTAAAAATCATTCCAAGAGCATTTTCTTTTTAAACTACATAAAAAATGTATTATTATACCAGTTAATTGTGGTTTTCAGTTACGTATTACTTATATCATGAAAGAACTTTCATGCTGTATGTTACGAAAAACATGGCCTTTCTTTTGATTTCCATTAATTAAGAGCTGATGCATATGTAGATAATATTGTATGTACACGTATTATGTATACAATATTATAGGTACTATATAATATAATTTAAATTTCGAGCGTTTGTTCATTTATTTTAATTTCAAGTGACAAATTGAACTTTATATACTGTGTAACATAAATAGTTTGGGAATGGATAGTGTTAATATAACATATTTTGTGCCCGGCGATTTAACTGGAACTTGACCTGGTGCTAGAATGTTTGTTGGTGTAGTTCCGATAAAATAAAAGTGTGAGCTAGTAGTAGTGGTAGTTTTACCTATTAAAAGAGAATTTATTTCAATGTTACTCTTTCAATAGAGACAATTATAATCATACATATAATCGTTAATTTTGGTTGTTACAAATTCCATTTAAATTAATTCGTACGTGATAATGAATGACCATTTTGCGATGTCACGCTTACCCCGTTATCGTTTGCGCTAAAACATAACGAAACAGAACTAACCTAGGACATCGCGCACGTTCTAGACTCGCTTGTGTGTAGCTGTAGTTGTATTCCACATGTCGCATACATGTGGGGTCTACTTTGTACACAAAAACGGCCATCCATTATTACTTAACTACCTGTACACTTTGAATACAATGGCAAAGTTATTTTTATTCGCAGTTTTATTATCGTCGATCTAATCTTAAATGTTGGTTTTGCTTCTGAATGTCGATATGCTATATGATATCAATGAGCACGTTTGCAAAAACCGTCATGTTAGTGTTGCGGATAATATCAGAATTCTGACATTGTGCGACATACGCGAAGGCCTTAAATGGCAAAGTTCCAACACTAATATTTATTTTCACTATCTAATTTATTTATTCGTTTTTCTTTATTTACAAAAAGCCAGTCTTAATACTAAGTATTCTCTACTTCTTCCCTTGGGTTGAGCTGAAAAGGAGTCCAGGGTGCCAAATTTAGTCAATTTATCAAGCAAAGTGATAAATACTTCTGAATTAATAAAAAATAGATACAATATATTAATACATAAGTACATATATATGTTCATATATACAAACATACATTAATGTATATGTAATATTTATATTAATATATTTATACACATATACAAATATAAATATTTAAATCATGAATACATAAGTACGTAACAGACACACATAAATAAAAATATACCTACCAACATTCATAAATATAAGCATACATACGTACATGTTAACAGTTTCTTTTTAAGAAAAAAAAAAGTGATAATGGTCTTTAACGAACACTAAAGTGTTAAATGATCATATCTTCGTATATCGTTAGCGATATGGGATATGGTTATAATGAATAATTGAATTTTCGTTTACATAATAACAAATTTCTGCGTTTTAATACTTATAATGAATCTTTTAACACAAATCAAAAGAAATAGATTGTAAAACTATGCTTTATTTGTACTTTTGAGTGAACGTTTTCAGAGCTTTTGTTCCATTTTTTTATAACCGCAAATTATTTTCATTGTATTATTTGTTATTTTTAATAAATGTGAAGCGCCTAGCATAAAAATACACTTAAACTGAATTTAAAAACACTAATGGTATATTTTTACAGTGTTTAACAAAATTCTTTATATGTAAAAGGACGGATAAAGATTAAATTTTGTTAAGATATAAATAGCCATATTTCGTAAGGTACAGATAAAACATCGTAAGTAATTTATTTATATATTTGTTAATAGGGCTTTAATATACATATTATCTATGAAGGCCGATTTATATAGGCTATTGTTGATAAATTAACAAATACAGATTAACATAATTATCACTTTGTTTTTTTATTTGTGGACTAATGAATGTCACATTGAAAGCTTATTTTAGATTCAATTTCGAAAAACTATTCTAGGGAATAAGTTTTGTTCTTATGTATGTACCTGTAACAATAATTATGTTGGGTTATAAAAGTACGATCCCAATCCCATTACTGTAATAGTTAACTAATGAAATATCAGAAAATTATCTTTACTTCTGATAGATGTCTTAAGAACCATAATGAATATACCAGACTTAAATTATCGAAACCGGTGACGAGAGCAGGGTCTAAGGTGCGAAATGTCTGGTACTGCTGACGCCAGGCCGCCCGCCGTACCTGTAACACGGACAATTTTTCCATACAAGTAATAAGGTCTGCAGTTGACTGTTTAGAGGTTGATGATGGTAATGAATTTCGTAAGGCATTATTAACATTTCACGATCAAATCGGAGACGTTCTGAAAAAAGGCCAGGTCAAGAGTGCTCTAAACCAACGAGTATGCATGCGAAGATTGATGAAACTGGGAGAAGCGAAAGACGTATGTTAGGACCGTAGCAAGTGGAAGAAGATTGTCTCAGCCTATCCCGTTGGGAACAAGGCGTGTATATATATACATTATTAACCAATGGGTTAAAATTATTTAACATTTCGCATAAAGTTTCTATGTAGAGCCATTGCTTAAATAATCTTTACCTGGTTAAGATGTGATTGTTACAATAAGTTAATGAGTATATAAACCCAACTTAAGTATATATGATATCTAACTATAAACTAGATAAAGAATTTACCTAATCCTTAGAAGAAAGATGATTTATTCGTAAAAATAGCTATTTCCCAACATTATAGCAATGTGTGAATCATAAACATTTTTGCGTCCGTATAGAATCGACCTTCCTGGCATATGTTGGTCGTCAATAACACGACACGTAAAGAACTTCATAATCAAAGCCGATGTGCCAGCGTAACGGGCTCGTAGCTCAGTAGAATTATTTGGAATGGCCTATAACCGACTTGTTTTTGTTATATAAACGACTATTTATGTGATTTGTTGCTAATGTTAGATTATTAAAATGACCAGAGCGATGGAGCAGGCGTATCCGTCTAGTTCGAAAGCGAGACGAAAATACAGCGGCAGGTGCTTGCGACACCACGTGCTTAAAAATAAGATGGCGGATACGTCAGTGCTGACTGGTATTGCCTGTTGTAGAATGTGTAATTTAAATATTCAGCTGATTAATATTTTCAATGAAATTAAAGAAATGATTAATAACAAGAAACCTCATTTTGTAATTGTTTTTATAAACATGTCATAAAAACATTTCTTACTTTGGTATGTGGTTTTTAAATTAACTCAAATCTCAATTTTGTTTTATATTTTATCTTACATAGGAAAAGAAATCAGTGAATATTCTTATAAGCACTTAGGTAGTCTACTAATTGCTTTTAGTACTTGTTGTCTTTATTGCTAAAGATTTACTTTAATATAAATAATATAAATTCAAATGTTTACCTTAGATGTGATAAGAAAATAATTTAAAAAAACAGGCACGAATTTCAATATAAAAATCAAACTACCAGATCAACAATGGCGGGAGATGGCGCGGCACGTATCCTATCGGCAAACAACGAGAACGAGCTCGTGCCAGAGCCAGTCACATGTGTGCCCGCGTGTGGGACGCATGCGCCGAGTCAACATGGCCGCCTCCGACCAATGGCACTGCATCCGAACCCGGGCGATAATGCCCTGCATGCTATTGATTGGTATTAATTACTCTACTGGCACCATATACACGTTTACTATGTATGAACGAATGATGTGAAATTCGGATACTCTTTATAAAGTCTTCCGTAATATAATACAATTTTTTTAGTATAACTTTAAGCCAATAAATACTTAAATTATATAGGTTATACCTAGATTTAAGAAGGTATTGGGAGTAACTTTGTCGGTAGCTTGGTAAAATACGTTACGTTCTTGTAATACCCATAATTTATTTACACAAAGGTAAAAAGGGCGATGTTAATTTGGCGTTGGTTATATGTTATTTTTAAATTAGGATTTTTTCGGCATGCATCACGCCACTATTTATAATTTTATATAACTATATAGTATTATATTATATAGGAATTGTATAGGAAAATTGGAATAGGAACAAGTAACGTAGAGTTTACAATACTACTTAATTAAAATAGTGCAAACGATATGTATTTAAAAGTAAAGTTACGCTGTTTTAACAATTGTACACTTGTTAGAGCTTTTGTTATTAACCCTTCTCGTGTCTTATTAATCAAGTTGAATTCCAGACATTTGGTGGCAGTACCGCTATTACTTTTGCTACCAGGTAGATATCAGTTTCCAACGTAAAGTACAAAAAATTGGTAGTATTAAAACTATTATAATCAAAAGTCCGTCAAACGCTTAAACTAGCAAAATTACTCCGAACATACATAATACAATATGTGAAACGGTGAAATTGGGGAATAAAATAACTATGAAAAACGGTGAAAAAGAAAGCAATAGATGTTAATGTATATAAATAAAATGGGCGTACTATTTGTGTGTGTATCACCCATAGTAACTTTTTCTCCTAATGTCAACCTCACCTTCACGCGGCGCACCCTGCTGATTAACGAACAAAGCTTTGGCTACTGACTGATGGCGAACGATCCATCCGTGTATGCCGAACCTAAATACACACAGACATGGCAGGTGCGTGGGTCTGTGTTTCGCTAACTTGCGCTCACCAACCCGCCTGCTCAGCATGGGCAAGCACTTCATGCATGGAATGCCGACTTTCGTTGGCGCTTTCATGGAAAGGCCTATCTCCAACAATAGACTTTTACGGGATGACAAATTAAATAATAAAAAGATTCTTGACTCAACCTGCAGTTGGGTTGCTATACGGTAAATTTGAACGAACTATATAGTATAGTAGATGACCTGTAACAATTCTACAACTGAATATAGGCCTCCCACAAAGATTATAACAAAGCACGGTTCAAACCCACCGTTCCCTATCGCTTCATTCGCTACTCCTCTTGAAGGGAGTGGTCATACACTGCGTTCACCTGTACGAGGTTACCACTCAAAAATCTTTCTTCTTCAACGGTTGTTTGTTCTGCTATGTGACTGAGCTTTAGCCACTTTAGCTCGCTGACCCTTACGGCTTTTTTGGATACGCTGCTTTGGTACTACTGCTGATTTCATCGTTTCAGATTCCACAGTGAAACACTGAAATTAGCCCTTTCTTTAACCCGCAGAACAACTTTGACGTGCCTCATACGGAATGGAAATTATTTATTTTAAAAATTAATTAAACAAATATATCGTTATTTTTAATGTTGTGAGAACATCGTTAAATTATTTATCTTTTGCGTGAAATATGGTGATGATATGCTCTGTAAAGCCCCTTTTAGATTTGTCACGTACAAAACTTTCCGTTTAAGAATTTTGTCCCAAAGGACTGCTGTTATCATCTCTAGTAAATTATGCATGTGCAATTTCGATATATTGAATATAAATAATCAGGTTTTGAATGCACTTAGTGGTAATTAACGATTGCATTCGGTTACAGCGCTTTGCGTTTCCGATTGATTGTGGAGCAGCTCTAAATTAGCCGAGGAACCGGAATGCCTCCATCCTTAATAAAGAGCAACATAATTGTTCCTTTATGCATTAATTCTGCGTCGATTTGATAATAAATGAATAATAAATGTCATTTTCAAAGTCAAAATTTGAATACAATTTTGCCTTTGTTTAATTTCTACGCCTTATGGCTGTCTGTTAGTCTTCAAAATCCGCTTTCTGGGCAAAGTTTTTAAATATCAATTTTAAATTAGTTTTGAATACGTTCCGTAAAATACCAGCTTCTAACTAAATGCAACAAAAAAATAATAATGCCTTTTGTATTTTGTATGATTGAACAACCTCAATTATTTATTATTCGAATCACTGATGATTGATTCAGATTCAGATTCTTGTTGACCTAGAATCTTAAAAAAGTGATAAAGTTTTCAAAGTATCTATACGTAAAGAAAAAATACCAAAAATCTCGGATTTGAATTCAAGAATTATATATAATACTACACCCACTATATACTCGTATAATAGATAGGTCGATATTTATACTCCACTGGTCTTTTATTATCATAGGTGCCTACTAGGTAATCTTTACTAGGTATACTTAATATATTATATCAACCAATACCTTACTTACCAACTTACCACCATTTTAAGGAATAACATTTTATGACAGTAAATGCTTTTAAATCAGTGAATGACAGTAATGTCTTATATCATGCTTTGTACATTAACTTTATACTGTATATTTTAACTATTCTTAGTATTAACTAGAACTTTATAGAGTATATATCGTAAAAAATAATCATAATAAAGTCTTAAAGTCTTAAAGTCTTCGGATTATTGATATGCATCAACGTCTGAGGTGCCAAGTGTTTCCTATTTCAGAGCCCGAGGATCAAATCGTCAATTGGAGAGTAATTACTATTTTCTATAAAAAAAAATATGTGCTTCTAAGTCAAGCGATATGCGGCTATCATAGAACGTTTAACACTCTTCTTGCTGACATATTACAGAACATCGTATACACAAGCGTGACTTGATACTTTATGCTTATTTATGCTTATGATGAATCCACTTTAATTATCGGCATTATCTATTTCTAAACACTCAAATGCCGAACTTGGTAACAGATTATCACAGTTACAGTACCAGACACCTTAGGCGCAGCTGTCCATAATCGGGCGTTATAATTTCCTATGCTAGACCTACATTATCGATTTGAAATGGTTATTTTGCCATTAGTTGGAAACCTTGACATTTTTCTGGTATTCGTCTCGAGCTAGCAGCAGAACCATATTTACTTTATTAATTATAGATTTTTTAAAATCATTTAAGGGTTAAAGAAATTACACATAAGAAAAAGATTATTTTGCGGTCACCTATACGATCATCACTAATGTTGCACCACGTCATTCTTGGAGTCGTAATAAATATATTTTAAAAGGTTTAAATTTATTGTAAACTGAAGCCCAAACTAAAATTATCACATATGCGCAACAATAAGATAAACAGTACTTCACACAGTACTTGAGGAATTTATTTCATAACATACTAAGGATATAAACCACAAAGTTTTGAACTTACTGCCTACCCTAGCTAATGTTGAAAATATATGAAACGTGCAATCTACGATACCTAAAACAAACTAGAATAAAATCTCATTTTTACTAATAAATACTTCATATTGTATAGATATATAAAAAATTGATTTCATCATATTAACATAAATATTTAAAAAAAAAATCAAATGCAGAGCTTATATAGCTCAAATAGATACCTAAATACGACTTATTTTTAAAATTAACTATAGACACCAGTAAGAGTTCAATTCGCCGGTTTTACTGTCAAAAAATTATATGCTTTTTAGTTTGATGCAGTGTTATAAACCAACAGTATCCTTTAATTTATTTTTGTAATAAACTTCTAGTTATAATTTTTCACATCCAAATTGGTTAAAAATAAAGTTCAGCTAACTTTACGTAATGTTTTAATTTTACGCCACCATTTCATATCATAACATACATAGTTATGATCTACGAGAAAATGCTAGGGTTACTTGTACCATCTGTTTATTTTTCTTCTTAATGTTACATAATAAGAGGACACTTTTTTAGACTTAGCTACAATGAGAAAATCTGCAAACATTAACACCTTTTCAACCTCAACAAACATGTAAATCTACAGGTTTTTTTAATAAGAGACACAATCTCTTATTACAAAAACTGTAGACTTACAAGAAAAATGGTCATCGGAAATGCATGAGTACTGATTGTTTATGACTAATTTAAACTATTTTTGTTTTATTAGTTTTACATTGTAGTCAATAAGTGGTTGACGGTATTTTAAATTTGTAATTTTTTTATTTGTGTATGTGTGTGCTGAACAACCCTTTAATATTATCTTTAGAGTGTATGTCTTAATGTGTAGATATAGCCTGCTTATAGATTTCTATCTATGTTGTGCATGCGACTGTGCCGGAACAAAGAACATTCAATACGATTGATAATAGATTTTCCATTTCCAGATTGGATGAGCCCCTTCGACCGCGTGGTCTGCGGTGAGTTCAATGGTATTTATCGTTTCAATTTTATTTTCTTTTAGTTTTAAGTCTTATTTATATAGATATAAAGGTCTTAACACGTGAGCTTCCACCGTAACTTTTACAGTTCGTTCGCGTTAGTTTAATAAATGACTTTTACATCACAAAGGGACCACCCAGGTGTATAGTGAAGCTATCAGAGTATAAACAACAGAATAAGGTATCTTTATCAACAATTGATACTTGTATTAAACTTTTCGTAACTCAAATCTAGTTCATTTGAGCGCAGCCATCGAAGTGATAATAGTTTTTGAGTAGATGGAACAAGGTTTATTCACTCAAATGTCTTTCATTTTAGTTTTGATTTGTGTTATACCAACATTGTAGCGGATGTCATTATTAACCAGAGATAATTTTCAATTTATATTATACTGATAAATAGTATTATAAATTTATTAATGACAGTAATTGACTACGACATATTTAGTACATAAACAATATCTTTTGTTGTATTGGTGTACCAAATCATTACAGCAATGTGTAAATTAGCTATAAATGAACATAACGAAAATATTCTTATTATAGCAATAATATGCTATATGCTATAAGTAATAAAAATTATATAATTTACAAGTGATGTTCTTAAGAGCTTGTACCATTCTATTTGAATACTCATCTCATGAATATTCCACAGACATCGTCCTTTAGTGTAGGATTCTTGGAAACTACGTGGCGTTTGAAATTCAAAATTCAAGATGATTAAGGTACGTCCACAACGTGAACGAACTAATAACGTATCATTTATTTATTGAGACATTTGAAGCTCATGTGTAAAGGCCTTTAAGTACTTCATCCATGCCTTCCGTAACATTCTGTTGCAATTATTCATTTGACATGGCTTAGTTGAATCATTGCAATAACTTCTACTTCCTTAACATTATCACGGTTACAAATTATAACAGTAATGTATGGTTTTAATATTTCTTAATTTTTACTTACATACATACTCGTATGTACGTACGGGGTTAACAAATATTTCTCCGCGTTTTTTGTTTATTTATTACTTAAGTTAATTGCTTATGAAAGTAAGTATATTTATATACATGTAATCTGACAGTAACCTCTAAGTCAAAACAAATCTATATTAAACAATTTTGTATTAAAAAACGTAACTGAATCATTTGCTAAAAATTTCAATTGTATTTTGTGAATTTAGCTACCTTTTTACCTTTTGCAGCACAAAAACTTTCATACAATAGCGACAATCGATTTTGGCCGTTTCTTTGAGAAAATAACAAAAAGCGAAGAAAGGGTTTATTAAGGTAGCTTCGAGTAGAAACTTTCTCTATAGACAATAAATAAGAAGTAGACATCTAAACATAAGAATTAAGGTAACATACATTTGATGTTCATTAACCAAATATCCGTTATTATTATCTATTAAATTATTCGTGGATCTCCAATATCATTCTATCACATTTAAAATCTTTTCAATATCAGTCTTCGTAAAATAAAATATCTTTAGATTTACAAACCCTTAAATTAAGATAAATATACAACATACTTAATCATAACTTTTAACATGTTATCAACATATATTACTTTATAAATGTTTTAAAAATTAAATTTATCACATACTATTCTGATATAAATGTATTCTGTCACGAAATCCAAAACGTTTTATAATTAAACCCTCGTTCAGCTTTCGACTTTCACCGGATTTTTGTTAAATAAAGAAAGAAAAATTCAACAAAGAGTTTACGGCAATAGGGTTGTGCAAATTCTTTTACTGTTGCAAATGCAATCCTTTGTGCTAACAAGATGTTTACAAATAAGGTATAAGTCAAAGGGTTTTAAATCACGGTGTCGAAAGCTGTTAAAACAAGCTTAGAACGGGGCCCATTGTTTTGTTGGCACGCTCGCAAATTGCTTTATTACTCTACGGCATGCGGTCATTTTACAAGTGTCAATATCGCCAAATTCACAGTCAAAACACCGCATTGCTATGACACTAGGCAACGGTGGTCGGCCCGAGACAAAACTACATTTTTACTCTCAGTGACCGTTGAAATTGTAACAAAAGTCGTATTCACACAGTATTTTAGATAAAGTTTCAATATAAAACAGTCACTACGCACTAATTTATAGCCGCTATACGCGCAACCGTATACCGCCGCATTAGGACGCATTTATCATCAATATATTTTAGTAATTGAGCAAACAAAACAGATTACGCTTTCAGAGCTTATAAAAATCGTTTTATAGCTCTATAACAATTATGAACTAATCGCTGTCAATCGTAACTCTACCGTCATAAGGCGTTTGATGCTAGTAAAAAAAAAGTCCTCCCGCGAACAATAACAGCTGAAAATTGACCATAAAGTGGCGACCTTGCGGCAATAAAAATTTAACGAGGCAAGCCCGTGGCATAGTGTTGTACAAACAGTGCCAGATTTGTGAACGTGACTGTCATAGAAAAGCCGGACCAACGTCTGCGCGTCTTGGCGCTAAATCCAATTTAAAATGATTAAATATAAGAATGAAATATATTTATTTGAAAAAGGACTCATAATGGTTAATATTTATTTGATATCTATTTTGTATATTAAAGCTAATAAATACTTTTATAAATTTACGACGTTAGTCTGTTACACATTTATCTTACGTTCTTTTTTATTATATTTTGTACGATAGTAAATAATTTCAAGTAAAATTTTGAGCACACGATTAGGCGTAGATTATAACTCGCATGTAGAGGTAGGTATGTAAATTGGGAACAAAAAACTACGTAAAGAGTTCACCATGCGGCCTTCGCGTCGTCACGTCCATACATAGCTTATCTCAGTGTGCTCTATTTACGTTATTCTTACGTAGTAACCGAGCTTCATGCCGTGATAAAAACAATAGCGGCCGTGAAAAAACAAAGATATCTTAGTCAGCTTTCGCTACTTGAACCAAGGCAAATGTCATTGTCATTCGTTTGCGTACTATGTGGGAACGAATCGCTACGCATGTATGCCCACCAGGAAGTAGGTAGGACTATAGCGCCAAAGACATCGCATATGTTTGTTTGTTGAAGGCCACGATTGTTTTTATTTCGCATGTTACACAAACTATTTTAGCGCCACGTCAAAAATGTGCAATGTGGATGATAGACCTGCGCGAGAGTGTAATGAATTATTATGCAGCCGCCAGGTGTCCGAACTAAGAAATATTTTTTCTTAATACAACACGGTTTTTGTTCACATTATCGTTAGTGTTTGAAAATGTATAAGTAAATCGTCTTTTGTTATGATTGTTTTATTATGAGGGCATAAATATTGAAGTTCATTGTTTGCGATTTAGCATATTTGGAAGTCCCCGAATATACGCGAGCGAACGCTTTGAAAATTTATTAATTAGTATAAATTATCTGATACTTAAATTTATTGAACTTTCATTCTGCAGTCTTTTTTTGTTACGCTGAGCGTATATTAGTGATGCGGCGCCAGCGTCGAAGTTATGATTTCATATTCTATTATTGTTATAGTCTTTGAAATTTAAACGACTCTTCTCTTTTTAGATAATTACAAATCACTGTGTTCAAGCACGATTGTTGATTCGTTATAGCGATTCATTTAATCCGGTCGTTTCGCTGCTTCCTGCGGTACATTCCTAGAGCAAACTTGACTATTTTTCTAGCAGGTGACGAAACCAGTTTAACTAGGCTTTTTCTAGTGATACATACGTAAATATGATATAAAGTTTCTCGTTAAATTTTGTGAAATAGTTATCTTTAAGCACTTATTCAATTCCTCGTACATCTATTACATAAATTTTTAATACTTTTGAGACAGAAACGTGAACATGAATATGGCTTTAAAAACGTATAACTTCGTAAACTATATTTTATTGTTATTGTATGGAATGAGAAGAGAGCGAAATGAAACATGATTCATGAAGTGATCTCATCTTGTAAGTTTTGTACTCTTTACGTGCATTTGTTATGTGTAATGCAATTTAGACCGTTAGCTCTTTTTAACACCCGTAACGTACATACATTACGTTTAACACGTAAACAAAAATGAACCATGGCCATCTTGTTTTAATATGCACGCTAATGTTGATACGATGATAATCTTAATCGATTTACTTTTTTTAACTTTTTCATGCTTACGTGAACCGAGACTCACGTGTTAAATATTTTTCAGTATCAACTATGTAGTTACTATAGCATATACATACTGTAATGTTACTAAATAGTTTGTAAGTTGGCTATAGTCGCCGCTAAATATATAGTTTGTTAATTACTATAAATCTATTTACATATTTACAAGTTTTTAAAGAAGAAATAATGTTTTAACTTGCAATGAAATATTTTTATTCCAGGTTTCGAAAATAACCCGTTAGGGTAAAGATATCTTATCTTAGTGTTTCTTTTTATATAAAATAAAATCATAAAGTTTTGACAGACAGACACTTTAGACAGGAACTGCATAATCCTGTTAATTATAAAGTGATAACATTATTTTTCCTACTCCTATGAAAAAAATATATAAAAATGCGAATATTTTCAAGCAGTGTCTTTGTTCTCTGGATATTCGCGTATTTTCCGACGGTCGGAGCCGACGGGAGTACATTCGTCACTTTGCAATTTTAAGTCATGTCCTGATTATAAAAAAACTATTATTTATTATGATCGATGAATACATATAACTATTATAATGATGTACATGAATGGGGTATTACACCTATTTTAATCTACCACTTTATGTAAAAGAGCTTCTCCAAAAAAAAACCCAGTAACAGCCGGCTTATGTTTACTATACTCACCATATTGGGCAGATGATTGTTTGAGTGAAATACCGGTACCCTCATGCTTGACACCGGTGACGCTGCTCTCCGTTGGATTGGCCGGCAGTATTCGCATACGCCTCATTCGTTCGCTAACAAGCTGCATCACGTGCAGGTGAGGTAAGGGATTTAGGTAAAGAGATGGAATATTGCTGCTTATACCTGTAAAGCCGAAGTATTTTGTGAAGTCTAACTATTTAATTTTCGTTCAGAACGCTCGCATCAAGAAAAATACCACATCACAAATAAGGAAAGCGACATAACATGAACATAGCAAAATAATATTTTTTGTATTATTTTATGTTTTACTACGTTCATCGTTTTTATCCTCGAATTTTTAAACTTTATTCGTATTTGATTTGTAACATTTTAGAAACCCTTTTTCATTGTGATGTACGAGTATATATTGTACTCATGATGTAAATTTCTATTTTATACGTACTATATATTGATAAACCATTTTAGCCGTTTTAATTATTAATGACGTAATATAATGTAAGGAAACAGAATTTATAAACTTTTAATTACAACTCTGGTTTAAAAATTAGCATCCACATAGTATTTATTTTTGTAAACTACGCGGATCGTATACATGTTGTCCTTTTAAATTACTTGCTATATACATAAGTATAATTAACTTTATTAAATGTAAACTGCGATAAAAATAAAATTCAGAGATGTAGTTATGATATTTAACTGTAAAAACAACTGTTGGAACTATTTACTAAGTAAATTTAAAATCTGAGAAAAATCTATATAAATTTAGTGTTACTTATATTTAGACATGATTTTAATCACCACATCTAATATAAACACATTTTAAATGAAATTGATATAAAGCAGACTCTATCCCCAAAAATATAACTTTTACTTTATGATAATTTTATAATTGTGTTTACGACTTCTGTCGTATAACTATTTTGTCTGTCGTATAACTGTCAAAAGCTCTCCTCTACTCGCATGTATTTGGAATGCTGTTTCTGTCGCCTTGTCCTATGAATACATCAATATTTTAATGCACCAGCTCCTAGATTTACATACTGTTTTGTAAAGGTAATCATTTGTACAGACATAATTTCCTACAAACGACTGTATACTGTAAATTGTTTTAACTTGAATAGTCAATGCGCATGGAATTTACATGGCTGGATTAGGTTTTCTATGCAACAGAACAATAAAGTGACACATTCATTTCTTAGTAAAAAGGAAAGTGATTGATTCATAAATTGATAGCAATCTATTCGATTAATGAACGTGTTTAGAATAAAATGGAAAAAAATATGTTAACACTTATATAAAAAAAGTATGTCTGTCTATCTCCATCATGTTATTTACGTCCACCGCTAAACATAAGTCACTCCAAGACAGTACCTGCAAACGTCCACATCCATATCTTGACAGATTTGCTCACACCCGCTTGGGGTCAGTGAGCGCGGCGCCGGCCCTCGAATTCTGGTCCGGTGAATTTAGATGAATCTGTCGCCAAAGTCTAGTTTATTAGTTATAGAATAAAATGTGTGGCTTTATAATGAGAACCAGCTCACAGTCTTCAATACCTAATTACATTTGACGACTTAAGCAGGATCGATTCTCTCATAGATAAAGTTCAAAGATCACTGTGGAAAACTATAATCTCGAAGTTTGTCGTTGAAAACAAAACCTAAGGCTTGTAATTAGTTCTCTTTTTAGAATAGTAATATATTAATAACCTTACAACATTATATAGTTATAAGAATATTCCAAAATTCATAAATTTATTCATAATATTTTCAATTTAAATATCGTTCCCATTGCCATCGTTGATCTTTAAGATGTTGTCGAACAACTTGGATACAGAGAGGGACTGCCACGCGCCGGTTACTTTGACCTAAAATAAAATTGAATATTATTATTTGTACATATCTTACTACATTGGCTTTAAAAAACTGACTGAGAATTTTTTTTTGATACTGCTATAATATTTACGGTGTACTTCGCACTCGGAACTTTTATATTCTTTTATGTTTAGATTGTTCTGTATAATGCTCCCTGCGATGCGACTCAATTGCTTTTTGAATGTGAACAGAGGCATTGTTCAATAGTCCGACGAACTTTGAAAGCACTGTTGAGTTTACTCCGCTTACGCCAACTACGTTATGTTAATTTCAGTACCACCATGTCGTCTGCCAAAGCGCCAATTTAAATTTATTTTATTAGTCTATCACGAGCTGAGTCGTAGATATATACTAATACTAATGGTATGCTCTAGACAGTTTATTACATATGAAATTCATCGCTACATTCGTTACAATGTACAGAGAGAACGTATAAACAGCTTAATTTATAAGGTTGAACGTAGATCGAGGCGATTTTAGCTTAGGATCGGTGTTTGTGAAGTTTGATCTGACGTTTAGGCACTAACAGAACAAAGGGTAGAGTACGAAAGTCAGCAAATTCTGAATATGAACGAGTACTCGGTCTGATAGCGGGCAATCTCATAATGTATTAGGTGTTGATTGCTCTCAAAGGGATTAAATGAAATGTGTACAATTTATATCTCTATTAACGTTAAGTATTGTTTACATACGCCTGATCACGGCCTCGGAGGCCGAACGCAGGCGCTTGAGAAAACATTCGCATCGAGATTAAAGGTGGACGTGGCAGTATAGACCATTATATCAAGACCCGGTTACGTTGCAACTGAGCTTTAAGAATCTATCTGTTGAAGGGTTTCTTATTCGGAGGCCAATGATGACTGGGCGTATTAGAGTTTGTTTACAGCGAGCTCAGCGTTTCGTACCAGTTTGCATAACTCGAGGGTAGTCTCAATAAAAACAAATTGGCGCGCTGACCAGAGTTGGGCACTTACACACGTTCGAGGAAGCCGGGCGACAGGCTCGAAGGTGATTTACGGCCTTTCAAGCAACTCGCAATGCGGCTATAAAGAAAATAAAGGCACGTTGAACTATGACAGTTGCGACTTAACTGCAACATTTCAACGCTTATGCAACCATTTGCTCGTTTATTGCAGTTCTCTATGGATATGTACATGATTTAAGCAGTGACTTTGTCCTGGCTATTGTAAAGTGAAAAATAAGTTCGAAGATAATTATCCGCATTCACTAAGTGGATATGCATCATCCAAGATCGATTCTGTAAAAGACACCTTTTTATTAGTCCAGATCGATTGAAAATGCTGATTCCACTGTTACTTCATTAAGCAGTGGGCACGCTATTTGAATATTATGTTGCTACAGAGATAAACGAAGAAAATCCTACTCATTCGAGAATAAATAGACACTCTAATCAAGCGTTAAACAATAAAAATAAAGTCCGCCGTATCGTTAAGGTGAATAAATTACAAGATAAAGGGAAGGAATTATATTACGGGTTGTGGTAGGCGCTCTATGGGACTCATGTGCATTAATCTGAGAGATACAATCGCGTTCAAACTCGCCGCGTAAATCTGAGATACGCATCTTGATATATAACAAGTGGGGACGTTTTCACCTGGAGAACAGATTTGCGGAATAGAATGACATACACTTGAATAATAAATGTTTTAAAAGAAAACGTTGTGCTTTATCCGTTGTAGCTTGCATTTTCTCATCTCTGTCTCTTGCGGAGTAGATTTTGTAATCAATTTTAAAGGTGACTAAAATAAGTGTAAATAAAAAAGAAATAATAAACCACTATAAAATGAGGAAATCTTCCTTTTTAGCAGCGTTGATTTCAATTGCTTACAAAGGTAATAATTAGTGTCCAAACAATAGTTTCATCAAACTCATCGCTTATACGATTCAATAAAGCGACGTGATAAATTTATGGAATAGTCAAGGGAACTACTCTTATGCTACTGCTACAAAAAAAGTTAAAATATCATGTCTTTCCTAATGGAGTCAAGAATTTGTGATGGAATGCGAGATTCAAAACCATCTTTAATGACTGTCTAAATTATTTAAGTCGCTTAAGTACCACTAAAAACGAAATTATGAGCTCATTTATTAAGCGAATAAGAGTAAATTAAAAGGTGCGTACAACTGAATAATTTCAATATTCACTTCCTTAAACTACGTGGTATTTCTATTAAAATGTAAAACAGCATTTTTATGACTTAACGCTGTTTTATAGTCCCCAAGCTCGCCCATTGTAATTACAAACGTTGTTATAATTAACAGAGTTGTTCCGTGCGACGCACATATTTACGTACACCTTATATTGAGTATGAAAAATGATTTAAATTAACTTATGAAAAGAGTTTTGTTCTTTCGTTCTCTCGAAAATTTAAACGCGGACAATAACGCGTACGTTTGCGTCCAATTAAAACGACGTTCATGTATTTTAATCGCCACCAAAGAGAAATTAAAATGTGATTTTATTGTAGAGAAGTTGAATTGTAAGAGCCGAGAATTTTTGACACGTTTTCCTTTTGAAATCGACCGACTGCATTCCTTTTAAAATACCGATGCTTTTTTAACTCAATGATAATATTAAGCTTACTTAATGACTTTATCTAAACGACATTTGCAATATCATTGCGGAGTTGTTTCGACGTTGCATGCATGAATTATTAAATTTATCTCAGCTTCACCCATAACGCATAGGTTTTATGGTAATAAACCGTTGGAAAATTATAATCAAGAACTGTTTAATTACTAATCTAACCACCCATGGCGTCGTTGGATCTGAGTATGGTAGGTATCTATTTACAGTGCAGTGGTTTAGTAACGATTATAAATAACGGTGTTGTTACTGTAAAGAGACGGTGATGGAAAGTATCCTTTTTTTTATTTTCCACATTTATATCATATGTAGGTAGGTACGTAAATAAAACAGCAGACGGTCTGCGTTTTTAATTTTAAGTTTCAAATATTTTCCTGTAATTTATTCACTTACAAAACAAAATCAGATCAATAATATTTATTCTGTTGTTAGTATGTTTCTGTAAAATTTTACATTTTTTACATAACGAGTCTAACATACCTATTCAATGTTTAAAAGAAACCTTGCATACGTATGATAAGTATTATTGGTTATTAAAGTACAATAGTTGAGAGATCATATATGTTTATTTATTTAAATATCTGCCTTAAAAATACAACTACTTGACTGTAACAATTTTTTTTTCCCGTTTCTGTTTCCGACTTCTACTCCCGCTGTTACATTCGCGTTAACGACAATCAGTAAAATAAACAATTTTATATATGAATGGAGCTGCAACCTACGCTTGTGCCCTCGACCGGCAAACACCGCTACTAATTAAAACCACGCGATACAACAAACATACGTGAACTATTCTTTTTTATGCCGTATTACGCCTAGTACTCACCGACTGTATATTCCGATACTGGCGATATTAAGGGCGTAATTATATGTACATAATTTACATTCACCATTTGTTTTACTTCCATACCGGTTTAAATAAGCAACCAGATTACGGTGCAGCTTTGATGAAAGTCGAAGCATTGATGCAAGTTCAATTAACCCTTACTTTTGTCAAAATAAAGAGGTGCTAAATCCGAAATTATAATACGTAAATAAAATCTAAGCAATTGATATAATTTTACGTTAGCCATTCTCGCCCTTAGTATTCGAACAGTGTAGCGTAATGTGTGTTTTACGGACACCAGGGGGCATCCGTGGGGCTTCGGGGATCAGGGGATAGTAGCAGGGTGCGTCTGACATTGAAGAAGTGCCAATAACAGAGGTATAAATAGCGGGGGCCGGCGGCAGAGGGCGTTACATCGCTACGAGATCAGAATATTTTGTTACTTCGCTCGATAGCGCGTCCCAAACAACGGATTACAATGCGGGAAGGCGGCTCCCGAGCGATATCGATCTGTGCGTACTTGATAAATTGCAAATTCTGCGCAAATTTATTGTTTTCGTTGCATACTGCGTCTATTTTAATGAATTATCTGCGATATTAACCCTGTTTAATCGACATGTTTCAATTTATGAAAAAAACATATCTATGATAATAAAAAAAATTTGACAATTAATTTATTATTACTTAATATCTTTACTTGTCTTTGTCTTTTTGCCTTTTAAAGGTGATACTGGCATGAGCACCCAAAAAGAGACAATAAAAGTCATAAATTCTCCCCTAAAAGTCGAACACCCTCGAGGTAGACAAAAAGTGTCCAGAATAAATTGGAATGGTAGTGGAAGCCTATAAAACATTCAGTTTATGGGGTGTCATATTTACATGCGTTAAGATGTCGACAAGGGAATTCAGATATACGTACATATAGGTTACCTATAGGTAACCTATAATAATTGAGATACTGGACACAATATGTTACGGAAACTTTTATTCTGTATTTTAATACTGTAATAAAAATAGAGGTATCCTATATGTTCAAAGATTCGTGAAAAAGTTCGCATAAATAGATGGAGCTCTTTCGATAATTACGTTCGGAATCCTCGCAGTAGTTGCGTCAATCTACGAATCCAATCACGGGAACGCTTCAATTAAATAAAGCAGCCGAGGGTACGCAAGGGTGCTAATCGATTGGCAATAAATTGGGATTCGTTATATTTGCGAACAACTTATAGATTTGGCTATCAATATTCACGTAGCGTGCGGGAGCTTACTACAGAGCGATGTATGCGATGGGGCCCGCGATGTCCGAAAACAAGTTCTGAATGTAAAACCGCGTGTAACTATATCTAGCTATATTTACACGAACACTTCCCTTAAATATCGCTCAAGATTAGTCGATGATATTCCATAGCGTTGGGGGAATAGGGGTGCTAACAAATAAAATGTTTAGGGTCATTTTGACCAGTAACGACCGTGGTTAGCACGCCCAAAGTCAGGTTTATTTCACCCCACACCCTAAAGGGACTTATGACTTTTCGACTATCATAAATTTTAGCTAGCGAATTTGCAAGCCTATCTCTTATTTATTGTATCGGTACAAGCAGTGGCGGATTTACCATCATGCTGATTAGGCTGGAAATTTGGCTCAAATTTTATTTTGCCTTACAGAAATAAACAAAACATTATTATATACACGGAGAAAAGAAGTCTCGAAAATTGTTTTGTTAAATTTTCGTGACTGTAATTATAATATTTTAGTAGTAAATGATTGAGCATTTCTTTGCTTGTAAATATACCTAAAGAGTTCTTGAGTAAATTTTACTAAATCTTGAGTTGTAAGAATAATCTAGGACACTACAATCCCTTAGCTCACAATCATAGTAATAATGGGAAAAAGCTGATGTAATGATGACGATAAAGCACAAATCATAAAATTGCAATTTTATTGACAAAGAAAATGTAATTAATAGGATTGTAAACTTGAATAGCCTACTGGCGGCAAATGTGTAAATCCGCCACTGGGTACTGGGAAGCACATTAACATATGCAACAATATGCAGTTCACTTTTATATGTTTGATTAATATCTCATTTTCGGACCTGTTTGGTTTATAGTTTTGTGTTTATATATAACATAAAAGAGAATCGTCTCTAACTTTGATCTCTCGTTAGCAAAAAAAGTTAATAGAATAGACATAACTACACGGATTAATGTACTAGATAATCTTTATTAAAAATAAAATTATTTGAGAGTTAATGTGATGAAACCGTTGTGGCGGGATTACTTTTTAATTATAATTGCTCCATTGCAAATGGCCGACACTCAACGAAGATGCGGCCTGAATGCGTGAGAGGCGATATTTAATCATTGGACTTTAACGAGGATTTGGGGGAGAAGCGGGAATGTTACGTGCATTCTTAAATTATAAGGGTGCCTTAATTGCACTTCAATATTTTCTATTTTATTGCAATTTATGATAGCTCATTCTGAATTTGATAATTAATTGTGCCCTAAATTTAAATCTGGATTAACTTTTCTCAGGAATGTTATCATTCCAGATAGATTGTCTTGGACAGAAAAGATTAGGAAAAGATCTATTAGATATTATCACATAATACATACACATAATACAATTGTTATTTCTGAATAAAAAGTGCATTTACACTACAAGCTCTGTTTTTATATGTTGGTACCTTACCTTACCAGTCTGTAAATAGTCCACTGCAGGACATAAATCTCTCCTATCAAAAGGAATGCCATAATCCCCACACTCAATAAGCGGATTGGCGATCGAAATACCAGACGCCTCGCATCTCAGATACTGCTGCCTGTCATCGGTCCGCTTAATTTTGGTTTCGTATTTTTCGAGAGGGTTATCCCGCCATCGGCCGATAGCCTTTCCGATTTTCAAATTTATAATTTATTTTATCATTTATTTACTATTTTATTTTTTCAATTTCTCGATACGACTACACATTTTCATCTAATATATTCGGCATTTCTAAATCGACTTGGATGACTATTATTTTGTTATCATTATTCAAATGCATTTTTTTTAATCATTAATGATTTATTTAATGCGTTCAGTGTGCTTATGTAAATAGATCAAGATTAAATATTTGGAATAGTATTTTAATTTCAAGCAATGATAACTTAGGTATAATAGCTTGAATATATTACACAGATATGTAGTTAACATGAACAGGTAATAACGGGAATTGTCTTATAATGAGAATACAGGTGAAACTGCCCTGGTTAATCACCAACACGCAACTACCTACAGCATAAAGCGACAGTGTCATAGTTTACTAGCACATTAGTGCACGAGTCTGCGCCGCGCGGCACTTAAGGGAACATCACACCCCTGGAATAGGGCTGAAGTAATTAAAACGCGCCAAACTGACTATTACATTGTCTGTGTATGTTGCCTCTTAATAAGGAATGTGCAGCATTTGATATTAACGTAAAATTTTAATTTACAATTTCATTCACCTATGTTTTTTAACTTTCAGTTTGGGCTTCGAATAAATTTCAGTGTAAAAAGAAATTTTAATTGTTAAATAGTTGACGTGAAAAATTAAAAATATTATTACTAACACAGTTAACCTATCGGAAATTTATCCCTTAAAATAACACCACCGAACCTCTTGGCCTTTGGAATTCGCATTCAGATTTCATCAGATTAAGGCTGTTCGAAAATATCTGTAATATCTGTAAGCAGATTGGTTTGTCACATACAAAATGAGTCACATACATAATTAAATAAATTATATGTCTTTCTTGTTTTGTTAACGTGGATCTATTAACAAATCCTAAATGTCTTTAGTTCAACATGTACCGGACCTCGCCACTTATGTACACTATGAAATTAACACTTCATACTATGTTACATAAATGTTGACTTCGTCTAGAATTTGAATTTGGGATACCAACATTGAGATAACTTTGGAAATAAGTTTGTTTTCCGGAAATAATATTTTTAATTTTCATGTGGCATATTTTATTAACGCTGTTTTAAATTACGCTTTAGATGAAATACCTGTCTTCCCATAATGAAACTTAAATATTACTGCCACCTTATAACTATGCCCATAACTTCTAACTGCCTTACGTCAATAAACAGAATTATCTGAAGTAGGTAGTTCCATCCGAGCCGCGTACCTAAATCCGTCCCGGCCCGCATTAACTTTCAATTAAGACAATTTATGCGTCCGAGGCGATGCAGCGTTCGACCGCTATAAATTACGCAGTTGAATTAATAAGTGCACAATAGTGCGGCTAACGAGCGCCGTCGGAGGCCGCCGCCTGCGTTGCATAGCGCTATCAATTTGCATACAACCCCATGATACCTTAGCCACGCCCTGTCCAGTAGTTAACAACGTACGATAATGGTCCTTCGTCGAAGAGACAACTCATATGAAAACTTCGCGCGTTTTGTGTTCCCTATCTTTTTTTAAACATCTGAATTGATTCGAATAAGGTTTTCACTGTCGGATAGGTTGGTTTCTCAGAGAGGTCTTAAGCTAAAAATAATGGAATAAAATCATACAACTACTAATCGTGAGCAGGGTGACATACACAGTCGAATCAATAAGACGCAAGGCCTAAGAGGATCGCGAGAATTGTAGTAGAGTTAAAAAAATTTACATGTATGATTATGAGGTAATTAAAAAAATCTTCTTGGTATGTTTGTTGTATTTTAGATTTTTTTTATGTAGGTAAATTGTAAGTTTACCTCCTTTTTTTGGATTAAATAAGTAAAGCTGATTCAACATAAATCTTGATTTATTTATTTAAAAAAAATACTATATACCAATCAATATATTCTAAGTACACCGAGAAATATAATAGTCAATTATATCCAAACCAGTAGTAACTTGCAACCCCAAACCAGAAACCATGATGGTCAACACATTGGCGGAAGGGGCGAATGCGTAATGTCATCTGCACCCGTTTTTGAGATTAGGCGATCCATTATGTATGGAGGATCCTCTCCATATGTTCCGGGTAAATTAATCACAGCGTTCCGAATTTATTTTCTAACACTCGAGCCTACAAAATATGTTTATTTTTTATTTTTATATCAGATAAACTAATGTCGAGATGATATCTTATGCTAATATAAACAACATTTACTAACAAACGATTTTTATGGTAATTAAATCAAACTTCGAAAACCTACAGAAGTACGTTAGGAATACTTTACTGCAGACTTAAGAGCTGTTACGTAATCGAATACATTCATACATAACGTTATTATGAAATAATACATAAAATGAATATACTTTTGCAAGGCTATTTTCAAGTATCTACTTATTTAAAGGTAAATACTCGTAAATACTGTTTTTGAAAAGGTAAATCTACCATTTTTATGCGAGAGCTCTCTACCGTTACATTAGAGGGTTTCTTCCGTGTAACATTTGCGCAAAGAAGAGGTTAGGGGGAGAGAGGGACGAAATTATAAAATAGTACACGTACCACCCTTTGTTTTTTTTAAATATAGGTGCATTTAGAACGGGGCGCGAGAGTATACAAATTTGAAATTCAGAGGGGATACTAATTCGTTTTAAATTACGTTACGATATTGCGCTAGGCGTTAAAATATTACAGACATAAAAGCAGGCAGAGGGTTAAAATTACGTAGTCACTTTTAAGTAGCTCATATTTTCCTGTAATCTGTTGCTATATTAGGTATGTTTCTGATGAAAACTGTAGTTATATACATCAGAATGTTTAGCAAAACATATTCCAAAATAGCCACGATAGCCGAGTAGTTAGAGGATATGCCTCCGAGTCAGACGATTAGAGTTCGGTCACTTATATAAAGGAATCGTACCAATTAATCTTTTCAAACGTATGTACGATTTATGCATGACTTATTTTTTGCGACAAGCTCAACACCTATCACGTAATCCCTAATAAGCTCTGCTGCAATGTGGATTGAAGTGACTGAAATGACCACATCAGAGTTAGGCATGTATAAGTATAGGTTGTGAAAGCTTATTATTTTTATAATCATAAATAACCAACAGACACCACAAACGGGTTTTCCTTGATTCTGATTACAACCCTAATTGTCAAACAATCAATCTTACATTTTTCTAAGTAAAGCTTACATAAAGATTACAAGTTACGCCCTGAAGTTATGCTATGTTAGTCCTAGAATAAAACTAAACAAAAAAAAAACAGTCCCGAAATAAAGAAAAAAGAATCTTAACGCGTATGAAACGATTGGAAACGTTAATAAAGATGTAATAATAAATATCCCCAGAAAAGTCTTTTGGGAATCGAATCAAGCTAAGGGTTGGAAAATTGCTCGCATCCCGGAGGAGGTGTGGAAGCGACATCTGTGTAGCCTAATGTCCTTTCCATTTATCTGCCAGCAAGGAGGCACTATGGAGATAGATACATCCTATCGTATTTTACGTGTAATTCCCAATACGGGGGGCAGATGCAGAACACTTGCATTGTTGTTTCTTTAATATGCCTGTGCGGCGTTTTTAATTTTAATTAAAGAAATTTCTATTGTAATGTTCTATGTAAATCTATTGTAAATAAAAAATATTTTGGGTTGAAACTCCTCTTCATATATAGAAAAAAGTAACGTTATTCCAAGAAAATTCACAAATTTCATAAAATAATTCAGTACGATGTTCATAGTTAAATACATTTGTTTAAAATATAAAACAGTAGCCTATTGTTTTAATACTAAGACGTCTGTTAGGACGTACAGAAGAATTCTTTGTCCAAACTCCATAAAAGCATGTGAGACATGTTCTATGATTTATCCGTCATAAAAATTATTTCATCAAGTTACAAAACGAATTAATACCGAAATCAAAGATTGCCTACAGTAGCTGGTATTGCTTTAGAGCGACGACAATCTCTATTTTATGATGGAGACCTCGTAAATGTCTATTAATATGAATGGGTTCCAATTACTTTTACGATTCGCGTTTTGTTGGGAGACGATCTAAAAAAGTTTACGATCTTCCGCGCCCCTGATCTGTTCTATTTTATTTTATCTGGATAGGGTGACATTGGTACCGAAGTAAGGACAATTGGATGACGGCAGATGGTCCTTAGCTCATCCTCACCTGCTTTTCTAAGAGAGTTCATTTGCTGATAATCCTGCGAAGTGCTGATACATAAAGAAAAAAGAATCACAACTATAATTATTTCTTCGGTCTACGTGAATACTGGACATTGAAATTGAATAATTTGAAGAAGCATCCAAAACGACGGGAATTAAAAAAGTTAAAATTATACGTGATAAATTCCGAAGAATAAGTTTAATTTCAAAATAGAACGATGATTAATATAAAAACATTAAATTCGTTATGAATGTTTTAATTGCAATTGAATAGCTTAAATATGTTTATTAGGAGTGGCACGCGAATAAAGTTAACAAAAAATTGACGTTTCTCAAGCACGACGATAAAGCAATTATGACGCTGCATCGCCTTGACGAACTGGCGAGCGATTTGACTTCAATTTATACTTCATATTTGTTTACATTGCTAAATTCTTTAACTCACGCGAGCATTTATGAGTCATCTTTTATCCCGGACTTGATTTTGCAAAATGATATATTTTGTGCAAGCGTAACGTAATGCCATTAAAAAACATTGTATGAATAATAATATCTAAATTATACTGAATATTAGCGTCGGATATCGGTTTCGGAACGCATTATACTAACATAATGGACATAGGAACATCTAAAATGTACAATAATATCTATTCAATGAATCAGAAAGCGTTGATCTGAATGGCTATAGCGTAATAACGGAACGCTGACTTCCTGTACTGTGTGCCAGCGGGCCGGTGCGTCTATCACACCGTATGACCCGTTGAATGCGTCTTATTCCACTTTTATCGGTCGTATCAGTCATAAAATGTTAATGAACGAGCGTTTCGGACCAAACATCCGAGTGCGAGATTCATGTGACGGTATTAAACGTAACCTGAAGTCGACTCTTCGTTGGAAACGTAATCATGAACGGTCTATGCGCTTTCAAAACAACGCGCGTAATGCGAGCGTTTGAATGACCGCTAAGATAGCTACGATGTTTTTAAAAGCTCTTTTATTGTGCGACCTGTGTGTCTAACCGAATCGTTTGCGTACAATCAGTGAAGTCGAATCAGTATTGAATTTTAACTCAGGGGAATAAAATAAAATTTACATAAAAAAAATCCAGACTTGTCGAATACCATCGACTTTCAGTAATATGAAAGTCGATGACAAATAACGAAGAAAACGATCTTATTTATTAGGTAGGTAGTTATTATTAATCAGCATTGCAAATTCGGAACTCTTAAGGCAGTTGAATAGACTACTGGTGAAAATAAGCCTCTTTCAATATGAGTTCTAGCAAAGATGGCAATGGCAGATGGGTTAACCATCGTCGTAAGAGATGTCCCGCACCTTAGACGCTGTTTCTGATAATTGCGAAAGGGCCGGGTAATTTATGTATATTTGATTAACAAGGCATTGGGTGAGTACTTCAATTTATTAAGAAAAGTATAAAAACATTCGTAAGCTTGAAATTTCAATAATCATTCTAAAATTGTTATTGCCTACCTACAGGACTAATACCGAAGCATCTCATCTCTAGTTTAAATCTCCTATATATTAATGAAAAAACATACATGAATAATCCGAAACTACGATTACTTGTAACTTTGTCGCTATCTTATACATATACCTGCGATAAACAATCATATATACTTATACACACCCATAATTCATGTACAAACTTTTATATTTCTGCATACAAATATAACCACCTAGCGAAGTTCATACCATCAGTTTCAATGGCAGGTTCACAACACTCTAGGCTATCGGACCATCATTTCGTTATTTTATATACAAAGGACAATCATATATAACTGTTTAGATCAGTTTTCATACTCTTACAAATAAAACGTATTAAATACACACTAAAGCAATAAACGTCAGAAACAGATACAAATGGCGTGCGAATTTTGATACGTGTTTTTATGCAGACCATTTTAAATTGATCGATAAGTAGTAGAACCCGTTTTGTGATGTTAATTAACAGCATAAGCTTTTCGATTTGAAACATTACCCATTAATGGGTATAATTCAGTTATTGCAAATTGTGACTTAAATTGTTATTTTATTATATGTCATAAACACTTAATTTAATTAAATGTAAGTTAAAGTTTTGCATATAAACAGATAACGGTACATATTATATTTTTAATTAAAAATAAATATTATAAAGTAAAGAGGCCTAAGTAAGCTTTCGTTTGTATGTCCTTCGTTTTAAAGTCTGTATATTTTGATAGTCAAAATAAACATGAAAACTAATTAACAACTGGAAACGCTATGCAGGTAAGTTGGCAATCACATTACCAGACACTCACATTAAACGCACCCGCCGGTCATCTGTCAGAAGCCATAGAATTTTCTTTGTATTTCTCGTAGTCGATTTAACTACACCCGCGGGATGAGGTGGATGATAGTTTTACTTACGCTGCCAACACATGACAAAAATGCAAATAACAATTCATGTATTAATAGCACCGCGAATCGTACCAAGATCACTCACTAAGGTACTATGAAATAAAGCGAGCCCTTCATGTGCAACAGCTCACAGATTGATTCCTATAATCCCTAACTCAAATTTTACTCTTTTGTTTAATTTCTTATAGCTTCATTTAAAATGAGAGCTCTTCACCTGGAGTCGATATTAGAATTAAAGTCCTTCTAGAACCTAAGGAGAGATATGTATAGAAATATATGTAATTGATTATAATACATTATTATTATTGATAACAATATATATGAACCTTTTCTTCAAATCCTCAACTCAGTTCACTCAACAAACAAACAAGTTTCCTTTTACTGAAAATTCAACAAAAAATTCCTTTATATATACAGATATATACCTTTTTTGTATGATGTAAGTTTGAAATAATTAAACATTACCTAAACCAATCGCTTAAAAACAAAGAAATTTCTCAATATAAATTTTAAAAATTCGCTTTAGGAATATCTTGGCTTAATCGGATTGATACTAAATTACGAACTCCAAACGGATGCCTTAATTGACAGCCCATTCGCTTAAGTGCTGTGAGAGTTGGTCCTCGAGGCCAGGAGTTGAGACTTTAGTGAGAAAGGGGTTAGTTTAATAATTTAAACGCATATATAGCATGCTTCTATACAGTATTCCCTCGCCGTCTCGTCTAAACTGAAATTTCTCATTTCAAGCTTTTAAAGTGGTTATGAACAGTAATTACGGATGTCCTTTCAATTGTTTCACGGTTGGTTCTTATCGAATATATGGTGAAACTATAGATACCTGATTACATCAATATAAGGAAAATCAAAAACTCAAGTTTATAATAACGTTCATCCGTTTATTTAAAAATACATTGACAGAAATAGAACAAAACTTTAAGCAAATTACGACGTAAAATTTTCAAAGAGACATTTTAAGAATAATAGCGGGAATTAAGCGTTGAAATTGACCATCCTTCACTCCAGTGCGAGTAACAGGCAATAATGTCAGTGAAGTATCCATCGAAGACGTCTCAACAATATTTAGTTACTCAGAAATCGTACGCGGCACATAACACTGAGCGTAACATTTTTTTTCGTGACGCTCGAAAACGTTATCGGTGACTGATGGAGCCATTTTCGAAAATAAAACGACCCTCTTTTCTTGAAACGACTTACGATCACTTCACAATAATATATTGTCATAATAACACTCTCTAAGCTCTAAGCATGCACCTTCGTCCAACCGGCTTATCTCTGGACACAAATAATATCTAATAGGAAATGAAGTGCATACTTAGTGCAGCAATTTGGATTTTTAAACATCCTGTTAAAACATTAACACGTGGGCCCATTATTTAAACATTGATGACGATAAATAAACGCAGAGTAAGCTCAATGATTGCCGAAATAACACAGGTTCCAAGAATGATTCCGATATAAACCTATCACGTGATTGGATTTGATTGAAATTTTGAGCGGATTAAATAATATATAATATAAAACTTAAAATAAATAAATTAATACAAGATCATACCAAAGCTATTAAATTTCAGTAATGTAATAATAAATTAAAAACTTCTGATTACATAATTGTAAATAAAAAGATAGCAGTAGCTTTTAATTAAAACATGGGAGACGAAATTAATTAATCTGAGTGCAGCAGTCGGTGGCAGACCGAGTGCACCTATTTGTGTAGCTTATGTACCTATTTCAGGACGGAGCTTAAAAGGAAAACGTTTGCTGAAAATTCTCTGCAGATTCGCAAAAAACTATCTCTAACTCTATGAATTAAAGTACTTTTTGGCCTGCATTTAACGTGGACATATTCCTATATTGTTGTTAATACATCCTGTACTGACTTTGTATAATTATACTTTAAAGGATTTGGTACCTACCTTAAATATTTTTAATTATTACTGACAATTACTGTGCCGTAGATAAATTTTGGATATTGCGTATATATATAACGCATAGGTGCCATATGTTTTATGACACCAGTTTCTATGTATAGAATGTTTGTAAGACCAATAAATTTGGTGCGAAATCAAATGTATTCTAACAGTTCGAGTCAGCGCGGTCATAAATTTAATGAATGAATTTGAAAATAAACCAATGTTTGTGACAAGGTCTTAGCAATAAAATAACGTTGTTAGAAGTAACTCTAGTCGCATTTCTTAAAAACGTTAAGAATCAATAGTTTAAATTAAATAATAAACATAAATATCTCAGTCATAACCTGGGTAATATTTAAATCCCAAATATAAAAGTATTTAAATAAACTGTAGGATTTTCAATACGGCTGTTAAGTTTACTAGAGACTAGTATTGTTAATATTTGACACATGTAGACTATTAAAGCAAACCAATATCCATTTTAGTTTGATGGTTACCAGCTACTAAAAATGAGATTCTCTATTTTCCACATTCATTGAAAAAGGAAATTTATAATGAATAAAAAAGACATTTTCACATGTATTTATCTCAGACTAGGACTAGGAATAATCTTTTGTTGGCCTAGTATTGCATACTTTGCTGGGTAGTAGCTGCGTAAGAATCTGCCACCCATTTTTTGCAACGAGGCAACTTAGGGAAAAGCCTTTTAATATCGCAATGCGATCTCCGGGCGCGTTCTATGACCCGGAAAGGAGAAAAGTCGGTTGCGGAAACCTGTTTGGCAACGCTGCGTTGTGGAAAATGGAAATCTGTAATCTCTGCCTACCTTATGCATGAGAGAGACTAATGCGTGTATATTATGTCGTATTAAGAGTAAATTTTTATTACATTTTCCAATTTCTATATTATTCTATCAATTTCTTTAAAAACGTATCTTAATATCAAATTCTGGGCAAAAGCTTTCCTCTGTTTTTGTATGCCTTTCGATTCGGGATGAGAGCTCTCTGTATACTCTCCAGTACAAGATACAAGGACTTCATATGAATATTTTTGTATTTCTCCGAAATGCAGGTTTTCTCACTTGTCTCTTAAAACAGCACATAAAACTGCAATATGCAATTTATGAAATAAGAATCTAGGATACGCTTTTACTAAAAAATCATCACAAGTCACGGCTCTTTATCTACCAAACTCTCACCGTCTATACAATTCTTGCAATTTATTTTGTCGTAGCAATTTTAACTAATATGTAAATACAGATTTTTTTGTCGTCGACGTTATGGAGATACATTGTTATTAAGTCAATATAATGAACAGTGCATGTAAATAAGACGCTTTCAATAATAATAAGTATGCACAGAATGAACGGAAGCACCGTGCGTCGGACATCACTACAGCTCCACCCTACTAGGGTCAACGCATGGCTATGCAATATGGTTGCAGTGAGTTAATGCGTACATAGTCTGTGTTACTCACTCTGCATGCAACAAACCCGTTCCTCCTGCTACCGAGAACGCCTTTATCGCCTCCAACTGTGATCCGCAACGCTTTTTGCGAGATATCTCTGCTTTTAAGTTCACCGCAGTCCCTTTTTGTTCGTTGAAAATGAAATGATCGGATCTGTATGCGAAATACCATTTCAATGCTTACATGAATACAGGGTTGGGGTTAAGAATAATGATGTTTTAATGGAAAGTTCTAAATGGCAAGATTTTTAACAATTTCTTATTGAAATGGGTAATTTTTATTTATTTTTGAGAAGACTTCAGGCGAATAACATTTTTAAATATCAATTTAACTGATATAAGTTGCTTATTACAAGTCTCTACTCATTACTATCCTAAACAATAATTATTAACTAAATCCTAAAAAATTTAGTTAATAATAAAGATATTAAGGTATCTCAAACATAACACAAAATATATTTTATACTTTATTCGATTCAATGTTTAAAGATTAAAAATATTAATATTATCACTTTTATCATTTAATATAATTGCTTTAAAACATTTTTGTTAGATTTGTAATGAAAAAAGCTGGAATATGTAAAGGAACGTATATGTTTGTAATTACTATGCACAACATCGTGAAGGTTAACTCTTTAACTGAAATGTGTACCCACATCTCGTCAATAATGAAAATATTCAGGCTAATTAAATCGAGAACTAAGCCTGTCAAGCGAGATATTGTCCGACCCGTTCTCGGATAAAGTCATCAATGTGAATAATAGTTGGCATAACGCTCTCAGTACATAATGGTTGTTTGGCTGTAAATAGCGTTTTATCACTGCTACTGACGCGCACTGATCTGTAATTCCATGTGCCTCTGTTTAAGTGGAAAAGGATTGATTATTCTGTCCATAACAGATACAACGATGATATATGTAACAAGGCGACTTATTCATTTGATTTATTAGCAAATGCATTGCGTCAAAAGGAAAGCTTGTGTTCCCTCCAAAGACTTTTTTTAGTTTTTTTTTGTGAATTTATTAGCTCTTCTGAGGTAGAAAAGATCTCAATATATGGTGTATATTGAGATTTTTGTTATTTTCTTTTAGGATTTACCTAGTCTAGTCTAATTGGGGGAAATTAAAGTTACGTTTACACTTTTTGACATTGTGTGCATTTATTCTCAATGCTTCTTTAATTTTTTTTGTAGTTTATTTATTCTTCATTTTCTATGTCTATGTAATTCTTCTGCGCCAGCAAGCCAACAAACATTTTCATTAGGCTGTGTTGATGGGTAGCGCTACCGGTACCGTCACACTTGTAACTCTGCTCCCCTTCATTGCACTATGAGATTTGGTTACGACACGTTTGAATGGCTTATTCACCATCAATCAATCACCATAGCCTCGTTTGTAGACTCAGACTGTAGGGAAAACCACTTGTGGGTGAGGTTAACATTAGGAAAGAAATAGTAATATATTTTCACATGATGCCTATATAAAACAGAATACCCTAAGTTATATCATTATGCAGTTCCTTTTTTAAATTGTCTTCAAGTTGCTTGTAGAACTGTATGACAACAAAAAATTGTCATACGCAAATCTCGAAAGACTACTTCTTACTTAAGACTAAACTTAAGACATTTAAAATTTTCTTGAAGTCATTTACATAAAACTAGTCTGCAATTCAATAATATTTTTCCCAAGGGCTCTTGCTAAATTAAAAACTATATTTTTTATTTTATCGAACTAAGTGAACGCATCTAAGAAGATCCAGCAAGTATTTACACGCTCCTTTCACAGCTATAAATCGTCTGCATGAGGCAAATGGGATTAGGAATCGAGTAAACGATGTTGATATCTAGCCATAAGATAAATCTCACAGATCAAATAATTCGGATATGTACCGGAGCTGGAGCTAATATCACTTTCGGATTATGTTTACAATATTTTTCTAACTTCATTTTCAAACGAATACTAGAACTGCTTCGTATTAACACAAACTTACCCAATTAAAAGTATACATAAGCACTATTACGCGTCTGACGGGCAGGCAGAGATTACGGATTTCCATTCGGCACGACTCAGTGTAGTCAAACGCGCTCCCGCAATGCGCTTTTCGCCTGTCCGGGAGATATAACGTGTCGAGTAACGAGCCACGTAACTGAATTTATTTCGGAGATAATCATTTCCCTTTTACAACACAAACGGGAAGAACGGATGGGGGGTGGTTACTTCTATACATGCGTATATTACACAGCTCGCCGTTTTTTTTTTATATAATAACTTTAAAGTTAAATAAGTGAGTAAACTTTTACTATTTGTCAAAACCATAAAAGTAATGTCACATCACATCACGTTGTTCAGATGTACTATATTCTAATTATACATAAACCGGTACATGGAAACTTTTTTACGAAAACGTATATCCGTTTGTTTTAAGAGTAAGAGACTATATTATACAAACAGGTTAAAAAAATACATTTAACGTAGGTACCTATTATAATAACACTTTTACTTTTTCTCTCTCTCATTTGGTCTCATTTGAAATAAAAAAATTACGCTTCTGATGTGACTTAGGTCAGTTATCATGGTAATAAAAACCTATCAAGCATTGTTAATTAAAAAATATTATTGATAATATTGACTTTGTACCTATACGTTTACTTCAAAGTTAAATACGCTAGCATAATATTTCATAATATGAAATTATATGCACTTTTATAAACGTCGAGATAAAAACGTACATAACGAACGAAGCGAGATTGTAAGGATGAAACACATTATTCTGTTTTTTAGTTGTTATACAAGGAAGGTAGAGAAAAGGGCGTTAACCTCATCCACTCTAAATCAAGTTGTCTGTGTTAGTTGGTTTGTTCGACCGCCTGCAACTGCGGCAGCGTTATAACACGCAACCATTGCACATTGTGAACTACGGAAACTGGAATTCACCTCGGCTCTTAAATCTGATGTGTTTGCGAATATAACGCTTGTTAACATTAATTTAAATTAAAAATGGTGCCTTAACTATAACTTATTTTATTTATGATAAACAATGTTATAATAAAAGTGTGTTCATATATAGTTCATACATATTCGTGGTCATTTTAAAGATATGATTTATAAAATACAACTCCAAAAACAATTCAAATTGGTATTAAACCAATATAAAATAGTTCTACATATTGGCAATCAGAAACAAAATAATGACTCGTGTTGTAAAATTAAATAATGGCTTCCTTCCATTAATAACATACGAAATAACCTTTGCATATATCAACTTTGAGTGATTTTGTTAGGCAGCAACTTATCACGATCTCTCACTGTTAGAAGCCGGGATGAATAAATCGTGACGTCAGTGAGGCGCGGATCAAAGATCGTTTTGCTTCGAATCACTTCTCTGCATGTACCACTCACTATATAACAACACTGATGAAACAGGGATCGCACAATACACTTCTAAAGATTAGGAGTTAAGTCTGTTTAATGCAACACAGTTGGTTAAAAAAATGTTTATATTATGTTAAGACTTCGGTATAATATATTTATATATATATATATATAAATATATCCTACATTATGTATTATATATATATAATCTTTTAATTTATTTCTTGAATTCAAAACTAGTTACGAGCCCACCCATGGTCACATGGGCTGCAAACCATTCTATACTTTACTCTTTACTTTCGAGGAAATTAAACGGTTTAAGTTTAACGCGATAAAGTAAAATTTTTATTCAATATTCTGTATTATTTCTTCTGTTAAAAATGTAATCTACCTGCTAAGAACCATTTAAGAACGTTTTCAAATACATTCACATTCAAGATGAATTCGTAGTACAATATAGGTATCTCCAGTAAAAGTTAAAAAAAATCCTTTATACTTTTATAAGCAAAGAACTATTGATTAATTGGTCTAATGGTTATTTTTTTAATTCATGCCAAATACATAATTATTTGTCAAATAAGGTTTGAGTTTCTACCAAAAAATTGTATTAAAAACAAAGAATAAATATTCCACAGCTGGGCACAGGTTTCCTCGCATTTTTAAGAGTTCCGCTAATTAATTATAGATCTAATATTTCTAGATGAGTTCACGCAAAATTTACGAATAACATACCTATTTGAAAGTGAAAATGTTTCCACTGCTAACCCTAGCGCCTAAGGCAATGCCCTTTTTAGAACGGAGCACAGAACAACATTGTGATGATTTAACTGGCGTTTGCAACGAGCGCAAATGCCTCTTTCCGACTCCGGTCCGTTTGAGATATTAGCTTTTTGCTTAACTAAGCTACTCGTACCATGTACGCAATCTCGACCCTTTTCCTGTTGCAAATAAGAATATGTTTTGTTGTCAAATATTATACAGCTATATGAAAATTTACTTTTTGTTATTTAGAATTAACTGTAATACAGATACTGAGTCTTTTATTACATTAACTTTTAAATAAGTTTTACCAAAACTCTTTATCATATTTATAATTTGAATGCATGATAAGCGTAGTGTCAATTACCTAATATGAACATTTTTCTTTAATATCTATGATGTAATCTCAATCAATCAATGTTTCAACTTAAGTATAAAACTTATATGAACAGTGAAAAAGTATTTAAAAATTCTTTTCATACTGGTTTTAATAAAAACATATAAAGTGCCAATTATAATTCATAACCGCCAACCCTAACTTATGGTGAAATGATTTCGTTTCAACTTTATAATAATTACCTGTCTTTTTTTACTTCATGTAGGTAAATCACACACTGTTTAACTTTGTCGCAAAAAAATTAAAGTAAATATAATAATTTTTCATTATTATTTTAAACATAATTTACAAATGTTAGTTCACCAATATTTAATTACCAACTTTCTTGTGATCTGCATTAAAACATTTCGACAAGTTTTTTTATAGTGTAGTGCTAGAAATTTCGCAGTTAAGTCGGCATAAGGAAACAGCACATCATAACATGTGAACAAAGTCAAACAAGATCCGAAAACAATTCGACAGCATTCACTTTTGACATCACAAGTTCTATTTTAAGCTGGTGTCCCGAACGCGGCCGAAGGTTTACGACAACCCACGAGTTACGATGCAATAAACTCTAGTGTCGCTGACGTGCGGTTACAGGGTTCTTAAGCGGCTTTAATGTCAATTTAATAGATATAAGCTTAATATTTCATAACATAATTGATTTTCGTAACAGTCTATTATTGTTTTGGAGTAATCTATAATAGTTGACAAATATATTTAAAAACGCGGATTTGTTATTAGTTGAAACGATCAGATATTAATTATTAATGAACGTGACATATAACAATAATGTTATATTCGAAATAGGTAATTGGTAAATATTCGAAAGAGTGTAATAAAATTAAAATACATAGCTAATAAAAAAATACCAAAATTATTCAATAAGTTTTTTTAAGAGATATCGTGCTTCTAATCGACCAAGAATTTCTTTAATTTACTTTTATTTAATAATAATCTAAATAGTTAAACTTATAACTATGTTAGAATTGTTCATTAGAATATCCTCTTGCCATGAGTGTTAATTTGTACCATATAAATGCAATACTAAGTTCATGGAAATGAGTGAATTACGACTTATTTCTGTCTTTTAACTTTCCTCTGGCTGCTCTTAAATATTTCTGCAAATACCATGTCTGACATAGAATTACCAACACACTTTAGTTGAATTTGACTAAAGAATAAGTTTCAAAAGGTATCGTACCTAGATGTGCATTCTTAGTTCTTCTTAGTACAGTGAATATTTTCCTCTTCACAATAAATATTCTCCTTCTTGAATATAATTTAATTTTAGTACATAAGGAAAAACAAACGACTTTGTTTCAGGGTTATTTATAATGTATTTAATGGTACTCTTCAGTAAAAACTTCAGCAAAAATATCGGTAAAAGATATCGCCGATTGTATGCCATTTACACTTTGTTTATTGACTTTATGCTGGAAGTTTAGACTCGTATTATCTATATTGTTATTTTATCACTATAAGTGCCTAATAATTGAAATGGCAATTATCAGTCTCAACAATCTAGAACCCCATGGTGAGGTTAACTGACCATAATTAGAAAATTACGCGAAAACATGTCACAATATGTCATGCTTGTTAACAGAATTAAATTCTTTGTAGTAATTGTAAGTAAGCTGTGTGACCCGCGATAAATGTTCATTGTCTTGAAATTAAATAAAAGAAAACCGTTATCTCACCAATTAAAAAGTTTAATATGTAAATTAGAATCATGTACGTACTGGCAGCAAACTGAAAGGATTACGATCCTGTGATTTTAATCTGTAATTAATGAAAACAATTTGTTTACCAGATTAGTTAATTTTTCGTACTTTATTAGAGGTTTACAAGTTTTTCACTACCTCTTTGCTAATGTATGCTCTTTACAATATATATATTTTGATGTAATAGTAACGAAATTTAAAAAAAAAGTGAATTAATTATTTATTAGTAACGCCAAACTTTTTATAATAATATATTAACTTACATATATAAAGATATAAATTTATTTCGTTGTGCAAGCTAATCCACTGGACCCATTTTGATCGCGTTTTTAAGATGTTTCTTATAATGTTGCGAAGAATGCTCTTCTTTTACGATTTTTTTAATTTTTAACCCGGGTACCACATATTAAAAATCTATTACATATCATTAGAGAATCCAGTAACAATATGATGAATCCAGATTCCAGTAGTCCAATTATATGTCTTTAATTGATGAAAATCAACCACGGCAAAATAATAGTATGATAGATATAGTTTGCAAAATATGTAATACAACATCGAACCTTTAGTTAACAGGTATTTATTGCATTTAGTTATAAAACAGTCTAACCATATAGTAATATAGAAATGAAAGTTTCCGAAGCGCAGAAAAAATTTATTACAAGTAGTAATCACCTACTTGTAATTCATTTTATAAATAATAATAAACACAAAAATTCAAAAAAATATATATTAAATAATGAAACGGAAATGAGCAAATATTTGTTTTAATTTGAATGAGCTTCTTGACCAGTCTCCTGAATGCTCACCGATCTTACTTGTTCTATAAATAATCTACTTACCGGACAGTATTTCTGATATATTTCACAATCCTACCTTTTTAATATTCCGATCCGCCGGGGGCACATTAATCAAAGGCACTGTGGAACTGGTTTCATACAAAGCCAAGCAGGTTTGATACAAAGTTAAATAAAATAATAAATAAGCAAGAACATTCCGTGAGATTTATTTCGGAGAAAAAAGCGAGGTAAGTTAAGAGCCAGGGCTTGTCACAGTATGTTTATAGTCGGCCCGAAGTCGGCTCACAATGTACGGCCCTAATTAATGCTATGCCGTTTCTCTTTAAGATATATTATACTCGCAACAGCGTACCTACATTGAAATTATTTTTATTTTTTTATCTTCTTACAACAAGCTTAGGAATTCGAAATCCTTTTTTTGGTAACTTATCTTGAATCGTAACAAAACACAACATGTGAAACAATGCGTCCGCTTAACATATACTATACAGAGGAAATCATTGAAATAATGCAAATGAGGACGAGGTGTCGAGTTCTACGAGATCTGTATCATGAAAAAAAAATTCTCTCGGAAACAGACAGCTTTTACAGGTACCACGTATCAGTGACAAACCGCCCCGTCTCTACAATAAGACAAAGAATAATGGAACCCAGCTGACGGGAGGTGCCTTAACGTCCGTTGTCATGGCAACCTTGTGAAGGGTGGCCAACCTGCTTTGCTAACATATTACTACCATCGACTAAAAACATCGAATCTCTCCCTCGATCACGTGCAGATTTAGTCACTATCATGTATAACAGAAGGATCTTTTTCAAATGTGCCCGAACTCTATTTACGACCTTTCTCCTTGATTGCATTATTGGGACTCGTGTATTGTGTTTTGGGTTCCATCTTTGCTTTTTAAAATTAGAATGGCTTCCTCTATCTCGTTCTTTCATATCACAACCAATGATAGTACTCCTCTAACCACACTTGTGTAATTATACCATTTTCTATTTATGACATTTTAAACAGTTTTAAGTTTTTGTTGAAATAAGCACGAACCGTAAATGTTATTGTAGCCGTAAAAATACAGTTATAGTAATTTATTGCTGATATAAAATTGCAGTAAATATTTCGTGCGAGCTACTTGACTTTTTTGAGCATGATAATTTAAATTGTAATTTAATGAGTATTAGCAACAATGTGACTTAGCTCGATTATGCTATGCGTCTTCTATGTTAATCGTGACCATAGCGTAATTCATTTACCTTTTATCATTACCCGACAAGTAAAATGGCGGTCATTATTGTGATACTTATCTATTATTATACATTTTGGTATTAGTGACCAATATTATAGAGCATATTTAATTATAAGCTTAATGATTTAATTGGACATCAATTTATTTATTGGATTAATAATAAGTTTGACGTTAGAAGTAGTAAGTAATAAAAAGTTTTGTTTTGACAGTAAATCTAAATAAAAGACATGCGTTTTAAAGGGAGATACCAAAGATTGATATCAATGTCAAATAAGCTTTCATATTTTATAAGCAAAAATAATTAATATTTTACGTATTTTTTTTTATTTTTCTTAATATTTCAACACATATATACACAACATAATAAACAATGACGCGATAATTTTTCGAAATCTCGCTTATAAATGTTTAATCTTTTAATATGTACGTTAGTCAGGTCTACATTAATCTTATCTATCTAAATGTAAGATCCAGGTAACTAAGGTCGATTCTACACGAATGGACATTCCCGAGCTCGCCGTTGGTCCGCTATCAATTTTATACATGTCGGGAAGCCTATTTATCTTACCTTATTTATTGCCTGGGTTGAAAACCAGTCCGGGATCCGGTGTCTGCAGCGGCATGTACCTGTCTATATAGACAGATCCTTATAAGCATGTGTGGACAAGACTACATTCTAGCGAGTTAATAGACTGGATTTCAGTTTGAAACGAAATATCTTAAAGAATCAAAAGTAATGCATTTTACACTCATTGAATTTTAAACTTTTATAAATAAAGGGTTAAAAACTTTCACGATTTCTGAGAAAACCGTTTTTACGGTGATAAAAGAGACACCTTACAAAGCATTAGAAAGTTGCGCAACCCTTCTTTACACAACCCCGATTTTTTGTAGTGATTTCTTTTTAGAAAGCGCACCATTGTACCTACGCGGGCCATTAACGGGCCTTAACCCTTTCCGTTACTTTTTAGTCTATACAGATATTTTTTTTTGTTCACGCGTAAAAAGGTTGGTTCATTCGCACTGGCGCTTTATAGTAAACAGTTTTCCTTGTGACATTCTTATACAATTCAATATTTGGTCCACTTAGAGGTTACTGTCAGCAGATGGATTTAAAATTATCTTAAGTGCCGCAATAAAATATTAATGGTCCATTAAATCTTAGATGACATAAAGTGAAATTTTATAGCTTGCATGGAGGCTTCGCGCTGCGAATCCAAACAAATACTGCATTCAATGATACATTGGACGTAAAAAAGAAATAAAATCTTTTATAATTACTGATTATCATTTGTGTGATCTTTGTTTATGATTCAATATTTTTAATATATAATGCTTTTATATGTCATTTAATTAGTTTATTTTTGGTTCCAGGTCCAAACGGCTGTCCGCGTCGACGGGGGCGACAAACTTACACAAGGTTCCAGACCCTAGAGCTAGAAAAGGAATTCCATTTCAACCACTACCTGACACGCCGACGCAGGATAGAAATCGCACACGCTCTGTGCCTCACAGAGAGACAGATCAAAATATGGTTTCAAAATCGTCGCATGAAACTAAAGAAAGAACTGCGTGCTGTTAAAGAGATAAACGAGCAAGCCCGCAGAGAAAGAGAGGAGCAGGACAGAATGAAGCAGCAGCAACAGGAGAAGCAGGCGAAGCTAGAGGGCCAGCACCACGGTCATCACGTGACCCACCACCACGACCCGATGAAGATGCCTATTGACAAGGCCTCCAACGACCTTCTCAAAGTGAACAAGGTGCCGACGTAAACCGTCTGTCCCAAACACTAGGAAATCTTGACTGATACTGTATCATATAGTGTGATTGCATAAAGTGTTGTGTCCACAGTGAGCTGCGGGCAACGTTTGTCATTTCGTATCCACTAGTTATATATGTTTTGCGGATGATTTTAATAGGAGTGTCGCCTCGTTGTGGAGGCATTTTGACTTCGTATCAATGTTCCTTTAGTGCGGAAGACTCGCCTTGGTGTTCGCTAGTGGACAGGCTGGTGATGTGCTTTAAGCATTTATTTTGTTGCCATAACTACACCATGTATTGCAATAATATTTTATCTAAAATATACAAGTGCGTTAGTGTCGCCCTAAGATTTACATTTAAATCCCGAATGAATTTCGGAACTGTTAGTTAAGATTTTGAAATCTGTGAATCTCATAGTATTTATTGCTACCACTTACTCTAATTCATTATGTTTTATTTTTTTATTATTAGATATTATTATATTATGTACATTTTGATGTATATTTTATTATTTGTCTGCTGTTAGCGGGCTAGTTATGTTTTGAGGGTCACTTTTTTTAATAATTGTAAAGTTTGTTGTATTATTGTCAGTTGATTTCGAAAGAGTTGGTTTATTTTTTGATCAGTGATTCCCTTCCATAGTTAAGTTCGTCGATTGTTGATTCGGTTTGATCATATTAGTTTTTATATACTATTATCTATCAAAAATATATAAATATAAAATACATAGGTATTCCATAAGAACGTTTAACGTATATTTGTAACAAAATACGTATCGAAGTACAATCGCTGGTAAGTCTACTTCATAACGAACTTTAATTTAGTATTTCTGTTTTCAGAACGAAAACTAATTATAAAAATTACGCGATATTTTTTGATAACAATTGTAGAGTAATAACACCATGTCCAAATACTACAAAATAGTGATCGAACAAAACAAAACATGGATTTTAACTGCATTCAAAGCACTTATAACAAATGTGAGCAGTGAATTGTCCAAAAGAATCCGAAGTCATCAGATGTTCAAAAATAATATACGTAACAATGATACATATAATAAACAATAATGTGACTAAATATAAAATTTTACATGTAATTTTAAACGTTGAGTAGCGTAAGTGTAATATATATAGGTAATATAGATTGATTGAACTTTGTATGAATTATATCCTAAGAACTTAGTTACGTCGTGTACCTTCCGTAGAAATAACGTGGTCATTTGCTTGTTGTACCTATTTCTAATATCACTTCAATGCTTAAAGTCTAATAGATTCTTCAGGACAAATTTGTTGTCGAACAAATGCTTATTTATTCATAGAATTATCCTTATATCTAACTGCTATTGGCCTGTATCCAATAGAAATCGTAACGTTCATTCTTTTATTTTCAATAAATAAACAAATTTTTCGGATAACTTATTATCAACACGCCTGCAACTCCAGTCCGCTTTTAATTCCAATGTTGTGCCAAATTATGTTAAAAATAATTGAGCAATGTACATTTATGATTATCATTCAAAAGTTTTTGCGTAAAAATCATAGGTACAGTTATTTATGCAAGGTATTTTCTTTTATACGTAATATCTAAACAAAAAATATTAGAATTCGTAATTAGTGTTGATAGTCACCCATTATACGTAAATTAATGTCAGGGTAGAATTAAAGGAAAATTAAATAAAATTTTGAAACTTCGCTTAATTTTGATAAATCAATCTTGATTGGTGTCTGTCCACTATCTTATTCACGTCAAATGAAAATAACGCAACATAACGCCTATGGGGAGTTAACGTAGTGATATCATTTAAACCAGTAACTTAGTAATAAGAAAAACAGTCTAAATATTCAAAAAAATTGTGGCACGTTTACATGGTCCAGCTACAGAGCAACAAAATTGCATCGAATCATGACAGTAACAGTGAAAATATCGCGTATAATTTTTTATTTTTAAAGTAACATGTCTACTTTTTACTTTGACCCACATTAACGTCGTTACTTGAAAACTCAATATCTTATTTTCTTTTACAATAAATATACTTAAAATTTTCATTCGTTTGAAAATTTTAAATTATTTACTTATAATTTTTTGCATTTTACTTAGTATAAACACAAAAAATAGGAAACAATAAAGAAAAAAAAACATATATTAATTTATAATTTCACGGTGTCATGAAACTTTACATTGAATGTATCGGCTACCGTCTGGTATGTGCAATAATAAATTAGATGTCTTCATAAAGAAAAACCTACATAGGTCGTGTTAGAATGCTTACGGAATAAGGTTGTCGTTAGTAATAAATTATTAATCCCATCTTACTTTTTAACTACGAATCGATAATTAAAAAATCGAACAAAATGTACTTAAGTAATCGGTGTAAGTAGACTTTATAAATTATAATGCATAGGTATTAAATAACGTAGAGAAAAATTGAGCGTGTAAAATCCGACAAAGTATTCGTTTATAAACGCTTAATTAACATAGTATTGTTCATAATTACTGTCAGCGGGAAAGAAATGGATTGAAGACGTTTAAAGAGACAAAACGTACACACTGTACTGCATTAAGATGTAATGTTGAAAACTTTGTGTGTATACGAAAATATTATTGTTGTATGCATTCTTTAAATCAAATTGTTTTCGATGTTTTAATTGTTTTTATCTAATAACATGTTTTTTTTAATAATGGGTCTGTGCAAAATTTAGTTTGGTTTTCATAGTAAAACATATATTGGAAACATTTTCATTTCTGACAGGAGATAAATTTTAAAAGTTAGTATTCAGTGATTTATGTCCAGTTATTGTTTTCTGGCTCATAAAGTAGAATATAGATAATTCACGTGAAACAATGAGCAATTTGTAGAATATATTATAATATATATCCTCCATTTGCAATGCTGTCTTGCCATAATGCTAGTATTTTGTAGACTAAAGGAATAAATGTACACCTCAATAAAGTTTCCATGTTTATGAAAGGTATCTATTATTTAATTTTTCTATAATACTAAATTTGAAAAATAATTTCCACTAGAAAATATCATATCAGTTTTTTTATACGTGTTTGATCGCCATTTTTTTTTAACAATTAAACTAATAACAAGACTTCCGTTCTGTTAGGCTACGTCTAAATAATCGATCAATTTTTATCTTAATGTAAATGTAGCTATGTATGTATGTACGTATATCTATATTTTTGAAAATAGAAATTAAAATGTCTTAAAGTAAGTAACTGTAAATAGTCGTGAAAAATTTATGTGGCGCATTATTATTTTGTTCATATGTTTTTTTTTGTTTTACGTTATGTATTTATGTAATGAGACTTGTCGTGCTACGGTACACGTGGTATCTACGTCTTGGGCATCTTCCATGTAGTGAGTGAAGTAGCTTACGTTTTACAAAATAAATTGTATCGTATATGAACATTTAATACTTTTTAGATCTTGGTATTTTCATATATTTTTTGGAATTTTTGCATCTGATTTCCTTCATTTATATTTTTTCGGTAACATTAATAGAGGTGCCCATTGATGAGATCACGTTTCCGTTAGTATGGCACATGTGACTGTGTCGTGGTAAACATAAGCAAAATAGTTGGGTGATTGTATATGAAGCCCGCATTCAATATTGTAATATTAATTTTGACAATTCAAGAGAATAAAGAGTTAATAATACTAAGGCTATTTTAATTTGTTACTTTTTATTCTTTAACCCTTTTTAAAGTGTATCCCAAAATAAATAGTCAAACAATTTACAAATTAGATAAGCGTAATTGGCTTATTTAATTGCCGGTATGTAAATTAAATACGTAATTGAGGTTGTCTCGGTTGCTCTTACGGTATTAACCCCTCGGTGAACGGACGGATGCAATGCGTAGAATTCCAATGCTAAAGTTGCAAACACGATAAATGTTTCCAGCAGTAGACTGCTCTCAAACTGATAAATAACAATACTTATCGTATTTGCGATGATTGTTTTCCATCTGTCAAAACCTTTCGGAGATTTCCCTTCCCTCCACTTATAATTATTTGAATTGTATCATCTGCAAGAGAGTCACTCGTACTTTCAAGTAATTTACGTAGGTAGATTTCTGAGTTTCAGAGCTCTACCTACGTAAACGAGTACACCACTAAAACCATGACGCTTCCGTTCTCGTTTTGTCACAAAATAAATATTGTTGCATATTACAGCGATAGCACTATTTAATAGCTGGTACTCTTCGTTCTTGTTTTACTCCATAATACATTCATTCAAATCCAAGGCCAGTTTTAAAATTTTCTTAGGATTACATTCGTGCTCACGGTGAATCTATTATACCAAATATAACCTCTGTAAGTGTTTTCTGATTTTATGAAAAATACATTAACGTTTTGCTTTTATATAAGCTTTTATACATAAGTGGTGTCTAGCATCTATTGTTGCTAATGAGTTTTTAAAGCGATTGCGTCAGATCGTCTTATCAAAAACTATCCACATAGCCATTAAGATCAGCAAATTACTTTGGCAATGGACATGCCACATAACTGTTTGGGATAGAAACGTTCTCGAGTGGCAACCTTGTACAGACAAACGCGGTAAAGGACAATACTCCACAAGATAGAACGATATGTGTTATGGAAAGTCAACGGATTCAGTTGGCTCAGAACGAAACCTATGTTCATATTGCAGTTCAGTTTGATCCAGATACATGAATATTTTTTTTCTTACTTCATTATCATCTTCGGTATGAATGCGTTGCTGGACATAGTCCATGAAAGCGTGGACAAAGACTGACATGGCAAGCATAGAATATTTGCCGATTCTCATCGCGCAGAGCATCGTGCATTGGTCAGCAGAGTACGTAGCGTGCACGCACGCCCCACCGCGTAAAAGTGACGAGAAAAAGCTAGTAAATTCCTCCGTACCTGTACCTCCGTTATCGCTCTTTGTAGAAAAGTAAATCTATTGTTACTACTATGAGCCTATAAAGAGTCTAATGTTACACATGCGTGTCGGACAAGGTTTAAACGTTTGTCGTAAATACCATACTTGGGACACGGATTGATAATCGTAGTTCCAGAGATATCGCAAAAACTACAACCGGTCACTGATCTGTGTACTTTATGGTCTGTTCTGTATAACTATTCCACCACAATGAACGACGCACAAACGCAAGCAAACCACATATCATACACGGTATCTAACATTGAATTGGAACACGCGCGCTGCTTGCACCATGTCCTTTTATACTCCACTTTATATTAATAATCTCGTGTGAATTTCAGTTTACTGCAATTATATCGACATTTAAATTTGCCTAATATATGTGTGAAGTCTGGCGCACCGCAGCAATCAGCGTACCCGCATAAAAGTAGCAGCCTGTAAATGGCCACTGCTTGGCAAAGGCCATTTCTCAAATATCTTAGAGGGTTTAGGAGCCGGAAAGGGTCCGCCACGATGCTCCAATGCGAGTTGGTGAAAATCACATGTCCTTGTAATAATATTTCTCAGACTCACAGGTTTCTTCACAATGATTCTTAGATGCCTCTCACGACATACACGTGTACAGGTGTTACATATGTGTGCCTATATGCAATTTATGTCTGTTAGATTCACGTTAAATGTAATACGGGAGACAAAACGATTCCTGAAAAATATCCAAAGACGAACGCGGCTCTTAACTTGCCTCTTTCTGATTTTTTCTATATTTATAACTTTACAATGGTAACTTACACAGTATAATATTTTTCTTTTTTAAAAAATTACACCATGAAACTATTAATATTCCACCGCCCCTCTCTCCACATAAGTTCTAAACCGATCGTCGAAAAGGCTAGTTATCCTATTGGTGGATTACAGAATTGAATTTTCATTCCAATTTTTCTAACAATTGGTCAGTGAAATACTAATAATAAGCAAACGCCAGGATTCTGCGTTATATGTGCAATGTGTTTAATACATTGATAGTCTGTGACGAGAACTGATTAAAGGCACATCTTTAATGCAGTGGATTACGTCGTCACGTAAGCTATACACGATATGATACCCTAATTCGATACCCTATGTGGAGGGCTCGTATAAATGAGTTTTTCGACTCGATACATACGATTTGTATGGTTGGCCTAAACAGTAAGATGGCCTCAGGCTCACCACCTGTCACGCTCTGCCAAATAAGCTCTAGCGAATAGTGGATTGAAATGCCTAAAACACATCTATCCCTTCCCACTGCGGTAAGCGTATACGGTTGTGAGAGCTTATATGTAAGAGTTATGACACAAACAAAAATAATACCACGCGTATTACTTTTCTGTTTTAAAATTCTTTCAGAATGTAATGTTTTAAACTGTCATACGACCATGTGAAGCCCCTTAACCCCTTTAAGTTAAACAGCCTGTGCTGACTGCACTGAGACGTGAAAGAATGAACGATTGAAAAGTTTTACTGTTTGACGTCCATCGTTTCGTTATCCTCTAACGGTGAAGAAACAACTGACAGAGATTCCGTAGATATCCTCTTTTTTTTCTTCAAAAATTGTCATACATGATAATTATTGAATATATATATGTATTATTGAAATATATTATATTTTGTGATATAATTTAATCAAACAACATTTGAAATGCGTTACTTTATATAGAAGATAAATTATGGGACACTATAATATTGCAATAGTCCTCATTTATAACTTTGGCATACTCAAGTGGACTCAAACCGAAGTTAACGCCCTGGATAGAAAAGTTCGCACAATCATGACGTCCAATAGGATACATCATCCGAGGTCGTCAGTGATGAGGCTGTACTTGCAGCGGGAGCATGGCTAGTGGGGTTACTTAAGCGCCCTCACCATGCACAATCGCGAAGTGTGCAGCCACCGTAATTACTTCCTTGCGAAACCGGATGAGTCATTCTGTACGGACGTCATTAACTGTGATAAAGAGCTTACCCCTATCCTTGGCCAACGAGCAATGGCAGGACCCGGCAGTACAGAGCGCCTCCAACCGGGAGACCGTATGCCGGGCTTTCCTTAAACTTTTCGTAAATACCGACACATCCCTCATCTGGCTGCGTTTCGGTGACCACTTTGGGGAAACCGAGGGTTTTGTCTGTGCGATATAGGATCAGGTTATTAAGACCAATAACTATCGGAAATACATCCTAAGGCATGGCACCGTCGACATCTTTCGAGCCTGTCTCCGTCCCGGGGAGTCGCTTCGGCATGTCATCTCCGGTTGTTCGGCGCTTTCTAACTCTGAGTATCTCCACAGACACAACCTAGTAGCCAGGATTCTACATCAGAAGCTCGCTCTGAAGTACGATCTCTTGGATCGGAGACTACCTTACTATAAGTACTCGCCGGAAGCCGTGCTCGAAAATGAACGCGCTAGGCTCTATTGGGACCGGCTTATCATCACGGACGGGACGATTCTTGCGAACAAGCCTGATATCGTGTTCATGGACCGGGCACAATCCGACATGTAGGGTGGTATGCCGTAATTATTCCTATAGTCGTCTCTGCAAATGGGTTAATCCCAGTCAGCCTCTCGGAACATCTGAGGCGGCCGGGACTGCGTGACGGACCGCTCCGAGCTGAAATGCAAAAGGCGGTGCTTCTTGATACTGCTCGCATTGTCCGCCGGTTTCTTACCCTTTCCCCTTAACCCTCGGCCGTCTGGTCTCCCCTGCCGAGGGCATCCTTCCGGTTAGGTTATGAATTGTTTATTTGTTTTATTTTACTTTTAGTATTTTATATACAATCTATTTAATGATAAATTATTTATTTTATTGTATTTTATGTATGTATACATATTTATATGTATCTCAGACTAATTTACCAGACGAGTATATATGTCAATAACCCCAGATAAGAATTGCAATAGTATAGTATAAATAAAAATTGCTATTACCAATTTCTTGGTTTAAAATTCCTGATTCACCTCTTATTATTACTTTTGAGTATAGAGCGGTATTTTCTCTATGTTTGCCAAACAGCAAAAAAAAACAAATCGAAATAAATAAGAAATTAAAGATAGATAAGTTTTGTTTTTTTAATAACGTCTTATTATTTTGGACTAGTTTTACTCCTCATTCCCTCAGCCGTACTACAGAGGCATATTCATCAACATTTATATCTTATATCTTTCGCATTGAAATGAAACACCGATAAATTTAATTATCAATTACGATTTGTGATTACAGTAGTTAATTATATCAAGTGGGGATTATAATTAACTAATACAGAAAGTCTGTCATCAATATTATATATAAAATCGTCTTAAAAATAATAGAGATAATTTTATTCCTTTAGGAATCGAAATGTAAATTTACATGTGTGCACAACATTACACATTATATTTTTTTTGTAATTTATTTGTGCACAGATATTCTAGTGATGCATCACTAGTCCATCACTAGTATTTCGAATTTGGATTTGGCTAATTCAGATAGATACTTGTACCTATGCCGCCATCATCCGGTCCTCAGAGTCTCGTTTATTTGGTAGCAGCGAATACCACCTCCAGATGAAGAAAGAGATGTTATATTCCCATCTCTCTCTAGGAAATAGGAGAACCAAAAAAGAATAAATTTCTTTTGAAATCAAATGCGCAGGATACTATTAACTAATTATTTTTAATTTACCATCTTTCTTATATGAAAAAGAACTTTAAAGTTTCCTCAGAAAAATACTATGCAAATCTTGTGGCTTTAGATAGATGATGGAATGCCGAGCTATAGAACTAAACTATCCAAACGGAAAGATGCGTCGGAGGTGGAAGACAATCGTATTCATTTGTAAACCCCGACATAGTATTATCGTTATATGGCAGATCATCATACCGAGGAAGCAGTAAATCCTTTATAGTCATACTTTATCTACTAAGTCTATAAACTCTCACGACAGATTACACAATAATGAAGTAGTCAGACGTCTAGATATTAATTTTAGACGTTTTAACCCGCTTTTCACCAGATCTTTTTTGATACAACGTGACAAGTAGTAATACAGCTTTTGGAACCTCTTCTTGTGTGACAGGAGATTTTTTTTAAATAATAATAGAGAATACTAATTGGGTGGAGTGAACCAATAAATTTTTGGGAGCGTTTTATCAGTACTGTAACGTAATACCAGATATTAACGTTTACTTTTTGTCTTTTTGGAAAGCCCAATCTCGCCCAGCTACTGCCACCCGTATGCTCTTTGTCATCCATGGGGCAAGAGTGCGCTTTACCCTTGTTAAGTTATTAAGGCAAGTTATTTAATCAATAGACATAGCTTCTGCCAATAACTCAGAACCGGAAGCTGCATGTGGAGAATCACACGATCAGTGATTTCAGTGTTAGTGACGCTTCTTCTTAAAGATTAGTTCACCAATCTTACATATTATTCTTCAAGATTTTCTTGAATACAGAAAAAATTGTACACAGTGGGTCTCCCTCGATCTCAAATCGGATCAAAAAGAAATGAGAGTAAATTGGTGTAAAACAATGTTAAAGAATTACGAAAATGTTATGAAAACGTCAACGTGATTCCAATAACATCGTTACAGGTGATGAAACCTGGCTTTCCCTTTTGATGTACCATCGAAATGTAAAAATAAATAAGGTTGTTCAAAAATGAGGAAACACAAACCCAAGTCCGAATATCACTATATTTAATTTGCATTTGCCTTAATTATATATACTTCTTCGCACAGGTTCAAATGACACAGAATGCCACATAGCATTAAGTTCGACCTTTGTAACCTTTAGATGAAGGTTTTCTGCAAATAAAAATAAATTAATAAAAAATTAAATGTAATAAAAGTGTTATTTCGAGGGCATACGAAGTCTGTCAAGTCCCGCAACGTGGCAGACCCTTCCCATCTTAAATCAGTTTTCTTTCCCCACCAGCAGCACATTTACAGGCTGCAACTTTACTTAATTTAATAGTAATAGGAACATTATAGATTTATATTGAATTCGTGAATGGCTCTTGAAAAAATAGTTGAACAATATTATTACTTATGCACGATAATGAAGGCCAAATCTCTAAACAAATATTTTTTACTTTCTATCCGGCATTTATGCAAGATCATGTTCTGACCTTACCATCCAAAATGTCAAATTCAATATTATGTAATAAATTTGAGAGCACAGTATACAATATCTTTAGATGAGCTTTAAGGTGCTGATAAAAACTGGTAAAATAACCCAGATTTGCCAGAATAACAAAATTTACGTTGATTATTACTTTTGAACACTTCAGAAATCTATACTATATGTGAAGTGGTCTAACTGGATTCTTGATCAGCAGAAAAGTATTTATATGTCACCTCGTCAGAGCATATTTAAAACAATATTAATTCCCACCGTAACTAACTAGCTTACTGTCGGCAAGTCATTCTTATAGCAGTCACTGTCTCATATTTCACTATAAAAAAGAAAAAGCCATTGCCCCTAATAGTTAAATGCCCCTAAATACCAATAACGTTTGTCGGATCCCCGCCAAAAACAAACCATGAGTTATATCCATAATGTAATGTATTCTGCTATTCCGCCATTTTCCATTCTCCACAGACACTGGCGCTGTCAAATAAATTTCAGACCTACGGAATTCACAATAGGTGGGACTCGTTCAACGCAAAACCGAAAATCGCATAGCAAGCCTAGCTCCCTTTAAAGCAAAAGGTATGCGAAACGGCCGACAGTCCCAAGCGGTTATGCGCTCAAATCGATAAACAATTTTTTGTTCCGACCTTTCGTCTGATACTCTGCCTTACAGTTTTTGTTGCTAGTTTTTTGATACCCCGATCGTTTGACATTACCTTTATGGCGCCTGATATCTCACGGAGTGATCGTAGCAAATTCAAATGGCTCTTAAAAGTGGTTAGAGTTTATTTTTACTGCCAAAACAAATTCAATTGTAGTTCAATAATGTGACAAAGTAGAAATGAGTTGATCCGTACTTGAATATTAAACAACTCTCGTATTAGTATAAAACACGTATTAACTGCTGTAATTTACCAGAAAACTTCGATAAAATAGAAACTTAATTCTACTAAGTATTTGGGATCAATATACCACTAAAAGTTCATACAATTCTAGGGTCTGAAATTATTTTCTTTCATTTATAATTATACAAAAACGCTGGGAATAACAGAAAAATCACAAAATGCCAACTGCCGATGGAAGGAGCGTCTTATACCACCAATTGTAGCGATAATTACAACTTGGATAGTTTTATATCCAGTAGATCTATTGGCCTGTGCTGATTATGATGATGATAAGGCACTGCACGTGCATAGAATAAAATATATAATATAAATAAAAAAAAATGTGATGTTTTTGTTTTAATTTTTAATTGAGTTTCTCGTCTCACGTTAACTATGTTTCACTAGAAAAGGTGATTTGGCTAATAATCTAACGTGAGAAGTATCTTTTTCATTCGAGATGCGGCTGATGTTCGAGAGATAAGTAAATAAGAAATTAACGTTATAGAAAAATATTAGAGCTAATATACTAGAATTTAATATAATACTCATATTTTACAATATCGAATTAAATATTATGAAGGTAAAACTATCATTTTTTACATACAATTGTCTAATGTGAATGTTCACTGAAACGTAGATCTAAAATAAAATTTGTAGTATGTTTAAAAATAACGTCTCTTCTACTAACTACAACCAGAATTTTACTACTCTGCATAATTTAAACTCAATCAACTTAATTCCATAAAGTTCGGAATTTCATTGCACGGAAGTTCGTTAATTTATTGTTATAGTAAAAATCCCATTTGCGTGTTAACTATTAAGCGGCAATGCATTGTTCCAATGCCATAGCCCGGGCCAATTTCATGGTCTGACGCTCCCACCCTGCACCGGAATTCCTCAATCACGTATCAGAACTCTTCCAAAATGTCTTCCCTATCGCTATCAATATCGGGTATTTTTATACCGTAGGAAAAAGTAAATTGGAACTTTAAACGGTACAGTTTAAAAATTAAATAATTTTCTTGCAACAAAATATATATACGAGTACTACGGGTGCAAGGCGGAGACAGGCTGATAGCCTAGTTATTACACAATATCTTTACCATCGGTCTGTTAATAGTCAGTACTGAATATGCCATAATCACCACGCTGGCCAAGCCAATTAACGATCGTCGACACTATGCAGTCCCGTAAAATGAATAATTTTTTTATTATAACTTTACCCATATCATTTTCTTTCATGGAAACTGAGACTAACGACTATTATTATATTTAACAATAAGCGATGACCTTAAGCGAATAGGTGATCACAATATATAACGTATTATAATAATAAAAAAAAAATCCAGTAATTCTTATTACAACAATACATACGTAATTGAATCCGCCTGAATTGAACATGGCGACTGCAAACCGCTCGCAAACTATTCCGGATACGATAGAAAAATCCATCCTTTTATTTTATTTCGGTTTTGTTTTTATTCCTTTGAGGAAATTGTTTCGTTTCTCTATGTAAAGTTTTGATTGGGAATCGAGGAACGACGAATTCTATATCCTATGTATCAGTAGGTAGTAATTCTTGTTTATGTACTGACCCCGATATTTTAAAATAATGATAGATTATAATTATCGACGACTGTTCTCAAAATTAATTTGGTATGTACAGCCTGTATAATATACATATATTCTTCATTTTTTTCTGTAATTTTTTTTTTAATTTCAGTAAAACATTAATACTACAACTACCATATGGCTTAAGCTTAAGCCATATGGTAGTTGTCTAAGTAACGGCAGGATTACTATGTGACTAACACCAAAAACTGCTGGATCTTTGGCAAGGTTGAAGGTGTGAGTAGTTTTGTACTGTAATCACTTATCCGTCTCTCAAACACATGGAGTTACAATGTACTACATACATATAGATCTCTGGTCAAACAGCAAATGTCACTTGAACTGGGAAGCTACCTATATCTAGTGTTATGTCGTTGCCCAAATATTATAGAAAAAAAAAGAATTTTTAACATAAGAATCTGCTAACGCAAATGCTACCTAGCATTATAAAGTTAAGTCTCATTAAAAGATTTCTTGTATAGGAAAAAGCATTCATGCAATGCATAAGATCGTACGCTCCGGAGTTCCATCGTAAAAATTTATGTCTGTAATATTTAGGTATACACGCCGGTATTCAATACATATTGTTTACAACTTCGCACAATCATTTACATGTTTTATGGTCTTGAAATACATGTTTGACGAATCCTAGGGCTCTATAAGTTATGAAAATGTAGCATTAGAGAATATGTAATGGTAAATGTATCTTAAGAGACATAAAGCATGCGCGAGGTAATGATATGTTTTGCTTAATAAAAAAGCTAAAGGAACAAGCTCACCTCTTGAAGATTTTAGTTACTGCAACGATGTTTTTTATGTTTCGTTTTGTGGTGTTTCTTTTCTACAAAAACATATTATAAATAAATAAGAAAATATAGTTGATGATATACTCCTTCGTTCTAAATGAATATAATTATATTTTTGACCTCTTACAGTTTTAAGTTTATCCAAATATTTTTTTGGCTTATCCTGAGACAAAGGATTTAAAAAAAAATTGGAGCTTGTGGATAACTAGGTATTTTAACTAATGGTTGTCTGCTTCGTCTGCATGGTCACAAATTTCTTCTCAAGAGAACTCTCAATTGAGATAAAAAGTTTCCTATTTCCTACTCAATGTCTCATATTTCTGCATATTTTGCTTGCTTCGGTCAGAGCCTTTTATGTTAGTGCTACTTGCTTAACCAACAATCACAAAAATATTAAAAACGCTTGGAGACTGGCCAGTCAGCAAAATTTCAAATCTCCTTTGTATAGTAATGTTAGAGGTAGTTGCGTTATATCTGTTTAGGAAATAAAGACCTTCTATAAAGCTGTACCAAAGTAGTGATATTTGACATAAACACCGAATTCAGATGTTATGTATATTAGATGTAGTACGTGTATTTCAGTTTAGAGGAAACTTTTCTGAGAAATTTCTTATCGAAAGCTATAAAATTTTGAAGTTTTGATTAAAAGAACGTTACAACTTTTCCAAATGTCAATTTAGTCAAGAGTCACAAGGGCATTCCGGCATGGCTAGCTAGCTACTTACTGAAACGCTCTGACGGAGGAAAATTTATCCGACGATGGTGAATTCAAATTCCATATCCTATAGTAATTGTGAACTAGTACAAAGGTGGCAGCACTGTGCACCGACGTTACCCACCGGTCTGCACAGAGTGATAAGTATGTGAAAAATTTCCAAGAGATTGTTATATGTCAGACTTTTTAGGCGCTTTCTTGGAAAAGCATATGCCCGCCTAAGGAATAACGTTAAACGGGCATATTAAGATAGTTAAATTAAAAAATATAAATTACGTTCTTACATACAAAATGGTACTATTTGGTGGCAGCGTTGGGATGGTAGATGATACCATCCCAACCTACCCCGTTGTAAAAGTCTGGCAGACTGAAATTGTCGGGCAGCAGCTTCCATTGTGCGAGGTATCTGGTACTGTAATTACTAACCCGGCGACCAAGCGTGGCGACTACTGTTAAAAAAAGAAAGATAAAAAGGATAGGATATGTAAAGCAAGATACGATGGCTGTAGTATACGTACATAAAATAAGATAATACTCGTAAGTTTGCTTTTTCTGAAATATTAGTTTAATTCTGAATCACCTGAACCAATTTTCCTCCCCCTCAGTAAATCGTGCAGTCCTCCGGGGATTATTTAAAATGCTACGGAGCTTCCGTCCAAATAGTTAGCAATTGCAGTATCGATTCTTACCAACTCGTGTATCTGCGAGTTAAGCCTTCCGTGCCGTGGTTTGTCGATTTACTTATATGTTTTGTACATTTATTCATTGAAGATTTAGAATTTATTTTTAATTTCTTTATTTTAGATGCGTATGTATAATTTTATTTCAATCAAACGTATTTTAAAACTATTTTAGCCAATTAAATATATTCTCACTCAATTTATTTTAAACAGATTAATTATTATTCCAGAACAATTTTAAGTATCTTTAATATTATCACTAGCCTACATGAAAACTAATTGTCGCAAATCTTTAGCACAAAGAAGGTAAGGTTTCCTTCGGAATAATAGTAAAGAATATATATTTTAAATTCAAATGTGAATTTCATCTCCGTATGAAACGGTTTCAAACTGGTTCGCACTTGACCGGTTGCGTTTTGCGACTGCGCGAAACCCTGCTAATAGCCACATTGATTTTGCAGATAGAAGCCAGGTTGGGAGCAAGCGAGTCCTCCTACTCACTTCTTATACAACATAGCTTTCAACAAATCCAACGAACGTTATCTATACAAGCATAACACTTTATAACACAAACAATACGCATTGTAAGCATCACAAGAAAATTGGCCGAAAATACAATATTTGGTCCAGGGTCAGACAATAGTAGGTATAATAATAACCATATTATTATGGCCTATTCGTTTCAAGCTGCCTTTCATACTTTACGCTCGAAGCGACGAATTGCCACAGGAAAAACAAAATTGTTATTATCGTACACATTTCATATGTTACAAATTGTTATCTCTTGAGTAAATATATGAGATTTTTTTTTGTATTGGACTTTATTGGCAAGTCGATTCCTTATATTGACTATTAACAGTAAGTGTACCTCGACAGGCCTACATTTTTGAAAGTTAGCGAAGTGTCTGTGGTGAATAGGAGCAGTGAATAAATGAAACAAATGAAAGTGTATGAAAATTCTGTATTCTTCCACGTAAGAACGATAATTTCTTTCGTAAATGCCAAATCTTTTATATAATATAATTTTTTCACAATCTACCACCCTAGTGATGTGATATTAGTTAACATATCCTCAATGAACTAAAACTATTTTCTATAAACTACGAAAATGCCGACTAAAGTCAAAGAATTTTCAAACTTCTATTTAAAATTTCATTACGCTTTCACTAAGGCTATAGCCGCGAACAATGGACCATTTGGATACTAGCCTTAGCAGCCTTACCTGATCAAAACTGTTTAGCGAGTCCCCGCCAAATAGAAATTCTGAGTGGGTAAACGTGAGTGTATAGTTTTAAAGTACTCTTACCTTTACTTTGCGTTATTTGCATGTAATTTAAATTATTTCTTTACGTGCACCACATACATAGTTATTAAACGAACGCCATTAATTATTCATTGTATAATAAAAATGGAATAAAAATATCAATGTCAAAAAGAGAAAAAAATTTACTCTCACGTAGACAATTCCAGTTGTTGCCACTGGCGAAAGTGGTTTATTTGTTATCTGAAATATATAATGTAAGCACTAAAACGTTTAAGATATTGAGTGCAGAAACTGGAGATTTACTACCTAACCTTAGACAATTTTAAACCTTCCTAACAACGTGATACGCCTTTATAGTCGTCAGGGTTACAATGCTCGTAACTAACATCTTTCTTGTCCATGAATATGTGTATGACACTTATTCATGATATGGATTTATTTAAATCTAAATTTAAAAAAGTAGATAAAACTAAAAGGGAATGTACTAACTATATTTTCACTAAAAAACGGGACTCTGGCACTGATTGATGGCGGAAAATGCATTCCATTTCACTCATGAAAGCATCTGCCTAGAGTTTTAAGTCTAACTAGAAAGTTAAATCTTTCAAGAAATGTATCCGGTATGTTTACTGGCGCGTTGGCGAAGAGGCATAAGGCGTGTTTTAAATAGGGTGATGAGACAGAAGAAGACATTACAAGACAAAGCAACAAAAAACGTTTCAATTTCATTCTTTAAAACGGTAATAGTGTTTTTTCATATATTGTTTGTAAAGGATTCTTATAACTATATCTTCACGTGTCCCAACAATAAAATATTTTTTTCCTGATTTCAATAGTATTCTTAACGTTTTCAACACGATAAGAATTGTATTGAAATCAGGAAAAAAATTTATATCACTAACTTCTATCAACGTCCTACCGGAGCTGTGAAAAATATCGATTTGTTACAGCATACAATAATAAGAGTCTAGTTTGTTCTAAAAGCAAACAAATTAAAGACGCCTTCCGTAGCCAGTCGTGTACTCGTAAATTAGTCCCAATTTAATTGGATCGTGTTACGTAGCAGATCGTTTGTCGGAGCCGCGAGCGCAATATCGGACGTTATTCGTACATTAACTATCCCCGGGCAAGTTAAGATTCGCCAGCTCATTCTGTTATATCCGTTGGTTTAGCCTGTCAGAGTACTGGCGTCAGTTACTTGCCACTCGGGGCAACAGTACTTGCTGACTATACGACATTTTTAGTTATGGAATTTTACTTACATTTTTTGCTTTGATTTTGATATTGTTATATCATAAAATTTTCGGATCTACTAATTACAGTTATACATGCAAGTATCTTGAAAACTTCATGAAATATTTACTCATAGAAAGTATCTGTAAATTTTAATATTACAAAACTGAAATGAAATTTTACTTGACTTTCAAAATTGTAACTTTGACTGAATCTCAAGATCGTAAGAAATTTAAAATATAAACATGTACCTAATATTTATTTCATTGGTTGAAAAATACTGAACTCAAACAAGTAAAGTTAAACCCTCTAAATAGAGCTTGGAAATGAGTTGTCCGAATAAGACAGATCTTTTGGCAAAGTAAGTCAGTACTCTTTATTCGCCTAAACGCCTGCTACAAAGAGGAGAGGGAAAGGTCAACCATATTGGACAATGAGATTGCTGTGTGAGTGAAGTGTATGTGCATAACAGGTGTGCTTGTAAAGGTGCCGTTGCAACACCACAACATCTGTATCCCTAGGTTTAGCTACAGGCGGACACTTGATACGAAAAATGTAAAATAAAATTTAAACTTATATTATAACTTATATAAATTTGTATTTTTATTATAGATTATGGGGATATAAATATACATACGACTACTAGTACCAATGACAAAATGAGCCAGTTTTTGTTTTAACTTTTGTCACAAAGCATATATTAAACTATCAAGTTTAATAGATGTTATGCAATGGAATATACTTTTTATCACGATTAAAAATTAATTTGAAACAAAATTTAAGATCACGCGAGTAAAGCCACGAGCGATCGCTTCTTATAAATAAGTGTATAGTAAGGAAGTGTTAGCATAACTCTGTTAACCTAGTAGTCACTAGAATGTTGAATTTGAATTCGGTAAACATTCGTTCTGTATGTACTATTATTTGATACTTGCAGCTAAAGTTTATATTTGGAGAAAATGTTGGTATATACCCCCTTTATCATCGCATAAGTTATCAGATGGCTTTAACACACACTGCATAATAAGAAGCAATTATGGTATAATATAAATTTATTCGAAAATATCCAGGTTTGTTTTGTTTTTTGTGTAACAATTTAAATTTTCCGTTCATACCCGATTTTTATAGTTTGTCAACATAAGATAGTGTTTCGCACGTTTTTGGACATAAGTAAAGAAGACATTTTTAACAATTTTTTTTTCTAATTTTACCACGATAACTACAAATCTTGTCACGAACTTATCGTTGGTATTTACATTTTAATATACAATCAATCAAAACAATAAATACCGACTCATTTATAAACATATAAAATTACAAATTTAAAGTTTAACAACTTTTCGGTCGAATTGTACGGAGCAGGGGTCCGTTCGTCGAACAAGTTTGAATTTCAAATTCAAAAGGTCTTATCGCAAATACTGCTATGGGAATAAGATCCTTTCCATGTAAGAAATATAAACACTTTTTATTTTTTGGTATCTGTTCTTCGGCCCGTTTATAATACAGCTAAAGGAAAATTTCTCCCGACAAAAGAAAAACGTAATAAGTCGTAGGTTTGTTGCAACTTATACGACTGTTCAGCGCGGAAGGGATACAGCCTTATCTCGCCTGTAGCAAGGTGATTTACTATAATTACAAAGATAGCGGTAGATGCCTTTTGTTATAATTTTCCAGGCTGCTTCACGAGCATTTCCCCGCGCAAACTCATGAAAATGGCGGCCATTTTGTAATGTGCCTTGTTTTTTGATAAGGGTATTAAAATAACGGTGTATTCGGACGGCACTCCTCTTCGCTATAGACACAGTATTTATATAAACCTGCGTGAGCTTCCATTTTGAATGCTAATTAGAAGAGTTGCTAATTAAATTCCGAATGGTAGCAACGTTTTAAGTACCAATTAATTGTTTCAGATATTATTAACTAATCATACATAAGGAACTTGTAATACTAGTTTCTTGTGTGATATAAAGATGTTTTACCAAACATATTTTATAAGAGGTAGGTTTGCTGAGAACTTTTATGTTAAATGTACTTTACATAATATCATAGTATTTGTTGTTCCAGAAACAATGTACCTCGTAAGGGCGCAGGTAATTTTTCCAAAGCTTACCTCGAAGGGAAGTAACCCACATATATTTCGCGAGCGTTACAAAAAGCGTGGAGTTTTTGTGTTGCCCTTGTATTAATATCACGATAATGCAAATTTCGTCGGTTTACGACTCTGGAGCTCATTTCAGACGCCGTTACCGAAAATTCGGCGAGGTTTCGACTCTTGAAAGCTTTTCGTGTATCCTATCTGATGCTTAGTGCTTGCTCTTTCGTATCGTTAATTGCCGCAATGTTTTGTGTGTTTGTTTCTGATAATGTTTAGTTAAGTAAGACGATGCATTTTTTTATAAACAAACACAAGTTTACAATTTTCACTTGTAATTTAGTTAAAATATTGCAAAACTCGAAATAATGCAGGAATTTTTAAAAGTGAAGGTCAAATATTTTTTTTATATCAAACCAAATTTTGCGCATAGTATCTTTATAAAAACTGCTCATATAGTTTCACCGCACTGCTCTATCATTGGCATGAAGTTAACTGAGTTGCGGTTCCGAAGCCGCAACTCCGTGTGACATGTGATATCTACTGAAAAACTCATCTAGTACGTAAGTACCAAAGGTAAGTAGATATAGGTCGTTGGTGCGTTGCAACTTCCGCACTAGACATTGTTTTTTTTTCAAAACTTTAACCTGTTTATAAATGTATGATAGACCTGTGTAAATAAAAATATATATAGTACGTAGTTCCTTTTTGTTTTATTTTCTAATACGTTCATATTGTATCTTAAGATGAACCATATTTGTACCAACATTAAAAATAAATAGTAGAGTAATTAAAAATTATATCACATTTATCGACATCGGTTCATACAAAAACATCTATACAGCTCTAAGTTATTGTCCCAAGAAATCGAATTGACAACATATTTCACTCTTTCATTTCCTCCTGAATGTTTATATCATGACACGGCAATATGTTTTGTTCTCCCGCATATTGTTCTACAAATTTTAAATTAAATTGTTTTCTAGGCTTATTTACGAAAAATATTTCTGAATTTATTTAATTAGTTAACACGCCGTCATTGAAAATGGCTCTTTTTCCTGTATAATTTTTTCTTGCTTCACCTTTTACTTGTGGCCAGGGTCACAAAAGGTAGTGATGGAATCTCTTATTACGCCACACATGTCATTAAAGTGTAACTCTAAAAGGCAGCAGTCTGTAAATATCCCACGGGTGAACAAAGGCCTCCTCCTCTCAATGATGGTAGCAGTAACAGACATATCGCATCAGCACCAGACCAGTCGCCGGCTATCTTTGTGTAGTTCGGGCGTATTCGAAATTATAACTCTGCCATCTGTCTTGATTTTTACTTCGCTTGTGGCCTGAGAAAGGGTGGCAGAATTTCTTACACCTTTCGTAGTACTTTGTCACATTAATATTAACATAACTATTTGGAGCATATTTCAATAATGTTTCTAGTTTTGTTACAGCATTGCCTTGAGCTTAATAGAACGTGACGCGATATAACCACGAACGTATACTTCAAGTACGGAGCAAAGAACTCTAGAATTAAGAAAGCAGAAATTTAAATTAAAAAACCAGTAAAATTACCAATCAAATGAGAATAAAATACTTTACAGTAATTTTTATATTAATGGTGAAGTAATTTTAGCTATGAATTTAATATTAATAATGATAATGGTCAATTCATTTTGTGACAAGGCAAGGCATATTTATTTGCCTGGATCATCCATAAGAGTTGACCGTTGTCCTGTGCCTAGAGTTAAAACAATATTTGCACAGAAGCATTTCGATGCTATTATTCTACGCCTTTAAAATATCACGAAATTAATTAAATTATAAGTTATTTAACCTTAATTATAACTACAAAAGCCATACCAAAATAGCTTTTGCTTTAAGGACTTTCATTAACAGGTTTTATGTAAAAGACTTATTATTTCCCACAAACAAAATATTGCTTTAGTCGTAATAGTAAAATTGGCAATAATCCTTTCTGTTTTCTACACTACAATACATTGTAAAGCTTTGAGTATTCATAGCGTCGAACTCGCTATAACTTTGGCTCTATGTAGAGATGCCTTGAGTGTTTTTGCACACAATAAGTAAGTCAAAGCTAAGAAATGCAAGTTTTAAGATGTTATGAGTGCTTTGTTGCAAAAAGCATTTGCCTTTGCATGTTTACAAATTATGCTTGTTTTCATTAAGGATTGACTGTCAAGCACTATGAGTTGACATGAAAAAAGGCTGAAATAAAACGTTCACATAAAATTAAATAAAAATCTATTTCACGAGGTGTCTTCTAAAGAAGAATAAATAAGGCACGTTTTGCTAAACGCCGGTTTATCCTTAGTAATAAGCATAAATCCTCACCAGATGGGGTATGGAAATGTAAAAAGAGTTGGTAGGTAAGCCACCACTGGATTGTGATGAAACCAGTAATTCAATCTCAAATCAGCTTCAATCTAATTTTATAACACACTAATCTTCGATTCTTGCCGGTGGTCAGAAAGTCTGCAATGGCAATTACATCCCAGGCTATAGTCATTGATGAAATTAGTAGGGTTATGATTCTTTACATTCTTGACTACATTCTACATGCTATTATTCATATTGGTAATTTTTCACTACATCTATTTTAATAATAAATTTTTACTAATTGTTAATTTTCTGGTTAGTTCAACGATATGGGAAAAAGCTTTTAAGAAACTAACCTTCCTGTTCCTAGTTTTGAAAGGATGTGTTTATAAGCAATTCTCCGTGTTCATTTTAAAAAATAACCTACTGAATGTTTTTCAGTCTGGGTCTCATCCTGGTTATAGTACCTCCACCGTTTTACTTAATGTAATGGATGACATTAACTAGGTATGGAAAACAAGAAAGTTATAGTGACAGCTAGTAAACTTTTCCAATGCTTTAAGATACGCTATATATTAGTTTTACTCCCTCGGCCGTGGATTGATTTTCTTCAGCAATCAGTTAACTTAATTCAAGAGGCCTCACAGAGATTAAATCAGGAATCTGGCATTCCGCTAGGCTTTCTCCAACACTCTTTCATTAACTCTATCACCTCCGCTATTGACTGTGCACTCTATTTAAACGCCGTACAAATTTACGTACAATCTGATATGATCAGCATTATGTGGTTACAAAACGGAATAATAACCTGATTTAGAACTTCTATCAAACCTTCGAAATGTCAAGCAGAACTTATAGATAGCTCATTGTTATATAATATTGACTTTAGTCGATATTATAAGTTTTCCGTCCTATGATTACAAGTGGTATGTTAGTCCCATTTTCTGTTCTGAAATCTCTATTTGATTAATATTAAATTAACACTGAACTGAAGAAAACAGGTAACTGAAATCAGCGGCAATGTTTTTCCCATCCTAATAACACTCAATCGTCTAGAACAATTGAGCTCATGCTTGTGCAGACTCTTGTTATTCATTCATTATTGACAATGCTGGTGTGTATTATCCAGATATAAACGAATATGTTCTCAACATGCTAGAGCACCTGTTTAACAACTGTAATCGTTTTATCTTTGGTCTTCGTGTGTATTATCGTCTCTCTCACTTTTTTTATCTTCTTAAATGCCTAACTATCCAACAGAAAATGAAAGAAGATGTCAGAAAATAGGAGCTCTAGAGAGCCATTCGTGAATAGATTAGTCAAAAGTCGATAATCTTACTACTGCATATTTATGCTGCACCTGCCACTATATTTAAGTGTACTCTCAAGTAATGATTTTGTATTAGTATAAATTATGTTTCTCCGTTAAATAAATTGTCTTGTAATTCTTCGATGAGAATAAATATCTAAAACTTCATATTTCTGCACATCATGGGTTGACTGGCAGGGAATGCCAACAGGTATTATTACGTCTGCCTTTTGTTATCTTAAAGTTAAAGTGAAAACAATAAAGATTAGTAACAAATAAATAAAAGCTATCTAAATAAAAGCTTTAACACATTGTTAGTAAAACCTAAATTTTATTTACACACAATCGGTTTTACAGAAAGAAACGAAGAGATCATTTTAGCCTCATATTAAATTTATTAGATTGAAAAGTGAGTGTATATCATTATTTAAGAGGGATGTCAAAAACCTTATTGTGACGTCAACACACCGTAACGTATTCTATTCAATTGCATGGAAAATCGGCTGGATTTCAGCAGCCCACCCTTTACACTAAAATCGCACATCCCTGTCGCACTTAAAGCCGGATAACACGCCAGAAAAGGAAACTAGATAAAGTTAAAGTAATTGAGGGTAATATCAGAATAGTTTCAGTCTAGACGGGCAAAGTTGTAAGTTGCGAATTACAGGCGTGAAACGGCGCTGGTTAAAATATATTGTAATGATACTTTAGCTTACGCTTGCTTAAATTTATACTGCTCCGGACTGCGTGGGGACAAAGCTTCGGCACCAACAATTTGCGAAAGTAGAACAACTTAATTGAGCCCAACACATCCTAGATTCCTGACGGAAATTTCTTCGCATTACTTTAAACTTTTCCGTAACTCATTCGCGATAAGTTGGGTGAATATGAAAAGTTTAAATTAAAAGCATTAGTAATAGTTTTTTTTTATTGAAAGGCGACAAACGAGCAAGCGTTTCATCATATTTACCTTCACCCACGGTAAGTGATTACCGTCGCCCACATACATCTGCAAAACCAGAGCTGCGGCAGGTACGTTGCCAGCCTTTAAGTGTATTTGGGAGATAAGAGAGAGGATGAAAACGGGGTGAGGAAGGGGAGTGGGCCTCCGGTTACCTCACGAAACGCAGAAGCACAAGATGCCTCTACTTCACGCCGGTATTCTGCGAGGCTGTGGTACCAACCTAGTCAAAACAGCCCATTCGAGCAGCAGCAACTGCCGCCGCTTGGCTCTACCACATATAAAAGTATAGTTATTTACTTTATAGAATTATATACGGAATTATTTTCAAATGCTATTTTTACGTTACATGTAAACATAATCCGTTTCCAATCTCCTATAGATGGAATGGGAATGATGGAACTAAATAAATTTACAATAATTTTAACTCACAACAAGAATCTACGAGTATTTTCAGTTACTAACTCATGTGAATGGAATAAGATTTACCTATACATAAGAATAGCAATTAGAATTACAAATTACAAAAGATATCACGATCCGTAAAAATACATGTTATGATCTTTCCTGAGAGTGCAACAGGTCAAGTTCTCACAAAAGTTACTACCGACATTTTGTAATATTTCTATGAACCATTTTAAGTAATTTTCCATCGCTATTGATCTCCAGAAGGGGTTCAGATTATAAAAATTAAATAATTATGCAAAGTTCATTCGTCTAGGTGTACTATAGGTGTAGAATACTGACTGACCATCGGACGTCATAAACGAGTTAAAAACATCATAATTACGAAGAAAATTTAAAAATCACTACTATAGTAATATTTATAGAAATAGATAGTAAAATTATCAATTACTTGTTAGGTTCTCGCAAAAATAGAGAAATATCCTAATAAATAGTGACAAAAAAGCATATTATGTCTCAATATTTCAACACTTTTGCCAAATGAAGGTTTAGATTTATTTTCAATGCCTGAACAATGCAATCGAATAAGAACGTTAACCGATCCATTCAGAAATGAAATTTCTGGAACCAGCATAATTCAGCGGTATAAAAGTCATAAATCTTCAAAAGAGTCTGTTGTAAATTTACTTATAATAATAAAAGTCAAGTACAAGTTGACAACGCACATAAGCCCCTTGCCACTTTCAATGATATCCCATGATTTTTGTATTTTCAGCACCAGTTTCTTAAAACTGTTGTAATATAGTAGTGTTCTGTAATTCGTTTTGGTTATTGCCTCTATCAGCAAAGTCCATCCAAGATCGGTTTGCTTTTAAGCAAATTCTATGTAGCCAAAGAAGAGGTTATTCAACTGTTTTTGCTATCTACCTTCATATTTATAAGATATGATTTTTTTTTGTGACAATTTGGTTCGACTACTCACAATTCTGTAATTATTTATTTAATTGGATCATCGGCGCTGTTATAGTTTAGTATTTCGAGCAACATAGTCGTGTACAACTACAGCTTATTATGCATTTGGAATTTTTGAATATCTTCGTTTAATCTCTGAAGCCAATAAATATAAGCTAAAGATACTGGCCTAGCTTTAATCAATAAATTACCATGTGGAGGTACAAACGATAAAATTAAACAGTTTTGAAAATACTATTGGTACAAACCCTGCTTCAGAGCCAATAACCTACCTACTCAGCTATTGTTATCTTTCTTTTAGCTAGTTATAGGAACTAACATGTTGATCGCAGTGCCGTGTCGGTGCCCCAGCGGAACTCAATAAGTACACCCCATGTTTAAATGCCCCCGTGTTTACGCTATCATTTATGGAGATGTAATATCAAGCGGGAATATGCCAACTTATTCTTTAAATTTCAACTTCACCTCCACGTGATGCACGGATTACTGGCTAACGGACGAGGCTCTGGCGACCGACCGGTGGGGAAATACCATCTGACTATCCCAAACCAAAATCTCACAGACTAATAATAGAGAGTAACATATCTAGTGCGCACTGCGCTCACCAACCCACCTATCCAGCGTGGTGAGAATATGCAAATTTTCCATGCAAGGTATAATGATTTTCGTTGAAGCTTTCTTGGAAAGCTCAATGGACTTACACAGGTAATAAAAAGGCTGAGAAAGAAAACTTCCATTTTATTACAGTTATATGCTACGACGGTTCTGGCCTGATTAAGCCAATAATAACACATACATTGTACATGCATTGTGAGTATGTACGTTTTTCTTCTAAAACATCCAACTCTTCCTTCGTTGACATCACATCGAAGCAACAAATATTATTATTATATAATATTCTGGGATGCAATAGATCTCTTTTTCTTTTGTAATAGCCTATATGTATATTGCTTCATCATGGGCAGACGCAATATTTATCATGTGGATAACGGACTTGGTCGTGTCTTCCCTTAATTAATTATTAATCAGACGATATCATCGAGGCTTCGGCCTTAAGATCATCGTGCTCCTCATTCTGTCTATATAAAAGATAGAATATGTTTCAACATGACATCACAGCAGAACTAGTGTAACCGACATTAACCTTAACGATCGGCACACGGAAGTGGCTATGTGCTGGCTACATAGCTCGCACAACCAACAAACGTTGGGGAAGAAGGTAACTTCGTACTGGCAAACGCAGTGTAGGATATCCCCTTCATAGTGAAGTGACAACCTTCACAGTGTTTGCAGTAATTCGATGGACGCAGGTGTCTCACGTGCTTTTGTGGTAATCTTTGGGGAGACTGATTTTCAGCAGAGAATTGTGACAAACTGTAATAATGTTATTTACGTGTAAAAAAATGTATTCTTCCATTATGCTTTATTCATTCTGTGGCTAATGGTAATTAAAAAACATACAAATCTATAATCTATAAATCTCGTAATAAAACACTGAAGCACACCTGTGGTCAACTTTAAACAAATACCCGTTCTACATTCACCTGCACAGCTTTATGTCCCTATAAACCGTCACAAGCACCCATAAAAGCATTATTGCCTATTAATTTCACACCACATTAGCGAAACACACAGTAAAACTTAAACATTTAGCCGGTGACAGTGATTCGAGTTTAGTTAGGCGCCATCTATCGGCGACTCGCGGAGCCACTGGTGGAAAAGATTATAGCATCTATATAGCCGACTTTTACGATGTCGTAAAAGTATGTCGTAAAACCGAAGGGCACGCACGCCCTCTGTTAATCGTTCAGAAACCGATATTGCGGCGAGGCCTCGAGATAGATTACTTTTAGGAACGTTAGGAATATCTCGACATCCGCCTATTTTCGGCCAGAACCGAATTGCGTAAGTATACGTGCACGGTTGGGTTTTGCCTTTACAATCATGGATTTCAAATACCAAATTTTAACTAATTTTAAAAAAATATTATTTTCTTCTTTACCAGCCTTTAATAGCAGTCCATTGATGGCAGGTAGGTTGGCGACCAACAATAAAGCATATAAATATGTTTTCTAGCATACAATTTTTAGTTTTCCAACTTGCGGCCCTTCGCTCTCGCAAGTCTCCTCCGATGAGGCTGTAAAGGCCTCCGGGCCAACAGCAATGTTTTAGTCGGTATGTTTCTCCTTCCGAGATCCGAGTCCGACATAGCCCGTTGGGTGGCCTCCCGGCCAACATCGGGTATGCCTAAAGCATTTTCCCTCCACCCCAAAAAAATAAATTTTTAGTCAATGTAACGTGTTGAACAATAGACATACTCATGTTATGACACGTAATGCGTTAAGTAATATTTAACCAGAAAATAAAGACAGAGTTAGCTGTTGGCGTAGATGATGTGCAATCATTATTGTTTCCGTTTAAAAGTATTGAACGAATAAGCTTTTAAAATTACAGGGCTCTATGCCCTATTAAGAAATAGCTCATAGTGCACAATGTATACTCGTAGATAAAGTAAGAATCGAAAAAGCTGGGGTATATGTCCTCTAAATAATAAATAATAGTTGTCAAATTTGTATTAAATAATAAAAATGTGTTTTATTGAAATTATAATCAATTAGTATATTATTTAATACGGTTTTTCACAACTTCCTGCGACCCCTGAAGCTATTATGTAACGATCCAATCAATTAAAAAAAATCTTGTAGGAAGAAACTCATAAAAGTTTCTCAACATCCAACGTAACCGAAGCGAACAAAGAGATGGTTAAACACGTAACAATTTTATTCGAGCACCCTCACAATCGTTAAATTTTATTGACTCCAAACTGCGTGACTTTAAAAATATACAAATTTATGGTCACTCAAACTGGAGACGATTATTCAACACGTCGTAACTATTTTATTGCCTCAATGTAAACAAAGCATCAATTTGGACATCTATTGGGACCTCTTTTTCTTATTATCTATATTATGACTGAGCGATAAAATGGGAACAAATAGCTACATTTATATATTAATCATTCGTACTTCAAAAATAATTAAATAAAATGGTTTCCCATAAGTTTTGTTTTCTATCCGTATTTTTTATTTTCTTACTAAACCATGAAATCTTTAACAGTTTTAACGTACACATATATGACGGACGCAACATCAATTATATCTCAAAAAGGTCAGAATTAACATAAAATCCTACGATACAGATATATACACAGAACAATTCACCTGCTTTTATGTTCTGTGCTGCCCAGCAGTCAACTTAAATCTCTTGCAAATGGTAAATGTAATGTATATAAGAAGTTAAGTAGGGACAGAATATATATTTATATATATATATATATATTCTATCCCTTCTTAACTTCTTCTGTATTACAAATGCAAGTGTTAGAAAGAAAAACGATACATAAAATATCATACTGTCGGATGCTTTATAAATATCTAGTAGCTAAACAAACAGACGTTAATTTACAACGTTATTACAAAATATTAGCCAAAGTAATTGGTCAGATTGAACTTCTGGGCCGTAGTAAAAAGTTATGAAAAAAACATAAGAACGATACGGTTATGCACTACCTTGCATTACTCATGCCTTCTTCAATTTCGACCACCTTTTGTTCGTCCTTCCTGAGAATTTCTATTTCTGCCAGTGGATGGGCTGAAGACGAGGAAACAATTAATGCACACGCTCTTGAATTCCTATTACCCTGAGCTGTTTTTGTCAAAATTGGTTTCATATGTCTTCAAAATTGGTTCTACCTACAACTGAGATTCTATCTATTTCTCTAATTATCTACATATTATGAAGTTTTATAACGTGGTATATGTATGATATATCTCTATCTGTACCTATCTATGTAATATATGTAGATCAGTATATTACAAAAGTAGTAATAATTTTTTTTTTAAGTAGCACTAGCACTAGCACTCTATTAATGTCGCAGTTGGGGAAAGGCCTCTTCACAATATTTGAAAGATGTTTTTGATCTGCGAGAGATCTGCCAAGCTGCTCCAGTGAGTATTGGGGCTTCACATGTCCGCAAAATAATATTTTATTATTTATCTGACAGAGAAGAATTTTTTACTGGTGCCACCCCGGCATTCGAACCCAGGAACACTCGCTTAACACGAAGTTAAACATGTGATAACAATTAAATTTAATAAGCTACCAAGGCTCTTATTCAAAAATTTTGGACTATACTAGTTTTAAGTTTATAGTAAATTAACTTAAAAACAAAAATGATCAAAAAAAATTAGCTTTACTATTATGATAAAAGTATAAGCATTAACTGATCTAATCTATTTATAAGTATTTTAACAAATCTTTAACTTTTTCTTATTATAGAGGTAAAAAACATCAATTTGTTTGTTTTCAGATGTTTGTATTAGTACATTAAATGATGATATGTAAAATTATGTTCAAGAAAAAATGAAAAAACGAGAAATATCAGCATCTAGCGAGTTTTAGTAAAAGCAGGTTCAAAGTAGTGTTCACGACAACATAGTAAGGTAGTGGTGCATGCGCATTCCCCTAGATGGCACTATTGTGTATTATGTTCCAATATTATAGCAATAAATAATGATTGTATATTTGCAAGTTTCCAATAGATGGTGCTATTATTAAAAACAGGATTTATCAATTTTTTTTTAAATTAACAATTTGAAATAAATTAACTCACAGTTTTACTACTTAGGTAAATATTCTAACTATAGTGCAATAAATTATATTAATAATATTTCATATTTTTGTAGTTAGCGTACCAAGCTGTTAAGCCAGGTCCTAGGTTTGAATCTCAACCGGTGCCAATATTTGTGACAGACAAAAATTAATGGTTATTTTGTCTGGTCGCCTGGTGTTGCGTCCCGTGTCTCGGACTGCTGCATCTTACACTTCGTACGAATTTATCACAAAATAGTAAGTCAGGGTTTACGTCTATGCTTGTAGCACTGTTAAAGGTATATCCTGCGTTCTCAACTATAGCCGATCACTCATGACGGACCATGACAAATTGCGAACATCGTCAATGGGTTTACTTCGGGAGATCGTCATGTAATTTCCAATTGTCACTTACCTAAGACATCCACGTAAAGAAAGGGTCTGGTAGATTTTTACGTCGCTACCACACGACAGCAAGCCACTGACGTACAACGAAATAAGTAATTGTTGATTTGGTTAAATATTTGGTCATGCATTCACAAATATGGTTTAAGCTTCCTGTAGGTTTAAACCATCGAGTATTGTGAAATTCTCACTACTCACCAGCACTTCATACATTTATCTGATCATGATAAGAGAGCTTTATTCGTAAACACACATGTTTATTTAATTCACATTAAACAAATTGCACACATTCCAATTTTTAATTATAATCTATTTATTGTTTTTAAATCTCTAATTTTAGGTTATGAATTATTTTACGTACACGGCCTACTTTGTATACACTGACTAAAAACCGACTACTGATTTAAGCAGGAAACAAATCCGACTTTCTAAAGATAACCGTAAACAAACGGTATCCTTTAACTATTTAAGGGTTTATTTTATTGCTTACGCAATTGAGGGTAATAATAATACACCTTTGAAGAATGCCGAAAAAAGTCACGCAATTTGTTTCATGTTACTAAAATGTATGTAATGACGGCAATTAACCACTATCTTCTGTTGTTTCAGGTAGAAGTCGTAAGTTTCCAAGATGACGAGGATACGCTGTCGCTACGGTAAGTAGGTAATGCAACCGCTTCATGCTCATTCTTCCATATTTTGGGTCGACAACGCATTATTGTACACTGGATAAATCACTGTAATCATACTATATAATATTTTTTATATTCCTGTCCCTAACATTTTTTATGGACTTTTTATAGTGTCTTATAGACGTAGACATAGGCTTCTATCAAAAATTTTACCCATTACCAGAACGATGACAGGATGTTTAGCAATCACAGTACCAGTCGCCTCGCGTCTTGAACGGTTTAAAAGGATGCGAAACATAGGTTTTTTGCTATAGTTGATCTTTACAAAGAAAATCAAATAGTAATCGATTACAAAACAGGGGGAGTGGGCTCCGGTTATCACTCACCGAACAAAACGCAGAAGCACAAGATACCTCTACTTCTAGCCGGTATTCTGTGAGGCTATAGTACCAACCCGGTCGAGTCGGCCTATTCAGCAAAAGCTCCCGCTTGGCTCTACCACGTGTGACTGACGCGTTGGCAACAACAATATTAATAATAGGGTGTGATGTATGAAACTCTCCAAACTACTAGACACAACTTAGCCCTAGAAAATAAGATAAAATTGACGGCCCGATTATTTTGTTGGTAATGACGTATGACTCTGCCTTCAAAGTTGAGGGTTGCTTGTTCGAATCCCGCTAGGGTAAGCATTTGTTTGACAAATATATATATAAACATACATGAGTCATAGATTTTTATATAAAATATTAAAAGTATTTATTTATGTATGTACGTGTATATTATTTAGCATATCATTGTCTAGTTTCATACATAGGGAATCTCTCTTTCCTAAAATGTTCCTAAAATGTAAAAAATTACGTAAAACTGTAACAATTTTAATTTTTGTTACAGTTTTACGTAATTTTTAAGTTTAGTAAAATAAGTAAAGTGGGCAGGTGTGACCTTACTATTACTTGCCGTTAGGCGATGTGACTAACTCGCTCGACACTTAAATGAAAAAAAAAAGATTTTTGTACCCTGTTTGCCATTACATAAGGTGTCTTGGTTTATTATTTATTGTACACGTAGCCAGCTACATACCCTTCCTATTATTAGTTTATTTTGTAGATTTAGTGACTTTATTGAACCCCATCACCTCCTTACTGCACATAAGATTTTTATTAAAGCTTTGGCTTTTCTTAATTTTGTATATTTTTTCCCATGGCTCCGTTCAGTATCAGTCAGTTCAGTATCGCCCTAACTACACTCATTATTTTGCCAGAATGCGCTGATGGTATACAGTTTAATGAAGTTTTTCAATCTCTTCACACAGTGTTTTAATGATCGCATCGCCAGTATCCTTGCACAGACTATGGTGCTGGTCACTAGTTTCTGCGCTAATACACTACTAGTGATGAGAAGTTCAGAATCTTTCGTCATCGTTCAAGCGCTAGAATGTCCATTAGCAGCCAGGAGGAAGCACCATGTGTATAAACTATCGGTATAAATCTCTTATAAATCGGCATTTTATTACTTTATGGCATTGATAATCGCCCTGAACGATTTCGACCACGGTGACAACTTCCGAATTCTGTCGGAAATTGTCAACTTTGCTCACACGTCATCACATTCCCAAATCCGAAGTAACATTTATGTGATAAGATCGGCAGAAGAGTCAGTTGCCGTGTTTGAGACACGGCGGGCATCACGACACAACCTGATCGGAAAACCAGTAAATTGTGTAATGCGCCAATACCGACGTCGGCTGGGATTAGGACTTAGGACCCACGGCTCAGCGGTCAGGTTAGGTTAGGTTAGTATGCTATGCTAGTATATATGCTATACTAAGCTATGCCATAATCAAACAAAGGATATAAAATTATTAATTCCATTTGCAATACAATAAAAGACATTAAATTCGCGTAGTAGTAATTTCGTTATAATTTTAGACATTCCTTTGATGAATATTGTATGCTGCGTTGTGTTTGACCGTTACTGCCCTTTACAGAGTTTCTTTTATTGTCATTAATTTATAAACTTGTGCTGTAATCCGTATAGTTTACCAATGCGGTTGTTATAAAATGAGATCATTCAGATCTATTTTTACCGGATAAATTTTTAAAATACCACATCGAAAGTTTTGTATAACAATCAATTAAATATAAATGTTTTAACTGAAGATTTTGAGAAGATAAAGTACCCTGACTTTGATAACTTTAATATGTATCGTACTGAGGAAAATACTAACTTTTTCTTCAAATTCCAACTTTACCACTGAATGATGGCGGAATATTCACCTGAATTGGTCAAACCCAAATCTAACAAACTTGTAGTCTGTTACTATAGGAAGAACTGGTCGTAATCCCTACGCTTGGCAGGCAAGTTTAGGCAAGTTAGCAATCATAGTACTAGACACCTGGAAACGGAGACGCTGCTGGCCGTCACCGGACTGGATACAGTAAGTAATTGAGTCATATTTCGCTCCGAGTAGGTTTGGCGAGCCTTCGGATGCAAGTTGGTGGACTAAGGCGGGGAGGATATGCGACGTTGCTTTGCTTCATTCTCTTTCTCCTCGCAACCGTGACGGAGTCGCGGGGGGGAAGAGTTTTGGTATAGCGATACGCCACTGTTCCTATCATCCGCAACACAAGCTAGACAGTACCTCTGATGTTGTCGTGGTGGGGCCGCGGAAGGAAAGAGGTATGCGCCTTCAAAATATGGTCGGCAGCGGGTATATTTGTATATTTGAGACGGTTAATCCACTATCTGTCAGAATTCATAAGATGTTCCCGGTATTTCTGGATGACGGATGAGAAGGGGTGACAGACTCCTATGCCGCTACGACAAGCCACTTGAGTTATGTAGGGATGTACCCTTTACTAGTTGGATCTCTACTTCTCATCACAGATGACATAAATCTTTATATGCCCTGTTATGTATTGTCAGAATTGTTCCGTGGTTGACATTATTCATGTGGTTTGACCACCACTAGTTATTACAACAAATACTTACAATTTAGCGTTATTTATCTCCAGAAGTAGACCACGATGCAATTGCTGTAGGCTGAAATCATATATTGCTACTAGCTGTTACTAATGACTTCGTACGGGTGCCGTTCATAATTTTTAAAAAATAAATCGTTTTTTATTTGATAATAGAATCAAATATATTTAGAAAGCGTATTTTTATTAAGTTTGAAGTCTGTAATTTTAGTTTCTAAACAAAAAAATATTTTTTTCCATACACACTTTTATCACCTACTCCCATTTATCACCATAAGGGTTGTTTTACAAAAAGCAGTTTGCGAAAGTTTAATGTTTAAAAGTATTAATCTAAATGTTGATTTTATTGTCTTTAACTTCAAAAACATAGGATTCATACTGACTTTCAATCCTCATTACACCGCAAAAGGATGCATATACTCAAATCAGTTTGTAGGATTTACAGATACTGAGATTTCTTGATTATTCAGTGAGTTGTATTTCCTTTTCATATATAATAATAAATATAATATATAAGGGGTAAAGTACAAAATTGAAGTATTCAAACACCATTTTTTCATAAAAAAAATATATATATTTAAACGAAGTATTTACCCTCATTATCCTTACATTTCTGCCATCTCGAGGGAATATCATTTATGCCTTTGCGATAAAATTGTAGGAATCTGTACTCTACAAAGTCTATGCCCCATGGGGATTTCCATTAGAAACGATTCTGTTCACATTTTGCCTCTCCGGAAGTAAGAACGTCACGGATGACAAGCTATAGTTATTTCTAGGTTTCCGCTTACACAGCAAGGAGAAACAGTACGATCATTATATATATGATTTTATATAGCAGAAATGCGATTTTATAATTTTATCATAAAGAGCAGATAAATTTAATTAAACAAAATGTATGAACTGGCACATATTTATGTAGCCTACTCAGAGCAGTGAGTTGCCTGTTATCAGGCGCGCCATCTAGCGGGGAGTCTCGACAATTTTTATCGGCTGATTAAATCACTCCTTGCTACCCCTTTATGGCTATAACGTGAATATTTCCTCTTATTTGTTTTCGGATGCTAGGTCCTGATAACAGCGTAGGTGTCTACTTTTTATCAGTTCATTATATCTCGGAGTTGTTTCATTTTCATTTATATGCATTTTGAATTCGTATATCGTATGTTCTATTACAACTCTGAATTGGCTATGAAATACGCAAAATACGCATTGATATTATTAAATTATATAAAAAATGGAAAATAAATGCATACTACTACGTGATGTTATATACCTTTTTATAAAATTATGGCCATGGTACACAACACAATTATGGCCAACCGGGAAAATGATCATACTTGTTTAGATAACCAGCGTAAAGAAGCAGCATAACGTAACTAGCGTTACGGTATGTGACCAGCTGGCTAATTTAACGGCAACGAGACATTTCATTAAACCATCATGGGGTGTCAACACCAAATTTTTGAGGGCTGTAAGTCATTAATTTCAAAATACAAATGTATCAAATCAAGGCATTAAATTATCCAGTAAACGCATTAAATTAAAAAATGCCATCTAAGCTTATTCCTGATGTATGCACTTAGCAATATATTAACTAAAATAGCGCTTCGGGAAATTAAGTGAAGAAGAATTCTATTGATACAAAATTTCCCTCATCATCTGAATAAACCAGCCCTTTTCAGTCCACCTGTACTTCATCATAATGCGGGTTACAAAGCCAGCCATCTTTCGATACTAAATAAGTAATTTTTACTATTTTTTATCTTAACGTGTTGAAGCAAAAGAAATTCCACTGTTGTCATAACAGTAAAATTTATGCAGGTTTTGTTTAGTTTTTAATTGCAGGCAACCGATACAATGACGATAAGCATTTTTATAAGAAAATCTGAAAGTGATCATTATTATTATCAAAGGTCAATAAGCTTATAAAAAAGGAAGGAAAAAAATATAATGTATATTGTAAATAAAAGTTTACACTTGAATTTCTACCAACAGAATACACTACAATCTTTGATTCCACTTAGCTTAGATAGTAAGCATAATAACTTAATACCAATTAAGAAAATATAATCATCATTATTAAACATGTTTAAAAGATTAAAGGATTTCAATTTCCATATTCGTAACTCTGCGTATCGCCTGATAATATGAAAGGAAAATCTTAATTCAGTTGGAAGATCTGTGTGCTGAACGGACGCAGGGCCATTAAGGGACGTCAGTGACTTACGACCAATTAAAATCCATATCCAGAGTCCAATTAAAGAGTTCGTAGTTTATTACTATTGGTTATTGACTTTATCGCAGACCGTCCGACGATGGGACATGCCGTCAAGGTAATCCGTTAATGACTCGTAACATACCTAAAGATCTGGTCTATATGTATATTACTACCTGAACTGATTAGATATTAAGTAAAGATAAGTATTATAATTTCGAAGTGGATTTTTACAAAAAAAGCGATTCCAATTTTGCTATATCTCTTATTAGAAAGTGGCGATCATAAGTCTCTTCAAAATTGGAAGGAAATTGATATTGGACACAGTAACACCGAAATGTGAGCGGATGCTTAATTTTGTTGCATCATTATTTTTATTATTATTTACAGTTTAACACAAATGAGGTGAGTCACTTTGTGATTTCAATTATATTTTTGGTCATAATAATTCATAAAATTCCGTGTTCTCTGCTTTCTAAACCACCTGTAATACCATGATTTTATAAATATTTTATAGTTTACATTGACTATTTTCATATTTTCTTAAACTTCTAATCTTTATCAAATTCAATTATGGCTTTTTAATATTCATTTAATAACCGTTAAGAATATCAAGGCATTACCTCACTCTTTATCAGTTTAACGCATAGATATAGCATACATGTACAATTTTAAATAATTTAAATATTAAACAGCAACGCAGGTAGATAACAGTGGATAGGTATTAATTAAATTAATCGTCCGAACTTTCCAATTCCCATCCGTAGGCCGTTAAGGGTCAATACAACAAATTTTCAATTACCCTTACTGGTAGCAAATTCAGCTTGAATGTAAATTATTTCATCGTGTGCATTATAAATATAATTGTAGGTTGTTCTGGGCGGGGTGAGTGGAGCCAATGGCGGGCCGCTGCTAGACTTGGGCGGTGCTCGGCGAGAGACAAATGTTGTTCCCGCGAAGCCTTCGCCGCGCGAACATCGCAGCCTTTTTATCTGAAAGCGAAAAGTTTCACGCCTTCATACACAAATAATAAGAATATAATTATAAATGTTATATAGGTCAATTTTGAAATATAAATTACTAGATATTTCATTGCGATAAAACTAAAGGTTTTTACTAAAATCACAATAAACACGTACGAGTAGAATTTTCGAAGCTAATTATGTCATACGCATATCATTTATTACGTGTTAATTTGCGTTTTGACATAGAATAAGAAGTTAAGTATGCATACATTTTATGTTTCTTATAATGTTATAATGACAACCATGTTATTACATCTTAGTATAATAGTCTTTAATTATTACCATATAAAATATGAAAAGTAATTTCAAGAAATAATAACTATGTCAATATATCAAACGGACATATTTAAATTTTGCTTAAAGCTTCTTATAAGCTTAATTAAAATTACAAACCAAAATCGGAAGCATACTAATTAAAGGTGCAACTCGATACACGTGCACGATCACCACCGACGTTTAGTATCACCAAATGAGTCATAAAATTGCTCAAATATCCCTCGACGGATAAATTTATCGGCCTAAGTGTCGTTGGGCTCATAAAAGCGTCGCGCGCGGCTATTTCCCCGGACTGAAGCGACAGCGGCAAGCTCTCATGTCAATCATTTATGTCAAACAAAATATAAAAATCAATTTACAGCGACATTCAAACTATTATGCGGTAGTGGTAACTGCTTCATTACCGCTCACATTATCCATAAAAGCTCTCATACGGCTCGTACAATGACCCCGGTGATTTAAAGTGCGCTCGTAACTTTAATTTAATTTAATAATACTCGCGTTATTGTTAATTCGTAGTGCAGCGAGCCTCAGAACAATAAATTTGCGATTAGGCATAACAGAGAAATGTCTCCAGAGAGATTTATATGCACCGAGGGAAGCCATCTTTGCTTTCGTTCCCTATTTACCTGGAGTGGTGTATTGTGCAAAATAGCTTTGAAAGTCATTTAAATTCGACCACAATGCTTGCAAAAAATGAGATACCTTTTTAGTGTGAAACGTTTTTGTACATTCATTATGGGTGCACATTATTCTTTGTTCGTACCGACAAAGTGGTTTGGAATGTCATCTTCCTTAGATTTTTAGTGGGAAAAACTTACATACTTTTATTTTTTGGTTTATCTGTCTTTGTAATTATTATATTTTTGATTGGTGTATGATACAATTGAAATTATCCATTGTATCATCATCGACATCAGCTACTATTTACAGTGCATTGCTCAACTAAGGCATCTCCCAATGGGAGGACATGCCGTGGTCGCCCACTTTGCAACACCAATCCGCCAGGGATTACTGATCCCTGTACTAAACATTCACCAGCGCTGCTGCTCGTTACCAGTGTGAATAATTTGAGCTTGGCATATTTCATTTCGATATTCCGTCATTCATAACTTTTTCTGGCTGTTTTTTATTCGACTTTTATGAAAGTTACGGTATGAACTGAGTGGAATGTTCTCTTAAGCTGTTCACTGCGAGTGTGTAACTTGAAATTTCAGAAATAGATACCCTGGAAACATTACTTATTTCTCATTAGTCGTGTGTCATTACTATTTTTTTTAATACCCATTACATTATTTTCAATGAATAGATTTATTTCATGGAATGAATCCACAAAATGAAGTCTCATTGGATATTCTGTTTTTGGGGAAAACAAAGGCGTACCGCCGGTAACGGAAGGGTTACATTTAAAAGAACTTAACGTCGATAGACCCATACTCGAGTTCCAACATAAGTATTCTTTATGTGCCCGTTAATATTTTTTTCCAAGTCTTATTTATGGAGTCCCGAAGGAACGGGCACGGGCAGGTGGTCCCTACTTAATCAAGACGTTACCGAAAATAAAAAAAAGCAAGCCATATATCCTTTTTTGCTTGAATTATAGTTCTGCCCGCCGTAAGTTATGCACGGACGGACCACTCTCGGTTTTGTTTGGTTATTTATTTAAGATACTTTAATGCAACGTGTGAGACGTATGTAATGAATACATTAGCCATAAAGCACAAATGTCCAGCCAAAACCTGTGGCGCGCAATTAAAACGCCTTGACAGATGTTCATAATGGAATAAAAGCTGAAAAGTTACGGCTATAAAAACGTCTTCGTGTGAATTACAACGGAGAAAAAAGATCTAAATTAATTTCCTAACAGTTTACTTTTACAACTAATATCCATAATTAAGGTTGTTACTACATGTTAATCGGTGAAAAAAATGTAACTTGCATACTCAAAAACAAAAAATGGTTTCGTGGTCATGTGCATTTTCTTATCTTTTTTCATTAAGCCGTGGCGAAATTTTACCGGCACCAAAATTTCCCAAAATTTAGAAAAGGTCAGTATCGATCAGTGGGACTTGCCTTAAGACTTACTTTGTTCTCTTGTTCGTATTCCACTGCAGCATCAACGGGTCATTTCCAATAGAATATGCTATAGCGTTGCAAGCATGTATTATATACATACATAAGTATGACAATAATGGACCAGCGGAAATGCGTGGTTTAGCTGTAACTCTCAGAACGAAAGATGATCCCAATTCCAATAGTTTAATTGCAGACTTCTGCGGCTCCTCGACGATATCACCAGGAATAGTCGAAGATTTGCGTGCGCCCACAATGTCCAGCAGTTTGTCAAATCCATTGCTGGACGTAGGACTTTACAAGGAAATAACAACGAAAGCTTCTTGAAAACATGCCGATGTCCAGGGTTGAGACAACATGGTAAGCGCAGTGCAGTTGAGTTTGGCATTGTCAGATGGATTTACCGCCATCGGTATTTCATTTTCCCAGAGCCTCGTCTGTTAACCAGCCGGATGCAGCGGAACAAAGCGAAATTCAATTTGGAGGTTAAGGAACGAAAAGCGGCAGGTAGGAGAAGAGGAAAGCGTTCATTCCCTTACACGTGGTAGAGCCAAGCGACGGCTTTTGCTGCTGCTCGAACGCGCCCTCTCGAACAGGTTGCTAACGTGCCTCGGAAAATACCGGCGTGAAGTAGAGGTTACTTGTGCTTCTGCATTTCGTTCGGTGAGGGAAGTAACAGGAGGCCCACTCCCTCTCCCAATCCTCTTCCTCCTTCCCATTTCACACATATCCTTAAAGGCCGGCAACGCATTTGCGCCTCCTCTGGTGTTGAAGATGTACGTGGGCGACGGTAATTACTTACCATCAGGTGAACCGCTTGCTCGTTCGCCGCCTTTCCCATAAAAAAAGTATATCCCTTTGAATGAAGAAGACATCTAAATTGGTTCAAAATGCCCGAGATCTCATATCTCATATTCATATTTGAATATTAATATCTTAGGCCTCAAGGGTGATATCGCATCTGCATTTCAATTCTTAACCGAAGGTAGGTCTATGAGTCACAGCACTTTAGCTCTTTATTGTATTAAAAAAAACTGACAAAGTTTAAGCTCGACTTGTTCTACTTTAATTACTAGGCTACTTAAGTAGGTTTAAACAGTAGTGTTTTAATGTAAACCAAAAAAAAATACAAAATATTTATAACAAAATTGCACAAAACTTTTAAAATAATTTTTTTTTGTTACATATAAACATAAATAACGTCATGATAGTTCAAAATTCATGGAACGTCGAGAGTGAAAATATGGCCGAGTTCATTTAAGTATAATGACGAGCTTAAAAAACCCTCTGAAAACTTTTACCCGGCAGAGGGCAAAGGGGCGAGGGCCAACAAAAGATAAAAGAGATATATAAGTGGCCCTCGGCAGCGCCATCAAGTCGTTACAACAGCAGTAAAATATTTCAAATTGTGCCCAATGTCGTGGAAAACGGAAGCTGCGCATTTCGGCCCTCTCGGTTCAACAGCGAAACTTCTGACAATTATGATTTGACCATGTCTTAACAATCGAATCAATAATTTTATTACTTCGCGAATGCGCTGCTTACTGTTACGTTACAAAATTATATATCTACTTACGTAATAAATATCATCAAAATTTTTAACAAAACAAAATAATGCATGATCATCTTGAGCCATTCCGTTAACTTCAAAATTTTCTTTTATTTTGCTCAGTCGCCTAAATAAAAGATATCTTAATTTTGTTTGTAGGATTTTGTATGATTCTTTTAGCCTTTACTATAATTCGCAAAGGATAAATATCTAGATATTTAACTGAATATGTTTTTATCTGTTCTTTTGTAATTTAAAGTAATATTTTTGTGAACTTTGCTCAGCTTTTGTATTTTCAAAGCCGAACAATAGCTTAATAATAAGATGAGGTATTTTCTAAAGTAATTTACACTTGTTTCATAATAAAGGTAATCAAACAGTGAGAAAATTAAACCATCAAAGGAAGTTATTAAATCCTGACGTAAAAAGAGTAGTGTTACAGTAAAGCCTTTGCTTGTCAGCTTGCAGCATCGAAGTTCCCAAATGAACGAACTGATTTCTATGAGGTATTATTTGTGGAAGACATATCGGAATTTATGTTTATTTCTTTAAATCTAAATAGTCTTGTAAGTGAAAATCAGTATCAGTTTTGTAGTTCAGCTGATAACAGATAATGCAGAACTATTTCTAGTTGGTGTATGAATTTCAGTCATACAATGGGTACGTATTTCAGGTATTTCCATGTGTCTGATCAATTTGGATGATACACTATGTAAATCCGATGATGCTTCCAGGAGAGGTGTATTTTATTTTAGTTCAATATTTACAAAACCAATTCGGCTGAATATTACTTAAATTAAATGATATCCTCATATTACCATTTTCTTTGTATTTTAGTGATACGTTTTTGACGTGTGGTGGCTCATTTACAGGATCTGCCATCATTTCATGCCAACAAAGGCATAAGTCAACAAAGGATAGGGCATGAAACACTTCATGGTCTACGATTTATTCAATCATCTCAAATGTCATCGTCATCGCCACCACTGCGGAACATAGGTCTCTCCTGGAAAGCACCAACAACAGCTGGAAAGCGTTTATTTGCAAGTTTGCTTATACCCACCATACAAATTAACCCATTTCAAATATAGTGGCAATCTACAAAAGCCCAACTTTTGCCCAAATTGCAAATTGGCCTCTTCTTATGTTTTTAAATATTTTGAAGCCGAGAAGAATACAGTACACGGGTGCAGTACTGGTTAACGAACTTTAAATGTCCTCCAGCCGTTCACATGCCTAGGATTTCAAGCATAGGAATATAAGAAGGTGGTTAAGAATAAGAAAGTAATAAGTATAAGGAGAAGCTAAAGCCATCATCCTATTCTATGTTATAGTCGTGTAGATTTGTCTGCCGTATTTCGTTCACATATGGTCAGTCCTTTATGCGGAAATGGACGACAAACTTTCCTATTTGTATCTTTGTTGTTCAATTATTTAGGATAAAACATAGCCTAAACATACTGAAATCAGGAGGTACATTTATAAAGTTTCAAAATCCGTAAATTGCTTACACAGACACTTTTGCTACATACACAAAGAATTTTATATGACAGCATTTTATTACAACCGACATTAACACTTCACTAAAAAGGATATCATAACTAAAAAATATTCCGTACACATAGAAGACATCAAACTCATAGTAAATAAATTAACGTATTATTGCAAATTTAGTACAAGGGTAACTTTTTGAGATGTTCTTAATAAGGAGCATTCCCAAATAAAGGGCGTAGTATCACAATGAGATGCAAATATCATTCGAATGGTGTTGTATTAACAGCATCGCGGGAAGGGTCAGCTTCCGCGCAAACATGACTAGATTTCCCTCGTGACCACCCCGGTATAAAGCCATAACTTCAGTTTTAAAGCGATGCATTCGATATATGTGCACAATGTCTCATAATATATATAAAGGATATTCGTGTTTAACCGAGCGTCGGCTATTTCACGCTTCGCCAGCGGCCAGTTCGAGAATATTCCGCGATGAAATGGCGGAGTTGGTATAGTAACGATCCGTAAGCTGTTTAAGAGTTTATCTTCTGTAACTCATTTAGATATGTTATTTTCGTTGTTATGAAGACGTAAATGTCACATACTGTAGACAACTATAGTGTATAAACTGTATCATAGATGGCATTACATGCTGAGAAAATTATTTGGAGAACAAGCCAACTCTTTTTGAATTCCATTTCATTTTTTTTATATAAATGTTTTTGTACGTATATGTACAATGAAAATATAGAAAATATCAAATGTCGGAAAATATTTACATACGACTTTTGTATTCCGATTTTATTCTTATCTTTTCTTCAGAGACTTACTAGATTTCCATGAAATTCCGGTGAAGTTGTTACCATAAATTTTATATTCACACGTACATTATGCATGGAAACGCTTTTTAGATGTTCGAGCCAAAAATTATTCCAAGTAGGCATTACGTATGACGTTCATAGGCTTGTTGAATGATATTTTATTTTTATGACTTTCTGTAGCGACGTCTTATCGACTTACCAATGGGTCCTCGAACATTTTGAAATATAAAAGTGTTACTAGAAGAATCTTGTACTTACATCAGCTAATATAGGCCAGTTCTGAAGATAGACTTCTCCAAGAATGCGCCAGCAAGATCCAGCTCATATTTCTCGAAAGGTTTGCCTGTACTCACCACGCGGGACAAGTGGCTTGGTGAGCGCAGTGCCGGTTCATCGCATTACTGATGCTGCTCCCCTGCATTAGTCTCTACGATTTGGTTTCGGTAAATTCAGATGGATATTCCAACAAACGATGGTGTCAGAGCCTCGCTTGTTGGGGAGCAGGGTAAACCACGTGCCGGTGAGGTTGGTATTTGGAAAAAGTGATGGTATATTTCCCCTTACTTTGCTGCACTCGCTATCTTGTACTTGTTAACATATTTTTAATAGCCTAAGCCACGTACATTTATCAACTTCCTTCATACTTGGACAGATTGTATACTTAATAGACAAGTGATTATCCATCACTCCATTGCCGGTAGGAGTTTATCAGAGGAAAACCTTTCTTCGCCAACTGTTATATCTGCCATGTGGCCTATTGACACTTTAAAGAACTGACCTTTAGTTCTATTTAGGTTACTCTGTGCATAAATTCACTTCAAAAGTTATTAGTATTGCCTACTAAACTAGATAATATTTGAGATATTTATTATAATATCTTGGCACATAATCGAGCGATTATTATTGCATGAGTCAGACATTAAAATAAATGATGTTATGAATTTTATATTCAATAGTAGTACAACGTAGGTTACGTTGTTCTCGTATGTACTATGTCGTAGATGGTTGGTTACGATACACATAGTAATGCTATGTATCACACGCTAGCATTGTATTAGCAATAGTATTCGTAATGGATGACGTATTCTTGATCGACTAGTGCTCTCGTCCGTATAAGGACCGCTCTGAGCGCATAAATATACAGCGCACTAAACCCACGGACAGCGTTAGTAGAATCTAAGAAAAATTCTTTAACGTTTGTTCCACTGATTTCTAAGAAAGAGTTCAAGTTCTCGCCGTGAATATCGTACCAATAGTAAAGGATAGCGCGGAGTAAATATAAGCCCGAGGTCCCTCTGTGGGGAGACATTGTTATTGAAATAAGGTAGGTGAAGCACTATCGAAGGCATCTGTCCCTGTTTATCGATGGCGACTTTATGTATGAGACGCTACGCTTTTTTTTTAGTTTTAATGTTCTGTTTTTCTAGGTCATTGTGTGACATAGACTCATATTGAGTTATTTTGTCATCTCAAATAGTCAAGTTTTCGTTTGCATTTAACGAAGTTACTGTTTCCTTTAAAAACCTTATATTTCCAATAGACTTGTTTCTTCTTATTTAACAGCCTGTAACTGTAATTATTCCACTGCTGGAAATAAGTCCGTTGGGAATACTTGGCGTAATCGCACCGCCGGCGGGTTAGCGATCGCAGTACGAGACACCTCGCTCATTATACTCTGCTGCTCTTCAACGGTCTGGAGAATTTAGGTCTTGTATATTTGAGATGGTGATCCTGCCAACTATTAACTCTGAACATATCTTCATTTCAAAATTTATTGTAATAGAATTATACGTGAAAATAGGTATGCACAGTGAAGCCACGATATTAATGTCACATTACTCTTAAGACACCTATCGGTTAAGACGAGGTGGCAGGTTCTCTTCTACGGATTCCACCATCACAGGGTGAGTGATCGTTGTTTCTTTAATACAACCTAATGGTTAAATTATTACTTGTATTTACGCGAACACTAAGCATTTGAAATGAAACTATTATTTAAGGTTTTTATCGCGTTTAATTTTGTTTTTATGTTCCCGACGTTTCAAATGCTTTACTACTCGTGGTCACGGGGGACTGCTGAATCAATTCGAATTCGTAAGTGGTAGAGCCAAGCGGCAGTTTTTACTGCTGCTCGAATGGGCCGGCTCGAACGGGTTGGAACCACGGCCTCGTAGAATACCGGTGTGAAGTAGAGGCATTTTGAGCTTCTGCGTTTCGTTCGGTAAGTGAGGTAACCGGATGCCCACTCCTTCTCCCCATCCCCCTCCTCATCCTTTCTCCATTTTCCCAAATGTCCTTAAATGCCAGCAATGCATCTGCAGCACCTCTGGTGTTGCAGATGTACGTGGGCGATGGTAATCACTTATCATCAGGTGAGCCGCTTGCTCACTTGTCGCCTTTCCTATAAAAAAAAACCATTCGTTACAGCTCTTTACTCTTTGGCACTTCCTCGAATATCCTTTTTATTACAAATTTTAACACACGTAGGATTGCGGTCATTATCGCGTCACGGTATCAAAAAATTTAAAGATGTTGTAAATCTGGAGCCCTTCATCACGAGACCTTCTAACCGGGAGCGGGAGTAAAGCTCTCGAAACATCGAGAACATAGTCATATTTAAAAACTAAGAAGTCATATTTAAAAACGCTAATTTATGTTCGACTTGATTACACGTCAACAGTTACATTACGTTGAATATTGCATATTTATAGCAAAACTTTCAATGCTTTTATAACAATAAGCAGAATGCACATTGGGATATTTAATTTAATTAGTTTTGTTATAAAATAATAAATATTACATGTGGCTATCAAATACAAGATAATGGTACTTGTAAATAACCGTACAAAAACAAAGTTATAAATAAAAAAGTTAATACCCTGAGCACCCGAAGGAAAGAAATTGTAAGCAAGTTTATAAATATCGCATCTGTAAGTAATACCTTGTTTTAGTTTTTGCAAAAATAGCAATTGTAAGTATTATTTATTTGACATCATTAATACCTTTTTTTGAATACATGTCTTGAAAGACATCATAATTTTAAATCAATTAATTTTGGAACTAGAAACAATGGATGCATTAAAATTACCGTTATGAGTCAGTGCCACAGTGCCAGAGGCCTTGCTATGCTATTTGTCGGCTACAAAATGTTGCGGGTTTATCTTAAGTTGACTTTTACAACACCAACGCATGACATAGGGTGGAAGATTATAATATAATATATCGGACAATCCCACACTTAATCGAGACCCAAACTAGGTTCCCTGTATCTTGGTAACTGGAAGGTAATAAGATGTACGTTCAAATGCCAACATAGATAATTAATCGTATACACATACATAGGTGGTACACATTCTAGAAGGTAGGCTTCTTCTCTATCTAGGAGTTATCTGGTTAAGTACCACCGTCGTATTCATTTCTGGCGCCAATCAGCACTGCAACCATTGAGTTCCGGTTTGAAAGGTATAATGAACCAGTATAATAACAGACTGACGCATTCCATATTAGTCCTTAGGTGTGACAATTCTTCAATTGAAGTTGTTAGCATGTCCTCTAGGATTTCAGTAGCCACTTACCAAACAAATATATATAAAGACCTAAACTCCGTTACAAATATTAATATGTATCATACAATTTACCTCTATCTCTATTTATATATAACAATCTACCGAGATTCGAAGCTGATATCAGGTTTAAAAGGTAGACTGATTACCTACTAGGATATCGGGCTGTCTTTTTTTTAAGAGAAAGGCGGCAAACGAGCAAGCGGTTCACCCTACGGTAAATGATTACCGTCGCCTACGTACATCTGTAACACCAGAGGTGCTGCAGGTGCGTTGCCGGCCTCTAAGGATTATATATTACATATTTGGGAGATGGAAGGGAGAATGAGGGGGGGGGGAGGGGGAGTGGGCCTCCGGATACCTCACTCAACGAACGAAACGCAAGAAGCTTAAGATGCCTCTACTTCACGCCGGTATTCTGCGAGGTAGTGGTGCCAATCCGGTCGAGCCGGCCCATTCGAGCAGCAGCAAAAGCCGCCGCTTGGCTCTACTACATTTAAAATTTCGTCTGTGACATTCTGTGCCTGTCGCATTTTGATACTCTATACAATATTATGTCAAGACTTTATCACTCACCATGTTCTGTGGTATTGTGTTTACCAAATAACGAAATAGCCATTTAAAATAGAAAAGATCTGGGACTAATTTACGGTACTTTAAGGGATATTTATATTACAACTATATTCCATAAATCAAGTCCATAAACATATGCTACATAATATAGTAAATAATATATATACTACAATAGTATAATTGTAATGGAAAATACTTTTTAATACTTCAAAAAATTTTGTATAGTTCTACAAGAAGTTCATATTTAGGATAAGAAAAATATACCTTATATTGAAACTATTGCAAACGGTATCCGTGCAAGTGTACGTTCCACTTTTGTTTCCTTTTACTGGACTTGTACCTATTATTTCATTGTTATTTCTGAAAGCAATTTCCTGCACAAATAAGTACTATGGTTAAACTAGACAGTCTCCTGGCGAGTTGCCAACACAGCTTCGCCTATCACTCAATATAATGTACATTATAGCCTATGTAATATATGAGTGCGCCTGCGTACACATATGATAATTTATGTCGTACTAACGTATTTGGTTTGTGTTGTATTCGTATTATGAATTAAGATTTTATTATATTAGTATACTTGCAAGCAAATCAATATAATTGACATATCCCTGAAAAGTAATTGTTTAAATTGCCTGCAATTACAAGGAAATATAACTTTTTCTGCAAAAATATGGAAAACATATTTTTCCTAATATTTGCAGGATCAGAATGGAGAAAAGATGATCTTTTCGTCGTCCATTCCATCCGATTTCTACCCGGGAGTTTAGTAAAAGGCGACTTAGATAAAAGCCAAAACATCTCTCGGTGATCTCCAAGAGCAAACCTGCCAACAAGGCTCAGCCATCACGTTCTATCTCCTGGAGATTCAAAACGTAGATTGCGAAAACTCCTGTGTTGTGCCAAATGGAAATAGGGAATCCTTGCCTACCTATAAGAGTGAGGCGTCCTTCTGTATATTAAATACATAATTTACCCCGGAATGATTTTAATTTAATTCGGAAGAAATCAAATTCAAAACGTATTGTTTGAGCACTATTAAAACACGTTCGAAGTATTTTTCGGCATGAACTATCATAAATTAAGTCATACAATCCGTTAATCGCTTATGGTTTAATGAACATTTCAGAAATGTAGTGCGTTGCACGCGTCGGCTAGAATATACTTCCGTCGGTCACGCGATGGGGGAACAATTTGCTAATAACTTGAAACCTTCTAAATGATTCAGTCTTGGGTGTTTACAATCAGACGACTATTATAAATTTACTCTGGGTAATCACAGTATCATTAGACTTGTGTAAACACAATAGCAATTAACGTTTAATACGTTTAATAGTACGTACGATTCAAGTACTGGCGCCCACTGTATTGCGCAAGTCAAATGTGTAAATCAACATTAGCATTCAACTATGATTAAATGACTAAATTATGATGACTAAATTAGAGGACTATGGAAACATTAAGTTAAAGCAAAAAACAAATCCTTCGTATTTTCAGAATCCAACCATTTATATTATTTTTCTCTTCCACAACTTAAGCTAAAGGTTAACTTTAACTTAAGCTAAAGGGTTATGTCTGGTAATTAATAAGTTTAATAATACGTAAATAAAGATATTTTTATTTTTATTTTATTTATATATAATATTTAGATAATTTAATTACATAATTTCTTTAATAAATTAGAGTATTGTAATAATTAGCATATATTGTGCATGTATGTAATATTTAAGTATCGCGTGTCCACGCCTAAAGATTTCTAACAAATCATTCCAAAACTAGAGAGATATACGAGTATATGCAGATCTAGACAGTGAGCTTACAATAATGCAATTTAGAATAGTAATAGTAGCAATTTTCATGATACTTTTTTGACAAATTGAAAGCATTATTAATCAAATCAATAGATAAACTATTACACTAAACTAAATATCTAAAAAACTAAAGTAAATATCTTTAAAAATCTGCGTCAAAAAATTATAAAAGCTACGGTGATTGTAAGGTTGTCATTGCAAATGTTTAGATGTGGCAATCCAAGAAATAATTTAGTCTATTTATAGTTTGACTAAACTAAATAGGAGAGTTATTTTTAAATATTAATATTATATCTAAAATAAAAATTAAGTTTGATTTTTATGTTTTGACATGCTTGTTACTTATGACGATAACTTCTTTGTTTTATGAACAAAGAATTTACATATTGTTTTTCTACAACACGAAAAAGAATAAATAAATATTTACAATCAAATTATAATAAGCACGCATCGAACTACCAAGAAATAGCAATAAACGTTAGGGCGGAACAATTTACGCCCACGAACACGTAAGTTACATAGCGAAATAACCGAATACGGTTTCGGCAATAACCGGGCAACATTCTAACAATTTAATGTGACATAAACAATACGAATACTCGCACTGTACGCGCCTCCGGCATACGTGGCCGCGTATACGCCATATTTATTGACTATGGTATTGTAGCGCGATCGTTACCGTACATCTGAAAGTGGGGGCGTGTAGGGACGCCCTATCATGAATCGTGATACACAAACACCAATTTAAATTGATCTGCCAGTCTTTGTACTTCCTCATTGAAATGGTGTATAAAGAAGGAGTTCAAACGCCACCGGTGGACGAATAAAAGGGTTCGTTGATTGGACAGGGATCTCTTCTGTACCTCGGTGACCCGTGCGCCATGTTAATGGGTTTAATCGTCCCTGTAGTCCATCTCGTCGATTTATGTTTCATTTTCGATCTCGTTATGCACGCCGGATTATGCGCACATGAGACCCCCAAATTCTAGACATTATGGCTTTGGTGAAATACACTCGTATTCAAATTTATTACGTTGTGTACCTCCGTAATTTCTAATGGCAATTCGTAATACCAGACGTATATACTATACGTATAGTATTGGTTTCAATGTTCATCATATATTAATTTGTATTTATTTCTATGTACCTTGTTACGTAATAGTTATTGTTTTACCTGATCTGATAAACGTGAATGAAAAATTAGTAACTAGTATTAGTCGGTTAATAAAGTCGTTATTTTAAGTTTGATTAACTACGTGGTAATACCACCATTCACAGCTTTTTTTATGAGAAAGGCGGCAAACGAGCAAGCGGCTCACCTGATGGTAAGTGATTACCGTCCCCAAGGTACATCTGCAACACCAGAAGTGCTGCAGGTGCGTTACAGGCCTTTTAGGGTATTTGGGAGATGGGAGAGAGGATGAAGAAGGGAATGGGGAGGGGAAGTAGGCCTCCGGTTACCTCACTCACCGAACGAAACGCAGTACCAACCCGGTCGAACCGGCCCTTTCGAGCAGCAGCTAAAGCCGCCGCTTGGCTCTACTTGCTTTACTTTTTCCTACTTGCTTTTATCTACCTTTTTTTTAATAACTTTCTGAGATGATGGACACCGGCATTCTCAAAAATATTGTTATTCAAAAGCATGTGAAGTTTGCAAAGCTGCATTGGATCGTACATGCGACATATAACCGCATAATCTGCAACTATTAATTTTTTCTTATTTTAATCAATATTAAAGTTAACGCATATTTATCTTTTGACAAAAAATATTTAAATTAGTTTTAGATATCTTTTAACATGATTAAAGTATAATTGTCTTGTTATTTAAGACCCTTCAGTCTACGAATCGAAGTTAATGACCGTTCGATTCTATTTTGCCTCGACGTGCTGGACACCGTAGGGGTGTAGCCGTAAGGACTCCGGCTTCACCGTTGCGTTGCCCCTGCGGAGATAGGATATCGCGTGTAGGAGCTTCTCGAGAAAAATGGTTTGGTACACTTGGGATGGTTATTTCACCATCTGTCGAAGGAGTTCAGAGTGAATCATTTTCTGGTATTTATTTGTATGACACCTGTGGTTTAAAATTGGGTACAAAAGCCACTACCACACTGTATACATAAGAGTATTTGGATTAAGTAACATTCACATATCGCTAGAATGCATACATCTGATTAATATATTACGGTTCTTAATACAGGTGAGGCTTTTATGAGAATTTAAAATAGGGATTAACACCGCACACTGGGGCGAGCGTATCGCTCGCGCACACCCGGTTCAACTGGGTTTCACCCGGATCCAGTATACACCCGGCTTTAACCGGATTTAACCGGATTAATCCCGCCCCGGTACACCCGCCTGCGCTTTGTTGCGATATCGCGTTGTTTATTTTACATTTAAAACTGCCAACGGATGTTTGTTTTCATTACGTTTCCAATTCGCTGCTTCGATTAATTCGAAATTGGAAATCCATCGGATTTTATTGTAACAGTGTTTCGTTAACAATTTTTTTATTTGCGTATGGTAGCGAAACATAATTTATAATGATAAAACAATTTTTTCATGTATTTTTATATTATAACAAGCGATAAAAAATACTTTCATCTGCCTGTAACAAAGTAGCACGTAGAAACCCTATTAAATTTAAGTTTAAGTGTTTGTTTTTTAATTTTAGTGATATCATTCATTAATAAGAAGTGTGAATCACATAGTTGATACGTTTTAACCACGACTAAGAAACTAATTCTGCACATTTAAAATTGTTCGACGAAGGTTCAAACTCAACAGACACATATTATAATGAACAGTTTTATTAAAAAAAGACTAAAAAACAAAAGTTTTCACATTAAGCGTCTGTTTAATTACCACTGAATTCCATCTTACGAAACACGAATTGCTTTTTTACATCTAACTCCTCTAGAATTTTCTCCTATAGTTGCAGAGGCGTTTTAAGGACATACATTGCACATAGACATACAAGAAAACCCGAAATAATTACATATCCCATGCGATGATCGAACCAACGACTAGTAGAGCGACCAGTGAACAACATACACCATACATACAAGTTACTGCGCAACCGAGCTGACTTAACTTGAATTAATTAATTAATATTTACTAAATATTCGTAGTAGCATTATTACCTATTATATTAACAAGGTATGAAAACTAATGGAAAATTAAATTGAAATGAAAGTTGAAATTCATTAATATAATACATAGATGCACCGGAACTCAACCCAGCGATGTAGACCTGCTACGGCGTAGCACTAACGTATAATCCTTTCGCTACAATAGCAATTTCAAACTTCCTTAGGGGCTTTGGATAATCTTTCTTTATATCGAGCTACGTACAGCGTCTACGAATTCTCTCTCTTTTTTTTACACGCCAATAAGATAAAAAAGAAGACAAGGATAGAGAACGCAGAGCAAAGAAAGCGCTACTTCTCAATAAAGAGGGTGAGGTAATGTATTTTTAAATTTAGCTTCAAGTGTAATAATTTTGCTTTTTAATTTAATTTGTAATGGTGCTGTAAATCTCTGAGGGTGAGAAAAGCAGTTACTTGAAGTGATCTGAAGCAATCGTTTAGGTACAAAAGTAAGGTACTACGTATCCTTACTTTAACTATATTAAAGTTAAGGATTTTGATTTTGATAATAAGGTTTTTAAGTGAATTAAACAACTAATGACTGAATTAATAATTCTAATCATTTAAATAAAATAAAAGTTCTTTAGGAATTACGTAGTACCATAGCCAGTGGCCCTAAGTTAAATCATATTTTATAGCTTCTATTGTAAAGCGCTAACGGAAAAATCTAAAATTTAAAAACCTAACTAATTAAAAATAAAATGTTGCAAAATAACCAGTTCCTACAGATTCTCGAACACAGACCTTACACTTCTATTAAAATAATAATCTATATCAATTTCCTTATTAATTTTGGGAGTGGCAAAAGCGTTACTTTCATAGCCATTTTAATGGGCAATTTTCATAAACAAACTTGAGAATCCAAAAGGGAGGTGCGACGGGGGGCGAAGAGGGCAGGCGCGGGTTCCTTTCCGAGATAGAAAACAGCTCCGGAGCTCGTATAATGGGTTTTTGGAATGGCGTCGTCCGTCTTGAACCCCCTCACCTCTCTGCGTCCCTCGCGCCTCACCAACCCCCCGGGGCGAGAAAGGATGAATTCTTATTTCCTCATCTTAAGGCGTCCTGTGCGAACCCTCCATGTAGATTGCCTTTTTCTCATGGAGCCTTCGTATAACATAACAATGGCTTGTTTTCAATTTTGTTTCTTTTTTCTATGGCCATTAGTGTAATATGTAGGACGGGATAGCTTTGGGACCTATAATTGGCGTTTTCATTAAAATCTTCTTTTAGCTCTTACTAAGGAATGTCCATTTTGAAGTGAAATTATTTCTGACCTAAAATAAATCTTTATGGTAATACAACGTAGTAAAGAAATATTAAGTAAGTACGCAGTATAAGATGATACTAAGGAATTCTAGCCTTCTATAAAAAAATAATATTTGTCATTATTTTATATTTGTTATTATTTTAAATGTTTATTATTATTTTTATTCCACGTTATAAAATAACTAGTAATATTCATTATTCAGCTTGTCTATAGTCCACTGTAGGATATAGGCCTCCAATCTGTACATTTGGAGGATCGATTACCACAATCGACATGCTTCACAAACGAATTGGCAATCGCAGTACCAAAACGCCTCGCACCTTAGACGTTTCTGTTCGTCATCAACTTATATATAGTATTACAACGTTGTAAACATTTGATAACCAACTAATTCAAACTCATTTAATGACCAATGAACAGATCAGACAATGAATATAAATGTGACTTTTCTTTGAAGTAAAATTTATGTGCATTAATTATGATGTATTTGTCGATAAAAAGCAAATTTGTAGGGCAGCAGGGTGGTCGTAATTGTGATATATTTTAAATGACTGGAGCGACTGCATTTATGAAGCGCATTTCGAGCCAAAAATACTTTGATACGCTGCCAGAACATGCAAAACATAGGCATTATTTTTGCTATATTTTGACAGTACTTCTTATTTACTGTGCGTATAATTAGACTGAATTTAAAATAAATTTGAAAAATGTATGTGAAGTGACGTCGTATTACTTACTCCCTTTCTTCTGAAGAGTCGTAAAAATCAACTAAGATAAATGCTTTATAAAGCTCATGACATCAGACAGATGGCGGAATAACTTTATCATACACGACAGACCTAAATGATCTAGATCAGTGATGAAAATAAAAATATATTTTAAGTGGAACTAAGGTCTTCTTCCATATTAAAAAGTTATAATTAAATGCATATAGTCAGGTAACGTTACCTGCTGGTGTAAGGGGGAATATACCATCTCTTTCTCCAAATGCCAACCACACCACTCTGGTAGCCGACAAACGAGGCACTGGAAGCAGAATGATGACAGAATTTCCGTCTGAATAATAATCCGAACCCAAATTCCACATACTAGTGATGGGAAGCAGCATCACTAGGGAGAGAATCCCGGCACTCCACTCAACTTCGCTTGCCTAACGTGGTGAGTATGAGCAAATCATCCAAAAACATATTTTGTTTTTTCAAATAACATACAAAACAAGATTACATTTAGTCTCTTTTGCTGGCGTTTTCTTTGAAATCCTATGTTTACCTGTAGACTAAATTAGGCTGATCTAGATGTTGATCTATTCATTGTTTTTTCACCTCTAATTATTATATACATTTCGTTATATAGGTAACATTAGAAAAATAATAGCTGTAATTATTAAACTAATAGTCGGTGTCGTTCAGCAACAATGTGGGATTTAGACAACATGAAACAACTTTCTTATAAAGTACACTTGCCCATAAAAAGAGGAATATTGTTTATAAAACCAGCAAAGTGCGAGTAGGGTCACGCTCTATTCGGGTTCAGTACATGAGACCAACCTTTTATTTTAAAGATGATATTTAATTAGGTAATGCTCAGTAAGCTGAATATTCGAAAAAATATTCGCTTTTGTTTTGCTCATGTGCAATGAGCATTATTAGTAGCATTTTCAGTATTTTTTGTTTCAAATCAAAATCTCTATTCTTCGACATAGGTACATAAATTCCTCCGTTTCTTAATGAGGTTGCTCTGACGGAGAAGAAACAGACAAAAAAACCAGAAGGTATCCTCTCTTTTGACAAATCTTTGTTTAATACATTTTTTGAAGCTATTGATAGGAAGACTTTGTGCACTTACTAGGATTTTGTTGTACAAAAAAAATTGTTAAAAATTATATATGATGAACGAGTTATTCATTCTAGAGTATAGTATCATTACAAACATTTGTCTGTTCCTAGTATGTAAATCACTATTCTTATTAAATGTATTTATATTTATATTTACATACATTATATTTTCATACATATATTGATAGGTCTAGTTTAAAATATGTATTTCTTTATATTTATCCCTAAGAGAAGCTCTTGAATTTAGATTATATAGCTCTTGTGACCCCCTTTTGCAAGACTAATATCGTTTTGGTATTAGCTACATGCCCCAGTAAGTCATTATGCTATGGATATATCTTAAATAAGCTATTCTACCTGTTTCGACATCAGTCAGACTTCATTTTCCTTTCAGCATATGTTGCAGAGCTAAGTCTACTAGAAAGTTTGGATACATGAGGGCCCCATTAAAGCTTTGCATCAAGTGTTATTCCAAGAAAACCAGAGGTATACGCAATGCTTAACCCTCTACCTTTTATTAGTACATACTAATGCTCCATAACGATTACACCTTAAATTTTAATATTAGGTATTGAGAATTTTATACATTTACTAAGTTGAAGCAATGTTCTTCTTGATTCCTAATGATGTAGTTTGCTGATAATTGTTTCATGGTGCATACCATCGAAGTACCCTGAAGAGATCACAAAATACATCCAATGCATCCTATGAATTTTCCCAGGCATAAAATATATGCTTAATCAGCTCTGCACTAACGTCAGTTGTTGTAAAATCATATTCATTATAATAAAGCAGTTTATTTAAATTAAAATGAATTAACAATTGATTTAAGATAATTTTTCAAATATTTTACTGTGTTGGTAGTATTAAAATAGTACTAAAGATAGTGAGGCCCAAATTACTATACCATTTAAATAAAGGCAGTTATGACTTTACTATATTACATAATTCTACACTACTGTTGAAAACTATGGCATATGAGTTCAATCTATTATTGAGGCAGACACTTCAACGGACATCCTCTATAGATACGCTGTTTTCTTAACTTCAATAGTATTAACATTTTTACATCTTTTGAGTCAATTGAGTATAATAAATAAAAAAATTGTACAAGGTCTTACATTTTCCTTTTGTAATGTCTCGGCCACGGAAGGAAAAGAATTCAGTGATATTGTAGTCAAAATTGGAATCTCAGGTAAGAATTCCTCCAACACTTCAGCCGATGTTATAATTATTTACTAAAATTGCAACGAAACAATTACAAAAATACTCTTTCTTTGATATTTGATCAGGCCGCCAAACATAACAGGAACTGTCCTGTGCACTGGCAGGAGAGATTGTCATTGGGAGATAAAGATGGTGCATTCTTCCTTATATCCTAGAATAATTCATTATAAATAATATATTTGTGAAAATGATTAAGATGAACTATGGTCACAACACACGTTACTGTAAAAGTAAAAGTAAAGTAGCATCCTGTAAGTGCCCAACCCTGGTCAAAGACCTCCTTCTCTAATATCTGAGAAGGTTTATGGAACCGGGAAGGGCTCGTCACGCTGCTCCACTGCGGGTTGGCAGGCTTCACGTATCCTTGAAATAATATTTTTTATTATTACTCAGACATGTTACTCTCGATGTTTTCCTTCATCGCCAAGCTCGTGCTAAATACTTACAGCACTTAAAATTACAATTAACAATTTTAGTAGTGCCGGCACCGGTCTAGAATCCAGGTCACTCACACGCTATGAAACAAAAGTGAGCGCCCTGACCATAAGGCTACCACGGCTGTTAAGTATATAGAAACAAAGAAACCGCATCAGAAATGTCGTCTTAAATTTAAACTCGTCAGTATTTTCGTTTACGAAAACGATGTGACCATTTTAATTTGACTCCGGTATCACTTCAATGCGCCACTTTTGTCCTCTTTTTACAAATTGCTGGGGGAGGGTTGGCAGTCCTTGATGTAATGGACATTATACAACAATCATAGCAGTTGTTTGAAATGAGAACTCACCCTTAAAAGGATAAACAAGTAACGTGTGCGCGAAACTGCCGAGACGCGCCGAATTCATATTTTCCTTTCTGCAGCGTCTTACTGTAAAAGAAATCAAGTTTAACGGTAAAGATACTCTATTTAATCATTAATATATATAAAAAAAACATTTGTTTTTAAAAAAAAAATCAGAGTTTTTTTTTAATTACTGTCAATATTATATTTAAACAATGCAGCGTAGTAGCAACAAAAAGGCTACGGCCAGCAGTAGATTTAAATACAAGGTAACAAAAAAAAATTATAATATTTTAATTTTATTTAATTTTGAAGAATGTTGTAGAATTCAAGTGGAGCTACTTTTCACGCGCACTCCAAAAGCAACACACCAAAATGTTTCCTTGTAGCATTGTACCATCAAAATTGCTTTCCCTATAGCTATCTTCAATAAATATTTAAAACAACGCAGCAAGCATGTGTTTTATGTGTTATATTTGGTTTTATTAATTTTCGCGCATTTAAATGTAAGACGTCATTTAAATTTATATTACCTTTACATTATCAGCCTGTAAAAGTCCACTGCAGGATATGGGCTTCTCCCATAAGGAAGCTTTGCCATAACCGCCACGCTATACCGCCATTGATGGGTAGACATTGCGTTTTCCAAAGACTTACTCTTAGTCGCCTCTTAGATTATCCACGTGGAGAGTGGCGGAATACAACACCAACACCAACACCACACGATATGTCACACACCGAATAATGGTCATGGATATTGCATCCGAATTAGACGAACCCAAATCCTGCTTGGCATACGTGGTGAGTATGGGCCAACCTTTTTTAGCTTGGGCTTTCGCTGGCGCTCTCTAGTAGCGGCCTATTTACAGCAGTGAGTTAAAACTGACAAGTAGTTTAAGAGGATATTTACCAAATGTTTGTCTAACTGTAAACCTTACCTGGACGACGCGCACTGCTGACTGACAGAAGAGGCAACCAATTGTTGAGGGAAAATCCGTCCGTCTATGCCGAGCCCAAGTCCCACTAACTAGTGATAGGAAGCAGTATCACCACCTTGCCCAGTGTAGTCAGTAAGAGTTAATTATTTATGTATGGCATGCTATCTATGGAAAATTTCAAAACAAAAATTTGAGAGGAGATATTTCAGGCTCAGGCGTAGACATTTAAAGGCTGCAACTTTACTTTTTTACTTAGGCTCCTTCTCTGACTGCGATCCGTCTGGGTAAGTACCGCCGCCTTGCCTATACTTCGTATAGACATATAAGATCTGCTCCCCACCTCTGGAGTAATGAGGCGAGCTTTGATCGGTTCTGACCATTCTAAACAGTGAGATGTTCATAAGTAACTTTATTTTTTGAACAAAACTTTTTCACGTTTATTTTCACAATTTAAGCTCTCGTACATAAACTCAACTTACGAGTAGTAACAATAAAGTTGGATGTAGATATACCGCGGTCCGCCTACCGCTAGATTTATGCTTATCTCACAGTCATAAAGCGGTATTAATACATATAAACATATCAGGAGTGAGACAGTAGGATGCGCACAAATGCTACGAGTTATGAGACAAACTGCTCTTGGCCAATAGATACATATAATTTATAGGTATCTACATTACAGTTCCCGACGCGTTCTAGTTTAACATTATTGGTATTTATTTTTTCATTAACATTCTATATAATGTAAGAGTAATATTGGTTTTGTAACTTTGATTATTTTTTTAAGAATAGATCCTATTAGTATTGTAGATATAAGTGTTTCTGCTAGTTAAAAAAGTAGTTAAAAATATAAAACTATCAACTGGTAGCTCTACTCACTACGTTAAGTTAAAATTAATGCATGTGTTCAGGAATAGACATTTTATTAGAATTTAATGTCTAAGATTTATTATATTATACTCTTTTGGTATGTTCATATGATGTTGTATTATACTCGTTTCATAAGAATACTGTTGGCAAATGACAACTGCGCAGGAGATATTATAGCACGGCTAGAGTAACAGTAACTCGGCTTTACCTCTTCGTGTGTTACCCTATGTATACTAAATATTTTAATCTGTGTCTTTTGTGAATTTTGCTACTTTTTTGTATTATAATTACTTAAACTATATTTAATACTATTTATTAGATTTAGATATATATTTAAACTAAATCTGGGATGTAAGGGGGAATATACCATCTCTTTCTCCAAATATCCACCTCACATGCACGTAGTGCTCCCTGCTAGCCAACAAACAAGGCTTTGGAGACCTAATAATGGCAGAATATCCAAATGTACTGAACCCAAATCCCACAGACGTATAATGTGAACCAACACCACAAGTGCGGCACCACTCACCCTACACTCACCAACCCACTTTTCTAGTGTGGTGAGTTAGGACAAACCTTTCAAATAATATATGCGTGTTTTTGGAGAGCCTTGTGTTCAAACGTAGGCTAAAATAGGCTGATGTACTAGTATGTTACAAACTACCAGAATATTTAAATTGAGAAACACAAATAATTTTGTAATCATCAAAGTAGCTTGTAATTATTGCACCCTAAGTAAATAAAGTATAGATTTATGTTTCATTAACTAATGTTTAAGTTTCATCACCCTTTTTGATATATAGGCTATAGGAATACTTACGATTTCGTATATTAATGTCACCCTAATGTAAAACATGAGATTTCCCTTTTGCCGGTTCGGCGGGAAAGTTCTCCAGATCCGTTTCCTGTATTTGCCATTCCACCCCGAGCAACCCCGGCCGCCCTCGGTTTCCCTGACGTACTACTTCGGTTTCCACAAATAAATACGTACGACATCCCCTTTAGTCGAAATAAATCTACTTGATTCGAAATAGAACGATATTTGTATGGGGTTAAGTTAAATATCCATAATGATAGTCATAGACTACATATCACTAATTTATTTTGAGTTATCGATTCGATTTAGACAATACAGCTAGGATGTTAGCAATGTGGCCTACAGGCTATTAAACAACCGTAGCCTGAATTACACTGAACACTAAAAGGCCATTAACTAATAATTGTGTTATATGAACTGCAGCATTGTATTGCCAGTACCTAGCTAATAATCAAATCAAATATTTTTTTTTATTGAAAAACGAGGTTATGATATGAGAAGATATCGTACCTTCTCATACCATAACCTTGGCAATTATGATTGCCAATCAATATACAAAATGTGGCGATCGTAGACATACCACTCCTAAGATGATGCTTATATCCAGTACTGAATTAAGTATGGGCTGAAGATGATAAGTGGTACATATATTATAAAATAATAAATGGATGCGTCATAAAGCACAGATTAAAGTATTATTTAAAAAGGCTATTAAATGTCATATAAAGTACACGATCAAAAGACGCAGTCGAAAAGAAAAATTAATAGCTACAAACACTCCATTTCGAAGATTGTAACTGGAAGGCGAATGTCGTAGGTGGCTACCAGCGAATGAGATACGTAGATTATAAAAAATATTTACTTACTAGAAATGACATGTTACCTAAATTCTAGAATGTAATTTTTTATAAAATGTACCCTAGGTACATTTTTAAAAACTACAACACGACGCAGTATTTGATAATAAGTATCCGACGGTTTTTTAACATTGTGATAATAAAAAAACAGTTTTATTGCATGGAGGTGACAAACAAGCTTGGTCAGTTCACCTAATGGTAAGCAGCTAATGTACAAATTGTGAACAACTTCAACTGAAGGAGGTTACAGATGCGTGATCACCATTTTGGATTAATAAAAAATACCTCACAGCCTGTAATTATATTGATTCTCTTTACATTTCAAGCCAGAATGAAACAGTGATTGCACTGCTGATTGAGGGCAGAAATATGTAAAAGAGTGGTACTTACCCAGATATGCTAGGCGGAGAAGGAGCCTTAGCATCTTTACAGACATTTTCTATGTATAATTATTACTAAAACTATTCGATTTGAGTATATTAATTAGTTCATTATAATGGTAACATCTAATCATATTAATATTATAAAGACTTTCTATGAAATACCGTGAATAATAATTATTGCGTGTTGCTATAATAAGAAAGATTAAAATTTATAAATTAAAATTATTACTCTCAAATAAAATAGAAAATATATCAATATGGATAATTCCCAACGTCAAGTACATCTAATGAGATAGGAAGCTAAGATTAGATAAGAATGTAAGCAAATTATTTTGTAAGTATTATATTTACAAAATCTTTTAAATACCAACCTCACCTGCCCACGGTGCATTCTGGTGATATGCACAAATAAATCCCTAATACCATCAGCTGCTGAGCGTAGTAGGGGCAATACAAATATATGTTATACTTATTAGTTCTTTATTTGAAAGGACTTTAGTCGCCTTTAGAAATAAATTTAAAAAGATGGAAGAAAATGATGATGAAAATCAGACAGCGAAACTTTTTAATTACAGCAATAATTTCTGTTACGAAAATCATATCAATTATCTATTTGTCACTTCCATTCTAGAATAATCTATGTATAGACTTCTCGTTGCAGTCAACAAAGGCGCTCGATAGAAGTACAATAACCCGCCTCAAACGGCCCGGAACTTTTTCTCTAATGGTTTATTTAAAAATCTCACCATTTTCATTCAAAGTTTCCTCTCAGGGAGCCAAATAAATCTTTTATATTTAGCGTTGGAGATATCTATATTATCTAAATAGTTTTTATGGGATGTTTGCGCTCTTGCTCCGTATCTCTATGATTTAGTACTATGTTTTCGACATGCGACATTATTTAGTACCTGAGCATGAGAATAAAGAAAACCTGTCCTTGATATAATATCTTATATAACAAAAGGAGCTGATATAAAATATACAACAATATTCATATTCATAAGCTAACGTCATCCGACATTTAAACAGTGAACTGTGTAAAATAAAAAGTATTAATTAAAGGCCTATAATCGGTCCACTGTAGGACTTTGGCCACTCTCATAGTGCCATAAGCCTGGTACTCCTGCCAGTACCAGACACCTGGAAGCTGCTGTTCGTTACAACAACAACCACAAATGCCATCACACCTATCTATTCTTTATTTGATTCCATCCCCACGGGATGACATGGACTCGTATGCCATCGCCATACGGTACAAAGAGTGAATAAATTCTGAGTAGTAAACTTATTGTGTAACATAAAAAAACCTTAAAATTTACTTTTTTTTTCTGCGCTTAAATAGTTACCCACACTTAAAAAGAAATTAAATAGACTAAATTAAACAGAAATCTCCTCTCTGTAATCGCTTATATTCCACCGCAGTTTTGTCTTTTTATATTCCCTTAAGTACCTTTGTTAGAACATCGTCCCGTTTTCCCTCTCAAAAGCTGCAGTATCGAAGTCGTCAGGGTCCTTAGACAATCGCGTTTACGACATATAAAAGTTAGTCTTTATAGGCTCTCCGTATATAAAAGTGGCGTTTATGCCTTTTTAATTAATTGTCCTATCGTTAAAGGCCGTATCAGCTTTGTCGGTGTGAGCTGATGGCCCAAAGATAGTTAACAGTGTTGTGATTCAATAAAAATCAGTTTTACGGCCACAATTGCCATAAAAGTCGATTGTAAATCGTACCGGAAGCACAAATCATTTACTGAGTTTTGATTTATTCTTTAATATATTCCCTTCAGTCTTAATATATACTAACATATTTATTATATTAATGAGTATTCGTTAATAATACTGTCTAAAAATCTGCTATCTCGTCTCATCCTGCGTGTGTCGTAAATTTCGCCTGGAACTTCGCATGGCTTCTGAAAGGTGACAGACTATCTGTCTTGAATATGCCAAACCAGTGACGGATGTCCGGAACCAATTGCGATCATGAACCCACCTGCCAAGTGAGGCGATTATGGCCAATCCATTAGGAGTGGCCTGTGGCCTATGTTCAGCAGTGGACTATGAACAGGCCGATAAAGAAGAAGATGAAGATATTGCCGTGTATGGCGGTATAAGAAAATCTGCCACCCCGCTTTATTCCGTGGGAGTAGTAAAAGGAAAGTCAACTAAGGAAAAGGCCTGGAAAATGTCGTAGATGCCGACAGGTGACGGAATAACAACATCGATAAATATGAAGACCAGCGACGACAGTAACGTCTAGCGTACGCGGAGGCGCCACTGACTGCAATCTCCAATGTTAAGTTCAAAGCATGACGTTTACAGCAAATCCTTTTTACCTAAGGGAGATGGAGGAAAAGAAAGAAGTTACGTTCATATCTTATTTTTAGATCATATAGTTCGTTAAAACGTTACGCAAAATCATAGAAACATTTTGAGACGTTAGTAAAATACTCGAAATTAATTAACATTTTCCTAGATTCGAACAGATTAATGGTTTAAATAAATTTCTTAATCAGAAACTTTGAACATGACACTCCTATATTCGAGACAGTCAATTGACCGGTTTCGGTGGGCGGCATTAAATATGTCTTCATTTTATAATAAATTAAATCTAATGTTGAATTATACATATCGTACGAGGGCAACATCTATTAGTCACAGCATGGAACCTCTCTATACTCGTTCTCTTTGTTACAAATAAAAGAATCCTTAGAATCGTTTCTCAATAGAATTTAACACGCGTCCAAAAATCACCCTTAGTTCTCTTGACATAAAATATGTATGCATACGTGGGTCGTGAATTATTTAAATATAGTTGTAACAGTCTGTTACACGAAAGATCATTGTATATTCATTCGTAACTATATCCTTTCATTAATATAAATTTACATACATTTACATATATGTGTAATTTAAAGTACCAGTAATTATATAACATCAAAGCTTTATATCGTAAACGTATTTGAATTTTACGCTTCTTGAAACCCTCTTATAGCGTCGGTATTTACGATACGTGCCAATTAATTTTTTCCCTCTTTTTTACTCCGTCAACAGTAAAGACTACAAAGTGGTCATAGACACAAATACAAGTGGCTATAAAACGAGTGTAGCTGAGTCAGTAAGAGTGGTCGTCAGCAGAGCGCATGTGCGGTACATTCCGGTACTTTTATTGATTTCAGTAGCTCTAACGGTCCATAAAGCCGACGTGCCGGACTGGAGCCTTCGTTCCATGCCCCTTATTAGGTACTCACGATATTCAGTGAATTCTACTTGTTAACTTTTTAAACATGTAGACGCTCGCTTTTCTCTGAGCTTGTCGATTTTTCTAACTAAATTTATTTTAAACGATTTTTCTCATTGTTCTTTCGCTGATTATATGTATATCAAATCAGCGTAATTATTACAAACATGTATTATAATCTTTGTAAAGTAAAAGAATTACATTCATTTGAAAGTATCTGCTAAAGCGAACAACGCTTTCTCAATTTCAGTATTTCTACAGTTTATTTTTAAATTATTAAACGAAAATTAACATAGTCATCTGTATTTAGTAAGCATTCCACGTCAAACAAAGCGCCCTGTAAATGTCATTTGCAGTCAATAATCACCCATCTCACGTATTTTCGGATTAACTACGTAGGGAGTAGCCGATCTTAATTGGTGCCGTCTCTGTCAGAGTAGGTGGTCATTCCGACCCGCAGCGCAACTGTATTATTTTGTTCGTGCGCCTCATTTACGAGGGTTGACTTGACTAAATGTTTGGGTACATGCGGTTCCAATTAACGGACGGAATACGGACGGCTTTGGATCGTAAAATGCAACTAGACGACTTCTGAATCGTGTATATTGCACAAACTAGAAGTTTTTATTAGTTTAGTACGATACATCATGCATTTAAATTGTGCTGATTTGAGTTAGTTTTAAATAATTTCCAGTTAAATTTAAAAATCAATTAATTATGAGACAGAAAATTAAACGAAATTCATATTTTGTAAGAAATTAAAGAGAAATAATATTCACTATATTTGCTACTAGTGGTCAGGGCACTCATTTTAGTTTATAAGAGCGCGAGTGACCTGGGTTCCATCCCCGGTCCCAGCACCACTAAAATTGTTTATAGTAATTTTAACTGCTGTATTTACCACGTGCTCAGAGGTGAAGGAAAGAAACCTGCATATCTGAGAAATAATAAAAAAAATATTTCAAGGATATGTGAAGCCCGCCAACCCGCATTGGAGCAGCGTGGCCTTCCCAGCTCCCAAAACCCTCTCTGATACTCGTATTTCAGAAGGCCTTTGCCCAGCAGTGGGCACTTATAAACCAATGTAATTTTATTGGAGTAAATATATATACAGGTAAATATTACATTATATAAGACAACATTATTATTGTAATTGCATTTTTAATTACCGAATATTAGGCAGATTTAATAAAAGACGAATAAATATTTCAACATTTTGTCCTCAGAAAACTTTTTCTGTTTTTTACATTTCATTTTATTGTACTTTTTAACACTAAACTTGTTCTTTGTACTATTCGTCTATCAACCCTATGTACCTAAGTAATAATGCCTGAGTGTAATATGAAACGAGAACATTAGTGGGTGTTCGTCGCGCAATATCGACGGAGCGACGGCTGCGAAGGCCTTTATTAAAACTAAATTTCTTGCCACAAAACGTCCGCAAACTGTTACAACGATTCTCTGACAAGATTTGAACAATTCTATACGTATTTGGTATAAATTCATCTAAATTAAAAATGTCTTGGTTCTGGTATATCATTTCTTCCTCTTAGTCTTTAGTCAAGTTAACTGTTAATTTCAGTACAAAACATAATTTTGTGATTTTGTACGTCTATTCTTTATTTATACTCTCATATATCAGACTCATGGATCGGAACATATTGTGTTTAGTCATTGAATGGTGATATATGTAAGTACTTAGGCTATATTATAAAAAATACGCAATTGTTCAGCAGATTTTTCTATCCATCAGATTCTAACCATCAGCAAATACACCCGATAGTACACTGCAACTGATTTACCTGCTAGTTGGTACAACGAAAACATGTAATCTGAGAATCCTTTGCACTGTAATTATACTGGCTGATCAATGTACCTAGTGGGACAGACAGCAGTTATCGAGAAATCATAACAAAAGCTGAATTACTTAATACTGTTTCATAATTTAATTTAACACATTTTTCTTATCTTCATCAGCCATAAAAACTGCTGGCCATAGGCCTCTCCCAATTAGAATATTTGCCACGCTTGGCAGAAAAGTTGGCGATAGAAGTACCAGGTGCCTCGAACCTCAGACGCTACTGCCTGTCATCTCTAGGTCTAGCGTTTTGATATATATTCTTAGTCAGCAATCTGTCTGACGCCATGAGATTTCCAAGGTTTTTCCCTTAGTCGATTCTGACTACACTCATGGGAAGAAAGAGCAATGGCAGATTTCATTAAACTGCCACGACACAGATTACACATCTCTAGTTTAATATAAAGGAAGTGTATGTAAATATAAAAATAAATATACAATGATATTAAGTGCTAAAAAAATATTTTGAAACTCATTTGAATGAACATCGTAACATGTGCCAATTACTACTCAGTATTTTAATTATACATCGTAGAAAAAAATTAAGAGAGACGCTGGGAAATAATAATAGAGACATTATGTCAAAGTTTAGGAAGAAAAAAGAAACTAAATCCAAATTATATTACTCAGTATTTTCCCAGTCGAAGTCCCAAATTGAATCAAACGTTATCCGAATGGTTAGTACCTACGTACTCGTAGATACCTACAATATGTCCGCACACCGCCGGCGCGGCAGTGAAGCGATGATTTCGCTACATTTCCCGCAACCGTAACGACGTTTGGAATCGTCCTGATGGACGCTATGAATGAGCTCTCACAACATAAAGAAATCCCCTTAAAAAGGGAAGCTCCGGGGTGGCATAACAGGGCGCAGTGATGCTCAAACTTTGTGTATTATATTTTGTTGCCGTATATCCTTTTGGAAAAAAAAATGTTGTCGAGCCTGTTGTTTTAAGGAAACTAAAAAATACAATTTAACTTTTTCACATTCTGATAAAGTTGAATAACCACCCCATCCTTCCGTATCATCCATCAGTCCTTCGTAAGAGTTGACTAAGAGAAAATCTTTGAAGAATTTATGGAGTCCGATAGATAGCGGAATATCTAATTTAAAGAACGAAAATATGCATCACGGTGACGGTCAAAAGCGTCTAGGTTGCATGAAGTCTGGTACTGCGATCTGCTTTGCCATACGTTTTTATTAGTCCAGCGTGGCAATTATAATTAGATACAATTAGATTTATGTTGTGAGCGAGGTATATAAAAAATAAAGGTTATATTCAAGGAAAATTGAATAAAAAATGTTTCTTCTTTTCAAACAAAACAGAGAATAGAGGTAGAACTGATTTACAAAAATATTATATGCATATCATTACTAAAATAAACAATTCAAATTTACATTAGAGCATGCGAATGTATATGTTCTTCAAAATGTTAATTAACCGTGTTTAACTCCTAGCACACGGGTCGCAATAAATTTTTACTAAACCCACCGGAAAACATATAGTAATAAATTCTCTTAACCTTCAAATTCGGGACTACTTGTAAATTTTGAATATTTAATTTTAACAGCCTTATGATTTAGAATTTTAATAACAACAACTACAAGAGTTTAAAGTTTCAAAACTAATGTATTCGCTTGCTAACTGCGCACCAAATTTTAATTAAAATCTCAATAAGCTTAGTAAGGTGCTCGTGTGGTGCACTAATCCTGATAAATTTTAACATAGAAGTAATGAACACTTTGAGCACCGGTGTAAAGCAGAACTTTGCGCGGCGTTGAGTCGGGACCGGCTTAGACGGGGTGTCGTTTCATTACATTCTCTAGCTAGGCACGCTGGATTTTAGGCTACCCCGAGATGGTAATGTTACTGGGAAACAGTTTGAAATTCTCTGCATCTATTTGCGAACTTAAAGTATTAAATTTTTCGTAACGATTTCGTTAATTTTTTAAAATTCAGTCAACTAGATTTATTGAATTTAATTAATTAAACTTAAACCATACCCACTATATACGATATATATTATAAATATAAAAGTAACTCGGTTTGTTTGTCTGTTAGGTTTTCAAGACTTTACCTAAGGAGATACCTTGAACCTAGGAGAAGGAACGGAAGCTACCCCTGAAAACTTTTTTCTTTAAGAAATTACTCCTTTACTATCATGAAATGAAAAGGTTATTTGCTATTACACATCTAGAATTACAATTCACAATTTCTGATTCATGTAACATTTACGAAATTTAAAAATCTTTAGAAAGTATAAGCGTAGGTAAGTGTCTCTATTATACTCTAGTTTACAATTATAAATTAATAAAAAAAGAAAGTTTATGAACATTCAAATGCACGTTTATGGTTTTGCAAAAGTTATCCCTAAAACATAAAACAATTTTAATTACTTTCAACATTAAAGTTTTTGTCATGTTGTTTTTACAAGGTACACCAAAATAGTCAGAGACAATGCAATATATTTGCAGGCTAACAAAAAAACTTTCATGTTCCAAAGAACATTGTCTTTTAGATTTACACTTACAAAACAAGCAAAATTATCTTCTCGGGGTTACAGTAAATCGACTAACTTGTTTCCACGGAGTTTTCCGTTTCCTCCTCCACCCCGAAAGGGGAGTAAACAAAACAAGTTTTTTCTTCGGATGAATAAATAAGACAAGGGTCGTTTGCACAAGGGACGACCCCGCCTGTAAAATTGCAGACTGTTTGATTTGAATGTTTTAATCCTTTAGATAGGTCTCAGCTGCAATGCGTTAAATAATCGCTTTATTTTAAGTTTCAAGATAATTACAAAATATTATATGCATATCATTACTAAAATAAACAATTCAAATTTACATTAGAGCATGCGAATGTATATGTTCTTCAAAATGTTAATTAACCGTGTTTAACTCCTAGCACACGGGTCGCAATAAATTTTTACTAAACCCACCGGAAAACATATAGTAATAAATTCTCTTAACCTTCAAATTCGGGACTACTTGTAAATTTTGAATATTTAATTTTAACAGCCTTATGATTTAGAATTTTAATAACAACAACTACAAGAGTTTAAAGTTTCAAAACTAATGTATTCGCTTGCTAACTGCGCACCAAATTTTAATTAAAATCTCAATAAGCTTAGTAAGGTGCTCGTGTGGTGCACTAATCCTGATAAATTTTAACATAGAAGTAATGAACACTTTGAGCACCGGTGTAAAGCAGAACTTTGCGCGGCGTTGAGTCGGGACCGGCTTAGACGGGGTGTCGTTTCATTACATTCTCTAGCTAGGCACGCTGGATTTTAGGCTACCCCGAGATGGTAATGTTACTGGGAAACAGTTTGAAATTCTCTGCATCTATTTGCGAACTTAAAGTATTAAATTTTTCGTAACGATTTCGTTAATTTTTTAAAATTCAGTCAACTAGATTTATTGAATTTAATTAATTAAACTTAAACCATACCCACTATATACGATATATATTATAAATATAAAAGTAACTCGGTTTGTTTGTCTGTTAGGTTTTCAAGACTTTACCTAAGGAGATACCTTGAACCTAGGAGAAGGAACGGAAGCTACCCCTGAAAACTTTTTTCTTTAAGAAATTACTCCTTTACTATCATGAAATGAAAAGGTTATTTGCTATTACACATCTAGAATTACAATTCACAATTTCTGATTCATGTAACATTTACGAAATTTAAAAATCTTTAGAAAGTATAAGCGTAGGTAAGTGTCTCTATTATACTCTAGTTTACAATTATAAATTAATAAAAAAAGAAAGTTTATGAACATTCAAATGCACGTTTATGGTTTTGCAAAAGTTATCCCTAAAACATAAAACAATTTTAATTACTTTCAACATTAAAGTTTTTGTCATGTTGTTTTTACAAGGTACACCAAAATAGTCAGAGACAATGCAATATATTTGCAGGCTAACAAAAAAACTTTCATGTTCCAAAGAACATTGTCTTTTAGATTTACACTTACAAAACAAGCAAAATTATCTTCTCGGGGTTACAGTAAATCGACTAACTTGTTTCCACGGAGTTTTCCGTTTCCTCCTCCACCCCGAAAGGGGAGTAAACAAAACAAGTTTTTTCTTCGGATGAATAAATAAGACAAGGGTCGTTTGCACAAGGGACGACCCCGCCTGTAAAATTGCAGACTGTTTGATTTGAATGTTTTAATCCTTTAGATAGGTCTCAGCTGCAATGCGTTAAATAATCGCTTTATTTTAAGTTTCAAGATAATTACAAAATATTAAGTTTTTTATTTAAAGCAGAGAGTGGCGACATTTTTGTTTTATGACACTTGTGTTTCTGTACGTAGAATTCCATGGCAACTCTTATTTTAATGTATGCAAAAATAAATAATGATAAATATAATGATAATGAAACAATTTTACCTACGTTACAATACGAAAGGTATTATTAATAAATATTTAACGCAATTATATCGATTATAATTTTAATCAAGTGTAAACACAGTAGGTGAATATTTAATCCAAAAGACAATTTTAAGTGTTTCAACGTTTTTCTTTGCATTAAAATCTGATCATTTATATTCTTTGATGATATTAATGAAATCTGTAGTGAAGAATTCAGTTTAATTTAACTTTAATACCATTTACATAAAACATAGTTAAAACCGTTCCTACATCCAAACAAATCTGTTTTTATGTAGACGAATAGACCCGTGCATGCCAACGACGGGTCCTAAGCCCGGTGACCCCTAGCGAAGAAACTAACGATCCGGGGAATCAACAAAAGAGCAATAAGATATGCCGGGAAAACTAGTGTACGGGGCCCCAGGGAGCAGTGCCGGGAGAGCCTACCCCGAAGACGCTTGCGAAAACTTAAGAAAATGTGTGTTTTGAACAATTCATTCGACCAAATAGTATAGCTTGAGTTGTATTTTTTAATAGTTACGCTTTCTCTTTCGCTTTAGTACTTCACAACTATTGTACCAAAATTTACGTTATATGTTAATATCTATTCTTTTCTTTATCTTATCATACGTATATAAATTGTGAACTAGTTGTCAGTTAAATTTTCCTAATAATTTAAAATATAATTTTATTTAAAGCAGAGAGTGGCGACATTTTTGTTTTATGACACTTGTGTTTCTGTACGTAGAATTCCATGGCAACTCTTATTTTAATGTATGCAAAAATAAATAATGATAAATATAATGATAATGAAACAATTTTACCTACGTTACAATACGAAAGGTATTATTAATAAATATTTAACGCAATTATATCGATTATAATTTTAATCAAGTGTAAACACAGTAGGTGAATATTTAATCCAAAAGACAATTTTAAGTGTTTCAACGTTTTTCTTTGCATTAAAATCTGATCATTTATATTCTTTGATGATATTAATGAAATCTGTAGTGAAGAATTCAGTTTAATTTAACTTTAATACCATTTACATAAAACATAGTTAAAACCGTTCCTACATCCAAACAAATCTGTTTTTATGTAGACGAATAGACCCGTGCATGCCAACGACGGGTCCTAAGCCCGGTGACCCCTAGCGAAGAAACTAACGATCCGGGGAATCAACAAAAGAGCAATAAGATATGCCGGGAAAACTAGTGTACGGGGCCCCAGGGAGCAGTGCCGGGAGAGCCTACCCCGAAGACGCTTGCGAAAACTTAAGAAAATGTGTGTTTTGAACAATTCATTCGACCAAATAGTATAGCTTGAGTTGTATTTTTTAATAGTTACGCTTTCTCTTTCGCTTTAGTACTTCACAACTATTGTACCAAAATTTACGTTATATGTTAATATCTATTCTTTTCTTTATCTTATCATACGTATATAAATTGTGAACTAGTTGTCAGTTAAATTTTCCCTAATAATTTAAAATATAATTTTTATTTGGAATTGAAGTTTTATTTAGGGATTCTTCACCGTTTAATTTTTTTATGTTCCCGACGTTTCGAGTGCTTTGCAGTACCCATGGTCACGGACCGAGATGTAAGACGTCTTAATGTCATAGTTAACTCGGGCTACCTTCAGCTTTTAATTATTAATTTTGGTTCTGTGTAAATAATAGTTTCATTTCAAATGTGTAGTGTTCCCATAAATACATGAAATTATTACATTATTTTTATATTAAATTAGTGGCAGTGTATAAATCGATATCTATACTTACCAATAACACTGCTTTTTTTAAAATTTTCAGTTAACGAATTGTCTCCGCTTGAAGTGGTTTTGCGACATATTTCAACCCATGATAATAAAAACCAAAGTTTAGACAGACCATACCACGAAACCTTTAAGCATAAACAGCTTATAATGTTACGCCAGAAGTTGCAAATCTGTAGCATAATAGAGTTTTACCTTTTTTTTAAAAACAAAAGGGTTAATTTATAGAGCCATTCGCGGTTGGTGCGGGATTACGTATATTCCAACTGGGCGGCAATTCTAGCAATATGTATAATTGCCAGACAGTCCCGGGACTGAGCAACACGTCACCAAGATTGCCGCGTATATCCCGGTAATTGGAGCGCAACCCGGGATTCCACTTTCTTTATTGCAAATAAACTAGTCCCGCACTGGTGCTGTTCTAACGCTCTGGTCCGATTCTTAAGCGGTAAACGTATTTTTTTTTACAACAAATAGGTATTCATTAGGAAATTCTTTAGTGACAGTTTTTCATAGAAGGACCAAACTACACAAAAAAAACTAAAGGTTACCAAGTTTTGCTTTAGTTATAGAAATATTGTCAATATTATATAAAAACTTAACTCTATTTCTTTACATTGTTATTAAATTTTGTAACCCAAATGATGAAATGTCATCTACTAAATGAAATATATTTAGTTTAATAATTTGAAGTGATGTTAACTAAACTAAAATTTAATAAACAAAATATCTTTCTACCAAGCCAAGGCGTATAAATGAAAATCTCGAGGAGTCAACTTGGCGATGAGGTATGCCACACGTTGCGTTCTGTCTTCACCCTAGAGATACCGGTCTCCATCACCAATTTGTGGGACTTGGTTATTTTTGAGATGGATAACAGACAGCAATCGTTCGTAAGAGCCTCGTCTGTCGATCAACAGAGTGCACCGTGCGTTAGATGAGGTTGACAGCAGGAGAATGGCTTGTTTTATTTAACTTTATAAAGTATTTAGTCGGGTATACCCGACCAAGTTAGTATCCTTGCGTGTCATGTAAATTACGGTAAACGCTCTCACTTCAAGCTACCACGTCTTCTTCCTACACTACACATCAGTAAACATATTTTTTTTAAGAAATTCGTTCGTCTATGGTTTGTAGCGTACAGATTAGCAGATAGAGTTTGTGTAGTTTACCGCTTGAACTTGCAATCGTTTTCATTAAAGAAAGTGTTTGCAAACGATTTGTAACCCCATCTCTAAAGGTAAGTTCGGTATGAGGTGTAATGCTGTTAGGAGTTGAGTTGAGTATGTTGGTGTGCTTATTAATTTGAATTGGTTTTTCTTGAACAGGTTTAAAAATGATTTGATTTTTCCAAGTTACTAGATTTTTCTTCATTGTTACATATAAAATACGTCTTAGCAATTACGATACCACATGCTCCTCAACAATAACATTTGTGAAGTTTTTTTCCGCCATGACTACAAAATGACTAGCAATGATTCTAAATATTTTCAACTCGCATTTTTATGTTTGTTTGAATCTATCGTACTTAGGTAGGTACTCTAGAGATGAAGACAAGCCAGCCAAAATTTTTTGTTATAACTTTTGTCATACTACTCAAATGCATTATTTTGCAACTTTTACCATAAACTTCGTCATATCGTCATCGGAACCCTACAAAATTAGGCATTTTAAAAAAAACTGTTGGATTTTATAGCGATTTCAAATCCTGATAGCAGCTACTAGATGGCGGTAGTTGATGGCCCAAATCAGTTGCGTAATAAATATTTTAAATTGTATTATTTAATGTAATAGAAACAGAAAGGTTTTTGTTAATTTACATAAAGACCTCATAAAAGGCACCAAAGAGCCTTAAGGGTACATGAAATGTGTTGAAATAAAAAACAATGCGTGGCAATAACTGAGTTCAATTAATGTGATTGATCGTAAATTACAAGTTTGCAAATTTAAATGAAAATACATCCTGTTTATGTTAGGAAATACAAATAGGCATAGAAAAATAGCGCGACGTACATCAAAATTGATAATTAGTTTACTCTTTGTTATTAAACCATGTTAACGACTACAACTTAGCCTAAATTTGTATTTAGAGACGCACATGCAATAGTTGAATGGCAGGCTTGAACCTGCGACGCCAAGTTTCACAGTCAGCACCCTAATCGATTCTGCTATTAGTGCTTTTAATTCTATAAATCTTTTTTTTTTTTTATAGAAGAAGGGGGCAAACGAGCGTGCGGCTCACCTGATGGTAAGTGATCACCGACGCCCACGAACATCCACAACACCAGAGGAGCTACAGATGCGCTGCCGGCCTTTAAGGAAGGAATAAGCTCTTTTCTTGAAGGTCCCTAAGTCGTAACTATTCGGAAATACTGCTGGCGGCAGCTGATTCCACAAAGTCGAAGTGCGTGGCAGAAAACTTCGATTAAAACGCACTGTGTTGGAATGCCAACCATCTAGGTGGTATCGATGGAACTTCGAATTCAGTCGCGATGTACGATGGTGAAACTCAGCAGCTGGGATCAATCCGAACAGTTCCTCAGAACATTCCCCGTGGAAAATTTTGTAAAAAATGCAAAGAGAAGCAACATCTCTTCGCAAGGCCAAAGGATCAAGCCGATCAGAGAGAGCTTGGTCGCCGACAATTCGAGCCGCTCGACGTTGGATGCGGTCAAATGGAAGGAGTTGGTACTGGGGTGCCCCTGCCCAGAGATGAGAACAGTATTCCATGTGGGGCCGAACTTGCGCCTTATAAAGTTGCAAACGGTGGACCGGCATGAAATACTGTCCCGCTCTACAGAGCACACCAAGCTTTTGGAGGCCAATTTGGCCTTTCCTCCAAGTGACCACGGAACTGAACGTCGCTCGATATGTCAACGCCAAGGATTCTGATACTGGCTGAGGCAATAAGGGAATGTTCTCAAAAGAGGAGAAACGACAAAGGGATTCTTTTAGCGGTGAACGCGCAAACCTGTGTCTTTTGGGGTTGAATAGGACCAAATTACGTCGACCCCAATCCGAGACTTTGAATAACAAGGTCTCGACTTCAGACACAAGTTTGTTCCGGCACTCGTCGACGTGTTCCCGAGAAATATTCGCACGGCCTGTATATAGGGCATCACCCGTGCTGTCGTCTGCATAGCAATGAATGCTACTGATTTGTAGCATGTCGTTGATATGCAGAAGGAACAGAGTGGGAGATAGCACACAGCCTTGTGGAACACCAGCATTCACGGGTTTGGGGTCCGAGCATGCACCGTCGACAACAACCTTGATGCTCCGATCCGTGAGGAAGCTGGTGACCCAGTTGCACAATCTCTCAGGAACCCCGTAAGATGAAAGCTTTGAAAGAAGCGCTTTATGCCAAACCCTATCAAATGCTTTCGCTACGTCCAGACTAACCGCCAAAGCCTCCCCCTTAGACTCAACTGCTTCTGCCCATCGGTGAGTCAGGTAAACTAGAAGATCACCAGCTGATCGTCCGCGACGGAAACCGTACTGTCGGTCACTGATCAGCTGGTGTTCCTCCAGGTACCTCAGGAGCTGGGTGTTGATGAGTGACTCCATTATTTTAGATAACAAGGGGGTGATGGCAATAGGCCTGTAGTTGGACGGATCAGAGCGGTCGCCTTTTTCGGTATTGGATGCACAAATGCTGTCTTCCAAGATTCCGGGACGACGCCTGAAGAGTAGGAGTGCCGGAAAAGACGCGTGAGAACCGGTGCCAACTCAGGGGCACACATCCTCAGCACAATTGAGGGATTCCGTCCGGCCCACTCGACTTATGAATGTCCAGGAGCGGAGTGCCTTTCGCACTGAGCTCTGCAGAAACTGAATTTCCGGCATGGAGCACTTACACCACGGGATGGTAGGTGGAGAGTTTCGCCGGTCATCAAGAGTCGAGTTGATGCAAAAAGAGAGCCCAAGAGATCGGCTTTCTTTTGCAGTATGGGCCAGCGAATCATCCTCCTTGTGTAGAGGTGGGAGAGATGGCTGACAGAAATTCCCTGGACAGCCTTGGCGAGAGACCAGAATGCGCGGGATCCCGATGGGAGGCGAACTAGTCTCTCGCCAATTCTGCCAATGTGCTTTAACTTTGCCGCAGCGATAACTCTTTGAAGGACCTGGAGGCAGAGTTGTACTCGTTTTAAGAGCACTGGTTTTTGCATCCCGAGACGCCGTTGCATCGGCCCTGGCCTGGTAGCACTTCCGCTTTCGGCGTGACGCTATTTTGCAGGTGCGACCAAACCAAGGCTGGGATTTACCTCCGACAGGCACTGCAGAGAACGGAATAAAAGTTCCATTCCTGAAGTACCACATCGGTGACAGAATCTGCAACGACGTTGGGATCATCCAGCGAGAAGCAAACCTGCCCCCATGGGTAGGAAGCAAAGAAAGACCGCATTCCATCCCAATCTGCCGACCTATAGTGCCACACACGGCGGAGGTCCGCAGATCGCGTTCGGGATCGGCGCGCGATAGGCACTACACTCCGGATCAGACAGTGGTCCGACGAGCCAAGAGGGGCATCGACTGAGACCAAATATCCGTCCGGGTGTGAGGTCAGCAAAAGGTCCAACAGGGAAGGTGTATGACCTTCCACGTCTGGGATCCGCGTCGGCGAGGTTACCAGTTGTGTCAGGCCATATGCTAATGCAAAGTCGTGAACAGATCTCCCGCATGATCGGTTATGCGAGAACCGAGCCAATCGGTGTGGTGGGCATTAAAATCGCCGAGAATCACGATCTCTGCGGATGGGATCTGTTGTAGCACGGAATCTGTAGCCATTTGGATGTGGTCGATGAGTCGGTCAGTTACGGTATTACCGCTATGGGACCTGTAAAGGCACGCATAGACGCGCGGATGGTCGTCGCTGTCGATGCGCAGCCAAAGGGTAGAAAGGTCCAAACCTTCAAGACTACCGAGGCGTCGAGAACAGATATCATCTCTGACGTATACGCAAACTCCGGCACGGGGCACAAAGGAGTGTTCCAGTTTGTACCCCGGGTAATGGAGATAAGAGGTATCAGCCGGAGACGATATCTGAGTCTCTGTAAGAAAAGCAAGGCCGGCTTCGCCGTTTCAAGATGGTAATGAACGGCGCTAAGGTTCGAGTGGAGTCCCCTGATATTGCAGAAATCCACGGCGAGCGCGGTAGGGGATGCCATAGTTTCTTTGCTGCGTTTGCCTCGAGTAGGAAAGAAAGAGAGCGGAATATTGCCCCCCCCAGAATACGCGGGGCAGACTGAGCATCCACGATTAGGTAGCGTAGGAAAGCCTGAACGTGGATGCTCAGTGAGGGATTCTCCAGAACCGTAGGTACTGGTACCCTCCTGGGGTAGCTCAAAATTATATACCGCTACCATATTTGGGGAGGGGGGAGGGGGGAGAGGGCCTCCGGTTACCTCACTCACCGCACGAAACGCAGAAGCTTAAGATGCCTCTACTTCACGCCGGTATTCTGCGAGGCCGTGGTACTTATCCGGACGAGCCGGCCCATTCCTGAGACAGCAAAAGCCGCCGCTTGGCTCTACCACGATTAAAAATCTAATTGACAGAATGCCTTCCTGGCTTGTCTACAGCTGCACAAAGAATGCCCCAAATCACTCCATTTTTGAGGGTTATCCTACACTCTTCCGCAGAGTTAACATATATAAAACAATAAAAGTATTTCAACAATTAAAGGAGTTGAAATTACTGTTTTGTTATGATTGATTATAAAATTACAAACTGTTATATTTAATACGGTTGTAATTTGTAACCGCCACATTTTTCACTTTAAAACTCATGTTGGTTTTCGTGACATTGCGCAATCCGTTTCCACAGTAACAACATAATATAACTTATTTGCGCCCAAATTTTATATTCGTAACTTTAGTTACTTTCCAGTTATAGAGATTTGGTCAAGCAGATCGGCATAAAATTTTTGATTATGATATTTGGTTTAGTAATTACATCCCATAACGGGGAATCTAACATAATTTTGAAATCAGACTATTACGGATTTTATCGTTTATAATATTAAATTTAAAATCTTATTACTTTAAATAATAAAGCTGACGGTAGCCCGGTTAACTTTGACATCAGGACGTCTAACACCTCAGTGCCCGTGACCATTTTCACTCTATTTTGAAGATAAACTAGTCACCTTTTTTCGAAGATACTTATAAATATTTTTTCTTTATCAATTTAAAAAAAAAATAAGACTTTCAAGCCCATTAAATTTATTGCAAAATCCTCGTTAAAAATAACTTTCTTTGTTATTCGGAAATGTATTTGACATCATAAATTTATTTTATATTCTTCCTGCCCGTATTCTGCGAGTTCATACAGAAATAACATCTGACGGCAAAATTTGTGTACTCTTTGCTTCCTCTTCTTTGTTTTATTATTAACTTAAGGGCTATTTTATTTAAATAAAGTCACTTTGTAAAGATAATGACTTGAAATATAAATTGTTTACGGTTTTAACTTCAAAATTTAAATTAACTTTCGAATTATCAAGAGTTATCAGAGTTACCTAGCTTTACCTCCTTTGCTTCACTTTGGATAGTACTACATGTAGTAAATATATCTATTGTTTTTCTTTGACACAGAGAAGGAAAAAAAATCAGTTCTTTTAAATTATATGCGTAATTAATAATATTTTTTTAAACTATATTCAGTTTACTTTTAATTCACGAATGCATCGTCATTGTAATAGATATAAGAACAATTGAGTTGACAGAAATTATTTTTAAAAATTACATTGAGACTTTATAATCTAAAGTTTTTAAGAAAACCTAGGGCTAATCAAAAAATTTATTAATTGGGTTTCGGAAAATACCTCACCTTAAACATTTTTTTGTAATTGCAGACTGGCTGGATTTTCTGCTAAACAAAATGCCCCTCATTAACTACTACAAAACACGACATGGCTTCAATTTCACCAATCGACTTAATCGACTGCGAAAATAATACTAAGGACGCTATTTTTTTATTCACACCAAAATTTCATTAACGACAACTCTTTAATAGCAATACATTTCGCATGCAAATGCCTATAATGAACGTATAAACATCCATAGAAGGTAGGTCCGTACGTGTTCGCCGGGAGCGGGCTCGATGGGCGGCAATGAATACCAATTTATATGCGTTAAATGTGCCAAGCAATTAAACTGCGACTGCGAAGCGCCGATGGTGACTGGTTAGGCAAAGTATGGTGGGCAACATAAGTTCATATTTTACAGACTCCATTTCATATTAATTATGAATACTATACTACTATAGCATACTAATATAATATACTAATATAGCACAATCATAGCGATGTAAAGAATATACCTACGGGGAGTTTGTTACGTGGTAGAGCCAAGCGGCGGCTTTTGCTGATGCTCGAATGGGCCGACTCGACCGAATTGGTACCACGGCCTCGCAAAATACCGGCATGAAGTAGAGGCACCTTGTGCTTCTGCGTCGCATTCGGTGAGTGAGGTAACCGGACGCCCCCTCGACCTCTCATCCCCCTCCACGTCCTCCCTCACATCTCCCAAATACCTTAAAAGCCGGCAACCACCTGTGGCTCCTTTGGTGTTGCACCGTTGGCACGGTAATCACTTACCATCAGCTGAATCTCTTGCTCGTTTGCCGCCTTTCCCATAAAAAAAATTGCTATTTAACGAACGAGACATAAGCGGAAAATCCGTCCTATTTTGCGGAATCCACATCTAACAGACGAGTAATGAGGAAGAGCATCACAAGTACGAGTTTACCAGTACTGGGTTCACCAACCCGTTTGTCCAGCATGGCGAGTAAAATCAAACTTTTCAAAAAATGGATGCTCCCTTTGGTAGCGCTTTTTTGGAGACATATATTGAGCAGTAGACTGAGATGGGCTTATAAAGACTATAGATATATCATAACGAAGTTAAAAAAACGTGGAAAGTTATAGTATGACCCCAGCAAAAGATAATCGACCCAAAATAAAAATAAAAAGCCATATCAAATATGCGTAAAAATTAAAGCATAACAATATTTATTTGTATTGACCGTTTACAACTAAGAGTTGCTATCAAAAATAACACACAATCACCCAAACCCGTCAGTTAAAAACTACATGGTCGCTCAACCAAAGAATTCTTTAATACCGGCAATGGATTCCGAGACCGAAGTTGGACGGGTACAAAGGAAGTTACGGGCCGCGTCGTTCTCGTATAGAGCTGTCAAGGGCGGGGTTTCGTGATGAATTGGAAACATTCTAACCGGGCGGGGCGGAGGGGTACTTTTTTAAAGGGAGAGAGGGATGTAAGGGGTCCGGGTGCAAGGGGGTTGATTAATGGCCACAGCTAGAGGGAGCCATGTTCATTATACCGACGAAACGACGTGTTACTTGCTTACTAATATATTTTGCTTTTGGTGGCTTTAGGCCGAACATTGCCGGTATGTTATTAGATCATTATTTTGGCATTTTTATTTCTTTTATAGAAGAGATATGACGTCTCACTGATTACGGGCGGCATACGAAAATAGATTAGTGTTTTTTTTTATGAATACAATTTTGGGCGGTGACTTTACGAATGACTTTAAGAGATGTTTACGAATATTCATTATATTTATTGGTCTATTATAAACGTAATTTCTTAATTTTCTACTTAGTTTTTACTGAACAACACCTTTAAAAAAACGCCGGTATAATATTGTTATGAATACATAATCGACTGCAAAAGCGGATTTGAGAAAATTATGGACAATATAGAAATGAACTATAATATTTTTTATATAATTTAACAAATACCTAATACCTACCTAATACCTAAATAATCACAAAGTATTTTTCCAGTTGTAGTTATAAAACATTGTAAGTGATAAAACATTGATCCCTAGATTCTTTCATAACACTTACTAAGAACCTATTTTTTATCTGGCGACGGTGGGTCAGTACTCTCTCGCTAATCCGCCACCACAAAATCCCGTCTAACGGCGTATTACTGAAATCGGCAGATTGTAGTGTATAGTATAAGAACAATCAATCACATTTAATTAAACAACGTAATTTTTATGAATAATCATGAATTTAATATTTATATAGAAATCAACAACTATATAACTAAAATTACACAGGCTTCGCAAATAATGACTCTAATTTAACTTGTTTTTTTCCAGAATACAGTTCCTTGTTAACTTTGTCCTATATTTTCTAGAACATCTTCAGATCGGATGGAGCAATCTAGATTATTCTAGGCCCACAAAAAACAGCTGATTGTAGAAGTCGTACAATAACCTAACGACGGATTAACGAGAGATGACTGTAGGTACTTGTTATTTTAGTTTTAATTTATTTCAAAATATACGAATCAAGATTAGGAATAGGAAATTCCGAAATCGCGACGGTTGGAAAAATTTACGTTTTCAAAGTATACTACTTTTTAAAAATTCAATTAAATTGTTTATTTTACGAAATTTTTTTTTAAAGCTGTTTTAACATCAGATAGACTTCCTATACAGCATAAACAGCAAAAATTAGAGTGTTAACCAGTTAAGAATCTGCCATTCCCATTCTTCCTGTGGGTGTCGTAATAGTCGATTTGGCAAAACCTTAATATTCTAATAGCAGATTGAAGAGGTTAATCTGCAATCTGCTATTAAATGGTTACATTTCAAAAATGCCTGACTTATTATATGCCAAGCGTAGAGATTACGGAAAATTATCTTGTAAGTTTCGATAATAACTATATATAAATATATATATAACTATATGTAGTATATATTATATATAATTATAGTATATTATTACTTAATTATAGTATATCATAACTTAATTATATTAGGAAGGCCTGTGTCTAGCAATAGGCTCCAATGGTGCTAAATCTATCTGAATATGCCGAAGGAAAATTTCACCTGCAGCGGCCGGGCTGGAGAGCGGCGGGTTTGTGAGAAAAATACAATTTTTTATAGACATACAATTTTCTTGGAATCGTATGCATTACGCCAAATGAAATATACAAATGATGGACGGCAGCATAACGGAAGGCAAGGTAGTTCCCCTGACGTGCGTGGTCATTAGAGCAAATGGTCCTACGAGAAATAAAAGGCCTATGTTTAGCAATGGTCTGCCTACGGGCTAGAGATGATGGATGATATAATTATCTCTTCATTAAGCTACCAGTTTTAAGTGATATAGTACTATGGTCAATAAATCCTTTTTTTTAATGGCGTTAAATTAAGTAATATAAATTAAACTGCGTGACCATAGCTAAGTTAATCAGGTGTTGATGCATTCGTAACCGAGTACTAACGCACTGTTTTATTTCCCTTCATTAAAATTACTTCGTTAATTGACATTCTTATGGTTAATTTTTTAAAAGCTACTCTTACTTCATATCAATAATGAGTACATCATTAAGTATATTCAAATCTTCCTCGTGCCATTTAATATTCATGAGTTAGGTACTAAACAAGTACGTTAACCACTTTTGAAATCAAAATTTTAATTAAAATAGGTAAGAGATAACTGAAGAAGCCATCCGTGCTTCCGATTCACACTTAGAAAAGAACTACTTACCTTACATGATTTAGGTATTAAGACAAATGCTAAGTTTTAGTTTATTGTGATTTTCAATTAATTTCTGTTTAAAGGTTTATCAGATTATAAAATTAAAAGAGAATTTAGAACTGGACTGGGGCTTTCTTAATTTTTTTTCTTAATTTTTTAGGTATTAAGACAAATGCTAAGTTTTAGTATACTGTGATTTTCTATTAATTTCTGTTTAAAGGTTTATCAGATTATAAAATTAAAAGAGAATTTAGAACTGGACTGGGGCTTTCTTAATTTTTTAGGTATTAAGACAAATGCTAAGTTTTAGTATACTGTGTTTTTCTATTAATTTCTGTTTAAAGGTTTATCAGATTATAAAATTAAAAGAGAATTTAGAACTGGACTGGGGCTTTCTTAATTTTTTAGGTATTAAGACAAATGCTAAGTTTTAGTACACTGTGATTTTCTATTAATTTCTGTTTAAAGGTTTATCAGATTATAAAATTAAAAGTGAATTTAGAACTGGACTGGGGCTTTCTTAATTTTTAGGGGACACGGAGCAGATTAGAGACCGCCGCGCTAGCCCAATGCGGGTAAATGAGTTTCTTATGTCCTTAAAATTTAAAATTTTCCTCTTTAAAACTATAAACATTTCCTCACGAAGTATTCATTTGTGGTAAATGGAAACTTAGACAATAACTAGCTACCAACAAATAGTGTTAGTAATTCCACAAGATTTGCCTACGTACCATGAAATCTAAAGTAACTTAAAATATTTTTTGTTCATGGGACCGGCGGCAAACGAGCAAGCGGTTCACCTGATGGTAAGTGATTACCGTCACCCATACACATCTGCAAACATCATAGGTTGTTGCAGATGCATTTGTTGCACTGCAGGTGCGTTGTCGGGCTTTTAGGGTATTTGGGAGATGGCAGGGAGGATGAGTAGGGAGATGGGGAGGACACTGGGCCTCCGGCTACCTCACTCACCGAACGAAACGCAGAGGCACAAGATGCCTCTACTTCACGCCGGTATTCGAGCAGTAGCAAAAGCTGTAGATGGGCTCTACCACGTGTAATGTTAATACATTTGTAAACTCTGTTGATAAAAATAAACAGAAATTAGGTTAGATTATGCATACTCTTAAGTTTATTATTAAATTCGGCTTTGTTTATGATATTTTATATTTTTACTCTACTTGTCGAGGAATATTGTTAAAAACCAAAGGTTTCAAGATATGTCATATTATAAATAATAATCATTGCTATCCACAAAATTAGCTAGTTTTATCCTAACACTTGCCTTATTGATTTACTACAACTATATATGTTTTTATGCAATAATATACAGACAATTTTAATACGTACATAACATACGTAATTTACACAGAATATTGTATGTGTCTAATAGTTAATACCGCCGGGTCATTATCAGCGACACGCACGCCTGCAACATAACATTAAGCAAACAACAAGATTCCACAAACTTGAGTATTCCATTCGCACGCCGCGCTTAAAATAGAAACAATGGCGCCATTAAAAATCCGCTTCACGGATATTTCCCGGCGTATCCCGTAGCGCGCATAAATCGCCAGCTTTCCGCCGAAGCTATTTCCAAAGGAGCGTTTTCTATTCCGTAGCGTGCACCCGTTTTTCTTAGAGTCCCATTATAAGGCGTGGGGGCGCTTACCCCAGGAGGGACCCCCCGAACACCCACAGCCCCGAAAGTAGAGGTTAAGTCGACGTATAGGTCGTTATGAAAGTTTATAAGTAGAATGGATGATAATTATACAGGCTTTATGTATGGGGTTCTCTGAACGATATCACCTGAGAGAAAGAGTTTTTCTCGTCTGGCGAATTGTTAATGCTGTAAATTTTAAAACAGTTCATTTGCCAAGTAGGAACCGGATTTAGTTATGAATAATATTGTGGCTAGAATAATTATATTCAGTTCCAGATTATGCAATGAATTTATTATGGAAATTTTTACAAGTGTAACTGTAGTGACTGCGTGTAACTGTGTGTAACTGCAAATTTATAAACTAAGAATTTTTTTTAAAATGTTCTCAGAAGAGGTTATTAAAGTAATAACCCATTGCACATTTAACCAGTTTATTACGGAACTTTAATAATTGAAAAATCAAAGGTTTCATGTATTTAAAATACAATTTGGAAAATTATGGAGAGATTAACACAAAGTATTGCGGATGGTTTTTGATGACTCAAGACTGTGCAGTCTGGCAAATCTATGTTCAGCTGTGGACATAATGATGTCCATGAAATTGAGTATATATTTAACCTACCTATAAGTTATTATTCTAGGATGAACTGATTTAAACAAAACGTTGCATGGATTTGATTTTCCCATAGCTTTTTGTTTTATATTAGTATCTAAAAGTAATTGATAAATGTTAATAATTCTTCTTCTTCGTCACCAACCTTTGCACTTCTGGACGTGAACCATGCGTTTCGTTCGGTGAGTGAGATAACCGGTGGCTCATTCCCCCTCCCCATCCCCTTCCACATTCTCCCTCCCATCTCGCAAATACCCTTAAAGGCACCTTGCAGATGTACGTGGGCGACGGAAATCACTTACCATCAGATGAACCGCTTGCCGTTTTGCCGTGTTTCCCGTAAAAAAAATTCTAAGTTCTGTTAATTTAAGTGTAGTAATTGTATTATCCAAACCCAAATGTATGATAATTCTATCTAAGCTCCCGCCCGGTCCATCACTAACCGCAAAGTTCGCAACACGCCAACTCTATTTACATGTAAATACTTTGAAAAAGTAATTTGCGCGCGGCGTCGCTTGCGCCGCCCTCGAGATTGCGAAAAGGCGCATTAAGCGTCTTCCAGGTGATGCATGATAACTGTTATAGTCGAATATAATTTTCTCAGACCCGCATCGCCCCCTTAATCCCCGCAAAAAGCCTTCGGAATTATTCCTACGGATATTTACGGTTTCGTGAATAAATAAAATTATGAACGCTTGTAGCTACGGGGATCTAACTAAGTCGACTACCTCTTGTTTATTATTATGCCTATATTAAGTTGTTTATCTTTTTAATGGCCGCCGAGAGTTATATGGGTCGGTGCGATTTATGCTGTATAGGATAAGAAATTTGGGAGGATAAAAGGAGGAATGTCGAGACATGGAATCGATGCCATGCCGAGATTGGATTTTTAAATTTAGATGTAATATTTTTTTTAACTTTATTTTTTAAAAAGCGGCGAAGGAATAATAATTATGTGTCACATTGAAATCCGTATACAGAATTTAAAAATGAGTAATTTTATTTATTTTATAGTGGTGTAAATATAAGTCACTGTTTATCTCGATTTTAAGTAAAGATCAAAGTTATATGAACGTTCACTTTGAATTAGTAGCAAAATGTTTGTACTGGTCAGATCCACCTTCTCATGTAGCAATCCGTTGTCTTGTTCGCTTTGTTTTACCAAGTGAAAGACATTTTTATTGTTCGGCTCAAATTGGCAAAAACAGGATTATACAAAAACGCGCAACGGCACTTTGTGCAATCAATTCAACAGAAAGAGCAGACAAAGAAAGGATAACAAAGAACATACTCTGCTCAAAACCCTTTTATTACTTTTGAAAGAAAAACAACCCTTTTCATAGAAGATATTGCTTTTTGCAACTCGTAAATCCGTTACTTTGACGCAATTCTTACGAAATTCTGAGAAAATTAACAAAGCTTGTAAACAAAAACTTAAGAGGTAGGTAATTTTTAAGATGACAGTACAGGTAAAAATAGTTTCAATGTACAGTTAAACAAAAGGACAAAAACTTAAAAACATTAAGGGCATTAAACATATTATCACTAATGAGTATAAAGGCTTAGAAATATAGATACAAATAGTAGTATAGTTTTCAAATCCATAATTGTTAATAGGGTAACAGGCTTAATCATATATTGTATAGTTGTGTATGTTTTTGTATAATATTTTGAATCAGTAACAGCAACGAATTTGAATGTAAGGTAATTTGTTATACATACCTAAAAGTTGTAATTGTAAACTAGTCTTTTAAATGTCAGGCCATTATTGTTGACAGCATATATCTAAAAAAAAATAAGCAAATATTTTGAGTATTTCACTATTTGAATTTATAAAAATTGTAATTCTGACTGTGTTTTTTTTATTGCCGTTTAAAATCAAATAAAAATGTTAACACGTGTCAACAATTTGTCACATGCGAGGTGTCAGTCAGGCAAAGCCGTAAACTTAAGTGCAACGACCTCATTGCAGACCCTACCCAAGGTCGTGCTAGTAAAATGTTTATGGTCTATAAAAGCTCCGTCTGAACTGTGTCTGTGTGTCAAGGCCTCGACTGACTAATAGACGTTTGTGACATTATTTCAAATCCTTTCTAGTTTTAAAAACAGATGTCCGCAGGTCACAGATGTTCGAAATTGTATACTAATATCTTTTAAGTGGCATTTTTTTTAATAATTATCATTATATAATGATTTCTTGTATTTACGCGAACACTACACATTTGAAATGAATTTATTATTTACGGATTTGATCGCGTATGACATCTAGACGTCTGACACCTCAATCCCCGTGACACGGCTGCTGTAAAGCATCGTAACGTCGGGAATATAAAAACAAAATTAAACGCGATAAATCTGTAAATAATAATTTCCTTTCACATTATAATTATAGTTAAAATATTTGTATCCATTGCTTACTAGAATGTTTCTCGTTCGTCAACCTATATAAGTCTACTACTGAATTTAGGCCTCTCCGAGAAAGCGTCAGCAAAAGCCCTCATACAATTAATGTAATGTTTGGCCAGCGGGTTGGTGAGCGCAATGCCGGTACCCTCGCACTAGTGATGCTGCTCCCCGTCACATGTTTGAGGAATTTAGGTTCTGCAAATCCAAATGGAGTGTCCGGCATCGTTTGGTCCGCAGTTATGTTTGTTAGTTAGCAGGGTGCACCAAGTGCATGTGAGATTGACATTTGGAGAAAGAAATGATATATTCCCGCTTACACCTTACTTCTGTATGCATATTTCTTATCACTCATTTAGTTACCAACAATACCAACCAAGTATTAAAAAATAAATGGGAATTTAAACTTTACTCAAAGAAATTTTGTTATAAGGGTTATTATAATATTTAGAAATACATGCATGATAATAACCCTTGGAAATAAATTGATCGCTCCCAGTCTGTTTCTAAATATTATATGTTATTTTGTATTAATATAATATTATAAAGAAAGTTAAAAAAGAAGAATACCTACAGAGTTTCTTTCGCTTTTTTCTTCTACGTCCAGAAAGGAACTTAAAATGAAAACTCATAAAATATCGGATCCAAAACCGCCTGTCGCTGGGAGTACGATTAGAAATTGTTACGTCGAGGGCCCGGAATAATTCAATAAAATCACGGTACTTCAAAAAGAAAGGTAATAAAGGATACGCAAGTGGCTAATGACAATTTGATGCCGACGGAGTGGCGCAGTCGTAAAAAATCACTAGAAATGATTCCATTTTGATTAAAAAATCACGTGATCGCACCCCAAGGGTGCACAAAAGGAAAACTTCCGAATGATTTAAAAGTTTTAATAACGGAATCCTAGTGAAATGACATTATACTTTCAAATTAGGAGTGAAAATTTAATTTAAAAGAGAGACAACTCGCTGTTCTTTGGGGCGAATAAGATCCGACGTCGTAAAAATGTACAAGCTCTTCTTTCAGAGTTTCTTTTCAGAGAGAAATATTCATGTCGCTTAAATCTCTTCGAAGAAAATTAGAAGGGGCCTGTATTTATTAAAGGAGATGGTTTCGCACTCGTTAGAGGAATTTTAATCGGCGAACTTTCCCTTATGAATGCAGTATTCGGGCTCAGTTTCGAGTTATCTTTAATGAGATTTTAGGGCCTTTAATTAGCGTTGTAGAATCCGCGAATGAAATCTTAAAGGTCTACTTACAATATTGCGTTTGACAATGTGAAGGACGTTAGGAGCATTAAGGTGGATTAAAACAGAAACTGCGTATAATACCAAAAATTATTTCGTATACAGTGTGGATGGCTTAGACTCTTCCAATTATAAAATAACTAACATACGTCTCAGAATTATTTAATTAATCGATATAACTTCAGAAGAATAATAAATACGCTTTTGAATTGATTATTAAGATAGATAAATCATTTTAAGTCAAAAAATCATAAAATGTATTATGTTGGTAATAACTGATATAAAATCGAAAACACTGGCAGTATTCGACAACTTTTTAATGTATGCCGCAGCACATACGAATATTTAACGCCAACTAAAAGGCGAAATGTGAATATATGAATGCAATATTGCGTTATAATTTGAGAGTAAATGGGCGCCCGCACACGACCCGTCTGCGTTTCAAAGCATTTTCATGTATCGCTAATTAAAATACGCTGGCGCCACCGTAAACGGGACCGCGGTCGCTTTATACTCTGTAGAATTATTATACAGACCTTATGAAATTTAAATTTCGCATGCCTATGCTCTTACCCTTCGCCTGTTGATCGAACCTTGTTAAGACATATATCGCATTTTGGTATGGTTCTACTGACACATTTCTTTACTTATCTTTTACACAGAAACACTTACAATCTAAAGTAAATTATTTAAATACCTAATAGGTGAATAAAAGTAACATTTAGCCATTCATAAGATAAAAAGAAGTTTCAATCTTTTTTCAGTTATACATTTTTTTTTAAATTAAAGTAGTACTAAAAGATTTTTTGTTGTACATCTGATGTTCTATTTGTCATATTATTATTTATTTTAAATTGGTCCGAGTACAACCAGGTAGTAAAGAGTGTGTTCGGGTTCCAAATGTAAAGAAATTTACATATGCAAATAATTAATTAGTAAACTAGAAGAGGCTAGATGTCTAGCAGAGAAGTGTATAAAAGTTGATAATGACAATTGTAATATCTTTAAAAAGTACATAAAAAAGTCGCAGCAATATATATATCACTATCTCATTTAGTTTATACATTACAGATTTTTCCGGGCACTGCCGGCGCTTTTCGTTAGTAATATATAATGATCTTCAGAAAATCTGGTACCCATCTCATGCCGTAAGTGCCGTAAAAGCAGAATAAGTTAAATTCCAGAAAAATCTCATGGCCTTCTAATAATATGGAAATTTAATGTGAAATAACCATCACATTTGTGATGCAAGATTAGTTACGATTATAACCTTAATCTCATAATAAATATTATAGGATTGTGATACATTTATACGAGACCCAAATTATACATACCGGTAACGAGCAGCAGCGTTTAAGGAGTTGGAATCAGTAGTCACCTACCCGTCCCGCCTAGCGACGCGATTACTCAAGTCCTCTTTATGGAAGAGCCCAAGAATGCCCAGCTATGCACTACCGACTGTTGTCAAAGTATAAATTAATTTTGTATTACCAGAATAACAAATTATTATCGTTAGCTCTAATAAATATAAAGTTGAACGTTGATTACGTAATAAAGGCAGTAACAATATTTTCAATATCTAATTAACTGACACAGCTGGTCCAGCCGTTCAAGCATGACGCTTACAACTGTTAACAATCGCTTGTTATTTACTGTCCTGTCAGTATTGTATGTAATTGTTAGTACAGCTAAAATATATAGAGTAATTTACATCTGCAGATTCGTAAATCATGATGATTATATATTATATTAGATAATTATATTCCATAAATTAAGTCGATTTACAGACTCAAATGAAAAATGTTGCTCATTGTGAATTTTTTTATAGGAAAGTTGGCAAAGGAGCAATCAGCTCACATGATGGAAAATGATTACCGCCGCCCACGTACATCTGCAATCTGCAACACCATAAGAGCTGCAGATTTTTACATAGTGGTAGATTTTGTCATTGCAAAATTTATTACATTAAATAAAATCTACCTTCAGTATTTATAAAAAACTAAAGCAATGTCTTCATTCCAGCACTTATTTTAACCCTTTTAATCACTATGCTATAGCGCATAATGCGGTGTTTAGTGGCAATTTAAAAATGTTAACAGATTAACAGCGTCAGAGGTAACTTCACCACTTTATAAGCCATTAGCCAACCGTTTGTCCATAAAATTGACACAAGTCTGCTCGTAAAGATTAGTGGTAAGTTAGAGTAACGAGCGGGTTTATTGCTCTTTCACAAGCCTGTTGTAGTTAGTTGGCTTTGTAAATTGCCCGTAAAGAGATTTAAAAATTGTTCAGATTTTATTTGTCAAATTATAGTGACGGCTGGAGTGAGCTAGTTAGTTAGTTTGATTGAGATGGTAGGAATTTTATTCGAAATCATAGTTATTTTTTTTAATTAAAAAAATAAAATTAGGGTTTAAAGGTAGTAACATAATTAAATAGGACTAATAAAGTCTTTAATGTCTAGGCGTTTTTAGTTAAAAATTATTATTTTAATTTTTACTTTTTAAAAAAAATTGTGTATAGAAATGTTTGTTTTATAATCTACAAAGAACAACCTCGCAAAAAGGCCCAGTCACGGAATGTTAAACAAACGCCCCGTCAGACGCTAGATGGCGCTATATCTTTAATTAAATTAAGTCTGCACTGTTTTAGTATTACAATATCGTTCTTCTGGGAATGCATAAGAAGCAGCTTCATAGTAGTTTTTTACTATTTATAGCTAAGCTGTTATTTCCTACCTAAAAGTACTCTGAGTGACCTGTAGAGGTTATAGTCATAGAGATTAGACATGTAGGTAAGTAGTTTATAGGTAATAATAATAAGACACAAACAAAGTATAAGTACTTTATTTGTAATGTTTTCAACATGTAATGAATTAATTGTTTATTATGGCGGTTTAATTTCTATGTCTCTAACATTTAGGCATGTTCGTTAAACTGTCATCCGAATGATTTAAGTTTATTTAACAGAGCAGCTAATCGAGCTAACGCTAAATTTATTCTTTATTGGGTGTTATTTAAGCGTGCCTATGTATAAACTTGTCAATGGTTACATGGTAAAAATATTATAATATTAAATATAGCCAGAATTATAGTATAGAATAATTGATAATAAAGAAATATAGATAAATAATTATGAAATAGAAACTTAGTTCTAAATGTTTAAAAAATGTACAGTATTTGTTTAAATATTTTTTTATACATATGTAACATTTTTCATGTTCTAGAAGTTGCAGGGAATAAACAAGATACTAGTGTATTCATAGTTATATTTGCGAAATTAAACTCGGTATTAGATACATATAAAGCGGTCTCTGAGCGGGCGGCCTACCCCATGAGAAATGTGAATGACCCCATTAGGGCACCTTTTAACGTATTAAATCGACTTATCTTTGGACCTGTCGGCAGTCTGACCCCGGGTTGGTGTTATCAAAGATGCCAGTCACTCCGGTGACCGGAGGTGTACCTTCTTAAGATAAATGACAAACTAAAGAAGCTTTCTTATATATATTTCCCTCAATAAGGCTCGCCATTCGGTTAAAAAGATAAGACCAAGTTCGATTGCCGGAGTAGGTAGGATATATGGTAGAGTTCTTACTTGTGTAAGTACCTAACTACTTCTATTTTATAAAAGTGGGGTAACTTATTTAAATAGTACAATATCTGAGGTTTCACTCAACAAAAATAACTGAAAATTAAGTTGTGTCTACGGTACAACATATTTTGTCTGTTATTTATTATATGCTTTATGTACGAGTACCTAGCTCCGAAAAGCAAAATCTATTTGAATAAATGTAATAAATCAATTAATTGTAAAATATTTTCTATTTCCTTGACTTTTCTTTTATTTAGATTGTTCTTTTTCTGAGGGAAGTAACATGATATATATGTTAAAACTGAAGAACAATTCATTACCTTTTTTATTTATTTTTTGTATCAGAATACTCGAGGTTCTTGTCCACATTCATTTCAAGCGCAGAAGCCTTCGCGCCTAAGTGATTCTTACAGTTTCCACTAGATGGAAGCACTTTTACAAAACTTTATTATGGCATTCAATTATTTTGTACGTGACCTTTTCAATTATAAAGCAATGCCTTTAACTCTCCTACAAGAGCATAAATAAGTTATTAATCAGCCTTTTAAATTAGATTAAAACTACTGCTGCATATAGGCCTCTTGAAGAAAACGCAAGCAAAGCCAGTACCTATTTCTTGAAAATTTGCTCTCCAAGGTTGGCAAGTGGGTTGGTGCTCCCCGGCACTTTCACAGCTCCCCAAAATTAGCGTGTAGGATTTGGGTATCGAACATTGGAATGAGATTTTCGCCATTATTCGGATACCACAGATTCGTTTGTTAGCTAGCAGGGTGCACCAGATGCAGGTGAAATAGGCAATTAGGAAAAAAAGAAACCGTATTTAGGGTTACCAATATTTTTTAGAAGTAGGAAATGAAGTATATCTGATTTAATAAATAGTAAATTAAGAGTACAGACTTATGAAACAGATTACTCATATTTATTTAAAGTTTTGAAACAATATTCATTTCTATTTTTTGCACATAACAACAAATTTGACCGAAAAGTCAGAGTTAACATGAATAGATTTTAATTATAAAGTACACTTAGATAAAATAAAATGCAATACTTTATTTTAGAGTAGGTACGGTTGGCTACCTTAGCCGTATTCCCCCTTAAAATACTATACATTAGGACCTGATAAGTGTTTTAGGTAAGTAGCAATTGGTTACTATTGCAATGTTTAATTTTAATTGTGTGAAAGCATAAATTTTCTTTTTTTCAAACACTTTGTGTTAGATTTAGAGGAAGTTATCCACTATCCAAAAAAAAAATATTTTGCAACAATTCCCTGTGCTATTTTTCACATGGTTTCGTTTAGTTGTCACCAAGTGTTTGATAAACGAAACAATATTAAACAATAACTAGGTATAATTTTGTAGAGGAATGACGTTACACGGAAATTTTGTGAAGCCGTTTTGAGGCATTGCGGGCCATAAGGCCCCGGAGCATATTTGGGACGTGAAAGAAGCTTCCAAGCCAACGATACAAATCGTACACAGATCGGAGGCAGATCCCCTAACCACTCTCCACCAACTCTCCCTTAACCATTATCCTAGTTACGAAAAGTTTATTAGTATATAGCTGAACGGTAGCTACGTCCGTGTACTGCCTAAATAAAAAGCTTTATTAATTACTAGGTTATTTTTAGCTAACCGTCAATAAATAATAGTAATTTCTATATAAACAATAGTAAGAATACGCTTGAAACTCTAAGTTAATAATAATGAAAAGAATACTGGTCAATAATAACGCTCATTAAAGTATATTTCTCCCACTTAACACCGACCGTCGGCCGCCCCTATAGTGTCGCCATTTCACGTCATTGCTAAATTGGTACAACATAAATCGCTCTCTTTAATTTAATCAACACTCAACACTAAATTTCTCCACGTCCAATCAAAGATGACCCTTTAAAACATCACCACTTACCCTTCCGGCCTTGATGTGTTTAAACTGAAAGGTCACACGAATTTCATGATAAACTGGTTCATCCAACCACAATTATTTAATAATGCACAAAGTGTAATGCGCACGTCGAGTGATTCTCTTGCTCTTTGTTATTTTGTTTATATAATTAAATGGAGCGAATGTAGGGATATACGGTAGTCAAGATAATTAAATAAAATTCAATTTATCTAAATTAAAATGCTTTATTTATACTTAATGAAAACACAAATACTTCTCTAAAATTAACTTTCACTTTCATTTATATATATAACTAGTGTAGTGGCCTACACACATATTACAAAATAAGTTCCTACAAACTATTAAAGAAAACTTAAAAACATATAGGTGTGTAAAATTTGTTTATGACACCTTTCCACTAACGGTTCTTATAACAAGGTGGAGCTTACCTGAGTTAATGAAACAAATATTTGTTACATTTTTAATAAATATTCAAATGATACTGATGATTGTACACAATTCAAGACTTACTGCATTTAAGGTTTATTCATTGGAGACACGTAGATAATGGTACGATCTTACTTATATGCGTAAAATCGTACCCACAGCCATGTAGGCGCACCGACATTATTATCACTCATCAACATTAACACCTATTACAGAACCAGAGCGACAAAACTCTTTTCGCTACAAGTGTACAAAAACTACACCCCATGCTACAATCCCACTAGAATGCGCAGGCTTTAAAATGAACTTGCTGAAAAAAACAGACTAACTGTAGTTGCGATATTAGGTCAGAATCGGAAGCCATTATTAAACAGTATAAAGAAAACAATATAGTTGCACAATGCTCAATTTAAGTTACTTATATCAAAAAAAAAATAGTAACGAAATAAAATATTTTAGTCTAAATAAGTTTCCACGAGAATTTTTAATAAGTAGTATTCAGATGAAAAATATTATTGTATTTTGTGTAAGTGATTGTTATAATCTGTTTGTGTACCTAGACCTAAATAAATAAATATACTTAATTATGATTAAAAATGTAACATACTGATCGGTTTAAACCGTTGCCTTTGTTTTAAGTAAGGAATGTTATTTCTTAGCATACATTCATTACTTAATTTCACTGAAGTTCTCACGAAAATATCTATTACTAATTCAAAAATTAATATTCATATCTATCGTACAATAGTTTTATTATAAATGCAAATTCAAAATGGCGTCACATCAACTGGGGTGACCACCCTTGGATGCGTCACGCGTCTACATCGGAAGAGCGCATTATTTATTACTCTCAGGGGGTTATTATTTACTTTATTTCTTATTTGTATGACACGCTAATGTCCTGTATGATTGTTAAAGTGTAAAATCATGAATTACTTCGGCCACATCAATTTGAGTACATGTGTAATCTACAACGTTGGTGTTGATTCAATTGATTACGCATTGAATATTGAATGATTGGAAACACAATCGATTTTCTGTTACAATAGTATAATTGGAAATTTTCTCACCCACACATGATATAGCACTTATTATATTGCTTTTGATACATGAATTAATGATAAGTTTTCATGATGAAAATTTCCCATTACATGCGGGTATGGCCAGTTTCCGTAATAATAAGACTGTCCTACTTTAATTTTGTTTATTAAACATTTCAATAAAAAAATAACACATAACTAGTGTTTGTACAGTTAGATGAACATTTGTAACATATGATCTTATATTCAAATTTATTATCCTATGGTATACATTTATTTCTATTACTGTGTTTAACATTTGTAAAGAAATATACTATTACATCCATAAACATATAATTTTAAGTATGGATTTCGATATATTTGTTCAAAAAATCAATTTTTCAACATTTTGACAATATTTTAAACAGAGAAATGTAAAATCTATCCAATAAATGTTTGAATATAATTTTAACTATTAACATTAGGAGTGAGTAAAAATTATCTGAATTTCCTAGTCGATACGTCCTAAACGAAAGCGTTCACTCAAAGAACAAACAATATTTTCTTGAGGGAAACTTAATTCTACCATAAAATCGTAGTAAAATACGATAGCTTCTTCCAACAAACTCCCATCACTATCAACGCTTACAATTCGAAGAGTAAATAAAGCCACTAAGCCAACAAAGAATCATTCGGAATGTCAGATAATGAGTGCGGGCAGTGAGGAGGAACGAAATGTCTGGCGGGGAGGGCCTGAGATACTTCCGAGCCATTTCACACTTTGTTGATACCCTACGCACTGTCGCGGGCACGCGGAGGGAAATCCGTTGAGCGAGCTATGTAATGTTTTATTTTTAATATATGATTAGGATTTTCTGTGTTAAAAGTACCTAGATGTTCAAGAACTGGTTTGAGAAACGAAAATACCATTATTATTTATTTTTATGGCGGATTCTCTAGCATTTTGTTCTAATTCTGGGTACAATTTGAAAAGTAAATAAAGCCACCATAAAAAAACGAGACTCTGGCGATCGAATTATGACGGAATATCTTATCCAAATTTGCCGAACCCAAATCCCACAGACTAAGGGTATGGGGAGAAGCATCACTAGTGCGAAGGTACCGGTATGCGCTCACCTACCTGCTTGCCCAGTGTGGTGAGTATGGGCAAACCTTCCAAGAAATGTATGCCGGCTTTTCCTAGCGCTTTCTTAGATGGGATAAAGACTGCAGAGGACTAAAATAGACTAATGTATACAGGCGACTGGTATATGTGGGTGTGAGCCTACTTACTTACTAGTAGTTTACAGCAATTTACCATGTGCTCGTTGGCGAAGAAAAACACCGTGTAGTATATCTTGGAAATAATAGGAATATTTCGAGGACATGTGCGTATGACATCCGCATTGAAGCAACGTTGTAGACTCTTCTAGGTAACAAAGTAACGGCTGATTGGAAGATTTAATTTATTGTAACATCCCTATTATTTATTAATCATGCTAACCTAGCAAAACATGTGAAGTATAAACAAGTGATTAGCCCCAAGTACTTCAATAATAATGTTGGTAGTTAAAAATAAGTGTGCAGTTTTAACAAAATTATTTTCTCAGGTACAACTAAATTTATTAACAGATCTAGAATAAAAAAACTTTTACTTGTATGGCCACTCGGCGCAGAGTAACGGACAACAGAGCAAATAAATTGAGTAGGCGTTAAAACCAATGCATGGTAGCTCCGTATCTTGCTTTAGGTCTAACGAATGGCAGGCCCGTGAGGCGGACAAAGCGCTGAGCTCGAATCCAGTGTTATTTACTACAGTCGATATCTGAAGCAGTAAACATGTCAACGTTCGTTCGATGCTCTGCTATCCGCGCTATCGACGAGCGCAATGGATCCCAACGCGTATCTAGCTTGAAATACGAACTATAGACAGGGGGTGTCAATGTAACGAAGTCATTAGAAAAGTTTATTCTGAAAAAAATCAGTCATACTAAAGATTTTTATTTTAATATAAGCATAAATAAATAAATCGGCTGTTGTCAGATGTAACTGAATATAACTGGGTTATTAAATATGAAAGTAATCTAATAATATAATAATTAGTAAGATATATGAATAATTATAAATAATTACGGTTTATATACAAAGTCGAAGATTCCTATAATCCATTTTTTATTTCTAACCATTGGAAATTGTATGTCTATCTGTACGTCACCGCCGATTTTATCACATACTTGAAATTCGGCACGGCTCTGGAAGTGTTTAGCAGTATGTATCTTTTTTTTTAATTAATTTGAGGGACTGCATTATTGTTTTTTTGAAGGTCACACAATTTACCGGTTTTCTATTAGCTTCAGATTTCTACATGAATCTGAAGCTAATAGAAAAACGGTAAATTGTGTGACCTGTGTGAAATATTACTACTCTAATCCGTCTTGTTTGTTTTTATAATAATTATATCTGTTATATTATAAGGTGGTGACTATCCTACATAATTTTTTTTTTTTCATTAGCTTATTATTTTTTTGTGTCCTCAATAGTCTATTGTTGAATATAAGACTCCTATGGGAGGATTTAACGTAATCGCCACACTTATTGGCGATCGTAGTAGCTATGGCGATTTTGTTAAATTACTCATAAATCTCATAACGTGTTCAAAGGGCCTTGCCCTTCCTTATTAAATCCTCATGAATTTATCAAATGCAATATTAATCAAAAAAAGCTCTACAGTTATCTAAACTAAACAAAGATGTTAACAAGAATATGCTTATTAACCCCTACAATTCTGAGTATTTTTGTATAGCCTATAATACGTTTCTAACATACCAACTTATAAGCTGTTAAAATTTAAGTCAATGATTTACTAATAAACTGTTGCTAGTCTCAACTGCGCCTTATATACAAACTTGTTATGTACCTACATAGAGTAAAACAACATCTTCCAGTAAATTATACCGTAATGTAAATTAGGGTGTCGATAGAAGTTTTCCTTTTATAGTAATGTTAACGTTTGGTTGTGTATAATAAATTGCGTGTTAAGTTATGATAATAATTCTTAAAAACAAATACATTCATGTATTCTTTTTTTTATTATGTTAGATAATTCTTTAAATTCGGAGAGGCATTAAATCTTCATGGACAACAAAAAAGAAATTAGAAGAGCGTAACACGCGAAAGGTGCATAACCAGTAAGTTGGAACGTAAAATTTTGGGACGAGATTTTTAACATAATTTCACAACATATGCTGTTGGGGAAAAAAGGTTCTCGTGTGGCAGCCACGTACTGGCAAACGCAGTATCGCAGGGTCGTCACTCCATCTTTTGGGGAGGATTCCCCAAAAGATGGAGTGACAACCTGCACAGTGTTGCAGGAAGTCGATGGAAGCAGGTGGCTCAGGACCGAGCTCTGCGGCAATCTTTGGGAGAAGTGAACTTAGGCTGAAATTAAAATATGGCATATAATGATAAAAGAGTTTACGTTGGTAGACGCAATGTGAATTTCTTTAAATGGCATGATATGACATTACAACTTAGATAACTCATTTTCTCGAAAGCATTATTAATATAAATATGGTAGGTCACGGAAAGTACTGCTCAAAAGTACAAACGTTAGTTCTCAAAACTAACAAAAATATATAAACTCGCAACAATTGATATTAACGCAGCTTGAAAGTTTCCGTATTAGTGGTAAAGAAACTTGAAATTAATTTCTACATTGCTAAAATCACCCCTTAGAGAATAACACGACACAAAAATATCAGATATAATAGATAACGTATGATAAATTAAATTTTATTTAATCAATATCACGTTATTCGACTAGGTTGTAAACACTTCTGAAGAATTTTTATGAACCTTACTTTAGACAACAAATTCAAGAGAATGCCTACAGATTAAAATTCATAAACTAATTACTGCAGGGCGCACGCAAAATGAAATAAACTAATTACAGGGCAACACTGGCCGGCCAATTACGACAGTTGATTTATCAGTGTTGCCTGATCAAATAATTAAAAAATGCCAGCCGGTAGATGGCACTGTGGCGGTAAATCGTGGATGTCCGCGCATTCAATTTACGGAATGGAACGAAACGGGTCAGTCAGTGTAACGTACGTGATAGGTCCCGCGAATTTATTACTGGCATGTATTTAATAAAGAGTTAAAGTATTGGCACGTACATACCTTTTATAAAAGAGAGGCTTTATTTTTAAATCGCATATATTATTGCTCCATCATTCGTTGTCATCATCATCAGATTTAAAATACACCAGACTGAAAATACTTATACTGATGATGGCACCTGCGTCTAAAGCGCTGGCATTTGCCAAGCGTGCCGACTATGGCAGAGTCTCCCATTAGGAGTTTTCTACTTCGAGGTACTTACTTCGTCGTGTACTTAATAGTGGGACTTACTCTCATTGATGCTTCAATCTTTCCTTGCTAGGAAAGATGAACGTACCGGAGAAATATACGGCCAATGTTCTCAAATAATAAAAAAATATTCACATTTTTTGTGTTGTTATATAATAATTAGTAAGTAGGTTAAATCATTATTCTTTGTTATTGAGAATATTATTTGCAAACTTTTATGTTTTTACACATTCTGCGACGTCAACATTTCAGCAACAATTCGCACTAAGTCATCGCTTCAATCTCAGCATAGCTCTTCATCACAAAAAGGGGGAGTATGCTTTACGGAACACATTAGCGAATCAATCTCGAGACGTTTCCATAAACCGTCGATACTATGTACTCGTATGTATGTACTGGGTTATTTACATCTCTGATACTAATTGACGTCACACAGTCGACGATACTAATGCTTTTCGCAGCGCAACTCGCTATGAATGTATTTACGAGTGTTGCATACAATATTTTTCCTAAAGGCATTAATGCGTGATGCGCGAATTGAAATATTATGCATGGACCGGGATGAAACTGCGATGCTGCGTTCACATCACCCTGCTTACTTCCCATTTATAATACTAACAGTGTTATTACCAGTAGAATATGCAAACCCTACTAAGAGCCATTAACATTAAAATATTTTTTTCCAGTAACTGTTATTCAGCTAATCCACACTATAGTAACTCTGTCTGATTGTCGGCCTCTCTGTTACATTTTCACAACTAAGTCGCTAAATCTAATTCTATCACTAATTTCGATCAAATTTGGTATGAAGATACCTTAAACTCTAACCCTAAAATACATAATTTTCCTTTCGGACGACGTCGCGGGCGGAAAAAACAAAATAAGAGTGAAATAATATATCGAACGACCAATATTAAAAAACACTTCACATTAAAAACGATAATATATTACTTTTAAAGTATTGTGTTTTGTTTACACGAAATACAGTATGAACTCTTCTTGTTTGTAATTAAAAACTATACCAAAGTCGGATTTTTAAAATAATTATATCAGCTCTAAAATTCAACATAAATTGCTATTATTTCACATTAGGAAATCGGAATTGCAATAGTTTCTTCTTCTTTTTTTATTTATGGACAGCCTTTAATTTATAAATTATGTTATCATATACTTCGAATAAGATTTTAATAATACGATGCTTGTTGTTTGGAACGATGAACATAAGAGTTAATAAATTTTAATTAAATGTTATTAGCGAACGCTTCTTTCAATTAAATAAAAAAGTATAAAATCTCCTTTTAACAACATAGTCGTACACTTAAGTACTACTCGACTAAAAATATCTGCTTATCGTCGACAATGACATTGAAGTGACTCGTCCGGGCTGCTATCTGTGAACCAAATCGAGTGCAGTGTAAACGAGGCACGGTGGTGATATCTCGAGCGTTATGGATTGCACAGTCGTGTTGTTAAAGTACTGCTTTTTGATCAGTCTGGTATTAGCCTTGAGGGCTTTGAACCCGTTTCATTAATCGCCCCTCCGACGCCCTCAGTATCACGTGAATGCTTCAAAGTTTGAAAATAACTATAAAAGGTTGTAAACAATGAAAGCTGACATTTTGTGCTAATGAATAGTTTTATATTATGCGCTGCAATTAGGAACAAAAAAGTAATAAATATGATATAATTTAATCAATTTATACAGTAAACAACAAAAAATACCCAAAATATACCCATGTATACAGATAAACACCCACAAGCACACCTACGCTATATAGTTACACAATAGCTTTCCTGAGAAAAGTGTCAAATATGGTAAATACTTGTTAAACTTTAAAAATACCAACAATGTAGAATTATATTCGGAATAAAAAAATACCATTTTTACTATTTAATTAAAAGAAACTACTAATTGCGCCGCTCATTAGACACATCGGTTCTAAATAATTATAAACAATTACATGTGGTGGATGTCGGAATATAATTACGTATCGGTAGTTAATTTTGATAGTTTCCCTACAACATCTATAGGTACTTACTTACTTTCACTTGATAACATCTAAGCCCATTTAATTTAAATTAATTATTTTGCTTTTGCATATAAATGAGGAAGAAGGTACACCTGCTCTATTTTCATGAATTCTCTAATCGGTTAATTGCATATAATAATTAAATGTTTATATATATATAGATTTAAAAGAATGATTGAATTTCTAAAATGAATGTTTACGATGCTAACCATTATGTTGTACACAAATGCAAGTAGTTCACAATAATAAAATGTCAGGCCCGAACCAGTGGCTTAGGTGTCATTGTGCATTGATATCCAACACCATTATAGACTTGTTGAAAAAATAATATTCGTCAAACTAGATTTCATGGTGTTACAGTCTTCACACAAATTGAAAGTATTTTTGGTTACACAAAAATCAAAATAATTTATCTTTATAATTATGACTTCCATCTATAAATGATATATAAATTAATGAATTTTATTTAAATCTAAAATAAAAACATTCAAGAATTAAATTTCATTGTTCAAATTTAATTCTTGAATGTAGGGGCAAAGAGTGACTAACATAATGTTCGAATACACAAAGACTGGAAACATATACAAAAATATGTCTTGTTTACGCGTATTTAAATTATTGAGACGTACAGAAAAGGCACTAATAATTTAAAGTTTTGTTTAAAAAAGACAGAATGCCGACGTTGACTGATAGGGTAACTTAAAATTACTGCACGCATGAAAATAATTACCCCATCTCCTCGTAACGAATATTATCTTTGATATCCTTGTAACCAGTAAGGAGGTCGCCGTCTTAATTTATAAACGGTAAAACTGACAATCAATCATTCCTTTTTTACACTGATGGTTAAATTTCCATATAAAAGTCATTCCGCATACCAAAAAACTTTAAACCATTTTGAATTACATTTGGTTTATCTCAAAAATATATAATATTTTCTATAATAAACTTGAGATAAAAATATATTTTACTCATAATAATTTAGCGCAAATCCTCCAAAGCTTGTTGAGATTCGATCATGGCTATGATTAATAAAATCCTACTAAAAATAGGTGATTCGTATTATTTTAGCAAACTTCGTTTCGTTTCTATTCCCATCTGACAAAATTTTCGAAGTTTTGTTTTGCGGTAAAACTTACTGAAATGTCCACAGTAAGCTGAAATACCGAAGTTTGCGAAGAGACAAACTAAGCACAATTTCCGAAAGAGAACCGCAACTACTGACGACATCAATCCGTTCTTCGCGCTAGTGACGTGTAATATAAAAACGTAAAGAAAATATTTTATCGATATATTGAATGTCAAAAAAAAATTAATGCTTTGAATTAGTGTACTTAATATGAGAAATACTGTAAGAATATTATAATGTCTCCGTAGAAGCTGACTAATGCGTAGGTACGCCACGAAAATATCTTTGCCTTGTCTTGCCACGGAAATGTCTGCACGAGGTGGCAAAATAACCATCTCGTTCGACGTCGGAAGGTTTTTTTTTATAGAAGCAGGGGGCAAACGAGCGTGCGGCTCACCTGACGGTAAGTGATCCCCGACGCCCACGAACATCCACAACACCAGAGAAGCTACAGATGCGCTGCCGGCCTTTAACATCGGTTGGGAGAGTGGGGCATCGTAATACCGGCACTCCTCTCCTCTCGTCCCCCACCACGGTCGCAACAGTGATGCGGACCCGCCAGAGTCACGGAGGGGAAATAAAGAGTACCAAAATCATCGTCAATCGTCATCAATCACCGCAATACAAAAATTCCTCTTATAGGACGCTAATCCTACCCCTCGGTCCATCAACTCGCATCCGAAGCGGGTTTGCTAAGCCTCCTCGCCAAGTCAACGCGAACACCCGTTGGGGAAAGATTATTATCAACGGCTAAGCCTCCTAACTCTTGTAAGGTCTTTGTTATATGTTACGAAGGGATGAATTTTGGTGACGTTTTAGATATGTAAGTTCACATAAAATGTCTGTATCTATAGAAAATCACTTATACTAAGTATTAGTCATACCTAAGAACGTATCGATAACTCCATGTCTGTCGTGTTTCATGTCTGGACGACACGGTGGCAGTTCTCAGAATTTGGAAAACGTTCTCAGTGGCTGACATAAACAACGCGTTTGCTCCAAACATATTTGCATTTACACGGGCCGAGTAATTACGCTGCGCTTCTGGGAGAACTTTAATTAAACTTAAGTACTTTAAGCTAAGCAGATATAGAACTCTCAAAGCGGGCACTTAGAAAACTTTCAGCGCCGGTTAAAGCACCGAACTCATCTGGAAGTGTTACTTGTATTTTCTTTCATATACTTTAATTTCCTAAAATTGATTTTAAAAAATTATCGATATTAATCAAGGAAATTAAAAAAAGTAATATGAATGTCATCTTATTCATATTAATTATAGTCTCGTCATACAAAAGGTGAATACATTGACTGAGGCGGTGCTCATTTACTAGTGTCAGACTTCTACGGGATTGGTTAGGTTAAATTTAGAGATATATATCATAAAGTAAAGCATGATTCTTTTAGCTGTTGTATAGAAATTTTAATAAAATAATATGTAATATAATTATAATAATATGTAATAAATCTTAACTAGATTTATATCATAGGTAGGTGGTAGGTGAATAAAATGCAAGTTATTTAATATTATTATCAAAACTCATTGATATGTAAAGGTAACCATTGATCTACCATACCGTTTAAGCTATTTATCAGAACTGTAAAATTAAAGGCACAGTGAAAACGGACAGCAGAGCATGATCATTGTTTATGATGTACTAAAATTACCGTATTAATTTTGGAATTATGCCTGATATAAAAAAAAATACTCAATAACTAAATTTAAAAAGAGGGTCAGTTCTTTTGATGAAAAAGACTGTCAAAATTACTTATTACCCTAAAGGAATCATGAAACTGTCGAGCTTACTATATTTTGTGGAAAAAGAAAGTAATTCATGAATGACATATCATATCATTTAATTTCATTTTGATGAAAAATTTATTTAATTGGTTAGTACTTTGTTAGTCAAAGTCATTCATTTGACTAAGTAAGTCAACTTATGAGTAATGTGCGGTTATTTATGATGCTTGTTGAGCAACCTTATAGGCATAATGGTATGACAAACAATGCGAAAATAATCACGAGGCATGCAAAGGAGACAGTACTTTCAGCGAACAGAGCCACATTTGCATGGTTGGAACACAAACTATGATCAAAAAAAATTACAAGAACATCAGTCTATTTAGATCTACTACTGCAAATAGGTATCTCCAAGAAAGCGCCAGCCATACATTTCTTGAATGGTTTTCCCGTACTTACCTCCCAGGCAAGCGGTTTAAGCGCGGTCGAGCGCAGTGCCGGTACTTTCGCACTAATGACGCTGCTCCCCATCACTGATCTGAAGGGTTTGGGCTCGGTATAATCGGATGGATATTCCGCCATCATTCGGTCGCCATTGCAGGGGAGATTGGCATTTGCCCCTTATTTTTTTTTAATCACAAATGCATACGCTTGGAATAAGTAATATATTTTTTGTGATAAAAGGGGTAAACGAGCATGTCGTTCACCTGATGGTACGTGATTACCGTCGCCCACTTACATCTACTACACCAGACGAACTGCAGGTGCGTTGCTGGCCTTTAATGATGTTTGGGAGTTGGGAGGGAGAATGAGGATGGAGGGTAGGCCTCACGTTACCTCAGTTGCCGAATGAAACGCAGAAGCTCAAAATGCTTATAGTTAACGCTGGTATTCTGCGAGGTCGTGGTACTACCCCGGACAAGACGTCTATTCGAGCAGCAGCAAAAGCCACTGCTAGGCTCTACCAAGTACAAAAAAAAACGCTGTTCTTTGGTAAGTATCAAGTTTAATGGCTGTCTAGCTACGGACCCGATTTCTGCCTTGCCGACTGGCTTTCAGCGCGAAAACTTGCACACCTCGCCACTTAGACGCTGATGCTCGTCATCGGTCTGCGTATTTTAGGTTTGGCATTTTTAAATGGTTAATCAGTCATCTATTGGAAACGATAGTCGAGAGACTCTAGTTTCCATGAGTATGGCTCGTACCTATGAGTTTTTGGGAACTTCTGTATGATTTGTATCGTTGGTCTGGTCACTAAGAGGGCGAGGGCTCACCACCTATCACGCTGTCCTAAATAAGCTCTGGTGAAAAGTGGGTTGAAAGGGCTGTTGGGTGTACTGTTGAGAAAGCCTATTTTACTATATTTTATATATTTTTTCATCAGTTCACGGCTTTTCTCTAGTCGACCCTTCGAGACCCAGATTTTCTTCCGCCGTCCTACGGCAAGATCATTGAATAGAGTAACTACAATTTTGACAATACAGAAGAAAGATGTACAAAATACCCTTGACCCAAACGTAATACTTGTTACGTACAGTTAATGCGAGTATGTATGTATTAGGTTCTACATAACACAAACACAAACCAAACATATATTTACATAATATATATATGTTAATACAGAATCCTAGTCACATTCAGAGCGCGATTCTGATTCAGTCCTATAACTCTGATGAATGTCGACATATTTGCGAGGGCCGCGGACGCAAATTGAAAGTTATGAGTTTACGCCTTGTTCCGTAGCGAGAGCGCTGCACTTTGTTGTAGGTAAATAGACTTTATTGGACTGGTGAGATTAGCTGATGTAGTACTTACATTAAGCAGTATTTATACAATATATAATTGAACAAAAACTCTTGATTTATGCATTTTATTTTCTACCTTCTTCTACACTAGACTTGACAAACTTTTTAAAAAGTTAATAACTTTGTTAAGTAAAAGTAGTTGTATTGATTGTCTAAAATAAAATAATAAAGTATGTAATTCTCGTAGCTTTGTTCTACCGCTCGAGTTATAAAGTTCAAAATATTGAGATTTGATGACACGGTAGGCATAGTGGGACCGAGATTGGAATTAACGCCATAGGCCGGGAGTTAAATTTCTGAAAGTCAAACACTTGTTGGATATACAGATAAAACTATTTAACAATGTAACTCAACTGGACTCTGTCCTCTCCCATAGGAAGCATTTGCCGTAATCGACTCAATATACATTTGGATTTGCAATCGCAGTAGCAAAAATCTCGCATATTAGACCAGTGTACAATAACTGCCATAATATTGTACCACTGCCAAAATGATATATATAAATTTTCGATAAAAAAGTAAATTGTTTTAAAAATAACTGGCTGAAAAAATATTAGACTTTATTAAAAAAACAAACTACGATAAGGTCATAAAGCACAAATACGAAAAGTTGTTCTGGTTTAAAAGAATTAGACAAATAATACAATCGAAAAAAAGAAGTAAGTACTTAACAGAAAGACCCTGTTGCATGCTTACAGATCTATAGTTTTCTCGAACCACTACTGAAGCGGATATAATGGCCTCAAAACATTGAAATGATTCACTCAAACTAAATAGTAGTTCAGGTAAAATATCTAAGAAAATTTTAATAGAAGTAAAGCAGAAATTTTCTCACGTTCACTCCCGCTACTACATTCTCAAGGTTAGATGCAAGCGATAAGCAAAACATAACGTATGTGTTATACAAAATGGTCGTTCCTCACATCAGTTGACCACTTAGGTCATGACTCTAGAACGTGTTTTACATATTAACGATGCAAAATCACAAAAATACAAGATACTCTCCACAATGATGACACAAGTAACAAAATTATAAATAGACACTAATTATAATTTTGTTACTTGTACACCTCAAACGTCTCGTAGGCTCCTAGTTACTATAAATTATAATTCGAAAGCAGCATACAGCGGTAAATTAATGCAGCTTTATGCGTGTTGTATGTAGAGGGAATAGCATTATACAAATGCAGTAGAATTATAAAAACAAACGTCGTTTCTATGTTGCGCCGGCAACTTCGTGCGCGTCTCGAATTTCTTTCGTAAGGGCCGGAGGAAATATTTATTGCTATTGGTCCCTTTGGCACCGCTTCAGAAAAAATACATGAGTAATGCTTAACGCTATGGAAATATTTATAATATATTAATTATTATAATGAATACCACATTATTATTAAAATTCTGTCTTTATCTGGACTGATCCGAAATTGCAAGGTTGCTTTTGGCTGTTCAATGTTCTGTATTTACATTCTAAACAATTCCATAATCGAATGTATAATAAATTTAAGTTTTTTTGAGAAACTTAACTTTTTTGTTCATCGAAACATTATGTTTAGGTAGGAAACCAAAATTAATATGTAGAACATAACCAAATAAAGTAGAATATACCAACTCTTTCTCCACTCACCAGGTGTATATAATATATGTAGGTACATAATATACGACATGGGTTAAACGTAGTCACGGATAATTACCAAATGTGATTACTATCGCTAGATATATATGATATAATGCCGTAACTCCACTTTTCTTCCCGTAGATGTCGTAATAGTCGACTGAAGGAGAATCTTTATAAAATTCATGGCGCCAGATCAAGTGTCAGATCGAAAATTGGCAAACCGATGACGATCAACAGCATCAAAGATGCAAGACATCTGGTAGGTACTGCGATCATCTTACTGTCCAAGCGTGTTGACTATAGCAAAACTCCTTCTAGATTGACCCATGTCCAGCAGTGATCTATTAATAAGCCGATAAACAAGAAGACATCATTCCTTTATATTAATTTGGGCTTCAACTGGATCCAGGACTCAGTGGTTGAAGAAGCCACGCGGTTGTTGGCAAGACCACGGTAGGAACAGTAAAATACCCTGAACAGTTAAAAGTTCAAAGTTGGTTTAGTACTAAATGATGTTGCTATAATGATGTAGTCGGTACATGCAAAGTATATTCTTAAAATTGAACCATCACAACACTGGCATAATACAACTAAAGCGACAAAAGCTTTGAAGTATTAGCAAAACACGTGTTTGCGCTAACGTCGTTTAAAATAAATATCACAATATAATAAAATTTTCTCTGCTATAGTCATTTGTGGTACAAAAGCTAACGCTCTGCGCCGATTTTCTGTGTGAATAAAAAAATAAAGAAAAAGGAAATACTTATAAATTTACACTATGTTCTTTGAATTAAAAACTATGATTTATTTCAAAATATATTACCTGATTTTGCATATTACTTTCTCGTTTGTAATTATGCTAGCTATTAGTTATTCGGCCATAGTTTCTAAGTCTTCTAAAAACAGTGACCACTTAACATTAGGAAGCCTGTGTGCTTCGTTTGTTACTTTTATTAAAATAAAACAATTAAATGTTAAGGATTATAAAGAGTGTTTTTCTTATTTCTTTAAAATGCTTATAAAGTTTTTTAAATAATTAAGTATCATTTTTAGTGATAAAGACCTCCGAAGGAGAAAAGGAGCTGATATCCTCAAAAACAATAAAATATTACGTCGAAGAAATAATAGATATGAAATTTAATAATACATATTATTTAACCTCAATATTTATTTTTGATAACTACTTCAAAATAAGTATATTATAACAAAGGACGTGGCAAATAAATTTACAGGATAATTATAACAAAGCTCAAACTTTTGGTAATTTAAATCTCTGCGTGTGGGTCGAATGTTAATCATTATCGTGTTGTTATCGCCATTGCGATACTAATACACGAAATGGTTAATTGGTATTTCCTAATTTTATACTTTTTATGAAGATTTAACTCGCTCACTCTTCCGCTGGTAATTTAAGGCACATCCGCACTTGCCTGCGTTTTGCACGGATGTCATCACACAAGCGCAGGGAGGCCAGATCAAAGTGCCACAACTTTAATTTCAGGAAGCTCTGAATTGACTAACAGAAAAGAGGAACGAAGCAGACGAAGTGCGAATAACTTTACCGTATTGTTTACATCTGAACCTTTGCAATAAAACTTAATCTACATACATTGGAATTTACACCGTTTGCAATCTATCTCGTATAACGTAAAGGTCAATAATCGAAAAACAAATTATTCATATCTCCAACCAAATATTACCAACCAACCCAATATCTAAACAAATTTTTTTTTGTTCACGGAGATGTATATTGTTCAATAAAAAAGAAATAGGTACTTATATTCAAACATTGACTACTAGACCATATATGGATCTCTTTCAAGAAAGGAGGATTCGCCGTAATGGCATATGGATTACCGGTTTTAGTCTATACTGAGTATCTATAGCATCTATATGTTTTTTCGAGTAGACACAGTTTCCTTTTTTTAATTTTTTTATTGGTTATTTAATTAGTAATCTCTCAAAATGTTTACAGGTCGACCCTTAGTCAATTCTCATGACACCCATAGGATAGAAATAGGTGGTAAAGTTTTTTTCTTCGTTACTATATAACCTCATTAGCGTTAAATATGTTAGAATATATTGTTACAGTATATAAAAGTATCAAAATTGCTCTTGCAAATACAGATTAAGGATGTTTTAAATTATCACTCATAATTTATAAGTCGATTCAGTGACGCAGTGGCTAAGCGATAGACCGTGGCGATGCTGGTTGCAAGTTCGATTCCCGCAGGGAAAAGAATTTAAGCATATTTGTATGCACTCAAATAATTTGTCCGGATCTGGTTTTCAATGTGCAAATTATATACGATACAAGAGAAATTCCTATAAAAAAGCTAGCAAGCCCCGTAACATTTCCTATAAATAGAAATAAAAAATATGTCAAATTACGCCATAAATATCTAAAGATTCGCATCAGAGAGCATAAATCGGTAAAAGTAACGAATCATACATTGCTTATGCCCTGTACCTGCAAGTTATGTATTTTAATGCGTTCGAAGAGAACAAAGAAGGCGCGTGTGTTAAACGTCAATGATTAACCACCTAGTGAATTGTCTGCTGTTGATTCTACTGAGATAAGGTAGCACCCCGACATATCAGCATTTTCATTATGGTAAAATGAATAATGTCAATTGAAAGCGTCACAAGCATTATTGATCCTTTACAGACACTAAATAAGAGTTGTTTTTTCTTTTATTTAATGTGTCCTCGACTGTTTCATTATGCAGTCTGATATGTACGTCGTATGTTTTTTATAGGTCAGTAGGGCGATGGAATTAATGTAATTTGACTCACATTTTGCACATACGAGGCTGAATCGACTCTCGATCTTGTTCGGAAGATAAAAATTAAATACTTTACATGTTACCTTGTTAAAAAAATATTAATTTACATAGTTCAGATCAGTGAAAAAATTTACTAATAAATGAAGGTAATTTAGTGAAACGTAAATAAATAGGGTATGGGGGAATATAACATCACTTTCTCCAAATGCCACCTCACCTGCACGTGCTACACCTTGCGAGCTAACAAACGAGGCTCTAACGTCCAATTGATGACGGAATAACAACTGTAATTTGCCGCGAGTTGAGTGTGGACAAATCTTCCAAGGACTTTCCAATTCTATAACGGCTTTTGCAGGCGATTTCTTGGAGAGGTCTATAAGCTCAATTGTGGTCTAAAAAGCGGATTGGCGATCGCAGTACCAGACTACTTGCACCTTAGACGCTGCTGCCCGTTATCGGTACGAAGTATGTACGATGTATGATTTCCCGTCACATGTCGGTAACCACTGCGACTTTTAAGACCTTTGCCTCAGGAGCCTCTTATGATATCATATCTTATGATATGATGAAGGGAAGAAAAGGAGCAGCAGATTTTTATGCCGTATGCCGTACCTCATACCTCACTCACCGAATGAAACATAGGAGCACAAGATGCCTCTACTACACGCCAGTATTCTGAGAGACTGTGGTACCATCCGGGTCGAGATCCATTCGAGCAGCAGCAAAAGCCGCCGCTTGCCTCTACCATGTCAAAAATACTCAGCTGGGACATCGGCGAGGAGACTGACACTGTTATCACCAATCATACTCGTACAATCGTAGCGGACGACATATACAAGCGCTATTGATACCAGATAAAGGAATCTGTGGATGGTTTTTCAAAAAGCTTCATCTTTGAAATTTGAATATATTTAAGTATAGTCAACGTTAAAGCCTGGTATTATACATGCGACCCACTGTATTTATAATATTTGTATAGCATTGAACTTTATACAATTTCTCAATAATGTCCAACATTTTTATAGTTTAAGGAGTGTCAATCCTTTTGTTCAAAGCTTAGATCGCAGCCTATCACGCGTGGGCAAATACCAAGACTTCATAACTTCCACTAACAAATCCTTTGTGAAGCGAACTAACGACCAGCGCGACTCTAAACCATGTCCGTGCGCGCCGTATTTATAACAGAGGGCGAGTTATATCCGTGAGTAATGGAACTTATGTACCAGCTACATTATACAACACTAAATCAACGCTAGTGTCACGTTTACTATTTAAATGTATTCATCCGCTTATCCGGGCCTCATGCGGTGCACCTTTTGCGTGGAGACAAGTTTGTGTTAATAATATAGGTAGGTAATATTGGTATAGCCATCCATATCCCGAGCCTTGCTAGGCGCTAGTTAGACGTATGACCGTTTGTTCTTGTTGAAATATAGAATGGTATGCTCATGCATTTGTGCATATAAGATGTAAAACTATTAATGTGAAAAATCTGTAGTGGAATGATTTAATTTTATTTACATTTAAATCTTTAATTTACGGCCAGTAGCCAAGTAGCTATAAGTTCTCCCTCCAAATCAGGAGTTTGGTTCGTGTTCTATTTATGTACGCTATTTAAGTTGTATGTATGATTTATAAGATTAACCTTGATACTAAGACGCCGACTGGATCACAATGTCTTTAAAAATAAACTCAGGTGAAAAGTAGGTTTTATTTAGTATAGGAAGGGGAGAAACTAGCATGCGGCTCATCTGATGGTAAGTGGATTACTGACGCCCACGTACATCTGCAACACCACAGGGGAAAGGGTGTTGCCGGCCTTTATGGATATTTGGCTTCTGGGAGGAGGGAGTGGGCCCCCGGGTTACCTCACGCAACGAACGAAACGCAAAAGCAGAAGACGCCACTACTACACGCCGGTTTTCTGGAGGCCATGGCACTACCCCGGTCGAGCCGGCCCATTGGAGCTGCAGGAAAAGCCGCCGCTTAGCTCTACCACGTATAAATATTACCTATGATGGCTGAAATACGTGTAGACCTCTGACCACGCCATCTTCTTTCTTTGGCTACCTATGTATATAAATGTGAATAATGAACGTACCTATCTCATCAATAGTAAATCGTTGTAAACTAAGTAGGATATATACTGCTTTGCAAATCATACTCGTACACAGTTTTCGAAGGTGGTTTATAAAGTTAAATAAATCTATCAAATTTACAAAATTTATTGTTGAATATTAAAACGGTCTGATGTCGATGTCCTGTAGTCGAAGACATGTTAATTACTTTAATGAATAATTCAAATCCTCGACTTATTGGATTTTACACAGCATTTGCATACTCACTGATTCTATTATATAATTTCTACTCATTCGAGTTTGGGCTATTGCATGATTTACGAGTATGGCAAGATCTCACGCTTACTACATGTGCATAGAAGAAAGCATCTGTAAGATTTTTATATCTATTATATCTCTATCAATATTTTGCTACACATTGCTCCAACAGAATAGGACCTTATTTTGTTGTAAGTGTAGGTTTCCTGGATTCTATCATTAATTCTAAATAGTGTATCAAAAGTTTTGAAAGCAAGATAAGACAATGCGAAGTTATTAGTACATTAGTACGTCTAGTTTTGCTGCTTCTTTCTTTCCGAGTGTCGTAAAAGGCGTCTAAGAGAACGATCTAGAAAATCTCATGGCGTTTGACAGATGGTGGATTAGAAGTGACAGGGATGTGAGATCTACACACATTTTTAATAAAAGATTAGGTTTTAATCATTTTCAATCAATAAAATGCTCGAGCCGAATCAAAACTAAGCGATCAAATCAAATTACAAACATCTTAAACCAATTACGATTCCAATTGTTCAAGCGAACGAACAATTTAATCGTTAATCGCACGAAATTTCTGGAATAATCATCGAGGATCGTAAAATCATTAATTGACAGTCTGCTGCGGACTGACAAGCGGTACAAAATTAAAGTCTGTCCTTATTGGAGCTTAAAATTGTAGTTTTAAAACAATAAATCGCCTCGCACCAAGTCCGTGAGAGGTAAGAGTAGAATCCCGTTAAGCGTGATAAAGTTTGAATTCGAAGCGGCTTTTGTAAGAAGTGAAAAATTCGAGATTTTTCCTGGCAGTTCTTAATTTACCGATTTATGGTGATAACGAAATACATTTAACTTAAAATTGTGTAACACTAACTTAAAATAGTTTAACTTCAAATATAAATTCAATATAGGTATGTAAATTCAAAAAAAAACAATTATAAAGCTTGTTATAAACGAATAGTATACTTCTAAATTAACTGAAATAGTATTCATTATTTATTTGTATTAAAACTAAACAACTCATACTCAGGCCTGAATCACAGAGGTGAATTTTAAAATTAACTGGGGAAATAGAAAATACGCTGTTATAGTTACCTTCGCAATCAATATTCAGCACAGATGCGTTGCGAATATTTTTCCATCTCACATTCGCCTTTGTTATAAAATTTTATTGTTTTCATAGTAAAATACATCTCCTATTGACTACAAAAAAAGTTTAGGTAGTGTCTTTCTTGACGACTTAAATACAGTTTTTAAATAGCACAAAATCATACTCGTAAGTATAGTCATACAAATATTTTTAAAGTGCATTGGGTTCCACACTATTGCGTTGTATGCCAAGTTTACAACTTCAGTTCCTTTTCAATCAATATTAATTGTTTATCCATGTATAAACACGAATTTAGTTTTGAGTATTAAGACACCCCTTGAGAAACAAGAAATATTGAGTCTGATATAATTACTTAAGATCGCCATTTTTGGATGCATCGGGCCTTGTTGGAATCCATTGATTTATACATAAATTCTCCATTCGTCGCCATATTTCGTCACCACAACCGTGGCAAGGTGATCGCAGATCCATTGTACCTAGGCTTGGTAATAAAAAACTTTCTTATAAAGGTGGCATTTTCATTCTTGGCATACCATTGGTTACCGGTTTTTGTTAAAGATGTTTTTAAAAACAAGTGGCGAGGACGTAATAACTTACCCAACATGGCAGTTTCCTGATTAACGTATGTGACTGTAACGAGCAAAGTCCACAGAGTAAGATTAATAGAATATCTTAAAATAATTAATTATTCTATAGTTTACTACATTGGTAGCTTTGATTTATCAATTGGAGAGAAAATTTGAAAACACATTACATATAAGTTAAAAATTAAAAAATACTGCCACTACTGTCGTATTTGCAGCATCAAGTCGCGGTAATTATTTATTATTGCATCGGTATTTTATTGCATTACATTGCGCACCGAATTCTAAGTCGATCAGACAAGTGGAACAAAAATAAATCTACATTGTATCAGTGAAATCGCTATATACTAGGAAAAGAGCTGATGTGTAATCGGTTAAATAGATTTTTATCAAACATAGCTAAGAACAATCCCGATTAACCAGCCTTCAAATAAAAAAGCCAATAGTAATGGGTCTGTTCGTTTAAGAGCTGTTGCTTTTAAAAGCCGATACAGACAGACAAAGACTTAAGACAGAGTAAGAAAATGTATACAAGTCTCCTCTTTTTGAGTTGCTGATTATAAAATAGCGAATTCCAAGTCCCAGTACTAAGTACTAGTTCTATAAACTTAATAGTGGAAATAATATCGAAAACATAGCGTTACAACTTTCTAATAAGTTAGGTCGTTTTGGACAGACCGACAGACAAAGAAGAAAGTATGTTGGTAATACCTAATTTACTGTTCGTGTTACGTGTATATTACGAATTTAAGTAGCGACTGACGTCTTCGAACGCAAGCAGCAGCTGACAAAAGTCTTTAAATAATTATTTTCACGCAGAAGTAGAATTCACACGTAGGGACATTATTGACATTTTCAAACTATTTTCAAAACCTATACTAAATAACCCAGGTAATTATTATCTTTTAGATACTTTATACGACCAGTTTTCTCAATTTAAAATGTATTTATGCATGGGCCTTAGATAATTATGCAAATACGTCATTATATATTTAAAACCAATATAAGCAGTTTAAAAAACAATTTTCAATTTATTTATATAATATTTGAATGGTCAGTTTAATATTTTATATCTAAGCATAGTAGTAAATCTTAAAATTTTTATGTCCGATTTGACAAAACAGGTTTTGTTAAAGGAGAACCTTGAATTACAACCGCGTGGCTTAGTGTTTAGCGTATCTGACTGTTAAGCCATGTGCCCAGCATTCGAACCCCAGCCGTAGCCAATTTTTTTGGACAACGCTGTGTTTGGGTCTGGTTGTGTTGTGTTGCGCCCTATGTCTCTGACACTGCATCCCACCCTTGCTTCGTTTTTATCATATCATATAAGAGTTACATCGGATAAAGGAAGGGACACGTATCTGCTATTGTTGTGCATAGACATAATGTATCCTGTGATAATGCCCGATAGTGTTTGAAAATTATCGCCGTGGTCGATTTCGGTCAGGGAACCATAACTTTTAATTTTCTAAATATTTTTTGTGGAGAGCCAGGAATATCTTACAAGCTTACAGTCACGCCTTTGGTGACAACATAATACATAGGTTAAATATTTATTTGGTGGTTCGCTTACAGCCTGGTGCAACTACCTATATGTATATCATACAGTTAGCTCCGTTACTTAGAGTCTTTACGTCTGTAGCGCGTTAGTGTTCTGGATGAAGGAAGTTAAATGATCTTTTACCTAAATAACTTTGATCGACTTCTCATAACATTTCCATTATTTTCTTATTTTAGTACACTCTAGTCTGATTTAGTAGATAATATTATAATGTTAAAAATAAAAAAAAAATATTTATAGAAATAATTCAACAGCTGTATTTTAATCCTTATTACGATAGAATTTCAATTGTTTCAACAAATCAAGACTTTTAAACTCTTAAATGAAATAGTTAGTACTAAGCGTAAGGCAAAATTTACAATATTTTCTTGGGCAAAATAAAAACTTTTAGGTATAGTTTAAACGGAGGCGATCGTTCATGCGTTAATTAAAAGGCCGTACTTTGCCCCGGGCTGGCGGGCTAACTTTTGAGCGACATTAAATTGCACCGGGCGCTTACTTTATAGGGAAACACTGCACCAAACTCTGACAACGCGCCAACTCTGCTATTTTTTAAAAGTTTTCCTAAAAGTAAAGGGGTTATTAATAAAAAATAGTATAATTTGGTGTCACAAATGAAATAAAAAAAAAGATTCGTGCTGTTTAAACCCATTTCTTTGCATGAAAATTATTTTGTTATTATTTATTTATTTATCTAAATTATTATATACAAAGAGATATAAGAATCATCATATCGCAAAAATCAAAGCTATATATTTGTTTTGGTCTTCCTGTTTCATGCTATAGGATTGGAGAATGGGTCAGACCTAGGATACTCTGTCATGATTGAAAAATTCGGGACTTAAATCCCATAACCATGGCCCATGACCAAGCCGCCCAGTACTATGACCATAAAACCATTAAAAACAGTCTTCGAATATGTCGCCACCTCAGTTAGATACATTAAATTGGTAGTCACATCAGGTAGAGATTGCTTCAGAATTCGAAGAAAACGATTAGCGATACACATCGACGCCTACCGTCAGCAAAAAAACGACGACCTCTGCTATGATGAACTGGTTTAAGAACGGAGCATACCCTCAAAAAGTAACCCGTGACTGTTTTACTCTTTTACACGTGAATAATTTTGTATGTGTGCGAAAGAGACACCGGTAACGGGGCCCAAAACCGGCATCGCGACTTATTTATTTCTTAACTTGCAACCACATAAAGCATTAATTTTTTGTTTTTAAATTTTCCGGTTTTAAAACTAATACTTGGTTTAATAGTTTTAATTTGCTAATTTCTTTTCAATGTAATTGATTTAAATAACCTTTGCATTATTTTTATCGTACATAGAATGCGAATTGGTGTTAACATTGTATAACTAATTAATAATCCCAGCTTTTTCTCTAAATATGAAACTAGCCACCATAGCACACATAGATTCTTATCAAATAATGGCAACAAATTGCAAGTACTTTTTCTGCTTTACTAGATTAACTTAAAATTCTTACTTATAATCTTTACGTGTGCGTAATGCTGTTTTCGCTGTAGAATATTAATAAAGCGCATATTTATTTTTTATTACGAGAAAGAACGAGGTGAGCTCGGTCAGAAGAACTGGCAAGAATTTGTGCGGGTCCGGCGCGAATTAGGTAACTGCGCCCTTTAACTGACAAATATTAAAGACTTCGGCTGTCAATCTGGCCATTGAATCATATTTTAACAAAGTTTCAACTGAGAATACTTAAGGCATAGATAGTAGTCGTTAAGAATTAATGTCTAAAATTTTAAGCATAATATTGTCCATTTAATTACTTATTGATAAAGTGCTGCCACCAAAACCTTGTGCCTCGTGACCTTGTTTAAATTTATACATTCCACTGCGATAACAGATAAACAATAAAGCAAAAGCACAAACGTTCGCAGCCAATGCGCCAACATTGACTGCACATAAATCGCGCATCGGATTCCAACGTCGCCGTTAAATCACGCGGATACGAGATACAGCCAGCTATATCAATTAGAAATATTTAACAATGTTTGATTTGCGTTTGATCGAATCTAATATACGGAAAAATTGTTCATGGACTCTTGTGGGTAAAGTGTAAAGTTGTGTAGCAATCGGTCTTTATTTGGTAAAAGCAATGTGGTAGAAGTATTACCGGGTACGGGCACGTAGCGCGTAATAAATAAAGGTCGGGAGTTAGTGCACACCGCTAGCAGAGCCTGTTCCTTATCGGACGTCGTGTACTAGGCCGGGTAACCTTAAACCGGGCTAAGACGTTGCTTTAGTATATGAGGTTCGAGTTGGGTTCCGATGTTGCCATTAGTTCTGTGGTGAGATATGAGGCTCTTTATTTACTATGCAGACAATGGTTCTAAACTTTATGTCTTTCTTATATGTTAGATATGCTTTCCAATAATATCATACGTGTGCGATGCTTTAAAAAAACAAAAAAGTACCATTGCAACTATATTTGTAAACGAAAATAATTTACTCACAAAACAAATATGGAAAAATTAACATTCACTTATTTTAATTGTAGGAGTAATCTTTCTTTAATAAAATTAATGTAAAATCTTCGTCAAAGCACTTGAAATACTTTCTATTTACTACATGCATTTTATTTTACTTATAAAGAAAACAACAATAGCATTTATATCGCAGAGGTTCGTTCAACAACAACAATCCTTGAATTATGGAAATAGATTCCATGGAAATGAAAAGATTAGATACAGTAGGAATGGAGAATGTCTTGAATATTTTTGTAAGCGAGCTATAACAAAGGGAGTTCACTAAAGAACAACATGCGACGATATCCAAGGATGCTTGTACGTATGTACATTATTTCTATTAGATTCGCGACTATTCTTATTTCGCGTATCGTTCCAATATAGCTTTTATACCATAACATTTAAGTTGAGTATCTAATGTGTTGGAGTTTGGCAAACAGCAGGGTGCATGGCAGGGGCTGATTTATATTCGAGCAATGCAGTAGTGTGCAGTTAGTATTGATTTCCATTCGTGACATCCCGCCCCCTCGCCGCATCTCGCCTCACGCACTGTGCGATGGCATTAGGCCAACAAGCATGGCCGATGATATTAAAAAGTAGTAAAACTATACAGAGAACTTATAGATATCTGGCTAAACAAAGAATAAGCCAATCCCTGTGTGTAAATGTCCTAAAGCAACGTAACGCAACAAAATGCACAATGTGAAGTTCAAAGAGTGATTGTTAAATATAATATCCAAATGAACTTATAATAGGAATGAAATTGAAAGGATTGAGTCATAGTATAATTATTAGAATATTTAACATGAACACTACAAAATTTAATTTTGATGTCATTAGAAATGATGAAATTAGAAAATTAACGTAAACGTAATAATCTATTTTTTTGATAAATATAATTAGATAGATTAAAATGGACGTTATGTATTTATAAAAATTGGGGTTATCCAAATTCGAATATTCAGGAACTACGTACAAGGCTTAAAACATCGATTACAGAACAAAACGTCAGTCGATGTTATGCTATTATTGTGTAATATTAAATAATTTCGTACCTTCTTACTGAACAAATAAATCAAATGTACTAATTAAGTCCTTTATATCAGTATGTTTTATCTTACGGTGTTACTGGAGACTCATCATTCACTAAGAAAGGAATGCCCATTATATTTAAAGCAGTAGTCAAGAGATTTATTTTTTATAATATTATGGTAAAGTTTTTCATTTTAGTAATGCTAAATAACAAAAAGCAGGCTAATAAGTCACCAAAATATTGTAGGTTTTCACCACAACACCTTGATTATATATATTAATTCAAAAATCTGATACATGTAGATAAATATACGTTATTAATTATTATTAATTAAAAGCACGTAGTCACTTCACACTTCAAAGACTTTTTAATCGTTGTAAAACCGTTTTAAATCTTTCACAGCAACAACATATGGTATTTTGGATGCAAATAATTTTTATAAATAATTTCGAAAGTTAATCTTTGAATCTTTGGAAAATTTTGTGAAAAATATACCTATTTTTGAAATAAATATCGAAAGAACTCTCCCAAGGATGAATCTACATAAACTACAACCCAGTTTCTTATGAATATGATTTAATTAAGTATGTTCCATCTTGTGTAGTAATCTCTCTTGAACTTGCACACACCGTGAACTAAATACCTAGTTACGATAAATGGTTGGAACGGCCTCGACCAACCGACACACTCCCCAGTCCAGGGTTCGACGACCGCCATTTCGGTTAAGAAATTACGGTCTGCGTACACTGTTTACCGTTTTTTGCAATTCATTTTAATATTTATTCCCCGGGATCTATTTTACAGATTTATTTTTAAATTGAACTAACTTCTGAATCTGACAAAAACAGTAGATGTGTTGAGCATGATTTAATTTTACAAATGGTTTTGGATTTATTAACCAAAAAAATCAATAGAAATATTATTGATTGATGAAAAAAAATACTGTAGTTTTTTTTTTAACTTAATATACGTTATACTAATTTGCATAATTTAGATATAAAGATATATTTTTGACATTTTGGGTAGTAAAGTTATTTCTTCGAATTAGTGTTACATTTAAAAAAAAATTAAAATACTATATGTTCACATATCTTTTACTATTTATTACATATCTGAAAACGAGTTGTGGTATCAAATAGCTAGGGTATTCGATATAAATTTCAAATTATTACTGAGAATTATTAAATAAATGTTCATAATCGGCGGTGAAGGTAGGTAGAAGGAAATAAATGAATTGAAATATCTGTGACTAAATCATTCGTAACCATTTAATTTCTGATTCTATTTTATTTCAAGAAGTTAGCTGTGTTCGCATACTTTCTAAGTACCTAATATATATGATATATTTAATTCGTCCATTATTTATTATTTAGTATTTTATCTAAGTTATAGGAGATTAATTTAATAACATAGATTTGCTTTTATGTCACGGCCACAATTATTTGCTTAATTTTACTGAAAGGGATTACTTGTTATTATACAGACAATATTTTCTTTTCGTTTTTATAATACAACATACCCATTTTTTAAACACCGTTTATTATCTGTTACATCGTTATTGTGTTGTAGCATCGAATAAACATTGTTTCTTTTTATAATATTACCTAATTGTAAATACATAAATATTACAGAGACTTAATATGCATTTGGGCGTTAAGATAATTGTCATGTTATATACATATGTATAAATAAAATATATGTATTAAAAGTAAACGCCAGTAACAGTCATCTCGATATTTACCAGACCAAAATTTTGCAGACCGTTGAAATGAACCGGGCAGATTAAAGGTGCGAGATGTCTGGTCTGTGATCGCCAATTCTCTTGCGTGGCGATTATGGAAAATCCTTTCTTATGGGAAAGGCCTATGTAAAAGTAGAATGGGTTAGCGAACGCTTAGCAGTGTTTATGTACGCGTTCTTTGATAGTTTCAATTTTATTCGTATTTTTTCAAACTCGAAACCAATTGTTGCATTAGTAACACAACAATTAGTTTCGAATCATCGGTATCGTGCCAGTGCAAGAGAAAGCTGAAGACACACAATTTCGGACCATCGTCCTGGTTTCGAATCCCAGCCAAAGTGAATATTTGTGCATTGTTGGTCTCTTACACTAATCTATCCCTACATCCGATCTTATCGCATAAGCGTTACATCCGATACGGGAAAGTAAAAAACGAAAAGAGTGGGGCGTGTATGTTTGCGCGTAAACTTGCGGTACTATAACAGGGCAGTTGACAACTGTTGTTGTTTTTTGCAAAATAAATCATCAGGTCCAATGTGATGTACATATTCAAATTTTCTAAGATACATATAATAATGTAAGCACTTTCTTTTAAATGTTATTACTTTGTAGTATAATGCTCAAAACTTAATTATAATAATGATCAGAGATTTATAAATTTGCAAATGTTGTAAATTATTTGTACATATTTACACTTAAGCAATCGCCGGAGTTAGAATCTAAATCATCAAGGCATAAGGATAAAATACAAATAAACCTTACTACCCCATAAATGGCTTTAACAACCTTAAAAATAAAAGGGAGATATTTAAATTTTGCAAAAGGCTTTCGTTATAATAATTCACGTTCACCGAATCAGCCAATGCTCATGAACATTCATGATAAATCGAATTTATGTAAAATTGCAGTGAAAATTTAACAACTAATAAATCGAAACGTATGCCAATTTGTTTTCACTTGAGCGCTGGAACTTATGTGCAAGTTCACCTCGGCTTTCGAAATTCGAAACTTGAATCATATCAAGAAAAAACATCTAGAGTTGAAAGTCGATTTATGTAAGGGAGAGAAAGCATTAAAACATGGATATCCCAATATCGGTGGTCGCTCTTCCGGGTCTGCGTATATACTTAAGGCATCGAAATAAATGCGTTGCGTGAGACGACGTTCGTTATCGTGTAGCCGAAAGATTTATAGAAAGCTTTCTGAGTTCAATTTATTGAGTTACAAGGAACCCGTTACGTGCCTACCTACACCGCTTAGTAAATAATGCTCCACCGAAATTAATGGCGCTCTCTTTCTTTAAATAGATGACTAAATACCGCCGAACACGTTATCTCCGTTACCGATTCTGATTGTTTATATTGGACGCTTTACGTAATCTAAGCTTTTGACTCCATTAAGCCAGGATCCCCTACTTGTTAATTAATATAATCTTTTCATTTATTTTGATGTAGGATGGATAATTTAAGAAAGTTTCAAACACTACCAGTATTATTTAATTGAATTTCATAATATGCGAACAACACAACTTCGATCCCCGGTGCAAGTACCATTAATATTGCAAGTTCGGTTATTTGTATATTTATAATTAATTCCAAAATACGTACACACTAATGTACCGTGGTGGACTCTTGCCAACTCTATAATTTCTAACTCCAACTCTCTAAGATGTAATCTATAGCTCACTATGAGTAACTCTGCCCAGTAACTCATAATAGAAGCGTCGATTAACTTTTACTGAAGAAGCAATATATTTAGAATTGGAAGAACGCTGATAAATGTTATTTTAGTAAATGGCGCACAAACAAACTTATCCTCTTATAATAAGTATCCTTTCATATGAAAGGAAACAGGAATTATCACGTAAATGATACAAAAATAATAAGTATTTTCAGCACTTAACGTTACTTGGTACTAGGTGGTACGCTCTTTTTCCGCTTTGGAATTGTCTGGGTGGGTACCAACTTCTCAACCATTTTTGCTGCCAAGTAGCAGTGCAATTACTGTTGAAATTAAGTACTGGCTCTTACTTTCAACAGTAATTGCATCATTACGTGCTGAGGCATTCCATTTTAGTCTTAAAGGGTGACGCGCACCTGTAACCTCCGTCGATCAGAGTTATTTGCTGATGTCCAAGGGCTATGGTAGCCACTTACCATCAGATGGTCTGTTAGCTCGTTTGTCAGTCGTAGCTACAGCTGCGGCGTCTTTCAACTATGAGATGCGAGCAGAAAGTTTTTTTACGAACTCCCTCTAGTGTATAAGAACGAGTTTTATTTTGAGATGTTTTCTTCGATTTTGCATTAAAATGACGTTTAAGCTATTACGCTGTTGACTTTCTAATAAATAAACTTATATCTCCAAAGAAATGTTTTAAATAATTTATAACATAATTTCTACTAGTATATTTTGGAATTGTGGATGGTATCGACTCATCAATCTACAGATTGCAATCAGAACCCACAAATCGATTGACAGGTCACCTCCACTATCATCGTACTTAATGAGATTTGCTTAACTTTGGCATACACTGCAACTGTAAAACTGTTATGCTCTTATAGTTTTTCATAAATAGTGAGTTTTGTTAATTTTTATTAACTCAATCGAATACAAACAATAGTAGGGGCTTCTGATAACATTCCGCTATTCGTTTTTGTATAGTGTAAAGTCAATGTCAAAACATAGAGCAGCGAGCGCTGATACTGGGCAATTAATGGGAGTCGAAATTAAACAGCCTTGAAGAGCACTCGCCACCGAGACATGCAAAGTGAAAGACGAGCGTCAAGAGGCTGGCTGGTCGGAATAACGTACTTGAGCATTCAAAAAATAAAATACGAACCGAAGTCGTAATTCCTCCATGAAATATTCCAACAACTGGTAATTATTTATTCTTTCTTAAGCATAACGATTTCTGTGGTATGATGGTATGAAGAAAGATAAACAACCGCATAAATCGTATGTTTTTGGTCGACCTGCACAAATAGTATTGACGAAAGTAATTTACTTTATGTGCGTATATTGTTAGAGAGTTATGTGCGTATATGTTGAGTTTGACGAAACATACCATTCTTTCGTGTTATTTAACATAAACATTTCCACATTAAAAACGTAAATGGTTAACCGAAATGTTTATTTTCTTGTAGATTGAAGTATTCATAAATGTATAAAAAGTATTCATAAATAATATATGGAAATAATGAAGATTTTAGTCCTTCAGGTAAATGTTCAATAATTGGTAATGATGAAATCTCTTTTAATAAAATTTTTGACTATATGTCTGTTAGCTAAATCCTATGTCATGAAAAAACGTTTAAGGTAATAAATTTACTATATATGACATATTGATCAAAATTATTTTCTCACATCTTATAACCATTTGTTTTTTAAAAATATCTGCCATCAGACTATCCAACCACAAACTGATCTGATTTATATAAATGTCGGCTGCATGGCTTAGTGCGTGGATAGCGTACCTGACTGTTGAGTATTGTGTCTTGAGTTCGAATTGAAGCCGAAATCGGCACCAGCTTCGACGGAATTGTCACAACAACTGGACGACTCATCAAATACATTTCTATTACACGACCTCTTTATATTTCGATTATATATATCTTTTTTATTTTTTAATTGTAACTTTAACACATAAATACACAAATGGTACGACGAACGTTACCCTAAGTTTTACTCTACGAAACTTACAAACAAATGGTTATTGCCATAGAAAACGCATGACGAACTAAACTTCGAGCTTCCTCGCCTTATCACTGTTGAAAACACTGGGGTATGTTGGATGTTCCTACATTGTTTGTGAAACTTTCCCAAATATATAGCGGGCCTTGATAAAGTATGCTCCTACGTGCCATCGTGAATGCGGAAAAGCATCTGTTAATTACAACCGTTAACTACCGCTGAATGCATAGGATGTTTCTTGAGTTGTCCATGTGATATTTTCGTTTTTTATTACTTACACCTCATTTTTTACGTGCGTCTTGGGATGTTTAAAATAAGCAGCGTGTTATGCATAACGAATCAGTTTTGGTGCCAAATAACTTTTATCTAGTAAAAACTTATCGAAAGTGATTAACTGATTCTGGTTTGTATATGAACTTTCTAAACAAAAGAACATCCCGAGTATTCATTTGCCAACAGCAAAAAAGGCGAGTGCATGTCACCAAACCGACAAGTATGTACAGACAATATAGCACAAAATCCGGTACAACAACGAAATCCACTTATACCCCTTACAGTGGGGCCCGTAAGAGTATCATGGCTGTTTACAAGAAGGGCTCAATTTATTTATTCGTTCATTAAGCGGCGAAGCGGGGGATCGCAGCGAGAGCTGAATTTTAGGATAATGGCTACAGAAGCACTTATAGACCTCGTGTGAGCATTTAGGCGCCTGTGGTCGACAACGCAGCTATAAATACATTGTAGTGCGACTCAATATAATCATTAGAAGTGGCCATAATAACCACGCAAGGTCGGTTTCGTGATTGCAGTGCCTAACAACTCGCATCGTGCCAGCCCGTCACTAGTCTCGATATTTCAGGTCTGTCACTATTGTGATTGGGAACAAGGGGAATGTTCTACTGACCACTAGACAGTGGAAAATCGTTCTAAATATGCTGAACCCTAATTCCACCGACTAGTTACAGTTTTGTTCAGCTGCTAATTGATGATGCTATTCACTAGCGCGGGCCATGGGGTCCACCGACCTGCCTGCCTAGCGTGGTGAGTATGAGCAAATATTCCATAGTAGGCTTGCAAGCTTTTGTCGGTACCTTTTTTAAAATACCGATCTCCTGCTGTGGACTCAGACAGGCTGCAGAAGCCAAAAAAGGTGGTTATCAGAATATTCTCCTTCTGCTAACAAGTTACGGTATTTAATGTAAGTGAGAGTTGAGTGTCTCCGCGGTAGGACTCAATTTTACAGTACCATAACACTATAATAGGTAATTAAGAGCTCCTAGTTGTTATCCAGAAGTTTTTGCAGTGGTTTCAATATAGCTTGGTGGTGCCTGTTAATTACTAACATACATATGTTTAATGTCAGTGGAGCCGCTTAGTCCCCATTTTAGAATGTTAAAGCATGTTGTATTGGTGAACCCGAGTTTTATAAGCTAATCGAATGTCTTTTCTTTAAAATTTATTACAAAGTTTACATTAGATTATTTTTAAACACTGTGTGAATTGATAATATGGTATGAAAGGAAGCATATGTATAAACTAAAGTTAGTCGGTTATAAAGTAAACTCTCATCCTGACCTACTCGATACCAGAATATAACTAAAACGATTAAAGTGTAAATGATCTATCTTGAACTTTCCAATAATTAAAAGTCTATGAATAAAAATGACAACAGCTATGAGTCTCTGTATTAATCGATATTATAACTGATTCTCACTGAAGCGATAAAATAAGCAAAACTCATGTTAAATCTCTGAAGTTATAAAAAATATCGAAATCAATTCGATTAATCAAGCGTAACGCGCACACGAAGCATGGCAACAAAAACGTGAGAAAGAAGTAGATTGGAGTTCGTGTAACCTGCGCCTAGTTTAAAATGAATCGAATCTTAACAAACCATATGAAACAAATCGTACGTAGAACCCAAAACGACGTAGGTAGGATCTTAACACATCCACAAACTGATGAAATACCAAACAAGTTCACTAATAAATGGACAGTTGTGTAAACCGATTCATTTAACAGCGAATTCTCCACGCTCATTAACAGATTGATATCGATAAAACTGTACGTAAGACCCTCACTCGAGAAGAATAAATTGAATACGGCGTGAAATTTAATAATACTCCAAAAGACCGGCGGCACTAACACCCAGTTTGAGCTATTAACTGTAATCAACGATTAGACATAGCCAAACGACCTTTTAACGGCAAATCGCATTGCAATATCGATGTAGAATACTGTGAGGAATTACTTTTCGTACATCAAATTTGAATAAATATTGGAAAGCTGCCTTTCTAATTCAGTTTGCATGTAAATTTGCAACTGTACATCAGCTCGCATAACCTAAAGAAATAGTTTTTTTCAAAAGATGTTATCAAGCGCAAGCGATGTCTCAACTTTCAAACAGCAGTTAGAACGCGTAATATTCCTTTTAAGGAGCAACGTGTTTTGCTTAGTACCTACTAGTTAAACTTCCAAAGAATTTGTTAGTAAAGACATCTCTTTTACGATAATGTTCGATTTTCTATTAAACTCGAAAGCGTTTCACGTCCCACATTCTTATCTCGAATGTTCTACGACATATTTTTCCAAAGTTTCCCGGCGCGAGCTTTCAGGCAGCCGCGTATAAAGCTCTATTCACACATGGCGGGAGATAAGGTAGCTTTCACACCATTAAGCCGCGCGCTGGAGCCTGGGGCTTTTCCAGATTAGATTATACACTCGATTTATGACGTCATTAAAGCTTTGATAATTACTCGGGACAGGCTGCGTAGGCGAAATGCGGGGTGCGGGGTGTTAAGGGGGAGGGATTCATACGCGGGGCGAGGGGAGTGCTTGTACTGTTTGATTGGATTCCTGGTACTGCGAGGGTTAAAGGATTAAAGTTATGGAGATTAGTTCGCCGCCCGCCGCCGCGCTCACTTCGTTTATGTTAAAAGGTCTATAGAGATGTGTTCAGATAAGAGATTGCTTATTGCCAATTGTGATAGCATAGCAGGTTCTAACTTCGTTTAGTGTTGGCCATCGTATACTTATAAATAAATCTTTGTTTGGCCTCCTAATCTATTGATACCTTGGTATAATATCATTTTAAATTTTTCACGTTATTAAAAGATCGGTGAATTGAACTAAACCAATATTTTACATCCTCTAGGAACCCGAAAACTTAAATACTATAATCGGAAAACAAACCTTCTTTTCTACAGCGGGACTTGTGTCCACTTCGAGGTGGATTCTTACTCTTCTTATTAAATACGTAGCGTATTAACTAGTTTCAGACAAAATTATTAATAATTATAATTAAATTAAAACATAGATCAAGAAAATAAACGCTTCAAATTATATGTAAACAGAATCCTTTCAAGTGATTAATAGTAACTACGGTATCAAAAAAGTTAAATTGAAGCTTTATTATGCACGTACTAAGAACATTCTGACAATAGGCCATAAAGTAAAATATTGACGTCTTAAAAAAATCCAAAAACGTCAATATTTTACTTTATGAGACTTCTCGTTTAACTCTATAATAATAATTCTAGTAAAATTTTCTGCTTAGTAGCCGCCTGGGTAGGGTTTAAAATAAACATTACTACTGCTGGTACCATGCGTGTTACCGGTCATGTTCCATCCTATCATCCGTTTGAAAAATGTACATTTACTCGGAAACAAAAGCCGTTAAAACGAGTCCATATAAAACGTTATCTATTATGCCTGCATATTTCCCTTGTCGTTGCTTAAGAGCAAAGTAAGCGAGAAATTGCTTTCCATACAAAAGATCACATCTAAGAGCGTTGTTGTTCTTTATTCTTGTTTTAAATTTCTTTTACATCCACAGCGAAAAAATACTAGTCTATGGAATAGTTGTGTACGAAAAATAGCATAATTTCATTATTTTAATTTACCTTCGTATGCTTTATATTATTTCCTGTTACCATAGTCAAATTGCTTCAAAAAAAATGCAAAATATACAATAAATTGACCTGTAGTTTTTTTTACATATTTTAACTAAAAAATACATATGCATATGTATATAATACTGTTAGGCACTTTACTAGTTATTAACTTTAATACAACAGGTTACTTTAATAGTAATTAAACGTCACCAAACAAAATTTGGCATATTATCTTTTTGGTTTTATCTTCCGGTAAGAAAACAACAATTATTTTATTTTATACGGAATATAATATAGGTTAAGTTATCCTTAACTGTATCTTTAGTTTACTATAATTTTAAATTACAAATAAATGTATGTATAATAATTATAAATTTCAAGACAGCCGCTTGAATCTAATGTTAAAATTCAAAGAAAAGTCTAATAACATTATTCAACCGGTCGCTTTAAAAGGCGCGTTAGGGTTGAAGGCGCGTTAAATTAATAAAGGGAACTTTTTGCACTTGGACGAGGCAGTTCATAATCAGTTCTAACAGTTTGTTAGATCATTGCAGCAATTTCAGGGCGAAACCAGCCATCAGGGCCTTAACATCCGTCCACGAATGGCACTTCAATTAAGTGTAATGAGGCGACCCGCACTGCCGACCCTACATTTACATACCTATGTATCTGATGTAGGTAAACTTAAATGACATTATAGCAACTTATCCTGTTTACTAAAATTTAGGATTTTCTTTTTTTCAGTCTACGCGAAAACAGCTTACGGGCCGACTTTTTGTACATGTGCGTTGGACAAGTTGGGAATAAGTCGAAATACATCAGGAAAAGTCAATTTGCAGATAGAGACGTAATATTGAATGTGATGAAAGATTATCATATCTAGAGGCTCGCGTCATATTTCATAATAAGCCAATGTAGCCCTAGGTCTCCACAGTCCTTTTTTAGTGTATTGAGCCATTAATTTTACCACATTCATAGCAGGAAATCCTGCAAGTCTGAACTGAAGTATAATAAAAATGATTTCATGGTAATTTGAAGATAACCAGCCTGTACTGGACCAGCAGACCCTTCTTGTCAGAAGGACAGGAAAGTCTGTTTTTTTAAAGTTCTATAATGTATTTAGGCAATCATTGGTACATTGATAACAGTACCCTACCTATCAGACATTTCGTTTTTTGGATTTTGCTAGCCGTTACCGGTCTACACAATTTAGATTGGCAATATTAAAGATGGTCCTTTTGTTACTGTCCTAGACCATGAATTTGCTTTGGACCGACCGGCCTCATGAAATAAAATGAGGCCGGTCGGTGACGCTCTTGCGCCGAAACCTCATAGTGTATTATTTCTTTTAAAATCGCAACTCCGCGAACTCCTTCGGTTTCAGACAAAGCATCCAAAATTTCACATAATACTATCTCAAGGATGCATATGTCTGTATTTAAGGCCCTTCCACTTCTTTGTTATCCGATGTAAAAAGGCCTTTCAAAGATACCAAGAAAAGCGGCAATGCCTTACATTGGAAAATATCTTAGGACATCTCATCTGACTATGCACAAATTATCCTGTTCAGAAGATAAGGTTTGAAGCCTTATATGGTTAGAAGATTTCTTTCCTCTTGGGCGTTCCACTCAACAATTATGAACAAAACTGGGTAAATTGTTCAAATAATTCGATCATATACGAATAAGCTTTCTACCGACACACATACGATCCTTCCATGCTACTGCAACCACGTATAATTCAAATTTCCGCGGAAGTCTACCTCTGGAAAGCGTTGTTACATTTTCTAAAGATTTATTTATATTTCAAGCGAGGCAGCTATTAGACTAGATTAGTACCGTCATAAAGGGGGCATTAAAAGTGACGCCATCGTAAGTCCGGTCGCATTTGGCAACCGCATTGTGATCCCGATACGTCGAACAAACGTGCGGTAATGATGCTTGCTATTAGTTTTGTTACGTACGCTGTATTCAACCCCTAAATATTAACGATGTTCGAAAATCTGTATAGTTCATAATATTTTTTGTATTTCTTATCAATGCCTACTTATTTTGTATTTGTAAATGTTGTAAAATTAAAAATTAATATTTTTGTGAATCAACGTTTGCAACTATAGGGGGTTCCCAATCATTTTCTGCACTGTGACTCCCTTTACAGGTCGTAATTTTTTACCTTGAAGTTCTTCAAAAGCAATACCTGTGTGTGTAGCTCGAGCAGATATTAATATTACTTTACTATTTAAAATAAACTCCAAAAAAACACAGAATCTTCATTATTATTTATAATTAAATATATAAAACTATAAACAATACAATTAATGAGAAGGATGAACTTGCTTTTCTTTGCATTATTTGCGGCTGAATTTGAAATTGCGACTTCTTTCTTTAAATTAATCTGTTACCTGTACTTCGATTAGATTACTGCAACTGTAGAAAAGCCAGTTTCACACAAGTAGGTAAGACGAAACAAATGGTAAAAGAACCCTCTAAGCCGTAGAACTGACTCACTGACAGTAGGATATTCTGGGTATCGTCTAGCGACTTCTAGGATAACAAATCCACAGGTGTTGCAACGCACAGTTTGGGAATCCCTGGTTAAAACCATTAAAACATTTTTGTGGTTTAAGTGACTGTAAGTATTTTTCCGTGGATTCGTAAAAATCGTCTTAGAGAGATGCCAGAAGGATCTTGTGGCTTCCGCTATACGAATGGATGATACCCATCTCTAATAACCACTACACTTAAATTGTCTAAACCGGCGATAAGTAGCAGCGTCTAAGATGCGAGGTGTTTGGAACCATCGCCAATCTGGCTACCAAGCGTAGTTATTACGGCAGGCCCAGCTGCTAGGAGGGGCTTATGACTGAAAAGCAGAGGACTACTCGTATGTATAGACTTTTAGAGAAGAAGGAGAAATAAAATATGAATGAAACTACTGTATTGGAGGTTAAGAAGAGTGTTATGAAAATACCAATCACTTACTTATAAACAATGCTACAAACAATTAACATGATAACATAAAGATAATTGGCACTCAACAAAGGAATGGCTAAGAGTAGTTGGTATCAAATGCGTTCTGTGTATCTAGCTGCAATCGCCTGAAGCCGCCGATACTGTCCAGTCAAAATAGGCGATAATTATGAAATGTGGCGCCGATTGTCGCCCCATTAGGCGGCTTTGTGGTCCGACGCTACGTGCCCCCGTCTAGATATGCAAATATATTATCTACCTAGCCGGAAAATATGAGGCTTTCTAACATTTATGTTCTACGCACACCCTTCAATCATACTAGGTTAAATATATTAATGAAGATATTTTCTGACTACTCCAAATAAATTTTGGTATTTTAATATAGGCGAATTGTACCTCAGTATGTAGGTACGTATATTCTTAAAATATTCTGTAAAAATTCTTATAATTGGGTCAGTTCCGTCAAGATTATATTTTATTTTATTCTTCTTTCTCAGTTCTTATAAGCAATTGCTAGATGAAGGTATCCTCTACAAAGCGACAACACGCATTTCAAGAAGAGTTTGGATTCACCGTGCCGTACAGGTGGGTTGGTAAGCACAGAGACCCTCAAACTAGTGATTTTTCTATCCATCACTGGTCTTCGTTATTAGATTCCGCCCAACCAACGTTGTCCAAAGATATAGTCTATAGCACCGCATGCAGGTATTGCACGCATTTGTAGAAAAAGATATTATTATTATATTAATTATCTTATAAACTTACACGATATGTATAGTGTAGTTGTTGCATAATAAGAAAAATGAATATGGTAATTATCGTTGGCGGTAATCAAAAATGTTATACTTTAAAACAAGCGTTAGATGTTATATTTTTACCTCTTAAGTTATTGATGTACAATTTTAGAAGTACAAAAATTTTACATCACAACTTAATGGATAAGAAATAGATTCCACAGAAACTACAACAATGAAACAACAATAGTAAATGTCGTGTTAAAGGAAATGGGGTGTAAGGCCAACCTTACCTTACCTTACCTTGCTAGTCGCCGAATGTGGTTCTGGTAACCGATTGATGGCGGAAAATCTTTCCAAAATTTGCAGAACCCACCCACATCTCATAGACTTGTGATAGGACACAACATTAAATTGCTATTTTATATTGAATTGCAGTGATAAACAATCTAACAGTCCACCTGATGATGAATCGTTACTGCAGCCCATGGATACCAGCAAACAACTTCAATCGAAGAAAACTACACGCGTGTGTATCACACATGAGGACTAAGACGGAGTGCTTACAGTCTGTAATTATACTGTCTCTCTATGACCTTGCACTGAGAGAGAGCACTAGTGAGTTATGCGAGGGTATCGGTACTGTGCGCACTAACCGGAAAGGTCTAAGTTCAGCAGAGGACTTAGGCTGTTTTACCAAAAAAAAATTAATAACCTATTAATATTTACTTGTGCCTGGCGTCGACTTTCGTATTAATATTTTACTCGTATAGTAAAAAAAACTATTACATATTCTAACACTGATTATGGGTCTACTTTTAGAAGAAATACTTATTTCTTCTATTCTGGTAGATACTCTACTTATAATATATTCAAGAAATTTTCGCCACATTATAAGGTTGCAATCTTCTGAACTTTAATTAAATAATCAAAGATTCTGTAACGCATCAGATATACTATACAAAGACGAAACAAAATTATTGTTCCATTCTTTTATTCCGTAAACGAATGTAGCAAACATTTGACTACGGAACCCAAACCGTTACTTACATAGTACGGTTCATAGCAGATATTTTTTTTGCATTGGTATCATAATGGAATCGAATTCCTTGCTCTGAATATTTTTCCGTAATGCTGTCATTTTTTAATAATTACAGGGGCAAATCCCACATTGTTATTATAAACGTAATTGGTTGTGTGTTTTTATATGATGTGAATATAAAGTGCTTCTTTGAAATACGCGTTGTATGATTACACAAAACTTAAAAAAAAAATTGTACGCACAGATGTGCTCCTTACGCTCGAATTTGGTACGGAAGAATCTATAATAAGTCTCTATATAATAGCCATAATTTATGGATAATAAAAGTTACGATTATACCCTGTTACATCTAACGCTTCCTCCAATTGTAACTCATAGGCTTTTACTTCGGAAACCAGGAAGTAAAAACGAGGGTCTCCTGTACTATTTTATGAAATAAGTAACTGATGGAATTGGTGACACAACAGAATTAGTTAAATGTCACTAAAGAAAAACAATAAGCTTTACTTACATGTTATATCAAATATTAAGAATTAGTCCAAAAACTTCGATTCCGAATCCCACCACAGTATTACCTAAATTTAGATAAGAAAATTTTATTACATGAATGTTTATCATCATTATACCACTAAACTGAACGCAATGCCCGAAACATTTCAACTGCGGACAAAAATCGCAAAAGTGATAAGTTACAAAGCACTATTGAAGAAATTTCATACGGTCCATAACTCACCTGCAGAATTGCGTATGACAAAACATTAAAAGTAATTATTGATATTTGTTCAAAACACGAACAATGGGAGAAAGACTTTCTTACGACAGCCTGAGGTGTAATAATTTTCGAAATCATTGTTTTTTAAGTGAGTAATGGTCCGAAACACCTTTCTCTGACGTAACAAGCTAAGCGAGGCATTTTTAGCGGTTTACAGTGCAATATAATGGTTCCAACAAGGCCAAACATTGCGGGATTTCTCGATTTTATTAGCAAAACGCTGCAGAAAGGTGCAAGCCGGAACGTTTTTAACAAAAAAAAAACGGTTGTTTTGTTTAACTTAGGTTGTGCTTTATTGCGCAAGTTAACCCATTTACTCAATTACAACAAAAGTTGCTATTCTTCGTAAACTGTAAGGGTTATTTAATGCTGTACAAAAAAACGTTTTTAAACAGTTTTTTAACGAATAGATCTTCTGCGAACGCGGCAGTACACAAAAGCCTAAAACGTTTTGTTTTCATGTTTTTTTATTCTTTGTTTCATCGAAGTTAAACACACGCTTGGGGCCATTGTTAGACCAGGTCTGTTGTAGAGAATTTAGTCGTGAAAAAATCGTTCCAGAGTACACTTGTAATTCGAGTTGAAATTTATTTATTCCCCGGTGCCAAGTTTAATTACTTAAAAATAAACTGTATTGATAAGTGATATCAACTCCATTGTCCTACCAAGTGAGGGTAAGTCAAAGAACAAAACTCGTATGGTTCCTTTCAATACGCCTTTTAATACATTTATTGAAATACGTATATTTATATAAATATATAAATTCCAATAATGTAAGTATACATAATTAATAATTAGTTTAATTTTCCATACGTACACAGTTGAAACGGAATTAAATAATAAAAGCAATAAGAAATATTAATGTACCTATTAAGGAAGTGCTTATTTAAAACAGAACAAACGGTTATTTATTAAAATGTAGTAACAAATCAATTTGTTAGTTGCACATCGTTCGTGCTTGCCTCGCTTGTAATAAAAATTGATACGGTAGGTTCCTCTTTCCCTCAATAACTTCAAAAACTCACTTTAGCTCAATAACTTTAAATATAATAAATTTTTGGACTATTTTTTAATATAACATAAAGTTAGTAAGAAACTAATAATATATTTAAAGATTAAAGAAAATCTATATATCATGGACAAAAAACAACAAAACATTACAAATACAACTAAACATCACACTAGAGGAGTGTGATAGCTAATCTAACCTGTCCCCAACTAATGGTGTATTTTATAATGGGGGGACAAGCGGTTAGATTTGGGGAAAAAAACGTATATTATGTTGGAGAAGACAAGATGGCTGCATTCCAACGTAGGTAGGTACATATGACTTTGAGAATCGTCCACGCGATATCTCAACCGGTACGCGGTAATTTAGGGACAGGGTTGCCAAAATGTCAAAAATTTGTATTGCAAAAAAGTTACTTATTAACATTATACGAGAAACTAACAGTATGTGGTTAAGAGCTTTACTAGTTAAATGGTCGCGGTACCATGTTCGCCATTTTACCAGTCAGTTCCAAGCTCTTTAATGTAAGTAACAGACAAATTTTGCGTGCAAACTATTCGTGTTGGCGCTCCTAGGTAAGTCCTATTTTAGTTAAATTCAACCATTAGTGTATATAAGTCATTGATGTTAAATGTTACTAAATTTCACGAGCAAAGAAAATAAGCTGGTTTGCGTTAACACAGCCCTATCGGCAACAGAGCGGCCATGTCCTGAGATAGCGCCCCGCGTCCTCTCCGCCCACACTGACTTAAATCCACATAACTCACACTCGAATAAAGTATTGCTAGCTTATTTTTGTTTGTCCAGTCTTTTCCTTAGATACTTATTAGGTATATTTTCGTATTAGACGACTTTACTTCGGTGATTTATAGAAAAATTAATTCAATAATGATTATTTTTCGTAGAACTACTTCTAAAAGAGCTCTTGGTATATATTTTCTTAAAAAATGCTGATGAATTATTGTACCACTTTCCACATATGAAGCTAACATATCCAATAGAAAGGTGTAGGTACCTAAATGAAAACAAGGCACACGGCCTTAAAATACCTATAGGTAATTGGGATATATAAATAAAAAATAATTCCACCGCAACAAAGATATCAACAATCAAATGATATAACAAAAATATAGACATGGAATTTCGAACGTGTTAAATAAAATCTAAAAAGTCTATGGAAAAATTACATAAGACACGAACTTTACTTTTAATATCTATGTAATCGTTATTTAATAACAAATCTTTAAACAATAAGGCAGATCGTTAAAATTTTACTTATGAACGCGATCGGAAATATGAAACCTTTTTTTTTTAATGATTTAACTATATCTGTGAACAACATATACATCTTTTGCCGGGTCGAGACGAGCTTTAGCTAGTAATAAATATATAGAAATCTACCTGCTTTCCCGAGGTTAAAAATAACTAAACTCGAACAGCTATCATCTTGAAACATGAAATTACTCAACTCGAGTAAAATTGCAAGTAAATCAAACTCGAAATACAGTTTAATCAAGAACATTACCCTGTAAATAAAGCTATAAAGGTAGCCTAATGGATATCTGCTTAAAGTTCCCCATACACGCTACAACTTCATATCATTCAATCACTGGCATCCTCGGTAAGTGCTGTGCTAAAGAGTTATTTTTTTGCTTCGGATCGTGAGTGGGCAAAGCGGGGGCTTTTATCTCCACGTGATGTACAACAGTGTCACGACTACGGAACGTGACTGGGATACAAGACGATTTATTCGGACTTAAAATACATCGGTTTTTCTTGATCCCTAGTATTGAAAGTATTATTTTTCATAATACAAAAATTAATGCCGGAGCTTCCACACACAAAACAAATTTTCCTAAAACCAAACGGATTTTGGAATTTTGTAATACAGGTACTAATGCTATACATTACGTGACACAGCATATAATAAATAACACCAACAATTAATACTTCAGACTATATATTCAGATTAATAAATCCAAATTACCAATCTACCCTGGGTACCTACCACCTTGATATAAGTAAAGAAAATTCACCACAAATAATTATATAAGAGTATAAGGGATGCCTTCACGAATGAACGACGTGGACAGTTTACAAGAAACATTACCGAGTAGGTACTTCCTATTCCAGAATATTCCAGCGATGTTACACTGTTGTTGGACAGTTTGCAGGTTGGGGAATTATGGGCACCGTAAAGGATGTATTCGACGTTGCGATAGGACTACAAGACCCGACGGAGTTGCAGGGAAAGTAAATATTGTTCGCGTGTAGATCGCACGTTGATACAGAAATAAGGAAACTCGAATTTCACCAGACAGTACATACAAAGCGAAAATACATTAATGATCATTAGGTCTATTTTAAGTACTATTTTTCACAATATTTAATACACATGCATATTTTATCTATACGACTACCGACCAAATAATTATCAAATAAATTAGTTTATACGTTAAACAATGAATCATATACTATTATACGTGTTACTGGATGCACTTAAAATAAAATGAACTATTAAAGTAATGTCAACACCCAGGATCGAATCCTGGTCACTAGAATAAACTAAAGGCGAGTATCGGTCGTTTCAGGTAAATCTCGTTTGTTTTAGAATAAACCAATTTCTAGTGACGTTATTATCATGTAATAGGTTGATAAATAGGTGGTCGTAATCTCCTACTGAAGACTGAATAGGTATAAGTATATCTACTCAATAGGCAAATTACCAAATAATCATTAAATTGGTACAACACGTTGACTGAATCATTCCATCGAATACGATGAAAGCGCAAATATCTAAATAAAACAACAAAGTAAAGCTTGAGAAATATTATTGCACTTCGTCCAATAAGTCTCCCTAGATACCTACCTTTAAACAACCAAGACATTGCGATGCAATCACTTGCGCAGGCGCAGTTGACATAGCGACATTTTTAATGTTCACCCGTAGCGATTAACAAACAAAATCTTTCCCACTACGAAGGAGGTAGAGTTGAAATTTAAATAAAACCATCCACTTATTTTGCCTCATGCCTTATCAAACGCTTCAAATTAAACAGATTTATGTTACACCGAACAGCGTGTAGAATATTGTTTTCGATCTTGACTCTCTTGTTTAATGTCTTTGTTTCAATGAGAATCCTTCGAGCAAAATACGGCGACAACATCGCGCATGCCTTTCTGCTATTCAATAGTTGTTTTTTTGTTTAAAACATTCCTAAATATTGTTTTTTTTTTAATAAAATTCTCTTATTTGCTCCTTTAGATCATAAAATAAAAATTTAAATAAACTTGTTAAGTTTGAATTCGTTAAAATATATAAAATTGTAACAATGAAGTGAACGAGCTAATAAAACAGCTGTAGGCAAGTGTTATATGGCCTTTATCGGTTAAATGATTAACGATTAAATAATAAGCCAACGCGGACTCATAAAACAAATATTAACAAACAGTTACGGTTGTAAATAGGCTATAACTTTGATTTTTACGACTATATAATCGTAAAGGAACCCTGACTATGAGACCAAGTTTAGAAGTCAAGTTCCATGAATGAAATGTACAAGGAGTAAGAGTTTTAAAATTGGTCGTCTTTTAATCGCGGACAATGCAAACGGTGGCCCCCATTTAATGCACTTTTATTTTACGGCGCACTCGTAACATAAAAAGTGGAACGTCTCAACAACGGTTACGAGCCCATTAGCGAGAGCGAGACGGAGACACGTCGGCGCGGACTGTCTTTTTCGTGGATGGGTCCGGCACCGATAATTTATACAGTATGAGTTGACTTTAATTTTTTTATTAGACCTCTAACATTAACATTGCGATATTATAATGACTCTTAGGATACAAAGATGTATTCTACTTACTATATCAAACAATGAATGAAGAACATTTAAATTATCTATATAAACCAAGTATTTTTACGGTAAAAACGTTGCACTAAAAAGGTGTTCATTGTAATTATTATATAAAAGTTCCTTCCTTTATGGCATAACATTCCTTAATCCTCTTTATTGGAGAGTCTATTCGCGGTTTCTCTGACCTGAAATTCCGAGCAATTAAATAACTGAAATTTCAACTGTGTCTAGCAAATAAACTTAATGGGAACGGGGCACAGTGCGCGCGAATGGTACTTGTGTTTTGGTTTTGGCTAAAAACCAAAGGATGAAATGTTGTTTCCCTTACATTACAGGTAACGGTATAGTTTGAATCCCTTTTAGGGTTATGAGGTTTAAGTTTATACCAACTTTTAAATAAATAAATAGACAAAACAAAAATAATTTTTCACGATTAGATAAAAAGATATGAAAGATGAATATCACTACAAAATATACACTTATTCAAGTGCAATCTATTGATCCATCATCGTAATTCAATAAAACCAGCCAAGTGCTGATCGGTCTCGCGCACAGAGGGTTCCGTACAAGCACACACTATGAGTTATGTATTTACCAAAAAATTGTGTTTTCTTTCATTCAGTTTGGGATTCTTAGCGCGAGCTCGATTCACACTTGGCCTTATTATTTGCCATTTATTATTAAGTTTAGGTACTTATCTGATTCAGTGAAATATATATTTATGTAAGTGTACACTGTATATGTAGTTAACATATAACATCAGAACAAGTCGCAATTGAAAATTCGTACTGACATTTTTGTTCTTAATACTCATAGTATATGTTAACGACCGTGTGGCTTAGTAGTAAGCGAACCGGCTGTTGATCCATAAGGCCTGAGTTTTAATCTCAGCCGGAGTCACTATATCATAGTAAGCCAATATCAAAAAGTAGCCGCCGTGGCCGAAACTAATAAGGAGGAGGTTAATGTTTCTGGAGCTTAATTCCACATACGAGAAAAACCGGAATGGATCGAGTACGTACTAAATAAATGTGTGTAAAATTTAGGCAACATCTTAACATAAACAAGTAAAATAGACTTTAAATGAACGATATTCTAACAATTTAATAGAGCAACATTGAGATTTTTCTAGTAGCAAGTAAACGTCGTGAATCGCCCGATAATAATGAAAGTGATGCTAAAGCGCCGTCACTGTATGAAGCGGCAGTTTCGGCTACATAAACAGCCCGTATACAGACATACCCAATCCAACTCGACCCTTACTCCCATCTTATCACAATAGCATTAGAACTAATTTTGCTCGCTTTCGTATTTCTTTTGACTGGTACCTAAAACTCCCTGTAGGAGCCCGCGGGAGGGGCTCGGGTCGGTTTACATACACGCTTACAAAATGGCTGACTTCAATGTTGCCATTTCCAAGCCATTTGAAGGTGGGACGTCGGTTGAGTCGAAAGTGTTATTTGTATATGAGTTACCATTCATACCGATATCATTTTAATGTAATGATGACTGATAAGTTATCCCAAATAAGCTCTGGCGAAATGTGGGTTGATAGAGCTAAAATGTCTAGACCTCGGAACAGGCCAGTACTGGGTATACAGTCGGCCGAGAGCTTATTTTGTTATTTTTAGCTAATATTTTAATTAAAATTTTACAAGATGTAAATATATTGACTATAGACTCATTATTTCCTATCCGTAATTTAAAGAAAAGTTAACTAATCTAACAGAACATGACAAAATATACAATTCAATTTCATTTATAAGGTACATATGCTGCACCTAAAGAGTCACTAGAATGGGCTAGAGTATACTGGTAGCCGTGTGGTGGCACAGTGAAATTCTGCTATTCCCTTTATTCCCGTTGGTGTCAAAAGAGGCGTCCAAAGGAAAGGCATTAAAAATGTCATAGCGATTTCTGGGAGCATGCCCAGCGACGAGGCTCGCTCAGTCTGAGTCTCTGGCTACTCCTATGGGTAACAGGCGAGAGTTTTCATATAACTAAGTATAATGAAAGTTAAATATCTATCTATGTATGATAAGAAACACAATATTATGCTGCCGATTTACACTGGTTAGGTTCTTCCCGCTATATGCGGTTATGCCCCTTCAGCTTCAGCATGGCTCCACCACATATAATGAAATACACATCATTATAGTAAGTAAAACTATGATATTGAAAATCTATTGTTAATTTAGGTCATATTATTACATTCTTCATTAAAAATGTCGACCCTCAATATCTCGAGTATCTTTGTATAGTACTTTCAAAGTTAGGTAACGCTAGGATAGCGAGGAGTGTCGCCATTGCCTACATACAATGGTAGTACTTTAAGGTTTGCTTCACTACAGATCTTCTTCAGATCTTCAAGTCTGTACTACCCAGGTACAGACTTGTAACATAGTTATCGTCATGTCATAGTCAATATTTATCATTAAAAAAAAAGCAGTTCAAAGTTAAATAACTTGAATTACTAATTTTAGTATTGAGTAACACGCTGCAGAACATATTAAAGTGGAACTAAGAAATCTTCTAAAATCTTTTTCTTCCCGAGTCTCCTATTTAAATCCTTTTTGTTATGATTGTAACTTAGTTTATGTTGCACATCTAATTTCCGAGATATATAGGGGATGATTTGACAGTGGAATTATAAAAAAGAAATGTATCTAATACGAGTAAATTATTCTTAGCTCTATCAATTAATTTTATGAAATATATGTATCAAAGTCAAAAGTAAGAGAATCTAAAATCGTCCAAAAACATATACAACTTGACCATACATCTTTTTAATTCCAATACTCTTTTGAAAAATATTAACAGTCTTTTCTAATTCTTATCAATGAACATTTTTAAAGTCTATTTAAATAATTAAAACGTTACCCATAACATATATCCACAGATAACTTGTCGAAGTAAATAAGCCGATGTTTCCGTAAAACTAGAACCTCCATGTAAACCAATGTTTTGTTCTATCGTGAGGGTGTTCGGATATTTTCAACGGACGCTTCCCACATCGGACGGCGCCGGCGGGACTTTTTCAGTCCTTTTTCCAAGTTTCACCTTTTATCTCAAAATAACATGCTTACATAGTGATACAAATATAGAGTATATATCACCTATATGTGATAAGGCATCAACAATTTCTTTAGTCATTTTTGTTTCTTAATTACAAAATATATGAAATGATCAGTATTCATGATATTTGTGACTAATGAAACATCTCCGTGTATAAAATGTAAAAAAAGAGGCGTTTAAATTATATTACAAAAACTTAAAACTAAATAAAATCCTCACCTTAGTTAACTTCTGTCTAAGCTAAAATTAAAGTTCAATTTATATAACACATACAAATTGTTAGGAACAAATTGAAATAGCAAATGGAAATCGCGTGCACGTGCGTAGCTTACGATTCAAAAACGATTAAATCAGTTCCTATCTCTCATCTCCTTTATAAACTACCGCCAAAGACCATAGAAGCAGAGCCGAAGAAAATGGAACGAGGAATCCTTTCGTGGTATTAATTTTCATTCAATACAAAAGCAGCAAACCTGACTATAAACAACAGAGACGGCCTAAAGAAATTATCACATGGTATGTACTATGTATGGTATGTGCGGTCGTAGATAGCTTCTAGTGTATGTAAAACACATTTAAATAAGTGAACAGGGTTGCCACCATAATTTTTATATTACTAATTATATTACCTGTTTTTTCACGAAAAAGGTTCAACCACCTACTGAAAAAAACTCCCGCTGTTGGCCCGGCGTCCTTGGCAGATTCGGCAGAAGACACTTGCGAGCAGAAGGCCCGCAAGTATCTTTACTAAATGGAACTGTTTTTTATACATGGAAGAGTTGTTAGCCCTCCACTGCCGCCGAAATAATAAGTTGGCCAGGGCTCTTCGCATAGGGTCATTGAACTGGGGAGTGTTTTGCAAAAGGGAAGGTACATTTTAAGAAAAGCCAAAAAATTTCTGTACTGAAAATTATATTAAGAAAAGCTAAGAAAATCAAGGTTAAATACACAATACACTATGTAACTGTTTTTTTTTAAATTAGTGATATTTAAATAATTTTCTGCTGTCTATGAAATATCGACTTCAAAATTACGTGGTAACCCTGGACACCAGTAGCTGATAGCATTAGATTGGCTATGAACTGCATTTTGAAACTATATTTGTGAAAGCTTCTCGAGAAACTGCCAAAAAGTACATTGTAACAATGCTAGCAAGAAATCATTTATTTCTAAGATATTCTGTTTTTATAATGGTCCTATAATCAGGAGACTCAAGTTTGATCTCCTATTAGGGCTCGCACCAATACGATTGAAACCTATAACCTGGACCTCTTCAAGGCCAAAGTGAACAGACATCTAGGCAAGCGTGTACCATCCTAGGCCTCATCTTCGCTTTCCATCGGGCAAGATTGAGGTCAAACGCAAGCCTATTTTTTCATAAAAAAAAAAGAATTTTGAATCTTATGTACAAATTTTTATCATTGGCCTGTCACGAGCTCTGACCACCCTTGTATTAGGTATAATGAGTACTAATTTATTTAGTTGTACAAATATCGCTTCAGGGTGTGAGTAAAAGGTTTGACAAACGCCGAGAATATTGTAATCAGTAAATTCTTGTATTCATATTGTATAATATTATTACATGTACTAACACAAAATTTTCCTTGCCTCGTCGTCTATCGTTGCTACCAATTGGTTTCCATCGCATTGTAACATTTCACAATATTAATAAGTATTCTAGCACATTTAAAAATTTTATAAAAAACCTTATTTACTAATATTGTATTACATATTACTTTAAAATATAATATGAATTATATTTACAGTTTAAATTTTAGTACTACTGTACAATAATTTTTTCTATCAGTTTACAAGTTGTTAACCTCATAAACTTTAGGCCAAATTAACTTTATTCTTATCCGTAAGTGCTGAATAACTGCCAAAAAATTTGTGAATAAATAACACAACGAAAGAGGAGACAATCACATAGTATATTTTTAACACTTTATATTTAGTTGGATTATATCTTTAATGTTTTTCTTACAATCATTAATATTATTTAATAGTAGTCTGCTGGCAGAGACTTGTAATTTTAATGAGTAACTCATAAGCTAAGTGGAAGAGTAACGGGCCAAAAAGAAAACAAAAGCGGAGTACAGAACATAAAATAACTTAATAATATATAAAATAAGGTATGAATATAAATAAAATTAGCTCTCACGTTACTATATCCATACTGGGGTGGTCAGAGGCCTATTGTTAGACGTTTGAGCCTACATTTCAAGATCATTCGTTTCTCAAGTATGGCCATAATAATTTAACTTTTTAATACAGACATTAGTCTTGTCGAGACACAGGAAACACCCTACTCCGTAAGAATATTTTGTACTCCTAGCTTGTATGCTGTTATGATACAGTATATCGCTGGATTTCTAGGAAAATAAATCATAGTTCATGGCTGTAGAAAAGTTTGCTAAATGTTTCGAAGCTACATTTAAATTTTAATAGTTGATAACAAATTGAAAATTATGATTCCTAAGTAATCTATCGAAAGTTGAATGGTTGAGAATTTAATCGCTTCAATTTTATTTTACAACCGTATCCATATAAAATAATTATATCTATTATACAAACTATGCAATGCGTATTTAGCAAATCTGAAAAATTTATAATTTAGTTCACATAAGAATACCATCCAGGAATAGTATGTATTTGAGGGAACATCATATTTTTAAACATTAAGATATGATATCTACCTTTTAGTATGTGTACATGTTCAGTTACATTAACTCTATAAAAATAACTAGAAAATTAGAATAAAGTATGGGTATGTACATGTTCTTGTATTTAAAAACAGATAAAAAATAGTAAATTACTTAAATCTTTATTTTATTTTTATTAAACGAGCGTAATTTAAACACGTAAGTAATATTGTACTTATTTATAAGTGTATTGGATACTTATGTAATAGGTCTGGGTCTATGTCTGGTCTGTAAGAACCTGCCACCCCCTTTCTTTCCGTAGATATCGTAAGAGACGCCAAGCGAAAAGCTTTGAAAATCGCAAGGGCTTCCGACAGATGGCGGGATAACCATCTCTAATAAATCACAGATCACAATTAATTATTAGGGGGACTATTTACAGACTGGTAAGGAAAGACTATATACCTTTTGTATACGAGTAGATAGCAGATACACGATTTAAAAAAAAACAACATAGAATTACTTGAATTATCTTTAGTAGTAATTTATATTAAATCCATTCGCTGTGTTTCGGTACTCAGTTCAAACAAGTGTATGGAAAAGTCCTACAATATTAAGTCCAAACAAACAAGTGTATGGAAAAGTCCTACAATATTAAGTCCAAACAGCTTATACGAGCTTTTGAATATTAGAATGTATAAATTTAAAATGTAATAATTCATCTTGACGGTTGTTAACTATAAAATTGTCAAGATTACCTACTATTCTAAATTGAAAATTATCGTTTGAAAATAAAAGTGATTTTAAGTCATGGAACATCGATTGTATAATCGACATTCCATCATTATGCACGAAGTCAATAAAATTATCACGCATCCAGTGGCCTCTAAGAAGCAGTGTGAAAACAAACAAAAGCGCACTGGAGTTGAATGCTAAGAGGCAGCGCGGGCGGCGCCGGGGCACGTGCCTTGTCTGATATCCGTCGAAATATTTATTTTTATTGACACATTACGGTTCGGTTTCGTTGCGTTGGCGACTGACAAACGATCCACGGAGTTGGCGACGATGAGTGAGTGGGAAGTTTGTTTTTGATTTTCAAACTGGAAGGTATACCGAAATACGGGGGTCTTTCAAGCAGCGATCGAAGATTGAGACGATTTATTCAAGTTTAGTTTAGTCTTAAATAAAAAAAAATAACGATCAAAACCAATTAACAGCTTTGATTGTTGAGAAGCGGGTTGCTCGCCCTCAATTTAATAGTCACCTAAACCATATTATACCTAATACTTATAAGTACTCACGCCTATCATCTATAAGGAGTGATTACGTATTTAGCGCGACGAAGCTAAATAGCCTTTTGCAACTCACTTTTCGCTTTTTCAGAGCATCGTTACCGGATTTTAAAAAACTTTTTTTCAGTGTTTAACACATATAGCTTTATCTTTATGCATATTTTTTTTCTTCCTCGGCCTATTTAATTCCGCTGTTGAACATAAGCCTTTCCAAGAAAGCTCCTGCAAAAGCCGGCATGCATTTCTTGAAAGATTTTCCCAAGCTCAGCACGCTCAACAAGGGCGTTGGTGTACAGTTTTCTAAATATCTAGGAAATCATCTCACTAGTGGTTAATTTAATTATTTGTTCGAACCTGTGTATAATCAATGTAAGCAATCAGTGAAATAAGTTATAATTAAAGGAGTGAGTGCAGGCAATAAATCGCCAGGTCAATAGGATAATTGTTGTAACAAAGGAACAAATCATTCCTTTATTGCGTTATCGTTCATAAATCATTATGACGTTATCTCAAGAGAATGAAACCAGACTACTCTTTAGAAAATACCTATTAGTAATCAGTTTATTCCATCCAGCGAGATTGACAATTTTTTTTTTCAAATGCGTAAATAGCAATTGCGTGAGACACTGTCACTGTCGACATTGATTCATGACTATCGTGTATGTTGTGTCGTAGTCTATGGTGACACAGCTTTATATATGGCTTAATTACTGAAATGTAATCCCTTACGACCAGCCTTTTTGATGACTTTTGTCCCTTATAACCTGTATAATTTTAGTACTCTTGAGGCGTAAATCTGAAATTTGAGGAGCTGTAAATATTTTTTTGAATGTTTAGGCATTTACAGGAATAATTACGTAGTTAATAAAATATAAATGAAAAAAAATATGGTAGTATTGGTTAGGTTTAAAGACGTAACTAAATGAAAATACTACTGTTAATATACGTTATAACTAATATAGTTAATAACGCCAACTACAATGGATTTTCTCATTAGCTACGAAATTGTTTGTAATAAATAAAAGGATATATATATATATATATATATATATAAATACATATTTATGAAGAGTAATGTCATGACTAACGGATTGGTCGTCGCAAAGCCTAAACTACTGAGCCTAGAAACATTAAATTTGGAAAGTAGGTTCCTTTTGTAATCTAAACACCCAGTAACTTTCTTTGATTGATCCAGTCATTCTCGAAACAAGTTACAAATATCTATATTCGCGCATAACAAATCCGCGCGGCAATAGGGCGTAATAAAATATATATATATATATACCTCATCTTAACCTTTCCTAAACCTAAATAATAAAAATGATTTAAAGATTTATTAGACAATGATTGATTATTTCTTATATCCTTCTCAAATAATCAAGCGAAAAATTTAAAAGTGCCGTAAATATGTTTTAGTCCAAGAGTCTCAAGAATTTCTATGAAACTCATTTAACCACGCAATATCAATCTGCGGAGGCTTGATACCGTAGTTCGCGTACCGCAAGTTAGCGTGTTATGTTCTCTTAATTGCGGATTGATAAATTCCATTACTTCTCAAATATCTTCTCTACACCACTTTTATGCAGAAGATTTCCTGATATACGAGTACGTAAACAAAATTTCTGTGAAGGTTTATTTATAACTCTTTAAAATTCCGGTCAATATTACAACTGTCAGCAAAGTCAATGACAGGTCATAACACTGAGCAAATACAATTATAGTGGAAATGGGTAAAACACGTTCAACTTTACCATATGCAGCGAACATTTTAGACTACACTCAATTCAGGAGTCATAGAGAGGAATTTATCAGGATACTCAAAAGTTTGATGATTTTACTAATTTAAATCAACTTTTATCGAATAAAGTCTGATTTCAAGATACTCGAACTCCCAATAATTATAGCCAACATTTGGGGTGAAAGGAAGCATATAGCATCTCTTTCTTCAAATGCCAGCCTTACCTGCACCGCTTGTCCAACGCGCTGTGTATGGGTAAATGTTCAAGAAATGTTCATGGCGCTTTCTTGAAGAGGCCTTTGTTCTGCAGTGGGCTTAATATCATTACTGTTTAATATTACATGTAGGTAGTCGTAAGATTCGTAAAAAACAGATTGTGCTACTTAATTCCTTATTTTATGACATACGTGTTACTTATTAGCAAAGTCTATTCTGTTAAGGCCTATTTCTACGTGAAAACGTGTTTACAGACAAATTTTGCATGGTATCAACATTAGAATTATATGTAGTGAATTAAAAACTGAATACAAAAAGCCCGAAATTTGAATTTAGTCCCTAATGAAAATTAATATTTCCATCAACGATATATAATATCGCTGAATGTTTTTTTTTCCACTGCTGTCATCTCGACGAGAGATCTTATAAGAAATGGAGACTTGTAATCTGAAATGTACGTCAGAAACCAACGGCGGATAACAAAAATGTGAAGTTTTTTGTTGAAGTAATATACAAAAAAATATTTAATCACAAAACTATTACTAAAAGCTAAAGGCTAATCATTTACTGTATATTACTTTCTATGAGTATGAAACTTTTTATCTTGTCTAGGAGATATATCTCAATCTATGCTATTTCTAAGGGCAGAAAGCATTTTGCTAATACCTATTAGAAATCACCATATGGCCGACATCAATATATACTTTAATAATATTTGCATCGTTATTGGGATCGATAGATAGCTAGACTAAATACAATATAGATCTTTACAAATATAAGCTCTTATGACCGTTTTACCAGAGCTTATTTGGAGTTGGAACAATGCAACGGCTGGTTGGAACCTATCACCGTCTTAGTATTTAAGTCATCGATAGAAATCGTACATAAGTTTTGAAAAACACATTGGTACGTGTTCTGCGCATAGGGAACTGAATTTAGGTCTCCTGATCCAAAGGCAGATCTCAACTCAACAACTCGAGTATCATGACTATTGGTTAACAATTAAAGTGTCTTAACGAAGGCAGCAAATATAAAAACTTTGCTCTTCCCTGTTCCCCTTATATCCCATTCTTCGACTCAATATAAAAGCTTACGATCTTGTTGAATTATGACGCTTCATGAAGGGAAGCATCGTGAGGGAACCTGCATATCTGAGAAATAAAATATTTTTTCAAGGTCATGGGAAGTCTCTTCACTCTTAGACCAGGAAAGACCTCTTCAACTGCTACTAAAAATTTTACATTATATCCTATTTCTCAGATTATAGACACCCATGTCGTAAGCTACATTAACATAATAACTTCTACATAACCAAATAGCGCTTCCCCCGCTTTATCAGCCCGCCAGGTCAGTTTCGCATACTGTAGTTTAACTCGCAAGTACTTCTAAAGTCTGAATTTAAAAGAAGCAAACAGAATAGAACTAGGGCAATGACACAACGAAAGATTCACCCTTACGTAATATTCCATTTAAGTTTTTGTTTTTATCCTACTTTGACTACGAAGCCCCAACTCAATAACTGATCTCTTGTTTTGACTACAACTTTCAAATTTAGACTAAATTTAATTTTAGAAGCGGTTTCCCTTCGTACCAAACGAAACATGTCAAAGAGCATGTAACCTGAGGTTGCTGACGAAATATTACATGTTAAAATATTTATTTCAATTTGCTGCTCGGTAGCGGCCAGTGCCAGTGTGTCCGTGGAAATACTCTTCGTGTATGTAACCTTTCTCCTATTGAGTGTAAGGGCGTGTCTACATGACATGATAAAAATTGTCTCAACGTCGAATCGCATAGACTATGTAATCAAAGGTTAATAAACTAATCAGTAAAATACATAGTACCTAGTAAGAAAACAGAGGTTATTCAGTGGCATTTTCTAATAACGTTTCAATAAATTATTCGTATTCATTTTAAAATAAACCGATTGGATTTGGCTTTGTATTCGCTTACCAGCCTATCAATAGCCCACTGCAGGACATAGGCCTCTCCCATAAGGATAATTTGCCATAATCGCTATGCTGGCAAATGTATTGGCGATCGCTGCACCAGACACCTTGCTCCTTAGACGCTACTCGCCATCAGTCTGCTTAACTGTGGACTGGTATTTTTCGAGATGGTTATCCCGCGATCAGTTCCGCCATAGCGCTTTTCAATAAGGCTTTTCCCTTAGTCGCGTCTTGAAACACCCCCCGGAAGAAGGGGGGGGGGGAGAGGGAAGGGGGCAGATTCATACGCCGATATTACACGGCCATTCGAGGTTATTTATGAATAATAATATATTTGAAATTATATATTTATTATTATTCTTAGACATGCGGACTTCCTCTCGACCTCACCTCCGCACGCGGCAAATACAGCGCATACAATTACAAATGACAGTTGCAGTGGCTTTTGTTTTCCAAACACACTGAAACGATTCTTATAGGGTTTCCATTATTGATTAGCTTTATTTTTAGTGCTAGTTATAACTTGAAGTAGAGGTAATAAAGGTAAAATAATAATGTTGTCGATATTCGAAATTCAAACATATGTAACAATTTAATTGATTATCACAATAAACAATTAAAAATGCGTGTTGTGACAAAACCTTTATTTCAGTCTCCGATCTTTCGGGCTCTGCGTAGAATGGTTTTCGTTGTGCGTGGGTAAAATTAGCCGCCGACGGGCGCGAAGCGATGCACGTGATTCGGAATTTAAATTGCCCAATCAATTTTTAATTTTGTTGCAGTTGTGCCTGGGGCTTCAACCTGCCTCGCTCATTTTACAAAATTCTAATAAGCAGCTAAGTAAACGTTCGCGTAAAAATTGTTACCTTGCTACGCCGACAAGTAAAATAATCATAAAAAAAAACGAACAGAGATTGGGTATCCTGCATAAATAGAAAATTCAATTTCGGTTATGAACTAAAGTATAATTATTTAATGAAAATCTGTTGGAGCTTTGTAGTGTTACATTAACTTCATTACCGTCCATAAATAGATTGTGGGATATTACTATAATTTCTTTCATCGAATGCTAAAAAGTTGACTTCTAAAAGTGTCGAAACTCTATATAGGTGCTATCTGAATATCTCTATATGAATGTTGTATTTTTCACGTTAAGTAGTCGAAACTAGAATTATGACTACGTTTCATTGTTAAATAAAATACAAAAAATATACCTATATAAAATTTTGCTTCAGTCCGTCGTACAAAATAATGGAATAGGTAAAGACTATAAATTTCCTAACTGGTAGAGTAAAAGATAGTAAAATAAATGGAGTCAAGAAAATAAATATTTGGATAAATAGAGACAAAAGCGGGGGTACCTGAGATATCTATCTGTGTACGAATTGATTTATTAAAATTTATAGGTACGATTGATTTATTACCTAAACATGATGCGAGGAATTTAACATAACAATCAATTTAGTTAAAAAATATAACTTCATACTATACCTACACCAATTTTTTAAAATTGTTTCTCCACTGGTGAGGCATAGGCTTTATAACACGTTTAATTATTATATTTAATTTCGGTAGGTAAATAGAGATATAATGATCCCTTACATACCTACATAAAACAACCGGACCAATTATTGCCTATACTGGAGAGAATGAAATCCTTCAAATGCCTGACAATTTTTTTGTTTTATGACTATAAACAATCAGTAAGTATGCTTTTCTGAATAATAAAAGCATTAATCAACGACAAAATAGATGTGAAAGATTTACGTATGAAATGACAATTCTAGTTGTTTTAGGCGTGTCCTTTCGTTGTTCTGGAAAAACGCAGCTACACATGATATATTTTAATTTTTACACTAAACCTCTATATCCTGCCCGGTTTAGGGCAGGATATAGAGACAGTAGTAGGCAATACTTTGACCGACTACTCAGTCACACACTGACACGTTATGTACAAAAGCGGCAATAAACTATAAGTCCGTCCAGGTAATAATTGGTTAAACAAATGGATTTAACCCTTCACGCGTACCTACATTGTTCACTTAGATACCTTTGAAGTTCAATCAATCTTATCTGGACTTGAGACACGAGAAGGAGGTGAAAAATCTATGTAGGTACCTAATCAATTTGTTTTAGCTTTAGGTAGTATGATAAGAATAATAATGACTGGGGCCTAAAATAACACTTTTTTAATATTATTGTCACAATTGATGTTTATTACTTATTACCTAGGTAGGCTAGTATATAAATTGTGAGTAGGCATCTTAAGATCAATTATTGTACAGAAAATCGAAGAAGTTATATTTAGAAAAGATTTTTGATGTCATAATATATGATAGTTTAAGTATTATAAAAACATAAAATAAGTATATGATATAGAAAAACACTTTTCTATTCAGTATCTATTATTCTCACTTACATCTCATTTTTTACCATAGGAGTGATAGGGATAGCTATACATCTATCGAAGTTCAACTGTAATGGCGGACATATAAACACAACATTGTTCAATCATAATGGTTTAATTGCAAGTTTTTACCAAATCTCAGGACAATTAACACTTATTTATAATCCCACGGTTATCCTTCACATAATTCTTGTATAATATTACTGATAATACAGAAAATATCACATTAAAAAGTAGCACAATCACAGTTGCCGTTCGTCACTAAAGGCATCGGTCGCCATATCCAAATCCTGTCATTCCAGGGCCGCATTCAACAAAGTGCCTTAATTTAATAAACCATCTTTTAGTAGATATATCTAGAAAGTAATAAGTAATTACAAATGTATAAAAAAAAAAAAAGATTTATCAATTGCATCAAATTAAATTTCTTGCGAAATTAATATGAATTGATAACTACTAAAATAAATAAAATTTATTTAATTTTTGAAGTGCCATTTTAATTGAAGAAAATCTCAATTAAATAATGATATTTTACAATGTTTTCTAAATTCTAAATGTTATACAAGTTGGTGTTTGTTGGTGTTGGTTTTTATAAGCATACTTAATCACTAATAAGCTTAATTTTATTTAATAGTTTATAAATATATTCGGCATATACTAATTTACCGAAATTATTTACATAATGATGAACAATAATTTGATCCTAGAATATTAATTATATAATTACTGTCCATAAAGTTTTATCTTTAAATGTCCGTATACATTATAAACCATCGTTGTTTCCCTATTAACTTTTTTGGTTTTTGCATTTACTGTTTAAAGATCTAATTTCCTAACGTCATAATAAAATGAATGTAATACCGAATACATTCCTGATCGTGCACGCTCCGCCCATTACAAGCAACAAAAGTTGGCGCGCGTTCCTTCAAAACATCTCGTTTGGAGGCCATTTTGACGATCGCGCGAGAAAGAGATAACTTTACAAAGAATGCATGTGCGTAAGAGGGACATATATGCAAAGTTAGTCTAGTTTTAATGTGGTTAGAAATGCGTGGGGATTATGTTTCGTATAAGTGTGCAATAGCAGATGAGATACCAATTCCAAGCAGGAATCAGTAAGGTGGTTAGTTCGGGTTTAGCTCTCCGGTTGTATTTATTAATAAATAAATAGTTTGAACCTTAAAATCTTATTTTACAGGTGTAGATATTTTTATTGGACATAACTATCTACCTTTTTTTATAAAGAGGCCAATTGTAACTAGCAAGGAAGCAAATTGGAATGTAAGAAAAATAAAATTCCGTTGGCTATACGGAACAGCCGTAGGTATTTTAAATTAAAATTTTATGTGTTAAAGCTTCCGTTTCAGTAGATATTCTTACTAAATGTGTAGATTAGACAATAAACGACCTAATAAGTAGGTAAGTACCTAATTTCGTATTAAAAAAGTTAGGTAGGTAGATGCCTTTTTATTAAAGTGGGTACCTAAAAACCTAAATATTCGTTTCAAAAATGTAAATATTCTTTTAGCTAATACTGGTGCCACAAGCACAATTTAGAATACGCAAAACCTATTATAGGTAACGAAAATTAGATAGTGAAGAAAAATTTATTGAATGCCAATATTGTGATAGTAGAATGGATAATACAGATAATTACGTTCCAATATTCGAGACTTAGACATGAACCCACAATAATAATTTTTAAGGATACAATATGCAAACAATAGCTCAAAACAGTGGACAAAAGTTAAATTGGATAAGTCCCGACAAAAACTACCGTCAGAATAACCCCAAAATCCACACCCCTTTACGATATTCCCATTCATTGGAACGTACGACGCGCCTTAAAACCAGGGCCGCTATTAAGTGACGTCAACTAACTGCTGTGACGTCGTAACTCCATCGATCACCGTTAGATGGCGCTAAAGAAAACACCACCTCAACGAGCTCGTAAAAATAAATTTTATTGTTATGACGAAAATAAAACGCTTGTCATCAATTTAAACATCATTTTACTGGGTAATAAGATTTATTTTATGATTAACAAGTGTCTTGATGAATTTATATCGCTGAATCATGAATAAAGTAATAAATTTCTCTCTTACAGTTGTGTTATCGCGTTTCTATCGACTTTTAATACCTCGTTCTAATAATATTTTAATATGTAAAGCGATAATGTGGCCATAAAAGTGAATCATTTTGTATAAAAGACGGATTGTTCAGATTACTCAATAATTTAAATAAGTATTTTTTCAAAATGCTTTCAATTTTTATACATTACATGTGTATGTTATTTTCCTGTGTTTGCGTATTACAAGTAGTTTATTTTATTTTTAAAAGGTTGAATAGAATTATCTATTTCTATAAATAACAGGCTTATGTTAACATATATTTCGAGTTCATTACTCCGTAAAACTTCTTCGTTTGTGTTCTAAGTCATTTAGAGGATGTTTCGCTAGATGGCAGGGTTTCTGTATTTTTGTAGGTGGATGTTAAGCTTTGATGATTTAAACTATACAATTAAAATCTTCATCATATAAAAATAATAAAAAGTCCTTTTTACTATAATGTATTTAAAAAAAAACAAAATAACTGTTTATCCGAAACGAACATAGATGGAGCCACTACAGCGTGACTGAAAGTAAATAAAATCATTCTCAAATGATTAAAGACGATTCCTGTATTAGGTTATATAGTTAATAAAACAACCATAGACGGCCATCCCAAATAAGAAAGGGTAAATAGGATCAAAACTACTGTCTAATAAGAAACTTATTAGTAACACTACTGTTAGTTAACACGTAGGTTATCACACCTAGATCCTTTTTATGGTTCAGTACAGAGATCTATTACTAAGCCTACGCTGTCTGTTCTACCTACGTCCATCCATCCGTCAATCCGTTCGCCCGTCTGACAAATAATAAAAACACGCCAAGAGTCGGACTAGCGTTAAGGTTCCCAAATTGAATGAAAGAAAACACAATTATTGTGTGGTAGTAGGGAACCCTCGATACTCAAGTCCAACCAGCCCTTGACCAGTTTTAAGTTTGCATTAACATTTTTTTATTATTTATTTCTTTGAAGGAATTTCTCCAGTGTCGCGGAGGCTGTTGTGTAAAGGTACAAACGTATAAAAACAAAATGCTAATATAAAAATAATAAATAAAATACTAATTGCACATGGACAAACACCTAGACCCGAAAATAGTTTTTACTCCCAATCATTTGTAGTTTATACAAATACTTGGCCCGTGCGGGAATTGAGCTTGCCGCACGCAGCGTCGCAGCTATACATTTGCCACTGCGCAACCAAGTTAACGTTAACTATTGCTATACAAATCAACCTAATAAGATAGTTCTACGATATTGTATCTACCTCGTGTTCGACGATCAGCGCCAAGAAATCAGATTTATATTAATTAAAGTTGGAAGTTTGAAGTTTCCAATCATTACAGTATTTTTTTTTTTAAATTGACATTTTAATTTCTTAAAATTATCCAACAAGTAATTTAATTACAAAAATGCATATCGCATCTTCCTTTTCCAGATGGGAATGCAACTACATATTTATAATTAAAACTTAAATTCATTTTATGTACGGAGAAGACTTTTCTAATTTAGACCTCGCACGGCGCCAACCTGTATTTTTTAAATATTTGTTACGGAATTTCGCACCCGAAGCGTAATGTGTTTCATCCACATGAAGGTAGGTATTTGACCCTATCAAATAAAGCTTACGATAACCCATCCTGCAGGTGACCGAACTGGATGAGTCTGGGGAACGAGATCTTAGAAAGATTGCTATCAGATAAGTCAGTCTTCGTTTTCACTATGACGGAGCGTCGATTTAAACAACGTAAATTAAAGCTTTGATCATAACAGTCGATTATTAACGCGTTGATTGATACCAACCACACAACCGGCCATAAAACTCGCGGCGCTCGATAAAAAGGAAAATTGCCGTCATAAACGCTTTGGAATAGACCGAGCGTAGACATCTAGACGTCGGACCGCGTCCTTACGCGATAAAGACATAAACAATCAACTCCTTTATCTCTATTAAGCGGGTGATACTTTAAACAAGTCAATAATGGTTCAATAAACGTCTAAAGAGCGGGATAATAACGAACCGCGCGTCGGTCGCTCGTAAAGTTTCGAATTTATAACTGAGGTTTAGCCCCGGCGGCGTATACGAAATAATCGGTGCGGTGTTTACTGTGAGCTCTACAAACGGCGCAATCCACGTGACTTTTACGAGCACTCAAGTGGTAGTAAAAATCGTGTTTACGACGCGTGCCCTGCGCCGGCGCCGCGCCATCTGTCGCCTGCATGCGAATGAGCAGCACCGCTTTGATATGCTTTTTTCGTTCACATTAGATCGCTAATCGGATTGCTAAAATGATTATGATAAGTATCAATAAAAATAAACATAAACATGCTTTTCGGTGTTAAGGCTGACTTTAAATAGTCGTTTTACACGCCGATATACCACGGTATAGTGCATTCATTTTATACAATTTCAGAGTTACCAGTTCCAGCGTTTTTTTATTCTCTGATTCATCTTCGAATTACGTCAGTGAAACACGTGTCTTGAGTTCAAATACAACCGAAGACGTTATTATTTTTCAACTATTGGGGAGGGGCAGGAGTTCTCCGTGGGTTAAATCCTTCCTATGACCTCATTACATAGATTATAACATAAGCTCTCACGACCTTCCCCTAACCAGAACCAACAACCACACGGCTATCGTGTAGGTATTAGGTTATTCGATAAGGATGGTAGTCTAAAAGAATAAGCATCCGTTAGGAAAAAAAAATAAGCTGTAAATAATAATGTTTTTGTTGAAACAAAATAAAAGAAAAATGTATACAACATGAAGTCGAGCATTTTGTTTTTCTGAGATGAGAGAGGACGTCATTAATGATAATGAAGATAATGATGCTCCCACCTAATAAATTAAGAAAATCGTTTTTCCCAATATTGCTTATCAGATTCTGTTGTGGCTATCCCATGGCCAATTCTGCGTCGTGATTCATAAGTTCTTTAGGCACTTGAGTTCTTCTGCGGATACTATTTTAGTGATTGCGAATATGTTACATATTATGTTACAATATTATAACCTCAAAACAATTTAAGACCGCTATATATATTTTTACCAATCTACAAAATGCACTCATTGCTGACCCTTTGAAACACGCACACCAGTGATTCCTCTTGGGGTGTTTGTAAACAGCATAAAACGTTAGTTGTCCTACACACAGGTTGTCTCCATACGAGACACACATAGGATGAATGTCGTTGAATAAAGGTGGCTCAAGGCCTAGTAGATAGTGGTGAACTTAGGGAGAGGACTGATTCATTCATGTGTCATCGTCTACAACATCCAATCTCAGGGAATTTTCGACCTGGAAACGAATTGCAGTACCGGCGCAAGATGCAGAAAAAGGCAAAGGAAAGGATTAGTTAAAATGCTGGGTCAGGAAACGGATAAAATTAGGGAATGATAAAGAGGTACAGGTTTACCACTGACTCATTCTAAGAATTCAAAAGTTTATACCATTATTTTAGTGATAAGCACACTAATGTAAAATAAATGTTATTAAAATTTCGTGTCTACGTATCATCATCAACATTATTTCAGGTTGTGTTGTTACCACCAAAGAGATACTCAAATCATGTTTCGTGTCTGTTCTTAAACATAGGTTTTACTTAAAAGTGTAAGTTGTCGTGTGGTCCTTATGGCGAGGTCTATGTCCTGCAGTGTTCTATTTACAGGCTATTAATGTAAAGAAGGTTCTAAGGTCGGTTTTTCTTCAAATGCTAACCTCACCAACACGAGGAAAACGAGGCTCTGGTGATCGATCTCAGACAGAAAATCGATTTTAATTTACCAAACACATCCCACAGGCTAGTGAATGATACAGTCATTAGCGAAGGCGCTGGCATTGGACTCAACATTCCGGCATTAAATATTTTTGTCCATACTCACTACTGATTCTATGTATATCCATTCTATGAACCATTAAATATAAAATCTATGTCTAGCCGAGGACTTTAAGGTAGTGAAGATTATATTTTATTGACGTTACGTCGTCAGCTATTATATCATTCAATGAAGGAAGAGATTTTACTCAATTGAGATTGATAATCCAGATGCGTTGTAACGCATAAGAAAAAAGGTGGAATGTCTCGTTACCTGTAAAAGGTTTCAGATCTCAATACTTACCATCCAAAACGCAGTCTCACAGTGACTAAATGTCAACTGAATATCAACTGTTCGGAATGGTCCCAGCCGCTAAGTTCCACCATTGTACATCGCGACAGAATACTAAGAACCACTAATACCATCTACACGGTTGGTAATCCTTCATAGTGCGTTTCTCTCGAAATTTCTACGCACTCTCACTACGCACTTCAACTTTGTGGAATCAGCTGTCGCCAGCGGTATTTCCGAATTGTTTTGTTTTCTTTCCCCCCTGTAAAAAATAAGTATATTCTAACATTACGTTTCGTTTGGAAAGTTACGAAAATCGGAGATTCTCTCTCTCTTAACATACACAAAGACATGCTGTTCTCACGGGTGAAATGCACTTATACCTTAATTTTATCTATCATAGACAGGTGCGAGTGTCTATAGTCTACAATGAACACTTCATTTCAAGCTAATTATGTTTTCTATCTTAAACGTTACAAAGGCAACTAACTTACTAGTTCTAATTGGATTCTAATAGGACAAGTCTTAACTTAAAGAAAAGAATGTATTTGTACCTTCCATTTTTTTTTCTTTCAATAAGAAATGCAGGTTAATGCACATTATGACTTTACAAAGTAAATATCGGATGTTTACTTCATTTTTAGAATAAGAGAGGCGAACATTTCTTTACGTGTGCCTTTTGTTTTCCGAATGTATTCTTTGAAACCTTGGCATCGATTGTCAATACTTTGCTGAGGGATGGAATTTGGAGAGTTTCTTTTTAGTTTATTTTCCATTAATTGGTCTCTTCTTTATTATGTAGCACTTTAATACAGGTGAACCTTTGGCAGTCAATAAATCTTATCAGCCTATTTAAGTTTTGCTAGCAGGCTTTATCTTAAAAGGGTTGCACCACACTGGAAAGACAGGTTAGTTGGGATAGAATCAGAAGCCAATACAATATACGTTACTCCCCTATGTTACTCAGTAGTCTATGTGATTCGGGTTTGCAAATTCGGGTGGATTAGGGATCTCTGTTCAATGGGATAAAACTTTAACCTATGTCCCTATGCAAATAATGTGTATAGATGCTCGTAAATAAAATTTATCTTCATATTTATCCACTGTGTGTACAATGGGATAGCTATATTCAGTTCGTAAATAATTACTTACAAAATTTATATCGTTTTTTAATAAAAGCTTTAGTACATCTGGTTTACACGAAGTACCGTACAGGTATGTAACTAGATGTACAGTTTCTTGAACCTAAGATTCTAATTATTACTGATTCAAATTCTTCTTTTATTCAAAAAGACGCATTTTATTCAAATTTACTGTTAATTTATTTATTTCAGTAACTTGTCACTTTTAAACTATATGGTTTATCCATATTTTAGTCAAGAGGTTTTAAAAAGGAATTTTGAACGATAAGTTCATTAAACATTCAAAGTATGTAACGGGAATGTTCGAGTAGATATACTGCGTTCGATACAACGAATGTCTCTATTGTATTTTAATCTCTAAATCATTACTAAGTTCAGAGGTAGTCCCTATCTGTACATATCTAGCATACAATATTTTATTACAGAATATTTATTAACTAAAAGTTAACGTGTTTATTTCCAATGGTAAAACACTTACCACAGTGTGTTTCAAAGCGCTTAAATCAGCATACTAGAATGCGAACTTTTGTCCCATAAATTCACATTCATTAAATCTCCAATCATGACCTATGTGGCCGAGATATGATCTCCTACTTTCAGCCACATGAATTAAACCTGATAGCGTTGGAGTGGACTACATAGGTACTTATAGCGTATCTCTGATGAGCTCTCTTCATATGAAGGGCAATGCTACTGTAATTGCACCAGAAACATTGAACAGTATCAAAGGAAATAGAGTTATTTATATATCAATAAGCAGAATAAGCGATAGTTGCGATCAAACCCATAATTTTAGGAGAAATTTATAATTTGAAAATATATTGCGTTTAGTTTTTCTAAAACTCGTAAATAATTGTTTCATTGAAATGTGTAGTGTTCGGGTAACTATAATAAATCATTACCTACTTAGTAGTAGCTTAAACTACATAGTCTAGCGGAATGCGATGATAACCGAGAATATAGCTAAATTATTTTTCTTGTGTTTAATTTAAAGAATTCGATACAATCACGAAAGTGTAAAGAGGAGAGTCTATCAGGGACCCTAAACTATAATGAAAACTAATTGTTTTGGCCGCTTATGATTTCTAAAGAAAAAAATCTGTTAGGTGATCTGTCGGTTGTGTACAAATTAATATTAAAGAATAAGGCGGAGAATTGCGAATAATTTACTTTAAAATAGTAAATAAAATAAAATGGTAAAATACTAAAGTGCACGCATAGATACTCGTACGTCCAAAAAAAGAAGCGCCTGTGAAGCGTGTAATCGGGATTTCAAAACTTTCTCTACAAATGTATGCAGAGCAGATGTGGAGAAAAAAAGGCGGATATGTTAGTTATGGGTTTTTATTTAATTATTAATGGATTAAAATAGCAATATTTAAGTGTTCCATAGAATATTATTACTTACAATAATCTGTATCATAAAGTTTTTCAAGAGATATCGTGCTCACACACGTAAAGACCAACTGACGTCCAAGAATAATTTTGTTTAATAACTAGTCAATATAAATGACCTTATAACTATATCAGAATTGTTCATAGGCATGTTCTCTTGCCGTTTGTATACTTTTTTTTACTATTTAAGAGCAATACAAAGTTTGTGACAATAATTTGAGTGTTGAAAGTATGCAATAGAGATCTGAAAAGAATATTTTAAAGTTATAACACATGCATGATTACTCAATACAAAAGTTAAATGAATTGATTCCTGTGTTTACATACATGTCTAGCTTTGTTTAAACTCAAAACAGTCTTATACTTCCCGTCGTGCTGTGGCTATTGTCGTATACTCAGTTTTCCTGTAAGTGATTGCCACTCGAAATTTTTTCTCATATAGTTATCAGTTCTGCAATCAATGTAGCTAACCCATTGACACTTCAGCTTATTGATCCTCGAGGATACAACTTCGATATTGATTTCAAATGTGCGTTTGCTTTAGATATTTATCTCTTTCGACTAACTAATACTAATACCTACTGTTATAATTATTATAAAAAAACATAATATTATTTGAATTGATAAACTAAGTGTAATTTTTCACGTATATGAAACTTTCCTCACTTGGTCGCCTCTCGCTCTGCCTCTATTTAATAAAGCCAGATAAACAATTTTGAATAGAAAAAGTACAGATAAGTCTTTACATACACTTAGCATGTGACGTTGACTTGATTACTTACTCTGTAATATTACTTACCTTGAACAAAAACAACAACAAATATGAAGACTCTTTCGCGTTGTTAAAAGAGGAAAATATTATCACGTGGCTCGAAAAGATGGCGAAATTATCTTGTCATGTAATATGTGCCAATTCTGAATTAAATTCTTCAAACTTTGCCGATGGTAAGCAGCATTGTCTAAGAGATAAGGTTCGATAGGTAGTACTGCTTTCATTAAGCCGTCTGTAAAGGTTACGATTAAGGGAACACAATTAATTTCTGTGAGACTAGTAATAATGCTAATGATGACTTAACTTAACAAGTGTCTTTTTATTACAAAATTGTAAAGGAAAGCACAGAAAATGTATAATTATATTATAAACTGTTAAAACAATTAAGTAAAAGGAAACATTTCTCTTTTTGGTTTTTTAGAAAACAATCTTAATACCATTTCGCAACTTTTTTTTAGTTATCAACGTTCTGCAAGCATTAAATTCATAATTAGGTGGAGACGAACACAATTATTATAATAATTTTAAAAAACAATGGAATCCTGGTTGCAGAGGCACTTCTATGGCTCTAAATTGGCCGATTATGGTATGGACAGCGAAAAAAAAAATCTATGTGGCGCATCCCGCCCCTTTTATCGTCGTGTATTTGTTTAAAGAGGTGTCTGCAATAAAAATGTGAGCGTGTCTCTGTAGCAGGAGCCATTCATTCGTTTGATGACTTCATTTGGACGCGCGAACTGAGTGCTCTTGCGATAATGCGCCATTGTTTACCCTTCAATAGTGCGCTTCAAACTGCACGCGCCTTACTGCGCTAGAAAGAAGTAGCTATATATCGCTAAACTCCGACTCTATCACACGCGTTACCCAAATAACAGCCGTCTCGCTCGCGTACGACAGTTTTAAGTAAGAGCGAAAGTGACGGCGCTATCAGTCGTAAAAACAGGTAGTAGAAGAAATAATAATCATCTTTACGACTTCTCACTCTATTCAGCACCTTGTTACGATACTGCGCTCATTGTGGCCCGGTTGAAGAGCGGTTGTAAAATCTTTTCTTTACTCGCCCGTTTCACTAATTGTACATTTATGAGTTTACGACTTTTGCGGCTTAACTTTACTGTATGTCATTATTGAGCTTTGTCGGTGACTTTTTTTAGTTATTGCGTACGACATTATGCTCTGTCGATTAGCTACTTGACTCTTATTTACGACTAATTATTAGTCATAAATGAATTTAATTTATTTTTTTACTTTGTAATGAAAGTTTTAAAGTAATCTAAGTCACTAAGACATGTTGAGATTATTTTAATAGCATACCACGTGTTTGATCAGTGATAAGAAATGGCAAAGAGAGCGTCACTGATAATATTTATAGTGATTAGCGAAAAGGGGACGGAACAATGGTCGGTGTAGCGATGGCAGGCGGCGCGCGGGGCGGCGCGCGTGTTGCTCAGAGTCTCAGTAGACTGCGTGAGCCGAGACGCGCCGGTCGCTCTCGCCACTGACCCGACACTCGCGACACCAAACTTCACTCGCAACTCTCGATCACACACAACCCTGACCGCCCGCAACCGACACAACTCGTAAAACCCGGCACGCGCTCTCCACGCCTAAAACATAAACACCCAACACGTCTTTATCACCGACTAAGTCCATTATGACGCTCAAGTGACGTTTTATAGGCAATAAAATTAATAGTAATATTCGAGTTAATACGGCGCGCGGGACCGCGATGACATAAGTGCCTAACTGAGTGACGTTTGTGCCGGTGACTGTTCAAGATGAACTCCTATTTCGAGCAGGGTGGTTTCTACGGGGCGCATGGTGTGCACCAGGGTGGCGGTGGTAGCGATCAGTATCGAGGTTTCCCGCTGGGATTAACTTACGCTCAGCCCCATGCATTACACCAGCCGCGGCCCCAGGATTCGCCTTACGATGCCTCAGTAGCGGCCGCCTGTAAGCTGTATGCAGGGGAGCAACAGTACGCTAAAGCGGATTGCTCTAAAGCTGGAGGGGAACAGCAGAACGGCTATGGTGGGAAGGAAGCATGGGGATCAGGGTTGGGAGCGTTGGTAAGACCCGCTGCTTGCACCCCAGAAGCCCGATACAGCGAGTCCTCGAGTCCAGGTCGGGCTTTGCCGTGGGGGAATCAGTGTACGTTGCCGGGAGCTGCGGCCAGCGCGCAGCCCGTCCAACATCAACCCAGCAACCACACCTTCTACCCTTGGATGGCCATTGCAGGTTAGTTACCACTAATTACTTCATTCCATATTTTAAAATATTTAAGTACAGACTCTCCATTCTGAAACTCTGAAAGTTGATCCTTGTGCCATTTGTCAGAAATACGAATTTAAAACAGTTCTATTAAAGGTCTATATCAAATAAAAACTTAAGGATCTCTGATATAAATTAATGTGTAATCGTTAATTCTTAAGGTCGCAATATTTGTCCAAATTATTTGTACTCAAATACAATAATTAATCGGTTATAAATTCTGTTACACAAAAAATACGTATCGATAAAAATCCCAAATACTATAGCTATAAAAGGCTCTAAAATGGCGCTGAAGGATCACACAGTTACGACCCTATTACATGTGTTCTCATTCATGTACAATAAGATACTAATAAGAAAATCCCGTCAGGTAGCAAATGATAATATCTCAAGTATCAATAAAACGCACATAAAATAAACGACCCTCGTTAACACCTATTAGTGCGACAGATATGAGTGCCATTTATAATTAATTGCTGCCATCAAAATAAATATGCCAGTTAAAAGAAATAATAATTTATATGATTTAAAAAATTTTAATCGATTTTAAGGGAGGAGATTACCTTATTTCTTATATTACCTTAAATTCAATGTATTGTATTTTCTTTATAACTTACTATTATATAATTTCCTCGGGTTAATAAAGTTAAATGTTTATTTTTGTAACTTGTTGGTGTTTCAATTAAGTGATGTTACTGAACATAATATCGGTTTAGTAATTTAATACCTGGGTCGTTTTTTTAAGCGATGATAAATTATGGTTAATTCTACTTTATTTTATATCTAACTACTCGATAATACTTATAAGATGTAACACTTGCACTACACTAAATATTTAAAGTGCGTGACATCATAAAGTTAATCGTAACAAAATGAATTTAAAATATTTTAAGTAATGTGTTTTTATCACCAATTGGGTTTTTCGATGATTCTTTTATCAAATTATATATATTATCAATATTTACAATATGAATTGTATAATTTATATTGTAAATATTAAATTTAAAAATAAAAATAAAATTGTAAATATAATATTTACAACGCGAATTGTAAAATTAATATTATATAGTTTGATATTGCCAGCTCTTGAAAAGCTCATCGATCAGAATTTATAGAGCTGCAGACAAATCTTGTATAGATAAATTAAAGAATGTTTATTTTATGTAACCGTAAGCTGTACATTTATTCGAAAAGAATAGAGTAGTTCTTCATAGCGTTTGCTGTTGAATAGAGGAGCCAAGCTACAACTTTTCTTACTATTTATCTAATTTAGTTTCATAAGAACCTCTTTGAAAAAAGCTTAGTCATAACAGAGCTGGACCAGAGACATAATTTAAATATCGTAATAAGTGAGTGTCGTGCGAGTTCTTAATTCCGAGATGACTTAATTTTAAATTTTGATGAAGGACCCAAAAAAAAATTATAGACATAATAAGTAGGAGGATCCGCAAAAAAGCAATGATTGTGACACCTTCGAACAAAAACCCCCCCTCATAATGTGAGGAGACTTAACCAGTTCTAGGCCAATGGAACTTTTATTTTTTTTCTACTTAGTTAATTAAGAGAAATTTTAACATTTTTATCCTTAAATGTTACTAATCTTAAAATCCTTCTTACAAGATTAATGACTTTCAGTGATGCGAAGTTTTAGCGCTCCTCGGAGGGAGCGCGCGCGCATTTCGCCCGCCCGGGTCAACGGCCCGGTCTAGTTTGGGCGTATTATTATTAACTTGAGTGCCCATACTGACCAATCGACAAACAAAACGTGTCTGTAGTTAAATCAAAAGTCTGTCGAAAGACGTAATTCGATAATATGTTTCATATTTCGTAGTTATAAAGGAATGTTTACAAGCTGACGATGAAACTGGTCAATAATTAGTATATTTGAATGAACTTAAATTTAAAATGAGCTCTCTTGCATTGTTTAGGTATTCTAATAGGAATACTGTAAGAATCAAACCCAGTTAGGAAATCGTGTCGGAATCCCAAATACAAAAAATCCGAAAATCGACCTTAGGAGGGACATCACTACCGTAATTAACACGGTGCGTGTGGTCCCGCTCCTCATAACTCATGCGACTTGATAAAATTAAGTAATGCGGTCGAAAATAAAACTAACTAAAATAAGTGGTCACTACGTCAGCCATATTTCACTTGGAGTTCACATAACGCGGCCTGCGAAAACAATACAAGGCCGTGAACGTGGGCTGTATGAGAAGTTAAGACCAGTCGAAGCTCTGCCCTCCTCGCCGTGGAGCGACACGATGACGCAGTGTTTTCGGGTTGCCCGCATTTCTTTTTTTTACTTGTCAAAATATCCGACTGATATTATAAATCTGAGTGTTTGGACATTCGTTATTCAATCACATGCAAAATTTTGCATGTGTATAAATTAGGTCTTTGAATATAATTACATGATATGATTTTTAGAGCTAGTTTAATAACTAAAGTATAGTAAAATTAGGTAAACATGAATTCCGCAAATCTGCATGGTCCAAAACTGATTGACATCATTTGGCCGACCGAGACAAGGTCCAGGCCGATCGACACCACTCCGAACCTACCTTGGAACATCCATAGATAAATTATCAATTAAATGATAAGGTATATATTTGCGTTAATTGAATTATGCTTCCGGCCTCAACCCCAGCCAAAAGCGCTAACAGCACCAACCTCAGCGAATACTTACTTCTGCATAGAGGCACGGGGGCGGTAACTTTCAAAACCCTCTCAAAATTATCAGATGATTGTGCCATGCCTGTGAGACATTTATATCCAGTTTCTTTAAATCCTTAATAATAGACTCGATTTGTATATTTGAAAAATAATACATTACATTTTGTATAATAATAAGTTTTGAGAATGTTTTTTCATACAGATATTCTATTATGATTAATTAATCATAATTAATAATTAAAATCATATTTCTTATAAATTGTCAGTCAATAGACGAGTTAATATTTTATGTTTGTCTCAAAGAATAGCTAATAAGGAAATAGTTGTTTGATGCTTTGTCAGTGGCAAAATGATAACTATTTTCCACTTATTTGATCTATGATTCACAACAGTCATTGTCGCTCATTGGTGCGCATATTTTATTTTGTTTTTTTTTCTATTTAAAAGAACTTTAAAACCAACTGTTTGATAATACTCGAATTCAATACTGAATGAAATAAAGTAGTTTATATTGTTTTTATTTTTCGTGTACATTAGATACTTGATGCAACCTTTCCTAAATTATATTACATATATGACAAGTGACTAAAAACATGAAAATTATTTTAACAAATGGAACAAAATTCTACATTTCTACAAAAAAATTGCATGATACTTTATGAGTATCTGAAATATAAATATAACTCAAAGTTTTTTGATGTTATGTATTAATATTTTAAAAACTTTAAACTTATTATGTAAACATATTTTGTCCAACCAAGAACAAAAAACATCAATTTGTAATACTTGAAATGTTAAAATATGAATAGTAGTTTCTTACCTACGTTTTTAATTGTGAATATGTGTGGGTTATTTTACCCATGTTGTTAATAGTAACCGACTTTTATTTCGCTGCTCATTATTATTCATATAACAAGACGTTTAAAAACTGTATCTCATCTGTCCTACGCCAGCATTAATTAGTAGTTTTAGGGATCCGCTTCTATTTTTATACTTTGATAATGAAAATGGAACCTGCTATTAGATATTTAAGAATTATCAGTAGACCTTGGCGTTTATAACTCCCACTGTTGGGCATAGGCCTGGGCCATGTAACTGGAGCGAACACTATATTTTGTACTGAGACAATGATTAAATGTTCTTCTTTTTATTTTTATTGTTCGCTTCGTAAGCCTTAACTTAATGTAAATAAAAAGTACATAGCTTTAATTCTCTATATTAGGCAACTCATTGATTTTTAATGATCTTTTAGGTATCGGAGGTTAATTTTTATTAATTATACATAGTCATCAAAATAATGCCTCCTTTCAGACTCGGACATACACGCTATGTCCGAGTCTGAAACATAAAAACTTTTGTTTTATTATAATTTTTGTTGTAAAACAAGTTAAATTATACCTAATGGAGATTCCCAAAATAAAATTCGTTGACTTTAGTTCTATTTTACTACACATTATATTTGCATATAATTAAGAAAATAAATTATAAATCCCTGACGTAATTTACCTAGGAATAGTATCTAGAACCAGTTCAATACTCGCTTTAGATGATGTACCATACATTTACAGGAATCTATGTCCTACTGTAAAATTTTAAAAAAGATTATTATTAACTATATTAAAGATATGTATAAACTTTTTGCTAAAAAAAATATTTTTTTATGTCAGACATCTCGCAATAACGACTGAATCGCTTTTGATGCGGTTTTCACTTTAAAGAAAACTTAAAAACTGATGCTGCTTATATCCCGTGAAAATCCGGGGATGACCAGAACGGGACAGTTACGTTTTAGTGAGTGCAGATGAGACAAAAACTAAAAAAAAATATGTTTGCTTTACACACAACTAACGTTTGATTACTGACTGTCGTAACCGAACCATGGTAGAAATCGACTAGAAGAATATAAATAGAGAATATTTCCTGTATCTGTAATTTATATTCCATATTTTTAACATCGGATCAATGCATTAATTCATCAATAAAAATATAATTTGCCTGTATAATTCCCCACAAACAAACTGGTAATTCATGACAATTGTGAGGGACTTTGTTACGGATTTCATGTGATGTTATACAATGCACGTATAAACCTAACTAACCTTAGGCCAAGAGCTGACCCTATAATTTCTAAACAGGTTCCAAAATTGGCGACCGAAATTCGCTTGCGGCAATACATTTTAAATGCTCCTTTATAAAAGAAATGAGATATTGTAATCACTACCTAGTTGCTCACTCGCAGGAGGCTACCATATCTTTTTCTTTTTGCTTCCTTGGTTGTTTTATACTTTTAATCCATAGGCAACATTGATATCATTGTAATACATGTGCAGTTTGTGAATCATTATCCTCAAGATTTTTTTTACCATTTACATAGTTTATTATTGAGTTTCTTGTAGCTACTTACTATAAAAAACAGTGTAACCGTATATATTTTGATTGATTTGTTAAAAAAAAACCTAGGAACAGTGTATTGTTTATGTTCGACAAATATGTAGAGGGTTCCGTACTATTTTACCGTAAATTAATTGATAATTTATCGCAAGAACATAATGTCGCCTGTTTTTTCTCAGAGACAAGTCTGGGTCGCAAATACCTCAAAAAGTCAAGGAGTTTTTTTTAAAGACGTTTGGACCAATTAGTCTTTGTAAAAATGTTAGATATAGGTCACATATCACTGATGAAATTTCAGTCCATTGTAGTTCTAGTAATGTAGTTGTCTTCTTCTTCTTTGACGCTCAAGGTAATACAAGGATTGATACATTTGCAAAGCGTCATATGTTAGCCAGCAAGGTGCGCATGCAAGCGAGGTTGGTTTTCGCAGAAAAAATCGGTATATTCTCCTTAATACTCTATAAAATCTATGAATAACATTGTAAAGTTATCGGTTAAAAATACAAATTTTCACAAAATAGCCTCTTTTCCCTTTAAAATTTTTATCATTATTGACAATGATAAAAAATAACTCAGAAATATGTTTCTATTGTAATTATTAACATCGCCATTACTGAATATTATTTATCCATTACAGGATAAATAATATTTAGTATATTCAGTAATGGCGATGTTAATAATAATATAATTGAACTGATGTAATTGTTCAATATATAATATAATTGAACTAATATTCAGTATTCAGTAATAATCTAAACCTACCTGAACTCACCTGCAAATCATGGAAAGCACTTAATAAAGGGTTTCCAAATACGTACTCACTGAGCCGTGGTAGCCTAGTAGTCAGGACGCTCACTTTAGTTTCATAGAGCGCGAGTGACCTGGGTTAGATCCCCGATGCCGGCACCACTAAAATTGCTAATAGCAATTTTAAGTGCTGTATTTACCACGTGCTCAGCGGTGAAGGAAAACATCGTGAGGAAACCTGCATGTATGAGAAATAATAAAAAAATATTATTTCGAGGATATGTGAAGCCCGCCAATCCGCACTGGAGCAGCGTGGCGGCTTCTTCCCGGCTCGTAAACCCTCTGTGATACTCGTATTTGAGAAGGAGGCCTTTGCCCAGCTGTGGGCACTTATAGGCTGCTACTTTTTTACTCACTGACTTAGTAGGTGATTTGGTGAGAGTTGTGGTAGTACAATAATAGTACTGATAGTGATCTCTATGACTAGTCTGTAGAATTCTTGTTCTTTTTTCATCAGCCTTAGACGAGTTGGGAATATTTGCTATTACCACCACGCTTGGCAGGTGGTTTGATTTAGTGATCGCAGTAGTGACCTACCTACCAGTCACTTCACACTATTCGCTGCTGCTCTTCGCTGGTTTAAGTAAGTTAGTTCTGGCAATTTGGTATTCAAGCGATAGTAATTCCATAATTCAAAGATTTTGGAATTACTTTACGGAGACTATTTTACTAAAAGGAATATTTCTGTTAAAGTATATCAATGTATATACTCATTGTGATATTAGAGAATTTTTCTGAAATTTCCGTGAAATTAAAATATGCAGCAGACTTATATTACTAATAAAAACACAAGCAATTTAGGGCTTACAAATTATTTTAATTTATTGTAAGTAAACATTCGAAACACACCGTCAGCCTTCACCTAAAAGTGTATATATAGAACCTTTGAAGTCATGTCAGAGAGATGTGTGTCTCTACCTTAACAATTCAAAACACGTGATTAATTTATTTATTAGTTGAGCATATCCCATCAAAACAAAATTTTTAGTTTAACGATCGCTATTTAAAGCGTATCTGTAGTTTTTGTTTTTCAGATACAACTTATCGAACCTTGTCATCATCATCATCATCATTTCAGCCTATCAGAAGTCCACTGCTGAACATAGGTCTCCCCCAAAGATTGCCAAGAAGCTCGGTCCTGAGCCACCTGCATCCATCGACTTCCCGCAACGCTGCGCTGGTCGTCACTCCATCTTGTGGGGGGTCGTTCTACACTGCGTTTGCCTGTACGTGGCTGCCACTCGAACCTTGTAGTATTTATATTTTGGAAAGAATGTCGGAAGTTATATAAAGTATGAAAATAGTTACATAACGGCTTCTTATTTTTTATTTGTTACCGCAACTATACGAATTCCACGTGAATTGTAGGGGGAGTTTACGTACATAAATTTCACTGAACACATAGAACTGGTAAAATTATTTGTAGTTCAAGTATTCATGTCCTGTACAGAAATCGAACTCGCAGCCTTCATCGACACGACCAAACACATAGCCACTGCGCCACCGAGTCGTCTTATATAATTATTTGAATATTTGCCTACAGTTTTCTTAAGAAATCGCACATAATCATTATCTTAATTATTTTTTAAATCCAACTCTCAGTGGATAATAAAATTACTACATCTGCGACAATTATAAATTCAAAAAGCTATATGTAGAGTTATGATAAATAAATTAACTATAGAAATATACTTTAATCTTTAGACCAAAATATTTGAATAAGGGCTCTGAGAAAATAGGTTTTATGTATTAGTTTTCAATTTATGTAACTGCACATGATCTAAAAAAAAATCAGGAAGAAAAATATATGCTGAACCATTTAAGACTTACTGCATTTGGACGTTATCCGTTATTTTACTTAATGACGGTAAGAACATTCTTACGCAAAAGCCATAAAAGAAACACCTTTACGACAGTCGTAACTAAAAATTCTTTGGACAATAATAAGGTTATAAAACAATATAAGAAACTACTCAATAGAGGTATTTTGTAATGGAACCCCAATTGCCAGGACCTTCTACCGCATACAATCAAAATAAACAACGAATTCATACACAAAAATAGCAGCATAATAGCCCCGGTAACAGTCGAAGGCCGTAAACTAATAATGGGGGAGATATGTTTTATGGGTTCGTAGTTTTGAATACGTTGTTTGACTGTTTAAAATGTTTAGTACAGCGAAAAACTTGAGCGGGTTAACACGCTTGTTGCGTTCAAGATGTGTATTAAATAATGTTCATTAAAATGGTGAAGAGATTGACGGGTTCACCGCTTTGTAGAGGTGTGTATGCGATAGTTCCCGCCAGTTCATGCCGCGCGCCGTCGGCCATCTTGGATAAATATCGATCATAGGTGAGCAGTTGTGAAGTGATAAACACGTCCTTCTGAACCTGATGTGGCATTCTCTTTTTGTGATCTGTACTGAAGGTGCTGCTAATCTTTGTTTCTTCTGTCAACAGTTGTTTTTTCTGGAAAATATAATGAACAAAGTTATCATATTACCTTTATTTTATAAGTGCAAAATATGTTAATTCAAATTTGTAAATGTAACATAAGAAGTATTTACGGTGCTAGTTTTATTTATTTAAACAGAACTTATTATTATACATACAATAGATTGGTTATACTTTTTTATGTATTATTTGATGTAAATTATTTAAAATACTATATTTTACCTAACCTAAACTACCTACCTACTATACCTAACGACGGAAGTGACGTTACAATATCAATATCTGAACTTTATAAAATTATAAAGCTGAAGAGTTTGTAAGTTTGAAAACTTTAATCTCAGTAACTACCAGTCCGCTTTGTAAACATCTTTTTGCATTAGATAACCCGTTTATTGAGGTATGTTACAGGCTATATAGTAATGGTAGTGTCTAAACTTTTGCATGTACTCATCTCGTCAGGATACAGATAGTCATTGATAATTACCTAGTCCAATTTCACACAGATAACTAGGCACAATACACTAAGCTTGAGAACTGACCTATGCTCCGTTTATTACGCGTTGCATTGAAAATCATCACATTCATCGGATCTATTCACAATCTTACGATTGTTTTAATTAATTTCCATTCATTGTTTACAGAGAAATTTTCTCCTCGGAACTCCGACCATTTTAGTGCTTAGTACGTTATGAACAATAGACATAATCAAAGTGACATTATTACAACCAGTTTTCTTGAAACGATTTTTATTAATTTAATATTTATTAATTTTTTTTCAAAATTTTAATTGATCGTGGAAATAATGTTATAAATTTGTTTGAATAACTTCATTCAATAAGTTCGATATATCATAGAAGTACACGTATCAAAAGGTATTGGACTATAAATACACATTTTTTTTCTGATAAACGAATCGATTTTCCACTCCCATGTCTTTGCAATGCTAAACAAGACTATTAATCATTAAACGTGTGTTTCTGCGTAATAAGAGTGTGTTTTGTTAAAAAAATATTAGGAGTCCACTTATCGGTTAGTTGCAAGACTGTCTAAAGATTCTTCTCCATATAAGAGATACGTGAATACAAAAATAGTTCTTAGGAAAAATTTATTGTTTTACCGAGCCACTTAAATATAATAAAAATATCAAACTTGCATTTATACAGTTATATTTAGAAATATACAGTTGCATTTGTAAAAAAAAATATATTATATTCATTTGGAATGATGTAGCTTTAGTGGATACATTTTTCAACCTTTATTTTAAATCTACAAATAAGTTCACAAAATGTTCCTAGTATATTTAATAACTGTGATAACTTACTGTTTTGCTTTTATTAGTCTATAATACAGTTCAAAGCTATATAATAACATCAGTGCAGATGTACGTACGTACGTAGTAGATATGTACCTATATATATTTAACCCTATGTCAAGAATGTAAGAAATAAACGTTGGTACATAAAGATAATAACCAAACACCTGATATAATAGAAGTGGAATAAATACCCATAGATTTTCGATTTTAGACATTTGAATACATGATCTAAGCGTATTATAGTTTGGTTACTTGTGAAACTTTAACTTTAAAAATGTCTGCCTGTCTGTCCGACCGGATTTATAAAGTATGGCTTCTACTTAGGATACTTTGGAATCAATTTAATCTTGGTCTTGCTTTTTTTAATTCCTCAAACAATTTCACAGTTACATACATTTTAAACTCTTTACGTACAAAGGCCCGACTGTCGCTCACAAAATTATAATTTTACTGCCGCGTGCATACCCATATGTGAATTTATTTGTAAAGCTGATAAATGTTTCATTTTGAGTAACGGCTTTACCTAAAAGTATTCATAAAAGTAAAACTTTTGAATATTCAAATGCTTTTTAACTTTATCGACTATTTTTAGCTTTATTTATCATTTTATTTCATCTTCGGTGAAAACCAATTCACTTTTGATGTAATTAAATTTAAAACGTCTAGAAAAACGAATGTTCACAGTTTCGTTTTTATCATTTAATTATTAATTGGAATCGTACATAATATTTTTTAAATAATCATGCTCTCAACTTTATTTCATTTATATAATACTCAAGACAGCCTGAAAAACAATTATGTCAGTTTTCTTTAACAGGCCATAAATAGCAACTGCGAAAGTTACGGTTTTTCCTAGCACCATAGATGCAGTACATCTATGGTGCTAGGAAAAACCGTACCATCGATCCATGTTAGATTGACACCAAAGACATTTAAGTATATCTTGATACAAAATAATGTGGATACTCACTAAACTAATGGTGACTCTTAATGTTCTTTTCTAGTCTCTTTGTCTTTCAGAAATAATTTCTGCTATGAATCCAGCACACCATATGAAAACAGATGCCCGAGACCAAAGCTTAACCCTTAAACAGTAAAATTAAATTTTAAAGCATAACGATTTATAGCAATAATGCATTTACTTTAAATAGTACGTAGTCTTCCTTTCTAAACAGGATGCAATACAGAATCGCTGTTTCGAGTATGTACCCATGTGCGATATGTAAACATTTTTAATGATATTGATTTCGCTTGCTTTAGAATATTGTCGGTTCGAAATACCGAGAATTAACGCTTCGCTCCGCATGGATTGCGGTCCTACACTGTGGGACGGTTGAAGACTGGCGCGCCAATTAATAATTTTGCACGATTCCCCGTGCTCGCATGGCCGACTGTTTGGATACAAGTAAAATACCTCATGCCGATTTAAATTATGTTATCTACTAAAATTATCATTGATTGCACCGTTCGAGTAAAGGTCCCTATCATTGCTGCTTCTTATAATTATAGACAATGTATCCACCCGATCAGCAGGCCTCGGCGTCCTGATGAGACTTTAATGTGATTTAAAATTTACTGTAATTTTACAGTAAGCATTCACGCTGATGTGAAGTGGAGATAGAGTTTAATTTAAACGTAAAACGTTTTTGAACGTGTCGCCTCGTATTAAGTAACGTAAATTGAAAGGACGCAAAATTAGATGGACTTCGACAAAATTTTATCACGAACGTGTGCAACAACTAATTTTACTCGCAGTAACACGTTCTTAGTAAACTATTAAACGATATTTAATTTCACATAAACGAAGCACCGTAATACACTTCGTATAAATATCACAGCAACACCAACTTTTCATTCGATTAAAACTTTGAAATACACAAGCAAATTTAATTTTTATTTCACAGCACAAAAGTGCAGTTTTCCTTAGCACCGATGCAGTTTATGTTTCTCGCCGCAAAAGTATTATATACCGTTTTACCTAGACAGAGAAGTTATATTCGATAGGCATTCGGCTCTTAGGATATTCTTAAAGTTATTTAACTAATATAAAGAGCTTCGTGCCGAAACTAGCATTTCAAAGAACAATGTATCTTCTTTTTTAAGGTATTCGGTTAATCGTGTTAGACCAAGTACTCTTTGTACAGAATTTTGTGCCATTTTTACGTAGTGCCTAGTGACTATATATTAAGCTACATGTTTCAAACGTTTATAAAATTATAAATGCATTTTAAATCTATTTGTCGTAAACATATATAAGTGTTTAAGATCTGCATCGATTTTGACAATTTACACAGATCATCGAAGTAATTATTGGTTGTTAATACCTCAATCATCCAAACCAACGATTGTATTATAGGGCTTAGAGTATCTCTCTATTTCCTAAGTTCATCGTTTATTTTCTTAGTAGTTTGATTGCATAGTGAACCCCATTTTTTAATAACTTACCTCTTACTTGTATACAATAGTAAGAGAAATTTTCACAGAATAATTAGTTCACTAACTCAAGGAATACCAGAATGTTTCTATCGTTATGATTGATATTGCTTTTACTTACGAATTTTACACCTTTTTGGAAAATCGGTTTATGATATCAGTATCGGTATAATACGCATAAATTGTTTCGCTGTGTAACCCTTATTGGAGATTACATTTTTTATTGATCAAATTAGAACAGAAATATTAATTGTGAATGTTCAGATAAAAATGCCGTGTGTCTTTTGTTTTGTTTCCTTTCTGTAGTATCACATCGCCATTTAAGATATATTTAGTTTCTTAAAAGATAATTCGGCATCTCTATTCTTGGTATGAAACATAAGCTTCTTTTTTACTGTACTCTCTTTTTTATTAGAGAATAAGTTTTTTCCTGGCCTATTTCAATACTGGGACATCTTTCAGTTAATAACAAAGTAACGTCTTTGGATCTTACTGCCGTATTAAGCATAACCACAGAAACAAACATATTATGCTATATCATTTGAAAAACTTAGACGCATTTTTATAACTTGGATTCAGTAATATTTTGTACATCGGTATCTTATTTACAAACAAATTAATCAAAGAGCATTCTGTAAAGCGTTTAAGCGTAAGCCAAGAGCGTACCTAGTTTTGTAATGCCTAGTGGAATTCTCTTCCAGTCAACCTTGGGAGAAGAGGAAAAATATAGGCAGGTGCAAAGTAAGCATAACATTAAAGTAGTAATGGCGAATATAATAAATGGATAAATATTAAAACTTACATACCGGGTTATTCAAATGTGATAACCGAAAGGAACACTTACACGTTATGAGTAATCAGCTAGTATTCGAACTCGGTGCGCACGACTGAGCAAGCTGTAACGCTGACCGCAGTGTCACGAGGGCAACTTACTTGTGCAAGACGAGTAAGACTCGACGATTTTAATGAAAGAAAATGATCGAAATCACGTTTAAATACAGTTTTTTTGTTTTTGTAAATACTCTAATACATCTATGTGTGTTGATACGTACGTTTACTACTATTTAATTGCTGGGTGTCAATGTAGACGTGTACGCGAGTAGTTAAGGTCCGTGTCGAATCCGTCCGATCCGTCACGCCACTCACAGATTTGATTCGGCTCTCCTTCTAACGACCAATAAACTTTATCACACCATTTCAGTAGGAATCTTAATAATTATCGATCCATAAAAATTTATGAACGCTTCAACTGTGCTTTTTATGATCTAGCATCGGTGAAAGTCTGAATTTAATTTCAATATCGCCGAAGTTGGGCAAAATTTTTTTGATGATCTTTAATTATTTATAACGAAATAAATTGTCGTTAAGTGAATAGCTTATTGCGTTGAAAGCGCAGTTTTAAAATCGTTAAGACCGTTTTGGAAATTGAATATTCACGACGGGAATCGAACAGAAAGCTTGCGCCGGCGCCGATGCCCATGATATATGAGGGCCCCACCACATATTTAACTAATAAACCCTTCCATTTTAAGGGATACGCTGTGAAATATAGCCGTCCCACTCCTGCAAACATCTACCACTACAATTACCGCAGCTATTTGTTTTAAAAATACGTTTATCCTCTCAAGTCGACAAAGAACGAGCTTGTCCGGTAAGCTTCTTTATTGCTTGATAGTAATTATGAGTAAGCAGTCTACCTTTATAAATTATTCATTACCATGAAGCCTAACATCCGTTAAAATTAATTAAAAACAGGTAATTGTTTTCACACATAACAGAAAAAGATATCTTAGCGAAATAATGCGTACCCCTTTTAATTACAATTTTTTTAAATTAATTTAACGAATTCACTATTCCGATTCACCTGCTAAAACAGTTACAATGGTAATAAAATAGAGTGAGACGATTGTTCTTACATTGTCCTTTCGCTAAAACGGTGAGCGGTCGAACTGACAAAACGCCCGACCTAACCATAAATGTTACATGCGGGCCGAAAAAATCAACGTATCTATTATAGCGGGCGTTTTTTTAACGTTTGGTTTCAGAACGCAGTCGTAAATTATAATTTATTAAAGGAACATAATTAAGATATCCACATCGTATACGGCGGTGTGCCTTTTAGATTGTAATTTCCGGACGCCCTTAGTGTGGTCTAGTGACTCGGTTGCAGCGGACTGTCCGCTGTGACTAGTGCTGTGAACGCTTGCTTGCACATAGTGTGAAGTGCTCGATCGTTATGCATATAGCGTGTTCGAATTGTTAAGGCAGCGTGACCTACCGCAGTCGATTCGACGGCGGCGATGCATCAAAGCGAGCGTACATACGATTCGATGCGACACACGTCCCGCCAATTTACGCTTCGCAATCAGCGGATTTGTTTGGCAACGATCGTCACTTCCCGCGGCGGACACGTGCGTCGATGCAGTTGACACGTCTTCATATCAAGAATCACAATAATCGAGACAAGTAGCATGCAACATGATAATACATGATACATGTATTTGTGAAGGTAAATATACACAAGCGTAAGTCCGTGACCATTCGCCAACACGAGGATTAAGGAATATTAATAGAGTGCTATGTGTATATACAAATAAAACTGTGGTGGTACAAAAGGATGTGAATAAAACAGTGAAAACGTATAAGGGTACCGTAAATTTGTTTAGATCAGCATGATTTTATTTTACTTATCCATACTATAATGAAAACGATCTAACTTTAATGTAATTAGGTATAATTTAAGCTCTCATCAAAAAAAAGATAATTTTATAGTCTCGCTTCGACTATCCATTAAAATTAACGATTGACTCATATATCAGACGTGTCGTAGACAGTGCCGCAACATGTCGGAAGTAAAGAAATGTCTGCAGCATACACTCGCGTACGTATCTACGTTATTGAAAAACTACAATCGTATTACTTATTACGTGTTAGGTTGAAATTGCACTATTTGCTTTTACTTTTTCACACGCGCCACGGGAGATACGCTTGGCTGTCAGCGCACGAATGTTGGCATCATCAGCGTCTACGCAGAATTCTGATGAGAATTTCCTTCTGCACTGCACCAGCGATACATAAAACATTATGCGACGCACAGTCATGTTTACAACGGAAAATACGATCGCGCTCCGTGTGCTAAACGCGATTTTATAATGTGTTTCAAATTACCTATGAAAATATACGCTCCTATTATTGGAACTTTATTGAAGTGACGTTTAAAACAATACTCTTTACGTGATAGGAAACGTAATGGACGTACTGTCCGTCCTTTCAGCCCTTTCAGTGGAGTTTTTGAAATATTCTAGTTATTTGTAAAGGTTAAAGACCGTTGCTACTATGAATGCGGGTGCACGGAGACGCCGCGCCGCGAAAATATGTCTCCACAAACAAGCTAGACCAAACAACGTCTAGTGCTTCGTATGAAAAGCGATAATCTAAACCAGCACGGCTACAGGCACGAAACGGAAATAAGTGGCGGTAATTTTAATTATGCAAATTAACTTTCAATTACGGTTTGCGCGAACGAAAATTTATTACGACTTTTTACAGGGTATTACTGGATATGGCGAAATAATGATACGTGATACGGTTTGGAGACATAGCATTGTAATATATTATTTAGTTTTATCTACCACAGGCAGTATAAGTATCTTATTACTTGAAGTACTGAACAAGTAATTTAAAACAAACTCTACTGCCTAAACATTGAAATAACTTACACTGGACGGTTTTTGTTTCACGGCTTTCCTAAAGGCAAATGTTTATATATATACTATATTAATTTTAATAAAAATATCTATTACAAAGATAATATCATTTCAGAGGGCAATTCGAACGTATTACATCTTACATCGAACTTATATTTTGATTTAAATCTAAGCCACTATGCAGCCTCTGCTACCTACTTTTATGTAGCAAACAGGTTCTATATGGATCATGGCAATAAATCATGGGCCGCTAGTAAAAGTCGCACACACGGAAAAACTCTCTAATGTCATGATTATTTCTTAATTAAAATTCTTACTCTTCTTATTCCACGATCTACTCGTAGTTACATAGCTTAAAAAGATTTATTTCTAAATCAATTACTGTGTTACGAATGAATAAGTATCCTGCTACAGATAACACAATTCACAATACTTCAACAGTGCTTCGGTTATAATCATTAATTGATTATATAAATGCTGACGTGTTTTAACAAACTGTCAACCTATAATACTAATAAAAACATAAGTTAGGCAGAAACTTAAGTTGAACATGTCTGTATGTGCTTTATTCACGAACTCTGGCATTATAACAAAAACAAAATAAAATAAAAAATTTACATTAATAATGTAATCATTAATTAATACAAGTACATCCGAGTAATTTACGCGTTTGCAAATCCGGGGCGAATGGGTGGTGACCCGGTCTCTCTCCGCCCTGGCCCGCTGACCTCTCAAACTAACCTCAGCCGTTGAGTTCTCGACTAATTGACTGGCCATTTCTAAGAGATTATAATAATGTGAATAGAATGACATCATTTGCAATCGATAACCACTTTGTTCCTGAAAACTGTAATTGTCGATTATATCACGCATTGAATACCTACGTTAAAATCACGATATAAGCAGTAAGGCTACATTTTTATATGCTCATACCTCTCAGATACGGATAAATTAAAAAAAAAACGTTACGGTGACAAAGTAACAATAGTGTAATAGGTATACATGCTGTGCCATTTACAACTGCTGGTAATCACCGAATGATATAATCGTGGACGAATCCTCAAAGTAGACCATTTTTATTACAAAAAAGTATCAGTTATGAAATGTAAAACTGATTAAAAAGAAATTATTCCTTTCTCCTTAAAGATCTTTATTTAATTATGCATGAGAACTTAAACCTAAGGATAATTGTGTACTCAATAAAACAATAAAACTGTCGACTTTACAGCCGCATCAATCAAAAAGTGGGAGCACAGCGACGCAAACCGCGTATCAAATTTGAATTAATTAACGGTAATTTAAATAAATTAGCAATCCGCTCTAACAATTTACGGATAATACCTAAAGCTGAACTTTGGTGCGTACTATCATAATGTGGCAATACCCTCATTATATTTGTCAAAGTCTACGCGCCTTTTTAAACTTTTAATAGTAAATTTGAGAATGAGTAACAATTGAGCAAATGGTGCACCTTTATAGAATCTATGCCTGTGGTCCACATACTCATATAACATTCCGTTACATATAAAACAAATTCGACCCGCGTGTGGCTAAGTGGTTAGCGTAGCTGTTTGCTGAGCAATGGGCCCAGGATTCAATGATTGTGCAAAACACAATTTTTTTTATAAATTTTACAAATTAATAAGGACAGGTTGTGGGACACTGCATCTGGCCCTTCCTCCTATCTTATCGCATAAACGTTACATCTTATTTGGAAAGGTAAGGACGAGTGAGTGCCTTTATGTTTGCGCATACATTTCCGGAACATTAAGATCTCTTGCGCAGTTGCCAACTGCCGACAGTATTCGAAAGTAGTCGAAATCGGACAGGAGAACATCGTCAATACATACGTATAGGTAAAGGGCAATATAGCAAGGGTAACCGTTGAGTTCACCTGTACAGGGTCTACCTCTGCTGACTAACCGACTGACGGCAGAAAGTCCCTTCGATTTTCAGAGTTCAAATCCAATAGACTAGTGATAGGGAGTAGCATCTATAGTGCCGGCCAATGCGAATCACAAACCCACATGCCAAGCTTAGAGGCGTGATTGGCCCTATCAGGCCATTGTTAAGTTGTTGAAATATAATACCAATAAACGTATTTTAATGAAATTTTATATCATATGCGATCGACAAATAGATGGCACTCTTACAGGTATTAATCATTTGAAATTTCCAATTATGGTACCAATACAGTCAAGCACCTGATAATGTTCAGTATAAGTGGTGAATTTGCAACTTTTTTCTACAAACATCACTTTATAGTCTGTTCCTACTTTATTATGCATAAAAGTTTTCTTTGTCAACCTCTTATATGGTTATTTCAATATAAATAATTCATATTCAGTCAGATAAGAACTGGAAAGTTTTGTTTTAAAAATGTACAGTCGCCACAGTGTGTAGTGAGGCTGTTAATTGTACCAATTAAGGTGTTGAAGCCTACCCTCAATTGGTTCGGTAGCTTGAATTAAGATAAAGTTCGCACCTGGTCGGTTGTTTAAACGTCGCGATTCGAGAGCGGCGCAGTAAGACGCACGGTTTACGACTTAGCTCCAACGGACACTGGCTGACGCCACCGCTATATCGGCTCGATAAAGATATTGAAATGAGAACAGCAATTAGTTAATACTGAATGTATTGGTAGTTTGCACAGATCATTAACTAAAAAAAAACAAATTCTGTTTAAACAAAATGTAGATAAGTTATTTCATAACATATTTAGAATCATGAAGGTTGACAAGAACTCCTTTTTTAAAATAATTTAAATCATTCCGTAAATTCCTTTGGTTTAGAAAATTCCTCTTTTCCTGGACTTTACGGTGATAAAAAATCATTTAAGCATCGGGATCTCAAATCCGAAGAGTCTTAGTGTACGGCGCGCCTCGATGCCCCTTCTTTTTATTGAGGGTTGTGTTTACGACATATTTTATAGTATCAGCTGTTTGAATACGTCAATACAGATGTTAGAATACGTTTTTAATTATTTTTTTCCTCTAAATTCACTAAAATAGTACGTATATCAGACTTAAAATATTCTAATATTCCATGTTCGTTAACCAACGATGATATGACTTTCAATCAAAATTTCTTTTTACTTTCAAGAAACAAATTTACCATGTCACAATTTTTTTTAAATTACTTAAAACATAAATTTAAGTACGTAGTAGTAGAAGGGTGCAGTGCTTTGATTGATTGAATGAGTTGATTTAATTATGGTGTTGAAATCATGATGATGTGCACCTTGACAATTTCAACACCATAGTGATAACTGGTGTACGGTATCGGCAGTTAGCACACTCACTTCGAACCGTGCGAATGCATTACAATGATGTAACTCTTAAAGTGTCATAATAATATCTATCGTAACCCGTTATGAGTTATCAATTTAAAATTCTGTCCACTGCAAGTTTAATGTGCTTGCATGATCTACTGTTACTATCACTTAGTATTTAGTTCTATTAAATTTGGTTTCGATAGTTTATTAACTAAGTTTTAGCAAACTCTAACTTTCGTGACTCAGGTAAGATAACTGCTATTAGTTATGGTATTATAACTTTTTAGGCTTTTATTATTGAAATTTGCTGTGAAATGAGCGGTCACAGGTACGAAACCTTTGTTTGCATAGTGTAACGCAGAAAGTTAAATGTTTTATAACGCAAAAAATATTGCACAATTCTTATGCACAGGCAATTGTCTTCATTATCTCCATTGCAAGGACTGTTTCAAAGAACCTGTGCCTTATATGTACTTTTAAATTCAATTCAACTTTGTTACAGCAATATTTTTAATAATTTAAGCATTTATCTAGAGAACAATAAAAATATGAGGTTATTAATATCTTATAACAGTAAACATTTATAGTATTGTAATTAATGCGATTATGCAAATAATTCTACAAATACGATTAATTTATAATTTGATTGTGCATAAAACTGTTACTTAAGCTGGGTCAGTCTTTGTTTTAATTAAAATTGTCATGCCTAATCACCTTAGATTTCATAACTTCTAGTTATTTCATTCGGAGTTTAGAGCAGCAATTCTTATAGAGAAACATTTGAAAAACAGTTCACAGTGGTATTTTTTCTGTATTCGTGGGCGCTTTTACAGACATAAATAGTCCATGTGTTTTGCACGTAGAATCAAAACAATTACAGATATATGATATAAATTATATTGTTTCGTGCGGGCATCAAATCTGTGATCCGTAGAATTAAAGCCATTCGTTTAACCAATGTATCAACTGAGCTAAATATTATCTAAGCTATCATAGTTCAAGTGGAACTATTATTAAGCTTCTACTCTATGTAGCTACTGCTATCGCAATAGGTATCTCTGAAACCCTAATAAAACAACTGCAGGATAAAACCGTATGAAAATTTCTAAAAATAGCTTAAAACTTAAAAAAAAATTAACAACTTACTTTAATTAACGACGTATAAATCTTTATTAAACTGGCTGCAAACTATAAGATTCCATTCAATTATATAATTTCTTAGTGCCTAACCATGTTTCCAAAAACAAAGGAACGGAAACACATACCACTTCCAATATTAAGTTAACCAAAAACTATATGAAACTAAAAATACTTCGTAGTTTTAACCTTTGCAGTATGAAGGTTAAGAAATAGGAAAACCGGTAAATTAAAAAAAAGTTATAGTTTAATTCATATGTAGCGGATTCAAATCTATGATATTTTAATGAAAGATTAATAATACCTTTATATTTTACATTGCTAAAGTGATTAATTAGATACTATTTATTTTTTCCTACACCATCTAGTACTTTAGACATGAATATTCGCCCTAGTAATGACATTAAATACTGAAAAAGTGTAGATATAATATCTACTTCCGAATAAATTCAAAAATATGATTCATATAAAAGTAAAAAGGTTCATGCATATAAACCGGACGTATATATATGATACATATATGTTAGTTTTATTTCATATAATTTTATTCATTAAGGAATCAAAACGGTAAGTATAACTTGGATATAAATTGCAATCACAAGGTCGATGCGTCTGCGCAGGGTTGTTGATACCGCGACATTCGCAGCACATCATAAATTTTAACTGTGCTCTACCTCCATTGTTGTAGATGTCAAAGATCAGTAATTTGCCATTGTCATCTCAACAAGAACATGTATTACCGAACCAAAAAACAACAAAAGTAAATGATTTATTTTGCAGTATAATTACTGTTCATATTAACCCACAATTAACCATAAAGTTAACGTGAAAAGCAAAACATTACTTAATAAACTTAGTAAATAATTGTTACATAAATGATTTTTCTTTTATATAATTATACTAAAGTAAAATCATAATCCGAATACAATTTCCGTACGGATAACGTATATTGTTAATGGTATAGTTTACAAAGCGAAAAATAAATAATCGTATGATTTTTTTGCGCCAAGAGTCCATAAAGAGGTAGGTAATAACTTAATACATCCTTAAACTGCTAATATCAAAATAAACATACAATCTAGTTCTGCTTATATCGTTTAATTTAACTTACCTTAGCTGCCCTACAACAAATTCCCTGTTTTACCGAAGGTTAGCTGTGAGAGAATGCTACTCGTATAGCATTAAACTCGACTCATGAAGTTTATTTTTTTAATGGTGCAATAAAAAATAAATAAATAAATGAACTTAACTTTAAGGTACACATTTTAAAGAGAATTCGCAAAATTGATTTTTTGTGCCTGGTTAGTTTAAAAAAGGTATTCAATAAAAAAATCGACATTGTTTTTTTTGACGGTAATCAGTACGATAGTAAGGAAGGCAACTTCATTGGCTCCCCGAGGGCAAAATTTCAACTGCCCTTCTACGTAGCAGCACGAATTTCAACCGCATTTCAAAAAGCCGGTAATTGTTATCGTACATGTATTCAATGTTGCAATGGAATAAATCATTATACGAAGCAACAGCACAGCTATTAAGTTCGTGTAGGTGCCACCTTCAGATAGTTTGCTCCGACCCGGCACGCCCTTGATCCATGATCTTCGTTTAAAAACTACAATGTCGAAGCCAACAGAGCAACACTAGTTCGCATGCAATAATGTTGCTCCAGTTTTTTCTCAAAGTGTTAAGAATAGAAACTGAAACTGCAATTAAGTGTAATATTATACGCTACAAAACAGGTCTTTCTTGCATTTGAATTCAACTCGTAAGAGATTATTAAAACATAACCGCGATAAATGATAAAAAAGCAGAACAAACGAATGTTTATATTTATAACTCAACGTATATATAATAATACGTATCCTCCAGTAATAGTACGAATGATGTCACTGGTCGAAGTGTAACGAGTCATCCGGGGCAGCGTAGTGTGCTTCGCTTAGAATTATCGACCGTCCAAATTGTACGCAAGTTCAAGGACCCAATAAAAAGTACCCACGTGAGTGCGCCGACTACGGGACGTTAGGAGTTATTACACGATACTAATTCATGATAGCATCGCTTTAGACGCTGCGTGTTTGTAAACGGATGCTAGTGAAATTATTCTTGAATGAGAACTTTGTAAAAAATGTAGATATACATTTTATATGACGAATTTTTAATATGACAAAAAAGACGAAGCGAGCTGAAACTAGTTGCATTATAATTGCAATTCTTTTTCTCCTCGTCTCGTCTTCTAACTAAGCTTAAAATTTGTTTATAAATTGTGAATTTTTTGTCAATGGTACATAGTAAATGTGTTTTAATTATGTTTTTAATTACGTGGGAGATGATAAAAAATTTAATTATAGCTATTTAAGATAAACTCAAGAGTACCAAGCGCGTAATAATGAATTTATTCTTAATAAATACTGTTATATTAACACTTAACTGTCATTATTAATTAAATAAATTATTAGAAGACCACTCATTATAAAGAATTTATTCCACTCATTGCTAGGGAATATTACTACTACCTTTGTCAGTACCTATACACGTGGACAAGACTCCACTATGCATATTAAATATAATAAATGTAAAAATTTGTACGTTTGTATATATTTCTCTCCATCAGGCCTCAACGACGAAACGAATTTAAATGAAATTTGGCAGAGAGCTCAATGTCAGAATTTTTTTAATAATTAAGCATTGTTTTATCACCGATCTTTCATAAAATACGTCAATATTATAAGATATGCTAACAGTATTATTTTTCAAAGCGGATTAAGTACTTATTCAGTTTTTGTGTCATAAATCGTTAATGATCAAGATTTAAAGACAGATATATGATATTAATTAAAATTCATGCAGCTGTGTTCCTTATTTCATGTTTTCCAAGTATGAAATGTTGTTCTTCTACATTTTTATGAGTTCATGTCATTGGATTCGTATTAGCAAACAGGTTGTAAGAAACGTTGTGTGTAATCATTTCCAGCGGTACGTTTATGAAGTGTTTCACGCTCGCAATGAGTAGTGGAGTTTCCGACTAGCCTAGTGCTTATAGCTCTTAGCATTGTTTGCGCCTAGGTAACTGATGTCTGTACAAACTGTATATGTAGGTTTTTTTATTAGTCGATTATTATGAATATATTCGTTGAATACATTTTTAAACATAATTTATGTAAGCATAATTAAAAACACAATTTTTTTTGCAATAGTTTATTCCAAACACTCAATAGTTTTCCTTGATATGACGCTAGTAATGAAAAAAAAATTAAATAAAACATCTATTCATAGTGATTTCCTACTTCATATTTTTGAGTTCTAAGTGCTTGTCTAGACTTGAAATGAAAAATACAAAATAAGATTCCTATTTCAAGGGAAACCGGAACACATGTTCCGTTTCCCACAGGACAATGCGACATCGTGATCCAAACTTATTGTTAATATTGTTATAAAATGTTCAGGTCGTAAGGTTTTTATTTTCATATAATTACTTATTAGTTCTAAGTAATTTAAAATGCCAGTATTTTGTATGATTTTTTTAAAGTGTAATTAAAAGTCAATGAAAAACTTAACAATTTCTGTTAACAAATTTCGTAAACTGCCTTATATTGTATGTAAATTTTTTGCCTTTCTGCGTTTATTTTATTTATTTCTGTATTATTTTGGAACTATACATGTGAATAAAAAATAGTATATATAAGTGAATTAAAATGTTTGCAATTGTTTTATTAATAAATGTCTACTTTGCCTTGCGTTTTATTTATTCGTTCGTCTTAAGAGCAAGTCATTAAATCAGTTGCTATGCGAATCATTTGAAGAATGCATACCTTAGGCACTGATAGCAAGACGTAACGCACCCAAGCAACATTGTTACAATGCCTTCCTATTACTTTCAAGTCGAGCAACAGTTTTGTTATGTACAAATACCTTTCTCTAGACTTACGTTCCTTGGTTTGTGCGTTCTACTTTTATGACAAAAACTGTACCTATATGCCTGTACTCAAGGTTTATAGCACCTACTACACTACTACTGCATCAGTCTATTTTAGTCCACTTCTGAATGGGCGTCTCCAAGAAAGCGCCTGCGAAAGCAGGTATGTATTTGCCCACGGTGGGCAAACGGGTTCGTGAGCGCAGCGCTGCTCCCCACTAGTCTGTGAGATTTTTCGGATGGACATTTCGCCTTCATTCGGATACTCTGGCTGACCTTTGTACGCTAGCAGGACGTAACGTGCAGGTGAGCTTGGCATTTACAGAAAGAGATTCTCCTTTTCTCCCCAAAACAGCTGTAAAAGTTGGAAATTAGTTCCATGAAAATATTTGTAATTACTTACCGTGTGTTACCTGATGCTAACTTACATAATATTATAGGTACCCCCGACAGGTTTTCTCGGGGGCCAGAAATTTCTATGCAGGCAGATGTTGGTGAGTGGTTATAAACTCATGGAAACTGTATATAAACCTACGAATACCTTTCATATTTTTATACATTTAGTCACGCCTAGATACGGGTATATATCTAGAATGTATTAGGTTAGAATACAATTATAATTTTCTGAAACTACATGAAACAGAATAAAAAATACTCGTTTAATAAGAATATAATATTATGAATATTAGTAATCTAAGGACGCTATGAAATTATAATTTCCTGTATCAAAATGTTTACACGTAGTCACCGTAGCCCTTGTGAAAGCAGCTACTTTTCTAACCCAGACTCGTTTGTAGCGGTTTCCTATCCTACTTGTACTACTTAAATTAGTGAAAATACGAGATTATCACGGGCTCTGCGATGTAAGAAAATTATCGTTAGGAAACCTGCGCTTATAAGTAAAATTTGAATAGAAAAAATCAGTATGTAAATATTTTTATAAAAAAAGGAATTAACGTTATAAATAAGATGATCCTCTTTGAATAAACCTACAATATAAATGTTGTATACTGAAAACCATCAAAGTACATCATATCGTAAATTGAACTTCAAATGTGTGGTATTCGCGTTAATACTAGAAATCATTATGCAAAGTTCATTTATACACTCTAAATATATATATATATAAAATTGTGTAGATATAGTTTTAGATTATAAGTAATTGAAACTTACTTAATTTACTTAATTGAAACTAAATTTTACAAAAATTTATACCTTATCAAGTACCTATCGGAGAGGTTATACGTTGGAGTGTCCGCTTCACGTAACAGGTTTTATTATTACATTAAAACAAAGGTTCTTCAGAAGCTAATGGATTTTAATGATGTGCTTCAAACTAAATTATAATCGATTTTTTATTGAACCTCGCTTTAAGATGATCCAGCTTTTTATATTTTCATCTGTAAAATAATTGCGCATTGATTGAATCTGAGATATAATATCTATTCTCAAACTATTACCAACTAGATACATACTAACCCTATTACCACTACTATCCTTACACTGTGCTAATACTAGGACACTTTAGTAGTATTAACGGTTACTTCCAGGGTTCCTGCAACTTTGCGTTCTCTAATTACTAGGAAACAACTGTTGACAGCTAATTGCGTAGCCAGCATTTATGGGGACGTGCCTTTCTTTATGCACTAGGACATAAAAAAATTATACAATGTCTTATACAATGCGCTCATTAATGTTTGAAAAGCGTAAACGAATAATAATAAACTTAGTTTTAAAAATGTTGTCGCAAGTCTGCGGTACGTCCCTAACTTTTTACGATTATCTACTCTTACCCTGAAAACCAAAAAAGTAATATATTACTAATATGCTATCACTGAATATCATGTGTCCAAATAAAACACTAGGGGCTCTATATTAATGTCTTTATAACTTGTTTGCGTGAGTAACGGCAGTTTTGATGTATGCGTGTTACGTCAATGTCGCATTACTTCTTGTATTTCGGATATTATCAATAGTCTCGTCTGTAATTCAGTACGTAAGTTGTTCCTGTTTCCTGTTTGTAATGGCCGGGTTTGTCTTCATATGCGTCATAATATATTTTCAAACCTGAAATAAAAAAAAAATACTAACTAAATTTACTAACTTTGTTTCTCTCTCATAGGTTATAGTTTTCCACAAGGTGACAATGTAATAAAAATGTGGGTTGCTACTATTGAATAACTAACTATAACTAAAATTAAATGAATTTAGATAATAGTTTTAGACAAACTATGTTACAGTTGCTGTGTACGTTAGAACATTTCTCTTATAGCGTGTATAACGACAATATTCTGAACACTGTGATCTAGGGAGGCTCACCACAATTTGCTAAACGCCTCAAACCGCTGATAAAGGGTTATTCGCGTGAATTATTATATTATTATCCTCAAGTGCTTGTATCTTTTTTGTGGAAATAGCATTTTTCATTTTTATAACGAACCGAGATATTACTTCGTACGAGAATTTGATATAATATGGTGAGCGATGTTGGGTTGAATTTAATCTGTTACTTTAATAATAGCAATTTATAACAATTCAAGCTAAACGCCACTTAAAAAGTGTTTTCAGTAACAAAATACAAGTTTTTTAGTCACATTATCATGAAATTGCAAAGTTATTAATTGCAAAATGCTTTAAACTATTTAATTAAAAAATAATAAGGGTTATCGTAGCTTTTACGTGAAAGTTTTTATGTCATTTAAGGTTTATTATACATATTTGCCGGGTGTGATGTGACTTACTTTATCTGTTGGACTAAATTCTCTGCTTGTTGGCTCTTACAAATCCTATAACTGTAAGAGCTATATTTGTCCAGTGGTGGACATGTAAATAATCTTGTTGTTGAAGAAGCGATATTGAAACTTATATTTATATATGTTTAATACAGACACTAATACACAGAAAACTACCCCGTAATCGATAGGTACTTAACGGTTAGTTCACTCGAGAGTTGTTGTGAGGTCAAAGCAGTAGTGAAATTAAGGCGTAACAAAGTTGTATGTTGTCTTGTTATACATATTTTAGAACTATTAGTACCTACATAAAGTACATACTGAGTTACTCAGATTCCAGATTGCCGAGTGCTGACAGCCTTATTACAACTTATCTGTAAGTATTGTTAGGTAAGCTAGGTTGGACCCAGCCAGATAATCAAAACTTCTTTTTCAAGTTTAAAATATTTTTGAAATCTAGTTTATTGCCTGGGCCCTCATAAATGTAAATAACATATGTAGGTGAACAGATGTTCAATTGTTTTAGTATCCTATGTACTGACAATTAAGTGTATAATATTGCATTATTTGGACGTAGAAAACATGCTCTATAACAAGTTCGTTTTTTGTAGAGACGATGGTTAATATTATGCGATGCGTGTTTCTTGTGTCGACCTTGCCATATCAATAAATTTAGTTTGATTTAAGTCATCTCAAACGTTTACGTAGTGAACAATAACATACCTAGATTGTTTTTGAAGGTTTTGGGTATACGGGAGACATTGCAGCGCCTTTTGTATTTTTGTCGTTTTTCATGGTATATTTTTTTATCTATATATGAACCAAAATACTATATAATACCTAATAGAATGTAAAATATTAGAGTAAAATATTTTAAATCAGTAGGTAATTTAAAATTTCCAATTAGTGATCATATACATTTTACATCCCTTTCATATTTACATAATATTTTTATCATCACGTTTTTAAACCAACTTACTAGAAAAATGTTTTTATTTACTTTAATATTAAACATTTCAAACTTTTTTATGAATATAAGAAATAAGAAAGCCGCTTCAAAGCTTTGCTCTAGCTTTTATTAAACTAACAGATTAGTTCCTTGTTGCGCGTTGTGTTTGAATTGCAACGCTCAGCGGGCGATCGTGTGCAGGCGCCGCATTACAACCTTCCCATTGGCCCCCGGGCGACAGGGCTGCCGATCTACGAATAACAAGTGACCGCGCAGGCGGCCATCATGATTTCATTGTGGATTGATAATTGCTCAGTGATGATGGTTTAAACGGAGTGGGCCCTTCGTTAATTTACCGTTTAAGAACAATTAAAGAGAAACATATTTTACTTTTCTTATTAGGTACAAAAGTGTTTTAATTTTAAAAAATATGCTCACTCACTTAAAAATTAACTCCTTTGTTATCATATGTTGCATACAGTTTTTATCTTATTTATTTAATAGTTATCTTACATCTATTATCTAAACATTTAATATTTATTGCGAGAAGCTGCTTCATCGTTTTTATTTGGTAACAAATGTATTATATCAGTTTTAGGAGACTTATTTCACACTTACGTTAAATACCTACCTACACAGTTTATTTTTTTTAAATAGAATATTAATCTTAGACAAAACCTTTTAACTACATTAATATGCTTTATTACAAAGAAAAATGTTATTATAATTTGATTCATTTAGTCTAATGGGTGGTTTTGTTGTAGATAATAGACGTTATAATAGATATTTTAGCGCTCTTTTAGATCACGTTAAAACAAGCAACTATTAGAATGTAGGTGACGGTGCTAAAAAAGGATCGTTTATCAATGCAACCAGCGCAAAGCGAGTAGTTTATTCGCATTAAATCATACCAGTCATAAATCGCGCAAACCCGTTCTGCAGCATATCAAAACAATACGCAGGCACACTTCCAACTGTTTGTTGAAAAACGTCTTCTTGACAACCTTGAAATAAACACATTACGCTTTATTACCTAAATAGCAAGGTCTCATTTACAATGCCAAAGCGAACGCTCTCAATACCTATTCGAAAGCCATAAAGATCATTTCAAAATTAAGCTTCAAGAGGATGATAAATTTTCATAAATCAAACATTATTTATTAAAGTATAGACTCTAAGGTGTTACCACATGGTTTATTTTGGTCTTATAGGATTTGCCGAGTTAAGACATTCTTTAGCGCCAGATCTACGAAATAATCGTGCTGTAGTATCTCTTATTATTTCACAATATAATGGTGTGGAAAAGATCAACAATATTAATATATCGCCTGTTAATAGTTCCCAAATTTTGATCGGAAATAAAAATATGCTAATTTGTAGTCTGCCGATAAATATGAATTAAAAACTGATGAAAACCATTAGCATCATTTTAACTAAATATTTTTTTAACTATTATCAAAACAGTAAATCCAGAACCTGACCTTATTCAAGGTAAGAATGTCTGAAGTAGTGTTTTTTTTGGTTTATTAATTTTTATGTAGGTTTTTAATTGTTTAATTAATGTCTTATTAATTGTTAAACTTTGCATGTTTGAATCTATCTACTAAGTTGTACATTTAGCTTGTTTTCGCACGATTAATTTCCAATAAATAACTACTTACATAAAATTAGTTGCAAGCGGACACCCCGCGCGGCGCGATGTTTACATCGCATCGGACCATCGGACCCACCGCTTCGATACTTGAGGCGCTTGACGTGCCTTGAAAAGATAAAAAGAAAAAAGTGGCTTAAACACTGTCTTTATTCTTAATATTTTTTTTTTCATAATCTGTTTAATATTAACCACTCACACCTGTAATTCATAAGAGTAGGCAGATATTACGGATTTCCAATAAGCACGATTTAAATATAGCCAAATGAGCTTCCACCCCCTTTTTGTCTCTCCGGGAGATAGAAGGTAACGTGAAGCAAGCCGTCGTGTATTTTTAAGTAAATTGAAATAAATTGGAAAGCCTAATTTGCTCCCTTTCATACATTTTGTGAAGTAAAGCAGTACATTATAAATTTACTACTGCTGGGTAAAGACTTCTTCTCTTTCTATAACGTTCATCGTCAAGAACCGCTACATAAATTACAAAACTAATCCGAGTACAACAACAAGGAATTAATGAATATAAAAACCAATCTATTCTATACCCACCTCTATCATATTACCACACCTATCACCTAGTTTTTTCACTTATAGCGATATGACTGAAGTTTGTAATTTATAATTATGTTGGGGGAATACCCTATACCAACCTTCCATTGAGTACTTTTTAAGAAATAAATTTTTAAAAAAGACTCAATTCACAAGATAGCTTTCGATTAGGTATAAAAAACACAAAGCATTGTCGAATGTAGCGTCATTCAAACCTACCCTACCTATAATTAGTATCGAGTGCAATCAAAAATGCATAGCAGACCGCGATAGGAGGTTCATACAAGCTTTATATCTGTAACAGAGATTACAATCTACATAATTGTACAAAATATTGCCGCCCAACCGTCTGTCTGTTTGCGTGATGATTAAAAAGATAAGCTTAGGCAATTATTCTTGAATGATATATTTTTAAATACTCTCAAGCTCAGGATTAAAGTGTATTATACCAAACCTAAAGAAACTTGTCGATACATTATAGGACGTAAATTTATTGTAAGCATAATATACGAAATTACAAAGCACTGTGTTACAAAGTGCTAAAGTAGGTAATTATACAATATGCCTTATGATATGTTGACATCTAACCAGTACATTTTATGTCTTTTAGTAGTTTTACTCAAAAAACGGCCGCCTAAGGATAACGACGAAGGGGTCCCATACTTACCGATCAACTGCAGAAACGGGAGAGGTAGGAGGTAGGTAGAGTTATATAGCATTTATTTCTGAACGAGAACTAGCGTAAGCGAAAGCCTTACAATTTTTCAAAATGGCGGATAATTGAACTCATTAAGTAATTTACGACTTCCACACATGGCTCCAGGACCGAACTAATTGCTATAATTTACGTTAAAGGTCACATTTAAAAGTGACTACACTAAGCTAAACGTATTAAATCAAGCTTTTTGTGCTACAAATGCTTTTGAATGTTGATTGCTTTCATTCTTCCTTTACAAACCTTTCAAATTTTCAGAAGGCACTCATATCGTTTTGCTTAAAAAAAGTTGTGTAAGTTCAGCGAAATAGACATATAGTAGATAAAAAGTAAATAAATTAAAAATACCTTGAATAACACAATATTATATTTATATATATTTTGACTACTGCTTACGAAAATAAAAAAACACTACTTGGGGCTACCTTCATTATATTTGTAAAATTAATAAAATTTGCCAAAATCTAACAAAGAGCATATAAATTACGAACACCTTGTCAGTTCGTAAATCCCTCAGTTGTATCGACCGACAATTTATAAATAATTAGATGCAAAACAATCTGAGGCATTCGGAGGAACGGATACAACAACAATACATTAGTATACGCCTATAGCGTTACACCACCACGCACAAACCAGTTTTCGTTGGTACCATCAGCAGAATAAACATAGCGCACTCATTTCGAAATTCAACCTTGATTTCGTTTATATTTGGAACGTTAAGATTGTTAATAAACAGTCTGATTTGCAAAAGTTTTATGTCTCCAAAGAGTCTTTGTGTTTAGGCTTTTATAATTGGCTTGCTTGACGAGTATATCGAACGCAAATTTCAAAACATGTAGGTTATAAAATGTAATATTGCTGTGCCTAAAATTTTGCATAGCGAAATTTGTTTACTTTAGCCAATATCACACTTCATAAATAGAATGTGTACTAAAGAGATAGAAGGAATATTTTGAAAGTCTATTTAAAAGAGTTGAGGCACCAGCAGATGCAGGAACACCTCCTCAAGAAACAAATAAAAGTTGATCAGACAGAGATACAAGCATGTTTGAGGTTATGAAAGCACTGAAGAGCATGGAAGCAGCTAAAGCAGCGGGATATGATAGGGTGGCGGTAGGAATGCCTCAGCAGCCTCAGCTCTCAAGCTGGACAGGTCGTGGTAGCTAGTCGGTTGTATCGCCTTTTCAACTTGTGCTGGACAATGGGCCTAGTAGCGGGAGACTGGTGCAAGGCGTCACTGTACAAAGGAAAAGGGTCGCAATAAGATTGTAAAAATAACCGAGGTATTAGCCTACTCAGTGTCGTCGTCAAATTGTATGCTAAAGTTTTGATAGAAAGAGTCATGGATGAAACTGATGAAAATATATGGGATGTGCAAGCAGGATTTCAAAAGGGGATGGGATGCACGGATGAGGTATTCTCCATAAGGTGCATAGTTGAAAAGTATTTGGTTAAGAACCAAAAAGTTCTTTGCGCTTTCATAGATTTGGAGAAGGCCTATGACAAAGTGGTGAGGGATGTATCACAATGAAATCTCTATATGAGGGTTCCAGAGCTTGTATCAGAATAAACGGGGCGTACACGGACTGGTTTGATATCCATAAAGGTGTTAGACAGGGCTGTGTAGCATCCCCATGGCTTTGAAAGGAGAGCGATGGCAGGTAATATGGTGAATGGGGCATTGCATACATTTATGAACAGCCAGACGATATCTCATAAAGCTCGTTTGGCTGTGCATAGAGGAGCATATATGGAAGCGAAAGCTGGGTATGGCAGAAGAGGCATGAAAGCAGGATAAATGCTGTAAAATGAGAGCGCCAAAAATTGATGTGAGGATAACTGACAGGGTTCGAAATAATGTGATCAGAGAGCATTGTGGCGTGAAAGACGATGTAGTGACACGAATTGAGAAAGGGATGCTGAGCTGGTTTGGACATGTGGAGAGGACGAAACAAATATATGAGCCGAGTGTAAATAGTAGAGTCCGGAGAGGAAGACCTAGGCGAACATTTCACAATCAAATCGGAGATGATCTGAAAAAAGGCCAGGTCAAGAGTACTCTAAACCAACAAGAGTGCATACGAAGATTGATGAAAGTGGAAGAAGCGAAAGACATATGTCAGGACCGTAGCAAGTGGAAGAAGATTTTGTCTGCCTACCCTGTTGGGAACAAGGCGTGATTATATACATACATAAATATAATACATCTTGTGTTAAGTACAAGGGGAATATAGCAATTTTCTTTAAAATGCTAAACTAACACGCAAAGTGCTGTGCTTGTTTGATGATTGGCCGAATCAAAATCGCACCCGGATCCTGCTGACACTGTTTCAAGGAGTTAGCAAATAACTCCTTGAAATATATACCTTCGACGCTTTTTAGGAGACGAGCTTATAACCAACTGTTGATAAAGGGACAAACAAAATTACGTAGGTGTGTTTTTCTTATTTAGGTCACGACATTTTCATCTCCGGAACTTCTAATTATTAACTAACACTCTTATAATATTGGAGAGTAATGGTTTTTTTTATAATTGTTACGGTACTTGTATTAGTTATATCTAGAACCGTTTGTGGTCGAAATTCGACCAATTGTTTTTATAAAATAACGTTTTTGAGATAACATTCATTTAATTGATTTTAGCGTTTTGAATGGAAAATATATTGAGAAGTATTTATAAATATTTTAAGTGTTTTCCGTTAATGACGTCATACACACATGATTTTTATTTTGTGCTCATCTATGACACAGTACCTTTCCAATGATTTCAGTTTCATTCCTATCCTTTTATAATAAATACTAAAAAAAAGTTACATCAATTTTCGATGTTCACGTATTAATAATATTTAACCAAAGATTAGAAATAAAATGTGTAAACAGTTATTGGAATAACAAATACATTAAATCTTTTATGTAATTTTAACTGTAAAGGTATCACGAAAACTAAGTTTTATCGGTGTTTTTTATTTTCAATCTCCCATTTTTTGTGATGCTTAATGGGAATATTATAATCATACCGAACATAATATTTAATCAGTGATTGTGATTAAGATTTAGTTGCGTTGTCACTCCTGAGCTTTGCGTTCTAAGATGGAATATCTCGTTCGATATTCCACCTAGAACGATGATCCTTTTATTCGCTCTCTTTTTCACTCACCATTCGAAATATGGCCGTGTTTTGTTGCTACTGTATCGCACGTGCTGTGTGAAAGCGTCGTACTTCTTCGTTCTTCGTCGTTACTTCAACTGTATTTTCACTAAAGAGCACCCTTTCAATTCTTCTAAATCGCGTGATTTTTATATTTACACTTTTATTTACTCTACAGTCTACACCGTTTGTCCGTACTGCTAATTAAAATAATTACTTCTACAACGTGCGCTTTGTCTTTAAACGGAACAGTTTTGTCGCAAAAATAGTTAAAGCAATGTAATTATAGTATTGTTTGAAATACTCTACGTAAGTGTATGGTCCATTGCGATTGGACACGTACGCGATATTTTAATAAATTCATATTTTTTTTTGCAGACTCTCCTATTTTCACGTCTACAGACTTCGCCCCAAGATGATGTTATTTAAGATGAGATTAATTTTATTGAGATTTATTCTGTGAATATATTTCATATCGATTTAGTTCTTTGTCTATAAATTATCGGCTTCAGAATTTTTCTGTTGATTAATTATGGAATTTCAGTGATTAACGTAAGAATACAATATACCATAGTTTTGGATAGTAACCTAAATATAAAAACGACCTATAAACGCCACAATAACGTCCTACAATGTTGAAAACTTTGCAGTGATACGATATAGTCGTACTATAGTGCGAAGGTATTAGCACAGATACTCGTTCACCTAGGTTCGATAATGTTTATGTGATGAAATTACAGGAAGGAACGCTACCCAAAAATACATAATTTGTTTGTTGCCTTGTTTTCGATACCTAATCATTAGATTGATGCGATGTCTGTTAAGCACGCTGTCGTATTATAAATATATTAGAGAACGTAAATTACCCATTGCATTGGTGAATGGATTAAAGTAATTTGATTAGTCTCTTTTTATCTATTAATATTCCACTGCTACACATACTCGTAAGTTCTGTCAATGAGTGGATTGCCATAATCGCCACGCTTGGCAGACGGGTTGGCGAACGCAGTACCAGACGCCTCGCGCCTTAGCTGCTGTTTTTTTGAGATAGTTAATCCGCCTTCTGTCGGCATCCATGATATTTTCTAGACTAGTTTTTGTTAAATTTTTTGTTTAGTTTATTTAACTTAGTCTATGATATTTAAGTTTTTTTTAAAGATTTCTACAATCCTTAAAAAAATTATTAAAAATTATTAAGTTAACAACTGTCCGGTTTCGCCTTTTAGGGCATTATCAACTATATGTTAAACCTAGAATATATTATTCATTTAAATTTTATTATGATACATTGTTAAACTTATAAAGGTTTTATACATATACATAATCATTATCATCGTCATTTCAGCCTATCACAAGTCCACTGCTGAACATAGGCCTCATAATTTCGTTAAAATTAACTTATCAAACCGATTCACGCTTGACTCTTGTGGGTGGTTGTAATAGAGACAAGACTATGTACCTACTACTATCTCTTTCACCAGACTTTAAATACTAAAAACCTCCACAGATGGCAGTAAAATCTTTAAAACACCTTCAACCACGAGTTTCGCCATCTAGCGTCGAATAACCGAACTTTGATCGCACGTTTATTGAAGAGGGCTCTTCAGCAGCTCGTAAACGGTTTTATGAGCACGAACTCTAGTCTCGCAGTCGATATTAACCGACCAAGTATAGTTAGGAATGCAATATTTGGGTACTTCTGCTGAACGGTGTAGTATTCAATTCAACCGGTGTTCATGGGTCTTTATGTGCGATTCAAGGTGTGATTGGATGGCGTGCTCGAGCGTTTATTTGGCTTTATTGTTGGGGTTTGTTTATGCGATTGCTGTTTAACCAAGTACGGGGTTTCGTACATGCCTTTGTTATGATTATTATGTTGTTACGAATAATGAATATTGTATCGTGGGAACTTTAGTCTAATTTATTTTTATTTTGTTGTGACATTTTAAAATTGAACTAGAACGACTTATCGAAAAATTTATCGCGTTATATTAGACCATGTCATACATTTATTTCTAAGTGGGCGGAATTAGGCGCAGAGCTCAATAAAAAATTTATCAATGATTTATCCAGAAATTTTTACCAAAATTTAGCTGTGAAAAAGGCAAATCATAAATAAGATCCGATTCAAATTTGTAGATGATGCTATCGGTATGATTTGTGGGCTCGCACCCGACTGTTCGTTTAGTGATGTGCTTAAATAAGGCTCATTTATCGATGTTTTGATAGATTTATGAATTTATACTTTTTACGGTAAAATTACTTAAGTAAACAATACTTACTACATTTATTTGTAAATTTATGTAGTAAGACAAAACAACTACAAACGTTTTTAATTTAGTAATAAGGTAAATATGTATTTTAATTTACTTCATCTGTACACATTTTATTAAAATGTACTGTTGCACATTTTGACACTTAAAACAGATATGATAACATAAGACAATATGTCATGACGCTGAATCGATCTCGTCCGTTTAATATCGTGTCACAAATTATTATGAGTGATACAATGCACTAGAATCAGCTTTCTATCGGAACGATAGACAAATCTTTAGACGTCTGAAAACTTTAAAAAGGATAATATACAAAGATTTACTGATGTTATGCAATTGAACAAAACATTTATATTTGTAATAAATTGTTTTTGTCGTGTTCGAATACTTATTTACTTTTTTAATTTCTAATATACCAAATACATCATACATATATATACATAAAATGTGATCTATATTGTGTAAATAAATTCTATGATACCTTTTACGTTAATACGTTAACTTCGTATTGTGCGTTGTGAATATCAATTTCGTCATGAAACTCGTTATTGAGCGATGTTCCATCACATAATATGCATAAAATAGAAAACTGGAAACAGTTAAAATTGGCTCCGACCTAGTGCGCGAAGCTAGCTGCGATGACCCAAACATAGGCGATAAATAATCGTTAATTTAAATTCGATACTCACCCACGCACCAGCGATAGGCCTATGATTTAAGACAGTGAAATGTTTATCACGGTTCAGACTGTTATCACTATTTGTGTTCTATCTAATATACATTCATACACCGAGAGATTTTTCATTTTAAAAAGAAATAATTAGGCAGGTTTACTCAGGCCTTTTTTAGCCATCCATAACAACATAATTTCTTTAGTAGGCCACACATTATTAGTTATGCATTACTCTTATGAATTTAGGGTATTTAGTTTTTGTCATTAAGTTAAAGATATTATAAGTTCAATAATTTCATTGATTCTATGTATTTACATCAGATGGCTCTTTGTTATACTATGTAGGCAATATATAAAACGACGAATGACACTCCGTGCCACCCCGAAGGCAACAAATTACATCCGATTTGACCGACAAACGTTTTTTTGTTGACCATATACCCCTAACAATGTGTTATCTGTCCTAAATGTGATTTAACAGGTAATTTTTAGAATAGATTGCCTTTAAACAGAGCCAGATTTATGTCTAACCACAATGTAAATAGGTGGGTGAGCTTTCAAAGGAGGAACTACATTTATTTTCATTTACCTCCATTTATATCGCGGCTTCACGTTGAGATTACGTAATTTAACAAAGGGAGTGCTATAAATCTGTGTCCTGTCTTAGTAGGCTTTGTGGGTATTTTGATATGTGCCTTTAAAAGCTTTTTTCTGTATTTAGATGAGAGTTCATTGTGTAATTCATTAGACCGAGGGTAGGTCGCTGCGGAGCTGTGCGGCGCACGGTCGATATCGAGAGATAACGCGGTATTTATTGCCGACCAATAAGATGTGCGACAGCGAAGCGATATTTATAACGATCCACGAATTAGTGGACAAATAAGAGCACGGAACAATGACGTCCCTACCAGCGTTACGGCACCTGCAGAGACGAGAATCAGTAGAAGATTAAATTAAAGAACTTATTCTTATTAGATTATTATTTGATATAGTAGTACTTTAAATAATTTGTATTAATTTAATTAAATAAATTTTTTTTACGCATTCATTGTGTGTTTATACGTAGGTAATATTTTAATAATATACTAGGTACTTGAAAGCTAAAGTCGTCATAGACTAAATCGCAAACGCAACTTGTTTTAAAAAAGAATCAGCTCGTAAATTAATAATACTATAATGAAATAAGTTATTGTGCCTACGTCAGCGTTAATTTTACCATTGATCACGATTATGGTTAATTAGCAGTCCGGTCACGTGTTGCCCATCATTCGCTTTTACAAACGACTAGACAACTCTAATGTTGAGGTGTGATAATGCCTTTGTATTTAATGAAATATTATGTCGTTACTCGATCCACTACAAGAAGTAAATAGTAACACAATCTTTGTATCCAGGTCCTAGAAACCTTCATACATCGCCGATTGAGAGAATTATATTCATGTTCTCAATATAAAGTTATAAAAAAATATTGTTGCTGTTTCTGTAACATGGATTATCTTTTTAATAAGGTATTATTTTCTAATAAGGTAGAAGTAAGTTTACTGTGTCAATTTACGGGTGGTCTCATAAACTTGTGGTCGCATTGTCAATTCTAGAACCGAACTTGCGATTTGCATTGAGAACCAACCCGGCATACATTATGACGCTAGCTGGTGGATAACTAATTAGCACTTGACTTGATATCGATATTCATATCAGGCTCTTCATTAGTTACTGTTTCCGATTCGCAACAGAAATTAAACTTTATTGCTTTGTAGTTCATATTTTAAATTTGTCAGTTGTGAAGTTAATAAAAGGAAGGTAATATTTAACGCTACAGAGCAAACGTACTGAACTGACCGAGCGCCAGTCGAGTAATACGTCACCAGTAGACAGCTGCCCCCTCTCCTGTCCCCCTCAAAGCCCCAGCTTAATGCTGGACAGAGATTCAAATATATTAAATAAAACGAGAGCGATAGAGATGGAGAGACCACGTGAAACATGGCGTATAACGCCCCTTGATTTACTGGAGAGTGTGCCAAAGTTCGAAGTTTATGTGTGTGTTGCTACACGAACGTTTTTTTAAATTTGTTACAATTAAAAATTTTTATTCGATACTTTTATTTTGTTTCTTTGTAAAATATTTGTATGTTTCGATAAAATTTAAAGTAATCGAGTTTTAGTTGGGTTTTGAATACTTCTAGAAAATTAAGTGACACAGTACGCAAAATTTGCATCTGAATTATATATACCTACATAATATGTACACCTGTATGAACCTCTAGTCGTCACAGTGTCCAAGCGAACGATACAAATCGTATATAATAAATTAGAAGCATTAGTAGGTACGAATTATAATAAATTTCGAACAGTTATTGTTAACCCGTATAAAGGATAGAATTGAGGTCTCCGGATTCGGAAGCAATTCACTTAACCACTCTGCTGTTGTGGCTTAAATTATAAAGTACTATAACAATAATAGGCTAGGTACAAGGGTTATCCCTAAACAACAGAATTTTTACTTTTTCAATTCGTCAACATTATGCAGTATTAATTACTTACCGACACTTTTCGTCCAATGCGGTATTTCGTCTGTAAACATGTTTCGTTAGGACAGCGGTAATTTGATGAAGTCTAATTATTCAATAACTAATTTTTGTTTTCTATATTCTACTTCAGGTTTTACGCTTGTTCAAAGTCATCAGCTTGGTTCAATAGTTGCTATATTATTTGCAGCTATTGAAATTGTAGTGGGAATAGAAGAAATAGGCTTGAGTATGGATAAAATATACAAGATGTTATAATTATTGTGTAAAAAAAAACTTGTTCTCATCGTCGCTTGGAACTCGGACAGACATTGACTCCTTGTAATTGCTATGTAAATAAACCAATAGCGATCCTAAATATTACAATATTATGCAAAATATTACAGTTTACCTCCGCCGAGTTTTTTTGCTCGCAAATCTTTTAAGATGCATAAATATGAAGGTAAAGTAAGCGAGTCCCTCCTTCATTAAGCGGTTATAAGACACCGCGTATAAAATGAGCAATTTGCTAAGTAAAACGTATAGCGTTGGTGGGCCACAATACGGGCCGGGTAGCGCCGTAAACAAGAGCGCTTCCTCGCTAGCGCTGGGTGCTCCTAACTCGCGTTGATATTATTTATTACCCGGCCTGGTGTGCACGGTGTTGTACGTCACCCGGCGTATATTCACGTAACACCTGTCAATGGTGTTATATGTAAAGCATCCGTTGTTGTATTTTTAGAGTCAAAATATAAGACGTACCTATTACGTAAGATTAAGTGTAACTATAAATAAAGTGTACGTGATAGTACAATGATGTACATATCATAATATGTTCCCTGTATTTTAGATTAAAAATCATACCTATAACAAATTGCCTCACATATCTCAAGTAGAAACATATATTTAAACACAAACCTGAAAGGCTATCCAGCCATCAATATACAGATTATAGAGAACCTGCATAAATATAGTAAGAACATTTTCTGATCGATTTTCTATCACATGTTATGTATATACGATCGTGTATTGTGTGTGTATTCTCCCAAAGAGAAACCACAACCCCATGTTATCCCGTAAGTGACATAAAAGTCAACTAGGAGTGACTCGGGGCAACTATCAGATGGCGGAATACCCGTCTTATACTCTTATGTTCTTAAAGTTAAACAAATTGTTTGTCGAAATAATAGTATCACGTGCCTTCTGCCAACTATAATCGCCAACCTACCAGCTACGCGTGTTTATCAACTAAAATCCTACGAATGAGCGAGGTTGGACAAATATCCACTAGTAATAGAAAATCAGTTCATTATTGTTATTACTATTTACCTATATACATTTTGCAAGTAATTGGATTAATTTTTAAACTGACTTTTAAACGCACTGGGCGTTAGTTGACTTCGAGAGTACTTTTTTTATTAGATTGGGGTGAAAAACGAGCTAAAAGTTCATCTGAAGGTCAGTGGTCATTGCACCCCATAGACACCTGCGTTGACAACCCCGAGGATTAAGACGGAATGCCACATAGCCTGTAATTAACTAAACATTTTCTGAATTCAAATTTGATATGCTTTAATTATGTACGAAACTTGAATCGAATTGCCATTTCACATATTATTTTATTATATATTCAGCGTGAATGTTAAATTGCATTATGATGTGGGGCGTTAAAGAAAACAAAATTGCAGTAATTGCTTTGCATACAGTGAATATGAAGTCGTCAGTCATTTTACGACGCACCAAAAGCTGGGCATCAACCGTATGTTTGTGTGTCACAACAATCGACAGGTACACCTATAACTCCTCAGTCGAAGCCCGGACAGCTCGAGCTGTTAACGCTGACAAAGCCAGAATTCGACGAAACTCTATGAGGAAAAAAAATTATATACTTGAAATGAATATTCCAGCTAGGACCCTGAATTCTTTTATATAAGACCTGACATTAGCTGCTTACCGTCGATACACAGGACGCGCCCTAAATCATGCTCTGCAGCTTAAGAGTGGATCGATTAAAAAGGTTTGGAATCTCAATACGCTGGTGGAATTGCGAAATGTGCTATGCAGACGAAATTTTTTTATAATTAAAGAGCACTAAAACATACAAAATGACAAAGTCAAAGACAAACACATAAATTGTTGGAAAAGTTTAACGTGGTCATCAACCTGCATCAATCATGGTTTGATGGACGGTGTCCTTTAGGGTGAGGCTTTATTTTTATGAAAAATTAGTAAATACTTCGACTAAATTTTATCAAGAGACTTTCTTCAATCGTGCAGCCTTTTAGTGATGCAATTTTCATAAAAGTATCGTGGACTTTCCAGCAAGACTCTGCAGGTCACAGGTCACGAACAACTCAAACTCGCACAAGAATAATATTCAAGACTTCTTATGAGCTGAGGTTGGCCTTCGTCCAGTCCAAATCAATTGGACTACAAATTGTGATAAGTACTAGAGGATATCGCCTGCGCAAAACGTTACTCCGATACTGAGTCTTTTGAGAAATCTTAAGGCAGTGTAAATCCCAAGATTCGTGGCAAGAGAGATAAAGGGATAAAATATCAAAGCCTAAGACGGCCACATTGAATAGAATTCTTTGAACATCAACACATAAGTTTTATTATTATTACACTGCTTGTTGCTGCTGTAAAAAAAATATGCATTTCAATGTATAACAGAACTTCGAAGACCTAATATGTGTTACATTTCAATTAAACTTTACGTGTAATGATGTTTCAAAACTCTTAAATATTCATTGAATTTTTAAACGGAATTTTAATTATCAATCATTATTTAAATGCAAATGTTGTGATATTTTATGTCGAGTATATTTTGTACTTGTATGAGTAGATAACGTAAATTAATGTTTCAACTTAATTACCATTATTATTTCGTAACTTCATCTAATTAATGAGGCTTACGTTGTCAACTAATACATATTTTTAAGTACTGTTTAAGGCCTGTAATATGAATGTAATTGGTTATTCTTATCCCTGAATTATTGTAATTTCATTAGAGCCAGATAGGCCGTAATCGATGCGTTTGGTCGACGATTTGCTTTCTTCTAGGTATTTTAGGCCATACATATTTAGGATGCTCATGCTGTCATGTTTTTTTTTTGGCATTTACCTAATTCAAACTCCATTAAGAACGTTAAGGATGATATCTTCCATCACAGCTATACGGTTAATAATTATTACCTACATCGAATCAATTATACATTATATTTAACGTATATTTTGTTTTAGTATTTTAGAAGTAGTAACTCTTAAATAACTACTTTTACTGGTTATTTACCAAATTAATAATGCAATCGGACCTAAAAAAGCAATAGATTCCTTGAAACTGATGCATCTTCACGTTAATTTTTCATAGTTTTGATTTGAATTGAGGATTTATCTCGTATTTTTAACGGAACGTAATTATAATAGGTGACAAATTGAGTAAGATAATAGGTATGTTACGAGGGCACTCGCATTGTTCATCCGGTGACAAATAATGGCAGATAATACCACAGTATCGGGTGTCCGAAGCAAATTTAGCACAATGTTTCGAGCCAATATTCCCAGTTGATAATAAACATACATCACACACCTACAATAACAGTGCAAACTATATCACTGGCCGATAATTACAACATTATTGTTTTTAAATACGCAGCTAAAAGAATTACGGTTCTTTTTACATATAATTTTTATGGTTTTTATGTCTGGGGTAATATGTACCGTTATTAGTTTATTATTTAGTGTATAACATTAAACATTAATTAGGTAAATTAGCGAACGAAAAAACAGTAACATTATTACCAATTTTGTACTTGTAAATATTAAACATGTATCTTTGATGTAGTTAGCTTGCTTAGCTTTGTAAAGTTATCAATATTAGGCTTAACTCATCAAAATTTTATAGATCAAAAGTTATAATGTATGTATTATTCTATAAATTTTATTAAAAACTGCAAAAGACACATTGCAAAGTAGTTTTATGAATAGTCAATACATGCATAGATAAAAACTAGTTTTGGATTATGATTTATCGCGCATCCTGCAACTGAACAGTCAATTTACCATTTATGAAATCTTTCCATTTCGTGATACATTTTATTTTATATCATCATTGCAAGAGCTACAATAATATAAAGACCAAGTACAGACCATTTCCCCCAATAATATTTCTGTTTTTTCCAATTTACTTGTATTTACATAAATTATTAAATAACAAATAAAAGAATAACTTATAATTAAGATTCAGCCGATTTTTCGATATTAACGAAATCGATTTCATTACCTTTTTTCACCAATATGTTCAGAATCCTAAATCTTTGTTACAGATTTTTAATAGATTACTGATTTATTGTTTTAGAAAATCTAAATAATTTGAAGTGTAATTAAAATATATATAAAACAAATATAAGTTAAATATTAATAATATTACTAGTATTTTATTTTATAATTTTGAACATTGAATTACATTGTATATAAATTACGGTACAACGTTTACTTCATACTTTTAATTTTTATAAAGAAGCATTCTAATGTGCGATAAATCAAAAGTATTTATATTTCTATAAAATATGCCCGATTTTAAATGTGAAAACTGTCCTTACCAAGTGTTATCTAAACACGCTGTTTCGGCGCCGGTATATGCGTGGCGGACTAAAATAACACGCATCAATCTCTTATATTAGACCGGGACTCGGTGGAACAACATAAAAACTTCCTGAAGTCTTCTATACTCGGTCATAAATCTCACGTTTTTAATAGATAAATAGGGCTTTGCACAAACGAGCAATATCATATTATTTGGGCCACCCTCAGGAAAGGCCCTCCTGATAAAACCTCCCTTTCTCACACTCTTCATGCTAATGTACTGGGTATGCCAGACGGTGACAACCATTTTTTGGCCCACTTGGTTACATTATGGCTGCTATAAAGAGTATTTCAAATTATATTTTTCGTGTCCATTAAAAGACGATGTGACGGCTTGGTTTGATTATTACATCGTTTTTTTGTGTTGTTTCTGAATTAAAATGTACACACAGAAAGATTGTGACTTTTATTACGTTAATTGGTCATTTTAAGTCATACAAAAGATTTATTGCAGAGTACAATTAAAAAACAGGTAGCGAAGTTCATTTTATAGAAGGTAGTTTCCTAAACAGCAATTGTGCCGCCGCTAAAGGTCTTTTGGTTGTGCAAAAATACAAGTAGACGGTAAAAGGTAATAAAATGCTCAAAACTTGGAAAAAATATGCTGTCATAAACAAAGCGTTTCGGATGTAAAGTTAGATAAAGAACATCTCACACACCTGAGCTAGGAAATTGCTTTTTTGTAAGCGCCTCCAGTTTTTTACGCAACTTTCTCCCAGAATAAAAGAAGTTTCGTGGAAGAACTTTCGTATTTTTTTCTACTGTTTTTTGTGGGGTGTAAATCATACGCATAACCGTAGAATATGAAAGCTCGAAAAAGTACAAAATATGGATATAATAAAAATATTGTGACACGTCCGCATAGTCGAAACAATTGTTGGGAACGCTTTTGTTTTGGTGAAAGTTCTTTTTACATATAATTTTTATGGTTTTTATGTCTGGGGTAATATGTACCGTTATTAGTTTATTATTTAGTGTATAACATTAAACATTAATTAGGTAAATTAGCGAACGAAAAAACAGTAACATTATTACCAATTTTGTACTTGTAAATATTAAACATGTATCTTTGATGTAGTTAGCTTGCTTAGCTTTGTAAAGTTATCAATATTAGGCTTAACTCATCAAAATTTTATAGATCAAAAGTTATAATGTATGTATTATTCTATAAATTTTATTAAAAACTGCAAAAGACACATTGCAAAGTAGTTTTATGAATAGTCAATACATGCATAGATAAAAACTAGTTTTGGATTATGATTTATCGCGCATCCTGCAACTGAACAGTCAATTTACCATTTATGAAATCTTTCCATTTCGTGATACATTTTATTTTATAATTTTGAACATTGAATTACATTGTATATAAATTACGGTACGTTTACTTCATACTTTTAATTTTTATAAAGAAGCATTCTAATGTGCGATAAATCAAAAGTATTTATATTTCTATAAAATATGCCCGATTTTAAATGTGAAAACTGTCCTTACCAAGTGTTATCTAAACACGCTGTTTCGGCGCCGGTATATGCGTGGCGGACTAAAATAACACGCATCAATCTCTTATATTAGACCGGGACTCGGTGGAACAACATAAAAACTTCCTGAAGTCTTCTATACTCGGTCATAAATCTCACGTTTTTAATAGATAAATAGGGCTTTGCACAAACGAGCAATATCATATTATTTGGGCCACCCTCAGGAAAGGCCCTCCTGATAAAACCTCCCTTTCTCACACTCTTCATGCTAATGTACTGGGTATGCCAGACGGTGACAACCATTTTTTGGCCCACTTGGTTACATTATGGCTGCTATAAAGAGTATTTCAAATTATATTTTTCGTGTCCATTAAAAGACGATGTGGCGGCTTGGTTTGATTATTACATCGTTTTTTTGTGTTTTTTCTGAATTAAAATGTACACACAGAAAGATTGTGACTTTTATTACGTTAATTGGTCATTTTAAGTCATACAAAAGATTTATTGCGGAGTACAATTAAAAAACAGGTAGCGAAGTTAATTTTATAGAAGGTAGTTTCCTAAACAGCAATTGTGCCGCCGCTAAAGGTCTTTTGGTTGTGCAAAAATACAAGTAGACGGTAAAAGGTAATAAAATGCTCAAAACTTGGAAAAAATATGCTGTCATAAACAAAGCGTTTCGGATGTAAAGTTAGATAAAGAACATCTCACACACCTGAGCTAGGAAATTGCTTTTTTGTAAGCGCCTCCAGTTTTTTACGCAACTTTCTCCCAGAATAAAAGAAGTTTCGTGGAAGAACTTTCGTATTTTTTTCTACTGTTTTTTGTGGGGTGTAAATCATACGCATAACCGTAGAATATGAAAGCTCGAAAAAGTACAAAATATGGATATAATAAAAATATTGTGACACGTCCGCATAGTCGAAACAATTGTTGGGAACGCTTTTGTTTTGGTGAAAGTTCGTTTTTACAAAAAATGTCTGTATGATCTTTTTAATATTTCGAATGGAATCATTACTCAAAGGTTTGCGAATTGTACTCATCTTTATTCCAACAGCGAACATTTGGCAGTTTAACTTATTACTGGGAGGCCATAAAATAAAAGACCCTTATCACAACTAGTTAAAAACTAATTACTGGGGTGACACCACCTTTCCATAAATCGCGTAGCTCCACCGAATTGCCTTGATAAAAGTTATTTTTAAGAAAAAAGCCCTGGAGGCTGCCCCTCCTCGTCCCGCGGCCCCGCGGCCCCGCACAACCCTCACTTCTCTCGCGAGGAATTTATCACGATTTATATTCATGGCATAACAACGTGAGCCAGTTTAGGGCGAACCCATTTAAATTACAAACTGCCAAATAAAACTTCAACTTTAAACAAACATTGCGTAATTGACTTCCCTAATATAATTTTGGTTATTTGCTTCGTTACAGCCTGCTAAGCCTGCTTTTTTCTTCCTTGCTAAGCAAAGTACCTCTTAACTTAATTTAACATATAGTAAAGAGTAGCTCCGTATTGTTTCAGCGTTAGTTACGTAAACCGGGAAGCATATGGTGTATCCGAATGTTTCAAACATTCGAGACAGTAACTCTTGTACGGACGGAACAACAAATCAAGTGCGGTTTGGAACGGAAGCGTTTACTGTCGGTACAAGGACTGCTTAGATGTCATAAGTTATTACCGGGCGGTTCCTTAGTTTGATAAGACAAACCGAGAACATATTTGATGACATTCAGCATAAGTAATTATTTTATAATTGTAAATAATTTCGCCGATTAGGAGTTAATTAGGATTTCTGTTAGTTTTCAAATGCTGATTCTTTACTTACGGAATCAAAACATAAACGCCAGTTTAAAACTCAACTGTAGGCTAACAATGTGTGTTTAAATTCAAGCCTTTTTAAAAGAACACCTGTCTAGGGTAAAATCATAATATACTACCTAAATGTATGTGGAATAAGTACCGTATATGTTCTTCACAATGTTTTATTGCTTAGATTCCGTAATAAAATATAAAATTGAAAAGTCTGTTTGTATTATTTTTAAATTAGTATTTATGAAGTAATAATAATATTTACATATTATCATAATCAAATCGTAATACTTACAAAGATTACGATATTTGATTTATAAATGCGTTTAATAGCCTGGATTGTTGAGTTCACTCTTATTCAGTTTCCTTTTACAGTAAATTAATACACATATTTAAATACCACTTAATACTAAATTTAAACATTAGGCACAATTCTGTTTAAATATCAGCTTCAGTACACATTTAAATCAACCAACATTTAAAAGAAATGTAGGCGAGAACCATATAACAGAGTTATTGTAATAATTTAATAAACAAGAAGGTTTTCAATAATTTATTTTATAACAATTTAAAGATATATTATTAATAAATAAAAATAAAAATAAATTTTATAAAAATTTTAAAATATTCAGATAACTGCATTATTATTTTTGATATTTTTGAAAATATTATCATGAAACAAAATTGGACGCAGTCTTTGACAGATTACAAAATTTTGTACAACAGAAGGGAACTCTATCGAGAGTAGCCTTAGAACGTGACAAAGGGGTGTACTGTAGCCTTCAGGGCCCAGTTGGGGGTGGCTCCACCATAATTGATGACGTTCTTAGCGCAGCAGGGCGGCGCGAAATTATCATCGCACCACGACACTCGGGTACAAGCGCTCATTAATTTGTGATTAGCCCGCAGTTAGAAGACTCTCGCTGTGGATTACTTCTAATTAGATTATAAGTTTTTCTATATCAAGGAGGACTTAAATTATTGAATGGGATCACTGCATAGGAATGGTGATTGTATTAATCCAATCAGGTAATTCAGAAAAATCGTGTACCATGAGGTTAATTTTCTGGGTTTGTGTACCTTCTTAGGTTTCCACATACTTTTTCATCAGCCGGTCAATATAAGCCTCTTCTAACTTGAAAGCTTGGTGATTGTGGCTTTGCAATCAATCATCACACCTACCACGCTTGGCAAGCGAGCTGGCGATCACCGTATCCAAAGCCTACGATTTTAGACATTAATCTGGCTTTCAATGTTGATTCCCTTATATAAGCTGGTTATTCGGCGATCTTTCGGACGCCATGAGATTTTTCCTTTGGTGAACCTTACGATACCCATGAGAAGAAAGGATATAGAAGATTTTCTTAAGCCGCTACGATATTTTAAAAATTTGCTTGTAAATAGTTTACGGCGAATAAATAAATAAATATTAAATTATCTCAAACATTCTTTCGCTTAATCGCACATTATACTTATTTATGTCAAGAAATGTGACATAAAAGAGGTCTAATATCTAGAGACTCAATTCGCTCCCTAATAAATATCTTAAGCATCGTTTAACTGAAATGAGGCAAAAGCGGGGATACCCCTTGTACTGTTGTTTTAAATGTGGATTTGTCCAATATTTATTTACGAATACACATGCTCAGGGGCGGACAAGGACGGAAGGCTAAAAAATAAGTCGTATTGATGATTATTATTTAAGAAGAAATCATCGTCATCACCACTGTCGGCCATAGTAATTCTTTGCTCAAACTAGGTCCTAGGTACGCTGGTATGAATTTCATGGTAGTGTAGTTTCAAAGGTCAGATCAGATGGCGCAGCGTATGGCTATTGCGTATAGTAATTGATGATTAGTAAATTATTTTTGTGTTTTTTATATAATAAATAACATGAAATTTAGATGAGTTGCTTTCTTTGTCCCTCTTTTCGTATATTTCTCTTACGAAGTGGTTTGTTACGTTAAGAAAACCTACGTATCCGATTAATTCGGTTAGAGGGGTTTGGATCCAATTTGTCTGATTGCTACCAATGCCAATCTATCCGGCCTACCTATGTATGCCGATTGGCCTTTGTTATCAATAAATTTCTTGCCCTATCTAGTTTCGTCCCCATCAATAAATATTTGCGCATGATAAATTCAATAAACTTAGTGCACAGTGGAATTATTTTTTTATTTATTTAAGGGTATCGAAAACTGTAAGGGAGCGGATTGCGTATTTCTGTTCGTTTATATAAATTCTGAACCTTATTAAATAAAACTGAATTAAGAACTAATGTCAGGAATATTCATGTTTGTCGGTGTTTTTGGTCTTTAATATAAATGTCAAGTAATGGAAAATATTGTTGTATTAAATATGTTATTAACAATTGAAACTATATACGATATACTTAATTATTAACAAAATTGGATGCATACATTTTGGCAATAGTGCATATTAACAGTATGAGAGCTATGTTAAAAAATATAATAAAAGCCAGTGATGAGTAATCTAGTAGCAGTAACACCTTACAGTCTGAGGCAAATTGTTAATTATAAAGGTCGTGTACCCTTCGGTCCCACCGGCAATTACCATCAACCGACACACGCCTCTTTCCGGTAAAAATCCCAAATCTCGACACGGGGCGAAAAATCAAACAGTAAATATCGAAAAGCAATCCGAGGTGATTCTGTTACATTGAGTTAAGCAGTAGGTTAAACTTGCTGTGAGGTCACATGGGCTGGGAAAAAAGGTGTCCGATTCATATTTTATTGATCAACATTTTAACTTAATACATTTGCTGAGTTGGGCATTTAATCGAACTTGTGCTTTAATCTGTTATACACTTGATTCTTAATTATTTTAAATATTTTAGTAAAGAATCACTTTCACTAATTATTTTTATTTAATACGAAACAACTACCTCTTCTTTAAAAACTATACCTGTTTTTTTTTGCGGAATAGCAATATGTAAATCTAAGTACAGTAATCTGTAACTAAATTTATATATGCTACATTATGCACAAAATGTTTGTAAGCGGCTCATTATTATTTATTTAGGTACGATAAATCTCCTAATGGCAGAAATTCCAAATTTAAATAAATGTTATAAATACATATTACATCTTAAAAACGTGTATAATAATATGCTCGCGTGCAAAACAAGATGAACCTAAGCGGCGACGGACAGTGTTCATACCATCTAAATAGATCTGCCCATGTAGCTGGCACTTTCCTGTTTACCCTTAATTGGCACTTATTTCATCTTTCATTACCATATTTTTATATATATTAGAAACATTCTATGCTTATTATACAGGCCATAGACCTATGATTTTTTTTAAGTAGTTGATGAAATCAGTACGACTGTCACGTTGCTTCAAAGTGTGGGCCAACCTACTATATTTTTTTAATATATTCAATACTTTTATATATGGAATATTTTTAATATATGGAATCCTGCTATATGTGTCTTTCAATCACGCTTCGTCAAATTTACGACTAAACAGATTTTGATGAAACTTGGTATGTAGAACCTTCGAAGCTAGGAGAAGGACACAAGCTACCCCTTTTATCACCGGAAAGACGCGACTGGATTTTTTTATGTCTCAGACATGCAAATTTCATCTCAATGTGTTCATGTAAATGCAATCACTGCCGTGTTGTCTCCGGGGATCAAATCAGATAGCTCCTTTTTATAGTAATTCAAGACGAGAATTACCACTGTATTAACAAAGTGTACTGTCTAATCACTTTTATTAACTCTGTGATAAAACAGACAAACATTCCAAAAGCTGAGTACAATATTAAGATTCAGAAACGTCACAAATCTTCCACATTTGACAAAGAAAAGTCGTTTCTATGAAACCGAGTGAGGGTTAACTCCCACGATCAAGATAAGCCGTCACATTCGAGATATTTAAATCGATTTTCCCCAATTTTCCGCGGGAGGGCGCGAGTTAAAGCTCCAGGCAATTTATCCAGTACGGAGCGCCGGGACCCGGTCTCTCTATTGTTTGCCAAATGAAGTACTCCAAGCTATACATCGGAACATTGCCATCGTCATCGGAAAATTCTAATCGAATGGATGTTCGGCGGAGTTTTACTCGTCGACACTTCAAACAGTTTATTTGGCATTTGTAGCTTATTTAGTCGAACGCATAAATCATGTCTTGTCGCAATGGTAACACTGAATTGTCATTTTGCCAACTGGATGCAGCTCTTGATATCCTATGCTTTAGATACGTTAATGCATTCATGTATCGTCGGTGTCTCTGGCATGGGGAAAGGCCTCATTAGTATATCTGGGAAGCTCTCTTGCACTAGAATCGCAAATACTTCGCCACTTTTGTACGGATATATAACTAATTACGTGTACATTGTTGTTAACCAACTATAACAGTCATTAAAACTTTCATTAAAATCTGTAGCGACATAAATCGACTCGTCTTAGACCCTCATGTATCCCTTAATTAAAGACTTTCGCTTATTTCGCCCAACCGGAACCTATTTGTTAGGCTGCTATTTAAAACATTCGCCCCGTCTGTTTACATAGATCAGATACGTTCAACAAAGGCTTTTGTAATTAAGAAAGATATTTTAAGTTGGCGGCAGCTTGACTTTATATACGCGAAATGAATTTACTGGATTAAGGGTGTTTCGAGTTTTGTTGGATGAAGACGTCCATTATGTTAAGTTATTTACGAAGTCAACCCTTTGAGTACTAAATATAATACTTCTATATATACTTCTCAAGACTTATGATATAAAATGACAGAAGACGGGGTAATATTTACTGTAAATTATGATACTTAAAATAGTATTTTTCCTATTCTCTTGTCAAACTAGATATCCCTTGGATATATAAAGCACGCAAAGCTATATTTTTAACTGCTAACAATAAAAACAAATAAATTTCCTAGTCCCAACCCCAATTTAGGAGTGCATTATTTTCGCTTTCACTGACATCCGATACAATTAAAATCTTCTTTAATTAAGGGACGGATATGAATCATTTGCACGTGGCGCACTGAGTTTTCCACTTGTATACAATTCTGCTTTGACACAAAATGCTATAGGTCTAACGTCTACCAAATAAAATATAGTCCGTATTAACGAGGATTACAGTTCCATTTTGATTTCCCGCGGATTGTACCTAAGGCGTAGTTCTACACTATTCTCCGGTATCTCTTTTCACTTTATCGCAGTGTCTACGTTATTTACTCGTACGTGAGGGATGCTCGCAATAAATAGGTGCGCACAAACATATTTGACATTTACAAATACCTCCCAAATTGGTTTCCTGGGTGCGACTGGCCGTTATTACAAGTTGTGTTTACTTATTGCTACCGAGCCGATGACTATCTTAACGCTACAAGTCTTGCTACACTTTATATTGATTAAGTACAATTTATGTATAATACTCGTATAATAGATTATTGAAAACGATTGCTTAAATCACGACTGATTTTTAAAGTATTAATAATTCATCTAAAATATAAATGTAATCATTAAAATTATCAAAATTATTGAAATTATTAGAAACATCAAGGTTTGTAATAAATATTCGATAATCCAGTAATATACTAGTATTTTTACTCGATGTCATCTTGAGCAAGCTATGAGATGCAGTAAAATAAAAAAAAGCAAATTTATATTTAGAATATAAGATAATTATCTCGATTTTCACTTAATCAAAAATAAAATAATATTAAAATAAATCATATTCGCTTACTTGATAGACAGCGGGAATGTGTAGGTACAGCCGACAGAAATTCGGAGATAAAAAGGATCATTCCCTAAACGAGGTGTGAGGACTGTCCAGCTCCGTCGGGAGTTGTAATTCAGTGACAAATATCGAAAGCCACAATTCATATTTCTGCTATCGGTGCGCTTGTGTCGCCATCTGTGCCGCGGGGACGCGCTATTGGTTCTCCATCATGCGGTCATGATCTATTTTTGTTGGAAATAAAACATTGTTTTTTTACTATCGGGAAATGTTTTATAAGTATTTTAGGGCTGGTACGTGACAGTCTATTTAGGGAGACGATCGTGGCGTTTTTAGGGTGACTTGGTTTAGTATAAATCGAAAAACCACATTAGTAGAATCTTCTAGAAATAATATTTGTTTTGTATTCATCTACTTTTGTATCTGTATTGTCAAAAAAGCTTTTTCCTGATAAAATCAAAAGTTCAATATTCAAACATGTGTAAAAAGGTTATTTTGGGGTATAATTTGAATGTTGCTAATTGAGTAAGTGTATCTATATTATTGGGTCATAACTTCAAATCTGCTGAAAATGGTGTTGGTGATACACCGGTCGTGTATTATCGAGATCGAAAATTTCACGTGCTCATATAATTTTAAGCTCGTAAAGCTCGAACTATAATTCACTGGGAGCATTTGCGGAAAATGCATTTTATTGTTAAAACGTGAATTTTATTTATCGTCGACAGCCCGCGGTGGGCTGTAGTGGGGAGGGAGGGGTGGTGGTTGATTTGCAGTAGCGGCGCATCGAACCCACCCTTTGGCATGGATTATTTATACTAAAGGTAATTTACTCGGTTCATTATTGGGAAATGCAACATTTACGTAGGTACATATTTTACGTATTAAAATGGGCAATATCTTAATCGGTGGATAGCAAAATTACATCTCTATACTTTCAACTAACGGATTGCGTTTATGTTACTTATTGATGTTTGTTGTGCTATTGAATAAACATTTTGTAACATTCTATTCAAGCAATGCCACAAATTTAGATTCAATTAATAAACATCAAACACCTCATTCAACGCTTGCAATATTTCATCAAGTGTAGGCCAACACGCATTAAGGCGGTCTTTTCGCTGTGATAGTCATCAAGAGGCGTTACCGCTACCGCTGATCCCTGGGCTGCCTCGGCGCAACAGCTACTCGTTTAATTATTCATGTCTTGCATTTACATTACTCATCTTAATTTATTCAACATGTTTTTGTAACACTACTGGATATATCAAACATTGAAATTTGTTTCTCGCTGTTGTTTTCTTCACATCGCCTTTCAAGTATATTTACATACATTCATGTAATCAAGCATTTCTAAAGAAATAATACTACGAGTTTTATGCGTTTTGTTGAACCTGCATAATTAATAAATCCAGTTTCTTATTTAATGGTAAAAAAACCATGCTCCAAAATATGAGGGTCACATAAAACAAATTTATATATATGTATGTATGTACATATTCACGACTTGTTTCCAACGGAGACAATCTTCTTCCACTTGCTATGGTCCTGACATACGTCTTTCGCTTCTTCCCCTTTCATCAATCTTCGCATGGATCCTCGTTGGTTTAGAGTACTCTTGACCTGGCCATTTTTCAGAACGTCTCCGATCGGATTGTGAAATGTTCGCCTAGGTCTTTCTCTCCCGACTCTACCATATTACTATTTCTACAAATGTATTATTACATAGATTTAGTTTAATAACGTCACAAACAATTGCTAAAATCAATAATTAATTGAAAAGAACAAAAGCAATTATCGCTCGAATCCTGTTTAGGTTTTCTTTCTCCGTCCATTTTTATTGTGAATAGAGACGTCGAAAGAGAAACGATACAGCGACTCTTTTAAAAGCCATTTAGCTCCAATCCCTAGATAGCGTCTACCGCAATCCCTGCGTCCGTACATTTTTTCCCCGCTGAAAAGCCAATTTGGAATGAATCACTGTAACAGTGGCGAGCATCTGTGCTAATTTACCTACGGGCGGACAGTCTAATGCGACTCGTTCGCTCGTAAATATCGAATCGCGACCGAGCGCCGAATATCGAAAGCCGGTATTAGTCGGATACAGCTAATACACACGGGGGCACGTAAGATAAATTATCGCATGTTCATTTGGGCCTCGATGTTTAATCTGTCCATATAGATACAATTACACTAGGGTACTTTTGAGACAAAACAGTGTATAACCGAAACATCATAGACAGTTACGAATAGAACTTTCGGTTTCAACGGTTGAAAATAAATTTATTTAGATAATTTTACCGGAGTTTACCATATGCAAAAAAAAATGGTATGACCAACAAAAAATAATATTATATATTACATTGTAACGGTTTGTGAAATATGGTATGAACCTATAACTTTATCTTGTATTGTAATTCATATGACGAAGTTGGACGTTGCATAGACTACGAAATCGATCTAACGTCGTCGGCAGCGTTATTTTAACGTTTTGTGCGTGTGTAACATTACACTATACGTTTGCAGTTCGTTTCTGGTGTTTATGTGTGCTCCTGGCTTTATTGGCAATACAGATCTATACCTGATCCTACTTTAAAAAGTTTTCCCTGACATCCATGGTTTTATATATTAATATTGTATATAAGAACTGAAGTAATTATATTCGATCTTATGCAGGATTACTGCTTACATTTCGGAAAACTTTTACGGAGTGATAACAGAAGAAAGTATACGATTTATCAAATTTTATTTGTTTTTTTGCAGGTATGTAAAGCAGCAGCAGTAAATTCCAGTTATCAGAATAGGTAATTCTCAACGTGAGTCAAACTGCGACCTTTTTAAAAATTACTTCATCACTGGAGGGGCCTTATCACAAAACCTTTGATATGTAATAATGGGGGCAATACATCAAACTAGCTATCTAACTTAAACGCAATTTGAAGTATGGCGGCTCTTAAAGCACATCTACCCCCAAAAAGCGTAGGCGGGGTAGGGGTAGGGGCTGCCTTATCTCGGAACTGCAGGCACTCCGCCCGTTTACCTTAAGATCTTTAATATTAAATAATATACTACAGTTAAAGCCGTCTTAAATTTACTCTTTGACTATGCTCTACTGCCGTGAAATTTCTTTGAAATAAAAATACCCTTAAGACGTTTCATTTTCATCGCTATTTTTTTAACATTCTGCTTGTATATAATCGTTAATTTTGGCCTTGGTCTTTATTTACAATAGTAAATAATAATATACGTGGTGCAGCCTTTATTTAAAGTTCATGTATCTGGATATCCGCGTGCCGGCATGCAACCTGCGTGCACCACGGGGAATGAAGACGTTAAATAATTTAGCTGGATAGCTGTATGGTTTATGCATGCATGCATCAGGCCCGGAATGCGTTACCTTGTTCTTTTAATTAACTAAAACACCTAAAATGGTCAGCAGGTATAACGCTTCCGGATTAAATATACATACATATGCAACGTTCCCAATGTAATGCATTGTGGAAGTTATGATTTCAAATGAATTAATTAAAGTTTTCGAATTTTGCAAAGGCTTCCTCAATAATTCCTATTCTTAAATTTTTTGAATTTTTTATATTTAAATGTGACAGCTAAGATATTCTTGTATAAATTAAATTAACTAGGTACTAATTATTCATCATAACATAATATTTTGATTTATATAAAACAAATAAATGACTGCACTGGCATAGTGTGTCCATCGACTGAGTCGTTATCTACATGTGGGAGCTCATAGTCCCGAGTAAAGTTTGTTCGCATAACAACACTATTACCGGTATTATTTTGTAGTCCGTAGGGTCGCCATAAACTAAGCAGGGCTTGCGGTGACGGCGCGTGGGCGCGTTGATCTACAATGAGGCCGCCATGTTGTTTCTAATGACTTAATGTTGTTATACCGAGTATGGCCATAAGTTCTATTACACGTTAAAATGCATATCTTTTTTAAAGAAACATTGTGATTATAATAAAACTTAAGTACATATTTTATCAAAGTTTAAGCGAGCCTTTGGCTCTGTTATAGGCTATCAATCTCCCTGGACACGAAACTATGGACTTACTCACTTTCATTCTATGGGGAATTTAGACACTGCTACTTTACATATTTCTTGGGGACTCAACGTCGGAGAAACATTTTGACTAGGCACTGGTCTCTAGTAGGTACTGGTCACAATTTGTGGTCCAACGGGTTTAGATCTGAACTGGACTTTGGCGTTGGAAAGTCCTCGATAATTTTGGAAAAATAACCAAATTAGACAATCTTTTTGGTAAAATTTGCCCAAAGTTTTGAATCTTATTTCACAAACTTGATTTGAATGAAAATATATTTGATGCACCATCCAACAAGTTCCGAGGCGTCTTTAGAACTGTGAGTATACACTACGTCAGTTTGCTTGCTCTTCAATCGGTCTTTAAAGGCATTTGGGAGATGAGGAGGGGGATGGGGAAGAGGAGTGGGCAACAGTTTCTTCACTCACTAAACGAAACGCAGACGCATAAGATGCCTGCATACTGCACGCCGGTATCTTGCGCGGCCCATTCGAGCAGCAGCTAAAGCCGCCGGTTGGCTGTCCCGATACGCTGGTAGAATACTACTTTTTGTTCGATCCATTCTCTTAAACTGCAGGGACCTATTTAGGCCATGGCCTATGTATCGACGATTAGCACCTAGATTTATTAAAGAATTTTCATTTTACGGGATAATATGTTTTGTTTCCTTATGAGTTTCGTCGAATTCTGACTTTGACAGCGTTCACTGCCCGTGTAGTCCTAATCGCACTTAAAAGATCAGATCTTTTAAGGTCCTCGACGGAGAAAGGATAGGTGTATCTGTCGATAGTGCGTTTACACATATTAATTTCCTTATATACTGCTGACCCCCAGCTGTTCAAGATCGATACGAAGATACTTTACTGATCCCACTTTTCTCAAAGCAATCACTGCAATTCTGTTTTATTAAACGTCCAAAGTATAATAATCCTGGTGAAAAATAATATATATACATAATAACCGCATTACAAAACAGAAAAAATAAAAAAAATCATTTTAAGTTGTAACATTATTTTTGACCAGACTAGATAGTTCGTTATGTATTTAAGAAAAAGTTTATATTTTAAATGAAACTATTATTTTCGCATTTTATCGCATTTAATTTCAAATGTGTAGTGTTCGTGTAAATACAAGAAATCAAACATTTTTAAACAAATTAGTAATTTATTAAAAATATCTCGCATTACTTAGGTTATACGTTAGATCATGGGTTCAAACACTAAAGCTGTGTGAACAGACTTAAAATCTGGTCCCTTTTGCTTGATTTTGCTATCAATTCTGTTTGCTTTGATAGTATTGCGACAAAACCTATAGTGGTTTAACCGCCCCGGTTTCACGCGGACAGATCTATAACAGGCATATAAACTAAATGTGCATGTGTTATGTTGTATGTATAAGACACATATTAAAAGTAATACCTTCCCCTAGAAATGTTCTCAATGATAATGTAAACCAAATCGATATTATATGATCACGATTGATATACACTTCGAAATTTAGAAGTTATAAGGTAATAAATTAAAAATTAAGGCAATGTGTATGATATTTATGATATTTTAGATATACCTAAAAGTTATGATGCCGTGTTTTATGTATTTTTTTACATGTAAGTACTTAAATTAATATTTATGGTTACAGACATAAGCGCTACCAAAAACTAAATTTAAATTGTAAATTATACTCTATACGTATGTGAATGTAATATAAACACAATACGTCACAGAAGCAAATTAGAAGCTATTTCATCGCTTCGTCGCATATTATGAAAATTAATATTTACGAGCCGCACAATGAAGTGACTTAACCACAGTGTTTGCCCTAAGTAGGTATGTCCCCAAAGTATATGACAAATAGTTTGGGAAGATAGAAAGGGGAATCTTGCCTAATTTAACTAATGGACTAATATACTATTATAGTCTTTAGTGAGCGTTAGACCATGTTAGCATTTTTTCAGGTTTATTCATAATGCATGGTAATTGATTTCATATTAAAATGGTTCATTTTAATTAACCTATACTAAGTTGTATTTTTGAATTAGTAATTTTAATATTCGATATGGATTGTGTCTATGGTAAGTGAAGTATTATACTGCATTCATCAATAACACTTTAGAGACTTACAAACTGTATGAGATACATAATGATAGTAATGAACGTGACTGCGAGAAGTGACCTACCTTTCTTCGTGTACTCTGTTTAAGTCTGAAGAAAAACGTGAGTATTTCTCTTCAGTATTTCTATTCATAAATCATCACCGATTTAGTAGGCTTTAACTCTGTGATCCTGTTTTTAAAATTTTACTGGTATACAGTAAAATTTTAAATGATTTATTTACTATGAATATATATTTACTTATTGTTTCAACTGGATATTTAATTAACAAAGAAGCTCCCCCGAGGTTTAGACAATTTAGTCCTTTCTAACCACTTTTCATTTGAACTTATTTGGGACAAAGCTACCGCTGGTAAGCCCGTCGACGTCTTAGTGTCCAAGCCAACGATTAATATATTTTATTATTTTTAATAATATAAATGATGTATAAATGAAATAATTATTCCTGAACCTAATGAAGAACGTCGTAAGTTAAGTTATTTTTTTTCCACTCCATTTAGGTTCCACTAGTATCTTTTCATGTTTCGATTTTATTTTGATTATAATGATAAAAAAAATCATTGCTGAGTACATACTACTAGATATTTAAAAGAAACGGACGCCATGTACGAGTAGATATCGTTCTATCAGCTATTTTCAATGCTATCGCTTCTAAATATTAATGCACTTAAGTATCTCAAGCCACTGGCTAACAGAGTACACTTGTTGCTAATTAAACTCAAGTGCCCACCAATGCTTTTATTTGAAAATAACGTCTGCGTTCCGAATTATTTCTGCTACTTCAAACGCCGCTTATCCTATATTGACATGTTTCTGGTATTAGAGTGGTCAATGGTCATACATTTGCTCTAAAAAAATATTCAGTTAGCCTTGGCAGTCTACTATTTTTCCAAACTTTATAGAAGATTACAATTTACGCTTTTATCAATTACATGTCTTATATTGTTTTAATGCTATTATACAGCAATAAACAAGCCTTCGTATTGTACGCATCGGACCTTTCGCTCGCGGGCGACGGGAGCGAGGGAGGCGCCACCCTCTACAAAATTATGTACGACGATCTGGGACTAATATATCACGGGGAGGACGTGCCAGACTAAGGAGACTGGGTATTATGGGGTGGGCCGGTGGAATACTTAAGAACCCCGGTGTCACCCCATTAAAACACACATCGTGCATTTTTCGTGAGATATTTTAATTTAGGTTCGGGGCCCCGTATTGGATTTCCGACCAAGTAATAAGTAATAAGTACATTTTTTTTATTAGATAGTCTAAATTTATATAAAAATAGAAATAAAGCTCTAAAATCTCTATATTTAATATGTAGGACGGAATGTGAAATTAAAATTCTAGTACTTGCTCCAAAAGAAAGTATAGCGCGGTTTTAAGCAAGGACTGGCAAATTCACTTTCCTGTGGTTATAATAAAATCTAATACATCCAATCTGTTTATTTCTCGTATCAACCTACGCATAGAGACCACGATAGAGCACATAAATATTTCAACGCGAATATGATATTGCGGTGCGATGCAAGTTAAACGGTTGCAAGCGGCCGATATTACTACGAAACGAGGCGTGAAACACACGATGCTCGCACGACGCATCCGGAATCATAATTCCAAAATAACTTCCATCCGTTCCCTGTACCGCTCCCCCCCCCCCCCCGCTTTTCGCGCTCTGCTCGCCCTTTTTTTGGATAAAGTGGAATCCCCGTCCCACCGTTAATTCCCAAGATAGACATAATTTGGAATTGGATCCATCTATTCCGTGTTGCTTACGAACAAAAATAAGTTTGTTTGTTTCGCCTACATAAATCCGGCGGTGTTCGCCGGATTTATGTAGGCGAAACAAAGTTCCGCTTGCTAAACAGCTGGTTTAGAGGATTTTGAAAAAAATATTATGTGTATGCTCTTCAGAATTTCAGAGACGATCGCTCTTATTGCATCCATGTTTTTTCAGGAAGTTCTTATGAATGGAACGGTCGGTCAGAAACTAACAAAATGGCTCTCGAAACATCAAACGATTCACTTTACGAGCAACGTAAGGAACGTTTACAGGTCATAAAACGACTCATAAACATAGCCTCGTCCATTCACAAAACACTCCACTTTATATTTACTTGCTGTTTTAAATGCAAATACGATTATATCTTGCGCTCTTGTGACTTGTGTGGTTGTAAAAATATTATGAAATGATTTTCAACCTTATGGCCTTATGTTTGCTTTGAAGACTGTTCAAATACAATTCTAATTTTTAAAAATGCGAGAATGGGGGATGACGGTGGTGGAAGATAAAGAATATGCGTGTTTTTTATTTCACCTTTGACACTTTAATCCAATTTGTTTCCTTGTATTTCACCCTCGGGAAAGAACAATTTTTCCTTTAATAATTATAATTTTGAATACAATGTTCTTCTTTTAAAGTATGATAGTCTCGAGACATTTGTTTGTTTAATTTTGATCTAACAATATCTGTACACATATACAATTAATAAAAATCATTATTAGTTAAAATAGAAACTTTCAGGGAAGGGCAAAAAAGTTACTGATTTCAATTACAAATTTCTCTTAGTAACCTCACGTTTAACGATTCTTATGGCATTAATAAATAAAAATTTTAGTCTTACTTTAACTACTTAACAAATATTGCGATTTGTGAAGTCCGCCAACTCGCAGTTGGACTCTTTTCGGTTTCAAAAACTACCTCCAAAATTTAAGATCTTTCCCAGCTGTGGAACATTCTACACATTTTAAGATCTTTGCACAACGTGGTTTATAGTATTTATAATACTATTAAACTAACAAATTCCTTTAATAACGTTTATTTAAAACAATGCAACCACGACTTTTAAACAAAACTACGTATTTAAATATGGTTCGGCACGCCTAAAATAATGTGGGTTTAATTAAATTCAAAAGCTAGGACGTAAATAGCGGATGGCCACAGAGTTCGAGCTCGAGATTCTTTTTATAGCCTCTAAGAAAATTGGTACATTAATCTAAAAGATTAATGCAAAGACAGTATTAGGCTCATCTTATCAGTCGCGCAACAAATTGTACTATATTCTTTATCTGTTTACGAATCTATCTATAGTTTAAATTATAGTTAACTAGGTATTTTACTAATAAGAAGTTATTTGAATTTCGATTAAAAAAATTGATGTCAAATCCACATGTATTACGGGAAAGTCTCACTTCGGTAGAGATAACGGCGAAGCTGATTTAAGGAGATCATCATTACGGTACTGGTTCATTGTAAAGTTTTCAGGTAAATTTGCACCTATAATCAATATAATTAGTAAATAGTTTTAAATAAAAATTTAAAAAATTCGAAACGCTTAAACAGATTAATTAATAAATATAAACGTCAATGAAACGATAATGCACCACATAATTTACAATTTGCCTTAAAAACTGTGATAAATTGAAACGACTTTAACCGGTCTACCATCAAAATTAGTTTTAAGAAAAAAAATATTTTTCTTTTTTCTTTAGGTCATAAGATATATATATATATATATATTTTTATTTTTATAGTTTTATTACTATATACTTATATAAATTAATGGTTTCGACAGCTCGTCACAACGAATTAAAAAATTTACTTTGAAATTACTTTTGATTTGATGGTACAATTTATTTATTTATCTATTAACATCATCACTCTGTAAGTAGTCCACTACTGGACAATAATTCCAAAATGACTACGGTATAGACCCATGGTAGGTTTCTTACGGTCATACTATATGATGATAATCATCTCTTATTATTGAACAATAATTTTCTTTGTATATATATTTCTACAAAATTAAGGTCTTTAACAGCAATATAATAACCGTAACCGCATTTATTAGCTCAAGTTTAAAAACAGCCATCGCAATCAGATAAAAAAGAACAGTTCAGAAAACAGACGGTACTTGCGAAAATTGCCGGTCAATTGGCCCTTCCGGACAGCAGATTCATTCGACAAGCATCGCGATCTCGATATCGTATTCGATCATTTCGGTTGTTTATTCGAAATTTATTCCACTGGGGACATACGAATGAGTAGTGGTCTAGTGAGGCGATAAATCTTGTCGATGTCTCGGCGTGTCGCGAGTCGGTTTAAAAGCTCGATAACCGAGACGGGCACACACCTACCCGCGCCCAACAATAACCTCTTCGCTTTGTTTTATTTCCGTCGGTCCGTGGTGGACAGACCAGATATCCGCCAAGTATTTTATGCATAAAAATATCGGTATATAATTGCTTCATTACGATCCTGTTGGAGGCTAAAATATGTGGGAGTCGCACACAGGAGGTTCCTTTCTTAGGCAAATTAGTTTATACAATTAAGAATTTTATCTTGCTAATTAGGACTTGATTTAGAAGGAAGCTTTCAAGGTATCTACCGTTTATATTTTATCATTGCCTCTGATCTTTTTGCGGTAGCTGATAATTAGCATTAAACATACAGCATCAAAATTTAGAGCTGTGACTTTTAACATTTTCCGCTGTAACACATTTTGGGACTATTTAAATTTGCTTACGATCTAAAATAATTTTGTTAAATTTTACCTTATTGTAAAAAAACAAATATGTAACGTCTTTGTCATTGCTAATGTTTACTTTAGTAATGTTTTTAAATTTATCTCGATGTCGGTGATTAGAGTTAAAAGATCTCTGTCAGAAATTTATTAACACCCTATATGCAAGGTACAGAAAGCAGTCGAGTTCTCTGGTGTCTGTCGGGGCTCGCAGTGTCGCTATCGTTGTATCGCTTGTGCCACGTCGTTTGCTTTATGGTGTCAGCTTCGGTGTAATATTTCATGAGGATCGCACGCCATGACTCATTCCGAGACATTTTTAAGTTTCCGAACTCGCCTTTAATGAGGGTGGGAGGCTGCTAATAGAATTCAAACGCGAGGACGCTTTTGTATAATATAAAGTGTTGTATAAAACATATATAATAAGTATAATAAAGTGTAGTTCTCATAAGATCAAATCCATCATCTCCCTCGTCCTAATTATTTTTTTACTTTAAATCTCTTGTTCCGGTTAGTATAACCAACTGTACCACATGTGCCTTGTAATTGGATAAACTTCACGACCGATTCAGCGCGATTTTTTTTAATAAAATTCCTTTCAACGTCATTACTCTTCGTATCCCACGAGAGACGTAAATTACGAGCATGGAGACCGTAAAAATAAGCTTTGATGTGACGTATGAATACACGAATGTGTTATGTATTATTAAAATTCAAATTTCAAATGAAATTCCTAACAGCTTTGCGCGAATGTGTTTCAATTACGTAAACATTCGATCCAAATAAATTTTCGACTAGCGTCGTATATTTTGGAAGTTAAATGAGATTGTATTTTGTAGAGTTGAGTTTATTAGCGTTAATAAGAATAAAGCATTAAGAGAATGAATATAACTCAAATAAAAATATGTTAAATAAATAATATCTGTCTACCCATATTGTTTTAAACGGCAAAAACAAAAGAGATAAAAATCGGATGCATTCAGTGTATTGTTAACACGAAAATCGTTACATTATTCATAAAAATTTTAATGCAGAAATAAGTGACAATATGTTTTCATAATATTGCCTTTTTTCATACAATCATAACGATTTTTATTGCATTTTACCCTACATTATACTTGCATTACTAAAAACGTTTTGTTTAAATTATTAAGAAATTAATTAATACATTTAAAAATACGCAGTATAATAACCAGATGTACGTATCTACATTTTTTAAAGTTTAAAAGACAGCTGAAAACCTGACAAAATATCACCCCTCCTAACTTTATAATTCGCCTATTAAAGATAATGTCTTGACAAAAGGATAAAGTACATAAAAGTACTCAAAGCTACGAAGCTAGTAATAAACCAAATACCAAAACAAGTAAATAGTTAAACCTTGTTTTGGTTCATTAAGCTTGTACGTTCCCATGGCTCGTATAAAATAATTGTCAACCAAGCAACTTTAGCAACAATCAGCAATTTTAAACTATTATAATGATATTCATACTACGGTTGTCTGGTTCCATTAAAAGTATTTTTTAAACTATTCCGATTTTAGGGTTCCGTATAGATCTTTATTACGAAACCTACGCCATCTGTCCGTCTGTACCCCGTCCATCTGTCTTACATTTAAAGGATCTTTAAAATTAAAAAAAAACATTAAATAAAAATTTAGTCTTTTCCCCATACAAAAAACTTCTTTTGCTTTATCATTGAAACGGTATTATCTGCAAGCGTTAAAATTAAAACAACAAATAATAAAAAGTGGCCAAGTGTGAGTCGTGATTAGGCTAAGTATCCCAAACGAATGAAAGAAAACGTATATTTTTTTGGTAAATAACAGACATATATTTATTGCGTCGTTATATGGAACCCACAGTGCGAGTCCGACTCGTACTTGGTCGGTTTTTATGGAATTTGTGAAATATTAACTATACTATATTTTCGTCGTTTTGACATATCCCGTATGTTCACATTTAGAACAGTATTATGAAAATAAAAAGATTTTACATTTTAAGTTACGTTCACCTGGTTCTTATACATATTTATTAATTACGTTAATACCGTAAATAAATATTAACGTATCAGGTATGAAAATAAAGATTTATGTTTGACCCTAGATTGATCTAAGTTAAGGCCATTATACAAATTAGGCTAGCATTATAGACATTAAGTAAATTGCATCATCGGGGAAATGTAATTAAAATAATAGAGTATATAGTAAAAGAAAGAATATAGCACTATTTTTCTAATATTTTTAACTGTCTACTTTTTTGTCTGATATTTTTTGTAATAGTTATTTCACTTATATGTAATAAACCATGAGATTTAAATTATAGTAAATAAATACCCAGTACCTGCCCTAAAAATATTAGACGGATTTTTTTTTTTAATTCAGATTTTGAGGGATATAAAACGGCTCAACCGAATAAGAAGTTTACTTTTAAATTCCCAATTTTAACATGTTTTACTTTCACAATGTGATAATTAACCGTAATCGCCACCCATGACCCTCTTTTTGCCAATCGCAGTTCTAAACACCTCGCACAATAGACGGGGATGCCTGTCATCTGTCTGTACATTTTCGGTTGATATCGAATTCGATCAAAAATCCGCCATCTTTTAAACACCGCAACTACACGTCTAAACTTGGACAAAGAGTAGCCAAGAAACATATAAAATAAAGCTAGTCTTCTTTAATAATTAATAATTAATCTTCGAAAATATTATACAACATATAATTTAAAAAGTTTGTCAAGGAAAGCTTGAAAAGCTTGTTAAAATAGATATGATGCATTATTATAATTTGTTGGGCTCAAAGATCAATGGCAATGTCTACTGATGTATTGTTAAAATTAAATATAATTCATAAAATAATAACACAAAAATTTATAATTGAATAACATTTGAAAAGAATATTAATTTTCATTTGATGTTTTAATGATTTTATGATTAGGTGAAATTGGCATTGAAAACAAAAAGACCCTAGAGATTTTTACCAGTTCTTCTCTGAGAATAATCTGCATACAAGCTCCGATAATTATTACAACAATTTATTATACATAAACTGTGGCGTGTCTAGTTTCTCTTTCGAGAAGTTTTCCTATCTGCAAGCGGAGCAGTTAATAAAATAAAAATGCAACAGCATAAGCCGCAGTAAATAGTCGTGCAGTGTTACCACTCGCGAGCTAAGCCAAAAAACTGCAACTGGCTCCTAATAAATTATAATGCATATTTATGTGCCCCTCATTAAGTTTTCTAACGCCTTTCACGTTCATTTCTTTCCCTCATCTATTTCATAAATTATATTGTAATTAATGCTAAGTATGAAAAGAGAAGGATTTTATTACTTGTAAAAAATAATTGCGAATAGTTGATGATGACAAATACACATAAGGTCACGATAGTCGAGTCTAAGGGTCTAAAGAGTACTAGTTTTATTATTATTATTACTAGAGTATTAGTTTTAGACCCGAGTTTGATCCGAGATTGAGATGTGGAGGACATCTACAATTTTATTTGTTGACCTGGACTCTAAGAAGGAGACATGCTCACCATTTGTCACGTTGATCAAAATAGTTTCTGTGGAAAAAAAAATTTTTTTGTTTAATTATACTTTGCACTAGAGAAATGAACAATAAAAAATTTAATTCCAACAGTTTTGCGTTGAGCTTAAAAAATGAAATAGGTTCAAAGCACAAAGATGATACAACCAATTACAATAAAACTAAATATGAATATTAAATACTTTTGGTAACAATATAATGCATTAGGTATAATAATGATAAAATTAATTCATAGATGTTTATATATACTAGTGCATATATATTTATTTCAAAATATCTACATATATGTACTTCGTTACATACATACATACATGATGACAGGCTCTGAAATTTAAACCAAAACAAAGTAAGAAATGAAAAAAACAGACTTACTTAAACATTATCTACGACTACTACAGTCTCAATAAATAATGCACCCAGAGTAAACGTTTAAGGAAGGCTTTCCTTTTTACTGCTTGTATTAATATACAAATGCAAGTATCATGTTTCAGTCTAACTGCATTTGAAGAGAAGGAGTTATGAGAGTAACGACTAGTATGCCTATGACCACCCCAATACTAGGTCTACGGTCGTGATCGTTTATTTTAATTTTCAATATTTGTCGAATATGATAAGTTTTATCCGTAGTTTTGTTCTCATTCTTATTGCAGAAAGTATATTATGTAGAAAAATGTTTCTGACACTATTAGATCTATACAAAACTATGGTGGTATTTCATTAGTTAGTGTATGTTATTAGTTAGTCACTGTTACGGTTTTAAGTCTTTTCTTGGTTCTCAATGTATTTATTTTGTAACATTGGTATTCTTATAACTTGCGATTAGTTCAACGAAGTTTTGTTGTGTTTGATTTGATTTATTTGCCTCGTCACCAATTATTTACCTTTTGAAAAAGTTTCCGCGTAGGATCTGAGGATTTTTATTATGTATAACCGCAAAATGTAGCACATTCATTTTAATCATATTTAAAAGATATATTTGCTTAGCGTGAAAGTATTATTTACGGATTTCATCGCGTCTAATTTTACTATTGATTCCCAAAGTTTTGGTGATCAAGGGTGGTTGTGGTATTCAACATCCTGTTGTCATAGTTAGCTTGGCTACCATCAGCTTTCTAATCGTAATGATTTATTTTGATCTACACAGAATGGGGGCACAGTATCTTGCACACAGTCATGCAGTTATGCAGTGGTATGCATGATCTAGGATTTTATTTTATTTATTACAGAATCCCAAGCAGGTCGTAGCATCCAGCCATCTTCTCTATTGAAATTAGGATGTATCATTAATTTCAACGACCTCGCGAATTATCCTGGACAGGAATCGGTGTCCTTCTGCGCGAATTTGTGGTCGGTCAAATCTGATGTAATGTTTAGGGATTCTTGAATATGATCACAGACTGCACATTTCCTTGAGCGCCGATATTTAACATCAGCTATATGTTCCTTGACGCAGGTTTTTATTAATTTTTATGTTTCCCCTTTGTTAGAGAGCACATTCCACATTCCTGTAGAACATGTTTTTGTTGTTTACATTGCAAATAATATGAATGTAAAATATTCAATGAATTAAACCTGTTAATACTATAGTATATATAATGATTATATTCACCAACATCTTCAACGACGCTGTTAGAAGGATTTGTGACTGATCGATAGACCAACAGCTTGATTAGTCGATTTGTTTACTTCCACTGTATCATGTCCTGCGGTTTGTTACTGAAGGGATAAATAGTATTCATTTTGCTAAAGTAATCGATACTTGGCAATCCATAACTTGTGGCTTGTGGCATACAGGGACCTTTTCAAGGACCCTAATATTTTAATATTTACCGTGCCAACAAATGTCCTCTGGCTACTAATATATTCACACATTGACACAAGTCATTATCTTGTGTCATATACGAAATGTACCTAATTCTATTGAAAATTAATACAAATGTAAGCGACAATTACAAAAAATGTGATCAAAATACTTGACTACAATAACAAAATTAGTTCGATGTGAAACATATTAACTTTAAAATATATCAGCACTCACTTTTGTCATTCATAAGAGGTTGATTTATGGCCTCATGTAAACTGATTATTACAATTTTTTCATTCTAAGATACACTTCTTGAGCACAAGGTGCAGTGTACCAAATTTCAACTTGTAATAACATCGGGAAAACAAAACGTCCGTTAATTAAAAAAAAATCAGAAATATTTAAATGCATATCATGAGTGAACTGGTGACATTAAAGATACTTTGTTATGGATAGTCTGTACAATCTTATCCACTAGGAAACAGTATCTCTGTTTCTTCGTAAATACAACATACCACTGTCAGCGCATTCGACCTTATCGCGTCACACGCTTGACCTCACCACCTATGACTGATTTGCACTTTGATAGCAATACCAGTGCGCCCAGACCTTCTCTTCCACTCTCTTCATGTTATAAGGCAGCATAAAGAGTTAGCTATATATATAGTTATCTTGCGATTGTAGCACTTGTGACAAATCGCATGTGTCTATCGTACTTAATTATTGATCGATTGTCAATCATCTGTACTACTGCTACGTTACTTTACAATAACGTTTATTTTACAAGTGATATGATTAACTTATTTACACGTACGTAAATGTTGACTTTCTTATTTCACATTTAATTGGGGCAGTTATACCTATATCAACGATAATAAACTGTTCCCGCGTGAAGAAAGATTTATATCTACATATAGCTATGTTCAAAAATTACCATAATAAAATAAGAAACTTGTTAGCCTCGATACCGATTTATTTAAACATTTTAAACTTATTGCGGATAGATACTAAAAAAACATATTTAAATTCAGCCACATCAAGTCCTTGGCTATTTTCTTTGATCCATCACGCTTCTTACTAATAAATCTCCTTGGATATCCTCCCTTCGGCATAAATAAGGTGGATCTTGTTAAAACTCGCGGTAAAAAAACTCCCGCATTTTCCGCTATTTTTAAATCGAAGCGTTCCCCTTAAGGAGGCTTCCGGTATCGTAAAATATGTAGATATACATTCACCTGGGCTGCCAGCAAATTTAAAGCATCAATTTATCCCACCAGAAACATTGTAAATACGGGGCACTTCTTCGGAAGCGCTCCGAATAGATTTGTGATCTTCCGTGCTTCTGCATAATAGGTATAAACGTTAACGCAGTTTACAGAGGTTCAATAAACGATCTGTTATCTTGTAATTTAGATCACGGTTAATTCCTTTACACTATTTAGTACCACTTTTACGTAATATAATTTTAATGTATACAAAAAAATTATTAGACCCATGTAGGTACACATGTTAAAATATAAATATTAATTTTAATTACCTGCATGATTTTGTTTATACTAATCCCTGTCTAGTGGGTGAGTATGGAGAAAATGTATACCAACTATTGCTGGCGGGTTTTTGGAAATGCTACTGTATAGAAGTGTTGCAAGGTAATACATAAAAATACTTAATCTCTAATTTAAGCAGTAAAGCAGTAGTAAAGTAGTTAAAAATGGTTACTTTTATATGTTGCATAGATACTTACAGTAACGTTTACAGTTAAATAATTCTGATATATGATTATTTTTTTAGAAATATCAATTCACGAAATGTGAATGGTGGTGAACATTACTGCTTGATAAACTAGGCTCTCGTGAGTGGCAACGGTCTGATAAGCTGCTAAATATTAACGACAAACCCAAATCTTATAGACTAGTGAAATGCACAGAGCAGCATCACCAGTGCGAGGCTATTGGCACTGCGCTCATCAACCCGTTTGTCCAGCGTGGTGAAGGTAAGCATTCCATGTACGTCAGACATGCCAAGTTTTTTGTGCTTTCCTGGAAATGCCTTTGTGCAGTTGTGGGCTTTGACATCCTTTTTTCTTGGTTGCTTATATTAAATCATAAAAAAACTAACCGAATAGCTACGCATTAAAATATTTGTGCATGCACAGTCTTATTTAAAATAGACGCAATTATCTCATTAGTCATTAATTACTCAACGAGAACATGAAATATCTAACATCGTGCGTCATCATTATTATTTATAGTGGATGTGGCCATAACATACAATACGAAGATATCTAATTTGCCATAGATACAGATAATTATTAGAAACTAACTATTGCCAGCGACTTCAATCGCTCTAATTTTAAAACGATTAAAATTTTCGTGCTAGAACCATAATTATTTATAATAAACCTGATATTCTATAAAGTTCTGATCTTTTCACAGAGTCTCGTAAAAAAATGTTCAGCTTTCCCAAAATTAACCTAATCAAATAGATACACAGTAAGAAATTTTACTGAATTTGTGAGTTTTGGTATTTTGCAAGTAAGCATTGAGCTTAGGAAATGGTAGTTGTGTTAAAATTAGTTACAGGTACTTATTCTATTTAATTTGTAAGTACCAAGCTGGAAGAGCGATATATCCAGCTACGGATTGCATGAAGACTGATAAAGGTGATGTTGCATTGCTGTATTTTATTTCACACTAATGCAGTACTACGTTTAATTACACTAATTTCATTCTCCTTTGATACCTTGTGAATAGTCCTCGACTAAACATATACCTCTACCATGGCCAGAATTTGCCGCAATCGAAACGATCACAGTATTAGACATCTCCCTTCGGTGACAAGTTGTTTTAAATATACTAATAACTATGATTATGATATAAGATGTTATTAAACTCTGAGAAAATAGTTTGAGTGCCATGTTGGCCACCAATGTAGTCAATATTATTAATTTTTATCATACGCATAATTGATATTATAAATTCACACATTCATAATCTTATTAACACCTACAAATAAGGAGTGAATACGCCCTGGTAAATTGCTGTCCGTAAATTGCAAAGCTCTGTTTTGAATTCTAACTAAGAGAACTTTAGACGAGTTATGAGCTTTTTCTAAATTAAATTGCTACAAGAATGTAAATTAGATTTACGGTCTATGCAGTCGAATATAAAAGAGCTATTTCTCGCTATACTTTATCTAAACCAAACTCCCACAACAAACACAATAGAGTTCTATACTATTACAAAGGACCTAAATTGTATGTAATGTTTAAACTTTTCGGATAGAATACTTATAGTATTTGTGTTACTTCTTGCTTTTTTTTTTAGTTATGTGCAGTTGTATATTAGCCAACCAGACGAGAACTGAATCGCAATGTTAAATGACAGGGCTGTGAAATGGCTTACATCTATCAATCACTCGTTCAATCGATTCTATTTTAGCGCGCGCATTACGCGCTAGCCCCATGTAACCAAACATTTAACTCATCGCTTCATCTAAAATTTACATTATCTCATTCAAGTGGTACGTAACTCTGTAACGCAGGTGTTAAAAGCATATTACGGCTAACAAACAGGCGTTAAGCTTCGGGATTCGGCAGACTACGGCCCGGTTAAAATGGCTGAAGATTAGCCGCTCAGCGGACTTGTGGGTAAAATTAATGTTTTATCTCAAACTTTGGGACTTTATTGAGTTGTAAGTGGATTTCTTCAGATTATCATCTTATTACTGGAATGGCTTTTAAAATTTTCTTCGCATAACATTGACCTAATTTGCCTAATTATAAAATCAAGAAATTAATTATACCTAACTCCAAATACAATCAAATTTCACAAATTAAAATCGATGAAAAATGCTAAAAAGTGTTACAGTATAAAGAAGTGATACGTCGATAGAATAATACCAGGCAGAACCATGAGTTGAAAACTAAATCAATTTTATTTTTTAATGATTTTTCAAGGACCGACCAATAAAATTCAAATAAATACAAATGACAAAGCTACTTCAAATAAATGAAAACATTAATTACGACGTAGCATTGAATCTAAGTAAGTGCTAAACATTACGTCCCTGTGTCTGTCTTCGTGTGCTCTCGATAGAGGCTTGCCTAGTTTTTCTCAGAAGCTAATCAATAATGTGTAGACATATTGAAAAGCGTGCTAGTGCTAACGGCGTCCACACACGCCACCTTTAATTTCGTTATCACGAACGTAAGTGCGCACTTATTCAAAGAGCATTTACTTTATATTTATATCACTCACGCGATCGATTTGCGCAGACTCTATAAAGCTTATTTACTCCTTATTTGAAAATTGTCAAACGGTGGAAACTTCTAGACTAACATTTATATGACTTTATCGAACGCTCTTGCTCCAACTACCGAGATTACCTTGTTTATCCTTTGATAATGTTAGGGAAACTTTGTCAATTTCCATGACGTACCGTGCTTGGTCCGGTTAGCGTTTTCGTTAATTCTGCGTACGCCCGGCTCGCTCGAATTTGCATTTTGCACGCGTGATAAGTGGTCCGGATTACATGGGATTCCGACCAACAGCCTCTGTTTGTTCTGAAAATAAAGGGATGTTAAACTTTTTTTCATGGTAATTTGGGTCACCTTCAGAAGTAACGATCACTGTAAATTTGTTTAAGTAGGCTTAGCTTCGAGCCGTTTGTTTAAATTAATATTTACATTCGCCTAATTTTATTCCTAAACTCAAATTTTCACAATAATAGGATAATGTCATAACCGATGCGTGTAAAATGCCAAAATCTGTTGTCCAGTTACAAAACTAGTCGGAAGTCGAGAATATTTTTCCATAGCGAGATTAATGCAAGCCGCTACCACGAACGCAGCCCGGCTGACTTCCAAAATTTCCACACTAAATCTCTCCTTTCGTTTCGCTTCTTTTGCCGGAGAAAGACTTGGCAGCGTATTTTATCTCTGTAATGCTAGTGCACTGCCAGTAAATAGTTAACAGCAGTAAATACGTTCAAATACTGATATTCGTGAAAAGGAACAGTTTTAAATACTACTGTTAAATTTAGCGATTGAGCATTTTGATTGTTATTTTCAAATAAGTTATATGCAATTGAGATGAGGCTGTTGATTTCATAATAAACTAATTGTCGTATTAACATAAACACCTACTTAAATGTCACAAGTAAATTATAGGAGTATATGAAAGTAAAATATATCTAAACACTAATTGCAAGTAATAGCAGAAAAAGCATAATGCAAGTATTCGTAGGTTTGCAAACCGGTAAAAATTCACACAGTAACACTGAATCGTAAACAGGCAATAAATAAGAGAGAAAAACCTCAATACCTTGTAAAATCCACGTTGCAAAAAATGCATTGGGTGATACAGTTTACAGTCTTCCTATTTAGAATTCAGAATGGTTCAGTGCAAAGCCCAACTTTCACAATATCGCACTTCTGAACTCCAAGTTTTATCAGCGTCTTTGACTTCAGAGGCATTCTAGAAATATTCCCCGCTCGAGAAGAACTTGTTTTGCTTAGAATACTTTTAAGAACTTTAAAGTATTGTTCTCATTTGAAATAATTTATCATTTTCAAATTATTTCCATTAAAATAGATCAATACCTCAGTATACACAACATATTAAGCTTTTTAATAAATACATAATTTATAAGTTTTACTTAATTTTAAGATTATATAAGCACTTACGCCTATCACCCATAGCGGTAAGCTGAATTCCAATTCACACGACTCAGCGGCACAATGAATTATTTCTCTATAATGTTATATATTAATAAGAGATGTTAAAGTATATTGTTACTTAATCTCTATGGTATAATTCTAATCATTGACAATTTTTATTCTATACGGATAACGCATGCGCCGTCGGTGACTAATCCGCTCTGGATCCGACGGGTTTTATTGCTTTAATAAAGGTTAGAATAATTATTCTCTTAATGAATTAATACTATTAATTAGTGACCGTAATATATATTAATTCAGTATTTATTCAAAAGATAAAAGAATTTTTATTGTCGTATTTTTATTGTTTGTATACAAACCTTAGTATCAAATAACAATGTTATTTTCATTACGGTTCATGACTATCAGATATCAGGGTTATTGCTATCAGATAGATAAATACCTATGTTCTAATTTTGATTTCTTTAAATTTTTAAGTTAGTTAGGCACCTATCCTGTAATTAAAATGCGCATGGACGAAGTTATTTAAAATAATATTACCACAACCTAAATTTATTTTAAATGTGATATTAAAATAGTTTCTTGGTAGTTTTAAGAAATAATTTTATACAAAAAAAAATATAGACATATAAAGGCTAGGTATGTATTTAGGTAGGACTATTACCCTAGAAAACCTAGTCTAAAATAAAGAACATTTGTGTTAATTCTGGCAATATAACAAAATACTTCTAAACAATAAAAACTAAATATAAATGAAATACAAAACAAAGCAACGCATCAACAGAACTTAGCTTTAGGTAGCTTGGGACGGCGTCCGTAGGACATTTTGTTGTTTGTCATCAAGATTGTACGTAAGCCGGACATTTTTCATTAAACAAAACTTAAACACGTGCCGTAACACATAAAATACACAAAACAATGCGTGAAAATGGCAAAAACATCAAAATCTTGAACAAATACACAAAACCAATACGAAAACTTAGAGCCGCTTCTTTTGCATTAATTCAGACAGAGGGCAGCACTGTCGTGTTATTCAACATGGCGTTGGATTGTTTCGCGCTCATTGGTTGTTGTACGCAACGCCGTGAAGTTAGCTCGGTTGTGAGAGCGAGGAGGATTTATGTGATGTTTTGGCGCCGATGAAAGAGGGAAAATGTATTGGAAGGATAGTATTTTGTATGCGAACGGTGTCCCAGACCGGTTTTGTCAGAGGCGTTTACAAAGCGTGTATGCTGTATGTGGGTGCATTCAGTTATATGCCGTGAGCAGGTAGACGGCGCGCCAGGTTAAATGACGGATTAAGAGTATCATCTGCTCTCTAAATGAATTAAAATGTTAATTTTTAATTGTTTTTATTATATTGTTACAGGTAAAATACATATTACCGTATACTTCGAGGTAAAATATTAATAAAAATTGTTAGTCTGAATAACAGTCTTTTGTATTAAGAGGTTAAACATTAGTTAAGTGATAGAATTAGATACCACCAAAGAAAAGTTGAAGCCCTTGCCTTGTATATCTGTCTGCCAGACCACCGCAGAGCTTAGTAGTTAGGTACCTAACCTGCTGAGGCAGGGGTCCTGGCCCTAAGTTAGAGTCGAAGTCAATGCTTATTTGTGCAAAATCACAAATTATTAACTTTCGGGTCTGACTCTTGCAGACGAGAGAAGGCACTTTTCTATCTTTGTGTTTGCGCGTATTACGACCCTACAATATCTCCTGCGGTAGGATAGTCACCGTTCGCGAAGTCTACCAAAAGGACATCATAATCATCATCTGTTAATCTGTCTGACCTGTTTTGAGAAATGAAGTTAAATAGATTTTTTTTTGGCATAGTAATACCTGTCTTAATAACTCACATATTTTGTGGTTACATTTAATTAAAAGAGGATTTTCCACCATCTTTTCTAATACAAAGGCCCACTAAAACAAAAGGATCTAGTTATTCGAAGTTTAGGTATATATAATAATAATTGGATATAACAAAACAGATTTCTAATTATTCCAACCTTTTACTTTTTGAGGTAGCCTTTGCACGCGAATAGAACTCGCGCTAGGCCTGCTTATTTGTAACAGTATACAACCTTACAAATATTTATCATCTTGAGACAATTTGGTACTTAAAAGTTACAAGTCGAGGAGATAAAAAATATAAAAATTAAACTCGTCCCCATACCGGTGCGGTCAGATACTAGGCATTTGTAGCCCTTTCAACCCACTTGTCATCAGAGCTTATTTTGGGACAACGAGGCTGATTGTGATCCTGTCGCTGTATGAATGTCCAATCCAACTATACAAATCGTACATAAGTTTTAAAAAAACTCCTTGGTACAAGGCCTCCACATAGGAGATCTAACTCGAGTCTACTGATTCGGTGGTAGGTACCCTAACCGCTCGGCTATCGTGGTAAAGTTTATGTTACAATTATATATAAATACAATTAACATATAAATACTGAATAGTATTTTAATGTTTCCCTTTTACAACTAAAAGAATAATTTATTTCACTTGTCAATTACACGCCAAAACTGTAGTACTTAAAATATCAATGTTTAAATTTTATTGATTATCCCATTATAATCATAATAATTGTTTGTTTGATCCCTAAGAATGCCAAAAGACTAAACTGGTCGATATAATTTTTTTTTAATGACACTGTGAATGACATATGAAATCTACTACGCTCCTAGCGTAGTAGATTTCATGACCTCATATATTCCAATGAGTACCGAATGTGTAAGGCTACAAAGAAACTATACAAACCAAAAGATGGATAGTAGTATTCTTTTATGCAACTGATTACATTGCGGGGAAACAGCGTTCAATAACGGACCGAAATACCTCTAAACGATGAACGAAATGACATCGATAAAATAGCTGATTTTTAAATTTAAATTGACTGAAATTAAATCCTCTACAACCAAACCCTGATTAAAAAATCTTGCGAACGAAAAAAAATATGACGCTTAAGGAAAAAATAATTACATGTATATGTATAATATATTATTTTGTCGTGTAACTAGCAATAAATATGCTAATTCAACACTATACCGTCCGTATGTCGCCTAGCCTCTCTTCCATTGAAAGAGTGAAAAAGATATCAGAAAATTGCACTGCGCATTGCTCTTTTCAGTCATACAACCTTCGAAAGTGACCACGCGAAAGCTCACTCTACTTTCTTTTGATCGAAGGTCCTACATTTAGCGTGGATACGTTGAGTTACGTTCTTTTGACCCCGATGGGTAGTTTTATCGACCTACGGAACTAGTAACCTAATAAATTTTGGTGTTTCGCTCAGTGAATCCATTCGGTTAACGAATGCATCGTCCCAGATATGAAATGCGGGATCTGACTGAAACGATTTGTATTAGTATTATGAGCTGCAATTTCTATCCAATTCTGACTAAACTATGCTCAGCTGCAGCAGTAAATAAGCAAGAGCTTGAATCTTTTTGTTTTGCCAAATCGAGAGAATAAATAAATGAAACAGATAAACAACTTCATCTGCTAAATTAAAACAATCAAAGCCAATATTTAATTGATGGGCAAACCTTAATTAACTTGTAGTTCGGTGGAGCGGTTTCGAAGCTTACAGATAAAATAAGCCATCTGCATTTTGGTATTCAAATTATTTTCCAAACGTGTTCTCCGGTCCAAACGGGACGGAGTAAACAAGATCGTTGCATCACGCTCACTCAGGCGCAGTCTGATATTGCGAGAGCAGACCAACCCTTTGTCCTGGGATTCTCAGTATTGGAAGGGTAATATAACATTCAAACTCATATGGACCCAAATAAAACGTAAAAAACGAACACATCACAAAAGTTTGCCTAAACTAACCTCGTTAAGATGCTCGGATAAAAGAATACCGTTTTTCAGTATCGTCACGATTGTCCAGTGGTTCGGATAGTGCCAGCGCGTTGCTAGTCATACTGACGCATTTTGACATATTTTTACCTTACAACTTTCGTAATACAGTAACGGTTTATTGTACAAGTTATGGGAGAAAGTTTGTATTGTAAAGGTCTACGAAACAATATCTAAAGGGTCCGTGCCGTCACCGTTTAGAAGAAAGAGTAGCGATTGTTTGATAAAAAACTCATTGTTAAAGACTCTGACCGTAAACGGCTTATTTTTTAGTCTCCGAATAACCTTCTACTAGAATGTTTGTGCTTTGTGTAAAGGATCAGCGCGATAAAGCTGTTGTTCGCTAAAAGTCAGGTAACTATTACAAAATATTTTTAATTCAAAAAATTTCACATTAAGCTTTAAAAAAGCAGCTTGAACGGAACGACCGCCGCGTGTCGTTTAGGAACCTGAAATGATGTGTGTGATGAGTTCACGCCGGAAAAAATTAAGCGGGAACAACGCGCTTGAAAATTTAATCTCACGGCCATGTATATTTTTTTCCGTTAAATGTAACTACACCACCGTTGAAATTAGATACACGATGTCGTCGAGTTAAATTAGTAAATTTATGCTTGTTCCATTTTGTTTAACATATTGTTTTCGCGTACGCGTATTATTAAGACAATCTTAAAGAAAAATTTTCACACGAAGAATATGAATTCACGTGAACATGTATGATATTAATGAAAATAATTACATGTTTTTGATTAATAACATTTAATTTTACAACTTCATTAAGCCTTTTTGGAGACTAATATTTATACAAAAATAAATATTTTTAATCAAACAACGCTTAACTATTTTTTAAGTATTAGAGTTTATAATTCAGTAGTTATATATAGCTTTCATTTATAATTTTTTTTTTCAATTAAAAGATATTTAATTAAAATTTAAGAAATGTTAATTCATACAGCAACTGACAATGGTAGCCAATGGCCTTAGGGAACCTACCTACCGAAGGTAAAGTGTCTTATGGACATACAAAGGAGTCGCTTAATTAAACTACCGTAGCGGACTAGCGAAACGTAAGCATTTAATGTATATCACTGCAGTATGTTTACGGGATCTTTGTTTGCGGCCTACGCTTAAAACGCTGCTAAAAGTATATAAAAAGGTACAAGGTAAAACAAAACTCGGGGAGGATTTATACATTTTAGATACCATAGACTATGTAGTGAACTTGATTTTAGGAAGGTCTATATAAGTTTATATAGAATTATTCTTATACTTTTTATAAGTATTAACTAAGACTGCAATTTTTGTTCGACAATTTTACAATTTTACTTAATATAAGTTCGCGTCAAACAAATTTCTTATTCGTATCATAGATATGCCGATTTGATGTCTCTGGGCCAAAACTTTCTGTTGTGCTAACACTTACGGCTGACTTCTATAACATATGCATCGTCGGATTAGAGCTGGCTAAAGATTGATGATTGAATACTTCACAGAAACTTCATATAATTCAGCGATAGATTTATTGAAATTAAGGTATTTAATCAGGTTGTTATTTGAATTCAGACTGGATCTTATCTTATTTCTAAAAATGTTCCGAAGCATTGCAAAGGGGAATATACCATCTTATTCTCTAAATGTTAACCTCACGTCCACGCGGTGCACCCTGTTAACTAACGGACAAGGCTCTAGCGATCGACTGATGATGGCGGAATATTCATACGAACCCAAATCCTACAGGTAATGCGCTAACCAACTCGCCTGCACAACGTGGTGAGTATTAGGTACATCTTCCATGATTGTTAGTGCTCTTATGTAGAGGCCTATATCCAGCAGTGAACTTATAAAGGCTGTTTACGATGTCTTATCAAAGTCGTGCCCACATTTAAATAAAAATAAGAGTTGAAAATTAGTTTTTCGAGGAAATGTAGAATATCAGGTTAGCCAAGAATGTCAAGTAACATATACAGAGCATAAAATTATAAAAAAAATGTGGATAGATAGTGCAAGGTGACTAAAAATTTCGTTTGCATTGTACAAATACTTAAAAATCGCCTTTTACGGTGTGCAGACGGTACAACAGCTGTTGAATTCTTAAATAATACCCGCATACATAAGATAATATATTCAGGAATCGCTTGAAAAGTGTCTTTGAAATATTTAGTAGTGAGTTTTTCATAAGCTTCCAGTTGTGTGGTCTTACACTACTGACAAGACATGGACGACGATATTCAGACTTATCAGTGATCAGTCTAATTTTCACATTAATAACTTTTTTCTGTGAAATGCCCACTTTGAAATAACTATTTGAATTAAAGATTAAAGGTGACACATCGCTTCGTAAACAATTAAGTCTGCTTAATTAATCGAATATAGGGTTGCCGCTGGTGATAAAACTTTTATAATCAATTGAATCGCGTCATTAATAGTATTAATTACATAACTACATTTTATGCCTTTATTTTTTTTATATTTTAACTTTATTTTATTTCGTTTTACATTACAATTTTGGAAGTTGTTTATTTGATGAATAAGTAACGTAAAGGACTTTTTTAGTGTATTTCGAAAGGTATTATGAACTTATACTGTGGATTAAAAACATTTTTTTGATACCATTCTACTTGCGGCCTCTGAGAACACTTTTTAATTTTTTTTTATTTTGTATATTAAAACATATATGTCATATTCCACATCATAGATTCTTACACATAAGCTTATTTTTATATAATATTCAAAGACACAAGTACCTACTTACTAAACGCAGAATATAACTTGTAACAATAACTATATGTTTATTCGGGTACAGTTTAAGGTCAAAATATATCTTTATTATTAGTCCCTGAGGCGCTAACAGTGACCACTACAAGTTTAGCATCTTGATTTCCCCAAAGCCAAATTTCGAAGCAAATTTGTCTGGATACTGTTTAATAGTTGGCAGATATTTATTGCTTCTATCTTTTGAAGTTGTATGGACAACTGTAACTATTTACATTTACAATATTGTTGTGCACGTTTTGAATTATGCTAATTTAATGTAAAATTCAAAGAAAATTGAAATTAATAATCAAGCAAAATTTTATTTTGTTAGCATTAATTTTTCCTAAACGTATTCACACAGTAGAAATCCTGAATAATTCCACAAGATACCAATGCTAGCGCGTCTGACCATCTCTAAATTCCTCTAGATCTTTCCACCTATCCCGTCCCTTAATTAAGTCCATACTGGGCAGAGACAACAATGGCCGGCTCCCGATGCGCACCAAGATATTCAAATATGTCTAAGGCTTCTGTTATATTGCCGATGGTATACGGACGCTGGTGAATTTTGTAATTAAAACGTGCGAAGTGTTTATTACAAAGTATCGAGTCCCAATTTGGTAGCATTAATTAGGTTTTCCGTAATTAGATTTTAATATTTAAAAAAAACACACACATTTTCTAAAACATGATGATGACATACGAGAACTGAAGTACAATAAAAACTATCATCTACTGAACATAGGCCTCTCCATGAAAGCACCAACAAAAGCTTGGAAGATTTTTCCAATACTCCCAATACGCCATCTTGAACAGGGGGGTTGTTGAGGACAGTGTCGGTACCCACTCATTTTTTATTTATGTATAGGGGGCAAACGAGTAACCTAATGACCTGCTGACAATTACCGACCCCTACGTACATCTGCAACACCAGAGGATTTGTTTTGAGAGTTGCGGGCCTTTAAGAATATTTGGGGAAGGGAGGAGTGGGTTGAGCTTTGGGTTTGGCAGATTCGCTTGTATTTTCCGCTACGATACGGTCGCTAGAGCATCGTTTGATACTTAGCACAATGAGGTTGACATTTGAGATATATTCCCCAAAATATGGTATATTCCCCATTACACTCACAAAGTGAAGTTATCATAACGTCATAATATCAACATTAAGATAATTTTGCTCTGGTTAGGTGACTCTTCCAGACAATTCGAAATTAAATTCTCTTATTTTATTTTTCTCCAAATGCCAACATCACCTACGTAAGTAAAGCATCCTGAAAGCTAACAAATGGCGCTGTGGGAAACCACTGATGGCGGAAGAGCCATCTGAATTTTTTCAACCAAATATTACTACCTTGTGAAACTCTTATTTTATTAAATTCCCAGATGGAAATTACTGTTCTGACTGACAGCTCTGTAACTTCAACGAACTTAAAAGATGGAACAAAATAAGAAATTTAAAATTAAAACCCGTCGTTTGTTAACAATTTTCATTTTATAGCCTTTTTAAACTTTCAGATTTTTATTATTACTAAATAATAAAATGAATACATATAAAAACTTAAATATTTTTTTCTATTTATATACTTTAATGTCTTGCATCAATCAAACAAAATATTTACTTATAATTACAGATGATTTTAATTTTAATTATTTATCATTAAAATAAAAATATGTCAAAGAACTGATTAAGAAAATTCAAGTTGACAGAATTTTACAAAAAATCTTTTAGTCCTACAGCTCTGTAATTTATGTGGTGTTCCAACTCTCTAAGAGACTCTGTAAGTGTTAAACATTTGAAATTATATCTTGTAGTTTTTAATATTTTGTATCTCATATTTTATTACAAAACAACGAAATAAAAATGGGGATGATCGATTAAACGATGGTGAAAATAATTAAAATAGTGAGATATTTAAAGCACTGGGAAAACTTCACATGCCTCTTGATTAACACTTTGAAAAGTACTTTTGCATGATTGCATGAAGCCATACCTATGCGAACCTGACATTCGGAGATTTTTTCTTAACTAAAGTCTTTTTAGGTATAAAAGTAAACTTCTTGGTTAATGATGAAAATTTACATACAATAATTTTTAGAATTCTCAGAAGAAGTAAGTTTAAGTAAGCGTCATATTTTCTAAATCAACCCTAGTTGAAATTCTAAAGTCTCTGCGTGATCTGCAAAGCGAAGGAAAGACCTTTGCGATCTTAAATCAGCCACGAACCAAGGCAGTTTTCAGGGCACAGGTTAAAACGAATAAATAGAATGACTTGGTTGAGGTGACAATCTGATCGGCGAAAGAAATAGTCCGGTTTTACATATGCCTGAGGTAAAAGTACGTTACTCTCAGGGCTTGCCGCATAAATTGGCCCGTTCGTGATGCAGTGCCTCGTTGAATATGTATAGTTGCGCTCCCTTCCGTGCGCTTCTCATTTTACTAATAGATTTCTCTCTGATTAAATTTGTATTCGTTTTATTCATTACGAAGCAACTATTGTTGGTTGGTCGCGTAAATCACTGGTTACTACCTCCTGCGCGTGTTTAAACAAACATTTGAATTCACGAAGGTATGGCCAATTTTTGTTTGTTGCGGAAACATCTCGCAACTTTGTTCTACAATGCGAGAAATATGTACCATCTGAAGACTTAATTTTCTTTTAATAGCGTATGTTTCAATGAAATACGTTTCGGTATAGTCTTTAAAGATTTAAATTAAAATCACGTTGGCGGATGGAATAAAACGTACGTTTGTATAATTATGTAGCATTAATTAAGAATGTTTTACATTACAGCCCAAACAGTTGAGATACTAAGTCGTAGCCGCGATGTTTCCTGGCAAACGTTTGTGCAAAATGTTTTATACATAAGACCGAGCTTTGTATCGCTTCTATTTTGCAAACATATCCACGAGCCTACGATCGATGAGATTGTAAATAATATCAAAATAGAAAGCGGAGTGCTTTAAAAGAAATTATGTTAAGAAGATTGATGCTTAGATATTTAGTAGGTTGTTTCGGAACAAACAAAAAGGTAAACGAATAAGCGACAAGAAAATAATTAAGATACGCAAACGTAACAATAATATTCACGTATAAACCCTTTGGTATTTACCGTCCGCTCAATGGACGTACGTCGAAAATCAGATATTTATAATGGCTTTATTAAGACAGGCAAACGGATGAGCTCACGCCCGGTTATTATTATAATTTAGACGATTGCCTAAAGCTTCAGCCGTCGAATGAAGTCATCATATATCTCGAATATCGAGTTTGTATTACGCTTTTTGTGAATCAGTCTAATTAGGACTTAAATATTACATGTTTTTTTACGATTTCTTCTTTAGGTTTCTTAATTATGCGTATTAATGTGAAAGTTGAAAGAAATTTCATTACATATGCATCAAGGTGCACCTTTGTAAGATGTTTTGATAAGGCATGGCTAACAAATCATAGAGGCATTAGATATGCAAGAATTCCAGTGGAGATTTCGTGACGCCAGGCAATGGTAGAGCCGGTGGCCCGTTTATGTTTATAATGTGTTTGTAGTTTTTGCTCGGTCCGCACGTGAACACGCTCCACGCGGTATAATGAACAAAAAGTTATAGTATTAAATAGGAGAGCTTGGACCTAAACTTTAAAATGTCTCTTTTTTCAAAAATAGGTTTAGGTCTCTAAATATAATTATTCTAATACATATTCAAATGTGGTTTATTTATGGTGGTTACTCAGCAATGCCAAGCATTATTCGACTTCCGCAAAGAGCCACTAATCTATCGAACGGGAATATTTATGGACGCTTTTATTCATTGGAAACATTAAAAGTTTCTAAGTCATAATGGCAGCGGGTCCTACCTTTTTACCCGAGCTTCTAAACTTAATTCAGTTCACGTATATCGTTCAGAGTTGAAATTTGTAGGCAGCGCTGAAAAAGTGTCAATTCATCATAGTAAAGCCTCGGGCTTGAGCTCATAGTCCCCCATATAAATCTCCTTGCCATACTTCGGCGCGGGAGAACGACTGCTTTATGCGAGCCTTAAGTCTGAATGGATTTGGGAAAATATTTCCTCTGCGTGTTGGCCTCCGACAAATGAAGGAGCATGGAGAACATTAGAATGTGTGAAAGGGCCTATTGGCGGTTTTTATTGTTATAGGTACCGAGCAATTCGTTTAAAAGCGAGGGCCTGTAACATTAGCTCATACGAAGTACCTATTTGCTAATATTTATTACGCCTCTTTAGAATTCCGGTAGAAGAATATTGAGGAACCTACTTACTTAATGTTTTTGTGAGTTATGACCAAAACGCGTTACTTAAGTCTTAAGTGATTTAGTATTTCCGTGCGTTACTTTAAATTTAAACCATTAAAGAATATTTCACAATATTCTTAAGACAGCGCAGTTGATCAGACAATTATAATTTTCAAATCTATTTCACTTGTTTGATACTTTTGGCAATCGTAATTGAAATGGGCGTGGGATATACGTTTATATTCATACCTAAGCACATAAAGCGTGTGCGTGAGAGCAGCGCACGGCTCGCCTCATTAGCTGCTCCCCCTTCCCTCCTTCAGACCCGTGGCCCGCGCCCCGCCCTCACCTGCGCCCGCGCACCCGTTTGCAACACAACAACATTTCCATTGCCGTCTCGGAAAATATTCATTTTAGGAGATAGGCATTCCTCTGAACCGTGTGTAAATTATTGTATGTTAATGTATTTTTTGGAACTACGGATACAATGTTACTTGATAAATAACACCATAATGATTACGATATTATCTAACACAATGTAGGTACCTACTAGATATTTGTATGAAAATAAATTTCAAGTAACATTAATACCAGCTATATATTTAAAAAACATTTTAAATGTTACTTGATTGAAAAGCAAAAATTAGGTGTTCCAAAGTATATCTCGTAGGTAGGTGGCGGTTATGACGACGAAGGTCTCTTTAACGATATTTAACTATTAATAATATAATATACTCACTATTAATTAATTAATTTATTTACTCATTGCCTATTCCATACTGATTTCATCAAAGTAACACAATACTCAGGTAAATCCAAATATGTATAACGATCTTTATATGGACTATAAAACTAATCCGGATATATGTATGTCTGTAGATGTCAACAATTTAATCATACATTATTAGTATTTAATTGATTTCCTATTATGTAATTACATTTTATTTACATCATTTACTTTAGGCAATAGCTGAAAATCAGTGATATGCTCATTGGCAAATTGTACACTGAACTATGGTATTTTTGTGCCACTGCAGAACACACATTATTTTTGTATGAAAATAAATTTTATTTGGTTTGTCTAAGTTAACTTTTCTGTTTATTTTTGATACGCAATTTTTTCTTTGTTATTCTCTGTAATGTGTATTTCGGATATAAATTGTAAGTGTGCTGTAGTGACCAAATAAACGGTTTATCTATCATATATATTATCCGTGTAATTACATAATTCCATATTATGTATTTGTGTAGATAACCTTAAGTCGGAGGGAGATACATTCATATATGGGCACAATTAAATTTACGAGATTGAAAATGCAAATGAGTACGGAAAAATTATGAGATAACAGGACGCTTCCACCTCCTTTAAGATGCGTCTTATCTCGATACCAAGTTCAATAAACCATGGAACTCGGTGCCGTAAGAGAGAATCGTGGTCCGGAATTTATGCGACACAATAACGTATACAGGTGTCGCCGCACCCCTTTTATAAGCGCGCAATGGGAACTAAATGGGAAAAGGGGCTATTTAAACTCGAATATTCAAAGCGTTAGGCGGCAGTGATGGTTGCGATAGCATTGCACTTCCCCAATTACAATTTATTCTATCTCGAAAAGGGCATCGGTAATGACGTACCGAGCGGATGGCTTTTTCTAGTACAATTGAAATCCAATTATCAGAAGCCGGTCACCAAGATACCGGTTCCAGTTCGACAAGAGTCAGGCGGTTCTTAAATCGTCCGTCGCTGTTTGCAGTGCGTTCGGAATATGAATTATTCTCCGTGATTGTTCTTGCGACAGCATCATGGTTCATACATGAAGCGCGAGCTAGTTTTTTTGAAAGCTCAACTTAATCGTAAATAAAAGCGATTTCGTAAAAATGTCAAATATCCACGCTGCGCGCTCGTTCCACTTTTTGCTGCATTAAGTTACCCTCTGTTATTATGCGGAGGTTTATCAAGTTATCATTTTCCGCTGTTCATAATTAACATTATCGACAATTTAACTGGGTTGTACGAAATTGATGTCCGGGAAAGCGCGATCCGCACGCAGCGCCCGCGGTCCTCGGTCTGAGATAACCAGAATTTGCTTGGGCGAATTTTTCGAAGCTCTTTTTTATCAATCGCTGGATGGTTGGTAATTGGCGGAGCGGGTTGCGAGACAGGCAGGCATAATTGACGGTGCTATCATTCTGAACTACTTCGTTCGGACATTCGGGGAAACTCTTAATTGGTCCTCCTTTTGTGACGTTCGATATCGCCGCTTCGATAATAAAACTGATTATTAACTGATCCTTGTGTTAATTAACAATTAGATAGGTCTATATTCTACTAGTGCTCATTGGTTTTCGGCAAACAATTTTAAGTATATATAGGTATGTTAATATTTTTATATGTTTTTCGTATTTAAATGATTGAAAATCATTTTAATTTTTCTTTAAGTTATTTTCATATATTACCAGTACGTTCAGCTGGAATTCACTTTTTACGTTACAAATAGTTTGATTAATTTCCTTGATGAAGAATAACAATGAATTTGCGTCAATAAAGTACAAGCCGGTCGGTCCTCTAAGTTGGCATAAGAAAATTTCTTATTGCTTCATAATTAAAGCAGTTTAAAGGTGACCCTATTGTCAGTGCCAGTAAAAACTGCACATTCGTGGAATATTAACGAAAGGAGCTTCACTGAATTTCCGAACCGAAAAAGCTCCAAGCGATACTTATCAAGTGTTTGAAATGACACAACCGGATTCCGGCCCTCTCGACATGTCCTTTTTTCCATATAGGATATAAAACTGACGAATTTCTCAATAAAAGGGAGATGACCGACGTGTTGTCACGTATCGGGGACTCAGTGAGTATTTGGAGCGGTGCAGCAAAAACTATTCAGGACCCATTATTATAGCGTTTTTGTCGTCTGACGGGACTGCAAGTGGTCGGCCACTGCGACTGGAGGAGTGGCGGTGAGAGCGGCCCCCTCCGCTCTCCTCCTCACTCCTCCGCAACATTCATCTTCGATATGCACATAAAGCGAACCGGACCCGTAACGGCAGCCTCACATTCCCGCTGCTCTTAAATTTATTTATCTCTTTATTAATTCTCGGCTTGAATTTTAATGTTTCGCATGGATTTCGCTTTTGTATATATTCGATTAGCGTTTCTTAATGCATTGTTTTTGTGTACTTTAATAACTAGATATTTATATTTACGTTTAACTCAAAATCTATTTACCTACATCACTAGAACTTTACGTATAAAATTAAAAAAAAGTTATTCATTCAGCTAATTTTAATTTTTCTTTATACATAAAGCATGAACCCTTACCGGGTGCAATATTATCAGGAACACATAACAAAAAAAAATTTACTAACACATGTGGTGTTAGTTACATTTCAAGTAAATTTTTCAGAACATACTTTTTATTGCATTTTATTAAAACATCTGTAAATATTTACCACTTAATAAAGGGAAATATATTGATCTACCGTTGTATAGTTCGTTAAAAAGCATGTCTTGTTATGTATATACAAAACCTAATTAAAATCACCTGTTCAACGACTTTACAATGGGCTCGATAGGCATGTGTCCCATAAACTATGGGAACGAAGCTTGCGTGGAATGATCCGTTAAATAAAGTGGGTTCAGACTTCGAAGGCTTTAGATATGGTACTAGGCACTACACTTGCCATTTAATAAACGAATGCAACAAGAAGAATGAATGCTACTAAATGGCGTTTGTTACCAATTAGAAGCTATTTTACAAATTGTAATATTTATGCTATCGTTTCACGATGACAGTGCTATTTTTCTTAGCGTGCTTTGCGCAATAAAAGAGAATTAGTGCCTACTTGTGTTGTAAATTATCATATACTTATAAGGTAATATTCAATATTTATATTGCATGTATATACAGTCTGTTATGCACTACGTAGGTAGCTCCGAAGCACACATTACACGCATTTACAATATGTATTTAAGTATAAGATAAGTATAGGTTTTCTATAAAAATGTGGCACCAATCCTCCGAAACCCAAAAGTCTGTGTAATACCATCATTATAAGGCATTCGGTCGTCAGTTTGAAGCGCAACACTAGGGTCTCTCCAATTTCATTTGAAGTAAATATAATAAGTAAAATAATTTATAAATAAAATAATTCTACTACGTACTACCAAAAAAAATGTGTTTGAAAATAATCGTTCAATATACTACTATCTAAAATAAATCCGTAGCAAATTTATGGAAATAAGTTTAACCTTCCAGTTGTCAATGTGATAGTTGTCAACCGTTCAGTAAGATACCCTGGAGATTCGAGCAAGTCAGCGCTCACGATGCCACGATCTTCCAGGGCCGGTTTACCAGAATTTCTGCTTACGAAAATCTAATCATATCAAATGTTATAGTGACTAAATCTATACACATTACACATATAAAATTAATTTACTGTGCACATTTGTGTTAATTGATCCTATCTTGATGGTAACGATAATTGACAATAAATTGTTCCGCACATTAATCTCTATATCAAATTACAACCAGTGATAACGGCGGACTGGGATCCATATGCATCGCAACTGTTTTACTGACGCCTAAGCTATCGGTAGCGTGATTCTTTTCAGTGAGTGACAAATTGAAGTGACAAGTTTTCCTCACTAACGATAGTTATTTATTTATTACTCCACAACATTACCTATTTTTCAAGAGAGTATCTCGCAAATACATCCATACGGCATGCATAAGAACGTGAGGCACGCACTAATTAACGTTCAACGTGAAACTTTGCCGTACAAGCACACCAGTCAACATGACCTGTGGCAGTCTATACATCTTCCCCTTTTTGTCCCGTTCGCTATGTTAGGGGCGGAAAGGGCGGCTCTTTTTATAATGGGTGCCGCGTAATTGCGTGTCTAACGCTCCCTACACGTAACCTGGCCTTTTATTAGGTGGAAATTCTGTATACGGGACTACATTCAAGCTCTGGGTGGAAAGTTATGAAGTACACATGAGCGTATTTACGGCTCTCAGAAACATTGTTTATATTTCGTTCATAGTAAATAAAGAAATATCTACGCTGGAGGTAAACAATCTGACGCAGAGTCGTTTTAAAATGTAAATCTAGTCCAGCCCAGTTAGCATAAGTCACGATTCTTGCATTGCAGGAAGCAACGTAGATGTCTCGCTTAGCCCACTCGTATCCTTACATTTCCAATCTATCTCAACGGCGTATTGTGTTTGAAATTTACGAGTACGAAAGTACTTATTGAGTTGCCAACGCATTAACAAAAAAGATCGTGTCTGGAACCGGCCGGGGACATTTGAAATCGCGCATTTCATATTTGACTTTTTATTCGTTCCGATGCAGTTTATTTCTTAATTCGAATCGATGATTCACGGACCGTGTATCCGAGTCAATGAGGCTTGATATAGTTGATGCATTATTGTGATGTTAGTAGACAATAATAAACGTCAACACAACTCGTTGACTATTGTTTATGGATTCGTTTACCACTTCGCATACATTATAAATCCATGTAATATGTGTGAGGCGTTTTTATTTATTCACCACTTTTGCATTCGAATGTATAACAAATATTTATTTTAATTTTAGCAAGCAGCAAAGTTTCTGTTATTTATTGTTGTTCTACTAATAATACTGAACAAATTGAAATTAGAAACGAATTGAAGGCCGTGGCGCAAAGTTTTCTTAATTTTATTTTAATTCAAAGTAAAATTTATATTTAATATCATTTTCAGCACGTTGAGTTATATCGAGACAAGCCTATTTGAATTAATAAAAGAAATCTATTTAACATATATTTGCATTACCCAATAGCACGACATGTCTCAGCGCGATGTAAGAATTGCCGTAAATTATGACGGTAAAGAATCATTAAGTCTGTTACGACAAACTTGTGGAGTTTCTTAGTAGCTTTAAAACTAAAAATAATTTTTATTATTTACTCTTAACACGCAATTTTCATTTACAGTATAATGACCCGACAGAAAATAGTGTATAAAATTATAACATTTGCTACGAACTTTCAAATTGATAAATATTGAGTTTTCTATGTAACACAAACTATAATTTCGCACGCAGATACTGTGCTATCCATATAGGTACATACATAGTGGTGTCCCCAGCATTGTTCGCTAACAAGCCCGTCTAACCGCGCTCCAGCACGACAGCAAACCCGTATGTATTTACAAGAGAACAGAACTAGAAAGTATTCCTCACAAAACGGGAATTTGATTTTACAGTCGACACAATTTATACAAAAACACTTTACATAAATTGTTTTATCCCATTACGAGTAAGTGTTTAGTTCATACCTTAGTTTTATTTTCAACTAGGAACGCATACTTTCCCTTTGTCTGTACCCGATGTAGCACGTATATGTACAGAGTAATCAAGTACGCTAACCACAAAGCTATATGATATTGTTAAGGGGTAAATATAACAAAACGAAATATAATAAGTCGCCATGTGAACCAAACTGGCCTCTTGCTGAGCTTCTCAAATGACACTAAACTTTTTACACGAGGAACAGTTGGATTCCAAACAATGGACGAACAATATCGGATTCTAGAAAGCTGACCGTTCATTGCGCAACTTTCTTCCTTTATCTTCAACACAAAGGTATGAAAAGTTATCACGAATAAACGCTCATTTTTTATAATTGCACTATTATAATGTATCCGTCGGAATACCGTTAGACCTTTAACTTTCAAGAAAGTTTCGTGTATTTTGTTTTGTTTTTAAACCTGCACTACGAAACTCCGCATAAAAATTCGTCACTGTACGGTTTCTTTTTTCTTTTCGTGGTTTTATTTGTCTTTTTGTTTTGATAATTTAAACCTTCTATTGTTTTTCGAAGAATTTAACAGAACCTAATTAAAATTTATAGATAATAGGTAAAATTATAAATGAAGATAATATAATGTAAGGATATAAAAATGGAGATAATTGATTTAGCGAGCCGCGCCCGTCACATTTTTCCACCGGACGGGCGAAAAGCGGGATACTCAAGCCCTGAAATAGACTGAATCGTGGCATATAAAAATACGTTACCAATACCATTATTAATATATAAATTATACATAAGTCGTTTTTAATAATATATAGTCACATGTTTCATCTCGGTTCTTTTTGATCTTAATTGCGTTAACTTGCACATCGAATTCAAAGTCCTTAACAGATACGGATCTAGATAGTAGGCAAGGCACATATATGTATTAAATTGTTCCGGAACGACATTTACGAGCATATTGGCGCCGTGCAGGGTGCAACATGCTAACGCTATCTGTTACCCCGTCCGTGGCTAATTCACTGTGACAAATTAACAACAGCTAAATTCAAGGACTTAGGCTCAATGCTTGATTATATGCATATAGATGTATCATATATAATCATAAGCTATATGTAAATATCACGTAGCAGGCTTGTTATACGGAACCCTTCGTCTGGTGATAGATAAGATAATTTAACACCCATTTAGTCCCGGAGATATCGTAAGAGAAAATTAAGGGAAAGATATGGAGGATAGTTTTGCATAAGAAATCCATCATCGTACTATTTCCAGGCCGCATGAAAAGCAAGGTAAGGCATTTTTACCTTCCAAGTGGCTTTTCTCTGCAGTGGACTAATTCAATTGGTTAAATTGATGATTATGATCCCATATAACTGAAGTTTTCTACATCAAAGTGGTAGAGACAAGCGGTGGCTTAAGCTGCAGCGCGAATGGGCCGGTTCGATCGGGATGGTACCACGACTACGCGAGATGCCGGCGTTAAGTAGAGGTCTGGTGCCTCTGCGTTTCGTTCGGTGAGTGAGGTAACCGGAGGCCCACTCCCTATCCCCCTCCTCATCCTCCTTCCCGTCTCCCAAATACCCTCAAAGGCCGGCAACGCACCAGCAGCACCTCTGGTGTTGCAGATGTACGTAGGCGACGGTAATCACTTACCGTCAGATAAACCGCTTGCTTGGTACCAATCCGGTCGAGCCGGCCCATTCGAGCAGCAGCTAAAGCCGCCGCTTGGCTCTACCACGCTTAAAATATATTATATATACTATATTTGACAAATTTTATCAGATAATGTTATTTGCTATGTAATATATCATAAAGTTTGTTTTGATATGTGACTGTCGTGTTTCTAAACGAAAATCTTTACGCTTCGGTATCACTTTCTTTCTAAATTACAATATAGTTATAAATTGCCAATTAAATATAAATAAGATTCCCGTTACTTTAAAGACCTGCTAACATTATCGCAACGTAGGATTCGTGCCTAAGGCCCTGTAAGGTTTCTGCGTCGTGACTGTATTCCTATGATTGAGACGATGTATTGAAGTATCTGTATTGCCCATTATGGGACTTTAAAACTGTCTAATAGTATGTCCTGATCGTGGTGAGTGTTGGCAGAGAACCTAGAGGTATCATCTTGTATCTTCATTGTTGTTCCGCTAAGGTCATTCTTTCTCTAAGTATTATTTTTTATTTATGCTCTTTAATATACTCCTATATCAGTCTAAGACATTGGATAAGGAAAAATATCAGTTGCGGATTATTTAATTTGTCTTCCTAGTGGTTACGGAGTCTTTCGATTTTGTCCTAAGTAGCTCTCCTTTAGTTAGAAATGAGAGTAGGGGTAGGCCCTTATTTTTGATAAGTTTTTGGTTCTCTTTTGAACTGACACTGTATGTTTTTAAATACTGAATTTGAAGCCAAGCTGCAATTGAAGTAATTTCTTGCTTTTTGCCCTGATAACATATTCTTGATTAAAAAAAAATATATATACTTCAAAAGGCTTTATGTAAAATCGTGAGACTTCTTGTCATTGCTATTATTCAAAGGGCGTTGTGTTCGTTCAAAGCATTCTAAAATAGAGCATTGTACTCAGATCTAGGAATTATCTCGGTAGTTAGGGTACATAGTTTTAGGTATTAGAGCAAAGACAGAAATAGAATACGCGCTGCGACATTGCAAGATGTAAGGGGAGGCATGTTTTGTATTCCGAACTGGGAACGGAGTAACTGCATACATCTAATCGTATTTGGTGCAGCAGTTTTAGATTAAAATTGGCAAACCAAAATAAGCAGGATAATACTGTTTTCTTTAGCATGAAACCTCCTTTTTAGTCCTTTTCGGAGAGCTTTGTTTACGCTCTGAGAAATATAGTCAGTCAGTACAGGTCAAGTAGATCAGGAACCAGGGCGCTCCCTTTGATTTAAGTGCCCAACCAATCTAGGCTAGAATTTGCACCACTAAAATTTTCAATTGCAACTTTAATGTCTTTAACACGAGCCGAATAGTCAAGGAAAACATCGTGGAAACCTGTCGAAATAATAAAAGTTATTTATAAAAACATATTTTAGAGAAAATTTGAAGTCCGTCAACTTGCAATTGAGCACCGTGGCGGATCCTTCCCGACATTGCTCAAATATTTAAAAGAGGCTTTACTCAACAATGGAACATTTACTGGCTGCTAATTCTACACAGTCACTTTTTAAGCAATAATAGTTATCGGCTTATTATTTTCCAAATCTTCTTTTTATTTTCAAGACCATTTTCCGACACAAGCTTTTGTGTGAGATGGGACAAGTTATATCATCAAAGATATTTGTCGACGTTCACGATATTTTCCTACATTAGCGAGTATGCAGAAAGTCAGTATTAAAAATATATAGTAATATAAATATAGTAGTTCGAGAATCGAAACATGGTTAGTCGTTTCGTATTCGAGGTTACGATCGTTCGTTTAATATCCGTTACATATTATTAAAATTATTATTGGCTTACTATGAAATTTGAGGCGTGCCGCACGGTCTCGAGTAACCATGAATAATTTTTATTGTGTATTAGAGGGCTTACATACATTTTTTCTTTAAATATTGGCACTTATCTGTCTGTTATGTCTTGGTGTATTAGTGACAATTTATGTAGAACATAGCAGAAGAAATCTTTATGACATATATATTTAACCCGTATTTTTTACGTATTTTTCTAATTAATATTAAAATTAAGCAAAATATATTTAGACTTTTATTTTGGTCATTATTTAAGATCTCGTCTGTGCATTCGTATTTTACGAATAGAACAGCGTATATTGTCCAGAAAACACTTAATCTTTGTTGATCTAACATAGTCTAGCGGGATGCAAAATATGATTCAATGGAGTCGCTTATAGACAAGGTTGATTTGAAATACGATCCTCATACGGGCCGTCCATCTACGCTGACTCGGTGTTGCCTCAGCTTGCTGTACTCATGACTTATGTCTGATATACCAAAAGCTTGTAGGTTGTTGTGGTTGAAAGATGCATTTGTTCTTCATATATAAATAAATCGATTAGTTTTTATTTACAGATTAATGAAATCAGCATATTTGAATTATATGAACTCCTGGCATGTTTTTATACAAACCCTTTTAGTATACCAATGAATTAACAGAAAGCTTTTTCCGACTGTAGGTAATATATTTGTTACCGAATCAAGAAAAGAAATGATTTAAAATCTGTCGATGCGTTAAACTCATCAATAGGTATTATGTTTTAATTACTTAACTGCTTTGTTGAAATTGCAGACGTTGAGTGGGTGGGCGAAATTAATAGAAAAACACTAGAAACTATTTTGCGTGCTGTAACTATTGTAGAATGCGTTGAGCGAGACGTTAAAAAGGTAATAAATGACTGGGTAGAAAACGGAAGTGGGCAATCTTGCGCCAAACCAAGCGTATAAAAGTTTCCATGTATGGCTGTCGATGGTGTTAACTGGAAATGGTGGAAAAAGAATTTATTGCACATTGCAATTTCAATAAAAAAACTGCATTGGATAAGACGCTGAAAAAGTTCCCGCGTCTATTCGAGTTTTCCAGGTAAAGGCTGTTTGTCATCGCGGAAATGAAAAATAACAAAGAAAAGTAATCATGGATTTGGAATGGAAATTAGTTTAAAAGTCGCTACTGGGAAAAGTTTCTGAAATCCTGTATTAAATGCAGCTATGTAGTTCTGTGAATTAAAGCTTTTCCTGACTATTTAACTTACTCTGCGAGTTTAATTAGAAGAAAAAACACCACTGGACTTGTTTTAATCTTTTCTGAAATATTGTTGATGTAATTTGTGTTGGTATTCTATTTTATGGTGAAGAGATCTCATTGTAAGCGTAATTCGAACTAATATGCTTACTTATATTCTAGTCCCTTCTAAAATGAAGAAAGAACTAACTTTTTTCAGAAATATCGTAGATATAAAACTAATAATCTAGAAATAACATCGTCTTCATTCTGAATTCAGTAAAATTTTGATTGTTTCGTTGATAGATACTTAGTCATGTATATTAAAATAGAAAAAGCTTTTTATTTTAAAATTTAAATGGATGTACATTTCTTAAACAAAATGTAAAAATAATTGACTATAATTTTGTAATATTTAATATTTTAGCATAAAAAGATAAGATATCCTCATATTTCTACTGCAGCTAATTCAAGACACAACGTTGGCGACCGCATATCTTTTCGATCTCCGCAACTCCAATAGACATTGACAATCCTCCTGGCCCAAGTAAAAGATCCTGGCAGCCATTGTTAGAGCCATATCTGTGAGAGTTCGATGACTTCCTGGGTCTCTGTTTGTTGTTTTAAAGGTATCACTTTTAAGAAATGTAGTTTTTGTATTATAATAGACTTGAATCTTTATTTACTTTTAGTCTGATTATTTTAAATCGACTTGTATTTTCGTTAAAGTAACTTGTTTGTAGAGTTTGTCTACGTCGTCTTCAAAATGACCATAGACCAAGAGGTAAAAGTTAAGGTACCTACCCCCAGTTCGACTACATTCCTTTCAGCTTGAGGAGTTTAGTTTTGTATTCTGTTTGATTTTTCATTAACTAAAGCCCTCGAATTCGATGCTCTGAGTATATAGTAACTAAATACTTAAATTCTGTTGTATCAAAAAAAAGACTGTCTTTTTTCAATACAACAGAAATTTATCGTCCCAAATCACACTTTTGGTGTAAAAAGAAAAACAATTTATGTATTATTTATGTTCAAACACAACCTGTTAATATATCAGTCAACAACACAATCCACCGGTTAGACATGTGACTGATATAAACAGTCGCAAAACTAAAAAATTGCCCTGTATCCACAACAAATTCCGCTTGTTTGCTCGCTTTCCGCGGGGCGGCTTTATTCGCATAAATCGAGCGAAAAATCCAACTGCAGCAATGGTTCACGGCCCTCAACTAAAAATTGCGATGTTCCAACAAATATTGCATGAGTGCTCGTTGTTTAATCCCGTTTCTTTTATTTTATAACATAATATTACATGCATATTGTTAACTGTCCCTATTGTACACATAAACATGCATGTCATTGTGCAATAGTTGAATTTGGAATATATTAAACAGGGTAACATTAGGTATTACAGGTTAGATTAGAGTTTTTGTATTTGTTTTTGTTTTGTTCTATTGCGCTGATATTATATAAACATTGAGAGCATGAATACATATTTATTTACATCTTTTTGTGTATACACCTTAATCTAATCAAATCTAAGGCATATGCAGTCAGTAATATGCTTCGGTTAATATTGACGAAACAGATCAGAACCCACATCCTTAGATTTAATAGTTAACTAATTTTTTCCAATATCATCCAGAGGAAAATTAAAAAAAAACCGAATAGAAAGAAGTTATTGTTTGTGAATAGACTATAGTTATATATTTATGTCATATAAATTAAGAAAGCCGAGAGAATTTTCACACATCAGATGTCAAAGGGTTACTTATAAATACCTATTAGACGAATATAAGACGGCCCTCTAGGCCAGTTGGTAGTGACCATTCCTTCTAAACTGAAGGTTGGGAGTCTATTGTCCATAGTATCTACAAAATTGTAAAGGAACAAAAGGCGGATTTTATGCTAAAAGTAATCTTTGCTAGTCAATTTTAGGGCATTGATAAAAGATTGCAAGCGGTTACAGAAAGAAAAAAAATCAAATAATATGACGACTGCTAACAAACCAACTGATACATACATATCTTAGAAGTTAGATTTTAACACGCTGTCGAAAATTACTTTTAATAATGTATCATACCATCACATTTCCTCATTTCGTTCTCAACTTAAATGGTAGCCTTTTCCATATCGCAGACTTTTTAGAATAATTTGTAAAGTACAATTCTCCATCTTACACGATCCGTTTGTCCCTGAATATCTGAAAAACAAATTTCAATATCAGGATGACTCCCACGACCGTAGTCTCCGTTCTGCAGATAATGCATCTCTTAATGTACCTTTCTACCATACCGGCTCTCTCTACTCTGGAACGAGCTGCTAAATAGTATACGCACAGTCACCAGTAAAGGCACTTTCAAGCGTTTACTTTGGGATTATTACCCAGCGATTCAATAGTAGTGCAGTTGAAAATATTTTTTTTTTCTTTTAAAACATAAGAAATCATCTAAGTTTAGGTATGCATTATGTACATATATATATAGTGTGTGATGTGTTTTATATAATTACAACTATAATTACACGTATGTCTAAGTACCGTCATATATAAGTATTGTATCGTAGTATAATATTCGAGTATATATATATGACCATAATATTTTTGTTCACCCTTTTACATTTTCTCTGTTCAATCTAATGGTAGACTGGTAGAGAATCCCTCTTGGCATTAAGTCCGCCCTTTTGTTCTGTAATGTGCAAATATAGTTTAAATAAATAAATAAATAAATATCTACAAACGTATAAATTAATGAATGAAATTATATGTAACATTTACCTGATACAACATAAATGTCACATTTACTATGTGGACGCTGATAACTCAATTAAATGTTTTTTTTTATGAAATGAGGCCAAATATTCTTCTATGTATGCTGGCTGGAGAGATGTCGTTACTTTTTAGACGTCCAATTGCAGTCGCTGCTTGAACGATGAATAAGAGAACCCAGAGCGGTGAAGTGGGATAGAGAGAGTTTTGACTCTCTCTACCCCAGAGACTTTGATCTTTGAAGAACGAAAATGTCGTTCACGTGTGTCACGCAAGAACTGAACTTACGTTTTAGATAATTCGGATAGTAGTTATGGAAAAAACTGTAAGAAAGAAGTGAAGGAAGCAATTTTAGCTGAGAGCGAAATTTAGAAATATGATCAAACTTACAAAGACGAAAATTTAAACGGGTACAGTTATTAACAAGCCGTTCCAGTAATAAGATCTACTTGTGCAGTACTTATTATTTCAATCCGAAAATCATCAGTGTCCATATTATGGTTAGTAGCCATTAAAGGTAGAATACAGAGATTGACTAACACGATGATGGATCGAAGTTTTTGAGAGCGGGACGTATATTTTAGTAAATAAAAATAATAACATCAGTCAGAATAAATTAAGTATAATATAAGATATGATAAATGGAGATAAAAAGAGTGACACTACCTTCTCACAAAAAAAATATTTCTTCATTATATTTTTAAGAACATAGTACATATAATATTTTTCGGGATTTGTCTTGTTTGCCAAAAAATCACTGCGAACAACATTTTCCTCAAAGACAGCAAATATGTTAATACATTTATATTTTCTACGTTGGCAATGAGAATAAGCGAAACATAATTTGCTGTTGTGTGTAGACATCCAACGGGATTCTCTTATGATGATTTAGTGTAGTACGCGACATCGTTGGATGGATTTACCGCCGTATGAACGGATTATGTGGGCGAGAGCAAACACGGGGCAGCAGACGCCATATTGTGATTTAGTGTCCACTTTTGATTCGCGGATTTATTGTCAAGGGACGAATTTAAAGAAGCAATGTAGTAATAATATCCCGCAATAATTTTACAAGTACCGCTACTCGCAATCTCAGGATTATAGAAAAAAAACATTTGATATTTATAAATTCTTGAATCAAATATTCTTAATGCAGCTTAATGATTTTCCGCATTATATTTATTGAATTTCACAATCAGTTTTTTCGAAAGTTTTCGGACTGCAGCAATATACATGCATTTACAACGTGTTATGCTGTGTTGTAGCCGATATCAACAACGGTCACACTAAAAAACTGAAAGCTACCTATCGTATATCCCCTTAAAAGGAGCAGAGTTATAAATAAAGCTTCCCGCAATCTTGGCAGCATATTTGTTAATAAACCTGGAAGTGCTCTCAATATTTCCCTCCGACAGTTTTTCTTAGCGTCCGAGATAAATAAGATAAGCAATAAATCATGAACGCCCATTTCCCCGTTAGATACAAAACAACAGTCTTGGCGGGGGAGGGCTGGAAAATTATGACAAATCATGCATTAAACATAGGGAATAAATGTTTTCTTATCACGTACCTATTCCTGTTTTGATATTAGTTTTCCTTTATCTTTATTGACACAGGTTTAGGAAGGGATCGCTTTATGGGATGTAGAGTGGCGCGAAGTTGCTCGGATTTTGGTGATCGTTACTGTCGCGAAATTAATATTTTCGTTTATAGTTAAGAATATATTTGTTTATATTCGTTTTACCTAAATTAAGACTTTTTTTTAATTGTAGTTAAAATTTTTACCTTAGACTTTTATTTACACGATGAATGGCATCACTTACAGTATTGATATTTATAGTAATATTGAATATATTATATCGTAAGGAAACCTGTCTGAGTAATAATAAAAAATATTATTATGAGGATGTCTGAAGTCCGCTATTCATCAAAAAATATGTGAGACCTTCTCCTCTTTTGTTTTTTAAGGTTCCATACGGCGACCTGTTACTAAGGCTACCGCTATATACTACATATTACGGTTCAAAAGGTCGCACTATCCGTCCGTCTGTCCGACCGGGCATGTTTTGAACCGTAACAGATAGCTGATTGAAATTTCCGTAGAATATATAATTTTCATAATAACACATTATAGGGGATATTCTAAGAAATAGTAAAAAAACAAAATTTAATCTGGGTCCTCCCTCATACGAAAACATGTTTTTTTCAACGTTTTTGTACTTTACTTTGTTTTACAACATTTAGTGTCGTTTCCGTATAAAATATCTTTCTTGTATAAATTAAGTACCTACATCTTACTTATTTAAATTTTCTTACATCTTCAAATATTTTAATTTTCATTGTTTGCTTTGAAATAAATCTCGAATAAAACCGTGCAGTCTTAACATGGCGTTCAGACTGCAAATCTAGAATATTTATTTGAAAGGCAGACAAAATCTCAACGCAATGCTCGCTTCAACGACGAAACTTACATTTAGGCATTATGTACATAGCACGGATTTAGCTTTATCTCGTCTTCTGTAGATGCATTCTGAAGTGGCTTGGATTACATTTTAATTTATCATTTGTATTCAAATATATAGTAGTAAAGAAAATTTGAAATGTTTTCATTACTAGCACAGAAAAAGTTTTAAATAGATAAGTAAAAAAAAGTAAATTTTTTTTAAAAAGATAATGTTTACTCTTAACCCGTTGTAGCCACTGTATTTACCACGTGTTCGGCTCTGAAGGGAAACATCGTGAGGAAACCTAATATATATATACTAAAATATTTTGCTCGAAAGTGGCGGATTCTTTCTGGCTATATATCCCTTTCAAATGTGAGTAGGTCTCTTAGTAACAGGAAGCCGCTGACTCTTTTACTCTAAGATTTTTTGTTTTTAGTTTTATCTATTCATTTTCTAAAATGTATAATTTCCTATCTCAAAAAACATTCACATTGTAACGCGTAAACAGTAGTAAGGGAGGGCTTTGTTTTCTCCATTTAGTTAGTGTATTCAAGACCTAACCCAGGCGGAGATTTAAGTCGGTCGTCAGACAGCGCGGCTCTGCGGTTTCTTTGCTAGAGTCAAGCTTAACTTATACACCGCTACGCCCAACTTGGTAACCGAAATCTCTGTATACGGTAGCTTCCTACAGGTGACTCTGTTGTATCTTACGCTAAAATTTTCAGTATATTTCTTAAGTTAAGGATTCGAAGTTTCCCGAAACCAAATGCGGTGCTCGTAAGTCTGTTTCAACTTTGTTTTGTTACCGTTTCGAGGATTTTTTTTATTATTGTTATGAAAACATGACGCTACGTATCTGAGAACTTTGGTATTTATGTATAGGTTTTAAAATTTTGTGTATCCATTAGCGCACAATATAAGAGTATAGTAGGTATATATTAAGCTAATACAGGAATATTTACGGACTCGTATTAATAAGCTTTTTTTTTAAATATTAGCATTGAATTCACTTAAAAAGAAAAACAAAATATGTGTCAATATTAACACAGAATACCTCAACGGCCTTTTTGCAGCAATTTGGTATCAAAGCCATCAATACGAGTATAATAAGCCACATTGTAGCATTGGGAGTTGCAACTTTGCGGTATCATTTCAACTGCTATTTTATTATATTGTTTCGTGCGGTACGGTCAGCAGACAAATATTTGCATACCAAAATAATTGTAAATGTTACATAAGAATAACTTTGGAGATGATTCTTAATTATATTAAATTAGTCGTTTTACCTTTTTAAATATTCTTGGACATTGTCTAATACATTAAACAAATATACCAAGCTTAATGGTTGTCTAAAACGTATTTTTAGGCATAGCATTTTAGTTACACATTTACAATATTTTTGTTCTTGATATTAATAAAACTTTATATTTTAGTTTATTTTATCAATATATTGTATTGGGTAAGTGAAGTTGTTTCACACAAATGAAGACATTATTTCAAATGAATTATACGAATACAATAATTTTGTTTTTGCTACCGCTGCGCACAGCTCAGTAATAACATGAATCGGACTAAGATCGCTATCTCTGCAGTTTGATTCGATTTTATGTTCTTACTTGCGTACGTTAAATCGCAAATTGTCGGTTCTGTTGACCGGACACTTTAGTAAACTACAGACGCTCTATGTTCATAACAGCCAATGGTTACGAGGAGTTTAATTTGATCGTTTAAAGAAGCAAATGGTATACTTGACGGGCTTGTGATTAGTGTTGAGTGCTTGCTTAGTACAATGTTCGCACAGGATCGTGCGAACATTTTACTAAGCAGTTAAGAGATTTCGATTAAATCTGTGGTTTGTAAAGTAGATTATAATAAAAAAGGTTTTATTGGACTGCATAAAATTGCTTAGTTTCCCAATTAACTAAGCAATTTTATTTTAATATCAACATTGATCAGATAAAATTAAGTATATTCAGTGTGTTTAACAGGAACAAATTTACGAATTAATTAAGTAGATATATTAAAAGGAATTAGGAAAATTAAATCACAAATATGAATTTATTTGATAATAAATCAAAAACCTAAAACGCATTATCTGCGTTACTTTAAACTTGAGATCGCTCTTTGCTGTCATTTTTATTATATCAATAAATTTTAGTTCACAAACACAATGTTTTGGCTGCTCACGTCAAAATATAAATCAAAATACTTTTATTTCTTCGAAGTCGATGTAACGCAATAATTTTACACATTCAGAACAAAACATCAATATCTCGCAATTCCCGTGAAATTAATACGGGGTCGCTTTAGCTGTTTCTCATATTTTTTTTATGAAATTCAATTTATTTTTATCGTGTATTGTTAAAAGTTTTGCGATTTCATGATAGTTATTTTAAGACAAGACGTAGACAAATCCGAACGAAGAAAAGCAAGCGGCCATATTTCAAACTTTGACAGCTACAAGCTCGGAGCAATATGGCGACCGCGCCACCCAATGAGGTACAGCCCCGTCACGCGGTGCGCACCGTTCCTAACTTAGGAGCATTAATCATGGTTGATTTATTAGGGAAGGAGTGACACATTTTATATTCTATTTTCGAAAACTCTGACGAGTTTTTCAAAATGGACTCCGCTTGAGAGATGTAACAGCTGCATCTTGTTAACATGATTTCAGTGTTTGCTTTGTGTTTAAATTATTTGCGTGAATGGATATACTTGTGTTACCATAATATATAAAATGGATCGTGCCCAGATACAAAATGTTGATGTCTTCTTATAAATGAATTTAAATGCAATACGGCTTTACATTGAATAACTGTATCAATATTGATTTATGCACTTCATACATTTTGAGCACAATTCTAGAATAAATTCATACATTTATCCAATATAATGACATCGAAAGATGAATGTATCGTATATTCGTCTAATGTTTGTTACGTTGTTCGAAATTGTTTATTATGAAACTCAAATACCCTTTCCTTTAGAAAATAAACCGCTAGAGGCTTTCACATGTCACATATGTCAGGGTTTGGTCTAATCCTCAAGGGACATTCAATTTTTATTGCTTTCGACCCTGATCTATGGAACCAATATCGAAATCGACGTTGTAAGGGTTCAATTATATTTTAAGAGAACATGCAATTACACTTTTAGCTCCGAGTAATATTTTAAGATAATCGAGAAGATATTTTTGATAAAGGAATGCCGAATCGATTTTCAGAAGTGCGTAATATCCAATGTTTATATGAGTATGTCATGCCATAAAAATATTTATGTTCTCATGGAATTTAAAGGGCACTAGATGTATAAATAATTTAGTTATAATGTCAGGTCATAACGAGTTACATGGTTGGAATATGACTATCAGAATCTTTTGCCATGATGACAGTGATTAAAATTTCCATCCCACAGTGATGATTTTCCGTAATCGCATAGGCGATCTCAGTACACACGTCTCGCACCTTAACTGCTGCACCTCTCCGGTGGCATATTTGAGATAGTTATTCCGCTATATATCGCAGGTCAGAAGATCCTTGTCTACTAAGAAGTCGTCTGGGTAGGTATCACACTCTTACATATTTCTGCCGTCACCATACCATCTTAGTCTTCAGGGGTGACAACGTGTCTATAACCTACCATGCTTGAAGTTGTTGGCCCATGGGCTGCAGGAGCCACTTTCTATCAAGTGGACTGTTAGTTCCTTTGTCACCAAATCCAAAAAAAATAATATTAGATTCTATATGTAGGGTAAAATATCATCCTTTTATACGGTTACTGCTATCCTATCAAAAAAGCGCCAACAAAAGCAGATTGCCTGGGCTGGATAGTTGGGTTTAAAGCGCAGTGCTGTGATCCTGCTCCCTATCAATGGAGTGTTCAATATGTATACAGTATTTCCGGATGGTGTTGCTGCGCCATTTATAAGAGTATCGTCTGCCAATCAAAAGGGAAAGGTCAAAAGGGAAATGTATTCCCATAGGTGATGGTCCCCAAATGAGACTCTTAATCACATTTGGGCTCAATCACTTTTTTATTAAGTTAATTATGAAACTGAACATTTTGGTTCATGATGCCATTTCGGCCTGTAAAAATTTTAATTTTTCTCTGTAATAATACAACGAGAATTACCGAGCCTTGTTTTTAAAGTATGTTTAATGTTTCACAATTACGTTAAACACCGCCTTAAAATGTCTTTAAATATCTGAGCTACCTACTAGTGCATATAAGGTATTTAAGTACACAAGACAAAGAGTCCGCAACCAAAAAAAATTTTAGTATTATGTAGATATATATGCTTTAAAACTGTCTATTTATCTATACAGAATTATACCACAGTCTATATATATTTATGTTCAAGTCATTATGTATTTTATTTAATATTCAATTTTTAAATAAAATTCTAGAAAGTTTCATCGATTTTTCAATTAAAACTTCATTATATTATAAGACATTATGATTAGCAAGATTTTCTTAATTCTCACAATTATGAAGTATTTTTTCTTTTTAATGTTCCTATATTGTAACGACATATTTGTTTATAAATTTCAGTACACAGATTTTTACCCCATTTCATTATACTTTTTTATTATTTCATTATGTTCTATTACTTTATTGCTATTGAACTTGTCTAATCCAAGTTTATTCCAAACGATTCATTAATAATGCAGCTTTAATAATACAATAACATACCTACTTGCACCCGACATACATGCTAAGTTGCCCCGCCCTAAACACTATTCTTGATTCCTTCCTACATAATCATGCGATATTGTTAGACATACGAGTAGCCCGCTTTATAGCGAAATGTAATGGCTTTATAATTAAATTAAGATATAATCAATTCAATTTAATAATATTATCGTTACTTAGTTTTTAATTGCTTCATGCAATTTGAATTGAAATTTAATTAATTAATTGCAGAAAAAGTGCAGTTATTCTAACACCTGTTGTTGTAGTCTGTTTCCTATTTCAAACAACATACGGGAGGGATGTGTTTATTATAAAATATTTTAATGCTAATTCTTATCTTTATTTTCCATGTTTATGGTTAAGACCCTCTAAATGGTTTCTATTAAATGATATGTTGATATTTTTTGAATCACTTGTATCGACCGTATACACATTTAACGTTATCTGGTGCAACCGATTTAAATTGATTCCGTTATGAGCGTCAGGTTTCATAAAAAGTTGCCGAATAGCGTTCAGGAGAGGGCCATGGTGGCACGAAGTCTGTGTTTCATTTTCAACCTTTGAGTCAATTAAGCTTTGCCAATTTAAGAGTGCACGGGTATGCGGCCACTAATGTATTATTCATAATGTGTTTTTGAGATAACAAGCGAGCTCTTCGCTCGATACACATCTAGTGAACCGATTGGAAGCTGGTCGGGGATAGACATAGGAAGGTTACAAAAGGCTTCTTGGAAAGTCGATTAAAATTACATCTCGGATACGTTTCATATTGCTATACTTTAGATATAACCATTATTAAAAAAAATGCATTTTACTTCACTAAACGTCCAAAGATTGTAAATATTTAATCATTGCGCAACTTTGTTTTTACTATGTATACAATATTACATGATGTACATTTCTAGATAATATGAACTAAGAGCAAATAACTTGTTACACTTTAAGACATTTAAATAAAAAAATAATTTATTAATTCAGTGGTAAAAGATAATTAAATTAAAATATCTAGAGTAAACATGTATGCTTACGCTTCCGATATACTTTTTTAATTACTGCGTACATTTTGTGTCGTATTTCAAGTAAGCTTTATTTAAATAAAAATTTACATTGCAGGTTGGTCATCGTGACACGACTGAGCGAACGACGAAAAATTTAAACTCAATTTAGTTTTAATTACCGACTTCATCTATAAACGACACATAAATTGTTTTTTTTAGTTAAAAAAAAGGGTAAAACATATGTTCTTCGCAGAATCTATTGAACTATTAAAATATTGCTAATATTTTACTTACGTGGGATATAATTAAGTACTGTAATTTAGACAGTAATTTTAACGATTACAAAAAGTGGGTAAGTAAAAAAAAAAACTAGTTGTTGAATAAGGCTAGAGAGTTTCTTGACAGAATTACAATATATAAAGTGAAAAGTTATAATTTAAACCTGTGTAAGCCTGTTTGCGTTACACAAATAAAAAAGTCGGCAGCCGCCAATGTAAACGCTTCATCGGTTTCTTATATATACTTTATAATCGACGCGGTTGATTCCACGGACCACCCAAGTGGTAGGTTCGTCCTCTTACTTGTATACGCCGCGTTACTCTCTACAACCACCTACACCGTTTTCCCTTACATGTTCATATATAACAACGTCGAAGAGTAGTGATTAACGAAAAGTTAATACGTAAGTTCGCTCACGAATTTGGTCCATCTCCGTTAACGTTCTCGGACATTTACTCAATAATTTCGCAATTTACCTCTCACGTTACCAATTAGACTCGTTACGATCGCAATAAATATACAATAAACCGAAATTCAGACCAAAAGATAGCGGTGAACGTTATTACTTAAAGCAGTTCCGATAATTTTCTTTATATTTTAAAAAGAAAAGGTGCAAACTGATTACATTGGATTTACATATTTTTAAATGTGTTACTTCGGCCGTATGACTTTTTAGAATTTAAGGTTTTTCGTATGATAAACTCTTTTATTTTTAATAAATAATTAAATATTAATTATTAGAATTTGCAGCTAAAACTCACTATTCGAATTAAAGTTGTTATTCTTTACCAAAAACTGGTAAGTAAAAAACTAACAGATTAAAATTTCGGTTAACACTGAAATATTCAAATATATTATAAAGTTAAACGTGGTAGTAGTATAACTTATACGTAATTATTATTTTTAGTTTCTTCATAAAAAACACAATTTAAACCGGTATAACAAATTCTATTATGAAAAATACGTCTTTTCAAAATATAATATTAACTTTTCAATGATTGCATCACTTCGCGACACTAGTGTATTAACACCATTATCGACTATATAATAATTACTACTATCTACATTACGTAAATCCCAGTATCTTGGCAAATAGCACGTGATTATTCCTTTAGAGTGAGCTGTGCGCACACTGTCTATACTATCTGAATTCGACTCATTAAACCTCACGAACAAATCTGCTTTACATAAATTTTATTAGAGAAAATGTGCGCGTAGCCATACTTGGTGCGCTGCGTTTTGTGTCAAAGAATATGCAGACACAATAGTAGTTCGGCATCAGTAAGATATTTAAAATATGTTGGAAACATGTTAAATTAAATTTGGAAATAAATTAAGAATGAACACATGAATAACGGTTTACTATTGCATAGAAAAACATCCTTTTCAAAATCATCAAGCTACGAGTATAACAGATGGTCTTAAGTTGTCTATACAATAAAAAAAAAACATTTTTTTGTTAAAAACTCCTAATATTCTTTCCACGAGCTTAAACAACCGTGTTGTCACCCCATCAGCCACATGTTCTTAATACCAAAGAAAGAAGCACTCGTTATCGAAGTATCGTAAATCAGCGGAAAAAGTTTTACGAATTAGAAACAATTAAAACATTGAAGCAAACAACAGTTGTTACGAATGTCCCCCGCTATGGTGCGACCATTGCAAATTACGGGTTTACGGACTATACATCTTAGTCCAAAATACTTTACGACTAATAACTTGCGCAATCCTTTAGGAAGTTTTTGGAATGGTGGAAATAGGGCTACCAACCGTGCGTACTTCGTCGGATTAAGATTGTCGAATTTTTTTCCAAACTTCACAAAATGGATTAAGAATTGTTTATTTACGTATTAACCGTAAACAAATTTGTTTTATGCCTTAAAACTATATAATCAAAACTTTTTGGAAATTAAATAAAATACAATTTAAAACAGCGAGAAATACAACTATTGCTTATTTATATTTAATTGTCCTAACTTGGAGCTATTATGGTGGCCCTAAATGTAGAGAGGGAGTGAGTTGGGCAAGTTTCTTTTGTTTTCGACACGTGTTACTAAACGGGTTGGGGCTGGCACTTGTTCGCGGAGAACCTCGGGAACGATTCAAGTCGATTTCTTTGAAAGCATTGCGCTTCCTTTACTTTCGAAGTGAATAATTTTGGAAGCGGATAACTCTCATCGCAGAGCTGTTGAATTATTGAAAAATTCACAGAACTTTCAACACGTTAAAGTCCGGGCTTTGTACGTGTTTACTAGTAATTAATAACCTCAAATGTTAACTTTTCAATTATTATATATATATTAAATGAATATTTCTAGAATTTACGTTTAAATTTAATTATTTTTCTTACAGTAGTTTAATACACTTGAATGGTTAGACAATTAAATTGTTGACCTTGTCATTGATAAAAAAAATAATTTCCCTTTTTAATTACCATAATTATATCTTAGCAATTCTGTGTAAGGCACTTTAAGAATTAGGACAAAATCGAGTGTGAAATGTGACAGAGATGACAATGGAGAAATTGTATACCTTTTAACCTGAACTGTACCATACCACATCCCTCCAAAATCGTCGATACCGGGACATAAAATTTTCCGGAGCAAAGTTTCGTCAAGTCCAATGAGGTCCCAGATTTTCGTCTCGCGGAAACGTTTGACGTCATTATATTGCTATTAAGGTCTGACACTACACATATTTTTTGCTATCCGCAAACCCCGCCTATGGCCTTAATGAAGCCATTTGTGTCATGTTTATTACTTTTATGGCGTACTCCGGATTTTGAGGTGAATTTACAAGGCGCAAATTGACACTGAAATAATGGAGCCTTAATTAGTTCGCACACGTGGTATCTGAAGCGGTTTTTGTGTAGACTTTTTGCTCTGGCTACTCGAATGACTGCTGCTTGCGTTTTCTCGAGTGGATTTCTTTAATCTGATGTAACTGTTTCTTTTTGCTGCATCCTTTTTAATTGATCGGGAAAGGAAGTTTCAAGCGTAAGTTTACTGTTAATTGGTACAGACAAAATGAGCAGGATTTTTTAATTTTTTTTGAAAATTGATAACATCAACACACACATGTCTTATGTGTTTACGAAATAAGAAATTGTGAGTGTTCAGTACTTATGAATTTTTAGCTATCGTAGTGTAGTTCTTCATCATCATTATTAGCCTGTTAAAAGACCACTGCTAGGTATAGGTATATTGTTCATGTTTGGTTATCACAGCTAGTGCAGTTCTTCATCATCGTCATTACAGCCTGTCACAAGTTGACTGCTGAACACGGGCCTTTATCAAACATGTATATAGTGGCATATTTGCAAGTATAACGACGTGAAAGTCCGTTTTCCCATGAAGATTCGTTACGTAAATTCTCTTAATGACTTCCAAACTGATTCTTGTTATCGAAACGTCTTACCGCTGTCACGTATCAATTAACATTAATAAATTAAACATTATCTTAAGCCAAAATTCTTTCTTTATTTAATAATTAAACAATTGCATTTAAGTTCCGTTTTGCAAATGCAAGTTAATCAACATAAATAACTGGCCTGTGTAATCTCTTAGCGACCTACACTAAACATAAGAAAGGAAAAGGTCCTACGATACTTACGTCGCACTCCCGGAAGGCTTTTATGGCTTAGGTAATTAGAGTCACTCAATTAACCACTACAGGGGCTCAAAGAATTTTTGTTAATTATTAAAAAGGTTGCACTTAAGCCCCGGTGTGAGGAAGACGTTAATTATTGGGGGATAAAATAAAAGAAAACACGCGCTTTAAGACGTTGTATTATTTAAAGTAGAGAAAGTTCAGTGCTTGATTTTCGTGAATACAACAGGTTATTCTAACTTATTGAGACATTCCCAAATTCAATTAAATATTATTAACTCTCGTCTTTATTGTCCATATAATAAAACATAGTTTACAATGGTAAATTTACGATGTACACACATACAGAGTTTTGGCAGTGTGTGATGTAAAGTAACAGAATATGATAGTTTTCGTAATACACACAACGTCTCGCGTATAATGTTTGAGTTATTGATTTAAATAACACATGACTTTTATACATTTTACGAAATAATGAGAAATTTAAAACATAGAGATAAGTGTTAATTTTATCTGTAAAACAGTCCTTTCCTCTAGTCTCACGACTCCATTGAAGTGTTTTTTAATATACGAGCATAGATAACGCGGCTTCAGAGAGCCGTGTGGCCCTTAATGTTGGTCCGATCTCTGTACTTGAGATAATTAAGCCATTAAATTGGTTGGTAACCCCTTTCACACTGTGAGAAGTGCGCTCGAAATTAAACCGAATCGATTTATTTTCGGATCACTCGTATCACGATCTGAGCAATGCGTTTCAGTGTTTTAAGATTGTTTTCGTTCTGTAATGAGCAAACAACGGTCTGTGCTGTTTACAATAACATAATATAAATTACAAGTAAGTAATACAAATTCATTAATTTCAAGTAAGTATCAACATTAACTGCGAAAATAATAATTCTTGACGGGAAACTCTTCTTCATCTTTTTCCTTATGGCGTTTTGATGTAATTCGCCAATGATTGACGGGAAACTTTATTGTTCTGACACCTAAAGGGTTAAACTTGCGAAAATTATATTATTATCCACTATCTGTTACCGATGACTTCGTCGGCGCTAATTTGTAAAGTAATTTTTTTAAGTTTTGCCTAGGAACCCTAAAATATTGAATAGTACGTATTATTAGTAAATCACTCCGTATTGAGTTGATTAGATTACCTTCCCATGAAAGATATAAGATAATACCAGAATCTCTGTAGAACTTTGATTCACCTAATTTCGTGTACAAGAATGCCTTATGCAAAATTTTGTTACATTAACCTTATGTTTTCAAATAGCATGGGGCTCAGAGTATATTCTAGAAAATCACAATTACATTGACAAAAATACAATCAATGTATTTTTTTGTAATATTTGTATTGTTTCGTCATACGAAATGCCTGCATAATCGTTGATTGTATAAATCAAAATTTAAACACTGATATACGAATAACTACAACTTCTCAGTAACTAGGCGTACATAAACAAATAGGTAAATAATATCTTTACGCGAAATATTTTTATTGAATAGTCCACAATAAGTATCCAGTGTGAGCGTGAAAAGTAATTTTGAATGGTAATAAAGTCAAAACGAACATTTAATAAATTTTTGCAATAATGTAAATTGTGTGTTCAGGAAGCTTTTAAATTCAAAACATAGTTTTACGTTTAGGTTACGTACATATAATAATATGCACAAGAGCTTAGAAATAAGCTAGATACTCGTACGTACGTAGGTAATCGTGATTGAAGACGATTTGTCTTAATAACAAAATCTGTGAAAACGTCAAAATGAGTCGGATCACGATAACTATTAGTTACGCAATTGATGGGGCCAGAGGTTTCTTGATCAGATAATGAGTGGAATTCCCCTGAACATTTTATTATAAATCTTTTAGTCAATTTTTTTTCCAATAGGTAAGTAAACAAATCGTAAAACATGAACCTTATTTATTACATAACTTTTTAAATATCTATCTTTCGCGTCAGAATTTTCAGAAGATAAACATTTCATCTGTTAAATTTTCATATCATCAAACTTAAAATGCAACTTATCAACCAACGTAACCGTGCCTTTTCCGCGAAGTCATTATGTATATTACTTGAAAAGAGCGCCAAAGAAATTGATCTTACGAAATAAATGCATTGATTGGTCACCGGTTATGTAGGTGCCCGGCGGTCTTGACACCCAAAAAAAAGAAAGGAAGGATCTCAGCATGAATTCACAAACCTATACATTAAGAGCACGCAAGTCGCCTCGCAATGAGCCCCCGCGATACATACATAACCGCACCGCCGCAGGTTCCGTTCTGTCAGGGGTTTCGTTCACGTTTTGAAACGGTGCTGAGATTGGATTTTTCATCGCCAATTAACCAAATTCGCTGATCGTTTTTATTAAAAATGTGCATATTATGAGTCAGTTCTGTGTTGTTAGTTGGTATATTGTTGTCTGGTAGTGCGATCAACATACCGCTTGACGAGCGTGGCGGTTATAGCAAATCCTCCTTATGGTAGAGGTATATGTCCTGCCCGACTATTTAAAGGCTGTTAAGGAAAGGGAAAAGCCTAGAATGTCACTTAGCAACCTTTCGAAGAAAACCTGGCGCCGAGATTCTCTATACCAGTCACGTACCAACCAGCGTATCGACGTTCATAATATTGCGTTATTGTAATCTAGCTCTGAACTCCGCAACTGACATCTCATAGATATTCGATCCTAGTGGAACACCTGCGTTTGCTACTGTACTGTAGCCAACACAATGCTGAGCCGAGACCCTATCTTCCGAGCATCGCTATACTCAATACAAAGCATTGTGTTATTATTAGCTTTATACATATTTTTGTCTTCTGTTAAGTTTTATATAGTTTTTTTTTCTTGCTTCTCTACTTTTTAATTTGTGATTAATTTTATGGTGGGGTATTTCTATATTTACTCATCTGATTGGGTTGTATATATAAATAAATATAGATTCAAATAAATACCATAATATAAATAATATTTTATAAATTATATATATAATAAAATTAAATACATAACTAAAACCCAACCAGATGGAAGCCCCCGGCAGGGGAGACCAGACGGCCGAGGGTTAGGGAGAATGGGTAAGAAACCGGCGGACAATGCGAGCGGTATCAAGTAGCACCGCCTTCTACATTTCAGCTCGGAGCGGTCCGTCACGGAGTCCCAGCTGCCTTAGATGTTCCTAGAGGCTGACTGGGATTAACCCATTCGCAGAGACGACGATCGGAATAATTTCGGTCGGCATACCACTCCACATGTCGGTTACGTCGTGAACCAGGTCCAGATATTTTGTCTTCTTGTCTGTTTCGGCTGATTCATTATTATTTTTATAATTATCGCTGTTTGTTATTTACCTCAGACATAGACATAGACTAGGATTTATTTGACTTCTTAAACTAAGAATACAAAAAACTCCACAAACAAAAACTCCACTACACAAAATAATATTAAACGAAAAATAAAATGAATTAAATATGAAATAAGAAACAGATTTATGCGTGCTGTTTGCGGTACAACCCGTTTTTTTTATCGCCACTTGAATGAAATAATTGCTAAAGTAGATTGAGTAACGCTACAGTATATCTTTTTGCTACTTTACCCATCATATTTTTAGGAAGGTAAGTAAGTTCCCGTATTGAAGGGATAAAGTTGCTCCAGTATTTAGTGGCTGCATAGTGGAAACTTCCGCGGAAAGCCGCTGTTGTGTGTTACGGTGTTTAAAAGACTTTCGCTACTGTTTTAATGTGTTTGGTGTAACCATCTTTACGTATTCTTTAGTAGATAGGTGGCAGGCAATATACCATTTACCAACCTTACCTGCACGTGGTATGCTGTACTAGCTGACACACTAGGCTCTGGCGACCGAATGATGGCGGAAAACCTTAGTGCCTAAAACCCAAGTGCCCCGTTTAAATCTGTCAATGCAGATAATAATTTTAATCAAAGTCATATAAGAATATAACGAAATATAGATTAACCAATATATATATATATTATGCAAAATTGAACTCAATTGGCTGGCTTATGTTGAGTACAATTTTATTGTACCCCACGCACTTTATATATAAACAATATTAATCACTTTTGCGTGGCGTATTAATTCCGCTGGTTGCTTGCGGCGCGCCAAAGGCCGACGCGGGCGCCGTTCATCAATATCGACGTCTGAACGAAATGAAGCTGTCGTCACGAGCAATTGTACCGCCATTTCAACTAAGACTTCCAAGACAAGCGCTCCCATTCAACATTCAAACGTTTGAAATGAGCTGACAGCAGAAATCTCACTGAAAGCTTTTTTTATTCTATGCCCACTAGTATATGTTTTTATTCGTTTTCTAATTGCTGTTTATTTCTGTTACAGGAGCAAATGGCCTCAGGAGGCGAGGGAGACAAACCTACACCAGATATCAAACGCTAGAGTTAGAGAAGGAGTTTCACACGAATCACTACCTTACGCGAAGGAGACGCATAGAGATGGCGCATGCACTCTGTCTCACGGAGAGACAGATCAAGATATGGTTCCAGAATAGAAGAATGAAGTTAAAGAAAGAGATACAGGCTATAAAGGAATTGAATGAGCAAGAGAAGCAGGCGCAGGCACAGAAAGCTGCCGCTGCGGCCGCCGCAGCAGCCGCCGCGGCCGCGCAGGGGCACCCCGAGCACTAGACAGCCCCGACGCACTATCAGAATTCAACGGACACTCCCTAGCTTTGTGTTTGTAAATTGTTTGTAATTATTTTCACGTTATTTTAAGTGTTGTTCGGTTGTTGTGATTATTTTTTAAAGATCAAATTCTAACGCATCAGACTCAACGCTAAACGAACTATACAAACTGTTGTTAACGTTAGAATGCAAACGGGTCGTATTATTTGTGTTTCGGGTTTTGTTTGATTTTTGTCCCACTTTTTTTGTTGATTTATTGATTCTTTAAAATATTTTAATTCGCGCTATCGTCGTAGATGTTCGCGTTCGGAAACCAGTGCAATTTGTAGAAATCTCTTCCGTGTATCATAGTGTAGGTGTATCGTAGTGCGTTTTACATTACGTTCGACTGTATCGCCCCCGGTTTGGCGGTATCGGCGAGACGAACTATAACATTGTACAAATTTAATATGCCTACCAAAGAGACCCGGTCTCCTAACCTTAATTAAAGCTAAGTAAGAAAGAGTCTGTAAGTTAACCGACTGCCACATTACTATAGTCGGAGTTGTGTGAAACAGTTATAATCTTCCGCGCCATCTAATCCTTCAATACTCTCACATAAGTATAGTGTAAACGTGATCGTGTTCCTGCAATTTTAATAGTCGGTGAAGTTAAACAAATTGCCATAAATATAAGTAGGTATTATTTTAGCCTTTAGCGGTGTAAATAGTTAGGGTAATGGCAGTGAGCGGTTCGTGATTGCGCCGGCGCCATGGAATGGGCAGAAAAAGGCAGAGGAAAGCACGGTTGGAGGCAGGGGACGTGCGGCTGGAGGGGAGCGCGCGCCGCCGGCCACCGAACAAGACTAGGTGAGTTTTTGTCAAAGTCCGCGGCATTATTTATCGAGTGGAGACGGTTGCGAAAAACCAACTCGTCGTCACCAATCGACGCGCAACGCCATTTTTGAACTCGCCCAAGCGAGACGTCTATGGTATAGCTGTTTTGCAATGTTTCAATTCACTAAAGCGAACGCACCTTTGATCTTTTCCGACCGTCTCCAACTCGATGCAGAGAATGCTATTAGCTGCCGATACCACTGTTGTAACTACTGATTTTCTTGCATATGTCTTACTAGTACGCAAAAGCACTAAGTGTTTTCGAGTTGACTAATCGACCATATTTGTCATTGATTAATTTGAATCGAAATTATCGTAATCCAGCTGTGTTAAGGGAAGTGTATAAAAAACGCTCGCGCGAGTAGGTTTTATATTTCGTAAGCATGTATAATGACTTCATCGACTGTAAACTCCAAATGGTCGGAGGGAACGTCTATTAATTAAATCGACTATAGTCTGTTTCATCTTGGATGCCGATTATGGTAACGAAACGGTCAAAAAGTCACTAAAAACTGAATTCCACGGTCGCAGATCGGCATACGGTTGGTAGAAGAAATACCCACAAATGCCATTCGACGTATTTGGCCATGTTATTGACGTCGAGAAATGCTGAAGAGCTCAGTCTGTATGTGCGTGTCAACTCGTTAAATTAGGATTTAAATCTCATTTCTTAAGACCCGATGGATGTAAAAAATGCCGATGGAGATACCATCTAAATCGATTTGAAATCTCAATTTTCTGTTACGGCGGTGGATTCCTTTAGCGAGATTTCTGCGTAAATGAACAAATACACAATTATCGCGTATATAGGTATATTGTTATAGCTGTTTGACTTTTTGTATACTGTAACTCTTATACATAAGTGCGTTTGTATATAATCTGAAATTTCAGTTTATCCGATATTTATTTGCCTTCTGAGAATTAATTTAATACTTTATAATTTTAAATTACTTTGTGAAAAATTAATTAAAAAATCTTTTTTATAAATTATAATTTTTTTTTCATATTAATCGCCAATTATTTATTAATATTCTTATATATTTATCTCTATACTAATTTCGTATGAGAATATAATAAGTGTTTTATTTTTAATATAAATATTCAAAATAAATTGGCTAAGTGAAATAGACAGCTACAGAAATAACGTAGCAGTATTTTTTTTGCTGGCCCTTCTCCGTCGCCATCTTTCGGGTCGTGGACCCGAGACAGTTCGGAGATATCGTATAATTATTTACACGGCACGAAAATTTAGTGGTTGCGTCTGGTACGGACGTATCACAAGAAGAGAATTTTTGACGACATCGTTTTTAAAAAGTGACCATTACACCTAATTTTGAATTAGAAAGCCTTATTGTAGCAAAATCATTTATTTAAAAATAAAATATGCTTTGACATAATTTTAGTCATTTGATTTTAACGTAATTATGTAACCATTTAAAAAATTACCTCAGTATCTTCTAAAGGGAAACAATACGTCCCTACTCTTTAAAAAGTTATTGTACCTACGCGTATCAAAGTTACAGTTTATCAATAAGAGTAGTGTATTATATATATATTATATTTAAGTGTTTTCTTGTGTTTCATATAGGGTAATTACCTTCTGAAACACTGCAGGTATGATCCATTTATTAAGAATTACCTACATTCCCAAATGTTCGTAGGTTACATAGTATATAAACTGTATAAAAAATAAATAACACTGTTTGCAAAAATTCACCTAATGTAATCTGATTGCTGATTATGGTATGTATTTCAATTAATTGATAATAAACACAAATGACAACATACTTAAATGTCATATTCGGTACCATTTTATTGGACGTTGTTATTCAACAACAGGTTAGAATTGCTCTAAAGAAAGTACATTAAAGTAATAATCGAAAACGCCATTATAAAATGGTACAAAAGAACCATTAAAATATTTTCTATAATTGCCGCCATTGTTAAATTTATGTAAAACGGGTAGACTGTTCTTAATTAGGACATTTGAATAATGCATGATGTATTAATCAGTACGTGGCGACGTGGTATTTTTATTTATCGAATTGATTTATATTCAACGGGCGTTTCTTATTAAAATATTGCAATTTTATAAGGCTCCTGTTTTAAACCAGTTTGGATGAAATAAAAGGAGCGGATGGGTACACGTAGGGCGCGGGCGGGCGAATAGCGGTGCATATATCATTATGTACCAACTACGAGTAAGGCCGACCTCGGCAGCTGTACTGAGATGAGAGATCTCCTTTCTTATGTAGCGAGCATTCGACGCGGGTTATGCGCTCCTGGTAATTTATTGGATGGAATTTTTAACTGCTAATAAAAAATGTTCAATGGTTCGTGTGTGTAAAAACTTTAAAAATAAATACAAATTCTTTATCTTCTCTCTTATTCTCTAAAGATTCAGTTAATTGGCACAAGGTTATTTAATTAACTTTGTATTTATGACGGACCGACAGGCAGCAGCGTCTAAAGCACGAGACGCCTGCGTCCGTCAAGCCGCTTGCCAAGCCTGACATTAATAGAAAATCCTCTCATTGGGAGATGCCTATGTCGACACATTAACTGAGCCAGTATAATTACAGGTTTTGAGGGACCTCAGTTACATCTCCGTCCTCAGGGGTGATAACGTATCTATAACGTACATCGATGTAAGCTTCTCAGTAGCTACTAAACAGTAGGTGAACTGCTAGTTCGTGTGCCAACCTATTACAATAGAAGACCGAAGGAAGGAGGACAGGGATATATTGATGCGAATTCCTCAATCCTTTAATAGAATTCAATGGATTATAACAATGAGATCAGTACTTCGGTTGAAATCCAAACAGTTCAACGGTTTATTTATAAGCACTACATACCTTACCATACAAAGTAATGTACGGTTTCGTTACTGGGGACACTCGTGCATGTCGATACTATCGCCTCACCCGACCTGCCCTGTCTGAACACGACTTTTCCACTTATATAGTAAAGGTTTTGTTAAGGGACCTTAGCTCTTAGCATAAAAACTTTTATTACTCAATTGTATTCTAAAAGGAAACTAAAGATTGATATCATTTTCCGATTGTTTTCCCATTTAATTATTAAAAGGGTGACTGATTTCTCTTGGCTTCCAAGCCTCAACGTATCTTATTTGCAAGTTTTTAGAAATAAATTACGAGATATAGTTTTCACAAGTTTCTTTTAAGCCGGGGTAAAAGGAAATGTCCTTTTTTTACAAATGCCAACTCACCTGGACACTGCGCCACCAGCTGAGTGACGAGGCGGCGTGAAGTAATATGCCGAACATAAATGCTAAAAATTATTTTATTATTTCTACGAAATGTATGCCATCCTGAAAATTGCTGCTACTGAATAAGATGAAGTATTCCTTCCCACATTTAACATCAGTCATAAATCAAACGTAGACCGAGAGTGGATATTAAGTGTTGACGTGATGAAATAATTGAAATTGTATTGTTATGTAGGCTTAACTACTTAGAACCGAAAATACTTTCCGAATCATTCTTACATACAGGTAAATATCTTATTATAATCTTGAAAAGACTTAAACGCATTATCGCGAACTTTATTCCTTTTGTAAGCCCTTAAATTGCCAATAGATTATTAATATTCTAATAAAATATGTATTATAAAAAAAAAATCTAGTCGTCAGTCGCTCTGCAATAAATACAATCATATATAAATGCACAAGTCAACCCCTTTCATAAACCGTTATCGAGTTAACCCCTGTTATAAAATCACGCGACCAATTCCTATCGCACGACAAACGAGAAATATCGTTTTCCACAATAATTATTAATTGTCGAATGAGGCAGTGGTACCAGGGTTGTAGTTAAAGCAATAAACAAGCCCCGCTATCTATCCGAACTGCCTACTTAATAGTCACTTTACAATAATTGCTGCAATCAATAAAGCTGCAAGTGTTCCAGTTAACTTACGAGTAATTCTACGCGCTATGCGCACTATTAGTATAGTTGGGTATATACCGAGTCTTTTCATACTTCTTGCAACAAGGGTTTATGGGAAGACCTCTATCTATACCTATATTTTACGAAATCCTTTTTAATTTGCTAATGCTAAATAAATGCCAGAGCACACCAAGCTTTTTGGAGGCCAATTTGGCCTAGAGCGGGACAGTATTTCATGCCGGTCCACCGTTTGCAACTTTATAAGGCGCAAGTTCGGCCCCACAATGGAATACTGTTCTCATCTCTGGGCAGGGGCACCCCAGTACCAACTCCTTCCATTTGACCGCATCCAACGTCGAGCGGCTCGAATTGTCGGCGACCAAGCTCTCTCTGATCGGCTTGATCCTTTGGCCTTGCGAAGAGATGTTGCTTCTCTTTGCATTTTTTACAAAATTTTCCACGGGGAATGTTCTGAGGAACTGTTCGGATTGATCCCAGCTGCTGAGTTTCACCATCGTACATCGCGACTGAATTCGATGTTCCATCGATACCACCTAGATGGTTGGCATTCCACCACAGTGCGTTTTAATCGAAGTTTTCTGCCACGCACTTCGACTTTGTGGAATCAGCTGTCGCCAGCAGTATTTCCGAATAGTTACGACTTAGGGACCTTCAAGAAAAGAGCTTATTCCTTCCTTAAAGGCCGGCAGCGCATCTGTAGCTCCTCTGGTGTTGTGGATGTTCGTGGGCGTCGGTGATCACTTACCATCAGGTGAGCCGCACGCTCGTTTGCCCCCTTCTTCTATAAAAAAAAAAAAAAAAAAAATACCTATTTCTGGATACCGTCTGGAATGATGTGGATTTATAGCAATGCAAGAATCTTTGAAAATCGAAATCGAAAACTTTTTTTAATATGTAGTTAATACTGTAGTAAATGAGGTAAGAGTCGACTGTATAAAAACTCTTGTAGGATATACGTACTGTGCAGTAAAATGTATTTTTTTTAATTATTTATAACAATTTACATATAATTTCATTGAACCTTAAAGAAAAAAATGTCGGTTTTATAGCTAAATTATATGTTTTCGAGACAAATTTATTATCTTTCTAGCTTAAAAAAACCGTAAAACATTGAATTATGACTATGATGCTAAGTACACTATTAGTAAATAGTCGACTGACAGGCTGAAATATCAATTTAATTGGTTGTCTTCTAATTAGGAGCTCGGTAGTTACCACCTTGTCTTTGATGTTGTAAAAATGTTAATTCAAAAAAAAACATTACATTTTTTTTATAAAGTTGGTACTAAGATATAACCCATAACAGCGATGGATGGAACAAATAACGAACCGGTGCAGGCCCTGGAGCAATTGCATATAACGTCGCTTCCATTTACGAGGAGCCCTTTACAATAGCCAAGGGACCGCTGTAAAGCTGACCAATAAAAGTTCATTATCTATTGGTTTGTTCACGCTTCCAACTTTTATTTTATTCGTTTATAACTCCACCGAAACGTCATAAAAGTGAGGTAGACTGAAGTGGCGCGGAACAAACCACGTTTAATTATTATTTTATGATTTAATCACTTACAATGTCGGATATATAATTGCTATAGGAATTCGAAATAGTGGTGGCCATAAAAGACTAATTGGTGTCTAACAAGTCACCTTTATCACACTACTTATTGCGGTAATTGTAAAAAAAATATGCTATATAAACGTATTACGTAAAAACGTAAATTATTTTATTTGCATAAATATATTGTGTTATTTGGAGTGTTTTATTAATAGTTATTATATTCCCTTTTAATTACTTTCAAATTTGTAAATAATTATTTTTGAGATTTGATATATTCTGGCACCATTTGTTGGACGGGTAAAGAATCCTTTACTCACCTCGCCTTAATGTTGTCTATGTCGTGCAGATTTAATATTGTAAATATCTAAAACGCGTATACAATTTGAGTATAAAAGGTTATTTATAACAAACAAGACATCTAGTCCCAATAGTCTTATAATGGAGAAAACATAAGTATTTTCAAGGTAATTTTCATGGGGTAAGTTAGTTTTATATTAGTAACAATATTTCAAATAGTATTAATTTACTCCGTATATAAACAAGAAACTGTTAACATTAACTGAACTCTTGAATTGAATTAACTTTTCAGTTCAGTTTTATTATTAGTTCACGATTTAGTTATTATATTTTCATTACTGGATATTTCTATGGTTTTTAAAAATTCACCTACGGCCTAGTTGCAATTCATGGCATCATATGGGCGTGGTCTGTTTCATGCAAGATAGGTGCAGGCGGACGACTCTCCCGACACCCTGTCTATACAGATGTTTTGTACAAAATACAAAAGGTGTTCGTTACAATAAATTTCACCTTTAAAGGTCTAGTGTAGATAGTGTACTAACTTTACGTATATTGCCTTAAAAGACTTCTCGGGCAAGCAACCGAGTAAACCATCCTTTTTTATAGGAATTGTTCTTGTTAAATAATTAGCGTTTAACATTACGGAAACATAATTTTTTTTTGTAATTCAATTTTTTTGTTTATTTCTACATATGTCTATTTACTGATAGAATTTGTGATTGCAGGTGAACGAAGTAATGACCAGCACCTTAATAATTTATATAATCGAGGAAGCCCTATGTTGCCCTAGGGCTGGCAATGGCCTTTTTTGTTTTAAATTTAATTTAAAGTGCATGTAAATAAGGGGAAAATGTCTCTTTCTCCAAATGCCAACCTCAACTGAATGTGGTGCACCCTGTTAGATAGGTCCGTGTTATGTGGTAGTCTCCTTGTCGGCCTTCGAGTAGTCTGGGTAGGAACTACACTACTCTTACCTATTTCTGTTGTTAAACAGCAGTAAGCACGCAAGTAGAGAGCCAGTATAATTACGGGCTGTGAGGCAAGCCATCTTAGTCCTCAGGGGTGACAACGCATGTGTAACCTTCTACGATTGAAGTTGTTTACAGTCGGTCTCATTAGACTGTAGTAGCAGCTTATCACCTGGTGGATTGTTAACTTGTTTTTCACCCCAATCCTATAAATTAAATCTAAAAAACAAACGAAATATGGTGAAGATTCCATCTCAACCCAAATCCCTCCGCCTAATGATTGGTACAACCTGTATTGGTTAAATTATCGAGAGAGCTCGGCATCTATAGTATATGTAGATCGTAGAACCAAACAGTTGTTTAACTATGAAAAAGTTTTTTCGCATTGTTGTCATCAACTGCTATGATTAAGAAATATAAAGATAAAATTTAATAATTTATCACTTTATCAAATCTTTTTTCAATTTATCAAATTAGTCATAATTGTTTAATTACCTATTTGTGATAAAAAAAACGTAAACAGTTTAGGAAATAATTGTTTTACACCTTAATTTAAACGAAAAGCTTTTCAAGCATTTGAATTTTTTTTTGCACAGACGTCTCTCAGACGACGGCTAAACAAATTTAAGTATTATTTTGGCAGCTTTAGATATAATTCGTCATCCCTTCATCAAGTAGCTTCGAGATTTTATCTTATGATTCGACAGTCGAGAGCTCACATACGAAACTTTCACCTGTATGACCAATTGGAGTCTCTGCGACGCAAGTATTAGTTTAGTTTACAGTATTAGTGTTCGTGATCTGATTGTCGTCAGGTCATTACTAGTGTATATTATTCTAAGTGCAACATTATTTATTTAGTTTATTTACACTGATCAATCGACTACGTCAGGAAACAGACGCAAAAGAAGGCCAAATTCCTTTGCGACCGTTTCCTAATTCCAGTCAAAACGACAAACTGACCCTGCAACCACGTCAAGGACAAAGAAACAAAGAATTATTTTAGCAATGTCGCCGGTTAAAAGGTTAACCCAAAATTTTTATTATTAAATAATCACAAAATGGAATTAGTACAGTCTATAGATAAAGAAGTCAGTCATGTAGAAAATAGACTAATCTCCGTGACTCCTTTGGCTATGGACCAAGCCAATTTCTCTAGTTTAGTCCTTCTACTTCAGGGAATATTAATTATTATCATGGAAAAATGAGCCGTGGCAGCCTAGTGGTCAGGGCGCTCACTTTAGTGTCATAGAGCTAAAATTGTTAATAACAATTTTACGTGCTGTATTTACCAGGTACTCAACGGTGAAGGAAAATATCGTGAGGAAACCTGCATGTCAGAGAAATAATAAAAATATTATTTCGAGGATATGTGAAGTCCGCCAACCCGCACTGGAGCAGCGTGGCGGGTCCTTCCCGGCTAAACTCTCTCTGATATTAGTATTTGAGGAGGAGGCCTTTGTCCAGCAGTGGGCACTTACAGGCTGTTATTTTACTATGGCAAAATTGGTTTAAGGTGGTCAGCAGAGCCTGGCGTTCTTTAAGTCATATCATTGTCGATATACCTCGATCTGAAGCAATAATAATTACTGTTCCAGAAAGTGTATATATAGATTGAGCTTTTAAACACTAATATGATTTGATAAAGTTGTTCTTTAACTTATACAAGTAAAAACGATCACAGTCCGTTCTAAGTAGTTCTAAGAGATAAGATAGTACTGTAAGGAAATAAAAGATTTCTAAGAACTGTTATTTTATAAATGTTATATATACATATCATATAACGCTAAATACAACTTTGGTTCTGATCGATTTCATTATTTTTCCAAAATTCTGGACTTGAGTAGAGTCAAAGCGTTTGCTTTGTATAAGACATGAGCTACTGTACTTGATTTTCCTAGAGCACCATCTCTGATTGGAAAGTTGGTTTAGCCACACCTGAAACGACAAGTGTACAATGATCGGTTACCACCCGATTGATTTAAAATACTTATGATTGTTTTTACTAATATTTCAATAAAGATTGACATTTTGGCGCTACATATGTGCCATAAAAGTTGCCAAGATGCAGATAAAACGTGTCACCTCAATTAATATCGTCTCAAAGAAATGCCTACATGGTGATGTAAAGTTAAGTAAAGTGAACATGACTAAACCACGTCAGTAAGCCCTCTCCTAAAGAGAAGGGCTTAGTCCAGCACTCGGATATTTACAATCCGTAAATTTTGAAAACGAATAAAAGTAAGTATCTGCGTACAATTTTCACTTCTTAGAAAACAAACATACATCTATTAACTAGAATTATTTTAGTAAATACCGTGACTGTTGAGATGAGATTCATTCTATCAATGTTAAAGAATATGCCATATCAATTAATATTAATAATAGTACCCGTAAATATAAATTACTTTCGTGTAGTGGCGAAGTTATTTTACTCGTAGGTGCTTTAAGAGTTAACTATGGATAAATCCTTAAAAATTTAATGACGGTTCGAAAAAATTAAAGTCCATTAATTCACAGACCAATGATGGACAGTATTCCATTCCATGTCACGGATGGAGGCGAAAACTGATGGAAGAAAGAGAAAAAATAAATCTCATTAAAAGAAAAATTATGGTTTCATAAAATCTTACGCAATAATATAACTTCTATATTTAAAACTACACAAGCTACCGAGCTTAATATATGCATTTTAAAGACTTTTTGCTAACATAGATTTGAATAATCAGTGCCATCGCAATAAAATCTACTAAAACATCTGTGTTGTTATTCACGAATGTGTAAATTAAGATATTCATTGTAAACACTATATTATTATGGAACTAGATAATGAAGTTTCGGATAAAAAATTGTAATAGCTTCATTTATACAGGTTGCCGGAAGGTAGGGATTTCAAATATTTCTTAGAAAACGGGTTTCTGCTTAAAAAAACAAAGATAACGATATATTTTAGTAAATTTCAATATTAAATTAAAGTTTTGATTGGTTTATTTACTTTGTATTTAATCTTACCTGAATTAACTAAATAATCTAAAAAGTACAAAAAATATCAATTTGTTTGTAAGGATTACCTTTAATTTCGGTTAACTAAATTTCTTTTTTTTAAGTGAAAGCTTTGAAATTTTGACTATCAAAGTATCTAACACAAATCTTACAAGGGATCGGCATTATATATGCAAGGTATTATAGGTAACATATATAAAGTACGTAATGTTTCTGGAGTTTTTTGTCATTTCTCATAATAGATGTCTCCATGAGGATTCCCGATTGCCGGTACTCATTGTACTGCTCGTCATTAATAATCTGTTTGATTTGGATTCTATTAGTCATCTGAGCGTCTTTTGTTAGCCGATAAGATGTACCACGTAAAGATGATTTTTACAATTTGGAGAAACAAATGGTATATTACGAGTGTATCCTATCTTTGAAATGTCGAATTTTGGGAGAAAATTATTCTGAAAATTGGTATAGATGTTATTATTATGTTTGACACTATTTTTTAATGTTTTAGTAACTTAATGTCTTTACTAATATATACAGACTTAATATGTTAAGATGGACAGAGGTTACATTTTTTAAGTTTATCTCTTATACTTTTTTTTTTATTTTGTGCAACCCGGGTACAATAGTTACTTGGTAAGTATATTTTCACAACTATAAAAAGTTCCTGTCATTTATTCGGACACTCTTTTGAGGAAATGTGCCTACTGTGTTTTTTAAACCATCATAATTGATGGAACGAGACCAATGTTTTGCGTAATACTTAACAATTTTTAGTAAGGAACAAAGCACTGCCTGGTAACATCCGTTTCAATTAACTTAACTTTCAAAATTCCCGTAGTAGCTAAAGTATGATGGATCAACATACATACAATTCTTCAATAGTTATTGGTTATGCAAGATACTGCCGCTTTATTTGGTCTAACTAAAAAATTATAAAGATGCCAAAATAATGGCTTTTAATATTTTATAGTTTATTACCACAAGACACTAGTTACAGATTGTGAGATTGACAGAAATCCCTAAACTAAATAGAGATTCTCTGGGATCCAAATGTGAAGTAAATAATTACAAGGCCGTAACTACAGACTGAGATTCTTTTAGAATTTACAATCTAACTGTTCGTATTACATGTATAATATGAAGCAATGATGCAGACTTAGGATGGGTATGTAAAGTTATTGGCCTAGCGTGGAAGTAGGTAACATATGCGTGTAGGTGAAATATTTGTGTGTGAATATGAGAGCGTGTGCGTGCAATATTAACGCTAACGTAGAATTCTGTTCAAATTGCTCCTGTATCCTGCAGTTTCTTTGATCGTATTTACAAAATTTTGGTTTTGTTCCGAGATGGTATAAAATACCTCATAGATAACCCGGGTGGCGTTGAAACAGTTAAAATTTATAAATTAGGAAAGCAATAAATCTTGGGCAGACGTTTTAATTGAAGTGGCTGGTGTTAATTGAGTGCGTAGTGCGGCGCCCCTTGCGCATGCTTGCGCGCTGATTTACTTCACAATACATAGGTATATAAGTACATTAATATTTTCTTAATTAAGTCTGCATTCTAATAAAACATATACCGATAAAAAAATAGAGTTCGAAAAAGGATTGTTTAAACGTATTAATTCTATTGTTGTTAAAAATTTTTAGCATTCTGAAAGTACTGAGTAAATAATTTGTGTTTAGTCAAGTTAGTTAAATAGATGATAAAAGTAGATTTTATGTTTAATAATTTATTATTTAAGTAGAAAACTCTAGTTTAAGCTATAGATAAACATAAAAATTATTTTGAATGCATTCATATGATGCAATATAAAATAAATAACCGTTATCTGTTCTCTTCATATTTTATATTACCTATCAACTATTCATAACAAGTGTCTAACATAAAGTCACAGGCCATTTTCTATATGTCTAAGTTAACTATTGCGTGGGTACTCTATCTTGAATAAAATAAATAAAAACTCTATCAAAGTAGAGCGACAGGGGCGTAGAGTAAATAAGCACGGAAGGGTTGAACCCTTCAAGTTTTTCCACACCGGCGCCGTGGCACCTCCGACCTCTATCCGTCTTCTGGAGATACGATAATTTATCTTTATTTGCCTATCTTTATTGTTCCTGAAATTTTTTTTCGCGGTATTGTTTACGGTTCTGTATTAGGTTGTATGAATTTCAGAGATTCCCCAGACGAAGAGAGTTTTTAATAAAATGTTTCAAGTACATGTTACGGAAGGCAATATAAACATTAAAATTAGATTGTAATGAAGAAGTCGCGTAAATAAATGAAATTATTATTACAATGCAAAATTACTGGATTTTTTTTTCTTAGGTCTAAACGATGTCAGTGTCAATGAACTTGTATTTAGATACTATCTGACCGAACTTAGGTACTGAAAATTTTAAGTATCAAACCCTGTTATGTATTCGATCAATCCTGATTGTTCCTTTCTAATAGGGGTGTATATATACATTTTACGTATTACTATTTGGCGCGATACTGTTCTTCTATAGTTTCGAGTATCCTTACGGGCGGGCTTCCTAAAACCTTTTTTCGCGTCTCTGAGAGATAGAATTTGACGAGAGAGCTTCGTCACTGCCATTTTTAAACAATAAAATTCTTTGTCGGCAACGGTTTTGTAGATAACTGATGAATTCTTGTTTCCAGCGGGTCATGACAATGAATTCTTTTTTTTATTGTTAAAATGCATTTTATTTTATTTTTACTTCTTCATATCAGATTACCAATTAGGTAACCCAATGATTTTATGCGAGAGTAAGTTTTTTGGGTAACGAATAAATCATAACATAATATTTTATTAATTACCCGTATATTTAGCAGTACAAATTTCCTACCGAGAAGTTGCCTGCGCGTATCTCTTTGATGTAACGGAACACAATAACCATTATCTTCCTCATATGTTACGCAGAAAATTTGCGCCGCTCCCTTAAAACATGTAATACACGCCGCCTTAATTAAACAAAATAACGGCACTTCTTTGCGTGCTAGTATATATCGCTATTTCATTTTGTCCATTTTGATATGACCCATGTCACAGCGCCAGTATTCTCCTTCTAAACCGGTGAAATCAGGGAACAAGAAACGTGAGGCGGGTCTAACGACATTGGTAGTTTAAGATATGGCTGGAGTACGTACTATTGGTATCTCACTAGAAACTCGAATGAAATACACTCGAATTAGAATAGGAACTGAATATGTAAGTATAATTGTGTATTCATTAGTTGTATTTTATCGAATAGGTAATATATGTATATAACATAATGATGCTATTTGTTTCTTTAAGATTTAATGTTTCAACAATCCTTCCTGATACGCTATTAACAGGTATTATCGGATAATTCGTCGTTCGTTCTTAATGTATAAGTAAGTATTAAGTTTTCTTTATTTTTTACACGGTTTTCTCTAATTCTATTAAAGTAGTAATTGTAATTGATCTTTATAAACATGATTTTTGGTTTGCTTAAAAATATTTGTGACGGTATACTATAAAACAAACGTATAAAACGCAAGGCAAAAATATGTCATTGATTTATGAAATAAAATATAATTTAATAATCATAATCTGTATTCTGAACATAAAGCTCAGAATAAATGATTAAAATTTCGCTCTGTTTAAAATAACACTTAGCTCTAAGTGTTATAATTTTGATATAATTGGAATATATGCATACTATAGTTATGTCATATTATTAAAGCTAATGGCACAAGAAGGTAGAAGAACCTATATATTATGGCAGTACAATTATATACCTTAAACTTTTTGGTGTATTTTTATAAATCTTCACTATTATTGTTCATGAACATGGACTATTCTACCAAAAGTCCAATACTGACTTACGAAAAAAAAATTTTTTTCAATATGAATTAAATTTGGATAAGATGCAGAGAAATTCTAATGAGATTGAAACTCGTGGTAATAACGGAAAGATTAAGTGCCAACTCAACCAAATAATTGCTATTCTATTCACACCAAGAGCACGATTTATGTTAGGAATTATTTTCTTGTTGTTTTATTCCAGGATTTGTCATTCACCCTCGCTTTTATAAATTACCTCAGAGATTTTGAGAATCTCATTATACTGTCTAATCTTATATTATTACTAATTAGTCCCTAAATATTGATGACATTATGTTACTTATATTGGAGTAATTTACATGTATAAATAAAGCATGGAAAAAGTAATTTTAACTAAACTTGCTAGTATAACTTATTATTAATTTTTCATAGAATGATACATTGGAATTCCTTTTTTTACGATGAAAAGTGCAAATTTTTTGTTGTATACATTAACTACCCATAACTAATAGATTTGGGAATAGTTAAAATAATAAAAAAAAATTTCAACCAAAGATACGTGTAGCGCCATCTATTGTCGTTTTATCATTTAAGGTAAATAAGATTTTTTAAAACCGTTTTATCAAAAAATTTAAATAAAATGTTTTACGTAAGAATTTTTATCCAATAACATGTTTTATACCACACAAATTTTCTATACTAATAAATTAAAGAAAATAGCTTCATCCTTAGTATCACCGAAGTTCGCCGTAATGTCATTAGATGTCACTGTAATCAATCGTTTACAGCGCCTCTATCCAACAGTGGTTTTTCGTAAAACTAGCCATGGCTGCTTGTAAGCTTAGACCATGCCGTAATAAGTAAATCGTTATGATGCAATTTATAGCCCATATTTTATGTTACTACCGTTATTGTCTTCCAAATTTTGAGTGTAAGTACTGTTGTTTTTACCGGTTCGTTGTAATTACACAGTTATTATATTTAGTTTTAGTATAAAAAAACCAACATTTACGACCTTAAAAGTATTATATACTATTTTGAAGGGATAATTTTATGTAGTTGTCTATAATATAAGAATGGCGATGATGGATTTTCTAAAAAAATCTAAAAACATTTTCACTTATTTAAAAATACTTCTATTTCTCATTTCCAAGTGTTTAATAAATTTTATAATTTCTATACATTTTATCGATTAAATACCAAAGTTGCGCTACACTAGCGGCATCAACCGAGCTCATAAAACATTAGTTTTACGATGTAACGACCTCAATTGGCTCATAAAAAGGTTCACTTAAGCTTTCAAAGATGGCGCTGTACTAACTTTCATCGCTTGCGCCATCTACAGCCTATGAATGTGAGTTATTCCACGATTGCTTGAAAATTTATGGTTTTATTGGCATGCCTATAAAAGTTATGAGCTTCGCCTCTTCTCCTCTTTCAAGCAAGGAAATATCCGAGGGCGAACGCGCGCACGAGACAAAAGCTACTTTTATTGTTTGTAAATTGGTTGTAAAATTATGATTTCGCTCGTATTCAGTGTAATCACGTCGATCAGCTGTTATTTTATGAGACAAATCACTTTATTACCGCTGGTAATGGTTTATGAAGTAATAAGATTCGTATAAACGTGTAGAGCAGATCTTGTTACTCGCTTAAATAACCATAAAAGTTTTGGTTTCTATCACTTTAGTATATACTTTTTATCTACCGAAATATGTAGAGTCATAGGTATTTATTTTTATTTATATCTTCAAATTGTTTATAATTGTAACAAAATTAATATATCAATATTTAACAGTGTAAAAAGTCAGCGAGCGATTATTGACCTACAATAAATAATAGTTATTTTTATCTACATATATTTATTACAAACTATTTGTTTTGATGACTAATAGATTCATTAACCTAATGTGAAGTTCGAAGACCGATTAAGTGACTATAAAGATAATAATAGACATTAATAAAAATTTGTTGTTTTCATTACAGTTTGAGCGCCGGAGTCATAATTGATTATTTAAAACGTATCATGATACTTCAGTTATTCGATACGAGATGTCGCTGGGGGATTGGTTAAATTTATTGTTATTTCGAATAAACACTGCAATGATTTTTAGCAAAAAAATTAAGGATGGGCTTAGAATCTTCTTAAATGTATCTTTCCTGCGCAGATGATTACTTCTTATTGTTGAGTGTTGTTTCAATGGACAACTTCCTCAGGGAGAGACAACGCATTTGTATTTTGTTTTTAATAAAGGACAGTTGCAGGTGTATATGGGTCACAGCGACCACTTATAGTCAGGTGGCCGGTGTGCTCATTTGTTATACTTGTTGAAAAAAATGTAAAAATAATGAGCACTCAATACCGGGGGGTCAGAGGTCTGGATATTTATTTTAGTTGTTACATTTCACCGGAGCTTATTTGGAACAACGTGACAGATGTTTATTCTGTCGCCTTTATTGTGTTCAAGCTAACGATAGAAATCGTACATAACTTTCAATAAAGTCATGGACTTGCCCTCCACATCGGGATCGAACTCGAATCTTTGTTTGTGGGAAGTGGTGAAACTAGGAAGGGGTTCAACTGGTGGTAAATGAATACCGACGCCCATGTACATTTGCAACACCGGAGGAGCTGCAGGTGTGTTGCCGGCCCTTAGGGACATCTAAGGAGGAATGAGAGGGGAGTGTGCCTTCGGTTACCTCACTCATAGATGGAAACACAGAAGCAGAAGATGCCTCTACTTCACGCCGGCATTCTACGAGGCCAGTAGTACCACACTACTCTGGTTGAGCCTGCCCTTTCGAGCAATTGCAAAAGTCGCCGCTAGACTCTTACCCGAACGATACGTGGTTTTTCTGTTTCGATTGAACCCTAATTTCTTAAAAGAAATCCTGATCATGTCACTATAGTTGCCATCGCCCAGTTTACTTTGTTATTACTAGGTTATTATGCTGTCATGGTACCTCAGAGGTCGGCCGCTCATTTAAATTTTATAACCCACTAAACTTGGCGAATGCAATTCGTTATCACTACCTGTTATCTATGCTCCTTTTTAATAATAATCATAATTTTATTGACAGAACACATACATTAAAACATACATTGTTTTAGTGATTGAATGAAACTCTTATCTCGACTTACAGAAGCTTGCAAGTTTACAGACTGTAATTATTTGTTTTACGAGACGTTTTACGACTATCGTCATCGTAAACTTGACGTTTACGATCGGTTCGCACCTCGGGCCGTGATTGTCGGCGGTCGCGGGCCCTACTTTAGTGGTACTTTAAATTAATTTTGTAAACAGATTATGTGTGTTATGATTGAGAAGTCGAGCTTGATGTTTACGAGCTATATCTCATGAGAATGGCCACGTGTTATTGACGTTTTTTTAATAATTTAATATTCATTCTCTTATACTTAATACAACATGTGTTTTACATACCTTGAGATAATAGTTACAGATATTAGAGTATCGGTGATCTGTACACGTAATGATTTATCGATAAACTGAAGCGTGTTTTTTTTTAATTTGTCGTAAATTATTGTGGGTTAATAGGTAGGTACCTATATATTGTAGGATTTTTTGTGTATATTTTAAAAGCTAAACCACTTTTATAGTATATAGTATATTATTGTCTTCATTTTTATTTCGAAGAATTCATTGCACAAGTGCTGGAAATAGACACAACTTAGCTACTAACTTATTACGCTTTAGATACTTAGAAAATGTGGTCAAGTCTTCCCATGTAAAAGTACGCATATGTACATTACAGTGCTGTCAGCATAAGCGCAAAGTTAGAGCCACTCACTTGTTCTTCCCGAACCGATGTAGCATGCTGTAAGCTCATCACACTTTCACTAAGAAAAACTGTCACAACTTACAACTTATTTATAGGATTCGAACTTTCAACTCAGCTGACCGGTACTCTAAATGCTGAGCGACGTGATAAGCTTTTCGTAGTACTTATGTTTTAAAATGAGATATTATTATAATTATAGTTCTACTATTTTAGATCACTGCTAAACATAACCCACTCCAAGGAAGCACCACCAAAAGCCAGCATACATTTCTTGGAACGTTTGCCTATACTCATCATGCTGTGCAAGATGGTTGGGGAGATCAGTGCCAGTACCCTCGCACTAGGGTGATGCTGCTCCCGATCATCAGTCTGTCTGATTTGTGTATGGGATTAATATTACAATATTAATACTTATTAAAGTATATAGATATACTTTAATAATATATTAACAACACAAGTTGATATAGGTATATAAGTACATATATTCTTATTATGCGCTACCACGCTCACAAATTATTCAGTAACTTTAAAACGGTGGTATTTATTATTTATAACAAATTTTTTTTTGAGCAAGTAGGGGAATACCTTAAATCTTTTAAAGTCAGTCCCTAAAGTCGCCATTTTCTTTTCATCACATTTCTAATTTAATTTTTATCAAACAGAAAATTGTGTAGAGGGCCCCAGTGGATTGACCGAGACAGTTAATAAAGCAAGCGAGAAAAAGACGCAAAATATAAGATAGAGCAAGACATACCAAAGGATCGCTCTATAATTTATGTGATGCACATTTGGAATGAACAAGTACTAAATAAAAAGTAATTCTCTGGTATGGTTATAATATTACCGATATTTTATTAGTATTTGTATCATATCCGAAAGGTGATTTTTAATAACCTGAGAAGTACAAGTTTAACACGTGAAGAAGCTTTGTCTAATTTAAGTAGGTACCGTAAGCAGAATAGTTGTATAATAACATAACATAGAGCTATATTACACGTATATTAATAATTATTTTCAGCCGAAACAAATAAATCAGAATTGATTAATGACTATACAACCGATCATGACACAAATATCTTTTTACATAATGGCGCTGAATCTTAGTTCGTTGTGACCGTAATTTCAAAGCTGAGTGTAGCTGATTCGAAACCCGCTCGGGCCGAGCATTAGTGTGATGAATTATCGACGATCTATATTTGCTTATTTATCTATGTATATAGAAGTATAAACATCATATACGGGAAATCCAACTATGAGACAGTATATGAATCAATAGGTAAAAAGTTAAAAAGTAAATTTTTTTTTCATAAACTAAAATTAAATGAAAAATGAGTTTGCGTTTGGTGCGACCGTACCGCCTATCGCTATGAGTAAGTTATGGCCGCCGTAGGGTGAGTTACACCCTACTTAGGTCACGTGGCCCGAGAGGGATGGCGTCACCTAAAATACAATGGGAAGAACAGGGAGCGACAAAGTTGGGGCGGCAAGTTATCTTCGTTTCATTCAACTCACACTCGCGCCGCCAGAACGTCCGTATAGATCAATAAAACTACTTTATCTCTTTTTGGCACATCCCCATCCCGTCGGCGACTTCCTAGAACGATACACTGTGCTTTCTTCTTACGAAAATAAATATTGTACAATTTCTAAACATTCAGTATTCGTCTAATTCAATTGTTAGAAAAGATAAAAAAACGGGCCAATTCGAAAAAAGATCTTTCTAAAAATACGACGCATTGTCTAGTAGTCAACTTAAATTATACAACATACATATTTAGACAAAACATGTTGAAGCAATTGTCCTGAGTTTTTTAAATGGCGCAAGTGTCGCGTAAAAGCCGTTTTATTCGTGTTTACAAAGGTAAAGCCATAAAATATTATTACCGGGCTATTAGTAGAGCCACAGGTAGGACCAAGTCCCGGCCTCTTGTTCATTGCTTAAGTTGTCCTGTAGTTGTAAAGTAATTGCGCTTAATTTCTTTCTGTGTTCTTGTTTTGAGTGCACAAGACGATATTACGTGATTTAGGAGGGTTAAAATATTTTTTATTGCTAGCTTCTATCTACTTTCTAACGTTAATAATCATATTTAACCTGTGCTCGTAGAATGCGTAACACGAGTAGTTGTAATTCGCGGTATAATAAAGTAATTTAGTTTATGAAGACGTGAGTATGAGGTATCAGTAAATCTCTAATTCATACCGCGTTATTAAAATTCTTACAAAAAGTTACAAAGTAAGTTTTATTGCCGTTATGAATTAAACATATGCCGCGGCCTTTTTGTTCGCTAAACAAATGCGTACTTGAATATTCTAGAATAAATCGTGTACTGAATTTTGGTATACAAAAATAATGTGTTAGATACTAAAATAAAAATTAAAATCATATAGTTTTTTCTATAATATTAAAATAAGAAATAAATAAGAAAGAAACACTGAAAGTGTTTTATTCATTTAATTTAATTCAAACACCATCTACGAGGTTTAATATACTTAATTTTGGTACTTAGTTTGACGTCTAAGAAAGCTGTATCATTTTGATGGAGACTTATTACGTGATTGCTGCCTATTTGACTATCAAACGTAATAACAGTCGTAATATCCCTCACGAGGACTAATCTTTAAAGGGTCTACTTTCAACGAGAGAGAATAGACCGACCGAGGCACTCACTCGTCTTCTCCTTCCTGTATCCGTTGTTACGCTTATATGATAAGATTGGAGGAAGAGTCAGATGCAGTGTAGAACAAATATTGATTCTGACTTTGATGCGAAAACAGGATCCGTGGCTGCAAGTACGCTAACCACTAAGTCACGCTGACATCGAAAATCTAAATCTAAAGATAATTTATAATCTATGGATAATTATATACTACTTTAACCGGAAAGTTGTAATATATTTTTTGCAATAATTTATGCGCAACAAATCCTACTAACATTATAGATTCCAAAGCAGTGGAAAAGCAGCTGTTTTCTCTGGCAAGGCGGCGTAATTTTGTCGACCGTCTTCCGGCATCACCTAATAAAGTAATTACTCGGTTGCCTCTCCGCCTCCGCATTCAACCCTGACCTTTGTAACGTTCGCAAAGACATTGGTATCTGTTAAAATTTCAAAGAAAAAAAATCATGCTTAATGTCTTGTCTCCAACGCACTTTTATATTAAGCTTATTAATAAACATGACGTAGACTGTACGTAATTAATTTAATTATAATGTTATTTATTACAACGATCTCTATACAGTTATTTACAACTAAAAAATATGTTTTTTGACCTCATTTAATGCATTCTCTATTTTTCCCCTTCACTGCTTGATTTACTTTAAAACTGAATCCGAAAATTTAAGCCTGGAATGAGTTGCCGGTTGGTGTTTCATAATAACGAATATTTATACACCTTTAATGTAATTCGTGTAGGTATCCACTGGTCAATAAATTATCCCAGCCGTCCAATCATCGAGACTTCTGTCTCATTTATATTGAATTTATGGCTCTTGCGCAAAATGTCTGAGCCGTCATTTTTCATTGGAGGAAAATCTAATGAAGGCTGAGTAACGAGTTTCTACTTAATTGTGAAATTCAAGTGAATGAACATAATTAATTACGGAATTGGGAAAGTATTTTTTTGAAGAAACTTGTACTTATGGTTTATTATCGATTGAGTACTTCTGAAACCTGTCTTCCAAATTGACCTGTGAGATTGAGACAACAGTCACGCTTGGACACACATTTGAATATAACTTAATTCACTTCACCTCACTGAAAGATGACTTCAACTCTGATAAACGTGATTGCCGTCTTGTAACCACCGGTTACGTAGAAATAAGCCTATTTATTCCCACTACCGAAACACAGCTATGAGATGGAGTGATGAGTACACAGTTTTTTTTTAAATATATGTGTGTCTACAACAAACTTATATTAAAAAAAAATAATGTTTGACGTTATTTCAATTCCAAGTTATGTATTTTAAAATATCAATTTAATTAGTCTTATAAACTGTGCACATAAAATTTAAAAAAGTTAACGGAAGGTAATACAAACCGCGGCTACTTGAAGTTTTGTTTTATTTTCACATCAACAGTACTCGTACTAACTCATACTCGTACATTTCATATTTCAACTAAGTCACGATCGATGACATCACTAATATTGTTGACTAGCTAAAATTGTTGCGCGCCTGTAAAAAAGATCGTGTCGAAACCTATTCTAATCTCAGAAATGATTACAAACAATATCTCCAGGACATATGATGAAGTCGGTCAACTAGCACTGGACTAGCCTGGCCATTCCTCCATTGTTGAGCGGGATAAAACGTCGAGAAAATTCTTTTACTTATTTATCACACATTAGGTACCATTTTTATCTTGCCGGAATCGAGTTAATTCTCGAACGCCTATCTATCTTCTGCACCCTCGCTTTATCTTCGAAATCAGAATTCGTGACAAAACTGAAAATGACCCCATATATAACGCCACACGTGCTGCTTGTAGGGAAACTGGAAGAAAAAATATTTTAGTTAAGCAAGACATAGAAAAATTTCTTAAATCCATCGAAATTAAATACTTTTTATTTTATTGTGCCTGAAAAAACAACGTTATTTAAAACTCAAGTAATTATATAAAATTTATGTTGACATGTTGCTCTAATATAATTTGAATACGGCATTTTCTGATGGATATTTCCCGCTGTCATTCAGTCGCCATAAGTCTCTTCTGTAGTACCTCCAACAGACCTAAAATATCCAGGCTAGGGAAGGGAAGCAAGTTCTATGTTGCGAAGTATCTGTTGCTGGGATTGCCAAGCATCTTACTAAGATAAATTCCTTCATTAGAGATACCTTTAGCAGTGAATTGTTTTAAGGTAGCTGAAGGAGAAAATTTTGTTAAAATTTCATATAATATTATAAAGCATTCACGAAGTAAGTAGTCGAAAAGTTAATACATTTTTGTAAGAGCAGCTCCATACGCGATATTTCAATTCCAATATACGATTAAATGTCATCTATGTGAGATTCAATTTCAAGATGTCTTGATTTTTGTATACAACGGCGGAGTAAATGTAAATAATGGAGCCAACTAAGCGTAAAATTAAATGCATCTAGTTCATAAGTGTAGGTAGGTATTACTTTGATAAAACTTATCTTAGTCATCTGTTTAGTTCAAATCGGTCCAGGTCATGAAAACTATTATTTTATATATTTAAACCGGCGGGAGGACATCATGCGTTAGCCGTGTGTCTGTCGGAATTAAATAATTTAATCAAATCAAACTCTAATCACAGGAGTCAAAGATGACGGCAAATGATTGTGTTTTAAAAAGTTTTACAGCTGCATGCATATTGTGCATATTGTATAACATCTCTTGATGCTGTATATACATTATTTATTGAGAGTGTTGCTCCAACTGTCTTGTCTGTTTCACCGTTCTTGGATATTTCTTGTATTAGTATCCCTACATAACTCGTCAAAGATAAACCTCAGCATGAGCCTCACAGCTGATTAAACCGAAGTTATTATAATAATTTTGATCAGTAATGCCTAATATGTATTGTCGATGGTATAAGCTAATGAGGAGTCTGCAAATAAGAGCATAAAATAAATTCGAATTATGTGTTTATTACATATTCAGATTAAATTTGCTCTGATATAAGTGTTTCAGACGAATACATAGGTATGATTGCGCCTCATACTCGCATCGGCGGTATCAAACAAAAGTTTGGTCACGCTTAATGCCTTTACGACTGCCGGGGGTGACATAAAGAAAATGAAAAACATTTTGTATTATTCTTGTTGCGCTCTTATCCCGCGTAACTTCAACTACCCCCTATCGGCTGGCGGCACACTAGCAGATTATTTTAGTTCCTACATAATTTTTTTACGTTACACATTGAGATTGTCGTTTTTTTTTAATTTTTCTTGTTTGATTGTTCGATTGAGTTTATTTTACATCTGTTAAATAGACATTGAATAAATGTAAAAATTATATGAATATTTATGTTATTCATAGTCCATCTGACGGTAGGTGACAAACAATTTCAATCGAAGGACATAAGAGATGCGCTGTGACCCCTGAGAACTAAGATGGAATGGACACAACCTGCATTTATACTGGCTCAGTATACTTTTCAAACAGGAACTAAATAGTGGTTGCACAGTTGATTAGCGGTAGAAATATGTAAGAGGGAGCTACCTACCCAGACGAAACCTAGGCAGAGGAAGAACCTATCACCTCATCTGCCTCCTCTGTCTTCCCTTGAGTGTGTTGCCTTTTTACTAAATATAAACCCGGTCATGTCCTATCTTCCGACGATGACGAAAAGTGTGAGTTGCGAAAACCCATTTGACAACGTAGAGTTGTTCCAAAAGAATTTCACTTAAATAATTCTGTACTAGTAATAAACAGTCAAATTCAATATGAATACCACGGTAGCTTTATTTTTATAAAATTACACTCTTTCTTCGTGTAAAAATCATAAAGAATAATTACATATGTATGACAATTTTGTTGTGAGTTTGAGGCGAGCCTAAGTAGCCCTCCATACCCAAGAGTTTTCACTTCGCTGCTACTCTACAGAAACTAGTTACGTGTTTCGACCAATGCAAGCATCTTTTTAATATTTATAATCTCTGATCTATCTCTACTCGAGATGTAAGCGTGGGCGCTAGCGTCTCATAACAATATTAATTAAAATATTTTAGAACTCACGTATCAGATGACAGCATAGATATTTATTTTCCTTAACTAGCATTGATTAAATAAATAAAGATTGTGTAAGCCGAATTAAAAAAAATGGGTGTTATTTCATTCGTGTAAAGGCTTTAGTTTAAATTGACATAAAAATGTGTCATAGGTGATAGCGTATAAGCTATCTGCAACCGAACCAAAGTGTGAAAGTGTGCCAATGTGAAAATATACAATCTGTATAACCTTCGCAGGCTGTATGAAGAAGCTAAGAGTTGCTCAACGGGCTGTGGAAATGGCAATGCTCGGTGTTTCCTTGCATAATAGAATACGCAACGTTGATATCGGCAGCGCAATTAGGATGACTGACATAACCATAAAGACCAGAAAGGGGGGAGGGGGTTGGGCGTTTTCCCGGTTGGCGAGGTGGTTCTGACGGAGCCTGATGGCTCGCTGCAGATTCCGCCCTCGCCTCTTGTGTCCTGGCAGTCCGGTTCCTGGTTAGAGCCACTGCTCCTGCGCAGCGGTTACGGAGTTCCCGCTGGTAGACAGGGCATTTGGAGTTGTTAGCCGTGTGCTCCTGTCCACAGTTTGCGCAAGTTAGCGGCTCCTCCCGAGGTCTCGGGCAGTCCCTGGCACCGTGATTCCCTCCGCAGCACACACACGCCAGTGGCCGGTGGCAACAGTGCGATGAGTGGCGGAAGAGTTGGCAGCGATAGCATTGTGCCGGGCCTCTTTTTCCTCTCCAGGCCTCTATTCTGACACCGGGCATACAAAGTATCTCGGTGACAGAATACAGTGTCTGGAGGATGTCCGGAGTCTTCTTCAGTTGCGCGAAGAAGATAACGCCTGGTCGTCCCTTCCGCGCACTGATGCTCTTTATGTCGAGGACTACACCAGATTCAAGCTCTTTGGCATAGCTGGGGTTGTTATCAAGAACATTAGTGTTGTTAATAGTAATGCCAGTATACTATAAGAAAATCTTGGCATTTTGATTAGGTGACTTCTACGACGCCAATTATACGAGGTGTGTTCGCATATGCTGCTTCCACACAGCAATGTAATAATATTATCCAAGGATTAGTAAGTATTAATTATTATTACATATTTATTGAACATAGATTATTGAACAAATACGTTTGTGTTAGGGGACCGAGGCATCATTAAGAAGTAATTGCTAAAATTGCCACGCTTGTCAGGTGCATGGTGCAGAGCATGCTCTGTCATCTATTTATTAAAAACTAACAAACGTTAATGTATCAAAAATTATATGTTTGTTATGTTGTGGTTTTATGTTAACTTTTTACGTTCTATCTAAGTTTACGTTTTTGTCGGTGCTGTGTAACTTCCACTTGTATGACACTTGAAATTAAGTATCCGTCTTATCAAAATTATGAATTTGCCAAATGCGGTATACTCCATATTACTCTAAGGTATTACTACAATTTTATATACGAAAACTGTGTAGCAAGGCGAAGAAAGCGCTCTATGCTATAAACTTGTCAACCAGCACTATTTCTGTTTGTTTTGCTTTGACAAATCGCGTCTCGTGGCGGCGCCATCTTGTAGCCTTCCATTCAAAAGAATCGTACTCGAAGATGCGACCTATTCAAAGCAAGGCTACGTCTTGAGCAGAGAAATTGCGCAAGCTTTATGAGACAGAATAATAAATACGAAATTTTAAATAAACTGCGTTTATACTTTAAAGTTTAGTATCCATATCTTTGTAGTTTCATATTTGTTTAAAATTAATGAAATATGTTTGAATAAATAATCTTAATTACAACATAGTATAATAATTAGGTATATTTACAATTAATTAAATTTAAAAAATGTAATTATCGTGAATCTCTTGGCATGGTACCAAAAACACTGACTGCATTTCTACGCTGTATGGTTAAAGCCTTTGAGCGCGAAAAAAACTAGCCCCCTTTTGGAATTATACTCCTAATATTAGTTGTATATATCATTTACATAAATATTTATATAAATACATTCATAGATATCGGGAAGGATGAAGGAGTAAGAGGAAGTTATGATTGGATTTTCGCTTTAAACTGACTAACAACTTTCACACCCAGCCCAGTTTTTATCATTTCAATTGACATACATTCCTTCGCGGGGGAAGACTGGTGGTATGTTGGGCTTGCAACGATTAAATCACCTCCGTCTTCCACTTCCGGCGCGTAACGGTGGATGCGATCCCAAAGCACTAAGATGATATACGTAACACAGACTTTAATTATACTGGCTCTATTTACCCTTTAAACCGGAACACAACAGTGGTTGCTCTGCCGATTGGCAGTAGAGATGGATAAGAGGTTGGTAGCGTCTAAAGCGACTTCCTAGACAGAGAAGGAATCTAACACCTCTTAAAATCCCACATATGTCCGCTATCAGGGTAGATCATACGCAATGAAAAGTTGAGAAAAATTTGATTAATTTCCATAAACGCCAAATCATAGAACATTTTACGTCTCTTAATGGTCAAATAACATGTATTTCGGAGAAACGTAACGATTTAATACTTCCGTATAGTATTAAATCGTTACGGTTCTACGTTATGAAGTTACTTGTAGATACGTTTGCGGCTTTTTAAGGTTAATAGATCCTTAGCTCCTTATTATATATACTGTATAACTTATTTTATATTTTTTTTACATTTGAATAAAGTTAAACTAGTTTGAACAAAGGTATATTTATAGAAAAAACACAAGTCGTGCCCTACATTGACACCACCATAACAACACATTTGCCTACCATATTTTTTTTTTATTAAATACGACACGACACACATTTGTGAAGACTATGAAAATAAATTTGCTTTTTCGTACTATAGAATACAGAAAGTATGTAAGAAAAATAAACATTGCTGTCTTCTCTCCCATATCGCAGGTCAGCGAGTCCTTAGTTTGCCCGTAACACGTCGTGTGTGGCTCGCGACTCTTCCTATGTCGCCTTTCCTGTAATTCTGTTTTAATTTTAATTTTAGTTCTTTGTGAATTCGATCTTTTCCCAACGAATAAAGGTTCATATTTGTTTGAGCTTAAAATAGAACTTTGGATCTTTTGTGAAAGCTCTAAATCTAAAGCCTTAGACAAATGTGATCTATGATAAACGTGATTTCGGTAACGAGCTCCAGTGACATTGATGCATGCTCACGATTCTTGTTTTTCCTCTGAAGTAGATTGGAAAAAATATAGCGTGAACAACAGGCTTTAATAAATAACGTGGATGAAAGATAGTTTATTGTTAGATCACGTGATTCTTGGTAGTAAGATCCTGGAAGTAATCTACTCTCCAGAAAATTGTTTTGTGTTTATGATCCATTTGTTCAGGACTGAAAGTGGTTATATTATTCGAGATAGTGTATTGAGGACTTGTTTTATAATTAAATTAAATGAAGCGTTAAATTTTACCCCCTACAAAAGTTTACGACGTGTTGCCTTGACAAAACAATAAAAAAACATGTTTCATTTTAGAAGGAAAGAAACCAAGAAATGTGTTATGCACGATAAGATCTTGAGAATAAAAAGAGTATCTGGAAAAGATACCTACATTCATTAGTATTTACAAAAAACAAATTTGAAATGAAACTATTATTTACGGATTTCATCGCGTTTTATTTTAGTCTTTTTGCTCCCGACGTTTCGAGTGTCTTACAGTATCCGTGGCCACGGGGAACTAACGCACTTAAAAGCTGAAGGTAGCCCTAGTTTGTGATATTAGGACGTCTAACACCTCGGTCCCGCCGAGACCATGGGTGCACTTGAAACGTCGGGAACATAAAAACGAAACGCGATGAAATCCGTAAATAATAGTTTAATTTCATATGTGTAGTAGTCGCGTAATAATAATTTAGGTAATAATTGATTAAATTTCCAATATTAATAATTCAAAAATAATCACCATGACGGTCATTTTATAATGAACATGTAACTCATTTAAATCAAGAAACAATTTTAGTATAGTATAAACAGTTCATAACTTTTATTTCTGCTACCACACTACGACTTACCTTAAAAATGAAATTAACCTTATAAACTTTACTTACCCAACTTACTTCTTCCATTTACTTATTTTATTCATGTCATAAAATTAAACGAATTAAAAAATACCTGTCAAGCAACTATATTGCTATCATTCTTTTAGGTAACCAAATACCATGTTGGGAACTACTCCATTCGAGTCTGTATAAATTGCAATGTTGCCAACTCAATCTCATCTTATTTCCTTGGCATCGACGCCGACAACCACGCACTGATTTATTAATGTGTACCAACCTACAAAAGTTTTTGGATTAAATAGTTTTTCTCGTTTCAATATTTGGCAACTAAATATTTTCTTTTTTCTCGTGTTCTACGCTGAAATATGTTTCGAAATTGGGTGTTTTATATCAGTTTTTAAATGTCCGAAGAATGATACAATAATTGTGAAATTCGAGTTTTCATACAATACTGTTATTTCTAGTTAATTTTTGACTTGGTATTACAGACAAAAATATTCGATAGTAAACTAAAGCAAATTCTCGCCGATAGCGACAAGATTGTTATCATCCAAAACTAGTTTCACAGCCGTCGCCATACACCTACCTACTCGTCTTAAATTTAAAACATTATATGAAGTTGGTTTAATTTATATAATTTTTATGTAAATTTTAGTAAGTATTAAATTACTAAGATTCTTGCAGTTGTATGTCATCAGCAACCCTGTCTGTGTTGCTGATGACATACTTGAGAAATATTAAGATTAAAATGTAACTTAAAGAATAATTAAAAAAAAATGTTAATTGTTGAACAAAGTTAATTGTAAAACGAACTGTTCTTGCAAAGTTATCCATACACAAATGTACGTACATACGTTAATGTAATGTTTGAACCCAAAATAGTTTGTACGGTGCAACCCTCGCATACTCGGCCTAATGGTGACATATAACAAAGTGATACGGAAATAAATTGGATGAACAAGAAAAAAGAAGGATTAGCTCGGGCATGCCGGTCACATTTGTCGCGTCCAAAAATAAAATTAATCTGTATAGAGTGAAAGTTCATTTCGGCGACAAACGGCTGCGCATGCGTCGGCATTGAGCTTCCGCGTAAGCAGCGATGGTCTTGAGAGATATGCCGGAATATATGTGAGAGGGTCACAAGGTCTTCTTAGTATGTTTCGTATTTTTTAAGACGAAATGTAAGTGCCAAACTGAAAAAATAATGAAGAAAATCATATCAAAAATATGTTTTTGTTTAAAGTTTACAACAATAACTTTGATACTTATTTGTAAAAAAAACTTTATAAATAAAAACGATTAAAAGTTTTATTTTAGTGTTTGGTCTATCGAACAGTATAGAGATATAACTAGTTTTAAGTGTTTATATTTGAGATGGTACTGTTGGTATATAGATATTCCACTTGCAAAAAGAGAGTAGGAACTTCAGTGAAAACTCCATATGTAAGCTGAACTACATAAGTATCGTCGAAAAAGCTTGATACAATTAATATTTATTTCAATATCGAGAAGGAAGTCGATAAACGTACAAATACTAATTGTGAAAACAGCGGGTGAATTAATGTAAAATTAACATTGCTGCTTCAAATTCAACGCTTACGTTCTCAGCGCGCCGTACAAAAGCCTGCAAATATTTAGAGTAGGTAACTTCGGTTGAATTTTTTTCCCATCGTGTCATGTTTTGTAAAATTTACGCGCAGCTTAAAACGTCTAAAATTTTAGCTTGGCCCGTCCAAAATCCTGATTAACGACCCGCACGGGGGGCGGATCGAAATTCAGCGCGAAAAACCTCTACCAAATCTTTTTAATATGTATATTCTTTTACTTTCTTTTGTATTTAATTTTATCTAACCGATATTTATTTTATGTTATTTTTAAATGCATATGATTATAATTCAAAAAGTAAAGTAGTCTGTTCTACAGCTTCGTAAATGCCCAATTTTTAGAGGGTTTTTGAGCCGGGAACATGGAGGCTAACCCACGCAGTCCCCAGTACTGGGGACCTCACTTGTCCACGAAATTTTTGTTGTTAATTCTCACGTGAGACGAGTACGTTTTTCTTTGATGACAATCACGGGGCAAATTCAGTTTTTAAAATTGCAATTAATCATTTAAGTGATGCCAGCACCCGGAAACTAATCTATGTCACATCAGGCGTAATATGATACTTACAGCAAGCGTAACGTTTCTTGAGCTATCACTTCTCTATTATTATAGTAATATTTATTTTTGATATATCATATATCAAATTATTTATAATCATTTACGTTTGCATTGCGTACTCAACCAACAATTTTGGAAATAGATTTTTGTTCATCTGCCATTTGACAGAACTTCGGAAATAGAACTATACTGACTTCGTTATCATTGTGGCTGCCATCATCGAACAATGAACGAAGCAGTAGTAGTATGGCACGCATGCTATAGTCAGGAACAGGGAACACACGTCACTCGGGGCCCGCATACGTCGGGTGGGGATGTGAATTGATGGCCACTCCGCTCAGGTAAGGGGAGGGATTATGCCCCGCCGAGTCGCCCCGTGTAAACGGAACCTGAAATATAAAGAAATGCTGTTCTAAGTTTAAGGGTTTTTGGGATATATAGCCTGGGATATATATTTGGGGTATATGAGTCTTTGCTTTAATCTTTGTGTTAAGATGTTAACAAGCAGGAAATATTGTAGGTGAGTATTAATATTTTATAAGAAACAGGTGGATGAAGAAGATACACGTCGTGGACTGCTTATATTGCAGTTTTAGGTTTAAAGATATTTAATCAACAGTCGAATTGTCAAGGAATTCAAACGCTCACGTTGTCCCAAATAAGCAATGGTGAAAAGTGGGTTAAAAGAATATTAGTTTATTAGGCATGAGTTTATTGTGTAAACGGCTTATTTTTATTAATTACTTTTTCATTATAATAAACCCAAATGACTTTACATTATCATCACCGTTCTTGCGGTGGGTTGCTTGGACTTATTACTCTTTCTCTTTGTAATCTTCTCACAATTTTCATGCAAATTTAAAGTATTTACGCATTCATCTAATATGCGTTAACGAATGTAATAAAATCCTCGTGTCAGTGGGGAGCGGTGGAATCTGAGACAATTTGCTATTCCCGCCCTCCCTGTAAGCCCACCTATGCGTCTTTCTTATTGCTGGCTAAATCTCGAATATACAACTAAGATTAATCCTGCTGAAAGAAAGGGTGCGGCAACCCCTTTCTGCTGTTGATACAATGTAAAATAAAAAAATATAAATTATTACAAATGATAAACAAAATATTCTCATTTGAAAGTGAAATACGATTAATAATTGACATTGTTATCATAATTTATTCCATTAAATACGGAATTTAGGAAAATAAGTCTTACAAATACCTCCACATCAACAATTTGGAGGAATTCATTTTAAATTTGTAGCACCTGGCTTGCGAGAGGCACGAGTACCTATTTTGTTTAATTTTTAAACTTTGATTGCGTTTTTCTTACTTCCAGAGTTACGTAATACGGTCGATATTCATTATAGCCGGAGTAGAATACTCGCAACCCTTATCAAGGGAAGACGCCAGTTTTTTCTCGGTTTTTCCCAAATAATTTATTTAGCGGGCCGCCGTCAATTTATCTCTGTGGGAGCTAATTTCGCGTCGGCCCGGTGGCTGGCTGGCGCATGCTGTAATTCAACAAATTGCGCGTCCTATTGGATTTATGGGCTCTCGCACTTGACGGAGCGCTTGCCTCCCTTCTTCTATTGTTCTTCATGCTGGGTTGTACTGGTCAGCTGAAAATAGAATAAAATAAAAAGAACTTAATACTGTACATTTTACTAAGTTGGAGATAAATCAGTGGAGGAAGGATAATATATAATAAGAGTCAATTAGAAACTAGTACTATTATAGTAATAATGAAGGAGTATAATGTTTATAGGGTACTTCATCGCATTCATTTGAATTCGTAAAATTATACAAAAGTTTTGCGTTTGTGGCGGAATAATTCTTAGTTATATTCTTTTTTAATTTATGCCTTTTTTAAAAAATGAGATTTTGAATTAGGATTAGTAAAAAGGGGTTTTTTCTCTAAGATTCTTCTAATCAAACTACAGAGATAAAAATGTAATTATCGAAGTAATGAGTAAAAGTATTAATTTTAATGGTGTTCGACCTTAATTTGGTAATCTAATTAGAGTCTAAGGTAACCCACAATTGTATTAACTTTGTGTGTAAACATGTTTTTCATTGAAAATAATAGGCAAGTGTAGATTGGTTAAGAAAAATTTAGGTTACTTCTGTTTCTTATTCTACTAATTTTCAGTATGCAGCCGTAGTTAATCTGTATCCGCTCTTTAGTTTTATAAATGTAGACCGTACCTCACAGTGTACACGTACCTTTACTCTAGGAGTAAGTAGCGACACATAATCACATCAATTATTCGGTTGGAGTCCTTCTTCTTTATTACTTTCAGCGGAAGGGCATGTGTACCCTATACTGACTTGAGTTCTTGAGACAGTATGTAATGCATTCTTCTTTTCGCATTAAAATTCTTGCATGGCTTACCAGATTGCTTAAAGCTTGCATGTTTCTTAATTTCTATAATATAATACGTTTTAAAGAAAATATTTGATAACTTATGATACGGTACTTAGATTGGTATAAAGCTCTAAATCCTAGGCCACATATTAAAGACCAATATAATGTGTGCTTGAGAGTGGTCTTAGTCATCTCAGTCAAATACTGATTTCAATAATATTATGTATTTATTCATAAGAACCATGGAAAGATTACACCTCGCAGGCGTGTTGACGAACACAGCGTCAGACACCGCGCTCGTTAAGCTCGACTTTTCTTCTTCTTTTGTCTACTTATGTTTTGGCTAACTCATCACGAGCTCTATGATTATTTCATCATGACATTTTTACAACCCCACGACAGAATCTCTCTCTACGGCGGATTTTCTTACGCTGCGACAACACAGTTAACTAAGGGAAGACAACGCCGAAGTTTTAGAGCGCATCGCACAAACTTCAAAACACCCGCGTACCGGAGATGTACCAGGGTGGTTCTCACCGCCTAGACCGATCGACACAACTACTGTAACACGAGGTTCAGACCTCCTTAATGGTCCATAGATTACTTATCAACTGTAGACTAGGAAGGCAAATGTGCGTTTATTTAATTTTGCTTTCTAGGTCGCGAGATCATTGTCCGATAACGCTGTAAAAGCCAAAAACAGTTAACAGCCAAAAACGGAAAACCTACTGATAATATTAAGTTTCGAAACTTCAACTTTGCTAAGATTTGTATCCCAAATTTGGTTTAATATTAATTGCCATTTTTTTTAAATCTTTACTAAATCACAGGAGTAAAAAAATGTAGATTTCATTGGAATACTTTGCTTAGTAAAATATTATACCTAATTAAAATGTACTTTCCTTTTTATGATCATCGGCATATAAACTTTAAGTGTTTGTAAAAATGATATGCAGTAATAAAAAATACAATTGAAGTTAAGACATAAAATGCGTGGAAGGCGAGCTGAGTAAGAGTACAAGACACGCGCAGTTCTGTTCTGTGTTTCTTTCTGCTGACTGTAGATGGCCAGGCAGGCGTCCCGCTCGCGCCCGCCGCTGCGAATGGGCCGAATCAGCTTGGAGCGAATTACATAGAGCTGTAGATAAATGCTTTCCTGTAAAAGAAAAAGAAAATTGATATTTTGCAGTTGCGTGCTGTAAAAAAAAAATAACGCAAGGGCGTTTATTCTTTTTTCATCTGGCATATTATCTCTTGAAATATATGATCTTAATTCTAAGCTTATTGAAAAGCAATGCCCTCTAAACTATTTGATAAACTAGTGCTGGAGTTCAGCAACAAATTTAAATAACCTTTCTATAAAATCAATCGTTTTCTATAGAAAACAACAGATCGACAGCAGATTTAACATGAGCCTATATGCGGTTATTTATTAGTGAACTTGGGTCCAACTATTTAACAATGTTCATTGGTAGTACGTACTTCTCTATGCAGTCTTTCCTTTGTTTTTTCAATATTTAATTTTTTGGCTTACTAAAGTTGCAGTTATCACAGTAGTAATCACTCTATAGCGATTCGACGGAGTTTGTAAATCAGCATATGCAAAGTGGTATAGCAATAAATCTAGCAGCTCTTGCTCGTTCTCGCATCATGTTACATCTTAATTTCAGAGCCGGCTCAGCGGAGCCTGCCTGCGAGAGATATGGCCTTTTATCAAATACGCATTAAACTAGAAATTAACTTACACTGAAAAAAGAAAATCAATTTTCGAGTGTATAATTTTATAGCCATATATTGAGTTGGTAGAATTTTGTTAATTTTGAATGGGCATGGGGACTACTTGGAATAGTTCGCATTTTGCTTTAATTTAATGAGATTGATACAAAGATTTCTTAAAACTATTTATCGATTAAATTAAAATATACGGAATTTTTATTACACAACAGGAAACATATTGAATATAATTATACAAAATTGCGGCTATTGCTTCAGTTTATTTGCATCAGAAGCATTTTATATTATTTTAAATATTTTATTATGATTGGCATTTAAATTAATTTCGCTTTTTCTTTTGTTTCAGGTGGTCGTCGTGTAAAACGCTGTAGACGTATTGGTGGGTGTTAGGAATATGTTTTGTGAGTCAGCGTGCCCCACGACAGCTTAAAAGATCTCTTGCGTTTTGCAAGCGATAAGCGATAGATAAATTATCGCATATTTGATTTACATGGTACGCGGTGAACGTCGCGGAATCAAGATATCAATGTCGACTGTCGAATAAATTTTTTCACCCACACTAACGCTTAGGCAATCGACTACCGGTGATTTATCGTCAAAATTTCCCGTTAGCAACGCTTACTGAGCACACTCCGTGTATCACTATTTCACAAATAAAAGAACCCGTTGCGATATCATCGTCGACTATAAATTATATACCTAACGTATGTATGAAAAATACGCGTTTCTGTGCCCGCATATTTATTGCTTTACGTATGCATAAGTTATGTTAAACTTGAGGCGATAGTAATTGGCACATTAATTAGGTGCTGTCGATATGTTGTGTAAGAGATAATGAGTCGCGAGAGGCAACGCAGTATCCAAGTAGAGCAAAATCGTTTAAAGAAGAGCGTTAGTTGCAAAAATGGCGGTATCGCTGCAGTTGATCTGCTATCGTGTCCATCGCTACGGTGGCTGTTCCACACTAGGAATAGGTCGAGTTCCCGCGTTGTTCCGCGCCGTGATATATTGTTCCGCATCTCTCTGTATAAATCTTGAACGCCTGCTGAGGTACACGGGACATGGCCGTTGCGCCGCAGCACCGAGCTTCAAATGGAATTGTGTTTTTATTTATCGTGCGAATTGTAACCCACTATCGCTCACTCGAAATCGCACTTTATCTGCCGAAACGTGGACTTGGATCAATGTTGCTTTAACCCACAACTGGTTGGTTACTTCGACGAGCCGGTTCTACGGTCTTATCAACATGCGACCTATTTTAAAATTCAACGCCTTTGAGTTGTAGTTTACTAAAGAACGCTACATTCACTTTTTTTTACAAAGTACTCATAAATTTTAGAGACGCTTAATATTCTATCCAATCATGTAAATGAAGAAGAATAGTATTTGTATACATAACTTATTGAAAATCTTAATATTAGTTTCTCGCATATTGTGTGGGTTTGATACCTTTTTGTGAGGTACAATACTTTTATCTTTGATTGTGTCGTCGGCACGTTTTTGGAAGTATTGTACTTGTATGCACATAATATAAAATATGCCGGAGGCTGAGAGTGCAGCGACCGTCGGGAAGGAATAGTAGTTTAATGTAAATATTAAGTATGAACTCGTAATCGAAATCTGATGTACAACGTCTGTATACGGTCATAAAGCATTATAATAGTGATATCTGTACGGCAGATTATATGTTTAATATTATTTTCTGTTGGCATGACGCTTGCAAAGAAATCTGACGAAATATTATAATTTCAAAATCAAATAAACCTGATACGAGCTGTCGGTAAAGGGCTTTGAGCACATGATTTCTTAATTAAGCGTTATCTCAAATACATTAATATTGAAATTACATATTCAAATGTATATTGAAGGTATTTGTTTATCAAGGTTTGATGTAAATTAATTATTCAAGCGCCTCTTTAAACTAGAATGTTATCACTGTCGAATAGTTTAGCTTGCGTCATGCCATAAATCCTAAATACGTAACTACAAAGGCTTTAGTACGAAAAAATATTCCATTTATTAGTCGATAGCTTAACTTATACTTAGTGAAATAGTTTACCTATAGTCACTTTATAAAAATGACAACAATCAAAACTAGTTGTGCCCAGTATACGAATAGCTAATTAAATTAAGTAATATTATAATTTATTTTTAAGATACAGTAGTGTTAATATTTTTGGATTCCTATAAACATATACGTAACTTGTCTTCTTATTGACATAAGAATAATCGAGGAAAATTTGGTCGAGATTCTTTCTGATTTAAATTAATTAATTCAAATAATGATCGTGCCAAAACATTTGTTTAATCAAAATTTATTAACTTTTCATTTTAATGATCTGTGTATAATAATTAATTCCTCCTTCATCCTGACCTTTCAGCGTGAAATTGGATATGGAAATCTTCATGAAGCATTAGCTTCCTCCACAGAATGAAAGAATCTGCGTCTAAGTTTTCTTGACTTGAATTTCCTTTTGTTAAATATTGTAAATAGTAAAATACTTATTTATAAAGGTAATCCTACAATGTATTGATTTTGTTTTGGAAATCTAAATTTGAACACTTGTTTTGAAACACACTTTTATCGGCGAAACAAAAATATTTTTATTGTTTTACAATGGTATAAATATTTTATTTATTTAATTCGAATACGTGCTCACGAATGTAATACGTAAATTTTGTCCTTAACGAAGCATTTGTCATACGTAAATATTAGGTAGGCCCAATTTATTGTAATGTAATATAATTAATATTAAATAGTAATAAACGAAGAGAATTACTTAAAACTCGAGGGATTCTAGTTTAAAAATGATGTAAACGTTTGCGTTTTATGATTATAATTGTGTGGAGCGTTGTGTAATATTATTATATATATTACCTATGATTATCTATTGAATCTGAATGAATATTATAATTTTTTGTACAATATCGGCTACAGTGCGAGATGAAACAAGCATTAAATAAAAATTCTGTTACTGTATTATTGTTTCTGTTATTTTCTCACCGATGCGTTTAATTTCACTTGTGCTTGGTAAATACAACACTCATCATCATGTCATATCCACTTACTTGAACATATAATTCTATAATAACAAAATCAATCAATAATTTATGGTTTATGAGGTGTTTATGAACAAAATAGTGTAATTTTTGTCGAAATTGCAACAAACCCTCAAGAATCTGGCTAAAAATTCATATGGAATTATTAAAGAAAACATAGTGTAGAATAATGCCGTTGTGAGATACCTATATTGAAGAGCAGCCGTGTTGTCGTGCCAAACAGGAAGTTCGCATGCGAAGCCGGCACGGGATGTGAGGTTCGATTCTCTGCTAGAGCATTTTCAACTTTGTCTACGTTTTATATTACTGCATTAAATAAAAATGTATATATTGTTGCATGTTTAGAAAAATTTATGAAAGGAATTTGTATACTTTGTAGATTACTGGATTAGTATTCAGTACGAATAAACATTCATGTAGTTGTTTGCGCTCTTATAAATTAAGAGCACGGTATAATACTATTAATTATAACTTTTAACTGGTGGTAAATTCCTAGGCCTAGGAGTCGACTGGGTTGGTAACACACTGTTACTCATTTCTGCTGGCAAAAATTAGTGCAATTACTGTTGTATTCCGGTTTGAAAGTTATAGACAGCCAGTATAAATACGGGCTGGGAGGCATTCCACCTTAGTTCTCAGGGAACGTAACAACTTTAAAATTACTTTTTTTTTCAAATGAATCAAGAAAATACATAACTGTACAATATAACCCTTTTACACTTCATATCAATAGAATATCTATTGTTTAAACACGTCAAGTTCTATTAAAAACATAGAGCCTTGCTATTTTTTTTACCTTCAATTATAATCATCATATTCGTTATTACATCTGATTCCGTAGGAGCCGTGTTAACCCAGTGGTCAGGGCAGTCGTTTTAGTTTATAAGTTAAAGAAAACATCGCGAGGAAACCTGCATGTCTGAGAAATTATAGAAATAATTTCGAGGATATGTCAAATCCGCCAACCAGCACCCTTCTCGGCTTCAAATCCCTTTCAGGTATTTAAGGAAGTCTTTGCCTAGAAGTGGGCATTTACAGGTTTTTTCTTTACTTTATACACGCCGTTCAGCAGATTAGAATGGCAATCCAATGAACACTATTTTTTACGTGATTTTAGTTAATCACTATCATGTTAAAGATTTGCTTTAAAGTACAACTTTGTTTACTATTGTTTCAGTGGAAATTACGTACACATATATCTATAAATATATATATGTGTATATACATATATATATATGAGGCACTTTCGATTATAAGACGAAAGTTAATAACACTTCCAAATACTATGATTCAAAACATTAATGCCACAAAGCACGGTTCTGAGCCACCTGCATTCATTGACTTTGCCAAACACTGATACACACTATCAACAAAATTTTTCTGTTTTAAGATTACACCTGAATTATACCATAAACCCCTTTAAGCGACAATGGCAAGTCGTTATAACTCATGTCAGGTCAAGGCTTTGTCTCTTGTGTGTGAGGTACCTACATATGTAGAACATTTAGAAGACTCTCATATCAAGAATTAAATCGAGTCGGCAGCATCAGAGGCGGAGGCAGGCAGCTGAATTTGGTGGGTAGTTGTATAACTAACAGGCGGTAGACTACTCCTCTGCACAAGAGGCCCTTTTCCTCTTTTTTGCCTGCATACAGTAGTGCAATTACTGTTGTGTTCCGGTACAAAAGGTAAAGAGAGCCAGTATTATTACCGGCTAAGACAACGCATCTGTAACCTTCTTCGAATGAAGTTGTTTGCAGGGGTCCATGGGGTGCATTATCCACTTAAACTCGGGTGGACTGTAGGCTCATTATGCAACCCAATCCGAAATAAATGCATCTCTCAATGAACTATGTGTTTTTGTGCAATGGCCGTGAGTTGCTGTAGAAACGATCGGTTCGAGATCGAGTATTACATACTAAGGCGCGTACATGTTTGAATCTGTGACTGATCGCATTTGCTGATGACAACAGACCTGCTTCTTTCCTCGCTGCAGGGTGAAGTAAAATCATTCAGCGAGGAAATACAGTGAGCGTAATATACCACAAGGTACAAAGATGATTAAAATACATTTACAATAATAACAGGCTATTAATGAAATAAACTACGTGACATTACATTACATACAGTAATAGCCACGACTCAAGTACGTGAACCTACGCGAGTCGCAGTTACGAAACCCATCTCCGTTGCGGCGGGGATTTCTCCTATTATTTATGACTCAAGAAACTAAGCTTCATTTTTTATAAAACACGTAAATTTGGCGGTCCGTCTGTAGGGCCGTTATAAATCAGGGTGTATTCGGCGGATTAGAGCAAGAGTAATGACTCGAGTCCACCTGGTGAGGGACTGCTATTAGTTACCTATTTGTTCGAGCGTCCACAGAAAGTGCTTTTGGGTCTTATGTGTGGCGTGTTATGGGACCTAGCACAGTCTTAGTCTTTTATATTTTGAATGTCATCACGCCTAGGTTATTATTCGAGAACAATATATTTACTTTTTAGTATATAAATAATTAGTTGCACGAACAATATAATAACAATTGTAATAAAAAAACAGAACTTTAATAGTTATTAAAATTGTTTATAAAAATATTTCTGAATATTAGACGTATTAAGGACAGAAGTTGCCGTTTTAATGGAGTGACAATTTCGAAATAAAATAAAACCTTCGTGATCCTAGATTCGTGATTACACCTTCTTAACTCAAAAAATATAACATTGTTAATACTTTTGAACTTTATATGGATAGACTATTATTTTTACCTTCAGAAATTGAGTTGAAAGTGGAGACTTTAAAAATAGAGTAATTTTCCTATACGAGTTCCTAATTGGTTCTTAAGTAGCAAAGACAGCTCGCAATAACAATACTGCGTTAAGGGAAGATACAACTAACGAACGCACATTGCGTTTTTAGTTTAATCGCTAAAGTTGTGGAAACTTCAACTCACGAGGAAGACCAGACACTAAGGTATATAAGGATGAATTAAAAGTAATGGTGGAAGCCGACCCTTATCAAACAACTAAGGAATGGTTTATCGTAAGTTTACCCGCGATATTAACTCATTTGCACAAAATTGGTAAAATAGGAAAATTCAAGAAATGGATGCCTGGGTTCATGAATTAATATAATACGATAATTGGAAGCGAAAAACGCAATGGCTGCACCCAGAGTCAAATACCGGAACAATATCCTTTAGCCGATGTCACCCATAGAAATGTTCTGGTAACAGTTTGGCGATCACTTCGTGGTATAATTCACTATACCTTTTTAGATTCGGCGTATCAATAGCAGCAGATGTCTATTGTGAATAACTTCAGACAATTATTGCGAAATTCTCAAAAGAAGCAACCCAGACTCGTCAATCGATCTTCGATTATTGCTCACACTGCATGTACACCGTTTTAACATTACAAGACCTGCAGTTAGAAATCATACGTCGTACTTCGTACTCGCCAGACCTAGTCCCCATCGATTACCATTTTTCCGCAATAAGAACCATTTCCTGCAAGAAAAAGAAATGTTGTTCTCTGGAAGCGGTACAAAATGCCTTCAAGGATTTTCTAGAGTCTAGATCTTCAGAGTTTTATTGCAAAGGCACCAATGGTCTTCCCTTGAGTTGGTTAAAATGTATAGATAATGAGGGAAAATACTTCGATTAAATAAATATATTTATTCTTAGAAAAAAAAGTGTGCATGCATTTTTTAATCCCTTATATTAGAAACTTATCGAAGAATGTTATTATTTTGACTACATACTATACAAAACTATTTTTTACCGTAGTTTAATAGTTTCACACTATTAAAGATAAACATAGTAAATAATAATAAAAAAGAAACGGATTGGGAATGGTTTCTAACCAAAACAAATGTAATACATTGAAGTTAAATAACTTTAGTAGGTAACAAAATCCGGTCAAAAATTAAGTCTGTTTTAGATAGTCTTTTATGTAGAAATTAAGGCTCCCATGAAAGGCTTATAATTAACGATCTAATTAGAAACGTGAGACTGCTTACTTTATTAGGTGGCTCGGAGTTTCGTGACGCCACGATGTTCCTGATATCGGATTTTGGTCTAGTTTAATTAGGTATTTTCATGTTACAGCCATTTATTTAAGATTTTTATTCTTTGAGGAAAACGAGGCAACGAGGAGAAGATTAATACGTTATTTTTTGGATATTTATGATAAATATGTAAAAAATTCGCTAGCACTTGAAATAAAAAACCAACAGACAAATATTTTCACAACTTTTTTATGGTGTAATGAGTATAAGGGGGATTTTATCAGTTTCTATGCTGTGGTAGTGTAGGGCTGGCGGTCAGTGCGCTTGCTTTAACTTATATAGTACGGGAGTAAACAAGGTTCGATTATAACCGATCTCTGTTACGATTACCACCAGAATTATGCAATAGAGCCACCAAAACTAAGGTTAAATCCCGTTTTCTATAATTCTAATAGAGTACGGACGGTTTTGCTTGTAGTAAAAGAAGTTGCTAGTGCAGAATTGTTTTTAAATAATCTCAAGTGAGTGAAACCGCTGATACACCGTTTTTTGCTCTATAAAAATGTCTATTACTTAGCCTAAAACGTTTGGAATTCTTCAAGTGCGCCGAACCAAATATGGATTTCCGTGCACTGTCGAATACAAGGCAGTATGGGAAAACACAGCGTACTTTGCATCGCCACCACGTACATTCACAGCACACTCTCCTCACCCACTTAATTTGACGCGTGTCTCGCTTCACAAGGAGGCATCTCGGAGACGAGTTGATTACGCTACCTCGACAACTACGAAAGGAAACGTGAAGTACGTAATAAAAAGCCATTTGAATTTCTAAGCCATGAAATGTTTTAAAATACGATACGAAATCAGTTTTATTTACCTTTAAAAAAAATATTGATTTGAAAACTAAATTCAATTTAGTATCAAAACTCCATCGCACATTCCTCATTGGCGATGCCTAGTGCCAGCATATTACAAATAAAATGAACATAGATTATGACCGCGATAGCCATGTGGTTAGGTAATCTGCATGTGAATCAGGAGCCTCGAGCTGGATTTCTTAAGTAGAAGGCTCGTTGCAATAACTTTTTCGAACCCTTTGAACGATTTGTATTGATGGCCTGGACACGAAGACGGCGAAAGACTTACATTTGTCACGTTGTCTTAAATATGCTCTGGTGAAAAGTGGGTTGATTTTTGATTGGGTGGAGGAAAATGCTAAAATATAAGTCTTGTCTAAAAGTCTAAGTCCCCTGATCAACTTCGTTATAACCATAACCAATAGGTTATATGACTATATATGGCTATGAGAGCTTATTATCCTCGTATACATTTAAACATAGATTGCTGCTTAGACTACCACAGACTACGGCACTGATATGCTGCGGATGTCATCGGATTTACAGAAGGAGCCTACGCATACCTCGCTCCACGGCTTGTTAAGTGAAGCTGTAATGGGCCAAGTCTCAGTTCCGTATGTAAAGTAACACAAACTGGTTGTAGACTCTTGCCTAAATATTTTGAGATATACTGGAAAGAACATCTTAAATATACAACATAAAAATACCTTAATCTCGCGTAATTCTACCAGTGATTTGTAACAAATATGTATTATAATGTTGCTAGGCTGAATAAAGATCGTATCTTTATGCATTCCAAATATGGTTGAAACTTGGTTGTAGTTAAGATGACAAATATGAGAAATGAAACTTATTATGGGTCATACCTGGGCAATTATGGGCAGTCAATCCCAAACTAGGATTCCATGTCTTCGTAGCAGGAAGGTGATATGATAGATATACATACACCTACAAAGATAAATTATCATATTTACATATAAAAATAAAAGCTTCTGTGACTCTGTTACAGATTATATTCATCATGTAAATGTTTTCCCCTAGCAGGATTCGAGCCCCTTACCCTGAGCTTCGAGGCAGGGTCATACACCAATAAGCCGTACAGAACCCTACAAATTAAAAAAATACATCGTAGCGGAAAACGTCTCAGCAAGCCGATCACTACTGACTAGATTGCAGATCCTTGGTGTGGTATTAGAATCGACATTTAGTATGCGTACAGAAATTTTACTCGAAATTATCTATCTACCTTTTATACCAACTGGGATTTATGTACAACGCATACCATATAGATATTTTTTGAGTTACTAACATTAAGCTTAACTCAACTCCAACTGCATATAAGACCACATTTCCCTCGACTTGGGTATTGCCAATCTCTGACAACGATTTATTTTTGGCCTATAGAGGCCATGTGTGGAGTACCAGAGGTCACTTATTACATGAGAGTTGTATTATACCATTAGTTGAGTGCCACAAGGTTTTGTCTGGTAAGAGTATCACCCTTAGACGACTTTTACGACACGTACTAGACAAAGTTAGGGTCAGTATGTCACGTAAATCGTTACCACACAATCACTTATTCCTATTGTCACACTTCTGATCAACGACCTGCTTATTCTTGGAATTATAAGGTCGGGTTGTGAGCTACCATGGTACACTTAGTAAATTAAAGACCTGAAAATATTACAGTGCTGGAAATAGGCCCCTTCTGTATCCAAATCCCACAGATAGTGATAGTAAACAGCATCTCTATTGCGGGGGATCACCTACATGCAATGTATCTACTGGGCTCAGATCAGATGCTTCACAATATATGTAAATAGTTCAAGGAGTAGACGAAACAACTATAAATCCTGGCTGTATCAAGTACAACTTGCGCTGTGGCTCGCGAATCGTGCGCAAACACAACCGATAAGATATACGCCGCGCGTGTCTGGTGTCCCGCAGGGAACGCTAATTAAGTCTTCAGATTCCCAACACATGCTATACTTCATTTATCAATAACGGAATGCTATTTGTAGCGCTTCTATCGTTTTGAACAACGGTTATATTGAAAGTGACTAAACTGATCTATTAAACGATTATTAAATATTTAAACTGAGCTAAGATTTATTATGCAAATTTTTAATCAATAGATTTAGGTAAATCGTTTAAGTAAGCTAATAAGTATGGATATAGTATTCAAAGAATTTTATGAATTATGCTATTTTATTTTAAATTAGTGATAGTGTATACTTCATGTAGTTACCAGTAGGTACTTAATGTAATAGTATTGTGAAATTCAGAAAAATAAGAGATATAATATTAATGAGCTCACTGTTACTAAATTTTTTTCATTTGTAAGATATTTATTTTCAGTATCATAACGTAAGAATTACCTATTGACAGGTCATTCAAAAGCTTCATCATTATTATGAATTTCGTCTAACTCCCTTCCTTTGTTTGTTGCATGTCAAACGCTTTTCAAGAGTTGTTATCTGGCTTTTGGATACAGTCCAGATAAATATAAAAGTACAACAGAATTACCTTTTTGGTTTACGAATGAAACAAAAGTTTAAAAAAACATTGTTTATAATAACAATAAAGAGCGCACCGCAGTCGTATCGCGAGTAGACAAAGCTTTGTGACCAACTGTCATAAATGCATGATTTACGCAATTACCTCTTAAGGGTGGCAATAAATTACCGTTCACTTCACTACAGCAATTACAATATATATCTATATGCGGCTGGGCAAATGTATTTCAAACGATTTTGATTCTTACGTTAACAAGATATACAGATAATTCTATTTTTATTGTCTACAAATTGAAATGCTAATTTTACGTGCAATGTGGGTTCTGATTATTCACAGATATTGAGTCAAGTTATACCACCCGCTAACTTGAGGTGACGCTAAAATTTCATGTAAAAATCTTATTCAATTTTTTTTGTCTAAATTTACATTTATGAGCAACAGGTATAAGACGAAGGATTTAAAAGAAATATTGTACAATTTTGTATCCGATACTGGGAATTTAAATAGTATCCTTAGTATGAGTTTTTAACTATTACTGGAGAGTTTGCGTGTACTGACAATTACTATGAAAACGAAAAAGCGCTCCTACCGGATACTTTGGGAAACTATTTATATTCACAAAACTTATCAGTAAACGTAAATGTGGTTATAATTATGAACTCACGGTCAGGGTAAAGGTTCTTAATAATAATTTTAATAAGTGATTTATATTTAATTCCCTGAGATATATGCCTTTCCCAGTCTATAAACCTACCTATTTATTTAGGGACATATATATTTATATTTATTAAATGACCTAATAATCAGTACCAGGTGCATTAATAATGACAAAGTGGCCTACTGGATTGTGGGTCTTGTATTAGAATATAATTGAATAATAACTATCGGTATGACTCAGACGCTACACCGAAACCTAATTTTGACTTTGTTGTTTTTTTAGTTTTGTGTTTTTTTTTTTTTTCTGTGGGTTATGATAAGGATTAAATGTAGTAATGTCATTATTTTTGTTTAGAAAATTACATTAATATTCAAATATTTCTTTCATAGAGTTAAGTAAACGTTTTTTGGACCTTTTGGTTCCTGCACTCGGTGTACATAAAGTTTTTTGTTTTGTTTTATGTACACCGAGTGCAGAATCACGCTCTCACATAATACCACCGTGACTGGAACCGGAAACCTCTACCTCTCATTATTAATCACCAGAAAGGCAGTAGCTATGTATTGGTACTTTACACCCAATACAGTGTCCTGCCAATATTTATATGGAAATCGGTCAGGAGTTCGTTATCATCTTAATATCATTATCGTATAATATGCTATTACGTTGTTAATATGTAAAGCCTATAAAGGTATAAGGTTAAACCGTTGTGTGTCCATAGTATCTTGATTCACATGAAGTAGGAATGACTACCATTGTAAATGATCTTTTAGGTTAGGAATAATAAGATTGTATCAAATTATCAGATACGCAAACAACAGAATTTCATACCACCCACTCTATCTTTAATAATTCTACACAAGTCCTAGCTACATATTTTAACAGTATTCCACTGCAGACAAATTCTCTAAATTCTTATGTGTGTTTGTATGATGTACGTACTTAGATGCAAAGTTTGCCGTAATGAATTATAAACCTACTACATCCGCTGCTAGAAATACATGTATATCGTAAATGCTGTTAGATTTCAAATGTGCCGGTCAGTCTACAAACAATGCTATGGTGACGTCATGATAGGCGCCAGAATCGAACCCGGCGAATTAATTAGCAGTCGCATTGTATCCTAGCAGTACGTGACCGATCAAGTGTCAATGGCGATCGGCTGGATAGATCGCTGCCTACCGCAGACTAGTTCAGTGTTTTACGATATCGATCTGGCATCAGCATAATCTGTTCTTGATTAATAAGCCATTGAGCTTAAGTGTTTTTTGTTCAGATTTAAAATAAATCAACAAATATTTTGCAGTTTGGTCGAAATTTGATAACGTTATACTTTTAAATAAATTTTAAAATTTCTGTAAGCACAAATATTTTGAGACATGCTGCATCATAGATTAAGTTTCATTTCATGTCGATAGTTTAAGTATTTTACCAATAGGATTGTGATCTATGACTGATTTTAAGCTGTGAAGAGGTCATAAGCACTTTTGGTTCAATGATGATAAAGAAAATGTAAGGAAAAAAATTGTATTAAGGGCACCTAAGAAGGTTAATTGAGTTGGCTTGACCGAAAGAGGATCTCTCTTTCACTTTAAGGTGGAGTAGCAGAAATACGCGATTTTTAAGGCGTAAAATGAACCGGAAGAGAAAATGGGTCTTCTTAATTTTTCATCAACGATGGATGTGTATATGTGCAGACATTCTATTTACTATATTGTAGTTCATAGACAATGTGACCACGTGGCACATTTGTAGCGAACCTAACTTTTGGTTCTTAGTTCTTTTATTAGTGTAACACGCAAATTATTGTTCCTCGGGTCTGCTTGTGTTGTGATATACGTATATGTTTCTATGACCCTGTATCTGACCCTTCCTCCGATCTTATCGTGTTAAGCATTCCATTGAGTGCGGAAAGGTAAAGACGATTGAGTGCCTCTGTAGTTGCGTGTAGCGTACACTTGCGGTACTAAAATATATACTGCGCAGATGAAAACTCCGGATAGTATTCGGAAGTTGTCACCATGGTTGTTTGATTTGGAGGAATCTATCGTCAGGAGATAGTAGGAGATATAGAGAATTCCTCTTTACTCAAAATAAAAGGTATACTTACTCGAAATAAATCTAAAGTAAATCGACACTAGAATCACTGCTATAGTAATAGTATCATACCAAATGACGTGACTCATCGACAACTTGGTATTCAGCTAAAACGATTGCAACCAAAAAACCTCTTTGTATGCTGCGTTCGCTGGCGGGAAGAGCGATGATTGACAATACATTAGGAAGGTACGGGCCCCGGCAATTGCTCATGCTGGTCGCCTTGACATGTCATGTTGGAACATTCGTCTGAAGAATAATGATCGTCGTGCTGACGATTAAAACGTCAAACATTATAGTTGTTAATACTTGTTGATACCTATGCAACTTTCAAGAGCTTCATTGATTGATGGTGGTAATGTTTGAAATAATGAGCAGAATAACGATTCTGGAAAATATGTTTTTTTTTCGTATCTCATATAAAACGTATGAGCACCGCTGCTATTTTGGAATGTAAGAACCTCTCTAGGTCGACCGCAGCACGCCTGTTGATAGAGATTCCCATCTCGCCTCGTTATTAGTAAATGAGTCTATGGTTCATTCAATCACCATAAAAAGCACATTATGCATGTACTCTTTGAAATTGCAACTTGAAATTGGCTAGTAAGTGTGGTGTATGCAGGTAGGTACATCTCTGCACGTGGCAGAATGTATTAAAATAGATTTCGAATTATTTTTATAAAACACAATGAAATAAATCGTTGCTTCATCATCTGATTTAGAGGTAAAACTTAGCAAAAAATAAATAAAAGCGGTGCCAACGGTCGGTAGGAAGTTCAGTTTTTAAAGATTCCATTACCATTTTACTTCAATTAAAGACTACTATAAGCACCGTTTTCTCCAAATGCCAACCACACCTAAATGCATGGTGCCTCCAGTTATTTCGGCGGCTGATAGGTGGAATAAAAGAATCTCTCCACCTTAATGTTGAAATCTTGAAATTTAAAAAAAAATGCAAATTCCCAAACCTGACGCCTGTAATCACTTACGGGGTAGATTATCCCGTGTCAATTCACAAAACTTTTACCTTTTTCCACCACAAATAAAACAGAAAAAAAAGTGCCAATAGAACCACATGCACAGCATAGGTGTTTGCCGTCAATTGACTTCTGAAGCCATGGTCACTTCTATGATACAATTATTTTATGGTTTAAATTAACATAAGTTTATATAATAAATGTAATTGGTTCGGTTTTATATTGAATTATCCTAATCTTTTATTTATTCGATCTTGTTACTTCTACCTTCCTGAGTAGGTTGTTATAGCTTTTAATTATTCGAAGAGGTCTTATGAAATGTTAAAACAATCTATTGCAAACATCGTTAAATTAAGGTTAACAGTACCTCATCATGAAATATGTTTTGTTTTATGGTTTCACGGAATACTACTCAATTAGTGCTTCTTATATCAGAATAAAAAGCCTGACCTTCTAATTATCGATAATTAATCGTATCTACCTATAATACATAATTATTGAATGATTTGATGACATTTTGTTGTACAAATATGAAAAGAAATAATTGTATATTTGCTGTTTAGATATCTCATTGAACATCTATGGTTGCCAATAAATTAGAATAATTATCTCATTTGTGAAGGCTAATTTCACGGTGGTCTCCTTATTATTACGAAAGTAATTTTTAATTTCCATATTAGTTAACGTTGTATAAATTATCTTGACTAATTAATACGCTATAATCAGCTTCTTTTTTAATTAGTAATGTGGCTAATTCTGGTTATCCAACTGAAATGAGTTCTGATAAATTAAAATGCCAGGGACATAAAAATTTATGCCTGAAAAACTAATTTTACGAGTACGTAGAACTGTTCAATGTATGTAACGATTGTATTTACATAAGAGGATTATTTAGATCGCATCGCCTACGCATAAATAAGTATGAAGATGTAATCCACAGCGGAACGTAGGCAGGCTTCGCTCAATAAGATAATCTGTTATAATGTCCAAGTTTACTTTTGCACTATCGGTGTACCGAAGACCGCACGTGGATACTTCGTGAGAGAAATGTAGACAAACAGCGTGCACCTTTACGCACTTAGCCGCTGCATTCGTGTGTGGCGTTGCGGTGCACCGCCTCGCGGCACGCTGCAAGTGCGAAATGAGACTAACCTCGGCAGGTGAGTTGGCTATCGTACCAGATATCGCACACCATAGACTGTGCTGCTGACCAGTTTGTATGACTTATCGCCGATTTGTTTGGAATTAATGTTCCTCAATCTGTCCATTCTTACACCATCACATCTAAAAAATCTACGAGTTAATATAGTTATAAATTATTAACGATCTATTAATAAACGATTTTTTTTTGTGATTGTTGTTTCAATTTATTTCTTTTGTGTATGTATATGTACATAAATATAATTATATAAATTGAGAGAGATGGGACTTTAATAATATAATTATTTTGAAAACTTATTTAGGCATAGATATTCTAGATACGATTTCGGGTCGGTAGCCAAGCCACAACGATATGCCTATCTTATGTGGTTATGATGTCCTTGTAACACAGCGGCCGGGTATACACAGTACGCACGCAACCCCCGAAGATACAAATTCGTTTTTTAAATTTTAAGTAATGATTGAGATGATGATAAGTTCTATGCATAGAACATGGTAAATGTTCTATGCATAGACGAACCAATCGTAAACACGATTGGTTCCTGATGAGAAAGTCCTAAATGTCTGAGATCTAAAGAATATTTCTCTTCTTCTTGCACAGTCTGTAAACAGTTCACTGGTTGACACATGTCTCTCAAATAGAGAGGAATTGCTATAAACTTACTTACTGGCATACATTTTCTTACGTTGACACCACACGACTAGTGAAAAATAAAAATAATAGGAAGTCCGCTGCCACGCACAGGAGTACAGTTTTGTGTCTACATTTTCCAATATTTTTAACTTAAAATTTAAACTTAATTTAAGTCTATAAGAAGATTGTCATGACGTAAGTGTCATTGGTTTGAAACTATGTTTACGTACTTAGTTAATGTGCATTGTTAATTACTTACGAGTATATTAAGCTCGTTAGGATCTATATTCACGCATTTCTATTACTATATTAATATTAATGTATTTCTATTACTACTATAATATAACATCCAAAACTATGTAATAAACAACACGACATTCGCTATTATACGCCAACACAACATAAGCCTTAATTAAATAAAATTGAAATGAAAATGCCAAATGGATTTTACGTGCTTTCATTAACGCTTCGTTAAGTATTATTTTCAAACATTTATTACGGTGTGTTATGCATGGGATCGTAACTCATGTTTTGTTTATAAACTGCTTTAAAATATTCTCTACTGTGTTATAAACACCTGTTAATCAACATCTGATTTTTTGTGAACTATTTTTTGAGTAATATTTAATTTTTTTGTGAAATCACTTGCGTATAACCTATTTATCAATGCTACCTTTACAAGTTGCCGATAATGAGCCTTACATAAAAATAAAAAATTACCTCATTCGCTCTTTCGTCATAATTATCTAAAAAAAAAACTATTCCGCCATTACAGCGTTACCTTAATCACTTTTTTTTTGGTAGCGGTCTTGGCTGTTATTCTCACGACTAATTCGACTAATTGAAATGCGAAAATTTTATTTAATTTCTGCAAATATGCAAATCCGAAATTGTCTTTCCCAACCAGTAACGAAAAGCAGTGTTTAAAGTAAACAATATCTGATACTGTGATCGCCAATCTGTCTTGCAATTGAAGCGATCCCTTATTTGTAGATCGCTGTCTTGCTTTTGAGTACTTGTAGGAGATATTAAAATAAAAATGATCATTGCGCTTGAAATCTCAATTATCTGCCTAGCTCTGGATGAAAGGAGTGATTACAGGCCTTTCACCCAGAGGTAGTATAGGCAGAGATAATAGCAAAATAGAATGACAATAAATAATGATTGGAGCATTATTTTTATTTCAGCTATTAAATACAACCGTGATATTATTGTCTACATTTTTTTACTCTAGTCCATCGTCCTACAATGTTGCCGACAATATTCTAGCAACATTCGTTAGTTAGTCGACTGCGTTATTTTACGCGAAAAATACAGCAATGCGGTACGTTTTAGAGAAAAAAAGGCGAAGAGATGAGAATAAACAGACGACTGGGAACGGGAGCCGGCGCTCGAATTTTGAATACAAATGTAAATTAGTATCTCCACTAATTACCTTACCAGACACGTTCAGGGCCATGCGTCTTGCAGGCTTACTGAGGAGTACAATTTTTTACTGGGAGGCGGAGGATCGAGGCCATTTTTCTCATTAGCTGCAAATCAAAGTGTAATTTGTGCGAAGTCGGTGTATGTGTTCATTTAGGACAGAAGTAAGCTTTTCTGTGCGAGTAATTTCGAAATCTCTCTTTTTGTAAATGTTTTTATAATAACATAACAAGCATAGACCAATACGAAAACATCACTGCACACAGTTAATTATCATCACTGCACATAGGACTATCCCAAATTAAGAGGATCTGACATCATCGCCACGCTCGACAACCGGCTGGTGGTAAAATTTCGTATGAATACGCTGAACCTCACAGAGTAGTAATAATAATTATTATTAATTATAATATTGTAACTATTTTCTGTAATTAGTTAATGATGCATAATTAGTTGTAGGGTACTGAAAGGATTACTTGTTTTATTATGTTATAGGTAATGTTAGTACATTTTGTCTAATCGTTGCTATGTTGCTATACTTAATTAAAATAAGTATGTTTGTCGACCCAACTCAACCCTCAAGCAACGTTTTATACGTTCCACTTACATTTTTAACGCGCTGTTTATTGTCATCTGGTGCTCCCTTCCGTTCATTATTTTCGTTGTCATGTCTATGTTGCTTATTCGTTTTTAATACTTCAATTCCTGTAATTTTTTAATGTCCTTAGCAGACCAAGAGTAACCGACGTAACATGAAGGATTAGCAAGCTGTAGTGTCAGTGGCCCGGTCACATATAGAACTACAACGCAACCTACTCGTAGTATAGGTGAACGCAGTGATGGACGACTTCCAACAAAATGGAGGGACGCGGGATGAAGGTCAATGTTTGCGGGTGGCTCGTGACCGTGCTTCATAACGATCTTTAAGGGAGGCCAATATTCAGGAGTGCACTCGTGGTAGACATGTATTTAATTTCATTCAATTAAATCTCTTGAGACCGCTGCTATGACAATATGCTGAGTTTTTCCAGAAAATTTTAATCATATTACACTTTAGCATGCATATTGCGCGTATTTATTAGTGGTGCAGCAATCGGCGGAAATATTTATTTGGGGGATGACCTTTCAACCCTGCAATTGAATTTCTACTTACTTCGTGCATGCAATATTGTCTAAGTTTTTTTTTATGGGCAAGGAGGCAAACTACTCGTTTGCGGCTCACCTGATGGTAAGTGATTACCGTCGCTCACGTGCATCTGCAACCTTTGAGGATATTTGGGGGATGGAAGGGATGATGGGGAAGGTGAGATGGGGGAGGGGAGATTAGGTCTCTGGTTACCTCACTCACCAAACCAAAGGCAGAAGCCCAAGATGCCCCTACTTAACGCGAGGCCGTGGTACTAGCCCGTGTGAGCCGGCCCAGTCGAGCAACACTAAAACCAGCCGCTTGGCTCTACCAAGTACAAAATATACCTGTCAATGTACGAACCGTATTTCAATTTGTGGTTAATTCCCGTGATAAAAGTATAGTTTTATTAACTGTGACTGATCCTATATTAATGTCAATTAGTTATCACATTGACTGTCATGTGTCTGATATCCAAGATACATCTAAAACAACAAAAATTTATAGAAAAAATAATACTAATTTAAGCAACCTTTTTTGTAACGAAATGATCTTTTATTTTTTAACGTTCGCAATTTGCATGTCCCGCTCCAGAGATGATGTACTCTAAAATTATGCTCTAAAAACTTATTTATAAGGTCCGCACTGTACATGCGGCTAATTAAGTGAAATTGTATCATTTTAAATTTGAGAATTCTCTTTTGTTAATGAGCTTATTGCTGTGAACTAGATACGAATAACGGTCGGTATAATTTAATAGCTGTGAAGAAAAACAGACGTTGAAATATTCTCTGAACGAATACAAAATTAGATTTTGATAAATAGTCTTTATTTTAAAAAAATACAGCTTTAGAATTAAGCAACACCGACCGATATACTCGTCATAAATACAAACGATTGGTGTAAATTGATTGCTCTTGTGAAGTAAATTCATTTAAAAGGAGTTTTTATTCTTTTGTATTATATCGTAATGAAAATATAAATGAAACAATAAATCATAAATGTAATAAATAAATCCAGTTGAGGTTTCGAATAATACTAACAAAGCGCATTGTCCCCTTTGTCCTAAATATAAGAGACAATTACAAACGGCATCGCTGGGGTTTCGGCGTATAAATCTCGTTACGTATTTCATATTTATACGCAAATGTTATATTTTTACTCAGAGAGACCAGTGACCAATATAATAACTAATTTTAAATCTGATCAGCCTGTTTTTTATATTTATTTTATTGTTAATGACAATCCTAGCTTAGCTATTACCTTTTGTCGATTATATCTATACTAATATATGTCTGTATGTTGAATATATTTCCAAAATGTTTATTATATACTGTTGATACAAAAGCCGAAATCAAAATTTTTAGAAAAGTTGTCTTTCTTTCTGACCACGCATCATGCAAAAACCTATGGATAGATCTCTATGGGACTTTCGAGCAACATCTAGGTTATTTATATAACCACTATAGGAGTTAGGCAATGAGTGTAATTTCTTGATATCTACTAACGTTTTCTGCGCTATAATTTAGATAGAGCTTTCAACACCGTATTACTAATCCAGCCGATATAGATAATTACACACGGATTACATCACAGTAAGCAGTTACGCTGGTCACTGAGATACTTGTCGTTAAATTAACGTAACGGTTTTTGTATCGGACTTTTAACGTCCGAGTTCACAAATTAATCAAATTCTTGGTATGTTTTCCTCCATCGCCGAGCACGTGGTAAATTCAGTTTACCGTGGTGCCGGTAGCGGGATTGATCCCAGGTCCCAGTCGCGTTCTGTAAAATGAAAGTAAAGCGCCTTGAGCACCAGGCTATTACTACTACTACGATTCAATCACGAATAGAATTCAATCTCATTAACATAGAAAAGGAAAAAAAATAACAATTAAAACTAATTGAAGAAATTTGTCACGTAATTGTAGAGACGACCTCAGGCACAACTGAAAAAAAAATTGCTTGCGAAACTTTCCACGATGCGTAGCGGCTCGAATTAGCTGACTTGAAAATTAATCATGTCCATATACAGGATGCATTATAAGTATTTGAGTAGAGTAAATTAGTACGTTATAGAATGATGTGTATAATTTATATACACTTATATACTTTTATGTATGATAATAAGTAGTCTGTAGATTGGATTTTTGTCTTTTATTTAATTTAACGCAAACAATTCAAAAATATTATTTATATTTAGTGCAAGTAGTGTTATTTTAAAGAATTTTACGTAATATTTAAAGCCTATCAACGTGTGTATACCTTAAGTCTTGAACTACTAAAACTGAAACTAAAAAACTGGTGTGATAAGCGAATACCATTTAATTTTATGCTAAAATACACAATAACTTTCTTTATTACTTTATCTGATGATGTACCAGGCCGAGTTATTCATGGATACCTTCTGATTATATTTTGCGTAGATCGGACCAAAATTAGTTATTGGAAGCTGAGGGTAGCCTGGGTTGGCTATGGTATCGGTACGTCTAGCCCTTTAGTCCAACCGTGACTGCGGTTGCTGTTGGTCACACGAAGCGTCGGGGACGTGAAAGTAAGAATTGGGAGCGCTGGGGCCCGTAGATGGTTTCATTTCAAATATTAAAAAGTGTTAGGAAATAAGGTTGATTTAACTGTAATAATTACCTACACATAAGTCTCTTTTATTAATTATCGTTAACTTATGGTTAGATCTTTTATAATCTGCGTAATGTGTGCTCTGTTCAGCTTCCGTTATGCCAATGTTAAGGTTTTTTGGCTGAAAATCATCGCTGCGTAAGATTATTTTTACACAGCAATTGCTGAGCCAACCCCTTTTCGATATTATTTTTTAATGATATTGATTTGTTTATTTTATATTTATGTACTTGTGCTGAATAACTGTTTTTTCTAATATATTCTATTCTATTCTATCTTCTGAAGATGTACAAGAGAGTGTAAATAGTATCCTACCTTGCCTTTTGTGCAAGTTTAGATGTCAGTACTGGGAGGACCACTCGTGTGACTCGGTCGCGTTTGATGGCATATGGCTCCTCCATAATCCTACGTGAATCATTATTCACCATCGTTTGTGTTTCGCCATCCTTATTCCTTTCCTCGGAGCTGGAGTGAAGGTGGCACGCGCACACGGGGATTAATGACAATGGCGGATGTCTTGCTATAATTAACGGCCATCCGCCATTTATCAAGCCATTCTGGCAGTTGGTGCAGCAATCGCTGCATCTTCCGTGCAGCGACATCTGTCTGTCGAGACAACGTGAAATACGCGATGTTGTAGGCATAGAATGAGCGCAGGATATCATCTTCTCATTGTTGGACACCACCCTCAAGCGTAGGGTAGTCGTTCGTGTAGACTGCGCTCATATGTGGAGAGAGACAGCTCATACAGACAGAACATAAGTTCGGAAGCAAGATAAGATGCATTGTAAAAATATACAGGTCTATCACTGTACGTCTTCACCAGAAAAAAATATTGTATTTCACAAATAATAGCTCCAATTGGTAATCGAACTCCACAATCTACTTAAAACATGGTTGTCAGTGGGTTTTACAAAATGTAGCTTGCGTGTTGCACGTATACACAGAATAAAAACAATATTTCATAAGTCCATGAGCCTTTAAGGGACTCAATCTTTCTGTATATCTATTATGAGCTAGTTGTATTTAACAAGGTGAATAAATTAAAGTTTTTGTATCAGCCTGTATATTCAAAAACATGACAATTATCTAAACTGCGACAATTTAATCCGAGTCAAGTTGACTGGGGCGCAATGTTCTATAAATTATTATGTACTAAGAATCTTAATAAAGCGGCTCTACCTTTTGAAATAAATGACGAAACAAAAATAAGGACTGCATACTAAATGTTCGCTGAAGCGCACAATACGATATAAATGTAGTTACTTTGTCATTTTCTAGTACCAAAAAGGCAAGAGAAGTAATTTTTCAACTTTAATCGTTATACTTTAGTAATCTGGTGATTTTATTATGATGCCTAAATGGACTTGATTATATGTTCGATTACATAAACGGCAAATAAACGTAAAGAAACTAAAAAAAAAGTCGAATGTTATAATTTATAGCTATTAAGCAAAAAATAGTTGCCTGTCAAATCCATCTTCTATCGTCGCTACCAACTTCTTGGGTTGTACCTGGTTGTTGACCTGTTCCACAATTTGTTTCCTTCATCAAGTTCGGTATACTTGTCCTCACTCCTCCTTTGGTTTTGATTAGTATATATATAGTGCATAACTGCTGGATTTGTCACTTTTCTTGTGGCGATTATTTGACATAATTTCTGCAATTTAAGCATAGATGTCACATTCGTATCCGATGCAGTGACTTGCTGAATATGATATCATTGTCTTCACTTCGGGAACAGTGAATGGCATCCGCTGGCCTTCATGGACCGAAGATTTAATATTAAAGAAGAAGAATTTCTTTAAAAAAACATTGAGTGCAATGCATAAGTTAAAATTTTTATTTCATTGTAGATGATAATAGTGTCTGTATATATTTATCTGTTTTTTATATAATGTATCATATTAAATACATTGTGGAGATACCACAAGAGTTTAAAGTGTATTCCAAAATATTTTTCTCATTGTCTATACGATTACAATTGTTTTATTTATTGTTACTAAGAATCACTGCTGGTTAACCATTTGAGTTATGTTGTATTAGAATTACATTATAGACAGAATGACAAGAATACAATTAATTTACTGCTTTTGTATTTATTTAGATCGGTGAATTAGTAATAGTATAGATTTATAAAACAGATTAAACCTAGAACTGTCGCACCGGATAATCGCATTCTTCCTACATTATCTTTTGATCGAAGACCAAAGTAGCCACGCGCTCGTAACAGATGAGCCGGTCGCAGAATTGACCGCCGTTGTAGTAGATGGTAATATGGCAGATCTGTCACAGATGACCAGGAGAGTACACGTTTTACAGTAGAGATCGTTTAGGCAAATCGTAATATGGTACGCCCTCTTTAATAAGAGTGACGTAACAAGTCGGTTGTCGTTTAGCTTCTAATGTCAACAAAACATTTGATACCTTCTAATGAGATAAAGAATCAATAACCAACTTCTTGTTAAGTCACTTAAAACAATAGTTCTAAAAAAAAATATGTTAACTAGTGTGCATGACATGTTATATCATTGAGTCAAACTGAATCTTTCTTTATTTCCTTAAAACAAGAGCCGATGGATAGAAATACGCTGTAATTCCTACCGTTTTTTCCCCGGTACGTGTGGTCTTACACAAATACGTTCTTGTAATAGCGAAACAAGTTTAGTTTCAAATGACTGAGGTGTAAGTTTACAAGTTGTGGTGAGGCTTAAGGGTCGATGATGGTCGCCCACTCCGTTAGAGACATTAAAGTGTCGTAAACCAACCGCCTTAGTGCCAACAATTTCTAAACTGACTGTTGTGCACTTATTTGCTTTGATCCTAGCTTGTTTTTGTTATTGAATATTTACAAGACTGTATACATATTTTATATATGTAATATTGTATATGTAATATTTTTTATATGTATAAAGATAATTTTATTCATTCGAGAACACCGAAAATTCACGTACCGTTTTTAGTTTAAAAAGGGTGGAACGAAAATTCGAAAGGTACTGTGTCATAGGTGTGCATAAAATTATGCATGTATGTTGCCGTTAAGGCAGGTAAAATAAAGTGAACTTTTTCATGCAAAAATTGCTACGCGGTACGCGGTAACTTCCTCTTTGCCTTTTGCCTTATTGATTAAAAATTAATTGATCAAGTTGAATTTCGTAACTATACAAACACGACAGTTCAAGTTAGGTTTAAACTCATCAATATATCTTCTTTATCAGACTATGTAAGTCCATTGCAGGAAACATGCCTTTAATGAAAAAGCTAGCATATCAATTTTGAAAGATTTGCTTATACTTATTACGCTGCCAATGCATTAGACATGCTGATCCCATCCCTAGTCTGTCGAAAATAGTTGGATGGAGTAGAATACATTTTCTATTATCAGGCGTTCGATTACGGTACTTAGCTATAGAGACGGATATATAGATGTAAAAAACTAAAACTAAAAACATATAAAGATATTAAAAACTAAGTCTTAAACATAACACATTCATAAACATCTTAGAAAAACAATCATATTTAAAATAATGAGAAGTTCGTCGACTAAGGGAAATTCCTGGAAAATCTCGTGCCTATCGACAGACGGTAGAAAAACCATCTGGAAAAATACCAGAGATTTTCCAGATAGACGGACAGGAGGGCTTAGGTTGCCAAAGTTCTGGTACTGCGATTGGCAACCCTATATTGGCCATTACAGGAAATTCTCCCTATGGGTGAGGTCTTTTTCCAGCAGTAGAGCGTACCTACTTCAATAAGACTAAGAAGTAATTTTTAGTTCAAAGGTAATTTAATAATACAGGTATATAGTCTCATGTATAATGGGACTATACTTGCAGCGTTAATAGTATATTACACAAAATATTTCAATCGGGTATACGAATATTTAAGATAATTATAGTGATGATATAGCGTGATCATTACACAATGTTAGACAAAACTTTCAACTGTTTCCTTGCATGGAATTAAAAGATATCGATATTTCATGGAAGATATAATAGCAAATTGCTTAAGAGTAGTAATGTCGTATCAGTGTAACCTAAAATAGAGTTGAAGCAAATATAATCCGAGTTAAAATCCAATAAAAATCCGTCGGCGATGCGAGATGAATGTTACAGGCCACATTCAGCGGAGCTCATGAAAAGAGCGACCAAAAGCGAATATATTCGCGTAGAGAAACGACTGAAATAGATCGCGTGGTGGACATCTCGTTTCTATATGGGTACTAAATACTAGAAGCGATTGGCTGATGCTATATATATATATCGAGTTTAGCGCGTGCAAAGATATTTAATTTAAATATATATGTATGTAGTATGAAAGTATAGACGTGTATAGTTTACAAATATATACAACAACTATATGTACACTACTTCCCGAGGAAGTCGTAAGGCTAAATCCTTAAAAACTCATGGCAATTTCCGGGAGCAAATCCTACAACGTGGCTTGCCGCGTTCCTTCTCCCGGAGAGACGAAAAGTGGGTTGCGGAGATTTGGTTACGTTGTCCTCCTCTATCGAAAGTACTTATCTATTATATAAAATGGAACGGTACAAAAATAATTCAATCTTGCATATATGGTATGCGTACCGCGAGGATTCGTGGGTACCGTGGATCCTGAGTTCGAATCCCAGACGAAGTAAATATTTGTGTAAATAAACAAATTATTGGTTTTCGGATCTGGACACGTGCCTTCGTCCCGTGTCTCTGACACTGCATCTGAACTTTTTTTCGATTTTATAACAAAAGCGGTAAATGGGCAAAGGAAAAAAAAATACGAGTGCGGCACTATAATATCTCCTGCGTAGTTGACAAATGACAATAGTATTCTAAAGTTTTCGCTATGCTCTAATTTCACCAGGAGAACATGATCATGGTATGCTAATATACCTAACAGGATAAGGCATGTAACTACATATGATCATATATATATCCAAATTAAGAAGTATACTTCATATTTTCCTTCATATTTACTAAAAAGAAAATGTAAAGTCTGCAACAAAAGCTACTACAACATAATAAAAAAATCTAGTGCATTGCACAACAGACTATAAACAACACTCGTAATGTTAAAATGCATAGAATGTATCTCCGCTTTTTATCATTAAGGAGATGTACTTCCAGCTAGATTTTGTATCTTTGTCGTCTACAGTATGTGGAAATACCGACAAGAGGATAGAAATATTGCCAGAATACCGGGAGTAAACATGTTTACCGAGTTTGTGGGGCGATTAAAAAATACTGACAAGTAGAACATTATTCATGGAAGAAACACAATTCTACAATACAAAATGTTAATGTAAACTTTGTTAGAAACAGATTACAACATTATTAAATAAATATTTTCGTAATTATTAAAAAGTAACTTTGTTACCATCTCGTTTGCAATGCTAGCATTTGGAAAATCATTATCTGCATGTGGAGGCCCTACTAGTGAACAAACGAGGGTCTGGCGACCAACTGAGAACGGAAAATTAAATCGAATTTTCCAAATCCAAATTTCACAGGCTAGTGATGAGAGCACCATCAATAACAAATTCACCAATGGATAGAGAACAAATTCTCCGAGAAATTAATGCCGGCTGCCTGGCACTTTCTTGCAGAGGTCTATATTCAGCAGTTAGCTTAAATAGCACGACGAACAAGAAGAAACAGTTAAAACTTACTGTTTGTCTGCCTATACACCTTCTTCTTCTTTATATGCCTGTGAATACTTCAATGTTGGACATAGATCTCTCCCATTAAGTGAGGATTTGCAGTACGCATGACCAACAGATTGGCAATCGTAGGAGCAGTCGTAACACACCTTAGACAACGCTGTCGAACACTGTTCTGAGTGTTTTCGATCTGTTATTTTTTTAAATAGTACGCTATCTGTTAAAAATCATGACACTTTCCATCAGTCGACGCGTACGTACGTGACTATGACATGTGTTAACGCGTTAGTTTCTCGTAAACTTCACGTAACGTGTCTCGTTTTTCGATGTCGATCTCCGGTGTGAGCACTACTAAACCTATTTTAATCGTAATTTGTGTAGATATAATCTTTTGTGCGGAAAACATTCGGATATTTAGTCACTGGATTTAAAAAAAGAACTTGCAAGTTCTTTTTTTTTGATTCCTGGCATCATGTACCTCCGAAAATGAAGAGTAATACTTTTCCCAGTAGTGGGCCATTTAAAAAGCAGTTGTTTTACAAAGACACTACATACTAAGTAGTAAGCACAAAGACACCCTTGAAAAACAAATTCAGAAATTCCAGATCCAGCGAGAACTCACTTTCTGGTTAGTAGTCTGGTAGTATTTACTTAAACTTATGGCCATTATATTATTATTATCAGTTCAGATAGTCTTTATGTCATTTATCACATTTCTTTAATCTTTAATATTTATTAAACGTTGGGTGGATATGAACAGTGTCTTCTATATGAAAAATACGAGTGGGGGCACTTAAACCGACAAATGGCAACGTTGCAATTGACAGTGTATTAAACAGCCGCATGCATGCCAGAATGCCAAGTTACGGCGTAAAGGCGGTTATACACTACCCGTTATTTATACTTGAGTACTTGAGTGTTTATCTGCCCAGCGTGTTGAGTATGGGCATAACTTCCAAAAAATGTATGCCGGCTTTTGCTGGTGCTTTCTTGGAGAGACTTATGTTCAACAGTAGGCTAAAATAGGCTAATGAACTATGTACATTAGCTGTACTTGAGTGCTAATGAAAATAGCAAATTTATAATTTAGTACAATAAACGTGTGTATATTTGTACACCAACTACATTGTATTCCTTACCAGCCTGTAATTAGTCCACTGCAGCCTCTCATGTGAGGATGTGTGTATACAATCATGTAGAACCTTGAAAAATATCCGGTGTCTTCATATTCTACAAATTTCTATAACCTGAATGAGCTATAGTTATTTAAAAAAAATACATTTCATTCAGGTACTTTTTAACATTGAAGTATGCGCGTAGTTTTTGCAATTTTAAAGTATAGTTAGTTATGATGTTCCATCTCCTTCTCAAAATGCCAACCGGACCTGCACCATTTTCTTGGAAAATAATTTTGGAGGAAATATGTTGATAGAGAATTTATTTTGCTAACTACATAAGCCAGAGAACTAAATGAACTAACAAACATTTTTTATAATTCTTTGTTAATTTAATGATTTTATTATAAGTTTTAAAGGACATTGTAACATGACATTGAATAAAAAAAATTTAATTTGATTTCGATTTCAGTGACTTTCCAAGAAATTCCAAATTTCTGGTTCTTGAAAGACCACATAAGACAGAGAGAGACACAAGACAATTCCTTAAAGTTATCGAATGTTTTACTTAATATTTAAAAGTAAAAACACACGTTTGTATTCGGTCCTTAACACTATCGGGGGTGTCACGGCGCCTAGCGGGTTGCCAGCTAGCTACAACTTTTTCTTTGATAGACTTCGAATAAATCCGCGCCAAGACCGGCAATGCAGACGCCAGCGGACGTGCCCGTCGAATTTAGAATATTGATACCGTTGCGCTTTGAAACTACCGGGAAGGTTACTTTATTTATTTTCTTACATTGAAACCTTATAGAGAGATTTATTTTAATCTAAGTGTATCAACACATAAAGCATCATTGGAAAGTTTATGAAATACGTACGTAGTAATACCTAGCTTACAAAACCGAGCGCTACACATTAATCACATTTATTCCCGCCTGATTCTCATCCCCTAAATACAATATTTATGTATTTTCAGACAATTTCATACTTTACTCGCGATGTCCTCTCGAGTTCCATTGTATTTATCCAACTTAGCGCGATCCGTAACTATGCTTTTAATGGACCCTGTATCGAAAGATTCCTACAGTAAGTAGAGGGGTATGCGGGTTCAGCGTATGTTGGCAGAACGATACGCGGAGAGGCGAGTATGAATAATGCATTTTTGTTTTGGATTTTTATGAGCAAAGTTTTGATTATTTTCAGTTCGGCACCATGTAGGTACAATATATAATGAAACGAAGGCGCTCTTCGATGCGCCGCTGGCGAATTGGCCAGCATTTCCTTTTCTCTAGGTATAACGAATTGTTGATTTACTATACAACAGATACATTACACTTATGAAATTTAATTGACACAACGGGTTTAATTTTTGAAATATTTTGACTCATTTAGTCGATCGAAGAGTTAAGACATATCTTGCTTGAGATCACGTAAGTCTTTACAATTAGTTTGTTTTGATATTTGTTACTGCGATTGATCAAATTTGCGTTCAACGGATTCGTTTTTGGTTAATGAATTGCTTAAAAGTTCGGGTAATTTATTAAATTCGATTATAAAAAGTAATTAAACTATTAAGTTAGAAGCAATTTACTGTATTTACTGCATAATTTAGATATAAGGTACGAAATTCTTGTTAGGTTGTTAATAAGGGTTAACGTACCTAACTGCTGAGCCATGGGTTTTGGGTTCGAATTCCAGCTGATAAACAATATGTGGAAAAACACAAAGAATTGGTTTTCAGGTCTGGTTGCGTTATGTTAGTCCCGTGACTCTGGCACTGCACCTGAGCCTTCCTCCGATCTTATCGCATAAGCGTTACATCGGATATGGGGAAGTAAAGGCGAGCGAGTGCCTCCATGTTTGTACGCGCTTATAGGACTATTATATCTCCCGCGCAGTTGACAACAGTAAGATTGTCGCTTTGGTCGAAATCGACTAAGAGGACGAATGGAACGAGTTTAAGTAATAATACAAAAGCTTGTAGTACAAATTTTGAGAAATATGACTTACAACAACTTCTATCTCCCGGAGAGAGGAAAAGTGGGCTGTGAAAACCTATTTCGTAACGTTGTGTCTTGTGAAATGGATTTCTGTAATCTCTGTCTACCCCTGTTTGCAACCGGTGATGAAGCTTATGTTATGAAGATGTATATTTTTTTCTTCAAATGTATTATTTATTTTTAAAAAAAGCCGATGCGATGTAGGCCAGGTTTCAGCAGATAAAATGAGTCAGGTAGATACGAATTTTCTCCTACTACTCATAATTGTCTATGTCGCGTCCGAGGGTAAAATAAATCACCTATAATATTACTTACGAACGATATATAATAAAAACTACAAAAATAAGTTAGCAATAAATTCATCTCACTACATTAATCATGTACTACCCAGTTATTGTTTTTCTGTGTGATTGTACCTACGCGTAGTTATGTCGTCGCGAATCAACGCGTAACACAGAAAAATTGGATTGTCTTTACAACAAAAGTGTTCATCTAATTTATTAGGTTGTTTTTAACGTATTTCTTGTTTATTAATAAAAAAATTTTTTTTTTGGGCGGACGTCGATTTCGACTACGGCAAGAACTTTCGTATACAATCGCAATATAAAAAAAGTATTTGGTACCGCGATAAGCAACCAACTACTTAGCTTGGGTATTGTGGATAAATTCCCAATGCATAGGGAGGGTAGCAGTGAACTGTTGACTGCTGAAATCTGAATCAGACTTTAGAGTACAGTTTTAAAAAAATGGAGTAAGGAAGTATGTACCAACTTTCTTTCGAAATAACAATCTGGTCGGCTTATGGTGCAAAGGGAGGATTTTTTGATTGACAAGAGTCTGGGGACCGATTGCTGACGGAAACTCCATCCCGGGTGCCCGTATCCAATATGCTTAGTCTACATGCTACAGGTTGGTGGCGTGGACCAGCAATACTATCGGCGGTAGTATCGCTATCGTGGATTGCGAATCTGACGGAACGGGTGAATGCGATCATAAGGGAGGTACGGTTTGAAGCCGTGTTAGTAATACTCGAATATAAATATATCCAGGCCTAGAAATAAGTATTGCTCAATTATTGTTGATGAATTAAGACTTAACCTGAAACCCAAGCGTTAGTCTACGGACAAGAAGCCTGTCTACTTAGTATCTGCACCGCTCATTGACTTCTTCGATTACCAATGGAATAAAGGTTTCAAATTCCGCACTAGTAAAAGTTCTTCTGCTAATATAAGATAATACGTCCTCAATGCGAATCCTAATTGTATTTACATAGTATTCAAATAAATCAAAAGATATCCGCATTCCGTATGAGCGCATCTGTTTATTTATTGGCTTGTAGCCGGTAGTCTTGTTGCATGCAAGTACAAAACTGATAACATCCATTGGACGCTCACGCGATTCACAGCATTCGATGCGACACACGAAGTCGGGTAGCAAGTCGATATCGCACAGGTAAAAAAAAAATTCACTATTAGGCAAACGAAAAGAAATAAAAATCATACTTGTAATTACTTCATAAATGAATTAGTAGTTACAAAAATAACCTGTTTTTCTTGACACTCATGTAAGCAGTAGCAGACAATGCCACAACCAAATGAATCTCGTCAGTCTGCACCCACCTTAACTTGCCGAGATAAAACGATTAAGCGAGTAATTAAGTATCGACGCTCATTCTGTCGAGGCGACTCTCAAATTTGCATGTTAAACGAAGTTCAACTTTAGTTTTTGTTTTGCGCCCCGTATTGAGATGCTTGGACGCTCGCGTGCGTGGCCCCGGGGAGACTCCTCATTGCAACTTTAAATCTAAACATTGAAAATCTTAATTAATATAAGAATAAAGTCTAAACTTGGATTTTTTTAATGAAAACGTGGAACAGCGAATGGATTGGCTTTTTAATTGTGTTGTTAACGTCAGCGTTAAGGCGTAGAGATCGTTTGCTTCGATTTTGTGCGGTCGATTATACGAATTCGATAGCTTTGTGTAAAGCTGTGACGGGTTAGAAGAAGTTGTTTTTAATTATATGCAATTGCCACAAATAACTTTTCATTTAGGCCGCAATCATATTAAAGTGTTTGAATATGATCACTTTAAAGGTTCGATTTAACATTTATTAAGAATGAATAGGTGGTATTAATAGTACGTTAGTAGATAATCATACAGACTGCGACATACAGACAGCTTTGCACAAAGTCGAAGTATTATTTTATAAAATGACCGTTCGATGATTTGAACTTTGTACTGTATTTCTACGTGGTAGAGCCAAGCGGCGGCTTTTGCTACTGCTCGAATGGGCCGACTCGACCGAGTTGGTACCACGGCCTCGCAGAATACCGGCGTGAAGTAGAGGCATCTTGTGCCTCTGCGTTTCGTTCGGAGAGGGAGGTAACTGGAGGACCACACCCCTTCCCCATCTCCTTCCTCATCCCCCCTCCCATCTCCCAAATACCCTTAAAGACCGGCAACGCACCTGCAGCACCTCTGGTGTTGCAGATGTACGTGGGCGACGATAATCATTTACCATCAGGTGAACCGCTTGCTCGTTAGTCGCCTTTCCTATAAAAAAAAACTTAAGATTTAATTAACTTTAGACTGTAGTTATTTCGTACTAATCATACATCGACTTATATAAATCTTTCAATTAATAACATAGATGATTTCTTTAAATAAACCTAGATATTAAAATTAAAAAAAGAATGGCCAGTTGCTTTTAAGCATCGATAATTTGGCTTATTGTAACTGTGTGTACGTCCAACATCACAATAACAATTCACGTGACTTATCATGGCTACGTTTTTCATTAGTTAAACTCTTACACATGTGTACATGTATTCTTAATTTTGATTTGATATATAAAGCATTTTACTGTTAATTTTTATTCGCGGTAATGTAACTCGACTCTACTTCCAAAGGCTTCAAATTACTCTTAAAGTACTAAGGCAAATGAAATAAATTACGCACTTACGTCGGTAAGCCATATTAAGCGACCCCAATTAGCCAAGATGAGATATATGGTAGCATGATATATATTTGTTTCGAGGGACCGTCGAATCGATTTCTCGTTACCGGGCGGTGGTCAAGCATTAAAATATTAAGGGGGTCTCTAATCTACCATGATTGAATTTGCGTTCCCATTGCCCTTGTATGCGCTAACCCTAACCGTGAGCTATGTGTTTACAGCTCCTACTATGATTAGTCGAATATAATTTAAGTTTCCACAATATGCAAAATATTTTTTGTTGGCGGCATAAGAGAATCTGTCTCCCCTTACTATCTAGTGGGTTCTGATCATTCTGAAATGGTCAACATTTAACACAAAAATCTCGTGACACCTGACAGATGGTACATGGTATAAATAACCAGCAAATAAACCAGTCCTGCGATCGCCAATCAAGTTAGGTAATAGATGTGATGATCTCAAAAAACAGGCAGGCAGGACTTTAATTAGTTTTTTTTGTTTTTTAGGTGCAAAATTATTTGTAGAATTTTTTATTTTATTATATATTTTTTTTATTGTAGCATATGAATCGTGAACCAAACGTATGCTCTTACAAAATACCTTCAGAAAAAAGCGGCATGGCTCTGCTAAGCTTCGTAGTAAAATATAAGAATCTGAAATCTTATTATTAACAATGTATTTCAGATTCGTCATTAAACCCACTTTCTGTTATCAAACGAACCAACACTGTCTGTGTTTCTACATCTTGATATTTACCCAGATAGGATTTTCGTGTATATGGGACATAATTACGAATTATCATAAGGCGGACTTTCAACATTTCTCATGGAGAAATTAAAATAACTAATACACTAGTAGTTGGTGAAGTTTTTTTTTGTTTAAAAGGAACCAAAAAGTTCAGACAAGCGTGGTGAAAACATCTACAACTTTTTGACTAGACCAGACATTACGATCCTCTAAAGATATTTAGTTACATACATGTTAAAAAATTAAGTGAGAACTAGTTTTAAATTTCTCCCCCTTCCTTCCTTATCAGTACCATTACGAAGTTACACAGCATAAGGTAAAAAAAAATATTAACAACTCGATCGTTGATTTTATAATTTCGAGAAACGGTCGTAATTGTATACCGTATGAAATAAATCTGGAAACTGTATACAAAGCGTGCGAGACTCTGATAGGAGCATCCAAAGCTGCGGTGGAGGAGTGTAGGAAAATTAGCATTTTAATAAATATACACCCTTTGAAACCTACCGCCCATAAATCCGGACGGATCTTTATAATCAAATTTAAATACATTATTTTTACTTTGTATGTGAAAAGCCGCTGTGCGGGAAAACTGCTAAATTTCTCCGTGCTATATTATTTTAATGAGTTTTGTAGGCATAAAATTAAAACTTAAAGTGGTTAGTATTGCATAGTAATTGATATACATTCTTAATATATTTATGATACGATTATCATTTTTTATATTTCCTACTTCGGTGAGGCACCTGCGTGAGTCGACTCGATGCTAATTAAATTTGCAGTAATGATGTAGGTGTTTGTCTTAAACATAACTATAAATACAAAAGTCACTTGGTCACCATAAGCTTATAAGCTGCTTATCAGCACAGGCGGTTGGTAAAAAGTCGAAAAAAAACATTTTAGGTCTAAATCAATTATTATACGGAAACAAACAACACAAACAAATATACCCCTTAAGTGTTCAAAAACATTGAGAGGAAACCTAAGCCCACTAAATAACTTTTTTAGAATTATAATTAAAAACATATATTGTTCCATACATTTTAACATGACATGTTTTACAAGTTGCGTTACTTTATATGTATGTTCCGCGCATCTAGAAAGAATAGCAAAGTAAAATTAAATTTGCTTTTTATATTTTTGTCATAGCTACGACAGCCGAGTAGTTGGGCTCAACACCTGTCACGGTTTTCCAAATAAGCTCTTGTGAAAAGTGGGCTGACTAAAATAAAAGTCTTGACCTCTAACCACCCCTATATGTATTAAAACAATGTCTAATTCTATATATTTTTTTTGGAACAAAAGTTGTTTCTTATTTACATTTTAATTTATCTATATGTTAGGGGGTGTATTTTACACAGATTGTACCAGCACTTGTCAAGTAAACATTGAACTAATATTTGGCTACTTTACTTTGGTTACAATCATAAAATCCTGTTATAATGTAAATGATATTTTCTATAAAAAAGTTATAAACTCGTATAAAAATCAAGGGAAAAAGTCAACGTAAGTGACTATAAATAGCAACGTTTGAACAGCATTGATGAAGTCCAAGATCAGGTTGTATAAAGTAGCCTGAATCAGGGTAATGGAAAAAGAAAGAAATATTTAACAGCTCCATTTCTTAAAAAGTATAAAAATCGTTTAATAATATTCGCTTAGCGGCTTAGCTGTGGCAAGGTCATACTTCTATGGATCAGGCCACTATAAATACTATCAACAGAATATCCAATGATTACATGTTATGTAACAATTCTTATGACCTTTTTCTAATCTTTAAATCTTTTCGCGATCTTAGTGTTACTTAAGGCTATGACGTAATTATATGTATATATATATATATACAAAACACACATAAGCAGTAAAGTAAGCAAACGGATCGCGGTCATTGTAATCTTGGATAAGGGCTGCTGTATAAATCAGGCCGGGTGACGCGCCCCGGGCCTTTACTTTATCTACTGCGTGCGGGTGACGCCGAAACGAGGATTGTCGAATTCTGGATGTGACATAAAAGTTTTATGAAAATAACAATCCTTTCAAACCATTAAGAGTATACAAGATAATCTTCAAAAAATAAAAGAAACACGTTGTATAGTACCTGCGATTGCCAATCCTCCCAACTTGGGTAAGACCTATGTCCAGCTATTAGCAGACTATTTACAAACCGTTGGAAATAATGAAGATAATGATAAAAGTACTTTCCAAGGGGTACATAATTTGTATATCATATTATCAACTCAACCAACAAAGGTACTCTTAACATAAATGGGCTTTACTTACGTTAAGAGTACCTTTGTTGGTTCGTTTGATAACACATAATAGGAACAATCACGCATGTAGGATTTAAAATAGTTTCTTTGCTTATTTTTATTTTTATTTTTAATACCATTAACCTTTATAACACCATTAACTTTCATAGTAAATAGCTCAGAATCCTGCCTCTCAATTTAAGAAATAAAGTAAATGACGTATTTTATGCAGGCCTAATTGCATTAACTGCCCCATTTCATCTTGTGGGAGTGGTAAAGAACGCTAGAAAAAAGTGTGGCCTGCGGCTGGTTGGAAATTAATCATCTACACGTGCTGTAAGTAAATAATCCTGCCAATCGTACTTTATTATAACGTTTGAACTCCAAAAAAATATACTGTAAAAAGGTCAAACAAAAGAATATATTTATTGGTACGCCTCCAGTGGTTGTATGCAAGTGAAACCGATAATTGCGGGCCGCCCGCGCGCTCCGGCTGAACACCTCTGACCCGTCCTGAAACTTGCAGCCGATCACTATAATTTATTAACCTACATCACTTACCGTTATTTAATTTCATTCTAGCTCAATTGTTAAAACAGGCTTTTCTTACATAAAAATAATCATTACGTTTTTCAGAACTTATACAGTTACTTTAGTTATTCGGAAGGAAGTATAGAGTTACCGATAGTGAATAATACTCAACTAAAACTGAGTTACTTCGAATACGTATGATTTTATGCAATACAAATTATTTATTTTGGGTTCCGGTTGCGCTGTGTTGCGTCCCGTGTCTCTGAAACTGCATCCTTCCTACGACCTTATCGCAAAAGCATTCTAAGCATCTACATTCAATGATCTGCTCCTCCAGCAAAATGTCACTGAGACATAAACTTCTTTTATACAATTGCATAAGACCTATCAAGGCCTATGCTTCCGTTGTTTTCGCTTTTTCGTATCCCATATACGCCATCACATATCGCCGCACTACAAACCGTCCAAAATAAGTGCAAACTGGTACTAACGTAACGATTGCAAAATACCGACAGTCATAGAATACTTCACGGTAACGTTACGGCGCTATTTCACGTCAGCCGCCGTATACCCAATCCCGCTGGTTGTCCTGACGATTGACACAACTGTGTGTCACCGTCGCCCGAGGAACGTACTAGGTCGACCATGACGACTTCACTCCATTAGACCAACCAACCGAGCCAGTCTCGGATAACTCTTTACAAACAAACACTGTACAATCAGCTCGGTGTAACAACACAAATAATCCCCCGCCGGCGCATAAAATCGTATCGTGAAAACAAGACATAGGGCTAACGATACACCTCGACCTTCCGAGACGAGGTCCGAACCTCCCTTGGACGGTCCATAGACAGCTTATCGATCAAAGGTAATCAGTAGATGTACAGTAGATACACCTACTTTGTAAAAAAACACTTGCAACCTCAAGAACTCAGGTGCAAAATCCGTCGAACCTGTAAAACCCGAAACGGCTAACAGCAATAACTTCAACGGAAACATACATTTATGTACTATATTCATAACTTTATTTATTTTAAGCTTAGATGGTAATTTTATTTGCTTTGATTTCAGAATTCAAGTTAATGAAGTAGTAGAAATATTACAATGTAACAAATAATGGTTCGAGTTAGTTCTAGTTTCAATGTCTGTAATATGTGCAATGCAGCATTAGTAGTTTGTAAATTAACAGACATTGCGACAGAAAACGACCGTTTTATTTATATGTAGTGATAATACTTATTTATTAACATATTGTTTCTACGTTTTCATGAAATGTATAAAAATGTAACACAGTAGGTATAAAATTATTTCAAATACATAAAAGGGTGAAAAATACATTTGAATATACCGAATTCGAATTCCACAAACCAGTGAGGATAACTGTAGGTACTGCGCTCACCGACTCACATGCTTAGCGGGACGAGTATGTTCTTGTCTTTTTCCACGCAGAGCATGTTTTTGCTGTCATGTAAACGGGCTTATGCAGAAGAAGAATACTATTAAAGCACAAACGAAAAATATTGAAAAAGAAATATTTCCATTCAACTGCAATTTACTTAACAGGACTCTGTATGAGTTTAGAGTTACAAATATTCGCATTTTAAAAGGAGTACATAGTTTTCTATTTAAAGTATTCAATTATTTATGAAGTTTTGTACGTGTTAGAGCCAAGTGGCTGATTTTGCTGCTGCTCGAATGTTCCGGCTCGTCCGGGTTTGTACCACATACCGCAGAATACCGGTGTGAAGTAGAGGCATATTGTGCTTCTACGTTTCGTTCGGTGAGTGAGGTAACCAGAGGCCTACTTCCCCTCCCCATCGCACTCCTTTTCCTCCCTCCCATCTCCCAAATATCCTTATAGGCCGGCAACGCACCTGCAGCCTCTGGTGTAGCAGATATACGGAGGCGACGGTAATCACTTACCATGTTATCTACATTCTTATACTGTTTATTGTTTGTTACATATTATTAATATCTGTATTTATTCTTTATCTCTTTCTACAATTTTATTCACGCGTGGAAAATAAAGGTTTTATTCATGAAGTGTTGCAACTGTTATAGACGCTTTATGTAATCATTTGTTATTTGTACTGAAGCACGATAAGAAGGTTATTATATACATTATTTTATGAATGAGACTAAAAGAACTTAAAAGTCAACATTCAATTCCTATTTATGGCAACATTTTATTTTAATTTATGACAATTTAGCATAACATTCATTATTCCAACCTGTTAATCATACAGGCTGCTGAACACCTGCCTCTGCGTAACTATCGCATTTGCTACATTCTATAGACAGTTTGGCAAGCATTGTGCTGCTACGATTCTTCTTCTTAATAATCAGCCTATTTAAGTCCGCTCCTGAACATAGGCCATCACAGATTCTTGAAAAAAAGGCTTGTAAATATGCTCATCACGCAACGGAGTTAATGACCGCAATGCTGTTATCCTCGTACTTGAGATGTAGCTCCCCATCACTACTTTGTGGGATTAAAGTTTGGCATGTTTGGATGGCATTTCCTCCATCATTCAGTAGCCGGAACCTCATTTGTCAAAATTAGGGTATACCACGTACAGGTTAAGTTGGAGAAAAAGATCGTATACTCCCCATTAAAACATCCGCTACAATGGTAGTTAATGAATTAACTATATAGTAGTCTATTAAACGATTACTATATAAAAGAAAACTATTCTGCGCAGGTTTGATTGTGAACCGGTAATATTTTATGTTTATGTAATCGGGTGCGAAACAAGCTCCCCATAACTTAGAAAGTGGTCACTGTGACCCATAGTTACTCGTAATTACCTACATCCATCTGTGATAAAGTGTGAAGGTGCAGGTGTGCGGTGCAAGTGCGTTGGCAACCCCAAGGAGTAAAATATAATGCATCGTTTTTACGTTTTCGTCACCATGGAACATAGTGTGATGCTGTCACTTAATGCAAGTGTTAATCCTTAATATTTCACAATAATAAATTTTCTATTGTTGCAAAACGTCATGAGTTGCATGCGAGTGAGGTGTCACCTTGCACGAGACGATCTATTTAAGTGTTACGGAGAGATCTATCAATGTCCTTTTACGCCACAAGTCTTATGAAATTAGGTAATAGATGCGTTTACTCATATAAAAATAATTAACTGAGCATAATCTCCTTTTTCTATATGTGCTTAAAGCACAGTAATTTTTCTGTCGCTTTTAGCATGAAGAGACTAAATCTATTATCAGAACCCACTAAATAATTCCTCGATTTATATGTAACTACTACTATTGCAGACTAGCTAAGGGTCCAAAATTAAATATTATACCAATAAAAGGGATAATAATGGCTTCCCTCGCATCCGACCGCACCGATAATTCCTCCGCTCTCTGCCCAATAAATATACCTTCGACATTTTCAAGTTAGACGGAGTCCGTATATTTCATAATAACCTGAGGCGAGACAGGAACCAGGCGTCCGCCCTTCAGCGATACAGCAATAAAGGGAATCTCTTTAAACGTGCTAGGCATCTATGTCCCTCCAACTTATAAATATCAATTTATCTATCACGTCAAATACGGATAGAGCCTGGCCGTTTTCACGTTATGGATCTATCGTCGTTAGTTTTGTAGCTGAGCAGTAAGTTTTTCGGTCTTTTATAACCCTTAACGTGTTGCAGAAATATATAACAATGATTTCACCATTAAAAATGTGTTATTATTTATTTTTTACATATTACTTACCACATGAGTTACTTAAGATGTACTTATAGTTTTACTAACATATTTATATACTTTCGACATTTTCAAGTTGGACGGAGGTACTCATAGTTTTACTTACATATTTATTGTTTTTTTTTAAAATAAACGATTTCCATTTTGCTCTCATGCTTTCCCAAGAGCTTTATAAGACTAAACTCAAATTCCTAGCGACATTACACCAATTGCGAAACGCGAATCCGAGTTGACATTAACATTCATTAAATACCTACATTCTCGACTTAAATTTACAGGCGACAAACAAAAATAGAGCGATGTATTAAGAGGATTTACGAGACAAATATATGTAAAGTTTGCCAGATATATTATATTTGGGGTTGGTCCCAAGATGAGAGGGGGTATACGTGAAAACATGCAGCTACGTGCCTTAGCATAATGCCTTTCAAAGGGCGCTAAGGATGCTAAGCTTCCGTAATTCGTCTTCCAGGAATCCCTAATTTGAAATGTGGATGAATTCTGAGATGCGGGGAGTTGAATGAAGGCGGTTCGAGCTGACGGCCAATTTCATATTTCAGGCCACTTATTTTTACATGGTGTCATAGTTCATAGAGGTTCATAGTTTATATTTGGGTATAGCCAAAATAGTTAGTTTTTAAAATTTTTAGTACTTAATAAATTTATAGTTACATTTTGATCCATTAAGCCACTATAATATTTTATGATTTACGGTATATAATAAAATTAATAAACAATTGCAAGCTACAAATATTACTTGTGTTGCATTAAATGTTCTTTTAATATATACACTTATTATCGGCTTTGTTTTAAATTCGCGAAAAGAATGGAAATAAAAACGCTAGACCAAGCTGAAATAGCGCGGTAACGGTAAGTTTTTCTTCATTAAAAACCGGGCAGCGTTGGTGGATTTAAAATTTTCGCTTCAAAGTTGTTAGGAGATTAGCGACAAAGCGGCAGCGATATCTTAAATGTGGATCTGTTGTAAACAAATTCGCGCGCGCGCCACCTCGATTTATGTGTTTATTTATCATTAACAAATTATTAAAGAGCGCGAGGATTTTAGCTTTTTTGTCGCCTACCTTTTTCAGAATTTAATTTAGCACTGTGCCTACTGCTAATAGCATTACGTTTTTGATGCTTATCGCAATTATAAAAGCGTGATCACGTACGTGTTTTTGTGAGATATTGACGCTTGAGAGAAAATTTGTTTCATTCCAAAGCACATTACACTTTAAGGGAATAATTATTCACATACGAAAAATTAATCATACATATATTGGGAGTTGACGGTATGAAGAAACTGTCATACCTGTTTTATTTTTGAATTAATTAAAATTAAACTATAATTATTTTTATTGAAGAGCAGAACAGAAGTTGTATTTGATGTAGAAATAATATAATTAGGGCGTGCGGTTAGGCCAAGAGAAAAAATGTCATTCTAAAAAAAAATTGTAAAAATGTTTATAAACTATCAGGTCAATAAAAAGATTACGTTATTAATGTACAATCAAAAAACAAATAATACTGTTTATCAGCGAGGAGTCCAAGGTTAGCCATATTCGTTCTCCCTTGGGGGAAAAGCCCTTGAAGTAGAGGCGAATGTACACATGGGCGCCGTTAAGGTTTAACAATACGCCGTCCCATCTGCTTCTACTTCCCGGATTCAATTAAATTTTTACTGAAGATTATCACGCAGACATAGCAAGAGAAGTAGCGATTACCTATTACATATTCCATTTCTTTTTTTTATGTTTTTATCCTCTGGCTTTTGAATTAAATTATTTTTGTAGGTAATTTGCGAATTTTAACAAATTGTTTTAGAAAGCCATTTGTTTATGTTAAATGGTACGCTCGATAAATATTTAAGGAATTTTTGTAATTTGTATTAGTCTTAAAGTACAAGAATGGTTTCTGACACCTTGGCGCAGACTTACACCTTATTGCTCTCAATCGTAAAAAAGTTGATACAATTTTGATTCTTTTCACGCTGTTTTCGTATATTGTTATCCAAATATTTTGAATTTTATTGTCTAGTGATTATTAGATGTGTATTTATTTTTTACGCAATTGCATTCAGTTCTCATGAATTAGAAGAATGTACGAGTACATAATATTGCGATAAAAAAATACGTTTTTTTATAGAACCGAAGTGTTCGGTTTCAATCTTAATAATCTCAATCTTTCTTCTCTGTAATAGTATAATAAGTAAGGTAGCCTGTAAGTGTCTACTGCAGGACAAAGGCCTCCTTCTTAATGGCCGGGCCGGGATAGGCCCGCCACGCTGCTCTAGTACAGGCTTCATATATCCTCGAACTAATATTTCTTATTTTTTCTCAGATATGCAGGTTTCCCTACAATATTTTCCTTCGCCGCCGAGCACGTGATAAAGACAGCACTTAAAATTGGTATTAACGAATTTCATGGTGCCGGCTACTGTGGCTCGAACCCAGGTCACTCGCGCTCTTTGAAACTAAAATGAGCGCTCTAACCACTATGCTACCTCGGATTTGTAATATGTAGTTATTATTCCTAAATTAAGGAGATAAAGTGGAATAGATACTCTTTATCTAAATGCTAATCTGACCTATACGTGGTGCACCCTGCTAGTCAAAAAGTGAGTCTCTGGCGACCGAATGATGGGGCTATATCCTTCCGAACTTGCCGAACTCAAATCCCACAGAGCGGTGATAGGGAGCAGCATCACTACTGCGAGGGTACCGGCACCGCGCTCGCCAACCCGCCTGCAATAAGGGAATGATAATGTCTATAAGTTGATATAATTAAAACGAAAACTTTTATGTATGACAGCTTATTCTATATTTCTGTAGGCTATTGTTAAGGCGACTATATGTTAGTAGTCGCCTATTACAATACTTAATGGCGACGTCGGTGTTTACCCGAAGCGCACCTCGTAAATGAAAAATAAACATGCGTGGAAAGGTTTATGCGACTCGCGATGTCACACGTATTATCATTGTTTGTGAGTTCACAGCCGTGTTTCCTTCAATTTAGTAGTTAAACAGGCTACGTGTTGGCTCCTTATTATGATCTTTGGAGCTTCACTGAAACTTAGAGTATTTTCACAATTAAAAGATCTACTAATACCTGTGTTTCAGGGGAAATTACTTTGTTTTTGAAGAGATTAATGTAAAGGTTACGTAGGTTATTTCATATCTTTTAATATCAGTCTGTATAAGTCCACCCCTGCACCCTTCCATTAAGGCACCAACAAAGGCTAGCATGCAATGGATGGAAGATTAGGGCATACTCATCACGCTGCGTATGTGGGTAAGTGAGCGCAGTACCGGCCCCACGCACTGCACTGGGGCCAAACGTGTAAGCGGCTCACCTGCTCGTAAATGGTTACCTTCGCCTATGTACACCAGAGGGGCTGCAGGCGCGTTGCCGGTCTTAAAGGATATTTGGAAGTGGAGGGGGAGGATGAGGATGAGGATTAGGGAGGCGCAGTGGCGTGGTTGGTAATGATAAAGAAAAAAGTGCTTTTTACTTCGATTTCTATGTCGGTACATTATTTCCGTGGTTTCCGTCAAATTAATTTTAGCGCGGTCGCTAGAAATTAGCAACTAAGGAAGCAGGCAGGTAGGCAGCAGTATCGAACTATTTTAAAAACTATATTTTATTACTTTCTATTGTCAGCAATATTTCGTTAGCTACGAAAAGAAACAACATTGCTTAACTAAAATAACGTAGATATATGCCATCATTGCACTTGTTTACCTTCATGTTTTTGATAGAAACATTTCCGCTGATTACTTAGCTGATTTATTTAGGCTGTGCGAGAAAATGCTAACCTCTCTATCATATTTACAGGAAATTTTATTTCATTTACTGACGTAATTTTCCATAGCCCCAGGAAAAATTATGCTCTAAATATTTGCGCATCTATCTCTGTATTTTGTACATTTTTATCATTGATACGTTTTTGATATCCGTCCACTATATATGAATATAAGAAGGTTATGAGCTTGTAATGTTTTTTTATAATGTTTACAAGCGTTTGTATAAATAGTCCACTTGATGGTGCTTGACACCGTACATCATATAGGTACAGCATGATTTTCTACATACTTTTGTACCAGATGAAACCAGTTTTTAGTACATTCTTTCGTAGTACACAAATGCGTTTTATGGGAAAGTATCACAATCTTACAGAATATTAATGTAAAGTGGAAAATAAACTAAATCAGTAAATGTGCCACAGCTCGGTTATAACGTACATAAATATGTGGTAGAGTCTGCCTGTAGGTCACAAAAGGGTTGACTCTTATAGAAAAAGTATACACTATCACGGAATACCTAGTGAATAAATTGTAGGAATTTATATACTACAGATTGACAACTGCTGAACTACGTGGTAGTCTACTTGTAGCACAACAAACAAACTTATTGTTTGGCTCTATTGCGAATAGATCTCGCCCTCACAGAATACCATATCGTACACTAGCGATTAAGCTACCATAGTAAATGTACTATATCTTGGTTACATGCACATAAATACGCGATAGAGTTTGCCTGAAGCACACAAATGGGGTAGCTCTATTGGTAAGAGACTACGCTCTCACAAAATACCCACAATACAGGTAGCGAATGAGCTAAGCTTAGTTAACACGTGCGTACATATCAACGGTCGTGTTATTTCATCATTAAGTAATATGGAAAAACTTAGTAATAATAGTTACTTAAAACGTAATGATCATAGTGCCAAAACGTACTTCTAAAAGAAATGTTAATGATTCATACACATAAGTTCATTTTTTATTTAATAAACAACCAACAAAACAGTAATATTTTTATAAGCGAAGTCAAAACAAATTACCATAGAAAAGAGATTCAAAAACTTTTCCTACTCTCATACCCATTATAAGTTTTCAAAGAAAACACTTTCAGTGCACACGTCGCTCGCAGTTTTTTCTCGGCGCACTTTCCTAAGTGCCATAAATCTTTCACGTAAATAATTGAAACGATATTTTATGCCAAAACATTCCGCGGGTGGAGGGGGGATGTCGCGGGTACGCCACCTGCCGCCCTCTCCTAACTTGTACCACTTTCCACTTTAATTTGGTTGCGTAATGTATTTTCAATTACATCTAAAGCACCGTCGTGATTTGTGGTCGCTCTGAAGGAGATTGGAGAATAATAAATTCTTTCTTTACCTAATTTAAACTTGCTTAAGAGTTTTGCTATGGTTGAGGCGTTGCGACAGATATAATTTTACCCACTTTTTCCGAAATTTTAGAAATTAGTACAATAACCTGACTACAACTTCAGCTACGCGTCAAGGTTATTCTTATTCATAAATACTGTGTTTATGTTACTTCTGCTTTATTGTAACTTGTGTAAACATCGAACGTACCTTGTACACGGTACGTTATTAACGTATACTTAATGTTGCAATCGCCAAAGTACGTTGTTATCCTTGGTCGAAATACAGTTTGACCGGTCCGGTTTTGTCGAACATTTGAGAGTCAACAACTCACCGCATTCATGATGCAAAGCTTAAGAATGTTATTACTCATGTGAGCCGTCCAAAACCCGGATTTGAAAGCGGGGTTTAAATGAAAAATATGTTGTTCTTCTTGTTTTATTACAATTCTGGATTATTTTAATAAATATGCTACGTTTGCCACGAGAATACAAGAGAAAACAAAAGAACCAAGTTCAAGTATATTATAAAAATTGTTTAATAGAAATAGATTAAACTACCATGGTTGTGTAACGGCGGCCTAAGAGAATCTTTCTACCCCTATTTCATTTCATTGTTGTGTGTCATAAAAGTAGATTAAGGAAAATCGCAAAGAAATCACATGGCGACCAACAAATAGAAAAATCAGAAGTAGAAAAATCACTTTAAAAATGCCAGTGTCTAAGCCGTGAAGTGTCTGATACTGCGATCGTCAACTCGCTCACAAAGTGTGACGGTTACAGCACATTTTCGCACTAGCGGAGTCTCGTGCAGTGTATGTTTTAAAGGCCGATGAAGATCGTTGAGAGTATAGATACTTCCGTAAAAAGTTTTGTAAACCTCTCATATTAAATTACCCTATAGCGATTTCGTGATTTTAATTTGCAATGACGGCACGGTGTTGCGTGTTCGATTCTCGCACGGAACAAATATTTTTTGGACTACTAACAATTATTAGGGGTTCGGGAGATTGAAATTCTAACAGTGCGAGGCAAGGTATTTTTGAACGGTTTAAAGGAACTGCCCATTGATAATAAATATTCAGTGTAAATAGATGCTGCTAAAAAACTTCACTGTTTTGGAGACACAGCGACATGACGCTGGCATTATGAGAGAGTGTGGTCCTAACCGGGGTGTGCCTAATTTGTGCTGCAGCTATAATACAGCTGCCTAATATACCTTACACGAAATATTTCCGGGTATTCGGTTTCCGTCCTTCACTTGTGCTGCGTTACGTATACTGATTTTGCCCAGACCAGTTGATTTCCATTGGTTGAACAAACTAATTTATGAATGAAACCAATATATCTTGTGTAGCTCTACTACGCCCCATCTACTACAGCCTATTTTAGTCCACGGCTGTAAACCTCTCCAAGAAAGCGACAACATAAGCTGGCATATAGCATACAGCGCTAAGAAGTTGGGCAACGCTGGGCAGGCGGATTGGTGAGCGCAGTGTCGATACCTTCTCACCAGTGACGCTGCTCCCCGTCACTAGTCTGTTCTATTTGAATTCGGCAAAATCGGACGGATATTCTGCTATCATTCGGTCGTCAGAGCATCGATTGCTTGCTAGCAAGGTGTATCACGTGCGGGTGAGGTTGCCGTTTGGAGAAAGACATTGTAATAAAACGTTCAGGGTGTAATGAGAAATATACGGGGAATATACCAATTACCACTTACATGCTTATAGTCACATCACTCACACTTAATTATTTCCTGTATTAATATGGTTCTTCTTTACCGAATTGAAGTCTACTGTTGAACTTAGGCATTTCCATAAAGACAGAATGCGTATATAAAGCCGGCATGACATACATGGAAGATTTGCCCATACTCACCACGACACGAAGGTTGGCGAGTACTGTACCGATACCCTTGCACTAGAGATGCTACTCCTAATCACTACGTGGGATTAAGGCATCACGTGTAGGCGAGGTTAGTGTTTCTGTGTTTGTGAAGAGAAAGATGATATTATTTCTCCTTACAGCTAATACTAATATCGTTCAATTTGATATTTTTAATTCCGAATTTTTATATCATCATTTGTACAATGCAGTTTATTCCTAAATATCTAATCCATAGGAATGACTTACTTGATAAATGGAAGACTATACCCAATGTCAAATCGCGGAATTTAATGTACTTTAAAATGTAAGAAGGCCCTACGAAATCTGGTAAAATGACCTTCTTCAATGTACTGCCTGAACATAAATAAGCGCCAACTTTTTCACTTCAAGCAGGGAAGTTTATCATTTTGCCCAACATTTTTTTCGTTTTTCCCCTCTTTTTGTACATCTTCGATCACACTTTTGAACGCCATTTATTTTCCGATTCGACGTTTCATAACGCTTTACGGCAGTTGATGAGGGTTTCGTTGTGTGATATCAGATAATAAAACGCTTGAAATGTTGCATCATTTGATTCGAATATTTTAGAGTTAGGTAGGTATTAAACAACATTTTCATAAACGATACAAAATGCTACACTTTGAAACCGATGCTTGTTATACCGCTATCTATAACATTAGCTTTCTTCTAATGCCTTTAAACGACATTTGGATAATTTATAATATTGTTGCCACTTCATTTAACTGTTGATATTGTCATTTAATTTATTGTACATTATAATATTGTAATAATTTTTATTCTTTCTAAACGTTCATGATATTTATATTTACATTTTGAATGCATATTGATTTTTCTTTTAGTCGCTGTTGTAGAAGAACGTGTCTAATGAACCATATTCTGCCTTTTGTTCGATTTGGGATTGTTTCTGTTAATCTGTGAAGCTGTATTGTATTTCGATTCCACCTTTGTGTCGTTTATATAAGTGCATTATGTTTTACGACCTGCCGCGGCAATAAGTCATGCGTGTAATGAATGAGGGTGATTTGTTTTGAATCCGTCTAAATTTATGGACGATATCGGGCCTTTTTACATGCATCTCTCCTCATTGTGAGGCTCTCCGCCCTTTATCCTGGCTAAAGTTTTTATATCGTGGTCTGACACTTTACTAGTTATTAATTGCTTGTCACAACTTTATTTATTTCTATATTTTGACGGCTGAGCGTTTTTCGCCGTACATTATGGGCGACGGATTGAAAATCTATCATATTCAGGTTGTCGTAAATTTGCCATGATATAGTGCGTTACATGGTAATAATTCGGCGAATGCGTCGACTAGTGCGGACGGATGTCACGTCGGTAAAATAATGACGTTGAATATTAAAATGGCTGATGAAAATAAATTTTTGGCGGAATAGTAATATTTAGGAGTCATTTGTATTTTAACCAAAGCTCTCTTATGAAGGTTATGATACGCAAATATTGAGTGTTATTTGGAAGTCAATATTATTTTGGGTATCATACATATTTTATTTTTGTTTCGATCTTCCGTTCTTCAATTATAAATATTATGATAACTTCACTAGTTAATTTAAAACTGGAACTTATTTGTAAAATACCTATGTATATGTATTACCTAACCATGAACCAGTTTTTTTCACGATACGGTAACATTCATTATATATGTACGTGCAAAGGTCTGTATGCTATTTCCCCATCTTATGTAGGTTTTTTTCCTCCATAAAGCATTGTTGGCTGCTTTATTCCTTGATTTATAAGAGACGTTGGAAAGACAAATAGCCGGATTGTGTTCCAAATTTTTAAAGCCACATTTCGTTTCGCGCACCCCCGCAGTAATACCTTAGCGAGCCCGGGGAGTCTTGGTCTGCGCTGACTTAGGGCAGGATTATTCTACGTCAAAAAGTACGGATAATTTGAAGTTTTAATTTGCTTAACCCCAGTTTTAAACCAAACATTGTGTTTTAAGGTATTTTATAATTGTTCATGATGTTATTATTCATGTGATTTCTTTAATGTTGTTTTTCTCGTACAATAGCAATAGATATTGTATAAAATATTCCTGTTACCTAAAAAAGTTAAAGTTAATTGTTATAAAATTAATAAGGTAATTCGGCATTTGTAGTTTCTAATAAAAAATGTAAACCATTAGATTAAGTTTTGGATTGACAGTTGGATTATTTTGAACGAATGTTGAATGAAATTAAATTGTACACTATTTACATAACATTTTATTTACTTATCTTACTGCAAGAATCGTAAATTAAAACCTTAAATTAAAAATATAATAGCAAATTATTACCTATAGGTACCAAAATCATTTTTTCCGTGTATCCGAATACTGAGGGTTTTTTGGTATCCCTCATTAAAATGTGTTTTTCAGCATCTTCCCGCTGCTTTACCGAAGCGCCACCTATCGGCCTGTTAGAAAGAATTAATGGAGAATTCTCTCATTTCTATCGGTTTAACAGGTAAATTTATACGAGGTCTGTAGATCTTTTTTCCATACGATTATACCTACGTCCGTAAGAGACTGGGTCTCTTGAATTTATACCATTACAGAGATTTCTTGTTTTTTGACTAATAACTAATAATTTGATTAAATAATTGTTTTTTTGTAAATTTACTGACCGTTTTTTTTGATAGATAAAATATTTTGTTTATATCACAGTTTAGTCCCACCGACAACATTATGTGCGTATTTGTAAATTTGTGTTAAAAAGTTATTGTATTGGGTATTCAATATTCAAACTGCTTCGACATCAGCCTGCGTACATCCATTAGTGTACCTATATAGGTATTTTAATGAAAGCGTCAATAAAAGCTAGCATGTTTGGCATGGAGTATATTATACATATACACACACTACGACAGTACCTTTGAAACCATTTTGGTATTTATGTAATACAGTATTGTATAATAGGGGAAGCTTCACCCTAAAACCATAAACCACGTATTATTAAATAAAGAAACCTTTAATAGGGTAATGTCAAGATTAAACAAGTATTTTTAATTTAAAAACTTAATTGTTTACACCTTACACTATAAGTTAACAACTTGATGCCTGTTGCATTCTGTGTGCATTCTCTGCCGGTCAACCCATGGGCTGGGGAGATAGCAGTAGTATGTGTATTTATTTAATTAAATAAATAACTTACTAATAAAAATGAACTTGAGAACAACTATAATATAAATAAATGTAATAAAATAAATATATTAAAATTTAACATAGTAGTTGCGGGAAACCGATGGATGCAGGTGGCTCAGGACCGAGCTTTGTGGCAATCTTTGGGAGAGACCCTATGTTCAGCTGTGGACTTGTGATAGGCTGAAATGATATGAATACATAATAATATATTTATATAAGTAGATAGATAAATAATTACAAAAAATAACTAAATAAGTCCTCACTTGTAAATAATAGAATTTACGAAATAACTTATCATTCACAATAAAAAAAATTCTAGAGAACATTTTTCAAAATCAGTTAGAACCGATTTTTTAAATGAGTTCATGTTTGACGATTTCTTAACTTCGTCAGGGAGGGAGTTCCAGAACAGTATAGCCTGAACTCTTGTGAAACACTAATCTTAAGATTAAAATAAGATCGAAGCTTTCTTTCGTGCGTTAATAAAAGGTAGAAATTTTTTTCTTGAAGTTTCGCTGGGGAATTTTACATAAATATATATATATTTATATATATATATATATATATATATATATATACATAGTAAGAAAAATGTTGTTAAAATATTTAAAAAAAGATTTGCTCATACTCAGCATGCTCGGCCAGTGTGTGATATTACCCTCGCATTAGAGATGTTGCTCACTGTCACAAGTCTATGGGTATTTGTAGATTTTTTTGATCAATCGGTCACCAGAACCGCGTTCGTTTATCAACAGCATGCACTGCGAGCAGATGAGGCTCGGTGGCGTAGTGGCTAAGCATTTAGCTGTGAATTGCGGGTTCGATTCCCGCACGGGACTAGTATTTGTATGGACTACATATAATAGTTCCCGGTCTGAGTGTTTGTTCATGTGCAATTCATGTTTGTAAACTGCCTCCGCGACACAGGCGATAACAACTTTAATGTTGTTATATTAAAAATAATTCATCGGACAATCTTCCAATTCGAGATTCCAAAGACAAGATTTCCGCGATACACATGGGGCCTAGATAGTGGTAATAACTTAATGTTAAGACATATATTCAAATAATCATACACATGTATTTACTAACGTGCACATGACTACAAATTTTGAATATTCTTTTTTGAATGCACTATTAAGTACTCGTAGTTATTAACGAACAATATATGCTAAAAAATCAAATTTGTCTGTTTTTTTGTTATTGGTATTAGTATAGTACAATTATTATAATATTAGTGTCCGCTATGCTATATATGCAAATGATTTGGGTTTCGATTCCCGTTGCGGTATGAGAAATGTTGTGGACTCTTCCTAGCTACAAAACCCTGTTCTATATGTGAGGAGGCCTTTGCTGCTGCTAGTACTGGAGTAACATAAATATCCTACATAATTAGGTTATTATTGGGTTTCAATCGTTATTTCAAATCCTTCAAAACCGGGATCCTCCGAAGATTTTTTTTCTATTTTCAAATACGGAATATTCCATATAAAGATTCATATAACAATAAAGAAGTTTTTTTAAATAAACTATGTAAGAAACTTTGATCGATTTGCCGCCATTGAACATATAACGGTACAGAGCGGGGTGGTAAAATATAATTGCAGTGATTGCTTTGCAAAGAGTGGGTAGAGGGGTAAGACACTTTTAAAATGCTGCCGTATATCGAACTTTCGACAAGAATACCAACAATTCCTCTGTCAAAGATTATAAAAGATCATGGCGATGTGAGGATTAAACGAGCTGTGAACGCTAAGCCAGAATTACGAAAATATGCTCTTTCTATACAAATGAAAAAAAATACGATTGAAGAGCATTACTCGTATAATAAGCAAAATGAAACAGTGTGTGTTCACAGGTCCAAAAAAGCCTTGCAACTTATTGGGAAAGTTCAACGTGGTTATCATCCCGCATCAATCATAGTTTGTTGATGTCCTACTATGGAGTCACGAACCAGCATTTTTGTGATAAATTATGAGTTTATCATGATAATTTCTTGTAGTTTAAGTAAAATTGTAAAATTCTTGGTCTTCGGCAGCGTTTCATCAATTTACCACTAGGCTCATAATCACGACTTTCTCAGAATGGGAAGTATTCTACTCTTTACTTTTCAATTGAAAATCAACTGCTCACCGAATTCGCCGACTTAATTTTTACCCCATAAACGCACCCCACGAATCGTGATACGGTATGGAAATCTTCCGCCCGCTCCCGCCAATATTCGCCAATATTCGGCCGAACGTGCGTCCCGCACTAAATTGCCTATTTATTCTTAACTTCATATATTACTTTGCGCGTGTTGTCTGCGCAAAGCGATATTTATCGTTTGACCGTTATTGCGTCAAATGACGTATCGGGTGTACGTACGATTAAGGATGGCTCACGCGTGACGTCTGCAAAGTTTTCGTTTTGTATATTAGATCGTTTGCGGGAATCTTTAATTGGTTTAGATTAGTAAATAAAGCGCTAAAAATAAATTAGGGATCATAAAAACTAAAAAGGTCAAATGCAATACACGGCCAATAAACTACCGTAAAATTTTCCCAGTCTTCAAATGTTCACTTTATAATAACAATTGCGTTGTATGTAGAACTGGTTACATTAATTTTAATATATGTAATTACATTTTAACAATTTAAATTTACCTTATCTTATGTTCAGTAACGTTATCCACGGATCAAGGGCGTAAATGAGAAAGAAAAAACATAGCAAATGCAGGTTGTTAAAGTTATAACCAGTATATTTTAACAATGCTGGAACAAGCTACAAAACAACAACAAAACTTGAACAATTCAGCTATTGAACACGAAAATAAAACCGTTACCAGAATATTAAATGAATGTCATGTACTTATTTACTTTTTAATTTAATTATTAACAGAAGATGCGTGTATACATTTGCTGATACTTATACTGAACTTTAATCAATCAAACAAAGGAAAACAAAAAACTAAAGGTAGGTAATAGCCGACGGGTGTGATCTTCAACCCACTTGGAAAGCTTAGCATCGTAGCGGTATTTACTTGTTACCCATTGATGATAAGGACATGCTTTGCTGGATGTATGACGGTTGATTCACAAATACGAGCAGCGTGCTGGATGGTACTGATATAAGTTTTAATACCAGTAACAACCCACAGACAGTAGAGTGCAGACGTAGGTGACACCATCAGCATTCCACAGAGTGCATGCGGTAACTTCCCGAAAAAAATATTACAGTCAACTTTTTAGCTCAACGGCCAGGGCATCTATCTGAGACATGTAAATTAAGCATGATGACAGATAGGAGTATATATCACCCTTCATTCGCCGGATAGCTTCCTTGAAGCAGGTGCAATTTGAAATTCAATAACGGTAAAAAATGTAGTTGCCTCTAGAAGATACGGATAAAAGACTACGATTGAAGTACGGACACCAGTAAATTAAATAAGTAATGTATATCTCAGTGTCAGAAGACTTTCACAGAATACTATAAATACTTACTGAGACATATCTGCATTACTTACAATGTATAGCACGATATAATAGTCGCTTCCATTTGTCAGTACAATAGCGACTTCTCTATTAAATACTTTTCTCTAACATCCACGTTATGGGGGTGTAATGAATGCGGGTTATTTACGAGCCGCAGACTGGCAGACGACCGATAACGTCCCTCCCAATATCATATCGCCATTAAATTCGGTTACTGAATGAGTTAAGGGCGATGCTCTTCATAGTCGCTCTTTTGAATCGCCTTAGTCGCTCTAAGAATACATAACTTGAATGCGCTATCAAATAAGTTATAAAAAAAACTACTCGAATTTGAATCAAAGTACGAGTTCACTGCACAATTTATTGTTTTTAGAATACTGCATGCATAAAGTAACCTTGTGAATATATACTAACAGACAAAGTAAATTAGCTAGGTCTTGTCGATATCAAAAAAAATTATGGAAGTTGTACCAGTGTTTGTTGAGCCCCTTATGGAAAGGCCTGTGACAAGCAGATGGACTTCCACAAGGCAAACAAAAAAAAGTGGCGTTGGAATCGGCAATCGGCCCTTTATGTAATTCGGTTAGTATTTATGGTGAAATTTCTTGTAACTAATCTCATTAAAATGTAGAGTATTTTAATACCAATACGCAGATATTCTATAATCTAATTTGAGGCAGGGTTTTTGAATATAAAATTGTTTGAATTCACTCTAATATTTATAGATAGGATAAAATGTTACTGACATTTTATTATAAACCTCGATGATTTAGAGGCTGTTCATTCCAAATTAACTACTGAAACACAGTGATGGATGCGAAGTTTTATCAATTAAAATTTAAAATAACAAAGTACCGGCCTCGTAGCGGCTATAAAAAGTATAACACTCCCATTTCACGCTTAGGCGAGAGAATAGGAATAAGTTGACAGAGACTTCGTCCCTGAATTATGTTTCTCAAGATAAACGACGCGGGCGAAATGAAGTCGCGCCCCCCTTTTGGGTGCCGGTCCCCACAACTGCGTCTCTGGGATGGGGCCCGCGGAAATAAATTTCGAAAGAAAAATCCGAGACAGTTTCGCTTGGAACGTGTGATTTGTATTATTAATTGAATTATACGAGCTTCCTTTTTAGTATATTTACCTACTTATAATGATGCGTATTTTAATTAAAATAATGAGAATAATAATTATTCATCATGAATTAATCCATATTTCCTTTTTTCAATTATTAAAACTAAAATCTATTGTTACTATAAATATAAGATTACTTAAGATAATCGTCGTGAAATATTCACACGCAGCCGGCAATCAACCGGAGAGTTGGAAGTGCGTATTCTTCTTTTGTTATGTTAATTACATCGATTCTCATAAAAATAAATAAATCCTCCATTCCGAAGTCGATTATCGTTTCCGACAAAATGAGAGCCTAAATTTCATGTCTTTTCTAATAAAAATAACGTCAAGTGTGTTGTAGCTCACGATTGGATTCCATCAAAAGGCTGTAAATGACCTCCAAGTGCCTCTATGAACAAACTTTGTCAATCTAATAGAGCATTTTTACGCACAACTTCATCAATCGCTTTCTTTTTTTCCCTATTTTGTTCTTACATTAATAACAGTGACGCTATCTTGCAAAAGAAATCTATTGCTGACCTGTATTATTGTCATAGGGATATTTACAACGTTCATTTATTTGTCGCTGTCCCCTCTTATTTTCCGTTCGGGGCCAATCTGATAGAAGACTGTTGAAAATTTTTCGTAAGCAGTAATACATCTTGCCGCGAGTGCTATCTCTGGGCGAACATTCGACGGCCACCCCTATAATGCCATCAAAGAATAAACATGTTAATAGATGTGTTTGTAGACATTAACGTATGTATGATACATACAAATTATGTGTGAAGTACGGACATAAAATTGCAAATAAGCTTTTCTTTTGTATGTTGCAGAAATAATCGAATTCCAACACTACGAGCCGACAAACGGCTGCCCGCGGTTTTGCTCGCGTGACCTCAGGTTTCGTTCGAAGAGGACTCTTTCTTTCCCATATCTTATTCCATGCCATAGTTTACTTCTTTTCCAAAAAACATTCATACCTGTTTAGTCCTATAAGCGTGATTGAATTAAAAACATACAATCTTTCACATTTGTAATGTTAACACACAAAAATGGCCTTTAACGCTTCTGGAATCGTAAGCAACGTTTCGTCAAATTCCGTTAAACTGCTATTAAGTTATATCGGTTCAAACATACATGCATACAAATCATTTTATAGATTAGTATGAATAGGAGTCATTAATTATATTTTATGCAAACCCGAAGAAAATACAACAATACGGCAATAAGTATATTTATATAATTACACATGATCTTATTCATCAACCAACTCATTTAATTCTTCCTTCCATATTTTTCGTCATGTAAACGAAGTTGAAAATGAGCTTTTTTTTTTTTTTTGTATAGAAGGGGGCAAACGAGCGTGCGGCTCACCTGATGGTAAGTGATCACCGACGCCCACGAACATCCACAACACCAGAGGAGCTACAGATGCGCTGCCGGCCTTTAAGGAAGGAATAAGCTCTTTTCTTGAAGGTCCCTAAGTCGTAATTATTCGGAAATACTGCTGGCGACAGCTGATTCCACAAAGTCGAAGTGCGTGGCAGAAAACTTCGATTAAAACGCACTGTGGTGGAATGCCAACCATCTAGGTGGTATCGATGGAACTTCGAATTCAGTCGCGATGTACGATGGTGAAACTCAGCAGCTGGGATCAATCCGAACAGTTCCTCAGAACATTCCCCGTGGAAAATTTTGTAAAAAATGCAAAGAGAAGCAACATCTCTTCGCAAGGCCAAAGGATCAAGCCGATCAGAGAGAGCTTGGTCGCCGACAATTCGAGCCGCTCGACGTTGGATGCGGTCAAATGGAAGGAGTTGGTACTGGGGTGCCCCTGCCCAGAGATGAGAACAGTATTCCATGTGGGGCCGAACTTGCGCCTTATAAAGTTGCAAACGGTGGACCGGCATGAAATACTGTCCCGCTCTACAGAGCACACAAAGCTTTTTGGAGGCCAATTTGGCCTTTCCCTCCAAGTGACCACGGAACTGAACGTCGCTCGATATGTCAGCGCCAAGGATTCTGATACTGGCTGAGGCAATAAAGGGAATGTTCTCAAAAAGAGGAGAAACGACAAAGGGATTCTTTTTAGCGGTGAACGCGCAAACCTGTGTCTTTTTGGGGTTGAATAGGAACAAATTACGTCGACCCCAATCCGAGACTTTGAATAACAAGGTCTCGACTTCAGACACAAGTTTGTTCCGGCACTCGTCGACGTGTTCCCGAGAAATATTCGCACGGCCTGTATATAGGGCATCACCCGTGCTGTGGTCTGCATAGCAATGAATGCTACTGATTTGTAGCATGTCGTTGATATGCAGAAGGAACAGAGTGGGAGATAGCACACAGCCTTGTGGAACACCAGCATTCACGGGTTTGGGTTCCGAGCATGCACCGTCGACAACAACCTTGATGCTCCGATCCGTGAGGAAGCTGGTGACCCAGTTGCACAATCTCTCAGGAACCCCGTAAGATGAAAGCTTTGAAAGAAGCGCTTTATGCCAAACCCTATCAAATGCTTTCGCTACGTCCAGACTAACCGCCAAAGCCTCCCCCTTAGACTCAACTGCTTCTGCCCATCGGTGAGTCAGGTAAACTAGTAGATCACCAGCTGATCGTCCGCGACGGAAACCGTACTGTCGGTCACTGATCAGCTGGTGTTCCTCCAGGTACCTCAGGAGCTGGGTGTTGATGAGTGACTCCATTATTTTAGATAACAAGGGGGTGATGGCAATAGGCCTGTAGTTGGACGAATCAGAGCGGTCGCCTTTTTTGGGTATTGGATGCACAAATGCTGTCTTCCAAGATTCCGGGACGACGCCTGAAGAGTAGGAGTGCCGGAAAAGACGCGTGAGAACCGGTGCCAACTCAGGGCACACATCCTCAGCACAATTGAGGGATTCCGTCCGGCCCACTCGACTTATGAATGTCCAGGAGCGGAGTGCCTTTCGCACTGAGCTCTGCAGAAACTGAATTTCCGGCATGGAGCACTTACACCACGGGATGGTAGGTGGAGAGTTTCCCCGGTCATCAAGAGTCGAGTTGGATGCAAAAAGAGAGCCCAAGAGATCGGCTTTCTCTTTTGCAGTATGGGCCAGCGAATCATCCTCCTTGTGTAGAGATGGGAGAGATGGCTGACAGAAATTCCCTGGACAGCCTTGGCGAGAGACCAGAATGCGCGGGATCCCGATGGGAGGCGAACTAGTCTCTCGCCAATTCTGCCAATGTGCTTTAACTTTGCCGCAGCGATAACTCTTTTGAAGGACCTGGAGGTAGAGTTGTACTCGTTTTTAAGAGCACTGGTTTTTGCATCCCGAGACGCCGATGCATCGGCCCAGGCCTGGTAGCACTTCCGCTTTCGGCGTGACGCTATTTTGCAGGTGCGACCAAACCAAGGCTGGGATTTACCTCCGACAGGCACTGCAGAGAACGGAATAAAAAGTTCCATTCCCTGAAGTACCACATCGGTGACAGAATCTGCAACGACGTTGGGATCATCCAGTGAGAAGCAAACCTGCCTTGGCCAGAAGGTAGGAAGCAAAGAAAGACCGCATTCCATCCCAATCTGCCGACCTATAGTGCCACACACGGCGGAAGTCCGCAGATCGCGTTCGGGATCGGCGCGCGATAGGCACTACACTCCGGATCAGACAGTGGTCCGACGAGCCAAGAGGGGCATCGACTGAGACCAAATATCTGTCCGGGTGTGAGGTCAGCAAAAGGTCCAACAGGGAAGGTGTATGACCTCCCACGTCTGGGATCCGCGTCGGCGAGGTTACCAGTTGTGTCAGGCCATATGCTAATGCAAAGTCGTGAACAGATCTCCCCGCATGATCGGTTATGCGAGAACCGAGCCAATCGGTGTGGTGGGCATTAAAATCGCCGAGAATCACGATCTCTGCGGATGGGATCTGTTGTAGCACGGAATCTGTAGCCATTTGGATGTGGTCGATGAGTCGGTCAGTTACGGTATTACCGCTATGGGACCTGTAAAGGCACGCATAGACGCGCGGATGGTCGTCGCTGTCGATGCGCAGCCAAAGGGTAGATAGGTCCAAACCTTCAAGACTACCGAGGCGTCGAGAACAGATATCATCTCTGACGTATACGCAAACTCCGGCACGGGGCACAAAGGAGTGTTCCAGTTTGTAGCCCGGGTAATGGAGATAAGAGGTATCAGCCGGAGACGATATCTGAGTCTCTGTAAGAAAAAGCAAGGCCGGCTTCGCCGTTTCAAGATGGTAATGAACGGCGCTAAGGTTCGAGTGGAGTCCCCTGATATTGCAGAAAGCCACGGCGAGCGCGGTAGGGGATGCCATAGTTTCCTTGCTGCGTTTGCCTCGAGTAGGAAAGAAAGAGAGCGGAATATTGCCCCCCCCCCAGAATACGCGGGGCAGACTGAGCATCCACGATTAGGTAGCGTAGGAAAGCCTGAACGTATTTGGGGAGGGGGGAGGGGGGAGAGGGCCTCCGGTTACCTCACTCACCGCACGAAACGCAGAAGCACAAGATGCCTCTACTTCATGCCGGTATTCTGCGAGGCCGTGGTACTTATCCGGACGAGCCAGCCCATTCCTGCGACAGCAAAAGCCGCCGCTTGGCTCTACCACGTTAAAATGGTACAACTATGGATTCTGAATCTGACAAATAATCCTATTAAAAATTAATTAGTAATGTTTTTTCTATTTGTCGCTTCTGTAGTATCTTCACACGTCTTGTCGCTATGCGTCTCCGCTTCCCGCGCTTGCCTTTCCAGCTAAAACCACTTGTGCCAATTTTCTCAGAGACTTCTTCCAGTGTACTTGAGCTTCTAGTGCTACCAAAATAAATGGCCTACTAACACTTTGCATATACAGTGAATTTGTCTCTATGACTTCTCTCCATAAAGTGCAATACGCTTTGTACAAGAAAATGGAACAACAACATTGTTATTTTAAAGCGAAATAGAAATTTTCGGAGTAAGCTTATGGCTCTGATAATTTTCTTTCCACTTTTAACATTATATTAAGATTGATTATTCTTTAAATTAAAGTCTAAGACTAGAATTTTTTTTTCTAATTAAAATAAAATGAATGAAAAATTTTATTAGTTAATTGTAGACTTAGTAATATTCTTAAAGCCAGAACATCAAAAAGCACACACTTCTTTTACATCTTTACATCTTACATCTTTTCTAATAATATAATTCTTTTCCACAAAACTACAAATAAGAGAAACAGAATTATTTAAGTCTACAAAAATAATAACGATTATTTTGCTAAACAAAAACCAGAAGAATGAACCTATTTACGAATGTTTTTAACTCAAATGCCGTTAAATTGTCATATGAATGTCCACGTGTTGAGTTGGTTTTATACTCCATTACTATTATTTAAGCAGAAACCAAAAAAATTCGCACGGCTAATTTTTGCGACACGATGCGATAACATACGATTCCTAGAATTAAAATTCATACTTTCTTAGGATTCCGTACGGAGTGCTATTACTAAAGCTACGGCATTTGTTTCGTCTATCCATCTATCCGTCTATCCTACCTCAGTACTTTTTTAACCCTAGCAGGTAGCCTAGCAGAATATGTGTTATGATGGCGGAGATCCTGATAAATAGTAACAATTTTTTTTTGGTAAAACACATGATACTAGGGGTTAATGTATGAAGTAGCCGTTTTAAAAAATGGCCACTTTAAATTTAAATAAAGCCTCCATGGTCCAAGACACGTGATTAAGCCTTTTTTGCACAAAAACTATTAAATTAGGAAGTTCACAAATTAATGACATTTTATCTTTTGACTTTCATTTGATTTTACAATCAGCATTTGAGTTAAACATAGAGAGACCAAATACGTATAATTTTAGAATAAAACTTCCATCGAGAGGATACGACTAACGAACTCACAGTGCGTTTTTGGTACACTTGCTTTCGCAGTGGAAACTTCGACTTGAAGAATGTACCACGAGGAAGACCAGACACTAAGGGATAAAATGATGAATTAAAAGTAAGAGTGGCTTATCCTTATCAAACAGCCAAGAAATTAGCATAATTTTTTGACAGTAGTTTACCCACAATATATTTACTCATGCACAATGGGTAAAATAAAAAACTCTAGAAATGGATGCCTCGTGAATTATCTAATGTACATATAGGAGCACATATTGCATCCATCCTTTGTTTAATGAATAGATACAGAAATTAAGGAGTTTTGGACAAAAATGGGACATATGATGAAAAGTGGATTCTGTACGATAAACGCAATGACTAAACCCGGGTCAAAGTCTCCTTCGCTAATGTGAAGCTCCATAGTAAAGTAATAGTAATTATTTTGAGATCGTTGTATCAATAACAACCTATATCTATTGTGTAGAACTTCGAAAAATTATGGCGAAGTGCGTTTTGGCACTGCTCGAAAAACCGTTGTAATATTACAAGACCTAGAGTTAGAAACCATACGTAATCCTCGGTACTCGCCGGTATTTTTTTTCTGTAATCGGCTCAAAATGCCTTCATAGACTTTGCAGAGCCTAGATTTCTCTTCAGATTTCTATCGCAAATGCATAAACGATTTTCCCGCGTGATGGCAGAAATGTATAAATAATGAGAGTAAGAAAAATATATAAATTAAAATAATAATATTCATAGATTAAATAAATATATTTTTCTCACAAAAAAAATCGTTTTCAATTTTTCAACATAAAACGCCCATTTCATACTTAAAACCCTAATATATTGTGTAGTTGTATGGAACCTGCGGTGCGCAAGTTCGACTTCCACTTGGTCGGTTTTCTAATTTATGTTATCACATCAAATTATTTTTATGTGGTCTCTGTTATGAGCGCGGAATGAATAATATTCAGGAACCTAAATAAATATTAGCGGAGACAATCCTCCGTGACTTAAATGAAACTAAAGAAAATATCTGGTAGTAATTGCATCTCTATACTTAGATTTCCTCCCTAAGGTATTAAATTTAAAGTACCTAATCAATTCAGTCCCAAAGCAGCTTTATCAGCGGAACGTGTCATTAAATTGTTTTTCAATGACCGCAGTTCCTTGCCGGTTTAACGAGATCTAACAATACTATGATGATGAAGACAATTTTCATATTGGCGTTTGTCATATTATCTTACTCATTATCGTCACAAATTGACCAATTACAAACATACGTACACGATTTCAACATTGTTAAAACTAATATTTTTTTTTTATTTATTTACGTCTTCGTAACACGGGTACAAATGTAAAAAAATAAAACTGAGTCACTGTAGTCATTATACCGGTTCCTACCTACTTGCTTCTTGTCACATGTAGGTAAATTATTTCGGGGCGTCATAACTCGGGGTCGGGACCTAAGGCCACGTCCACACCACGACCGATAAATCACGCCTGTCGGGATCAGGTGACACCACCTTCTTTATGTTTTTTCCCAAGCCATTTTACGGGAAAGATAAAAATCTTTACATATTTTGACGCTGCTTTACTGGGATCATTCTCAAATTACGCTCGTCCATTACGTAATACCGAGAAGTATGAGTTCTCAGAGGTGACACGTCACTTAGATAGGTACTACCTGCGGTTTACCATCCTAACGCTCTAGGATTACGCGTTTTGTTTCGGGATGAACGATGTTTGCCTTTTCTTATTATATTATAAGCAATCTTTCTTTATCTAATCAGTATAATTGATCAAACAAATACCATAGTCACAAAAGAAGTTGAAATAATGACATTTACACACGAAAATATTACATATTTAAAATAATAAAAAAATCACGTAAAGGGTAAACCCCTCAGAATAGAGATGAGGAGCAGCATTACTTGTGCTAGTATACTTGCCTCGCCAACGCAGCGTGGTGAGGTATTGGACGTTTTCTTGGAGAGGCCTGTGCTAGAATAGATTGATGAAGAAGAAAGAGCAAAAAGGGCGCATCCTTGGGATCCTGTAATAAATTAAATTTCCAAGACAGAAATAAAAAATCCTAGACCTAGCATACCACTGCACGACATCAAGATACTGTGTGCTCATTCTGCCGAGATCGGATCAAAAATTTGTAATTAGAAAGCTGTCGGTAGTCGGGGTTTACTATGATAACTCTCATTACCATGCTGTAAAGCCCCCGAAACGTCGGGATAATAAGGTAAAATTGAACGCGGTAAAATCCGTAAATAATTGTTTAATTTCAAACGATAAAGTATTGTTTTATGAACAATAACTATACGTAATCGGTACCTAATAACTAGTAGGTCTTAAACTTACTTTTCACATTATTTATTCCCAATTGCAAGTATTTCGCACACAAACAAAATATACATACTTTATCGTGTAAGTAGATTTTTTTTTTCTTTAGTACTTTATTTTATAACATAGTTTTAGGTAGTAAGATTTATTTAACTTTGTGTCACCTACAAAAGCAAGAAGAAATACGTTGCTCTGTAGTCGTAGAATACGTTACTACTATAGAAATCTTAATTAAACAGTCGTAATGACACAGCATGGGTTTTAAGAATTCACGTATAACGTAGGAAAATTTTGTTAGTTTTTCCATAACATGGGATACGTACCCAACTGAAACTCTGAAGTATAAAGCATGGAGCAGCAATGTATTAAACATTAGTAGTTACAGAAAAGTACAGAGGCAACTGACTGGCGTCTATGTAGCACACACCGCAGCGGGTAGAACGAATATATATTACTTTTGCGAAGATTTAGGAGTGTTTGGACCGAACAATAATGTCCGGCTTTTGTAGAAAAAGATAGATGGCAATGCATAGGTTACATGTTGCGGAGATTTTCCTTTGCGAACAAATGAAACTTCAGACGGAAAAGCGTTAGGGGCTTATTAATTATATTTATGTTCATACTCGACCTTTTGTTGGGAATAAGAAAGAAATTACGTTTCATGTCCTCATAACCGAAGGAGAAAAATGACTCTGAGCTGACCAGTATTATATTGATCTTAATTTTTGGAATAGCATTGACAACACTTTGTTGTCAAAGATATATTTTTTTTGCAATATGAAACTTAAAGGGACTAGTCACATATAAACGAGCATTTTATTTATAAACTCATTTGAATACTCACCAAGCTACTCATAAATTACTCTCAAATGTCATCCGGTTCATTTGAATATTAGGAATCGTTACGTTATGTTTGCTCTAAAAATGCGTTTGCTAATATTCTATACCCGTTTATTATTTTTTCTGACATGTTTCAAATGAGTGATTGCTAACAAAATGTTTATAAATAAATGTATTATCGACCAATTAATGCTTATCATTTTTAGATTCCGATTTTATCAAATTCGTAATTATGAATTTATTCGATTAATAACTATATGCATTTTCAATGCAATCATCAAATATAAAAAAGATTTAAATATTAAAGCTAAATGTAATAATCAGCATCGGCTCATAGATTATGTCCAGCAGTCCCGCAGGATTTTACCCAATGGGATGAGTTTTTGTAATCGCCATGCTGACCGCCATGGTATTAAAAATGGTTATTTCGCCTTCTATCGGAATCTGTGATATTTTTTTGTTTTACCCATGCGTTGAAATGTGCTAGGAGTAGGCAAAGTACTGAATTTTTTCAAATTTTCAAATTATCCTAAATGTTCTTTAAATTATCCAGTCTTCTTAGTCTAAAGTTTACTACTTCTTCATCAGCCTGTTTAATCCCACTGCTAAACGTAGGCCACAGCCGAAATCACGCATTTCTTACCACGCCGAGGAAGTCGGTGAGCGCTATGCCGGTGTCTTCATGGTGATGGATTCGGCAAATTGGAATGGATTTCTCTCTGTCGTTCGGTCGCAACCTCACGGACTCGTGGTTCGGTCTCTTAGAACATTAGCATAAAAAAGCATCCTTACACTAGTTCTGAAAGAGGAATGATAAGTACTGACACCTTTGACACAAACACACAAGAATGATAGTTAACAGCGCACTCGAGGTATGAGGTGTGAGGTGATGCAGTGCTGTCGGTTCCCGGTTGGGTGGTCGGTGCTTGTTTCCGGCGGCATCAGTAAGCATGTGCAAAAGTTACTTAAAATGTTGGAAATTTACTTTATTTTTTTCTTCCATTCGTCTAATGAATTTTATATATAAGTGTATTTATCGTAAGCTTATAAATAGATCCTAAGGTAATATTTTATAAAAAAGAAATGACGGTATCCGTACTAAACTGGTAACCTACATATTATGTTTTGAAGTTGAAAGTTTTTATTTATTTCGTATGTATACCAACGTAGAAAAGTTTGTTAAATTAGTCGTTTGTGCCCTACGCAGCGCGCCAGAATTTCCATGCTGCTATGGGCGGCGTAAGCGCACCGTGACTTGCAGCGGAATCGTACATTAAACTGAGAGTCAAATAGTAGGTTTGGTAAGGTCTCTAACACACTTGCCACTTTTTTATTTTTAGAAAGATTTGTAAGTAAAACGGAGTACTGCGAAATCGACCATACTTATCTTTAATAATTTTTTTTTATTTTTGTTTACCTTATTGGGTAGTTCCGCAAAAATTGTGGAAAAGAATGATATTATTACAATATTAACTATGTGTGACAATTTTTTCTATATTTTATTTATTTAAGAAGTCAGTTTAAACTTGTGTGATTTGCTTTTTTAGTAAACATGACCCTGCCAAGTAAGTACCGTTCTGTTAATTCATACGTTATCTACGCACAGACAAGAGAATGCCCACACATGCAATGCACAGTCAGAAGATAGCAATATTCTAAATAGCTGACACATATACTCTTAATTTATTCATCACGTCTATTAGAATTTTCTTATTCGATGTTGACAATTCATATGAAGTCAGATTTCTTTTGTAGTGCTCTGGGTTATTTGAGTCCAATTAATATGTTCGACATAAAGATTTTATTCCTTATCAAGTAATGAATATTTTTTATTAAGTAAGGAATTTTTTTAGTGTACCTATAATATTTTTTTTACAAAAAGTGTTGCTATGAATATGAATTGCAAAAAATAAAATCGCTGCTGTGAAACAGCCGTAAGTCAACAGACCTAAAATTTTCTTTACGTACTTTTCGGTGTCCGTCACGTTCTGTCGAATTTCATGGTGGTGGTACCATTGGTCTCATTATGAGCGTATTGGAAACTATGAATAATTAGTGCCATGTATTTTAAATCTCATACTGAAAATTCCAGTGTATATATTGGTCTTCATCGTTTTTTAGCTTTAGCTAAACTTGGTAGGATGATTTGCCGCAATCACCACGCTTGGTAGGCATACCTTTCACTTTGCTACCGTCGTCATCGTTAATAATTTACATTTGGCAAACTTGAGATAGTTATTCCATCATCTATATGGCATCTGTCGCTACCATATCCCTCAGATGACTTTTATGAATTAGCGCGACTTAAATTAGAGGCAGATTAACTAATACCGCAATCACACGGCAAAACTTCTGTCAATATTGCATTTCTTATAAATAAATGCTCCACAATGATTAAATTCTAAATAGCGTGGTGGGGGAATAGGAAAATCCATAACCGTTTCTCGTTCTGGTGAAAGACGTTAGAGGTTTCCTTTTAACTAAAACATTGACATTATCTATGAGTAAATCTGTATCGAGATTAAATGATTAGAAGATAAGACGCACATGTAACTTCACATCTTACTACGGGCAATAATTATGCTGATGATAGGATGCAACATTTCGTAAGAAGTTGACACAATGGTATCGAGGTTTTACATTGTGAGGTTTATGGATTAATCTATATAAATGATTTCCTATTTACGTGATGGTTTGATGATGTTTTTTTTAAGTCGCACTTTTACTATCTTGATAAGACAGATTGCTACTGTATACAATTGTTATTAAAAGTTTTATTGTGTTTTGAATATAATTGGGAATCGGTAGAGAATCAAAATTATGTATGTCACCGTATAAGTTATACATAAATCGTGTAGTTTCATAGTAAGTAATCGTTTTTCCGAAATGATGAGTTGTGATATAGACGTTCGTAGTTTACAATTTTCTCGTAGAGTATTTAGTAAAGTTCAATGATTTGTCCTAAAGTTCGGTTTTCAGGCCCAGTTTTAAACACTTAGAAAATGATGGTACCAGTGATATTCGCGTTTATTTGATATTAATAATTTTCGTCTTTAGAAATCTTAAGACATTTTTTTCCAATCTCATAAAGCAGAATTTACAGTGGATCCTTTTTATTTAAAAAAAGGTCTTTAAACATCTGCTCGTACCCACTTCGAAGTTAGCTCGTAAAATGACTTACGGACATTTCACTAACAGCAGATTCCGAGAGGCACTCTGCTCTAATTTATTGGATTTGCGCGTAATTTGCCACCTGTAGAATGATAAGCCTGAATGAATCGCGTGTTTATAATTCCTATTGCTTGTGTTTGAGTGAATGAATGAGATTATTAATTCAGGGATGAGATTGAACTGGCAAACTAAATGATAGGTTTATCATATTGACAACGAATATAAGTAATTATTTGTTTTAGTTTTTGATTTATTGTAACTATTATGTTAGTCCTTAGAATAAATCAATGCTTTTTAACATTCCAAACTCCAATTAAATGTCATAATATAATATGTATGCGTATTAATTGTAGTTAATTTTATATGCATTTTTTAAATAACTTGATTTGAATAGATAGGCCAAGCGGTAGTTATTGGAAGATAAGTAATTTGAAAAGTAAGAGCAGAAAGAAGGCAATATACATCTTTTTGGGATATTTATTAAGTAAAATAAAAAACAATATTAATAGTAAATAATTGTTACAGAAATATTAATTAAAATAACACCCAAAAAGCCCTAATTATTGCCATATTTGAAAATCAATGTTTCTAAATTATTTTATTGGTTATAATCTCTATTTATAATTGCTCAAATTAATATCAGACTGCGTCCCGTGGCGCCATACTCGCAACTGCCGCTCCCAACCCATTGCCGCACGCGCCACGGTTACGCCCATAAACATGTCATTTCGTGCCGCATTACGCGATTTACGTCCTCTCACTCTAACTCGGCCATAACTCAGCCAAACAAAAGGGAAAGCTATATATTTATCGCTCCCATGCGAATAGTTTAATTTACACACACAAACGTAACGGAATGAGCTAGTATGCTATTCAATGCGACAGTATAATGACAATTCACAGATTAATCAACTCACAGTTAAGGCCGTTTTTGAGTATACTGCTTCTTAATACTAAACCCTTTTAAGATAATTTATATTTTAGGTATACTAAGTTATAACAAATCCTGAGTTTATATGAATTTATTAACGAAGTTTCTTAAATTTTTGAATGTACTACTATAGCCTTGTCCTCGGCGCATCAACGAGGCCCGCTACATTCGACCTTACAATCGGCAAAGAGATGTATATTTACGTCCCTTTCTAACACACAATTCCCAGATCGTAAATCTCGAAATGGCCGCATGTAGGTTACGCTCGTCGTCCGCACAATTCCAGTGGGAGCGCATAAAGTATAGTTTTCTCTGTTTTATTACCTGTTTTACTGTACGATAAAGGAGACGAGAATATATCTGGGAATCAGCTGTTTAGAGCATGCTTCAAACGCGCTCAGGAATGTGGCAAACGAAATGTGCCGTCGTACCGCTTTGAATGTTGCTCTACCTGATTTTAATATTACAATCATTAAATTATTTTTATCCCTGAAATACTAAAGTAATTTTGTGCATTAAAGTTATGAGCTCTCAAAGTTTAGGCGATTAATTGACTACAGTTTTATTCAAAATTAAGATTTATTTAGAATAGAAACTAAATGTCGCAGTAACCTTTTGAGCAGATACCTTTAGTTCTGACCACATTTTGCAGTCCAACGGGTTCCGGGATCTGGACTAGACGAGGACCAGTTTTCAGCTGAGCTGTTCGTGGCTGTGACCAGAGGCTGTCTTGTTGGAAAATTAGTACAATTTTGAAAAGTATATCACTGAGAGACTTCACTACAAGAACCAAAACTGTTTCTTGATAAAATTTGGCCAAAGTCTACTCTTATTTAAAAAATAATTAAGACCCCATACTGCATCAAATGATGATTGAAGCAGTAAGAGCATCACGCTGAACTTTTCCTACAAGCTGCAAGGCATCTTTAGAGCTGTGAGCTCATAAAATATTGTACTGAGGCCATGTAAATTGGCCACCAACCTGTACAGAAACAGCGTGGTGGACCCTTCACGTATTCAAAACTCTCTTAAATATAGTTTTCCCTGGAGTAGGGCATTTGCAGGCTGTTAACTATTTACTTGTATTCATAAAGTGCTTAGTTTCTGAAGTGGATGTTGTTTAATATATTTCACAATTATCATTTTAGACGTAATGGCATTATTCGTGTTATTATGACACAATACTACACTAACGTTAACATTTTGTTCGATTTGAAGAAGTTTATATAATTTTTAGTATCAATTTATCATGATCTTGATGTTATTAGAAAACGTAGTGTATAAATCTGAAGAAATAAAATATATTGTCAAGATTGTTACGTCAGCTGATCGGAACTGCACTGGAGTACCGTGGAGGATAGTTCTCGACTTCGTAGAAGGGATTTTAGTTATAAGCTGTTACTATATATAATTGTATAACTTACAATGTCACTATTATTTAAATAGCGTTTAACTATAAATTAATAATCTAATACATAAACGAACTAAAAAAATACTTCAAACTAACTAAAATAACTGTACCACCGACTATACTTTAGATCTTACTTTCATAAGCTGTCGAGGTTCTTGAAGGTAACATATATTCCAAGTACAATTTAAGATACCTTACTACTTACTTATGATATTATACCAAATATGAAGTAATTGAACTTCTCCTTCTTCAATTTTTGAATTAGAGCTTTCTACAATTGTTGTTCCTATGTAAAGTAGATTCAACTGATACTATGCCTGTATTTTATATTTTTTCCTTTCATGTTGGGTAATAAAGCTTCTAGAAGTAAATAAAAATTATCCATTTAGGGCATTTCGGACAAAGTACTTTTAACTCGTGGTCGACGGCCTTATTGCCTAAGCATAACTCAGTGCAAATTCTGTTGTATTCTGGTTAGAAAGTCCATCATAAAGTTTTATACGCGGTAGTTGTGAAATAAAACCAAATTCAGATTTAAATTCAGATCCAAATCTTAATTGGGCTCCTATGTGGAATCCAAGTTATTCCATATAAAACAACCTAGACGAAAATGACAAAAAAATTACCTTAACTAATGAAATAAATTGCCTATACAACATAAAAATTAAAAACTACTCAAAATTTTTAAGACTACTGCGTATTAAGCAGTAATTTAAAAGAAAAAAAGGAGAATTTTCCAAAAACGTAAAATAATTTTATTGAAATAGTAACAAAAAGACAAAAGCAGTTTGCTCCGTACTGCGTTATTAGCCACCACGACACGAAGCAAATGGACGCAAGCGCGACGGGCTAGCGTCAAAATGTTGGTAACACGAAAGGTGGGGGAAATCAAAATGGCGCCCTTTAAATTAATTCTATTGGTTAACCGTTATCTGCTTTTTGAATGACCATTCAATATATAAGATAATCTTGTAGAGATTGGTCGCTTTCGTGAGTGTTTAATAGAAGTGTTGTAAATATTTTTCAAATTTTGAAATTTATGACAAATCTTAATCAATGTTACTTGAGAAATTACCAATATATTAAGCCCAACATGTGTCAAAAATTTGAAAAGTGGTGTAATGTATATTTATTAAAGGCTCGGATTCCTTGATCATTATAAAAGTGACAGCTAATTTGAATTATAAAAAAAATTAAGACTGCTTATTGAAATGCTCGATTCTATGATAGATATAAAATTACCAACAATGTTTTGTTGGGTAAGCATATGCGTATATATTTTTACTTTTGTGGTAGTTTTCATTAATGGGTGTCTTAAGTACTATTAAAGAGATATTAAAGATAGATAACAAGAGATAGGCTTCATATATTTAATACTACTATAATACAAAGGAATAATCGCATACCCTAATGCAGCAGCAAACTACGTATTCGAACAAAATCTATATTGTCCGAAGTATGGTAGTACGTAGATTTTGTTGGCCTGCGCATCTATCCAGTGCATCACTACATGAATGATGATGATGAAAATGTTGGTACTTTGCTACCGTTATTTTTCTAATGGACGGTAGCCCAAGGCGAGGAGGTACTCATGCCTCCTTAAGAAGGGCCGCGTTTTGATTTTCGGTGAGCCGCCTTATTGTCGTCGAGTTTTTCTTTCGTTTCGTTCGTCTTATATTATTATATATTGTGTTATTATTATTATGTTATTACATAGGACAGGAGAAGACAGCATCGAAACAGCTTCAAAGATGGCGCTCTTTTTCACGAGCCTTCTCCACCTCCTTATTCCTCGAAAGTAGTAAAGGCCGCCGGGTCAGCAGCGTATCTCCTTTCTGTAGGTTTTTACTCGGTTTGTACTTAATGCAGACCCAGATATAACAAGTCACTGTCGTCAATATGCGTTTGCGCATTTACCTCAAAGACGAAAAAGTAAACTAACATAAAACTTTTTAATAATTATGAATCTTTATTTTTATTACAACATTGTCAAAGATGAAGGATGGGAAATGGTACAAAATAACCTATTTTTCTCCAATAACTTGTTTGCACGCGGTATAATATCAGAAAATTCATCCATATAGACCGAATCCAAAGCCTGAAGGTTTGCGATGGGGAGAAGCATATCTGGTACGAGGGCTTTGGCAATGTGCTTAAACCTAGGCGGGGACAAACCAAAGCTGGCTTGGAAGCGTCCATTTATGATATGGCAGCATTTGGTGGTGCCTTAATGGAAAAGCATGTATCTAACGGAGGCCTTATAAAGGCGTATAAAGAAGGGAGTAAAAATAGGTGCTGTTTTTAGAGTTTCTTCTTTTCTTCTACAGATATCTCCTAATGTTCTAATGGGAGGATTTGCCGTAGTCGCTTTTGGCGGACGGGTTGGCGATTTAAGTAGTAGTCACCTCGCACCTTATTATCTTTCGGAGATAGCATAATTAGTCTCACAGATCCCATTATCTCGACACTTACGGTTTCCGACAGTATAGCAGATTCTCATAAGTTGCCATTGCATGGTTTTATATATTTATGTGTTTGTTTCTAATGAATAAAGTAACACACAAGGGATCAAATTTATAATAACGTTGGAGTTTGTATGTCGATGAAGATTCTTTATATTAGGAACGGATTGACTTATCAAGTTGAATATAATTTACGAATGGAAAACCTCTTTAGAGGATTCCGCACATATCTCCAATCTTATTACGAAGCCTATGCCGTCTATGCGTCCGTCCGTTCGGCTGTGTCCTACTTTTAAAGTGATTTATCTTTTGTACCGTAATAGGTAGCTTATTGAAATTTTTAAAGAATGTGTGTTATTATAGCAGACATCCTAGAAGTAACGTAATGTAAGAAACTAAAAGTGAAAATTAAGAGGAACCAAGAAGTTTATTTTTGTTTTTCCTCTATCGAAAAAACGGTAATAGATACAAGCATCAAGCAAAGTAGCAGCCTGTAAATGCCCACTGAGGGTTTTAGAGCCGAGAAGGGCCCGTCACGCTGCTCCTGTGTGGGTTGGCGGACTTAACATGTCGTCGAAATAATATTTTCTATTATTTATCTGATATGCAGCTTTCCTTAAGATGTTTTTGTTTTCACCGTCGAGCACGTGATAAATACAGCATATAATATTTATATTAACAACAGGGATCGAACTCAGCGAGTGAGTGACACACTCTATGAAACTGAACCGAGGGCTTTATCCAAAGTGCTACCACGACAAGCATCAAACTTGGTGTAATTATACTGATATTCCCATATACGATGTTACGCCTATGCGATAAGATCGGAGAAATGTTCAGATGCAGGATCAGGTGCAAATTTATCATTATAGAGATGACCCAGCCAAACGGTAGCTTTTCCTACTGCTCGTATGGGCTGGCTCAATCAGGGTAGTTCCACGGCCTCGCAGTACACCGGCGTGAAGTAGAGGCATTTGGTGCTTCTGTGTTTCGTTCGGTATGTGAGGTAGCCGGAGGTCCACACCCCTCACCTGTCCCCCCATCACCCAAATATCCTTAAAGGCCGGCAACGCACCTGCAGCCCCTCTGGTTTTGCCGATGTAATAAGAAACCTGGGGCCAGTAACATATCATAACCTTGACGTGTCATAGAAATAATTTTTCTATTGTTTAACATGCCAAAAATTATTACACATTTTTATTTGTTCATCTCTTTATAGAGGGTATCCTTTTGAATAATTTTAAAAAGAAACTTATAACCACATGAAGCGGTAAGTACAGCTTGAATTTGTTGTATAAACTCAAAATAAAACTATTTCAATCGTTTTTTTGAATTTTCTCTATTCAAGTTTTATTTTATCGTAGTAGAGCAACATTCATACTCAGCGTTGTGCTATCAACGTCTGGTGCATCGAACGATACACGAAGAAACTTTACGAGGCCGCACTTGCCGTGCTCGGGCGCACTGTGTCCTACCACTGCGATACGATCCCATCGAGTTGCAACCGAACCGTTCAATTAATCGCAAACGATTAACGTTGTCTTTGTACGTCAATGGTGTTGGATTAAAGAGGGTTGGGTGTCCTTTTCGAGTCGCAGATTTAGTGCGGCGTCGCGGCGCGCTCGTGGGGGGAGGCGTCGCTCGTAAAGCATCGGCCGGCACTCGACTGACGCGCGTCACGGCGACAACGCGTTGCGTAACCGACCGTCATAAACAACGCGACGTGATCGCTTCCCACCTGGCGCTTTTACCACGTGCGATCGCATTTAGTATTGCGCTCATGTCGCCACTAAAACGTTGACACGTGACTTGACCGAGTGAACTGACTCTGTGAGTTTTGTGAGAGCGTCCTATGGCGCGATACTGCTCCCCGTCGGTGAACAACCGGCCGGTTTAAGGTGAGTTTATTGCCGATTTATGGCACCCGAGTCGGCCCGCTCGGGAGCGATGCCGCAAGTTTTGTTTGGCGCACAAAGTTTTGCGCGGGCCGAACAGCTAAACGTCGTTTAGTAACTACGTGTATTAGAGTTACTAACTTATTTGAAACAAGCGTAAGATTCAGAGATCGGTGTAAATGCAAAAAAAAATAACTTAATTAGACCGATATTTTAGTACTAACTACTTATATGTAAACAAATTACTATAAATTTTGTATGGCACAAGCTGATAAAGTTTTAGAAAATAGATACTATTAACTTAATAAAAAAATTATTTTTATTTATAAAACATACTCTGAATTATTACTGTAAAATGATTTGAGGATATATGATGGATAAGTAATGTCAAAACACACTGTCACGCATAATGTACTTAACAGATCTATATTAACTGTAATAACGTACGTAAACAGTAAGTGACCTCCGATAAGCTAATTTACCTACCTTAATGATTCTGTAATTGAAAAATATTAAACAAAGTTGTGTATTCGAATTATATGAACATATGTATCTAGAAATTAATATGATATAATAATATAACAGAAGCTAAAAGACAGAAATAAAAATTATATTTAATCATTTATATTATATTTGTAAAATGTTATTATGCTAACAATGAATTAATAATAATGCTATAAATGTAATTGGTAAATAAAAAAGTAAATAAATAAGTAAGAAAAGAATGACGTTTCAGAACATAATATGTTATTTGCTACATAAAACTTATGAATCTTTGCATGTCTAACAATATTCACAAATATGAAAATATGTCCAGAGAAATATTAAATTTGTTACATCAATCTATTTCAAAAACAAAAGAACCTACAACACGCTCTGTTTGTAAATAAAAGTATCCAATGGCCCAACCTCGTTAACAGTTTTGTTCATTCATAACCAATAAGTCAATTGCTTTATTGTATATGGAGTGAAAACTTATGCAGAAGCTAAGTAACAAAAGTAGTTGATGTTGAAGGAATAAATTTATGTCTCTGTACTTAAATATCAGCCTTTATATCCACTGCAGGAAAAGGCATCTTCCAAGTTGGGAAGGTAATGTTTGCTCTATACCTACTGATATTATTTATTAGAAATTATTAACACAATTTTTTTCTAAATAATAACCATAATTAAGTTATAAATTATAGAAACTATATATACCAATTAATATAATAGATACTAAAGGCCCTAAGGTATATATTATAAATAAAGGAAAATTATAAAAAAAGATCTGATGTACTAACTGGGATACCATGGAAATGATACAAACTCGATTGGGTTAAGATAGGTTAGTGTTACACACACAAATTCTGCATAATTATTTTTATAATATTTTTTTTTAATACGCATACTCACATGTATTGTATAAGTATTGTTGTTGTTAATTTTATTTTATTTATCAGTCGTTATAAAAATCAAAAGTAATCTTTTACATTCAATTTGTAATTCATGGTATTACCAAGACAATAACATTTACAATCCATTGACAAATTCAATTATCTCTTCTAGTTTTATTAATATCTATATTCAAAAAGTAATTAAATACTTAATCGGTATTCAGTAATATATTTGAAGAGATCTAAATTACTGTTTTATCCGTTACTTAGCTCAGACTACTATATATTACTCTATTCTCTGAAAAGTGAAATTAAGTATACGGTAAGAATGCGGTAATCTTACCTATTTTACAGGTTATACTGTATCTATTCTCTATGTAATAAAATTGTCTAATGTAAATAAAATAAGCCGTGGTAGCCTAGTGGTCAGGGTGCTCGCTATGGTTGGTCGCAAGAGCGCGAGTGGTCTGGTTTCGAATACCGGTGGCCGGCACCACTAGAATTGTTAATAGCAATTTTAAGTGCTGTATTTACCACGTGCTCGACGGTGAAGGAAAATATTATGGGGAAACCTGCCTATCTGAGAAATAGTAAAAAATATTATTACGAGGATATGTGTAGCCCGCCTACCCGCCTTGGAGAAGCGTGGCGGGCCCTTCCGGGCTCCAAAACCCTCTCAGATAATCAAGAAATAGGCCTTGCCCAGCTGTGAAAACTCTCAGGCTGCTACCGTAAATAAAATATAGGGCGCTGTATTAAAAAAAAAATCCGATACTATTATAATGTCAATACATAAAAAGACAAGGCAATATGCAATTCATTATAGTAAAGCAGAATTATTGAAAATATTAAGTGATTATTAGTAAGTTCTGTTATATTCAAACAAATTTATAACAGCTACAAAAAGTTCATGGAACATAATTGTAATTAAATGCATTTACTTTTGAACCTTATCACTTTGAGTCGAAAGCTCAAAATCGAAAGTCAAGTCCAGACATTTAAGTTTTATTTTCTGGTCGGATACGAGCTACGCAATTCTATTATGACATTCATATCCACAGACTAATAATTTTTGTGTTTCATAAGTTACCAAGACTTTTTCAAATGATGTAATATGTTTAGACTCTTGATAATAAATTATCAGTTTAGTAGGAAAAATGTCTAAAATGAGAAAACGAAGAATACTTGAATATTTAGTAGGTATCATACGTTGTGGTTTCGAACTTAGACACGTGATTCAGTTTCATACTATGACACCTTGTACCTAAATAATCTGTTAGGTATTAGGTAAATAGATAAATAATAATATTTTTATATATTGAACTAGCTTCTATGACTCAGGTACATAAAATATTATTCATGATTAAAACACGAGCGAGAATAAAGGTAACATTTAGGTATTATGGGTATCATATTATATCATAATAATATATAATTATACCTCAGTTTCCAAGGTTCACTATTAATATCAGGCTATTGGACCATTTTTTTCGATTAATAGGTTAACTAGAATTCATATTCTTAATTATTTACTTCCTTACAGAAAGGAACTTATGATATAAATTTTTTTCTTAATTCTTTTGTTAATCGACCTATTTATTTGCAATATTTGTAGCGTTACATCGCATACAAGAAAAGCCAACAATTGTCGGCATTAATTTCTTGAATTTTACAATCTACTTTGAATAACTATTTGAAAATAAAAAAAAGAAAAATGGGGATATGTTCGGAGGAAGGGACAGATCCAGTGTTGGAGACACACGATAGAACAAAACCAGACCCGAAAACCAAAATTAAAAAATAACTAAAACTAAAAATAGTAATATTTATTTTAGTCGATTCAACGCACTTTTCAATAGAGATTGTTTCGGACAGCGTGACAGGTGATGACAAGGTCGCCGTCTTAGTCCCCAGGCTAACGATACAAATCGTACATAACCTTTAAAAAACTCATTGATACGAGTCCGCCACATAAGGGATCCGATCCCTTAAATCCTTTAACTACTCGTCTACCGTGGAAAAATACAGGCTTTGTCTGATGATTCTTCATCCAGAATCATAATAGTACTTGTACAGTGGACACCAGGAGTACTAAAGACTCGTTTGTTACTCTTTCTCATAAAGCTTATAAATTAAAGTTATACCTATTGTAAATATTTTAGTAGCCCAAAGGCCAGGGTGCACGCTTTATGTAATACATAGTATGCCAGGGATCTGGGTTCGATTCCAGGTACAATAACATAAATTGTTAATTGCAATTTTAAGTGGTGAACTTTCCTCACGGCTGTGAAGAAAGGATCAAGAGGAAAACTGCGTGTCTACGAAATAATAAAAAAATCTATTAGGATATGGGAACTTCATCAACTCGCACTGGTGTAGGCTGACAGATCCCGGTTATGAAGCCATCTCAAAGAGAGAATTTTGTTCGGCAATGAGGAACATTTACGAGTTATTTTTAAGTATACCACGATTCAAAGTAAAGACATGTAAGACAATGAAAAAGAAGCATCGCTTGTCTGTCATGGTTATAAATATTTATTCATTCATCAAGCTTCTGTCATTTTAAAACATGTTTTAAATTTATTTAAATTGCGATTGATAGGCACATTCTTCCTTTATTTGCCATCATCAAAATGGTCTAGACGTAGGGAATATTAAAACATCTTTGTGCATTTAATGAGTTAAAATTCCAACTGCTACGTTTTATTATGTTTTCTTCTTTACTGAAATGCAAACTTTTTTTTAAAATAATTATTTTATTTAACACACACACATGCACATTCAATAGCAAAAAATCTACGTATGTTTTATTATGTATAGTTAAATGTATTGAAAACATAACAGTTAAAACTTGCAATTGTTGTTTCTTGATGGTACTCCATTGTAGCTTTGGTTAGGTAAGACAAACACTTGTACTTATTCCACTACTTTATGACATAATATCTTTTAATAATTTTTTTTATTCCAATGAGCAGTTTAAATTTTGTTGGAAAAATATCAAATCACACCACTAACTTACTGTTCACATAATTTTAAGCAAGTTTAAGACATAGAAATCGTTAAAGTTGATAACTAATTTGAACAAGTTTTAATTTGCCTTATGCATTTTAATTTACTGAAGTTAATTCCATTATGAATTGTTAAAATGGGATTATACGTGTTTCATAAAACTACCATGTCCAAAAATAACTATCAGTTAGAACAACATAACGTTGCAAATAATGCTCTTACTTTTGGATAATAACTAACCATGTTTTGAATAACAACGAATTTGTTCACACTTAGGTAATTATTGGAAAAAATGTCTCATAACGTCTGATAGCACCCAAGCCTTGTAAATAATATTTTTCTGCATAACGGTGCAAACAATTAGAGAATATTGCTTAGGCGCGACAAGTTATTTGTCAAATATAAATCTTTGAATTTGAAAGAAAAATTTATAACAAATTTCAAATTCAAACGTAGAACAATCGTTATCAAATGTTGATCATTAATTTAAAATCTAGAAACTGAACCATAAAAAGTAGTTCACGGTATCTAAACAATAACAAGGATTCACGAAAAGCGTAGGCGTTTATTTTAAATTCTACTCATGCGCACAGCCATATTTGCCTTATTTCACATCGCCCTGTTAGTTAGATCTCAATCTTTACTTAATATTCAGTGATGCCGCAAGTCTGGTTTTTGTAATTTTTGCCTCTCCGCACGACAATGATTCATTGTTTGCAGAAACTATGTATAATATTGCAAATAAATATCTTCCTTGAGTTCTAGACTTGAGCCTTCATAGATTCAGTTCTTATAACAGCGAAATGTTGTTATATTCAATCAATAGATACAGAATACATCCTACAAGCTATCATAATATTTAATTCAGTGATAATTGTGTATGATTTTAATAATGCATAGGATTAGTTAAATCATCTTCTGGAATAAATTATATAACGATTTAAATTTAAAAAAAACAACAGTTATCAATACAATTGTAAAAATATATATTAATTAACATTTATTTGAATTAATAATTATTCAACAGGGAAGTCTGTAGTTATATTTGGCGCATCTGAAGAGATACAGATACACAAAAATCTCAAAAACATATATGTTCGATATAGACAGAAGATAAAGAATAAAGGAATTTTTATCAATTTTAAAGCTTTCTATTGAACGGTACTTGCAACGTTAACATACTCGTAATTATGTATAACAGTTTCAAAACGAGGAACTAGCGTCGTCCACGTATGGCAAGCAAGTTACTTTTCTTGTAGGGCTTCGCTTCGTTGGACCACGTATTTACAAAATATCGGACAGAACATGCTCCATGCAGTGTTATTCCGGCATGCTTAGAAAAAGATGTTTTTTTTATTTCTATCATATATTTCCTATAAGAGAAAAGTTTCCAGACGTGTCATTCATAAAATAAGAATGTAAAAATTGTTTATTGTTATTGTTTCATAACAAATTTAAAGTCTCCACTCATAACTTTAATTGCAACTCAAACTAAAAAAGGTTTATGAACTATTTTAAATAAGATTTAATATTTTTTGCTTTTTCCCATGAAGATTCTACGATGTATGTTAGATCATACGAATATAATACAACACCTAAGTCGACTGCTAAACAAAATCCTCCTAATAAAGTGCCAGCAAACCAGCCACATTATTGGGAGGATTTGCCTATACTCACCATGCTGGCCTGACGAATTTTATTTTTATTCATCTGTGACTGTGATTTCCATCAATCCATTAAATGAAATTATTATTATTATAATCGGTTATTAGCTAGCAGGGTGCACTATTATCCTGTTAGCTCTCAGATTAAGATTTGGAGAAAATTTTCATAAATTCCCTTTAACACTACTTTAACGTAGTTTTATGTTGTAACCACTCATTAGAAATCATGGAAATATGTACTTATGTAATAATATACACGAAAATATAAGATTGATATTTCAGTTTGCTTACATATAAAGCAAAAAAAAATAACAATTTAAAATGACTAATTCTGAGTAAAACAGTAATAAAATGTTAATTATTCAACGTTATATTAAAAATTTACATTTGCTAATGTTTACAAAAATGAGAAATAGAGTCGAGATTTATGGGTTTATTCAATATTAAAAAAAAGCAACACCGATGATAAACAGAACAGTCAATGTCAACCGATAATAAAAGTTTAAGATTAAATTCAATGAAGCCTTTCAACGAATAACTTTTCAATTTAAATTCAGTCTGAATTAATTTAAATTACGAAGATTGCGGTTTTGTTGTATCATGTCACTGCAGTTCATGTCCTTTAACTCACAATTAATGTAATTTATACAAGAACTGATAGTTACAGTCACCAAGGTCAAATAACACAACACAACATAATACAGATCGCCCGTTTATATATATATAAATAAAAATTAATACTTTATGTTTCTAAAATATGTATACATAAATATTTTAGGCAAAGGTTACAGATTTCCATTTGGCAAATTAGCGTAGTTAAAAGGGTTTGAAATTCATTTTTCAACTCTTCGTGAGACAGAAAGTGACGGACTCGTCGCAGGGTTTGCTTTAGAAAATAGCCATATGATTTTCGAGGCTTTCCTTACCCCATAGTAAGAAAGGGGGAGGGGGACAATTCAATTTGTAGAATTTAAATGAAATACATTTTTTTGCTGCCATATATTTTTTAATTTATGTACCATTTAATTACATATGTTTTAATTAAATACTCTTCAGAAAACTAAGGCACAAAACACCTTTAGTGTGTTTGTATCAAGTGTGACATAAATTTAACTCCTTATCGGGCAAGACCTCCACAAATAAAGAAATAGAGGAAAGTGCAGCTTTTGTACGGATACAACAAAACCAACGACACAAAGTTAAACTTTTGCTAGTGTAGAATTGTATTTGTAGTCATAAATTATCATCTTAATAAGTTAATATGTAGCAGCGATATATGACTTTTTGCCTGACCGGGGCTCAAGTGCCAATGTCGATTTACAGGCACTCGTTATTGCCCTATAAGTCCACTTTGTAGCGCATCTGCCTATATCGAATTTGATTAAAGTATAAATTTATTTATCATTCGCTTGGTGGACTGACATGTGCTATTCTGAAGTAACTTTGCAAAGTAAGAAAAGTGTCGGAGAATTTTTTCCAGCTTTTTTTTCTATCTTAAGAATTGTAAAATTTAAATATTAAAATTTATGGACTGATTGTTAAAATGCTTTAAAGAAAAATTAAATATTTATTTGAATACCCGAGGAGGTTTGTTTGTGGTAATCTTCGCAGGAGACCTATGTTCAGCAGTGGACTTGTGACATGCTGCTCTGATGTTGATGATAATGAAAATGATGTTAGAAGAGCGTATTGGTTATTTTGTAATTGTAGCATGAAATTGACAAAATTTGATGAAAATATTAAACCTAATCAAATATCTAGTAAGAACAATCAATAGCCATATACGAAAAACCGTGAATACTTAACAACTGTTATAACTCGTACCATTCTTCGAAAGAAATAGTTTTTTTTTTATTTATAATTGAAGAAAAACCATTCGACGCACGGCGTCAATCATTAAAGCACCAGGTGAACGTCTTACCTACAGCACCGTATAGGTAAAAACATACATCTGTTTGTCAGAAATTTATGCAAGCATTGGTCGTACACACGATCATATCTACTTGAAATACGTCGCTGGAGACAAATTGCAGTCACTTCAAACGTGGCGAGCGAGTGGCCCGACGCTGCAGCGGAATAAGCAAATAGCCGATTGTTTCGCTCCCGTGACGAGATCGCGCGGAAACCGTCTTACCGGTGCGGTAACAAAACCGAAAATGCATTATACACACTAAAACCGTAAAGAACCGTAACCGGACCGTAAGCCACAGCAGTTCGACTTTAAATCCGCATAATTATCGTATAGGCAATAAATTGTACGGTGTGGGAGTTAGCGTAGTTTGTATTCTCATCGGTAGGTATTGGTATGTTTTGCATCATCGTCTAATTCTGAAACTATGACTTTTTAGTGTTTCTTTGCAAAACATTTCTAATTTGAAGAGATAAACTATCAATTACCATTTAACTATAGTGTATTAAGGTACCACCTACATTGTGAATCAGTTACGTAACTAGATAAAAGTATAAATAGTAAGCATCTAACGACTGTGAAGTAATAAAAGGAAGCGATTATCGTTTAAGGTCGATAAGTCCAGTGTCATGGGTTAGCCACTTTCTAGTACCATAAATAGATAAGAATCTGTATAAGAAGGCGTATTTTAATTACGCAATATAGATTCCCGTACTCAGTTTCGATTTTGTTATTTATCTGCTATTTGAATAAATTATTAAAGGTAATATTGCATACAAACTACTCAAAAGAGAACTGGTCTATTTACATTTATCTAGTCTATTTAAATTTAACATGTATATTTTTGGTCACTCTTTTTTCGCACTTTAGTCGCTTATTTATCGGTTTATATATATACTTATATTATATTAGCAGATTTTCGAAAGACAATTCAAGAGCAATAAATGATAATTTTATTTCCTTTACATTCCAACAGCTTCATTCACAAATTGTTTCGCACGTTCCTATATAAAACTGTCCTTGATAAAATTTTATTTGTTGGTGGAAAATATATTATTAAGATGTTTATGTTTTAAATTCAGACTATCAACTACCTAGCACAACTGATAGGACAACATATATAGGATAGAATAATTGAATAGTACAGTTGTTTGGCTGTACACGTTCCTACGTTCGCCACGAAACCCGTAGCCATGTCTTAATTAAATTCAGAATGAAAAGAAAACAAGATAAGTAGACTGCTCACAATGCTTATTTAATGACCGTAAATAATAAATAATGTATATTCAAAACAGTGTCGGTAACATCCACGCATCCATATTTTCGCCTATGATTTAAAGCTGTTTTGACCTCACAGTTTGATAATGAATGAGGCGGTTGTAAACGCCGGAGTCAAGAGAACATTAATGTCAATAAAAAAGCTATAAACTCTATTAGCTGTCATAAACCTCACCGCATCTGGTCAATAACTCCTCGCATTCAAACATAGTTAATTGTCAAATTGAAATATAATTTTAAATAACTTTTTCCAAAAGTTATTAAATTAATCTTATTTCAAGTCAAAGTCGAAAGATGTTTTCCACTGTAACAGGTACTGTGCTTGCAGGAAATTTCACCAATTTTTACCGATATTTTTTGTCTCCTCTCCCGACCCCGAAAGCAGTAAATTTCTGTCAAATGATAGCGATTGGCGATAAAGAACACGGAAACAAACTTTTGTTATGAGCCTCACAAATAGAACTATAAATTACCACAAGGTGTTGTAATGCAAGTTAGCCTTTGGCCACAATTCCTCAAAACATTATCGCCGTGTATAAATTCATTGTCACAAACATTAGCATAATAATTGGTTACCTGTGTATTTAAGCAGGTGAATTGTTAGAAATGAGTATTGTTTAAATTTCTTTTGTTAATTTGTGCAACGTTTATTGTTTTCGTCTCACCATCTCTATTGATGGTTGCACAAGAGGACCTTTCTTGATTTTTTACAACTTAACGGACCCCAAACTAAATTTGTAAACATAACGGTTCTGCAAGTTACAAAATTTGCATTTTTTCTCTGTGCTAAATAGAAAACAATGCACAATATTTTTGGGGTAACTGTGAGACTAAAATTGTCTTCATTTAGCGAACTATTAACAGTTTTTCTAAATCCAAATGCTCGTATTTTGAATGCAACAATTGTTTAAAGTTAAACATTGTTTTGTTTTCGAGCAACTACTGTTTCATATTAGGCTTTTGTTTCTTTCCAACGTTCAATAACAAAAATATTTTTTTTTTTAAAAAGTAAGTTTTTATAAATACTTCATAATTAATCTTTCTAGTTCTTTCAGGATAATCTAGAGGCACTTGACAGAGTAAACTCCGTCGAGTTAAATGCAAGAAATGACTTCATAGCTTAATATGAATGTTATAGATTCGTTTAGTTTCAGTATTCTGAATCTGTCTATGATATGTTTCCTTACACTTTTCCTGTATGATTCCATATAGGAAAAGTGAGGTTTCTGTGGGTTCAATGAAAAAATCATGTCAGCATTAATTGACATATGTTCTTCCGATAGACGAAAAGATTCATAGAAACAATATGTTCCAAATTTTGTCTGCACACTAACGCCATCTAGTATCTATCTCTCGTAGTACATAAGAACTTGCGTTACAATTTTGTCACGAGAGTTGTCAAATTTTTCCTAAATTTCTACATATCAAATTAATATTAAAAAAACGATATAACAATTTAATATTATTATTGTCATTCAACAGACACTTTACAACACTAAATAACTTCAAGGCAATTTTATTTGTGAAAAATAGTAAAATAAATTTAAATTACTTCAACGAGATGCTCTGTCATTGGTAGGAAGTGAACTATAATAGAGTTGCAAGTTCTGGAACCGTAACTCAAAGTGGCATGCGGTTTGTACTGAACGCCTCTCTATTACGCAAGTACGTATAGATCGTTGTAAAACGGAATATTTTTTTTAAATTTACGTAAAATAAGGTTTATTTTTTATTATGATTAAAAGCTAAACTTAACAATTCAACTGTTGTTACTACAGTTTGTTACGCAGGGACTGACAACTTGTCAAAAAATGTTAATCCTTGAAAAGTTGTTCGTCGGTCCATCTCGGCACGCTGTGGGCGCGTTGGTGCGACTCGAAAATTGTAATATTTCAAAATTACTCAAGAGTCGCGTTCGCTTGAGTAATGCGATAAGTTTGAACCGGGGTGGTTGCCTCCTTCCACTGGCGTGCGTGCCGACTTACCCCAAGACTTGTTTTCCAACTTCTGCTCTTGAGTTTGATCAAAATATACTCTCTTCCGCCCGGTTCATTAAGCCTCAACAAGCTTAACGCTTATTTGATCATAAGACTTTTTAAAAGTAGAAAGTCGGTCATTTTGAAATAAATAATGTGACAAGATGGCCAGTTCCCGCGTTTTATTAACATAATTGCGCATTTTCAGACCTTATCTATAATGCAGTAACTGTATTTGTAAACATAAATTTGAAATCTAACGTTACAAATCGACTGTTATCAGGTAAATTTGCATATATACATAATAATACACAGATTGTTTAGAATATTCTCTAATATACTACATGTTAAAATATTTTTATTTCATAACATGAAAAGGTGAAGTTATAACGAAAAGCATTTCTACTTTGGATAATATTCGTTAAATAACATTTGAATTCGGTTCTTGGTGAAATCTGCATTATACAAGCGTCATATCCACAAATATGACTGGCGCTCTGTTTGCAGCTAACTTTGTAGGTATATTCTGGAGGCCGCACGTGCTTTAAACCATGTGACAAACCGGTCCCAAGCAAGCCTAGTAACCTCTAAACGACTTCGTACGTGTGCCGCCCAGAAGGACTCCGTGGCCCGTTTTTAATTCTTTCTACTCGCTATAGGTGTGGGAAAACGAAATGGTGAGAAAATTGCTTATTAGCATAACAGTTGTGTCATTCAATTTGAGTAAAGTGTAAAGCGGTGAAAGGAAATCATTGTAATATTTACGAAGTTGTATTTATAAAATTATTATGGGGACAAACTGACAATGTCAAAGGAAGTGAGACTTCGGTGTTTATCTTATGCGTTTTAAAGGTTAATGGGATCAGCATTAGCTAATAACCGAATTTTGACTAATAACCAAAATGGCACGAAATGGCATGCGACCGTATTCATTTTCGTTTGCTAGTAAATCATTTGTTTCAATAGAATATCTGTTATGTTATGTTACAAGAAAAGAGAAGATCAATATATTTATAATATCTGGATAAAACATAAAAAATCCGTTTGATACGCTTCATACTATGTGATGTATTAAACTAAAAAAAGTCTAGTAAGATTTAAAAAAATGTTTTAATCAGATATTTAACATATCTCAAAATTGGTTTATTCTATAATTCTTGACGTGTTGCAACAATAGAAATTTTATTGTGAAAAATAGAACAAATGAGACGTGAAGGGATAACCATTGAGGTTTGAATTGCAAAGATCTAAATTTACACTGAATATGATCAAAGACACACTCACACACAATATACAATAATTTAAGCGTGTACCATCCTAGGCCTCATCTTCGCTTTCCATAGGGCAAGATTGAGGTCAAACGCAGGCCTATTTTTTCATAAAAAAAATTTCTACATTTATCCACAATGTTATCTAGTGGAAAACTTTGATTTGTTAATGATAGCCTCGGGAAATACTCAACCAAATTAATAAAATATAAGTCCGTGCGCAACGAGGGCGCTACGCTAGTTAATAAAAAAACGTTAAAGTACTCATAATTGCAAAGTTCTCATGGCGTATTTATCTAGTAAGAGTAGCTACTTACGTAATGATAGGAGTTTTATCTGATACTTATCTTATGATGTTCTTTTAATAGTATATACTAAGGAAGGTGCTCTAATATCATTAATAAAGCACTTCACCATAGCAGTTACTTTCAGATCCTAGCATTTTTCTTAAAAAGATGATGGCTTTTAGAAAAGATATGAAAATGCTACGCCGGTAAAAAATCATAGATTAACAATTTCAATACACCATTATAAAGTAAATATGTATTATTTCGCACATTAACAAACTGTCGTGAGTTGCACAGAAACAAAGGTTGCTTGATACCAAGCGCTTTGGAATGGGTCACGCGATGTTTTTGTCCTTAGCCAGATCTAGCCTATGTCAGAGCTATTACTGTATATGGCGCGATGAAGCGATGCAGGCGCATCAAACACGTGCCAGTGCTACAATATATCGAACTAAATAAAATTGCAGCGCGAAATGCAAACGCTTTGTTTGTTCTAAATTCAAACTGCAGATTGAAATATCAGTTATAACTGTTTTACACTTTTTAACGGTTTTACACTTTGTAGAGCTGCTATTACTACTAATATTTTAAATTTGAAAGTATATATCTTTGCATGTTTATCTTTCAATCAACCGCCTGGCATCAAAACGTTTAAACCAATTTTGATGAAGTTTGGTACGGAAATACTTTAAAGCCTGGAAAAGAAAATATACTATTTTATACTTTTTTTCCCTATAAAGCTGCAGGATCATTAGACGGAAGTCAGTCTTTATGTATAAAAATCTTCTATGCGTCTGTTAGTGATCGGGTATCTTTTGAATTAGTTGACCGATTGAGGACATATTCACAGTATATATTTGTACAGTCCAGACAATGGTTCCTGCTAGGACCTGGCATGTGGCGCTGTAGTCGAGTTATCAACAAATATTATATTATTGGACCATTCACAATTAACGTTGGCTAAGTGCCAAAAATTTAATCACGAAAACTGGACTTGGTGGGTGGCGCTGTGATCGAGTTATTGAATAATTAAGAAAAGAAAATCATCGCGCCACCTCCGGTAAGGTCATAACATCATCTGCCGGGACAGCTAGTATTTCATTAATTATTGGAGGCTCTTAAATTAATGCTGTAACTTGTTACAGCTGCAATTGGTTATTATATTTTTGATATTAGTTAATTAATTTTTCATACAAAGTGCCAATCACTTCGCACTTTTCGTAATTCTGTTTGTTACAGGGCTCGTAGATTTGTTAAGCTGAAATATTTCTGATATTTCCATAATCCAATTTTACGATACACAGGGGACGAGATAGAAGATTCCCTTACGCCGCCACCACAACGCACACTAATATAACACTAACTGATTACGTTACTGATACGTTATGTTAATCACTTTTACTTTACTATATATAGATGTATATGCTCAATCATATTGTATAATCCGAGATAAATTAAATCTCCCGCTGCTAAGTCAGCGCGTGAAACCGCACCTGCAAAAGTTTTCGCCAAAGCGCCGGGAAACTTGAAGTATTCAACTCTTAGCGCTCGCTAGAAGTTGCCTAGTCTCGTTAGCTTGGCTGCGCCGCAAAACCCTTCCCATCTTATTTATACTTTCACTTTATTCCATTTCATGATGCTGTATTGTAGAAAGTATTCTTTTTTTAATTTTTGCATTCATTTTAGAGTTTTTTTTAATGTTGTTTTAAAGTCTTCAAGCCCTTATCTAGGACTAGGTAAGGGACAATCCTAGATAAGGGAACTTTTGTGACGTTAACGATTAGTTCGTTAAGACATCTTCAAGATGTAACAGTAACTTGTTCTCGTTTGAGTATCTTATATCAATCGTTACAAGAAAATTTAGTTTCCAAAATAAATATTTCTCATCTGATTTACACAATATTACACATCTTTTAATTTAAATAGTATGGACAACAACGCAATTCTCGTTGTTTATTTGTAAATAAAACGTTTATATTTTAAAGTAAACTCAAACTCAACTAATTATTTCGTACATTTCGTAAGCAGATATAAAAATATAAATGTAATTTTATTAATTTAATATTATGGTTTCATTCTTGGAATTAAGACAAAATTAAAGACTAAGATATATGTTTTTATATAGTATATAAAAACAAAGTTTTTTGTTTTATATAAAAGTATCAATAAAAAATTAAGCGTAGCTTTCTAGAATTCAATTCACGCAATTGAAAGGTGTTGGAAAAACGCTCGCACTTCTATGAAAATGCATCGCTCCGAAGAAACCTGCTGTAGAATACCACATGCCGTTTTATAATCATTACCGGTATTATTGAATTACGAGGTAATTTAATCTCTGTGAATAGAGTACTAATGTGCAATTTCTATTGGCGGTCTATTGGTTATTATGACATTGTGTTATGTCTTCTTAATTGTTACGAGTTTTTGCTGAAGCAAGGTGCAGATACGGATAGGTACTTGATCGCATTAAGCATTTCTTACTTGATCATAATAGGTGGTCTCTGGTATCTATACAGGCTTTGCCACTTTGGCCCATGACACAAGCTAATATAGAATACTAAACAATTATCTTTTTAGGAGTCATTATTAATTTTTTGGTAAATCAAACAGTATTTATGTTGTTATGTCCCTTAACATTTTAAGAACGAAATTAAATATTTGAATTGGATTGACCTAACGCTTTTCACGATATCATAATATTACCCGTCCCTTGTCTCTCTAAACATAATATTGGGTTCAAATTCTTTCTTCAAATTCCTTCAATAGAAATTGGTTGTAAGTAATACAAATTAGTCTCAGTACATACTGTGTATGTATGACTTGTTGTCCGTTTTATCTATTTTTATCTGGAGCGGTTGTCCTTTCTGTAAGTTAAATAGAGGATGAAGGAATTCACTAGGAGTTTCTACATTATCCAGAACTATCAGGCTGGTAAGGAAAAGAAAAACAATATCTAATATTTGTCGACCGTGTGGATTAGTGGTTAGCATGGATCTGATCTCCATCTGATCCATGAGTCCTACCATTATTTATTTATAGTTACTATTTATTTTTAGACGATTTAATACTTAAAAGGGTTCTGTCGCAACATATAATAAAGAAATGGATTAATAGAAATATATAGTTTTGTCCGTACACCGCACTCATATTCCATACAACGCGTTGAGCTTTGTGCGTACAACGCACTCAGACTGGCTGCTGAACGCCTTCAAAAAGGGAACAAACGTAACTATAAAGATTATTATGCTTACAGTCTTGACAAATAACATTCTGTGATATATCATTAATAAAACATTTTCGGAGTAATAAGTTGTTCGGAAACTGTGCAATCGTTTCAAGCCCTGGCCTATTTCCAACTACGAAGAGATGCGAACAAGCGATAAAAGAGAATAATTTGCTCTAACACCTGTCCTAGAAGAAATTCTATGTAAAATATTTATCTAATCTTGTCAACAGGCCGTTAACTGCTTAATTGATGAAAATTAGTGATTGATAAGTTACTTTATTATACGGTTAGTGCTGACGGCCTTTAACCGCCCTTTCATTATATTTACTTCGAGCATATCATTATCTAATAACCTATCATTATCCATTATCCAACAACATAACCGGTCTGATTTTATGTATGATTTATTTAGTTAGTTATGATTTACTAGAGCTACTGTTTGTAGTAGTGGCTTGTAAATAAATGTATCGATGGAAACTTGATCACTTAAGTCAACTTCCTTGTAAGTATTATTCCTATCTCACATCGGTAATCAAAAAAAATCGTTATAATTTTAAAAATACGATATTATCTTCTGTAAGCAAGATCTTATTTTTTTGTTATTTGCTTATTTTTGTTTAAGGAATCTACATTACTTAAGGTAATAATACATATAATATATATAACAATATGATTATAATATAGTACATAATATATTTTCCATTGTAGCCGTACAATCGAACACAATGAAGACGGCATGCAAAAATAGCTGTAGTCTAGAATGTTTCAGGAGAGCGGCTAATTCAACGGATACTAAACGGCCAAAGTGCATAGCAACATAGTAATAATAAGTTACCACGAGTTGAAATCGATTTGCTGTCTATAGCATTGACGCTTAATAATTAAGTCCGTAGAACTAGCTACACAAAGCTCGCTTATTAGTCTTAAATACTGCGCACTTCACATACGGATTTATGGTGACTTTTATATTTTTTACGTAGTTATAATGTTTTTAAGAAGTGTGAACACGAAGACAGCTCCTCATAAGTGTCATAATCAATTACCAACAAATATCCGGTTAGAGGGATCATAACGATTCTTCCACGTTTTTTGCTAGGAATGCAGCGTTAATGAAAGTATTTCAACTGCAATAGAAGCGGAGAATTTTACGATAAAAAATTAAAAGGCAGAACATTGCTCTATTACTACATTGTAGCTAACTTCGTGATGCACATTAAGCCTTGATTACTCTAACAATCCATCACTTCTAGTTAACAATTGTTATGTGAAATTCACGAATTCTATTACGATATTTTGAAGATATACGAGTATATATTGAGCTTATTCATTTAAAAATCTCTTTATGTGACCTATTTTGACAGGTTGTTAGCGTTATCAGATTATAGGAATCAAGATATGTCTTATTTTATGCACAAAATATAATAAATTAAAAATAAGCTCACTTGTATAGCTTAGCTTGCACCATAGCTTATTTAAAAAAAATGGTAAGAGATGAGGTGGTGGGCCTGTCGTTATCTTAATATGCAGAGGCCAACAGCGATAGCAGAACCACTTGGCTATCATGGGTTTACTCTTTTGTACGCATATATATAATAATGCTTTACATAATGGTGCAATCTGGTGGATGAGTTCATAGCAGATTTTGTTGATCTATTCCAGAAAAGGTGTATGCCCAAATATGTACTTATTACGGCTGTTTTTAATGAATACGCTTTTAATGTGTACGCTTTGTATTTATCATATTCGGAAGAATAACATCGTAATTAGATAAATAAAGCTATTTTTGATAACCATTTTACATGCAATGAAACACTCATATATATATACGTTATCTCCAACTGTCGAATTTCTCCTGTGTCGCGGAGGCAATTTAATTACATAAATTGATCATGGAGAAACACCCAGACCCGTGCGGTAATCGAACCCGTGACCCGCAGCGCCGCAGTCAAACGTTTAGCCACGGAGCCGTCATTTAATTTTGTTAATTTGTGCATATAAGTGGTCGCCAGAGTCTCGTCCGTAAGTCAGCAGAGTGCACGCTTGCAGGTGAGGTCGACCTTAGGAGAAAAATAAGGTATAACTTGACGATGACTCTCCGACGCAAATCCTTGCTTAGTATTATTAATTTTAAGCAAGTATTCTCATAAACTTCTAAATATTAGTTATGCAAGTTGAAATCTCAAATTAATAAAATTATGTGACGTAATAATTTTAAATGAATTAATGTTGCGTTCTAAACCTAGCTGGCCATTACTAAACGAATTTAAAACTTTATACTTTAGAACCTTCAACATTGGAGACAAGCGAATGCGTTCAATGAAATCGAGCGAGCTTACAAGCTTGATTGATGGCTAAAAGGCAGTCTCGCACAAATTAAAAAACAATCCGCAACGAACACACGAGCCTGCTAGTGACATCATCAATTAAACGCATCTGTGAGGGCAATTTTGTCGCAATTATTATAGCTGTGTTTGCATTTAAGGCATATTCTGCTTTGCAACTTCATTTCGCTATATTAACAGTCAGTTAGGCTAGGCTTTTTTATCATCGAAACTGGTTAGTATATACTACTACTAGTTAACATACGAGTATATTAGTATTACTAACAGCCAGAATACGATTAGAACGTTCATAATATCTGGATTGTTATAATAATATTGTAAATTAAAAAACGGGTTCCCTTAATTCAAAAATCGTTGGTTAATTTTGTTCTAATTAAACATTTTAATTTGATTTGATGTTTTTATTTCTACAAGATAAATATCGTATTCAAATTTGGCAGAAAGAAATCTAGTCCCAATTTTACTATGAGCATCACGTATTCTTATTAGGTTATTAGGTTATCGTTAAATGAAGAGAAGAAGAAGAAAATGAATTTATGAACAATAATGTTAGTGTCGCCGTTAAGTTGAAGTCGACTAGATCAAGCTATTGTTAGATAAAGTTCACGCGCAGTCAGGGAATTGCGTACGGAAAGTGACCGTTGTTAACAGTTTCATTTAACATCTGCATGCTCGTAAATTGCCGAAGCGACTTTCACCTTTCCTTAATCTAATTCAGCGATCAAACCGTCTGTTAAAGAGTTACGCTTTTGCGTTAACACTTTGGCTTCACTTCTAGAGATATACTTACGTAAGGTTCTTATTGTGATTGTCAATTAGTATGACGATAACCGAACTTAATTATCCTTTTAATTTTGTGCGAGGCAATTTCCCCTTACCAGCAACCCATCTGTTTAAGGCAATATTTATAAAGCATATTTTTTTAATAATTTCATTAAATTCATTTCCGTTTAAATAGTAAGAAGGTAAAAATAAGTGTTGTTCACGATAAAAATAGCAGCCTGTAAGTGCTCACTGCTGGGCAAAGGCCTCCTTCTCAAATATCTGAGAGGGTTTTAGAGCCAGGAAGGGCCCGCCAGGCTTCTCCAGTGTGGGTTGGTGGGCTTCGAAATAATATTTTTATTATTTCTCAGACATTCAGGTTTCTTCACCGCCGAGCACGTGGTAAATACAGCACTAATAATTGCTATTAACAATTTTAGGGGTACCGGGGATCGAACCTAGGACTCTCGCGCTCTATAGAACGAAAATGATGAAATGCCCTGACCACTAGGCTACCAAGGCTCTATAAATATTTCACGACGGTCTAAATGTATTTATAGAACTTAATATCTATGGTGTTTGTATGAGAAAGTTAATTAGCAACATATAAATTTACTACTGCCGGACAAAATTCCCTCACTATTTCTTAGACGAATTTGGAACCAAAAAGAGTCCGTTATAACGCTCCAGAACGAGTTAGCGAACTACACATATTTATGTCTTCAAAATGTTATTTTTTATTTCTCTAACATAGTTTCCTCACTGCAATGTTTTCCTTCACTCCTCATCAGTCCATCGAGTGACAGTCAGCAACAAAAATTACGACTGCGTGGGAATAGTGGAAAGCATACATGTCTGCTGAGTCATGGTTCCTGAGTGCGAATTCCAGCCGCAACAAATGTTAGTGCAACCACCAATTATTGGTTTTCAGGTAAGGTTATTTTATGTGCGTCCCATGTCTCTGACACTGCATCGGAACCTATGTCTTATCCTTATCGCATTAGTGCTACATCAGATATGGGAAACTAAAAACGAGTGAGTAACTCTGTGTTCACGCTTACATTGAGAGCGCTATAATATCGCCTCAGCAGTTGTCAACTAGCGATGGTATTCGGAAGTAGTCACCGTGGTCAAAATCGGTCAGCAACAAAAATGCCGAGGTCTAACTACTATTATATACTTTCCCATATAAACGTTGGAAAGTATATAAATCTGGAATAAATGAAGCCGAAATCCGGAATATACAGAATAGTACCTACAGCGATAATAATATACGTCATTAGTAGCAAGTCTAACCGTATAAAAAAAATTGTAAGTACTGTATCAGTGAACCAAAATACATGCTAGTTACCTCTTGATAAAATAGAGTATAACGATACGATCTAGCTGGAAACTTTATGAGCCATTAATAGCCTACATTACTAGTTCGTACTACGTCAAATCCAGAGAAGCGTGACAAATTTTTACGCGCGGTGTAATTAACTGTGAGACTGTCGGCACGTTAGAAAAAAAAATTATGATGATATTTTAAATTTCAGTCTGTATTAGTGCAACTAAATAAGACATTATTAGTGTATTTGCTGTCTTCGCTGTTGAAATGCTTTGCATGCTTACTTGTTTAACTTTGTTTACTTGCTAATATGTGGACGATTGGTGTATTTGTTAACTTATTAACAGCTCATCCCCTTACACGGCATGGAGCATGATACGCCTTCACTACGGGTGTTTACAGATTACTTATGTAATTTAAATATTTTTCCATTGTGCAAAGATTTTTCACTTGCAGATTTTACAATATGTATAAGGTACAGCATGTATAAAGTACAAAAAATAGACAACCAATGTATCTCCTTACTTTATCGGTCTGTAAATAGGCCATTGCACGACGTGGGCCTCTCCCATTTGGAGCATTCTAGCACCTCAGACGCTGCTGCCCGACATCGGTCTAGTTTTTATTTTGACATGGTTACCCTACTATTTGACAGTGACCTTTGCGATTTTCAAAGCTTTTCCCTTTAATTTTTCCTTCATTGCATCTTTCGACACCCACGTGAAGAAAGAGTGTGTCAGATTCTTACGCTAATACCACACGACCATATTTTTCTTATTATCAGTATGTATATATACTGATAATATTATATTTAAATATATAAGCAAAAGTCAAAGTAGTGACAGATTCTTAGGCAGATACTCAATTAGGGTCAGAGAGAAGATAAAAATTAATGATAAAGAGGCTATATGGTGTACTGCGAAACATAAGCCGTCGCCGGTTCAACTGATACCACACAGATACAAGCTCTTAGGCTCAGTTGGAGTCGTTAACAGGAATATCAGTAATGTTAATAGAGTTGCTTGTATTCTTTCAAAATAAAAATAAACAAGTTTAATGCAAATATATCATCATCATCCTCGTTACCGCCTGTAATAAGTCAACTACTGAAAAAAGACCTCCTCCCAAAAAATCACACAACGCACGGACCGGAACCAGTTGCATCCATGTACTTCCCGCAAACATTTGTGAGGGACCATCCTACGCTGCTTTTGCCTGTACAAGGCTTCCACAATAATATATAAATTAGTTTTAACTTTTAATTACTGTACCCATGGTAACTTCGTACACGAGCATAGTTGCTTTCTAAAAATGATTAGCAGAATATTACGGTAGCCATCTACTGCTATTTTTAAATTAACACAACCATTAAAAATGGGGTTGAGATGAATACTCTTCGTCGATGAAGACGAAGACGCAAAGTCTTCATCTTAACAGTCATAACTGAACATTTTACATAACGTTGTAAAAAATAACTTACGTAGTCAATTATGAAGTCTGCATGTTGATAACATTCAGCGTGATTCTATGAATGGAAGATGTACCCTACTCCCCACGCTGGATGGGGATGTTGAGTGTGTTGATGATTGCAGTGGCAGTACCCTCACACTAAAGATCTCTTCATCACTTGTTTTCACGGATTGAGTCAGTCGCCAGAGCCTCTTTCAGGTCGCAAGCAGTCGAGGTAGACGGGAAAAAGTTTGGTATATACTCGTACGTATCCTGCGAGTCGCCATAGCTCGGGTCTGGTGCTTCATTGTGAGCAAATTACCAAGGTTTGATTCAATTGGCTAGAAGCACAAACATTATTAAAAAAAGGGGCCTGAACTCGGCTCTTCTGATTAGCAGCCAGATCCACAACACGGGTTTCGTGGCTCTTTGTGTTAGAATGGTTTATAGCGATTTTAATTAAGATCTTGATTAAGGTATTAGATGACCTAAGGTATTAGATTCCTGATTAAGGTAACCCATACTTGACGATGAATGAAAAGAAAACTTACGAGAATTTCTTGAGAAATATGTCGGCGGAGGTTACATGATTTGTTTGTGTAATGAAGTTTTTAAACAACTAAATATAATATTGTGTAGATATGTGCAGCGGGTTACTCGTACTCATTGGAAAGTGTTTCCTAACGGCGGCGTATTCCCCTTGTGCGTGACACTTGTGAACAGGTGGCGCTCGAGTGGTCTGATCTGCTTTTATTTATTTATTTAATAATATCTTTGTTTCAAACTGTATTTTTATTATTTTTAAAATGAAAATTGAGAATAACTTTAAACATGTGGTACACAAGCTTCTTTATTGTTGGAAGATCATTCATTACAAATACGAACGTATATTGTTGTATGTAAATTTATATTTTATTACTTCTATAATTATCTGTTTTCAAATTTTTTTGGGCCTGTAATGGTATATTTTTAAAGGCTAGAAGAATAAATATAATTTATCAATTTAATTTATAATTAAAAAAAAATTCGCGATATACACAAGTAGCAAAAACAAATATTTGTTGTTTAAAATCTCATCAGCGAGTAAGATATAATGATTTGTGATTTACGCTTAAATAACACAATGAATACATAACAGTTTTAAAACCATGGAGCTTACTACATGCACATTTAATGTTCCACTACTTTTAAACCAAATAAACAGCAGATTCGCAGTAAAAGTCCGATCTTGAACTCCTGTACCACTGTAGCCTAGGTCGTACAATATGCAATTATTGTCTACCCAATCTAGCGACAATCCCCAAATATAACCAGACTGAACGGTTGCATGGTACAGGCACGAGGACGAGTAATGTTATGAGCAAGCCATTATTGTCTCGCCCCATACCGTAAAACATTACGCAGTCGTCCCGACCGCGGTAAATATGCTAAGAGCTGTCAAAACCTCCTTAAACTGCCGTTAATTTTCCACAAAACTCAATTGATCTTTATTTGTCGTTTATGATCTATACTTTGCACATTAATTTGCATTGACTTAAATGAGAGAAATAAGCTTTTATGAAATATGTATAGATACATTTAATACGAATCTCGGCACGCGTGGCATCATAAATCTGATCGCGTTATAGACTTCCTGGGCCCGTTAATTTATACGCTAACCCAATAAATTAATTAACGGGCGGGAAGTAACAACAAAGTGCGTAATAAATAAGTGTACTGGGGACATATGTTACATGTCAATTTTTTTTCTTATTTAGTTTAATAACAGCTCTATAGAATTTTCTGAGTAGAACCGTTTAGAATCATCCCGAAGCTGCTCACGAACGGTAAAAGATGCCGAGATCTCATGTAAATAAAAGACTTATCAATAACTTTGCATTCGTTTAACATAACCATAAAAGTAATTGATAATAACTCTTTTGTTGAGCAATGAATGTCAAATTGAAAGAAAACTTTATTACAATGACTTGGATTGACGGACAATGACATAAATAATTATTATCACAATGAAATAAATGTTCTCGTCATTATAATTATTTTAAATAAAAATATATATATTTTTTAATTTCGATGAAATTTAAACGAAAACTTTATGGTTTACAGAAAACAACGGCCAGTTTAATACATTTAATAAATAGCAATATACCTGCTTTCATATCATACTGCATGATCATTTTCATAAGCGTTCATTAACGGTTACAAAAACACAGTATTGTTTAATCCACTTCGCGGCTAGATACATGTAAAAGCTGCATTTGTCGAGTCTGTCGAGTTTGACAGGCACGAAATCGCCAAACACAAAGCGAGCGTCAACATAAACTAACATCCGGCGAACGCTGATGTATTGCAGCCGCATAACTATGGAAACAAATCTCTCTCAGTAATAATTTACGAGTGCAATATGGCTCCGCAGTTTGAAAACAAACGAAATAAAACAAAAACAGAAGCGCAACCCGCGATAAAAGATGTCACCACACTAGTGCGCTCGCTTTAAAGATAGCCAGTGCTTAGATATTACCAGCAAATAAACTAGTTGTAACAAATAAAGTGTGCTAGTGCAAGCAAGCGACCAATCAGTGCTTGAGGCGTAATTATAGCTGTGTTCAAATTAGGAGCGACATTTGTGGCACTTGCTAATTGACAATGGAGTTACTTATGAGTTATCTTTTGAGAAAATCATAGTCTTCATTTTATTTATGTCTAGAAATATTGTGACGATTTCGTTTAATCGTTAACTTCTGTGTTCTTTCTACTCTTTACATAGTTTTTAATAAGTGGAAAACTTTATATAGTAAACTTTCTTCACTACATCTTGAGGATGCAAAAAAACATTTAAGCGTAATAGTATTTAAAGGTGAAAATCAGTAATTATGCTTTTATTTTCTTTAAATGTAAATTACAAGGAAACAAATTAAATGGCCACTGTCCGCGCTAGGGTTGCCAGCTCGATAAAATGCTTTGAATCGCCGGGTGCCTATCGTCATTCCCGACTCAATTATTTAAAAAAACGAACGCCTGCCGGGCATACGTGCCTCTTTGTCGCGCGTGATTTTTATCACTATGTTCGTCCTTTTCCCTCGTCAGCGCCCGCGCATTCGATAACTGCGGAATGTGCCGGCTGACTTCAGTCGAGCGGCGCTCATAGACAATTTAAATTGGAGAAATTGGTAGTCTGGTACTTCGGGGAACTGGTAATAACGGACAAATGTCGACGTATGTAGATAAAGCATACGACGGATAACATAGTACTAGCTCCGTTGATGTCAATACGCATAAATATTTAATAACGCATAATGAATAAACTGATGTTAAACAACAGATTTGATAAATTTACAGTGGCGTAACGTATATTAAAAAGTTATATAAGAGCAGTAACGTAATTGATTTAATTGACAAAACTGAATACTTATAAATAATAAATAAAAATACAAATTTGTCTTATGCATATTACGTATATGTGAAAAAACACATTGAGAAAAGTTTATTTACGAAATAAGAGAAACATAAGTTTCATGATATGCGAAACAAGAGATAAGCGCATACGCCTGTCTTTTGACACAATTCGGCATTATTATGCTGCTACTACAGGGAAAGATAAATGTGGGTAACACTACAACTTTAATGTATGTATGTATTTATGTATATATTCACGCCTTGTTCCCAACGGGTTAGGCAGAGACAATCTTCTTCCACTTGCTACGGTCCTGACATACGCCTTTTGCTTCTCCCACTTTCATCAATCTTCGCATGCATACTCGTTGGCTTAGAGTACTCTTGACCTGGCCTTTTTTCAGAACGTCTCCGATTTGATCGTGAAATGTTCGCCTAGTCTCCCGACTCTACCATTTACAAGTTTAATAGTTAAGTAATTTGTATAAAATCAACGACAATATTCTGTGTCAGCGTAAAAAAAAAGCAATCTCAAGCTAAACCGTTTACTTTCCGAGAAAATTTTCAAGTAGTCTTGAGCGCTGTATTAAGGGTAGCATAATAAGGCTTTCTGGATTAGGTGTAGCGCTCTTGAGTGAGAATAAACCCAAGGGAAATCCTGGCTCGCAGCTTTCCTTCTAATTTATTGCATCTCCAACGGCTAGCGGCCTTTGTATCGGATCTGCCGGCAACGGGAAATATATTTCTAAACGGATTAACATGTATGCCACTTCATGGTAATTAGTACAAATATATTTTAACCCAAAAAGATTACTTAAAAAATTTGAAAAATTTAACACATTGCTACTGTCAACCAGTTAGATGAATTAAAATGTCAAATAAAATGAAAAAAATGTAGGTTAGGCAAATTCGATAATAATGTAGAATTCAATATAATTATGTAAAAATAGAGTAAAGTAGCAGCCTATATTTGCCCACGGCTGGTCAAAGGCTTCCTTCTCAAATACGAGTATCAGAGAGGATTTAGGATCCGGAAAGGGCCCGCCATGCTGCTCCAGTGCGGGTTGGCGGGCTTCACATATCCTCGAAATAATACATACATTTTTTTATTATTATTTCTCAGATATTATTACTCACGATGTTTTCCTCCACCGCTGAGCACGTGGTAAATGCAGTACTTAAAATTGCTATTAATAATTTTTGTGGTGCCGTCACCGGGGATCGAACTCAGGTCACTCAGGTCACTCTATGAAACTAAAGTGAGCGTCCTGACCACTAGGCTACCACGGCTCTTACTAGGATACCACAGCTCTGACTAGGCTATAATTATTTGCATATTAATATTAATATTATTATTCATCTTTATTGTAAATTATTTTAGGCAATAATGCATATAATTTTAAACTATATATCAGGAATTTTAAACGTAAACACTTCTCTTAGGTGTAAAAACGAATGTGTTGTGAAATATTTGGGGCTTATCCAATAAATGTCTATGTAATTTACTCTAACGACAACAATGTTGAGTCCACTGAGTCGCCCGTGCTTAATATACTTTTTAGTTTACACATAGCAGCGAGCTAACAGAAATAACAAATAGCTTGGATTGTAGCCATTGAAAACAAAGACTGGAGGACTGCTGTATATTACTGTCTGCAAAATGAATTGATTTAATGAGTTCTTAAACTAATTGGATTTATACGGTTCACTTGCATTTACTCTTTGCGTTAAGATTAACGTGTGATGCGCTCGGCTTTACTTATCTGGGTGTGCAGAGGCTGGTTTGTTGAGACGTAAATTTGGAATTATGTATGACATTGTTTTGGCTTTGAGCGGTCGTTGTCTTAAGCTACGCTTATGCATAAACTTATAATGTATTAAGTAGATTTTACGGTTCATGGCACTGTGATTCAACATTCAAAAATAGGACCTCACAAAACATTATTTTTAATAATTTGTCTTTTAAAAAACTTTGCTATACTACACTACGTTTACGGAGAAAGACAATATGATGTTTGCAATACCAAAATAAGAGAAGAGTTCGTCTAGGTTGAAGCTTATAGCATTTAATATGTGTGTCGAATATCTTAAAGTTTTACGACCAGTATCATGGATGAATTACAAAGAAGTTGGATAACGTAAGAATGCTTAAATAAATAGTAACGGTACAGGTAATAAAGTTTCGCTGACGTGTGAATAAGATCAATTTCCTGTGTCGTTATTAATACATAATTATATTTTTTTTCTACGTTGCTGTAAAACAGGCTGTTAAATTTATAATTTTTGACTTGTAATTATTAAGATATGTCCTCGGTACAAGAGTGGTCAAGACAACCGCTTCAAGGGGGTCAAGAGGTAACCTGCATGTCTAAGAAATCATAAAGACCTGTAAAGTTCGCTAACCCGCATAGGAGCAGACCTTCTCAAAAATTAAAGGGGGCCCATTGGCCAGCAGGCTTGAACTAACTTTACTTTGAGATGGTTATTTCTACAATGCTACGAGTTTATTCTGACATTTCCCTTTTATAGCGGACTTCATATTATAGGGAAAAATAAAACGATTTTCCGAATTTTCTTTTTTAATGCTATTTGACTCCAATGTTAGGAAGAGATAACTTATAAATTTGTCATAATATTAGGTAAATTAATTTTAAGAAAATAATGAAATACTTATGACGTTTGATTGAGAGTAATATATTATTTCAAACTAGAAAAACGTACAGCATCAGTAAGAATAATAAATTGGGCAGTGAAGGCAATCTACACCCCCCAGAAACCTAGCCCGTAAATATAATCAGTATAAAGTTCAGGTTATAAACCAAACACATCTGGACTAGACGAGGGCCAATCTTTAGCTTTTTGGAAGTCGAGACAATGTTCTCGTGCAAATTTTCGTGTCTGTCGCTGGTGCACAGCGTATACACCACGCATTTTGATCGTTCCATTATCTTAAGCTGTAGGGTGAAGGGAGCTTCTGATTATGTTTAATAATTCGCAATAGGTTTAGGACCGAGAATCTTCATTTCACGCAGTAATAATTTTTGTTTTTGAATATGGTTTCGCCAAATTCTGGCTTTGATAACTTTCACAGCCCGTCTGATCCTAACAGCACAGTGTTTTTATCGACAGCCTCGATTGTGTTTTTATTGTTCTTCGACAGATGAATTGTTGGTATACTTAACGATAGTGCGTTACACGAACATACGGCTGATGACTGGCTTTTGAAGTATCTTAAAAATACTGACGGCTTCGTACCCACGTTTTCCAAAGCAATCACTACAATTTTATTTTCTTTAACGCCCCTCTCCACAATGAAATTTAATGTAAGTGAAAATAATTCGTGAAATTTGTGATTTTTTAAAAAAAAAAAACATAAAGCCTTGACAATTGCTGTGAGTCCAAATGGGAAGATACGGAAGATGACCATAATTACTTCTACCGATATCAGGAAACTCATTATCAGCGTCAGTGTCGATCCTCGACGTTGATCATGACGATGAGTCGACTCTGTCTGCAAGATCTTGTAAGATGTATAAATTTAAGAAAGAAAAAAGTCTAGAAAAATAAATTTATGGGGGGTAAAAGGGTTGTACTTTCTTTCTTTGTTGAGTTGTTTTCTTACATTGTGCTAGAGCTTAGGTAGAGGCTAAATGCTAGGTATATTTTTTGTACGTCAAATTATAATTGCCCTCTTTGTATTGTTGCATTGTAATTAAAAAGATAAAGACTTAAAGTAGGTAAGTAGATGTAAATGAATTGTTCCATTTTTATATCTAGAAGTTCATTACTAACTGTTAGCGTTTTTAAGAGAATTTAATAATACTCTCTTTTTAAGATAATAAAGTTATACTATTTTTAAATCTCATAGAAAGTTAGAGTACTACGCATACGCCTCTATGGGTTGTAACCCGCGATATACCGGACAGTCGCATAAGTCGTCCACTTCCAAAGTAATCCTAGTTTTAACTAAAACCCTTGATAACTGTATGGTGATAAGATAGATACACATGTACCTAGATAGATAAATAACCGAATATAATCCATGACTCGGGTTCCAACATTTATGTATACCATATAAATATTTGCGTTTATCGGTATTCAAACCTACTTACGGTGCGACTACCAACTAACGACAGAGTTGTCAGCGGTTAATTTGTACGCCATTGGTGCACCCTTTCGTGTATATTCCTCGCATATACATCGCGATAAATTCATTGTTAAGCTTAAGTATATGTAGCATTTACGAGTACATTAGCCTGAAAGTGTTCCATTACTTGCAAGTCTTATGCTCACGAGTCTCTTCCGCCGAGCTGTTAAGTTCCACGGGCCAACAACGTATCTCTTTTCCATGGTATTTAAGTCGGTTTGCACTTAATGCACATCACGTTATAACCGGGACAGGTGTCGCTGCCTGTGACGGGTATTTGTACACACATATCACACCAGGAAGAAAAATCAAAAGTGTTCCGGCTGAGTAAAAGCTACCTCTCCTTTTAAGCAAGGCATTGTAGTTGGAACGTGTCCGCCAATCCTCATTAGAGCAGCGTTGCTTGATCCACGATCTACCGGAGATGCCCAGGAGCATCTGCTACTGCCATAGCTCACCCGCCTACAAGGCGTGGCTATTGGGATGGAATCAGTGCAGCAGTGAATTAGATCTAGACTGTTTCAGACGATGTAATCATTGGTGACGATGTGATTATGTGTGTCATTCAGGGCTACTCATGGCATACACGCTTAACTCCTTTACATTATGTATGCAGAATCAAGAGAACAATATGAAATATTAGCCCAGAGAAAGTGCTTCAACTGTCTAAGAGGTAATACTCTGTATGCTGATAATTAAAGTTGAAGCGTCAAAAACATCTACCCCTTAAGAGATATCAGGTTACTGTTTAATTCAGTAATTCAGAAAAATTATTTACTGAATCCTATTTATAAAACTCTCGTAAATACGGATATACATTTATATTCTGTATATACATTAATAAGCAGACCCCCTTTGTACCGCATTTTAGCGTGCCGCATCCATAGTTTCCGTCCAATCGTAGTTTAGTGAATTAGTGCAATGCATACGCGTTTGTAGTGAGACACTTCATTACGGGGGCAGGTCATAAATCAGGACTTCTAATATTAAACATGCCTTGGTGGGGCAAATTGCGAGCCTGTCTGCGACTGTGCGGTTGGTTGCCTCAACTGATGAAGTGATAATGTGTTTGCGTCCTGGAAAAATGTATGCGCTGTTAACTGATTAATTCATAAAGCTTGCGTGTTGAGAATTTTAACATAGTAAACCAAAACACTAAAACAAATGTTGTTTTAATTTTTAGAGGTAAAAAAAGTTGTAAATGTTAACAATATTTTTTAAATATTTCTGAACAAAAGTAAAGCCGCTATGCAATTCACAAAAAAATCCGTGTGACATCTTTTCCCTATAAAATGTTATTTTTGACTTAGCGTATTACTTTTTAAAATGGTTTCTTTTATCGAAGGCTTCTAATAAACGAAATCATGTCTTGATGGGAATCATTAAAATTATTTTTATGGCTTAGCGGATAACTACCCTGCACATGTATATGTACACTGCACAGGTAATGAAATATATACGAAGATTAATGTATATTTATTTTTTATATTTTTCAATAGTCTAAAAATGATGAAAATGATTAACATCGTTTAATTTTCGTGAAATATATTATATTGCATATTTGAGTGATACTTTTTTTAATATTTCCATACAATTTACTTTTTTAAAATGCCTGAATGTGATATATTGTATGCGACGAAATTTTTTATTAATTTATTTTTTTCACTGTCAGAGATAAATTCGCGAGACCCTCCGCGAGATCTTACTAATGTGATTTTAATGTACCTCCTCAAATGTCTTTTTCGCCATTTTTCATTAAATGATATGATCCTTCAAATTACTTACCTACTTTTTCAAAAGCAAAATATAAATTTACTATTATAATAGGCTGTTTTACAGTTAAAAAGTTTTATCAATTGTTTTTGATTTTGAGGTTCACGCAATGTATTTAAAAGAAATTGAAATTTAAGTACCTTATATCTCTTGTGTATATTATTCTGATATTATATGAAATACATCTTTTAATCTGTTCACATACAGATCCGAAATTTTTTAGTTAAAATATTAGCTATTAGGCTATTATTTATACCAGGTTAAAGCTAAATTCCCCTAGCATATCTGCATATGGCATATGATGAAACTATACACCAACTAGGTAGCAAGATCTCGAGATTTGGTAATCAGCCAGTGAATGTAATTAAACTTTTTAAATATTATGTATTCAACCACGGGCTCGGTGCTATAGGTAAACATCGTGAGTAAAGATGAATATGTGAGAAATAAATGAACAAAAATATAAATAGTACGTACATGTGAAGTCTGCAAATACACATAGGAGTAACGTGACGTACACTTCCGAGTCCAAAACTCTCAAAATTGAGAGTACCTACGCCTTTCCCTAGCAGTAGCACATTTATGATCTGCTACTTTACTTTATTTTTTGTAGTATATATAGGTAAGCAGCACAATATAAATTAATAAAGCCAGCCAAGTGCTAGTTGGACTCGCGGAACGTCGGTTCCGTACAACCACACAAAATAGCGGTTATTTATTTACCAAAAAAAAAAAAATTTTTTTTTTTATTAGAAGCAAACTTTTACAAGTAGTACTTGCTAGTTATAATAAGAAATAAGCTAGTACAAGTACTATAATTATAATCACACCAAGTTTATCGCAAGAGCAAAAACAAAAAACCGTTGAAAGAAACCGTTTCTTGTATGGGTCCCTATATGCTTTTGTTTTTTTACTTTCAGTTTTATATATCATTTTTTAGGATATCCACCATACGATAACACCTATTTCGTAAAAATTTCCTCCGGTTCAACTATTACGATTCGAAAGGCGGACAGGGCCTTTTTAAGGTAGGACAGACGGACGAATGGACGAAGGGACAAGCGGCATAGAATTAGTAACACAGCTCCGCACGGAACCCGAAAAAAGAGACGAGGGTGAATTTTAGTAAATGCGCAATTTATATTATTTTTATCTTTTTTTGACACTATCGTTCCCCCTGGTCGAGTGCAAAAGACAGGGGTGTATTGAGAGTAATTTCGGTTGCAGTTCCCTTTGGAGCCCCTTAAGAAACACGAAGACTGCATGGGGGAGTAATTTTGTAAGCACTTAGTATTGGTTATACAGACTATGTAAAGTTAAGCGGTGATCTGCTCAGCGATGAACGTTATGGTTCACAAATTTATAAAACTCAACCCATTGTTTATAAAAATCTATAAAATTATTAATTATCGTTTATTGTTATACAGTGTCTAAGGGTATAACTTTTATTATTAGATTACATAACAAAATGTTATCTATCTATCTATTTAATGCTAATTGTTAAGTGTTTCGTGCATCATAGCCCAAATAATTTAAGTATTAGTGTTCCACTTAATAAATGATGAACACCTGATGGAAGACTTACTTTTAGTTGCGATCTTGAAATTTCTCATTTTTGGGAGTTTTGATTGGAATAGAAATGGCTACGTGTTCTTGTGACCATTTACAATCATGTGGACTGTCATCCTTTTAATATATTGTTCAAATGTATCCGGATATGTGTGTGTTTATAAAATTATTTTAGTCGCGGCGCCTCCTGCGACGGAGACTTTTATTTGCCAGTGAATCAACGCCCCCTTGATATATTATCACCATGCCGACGCATGCTCTCTATTACTTTTTTGAGCGTTAATAATATTATTTCTACTATTTTCCCAAAAATGTTATATTTGTTATTCTAATAAATGTACACGTGTACTTTTTTATTACTTTTATATAATTTACATTTCCCAAGGCATTCCACCTTAGTCCTCAGGGATGACAACGCATCTGTAACCTTCTTGGATTGAAGTTGTAAGCACGTTTTTCAACCCAATCCAATAAAAAAATTACATTTGTTATAAGTATAAAAAAAGGCTCAATAAATATATAATATAATATACGTCTTTTCAATGATTTAGGCGATACATTTTGCTTATTTAAAGCAAACATCACTTAATTATATCCATTTATAAATATTTTTCTACAATTATTACGGCAATCGATTTAGAACTATATTCTGTGTTTATGTTACTGCCACTAAAGAATTTTTAATTAAACAACATTAAAGTAAAAAAAAAAAGGTGACGCTTCCTTCCTAGACAGTTCCTTCATAGACATATTCCTTAATAATTTCTATAAAATATTACAAAACTTTAAACAGGTAAATGAAGAACTAGAACGAAAACACACACCACTTTCAAAACCATGAAATTGGGATAGAACGATCTAGAATTCTACACTTTAATATGTATAGATTAATTTTTGTAAACAAGCAGTTATGCTTAATTAAGAAATGCAGTTCAATTAAGAAATAATACTATGTGTACGGGTTAACATTGAAATTCGTGAAAATAGCAAAATACTACTTAGACAGAGATCTTGCCCGCGAGTGATATCAATACCGATTGTTTCCCTAAAAAGTTCCTTAAAAGTTATTTACACGTGCACTTAAACTAAGTTTAAAAATTTAAGCCTTTACGCAAGGTGCGCCATATAATAAAAGTGAATAAAAAATATGAAGACATGCCTTGAAAATACTCCAGGATAAGTATTGCAAAAATAAACTAGTTTACAGTAAGGTGTGATCAACGCTATTGTCATTGAAGCGACGTTTGCCTGCATAAAAGTAATAATGTTTATAAAGTAAAAATAAGTAAATTAAACGTTTCCTCTTAATACTACAAGGTTTGTGGTACTGGTTACTACCACGCTACTCCGGTGCGTGTTGGCTAACTTTGCATGTCCTCGAAGTAATATTTTTTTTATTATTTCTCAGACATGCTAGTTTTTTCCTGATAAATTATTTCACCATCGACTATGTGATAAATTCGTCATTTATCGCTTCTCTTTTCTCTATTTATTCGCCCGTTATCAGTAGGCTTATATTTTGTCTGGTATTTATTAAGATAATTATCTCGCCGTCTGTCGGTAGCCATTAGGATTTTCAAAACTTTTCCTTTACCCCGTCGCCTCTTACGACAACCATGGAAAAAAATTTTGCTTGCACAAAAATTAACACAGCAGTCAGTCGCAGAGCCACGTCAGGTGAGGTAGTTCTTTGTAGAAAAATATGTATGTGGTATATATTGCCCCCTTACATCCTCACAATGAGCTTTGATGAGCATGGTTTATTTAATTATTACCATGATCCCTTTGATTAGAAGTATTTATTGTAACAATTGTTGTTAGTTCGTGACATTTGAGACTAAGCCTCTGAAGCGTTTTTATTTAAAACTATGTACCTTATTACGAAGATTTTTGTATCTTTTAGTATAAACTTTTCACAAAATACCGCCCACCTTGGATCATTCTCGACTCAAAGATACCCATAATTCTAGCAGGATTATCGCGCAGGCTGGCTAAAGATAACTTTTGGTCACGAAATAATCCAGAATGTTCGGCGAATGTACTAACACTAAACGCATCTTATGAAACACTGCGGACTTTTTCCCAGGTTATAAGAATAAGCCCATCTGGTCTTTTCCTATTCTTACGGCATAATCCTGGCGATGTGTGCTACATGGTATGACGCACGCCGGACGATATGATAAGGCGCTTGGTGACGAGAAAATATTCCAACCCATCTCACACTACTCAATGCGTGGTGGCCATTGGTCACAAACATATCTCCACAAACACAACGATCTCAGTCTAAGCGCTGATGCAGTTCTTAAATAATTATGGTCCAGCTGGGAACCACCAACTGTGGTGATACAACGGAGGGCCTGACTCCGGTTTAGATACCGCTCGCAAACGTGCTATATCTGTCTCCCTGTACTGGTATTTCCGGAATATTTTGGTCTTATCATTAGCAGATAATTCTTAGTAACTGAGATGACAATCAATGTTTCGTCGGTATGAGGTTTCAAATATTATATAGAAGCAAATTTTACTCCTATTGGATTTTTACGTTTCATGAAGTCAAATATAAATTATATGAAGAAGACACAACACGATTATTGAGTTGATATACACAAGCATACATAATGTATTTTATAGTAACGTACGTGATTGACTTGCTTGAATTTTAGTATAAATAATTAATTTCCTACATTCGTGTCAATGGCTCATTAGCGGTAAACTTCTGAAAGGTCGCCGGTGCTCTTACGATTACGTACTTAGTGCATTAAAACTTTCTCGGACTAAGTGAGAAGTTGCCTCTGCGGCCTCATCTGACACGGTACTCGCATTATGTGTACAGAAAAATGTACTTAATTATGTCAGTGATTAATTGTGAAACACATAATTTTGCTTATCTCTAGAAAGGTGGATATTTGAAGGTAAAGATAGATACAAGTCAAATATACTGATGCACATGCTTATTATCTGCAACGCAAGCCTGTCTATAGTGACTGCGTCTTTGGTAAAAATGCTCGCTATGGTCGATATTTTAGATACATAGATACAGAGTCGCTTAAAGTCAAAGCCAAGAAATGATGGTGGATTCTAACTTTTATCAAAACCCACGTTCATTTATTTTGAATAGATGTAATTGCCAGACCTCTGGTCAAGGTCCAAACTCGGGAGAAATCTTAATCCATTAGAGGACTGTTTATAGGTAGGTTTTGATGAAGATGTTAAACTAAATTCAAATATAACAATCAAATGATTAATATTTTTTCCAGCAAGATATTTGAAATTCTTTTATTCATTTATAATGAATGAATAATGCGATCTGAAAGTAAAGTTTGTATGCTCTAGCTTAATTAACCAAGAGCCACGACAACGCAGTATTGGGCTTGGTTGGTTAAAATTTAATAGCAGTTCGATTTCGGGTGCAACACCATTTAAGTTGTCAGGTATTCGTAAGTACTCGTTTTTGAAAATGATTTATTTATCACGTATTACCTAGTATTATGTATGTTACTAATGGTGAAAAGTTGTTGATCGATTAGACACATGTCACTCGATTTTTTTAACCTTATGTTTAAGGGCGATTTAGTGCGAACCTGCGAAAATTAACGATACTGATTGGAGCCCCTCATTTGACTATAGTCATGAACCATCTCCTAACACATTTAAACTTAGAAGTAATAATATTTCCAGTAACATAGTATTGTTAGTACTCCTATTAAAAAGTGATGGCTGGGAAACAAGCGAAATAATGACAGTATTATTATAAACTCTGGTGATCTTTAAAGTCACGTTTTAAAAGCGAAGCGATAGATAAGCATATATAAGTTTGACTTTATTAAATACATGTTCCTTACGCATAATTTGGGTCATAACTTAAAACAGTGTAACATAACATATGGCACAGACACATAGTTCTAGAAAGCAATAACTTATCCCTCCTCATCCCAACTATTCCCTTCGGCTCTAAGCTATAGTTGTATATCGAATAAATGATTGTACAAAGAAGTCACTGGAAGGAATAGGGATAAAACGTTAGAACGCACTTTTATTACCAATATATTTTTTATTAACGAATGATATGTAGTATTATTAACTAAATATTACACAAATAATAAGTTTCTTACTTCAACCTTCGAAAAAACAATTGGACGTAGATTTTTAATTACTATTGATGATCGAATCTTTTAACTTTACAAGTGTAAATAAACACGAATGAGAAATACGTATTGCAGTACTTAGTATATTTTATTTACAAATAAATAAAGACATTGCCCTTCTTGCACAAAGCCTTATCCAGGAAAATTCTAACTCCATAACCCAACCAAATATGAAAGTTAGTCGCGAACACTACGCGCGTAGTACAATATATCACGTTTTGATTCGGCCGCACCATAAACAATACAATATATCAATATAAGGCAGACGGTGGCGAAATTTGAACGGAGCGAGTGCGTAATATTTATGTGTGGATGCGGCGCCGTACATGGGTAGGCTTTATAAAGTTGTTTCACGATGTTATGCTTTTATTTCAAAGTTAACGTCTTCGTCGGCAATAACGTTTTGAATTAGTGTTAACATTTATAAGTGAGCTTTATAATTATTAGAAATATTCCTTTTTTTAATTTTCTAACGAAATAAAATTTTGGTTTCAACTATCGTTAATGGTATAAGATGTACCAACATATTTTTGTTGCTTTAAAACTTACAAACAATATTCAAAAAATATAAAAAAGTCTTAAGAGTCAAGGCAAAGGCAATCTCCGGGAGGAAACCCGGCGACGAGTTAGTCACCGGTTAAGTCCTATTTTACGGAAAAATTTTACGTGGGATGCAGAGTTGGGTACGCCGAGAGGTGCCACATGAAAATCCAAAAACTCTGCCTAACACTATGAGTGACAGACGTGAGTACTTATTCACAGGTACGGTACTCGTGAAGTGTATAAACGATGCGAAATTTTTGGCATACTTTTAGTTTATTTTTAAAAGTGATGATATTAAATTAAGAAATATTGTATTACTTAGTAATGTAAAGATAAAGCTACTTTTGCCCTCAATTTTAAATAGAGGCTAGTACGGACTGCGGATGTACTGATCAGAACACGGATTAATAGAAGATTGTACACAAATAATTAAAGCTGTGACGTGCAGTAGTTCTAAATCAACCATGCTACTAATTGTACAGAACTAATGAAACGTACAGCGATCCTAATTCGAGAGTATGTCACTGTAATTATCACTGCATGCATCTCAACTATTGACATTTATGTAATTGAAATCTTGCATTACTCGTATACAATACAGTACTAAATAATATGTTCTATTACGATTGCAGTAAAAAAATTGTCAGCCTTGATCAATAGTTCTACGTCCTCACAAAACACCAGAGCAAAGTAGCAGTGTTAACAAGAACTGGAGTCCCTATTACGTTTTCTTTTTGTTAGTCAGCCCTAGATGTAGTACTTTCCAAGGAAACGACAATACTGGCAGATCAGACATAGTAAAAAATACACATACTTATCATACAGGTCTTGTAGAGCTTGAAAACCGGTATCCGTACATTAGAGACGTTACTTCTCACCACTAATCCTTGATATTAGGTTTTAGTAATTATGATGGATTTTCCGTAATCCAACTTCAGCCATCGCTTTTTTTGTCAGTCAGCAGGTGTATGTATATAAAATAATATTTCTTCCCCACTACTGCTATTACCTTCCCGGTGAAAATGCCCGTACATTTTCCTGGTCTTCTTCGTACGTTTCCAATGTGCAGATTTTTGAGGTATTATACCCTTAATAACTTTAGATTGGATTATACCTTCCACCTCATCTCATCTCGCTATAACTATTAAAGCAACTAAGTGCAATACCTAATAAACTGCTACTTGCGCCGTCTAAGGCGAGACACATATCGGCGACGTAAATCACATTAGCGCGGTCGCAATAGCAGGTCGCATACCGACGCCACAAATAGCACGCAGGATGCGTCCCGGCAATATCTCCGGCTCTTGTCGCCTGCCTTACATTGCTTTGGTGTTACGCGTACGCGGTCTTACGTGCACGATTCGCCTATGAGAAATAACTAAGCACCTTCCTTGGTATTTACCGAATATGTAGATATATTAATCGGTTTGTGTACGAAGTTACAATTTATTCCGAGAATTATAAAGAATTATTACGTGTATTATGCTCCTTCTCTGGGTAAGAGCCACCTGGGCAGCTAACACCCTTTTACTTATTTCTGCCGCCAGGGTAGTCAACACTGTTGATATGGTTTTCTACCTTAGCTGTCAGAGGTGTCAGCGCATCTGTTAATAGGCTGCATTAGCCCCTTACCATTACTACCAGGGGGACTTTTACCTCGTTTGTCACACCAATAAAAAAATATTCTGTAAATGCAGGCTGCTAACTTTCTGCTAATCTTTAAAACACTTTTTTGATGTTGCATATAAACAAACTTCACACATAATATTAAACGATGAGCAAGATATGCTTATAAGACTGTGGTTTCCTCGCTTCGTCTAGTAGCTGCGCTTGCCCCCCACCCATCGCCCTCTCTACACGGCACTGTTTTAAACTTTGATTAATTCCTCGCTTGCGATGCGCACCTACCTTGTTTCAAGTTGATTAGTTTTAGCCTTCTCCAAACTGATACGTTGAAAGATTGAGGGCAGAATTTGGTTACAAAAAAGTAAATTTATTTAATCGTTGTTTAAATGTTGGAATTTGTTATTTTTAACGTGAGAACTTGGATATTGTAAGTATATTTTAAAGTACTTAAGTACTAAGACTCTATAATAATAAAAAGCGAAGAATGAAAAGATGGTTATCTTCTGACTGTCTCTTCAAGGTTTCACCTTAAAATAATTTGTCATCTTGAAACAGTACCTGCGCGACGGAGCTTCGTTCGGTATCTTTCGAGTTTGCCAAATATGAAATACCTGTTAAAAGTCACTTAAGTTTAGATCACATTAGTAATAAAGCGCCACACTCGGGTATCTCAATATTTTTCGAGATGGTGTTTTAATTTATTTTATTAAATAATTATTTTGGCAATTCTATTTATTTTATGTGAAAACGAATTTTCACAGGAATAACACCTATAAACTTGGAATGAAAAATATTATCTAAATACAAAATTTAATCCAAATCGTTAGAGGCGTTTACGCGAAACTAACTACCTAGATGATTGCTCGAATTATTAAATACTCTTTATTTAATAGATATTTACAGTGAGAATAGGGTTCGAGACCTAGTGAAGGCCGGCATTATTAGTAGTGTGTCTTTTCCGTGCATGTTTATACGACGAGAAATGTTGTCGCGATGGAAATCTATTACAGGGACAACATCATTAGGATCATTAAAAAAATAATAATACATACAGATTTTAATTGAAATAGTGCAAAATATAATTTTAAATGTTTTCTAATTTTTTTAAAGCATGCATTTCATCAGGTTACCTGTGATATGTTCCTCTACCATGGATAACGTTGTAGCACCATCATCATCTACAATTTAACAGACCGTTAATAATCAATCGTCATAAGAAAACGCGAGTTAAACAGCTGTGTTGACTTTAAGCGTCTGTTAACATGTCGGTTTCGGTAATGGAATCGAATCAAGTTCTTGCGTAGTATGAAATTTAAATCATGCGCTAAGCTCTTAAGCTACCTCAGCCCTCAAATAGGTTTCTTTGACCCCATTTAGACCAAAAACTAAACACTGTCTACAGTGTCAATACATTTTTATTCATTTTGTAATCTAGCCAAAATGGATCAACAACATTAAATTATTTTGTGTACTCGGATTTCACATAATTATATTTATTGATAATTGGAGTATCAGTAAAATAAAATAACCTTAAAGATCTAAGAATAATAGTAATTTAAAATTCTGTAATACTAGTGTTACGGCAATTTAAAGTGTTAATAAACACAGCAGTTGAAAACTTTTTAAAAATATTTATATCACGAGTATTATATATACTCGTCTCTTAATATATAAACAGAACAAGCGTGTGTCTTAATGACTTAAAGATTGTTGGATTGAATTCGACATTAAATTGATATACCCTGACGAATGGAAACATATCGCTTGCAACTAACTTCTTATCTCGCGAATTACAATAATTAGAGGTGTGGGCATAATTAATATAAATTAAATTCACCTTTTAGCTCGCAACACTGAACGCGTATCACAGTTAATAAATTTACACGGCGCATCGGCTGTTGGCTAAAGTGACTGATAAAGATGCCACGAAAATGCATACATGATTTTCTTGCAGCGAAAAATAAACCTTAAATCCATTCGGATACAACATTGTACCAACAGTTTTTAATGAATATGCAGCAAGCACCTTTTTCGTACGATTTTTTTAAAACCTTTTAATCCTTAACTGGTTGCAATAAGATTGGTATTATCTTCGAAAATTATTTGTTGCCAGTTATTATATTATTAAAATACTGTAATCTATAAGTATTCGAATTCTTCTTTGATGTAATAATCGCGGATATTGAAAGATATGCAAAAGTAATACTATTTTATCCGCTGACACAGGAATTTATTTACTTATTCTTTTTATGTTTTACCTCCAATGGCGGTCTTCAGATTATATTAACAAGGACTTTTTTACGGATTATATATGTATATACATAGTTTCTTCTTAGGCTAACTGAAAACTGACATAAACTAACTGAATTGTAGACTTACTCACTAAACTGTCCACATCAGGACATAGGCCTCTCCCAATGGAATGATTTACCATAATCGCCAAAGCTGATTGAAACTGGCAGGCAGTACCAGCCGCTCTATCAAAGATGTCTGGGTACTATCATAGTCTGTGTCAGCAGTCTGTGTATTTACGTATTGGCATTAACATGGACATAAGATGGTTAATTCGCTGATGGCTACCAACATTTTATTCTTTTGAATTATTGTATTTAATTTCAATAATTCAACAGAATGAAACTATCTAAGACTATCATATTTGGAACTATACTTATCATATTATAAATAAGGAATCAACACCCCGACATGTTTACATACATGTAGAATAAAAATTATTGTAGCATTGTTTCTTGAATTTATATACTATCATGTTTCACAAAGGTACACTAAAATGAATTATTGCCGACCGGAGCCAATTTTGAAATAGAAAGGGTAAGGTTATTATTTGGCCGCAGACGTATTAAAACGAGACTCGTTTTATGAAAATTAAATACGGGGACCATTACATCCCTTTTGTCTATGACCACATGTGCTTGGGATATGCAAATGTCGTATCGGGTGTCTGCGTACCATACGTACTCGATTAGAACTTTAGCTTTAGTGATCTATTGTATATAATAGAAGTTATGTAATATCGTATATGACGTCAAATACATAAGGAAAAGATTGGAAAACTAAAAATGCAAAGGACTGGCTATGCCTTGTAGCGCTTATAATCAAACTTTGAGAAAAAAAAGTAGTATGAGAACGCTCCACTGTGTATGCTTTGTGCAGCGATATGAATTAGCAGCAGTTGGTGATTAGATGTGGATTTTGTGGCAGTCTGTAGGGGCCGTCTGCTTGTTTAATTATAGGCTTTATTGGTGGTTGTGAATTGAAATAAATGTCAAAGTTTTGGCGTGAAGTAGAGACATCATTCTGCTTTTCGTTCGCTATGTGAGGTAACCGGAGGACCACTTCTCTCTTTCCTCCGCACTCATCCCCAATAACCTTGAAGGAAATGCAGCTCCTCCGAAGTTAAAGATGTACGTGGCTGTCAGTAATCACTTACCATCAGGTGAACCGCTTGCTCAATTGCCCCTTTTTCCATAAAAAAAATATAACCTTGAAGCAAATTATTTGATACTCATAATGACTATTATTAATTCGTCAAACCTTCGTTTGTGGATTGAAAACGAGAAGCTAATCCTACTAACTTTCTTCAAATACAAAAATTATTATCTATAATCTAGTCACTATGTAGTAGAATAATTTAAGTATTTCATAAAGATATCAGTGCGTGTAAGTACATAAGTATCAAAGCGTGTTAGCAGTTAATATTAATAATAATGTGTGTGCCAATAATCAAACACAGTAAAATAAATAAAAGGACTGACGTGAGATGGTAATGAGAATGTCGTTATTGTATGGTGTTTAGCGAGCAACTTCAATTAGCATGACTGACATGACTTTGGCAGAATACTACAGAACTTTAACGAGATTTGATGTGCGCGCATCATAAAAATTTACACTGATTATTTTTTTCTTAACGCGCCAAAAGAAGTACTAACTACAAAAATAAAACAACGCAGAAAAGCTTATTGATTAATAAACATGTATATAATCAAAGTTCAATCTTTCCAGGCTGCATTCGTTCCAAATTTTTGAACATGGACCCTGTAGATATATCTCAATCAGGAACTAACATAAACTGAATTTAAACTTAAAATGAGCAGCATATACCTATTATATCTAATTTAAACAAACCTCTTTTGATGAAGGAATATTAGTAATATCACTTAACATTCCAACGACTTCGAGAAGAAACATCCAGACATCCCTTTTGACCTATATGTTATTTATAACTTAATATTAATTAATAACTAACAATAAAAATAATAACTACAAATAACCCATTTAGTTATAGTTTTGACAAGTTCGTGGCACAATGCCTCAATGCCCTTTGTTCGAATATTAGCTCATATAGAATAGTGAGATTCATAGAGGATTTAAGACAACGTAATTAATTTTAGTTTCTCTTTAAAAAAAACTGAGCTCATAAAAGTGACATCAGTATGTTGAATTTATTTACACATGGATCCTAAAAAATGTACTGACTTTAATTTGAAGCTAATAAAAGCGTAAATAATTTTTTTGAATAACGGAGGTTTTTGCCACGAGTTTCTGCACGAATATTTTATGAAATACATTTTGATAAAGTTGATTAGATATTATTAAAGTGTGCATTACATTTTATTTTGTCAAATATGTTCCGTTTTTGCTAGAGTGAACTGCATATCTTAGAACTTTTATAAACCTTTTTGTTTGTTTTTAATCGCTTCAGTACGCTTTAGGATAAAAAAGCAAAATTAAAACCAAAACGAAATATTTTTTTTATATTCTAAAGACGATATTCGTTCGTCTATTTGTCCATTTGAATCGTAGGTTGATTGAACTATAACTAGGTAAAGTAATCGACATGGATACTGTCGTCATCGTTGTCACTCCTTAATTGAGGATGCCACACATCAAGACAAGTTGTCCAATATCCTATGGAATTTAGCGCGATGATTACGATAACCCCGTCAAATGGTGCGTGAACATCAGTTCTGAAGCCGACAAATAGGGCAAAGAAATTTGAGACTTATTGCAACTGTACATAAAATCATGTGTATTTTCTAAATAGTTACAACTAACGGTGAATTATAAACTCATATAAACACCAATAAAACAATGCAATATATGTCTACCAATTTGGTAGGACAGTATCATCGCTCCTGTAAAATTTCGAATAACTAAAATAAGAACACTATAAATTATAAATATTAAGAAACAAAGAACCTAATAAGTTGTATCATGTAATAAAGAAACAATTAATTTGAAGGCATAAAACGATTGTAAACGACTTTACGCCCCAAAAAGTAATTTGTATATTAAATTTCTAACAAAAAGATAAAGTAATAGCACAACACTATAGTTCATTTAGCGCTATGTATTTCATTCACTACATAAACTGCTACAGAACACAATGTGGTATCAAAAATACTCATCATCCACGTTTCGTCTTAACCCCTCAACCCTTTCTATTCGGCTCATAAAGTTGGCGAATCGTAGAAAAATATGAACATAATGCCATTTGCATAATGTTTTCGGCTTTGTTTTTTCATAGAGCGTCGGGTTTCAAATGTCACCGCAGACTAAGGGTGCGAAAATACCCGTTATAGGGTGCAGGCTGTATTAAAAATCGTTTCGCGTCCTTTGCATTCTGAAGGTTATGACTTTTCTGTCGTACGATGAAATTGTAGAAATTGTTTTGAGATATATAATTGCATCAACTATAAAAGATTGTATAGAAATAGGTATTTTTATGTAGCTAATTGTGACAAAACATTAAATTTGTTTTATATGTAAAATTACATTTAATCACATATAAATATTAAAATTTTATTAATTACATATAAAGTCCAAAGTTTCTCATTAAATATTTATTCATAATGATAAATGTTTGCAACAATCTAACTAGTTTTAATATCAGAACTAAGCGCTTGGATTAATAGCAAATGTGTTCTTTGATTCATAATTCTTTTTCAACGCCAACAATTTATTAAATGTCTACGATAACATCTAGCAGTACTTCTCTAAATAACCTTTTCTTTGAAATATTAAGTTGACTTTGTAAGTTATTTGTAAGCTCACAATGATAAATTTTAATAAAATTGAGTAGTTATGTGTAATGAGAACTTCTTATGACTTTTCTTGAAGTTATAGATTATACAAGACGATAAAAATTATAAATAACATATATAAGAGCACCAAGCACAAGGATATGGAGACCCTACCCTAAATACAACACACAATCCGATCGATGGTAAGCAGGTGGGCTAGACATCTTTAATGAAGAAAAAGAGGATAAAATATAAGTCAACAACTTTTAGGTCTATGTAAAGTGCCTTATTGTTAGTAATTGGATCTCTAATTTCTGCTAAACACTAAAACGTAGAACGTCATGCTGTTTTTTTAACGCTGGTATTTTTTGGTTTTGTGCCAAATCGCGATTTGTTCATTTATTTGCTTTTTTATAGCCAAGACCAACATTCCACCATTGACGATCACATTGTTGTCAATATTACAATAATTTGCTTATACATTTCTTTTTTTCCAAACTTTTTTAGCTAATCACAATTCTACAGCTGAGGCTTCCCCAAGTTGTTTTGTAAAGTACGATCGAGGGTCGTCATTTCATATTGCATGGACTCGGACTACACTATGCTGTCTGTACAAGTTTGACACTAGAGTAGAGAACCCATCTTTCCCAACGGTAGTCAGGTCAACGAGCTATGTGGCTAGTCCGGGATATGGCCTAAACTCGGTTAATAGATTATTAAAAAATAACATCTAAGAAACATTGAAGAGCAGAGTCAGCGATAGGTACCAGGAGTAGACTTGAAGTCTATACGACCGGATATAGTAGTCGTTCCGGCAATAACAGTTCCGGTACCGACACTCGGCTCTCTTCCGGCGTCGACGAGGGAACTACTTCCTCCGGATTGTTTATGCCTTCGACAAATACTAAATGACAACTGAAAGAACAAGTTACATGAAAATATCTAGGTTATCATATCGAATATGTGTTTTAAACAAGTTTACTATTCAACTAGCTGTATTGAATTGGTCACAAGGCCATAGCCGTAATATACGTAATAGAATAAACATTCAAAACAGTTATGTAAGTAATGTGTTAGTAACCGGGTGTAAGCGAGAATATACAATAGAAGTGGTTTGGCCAAAGATCAACTTCACCTGCAGGAGCATGCACGCTTTGCCGACTAACTAACACGGCCCTGGTGATCAACTCATACCAGCATGGTACTTCAAGAGCAAGAGAACCGGTGCTGCTCTCAAAAATCTTCGCCGAGCATGAAAAAAATTATGTTAGAGTTTTCATAAAAACGACCTGTGTCCCGCTGTGGAGTTATACAGGCTGATACAGAAGAACCGGGTGAAACTATTGGTAACGTTTGATACGTTACCAATAGTTTCACCCGTTAAGTAAACATATTTCTTAAAATGTGTTAACTTACTCAAAGTTAAAATCAAAAATTATATTGATTTCAAGTGTTAAATACTTGTTTATAAAACTATCTTGTTACTGCAGAACAATCTATTTTATGTCACTTCCACCATCTGACCGCGACAGCTATTAATCGTTGTTAGAATATGGAAATGTAGGCGCCTGCTGCTGGGAAAGGCACTCGGATGTTTTTAATTCGACTTAAAATTAATGAAGATTCCGTTATTTAATTTCGAAAAGTTGTGGAATTCTAAATGCGCAAGTTGCGCACGATATTTTCGTGCTCTTTTTGCATTATATCCATTTTCGTATCGGTTTCATTCGTTTAAATCTGTTTTGTATATACTCACATTCCAAACGTATGAATCATGTTGATTTATAGCTATGTATTAAAATATATTCTAAGGTTGTGTGTAATAGAAACATTGTAGATATCCGCACAATTTAATTATAATCCTTGAAGGCATGTATTTCGACACCTCAACTATAAATGTTATAAAAACGTCACAAATACAATTCTTCTGCGACAATTATTGATCTTGCGATATTAAATATGGCACCCTATAAAGAAATACTTTTTACATACCGCCCCTTAGAAAACCAATAAGAACAATAATAAATAACTCTTATCATATTTCGAGTATGCTCCTGGCCGCATCGCGAAAGATCCGAACCAATATATCACCAGGAATTTACGAGGCAAGATACGACAGGAAAATTGCAAGAATGGTGGCGCAATCTATCTTAGTTGGGTTGCTTGGGGGAGGCTGGGGTAGCTCAAAGCCCCGAGGGAGGGGCGAGGGGACGAAGGGGAAACTTCGAGAGGTTATTAGTCCAAGCATCTGTTGTTGAGCGGGGGCGTGATGAAACTGCTTGGGTACAAGCTAACAAATCTAATTGCTCGGTAGGCGCCCGTATACAGTCTTGGCTGACAAATGGCCTCTCATGTGGTAGCGCGGTACGCGGCGGCAATTTGTTCAACGTACAGGTGACCGGTGATTTTTATTTGTTTAACTTACACTCTTAAACGTTGGCAATAGAGTGTACAATGTAACAAATGACAAGTTGAACGCGTTTTGTACTTCAAATGCAAAATTCTGTTATTAGATATGCAGAATAAGAAAAAAAATGGTTTTTTTCTTATCGATACTCGTACATCAACTAAACCCAGATTCTGGTAGATATTTATTAAGGCACAACTATTTACTTTGGTCACTAATTGACTTTCGTTAACATGTTTCATTTAAAAAACCGCAGACATGCTTCGAATAGTTAATAAAACGTAATTAGACTTTTGACTTTAATTTTGAAAAGCCAGTAAGTACAAAAATACCTGACGACTCTGTTCGGAAAAAGGTGTAGAGCACTTATTTTTTTAAACTCGCTTGACGCAAGATATAAATACGAAAAGTTTAGTTCTACCGTGTACCTACCTCGTACAATCTTTTTATGCTTATCTTTCTGTGATTTATGAGTTGTTCGGCGTCCAACAACGGGAAAGAAAGGAGGTATACAAAAGTTATTTATTTTTTACGTTTGTTTTTCTTGTCTTTCCATCCGTGCGTGCTGTACTGGCCATGGGCGAACGTGTTTTTGAAGTTGGCATTTTTGAGTTGTCGCGCATGATTTATCGTTGACCCTGCGCGTAGGCGGTGCTTAGTCCGATTGGTATTTCGGGTTACATACATTAATCATAATAAGTAAATGATATATATTAACTCACCTCTTTTATTCGATGAGCGGGGTTGTTAGAATTAAAACAAAATTCCGTAGCTATTTTGTCATTATTCTGATGAATGTTGCATAATTATGGATTATCTAATGTAATTAAAAATGGCTAATTAATATTAAGTCACATACACAAGTAGGCTTAGCATAAACATTGTTCAATAAATATTTTAAAGTTAAATTGGAAACCCACCAGTAAAAAGTAAAGTAGTGTCTAGTGCCTACAATTGTCCATTTACTGGACATAGCACTTATTTTTGGGACAAAACCCACATATCTGCATAACCGGAGTCATATTGATGTATAATAATTATTAGCATGCATACTATGCAATTCCGTGAGATTGTGGCGAGAGTCGTGGTAGCCTAGTGACCTGAGTTCGATTTCCGGTACCGCCACCATTAAAAATGTTTATTGAAATTTTAAGTGCTGTTTTTACCTTGTGCTTCGGGAGGAAACCCGCATTTCTGAGAAGTTAGATAAATATTATTTCAAGAATATGTGAAGTTCGCCAACCCGCACTGGATCATCATGTCCCCTCCTCCCGGCTGCAAAGCTCTCTACGGCTGAAAATATTTGAGAGAAGGCCTTTGCCCAGCTGTGGGAATTTACAGGCTGCTACTTTTACTATGTAACACTTTATTATGCAATGCATACAATCAGCCATTAACAATAAAAAATAAATACAAAATTATAATCTATGAACCTTGTTGCAATCCTTAAGCTCGAAAACGATGCATTATAACTATTCAGTACTTACACCTAAAAATTTCGTAACTTCTAAGCCGGCAATGAGGAAACAGGTTACGATATTTCAGAAAAAACTTCACACGCCTCGAAATACGACAAACATATCTTAATGTTCTCTCAATTAAGCGTCTTTACTGACCGGACATGAGCCGGACAGAATTATTCATGACGTGACCCGGCAACATATCACGCCCAAATGATTTATACAATTTTTACACATGAGAATTTCGACTTAATTAAGATCGTTCACTTTGTCTTCAGGTACGTACGAGTAAGTGCTGTTACCAGATTAATTTTATTCGAGGTGAAATCACTGGTAAGAGTTTGGAAAGTGCTGGAAACGTTAAGAAACGACACGTAAGTAATAACTTTGTTTTTAGTCTTTTATTTTTACCATCGTAATGATGCCGTCTGCCGTCACTATATAGACTTGTATCTGAAAGGCAGACCCACACTTTAAGTTTGACAATACACGAGTGGCCTGAGTTCAATCCCCGGTACGGGGACCACTAAAATTAACCGGTGAATAAAAACATTGTGCGGAAACTCGCATGTATCAGAAATAATAGAAACATTGTTAAGTCCGCCAGCCGGCACTTGCGGAGTGTAAACCTTTCCATGTTCCAAAAACCATCCCAAAAGGTTTTGAGGATGCATTTGTACAGCAGTAAGACACTTATAGACCTATAAAGGTCCTTCTGCTGTATTACATTTATAAGCTGCTTCATTACTTTATTATCATCATTATCGACATTATGATGATTATGAAGTCTCTTAACAGTGCACTGCTGGCCTCGACCAATTTAGGAGGATTTTACGTAAGCAAAACGCTCAGCGGGCAGATTGCCTATCAGTATTAGACATCTGGCAACTTAGAAGCTGCCGTCACCGGTCTAGATAATTTAGGTCTGGCATTATTGGTATGGCTATTGCTTCATTTGACATAAGTCATTAGATTGTTCTGTCAATAATTTCCTTGTGCTTAAGACTCCGACAGGAAGTGATGGTGTTGTAACACCTTATTGCTTCTCAACCATGCAGCTTGTTTTCTTTCAATATCATATTAATTGATATTTTTGAGTTTGAGTAAAGTGTGTAGCAATTTTTATATTACTTTCTCATGCGATATGTTATCATTGTTATATATTGCTACTAATTTACATATTTTTTATTTTTTAGTCATTAAAACGCAGTAAAATTTAATATAGAACACTTTGATAAGTGTAAATTCAAGTTTCTAAAACTATGATATCTGAAAACAATTTTAAAATTTTGAAAAAAAATTTAACCGTATTTCAAAGTTTCAAAGTTTGCCGTGGTCACGGGCTGGATGTCTAAACCCTCAATCCCACGTGACCACGGTTGCTGAAAAGCAATCGAAACGTCTGGAAAATAAAAACATAATTAAACGCGATAAAATCCGTAAATAATAGTTTCATTTCAAATGTGTATTTTTCGCGTAAATTCTAGAAATCATCATATTCAAAGTGGCAACATCACATTGAAGCTTCGAAAAACTGGCCGCAAGCGATGCCCTGAAAAAGTGCATGCATTATGAAGATTGCAAATCTAGCCCAACCAAGTAGCGTACCAGCATACCGTTGCCAAAAATCACACAATAAATAATACAGAGGCAAACTGCATGCATTATGGCCGTACCTTATCTTAGTGCATTTGAAGCCAAGAATTGTCCATTAAATATGCATTAAAATTACCTGTCTCGAATGAAAAATAAGCTAAATTTACTACTGCGCTCCTTATGTTGGTTGCATGAAACATCGCGGTGCGTTCAACAGAATTAAGTAATTTTCGTCCATGTGCTAATGTATGTGTTTATATTTGTGCTGTTGAGATCAGGTAATGTATGTCTTCTTGTGTAGTTATTGAAACTTTTCTTTAGTTTTTACGTCGTTAAATCCATGTTTAGTTTTTTAATTACATACTAAATTAAATTAATAAGTATCTTATCACTGGTCTTAATATATCGATGTAAAAAAAAACATTTCTCTTCTTACTCTCCGGAATTTACCAGCCTATTATAGGATCCAGGTTTCTCCAGGAAAGGTTGTCTTCCGGCTTAATGTGTGTTTATATTTGTGCTGCTGAGATCGGAAGACTTAATCGGAGAATCTAAGTGTCTCCAGGAAAGGGTTATTTCAAACCGTCCGCGCCGGTATCGTCACTACTAATATGTCGGTCTTCCGCCACCAGTCGGTCACGAAAGTTTGAATTGTGCCAGCCAGCAAGTGCATGGTGTTGCACAACTTGCAGGCAACGACAACGATATTAATTTTATAGATAATAACAAACACCAGAGCAATCAACCCATGACTACTAAGTTGAGGTCTTGAATTTAAATCCTACACAGAGAAACACAGAAAAACTACGTCACATGATTAGGACTATAGTCTGTGTTTGCTCTAACATAATAGTTAATAATTATGTTATTATAGCATAACGTTATTAACGTTAACCATTATTAATCCTGTGTAGGTAAACAACTTCAAATAGTAATCCAAGATATCGACGACATAAACGAAGTGGTACTACATGTACAGTGGTACCTAGTATGTGTTAAAGTAGATTTTAATACGTAGTCTTTAATACCATTGCAACATTTAGTTCTTTCTATAGGCTTCTAGCTCATTTATAATAAGTAGGAAGTTGAGCAGGATTACTAACGTATTAGGTATTCAAAAAACGTCGCTGGCTACAACCTCATCAATTAGATGCGTAGCGGATAGCTAATATTGTATAACCGGTATAAGTTAATATCACCAGCCTGTGGTTTTGTACGTTACATTATTTGGGATTTTGCTCTTGGTCTGAGTCATGCCTAGATTGAGTATTATGTCATCTTTCCATATATCTTATATTACGTTACGGTTCTAAATATAATTTTATTTCCAAATTACTTTTGATATTTAAGGTAAACTCATTTTATTAGGGTAAAATGTAAAATAAATCATCAAAATATTTATTAATTTACAGAATATGATTCTGTAATGTGAATGAAGAACGTCGGAAAAATGATTGAGATAGGCAAAGTTACACATCAATCGTAGTTATTATTATAGTTATATAAAAATCGATCAAATATTATATTATCTATAATATATACCCGTAAATATAAAGTCAGACCACACTAAACGACAAGCTGCGCAGACACATTTAGACTTCTCGTTGAGTAGGTAGGTACATTACATATATACCCGATCTCGTAGCCTTCCAAGTGCATGATGAACAAATCCGCTGCGCTCATGGCGTACAGCAATAAATAATTTAATATCATTCACATGTTCCCCTGTCGCATTAACCGGACATATCTCTCATAGGGCCAGCATCTGAACCTTCCTGTTGTCAACATCGTTGTGGCCTGGAAACTCCTGATGCTGAAACGGCTACCATTGTTTTCTTCAATTCGAACTATTCTCGACACTAACTCACTTTATCATTCTTGGTTCCGTCATTGTGTATATTTATTGTCATGTCACTCTTTTTCAATGAATGCTTGACACAGGAAGTAAAATAGATGCAAAAATAATGTACTTAATTTAAGGAAAAAATGTATATTATAACAGGAACTCGATAGTTTTGCACTTTTGTCTCATTGGTTTTTTCGAATTGAAATTCGAATATACTTGTGGTAGCTCCCTAGCTCATCACCGCGGCTCACTGCCAACGCACGTCGATTGTTATTCACTGGCACACCGCGCAGACACGGTGCGCATACAGCGAATACTCAATGTGGGGAATTTTCGCATACACCCGCTTGTCACATGCATTTCATGAACGCCGATGCGTTCTACGACTCCTTTTTGTTTCATCTAGTGCGAACGAACTCGAATACGTTTTTTTTAATCGTATGATAATCTAACTTGTTTACGAATGGCGTAAACACTACAAAAATCTCGATAGATTATAAAAATGTCTTCATCAAAAGAAAGTTAGTTTTAAGATTAAGGTTTAATTTTTATTAAGGGAGTAAAGAAGACCACTTATTATTACAGCGACATAGTATTAAAATGTTATAATATTAAAACTGTAATAACGATGTTCACAAAGTTTACCACATATAATGCCGTACGATTTCATTTTCATTTCCTCGTTTCCGATGATGTGTCTTAAATAATTTATAATATAAGACATACATAAGCTCTCATGTCTATATACCATGTATATCCAATCCCAGGGAGGTTAAAGGGTTATAGACATGTTACATTCATCTTGATCAGCCTATTTAAGTCAACTGCTAAGCATATATGATAGCACCAGCAAGTTAGTATGCATTTGTTCGGTTTGGCAACCAGAGGCATCAATTCCTTAACTGATAAAATACTAGCCTAAATTTTAGGACTGTACCTATATTCAACCCTCTTATTAAAAGAAATTTAAATCAAAGCGAAATGTCTTGGGAACTCCCTAAACCTCTAGAATTTACGAGAGTCAAACTAATAAACATGGCGTCAAGGCATTCGCGTTAAAAACATTCCCTCCATATAAGAGCATCTTCCGATATCGATGAACGAATACCGATTACTAGGAATAAACCAAAAGATTACAACAATGCATATTGTAAATATTTTGGAGTTGTCTCATGGGAAATGTTCTATAGGACAGAAGTGAAACGCAGGCTGACATTTCACTTTAATGATATTTTATAACCGAGTCTTATTTATTTATTTATGGTACATCAAGAGCATTGTTAACTAATAACGGTCGTGTTCTTTACCACATAAGTTATACTTATATATTAAGTGCCTATATAGGCTTTTTCTCCAAATGTCAACAACTCCTGCACGCGGCGGCATCCTAAATGAGGCTCTGGCGACCGACTGATAGAGGAAATTCCACCTGCCCATGCCAAACCATTGGGCCCACAGGCTAATGATAGGGAATAGCAACTTTTGTCTCCCAACCCGCCTGCCCAGCGTGGTGAGAAGAGTATTGGCAAATCTAACGTCCATGGTATACCGACTTTTGTTGGGACTTTCATGGAAGGGCGTTTGCCCAGCTGTGTACTAACACAGGCTAATAAAGAAGACGGCGTGCATATAAATAGATACACTATATATATTATACATTTTCCCAACATTTATTTATTAATTGTAAGAATACATATTCTTAAGAGAAATATACTTATAAGTACCCGCGTGTGTATATAATTCCGGATGAGAATGAAATTATAATTTATCTATATGTTAGGGATCAAGGCCTTTTTGAGGTAAAAGGCATTTCAAGCATATTTTAATATCAATTTGGGGTATATCGACTTATTATGAGTGTGATATATAACTTCAAGTCTCGTAATACTTTTTAATGATTTCAATAAATCTTTAATATTGACTATTGATGGTTCGGTTGGCCAGTTTAGGTTACGACACGGAGTGGCTCTATACAGATTAGATAATCGTCGCCGGTCCGATTCCCGCATGTGACTACTTTTTCTTGACCTATGAGTTTTATGTATGTAAAATGGCTTCCAAGATTGAAGAGAAAATATTAGTTATTAAGTTTTTCCTATCCATATCATTGGCATATGTTAAAGCCAAAAATACTTTTCATACTGTAACACAGTTATAGCTATCTAATTGTATTATATTTGTGTAACTGAACACAATAAACTACTCTCTTCGAAGGAAGTCAATAAAATAGTGGCCTCAGATCCGCTTGCCAACAATATATATGAGTATTTCAACTCGACTTGTATAGTGCAGACTAAACAATGAACGTAGTAAACAATCTCAGGTCCCGCTCAAGCACGCATTGCATATTTTAAAATAATCAAAATTAGTATCATATTAAAAAGGAAATGTAAATAAATAAAAAGTCTAATGTCACTATATAAATACTATTATACTTATTCAAATATAAGTTATATTCGTTTAAACATCAAACATTGTTCAAGGGGCTTATATGAAAAAGGCAATGTTTTAACATTTTCCAAATAAAATATTTGATTTATTTCACGGACTGTCATGACAATATATGTATGTACACAAACCACATTACATATTCTAAATTAAAGAGCAATGAATGAAATCCACTGGCCAGACAATATGAATTTATTCCGGATTGACAGCCGGTACCGAGTGCCGCATTCGAGCCACATCGTATCTACCTATTGGATGCCTTTCGCTTTCGAGCAGTCCCGAGTTGTCTCATGCCGTTCTATCTGCAGTCTACACCCCAACACATGAATGAGACCGTGCTATTGAGTTCGGGATCAACTGACAGATGTATTCGTTCCCATGTAGGTTGCAGCACAAGTGGCGTGAGTTTGTCACATGGCGTGCACTTGAATAGATTTATCTCGATATAAACGTCTTGAATTAAAGCATGCGATCCGTTAACAATAAGTAGATAGAAGACGCCCGCTTGATAACCGTATCAACATTTCGAAATTACAATCGTGACTTTGGTCCGCGGACGTTGAAAGCTCACGGCGATGTTTTATTTAAAGGCGAGGCGCGAGGGACCATGAATCATGTGCCGTCTTTCAGTGCACGTTTATATTTTAAATAATAAATCGTAAGAATACATGCCTAATTGCACAGCCGCTGACGAAAGCTATAAAAATATGTCGTCGATAATAAAGTTTATGCCCTCAACGATTGTGAGAAAAGTTCGTAGTAACGTTTAATTGAAGTCGGATTGCTAATTAATTACATTTGTTCCGTCACTTATATTAACATCGGAATTAGGCGAAACCGGTTGGGAAAAAAACCAGTTCGAAAATCAGGTTCAACGAAGTGCAAAAGCTGTCGCGAAAACAATAGCTGATTAATATAGTGTCGACAAAGCATTGATTGGAACGGTATAACGGGGTGGAGAACTCCTTATTCTAAAGCCACGTATGAACCGAACCGCACACAAAAGGAACGCTGCCGTTTCTTTTATTGCTTTACGTAGAATCACATTTTAACTGTCTATTACTGGTAGGTTACTGGCCTTTGATTACACTGATATATGTATGTGTAATTGAGATTATCGCGTGCTCTTCATACAAAACTGTTTAATTTACTAATGTCGCTTTTAACTTATTTTTTAAAATTTCTGAAATGTATGCCAAGCCGCATTGTAGTTGCAATAACTTAGCTCCAATCTTCTCATTTCGGAACAAGCGTATGTCCGAAAGTGGGGCGCTGTTATTAATTTATCTTCATGACAGTTATTTGCTAATTTTTTCTTAATTTTGGCACTGATGCCAAGATGGAAAATTATTCGTACTCTGCGTACTGGTTATGTTTATTTTGTCATCATTAGCTTATACTTCGTGAGTACTGGGGGTTTTGGTTGTTTATACGTCTATCTTTAGATATTTGTTTTAATATAACATTAAGTAACCTGATGGTAATGTATTCATTTACTGTAATAACTATATACATAAATATAAGCAAAGTTTTTAATTAAAATATCACATATACTTTCCGTTCTTCATATACCAAAACATTATTTGCCATGGATAAGAAAATTAAAAAAATGTTGTTCTGTTCGAAAGCTTAATGTCTTCATCAATAACTGATAATTTATGTGCGGCACGATCGATACAAGACGAAATTACGGCTGCCGGCTCCCCTTTGTAATCAGTGCAGAATTATAAAGCGATTGCAACACCGCAGGGTCTGCTGTCCGAGTTATTAAGAAAGTTATATCTCAATGAAGAGTACTGTATGCCATCTTCCATCTAAACTTTACAAAAAGAAAACAATGTTTTACTTTTGAGTTAGTAAATCTGTATAACACCATAAATCTGCTTACCTGTCCCAATTTCTTTATATATTTAGCATAACCTCACACGTCCTTGCAAACACATTTTAATTACGTATTACACATTACATTACACATTTGTAGGTTGGTAGAACGCAAACAGAAGGTAGGTAGAATCACTATATTGTGATTTATGAAAAAAAGCATTACTTGATATTAAAGATAGATCAGTTAGCATTTTAACTAGCAATTTATTCGTAATATGTTATATAAGTTTTCAATTTCAATTAACACATACAAATTTATTTTCAACGTGATGAAAAGATTAGAGATCGTAGACGTTTAGGACGTAATAAACGACCGTGTTTCAAATTAAACATGGTACAATTGTCACTAAAACAACCTTAATTAACTTAGTATTAGAAATTAAATTCGTTTGAACTATGTTGAGATTTACGTTTTTCCATTATCAAACATTAATATGGTTAATAAACTGAAATAACGATAGCTATAAAACAACATAGCCAAAGAAACCACCTACTGAAAAATCTATCGAATCAGGGCTGTCAATCATCTCATAATAAATTTAACAATACATGGGATAATAGTAAATTTTGTAAAATATTATTTGAATTATATTGTTTGCGTTATTTAATTATGTAAAGCCACTGTACCAGTGAACTTTAAAAAAGTAACGAAATAGTATAATTTCTAGTCGAAGATTATTAAGTATTATTCATATCTATTTTATTGAGAATTAAAATGTATATGTAATTGGCGGACAATAATCTGCGGATATTAAAATTTTAATTTTATTCTTCCATTCAGGCAGACAGATAGAAAGAAAGATTGATTCATACATAAATATAGTTCCAAGAATAGTTTAAAAATTATAAAAACGTCGGTACTATATCCAAAAAAAATCTTTTGAAAATTGTGGCCCCGGAGGAAATTAGTATCAGTTAAAATTAGGTAGAAAATTGAGTCTTGGGAATGCCTATTAAGTTGAGATGCCAATGCCTGTCACGATGTCTGAGTGCTTCTTGTTGATGACCTCGAAACGTCACAGGGTTTGCAAAGAAACTGCACAAAACATGTTCAAAGTTAGATCGCTTCTAAATGCACAATAAATCTAGGGTCGCCAATGACTGTACTTTTATTTTGTACCGTAAATATTACGTCGTCCTAAAATATCAATGAAATGTTGTTTCTGTACACCATAGATCCCTTGAAGTTATTTTCAAACATGAAAACCCTGAACAAATGCATCTGTTAGCTAGCTCTAACATATTTATACACACGAAGTAGATGGGTGCCTATCATTAACCACGCGATCGAACATGCCTCTTGTTTACGAAAGATAAACGCTTAAAACACTTGAAAATTTTCGGTGGCTATTTTTAACGAGCTCTTTTATTAGTTCTAAAAGCCGTTTAGATTAGAACTATGGACGGTTTAGTGGCTTATTGGTGTTTGAAATATTGGGTGGGGGGATGGCACTGCTATGATGTATTAATAGCGTGTATAGTATGTAAAGAGAATGTGATGCATATGCATTAAGATTATCATTTACGTAAGGCAAGATGAATTTCTCATTACAGTAGAAACATTAAATTTATCGTCTTGTGGCTTAGTATTCTGTTTGCCGTAAGACCAGTTCAAGGATATAAGAATGCGTCCAGAACCGCGACATCCATAAAAGGGCTTTAGGAATTTTGTGTTTGCATAACTATGTCTGCACTTGTTACAACGTCATTCATATGACAAAATAGTAAATACTATTTCTGTAATAGTAAACACTATTAAGAATCGTACAAAAATTTAAAAATAAGGATTTGGGTTACGTACTAATTAGATGTTTATAGAGTTTTTAAAAATGTGGAAACGTCCTTTGAAAACTGCAATATTCTTGACATGTTATGCTTTATTTCTCTGTACTATCTATACTTGAATGATGCAATTAAATTAGGCACTCATTTTTATGCTTGGTTGAAATACTTTTTTATTACCAACTAAAGTGATTTTTTTTAATTTATTTTGTTAGCTGTTAAGCAAGCAATTTAATTTAGTATACAGTTCACCATAGGGTAAGGTGGGAAAATGCCTCATAGCCGGTTTGCATAGAGGAAGATTTCCAAGTTATTACTAATTCCGTTAGTATTAATTATTAACATTTTAATTTAAATCTTATTATTTTGGAAATAAGTACCATCAAATAACTACTAGAAGTTTGTAAAATTTTGTTTTCATAACAAAAGTATCTATAATATACCCGAGGTCACTGTAATTCCTTCCTTGTTCTTCCTTGATCTTTTCGAAACGAAACTCTACAATAAAAAATATCAGACGGATGAAAATTATGCTGCATGTGTATCAAAAATACAAACCAATTCGAGAAACCTGTTACTTGTTAATATCTTCATCAAGAAGTGGGGTGCTCGAATCAATTGCAGTATTATTTATTATACACAGGTGATGTATAACATGCATACGTACCTACATCTTAACATCACGGAACGTTTAATTGTGTTTCGTTTGAATACAGCTGTAAAGAAAAATTCATTGGTTATATTTACTAAAATTAGTTCATTAAACAAGAAATATATTTAAATGAACAGGTTAAAAACATTCTGGTTTTGAAATATTAATTTTATTCGTTAGAAATTTTATATTAACAGTTTTAATTTAAATTAAGATAAATTATGAAAATTTTAGTTTTAGTTACACTGAATCTTATATCCTTATTACACAGATTTTTTTTCTAAAGTTTATAGGTTTTATTGGTAGTCAACCATACCATACATAATTACATTTTATTTATTAACAATTATGAATTGGCTACGTAAGTAATGCAAAGCGATTAGCGTTAAAGCTCGATATACACAGGAATTTATTTTGCATGCATTCAACTAGAGCAGGGAATCCACGACTATTTTGGGCAAGAGGCCCCTTTTCCAAAATGAACTGATACCTCATGACGCCATTGCTAAATTACTTTAAGAATCCTGTCTGTAGTTTTTTCCTATTGATACAAAATACTTACCAATTCAAAAACTTTGCGGTTGGTTAAGTGAGTAAACTTGACTTCATTTTCTCATAAAAATTTAACAAAATATATAGACATAAAATTCAGTAAATATCAAGTGTAATTAATAATTATGATTACAAATTAATATTATTTTTTTAAATTACTACACTACTTCCTACTAAAATATTAGTCATTCTTGTAACAACTTGGTACACGTAACACAACTTATACAGTATCTTGAAAGCCTCAAATAAGAACCAGGTTTAAAATTAATAGGGGTCGATTTTTAGACCTCGTTGACCCCCAAAATCAGTTTTCGTTTATGTCGACCCCTGGGAAATCGGTATAGATCCCTTGGGGTCGGTATCGATCACTTTGGGAATCCCTGAACTAGAGTATGATAAGCACTCATCGTCGATATTTTAAACATCCAATCCTCTTTCCGATGTTAAGATAAAAAAAAAATTTAAACTTAAGCCATCTTAAAAAGTTTAGACCTCGGTAACTAATGTTCATTTACGATTCCTACGTGTCGGTTTACTTACGGCCTGTATATCTCGCTTGAATAGGATTGACACATTTTTTTAATTCGCAATTTATATCGATTAAACGGTAGTGAAAAAGTTATGCAAACTATGTTTATTAAGTTGTTTTGATCATCGTTTAGATGTCAATCGGAGCGGAAGAGATATCGATTACGGTGAACAAACAGATATGAATCAGGCAATACCAACACTAAATTAACTGGGCATGTAACGCCCATGATCGCGTGGGTCGTAATAAAATTATGTTCACATAAAAATCAATATAAGCACCATAACGCTCCATAAGAGCCGTTTCGATTTGAGTTAACGTCTTCATTAGGGCTAGCACGACCTCTCGATTGTGGGATCTCTCAGCAATTTTCAAACCGAGTCGACTTGTAGCCGGCTCAGTAATTTGTACTGTTCGAGCTCCGATCTTACGGCTGGGCCGCAATTCTGAAATCGTTCGGCCAACAATTTTCGCTGCGTCGTTGTAATTTTCGTACGCGAGACAGCACTAAGGGAACGCTAGGTGCTCGGACTTTCGTAATTATGGCTTGTCATAATTTTAAAATTACATCGATTGAGATTATGAATCTGCCTGATCATTAGTTAAAAACGGTTGTTCTTAATTTTTATTTCTAAATTTACCAATATTTCAAGATTCGAATTGGAGTACAGTTAGGTTTTAGAAGTTAAAATAATACATTATAATTGAAATACGTAAAAGTAACGAAAGTCAACCAATATGATGTCCACTGCCGGACATGAGATCCGCACGTTAGACTATGCTGCTCGTCTCGTCCTGTATAAATTTTTTGTTTGCCTTTTTCGATACTATTGTTCTACCATCTGTCGAAAGCCTCTTACGACACGGCATGGAGATGGATTTTCCTGCGCCTATAATAAATAAAGATTATATCAATAATTAATGCTCTTGCAATACAAATTATGTAAGTTTTGGGTTCAATATTATTAGCACATATTTTCTTGTAATAGTCCACTTCCTTTTTTGAGCAAAATATGATAGAGCAACCTGAACCGGAGCAAATAACAGCACCCTTGACATGGTGATTTACGACCGAGCACTAGTAAATTGTATTTTTCATCCCAAAAAATGCGATGCATTATCTCCTGGCGGTCGACAGGTAACAAATCTCGCTTTTTAAATATTATTACTCATCGCATTCGATTTGGAAGCGAGCGTGGAACGAAATATATCCACCTACTCGACGTCCCGCGGCTACGATACTCTTTGGTCCCCCTAAACTTTATTTAAATGCGACACACATTCGTCTAACCGTCTCCGTCACACACGCGGCGATTAGACGTACCTGGTCTATCGCTGTCGCGCCACACTAAAATAGACTTTGCCCAAGCGCAACACTCGTGTCAAAACTTTTGTGTAGTCTAATGGCTTACGAAAATTTCCCCTACCTTGTCACTTTTTTTGTACAGTCGCGATTGTGTGCTGGGGTCGTAGAGTAGTGCTATCAGAAAAAAATAATTCCGATATCTCGTTTATTGTAGGTTAGGTTTTTGTTGGACGGCCGGTAGATGCCTCCTCCGCTAGCTCTGAACACAACTCTCTTATTGTATGAACAACAGTGTCAGTTGTAAATAAGAATTTGTATAGACTATACGTACCGCACAAGTGCATGCGGCTGGAGTTAACTTAGCGCTATTAATTACCTTTATATGTACAGTGATCTAATTAGAAACTTGAAGGAACATATTACGCGATATTTGTGTTTAAGTGTTATTTAAGATTATTTTGTGTGCGAGTGTCTCCTTTAATATAATAAGTGATTTGTATACTATCTGCAACTTAGAAGGATTTTAAATCATTGTAAGTGTTAGCTATTTCTTATTAATATGTAAATATATATTTTTTTAATATTGTTCGAAGTACGTTACCTGCAAATGTTAAATTTGCTCATAATATTTTTTGTGATAACCTCCAGTAGTTTTAATATTCCGTTTTATTATTTTTTATACCTTTCTGCATTTAGATATTTAGAGATTAATCTAATCGATAGCAATCCTTTACAGCTATATAGCTATATGTGGTTGTTACGTGGACGTTAAAACTAATTTAGTACTGTTCATTATAAATAGAAAATTGTTACATATTCAATACAAAATTTTCGCGCGCTTTTGATTTGAATCGGTTTCCAAAAAAAAAAAAATTAATAACTCTTAATGATTATACCATAAATAAATAAAAAAAAGTTCTTCACGGCTCAACTCGGACCGTTTAAAGATCGGGTTGAAATGTTTCGAGATAAAGGTTGTCATCCGGAATCTTCGACCTAAGAGTAAAATCAAACATGTTCGTTCTTGTCATTGAAAAGTTACCATTATTTCTATAGAAACAAAGATGAAATTTGAGAAGCACTACTTATTTTTTATTAAAATATTTCGACGAAAACTTGATCTAGCTAGAGGGATTAATAAAATCGAATTCGGGGTCGATGCTTTTCTTATTTCTGCGAAGTGGACTCTAATCTAAATGAACTCTATCTTATTTAGCCTGTATGTTATATATATATATATATATATATATATATATATATATATATATATATATATATATATATACCTATTACTACAAATCTTCTTACTTGTAACTACACATTATATTAAAATAATTCAATAAAATAACATGAAAATAATTATGTACTTAATTAATAAACTTTTCTAAATTAATTTATATCTCATTCAATGAACTGCGACAAGTTAAGTAAGATAGTTCATAGTCTTTGTATTTTCATCAATTCGGTTTCATCTGTAGTACCTAATCATGTATTGCAAAGATATTGCTGAATGTCTCATAATTAGTTTACAATAACTATTATTGCGTGATAACCGACAATACAAACATTTACATATAAGCTGCTATAAAAGCAAGCCATTTCCCTGAACAGGTCGTAATGACAAAAAAGCCGCGAGCGCAATATCTCTTACACCTGAACCGAATTCAGCGCTTTTATCACTTAGGTATTTTTGTCAGCGACTTCCTCAGATAGCGAGGGCTTTCTCAGTTGCGAGGAAATGAAATTCTTATCGGGCCTTACTGGAAAGAAGCCCACTTCTTTCTGTTATCCGCGCCGGAAATATATAGGGGAATAGCCGAGCTTGCAATAACATCTGATTGCTTAAAGGAATCACGCAACAATCTTGGGTTTAGTCAAAAATATATGCTAGTAAATATTCGACTGCGGTGAAATTGAATAGATTACTGTGATCGAATGCTTTTTGGTGATAACGAAAATATTTATGTTTGTCGGGTGCCATTGCTTGCTACGTATAGTTATGCCCAAAACATAACAATAGCACTAAGTTTAAAATTGCATACATTGTATATTTTTAAATATATAGAGTTTTTCGTTTCGGTTATACCTACCTAGTACAATTTAGTTAAGATTTAAAAGCAATACTTTAGATAACAACACAAACTTTAGGTTAATTAACTGATGGTATACCTAGGAAGACAACAGTTACCACGGTGATCGTCATTCTGCCATTAAGCTATCTAGTATATATTTAAGAGAACTTGTAACTTGGCATATTAATCACTTATGTAGTGGCTTCTCTGAATTTCAGAGTTCAGCGTGTCACGCATTTTTCACTAGCAATCAGTTTGCTTCTCTGGTTATATCCCTTGTAAATAAATACAATACGTATCAAAACCATTATTTAACTATGGAGTTCAGTTAAATAATGGTTTCAATCCTGATCACTGACTAAATTTCATTAGACCTGGATTTCCTTACAAGGATGCGATTGATTATTTTCCAATTTGTTGGAAGTTACGAGATTGATTTAGCGTATTCCATAGACGATATTTACTTCACTCGTGGGGACACCATAAGGTAATATTAAAATCCGTCATCACGCGACCTAAGTATATAATTAATAAGATCATAAAACTCAATGCATACGTGCAATGCTTTACCACCAATGTATATTATCATTAAACATATTCACAGCGTGGTTTAACGTTCGAAATCACAGTGCGCTTTCAAAAACTTTCAACAATGATGTCCCCTTTTTCATTCTGACGCTGCACAAAATTTACGAGCGGTCCGCGAGAACGAACATTGCGTGCCTGATGTTTCTAAAAATGTGTCAAAGTTTTTTACAAAGTTCTTTCATTTAGCTGCGTCCGGCCTTCCACTGTAGCCTTGTGAGATATTTCTTCTATTGTTCATTTTTTAAGTCTCTATTGAAACGTCGATCGGGTAATTTTAAAGAGATTTTGACCGACAAAAACTGGACGCCGCGTTAGATAATGAAATTTCTCCTTTCTATTAAATTCGTTGTACGTTGATGTTGTTAAATGCTTTTTGCGAACAGCAGGCATTCTTAACTGTAGGTTTCTAGTTATTAGACACCTTGATCTGGCTCTACTCTTTTTAACCACCAATAATAATAACTAATTGCTTATTTTAAAAACGAATCTAGAAGTTCTAAATTTATAATGAGAATAATACCTACATGTTTATAAAATATTTAACGGACCAAATCATGTACTTACACATGATACTTACAGATAACTCTTATTACATGATGTACTGTATTTGTTATCAGCTCATCAAACCGATCCCATCCGTATGATCGTAAAGGCTCCTAAGGGTCTAATCCTAATCGTAAATGCTTGGTAAACCTCTTGGCTTCGAAATAATCATCACGATAAATGGCAGACCAAAAACAGTGATTGGCAGCAACGTCTAAGATCCTTGATTATTACGATAAATCCTCCCTGAAAAATGAAAACTTAAGTAACTCTTTATAAATAATTTTCTCCAAATATTTTAGTTGTGTTCAAAACGTTACGTTTCGTTTCAAACTTCGTACATTTCAATATAAGCTTCATTATTGCCATGACAACACAGCCAATTTACATAGGAATATTCGTCGATTTTATTTATCAACGCGCACAAGACTTATTTTGCATAATCGGTTTATTTTAAATTTATAAATTGTCCCTCGCGTTGTGGAAAAGCGAGGCGCGGCTAACCGGTCCTTGAATTAGGTTTTGTTGGTACCGTCTCTTCTCTGAACCAGGACCGTTTGAACGTGAGTCTAAAGCGAATAGTATTTTGAATTTTAAATATACTCGTAGCTCGCGAGCGAAAATATCTTCCATTTTCAAAAACTCTTAAATATAATCTTCTTGTTAAGAAATTAATATTACTTTGAGTGTCCTTCACTTTCTAAAATAACTTAGATTTCAGTACGAGACTGCAGTTTAAAGTGTTAGTAGGACTTACTTAATGATTCTTCATTAGTCTGTTAATTATTCACTGCCAGATACAGACCTCCCCTAAAAGAAGGATTTGCTACAATCGCCACCATAGTCGGCTGGTTTACGATCGTAGTACCAGTCGCCTCGCAGTTATTCATCATTGGTTAGTGTATCTTCTGTCTGGCATTTTTTGAGATTCCATTCAAGTCTTTCTTTAAGTCGACTCTTACAACTCTCACAGGAAGTAAGTGGATGGCAAATTTTCTTTCGCCGTTATCATACGGCTAAATATTGATAGATGTTTAAATATTATGATTATTAAAATAATTAGATAATGGTACATAATTATTAACTACTATACCACCGACCGTGAAACCTTTTTAGTGGTATTAGTACACAATCAGCCAGATAGTAATTTGAAAGACGTGGGGAAAGATGCTAACACCTACCAGTCATCAAAGGCGGTGACTGATGATGTCGGGATCAAAGTTTAAGAAGCTGGAGCGACTAGGTAGATACGCTCTTGGCCCGGTGGTCTTGGTAGGTTCGGCGGAAGAGACTCGCAGGCGATGTTGCAGCAGCTAAGCGTTTAGCTACGACGCTGTATGTCGCGGTTTCGATTCCCGCTCGGGACTAGTATTTGTATAGACTTCAAATAGTAGTAGCAATTTATGTACGTAAACTGCCTCCGCAACACAGAAGAAATTCCTACAGATGAAGGAAATTTATTTTTAACAAAAGCCCCGCCATTTAGGTACATCATTGTGGTATGGCGAATAGACGTAACAGTTTTTCGATAAGGAATCGTTATATAGCTTTTGAGGACTAAGTTGATATGCCTCCAGTTTTGTTGCTATATAAGGGCCTTGTATTAAACCGAAAAACTACAGGAAAACATATTTAGCTATTTCAGTGACGGAAAGCTGTATTGCACAAAGATTACGGATTTCCATTTAGCACTAGGTATTGGAAAATCAGTATTGCACAAAGATCACAGATTTTCATTTAGGACTAGGTGTGACGCGGCTTTGTTTTCGGAGAAGAACTCCTAGAAGTACCAGAAACTCGGGGTATATGGTGTCCGGTTACCTTTTTCCGTTTTAGCTTAAAAGGCATTCCAAGTGCTTGAAACCCGTATTTAAAATTTAAAAGTGTGATTGACCTTGCAGCTGGTATGGGCACAAGCGACACTACCATTAGGTATCCAAATGAAATATTCGTATCGCCATAGTTTCATGAAAAAAATTAATTCTGTTTAATAATTAAGTATTATATACGACTAATTTTCATTTTGATTGCGATAAATAAAGAACAATTGTTTCATACAAACTGAAAAATATGTTTAATTACTGTAAATTCTCGTAAACTAAGAAATTGCTTACAGTGGTTAAAAGGCAATAACAAGTTTTTAAATAAACCCAAAGTCTGTATTTGAACATCCGAACTGGCATTTGACACCGCTGACCTAAGATAGACAACTTTATGAGTACATTCAGCAATAAAGTTAAAGAAAATACAGCCAATCGATAGGCGGACGTAAATAGACAATGTCATAAACAAGATGCGTAAAATTAGTGCCTCCTCAAATGGAAAAATCGAATACGTCTTATGCTAATTGTGTAACCTCTAAACGAGATACTTTTTTATTTTTTCCCCGTAAAGACAACCAGTCTGTTCATATTACGGCTTATTGGAATTTCAAATTTAGATACGCGTAGGCGAGGAAGAATTAGGTTGTGTTTAGATAGATTAAATTCTGTCCCGCGCGCGAGTAGGCAGTGAATTATGTATTTTTCTTTTCTGTACGTACATAAATTTCGCTTTCCCATTTTGAATGTATCAGCTAATGAGATAGGTCGGTAACGGTGTTCATGCCTTACGGAATCTGTAACTAAATCAAAATGATGCGTTGGTTAATTAATTAATGTTACGCTTCGACTACGCCGTTTAATTTACAACACTGTTAAGATCACACTGTCAATTAAAACGTTAAAAATGCTGCTTAAGTATTTTTAACGGAAGCTGTAACAAATATTATTACTGTTTTTATTTTAATTTTAATAATTAATATCAGTGACCAGAACTATGAATACGTAACTAAAAGAACACATACACATCCATAGAAATATGGTCAAATAATATTCATAATTAACAAAATTTTAATTACTCTATTGGTGTTTTCTTTTTTACACTAATAGTTGAGGACTTCAATGATCTTATTTCTTCTTTCTTCATGAGATATTTACATATTTTAGTGAACCATCTTTAACTATTTATTTTGACGTTGTAGAAAATAAACAGGTATTTATTAAAAATTATTTTACTGTGTTCAACCAATTTAGAACACAATAATTGAAACGGAGATTTTCGAGACGATTATAGTCCATAAAAAAGTTAAAATAAAAAATTATATTTTTATTTTTTCTTTAAGACGTTTGCTTTACTTACATAGTTCATTTAAAAATCTTTAATGTTTTCGGTACCGGTGCCGAGATACGAACATCTATTTAGGAACATAAGGGTGGGTATACATACCGGGTGAGCGCAGCTGCGCGATAACTGACAGCTTTTAGATTAGGCCCCTTCCTCCCGGCGCCGAGCGGCCGCGCCCCTAAATTGAGAGCTCGACTGCTCTAAATTAGTAACGGTTTCCAAATTGCTTTTTAATTTTACCGGTTATTAAGTAGAATTTTGTAAGATATCAGCCTTTTTCAAATTTATAACTATAGAGCTGACAGATATTCCCTTAACTCGGTATAAAATCGTAACGATTATGAGTTCGCATAGTTTTTACAAAAAAACTTATATTTCAAGTTGCATATTTATTTCTACATCATTAACTTATCTAATTTTTTTTAATTATAAACGTAATCTTCTCGTTTTTCCATAGCTGCTAATTATGCTAATTGTATATGAAGATATAAGTGATAGGTTGGCGAAAAGTTCTTACTTTAAAATTTTCTGTTTTTTATAGCAACTTATTTAATGCTATCAAAATCAGCCAGATACAAACAGTTTTACTGCTACTTTTTACATATGAAATACGAAAATACTTATTCCCAGAACTTATTGAAAAGTTATATTGTTAGAACATCGCCTTTTAATAGTATTATATTTAATAGCTTGCCCTGTATGTATGAAAAGCGTGTATATTAGTTTATAAATTAACATTTTATTATTCTTATGGTATTTTTGGAAATGTAATCTTAAGGTATTTTGGCATCAAATGCAATTTATACATTCCATAAAAAACAATAAAGCAACTATTTAGCGTAACCAAACAGAAATTCATATCAGACATTTTAAATATATCGAGCACACGCAGGGAACATAATATTTATCGCAAAATAAAAACAAATCAACTATTAATATTGAGTTACATGTAACAAGAGCAACAGTCGGACATGGAGAAATCTTTCATCTCATCGGTAACCGACAGTTATTCATTGTATATTTTCGACTTTATTTTTTTGGCTGGAGTCGAGGCATGGGCGCGCCGCGGCAGTGCCCTGCCCGCGAGTTTTGTGGCCCAACCCTAATTTTAATGGCCGCTTACATCCGGACAAATAAGTGTGGAATCTATTTTACTATGATTTAGCTCATATTTGTAAGCACAAAGTGTACATAACTGCACAACCATATTGGTTTTCGTATAGTATAGCAATATTATTGTGTAACCATATCAAAGGATTAAGCTTAAGAAACGAGCTTCAACACAGATAATACAAATAAATAGAAAAATAATGTATGTACAATAGAATAATATATTTATTTATTTATATTTTATTGTGTACACCTAAGGATTACAAAAGGCGGAATTAATGCCTCTTGGCATTCTCTAACAGTCAATTCAGGGCGTGAAGAAATATACATAACCAATAAAACAAAATACTGTTCAATTTACCTGATAAGTTTAGAGTAACGTGCATTTTTAAATCACTTAAAGTTAGTTTAAGTCTATTCCATTTAAAGACGAAACTACTTGAAGGTTGATGCATTATGTAGGTGGCGTAAAGTGTTAACCGTTTAAATCATTGTAATAACGATCAATCAGCATGCAATGTGAGGTAGGCATGGAGTTTTTAAGTTAGCACAGAGCAGCTTTGCCCACATGTCAATGGGAATTATAACACCGGAGGCGTAACTAATTGCTGTAATTAAAGTGCAATAAATCAGTCATTTATGGGTTTGTTACGACGAGTAGCCAGACCGTTTATTTTTTTTTACTTTCTATTGCTGCAGTGCTTGAAGTATAGTATAGTGTTTTCTTTAGTCTTTCATCTGTATCTTATATTTAAATATTCGCACTGCTTATTCACACTTATTTTTGCTTAAATGAATACGCATCTAGACATTAACATGAAAAATCAATTAAATATTTATATCTAACGAATTACTTAAATATATTAGTAAACAAAATACAGGAATTACTTTAATTTTTTTGTGTTTTTATATCAGCTTTTATTAATTACATACGTATTAGAAAAACCGTCTCCACATTAACCCAACTTCGTAGAGGATCATAGTGTCTAGTTATTTTGTCCATTCCGTTTCCATATTCGTACACAAGTTCAAATTTATTTATATATAAATGTAAGTAGTAATACAGGAGTTGTTAAAGCTCTGATAAAAAAAAAATATAATTATGACAACATTAAGACCCGATCTCATAGACAAGTAACGTACGTTTCCATATTATGTAGATCATGACGATCTAATTAATAAAATATAATTTTGTCATCATGTTGAAAGACTTTCAAAAATTTCATACGGTAAAACAAGTGGTACGTTGATATATTTTTTTTTCTAAAAGATGCAGGCATAAATAACCAATTTCATTTTCAATCGAAAATCATTTCTGTCTTAATTAATTAATATCGGATTGGATTCCCGTGTTCATTTGGGAAACGTATTAATATAAACTATAAGTCATCGCTGCACTCGCGGCCAACCCTTCCTCGCAAGCTGACGCATGATATACGAGTGCGTCGGACGGGTCCCGTCGACCCCGCCGCGCTCCGATCGATACACGCTTTTTGTTATATTCAAACCGTAATTGCTGAAAAGTTTTCACGCTGTAACGCCGGTCACGCTTGTTTTATTACAATGAAATTGAATAATTTACGGGTCCACGCACGAAAGCGCGACCATTGTAAGCGGACGCGACTGAATTTTAATATTCAAATTAAGCGTGTCTATACGTTTTGGGTCGCGCGCGATTAGTATTGGGTCACAGGCGACCCGACCCGATGCTCGTCACAAATGACATATCAGCGCTTGAGGCTTAATTGCGTCGGACCTAAAGCCTTGTCCGAGATTTATGTATATCCAATCCTGGTCGCCTAATCCCGCTCCTGCCCGGGTCAATCCGACCCCGGAAAAGGTTTTCCCGGTTATTTTCCGTGGAACTTTTAATCCCGCCGAATACCGACATACATCATAGAGGATTAAGAGGTTTAAATTGGAAGTTACCGACGTCCGAAATAAATTTAAATCGGCTGGCAGTCGGTATTGTGATATCGGTGCCGATGCTAAATGGAAGCGAATTTTAAGTCAACTTAGAATGGAGAGATGTAACTTAGAATTTTGTTATTTGTGGTAAACCACTATTTACTTACTGTTTTTACGTATTAACAACTTTACTTACGCGTTTTAGTAATCATTTAAGCACGGAATGACACCAATAACATGATTTTTCCAATTTGGGCTCACAGCTATCAAGGAAAGTATTTTGTTTTTATGATGAGATTGGTTAATTTACTTATTCTCATACATATAGCTTCATGTCAAAAACTTAACTCAAGAACGGATTTCATGTTTGCGTACGCAAAGCTTAGCTGCATAGCTGCAGCACGAATAGGTCTGCTCGACCGAGAAATGACCAAAGTACCAGTAGCTGATGCGTATCGTACGGTCATTTACAGATGCCGAGGCATTCCATCTAAGTCGAGTGCGTTTTGATACTCAATTAAGAATAGTCGCAGGTGTCACCTAGGTAGATTAAGAATCGAGTTTGTGTCTTCTTCAGTGGATGCTGTTGCCATTGGTAGGGACCAAAGGCTCATAAACAGTTAGTACATGTATACAATGTGTCGCCCTTATCTGAGTGTTACCCCTTAATACAAAAAAAAAACCTAAATACGGTTCCAGCGACTCTTGATGTGAGATTAGACTAGGTTAATTTCGCTTTAGTATTTTTTTTTCCTTAGAAGGATTTTTTTTATATAAATAAAAACTCTTCTTGAATAACGTGGTTCTAAATATTACATAAAAGTGTTAATTATTATTCAATGTTCATTGTGTAATATAGGCTATTCACGATGTATAAGAAGGCTGCTTCATCTACAATGATTATTTTACTTAAGAATTAATGTTTTTGCACACATTGCGTCTTAAAATATAAATAGCCCTTCACATCAAGCAGTTGCATATTTTTTTTCGTCCATACAAGAGTAAAAATATTTAAATTTCTACCGAGAAGAGGGTCGTAAAATTGTAAATCTTGCTAAAACCTAACATTTTATTAAGGACTCTTGGCCCTTTAGAGTGGACACTTATGGGAGCTCACTTTGCTGTTGAAGCATCAGCATTGTTTTTTGTAGACTTATTATATTTAATAGTCATGGAATATTGTAAATGAAAAATATAAAACTTTCTGAAAATTATAAAATTCAGGAAGTGTTATAAACCGTTTTTATTTTGATACAGCTTGATGGTACCATAAAACAATAAAATAACTTACTTTCTTTAACAGTCAACAGTTCGCTGCAGGAGATAGCTGCCCTGATCCCATGGGGAGGCTATGATTATTGCTATGCTATGTTTATTTGCTACGCTTGTCAAGGTGCCATATAGATATTGTAAATCCTCTTTGCCCATCGCACCTTAGACGTTAGTGAACGTCACACGTCTCCTTATTTTTGATCTGTTTTTTTTGAGATAAACGTCGAACATCGAAAGCCACGAGATATTTCATTTATCTATATATATGATCAAGTAAGTATATATGATATTTATAAATATAGTTACATTTACTCACCTATATATCATTACACATTATAAGTTATTATGTTATTACAAAGCGCAGTCATATCTCCATAAAGCAACATGATGTTCCTTCTCTGTCCATACTGTTGTTAATAGATAAACAAATTCATTTTCTAAACGTAAACAATTATTCTTCACTGAACAGTATAAACAAATATGTTGTTAAAAAAATCAACAACAGACAGGTTAACCTCTTCCAGAGTGTCGTGTGTACACATGTTACATTATATACAGTTACACTCCCCCCTGGACAGCGCGGAATTGGCTACGTAAATCATTAATCAGCTGGCTCATTTGTTCCCGCCAAAATTATTTATGTCCACAACGCCGGGCTAGTGCTTACGTCGCCTCTTTAAAATGCCGTTATGAACGTCTGCGTAACTAATCTACTGTTTAGACCTATACGCTGTAGTAATTAATATCAACGCTGTTTTGCAAAGGCTTTCCATAGCACGGTTGTAGCGACAAATAGATGATATATGTCAAAATAGCAGTAAAAAGATAAAAGGTACTATTTATTCTTTATTAAGCATATAAAAATAATTAGTTAGAAAAGTTTAAGTATGTAACTTCATGTACATGTAACATCAAGACCAGACCTATTTTCTTATTTTTTTTTGTCAAGGAATTATTATATTTAAACTATGCTTGAATATAATTATTAAATAAAAAACCGATTTCCGCGCAGTGTCTCTAAAACGCATTATCGCGTTAATCAAATTTACGAAGGATTTCACTGCAAGAATATAATTTTAAGTAAAGAAAAAATCATCAAAAACGATCCGGAAATGCTCGAGTAAAAAAGCTATTAAAAACGATTTCGATTTAAATCGAATAAATAAACTATTTGTATTTTGATACTAAGCTAGCTACCTACTAACCTAATCTATCCGATTTCTAAATAGAATAGGTTATTAATTCATAAAGAAGTTTTCACATATAAAAAGTTAAGAAGCGATAAACTTTTATGTTAATGCTTAAGAGCCTGTAAATCATCACCGAATCCCTACAAAGTCATACACAATCCACTTTTCAAAGTCACCGCAGCTAATCAAGTGTAAAGTTGTAAGTAAGTTCGGTGTTAGGATGTCGCCTAAAAAGGGCGTAATTCAAACTGGGAAGGGTTGTTACCGCCGGAGGGCACGAGCAATATACTGGCGTAGGATCTCTGTGATAAATGGTTGTGTAATTGTTCCCATATAATGTACAATAACCCGTACAGATAAATATCCGATAGGATTTATTTATTAATTTGTTTATTGACAATTTTAGGTTAATGTTACAGTTGTTTATTTTGACCCCAAGTGAACAATAAAAGATTATATTTTTATTATTAAAATGTAATTATAGACTGTATTTTATAGTTACTGACTCTACCAAGAGGCAGCACATATTATTAGGACTTGATAATAGAGTGTGTAATTACGTAATCATGCAGTTTAAAATGATATTTAATTATTTAAACAAACTTGTAACACCTATTCATCCCTTATATATACTGACAGGTTTTTAGTTGACAGAGCTTCAGAACTTTATTTAGTCCCTAACGGACAACGTCTAACAAAATTTGGAAAAAAAAAGAAATTTTTAATTGGTTTTAAACGTTAGTTAATTAAAGAATAACTTTATCATCAAAACATTGAATATTATTTGTATAGTGATTCAAGTGCACAACAATTTGATAACGTTACAAGTAATGTTTATGTCACATATAAATTCAAACAAACATTCTTATCCAAAACTTGTGACATTAGTTTTTAACCCTCGGTAATTGTAGACATTCCTTAATTTGAACCTTAGGGTCTGACCAACACGAGGGTCGAATTAACCCAACGCGCTCTATATTAATCTCTACAAGTGTTCAACCAAATAATGACCCTTAATTATCTGTAATATCTGTTTTCATGACTCTAACACCTTAATGGTTTAAAATCATTTATTTTAGCTGAATCTTTAATGAGAATACTTTTCATTAGAACATTTTAAAATGGTGAGAAAGTTTAGGGTATGGACTTTGAAATATGACGTAGCAGGTTTGAACCCACAGTTCGACTTTAGTCTTGACAGCAAAAATAAAAAAAAATTGATTAGTTCATGGAATTCTGAAAGAAGAAACTTAATCGTTGCCAATGTAAGCTTATGTTAACATAAGTCGTAAACGCATGACTGTTGAGCCATGGGTCCTGGGTTCGAATCCCAGTCGAAGTCAATATTAACACATGAGTCGCCGAATATGTTTGTGTTGTGTAACATGTATCTGACCCTTCTTCCGATCTTATCCCCTAAGCGTTACTGTGTAGAATACGGGAAGGTAAAGATAAGTAAGTGCCTTTGGACTTGTACATGCACTTGCGGCACTTTAATATATACTACGTAGTTGACAACAGCGAATATAATTCGGAGGTGGTCGTCGTGGAAGGAATCGCTAAGACGGACAACATACAGCATATAAATGAACAGTTTTATTCTTATGTGTGGGGACTAACACATAACGCAAACTTTGCTATACCTACATACATAAATACTCAATATAAATTAAATATTATCATCAAATTTTATCAGCAAGGCATTTGGCCTATTGTCAACGTTCAGTTAAGTTTACCTTTAATTAAGCTCGCGGTTTAACCTCATCGAATTCTATAAAGGTGAAGTATTCGTTTATCTTACTTTGCTAACTTAAAGATAAGTAATTCAATTATACTCTCCTTAGAGCGGTCGCCGAGGCGATGTAAGTGCCTAGAAACCAGCTGGGTGGGCGAGTAATTGCGCTAATTACGTCAATTCCTCCTTATTAGATATGAATTATTGATGTACTGCAACGCGTGATAAATTTTCATAAACATAATTTAACTTCTTTTTATTTCTTATCAGATAGATGTTTTATATTCGATTTCCAGATACCTGCTAAGAATAAAATTACATAATTTGTGTGAGTCATACATTAATATGTACAGTTAAATTTTATTTTAGACTGATTTACGAAATTCAACTATTCGTCAATAGATGTCGCTTTTAAAAACTAACTGTTGATCGCTATGCTCCCTCGAAGCGATTGCCTTGACAAGTATAATAATACTAAATATTTTATCGCATTACTCTACTGCGAACACTGTTCATTGACGTTCTATTACAAAGCAGTAAATAAACTAGCGTGTATCGCAGTAAAAGTGGCCGTTCATCATGCGAGCGAGATTGAGAAGATAGTGAAGCGACAAATGTCCCGAAGTTCAATATTATGGCGTTAGAGGGCGTGATTTATGGCAATGCTGATGTTTGTTTTATGTTTCAATTTGTTATATCGGCGGTTTTAAAACGCAACTTGAACGTTTATAAATTAATGACACTTTAAAACGTTTTATGTCAATTATATCGGTTTAGGATTTTCTTGAAAAGCTTTAATGCTGTTGTTCGATTTTGTTATTATAAAATTATCTTTCTTTCGTATGCTTATTGATTTATTTTATCCATATATATTATTTTTTAAATAACTATCATTATTTTAATATATTTTTGGATATTAAGTATCATAATTTTAATAATTTTACTGCTGCTTATCAATTAGTTTTTTTTTATTATGATACAATCATAAATAAAAAAAATGTAAATGATGGATCATCACTGAAAAAGGTAATTGTAATAATTTTATTTTCATGAATAGTTGTAATTTGATACAAAGTTATATTATATCGTCTGCTAAAATTTTTCTAGTCATGACTGAGATGACTAGAAGATTTTGAAAGAATTTATACCAAAATTATATATTTTTCTTTTTCACTGTTTTTACACGCTTTTTATAAGCTTGACCTCTATGTATGTATCTATGGAAGTATGTAATGGATACTTTTAATAAAATATTTGACTTACTTCCAGACGTTCGAATAATTTGGAAATAGGTGCTCGTTCTAAGAACCTATGGCAATACAATAATATGCCACCATCGAACTGACTGGAAGGTGGGTAACGGATCCTTTGATTTTCCTTAACTAGTCCTAGTCATTTTTCCTGTTGACTAAGACCTCGTGAAAGGGGGAAGAGAAAAGCATGTATCAGTTTTTAAAATACTTAATTATGTGATTATTACATAAAATTGAATTGTATTATATCAAATAACATATTAAGTATGAAAATAAAAAAACACAAAGAAATTTATTATACTATGTAAAACGTTTGAAATACAAAATATTATTTTGATTGCATTGTATTGTCGATAGAAGATGGTAGCCGTCTGCATAATACTTACGAAAACTTCTGGTCGCCGAAGCCAGTCGATAAAATAGCATTAATAATAATACTTGAATACGGGTAACTACCCCTAAAAATTAAAAATGGCCGCTCGCGAGACCGCTCTCGATTGGTGGCAATAATTCATTCAGCCACCGCCAGGGGAGCAGGCAGTGCGTCATTTGTCTATGTCGGACCCCTACTTCGCCCCTTCCGAGAATCTACTCGAGCAAGATGTAAGGGGGTGTTTGTGCGACAGTTGTTTATAACCTAAACACTTAAAAATGTTATAAACAATATAAAGACCAACAAACCGATTTTGGTCCATTAATTTATTTGACCATTCGATTTGAGACGTATATTTTTCAGGTGAAATTTTATACGTTTTTGAAGAAAGATAATATGTACGCACAAAATTCTTTTGTGTTTTTTAATAACCAATGATGTAGCAATATTTTGTTAATTATTTTCTTACGTTATCCTCGGTCACTTAGACTTACACAATATTCTCTGTTGGCTATTGACATAGGTATTAGTTATAGGTGTGGTTAGGTTTAGATTTAGACGTTCATAAGAATTTTAATGAAGAAAAAGGTTCTAACTTTTATATAATGTACACAACCACATTTGTGTACTGGAACTAATTGGTAAATAAAGTTACACAATAAATTAATTTCCATTCATGATCATTATAATATTTAATTACGTTTGTTTTACCTTAATGGTGTACATGTCAACTTTGTCTTCAAAACTCCATATTAGCTGCACGCGGTGCAACCAAACAAAAGTATCCGTCAATTCCGAAACAATTACCATCACAATTACAATCTAGTGTTACTTGGTATGGGGAAAACTTTATATAAATGCCTCCCAATTTTCTTGAAAAGGTCTATTTTCAGAAGTGGTCTTTTTTTACCAGACTAATTAGGTAGAAAAGCTTTTCTTATAGCTAGAAGCTCTGTTTAAGTTTCTTAGTATTAATATTTCATTGCTATAATTTCACACGCCACTTATAGTATTAACGAATTATTATAAATATAATTACAATGAAGACTGTGATGATAAATCAATATTTCCGACTTATGTTTAAACTAAGTAAACTGAAAAATTTCAAACAGTTCTTTACCATTGCTTTTAAATTAATGTACAAATAACTTGAAGCTAAATTATCTAATTTTCATTCATTTAATATCAGATGTGTTTAAGACGTACGTGGGCGACGATAATCATTTACCAGATGAACAGCTTACTTGTTTGCCGCCTTTCCCATAAAAATAGCATGATCACGCTGTCTCACAGTACCTGATTAAAGTAGTAAGTAGTAGTAGACGAGTCTTAATCTCCAGGAACTATTTCACGCCTACAATAAATTTTTTCTTCTTGCGTTCATTTAACTTCATCCGGATTTTACATCATCGTAATAGGATATGTGGTAGAGCCAAGTTATATCTTAATAATTGCTATGCAGTTTTAAACAAGTGTGGTGGCGATTACAAAACAAAATCCCATTAGGAGGGCCACCACTAGACTTTTATCAGATTGTAAGAAGAAGAAGTCCATGTTATGTAACCACACAAAAAGGTAATTTAAGAAATAAAAAAATAAGTTAGGCGAGAAAGATCGCTGTCAAAGGTTCAGGCAATTTATTTTGATGCGGAAAAAAGTAGGATACCTTTTTAATTAATACGCAATTTAAGTAATTGGTTTTGATACTGCGACAAGATAATTATAGGCAGATTCTTGTAACTTTTTTTTCTGATTAGCTTTTCCGTGTTACTCAGACATAAGTAACCCTGTTCTGTGTTTATGTGACTTACAATACTGTAATTGTAAGTCACAGGGACTGGTTCAACCTCTGATTAGTTTTATGTAAGAAAACTTCAACTTTTTGTAGTTTATAAAACGAAGATAATTCTAAATAGGACTCTATTTTAAAAGTAAGTGGAATTAAATTTAAATAGATCCAACGAAGGTACAAATTTGTAAGTTAGTTCTTTGCGTGACAAAAAGCAGTATCGAAACGCACCGCACGCACTTCATCGAAATTATTTTAATAAACCAGGTTAGGCTGTTTTGATTTTTTTCCTCGAAACTGAGGTGAAATGAAAAAAGTTTCTCTCAAAACAAAATAAAGTTAATATTTGATACATTGCATGAACAACGTGCAACAATTTCGTTAGATTGACTAAATATGAGGATATTGTAATAAAGATAGTTCAATATACTCGTCAATATAAAAATATACGTCAAATAATGGAATCTGGCAATACCGCATGTTGTAAATAAATAATATTTTTTTATGGAAGAGACGGCAAACGAGCAAGCGGTTAACCTGATGGTAAGTGATTACCGTTACCCACGTATATCAGCAACACCAGAGGAGCTGCAGGCGCGTTGCCGGCCTTTAAGGGTATTTGGGAGATGGGAGGAAGGATGATGAGCGGGTTGGGAGGGGGAGTGGGCCTCCGGTTACTTCACTCACCGAACCAAACGCAGAAGCACTCAAATAATCAAAGCATGAAGTGCTAAGCATGAAAAGACAAGATTTTGTCGCCGCATTTCGCAAAAAATATTCATAGATTCAATTTCAGTCACTGCAATTTTACTGACTCAGACAGTGATCCACATAACTCGTATTAAAATTTAGTACCCTTCACTTTTGGCAGCGTTTGGTATTATTCCATATACGTTGGTCTGCTGGCAAACGAGGCTTTAGCTCCGTCTGATATCTGAATATGCCGAATCTAAATCCCACAGACGCATCTCAAGTGCAAAGAAACCAGAGCTGCGCTCGCCAATCCACCTACATAGCCTATGCGCTGTCTGTCATCCAATGCTAATTTTCGTCGGCGCTTTCATGGAACGTCTAAAGTTCAGCAGTGGAACAGGCTGCTAAAGAAAAATAATACATGTTTCTTTAGGTAAACTTGGCCAAGATGATATTAATTGAACATCGATTCCTGCTGTAGCACTAATATTACTCTTAGCAGTTTAAAAGAAAACTAACACGTTAATCTTCAAAATAATAATATTCTAAAATAAAATTAACTGTTAACAAGTACTAACGTAACATGATTCCAGCAGTGGCAGCCATAGTTGCAACAGTCTTTTAATAAAACAATTTGTTGAATTTAATTACGAGTTTCAAAAAGGTTCTTGAAAGGTGTAAAATAAAAGAGATTCTCTTACGGCTCGAATTATACGGCATTGTTTTAATCTCTATTAAGTCCAACAAAACTTGACCAAAAATAAATCACTGTCGACAACTCTATCTTTGAGACAACAAAGCATTCGCATTCGCAACGATTATTATCTCTAAAACAAACTTAATGCATTTACGGGTAGTAGCGACACGGTCTAGAGACATTTTACTAACTCGCCAACTATGCAATGTATTCAAATAGTCATCTATGAGGATTGGTTTAAGGTCGAATGTTGATGGCCAGCGACGCACAATCGTAAATAAATCCGACCAAATTATTTTTGCTATCAGCTTCGCCTTTAGCTATTTAGAAATAGACATCATATTCGGCCAAGCCAGGCGCAGAAATTGAACGCAATAAATAGTAGAGGGCCAGTCGTGATCAAGGATCGTGATTGCGACACCGCGCTGCGTGCCCTTTGAACACGGGTTCCGTAGCCGTGAAAAATCACTTGAACATATGCAAGTTACCTGCCTCCCCGGCGACGTTCTAATCTGTGTAGGGATAGCATATTAAAGTCTTATCCTAATCCAAGCAGTTTTAGAAAAATCTGAAGAGATGAAAGGCGTATTATTACGTAGGTATATTACGTTTGAAATGTTAAATACTAACCACTAACATTAAAAAATTCAATCATTAAAAATGTAAAAACTTCTTTTCGTGTATAAGAATTTTCACACACAATATAAGAGAATGCAGTCATGGCGGCGTAATAGAATCTCCCACTCAATCTTAGACCGTGGTTGTCGAGGAGTCGACTAAGGGATACCTGGTGACTTGAAAAACTGGTGACTTAATGCAAGTCTAAATTATCCTAACCGATGACGGGCAACAGGTCTAAAGTTTAAGGTATTTGGTACTCGATTGCATCGAGTATAAAGTAAGTTTGGGCAACTACACTACACGTGGTTTGCCTTTGATTAGAGAACTTATGAAGGCTGTGAAAGAAGACACATAAATCTTCATATTGTAGTAAATAATCTAAGAGTTCCAAATTTAATAAAGACTGATTTCAGAATCAATTTGCTTACATATTGTAAATTTTTAAAATAACTTGCATATCAGATGCAACCCTTGCATGGTTATCATGATATTAAAAAAAACATTGTATAGAAACTACAATGACTGAAAACAAAAAGATTCCGAAAACATAATATAAACGTTTATTGTGAACGTGAACCACTCTTCATAGAAATATTCTTTCTCTCTGTTTTTAGTAAAATTAAAATAACAAGGAGTACGAACTGACCCTTTCACATCATACCATGACAATACCTTTCAGTTGACACCCAGAGGCTATTTCTGGGCTACGTTATATTGGCATTACAGCACGGCAAGTTTTAGCGCAAACGCAGAGGCACACATACACGTTTTCCCGCGGCGGCTTTTGCTGCTGCTCAGTCTGAATCAGAGGAGTGCAATAGACACGAGACAATAACAATATGTCGTTATAAAAAGACCGTACAGCAAGAGCTCTGAGATACAAACCAAGATCCCATGCCTCTGCGGTCGAGGACACTGACCACCAAGTCAGATGGCCAACAAAAGATTCAGAAATAGGAATACAATAATTTAAGTTTCATGAACTATTCGATTAAATCAAGAAGGAAAACGAAGGTAGGCAACAAAGGTAAATAGTTCTGTATAACAGACTATATAACCACGTGCGTATTGTAAACGCCCAAAATACAAGAAATTAATAATAGGTTTTTAATTATCCAGACTGAGTTCTGGCAGCAACGTGTTTGATAGTACAAACATCCATGTGGGTTAACTTTGGAGGAGCCTATAGCAGCTACCAACTCGCCTTCCCTGTGTAGTGAATATGGTCAAATCTTCTTTCTTGCATAGTATCCCAGCTTTATAAGGATAGATGGGGATGGGGGGATAGGGACAATTAAAGAATTTCACTGCAGACTGTACTAAATAACTAAACGCTAAACCAACCTTCACTATTTCACGCAAGCCTTTGGATCTATAACTATGTAGATTTGTGCTTTTCGTTGTGTAGTTATTAATTGTATTAATCAACTAAGCTTTTATTCGGGTAAGATCAAAATCACTACTAATCTCGATGCTCACCAAATTTACGGAATTTGGAACGTTAATTTTTTTTACAGAAATATCGAAGTTTTGTCATTAGTACTACAAGCCAACTGGACGTAGGTAATAATTGTTAAATTTTGACGTATTGACATTGATTAATTACTAATGATGATGTTAAAGAAAACATCCGCGTGTTTCAAAACATTCCAATCAAAAGTTCCGATTGGTTCTATCGTTTTAGCATTCCAGAATCGAATACAGAGACCAGTAAGGCGGACAAGGGGTAATAAAACATAACGACTCTATTCTATTCAATACGTGATAACTCCTGGATCACCTGCCCGGTGAATGTTAATGTAGAACCGACCTGAAGGTGACGATGTGACACGGTTTTGCTTCCCGGAAATATAGGAATGGAAATTGTGGATTTGTTCGATGTACGATTTATAGGAGAGAGTGCATTGGACTTCCTTTTGTATCGATGCTTTGCGTTTTGGAGAGCTTTTGTGCTTACAAAATAACAAGTAGTACTGAACGTACTTTTAAGTACCACGGAGCTCATATAACTAAAAATATTTAATATAGGAATAAGATAATAGAGTGGCTACTTTGAATTAAAATGAAACCTGCATGGTCCAAGACTCGTGATTAAAACTTTTTGTACACATAAACTTTAAAAGTCTAAAATAAAAAAAATACGTTTAACGCGTTTTAGGTTACAAGAGATGCTGTGAGAAACCATACGTCATCCCCCGAGCTCGCTAGACCTAACTCCGAGCGATTACAGTTTTTATAGCAATATGGGACTATTTCTTTCGAATTTTTGTTCGAAGAAAGAAAGGTAGTTTTCGGTTTGGTGTATCCATACAGGTTGGGTGGCTGTATTGTACTGTGTCTTTTATCTCCAACACTGCATCCACACATTCTTCTGATCCGAGATGAAAGTTACAAATTTCTCTGTACTTGTCCATATACTTACGGCACTAGACTGTATGACTAACTGCACATGACATCTTGGGAAAGTATTCGAGTGTTCTTGCTGTGGTTGAAATTGGCCAAGAAAATATTAACGTTTCTTTTATATCCTTACTATCCTATTCCGAATTTCAACATGCACATGTTTGCTAGACTTCATTTGAATGAACGTATACATAAAGCTGCAATAAGTTTATGTCGCATACATTATAAAACTAGTTTTTAAATAGATTATTCTTTGCTAAAATTTAATCTAAATATTTCCGACCAACCGGTACAATTTTTACGATACTTTTCATGTTCGCTTTTAGCACAGCAAAATAATATAAAATTGTTAACAATAAGTTATTGATATGATAAATATTTATCATTGTGCTAGTAAGCTTACGTTACAAACGACTCAATTATCTTATCTATTCGAGGTGCTCGAAACGCTTGTAGCAAAAGCCGCGACTTTGTTAATTTTTTTTTTATATTTAACAATGTCGCGGTTTTTGCTTATAAATAAGGTACATTTTTTTTAAAGTTAAGCCAGCTTAAATACTTTATAGGACGTTCTTTTCTGGTAAAAATAATTTCCGAGTATGTTGTTTGTTTTAATGTGAAGCAAATATGAATGCAATAATTGACTCAATGAAATATAGTAACGATGAAATTATTAAGACTGAAATCGGTGGCAGCGCTTTATGCGAACGATGGCACAAATCATCTCATGCATCATGCGAGGACCGTGGCTGGCAAATGGCGCAGAAATTTTATGTGGCGCGGTGACTTGTTGAGATGTTGTTATTAATGTTAGCAAACTGGACAATTTACTCTACAGCCGCTCTGACATTATTGTTTCTTCTGACTTCTAGTAAAATATGTCCCCGTATGTGTACGATGTTAATATTTTCAAGATGTTGTTTATTGATGATCATTCTTTTTTATTAAACGAAACATACAAAATCTTCTTTTATAAATAATTTAAATGTTTGTTTGCTAAATCGATTTAAACTTTTCTCTAGTGAGAGTGTTTACGTTTTTTGAGACAAATAATCAACTGAGACATGCCAGAAAATATTATGTCTTTTCTTCGATCACACACTATTTAAGTATTCAACATCAAGTTTCAAAATCAAGTTTTTAAAAGACTAATTTGCTAAGAATGAATGAATAATATTTTTACGTGAAGAATAAAACACATAGAAACTGCATTTCATCATATTCCTGCATAACTATTCGGCTACCAGCATTGACCAGGGGGCACGTTTAACCAAGCACCAAGTTCATATGAGCATATGTCTTTGTCCATGTGCTCATACGAACACCGCCCGTTCAGCTCGTGACTATTTGCTAGTAAACGAATGCTTGACTCGCAATAGAATTGTATAACAACCACGAAAAAGCTCGCTTTCGATTGCTCGCTAATAAATGCTCTCTGTGGGGTTGCACCTTTAAGCGAATTAAACTAATAAAATTATGCCATTGCACAAGTCTGATCCCTATTAACACATTCACACACAATCTCGTTACAGTTTTGTACCTGCAGCTGTATTTATAGGTGCTGAAATTGTTGATTGACAGCCAAATTCGAACAACGCAAAACTAAATCTGGACGCACACAATACATACATAGTTAATCATTCGTTAGCATACCAATCTGCATGCGCAACGTCCGCGCTCGAATGTTCAAAGTAATTAATAATTTAAACACTCGACGATTAACGTTTAAATCAGTGTCCACTGCGTTTAGACGCCTTGAAAATGTATTATATTAGAAATGACCTAAGACATTCAATTTGTTAATCGAGTAGTATTGACTTGTAACATGTTTCTACATTAGATCTATACAGCCATAATTACAACACAGAGTAAAGATAGTACTCGTAGTTCACTACTACGAGTATGGGGAAATTCATTGTGTTTAGTTTTTGCTAATTATATTTAATCCTTGAGTTTAGAGTATGTTGCTCATCAAATAATTTTACTTTTGACTTAACATTTCTTATTACAATCAATTTGATTATTACACAAATATTAATCTTATATTAAAATAATTTCCATTAAAATATAGTTTCAGTAGTATAAATATTTGATTCAGTAGTTCTAAAATTGCTTTAATTATTCAATGGTATAAATCGCGAATCAAATTGTTATAGTAAGTATAATAAATGATAAGGTTATTGAATATAATCTACTAATGAATCTTTATCTACCCCAAGGGATAGATTTGTTAATATTGAAAGCATTTAAAAATAGAAATGACCGCTAATTGCCGCTGTTGTAATATTGTATAAATATCGTATATTCACAAGTAAGAGCATAACTTTGAACTAGCTAAGGTAAAAGCTAAGGTAACTAAGGGAGTACTTCTAAATAAAAATTTTAATCTTTACAGTCATAATAATCCACATTATTCAAAACTAGAAAACATATAAAAATAACTAAAATGAGACCTATATCATAGATGGTTAAATAGAAAATGTGCAGAATATTCTTTAGAAACTAGTGACGCTATATTGTAGTGGTATACTGGAGTTCACACAAATTATTTCTGAGATTCCTTTATGCCTGAGACTCATATCTCCGATTGTATTGCTTGAGCATTTAATAGGATACGAAATACGAAATGCGTTTATGTAATTTACACGCCGTAAGATAGGGTGTGTAAGGGGAAATATGACATCTATTTCTCAAAATACCAACCTCACCTGGACGTGCAACCTGCTAACCAACTAACGAGACTCCGGTGAGCATAAGATGGTGTAATTTCCATCAAAATGTACCGAACCCAAATCCCACAGACTAGTGAAGGAGAGCAGAATCATGAGTGAGAAGGAACCGGCACTGTCCATACTCAGCACGCCGGCCACTTGCCCGGCGTGGTGAGTATGGCCATAGCTACCAACAAATATATCCCGGTTTTGGCTGGCGATGTAGCTAATCTAGTAATAGTAGTACTAGTAAAAGAAAGATTCTTGTCGTAAGGAGAAAAAGTCGCTGTGATAAACTGACTATAAGATATGTTAAGCGACAACGACGAGTAGACATAGACTTAGACATCGGTCTCTAAATCGTTCATAGCTGGACATAATCCTTGCCGGATTCCACGCACCATTCGCTTTTCCATTACTAGTATTTATATTCCTGGTTTGAGGTATGTGAGCTTAATTAGCTATCTGTTAACTTCTACTGGATTTTTCTTGCAGCTTGCGTTGGAATTTTAAGGCACATGAGACAAGAAATGGGATGTTGTATTAACTTATGACACGTCGTTGACTGTCTTTATCCATAGCTTTATCCTTTTCTGATTTGATTGCATAAAGTTCGTCGTGGTTATTTAAAAAAAACTTGCTAGCGTTAAAAGTGTAAAAGTTTTTACTTTAAAGGCTTACTAGCTGCTCCTTTGCAGCCTGAAAATACCCACTGCTGGGCAAAGGCCTCTTAAATATTCAAGATGGTTTGGGCCCGGAAATGGTTTGCCACGCTGCTCCAGTGCGTATTGGCGGATTTCACACGTTCAAGAAATAATATTTTTTATTATTTCTCAGACATTTAGGATTCTTCGCGGTATTTTCTTTTAACGTGGAGCACGTAATAAATTCGATTAATTAAATTATACCGATTTCCAGAAACTTCCATTTTCAGAATCGAATATAGGTCTCACGCTTATTATGAAATTAATGCGACTCCCATAACCACTAAGCTACCACGGCTCTCAAAAACATGTGTAGTTCAATATTATTATGCATATTTATTCACATTTTTATCATAAAAATAATTTTCACGAGCGATTATTCTTTTGTACCCATACATATTTTAATCTCATTTGCAAAAGTTAATTATGTTCAACGGTTCTTTTGCGTATAAAGTACTGAAAAAGGCATTAATATTCTTTGGCCTCTGGGGACAAGGCCCTTCAGCACGTAGCTTTTTGTAAGAATAAAACATAATTTTCTTAAATAAAAAGATCATCTAAAAAGTCATTATTGCATTGCAGCATTAAATCTACTGTAGACGTCTTGGTAGATAACCCGCTCATAATTTTAAATTCTAATTTTTGTAAGTGTAATAGTTGTATTTTAAAATGGTTGCATGTTTAGTTACGTCAAAGCTTCGTAATTTCATAACAACATTTCTCAAAACCGTTAAGTGACAAAGTCTTTTCCATCTGGAAAAATCTGTAAGTGTTACTTCGACGATTCTAGAATCTTTTGTAACATAATTTTAAAATATCTCAAGCATTCGGCACTAATGCATCAAGACACAATTAGCGTGTGTCCATTACAGCTGCTTGAAAGATATAGTGGCCGACAGGGCGGTGGGCAGGCGTCTGTTAGATGCTGATAACATATCTGACAAATTACGCCACAGAGATGCATGTGGCCTATATTATGATGAGAGATGAATAAACGCATGCACTAGTAACATTGGGTTCCCAGGAAACAAGAAGGCTTTACTGACTTAATTTTTTTTTAACTGTCATGTCTAGAAAAACCACATCTAGCACGTCAATAAAATTATAAGAAATATAAATTCATATCAAATATTAAAAGTAGTAAAATTGGAGAGTTGATTTAAAAAAAAAGCCAGAGAATTGAAGTTGTCTTTCGTGTCAGTGAAGAGACTTAAAATATCTACTTCGTACTAATAATTACGAGGAATGAATTATGCATATGTTCAGTGTAAAATGAATTTAATACGATTTTTTTCATTTCACAGGAAGAATCCATCTATGCAATTCTATAACTCTAATGAAATTCTTTAACTATCTTGAAATATTTTTAATAGCAGTTGCTTTACTTGCAAATGTGTGATTTGCTTAAAATCATTCATATGAAATAGCTGGTTGGTACTTCATACCAATTTGCGTAGCACCGCGCTTTATTAACATTAACACTTTTATAAATGTGCAATTTACCTATATTTGATGTTCAAACGAAACCATACAGTGGGGAAACTAATGAATAAATTAAATACTTTTATGTGACAACGATCGGAACGAGTTTGTTGATTTGAATTTACTGTTATTACTCGTTGATTCTAGTTTGTTTGTTTATTACGTGCTGTAAATGTTTTTTAAAATCATCACCTATACTACGGTGCGATGTTAACGATTACCATTTCTATTTCTTTCGATCACTTATTAAACCTTTTCATATTATATTCTTTAAAATTGTGGCTTCATTTTCTAAGAAATATTGTAAGCATTTAAATAGACAGCAGGGCCGCAGTGGCAACTTCGGGGGCATAGCATCGATTATGAATTACAACTTAGATAAGTTGTCACCCTTGAGGACTAAAATGATGGACTCATTCGCTGCTATAATACCTGCTTTGCTCAGCTTTGCTCTACCACAAATACTATTGTTGGTACTGTATTAATTTAGTACATTTGTTTCCATGAACTTTCAGTAATATAAAATATTTTATTTAACGTTTTTCCATTTGATTTTAAAATAAAACAAAAGGCACAGGGCGGCAATTATTTAAAAATCTCCGATCACACCTCCGTTCGACACGCGCTGCCATTTTTTTTTCATCAATTTGTCCAACGCATTGATATGCGAAATGCCACCGCATTTCGCACGTTGCATACATACGATTAAAAAATCGACGCGGTAGGTGACCGGGGCGTACTCGGGTTTAATTGAATAGATAGAGCGTCACCAGCGGACTCCTAATCGTCTAATTTGTGGCGAAAACAAGGTATGGCTCGGCGGACGAATATATTACTATGGTATGCAGAAGGACTTTCTTTTGGTGCTTGAAATAAACAAAGGCGGATAAAGAATAGTAAACAGGGTATTGATATCCTGAGAGGTTAACTTCTACTAACCTTTACAGTTACGTGACGGATGGAGAAACAATCTAACTTAGAATGATTGACGAAAAACTTAAAAAAGTTATTTAATCTCTTTTAAAATCTTTATCTCTATTAAATCTTTATTAAAAGAGTGCGGAATCTTTATTAAAAGTGTAAAAACTTCTAATACTGATGTGAATTTAAAACAATAAGTAGTTGTAATTTAGGCACATTTGGCAACACAGAAAATACAAATAAAAACCGGCCAAGTGCGACCGGACTCGTGAACCGATGATTCCACACAACCGCACAATATATCTGTGTTATGTACTTACAAAAAAAAAATGTTTTTTTCAACCACTTCGGGATTCTTAGCATGAGCCCGCCGGACATTTGATCGGTTTTGACTGAATTAGAGGCTGCCATGTATTTCTGTTTCGACGATAAAGCAAAAACAAAAATATAATGAAAAAATACCTCATAATATTTTTTTTTTATTTGTTGGGATATCCGCCATAATAACTCATATTCTGTAAAAATTTAAACCAGCTACCTATTACAGTTCAAAAGATTAAAGGCAAGACTGATAGATGGACAGACGGCGTTGGCTTAATAATAGGGCACCGGAACTCAAGAAAACTGCACAAGTTATTAAACTTTTCTGTATCTATTATAATCATTTAATTAGATAACACCGATATTTACATATCCATCAATATTTTACAAACATTGGTTAGTCATCGAATCGGATAGGGCAAAGAGTAATCAAAGGCGTCTATTGTCCTAGCTTGCTTAGCGAAGCGTAGACACGACATTATTATTCTTTGAAGGCCTTACTTTGGTACCTGAAGATATGTAGTAAACACTTGTGGGTGGCCTATGCCAAAGTGTTAATACATATCTAGCACCGTAAAAGATATACGAATGCGGAATACATAACGCTTAGAACCATAAAAGTTAAATGCCACCTGTGAGGCTAATAAGTAATTCTACTAATGAGCGACCTGTAGGAAAAATGTTCTTGGTGTCATCATGTAACATGTAGTACAATAAACACTATGTTTGATTGAACACGAATGCGAACCATTTAAACAATTTACAAATTCTGAAAATTCTGGTAATTATTTTCTAAAAAAATTATATTTTCTTTTTTTGATGGACTATTTTAGAATCTATCACACACTCTTTGATTGTTGTAGACTAAATTCATCATTCATCATCATCATCATTTATTCATCAAACTTAAATGACGTGCTACCTTAGAGGACTATAAAGAACTTAGTCATAATGACGTGGCATCTTATTGAAGTTTGAGATGTTAAGAACAGAGAAGAACCAGCCGTTCTTTTCTAAGCTGCAGCTTGCACCTGCTACTTGCCTGGGGCCCAAACATGTAAATGTTAAAGAAATCGATTTAATTGGTTTGTGAGGTAGCCGCGAATAAGATAATCTGCAATCGCATTTCTTCCCTTGGATAATAAATAAAATTAATAAATATATCACATGTGATCCAATCAATAACTAGGATTCCTTGTATCTTGGTAACTGAATGGTGATAAGATAGATTATTAATATACCGACAAACATAGATAATTATTATATATAAATATACAAACATGACTCCGGTATAAACGCTAATATTCATCATACAAATCGCTGCCCCATGTGGGATTCGAATGCGCAACCCACAGCTTTAAAGGCAGGGTCACTACCAACTAGGCTATTGTAAAACCTTGAAAATATCATGATGATTTTGATAGCTAATTAACCGTTAAATAACCGAATATACAAAGACCTATGACAACAGCGTTTAGGACTGTGATCGCCAACCCAAGAGTAGAGATAATGCAAATCGTCTCTAAAGTAGAAGCCAGCAGAGGATTCTAACAGGCTGTTGATGATAATATTTTCTTTAGTAAATATTAGTAATAAAGCTCTTTAACTAGCAGAAGCATCTCGTCATTAAATTTAGTAATGCAAGCACATAAAATAAAGATAAAAGGCGACAATTATAAATCGTAGTTGAGAAAGTAACCAAAGCGTTATACAGTTGCATAACAGTAAATAAAAAGAGGGAAAAGGAGCAAAACTGTGCACGAAACTGTGCGCTTTTAAATACGGACGACGTTGAGCGCGGGCAAGGCTAAGACATTTATGTTCACTAAACAAGTAGTAAAAGTCACTACTTGAGCGTTTTTATAGCGCTCATAAATGTCAGATTGTGCGCCGGGGTTTAGCAAGGCGGCCCGCGCTCTCGATCCACTGAACGTTCACAGCCCAAACCTTAATTGATTCCACACGTTTTTCAATTTGTGCTCTTTTCAATACCGTTTACATTTGTTTGACTTTTATGACTTTTGTACAATGCGATAAATAAAATGATTTCTTTTGCATTTTCAGGTAATTAAATTGCTGCCTAATCAGCTATTAGCGAAGAGGGATAATTATATGGTGAGTCGGAGTTCGAAGATTTCACTCTGGTAGCTGTTAACATTTAAATAAGTGTCACTCTTCAACTAAATGGCCGTAAGAAATGAAAGAGACGACTGCTAATATTTAACATAAGTTCGGATAACAAGAGTTGTATCTTTAAAAGGAAAGTGGGCACGGCTGTGGAGACAGACGTGAGAATAGTTTGAGTCTTGTAGCGTCTGGCCACTATGCAAATTATTGCATCATTAAACACCTCGTTGTGAGCTTTCGCGTTACTCTGACATCCGCTAAATCCGCCTGTCGGTGGACGCGGTCGCGAGTTGTTGTGCCGGATGCGTTTGATTGGCGTTAGTTCGTTCAATTATTGATAAGAAAGGTTGTTGCGTAGTCGCCTTGTATGTAAAAGACGACTTTGATACAATTCTGCAATAGTTTATTCCTGTACCTGCATAGGAAATGCACTGGCGCAAATTTTGCGTTAGCGAAGTTTTCAAACATTCATGCTGTTTGAATCACTAATAAAAGTATTTAAGAACAAAATGTTGGATTCTGCAAATCAATTTTATATCTTTGATATTAATGTCCGAAATGACAAGACTCTCAAAAAGTCCAACTATCATTTATTTTTTTTTCTTTGATCGATAGGCCTATGTCCTTACGTCCTCCATCTCACCTGATGTTAGGCGGTGACGCGATGGAAGATGTAGCACGCTTGTCTATAAGGAACCTATTCACTGTCACTGAGTAGCGGCCTGGATCAGATGTCAGCATAAGGTCTAGGCTATTGGGTGTATGGCTGCCAACATTAAGTACCCGTTGGTGGTGAACGTTAAAGTCCTCCAGTAGTACTAGTTGTGCCGTGGGGTACCTCTGTAGCCACATCCACTATCTCAATGAGATGTTCCATGAGCCTGGTTGTCTTCTGATCTCCACTATGCGATCGATAGACACAGGCGTAGATGATTTTCTCTGAGCCTGTATCTACCAAAACTCAAAGAAACCAAAATTCGGAGTGTTCAAGATTTCGGAGAAACCGAACTTCGATGTCATTTCGGGCATAAAACCAAACGCCCGCACGCGGCTCAGAACAGTGCTCCAGGGTGTAACTTGGGTGTGAGAGATACGACACGTCGGATGGACGTACCAACTGTTATTGGAGTTTTAAGGAGATTGCCTATTTTTGTATGATAGTTGGGCCAATCATGCGTCTCAACTAAATCATCTGTAAAATAGAAATAGTAGACTAGAAAAGTATTCTAAATTATTTTAAAATTTCGATAGCAGCATTTGTAGTAATCAAACTGTATTTTTCAGGTATTATGAGGTTAAGTTTTGCAATAACGTATTTTATTTAGATAATTACTGTTATTAAGTAGCCTGTCCTTAAAGTGGAGGTATTTAGTTTAAGATAGATGGTGGATGGTGCATGGATGGCAATACCTAATAGAGAAAATAAAAATCGGTACCTGTGTATTTAATAAATACTGAATATAATTTTATTTTGCCTGTTTTCAATTTTACATAATAATAATAATAATAAATATTCTTAACTGGTATGTAGGTTCTTAATATTTTCTATAATAATTTATTTAGCCCTTTGAAAAGGAAATTCCTAGTAAGCTGATATTATATTACGATAGTTTCTTTAAGCGGGACCACTGGACTGGTATCTAAGGTCGTAAAATATTTTTATTAAGTAATGCAATATGCCGGTACCGCATATTTCGAAACACTGAAGCATTTTTTAAACCATTTGTTGTTTAAACCAACCAATGGGGGTTACATTTGCTTAAGAATAAATAATATATGTGAAATCGTAATTTAAAAAAAACTTTACAAATAAATGGTCAAGATGGATGAGGGACGCTACTTTAGCCTGGTTTTGACATTCTGGTTTGAACAATATTGTATCAATAAACGCAATAAACTTAGCTGGCGATCCAAACTTAAATAAACAGATACATAAATAAAAGGCCTAAAAAAGTATTTATCTAACCTAACAAATGAACTGATGACTTAAACCGATGTCGGTAAATGTCTACATATAATACATGATAACTCCTAATGGGCAAATGTGTAAATTATTTCAAATAAAGGAATTGTTTGATAATATGCTGTAAGATTTCAACGCGATACCAGTACGTAGTTTATAAGTTTTTTCAGTTCAGTTTTTTTATTTCTTAGGCAAAATTTAGCAAGTTTATAATAAAAAAACAACATAAAAAAATAAAAATCCAAATAAATTTTTATAATTTAAAGAATCTGAACGATCTTAACCCTTGCATATATATAGCAGCACCTACCACGCAAGATGATAACGACAAATCATCCCATTGGGAGAGATATATGTCCAGGAGCTCCGAGACTGCTGAAGAAGAAAAGACGAATTAAAAAAAAACGTAGAGGCCTATTTTTTGCAGCATTGTGTCACTACTTCTTGATGCAATTTCTCTCTGTATGATTATATAATAAATTTCCAAGCTGAGCAAGAAAATTATCAGCCTTAGAAAAGGACTTGCACAATTCAATGGGTACAATTCAAACAGAATCTGGATCGTAGTTTTTTTAATTTAATTGTCATCAGGAGTATAATATGTGAGTTTGTCGTAGCAAGAGTTCATGGCATGGACATTAAGATGGGTGTATGGAATAAATACTGCCTTATCTCTTCAAACTTAATTCTACAATTTTTTTAATATCTTTCTATTGAAAAATATACTAAACTGAGCTCACATTTCAAGCATAAATTCAAGCATTTTTTAAGAACTTTAATATATTTTAGTCAAAAGCGAGATATATTTCTTCACTAACTACTAACTTAACAAATTAAACAAAATAGCTTTTTTAACGAAAGAAAACAAATGGAATGGCAGCCCTAAAACGATTGGCAGTACGTACACCTGCTACAGATAAGACACGTGTATAGTTGAAAAGTGACTTTTATTGACACTGCGGCGTTTATTGCGCCGTGGTACTTTAAACTTAATCCTAGGAACATTTTCTGATTTGAATTAAAGTATTCTGATATTCTATGGACACGCGAATACCAACTTACTTCTTATTCTATATTTTACTTTACTTATGGGAATACATTTCGCTACACTAGACTAAGTCCGATGTACTTGCTTTCACCGTTCAGTTTGGCAATGTTATTTGAGTTCTAAAGAAAATTCCAAGAATCATCCAGTTCAACCTGATTTCTCTAAAGGGCGCGACGTTTCTCAATGCTTAGCATATTATTCAGCGCACAGTTCTAATCTATATCCATTCTGTCTGTCTGTTAGGTTAAGTTTCTCCGTAGAAATTATAGTTTTTTTATTGAACTTTCAACATCTGCTCCAGGTTGCCAAGAGTTTCTACTCTTTTCTATTCTGCAAGCAACTGACCTGGGCCATTGGTGTTAGTTATGCCTCATTGGTGAGCATCTAAAACATCATGTAAACAGACGGTGTTCTACCTACATTCTCGCCCAATATTACTTAAACAGAGTATGGTTTGGGATATTTATAGGGTCACTTTGCTCTTTTTTTTAAAACTTAACACTTTAATTATGCAAGAGCGGAGCACTGGTCATAAACATTTATTAAGGATTCAATCTGTCATGATTTTAACAAGAATATGCAAAAATTTACCGAATAAACTTCGCTGATTTCGAATTACATAAAACTTACGTTATTTATATTTACTTATCTATAAGAATGTTAAGAGTCGAACAGTCTTAGTTACTTACCCAAACAGATGTAACTGTTGTGTTACCCGGGGCATTTAAAATTGCATTTAAAAACATAATTCATGATTTTAACGGCGTTGGTAACTTGTAACCCCTAAAATGTACTTTATGCTCGAATCAAATACCGCTTAAGTAAAAAACTAAAACTTGAAACATTAAACGTGAGATCAAATCAAAAACACAATGTGATGGAAGAGAAATTGCAAAGGATAAAATAAAGACTACAAAATACCTTGTGTGCACACTCACATCAAAAATCTGCCAGTAGACATAATATCGACACGTATAACTTTCCCTGTTGAAAGCCACAATTAAAACAACAATATTTTTCTCGATCACTTATCTAGGCGCTTTGTTCGAGGCAAAGAAAACGAACAATAGTCGTGCGAACATTAGGGATTGTGCACATTGTGACCATCAAGTAATGTTCTAGTAGATGAATATACGATGACTGCTATGGTCCCCTAAATATTTTAAATAACAAACATTTTAGATACATTGTAACGCTATAAACAGATTGATTGTACTGAAAATGGAATAATCAATTGTTAAACAATTTAACATACTGGTATATTGTAATGTGCCATATATTTAGTCTTGACTTATTTAATAGTAACCTAAATTTATATGTATAGTATTGAAAATATGATTAACTAGTTGTCGTAATAATCAAGTTTTACTTACTTTTAAAATTTAGGTCGTAAAATTAATCAACAAATGCGTCACATTAAAATTAGCAGTCATTAAATTTTGTTAATTTATTTTACCGAATAGTTTCGTCGTTTCGTTTATTACAATATAAAATCCAATTGATAAGGTATTTTTAAGTAAGTTTAGCTTTGAGAACTAGCCAACCCTACCCCGTTGGGAACAAGGCGTGAATATATACACATATACATAGCTTTGAGACCACCGGGTGTGTTATCGGATGGTAAAAATTTTATATTAAAAATTCAAGCAAATCTGTTCATATATATGGCGCTTTACAGTCGGATATTACAATAATGGTATCGATTATAATTTGCGTGCGATCCGGTCGGCGATATGGAGAGAGGCGACACGTAAGCGACAGGCCGTACCAATCTGCGGCGCGATCGCCGCAAGCGACCGCACAATGCTATCTCAGAGCCACGATCGCAGACATGCACCCTCGCACCATTACGATTGGTCCTCTGAAGCACCTATGCCGGAGTGATTAGCTATTTCCAACACATTTCACTTGATTAGTGTTTCAGAAGTACGGTTAAATGAGGACGCAAATCAATTAAATACCTCACTAGTTTTCAAAGATTAATAAAATGTATTTTTGAATAGCATTAGCTGCCTTACTTCTAAATTTCAATTTCATCTGCACGTAGTTCACACTGCTGACCAACATAAGGATGGTAAGGTCTGACGACCACCTTATGGCAGTAAATTGATCCGAATATTTGGAACCTAAATTCCACACACAGATAATGGTGAGCAGCATCACTAATGTGAAGGTGTCAGCATCAGCCATCTTTATGAGATTGAGCAAATCTTCCCTTCTCTGTTTTCGTTCGTGCCTTCTTGGAAAGTGATATGCTCAGCAGTGGTCTAGGGTTAATGAAGGAGAAGAAGAAAAAGATACTAATGCAGTTTTAAATTTTCTATTTTTCTACGGACTTTGCCTATCGTAATTAAGTAACCAAGAAATCTACAATACGTATAGGTTACAGGTGTTATATACGTCAGTACGTGGTAGCTTAGTGGCCAGGCGGTTGACTTTATTGTCATAGTACGCACGTAAGTACCTGGGTTGGAATTCCAGTATAAGTTTGCGGGCGACCATAGTCACCTACTGTCTACATTTTGTCCTGAACCTGCTTTTAATCTAGCTATACATTTATTATTTATGTAATATTATAATGCTGAAGATATATGTATATATAGTAAGTTTGAACGCGCTAATCTCAAGAACTACTCGTCCTAGACCGATTACAAATATTATTATTGTGTTATATACAACGTCATGCTACGACCCATAGAAACGGAGCAGTAACCATAAACCTTAGTCATGTACTCATCATGTGCATGTATAATCCAAATTGAACGCTAGTGAAAACACGAGGCACAGCTAGTTCTATTAATAATGGAAAAATTGTTTTTGTAAAGTATATAGTGAAATTAATTTTTTTTATACTGAAAAAGAAATAATTAATATGTATTACACTAATCAGAGTAACATCTCTGTAAACACATAAAAAATCTGCAAATCACATTGCAGAAACAAATTACAAGAAGAGATTGCAGGCCTTCTTACATGTACAACAGGGTAACAGAACTAGAGAGCTTGCCACGCTGCTTCTGGTTAATTGACTTCAGTACGTTGTCGAATTAGTCTGTATGATAAGCATGTTTCCTCGCAATGATGTGTTTTTATTATTATTTCAAATTGCTACTAAGAATACAGTGGTACTAGCACCAGAGTTCCACAAACAACTAGTTTCAACTGGTCTGGCCGCGTTTGGCACAACAGGGCATTACATTACTATTCTCTATGCTAATATTAAAATCATTCGCACTAGTGCTGGCTAGTGAAGTAGTCGAGCAAAATGGGTCGTAGTATGTCAAACTATATCAAATCATTTATTCCTCGAGATTCACTTCATTTAAATCATTCTATATTTTAATAAAATTTTTAGAAACAGCTTGAGAGCGATCAAATAATTAGTTTTGAATGATAATAACCCCGGAGAGTTCCCCTGGAATTACCATTCATGTAAAAGGTATCGTCCCGTAAATACCAATTGCTGAGCAAAGGCATCTCTCAAACAGAAGCGTGTGTTCTGACCACTAGACTCACGGCGCTCTATTTTGAGAGAGATTTAAGCGGGGAATCATCATTCATTTGAAAATTTTATTAAACAAAATTCATTAATTAATTATCAATAGGAAGATTTTGCGCACTTACTTTTACTACTACTAATTTGTTTTAGGAATATATAGATTGCTCCATGAACTTACTACTAATAACTATACGGAGTACGGTAATTCAAGGCGTCCTGTGAATTGTCCCTGGCCTCGAATATATGATTAATCCGCTCTACATCGAAATCGGTGGTAGAGCTGATTAAGCATATATTCGAGAAACTAAATTCTCTCGTAAAACTAAATTGACTATGGTGTAACAGTATAATTTTGTCGATAAAATTAATTTGGTAGTCAGAACTTCGCGATTTGTCCTCTACCGTTGCATTATTAATAATATTACCAAGTCATTATTATTTTATTAAGTAAAGTTAATTAGGTAAGTAATTGTAAATTTGTATAGCGTAAAGTTTACTTCCTGCAGTATACATTTACCGTTTCTTAATGCGAATCAGTAGTTTCAAGTCTCAAAATCGTGTTTCTACACTAGTTCCATTTCCCAATTTAGAGTCGAATCAAACAAGCATCTAAAGTGAGATTTTAAGGTCGATATTACAACTCGCTCGAAATTAATTGATTGCACTGTGGGTCATTAGCGAGCGCTTCTGACAAACCTCCCGCTTACATCGACCGAGATGTCCATTTAAGCGGTTGACGCGCCAACACGTACCGAGCAGGTGACATTGTCGACAAAAAAGTCTATTTTCTTGCCGTGTTTATATCGTTTCTCCGTAGCATTTAACGTTGACACGCCGTTTCTGGCGCGGGACGAAATGACGTGGAAGTGTTATGATTCCTTGCTAATGGGCCGCCAACTCTTAAGGTCATTACGTGGCTTAAATATTATAATTGGATTATTTATGTCTTTATCTTGAGACCGCATGATTATAACAATCTTTGATTTTATCGGACGAATTGAGATTTCATATAAAGCCATCATTTAATTTAAAATGGAATGAGTTCGAATTTTCGAAGGTATTATCGTTTTTGGAATATTACTGAACCACTACAGTGTGTTTGCGTTTATATTTTTCTGTAAAAGATTCCTACAGAGAAGTGAATTCGAAAGGCCCTAACCAGCTTCTATGATGATACTTTAAATATATATTTACAGTAATTTTACTTATTGTAACAGGACGAAATAATTTTAATCTCTGTCACTATCTCACGAGTCCGTTTCGTAGCTTTCTATCTAAAATATGATAATAGGTAAACCATAAGTGACTGACAGCAATATCTAAGGTGCAAAGGTTTTGTTACTGTGACAGTAAATTATCTATCCATTTTATTTCAACCTATTTTCAGTAGTGGATAACTTGCAAGTTGATAATGGTGATTATATTCTTAAAATATACAATTATTTTTCCACTAAACTAAGTATCTGATAACTATTCATAAGTCTAACAATAAATTAAGTAGTACCATGAATAATGTGATTAAAAAGTCCAGTAACTGCCTGTTGACAATGTAGATGATAAAAGCACGCAATGAATTAGCAAAATCAATTAGCATCGTTAATTAATGCCAGTTAAATAATTATCTTACTGAAGATTTTAAAATTCATGTTTTTTGCTAAACCAATAAAACATTATTCATTTTATTTTAATTCATATTCTATATTATGATTATAATAAAACTGAAGCGAATAGCTATATCTCATATTGGAAACATATGCAAAATAAATTAATTGATATTAGAAATAGTTATAAATTTCAAAATTTTTTACTTAACTATCTGGCCAGGCAAACGTTATGCTGCCCATTCCACTAGGTGGCGTGATGAGTTTCATTTCCTAATTTCTTAATTATTCAATGACTCTACCACAGCGCGACTTATCTCCGCGGGATCAGGTTTTGTGATATTCGTTTTAGGCACTAATAACATATATTCTATACTCACAATCACGGGTCATTTTGATCCATATATATAGATTTTTTTAACAACTTGACTACAGCGCCATAACTATGAACCATCGTCTCGACGAAACAAATTAACATCGGTAGTTCAAGAGTTACACGATTACTAACATTTTTGTTAGAAATAGGGTTATCCTCTATTTCATCCTTAAGGCCTTCACATGGGCGTCGCAACAGACGACTCGGAGGACGAAATGGAGCGGTCTTCGGAAGAAAACCTGGCTCGTTGCCAGGTTTTCTTCCAGGCTCTGGAGACCACTTATCATATTCTATCTCTAATATCAGCGAAAACTGGCTTTGCCCGCTACGTTGTGCTAAATGGTGTGCTTATGGGTGACGTATTTACTTATACGTAATATACACAATGATGAATAGCGAAACCTCTAACGAAAATACAATTCGTATGTTATGTTAAAGGCCATCATTGGAAAAAGGGTGCAAATTTCTGTCAAACCAGAATGCGTAATCGTAGATAAGACATATATTTTACTCGAGCGTCATAAAGTAATAAAACTAGTACTACTACTTCAACGTAATATTAGTTATTCTGTGTTATCACGTACTAGCTAAAAATATTGTATTCATTTATAAAAAAAACATTTTAAAGTATTTTCATCCATATCAATAGGATCGTTCCAGTAATCTCTGAGAATGTCTTACAGTATCCATATAATTGAATGCCTGGATTTCTACCGAATAGATGAGATTGATGATTGATACTTCTACAAGTAACGTCCGGATAACTTATTTCTTATTCCAGCGTATCGTTGCGGAGTTTAGGTGGCAAATATTTCTTTGGTCAATTTGTCAAAAGACCGTAGGCCATAATTTTATTATCTGACGTAAATATATTTTAAAGATAAATGAGAGAATTCATACAACGATAAATATTTTTGAGCAATAAAGCATTTTATTGTATATAGCAACATCATCAATCTCATGTTGGAACCAACATAAGCAACACACGAATAACTTCGAACGCAACACTTGTTTATTTCGGTCGTGTTTTTACAGCCGCTGTCTTTATAAATCACAGCACTTACAAATACATTGTTCGAACTCATAAATAAAATACCTGTTCGCGTCTTTATTCGCGCGAATGGACGTTTGATAAGACATGAAGGTCTCAATCAACACTCGCTGTGCTATAGTTCCGTAATAAAGAAAGAAAATTTTAAGGCATATGAAAATTAGATCAATTCTATCAACTCAACAAACATTATTGTTAAATCAATTCGGGACCTTAGGCCAATCAAGTAGGGTTTTAGTGTTGAAATTTTGTAAAACAGAATAGAATTAACATTTTAATTATTTTTTTTTTATAAAAAGTATCAAATCGAAAACCTTAACTTTATTTTTAAACAGTCAACAGTGGATTTTTAAGTTAACCTTATCTATGTTTTTAAAACTTTTAAGGTTTTTGATTCGATTTTTCGATCAGTTTTGCGTTACATGAACAATTTTCCCTAACTGTTTCGCAAGTTTATAATTACGTACTTATACATTTGACGTCTGTAAACAAAACAAAGAAATTTTACAGGTGAAAGTTCTAAGCAAAATAAGGTCAATGGGAGGACCAAGACGTTTCTATAAACACAACAGCTGTTACGTAAAAGAGCGTTTAACGGCATCGAGCTATAAATTGACGCATTATAAGGTCAGGGTCCCTATACAAACGTTCAGTGCTCGATACACTGCACCGCAAAGTGGTCATTCATTTCAAATAAATTACCATGTAATGGTGCGTTAATTTGCATACACCATCCGAAGTTACCGCAACCTTGACAACTAAAACACTACTTTATTTATAGGAGTCTAAAATACAAAATCAACTTAACAATGAATTTCATTCAAAGCTCAATCGCTGTGCGAACCTAGCGGCTGGAGCAGGAACTACGAGCTTTTTTGAAAGTTCCGTTACCGTCGCAGAGATGGCGCTAGTCATGGAACGTTAAATGGTTCGAATCGAAACTTATTCAGGGGTTGTTTAGGGGTTGGAGGAGCTTAAATCGCAAACAGGGAACCCTCACTTTTGTACTCTCCCAGTTTAGAGCGCGTCTAAATGTTACAACGGAAACCAGTGAGATGTCGCTACTTGAGAATATAAAGAAATCTCGCGTAATCGTGTAAAATATATGAAAGCTCTGTCAATACAGAGTTCATGTTGATAACCAATCTAGATGTAAGTTATAGTACTTACTTTGTGGTTAGGAGGAGAGTTTTGAAATAATTTTAATAAAATTAAAAAAAATACAGTAGCTCGTAACTTTATTGGGCTAAAATAGTATTATAGCGTTGTGGTGCCTATGAGCTGTGGTACTCGAAGGCTGGGTGCTCTCATTGTGCGCGAGTATCCTAAATTCGATTCCCTTTTGCAACACCGATAAAATTAATTCCAATGTTAATTGCTGAATTTGCTATGTATTCGGAAAAAGAAAAAATATTTCAACAGTGAAGTCCGTCAACCCTTAAGTGCCTCTCAAAAGTGAGTTTGTTATTGTGACCTTTCTCTGCAATGCCAGTAGTGCTTATTAACTTTATCTATGTTTTAAAACTTTTAAGGTTTTTGATTCGATTTTTCGATCAGTTTTGCGTTACATGAACAATTTTCCCTAACTGTTTCGCAAGTTTATAATTACGTACTTATACATTTGACGTCTGTAAACAAAACAAAGAAATTTTACAGGTGAAAGTTCTAAGCAAAATAAGGTCAATGGGAGGACCAAGACGTTTCTATAAACACAACAGCTGTTACGTAAAAGAGCGTTTAACGGCATCGAGCTATAAATTGACGCATTATAAGGTCAGGGTCCCTATACAAACGTTCAGTGCTCGATACACTGCACCGCAAAGTGGTCATTCATTTCAAATAAATTACCATGTAATGGTGCGTTAATTTGCATACACCATCCGAAGTTACCGCAACCTTGACAACTAAAACACTACTTTATTTATAGGAGTCTAAAATACAAAATCAACTTAACAATGAATTTCATTCAAAGCTCAATCGCTGTGCGAACCTAGCGGCTGGAGCAGGAACTACGAGCTTTTTTGAAAGTTCCGTTACCGTCGCAGAGATGGCGCTAGTCATGGAACGTTAAATGGTTCGAATCGAAACTTATTCAGGGGTTGTTTAGGGGTTGGAGGAGCTTAAATCGCAAACAGGGAACCCTCACTTTTGTACTCTCCCAGTTTAGAGCGCGTCTAAATGTTACAACGGAAACCAGTGAGATGTCGCTACTTGAGAATATAAAGAAATCTCGCGTAATCGTGTAAAATATATGAAAGCTCTGTCAATACAGAGTTCATGTTGATAACCAATCTAGATGTAAGTTATAGTACTTACTTTGTGGTTAGGAGGAGAGTTTTGAAATAATTTTAATAAAATTAAAAAAAATACAGTAGCTCGTAACTTTATTGGGCTAAAATAGTATTATAGCGTTGTGGTGCCTATGAGCTGTGGTACTCGAAGGCTGGGTGCTCTCATTGTGCGCGAGTATCCTAAATTCGATTCCCTTTTGCAACACCGATAAAATTAATTCCAATGTTAATTGCTGAATTTGCTATGTATTCGGAAAAAGAAAAAATATTTCAACAGTGAAGTCCGTCAACCCTTAAGTGCCTCTCAAAAGTGAGTTTGTTATTGTGACCTTTCTCTGCAATGCCAGTAGTGCTTATTAACTTTTATTCACATGCACGGAATTCCTATGACCGTTCTTAAAACGTTCCGAAATTCGGTCATTCTAATTGCATACAAAGCTAAAAGTGAAAGCTAAAAACTTCACGCAAATTTAAAGTCGCATAAACATACCTGACTTCCTATTTCTTTTATACTGTTGTTTTGAAATCAATTGCATAAGCAGTTCACTTGACAATACGGGTCGTAAATTTTGCCTTCTCTAGAGGAAGGTGACCCAATTCTTTCTTTTGTTGTCTTTAATGCAAACGTTCAATTGTTTTTGACTTACCTGGGTATAGCAATACGGTAGCCAGCCCTTGTCACTCAACAGTCATTCAATTGATTGAATAGAATAACTTATAAAGAGTTTTTGATGCTTTTTTTGTAAATTTATTAAATTGATAAAAACTAGACACGGCAAAAACAGCTATACAGTTTACTTATTAATGTTTCACTGGAACTGGGAATTTTTTTAACAATGTTATTAATATCCTAATTAAGTTTAATAAGTTTACTGAAGTTGTGAAAATAAAAAAAACAAGAATTGAATGCAACAAGATGAGTAAGAGTTGCTGGTTAATAGCGTTTGCATTTAATTTTCTCTAAAGTAAAACTCTATAATGGACTTAATGGGATATTACTTAGACATGCGCATATATCACTACTCAACATAAGTAATGAGTGTATTGTAAGCAGTAAAAAAACCTGGATATTTGCATAAATTGAGTGTGCTTGACTGTGTTTGTTCAATCAAATATGTTATCCGTTATTGTTTATTTCTTTATCCTGTAATTCTTTCTTGTGAGTGTTTTTTGAGTTCTGTCAAATATGTTATCCGTTATTGTTTATTTTTTTTTGTCCTGTAATTCTTTTGACGTATCATTAGCCCAAAGTAAATCGATTATACCAACTCCTTATACAACTTTTTTGTATTTTTATTATCTAATCTACTATTGTTATTATTACTTCTACCAGAGATGTAAGAAAAAATTAATACAATCATTATGAAATAATTATCTTGAAACAGAGTCTATCCCTTCAAGGCCATAAATACAAAGACAGTTCAAGCATACATCCGAGAAATTTAGACGTCTCATGGACTAAACAAACACGTATGATTTATCTTCAAACACCGGCTCCGATGACGTTTCCACACCATAAATCGCGGCCCTCAAGGCATATCGGGTGCTTTATGAAGAGCGTGGAGCGACGACAGCACGGATATGACGTAGCGGTACAGCCGGGTATAAATGGGTACACGACGATCACAGGCCGCTACAACCGGGTATAAATGGGTACATGACGGTCACAGGCCGGTACGCCCGGGTACGCCTGGGTATAAATCTGGCGCTTCCGGCCGGTTACCGCGCCGGTAGTACAGACGATTATTCACCCAATATCGAGTTTTGGCTTCACTTGCTTGCTCCTAATCTTCGGTTTCGTCGCAAATAGATTTATGACGCTTGTGGAATATTCATTTTCAGATATTTTTTACTCTTGGCAGTTTTTGTAAGCACTTTAAACTATCGAAACTGCTGGTTCTGTAATCATCCAAACGGAAAGTTCCTAAGTCTTGTTTTACAATATAAAATTCTTCACATATTATTAGAAGCTGTTTTCACTGCCCATGCTAAATTTTATTTACATATGTACAAGCTTGAAAACACTGATTTACTGAAAAATAAAGTCCACGTTCGTTATCTTCGTATGTCCTTCTATCGTTTTATTCATTTTATGAATAAAAGGATAGAAGGCCATACTGTTTCATAATTAAAGCAAATCATTAATTATTCCATGGGACAACGAAACCAATATATTTATTATAATAAGCGGCCCATTACACTTCACTTTTCTGATCTTTTGGTTTAAGACAATTCTTTCTTCTTTATTACTGTAATTCATTCTGTTGTAGCACATAAATGCATCTAGATCATTTGAAACATACCTACTTCAATAACTGATGATTTGATATGTTCAATTTTGGTAGAATCGTAAGTTTACTATAAGCTTTGGTCACTTCAATGTTAAAAACAAGATTATAGCGATCTGGTATGAACTGTGGAGAGCTATTATATTATTCAGATATTACCCACATTTGTCATGTGCTCATGGTATTTTAGTACGGTAAATATTAGAAACATACAAACAATCTCTGTTTTCACCTTCCTATAAGGATAGGATACGGGAAGCATCATATGCCATATCACGAGTATATAAGGAGATTTAATTGTTGTGACAGAGATTAAATTAAAGTAAGAATAATACTTTTGAATCTTTAAATTATATTTGTGTGTTGGTGTATGGACATTCATATATTCAACCCTGGACCCTATAAACTTGATATTGACTAACTGAAAACAGAGGCATTCCATCTTTGTCTTCAGGGGTGACAATGCATCTTTATCTCCTTCGATTGAAATTGTTTACAGTAATAACAGGTGTTATTTTCGTTTTTGAGTATTAGCGCACTTAGTGGGATCGGCAATGACTTGTATGAAAAATAGGGACGGTTAATTTTTCGCTTCGACCACCGAAGCCCGAATCGTACGGCTAATGCGCGAACCTCCGCAGTAAATCAAGTCGCCATTTTTGTTTTCAACGCACCGATAACTCTTTTGTCATAGGGTGATGTAGTGGTAGGTAGGGGCCAATAGAGTTATTTATATTGTCGTATTTTCTTCGCAAGAAGAAAATTTCCTTTCTACTAGCTTCATGGGTCAGTGATCAGATTCGTTTGGTGTGGCCCAGCCGTGCCGTGTAGCGTAACGACTTTTGTGGCGGAAGTCGTAACTGAAATTTAAAAAAAAACTCCATACATTGCAAAATGGAAAAATGCATTTCTGTTTTAAAACTTATAAAATAATAAAGTATTATACAAAGAAAAAAAAAGAATTCTTTAATTTAAATGATTTTTTGCATTTAAAAATATAAACTTACTAACCGAAAAAATATTATTCAAAGTAACAACATCTACAATATTTTTCTTCTAAAAAAAAAAACAAATTTATATCGTGATGGACATACATAAACTTAAACTTTTGTTACGGTAGTTTATTTAGTAAAATATTTTGGATATCGGCTAGCTATAACGATTATGCATGCACCGATTTTGAATATAGTTTTTACAACCGTTTACAATTCTATCTATTCAATTATTTTTGCTTAACCTGTTTGTAAGTTTAAAAAAACAATATATTTATATTAAAAACAAACGCTTTTTAATTTTCAGGTAAATGTATTAAAGTTAAACTTTAGTAAAAACGATAATTAAAATATTTATTTTGATAAATAATCGAATTTCAGTAGCTTCCAAACGGGCATTCCTCACGACTCCCCATTGCTCGTATTTCGCAAGTGTGCTCTGCCCTGCGCCCCTGCAAAAGAAACAATAATTGTTTATTTTCGGCAGTCACACTCTTATGTCAGCTATGCTCTAATGAACATTATGTAGCGGGTTTCGTCCCCTGAGAGATATTTAATAAAATTTTTGGGGCTTTTAAATTTAATGATGATTAATGAGTTAATGCAAAATTTCTGTTATTATTCTGAAGCTATGTGTTACTTTTATAACCCTTTAAACTAGGCTACTAAAGGAAATACTTTTTGTTAGCTCCACTTGAGCTTGAAAACTTGGATAAAATCTAAGACAAGTGATGGGCAAAATTAACACAGGATTTTTTGTTTAAATATCAAATATAAAGCATCACAGTAAGTTAACTAAATTTTAGATATTTTTTTAATAGCAACATTCGAGCGCTTCTTTTGCGACAAACGAAAAATCCCTCTTAGTTGAAGTATTTATTATAAGCAAGTTACCTCAGGAAATCAACAAAAGCCTCAGATATACAAATAAAATAGTGCTTTATTATCTTTCTACTATATTTTATGTGATAATTTTTTTTTAAACAGTCTGATACTAGTGTTTCAACAACAATAATATTAGAATGAGAAGCATCAAAAATATACATCAATTTGATTTAATTTTTTAATTTAACATTACAATAAAGAGGTATATAAGTATATTGCAGTTCATAAATAACTGCACATATAGGAAAGCAGGGCATAGACAACAACACAATGGCAAATGTCGGGGCTCACTCGCGACCATTGTAGCGTGGCGCGGGAGGCGTTACGAATCAATGGAGGGAATTATCGGCACAACGACGTACATGCAGACTCCTCCTTATAAAAATTAAAAAAACAAATTGTTCGACGTTATTATAGACCTTCCTATGCGATAATTAATTATGCAGTCGGAAGCGAAAAACTAATTACTGGCTACGATTAGGATTTACAAGCTTGTTTGATTAATTGTCGTAATTTCCTGCCTGTTTTTGTATAAGTACCTAACACTTTTACAGTCATTATATTGTGTGAAAGATTTAATGAAAGTGTTTATTGGAGGACAAAATACTAGACATCCCGCACCTTAAAACTGCTCGCTAACGGTCTGGATAATTAAGGTCGGGTACCTTTGGTCCTGTAATAGTTATTTCGCTGTCTTTTGTAGTTTAAGAGATTTTCCCGGTATTTTGTTGGATTTTCCTTTGTCGCTTTTATTAATAAAAATACTTTTATGGTCAGATGTTGGCCAAAAATTTCGAGAAAACTAAGTTAAATAATAGAACGTGACGATGCTCGAAATTCGTCACTTTCTATTTCCCGAAGAGCCGAAAAGGGATTTCGATAGCTCGTCTGGCTATGTTGAGCCGTGACAAATGGAAATGTATAACATCTGCCAACCCTTATGGACCACAAGCGAGAAAATGCTTATATATTGTAGCGTTGTACGCAACGTCAATATAAAATTCTAATTTTGTTCGGAAGTAGACAATTTTTAAAACATTACTTTTGAATTATTTGGCAAGTTGTTGAACTCAATTATGTAAAAAGGAAGTCTGAATTAAATTATCTGCATATCTACTCTACAAAATTTTGTGTGCCAGATTAGTTCGTCCCACGCAGCGTATCGGTTGAAGAGGTAAATGAAATGCTATCCGGAGGGGAAAACTTAAATTACTAAATTTGAGGGTCAAAGAAATAAGTCTTTTGTAGAATTGTACATACGAAACGATACGATTGATTTAAATAACTTTATTCACAATAAATGTATTATCTTTCTTTGGCCTTACTACACCTTTTTATTGTATCTATAACTAGTGTGGTGTGGTACAGAGCCAGTAATACATATAGATCATAGAAAGCAATAATTATTTAAAAAAATTAAGATTTCTAATTTAAAGGTTTTATATTTTTGTTATCGACTCTATAGGTCCAGAAATATCCATATCAAATTTCTAGTATCTTTCTCATTTGGTTGTTTATGTAAAAGGTGTGGAAAGTATCTTATTAAACTTTCCTTTAAAATAATTATCAGCAACGAGTGATGGAAACAAACCACTAAAACAAGAAAAAAAAGTAGTGTTCGCGAAGAGTTTAAGTTAATAAGCGCCACAAGGAAGCTTGCCGCTTACTTGTACTCTAATGATCGAATACATCGGGAAGATATTTAATGAATCCCAGTTCTGTAGAAATAGCAAGTGTTGATGAAGTACTGATAAGCAAATTGCACATAATTCTACAAGTTTTATCATCCGATATTATGATTGATGCTAAAAAATTTGGCGATTATGCCCTTGAAACGGCAAGAATATATGTTAGCCAGTACAATTGGTATTTTATATCATAATCAGTACATAAAATACTATAGATAGAGTACCGTAAACAATTTTGCTATATTAACAATTGGACAGCTATCAAAAGACGCTCAAGAGTGTTGGAATAAGGTTTCAAAGGTTTTAGACTACATCATGCGAGAAAATGTTTGGGGGTGGTAACAAATGAACATGTATACCATGCATTATTACATACTACAGGGTTATATGTAACAAGTATTTGTAAATCGTACAAAAAATATCAAGATAGAACTATAGACGAAGATACTCCGCGTATTTGACAATAAATGAAGTTCTTTCGGATCCTGACGTAGTACGTATATAGTTGGGTACCTACTTTTTTTATTCATTGATATGAAATCGTTATGACTTTGCATCATTTCATCAGCCGTATGTCCCCATAATAGAATACCACGTGGCATTATGCTGTGAAAGCAACTAATATAAACTGTTCTAGCAAATGCAAAATGAATCAGACGGTTGTCGTATATTTCTACGTTCTGCAATACCTTTGGCAATACAAATTTAACGCATTTACTTTTGTTAGTGTTAAGTCCTAAATTGATAGTATAAAAAGAGTTACAAATTTTAATTAGGGGATTATTAAATTCACTCAGACATAGGTGTAGTTACTACGCGGGCTAGGTAATTGACGGTGTTAGTGAGACAACTAAGTTCAGAAACACATAGTTTGCATGAACGTTCTCGTCTATCGGTAGAATATATGTCAATAGATTTTAAGTCTGTCTGCTTGTGTCTTCGGTAATACATCTGGGTCAGATGCACTATCGAAGTTGTTTGCATATGCCCATGGGTTTCAGTAGATACTTACCATCCGGTGGACTATTTATTTGTTTGTCAGCCAAATCGAATCATAGTATTTATACAAAGTTTACACTACATTCAAAATAATAAACCTAATACAGATGTCATTGACATGACTGTACACGATATCGCTATGCTTTAAAGTTGCGTGCTCCTTTACCTCATGATTACACAGAACATCCAAATTTTAGGCATCCCTTCAAAATTGCTTGAAACTCACGTTTTGATTGAGTTCGTTACTTTAATTCATTTCCCCTTGTTTCGTTTTACGTTCGTAAATCTAAATCGAATCTTATCATTTTGAGTTAAAGCACTGTTTCGAAGGCAACTTTATTTTTTTTTAGGGTCTTTTTTTTCATGTATAAATAGTCAATTCTAAATTTATGGGAAGATGCTTAGAAACACTCGGGGATTCGCGCTCTATTGTGTTATTAGATTGTAGGGTGAAATTCAAATTGGTCATCTTAGTTTAATCATGTTTATGTGCTACTTCTAAGCATGTAGCCACTAATTTTACGTTAATAGCTTACAGATTATTGTAGTTAGTGTTATTAAATTTTATTTTTGCTTAGAATTTGTCGTAAACATAATTTTGCTTCAATGCGCATGGTAGGGAAAAAGTTGCAACTTGAATAAATATGTTTAATAGACAACACTAGCAATAAATAACAAAATGAAGTCATTACTATAATGGAAGAAATAAAACAAACGAGAAAATAATTCTCATTTCGCGTCCATAAAGTGTTTGATAAATGTAACACGTTACGTTTAAATAGGTTTAAAACAGGGTAAGGCCATAAAAATGACCCCGTTTACTGGTATCTCTTTAATCGCTACCCTAAAACGGTACCGAATTTTAAATTTCGAAATCATAATCTAAATTTTCGAGAATTATGTCCATAAAAAACAATTTCTTTAGAAAATTTTAAATTTCATGGTTTACGAAATTGTGTTTTATTTGTGATTATTTACGGTAGATTTTTGATTAAGATGTAAATGGAACACGAACATCTGCTTACTGGAAGCGGCTCGCGCGCATTTGAAATTTTGTAAAAAGAACCGACGCCAGAGAAACAGATGCGATGTGGATTCCTTAAGGCAGATGTTTAATATATACTATCATAGATTAAGCGAGCACTTCGTTTTTGTCCACTTCTTTCTAACAATATAGGAGTTAAACGACCATTTGTTTCTGAATTTGCGGTCGCTTCAATTTGCAAGTTACATTAATATTGATCACACTTCGCAAGTTTTCTTTTTTAGTCTTGGTTTTTTTTTATTTATACACATTATTACAATGTAAATAATACATTTTTATGCACATAGATCAACACTGTTAAAGATTATGTAGTCGATTAGTTTAATAAATTTAAATTTTCCATATATACCACATATATTTTTGCCACTTTCATAGAACTTGTATACATATCAATATATGATTTTTTATTATAAAAAGATAATTATAACGTCCATAACGAAGTTAACGAATAATGCGTACGTTATGTGAATAAAAAAGAAATAATGTATAACGTAAAATTTAATAATGTTAAACGTTAGCCAACGGAGAGTAGAAATTTCACGGTCAATTTTTACACGATTCGTGGAAGTTGGCACCGGTTTAATCTAAACCGGGTTTAACTGCCGTTCGACATGCAAACCTCGCGTGGACCAAAATTAGATAAAGGAGGGAAACAATTTAGAGTATGAGGAAATGTTGAAATGTCCCTGAATAAATAATACCAACGAACTACGGATTTTACGTTAACCGTATTGTAGAAGCTATCAAGGAAAATTAATTATTTCTTGTGTTTTAGCATTGCCTCATTTTACCATCTATTTGTAATAAAATTTATATTTCTGTATGTGATATTTGAAAATACTATATAATGTCTCTTATTCATTATTTCATCTCCTTAAATTAATTTAAAAAAGTAATGCTATTTCTACCTAATGCTAATACTAAATACGTGGTCATTAGTATAATTAGTTCTATTTTCTTAATACATAAATAAAAACTAAATAGAATATAATTTATACTTGTTATTAATTCACAATAAATTATCTTTATATCACAATTGACATTACATTTGTGTAATATAATAACAATTTAATTACGTAAAACGTTTGACGGTAAAACACACTTGTGATTTATAATTCCCATGAATAGAAGACAACACTAAAATAAAAAATCTAGCCATGGTGGCCACGGGACTCCCTTCATAGGATGCTAGCAGAGATCAATTCGCGGCGCCAGCTCTCATTAAATTGTTTATTAGCAATTGTAAGTGCTTATTTTCTAACGTGCTTGTCGGCGCAGCAAAACGTCGTGAAGAAGTCTGTATATATGAGAGAAATGAATATATATGTTGAGGACATTCGAAATTTACCAACCCGCACTGTAGCGTTGAGGTAACCTCCTGACTTCAAGAACTCAGACAGGAGGCTGTTTTACTTTTTTAATGTTAAACTTAATTGGCTTATGTTGAGTCAATTACCTGTAACCAAAAAATATTCAATTAAGAATTACAAGTGACGCATGAATCAAATTTATTAAAGTGTAAGCTTTTTCATTTTTTATAATAGTCATTATGTTTGCATATTTATATGATTATCACTCCCAAATCTGAAGTATTGAATACATTTTTATATCATACGTTTTAAATGCCCTGACGTCACCTAACGCTGCCATGGTGAGTAGCTTCATACAATGGCCGCCACGGGCGATTCCTGCCTCGCCTTGTACCATGGATATAATATTTATGAGGGGTACGTTTTCACTCTATAATTACGTATCGATTCAAGGCCCCGCGTGACGACGCCCTAATATTATTCATACTATGGCCTCTTCAATTACTATTTTTAGGTGGGTTTTTGGACGGCACCTCGGCGCTAGCCCTAATTTTATCTACTAGTTATGTAGGCATGTAATAAATTATGGTCTTAGTCTTTTATATAGATCTAGTAAGTTGACTTATGTGTTATAATTACTATACGTTTATTAAACCTTTCGATCTGACCTAAAATCTTGTGAACCTAACTTAATAATAATCTCCAATATCACAAGATCTAAAGCATCTAGAATGGTGACACCGACAGAGGCTTTAAAGTTGCAAGGTGTCTGGTAGATACAAAGATAAGAAATCAGCCCGCAAAGCCTGGTGATTAAGTAAATTATTCCACTAAGCGCAGGTATTAGGTATGAAATTATTTCAGTGAGCCAGACGATTAGAGGCTAGTGACCATTATTATGAATAAAGATACCTTTAATTTTAAACTTTATCAAATTTATTGATAACAAAGCTGCAAAACGTTGTGCGAACCTTAAAAACTAAAAAAATGTAAGTTAAACCTAGGGTTGTCCTAAAGGTAGTTCCGAGGGCCCTAGTTTTAATTTTATAGTACGCGAGTTACCTGTTTTGGTAATTCCGCTACCAGCACCATAAATTAATTGAACCTTTGCCTTGAAATCGAATATTTAAAAGCAGTCCTACTTTATTTTTTTCAAGTTTTACTGGGGTTGTTCATGAAATGTCCAAATTTTATATCAATAGTTCTTAAGACATAACTGTTCAGAGGACCTGTCAGAGAAAAACTACAACTTGCTATTATAAATTTATTACGTTAATAAAATTCTACAATATTGCAAGTTTCTATTATGCAACGAAGTGTCTAATTTAGCTTTATCAATTACAATTCAATAATTTAACATTAAACCAAAGATTATTTTAAAATATATTCAACACAAAATGTGTCACACGAACGCAACGATATCAAACGAAAGGGAAAGCGTTGGTTGCCCGTGATTGTGGAGTCCCGTTGGCACTGTACCTGTTGCAGTCTTATTTACGACCCAAAACAATCGCTTTATCTCGCCCCGTCCATATAATGCGCCCGTAAAACCCGATTCTTTACGCGATCCAACCTTTACAACCTCTTGCATAACGCGTCCTTTGTTTATAAACAAAAGTGCTCAAGGACTACCGACTTTTGCATTTTCGAATTTAGTAACATTCCGCCACCGTTCCGTAAAGGTGCGTTTTTAAATCGGTTCATTCAATATTGCTTTATTAAAATTCAGTGGTTGAACGTTATAAAGATTTATCGTCATAGTTTAAAACAGTTTACGAATTAGGCGCTAAGAAGCAATATATTGTGTAACGCCTCGCAGCGATAATTCCAGGGTCATTTGTGTATGGGTAGAACACAAGTCCTAATCGCTACATGATATTTTATTAGCTATAAGAAATTTTATAGTAAAGCACGCTAATTGATCCCAGCAAGGGTCGAGTGAGAGAGTGAAATGGAATGCTTAATTATATCGAATGGTGTATTGACTGTGTCCTGTTTGCACAAGTGATTATAGTCAAACAAGTTTATGTGCAAAACGCTAATGATTACAGCCTCGTCGTGGTAACATCCATCATCTACTCTATAGTGTATCAGGTAAAAGAATTATCTATTTCTATGTTTACGGGTGATATGTAAAATATACGATATCCATTAGGTAGTAGCCCTGCCGACGAAGCCAGGGGTTATAGCTTTGAATTCGGATAGAGCAAAATTTGTTTGATGAAAATAAATGTTAGTAGGTGTAGTAGTCATCGTTGTTTATTTTACATCAATGTTCATATGTAAATACACAAACAAACGTATATGTATATCTATCTCATCAACAAAGATATTAAAGTATATATAAATATTTGTCCGATATATTAATAACAAATAATGTCTTATCATTATATTAACAATACCTTAGTTTGGGTCAACGTATCTTATCTTATCTTAGTTGAAATCGCACCCAATCGAAAGTATGATTTAAGCTTTGAGTTTCCGTCCAACTATCGCCATATAAGAAGCTAAGGGTTACAATATATGGTTAGTCGTATAGATTTTCTGTGATAAGTCGTTTGCCAGAGCCTAGCTCGTCAGCACTATGGTACACCTGCCGCGTACAGGTGAAACTGATATTGGGAGAAATAGTTGGTATATTACCCCTGGTATACACCCCAATGAAAATTTTTTTAAAGAATACTCTCAATGCTATTAAAATTACTTTAGACTTTATCTGGAGATGGCCACGACAATGAAAAGCTCAAACCTGTGACATCATGTTTCGCAATCAGCACCCTACTTCAGGCTAATGACGGTTGAAAACACGATACCTGTGAAGATATGTTTCCTCAAAGTTTAGTAAGCTAAAACTGGACGATTGTCTAGCTATGCCAAATAACGAATCGACTTAAAATAAGTTAGTCTATATGAACAAAGAGTTACGAAGAACAAGTATTCCAAAATCAGTAGATATAGCATAGTACTTTAAGTAGGGAGTGAATGGGCATTCACGCCAGGCAATCTTCTATGGTCTATCCTTACGTGAGTACTTCTTTTCTACGTTTCTGATTTATGTGAATGCCACTAAATACTTCGAGGATTTGGTCAGTTGTTGGCGTTTTCATAATATAATGCATAAAAAATGTAATAGAGAATGTCAGTATAAACACCACAGGCTAAAAATATTAATATATACAGTTATAGATTTGGTAGGCGGTTCTTAGCGAATTATTTTATTTCTCTCTTATTACAGAGACTTTTATGTAGCGAGGAAAGCCTTAGAGACGTCGGAAAGCATAATACAGTGTCATCCAGAAGGAATGACTTTTAGTAAAGTCCTGTATCATTTAGATCGAGTGCGAGCGAAACTCACACAGAGGGTTCCGTCTTGTTCTATTTAAAAAACTTTTACCGGCTGGACGTTCGTTTTATTTTTCAGTCAGTCATAATTATTTCAGTTTTTATATATTTGATACTTCCGATAATATTATCCAACAGGTTTTTAAAAAACCCCGTGTTTTAAATTTGTCCGTTACGTAAATTAAAAAAACCTTTGAAATCCTATGTTTTTTTATTTGACATGACGAACAAATAGTCTGTGTTACATCTGCTAAAATATATGAAAGGACTTAAAAAATAAAGCTAAAACGTATACCGATGTCTCACAATCAGAATTCCTTTAACCTTGTGGGTACGGAATTCTAAATCGTACGAGGTTCTTTAGTTATTTGCAAAGAAAGTGTATACTTTATTTAAATATATTTTCTTATCCGGTGTCTAGGAAATCTAATAAAAATAAGAGAATTTTGCTGAAAAATCCAAAAACATTTTATTAAATCTTGATAAAATATCAGCTTGAATTGCATATCTGTGGTAAATATTGTATAGATCAAAAGCTAATCCGGTTTAATATTAACTTTTCGAAAAAAGTGCAGCGTCCCGTCAATACGAAAATGCACAAAAAGTGCTTTGAAAGCGAGAAATGGCGACCGACACGGGTGGGGAGGTTCGAGAGTGGGGACAAAAAACTAATAATAACAGTGTGTCACCCCATCACAGTTCCGTCCCATCCAGCCGCACCTACTAACATTCGTGTGAACTGAACTCGTAAGCCATTTTGAAAATAAAAAAAAGTACTTTTGAAGAAGAATTGTATCCTTCACGTAAATATGCACAGGATCTTATTGTATTAATACACACACACAGTTTTTACTTTTTGTATCGCTTCAACCTAAACCGTATCTACATCTACATCAGACTATTTTAGTCCACTGTTGAATATACTCGGTTAAAGTAGACTGTATAATGAGCTGGTGTAGATATTTCCTTAACCCTACACATATCACAGTAATGCAATTTCTAGTGTTTCATAACGTCAAGAAATAAGGAACACCGATAGTACTGTTAACAATATAATCTTATATACGATTTTCATTTTATAGGATTTAAAATCGGAGAAATGACCGTAGTATACAAATTTTATAATTATTAAACAACACAAAAAATACTTAGTATAAAATCGTTCTGTAGGTATGATTTATAGTCGATACTCACCTATTATTATCAAAACGGCGAATAGGTAATCGCGGGCTGTAATCTGCCGTAATTATAACGTGGCCGTAGTAGTGTAAGTCACGATTTGGACTATCTAGACATGGGGCGAGAGTTTAAAAACCACAGTCCTCGTTAGGTTGTATACAGAAGCCTAGGTACACGTAGATACGTATAGATAGCGTGGCCGGAATTTGATTATCATCGCGAGCCGAGTTTAAAGTTGTGGATACACTAGACTTGAAGCGAAAAACCAAGAATGAAAAGAAACGAAAGAGAGAGAAAAATGTTAATACGAAAGCAAAATAAAAGTAATTTACAGCGGTGAGCATTTTTAATATAGTTAGTATACATACTACACGTATTACTAGACTTTAAATGAATGCATGAACACTAGTATAAATTGAGTTATAAAAAGGCTCATGGTGATGAAGTAACGGCACCAAGTCCACTGCTGCTAGATGCAAGGCTGGTCGCTAAAGTCAATACCGATACCCTAGCTATGGTAATGCTGCTTCCTGTCCCGTGTCAAGGATACTTTGGAATTATTATATTCAGATCCTTTTGCCAACGTCAAATGTATAACATAACATTACCACTTGAAGAAAAGTTAATATTAACGGTATAAAAGTAGATGCCCCTACATTACCGTGACCTATGCTTTACTTTAGATACAACTTTTCAGTGCAAATCGCAAGAAAAAATTAAGTACATAAGCTGTGTCCATTCATTGAAGATATTCCAAGAAAACCTCTTGGGATAAGATTCAGCATACAAAAACTACTGTATTCGACCAGTGGAAACTGCATAAACGGCACTATTCGAATACATACGACTCTAAAAAACCGTGTTTCACTTAATTCCTAACTGGGATCCTTACGCAAAAAATACAGAACCGATTTGGATATGATTCTCATGGTACAAAATTTTTGGACTTATCTTAAAAACTGCGACATCTTTGTACCTTGGAAAATACCGGGATTAACTAGAGGTGGATTTATTAGTAAAAAGTAACACAGAGATTCTAATCTGGATAAGAGAAAAACCAAGATTGACCAAAATAGTATCCGTACGCTACAATCACGGAACGATTAAATGATATTTTCTCTGCTCGTGCATCTGCCTATGAATTAACGTAAATATTTCCGCCACACTCATAGATTCAAAGTAGTGGGCAAAAACTTAGTTAAGAGTTATTAACATACCATTTTTTTGCTACTTCTAATAATAACCAGTAGCTAATTGAATATTCTAACTAAACAATTGTCAGTAAAAAATATCTCGTGAATTGCTACTACCCACTTTTTAATTCGAAAATTGCCTTCGAAGAATCTTCGATAATCCGTGCAACTTGATTAGGTTAACTGGAACGTTGGTTATGTAATTATTATATACCATCTTAATTGGTCGGAGGACTACTGCAACGGACGACTGAGCTAATTGCCTAATAGATCATGTATCTGGGTAAATGATTATAATATAATTAGGCATTTGATAATTATCAGTTTCGTGCCTAATGATCTAATCCGTTTGGTTTTTGCCTTAATTCCATATTCAATATTTAATTGAATTATATGAATCGTGTACACTGGATTGACCCAAAAATAATAACTGTTTTTGGAATGTCTCATACAGGTATTTTTATTTATTTAAAATTTTTCTTATTTTTGGTGCATAGTTTTTTAAAAAAATAAAAAGATTGTTTCATTCATGTTTGTTAATGAAATATACGCAGATAAAATTACTAAAGAAACAAATATGAGTTATTTAAATGTTGCCATGAATTGAATTTTTAGCAAGAATCAGAATGTCCAATTAATAGTTTCATTAAACTTTCATTACATCAAATCAGAATGTCATTACAATCGTCTATAACATTTAAATAATTTAAGATATATTTATACTTTAAAGAAATGTAAACACGCATAGTGTATCCCAGCCTAAACGTTGAGGCCGTGAGTTAAAATGGCCGATAATCCTGGATGTAAACACGCGAAACACGATCACCTCCCAGAGACGGCCACTGTTCCGCCCTCACTTAAAATATTTCTTACACAAATTAGTGGCGACGTGGGTTCGTTGGAAAATATTTAGGAATATAATATTATTTAAGAATATTTTAATAACTTGTATGAAAGATATACCGAGTAGCGGTAAACCGTAAGAAGAAAACGGTTTTGCCGATGTACCAACTTACCGATGTAGGTACTGGTTATTCTTTAGTCTATACATCACGAAAAAAGGGCGACTGATAGATAACTACGTTCTTTTGCCCCATACCTTACAAGGTACTACTACGAAACTATTTAAACTTGTAGTTGTATAATTATTTAATCAAAAACCGACTTCCCAGAATTACTTATTATACACGGCACACATTAGAGATAACAACATATTCTAAAAGTCGAATTGACTATTGATCTTTTTTTAAGTCTGATAAAAATGTATAATAAAACAAAAGTAAAGTAACAGTCTAAAATGTCCCACAGCTAGGAAACAGACTCCCATTTTTAGAGAGAGTTTTTGATTTGCAAGTAGCTTAAATGCGAGTAAAGAGTAACTAAAACTTTAGTGTGGTCGACATTGGGATTTGAAACCAGGTCAACACGTACTATGAATTTACACGAACGTTCTGATCCATAAGCTACCAATACTCTACAATAAACTCAGGCATTAATCTATTGCGACTTTTTGAAATAAAAATGTAGGTGAAACTTTAACCTTTTATTTAAACAACTTAACCCTTCATGTGTCATAATAAAAAAGAAAAGAATTATTAAAATCATCATTTCAACTGAAGATCCATCCATCCAACTAAAATTATATCTATTAGATAGTGTTTTGAATATAATAATTAGGTGGTAAGTCAGTCCAAGAAAAGTCAGGTTTTGATCTGTTCTACTCATTTGCTAACTAGTTAAAAATGTTATAATTAATCGTCTTTTAAAAAGAATTACAAGTTAATGGACAAATAGAAACACATAAATAATTTATTTCAGTTCTTTAAATTTAAAAGGCAACAACGCGGAACACAGTTTTAATATTAAAAAAAAAACAACTCAAATTGTCAAAAGGGACAATGCGAGCGCTAAATTAAATTCAAATATCGTAAGAGGAAGTTGCTGCGCCGCCCTCGCATCTCGTCGAGATTTATTATATTTGTCCTGCGCTTATTTCATTACTGTTCGTAGCGGCTTTCGAACGCCCTACACAAGTTTAAAAATACTGAAACAGTGATCCGTCACAATGTTATTTACATTATTATCATAAATAGTGTAACTCTTTTGCGTGACAAAATATTTGCAATCTGTATTATTACTGGTGATAATAATGTTGTTCTTTTTCTAATAGCTCATTCAGACTACCTTGTGGCTCGATGTCGGAGTACAACCCACCAATTATTGTTTACCGGATCTGGTTGTATTCTAATAATCCCATGTATGTGATACTGCACTTCCACCTTCTTCCCTTCTTATCGCAAATATTACTTACCTAAGGTAAGGTGAAGACGTGTTCTTTTTTTTATCTTATTCGTACTATACTAACGTATCTTGCGCAGACGACTGACCTGTTAAACTGTAAAGAACAGAGGAAAATTCACATGTATTTTTTTTTCTTTCTTTATGGCTTCTCGTGGTTTTTAATATTGACACTAATGCAGCAATTACTTGTCTGTAATAATCTAGTGCACTGAGTGGGCCAATAGGTTATCCACTGATTCACACGGAATGGTATTACCTATTGTCTGTCTGTATTTATACGAGTCGAGTACATTGGGCACCTAAAAAAGTAAATGTCACTCATATTTTAATATTGTAAATCATTTGTTATGTTTAACACAAACTAGATGTTCTTATCCAGTTCACAAAACTAAAAGTTTTGCGACTTTTGTAAAAGGTGAGTTATATAGACTACTTAACCTGACCAGTTGTCACAAAGTAAAAAAATACTTACCACTACTTACAAGTAAAGATATGGGCATTCCAAATTCAGATATATGTCCTCATTTTTAACGATTTGTCTTACGGTAAAATTAAAACTTCAGCTTGCTAATTTGAAAAGCTAACGCCATCGAAAATTTAACTTACAGAAATACTTCGGTATTCATTTCGGGCGATCATATTCACGAATACAAATGTCACCTAAAACTAAAGGAATCTTTTGATACACTACATTATTCAAGCAAAAGCAATCGTGTTCGTTTGGTGCATTCAATTTAGTAGCATTTATGTATATCTAGAAGCTCGGAATCAATCGACAGTTTAGTTGGTTTATAATGAACAATCGACTTTTAAACCGATGAAATTAAATTATTCTTTCATATTCAGATATATTTTGGAAAAAAAGTTTCAAATGTATCACAGAAAATTAGGTTTTTTGAAAAAAAAAATAACCTAGCAGAACATACATACCTTTTAAGTTTTAATACATTGCCTAACAAAAATAAATTTCGCGGCAATGCTACTTTGATTTATGAATGAATGAATGAATATATAATATATACTTTTATTGCAGATCACAAGTAAAACTATCAGAAAACATTAAAAGAGTAAGTTAAGATGAGTGTACAGTTTGGCGGCCTTATCTTATAGCAATCTCTTCCAGGCATCAAAGGATTCAAAACAGGATTGTGATATAACTCGGCTGACCAAAAAGCACAATCATAGATAGTGACTGCGCCATATAATTGGTACGAATTCACCGAGAAGGGATCACACTCTTATAAATTAGCAGCGTGCAAATCGCAGCGCAACGCTACTGTTTTTCTAGCAGTTCTAGTGTTATCTTGTTTCTAGCATTATGGCTAAGCAGCTGCTTTTTTCCAGCCCCTTTATTAACCCTTTTCTGCTATATCCCTTTTATCGCTGTCTCATACTTATGGGTTTGCTGCAACGTCGCTCAACTAAAACTTAAAAAGCCGTTAAATTAAAATTGCGTAAGAATACCTTTACCTGTCGTGAGTGTAAGCGTCAGCTAAGAAAAAGCCTTGAAATCTTGTAGCATCCGACCGTTGGCACAAATTAAGCATCTGAAATACCAGTATGAAAATACACATACCGTCGACGGGCAGCAGCGTCTAAGGTACTAGGCATCTGGTACTGCGATTTTCAATCGATCATAAGCTTATGTAGAAATAAAATTCATGTATACAAGTATGTGTCTAAAATTTTCATGAGTTTATATTTTAATCTTGTTAATTTTACTAACTTTGCTGTGTTATGATGAACTAATGCTTTGATTTTTCTTTGTTGCAGGTATCAAGTCCAAAGTACCAATGAATGAATGAAGTTATCACTTAACATAGTATAACAGTAAAGGTAAAGTGAAAAAAAATCTGTTAATATTGAAACTTGGATTTTTGTTGGTAAATTATGTTAATGTTCATCTGAAAATTAGCGCGCCAAAAACTTACCATTAAATAGTCTAGGAAATTTCAAATTTGTAAATCGAAAAGTTTAATCAAGCTGATACTAATACGTCTGAACTAGTTATACTTTATTTCTATCCCAATTTCACGACGTGTAGGTAAGAACTAAATCACAAAACCATTAGTAAACAACTGACGTTTACACTAGTAAAGAAATACCCGCTAAATTTTACGTTTACTCTACAATCAGCTGTGAATAGCAAGTAAACGACTGCTATCTATCCCGTTCACACTTGTGGATAACCTTATCAATCTAACACGAATCGAACAATAGCGTCGCATGTTTGATTTATACAGTCGTTTAGTAGAAACATTACGGATAATTATAGTTGGATTAAACAAAGTTAATGCTTTAATAAATGATCCGTTTGAATTACACTAAAAATTATTTATTTTGTAATAATCATAAATCTTGATGTTAAAGTTATTTTTTTTACCTTTCTGGATAAAATTAATGGGTTCTTGATGTTAGAATAATAAATTGTTAGACAAGAAGCATCTATTTTATTACATATATTTTTAAAGTATCTGACACGTCACGTCACACACGCGTCATCCTACTTACATCTCATTGCTTTGCCTTTGTTAAATGGACGCAGGTAGTAGTTTCTATGATAACCTATATTGGATTTACAATAATTATTCTTATTTATGTTATGATAGACGCGAATGCGGTAAATGATCGACTTTTGTTTTATGTTGCGTGGTTGCATCAATATATCGTAATCTTAAAATTTAAGGGGTTCTTGAAATTTGTTTAACATATTTTCTTAGACTTACTGATGTTTCAAATACCACACCAAATGTATTCTAAATATTTATTTCTAATACAGATATTACAATGTTAACCAATACCGAAATGTAATTTAATTTTATCTATTCTGCGGTAAGAAGAGAAAATCTAACTTGCCTTTTAAGTGGTCTAGAAATTCACTCTCAAATTGCAATTTACAATTTTTGTGTGGTGCTGTCATTAGGGTTCGAACTCAATACCAGAGTTAAGGTTCTGCGCTAACATGGCTCGGCTATAAAATTATAAATAAAATTTCTAAAAATTATCTGCTAATTTTGGAATAAAAACACACATCAAAATTTAAAAAATGCTTATATGTTATTATTGTTTTAGTATATTTTCACAATAAATAATACCCCGATTTAGATTGAAATCTAATAATAATAAAAAATTCAATTGTTATTTTTGGAACACGATTCAAGACACGTGTGAACACTTTAACAGAGTAAGTTTGAAAATAAGAAAGGAAATTGTTATATACATAAAAGTAGAGATAACATTTAAAATATTAACTGTACTAAAGCGAACGAAATGTACAAATAATACTGGAGAATATAATTTAAAATTTAAGGGTTCTTGAAATTTGTTTAACATATTTTCTTAGACTTACTGATGTTTCAAATACCACACCAAATGTATTCTAAATATTTATTTCTAATACAGATATTACAATGTTAACCAATACCGAAATGTAATTTAATTTTATCTCTAGAGCTTAGTAACAGCAGAAACTTTTTCGTTTTGTAAGTTCAAGGCTGTAGGTATTTGTACCTTTTCAGTGTATATTCAAATATAATGAATATTATTTTCTCTATAAAAGGGTTTAAATAAGATCTTTAGGTCTTTATTACTTTGATACTTCGATTTCAATAAAAAGATTTTTTATTCATTCTTAGTCGTGCAGGTTTCCTCTCATTGTTTTTATTTATCCTTAATCACATGGTAAATTCTGCACCTCAAATTGCAATTTACAATTTTTGTGTGGTGCTGTCATTAGGGTTCGAACTCAATACCAGAGTTAAGGTTCTGCGCTAACATGGCTCGGCTATAAAATTATAAATAAAATTTCTAAAAATTATCTGCTAATTTTGGAATAAAAACACACATCAAAATTTAAAAAATGCTTATATGTTATTATTGTTTTAGTATATTTTCACAATAAATAATACCCCGATTTAGATTGAAATCTAATAATAATAAAAATTCAATTGTTATTTTTGGAACACGATTCAAGACACGTGTGAACACTTTAACAGAGTAAGTTTGAAAATAAGAAAGGAAATTGTTATATACATAAAAGTAGAGATAACATTTAAAATATTAACTGTACTAAAGCGAACGAAATGTACAAATAATACTGGAGAATATAATTTAAAATTTAAATAATAAAAAACTGTTATAATTCTAACAGATTTAATTTAATTTTTAGTTCATTTTTATATATCCAAATAAACCAAAATTTAATAATCATAATGATTTAAAATATCATAAATAAGGCTTTCCCCATTGACCATAAAAATACAATATTAATTAATCGAATATAATGTTATGAATTTAATTTACTAAACATAAATAGTCTCTGTTACGCAAGGTAACCTGTGAGGACGTAAAAAATTTATGATCGTGTTGTGGCCGTGCTCGCGCCTACGTTTTACAGCCGGTTTTGGGTTCGTTTCCTACTTATTTTAATTACCATTTTAATTACTTCACCTGTGATAAGCATCATACGGTTATAAGCACTATTGTTTAGATTCTTACTCGGGAAAAAAGTTATGCCTAATTATCCTATTAATGCTTTTACTTTGATACACTCATTAAAACTGTTATAAGGGTTCATGCATGTTTATATTTTCTTCGCACAGATATGTTTCACTCTAGAAAAGAATTATAACAGGTCTGTATAACGAGTACGACAAAAATCGCTCAGAATCAGAATACATTTAATAGAGCTTCGGATGCGTCGTCTAAAGTCTACTTTGGCGCTAAAGTCATTCTTTATCTCCTGTGCTTATTTCAAACTGGTATTTGCAATTCACAGACAGCAGTCGCCCCGCAGGTACGACTTTGGACTTTATCTTTTATTTATAACTAAGGAATCCCTCATTCTATTCCACAACTATTGGTTCACGTCACTTATACGATATTAAAACAAAATATACTTTTAGTTTGAATTATAAATACAAGTTAAACAATTAATGGTTTGCCGTCCTCGTGCACGCGAAACCTAATATCTGTATTGTACATAGTTTACTGTTAAGTGATGTTTCAATATGTACGCTCACGACATTAACTTGTCACGTTTACATAAGAAGCATTTTTGCCTCATCTGAAGCAAATAAATATGAGAGTTTGAGTATATCAAGTTAATTATATACTGTCTACATTATAAGAAAAATTTAAAGCCAAAATGTCTTCGGACAGTATAACGCATATTATATTCACTTACGTGTAAGTGTTTTGCGTTACATATATTTATTACTTTACATTCAAAATTCTAATCGTACCCAATTCATAGTTTAGCTACTTTCAATTAACGGTTCTAAAACATTTAAGTTCTTTCAATAGAAACGTAATATCGATATATGACACTAGTTAAATGCAGCAGTGTAGTGCGATTCGATATTATTTCGCAGAAAGATATCAGGATCGAGTTTAAAGCGACTTGGTCTACCAACATGTATACAGTAGTAAGGTATCTCAGAGGCCGGAAATCAGCGGGTGTTCTCTCTCATAATTATATTCACGGCTGATATTTTTGAACTTTCACGTGAGCTCTTTATTTCGTCGTTTTTTTTCTAAACTTTGTGATTTACGCAACGAGTAGGATTCTGTGAATGTCGGGGAGTGTCGAAAGCTTTATGGGCTCCTAAATTTATTTTATTTTAAATGATCTCGTAGTATTGTTTCTGACAAGTCTTTTTGAGATTTGTGTGTCACAGCAAACTGAGAGAGCTTGAACTTTTAAGATTTGTAGCGCCCGAGATATTTACGTAACTCGCAACTTTAGTGAAACATTTACGTAATATAATTTTTTCGATTCATTATTTTTAAAAACACTTTTTAGTTTTCAAAATATACTCCATACGAAAATATAAACATCGATATTATATTTCGCTTAAAGTGCATTTTGTTTCACTTAAATGTAACGAAGAATATAAAAATACAAACAGTAAATTTAGCAACTAGGAGAACAATTAGTTTGCCTTAGCGCTGGAAGTGAACCCATTCCTTTTCTGTGTTAGTTTTCGCTCCTTTGCACTTTTTCCGGGCCAAAAAGAAGCTAAAGATTTACGCCGGCAACGTCTGGGCCTTCCTCAAGGATTTCCTTCGAGTGGCGTTATTGTATGTACCTGCTAAAGGAAGTTAAATGCTTAAGGAGTGTTTTAGAATGTTTTATTTTGTTAATCTTTAAAATAATAAATTCTAAAATATAACCAATAGATAACAAACGTTAATTTCTTCGCCAGAAATAGCAATAAAAATAGTATACTCGACAAAATAAGATCTTTTTTAGACTTTTTTATTTACTGTGACTAGGCCTAAGTTTTGCATTAATAGCTACAGGTGTAAATCAGCGATGAGATAGAATATGGTATGTGTAAACAATGCCAATCCTAAGAAATCTCTACGTCACTCACGTCTGTCCCCACGGAAATAGGCAGAGGTTGGGCTTCCACAATGCACTTTATTGTTTATGGTTTCTTTTTTTTAAAAACGGTATCTTCCTCTATAGAGGTGCCGCAGCTAAACGCTCAGCCACTATGCCACCGAGCCATCAAAACATTGCACCTCATCTCTCTTGTAGTTAGGACGGGTTTGAAACCTTTAATACTATAATAACCTATATTTACCAGATTTTTAGCTTTGCTTTCATTCTAATTTTACTACATTAATTTCTAACTGCCCAATTTCTGACGGCCCGATAGCCTACTTCGCAGCTGAGGGTTGCGGGTTCAAATCCCGCGAGTGGCAAATATATGTATGATGATAATGAATGTTCATAACCAAGTCATGTATATACATAGATAATTAAAAATATTATTTTTATTTAGTACGTATAATTATGTATAATGTGTAAGTATATGTATATATATCTAATCACTATCCAGTTACCAAGACATAACTAATCCTATTTTGGATCTGGGCAACGTGTGACTGTTTTTAAAAAAAATCTAAGTAGTTGAAACAAATAGTCACCGTAACCCAAATCAAAATCATCACGACGAAACAAACGTAACTCATAATCATTTAATTCGAAAATTTAATTAGATCCTAACTTAATACTATTTCACAATGGCGCAGTATAAGTTAATAACCCAATTAAAACCTCCTTCGACTTCTGTCTCGAGTCGTGTTTGAAATTCGAATAAATCTCGACTCGAATTCGACCATCGGAAATAGTACTTCGTCAGTCCATAAATCCTAGTAATTTAAACAATCTCAAACGTAAAATGTGAATTAAAAAAACATTATCTTTTTAATAAACTTTCGTTTAACATTATATACATAAGTTAAAGGAAAGTTTACACAACATTATTATTATTTTCGTACATTATATGCATTTTTAAATAAATGTCAACTAGGAATTAATTATTACTATTAAGAGATTTTGTTTTTACGTATCAGAAATGTTTCGGTGAGCGTAGTTTTATTTTTATTTTATTGAAATACATTGTAGGTAATCGATTCAAAGCGTTAGCGCGAGAAACATCTGGTTGATATAATTAATGTAAATTTATGGAAGTCGCCGGATTTCTAACGCATCATTTCTCAAGACCACCATCTAGACTTGTTGCTGAATGTATTAGCTCCATGTTTTACTCATGAGGGATATTAATTTATATTTGATTTAGTTTTAAGAACTTTTATGTTGTCTTCGTTTTTGTTTGTGTTGTGTTTTTATCATTAATCCGATTATATTAAAACAAATTTTTTAAATAAGACCTCAAGAACATTTTACTTTCCTAACGGGCTTAAATATTTTTAAGTAATTGACAATTAATTGTAACGAATGGTATTTTTAATAAATGATTGGCTTTGGGGCTTCTACAGACTAAGCCTGATCTTATAGATTCATTGCCCCTTGAACTCGTCAAGTATATCAATCGTATGAACATTACTACTAAATAATAATTAATACTAAGTCTAAATATCCATTTACTTTTATATTATATTATAACTATACTTAGTTCGTCCGACCTCAGGTTTAGGATCAGTAATAGTAATTAAACGCGTAAAGTAAAATATAAAAAATCTATATATAATAGTTTCATTTCAATGTGTAGTGTTCGCGTAAATACAGGAAATTGAATATAAGCCGTATTAACTCTTTTCGTCAGTTCGTACAGGTATTTAGGTTGCGACTCACATCGAAACTTTGACGAAATGTGTATAAATATTTGCGCTACAAGTTATCACTTTGTGTTTTGAACTACTTAATACTTGTTATTTTTTCCATATTTTGAAATATTTCGTCGATTTCGCCGTGGGAACGGTGGCAACTTCCATTTGTCGGTACGAAATGTAAATGAGGTAAACTAGTTTCAATGTTTAATGGGTGAAATCTTCGATTCATAGTTAGTTACAGCGCGAAGTTTAGAATGTCCTAGAATAAATATATATAATTCGTTAATTAACGCCATATTCCAATCTCTTTAACATAATTGCAAATTCTTCTTATTAGTTTGATTAATTAACTTAGTACTGCTTGTTAATTAATTAAAGTGATAATTGAGCTTAAAAGGTAGCTATTTTTAATTTTAATAGGGAGACAAAAACTGAGTAGTTTGTATCAATCTTACCATTTAGCTACATTTAGACACTAAATGCTGGAGAGACAAATTTTCCTCAAATATATATCGCAGATTTTGTTGGTGCTTTCTAGGAAAGGCTTATGTTCAGCTATATACTTAAAAGTGCAGGTAATTAAAGTAATGATGATTTACTATCATATGACTCTATACTTAATCTATGTTTAAATGATCAAAAATAATCTGCTGCCTGAGATATTACCAAAAATGCACTTTAATATTACCAACATTATCCGTTAAGTAGGCCCAGAACTTCAGTTATCTACCGATACCCCAAAAGCTTTATTGCTTATTAATAATCAGAATTAAAATTTTAAGAGGAATCATAAACTTTAGTACCAATTCAAACCAGTTGCAATGTCTTAACGGATCTGACACAACGATACACATTGTTGGATAAATTACACGCTTATCGATAAATTGGAAGTCAATAAAACTTCTGATATATTTTTATTGATAAACACTTACACGAGACATTCACTTAAAATATACACGGATAATTCTTATATTTTTTAACCTTTTTAAATTGGAAATACGGTATTATTAATAAAATAAAAAGTTGGTATCCTTTACCGTTTGAAATAAAAATAGCCTCTTAGTTCTGTAATTATTAAGTAACTGCTGCTTTAGAACAGTGTCGTCCACAGAAATATTAGGCAAGCCGGTAATTGATTGTGAGCAATTTATTGTGTCGTCGGCAGGGGAATGATTCGATAGATTTATTGATGCGTTTGTATTGTGATTAGGCTTGTATTATACTGGTCTAAGAAACTTGTAGTTCATTCAAATATTAAAATGCTAAATGTTGACTAACATATGCACAGCAACGAACAACACAAAATATCGAAATCTAATTCGTTTTCTCTTTAATCTTTGGTTTCGTAGTTAGTTTATTTCGATGTTAAATTCGAGACGCTATTTTAATTAAAACAATGTCTTGATTTTTTCACAGTCTGTAATGAATCTTCTGCTAGACAGAGGCTACTTCCTATGAGGAGGTTTTTGCTTGGCAGGTGGAAGGGTGATCGCACTACCAGACACCTCGCTTCTTAGACTGCATCGACAAACTAAACATGCAATTGTAATTATGTTACATAACATAATTATTTTATGAAATTATTAGGCACATATAAACGTTCTAAAAGATATATTTAATTACCTATTGCATTTGTAGGAACAATCGTAATGACTGAGCTGCAGATAAATGAGAATTTACTAACTAATATTATCCATAAACACCCCTTTTACATACATGTGTACGTTATCCGTTGATGTTGAATCGGTACAAAAATCGTTGGTGGCACCTACTTAATCACATTGCTTGCGCACCTGCCCGCATTCATATTCATTAGTTCAATATCAGCCTGCAGTCATTATCAATGACTGTTTTCGCCAATTACAAAGATTACACCGAAATTAAATTGAAACAGTATTATTTACTGGGTTTTTTTTAGACCACGAAATGCCGTAGAAACCTGTCGATAATTTTACTGCAGACAGGTATTGTATATGTTTTTATTATACGTGTTGTACACGTGTATTTTCAGCTCTACATTTAAAATTAAATCATTATTGCAATATTCAATGATCTTGAAAAGAGTGTCTTGTTTTTATTTCTTATTCAAATGCCTCTCTTTATATACAGAATATCAATGTCGTACCAGGGATGTCATAAAAGATGTCTTGCAACCAGAACCTGCTGCTTAAATGGAGCAGACCGGGGTAGCCTTGTAGAATGCTGGTGTGAAGTAAAGGTACCATGTGCTTCTGCATTTCGTTCGCTAAGTAGTGTAACCGGAGGTCTACGCCCCCTCTCCAAATATTATTTAAGGCTGGCAACGCACCCCTCTGCTTTGCTCTCAGCTCCTCTGGTGTGGCAGATACACATGAGAGTCAGTAATAACTTATCATCAGCAGAGCCGCTTGGTCGTCTTCCCCCTTTCCTATAAAAAAAAAACCCTTAAGCTTAATACTATAATTTAATAGTACTGATTGTCGCGAAATTGTGATTATACTGTTCTTATACTAATTGTAGATGCGCGAACGATATATCCGGTGTATACCTTAAGTACCTAACCCTTCAAGGCATTGGTATCATCGATAAAGATAAGAGAAAGAAAGATAAGATTAGTGTAAGTAAAATCAAGCTTCCATGGAACTATAAACGAGCGTAATTAAATTAGAATCTTCTAACTTATCAACCTTACAAATGGGGACTTATCATCATAGATAACATTCCACTCCTTCAAATTTATCACAAGATGACTCTACTTCACGCCGGTATTCTCCAAGGCCGTGGTACTACCCCTGTTGAGCTGCTCATTCAGCAAAGGCCGCCGCATGGCACGGTTAAAAACCTTTTTGTTGATCATATAATAGATTAGCGCAAATTCGATAATTCAAGACTGGAATATTTTTATTAATTTAATTCAGACTGCAAAATGTGTACAATAAAGACTATGAAATACTTATTTGCATTTAGATGGCACGGCTTAATACATCGTGATCACACGAATGTCAAATATTTTTCTTTTAAACGTAGTAGAGCCAAGCGGCGGTTTTTGCTCCTGCTCGAATGGGCCGGCTCGACCGGGTTGGTACTACGGCCTCGCAGATACCGGCGTGAAGTAGAGGCATCTTGTGCTTCTGCGTTTCGTTCGGTGAGTGAGCTAACCGGAGGCCTACTCCCCCTCCCCATTCCCCTCTTTATCCTCCCTCCCATCTCCCAAATACCCTTAAAGGCCAGCAACGCACCTGCAGCACCTCTGGTGTTGCAGATGAACGTGGGCGATGGTAATCACTTACCATCGGGTGAACCGCTTGCTCGTTTGCCGCCTTTCCTATGAAAAAAATATGCGTAAACACTCATATGTACATTCGTAAGTATTGTGTGAATATGCCTTCGTTATTCTTTGTCTACTACTACATAGATGCGTAATCGCACTCATTTTATCGTTACAAACGTTTCAATTAAACCAAACAATAGGGGATCACATGCAAATATCTCCAATTAGAATTGTTGCGTAGGAGCGCCAAGGAAAAATGCAAAGAAGAGACGAATTCAATTTAAAATGAGATCCGTCTACGTTCCGCTTGGGCCCGCGTCGATCGAGACCGAATTGAAAAAGAGGAACAAAAAAATGGAGAGCGGAATAAATAAAAATAGAGATCCCGCTACAGCGCAAGTCGCCGTTGAAATGGAAATAAAACAGCAAAACGCTTTTTGTGGACGAAATAAATTAAAAAGTATGTCGCGATTTTGCGAGCAACAAAATGAATTCTAGTGGCGTACGGTTATGAACGTTATTTGGAGCCTTATGTTTTATATCCAAATGCTTATCATTTCAATATAAAATCGATTTATTTACAAGAAAGCAAAATATTCGTTGTAGTTTATATACATAAAGTGTGGCGGTAAAATGTTTCGAAATATATTCCTTTTACGTGTACAACACAAAAAAAATTATGAATTTAATTTGAGAAGTGTATAAAAATAATAAACTCTCGCGACCGTTTTACTCAATTCTCGGGTTGATCAGAGGTCTAGATATTTTAGTCCCTTCTTCCCAATTTTTTTAAAACTCACTAGTACTTGCCCTGAGATCGAATTCTCGTCTCCTGAGTCAGAGGCAGATCCCCTAACCACTCGGCTATCGCGGCTTTTTGTATTAAAATAGTTTAAACTAGCTTATACATTCGTGAAGGTGGCTTTCCTCAAGTTACGTTATTAAAGATTCAATGTCATGCCTTTTCCTTCTACATAATGTTACACAGAATTTGTGTTCATAATAAAGTTCATTCGTTTTGATAGGCACTCGGATGTGCATAAATTATTTATCTGTAGTGTCGCTTTCTTGTGAAACTTTAAAGCGGGATCATAGCTTTATGCGATTCGTAGAAGCGCGAACGAAACTTCGTAGTTAATGCACTAGAAAACAGTAGGCATTCATAACCATCGAGGGAAAGTTTTACCTAAATTATATTTGTGGGTCGTCACGCTTTTCTGGGGGTGCTGGGTGAGAGGCGGAGCAGGGGCCGATTAGAGGGGTCCTTTGTGAGCTCACCGTAGGTGGCGGTATTCATAGTAGCTTGATTGACATTTGCTTTAATTAAAAAGCGATTGTGATTGAGAAGAATCTTATTTTGAATGTGTCTTACATTTTCACAGAGATTCTAACCTTGTTCTGTGTGTGAAAATAAAAGTTGATTTAACCCTCATCACATATCACAATTCATCAGTCACTTTATTTGTTGTATGAAATTATATTAAAAATATTTAAGACTACATATGAATATCTATTCATCCATGCATATTATTTTCAGTAAGGTCTTTTGGGTAAATGCCACCTGTCTCTTGAATTATGATTTTAAAATAATACCTATAATTTCTATGACTGGTCTCAAAATAATTAATTAAATTTTGTGCAGAAAGCGCTCTAACAAACCTTGTGATATTAACTTTACTTGTATATAATTTCCATTTATGTTATTAATTTTTAACGACGAAGTAAATCCAAATGTAGGGTGATTTTTAATGCGATTTGGACTAGTAAACTACAGTCCTAATTTATTAATAACGCCGGAATTTCCCACACAAAATTATTATATTATTTCGAAAATATCTTATAGTTTTCCGGCCTCATAATGCCAAGGACTCGACTAAAAATACCGGTCCGTTGTAATCCGGTCGCCACTTAAGTTGTGGGGGCAATCGCTATACGCATTTCTAACATCTACGTAGTTTTCTGTTTAAAAGTAAAGTAACATATTCATTAATTTACTTTTAGTGTCTGTAACTGAAGCTTTTTTGTCAAAATGATTTGATTTAATCTTATTATCGAACTTTCACAATCCGAACCTGCTTCGGATTTAAGTGTTTGTGAAAATGAAAGTAAAGCCATGCTTTGTATTTTTGTTAAAGATCAGAAATATTATTTGGTGTTGTTTTATTTTATACACTGTATTTTATACACATATAACTTTTAATTCTGACTGTATACTTTTATTTTAATTCTTTATTTTATTTAATTCTTTGAGGTATATAAACTGACTATCATATCAAATAAATTAATTTTATTCTTCTCTGTCTGTTAAAATTAATGTAACTTGAAAATGCTAAGATTGTCAAACAGCTCTGGGCCTCTGATTAAGAGTAAGAGAGTAAGTATTCTATAATTTCATGAATCCTCATGTTCTAATGTAAAATGTTACGGATATTGCTTGCACTTATTAAGAACAGGCGTTATAACAGAAGTGAAACTCGCCGTAACATGTAGGTACGCAGGCATATATTTTCTTATAGCAATACCGGGGCTGCAATATTTGTACACCAGTAAAATAATTTTAAGTACAAGACTTTAACTACAAGACAAGTTTTAAATAGACAAGTGGTGAGTCCATCTGAGAATAAGTATTCACAGAGGTTTAAAGACTGTCAATGATCAAGAATCAAGATGTGCGTTTCAAAGGTATTTGATGTCGGTCGGATGCTTGTACAATTTAAGGACTTAGTGAACCCTGGCCAAGGTGTCTCTAGGCCCAATAGGTATAGTAAGAAAGTTTGCGAAGAATTTGTGAAGAGACGTGCGGGGGCAGGCGGCGCGGGTGTGAGGGGTGCGGGGCGGCGTCGCGGCGGCGGCGGCGGCAGTGCGCCGCGCGCGGCCGACGCGCCGCCCGCCCAGTCGCCGCCCGCCACCCGCCGCGATGCCGTCCGTCGCCCGCTCCGCGCGCCACGCACCGCACGCGCTCTGAACTCGCGCCTCACCACGCACGAAACTGAATAAGTTCGACAAATCCTCCTCCTACTTGGACCATTACATTGACGTGTGTCTCACTCAGTGATATTCTTGTAGCACTGTAGATATAACATTCACTTTCATTTTCCCTTAGTACAAAAGTTGTATTATATTAGAGAAATTAATATTTTTTAAAGTACAAAGTTTGTAATATAGAAAATCCGTAGCGTCTATAGGATACATACGAATAATACAGGGTCAGTTTGTATGTAAATTCAATGTGATTGTAGTTTAAGTCAATGTGGTCACTTCTATTCATACCGATATTTTACCTGGAGTGATATTAGGTAAGTTGTAATTGATATAGCGATATAAATATAACACTTAAATCCCATTACGTAAAAAAAAAACAAAACTAACAACAGCGTACATCATCTACGTAAAAAAAACATAACAAAACAAATCATTATTTTTTCGCAGGCAGCATTAAGTGCTGACTTATAAGCTACTTTCATTCGCTAACGCAAATATGCATATTTCCCCGCAAAAGACACGATAGGGTATGACTTAGCGCCATACTGCACACTAAATCAAGATAGGCGGCACAGAGAACAGAGCGACAAGACTTCTGCGCTCGCAATCCGCAAATTGTTTGTCCAGTGCCTAACAACTTAAATTTAGCACTTACGAATACCGATCGTAAATCGAATGTACATCGATTGTTTTGAATGCAGCACTGAAACTTAGCAGCCGACGAATACGCAAAACGTATACGCGCCGAAAGTTTGATAAATCGCTTTTATTTATAAAGGTTTGCGTTTGCGTTTACTTAACGTGTTGTGAGTCGATAAATTGATCAATCGACTTTAGTCTTCCTCTCAGTATAATGAAATCAAGGTCCGATTAACATAACACGTTCTTCAAGTATTTCGATAAAAACCGTGACAAGCGGAAGCAATGCTTTTTTTTATTTTGGTAATAAATATAATTATATATGTTAATAATGACTGCATAAAGCGGACATCACTTATTTTTTTCGGTACTTTATAATCTGTGTTCAAGTTCTCACACGCCTAATCTGCAGTTTAATGTTACACTAGAGCCTCTACAAGCTCATGGGAATATCGTGTCACAGAAAAAAAAATGGATACATATTTGTGTTATCTTGCATACAAATGTACAATAAGATTTGTCCATCCTTTCCTAAATTTGATGAATATATTTCTAGACGCATGCTTTTTGCCTAGACTTTTTATCTTGAATACAATTTATTTCACATCAATGTCTTATTATTTTATCATAATTTTAGGATCTTTTCATCAAAAAATAAGATAAAAAAACTACTTTTAAATGATAATAAGGCAAAAGAAGTAATCTTTGTTTCTAAGAGTACATGCTGTAACAGATAGACATATTTTTTTTAATAAAAAACCAAAGCGCTTATAACAAAAGAGACATAAATCAAAATCGACTATTTGTCCTGATAGCTACAAAAGAAATGAAACAAGTTTAGTTTTTTGAACGCATTACTGCGTGGGCCTAACGGAACATTGCATTACAAAGTTACGAAAGATCCAAAAACGGTAACAATGATGTGGGTACGTGAATGGGTTTGCGCAAGAGACCTTTATTTTTGTTTTTGTTCAAAAATTTTCTTGGACAACATTTATATACGCGTTAAGGCATTAGTCGCTATTGTTACGGGGTGGTCGGTGAAAGCTAGGGCTTATTGATTATTGTGTACGAATAAGTTTGAATGTATGAAGTGAAAATTGGACACAAATATCAAAAGATTTAAAGTAATTATCATATAAGTAATTGGTATCAAAATGTTAGGAATTAATATAGTATCAACTTCCTTTCCAAATACCAATTTTTCTTGTACGGTACACGTTACAAAAGGAGCTTGCCCACCATCGTGATAAGCTTAGGCAAATCTTCCAATAGCCACTACGCGGAAGCCTACTTAGGTAAAACTGGTAGATCGATCCAACAAAGCGTTTAAAATGGGAATTCCATCATAAGTATTATGGATTACATGCCTCTGATAGCTAGAAAAAAATATTAATTCAATATTATTTTGATACCATATTTTATATAGGTAAAGTTTTCACATCGTGCATCAATGCACTGCACTGTAAATACATTAACTAAGACGTCCATGTGGCTTGTTACATAGCGTACCTGATCGCTAAAGCCAGGGGTTGTGGGTTTGAATCCTTTCCGGCGATTCCAATAAATTTGTGTAACACAAGACCTATAGGTGTTCCGATCTGTTTGTGTTGTATTGCATCCCGTGTCTCTAAATCTTCATCTGGCCCTTTCCTCCGATCTTATCGCCTAGGCAATCGGAAACGGAAAGGTAAAGACGAGTGAGTGCTTCTGTGATTGCGCGTGCATTTGCGGCACTGTCTCTAGCGCAGCTAACAGCTGCCGATAGTATCCGTAAGTTGACACCGTCGAAACCGGCCAGGAGAATATGTTGCCGAGTGTAATTCTATAAATAGCTAATTAAAAAATAAGTCAAAGTAGAAATTTACTTTTTTTTAATAAATACCATCACTGTCCATAAATAATCCAGTCATTACCAAAATAAAACTACATGCAATAACATCAATTTACTTTTCCTTTTTACTAATTTCTGAAATAAGTAAGTTATTGACTTGATTAACCAATAAAATATAGTGAAAAAGTCAAAAATCAGCTTTACTTCTTTATGTTGAATAAATGAATCAATAATTACAATCAAATGGTCGAATATAAAATGTAAATCACATTCATGTATACTTTAGATAGCTGTTTAAATTCATGCATGTTCGTAAGTGACGAGATCCGTGACCCGGTTAGCGGCATCTAATTTTTATTTTCCAGTTCAATTTCCTCTGCGATCGTGTCTAAATTTCATAAATTTTTAACGGTTTCCATTCTAGGATATCCTTTCGAAATATCAACGAATTCGCACGCTGTTACAAAATTATTCAGAACGATTCTCTGCACTGTGATTACCTAAACTGTGACGGAGGTATTTAAAAGATCAGCACGAATGATTTTTGTTAGCTACCAATGATAATGAAAATCGTTTATTTCTATGAAACCCTATAAAAAGCAGGGGAATGATCATAACAACAATGCTAGTGCCATTTGTGCTTGAGCGTGATATAAATCATTCTCGAAACGAGTAATTAAAATACTGGTGTACGCCAGAATCAGGCATTTCGAATTTACGCGGCTGGTAGTGAGGGAGCGAAAACATGAAAGTGATACTGCGAGCATGAACCACACGAATATGGAAATAGTGGAAAAATGCAATTGAAAAAAAAATTTAAGCTTTGGCAACGCTACCAACGGCTTTTGCACGCGAATTTCTACGGTGTTTAGATTGGAATCGTATTTACAAATTGTTCAATTTTAAGGCTGTAAGCACGAAGTCCTAAGGTTTACTCTTACTAATTTGAAAAAAGAAAATCACTGACTGTATTGTAAAATTGTATGTACATTATGATTTAATAGACTAATTTATCATTTATTTAATAATAAAGGGTAAATTAGTCTTATTTATCCTTGATTATTAATAAAGGATAGTTTTAATTTATAGATACATCACGTCACATTAACCAGTTTATGAGTATTAAAACCTAAAAATTGTAATATTTATCTCTTTAATTACTATTGTAATTGTTTATACTTGTTAGTTTCGACAAAAGTGTTTCAGAAAAATATATTAAATAAAGATTTTATAACTTCAAAGTATACCTTAAATACTTGATTTTTTTTAATTGACGACCTTGGTACTGTAGGTACCAGTACCAATAGGATGATTTAAATAAGCATATCCATAGCGTAAAGTTTAATATCGAAACGGCTCCAAGGTTGACGACCTCATCTGACGAGTGCATTCCTCTCTCACCTTAGACAAAGACCAAGTAATATAACAAAATTTTAATAATGTACATAGAGGTGTATTTTTCACGCATTTTGATTGGTAGAGAATGCAGTCCGCCTGTTGTAATCATTTGGTTTAAGATGTAAACAAAGAAATATAAATAACTATATAGACATTCATTTTATGTTTTATCTATTTGGTAATTGTTCTTTTACCGACTGATCCAACTATCCGACTATCCTGAACCCACTACTGGCTGACTATTGATGGAAAGCTACATCACTAGTGTGAGCGTATCGGTGTGGTAATGCATACTAGCTTTTGCTGGCATTTTCAGAAAAGGCTATGTTACATTGTTAATTCCTAAAGGTGTGGTAGGCGAATATTTCCAATTTCAAAGTCTTCTCAAAATATAGAAAGGCCTGTGGCCAGATGTGAAAAATCTATTTTCACATCTGGCCTGATCTGACATATTCACGATCTCTCTCTATCTCCCAGAGAGGGGAAATGGTTGCCGAATCTTGTTTGGCTGTGCAGAGTCGTGCCGAACTGTAATCTCTCCCTACCACTATGGGTTACAGACGAGAGTTTACGTGTGACAATTTATAACATTTTGAAGCCTAATCCGTAAAAATTTATTTTGCAAAACGAGCTAAAAGAAATACATTGAACGGAAATCAGACCAAGCTGATTAAAATCACACCAGGGGCCTTATCCGTTATGCCACAAAAAAATTCACGGAAAGTTCCGTGTGTGATATCATTACACGATAAAATAATACCGTGTTATTTTTTACATCTAAGACTTGGTTGGGTTTATTGCTAATGATGTCTTGAATAAACGAAAGCATGTTATTTAATAACACATTACGTGTCTATGGAGGACTGATGTCTCTCGAAATATTTGTGATTTTTTTTGTGACATAGCTGCTAAGGCTCCAGGCCAAAAACAACCCGAAATATTTAACTATGGTCCTTCACAAAATCGTAAATCAAACACTACGACACCATAATTTCAATATGCCAATTAAGCTTAATATAACGACTGCGTAAACGTTCAGTGGTTGTAGTTCGATAAGTGCGCCGTAAAGTAGAATTTAATGACCCTGCTTACAGTGGGGAATCCCTCTGCCTGTGATCTCAACTAGCATCAAATTTTGAATGCGTTGTTAACAATTAAACACTTGCGCAGACTCGCTTTTAAACATTCTAGTTAGTAATAATTATATTTTATCTACTAGATATTTATCCTTTCGCTGTGCATTTTAGAATAAAGTTTAGAAAAAAACTTTTTCTATGCGTGTTAATTTTTTATAAAAGTTCTAAAGCAAGTTTCAAATAAAACTAAATAAATAAGTTTTCACGGCCGTATGGGTATACGTAGTAGTAGTGGGTACTACTGGGGTGGTAAGAGGTCTAGACATTTTCAGACCTTTTAACCCACTTTTCACAAGAGCTTATTTGGAACAACGTGACAGATGGTGAACCTGTCGCTGTCTTAATGTCCAAGCCAGCGATACAAATCGTACATAAGTTACGAAAAAGGTCATTGGTATAAACCCTCCGCATAGGGATCGAACTCGAGTTCCCGGATTCGGAGGCAGATCCCACAAACACATGACTAGCGTGGCCTAGAGGCCAAAAATGTTTTACTCAAGGACAAATACATTTTGAATCGTTCAATAAACATCTGGCGTACTAGTTGCCGATAAACATCTTTTCACGATGAATCCATTAAGTGCAAAGTCAAACTAAAAGTTTTTTTCATTACATAACAACTCAAGCTCCATTAAAAAGAAGTACGTGTAAAGGGAGGTTAAGTGAGGGGCAAAGTTTATTTATATTTATTGGACCCAATTAAGAAAGCTTTGTCCGTATCTTGTGCATCTTTCCCGTTGTGTGTAGACAGGACGTTGCACATCGCGTGACTAGGAACACAGAAATTCTTGTAGCTCACGTACCTACTACACTACACACTACTTTAAATTGTGACTTCCCTAACTAACTTATCCACTTTTCTAGTAATGAAGAGGTTAATAATAAATATCGATGCAATTATATTGTAGTTTAGCCACTTTTTACTTTATTCATTAACAATATTAAAATTTATTTACGAAACTAAGGACGGATTTAATGCCTATAGATAATATCTATAGACATTAAATCTGCCAGTGAACCCCTTATTATTAGTAGAATTATATAATTTATCGCACATTAATAATACTATTACATTAACATTTGACTATTTTTACATTTTTTAGTAAAAATATCGGGTTTACCTATGATTTACATTGACATTTACATTTACGTGTTTTTTAATAATTTGATATGTATTATTTTATTATTCCCCTTTATTATTGTAGTTTTGTTTGGTGAAGATTTTTACCTTAATTCTCACATAAGTCAAAAGATTGTCAAAGACGGGCCTTCAAGGCGATGTCTGAAGCTTTTTATTTATTATAACCACTTTTAATTATTTTCTAGCCCGAAGCGCCTATTTCTTGCATGGTCAATTATATTAAAAGTTCTATGGCCATTATGGAGCAAAGGGCAAGTCTATTTATTATACTATGATGTCATATTTTAAAGTTAACTAAGTTGTCAGAAACATTCCGGATCAATTACATTTTACTTTTGGTTTTGCGGCCAGGAAACACAAAAAAAAAAAAATTTTTTTGTGCTAGTCCGGGTAACAATACTTCTAAATAATGTTCCAGTAAGTAGATTTACCAATAAGTAAATATAAATTTATTTCATATTAGTCAACGTTGTAATTCAGATCCTTAACCTAACTCAAACATTTTAGAAACTTAGCAATACTCGCTAAGGCTTACATTTTAGGATTAAAATTAAATTATTGCTATTAGGTACATATTTGTCTAGACAGTAAAAATAACGGTAAATTAGAGCTTTTAGTTATTATGTTAATTAAGATGGTAGTCTTTTATTTTGAAAAAGCCACCCAGCTTTAAGTAAACATGTTTAAAGTTGGAAAAGTATCAACAAAAATAAAACGGATTTCCCTAATTTAAAAAGTCTGGCAAAGTTATCTCGCGGGTGAAGAACGTTTACTCCCGATCCCGCCTGCTTGCTATGCAGGGCGGCACCACTCGCCCTGATTTTTGCTCGATGTCGACACTGAGCTCGAAATGTATTAGTGGATTTAACAGCTACGGAATAAGACCCCCTGAACTAACAGTTTGTGACATGAATACCTTATATGAACACTACTCCATTCCACCCTTATTATCGATATTGGATCTCTATAATATGTTCTTTCGATAACAGCAATCGTAAATGTTAACTACAATAGAACTCGATTTGAAAGCTATCAGGATATTGCTTTCGAATATCACCACCATTTTATGCTCAATAGTAAATTGCATTTACATGTAAGTACACCAACTTACAAGTGCACTTTAGCATATAGAACAGTAACAGGTAGCTTAATGGGCGTTCTTTCCACTTATCTTGTGAAATTATCGACGTAGTTATTAAATATTAACTTACTGTATTAATAATTTAATTAGTCTACAACCACAATCTTCTATGCATCTCTATACGCTCAATAAGCACTTACGTGACTTCATTAAAGTTGATGTAATTACAATTGTGCCTGAACTATTAGGTAATTTGCTTAATTAAAACTCAAGCTTATCCTATAGGCAAAGTAATGAAATAAAAATAATCCATCAATAATGGTCTATGTCCGCTGTATACATACGCTGTATCTGAGTTTGAATATCTATTAATACAATCTAGATAATTGGACATATTTTCATTACACATTTTAATTGTTCTAAGCTATACTAGGTATACTTCTGCTGCGATGTGGTGTGTTTAAAAAAAACATAGCAAACCCAAAATCATAAACCAATCGTAGGTTTGGTATATAACTCGTTATGATTGGATTAACGTTTTTGAGTGGAAGAAAACTTAAAAATGATAGACATCCTGATACATTTTGTGCCTGTAGCTAAACTTAAGTGAGCAAGAGGTGAGGCTTTTTACGAAACAAAGTAAGGGACCTCATAATCAGGTGCAAATTTATTTCGTTCAATTGCCAACGGGCGTGTTGCCGTGGTTAGTTTGGGATTCAATGCTAATTGACGCAAAAGAATCGCTGAAGTAAATCGTTGAGAACGCCCGCTCTCGGATTGTGGCGAGCCCATTCGATGCCGCATTGCGATAGTGAACCTTCACCTATAACATATTTTTAAAATTATACTTTAAGGTTACATTATCAAGAAGATGTTATAAATTCTTGTACTTGTATTATTTCGGAATTTGATTCTCTGAATAACGAAACTGTGCCTCTCCGGTCAGTATACTTTCTTAATGAGTCGACTGTACTTAATTCACACACCAGTGGTCGTTAATATTAGTGTGACATATATACATTAGAGGCTTGTGTGTACTCACATATATATCGATACTGCATCTGAATCTTCTTCTAATCTTATCGCGTAAAGGTTGTATACTTATTTACCGGAATTGAATCGTACAGGACGGTGATGATGAGTGCGAGATTTTAGTGCTTAAAATAGTAGCACAAATTTTGTATATATGCTACTCTTTAAAGCACTATAATTCCACGTAGATGACACGACACTTTGCTGTTCATTGGAAGGTACTTCTGGGGGCGATATATCTGCTTAGTTACATAGTTAATGTACCATGCCGTCGATATAAGCGCAATTTTTGTGTTTAAATGTTATTTCTGATATTTATGATAAATTATGTCTAGTACTTGATATTCTATGATCCCTGAACTGAACTGAACACTATGTGCACATAGTGTCAACAAATAGAAATCTCTAATACTATATGTTTATATATTTGCTAAAATATTTATCTTGGACGCAGTTACTTAATGAATATAATTTGTCCACGCCGCACAGGGCGGCATCGCTTTCAAGTTGAATCAACGTCCATGCACTATTTACTCACTCACAGCATTAATCAGAGACCTAAGCTTTCATCCAAACTACGCATATGCTCATCTTAGATTTCTTTGGCATTTTATCATCATTATAGTTTCGAAGAAATCAAAAAGAAGTAATTTATTATTTTATCTTTCTTCGAGGTGATTAATGAAACAACTTTTTACTTTTTAGTATAGATATAGTAAATGCACCGTAATTTTTTGTTGCAAATTAGTGTATAGGTTTCCCCTCATTTAACTGTGTAGATCGAAAAGAGATAATAAAATTAAATTGACTTCGAAAAAATACAAGGGATGTTTGCAATTACTACTATAATTTGCAATCAAAGTGACAGATAAGCACAAAGGAATAATTTTGAGTTCTGTAAATTGTTGTGTAAATTTTCAGGATAAAATTTTAGTTCAATAAATTTTAGTTGTTTAACTTTGCTTTCCTACCTATAACACTATATTTTTATTACAATTTTAATATTTATAATTTTACCACATAAAATTGCCTTGTACGTTTTAAATTAAACAACTGCCAATTCACTTTAACGCTTACTTTTGTTTAACATTAATTATTAATATGACAAAAACCAGTAGCGAACGGTGTCGCTTCCCTCGGTGGGCTAATGTGATGTTATCTAAGGAAGGGCGAAGGGCCCGCGTCGGCGCTCTTTGCCACTTAAAGAAAGGCTATTTATATCAACTGGGGGTTACTTGGACGACAGATTGGACGGACAAAGCGTCCGTTAACTATTACGATTTTTAATCGATTTTGTAGTCGAAGAATCAGGAAATGCAGTCACGGGTTCACTACGGAATTAAATTGATTTAAGCCTTCATTTGGAAAACATTTTATGGTTATCGTTAAATTATTCACAATTACATTGTAATAGAATTAAAACATTAGAAATAAAATAATATAATAAAAGTAAAATATTACATTTTTCTTCTGTGGCTGTATTCAAATATCTAAGGTCAATGTAGGACTAAGATTACGAATATTTAGTTAACTAATACCGAATGTTTTTAATTACACTTTTGAAAATACAATTACGCATCAAGCACACATAAACACATTCATAAAATGTTTGACCACTAACGCCCATTCATAAAGGCCACATGTCTCATTCCCATTAAGCGGCACGATTCTAAATATGTATGTTTTAGCCACTTAATTCTTTATCAAGAGCATTAGCCTAAATTTTAATGATACACTTACCTAATTGAGTTGGGAATACTGTGAGCCATTGATCAAATATATTTTGAATTAAAATATCTTCAACATATTTTAACCCATATTAGACTTCAAAAATGACTAACATTGTTTTCTTTTTTTTTCAGGTATTTTCCATCCAGTAACCATTTTACGCAATAAGTATAATTTCAGATATGTACATTGGTTTTAATGTAAACAAGCTAATTTTTCATTTACGAATAAGCGAAAACAAATATTTTTTATATGAAGACCGTATAGTACAAAACATCGGCGAAAATTTATTTGTGCAATGCGCTACTCATAGAATCTTTTTAGATACAAACTGCACAGGAAAAAGCGTTGAACTTTTACACAAAAGCTCTCAGGTAAGTATACCATGTAATAGGTAGTGCCGTTTATAGAATAGGATAGTCTTATCCCACGTGTGAAATAGAGATAAGCGTTTTCAATGGGTGCGAATAGAACAGATGTATGCATGTCGGTTGCGTCGCTGCAAAGCTTAGAGCTCAGCTGTCTGCCCCGAGCGGTGATGTTTGAAACACGGGACAGGCGGAGCTTAGCTACAAATCACTCAATGTCACATTTTGACAACTAAGATATTAGGTATTTTTTCTATAACCCCAACACTTCGTATGATCAAGCAAATCGTTTAGGTATTTTATCATTTACAAATGATTCCTTATTATTTACTATTGTGATATAAAACTCAACAAGATATTTAATACAACATCTTACTGTTTTATAAAGATAAAGTATGTAGTACAATAGCTTATAAAAATAATAGTCTGTGACTGTTGTAGCTGCTCTGTGACTGGCCATTAAGAATTCTCACGGCTCATCACAACCGCCATAAAGTTTACGATGCCCGCGTTAACATTGTGTCTCGTCTTTTTTAAAAGTCGAATCCGACGGATCAAAGCATAGACAGTGGAATTAAACAAAACATTCGTTTACCAATTCAAGTCGATCTTTCACTTTGATGATAATATCTGGAAACGGTTTGTAATAGTTTATTCGATGGAGGTCATATAATAATGGCCAGTCACGGTTAAAGGAAATGCCCTCGAATTGACCAAATGAGGCCATAAAAGTCCCACTGAGTGATGTCTTTATGTAGCTCGTGTTGGGCTAATCATATTTTTAGTGGCTTCATAAATAATCGAAAAAATAAAACGAGCCAACCATGAAGAATAAATTGGAGGATGACCGCAGTATTATGAACAAGGTATTTTATAGAGAAAATAAAAATTTATGTAGAATCGTCAGTCCGGTTTTTTCACTACCAATTAGTCTTCTTGTCCGGAATTACGCAAAATGTCCAAACAGCTTCTTGCTTTGTCCGGAAATACAATAAACTTGTTTTGTTTGCATAATTAATATTAGCCTGAAATCCCAAACGTTCGACCGCTTGATCCCGCTCATGCCGTTATACTCGTAAACACAGCGGGTAATGCAAGAACTAGCCACGATATATCTACATCTCTACGTTCCTTATTTCAATAGCATAAAGTCTTATTTACTCCATATTTTATTTAAAGTGGAGTTGTCAAAAATCATTTTTGTTCCACTCAAATTTATTCACTGTACTTCTCCCAATAGATAAAACAATGCCCATAATGAATGGCATTATAAATGTAATTACATTCTGTACATTCTCATTTTGTCTAGCCGACTACAATATATAATTTATGACGCTTAAAAATCTTAGACATTCTTCTTTTTCTGTCATTGTTTCATTGTTAATGAAGAAGCATAGTAATCACCTAACCATGAAATTGCCAAATTCTAAGAACAAGAATGACTTATTGTTGACAGCGTTTTTGGATTCTGTAATCCAGATGGTGGTTAGCGTAACGGATAGCTGAACTATGATTCCTCGGTTAACCAAAACCAATATAGTTGTGCAAAACACAAATAAATAGTTTTTAGTTTTGTTGTGTTGTGTTGTGTCCCCGTGACTCTGACCCTGCATCTGACCCTTTCTCACATAAGCAAAGACAAGAAAGTGCCTGCGTACCAGCGACACCATAATACCTCCTGCATGGTTTCTAGACACCGAAATGAAGCGGCCAAGTGGACGCGACCTTTGTATATTAGGTACATAAAGGTGATAGTTACATTTTTATGTTAAAAACCTTCTACGTGTGCTATAATTTATTTTAAAATTAATTAACTACTTAACCAAGCATTTAGTCAAATTAATATATTATGTATTTAAAATATGCTTTTCATAAAGGTTGCCTGTTTCATCCCCATGAACACGACTACTATAAACCGTATTGCGTTTCTTGCTGCAGATTTAATTATATCTTTCGCACTTTACTTACCTTACCTTACACTGAGATGAGATACAGATTTGATGGAGGTTTTCTAATATAGTCGCCCCCCGGTGAGCTAAGGCAGCGTGATGGATGGTCACTTTATTGAAAACCAATACCAACGTAACTTTATTCCGTACCGCATAGTGTGTGGTCACGCAAACTTTAATAAGATTGTTGTAGTAGTCTTAACTTAATTATATACCGCTGTACAAACTTAGTTATACGAACTGGAGGTCGATGAAAGTTGTAACTAAATTCAAAATAGCTATCTCAGTATTATTATAATTTAACTTACAATACCTATAAAAGGTTGTTAGCACCAGTATCTACTTGTGGACGCTATTTTTGTGTACGATAATAGTTTTAGTTTTAACATATTAAGTGGGTGGAATAAAAGTACGGTAATTTAACTTAACACTTTAAATGTTTTATTGCTTGTTTAATTATTTTCAACATACTCTGATAGTTTATTAATCCGATGTTGGTTTTTAGCAAAATGGCTAGGTTATAATAAACTTTAAACTAAACGTATAATTATATCGACATATATAAGTCGCTAAGATGTTAAAATAAACAATTAATGTACTTAACGCAATTACAAGACAAAAATATTGTGCAGACTTGTGATATTACTTAAACGCAAACAGTTTAAATTAGTGAAACAAAAACATGAGAAGGGCGGTGTAATTGAGCCGATAAGTATACTTGGAGCACGTTTACGTTTTAGCGCGGAGTTTTAGTTTGCGGTTAGGTCACGAATGCGTTACACTTCTTAGCTGCGGGCTATTTAGTTTAGTCTCGCTAGGTTAGTTTTATAATATCCCACAGTTAGAGACGCGGTTGGTAACTAGTATAAGTTTTCGTTTTAACATTTCTCCCTTCTTATCTTTTTCTGTAGACAAAAAGTAGTATAAATGATTATGAATTAAACTTTTACTATTAGCCGGAACAGAAATCCGTAAAACTTGAGTCTTAAATTTCTTTAATTCGGACCTTACTTAAATTTTATATCTATCAGACAAGTATCAGTAGTATAATAGTAGTATCAGTCTGTTAATTTTTACTAAGAATATAGAAAAGTAGTAAGGGTACGATGTAGTTCGAAGTGACGGATGTTATACGTAATAGTTATATATTGCTTATATCGTTTAGGTAATATCATAGGAGAATAGAAATAAATGCAAAAATATCGCTTTATAAAATTATTATGGGTACGTGCATGACGAAAATATTCCTCAGTACATGGTTTATTTAACGTGCCTTTGATTGTCCCTAGAGCCGCGAATTATATTTAGTTCACAGTTGTGCTTCGGTACGCCATATGCTGTTTAAGTCTGTAAAGTATCGTTTTTACACACACATCTATACGTACATATTATTCCGGATTGATCCTGTTTCTAATTCTTCACAAATACACGAAAAACAGTAGATACTTTTCGTTTATGTACATATCAAGCTAGTCGATAATCGAGTACAATCGACGTTACGGAGAGGCCGGCCCGAATGTTCTTATAAAAACAAAAGAGATTACTCATCCCGCCGCTCGAACTCTATCTGAGAATTCCTCGAAGCGCACCACCGCACCCGACTTTGTAACGTTAGCAAAATAACATCACCAAACGTACAAACAAATATACATAAAAATAAACGATCACTCACTTTTTACACATAACTTATAAGAGCCAACGTTCCTTTATCGCACTGATAAAACATAACTTATCAAGGCTATAAATGTAAATTTAAAGACGTTAATGGTAAATATGCGACTGTAACGATTATAAAAGGTAACTGTTATTTCGTTCGGACGTCAAAAAGTAAATAAAAACATATTATGTGCCTGTCTGTACTCACCCTAGTCTGCAAGACGAGAGGCAAGACGGAGTACAGAGAAAGTTTGAGTGACGTGCCCCCTCTACCATCTCCCCCTTCGAGGATTTATGGCGCCATATTGGATTGGGACAAGATGACACGATGCCCGGATAATTTGGGCAGCGGTATCACGTGACTGCCACCCGAACTGAAACGGCACTTTAATTATGATATTCTCGAAGTGTATTTTGGTTTATATTTTAAACAAATAATTGGTCAGATACATAACTCTCTATTATTTATTGTTAATTTGTATGCTTTTCGATCATTTACTCTTCATAATTTAACGAAATTCAATATAGTGGATGAAGTTATTAATAAAAAAAAATTAGATTCTTTTTAGAATACTATTAATTAATTAAGCTTTATCTTTTACAGATGAATAACTATATATATTTGCTTATAAAATAGAAAACGTTTAATATCTATCATTTAACATGCGTACTACATTAGCTATTGTTCCTTAACAAAAAAGAGTAATTCAGGGCAATTTATATGCGGTTCCTCATTAAAGTCGCGAGTGAGAGCACTAACATATTCATAAACTTTTTACTTAAGCCGCAAATGAAAGATGTTATAAACAAATCTAATTCATTGGCGCGGCGATAAATAACGGGCGGGTGCAGGCACTACTAGCCGGTGTCTTGACACGCATGCGCAGGACTCGCGTGCTGAAGCACGGCGACGGCGCAGACCGTTTAGTATTAAATAAAAGTATTTGCTTAAATTTAACATTATTTACACAATTTGGATATTAAATATTGACAGTTTTAACTGTATACTATGTAAAACGAAATAAACCACCTTTGTCTCTAAAGGTTAAACTCACCTGCACGCAGTGCACCCTGTTCACTTACGGACGAGGCTCTTGCTACCCGCTAACGACAGATCAGACGATATCATCATCATCAGGTCGCTGCCAAACATAGGGCTTCCCAAGCAAGGGCCAGCGTAGACATATATGTGGGGCAAGGGTTTTGCCCATACTCACCATGCAGCTGTGTATTCGTGAAATTGGGTTGAGTTTTCTGTCATTAGCCTCAAGGTGCACCACACCTGCACGTAGGTGTGCATTTGGGGAAAAAGTAGATATATTCTCCCTTCGGTGATGCAAATATGCCGAGCCCAAATTCCACAGACTAGTGACTAGAAGCTGCATTCTTATTGCAAGAATGCTGGCACTGTGTCCACCAAGCTGCATGCTGTGTGTGGTGCGTATGGGCAAATCTTCCATGAATGGCATGTACACTTTTGTTGGCGCTGTTATGAAAAGGCCTATGTCCAGCATAAGACTTAAATAGGCTGATGATGAATAAATTTATAACTGACGGAATTTTATTTTTAGCAGTAACCATCACTTAAACACTATTACAAATGAGTTTAATTTAATTGCAGGCAGATGTTTTCCGGCCAAAAGCACTCGCGATATTGTCATCGCGGAGAATTATCTAAATAAATAATTATAACACCACTAATACACAGATTCGTGACGCTAAGTTCGCTGACACAATAATCTTTTGAAAGCAAAGCCATCACCAAACTCCTAGTTACCGAACGCTCGAGGGTGCGAATCCAGCAAAAACAGAAATCTCGTTAAGATGACAATTTATGGGTTGTTTTTGCTAAATGAAAATAGTCGCGTGCCGTGAACTGAGGAGGCCTTTTTTGATTTTCTTAATGGAATCTCTCCGCTTGGGATTTGTGTCGAGTGATGTTCTTAAGCGCTTTCGCTTACTTATATTATGCTTTAGACTTTAGTGAGTTTTTCTACCACTTTTGCCAGCAGATCTTGCATTAAAAGTTTTTATTTAAGCTCTGTTACAGAATTAATTTCGTATATACCTAATGATTACTTGTATTTTATCGCGTTAATTTTTTTTTTGCACTTTTCGAGTGTTGTTTAATAAAAATATATAAAAATTTTATTAATCAAGGTCACAGATAATAATAATTGTTAGTTATAAGTCGTAATTTCTGCATCACGCTGAAAATAGTCCACTGCTGGAATTAGGCATCTCTTATTGGAAAATTACCCTGACGCCACGCCACGCCTGGCGAGTTGGCGATCAAATACCAAACGACTGGCCTTAGAAGCTGTTGTCCGTCATTGCTCTCTGTATTTTTGGTCAAGTATAATTTTAATGTATAAATTATAATTTAATATAATATTCTTATAATAATAAATTATAATTATAATAATTATAATTAAGTATAATTTAATGCAATTGTATTCTATTGTAGTAAATACCGTTCCAATATTTAGGTTTATGACAATGAAATTAAAAACCTGACACCAAATAATTACCTGTCATTTTCATTAGACCCCAGGAAAATAAAAACTTGATAAGTCCGACAAACTTTCTTTGTGTTATAGCAACCGACCGGAAGCGTTTCACGATTTATGACAAAGCAAATTTTTGTTTCCGTTTCTCTTCGCTCATTGTTTTTTATTATTATTTTCACCACAATTCCTCGCAGCTTTTTAAGTTGAAAAAAGTCGCTCTGAAAAGTCGTTTTCGCTTTGCGGAAATGGAAAATGAAGGAAAAATAAAAAACTGCAGTGTTACCGTCGCATATGTGCTGTGAACGCGGTATTTTTTTATAATGGAATTGCTTGGCTTTATCTTACTCTATAGAAACTTTATACAAAATCAAACTGATCAAAAATTATTTAGATACTATTCAAAATTAATTCATTATTAATTATTTCTATTTTAAAAAATGTGATCTAATTGATAATCAGTAGTGTAATTAATTTCAACTTATGTAATATTTTCAATAGACAAATATAAGTATATTTTTGTTTTCTTATAATTTATTTCTCTATTACCAAGCAAAGGCTATGTTTTATTTCAAAAAAATGTACATCGGTAGTATAGATCTACACGCACGAAGTCAGGGCAGGACATGTGAGCAGTAAAACGTACCACGTTTCGATAAATTGGGAGGTCATTGGTTCTTTTCGCGATCATCACCACATTAATATTGTTTAGACAAAGCGATAACGATTTTTATACCCGCGTGGTTCTGTGTTTAGCGTCGTAATTCGTAAGTTGAACTAAGCCTTGCTTTAAACTTCTAGAGGAGTAAGTCGTTCAAGTGATGGTAAGTGTCACGCCTGCCTATAACATTGCAGTGGCATCTTGTAACTTTGAATTGTAAAGTATTTTGTAACTCTTATACAAGGCGCGTACCCTGATAATGTGTCATATGCAACTACTTTAGTGTTCTTAATAGCAAAACACTGTAATGCTTGCTTGCAAAATCACCGTCATTGCTGTGGTTTTTACCTAGATGGACTCTATGCGGTGGTGTAAAATTTCTGCATAGGCATCCCACCACCTAGACCAATAGTTACATAGACTCAATCTTATACTAGTAACTAATCATTGATTTTCATATCTGACTTTATTGTTAACTCTGTCTAAAACAATGCACCCGTATCTTATGTGATGTAAGTGCTACATTAGGTACAGAAAGTTCAAGGCAGTCAGTGAATTGTCTTATGTGTTTGCGATAAAATTTGCAGTATTGTACTCGTAGATGGAGACATGAACATTTTTACGTCGAACCTAAATATGAACCTTTTACACAAAATACTAAAAATTAAAGTAATATCAAATAACAAAAAACATATCAACAAATAGTCTGTGTTTTGAATAATTAAGTTGCGAATAAATTAAAATAATAATATGTTACGAATAGTAGTAAATTATATTTTAGTGACATAAATGCCTTTTAAGCCTCGAATATAATTTATTTAAATTTCATGTGGATTGGTATTAATTTAAACGCATTATTAATTAGAGAATAATTTGAACCTTGTCATTGAATCATGCAATAAATTACTTTCTGAGTAAGTCGCACAAATAAAATAGACACACAGGCATAGATAAATAGACATAATAATGCACACTTGGTGCATTATTATTTCTATTTAATTCGACTGCTGGTTCCCTATCCTAAGCCTTAATTATATTAGGCGTAAATACTATAGTTAAACGTTTGTTGTTTAGGCATTTACGCACGAGACGGAAAAGTAATTCTGTGAATATTTTCTCACGACAGTCATCAACATTTCAACATCATAAACAACAAAACAGTCCGTTGTTTACTGAAGGCTAATTACCCAGTTACTAGTTTCGAGTCATTCTATGTATTCCTAAGGATTGTCACACCTTAGTCTCAATTCTTTACTGATTATGGATATAGGTGTATAAGGATCGCAATGAAAAACTTCCCCGGTATGATACCCGTTTGTAATACTTTATTTTGTGTTATATACTTAAATAAAAACGAATTCAAAGTACGATATACTAATTGTTTTTTAATATATTGTCAATATCAATTCGCTGACCTAAAGAGAAAAAAATTGTTAAATCGATCTCAATAAAATATTTTTATAAAAACATATATACTTCTTATTATACATAAAATGTACTGTATCACTTCAGAAAATACGATAAATTGAAAAATGATTAACTATATTTTGTACGTATTTATGTTTTCCGTCGCCCGCGCACGCTGGTCTCTCCCTACATCAACCCTCACGGGGTTTGCTGAGGCCACTACACGCCACCCTTTTTGTCCCGTTTTCCTGCCATGCTTTCCTTTTCCGATGTTTCTGTCTCATTTTACCAATGAAAGCATTAGAGTTGCTTTTAATTTTGAATGTTTGCTAGAACTTTTTAAATAATGAATAAATCTACAATAATTCAACAACTACATGCATGCAGAGCGTGAGAGTCCGTCACCCGCGGAAATAAAGGCAGGGACAGATTTTCAGAGAGCGCAATACGATAATTGAATTGTATACCAAACGATATATACATAGATATACCACAATTACACTTAGATCCCCGTGCGTACGTTGGTATTTTACGATTTCACACTCTATTAGTTAGGCCTAATTGAATTAGAATAAATACCAACACAAATCGATCAATAGAAACGATTGTGTAAAAAGCATGATACAATTTCTGTATTTTTCGATTCTTTGCATTCGATTTTATTTTAAATATATCTATGAAGACTCCACTGTCCCTGTGCGGCGACACACGTCGTTCTATTTTCTTTATTCTACTTTATTTTGTTGCGTTGCCTCCCACTGTTTCCGTACCGCGGACACTTTTGGTTAGTTTGCTCTGTTTTCCGTACAATAAATAATAAAGCCCGCACTAACACAGCACTCACAATAATATCGTTTAGGTACTTTTACTCTTATGCTACACATGTGAGTAATTTTTAGAACTCATTGTGTGTTTCTGCTTTATGTTGTTTATAATACATAATTTTCGATATTCAATTAGGATATATTTTTTAACACATTCTTTATCAGTATTTTAATATTTTTCTGCTGGAAATACCTTGATTTCTATGTACCTGTGCGTTGATTTTAAAATAATCAACGCGCTTAGAAGGCGATCCTAGTACGAGACGCTATCTGAGCGACCCCTGTAGATTTTCAAGATTTTTTCATTAGCACAATTACAACACCCACGTAAAGAAATCAGATGGCGGTTTTTCTTATCTCGATAATAGTTTATATCTAATATAGAATAAAAAAAATTTGCGTTGTTGTTTCAATTACATCTTTTTAAACCATAATTTATAAATTTATGAGTCATAAAATATTATGGTTAAGTTATGCTAGTGTTACATGTGGCTTTGCTATTGACTTCCAATAATTCATGCTTTGGTATTCACAATATCGCTATTATATACATCACAATTTTCTAATAACATTTAAATTCTAAACGACCGTAAAACCGATAATAACTTAAATACATTCAAATATAACACAGAAGCTACCTCATTTCCATCAATGTTATTATAATATTACAAATCGATCGTCAATCATGTATTAAATCAAAAATATTTATTGATATTTAATTTATAATAATTATATATCTAGAAATTTTGAGCCAATATATCATCGTCGTTAAAAAGAATTGTCAGATTTGCCATTTTTAACAATTCCTCGCACGTGAACTGTTGTATGCTTCAGATAAATGTGTGATAAATAGATTCTCTTTCAGTGGGGCAACACTATTGATACTATCGACAGGGCTTGATTTATCTCTTTACACTGTAATTCGTATCACCAAAATACAAATTTTATTCGCCTATTAAATTCAGCGAACCGTTAATGGAACGTTATAATGAAAAAAAAAACATTTCTTTAATTCCAAACTGAAGAGAGAATGTATCATGAACGGTATTATACCTACATTTAATGTTGCTATCTTTCTTTTATTTAAAAGAGGTCAGTTTAGCATCTTTCAATATTCATCAGGTATCAAGAAGGTTGTAATATACGTTTATGGCCAGTATCATGAACACAAAATTAACTGTATATGTATTAATTAATTATGTAAAATTTAAATTAAAAATCAACAAAATTTATACTGCCGGTATCTGATAACAATTTTAGTTTTTGAATTTTGTTTTAAAATTTTGTATTCGTTTGAAATTTAATCGTGAATAGAATCAATTTTATTGGTAAAACAAACGGCGCTGTTGATTTATGTCGTAGGAACGTGGTCCCGCTATATCGCCTCAACAACTCTGTGATACCAACTGCTCTAGAAATTTCTAGAACATTATTTTGATTTGTAAAACTCTTTAAAACAAAATTCCAAGAATAATACTGAGAGATACGATTATGTCAGTCAGAAAAAGAAATAATTTGTTTTTACTAATCTATTGATTTTTGCCCTCAAATTAATAAATATTTTAAAAATAACAATTCTGAAGAAAAAACAATTATTGAGCTTTTATTAATTAAAAAAAGTGTGCATAATCATGTACAAAATCTGTGTAAGACAATCAGCAATGAAACTGCAGTGAATAATTTGAGCTGAGCCGGGACTCAGCAGGCAGGTTCATAATATAAGATCAAGTAAATCAAAATATTTCTCTGTTAGCAGTATTCACTTAATTATATTAACGTAACAATACATTTCAAATATAATTACAATTTCTGCCAGGTCTTTTTTGACCGTCAACGCAGGTGTTCTCGTAGAAATCTTAATATTTTTATATGGCTCTAGTTGATGATGAGGGTTTCTTCTGTTAAACTACAACTTTATTTAAAACGTAAGCATCTTGACTATAAATGTTTCCGGTCGGTATCGCGACAGCATTAAGAATTCATCTAGTAATTAACTATTAATTAACTGCTTAGATCATATCGGTGAAACATAACAGATTATTTCTTAACTTTTTATTATTTATTTATACCATATTGCGTGCACCTTGATAATAAAAGATATATAAATATAAAGATAAACAAAGGACGGACCGCAGCCTTTTGGCATTCTCTGCCAGCCAACACGAGCTAAGAGAAATACTGTATTAGATGCATGAAAATAAGTATGAAAATACATTATTTAATTAGAGTAAAATAATTCAAAGTCTTGATAACTTTAAGTTAACTCAATTAAAAGTATCAAAAACAAAACGCAGACATGTATATTATTTTAATGATAACATCCTTCACATAAGTAAATAATTGCATATTAATATAGTAACAACATAAGAGGTAGGCTACCTTCATATATGTATGTGTATATACGTACAATACCTCAGAAATTTTTTTTTTAGAAAAAAAGGAAAGTTGATTTATCTACGAATGGCAAGCAAAATTGGATAACAAAAGGAGTAAAATGAGATTTTTAAGTAACATAAACAAGGCTAGTTGTCGCAATTCTATACTGACATATCGAAACACGTGAAAAAGAGTCAATCATGGAAATAAGACGAAGTGACTATTTAAGTAGTATATTATCCATATAGTCATATGACTAAACTTTATTGCTATCACCTTTAAAAATGATAAAAGTCGGTGGAGTGTACACATTTTTACACACTCCACCGACTTTTTAGAAATCTCTACCATTCACGCTACACTTCTTTGGAATTTCTTGCCCGAAGATATTAGAAAAATGCCTGAAACAGTTTCATATAGTCAGTTCATATAGTCATATAGTCATTCTTTATAAATGCCTTTATTTAAACATAACAACAACAAAAACATTCGCTGTGTGTACAAAATGTATTTTTGAAAGCATTATAATCAGGCCGCATTAGGCGATTGTGGCATATAAAACTATTTCAATGTCACTTTTATTGTTCATACATTAAGCAGGTGAAGCGTAATAATGTGACTATCGGCAACCGCTATGACGCTAATCTATACCACAAACACTCGTTCGCAGGCCGTTCGTCACATTCGACCACTGTCACCATTAATTTGCACTTACCCTTAACAATTTGCCGTGTTTTTTAACCATTTGTCATCGTTAACGAACTCTAAATTACTTCGTCAACATTGGAACGTCGAGCGCTCTTCGGAAACACATAAATTACATTCATCACCTCTTTTGTGGCACTGGACCTTAAGTAATTGAAATTCTTTCTTTTTGTTTACAAAACTATAACTACAATTTATTTTAGATTTGTAACTTTACTATCTTCGCTAATGTTTCTGTTTGCTGTAATTGAACAGTCTATCCTGATATTCTTGCGATTGTACCTACGTTTCAAATAATATGGGTATGAGCTTGTCCTTTTAATGGAATGGCTACATTGAATTAAAATGAAATCTGCATGGACTACGCCTCCCTCAAAGAAGTGACGCTGTATGGTAAAGTAAAGGTAACTGTTTGGTGGCCACTTCATGTTTTAACTCACCATAGCTTTTTTGAGATCCTGTGTATCGATAACAGCAGATGTCTATTGTGAAGAACTTCAAACAATGATGGCGAAATGCACATAAAATGCCATTGACCCGAGACGTCAAACGGTCTTCGCCATTATTGCTTCATGATTACGGAAGACCTGCAGTTATAATCCATACGGCATCATCCGTACTCGCCAGATCTAGTCCCAACCTATTACCATTTTTCCATAAATAATTAACAATTTTTTGATAAAAATATTGTTTAGTACAAAATGATTTTATAGACTTTTGTAGAGTGCAGATTTCCAGTGTTCTATTTCAGAAATGATCCCCTCAAGATGGCGGGAATGCGAAACAGAAATAGATAATGAGGGTAAATACTTCTATTGCAATAAATATATTTTTTTAGTTGAGTATCGTTTTTTACTACCTAATTTACTCATAATATACGTTGAACTACCTATAATGTAACCTAGTATAATATTTTGTTTAAAGCATAATTTATTTTTAAATTTAGCTATAAAAGTATGTTGTCTATGGTACAAGAGGTCTGGTACTATGTTTGTCAATGCTTACCTATGGTAAATCCGCCTAACGTTGTAGGGCTACACATAATAGGGTAATCTTTTAAAACAGGGGACAAATACTACATGATGTAAAATATAAAATGTACAAAAAATAACAAGTAAGGTATTTTTTATTCTATCATTATAACCTCAAACCATACACACTTGTATCTCGAGCGAAAGCTAGATCAAAAGGATTAAGGTCACGTATGTTGGATAATATTAAGTGGGCGCAAATATACTGTTTTCGTGACTTAGATATGGACATGATATCAGTGTTGCAATATGCTGACAGTATTTGGATATTCATATTACGAAACAACTAATTACCAAACAGAATGGAATGTAGTAATGCTAAAAATTTAAGTAAATGTTTTGTTTAACAAGTTAAGATATTTATATTAATGGACGAACAAATTCCAATTCCAGACCGTGTTCCTATTTTCTATTTTAACCTTTACCGAACAAATATTTTGTTTAAAATTTTTGATTTCGTATTAAGTTTATATATGTGATGTGACTTTTTATTAATTTTTCAAACTATTCTATATTTACAACAAATTATTTATTTATTTAAACCGAAGATTATGTAGTTAAACAATTATTGTTTAAGAAAAATCAGCGAAGACTACAAATTTAAACTCTGCATTTATTCTTCACTTAGAAAATAATGAACGAATCATCGTCGTCTGGTGGTAGCTTGCCCTGCACCCAGGCGAAGTTGCCTCGCCGTATTGCGATGCCTATTCGTTGAGCGTGCCATGCCAGCTTTTGGGTTATCAGAGATAGCGACCAGTTGCAACGAGACATCTCTGTATAAACGTCGCGCTACAGGCCCCCATGGCCCGATGATCTCCACGCCGAATTGCTCAAATATGTAAATATCTTCGAGGACGGTATATTTGATTAATCCAATCTATTAGTTACTTTTGATGTTATTTCAGTTAATAGTATTATTAAGTATACCAGAAAGTTTTAATTCTTGGTCAATATTACTAAAATATTTAATAATAAAATATTGTTTATTCTTCTTTGTAAAGAATTTTCACACATTTATAAGCAGCCTGTACCAACGAAATCAAAACATGTTCAAGCAACATTTGAAATTTGAAATCAAAAACCTTCCCCATTTGTAATTCAAACCACCAAAGACGCGTGTCGTACGTTATTTTAATTAGCTCTTTGCGTTATAAATGTACAATAAAAGTATCTTCGGCCACAAATCCCCGTTCGATTTCAATTTCTAGCGGCTCCTCGGGACCGGGAACTGTTTAAATCATGCGCCCGCGCCGAAAATAAACCGCGCGCGATCACTACTCCGCCGTGCCGTAAATTCACCGCTAATTTACAGCCTCTCGGTGTTATAAATAAATAAATATTCGTCGCTGCGCACTACATCCTCCACTGACAAAATGTGCCACTGCTGTCAAAACAACTCCTTTTACGCGGTTAAAGGTAAAGTCGCACTTCCGATAGGTACCAGAGTGCTAATCTTGAGTTAATAAATACGAGTAGGTGCAATAAAACATTCGCAGATAAATCTAAACGATCAAAAGGAATTAAAAGATGCAAGGAATAAATTCAGTCATATTCATTACTTTCAGTTTGTTTTGTTTAAATTATCATAATCATAAATAATATACAAAATGCCTTCATCATAAATAATGAAGTGGCCGTTTTACCTCATTGAATTAAAATTAAATCAGTATTTAGTTTTAATCACTGTCCAAGAATTGATTGAAACTTTTTTTTTTCATAAAGACTACGACATTCTGAATTCCAAAAAAATTTATATCATTCTTTTGTTTAACTTTTAATTGTTTTTACATACATTATTTAAGTTAAACATCCTTAAAAAATAGAGTTATTTTCGAATAGGAGTTCTGATGTGGTTCTTTCGCATCCGAGACAGCTCACAATATGAAAGCTGCGTTTGGAGATGATACAACTAACGAATGCCCTGTTCATTTAAGTTAAAATAGCTTTTTACTAGCCATACCTAGCCCAAATCCATTTACCATTTTTCCCTAAATAATTAACAATTTTTTTGATAAAAATATTACTTCTCAGGAAGTGGTACAAAATGCATTCAAAAACTTTATAGTGTCCTTATCCCCTGACTTCTATCGCAAAGGTTATGCCTTTGATGAACTCGAAATGGCAGTAATATATAGATAATGATTATTTTTTCAAATAAACGGGGATAATTACGTATATATAAGAAAAAAATAATTAACTTAATTCGCACGTTTTATGTTTTTAATATTCCTTTTTTTGTTTAATTATGAACAACATGAGATTTCTTAACAATTTTGTAGAAGTTACAGTTTATTTCGATACGTTTTCGATAAATACGAAACTAGGAAAATGATTGTGTGCCAAGAGTATTGAAGTAAAGGAACAGCCGTCTTGTCACGCATCTCGTGCCAGGGATCACTTGTGGGATTGTGGCCGCCATTGTATTACAAATTCCCAGCCGCTGTTACCATCTGTCTTGCGACCGAAATTCGAAAAACAATATTAGAAGGAGATCACTGCGACAGCGATCGAAATGTAAGTTTGCGTCGCATAGTGGAGTTTTTTTTTGTCTAAATTTGTAATCGATATTGCTAAGGGATTTGCCTTCCCGATTTTAATTAAAGTTATACTTTGAAATACGTATATGAAAAACGTAGTTATTTTGAGATCAAACATTCTAATATGACTTGTTTATTTAAAAGATCTGTACTTATATGTCCGATATTTGTTTCTGTTAATTGAAACCTTAAAGAAATTGCATCAACAAACCACTACTTGCTTGACCGCAATATCAATAAAACTCGTACAAAAATCAAAATCCCAAATAAGAAAAAACTTTTGATAACTGGAAAGTAAATGTTACTTTTGTCACCTAAATTAATATATTAAATAATTTATATATAAGATATCAGTATTTCCTGCAAACGTAACAAAACGTTTATTTTCATATTTTCGTTTATAATCATTTCTGAAGTCCAAACATTTACTCTTAAAGAACTGATGCATCCCCATTGAGTTGCGAAATTCATACCACAAATTTTGTTGTGTGTTCATTATTCGTCTCCTTAATTATTAAAAACAATTTTAGGTAAACAGTTAGTAGGTATATTATGGTTTTGTTTTAATCTTTCCATAAATACTTATTGTAACAGGAATATTTAGACTTTTATACTTTTTAATTATAGTATTAGCATAAAATACCCAAATAAGTGCCATTTTTCATTTCTTCTATAGATAAATAATGTACCTGATTATCCATCTCTATTGATAGTTCGCGTTGCGTGCCAGTTGCCAGCGGGCGGAGCTAACGTGGTGCCAAGTATGGCGAGCGCGTTAATGTACCGTCGGTGCTCCGTCATATGTTTTTATTGTGGTCTGTGTAAGAGACACCTAACTATTAGCTCATCTATGCAGACCGCCACACACAGTCAACCAGGCATAATTTTAAAGGAAGTCGTTTGCGTTTTGCCACGATGCTTACCAAGGACGGCTATTATAGCTAACCCTTAAAAAAATATAATCTATCAAATCCTGTCAACCTAAAATTGTATACTAACTAGATTTCAAAACTAATTTAATTTATTTTGGTGTTATTCTAAGATTTCTTTCTTCAGAGCAGTGCACTGATTACGGACTTCAGTTACAAACTGAAGCTGTTAATTAATCAGTTAATTTTAGCTCGCTGTGCTTGCAAATTTTAACTCATCTGAAATTTTAAAGGCCATCATTATCATACATAGAATATTTTAATATATGTTTTCTCTAAACATGACAAAGACAACTGCTGAAGTGTAATTAAGTATTAACATTTATATATCAATGTAAAACTCATTCTCTGAAAGGTATAGTATAGTTCGACATACCTCAGGGAAACATTCTTTCACTCTTGCTTTTTACGGTCTGCATCAACTCCATTACAAATATCATCTCTTCTAATTTCTATTTTTATACAGACGATTTGAAACTCTTTCGGCATTTCCTGCCCTTTTTACTTAGACTTTTCTCGTTTCGACTCTCATTCAGCCAATCATAGATTAAGCGGAAGTCTTTTGGAGAAAAGTAATAAATAAGCTGAGCACCTACAAACCTCATGTATTCGATATATATTAAAAAGTGTCATCTTGTCTCCTTTTATCACAAGCAGCTCAGGACGCTTTAAAACCGATTTTGTATGAAAACTAAAACCGTTTGTTTTCTTTTTAATATGCTTGCCTATCCCCCTAACACTCATGCAGATCGCATCTTAAAACTCTTTTGAAAATTCCAATCTATAGAACTAATTCCTACTCCCACTCTTTCTTAATACAGGTAGTCATACTTTAGAATAAACTTTCTTCTGTAATCCGCGAGGCTAAGATATTGTCATTAAGCAAGTTGAAGAGCAAACGTATACAATATTTCGTATACGAATATATGAATGTACGTCTGTGTAGTCATGTACGGAGGTATAGATATATATCAATATGTATGTATTTAATTGAATAAATAAAATTTTAAAGCATACAATTTCTTCATCTTGTTCTTTATTGAACTAATGTTTGTTTGTAAATTGATATATAAATAAATAAAAGTAATGCAGCCTATTAATGCTCCTCTGCTGGGTAAAGGCCTCTTCTCAATATTAAAAAGGGGTTTCAAGCTGGGAAGGGTTCACCATGCAGCTACAGAGCAGGTTGGATTACTACACATGTCTCTATTTATGTTTCTTTATTATTTCTCAGATGACCCGGCTAAATTTGTTTAGTAATGCCGGTACCAACGGAATAGAACTCGATGTTAATAATTTAATTTATGATTAATATAAAATGAAATAGTTTTTTTAAAACCATCCTAATTTTCCAATTTCATCAACCAACTTAATTTTCATAAGTGGTAGAGCTAAGCGGCGACTTTTGCTGCTGCTCGAATGGGCCGGCTCGACTGGGTTAGTACCACGTTCGTGCAGAATACCGGTGTGAAGTAGAGGCATCTTGTGCTTCTGCGTTTCGTTCGGTGAGTCAGGTAACACTTCCCCTCCCCATCGCCCTGTTCACCCTCCCTCCTATCTCCCAAATACCCTTAAAGGACGGCAACGCACACGCAGCTCCTCTGGTGTCGCAGATGTACGTGGGCGATGGTAATCACTTACCATCAGGTCAACGGCTTGCTCGTTTGACGCGTTTCCCGTAAAAAAAATCCAACTTAGAAATGAATGTTATATAAATGTATGTTCGTTTGAAGAAACAAAACAAAAGTTATTTGGAAACTAACCGTAGGTCCGGTTTTTAATTTTTTGCACAGGGAATCTCAAACCGATTCTTAAAATAAAATGGAAGTAATGGTATTCAATTAGTATTCAATAAATTGTCGGTTCATTAAAATCATGTTGAATAAAACCTCTGCTACCGATACGTAACAAAAACAATGTATCACACCAGAGGCGCTAGAAGTCATGTCAATGATTATAAACCAGATAAGTCAGACATGTAGCAGGTTACTCAGACACGAGTCAAGTTTTTTAAGCTTAACAAGCACCTTTAACATACCAGAAATTTTAATCGCAATAAGGCAAGTACATGTAGGCGCCATCTTTACTTTTAACTGTCATTCAGCCTTTCTAATTTTACAAGTTTTCTGCGTGCTAGCAATACTAACATTAAAACGAACACTCACGATACTATGGCCTCAAATCCACCTAAGTTTCTAGTTTAGTTCTACATTTCACAAGCTCACGAAGTAATAATTTATTTTGAAACTAATTTTCTATCGTTGTAACGTTTTTTTAGTAACAATTTCACTGGCTTGTATTTTGAAACTTATAAAATAAATTTTCAGGTCTGCATGAATGTGATTTTACAGAAATTTTACTTAATGTAAGTTTTCCAGTACACATTTAAGTCACGTTTTGTCTTTTCTCCCTACATTTACGGAACGTAATCTAGGCTAGCGAATGTCAAATATGAATTATTTTGTTCACATTTTTGTTGTGTAAACCTGATACAATACACTTGCTATTCTGAAATCAATGTTAAAATATAAAAATATCGCGTGACCAAACTCCTACACATTTTGAAACCAAATCGAGAGAAAGCGTCTCAAATCAGATACAACGAATCGAGATATGGTAACATCCGTATGAGCACTTACATATGTACGGCCAGATATAACTATGTGCATATAGATACGTGAGAAGGGCCCGTCATGTTTTATTTATTCGCGGCGGAGTAGTAATAGAGTCGTGCTGTGAGAACGGACGGTGAGTTTTTTGCCGACCGTAAGGCCCAGCGCGTATTGAGACGTCTCTGGATGCTGATGTCTTGTAGGCCTGCCTTTGCTGTACTTTTGACATGACGGTGACATTTATTTTTCGATCCGCTTTTTATCTGTAAACAAGTGTTAATTTAAGCCTGTCTGTAATAATGTTGGCAAGTGTAAAAAAATCATAGTTACGAAAGAACAAGAAGTATTAAATCGCGTCTGAGAGTCGGAGTGTACGCTTTTAGAAGATCATTCTCCATCAAAATACTTTCGTCTCCAGACCGCTGCAGGAGGATATTAAAAATCCATTCATCACACTAGAAGCAAAAAATAAGAATTCAGATTCACACTCGAACACCGCCGCTGCGAAATCTGGAGAGACGAGGTGGTATTCTAACCTCCCCACCCGGTTCGTCAGGGTGGAGGGCGACGCCTCCCTTTTGACAGGAAATGATTGTCTAATATTAGCTTTGTTATAAGGTTCCTCTTTGGGGATTTCGGTGTACCTTCTCATTGGATTTTGGATATGTAAATCTAACATTGGTTGAAGTTTTAGTATGCTTTCCGAAATGTTATTCATTACACTGTTTAATATTTTGAAACTTCGAAGTCTAAAAATGTATTATTGATTTATATCTAAACTAGTCATTCGGCTCATATATATAAGTCGTCAATGAAATTATTTAAAAAAATCAAAAGTCAAAGCGCGGATTTAGTCTAGGTAACTACAGTAGCAAAAAATCAACACCGTCAATAATTTAGTTTAATTCATTGATATTAGTTAGTCGTACATTCGTCGAATCGAATAAATTTCAGTGGACGTAGAAAATTGAGATATACCGAGCGTATCGCGCAATTCTCACGTCACCATGAGTTTATTCAACATAAAAATTCAAATTAGACAGCAGTAAATAACAGAAGGAATTTCGGGTCAACGGCCGTGACTAGGCGATTCTCGAGAATTTTTTTTCGAACACCCTCGATTATAACAACAAAAACGTGTCGCGTGTTTTTTCAGAAATAAACTTTCAAGTTTTATTTTGAATAAAATATATCGTAGCGACATCTATTTCGGCTCGGCTTTCGTCAACACCGGTAACGGTTGCGACCGGGATCGGCGGTACTATGAATAGTTGCGCCAAGAGATTCTATGTGGGTATAACACTGACAGATTTGTGAATTACAGACAAATGTTACGCGACAGTCCCGGAAAGTATAAATATTTGTTGATATCCGTTATTGTATTGTGAATCGCATTTGAATGGCCATCTGAACAAAAAAATACAGCGTAGTAATACAGGTATTAATTATCTTATTTTTCTTTTTCCTCTTCAGCCTGCCAATAATCTAATACTGGAAATAGGTTTCCCTAATGATGCTTGGTTAGTTGGCGATCGCAGTACTAGACGCCCTGCACCTTAGACGCTGCTGCCTATCATGGATCTGTATCTCAGTCTGGCATTTTATGAGATGATGATGGTGATGTCAGACGTCATAATACTTTCAAGGCTTTTAGTCAACTCTTCGAAAGAGGATAGCAGAATTTCAAATGTTGCCACCATACGACAAATTCAATTAACATTTAGTTAATGCGACAGTATTTATATTTCCGTTTAATACCGTATAATAAAAAGCGTTTAAACATATATTTATCACAAAATGAAAACGTTAAATAATATTTTACAAAACCATAATATAATTATAAGCATTAATAATAATACTCAAATTTGAACTCAGTATTATAATTTGAAATAGCAATTCAATAAAATTATTGAAACAATTACTGAATAAATGATTTATAAGAAAAAACAGTTTAATAGTTTATATGAAATGCAAATTAATATGGTGTACAGCCTCACGTTAAACCAATAATACGACATCGTGAAATATTCTCGTCACAACAATAAAGCAGCGTTCGCATATTGTACAACATCGGGAGATAACAGAAATAATGGGTTTCAAAAATGAAATTAATTCCAGGTTGATGATTTCAAATTGAAAAGTCACATCGGCTCGCGCCATAATTCATGATCCTGAAACGTGTCCGGGCGGGTGTGTCGGACGCGGTGGCGGATAGGGCTGCTCCTTTGTGTAACCAGTTTATGCATTGAAAATATACTATTTCATCTGTATTTAAGTAAAACTTATCAACATTACTTTTGTTTTTTTTTTTTAAATAAAAACATTTGACTATGCATCTTCTTCATTTTCTTACCAACTTGTGGAAGTAAAAGTTCTTGAACGCGGTAGAACCAAGCGGCGGCTTTTTCTGCTGTTCGAATGGGCCGGCTCGACCGAGTGATTATCACGGCGTGAAGTAGAGGCATCGTCTGCTTCTGTGTTTCTTTCGGTGAGTGAGGTATCCGGAGGCCCACTCCCCTCTCCCTCAGTTGTAGCATGTAAAACTTTCTTGGTAAATCATTTGCGTCCTCAATTTTTATCCAAACAAAGGCTTTTGCTATCTAAAATTAGACTAGTGTCGTACATACAAAATAACAAGCTGCAGCCCTACCATAGTATCGGGTTCATTGTCACAGTCCTTTGTCGGAGGTCTCTTCCGCTTCACCACGCACGATATCTGCGCGGAGGTGGCGGCGGCTGCCCGAATATTTATGAACGCATACATCGAGTTATATGTAATGTGTGCCTATATTGCTCCATGTCTTCACACTAGAAGCTAAGTCTTTGAAATAAATTTGTAACTTCTCGGTATTTCATTTCAACACCAGAGTGCTACTTCTACCACCCATGGACGCCTGCAAGCAACTTGTTGCCCTGCTGATCAGGGACAGAGATGGGTTAGAGGTTGGTAACGCACCTAAACGGATCCTAGGCAAAAAAGGAGTCCTTCTACACCTAGTGAAGTTATATCTTTACACGGCATTGTTGTGTAATATTTTGCAAGCATGGGGAAAATGTGTGGAAAGGAAAAGTGATAGGCAATGTTGGGATTAGCATTAAGTGCCGAACCGACTAAAACCCCACTGATACTGATAATAACCCAAATGATTGAATCTGTTTGCTCAGCGAAAAACCAGACTCTTGCAATTAATGAAGCCCTTGCAATATAAGAGAGGAAGCCCTGGCCTGCAGAGGCCCTTGTTACCATACAGCTAAGAGGCGGCTTTTGCTGATATTCGAATCGGCCGGCTCGACCAGGTAGCCAAAAAGAAGAATCTTATGCTTCTGCGTTTCGTACGGTGAGTGAGGTAGGCCATACTCGCACATGCATAGTCTCATAGTCAACTAAAAACTAAAGGCAGGTAGGTATCTATGTAATAAAAAAAATACAAAACATTAAAGCGCCAGTGCACTGCCCCTTACCTTCTTTAACAATCTCTAATCGGTCCACTGAAGGACAAAGTCCTCTCCATTAGGAGGATTTGCCATAGCGGGTCGACTATCGCAGTTTTTGAACCTTAGATGATTGCAATCAACTGGTAGAATATGCTTTCATAAAGTTGACAATAAAATCACTTTTCACACACAGAAGCTTCCGTGCTTTTCATTTAGAAATCGCCTGTAAGCTGTTTAACCCGCTTATAAATTCTCGTCCTCGGCATAAACGTGGAAACTAAGTATATATGTAAATATCGGGCGGTGGCAGGTCTCATGTTTAATGCAGTCAGTTGTCATGAACATTTGTCGTTGCACTATTTCAAACATTTTGTAGTTTTACCTAGCTTACTACGGCACACAATACGCTCTCGGCAAAATTGTTAGCTCTTTTGTTTGTCTTTACCTTCCAACTAGTATAAATTATTATTAAAAATTCTTATGTAATAATTGTTCACAAATAGAACTCACGAAAGAAACATTTTCCTTCATTGTTTTCGCTATGACATAATAAACAGTATAACCAAATATTTGTTCAAGTTTACTTGTCTTGTTATAGATTAAATGGTAACTAATACTTAATCATGATTCTCAGCTGATAACAGAGGCCGGCGGTGCAACAGAGTATCTATTAAAAAATTACGGAATTTTAACCTATTTATGAAAAATTATGCTACATAATTAATATTGTCTGAATTTGTTATAAGCTTAGTGAAATTAAAAATTTGGTCAGATATAACATGTTAATCTAACTAATTAATGTTCCTACGAGTTAATTACAAAAATATTTCTCGTAAATTATTTAATCTACAGCGCCGTAAGGTTTCCAAGGAAATACAATGCGAGTACTGCATCCTTATCTGATGGCGAATTTGACTATGAGTTGGAAAGAGAAAGCAGCGTTTCCTAGCGCGGACGAAAAAGCCCCGTAATTTGCCTGCACGAAAATTTGATAATAAATCATAATAGTTTTAGACAGACCAGAGGGAAAAAATAAACCAATTTGGAAAGTGAATTGTAAGGTACGGCGAGGTTAGCCTGTTATTAGAGCAATTATGTTATTATGTGCGCCGTATCTAATCCGAAAAACTAAATTGGAGTTGGCCGCTGCCGGCGAATGCCCGATAGGTTCAATCGTATCGACTTGTGGGTCGCACGAAATTCGTTGCGGAAGCAATAAGAAACACGAAAAATTCGATTGAAATATTAAATAATTTTTAGTTTTAAAATGAAATTTTGAGTAGTAAAATCAATGCACACTTAAATGTGTTTGCTTCGATACGGTTTATAGTCAGGGACAAATTAAACAAGGGGTTCTCTATAGCTGCATATAATTCAAAGTTCACATTTCATAAGCCCCGCTTGCCCTTTAATATCCCTCACTTATACCATATATCATTCAATATGACCATAATTGAAGCCATGTGTCCAACTTCGCTAGAATCGAAAGCTTATTTTCTGAGTAAAAAAGCTCATAATAGTTTGCCAATGTTATGACAGATAAGAAACATATGAAGGATTGCCCCTTTTACAATTTGTATCTTTAGCATACTTTACTCTTGAAAACAGGTTTTTCTTGTGTAAGTTATGAACACGTTTTTGTGTAGTCATTTTGTAACGTGTCTACCCTTTGTATTATCAAAATATCAAATATGAATACCAAATAAGGGTTGGGACAAAAGCAGAATACCGGCAACTTTTTAATTTATGTGTAAACGAGTACATGAAAACGTAATAATAGGAGTGTGTTTGGTAAATATATTAATGTAATAACTCTCGGAGGGTGCGTCACAAGTAGACGAGTTCTATTTTCAAAAAATTTCACGGCAGCTACATCATCCACGAGACGTGGTAAATTGGTGACGACTTCATTAATGTTCGTAATTCTTTGTATCTTTACCATTTGTCCGATAATAGCTTAATCTTGTAATATGCATGTTAATCAATTAAAAAAATATGTGTTCAATGTTTAAGGTTCGGGCCAAATTATATCAATTGTTGTCGTAAAGGTGTACTAGTATTAGCTTAGAACGTAAATAATTCAGATATTTGTGTAAACATCGCCCACTGAATGCATTCACCCCTTTGTTTACGAATTTTTTTTATCTATGTGCAATAATTTTAAACTCTGAACACAAGCGCACAAGCTGATAGCGAATGCAATAAATTAATTTTTATTAATTTTATTCAACTTTTGTTTGCGCTTCGTTATTATAGGTAGCTGTCATCTTCCTAGATTGTTTTTCATTTGTTTTATTCCATACGATATCTTTCAAATTGAATATTTTTTCAATATGTTACAATTAGTGTCACCTCTGATAATTTAATTAGCCATAACATTAAGATTTGAAATAATAAAATACAATGTTGCAAAGTTGATATAAACATACCTAACTGTCGTGAGCCAAACGAGTATCACGCTTTGTCACACCGCACCTATTTGTAAAGTATGATTGTGTGTGTTTGCATTCATGTGTATATTTGCCAATTATTGTTTAGATAGGATAGTGTCATACACACACCTATATAACAATGCCTTTCACATTTCTGTACACATTATTTTAACGATACTCCAATCCAGGGACGTATTGAATGATTGGAATGAACTTGACCAGAGTATATGTAAGCAAAATCTTTATACGCTGCTATACTGACCTACTTATCAGCAGTAGAATACTCCTGACCCTGTCTGCATATCAAGAGATATACGAGTCGTAGGTCAAGAGATAAAAGACGGCAACGTACTTTTTGAAAATATTTTTCCTGGATTTCTGATAACTAATAATTAATGGCATTATTGGCTTCGGATCTAGTTTGTTAATTAAAAGTACTCTTTTCCACTATTATAAATTGACAATAAATGATTTATTAATTCTGATATATGAATATTGAATCGAGATGGAGAATATACATTCCCGATTATTGACGTATAATGGAAAGAGCCATCGTAACTTACAGCCCACACGTCTTAAAAAATTTGTAGCACGCGCGTGACTTGGGTTTGATCGGTGTTAATTGCAATTTAAAAGCGCCGATATATTTGGATTCTGGTAAGTGCTCAGTTAAAGAAACAACGTTTTCTTCATATGTATAGAATTTTCTATATATGTTCTAGATTTTTTTTTGTGTTTTTGTCTATGTATATTATTTCATCATTTTACCATCTAGTGTCAAGATACATGGAATCCGAATTTGAGACAGGACGACATGTACGAGTATCCCATCCCACATATCCCACATTCATAAAATAAAAAAATATACCGTACGACATATTATGCAGACCATGGTGATGTTGAAGCTATAATAAATATATTTCATGCAGTTACATTTCGAATAAAGTCAAGTGCGCACTGCGCACGAAAGAGTAGTCCACTCTGCTCATTGGACTTCTCTTTCGTGCTCCTAAACCTCAAAAATAATGAAGCTGAGACCAGGATTTGACATAAGCTTACTTCAAATTTTTCATTTCATTAAGTTTGTTTTGAGCCGTGGTAGCCTAGTGGTCACTTTAGCTTCATAGAGCACGAGTGACCTGGGTTCAATCCCTGGTGGCGGCACCACTAAATCTGTTAATGGCAATTTTAAGTGCGGTATTTACCACGTGCCTAACGGTGAAGGAAAACAACGTGCGAAAACCTAAACCTGCATATCTGAGAAATAATAAAAAATATTATTTGAAGGGTATGTAAAGCCCGCTAACCCGCACTGGAGGAGCGTGGCGGGCCCTTCCCAGCTCCTAAAACCCTCTCTGATACTTGTGTTTGAGAAGGAGGCCTTTGCCCAGCTGTGGGCACTTACAGGCTGCTACTTTTTTGTACTTTTTTAGGTTTGTATGTAAGTTTTAAAGATGAAATATTGTTTTTAACAAATTTATTTAATAATAAATTTTCTTTTATTACAGGTAAGTTGCTGCGTTAAACTTCGCTCTGACAAAAGCGGAAATGGATGGAACAACACACTGCGATTTGCGTGCGTACAATAGTCTATTTATTTTGTCTCGCAGACGTCATGCGATTAACAGTTCAATTATAATGACATTCAGTTGTATTTCAATTTCACACAATGCCATTGTCGGGGAGCGATATTACTGAAAATATGTTTTTCTGTTGAGGTACCTAACGAAATTTAGCTTGTTTCGAAGATATCGCCATCGGAATATGTAGTTCAAAAATGTGCCAGCAATAAAAAACTAACATAAGGACACACATCCTTTGTCTCAAATTAAAGTGCTACATTCATTGCCCCATAACCAAGATAAGAAATAGGTATTTCTCTAAACTGAAATGAGGATAGTGTCTAAACTATGTTTTACACACTATCCTCTTTACAATTATACAAGTTCATTTAAACAAGCAGTGAAATAAACATCACCTCTTACAAATATTAAATAAGAGATCATTCAATTTGATTGCGATCGCAGAAACAGCGACGCATCTCTTCATGGCATTTCCCACCCATCCGTAGCGCGGCGTTACATGCATTCACACGCATTCGGATAATCTCTCATGTGATCAACCACATAGGCGCGTGTACGGTTGCATTAACCAGCCATTTTGTAGAACCGATACAGTTCACATTCCCTTTTGCAGTTAGGCATCATTTCGTCTGGCCGCGTTAAAAGCACGCTGCATGTTCGCACTCCCACCCGCCGCAACACAAGCGCGGAACGCGTATGATTCATGAAGCTTCGCTTGTGCGAGTGTTCGTAGGTTTGCGCTCCGCTGGAGGCTGTCAGTGTAGTAGTGACCGTCGCGACATGCGCCTGCATAGCTGTGTGCGTGTCCACTCATGGCAGCCGACTATGACGGTTCGTAGATTTGACAGCTAGCTCAATGCGGGTTCAGACGTTCATTAAACGCCGACCGATGAATTTTTGTGAAATACTCGACTATTATTTTTACGTTTTATAAGGAGTTTCGTTAAATTTCGCGCGAATTACACACGCAGTGATTATAAAGTTTACGCCGTTTTATCGCGAACTTGAACTTGAATTTCGCGGTATCAGAATGTGTCAAATATCGCGATTGATTTGTGTCTGGTCCGTTTCAACGAGTGTTTACTTATGATGTTCGCAATTAGACGCGCACCGTTGAAAATCGGTCTGAGGGGCAGCGGCATGAATAAAATATTGTTTGCAGTTAGGTGGTCCCATGATAAAGTTACGATAACACATTTTATGACTGAAAAAAATTCATTGCACGTTTTGTAACGAGACAAGAAGACATTTAAATAATAAATTAAGGATGGCAAGGAAGAAACGATAAAATATTATTTTGTGTATTGACAATTATTGTTTAGTGATGTGCTGAAAACTTTAAATAAATTTTGGGAATTTAAAAAGTGTGAAACTAAATTAGACAGTGAATTTAGCAATTAGTGACAAGTTTTAGCAACTTTAACGTAAAGCTTGGATTATTTTTTCAGTTTGTTTTTGCGCTATAATCTAGACGGATTAATATTTGGTGAGTTTAATTAGTGTTAAGTTTGTTTTTACTTAATATAATAAATAAAAGTATAAAAATGAAGTACTAATAATGTTAAAATTTTATTTTACTTTGTAATAAAAAAACAATAAATAAAAGAGCGATAAGGACAACTTTTCTTATTCAAATTCAGATCATTAGATGTTCAAAGATTATATAAGATAATAGATACGACGATCTGTAAACAGCTGTGTCGGCATCGTTTCGAGAAACTTATTAAGGCTTTAAATGCAGATGTCAATAAGATTAATATAGATATTAACACAAATAAGCATAAATATTATTTCCTTCACATATCTCACTACGGACATCTTTTTTGTGGGTGTTGCCGAAAAGCAGGTACCGGGAATCCGAAATCATTAATCAAAATTCTCTTTGAAATGACTCGACGATGGGCATGAGTAGATAGAGTTGTCTACTCTAGTGATGGTTGGCACCGCCTTTAAGATGGTCATTTATCTTTTTTTTTCCTTTATCTTAGAACTCTACATAAGCATTGTATTATGATGGACATAATCTGGTCTCATGATCTTTGTTTAAATGTGTGGCCTATGCTTATGATGGTGAGTAGTGAGAGCTCTCAAGAAGAGACAGTTTATTCGTCGGGTCACTTAAAAATAAATTCTACAGTGGCTAACTACAAATGTCTTCGTGGTGGGTAACTGCTCCTTCCTATTTTTTCAGCGTTTAGGAGCAATATTTCGCTAGTAATCTGAGTTCAAACTTGATCCGTGTTCAGGTATCACTTAAAATATATTTATTACCTAAAGCAGAGAAAAATGCTTATACGTTCTTAATCTTTTACGACTTTTTTGCTGATAATCTACTCAATTAGTAAAAAATTTGTACGAATTAAAAGGATTGTAGAAACAGTCTAGTGTATTTTTTACTATACAATTTTACGTTTTAAATTAAAAGGGCAATTGAACTTTATATAAATTAATAATAGAAATTTGAAGACTAAAATTGTTATATTTCTTTCATAATCCATATTAACCCCTACTGAGCGTACGCCGTTCCTGTATTGATCTCTCCCACGGGAGTCTAGGTAATTGAAATTTTAGAAGCTTTCCTATATCCCTTCCTAGACTTCAGATTTTCCGCTAAGCTCGTAGTATTTTCTGAAATATTAAGATGTAGATAATTAGTTTGAGTTAATTAACAATCTTAGGTAAATGTGCAAAGGAAGAAAAAATAATAGTAATTAATTAAAGGTAATGAAAATGGAATATTTTTTATAGTAATTATAAAATAATTCAAGAACTATCTTCATAAAGTTTATATTGAAACACGGTTCTAGCGTCCACACAACTAATATTTAATATATGAAAAATAATTAAAAAATAAATTAAAATATTAATTTAATAAATTAATGATTTTTAAAAAAAAGGTCTTTTTTATGTTTTCAGTCCTGTGTTTTATTTTATCGATTAAATTAAAAGAACCAGTTGTACAAGGAGTTAGAAGACCACCAAATTATTAATTTGTAAATAAACACACTTGTAAAATATTGCATACATATTAATATTATCACTGTTTTCTCCATGCCAACCTCACTTGCACGTGTACCGTACTGGCTATTTCAGGAAGCCGTGTATCACTTCCAGAAAAAAAAAATTCGGGAAGCGGTACAAAATGCTTTCGTAGACTATAAAGTCCAGATCCCCAAAGTTCTATCGCAAAGACTAAAATGAACATGCCTCGAAATGGCAGAAATGTCTAGATGAGAATGAGGGAAGTATTTAACTTCGATTAAATAAATATATTTTTCTTATAAAAAAGGTGTTAGAATTGTTCAACATAAAACGGCAATATCATACTTTAGCTTCTATAATACATACTTAAAAGATGAATTCAGGGATACATATTATATCTAAAATAAACAGGTCATAAAACTTGCTGCACGATTTTTTTATTTCTTTTCAAAATCTGTTCCCAACACTATACGTGATTCATTCTGTGATAAATAATTTAGACATGCGTCCTTTAAACTAGCAGGAAGTTTCTGTGCTTCTATCGTCAGTGTAATTTATTGGCTAATCAAATATTTAAATTATAATATTTGGTTACTGTTAGTTAAATAAAATCATGTGGGATTTCCAGGCTACCTGTAATCAAGTTTCAATGTATACATCTTTTATTTTTAAGCGAACTTGTTCAAATAGCACACACACTACAAATATTTGCAACTAGCTGTTACCTGCCTCTTTTTCCGCCTGTAATTAGAAACGCGAAAATATTATACGAATTAAAATTTTTGCACAGAAACCTATATTTTGTCTAACCCAAATCATACCCTACAAGGTCCTCTATATTCCCATGAAAGTTCTTTCAAATTCAGTTCAGACCTTTCCAAGATTAATCCGGATAAGACGGACAAAAATTTACTGACGCGAAAATTAGAGATCTGAAATTCAGTATTTCGAAATTACTAAGATCAATCGTATTTATATTTGAGATTTGTCGGTCTTTGCAAGAATATTACAATAATTCGTAACTGTTCATATCATTTCAGCCTGTCATAAGTCCACTGCTGAACATAGGCCTTCCCTAAAGATTGCAAAATCTATCGCGCATAGAAATACCGAGCATAACCATGGCTCACTGAGTAATTTTGAGCTTCCTCAAACGGCCTTCAGTAAAAGACCACGTCTCGGTTGCCCCAGAGGTGCTGCAGGTGCGTCGCTGGCCTTTAAGGGTATTTGGGAGATGGGAGGGAGGATGTGGATGGGGATGGGGAGGGGGAGTTGGCATCCGGTTACCTCACTCACCGTGGTACCAACCCGGTCGAGCCGGCCCATTCGAGCAGCAGCAAAAGCCGCCGCTTGGCTCTACCACATTTAAAAAAAAAGTAAAGTAGCTTAAAAGACAACTAAAGATATCTAGGCAAGTGTTTGAGTGGATAAATACGCAGGACAGGCTTATCAAATAAGGCGCAAAACGCAAACTAAAGACAGAATAAAATACCTATTAGTTGCAGAATTCAAACGTCGTTGTGCGTCATTCTTGATAATTGCAATGGTACCCATATTTTAAAATAATTTGGGTACATATGTATCTATGTACCGCTCTAAACCAGTTTCTCTGTGACTTGTTTTTTGGATATTTGCATTTCACTAATTAACCTTTAAAAAAGAAATATCTTATAGAATATCACAATACATAATAATTTAACGATCTTTTGGAAAATGCGTTGCTTTATGTTATGTGTTCAAATTATATTTATGGTGGCTAAGGCTGAAAGACTGAATGTGAATGACCTCGGTTCGAACTCCAGTATTTATGTGTAAAATTGTTAATTATTATTTACTCCGTCGGTAGCGGTAAAGGAAAACGAGAGGAAATCTGTATGTATTAGAAGAAGAAAAAAGCAGTTGATTTGATGTTATATCCACTAACGTGGCGGACATGACTCGGCTTTAAACGCTCACAAAAAATAGCCCTGCAGTGGAACGTTTAAAGATCGTTACTTTATCTTTTGTAATATTCATTTAAATATTTAAAATACAAACAATAAATTCATTTGTAAAAAAATTTAAACCAACGGTACATTTTATTTATCGTTCATCGATTGCTTAGTAACACTAATCCAGTTCAATTTACACTTACAATAAAATAAATGTTCGTCGATTTAAAATATGTTATTAGAGCATCGACTTTACAAAACAAGTTTTCACAAATTTGATCCAAATACACGAACACTTCGAAGTATACATTTGGAAATAGAAGGTGGTTTTCTACCGGCTATTATTTTAACGGTACCTTTCACCGCTATCCACTGACCATCAGATGAACTGCTTTTTTAAAACTGCCTTAATAAAGCGAACAGCATGTAAGATTTTAATGTGCAACAAACTCAGAGATTTGGTTGATGTGATAATGCGGCGTGACTGTGCGCACGACTTTCTATGAGCGGAAGAGTAGAGAGGACATTGCAGCGGTTTTAGTCATTCAAATTCGGATTGTCCATAACAACTATAACGAACACAGTAGAAAAGATTTAGACTAATCTTACTGTTATGGATCTTTATCTATATCTATTAACAATGGAAGTATGGGAGAGAATACGTATAATTTTGTTGTGCAAATAGAATCATTAAATTTACTTTAAAATATATTCCATATATTATTTTTATTATATAGTTACTGTACTAGGGAATAATACTCGGATGGTTTAAATGTTCTAACGATAAAAACCACAATTTGAAATAAGACACTTAGATGGGTACTGTTTCTATTACTTAGAAATTAGTCTGGAAATATGTATTACTACTGCGTAAATATATTATTTAATTATAACGTATTTTATTTATGCTGTTATTGTATACCCTATCATTTTACAACTTCATTCTAAGGGGCCAAAGGATCATTTTAGGAGGTTTTTTCAAAGCCTTTTAATTTTATCTTACTTTACTTTAATTGGCTATAAATAGTCCATTGCATGACATAGGCCTCTCCCGTAGAGAAAATTTGCCATAATTGCTACGCTCACCGAGCTTGGAGTATCAGACACCTCAGACGCTGCTGCCCGTCATCGGTCCATTTATTTTTGGTCTGGTATGAGATGGTTATGCGGCCATCTGTCGGTAGCCTTTGCGATTTTTAAGACTTTCTACTTAGTCGCCTTTAACGATTCCCACGGGAAGAAGTGGTATATTCTTATACCGATATCACGTGGCATAATTATAGCGATCCTAAAACTGATGTTTTTAATAATACCTGTTATATGTAATTTATGTTTATGTTATTTTACAACATATGACTTTAGGTAGTGCTTTACAAATGACAATTTTTTTTAATATATAGTTAAGATTATATCTTTCCGCCAAGTCACATATTACAGCAAAAGGCAATTATTTCGACTTATGAAAAACAAGACACAAAACCATGAATTATTCACGACCTTATAAATGGCTCAGAAAGGGGAAGGCAGAATGTCGTTTATTTGCAAGAACACCATGTGATAGTTCTAAAATGTTATACATTTCGTTGTTTTAATACAAAAGTACTGCTCTGGAATTCAATTAAATCTTTCACTTTGTATTATCTGTCTTTGAAATATTGTAACTAACAATGACTGTCTTCATATTTCTGGTAATGCTATGTTTATATTGAAACTGAGTAATATATTCCATTTAATGAATTGAAAATCAAAAAACTCGATTAACGCTTTTATTTACTGTTTATAAACAGAGGGGATATCCTCAGTGGCTAAATCCTAGTGTTCATTTGTTGATATTAAGCAAACCTAAACAGGCTCTTCCTTGTTATATATTCGGTACTAGAGCTCTCTACCCTTTCTTTAAGTAGGCAGGTAACGAACTACTGCTGTTTTCAAAACCTTTTTATCTATTATGAGGTATGTAGAATTGTTTCATAAACCCTTATCACCCTAGTTTTGTTTTCTATCATGTCTTCATTATAACAATGACATGGCTTTTATTAATACTTTACTAGGTGGCAGGCCTTCCTAGTTATTCACTGCATAGGAGCCGTTTGGTAGGTCTTATGTAATTTTACCGACAATCAGCAGTATTACCAAAAGGAGTCTTCTGATTTGAAAGGTATAAAGAGCCAACATACTTGCAATCTGTAAGGTATTCTGTTTTTTTTCCACAGAGGTGACAATGCATCTGTAACCTCCTTCTTTTAAAAATATTTGCAAGTGACCATGGACTACAATAATTATTTAATCTGTAAGTTTGTTTATCACCCCAATCGATCTAGCTTGGTACTCTCGTACCTCAAGGTATTTTCTAGCGTCTTAGCTCAACCTTTGATGCATATGCACGGGACGTACCACCTCTCCACTCTGTTACTCAGTATGTGGAGGACTATTCCTCAAGGATATAAGGTGTTTTGTTTAATGCAGGGAACTCCGCTTACAAATATTTTGATAGCCTAGGGAATTGCTGATTCAAATCCCGCCAGCGACATTATAAATCTTTGCACATGAGTCATGGAAGCTTATTTACTAATATTTATTAATGTATGAATAGTGTATGTATAATTATGATATCGCCTTATTGTGGCCAAGATACAGGGACGGATTATGTGATAACCATGTGGCTTAGTGGTTATGTTCGTCCTGTCCCGTGTCTCTGATACCACATCTGACCCCACCATGATGTTATTTCATAAGTGTTATGTCTGATGTAGGCAGGTGAAGAAGAGTGAGTGCCTAAATGTCTGCGCTATCAATTACGGCACTATAATATATCCGTTGACAATTACCGATAGTATACGGAAGTTGTCACCGTAGAGAAGTGTATCATGATGTGCAATGAATGTCCGACATATAAAAAATACCAACCCCGCTAATTCAAGGATGCGTTCTAAGTTCTTGGTTTTTAACTGAACATCGACACACGTACTGGCAACAACGACGTGGCACCGTTATGGTAGTGCCTTTTGAGGCCGCTGGGTTCGTTTATTGGTAACCAAGTATTGGATAAACAAAACCATATCTGAGATGTTAAAAATCAACACGGTATGCGTCCAGGAGGAGATCTCTCGGTAATATCCAGATGTAGCCGACGTTCCATATGAGCGGCCCTATGAGTGTACACTGCAGAACACCTCGCGAAGACTCACTATACAATGTTTCTTTTACGTTTTAACTAGAATAAGAAATGTTTATCAGAGAGGTAGACTTTTCTATTGTGAATCAAAAGCAATGTTACCAATTTATAGAATGCAAATGATAATAACTGTATACTAGTACACCGTAGAAGATTCAACGTTTGTTTTACGCTATCATTACCGTACCATTGACATTTTATGTGCATTTTATATACTGTAATTGTTCGAAGACCGTTTGCGGACTTGTATAATATAATAAACGTAAAACTTTGTTTGTGAGGCTGTTAGTCATGTAATTATACATAAACGACTAAACAGATTTTGATGGAAATACCTTGAAGACTGGGGAGACGTAGTAAAGTGAAGTAACAGCCTGTAAATGCCTACAGCTGGACAAATAAAATATCTGAGAGGGTTTTGGGGCCAGCTAGGGTTCGCCGGACAAGTTCTCAAAATAATGTTTCTCGGTAGGTGGTAAATTCAGCACTTAAAATTGCTATTAACAATTTTAGTGGTGCTTGCACCGGGTATCGAACCCAGCTGAATCGCGCTCTATGAAACTAAAGCAAGCGCCCTGTCCACTGGGCCTACCACAGCTCTGCCCAAGTCGGTAATAATATAAACAAACGACGCAAGTTATAATATGTTATTATTTATATTCTGGATTATTTATATTAAGGCCAAGGTGAACAGACATTTAGGCAAGCGTGTACCATCCTAGGCCTCATCTTCGCCTTCCATTGGCCAAGATTGAGGTCAAACGCAAGCCTATTTTTCATAAAAAAAAAAAATATGGTCTTCAATCTGCTTGTATAAATATACGGACAATATTCAAATATTTCTGAAGCTATCGACTCGTTTTCACAAAAAGATAATTATTTATTCGTAATATCTTAAAAGTATGTAGTCATGCAAAGGAAATCAAAAGTTCATCACACGACCAAAGTAGCGGCCAAACTTATCGTTCATAAAATAAGAATAAAAACTCTTCTTCTTGTACATTTGTTTTTTTTTATCTACCACTTTACAGTCTCATGTTTAATTTGCCACGAGCATTATCTAAATTCTTAATACGAGACAGGAATGATTACGCCCACCTTGGCGTATCGTTAATTTAATATCATTTGTTCGCGTCATCGGCTCCCGCTAACGAAACGGCTGCCTCATTAAATATTTTAATTAGCTTTCCGCGGATATGTACGTTGCTTGTCATAATTTTAATTATTATTCCGTCAAAATTGTATTGTACAATTGTACATTGTCTCTAGATGGGTGGGAATAGTAAGGTGATATAAATTCAAAGTAATATTTAAATCTCTTAAATTAAATTAGGTTTAAAAATATTCAAATGTGGAATATTTTACGTCTATTACACAATTATTATATTTAATGCGTACAATGTCGCTTTCTTAAAATATACTATCTTAAAAAATTATGTTCATAAATTAGCGGGTTGTTCATTCTAATGTTGAAGTAAAGTATTCTGATTTCCAGTTATTTGTCTTCAATATCTTCAACGCACAGCCGAAATCGCATGGTCTATATAGCGAGAATGGGCACTAAGGAAGAGATTGTTGGATTTTATTCATCCCCATAGGGGGATGAATAAAATATCTGAATAATTGTGTGTAAGCTTATCGCGTAGCGTATACATCGAAAATAACCAGACCAAAATTGAGCAGACTGATGTTGGACAGCGGGGTATAAGGTGCGCGGTGTATGGTTCTGCGATTACCAACCCGCTTGCCTAGTGCGCCGATTATAGCAAATACTTCTTATGGGGGAGGTCTATGTCCTGTAGTGAACTATTTACAGGCTGTTGAGGTGAGGTTAAGGTATCACATATTAATATTACAGATGTGCTATAGGCTATACATTATCTTAATATTACTAATGTGAAGTTTATATTTCGTTTAATCACGCTTAATTACTAAACGGATATTAACGTAATTTGGCAGGGGTACTTATATAGGATACTTTTTATCTGAATAAAAAGTTCTCTTGGGACAAAATTTGTTACCTCGCTGGTGAAGTTGCTGTCGACCGCTCGTTTTTATATACATATTACATTAAAGTATATTACATTAAACTTCTTTTATGAGATTTTTATTACTTTTATAGACTATATACTGTTATAGTAGCGGCGATCTCTTGCGATAAAAATTGAAGAATCTGTTCTTTACACTAAAAATGTCAGTGCTGTTACTGTTAACCCCTAAAATAATAAAGTATAGACTAGGATATTTGCACAATTAATGGTTCGGAATTGAACCTAGAACTTATGACTATATAACACAACTAAAAGGTGCTCTTAATAAAGAGCCTCATGAATAAAAATAACCCATTATCAATTCTTCATGCTGCTAGATCAATATTTATCAGCACCTGTAGCGTTCTTGATAATAAGTGCTGTTTATGTAAAACAGTACCGGAGCATTTTCCTTCCCATTCGCAAGTAATTTACAACAAAATTGATCAAAAGTGAACATTGATAAATTATCACTAAATAAAGATAATCATACTTGGATTGCGGGTTTGACATGAGACGTCGGTAAAATTAATGTGTATTATAGGCCCCGTAACACCCGCTCGTTTGTACGGCGAATTTGTAAAATTATCGGGCGGACGATTTGAATATTAATCTTAGTATTGCGCCGGCGTCGATCGGAAACGTTAGATTAGCTTTCTTTTTTTAAATTTCAATACCGATTTTCGATCGGAATTTTATAAATAACAATCGCTTAAATATCGAGGGTTAAGGGTTCTCGTAATGATGAGTTAAATCGTTAAATTCGAATCGTCTACCGATGTAATCACGTTAAATATTAATGCGACAATAGTGTAACATTCGTATATTTATTTTATGGAATGTATTCTAAAAACTTTTTCAACGACAGTCAAATATACAATTACGAGTAGAAAAAGGAATAAAACACTGCATCTTTCAATAAGGGTGCAACAATATTTTGTGTCCTCTAAATATATTAGGGAGCTAAAATAAAAATTTCAAATAAATTAAGTAGTCTGTATCATTTTATTAAAATATTTCGTTAATAATGATATCATCATGCCTCCAGTTTTTTGTATACGTGCTACCACTAAATGAGGAAGTGCAAAACCAATATCTACCGGGAAGTGTCATAGTTTTCATACTTGGATGGTCTGACTTCTCGGATGAAAGCACAACTAACAAATAGACTATAACAAAAATCATATAATTATGGGATACAATATAGATTCTTTTGGATGATTGCTTTTTGCTATCAACCAGTCGCTTCACGTCGATGCATATTTTAATATTCTTAAACACACGAATCGATTGGGACGACTCTGGGTACCTATTTACATAACCACAGCATTATATACTAAAGAACAATGGTTTTGTTTACATGTAGATAGCTACACAGTGTAATTAGTTGTGTTGTTTAAGTGTCCGTGGAGTTTGAGTTGGGTGAGACGTTTTAAGACTGACCGTATACAATGCAGGGAATGTTCGCGACATTCTCGTTACTACCGTACACGGTAGTAACGAGATATTATGTAATTTATTTCGCAAATATCTCATGATAATATTTAAAATAAAATAATACTCTCAACGCAGCTTGTCAAAAGTCCACTACCTGACAAAGGTATTTCCTGATGGGAGGATTTGTCATAACTGTCATGGTTGGCGGGCGGATTGGTGAACGCAGGATCTGAGGCTTCGCACCTAGGAAGCTGCTGTTCGTCATCGTTCTGTGTCAGGGCTGATTTATATCAGTTAAGTTAATATGTCAGTTTCTTTCATCGAACCCAACATATTCTATATAACGAACGTTTAATAAACAGCTTTAATTTATTAGTCTAAATGGAAATGAAACATACAACCGCAACACCTCAGAAATTTGTTCAAAGAGCTTGACTTCATCGGTCTAAGAAATAGAAAATTAGTCCAAATAACTAGTAATATTAAGAATTATTATATCAATCCGATAACAAAAACATTACGTATGGAGAAGCCACATCATTTGAAAATTTTCAATTTAACAGTGGTGAGAGATAAAGTCATCTAAAATAGAGGTGTGACGTTTCACATGATTCCATTTTTAAATTAGGTTTTAAATATTATAAATAAAGTACATTATAGTCATTGTTGAAACTTTATTCTGTTTACTTAATATAAATAAAAGCAAGAACAAAAATAAGCAATTATCTGTTAGAAATGTGGATCTAATAGACACGCCCGCGGGCGAACTAGACATCTAGATAGCTGTAGTGGATAGGTAGATATCTCATCTAAATTTGAGTAGACAACTATTTGCGGCCGCCTGCGGCTACACTGTCTGGATTTCAATAGTTTTAAACTGACTCAGATACGAATAAAAACTTAAATTAAATTCATGTTGACTCGTTATACGACGTCAGGTATGATTGTTTTTTATAATTATTATGTTTAGTTTTAGTAGATAAGAAATATTAATAGACTTCAGATAAGCAAAAAGTGGTTTGAGGAAGCCCGTTTGGCTACGCTGGCCGTGCTAAAGGAAAATTCGTGTCCTCTGCTTACTCCTGCGGGTTAAAAGCATGAGTGCTTATGTACGTATTTTATTCCAACACATTAAAGCCAATTTGTTATAAATATAAGGGTTTTTGCGAAATGTGGAATAGCATTTAATGTTACTTTAAAAGCGGAGAAAATGGATTAATATTACAATTAGACTTAAAATAAATAACTGTTGACAATCGGTGCATCACAAACGCAAGTAAGCAAATCGATTCAATAATACCAACATTTTTGATGAGGTAGGAATTCAATGCCTTTAGTTTTTAATTTGACTCCTTGAATAAAAAAAAAACTGTAGTCATTCTGCCGCCGGCTTCAAGCATTGCCCTCTTCTATAATTTCGGGCTACTTTTTATCGACCAAATCTTCTGTTCTTTAGGCACGACCAACGATCAATAATTAGAATTGACGTACCGAAACAAACAAAAAAAGACATAGGGAATTTATATTGATTCAGTGTTGTACCTAAATTTGTCTTATGTGATACACCTATTACATTACATTTTAAATTATTGTAACCTAACAATTTTACCACACATGGCCATGTAAAAGAAGTTTACGTACCCAAACTCTGAATACCCTTTTTACAGATGTCCCTAAAATCGAGTAAGGAAACTATAAAGTAAAGTTCATCATTGATTATGATGGCAGAAAAATCTTTCCATATATCTCTAACCCTAATCCCACAGACTAGTGATGTGGAGTATCATCGCTAGTGCTGGGTTATCGGCACTGCGATCACCAACACTTCAACCGTGTCTGGGCAAATATTGCATGCATGGCATATAAGCCCCTGCTGACGCTTATCAGATGTTGAAAGCTATTCTTTTAGCAGGCTGTACGATACCCACGGGAAGAAAAGGGGGTGGCAGAGCACTGCAAACACACGGCATGCATCGATGTTTATTAAACATGGTACAGCTAAACTGCATACTGACAGTAGGAAGTAAATGCAACGATCTGCTCGTAGAAGGACCTAGCCCTTACAGAACATTAGAGTAAACTTATAGCATAACGTTTCTATGTTAATTGATGAAAACCGGATAACTTGTTGCCAGCAACGAGACGTTCCCTCTAAATCCTCATGGTTGACAGCGCGGGTGTCTATGGTTCATAGTTATAATTTCTGCCGAACTGTCTTCGGCCACAGTAAAAACTCCCAAACAGTGAATATAGTAATACTGCACTTTATATAGTAGCCAATATAATTACGGGCTGTGAGGTTTTTCATCTCACACGTCACAGGGGTGACGAAGCATCTGTAACCTTGGTAGCCATTGCCATCAGATGGTCGTTTGTCATCCGCCGGTACATTATAGTGCCGAAAGCGTAAGCGAACGAGAGTCACTTGTCTTTATACATCTAATCCAATAGCAATCCAATACAAACAAACCAGAAAAACAATCAATTTGTATGTTGCACAAATATTGGTTTCGACTAGTATTTGAACTTAAGACCTAAGTACTAATCTCTGTGGTACGCTAACTACTAAGTCACAGTAACTAATTACTAACAGGTTCATCACCCTTACTTCCACAAAAGTTACAATTGAAGAGAGGCATACGTCATTTGATTTATGCAGTTATTGTAATAAACGTGGAAGAGAATAACGCATGGTGCGAACGACGAATAGATATGGTTATTATTATTGTATTATTACAAGACCTTGACCCCAAAGTAGCAAAAGGTTTTTAACATTTTAACATTTAATTGTTTAAAATTGCCTGTTTTCTCATTCTTTAAAACTAATCTAATACTGATAAGGTTAAGAACACACAAGCTCAAATCACGTCTCACTTTCTATGTATGAATTTCAAATAAAACCTGTATCAGTTCACGTATAACTGTCTTACCTGGAAATATTTTAGACATGTTAATATTTGCCACACTTAGTATCCGGAGCGTAGTATGGTTAGTTCAAAAGGGTATTTGAGTTCGTTAATCCCACACACAGGGGACAATGTTTCTAAAATTGTTCGAAAAAGTAATTCGTTTTAAAGAGTTCGCTGCTCTTAATTTTTTTTCTGGTTTCTACCTTTTCTCTTTATTCGAACAATTATGAATTTATTAATTATAATTAGAGTCTCTCAACAATAATTAGGAAAAATAGGAAGACCGACAATAAATTATAATATGTTAAGATTTAAAGTTTCCGTATATAGAATCATCTGTAGTACAATTGACTATGTAGTTCCAAATAATTTATACGAGCTTTAATTACATTTCAAAACATACATTAATCCATTTAAACTGGTATCTCGCTAAACGTTTCTGTTCGTCCATCGTAAAATTAGTACCAATAGCTACTTAATAACATGCAATATTGCAAATCGGTCGCCAACAATGTTGCCTGAATCTTTGAGTCTATCCATCATCCGAGACCACCACTCTTGTGATTCGCGTTAATGCACAACTTTGTATAAACGTCTTTTCAAACTAGCAGCACTTTGTAGATTGGCTATATTCTTGAGCTAGTTCTAAAAGTATTGCTGCAAGACATCGTTATAAGTGAAGAAGATAAAAAATATTATACTCCGTCACAATTTGGTATATACCTTTATTTTTATTGTATTGGTTATTGTGTTAAGTCGAAGATGCGGGCTAAGGCTCTGTTCGATGTTTCTCTGCGTAATTGAATCTGCAACAAAGACTTCCACTGCAGAACTAGGTTAACAGAAATTGCCGTAGGGATCAGCAAGCAGAAGTGGCATTAGGCCGGTCACATAACTCGCCGAACTGATCACCGGAGGGATAAAAAAATATCGTGTGATACCACGTTTCAATATTTTTTTTCTTCATTATTAGCCCATATCAGTCCATTACTGTACCTTTCCTAGAATTAGCTGAAGAAACGGCAGCTGAAAAAAACCTTGCTGAAAATGTTGACCCATACTCATTATGCTAGTGATGCAGCCTCCTGTTAAAATTTTCGACATTTTTGAATGGATTTTCTGCCACCAGGCGGTCGCTAGAGGCAGTCAATAAGATACAGCACATGCAAGCTGCCTACCATCCACACTTACACAATTTTGAGTATAAGAGTGTCAGAGTGTTGTAATTAAATACCCTTTATACAGTTGTAACCGTGACTAGAAGTTCAGCACGCTTGAAATCGATCAGGAAGGTAACAACATAGCAAACTAGGATTCAGTCTTTTTAAAATGTTTATTTTTTTGTAATGGTTGTTATTACGTATCGTTGTGTTAAAATTACAAGAAGGTAAAGTAACATTGTAAATTATTTTTAACTCTGTAAAAGAGCGTGTCTACACGTTGATTTATCGTAGTCTATACTTATTTTGATTATTTCCGCCTTAGAAACTCGTGGCGTGTATTCCCTGATTAAGCACCACCTGCCCTCACACTGCAACATGCAAATGTAAACTACCTCAGCTGAAAAATAAATTGAGTTCGTGTAAGGTTCGTGACGAAGTACGTTGCCGAAAAATAATTATTTCTTTCATTGCAATGTAATTAATATACACGGCTTCTTTCTACTTCTTTCATAGTCCGTAAGTGGTCCCCGGGTGGACATGGCTCTTGCTCCCAGATCTGATTTACTGTCATCGCCACGCTTAGTAAACATTTTACAGAATGATACCTCGTATCCTATAGACCATGCTGTCCGTCACCGGTCTGGAAAATTTAGGTTTATTAGTAAGTCACGGTTATTCTGTCGTCTATTGTAGTCTTTAGAGATTTTACTGACATTTACCTAAGTTGAATAATTTTATGACATGGGTGAGATGGGGATGGTGGGTAAGACAGTGCAGACTCTTATGTCACCACCAGACTGGCATACTCATATAGAATGGTGAAGTCCATCAATCCACAATTTTCGACTTTCAAACATGCGGTCTCTAGACGTGCTTTAAGATGTGTTTAAAATCGACTAAATACTGTACGGTAAGGAGGAGCATTACTAACTGTATGATACATCTTAAGAAGATCTCGAAGTCAAAAACTATTTGTGCCTATGTCTATATCTGTGGCATTTTATCAGGCAAACGATAAACTAAGAACTAGTCATATAATAATTGTCTTTAGGTAAATTCTGAAACAAAAGTTTGTATTGACCACTTTACTTAACTTTTCACTTTAGACTACTAATTTCTCTTCAGTCCCGTCAGATATAAAGCGTGGAAAAGGTTAACATTGTTGATCATAACGATAATAAAATTGAAATGGTTTTGAAGTTGACTCATGAACACCGCATATGCTTAACACTTACTAATACTATGAAAATGTACCCAATAAAAATGTTTGAATCGTCTATAAAACACTTAAATTAATATTTGATTTTCATTACATTGAACTATTAAAGACAATGATATGTTCCTAAAGCAGCTACTAATTGTAACATAACCTACATATCGAGCAGCCCGGCCTGCACTCGAATCATCGCCAGCACCTGAACAAACAACACGGTTAATAATAAGACTGCTAATGTTCATAATTTATTTGCTTAGTTCAATCCAGCGCTTGTTTCTCGGTGTGTCTAATCGACAGCAAAACATCGAAATGTGGTATTGGATAATTTAATAGAATTACTTAATTCGTGACTGCGTTTACGAATTTACAAATCACCCCGGGGACTTTAATATCAGTTTCATATGAAGTTTAAGAAATCGTAGGATTCCATTCATTGCGATATCAAGACTTTCTCACACAAAGAGTATCACAAACTCATTAAAGCTACGTCAAATCAACAAAAAGCAAAACTGTAGAGATTTAATTTTATGTTTGTTCAATATCTTGCGTCAGTGTTATTAAAAATTATAAAGTTGTGTATTAAAGTGATATAGGTAGGTATTGTCTCTGATTGAGATAAGGTATTACGAATTTATTTAAATTATAGTCAATGCTTATTCAGTTCAATAAATTAATACATTAAAATTAATAATTATTGCCTGAATTTCAAGCCGGTGTCTCATTAGTATTTTAATTTATGTATCATTATTTCTTCAGAAAACTTGTAGAGATCTGAATTAATTAACTTTATCTATGATCCGTAAGACATAAAAGTCTTATCTGTTTTTTTTCCTGTGGAAATAAAAAAAATATATGTTAACTATTTAGAATAGAAATGAATCATTTATTTAGATGGCAGTCGAAATTATATAAATCTTATATTAAGTTTATGTCAAAGTATTTTTTGTAACATCAAAGTGACAACCTATTGTTAAGGAGCAATGCAGTATTTCACCTTAATCCGCATAATCTGTTCTAGTCCATATAAAAATTATTTACTAAAAGAGATACCAGGGACATATCCGGGTGTACGGCAGCCCTGTATTGAATTGAAGATGGATCAAGGTCGGATGTATAGTGACCTCGCTCCATACCCTCGCTTGGATAAACGAAATCACGCACAAAACGCATTAATTATTTAAAAAATCACGAATATCAAATTAATTTTACTTCAAATTGTGGAATGATGAATGATAAGGAAATTTGTCCACCTGGCCGATTTCGTCTACGAGATTGACTTAATTCGATGCCAAAACTAACTGTATGCATTTAAAATGGAAAAAAAAAGAAATTATAGTCGACCAACCGGCGTGCATAGGCGTAGCTAGTGATGTGCCGCGAGGTGTTCCCGCGATAATGCGGCGCGTCACGCGAACACCGCTCCGCCCATACTCACGTACCGTAACTAGCGAATTTTCTTTTTCATTAATATCATATTCTTGGTATTCCGTAGCGTATTATAGACATGAAAATGAGTATTGATGTTCAGTAATCAAAAAAATCTGTGTACTTAATAGGTTGACGTATCAATTAGGATGTTTTATGTCACAAAGATCGATGTCGTCGATTAGGATTACTTGATTTGTAGTTTTGTTAACACTATTATATAAAATTTACTTAAAAATAAACAGTTCTATTGTTTCTATATTCGACACAAAATAAGATTAATTTCTTCCAATTACTTAAACTACTGGGTTAGTACATTATTAACCGGTTATAAAACATATTGATTTATTATTATTGAAAACGATCACTGATTAGAAACATCGCTTAAACTTAACAGGATAACGGAAGACATCAAATTAGTTATGTTATACAATATAATTTGTAAACTCAACAATAGAAAGTAAACTTCGTATTCGGTAAGAACGGGAGTTAACACTCGTGCTTGATAAACGGCGGCCATCACTGCACGGCACGGCCTATTATGAGAGCGTGACGTCACCGCCCCGCCCCCCTCCTCCCGCTTCAATCAAACCGGGAACCCTCGTCAAGCCCCCACCCTACGTTCCGCTTTACTGACTCCGAATTTTTTTCTCATAATAATAACGTCGAAAAAATCGCACAAAAAGTCTCGAAAGACGCCGATCCCATCCCTAACGTGCCGTTCCTTTTTCCAAATCGTGCACCAAGAATTTCAAAATTAAATTTGGGATAGAATGGAAATACTTTATGTGATACTTTTCTGCGATGAACTTTTTAATTATACTTTCGTCTGTAGCATAAAAGTCAATATTAAATTAATAGAAATTATAAATATTATTTAAATTAAACGAAAGAATGAATGAGACATTTCTTTAAATAATATCCATTGTTACAAGTAGTACCTACTTGAAGCGACAGTTCTGGTAATTGCTAAAAAAGATGAAAATAATATGTCTTTATGAAATAAAAAAAAGCGTAAACCAAATCTATATAATATACTGTATTTTTGTCATTAATGGAACGTATGATTAGTAATTTGTATAAATAAGTGTTAGCAGTCTTATCTGGAATATTAACATTATTCTTACCTAGTATTCCTTACCTTACCTTTTCATTTAAATGGATTTATTAATTATTATCCATAAAAACTATTTGTCAGATGCCATCTATTATCGAAATGCACTGAAGTCAAAGGAAACATCTGTAATCCGAAGTATTGCAGCTATTCATCAATAGAGGTCACTACTAAGAAACATAAAAGTTGAATGACTGCAAGTGCACGTAGTTCTTTAAGTTGTTAGCAGATGGTGTTGTAAGATTAATATAACTTTTCCTCGATACATTTTCAAAACACTGATTTTACAGTGTTATATCCTTGTTTTAAGTGTTATAGGTAATATATTCGAATTAGACAACAGCAAGGTTTAAACCCTTCTCATTTTAGACATTCTTAATTAATAGTGCGTGAAGGTATTTCGCAATATGATGGTGAGGTTAGTTCCTTTAAAGAAAATATTAATTTGTATTTTGTAGAGCTAACGCTTACTTATTTTTGATAAATAAAACACCTGTATTATCTTAAATTAAAATTAAAAAATAAGCGTGCACTTTGACAATAATTATAAATGTTTAATAATGGCTTCTATAGTCTTAAAATACTCTATTCAAGACTGAAATTTGTGTTCGTCGATAGAAGATTACCCTCGTAATAAGTTTGTCTGTATATGCTCTTCTGATACTGGACAAAATATTGTATTAACATAATAAGTAATATGACGTTTAGCTTTTTTGCCATTTATCCCCTTCTACGATAACTATGGTGAGACTCAGATGGTCAATAGTGACACGGAGTCTCGGCTCATTTGTCAGCCAGCAAGGAATAGATTTTAGTGAAAAACGTAACGAGTTACGCATTACTCGAAAAATTAAATATTTAATAGTTTTTATCCATTGTTTCATCGTATTAGATTTTAGAATCTTATTAGATTGTGGAATAGTCTAAGTTGGGTAGTGTTCTCTTTTTTAAAGATTAAATGTAATCATTTAAAAAACTTACAATTACTTCTATAAATATAGGCACTAGCTAACTAAGTAAAAAAACGTTCGTAACTTAAAACAAAAGGCAGGCCGCGATGTCGACAGGGCAATGCAAACGCTTATTGGAAGTTACGCCATGACCGAACACTGATGAATGAGTTTTCATCGACCCCTTGCCTATGGGGCGGAAGCTCCCATCTACAACACGGTCGCGGTCATATTTTAACCCATTCGCCATGTCGCACTTCCTTTTTGATCATTGTTGGAATTTCGGTACCAGATCAGTTTATATTACGACAAACTTATAAAGGTTAAATCCAATAGCCTCAAACTTTTTGATCTTATTTTTGTTTCAGTTGTTATATTAACATTGACTAAAATAACTTTTACTGTCTAGATAAATTATCCATTTAAATTCATATCAAATAGGAGCCGTTTGCTTTTTATTTATGATAGAGCCCGAGAGAGATATTTAATTTTTTATGGCTATTATTATTTATGTCCAGTTGAAGATACCTATGGATATACTCTTACTATAGGTTATAAATAAAAATAAGTAAATAAGTACTATAAAATTAAATCGAAATCTCTTGTTTTGTTAATTTGTAGATTCGATTGATTTTTCGTTTTCTTAACATATTTTATTAACGAAAAAAACTCAGAAAATGTATGTGAGTTTCGCAACACTATAGTATTTGATTTTTACGAATAGTTTAATTTCAGTTAGCAAAAAATAGAAACTTCTAAGCTTCCGAGATTGTTCATAAAACTTTGTAGAGATGGCGCTCTTTCAAAATATTTTTTTACTAAAAGATGGCGCTTTTTTGAACTTGAACGTATAAAAAATATTAGAAACGACGTCAGATTTTCGTAAATTTTTAAATTTTGTTTAAATAAATATTATCCAATGTTTATTACTTGATTTCTAAAATCGTCTCCAATCTTAAATTGCAATTAAAATGATTTTAATAGCATAGGTCTACTACCTATGATATGCATATCGTTAAAAGCATATTTTAATAACGCGAACACCTATTGTTAGAGCGTATACAAACCAGAGACACGTGTAGCAATTACAAAGATGTCGGCGCTGGTATCTTCTCATAAATCAGCTCTACGCGATGTAACAATTAGCTGGTATGATCGCAATGTTAATTAAACTGCTATAATGTCAACATCGCAACGCCACAGCGGCCGCTTTCGGAACTATGAAGCAACCTCACAGCAAAGGGAATTACGAATTGGTTCCCGCATGCTATAACGTGTAGAAATTTTGATAGGTATATTCGCAAATGTATTTTAAAGTGAAAATATTCCACGTTAGATGTAAACATAAACAATTATGAAAATTCAAGGTAAAAGTTAGTAAGTAATACTACTATTTGCATTTTGAAAGTTAGTATATAGGATTGTAAATGAACTTTAGTAACAATAACCTTCGCGAGTTAAAATTAAGCAAAACTTTCTAAAATAATTTTATAACAAATGAAATTCAAGGTGTTATTTTCATAATTTTAATAATTATCCATGTTCATAATTTTTGTTTTCGATAAGTATTCAACACCTGCAAGACGTTATTTATTATACCATATAACAGAATTAATTTTACCACATTCTTTCACGATAGTGACACATCAGCTAGTTAAGTTGATAATTAGAAGGAATAAAAATGTTCCGAAGTGATAGTTAGTGAAGTATAGACACATTATTTTTGTAGTCGAATATTGAGTTGGCGAAAAGTGCAAGAATAAATTGCTACTTCTATTTTTTTTTGTTAAAATCTAATTCATCATACTTAAAATGCGTGTTAATTGCCTAATAAAAACACATATTGTTGATTGATGAGCACGATTGTTAAAGGTGTTGTTCGGGTATTTTAAAATTCCAAAAGAAAAGACTAAAAAACTATTTTTCTTCTACCTGTATAATCTATATATATGTATGAAATCTCTCGGATTATTTCCACTACCCTTATCCCGACAACCAAACGCGAAAGAGACTTGAAACGTGTCCTTGTAAATATATGCGGTTGAAACCAAAAATGCTTAAATTTTTTTTTAATTATTAAAACAATTTTTGGTTAATTTACTTTTTTAATATTTTTTTTCAAAACTGATTGCGGCATTCGATTTACATATTATATTACCTCGACGAACGAACGAACGAAATGGGATAAAAGCTTGAACGTGCCAAGTTGATGATAAACATACGTAAAAAATTTAAAATTTTTAAAATAATAATCCAGAATAATATAACTACAGTTGCCTGCCGGAGACAGGCTAATATGGTAGTATAAAATATGTAATAATTTTATCAACAGGTTAAAATTTTCGATATTGTAATACCCAATTACTAGACTTTGTCAGATTATTTTTTCTTTGTTAAGTTCTTACCTCTTCATCTGCATGTATAATTTCACTGCTTTTTTGACTTTGGATGAATTTTGCACGTTGCTATAGCCTCAAATGTGAACACCGCGTGAATATAATTTCGAAATAACTGGTATTTACCCCTTACCCATAGAACTGTGTAGATGAGTGGATTTGAAGTATTCTTCAAGTATACTAGGTGCACGCAAAGTACACAGAGTAGTTATCCCTCCAGTATAGGTACTAGGAGGTTATGTTTTGTTTATAATATAGATAAATACTAAAACATAAACTTAATTATGTTAACTTATTATTTTAGTAGTTTTTTTTAAATCACCGAGGCGGCGTATTATAATAAAAAGTCTTAGAAAGTATATAATTGAATACTTTCTAATCTCTAACAACTGATAAATCACTATTGGCACAGGACAACCAATCCTTTAAGATACCTCGTGCCCTATGGACGCTGAGGAATGCCAGGCATTTTGATTGCGCGGTGCGTTATTGATTGCGTTCGCTTTGATTAACAAATTCCTCTGTCTCTACCTGTAAGCTTCTCTATGTACTGAGTTACATAGTACCTATCACAGTTTCATTAATATGTACGGTACCCGGAAACCCGTACCCGGTTCGGTAAAATATATTTATATTAGGATAAATCAAAAAATATAAATAGATTATAATGAAGTTCAAATTCCGAAGGTTTTTTTTTTAAATAAACGTTCGATATTTTGCCGCAAAGTTAGATTTGCATTGAGTAATAAGCACGGAATATAAATCATAGCAATGTAATAACTAAACGTGAAGAATAATAACCAGTCGGGGTAAACAAGGTAAACAAAACGCGCGAGCCTGTGAACGCGATATCTCGCGACAAAAAGACCACCTAGTGCTTGTGCACGTGCGATCCCACACTTTTCCAACCCTACTGCGGCAGTGCATGCAATTTTATGCGTCGACACGCGAACACGGCGACAAATTAAATGATATCAGTCCACTAGGAAACAGTTGAATGTATGTTAAATTAAATTCTGTATAGGTAGTTACTGTCATATGTTCATGGCAGAAACAGTTTTCATTTAACATACTCATTTACGTTGTAACAGGTTTCATTAAGATTATTTTAATGTAACTAGCACGCCGTAGTAAACGCCGAAGGTATACAGACCTATTAAATTCCTTTTATTTTTCATAATACATAGATTTGATTGCAGACGACTATCACCCATTGGCAGAGATCGCGAATTTTATTTGGCACGACTCAATGTGGCTAAAAGGGCTTCTGTAACCCACATTTCGTTACAGAGATAACTGTTATGTACGTAACTCATGATTATATGATATAGATTTGCTCTTGGATTACCATGAGATTTTGAAGGCTTAAGGACACCTATGGGACGAAAGACATTCGTAATCTAGGTTCAAAAGTACGCACAAATACGTACCTAAAATTGACAAAAAACAAGTGTTCCTTAAAGTTGTCGTTTTGAAAGGCACGTCGCCAAAATGACAACTTTTATGAAAAATAATATCGCTATGTAGATAATTGCGTAACGTGTTGGGTTATATTTAGAAGTTGGCGCAGGTAATTAGCAGGAACATCAAATTTCACTCAGGCTCGCTCAGTACGCCCGCGGATTTACTCAGGAGAGTCGTTATCATGTACGAAAAAAAATTGTTGACAGCTACTTAATTCTAATATAAAGGTATTGAATAATATTAAAGTACGATATCTTAGTGGCTAAAGCATTTAACTCCTCAATACATGAAGTCATTATCACCGGTCTCGGTCAGTCTTTATCCATAAAATTAATAAATTGTTGATTTGGAGTAGATCTAAATATTCAGTGGACTCTGCTGTCGTGTAACGAATTAATGTAAATGTTATTAGTGAATAAACATATTAAAGATATGTAATACAAAATCACTTAACATTGACAGGCCCGCCAACTCGCATAGGTACAGAGTAGTGGACTCTTTACGTGACGCCAAAATCCATCTAAAAAATAAGAGGAAGTCTTTGCCCAGCAACGGATCATTAGAGTTCCTTATTTACTTTTAGTTAACATTGTTGCTACGACCATGGAAAATAAAATGACGTTGTCTCCGACAGATATCGAAAGGACCATCTCTTCAAAAAAAAACTAAACACATCATCAAAACGAGACCGGTTGTCAGACCTTCGCCGCTGTTTTGATATTTTTAAAAGAAAAATGTTTAGTATTTTTGCCATCTATCGAACCTATGGCCAGGTAGAGATGATGTAAATTCCGTGGCCCATACGGAATTTTCAGCGCTTAGGTCATCAACTAACAGGGCGCACCATATACAAGTACAAGTAAGTTTGGCGGTTTGAGAAAAGGACTTTTTAAGGGGGTAGGGCATATACCAAAATGAAAAATGAATGACTAAATTTGAAACAAAAAAAAAATATTCTATTAATAATTTTCATAGTAATCGCGAAATCAACGCAATAGTGTAATGAAATAATAGAGATTAACTAATCCCAGCAAGATGGCTTGAGGTGCAAAAAGCATTGCTTATTACATATTCTATAATTACTTTCACTTGGAGTGACATTAATATTAATGTCAACAAAACCAATCCAAGTCGAGATCAGAAGAAGCGGGACATAGATAAATATGCGCGTGCGCAGTAACAAATGTTCTCTACATTCTATCCCTTGAGAGTTTGGGCAACAAGGCCATGATAAAATTATTTTTGACAATAGATATTTTACATTTAAGTCCTCGCCGCCTCTAATGCCAGATTTCGACCACTTAAATGAAGGATTTTAAAAAAAATAATGTACTGAGAATCTATCGTTTTCATCTGTACTAACACAGATAAGTTGAAGCCATAGGTCATGCTCGGTAATCAATTAAAAAGTCTATGTATGTATTGATAAAGGAAACAATGATTTATAAACTTGTAAAATATAACTAATATTATTCAGGACATTACACTCGCTTAATTATTTGCCTCGAAGCTTTGAAACGAGTTGATAGCGAAACTCATACAACGGATTACTCTAATCAAATATGTATCGCACAGATCAAATAAGTCTAATGTGCCCAATATGTATTTTGATCAAAACTTATATGGAGCCCACTTTATATTCCAATTTAAATGAAGAGGTAAAAGTGTATGAGACTTTTAAATATTTATTGTCAATATAGTTGGCGTATAGTTTTAACCTCTAAAACGATATTTAATTTTAAATCCATATTTTAAATATACTATTCGTGTGGTAAATTTTACATTTTGATATGAGTTTCTAATCAGACTTTTTCAAAACTTTGATTTTATTATGCAAAACATTAAAAAACTATTGTCATTTTATTGTCGACTTCTTCATTATCTGGGTTGAGAGTAATTAACTTGAAAAATTTTATAGGAAACTGTCCACTGCTGGAAATAGGCCTTTTAATTTGGAATGCATCTTTCACTTTTGGTCTTCTTTGAAAATTCCTCTTTATTTTCTAATCAGACTTTCTCGAATCGAGTTTTAATCTGCAAATGATTAAGAAACAATAGTTATACTGATATTTTATTAATTTCTTTATTGACAATATCATCAAGTAGTAAATAATCCAAAGTTGGTCATGACCTTTACCTAAATGGGAGGGTTCGCCATTTTAGATTTTTTAAAAATACTTTTCCTGTACTTTACCGTACGCCACTCTCATGAAAAAATCGGATTGAATTTTTTTTATTTAGTCTTGTAATAAGGCTTTTGACTTCGAAGTAAAAAACAAGTATGCATTTCTAATAGGAAAACTATTCTAATTAGTTCAAAGTTATTACGCTATCTAATATTTACACAAAATAATTAAATAATTTTAGTAATATTTATTTAATATAATACATCTGTTACTCAGCATTACATAAAAATATACCTACAATAGATATTTTTTAACGAAATTGAAAAACGTGGTGCAATAATCGATGCCAGCGTCCATTCATGCAAAAAACCAATCGCAATGAAACACATTTTCTTCCGCTTTAAAGTCCGCACGATGCCGGTACACTGCATATATCACGACCACTTTGTGAGCCCACAATAGCTCCTTAATTGACAAATAGTGGAAATGATAAATACACACGTTGGGAATTTTACCAAAATACATCCTTTGATCGTCGCTTGATTAACAGTAACCGAGTGTCGCACGCGAAATGTTATTAATATTCTTTTTAATTCGGCCTCTGGTCTAATAGAGCACGTATTTTAGTATGATTTATTTTATTCCACTAGTTAAAAAGCGGTATAGATGATTCATAGGACACTTAACGCAGTTTTTACGTCTCATGTTATTTTTTTTTGAGTGATAAATACTGCGTTATATTTTTGATATCTTCAATGAAATTTACATGTAAAACATTTCGTAAATTGTGCGTATTAAATTAGATTGCAATAATAATTAAGTGTCATGTATATATATGCAAAAAGGTGCTTTTGTTTTATGAATACCAATTTATCTGATTTCGTTTATTCATAGTTTGTAAGATAAGTTTAATAAAAAACACATTTGCTCTTAGTAAATAAATTTAAATTATATTTTATTACTCGTTAATATTTAGTACAGCATTTTCATATGATAATTCAATATTTAAATGGCAATGTTTTTTGAAACAAATACATAATCTTTGTCGTAGGCTTTTGTTAAGTTTCTTTTAATTCCCACAGCCAAAGGTACTTCAAAATACATATCGCAACTGGCATCTCTCAAGAGAGGCGAGTTAGAGAGAATGTTTTAGTTTACTTTATCTTCTTACCCAAAACTTTTCCTCGTAGTCAGTAGCTGCAGACAAAGTGTCGCCTTCCTATGAAACATTCGCCGTATAATATTACAAAGATTATTATAAAACTCTTTTCTTAGTAACTTACGTACCTATAACGCTGGCCCCTGCCAAAGGGCATGTGAACGCGACCGATCTCGCGGTTGACTCATAAAACAAGTTCTCTGTGAAATAAATCAAAGAACAGTTCGTTATCAAATTATCAAAAGCACGTGAGCCTGTTAATTCTCTCGTCGGTCAGTTTAAAGACATGTTCCTTGAACCGAGCCCGCTTCGAGATCATAATCGTCGTCCGTAATTGCATGCTAGAAACATTCGCTGGGATGTGAGCTCTAGAGATGAAAAAAATACAAGGTAATCTATTATAAAAACCTATGATTATTTCCTTTTTACAGTAGTTTAATTCAGTCTACTTAATTTGCTTCTTTCTAAAGAACTAATCTTTAGTCTTTACTGTTATTCTAATTATAAGTATTATTAAAGTACCTACATATATCCTGATTTTTCATTATTAACACTTTCCCCTAAGTTTTCCGGTAATTTTTGAATACATTGTTCGCAGATTGAATACAACATAGTTGGTGGAATATAAATGGAAATTGAAAAATTTTATAGGAAACTGTCCACTGCTGGAAATAGGCCTTTTAATTTGGAATGCATCTTTCACTTTTGGTCTTCTTTGAAAATTCCTCTTTATTTTCTAATCAGACTTTCTCGAATCGAGTTTTAATCTGCAAATGATTAAGAAACAATAGTTATACTGATATTTTATTAATTTCTTTATTGACAATATCATCAAGTAGTAAATAATCCAAAGTTGGTCATGACCTTTACCTAAATGGGAGGGTTCGCCATTTTAGATTTTTTAAAAATACTTTTCCTGTACTTTACCGTACGCCACTCTCATGAAAAAATCGGATTGAATTTTTTTTATTTAGTCTTGTAATAAGGCTTTTGACTTCGAAGTAAAAAACAAGTATGCATTTCTAATAGGAAAACTATTCTAATTAGTTCAAAGTTATTACGCTATCTAATATTTACACAAAATAATTAAATAATTTTAGTAATATTTATTTAATATAATACATCTGTTACTCAGCATTACATAAAAATATACCTACAATAGATATTTTTTAACGAAATTGAAAAACGTGGTGCAATAATCGATGCCAGCGTCCATTCATGCAAAAAACCAATCGCAATGAAACACATTTTCTTCCGCTTTAAAGTCCGCACGATGCCGGTACACTGCATATATCACGACCACTTTGTGAGCCCACAATAGCTCCTTAATTGACAAATAGTGGAAATGATAAATACACACGTTGGGAATTTTACCAAAATACATCCTTTGATCGTCGCTTGATTAACAGTAACCGAGTGTCGCACGCGAAATGTTATTAATATTCTTTTTAATTCGGCCTCTGGTCTAATAGAGCACGTATTTTAGTATGATTTATTTTATTCCACTAGTTAAAAAGCGGTATAGATGATTCATAGGACACTTAACGCAGTTTTTACGTCTCATGTTATTTTTTTTTGAGTGATAAATACTGCGTTATATTTTTGATATCTTCAATGAAATTTACATGTAAAACATTTCGTAAATTGTGCGTATTAAATTAGATTGCAATAATAATTAAGTGTCATGTATATATATGCAAAAAGGTGCTTTTGTTTTATGAATACCAATTTATCTGATTTCGTTTATTCATAGTTTGTAAGATAAGTTTAATAAAAAACACATTTGCTCTTAGTAAATAAATTTAAATTATATTTTATTACTCGTTAATATTTAGTACAGCATTTTCATATGATAATTCAATATTTAAATGGCAATGTTTTTTGAAACAAATACATAATCTTTGTCGTAGGCTTTTGTTAAGTTTCTTTTAATTCCCACAGCCAAAGGTACTTCAAAATACATATCGCAACTGGCATCTCTCAAGAGAGGCGAGTTAGAGAGAATGTTTTAGTTTACTTTATCTTCTTACCCAAAACTTTTCCTCGTAGTCAGTAGCTGCAGACAAAGTGTCGCCTTCCTATGAAACATTCGCCGTATAATATTACAAAGATTATTATAAAACTCTTTTCTTAGTAACTTACGTACCTATAACGCTGGCCCCTGCCAAAGGGCATGTGAACGCGACCGATCTCGCGGTTGACTCATAAAACAAGTTCTCTGTGAAATAAATCAAAGAACAGTTCGTTATCAAATTATCAAAAGCACGTGAGCCTGTTAATTCTCTCGTCGGTCAGTTTAAAGACATGTTCCTTGAACCGAGCCCGCTTCGAGATCATAATCGTCGTCCGTAATTGCATGCTAGAAACATTCGCTGGGATGTGAGCTCTAGAGATGAAAAAAATACAAGGTAATCTATTATAAAAACCTATGATTATTTCCTTTTTACAGTAGTTTAATTCAGTCTACTTAATTTGCTTCTTTCTAAAGAACTAATCTTTAGTCTTTACTGTTATTCTAATTATAAGTATTATTAAAGTACCTACATATATCCTGATTTTTCATTATTAACACTTTCCCCTAAGTTTTCCGGTAATTTTTGAATACATTGTTCGCAGATTGAATACAACATAGTTGGTGGAATATAAATGGAAATTGAAAAATTTTAAAATGCGAGGGTCGCCCCGCATCGGGGTTGTCGAAACCGTAAAATTAAGTGTCATGTATATATATGCAAAACATTTCGTAAATTGTGCGTATTAAATTAGATTGCAATAATAATTAAGTGTCATGTATATATATGCAAAAAGGTGCTTTTGTTTTATGAATACCAATTTATCTGATTTCGTTTATTCATAGTTTGTAAGATAAGTTTAATAAAAAACACATTTGCTCTTAGTAAATAAATTTAAATTATATTTTATTACTCGTTAATATTTAGTACAGCATTTTCATATGATAATTCAATATTTAAATGGCAATGTTTTTTGAAACAAATACATAATCTTTGTCGTAGGCTTTTGTTAAGTTTCTTTTAATTCCCACAGCCAAAGGTACTTCAAAATACATATCGCAACTGGCATCTCTCAAGAGAGGCGAGTTAGAGAGAATGTTTTAGTTTACTTTATCTTCTTACCCAAAACTTTTCCTCGTAGTCAGTAGCTGCAGACAAAGTGTCGCCTTCCTATGAAACATTCGCCGTATAATATTACAAAGATTATTATAAAACTCTTTTCTTAGTAACTTACGTACCTATAACGCTGGCCCCTGCCAAAGGGGCATGTGAACGCGACCGATCTCGCGGTTGACTCATAAAACAAGTTCTCTGTGAAATAAATCAAAGAACAGTTCGTTATCAAATTATCAAAAGCACGTGAGCCTGTTAATTCTCTCGTCGGTCAGTTTAAAGACATGTTCCTTGAACCGAGCCCGCTTCGAGATCATAATCGTCGTCCGTAATTGCATGCTAGAAACATTCGCTGGGATGTGAGCTCTAGAGATGAAAAAAATACAAGGTAATCTATTATAAAAACCTATGATTATTTCCTTTTTACAGTAGTTTAATTCAGTCTACTTAATTTGCTTCTTTCTAAAGAACTAATCTTTAGTCTTTACTGTTATTCTAATTATAAGTATTATTAAAGTACCTACATATATCCTGATTTTTCATTATTAACACTTTCCCCTAAGTTTTCCGGTAATTTTTGAATACATTGTTCGCAGATTGAATACAACATAGTTGGTGGAATATAAATGGAAATTGAAAAATTTTAAAATGCGAGGGTCGCCCCGCATCGGGGTTGTCGAAACCGTAAATTTAAATGGTCCATCCCTCAGAATGCAAATTATTCGAGTTTGCCTTTCAATTGTTACACATATATACAATTAATATGATATTTGGGCTAAGGTTATTTAACTCGAATTTTTGTTATGTCTGTATTTTAGTTCCTATGGAATTCGTACCAACGCAGCTTATTACGATACTGTAGAGAGTTATTAATGTTTAACGTTATCGATACTCGCAGCCTAACGACTACATTTTACTGTATTACTGCATATTTTTTTACTAGAATAATTAGACTTCTTGTACTTATCGGTCGATAATTTGCGACTTTGATCAAATGTATAAAAATAAAATATCAGAAGAATTACTCGCTGTTTTCTCTTAATTGTATTTGTATTCAAAGTGAACGCGGATAACGTATAGATCATAACATATCTATAGAATATGCCGTAGTCTCGAGTGGTGCGGTCGTCATTAACTTTCGCTAATGAAGCTTGAGCTTTTGAGTTTTAAATAACTTGTGCCAGCCTCAAGGGGCGGGCTTTGCTCTCAAGTACTGTGCTATGAGATTTTTTACTTTGAACATGAGTTTAACTAACCATATCAAAAATATTCCAACGTAACTTTGGAATGAAGCATTCATAATATATTTACAGAGTTAATAAAAATGTAAAATTGAAAATGAACTAATTTAAAACTAATACGAAATAATTCATCGCTAATAAATAAACATATAATGTCATAAAACAAAATGTCTCATTAGTATGTTTCCTAATAAAAACCCGGTAAATTTTTTATTCACCCAACTACTTGGTAAATTCTAGTAGCTGTTTTATAAAGTAGGTCGTAAATTGTAATGTTTAAAACCAGTAGAACGAGATCTAACGATAATTCAGAGGTTTCGGTGACACTTGTAACTCAGCACACAAATTAACGTCGCTGCAAAGTTATGTCGCTAGGTAGCGGCGCGGTTGTCACTCATGCTCCATCAACTGCTGGGAAATGTCGAGGATATGACGTCGGGTCAGCCATATGTCGAACGAGACGTGACACTATTTCATCTCGCCGTCTCACTTTTGAGGAACCGCTTCCTTCAGTGAGACAAAGACGGAATTCAAAGTTACTAGCGTTTGAGAATGCGCCGCTTAGTTATCTTTACCAAAAGGGGGCATGTATCACAGACAGGTTGTCGCTAATAGGCGTTTTACTCGGAATATATGAAATTTTATGGCTTCATGTTTGTCACAGGCTGGGGATACGTGTCAGTCAGTACTGGCCGTCAGGCCGATGGCGGTGCGATGAAGCTCCCGCTACAAACCGCGAGCTTGCCAATAAAAACATTTGGTCCATCAACGACCGTCTCTTGCACCTGAACATTTTAAAAATTATTTAAATATAGATTTACTAAGTGCATTCACCTCTTCCTTTCAGATCCGCCGAGGTTCCGATGAGGAGACACCGTCCGCTGGCATCGCGTGAACCAACAGCGGGTTCGATCGCTGCCGTGTAGTGAATGGAATCCGAAGTGTTTGTGTGGTGACAGTATCCGTGATAGTGTCGGCCTCAGTGGCCGAGAACCTGCGACGGAAGATACGGACGCGAGCAACGCGGGCTGCGGGCCCGCGATGAGCGCCAACAACTGCGACAGCATGACATATTTCTCTAACGCTTACATGCCGGACATGAGGAACGGAGGCGGTCATGAGCATCAGCAGGCGCACGCGCACTATGGTGCCGTGCCGCAACAGGGGCATGACATGGACGGCTGCGATCAGCAGCTCAGGCCAGCGCAGCACCATTATCCTGCGCAGCCGGCACCAGGGATGCCATACCCAAGGTTTCCACCATACGACCGGTTGGGGTATTACCAGCAAATGGAACAGAATGGGTACAGACCCGACAGTCCCTCTCAAATGGGACACATGGGTCCGAAAACGGACGGTTATGGCCCAAATGGCCATCAGCCTCCAACGCCGGCAGTGTACACGTCGTGCAAATTACAAGCGGCGGCGGCGACAGCCGGAGGTGTTCCGGGAAGTCCCCCATTGGAGCAAGCACAGCAGATGCCTCACCATATGCACCCACAGCAGCACATGGTGCAGCACGGGGTGCCGCCTCATCAGCAGCATCTTATGTACCCAGTGGACGACATACAGCACCAGACTCAGATGCCACCCATGCACCAGCAATCCATGCATGGGCAACAGGCGCCGCCGCAGCAACCTCCACCGAACACCAACGCTTCACTTCCCAGTCCACTATACCCCTGGATGCGGAGTCAGTTTGGTAAGTTTATATCATAATTTTTGTTAAATAATTTCATTACAGTAATTTCAAAATTATATCCGCCGTGATAGTTCCGTGGCCTCACGCGTCTGCATTTAATTGTATAGCACAGTAGTGACATAGCAATCCCTGCCGCCTTGCCCACGTTCAGTGGTGATGGAAAATATAAATTAGTTATCATCTAAGTCATTTGAAATATTTTCGACGACTTATCAAGTACGCTAATCCTTTTCAACTCAGGAGCAGCGTGTTGAACTCTAGCTGGCTCCTAAATAGATAATTAGATATAGTCTAGCATAGAAAAGGGAAAATAATAGAAATTATTAGGAATAAAACATGTGACAAATGTTAACTAAATCGTTGGAGTTTTACTAGTAGGTACAGTGTGCAAAAATTGCTATTTTTAATAGCCCTAACTTTAAAAAATCTACTGAAGTTCATATTTAAAGTCTTAAACTAGAACAAAAGTTTATAGTTGAAAGGCAACTTTCGCATTCATCTGCACAATCAGACAGGTAGCAAAAGCGCAATACTCCCCAAATTTGCAAAACCTCAAACTTCGCGTGCGTATCGACGAAAAACAATAAGTCCGTGAGACAATGGCCTTGCTTCTATTCGCAAGTTATTTATGGACCGAACAAGCATTCAAAAGGAATTTCACTTTTCACAAAATTTACAACTCTCGACACAAAGGCGTTCACCTTCTGTTTTGCTGACGCCGCAGCGGAACAAAGCGCCCTCGAGTTGCGCTACCGTCGCCTACTGTTTTCGAATTTGTCTGAGAATTAATTTATGGTCAATTTGCCTGATTTACTGGTTCTATTGTAATTGAAAGATCATTCAAATTTCACTTCCTAAAGTTGTTGCATCTTCTTTAGTCTAGTTGACGTGCTTGATTTAAGTTGTTCTTAGTTCTAAAGATATTGTAAATTTTAAATGCAAATAAGTGCTCAGCAAACATGATATATATTGAATTCGGGATTTCTACTTCATCGCATTAGAACACGTAGCAATTAAACGTTTTTGTCTAAATAAATACAGTACTTATGTAACTCGATGGCCTGCATTAAACTATTGACATATTTTGACTTACAATTTAGGACTAGACATAAAACAAAAGGACTCAGATTTAGTGCACAGATAACATGAGTCAAATCAATGAGACATAATTTAATACTCCTTCTGTTAGATAGCTCGTGGGCTTTTATTCATTAAACTCTGTCCCAGATAATGGTCACACTTAGATTGGTAACGTCAGCGAACTCATTCGTGTTAAAAGCAATTCTGGGTATGTTATGATTGTCTGATACTCAAATGTCAAAACAAACTACTCATATTTTATTTCTTAGGAGCATATGCAGTTAATGAATTCAGTGCAAATATAAAAAAATGTCGCGTAATAGTTATGTATAGTAGTAATAAGATGTAATTGAATAACTTTTTAATATTAAACCAACATTTCATTTATACTATTAAAAAAAGTTTTTTTTAGTATTTTCCTAATTAAAGAAACTTATAAGCGATTAGATTTTTTTTAAATGTAAGCTAATTAAACATATGTTCTTTTGTAAGGTAAAGAAAGCCAGTATTATTTTGTTAAATGTTAAAAGGTAATTCATTTGCGAATTTTATTTGCTATCTGTCCAAGCGTTGTGTGGGCTACACAACCAATCTAAGTCCAACAAAGTACAAGTTTTGGGGACCCGATGGGCTCGTGTCGTAACCTTTATCTGGTCGGGCCGATAAGATGCCAATTTTGACTTAGTTTCAGGCGCTTTCTAGTTTGCCGTAGTAGTTAATTAATTCGGAACTTCGAAGACCACTGTTGACTAGGAATAATGAAGTTTTGAATAATATCCATGTAAATTATCCTAATTGTTAAATCTTTTGGAGTATACCATTAAGGTAAATAAATACTTTCATTGATTTCACTAACTCTATAACCCGGTTATCTTATTCATTAAAAACTATTAAATTTTTACGAAATACTAGTTTACTATAAAATTTATAAGAAGATGATAATGTTGCATGAATTACTACATTTATGCATTACTGGTTTATCAACATTTCAGCCTATTACAAGTTCACTGCTGAACATAGGCCTCCCCCAAAGATTGCCACAAAGCTCGGTCCCGAGCCACCTGCATCCATCGACATCCCGCAACACTCTCAGGTTTGCCTGTATGTGCCTGCCACTCGAGAACCTTTTTCCCCAACTGGTTAGTCGTGGATAATTAATGCGATGACAATGGTCTTATGTTGATTTTAACGACGATATCTAGCCATACTGACCGCTGGTTTCTTCTTCTTCTCGCCATCTGCGTGGCGTATCACAATGATGTATCTACCTAAATAGTAGCGGAAACACCGGGCCACTTACTAGCCTTCGCCTATTATATTCGCTGTAACGTATATATAATAAGATTAAAGAACGGGTTAGATGTAATATCACAATCGAAAACTAATAATGTATGTGTTGTACAAATGTGACCACAGAGTCATGCAGTTATTATTTATTGCATATTATGTTACTATTTTAAATATTAACAGATGCTATATATATTCCGAACCTATTAGAAATTCTTGTTAGAAAAACATTTGTCTTGTTTTATGTAAATATTATGATGTCATAAGTGAAAACACATTTATTGTAATTCATCTGACATAATATTTAAATTCGATATAAATAACATTATCTAGCCTGGTTAGAACCCGCAAACCTTGGTTTCGAAGGTGAAGTCATTGTATCCTTACAAAAAATATGTTGCAGAATATAAAAACTTGTGGAACACGTCAAAAGCAAAGCATGGATCTATTTAACGTATGAAAAATGTACACCACTCAGTTGCACGGTAGAACTATACGCACTTAAACCAAACTCCGGTTTAAGTAGCACGTTATCTGCCCCTGAGCTCTCTATCATTAATTATCTTCAAATTTTTGTCCGCCATTCGAGAGAAATGCTCCAATGAGAACGTCTCGTTTTTGAAATAGTTACAGAATCGGAGCAGACATGTTATTAATCATTTGATTTCTGGCTATATTTGCTATTTTTGATTGTGACAGTTTTTATAAACCATTCAAGTGAAACAGTATAGGAAACAATATAGTACAAGTATAGGAAAGAACATTGTGATTGTAAGGTAGAACGGGGTTGGTTAATCATAGAATCAAAAATAAAAAGATTCATAAAGGAAACGATCATTTTGGTATCTCACTGGTTATATTACTTTCAGTTAGCATGTAGTTATTTAACTCGGTGTTAAATATCAATTAAAGCTAGTACTAACATGTGCAACTTACAAATTACTTCTTGATTTTTGGTCTTGTACACTCGCATGTATTGCGACTGCCCTCAGTACCTCTGTTACTGCATGACTAGTAAGTTGCTTCTGATCTGTAAATATACCTTGCAGTAAATTACTTTTTTCAGACACTATAAATCTTACCGAGGTCAAAATTGATTACTAGCATATTATAAGTAGGCTGCGATCGATAACGTGTCAGCAAAATACGGATTATTTTAATACTTGCATAACATACGATAAACTATTTTACATACCTATGTATTTATTTAAAATCCAAGCGGTGGTCTCAATCGACTTTGGCTCCGGAAATCAAGTAAATTTTGAAATTCATTAATTCAATACTCGTGATTTATATGAACAATGACTAAGCTAGTTCGTTCCATCTATGATCTGTGAAAATATAAGAGTAATATTAACAAAATTTGTATTAACATCAATGATAAATTTATCTCTTTCGAAATTTGCTAGGTTTTTCTCTGCGATATTGTTTCTACAACAATGGTTTTTGAAGCAGAACTAGGGTAACCGATATAGCCTCATGTGTGGCAACTAGGTCCCCTAAATAGCTAGCAGTTGAGGAAGAAAGGTTGTCGATTGGCAACCCTGTACAATCAAACGCAGTGTAGGACACCAACACGTTGGAGTGACAATCTGCACAGCATTACGAGAAGACGATGAATGCTTGTGGCTCACGACCCTGCTTTGTAGCAATTTTTTGGGAAGTCCTTTGTTTAACTGTGGACTTCTGATATTCTGTAATGACAGAGAAGATAATAAATGGAATTATTTAATTTTCATTAATACATCTCGTAGAATATCACACATCATTACTCAACGGAACGTTAGCCAATTACATGGTATAGACTACATAAAACAGTACGCAGTGTTGAATTTCTAACAAATCTTACGCTAGCTTGATGCGGAGATTAAAACGTTTGTTGAGAGACGTCTGATACCTATGTGAGATACGCGAATTGTGTGTGGTCTTTATCACTATTTGAACAAGAGCATGCCTGCGCGATAGCGTTCTGTTTATGTGCGCAAATACGTACCTACGTTATGCGGTCAACGTGCAATCAATCTTGTTGCAGCGGAATTTTTTGTAAGAAAAACAAACGTAATAGGTACGAGTAGTTTGTATGATAGTTCATTTATTGTTTTTTTTTTTCATTTTGTATCACAGGGATTCGTAGCTATTTACCAAGTTTATACAAATTGGCATTCGTAATTATTTCATCTTAAAAACAGGACTGTGAAAATAATTAAAAAACAACTTAATAATAGTAAATTTACTTAATTATAGCGAATTTAACTTACTTCTACTACTTAAATTTCGTTTCGTAAATTAAAAATTAATACATAAATCTTTCAAAACGGCTTAAAGCCATAGCTACGAAAATGATTAAGGCCCTTTCTCTAAGGCCCTTTTTCGATAATTTTAAATACATAAGTGCTCTTTACTGTTATCGCTTAATAATGGAGTACAATTTGACGCGACTCAATGACTAACGGTATAGAAAGATAGACTCACCTAGTCCGAGAGGTCGCGATAAGTCGCCGAGAATCGAGGTGGAAATGGAAATATAATGGAAATCCCCCGCCCTTCATCCCCCATCACCCCCGTCGCGTACAATGCCGAATAGACGACTTGTTACATTTCATTGTTCAGTTATCAGGCCCGAGGCCTTTGTGAACGCCCGATGATAGAATACACGAATTTGTTTTGGTGCCTGCCACTGATTTCCTACGTTTGCCACTGAAAGCTCCGATGGTATTAAACTGAGAGACGTATAATACAATTATAAATGAGCTTTCGCTGAATTTCGGTTCGAAGCGTTTACAAAAGGTATAACAAGATATTATGTTATGCGGAGTATTTTAATCATGAAACGATAGATGTTCTAATTACATTATTTTTATTTTAAAATTGCAGCCATGGAAATATTGCTACAGTTACTCCATCGTAATTCATTCACCATGAAAGAAAATCTGACCAGTCTCACTCAATTAGAAGTCGACTTAGGGAAATGTCAGGAAATTCTTGTGGATTTCGAATCGATTAGATCATCTCAAAAACACTAAATAAAAATACAGAAACTACACGAGATTCATGACGGGCAAGTGTCAGGTATAATAATGGCCAATCTGCTTGCCCTGCGTGGCGTACATGGCAAATGAGCGGACTGTTCACAGGTTGTTAAAAAAAGTAATAAAGAATTAATTTAAATGCACACTATTAAATACTAGTTCAGGGTCAAAGCGCTCGCCTAGGTGCAGACAATTTCAAACGAGAATACAAAGAAGATTACAGATGTGTTGTCACCTTTGGGGACTAAGAAGGAATGTCATGCTGCCCGTAATTATACTGGCTCACTATACCTTTCAAACCGGAACACAAGAGTAATTGCACTGCTGTTTGGTGGCAGCAATGGATAAGAGTGTTGTACCAACACAGACGACTTTCAGGCAGAGAAGGAATTTACCACCTGTTCAACGTATGTCATAGCAGTATCATTGCGAACGTATATCATATCAGAGCAGGCCACTCAGCGAATTTTAATTCAAATTAACAAAAAATAAACGCGATAAAATCCGTAAATAACAGTTTCGTTTCAAATGTGTAGTGTTCTCATAAAGACACAATAACAAAAAAAATATTAAAACAGCGAAAGCTAAAATTACATAAATTTATTCTCATTCTTAATCAATTAAACAGATCCTTTTTATCTTGTCGTTCTCACAAACATAAAATATGCAATTAATTAATTGTAATACAGGTAAATCATTGTTTTATCGTAAAAATAGATTTCAGCTGAACAGTCTCACGTCCGTGCCAGGTCTCACTGAAAATCAGCGCCAAGGCTATAACAACAGTCGCGGCCATCACTGAGTGAGCCTTTTCGCGGCAATGCTGCAGCTCAGTATATCGTAGCATAAACAACTCTAGAGTGTGGTAATAGTAAATATTTTTTTCTAGATAGTTTTTAGTATTGTTGTGATATTTACATTTTTTTTTAGCTTCGATATTTTAATAATTTTTGTTATGAGGCATTTCCGGAATTTCGGACAACCATTTTGAATTATTTTCATACGTTATTTTATCTGTTTTGTCACCATCAACATTACTCGTATTATCTATAATAAGTATTGTTATACTGTGAATAAAGAATTTTTCTTTCATCTTTCTTTCTATAATGATTTCTTGTATTTAAGAGAACACTACACTTTTGAAAGTATTATAATTTTACTTAACGCGATAAAATGCGTAAATAATCGTTTTATTTCTTTCTTTCTTTCAATTTGAAAGGAAAACGCCATGAGGAAACCTGAGTGTGTAAAATAATAAAAAAAATATTACGATTTCATTTCAAGTCTTTTTTTTAAGTCTTTCAAGAGTTTTACCGGCTCCAAAACTCTCTCAAATATTTGGGAGGAGGCCTTTACCCAGCAGTGAACATTTACAGGCTGCTACTTTACAGACTCTACTATTCATTGTGTAAGCAGTGATCAGAGTTCCTGATTACTACAACTCAAACAATGATATATTGTGTAAATTATAAATTATTGTTATTCTGGAATAAATACGTTGATGCTTTACCCGAGTCTCTAACACCAAAACAATTTTTAACCCGTAAGATAAATTTTACAAAAAGTTCCATCCAAATCTGTAAACAAAACTCAAACTTAGTTAAATTATAGTTTTTACGCAAGGAAAAAAACTCTTAAAACCTTTCTTCTCAGGCATTCAGTAGTTGATAAGAGGCATTGTGAGGTTCCTTAGACCGTTGATAGATTGTCGATTGTCGCAAACAATGACGATGAATGCCTCCTCGGATTGAAGTCCCTAATCTTTTCACGGAGCTCTTTCTCAGTTTCAGGCGTCCCGGAAATTTAATGGTATCGATTTTGAGCTTTTTCTGATTCATAGTACAATCAATTATATTTTTAAGTTCCGTATATAAAACATATATGAGTTTTTATTCTTATATATAAAATTATTACAACTAGACTGCTTTTTGTACTAAAGTAACTATAAGTAATATAAAAGTACATTTAGCACTGATATGTATGACTGATAATGCCATTTAAAAAGATTTTTTTTACCAGGCGCTAATTGTTTCTTTCTGCCAGCAATAACAATCAGTCATCAGTTATTTTCCGAGGTCGACATCGTGTATGAAATATTAAGAAAATTACATAACAATAAACATTGTGGTTAGTGCATCATAAATTGGCAAACGTAATAAATAAATTTGTCGTTTACTTTCACGAAGCTGCATTAAATTCCAAGCAAAATCGCCCTCGAATAACTTTGAACGTAAAATCGTTTTCCTAAGACCTTTTTTCTTTTTATTTGTAGAAACTAAAAACGTCCCGTTTCCCTAACTTCCCCCCGTATTTACACGTGCCGTTATTTGCATAAAGATTTTTTTTTACCGTACAGGGGTGCAGTGACTGTAAAAATATATTTCTAATTCTGTACGCCACCAACTTTCCGGTGTAGCCCGGTAGTACGCGGGACGTTGACGGATGGCATTTTTGCTTCTGAGATATTATTTTTAAGTCGGTTTCTTTGAACTTGCAGCAAATGTTTCTTAGACGATAGGAGTTTATTTTATTTAAATACATATATTTTTGTTTGATATTTTTGCTAACCAGGAGTTTCTTTATAAAATGCATAACTTTAAATTGCTCACTGTTATATAATTTTATGAAAGTGAGCTAATTAGAAAAATAGGTAATTTTTTTAAAATAAGAATTCTGAATTCCGGTACTATAAAGGCATGACACTTTAATTCGTATCGAACGCGTCGCTTATGGCGAACGCTTACGGACAGATATTTTTTTTTAATGAATTAAGTTCTAGTGAAATGTCAGCATTATGCTGGTGCTTCCTTAGTGTAATTTCTACTGTCAAACCTTAACTACACAAATGACAAATGAAAGTAATTTAGAAATCGTATTGTTATACGATTTTTAAACCATCGTTAGAACGTTTCAAATAATATCAATTTAATTAGTTTAATTCCAAACTATTAACGAACGTATACAATCACTATGTAGGACAACGATTATAATTGCTCTTCAAAAGACATGGCTACTACGCCATGATCTAAATTTCATGTACGAAATTAGTAAAGATTTTGGAGCCTTCGCGTAATCGTCGATGAACTCGTTGGTTGGGATACTGCGCGTGCGACCTTATTGAGGAATAACTACTATATGGTGTAAATCTGTATGCAACAATATATCAATTGTGCAGTGTGAGTGTGATAGATTGGCGCCTATACGAGTTTAATTCAGTGGACGTCAATTTGTTATATTTACCGTATAAATGGCATATAGTTTAAAGAAAAGTTTACTGGTGTTTATGGATGTCATGGCAAATATAACATTCATTATATAGGAGAGTAAAGTGGAAGCAGCGTTCATGCTGGGTGACTATAACGGCCACCCACGAATTAGATTTGGTGATGAACTGACGTTTTTCTTTAAGTATGTGTGGATATAGAGAATTCTAATATATTTACCATCATCTGTGATACACATAGTGAGAGGCCGAGTATAATCATCACGAGTGTAAGAGTGCCACGAGATTTAAAGATTCAAGATGTGGCCAAAGAAAATCAATGAAAAATATGTTATGATAATCTGGTTAGACTAAGGGATTATCTATTATATGTTTCAGTTGTGACAGTAAAAATAAGTTATGTAATAATTGTAATGTCCGTAACAATAACGGAAATACAAAATGAACTTAAATGGGATACCATTTTTGATTGTTTTTTTTCGATAAAAACAACCAAGAAGTACTCAAAATTAAAATGTTAGCGTTACATAAAGCTAAAAAGGAACTTTTGGATTTCTGTAAAGCGTTAAACAGTAAAAATAATTTTCGTCCAGCGTCGATAATATACATGATCAAGAATTGATTGCTTACTTATTCGTGAGACAGTTCAAAGCTACACCTTTCTATGTGGAGGACGTGTTGGACTCGGCTGTCCAGAAATCGGGCCGTTGCAGTTTACAGGAAAGTTTTAGGAGGCAAGTCGCCGAGGTGAATAGCCAAATGTTACTATGCTATTTAATTTATTCTGAAACTTAGCTATCCGCCAAGTGGTTTAATGAATCAGAAATAATTGAAAATAAGGGAGGACATTGAGGAGACTGTTTTGACTCTGGTACGAAATTGAAACCAATAACATAAAATCGGGTGACACACTCTAGTGATTATAGACTAGAGTGTGGCGTACGCCAAGATGGGCTTGTCTCTCCGGTTCATTGATGCAGATTGTGAAATATTTCAGGTACTTTGAGCATATTCTAATTGTAAACTTAAATGCTCACATCATTATTAAGTATGACAGAAGAGCCTTGGCGGTTCGGTGTAACATGCTTGCACATCTATTTGCGAAATGCTCTACAGACGTCAACATTTTGTTATTCAGAACATACTATCAATATTTTAATTCCTGACAATTTTGAATTAAATACACTAAAACGGCATATAATGTCAGTAGAGTACAGCTTAAAGATACTTTGAAAATACTTCTCAGAATACAATGTAATTGTTGTGATTAATTTTACTTTTAAATTAATTTAAAAAACAATTTTTAAATACATTATGTAATTCGTTACGTCAAATGTAATGTTTTAAAGGGCTTATTATAATTATCATAACAACATTTAACTCCACAACTTCTTGCAAACTTGCAACCATCATTGTCACCATCATCTGCATTATATCACATATCTACCGCTAAACAGAAAACTCCTCAAAAATTAGCTTCAAAAGCTCTCTCCTTAAATTTTGTATTTAGCCAGCAATCTGTGCATAACTCCTTGTGGTGGCACCGCTAAAATTGTAAGTTGCAATTTTACTATGTGATCATTATAAATTAAACGGTTAGGACAAGTGTGTTCCTACCTTAATACGGATTTAACGATCTTGCTCTCGGAATTTAAGTTATACCTGTTCTATGCGATGCTGCTTCTAAACGGTAGATGGCGTTATTCTTGTTTTTTTTATCATTGGAAAACTACTGCTATATGTGTGTATAGCGTTTACAGTAAGCAGCGTGAAAACTTTATTCATTATTCAAATTTATATTAGCATATAATGCTCTACGTTACGCTCTAATAACGAAACTATACTCAAGAAAATTAGGTATAAGGTATGTATGTAATTATTATGTCTAATTTATATTATATTTAAGTATTAAACATACACAGAATATTCTACAACTACTACATCTGCCTATTTAGTCCACTGCTGAACATTACTGCCACGGCTTTTACTGCCTTTCCCAGAAGGCACCAGCAAAAGCCGGCATGTATTTCTTGAGGTTTGCCCTTACTCACTATGCTGGGCCACAGGTTTAGTGGCCGCAGTGCCGGTACCCTCTCACTTGTGATGCTGCTCCCATTCACTAGCCTATGGGATTTGGATAAGGGTGATTTGGAAGGATATTTCGCCGTCATTCTAGCAGTTGGCTAGCAGGGAGTGCACCGCGTTCAGGAGAGGTTGGCATTTATTTGCAGAAAGAGATGCTATATCCTCTCTTACAGAATATTCAACTACCAATAATTTTAAGTCGTTAATAAGTAGTCGTAGAGGCAACCTTTTCAACCTTCACAACTCTTATCAAAAATTCAACAAGAAATAAATATAATTTCTGATTCTCAGGTACCTCTATCTTATTATGAGAAAAAAATGTTCAACAGAAACTCACGAAGGGCAAAAAGTTTAGAGCTTATTAAAAACATATTATTTAATTCTTTACACCCACATAGAAACCCACCAATCCAATTAATACAACATGCCTAGTGACGCAGAACTATTCACACATACGTGATGAATGAGAAACTCACTAATATGAAATGTTAACATGAATAAAACGCGTGCGTGGCTGTACTTGTGTGCCCGAGAGATTGCCAGATTACGGTTTTAACACTGATGTCAGGGTTTTCTGTATTAATATTTTAACATTTATAAAAAAATTCATGAAAAAAAAAATATTATTATCAGACTACCGTTGTTAAGATACAACCTCAGATTCGCACAAACGAAAGAAGCAGAATGAACGACTATTTTTAATTATGGAAGATTATTTTGTTTCATCAGATTAAATTTTATCTATCATCAGATAACAATTATTTGCCTTTTTTAAGATTCTACCTGGCAATACTGTCCATAATTTTTGTCTTTGTCACACCGATGATTTGGTCTTTTTCCTTCTCAAAGTTAGAATAGTATGCTTAACATTAATTACATTTTGAGAGAGCACGCCAATCAAACTATGACCACCGCTTAACCGCGAAGCCGAACTTATTATGTGGTATTAAAATTCCATTTTGATTTATCAGCCGCTGCAAATTGAAATGAAAATATAATGGTTTTAAATGTTTACCGGTACTTCGGTAAACAGTATCAATTACGATATATTACATCGCGATATAAACTACCTACGAGTTTACCTATAGTAATTATTAATAATTATGGAAGAAAATTACAGCACTTTTGAAATTAACTCCATCAGCAGAAAAAAACTCATTAATGATATTAAAACGGATCGTATCATTAGTCGTGTACAAAAATGGTGGGATCACATGATGCGTGCACATGTGCGGGACAACGGTAGCACATAAATCATAAACATAACTTTATATCTATGTGCATATATAGACAGTAGCAATGTCGATAGAGGGAAAAAAAACTCGGTTTCCTGCCTGGGGATCACACATGACCGGCCTGTCTATCTGCCAGACCCGTGTCAAATATTCTCTGGAGCGGAGACCGCCCCCGTTCGGCTAGGGGCAGGGGAGACCCCTGGGGCAGGCTTTCCCGCGGCGAAGCTCATCTTGATGCCCTAATGCGTTTCGCGCTCCGTATTACGTTTGGATGAATTTTTACGTGCTTATATTCCGCCACTGTTCTCTAAGATTGCCTTTGAATGTATTATTTATTTATAAGAATATTGGCAAGAGTATTTTGATTTTATTCATTACGATTTTCGATGCCAAGACACGATGAAAAATCTCAACACCGTCCACCTTTCATAACTTTTCGCTTCGTGATCCAAGACAATTACTCACGTTTTATCGCCATCTCAAATATTCATTTGTACTTTTCCTACAAATTACAGTAATGGCTTGAACAAAACTAGTAATTAGCAATGTGTAGGGCGTTTTTAAGGCGCCCTCTATCTGATTTTATGTTAGGGGAATTATTTTAGTTTTACGCGTTGTTTTAATTAGCGTAATAGAAGTTAAAATTTGCTACCTTATTGTATAAATATAGGTAGGTAGTGGGTAGGCATGGGAGGTTGTATGGCACAGGTCGGGATGGGATGTCGCGTCGACAGGCGGAGTCGGGTGCAGAACAAAGCTCCGGCCTAACAAAGACGTCACCGGCCGTGGCGGCGACGCGGAGTTATGGCACCCATTGTGCGCAACAATACCCAACAAACGAGTTTGTATAAGCTATTAGGTACGCGCATTAATATATATTTTTTGTTAGCCCGAAAATTTAGCATTCCATTACGAGGGAGAGAAATGAAACGCCCGCCGCATGAATTATATTAAAATATATTTGAATATTTCATTTGACACCTTTTTTTTCGCGCGGCTGGAATTTCGTTCAATCCCCAACTCGGCTCCCGTAATTTTTCGCGTACGTTAGCGAAATTTTCGGTGAATAACATTCCATTTGGGATGCGAAACACGGTGGAATCAGCGTCGACACAACACTGACTGATGGCTCTGCGCTCGCGATATAAATTCTTATTGAGGTCCGGCCAAATGTTTGCTGTGTTTTATTACGATTTCAGACGTTTGACTATTAATTTTTAGTTATCATTTTGCGTTTAATATCACAAAAGCAATCTCATTCAACGCAAAGTAAAGTAACAACTTATTTTAAAACCCCAAAAGTGGGCTTGTAGTAAAAAGTATTGCGACATAGGTGTACGACGTCAAGTTTTAAATAGTCAAATATTGTATGAACTTTATCTAAAAAAACCCACATATTTGGAAGTAAGTAAAGTAAAACATGGATTTACTTTTACTTAGAAATATCTATATACATACATGCCTATAAAGTCATTATCTTTGTACATAGAGCGGTTTCGAGATTATATGTAGATACGTCTGAGCACCACCCAACGCAAATGATTAATGAATATCAACGCTTGAAAGACCGCCATACTTTTTCATTTTAACATTTAGCTTTAGATTGGTTCTCGGCTTTCCTTTATTTCCAACATGAGAATCAAGATTAGTTTCCATAATAACACGCTTTGTGAAATTCTTAACTATTTGTATGTTATATTTGGCTAGGTTTTTTTTAATTTGTACTATCGCTATTTTACTACTGTACTGTTGGTTTTCATAAATGTAAATTTATCTGAAATTACTTATGTAATGGTTTCATAGTTCGTATCTGGGTCAAAGCCATTATTTCTGCTATAAGCGAATTACCTATTGTTTTTCGTTTTTAAATATCGGCGACACTAATTCTGCGTTTAAATATTAACCTTTTGTCTCTTATTAATTTCATGCATGTAGGGAATGAGGACGAATGGGCATCTTATTATTATGAAATATCATGTGCAGGTAGGCCTGTAATTATCGCTGGGGAAAACCGGGCCTGGTAAATAATTACTCAAAATTTTGTCTCAAAACACATAAAAATTTTATTAGTAAATCATAATATGTAACTTTTATTTTTTTGTAAAGCTCTAGCAGAGAGTAATGTTGTTATTTTGGGGAAATTAAAGAATGACCTTAATTGTTTTGTTGCGTGATCTTTAGTTCGTCTTATTTCAGCCAAAGACCTGCGATATTGCCTGAATATACGAATTTTAGCTCAAACACCGACATAGGAAAATAGGTTTTATTTCGTTGGTTTTAGAGTTTGTTTTATTCCGTGCTTTGCATAATCAAAAGTTTGAAGCTCAAACACCGACAAGGAAAATAGAAAATCTGGTAATTTATCTTCTTATTTTCTTTATCACTTTAAAATAAAATGCAATTATAACATCCATTTTTTGCAATGGTGAGCTGATGAGTGAGAGATGGTTCTCGTGGGTCAGCAGTATCTAAAGTTACGCGTTTGTCATGAAATCTACGTTGGATTCTGGATTTCGTTATTTGTTAAACTACGTTATTCGTGATAATAGAGTCCTTTTGCTGCTGCTCGAATGGGCCGGTTCGACCGGCTTGAAGAGGCATTTTGTGCTTTTGCAATTCGTTCGGTGAGTGAGGTAACCGGAGGCACACTCTCTTATCCAGTCACCTCTCCAAATATCCTTAAGGGCCGGCAATCTACGAAATCGTACGTGGAACTAGAGTGGGATCTACTACTGGACATAGACGATAGACATAAAAAGAGAGATATATTTAAGATATGAATGAATAACTGAAAATTTGACGAAAGAGCATTTTATATACACCAAAAAAAATTAACAAAAAGCAACGAATAGTCACACAAGCAAATCCAGCATACTGTTAGATGAAGTTTAATAATAAATCATAAGAATAAAAACAGCTCATGCCGGATTTGCATACCCGAGCTGACCGTCCCATAAGCAGCGCCTGTTCACAAGTATGACTCATGAGGCAGCCATCGCCGTCCTCAAACCGTATAAAAAGGAAGTGGACGACCCGCCAGATAACCGCACATTTAAAGGCTTTTAATGAGCATTACATATTCAAGTTCATAGATAGAGAAATTTGATAGTAGTATATAATAGATAGATAGTACGTTGCTATAACATTATTTTTGTATTTATTATTAGTACATCATATTAAATTGTAACACCGAATCCTGTGACATTTATAGATATTTCTTATTCGATTAGTCATTTTGCTGCGTAACATTAGTCAACATTCAAGTAAATCTAGAGGTCGAACGGATGTGTAGCAACCAATTTGACCTTTATCATGGAAATCATTTTAAATTTATGAATTGAATTCGAATTTCCGGTACCTATGAAGCATGTTTTTAAAATTCCATTTGCATAAGTTTCATTAACGCAGAAAATGTTATTCGATTATTAGTTTGAGAATTTTACATAGAGTCGTGTATACACGGACATATATGTGACGATATTTAAACACTAAAACAATAGCTTTTCAACTATTCAATATCTTTTCAATATATAGCTCGAATTAGAACATTCCTAAATATTTACACCAGAAATATGCAGGTAATTGTGTAAATATTGATCACATAGTTCCTGTGGTGTTCGTGTGGCGGCTGAGTGAGAAAACTGTCGCACCGTCTCATAGCAGGCGTCGCTAGAGTCGACTAAACCTAACTAACTAAACGACTAAATTTCTGAAAAATTTCCTAGCTTCCGATTGATTTTGGATCTACAAAAAAATCATACTGAAATAATACAGACCCGTGACTGGCAGCGTTGTCTAAGGTGCTTCGTATGGCGATTATGGTAAATACTGAAAGAAATTACACCTTTATCTGAATGTATCTAAAAGTAAAGTAATAGCCCTTGTATATCTGAGAGGGTTTTGTTACCAGGAAAGGCTTGCCATGCTGCTTTAGTGCGCGTTGGTGGGATTCACATAACTTCAATTTTTTTTTATTTCTTAGACATGCAGGTTTCCTCACGATGATTTCTTTCACCGCCGAGCACCACGAGCTATTACCAATTTTAGTGGTGCGCCCTGGTCACTATCCTACCACGGCTTTTTTCACTAGGCTACCGCGGCTCATGTATCTTTATAATGTACACCTATACTTACCCAATTTAAAGTCTAAAGAGTTGATTATGAAAAACGGCACTAACACGCAGACAGGTATCAATACCGATACCAAACTTAATTGGTATTTATTGATATGGGTTGGTAGATTTGTTTTAGTAACTCATTAAATCCATTTGTTGATTAGTTTTATTCATTTATGAACTTATTATACCACTATTAAAACCTTTTTACCTTTGTTATACCAACATAAATGGTGGTTATTATACCAACAGTTAAACTGATGATAGATTGTAGATTATGCAGATGAGTTACGAAATTGCTTTATTTCACATGACAGCATAATTACATCAACTTTAAAATGCAAAGCAATCAAGATGTCCGGCTCCATTCATCTTTTTTCGCGATTTTAGCATCAATTAAACGTATTAACAATTTGGCCTTTGGTTCTGAGATCTCTTCGGGAACCGGCAATTTTATTTACGACGTGTAAGCGTTTAAGAGAAATTGCATTAATCTGAATACCCGTTTGATACCGTGTACGATGTTGCAATGCTTTGAGTGGCCTGCCCAATGTAAAACGATACATCTGCACAGAATTCGTAATTTAATGTAAGATTTTTCGTGTGGGAATAAAGTTGTAATTCGAGTATTTTGTACTTAGAGCTTTACGACTGAACGATGGTGTTGAAACGTATGAAATTGTTGGACATGAATTATGGATTGTCGATATCGCTCCAAGCTGTTGCTGTATTTTTTTTTCATGCTCTCCGGCGCTTTACCACAACGAATTAAATTAAAAGCTCTTTCAACTTGTCATCTGATGATGAATTTCATTTTAGGCTTATGTTATTTATTGTAATGTTGTATATTTATATAAATTGTATTTGCATGCGAACTTTGTGATAATGCTTAATATAACTACTCTTATGGTATTTTTATTCCATGTCCTTTATACGTATATGACTTCATCAGTCTGTATCTAAATAAACTTTTCCTGTAGGTTTTTCATAATGAATATTATGTGTTGTTTTGAAAATATTCACTAAACGTACAATGTTTTTGTTCTGCTATATTTTACTCGTTTCATTAACAACCGTATCGGTAGTGCAATCAGATACGTTTTGGGATTATTCTTTTTGTTGTTTGTTTCGTGTTGCTGTTTGTAGAGATTTTAGACGTCAAATGTTGTTTGTTGCTCATGTCGCGTGTAGGTGATAGGTTTATTGGCTACGCTAAACAGAATTGTACCAAATAGGTATCCGTAATGAATACACATAATTTATTAATTATTAAATTATAGACTATTGACGTCAGACTTGCACATATAAAAGATTACAGAAAGATACATAAAGATAAAAGATACACAAACTGATCAGAAGGAACACCAAGATCTCTGTTCCTATATATTTTTTTTTGTGCTATTGTATTTCTTTTAATCTTCTATTTTATTAAAGTTACAATACGTAAAGCTATAATTAAAATAAAGCGTAATTCATACTTTTCTGCAAAATAAAATAGTGTCATTAATCCTAGGATAATTGGCCAGTGCTTGCAGTTACAAGACTTCGTTCAAGAAGCTTATCTAACTAATTATATAGTATAAACGTGTTATAAATAAAAGGGTAATTGGCTGTGTATTTGTCGTGGATATTTATATTTTATTTGCGTGCATAAATTTATGAGTTTACTGGGTGATTAATTAATGTTAAAGTAGCAGTTACATTTCCTTAAACGTAAGATCATATTTTTGTTCGGTTTAGTTAGCGAAACAGAGGAATGCTTATACTCAAAAGGTGAAAAAGTTAAGAGGGAACTCTTAGGTTTTTATTCAGGTTTTACCCAAAAAAATATCTTTATTAAAATACAATTTAAATTATTATGACACAACTATCCACGATTTAAATATCGATAATTATTTTTATATCCTTCTCCAATATCCGGCGAAACTTGATTTTCCAATTCTTCGGCGCCCTGGTGGGCCTATCGCGCGAGTAATCAGTACAAATGCGGTCTGCGATAGTGGTGCGGGCCCGCTCAATATTTTAGTACACACTCTATCCGGATAAATGTAAACTGACCTAGAGGTCTGGCGAAGATTAGTTTCGTCCCAACTGAATGGATGGTATAAATCTGATAACTGAAAATGTTATTGGTTACTTATACGTAACGTCATTGTGTGACGTTTGTAGTAGATTATTATTTGATAATAACATATGAGCCTATCTCCGTCTGTCACGCGTAGTATATATAGAGCATAGATCCAAATCATAGTCAAAACAATCAAAAAAAGTCGACATCAACCTCATGTGTTCAGAAGTACATCAAATTTTAAGTTCTAGCCTCATTTGGTTACTGAGTTAGGGGAAAAAATGCTCAGGGTTTTCATATATATACATGAAGTAGCCACTTATACTCTGGGCTAATCTTAATGAAGTGATTGTTTCTAAAATGAAAATTCTTTATTTGACCTAAGTAAATTTAAATTTCTTTTGTCAATCGTAATTTTTAAATATATATTTACTACTAATATAGGCCGTGGTAGACTAGTGGTTTAGGGACTTTAGTTTTATACAGTCTGAGTGACCTGGAATCGATCATCGTGCTTTATGGTAAAGGTAAACATCATGAGGAAATCTGCATGTCTGAGAAATAATAATATCTGAAGTCCGCCAACCCGCACAGGATCAGCGTGGTGGACCCTTCCCGGCTCCAAAATGTTCTCAGATATTTGTCTCTTTTTAGATCTCATTTGTTCAGCTGTGAGCATTTATACTTAACTTTTTTGCTACATACTATCAAAGAGTATAGCGATTACTTTCTTTATATATGTAGCTATCATTTTATAATACGTGATATCTTCAGAAATAAATAGACGTTCGTTGTTGCCGTAAGATTTTTCCATCTTCTTTCTTCCGTAGGTGTCGTGGGACTACTCTGAAAAGCCTTGAATATCTCATGACAATTTACGCCTGTCACGTTCTACCTTTCGAAGTAGCCAAACGCCAAGTCGTGCTAAATAGGAACCACTGCCGACCCCTTTACATGACAACAGAGTTAAATACCTACATATACATAAAAAAGACTAAAATAAATTAGATGGCGCTATTGTGCCCAAAACTTATTACAATAATTTTTTAGGAATTCTGTAAGCACTATCATAATTTAACCTTATAGATCTAAACGAATAGTGTGATGTGTATGTAGGTTCAAAATGTTAATTTAACTAAGGACATTATTTAACCCCAACCCAATTTTAAACCGTAATTTTTACCACTACAATATTTTCGACTCTTCTCAAAATTGTGTGTAAATATTTTCGCTAAATATATGTACATCCAAAACTTCCTTTTAACTAAGTTCCCGTTCGCACACGGCGTTTGACCTCCGCACGTTGCGCTTCGTACAAACTTCAATAATCTCACGAGCGCTTGTCCGCGCCGCGCCGCTGCCGTGTCGTGAAAGTAAGCCGGCCCGATTTTGTAACTCCGCTCTCCCCCCGGCGATGATTTATGTGCGCCCGACGACACATGCAGCGTTGCGCCCGACGCCCCTAAAGCTGCGATTTTGTGGACGTCGAACGGGCGGGCAGAACGCCGCGCTTCAAACGTTTGTTAGTATCTTTAAGTCAATTAAACGTAACACAGTAATGTAAACGATAATGTTTTGATGTTCTTTAAAATTTGATGAACGAATTGATTTAATTTTAGTCTACAAAAATTGTGTCAAAATACCGAAGAAAGCGTCAATGGATATGCGAGAGTAAAAGGTTTAAAATAATTATAAACACTAATCTGATTTAAATCTAATGAATTTTTATAAATTTGTCTATATTGTAACAACTCATCAACGTGGACAATTGCGAAGTTAGGATTGCCCTTTACAAAAATAATTGAAGTTGCTGTCACATGGTGTTTCGACATATGTAAGTTCATGGAGATGGGGTAGATGTAGATGATGAAGCTTGGGCTAGCGGTCATTTAAATACCGTACTTATTAAATTTTATTCGCGGTATTATCCTACCGATTACTATCGAACGTTGTCAATTGCGTATCTTAGTGTATGTGAAAATAGAGCCCCACTCATCCGCATTTACTGACCCAACCTGAGCAAGCATATCATGTCATATAATGCATGTTAAATGAAATGTTTAAGGAGTATTTATACACCTTTAAATAACTCTGGTAATTGAGATATATAATAATGTTCGTTCGATCAAATCGACAAATAATATGGTAACAATACTACCATATATCTATTATGTTAATTATATATAAAGTGTTGATACATTGTCGATCTTTGGATAACATTTATGGGTGTTATCCCATACATGTCAAGTGAAGATCAGCTTCGTCTGAAGGTTTTTTTATTAGTAAAATTAGTAAAAGACATTTAAAACTATAGCACTCTTGAAGCTTCGCAAGTGAGTCCATCTTTAGTCGGCGTACGTCGCGACCAACTCAGAAATGTCCAACTTAATGCTCTTATTACGTACGGTTTAAATCTGACGTCGGGATCATGTTTTATGCATTCGAGTGCGCGATGAAACCCGCCAGTGTAATATATAAAGACCTCGGGCAAGCGGATTTCACGAACTATGTTATTGTAGTTTTCATTTTTGACTATGTATGCGTGACCTGTTCGTGGTTTCGAACACTTTGGACACGATATTATGGCCGTTGACATTTATTTTTTAGAGACAGTTTACAATGTATTATAATGTTAATAATTATATTGACTGAACCGTTATATTAATATACAAGCATAAATTTATGTCATTGTACTGTATTATAGGAATAAGTAATCTATTACTCTATACCCACTACAATTATGTGACGACACTTTCTTCTCCTCTTATATCGATGTAAAATTAACTTTATATTACCATCGGGGTGAAAGGATTTACCAATTTATTTGGTAAAACCTAACCCAAGCTGCTCTGGACCTAATGTGAAAAATTGTAGCCTAGAGGCTCCTATCATGCAGCCCATTGATAAAACCATTGGAAAGTTTTTTATAGGCATCGAAAGACATCGTTACAGCGAAAGTATACCAATAGGATGTCTTTGCGTGTTCAAAAGTAGAGTTCCGCATTCTTCGTTACAGCTATGGTCTACGGTACCATAACCTGAAACTGATGAATTTGTAAATCTCATAAGAGCACACAACTAAATTAACTTCTTAAAATAATGATCATGAATTTTCTTAATTGTTGATTACATTCCACCTGTATTAGACGCAAAGTAATTTTAATTATTGATAACTATAAATCATCGTAGAGTTCACCATCAAATTCGAATTATATTAAAAGAATATTTCTTCTCATAGTGGATCCACATTGAACATTAAAATTAATTATGTATATAGTATAGTAGAAGCTAACATTCAATGTTGTTCGAATTTGATATAGTTTCAACGACAACTTCTCCAATTGTGGCTTAGTTGTTTATTTTGAAAGCGTTCAAATAAACGACTGTTAATTTTCGCGTGGAACGAATGTTCAATCAAATTCAACTTGATAGTTATTCAAACATATGTATGTCAAAATAATTTATCGAGTTTATCTAACACTACTTTCCTTTTTTACCAATACATAATGTATTAATTGGTGTTATTGCTTACGGTTGTACATAGTACCAAAACAAGAAGAGTTTAAGTTACACGTATTTAACAGGTTACAATTACATGTACGTAAATAAATTTGGTTTTCAATACCCGACGTATTTGTCATAAATACGTTATGGATACGTATTTATAATTCATCGAGCGATAGGCAACATTTGCATTCTTGAATGCGTCCCAAAAACCGAGAGCGGTGCTGTTATCAATTCCCCGAGCAACAAGTGGGCGATAATTCTGAACTCGGCTGCAGTGGCGGTTCCACTTGCTGAACAGAACTTGCGCTATTCCTTGAAAGGAACATCTCAGGACACTTTAAAGTGACTCGAGAGTTCGATCGTAATATTCTTGTTTTATTCGAGCAAAAAAATGTTATTTACATAGGACGATTTGTAGAGTTTTATCGCTGTAGTATCTATGCTTTATTTCTCAAATTCATTACATTGAATATACATTGAAAATGCCTTAATATGAAACATAGTTTGATTATTGATGTCGCCAATATTTTGTCATATTGCCAAAAATATTGTTTGTTTTTTGGAAATTGAAATTTTGAAATATATTTAAACTAAAAATTTTCGATCTAGAGTATCATCTTAATGTTTGTTGGTGTGTAAGCAATGTAGTGTATGTAATATATGATTTGTGTCAAATATTTGGTAGGAAACTTCATTTTCAGATAAATTATTACTTTTTAAGCATTTTTATTCGTAAAACTGGACAAATATCATAATCATATTATAAGATGACGTTTAAAGTAAATCAATGTTAGTGCAATTTATCAGTAACTTTTCTTACCTTCATGCTGTTCATGCTAAGAGAGTTATTTATCATGTCGAAAGGAACAGTAACAAAATGCCTGTGGGTATGTCTCTATTCTTGTTTTTTTTTTAATGCAGTTATGAAATTTGGATTACTCCGAAACAGTGGTAGGAAGGCGTCATTCGAACTGTAATCCTTGCATTTTGTGGCGGCGATTTTCTTCGAAGTTCGCGTGTTTGTCTTATAAAACAAGTTGTTTTGCGTGTTTCGAAACGAAAATAATCAAGCTGTACAGCTTACTTCGTGAAAACTCATTTCTCTTTCCATACGAAGTTCTATTTAGTAGAGTTTACAAAATAATACTCGTATAAAAATAATGGCAGAACATTATTGTTATATCTTTCGATTTTTTGTTATTTATAATATTAACACATTCTTTGGGTTTTCAAAAGAGGAAATACATGTACTGCTTAAATTGTAAGTACAGCAATAATTAATTATCAAACTTTTTTTAATTTTAATAAATTATTTTTATATTAAAATTTTAGAATACCTAGTTCCTAAATCGATGTGTTTGTCAGAAAAAAATCTAACGTTTTGAACTAAAATCTCCTAAATACATAGGAGATTTCTATTAATCCATTGTGATTATTAAAAGTTTAGAAGCTGTCTTTTACCTTAACGTGATTAAGAACCACCATACGAATAGAGTCTAATTGTATCTACTTGTGGGTCAAATTGCTATTTACGTACGACCCAATTAAACACAGCGTATTGACTGATTATGTTATTTACTGTGATTGTCATAATTCATACGAACGTCGAAACAATTTTATTGATAACAGAGTAATTGATTACTGGATGATTTTCAATCTATGCTCTTTATAATATCTGTAACTAACTAACCTTGTGCGGTTCAAACTCACTTTTTTTCAATCCTGACAAATTACAGAGTACGAGGCATCTTCTAAACCGTACATAATAGGCTTCGCATCTCCCTCGAAGACTAATGGGTATAAAATGAAAAAAGCCCGCGGCGTCTTAAATTATTTTAATTGGTTCCGGTAGCTCTTCGAAACGCGTCTTTATGAGTAAACAGATTAAAATATACGAAAGTGTGTCTTATCCCGAAGATCTCTGCCAATATCCAAACGCACTGTATGCAATAATAGGTATTGGTCCAATATGAGAATCAGTATAATCTAATCAGTCAATCAATTCGAATCAGTTGAAAGGTCATTATTTATAATGGGTATTCAAGAAAGAATTTTCGTTATCTGCTATTTAAGAAAGGCTTTAAAATAGTTGTAAATATTGATATTTCGTCGTCCTAGCCGATTTTTATCTGTCTACCTATACCTGAGGAAATTATCAAAGAGCTATATGCTTTTCAGAGACACGAGCCAATCTCAATCAGATCATACAAAAATAATGTTGATTTTGATTCTTAAATAATCATTTTCATGGCGTATGTTTGTTTTCTTCCACTCAACAAATTATTATGTATTAGAATGTTGTTGTTTGCTCTCATTCCTTGTCGATAGAGTTTTAAATGGTTTTATGTTTTCTACAAAACTTTGTTACTCTCGACAGCGAAGAGAAATGCCGAACAAGCAAAAACAATTAACAAATTGATAAGCTCAAAACAATTTTCAATTAACTTCGCCGGGAGTGTTCGCCGTTTACAAATAACCATCATTTATCAGAAATGCCTATGCAGTTTTTAACGTCTGATTCCGTTCAGGGTTGTCATGAGATATTATTAAAACGTATGAACTGTACACTATTTAATATTTATAAATATGATATAGAGTTTGTTCATTATCTTATCGTACTTTTTAACCTTTCTTAATTTTCTATTAATTCCTTTCTTTTTCAATTTCAGAACGGAAGCGGGGAAGGCAAACGTACACCCGGTACCAGACCCTCGAGCTGGAGAAGGAATTCCACTTCAACCGGTACCTGACGCGAAGGAGAAGGATTGAGATCGCGCACGCGCTCTGTCTCACCGAGCGTCAGATCAAGATTTGGTTCCAGAATCGACGCATGAAATGGAAGAAAGAGAACAAAACCAAAGGCGAGCCAGGTTCAGGCGACGAGCCGGACAACATGAGTCCGCCCACCTCGCCGCAGTAATACCTTAACTTCGTTTCGGTCCACGGTCAGCGCTCTGGAACCATATCGGTCCGTTTCAGATCCCATCCAGCCAACATAACATCGACAATTTATTTTCTTACAACGTTGAATTTGTGGTTTATTATCTGAAACAACCGATTCGGGGGCCGAAGTTACTAAAACTTTAATTTGTATAAATTGTATGTTGGACTTTTCATGATAATATTACATTATAACTAATACGTAACTTAGTGACTTGGCATAAAGAGTAATGATAGTGTGATGAAGAGATTTTTACAGTTGTTAAGTATAAATTAATTTATAGAACAATCTCAATACCAATAATTACCAAAAAAGCAGTGTTTAAATATTAGTAAAACTGCATCGTTTATGTGATTACATATAGTTGGGTTATTACTTGAAAACTGGACAAAAATATATGCTCTGTTGCAATTGATTTCTTTCACTTTTTTTTGACAAAGTGTTCAATTTTTTATAGGTTTTTCACTGATTTTTATTTTCAATTTAAATTATATTTCTTTTTTATTTTACTGTATTTCCAACAAAATAGAACTTTTAACAAATTAAACACCACTGATAAGTTCTTATGTATTTTACTGTTGGGCACTTTGTCAGAAAACTACATTTTTACTACACTGAATCACAAAACCATAAGGACCTCTTATAATTAACCATTGATAAGAAGGCAATTAGAAACGATATTGTTATTATTTAATATATTTGAAGTTTTATTTCTAATTAAGCTATCAGAATGCTATTTTGTACATATAAAACACGGTAACGATTAGAATTTATAATTATGTACAATTGTTTTAGTGTGAATAATATTATCGAGATTATTTTTTTTGGAAAAGAATCGATTGTTTCTTTGTTATTTTATTTGAATTCATTGGGTATGAGTGTTCAGTTTGTGGATTTTCTGCAGTTTTTTTATAACTTTTTGCATCATAGAGGGAAGGCCAGTTTATACAAGTGCAATGTATACGATTTTTCGAAGACAACATTATACGTAATTAATACTGATAATAAAGTAATACGAAATCTAATATTATTATTGTAAAGTTAAATTAAATGTATGAGATAATTTTTTTCAATTCTTTTACACGAACAAAAACGTCGTGCCATTTGATGGAGCTAAGTGTAAACAAAAGTTTTCACGTCAAACTGAATTCGTTGAAGGGCGTAATCATAATAAAACAAAGTTACCTTCAATACTTACAATACTTATTTTCTTCATAATTTAAATGTATATGGGAGGTCGATGGCGATGAGTACACAGTATACCAAAGTTAGGAAATCGCTCTTTTTAGCGTTCATCTGAAGTACCTTTTAAATGTACTTAGCATATGGGTATCGTTTGGCCACAAGTCTCTAGAAGACGTTCAACAAGAGATAATTAAAAAAAAAAAAAAACAATGCCTAATAAAATGTATATGCGTAAAATGGAATAACGAAATTTAAATATTTACAAATAACTCGATAGTTTTCAACTACACTTAAAGTTTTGGAAAGGTATATCGATTGAGGTTAGGTCAGGAATCAGGAATTCCCATTATACTTATTTAGCGGTAATGTAAAATATTTATTGTAAATTGTTTTTCCTTTCTCCCACATAGCAATGTAACTAGTAAATGTTTGACTTAGAACTCAGTGAGCCCTGTCATCTTTTACACATCTCTTTTGTGCTGTGTTCGTTATATAAGTGTAAATTGTAATAACTGTATATTGTCGATATTTACACGTTCTTTATTTATTGATTCGCTTAATTAGGTCAGTTCGTTTATTTACTGTGTTCGTGAATAATTCAGTCGCTGTCTGGCTGGGATGTTATTTTTTAATTTGTGTAAAAATTGCTCAAACCCTTTTCTTTTAGCAGTAAGGAGGACTTCCTCGGGTAATAATTTACAAAACATATTAAAACTATGTTGTGGTCATTATCTCAATACTATTAATAGTTTTTACTAGGTATAAAAAGTTGCAGTGCAATGTTACAAAAATAGAAAATTTCATTAAGTCCCTTGCCAGATGGGTTTATTAATTTGAACTTGATTTGTAAAGTTTTTAAATGAAATGTAATTAAATTAATTGCAGACTTTACTATTAAGTTTTAATCTAAGTGCTGTCATCTGTCCTGAAAGTTTCTAAAAATCGATATTAGGCCCGTAGAAGTTATGAGAAAACTAACTTGATTTGTTTTATTTACCATTATGTCCTATCAATTCAAAATTTATGAAATATAACTATAATTAGTAACTTAATAAGATTAGGTGAGACGATATTGTCATAAATATATAAATACATGAAATTAATAAAGCATAATGATTGTATTCAAAAGATTTTTATTCTATTCCTGATAATAATTCTAATATTTTTAAAGGTAATTTTAATTAATTAAAAGTTAAAATTATCAGAACATCAATAATCTTATAAAAGTAACTCAAAATGCTTTTATTTAATCATAATTTCAAGGAAAGGAAATTAATGTTTGTGGAATCACAAACACTAATTGGAATCATCGTTTTTGGTTTCACCTAAATTAAACGTGATATTAAATGTATCTATGAAGATCTTTTCTATTTAATAATATGTGTTTGAGTTACATTCCAATATTCCAAAAGTATGTACATACCTATTGCGTATTAGTCATTTATTGCCTAGTATTGTATTATAACTGTACCTATAGTATTACTAAAATATGTATGAATGAAGATCAGGATACTAACACGTTAATTGGTACCGAACATACTTTTTTCCAATACAATCAGATTTTGTATGCAAGTAACATTAGCAAGATTAGCGTTAGCGTAAGTTAACGGTAGCTTTTAATTCAGAAATGTTTTGTCAAAAAGTATTTTTAGTTACAGTAATTAACAAAATTCAAAAGCTATAACCGTTTGTTTTGGTTGTTCTAAAAAACTCAGACAAAGATTCATAATTTTCATTATTAATGGCATTAATTATATTTTTATTCATACTATTTTATAATACCGACACAGATTAGATGTGGAAAATAACAAGTGGTGTCGTTTTCCACATCTACTCCGTGTCGATAATGTCATAATCTTTTCATTCAAAATAAGCAATGACAGCTGCGAGTCGAGTCATCCATTCGATTATTATATTCACGAAACGTTAACGTGCCTCCTTCGTGGACAATGTTCCGTTTTCCACGCAGATCGTGAACCGAGATACAACAATACAATACGTGTCCTTAACGACGAAATAATGATTTCGCGTGATATAGGCACGGCTCCTTTCGTATCAGTCACGGCTGATTGGACCCCGCCGCGCCCCCCACAAATCTGGAAATTGCTTTTTTCTGTTTCAAAACACGAATGGGGTTATTTATGCGGCTAGGTGTGGTCGACGCTAATGACTTTTTAATAATCCCTCGCGTCCAATGAGCGCTGAAGGCGCACCATTATTCTCCACGTAAGGTGAACTAATGCGATTTTGACAAGTTTGAAATTGAGGTAATTATGGTTTGCAGGGTTTTAAATGACCGCGTATTTATCTGTTGGACGTTTCAGTAATGCAATAGGCGCTGCGGAAGTCGTTCGTCAATGATTTTTTTTCAGTGAAAGACACTTTGAAGAAGGCTTGTTTGAACCGCCTTATGGTTAACTTTTTGACTGAATTTTACTTTTTTATAACTAATTTAACAATTGTTAAATTATTTTATCGAAAAGTTTCATTACCATTTAATATTAAGTCTCAATCGAATACTTTTTCTTTAGTTAGGTTAGTTTCTTTTTTGAATTTTGAAGTGTAATTTGTAATCTGTCAAATTTAGCATCTTTTGTCTGTACGTTGCTAGGCTTTTTATTACCTTGACCTGTATGTATGTATCTATGTATCAATGTAATGAAATCTTTCAATTAAATATTCACCCACATTCAATTTGAATAATTTGAAATTTAGCGCACGTGTTAAGAACATGATGACAATACAATAATATGGTACCACCGAGCCGGTCTGAGATGAGAGCTGGAAGGTGGGTAATGGAACCCTTGTATGGCTACTCGTAAACCCACCGAGTTTGAACTCATTAGACTTGCCTTAACAATTTTTATGAATTTCAACGGATGACGGGGACCTGTTAAAACAGAAAGAGAAAATCGTGTATAGTTTTATCTAAATTTTTATTTAATTTTATCTCATAAATTTACTAATTTTCCGAAGCCTTTATCTATATTTCAATTAGTTAAAGACGTTGCTTTAGGTAGGTAAGTGAAGTTCTAACGTACGTGAGTGATGGATCTCAAGGTCAGTGTAAATTGGTCAGTCAGTCATCCCGGCCCGCGATGACACCAACTGTTATTTATGTGGCTCTCCTTCAATGTGTAGCACATTGCACTTGCTACAGATTGGGTTCACGGCCGCGACGAGATAATAACACTGTTTCGTGTGTCGTCCGTCCAACTGACGAAATACCTAGAGCATGTTGTCATTTGAGGTCATAATATTTGCATATTAATTTATTGTTTGGTTATATTTCTTAAACATATCGCTTGCTTTAAGCTTTTTATATGTAGTAGTCTCAATTTGTAATTTAATAATCTTAGATTCTTCCATTTAAACAAAATTAAATTAATCTTTAAAAATGAAAATCTATCATGATAATGTATCTGATGCTAACATTACTTATATATTTATATTTTATTTTCATCATTATATAATAGGCTATAAATTAGACTTTATGTAATGTAAAAGGCTATTCTATACAGTTTCTTAAATACAGTAGTTAAACAGTCTGGTTGGAAGTTTGTTAATATATTGAAATGAAATGAAAAATCTTTATTTCACGTAAGTCGTTTCTCAATTCAACACTCTTATAAGTACTATCATAAATATTGTTTAATAACATGTAGTATTTCGTAACACAAATATTGGCAAAATATGGGATGTTTATAACTTTAACGGTTAGTTTAACATAAATATTCATGATGATGAATAGATTGATCTGGGTTGACTAGTAAAGAATGCCATGAATCATTAGGTCCCCTCATTGTAACCCAATATAAAGTATCAAAAATATTTTTTTTACATCTTAACTGAACTTATTTATGGAATTTTACATTCGAATAAAAAAACAATTATCATAAGATACATTAAACAACTTTTAAAAGTATTCCCTAAAAGTATTAAAACTGTAGTGTCTTCCCAAATGAAGACATAAATCACCGGCGATCTTCCTCTGCGACCTTGCCTCATAACGTTCAATTTTATTGACTGCAATAAACTAAAGCAATGGTTAAATCAACACCGCTTTATCGATATAAACACGTCGTAAATATCACGTAGCTCTTTCACACTTACATAATTCCATATTAGCTGGAAAAGGACAGTCGCACCGACTCTTCATTTTGCTGGTACTGAAAATAGTTTATGAGTACTAAGGCAATTCGTTTCTTTTCAACAGATTCTAAACTTTATTCATTTTGAATGCGGTTGGTTTTAGGTTGTGTTGTTAAATTTATAGGTTTTAAATGGATCCTTAAATCGCAATAACGATTTGTTTATACATGCTTGTGAGAACTCGGAGAAGCTTTTGTTAGAGGCTTTAATTTATTGTCGTATTATGTAGCTATATTAAATAATTTAGATATATAGAATCTCTAACATAATTATAATACAGGTATAGGTATATGTAATATTATTATGCTATTTCATAATTACCTATATAATATCAGTAGTTTGCAAAGAAACATTGCAACTTGTTTGTGCGGTTTTTGGGTGCAGTGAGGAAAATGAAGAGAGTAAAGTAAAAAGCATTAGTGCACATAGTTTGACTTACTCCTACATCTTTTTCGTTTTTAAATTCAAATTCAAAAATTGGCGCGCAGACAGCCGCCATTTTGATTAAGGCGGGCCCCCCTTTTGTCCCGCCTTCGCCACACTCGCGTGCCAACCACTCGGACGCAACCCAACTCATTTATTATATTGTACAGTTATCCCAACAGGTTTCTGCGCGGGATTCGTATTAACTTTTTATTTCCTAGAATTTAATTTAATAATTAACCTTCCAAAATTAGGAGTGTTTTTGAATTCGTTTTATTTTTTTATCAACCCTATCTAGTACATATCTTTATCATAAACTGGATACCTATCAGTAGTAAAAATATCTAAATGAATTTTAAAATCATGCAGAAAAATTGGAAGTATCGTATACCTTTGATTCTTTAACGAATTGCCACGTATTTATAAAATTTTCAGCTGCTAAATGCACATATAAACTCCTTTGTATAGTTTATGTACGTAACTATTCTATTAAAAATGGACGTTACCATCACAACTTGACCAAAATTTAATGACCGTATATAAACTGTCTATATTCTTATTTGTTCTTATTTGTACTGAAGGTAACAAAGGTAACTTAATGTAAAGGTAGGTATGTAGAGGTTCTAAAAATGAACGTTTTCTGAAGTTAATAATTATAATTAACATTTAATTCTATTTCAAACGTATAAAATAATTGATACTTAGTATCAGCGAAACCTTTTGTCCACTGGATACAGAACAGAGCCGCATTCAAAGGTGGTATTGACAGCAGATCAACTATCTCCTTTCTATTTACGGTAAGTTAGGTATATCCATCCTTGTTAATTAAAGTGATACTAGTTTCGTCTACAAATGCAACAATTATGGGGTGGAGGGAGTTGTTACGTCATGGCTTAACGAGAGGCACGTATGGGTACCAAGATGTCTAGAATTATATAGACGCCTGGGGAAATTGAAATAATCGTGTTAAGATTGTGATCTTGATTTCAATGGATAGCCGGAAAAAAAATGCGTACGTGCATTATGTGCATGATAAATCTTAAATGTATATAATACCAGCTCTTTCTCTAAATGCCTACCTCACCTGTACGGGGTACCCGAATTTGTCGAACCTTAAGTCAGATGATTCGTGATGAGAAGCAGTGTTACGACTGTGAGGGTTTCCGCGCTGCGCTTACCAACCCGCTTGCCCTGCTTGGCGAGTATTGGGCCTTCCAAGAAACGTATGCCGGCTTTCGATGTGGCTTTCTTGTAAATACTATTGAACTCAAATGGCCTGATACAAAGTAAAAACCGTATATTTACTGGATATTAAGAGAAATATATATTAATTGCAACTAAATATGTACAAAATAACAGAGAGTACGGATTTACATATATCATGGTATCGTGAAGCTTTAAAAATCTCATGCCAGTTTTTGAGCGAACACTCGACGAAATTTTGGTGCCAGCACCGAGATTTAAACCCAGGTCACCCTTATACTATTAAAATAAAGCGAGTGAACTAACCCCTGAGCTATTTTCAGTAAAGGCTCACTTTAATTAGTATGTATGTACTTACGAATAAAGTACTCGTAAGTACATACATAAAAATATTATCAGAATTATATTTAAGACAATATCGCTTCTACTAAATGTTGACTCTATTTAAGCCTTTCAAGATTTATAACTTTACTTAAGTCATAGAGTAAGGAAAACGTATTTGCTTATAAACAGTAAAAAAAATATAATATATAAACCAGAGAAACCATGAAAGGGTTAATCTTGTAATTTTTTTTTAACTTTTCTTTTTGATACTGTAAAATAAGTTAAATTTAAGACGAAGACCATCAAAGGATTTATTTTGATATTCGTTGAGAGATGAGTTATTGGGTGACAAAATTTCTTTTTTTATTGTATTTGGATGGCAAATGTTCTAATAGTCCACTTCATGGCTACTGTGGCCTATGAACATCTGCAAACAACTTCAATCAAAGAATGCCGCCGAGGACTAACAGGAAATGCCTCATATCCTGTGATTATACTCGCTTACAGGACCTTTCAAACTGGACACTATACTAATTGCACTGCTGATTAGCGGCAGCAACGGTTGGTACTGACACAGACCATTCTTAGGCATAGAAGGAGTCGACCACCGTAGTACTTAATGCTTATAGTTAAACAGGCAACATTAGTATGTCAATCGAAATTGACATTAGTATGTCAATCAATGACAAAAAAATTGACACGATGCCTGTTTTGTAAATTGTATACTAGTGTATATGAAGGAATTATCACTATGGTGTTGGTGAAAGTCCATCTCATCTTGTGGGTGTTGTAAATATCAAATAAGGATATACCATAAAACTATGTAGGCCTCCGACGGATGCTCTGTTCCCTGCAACATAGTCCTAGGTAAATCCTAAAGGTATGTGTGTCGTAGTTTGATTTAGGCTGTGTATGATTATTTGATCATTAAATTGAAAAATGTATAATACATTTAGTATGTAGGAAATCATATTTACGCTTACGACCTGCACAGTATTGCCGAAAGTCAATGTAAACAGGTAGTTTAGGATCGTGCTTTGTGACTTTGGGGGATGCCGTTATTCAACACTGGAGTACTGACAGTCTGTGATGATAGAGATGACGGTGAAATTTATATTACTAACTCAGATAGTGAGGTTTGCCCGTCGTCCATGGAAATTGTGTAAATCCAGCCGTTGTCTTAGATTTATGACCAGCAATTAGCTGTTCAATGCCGTCGGTGATGAAGAAAAATCAGCCCTCACCCCAGAACTCCTTCCTTTGTATGGATATGAAAAAGGGTATCCAAGTGTAGTATAACAATTTTTTTAAATTTTTTATCCCAAGAAAGAAGATTACAGTGAAACACATGTATTGTGTACAGCGCAACTAAAACCCCAGTAGGTTTCACTGTTCACTGTATGAAACTATACATTTTCAATAAATGTTTCATGTTTCCCGTCACATACTTTCATCCCGTGAGGGTCGTAAGAGGCGACTAAGGGAAATGCCATGGCAAACCCGGCGACGAGGATTACTACCTGTCACGTTCTATCTCCCGGCGAGGCGAGAAGATAGTTGCGGAAGTCCGCTTGGCCACACAGAGTCGTGTGGTCAGAGACGAAATTCCGTAATCACAGCCTATCTCTATCAAAGTGACAGGCGTGATTTATAATAGTAATTTCACACACGACTTCCGGTCCCAAACTAGGATTCCATTTTTTCATTTAAATCTGGGTAACAAACAATCATACACACCACCATACGTCATACCACCTGACGGTAAGTGACCGCTGAGCCCTATACACATCTGAATCCATCCTCGATTATTTAGACGTACCTAAAAAGATAAATAGTCATCAATATATCAAATACTAATATAATTAGAGTGTAAAGGCATTCGATTTCATCTTTATTTCCGAATGCCAACCTCACCTGCTCGTTAAATAACACGAGCATATACCAGCTCATTAACCGCACCTCGGACAAACGAGGCTCTTGCGACCTAATTATGGAAAATCCTTCCTATCTTTTCGAAACCAAATCATCATAACTAGTGCGTGGGAGTTGTGGTTACCAGGTTAATCGATGAGCTGAATACGGGCAAACTAATGAAGAAACAACCACACACAGAACATGTCAATCAAAAATAAAAGCCCAAAGTACAAAATAAATCAAAATTTAAATCAGGCTTCAAAATTACAGAAAAAAAGTAAATTGTGCGTGTCTCATGGCTAGACCAATAGGTCTCCAGATCAGCTTATTGTAATGCTTTAAAGCCTGATAGAATTTATATTTATATTTATGACTCTGGTACACATAATTCTGCCTAACGGGATTGAAAATCGCAGCCTTTTGTTTCGAAGGTATGAATCGCTACAAGACTATCGGGCGGTTATAATTATAATTATTTAACATTAAATTATATAATTTTTCAGTATTGACTACAATCAAATACGCTTATTAGTATTTGACTGTTGTTAATACTGAAATAATATGACTAGAAGTTTTTAGTTCATGGATCATAATAATAATCGAGTGATAACAACAAATATGTAAAATAAAGTCTTAGTATATCTTAGAATACTTTTCCTTAGTCAAAAGAGCTACATCTCTTCATCTCTATAAGTAGGTATATAATATTTATATTTGTAAATGATATTTAATGTGAATTGTCTTAAACGAATTCACTGAATTGTCACATCTAAATTGGCACCAGCTATTGATTTAATATAGTATTTATTATAACAGATAACTGCAACATTTCTTCTTCTTTGTCATACTGTGTTCGCCCACTGCTGGAGATAGTATGCCGTTCCATGACAGCGCTAATATCGAAACCAACCGCTCGCCAGAGCCTCCTCCGTTATTAAGGGTGCGCCGCGTGCAGGCGAGGTTGACATTTAGAGAAAAATATGGAATAGTAAAGAAAAAAACTGTGCAAGAGTTTTTAAACTCAGAATGAGCAATAGCTAACGGTTTTTAGTGACTGCAAACGCTAGGCTCTTAAATAAAATAAACAGGTAAATAAAACACAATAATACTTTTACTTAGTCTTCTCAACTAATATTTTCTTAATTTGATAGGTACCATTTACAATTTCGTTTATGATTATTCACTTATTTTTTTATTTCCTTCTTTTTCATTTATCTCTCTATTTAAATATCATCAAATAGTAGTAATTAATTGTTTGGGTTAACATTAACAAAAAGAGGCGAAAATAAGTAAGTAATCTTCGTTGTACTATAAAAGTTTCCAACAATTATCTGTATTTAGTAATATATTTTTTATTAATTAATTATTAAACTGGTAAATTTTTTTATTAAACTGGTTCTAGTACAGTAAATTAAATTTGTAATGCCCAAAAATCAAACATTTAATTTATGTTACAAATGAAACACAGCTTATTTTGACATCATATCTCTAGCCACTGTTTGCTGCTTCTTAAAAAAATTTGAATAAAATGGAAATGGTAACTGAATTAAAAATTAAAACTATTGAATTTAAAAACCACATGAATTTATAGTCTGTCCTTCTTTATAATTATTGTAGAATAGTGTTGACACGTCTCTTGTCAAGTGTAGTTAGGTAGAAGTAGTGTCTACAGTTGCTTTAATCGATGGCACGTTGTCCGTAGGCTGTTGGCATTCTCGTCGACTATAATGTAGGCAAGGAATGGACCACCATTTGGAACATGCTGGAGCCTCATAATTATTAATGATCTATTTTCAGAATGATGATCACCTGCAAAGAAATTAAAAATAATATAAATAAAATATTGTAATAACATAATTGGCCATGTGGTGGCGGCTTAAGAGAATCTGCCACCTGATCTCATCTCATTAGAATCGAGACCTAGAAAATTGCAGGAAACATCTTATGGTTTACAATTGATGGCGAAATAAGCATCTCAAATCTGACTTATACTTAAAATATCTAGCCCAGTGACGGACAGCCACTACTTAGGTGCAAATTTGTTTGGTACAGCGATTGCCAAACCGTTTGCTAAACAGCAAGCAAACGGATTACGATAAATCCACCATATGGTAGAGGCACATGATCAGCAGTGGACTGACGCCTTGATCATCAATTCAACAACAACGAGGTATAGGGTTTTGCCCACACATCACGCTCAGAAAGCAAGTTAGTGAGCGCAGTGCCAGAATCCTTGCACTAATGGTGCTGCTCCCAAACACTAGTTTTTGAGGGATTTAAGTCCAGCGAATTCGCGAGCTTTTCATATTCAGGCGTTCGCCAGTTCTTAGTTAGCGGGCACCACGTCCTGATAAGGGTTGGAATTTGGAGAAAAATTTGGTATATTCCCCCCTTACACCCAATCTTTGATGGTACGATTTAGCCAATTGATATGGCGGTCCTTTTTGTTATAAAAATAAATTTAACAAACTTGCACACAGTACACTTGATTGTAAGTGGTCACTGCGGCCTATACGTGGTCACATAGATATCTACAATTGTCCTTGATTAACAATCAAACTGTAGATGCGATATCACCCTTAAAAACCTTGATGGAGTGCCTCGTTACCAGTAAATGTGTCTAAGATTCGACATACGAAACAGACCAGCATTATTGGTGCTATTTTACGCTGCTATTTCTGTGAAAGTATGGTACTTCCCCGAAAAAATCCATTAGTGATGTGTAGATTACTACATAAAGAGATTGGCATTTGTGAAACCGTGTTCCATCACTATAAGATCCCAGGTTTACTCTAAAAGGGACGGTAGGACCATAGTACTGTTAAGTAAAGTGTGCAAGCGTTATTTTTCAGTTCAAATATTCAAAAATAAGGCTCATGAAATTACTGAGCATATGTAATTAAATATATAATGTACCTGAGTAAACAGCGTAGTGGATGTGCTACACAGGATCCAATTAATTAATGTTTTATGTGTCACTGGAAACTTTATGGGTAGTGACGTGTAAACTGTCATGTACTTATATTGTCAGATACATTAACAGTCTGTAAACAGTCCACTGTAGGTCATGGGCCACTCCCATAAAGAGGATTTGCCATGATCGCCTTAGCAGATACCTCGCACCGTAGGCGCTACTGCCCATCACCGGTGTATTTATTTTAGATATGACAGACCATTGTCTGAAACAATACTTAACTATGAGGAATATATTCTTCTCGGCCTAATTTAGTAAAATGACATATTATGATTGTCCTAGAGTAGTAGTACTTAATAATTATATCGTTAACTAAAGCGTACACTCGGACAATTTAATCGGCATCAGGTGAGAGATAATTTGACATGATTAATGATAGGGGCGTATATTGCAGTAATAATAAACTTAAAACGACTTTAATTGTGGATGGCATACGTTAATTCACAAATTAAATTCTGCTAAAAAAATCTTCATAGAAGGTTTTAAAATGACCTTTTAATTAATGATTATATAATTAAAACCATTTCTTAAATAGTATTTACTTAAAAAACTTAATTAGGAAATAAAATTTGTTTGTAATTGATACCCTACGGATAGCCCGCAGCTTGACTGATGTGATTGTGTGTAAAAAATAGGCGGTTTTCGTATTTTTCAATAATAATTCTACTGTAATTTTACCTTATATTATCCATCATTAGCCAGGGTAGTTACAGTCTCTTGGTTACTCATATACCTACATTTGCCATTATTTTTTTTTCTGAATAAAAAGCATAATTACCATATCCTAAAAAAATATTAACATAATTACCTTTAACTAATTAATTAAATAACCTGACATTGTTTTACTTAAGAATGTAATACATATGTTAACATAGTAGGAAGATTTCACCCGTCGGATGTCCTAGAATGCCATCGCCGACGGCTACGAGACATAAGCGCCGCCAAAAATAAAGGACACGTACAAATAAAGGATTTCATAGTTGCATTGCTTACGCTACGCTTCATACGTAGTCAGTCGACGACTAGATGTTAATTCAATTTCAATAGTGTATAACATAGTCAAGAGTATAGTTCCGGATACCACTGCACTTCATATATATATCAATATAATGTAATATATAGGAACATAAATGTATGTATCTATTAACAAAACATGTTGTAAACAACGTTTACACAAAATATAATATGTTGATATAATATAAATAATATGCCGACCAACGCTAGGAATAAAATTCGTAAAATAATAGAGTGAAAGAAATTAGTGGTTGAAATTATAGTAATTTCTGTAAACATATTTAATTTGCAACAATGTTTTGTAATAAATTATTTATTTGTGCAAAAGATCTGTCACAATGTGTTTATAAAATACTACCTAATGTTAGTTATATGCTACGGGAATCTCACATTATAGGCTCTTGGCTAGTCTTGCGCATGTTTTAAGATTTAGTTTTCTTTTATCTATGTACCAAAATATTACATAAGAGAAGATTTTCTTTAGACGTGAAACAAAGTAAGAAATCTTCACCAATGACAAATTATTCTATAGATACCCATTCTTTGAACAGTGACTAATATTAAAAAGACTCGGTTTTACCCTTTCAGTATACATATAGATAGATTACATCTTATGAAAAGTGATAATTCCGCATAAGGTAATAAAAATAATACAATCCCGACACAATTAAATTTATTTATAAATTTAGAGAACATTAATCAAAGAGGCAGTTTCTTTTACTCAATATTTATATATCAGTTCTTTCTAATTTACATTAGCACCCCAAGTAACATCGCTATTGTGGAATCGTCACCACATACCACGTTCGTACATAACTCACACGTCAAGCCCAATCTCTCTCTATATGTTAATGTGTTTTCTAGATACTGCCTAATGCATTACCTTTGTCATTGAAATCTATAAAGTATGAGAGAGGTATTCATTGATAAAATGACAACATAATGTACGGTACAAAAATTGAAACTACGCTTTAATAATACGTAAAATTTAAAACTAAACATTGGATGAAAAATCTAAGGTCATAATAGGTATTCTAGTATAAAATTAAATAGATACTGAATAACACCAAGCACTTAAGCGTGATATAAATAATTGTTCATAAGGTGGTCATATAGAGAAAACCACTTTCATAACTTTTGTGGCTCCGATTTTCTTATTTAACGCACATATTAAATGAAAGACTATTGACGTATCTGACTATCTTAAGAAGATAATTTTAGCATTAATAAAATCTAATAATACTCTTTTCGTAATATGTTGATTACAAAAGTTAGGGGATAGGTACCTAATTAATAAAAATTCCTCGAATATAATGCCTCGAATTAAATATAAAAATAGTCAATCACCGTTCTTTTTATGGAATTTCAATGGATAAATTCGGTGAAAATTGTTTTTTATACTTTTATATTTTTAGGAGCCTCAGCGTTACCTAAACTTAACATCTACTTCAAATCAAAACATTATTTAAATTATTTTAATCATAGGTGCAAAATCATATTTTCCACTATAAATTTGGCTGCATCTGATGTTTGTTCTACTAGTATACTTAAAAATGCCCCTTGCTCATGTTTACATTAAATCTTTGCACCAATTCTTCTCTCGCCCTTTGTGTTTAATAGGTTCTACAAGTATGTGTTGAACATCATCTATCATACCACACACATCACAAGGAGAAAAAGATGGGATGGCGAATATACTAACTTTTCTCCAAATGTCACCGCGGTGCACCAAGCTAACTAACGGACGAGACTGAGAGCGCAATATCCATCCGACAATGACGAACCCAAATACCAAAACCAAGTGATGAAGAACAGCATCTCTAGTGCGAGGATACGCTTGTGTTGTGACTGCCCCAATCTCCTTGCCCAGCGTGGTGAGGAGGTAAACATTCCAAGAATACATATTCCGGTTTTCGGAGCGATGTTCAGCAGTGGACAGGATGTGATGAATAATACCAAGCACTTAAGCGTGATATAAATAAAAACAAACTCCTAATAATTAAAGCGTCAGCAATTATTGCAACTATTGTTCACAGGTATTAAAATTAAGAAATTTACACTAAAGGTTGCGTTCAAATATATTATTACCGTAAACTGTCCCTGATACAGAGATAGACTTTATTTCTTATTGTAGGGAGATACGAGTATGCTGGGACAGGTTATGTGCGACATACCGAATTAATATACGCCAGAGTCGCAGAGGATAGAAAGTATGGTCATACGTAATACCAACATTCTTCGCCCCCCGCTACTTCACCAAGGCTGCGGACGGCAGGAAGGACGGCGCCTCGCAACACCGCCAATCTTCGCCGCACAGTCCATAAACACGCATCCAAAGTGGGCTCGACTAGCTACGGCCGGCGGGCCATGTAGGTTCTTCCTCCATCAACTCGGAGGCAGAGATAAAAATCGCAGCGTTAACATTTTCATACCGGAATTAGGTTTTTTTTGAAAATCAGGTGTAGAACAGGGAATATAAGGTAGTATGGGATAATGTTATTTACTGTGAACCTAATAAAACACTGTTCCTAATTTATTATTCGATTCAAAATTCGATTAGATTTTCAAAAAAGGACGGATTTTGAATATACTGCTTCTTTCTTATATTAGTATTGTGATTATACGCTTTAATAGTTTTCAATAAAGATTATTATATTAGTATTTGATGATCGAGGCTTCCCGGTTCCCTCAAAGAGCATACTACGAATGAACAAAAAATATTTTATTCAATATCGTGAAATGCAAATTCTTAAACGTGATATGTTAAAAATATTACAGAAGTTACTCAAATTCTTTCAAACAACAAGTACCTAGATCAAATTACGCCTTTTGTTAGTGTAGAATTTCAGTTCAGTCTCTAGAGTCAAAGTCGTTTATTATTTTAATCTAAATAACGTAAGCTAAAAAAAATACACCTTAAACGAAGCCGACGTCGACTTACAAGTACAAATGACCTCTAAATGTGATGTGGTGCTATTTAACGGTATTCATAGGATGAGTGATCGCTCCACACGACTAGACTACTACACACTGCGTCAATTTGTATAACATTTTATAAGCAACATAACAAGTGTACACACTATAGCCTTTTTTTACACTTGCTTCATTGTATGGGATACTTACTTAAGATTATATTAATATTTATTTGTTATATACATTTATCTTTTATTTTCCATTAAAATCATGATATTTATTTCACATATTTCATACGGTTTTTTTTGGATTGGGGAGGCAAACGAACTGCAACGGTTCACATGATGGCAACGAAGAAGGTTACAGATGCGTTGTCACCTGGAACTGAGAACTGAATGTCATAACATTGTAATGCTGATTGGTGGCAGAAATAGGAGGTGTGTGTGTAAGTGTGATACCTAAAGGTGGGTGATAAAATAAATATTAGCAAGTAGTTTTGATCTTTAATATTAAATGTAAGAATTCATAAAAAAAAATTAAGCTTATTCCAATAAATTTTAAAGGTAAGTGATAACTTTGTTACAATATACGTGACGTCTCACTATTATCTCGATTAAGACTTGACTTGTACCAGAAGTTGTACACTTCAAGTAAGTCTTACGTGCCCATAAAATGTCATATCCAAAGTTTCTAAATTCTAGTCTTATACATATTAAAATAAGTGCGTGGTATATTTTAGGGATTATGTCGAGAAATGCGATTTAAGCTTTTTTAAAGCTCTTAAAGTCGATTCTCAAAGGACAATCGACTTTTCCTACCGACAACAGACTAATGTTTATATTAGACGTTTACACAATTCAGCGTTGTGTGTAAAAGCGTAATCTCATTTCTTTCTCTTGAAATGTAAGAGAACAGTTTTAATTTTGTTAGTATTATGCGATCCTGTGCTTCAGCTTCATAATATATTGTTACGAGATTCTGCAAAAACGTGTGTTGAGTATTACACTACATAGGATAAACCCACAATATGGAGGCACGACCTGCACAGTATTGCAAGATGCCGATGGATGCAGGTGGCTTGGGACCTTTGTTCGTGACAATCTTTGGGTGAGATCTATGTTCAGCGGTGGACTTATGACAAGCTGATGTAAGCATTTTGAATGAACTTTTTCGTACTAATTCGTAATTCGATTTTTTCGTTATATCGTATTTCGTAAATGCGTAGTGTATTACAGTGCCTGATGTAACTGCACCGGGTGATCGGAGTAGTCTGCTTTACTTTTCTTTGTCAGATGAAGGTCGGGTCATAACATTTGCATAAGCGTTTCGTGACGTTAAAGTGTTTCGCAACTAAAATTCTAATGTTATTTAGTGTGAGTAAGTAAAATAGTAGAAGTAATTAAACTTGTTAAATGATCTTTAGTTTGTTGTATTTGTAAATAATTATTTATAGGGATTCGATTTAGAACTAAGTTACTTTTTTTTTTAAAAAAAGAATACTAGCAATGAAATTTTTTAAGTAAATTTACTAATATTCCTATTAACCCTCCAACTAAGCATTACTGCTTGTATCTGGAGTGGATCACGGCAATAGTAGAATGACAGGTCCGAACATACGACGTCAGGTTTCGTAGTTCGCACCCTAACCCATTAGGCTATTGGCGCTTAAATCAAAATCTATCCTCGGCGAACAAGCATGAAGTAGGTGCGAAATAAAAGACTACACAAAACTACTGTATCCATAATGTTATATTATTGAAATTGCCAAACAGCGGCAGTTCACAACTGAACATTGGCCACTTCGTAGACTTTACCACACTAATTTAGCTTCCACTCCAGGGCGCATCTACTTCAAGAATGGTTACTTCTGTGACTGACATGATCATGGACCAGCTCATCGTGTATTCGTTTTTTCACGAATAGTAATGAAGTAATATCGGTTACCCTAATTATTTCTTCATTACGAACCTTACTCATCAAATAAACCCTTAGTTTATGTAGTTGTTTGCGTTTATATACTTATTACGCTTCTATATACTTATATAATAGGTGACAGTATCTTCGGTCTCACTACGCACCCACATCGATATACTGTACAATAACCGTAGTATTAAGGAAGGGCATAGTTTTCGCTAGGTGGAGCCGAATTTATGAGCTGGCCAAGCAACTGATGGCGTTTAAAATTATGTTGATGTAGGATTCCATAATATGTTTGAATGTAGGGTGATGGATGCAGTGTCAGAGATATATAGATACGGTGGCTGTTACAATACACCAGAACATGAAAACCAACATGTGTATAAAACTGCTCTAGTTGTGATTCGAGCCTATTACCAAACCATTTAGAACGCTGACTTGTTTATGTTGTATTCATTTCCAGCACCAAAACCCACACAAATATTAATGAAAGGTAGAGACTAAAACAGTATAAGGCAAGCCAAGCCCAGCTGTGGGACATTTACAGGCTGCTACTTTAATGAAGTTCAGTTCTTAAATGGAACATTATTTTGTAAAAAAAAAATAAACGAAGAAACGACAAAATTCTAATTTTCTTCTAGTGTTACCTAATTCACAGTATGCGCTCTCTGACAGGAAGTAAGTTTCCACTTGTCACTTGTTTCTCTGCTTTCGCTATGACTTATGGAGGGAGAGGTCAAAATTCAATTCGTTATTCGAATAAAGTTTTCGAACATACAAATAATTTTAAATATGGTTTTCGTAATTTTAGGAGTTCATTTATGTTTCTTTATTATTACGTTTCACCAACCCCAAAATTTCACCACACCATGGGCAGACTGATAGAGAATATCTATAAACGTTAAGTTGTTTGTGACATTTAGTATTAAGAAATTACAATTAAACGTAAAAAACATATTTAGATAAAATACAAATATTACTGATGCACATTTAGTGAATATAAAACTAACTGTATTATTTATTTATTTATTAATTAATTAATTTATTTATTTATCTATTTATTTATTTATTCTTTATTGTGTCCCTAAAAAAAGTAAGGAATACAATGGGCGGACTTTATGCCTTTTGGCATTCTCTACCAGTCAACCCTGGGTGATAGAGAAAACATGTTGGCAGGTTATTATCTATAATATATTTTTAGTATTTTTACTGTTAGTAACATAATAACTTATTTTCGATTTATAATCATAAAGTATCTTTCAACTTGCCAGTATTCGCCGCAATCGCCTCACTTTACACGCAGATTTGCGATAAAATACTTAACAAAGAATCTCACTAACGTAGACATTTTACATATTCAAGGCGGTTAGTCTACACCGGCTTGTTCGCTATTTATCGAACTTCACGACATCCACGAAATAAAATGGGATGCTCTCTTAAGACACCACTTTTCTCCTACTGTTATTGCACAACTTTCTGAATATCTACATTTTATTTTTGGCGGCAAACGAGCGAGCGGCTCACCCGATGGTAAGTCATTACCGTTGTCCACGTAAATCTGGAACCCCAGGGGCGCTGCAGGTGCGTTGCCGGCCTTTGAGGATATTTGGAAGATGGGAGGGAAGACGAGGAGGGGAATGGGGACGGAGAGTGGGCCTCCGGATAGCTCACTCACCGAACGAAAAGCAGAAGCACAAGATGCCTCTATTTCACGCCAGTATTTTGCGAGGTCGTGGTCAAGCTAGCCCATTTGTGCAGCAGCAAAGCCACTGTTTGGCTCTACCACGCAGAGAGAGTGTTTTAGGTACTTTACTTCTTGCTATTCGTTTGTTTGGCATAAACAGTCATTCTGTTGAATATAATTTTAAACAAAGCACCAAGGAAAGATCATGGACCTTTTCAAAGATTTGCCCACGCTAGCAATCCGCAAACCCATCCAATGTGGGTAAGCGCAAAGCTGATAACCTGGTACTCATGACGCTGCTCCTATACTGAAGAGAGAATATTCCAACTATTTCTGCACTTAATCTGCACTCGGTGAACCGTGCTAGTTGCTAGATGTAGCTCTGTCGGCCAACTGACTTTGAAAATCTATCAGAAAGTTTCGAACTTATCACTACTCAGGGGTATCCGTACAGTGCCCTCCGATATTGAATTTTTATTAAATTTTATAAGCCAAAGACTTAACTGATTAGGATTTATAAACATTTTCCTAATCACTTCCTAAAGATATCTAACACAACATTACATGAATTATAGTTGTTTAGATGGTATCTCGGGATATTATGTACTATGTACTATAATATATTATATACCTATTCCATAGAATAAACTCCTTTACTAATTTAAATGAAAATTGCTATGATAAATAAGTTCCATAGTGTTGTTGGCAAACGTAAGGGATGCAGTGACGTGTCGCCAGACAAAGGGGCCTGATGTATGAATAATGCGAACTTCCCGCAAAGCTTATGTGTTTGTGCGGATTTCTGAGACGGCTAATGAAATTATTTGCTATTCGCCGTGGAAAATATCGCGAGGGTCGTGATTAAACGGTGTTGTTAAATAACGGGGAATATAATTTTATTAATGTTAGGGTACATTTTGTAGTTATCTAAATTGTTAATGATTCGGAACTACGTTGCATAAGCGAAGACGTTTTGTTATTTTTTCACTGGTACTTGACCACAATCCACCTCGATTTAAAGTCGCGAAAACAAAAATTAATTTATAAAAATGTGTCGTTGTGAACATAAAAAAATTACGTACGTAATTTGTAATTGATTGGAAATGAAATTAGGTGTTATGTAACGAAAATCTTTTTTCGATTAATCCTGATTTTAGTTTAACTAACAATTTAACAGTTGGGAGTATCTATACAATTATTAAATGTAAAAAAAATGATTAGTACTATTTTCCTAACAAAAATCATTAAAAACTATTCAAATGAACACAAAAATGAATGCAGTGAATCAGTATGGTGTCGTTGTTATAAAGCGGAGAAAGGAAAGAGCATACATTAAATGTGTGAGTAACTTTGCAAACACCGTTCACACAAAAGTTTTCTTTTCGATTTCCTGCATTAAAAGAGTTGAATGCTGATGAAACAACCGTTATTACTTGCCGTTGTGAGGTATTTATCGACGAACTCACTAACAAACGTCGCTTGGACTACCCCGCAGCCCGCTTAGCTAAACAAACAAGGTATTTAAGGGGGAGTGCGGCATTACTTAGAGGTCAAGAACCACTGTTTGTTTCTTGAGGTGAGCGGCTCCATTGTCGCAGGCAATTGATTAATGTTATAGTTTATCTACCGATATGACAACAATGGCGTCTTACCCGAATGCCTTAATGCGCTCCGCCGCTAGGTTTTATTTACCCACACCCTCCCTTTGTTTACATGGTGTTCCAATATCGACTTGTGTTTATTTTAATCTTTATTTTTGCAGGTGGTGTCGCAGTCTTCGGTGACATGTCGGCGTTTTTCGCTCTCTTCAATTTTATTGAGATAAAAAAATCAACATAAGCGTACATGACTACTGCATATTAGACTTTATAATTTTGAAACTAGTCAGTGTTTCATATTAATTTCTATCTATAGATGTTATCAATATTAAATTTAAATAATTTTACTATAAAACGAAGGCTATCCTTTTTCCAAAATTATAAGATGTTAATATCTATGTAAATTGTTAATATGTTGGTAATAGATAATAAATTCTAGTAAATGAACAAGAGTAGCAGCTATACACTCCTTAATTCGACTTATATTGTTTTTTATACGATTAAGACCATTGCGATTTAAAGGAGAAAGAAATTATAAAATTAAATTATATGATTACAACATTAAATTAAATTACATTTTCATCACTTTGGGGTAAAGAAATCCTTCCTCAGTTTAGGTAAAGAACTAGGTAGTAGGTAAAGAATTAGGTGGTACGAATTCTATTTACATTGTTAAGATTTTGTCTGTGAAAGGTAGGATCGTAGTAAAATATTTGTTTTTTTTTTAATTACATTTATTTATTTTTTAGAAACTATGATACATATAGGAAATAAATTTATTTATTTTTTATTAAAATCAGAATATAATCGAATGCAATGGGTTCAAATAATATTTTTGTCATGTGCAATTCCAATAAAGAATACACGCATTAGCAAAGTGCCCTTAAAGGTAACTACCTGTATTTTAATTTTACTCTATGGATAACTGGATAATCCTGTCTAGATTTCGATAACAGCAACATAACAGCCTGTGTAAGCGTAGATGTCATTTACAGATTTGACAGACGACGTTGCAGCGGCGGGCTATTCTATGCAAATGTTCACCCTCGTGTTCCCTACACGACGTCCAGAGTAAATAGTATTGATTGATCTAAATTGGTGAATTGTACTTGGACTGGGATAGATGATGCATGGCCGATGGCACGACGAGTGAAGTGATGGGAGCGAGACTGTATTAAATTTATATTATTACATTTTAATCATTGTCTTACTACGTTTGATTTTAAACTTCAACATTAAAAAATGAGAAACTAAGTCTTAAAAGGTAAAAATTTAAATAATATATTTTTTATTAAAGTGCATGTTGTTATCAAAAAAACCAACATTTAAAGTATCTATACACGAAAACGTAAAGTATAAGACTACAAAGGTCCTATATTTGGGAAAAGGTCTCTTGATATTTTTAGAGGATTTTGGAGCCTGGATCGACTTGGTTATTGAAACAATTACACAAATTAGGAATATTTTCCTTAAAACTATGGTAAGAAAAATGCATTTCTGTTAATTCTTCCTTTTGTATCAATAGAGCGTGACTTTCCTATACTAGCTGGTTTTTTTGTATAACAACCTCACATGTATGTTTGGGGATTTGGATGACAAACGAGGCTCTGGCGACCTGATGATGAACCGGGGAGCTGATGACAGAAAATCCACCTGCATTTACCAAACCCCAATGCCACACACACACAAACTCGTTATGTTTTAACAGGCATTATACAATATATATAGGTGCCAACCTCACTTGGACATGGTGCATCCTGCTAGTTAACTAGCGCATGGTGTGCATGTGCTCATCATCTAAGGTTTTATTGAACATATGCCATGTTCCGCAGTGAATATAAATAGACTGATGTAGAAGAAGGAGTAATGGAGACCGGCACTACGCTCACCCTTCGCACCGAACGTAAGGCAATACTTTTTTACAACTATGATTTTTGCTGCCCTTTTTAGAGAAAATAGTCTAACAATAAGCGCTGCTACAAATTTTAAGAAATCTATGGTTCTCAATCTTATTTTTTGTGAAAATCAGAAACAATTCTTTTAAAATTTAATTAAGACAGAAAAATATAATACGTTATGTTCAAGCTATAACGTATCGCCTGTTATTTCAACTTGCATTGTCAAGTTTAATATATATTATTATTTAAACTTTTAGAAACTTCAGTGTTAATTAATGCGACGTAATATCTAACAAGTAGGTAAGATGACGTATTAGTTACATTTTTAGATTCAATAAGCTTTTTACATTATTTAATTGAACCAAGATAATAAAAATTAAAATGGGTACGTATAAATGTAACATCCGTAAAATACAATTAACTAACATGATACCATACGACAGGCCGGAAGGTATGTTGGCCGACGAAGATAGCTTTCAGCGCCTCAAGGAGGGAGGGAGCTCTTGACATCGAACACGTGGGCCTGCATCGCCTTGCGTGTTTATTTCGTGTCATCGTGTAGGTAGACTACAGGGAGAATAAACAAAGCATATTAGTACGAACAGTAAGCTTTTATTTAGCATCTATTTTGCAAGTTACCTTCTTTAGTCTATTGGGTAAAGCATGATTGTGTGTATATTTTTTGCTATATGTTAGGGTAAAAGCTTGTCTACGTGACAATGAAATAAGAATGCTTCTTATGTAACATTTAGGCAGGAAGTTGAGCCACATATGTTTGACATCCCTTAGTCATGACATCTCCACATAGAAGTGCTTACGAAGGAGCGTATCTACGAAGGATAATAATATTGACGTTAAGTATCAATGCAAAGACAGAGGAACTTACTAGTTTTCTCTTTTATGTATCCGATCTAAGACTGACAGGGAAAGGATAAACATTAGGCACAGAAAATGATTTACGTCTCATGATAATCAGAATTAAGAAAATCGGTTTCGCCATTCGGTGGGTCGCCGAAGGTATAGGCCAGGCCAGAAAAATATCTTGGCCTTCAAATGATGACGGAATAGCCATTTAAAAATACCGGACCTAAATTACCCAGAATATTCACGGATGGACCGACATACATTTTCTATTTGATTTACAATACAATACAAGAAAACAAATATAAATTAGTAAAAACCAAACCTAATATTCTTCTTATATTACGGTTCCTACACATTTCTGGGATGAAGCCTAACAGTGACACAGTTACGAGTATTAACTGAACGTAATAGAAGTATCTATTCTCCTACGGAGAGGAATGGGCTACAAGGTGATAGTTTCGAATAGTACCGAAAATGTCGCGTTATCTATCATTCAATTTTTTCAATCTGTTTTATGTAAAACCATCTATTAAATACTTATGAAACAAGTTTTTTGAATTTTATCACCAATGGACACACATTATCCAATTTATTAATTTATATAAACATTAGCGGTACTTTCTTGAAACATTGAATTTTTTGATACCAAGCTAATAATTACTAAGGAATGGGGAAATAATAGGGTGAAGAAAAGATCACTTTTCTGTTTCTTTGGAAAAAACGAAAAAAGGTTGGAGGTTTAAGATAAAAACGAACCTCATGAAAATAAGACTGCAAGGCCTGAGTGATCAGGCAACAATACAAAATGTTATAAATTATGATTGTGTAATATTGAAATACAGCCTAGAAGCGATGTGCCTTAGGTGTATAATTGAATGATTGTAATATTGCAGGTAATTGTTATCTCTTCAGTGAAGAACGGCGACATATCCATGACTAGTGGAAAAGAGATAACATAAAAAGAGCGAGACAAAAATATGGCATTTTGATTAATACGCAGCTATTGCTCAGAGCGGGCTGTGTACCATTGCTAAGTAATGACCACTCCATAAAGACATGGTTAAGGTTAAAAGAAAATTACTTTATCAACGCCTTGTTTTAAATAAATATCCTGTTTCAGGAAATATTATTGTTGTTTCAAATACAAGAAATTGAGATGTTACTGAGATCTTAAGATTTAGCCGCTTATTGATAGCTACAGCGGTGATACATTATGGGGATAATTTATTTCACATGCATTACGTCTTCTCTGTAAACCCTCAAGTTTTTTTTTATATTTATTTACGTTCTTTTGAATTATTTTTCATTTGAAATATTTTGCACGATAATGAAAATTCTAAAAATCTCATATTTCGTTGTTCTCAAGTTTTTACAAAAATTTTAGTTGTTAAAAATCATTCAGAACTAAGTTTCTTAATTTGCTTTTTAATTTAACGAAAGAAGGATTAGTATACATTTCCAATCATGTATATTAATTTAAATTACAAACGCAAATCTCATTGTGTTGCAACAAAATGAATTACTTAATTCGAAAATGAGACACGTCTGAAAAAATTACTTCGTAGATTGCACGTAACAATATAAATTCTCTGAGATATTAAAATGCTATAAAAGCTCTTAATCTATGCCGAGAAAAGAAAAAAACAGCGTAATGTAAATCGTGTGTCTATGACATTCCCATTGGTTAAAAAGGGTTAAGACAGCTGTCAGATTGGTCCTCCACCAAAGGAATGAAAAATGAGTCGAGATAATCTGTGACAGATTCGTCTTACTAAAAAAGCCGACGCCTGACACAGATAAATAAGATTATTCAAACATTTTCAACCTTGAAGCCTTGGTTCCTGTTTTAATTACCTGAATTCTCACAACGTGTATCATATGATGTATATTTTTTGTCTTCCTTATGCATTGATAAATAAGAAAAAACAACTGTTATTGATATAACGCGGTTTGATTATTGAAAATGAATGTTCTTCAGTTTTGATCTTATTTTTCAAAATAGATTTATACTTTTCCTAGTTATAAATCGAAAATCTGTTTTCTTATTGATTTTTATTTTAACGTTACTTTTATTAACGTAAGCTTTGCTATGTCTATTCAGATGAAAATTACTCTTTTATGTGTTAAACCATACTTGAAATTATTTTCATTACCTAAGAAAAGAGAGAAAAGCAAGAAAAATTCAATATTTGAAAGATTGGAGAATATTCTCCAATCTTTCACTAGATATCTAGTGTACACAATTTCATTTTATGATGATGGTGTCCTCATGACCGATTTCAACGATAATGATAAACTTACGAATACTTTCAACAATTGTCAACTGCGCTTGATACATTATATTGGCGGTAGCGTACGCGCAAACATATAGCCACTTACTCGTCTTTACCTTCCTTGATTGGATGGATCGGTCATATATAAGCTCAGGTGAAACGCAGTCTGACACAAACAATTTAATTTGTGTATTGCACAAATATTGGCTTCGGCTCAAATTCGTAATCAGGACTCATCAATCGGATACGCTAATCGTAAATTAACATCAAGCAGAGTGCTTGATATCGGTGACTTTTCCTTGGTTTAGGCACTGTGAAAGCTAGGTTATGAACCGCAAAAGTGTTTGCCTGCGGCTTTGGGTTTGATTGACGCACGGGTTTTTGTATGGTACAAATAATTATTTCTGGTCTGGGTATTTGTTTATATGCAATATGTCTGTAAAACGCTTCCATGACACAGAAGAAAAAAAAATATCGAAGCTTGCTATGTAAGACTTGCTTATTCTTATCACGCTAAACCTGAGCCGCATAGCGGTACTATTTCCTGTCGATAGTTTAAGCGATAGGAGTTCGGCATATTCGGATGGATTGTCCGATATTAATCGGTCGCAAGAGCCTCGTTTTCTAGCCATCTGGGTGCACCACGTGTAAGAGAATTGTGATTTCCAGTGATTTCACCAAATGGACACCATTCCAGTAATTGAACAAATCACTGATAAAAATTCCCTTTTACTTGTAATTACTTGATTTACTTAAATTTGTTACAGTATTTGAACTTATTATATTTCGACTATATCTCAGCCTGCGTATCTCGTGTCCCTCTGATATAAATATTTATACAATATGAAAGTTATGGGATTTCGCCTCCTAACTTATACCACCAATTCCGGTATACAAACTTCAACATTTTGTTAAGACGTTACGCTTTTGATGGCTTAATGAAAATGTTTTCGTTTTCTGTGGACACTTACGATCCCTTTTTTTATACGTGATATACCTCATTCATACCTGACTCCGCGCGCGCAATGATGGGTAATATCGGCTTTGCGCCGACTAGAACCCCATGGTAGTCCACCATCACAGCATATCGGCAGGGGAACTAGATCACTTTCGCACACAGATGCAAACCCACCTGCGTCTGGCGCTCTTGGCGACCCCTCTTCAGGAAAATACTTCTCTTTTCCTACTTGCTACAGTTAAGATATGCAGGTACGCCTTCTTACACGATCTCCAATCGCACGATTGGTCACAGAGCCCCTTAAGCCCGTACCTTGGAGGCTCAGTGTCAAGAAAGTAAGCACTTAGAACCATCGACCAGATCTGCCTCTGGGGTCCGGGCAAGCGGCTCATCGTAATAACAATCCCTAACAAGGATCCCCTGATGAAGAAGAAACAGTAAATACTTTAGGTGCGAATAACTCATTCCCAGGAGATATTATCATCCATGGGAATAAATTTTTATTACAGTAACCCTTTTTAATAATTGTTTAAAAAAAAATTATGGTATTTATAGAAATACGTTGCGCACTTACTTAAATTTTGATGTAGAAACCTATGGATGTATAAATTGTTGAATAAATTATATTTATTCAACTACTAACATAATTACAATACTAGCAAGTTTGGATATCTGGGGGCTCTATTGAAGCTTTGCATCAAGAGTAATTCCAAGACTAACAGCAGTATCCACAAAGCGTAACTCTTTCCCATTATAAGAACATTAGGACCTAATGAAGTATCATCAGCAAATAATATTCATAAATAAGTATTTGCGTAAATAGAAGAAATAATTAAATAATATAATATGTACTACTAAGTAAGGTAAGTCATTAATGTAAGTCAGAAAAAGAAATGGGCCGAGAATCAAGCCCTGTGGAATTCCTGTTGATACCGTCAACCCGGAAGAACTAGCACCATTGATTACAACTTTCTACCCTATTACTTAAATACGACATTATAAGATGAATTCTTGTACTTCTTATTCCATTATGATGTAGTTTATTGATAAGTGTTACCGATGTGTTGTTAATGATGAACAAAATCGGAGGCCATGAAGAGATCACAAGCACCCAACGCATCCAGTTTATTCTCCCCGGCTTTAAATATATGCTTAAATTTTAATAAGCTTTGCACCAGCAGCAAAAATTGGGGCCAAATTAGCTGCAATTTAATATATTATTAAGTAAGTTACTTTAAGGAAAATCCCCCATGGATCGGCAATTTTCTCAACTTCATTCAATTTTCTTAATCATTTTTAGAATATCTTTTGAGTCAATTGCTTGAAATTTAGCTTCTCGTCATTCCCCGTTTTACGACCAATAATACTCAGAGTGATTTTTTTTTTTTTAAGTTTAAACTCCTGATACTCGACTCCACATCGGCTGCGGATACCGGAATGCGCTGTAAAGCAACGAAGCTAATCCTCTTCCCTTAGTCTACTAATATGCATCTGAAGTGGATTCCTTGAGGGCACTTAGAACAGGCATCTCTAGCAGGCCACATTGGTCCCTCTAAGTTCATCGTAGGTGACAAAGCTACAGCTAATCTGTACGACGGAACACTTACGATATTGATACTGTAATATCGAAAGTTACTCAATACTATTTTTATTATTACCCAAAATGGTGTTTATTACCGTCTCCTCCATAAAAATAGTTTCTTAAATTGTAGAGTCGTGTTTGACGAAATACCTGATACTACCTCACTGTACAGAAAAAGGGTTCGGTAGGATAATCAATTATGTATGGCTAGGTGAGGCCACCGAGGCAGTTAGTCGAAATGGTCGCGCCATTACCAACTAATTCCTTGTCATTTGCCTGCGGCTGCCGCTGTGCGACGGTCAACCGATTGTGTAACACCTCCTATGTATTGAGATTAGAAATAGAGTTCCGATTTGCATTTATATGTAAGTTGAGTGAGTGTCGTCTTAACAGTCTTAAGACAAGTTTAAATTAATTTTATTTCGTAACGTTTCCTATACTTCATCAATCCTGTGCGTGTCATAACAATAGAATTTCTGTTGTTGTTACACGTCATGAGTTAATAAAACCTAGTATTTGCATTGATATCATACTATTCCTGTCTCTTTACATTATTTACTAGTAGATAAATGAATTTAGCTAATAAAGAAGATCGCATGTTACATGAGGTTCGGGATGAAAGACATGTGAGAGTCCTTTATTACGTTTCTTGTAATTTAATCATTTATACGTTAGAATAAGTCTTGTTCTTCGTTCTATATTAATATATAAAACTCTTAGCACATATGTGCATTTAAATAGATTTAATTTAAATGTCACGGACGTAGATAGAACTTTTTTTTTTAAATATTGCTTATGATTCCCGATACAAATGTGAAAGTTTATGTATTTGTTTGTACATCAACACATAATGAGCTGACATAGTTTAGCAGATATATGTTACTCTGTTTAGCAGGATACGGGAAGGACACTTTTTATCTCAATTAAGTGTTTTAGAATTTGTGCCTTCTGTTAGTCTTTAAAAGCCTGGTATCCCAAATTAGGAGTTTGCTAAAATCGCCACACTCGGCAGGCGGAGTTACAATCCCTTTACTTAATTTGTGTGTTTTGTTTTGTTTGTACGATAGAGTTCACCGACACTTAAACAGACGTTTAATGTTAAAACAACACTTGTTTATAAAATCAATAATGATCAAACTATTTTCTAGGAATGAAAATAGATCTTTATCAGAATGCCAACCTCACCTAGACATGATGCACCGTCCTAGCTAACAAACAAGGCTCCAGCTTTGGATGATCCCAGAAAATATATACTTATTTGCCGATCCCAAATCTCACAGACTAATGATAAGGTGCAGCTTCGTTAGTGAGGGTTTACTGGCACTGCGCTCACCAACCCTCTTGCCCAGTGTGGTGAGTATCTCACCAGGCTCTGTTAATCTTGGGATAATTCGTTCAGTGGATGAGTCGTATAATCGTGTTTCATCTAAAATAATGCAAGTATTATACATATAATACTATGTATTCTAAGCTAGACGGAAACAAACTTAATTTAACATTATTACATTTTATTATGAAATGTAAAAGCAAACAAATTTCTATATAATAACATAGGTGGTAAACGCTGCAGCAGCAAGACAATCGATTATGTACGGTCGGCCACGTATAGCAGTTTCGTACTTAGCCGGAATGCTCGCGCCATTACAAGATAATCCCGCCACATTTACCCGTGCCCACTGTTTAAATCGATGTTAGACGTGTGCTAGTGCTGCCATTTTTCTTTATTTCATTTAACTCTTTAATTCAATTTGTATAGCCTCTTGAACTACTTTAAATTCTAATACGAAATTATGTATTATCGAGAAATCGATATTTTACCTTTTAAACTCTTATTTGACATGTAACTATTATTTACGGATTTTATCGCCTTTAATTATGTTTTAAATATATCGATAAAATCCGTAAATAATAGTTTCATTTCAAATGTGTAGTGTTCGCGTAAATACTAGAAATCATTTTGAATAATACATAACATCGCATTTTAGATTATTTTAATTATTAAATACCGATGAGGTATTAAAGGAAGATAAAATTGATAAAAGTTTGAGAGAATGCTCATAAATAATTAATTTAAAAAAGAAAAAAATTAAAAAAAAGATTAAAGATATTGATGAAAGTGTAAGGAGGAATATTCTATCTTTTTCGGCAAAGGTCAAACTCACTTGCACACGGTGTACCTTACTACTGACTAATTGCATGCATAAGTACTCAGTACTGCAGTGAGATACCACTAGCTACGCTGAACGGGCTTTCGAAACCACTTTTCGCCTCTCCGGGAAATAGAAAGTGTCGGGTGGTGAGCCCGGTTGGCGAGCTTGCCCCCTGTGATTTTCATGCGATTTTCAAGGTTTTTAGTCGACTTTTACGATACCTATGAAAGGAAGTGGCAGATTTTCGTATACGTCCACTGTAGTTGCCTGTAAGGCATTAATTTTGATTTGCAATATAATCCTTTCAGTGACTATTTACTATTAAGTGGACAGTGTGCTAATTGACCAACTATCCCAAAAAAAAAAAATTTATTAATATGAAAACTAAATATTTACAATATTTTCTGAAACAGAAACACACTACAAGTGTACAACTACAATTCATTAAATTGTATTTTTAAACATATCTCTAACGGTAACAAACTTTTGCTTTTATTAAGACTTGTCTTTCATTACTTATAGTTAGTAGATATAGTTAATCAACGTATAAAAAAGCAAGTTTTTCGAGTTCATTGATAGAGACGTTATTAATAGACCGATATTGAAAGTAACGCCTCACGCCTATTTTTATATTCATCGCCTCAATGACCGTCGAAAGAATGCTCTTAATTATCACTTACGTTGTTGGATTTTACTGCTATTAGTTCAGTCAATTATTTCATTATGTAATTTCTGAATTTTACAACTATATCTTTTAATATTCTAGATAAAGCAAATGGGTACTATTCGGAATAGAAACATAGTTGAACGTCATTTAGGTGATCACACCTGATAATAAAATACTACATCATTAGTATTTTATTATTATAAAAGAAAGTGAACAGATCTAATGACGTTATTCATTCATCACATTCTTCATCACCGTTACTAGCTTTATTCAGACATAAGCGATTTACGGGATACGCTAGGAACACCAGGCTAGCAATCTGTGGGAGGTTTGCCAGTAAAAGTAGACCAACCCCTCCTCCCCATTTTTGTGTGGGTTTTGAAACACTATTATTATTTGCTTTTATATATTGATCTAATATTTTGAGGTGACAACAACATGTTTAAGGAAAGAAAAAATTCTAATTTTCTTAAGCACTATTAATATTTTTCTTTAAAAGAAAAAGGTAATTAGCAAGACAACTGAAATATGGCAAGAATGTTGATTAATTTCTCACAATAAACATGTACATAAGAGGAAAACTATAGAAATTTGAAAATTTAATGGTCTCGTTTGTGGAAGTTTCAAATAAAGTATTTTACCACCTGAGAAAACAAAAGAAAATGCAAACAAAAACGTAACCAAAAAACGAGTGGTACATATATCAATCATCCGCAATATTGCTATTGCCTATAATCTGTGTGCCCAAACTTCGCCCTTGAGGGACGCGCCTTGTATGGAACAAAAATCTACTCTCACGGAAATTATATTGATATTCAATACACAATAAATGGCCGCTGTCAAAAACTTGCTGTTCGCTCCTACGGTCATCCCTAAGCTATCTGTGTCATTTGCTATTGGAAACGCAAATACTCGTCCCTTTTCTTCCCGTATAACTTAGTAAGTTGAAAAGAGATAACCATGTATAGTGAGTTCAGCGCGCCTTTGTCACAAGGAGTGAACTAATTTTTCATCATACGGCCCGCGACAGTAACAAATGTTGCCCGAACTGTCTCGTTCTTTAATAATACTTTTTATATATTTTATTTCAAGGGTAGTTCGCTCCCCGGCGAATGAAGATTTCCATCTGAACACGAGGGAGAAAATTGGAAGAAGCTTAAAATGTCATTTGTCTTCTTGCTTTTAAAGAGTTACAAATCCAAAAAAAAAACAGGGTCTACAAGAATTTGCATTCCGCATAAATAAAAAACGACATGGGTTGTAGGTTTATTACGGCCAGTATCATCAATCTCGATAAAACAGTTTGTTTTGAATTCTGAACTGATGCAAAACAAATTAATCATTATTTGGAATATAAACGAAAATTGGAAATTTGATGATAATAAATAATGTTTCATTTTATTTTAATGGACTGGCATAATGTTCGATTTCATAATGCCTATCTATTATGGTTAATTCATTAACGAATGTAATGACGAAGACGTAACGCCATAATACCTTGGATAAGATTTTTTATAAGATACCGTGTTTAAAAATGATACTTAGATGGTTTATGGACATTTAATAGTAGAAAAACTCGTGTGGTAGTGCGTAATAAAATTGCTATAGTGTGTTCAGTTGCCTATGTTCAGCAGTGGACTTCTGATAGGCTGAAATGATGATGATGATGATGATGATACCTTTCAAACTGGAAGACAACAACGGTTGAACTGCCGATTGACGGCAGAAATAGGTATGAATGTGGCCACACTCAACAAACCCAGTGGACAAAGCAAAGAAGGAGGCTTGGTAGCCTAATAAATTTTCCTAGCATCCGATACATGACGGAATAACCAATAGGCCAAAAATATTTAGACCAATGGCAGGCAACAGAGCCTAAATGATGTGCCTTTTAGTATTGCGAACGCCAACTAGCCTGACTAGCGGAAACCGCAAATCCTTTTGCGGATACGATCCTTCATCTATTACTTCGTGAATATAGTATGTATATATGTTTAATACATAAAGTACAGACGTCGTTGGCATCACAAACACCCTCCGCATTATAATTCGGCACCCTAGCGGATCAGCGGCGCGCTCGATCAATCACAGTACGAATCTGTCATGTTCGGTTTATGAGAAAAATTGTAAGGATGCGCCCGCAGAGCCCTGTCGCCCCACGTTCTATGATAAACATTTGCGTCGAGCTTTTGAAAGACGAAATTATATCGTAAGGAAATCAAATCCAGAGTAATTAATGTTAATATAACTACATATTTTAGAAAGCTAAGTTTACCATATTAATATTATTTATCATCTTACATACTACAAAATATTACGTTATACTTTTAAAAGTTTAACTGCGTGACTCAACATTTTATAAGCGTTTACCTATTTACCGTAGAGTCCTACTTCGAATCACAAGGACTTTAAACTATATGCAACTGACTGCAGTAATTGTTTTTGGAGGTTTATGTGGTGTTAAAATATTCCATCCGATACGGGAATCTGACGGAGAGAGTACTTCTAAATTTGCGTAACATTTTATAAATGATTACACTATTATATCATATCGTGTACAGATTATTGCGTAAGAATATAATGAAAGAAGATTAAAACCCTTAATTAAATGGGCAATCGGATAATCGTAGAACGTCGCCGGGCTCGAAATCGAATAGGCACCAATAAAATTTAAATTCAATTTTTAAGCCAAAATATTGATTTTATTGGGAATGAAATATCTGGTAATAAAAATAAAATTTCAAAGATTATTCAAAATTAAAGTCTTCCAGATATAATGTTAATATTAGTAACACATTTCAAATTTTACAATATGTACTAGTAAGTATAAAACTACATCTATGTTTTGTGTACATAATCTTTATTTTTAAGGTAAAGCATCTTAACAGGATTTTTGTACGAGACAATGTATAATTGAAGAACTATAACTTAAAAATTACGTTTGTACATAATCGTAGATTGATGACATTGATAAACGCTTCGCCACATTTATATGCATAGACAATATAAAACTACTTAGGCACTTAAGTTACCGCATTTCGAGAAAATGGGCCAAAACGTAAAAACATTTTCAAGAAAATACTCTTGGAAATCATTTGTCTAAGCATTGGAGGGGTCAATGCGACTCGGCGGTTCCCACGCTGCTGAACCTTTGAAGACATACCGAATTCTGAATTCAATCATTAAATGTATTTCATAATAATTTTCGACCTTATTCCTTAGAAAATAAATGATATTGCTGAAATCCTGAAAATTGTACTATGGTAAAGTTAAGTTGGTCGTTCTATAGGTATTTCGAGAGAATTTTCGCTAATCGCCTAGAAAAAATATTTGCCGAATCAACTCCCGCTTTTTTGCCCCCTGATAAATGTGCTCAGAATATGTACGAGTGTCTAGCAATTTAATACTAGGTGCTTCGGAGCCTTTTGTTTCATTAAGTACTTTGGTTAAAGAATTTTTTTTATGTGAAAGGCGGCCAACGAGTTATCGGTTCACCTGAAGGTAAGTGATTACCGTCGCCCACGTATGTGGAACAATGCCCATGTGGGCCCATGTGGAACAACAGAGGAGGTGCAGGTGCATTGTCGGCCTTTAAGTGTAATTGCGAAATGGGAGGGAGGATGAGGAGGGAGGATGAGGAAGGGGATGGGAGGAATAGTGGGCCTCCGGTTACCATACTCACCGAATGAAGCACTAGACGCCTCTACTTCACGTCGGTATTCTGCGAGGCAGTGGTACCAACCCGATCAAGCCGGCCCATTCGAGCAGCAGCAGAGACCGCTGCTTGGATCTGTTAAGTTTTTCTTTATACACCGGTGAATTTAAACATAAAAAATATGTTCTGAGTATACTTATATTACATTTATACATTAAAGTCATAAATTTTTTTAATTTCTAAACTTTTTCTTAAGGCTTTAGCCAGTCATTGGATGCCGTTAGCGTAAACAATAATAATACAGGTATGTCAGATATAATTTATAGATTATGTTCCACTCCGTTTTAGGTATATTCCGATACACTGATGGTACATGTTACAGACGTAAATTGTGATTAATATTTAAAAACAGCATACATTCACAAGTGAAAAAATACCTAAGTATACAGAAACAGACAGAGCTCGTGAATAAGTAAGATACGTACTAGGCCGTGCCGGCCGAGCATGGTGTATTAGATATTGAAATTCAAATAGCCATCCGTGATTTAGTATTCGTTTGACGCGATGGAGGCTTTACTCCGGTTTAGGTTTCGCCAGGCGTCGCCTTCTCGTACATCATAGCGTGCTACGCTTGAGATGTTTCTGTTGATGACACACCGGGTGTAACGTTATTTAATTACTGAATAGGATTTCTTAATTCAGAGTTACAAGTTACTTTACAATTTACTTCCTGGCCCATTAACGATTCAATTTTATATAACAGGTGGAGTCTACCGTCTCTACCTACATAAAGGACTCCATGGACTCGTACCCATTTATGCTGACACACAGCAGTGCGATTGCTGTTGTGTTCCGGTTTGAAAGGTAGAGAGAGCCAGTATAATTACATACTGCTTGTATTTTTCTTCAATCCGTGTCTTTGCAGCAATCTATGGGAGAGGCTCTGTCCAGCAGAGGCCTCAGTTAACTTAACAGGCTGTAATGATATTGATCTAATAGTGAAGTAATGTAAAGTAGCTTCTTATAAATGACCACTTCTGAGCAAAGGCCTCTTCTCAATTTTTTTTTGAGACAGATTGAAGCCAAGATGCTGCCCGCTCCAGTCTGGGTTTACGGATTTTACACGTCTTCGAAATAATATTTTTGCTATTTCTCAATGATGCAGACTTCCTGACGATATCTTCCTTCACCGCCAAAGTAAATTCAAAACTAAAAATAAATATTTACAATTCTAGAGGTACCTGCACCGGGGATCGAAATCAAATAATTCGCGTAGTGTAAAATTAAAGTGACCCTCTTGCCACTAGGCTATAACGGCTAGGTTAATCTAATAATTAATAAATATAGTACCAGAAGCTAGTTTCATTTTTAATATTAAATAATTTCAAACTGGAGAAATAATAGTGATGTAAATTTAAAAAATAATGAAAGTTATTATTTTGTATGCCACAAACGTTACTCAGTTGACGGCAATGTAATCCCAAAAGATTTCCACTTGGAGCGAGCATCGACTCGCGTCGTCCCATCGCTACACATTCTAAATAATAAACAGTTACCCCACCTACGATTTTATACAAAACGAATTATATAAAAAGTGTTAAGATTAACCTTTATTTGTAAAGAAGCATTATAATTTTATGTGAATATACGCGTATGTACATATATACAATGTGTATATATGCCAAAATAATCGTTATTTTCTGTATTTTTTTCTTTAAGAGATTTTTTATAAGAATACTTAAGAACTAAATCGTTGCAAAGGAAATTGAAAAACGAACGTGTGTTCAATAACCGACTGCTGTAGTTACCGTGCAGAGAAAGCTTATGTCATTCTCAGGTCCGGTCCTATTCCTACTGCTACGCCATATGCAATAGGTATTGATCTTAGCCCCTTGGGCACACAGTTTTTGGCCCTTTTAGGTAGCCAAAAAAATTAATGAAACTGTCATAATGTACGAGTACTTTTGTTTAGTGGTATTATTAGTTGTGTGTGACAGAAAAAACTTGGTCGATTCGAGCCGCTTTTCATTGGATGCAGTCAAATGAAAGGAGCTGGTTAAATGGTGGCCACGGATCTGAACTTTGCTTACTAGGTCAAAGGGTTTTTTGATCAGTTGAAGCAACAAGCGGAGTGTTCTCAAATCGGAGAAGCTAAAAAGGATTTTTTAAGATTGCATTGAATTAGATTGCATCGACCAATCAGAGACTTTGTCTAACAAAATCTCGTCAGAGATAACAACGAGGTACGTACGTGTAGATAGTGTAAGTAAGTGCGCAACAAAGTTAACCGCTAGATGGTACAGTTGCTCATTAGTTTTCTTTATTAAGCGTTGAACTAATAAAACAATTTCTACGGAAAGACGGAACCTACTGCGATTATCTATGGACGGTATCCTTGGTGGAAAAAGCTGCCAATTGTCTTGTAGACAAGGTATTCCACCCTTCTGTTATTAAAGTACCTTTAATTCGTACCCAGCAGTTTGCGACACGTTTTCGGCAAATATTTGATATTGTGAGGTTTTTAGTACTCTTTTCAGCTCTCAAAAAATTAACGCCTTGATGACTTGTGCCCATTTGTAGGCGCATTCTACTTTACTTTACTCTTAGTATTTATTCAGAAAACAAAAAGCACGATGTAATTCTAGTCACAAAGACTACTGCGATCTCAAATAAATCGTTAGCAAAGGGCATAGAATTGGACACACTCCACAATCTTAGCGTATTGATACCTCGTTGAAACTCTTAACTTGGTAAAGCGAAGCCAAGATAAAATTGAAGTTGTTCTATATATTACTCGCTTTTTAAGAGGTTACTTTGGAGTGACAGGCAGAAACGAGCGATGTAAAGCAAATGTTAAAAAGTTTTTGTTTAGAGGCATTGGTGGATGGTTTAAAAAGTGCAGGAGTGCATTGATGCATTCGCCCTGCGCCAGCGGGGTTGCGATTGATGCTTCGTGACTGTGGACGTATTGCCATCGTTATACACCTAACATCAGTTCGATTCCGTTTGCTACTGTCCGTCTATGTCCGACATTTGAAGTGGTTTTATTTCTCAGTTGTTTGTGTACAGTCCCCAGGTAATACAAAAACTAAATCGTATCTAGGCAAAATATTATAAAATGAAAATGTTCTTGACCATTATGAAAAAAAAACCGATAAGTAGGTAAATAATAATTATAGTAGAGATATTAGTGAAGAGGACATTTGGTATTTAATCTTACATTTATAGAGTTTTGTCCATTTGGGTATCATATTTATGTATATAGTATCTTTAAATTCGTGTCTCGTGGACATTTATAAGGAAAAGCTAAACGTATATCAATAATTTTTAATAGTATTTTTACGTAACTGGTTTTCGGATATTCCCATGCCGACAAGAGTTTGCAGTAGAGCTTCAAGTGCTCTTATCGCAAGAAATAAAGGTCAAAAAATAAAGAAAAGTTTTTTACTGAAAAGTTTTTTAATTAACCTCTAGACTGTTGAAGAACATTTCTTATCTGATCTGGTTTATATTCAATGAGTACTATAAAACAAAGTATGAAGCGCATTTGCAGTTTTTAAAATACATTACTAACATAAATAAATCAAAATTCTGTTTCTCCTAATAAAACTTTAAGATAATAAACAAAACTTAGACTCAAATGTATCAAATTCAAACTTTCGATTTCGATTTACAGTTTACAAAATAAGGATAATTTTATGATTTCTTTTATATTACGTGTGTGTGTGTTTATGTGTGGAGTATGTGTATACACTAGAAATAGTAGTTTAAAAAAATCTATTAATATTTTATCTATTTAAGATTGACAACATAAATTCTACATGGATTAAATGCCTATTCAAGTTCACCATTGAACATAGTTTTGTTATAGAAAAGCTGGTGAGCACAGTGACGGTACCTTCACACTAATAACGCTGCATATATACATATAACCGCTGTTCTATTGAATTTCAGCTCGGCAATTTCGGATGGATCTTCCGCCTTCGGTCTTGATCGCCAGTATTTCGTTTGTTGACTATCAGACAGTAGCATGTGCAGGTGAGGTTGGCGTTTGGCGAAAAGGATAGTATAGTTTCCCTTTGTCGGGTACAAGGGACTTGACCAAATATAACCAATTAAAACTAACTTTATGCAGTTACCGATTATTTTTAATTAAATGATGGTCATTATTAGACTTGTGGTGGAATTTAAGTGAACTGATTTGGAATCATCCAAGTCTACCTAACGCAGGAAGCGCTCACAAGACTGGCTGAAACATAAATCTAGCTCGGCGGCTCGGTCGCGCGGAAACTTTTTGAATTATTAGTTTTAATTTCCGCCTAAGATCCGCCGCGCATCCCCGTATCTGTCAGCGGGCATATACAATCCGTGGAATAACTATGTATAGGTTAAACGTGTTGTTATTAGATAACTTAAGTGAAAATTACTTATTTGTTGTAAATATTTAACCGACTAAAATGATCTTTACAATTATTCGACTTTAACTAATACCACCTTATCTCCGGTATTTTCGAAACGATCGACTCCGATCCGATCGATCGTATCCGATATTTACGAATAAAAATCATCGAAATTCGTAAATGTCGATGATGGTTCGGTTTCAGAAATATTTCACGATGGACGGTTTTTTTTAATTGTATGTTTTTATAAAGCCGCAGTGCAATGTTTTAGCATTTTTCTTTTGCAATGTAAGGGTGGGTTGTTTCATTGACACAAAGTTAAAGTAGACCTAATGGGCATACCAAAGTAAAATAAATTTAAAATAAATTTAAAAAGTCCTAAACAAAGTTTACTAAACAAGTTTCATATTCATTTAGCATGAGTTTAATATCGTAGGCTAAGTTAAAGAACTTGGCTAATATTTACTTAACTGATAATTTTTGTTATAATAACCTAATTGCGGTTGAGCTAATATAATTATTAAATAAAAAAAAAATAAAAAAATGTCGTTACGAATTTTAACATTACGTAAATTTAGTGCTATTGTTTTTATATATTTATAGAAGAAACAAATATTAATAGTACTACATAGAAACGCCTCTTTTGAAGAAGACAAAAAAAAATCTAAGTTAATTTTAGGGAGCTGTCTTGATCTTCTCATGACTCAAGAATGAACTGATTAAATCATAATGCATACTGTCACTTGTGTTAGTTGTGTTTTATACTCGATAAAATATTAAAGTTATAGACTTCAATATCGTACTACTATCCTTGCCAGTCACCACGGTAATCTCCGGGAGCAAACCTAGCTAGCTTGATCGTCACCCGTCATGGCATATCTCCCGGAGAGGTGAAAAGTAGACTGCGGAAGCTTGTTTGGTTACGCTAAGACATGCTAAATGTAAATCCGTAATCTCTGCCTAAGAAATAGAATAGATATAGGTTTATTCTATTTGTTTAATAGCAAAATTCTGTGTATATCCGTTACATTTTTGCAACAACATTATGCATTAATAAATTAATCATCACTCACTGAAAGGAACACATGGAATCTCCAGATAATTTCAAGAGTGGACTTCGCATTGTAAAAATCTTCGGAAACACCTGCATTTATTATCGATCCAAATATATTTGTTAATAATTAATTACTCATCGATCACTTATATAGTTGATAACAAAGTCGCGTTTACTAAACATTTTGGTTATAAGTTTGGAAAAGATTTTAGCATTCCATTAAGTCTGTGAATTATTATTCTACGCATTATAATTACACGGTGGTTACATTCGCCACCGGCGCTTGATGTCGATCGAGATCGAAATCCAGATACGTGAACAAATAACACGCTTTTCTTATTACACCTGTGCGGTAGAAACATGTAAACTCAGTATCATTATGGTTATAACAATGATGAGGCTAACATAAAGATATTATGTCATTACAGTAAGTGGTCGTCGGGATAACTAGCCCGGATAGCCGACGTCGTATTAACGTTAAACATGCTTAATACCCGCACTTTGGTCATATTTAAACGTATGGATTGGTTTTGGAACGAGATAGTTAGACAGTCCATGCAAAATAATACAAATATTGTTGCATAATATTTCGTAATATAGTATGCATAGTGAGCTACTCGTAAATATTATAATCGGAATATTCATTGTAAAGAGATGAGCGTGAGAGTAAAGGGCCGAATATAAAAAGTACTTTCTTTGTTCCAACGCTATATTATTCCAGGTGGACATAAACTTTGATTAAAAAAAATAGGTTCCGCCCGAACAACAGATCTTCCCGTGTGTAGTGCGCTAGTTAATCTCATATTAGTAAATCTAAAATATGTTGTTGCTTCTTTAAAAAAACGAATGTTCATCAATAAGGGACTAAGCCATGCTGATGATAATATTCATATGTTTTCCATTTCTGATCTATTCGTGTAACATAAAAGGCTTCTGCTAGATATTTAACTCTATCAATCTGACAGCATTCTGTCATCTCATTGAGGCTTCGTAATGCTAGTGTTATCTTGGAGTGTGAGCAGTGGAATAAATTAGGTTAATTTATGTAGTAATAATAAGTTATATACAAAAAACTATAACCCTGTGAAGTTGCGCGACTTCAAATTAACTTCAACTAGCACGAGCATTAGGTAACCCTGCTAGCAAACAAACAAGGCTCTGGCAACCGAATCAAGGCGAAATATCCATTCAAATTTTGTCGAACTCAAATCCCAACACTAGTGATGGGAGCAGCATCACGAGTGCGAGGGTGCACTGTGTTCACCTATCCGCAGCATGCCCAGCGTGGTAAGTAATGGGCAAACCTTCCAAGAAGTCTATGTCGGCTCTAGTTGTCGCTTACTTGGAGATACCTATGTCTCTCCAAGTAAGTGCTAGCAAGAGCCGAGGACTAAAATAGATTGATGTAGAAAAATCGAATTCTGTCGAACCTAATAAATTAATTCAGTAAGTACCTAACAATTCTTTCTTCGTTTTCGTCACAAACAAGCCATAAATATTGTTTATGATCGAATCATACAGATTAAAACACATACATTCAATTGTAAAAGATGCAAAAAAATATGAAACTAGCAAACAGATTTAATAAATTCGCCGTGCGAAAATGCCGCGCTTTCACCGCTTACTCCCTTTCCGCGTGTGCTTCTACATTTTTCACGCAATAAATCAAATTTTTTTCACCGGTAGCGCTTTTTGCGCTGGCGTCCTTTCGGTTTGCTCGAGCGTGCTGTAATTTTTTTACTCGGACATGGGAGCTTGCACTGGCTCGTTTCTCTTTTGTTTTGTACATCGATTTTATGATTAAATAGCGACTGCCCGCGGCTTTACCCACTTGATCTTAAATTTTGTACCAAGAGAATCTTTGATCGAGTTATTAACCATCCTAGGTCTTATTCCTTCCTTTGATTGAGCGGTGAACATTAAAACAAACTTTCGCCTGTATAGCAGTAGTGGAATTTATCATTCTTCGGCTTCTTTATATATATATATCTCATATATGTGTTATTTACTGTCGCTTCCATATAATACGCTCTAAAAAGTACATTCTTACAACCTTTTCTTAAGTAATAGTTTCTTTATATACAATCTAAACTATAAAATATGTATTTATCAGGCTGAAACTAAAGATATTGTCAAAAATTTTGTATTGATTGCTAATATTTATTCTATTTACGAGTATGTTCAAATTATCTTCGCAAATAATTTGGAAACTAACTTATAGCAAATTTTTCCAAGCAAAGGAAAAATGACAAATGCATGTCCAAAAGCGACAACAGCGCTCTTAAAGCCTCTCAACGCGATCGTTAATTTTAATTTAGCTACCTCAACGTGAACAATTTAATTTAATTGCCAAATCATTAAGTTAAGCACAAAATATTAGCGGGCACTAGCTCTCCGAATTAATAAAAAGCGGCAATACAAATAAACAAATCATCGACATGTCTGTCCGTAGGAAAAAAAAATGGTCGAGACAGTGCATTTAATACGTGGTAATAAATTAAAATGTGGCTTAAAATTAAGACAACAAGCCTCTTTAATCTACAATAAATGGTGGTCGTCGCTCCAAGACCGGTTACGAGATGAAGGCGCAAAAGAAAAAAGAATAATCCGGTCCAAAGCGGGTCCAAAATATGATAGGCATCCATAATACAACATGGCCGCTAAGCTCTTATATCGGTCTCTATCACCCGTGTGACTAAAGTGTATTTCTATTGCACTTTATTAGGTTGACCACATGTGGAGTGTTCCGCTAAGCCTAACCTTGATATCATACTCTCGGTTGTACAGGGGGTACTAAAATCCTATAAATCATTGCATATTAAAAATTATTATAAAAAAACCTAGCACAGTGGGAAAAGATAATCAGTTTCTAGATAAAAAAAAACACTACGAAAATATTAACATACTAACAATATTATGTTTATCATACTAACCAAAATGCCGTTATTAATTTCTAAAACTTTTGTAATCAAGCGATGAAATTTCGTAAATCTAAAAACAAATAGATATTATTTATAAATAAAGATGAAGCCTCTAATTCAATACTAGATCCTTGCCGTATCTCACCGGCCTGTAAACAGTTCACTGCAAGATATGCTTATGGACTTCTACCATAAGGAGGATAATATATAAGCCATAATCGCCACGCCCAGCAAGCGATTTGACCATTGCAGTAGCAAACACCTCGCACTTTAGATGCTGCTGCCCGTCATTAGTTCGATGGAGTTATATCCTTTTAACTTTAAGTTGTCTGATGTTTGTTTGATACTACGATCGTTCAGAATTAATTATCATTATTTACCTAGTAATATTTACTTTGTTTAATTTCCCATTTATCATTTAAAACAAAAATAGGACATATATTTAATATTATAGAAAATGTATTAAGCACTAAAATTAGCTAATGCACTCTAGGCATCAGTGAGAAAGCTAAACACCCTCTAGATAAGTGACTGGCGAACAAGTCCCCCTCCCGCGATCCTTTCGACCAACCGTTGGCCCGACTCCACAACATTCCACATTATTACGAGCACCACCTTATAAATAAAACCGCTTATGTGAGCTTACCTGGCCACAAATCTCAGGAAAAATATAATGTAAGCAACTGCAGCCGTATCTACCTTGTTGACATCTCTTTCCCGAGACCGATTATTTGATCGGTGTCTACACATGTAACCAATTTTTCCTTTCTCGATGATGTAAATTTATAAGTTGATTGAATATTTTGCCGCTCACTTTCTGTTACACTATTAAAATGTATTAAGTTTTAATTATACGTATATCAAACGTTTTAGTAATTCTCCCAACACTTTTAATTTTTAATATTATGTCACATTTAACAAGCATTTACTATTTCGTTTTTTTTGTTTTAATATTGAAATTTCTGACTGTCGCTTGCAAGTTCAAGTAAAGTACTGAATAAAGTTCTGACGTAGGTAAGGTGAAAACGAAACTATTTTTTTTTCTGTGTGAATAATATTCAAATTTTGTGCGAACAGCAGGTGGCCAATTGTCATTTGCTTTATTGTTTCTGCTCCAATTCTTTTCAATGCGCTTACAAAGCTTTCAAATGTCAATCGTTTGGAATTCGACGGTGGTCACTTTCGCTAAAATTATTGCAAATTCACTGATACCTTTAAAACTTTTATTTTCTTCGATACTTTGTTTTGCATTTTTTGTTTACGTATTTTGTGGCGAAAATACCTATAATGCGGTTGTAAATCTTTAAACACTTGTGAAAGGGTGTAAAGAAAGTACCTGTTACGATTTTGCATAGCTCTGTCTCAATGCCGCTATTCAATGCACTTTAATGAGCGTATATTTCTTTTCTTTTCTTCTTTATTTCCTTAAAAGACTAAACATTTTTACGAGAACCATATCGTTCAAAGTTAACTGAAATAGTATGTTAAAGACATTAACCTAATTATGTTACATAGAAATATTGTCTTAAGATTTTTAATGTTATCAAATTTCACATTCGCATAATTGAATAGTAATAATATGATCTAATTATTAAATAAGAACGTAATATCCTTTTATCTATTTCCTATATAATGAAGTTATTATTTTTTCTGTATAAAAACTGACGCTGACGTACAGTTTAAATCTATTTGTATAAATATATAAAATTAAAATGTTAGTTTCTTTAACCAATAACTGAAATTTTATGGCATATTTGATGGGTTTTCACACCTGTATTATCGTGTCATCTGGACTGAATCAAGAACTAATTCGAAATAAAATCTTAACTGATTGTTTATGCATGTTCATGACATTAATTGGTGCTGTTCAATCATCTAGGCTCCTATCTAAAGGCTTACCTTTAACATTTCAAATTTCTTAGCTAGCAAGCTTCATAGGATGAAAACACATCTAAAATTGATAATTCCAATGATATATCAGGTACTTAGTGCGAAGGTAAACATGGTGACGAAAACGTCTTATTCGTGAATCAAAATTTGTATAGAAGGCCCAATAGCCCAGTTGGTAGTGAACCTGCTTTCGTAGCAGAGGGTTGTGGGTTCAAATCCGGCTACGAGGAAATATTTTTACGACAGATAAGCATATGCGTATAACAAAACGCATTGGTACGTGCCCTTTATATAGTTCTAGCCACTCGGCTATCAAGGCCTTGTATACGATGATTATAAATATTTTTATGTGAGTCATGGATGTTTGTATCTATGTATGCATATATCTTATCACCATCCCGTTACCAAGACACAGTCACATCACAGTTGAGGACATAATGATGTGTGAATACTGTTGGGGCTAATGAATTCTAGCTCATATTTCAATATCCAATAATATCTAATAATGAGACTTTTAATATTGAGGCTTGGCTTGAGATTCGATGTGTACTTTTTGAAAAAAAAAACGAGCTAACAGTTCACTTCGCGGTAAGTGTCTGCGACAGTACGGCAAAAAACTTTGAATATAGAAATAACTTAGTCGTCACCTCTTCGGACCAACATGAAATGCCTCACAGCGATATCTGATAATACTGGCTCTCTACCAGAACAAACCGGAACTCAACAGTAGCTACACTACTGTTTGGCGGTGGAAATGGTTAAGAGGGTGGTAAGTGTGTACCCAGACTTCTAGGCAGATAAGAAGCGTACTACCAACCGTACACCTGCCTATAGTATATTAGTTATTTTAGGTATTTAATTAAGTTTTACCACACACAACGTTTCATGCTTTCGAGTTTCTCTGTCGATTTTTCGAAATAAATAATCGAAGACCCTGCATTGACCCTAGTGAGGGCAGGAAAAACAAAGTCTCTAATTCTATTGAAACACTATTATCTAATAACTCGATACGCCATCCATCACCACGGAGCATCGAAACACGTCCCCCATTCACTTCCACATCATTAATCAGAATCTATAAATATTCCGCCGGCATTTGTGTAACGAATTTTTTAGGAACATCGACAGTTGGTCTCTGAATGTGTGATACTGCTAATTATAATTAAATTCCCATATTTTTTAACGAACGGAAATGCTTCATCAACACTTTACTTTTCGTAAAGTAGTATTATACACTTTTAGAGTTATAACTTTATATCGTACTATATAATACCCCTTTTTTAGTCATACAAAAATTAAAGGCCCATGTCTTCCGTAGGTTTACGATATTATTTAATTACTCATAGTTATAATCTTGCTAAATAACCAAGCTATCCAACTGTGAAAATCCCGTTCGGATCTAGCTTAGGTATAATTATGATTACCACTTTAATATTAATACCACTTCATATCAGGTGGTACTTTAGTCAAATCGACAATTCACAATTAAAAATTAATAGTAACGACTACTGAAAAGCAATTCTCAGTTAAATGTTTCATCATCATCATCATCATTTCAGCCTATCAGAAGTCCACTGCTGAACATAGAACATATATTAAATGTTTAATATTAGAGAAATTAAAGTTCCATTTTCAAGGAAATATTTAGTGCATGTACTCTACGTAAAGTAAATTTGCCAGTTTAAAACATTTGAAGTCACTAAAAACAAACATAATTTCTTTATACGTCTTTATAATAATTCACACTGAGTGTTATTTCATTAAATCTTCCGCAACAATCTTTTAAGCGTATCTGATCCTAAAAGATCCACTTGTCACCAACGAATCGCTGCCAAATGACTAAGCCGAGCTTACAAATTAATGCCATGCATTTCTAAAAGCATTAACGGTAAGTGTCGGCGCATAAAACTGATAGGTATGCAATATGTCCGAGCTGAGCATCAATCTCAGAGTGATTGGTATAGTATCGATACAGTTAAGTATCGATAATAGGCGTACGTGTTTTGGCTTTGTTAACCGCTCTTGTATTCAATCGGGTAATATGTAAAATGTACACCACTTTTTATAACCCGTATTTGGCCACGTTTTAATCTTCCTTCTATTAATACAATCGATGAAAGTTGGCATTATTAAACTATTTTGTCGTAGTATTATTCGTTTTTTATATCTCTTGTGTCTTGTTAGTGCTATTAAAATTTTGATTTTCTTTAGAAATCATGAAGTTGGAAAAACTGAAAAAATTCAGATATTGGCGCAAAAAAGATTAAAGAATAATATGTAGACATATTTCTGTAGTGTTGAAAAATCATTGGCAGCGATGCTCGAAATAGCCTAAAACAATTTATTATACAAGAAATATCAACAGCATAAATGATTCTACTGCTGCAATAGTCAAATGAAATTTCGTTATTTTCGCTTCATCAATGAAATACTGTTTTTTTTCTACTGTCCTGTTAGTCTCTTAGGTAGAATTAAAAGTAATCCAAATGAGATATAAAATTATATATATTTCTTTTTCCCCTTTCTATCAAGCTGTTTAAGTCCACCGCTGAACATAGACCTCTACAAGAAAACGTCGGCAAGCTAGGAGGGTTTGCCCGTATTCACCATGTTGAGTTGGTGAGCGCAGTACCTGGTCCCTCGGATGAGCGATATCTGTGATGTTTATCTGTGAGATTTCGGTTCGTTAAATTCGGGTGGATTTTCCGCCATCATCCGATCGTCAGTTTTTCGTTTTAACTAGTAGGGTGCAATAAATATGTATTGTCAAAATATAAACAAATCCTATATCAGATTAAAGTGAAAACATTCCCTGGATTTAAGATTACTATCAGCCGTCAATTCACGATCGCGGCATGAATAATACCGTCCAATAATATGTGGGGCTCACTCCCTTCGGCATGCGGGTATTTAAGTCATGTACTACGGCACGCAATCGTATCGCATAACGCACTTGTGCAGGCCGCATACCGTGGGCATGTATTGTGTTCCCGTGTCGACACCCATTTGTCAGCATCGATCGCGTTTGCTATCCCTCTACTGATGCCCGGATGCGTCCAGCGTGTAATGCCTAATGTTTAATTAATTATTATACTCGATTACTTAAAAGCGAACCCTCATCTAGAACCAATAGTTTTCCGTTTAGTCTCTGGTGATACGTTAATGGTCAATTTTAGTACCCTAGATAGTTTATTTAAATATAAAGGGTTATTAATATCAAGATTTGCTTAATAACGGTAGATTTATAACTTGTTAGAAGTTTGACAAAACTTGTATGAAATTTCGGTCAAATATGTATAAGTAAGTTTGTCGGGCTCATCATCAGATAGGTTATCAAATCAGCCGTTCCTCTATTTTACTGACAATTTAATCTATAATTTATTTGTACACAATTTCTAAACATTCATATAGCAACTCGTGATCTACAACAAACGAGCTACCAGTCAACTGATGGATTAACTACTGCAGCCTATGGATGGACGAGGACAAAGCTGGATTTTTGTCTCGTGGAGAAAGTTGCACGCACCTACCTGTCACTGAAAACAGTGTCTGATTGTGTCGGGATCAGCAATAAGTGCTAACTGACTCAAACTCACAGAAAAGAGATACATTGTTGGCTTAAAAGCTTCGGCGGAAGAGCCACGTGAGCAGAAGGCACGCTAATAAAAAAAAAAAGTGCAATGACGCTGCTGGTGCCGTCTCGATGCACGACGTCGCAACGTTGGCTGTTGCTTTGCTCTGACCCTTGTTAACGAAGAAAGACTTTTGACAAGTAGAGCTCATGGCAACTCTAGTCTCAAGGATGTGCAAGACTTGGGCTACCGCCGGGTACCAATAGGCACTAAGACGGAATGCCACGTAGCCTGTAATTTTAGTAGCTTTATATACCTTTTACGCCTGAAGCCAATATTGGTTGCACAGCTGATTGTCAGGGTAGCAAAGATACTGAGCTTACCAGATATACACCAGAAAACAAAGAAAATTTGTATTTCAATAAAGAAGTAAATTGGTATTTATCAAAATATTATACCTAGCAATTAAAATACGCTAAAATTTTTTAACGCACAAAATTGTTATTAAGTAGACAACTTCCAGCAAGATTAAACTGGTAATTAAAATAACGGTTGCGAAAAAGATCAATCAAGAATGTCAGCGAAAAATCTGTATCAAAGTTCGATCGAAATTGCCCACGGCTTTATCATCAAGCGAGTTTTTGCACCGTTCAGTGAGGCGCGATTAAAACGCCCAGCTCGATTGTTTCGCGTGACTCGTTAATAGCGCAATTATGACGCAATATCTTGTTTCATGCACAAAACGGATCGCGAATCTTACATCTCACTCATTTCTTATAACACTAATTGAAACAAAAGCAATGATTAGTTATCGCTACGGGTGCAATGAACCTACTTGTTTGAGGAAAATGGGCGTGCTTTGTACGTTATTATTATTGAGTGGAAATTATAAATTAACGACTCTCTATTTATAGTAAATATTATTCGCTTCCGATGCTAGTGATTAATACATCTTATCTACTTTAGTAAGAAAAAGCTTTAGAATTTGTACGGAGGACTTTGAAATTATCATACGAGATATTACATGAAAACTAAATTGATTCAAAATTACATACAAATATGTTTAATAGTTTCTAAATCCAGTTGATCTGTTGTGTTAAGTTTACACCTTTCCTGATAAACCTTTTTACTTATACATATATCAGTATATGTAAAAAAAACGTTTATTTGATTTTATATTTAATAAGCAAGTGAGGTAACTACAGGATAAAGTATCATAAATTAAATTAAAAAATATAATTATGGAAAGATGCTTCTATTTTAATTAATCAAACAACCAAACAGACATAATGCCACCTAGAACTTGCATATGCACCTGGTCACATCGTATGAAGAATATAATTATTAGTGTATTTATAATTTTATACGTATCTGTTTTCTCACATTTACATTCAGTTTTGGTAATATTTTCTAATCGATTTCTTCTTCATTATGTCGTGTCTCGAAGAAAGCAAACGAATCTCTCAAATATTATTTATAAAATTATAAAATGATACCCGTTGTTTCTTATTAAAAAAATTAACAGAGTTAGTAGTTTAACTGTTTCTTTTTAAAACATTTAACGTAGGCGGTAAAAACTCCCTTTGTTGCCGCATGAGCGGGCTGATTTCTTAAATAATGTCGGTTTGTGTAGGTAGGAGGGCTCCGGCGAGCCACATAGCAGGCATAGGAGCTACACTGCAATCAGTCTTATTCCGCGCGGACGCGTCTCGATTAGTCAACGCCTGGTGCAGAGACAAGCTTCCCCACCCTCCCCAGCCCGATCTCGAGGGAGTATCGATTGTGGGTAATCGATTTTGGTTTGTGCGGTGAAATGTATCGATTACAAGGAAATTGTTTATATAAGTTATTTAATGGAAGTACCGAGAACAAATGCTTTAAAAGATGACGAGATGTTTTATCGTTACTGCTACACGAATTTAAATACTCGTATGCTTTAAGTAATAATAGGAACACTTTTATATACATATATAAAAGTGCCCCTTTAAGTAATAATGACCCTAACCATAACATCAGATTTGTTAGACCACATATGCTCGCAAAAGAACACCGATTCCTTCTGCCTCCTGGTTGACTCGCGAGGATACTTTAATACTACCACCGGCTTGGGATTTAATCTAAAACCAAGCATACCACTGCACGGCTTCAAGATACTGTCAGCACATTCTGCGTAGATTCGACCAAAATTAATAATTAGAAGCTGAAAGTAGCCCAAGTTAACTATGACATCAGGAAGTTTGACATTATAGTCCCCCCGTGACCACGGATGCTGTAAAATCCTCGAAACGTCGGGAACATAAAAACAAAAAAATTTAACTCAATGAAATCCGTAAATATTAGTTTCATTTCAAATAAGTTAAACATATCATCTAATATTTAATTACATAGAATATTTGTTTACATTTTACCGTTTCTCAATTTGAGTTCCTTCATTATAAGAGACGGAGTCAGTGTATATTAGTAAAAGTACAATACGAATATCTAAATAAAATCCTACAATTTTCAATTTTAAACTTAACTTACCTTGTCACCGCACTCGATCTCTCAATAGTTCAATGAACAGGGAAACATATAATACATTTTACGATTATATAAATTATAGAGTCACACATTTTATATAATACGTAACGCCTGTAAATAAAGATTAAACAAACCAGAAATTTAACGTTATCTCAACTAATGTCTCTTGAAATATAAGTTTGTGAAATTAGGGTGCAATGTAGGAATACATATGTGGCAACCTATGGTGTAAAATATACATGTATTCTATGCTATGGAGAAAGCTTGCTATCTACAACTATCAATAAATCGTAGATAGAAACAGCATTCTATTCATATTACCGGTGTAATGCGTGTGGACTCCTCCATGGGTGGGATCTTCCGTGAATGGCATACGAGTACTGGCTTTTATTGCCATTTTCACAGTGTGATAAAGGAAATCTATAAAACTATTACAGAGTTACTATTATTCAATTTTGTCAAAGGAACATGTATAACAACATGTTTTTGAATAAAATAACTGTTGTACACATGTAACTTTAGTTTATTAATTATTTTACGAAGTCTATAGAATAACATATTTCGCATTACGTTCCGCGAGAGAGTAAAATATGTCTACATTTTGAAATATAGTTGTACTTTAAGAAAAAGCATTCATATATTCCTTATCTTTGCATTAATCACAATACGTAATAAATTATACGATTATCAGCGTCATCAACTACATCGCTGTCAGCGTATTCATTATTGGCTTTTTCATCAAAACAAGTTTCTGGGTTCTATTAATTTTTATCTATACACGAACGGACACCTTTTCCTTTATCAAAATTCATTACCTGTATTTCATCTGTCTGTTATCGCAAGTTTCCTCGGCTCTCGGTAATGAAGAGTTTAAATTTAGGCATAATGGTCGACCAATAAGATTAAAGCGAGCGGGCAACGCTTGCAAACACAAATATATCAAACTCAAAACCCTTATACTTCAGGGCATAAGAAATATATTCCAAAGATTGTTAGGGAAATAAAGTGGCAAGGGCGTAATGATGAACGCACGTACCGTGGCATACAAAGCAGTCGGCTACCAGAATAAAGTTATCTCTCGATATATCCCTGAATTAATGATCAACTCGTTACTTGTATATTGAGATGTTTTAGATTGCGATGAATAAGAGGGTTGAAACTTTAAAAACACAAAATAACGAAACAAAAGTATAAGCTGTTAAGTTTATTGACATTTAAATAAATACTTAAAATACATTAAAACAACCGTACATCACTTTTACATAGTTAATGTAAACTGCGTCTTGACTATCTGGTCAGTGATGCGGAAAGTCGATGGGTTCAGGTGGCTCAGGACCATTGGCAAGTCAAATTTCCATAGCGTGACCAGTATTTTAATTGTAATTATAATGCGCTGATAGGAATTTTGAGAATTAAATACAAAATCGAAGAATTTAATCTAAACATTTTAAATTTAAATCAATTTAAAATTTTAATTTAAAACGGTAGGCTTAAACCGTTACTCAATGTCTAATTTCCCTTTGCATATGCATACATGAATGAAATGTTACAAAATCCACTAAGAAGATATTAAGATCATGTCGACTATCCTTTACAAAGTCAAGTATTATTTGAGGCCTGGTTGTCATACAACATTCTTGGCAAGAGATTACAGAGCTCAGCTCATGAATTATATGGCTTCAATTCATGCATAAACAACGATATAATATAGGTAAAGTTTTTTTTATAATCTGTGCATAGTTAATTCAAATCGAATAACGATAGTGTGAGCCTGTGCTCAGCATACCTGTCTGCTGAATCATGAGGTCTTGGTTCGATTCTCAATCGAAGTTAATATATATAAAAGTAAAGTTTATTATTGGTTATTGGAGTCAGTTTGTAAAGTATTGAGCCCCGAGTCGTTGACACTACCTGATCCTTCCACTGAATTTAACTGTAAAATACAGATTGGATACAGGAAGGTGATAACAAGTAGTTGCGGGAATTTTAATGTACAGTTATGGCATTATATACAGGCGCAGTTGACAATTACAGACAGTTTACAGAAATCATCGACAAAGTCAAAATCAGTCTTAAAGATCATCATCATATTATAAAAATAAGTCGTTTTATCCTTCTTTACTTGATTCTGGTCTACGACTTTCGTAGAAATGTCATGAGATTAAATTAACGAGGGTAAAATCTTATGAAATTTTACGTTATTATTATAGAGAGCTTGGCTAGAGGACGTCACGACATCTAGGAAATATAATGAGGTATGCATTTAGAGTGCAGTTAACAGTTCAGCAAATTTCTATAATGTATCCTTTTTACAATAGGGGGCCGTGATTGCCGCGATCTCTATCATCCGACCATCACATCGGCTAATATCTGCGATCCCGGGACTATAATTTGCCAGTTTTCGCCGCCTTCTGTCCGTAATTTCATAGCTCGGACTCGAGTATCTTGAAGACTTCATTTTGGTACCCTTATTCTAAAGAGTTATGTAGTAGTTATTATTGAGACCATAAATAGTTTTAATAATAACTAGTATTTTATACGTAAATTCAAAGAAAATTAAGTCCGATATACCTTTTTATTACAATGCACTGACGATATATTCAGATGTAAACGATGTTTTGTTTGACGACTTATAAGTTAATGAGTGGCTAACTTGTTTACTGATGTACAGTTCTACCTCATAGAAACCTAATCTGGTAACCAAATGTTCATTCAAATGCTAAGGACTCGTGGCTCACTATTGCGCAGTCATTTGAAAAAATAAGTATGGGCGAGCGAAACAATGTGCAAAGCACAAGTGGATGTATTCAAATGAGGCGTGCGTCATAAAATGTCAAAGAAATGTCACATAAATCATAAAGACTATGGAGTCGAGGCTCCTGGCGTCTTTATTGTCTATGCAAGTCGGATTTCGTGAAATCAGGTCAGGATCACATGTGCCCCCGTGCCTTTGTTTCTGGGCAAGGCATTGTGCAATCTTCCGGGTTCTAACTCAGCTTTTGTGTTAATGTTGGCTTGCAAATTTTTTGTAGCACCCTCTAAAGCTTCTCACTGTTCAGATATTGTAATCAAGTATTGTCTACTTTCTTTGTCTATATGACAAAGTTCTATTTGCAAACAACTTTATAGTTCTGCGTTTAAAATCAGTGAATAAAATTTTACGAAATTGAAAAATAAGTGATTAATTATGCTTATAAAATTATTCAGAAAGCATGAGGTCCTATTCGTGAGAATTTTAAACATATCGACGTAGACAAATAACCGTATCACACAATCCATTTACTTGCAAATTTCGTGCAAAACGCGTGAAAAAATAATCCGAGATAAAGGCACAAAAGTGGTCTATTCTAGTCGTCAAATGAATAATTACCTTTCACGTTTCTCTCCTTTCAATCCGCGCTCGGCGATCGATCAGCGTCGCAGAACTCTTTCAGTGCTGTCACCCCGATGCCGCCACCTCAGGTAAGACGCAATTAATATCTGAAACATCCCAAATCAGTATTACATTAAAGACGAAATAAAAACTCCGCAGCGAGACGTTTTTTCGATGGCGCGTTTTCTTTTCCATTCAGATTTTTTTGACAGCACGAAAAATGATACTCATTTATTTGACTCGTACACAATGTAGGACTGTTTGAGTACGAGTATTTGCTATAAATACGCATTTTTCTTTACATCTCCTTCCTCGGTGTGGGGTAAGCATTAGCCTCGGATACGAAGGGAGTCTCACGTGCTTCTCTATTGTTCGGTTCCGAGATTCTGGGGGAGTGCTGATGCTTTTACTCTATGGTATCAATCAAAATAATCACATGCCCGTTATTAATGAATCTCCTTGTCCACGGATACAGTTTATTACACTTAGAAATCAAAATACAGTCGAATTAATATTACAAGCATTATGAGATTTACTTTGCTAAAAAGTCTGATTCTTTATTTACATTTCTCAAGCCTGCAAGCATAATTAATTAATACACTCCTTAAGTTTTATAATAATAATCTTATGCTTTAATAAATATGTTAAATGAACGATAACTTGAAACTAACTATCAAAAGCTAAACTATAGAAGGTAAATGCTTCGTTTTAAATTTTGAAAACGTTCTTTTTTGTCTTATACAGAGGCACACGCGAGAACTGTTGTATATTCATGTACATGAGCATACTCATGCAAATAGTTTTTCTAAGCTCGATTTTTGAGGTTGTTCGTGTCTTTGTCGAGTTCAGTGTTCGATGGCGTCCGAGAATATCGCTTCATTGTGTGATAAATTGCTGAACATAAATACAGTATTGTTTTTGCTCATTCAGTTGTAATTAGGTAGCGCAATTTGCTCTGGTAAATCTTCGAACAACTGGTTACCCGAAGTCTTCTGAACAATGACGCGGTAAATCAATTTCACTCGTTTGTAGTTTTATGCGTGATATTTTAAAGCTGTTTTATGTGTGAGGAAATTAAATTTTGATGTATGTACTGTTAAAGTATAACGAAATGAGAAGTAGTAAACTTAACAATTTTTACTAACTCATTCGTTGGGGTCATCACTAATGTTTCAAAGAACATCTTGGTTGTCAGAATCGATCATACGTGTCCTATATTCGTTTTCCACTGATATATTTTATTCGTATAATAGGTAGTACAGAGGTACTGTATATAGTGACTTATAGACCAAAAATATACATCAACAAGTTTAAGCTAAGTCTGGATAAAAAAGCGTACTTTAGATAATTAACCTCTGTGGTACCGACATAACATAAAGATGCTTTTTTACTAATAATGAATCACTAATATTATTATTAGTGACAGACTAAGAAAATCTGCCGCCTTCATTCTCCCCGTGGATGTCGTAAGACTTGACTAAAGTAAAATCTCTAGACCTTGGGAATTTCATATAATTTGTGAGATTACCCTCTGATGACACAGATTGCTGACGGAGAGCTCCGTACAAGATACTTGGCGTCTGGTACAGTGATTACCAACCCACCTACTAAGCGTAGTGATAATGGCTAATCCGCTCATTAGAAAGTCTACGTCCGGCAGTGAAATTTTAAAAGCTGATGAAGAAAGAGGGGTAAAATAACCAATATCAACCTCTAACCATATTAGTCAGGGTAGAATTAATTCTTCTGTATAAGAAATAATAGGAGCATAGTTAGCCCCTACTCCAAGGCTGATTGATATAATTTTTGTTCTAACGAACAGTATAATTACCGAACGTGCTTTTTCAATATAACGTAAAAAAATACAAAAAGGATTGGTCCTTGGTACATTGAAAGTATTGGTCACTTAAAATGCGTTTAAAAAATTGTTACCAAAGTACATCGGACATTTTCGGATATTAAGGTTCAATTCAACAACACGACTCGGTTGAATTTGTGAATTATTTATATTCTACAACATAATACAGGATACTTTAACTCTTCTTTTACTGTTCAAGCTACACTCTGGAACGCCCTGCCCGATAAGATTAAACCAGCTACTAATAGAAACTCATTTAAGAGACTGGTTTGTGATTACCTAATGGATCATTGACAGTATTCGGCTTGTCTATTTTCTCTTTTTAATAAATGTTTATATATGTATCCTTTTATATATTTATTTAAATATTTGTGTATTTTATAATATGTCTAAATATTTATGTTTTTTTGGAGTCTCTTCCTAAAGCTTTATAATTCTTTGTGTTCCACCTGCCAACTAACTTTCACCATGACAAGGGTTGACTGGTAAAGAATGCCAGTTGGCATTAAGTCCGCCCATTGTAACCTTAAAGTCAAGGTGAATAAATAAATAAATTATTCAATTCCCTGTAAATCATGGTAACGATTATTATTTTATAAATGTTTGCGAAACGATCGGGTTATACACGTAGCTCGCTACTTAGTATAGGATTTACGAAATATTTATATATTATTTTAGCCATCAGAGCTCATAACAATGAGTCAAATGTCTAAATATTTTTATTTGTGTATTAAAGTATACCCGATGAATACGCATGTTGCTATCACTGAGACGCCAGATGTGAGTTCCACTGTCTGGTGTAGGTTTAAAAATTGTTACCAAAGTACATCGGACATTTTCGGATATTAAGGTTCAATTCAACAACACGACTCGGTTGAATTTGTGAATTATTTATATTCTACAACATAATACAGGATACTTTAACTCTTCTTTTACTGTTCAAGCTACACTCTGGAACGCCCTGCCCGATAAGATTAAACCAGCTACTAATAGAAACTCATTTAAGAGACTGGTTTGTGATTACCTAATGGATCATTGACAGTATTCGGCTTGTCTATTTTCTCTTTTTAATAAATGTTTATATATGTATCCTTTTATATATTTATTTAAATATTTGTGTATTTTATAATATGTCTAAATATTTTTATTTGTGTATTAAAGTATACCCGATGAATACGCATGTTGCTATCACTGAGACGCCAGATGTGAGTTCCACTGTCTGGTGTAGTACGAAAATTCTTATGCAGAGCGCTATTATCAATCAACCCCGAAAGACATTTGTACAGACCACTCGGCGATTTGTCCAAATGAAAAATTAATTTCGCCGATGATTAATATAATGGTGGGCTATAAAACGTAATTGCTGTTTCGAAGTTTTTACATCTTCCTCTTGTCTAAATTAATTTGTTTCGTAGATTGTACAGAAGGAACTTTTGTTACTTTATTAAATGAAAAACAAATTTCAGTGGATGTTTACTATCCACTGAGAATAGTGACAAATATTATAGCTTCGAATTGCGATATTTTGTTATCATTTATAATTTTTTTATGGGCAAATATATAAATTTAGAATATTATAATGTTCAACACGCTGTCTAAAATTAATTGTTATTTAAACTGACTACATTGAAATAGTTCTCGAAGCCATGCATCAGAGGCAGTGAATTCTGTAAAACAAAAGCCATTTTCATGTATATTTGATTACCAGAAATAGTTAAACACAATTATTCATACATATTTGTAGTATATTTGTTTGGTTTAACGTCTATCTAAATTATTAAACACATGAACTACATTACCGAAACACAAATTGATTTAACTCGGGCAACACCAACAAATGAATCCTTTAAACTGAAACAATCAGGTGACAGAATGAGATATGACGTTTCGTAAAACAATGAGCAGGATCTCGGCGTAATAATGGAATGAAATATTTGCGGCAACAATTTATATTCTAACGCTGGATCCAACTTGACAATTTATTAATCAAACCGATTACCTCCCTCGCGTAAACCCTTGCCTATTGTGAAAATATTGTCAAGCAAAACAATCCTATGAATAATTAAGGATTTAAATTTTCATATAACAAAGGCATAAAACAATAAACGCGCTTCAAAGTGGACAATAGCATTTCTGTGAGTGGCGTTTTAGATGTCCCTCGCAAAAATTTTAATATGAGGGATCGGACAGCGGAGTCTTGATTGTTGGGGTCCGGCTTATTAACACGTACTTAGTTGTGTCTTCCTATATGCGCCACATATTGGGTGTTTGTTTAATTAAATAAATATGTTACCTACAACTTGCTTCATTCAAATTAACAACATTTATTTAAAATATCTTTAAATAAGTATTACAAAGGGCGGACTTAATGACTTTTGGTATTCTCTGCCAGTCGACAATAATTAAGGCAATATTAAGTATAAACAAAAGTTCATATAAATAAGCTTTCTAAAATATATTAAGTAGTACATAGATTTAAAATTAATTCATGCACTTGGCACAAACTCTGCATATCTCGTGATTCTGTTAACAATCACAATCATACAAAATATTCCTGTTTGCGAAAAAAATCTTATGCAATATTAAATTTTGTAAGCATAGCATATTAAGTAATAAATAAATATACGATATTATTAATCGTTTCATTAGAATATGGAAATATTACTTTGTTTGAAAATTATATTTACATTATACATACACACTTTTGATTACATGTATTATTAATGTTTAACAAATATTCTATGAAAACCATTAATATTTATTATATTTGTTATCATGAAAATAACGTAAAAGTTTTTAAGGCGCATGATAATGCAGTAGTTTTGACTTGCAACTCACATAGGAATCAATTAAAGCCACCATTGGTTTGGACTACGTCCCCGACACATGTCGGTCCCCACTTCCCTCGGCTTTTTCCATAACGACCTGTGAGCCCCTCCCTTCTTTAGAGAGAAAAGCATAATCCATCACCGTACGTCACCCCTATTTTGGTATAGTCCGTCCTTGTCGCACTCGAGCACTTTCTCTATCTCATACCTTATTTCACAATCCGAGGGTAGTTTCTCTCAGTCGCCGCTTGACGGGTGATCATTTTTCTTGTGGCGCGTTCAATCATCGCGTCACTATCGTCCTCCCTTTCGCCTGTAAGCCGGCTTTATGTCTGACTCGCTCCCACAGGCCCTTCCTGTCTTTCTGTGTGTCCCTTATTTTCTGTTAGCGGTGCGTGTTCCACTTCGTGCACGTCGGCCAAATATGGCGTCTTTTGTTTGATTCTGACGTTTTAATTTTTGATAATAGAATGCTGCGCTTTAATTGCGATGTCAATGTCATTGTTGTTATTTTAAAATTTCACTGCATTTCGAAGCTAGGTAAGATTATTTAATATCAGTTTACGTTTTTAAAGTAACATGTATTAAAATCATTCACAATGGTATCATTGTTTAACTACTTTATTCGTTGATGGGTTATCATAGTTTTAAGTTTAAAGAGATCATTTCAACAAAATGATTATGTATTTTGTAAATGAACAAAATTTTGAAGATTTTCTTATTTAAAAACTGCAGATCAAAATTATTATTTAATTTTATTTCATAATATGTTAACATGATTCTAATGACACAGAAGAGAGAAGAGAACATCTAAATCTTTTTAAATAACATTTTATACTTATTGGATAATTTAAAACAGATACGTATATACTTAAGTTAGCAGTCAAACAAAGATGAATGCAAAAAGTGAAGCAAACATTTTTATAGTAGGAATACAGTTTGACACAGGACTACTTTTACTAATATTCGGAATTAATCATGAAAACGTGCCGCAAGGGTCCGGATCACGAGGCCATAATACAGCAGTCATAGGTATCCAGTGTCGGAAACGTATGCAAATGCACTGAATGTGCTTAATGCCCGTAGTATAACCAAATATTTGAAATGATGCTTGAATGTTTTTTTTAATTTATGACATTTGTTAATAATGTATAACTTTTTTTGCGAAAATATTTTATGCTATATTTATTTGTTGGTAAAATAAATGTATTTAATATTTTTATTTCTTGTTAGATAGATGATATTGTCCTCAAATCTTTTCGCAAAAGTTTTATTTACATGTACTTTATAACTATTGTGTGTATAATTTGTATTATAATAGAACGTTCAGATTGCATACTATGTAGGTCAAAATTATTCGGGAATGTTCTAAATATCTATTTCTGTTAATAGAGTCCTAATATTACAGTCAAATCACTAATGATTCCTTTTTTAATAAAAAAAAATCAATATTTAAAGTGTTCTTAAAGTCGTTTAAATTAGACAGTAGTTCAGATATATCGCGCCTCCTTGTATAAGTCCACTGTTGATCTGTTGACCATATGCCTGCCCAAGAAATCGCAAGCAAATCGCTTACAAAACATACAGGGTTGGTGAGTACGATACCGATGAAATCACCGTACTGGCGATACTGCTTCCCATTACTAGTATGTGAGATTTGTCGTTGTCGTTAGAAAAATCGGAACTTTTCGGGTAATTTCTAGCCTGCTGTGAGGTTGGTATTTGGAGAAAAGATGGTATTTTCCCTCTTACATTCCTATGTTTTTTATGGCTCAGCTTGACTGCTGCGTAAATTAAAAGCCTTGTCTTTATTAAAAAATCGGTATAAAAATTAGGACAAAAATAATCGGTTGTTTTCAATATACTGTGGGCGACGACCGCACTGTCCGCGCGGAGGGCGCCCAGAGACCGCCCGGGAATGTAGATTGAGTTGTCAGAATATTTGAATTTTAATCCGGGCTAGACATAATATAGGCACTTGTTTATTTATTCATAAGCCTATGTAAGTGCTTAATATTCAGCGTCGGAATCGGCATCATTATTATTAGTGGTCGAAAACTTCTAAAGATTCTTATTTTGAGTTTTAATTCAGGTTTGAGAACTAGCTTTCAGAGACCACATTCACAAGTTATTTGATTATGAAAGAAGAAATAATTTTTCAAATCTTTGACAATCATTTATGAAACTATTAAAATAAAATGTGAACTATTTTTATTGGCATTATTTCAATTTGAACCGATAAAGAGTCTATTATTATGAAACGTGAATGGTTTTATAGAGGCGTGTTCTATGTTGACATAATTATTAATTATTTTTTACAGTGGAAGTTCATTACAAAATGTCCAGTAAAACAAAAAGGCATTGGAATTCACTTGGTACTTGGTCTTATACTAGTAAGTATATTTTTGTATTATTATATTTATTATATCATCTTTTATTATATACACAAGTTACCGTTTTAAAGCATAAATGAGAAAAGAGTTACATCGAACAAATGAAATACAATACGTGAAACTGTTAATTACATAACAGGTTGGTCACTTTCAGTGGTATACGTAACCGAAGCAAAGTAACCTGCGCGATAGTCCGAATGTTGTCATTAAATCGAAAGTGTAATTTACTAAGGTACCAGTACTAGAGCAGTATTGCGGACTTGCACCATATCCATTACCCTCCCGAAAATTATAGGACATAGACGACATAGTCTTCTGAAGTCATATCTTAAATCAAGTTAAATAATTGGTCGATATATAAATTTCACCATATATTCGGGTCGGCTCGGTGGCACATAGGCTAAGCGATTGTCTGCGGTGTTGCTACAGGACGCGGGTTCAACTACCGCACAATTTTTCATATTATTATTATGACCTATAAACAAATGTTTTATGTCAGGGTGTTTTTCCACTAGCAATTTTTGTACGTTAAAGCCCTCCACGACATACATCTAAAAATGTCAATATCCTATACACCCACTGCGCATAATACTACTGCCACTCTGTAACAATATATACGCAGAAGAAAACTTCTCAAATCTATTGACTGATAATGAGTCTGATCTAATTTTGAGTCGAATGGTCAAAAATCTTCTTCTTTTTTAGCAGTCTATTTGAATCCTAGATATTATCATTATACTACTCCCCATCACTAGATTGTGTTATTACGATTTGACACTTATGGATTACCGGCTATCGTTTAGTAGTATGCCAGAGCGTCGCTTGGTAAACAGAAGGATACACTAGCAGTTGATATTGCCATTTGAAAGAAATATGGTTTCATTCCTTTCAATAGATATTTGACCCCTTTATGTATAAATATGACATTTTTCTTACCAGTTTTCCAGTTTTTATAGCTGCGTCTGTTTCTGAGCCTACGAACTATGTGCTTCTTTTGTCAGAAATGTACGATGTGAATATTTGTACCAGATTTGTTATTTTATTGTAAGAAATACTATAAAATCATCCAGTCAGTCTCTATAAGTCCGAGTTTATTATAGTTTCTTACCTTTTCAGCAACGAATTGAATACATGTAGAGATGATGGAGCACACAATGCCGATGATGGCTCGTTTGTCACTGTTACTTAAGAAAAAAGACGGGCGTATAATTTTAATCAATGTTTACCCTATAGATTTCATCAGCGTATACTCTAAGTAGTAGGATAAAGTTTTATTTATAATGTAGTTTCCTATAAATGTACGTTAATTCATGCGCTTCCGAAACGTGCATGTACCATTTAAACCGTTCTGTGGTTTTTGTGTATGTATTCCATTCTGGCCTATCCCAGTATTATTACTTGAATATCGCAGTTTTTTTTACATTTAAATTATGAAATACACAGTAGGTGCAATCGCTACATTACTTATGATTTTAATCCCGATCTGGTCGATTCCGGAAATTTGACGGGATCATGAGTACAGTGTACAAACATAACTTTTTTCAATGTCATAATAGAATTGACGATGTATATATTTTTTAGTAATAAAATTTCAAAGGATAAAAGATTATATATAAGGGAAAGAACGATATTCTTTGACAAATGTTTAGGCATGAGTAAATAAACTATGAGGCTAAAAAAACCCAATCTTCAAAGCAAGACTTTAAAAAAATGTCAATCGTGGTTCATTTATAGAAATCTTCTTTTAATCTAATTGCAATTAAATTAAAAATAATCTGAAGTTCATTCACAAGAAATAGAAACTACTTCTACAAATTAACCAAATTCCATGTAAAGCTTTCTAAGATAATCAGTTGGGATATTAAAACCACTAAACAAACAAACTAACAACGAAATCTTAACTTATGGGATCTTTTGTCTATTTGGTTCGGAACTCCAAACATTAAATATCAATTACGTTTTTATCAAAGTTATTACATTAATAATAAAATCTTAGTTTTAATTTAACTTAAATTTTAGATACGTTAGCCATTTACAAATCCTTAAAATATATCTGTATCTGAAAGTGTTTACTTTGAATTTTCTTACTAAAGAACATTCGTGTCGAGGTCCATTTATTCTTGTTGTTGTAATTACATCAGGGAGTAAAAAAATCTCAAGAGCCGACCACTAATTCAGTTTTTGTTTTTGTTTTGATACGTAAAGAGAGATAGTAGTCCATTAGTGGGCTGAATGGAGAGTCGACACCAGTTGGGGAACATCCTATGTTATATAAATATTCAATAGGGGTTTGAATATGTTAATCCAACGTCTCCTCATTGGATTGTAGATTGCTCCGTCGTTTTTATCTTATACGACATTTAACTCCGGTAATTCAATTTACTTTATTTGCATAATGCCGCCTGTTCTTTGAAGTAGGTGAGTATGGAAATCATTTCGAATAGAGCGCTGTATAGTTCTACTCTTTGTAATTGATTACAATGTCATGTTACCGAAACTCATGTGTAAATTAAAATTCTCCAAAAAGCCTTGTTCCGACATGTTTAGCATTTTAGAAGTAAAACTACCATAGTCGAGTTATAAAGAGACTATAAATATTCTAAGAGACTGCAAAATTATTAATTATTAAATTCAATATATATAATTTTTCTAATAAAAAGAGACAAAGAGGAATTCTGGTGGAGGATGAAGGGCTCGTCTCATCTCGAGGACGTCGCGGGTCCATCCAGAGTGGCAATTCTACTGACAATTATAATACTATCCTTTCTCGTTTCATAAGTCCTGATATAACCCATAACAATGGAATTTCAATTGTTTCAAAGTTATGTCACGTGAAGGGTTTTACAATTGTATAGAAATATTTTGATGTATTTAACATGTGACTTTATATTTATAAAAAGGTGATTCTATTCGGAATTAATGTAATTAAACATGGAGAAGAATAAAATATTCGACATAGAAATACGTCCATTAAAACGCTACCTGGTGCTTTAATGCAACTAATTTTATTTGGTGTATTTTAGGAAAAACTTACGATTAAGCCAGCTAAGATTAATACGTTAGTTATTATTGACAAATACATATGAATTAACCCACTAAAAGATTCCGTTCACATCGTAGCCCACACGCGGATTCTTAGTTAACATCAGACACTGAATCAAGAATAAGGTTTCATCACACTATTACGTATAGGCGAATGGAGATATCTAGAATTAATCGGGCTCCGAAGAAATACAAAGCCGTGAAATATGGCGCGCTCGTTGCTCACAATGGCTACGTCTTCATCACGACCCTATTGTTTTTTTTAAGGTACCACAGGCGGGATTGTTTTCTGCTACAGCCAGAGAGTTGGATGGTTCAAAACGTGTTCTTTATTCTTTTATGGTCGTTTGTTAAAACACGAATGTGTGCAGATACCTAATTATAAGGAAACCCCAAGAGATCTAATAATTAAATTAAAAGTAATTGATTTGAATATTGAAAAGAAATGATTTCTTTTCTTAAAAATATTTTTGATTAAATTTTAAAGTTTCACGGGTTTCAATTAAGTTTTTTTGTAAATTATGTTATTTACAAAACAAAATGGACGTTTTCAAAGTTTCATGGAATACTAATGCTTTTGTGATTGTGATACAGTTATACGACCAAAAATGATAATGTATTTATACAACTAAACACAATTTGACATCAATCATACGTCATGAGCATGTAGATAATGATTTAAATAAAATAAATACGCCTGTACAAAGTCGTGACACAATAGAACGGTTCTCTCTTCATTCTGCGTTATCAATCTAGCATGATGCCATCTGTGACGCCGCCATTACTCAATTTCCTTCCCGCCAAAAAAGAATACCTAAAAAGATTTCAGAGATAGATAGGTATCGAAGTTACATCTAAAACGTAAAATAAGTGAAATGGGTTTAAAAAGCGTACTATGATTTAGTGCAATTATTTACTATATTACCTACTAAGTACCTTTTATAATACATCTACGTGTATCATATAGTTAAATAAATAATTTATGGCGCCTGGTTTCGATTTATGGCAAACCGTCCCTCCTAAGTCCAGCTATGCACGATTTACAAACTGATGATGGTGAGGCTGATGAGTATTTATAAGAGATAAAAAAAATATTTAGTAAATAATATTAGAGTGTTAGGTGATGACAATGATGACTTATCGCAAAAATATTCAATGTTGACACCGGGTTGCAGCTTGTACCTTGTAACTATTTAGTAAAATAAAAGTAAAGTAGCCACCTGTAAGTTAGAAGTAATTTTTCTATTTACTTGCTAAAAATATTTGAACAACTAGAAATAATTTTTATGCGTCCAACCAACTGAAACCCAATTTTGGGCAATTCTGCAGTATGTTGGTACCACTGAATGATAATTTAAATTCATTCTCTCTGCCGCCCGCGCCATCATTTGGACAAATGTTATATCATTTGTCTAAGAGAGTGAGGTGCGGAGTGGGGTGCGGGAGAGGTAACAATGTTTTATGGAGAAATGATTCTTAACTTCATTCAGATTAGTACTATTTTACAGCGACACTTTCATGGCTGATTCCAAAAACTTCCATAAATATCAGGACATACAATAACAGTTCTTAAAATCAGAGGCACTGAGTATCATTTGGTATGTCTATTTTAAATCCCATTTCATGAGTTAGCGAAAGCTTTTTGTTGGGAAAAATCGATCCTACGTCTATCATATCTTGGTTGCTTACTGATTGACAATGTTTTTTTTTCAATATGTATTGAATTATAGTTATAGTATTTGTGTTACGTTACTAATTAATTATTCCATTATATATAATAAACATATGTGTTATATTGAAATACACGTATGTACGTATAATACGTAAATAATGAACGAATTGAAATTAAACGTTACTAACATTAAGAGCTTGCAACGTCTTGATTGTTTGTATACCGATATCTTATTGGAAGAAAACTTTGCCTTATGAGTAATTTTACAACAGAGACGACATCCATAATCTAAAACCGAGTAGAATTTTAGTCCAAATTATTTTTTATATTTAAACAGTTTATTGTTAAAATGTACCTATTTTATTACTATATTCCTGTACGTGGTTGTTACTGGCCATTTTCTGGAGCGTGCTAAGCAATCGTTTTCACTTCATTGGCTTCCATGTCTACCTAATATAGGATGAAAACGAGTTCTTCCACCACTTCATGAATTTTTAGTCCTACGCGGGTTTATTTCCACTACTATGTCACTTTATCCCTGCATTTATTGTGTCTTCGCCTTTTGTGACCTTACCATCAGTCGCTACTATCAGACTGCACTATTAAATAATCATCATTGTCATTATTTTTTTTTAAATATGTTTGCCTCTTTTGTGAGCTATATCATAGAAACATTTTACAGACATAAATTGCACCACCCCGACCTTAAACAATAACTTTTCGGCATTTTAAACACTTGTCTCGTACGACTCGAAGTGTCGCACTAATATCTGTCAACGAACAAAAAATATTCTAAATGATATAAATATGGTTAACGATTGAAAATTTTCATTTAAAATTAAGTAACTCAGTTTTTGATGAAAGTAGTATTGCACTAACTTCGCCAGATAATTAAATATTTTTACAAAGTAAAACAGAAAGAGAAACGTAATTTTCAGTGCTGATTCTCATTGAAATTTGTAACCGTCCGAATCTAATTTATTTTTTGATATAGCTTCGCGGGTTTCGCCCTGAACGCGATCTAGTCAGGCCCGGGATTACTCATTTCTTTTTTTATCCCACCTAATTGTGACCCGCTATACCCAAGAGATGGGGCTATGTGTCGCGGAGTATCTGCTCTGTTGTCCTGCGCGGAAACCAATTTCAAAAGACCCTGTACCCGCACAGAGGCGAATGGAGGAAGCGTTTAAAGTTTATTTTGGTATTTGTAAAAAGTTCATAAAACTTATTAATAGTACAATACTTATAGGTATTATGAACGTAATCATGATGAATGAATGATATAAGAACCACCTTGAAGAATACTGTCAAAAGAAATATAATACTTATTATGTGGTCATATACATAGTAACTATGATATTATTTGGATTCATATCTTTCTTTACCTACGTCACTATTATTGTCAGCCATCAGACGACACGTTCTATCTCACGGGTAGATGAAAAACCCGTTTAGCTAAGTTAAGGCTAAGTTTACGGATTTCCTTTTCACACGACCTCGTTCAGGGTAACCAACCTTCCCAACACACCTTTCGCCTCACCAGGATATAGAACATGACAAATGGTGAACCACGTCGTAGATTATCATAAGGTTTTTAAGGCTTTAACCTTGATTAACTCTTACGACAGAGTACAAACATAAGTGGCAGATTGTTACGCAGCAACAATAAATACGGCTTCTACTATTTACTAGTAATATACATATGTAATATATGCATGCAGCACAGTTTAGTCCACTACTGATCATAGGCCTCTCCCAATAAAGTGTCGGCAAGAGCTGGTTCTTCGAAGGTTTGCCTATGCTTACCACGCTGGGCAAGCGGGTTGGTGAGCGCCGTGTCAGTAGTGATGATGATGCCCGTCGCTAGTGTGTGGGATTTGGATTCGGCAAATGTGGATGAATATTTCGCTACCATTCGGCTGTTTCCGCAAATATATTATTCAAATAAGATTATACACCAATAATAATTTCTTATGAGTTGTATTTTGCTTATGTATATTTTTAAATAAATTAATAAAAAATGCTTTGTATTGTATATTTTATAACAGAGCTGTCTATTAAAACAAAACACAAAAGTTCATTCCTTACAAAAGATTGGGAGTTTGATGACAATCTTTCACACAGAACGCTCGCTAGCGTAATCTCCGATTTCTGATCTCTGAACGCTCGATACAAAAATTCAATGATTTACATATAGATACGTATCTGTACCAACAGAAAGTGGGGAAAATGTTATTCCAAAAGGATATCCTTAACTCCGGCCCTGTTGGAAAGTGGCGCCCCCCTCGGCCCTCGAGTGACATTGACGGATCGCGGGACATTAGTCATAGTCGAGACCTCCTCTCCCTCCTCGCACAGCTACGCCATACATACCCGCTTTATTTACTTTTTGTAACGGTATTGATGTTTAATTATAGAGTACAGCCCTAATGTAAGTCACTTTTGGCGCATAGTAATTTTCTGTTTTGTTTGTTTTTATATTTTTATTACGTGTTGATGTTTCAGATTTGTAAAAAACGTTTAGGCGTGAAAATAATTGTATTTTATTGTACTCATATTTTAAAATTGGAGATGGAGAAAAGAATTTCATAGAGTATCATTATACTAATTAATAAACGTGTTTTCCTTTCTTTGTGTCTGTCTGTACAGATATTACTTATAACTTTTAACGCTATTGATAAAAAAATTACAAAAAAATTTGCTTGGAACTATATTACTGTTGTATTTAATAAATAAATTCGGAAGTAGCTTAAGGGTCAATCGCTCATCTTGAACTTCATAATACATAAGTGGCCAGTGTTCGGTCGGTTCGGTTGGTTTAATTGAGTTTCATTAAGCACTGATTTAATACGTGATCAAAAATGATTTCAGTGGCATGTCAAATCCGCCAATCAGCACAGAAAACGTGTGACAGGCTCCAGGTACACATGAAAGACTAGCAGAAGATATTTTTCAACAAGGTACATTTTTACTAGACTTCTTTCTCAATTTAAATAAAAAAAATATGTATCTCGTAACTATAGTGAATACTACATTACTCTGTTCTTAAATAAAATGTTTATTGAACTGTTATCTGTCACTACCGAGTAATCCTTTAAAATAAAAAAAACTTACTTAAGTACATAACTTACAAAATAAATGCTATAAAACACTCGTTCAATCAAACAATCACAAATCAAACATCATTACGCCGCCGGCTACTGAAGTCATTAATGATTCGTTAGAGCGATCAATCATTTATCTTCCATCATCACTTTCAGATCGTTACCTGATCCTTAAAGGGGCGTCCTCCCTCACCTTATCACATAGCTTCAAGATAAATGACTTACGCCTATCTGTTAATTAAGATTTTCGCGAGCTTCACGTTCAGACGGATGTTAGCAATTTAACTTAGATTATTTAATGGCGTTAAGTGTGACACCACACGCTGGGTTGTATCCACGTTTCTTCAATGTTTTATAGGGAAGACAGTATCTACGTATGTAACGTACGTTTGTATTTAGATCTTTTAATGGAGATAATTGTAAAAACAGCTTCAGTTCATATGTCGGCCAAAAATACTAAAATGAAATGCTTCGTTGTAAATAACTCCCTCATTTACTACTGACAAGTTTGTTATTTTATAAATAAAGTGCAGCATATTGTCATACCACCATAATAAGAGTATTATGTGAAAATATGGTCTTTAAAGACACTTGTTTTCGATGTTAAAATAACAGATATTTATTCCCGACCCGTAAGGTGTACTAAATCGAACTTGAGTTAGTTGCCTTATCACCGAAAGTGGGCGGGTCTGGAAAAGCGATTTATCAAGGAAAGCTCATTTAGGGATGGGGCTGGTTAGTTGAATCCCGAGGGATTAAGAACTCCTTAATACGCCCCTGGACACTTGATAGTAACTTACATTAAGTAAAAATTCATGACTAACTTTATTTTAGATTTTTATTGTAAAAATTTAAGGGGAAACGTGTTTGTTTTGTTTTACATAACTGCAAGGTTTTAGAAATCATAAATTGCAAATATAGTAAAAATTAAAACACTCGGCTGTCGGTCGATTTCGGATTTGGCATGCCTCAGTGTAACCAAACGGGCATCCGCACTTACTAAACGGGGTGGAAAGGATGTGGCAATTTCTTGCGCCGCTACCACTCGAATAAATACAAACAAATAAAATAACAAATATTCCAAAACTGTATCCTCTAAAATCATTTACTAATGACTGGCACGGGACAATCAGTTTATTTAAAAATTATAAAATAAATTTATTTGTGTCACAGCTTATAGCGTCATTGTATGAGAGGGATATATAATCTGTTTCTCCAATGGTCAACCTCACCTGAACGCGTACCATCCTGCTGACTAACGAACAAGGCTCTGGCGATCGTCTTATGGAAGCTTCTCTAATGCATTGCGTTCACCAACCCGCTAACCCTGCGTGGTGAGTAAAGACAAAATTTCCATGCGTGGTATGCCGTTGTCAAAAAAAAAGGAGATATTATATTTAAACTTTTATTGGTTAGAATATTACAATATGTATATTTGCCTAAAATCTGTAAATTCTGAAAGCAATGATTGTAATTACGTTACCGGATTGATGCCAACTTATCGCCGCCGCCAATCAGAAACGAGAACTCGAAATAAATCGATGTTACATCCAATCATTACTCTATGTCAGGATCGACTCAATTAAAATATCGTTAATGCACTACAACTATAGAAATAGCGACCTTACGTTACATATTTAAGTTATATTTTACAACACGAGCATATAAAGTTGTGACGGTCATTATGGTAAATACTGTATACTATAAAGCCACGAAATCGGCGTGTCGGAATCAGAATAAAGGCAAAATAAACAGTTGGTAAAACCACGCTATGCGCTAGGTGTGCGTTTTAAATAAGGTGGTCATTATAAAAATATCAACCGCTATGGGCCGTTGTATCGAATGCCATTCCCTGTCTAATGCAAAACTACTTAACTCACTAAAACGAAATAGTTTTAAAGTTTAGCGGTAAGGTATGTAGCAGTTTTTATGCTACGTCTTTTATTTTAATGTCTATCGCAAATAGTTTGATAACATTTTTATTTGTGAAAAATAAGCGGTTGAGTTTCTTGACTCTACTTCTTACACATATTAAACCACGAAATTATATTCTAATTATACAATTTCATATAAAATGGTCCATCGTTGATACATCACTAAGACCAGTAGACATTATAAGTAATAATTATAAGCATCTTTTTTTTTTATCAAAATTGTGTATAGTGCAAATTATCTGCTGGTTCTATGATTGCCAACTCGAGTGTCAAGATTGGCGATTACGGAAATTCTTCGGAGAGGCTTAAATTCAGCAGTGGATTGCTTCGAGGCTGGCTGCTGAAGTGAAAAATGAAGATACTATTTTTACGCTATTTACGGATAACTTTTTACAGAATTTCTCCAAGTCAAGTTTTAAACGACATATCTTAGAACGCGAAAGAGTAGTCTATTCTCTTTCCCACAGTCACCAGGCGATACATATATATTAAGATATTTATTTTTCTTTGACTTTCGTTTTTATTGTGGATGGTGATGTCTTACTGGCCACTCTCGACAACAGCTGCATATTGCAATAAAACTAAAAGTTCTCATTTGTCTAAGGTATCGTAGCGTTGGAAGTAACGTAGTGCAAAAACACGGTCACCGAAAAGTAACAATCCAGACCCGAAAACCAATAATTTATATTTGTACTATAAATATGTTCTATGGCCGGCCGCATCTAAGTGACACGAGTCTCTCGGTCGTTAGTTTTTAAGTAAATAAGATTTTGATTCACATGGTTAGATCAATAATGCAATCTATATTACTTAGTGTTATATACTCGTATATTCAGGGTACCATAAAAAACGTTATGTGGTATAATGTAATGAAGGTACAACATCTTTCCACGGTACTTTAAAAATATTTACACTCGCATCACACCGTCCTGTTATCCCAGCGTACGAGCGATAAATGACTTGTAATTTCGTACTCAGGTGATACCTGAGCTCAGTGAAAAAACACGAGACATAGACGTCTTGGTGCGTCGCAAATTACGGTCATCATCTTCTCATCAGAGGCGTGGGTAAGCGTTGATGTATAGGGGCGAATCTTGGAGGTACCGGAGGTTCAATGAACAAGTCACTTAGAAGCGGAATCTCTTTGATATTTCGCCTCTGAGAGACACAATTATTTGATTAAAAAGGGAGTGTCGAGATTAATATAATTTAATAGATTAACGTTTAACTTTCAGTAATTGCATTGCGTGTGTCGATGAATTAATCTCTTTTTTTTTTGAGAGCTTATTATTATTTTATACTACACAGAAGTAAAGAAAACCATGTAGCAGCCTATAAATGTTCCTTTTCAGGAAATGGTCTCTCCTTTTTAAATTAGTTTTGGCGCCAATTCTAGTTGATGAACTTTACATGTCCGAAAAATTTTTTTTTAACTCTCAGACATGCAGGTTTCGTCGATATTTTCCTTTCACTGCCAATCAGGTGGTAAATCCAGCACCATATAAATGCAGTTACATTGTAATTAATTGTATAAATGAAACAAAAAATATAAGCGCTTTTTAACGTACTTGTATTTATTAGCTCCTCTGTCTACCCCATGAGAGTGTTGTTGTGTATGTTCCTGTATAATTGTCATTATATAAAAGCGAATTTAAAAAAAATGTTCAGACTGTACTGTCTGTTTTCTATTATATGAAACAAATATGTGCACTTTAACGTCGACGAGAACGATGGCTTAAAGTGTAAGTACATTTTCAGCAATAGGTTTTAAACTCCGCTAAAGTTCAAGCCACGCAAGAAACAAATTACAAGGAAATGAAATCTTTTGTATTATAACGTTCCGCTATGCAATTTTATGTCTACGGCGAGGAAAGCCACACGTTGGATTGATTAATTTCTGATTGCGTTACAGCCATTTGTAACTTTGTGGCATATTTAGAAATATGTCCACATGCTAATGCAGAAATACTAATTTTACTTAAATATTATATGCTTTTGATTTATTTTTACTTTATGTTTTTAATGTAGCCAATTCCGCCACTAATAATAGATTCCCGACGATAAAAGCTGACGAGATATCACTCGGAGACGTAGCTGTGCCTGTCATCGACTAGGAGGACATCTTTTCCTTCATTCATATTTGCTAGTCTATTACCGGCCATATGCTTATCTCCGCAAATACCACGAAAGGTGACCAAACTGACGTACAATCGTCTACTGGAGGTATCAGTCTCGCACATTAAAACCTGCTGCCTATCACTGTTGTGTTGTGTCATTTCTGTGCGGCATCTTTAAGATGGTTGGAAGCCTTCCGTTAATTTATTCGAAACCCGCGTGTTGAGGCTATATCTTACTATAGCTGATATGTAACGCTGCCGCCAAGATACCACAAAAAAATTATGTAACGTAAGACATCACTACAGCACATATTATTTAAACATATTTATATTTATAATAAAAGTATTCTACATAACTTTTTCACTCTTAATTTAAATACATGTAAATATAACAATACGACCACAGAATGGTAAATAATGGCATGTACATGAACAATCAATGTGTTAGTAAGGTAAGAACAACGTCGTCAGTATAATATCATCGCTTTTCGTATATACATTGTGTTTGCTCCCGGAGATACTTCGCACCCCCGTTCCTTTCCAAATGATCTTGGAGTAACACCGGTGAGGAACCTAGATTTTAATACACCGGGTTTGTGTTACTGTGTCCGGTCGATTTTTACCTTTCTCTGGGTACCGGCTGATTGCACCGTTTGATAACCGAGTCGCCAAATCCCTATGCCCAAAATGTTGTCACCAACAAACTTGGATTTACGTGCTACTAAAATTTCTCTTGAAAGGATAAAACTAATCTTTCGATTGTTCGAGACATTTTGACGATATACATATTGTCGTATCGTGAAAATTATAAACGTAAATAAATATTTATTAAGGTTTACTTATATAGTTATGAGATATACTATTACGGAAACGTTAAAAATTATATAAACATTAGAAAGGCGGTGGTGGCAAACGGATGTCTGTGACCAATCGGTTTGCATGCGTGCCGAATCGAAACGACGCTACGACAATCGTTCCTGTTTTAGAAGGTAGCCATGTGAGTTGTTTGTCGTCTCTAATTTCTTAAGTAGCGTAAGGTTTTAACATGGCTTTGAACAATCATTTTACTTCACTTTATTCTTTTGCGTTTTCAACTACAATTGATGTATATCAAATTCGAAAACTCTTATCACTAGATCTCCAGGTAGTGCGTGACACAAGTCATATTAAGTAAGTCTTACATTTTGTTCAAAAAGTCAGAGTATTGTGAAGTAGGAATGTGGTCTTAAGTGGCTTGCAGAAGAGGGTCAAGCCCTCTGTCTCACAAACAGAATTCCGAATTATAATATTCAAAAGCTAATGCATTTTATCTGTGTCTGTGTTATCTTCCCAATTATATAATCGCTGTATAGTTTACTAGTCACTATATAATTTTATTTAAAAAGATTATTAGAGGATAAATTTACAAATAATTTTATTAAAATATGTCATTACATACATTAACTATGAAAAAAAAAATTGTCAAAATAATTTGGGTAGACAAATCCAAGGCACTTGTGGACTGTTAACTTATTATTCACCCTAATCTATTGGATTAAAAAAACTTAATTTTAGGTCTTTATTTACCATTTTCATAACCTTGCCTTATATCATATGTCGAGAGTGTCATATTCAACGAAGTGTAATTCCAGGAAATTTTTGAGGCTGATTTATTCCGGCTTCTGTCAAACCTAAATTACTCAATACAAAGTGTGAAGTATCTGGTACTTACACAATACAGATCACCTAGCAGCCTGCTCGGCCTGATGATTACCTAAAATTTTGCCATTGGTAGAGGTCTATCGCCACAGTTAAATTTAAAAATGATAATAAAAAAGAAGCTGTAGAAAAATGTTATAGTTCTTTTTTATTATTTAAGAGACGTTTAATAAACTCGTCTCGTATCTGGCCGCAGGGGCCGTGCATTATTTGTGTAGAAAACTACGGTTGAAATACTTCAAAAATTAACTAATGGTTTTCTTAATGCATTTCTTGTTCCATTTCACTGTACAAATGATTACAAAAATAACGAAACTAATATTGCTTTACATGGTAAACGGCAGCAGAAGAAGAAAATTACCAAAACGTATCGACGTTAAAAAAGTGGGCCGGACCGTGACGTCATTAGTGTGGGAGCCAATGGTTGTTACCTAAAAGTCATTAACGTCAACTTTTACCGTAATTTGATGTGATGATATATATCATTAAATGTTCATAAAATAATTCATTGTTCTGTTTTTTATTAGTCATTAATTGTTTACCATAAAACTACTAATTTTCAATGCCATATAATCTATTAATTTTCAATGCCATATAATCTACTAATTTTCAATGCCATATAATATGAACATAGGCCTCCCCCAAAGATTGCCAAAAAGCTCGTCCTGAACCACCTGAATCCATCGACTTTCCGCAACACTGCGCAGGTCATCACTCCATCTTATGGGGGGTCGTCCCACACTATGTTTGCCTGTACGTGGCTGCCACTCGAAAACCGTTATTCCCCAACGGTTGTCGGTTCTCCGAGCTATGTGGCCGGCCCATTGCCACTTCAGCTTGCTGATCCTTGCGACTATGTCGGTTACCCTAGTTCTGCTGCGGATATCATCGTTGCAGACTCTATCGCGCACAGATCAAACTCCGAGCATAGCTCTTTCCATAGCGCGCTGAGCAACTTTGAGCTTCCTCATCCTGGCCTGTAGTGAAGGACCGTTTCTCAGTTCCATATGTCATCACTGGCAACACGCACTGGTTGTATACTTTGCTCTTGAGGTTTTGTGGTATACTCGACGAGAAGATATGACGTAGTTTCCCGAACGCAGCCCAGCCGAGTTGGATTCGTCGATTGATCTCTGTGTTGATGTTGGACTTACCTAATCAGACAATTTGTCCCAGGTATACGTTCTCGTCCAAAATTCGAGCCTCTTGTTCCCAACAACAACCGGTATTGGTGAGACATCGACGTTAGACATGATCTTCTTCTTGTCCATGTTCATCTTAAGACAGGTACAGGATAGGCACAGGTGGTGAGCCTGTCACCGTGTTAGTATTCAGGCCAACGATACACGTCGTACATAAATATTGAGAAAATCTCATTGGTACGAGTTCTATACATAGGGGATCGAATTCGAGTCTCTCGATTCGGAGGCAGATTCATTAACCAGTAAACAAAATTCTATATATATAATATAAAAGCTTAATAATTACTAACATCTTTGGGCTTTGACTGTTTGATTTTGAGTTGAGTTTTAATACTAAATGTTTTTCCAGTAAATATTTTGTTAGTTTCTATCCCCTTTCATCCCATGGATATCACAAGAGGCGACTAAGGGAAAAACTTTAAAAATTTTATGACAATCTCTGGAAACAAAAATGATGAAGAAGCATGCCATCTGACAGGTTCTATTTCCCGGATAGGGAAAAAGTATTGAGTTTTGAGTTGTGCCAAATGGAAATCCATAAACCCTGCTTACCCATATAGATAAAAGGTGTGAGTGCTACATAATAGATTACATTACAACGAAGCAATATAATTTCTATAATTTTCAGGTTTTAAACGTCTTCATTGATAGTTAGAAATATATAAGATTTCCAATTCTTTATCAGGCTCCATTGCTTATATAACAACACCTCTAACTGTTGGTTTAGTTTAACATTAAACGAGTTATGAGACTATGTTGAGATGACCATACAACTTCCACCGCTGCGATACGCCATAAGTTAATATGAGTTTTGTTCTGTGTTCACTACAAGTTGAAAGGTCAAAAACTATAATTAGTTACAATGATAATTTTCAAAATTATTATTGCGACCAGCTACTAAAAGGGAATCATTAAAAAATTATACTTAGAGCGGATGCTTGTTCTTTTTGCTTTCTTCATCCTCCATTTATCAAGACGTAAATTTACAATACTTAGGTTTTTATAACGATACTGCTGAAGCTAGTTGTTCTAATTATGTGGTTCCATTACCATAATGCCTTATAATCATAGGGTCATTTATAACAGCCGTGTCGGCTCTCAATGAGGTGTGGAAACGCACCGTTTTGCGGTGTTACTTTCAAAAAGAAAATTGTTGGCGTATACAATAAGAAAACGCGATTTTCCGTATTTTACTCTAAGAATAAGATTGTCATTCTTCAGAAATAATTTAATGAATTTTGAAAAAAGAAATTGATTAGCCTTTTTAAAAATCAGATTTCACCATTTGTACGTAAGAAGTTGAATAAAGTAAAAGGTATTAATTTTGAGTTATCATTCGATTCGTCATTTACGATAACTATAATTTATTTGCGCGGTAGAGCCAAGCGTTGGATTTTTCTACTGCGCGAATTCGGCCGGCTCGACCGGGGTAGTACCACGGCCTGTAGTAGAGGCATCTTGTGCCTCTGCGTTTTGTTCGGTGAGTGAGGTAATCAAATATCCTTAAAGGCCGGCAACGCACCTACAGATCCTCCGTTGTAGCAGATCTACGCGGGCGAGGCTAATCACTTACCATCAGACGAGGGGCATGCTCGTTTGCCGCCTTTCGCATAAAAAAATATAGTCCAATTATATAGGGTTTTTTTGATGCAATTATCGATACTTTCAGTGTTTTACTTGAACCGCGTAATGTAATGGGCTTATTACAGATATTGTCGGTTGCACTGATGACCAGTAGTCAATATGCGGTTTAGAAATCGATTGAAGAAACATTTATTTAATTTATTTCCTGTTATGGTGTACGATAAAATAATTGCTCTTCATCATTAAAAATAATTTCACATTTAAATATGAGAAAAAAGACAACTAAGACAGATGGCGTGATAACCATTTCGGAAAAATACCAGACCAAAATTAAACAGACCGATGGTAGGCAACAGTGTCTAAGGTGCGAGTACTGCGAAATTATGGCAAATCCTCCTTAAGGTAGAGGTCCTGCAGTGGACTATTTACAGACTCTTAATGTATGTAAGGTCAGGGCAATTAATCAATAAATCATATGTACGTCAAATAAATAAAATTAAACCATAAAATGTTTACCTTGAGACAGTCTACGTTATAACATTATACCAACATAACGCGGCTAAATTGAGAGATGATTAAAAAATTTGAAAAGTATAACTTTTATGTATGGAAAATTTTCAACGCCAAAATCCGCGCATCATGTCGCATGTAAAATTGAGAGTAATAGCGCAGGGCGGGAAAATGTTTTCATCACTCTTAATAATTAGTACGTTTGAAGAGAAACGAGCAAAAGAGGTAGCTGCTTTTATGTCAGGGCTGTTGTTTAACAGGCTTTCGTTGATCAGCGCTTGACAGATTTTGTAAGTAATATATAGCATAAAGGCAACTAAGAGACAGCACTATGTTTACTGGTGTAAATGAAATAAAAAGTGCGGTTGCTGAAAGGCTAAATTACAGGCCCATAAAAGGTTTTGAACTTCACATATCTCTCGCAACTGGGCATTGCAGCATGGGTACTGCAGCTTCCAAAATAGCTGGTAACGTTATTAATTATTTTCTTTTATTCAATTAATTCTATGGCAATATTATAAGAAAATCATTCGATGGCATCCCTTAACAAAGTAGAAGAAGTGACGTCACTAACGAGTCGACAGCGCTGGGCCGTTAGCCAAATGCGGGACGACCCGAAAATCCACTTAGCGACTCTGTGGCCTGGGAAACGCGGAAAAGGGTTGGACAGAATTACACAGGATGCGAGAGCTTAAGCCAGAGAACTTATTAAATTACGTCGACCGATTTAAAATTGGAGTCCAATAATGTGTTAGAGATTTAGGTATTGAATTCACAGGGAAACAATATTAAAAATTATGTCTTAGGTATATTAAATCCCTGCGATGGCTGATTTGAAGCTGAAAAGTGATTATAGTTTATTTGCGATTTATTCAATTACTTTAGTAAAAAATTAAGGAGCAGAAAAATATATGTTGGGTTTTTGTAACGACTTAAAATGTAAAAATGTTCTATTTCTATACATACTAATTTGACCGAAGTTGATCTTTGAGACATGAATCATTCGTAAATAATAAAACATAAAATATTTTTTCTTTCTCTAGCCTAGACGGCCTTGCTTCAAATATTTTCATGAGTTAAGCGCATTTCGAGACTTGAATTTTAATCCTCATGATGTAAGAAAGTTTTTGTTCGAGCCAAATGGCACGACGACTCAAGTTTAAGAGTTTTAATACGTTGTAATGTTGGAGATTTGTGACGGTAACGATGTGTCGTTAACGAAAGACATGACGACCGATATCTCGGGATTGTTTTTAAAAACGCGCACTAGAACGTACAACTTGTTATTTAATGGACTAATTATACAATATACATAAATTTGTACTTTAATTAGTGCATAAACTATTTAATTTTTGTATGCTCTATGATTAATTGATTGGTAATCGGGTATCATCGCATGACCGAACTGTTTTTTTGGTTATTGGTTAGTACCCAATTCTGCCGGCCAGTTAAGGCATGTCAGTAATCGGTCAGTTGACTAATGGAAGCATGTGAATCTCCTACTACTGCGAAAGGAATTACTGACATAAAATATAAAAATCTGTTAATTATTCACGTGGTAACAAAACGTTATTTGTTTTTGTTTATCATAACAGAGTGTGTTAAACAGAACAGAATCAGAACTGGTAGTGTTGTATCGGCGTAAAAATCTACAATTCCCTTTATTCCCGTAAAAGGCAACTTAGGAAAAGACCTTGAAATTCGCAATCCACTGATGGCGGGATAACACCTCAAAGCATACCAGACCAAAATGACTCACTTAAATTAAGCAAAATAGTCATAGCTTTTGTTTATTTAGGGTAGTAATCAGACGCTAGATATTATAATCTAGCGTCTGAGGTGTCTGGTACTGCGATCGTCAATCCACTAGCCGAGTGTGGCGATTATAAAAAATCTTCTTTATGGGAGAGGCCTACGTGCTGCAGCGGACTATTTATAGGCTAGTAATGTAAGCAGAACTTGTGATATGTAATACGAAGATCGGAATTGGCCAATAAACAATACAGTAATAAAACATGTTGTACACACTTTTAAATTCGGCTGTAGCGTGTAGTTTACGAAAAGGGATTAACTTTCGTAATTCTTGCCGAATACACAACCAATACAACCCTATCCAGGGAGGTGAAACAGAAATTAAAAGCTCAAGAGAGCAGGCCGGTACACCACAAATCGCTTAGTGCTTCCCGCCCGCTCTAATGGCACGCCAATTAAAAGTTCTCTCGCTGGCTCCCTCAGCGCGGATTGTTATCTGAGCTGTAAAACTGAACATCTGAGCATTGGAGCATAATGTAGTTTATTCGAGCTCAACTGTAGTTTGGCGCAGTTGAACGATTAGCATTTTGATGTCGCGCAATGGCCGTACATGTCGAATGTCATGACTAGTTATTAATTCATTTCGCTTCGTTGCTTCAAATTAATCTGTATGTAATTTATTTTATATATAACCTTAATAACCATTCATTGGTATCATAACAAAAGAAAAACCTATATGTTTTAACACTTTAACAATTTTTTTTGTCTCCACAAGTAGCAACGTAGCAGACTGTACTCGACTACTTTCATCTGTTGAAAAAAATAAAAGCCTGTATCGGAATAGCTATAATTATTGTATTCGAACGATGTAGTTAAGTGGAAAGGAGACTTTTTACTACATTCACGTAAGACTAATAATCTGCTTGTTTACTATAGACGTGAGAATCCGTTGTAGAAACTTGTGAATTAAGTATGCGGACACGAGCCTCCCCAAGTGTATATTACAATAGGTGTGGTGGATTCTAATAGTAAATTAAAATATCTAATAAGTAAAAGTATTTAAATTTCTGAATATATTGAAATAGATATCGTGTATTATGGAATATATTGTAAAATTTGTTTATGTAATAAAACAAAAAAGCTAAGTGTTGCGTTGTAGTCCTACTGTCATGGGTCGACCGTAGTCAAGACATGCGTTCGGAAATGTAGGTTTGGGTTGTTCGGAAATTTATATAATACATATATTTTAATTATTTGCATACACAATATGCTTTGCAACATCATGATCATTACAAGCCTCACTAAGTCCAAGGTTGGATATTTTTCTAGAAATTTAATAGGGTTGGTGTGCGTAACATCGGCATCCGTATTAGTACCGCTGCTTTGTCAGTCATCTATGAGATTTGGATTCGTCATTTTGTCCGCTAGAACTTCTTTTGTCAAACATCAGGGTAGTTTGCAATTAAACCCAATTATAATGTTGATTAGTTTGATTAATTTATATACATAAAATAAATATCCAATATAATGTTAATCTGACACTTTTTTGTGTTCTGCTCAGGGTTGCCAACCATACTTTATTGTAACGTATCCTACTTGTTTTTGGCGATAATACTTTATACTTAAGCTCACACATAAAATACGCTAAAATATTTATTTTATTTCAAGTCTCATGGTGATAAACGATACAAAACTCTGACATACGAGTATGTAACTTCTGAATAATTTTACAAAAAAATTTGAAAAGTTCAAAAAGATGAACAAATCTTTTTGAACGAAACGGCCGATATTAGAATCTTCGAGGTTAAATCTCATAGACTTTCTTATCCCTTGAAATGTCATAACAATAGAATATCTATTTTTACAACACGTAATGAGTTCCGCTCTCGGTTCCCGCAACCTCGGCTTCCGCTGCAAGAGTTTTCTCAGTGATGAATGTAGAGTGGGCCGAATAAAGAAAAAGCTATGAGACTTTCAAAGATAACTAAAAATTGTTTCTATGGGCACAAAAAATATGTTAAGGCTATAACTGAAATTTATAATTAATACTTTCTTTATTATCTTATAAATTCTTAAATTTGATCAAAAAGTTGGCATCCCCAGTCCTACATTAAGCCATTATTCGCTTAAGAAGAAGTGTTTCACTGAGAGTTTCACACTTACATTCATATTCACATTCATACTTTGGAAAATTATCTCATGATAATGTATTATCATCGAGGCTGTTTATGACGCGACTGTGTAGGTACGCAACAAATTTGCATTGACGTTATATTTTAAAATGTTAATTTTAACGTTTTAGAATTTCAGGCTCCAATAGAAAATTATAAAAACATTTAATTTAAATTTAACTGGGTACTGTTATTAGTCAAAAAGTGTAAATTACAAACGAAGAAAGTAATTACAGGATTGCTTTATTTCTATGCAATAATAATTGAATACACTTGACAAAGCCACGATCTTAGCAACTTCTTCTTCAAGCACTATTTACATTGTGGCCATTAAAAATTTAAAAAATATTTTCGTAACAAGATGCTATGGCCTATAATTTTACTAAATGACTGTTAGTTTATTCATTGTCGAATAACCGCGAAAGAGACAATTTTTTTTTATTGGATTAGGGCGATAAACGAGATAACGGTCCACCTGATGGTAAGTGGCTACTGCAGCCCATAGACACCACCAAACAACTACCCTCGAAGGTCTAATTATACTACCTCTCTATATCTTTCAAACCGAAACACAACAGTTGTTACATTGCGGCTTAGCCGCAGAAATGAGTATGAGAAGGATCTTAGCACCTAGTTAGTAATTCCTCCTATTTGTGGGTTGTACTAACAAACCAGCGGCACCTGGCATGTTTCCTTGAAGTAATATAGGTTATGTCTATGCTAATACAAAGTTATTTACGTAAATTTGAGATTGTAAAGAGCCACCATCTTTTACAATCTCATTGGCAAAAACGACTTTTCATAAATACCCGAAGCCAAAAAAATACGTTCATTTAAATATTATTTATACCAAACAGTTTCAGACTTGTGATAAAAAAATTATCCTAATAATATGTTTCGAAGAGGACGAACAGAAAATCTAAGTAGGTATTCAAATTTTGGTTTCAAATTAGACTAACTTAGTATTCATAAATAATTTTAAATGATCCATTTCATTGTGACTTACTATTATTTTCCCCGGTAATATCATTATTTTCTCTCAAAAGTATATGTTTATGTTCAATATCTCATATAGTGGTTTTATACGATTATAAATAATTTTCTTACTAGAATTTTATATTGAAATACTAATAATACTGTCGTTAATAACAATATTTGTGACATTCGCCACTAGAATTTTGTTTATATAACCTTCCATAATACAAAACGTAACCTAATATGTAACAGTACCTATAAAATAATATTAGTACCACCCTCTTTCTTCCCACGGGGGTCTTCAGTATTAGCGAGCAAATTTAAAGTCGCGTGAAATCCCACAGCGAAAGTGATAGCTGTTTAATATATGTCAAAAAATGACAGACCGAGTATACACAGACCGATGACGAGCAGTATACGGTACGAGGCTTCTGGAACTGCGATCCCAAGCTCGTCTGCCAAGCGTTGCGATTATGACAATCCTTCGGTCGATAGGGCCTAGCTAATGTACATAATTAAAGAAATATTTCAAATGTAGCGTAAATCCCTTACTATTAAGATTTCATCGAATCCGTGATTAAAAGGTTATAGGTTCAAACAGAAACAAAATTTCTTAGTACTTTATTTTAATTATCTTCAGTTTTCTTATCCAAAGAAAGGGTCAAAATTTTCGCAAGTGGCGCTTTTTCGCACATTTTCACTTGCAACCCTTAGTAAAGAAGGGATGACTGTAATTTCTCTAATTTCTTCCAGATGGCGCTATGCTATTCTCTATATTTTACTTTCTCTGTAACAAAGTAGATGGCGTTAGTGTACCCGAGAAAATTTACCAACAAAGACTTGCATTGTTTTTAGAGTAATAATTATGGCGCAAGGTATTGTTTTGTTTTTATAGACACCTAGGTTTTAGTGAATTTTTATTCCTATTTACATTTATCTCATGAGATGATTAGAAAACTTTCCACATACTAAGAAACTTCATATTTGCATAGTAACAGCTTAAGGCCAGGCCTTAATTCAAATAAAGTTGTCATCAGTTATAGTTAACGTAAAACTTTATTTTATCGCCTTAATTAACATAAAGTCTGACAAAGCAGCTGTTGTGATAGTGGCGAAAGAATCTGCTACCGCCTTTCTTGCTTGAAAATGTCATGGTAAGCTCCAATAGATATCCCGGTGACGAAACGAAATACCCGTTACCTACGTTCTATCTTCAAGGGCAGCCAAAAGTAGGTAACAGAAGCCCGCTTGGCTGCGATGAGCCGTACTGATAGGAAATCTTTTAATCTATGCCTTTTCCTTTGGTTGACGGACGTACTCGTTAGGGCTTGTCAGTTATGTATTAATGTACAAAATAAGTTCTCACACCCAGTGAAACCGTATACCGATGTAATACAAAGTTCATTGTTACAAATTTTGCTTAAAACTAAAAAGAGAAAATGTATGTGTGTTTGTGTGTGAATAAAGCATCTACGTTGTTATTCTAAACGTTGTTGAATTAAATATCAAAAAGTGAATGCGTTTGAACCCTCACTAATTGATAATTAGCATTTATTTTGAAAGTAGCATTGTCTCGTAAATTTAATTTATTTAATGCTATTCTGTAACTATAAATAATTCATCGTTTCAGTTTAAATAGACAGAATATCTAACAGGTGCATTTAAATTATTTGGACATTGAGTATGTATTAAACATATTCGTGGGTACTTCGTGTTAGTTTCGTTGTTTCATAAACTGGTTATCGGTTGAGAAAAATTGTTAATTCTTTTCAACTCTGCAAAGAACATAAGCCTTAAGGTTTTAAGGTTGGAAATAGCACACATAAGTTAAGGTACTCTTGAAGTGGCCTTATATATAATTATTATATTTTTTTTAATTAGGTATGGGTGCTCCGCTAAGTCAGTTTTAACAATGTCATCTTTGCATATCTCGTAAAGGATAACTGGCGCGATTTCTGTTGTTTTTGTTAACTTAACGTTGATCTGAAATTCACCAACTGACATGTTGCAATGATGCTCATCCCGTTGCTTAAACGCTGATTCTTTACTTTCATATATTTTTTATCACAATCCTATTTCCACTGCCGTGTGATGGAGGCGTGAGAATATTCACTAACTAAGTGGATACTGAAGCCCATGTACACCTGCAAACAACTAAAATTGTGAACGTTCCAGAGACAATGTATATTATCCCCCTGGGGAGTAACTTGGAATGCCTCACAGTAATTATACTGGCTACCCTTCAAATTGGAGCTCAACAGTGGATGCATTGCTGGTAGATGGCAAGAAACGGTAAGAGGCACCCTCTTACCATTTCCTGCCCCAAACGACTCCTAAGCAAAGGAGGAGTCTACCAATTAGAACAAATCCTGAAAAAGGCCTTTTTTTATATAGAATAAGGAGGCAAACGAGCGTGTGGCTCACTTGATTTTGTAAAAAATGCAAAGAGAAGCAACATCTTTTCGCAAGGCCAAAGGATCAAGCCCATCAGAGAGAGCTTGGTCGCCGACAATTCGAGCCGCTCGACGTTGGGTGCGGTCAAATGGAAGGAGTTGGTACTAGGGTGCCCCTGCTCAGAGATGAGAACAGTATTCCATGTGGGGCCGAACTTGCGCCTTATAAAGTTGCAATCGGTGAACCGGCATGACATACTGTCCCGGTCTGATCAGCTGATGTTCCTCCAGGTACCACAGGAGCTGGGTGTTAATAAGTGACTTCATTATTTTAGATAACAAGGGGGTGATAGCAATAGGCCCATAGTTGGACGGATCAGAGCGGTCGCCTTTTTTGGGTATCGGATGCACAAATGCTGTCTTCCAAGATTCCGGCACGACGCCTGAAGAGTAGGAGAGCCGGTAAAGACGCGTGAGAACCGGTGCCAACTCAGGGGTACACATCCTCAGCACAATTGGAGGGACTCCGTCCGGCCCACTCGACTTATGGATGTCCAGGGAGCGGAGTGCCTTTCGCACTGAGCTCTGCAGAAACTGAATTTCCGGCATGGAGCACTTACGCCACGGGATGGTAGGTGAAGAGTTCCCCGGTCATCAAGAGTCAAGCTGGATGCAAAAAGAGAGCCCAAGAGATCGGCTTTCTCTTTTTCAGTATGGGCCAGCGAATCATCCTCCTTGTGCAGAGATGGGAGAGATGGCTGACAGAAATTCCCCTGGACAGCCTTGGCGAGAGACCAGAATACGTGGGTTCCCGATGGGAGTTGTGTCAGGCCATATGCTAATGCAAAGTCGTGAAGAAATCTCCCCGCATGATTGGTTATGCGAGAACCGAGCTAATCGGCGTGGTGGGCATTAAAATCGCCGAGAATCCGATCTCTGCGGATGGGATCTGTTGTAGCACGGAATCTGTAGCTATTTGGACGTGGTCAATGAGTTGGTCAGTTAAGGTATTACCGCTATGGTGGACACATAGACGCGCGGATGGTCGTCGCTGTCGATGCGCAGCCAAAGGGTAGATAGGCCTAAGTTCAGCAGTAGACTATTGACAGGACGATGAAGAATGATTTAAGTATTTTGTTATACCTTTTGTAATCACTGTGATTAAACGGTATTTCCAAAATTTTGAATTCTCCTTGTCGTCACGCCACGTTCGAAAACGGTGTTTGAGTGAGCGGGAGAGCACCGGCTGCGAGAGATTAGACACGCTAGCCGGAACAATTTTTTAATATCCCCAAACAAGGAAGGCAAGGCCGACAGATGTCGGAAACTTATAGACGTGACTTTTGATTTAAATCTTAAATTCAAATGACTACTAATTTCGTCGATATCTTCCATTTCATTTCATTTTCATTTTCATTTCCAATTTTATTTTTTACGATTGTTTTTATATAAAACTTCTACTTGAGATAAAAAAACAAGAAATTGAGATTTTTATATCGTTTTTAGTTTCTAGCTTTAAATTTTAATGTTTTACTACATTACGAAATCAACATTTAAGCACAATAACGAGAAGAACGAGAAGAAAAAGCGAGTCGTAACTTTTTACTGGCCGTAATAATACTGACTCTATACTTTTCAAACTGGAACACAACATTTGTTACACTGCTGTTCGGTGGCACCTATTCAGACGACTCCTCGACGAAGAAGGAGCCTACTACCTAAAAAACTATGCTGCGTTATGTTCGGGGTTAATAACAAATTAGATTTGCAATATAAATATTGTGTTACTGTCGAAATTTTATACTATTATATAAATATACTATAATTTTTGTATAAGCTTATCCTCACAACAATTGCGATCGCAGGACATTAACAGAGCGGGAGCAAGTTTGACAGGCAGAATTCGTGTCGCGGCCAAAATTACCATACACACTTGTCGCCTGCACTAGTTAACTCAAGCCTGCCAATAACAATAACGCTCTGTTTGTACCGCGTCTTATACAAACATTTGTTTACTTTGGCATTTCAGTTAAGTGGAAAGTAGTCTGTCGTAGTAATAATTTAATTACACAATAACATAACACAATCTGGCTGAGGTGCAAAAGTGTTTGGAATTTACAACAGACTGAGTTACCAAAACTTAAAACGTTACAGGTTGTGGTCCTTATATTTTATTGCAGGTCATCTACCTATGTTTTAATTCCACAACACATATTTTGATTTTTCAAAATATTTGCATTACTAGCTTTGCTTTTTAAAACTTAATTAAGTGGAAATAGTCGAACGCCATGAGAGGTTATTAGTTAATTTATAATAACTAAGTCTTCGTTATGTTCTAAATGCAACATATTAATATCGTCCATTAAAGTATGACAGTCATATAGCAAGTCTTCTATATTTTGCGTTCAAACCAAGAAAGTATTCCGAACTGTTGGTATTTTTGAAATCAACTCGGATATCGATTGTACGCGTGAAAATATTTAAGCGCGTTCGCCATCCTTTAATTTAATTTCACATTCTGTTTGTCAATCTCCAAAATTGTTGATTTATCTGATTCAGATATCGCGACGTAAGTTTTATTATAAGGTCACCACTCGAAAATCTGCACAGTTTACAACAGCAGTTTGTTCATCCTAACGGCTATGTCGGTTATTTTTCTTCTTCTGAGAACAACGTCGTTGCAGATTCTATAAGCACACCAAGCGTAGCCCCTTCTGAAGTGGGCCCTGCAGTGAACGATCTCGCCAGGCGGGACAACTAAGGCCCTCCTTGATGAGATATACTAAACTATCGCCCCCCAGTCTCCAGCGGCCTCGCTAGTCCTGGCTATGATGGTAACCATGGCGACGACGTGGCAATTCTGTTTGAAATATCAAAGTTTATGACTTTGACAAGTCCAAACGATTAGGAAATAGCCCCCAAGGGTTGGAAGTGATCAAACTCATGGTGTGTCCGCGAAGGATAACACGCGGTGGGAGCAACAAATGTTTGCGGGAGAAGCTGATTCATTATACCTATGTTCTTTACGAAGGGCCAGCGGAATTACATAAGACTTACCTGTCTGCTTCACCTGCGGCGTTCCTCATTCAAACAGTTGCCTGGCGGTCGTCTCCGGCTCCTCGGCGATATCACCAAGAATCTTTACGAATACTTACAAACTTTGTCTATTTCACACGTGCACGTATAGTATCCTGAAGTTCGTGGGTTTACCAGTACATTTTCTCACGCGTGGGATGCAAAACAGGGGTCTACTTCTAGAGGTCAAACGCTGACGATCGTTCACAACCACGCGTCAATGCGTTATGAGATGTGTGTAGCCGAGGTGGCACCACGTGGACGCGCTCATGGTTTGCCAATGCCCATGGTGATGTCGGATTATTGGACATAATATACAGAGAGCTATTTTGGCGTGTCCAGTAACAAAAAATAATATCGCAAATTCTGAATCCGATGGGTTATTAAGTAAGTAAGAAATCAAATTTATCGCACCACCTACCGTAAAGGGCAGGTCAACGTCTGCCGAGCCCGCTAGTATATACGTATAGTAAAATCTTCCGAAGTTAACCCTACGGTTTTCACGTGATGCGCAAGCAAATAGACAGATAGATAAAAACCGACAAGAATTTTAAAAATAATTGTATTGGTTTCTACTTCAAACATACACACTCAACAACATTTACAGTTTTATTATCTGTATAGTTTACATTAATGCTGGTCTAATTTTTACAGTTTGCTATTACCAAATGGCAAGTACACTCTCAAATTATTTAAAATTTCTGTAGATCTCCTAATTATTATTTTCACATAAACCATAAAAAACTTGATTCAAACAGTATTTTAATGTAGGTTTTGGTTTTTTTTACCGATGTGGAAATTATACAATATTATATATATTTATGAGTAACATAAAATATTACATCATTAATATTCAAGTCTTGTATTGACATAATATATATAATAAGTAGAATACCGATTGTGAAATGTTTAATTTTTACCAACAAAAGCCTTCGAAAGCGGGGAGTGGCTCGACGAACACGGATTTCCAATTAAGCTGGTGCCTGATTGGCAGGTCGTTAGTCAACGTGCTCTCAATGTGGGCTCGCGGCTCCCAGTTCTCCTTGCTCACCGCGACTTCAGTGCTTGTTGACGGGTTATACCTAAATAAAGTAAATGGTATAATAGAATACTAATTTGAGGTTAATATGTTACTTTATGGGTTACATAAGAAACTAAATTGGAAATGCTAATACTTAAAACGGCGTCATGGACATAGTAGGTATACGTTTTATGTGGATGACATAAACGAAATTATCAAATTGTATAAACAAATCGCCAAAAGGTTAATTGTTCGTGACTAAAAAATTTGAATAATAAATAATTATTATAAATAAGTTTTTCGTATTTCTTCTTTCTTCTTTTTAGTTCTTTGTTCTGCTTCGTTCATATATCTTTTCATGAAAGCGCAACTAAAAAATCACATACATGGAAATATTTGCCATGATTTACTAGGGTTGGTGAGCGCAGTGCTGGTACTCTCCCACTAAAGATGCTACATGCTGCTCCCTATTACAAGACTATAGTATAGTCGTATTAACCGTCATCAATCGTCAGTCTTGTCGGTTGGTTTGCAGAGCAAGTGAAGGAAGTAATTATACTATTCCTTATTCCCTAATACTCTCCTCTGTTTTACAACTATCGACTGTCGTAGGCAGAGGTTATGGATTTTAATTTGTGACGACTTCAGGTAGCTTCCGCAATCCACTTTCTATCTCAGCAATAAATGTTAATAAGTGTCCGATTATCGGAGAACTAGCAACGTCGACAAAACCCGCCTACATTGCTTATGTTGGCGTTTGCTTATGTAAAGGCTAGGCTAATGCTAGATGTATCTAGCAATATCATAACAAAGGCCGATAAGGGAAATAATAAGAATCGTACGACATCTGGGTTTCACTTAAGAAAAGGGTAATTGAACAATTTTGTTAGTATTTCGTAGTTACGGAAAGCTACTCCTACTATTACATTAACCTATTTTAGTCCACTGCTATTATTAGAGTAATATTTAGTATACTTTAATATAAAGCTCTAGATATACGTTTCACAGTGGCTTTCACATTTTTGTAAGCGCAAAATTTTTTTTATTCTGTCCCGTTCCAGTGATGTGTCCAACATAACCCATAAATTTTAGTTCAATCGATTGAGTGGTTTACAAATGCAGAACGGACAAAAAAAATAATTTTATAAGTAATATGACACTCCTATTTACTTGGGTAATTTTCTAGTAAAGTAAATAAAAATAAAATAAGTAATAAGGAAACATTTTTTTACAAAAATCATAACATTTTATGGTATCTATTCAATCATTCTGCGAATTATTAAAAGAAATATTTTCACACTAAGGAGGAATGAAGTCACATGATTCGCGTTAATTACCCGATACCTACATAGCATAGCTTACAAAGAACTGTCTCCGCATAAAACATGATTGATTACTAGAAGGTTCGACGTAGCGATGTGAAGATATCTTCGAATAGAGAAACATTAAGTGTATTCCTATGTCGGCAGTGATACCATTTTCATGAGCCACCCCGTCAAGGCTATGCATCCCCTTTCTTCAGTTGTGAACAGAGAAAAGCACAGAGAGGAGACTACTCATATTTGAAATCAAATTTCAGATATTATTTAACGTTAAAAAACATTTTTAAATGTTAATAATATAAATATATATATATATATATATATATATTTATAATAATAATAAATAATATACATGTTATATTATATTTATGGTACATTCAACTCCCCGACTATTAAACATTTAAATTAATTAAGAATGAAATGTTGAGATATTTCGGTAACGGAGTGTAGCCGGTTTATACTTTCAACATGTCGACATAATTTAATTTCAATTCTGATATTGGCGGTTGACGCAATATAAAATTATGATGTTGGTAAATAATTAGAAATCTATTAAGCTAAAAATTCATGTAGCGACTTACAGCCAGTGCCCACAGCTGGGCAAATATCTGAGAGTCTAGTCTAGTGGTCATTGTGGTATTTTTTACTAATCGTTATCAGTATTAAATAACTGCGTTGCTCAGAAGGTCGCCAGTTAAAAATTAATTCGCCTAAAACGGCAGTGCTCGTAGTATATAATTATTTATTATTATTTACTAAAATAAATATAAATACTTTTTTATTTTTTTTTGGAAGTTTACATCATTAGCTTACATTCATATCTAACCGTTTATATCGCGAATCATAATTATATCGAAGACACCAGTTAACATGCAAGAAGCTATTTTAAGCATGTTCGTTTTGTCAATATTTCGTTTATCGTGTGTTTCGAGTGTCCTAACAATAGAAATTCTGTTGTTATGACACTTGAAGGTTCAACAAGTTAATACGCGATTTACGCAACATATACGTATTTCTTAATCAGATCTAGCTTATGTTACTAAATTCTGCGAACGTTAATATTGTTAGTAGCTTATTTTCGTTACCACGCATCCTAACCTGCGAATAGTTTAGGAATTTGGGTAAATAAATGTATATATATTTAAACTGAAACAAACTGAAACCAGATAATTCGCGTTTTAACCGGTTATTGCGCGTAATATGCAGTTCAAGTGAATTAATCTGAGGGTAATCTATTGAATTCCGGACAGCGTTATAATAAAATACATTAAACTATCTGGTCCGTTGATCGTTATTGATAAAAGAGACTTGATTTGATTTCAGAGAACATTTTAATTAAAACCTAATGTACTACACAGTTTGAAGCGACTGCGATGATTGCATTATGCCTTCCATCGTATAAAACAACAAACATTTCAGGGGATTGTTTCTCCTATTAGCTGTACCACTTTTTTTATAAATATTTGTGATTAGGCGTATAAACTTGCATACTTTTAACTCCAGCTTTAACGCATTTTATTATTTTGTTTAGTTAAGCATTGTTTAAACATACTTATTGAGAAACAGCTAGGTGTTGAAGGTAATTAAGTTGTTACTTAATTACTTAACTAGCGGACATGGTACACTGATGACCACATAATTTGACTACGTTGATAAAAAAATCATGAAAAATATAATTCCAATTTTAAGGGTGTGTTAATATCAAATATTAATATTTTTTTTAGTTTCAATGGCTACTGCATTTCTTTGGACTACAATTATAGCGAATTCTATAAAATGTGATGTTTTCTTTCTATGAAAACCTAATGCTCAATCTGTTTTCGTCATTAATCTCAAAAATGCAAAACAAATGTAAATTATGCGTTAAATAGTTTTTAGATGTTATCTTTTGTAAATATAGGACAATTCATAATTTTAATCACCTTAATTAATCATCCCTTTTTGCTCTTGATTGTTTTTGTTACTTTATTTTTGCAATGACACATTTTCTTTTATTATTTTTTAAAATTTTCTCTAAGTTTAGTCATTTTAAAATTTCACTATCTTTTGCAGCATGCCATTGTCACCTTTTTTGGGGATACTTGTTTTAGTTAGTTTAAAAGGGACAAGTTTAATATATGCGATTAGTTTTGCTGTCATCACCTATAAGTACAGAAACACGAAATTGTTTAACTATAAATAAATAGAAAAAATTGTTAGTTCTTGTATGATAAATTACTAAATGGTGTACCTACCTAATAATTATAATCATAGTAAGACTACCATGGTTTGTCGAACCTAGTTTTGTAGCAGGCAGTGCGTCTTAGTAGTAGTGCGTATCCAAATATTCATGTACATGTGTGTAGGAGTTTATTTAAATACAAACAAGAGTACTATTTAATACAATTTATAATCAAAAAGAGTAAATTTCGACATACAAGTTGTACCGCAATACTTTTGTCTTGGATTTAGAATGTCATTGCGTAGGAAAAATAATTCAGAAATGTAAAAATAACGAAGAGGAAAGACAAAAATTAAAATACTTGTTTAGTACCGTTACATTGAAGCTGGTCCATTCATACCCCTAACGATACCCACAGCAGATGCCTGGCCTCTGAAAAAGTTCTGATCGAATAACACAAGTGAATCAGAAGAATGGGATTAAATTTAAAATAAAATATTTTACAGCTTCAATTACTTTATTAATGCATTAGTTACGTACCTACTTACATTTAGTAAATATAAGTTAATAATAATATAAGCATAAACTATACTGAAGCTTGGCTTGCAATTGGCGCCGAACTTTAATTTACTGTCAAGTTATGTAATTCTCGGTTAATCTGTTGCGTAAATGTTAGTCTGATATTTCCATGATTCACTTTATTTCTAGCCGCATATTCGAATAAAATTGTCTCGTAAATCAGTCGTGCCGTGTTTTTCTTGGAGCCGTTGAGTCGACCGTGTTTTGTTTAGAATCACGCACACCATGTCCCTGCTACTACAGCGATTGTGATTTATTGTTCGTGAATTGTTATATTACTAGTTTTAGTTTATTTAAATAGTTTATTATAAATTTGTTTTATATTTTTTTACTTTCTAGAATAATTTATAGATTCTTCTTTTTCTTCTTCCGTGTCTCTTAGTTCACTGCAGTACTTTGGTCATTCTAAATAGGCTTTAACAAAAACTGGCATGCTTTGCCCATATGTTCATTTTCCCACAACTCCCTACACCGGGCAGGCTGGTCTGTGAGCAAATACCTTTCGCACTAGTGCCAAAGTTGGTAAATTGTCCTAAGCATTAAATTAACTAAAACCTTAATAAATGGTGGAGTACTATAAACATTGGAACGGTAAGCGTCATAAATACGGTAAATGCTGTACACAAATATCTAAAAAATAATTTTACGTTACGAAGCTTTAGCAGCAAAATGTTTTAAAACTTAATACCTAAACCCTCGGTTTTTTTTTATGTATGGGAGTAAATATTTAAATTTTTTAAATAATTTTGAAACCTCATAGGATCAAAAATAAACACAATAAGGTCACACATCTGCCTCTAATACACCGTAAGTGTCTACTACTGTGATTACCGATTCTTCTGTCATACTTTAACAAAATAATAAATAAAATTCAAAATAAAATGATCCCACAAATTCTGAAGGATATGAAAATCAGTGAATAGCATGCTGATGATGATTATATATATTTTTCGTTTATATATTTTATGCAATAATCATAATCATTGGGATTAGCGTTTCTTAATAAAAAAAAGTCTCACATTTCGTACCATGTTCCCTCAGGAACCGGACATTAATTTTAGTAGTTAGTACGCTATCAACCTGACTTCTATTAACCGTTAAATAAAGGAACCAGAGTGTTTCAAAAAAAATATTTCGAGGATATGCGTATATGTAATGGGGGATATTCCAGGTCCTTCTCTAAATGTCAACCTTACCTGCAAATAAGTTGTGAGCAATTGCAGGTAGGAGGGTTGACCGATGAGACCTCGTCGACGTTAAAAAACTTACTTAAGAACCATGCTAAACATAGTAGTATGAATGACGATGGTCTGAATTACTTTGGAAACTTTAAACCCTGCTCGGGTTCAGACTCTTTATGACGTTGCGAATGGAAGAGTAATTATTGTTATTCTAATGGATCGCACGGCGCTCCGAACACACCCTATTGTAAGGAGTTCAGCATCGAAGCCCTGATTAATGATTGTGAAGTGAGGGGCAGCTAAGGATCAGCACTCACTGAACAGTTAGGATTTATTTATTAGCTTATGATTTAATAAAAACATTAATTGATCCGTTTACGGTATCAGCATTTTATCTTCATTTTTACAAAGCCTCAGACTTTAACATTTACTTTAAAAGTATAGTAGCAGAGTCCTTTTCTCAACATGGTGTGTCTCAGTATGAGTGGATTTCGGTCGGTCGGTCCACACTACTTGAGTTATTTCTGAGAAATAATCTCAGAGATTCAGGTTTCCCGGGTTTAATATAGAGGGAACCGCGTAAACTTCGTAAAAGTTATTAATTTAACTAACGGGATTTTTGCTTGTACGGGAAACGGTAGAAAGTTTTCCATATTTTTAATTATTTACGAATGATACCTTACACTTTGATGAATATTTACGATGCTATAAAATTGGATTTTTATATACATTATTTAAAGCAGTGCTTAAAACTACACAATAAAAAAAAACATGGAAAAATTGTTACACCAACCAAATAACCTACCCTAAATAACCTATCTAAACTTATATGCAAAATTCTTTGTATATATGTATTGTGTGTCATGCATGTTTGAACGGATTTAGTTTGAATACTAGTGTCGGATTACGAGGGATACATGTTATGCTTTATCTTAATATTACAAACGTGAAAGTGTGTATCAACGGCAACGATTATCCAACTGATCGGGTATTTAGGTAAACACAATTTGTGATCACGCGACCAGAACCACAAGTAGGTACTATAATATTATTTTTATTCATACTACTTGCATATTGTATTATATAACATTAACATTTATTAAAGAAACACATTTTATTACAAGTAAACAAAAAATAATGTACTTGTAGCGGTGTACGTCGATCCTTACGATGGTATCGCGGTATAATGCCGCAGCGAGAGATTATGTACGTCCAGCTGACCGGGAGCTGTTTGTTCGCTAAAATCAAAGTTAGGTGTTATGATACGTTGTGGGCACGAAGTCCCGTTCACAACGATAAGGATTGTGCTAACAGTATTCATACATGGTTGCTTTTGCCGGTTGTAATTGATTAGCACGTAAATGAAGTCATTTTTCGTTGCCATTTAGCCACGTAAGTAAAGTGATTAGGCGATCACAATCAGGAGACCCATTTTCAAAGGGTCTCCTTGTACGAATTCGAATTGGTACAAGGAGGCCCTTGATACCGATACTCGATACCTCGTACCGATTCGATTTTTGAAACTTATCTACGATTTATATCGTTGACTTGAACACTAAGACGGAGACTGCCTCCCCACCTGACACGTTATTCATAAAGGACTAAACATAAATATCAAGACCTTCGACCACCGCATTAGTGGGTATACGGTCGTAAGAGCTTTTAAACTTTTCAGCGAACAAAAATGTTTGGCTCGGAAACATTCCAGTATCAGTTTTTTTTTAATATATTAAATCATTCTATATGTAAGTGTTTCACCTTCTGTAATGAATTCTGTAACAAATACCACGTATCAGAGTGCTTTGTCATTAATGCTGTATTTTCGACTAACATCGAAAAGGACAGCATACAAAGAGAAAACTGCAAAATGTTTATTACCACTGTAATTGTCAAAGAAATAGATAAAAGACATCTTTATTTTATAAACAAACGCTTTGAGTCCTTTAAGTCGCCGCCCATGTTGTTTTGAGTTTGTATCTATTGTTTATGGGTCATAATTCCCTTTTTATACTCTTTTGTTACATTTTTATTATTTTTTGAAACTATATGTCAAAGGCGTGCGAAACGTTTTGGTTTGTTTTTGCGAAAACGAAGGGTTTGATGGTAAAATTGTAAAGTTAACAATGGTTAAGTTTTTGGAAGGAAGGTTAACTATTTAAGGTAGGTACTCTACCGAAAGTTTTTGATTTCCTAAGGACTTTAGTACATAATTTTTTGGCATTTTCACATCTGTAATAACGTCTAATTTTACAGCGGAGCTGTGTAAAGTTAGTCGTTGTATTGTGCTGGTAATATTTAAACAATAATGATAGCTACGCGACGTTCCATTTGGTTAACTAATAAATGGTTGAACGATTAAGTGGAATTTATTATTGAGCGCGGCCGTGCTTCCTCTATGCAGTATAGCCTTTAGCCGTTTAGTAATATTAGATAGAAAGTTAGCGTTTCGTTCTTCTTTATTCTTGTTATAAAAGATTGATACGCGGTCGTTACGATTGAAAGCAGCTACAGTTTCAATTCATATTCATATTGCTTTCTTTGCTGTTATCATGGATGTGTTGTGAATGTTGCATATTGCCGTCCAAAACTTCTACAAGCACTGGTCTCTTCATATCGTCGTCACTCATTGGACTAGCACTGATGAACCGCGTCGTTGCGTTTCTAGATCGTCGAAGAACACGAACACTGGCGAATGTTAAATACTGACGCAAGGAGAACAGTTGTTGTGATGCTATTTTAAAAAAATTCAAAATTTACTGTCTCCTGAAGAACAAGTCGAAACGATGCGCTAGAGGTTCATAAATTTAGATATTTTTTTTGTATAAATGCAAAAATTTTATAGTAAATTTCCTAAAAATATAGTACAACCAACAGACAATTTTTGAAAAGCTTGTTAAATAAACTTTATTAAAAAAAGACCTACTATAAAATAGATCAATACATCTAGGACAAAGATGTCTGGAAATAGCTCATACTCCGCTTTCGCAGGTCCCCTTGATACTGTTATATTATAAAAATACACATTTAAAAAAAAATTATTGATTTTATTATTTTTGAATAAAGCAACATTAAATAACAAAAGTTTTGATTTGACTTTGAAATAAGTTATGCTCTCGGTAGTACAACAATTTAACAAGAGTTAACCTTTATACCGTATTACTATTTGAATCCATGAATTCTACCCCTCTTATTAGCTGTTGCATAGACATAGGTGTTGTAGTCAGTGACTAATAATAAGATATGCTTAACTTATTTGGATATTGTATGCTGTATCAGCAGAGCGGCGATGAGGCGACAACCTGTGACAATTTGATGCGCTGTATTTTTTTAACAATGCATAATAGCTCCCTTCGTTGAACATTTGAAATATTATCTGCATACTCCCTGAAAGATTATGAAAGAAAATAATGATAGCTAAGGTAACCGACATAGCCGTAAAGATCAGCAAGCTGAAGTGGCAACGGGCCGGCCACATAGGCCGCAGAACTGACAACCGTTGGGGAAAAAAGGTTCTCGAGTGGCAGCCATGTACAGGCAAACGCAGTGTGAGACGACCCCCCACAACATGGAGTGACGACCTGCGCAGTGTTACGGGAAGTCGATGGATGCAGGTGGTTCAGGACCGAGCTTCGTGGCAATCTTTGGGGGAGGCCTATGTTCAGCAATGGATTTCTGATAGGCTGAAATGATGATGATGATGATGATGATGAAGTGATTAAGAGGTCTGCCTCCGAATAAGAAAACCCGAATTTAGGAAATAGCATATAATATATAAATATAGGAAATTTCTATGGAGCACTCGTACCAATGACTTTATCGAAACTTACGTACGATTTATATAGCTGGCCTGAACACCAAGACCACAGCATCACCACGTTTCATATTGTTCCACATAAGTTCTGGTGTACTGGAACTGGTGGGTTTAAACGACAAAAGACCTTTGAACACCCCAGTACTGGGTAATCGGTCGTGAGAGCTTATATATTTGTTATAATATTCTATTTTTAGACATGATGCACTATGATACTGATAATAATCCATTTCATAATTCACAGTGGCACTCACAGGTCTTCAGCTTCCCGTATCCGATGCAAAGCTTGTGCGTTAAGATTGGATTTGTCAGATGTAGTGTTTTGGCAAGGGTCGCAATACAACACAAACATACCAAAAAGCAGATATTAGCCGGAATGGGAACAAAGGAAGTTCAATAGTGTTTCTTCGCTGCCTAAAATTAATTTGGGAAGGTAGTAGGTATCACCCTCTTACCCATTTTTGCCGCCAGATAACATTGGCACTACTGTTGTGTAGCGATTTGAAGCTATACCTTTATATAGAGCCAGTATAATTAAGGAGCTGTGAGGTATTCCTTTGTAGCCCACAGGTGTGTAAACGCATCAATAGCCATCTTCGATTGAAGTTGTATGCAGGTGACCATACATTGCAGTAGCCACTTACCACCAGTGGGACTGTTAGCGTTTCGTTACCCGTTTTAACCTCGTACCTCGTTTTATTACCCGTTTATTAAAAAAAAACACAGGACTTATGGCTCAGTAGTCAGATATAAACTAAGTCTCGTTGTTATAAGCTTGGTATGTGTGGTGCTATTATTATATTTACTTTTTGATTTATTTGACTAAGTAGATAAGCACTATGCCAGTGGACAGAGACAGCTAGCCTCTTAGTCGTCGTCTTTGGATTTGAATCGTAGATAATATTTGTTAAAGACATAAATTATAGGTTTCCTGTTGAAAGGCGTTTGCCCCGTGTTCGAAGCGAATCTCATGTATGAATAAAATAAATGCATGTACGGTATGGTAATGGTACGATAAAATTAAAATAATAATTCCTACGGGACGTAATAAACGTTGGTGATAATTATGATATTATGTCAGTTTTTTAAAAAACCACTTACATTTGTAAGTATTTGTATTAATATGCTCATAAATGTTGATTCCAAAGAAATAGGGATTTTCGAACGGCACCTACGCTCCCGTTGTGCCCGGATCCCGTTCCATTCCTCGTACGTATAGACCATAAATCTTCAAATTTACCACTTTAACTGTCAACAGGCGTTCAGTTGACAAAATAATGGAGTGAGACAATGCTCTCAGATAATTATTCAATTGTTACCGTGAAGCGAGAGCATGTAAGTATACTTTGTTTGACTCGTTGCTAAGTTGACTTTAGAATAATAATTAGTTATTTGTTTCGTTACAATACGGTACTGTTAATTTTTTATTTTCTTTCCTATATGATGCGTAATATTGGCAAAAGCAGAATTCTATATTTTAATTGGATTTGTGAAGTATCTTAATACGTTTCGACGCGACTTGCGTACATAGTCGGTGGAAAATAGTTATATCGGTATTTTTTCGAGTTCCACTAATTCTTTCTAATTACAAATTATTTCAAAATATTTTCTACGGCTTTATACAATACTCACTATTACGCCAAAATATATCACTAACAATTAATATTAAATGGTATTAAAAGCTGTTACTTAGCTGAATATTTACTTAATCCGTGGAAAACTCGTACAAGGGCTGTTGTTTCAGCTTAGACCGTCGGAATGCTTAAAAAAATGTTTTTTTTACAATCGCTGAATCTGTTGGAAGTATGCTTTGAGTAGATTTGCAAATGCCATGAGCAGGTAAAAGGATTTATAACTCACAGCTCAATTTCAAAAGAAGCCGAAAGATAAATACTAAGAAAGTATTTTATTGTTTTATGGAGTTTGTTATAAAGTAACAAAGAAGTGTATGTTTTTTAAAACGCCGCCGTTTGCATTTCAGAATATCTCTGCAGTAGTTACTGTCTTGAAAAAAAATTTCAACACTATTTTAGTACAAAGCCAGCGACAGATGTATGATTTTTTTTGCGCGAGTAATAAATTAAAGAAAAAGATCCAAAGTAAATATAGAGCGAAAAGGCCCGCGGTAAAACCAAATACAGTATTCTGAATAAGCCATCGATTGATTTCGCAAGATTAATGGTGCGGTATTGTCAGCGACACAGTATGACTGGAATGTAGATCGTGTTTGACCAACAAAAATGTGTTCTATTACAGTGTCCACAAGAGCGAAATAATTCAGTTTTTACATATTATTGTATCTAATGAATGGTTACGGATGCTTACAAGATTTCATTACATGAATAACAGTCATATTTGTTTGGTATAAGGTTTATAATATTTTTACGAGCTACGTTTGCTCAAACTGTTTATAGAACTTGAGCTCTAAAAGCATTAAAAGGCATCCAATAAAAATTTATTTTGGAATTCAGTGTGAAATCGAACTTAAGTTTTATTTAAACGCCGTTCGGAGTGAGGTCGGGTTGGTACGCTTAATCTGGTAATTAAATATTTATTCGTTACATTTCATTGTTATCATTTAAGTTATGTCAACTTTCATTTTTTAAAGTGTTATTGTATTAAATATAAATATTGAGACATATTAGTCTCTTATTGATTGTTGTCAAATTTAATTTTGCTTTTGTGTATACTGCAGTTTTCAATATTTTAAACTAATGGTTTTTACTTGATAAATAATATAAAATATTTTTGGAAAGTACTTCTTGTAATTTATTAAGCCTTTATTTGTACTTGTGCGGTCTGAACACCTTGCAATACTTTATTACGCCTTAGATGGTAAGAACCTTCATATCTTTTATCATTCTATCTGTCGTAATTTTTAGTATGTAGCAAAACTTTTAAAAGTATTTTTTGAGCATGTAAGAGTGACAAACGGACATACAGTATCGCAAATAGTTGCCGTGTCTCATTTGTCCATCCCTCTTCAATGAAAAATCAGTCATTAACTGGGTCCGCGATTCTTGAAACTTACAGCTGCGCGGATGTTGGTGTTATTTGGTGAACTGGTGTAATTAAATGTTAATGTATGTTATGTTGATGTTAACATCAACCTTTTGGGTGGTAGGCAAGGAACCTAGGAGTCGTCTGGGTATCACATTCTTCCCTTTTTCTGTAGCTAAGCCACAGGGCCACTATTGCTGTGTTCTGGTTTGTAAGTTAGGCTGCAGTAGCTACTTACTAACACGAAACAGGTCTGTAAGCTCGTTTGTCACCCCTATCCAATATAAAAGAAAAGAAACTCCCAGTACATCCTGCTGAGTAATGGACATGTCTCTGGCGACCGCCTGATGGCGGAAAATCCATTCAAACATGGTTTTCCTAAAATAAACAGAACAAAAAAGTCTGTTGGCTGATGTACCTATCGATGGGAAGCAGCATCCCTAAAGTGAGGATCGCGACAGCGCTCTCAACTCTTCACTCCAGAATAGTAAGTATGGGCAAGTTTTTAAAGCAATGAATGTCAGAGTAATAACCTTCAAAAGGAAAATGGCTTATAAATGCACGTGTTCATTTGAATATCTTCTATCTCAAGGTTAATAGTTCATTTCGGATTAAGACTTGATTTAATAAAATCGCACGATAGTAATTATATTATGTAACATCCATGCAATAAAGAGAATACAAATAATGCTTAAATTTTGTTTATTTTCTACAAAATTGCACGTTTAAAATTAGTTAAGAATTATAAAGGCGAGCTCACAATGCATGGTTTGTGGGTGTGTGCTTGTACGACAGATGCGAGCTTCGATTCGGTTGGGAGGTGTGTACTTTAACAAAGCATCCATATGTCGCAGTGGCGATAGTGTGCGCGAAGGTTTACTATTGGGCGTATAATACTGCGAACGTAACATGAATCAGCAGCTTTATGGAATGAATGTTCTGTAGGTACTTACTTAAAATTATATCAATTTAACGTCATATTAATATGTAATGAAAAATATAGAATGTAAAACTCATGGCAAAGGCTGTTTTTCATAAATATAGTAAAATGTTTTACGTTGGTATTAAATTTAATATTATATTTGTAATCTCGATTAGAATAAATAAGTATTAAACAATTTAAATACCTGAAATACTCAGTTATTTGTTAATTAGCATAATTTTTGAAGAATTCCTTCGAAGAACATATTGTGTACAATTATTAATAATACATACAAATAAATGTAATATAATATTTTAAATAGGCTTTACGAATAATATCATATGTGAATTATTTAAAAATACCAACGCTCCTTAAATTTTTATTATTTTATTATGAATCCTACTAAAATATTATGAACAATATTTTATTTCATACAAAAATAATAAATGCTTTAGGTTTACTCTGTGGAGCGAATGAACAAAACAATGGCCAAAATACGGACCGCGTTACCGTTCTAAGCAAAAGGCGCGCAATGCGTAGATTAATGAAAATCTAGGGCTATCAAGAGTTTTTTGATACTTGATTTTTGGAAACATATTAAGCTTTGAAAACTCGTGAAACTAAAGTTTTGTCTTTTAAATATATTAGTTCATACCTAAAATGATGCAGGCACTTTTTAAATAACTGTATATTATAATATCAGCAAATTGCTTACCTACCTGGAGTTTGCTTTGGTTAACTATTACAAAATTAAAAAAAAAACTTTAAAATATTTATACATTCATCAAAAAAAAATATTCCTCATCGTTAGTAGTCCGATATTCTCGTCCATATTCCTCAAATCCTTTAATTCATTTAAAAATATTATTCATTATAAATTTATCTAAATATTTAATTCATTAGTAGAGAGCCATTAGTCAACATTCGCGTGTGGAGTCGCAAGCGGGCGGCGCACGCGCACGATCTCGCAGCACCATTGTGCACCGATTGAACTGTTACGGCCGCATGAGTTATGTGCTTTACACAAACCGGTTCCTACGGGATGTTCTATTTTTAGTTTAATTTCTCAACAAATAAATGAAATGAGTATAATTATGAATGCTCAAACAGTCCGATATTAAATATGCTGTAAGAAAGTATTCGTTTTTGACTTTTTCATTGGAAAATTAACATAACACGTATCGAGTATTCATGAGTACTTATAATTATTCAATACTCTGACTTAACATACTTTTAGTAATATTTTACCACACACAAATGATAAAGGTATCAACCTTTTCTAAAGAAAAAAACGTAACGTACCTTAAGTACTTAATTAAAATAAAGGCGCTAGCTTTCACGTCACGGAACGCGTGTGACCAGGGTTCCAATCTCGGTGATGGCACCACTAAAATTTTTAAAATTTAAATATGTAATAAGTAATATACTTACTTACTTAAAGAGTCGTGTTAGCCTAGTGGTCGCCTTAGTTTCATAGAGCGCGTGAGACCTGGGTTCGATGTCCGGTGCAGGCACCACTAAAATTGTTAATAGCAATTTTAAATGCCGTATTTACCACGTGATCGGCGGTGAAGAAAAAATTCGTAAGGAGACCTGCATGTCTGAGAGATAACCGCCAACCAGCACTGGAGCAGCGTGGCTTCCCGGCCTCAAAATTCTCTCAAATATTTGAGAAGGAGAAGGAAACTTTTTTGTATTGTAATAATGATTAATAAACAAATTTTGTGATCAGCCTATATATTAATCTAGTGATTGCAAATGCAACACAGTGACACACATACGCGGCTTCATACTAAACCAATAATAGAATAAAATCAATCTACCACCCTCACACACGCACGTCCCCAAATCAATCAATGATTTACTCATAAGTACACGAACACACACACATAAAATATTGGGAATATTGGCATTGTAAACATTTATACGATATTTGCAATCTTTCCCCCTAAATTATATCCATCCCTGTCACACCTAAAAGTTTAAGCAGATAGTGTTAGCAACAGACAGAGACAGCAAAACTGGTTTTACAACTTTGCAGAGGGACAATGGCGACGCTATTGTTGAAAGTACCCCAAAACTTTTTTAGGTCACATAAAAGTATTACAATTGTAGGGTCGTATCGCCTGCTGGCACTTACTGCATTCGTTTCGCAGTCAACGCAGCAGACAGAACACCTCCCACGCTGTCCAGCTTTAGTGCTAATAATTATAAAATCAGTGCCAGTGATCGTGAACAACTTTAAGGTGGTGTAAACGTAATGTCCTCGATAGCTGCGAGTAATCGCGCAAGTGATATGTGGACTAATAGTGCAGATCTATACTCACAAAGTGTGCGACAAAGTAACCTCGGCCATGACTATCAATACCCGATGGTACAAACCGGGTTTCATCAACACCAAAATCATTTCTATCCTCAAAATACTGAATATCCTCCTGTACAAAATACAGAGAACCTGAGTAAGTCCTTTCAAAATCAAAATAATAGCATAGTGAAATCTGAACCGATTAATTGGCAAACTTATCCTACGGATTACGGCAATCATGTGAATTTGGAAATGATCAACAAGTGGCGAGAAATGAATTATTATACACAACACAGTGATTATGGGTTTGATCAAAGAAACTTAATTGGTAATAATTGTTATGATGCAAAAGGTGAGGATGTGCATTCAGTTAATTCGCCTGGCCAGCGTAGCATATCGGAAGCGAGCTACGGATCACCGCATAGTACATCAAGTGCTATTAAATTGACAAATCCAGATGATGAAGATTCGCCTAGCTTGAGAGCACTATTAACCAAAACACGGGATAAAAAAAATCAGTCATTTTATGGTAAATATGAGAAAACGTATATTCAAGAAGCAGTACAAAGATACCGCGCGAACGATGTTAACTGTTGGAAAAAAAATGAAACCATAGCTACGGACCGAAATTTGCCTCAATTTCATGGTGAATTTCAAAACAGCGTAGAGGATCAAACAAAAATCAAGAGCAAAGACGCCGTGGGTGTGGCGCCGTTTGCCAAAGAGAGCGCAGAGTCATCTATAGGTATTGAGGAGACCTGTCAGGATGTGACAAGGGTCAATGCAGGCGGGGACAATGCGGATTATGGCGAGAGCAAAATGGCCGCTGTACCAGATGTACAAGCGTTCTACCCATGGATGAAGAGTACCGGTGGTATGTTACCTTTGTCAATTAACATTTATTTTATATGGTTATATTTAATAATAATGTTATAATATAATATTTTAATAAAATGTTTGTTTTTAAGGTGATGATAAGAAAGAAGGATCAAAGCGAACAAGACAAACTTACACCCGTTTCCAGACACTTGAATTGGAAAAAGAGTTCCATTTCAACAAATATCTTTCAAGAAGGCGACGTATAGAGGTATCTCATGCGCTTGGACTTACAGAAAGGCAAATAAAAATTTGGTTCCAGAACAGAAGGATGAAGGCAAAAAAGGATGGAAAATTGTCCACCTCACCCGACTCGTACGGAGTAGAAGATATGAGCGTTACTAAGTTAGCAAACTTGCCAGAATACATGGATACTAGACAACAAATGCCCAACCTCGCCGAGTATCCTAATTATCACATAAATAATAGTGCAGCACCAAATTTAAATGTGACAGGTAACATGCCTCAAAATTGCATGATGCCAACTTATGGAAGAGTTATGCAAAAAATGTGACAAAAAACCTAATTTCAATTAGCAATACTCTAATTTTACCTAGCAATTTCAAATGTTTTTGATGATTCTATAAAATAAGCGAGATAATTATTTTTGTAAATAATTAAATTTTAGATTTTTCCTTAAGATTTAGTAAGATAATTTTAAATACAACATAATTATGAGCCTTTTAAAAATATTGTTTCACATTACGGGTGATTTTCTTCCATTTTTAACTATTTTTCAACAACTTTATAATTATAAAAAAAATCAAATACTTGTTGAATAAAGAATCACAATAAAATACAAGTTTTCGACTCTAAATAAATAACGTCATAATTTTTGTTGCTTCAAGGGTAGCTTAAACATTGTGTAATTTGCCTAATTTGTAATAGTATTTGTATATAAAATAATATAAGAGAATGGTTCCTATTTACATGGTAAGTATGATAATTTTTTTAAGTTTCTAATGTAAGATTGATTATTTATGAATGTGACATATTGTACTTCTCTAGTCAATTACAAGGGCGCTATCAATAAAGAGGAGTTTTGATTCCTAAATATGAAATAATTATTTTATTTATATTTCTACTTTTTCTGACATTTTGATGTCACGTACAATATACAAACAACATATGCCAAACTATTTGTACCAAAATTATAAGTTAACTTTTAATTTTGGTACAAATAGTTTATTTCGGGCTACTTGTATTAATTTACGACCAAGTGACGGATTCCTTAACTGTACTGTGTGAATATTGTGGTATTTACTATTTTATTATATTTAATAATAATGTTATAATATAATATTTTAATAAAATGTTTGTTTTTAAGGTGATGATAAGAAAGAAGGATCAAAGCGAACAAGACAAACTTACACCCGTTTCCAGACACTTGAATTGGAAAAAGAGTTCCATTTCAACAAATATCTTTCAAGAAGGCGACGTATAGAGGTATCTCATGCGCTTGGACTTACAGAAAGGCAAATAAAAATTTGGTTCCAGAACAGAAGGATGAAGGCAAAAAAGGATGGAAAATTGTCCACCTCACCCGACTCGTACGGAGTAGAAGATATGAGCGTTACTAAGTTAGCAAACTTGCCAGAATACATGGATACTAGACAACAAATGCCCAACCTCGCCGAGTATCCTAATTATCACATAAATAATAGTGCAGCACCAAATTTAAATGTGACAGGTAACATGCCTCAAAATTGCATGATGCCAACTTATGGAAGAGTTATGCAAAAAATGTGACAAAAAACCTAATTTCAATTAGCAATACTCTAATTTTACCTAGCAATTTCAAATGTTTTTGATGATTCTATAAAATAAGCGAGATAATTATTTTTGTAAATAATTAAATTTTAGATTTTTCCTTAAGATTTAGTAAGATAATTTTAAATACAACATAATTATGAGCCTTTTAAAAATATTGTTTCACATTACGGGTGATTTTCTTCCATTTTTAACTATTTTTCAACAACTTTATAATTATAAAAAAAATCAAATACTTGTTGAATAAAGAATCACAATAAAATACAAGTTTTCGACTCTAAATAAATAACGTCATAATTTTTGTTGCTTCAAGGGTAGCTTAAACATTGTGTAATTTGCCTAATTTGTAATAGTATTTGTATATAAAATAATATAAGAGAATGGTTCCTATTTACATGGTAAGTATGATAATTTTTTTAAGTTTCTAATGTAAGATTGATTATTTATGAATGTGACATATTGTACTTCTCTAGTCAATTACAAGGGCGCTATCAATAAAGAGGAGTTTTGATTCCTAAATATGAAATAATTATTTTATTTATATTTCTACTTTTTCTGACATTTTGATGTCACGTACAATATACAAACAACATATGCCAAACTATTTGTACCAAAATTATAAGTTAACTTTTAATTTTGGTACAAATAGTTTATTTCGGGCTACTTGTATTAATTTACGACCAAGTGACGGATTCCTTAACTGTACTGTGTGAATATTGTGGTATTTACTATTTTATTATATTTGTTTACTTACAAATATTGATCGACCATAACCAGATTAAATATATTATGTAATGTTATTAAATACATGCTTGATGTAATTAAATACGATATGACAACATTTGTCATGTTTTAGCCTAGTTATTAACAAAGGAAGGTAATATACGTTTTTTTTATTAAGCCGAAGGTTTTATTAAGGTGCGTCAGGGTCAGAAGCCGGCCTAAGATAATTCACTCAAGTACATCTCCGTGGTACCCCTACTCTTCTTATTGTTCGTCGTTGTCTCCCAGCAGATAGCTGTAGCACTAGCCGAACCTCGCAAGACAGAAATCTCCAGCGACAGCCGAGAAGGGCTAAATTCAGCTCGAGTGATGTTCCTGCGATCGTAAACAAGCATTACGACTATGTAGTAACCTAAGAGCGTAGACCCAGGACTGTGAGGCAATTCCAGATTTTCAAATTAGCCGTACCAGGACGAAAAGAAATCATGATGGCGTTAGGAACTCAGAAACGGTCACAAAAGCTAATTGGCTATTTGTGGATGAAATATAATTAATACTACAACCTAATTTGAAAATAATAAGTGCCATAACAACAATTTTATGTAATGTATTTAATTTAGAGGTATAAATACTATGCTTGATTTCAATTAGGTTTTCAAAAATTACTTATATATATAATTTTAAGAACATAAGTAACGCAGCATTATAAATCATAAAAGTAAGTACTTATAAAATGACGGACATCAAATCGTATGCATAACCGTTACAGCGTAATTGAAAGCAAAAACAATCTCATAAATAAGATTTTTTACAACGTACCCAGTATGAGAACAGAGAATTTTTTAATAACTAAATTATTATACCTAATGATTTCTTGTACTTACGCGAACACTACACATTTGAAATGAAACTATTTTTTAGGAATTTTATCGCGTTTATTTTCCCAGTGTGCAATACAGGCAGTGACCACCGCTGCGTTAAAGCAACCGAAACCTCGGTAATATAAAGACTAAATTAAACGCGATAATTTCCGTAAATAATAGTTTTATTTCAAAATTATTATACCTAGTTTATCCGTCACAGATCTGTGTCGTCGATAATTATGTCATTTTGTAGATAGATATTCCGCAAACGGTTGGTAGCCACAAAACCTTCCCGGACTTAAATGATTAGAACAAAACATGATTTTAACCTATGTTTTGTAAAATATAAATAAACTAAATCGATCTTATCAAAGCAAAGCAATTTAGCCCGAACTCGAAATACTTATCTATTGGCCTCCTCATATTATATTTTGTAAATGTATCGTTAAAATAGGTTCAATGGTCGGTATGTCTTCTAGTAACTGTCAGGAAGTGGGTACATGTATTACCCACCTCCCAGACCTCCTCTTCAAGAGATCAGCTCCATGGTATCATAATATTGTGTTGCCTGCAGGATTAAATAAATTTGCAGATTTAAATCGATGCGACAGTTAGACGTAGGATAAGATCGATTTTCAAGATTTCTTTACAAACTATTAAAGATGTAGCTTATATAAGCATATTCTACTACAAAAGCCGGTCTAATTTAATTTTAATAAATTTACCGAAGACATTCTTCATTATTTTTTTAATTATTGAAATTAATTATTTACTTTAAAGTTGTAAGTAAGTTTTAAGTTGTAGACGATTGGACCGGAAATCAATCAGTAGTTAATTTTATAAGCTAAAGGTACATTGGCGAGCGAGCTTCAATCGTCGTCTTTCGAGATTGCCGTGGGAACGTGATAACTTTACGCCGAATTTTCCGAATTTTCTCCGGGATGACGCTAGTAATACTATTATCCAAATCTTAAGACCCGTTTCCTAAAAATCAATTATATATACATGTACATATTTATATACGGGAATTACTATATAAAGTATTTGAATACGATGTGGACAATTTATTATTGTACTCTTAAAATAATCACGTCTCATTATAATATCTTTAATTTTCTAGTTTTTCATTTTGAAATATTTCAAATACTTAAATTCTAAAGTAAATACTATCAGTCCCTAGCTTAGATCGTAAATGAAAATACACAGATAATCATCATTTATATTAAATAGAGATTCATGTCTCAGAATCACATTACCATACCTTATCAGGCTGTAAATAACTCAATCCAGGACATAGACCACTCCGATAAGGAGTATTTGCCATATTCGCCACGCTTGGCAAGTGGATTGGCGATCGCAGTAACGGCCACCTCGCACCTCAGATGCTGCTGCCCATCATTTGTCTGCTTGATTTTGACCTGGTATTTTAGAGATGTTTATTCTGTCATCTGTCGATAGTCAGTGCGAATTTCAAATTTTTTTCTTAACCGGTATAGAACCTACAACTTTTAGTACCACCTATGTGCCAAGTTTCACTACTAGTTTAAATGTTTTTGGTACCGTTACATAGTTAGCGTCTGCGGCGGATGTGACGCTATCGCACCGTGTATCTGCGCATGTATTCAAATACAGAGGCTGGCACTGCACTTGTGCCATTATCCAATTAATCTTCCCTTTTATATCCTTAGCCGGTAGCTCAGGGGCCAGGACGTCGCGTAAAGTTTCATAGTACACGAGTGTCCTATTTTCGAATACAGGTTCAAAGAAAATATAGCGATAAATCATAAATGTCGGCAACTCAACATTTTTATTTACTATTATTTCTCGTTGTAAATAAAATATTTCGTGGTTAATACATACTGCCTAAATAAATAAAAAAACTTCTTTATCGGCCTGTTAATACACCATTGTCAATAAGCCTGTTGTCGACAATTTTTTTTTCGGTCTGACCTTTTGAGATAGTTCATCCGCCATATTAAATATATACTAATAAGATATAAAAGTATCTATTACTGCAACAGTAACACCAGTAGCCTCAATATTTAAACGATTTAAAAAGTCAGGTAGTCAAGTTAACAGGATTACGAAGCAAAATCCCTCCTAACACTTTCAAACAAATCTAACTAGGTAGTCAAAACATGTCAAAAACGACGAAAATATTTGCACATTGAAATGGTCCCTAGAGAGCAATGAACTTGCAGTATTTAACAGAGGGTATTTAAAAGTGTACGGCTGAGAAAGGGTTCTAAATAAACTAAAAAAAAATAACAAAAGGTCTGTGTGAAACAGAAACGTTTTAAACGGATTATTCTGGAGCTTAGGTATACCTGTTTTCTGCAAAGAAATGTTACAAATATTAGGATATAAATTACTATTGGCGGCAACTTGGTTGTTCAATTATATCATTGAAACATAAATATATGTTTTATAAGTTATATTATTAAGATTGAAGTTACTATTGGTGGCAACTTGGTTGTTCAATCTATTTGTAAGCTTTAAGTCAATACATAATTATTTAGTCAAAGAGTAATTTCCGTGTGTGGCTTTATATGGAGGTGATCAAAAATATACTTGTAAATATCCTATATCTATTTCTAGACTGAGATTGACAAGAACAGATACAATAGAGAACAATAGAAGGTTGCTTGATTTTGATAATTGTGAACACTATGGTCTCACAATAGAGTACGCTGTAGCTCAACTACAGCCGGAAAACTTAACTGAAATGAAAAGATTGGAAATTCCCTAATAATAACCCTATTTACACGAGGTTAATTCTTCGTCACACGTGGAAAATGGAGGCAACCGCAGTATCAGACTCCTCGCACTGTAGACACTGTTTTTCAATCAGTACGACAGTATTGCGACTTCTGACACGTACTTTAGGTGTTGTAGGAGGAATGCATATGTCGTGGCCAGTTCGTAGAATCCGACCACTTTATGATATGGCCATTTAGTACTGATCATGTCGTTTAATCGCGATTAAATTTATAAAATAAGATGATTGTGCTATTTATAGGATTCAAACATTAAACATTGGTTGGATACGTTTTTCTGGTGTTTTGCCGGCGATTGTTGCTACACGTTAGCTGCGCTCGCTTGACTGCTCTGATCTAACCAACCTGAATAACATTTATTTTATTTAGTTATAAAGTTTATTGTTATAATTTGCTGATATCAAAAGTTAATCTGTGAAGTGTCAACGAAATTTAATTAGTTACGAAAAATATGAACTTTGTCTAAATGCTACAAAATACTTTTCCATTGGAATTATATGAATAAACTACATTCATCAATGCATTTCTTTTTAATTATAAAAAAAAATTGGTGTCATGTTCTGAGTGCCAGTATGACAGATGTATGTCCATTGAGTTTCCTTGTTGCGTTAAACAAGGTGGCCAGTACTAGTTGGGCATTTCATGAAATAATAGATTTCTGACGTCAAGACCCGATCGCAGATTGCACAAATGTTACTCCACTTTATACCTTGATAGCTAAAAGTATTTGAATACTTCATTGTTTGTATATTGAACATCGACATTTTTTTAAGTAATTAGTTACTATTCCCATCGACCTTAAATTAGGTACAGCTTAGTGTCTGGGAGCCCTCTTGTTGGGAACTACCTTCCTATACCTATTTCTGCCTGTTATCTGAGTGCCACTACTGTTGTCTTTTAAGGTAGACGGAGCTGGTATATTTAAGGACTGGTAATACGTATTATTTGTTAGTTCTTTGGGGTAACAACGCATCTGCAACCTTCTTCGATTTTAGTAGTTTAAACCACTTACCCTTTAATGGACTGTTAGTTCCTTAGTGACTCGAATGTTTAAAAAAACTATTCGTTTCTCCCTTGTATTTCAGAAAAATAATTTATTTTAAAATTAAATAGAATCCTATTTTTTGAACTGTAGAAATAGGGATATGTATGTGGCAAGATGACCGCGAGGCTTAGTGGTTCGTCTATCTGTCAACTGAGATACGAGTTCTAGGTTGAATCCCATTCGAAGTCTTTGCGCTTAAACTTGCGACTCTGTAATAACTCCTGCGCAGTTGACCACTACCGACAGTAATTGAAAGTAGTCGTAGTAGTCTAAATCAGTCAGGAGGTTATCATAATTATCATCAGGATATTATTTGAAAGCTCTTGATTAGAGGATTTTGTGTAAAAGTTCTTGACATTTAAAGTTTTGAAATAAAGTAATTAAAAATTCATCAAGTCTGATTCACGCTTAGCTGGTTTTAAGTTATAGCTCTTATCTAATGGCCTGTAAATATTTTTTTCTTGCATTACTGCAAATTATATAGAACTAATTTAGCAGTCAGGGAGGAAATGCAATCAGGGCCATTTTTCGGTATCATGCCACGACGAATAGGTCTTTATGATAATTTTAATTATTAAATAATTGATTCCGTAAATATAAATCAGGTACATATAAAAATTGATAACATTTTGTTACACTTGCTCAAAAATCTTGCAACCATCCGATGTATGCAGTACTGCAATAAGTTCTTTAGAAAGTGGTGAGTATAGGTAAATCTTCTAAGACACGTATACCGGCCTTTGCTGATACTTTCTTAAAAAGACCTATGTTCAGCTGTGGACTAAAATAGGCTGATGTAGTAGTATTAGTATAGTAGTATTAATTAGACTATATTAAATTTATAAAAATTCGGCCAACTTCACTGTGTAACTCCCTTATATTAGAAAGTCGACCCTCAGTCCTTTTGAACAAAAAGTTACAATAGAAACAGAATGAAGGAGACGGCAACATTCATATTATTCCTAATCAGAAAGAGAAAACGTTATTTCATCCCCTAATATAAGGGCGATCCACAAAACGCATGCGCGGAGGACATTTAAACAAAATGGCTGATAGTGTGTAGTTCGTTTTTCGATTGTTTTTAATAGAAATTGTGTTGAATATTGAATATGGGAATCATGTAAGTAAAATTGCGGTTTAAATTTTTTATTATTCAATAAACTTAATCTCTGGAAGTAGTATCAGAATGACGTAATAAAGAATAGCGCACAGAATTATTTCATAATTTTTTCTCTACCTTGTTTTTAAAATAAAATGTGTGCGACAATTAAAATTTATAAAAAATTGCGTGCAAATTTCGTCGGATTGGCTTACTTAATAGGTATTACTATTATTGATTTGTTAAGTAAATTGTGAAATGAATAAGAAATCCAATCGCTATTATTATGTCTCATGAGTAAGTTCATGTACTACGATTTGCAATGTAATACTATACAATACTTTAACGCTCATTGTTCTAATATGTATACAAAAAATTCCCGTGTTAACTTTAAGATCGTATACTACACTATGATATGATAAATTTTATATTAAAAGTGAATCCCATAAAATTAAAATAAAATGTCAATTTTTAAAGAAAACGGATGGAGTCCCGTTATTCACAATTGGCAAACAGCTCAATAAGCTTTTTCAATGTACATACAAAATTAAGTTATTTCAGACATTTTTACCTTCAAGAGCCTGTTAATACTCCACAGCAAGACAAAGACATCTAACCGGAGGAATAGGAGTTTTGTACTTGGTAGAGCCAACCGGCGGCTTTAACTTCTGCTGCTCGTATTGGTTAAATGGTAAAATATCGGCGAGAAGTAGACGTATCTCGTACTTCTGCGTTTCGTTCGGTTAGTGTGGTAATCGGAGATTCCCCGGCCGCCAACACACCTGCAGTTCGTATGGTGTTTCTGATGTACGTGGGCGTCGGTATTGATTTACCGCCAGTTGCGCCGCATGCTTGTTTACAGCCTTTCTCATAAAAAAGTAATTTCATAATTTAACATAGATAAATTAAAGTGAACGATTTATAAGTTAACCGTAGAGATAATGTTTACCTTTTACACTTTAACAGCATATAATCAGCCGTCTGCCAGACGTAGGTCCATCTCATAGAAAGAATTGTCTAAATCGTCACGCTTGGCCGGTTGGCGATTGTATCACCAGACACTGCTCTCCATCACCGGTAGAGGTAAATTGAGATGGTTATCCTACTATGTGTCGGATGTCTCATTTATTTTTGTCGAAATTTTCGACGGCCATGATGAGGAGTTTGGGTGGTACAAGCAAAATATTCTATCGTCGTCACCAGACGACCTTTGAGGTCTGTTTTCTTCGATTGGATCGAATTTGTAATTCTCATTTCAGCCAACATCGTAACAAGTTCTTCCAGGGTTGAATGATCACTTCTGCAATACGTACTTTATTATGATATTGTGAGATGACAAGCTCGCTGGAAGAAATCTATATGTCTAGGAGCCGTCTGAATAGGTCCATCTAATCTTTTATGTCGCTGATCACTCACTATTGTGTTACGATTTAAAGGACACGGAGAGTTAGTATAATTACAGGGTGTGAAGCATTCTATCGAAAATACAGCTGAATTTTTTTTTGACTGAAGTTGTTTGCAGGTATTCTACAGTAAGTGGCGACTGCAGACCAGGAGTCTGTGTTTGTTTAACTCCCGTATCCCAAAAATTAAGAGCACCGTTACTGTACACTATTTATTTTATACCTAGCAACCATTCCTTGACAAAGAATTAACGATCAGTAGTTGAGTTGGTATTGTCCAGGACTAATATGGAATCCATTGTTGTCAGTTATTGAGCATAAGATTCCAAAAGAATTACAATTTTAGTAGATGTTGCTCTGGTCAAAGTTTTTTCGGAAAATTTTATCAACATTTTTTTTTTTTGCCTTATAAAATAAATCTTTATGGCCGGAGAAAAACCGTCTAGATCATCGGTATTTCTCCCGATCATCAGAGGGTTAATAAGTTAATATATAATAAGTGAAACACATGGCATTGATAAGTTTGGAGGGGAATCCACTTGATACGCGATCATTACCTTCACTCCGCCCGCTGCTATTTATTTGTGATCCAGCGAATACGCGACATGTATTTGAAGAGTTTAAATAACGATTTAAACTGGTTGGTGCAGACAAAAGCAGAGAAGGTTTGAGGAACGTTTATCATGAGAATTGAAGGAAAAGAAGATACGAGGATCGGAGAAACAGTTTTAGCATCCACTTTAGAGAAAGTTATGTTACGCTATTTGATACGGTATTAATCAAGGGTGAATGTGTTTTCTGACATGACACGGCTAGTGATACAATATGGCCAAAGGGGCGTCCATGCCATAACATCATCAATAAAGTTTCAACACGTCAAGAATTAAAAGTATCCGTTAAGTGAAATCAGGGACACTTATAATAGCTATAAAATCACTATTTCACCTGCCATGACATACATACTAGTATATTAATGCCTAACTTACTGGTTTAGCTAACCTGATAGTTAATTCATGTCTGTGGTTTAATTCCCAGCCAGAGTTTCTGTAGCACGAAAATAATATTATAAATATTACTAGGAAAAGATAGTGAGTGCATATGTTTTTGTGGTACTGTAATATATTCTGAGCAGTTATGAACTGCCGATAGTATAAGGAAGTTGTTAGCAAAGTCGAAATCGGCTAAGACGACATCGTCATCATAATAAGTGTAAAAACCTGAAGAAATTTGGTTACACGACATGCTGCGAAGCATTTTTAAATACTATAGAATATGCGAAGTTGTTACCAATTAAAAAAAAAAGAATATTAACTTAAAAAGTGCTTTACAGCAACAGAATAGAATAATAACGAAATTAGGACGATTTTATGAAAAATAAAATAAAAAAAGCTTCTTAGTGTTTTAAATAAAAGTTAATATTAAATACCCGATTTAAGTTATATTCTATAATGAATCATGGGTTACATTCTGCTTCCGACTTACAAACTCCTCGGTACGTCCATAGTTGGCTGGAGGTACGTTGAATAGCCAATGAATGGCAGGTCTAATTAATCCTAACATCGAACGAGGCAACTCTCATTGAAGCCGGATCAAAAGAAACCTTCTAATGGATATTTGAATGCGCCAGTACGTATTTGCCTTTACGGGTCGTGTTTGAATGCTGCATGGCTTACAAATAAAGTGAACAGAGTTTTGGGTTCGAAATACCTTAATCACTCTTACGATGTCAGTTCAAACAAAAAAAGGAGAAATATATATAATTTTTAATTTCTGTCGACAAAGTTTTTCTTAATTGTTTTTATCATTATGAGCTTTGAAGCTATTCAACGGGTTGCCTAGTGTTTGGCGAACCTGATCATAAGTTGAGCCATGATTCTTTGGTTCGAATCCTAGTTGAAACCATTATTGGTGCAATTCATAATTTGTTAATTTTTCGGTTCAGTTTGTGCTGTGTTGCCTTACCCTAAAATCAAATTCGTCCGTTTCTTCGATCTTATCGCATAAGCGTTACATCAGATGCGATAAGATCGAAGAAGCTGCCTAAGGAAGTGCCTTTATGTACATGGTCGAATTTAGCCAGGAGGACATCATCATCAATTATTAATGACTTTTTTAAATTATTTAAGAATAAACTAATGTTCACTAACACTAGCTAGATTATCTTTAACTCCAGCTCTTTTCTAAGTCGGGACGTACACGCAAATCTTTTCATGGTCTAAAAATTACGAGGAAACTGAAATAAACACAACATTGATTTATTTAATGGTTTATGTATTGATTTGTAATAGCAACATATATTGCACAAACTAGTGTACAATAATAAAGTTATAGCCAACAAAGCTAATGAAGTCGTTGACAATTTATATGAAGACACTAAAGGGAATGTAATAATTATAAATTATTAGATAATAATCTTTTCAAAATAAAAAGAAAATTAAATTACACACAACAACAAATGAATCCAAAAACGGCTTGTATGGTTGATTGAATCAGGAAACTTGAGTTCGATACCCTATATAGAAGCTTCGTGTCAATTAAACTACGATAATATGTATCGTTGGCCCGAAGATGACGACAGACCAGTCCACCTTGCTCGTTTTTATTGCTTGGAGTGACAAACGAGCTAACAGTCGACCTGTAAGTGGCTACTGCAAACTAATCCAATCATATGCATTTTCACTTGAGGATTTAGTTTCAAACAAGCTCAAGTAATAAGTAGTAGGTTGAAAAGACTAAAATAAATGTCTGTACCCAGTATTGGATATACGGACGTGAGTGCAATATATTACATATATATATGTTAATTCTTGTCCCGATTGTACAAAGTGCACCTCAATTGTTTGTTTATCTATATGACATAAGTTGAAAAAAATGCTAAATACTAAAAAATGCAAATGAGAGGGAAGCCCATACTCAGCACGCTGGAAAAGTGTGTTAGTGCAGTGCCTCCTATACTCTGGCACTAGTGACATTGCTACCGATCACTACCTTCTGTGGGATCTGGGTTCGCCCAATACCGATGGTTTTCCCGCCATCATTCAGTCACCAGAGCCTCTTGTGTTAGCTAGCTAGGTGCACTACGTGTAGTTGAAGTTCGCAATTGGAGAACTAGATGGTGATATTCTTCCTTCCACTATACGTCTTCTAAGTTGCGCTATTACTAGCGCTGTTCTAAGAAGGGGTTATGCCTTGATCGTCATCGCTGGACAAGAGGCGAACCTGGACCTAGATACCTTGCAGCTGTGACGCTACTACTTTAGTCATTGGCCTGACAGTTTTATGATGTATATAATATTCTACCATCTCTTTTGATGTCACAGATTTGATTTGAAGGTGTTTCACTGGACACGGGTGTTCAAGGGTGCACATTCCCGTGAGTGCAGTAAGAAGTAATCGGTTCTTATGGGAAGAGAGGGTGGCAGAATTTAAAGGCTGTAAGTACTAACGTAGTACAAAGTTATATTATAAATTAATGATTTATATTGCGTTTTAGAACATGCTATAAAAAAAGTTTTTTGCGAATAAGAAGTATTTTTTTGTTATCTACAACATATATATTTACAAAAATGCTTCGATAATATATCGCCTAACGATATTTTTACTTACCACCGAGTACGAGTTGACTCCAGATCTCACTCGCACTTTATGATTGTAGCTCGTATCCGATTTCTCTACCCTGTTAGGTACAGATACCACAGCATTATTAGTGTGTGCCTCAATAATTCTAAATCTGAATTATACATTTTCAGTAAATTATTGGAGTTATTTCCGTGTTATCGTATAACGTAAATGTGAAGAACAGATGTTCTTACAATGAGCTCTTTGATCGCATCTTCGATCAAAGTGAGACGCTATCAACGGCCATAAATTTAACCGCAATTATTTTAAGTTACGACGACTTCATTACGGAGTTGCATTAAACACGTTTAATAATGAGTAATGATGGATACAGTGGCACTGTAAAAGAACATTCCTCATTATAGAGCGTCTGTTAGAAGTAAGGGCTATAATTTATTTTAACTCCATTAAATGATAATTTGCTTTAATTTCATTATTATTATTTTGGTTATTTTAGAAACATAGTATCGAAGTATGCAGCGAAAAAGCTATATAGGATTATGTAAAGATTTCAATATAACGTAAACCATTAAATATTTACCCTCTCAAAAGAACCAGACCAAAAAGACACACCGATAATTGACAGCAGTTTATAAGGTGTGAGGCGTTTGTGTCGGGGGTCGTCAACCCGAATGCCAAGTATATGGCGATTGTGGCACATTCTTACGTTGGGAGAAGCCTATGTGGAGCAGTGAACTATTAACAGTCCGATGATGATATTGGTTTGTAACGATATTGATAAGGACAGGCCATGGTGGTAATTCCACCATAGACGTACATATTCATAAGCTTGCACCAGTAAACGTATCACCTGTTTCTCCTCACTGCATGAAGCCCAGCAACGTTATGCTTACTTTCTTACCATTAAAACTTCCTAAATAGTGGCTGCAGGAAGGTTCTACGACTACAGTTGAAACAATTACACTTTTTGAACACAGTGATAATTTCAGTATAAAGCTTCAACATTATCGTCTTGTTTTAGACTTTAAACACGGAAACTACGCATCCGAAATGAAAAATTTTAATTGTTTTCAAAACCAAATCACCCCATCTTCAGCATTGATCAGTTCTGCGTTCGAGCGTCGGCAGTGAAGCGTTGGTGATAAATGAATGTTGGGCCCGGACAATGCGCCCAGCAGATTCTTTTGTCGATCCCGGACGTTTTTGTATGGACATCGTTGTTTGTATAACGTGACATTCGATGTGCACCATTTTGCCCCAATTTGGAAACTACATGTACCTACACATATTTTAGTGTTTTGTATTTAGAAAAAACCTTTACACTGTCTGGTCTAGTATCCATCGTGTCTCTACTTTAATTTTGATGAGTACTCTTTAATTTTATTATTTTTTATTTTATGGTATTAAATGCCTTGACGAAGCATTCTCTGTCTGTCAATCCTGAGAGGTAGTGGAACAATGTAGGTTGTAGTAAAGATAAAAGTTAAATTAAAAAGTTAAGTTAAAAAAAAAATACAAATTTAAATCACCGTTTCACTTTTTTTAATTAAAAATTATATTCCCAGACTTTGTTATGTTTAAATTATTTAGATGTTATACTCGTACAGAGTTACTATTGTAAACGACTAAATTTTTTTCCAGCCAACAAAAGACACATATTTATTGAAGTTTATTTTATTTTATTATATGGCTGCCTGGTGAAAGTAGAAATATTATACAAACCATTGGAAACTGTTCACCACTACCTAATACAATATAATAGCATCGATTATAATGTTGCAATTTGACGCCTTAGCGAAATATGTAATGACTCAATTGATCGCCTCATTTTTTATTTTATAAAAATATAAAAGTGCTTCTGTTAGGGGTCTTATTATCGTAAATTTAGTTTTTATGTAACAACCCAACATTATAAATATCTTCATTATCAAAATATAAAAGCGTATAAGGAAAACATCTTAAAATGTAAATTGTCGGCGCATGAGCCTCATTAGAGAATAAAAAGGATGGATAAAAAACTTAAAAAAAGCATTTATGCTAAACTGCGGAAACGCCTAAGTGAAGTCCAGAACACCCGGAGGAGGATTTAACGTCAATGATCTGGTGCGTTTAAGCTTTCATTAACATTGAGTAGGTAAATCATGAAAGAGTCATCATAAAACATTTTTTAATTACTCAAATGATCACCCGAGAAAGGGGAGGATACATCTTGTCATTAATTTGCAAGACAATTAATAAATGTAATAAGAACAGTGCAAAATTTAATAGGTGTTTCTTATAAGCAGTCATATTACACATCCATCAAATCGTAGGAAAAATTATTTCTTTGTATCCATTTCAATTTACTAAATCAAAATATAGACTTCAAATTCACCTTTTTCTAAGAAAATTGAAATAACATAAAGTTGTCAGTCACAGTTCAAATCAAACTGTACCTTCATTTACCTAGACATAACGTAACATGACGTACGAAACAATGCCAGAAGAGCCCATCCAGTGCCCAATGTTATTTGATCCACAGTTTTATTTATAAAACCGTGAGAAACTACTAATATTAGAAATTGTGCAATTTTCGAGAGAGCTCAAGTTGTGCTGGTGCTAGAATCAGCGTCAATGTCACTTATGTGTTTAACCCGGCGAGTGGATGGAGGAAATGATAGATGGCGCGGCAAGCGGGCCACGCTGCTGAAACACGATAGACCTACTTGAATGTCCATAGAGCTGATATCACAATTCAATGTGTTTGACTTTGCAGAACCTACAAATATATTTTACTACTACTATACGATAAAAATAATACTTAATTGGTTTATAAAATTAAATTAAGATACAGAAATAAAAATGCGTGGTTCGGAACCAGTTCTTCCAGTTTAAATTAAAGTAGAGGGAGTACTGCAAAGCGAATTTATCTGTGTAATTTATCAGTAAATTTATAAGTATCTTTGACATAGAAATTACACTTAGCTTAGTCTTAAATTAAATGCCGATGGGGCTGGTATTCAACCAATATTTGTTTCTGTATTTAATATTGAAATAGTTTCATATTATTTATCAGCCCATATAAATATACTGCTTGGCATAGGCATCTCCATGACAGTGCCAGCAAAAGCGGCAAGGCAAGCATGAAAGATTTTCATACCCACAACGCAGGACAAGCGTGTTGGTGAGCTCATTGCCCGTACCCTCGCACTTGTTTATGGGGTTTGTGTCCGCATATTGGGATCGATTTCTACCACCAGAATGTCGTCCGTTAAGTCAGCTGGGGTGCGTCGCACCGCACAACTGAGTGCAATGTAGTACAGATTTAAAATTGAAACATTTATAAATATAATGATTACGAGGAAATACAACAGAGGCGTGTTAACATCTCTATAAATTTCTCTTCCCGTATACTGACCCTCGGCGCGAACAAAATTCCAAATTGTTTTTGACTGACAGCTAAATGTAAGTTAGCATTGTTTGAGCGACGCACCACAGCCTTCGTGTGCCCGGAGGCCGGCTCTTTCTATAATTATTTTCCTCTGAATTGTTACTTGTACTTGCAATACAAAATAACCCCCTCGCGGACTTCATCGATGCTGGCCACTACATAGTATATGGATATAAAAAGCACGTGCTGATGGTAAAGTAGATTTTATTGCACACATGAGTTGTGAAGCAATAACAGAATACTTTTCGAAGCATTCACTTAAGAATATGTATCTGTATTATATTTATTTTTTGAATATAAAACGTATTAATTGTACTCATCCTATATACATTAGATTGATTCGTTTAATAATTTAAGGCTATAAAGTTTAATCTGGTAGAATATTGTCAAATCTTTCATGCATTGCATGCCCGCTTTTCGCTTTCATGGAAAGGCATATGCCCAGCAGTGGAGTTCCAATGAAAAAAGAATGAAGAACCATAATAAATATATTACAAGTTGCGAGGTGTTTGGTACTGCTATTGTTAATCTAACTGCCAAGCGTAGCGAATCCACCCAACTTGAATGAAAGCTATATACTGTGTAAAATTTATTATCTGCGCATGAGAAACTGTCGTGACGTAGTCGCAGTAGCTCATAAGCCCTCGTCAGTAACCGTCGAGAACAATCCAAAATATAGCGTAAAACTATAATATGTTCTGGACTTGTCGTTCTATAACCATTTATGGCTAAGTTAAACAAAATATTGGCTTTGACTGGGAATGTGGCTTTTGCAAAGAACAAGACAAGAGAAAAGGTTATATTCGACAAGTAAGAAGTAAAATCTAAAAAGTTTTTAAATTATTTGTGCTAATAAAAATAATGCAATTTATTTTTAATAAAAGATCATTTTTATAGGTTGTGGTAATGTTGGTAGATGATTACTGCAGCTCACAAAAATCTAAATATAATATTTATTATTATGTATCTATATTTATATTACATATATATTAATATTTTATTTCTCTGCTGCTACCCACAGAAACCTACAAATAACTGCAATCGAAGAAGGTTACAAATTCCGAGGACAAAGATGACATGAAAACCGAAACAGAATATTGGTTGCACAGCTGGGTAACACCTAGACCACTCTTAGATACAGGAGACACCCGTTCTGTAACTGGTCCTCTGCTAGACATAATCCTGCTTAATCAGATAGCATATTATACTCCTATGCAACTTTTAAGTCGTTTTGGTCTCAGCAGAAACCGCATTGCTATAAAATCTAAACCTTTCTCCGATAGTTATGCCATAGGATACTAAATTTGGGTAAGAGAGTGTGACGTATCGCACAGTAAATTCATTGCCAGAAAATCTGTTTTTATATTCCTTTCATTGACTACAATTTAATAAAGTTAAAATTTGGTTAAGATTGTTAAGTTTAATAAAGGTTTTGTTTTGCAGATGGTGTATGGTTTCCGCACTTGCTAGAAATTGGGAAGACATGAATAAAAAATATGTTTTAAATATTAAACACTTTATTTTCATTGTCATTTTGTATTAGTATCACTAAATAGAACGTTTTCTTTTAACACCTGCTTGTTAAAGTTTGAAACAATTTCTGACGTGTCGTATTGGCTTAATAAATCAATCGCCTGTTTGTGTACTTCAGCCGAATGTCATTATTTTGGCTGCCCCACAGTAGAAATTTCTGCTGTGTGATAAAGGCGTTTTACAAACATAAATTGTTCATGGACAAAGATCCAGACCTAGAACAATACCTTACAAATACTAGTACCGTACGAGATTCGAACTCCCGATTCGCAGTGCTGATGCCAAACGCTTGGCCACTGCGTGACCGAGAAGACGAAGGTATATTAACAAAAATTCGAAAATAAATATTAAGACATAATAAACGTACACAAGCAGTCATGGTGGTAGACGTGGTTGAGCCAAGCGGCGGCTTTTGCTGCTGCTCAAAAGGGGCGATTTGACCGTGTTGGTACCTCGGCCACGTAGAATACCGAGTTGAAAGTAGAGGCATCTCATATCCGAAGGTCGACTCCCTCTCCCCCTCCTCATACTCCAGTCTCTCTCTTAAATACACTTAAAGGCCGGCAACGCACCTGCAGCGCCTCTGGTGTTGCAGATGTACGTTGGTTTAGTGGGATGACATGACCCTGTCTATAAATGTCACACCTGCTATGAGTTCGAGTTGAAGGTGCTACTAAATAAATAAGTATTTCAGGGGTGAATAAAACATTTTGAAAAATCATACATGTCGGTCAGATTAATAAAGAAACTCTTCCCGGCTATTACAGCTGATTAAGCTAACAAATTAGCTTAAAAATATTTCCTTCTTTTCTTATTTTTATCAAAATCCTTCAATTATAACGATGACTACATGTTATAAAATTAATTCTAATAACAAAAGTTTAAATAGTAATAATAAAAAGTAAATATTTACAATTCGTAAATTACAACAAAATAACTCACGTCTTGCAGCCCTCACGGGGTAGGCAGAGGTACCAAAATTGTTAAGAAACAGACTGATCATTCGTTGACAGCTCTGACAAAATGTATGCTGATACTGCATACATCTTACGACGTGACGTGTCTGGTTATATTGTTCCTGCATAAAGTATTATTGGAAATTGTAAGTAACGTAGCAGCCTGTAAGTGCGCTACTGCTGGGCAAAGACCTCTTTCGGACATATCTGAAAGAGCCTGGAAGTACTCGCCACGCGGGTTGGCGGGTTTCACATAGCCTCGAAATAATATTTTATATTATTTCTCAGACATGCAGGTTTCCTTACGTTGTTTTCCTTCACTGCCAAGCACATGTTAAAAACAGCACTTAAAATCGCTATTAACAATTTTAGAGGTGCCGGAATCTGAGATCGAACCCAGGTCTCTCGCGCTCTGTGAAACCAAATCGATCACCCTGACCACTGGCCTACCGCGGCACGTAAAATATAAGAGCCTCAAGAAGTTGAGAGAACATATCCTTAAATCGTTTCGCAAGTCACGTAACGCTTAACCTACTAGATAATAATGGTGAAGAAACTTTAGAATTCTGCTCCCAAAAAGTAATAACATCACATGTCATGCGGGACGTACATGTATTTAGCAGTATTAGTCGCGAGTTGAGTGTCGAAAGGGCAACTTCGGAACGTTTGACAAGGGGCGACAGTTTGACTAATCGTTGTAAACGTCACTTTCCCGCTTTTCTCAACTTGAACATGCCGTAAGTGTGTAGAAGAGTTAATGAAATTAAGGAAGTTAAGCGGCTATCAACACAAATACAATATCACAACTAAACATTTTGATGATTTGTTTTTTTTTTAATGATATTTACCTGTTGTTCGAAACAAGTAACTTTTTCCATGTAAAGTATTAACATAATGTGTTTTTAAAAACCGTAGCTTTGATTAAAACGATTACATAATTACTTTATCAGCTTGTACAAGACTACAGCTAAACGTAAGCCTTTGCATGAAGGCGCTTAAAAAAGTCATGGAAGATTTGCCCACACTCACCACGCTGGGTCCACCCTTGCTCGATTGATAGTACACTAGGTGGTGTGGTATTTGGGTTCGGTAGATTCGGGTGGATTTTACACCATCAATCTATCGCCAGAGCCTCGTTGATATTTGGAGGAATATTAGTCGAATAAAAAAGAAATATCTGTTGAAAGCCACGTGGTTTTCTGTGATTTCCTAAGTCGACTTTTATGATATACACATAAGGCTGACTTTCTACCCTCACCACAACTCCAAGATTATATGCTGCTAACATACCATGTTAAAGGACTTCTATCAATTGTATCAACTCTTATTTTGTATGTTTCCCAAATATTTTGGAGCATTTCGGATTAAGCATGAGTTGGTCTGCTTTGTGTACCTTCCTGTATTGTCAAAAGTTGAAGTTTTAACCACAACCGAGCCCAATGTGTATCTTACTACTTACACTTACTAATACACTTTCGTAATTTTCGCATATGATTTGGATTTATTTATTTTATTTGCAACTTATTGGTGCAGTTCAAAAGCTCAAAAAGGCGAATGCAAGAGGTAATATCTAGCAGTCTACCTTTCAGATTTGGGCTGCGTGCAGTGTAAAATGTGTAAAGTGACACCTGCTGGATTAAAATATGGTATATTTAACTTTATTTCAAGAAATAATAATTTTAACAAATAAAATATTGTATCCTTAAAGTAATCCCTATAAAAGATACACAAATCATAAACATTATAATCAATTAAAAACATCTACTCTTTCATTACAAATAAATGAATTAATAAATTAACGTGGAAGAGCCAAGAGGCAGCTTTTGCTGCTGCTCGATTGGGCCGGTTCGACCGAGTTCGTACCACGGCCTCGCAGATTACCGGCGTGAAGTGCTTCTGCGTTTCGTTCGGTGAATGAGGTAACCGGAGGCCCACTCCCCCTGCCAACCTCCTCCTCATCCTTCCTCCCATCTCCCAAACACCCTTAAAGGCCGGCAACGCGCCTGCAGCTCCTCTGGTGTTGCAGATGTACGTGGGTAACGGTAATCACTTACTAACCGATGTGCCATTTGCGTGTATGACCTTATCACATAAAAAAAATGTTATCACAAGAGCAGCGTGGCGGACACTTTCGGGTTTCACAAACCCCTAAAGTATTGATAGGAGAACTTTACCCAACAGCAGGATATTTAAATATCCTGCTGCTATTTACTTTCACTTACTTTAAATGATTAGATAAAGAATGATAAGAATGAATGCCAATGAGAAATGATACATAAACATACATATGCATAATTATTTATTAAGCACTAGTTACTATAAAAATATATAACGGACGAGGCTATGGCGACCGTCTAATGACGCCATGGAATAGCCACCCGAATATGCAAACCCAAATACCACAGAGTAGTGATGGGTTAGAGGACCAGCATCACAAAGGCGAGGGCTCCTGTACTGCCCACACTGACCCGCCTTCACAGTGCTGTGAGTATAGGCAAATTGTCCATGCTTGGCACGCTTGCCTGTTTTGGTACTTGCTCATGATAAGGACAACAGGGGACTTATATAGGATGTAAAAGAAGAGAATATGCAAATTATTTTAATGAAATTAATTCCTAATAAGACTTTCCTCGGTGGCGTAGTGGCTAAGTGTTTATCTAAGGTGCTGTGGGATGTGTGAGATGTGTAGGCAGGTTCGATTCCCGAATAGGGCTAGTAATTGTATTCACTACAAATAATTGTTCCGGGTCTAGGTGTTTGTCCATGTGCAATTTATACATACATAAATTAACTGCCTCTGGGACACTGGAGAAATTTGTAGAGTACGTAAGGTGAGGTAAGGTAAGAAACGTTAGGTATTTTTCTAAAATAAAGAATAAAGAAGCTACGCTGATCCTATCGGGAAGTGCATTCCAAAACAAAATGACAAGGGTAACAAGAATCCAATTTAGAGTAACGAATGAGCATACTATCCACATGATGGTAAGTAGCTGCTTTGGCCAAAAGATATCTATATCTTTGATTGAGAATTAAAAAGAAGATGCGTTTACGGGGTGTTACCCCGCGAGAACCAAGATGACGATAAGACCATGTTATTATTTAATCATCATTTAATCACTTACCATATAAAACACATAGCATTATACAATTATTATTTGACGATCATATTCCGTGAGAGTGGGACCCTCACCCAGTTCAGCCGAACTATTCGTGCGCTACAGCTGCAGCGTTACTCTAGCACGTCAGAATGCTAAGAGTTAATCGTAAAACTCGTTATGTCCTGTTATTTATCGCTGAATACTACTCGTAATTTTATTAGTTGGTTTTTTGTACAAGGTAATCGGTAATGAATAGAGTAATAAGTCGATCTAAGGACATAAAAGAGAATTAGGTTCAGTTAAAACACTATCTGAAACTACGCCTATGACAAAAATAATGCTATTTAAGCGTAGAGCTTTAATGCAAAATGTTGTCTTATTTACAAAAATCGACAATAAATCGAATGAGTTATGAAAGCACTGCTATTTATCTAGACATGTTTGGGATAGATCTGGGTAATACAGCTACGTAGCCAATAAAACCAAGATTTAAACATGATGTTTTGTATTAAATCTATGACTACAAGTATGTTTCGTAACTTTGTTTTGCTTATTAGAAGCTTCTTCATGTATAAAATATTAAAATAAAACGACTATGTACTCGTAGATATGAAGTATGATAGGAGTTACTCTAAATGACACGATGAGAAGTATGAGTGTATTCTTTACCTTAAAGTATTCGGTATAACAATATGATACGAGACGCAACCTAACACAAGAAGACCCAAAGACAAACAAATAATTTGTGCTTTGCTCAATCATGTTAGATGGGATTCGCACCCAGGATCCGTGGCTCAGCAGACAGGTACGCTAATAACTAAGCTATGCGGTCGATTTAAAAGACTGTGTTATACAAATACTATACTGCATACGATTTCTTTTGTGATACAAATATGGATGATTTTTACGCAATTTTGCGCGAAAAGGCATCGTCATCAAGTCATTATCACGTAAAAAGCGTGTGGGAGAGCAAAAAAGTGTGCTGGAAACGATGGTCGAAGAATATACAACGACACCCTGCTTGCTCAGCTCACTGATCTAACTCTATTTCTTCTTCTTTCTGCGCAATCAACGGACCCGGTAAAGTAAGTTTTGTTCTATACTTGTGTACACTTTTTTTTTGTTTGTGTGAACAACATAGAACAAAATTTCAATAATTTAAAAAATTAAAAAATATAAATATATATAAACATTAATATTTTTTTATAAAGATTTAGATTTTTGATTAGTGCATTAATGTTATAAATTTAAATAACATATATTATAAAAAATTGTTTACTATCGGACCAGTCGATAGATAAGAGGCTAAACATAATTTATCGTGCAAGTTTAGGACCTCCCTCGTAGTTTTAAAGACACTCAAAGATTTCCAAACTAGCATAATCACAACAACATATCATGTCGTTAACGTATCTCCATGATGCTTTTCTTTGATTAATGCACGATAATCAATACAAATCATCTCTGAGAGATTATTAGATTATTCGAAGATTATCTGCAGACATTGTAGATTATCAAGGCAATACAACTGATGGTCATGATAATGGTCGTAAATAAAATATCAAAGAAATGGAGCATTTTAATACTGTCAATAAATGGTAAGAGAACTTACATAATATTTACAATTTTTGTGAGATGTGCTGTAACTAAGATGCGAAGCGTTTCTTACACAATTAAAACAAATCCTACCATTAGGATGAGGCTGATGATGTCGAGCAGTGAACTGCTAGTAGCCGATGCTGACATTGATAATGTTGGTCATGATAGAAGTTGAGAAAACGAATAGTAGTTGAGGCGCTATACTCGAAGAGGACAGTCTAAAATGCATATCTATGTAATGCACGCAGATATGCATTTTACACAAATGTAAAGGTACTTTGGTTTACTGTTAGCAGACTATACGGATATCGAATGTTTTTCCGTCAGACCTTGTCAATGAAGGCTATTGAGATGTCGAGACTAGCGACATCTTCTGGCATTTAATTAAATATATCAATCTAATAGGAACTAATCAGCTATCCCCTTTTTAAAAATTTATCGATTTTGTCCATTAATAATTCAACATACACCAAAAATGTATGGATAAGTTATGAACAAAAATGATTTTTTTAATTTTAACAGATTCGTTAATACACTCTAATTGTCAATCATTTCTCTCGAAGTATGAGCATATTCAAAGAAATATTTTTGAACTTATAAATGAATGTAGTAATTATGATCACCATGAGCATTTGTATATTTCACTGCTCGAAATTTTTATACAGAGTAAACAGAAATATAGGCTATTTGCATGAAGGAATACGAATTGCTTTATTTTAATGATCGCCGTCAGTCCGGGGTCCAAATCCAAGACAAAGTCAATAACCATGTTCGCGCTCTGATGACATCATATTTCTAACACTAAAAGAGATTCATGCACTCTTTTAGCGATCTTATCGAAAAAAAATTATCTCCCAATGAGGAAAGGAAAGGAAAAACCTTACAGGTTTCGCTGTATTTTAGCACTGTAACATATTCCGGTCAACTTCTTCCTGTGATCAGAGAGCGTTGTGGCGTGAAAGACTATATAGTGACACGAATTGAGAAAGGGATGCTGAGCTGCTTTGGACATGTGAAGAGGATAAACAAAAATAGGTTGACGAAACAAATATATGAGGTGAGTGTAAATGGTAGAGTCGGGAGAGGAAGATCTAGGCGAACATTATACAATCAAATCGTAGACGTTCTGGAAAAAGGCCAGGTCAAGAGTACTCTAAATCAATGAGCATGCATGCGAAGATTGATGAAAGTGGAAGAAGCGAAAGACGTATGCCAGGACCGTAGCAAGTGGAAAAAGATTGTCTCTGCCTACTCCGTTGGGAACAAGGCGTGAATATATACATACATACTTCTTGTAATTAACATCTGTAATACACCTACACCGCTCTAGTCGAAATTGGTCAGCAGGAAGAGGACTTCAGTTATCAACTTAGTAGCCACATGATATGTTCGGGACGAGAAGTGATAAAATAATTTGAAGCGACAACACACGTAATTTTTAAATATCTGTCAAAATATACCTGGTAACAGGTATACTTTAACAGGTGTTTAAAATTGAAATAATAACAGGTATACTACATAATGTTCCCACGATCTTGTCAATTTAAGTCGTACGACCAGGCATTGGAAAGCGATATCAAGTAAGTGTGTCTGTACTTGTGTTTATATTTTAGCACTAATATAATCAGCTAAGAATACGCCACCAATTTTCTTCATATTTCCGAATGTTGAAATAAAGTTGGTTGTCATTGTATTTATAGGACTAGCCAATCCACGAGGTAGAATTATATTGTTGATTACCATGTACGAAGCCGGTTGGACGTAGAAAGTAGTGCAGTACGTTAGAACTTCCTTCCATTTTAAATTCCATGTTACTTATACTTACATCAATATATCAGGTTACGTCACCTAGTTTTCACATTTAAATTAGTAATCATTCATACAACATTTTACGGTTATCCACACCTGCAAGAGAAAGCAGCGAGTCTGACTCTGCACTCGCCAATTAATTTGCCAAGCGTGGCTGTTACGCCATATCCTCTACAGTAAAGGATTATATCCAGCAGTGGAATACATACAGGCTGTTATGAAAGTAGAAGAGCTATATATTCTACCATTACTTTCTCTTTGGGAGCATAGTCCTCCATACTGATCTATTGCATGGTTTTTTTTTTCATGAAAAAGGGGGCCAACGAGCAAGCGAGTCACCTACTGATAAGCCTTTAAGGATATTAGGGAAGAGAGAGAGAGGTTACGGGGGTGGGGGATACGATTATCTCACCGAACGAAATCAGAATCATAACATGCCTTTACTACACGCCGGTAATCTAAGATATGGGATTCCCTCAATAACTGATGCAATCTCTTGAACGTGCAAACTTGCGTTCTCATTGTCAGAAGACTCGCATTTTAGACGCCACTGTCTAAGTAAGTATTTTCGGTACGTCAATTTTTGAGGAGATTAGGACGCTATCTGTCGGATACCATCAAATTTATTATACTTTTTCCATACGGAAAGCTATGAGGTGACAAATTTTCCAACGGCAAGTAATTCTTTACTGCTCGAATATTTATTTCATGAAAGCAACTGAAACCTAGTATTGACTAATAAGACAATAAATAAGTCCCTTCTAGCCTTATTAGTCCCGATATGACTCATATCTTGCAATACAATTTCAATTGCTTCAAAGTTATGACACGTAAAGGGTTATTGCAATAATATGACAATTAAAATAAAAAAATTCCCGGCATATTTACTTGTTACAATTTTAAAACTTTACTAATATTAGCTATTAACGATAAGATCCTGTAAGAAAATATATTTTATAATAAAACATGCCCTCAAATGATGTTTATACTCACTCGACGTGAGTCAGTGTTCATTCGGAAACTTTAAATGTCACGATTTATATTGTTGATGTTTTTCTGGACGATATCGACTGTGGCAACTGTTGTCAACAGCGCAGGATATATAAGATTTAGTGCCACAAGAGTACGTATAAACAGAAGACAATTCTTGCTCGTCCATATATTCTTTAATACGCTTATGAAATTAGCTCGGCAAAGAGTCAAACGCAGTATCAGAGACACAGGATGCATTTGAGATTTATGTGTGAAACAAATAGTCTCCGTCTGGAACCTTGAATTCGAACCCAGAATCCATAAACTAACAACCATATACGTTAACTGCTAAGTCACGCTCTGACCAATCGTAGTACTCAGTAGTAAGTACGAGGGCAGAGAAAAGACATAAATCCAATTCGATTAAAACAGAATCATGTATAACAAGAAACTAGTGCATAACTGGGAACACTATAAATAAATATTTATACATAATATTTAAGTACATTTTAGATGTATGAGATTTTTTTTTAAAAAGGCTGAACAAGAAATCTAGGTAGAATTCCTACACTTTTATCTAGAACATCTTATTTGATTCTTAATGTAACGGGATTTAAAAAGATCGATGGGTATATCTTATTGAATAAAATTACTTAAGAAGATACTGACGCTTAAATAGGTCGCCACGACGGGCAGGCACGACGCTGTGTCAGAATACCAGAGTGAAGTACTTGCATAACACTGTTGTGTTTCGAATATCGTACCGTATATCAAATAACTGGCATCCAACGATGCTTTTTTTACCTTTGATGAATGTAGATATATATGAATGACAGTATTTGTATATATTATATTTATTAATTCCTGTTATCCATGGTGGTAGGCAGAATTTACAGATTTACATTTGGCAAGAGCATTAACTAACGGGATCAGCTACCCAATTTGGCCCTCTGGGAAATAGAACTTGACAGATGGCGAATCCCGTCGTCAGTTTTGCTCGCGGAGATCGCCAAGAGGTTTTTCCTTAGTCCCCTCTTACAACACCGATGAGAAAAAGGGGAGGGCAGATTCTTACGCCGCTACCTTATAGTGACATATATTTGTACCCCTTAAAAATTACAGACATATTATGTAATTAAAGAGATTTATTTGTAGTGGTAATGAAGGCGGTCCCCTCTTTTTTAACAGCCCATAAAAAAAACCTCGATTCCTCACACTGTGGTGGGATCACAGATCAAGACACCACATACCTCTTAGACAAGTATGTCTGTTACTGGTCGCAAATATTAAGGCTTGGCATATTTGAGATGGTTTTATTTCATCTAACGGAAGCCATAAGAGTTTTCTAGCGTCTGCGACCTTAGTCTACTGTTACAACACCCACGAGATGAAATGGGGTGGCCGGGTCTTCCAAGCCGCCACAACACGAATAAGTAGATTATAGATAAATATGAGTGTTAAAATACAACTTACATTTTATCTCTTATCTACTCTTTCATTATCATCATCATCATCGTCATCATCATTACAGGCACTGCTGAACATCGGCCTACCCCAAAGATTGCTACAAAGCACGGTCCTGAGCTACCGGCGTCCATCCATTTCCCTACTAAAAATTTATTAATAAATCATTAACATACTTTTCTATACAAAACATTCAATGTTGCCTAAATTATGAGACATGTATCCAAAGTCAATAAAAAAGCGCTCATACTTACAATGCTAATACCTCTTTGAAAGTCATTCAAATCTTTTAATTCTTTATGAAAATTCTCAAGTTATTCAATGTTAGTCTCGGTATATTCAATAAATTGTAAAGTTTCCAACACTAAAACTCTAAAGTTTTCCCGATCACATTCGCACCCCACTTGTCCAACTTGTAACGACCAATGGCATTACGAAGTTTCACGCAACACGCCTCGCCCATCGCCACTGCAATACGCATGCTTACACTGTAGCCGAATCGTGGTGCACCGTCTATCTCAGTCACACTTAGGGGAATGAGTTGTGTGTGTGAAGGACAGCATATAGTTCTCCATAGAGATAACATGCAAATGTTTAATATTCAATTGCAAATTAAGAGGTGAATTAAAGTAATTATGTATTATTATGTGTTGTGGTTTACAATGGCTGCATGGAAATCGTAGAGAAATTGAATTCGTAATTTCATAAAAATGGAGACAATTTTTTCTGCAAAATTAAATATTTTTCTTCTCATGTATATTTTAAGATTTTGTTTAATAATGAAATAAATCTTTTTCAAAAATTTTACGCGGTAATGCATATTGTACGCAAATATATGTTGTATTTAAAGTTTGTGTAGAAATACGCGGCTCTAAAATAAATAATGCCTATGTATCTTTGGTAATATGAAAGATGTGCTAACAATCCACCTGGTGGTTGGTAGCTCTTGTAGCCGATGGATATCTGCAAAAGAGCTCAATCGAAGTAAGCCACAGGTGCAATGCTATATCTTTCTAACCGCAACACAATTAGTTGCACTGCTTTTTGGTTACAGAAATAGGTACGAGTGTTGCACCTACCTGGACCAGTCCTAGGCAGAGAACGAGCCTACCTCGAGCTAAATCAAACATAGGTTCTAAATATTAAAAAGACGTTTAACTTATCGTATATGATACTATTTCTAATACCACCTATCACAGTAACTGGGTAATTATTGTTTTATTATTGAGTTATTGTTTGGTTATTGAGGCTCTATATAGACTGAATTATTATACCCATGGACATCTGCAACGAACTTCAATCAAAGGCGCTGTCTCTGCATAGAAATAAACTTACCTAATCAGAAAAAGTACAATTAGCATGTTTAAAATAGGCAATAATTAATTATATCATAATTTAAAAATTACTAAATAAAACATGCAATCTCTTTGAGGTGATTAAAATAAACCAATTGGTATTAAATCTTGTCCGAAAACTTGAATCAGACAACAGATACAAACTTCATCATGATGTTCACCCTCCAGCGCAATTAAAAACTCATAAACGATTTTGGAAACAACAAATATCGTCCTTTTTACATCGAGTATGAACGAAGAAGATAGCTGCATTCACCCTTATGCCGTAAATTTTGTAAGTCAGTGAAGCCACCAGTTGAGTTATGTTTCGGAGCATGTGCGTGTGTTGTTAGGTTGGGATTATTAAGTTGTAATAAATTTTATGGCCTTTGGGACACAAAGGTGTCACTAGGGGGTTATTGTAAGGTCTTAAATATTCTGTTTTTTATATATCATGCCAAGATACCGGCAATAAGTAAATACCTATACAATTTGTAAATATATAACGACTCTCTCCGATGTCTACGAGGTATATTATAAATAATTATTATATTGATGCCTGTGTACAATACACTAAAATATTTAAAATATTTTTTGATTTTTTTCCTATAGATTTTGTGCAGTACTTGACAGATGTTGGAACCAAGTTATTGTTCTGTTAAATCTTTGTGATTTAAGTCCTTCCTCATATATCCTTCACTATATTCATCGCTTCATTTAAACATCTGATTTTTACGAATATAAATTTAATCGATAATATCATGATAGGACATTGAATATTTCAAATAGTTTTTAGAACCATCAAGACCAATTACATAATTTACATTACGATATTTTCCTTTGAATATTAAAAAAAATATTACATGATTTTACACAGCATTTTGTAAATGTCTATCCTTGTGCAGTGAATTCTGGCAGCTTGTATTCTATTCTATAATTCAATGTGTATAATTTAAAATGTGAAAATTTTCTTATTTTAGATGTGTAACATACCAAATAATATCTCACAATCTGAAGAACTACAAAGAATATTTACAAATCGACTCCAATACATGAAAAACAAAGAGTCACATAAAGTATTAATTCTGTTTTAATTACAAAACTCTCGGATTTCTACGAAATTTAAATAGGTTAGCAAAACGTACAGTTTTTTTTTACGAATTAAATAAATTAACATGTTTTTCGTGCATAAAGTCGTTAATTGAACATGTTTACGATTTTTCTTAATAATTCATCAGACCAATGCGTATCGTATAATTAGCACTCCATTACAATTAAAACCGCGTGAAATAAATGTCCGTTATTAAAGCACATGAGAACGTTATTCACGGTGTCAAACTATTAGTCAACTAATAATATTAGCATTAATTAATTACTACATACTATAAGTTGAATTAAAAGGTAAAGTAACAGACGATAAAGTAATGCAGCCGGGTGATCCGTGGAGACATGTTACCGAATCTTTGAATTACGTTAATATGTATATATTTTATTCGACCTTCGGTTCGATGATGTTTTCCTTCACCGTCAAACTAATGGTAATTCTGTCTAAAATTGTTGTGAAATTACTAATTTAAATAATATTGAAAGAGTTTAATGTGCAATAATAGCCTTTATAATTTATAACTTTAGATCACTTTTTTTACCATATACATAATTCATTTTGCACATAACCGTGAATCAGTTAGATACTACTGACTACAACCTATTAATTGGTCGGCTTGACCGACGAAGAATCATACCGTGCTCTCTTTTTTTTAAAAATAGTACCATTATACAGCTGTACTCATACTTTGTGTGGTGAAATTTTGAGACTAAAGACCCAGTTACAAGCAATTAGATACTTTCATTGAGAGATAAGACAGGATTGTAGGTAAAAGCAAATAGTAAAGCTGCCGTTTGTATATACCTATGACTAAGCTTCGCGTAGTCCTAGAAATAATATTATTGTTATTATTTCTCAAATGTGCTGGTTTCCTCGAGATGCTTCAGACAGAGAAGTGTCGAGCACGTGATGAATTCATCTCTAAAAAATGTTATTAACAATATCTATGGTGCCGGTACCGGTGATCGGACCCAGGCCATTCGTATAATACGACATTAAAGGCAGCACGCTGACCACTAGGCATACGTAGCCTATACGTACTATACATAATCTACATAAGATATATGCGTATATCGGACACAGTCACCACTTAGGTATTGTAAGGACGACTGCGTGCTCATTTATTTTCCTTCCAAATATAAAAAAAAATTAAGTAACATTCCATGTTATTCGATAAATACGATAACAAATGGTTTAATTATTCAATATGTAAGCATCGGAGTGATTTAAATTGAATACAGAAGATCAGAACTCTGACTAGATTTGGAAGCATGAATAATTAAACAATTTTAATAATTAAATTAAAATGAGTTACTTTACGAAATGAATAAATAAGAGCGTGGGAATAATAGTACAGTTCTAAATTAATTGTTTTAATTATTTCGAACCGTATAATTTTGAATGTATGGTGGTGGTATAGAAAATCTGAATACATCCCGTGAGTGTCGAACAAGTCACATTAAGAAAAACACAGAAAATTTTTCTGTGTTCGGGGTCTGCGTTAGCAATTTGAAAATGCTAGACCTAAATTATCTAACTCGATGAGGGACAACAATGTCCGATTGTGGCAAATGGATTAAAAGGGTCATGTACAATAGAGCACAAATTATAGTCTGTTAAAGAAAAGAAGAACAATTTCGAGAGAGTTCGATTTAAAGAGGGTACTTTCGTATTATTGAATTGAGACGACAACAAATCGAACGTGAAATGTAACTAACATGATAAAAGGATTGTGGGTCAAAAGTGAAATGAAGTGTTTTTTAATTTCAGGTTTTCATTTTTCTTTATTAGCCGATAAAGTTCACTTCGGGGCACTATTGCCCATAAGCTTTCCATGAAATCCTATTTAACAACACTGATGCTATGCATGCAAGATTTACAGATTTACCACGCTGAGCAGTCGAGTTGGTGAGCGCAACTACGATGCCCTCGCACAAGAGATTCTCCACCCAAATCACTAGTTCATAGAATTAGGGTTCGGCATGTTCGGATGGATTTTTCGACATTGGTCGGTCACTAGAGCTTCGTTCTAGTTATTATTACGTCCATTAACAGGCATTGGAGGACAACATGGTATATTCTCTCTTACGTCTTCTAAAATAATCATTAACTATTTAGAGGCAATATCAATAAAAGTATAAACACTATACTGTCCATTTCACTCTTGCAGTTATTTCTTTGATGAGTTTTCGCCTTTTTCATCGTCGTCGCCCTATCTAAGTAACTCGGCATTCTCAAAAACTGTCGTGCTTCATACAGAACATATACGTGAGTACAACCCACATGCACGATGTTGGTGTGCGAGTGTACTCATGCATTTAGTTATGTTGCTTTACATTGTCAATTTTAAGTATTTTAGGTTAGGTCAATTTTGTAAATTTTCCACTATCGGCCTGTTTTGAAAGCCTAGTCTGACAGCAAGCATGGAACATCGCGAAATGAGATTGACATTTATAGAAATAATAGAGTTGGCATGTTTCCCTAACACAGGGATTTTCATATTTCAGAGTATCTCAATGAAAAATGATGGTATTTTGAACGTGTTAGAGCCATGCGGCGGCTGTTGTTGCTCCTCGAATGGGCCAACTAGAACGGGGTAGAGCAACGGCCTCGCAGAATACCGGCGAAGTAGAGGCATCTTGTTCTTCCCCCTTTCGTTCGGTAAGTGAGGTACCGGAGGCCCACTCCCCCTCCCCCAACCCTTTCCATATTCCTCCCCTCCTCATTCTTTCTATCTCCCAAATATTCTAAGGCTGGCAACGCACCTGCAAATCTTCTGGTATAAATAGATGACGGGCAGCAGCGTCTACGGTGCGATGTCTGCCAATCCGCTTGCCGAGCATGTCGATTATAGCAAATCCTCCTTATGGGAGAGGCCTACATCCTGCGGTGGTTTATTTATTTATAAGCCGGTAAGAGAGTAGATGTCACAAGAAAGGGAACAAAGATAACAAAAGTGTACCAAGGAATAAAAACAGCGATGAAATTAACGGTGTGACCATTCTGTTAGTTCTTAACTGTGACGTCCTCCTAACCAGCATAGTTCCGCCTTCATGGTCTGAATCTAGACATTGGTATTTTATATTCCACACAATGCAACCGTTTAAAATTACACTACGGTGTATAAAAATAGACACTAGTGCCAGTTATTTATTATGGATAGCGGTCGGCAATTTTTACTCCTCACAAAGATGTCATGTCGCGTCACGACTGATGCATGGCGAGTGTCCGCTTCTTTAGACTTATACTAAGTACCGCGTATGAGGAATCATTTTAATACTACTTTTGACTTATGGGTACGATGTTTTTTGTGCAATTGTTGTGATGTAAATGAGTCCTGTATCTCAAAGGAAGTATTTTTTGATTGCAATCTAGATATAGGCTATCCTGTAACTCCTTTCAAATATGGAGTTATTAAAGCTATGTACTATGTGTACCGATAATTGTTGAATCTAGATCAACTGATATATTTTATGATAATGAGATAGTATTTTTATCTATTATCTGTATTGAGACTTTAATAACTATCTATACTATCTATACTATACTCTCACTAATCGTGTTAGTAAATTTACTGCAGCGTTTATTTATAAAGTGACTAACAATACCTACCATAGCTCAACATCCAATCTATTCGCCCCTGTTCCATATCGGTAAGAAAGGGTTTTAAAATGTATTCAAACTGAAAGAAATCAATGCTGTTGTAATGAACTGAAACATAATAAAAAATAGCCATAATTGTATATTGGCGTAAAACAAGTCCACTAAACAGGGACCAAAGACCGTTTACCATCAATAATCATCAATCGGTCCATTGAAATCGGATACGTGGTGTTGCGACGGTGTACCCTAATTACGCTAATCGCGTCGAGCGGGCGCGGGAGCGTAAGCGGTAGCGGGCGCGCACACGTGGTACGGCGGGCCAGGTGCGCCCCGCCCCGCGCCCGCCCCGCCCGCTCCGCTCGACGACTACCCAACCGCTCACCTAGTCAGACGCGCGCTGCACTCGATGCCCGAACGCCGGGAAAACACGAGCCGTTTTCCGCCGCGACAACACCGAACTTTCGGACGGCTATCCGAGCGCATCTGATTCGGACGTTCGAATTTAGGAACGTAAATTGACTCGATAAAATTTTCGAAGTTTTAATTTTTAATTTTATGACCTGTGAAAAGTGTAAGATATTTTAAACATTTGTGGGATGTTTGTGTATATGACATTTATGATTGTGTTTTATCTAAAAGTTCGTTCCCAGTGTCCGAATTGAAAGTTGCAGAAGTGAGTATATTAATCTTGAATTACTTATTTTGTAAAGAAAATAATGTGCAATTGATTCACTTTGTGTAACGGAGGCGAGAAGTCATAAAATCAAAGCGTAGCGCAGTAAATCTTTCCGGACTTTGTGGATTTAAACTGTCCACTTGATGCGGCGCAGTTTATAATAACTCAGAGGCTCTTGGCATTATTGGCTAATAAAATAAATGTTAATTGCGACAGGAATAAACTTTCATCACACATATATTAAATTTATGTTGATACTAAATATGTGTAATAAGCAATGATAATGTTCAATTTGTTCACTTTTCTTGTAAAGGTAAAAAGTATTTAAAAACGATCCCTATGTAGGTTTTTAACTATGAAACTGTTTTAACTATTGTTTAAATAAATTGAGGTAACATAACGATACCAAAAAAACTGAAGCATTAAAAAATAATCTAAAATAAAAAGAATAATTAACCGAAGAAATAAAATCACCATCTATAACGTTGTTCTCTCATCAAAGAATGTCGGATTCAAATCCGTTACAAGATGGTAGAAAATAAAGAAAAACAACAAAAAGCAATGAAATCGTTCGGCCCATTTAATTTGGACCGGACGGGAGTGACAAAAATTTCAAACTGAAATAAACCCAACACATGTCGTCTCGATGTCATTCGTTGTAGCTGAGTACAGAGGGATAACAGTAGGATAAAACGTATAATGACTGGATTATTTCTTCATGAGAAAACTTATTAAAAAGCGATTTTTAAAATCATTAAAGGTACGTATCGTCGAAATATAGATAATAGGATCCTATTGAACACTTTCTAGCTTCAAAGAAGTGTTTTCAATTAGGTATTGTTTTATTGGTAACTAACTGTTATCTGTGACTATATTTCTATTATAAAATATATCCATTATAAAATGTAACCAGAAGCCCATGTATTTAAATAAAGTTTTACGTTCATTTTAAATATCATGTTCTTTACATCTTCTTCTTTACAAAAATGACTCCCATATAAACTTCCATCTCCTATTTTATCCCTTAAGGGGTGGAATTTTCAAAAGTCATTAATTAGTGGGTACTTACGTTATAAAATAACCTATTTAGGTACTATCCAAATATTTCGTTTCTATCTTTAGTAATTTAGGCTCTAAGTTGATAAATCACTCAGATAAAGGTATAATTATAAGTAAATATAGAATGCCAATGATTAATAAATTGAATATGAATATACAAGTAGGTGTAGACATAATTAACAAAGACAAGACCTGTGATATATGAAAAAAAAACCGTTTTACTTAGAGCCGGTACTAGGAAGTAAAATTTGAATTCCGGATGAGACCATTTTGGATTAAGATATAAAAAATACAACAGGGACCTATTACGAGAACTCCACCAACCCGCGTTGGAGCAATGTAGCCACTCTTTCTCTACCTCAAAGCTACTCTCCCACTCCAAAACCATCTTATAATGTCCAGCACTGGGAAGTTAATTATTTATTACATTCTTCAATCGTAGTCCTAATTTTGACATTGTATTTTTATATTAAAACAACTTAACAATATCTGTAATTGTAATGACTATTATTATATCATATACCTAGTAGTACTTGCCTCCTTTATATGTCACTGTAGAGCTTGATAATATTACAATAAAGTTTTGTGCAGTGTCAAAATATACATATTTGTTAATCAAAATTGTAATTCAATAAATTTATTGCATGCATTAAATTTTTAAATATAACTTAATAAATAAATTACAGTTCAACAAGTTCTGAAAACAAATAAGCACAATGTAAACCATTAGTTTTAATTTTAACTAAGGACTCGAGTTATTGCGATTATTTTATCTCTTGGTTTAAAATAAATGTGTAAAAGTATTTAATTTTGTGCCATACGGCTAGTTGCTCAATTTCGAAAACAATACAAACGTAATACTCGTATGACTCTGCAAGACAAGTAAAATTAACAGAATAGTATTACATTGGTTGCCAGTAGGCAATTAAAAAATATTTCGACAATTAAATATTGGATAAATGTTGTTATTATGTATTTATTTATACCAAATTAGGTGGACATAATATTAGGCTTAGTGAGAGCGTGTACAGTTTGTCCGGCTAATGACCTGGACCTCGTAACATGCAACCCTCGTGTTTTAAGAAATCGTCAACTCTTTGATTAAATTTTATTCATGTAATTACCATTTACAATACTGTAAAGTTTTAGGAAATTGTTTGCACTGAAATAATACCCTAACTTTAAAAAAAGAAAAACACCTAAATATTATCCGTCGCAAAAGTGTAAATATTTCGCACGTTTTGCTCGAAATTTCACACATTTGTCATCAAAGTAGAGTACGCGACGAATAAATCGAATGCACAATGACTGCTAATTTGCGCTTAAAGATGTATGCATCGAGAGCAGTCCATAAATCGGTCGCAGTCACATTCGGCCTACCGCTTACACCCATAAACCTCCGTGGACACTTTTATAGCCCTACCACGTGGCGGAGATGTGATTTTTTCCGCACTTGACTTGACATGTGTGTGTCGTTAGACATGAAAGTCACTATATTAATTTATTGTTTCGTAATAGACCCCCATGTCTTTGTAAGTGGTAGTATTTTGCATACTACTTGTCTATTTCGTTAGTTATAATAAACTCTCATTGAATATTAGTAAAATATTAATAATTTGGATAAATTAGCGTTTTCTTATTTAGACTCAACGCTTAACATACCCTGTAATACACCCCGTGTTACTTAGGTACTTTAATTATTTGCTAAATATATGTAACTAAATGTAAATGGCTTCCCGAATTTTTCCCCGTTATTTAGGAAAATCTACCGGCCCTTGCTTCCCGTAATTATCGAAAGAGTATTTCACTCTTTCTTTTGAAGAAAAAAGCCTTTGAAATCTTATAGCTTCAGACAGATGGTACATTTAGCACTTCCAAATATACGTGGCAAAAAATTCACAGGGCGCTGACTAGAAGCAATGTCTAAGGTGCATTGTATCAGGTGCGATTGCCCACCCGCTTGCCAAGCCTTAAGATAATGGCATACTACCATACATACCCAATGGTCTATGTCACAGTGGACTTTTAATAAGTTGATGAACATAGAAAGGTATAAACTAATTTCTATAAATAATTTGTAATTATATGATATACTGCCCTATAGTCTATGGGTTGCGGCTTCGAATCCCGTTAGGGGTAAATTTTATGATTAATATAAACCTGATTCTTATCTATGCAGGTATAATATGAATATAATTTTTATCACTATCCAATTGCCAACCTATAGGGATTAGGCTTTGGACTGGATGAGGTGTGTGATAGTTTGAGATATTAAATTAAATTTATATAATTTAATTCACCGGCAATTATTATAACATAAAATTCAGATTGCCATAAATATTATTGGATAACTAATATGTCAAATTCATTATTGCATATTTCGACGCTCCGGTTAACTGTAGTAGATTAGGGACATGAAGATATACTAACCATATCATTTAAAAACATGATCATTGAAACAATAGCTACATTATGATCGCGTGTTTGTTTTTCACACTCCGTGCACCTTTAAATTAAAATAGCAATCAAGCGCTAATTATAGCGTGTTAATTAACAGGGAACAGCATATGAGACCGCATACATGTAATTCCAATATGGGCTATAGTATTCTAGCGTGTCTTTCATTTCAAATAAATAATTTGTTTCATCGAAACCGATACTACAAAACTAACGATGTAACACGCGTCAGTTTAATACACATTTCTAATAAATGATAATATTCTTCGTCTCTAACAGGACATCACGCTTGACCAACTAATGTGTCTTATTTTATTACAGGTCCATCAATCAAGCTCTACTCCAAGAGGACAATTGTTACGGATCGCAAACATCTGCAGCACTTAATATGTCCATCTAGACTATTCAGTACTCGTTTAAAGAATGACAACCTTCGAGTGAACTTGAGAAAATAGGTGAAAACAATCTGTTATCGATGAACGACCTAAATTACAACGCAGGAATGAGTTCCTACCAATTTGTCAACTCGCTCGCGTCCTGTTACGGGAATCAGGCGCCAGGACGCACCGGAACGCCTGTGGAACAAGGCGGTCACCCCGGTTTGCCTACTCCAGGAGCTGACTACTATAACCCAAATGCAGCAGCCTCGGCCTACCCAAATACTTGTTATTCGCCTCCTCAAGTTGGCCACCATTACCCACAGCATCCATACGCAACGCCTGCAACCGGTGCTCACATGCAACCACAAACGATGATAGATTACACACAGCTACATCCTCAAAGACTCGGAAGCACTCCGAGCCATATGCACCAACATTCGAACCCAAGTCCTGGTGCGCTGTCACCTAATTTGATGTCGACGCCACCTACCCAAGCAGCTAATGCTAGTTGTAAATTTGCCGATTCTACATCGACAACTGGAGTGGCATCTCCGCAAGATCTTTCTACATCTTCGGGCCCCGGCAGAACGTCGCCTGGATTCGGCAACGTTGGTCAGAACACTGGTGCAACAGCGAGTAATAAACTCGGCCTCACGACGCCTATCGCATCTCCGGTAGAGCATAAAGCCAGTGTGAACCAGAACATTTCCAGTCCGGCGTCAAGCACATCAAGCAATGAAAGCAATGAAGCGAATAACTCCAGCTCAAATAACACGAAGAATTCGAAAACTGCGACTAACACTCAAGCGAATCCTCCGCAAATTTACCCATGGATGAAACGAGTGCATCTTGGACAAAGTAAGTAACTTTATCTTCTTTGCAGTCTTATCGTGTGCATGCCAAACTAGTAACTGTATTGCCTGATCATACTTATAGACCGCGAGAACAATGAATCGTATAAAAAGCTCGCTCACACTTTTTTGCCTCAGCGTGAAATCATTAATAGCGCGGCTTCCTCGTTGAAGCCGGGACCTACGCCACGCCTACGTTAAAATCAACATTTTGTTCAATTACTTAACAATTCATCAATCCGATGCCAAGGTGGAGACAAAATAAATTATATATCTATTTATTAAACATTAGGATGCATTACTGTCTGATCAATATGGATGCCTGATGGATGATGTTCATAATAAGGCATAATGGCTTTGTTGGCGGGCGCTTATAACTTAACATCCGAAGACTTTTTTCTTTTCAACTCCTAATGACGAGGAAAGTGCGCCGTCATCGTGACGTATGATTTGACGGATTCTAAACTTCTGGTGTTAACCGTGAGTCTATTTTTTTAAAGACTTAAATCGTTTTTAATTTGAATTCCGGAAGTTTTTATTACATACAGTTCCATTTAGAGAATAATTCAAATAAACATATCCATACAACATACTGCAAACAAGTATAATAAAGGAAAATAATTAATGAATTAAAAGCATGTTGTTGATGCCATTAATTCGATGTTACAAAGTATTACAAAAATACGGGTTTCTACGTATGAGTACTATTAGTAAGGCTTTGTGTTTTTGTAGTAGGTCATACACTCCTCTGCCTACGAGCCATTTATGTAAGTCACTGATGCTTTCCTGTTTTAAATGTATCAGAGCCAGTATAATTACGGGCTGAGAGGTATTTCATTTTAATCCTCCGGGCTGATAACGCATATGTTACCTTCTTCTATTGAAGTTGTTTGCAGAAATCCATGGGCTGCAGAAGTAATTTACCATCATTGGTGGATTGTTAGTTCGTTTGTTACACTAGTCCTATAAAAGATGTGTATTTGTAAATTTGTTACTAAAATAATAAGAAACTAGTTTTGAATAACCAAAATAAAAACACGCAGTACATAATGTTCTTTGCGAAAGCGATTTTTCTAGCTTAATCCTATCATACGAACCATGTTAAGCGTGGTGTGCAATCAAGAGTGTCAAAGCAATTAAAAATACAGTCAAATAATAATAAAGAACATAACACGAGACGTACAAACGCAATACGGCTGTCACGTTGTAGATGTCCTGAGATAAAGACAGGCGCAGCTGTTGCTCTCCGCTGTTCCGGGAATCTCGATGACTGTATTGTTTTCACGAACGTTCAAATACATTTTGACCTTGTCAAGGTTTTTAAAATTCATTAAGCGCACTTTTATTTAGATTTTTTTTTATATCCTAAGGATTTAATATAAAAATCTGAAGAATGTCAGTATTGACACTATTAATATAGTTATTAAAGAACTGCTATTAATTTTTTATTATTCTGCCGTTACCTTATTGCTTGGTTTTTAAATTATGTTACATTCCTCTAACATTAACCATTAAATCAAATCAATGAAGAATTAATAAAATCCGAACAAAGCGAGCACGGATTGTTCATACCTTAGTACAGTAAAGGTATTAATGACCTGGCTTTAGTAGTTTAGTTTAGTTGAGTAGCTGAGAAACTTGACCTTTAACTTCAACTGATTCCAATATTTGAATAATACAATTACTATGTGACTGATAGTGAACCACTAGGCGGTAGACTCCTTCTCTGCTTAGGAGTCATCTGAGTAGGTCCCACTCACGGATTGAAAGGTATAAAGAGCGAGTGTTATTACGGGCTGTTAGGCATTCCACTTTTATCCTCAGGAGCGACAACGCATCTAACTTTCTTCGGTTGAAGTTGTTTGCAGGTCTCAAAGGGCTGCAGTAGCCTTACCATCAGTTGAAATGTTAGCGCATCCCAATAAAAAAGCGTATGTTTGACATGGCATCAGAACTTTCTTTCACTGAGGCATTATTAAGAAAATCATAAATTTTTAGGTCTTTCTCAACCTTTTCATAGCAAATTCTAGATGACGTGCTAGAGATTATGTTATCTACTAATTCAAACATTCTTCATTCATCTCTTGTAGTTTTTGGCGTAAGATTATGATGAAAAAAATTATCTGAACTTCGTTTCTACGATACTGGAATTGTTTTAGAATAAGTCATGTTAAAAGTTTACAAATTTAATAATAATCTATTAAAATTGATATAAATATATATATTCATGATTATTACGAAAATGAATTTTTGTCGATCCCATTGCTTTAATGTAATTATCAAGCTAAACATTTTCAGATAAGTTGTTACAAAAACATTATAGACTTGAAGTTTGAATTAAAAATAGTTTTTAATTAAAGTAACAATAATTTTAACAGTAAAAAGCACTTACGTGATAAGATCGTATGCGCTTCAAATAGAAGAAAATAACGTATTTAGTCGACGAAGATAACACGCTCGTTTAATTACTTGCAAATCGTTCATTTATTTTGCTTCGGTTACTTAACGTAAGTTTTGAGTTAGTACATTTCTTTTTAGTAGTATTTTATAACTTCGTGTAAAACTGACCTTATGCTCAAACTTAAATTAAAACCTGCATTAATCATTTACTTTAATAACATTTTTTAAAAAGAATAATGGATAATATATGCGAGCATTGGAATAAAACTAATGAAAACACACTATAACATTTGCATTAAATTGTCACGAAATTTAAAATATTAGTTCAGTTTTTGAAGATTATCTATTGTAATAATAATTTTTTAATGTTTTAATCTATGATTTTATACAATTCTTTTTATTTTACACCGTAAGATTATAGGTTTTACGTATTTTTATTTAAGAATTTTTCGTTTACTGAACCAAATATGATTTTTAAAATATTTTCCGATATCTTTTTGTCCGTTCAAAATTCTACAAATTAAAAACTACACAAATTTTGCTTCGTTATAAAACGTATGCTTTGCTGGTTGATGTTATCGTTTTGTTCATTCATCATCTAAGAATTGGCTTGCAATTAATCAAAAGTAATTTCATTAAATTTTTTCATTCGCAATTATTTGTAGAGTCATTTAGCAAATAAAGAAATACTTAAGAACTTTAACTATAATTATATCTTTTACTTTTGTTCACATGTTTCATGTATTATACGTTGGACAAACCGTACATAATTCGTTTTTGTGTATGGATGAATGCCGTCGAATGTCGGATACGGGAAAATAAGTAAAAAGGACACTGAATAAAGTGCTTAAAAGAATAAGTTAGATTATACTTTAATAATATTTTTGACAGGCTTACCTATCTACTTCATCATCCTTACTTAGCCCACTGCTGAGAATAGGTTTTCTTTTGAAATCGCCAACATAATTTCATTTAATGATTCCATATTATATTGAGTAAGCAACACGGTTGGGAGGCGGGCTTGTGAGTTGTGAGTGCAGTGCCGGTACTCTCACGGAACTTATACTACTAAAACAGATATATTAATTTAGGTTCGATTAATTCAGACGAAGTTTACAATATGATTACGTCATCATAGCCTTGAATATTTGCCAGCAAGGTGCACCACGCACTGAAGAGGTTACCATTAAAGTTTCTGTGTGGTAGCGACATATTCTTATATCCTTGTAATTTCTGTATGTAAATATACTTATCCCTCTGACCGGAGCATTAATTGCTTCCAGACCAGTTGTAAGAAAATATTGCATAACTCACACTAGCATTATTACTCACAGTCAGTCTAGAACACCGATCACCTGGAATATAATCACAACATTTGGAAAACATAGTTAGGTATTAATATAATAAAAGTAAATTTTTGAAAACTGTCCAGTAGATTTCTCACTCTATATTTTCTTTAGTACATATAAGGAAAACAGTTAAGTAAGACCTCTCTCACAAATATGGCGAAGTATGCTAATAAAGTTAAAACGAGGCCGTAGGTCGATTCTTTCATGCTTGGCAGCCATTACTCATGAGGTGGTGGAAGTGGAAGCGACCTAGAGGTATGCGATATGCGTGTCGATGTTACTGAAAATAATAATACAGGTGTCAATATCAATAGACAACATTTAGCAAATATGGGATAAACTTGTAAATAACATTGCATATATTTTGTTATTTAATAAAAACAAAAAAAAAATCGAACTTGGTTTCATTACTGGTTCCTATTAATAGTGCATTTAATTACTCTAAACTAATATAAAAGTATCCGTTCCAAATAGTACATCCAAAGTAAATCAGCAATAACATAATTTTAAGTATTGTCGATTAGTAAGTGAAACTGAAAATTTGGCTGTATGTTATTGCTAACACTATCTTATATATTGTATATACTTTTTTTCTTATATATGTATAGTAACCTAAAAAGTATTTTTGGTAACAAACTGTAGTAAAAGTTAATTAAAAATTTGGAAAAGTTTTGATAAATCTACAAAAAATACAAAAATGTATGGAACATAATCCACATAAATATGAATGATTTTGTAGTTTTTATCTTTATCTCTGTCTCAGGCCGAAGAAAGAATGCTTTTAAATAATATTTGGTTCGATCAAAGAAATTGTCGTGTCATAGTAATTGAATTTCTATTGTTTTAACACATCAAGAAATAATCTTAAAAAAATGGAGTGATACTGGTGGCACAGGACCGTGCTTCGTCGAAATCTTTGGGGAGTGCCTATGTTTAGCAATTAATGTTTTTTTTTTAGCAATTAGCAAAATAGATCAACGAAAGATGCGTTGATCTTTCTGTTTTAATACTTTTAAATATGGATACATAAAAACCTATTCCACAAGTAAAAGAAAGCAACCTCGTTTTTTTTCGATTACCGTTTAATTTAAACTTAGAAATTGCTGAGATTAACGGTAGACAATATTTTTGCAACTCGTTTCCTGATAGTAACGTGATTGACCCAGGTTCTCTGCACTAATGTCATAACCTATCCAATAGATATAATTAATGGCTTCTAAAAGCAACAGAAAGACGGCGTTTCATCCGATTAAAAAAAAATCAACTGACACCAAAACCCACTATCCATACTTTGCGAAAGTAACTCTGTCTAAATATAAAAATAACCGCTGGTCTGATTTTAATTAAGTTTTATTTGAAAATACTTTGGAACTCTGAGAAAGAATATGCTTTTCCATTCTGGGAAAATGGCGACAAAATTTTACGGATGTATTTGCGTGCGGTCCGGCAGACGCTGTTCTGCCATTTCCAGCAGATGGTGCAATGAGTATATTTGAATGGTACAGAAGTTGATGTGCTGCTACGCCATGTAGTGGCAAGTTATTACAAAGTGGATAGCGCGAAAATTCTCCATGGACAAACGTACCTAGGCAATGTATATTAATTTTCATGGCGATCGGTTGAATGGTATAGAAGTTGAGGTGCTACAGTGCCATCTAGTTGAGAGTTACAACAAAGTAGATAGGAGATTAGAACCTTCTCTATGAAAAAAACATTGATATGTGCCAACTTTCATGATGATCGGTCAAACGGTGTTAGAGTTTAGCAATGTAATATATACCAAAATCCATTTTTATAAATGTCGAATAGTACACACATTACTGTTACCTATAAGGGTAAGCTAAGTTACGGATTTCCATTCGCCACTTGATTTATGTATGTATGATATAAACCAGTTTTCGCCTATCCGGGAGAATGAACGTGCCGGGTGAACTTTTCATCGGGGAACCGCCCTCGTGGATTGCTATAAGATAGTCAAGGCTTGTTTAGTTGCCTTTTACAACATCCACGGAAGGAAAGGGGGTTACGCCACTAACATAGCCCTATATACTATAAGATATTAAAATAACTTCTTCATTGCAGCACTGCGGTCTTGAACATTCTATTTTTAGGTCACATAACTTATCGTTACACGGATACGATTTTCGCTAAAAGCTTAGCACCGCAACCAACAGGATTTTCCCCCTGATTCAAATTACATGTAAAACTTACCTGTTCGGAGATATACTCCGGCGGCGATTAGTAAATAAATAACAAATTAAATTCCAGTAAAGATTAGCGGCGAAGTCGTTCGTACATACATAAATCAAGTGGTTCAGTCGCGCCGTACGCCGTAAATTATGACTCAAATAATATTATGGTAAGGCATGCTTCGTGCTGTATGTTATGTATGTATTATGTATTAGCATGTTTTAAGTTTAAGTTCGGGATAGTGAAATCTTTGAGTGTACTTTAGTGAACGCCTTATATGGTTTATATATGCTTAAAATTTTTATTTCCCATGTAAGATACAAGATTAAGAAAAAAATTAAGAATATTTCGTACATTTTAAAATAAACGGCTAATAGAAATTTGGGAGTCATGAAAGCATTCTACTTAAACACATATATTATGTAAAGGTTTAATAAAAAAATAAATTGATAAATCTTTTTTGCGAGTTGATCACGGTAAGACTAAGAAAACTGGAGACGGTGAGAGCATTAATTGATACTTCATATATAATAATGAACGCTGACAGAAGCTTTCGTGATAGTTGGAGTGAATTACCTAATTGATTCTTCGCATGGATTAGGGGGTAATAAGTTGCTTATTACAGTTCCATCGCCGTACAGGTCTCTTGCGCGAGCTATTTTACATTATAAATGATAATTGGAGTGAGCAACACGCTCTGTATTGCATATAGCGGTAACTGCTTGCATCATGATAAAAAGAATAAAAACAATTGCCTTCGTTATTATAAATTATGGTACTCCATAACTTATAATTATAATATCAGCACCATTTGATGTCGAAGTGAGAGTCAACCACCCTATCTAATAATTTATGTGTTGCACAAATATTGACTCCAGCTGGAAATCAAACCCAGAACGCAACAGCTAGACCACTCGATCGTCTTAAAAGTAAAAAATCATAATATTTTCATGGCATGAGATCTGGCGCCTGTATTTCATTAATGAAATCTATTTTTATTGATGTGTAATCATTTTAAATTTGCAAGATCTGACCACATTTCGAGAATGTTGCAGAATATTTTTATACGTGGGGAAATACCTAAGGTATACACCTGCCCACGCAGGGACAATGGCATGTTATTTTGCGCTTGTACCCACCAAAATCCCACGGTCTTCCGCCTTTGCCGCATGTCGGCAGGGCCACGGGGACGCTCTAGCACACATCTGTGACCCCACCAGTGCCGTCCTAAGCAGCCCCACCACACGAGAGGACACTTTCTCTTCGGCACTTCTTGCACCTTCCTGGGCTCCTGGAATCCCGAAACATGGACACGCCTTCCTATATGGCCTTCGAGCCTACATGGGTAACCCTAAGCCCGCCACCCGGAAGTCATGGGGATCAGAAAGGCGTGCGCTCGGAAGTACCAACTCTCCTAGCACCCCACGGCAGTTCTGGTGAATGACTCCACCGCATTTCAAATTCGAATCTTATTAGCATCATAAAATTTATTGACAAATGACAAATTTTCTGTGAGATTGTGACTATACCCGGTTCGATCCAATCCATTCGTACCTCATTTATAATGGTTCTACACTACACCGGTTCTACACTAGTAAAAACACAAAATGAGTATTAATTGCCCACCTCACATCTGTAACCTGAGTTGCAGATACCAATATTAAAAGCATAATTTATATAAGTAAGAAATTCGATCGACGCAAAGATAAAGTTCGAGATCGCTCGAATCACAGGAATTCTAGAACTCAGACCCCGCCTGGTGTGGGGCGACTCATGCCGAGACAAATACATATTCATAAAAGGGTTCACAAATAAATTCCCAAAGCTTGACTGGTTAAAAAGTAAGTAAATAAAAGGCGGTAAGGGGATTATTGAGGCCGCGCAAGGCGTGGTTAGTCGGGTCCCGAAGCAATGCGATAGCGACGATGATATTGCAGAATTCGATAGCGAAACTGGCTCCGATGTTCTCTCTATCCGCATCTAGTCTGTGACTTAGTTGTCTCTTTAAATTTGAGGATACCTATATTTATATACATTTTTTTCGACTCAAATGCAAAAGTTATTTTAAGATTTGTAAAATTTTGTTAAAAATAAATTTTAATAATAATGTTAACGGCAAATTAAAAAAATTAAGTACGTTTGCTGACCTAAACCAAAATCATTTCCCGAAAACGACTTAACCATTCCTATGGCTACTTGGGTATAAAGGTCAGTATAAATAAAATGTACAGTCGACATCAAGATTCCTGTAAGCCCTTCTTTACTCCCTAAGGACGCTCCTCCTTCAATTATTGATGAAAACTTTTAGCCTTCTGAAATATAGCGAAGGATTCCACTATTTTTTATGGCTTACGTTTAAAAGACTACACGCCAGTTCATTTCTTTAAATATTCAACGTGCAGTTTATATCTTATATTAAATGTTACATTAAAACTAGTTATTTCTAAAGCTTATACAAATAAATGAGTAGAAACAGGTGTTTTAAATTGACTAATTTCTTTCGATTGCGATATATCACTTCGAAGTGAATGCAAGTTAACGAATACTATGTTAAATTTATTCGTTTTAATTAATGTCTCATATTCACGACGGTCTATTTTTCACAAACATGTAGGGAGAAATAACAAAATAACCACACAATAAAATATGTATAGGCACTTATTATAGCTGGCGTTGTCAATAATGTAATATCAACAAATAATACTGACTGATCTTAAACTCCTAGAAGGCGCGAGCAAAAGCCGGTATGCAATTTTCATGACGGGTTTGCCTATAACTACTACACTGACTGTCTAGTTGGTACTGGCCTTAGCTCTATTGATGCTACTCTTCATGATGTGTAGTATTTATGTGTTTTATTTCAACCACGGATTTTCCGTAATCAAGTGATACGTAAGACAGAGCCTTGATACGAAGGGTTTTTTTTTATTAGAAACGTCTTACGCCGTCGATAGTGAGTGATTACCGTCGCCCATGTACATAAGCAACACCAGAGGTGCTGCAGGTACCTTCACGGCCTTTAAGGGTATTTGGAAGATGGGAGGGAGGATGATAAGGGGGATGGGGAAGTGGGAGTGGGCTTCCGGTTACCTCACTCACCGAACGAAACGCAGAGACACAAGATGGCTCTACTCCACGCCGGTGTACTGCGAGGTCGTGATACCGACCCGGTCGAACCGGCCCATTCGAGCAGCAGCTAAAGCGGCCGCTTGGCTCTACCACGTTTAAGGCAGCAGGGTATACGATGGTACACATTTACTTAATACATTGTTGCGTATGTTTCTACAACTGTTCTATCTGCTATCGTTGAAAAAAATATTGTTAATTAACACACACAAATATCTATAACATGAACACACATAGCCACGATAGCCGACTACTTAGGGGTCTACCTCCGAATCAAACTCTAATTCAATTTTTAAACTAACAATTTATATTGGTGGCTCGAACATTAAGACAGCGACAGACTAACCACCTGTCAGGTTGTCCCAAATAAGATCTGGCAGAAGATGTGTTGAAGAAACGATTAAAAATGTCTCGACCTCTGTACCTAATACCCCAGATCATATGGTCTTGAGAGTGTATTAAAATAATTCTATATGTTTATATCCGAAACAGGAGAACCGCAATCGATTCCCTTTGTGTGGTGTTCGTACCAATGAATATCAAAACCTATGAACGAATGTTATCGTTGCCCTAAAAATTAATGTGGCATCTGGATCACCGTCTAACACATTATTTCGAAGACGGTTTGGTTCATAATGTGTTGAACTAAAAATAAGTGTCTAGAACTCCTGACACCTCAGTATAGGCTATACAGTCGCAAGAGCTCATTTTCTTTATAATTTTTGTAAGGAAATATATAATTAAGTATGTCTTTATATACAGTGTTTTCTTTTAATGTGGTTATATAATGATCTTCAATGAAATGGTAAAACATTATTGGTAATGAAATAAACTATATGGGTAAAACAACTTAACTATTCTTATTTAAATGTAATTAAATTCAATGTTGTTCGTTACCTTATTATGCCTATTTAGTCCACTGCTGAACCAAGGCCTCGGCAAAAAAACCTCCTGCGATGATTTAGGATCGGCAAATTCGGATGCATATTATGTATTTCATTTAGAATAGGCATACGAATTTATTTTAGTTCGTTTTAGTGGTGTATTTATAGCAAAAGTTCAACTAATAATCAATAGTAGTTCAACTATAAATCAATAAATAAACATTATGTAAATTGGTTATAAATAGGAACAGAGAATCTATTCTTTGAGTTTACGCATGAGGGCGATTGCACGTAGAAACTTACCTAACAGCAATCACATTGATCGTATAATTACAATACACCATATATAAATGACACTTATCTTTTCAAAAAAATTATCTTATATTCTTAGTAAATTCGAACCCTATACATCGGATTCATCGCAAAATTTATCACTTTTACTCTGCATACTACTCAGCTTATATCCTTTATTTCTTTATTAAAAGACTTGAATCCTTGCAAATTATAGGATACATTTATTGGTTTTGTTAATTAAAAAAAAAAAATTCGTAGTGAACACATTGCTTATCTAATGGTCTGGGTCATAAAATACTTATTTTTTAATTTAAAACATTAAAAGGTTATCTCAAAGTAAAAAAATTACCCATTTTTTTATTGGAAACATAAGTACTTAAACACAACATAATAAAGTCAACAATTTGTTATTTTGGATTTAATTGTGGAGAATTACGTGCCTTAATACTAGCAGTAAATGAATTCATTTAAATTAACAATAAAATTACCACGATAGCTGTAATGAAAACGGACTAAGTGTTTTAATTTCGTTTCAATAACCCATGTCGCCGCACAGACACTGATTAAGATTCCCCATAAGGGTTCCTCTGATGCGCGCATGTGTTGCGCCTGCGCAATATATTGCATATTCGAAATTAGCATCGGCATCTTGGGTCGTTACTTAACTGAAGAACCGGTCTGCATTTTCAAGAAAACTATAATTGAATTTATTTACTTGAGCACCCATTATTTTTTTTAATTTCCACGTTAATAATAACCATTTGTCTTTCATCTCATATCAAAAGAACGGGCGCTATAATTACTTACACAAATAAAATATAGACGAGATATAAATGAGCAATATTTTTGAGTAATTTGTAGTAATTAACAACCGCGCCATTAAAAAACTCAGTCATCAGCCTTAGATGGTTAGATTAGATAATGACTGCAATCTACATCGAGTGCGTTTCGGCAATGTTAATGTTTTAACTCAACGACACTCTCCGTTAAAAAAGTCTAAAGTTTACGCATTACTGACGAAAGCCCGCTCCATTCTTCTGACGCCTACAAACTGCTGTATAACTTAAATGGCACCACAGTATTACTTATAAATATAATATATATAGGCACACATTACGGATTTCTATTTAGTACGATATAGCGGGCTTTGATTGCTATTAGATTTGCAAAGTATGCGTTGATTTGGTGGGATTATGTCTTACAACACCTACGGGATGGCAGATCTCTAGGCCACTATCAAACGGTACGATAATAAAATTACTTATTTAATCGATACCCATAGCGTTTCATAATTTAAACAACCTAATAAGAATTGTGCGGTTATCAAGAACAAGAAGGTGACTACTGTTCTCTTCACTGTTGCATTTAGGTGACCCAAGGTATATACATAATCGAACAATGTACTTAACGAAGCCTACTTACAAGTAACGTTAAACAGTAAAGTAGAATCTGATTGTCCTACTAAAGAGCTAAGGGTTTCTCTCAATTTAAAGAGGGTTATAGGGAATAGCATGGCGATTGGGGACTTCATACGTACATTCTCGTTTCTTTTTTATAACTTAACACACGATGTTTTCTTTCACCGCCGAGAATTAGGTAACGATTACGATTTGCTGGCAATAAGAGATAGTCAAAACAGAAATTTCGTAATGCGAAATATAATTATTCCACCTATTGTTACCCTTAGTTAAAGGTATGAATAAGATAAGAATAAACAAGTAAAATATAAAACGAACTTGTCAGAAAAATTTAATTAATGAAAATCGAAACATGGTATATTTTAATGTCGTGGGAAATAGTGTGAGAGCAACATAAACCAAGGATCTAATATTTCATGATCCGGTACATTGGTACCGTTAATTAGGCGAATCGGGTGCGGAGTCTGTAGGAACTTAAAACATATTCTGTTTCACAACAATTATTTTATTTAATATAGACTCACACACTTACAGGAATATACATCACTGATTATTGCTTCTGAGATGCCCGTCTTTGATGTAGTCAAAGACATTCCATCTATTATTTCAAAATCTTGGGTATAAGTGAGAAAATTATATACATGGTATGTTGATATCCTCCAAACTTCTGTCCGATTGAGATCAAGTTGATAAATTCTGAATCTACAGTTTCCTTACTCTACTTTACGATTACTATCTGCAGTTGTCAATTGCGAGGGATACATTAAAGTCCCGAAAGGGTACGCGCAAACACAGAAGCATTTACGTTGCTGTGTCCGTTGGAACGCTTATGCGATAAGATCAGATGGAGGGTCCGTGGCAGTGTCAGGGACTAGCTCAGCAGTTAGGTACGCTAACCACTAAGCCACGGGGTCGCAAAACGAGGAAGCTATAGATACATAATCATTGTCAGTCTGTAAAAAGTCGAGTAATCTCTACTATAATAAATAATAGTCTGTAAAAAGTACAGATCGTCCAAATTGAGAGGATTTCCCGTAATCACTAAATTTGGTGCCTCAACTCTTTCAAATAGACTTTCAAAATATTCCTTCCATCTCATTCTTCTCCTTTTATAATATTACCATTCTGACTTCTAATTTTAGAAAGCTCTGATATTGCTGACTTTCCTCGGGCTAATCTAATCGGTTTCCAGAACATTTTTATGTTCGAACGGAAGTTATCAGAAAGGCGCCTATCAAATTTATCCTTATCCTATTCTTTTCTTCTCCTAACAACCTCTTTCACCAACGCTTTCAACTTTTTGTAATCCTTTCTTGCATCCTTTACATCCTCAATGGTCGCAGACATTTTTCTATGATTAGCTTTTGTCGCTAACCAATCCAGCCATGCCTTCTTCTTTTCACTCACAATTTTCTGCACTTCTTCATCCACCCAAATATTCTTGTCTTCTACCTTCCCTCCTTTTAGAAACACCACATACATCAATCGCAACATTTACTGAATAAACGGGGCGTACACGGATTGGTTTGATATCGATATAGGTGTTAGACAGGGCTGTGTAGCATCCCCATGGCTGTTCAATATAGCTGGCTGGATATTTGTTTGACAGATTTCAAGAAGAGTGATTGTGGACTAAGAATGAATGAGTTGCCTGTTAAATTTTTGCTCTACGCCGACGATCAAGTCTAACTTGCGTCATCGGCTGAGGAAGTGCAGGCAACGGTGACAATAATCAATGGGGCACTGGAAAGAAAGGGAATGAAAGTAAAAGTTAATAAGACAAAGGTTATGGTGTTTGTAAGAGAGGAGAGGATGACGGAAATATGTATAAAGATTAGGGATTATATAGTTTAGAGCAAGTAAATGAGTTATTTACTTGGGCACAATGTTGACGAGAGTTGGAAAGTACAAATTTGACATTGAAAGGAGAGCGATGGCAGGTAATATGGTGAACGGGGCATTGCATACATTTATGAATAGCCAAACGATATCTCAAAAAGCTCGTTTGGCAGTGCATAGAGAGGTATTGGTACCAACACTAACATATGAAAGCGAAAGCTGGGTATGGCAGAAGAGGCTTGAAAGCTAAAATAAATGGAAGGAAAGGATAAATTCAGTACTAATCCTTAACGCTGATATTCGGCAGTTGTTTGGTTATTTCATTAATGGTGATTCTTATAAATATGAATCTAAAAAATACGGTTAGATATGTATGGATGGAGGAATCGGAGCCAGATACTAGCAGTTCTACATTGATAGTCCAGTATGGCCAAAGTACCAATGTCTTACTGAAGACCAGTTTAAAGTACAACGCTTCTGCGTGCTTTTTGGTAATAGATTTGCAGATTTCTATGGAACTCAGTGTCCATTTTATTGGGAGGATTGTAAGGTTATTTACAAAATCAGCCTATTTTAGTCCACTGTTGAACAGGTCTCTTCAAGAAAGTGGCAGCAAAATGATTATTAGTCAGTAGGTAATGATCACTAGTCAGTAGGATTTCAGTTCGGGAAATGGATATTCCGCCATCATTCGATTGCGGAACCAAAGCCTCATTTGTGAGTTAGCAGTATGAATCGCGTGCGGGTAAAGTTGACATTTGGAGAAAGTGATGGTAAGTTCCTCATTATTATTTATTTTAAAATAATGACTTGTTATTTAGTAATAACTATGTGCCAAAATGGCACTTAAAGGAGAAAATTAAAAATGAAAAATAAAGCATAAACTGTTGTAGCAAGGTTTAAAAAAGATGCCATATTTAATTGACTTGTTTCTTTAAAAATTATAATATCACCTTTGAATGGAATAAAATACAATGCTATTGTTAAATGAACTTAAACGAAGTAAACGTCTCAATCTCATGTTCGAAACAAGAAAAAAATTTAATAGTGTCATTGCTGTCTATATTGATATAATGGTAACATTGCAATTGTTTTCGAGGCCATAAATATCTTTTATAAAAGATTTTGCGGTTAACACAAAAGCTAAACGGCCTGATAAACATTTTTTTTCCATCTCCAGCAAGAAACCGACTTTCCTGCGGCGGTGGGGCCTATAAATATTAATACAATCAAATGTTTTGACATGGACCTTTTTTAAAGCTTTTATCTTCTACCTTCGCTCATTTTTTGTTCCCATCGGTTTCATTTTTATTTCGTGTTAATTTGGGCAGTAAAGTCAGTCTTTTAACAGATCGTAAAGTAGAGTAAGCAGCGAGAATGGCGCCAGGTGGTAATTGGGAACGTTTAGGGCAAATTATTGAGAAAACAGTAAATGATACAGTAGGAAATGCTTGCTTTCCTTGACTTTTATTTTCGAATTTAGAATTTAAATTCGAATATGGAATCGAGTTAGAGCTGCAATTTTTTCTTATGAAAAAATTTAAATAACAATTCACTTGTTCATAAGTAGGTATATTACAAACACTTAGAACATTATGTGTTAAATTAAATATATTTAACACATAATGTTCTAAGTGTATAAACATTATTTCTAAATACGCATTTATTTTATCTATCTAGTTTCCATTTCAAGTTTATTATTATTCATCGTGATTTTTTTGATATGTGGTATTAAACAAATTAATTAATGAAACCAAAAAAGTATATCCAAAAGTTTTAGTAAACACCAAACTAGTAAGTAAATTTCATAATATCATAAAATGTATCAATATTATCGTCTGATTTTAGTGATTTTAATTTAATTCACAAGAATAAGTTTCCTTTGAAAAGCAGAGATAACAATAAAAAAAATTAAGTAAATGTTTTTAAAGAATTACTAGTATTATGTATTTAATTGTTCATTAAATAAAGCTTCTTACAAATATAATAGTAAATTTGGATTTCAGCAGCCATGTCTAGTTCTACAGACATGTAGTACGTAATAAGGAACTTAAATTAACAGATAATATACAATAACATAATTTCGAATTCAATTGTAATTTGGAAGAATACTTTTAGAAGTCTCTGTTTTACTGGCTATTATTATAGCCTCTTTTACTAGTTTCACAATTTTTTTTATTTATTTATGTAACGCATCGACCGGCATTCTTTTTCTGAATGTCCTTAAAACTTTAAACTGTCCTTAACATTTAATTAGATGTTAAGCATTAATCTGTACATGCTACCAATGGGGAATGGTATCTCTGGAACATTCATTTAACTTATCTTTACGAGCTGAGATTTAAATACGTAAATTAGCATAACCACGATTACTCACACTATATCATTAATTCTTAAATAAAAACATAAATCTCTATAGTGACTCTAAAGACTGTAGAACAAACACCCACTAGTTTATACTTGAAATTCCTATTGCATAATGCTTTAAACTTTAAAAGGATGATATATGATTCAAAATTGCTCGTCTTGCCGGCCACAGGTTCGGTTTCGACAAGATCTGATCAAAGTATCTAAAATGGTCACAGTTAGTGGGTTAACCACTTTAAATTGTCATCTGTCTGATTTATTTCTGTATCTTTTGCGGTCAACACATTTTTGTGTGCGTTCCATGTTTTATAGCAGTTCATTTTGTTTATAACTGCTTCATGCTTTATCACTTCTGGAATAGCCCAATAAACACATCGTTGGTACGCAAAATGAATATATAATGATATGCAACACATTCTCAATATTCTAGTTTTCGATTCAATTAGCTCATGTGCCGCTCCACATACGCCAGAGGCTTATCCAGTAAAATATTCGTAAACTATAATCATTCGCGGACCCCATAAATAATTGCGTAGTCCGGACCTGGTTTTTGTCGATTGCGATGCGCCCGCGCAGGTAATATAGTCATAAATTCCCATAACTGCCACTCGATCTTATCAAACATGATTTTAATTTGATTTCGAAGCCACACGTGTCGAGGTTGTTTCCATCGCGAGTTATGACCGTAGGTAAATACTTCATTTAGCACATAATAAATATGAAAGACTTGACAAAAGAGTACTAGTTTAAAGTAAACCTGCTTTGGAACACAACGCTAATTACTGAAAGCACTCTATACTAGAGAGGTCAGAGGTCTACACAATTATTTTACGACTTTCAATCCCACCAGAAATGATTTGGAACAACGTGATAGCTAGTCGCCGTCCGAGTGTTCGGGAGAAAGATTCAAAACGTACTAAGTTTCGAAATACTCTTTGGTACGAGCCGGTAATTGAACTCTGATCTCCGGATTCGGAGGAAGAAAACCTAACAGTTATCATTACAGCAATTACACCGTAGTAATTTCCAGAAAATGTCATTACTGAGAGCTATTTATCAACAGGTGACAAAACTTCCTAGCTTGGAATAGTTCTGCAGCTGCAGGAATGTTTACGAGCTAATAAAGAACGAATAGTTTTTAAACGCTTATAAAATATAGGTAACACAGGGACAAGATAATAACAATATTGAACGAATAATGAAAAAAGGTGCATATCACCATGTTTTTATAAGTTCTTTATTTTTTATTTATGAGCGATTTTTTTTAATATCAGCGCATAGCAACTACGCTGCCGGGCTTGCTTTCAGAGATTGCTATGCGATTTTCAAGGATTTCCAATTAGCCGCTTCTTAAAATACTCCAGGAAGAAGGGGATAGCAGATTCTTACGCCAATACCAAACGGCATATAAATAATAAATATCTTAGATTCGAGTACACTTCATATTCATTACAGTGTTTGCCCGAGAGAGACTCGAACCCCCAACTCACGGCATTGAAACTGCCATTAAGCTGCACATGAGCTGGTAAGTAATAAACACCTTCCTTTAGATAAAATTATCCCTTAAAAAAAGATGTAAAGCAGTATGTTAGTAACCACGCCTGGCCTGGCACTAAGGCCTTCTCTCAAATATTTTTGTGAGTGATTGGAGCCAGGAAAAGTTCGCCACGCTGCTGCTTTGTGTTCATCATGAAAATTGGTAAACTGTAATATAATCCCATTTTTACTATATCAGATTGCGCAACGGTATATTTTTAAAAAAACGTACATTCGTATCTAACTTAACGCCCCACATACGTTCCATATTTTTTTTTTTAATGCCAAGACTACTATTAATAAGTTTTGAAGCTTGGGTGTGCATATTTTAGACAGAACAACTTTTAATTCTAAATAAATTTGGATACTTTTACTACTACTACATGTACAATTGCAGATCTCTTTAATCTCTTTAGTATTCAAAGTTTCGTCATAATTCGTTCATAGTTTTAAAAATAATAATTTAATATCCTAAACCATTACCTAAACTTTGGAAACGGAAGACCAATCTAAATCTATGATTGATCCTTTGAATATAATTAAATCGATTAAGTAGTTTTCGAAAAGAAGACAATGTATTCGTATATACATATTTTACTATTTAAGAAATTTAACGGCGTCTTACGTAAGAGAAAACAGGCAATTTTTACTCCAAGTGCCAACATTACCGACACATGAATTCTTTATGGCAACTTCAGAACTACCACAATTTTTTTACATTCTGAATTTGATGCTATTTCTAAATTTATAATAAAAACCAAAAATTTTGTTCTATGGCATATACTCTTTTAGTACTTAATCGAGTATCAAGAGAGTTTATAGTATCAAAGTGAATATATATGTATAATGTATATATAAATATTTTTTTATTATATGTACGTATATAAATAGTATTAATTAATGTACTCCTACACATATTTGACCTATCTATTACACTCTATGGGTATTCCCATCTCTTAACTAACGGTATTAATGCCAGCTATCTACCTAGTACCCGCGATCGTGAATATCATTAACTTCTTCCAAATTCATTTTTTTTAGTGCTTAAGTAGTCATATGCTAATGTAACACCTTATGTTTGTCGGCTGGGTAGGTAACAGCTGCATTTCAAATTGAATTTACAAGGTGCTGAGGTTACTAAAGAGCTTGTAGAATTTGTACATATTCACATATTGGCATTATGAGTAGATACAATAATTAATGGCTAAGCAATTTAATATTTGTTCGATATTGTAAAAAAAACGTCAACTGTGTTTTTATGAAATAAGTTTAATGTATTGAACATATATCGAATTTATTTTGCGACTTTATGTACTATCTAGAGTTATTTTGCGATATTTTGTCAGAAAAATTGATTTATAAAACACGGAAAGGGCCTTATCGACTAGGCCCACTGCAGATAATGGGACTTTCTCTTATAGCAACCGCTGAAAAGCTAAGTTATTACCACGCTGGACTAGAGAGTTGTTGCCTACTAAGGTACTACTAAGTACTGCTTCACTTTATCATCACCCGATAGGATCAGCAAGCTGAAGTGGCAATTGGCCAGCCACATAGCTCGCCGAACTGACAACCGTTGGGGAAAAAAGGTTTTCGAGGACCTAATGGGAATAGTTTCCATTGGTTGCTGCTGAGCGGCCTCCGCGTGATGAATTCCATTTATTGACAAGAAAAGACATGATGTTTTAACCCGGTCTTATTAATTTCGAAATTAATTCCGCGTGAGGTTTAAGTCTATTGTGTTTGCTTACTTTGTGATGAGAGGTTTGATAAAACGATCCAGCTGTTAGCAAGTATTCAATATTCAATTTCGGGTGAAAGGCGATAGTTACATACCGAATATTAATGCAGCTAGCCCAGTTCTCACACTCCATCAAAGGCCTACTACAAATTATTGTCATACGCAATCAATAACAAAACAATACTAAATCGAATTCTAATGGTGCTATATAACGCCTTCAACTTTATGATAAATGATGTGACATCGTACTCGAAACATATAACAGTTAAAAACTATTAATTTAACTGTAACATGGAAAATGACGCTTGTAAATAAAGTAAAAAAAAACAGGTACTCGTAGTAACTAATATTTGTGTCCACAATCAATGTATATTTATGGTTTTTCTATTAAACAGAAAAAAATAAGCAATTTGTCTGTTAAATTCGCTTAGGGGTATATTGGTACTTGCTTATTAATAATATCTAAGTTGATGGCGATGAAAGGTTCTCGAATGGCAACCTCCTACAGGCAAACGCAGCGCGAGGTAACCCTCTGTAATTTGGAATGACGATTTGCACAGAGCTGTGCGAAATTAGTAAATTCTGGTGGCTTAGCACCGTGCTTTGTGGCACTTTGGCATATGTTCTGAGGTGGTCATATGACAGGCTGTAGTAACAACGAAAGTGATGAATATTTAACTAACGATAATGGTTGAAATTTCATCAAAATAAACTTAGCCACATATTTCATAAATTAAAAAAAATATTAAAAAAAAGCTTAAAAATTACGCTTAAATAACTTTGACAAAATAATTGAAAATGAAAATTGTTATTACACCATACAACACGCTTAAATGTCTTTTTTGAAATCAAATAAATAAATTAAACTGGAATATATCTATAGTATTTGCAAAACATGTTTTTATCTTATTTTTTATTAACATACTTGATTGTGATACAAGGCTTAAATTAATTTCACGACAGTAAATAACGATTTGCACATATTTTAAATACTGTTAAATTGTAGATGGGTAGTGGAGTACTGTGCTAGAGAAAGTCAGCGAAGGAAAAAATGCTGGCCATTGGGCGTCCCGCTTACAAAACCACGATTTACAACCCACAGTGCCTATTATCTAGTATCAGACTTTAATCCATTTATCACTGCTTTTGTTTACGATCCACGCGTATCATAGACTATTAATTATAATGCGTTCTTCACTTCGAACTTTGACGTTCTCGCTGTGTGACAGACCAGAGATAAGAATGTTAATGTTACTCGATACCACGGTGTACTTTATTTCCCTCACGATTCATTGTAAGTTACACTTTATTTCAGAGTAACAAGAATCTGTATACCTCAAACATTATACAAAAAAAATCTGATGATAGATTTCGAATTGTAACTAGAAGAATTAAAGTCGTAAATCGAATGAAAAAATTGAAGAATTCGATCACCTTACAATTGTAGCGGAGCTGGGAGTTTTGATGGATGTGGTTATAATTGTTTCGGTATCGATTATGCCATTGATAAATATTTCGACTATTGCTCATTTTATTAATGACGTGGAAGCGGAAGAGCATTCTGGGCGATGCCGTAATGACAGCGCAACGTCACAATTAATATTGGAGCTGTCAAAACATCTGTCCTCAACCGCGATACGTCTGCTTTACATTTTGATATAATTAAATTTATAATCAGTATTACTTTTGTTATTGCCTATCCGTCTCAAACATCAATTGATTTCTCTTTTATTTCTATTTCTAAATGGTTTTTATCCTTTTTAAAAATGTTGGGAATAAGTTTACTTAGCGAACATATTTCACCGTTTAAATAATATCCCAAATCAATTTAATTAACTTCCCACAGCTTTATTCTTCTCAAATTTTAACCATTCTTAATTAATATATATGTTCTTTTATTAATTTTTAGTTACTAAATGGTAACGATAATGTTATATTTTGGAATATGTTGTGTAAGCAGACAGAAAATGTTAAAAGATATTGGTTAATAATAAGAATTGTATTTCTAATGTTTTAATAATATTAATATTATTTCACACAAACTACATAAGATCGATAGTAACCCCTAACACAATTTCGCTAAAATTAACGGCTGCGAATAAACCAGCGATGCAACGAACCGAACTGGAATTTAAATAGTCTAAAGACAGCTTCAATACCTCAAACACGAGCAACTGGAATTTATTCGCAGGATAAGAAAGACTTATATCGATGATGAACATTGGAAATTAAGCCTTTAGTGATTTCTGATATAGTCTATTTTGCTATAAGAAGAGAAAGTCACTTTTATACAATAGAAAAAAAAATCAAGCTTTAAATATCAGAGTGAAATCAGAGAGACGAAGGAATTGGTATACAATCATCCCTACTTATGTATATTAAGTTATTTACATAAGTTAAACAATTCATAAATAATTGATTGAATCACTTATGTTAAATTATAAGGATGTTTTTGTAATATGTGATTGTTTAATTTGGATGTTTTGAGGTTAACTCAAGAAGTAGAAATAGTATCTTTAAAATATTCCTTCTGCTGTAACAAATACAGCATGCGTCTGTAGTCAGCGTATCTCAGAAGTGAGCGATGGTTTGTGTGATCTAATCCCAATATAAACCAAATTTAAAATGTTTGTGTAATATAAAATTAATTAGTTTTCAAGCATAAATACAAGTGTATGTGGCCTGTGTTGAAAACATTTCGATACTTTATCCGATCTTAGAATAACACAGTTATATCTAAAACTGTAAGGTAAAAAGGTAACTGGTGTAAATCTATACTATTCGTACTAATTCCATAGTAAAATTATAAATGCCAAAAGAACTCTGTGTTTGTTACGTTCTGACGGCTTAATCGCTGAACTGTGCTGATTTCAATAAAACTTGGTACGAAGATACCTTGAACTTTGGGGAAAGACATGGGGTATTTTTATCCCGGGAAAGCTGCAGAAACTTTTTTCACGTGGACAAATTCGTGGGTCCTCCTCCCATATGCTGATGATGTGTAAAGCAACAATTACATCGCTGTATCTTGCGCAGATAGCGACTTCATGTATTCTTGAAGGTGATAATCGATATACACATCGCAGCTTAGACGATTCGGACGTATGTTATCAATCACTAAATGACACTCTGTTCACTATCCTTGATTACAAGTTATGGTATACAATTGATCGCACCGACCACTTACTCGTACCACCAGGTAGACAATGTTCTATTTGGTCACTATGCAACAATTTTAAAAAAATTTTTACAAATTATTTCAAAGAAATGTGAACTACTAAGCCTCATTATTTTCGTTACACATCTATGTTATGCCAAACCCCAATTCGATACCCTATCGATTTAATATGACCATATTGATTCCCCGTATGAGTGTTTCTAGTTACAAAATAGTCTCAGTTGTTTAGAAATTATAAACAAACGTCTGTGCTTCAAATTTTCTGTGGACATAACTAAACACTAACCCAAAGGGATCAACATTATTGCAAAAGTCCTCACGTTCTGTATAAACATTCCAACAAAAGGTCAGTGATGTTAAGGTGAAGTCAGGAGTTGGGCAGGACAGGGCCAGACGTCAGCAGTGACAGGGGTCGACATGCCAACTTCATTAATTCTTGAACAACGTCTGATCAATAGCGTACTGCTCACTGAACGGTGCGACTTGACAGGCATGTGGAACTATTTTCTTTATTCTAGATGAATTTTATCGCACGATTAGAATGTCAACGATCAAAATCTACAGATAGACCATTTCATAATAAACGAGAAAATTCATAATAAATGAAAATTATAAACATATCGTGTAGTAGTATGTGGCAACATACCCAGTAGAGGAGTGCTCAGTGGGTGATGCCGACATTTTACTTTGTATATAAGTTGACGATTTCCGTATGCTTTGTTTGTAACTAGGTATAGTTTCAAAAGAGTTATTCCTAAATATATTGTTATAAAACAGATAATCGTTCAAAGGGTAAAATAAAAACTAGATCATAAATATGATAATATTAAAAATTAGTAATAGTATTGTTTCAATTTGGACAAGACTCTGGACAAGTCAAATAAGAGCATCAATGCAGAGTTGATAAACAGTGATAAACAACTCATTCAAGGTATCGGCTGAGCATTTGTATCAGGCGCGGCCAAAACTACCCCCGGCCGCACACTGGGGCGAAACATTTGCCAAGGAAACACTGACAGTTATTAATGGTTATATAGAAAAAATATTGTTGCGTTTTCGTTTCCCCGGGCTTTTAAAGCGCAATAAACAATGTGCAATTAAAACGCCAATAACAGATTGAAGGTTTGATTAATTGATAGGAACGAAAATACGTATATGTTACTAAAAGTATAGATTGTTTTACAAGTCTTTTCAACTAAATAAATTATAATCAAAGAATAAAACATAACCCCCATAGACATTTACAACGCCTTCGTTAATAACATGGTTTTATTTAATGGTTGATTTTTTTCCATTTGACGCTTTCTACGACTTCTATGATCGGACAGAAGTGAGCAATTTTTTAAATTCCGATAAAAATATGAACTTTCTGTATCTAAAAAATTTTTAATATTTTATTTTTATTGTATTGAACTAAACTTTGTTTGGTTACAGAGAATACAATTGTTTAAACTGCCATCACTTGTGACATAATTTATCAAAATGACCTAAACGTAACCGATATAAATATAACAGCAAGAGGTGACACCAATGAATATATCTGCGTGCGATGGAACAGTGCAATCTTTCGACAGATTTATGGATCAATGCATAGCGAGAGGCGAACCAACGCGAACCAATTAAAATGGCGGCGATAGGTTGTCATTCTGTAATTGGATAATTATTATCAGCGGGACAGGGCGTGGCCGGCACACGTGCAAACTCATGCATACATACTATACGTACTGGTTACCGCAGTGCAGTTATGATGCAGTTCGACTAGCCTATAGAGGGCTATGCGCTCATGCTCCTAGCAAAAACCTGTTCTGCGCTTAGGAGTTGATTAAAATTTAATCAACCTTTGTTAATATATCCGGTTTTATGATAAATTGATATCATTGTAGGGATATACACCAGAATTCTCAAATGAAACCCCAGAAAGTCGTAATTACATGTAGATGAAATGGTTTATAGCTGTTCATTATAATGTTATGATAACGTACTTACCAGTCCTTCAGTATTGTTTATAATGTAAATCCTTCTAACTACGGACGTTCAAATATAATAATCGAATCATACTTGTCTTTTAAGTCTTCGGCTTTTTTAATTTTGATAACTATTACTAGTTTCACCGTTGAAACCAAACAAACTTAAAACTCCATCAATATTGAAATCAATTTTCAAGTTTATTGGAAGAATAATTTATTTATAGTATTAAAGACATTGGTAGCGATCACCCTAACAAAAGAGTCGTCAAAGGAAATAAAAATATTATTGAGATTACAACTCATTTTGAATTTCAATATGATTAAGTAGGCTACTATACTTTGAAGAAAATGTTACCGTATCATCAACATCACCATTACAGTCTTACAGACGTCCACTGCAGCAAGGCAGGCATCCCTTAAAATTTTCCTTAAAAGCACGATCCTGAGCCACTTGCATCCATATCATCTACGACTATGTAACCATAGCCTGAACAATAAATTATATATAATGAGAAGGTTTGGTTTTAAAAAAATACCTAAAAGCTTTACTAAAAAAAAAAGAAACAATATTTTAATGACGTCTCGGAACGTTAGCATACATGAATATATGATAAAATTTCTTACTGTGGTTGTCATAATAGAGTCGATAAATACAAAAGCCGAAGAATGATCAGAAGGTTAACGGTTGCTTACACATATTTACAAATATGTGTAAGCAACTAGATTTGTAAGAGAGAAATGGACATCTTAAAAATCACAAACATGTTTTTGGAAAAGAAAATATCGTGCGCTGATTCAACATTTAGCAAAGGGTATATAAAAATACAATTTCAACTTTGTTTTTCATAAACTTACTTTTAAACAACTCACAAAACTGAACTTTTGGAATGGATGGAATTATCGGTGTTACGGTTTTATGTTTGAGGCCTAAAAACGTATATTTTTTGTGTTGGTTTAATTTCATAGATAAAAACCACACGTGAAATTTCTAAAAAGAATTCCATGTCGCTTAAACTGGGGCGCTCTACATTTCTAACATGGTGTAATAGTAAATTTTAAGTTAACTGTGATCTCGTTAATATTAAGTACCTAACAAACGTAATAATTATATTTTATAATTATGTTACGTAATTGTGTAAAAATTTTATATCAATTTTTACTTTACCCGGCTCTTTTACTAAAACATAGTTTTAACGATGATTTCATTTTCATACCATTTCTTGCTTAAAATTGTATTCAAATATAAAGAAAACCTTCTCCTGTGTCTGAAGCCAATAAAAATGATCAAACAATAATTAAAACGAAACCAAAATATATTAATAAGAGCTTCGGTTTATACACCGATTTAGATAGTCAAAACATGCTCAAAGAGGATCGAGATCGAGCGGGATACACGTCCAAATAGTGACGTACGTGCGCCGGCGAGAGATACGTTTGTTTTGAAATGTCGGGAACCGTGTTAGAGAGCCACTCGTTTCCTATCAAGAGGTATGCGTCGTTAGAGAAAAATGCTGGATTTTCTTTTAAAACTCGTTGTCAGTCCAACTCTTTGGAATTTATTAAATATAACGTTGCAGTAACATATATATTTTGGACCTATTTTTGTACTTTTTGTTTTAAAATAGACTTGAAAATAAATAGAAATAAAATATAATTAATAATAGAATGTAGTAATTGATGTAATTAATAAAGAATTAATGAGAATTTTGAATTTACCCGTACATAAACCCAATGTACCAAAATCTGCCAGAACAGGTTAAAAATCCGCTAATGTATTAAACGTAACTTTACGAAACTAGCCATGTGGCTTAAGAATCTGATCCCCTTTCTTTTTATAGAAAGCGTCTAAAATGAAACTCGACCACACTAGGTTCGTTACCCGTCACGTTCTCTCCTGAAGACACGAGGAGTGGTGGAGGCGGATCTTCCGGAAGCCCGTTGAGCTACTCAGCTATGATCCGTGCAGTATGCCAAGTATAAATCCGAAAACTGCGTATTTTCTTACTCACTTTGTACTCACTCACTCTCACTATGTGTTACCGGTGTGTGAGTGAAAAAATAGAGTTGGAAGAAATTTTTATCTTATAATCCAAAATACTCAGTCCAAGTTATGCCTACATTAATTTTTTTAATAAATATACGATAATTTTACGTTAGCACTGTACCAATATTTAAACAGAAACGCGCGTGTGCAACTGATGTCAGTGGATGCGACACCGACTGCGCATCTCTTGTTGGACGGCGGATTAAATAAATCCACTGAAATGTTCCTACAGATTGGACCTCATTTTAAGTTACTCGTATACCATATTAATTATAGCTATGGTGGATAAAACCAATAATGGATGAGTGATAACAACCCTCAATTGGCTCAATCTGTTACCACCATGCTGAATTGCTTTATTTTTATAGTTGAATAAATAAAATTAAGAAAGTCAATTTCGTTTGACAAATATCAATTCTTATTTTATTTTACTATATACCTTCGCTTCGTTATGAGGTTCCTCTGACAAATAAGAAACAGGCGAAAAAAAACTCAGTTGGTATTCTTTTAATTGATTTATTTTTCATATATAATGACAAAAAATAAAATACATGTTCCTATAGACAACTGAAAGTATGCTACAAGAATGTAATGATCTACAAAATCGAAGCATAAGTGCACCTGTTCAAAAGTATGACGCTAAATGGAGATGGACGACCTGCCCCGGCCACGACGCCGGCACAAATTTTAAAACTAAATTAAAATTAAATGTAAACGCACTTACATACGACATAGTTCAGGTGGAGAATAGAAATATACCAACTGCACGCGGTGCACCCTGTGTCAGTTACTTACTAAGGTCTGTCGATCGACATATAGCGAAAAATTTATACAAATTTGCGAATCCTAAATATTATATAACAGTGATGGCGATCACAGTATATGTAGTGCGAAAGTACCCATCGGCACTGCCCTCATCAACTTACATACCAAGCACGGTGAGAATAAGCAAATATTACTTGCATGGCATGCCATTTTTTGTTAACTATTTTAAGGAAAGCCCAAGTCCAGCTGTGGACTTACACATGCAGATAATGAAAAAAGTATAATATAAAGTTTAGATATGATTATGGAAATGCATACATATTTAGTCCTCAGTGATTACACAAATATCTATCCACTGCCATTCGTCATATACGCAAGCTTCTCCCCTAGGTATGAATCTTAATCAAAACCAATATTAAACTAAATCAATACAATAATGTTCAAAAAAAATATTTATATATTTTTTGAACATAATTGTAGGTACGTTTTGTTTTATAAATTTCTTTCTATGTTGGTTTGACTCACTTTTCACCAGAGATTTTAGAACAACGTGCAAGGTGGTAAGCCTGTCGCCGTCACACACACTCTACGGTACGACCAACTAAAAATATTTTTTTTATATTTATATGTAATATTTACACGTATTTATAAAAAAACCTTAATTTTTTCAAAATTTTGAACTTTCTATATCCCTTGACTACTCCACTGTCCAATATGTTAATGTAAACTACTTATTCGAAATAAGCATATTATTGATCTTTTTATGAAATTAAGAACCAAATAACAGATTTTTATTGAATTATATTACCTACTAAATTCCACTCACTGTTTCTATAAAAAATCAGTCAATATAATAAATAAACTTACAGAAATATAACTAAAGTATAAGAACTATTTCTGAACCTTATGACATGTTTTTAATCAGACACCAGGAAACTGCTTATTATAGTATAACATATATAGTTCCGAAAATACAAACTACTGATCGTTACATCATTGCAAGTTAGATCATCGATATTTCGTTAATGCAGTTCATTCCTCCTCATCAGTCGGCTAACAAATTAGTCGGTGTCACTACAATAATATACAATAAGGAGCGTACAGTACTTTGCAGGCCGCAGGCCGTCGCATAAATCGCTCAACACAGTCGAGTAATGTTTTGTATGGAGATTTCTTTCGGCGAGGCACCGGTTGCCGTGTAGTGGCCTTTATCTAGTCTTAGATTAATGCTTGAAATTGATAAACGATACCAGTTTCTTTCACAACTCGCTGACATATCGACGTAACTATTTCATTCAAATTTATGTTTCAACATGCGGTGTGTCGTACATGTAGCAAAATGCGTTCAACCGATTTGGTTCAGTTCCGAGTGCTATCATTTAATACGTATTATAATTGATTGGCAGTCTAGGGTTTACAGCAAGCGTGCGAGTAGGTATTATGATATCACTGTCTATTCCTGGCTCATTATAAAGTACATTTACATTTGCAGGAACGTCGAGGTCTTTATAGCCGATATCTACTTTACCTCCTCGTTTTTAGACAGTAACGCTTTATTAAACACTTAATGCATTCATAACATTTCCATAGTAGATTCTTGGAATGTATTTGAGTCGCTATTTAAATTTAAACCCTGCTGTATATTCACAACAAGCGGTGTTTTTAAAACAACGCGGTTTAAAGCGTAAACATAACAAAGCGCGTTTCGCACAGACTATAAATCACGTGTCTGTGCGAAAGTTACCTAATGTTGTAAACCCCATTACTGTCGGCGTGGGTGCATTAGCCGCCAAGGTCGACTTGCATTGAAGCAATTTTTTTCTCAAATTTTGCGTTTGTCTTCGAAACAGAAAATCGAAAGGACATTCTTTACATAATAGCACAGCAATTAATATACTAATGGACGTTAAAGAAAGTGACTACACTTTTACTATTACGAATGAAAGCAATAAGGACGTGTAAAGTAAAAAAAGCTTGCAATTTGCATGGACCAGAACGGCCTACCACGGACAGGTAGTGTTCTGTAATCGGTCGATTTGTCTTATTGTCTGAGATGTCGTTTGTTTGTGTGCAGTGACCAGACCGTGCTCGAGATAAATGTTATAAATTACAAGAAACGGAAGATGTTTGTTATGCTTGCCGTGGGAGGTGAGTCTTAAGATTTTGAGCATTTGTATCAATATGCTAAGAATTTACCTTTTCATTAAATATGGCTTGCATAGTCGAAAGTACAAAACATTATTAGTATCTTAGATTATACACTCATTTATAGAGGAACAAAACAAGCAAAAAAAGAGACAATCTGTATGAAAATACCTGTCTTTGAGGTATAGATTGAAATTAATATTTTTAAATAAAATAAAATTTAGACTAGGATACATAAAAAAATATACGCAGATTTAAGGAAAATTATCACATTTGTTCAAATATTTAAATTTTGTCTAATGTTGGCACAGCTTTCATTTGGTCCTAGTTTTTATTTAAAAATCCATAAAACTGTGGCATTAGATTTCATTCTTCTCCCAATGCACTTTTATTAATTAAGGAAATTAGCAGGATATAAGCAGGTACTATATTAACTTTTCATTCCAGTTTATCCTAACCATGCTCTATCGGGTTTAGGTCTGGGGAGCGGACTGGCCACTCCAAAGCTTATATATTCGGTAACGAGAATCGGTGTAAGCGTGTAAAATTGGACCGAGCTACTCGATAACCTGTGGCAAGTATTTACCTACAAGTAACAAGTATCGACTGTTCCAGCTGACCTAAGCGTTCTTCTTATGGTCTTGGTCCTAACTGTCACTTGTCGAACTTCCTGGAACTTAGTTCTTACCTCAAAAGAAGACGAAATACGATTTCTTAGCACACTTACAATAAATCTTTCGTATCTGGCTGTTGTTACTTTTTTGTGACCTTGTCCTTTACGTCTCGTATATGTTCCTGTCTCGTTCAGCATTGCTTAAAATTACAGACTTGGAAACTCCCAATGTTTAAACCACTTGATTGTGAGTGTAACTATTTCCAATTAGAGTTACAGCTGAGTTACTCTGAGATCCTACATTATCACTGAAATTGATCAAGTGATAGTTCCGTAACACGGCAACATCAAATTTATTTATTTATTTACTCTTTATTGTGACTCTAAAAATAAGGTATACAATGGGCGGACTTAATGCCTTTGGGCATTCTCTACCAGTCAACAAACCATTAGCCTACCAGAAAAATCAAAAATTTTGACGAATAATTTCAAAAATAAACTGCAATTTCTATAAAAGAGAGCAAAATCAGAAAACTACCTTAAAATACCCTTTAATTAAATTAACTGTAAACCGAAAAAATAACGAATGAAACTGAAATAAATGGAAATTAAAATCCTTAATTTTTCTAATTACATGTGCTGATATAGATGACCATTAGTACATAATGAGATAATGATTATTTTTAACCTTTTTTACTTTCCCCTAAATGTCCATGAGTGTATTTTTTCAATTTATTATTTTTCCGAGTTGAACAAAAACATGCAAATAATTTACAAGGCAAATGCAACGAAATAATTAATTTATTATATGTATTTATATCTTACATAAAAGTTATAATTTAAAGAGCGTGTGTATAAAAACTGACACGACCAGATTTATTATGAAATTAATATTCAATTAGCTTTCCGCACATAATGCCGTTGCGTTGGGCGTGCGTATTATTAATTTTAATTTATGGCATCATTTATTGAGCGATATTTTTAAAATTATTACCGGTTTTACTACGTGCGAGATAATTGTGGTTGAAACGACTATCTCTAAGAACTATTATTATTCGGTGTAGTGTGTTTTATATCAGATAGATTTTTTTATTTGCTTGTGAAGTTTCAAAAAAATAAATTATAAACTGTACAAATAACATATGCATAAAATTTGAACAACGTAAAAATTTGAAATAAATGAGAACTAACTTTTTTATATAATAGCGTTCATTATTATTGACATATGTGCTATGTCATCTAAAAGTTTTTTTTTTTCGGAACACACATATTATTGGTTTTTCTTTTATATGGAAGAATTTTAGTATTTATCTTCGACTATGCAACCGATGTGACTGGTTCATATTACATTGGTTACGGTTATGGAAACATGAATGGCTATTTTTGGCGATATATCCCTACGTTGGCAGGTACCATCTACCCAGGTGTCTCAGGACCGTGCTTTTTGGCAATCCTTGATGATGTCCATCTAGATGACCGGCCGACAGATTGCACGACCTCAAGATACTGTGAGCACATTCTGCGTAGATTGGACCAAAAATTAATAAATAAGAACTGAAGGTAGCCAGAGTTAACTATGACACCTGGACGTCTAACACCCCAGTCCCCCCGTGACCACGGCTGCTGTAAAGGAATCCAAACGAAATTAAACGCGATAAAATACGTAAACAATAGTTTCATTTCAAATAAAAAAAATTGTACACGTATTTCTTTCTATATGCTATATAATGTGCTTCCACCATATAACCGTTGTAAACTCGATACAACAGTTACATGGTGGAAGCGGGATGATATGCTAGTTATCTATAAGTGGGCCTTGAATTAGCGATCAACTTGAAAGAGTGATGATCTGATATTTAGTATAAAATATATATTTTTTCTGAATTATTAACTATTTATAAAGTTTTAATATCTCCTCATATTTCTAATATTAATAATAATGATGATGTCCTGGTGACACTCACTCGTCTTTTATCTTTTCGTAACCGATGTAAGATCGGGGAAGTGACAGATGCAGTATCTGAGATACGAGACACAACACAATACTAAAAATGTGTATGATCCGATCACCCGTCAAAGGACATCAGTCTGGTCATCTGCAGGAAAAGTATAAGAGCAAAATTCAAGATTAAGTCGGTACACTGTCGCATCGAAATAGACCATCAAAAAGTTCAAATAAGAATTTATCAACGGCGCCGTCGGTTGCGCCCGCGCACATAGAGATTTATTGCATGTTATGTAAATGTGTACAAGATATTAGCGTCCTTAATATTTCCACGTCGTGATTAGTGAACCACGAACGTGAGATATTCACTCTTAATGCTCGAGCTTCGTGCTCGCTCGGCTTCCAATCGGGCAATCTTCGGATTCCCTTTTAAACACCGTCCATTATTTCTTCGTTGCGTTTTAAACCGCAAATAGATATTTAGCTTTATTGCTCGTAAATATGTACGCCTTCTTTAAAATAAAAAGAAAAAGTTTTATTTTAACCGGCTTCAAAGAAAGAGGAAGTTGTCTAATCTACTATATTTTATGTATTTGTTACCTTATATTTATTTCAGGAATTTTTAACAAATTTTGATGATTTTCTTTCTATTGTTGATTTACGTCGAAGACTGTGTGTAAGTAGATTTTGATTAAGATAGTATTAATGTAGTTTTCTATTGTTACTTCTATAAGGCGAAATGGCGGCTTCAGGGAATATACCACACTATTTTGCCCCGCAGGCATAAGAATAACTAACAATATTATATTTTATTCATCGGTCGTCTAGATGTCGTAAAGTTAACAGAGGGAATTCCAGGAAATTCTCGTGGCCTCTAACAAATGCCTAGTTATACCTCAAAGATTTTAGTAAAAAACCAAAAATCTCCAGAGGCAGCAGTACCTACCACCTTCTGAACGTGGCGATTAAAGCAAATCTTCTCAAGACGGTAATCAAACTATCAATTTTATTAGCATAAGTATGTTTGGCGTAGGGGTTATTACCTTTATTGATATTAAAATGATTAGATTGACTGAAGACGGAAAATCCATCCATCCAAACCCAAATCTCATAGAATAGTAATGGGGAGCAGCATCTCTAGTGCAAGGATATCTGCACAGCGTTCCCAATCTCTATCCAGCGTGGTGAGTATATGCATATAATCCACGCATGGCAGGCTTGCCTTATATTAGTAATACAAATACGGCATTGTTTATTTTCAATATAGCTATACATAAAAGATTAAGTGACTTATTGTATACAAAAAAAATGTATTTATGTTACTAGTATTATCTAAGACTTTAATTTTTAATTTATTATAACTAATTGATATTGATAGACTGCATTATCCAAAATTATGCTGCATACAGTCTTAATAATTAACAAGGATCTGAATTGTATAACTTTATTTTGTACAATACCGATGTTTATGATCAAACTCTTGACGTCTACTAAAAATGAAAATTGAGATGCGATGTGAACGTTTTGCGATGAAAAAATTAAACGAAATATCGATTTTAAAATTGTTTGGGTTTGTGTATAAATGGATTTACCTATTTTTCTGAGTAGTTGCAGGGGCAAGATTGATTGTTTTGGAATGGTAGTCGAAGTTTCTTACCATATGTTTAATTTAATAGCAAGGCAGCGAGCCAAGTAATAAGAAGAGGATAGGCAATGACATTTGGAATAACAGAACACGATCCGGCGGGTTGGTTGATGACATAATTTGAAACGTGCGTGTGCGCAGTCCGCACCAGCTAACGTCCATATTTCATTACCTACTCCTACATTTTATACGCTCCCGTGACTCTCAGCCGTCTGTGACATCAATGAACCTATTCTCATGATATGATGTTTGTATTCAGGAACAAATACGCTACTTTCTAATTTAACTCATATGTTTAATCATATAAGGACTATTTTCAGAGTTACGATAGTCTTACAATATATCTAAAAGTATCTCGTAGTTGCGACTAATATTGACAACAATATTTTTTACATATTGTTTAATTAAGTCTTGATCATCCTTTGGAGTATATTTTGAATTTCATTTACGATAACAAATAGGTGGTCTATATACCTTAAATAAGTTACAAAAATAATTTTAAACTACGTTATAATAACTGGATGACAATTAAATATCAAAAAGTAACAGGTTGTTTAAGCAAATGGTCTAGAATATCTTTTTTCTTTACCACAATTATCTGTATAAAAAGCACAAACAATTTAAACTACATTTTATAAATAGAACTTATTTTAAAACAATTACGAAGTTAAACATGGAGGAGATATCGTACGTATTACTCCAAAGCTTCCTGAGAGATTCCGTCGTAAATTAAAAAGGAAAACTTGCGGGTTAAGTAAATCAAAAGTTTCTTAAAGTGGCACCGCGGGACAGGCGAACACATTGCGGCGATAGCCCTCCAGAGATACGGTCAGACGAAACATAAAAAGTAAAAAAATAAAAAGCCTTCCCGGGCAGCTTTGTATCACGATGCGCGGTTAGCGCTTAAAAGTAGGTAGACTCGTGATAGGTAGGCGACATGGTAAAATAATTGCCTCGTAGTGCCTCTATGTTCGTCGGCCTTTTTGATTTTAAACTTTAACACATGTTCACTTTAACACACCTTTAAGCATGTCAGATGAACGCTATAGCTAGATTTAATTTTTATTACTGCATTGTACCATTTTGTACAAAATATTTAGTACTGCATTTTAAAATATCATGACGTGTTTTTTAATTTTCTTCTCATTAAAGAAGTAAATAAATAAATTTTATCTAATATATACTATTATTATTTATATATATAATATTTTTAGAAGAACTACCTCTAGGAATTCTAATCAGCCTATCTGTCCGTCAGCCAATATTCTCAGAACTTATAACCCGTGTATGTTATACTTGCATATCAAAATAAAAACTTAAATGCGCTCTCACCCTTATGGGCTAAGAAACTAAGAACGAATGCATCGTTACCTGTAAATGTGTATTCTGTTCAATCACTCGCAGTGCGAAACAGACAAACGTTATTTACACTGGTATTCTGTAAGAGTGTGGTCCTTACCAGGTCGAACCCGTTTATGCTCTACCATATACAAAAACTGATTAAATGATTTTGAAAATGTCTGATCAATATTTTAAAAAAAGGTAAAAAACCTTTTAATTACCTATTAATTAAAACTCTATGTAAATGAAAGCATTCTATGGAATTTTCTCCATTTTTACTATACCACCAAACATGTGTTAAATTCAGCACTTACAATTGCAATTAACAATCTTTTTTGTAGGAATCGGTATGCTTTTAATTGAATTATGTTGATAAGGCAACACGCCGATATTAATCAATATTTATTCAGGTATGAGTTTGAAGATATTTATATGGAACTACAACATAGGTGTAGTGGAGACAATCGGTTGTGTTTATGGGAATTTGTCATCACCAGCTGGTAGAATAGAAGGTAGGTAAGGTAGGATAAGAATACCCATTCAACAAAGAAATGCAAGTCCCGAAAAGTGAAATCCTACTAAAAACTATTTAAGTATTAGTTTTTAATTTTTAAATAAAACAATGACTTACTAAGTCAATAATTAGTATACTAAATAAAAAAATGTGATATGTAGGAACATAAATAACAGATTAATTTAAAATCAGGAATAGTAAGGTTCTCTTGGGATTCCTTCGAGAGAGTGTCCACCTTGCGCCTGTCAATCACCATTAAAACAAATCCTCGAGAGACATGTTACGTACTGAGCGCTAGTGAATTGGCGTCGTTAGTGCAGCTCACATGGGCAGCAAAGAAGTTATCGATGATTTTTGCAGCTTCCTGACGATACTATAGAGGGAAAGTTTTAAGCTTATTGAACATAAATGTAAGTATATGATATGAAATAGAAACTAATAAGTAGAAATACTACAGAAAAAAAATGAATGCATGTAAATAGAAACAAAGCTTCGGACAAATGACAAAGTAGTTATTTGATTTTTCATTAATTAGCAAAATCAAATTGTATGTTGCTACTTTTTAAAGAGCATTATGTCCACTTTCACAATAATGTGCATATGCCAGATATTACCACGGACAGAGCCCAATACTGTAACACTAATACTGGGTAATACACACTATCGAAATTGTAACCACGAAACTAACTTGTTTCACCTCACCTCGTCTGAACGCCCTATAATTTTTACATGTGTCTGCGTAGTGACTACTTTTAACATCTCTAAAATGATCGGGAATGATCAAATTAGACCTGAGGTTGGGACCTTAGCGTCGCTACACAGGACTTGCTTAAATCAATTACTGCAATGTAAGATGTGTAATGAGTAAATGCTTACCCGGAATTTTACCATAACAATAACCATATTCACTTTTTTTTGTGTGCATGATCGATGCCAATTTATGTAATACCTATAATATTTCCACAATGCGGAAAGAATTGTAGCTAAAAATTTAAAACACTATTTGCGTTTGAATTTAAAAAAATCCCCCGCTGTTCATGATTAATGTGTCTGTTTGTACGTATTGAATATTGCGGGATGACCTGCTTGACGATGCACCGACTACTTGTAATAGGCAGATGTTATACATACAGTTGCGTAGATGCCTTGGCAACTGTTTTAATGCTCCGTAGGTTTTGAAATAATACCATTTTTTGTTTATATTTCTTTGGTTTTTCCATACTTTGATACACCTGATGTCACGGAATAGAAGATGGTGGATATTTAAATTACTGATAGATTTACCGTCGTCATTTTATGAACTTAATTTAAATATTTCGGTCGTTATTGTTGGATTTTTAAATTTATAAAACGCTTGAATTCATAGCGGAAGCACTCTTTACATAATATTCCCTTGATATATTCTTAATTTGTTTTTTTTTTTCATTTTTCCATTATCTTAAAATATTATGAATTATTTTCATAAACAAGAAACGATGTAGATGCTTTTAGCCTCAATATGCATTTTAATCCTTAATCACGTAAGGAGCAATCCCGATTTATAGCTTTAATTACAAAATTATAGATAACAGAAAAAGGTAAAACGTCAGATGAACAAGCTCGCAAAATTTCGTATGACAATTAAACTTAGTAAAATTTTATTTTCATTTTATCGTCTAAAAACTGTAAGACGCGCTTCTAATCTGCCGTATCTATAGTTTTTTTTTTTAATTTGAATATACAATTCCGTACAATGTACTGAGGGAAAAAATAATGAGAAAGGATTTTCACATATTTTAAAGATTTATTTAGAAATTTATGGAAAATAATTTCCTTTGTGCTGTGTCGTAATGTTAAAAATTCTCTCCCGTCGGTGTCATAAGAATCGAGTTGGAAAATGCCTATTAAAACCTCATGGCGATGTATCCATTTACTCCAACGGCGAGATTAGTTCAGCAGTCGACTATTAAAGTCGAGGCCTAAAATTCACGACGTTCGAAGAAACTCTCTGGCTAAACTTTATAATTTAATCAATATAAATAACCCAAGTAAATTAAATAATATTAAAATTCTCACACGGTCGTATATCCAATAATGGGGTCGTCTAGATACTTTTAGGCCTTTCAACCCAAGAGTTTATTTGGGACAAAGTGACAGGCGGTGAGCCTGGTCTTAATTTCCAAGCCAATTATACAAATCGTAAATAAGTTTCGAATAACACATTGGTACGAGCCCTTCACATAGAGGATCGAACCCGTGTCTCCTAATTCGGAGACAGATCCCTGAACCACTCGTTATAATTAGTTAAATAAAGAATAACTATTTTTACATGTACCAATATACTATTCTCAACTCAGAGAGCATCTGAATTTCAATTGACAAGACTGTTTTAAATTACGCAAACTAAGAAGATATTTTCTTCCTCTGAAAGTACTAAGGCCGTACATTTTATTTTACGATGTAAAATGTAAGCAATAAAGAATGACAAAATGATCGTGGTGTTAAAATTTCATAAAGAGACGAGGTTGTAAAAATACCACAAAGAATTATAAAGTACCTCCACATATAAACATGAAAAATTATTTGGATCACAGACAGATTATAACAAAACAATTTAATGAGTTATTGCATTGATTTTTTTTTAATTATATATTTCATTAATATCTATATTTCATTATATATAATATAACTTTAATATATTTTGTCTAATTTCGTTGTTTACGCATGAGTGCAACTTAAAAAAAAATTCATTATAAATTTATACGTAAGTTACATAGAGAAGGAAATGAATTATTTCAAAACTTTTATTATTCAAGGTTACACTTATACATGTAATTCATAATTAATAATATTTTTTTAGGTATTATGACGAAAGGTCATCTTCATTACTACGTATTTGCTGAGAAATCGCGTCTAAGAACCGTGTGCTCTTTGACCATAGTTATATTGACTGTAGCTATAAAAAAGCACGTGACACTTTTATTACATGTATTCTGTTTTCATCTAGATATCATTAGTCATGCTCTCTTTGATGTTTTATCGCTAAACATACTTATGTTGGCATATCCAGAGAAGCATGGTTATAAAGTACTACGTTGATGGAAAGATATACGCCTGATAGAAAAATATTACAAGTTGTATGTATGTCAATTTATCATGTCCAGATTTATTTTTAAAAGAGAAGAGGAGAATGGCTTCGGCGATTAAAAATATCGTCGTACTCCAAACGTATTAAGAATGAGTTATAAAATGTAATGTTCAATAAATGCTTCTATCCCAAGTTTTCGTTTCGAATAAACTACTACTTTCGAATAGACTTTTTAGGAAACTATATAGGTACTCTTTAAACAATCCTATTAGAGGCATCTAAACCTTACGTGACGTTATCATTGATTTTTATTAATACTTGTATAAAATATCTAATACACACGAATAATATTTCGAATATTATAGAGATAAAAATTATTTTTTAAAATGCATTGTAAATTGATAAATATGAAGACATCAGGGTCTACAACATTTAATATATAAATTTCTTAGGTCATACAAGACATACTTTAACGAGCGTAAGATTTTAAAATAAGATTAAAAATTAACTTTTTTTTTATTTTTACGTCAATATTGACTCAAGTGAAATAAAGTAAATAACAAAATGATTAATTAAAACATAATGCTACAAATACAATTACTAGATATAATGTTCTAAACTACACTCCAAGTTCTTATTATTCTATTATTTTCCACTGTAGAACAAGCACAATTTGTATCCCTGTCATGTCATTCTTAAGTACCTATTATCATTAACATGACTTTTATACGAGTATTTAGTACTTTGCAACTTTATACTTATTCCTTACCCTCCCTTTCTGGTGTTTCGATAAATGACGGCTTCATTGGTGCTGTGGCTGAGTGGTTAATTTCAACGGTGCGGGTCGCGGATACGATTGCCACATGGAACGCCCTACAGATAATTATTCCGGCTCTTAGTGTTGCATGTATAATTTAAGCCTGTTAATTCATTCTCGATAAAGGACTAATATTAACGAAAAAAATTTTTTTTTACTATTTTAAATTATCAAATGGTATGAGGAAACATCAATTTAAAAAAAAAACTGCAACAAATTCTACCGAATTAAATTTGAAAACTCGCGTTGAAAATCAAATGAAATCGTCTCTAGACACTAGCTATTTTAGTTAACAAATAAAGTCTCATCCATAGGTATTACGATGCCATTCGCTTAAAATTCGACCATGCAATATGTCTAGATCCAGGCAGACGGAATATCAATGGTCTGTGACCTAGAATTACCTGCCTTAGATCAAATCAACTGCATATTTTGTAGTGTTGGCAGTGTGATCAAAAATTTTACATTGAATTTTCGATATTTTATTATAGTATTTTTATACTTGTCTATAATATTATTTATTCATCCGCAGAAAATGTGGTTTTATTTAAACGAAAAAACATAAATCGCCTTAAATAGGTTTTGCTTAAATTCAGTTCAAAATTTATCAATACAAAAATACAATTTTAATGGAAGATTCATATTACAGAAACTTCTCTTCTTATCTTGTAATTTAAATCATTATGATTTTAAAGTATACTGATCTGTATTAATAATATCTGCTTTACTGCTTTCATCTTGCGTAACCTTTCAAACCTTAAAATAAATTGTTATCATTCACCCTTGTTTCTGCAAGATTTGTTAAATACAATCAATGCACTAAAGTATCGAAGAAACGAATCAAATTAAATCGTGATACGGTGAATAAATCGTAGAAGCGTCAGCGTTGTCGAAAGCTGTACCTACCTAGGTACAGATTTTTATTATAAACATTAAAGTTCTATTCTCTGTTTGTGTGATATCCTTTAATTTTGTGTGAAATGATGAATGCCGTGAGATGATAGCATAAGAGAATGGTTAGTGAGTTTCAAACCCGCCTGCCTAACGTGAGCGACAAAATGCAATAAAGATATCAAAAAATACGTTTCTTAGTCCCCAGTGCCCCCTATTACTTATGGCTGCTAACTTGGACAGAAACTAGTTTTGATGACAATCTAGTAAGATTACAGAAAAGTGATTCTGTTTCTGTTAATGCAGCTGACGAAGTCGAAACTGAGAAACGAGATTTAAAGTTTATTTGCATGTCTGTATGTGTGTGTGCCTGGTTATCCAGGCTGATATTGTAAATAGCTCAACCGATTTTGATACAACTTTGACAAGAAAGTTGAGAACTTGATAAGAATTCGTGTAACCCTAAAAATATTTAGGTTTCTTATGCGAATACTAAATTATTTATTTAATGAGCACTGACGAATTCACGGAGCAACTAGTTGAAATATCTAAACTTTCATTATCATCATCAGCATGCTAGTAATTCACTGCTGGACATAAGCCATTCCGTGTAGAAGTATTTGCCATGCTTGCAGGTCTATGCATCGAATTGGACCTAGTATCAATAACTGTCGCCTCGTATTTCATAGATTAATTGCCTATATAACACTGGGTACTATACATATTCACTGGGCGGTCTGTTGAGTGAAGTTCCAGTACCGTAACACAATCTTTACTACTCCCCATCATTACTGTGGGATTTGGATAAAGCCAATTCATTTGAATTTTTTGTCACCAATTATACAATTTGTAAATTCATTTTGGAGTAAAATAAGGCACAAAAATGTATTGTATATTTGTTTAAAATTGTATAAACGAGTACATAATATATTGTTTTCTAATATAAGTCCATTAATATACCAAAATTTATATTTTTTTTCAATTCCTAGCATGAACTGCACATGCTCAACTAATCATATTTAATTCAAATTAGAAACTCGATGTTAGCGTTTTATCAAAATCAACATATTCGTGAGATCGCATTGAAATTCATATGCCCTCGTATTGCGTCCATTCGTTTCGTTTCTATACAAGGATTATGTTAAAATAATGCTGTCAGTCAGTTGTTTGTGCATCGGACTGTCACTAACATTTCAATCGAGTAGGGTTTTTGCCGCGACTTCCCTTGTTGTACTTCGGACATCAAATATTTATAGTGTTTTAACATCTTTATTGACGCGAGCTTGACATCTCGGTCAGAATAAGGGAAAGCTCTTCTTACTATTGTTTTCATTATAGTCTGTTATTATTCTTTAACTCGATTATTTCCAAATTTTATATTCATAAAACTTTAATAGTTGATTTTATATAAGATACATAAATAGTTTCGTACAGTATTCAGGCAATTAAGTGCAATAGTTTTATCTGTACTGTAAATCATATTGCAAGGGTAACTCATTAGTGTGCGAGGCTACTTAAAGAAATATAACAAATGGCGCGGTTTAATTTGGTAGACATACTCGAGACTCACCGCGTATCGATCACGGGGCCACTGGCGGCCGTCCAAGCCGCACCAAGTGGTGGGCTGCACCGTCGACACAGCGTGACAGGTGCGGCATGCAACCGATGACTCGGCCACTCGCGCCGTCGTTCGACAGTCTGTCCTTTGATATCCGCTGTACGTCTCACATCTCTGTCGACTTTTCACAAATTATTACTACTTATTTACTAGGTTATTATTTAAATTTCTCTCTCTCTCTCAGTAGAAGTCTATTTTGGATGCTTATCGCAAGACAAATCTTGCAATAACATGTGTCTAAAACTGAGAAATTATTGCAAAATGTCGACTACATTGCGTTTTACACGCTCAAAGAAAAAAAAAGCGACAGCTCTGAAGTAATATAATAAAATACATAATCGTGTATTTTTAATTTTTTTTTATCTTTATATTGGATAGGGCGCTTTGCTTCTAGCTGTACATCACAATCGAGCAAGCGTAGCAAGGCACGAAGTCGATTGAGCCAAGTATTCATTGGCGCTCAAACGAGCATTCAGTTCTAAATAGTAGCGTGCCTCACGTTTTGTGACTAGAATAATACAATAGTAAATTAACTTGCATAGGTATGTAATTTTTATCGTTCCTAATTGTTTGATATTTTAATTTTCAGGTACAGTCAACGCGAATGGGGAAACAAAGCGTCAGAGGACGTCTTATACTCGATACCAGACCCTTGAACTGGAGAAGGAATTCCACTTCAACCGGTATCTGACGCGGAGGAGACGAATTGAGATCGCGCACGCGCTTTGTCTTACAGAGCGCCAGATCAAAATTTGGTTCCAGAACCGACGCATGAAGTGGAAGAAAGAGCATAAGATGGCATCGATGAATATCGTCCCGTACCATATGAATCCGTATGGCCATCCTTATCAGTTTGACCTACACCCTAGTCAATTCGCTCACCTCTCCGCATAGGATCAGTGGAATTTTTCGAATAGTGGATAACTGATTTATTAAAGCTCACAGTCGATCGTCCGTTAGACGGGGTTGTTTGTAACAGATTTATCCGCGCAGGTTGAGATGTTACAACAACCAGACTGGGTCAGTTATTCACTGTTCGAAAAATTTCCAACGAGTTAGACTAATTTGTTGAAACAGTTGTTGTGACATTACCAGTGGCAACTAAAACTTTAGTGTATGTGCTACATAAAAGAAGAACACGGAGACATGTGCGATAAAAGAAATGTTTATTTAAGACCAAACATGTAAAATAACTTAATATAAATCCAATTCTTAGAGTCTATTACGTACCGCTTCAATTGAAATCTTGTTTTGATTGAAGGAAATCTTCGATCGCAGTTATTGTTCCAACGTTTATGAAAAACGAAGAGAACAATGTTTAACATTGGTGTAGAAAGAATTTTACCTAGTCATAAGCCGTAATTTGATCTGCATAATATTCCTAATATTGTAAAATAATTTAAATTAAAGAATAATAGTGTAAATTGTGATGGCTAGTTAGATTTTAAGGTAGACGTCGTTTGTTTTATGTGCGCAGTGCAGATATAAAATAAGTTTAAGCAGGAATTTTGGTAACGTAATATGTTAGCCGTGACTACAAATAACAAATTCGGAAATGTACAGGGATTAAGTAAATTTTGGCAAATTCGGAACTTGTTGAAATCCAATAACAAATCAGTTAATTTCATTTAAGGACAGTCAATGATTGATCATGTTATTTTAAAGGGAAGGCGCTGTGAAACTACTTAAAAAAAAGCTCACTAAATTAAAAAAACGTGTATAGGTAGAAATTCCTTCTTTTAATTGTATATAAAATTCTGTCATGTAGTTGGTATGGTGTAAAATTAATATATTATCCAGCTTAGTACTTCTCAAAGAACTGTTTTATGTTCCTGTTCTTAGTTGTAAATAAAAAAATATTTATCTCACTTTAATCACGGTTCGTCGTGCTGAACCAAGTACTATGTATTATCATTTAGTGTATGAATAGTGTATTTTTCTTTGATATTATTCACAAGCGATACCAATTAATATTATTGCGTACTATAAAGATTTAATGTCGTAATTTGTAAAACGTACTTAAATATGCTTAGCGAGTAAATTTATTATTTCCTTACATAACAAACAAATCAATTGTTACTTTCCTTTTTCTTCACCTCTGTTCCGTTGAGGAATTACAGTAAAATCTTAACTTTTTGTTATTAAAAATGTCGTGGTCAACTGTGATATTTTGTTAAATTTTATTCTTAAGTAACAGTGCGATTTGAGTTTTGATAGAAAAAATTCTTCCTGTCAGTGTGTTCGTAACTTTTTTATTTCTTTGACCGATTCATTTGTTTTTATTTATTGTTTGTAAATATTAGATGTATCGATTAGCATAATTCAATTTAATAATGTTCAAATTTATAACAACTATGCGCATAAGTAACTTTATCAGCATATTTCATTGGTTATTGTTTTAAAATTACTGTGCAATAGGACGCGGCCTAATTTTTCAATGTTTTCCGATCTTCCTTCTAATTTGTAATATACTGTTTATTAAGTTGTGTTATTTCATTCTAATTAATAAAATATAAATATGTTTATCGTTCATTCCAATTTAAATGAAAACTGTAGGGAAGCATGCTCCACGATCATTTAAATTATTGTATTGTATGAATAAAGTGTATTAAATTTGAAAAATTGGTGAAGATGATAAAATAAATTATGAAGACACTCAATTGTTTAATTGTAAGTTGTTCTAACCGGCATAGCTATGATTATATTCCTAATATTGTAAAATAATTTAAATTAAAGAATAATAGTGTAAATTGTGATGGCTAGTTAGATTTTAAGGTAGACGTCGTTTGTTTTATGTGCGCAGTGCAGATATAAAATAAGTTTAAGCAGGAATTTTGGTAACGTAATATGTTAGCCGTGACTACAAATAACAAATTCGGAAATGTACAGGGATTAAGTAAATTTTGGCAAATTCGAACTTGTTGAAATCCAATAACAAATCAGTTAATTTCATTTAAGGACAGTCAATGATTGATCATGTTATTTTAAAGGGAAGGCGCTGTGAAACTACTTAAAAAAAAGCTCACTAAATTAAAAAAACGTGTATAGGTAGAAATTCCTTCTTTTAATTGTATATAAAATTCTGTCATGTAGTTGGTATGGTGTAAAATTAATATATTATCCAGCTTAGTACTTCTCAAAGAACTGTTTTATGTTCCTGTTCTTAGTTGTAAATAAAAAAATATTTATCTCACTTTAATCACGGTTCGTCGTGCTGAACCAAGTACTATGTATTATCATTTAGTGTATGAATAGTGTATTTTTCTTTGATATTATTCACAAGCGATACCAATTAATATTATTGCGTACTATAAAGATTTAATGTCGTAATTTGTAAAACGTACTTAAATATGCTTAGCGAGTAAATTTATTATTTCCTTACATAACAAACAAATCAATTGTTACTTTCCTTTTTCTTCACCTCTGTTCCGTTGAGGAATTACAGTAAAATCTTAACTTTTTGTTATTAAAAATGTCGTGGTCAACTGTGATATTTTGTTAAATTTTATTCTTAAGTAACAGTGCGATTTGAGTTTTGATAGAAAAAATTCTTCCTGTCAGTGTGTTCGTAACTTTTTTATTTCTTTGACCGATTCATTTGTTTTTATTTATTGTTTGTAAATATTAGATGTATCGATTAGCATAATTCAATTTAATAATGTTCAAATTTATAACAACTATGCGCATAAGTAACTTTATCAGCATATTTCATTGGTTATTGTTTTAAAATTACTGTGCAATAGGACGCGGCCTAATTTTTCAATGTTTTCCGATCTTCCTTCTAATTTGTAATATACTGTTTATTAAGTTGTGTTATTTCATTCTAATTAATAAAATATAAATATGTTTATCGTTCATTCCAATTTAAATGAAAACTGTAGGGAAGCATGCTCCACGATCATTTAAATTATTGTATTGTATGAATAAAGTGTATTAAATTTGAAAAAATTGGTGAAGATGATAAAATAAATTATGAAGACACTCAATTGTTTAATTGTAAGTTGTTCTAACCGGCATAGCTATGATTATATTCTAATATTGGCATAACGCTAAATTACCTATTATCAAAAACGCTGGAATTTGTTACAACAAATATTTCATAACATGGCTTATTTCGCTTTCGCTCACGAATTCACGGGCTCGGCTTTCAAATGGGTAGCTGCTAGCGTCAGTTAGACGCCGCTCAGTTTGATAGCAGTATTGAGTGATGATAAATGAACGGCGTACCAATGACATGACAGCCGAACCTGGGGCGCCAGCACCACGTGCCGCCAACAAAAGAGTGTTGAAAAATGTGAAGGTTGCCTTAGTTTGTAGGTCGCGGGTTGCGTATCGGAGGCTGAACCCATAAATCATCCCGTCCGAATATTTTGTTTTGTTCGCTTCACTCTGATACAGTATTCGTTGGGAACGATTTAATATTTTGAGTGACGGAAACGAAGCCAGGTTCTGGTTTGAAATTGCTTATTCGTTCAATACAGTAAGAAAAGGCTGAAAGTTGCCCCTTACATTATTTCATAGTTCTTATAAGAATAATATCACCGATGGATTATAACGGTACTAACATGGAATGATAGTAGAAATTCTAACTTGACTACAATCGAATTGTACTTTTTAGTAATCTTTTTAACAATCACATTATTAAAACTGCTCTAAACAAATAGATGACGAAAACTTCATTAATTTGGACATAATGATTTCCGAAACTATTTGTCTAGACATTGATTAATCCATAAAAAAATTTTTGGACAGAATAGAAGATGAAAAAGGTTTTTTTATGGATTAATAAAAAAATCTTTGGACTCGCGCGAAATATGAAAGTATACTCTAATACTGTGTTTCTACCAGTATAATTGGTATAAGTATTTACAAAATGTACAGTAAAATTAGAATATTACGCGTCTATTTATTCAGAATTCTATGAAACATTACAAAACCTCAATCACTGCTTAAAGCAAAGCAAAAGATGCACGAATACGTTTGAAGGCATGCTCTTAAAGATACCTCCGCGGATAGTGTATCGTAACAATGACTAATATTATTAATGTTGACCTGTCTGTCCGTCTGTGGAGACCATTGGGCGATTACGAGATACCACGCATTAAGGTGTGCTGTGTCGCGAATCATTTTTCATCGCGCTTGGTGTCGTACGGGTCTTGTAAGACACCGTTTTGACGACCCTGATAAGATTCCATTTAAGTTATTTTGAGAAATTATTATAAATGACCGAGGTGAAAGTTACTGATTTGATAAGAAATTCACAACAACTCTTTAAAATTATTTGTGTAATTGTTTGCAATAAGGTACATAAATTACATTTATGTATACTGAGTAATACATTTGGATTCAAATCTTTAATATGAATACAAAACATAAAATACATGAATGGAATTGATATCATTAATACAATTTCGGGGAGTGGGGGAATTCTCCTCTATAATCACTTACAGTGTAGGTAGAGGCGATAGGCCTTCTAATTGTCAAAGAAAAAAGTTGAATATGCAGGCAGTTTCACCATGATGCCATATTAAGTTCAGAAGTTCTATAACTTATACATATATCTTATAACACGTTTTTAAAGAGAGTAGTATATTACACTCGCAATAATATTAATAATTTTATTTTGATAAATAAAGTCAATATCTTCCCAAACAGAACGGCTTACCAAAAAAAATGTACCAGGGTACCCATACTCTCAAATTGGCATGCAGTTTTGTAAGCGAAGTGCAGCTACTTTCGAACTAGTAATGCTGGTTCCGGTTCCGATGGTATCTGTTTGGTGTTTTTGAGTTAACTTTCCACCAGCAGTTAGCCGCTAGAGACCTATCAGGATAGGCAAGCGAGATTGTTTTATTCGCGCATAATCGCAGCACTAGATATCGTACCATGGACGCTTCTGGTCGTCGCCAATCAAAATAATTAAGTCCTACAATATTTAAAATGGTTATAACGCCATCTGTTGGCGGTAATGTATGGAGGAATTTTGACAAACGCCTTAACCGACTTACGACCACATGAGAAAAGATGGCGTTGTAGATTCTCGGATTGCATTGAAATATGAAACAGAAGGCTAAGTATAATTTTATTCATAAAGAATAAGTTTAAGGTTACGCGTTAACTTTTTATTACAAGCTTTTATTAGTATAATTTGCTTTCTTCGTATGGCTTTCCAGTTCAAATTTTGTAATCAATTTTAAAAGCACTTGCTGCTATCCGATTGAGCTGAAATTTGGCATACTTATGTAACCTTCATGACAATGCAATATTATGATCATGAGCTGCACTGATGATGAACGCGGACGCCAGCTCTTGCGGAGCGTGTGTGGCTCGTTGGATTGGTTTTGACAGTTTTTACTTTTTAGAACGCTAATTTTTAAATAGAAGCATGTTTTATTTTATAAATATTTTCCCATGAGATCCCAATAAGATTCTTATAAAATGGATTCCAATAGTGTAATTATTCTTTATAAATTGCAGGCCCATCTGAGAATAAAACTAGAATAAGAATAACCTTAGGTAGGTTATTCTTATTATTATTCTTATTCTTATACCAGATTGAAATTCTAGTAATTATAAGTAATATATGGAAAATGTTACAGTATTTTGTTTCTTTTTAAAAATTATTACCCTATTAGAATTGTAACGTGATCGTTGTGATGAGGAACTTACCCCGGAACAATTTTTGGTATGCTATACAAATTTCTTCTTCTGTGCGGAAATCGAACCGAACACCGCAATCACAGTGACAACTGCCAGGAATCCTCACCATGCATCTTAAATGATAAGAATCCTATCCTATGCATGTAGGAAATGGTTCACAAGACTGTACAAGTGGGTTTAAAGCATGAACTTCAATCTCACAATATGAATTTTTTCTCACATCTGGTGGTAGTATACGTTGCCATGTGGTAGTTGCGGTGTAAGAAAATTCTGCTACTCTACTACTAGTGTCGTAAGGGCCGTGAATATCTTATGGCGTCCGATAGGCTAAGGCGGATTTACTAACTCAAAAAATGCTAGACCGATGATGGGTAGCAGCGTTCAAGGTACCAGGCAATTGGTACTACGATCGCCAATGCGCTTGAAAGCGAGGCGATTATGGCAAATCCTTCCATTGAAAAATATAATTTAAAAAAACCAGTGAACTTTATCAGGCTTACGAATAAGATGATGCACTCAGTTCTTTTAATATGTGCGATAAACGCAGACCTAAAAATTATTTTACTAAAAGGCTGTGCCAACATAACTCTAATCGTCAACGTCATTAGCACGCGGTGCACCCTGCTGACGAACGAGGCTCTGGCAACTAACAGTTAGCGGCGAATCGATCCGAATACACCTAACCCAAATACAGACTGGTGATGGGATTCATTCGGTGCGAGGATCCGGTACCCTCTACACTGCGCCCAACAACCAGTCCGCCAATCGTGGTGTGTATTATTGGGAATGGCTTTCCAGTAATGGACTTTAACAGGCTGATAGAGTAAATGTAATATTCACAAAAACTGCAGCTGCATATTAAAAAGAATAAAGAACCTTCCGGTAAAAAATGTCATATCAAAAGAATGATAAATGTATATATTATAATAAACACTAAAGATCTTCATTGAAAACTACTGAAGTGAGAAAACTCCCCGCAACATAAAAATTCCCTCGCTATGGCCGGAGGAATATAAAGGCCGAGAGTACAATCGTGAACAAGAGGTCCATCAATCACTGCTTCATTACTATTGAAGAGTGAGTCATAGTTATGTAAGAAATACATATAGTAAAAAAAGAGGAAAAAAATTATGAATACTATTCGAGAACAATGAATAATTAATGTACATTAATTTGATTCCTGTTAGTAGGTTCTATTTAACAATTTTAATGCTAGCTTATAAAATTGGTATATGATGATCATCATCGGCAGCCCGAAAAAATCCTAAAGAATCTCACCCGGCCTCGGTGACCGATACAAATGTTAACGTCGGCGGAGCTATTGACAAAATCCGCCGTTTGGGTCGGTAAGGTGCTTTTGAGTGCTCGCCTACTCCTGGCCTACAGACGGATCGGAACACGGATCCATTACCCAAGTTGCATGGAGGCCAAAAGACAGGAGGAGCAAGATTCCTTTCCCGTGGAAGAGCGATTGGCGCTGGTTCGGCCGCAATCTCTCAGAAAAAAATAAAAAAAAAATATATTAACTCTTGGCTGCGAATACATGTGTGGAAATGTTATAAGAATATAGTCAGTAACACGTTCGTGGGGCAATGAATACATAACTTCATCAAACTACCTAATAAATATACGAGTACAGACTTTCTGTCAACGACTGTTTAAAACGGGTTATTATAATATTAATGAATACATTGATTGTAATTTTTCATTATACATGATTGTAATAAAAAAATGGGAAAAAAATCCAAAAAAATGGATACCTGCAGAGTTTATTTCGTCTGTTTCTTCTCCGTTAGACGAACCTCTTTACGAAACCGTGGTATATTGTATATGGTATACTGGTTGGAATTTATTTTTATTATATCTAAATTAATAATTGATTTGATTTGTTGTATGTGTGACGAGCTCTACAATCCTCTCCAGTACAGTTTCTGACAGATTTGAGATGGTTATTTCGCCATCTATCGGAAACGATAGAAGTTACTTTCGACGTCACTTTCAGAGCCCTGTTCACATTGTCTAACATGTTGTGCAGGTAGGTTTCTGTGTTTTATAGAAATTAATAGAAATACAATAAATAGGGGCGTACCGAAAATTACACGCCAGGTTTTTAATTGATCTATTTTAATTTTAGGTTTGTTCCTAAATTTCATACCTATTATAATGTTTATAAGATCTTAATATTAAATTTTACTTTAAATTAATAACAATTAAACATTAATGTAATAAATGTACTGAACTAAAATTGAGTTATAGTTTTCTAAGAATATTTAGTTCACCCGCTTGGGGTGGTCTCAGACTGACTTAGCTAAAAATAGCTAAAGTACTTGCTTGTATTTAATTATAAAATGCGTGAAATAAGACTAAATCTTATTTATAAATTCAAACCACACGTACACTCTAATAATAAGTTTTCGCCAACATTATTTTTGTTCTATAAAAAAATCGGATTTCGAAAATCAATGCGGTCGTAAACTGAATTTTGAGAGGAGAATACACCAATCGTCCACATCACCATCAACCGTATTTTATTAACAATAACTAAAAGTAAAATGAAATATTTATTTTATACTTTATTTCAATGCGGCTTTGTTGTGTTAAAAATATAAGATATTTTAAATTATGGAAAATTGTGATCGGAAACTGATCATCAACTTTTTTATATTATAAAAATGTAATATTAATATCCCATTGCTAGACACAGGCCTTGTCTTGTTTTCAATACTAAGGTTTTAGATTCGGGAAGAGGCATTTGGACACTGCGATCTAGATGGTTTCGACTTCTACAACCGCAACTGCCTTAAAATAGTAATGTAGTTCTTTAGAAGCTATTTAATTCCGGCTTCTATGGCGGGGCTGCGCTGAACGAGTTGAGTCGCGTCTAAGTACTGTTCAAGCTCGAGAATCGTAACAAAGAAGCAAGCAGAAGATGTAAGGCAATTTGATGTTATATCCCCGAAACTGTCTGCCTAGGAGCAGACTAGGTAGTTACCACTTACTGCTATTTCTGCCACCAATCAGTAGTGTAAAAATTCAAAGATCACCTCTTAAGGCCATGTCACACAACTAAAATTTGTACACGAGTACGTATACCTGGGCCGAATTGTTGAATTGCTGTAAGCCGGGGAGTGTGCCTCGCGTCCAGGCTCGCCCGTTTGGTTGCGCTGAGTTGTACCCTTTATAATTTGATAGTAAGTCGAACTTCGACAAAGAGGTCAATTCAACTCGGCTGGGCAGCGTTCGGGAAACGACTGTAACGGCGATTGTATCTCAAATTCTACCAAAAAAAAACCGACACATGGTCCGTCACTATGGGCTTAATGGACAAGCCCAATGTTCCTCAGCAGGCTATAGAAAGGGCTGTTCTCAAAATTTCTCTGCGAGATAGAGTTTGCGACAAGTGTTTTCTCAGCCAAGAAGTTCTTGGAAATGATAACCTTTGGCACAGGCTGGTATAGTGCGTCTATAAGACGATAATCCGAAACCTGAACCGACAGAAGCCAAGCATGCAGATCGCACAGTGTTGCAGGAAGTTGAAAGATGGAGGTGATCACAAAACACGGTCCTGATCAGGTATTGTTACAATATTTAGAGTAAAGAACGGAGCCCTACGTTCCGCAGACGACTTGTGATAGGCTTGGGGATATTGGCATTTCGTGTTTTAGTAGGATAAAAAGGAAATTTGATTCCTAAAAACTTCAAATTTACATCATATCAAATTAAATCTATGATATAAAAGTTATTATCCCATTAGATTATTAATTTTTTTAGTATTTTATTACTGAAACATATATATTTTGTCGACAAACAGGCACATATTTAGGCTTGGCTTGGCTGGCTGTACAATTTTTCCTATGTTATGGTTATGAGTACAGACATAACTTTCACATGCACAAACTCTTAGAACCGGAACATAATATGGAAGGCATACAAATATTAACGTTGGTTTTGCAGTGCCATCTTCCCAAAACTAAACGAAGTATTAAGCCTGACTTGAACTTGGGAGTCATGTTCAAGTCAGGCTTAATACTTCGATTTCAATACACGAACAAACGTTATTTTATCATAATGTTTACAAATGAATAAAGGCGATAACTGACATACAACTAAATCATTAATTTCACCTTATTACGCAAAAATACTAATCAAATTAGCATTTGAAATAAATTACGGCATCTGTTGAGATGAATATTAACTACAATCTTTTATGAGGTCCTTGAATTAATTTCGTTTCGCCTTAAAGTATATTCAGATCTACACACTTGCGCAAATAACTTTGACCTTACACCATTAGATGTCGCTTTCATCACTTTATCTGTTTTAATGAAATTCTTACTAGAATAACAGAGTAAAATGCGTTATCTAATAAATTTTATTTTTCATATTTAATTTAATAACATTTTCAATATATTTGAGTTAATGCCGATTTTAAAAACCTAATGAAAACTACACTAAATTCAAACCTCCTCGAGAAAAAAGCTTATGCAAACTACGGAAGTTCCGACGAAAGTGATATAATTTACCTATTCAACGGCAGATGGCGTTTAACTAAAACATCGAACGATAAAGCAGTCTTCCAGGATTTTCACTAATCACTAAATTTCTTCGTGAGCTTTGATAAAGCTTTCGTAGTGTCGTATAGGCTGCAGTAGAAGTTGTGCTGCCTATTTTCCCGGCCATCCTGCTACTATTTCCAATATTAAGGTACGTTTTTACATAAGAGTAATAATAAGTAAATTCATATACGGTTATGCATTTGATGGTTTTCGATTCAAAAGCTATGAGCATATTAGTTGCCTACTCAATAGCCCTAATAGAGCATTGACAAAATAATATATTAAAATAGTGTGTTACAAATATTCAAAGAAAATATTACTGAAATCGTGTATATTATATACTGAACATTTAATTTTCATTCACGTATAAATGATAATTTTATATTGACTCGAAGAAAACTAGATCCTATTATATTGTTATAAGTGTATTCTTATTGCGTTACGAAAAAAGTGTGACCTTGTTGAATTACGATAATCTTAGAATAGATATTCTAAGACTTAACGAAATAGACTTAACAGAATGTTGAATGCTAATATCCTATAATCCAATATAAACAATTTAACACAGCTTCCATATCTTGTGTTTTCGAGATCAAACGCTCGAACTAAAAAATCCTAAAAAAAATCCATTTAATCCTAAGGGACGTATAGTAGGCCTTCATTGCATTAGGCCCCCGGCACAAAAACTGTTAACATGAAATTTATACCTGACTTCCATGAATGGCGATATTTTTGTGTTAAAGTCGGCCCAAAAAAAGCAATAAAATATGGCCGCCACAAAGGCACCTCTGGTGCGCCTGCGCCGACTTCGGACTTGCGCATTTTGCTTCGATTGAACCAAATTGGAAAAGCTTAAATTGTAACATCGATTTTAACGTATCATTTGATTTACTTTTGATATAAATCTAATTACATAAAGATGTGAGTATATTTACAAAAAGTAATATTTAATGTACAAAATTTAAATTTTATTGTGTTTAGTTTTATTCTATTAAGTGTAGCAAAGTAGAAGCCTGTAAATGTCCCACGGCTGGGCAAAGGCCTCCTCTCCATATTTAAGAGGGTTTTAGTACTTGGACGTATCCGCCACGTTACTTCAGTAAGGGTTGGCGGACTTCACATGTCTGCGAAATATATTTTTTTATTGGTTCTCAGATATGCAGGTCTTCACACAATACTTTTCTTCACCGCCTAGCACGCAGTAAATTTAATATTTAAAATTGCAATTAACAATGCTGTTGATGCCGGCACCGGGATTCGAATCCTGGTCACTCGCTTACTTCAAAAGTGTGTAAGGAGAAATATGTGATGGCATATCCTCTCCTGCACTTGTTGCACCCCCTACTACCTCACAAACGAGACTATGGTGAGCTAATGATGGCGGAAAATCAATCCGTATATGCCGAACTCTCATCCCACAGACTAGTGATGGGCAGCACAGTGCGAGGGTACCGACACTGCGTTCACCAACACAGCGTGGTAATTATGGGCTAACCATTAAGGCAGTGCATTCTGGCTTTTGAAGGCGCTTTCTTGCAGGGGCTAATGTGCAACAATGGGCTTAAATAGGCTGGTAAAAAAAAACAAGTTATCAAATAATCTATTAAATTATTAAGCACTCTATAATTAATGTTATATATATAAGTATATTATATAATGATGTTTACCAAATCTAATTAACATTTATTTCGGATTTAAAAATTTTCTTATAATCAAGATCTAGTCATCGTCATCGACGTTATCATTGATATATTATTAATCTTATTAACTTGATCTTTTTTTAATTTTTAAAATCATTGGTATATTTCTAAGTTCATTCGAATTTCTAAGACCCGTATTACATTGTCATATTTATATGATCTTAAATATGATCATAAGTTACAACATGCAAACGGTTAAATAAAATTATTCATGTATTGATATTACATTATACTTTTTTCTATTAGTTGTAAGATTATAGATATAGGATAATAATACGGGCCTCATACAGGCCTTTAGGTCAGTATCAGTTAGATATTTACAGGCCTGTACCAATGGGTGGATTTTCCATAACCGCCACGCTGCACTAGCCGGTTGGCGATCGGATTTCCAAACGCCATGCACCTATCGCTGTCTCACTGACGTGGGTCTGTTAAGCTAAATACAGCGTTATTATTGTATTTATGGAGATTGCTTATCAGATATCTGTCGAATACTATTAAATTCTAACGACATTTCCCTGAGTCGACTCTTACGACACTTACTGTGTGACAAGTGGCGGCAGATTCTCTTATGTCGCATACGGCCTTGTTCATGTTACTTCATTATCATTATCAACAACCTAGGTTCACAGCTAAACATAGAACATGGCCAGATGATTTTCGCCATAAACCAGAGTTGACTGATAGAGAATACCATTAGTCATTAAATCTGCTCATCTCACCTTTAACGAGTAAACAGAATAAATTAACTGTAATGTAGAAATACCTTATATCTTTGCCTACCCTAATGGGTGACAGGCATAAATGCTTATTTAAGATACCACCTTTTCCTGTAACCTTGCTGATTGTTAACAACAAAACTCGGGTTACCGCTGATTGCAGAATAATGATCCGAATATGCCGAACCCACTGACTAGTGATTAGACCGCCAGTCTAAATATTGTAAGCTCATGTTTTTCTTCGATAAAAGCTAGGCTTTCTTGGAAATACTTGTGTTTAGCAATGGTAAGGCTATTGGTGTAGAAGAAACTTAAAAATATTAATTTTACAATTTAATTTTAATTACCTAATTTTATTTACAATTACTTAATAAACAATTTTTTCAGTGTTTGTTCAATCTAAAGTAAACGTAACATTCAAGTAGTATTTTAGTCAGAATATCTACATACTTTGGTTCACTAATCTAACTATAACTATCTGATCAACGTTTGACGTTTTGTAGAAAAATTAAAAAAAACTACATTTTAAGACTTGCTGCTATAGAGTCACAACTCTTTAGTCATGCTGAGGTAGCGTATAATAGCTCTAACGGATTTTAGCGTTCGTAGAGACCATTAAACATCATTCTAGACAAAATATCATAAAATAGACAGATAAAACATCTAAACAACTTTTTGCAAAAAAAATTAAAACATGTTCTATTCCTTAAACTTTATTTTTTTAATAAAGCAGGAAAATTAAAATGATGTAGTTACCAAATACAGAATTAGTAACTATATCATTCAAGTTTAGTTTTAATTTACTTATCTTCGCTAAAATAACTGAAGCCACATCGACAAAATGGTAGGATTGAAAGGACCTCTCGTCAGCTGTCTTCGAAGGGGAGCAGATTAAATTGAAATTCCTTTTTTAAAATTCACCAATAGGGAAAGGGTGGTACCGGATTGGCTCGGTGCGGCCGTGCGAAATAAGTTTAGGGTTGATTGACAAGGGGCGATGCACTTCACTACACTTTATTTAATAATACATTTGTAGCATTATTTTCGCTCGAAATATATTTTGTTCGGAATTGAGTAATAAAACTAAACTGCAACTGAATTTAATTTCCAAAAACTTTAAGCAAAATTATAAAATCGTATCAAGTTTAACAAATGCTGGAGTTATAACAAATGCTGGAGTATATAAACCATATTCGTAAGTTTCATTACATAAAGAGAAGCGACGGTTTTTAATTTCCATAGAAAAAGATAAAAATTTATACAGGCTAAAAGGTTTCAAAGTTTTTCTTACTGTATATTTTATTACTATATAGTTTATCACGATGTTTAGAGATATAGCCACATTCTTGAAACTATCTTTGGTTAAGCTTTCGTAGCGCGGGCGCACCGTGTGATTTCATTATAGTTATGGCTACATATTTTTTAATTAAAAGGAAATAAAAAAACCTTACCTCTCACTGTAGCGATTTATATTGTGTCGCGGAGGCATTTTACATACATACATTTCACATGGACAAACACTACTTGTCCCGTACCGAAACCGAACCCGCGACCAGCAGTTATACGCTTTGCAACTATGCCATCGAGTGTGTATGTACTCTGTATATTATGAATTTTCAGCGATATCATACCTTTTGAGCCAATAGGCAAATTAAGGCAAAAAGCCAACGGCTTTTTGTCAAACTCTATAAGGGGTCATTAACATCATCAACTAGCCAGTCTGGTACGGTGATTATTATTTGGCGATTATTGTAGATTAGTATGTGCAAAACGTTTTATGAAATATATGCTGATAGTTTTACTGGTACTTTCTAGGCGAAATAGTAAGGCTGGTGATGGATTTGATGTGTAAGATGAATTTAACTACTTCTCATAGCTGAAATTAAACTAGTATTTACGGATTTTATCGCGTTTAATTTTAGTTTTTATGTTCCCATCGTTTCAGGTGCTAATAAAGCACCCGTGATCACGGGAGGGGACTAAGGTCATAGTTAACTTTGCTATCACTTCTCATAGTTTCAAGTGTAGTTCTTTAACGCCGGTTTTTCGTAAAATTTAAAGACTGTCTGAAATGTGAACAATTTTCTTTGTGAGTTTAACACTTTAGGACATTGGCTTTTCGGTGAAAGCCAATGTCGTGCGTCCAAAATGCAATGAGCATTTGGCATGGGACGCCACGTTGAGCAGGCGAGCGCATTGGCAAATCTCGAGCTTCCCCCGCATAATCTCGCACATCTTGCTCACCTTCACTGGCCTGCGGGATTTGGGTTCGAGATTGATAGGCGAGGTTTTTATATTGACCGGGACGGATTAGAATGATGTTGACAATGACAAGATATACAGAGAATGCTCTAAGTTAAATAAGTTATTTATTTACGGATCTTTTAGAATCAGTGTCAGTTATACAGTCAGTCAACTTCTCCTTTTATATATATAATCGTATACAGACAACATTACGAAAACGTGACAAGCTGGCCAATCCCTCGCCGCTTTTGTGCAGATGTTTATATTTTATTTTTAATTTGGCTTATACGATACGACAGTGTGCAATTCTATGATTCAGACAGCCAATCAAATTGTCAATCAGCATGGCAAACTGAGTGCAGATGCGGTAACAATTTAGCGTTTTTGTTACACTTTTAACATTATATTCATAGCAATCAGCGAGCTCGCTTTAATTTCAAACTACACGAGAGGTTTGGATTAGAATCTCATTTTGAAATTAATAATAAGCAAACTTAAGTTCTCAATTAAGCTTGTGCTTGGAGAAATATTAAAAAAATATTGTATCGAGGACTTAAGTCCTTCAACACTTCACCAGCGTAGTGGTCTCTTTCTGGCTCAAAACTGTTTGTAATATTCTCGACTTTTATTTATTTTTTGTAAAGTCTTCATCATATTTCCTATAAATGTCAACAATTGAATAAACCACTGTTGTTTAAGTCCATCAATATTATATAAGAGTACCAAATACACGTTTTTGCCGAGTGTCAGATTCGATGGGTATTACGTATTCGTATTGAGTCAACGAAGACACCATATGGCATCTTGTTGGTTAAGCATAGACACCGGACGGACGTGTCACTAAAGATATGCCGCGTTCACACGGCTCACGTGTATTTTTCGGCCCAAAAACAAAGGCAAAATAAACTCCTTAGAGATAGAGGATACCTCTTTTTACTGATTTTTTTTTACTTTTTGTCTTTTTTCTTTATTATTTTCCAATTTTTTTTAAATTATATACAATATCTAGTGACTTATCAATACCTATTTGTAGATAAATACATAAAGATACGATTCATTCTCTTCAGAATATATGAATCAGTAAACTACGACAATGTTGTATATATTCAAAATAATAGTGTAATATATATACTACTGTTGTATATTAAATTAAATACAATATAATATACAAAATGTACATAATTTCTGAACTGAACGATGTATTTTAGACGGCTATGCCAAGCTACGAAATAAATAACAAAAGAAATAATATAACTTTCAAAGTCAAGGATTAATACAATTTTATAAACATAATTACTTAAGAAAAGTCTTTAAAAAACTACCAGAGGATTGTTTTTAATTATCCTTATTTCGACAACTAAGTGAGTTAAAGAACTGTGAACTTCTGTACTGAAGGTTGATGATAATACTGCAAAAAATGTATTTAATTGCTATTTGTTTAAACTATTTGTTATAATATTTTTTTTCTAAATTGATTTTGACAATGAATTATAACGAAACATGCTACAGATGCTTAGGTATATTACATTCAATATCTAAAAACTTGGAGCCTACCTAACCTATGCAGTTTATGACAAAAGTGCAAAAGTAGAGTTTTTAATTGTTTTAACCAAGACAATTATTTTGGTCTATGATCATATCATACCACCACGGGTGGTACTACGTAATACCATGAGGACTGGTGGAGACCAGCTGATATGCTAGTTAGTTTATAATAACTATAACGACTAGAAATAAAAATAGCTACTGGGTATTTTTAAGAAAGATCTTTCCCCTCTGTAGAATTTCTATTGTTATTGGGTCGGTTGACAAAACGAACTCCTTAGAGGGACTCTGAACAAATATTAATACATATATTTTAACAAATTGTAATGAGATAATAAAAAACAAAAAAAAAACAATTGTAGGCATTTTTGTCTACAATTTATTAAATATTAAATCTATAATAGCTAAACTAAACTTCTTTACCTCCGCCTATTTAAGTCCACTGCTGAATATAGACTCTCTCCAAGATTGAGCCAGCAAACTGGCATTGCGTTTATTAGAAGGTATGCATATGCTCACCACACAGCATAAAGGTGATGGTATCGATACACTCAGATCGATATGCTGCACTCCATCACTAGTCTGTGAGATTTGGACTCGGCAAATTCGTAGGGTTTTTCCGCCAACATTCGGTCGCCAGAACTCTGTCTGTTAGCTAGCAGCAGCACAGGTCAGGTTGACATTTGGAGAAATAGAAAGTATATTCTACCTTTCACTTACGGAATCTGCTTAGGTTTTGTTTTAGTCCATTTAAGCATAACGAAAAGAAACATTTTTAAAAATTTAATTTAAAAAAAAATTATTTAATCTTTTAGCTTTTTATACTCTTGAGTGAATGTTTGTTCTCTATGTTCTCTACATCTGCATAAGATTATTTTTTTTATCAGAATAAATTACAATTTTTTTTATACAAAATATTCCGATAGAGTAAAAAAATTAATAGTCATTGTAAACACGGCCTAACATACAGGCTACTACGGGTTACGTCACTGCGTGCGACCGTCTACTAACGGTTTCACTGTCAATTACCACTTTTGTTAGGCCAAATTTGTATATTTGTATAAGTAAGTACTCGTAATAATTTACGTAATATTAGTGTCATAACAATATTTGCGAGTAGAAGAATACACTGTTTAACATATTTAAGTTAGGTTTAATCTCTAAATAAATTGTATGACAATGTATGTATGTATTGGCAATCTTAAACAGTTACAAGTAGGTATTAGTAAAACATAGAAATTAACTAAAATTTTAACCAACAAGCACAAAATAATTCTTTTTCGATGGAACTCTTCGGTATTTTGTTTTCGTAAATTCGCCGTTTTAAAATTTGTTAGGTATTTTTGATTATTACGAAGAGCGAGATAGTACGTTTTACAAGTATCTTATCATTAGTATTATTATTTTTATTTCGTATTCTGTACTAATAATGAGACCTGTTCAATATGCGGAATATGCTTTAGGTGGTTATTAGCAGTTATCAGCTTTACAACCGGTACTTCATAAAGTGATCGCCAATCGTCACCCAGCGTGGCGAATTCGGTAAACTTTGCCAAATCGGAAAAGACCTATGTCCAGCTGTGAACTATTTATATGCTATTGATAATGATGAGAGTGGAATTTAATAATACTAACATACTTTCAGAAGAAATTATTTATTCCATTCCATATTTTATTACAACCTAACTAAAATCGGTGTTCCAACAAAAAAATTAAAACGATCCGGTTATTGATCACACACAACGAAAAAATATTTCCTGTTATTTTTATCTTGAACCAGCAATCTAAATGTAAATTAGATCTTTCCCGAAAAATCGTTTCAGCCTTTAATTTTTTTTGAATTTTTAATGTTCATATACTATTTTAATACACAACATATACTTACGTATAATTTTAATACAATTAATCTGCGTGCATTATCTTTTGTAAATATAATGATGTTTAATGAGACTACAAATATAAAAGCGTTAAAAAAAATTGCCATTATTTGCCATTATTGTTACTTTACTAAAAAATCAAAAATGTTTCTATCTACTTTTCGCAAAAGAATCTGAAAAAGTAATATTTAAAAAAACTTACACCGGAATTTTATTATCTTATAATGTAGTAGTCGTAAATGTCTTATAATATCTGACTACGCCCAGTCTCCAAATGTTATAAAGTAAGGGAAACCCGGGCAACTGGTAACTCTGAGGTAGGCAAATTGTAGGAGGTAAGGAGGTAGGAGGAGGAGCGGGGTGCGCGGGGGTTGGGTTAGGTCTGTCGCTTCACGCTCCCCGCTCTGCGCGGCCGCCCCATACGACTCCGTATCCGTACAGCGCCCGGTAAGCAATCTCTTACATTGCTGTCTAGTTTTTGTCATTGATTTTCTTATTAAATATATATCTTTCCATTGTCTTTGTTACGAATTCGACTTAAAGGTAGAAATATTTTTTTTTCAGGCTGCGACATTTATGCTCTCCCATTAGTTTCCTTTTTTATTACGGGTAAGTTCTTTATTCATATATTTTTAGCGTCTTGTATTTTGTCCCAACTTTTTCACTTGAATATTTAATATTTTCATGTAATGTAAACCTATTTGGTTTCAATTATCTTGAAGAAAATCACTAATTTTGCTCCAAAGCCGAACAACTAATATTTTTGTAATAATTAACTTATAACAAAGTGTTTAAATATACAAAACAATCAAATATGCAAGTAACAATAATGAAGTAAAAATATCGCTTTATTTGTGGATAAGCAGTGATAAGGCACAAAATTACAATTTTAATCAATATTTGGCATCGTGTCGAATTGTTTTTGAATATTGTGTAATGTTCGGTACATTTGTAATGATGCGTACTTTGGATTTAATGTCATCAAACAGAGATAATCAATAGATGTCTACCTACCATGGTCTTTGTAGCCGTACGTTAGTAATTATTTTATATTTACTTTCAGTTTGTGATACCTAATACTAAAACTAATTTATCTCTATTCTCTTCTCAAAGCACGCAGAAATATTTTTGCATAATGATAAAATTACTTTGCCGGTTTCAGTACACTTTCGCAAGAGCTTCTAATTTTAGCTTTATTCGTACCTATTTTAATTAAACACATTAAGTTAAATAAATTTTTGGTAGGTATATGGAATCAATTCTCTCGATTGCTGCAATTGCACTTTTTATTTTAAGTATTTTATTTATTTATTTATTCTGCATCATTAACGATTATTTAAACTAAGAGATACAATGGATAGGCTTAATTCCCCATGCTGTTCTCTACTAATTATATCTAATGCTAATTACAACAAGCACAGGTTCCCAGCCGCATTACAAAATGAAGTATCTGTTTACATACTCCTGTGTCTATTTCCGATGTATATACCGTCGATATTCCACTATTTAATTGTTCCTAGTACCTAGCTTTGTTTACAAATTTATACTTTACATACATTTGTAAACAATTAGTCACCATTATTCTGCCGGTGTGGAGGAATAAGAAAAAAAATGAAAATTCTTTGTTGTCCGAATCAAAGAAAATAAAAATAACCTCCACCACCTCTTCACCTTTCTTTCTGTGAGTTTCGTCGGAGTCGGCAAAGGAAATAGCTTTAAAAATCTAATGGCGTCCGTCAGAAGGCGGATTGACCATCTCTATAAAGTAGCGACAGAAGTGCGAGGTGTGCAGTCTATTAGGGGAGGCGTATGTACTGCAATATATATAAACAACATTTTTCCTACTCTTGATGGGCGTATTAGCACCATTTTGTATTAAGATGTTCCAAGAATATCCTATCCTAACGAAGAATGCTGCTGACGTGTCTTCGCTTTCGTCTTCCTTCTGTTTATTATAATGAACATAGGCCTCTCTTCATTGACGACGAAAAGTATCTAGAATCTATGTATTTATTTATGTGAAATATAAAAGGTTCTCTTTTCCGTCATGGACCTCCTTTGAATCAATTATCGATATTTTCCTTCCAAGAATCTCCGAGTATGACGTGTTATGATGCTACGACAGGTTCTTTATCACGAAACAAATGAACATCCACTTGAAGACAAGTCAACATTCCCTGCCAATATTGATATGGACATCCATCGGCCCGGGGAGGTCAACAGCGACCATGATTTATATGGTGACTTCGTAAAAAACATATCAAAGTAGTCACGTACCAAAACGATCGCGCGTAACACCATCAAATGAAATTATGTACATACCACGGGTAAAACACACATGTACATTCAAATGGAGTGGGATTGTATCATTTTTATTGTATTATTTACGTTATTGGGGTATGTCGGAGTCTGCGCGTCGCGTCCGTGCCCACGCTCGTCAATATCTGCCCTCCTAGTACGCATGTGCGGAACGCCTTAGCGGCGCTTTGATAATATTCTGATTTCTCCTTTAAGCATATTAATGGGCGTTATCGAAAAAGGTCAGGCCTATTGTATCCTCTTTTCATTATTTCGAGATATAAAAATTGTCTGGTAGGTATATACTAAACACTGGTGTTTTTGTCTTCTTCTATATAACGTTTACGTATATTTCAATATAATAACCTGTGTTACGCATTAATGTATTAAAAACGTGGGACAACTTTATTTAAAGAGTATAGACCATTTTTGGTAGGCGAGTAAGACATACGATAAATTGCAGTAGTAGAGACGGCGTACTAAATATTACTTATATAAACGGGTAAATGAAGCAATCGAAAAATATAATCGCAACAAATATTCAAATAATTAAAAATGAAACATGTGCCTTGCTACAGAAGTTTAACAAAAGAGCAATAAATGCCACTAGCAACGATTTTGTACGTTTCCATGAATTTATTGCATAATTATAACGTCACTATTAAACATGTCATAAATTACTACAAAAATTGACAGCTACCTAACTATAGTAGAAACAAGCACAAAAAGAAACTAAATTTATTCTTCCATGATATAAAAAAAAATCCTTTTGAATTTAGATTTCAATGACAAAATTCATTTTGTATTACGATTTCGTCAGACAACGTCGTCTTTCTTAATATTTTCTTCATCACACGCAACCGTTACTGTTATTGTAAGAGCTCAATTATCACCACACTTTAACTACAACAAGTGGTAATGAAATGATTTGTGATAAAAAATTCAATTAATTGAAATATATAATATCTGAAATCTTAAACATAACATAATCCATTAACAATTCACGACATATTTTCCCATGAAACAGCAATCGATTCATAAAAATGGAGCTTTTTCTCAGTTGCATTTTAATACAACAGTGTCAACCAACGACATCGCGATTGGAAAATAAAATTGTTTTTATTGATTTATTCACAAGATATCGAGCACCGATCAATACGCTCCAGGCAAGGGCTACAATTTATGCATATCGATAAAACGAGATTTCAAAACATTGTAACATGCTGTTGCATTTTGCGGAATTTGAAACGCTGCTTAAATTTTTTTTGTATATGTATTAGTTACTTAAAAAAATAGAACCTTAGCTACGTCATTAGCTCATAAACTGGGAATTACTTTTTAGAATAAAAGAGTTCAAAAATTTCAATTAAATAATGTTGGCAGTACGCCAGTTCTGTTTTAGGAACTTTCTCGTTATTTTGGGATAACATTAAAAAATTCAGTTTAATATTTGACCAATATTAGATTTTTTTAAAATAAATTCTATTATTTTTAGCTTTAATACATTGAGATATAAAACGAAGGGCGTTTAATAAAGTGCCTAAGACACCAGAGATAAATAAATTTAATTAGTGATCCTGAACAAGACTGTGCCGTGTCTTACAGTATGTGAAGATGTTATATTAGACCATCATGTGTACAGATTAAAATATATATATTTTTTAATTTTCTTAGACCCGTGGTTGAAAGCCTGAATTTGATACAGATCTAACTTACCTGAAAATTTTAACGTAATGAATCAACATTTTGAAAAATTTTAAAGTGTGTACTGAAAATAACTAATAGTATTAAGAGGTAATAGTTATAACAACAATTGAAACAAGAATTCTCCATTTTATACGGATAATGTAACGCCCCTGTAAGATTTTTGCCTAAAATCTCAAAAGATGGTAAAATAGCGTGACAAAGTAGTATTACTATTAATGTATTTTATTACTCAACAAAGTTATTTTCATTGCCATTAAAATTTCGTAAACATTGCTTCAAATCAGTTGTACAGTTTTTTTAGGTCATTGCGTGAATTCGCATTTTTATTTCATTCTCGTGTCTTGGAACTTCAGATATAAACAGAAAGCAACCGGTATGCAAATCTTGGCGTGTATCTTTTTTGTTTTTGTCTAAATTATTATTCTATGAAACTTTGTTCTATCTTTGATCATCTTTTGGCAATGAAGGCTCTGAGCTAAAAACCTATTCTTTTATACAGTTAGAGGTAACGGCATAAGAGGGAATGCGGCTATTCTGTAAGGGTGTGGTCCTTCCCCGGTCGAACAGTCCCATTAAATCTGTACTGGTGATGCTACTGATCACTAAATTTGGGTTCGGCAAATTCGAGCGGATATTTCGCCATCTTTCGTTCACCAAAGCCTTGCAGAGTAGGTAAATGTAGACGAGGTTGGCATTTAGAGAAAGAGATAGTATATTGCCCCTTATACTCTCTACTGTTAAATTCTGACCTCGTCACTAAGCTAGGTTGATAATAATTCTTTCAGACGATAATCTCAGATATCTTATTTAAATAGAGTTTTATCAGCAGCTACCTGTTCAACGCATGACAAACAATATACACCTTTAATCTACATTGATATGAAGCTACGAGTATAAGGTGCATGCAAACACCTGATATGGTCGCTTCCGCCGCCTTAATCTCTTATCTGGTGAAAACCTTAATAATAAAGCAAATTTAAAGCGTTAATTAGGTTAAATATATAATCGGTTATCTAAAATCTTCTTGTTGACTGCAGCTTCCAAATTTGAAATCGAACATAAAGTGAAAAACCCATACGTGTAAGGTAATCTTTATTAGCCAGGAGAGCTCATGGACTGCGTGTCCGACATATTTTTTTTTTAAAGAACGTAAGTCCGGCACTTTGTTGGTTACAATTTCAATTACTATACAACAAAGTGATGGAACGAAGAATACATAAAATGTTTGAAAAAGGAATAGGAAATACTGCTCTCTTACTTTTCACATTGTGCACTAAAATGCAAATATTTTTTTTAAAGAAACAATATAATATTTACGAAACGTATGTTTGCATCATTATTTAAAACAAATTTATTTAAAGTGGCCTCTTTGGTCTTGGTACATGCCTTTAATCTCTGGTCACGAATCTGTACAGCAAGCGTTTTAGCCACTCTCTTAAGCTAAAGGAAGAGATTTAAGGCATGTCATGTATATTGACGGTATGACTTTCAGGTCTTCTTTAATAATTCGCGAGACCTGGTCCTAGCGGAAATCTTTATTTCATGCGTCACTATATTTTATTTCCTTATAGGGTTTTGTCGAATTCTAGCTTTGACAGTATTCACATCCCATCTGGTGCTGCACCTGGTCGCCCCGATGTGTTTTGGTCGTCGACAGAGTTGTTGGTATACCTGAAAATAGTCCGATACACAAACATACCCATTTTGTGCAAAGTCTATTTTCAATTCTATTTTCTTTTACTCCCCACTCCATAATGTAATTTAAAAATAACAGTGACAAATTATATCTGAAATAGCGGCAAATCGAAAATCGAAGTTCCTTACATAATAAATGCATTCCAAAATTAAATCAGATTTTCTTTTTAATTTTAACTTCATTTATGGTCAGAATAGTTATATACATATAGTACTAATAAGAATATCATATGGCGGCATTGCAGTGCGATACCAACCCACCTGTTAAATGTGGTATTTAACCCGTAGTGGATAGGTACCAAATGGCGATGATTATGATGAATGATTGAACAAATTTAGAAAATACCTCTACGGAAATAAGTACCCAACCCTCATTACCTAGAAAATATAATTTATTAATATTATGTTCAAAACGTGTGAATATTAAGTATAGTTATTTCTTTAAATTCCTACATGCAATTATACAAGAATGAACTTTGGTACCAAGTAACAAAAAGTTTTTGACAAACCTAGCTAGGCTATGGTCGCATTTGGCTAAAACATGAAGTTAAATGAAACGCAGGAAGCGTATAATAAATCCCGAGTCAGTGACCTCGTGACATGAATATGAGTAATTCCGTAATGTGAAACACGTTTTGTTTAAAAAAAACACTTCGTCATTTACCTACCAATAGCATCGTCTAGTAGTACAGTATACAACTGACTTCTAATTTGCTTTAGAAATTATACCATTTTAATATTATAACGATGATTTAGGTAAAATTTTCTTACGAGTGAAAGTAAAATTCATGTGTAAAGAATGCCCACGAACGTAAAAACTAAAAAGTGTGTCCTTGCACTGCGAAGAGGGCAGCGTAGCAATGTAGCAAAAATGTCGTTCAATTTATTCCCAAATTTTAGCCGGGACTGGTCCCTTTTTGTTGCCATCTGCGCGCCGCGCCGATCCGAAAGTCCAGACAACTCCACCCTAAAAACCGTTTAGGCGAGATTCCTATCCTTTCACCCGCCTGTCAAATTCCATATTGTTATCTCTGTCTGAATTTTGAAACAAACAGGACCTGCCTCCCGTCTCGTTTTAGTACACGCATTCAGAACGTTCTATCCTTTTTTGACTCGTAACAATTCGTGTATTTCCGCTTCCCACTCGAGTGGACGCCATGTTTGGCGGGACTGTCATATCAACGCCAGTTTGGCGCGTATCACGCAAGATGAACAAGATTGGTTTTCGTCACTATTGCAGAAGACCTTTTCCATTGTCAATATTTTTTAAAATTAGTATTTATAATATTCATTTAATTAATTTCAGAATGCACTTTGCTTTTCCTCAACGAGCCTTAAGAGAACATTAGACACTCAGCAATATATGTAAGTATTATTTTTTTGTCTTTGAAGTGTAGCATTCTTTAATTCAATGAATGATGATCATGAATTAAAAAATTGATACTAGATCATCAATAATACAACACTTTAAGATTGATCATAGGAAAATACTTGGGAGAGGATCCCGTTTTTTGAGTCTCAAATTTTTTATTTTCATGATTGTACCAATTATACTTAGTTTCTAATTGTAACGTTCTGTATAAGACGGCAATAAGCTCACCGTCTGCCACATTATTCAAAATAAGCTCTGGTGAAAAGTAGGGTTTACGGTAGTGAGAGCTTATATATAGAGTTATTTTCTTTACAAGCAACGGCAAATACCTTCAATAGGTACCGGCCTTCATTCTCATGTTTATAATTTCTAAATAGCAGCAATAAAAGGCAAAGAGCCTCACACAATAGATTCTGTTTTCGGAATTAGTCTATTTAACAAAGGCATCCTGATAATTGTTTGCTACAACTGCTTTCTGGGTCAGGTTTATTAACGTTTCATTTTGAAAAGTTATTAAATCTTTGTTGTATTCATAACTATTTGTAGTATTTTATTGCTTTACTCTTAAAGTTTTTTGGATTTATATAATAGATTTTTTAATATAACAGAGCATGAGGTTTCCTTTTGCATGTTTAACTCATGCGGTTTATTTCATAGGTATAAAATAGACTACTTTATATATTGTAATATACATGATCACTTCGGAGTTGTCAAGTTGCACTTTACACTACTAACCATTTCAGAAATTCAAATGCCTTCACCATATTGAATTTACCTAGTTTGTTTGCTTTAATTTACTTTATTAATATATATTTACATACTTTCCTATATTATGTATGGATATATTTGTGATATTTTCAATAAACTTATTTTTCTGAATACTGATAAATTTTGATACCTACATGAGCTAAGATCAATTTGTATAGTTAAGATAATATGACTACTATTCAACTAAGAAAAAAATTTGTTAAACACTTTCTTAATTAGTTAGCATTTCCAAAAACTCATTAATTTGTTCCATGATACCAGAATAATATACCACAACTACATTCAGCTCGAGGTTTGCGCATTAATATCTCTCATAGGTATAAACAGGCAACAATTATGCAGAGCGAACTAACAAAACGTGTAAATGGGGCAATTACCGCCGCCTATGTAGGCTGCCGTACAATTAGTGGCCTGCTAACAGTTTTCATCACCAATAGATACAGGCGATACATCGTGCGGGAGCTATCAGAGCGAGATCGTCTCTCGCTGTGAACACATCACATTCCTACTTTATGTTTAAATACTGAGCTTCTTTGATATAGCTCCAGTTTATTTGTGTTTTTTTTTATCCTTTATCAACAACAATCTCGAATCATCTCTTACCGATTTGTCATCACTAAACTTAGTAACATCTATTTCATAATGGTTATCGATTTTATCGGTGAGTACTTACGGAATATTTCCTTAGCTTTTAATTTCGTCATTAATACATAGTTCTTATTTGTGTTCCTTATTTCTTTATTCCAGCAGCAACAGCCATAGAAGTAATGTAATGTTAAATCGTATAAAATATAATATTTATGTATTAATGTGACTTATCAAGCAAACAATATTAACCAAATATAGACATTTTTTTCTAGTCGAGACCTTACTAGTGATCATGTGATCATTGACACAAAACTGTCAATCTCTTTGTACGAATTGGTAGTGTTGCCATATATACATAGACATGGCAGCATAATGTCATGTAAATAAATTCTAGATGGAATAGATTTATTGTTTTATGCCAACTGTCGTTGTCGCTGAACAGTTATAATTGACATAAATTTGAAATAATTTGTAGATACTTTTCGTTCGTATAATTTAAATATAATTTAATGTTTCGATTATTTGTTTTAAAGATAATTGTACTTGTTATAATTTTTATAAGCTAATAACATTTTTTTCGTAATTTACAAAGTAAGCCTGCCTTCTATAATGTCGAACGGTGTAGTAACATATAACATACTTACAGCATACACAATAACGTAATTAAAATTCTTAATTCCTACCATATGATACATGACGTAAGCCAATGCCACATCTAGACATTGGTACCTATAACAGAAATCCCTTAGATCAATAAGTATTACAGTAGGCGGCGTTATAAGGCTTGTTCGTAGTTGCTAATGTTAATAAAATGTCTACGCTGACGACAATGGGTCTAATCTAATATCCTAGACTCAGTTCAGCAACTAGTGGTCCGAGTGTTAAAAGGAATTAGCCAACAGCTGCTTAAATCACGCCCAGGTTAGGATAACAGCTTTGAAGCTTTCGCGGGTGGGTTTTTATTGCGGACGATTGGTATGAGTAGGGGAGGTCAGATTAAGTTGGTCGATATTGCAGTGGGGGTCGACCATTCATTCGATCCCAGGTCGGGGGCGGGCGCTCATTGCTCGCGTCCGGAGAGCGCCTGCGCGTCCTCTGACCCAGTTGCGTGCGTCGCGACGCTATGCCGCCGGGCGGATGGTAGCCTCGTTAAGCCAAGGTTGAATCGGCCGAACAGCAGCTCGAGCATACTTAATGACGCGACACTGTATTAGGAAGCTGTATTTTAATTTGTAATCAATTTTATAGTTATCGATGCTCGACGAATTTACAACGAATAAATGTGTTTGTGTGTGTGTGTTGACTTAAACTACGAGAATTTTTAAAAAAAAGTCTGTCAAAATTACTTCTCAGTGATTCATAATGATTAAGCATTCACGAAACCAAATTTTTATTACACATCTCAGTAATATTGTTTGAATTTTGATTAGCGGGCATTATCTGAAAGCGTTCCTGTCGTTATGTACGATTTCCTTCAGTTGTGGGTTTACGCAATGAACGTCGAAATATTTCCACGCAGGCCATTTCACCTGTCGCTTTCTAACATTGTCACTTTAATTTGATCACGACTTAACTATTGCTTAGCATGTTAAATCTGTTTTAACGCGGACGTCCTCTCGTGTCACCGATGTTTAGTTTAATACGATGCTGACGATCGTTTGTAGATAGCTTACCACAATTACGATGATCGATTACGACAGAAAGCTACACGTGACTCGTATACGCTAAAATGTTTTCATTGTGTGGGCAACCAGCTTGTTAGGTGCGGTGATTTCACTAAATCGATAAAAATTACTGCACTTTGTCATCATATATTGTGATAGATACTTGTTTTCAAAATTATTATTTTAATTAAGCATGCGCTGTGTTTCACATAACCGGTTGGTAATTTTTAAACTATTGTTTTGTTTTTAATTTCAGATGCTGTATGTGGCCTCAACCGTCGTCTTTTTGCACCAAACAGGACTCAGAGAAGTTTTTGACTATTAAAACCCTATATTTTTCTTTTATCATCCTTGCAAATTTAATTAATTTAATTAACCGAACTGTTGGTTACATATTATTTTTTTTATTCACTTAATTTAAATTTCCTATATACTGCGCGGTGAAGGAAAAAATCGTGAGGAGGAAACCTGCATGCCTGAGGGACAATAAACAATATTAATTCAGGGGCATGTAAAGTTCTACAACCAGCGTTGGAGTAGCATGCTGGACCTATTCCTGATCTAAAGCTTTAACTACTTAAGCTTAATTTCCATATAGTTTTTTTCACTTTTATATTATATTTACTAGCTGCGCTTAAATGTGGATTACACATGCCTGTTACATAAACGTGATGAGTTCACAACCATGGTTGATGGTTAACTGACCTCTTCCTATAAGTCGCAGTGTGATATTATGTAGCCTATAACCTTCCTCAATAAACGGGTTATGTAACGCAAAAATATTGAATAAAATCGGACTGGTAATTTCTGAGGCGTTCGAACGTAAAAACTCTTCAGCTTTATAATATTACTAGCTGTGTAAAAAATCCATTCATCGGTCCACTTCATCTGAAGAGTAGCCTGCACGAAGACTTTTTTTGAAGACTGTTATACATTTTTGTATATTTATTAGAGAGTATAGATTTCCAAATGAGAGAAAATAATTTTTGACCAAAAAGTAGATTTAGAGTCAGGCATGTCGTTCAAACAAATGTTCTTAGCGGGAACGACTAGCCACGTGATTCGTACATTATCTTATTTTGAAATAAGGTCCTGTACCAACGGGGCTCTTGGGCCATCTAAAAGATACCCAGAAATATTTAAAAACACCATCAAAGCTTCCTGAAGAACTATTGTGATCGTTGATTATTTTGTCTTCTTCCTAAACTAAGAGTCGATCGACTATTGGAACTAGAAGTCAAGTGACTTTAGGAACTGCCACATAAATATCTTGGTTACGGCACTCATGGGATGAGTTGGTGTGGCAGATTCTCTATTGCGCCACCACACTGCTATCTTAATTTAATTACACCAAAATTTTGTATTTCAGGTAGACAACAAACAAGTCTTACAAACGTTGGTGCCAACGGCATCAATATTAGTGCCCTACATCTACCCTGTAGATCCGAATTTGTTTGAAGTGAGGCGACAAATTCGGTTCTAGAGAGGTTTGTGTGGTGCATGCACTGCTACGATTGCTCGAAGAGAAAAGGAGACAAGAAAATGCAATTAGGTTTTTCCAGAACATTGCTTCACCTCCAATATAAAATATTAATTTTTGGATGCGTTGCTACTTCTACAATCTTCGTCTTCGTTTTAGTTAGTGATATTAAAATCCCAATTAGTTATTACATAGGTTTTTATTTGTTTTAACTATATTATTGTTTCATTTGTTAAAAAAACTACTATTTTCATTTAAACTTATTTTTCATATCTGCATATGGTCTATATTAGTCTACCGCTGAGCTAAGGCCTCTCCAAGAAAGCACTAGCCAAAGCTGGCATATATTTCTTCAAAGATTTGCCTATACTCACTACCCTGGGTAAGCGGGTTGATGCGCGGTCCCCATCACTGCAATTTGCGTTGGATATTCCGCCATCATTCGGTCATAACACGCGCAGGTGAGGTTGGCATTTGGAGAACTTACATTTCCTTTCTCATATAATTTGTATCAATCGTAATATTTATTAAATCATTATCAAATATACCTAACTGAGTATGTTTTATCATTCATTTTTAATCTGATGTCATCGTCTCTATGAATAATAAGAATCACGTATAACTCAGTATACAAGTTACGCATAAATGAACCCTTACTGTGAATACCTAACAGATTGACTGAGCCATGAATATTCAATAGCATGTGATCAAATTGATACTGACAGAAGCCTCAGCTATACAATTTATTTACATATTTATAGCTATGTTATTTATATATTTCAGTTTACAATTTGTACGACTGTGTATTGTTATTATTTAGCCCCGGTATTTTTCATAACATGTATTGTGTTGAATACTCATTAAAATAAAAAACATTAAACATATTGACAATTATTATTATCTCTTGTACTAGTTTCATAACACATTTTATTTATTAATATAAGTAACCAACCGGTTTCGCCATACAGCAATTTCAGGCTGTTAGTTATAATGAGATTTTACTCACATTATTCAATTATAAATAAAATGTGTTGTGAAACTAGTACAAGAGATAATAATAATGGCAATAAGATGTATTTACACTACGTGACTAAAATCGCAAGTATTAATTATACATTAAACATACGTACGAATTATCTGATTAATCTGAAAATTCTAAGTGTTTCTGTAATATAAAACCATACCACATATTACAGCATTTTTATTTCTAAGTATAAGTGAAACTCATCCTATTATTGCTGATGTGATATTTTATCAACGAACCAGAAGCAAACCACTGCTAGACAAGGGCTATTCCCAGTTATGAAGTTGAATATATTACAAATATCAATCTCATCTACATACTGTGGGTACTCACTTACAGACAAGGCTATAGCAACCGACTAATGATGGAAAATCTATCGGAATATTCCGAAACTGATCGTCACAAACTAGTGATAGGGATATCTATTGCGATGGTGCCGGCACTATGGTTACCATCCCAGCTGCCCAACGGTGAGCATGGGCAATTCTTCTATACATGCCATACCAATTGTTGTTAGCGCTTTTATCTAAAGGCATATGTTCAGAAGTGTACAGTGTACTTACACAGGCTGATAAAGAAGAAGCATATGTGAAGTCTTGGTATTAAGAAATAGCTATATAATTTTGCATACTAAAATTAATGACAGTAATGTAAGTAGGTATGAAATTATTACAATACGTAATGGTACTTCGAGCTCAACTTACGGAAATAAAAGTAGCTCGAAGTCGCTCATCAGGCTATGCTCGGTGTTTCTGTGTGAGATAGCAACGATGACTTCAGTGGCAGAAGTAGGATAACCGACATAGCTTTAAGGAACAATAAGCTAAAGTGGTTAAGGGCTGGCCTCATAGCACGCAGAACTGTTAACCGACGAAAGCGAAAGGTCCGAGATAGGCAACTTTGTACAAGCATACTCGGTGTATGACGACTTCCTGCAGCCTTCCGGGGAGTCGATGAATGCAAATGAGTCAGAACTGTGCATTGTAGTGGCAATCTTTGGGAGAGTTCGATGTTCAACAGTGGCTGAAGTTATTTAGGAAGTCGATAACACGTTTTCAAGTTTGGTCTTGGTTTCTAATAACCACGAGATCAAAGATCAAAAAAAATATTTTAACTTATCATCATTATCATTTCAGCCTATTAGAAGTCCACTGCTGAACATAGGCCTCCCCCAAAGATTGCCACGAAGCACGGTTCTGAGCCACCTGCATCCATCGACTTCCCGCAACACTGCGCAGGTCGTCACTCCATCTTGTGGGGGGTCGTCCTACACTGCGTTTGCCCGTACGTGGCTGCCACTCGAGAACCTTTTTTCCCCAGCGGTTGTCAGTTCTGCGAGCTATGTGGCCGGCCCATTGCCACTTCAGCTTGCTGATCTTTACGGCTATGTCGGTTACCTTAGTTCTGCTGCGGATATTATCGTTGCAGACTCTATCACGCAGAGAAACACCGAGCATAGCCCTTTCCATAGCGCGCTGAGCAACTTTGAGCTTCCTCATACGGGCTGCAGTGAAGGACAAAGTCTCGGATCCGTATGTCATCACTGGCAACACGCACTGATTGTATACTTTCGTCTTGAGGCTTTGCGGTATACTCGACGAGAAGATATGACGTAGTTTCCCGAACGCAGCCCAGCCGAGTTGGATTCGTCGATTGACCTCTGGGTCGAAGTTGGACTTACCTAATCGGACAATTTGTCCCAGGTATACGTACTCGTCTACAACTTCGTGCCTATTGTTCCCAACAACAACCGGTATTGGTGTGACATGGACGTTTGACATGAACTTCGTCTTGTCCATGTTCATTTTAAGACCAACCTGTTGGGAGACGTTATTGAGGTCATTGAGCATTGTACTAAGCTCCTCCAGCGATCCTGCCATAAGAACTATGTCGTCGGCAAATCGAAGGTGAGTGATGTATTCGCCATTGATGTTGATACCGTATCCTTACCAGTTCAGCTGCTTGAAAACATATTTTAACTAACTCATAGTTATTCTGATACAAAGGTTCAAGACAAACCTAAGTATTGTGATTGAAGCAATGGATGACATAGATGTGACAATTTAATCTAAAAATCTTCAAAAATGTACTTCGATGCTGTAGTAATAATATACTTGATAGGAGGCCCTATCAAGTATATTATTACTACAGCATCGGCACGCAATGATGACCGTTTTGACATCTTACAATAGTGATGTGACACATTTCAAATTATTATTGAAAAAAATATAGTCAACTTCAAGGCACCCGTACCCGTATAAATCTTCGTTTCTAGCAATTAATAGCTATTTCAAAAGTTTAAATAAAACACATTTTACTAAGATAAAAATGTTTACTTTATTTATTTAAACAGATTCATCCATACTCCATTCAATATCGCCGCTGCTATCATCACCTACATTAATTATAAGTTTATTGTCTAAAATATTATCTATACTCATATCTCTGACATCCCTTGTTAATTTAACAGTTCTATTTACAATTTTTTCCCGTCTTTTTTTTTTAAGGAATATGCGGCAAACGAGCAAGCGGTCCACCACGTCGCCCACGTACATCTGCAACGCCATAGATGCTGCCGGTGCGTTTCCGGTCTTTTAGGGTATTTGGGAATTGGGATGTAGAACGAGGAGGGGGAGTGGGCCTCCTTGTTCACCGAACGAAACGCTGAAGTACTAGATCTTCTAAAAAGCCTCTAATTCACGCCGGTGTTCTGCGAGGCCGTGCTAACAACCCGGTCGAGACGGCCCATTCAAGCAGCAGCAAAAGTCGCCGCTTGGCTCTACCAGGCTTGAGCCAAGCGGTGGGTTTTGGCGTATATTATATATTATAGTATATATAATATGGTATAGTAAATTTCGTCAATGACGTATCATATCTTTGTTGGTTGGTTTTTTTTTAAAAGACTTTTAATTTTCTTTTTAACATATTCATGTTTGCATTTATGTCATTTCTTTACAGTCATGCCACGATGTAATTTTTTTGAATTTGGCTTATCAATTTTGAGCGAGTGGTATGGGGCGTTGTCCATAACAGTAAAAGATAGTTCAGGAATACAACCTGTGGTTTATGACGCAAAAGCCATCAGAAAGCCTTCGATAAACCCGTTAACGGTTCCGGCGTGGCAAATTATTAGCCAAAATTTTTCCAAACGGGAATTTCGGACGCAGATACTGCACTGTCGTCGGTCTAAAAACGGCTAACAGTCCGAACAACGAACCATTCGATAAAATATTTGCCTTTGTTACACAATACCGACGTTAACGATTTTTTCTTATCGGATAATAATTCAGCTTCAGTGCAAGCAGTGATTGCCCTAACCTTTTTTCTCGTTGGATACTCTTTTCGTAAATAATGTACAGGTCTTCGGATAGGATAGGCATCAAAGCTTTCATCGCCTACGACAGGTTTTGAACGTTTTCTCTCTTTTGGTGTGTAAAGTATATTTTCTTCTGTACCGATGTTGCTATATTTGTCTTTGGTTATTCGTTTAACAGTTCGTTGTTCAATATCAAGTGCTATGTGTTCAGCCACGGACTTTGTAGTTAATAATGTCCCTCTATTGAGAACCTCACGTTTGAAATTATTATGAAGTTGTATAACGTGTCTGTCACTACAGTTTAAAACAGTTGTCTCCGTACGTCTGGCCCTCTACAACAAATGTCGTAAACAGCATCCGAATTAACGAGCAGGAGTCAACAATTGCAGTATCAGTATCCGAAATCTGAAGCCCGGTCAAAACGATATCACAATCGCAGCTGACTCATAGTTAGTTCTTTCCGAAGCAACGACAAGTCGAAACTGCTGTGCCTTCCACCGAGCATTGATGATAGTTTGCGGAGGTGAGGGACGGACAAACTTGTAATACACGCTGTACTGACCAACGATCTTTTATGAGAGGAATGTATATTTAAAAGTTGTTATTCTTTATCATTAATACCTAAAAACAAAGTTTACAATGGGCGGACTTAATGCCCTTTGACATTCACAGTCAGTCAACCGTGGGTGAGAAAAAAATAATGAATCTAATAAATAATGTTCAATAATAAATAAGAAATGTTAGTTAAATATTACTATCACATGTATAATACTTATGTTCTTACATATATAATATACTACACATACACATCATAATACATATATAAATATACTATAAAACCTACTAAAAAACAAAAGAAATAATTACTAAATTATTTTGGGTCTTAAAATTATAGATTCGATAAATTATAATTTTACGACGTTCTCCACGTCAACAATAACAAAGAAGTACAGCAAATGTTCCTTAAAAAAAAACGTCAAAACGGCCATAGATTGCCGCTAGTATATTTTTTTCATAACATTAATAATGTTGCTTCAGTTCTCGCAGGAATGCTGGTCAATTCTTGCCAGTAAAAATAGATTACCCCCAAGGATATTTGCCCAAAAGTCTTTATACATGTGGTATATATCTCGACAAATATTTCTTGGAAGGTTTGCCCATACTCATTACGCTGGGCAAGCGCGATGGTGACCGCAGTGCCGTTACTCTCGCACTAGTAATTCTGCTCCCCAGCATGGCTGTGGTTTTTGGGTTCGGCAAATTTGGATAGATATTTCGCCATCATAGGGTCGCCAGAGTCTGCTTGTCCGCAGAGTGCACCACATGCAGGTGAGATTGGCATTTGAAGAAAGAGATGGTATATTTCCCCTTACAGTAGGAATATTGTACCTTCCTAATTTTTATTCATTCTTTATTTAAGTAACTTAAAAAACTGCACGTCGTCCCTTTTGACTAAGTAAACATTTTTTTATTGTAAAATAATAATACTTTAGATTAATAATCTATCTAATAATTAGAGAGTATAATAATCTACTAATCTAACCTAATAATTACATTATGAAGTTAGTTATACCAAATAAATAACTTCTTCTTACCACCGATAGTTAGACATCAACAATTAAATAAATGTAGAAACCATACTTATGCTTCTCACAAGTACAAACACTGTAAAAATCTGGAACGAACTCTAAAGCTTATCTATGTACACAAAAATACTTGGTAACTATTTACATTGAAGGCATTCAAGGGAGGCAGTAAGTACATAAATTAAAGGATTCTTGAATTAATTTAATAATTTAAAATCAATACTGTTGCTCCAGGGCGTTGTTTTGAACAAAGTCTTAGAATGCTATTTGTCAATAGATGGCGTGGTTTACAAATAAAGCTATACAAATAAATAAGACGGCTTTTGGATACCTAGCTATTAACAATTTCGTGCTACTTAACAATAGATGGCCGGAAATGAGAGAGTTGGTCATGATTTGATTGAAGTAATTTTAATATTTTAAATAAAAGTTATCATAAAACATATTAATTTAACAATTAAACACGCCATTAAATACGTAGACTCTATTTTAAATCATCTGTGCATAGCTAGAGTAGGTATACAGCAATAATATTCTTAATTCTAGACCCAGGCACCAAAGACATACAAAACAATTAGGGTTGTAACAGACACACAAATTACGAATAGATTATAAAAATCTTGTAAACGCATTCTTAAACCATTTCCCTTCACTTTTTAAATATTCCATCAATTGTTGTGGAGTCGAGTTATTGATGTAACTAGATATGCGATTGCTGTTATTTTATTTACTTTTTAACTGTAATTCTGTCTTTCATGATCATACCAGAAAAGTAAAATTTATGCGACAACTTTTTAATTATTATCATACTAGCGGCTGTTACGAGCGCGTGGTCACATAATATTTTGTATTAAGAGAGAGTATTTACCCTATATCCTATTATCCTCAAGTTGAAGTTGTTTCCAGGTGCAGTAGCACCCCATGGACACCTGGAAACAACTTCAATCAAAGAACGTTACAGGTTATTCAACCCTGTGGAAAAATATGGTATGCCTCACAACCAGTAATTATACTGGCTTTTTATACCTTTAAAATCGGAAGACGACAGTAGTTGCGCAGCTGTTTGGTGGTAGGAATGAAGAATGTGGAGACGACTGTGAAATAAAACAGTACTTGCTAGAATCATTAATGATTGAATTACCTTATTCCAATCGGTTGGGTATATATCGCGTAATCTAACAGATAAACACAAAAAAATTGAGTTCAACTTATATAGTACTTCTACGAGTTTTTTTCGATATCTGTATATGTATATAAAATACAGAAACAGTGATGCTACAGTTTTATAGTAATAATAATATCCGTAATATTATGGGATTGATTCTTAAGAATCGCCCATTTTTCACCTCGTAGTAATTTGAAATGAAACTATTATTTATGGACTTTTTCACGTTTAATTATGTTTTAATATACCCGACGTTTCAATTGCTTTATAGCAGCAGTGGTCACAAGGGGACTCGTGGTAATCTTAAAAGTAGACTAAGGAACTGTCTGAAAAATACCATCTGGTGCCAGAATAGATGCATCTAATGGCGGATCGTCTGACTAACGGCGGAAAGACAGTATTCTTTCTGGACCATTTCAACAACAGTGACTACTTCCAAATGCTATTGGTAGATTTTTTTGACATGTTTTACTCTGCCTTTCCATGAAAGCACCAACAAATGTATGAAGATTTGTTCATTCTGACCACGTTGAACTGATGGGTTGGTGAGCGCAGTGCCATTTTATTCCGATGCTTCTTAGAGCTACTCTCTAATACTAGTCTATAAGATTTATAAGGGGGTGTTTTTTTATGGTAAAGGTTCAAATGAGCAAGCGGCTCACTTGATGGTAAGTGATTCTCGATGCACACGTCCATCTGCAACACCAAGGATCTGCAGGTGCGTTGCCGGCATGACGACATTTGAAGAGGTGTAGGGGAAGTGGGCCTTACATTTCTCACCGAACGAAACACAGTAGCACAAGATGCCTCTACTTCATGCCGGTATTCTGCGAGGCCGTGGTGGCCCCCGGACCCCGATCCATTCTACCCCATCCATATTGTTGAGCAGTTTGAGGGCTTGGGTTATAACGGAGCAATAACGGCGATCGGTTGACGTCGGGGTTGTTAGAATTTCACCATCATTATTCTAAGTTATTTACAATAGACATCTGTTATTGATACACCAGATCTCAAAAAGCTATACATGTTAAAATAACAGAAAACTTTTGGTAACGGCAAGTTATATTATGTTCTAACAATAGTAAACATGATTTTTTTTATTTTTCTGTTTTTCTGCTGAGCTGTTTAATATTATAATTTTAAATATTATATTACTAAGTTCTTTTGGAATGATAATCGATGTATAACAATATTCTATGAATTTATATCAATGTTGAATCAAAGTTCTATAACAAAATAAATACCTATTTCATGCACCATAACAATTTCCATATCGCAAAACCGTTGCGGAGGTACCAGGAATGTATGTATATGTATAAGGAGCGAAGAAGATTAATGATTAGTGTAGACCGGCCGACAAGCGCGGCCGTGTTTGACAAGCGCAGGTGCGCTATTTTCATAATTGGCCCGAACTGCTGAACGAGCCTTTTCTTCCAGCAGGATTCAGAAGTCTTGCGAGTATACATGCATTCCCGAACATTTTTGAGTCTTAGCATTGTCATTTGATTAATTTTTATCACTGCGACACATCTTCCGATTATCAACAAAAACTTTTTGTCCACGCAAAATATATTATCTGCAAACTCTGAAGCACTCACTTTGCCAGCTGTGATAAAATCGAAGTCTTGTGTAATGAAATGTAATGCATAAAGTTTGTCTTTGGTCGACAGTTGAAGCAAGAACCCGCGAGACCGTTGGGCCATGCCGTCGTCGTCGATATAATTTATATAGATCAATTATATCCTACAGTAATGATTTGAGTTTGATGACCACTATTAAGCGCTGTTTTACCGCGTATCGGCGGTGAATGAAATAAACGGAACACCCCGTTCACATTTCTAGAAATGAGTAATAAAATAATAATATTTCAAGAACATGAGAAGTCCGTCACCGACTGAACAACGTGGCTGATTGGAGCCCAAAGTACTTAAAATTATTTTTAATACAGTTTTGTGCATCTTTGAAAAGATGACTAGACAACTAGTACTTAAACATGTAAGGGATGTAACTTACTTGAATGGTTACAATAACATTACCAAAAAACTTTCTCAAAGTATAATTACAATTTTAGATTTGTTTGTTTTAGATTAAGGTTGAAGGCTATAGAGTCTTGTCAGCCAGGATAACGTATAAAGTATTTGTAACATAATTCGATAGAAAATGTTTGCAACATCCCTGACTTGGGCTGTTTCCACTAACCATCAGGTTAATAGCTCATTTGTCACCCGAGTAAAAAATGGTTTTTAAACGATTTGTCTACTTTTCTTGTTGATTGTTGTAGCATTTATTTGGGTAGGCACGAGTACGAACATGCTTTCACGACGAATATGTTAAGAAGAAGCACTCTTCTGCGTTTCATATGCAACGACGCATTCCTTCTTAGTCTTCAGGAGTCCTCAATGTATGTAAAGCTCTCCAATCATAAAAAAATCCATACTCATCATTTTTAGCTGGTTTAGCATCCGGTTTACAAGACGACTCACATCTTTGATGCTACTGCCCTTCAACGTTCTTCAACGTGGATATCTTAGATTGGAAACATTTAAAATGGTCTTTCCGCCAGCTGACATTGTTTTTATGGGAAAGTCATCAAACGAGCAAGCGGTTCATCTGATGGTAAGTGATTACCGTCTCCCACATACATCTGCAACACCAGCGATGCTGCGTGTGTGTTACAAGCCTTTAAGGGTATTTGGGAGAAGGGAGGTAGGACAAGGAGGGGGTGGGGTGGGGAGGGGGGACCTCCGGATACCTCACTCATCGAACGAAACGCAGAAGCACAAGATGCCTCTATTTCACGCCGGTATTCTGCGTGGCCGTTGTACCAACCCGGTCGATCCGGCCTATTCGAGCGACATTTGTAGTATTTCATACATTTCTGTCATTTCCTATTTGATGTTCATGACACTTGTAGGAAGAGACGAAATGAGGGTAATTAAATTAGGCAGTCATTAATTACAGGAACTTACATGATAATAATTAAATTATATTATTATTAATAATTAAATTATAATGTTTGTTTGAATTATTTCAAACAGTTTAAACAAACCTTTTAGCGTCTGTTGTTATTAAAATATAAAAGCATCTGACTTTTTTATAAAATATATTAACTTAAATATTGTTCACTTTCTTAACTTTGTTATTTTAAAATTGCGTAACTTCTGTAAACAATTGTTATAAACAACCGTTCACAATATCTGACAGGTAATTACCGACCTCTTGCTAATTTATCTAAGCAACGGCCAACGGATGTAACTCGACGCGGGGACATGAAAATCCGACATATTCAGTATCCAAAGGCTCACCTTTCCAAGTAATAAGAACTATTAATCATGTGAGGCGACCCCGGTAGCGTCTTACGAGCTACTCTAAAACTTAAGAATTCACTAACACAGACCCAGGAGAATCTTGAGTCCTGCATCTGTGCCAAAACTAATGAACAGTAAGGGATTTGAAAAGAAACTAAGCTGGTGCCAATTCTCGCATCATTCGATTCGAGACTATTCGGATTACGTGGCAGAATTACGACTAATCCGCAATGTTACCGACTTAAAAATATATTTAATAAGTTATAAAAACTATAGAAAACAGCAATAAAAAAAGAAATCTGTTAATTTATTCTTCATTTTGCAATAAATTATTTACCAAAACGTAACTATACGTATGTATTGCATAAATTACTATGCGTACAAATTTCTGTCACAAAATCGTTTCTAAATTTAAATATTTTCCGAATACGCGTATTTAAATTGCCGTAGTAGATTTTCTATGTCGCTACTACATGACGAAGACTAAAAATGTTGAGTCTTTCAAGAGGTGACGGTGGAATCATTTCAACTCCAGCAGTGAACTGTTTGGAGGCTTATGGCGTCGAATTATTTTAAGCGCTTATAAAATTTTAAATAATTATTGTAACAATTGCAAACATTTATTAAAATGTTAAAGAATTATCCTCACTATTTATATCACAATATTTATTTTGTGAGGGATATTTTTACAATCTATGAAAGTAACACAGAATTGTCGTTTAAAGATTGCATCCATCTTTATCGTTGTAATTCGTTGTAATTTCTAAATTATTATACTTGTTATGAAGTATCACAAGCCAGATGTATGAATTCGCACGCATGTAAGAACATTCATGCCAGAATAAACCCCCACATCAAAAATTGTGTAACTGAACCAACTGTATTGAAAGCAGGAAGGGTCCCGTCAAAAATTACTATTATACTCCGGCACATAATTAATGAACTGCTTATTCAAATACTTTTAAAACTATTATTCATGCCGTTTACGTTTGAAATGTCCCGACCAATTTCTATGAAAGGGCTCTTTTTTTGAAAATTAATTAAAATACTTTACCTTGTGCGATTTTTTAACAAAAAATGTTAAGCCGAGCGATTAAAAAATTTAACTTCTTTAACTTTTTCTTAAATACCTTCTTAATATTCGTTTGTATGTATGTTTTTATAGGTTAGTGCGTTAGAAGTTTAAATGACGTCCACAACAAATCCACACTTATCGTCGTTAATTTTCAATAGTATTAAGTATGATTTTTGTGATTTGAGGGCTACAAACTCGTATTCTAAACAAAAACTTTTTAATAGGCTTCAGGCAGTGGTGTTAGGGGAAATACTTCAAATTTTTCTCCGAATTTTATCTTTAAATGAAAATTACCATAAGACTAAAGAAAGCCATGTGGTAAAGTAAAATCATACGTGAATATATATTATATCTATATTCACTTATATTATTATATATTATATTTAGTAGTTACTTCGAATTCAACGAATTTAAAACATTTACTATATTTACATGCTTCAAAGTTAAATTGACTTCTTTTGACTTTCGCCTTTTGGTGGAAATGTAAGGAAATCACTGTTGGCGGTGGAGCCTTGAATCAGATCCGCCGTTGAAGGCCAGGAGGGCTGAAGTTTTCGAGTGCTTCCTCTTTCCACATGGACTTCGGGGGTGTCTTTCCACTCACTTGGGATTGGATGATGTGAATGAAGGCACGATTTACCTAGAGGATGACTGAAAGGAAGAGTCTTTACTCTGGAGTAGACTCAAGAGACTTTTACTCAAGAGTAAAGAGGGGTCGTATAGAGCAGCCAGTGCTGGTTGGGCCGCGGATGTTTGCAAGAGAGTTAGATTTTAGCGTTTTAGTTGATGCAAGCCCGACATAGCCCATGTAGGTTCCGCGCAGTCGGGTATTTCCACACCTATAATGAAAGGCTTACTCACCATCTTAACCACAAACTTATGGTATTTATTTTTATAGATGCCAAAGTTTTAACAAGGTTTTCTTAGTTACCTATTTGGAAATAAGAATCTCGAAGCGGTTCTTCAATAATTTTGCAGTTTCTCTATCGAAATCCTATTGCAATATTGCACAGAGAACTTTTAATCAAGTCGCGGAGAAACGATTTACTTTGATCATTGAATAACAATTTTATTACACGTAGAGTGGACACTTTTCACTTTACACTGTTGAGTCCCGGCTTAATATTTATACAGAACCAGTATAATTACAGACTGTGAGGTATTTGTATTCATGGGTGACGCATCTGTAACTTCCTTCGATTGAAGTTTTTTCCAGGTGCCCATGAGCGACATTAGCCACATTAGCTTAACATTAGGTGAACTGTTAGGTCGTTGTCACAACAATCCAATGAAACTCTTGTTCTTAACCTCTACTGCACGCGGCGCACCCTATTTATTAACGGACGGGGGCCCGGCGACGGTTTGATAGCGGAAAATCCTAATTTTATCGTCTAGCTTTGTAATGTACACAGCGTGAGTGTCTGATATATTTATTTTTCGCTGGTAATTGTTCGCCTGAGCTTTTTAACCAGCAAGGTACTTCAATATAAGGTGAGGTTGGTATTTGGGGATTATTGAATATATTGAAAGACAAGGCAATATTAACCAAGCCACCAATCAAGTATGATATGTTCTAAATAATCTGTTGATAATACTTTATTTCATGAAGTTGATCATTTTGTCTTCTTAGTCTTTGCTCTCAATACGCCCGCAGTCGTCGGCCGGCGCCCGCCGTGGGTAACCCATCATTAATCACGAGTTTTAGCTGCATGCTCTACCCACACCGCACCGCTGACTAGTGCTAGTAAAACATCGATATTCTAGTACTGTCCTACTATATAAATATTGTAAAATTCTATTTATATAATATTAGGACTATGGTATTTCTATTTTTTCAATATACGAGTATACTCATTCTTTCTTAGAGAAATTGACGTTAAAATGTTAATTGCAGCTAGTTTTCATAAATAAGTAATAGTTACATGTATGTATGTATGGCTAAATCAAATAATTGCTCTATAAATGATAATGGGTATCTTAAAAGTTTACAATATTGTTTTTAATCAAAATGGTGGTAGATTTTAAAAACATTACATTACTATATGCAAGTATATTTAACATATTAGCATAATATAACTTAAGTAAATGTAAAGTGTCACCTTAGCTACCACTCAGCATGCATGTAAGATTATTATTATAGACCTGATCTTAAGTAGATGCCTCAGCAGACGGAAACGCTGCAGTATAGTGTACTACAGGTGTATGGTTCTAATGTAAACATGTCAACCATGACCGTTGATAGTTGGAAATGTTGAAGTTACCATGCGAGGGATTTCTGAAATAATTAACAGTTTTAGATGCATGATTCCCAAATATCTGACAATATGATAATTGCTTCCGCACAGATGATACTCAAACGCGTTTTATAGTTAGGCAATGTTTGAAATATTGACTCATATAGTGGAGTTGAGCCAAAAACTTTTCTTCTTTTTTTCTTTTGTAGTCTTCTTTTTTAAATAATCAGACAGAGATGACGATTTTCCATTTGGCACGACTTAGAGTAGCCAAACGGACAATCTACTTTATGCCTTAGTCTGTTTTTCCGAGCTAATTTTAGAAATTGCTTTACCGATTTGACGATAATTTAACGAGAAGGTAGAGAACTTTCTAAATGGTAATTTAGGCTACTTTTATCCTTAGAAATGTTCAGGGTTATTGTGCCAAAATAGAAAAGTGTTTAAAATTCACACAGACGAAGTACCGAAAGCTTTGTATGGAAATACTTCCTCTTTTGACACGAATGGGTGCACTCACTTTCACAAATTCTTTAACTTTAGGGGATTTCATTGATATATACAGTAACTTTATATCAAAAGTAACTTTATATATCTAAAGTAACTTTATATATCTAAAAATAATTCTATATATCTAAAGTAGCTTTATATCAAAAATCATGCATTATAAAACATATTTGCAGAATTTACGTTGGTGTGAAATAATAACGAAGGACAGATGAAACCTAAAATGCTAAATAGTAATATTAAAATTAAGCAATTCTTAAAAAAAAACTAAAATACTTTCTCATGTACCTGAAGGACACAGAAAAACGTTTTAATGTTAATTTAACAAATTATACGTAATAAATAAAGAATAAAAATCTTATTTCTTCATACCTGTTTTGAAAACGTAAATGGCTTTTCATCTGGTACACTCAAAATAACTGTATAAGTTAGTTGCATATAGAATTGACACAATACATTGTTATTATTGGGTGCAATCAGTAAGGGTATTTATTGATTTTCATTTATTTCTTTAAAGTGACGCTTTCAAAGTTTTCGTTTAATGATTTTTATGTTTTTAATATAAATCACAAATTAATCACAATATATCTAACGATAAATTAACAGGCAATGTTAAAATCGCACAATTATTCTTAGATTTACCCGTAGCCATAAAAATATAATTATTTAAGAAAAAGTTTTTTTATACTATCGTCTACCAGAGGCCCAGTTCAGATAATAACAATTGATTTATTGTCAATTTAGTTGACAATAACAACCCTTTGGCAAATTTTTGGAACTACTGTTTCGCACTGCTACAATTATGCCAAGCTATGGGTAATTTATGGCGGCAGATAGGTGGTCTACACGACAAAAGGCTTAGTTTTGCAAGTCACGGGTCTTTGTAGGTCAGTTAGTAACTGCTACTCTATACCGATAATATAATGTGTATATTTTCAGAGCTTTTCAAACTTTTGTTCGTTATTATTTTACCTAACTTTTTTTAACTAACCAAATTTTTTGGCACTTTATAAATTATATATAAAGGTAATATTCACGGTATAATAAATACAAATTTATATTTGTGACTCTAGTCACAAAAAAAAATGTTCCACGACTAGGTCTAAAAATACACAATAAAGAAATAATGTTGTATACAAATATCATCTTACTATCTACAATGACGTCACGGTATTCGCCAAAACGTATACCCAGCAGTCGGTTTAGTGAAGGTAGTGATGCAATTGATGAACATGTTGTAATATTTTAATACTTTCGTCTTCACACTCCATGATTAACCAGTGAAATATGACTGTCTTAAAAAAAGTAAAAATAATTTGTTTCAACCTAAAACACAATATTTTACATAAGAGTATCTTCAATTTGTGACTTTAAATAAATATACATTATGCAAATACTTTATATAAATACTTTTTTTTAAATACATGCCATCAGTCTATCTTTGTTATAAGAGTAAAGTAACCTTACATGTATTGTAAGCTTAGTCGACTTTTTGAAATCCAATCTTCAAGACAGGCCATTAAGAGCCTATTGCAGATATTCACAAGACAAAATATTTTATAAATTGTTGTGAGAAATAAGAAATCTCATATTAACGCAAGACTCAAAGAATAAATTTGAGAACCACCTTGCAAACCTTCCTGATATTTTCTACAATGGCGTGCTAATGATCGTCTTAACATTCAAATCACCCACGTACTCCTTTTGTCTCCAAAAACTTTGAGTTTTTCATTCGCAAGGCTATTTTTCAAGCAACACGATACAACGGGCAAAACACGAAACACAAAATGATTGAAGGATGTAGGTCAACGGGTTACAACTTCAATGAGTACTGACGCCAACACGGTATGTTAGTCGCGGATCGCAATTCTTTAGCCAATTATAAGCTGAAAAGCTGGCGGATAAGAGTCGAAGTTGCGTGAGTAAATTTGATTGACAGTGGAAATATTTGAATATCCGTATTTCTATCTGTTGCAACTGAGTAAATTTTGGCACACAAAACGGAGGTTGATGGTTCATGGCCCCATCGTTCTGTTGTTTTGCTACCAGTATTTAATTATTATGAATTCAGTTACGCTCATTAAGTTAGGTAAGCGCTATTATTCATTAAATATTTAAGCCTCTTTTTACTTAAAGCACAAAAAGTATCTATATATTACAATAACGCAAACTGACATAATAAAAAAAAACATAATTGGTTAAAAGGTAGTACGAATAACGTACGTAACAATTTAAAATCTTTATGATATTGGATTCCAAGCTTCCAAGAAATCAATAAATTAGTCCGGCCGGCACGCCCAAATTTAGTAGCACATGAGCAACTGGAGCACGAATTCTAATGTCCGTAATACTAAAATTACGAACTTTAATAATACAACATACATTGACATAATTGGGCACTGTGGTAGGATGCCTCATTATCAATAATTGGGTCTCTGGTTCTATAAAAAAAACTATAGCAACATTTGTCTTTCACTTGTTTCTGTTTTGTAGGTTACTTTTATTCGTGTTGCATTTAGTGGTTTGACTTAAGGTATGTTAGGCATTGAGAATTCAAGTCTTGATGATGTCAATCTTAAAAAAATTAGATGTTCATCATGACGACCAACCGACAGTTGTTCAGTGATGTCTTTGTGATCACTAGATTCAATACCGGCGGTCACTGAATAGTAAGACGGACACTGAACCTTAACATAAGGCAATAATCGCTTTCAGTACCTAGAAGATTGCGTTACAATGGACGATACGAATAACAGGCAAGTGAAAATTGTCCGGTAGGAGCTAAGTTTTGCAGGACCTGCCGCACGAACAAGCCCCAAAAGCTCTATGATCACACTCTTAAAACTCATGAAAGCCAGGCGTGAGAATAAGCTGCAGGCTACAACTAATACGTCAGCCTGGCGGTAGAAATAACTAAAAGAGGGGTACCTACTCAGATGACTCCTAGGCATAGAAGGAACCTACTATATAGTAAACGTGCAGGTAAAGTTAGCTTTTGGAAAAAGAGATGGTATATTCCCACTAACACCCCTGCAATTCTGTAATTTAAGTGATAATGCCGTATACATTTTTTTATATACTTTCTACTTTGCATGCCTATTTTTATTCAAAACACCTTGAAATAGGGCGCAATTCGTTCACATCTTTGCCAAAGTTATTTGACATACGTAACTATTAATCACACATTCAACCCGTGTCGTGTTCCGATCTTTGCGACGAACTATATTTAAACTCAAAGCCGACATGCCAGCGTTCATTAACAAACATTTTAAGATCAGCCTAAAATAAAATTAATTAATTTAAAAAAAAATTGAAAATTGTTCGAAGTACTTCCGGTTATAAAAATAAATAAATTTGATTTAATTCTTGATTGTCAATGTAATTTTTTAACGATCATAATTCCATAGTATACATGTCAAATACATGTTTTTTTTTCATATTTAAATTATTGATACTATATTTATTTTTTTATCTTTGTTTATTTTAAACTGAGGCACCATATTCTTGCTATCTGATTTAAATCTAAATATGAAATATATCTCTGTGAACAGGGTGTTCGCTTTATAAGTGCTGAATTTACCACGTGCTACGCGGTAGTGGAAAACATGGTGAAAAAGTTAAAAGAAAAATTAAGAAGACACCTGAAGTCCGCCAATCTGCACTGGAACAGCGTGGCGGACTTTTCTTGGCTCCAGTATCCTCTTAAATAATGAGAGTTTTCCTAGCTACTTTCCCTTACTTTGAAAAGAGCCGCAACATGCGAGTACTTATAGGATCTGCCACCTAATTAGGAGACCCAAGTTTGTTCCTCAATGTGGAGGATTTTACCAATAACTTTTTCAGAGCATATGTACAATTGTTATCACAAATACGGTGATAGGATCATCCACCACATCCCACGGTAGTCCAAAAATAAGCCATTAGTAAAAAAAGGGCTTAATTGTAAATTTGGAAATTCGGTATAATCGTAAATGCCTATTTTTTAAATATCATACCTAATGTTATTGGTTATTTTAATAAGGTCCAGAAGTAAGGTCTAGAATTGATATTTTAATGCAATAATTCGTAAAGTACGAAAATTATTGGATACGTCTAGATTTTGAAACGAAACAAATATTTTCGGAGGTTATCGTGTTAAATTTGTAGTATTCGCGTAAACACAAGAAATCATTAAAACTCTAGTTGAACTATGTTGCCCATGTCTGCACTACGCTGCATCTGACCTTTACTCCGATCTCATACGGTAAGGTAAAAGCAAGTGAGTGAGTGACTCCGAAGCGTATATACTTCCCGCACTATAACGTCTTCAGAGTAGTTTTCAACTTCCAAGAAGTCTAGAAGAAAGAGACATTCATTTCATTAGATTAAGTTTTGTAACATACGCTTAAAAAAATTTAAATCGTCATTCAAATGTTATATTCGAACTTTGTTAAAAAGATTATATTAACCGTATATTACTATGCAATTTATTTATTTTACTAAAAACCGCATCATTATCGCCATATGTATACGCAGTATTGTATTGTTAACGTGGAAATGGAAAACCCAACGTCTACGTCTCACGCATTGAAAGGTACAATTTCACGCGTCATAAAGAATCGCCGTTGAATTCGAAAAATTCGTCAACTGAGATGAAAACGATCGGGGCGATGGCGGGCGCGCCGAATGAAATTAATCGATTTCAAAAGTGACATCATTATTTTTGATATGGGCTCAAAAGGTATTGACAGTGTGACAACCCTAAGAAACAAATAAAAAAAAATTCTTTATATGTGACCAGTCTTATAATTTTGCGCGTATGTAATGGTCATTCTAGTTTATTTCATCTTTATTGTGCAAATATATAAAAGAGACTGAAGACAAAAGTTTTACGACTGTATTTATTTATTTGATGTGCTCCATTTCAAAAAAATATATAAATAGTATTAAATTAGACACATCTTACTACACACTTAGTTTTAATATAATAATAGACACAACGTATCTATATAGTATTTACTTACACTATTATTTTGTTACATAAATAAAATAATTCCATTTTTTTTTTATAATATCCGCCTAAATCCGGTTTTCCGTGTGGCTGTCGGAAGTAAAGAATAGCGCCAACCCTGTCTGACCATGGGTGTCGTAAAAGGCGACTAATGGTTCAAAATTATATTAGGAGATGGGCAGCAGCATCTTCCTGCACTAGAGCAAAAAAAAAAAAAAACTGCGGTTGCCAACCCGCTCTCCAGGCGTGGCAACTAAGGCAAACCCCCCCAAGATGAGAGGTAAAAGAAAGCAATGGCCCCCAGTCCCCGGCGGCCTCGCTAGTCCTGGCTATGGTGGCAGCCATGGTAACGGCGAGGCAGGGGGTGCGAAGAATCCTGGCTATGGTGGCAGCCATGGTAACGGCGAGGCAGGGGGTGCGAAGAATCACCGGCTGATTTCTAGCTGCCAACCCAAACGACTGGACCTGGCAACATATAACGCGCGCACATTGAGGACCGACGAGAAGATACTAAAACTGGAAGAAGAAGTAAGCAAGTTACACTGGAGTATTATAGGGTTGTCTGAAGTCCGAAGACAGGGAGAGGACTCTATAATCCTAAAATCCGGTAACTTGTTCTACTACCGGCAGGGTGACCATCTGTCCCAAGGAGGTGTCGGGTTTATCGTCCACAGGTCTCTCATCAACAACGTGATCGAGATCGGAAGTGTGTCGAGTAGGGTCGCGTACCTTATACTCAGAATAACCAAAAGGTAATCGCTGAAGGTCATACAGGTATACGCACCAACCTCGACACACCCTGATGATGAAGTGGAGGCAATGTATGAGGATATTTCAAGAGCCATGCATTGCTCTAAGACTCACTACACGGTGTTGATGGGAGACTTTAACGCAAAACTAGGTACGAAAAAGGCGATGAGCTGATAGTGGGGAACTTTGGAGTAGGGCAACGGAACCCAAGAGGGCAACAGCTGGCTGACTTCATGGCAAAGGAGGGATTCTTTATGATGAACTCCTATTTCCAGAAGCGGCCCCACAGGAAGTGGACATGGATGAGCCCGGACGGTACCACAAAAATAAGATTGACTTCATCATGACGGCCAAGCGTCAGCTGTTCAGTGATGTCTCTGTGATCACTAGGGTAAAACCGGCAGTGATCACCGAATGGTAAGAGGCACACTGAACCTTAACATTAGGCTCGAGCGGTCTCGTCTGGTGAAGTCTACGCTCCGCCCACCACGTGCCCTTATCCAGAACTCCGAGAGCTTTCAGCTCGAATTGCATAATCGCTTTCAGTGCCTAAACGATTGCGTTACAGTGGACGATACGAATAGCAGGCTAGTGGAAACTGTCCATGCGGTAGGAGCTAAGTTTTGCAGGACCCGCCGCACGAACAAGCCCCAAAAGCTCTCCGATCACACTCTTAAACTCATGAAAGCCAGGCGTGAGATAAAGCTGCAGTCTACAACGGATGCGTCAGCGTATCGGCTACTGAATAGACAGATCTCCAAATGTATGAGGCAAGACTTACGCAAATTCAATACAGCCTGTATTGAAAAAGCGATAGAGCGGAACCAAGGCTCCAAAGTCTTCGCCAGAGATCTGTCTATCGGAAAGAGCCAACTGACCAAGCTGAAGACCGAAAGCGGCGCAGTCATTTCCGCTGGAGCCGAGATTTTGAGTGAGATCGAGAGATTTTACGGACAGCTGTACACAACGTCGTTGAAACCACACACTGATGTGAGTAACGACCCAAGAGCCAAGCTTATCCGACATTACCCGATAACATCCCGGACGTCAGTCTGAGCGAGATAAGGATGGCTCTCAAACAGCTTAAAACGGCAAGGCCCTGGTGAGGATGGAATTACAACTTCTGAAAGCGGGTGGAAAACCGATACTTGTTGTCCTTCAGAAGCTGTTTAATTCCGTCATTCATGGCGGTGTTACGCCGAAAGCGTGGAGTAGAAGCGTGGTTGTCCTATTCTTCAAGAAAGGGATAACTGCCTTTTGAAGAATTATAGACCGATATCGCTTCTAAGCCGCGTCTACGTGCTGTTTTCGAGAGTCATCTCAAATCGTCTAGTGAACAGACTTGACGACTTCCAGCCTCCCGAACAAGCCGGATTCCGAAAAGGCTATAGTACCATAGACCACATACATACTCTTCGCCAGATTGTACAAAAGGCCGAGGAGTACAATTTGCCATTATGTCTGGCGTATGTGGACTATGAAAAAGCCTTCGATTCAGTCGAAATTTGGGCGGTGCTACAGTCTCTCCAGCGGTGCCAGATAGACTCTCGGTATATCGAAGTGCTGAGGTGTTTGTACAATGAGGCTACGATGTCTATCCGAGTACAGAATCAGAGTACGAAACCAATCCAACTGCAGAAAGGTGTAAGACAGGGTGATGTCATATCCCCGAAACTCTTCACCGCTGCATTGGAAGATGTTTTCAAGCAGCTGAACTGGAAAGATACGGTATCAACATCAATGGCGAATACATCACTCACCTTCGATTTGCTAACGACATAGTTCTTATGGCAGGATCGCTGGAGGAGCTTATTACAATGCTCAATGACCTCAATAACGTCTCCCAACAGGTTGGTCTTAAGATGAACATGGACAAGACGAAGTTCATGTCAAACGTCCATGTCACACCAATACCGGTTGTTGTTGGGAACAATAGGCTCGAGGTTGTAGACGAGTACGTATACCTGGGACAAATTGTCCGATTAGGTAAGTCCAACTTCGACTCAGAGGTCAATCGACGAATGCAACTCGGCTGGGCTGCGTTCGGGAAACTACGACATATCTTCTCGTCGAGTATACCGCAAAGCCTCAAGACCAAAGTATACAACCAGTGCGTGTTGCCAGTGATGACATACGGATCCGAGACTTGGTCCTTCACTGCAGCCCGTATGAGGAAGCTCAAAGTTGCTCAGCGCGCTATGGAAAGGGCTATGCTCGGTGTTTCTCTGCGTGATAGAGTCTGCAACGATGATATCCGCAGCAGAACTAAGGTAACCGACATAGCCGTAAAGATCAGCAAGCTGAAGTGGCAATGGGCCGGCCACATAGCGCGCAGAACTGACAACCGCTGGGGAAAAAAGGTTCTCGAGTGGCAGCCACGTACAGGCAAACGCTGTGTAGGACGACCCCCTACAAGATGGAGTGACGACCTGCGCAGTGTTACGGGAAGTCGATGGATGCAGGTGGCTCAGGACCGAGCTTCGTGGCAATCTTTGGGGGAGGCCTATGTTCAGCAGTGGACTTCTGATAGGCTGAAATGATGATGATGATGATGATGATCCGCCTAAACATAGTCATTATATAAATGCGAATACGCGAACATCGATAATTTAAATAGTTTTTAGTAGAATAGAGTAGAGTAAGAGGACCTTATAATAAATACTCTTCCTTTCCAGAAATGAAATTTATATCATTCGATGTATATACACAAAAAAGAATATCACGCGTGTATATTACCGAAAAAGAGAACATAAAGAGAGAGAGAAGCATACATGTTTTTTCTTTAAAAAGAGCTAAAGCATCTGATTATCAAAAAACAAATTGAATTTCGTTACTTTACAAACACAATTGCTCGAATTTCAGCAACGGGCGATACTAGTCATTATATAAGTATTTATTATAAAAGGAGAGGAATGGAACTGATATAATTGGAAAGGTGCATGAAAAAAAGAAGATTATATGTGTGTGAAAATAATGTGTTGCCATTAAGGCAGGTAAAATAAAGTGAAAGTAATACACAAATGATTTTTCAATGGAAAACGCTTTTACCAATTAAATTCAATACAATTTCTTAATTCAAGCAATCATTTACATTTTATGGTGTTAGTAGACTAAAATAATTTTTCAATTTTAATAGTTACTCTACAACCTTAATATATTCTTTTAAATATTACATATAAATAGGTGTCAGTATTCGGTTAAATATTATATCAGAATAATATAATTTGGGCAGTGGCATCAAAAGTGTGTAACAAACGTGTTAATTCCAAAAGTCCCAATTCCCAATGGCCGAGTGGTCAGCTATCCCTCTGTAATCCAGTGAAGCTGATCTAATCAACACTCCTCTTAACAGGGGAATACGTAAAATGGGGAAAGGGGACATCGTTGAGATGGAGGACACCTAGATGAAGGGACAAGAAAAGAGGGGTCACAATACAATAACAAACACCGACCCGAGTATTAAAGTATATAGCTACATACTTATACGGCTTATTTTTTTCAGCTTTCTACTGTTCTGAACAAGTATGACTATGTATTTTTCAAATACATATTTTAAGAATTAAACGGAAGTTTTACTTACATATTGTTTTTTTTTAATTTTGAATGTAAGTTATATTCGTTAAGTTTAACTTCTATTTATCTTTATGTTTAAGTTAGAAATAACTAACTTAATTATTTCATACTCAAATAACCAATAAAAAAAATATTCTTTACAGAAATTGTGGAAATCCACCATCGCTGTCAATGCCCCTTATCCTTATAATATTTATCTTGGGGTTATTTACAAATATACTCGTATGGTTGGGTGGTTGGGTGGTATTTATAAATATGTGTACATACGTAAAATCCTATAAAATAAATAAGTTATCTTATTATTATGTTTTCAAGATACATATTTGGGTATTTATTATTAACAAATGCAAAGTATATACACGTACAGAAACACGTTAATGGAAAGAGTACAACCCCCAGGTCAAGGTACTAATTAATCGTTAGGAGTTAAGAGCCCATACCCATATAGTCCATTAAGCTAGGATTTTGTAAAGGTAGTTAAGAACTGTTGTCCCTCCACCGCCCTCGCTACTGAATCCCTAACATTTTGTCCACTGTCCATATTAAAAGACCCCTCTTTAGAACATTTCCATAGTGAAATATAGGTCTTGTGAGAGTTGACATTGTGACCAGAACTTTTCTATTATTCAGTAAGGCTCTGGTACGATAGAGGTAGCTGTTAATTGAATTAATGATAGTTGATAAGGGCTTTCAATATAAGAGATATATGGGAAGGATATCCTTAGTCGGCAACTTTTTACTGTGTTATTATAGGTTATTATCGACCTTAGATGTTTTTTAATTTTTCTAGTGCCTTTTACTCTATTTTTATCTGTAATAGTATAGTTTTTTGGGAAGTTACCTGAATGAAATAATAAAAAAAAATATGTTAATAAATTGTGAGATTAAGTACTCTTATAAGCCCACACAAGCAATCACTGTCTGTTTTCATAATTATAAGTGACGATGGGGCCCATTGGGATATTTAGACTACGTCGACATAAATATTTCTTTCACTATCCGATATAATGCGTATTCAATAAGCCTGAAAAAAAGGATCAGACGTAGTGCCAGAGAACAGGACTAAATAATACGATCAAATCCAAAAATTATTACTCTGATTCGAACTCAAGACTGATGGTCTATGCCACGCAGTCGTCGGCCGGTATAGAGTTAAATATGTGTATTGTATGGTTGTATTTCGATAAAAAAAACACCGAAGCTAGTGTATTTATTTAGAGAACCTCTTTGGGATGTTTGTCAAAAGCCAGGCTCAGTCTTTTAAGCTGGTATAGACTCCCTTACTATTTTGAATAGTATTATTTAACATAAATTTGAAAACATTTGAGCTCACGCCTGTGAGACACTCGCTTTAGTTTCATAGAGCACGAGCGACCCGGGTTCGATCCCCGGGTGCCGGAACCCTTAAACTTGTTAATAGCAATTTGAAGTGCTGTACTTACCACGTGTTCGGCGGTAAAGAAAAATATCGTGGGGAAACCTGCATATCTGAGAAATAAAATAAAATATTATTTCGTCGATATATGAAATCCGCCAACCCGCACTGGAGCAGTGTGGCGGGCCCTTCCCGGCTCCAAAACGCTCTCAAATATTTGAGAAGGAGGCCAGTCTCTCATAGGGGAGAGTAGTGATAAGGAATTTCCTTTCGGCAGACTCAGTGTGGCCAAACGGCAGCCAAGTTCTAGCCTTTCCGGGAGAAAGGACATAGTGAAGTGATGGGTTAAGAGAATAAAGAACGTGACGAACGGGTTTCCTTTTGGAAGAAAGGGACTTGGTGATTCTTACGCCGCTATCACTTGGTACGTTAATATTCTAACAGGACAAATATTTTTAAGAGATTATTGGATGAGTGGTAAACTTCTTCAACAACCTTTTAAATCCACTGTTAAACATATGCTTCTTCATAAAATGCAAGCAAACCCGCATGCATTTCGTGAAAGGTTACTCTCTCTCACAACGCTGGGCACCCATACCAAAGTGGTGAACTATAAAATAATAATAAAAAGAAACTACTTTATACAATAATAATGTTAAAAAAATATTTTGTTTACATTTTTCGGGGTTGCAATTTACTGTTAATAGGGTAAGTATTTATAGGATTCTAGGATCTTTGTATGTTGATAACTATTGAAACTATAAGTTAGATATTTAGTTATTTCTTTTATCTTTAATTATTAATCTAGTGCTATAGTCAAAAAGTTAGACAGAAATATTTTTCACGTAAAAATGGACATTGGATTTCCTAAATTTTGTTAACTTTTGTTTCTTCCGTTAGCAGCTTGTAACGCGGGGAATTCGAGGAAAGGAGGAGATTTCGAGGAAATATTATGTAAGTTCTATCAATCACTGTATTTAATGTATAAGTGTAGTCGCCAAAGTCACAATTCTAAGTTAAATTTTTCGCTCGTAACGAATAGCACTAAAATATTAAGTTGATATAATGCAACGTTCATTAATAACAAATCATTGGTACTTTTGAGTTTTTATAAAAAAATAACATACTAATAAATTGCTCTCGTTATAATCATAACCATTAATCTCATAATAATTAGATAGGAACGGAAACATCGAAGTAACAGTAATACAATCATACAAGTAGAAATAAATTACTTAATGTGTGAAAAGGTAAGCATACGGAAGTCAAAGACTGCAGAAATCTTGAAGTTTGCACTGACAGTATATATGCTGATACGTCTAAGTATTAATCGAACGGGCCGGCTCGACCGGGTTGGTAACTTGGCCTCGTAGAATACCTGCGTGAAGTAGAGGCATTTAGGGCTTCTGCGTTTCGTTCGGTGAGTGAGGTAACCGGAGGCTCACTCCCATTCCTCATCCTCTCTCCCCTTCTCCAAAATACCCTTAAAGACCGGCAACGCGCCTGCAGCACCTCTGATGTTGCAGATGTACGTGGGCGACGGTGATCACTTACTATCAGATGACCACTTGCTCGTTTGCCGCCTATCCAAAAAAAAAAAGTAGATTCTCTTACACCCGCAAATACACAGCAACCGCCACCACACGAATAATTGCTACGTAATATTTTAATGATTATTGGATGACTTCTTCACCTTCAGTCTATGCTGAACATAGACCTCTTTAAGAAAGTTCCAGAAAGCGAAGTCGAGGGTTAGCCCACTCTACGTTGTATAGTAGAATTCATTAGCGCAGTACCGACACCCACCCTACTAGTGGGTAGTACTAGTACCCAAGTGACACTACTCCTCTTTGCTAGTCTGTCAGATTTAGTTTCAAAAAAATCAATATTATTGTTATTGTGCAATCAGTCGGTCACCGGAGCCTGATTTGTTAGCTAGCTGGGTAGCATTTTGTTAATAAACTTTTTATAACTTCTTAAGAATAATTCATGATGCCTAGGTAACAAAGTCGCTGGATAAGCTTGTTTCGATGAATTGACGCCTTCAATTACCAAAACTGTATTTACATCCGTAACTCTGATTAGATTTCGCTACTAAATTGATCTTAGTTAGCGAAATGTCACGCCTTTCACACCTATTATAATGAGAACTGGTTACATATTCATGAGCGTTAAAAAAATGTTTTAAACATTCCGGAAGCCGTGTACAATTTATCCGTTATAATTACAAGAAAATTATACTGTATCATATTTATCATTCTCTTAAATAAGATTTGTTTTATTAATTATCGTATGGTGATAATGTTAGAGAATCGATCATGCAATTACATCTCTCGTCGTAAAAGTTGAAATAAGTCAAAGGCAATATAAATTATATGGAGCGGTGGACGGGGTAGCACTTGACTTTTATATACTCTATATAAAAATCAATTAAATGCTGCATTTCAACTCATTATTATATTTAAGAGATGTGTACATACAGTAGTGTTTGTAAACAGGCACATAGAAACAGAGACAAAGAGGGTGGAGAAGTATTTACGTGTTTTCTAAATTCTATTAACTAAAAATTTCAGGTGATTGGCTTCAATCCACTAGAAAACCCAATATTATATTACATCATTATGTAAGCTGATTAGCTAGGTTTGTAACCCCAATTAAATCCAATTTTTGGACTTGGTGAAAAAACAGTCCGCTTGATGACAAGTGGTTATCACACTCATGGATACCTTCAAACCATTTCAACAGAGGGATGTTACAGATGCTTTGTCATCCCTGAGGACTAAGATGGATACCTCACAGCTTGTTATTATACGGGCTCTCTCTCTCTTTTACAATTTACAAACTGGAACACAATAGTATTCGCTGATTGCCGGTAGAAATGGGTAAAAGGGTGATACCTACCCAGATGCCCTAGGCGGAGAAGGAGTTAAGGGCAGAGACTAGAAAATTTATAATTAATGATTTTGATAACTATTTATTTTTGTAGGTGTTTTGTGTATTTTTAGTGCATATTATCAATAACTTTTGGTCGACCTCCTAAACATTGCTGCTAAACATGCCATCGTAAGCTGATATGCATTCCATGGAAGCTTTACACCACTCTTCTAGTAATTTTACTGTTACCCATCATTATGCAGCCTGTGGGATTTGGACTTCTAAATTTGGATGGACTTTACATCCTCAGTCCTTCACCAAAACCTCATTTGTGAACACATTTTATTACACGTTCCGAATAATTTTAATATATTTGTATAAAAAATATCAAACTCTATCTGTACCGTGTAAATATTTGATGTTAATAGTAACTTTAAATAAAAATTAATATTACTAGGTCAATAACTTAATTAAAAATTTTGCTAGTTTAAATATTTAGTATGAAATCACCTACAATTCATGCCTTAGTGGACATGAATATCAGAAATGGTTTTGAGATATTATTACTGTTGTATGTCATTCAATTATAGAATATTTAAGTTTTCGCCACTTTAGCGGTTATGACACAGGGATGGATTATAAAAACCTCTAATCAGGTATTTATAAATATTAAAACGTACCTTAGTTCAACTAAACATTATACCTAAAGCTCCAACGTGCTGCACAATGCATTTACCAATCCCGAGTCTGGTACTCGCCGGGCGGCCCGTCAAACAGCGGGTGTTCGCCGGTTAAATTGAAAAACAATCTCCCACCATTTTCGCTCGCCGAACGTAATAAATCTATGTACAAAAATTCTACACGTTATTTATGAAATCTATCCAGGCGGACTCGATCTACACAGTTACAGTGAAAGACAATTTAAAGTGCCCCTTGCTTAAAAAACAATCATATTTTTATTGGTACCTTTATTGGTTCATTGGAATATTTCATTAGTTAGATATTTGGCAGATGAGAGTGTTGTATTAAAAGGACAGCCACATCCCTGGTTGGCTGACCTGGAGAAGACGTCGCCTCCTACCAGGGTGTATTTGAAACTACAAATTCAAGCCGTAAATTATACGGTTTACATTTGTAATTTATTTGCAGAAACTATGTTATTTAGGTACATTTAACTTTTTTTACCAAATTATTTAAATATGGTATAACACTATATTTATATACATCTTTAAATTGACAGATTGACAGGATATCGAGATAAATTCTAAATATTTATTAATAAAACCTATTAAAAAACTGTAATAATTTTGTCCGTCAGTGTACGTCGAGATATTGTAGCTATTGTGGGATTAATTGCATTAATCATGCACAGTGACAGCTATTACATTTTTGGTGCTCGACTTTTGGTTGCGTTGCTCCGAGCCCAAAACACGACAGGCCAGTCTCTATTCGAAATTCAAAACAATGTAGCAATGTTTCATTTACTTTTAATCCAACATAAAACGGGTTCGAATTAAATTTACATAGGTCTGCGTACTAATAATATAAACATAATTTGGTACTGCGGTAAAATTATTTCCAGTTTTTATTTAATTTACTTTTATTTAAGGTAATATGTTTTTCTAATTATAAATAATATTTGGTTATTATAATTACATGTTAGCAACCCGATCGCTTAGTCTCTCTTTTTGAATCCAATTCGACTCTTAGTGACAAGAGGAACTCTCCGCAACAATCCCGTGTTGTAAGAGGCATGACCTGACGGGCTATTTCTGCAGTGCTGAGTGCACAAAGTACTTCTCTTTTTGGACATCCACAAGTCGAGTAGGCCTAACAGAACTCCTCCAATTGTACTGAGGTCGAGTTGTTGCCGGTACTCTTTAGATTTAGATCCCGAATGCAGCTTTAGTGCACCCGATCCCTAAAATATATTTTTTTTCTCCATGTAAGGTTTAATTATATTTTATTAAAAACTCTTGTTCAAGATAATTAAATAAAATATAAATTGAAAAAGAAAAAAGAGCAACTATTTTTATTTTATTTTATTGGCATTGTTTGTTATATACATAGGTTTTTTTCCTTTTAATTTTTATAAACTTATAACAAGTATTAATATACCTATGTATGCGTGGCATAATTGGGCAATATATGTAACATTCTACCTTTCTTTAAATAAAGGTAGGCATGCACGGATTCGTTATCTAAAATATTGGAGTCTATTGGCAGCGAGCTCCTGAGATACCTAGAGGAGCACCGAGAGATATAGAGAGAGGAGATGTTTCCGTTGCAGTCGATCATCTGGTGATTTTCTAGTTTATCTGACTCATCGACGGGCAGAAACAGTTAACTCCAAGGACGTAGTGTAGGGATGTAGAGAAGAGCTTATATTAGGTTTGGCAGAAATGGCTTGCTTCCTACGGTCTTCCAGAAAAATTATACAATTGTGTCACCAGTTTCTATGCGGATCGGAGCATCAAGGTTGTTGTCGACGGTGCATGCTGGGACTCTAAACCCGATAACACAGGTGTTCCACAAAGCTTTGTATTATCTTCTATCCTGTATCTTCTGCATATCAATGCAAAAAAAAAACAATATCATGCTGCAAATTAGTAACTATCACGATAAGCAGACAGACAGCACTTATGTTGTCCTATACAGAAGCTGTATGAATATTTTTACATGTAAATATATAAGATAAAAAATTATAAAAGTGTTTTAGGAACATAATTGGCCTCTAAAACAATGGTGTACTCAGCAAAGCAGGATTTAGTATTTCATGGTGGTGCCACGATTGCAGCCTTATAATGCGCAGATTTCACCAAAAACTTCTAGATGGTTGCCAATTTATTGCCTCGACTTTGTGGAATTAACAGCCTCCAACGGCATACTTAGGGACCTATATCGAAGATAAGAGCCTATTACTATCTCGAAAACCGGGAAGCGCCCCTCCAACTGCTCGGGTGTTATAGATGCTCGTGGCCGTCTATAATTTACCATTAGGTGAGCCGCTCGCTTGTTTGCCCCCGCTTCTATGTACTAAATGTTATCTATATCTATACTTAGGTACACAATAAAATACTGTATGTTTGAACGGATTTAACTTAAAACTATTTCACGGATTTTGATGGTTTTCTTTAAATTTTTCTTATGATTTCAGAGTGCTAAAGGATATTTTTTAATATATATTATATTTCAATACTACTTAATTATATTTCAAACGGAAACGTGAAAACATGTGTTTGTGGTTCAATCATGTTCTAAGTACTGATCCGTAATGAACGAAATTTGGCAGAAATGTTGTAGATACTTTTAACTCAATTAAGAGTTCTCTTAAGACTTTTTCTTCCCTTTTTTAACCTGATGTCCAATGCAGAGTGGTATAATTTTTATGAAATCTGTACGTATGACATATTAATGTTTCGAGTTAAAAAAATTATAAACCCTTCAACCCCAATGATCGTCATTGAATTTTGTTAGTAATCACACACTCACTGGTTATCATTAATTTCAAAGTATACCAAAAATTTATTACGTTTATTCCAGGTTTTACTGTATCACAAACTCTAGTCCTCACTTGAGCAGCATGTCGGGCTTTTCCGGAATCCGGAAAATTGAAAACATTGGCAAAGTAGTCCATATACTGTCTAAACATTCTCAAATATTTAAAAGAAAATAAAATGAACGGACTGACTTTTTTGTTCGTTATTGCTTTATGGCAGAAATGAGTACTTTAAATATATTAAATTTTTAAAATACATAATACTTTTAGAAACGCTTAATAACTTTTAAAAGGTTAAAAATGTATCCATTAAGCTGATGGCATAGCATGGACATGACTTCATTACCGCAGGTTCCGTAACATAATGATAGCGATAAACAGAAAATTGAAAATTATACCATTATCCTCTTTAAAGTACCTATAATATATTGCTGCAAGTGAACATAAATTCTTACTTACATAGGTTCAGATGACCAAAATGGCTTCATTAACATTATTAATGTCCACAAAATTGTAGGTTGCGCTGAAAACGTCTTCATTTATAATTCACATGCTAAAATAACCCCTTATTTGTTTTAGATTAGCGATCTTTTTACTCAAGTATATTTCTATATTCCATAGATTAAAATCTAAAGGGTAATAGAATAACGAAATCCCTATTTTATTAATGGCTCTTAGTAATAAATATAATTTCATATAGATATTCAATATCCAAAGCACATTATGTAAATAAAAAAAAAATATTGCTGAATGGTAAATGTTAACACATTACAGAAACTTAAACGAGATTGCACCGTGTTCATAACACGGCAATATTATGACGAAACAGAACACACAACACAAGCTATAGTTTTTGACATTATTATGTCTTCCAGATTAAGCGTCAGGCAGCAGTAATACTACCAACTTTAAATAAAAATTATTAGTTACTTGTCGGAGCACCACTTATGACTTGTTGTTTAAAGCACTTAAATATAACAGCTTGCCAGCCTATTGCCAGTTTTATGATAGTGCATAAAATATACAAAGATATTACGTATAGTTCCATTAGTCACCTTACGAAGACTATCTGTCTTTTTTCTTCTCTTTCGAGGCCCTCAAGCTTGTAAAGGAGATATTTGTTCAAGTATGAGTAACAGACATCTGCATAATCAATAATCGGTAGTGTAAATGTCCGCGCAAGCATGTTGGTCTTTCACCAACTATAGAGTGCGGAGCAAGCGTGGTGAACGAGCACGCTCCCGATTGGTTTCGCCGCGTATGGAGTTGGCGCGCAATCATCAATTAGGGCCGATTGTAACGGAGATCAAAGCGGCCGGGCAGTCGTAGCTCGTACGGCTCAGACGTAAATTATGATATATACCTACTCCATACAGATTAGAGGTATTCACGCTAACCTTCGTACAGCGTCGCCTTTATCACTGTTGATACTTAATTGAAAATATGAATGTCGGTATACTTTGAAACTTAATTATACAAATTTACAATTTTTTTTCCTTAAAATTTTAAATAGTCACATCTTGTTTCTAATTACTTTTGTTATATGAAAAGGAAACATATTTCAAAATATTAAAGAAATTGAAACGGTAATTAACTAAATTGTTAAATCATTACAGAGTTTCATCTTAAATTTATTTTAGCATAATAATTAATAAATAATATCCTGCACGTGATTGATTTTTTATTTATAAACTTGCTAGAGATTTTTGTCAATTATAATTTTTTAATATAAAATTATCGTTAGCTCTTCTGAGTTCACTGCTGGACTTCCTTAAAAAATAGATTCCATTTAATTCCAAGAAAGGCAAAGTGAGCATTGTGCCGGCATCGTCGTTTTATGATATTGCTACATTTTATTAATATGAGTGTTCAAAATTCAGACTTTTTGTCACTCGCTGATTTAATAAATCACATCAATCTAGGGTAGTCACAATCAATAAAGTGATTTAAATTCGGAACCTAGATGGTGTTTCACATGGCATTCAGAAGTAAGTGCAATGATACAGAATTTGAAAACGCAGATGAGGTGCGAGGTGTGCCAAATAAATTGCCATAGATGCGCATGTACAATCAATACCATAAACAACTTAGCATGTCTTATGTTATATTTCATGTATAAAATGAAATCGATAAATGAGGTTAACGGATACACTTTCGTTGTATGTTGTATGAAATACTTGAGAAACAAAAGCTACATGAACGAATCGTGAGGCACCAAGCTGATTTGATATATTCTGAGCTGTAAATCGTGCGCATGAGTGTGCACATTGATTTATTATCTGTCGATGCCGCCATGTTGTTGTAAAATATACTTTTCAAAGCCAGTGATAAATATAACAGTTTTATGAAAATAAATTTACATAATATCAGTGTTGAATTGATTATACTAATCATTTTAATGGTAATGACAGCCAATGAATTGCTATTTATTCCAATGCTTCTGCAATCGTTTTTATGACTTATTGATAGGTTATAGTGACCTCTTAAAGATTAGTAAGTTAGTATCGAAATTCGGGGTTTAAATATGAAGAGAAATGTAATCAACAGAAAATTAAAATGAAATGAAAATCGGTACTAATTCTGAAAACAGTGACAATATATAATTATAAATTAAATACTGAAGTGAACAATAAGTTTTACGATCGTTAAAATACTTGGCGAGTGTGACGATTACTTTAAATATTCGCCTATTACTGAACATAGACAAGTACAGGAGAAAAAAAAGCATCTCATTATTTTTATTTCATCCTAGAATATTTAACACAACATTTCTTAATGGTTCGATCTCTAATGATGTTTCCATGTGAGTAGGTACAATTTACAATTTGTAGTATAGTAACTAAGTAGTTGAGATTTTTTTTTCGTGAGAAAAGACGATCATTGCAATAGCGCAGAGTAAGGATAGTAGTGGTAATAGTGTGAAAAGACAGGAACGTCAAAACATGTGAATGGAGGCTTATGTTTACAAACATCCTAACCTAGGCTAATGATGAACGACAGGGCGTGCTCAAAGGTAATCAACGGGCCATTGACCTCTGATAATGATTGTCCGATGACGTTGCATGTAAAATACAGCACGTGCCTTGCCCATCGGTAATCTTGCCGCCTTTTCTAACAATGTCAAATGTGACAAATGCGACGTGTTCATGTGACGCCTTGATAGAAATAAATTCTTATGTGATCATTTTTTGAAAACCTTGTTAAAAAAACTCTATACATTTATGTTTATTATAGACATAGGGGTATACGATCCAAATTTTCTAACTTTATTACGAATTTATATTATTTTGGCCATATGATGCCAATGTAAGAAAATCTGTCATCCCATTTGTACCGTGTGTGGGGTAAGAGTCGACTAAGGGTTAATTACTAATCTTGAAAATCTCATGTGATCCGACTGATGACAGATCAACCAGCTCAAAAATGCAGTAGGGGCTAAGGTGCGTGGCTCCAGGTTTTTTTTATAGGAAAGGCGGTAAACGAGCATGCGCCTCACCTGATGGTAAATGATCACCGTCGCCCACGTACATCTGCAACACTAGAAGGTGCCTTGCTGGCCTTAAGGATATTTGGGAGAAGGAAGGGAGGATGTGGGGAGCGGAAGTAAGGCTCCAGTTACCTCACTTACCGAACGAAACACAAAAGCACAATATGCCTCTACTTGACGCCGGTATACTGTGAGGCTGTAGTACCAACCCGGTCGAGCCGGCCCGTTCGAGCAGCAGCAAAAGCCGCTCCTGGGCTCTACCACGTTATTATTACTGCGATTGCTAACCCGCGAGCGGCGAGTACTATTTAAGGCAAATCCTCTCATTAGGCCTATGTCCAGCAGTGAATTGATGATGATGGTTCTGTATTTTAATTTTATATTGTTAGGTAACCCCGGGCTGCAAGATATTCTGCCACCAAACAGTACACACAGAAAAGCATCACAGCAGTGAACACTGTGAATGGGTTGGAAAGTAATATTATGAGACTCAGTGACTGAGATGGGTGATGAGTACTGTTTAGAGTCCCCGTGTGGCACAGGTATATCCGACAAAAGCTTTGTTACTGTAATTGACAGGCCTGGGGCTTCTCTTAAGCGAAGCACTTGCTCGTCTCGTCTTATATCTGAATATTAGTTTTATCACTCGTGTAATGGCCACTAATGACGAATTAAAAGAAAAAGTAAAAGGAATACGCCCGCACAAAATTATTGCAATTTGTGTAATTGTTTCATTTGGGTTACTGCGTCAATTCCGCTTAAGATCCGATTTCCGCCTCGACGCCCATCACCCAACATTGAGACGTCAAATGAATGAAGACTAATACTTTATAGCGTGACTTTCAAAAAGAAAGTGTTGCTATCCAAATTGAATAAAATGTAGATGGGATATGTACCCCTATAACAATTATTATATGATTTTATTACATTACAAAATATATTACATACATATTTCGACTTAACTTTTTGAATTTAGCTATACATATGTGCTATAGATGTCGTAGTCCGGTCATCCAATTCGACTCAATACATAATTGTTATTTTAAAATAACAAGAGTTAGTATTATTGTTGTTTGTTGATACATAATTGTTATTTTAAAATATTTAATTGAATTATTGAATCTTTTTCTATATTTTTTTTTGAAAAAAATGAGACATTGTTCGATACATTTTTTCGGAGCATCGCTGCAAGCTCGCTTCCCTCGCTCAACTCACGTTATGGTCACTGTTCGTTAGTTTTTTTTTAAAACATGGGTAATGCTTCACCAATTCTCCCCCCAAGAGTAAGGAAGGATTATGTCGGCCTTGTACCGACCAAAACCAACCAAAAAAAAGATAGATATCCCACCACCGCGTACCTTCATGCCCGGCCTGACTTAGCAAGGCGGACTGGCCCGAGGTGGCCGCTCCGAGAGGGCTTAGCTAGCACACTTCGGATACGAGTTGGTAGACTGTGGGGGAGGGTACGGGTCGTTGCTTTCCACCGCATTCCTACCCTTCTCAGCCAAAGTTGATTCGCGGGAGAAGAAGAATTTTTGGTATTACGATTCACCATTCTCTTCGCAACTTTGACGGGATCTAGGGGGGAAGAAGTGTCGGAATTACGATCCGCCGTTCTACCTACCCTCCGCGGTTAAAATGTGAACGGTGGCGGGGCCATAGACCAGGTCCGCCACAGATTACCGGGAGGGCTACTAAATACGACCGCTTCCTTTTTTTGTCACTATGGCTAACAGGGAGACGGAATCGAATTTTAGGTCTTCAGCATCGGATGGCGAAACCTTTTGCCTATACGGGCGCATCATATAAGACTATGGATCGCACAAACCCTGGATATAGGCTGCAAACTTCCTCCCTCGGTCCTCCAAGATTAGGCAGCAGTCTGTGCATGGCACCCAATGTGTTCTTAGAAGCCTCTGCGTCTGTCCAAATGGAGGCCCAGGTAACTTCATGGACCTCCCCACTCTAAGTTACTCACTGTTACTGACTCACCTACACGGATGCTCGAGTCGGAGACAGGGGACAGTAAGTAAAGGGCCTAGCACCGACCCCTGTAGAAGTCCACACTGTAGTCCGCGACATGGTTATACTCCCTATTACATTAAATACGGGAACGTAAACATGAAGCAGTACTTGTTTGTTTCTATGTGCATGTGCGACACTTTATCTAGAACTAAAAAACATAATAATCGAAGGCGCAGTATACAAAATCGGCCATTATTATGGGCCATCCTATTATTTATTAATACATTTTTGCCATTATTTGTCTTCTATGACACCTCTACTCTAGGTACTCTCAGAAAGATAAACCTAATCTAAATGTACTTAAAAATATCGAAATACACTTCAAAAGGGCGAAATATTGCCTGAATTTGTGGCATTATTTAGATATATAGACACTTGTCCTTATTCCAGACTGTGGGGTACGTAGCCACATGAATTAATAACATAGCAGACTGCAGTCAGTGTTAGTGGTTATTGGTTCAAATTGACATGTCGGTCTTCATAACGGAAGTGCTGGGATTAAAAGTAAACCAACTGCTTAGATCCGAGTGTAATATGTATAGTATAATGTCTACACTTTTTTTATTATTGTAATAATTTTTGGAATGCGATGCCCAATATTCACTGAGTTAAGTCTTCGAATCAATAACACAATGCCGATATTATTATTGAATAATATTTTAGTCAAACATACATTCTTGACGTATCTGACTGTTGCGTCACGTGTATAAGATTCGAGTCCTAGCCGAAGCGAATATTTGTGAATGCTTAAATTATTGGTTTTCGGTTTTCATTTGGTAGCAACTTATAACTAATCTATAGTATACGTCTAGTTGTGTGCTCGTTCTGTGTTTGGGACACTGCACCTGATCCTTGTTCCGATCTTATCGCGTAAGCATTACATCGGATTTGAAAAAGTAAAGCCGACTGAGTGTCTCAGTTTGCGCGTAGCGCGTACACTTACCTTATTTATAATAGGAGTACCACCTTCGTAGTTGACAAACTTTGTAATTATACAGTATATAATGCTATCTATATTTAAATCAACTACGACAAGGCAGGCAATTTAAACAAATTATTGAATTTGAAAGTTTAGTTTAACTTTATAACAAGTTTCTAAAATTTAGTAAATCATCTATCAGTTAGTAAAATTTAAATAAAATATTAAGTGTACGTTATGTTTAAATGAAAAAGAAGATTTAAAATAATACTGTGATAGAAATAAAAAAGTAGAATATAAGATATTATTTTTATCTTATTGTAAAATTATGAAACTAAGTTATATCTAATCATGAAATCAAAGGAAATTTCAGAAGACAAGGGGGCTTCTGATTAATGTCGGCATAGCAAATGGGTATTTGAAATACAAATCTACCAGATTTCAATTATGCATGCTGGTGACGGACAGCAGAGTTGAAGGTGTGAAATGTCTGGTACTGCGATCGCCAACCCGCTTGATAATCAGAGCAAATACGACGTATCGTTCTGATACTATATCGAAACTGATATTAGTTATATCAGATATACATTCTTTAACATATTTTTTTTAAAACTTTTTAATGTAGTAATTAAAAAAAACATAAGTAATACTATATTTTTACTGACTTTTTCTGATTTTTCTTTGTATCTACATATTAATTTGAAATCAAAGATCTTCACAGCCATAGTGGGACTTGTCTCCTACTTATGTTTTTGTCATTGTATGTTTGATACGGCCTTAAATCTTTATTTACATAATCGTATTTTCATAGAACCATCGATAGCTTACAATGACTGGCATCAATATTACTAGTCACAATCGGATATCAAGCGGCGCGTCTGACATGTAAATCGTGATCGACCGGGGACTCGTACCCGCTACCACGGACTACCGGTGCCACCGCGCTGACTCAGCATTCTTACCAACACCTGCCAGTTTTTGACAACCTATGTTATAGCTTTAACATCGTACGTTTAGACTAAAATAATTCTTAACTTTAAGGTTATTCGGTTTAGAATAGCATTAGTTAGCAGATATTGATAAGTCATTTTTGATTTGAAATTGGTTAACAGATAATAACAGTTGATTTTGTTGTTAATTACAGCTTAAAATAAGTTCGTTCATGGAGCATCATATGTATCATAATAACTGCTCATTCCTTAAAAAATATTATTTTAAAATAAGAAAAGGAATTGTTATATTTAAGAAATATCATGTATTTTTATTATTGAAACCAAAAATTGATATCTAAGTATATGGTTGAAGGAATAACAAATGATGTGAAGTGTGTCAACAATGTTATGGAAAACCAAATATAAAATTTACACAAAAAAATGTTATATAACTTAGAATGTAGAAATATAAGTACATATAATGTAAGAAACCAACTCATCTTAATATATAATCAGATTAGCCACGAACGATAACTAAATAATATAACCAGAAATTTCCCACCCAAAATTTCAACCTTCGTCAAAAGTTTATCTAAAGCAGCCTTATAATCATATTCCTTTGCCGCGTCTTTTTTTTTCTCCCAAAATATAATTCCTTGATCCTACTAATGCCAAAAAAGTGAAGATGATGTTTTTAATCTAACATTTTGAGAGATTGACAGGTCGGTTGGTGCTCGCCGCGCCCCGGGCTCCTATCAGGTAAAAACTTTGATTAAGAATATTTCAGCGAAAGCTTGCCGCTTCGGGGTGATGGTTATGGCCTTTGTTACTATATATTTTTCGTCTTTTGAGTATTTTTCGGTTATGTTAAGCCAATCTAAAATACAGTCCTTCTTATAATAACACGAACTTACTTTTTAGTCGAAGTATCAATCAAATCTAGTTTAATCGAAGTAAATGCTGACCTTTTTGTATGTTGGCAGCCATAGATTTTATATTAGGCATAGACAGAAAATAAAATTAAAACCCGTTTTGTAAAAATGGGGAATAAATTTAGGATTTGTTATTTATTATGGTTTGCAAGTTTTATTATGTATTAAAGGAAAATTGAATGAAATTGATGTATTCCCCTTAAATGAATCATAACTCAAAGTAAAGAAACATCAAGAGTAGATACAATATACTAGTATAGTTTTAAAAATATACTAAAATACAATGGCTATTGTTTCACAATTACGTAATTATAAGTGCATGCACTTATGACCTAACATGACTAAAATGACTCTAATAAATAAAATTTCGACTATAACTATAAATTAAAGAAGCTGTAGTACTCAGAAATTTAATTTTATGTGCATCACCAAAAATGTTGATTGCAGGGTACTACTTCACTTCCCTGTTTTTCATTTCGAAAAATTCATTCCATTTAAAATAACGTAACTACTTAAACGATAGATAAATAATTAATTGGAACAAATGCCAGTAGAACGTCAAATAAAATATTGTTTTGATATATCTTTATATCACCGCAATGTGACCATTTAAAAAAAACACTTAAAAAAATGTTACGATGTTTTATAAACATTTACTACATCAAAATATTTGTAACTATTTTTTTGTTACGAAAATACTTATTGAAGTCGTAAACAGCTAAACCACTACCGAATGCACCCCATGTAAGCAGCCATTTCTTAAATTAAACAGGCGAACGCATTCAACACAAGCCCGGCTGAGGACCCTCAGAAAAAAATATCGAAGTAAAATCATCCCCTAAAATTATTTTAGTGAAAAGAAAGGAACTTAATACAGTCCCCACCATGCCTCTCTTAGGCGCACCCCTTATGTGAGAGTGTGCTTCGAGAATCGGAGATATATGTGCATGTGTGAGTGCCCTCTGAACGAAGCAACTGTCGGTGGGTACATTTTATTTTACGAAAGTACGAGACCTAAATTATAAAGTATTTTTAAACATATTTAGGATACATTTTTAGGTTCAAACATCAATAAAACACAGAAAATCTATAACATTATATTTACATTATAAAATATTAAGATTTACGTCGAAATAACTATGAGGACTGTGCACCCCATCGCATATTTGTAATTGATTTTTAAACATGTGCAAACGTAAGAAGAAATTAGACTGGAAGGACAAGTTGAATTTATATTTCGTGAAATTTCTACCTAATGTATACTGGACACAACCTAAGAAAATATTTAGAAATTCAAATAAATATCCAGTACTTTCGCTGGTCCGAACTATATGGAACCGTACCAAGTGGCGTCGGGAAATCAACGCACACATAAACAAATACACGTACACATCACTACGAACAGACTCGCGCCCCAATGAAGGGCACAAAAGCTTGGCCGACTGACTACCGACGACTAGATGTGTGCTCTGACACTTACTGTACCCCGTGTATGTGTGTTACGTATAAGTAGGGTCGTATTGTCCTTGTATATATCGATGGTGAGGGAGTTCTTTTAAGGTTTCATTTCTTGCAGAGCTTTTTTTTATTTAAGGGAAGTTATTTTTATAAGGGAGGAATTATATCAAAATTAGTGTTCAGATATAGACTATTAAAAATATTTAACAATCATAGTGTAAATCTGTATATAATCATATGAATAAATTATTAGTTTATTATATACAATATATTATGAAATTATTTAAAATAATTTGGAGTCTAACGTAATTTAATGAGTTTTCTGAATAGTAAATTGTCACGTACGTCGAAAGATCGGCGAAAGAAAATCAGCCACCCCTTTTCTTCGTGGGCTAGTACAAAACCGACTAACGCCCGATTTTAATATGCAATCTGAATCCATAACCTCTTTGCGATCGGAACTGCTATCTATTTTCAAAAATAAAAAAACCTAACAGCGTATGACAGATGGCGGATTTACCGTCACTAAATGACAGACAGAGAAAATGATAGAAAATACACAGAACAATGATGATATGTAACGTCTACAGTGCGAGGTGTCTGGTACTGCGATCACCAATGCGTTTGTCAAGCGAGGCGATTATGGCAAATCCTCCCATTTGGTGAAGCCTATGATTTCAAGAAAAAAACTATAGTTATTATAATTCATATGCCTGCGTATGGTGACGGCATAAAATTCTGCCACCTCATCTCGCCCCGTAAATGTCAAAAGTTCTGAAAAGGGAAAAGGTATTTCCCGTTTCAGAAATATACTAGAGCGAAACTGCGTCTGAGGTGCGAAGTGTCTAGTGCTGTGATCGCCAATCCATGTAGGTGAGCAGGTAGAGGTTAAAAGAAGTAGTAACATGAACAACATGTGTTAATTTTCAAAATATTTGACTGAGTTGTGTATAAATAAAATTAAAAACAATTATTTCTACAGACACAACTGTCCGACTGCCATAATCCAAAGATGAATCAATTTATACAAAGAAATCTACTGCTAATACACATTCTCTCCCTCGCTCTGTCATCTTACGCACGTTTCTGCAGCTCTCAAATCGACTCCAGTATGGATTACAACCGCCTGACGACATCAGCCTCCCTAGCAAATGTTAAACAACGTCACAAGTAACAAGAGGGAATATCGTTTTAGAGTAACTAATAAAAGTGATATTATAAATTTCATTCAATAAATTAACAGAACATTATAAATAAAATATATTTATAATAATATTCTTCTTAACCCTGCACATACAGGATATACACTAGTTTTGTGTTTAAATTTCTAATTGTGAACTATTGTTGTAAAAGAAACCCTTAACGATTGTCCCACGGCTGGACACTGGCCAAAACTCATTTTCACAAGGGTTAATGAGCATGTGCAAATGGTTGAATTACTCTAATTCGCAGAATAAATAATCTTAACATACTAGAACTTTAATAGTATATTCCTTATCCAAGTACTTCTACGTTAATTGGCTTTATATTTTATCTTTAATGTATTGTATTTATTACCTAACACCTTGCGAATATGAAGACTTATCTAAGATTTTAGTCGGTTTCTTCAATAGTTTTGTAGAATTAATCTGAAAAAGTTTTTGGAAACATACTAAATTCGCTACCTCTTGTCACTTTCGTGCGCTGTATAATACATATAATATAATATACGAAGGGCGTTCAGCGACCCTACGCTACGACGCGACTCAGACGATATATTGAAATTTGTCGTCCCGAGCCGGCTTCAGCATTCGGCTCGTTATGTGATTTTCTTTATGGAGAGAAATTGGTGACTATCGTAAAATGGTGACTTCTTATATTTACTTGTCTGAATCTGAGTACCGTTTTTAAGGACTGATCAAATAATAACTAAATTTTCAATATTAATATAAAATAATTAAGGAAAAAAAGTTTATTCGACAATTCAAGGAAATACCTTAGAATAGAATAGATTTTTTTTTAATCATAATTATTATATTCTTATTACATGAAATCCTATACAACAATTTAATCATTTTATTTTTAGCATTACATAATCGTATTTATTGACATTATATACTTTTTAAGAAGACATCAAAATTAAATGAAGACACATTCATTAAAAATAAAAATACTCCGGATGCGACGTTGCGACAATTCATTTTACCTAACTTTCTACAGGCTACTTCTAACTCATGAACCAAATACCAATTATATTTTTTTAGTTTTTGTTATTTTCCCTCCGCGTACCGTCCGCGCCGTGTCCGCAGCCCGCGATTAAATTCACCTACGCGCTGATAATGAAATCTGCGAAGTCGCCGCTTCCACTGAGGTCATTAAACTATTAGTCATGTAGTAGTCGTTTTATGGGCTGGCTCCACCGGGTTGGTACCACTACCTCGCAGAATACCGGCGTGAAGTAGAGGCATCTTGTGCTTCTGCGTTTCGTTCGGTGAGTGAGGTATCCGGAGGCCCATTCCCCCTCCCCGTCCCCCTCCCCGTCCCCCTCCTTGTTCTCCCTTCCACCTCCCAAATACCCTTGGAGGCCGGCAACGCACCTACAGCACCTCTGGTGTTGCAGATGTACGTGGGCGACGGTAATCATTTACCATCAGATGAACCGCTTGCTCGGTTTCCGCCTTTCTCATAAAAACTAAAAAAAAAACAAAATCTTTCGTAAATACATATAATCACGCAAGGTCGCTTTCTGTATACTCTCTCGCAAAAAAAATTGTATGTTTAGTTTATCAAATATTTATCTATTATAAACGAACTAGAAGGATTAGAGTAAAGATTTTCAAAAGGCTTCTATTCTATTAATACATATAACAATCGACGTCGATGTAGATCATGTTACTTCGCCACCATCCATTCAATAGTAATGCAAAAGCGCGCGTTACGTGCTGTGACACGTGCGGTTGATGTTCAGACGTGTAGGCTACACTTCAGGAAATTAAAAATCCTACCCTTCTCCACGAATTCATTGCATTGTTTACTCATTTAAACGGCTTACATATTTAATCGGAAAGGAGTGAACACTAGCACAACCTGCGCTACAATAGTCACAGCAACGTCTTGTTGCAGCACACCACGAATTATTTAAATCGCAGCAATTTTTCAATAGGTTACCGAAAACCATTATAGATGTAACGCGTCTAATTTATTTAACATCAGCTTGAAAAATTGGCTAGTACTAATTTATTCTACGTATTTCAATAATTTTAAACTTTCCTTTGACTGTATTGTAGTTATTTTTGTTACTAATTAATAATTGTATTTTGTGAATCTGACGCTAAAAGAAAAAAAGGGTCGATACGTTAAGTTTTTCGGGAGTAGTTGTAATTACATACCTACCTACATATGCAAAGACGACTACCAAATTTTTTTTTGTCTGTTTTTTTTTTTCATATTAATAATGTACGTAATTCAGATCAGAATCTAGATTTCACAGAGGAGAAATATTTTTATAAATTCTTCCCCTAGGGTATTATTTAGCCTTTTGGTTGAATCGAAGAGTCAAGAATGACTTCTTCTCTCTTTCTTACTTTTTTGTGCTGTATGATGTGGGTAAAATAGAGATTTAAAATTCTTATATGAGTTCCGTATTCATATAACAAACTTCAGCATAGCTAAGACAAACGATGATTATATTAAAGTAATATTTTTTTGTGTAATTTTCCTTTGTATTATTGGTACTGACTGCGACGTACCGAAAGTTGGCGCTGGCTGTAATTTAAATGGCGGTATCTTTAGCTGTATAGAGAAATTACAGTTTTCTGCTGGGTTGATTCGTCTGGTGTAGAGCTGTGAAAAAAAATATAGATACATATTTAGAACAAGATATGTGTATGCAATGTGTAACATTTTCAAACAGGGTAATATAGCTTATGTTTTTAAAGAGCGAAAGCTAATTACTTGGGATGATTTTAATCGGACAGTAAAACATATAAGAGGCAATAGTTTTGACGAGGTTCAGCAACCTTACCAGATCTAATAGGTAAAATCATGATTTTAGTAACAACAATAACAAGCCCATAGAAAGGTTAAGTGGGCGTGCTATCTTAACACCAAAGAAGATAAATCAGTCATAATTAATGAGTAACTGTTAAACGTATTTGATAAAAAAAATATAGAATATTAATCTATCATGATGATGCCTTTCGGTATCAGGTACAGAATTTCTAAATAGTTGGAAACTTTCTAGCTTTCTATCTTAGATAATCAAATTGTTGAATACAAATCTTTCTTATAGTTATTCAAACCGATGGCACTGTCCACCACCCCGTATAGAATTTTTAAATAGTTAGAAACTTTGTAGCTTTCTACCTTATTCACTTACTTTTAAAGTTGGAGTACCTGTATGGTTGTTACGCAATCTTAGTCCCCTACAGTTAACCATAAAAAGGCCATGATAATCACAGGGTGTGTGTGAATATCCCACCAAGTTAAAAAAAATACAGTTCTCAGTTGTACTATGGCATGACCATCAATCAATCCGAAGTGCTGTCGTTGAAACGGACCAGCGTCGACTTGTCGTCGGTCAGTTGTATGAGGTGCATTTTTAGGTGAGCTTCGCCTGTAATCTGGTCATCTTAGCCCCGAAAGACAACACAGATGTAAGTTTTGCAGAATACCGGCATGAAGTAGAGGCACCTTTTGCTTCTGCGTTTCGTTCGGTGGTAGCCGGTGGACCACTCCTCCTCCTCATCTCTCTCCTTATCCTCCCTCTCATCTTCCAAATACCCTTAAATACCGCCAACCCACCTGTAGCACCTCTGGTTCGTGGGCGACGGTAATCACTTACCATCAGGTGACCCGCTTGCTCGTTTGCCGCCTTTTCCATAAAAAAAAAAGTTTTACATTCCCTATTTTTATTGGTTCGAAATTCAGGCGGTTGAAGACGCAAGCAAAAAGTTAGCTACACATAAAAGCAGGAAACATTTGTAAGAAACATTGGGTAAATCGCGTGATTAAAGATCCAGAACAATTATCGATAATAACGCACTTCCTCAAACGCTTTCGCGTTTTGATGCGTGCAAAAGTATATAATAAATAATACATTCATTGTAGATAGACTCATTACCATATCAATACAAAAAAACAATGGCTCTTTCTGCTTAGTATGTATGCCCTGGTATAATACTACTAAAGCCAAAAACTTGAATTTGTACAAATAATTCTATTTATTATTCTTTTTTAATAATTGTAGTCTAAGGTACACATGGCCTTAATCGTAAGTACCTTAACATTACAAATAATAAATATTGCTAAATCTTCCAAAAATACAAATTCGTCCATTTCGTTTATCTTTTGTACATCAGCAAGTCATCGAATTCATCGCAGTACTATTACCTTAAAACAGTCCTCTGGGACATCCCAGTCCGTCTTCAAAGATCACCTGGGACTCACCTGTCGATTACTACCTTTCTCCTGGCCGTTTCGCCTTTGTTTTCGCCGTATTTCGAGAACCTTAGAAATACTTTTCAAGTTTGTTCTTATTTTTTTTATTTTGTTGCCAGTAATGAGTAAATTACGATACTTGGTAGTTTTTTGTTAACTATAAATACAGTTTTAAAGATAACATTTCATTTTATAAACATAAACACTTACAAGTATTTGAGGAGGCCTTTGCCCAGCAGTGGACACTTACAGGTTGCTACTTTAAACACATACATAATTATTTCTTCAAATACCGTAACATTTTACTGGCCGGAAAATGAAGTTTACACTACTACGTCAGCTAATTTTAGTCCAATGTTGAACATTCAGCAAAAGCCGACATACTCGTATAAGTCGCCGCCATCAGATAGTCGCCAAAACCTCGTTTGCCGGCTAGCAAAGCTTTCTTTTTCCGTATGTCGACCTCACCTGTACGCGGTGCACCCTGCTAACAAATGAGGCTCTTGAGGTGACGGATTGAATTTGCCGAACCCAAAAAGCACAGACTAGTGACGGGAAGTATGGGTAAACCTTCAAATAAATATGTCTTTTTTGGAGAGGTCTATGTTGACCAGTTCATCAAAAGTAGGCTGATGTTGATTGATCAATATATTATATGATTGTTTTAAATGTTAATTGTAACCACCAAAAATATGTTTGTGTAATTTTTAAAGTCATTGATCTTATAAAATATAAAAGCAAATGAAATAATTTTGTTTTCCTCGATACGTAATGCGATATAATAAGTGAATAGGAAACATGTTTTCCGAAAATGTGCATTAGTAGAAAAAGTTAATTTCATGAAAAAAAGAGAAATTCAATATTCTCTTTACGAGTATATTACCGCCAATAAGCACAACACAATCAGAAAAGCTGACTAACTGTTACTTTAACCGCTACTGGAGAACGCTAGCAATACAAACCTCTCCCAAGGGATATTACAAATAATATACAGTCGGCAAAATATCCCCAATAAATCCATCAAACGAAGACGGTAGCAAAATCTTGTTATTTGCATACAAATCTCATAACAATAACAGTCTTTGTTCATTTAGCAAAATTAGCAAGAAATTTCAACTCTTTTTGTCGCCGTTGCAAAAAGGATTACGTTCTTTGTCCTAAAAGTTCTTTCGTAAGCCCTTTCAAATGTTATAAGTGCACGGCTGGCCCCTTTTTCCATAATCATCTGAATTTGTTTGAATTTTTCCTTAGTCTTTAAAAGTAATTAAATATTTTTAAAGACTATTTTTAATTGCAAAGAAAATAGTTCAATGTTAAAAGACGCAATGAAACATTATTCTCCTACATAAGAAAAATAAATTTCGTTTGTCAAACGTAAATTCTTTTTATATACAATTTACCGTTTCGTAATTTGGTTTCTCTCTCTGGTGGAGAATAAAACAGATACGAAGCGCCATGTTTCTTTTATTGAATTATTTTAATCCATACAAAGTCATAATAATTAAAGGAAACTGCTATGGCAATATAAAAATCTACAATATTAAACCTTAAGTGCACTGCAAACTCGAACAGACCAGCCTCTACAAACATGCATGTGGAAGCCACCATAATTGAAATTCTCATTAATTATCAAAATTACTTAAAGTTAGTAATTTTAGGTATACTTTAACATGTTCTCTTTAAAGTACTAAAATAACTATCATAGTGACTCCCGAGTCCAGTTATATCACTACAACATCTTTTATTAGACCAATTGAATGAAATTTTATGTTGTCGTAAGTTTCAGTATGAATGAATTCAGGTACACACTTAGCTTGACCTCTCCGCTACCAATGGAGATCCTAGGCAGCTTCAGGACCAGTTTCAGATAATGAGGGCAATATTTTCAGACCTAAAAATGTTATATTTGTGTGTTGCACAAAATAATTCTGCTTCGGCTTAGATTCTAACTCAGTCGACCAGAAAGCAAATAGTTATAAGTAGTGGTCGACGAAACAAAAAACTATATTAAATAAAATCAATAATCATACCACTCTACACGCGCACTTTAAGAAACATGTATTTTGAAAATAAAAGTCAGACACTGAGTAACATAGCTGATATTGTATCGAAATGATAAAACTGTGCTGTAGATATTCGTCAGAGCTCGTGCAAGAATAAGTAGAAGATTCACATTGCGTGCGGCCACACAATGAGCCGCCGACGTTGATTGATGACTTTACATTGAACGAATACATTACGATTTTTGCTTTCATTTCATTCGATACGAATCGCACAAGGTTATGATATCGACGCTATGGTTACGGATGATCGGTAAATGCGCATAGACAACATTAGCTTTATTGTTCGCTTGTTCAATAAGGGTATTGATGTTCCAAATTACATCGCATACGTAGCATTTCTACTAGTCTGCAAAAAAGATGTGGTTTTTTAAAGAAATTTCATCAATAAATTTTAACAGATCAGTCGTCGTTATATAATGTTTATGTTAAATGTCTAGATTCTACGTATATAAAAGGGGTTTTGTAATGAATCTACAACAACTTTAAATACGATACTATATTTATTTGTTTTGTATTCACATTCTTTCTATTGTAGTTACAAAACTGTTTTGCTTTTTTAAAATTAAACTCCGCAATTTGTGCCTTAGCTTAAGTCATTGTCTCGATCGTAATTATTTTAAACTCACGTATATTTACAATGAACGTGTGTGTACAAACATAATTTAAAATATCAAGTAGAAAAAAATTATAAAGAATACAATATTTTGGAAACAAAACGTGCCATAATACAATACTTTACCAAACCAAATTAAGAAAATCACAACTTTGATATAAACTTAAATATACATTTAGTATTAAAGGCGTAAAAGATATTTTATTTTCATTATATAATATTAGTGTGCTCTATAAAGGCCGATAACCGTTACATTGACATATTAATACTGTGCATATGAATAAACATATTTAACTAACAGGTTACAATTTAAGATTCGTTGAAATAATCTTAATAAGGACAATGACTTAAAGAAAACGTACAAATTCAAATCTTTATAATCTACACTAAAATAATCACACTTTTTGACATTGTAAAGTTTTCCACTTATTTATGCAAACATCCATTAATGACTGGTAAATTTACTTACTTAAACAACTTAAATATAGCTTAAATAATACAAATTCAAATCACTTTATTACACTTTATCGACACAAAGGAATGGTAAGAATCGAGGAAAGTTCGTTAATGAAAATATAGTTTTTATCTTCTATACATTTACAATGATTATAAGGCGGTGAGTCCATAGTCTGATTTAATTACTGGTGGATTGACAGAGTTAAGGCCTGTGCCGCAACCCGAATTGCCAACCGGGGATCCGTGTGCCGATAGATTGGCAACCATGCTTGGGTCCATGCCTCCATGTATACCCATCATGTGCAAGTGATGGGGCGTCATCGGATGTCCGGGAGTCATTTGATTACCGGGATGAGTCATTGGACTAATCGCAGGATCATGCGATAAATTTTGCGGACCAACGCAATGTAAGTCATTCATAATGTTATCAGTAACATTCTCTATGCTGTCTGGTCGTCCATTGTTATTTGATTTCTTTTTATCATTGTTATTTGTATTCTTACTTGATCTACTCTTTGGTGTGGCTCCTTTTGTCGTTGTCGTAGTGACGCCGGCTGGATTTGTTTTTCTTCTAACATTTTTGGTATTGGGCAATTTGTTATCCTTCTTCCATTTCATTCGTCTATTCTGAAACCATATTTTGATTTGTCTCTCAGACAAGACTAGAGTGTGGGCTATTTCTATTCTTCTTCTACGAGTCAAATACCGATTGTAGTGGAATTCTTTTTCAAGTTCTAATATTTGGTGTCTGGTATATGCCGTTCTTTGCCGTTTTGGTTCCATTCCAGGTTGAAACGTACCATTAGCTGCAAATTAAAAAGTAAAATTAGAAAACAATCAACATGTTCCACATATATTATGCTGTGATGTCTATAAGTTTAAATCGTTAATTTTCTCAGATTGATCATTATTCCTTAAATCTCTTTTTTGAAACGGATAACACAGCTTGTAATTGTATTTTCAAATCTTAGAATTGAAAAGTATCTAATTTTTATTTGATTGATTAGATATTATCTAGCAAACATAAACATCAGTCGCCCTGTATCTCATTATACCTGTCATACATACATTATAATACAAGTAAATGTTTTCAAACAGGAAAGTTCTAGATACGTCTTCGTACAATAATGAAGTCGAACTGCCTTGACCCTCTGAGGTTTGTTGTTTCATTGAGTATTTTTTAGTAATAAAAAATGTAGCTTCTGAACAGCAAAAGGTTTTCTAGAATCGATCCCGGAGTTTCGAGGTTATTCCTTCACATAAGCCCATTCTTTTTATTATAATAATGCATAAAAAACCTTTACTATATGTAACAAGATACGAAGTATGTATAGGACATGATTACTTTAAATAACATTCTGAATGAGGTAGCGCGTTGCGTGCCAGGGGACCGTACTTGAATAATTTATGCAGTAACAACCTCGCGGGGCACGGTGTGTTAATTAATGTGCATAATAATTACACGTGTACGAGCTTGAGCTTCCTTTTTTGTTGTGATTAATTGCGGCTAGTAAATTAGCTGTTAGTATTATAACAGTATGGTCGGTAGGTAAATTTAGATAAAAGGCATGAAGTCTGTGTTTCAGTCAGTGAGCATTACTACTCTACATACAGAGATTTTATTTTAGTTATGGTAATCTTTACTTCAATTTAAGAAATTTTTAAAATTTATTTATATTATTTATCGAACATTTACAAATTATCCATTGTTTCTCTCGCTTTAGTACTGTTTTAATTGTGATGAAAAAGTTAACCACAGAAACATATTTTATTTAAAAACCATAACTACTTCACTAGCCTCTCTAAATCCACAGCAGAGATAAAACTTTTTTAGACAGCGATCGCAGAAGCTGAGTAGCAGCCCAAGGTAGTTTTGCCCATATTTATCACACCAGGCAGACTGGTTGGTGAGTGCAATCTCAATACTCTCGTAATGCTGCTCCCCATACCTAATCTTTGGGATGTGGATTTGGCAATTTTACATGGGTTTTCCGCTATCGGTGGGTCACCAGAAATTCGTTAATCAGCGACTTTCCTCGCATACATCACGTGTCAGTGAGGTTTATAACATAATATAATATTAGAAAGAAAAGCTATTATTTAGTATTTTTGAGAGTAATCCTATATTTATTTCATAGTAGAAAACGGTGCCTTATCGACTGGCTGCTCAACGGTTAACAATAATATATTTACTGACGGCAAATTCTTAGACCAAAAATAGGCTTGGGTCAGAATTCAAAACCCAGAACCCACAAATCATAAAATATGGTCGCTAACCATTGAGCTACGCCAATAATTTACCCACATTTAGGCTGTGTAGAACTACACTAAAAATTATTAATTTTAAGAATAAACACTGATGTGACCAAATGGTGCTTAATAATTATAGATATGATAAAAATACCCACCAGACAATACAGGTGTAGATAATTATAATTTGCACCAACCTCGTCATTCTATCATTTCTTTTTAATACTGACTTGAGAAGGCTGAGTGAGTATGAGTAAAACTAGTAAAATAAAACTATACTAACTAAAAATATAATTGATTTTTTCTTACATCTTTGACGTGCATGAAAAGTCTAAAGAAAACCTAAGATTGAAACTATTAAATTATGAGCCGTAGGCATAACTTCTTCGAATTAATATTTTCTATTAAATTTAAACTAATGCAATGTAACAATAAATGTTCTTCGATGAAAAAATACAGTGTGAAAAGCTGAATGTCTCAGAAATAAAAATGAAATAGTTGGTAGCCATTATTTTGATGCCCACCAATCCTTTAAAAGGCTTCGTGGCAGTTTCTTCTTGGCTCAAACATTTTCTAAAAAATTAAAGGAGGTAAGTGAGGATGGCAGTAGAACTTCTATTTGATGTTACTTTAAGTAAAGTAAAGTAAATAAAGAAAAGTAGCAGCCCGTAAATTCCGACCGCTGGGCAAAGCCGTCCTCTCAAATATTTCAAAGAGCTTTGGAGACGGGAAAGAGTCCTCCACGCTGCTCCAGTGCAGGTTGGTGAAATTCACACGTCGATTAAGTTTTTACTTTTTGAACTGATTTACTTTTAAGAAATTAAAGACATAAAGGTTTTTAATCTTTATAATTAATGGAAGCCTAAAAATCGTCGTTCTTTCTAACACATAATTTCGTAGAAATATTGTTAGCGCTTAAAGTGATTCTAAAATAATTTCATAATTTCCTTGAAAGGAAATTGCTTTTCATGTACAAAATTGAGTTCAAGGGCGATGTAAAAGAAACTAATGATTATAGCTTCACTAACAGGTGTTAGACTTCTTCTCTACCCAGGAGTCATCTAGGTAAGTTCCACAAACCCATTTCTGCCGCTAAACAGCTGTTACTGTTGTTTTCCGGTTCGAAATGTATAGAGTGCCAGTATAATTGGCTGTCAGGAATGATAAAATTATCACGTGCTAAATCGTCATTCCTTTACCAAAATTACCTAAGCCAAATTAAACCGCGTGACTTAGCCCTTAGCCTTTTTACTCCCGACCGGGTATGCTAAGCCAGTTGGGAATGGGTTCTAACTTCAAGGCCATACTGAAGTGAATATTTAGTGCGAAACCCAAATTATTGGTTTTGTGGTCACGTTGTTTTATATTGCATCCCGTGTCTCTGACACTACCCTTCGTCTGATCTTATCGTAAAAGCCCAAGTGATTGCATCTGTGTTTGTGCGTATATCACGTGCAGTTGATAACTACCCATAGCATTCGGAAGTTATCGCCGTGTTCGAAACCGGCCGATAGAACAACATCATTATCATTTAATACCACCACAGCCAAGTGGTTAGCATAGTATTATTCCTCCGAATTAGTAGACATAGTTGGCCTGGACAATACTAATCAAGACGACGTACTTACCACCAATTAGTTACATTATTCCATATAAGCTCTAATGAAAACTGTGTTGAAAATACAAAAATATTGAAAATTTAACCACCCTAGTATTGGGTATACGGTCGTGTGAGCTTATTTTTTTAAGATTATTCTAAATTTGTCACGGTAAAGCGAGTCTGCTTGTTAATTTTCTATATTGTCTGACGGTTCTCGAGTAACAACCTCGCATAGGCAAACACAGTGTAAGACGATCCCCGCTAGATGGAATGATGACCTGCACGGTATTGCGGAAAGTTGATGGATGTATATGACTTAAGCCCGTACTGAATGACTATCTTCTCTAAGGCTACAATTAACTTCGACGGAGTATCGACGACATGAAAATGTCTTTGGGGTGATAGGATATCTATGCCAGTAATTGGGTCACTTTGAAAAGAAACTGTTTCTTTAGCATTAAAAACATTGTGTATAATTAAAAATTATACACAATAAACGACAGAAGTAACAGTTCCACCCTAAATATGTAGTAATTTAAAATATGAACATACGATAAACCTAAAGACATTGCTAAAGACAAGAGCAAGATCTTTGGCAGCAAATTATTCTTTATACTTTTAGTAAGTCTACGTCCAAAAGTAAATTACCCGGTTAAATGTATTTAATCTTAAGTATAATATACGAGACGGAATTCTAGTACGAAAATAAAATAGTGGAAATCTTGAATATCGCATCAAGGATTAAATTGAACGATGGTCTAAAAATTCGTCTTCATAGATTACAAACAAATGCTTTTGAAGGAAAGAGATGGTTGCAATCTAGTGGGTCCGACTAGGAATTTCTTAAATGTTCGAGGTTGGGGCGAGGCTGGCATGTGCGGTCGGCCTGCCGAGATTTCTAGCGGTCGCACAGACTCAGCCGTCACATTGATCCGGGTAGTGTTCTATTTGTTGGTAAACCGTCGTAATGTCTATACCTATATCCATTATTGAACACCGAAGCAGCCAAGTGGTTCACGCGAAATCGTTCGCAGAATTTTTTCATAAATTTAAAGAACTAAACGAGAAATGAACAGTAATTGCAGAAAATATTGTAATATGTTTATATTAAATTAGGTCAAAATCAAAGTAGAACGTAACATAAGTAGCACGTAGTATTTTTATACTCTTTGTAAGAACGAGTACGTAGTATTTAATTAGACTAATCATAAGCATGAAATATTATTGGATATATATAAAATACTCATAAATATGAAATATATCTTTGTTTACCAAAGAAAACAAATAGTCTCAGTAAAGATATACAGAATAATATACTGTATATCTCTACCATTCGTCTCTTAAATCAAATAAAAATGGTATTATTCAATGTGCTTATCTAAAGCATGTTAAGTAAAGGCTTTGCGGACTGAATTATGGCGGAAAATACATCCAGTGATGGAGATCAATGTCTCTAATGTGAGGCTAATGGCACTGCGATCTTTAATCCACCTACCCAGCTTGGTGAGTATGGGCAAATTGTCCATGCACGATATCCCATCTTTTGTTGGAACTTTTTTGTACAGACCTATGTCCAGCAGTAGACTTACAACTGGCTGATACTGAAGAAAGATTATACATTTAAGTTTGATTCTTTTGTCTATGATCTTGAAAATACGCCGTTAATTAGTGTTTCACACAAATGTATTCCGCGGGGCGTTTGTACTGACACCATACTGGCCACAGTTAACAGTTGTCTGAATTACAGGAACAATCAGATTAGTGATGCTCCCTCCACCAGGAGCCTGTGATTTGAGTTCTCTTGTTCTGATGTTTATCGTCAGTTGTTAGCCAACGACTCATCTTTCGGCAGTCAGGGTACTACACAAAGAGTGTCGGTTGATATAATATCTCAAAATTATCAATAGTAAACAATATCTCACGTATATTGCATGTAAAATAATTGAAAATACTGAGTAATTCCATTGAACATTTTAAAATTAACTAAATAAAACTATTCTAAATAGGTATGAGGACAACTATAAACAGATTCAAGAAATTATTTGAACATGGACACAAATACTAACTATGCTCCTTCTGGCTAAAGTTTTGAAGATAATATCAGACCCTAAGAGAAAATCAAGCAAAACAATCGCATTACCCCGCGGCTACGAGACTCAACAAAAGTATATAATCGAAATCAAGTAACTTAAAATAATCGATTTATATTTATTTTAACATTACCTTAAAATATAACTTAAGTATTTCTGTATTGGTAAATCACTTTAAAAATACCATTTATGGCCATAGGTCACCTCTCCTTTTGAGAGTTTTACTGTTAAGACGCCACTATTGCTAATACTAATTAAAGAAAATTAAGACGCATTTAGAAAAAAGTATACTCAAAACAAAAACTAATATTATATACTTAGGTGGACAGTTTCAGAGTTTACCACCTTAGCAGCGTGTAAACAGTCCACAGCAGGACATGGGCCTCTCCCATAAGGAGCATTTGCTATAATCGCCACGCTCATAAAACCGATTGGCGATCGCAGTACCAGACAACGAGCACCTTAACGCGGGCAGCACGTCATGTGTTTCTTTAATTTTGGTCTAGTAATTTTCTATAGGGTTATCTCGCCATTATTCGGTAGCCTTTGCGATTTACCGGTATTCGCCTTTTACGACATCCTCGGGAAGAATTGGGTGGCAGATTCTAACGCCTATACCACTCGGCATCGATATCACACGTAATATGAAAATATTAAATACAAAAATTAATGCTTCATTTCACTAAGATAAATGCTAGTAATTGTTTTTTTTTGGCGGTCAAGTAATATTTCAATGATTTGATAGAATTTTCAACCAAACGCAAAATCAGACAAAATACAAATACTAACTCTGGGTCAAATTGTGTATTTCATTTTTAACTACAAAAAAAAAATATTATAATATAATCTTAAATTCAGGTAAACTATAATACAAGCATGGCCTTCAGCGCAAATGTAATTAGCTCTGTATATTTACGAGTGCGCATGTTCTCAGAATTTCAACAATTTAATTACAAATAAGTAAACCGTAAAGTAAATTCGCTGATCCGCAATCATCCATTACGGGGCTACCGGTATAACGTTCCATCTTCACTTCGTTAGCTCAGCTATCACGTCATCGAGACGATGACAATCTGAATTGAATTACGGGCTACCTGCGACCAACGTGTGGTCTCGCAACAGATCTGTTAATCTCGGACCCATCTGGCGACGCATGCGCTATCTGCCCCGCTTGGTGGTCCCGCCTCATTACGTCGGACTTGCGATGGATCTCCTCCCTGTTCCACTATTATGTGGGATTGAAAAATACTCTCTCAGTGACATGTATCGATAAGGGAGGATCAGACTGCCATGCTTATGTTAGATATGAAATTGCGACAGAATGTATTACTTCAATTATCGCTATTTTTAACTTAAATATGTTATACTTGTTGTTACATAAATTAGGAACAGAAGAAAGAGATCTTCGATCGAACTTAGTGAAATATGTGGGTAATTACTACATCTGCCCATCAGTAATGTCGCAAATTGAAGAAATATATTATTTAAATTTTAAATACCGAATATGTTTATTATGCGGAATTTTCCGCTATTTCACATATTCGCTATTTCGCCGTGATTGTTAAATTACACTAGGCAGTAAGGTGTTAACAAACAGAATTGCAGGGATTGGTTTGCACAAAGTGAGTACGAAGTCGTCAGTCATATTGAGGACGCTACAGAAGCATCTTAGGGATAGGTATCAGGCGTATGTTTGTGTATCGCTCTATCGACAGGTATACCTTCAATTTATCTGTCAAGGACCACAAAAGATCGGGGTGACGCCATGCTGGTAGGACCAGATGAGCTGTAAAAGCTGTCAAAGCCAGAACTCGAAAAGGAAACAAAAAATAGTATGACGTGAAATAAAGATTCCCACAAGGACGCTGCTGCGAATCATCAAACAAGACCTGATGCTAGCTAGATGCTTACCTTCGATACACAGGACTTACCCTGAATCAGAACCTGCCGCTTAAGAGAGTGGATCCATCAAATAGCTTGCTGCCTCGTTACGCCGGTGGAAGCCAGAAATGTGCTCTTTATAAGAGAAAAAATGTTTACGACTTAAGGGCACTACAACAAGCAAAATGATAAGGTGTATGCAGCACAGCTCTTAAGAAGCCTCGCAATAATGCCTACTCTTTAAATAATCAGACGTCAGTCTGATATCGTATGAATGTAAAAGTATGTATGTACGTTTGTTAGTTTACTTGTATTTATATATGAAGGTATGTATGTATCTATGAGTATATGTATGTAGCTATATAAGTATGAACATGATTTTATTTATTTCATTAGATTTTATTTATATAATATATGTACAAATATTTACTAGTAATTTAGTTTTTAGGTTTTCTTAGTTCTATGTTGCGCCTACCATAAAAATTCACCACACCATAAGTTGACTGGTTGAGAATGCTTATAGACATAATGTCCGCCTTTTGTATCCTTTATATATAAAAATGCAATAAAGATTAAATAAATAATAAGTGTCGACGAAATGAGTCTAAAATATCTCTATCATTTATACATGCATTGATAATGTGTGCCCCACAAGGTTCGATAACGGCGTCAACTTTCGATTACTAACGTAAAATATGAAATGCGTAGGATATATAAGTGCCTCAAGTATACATGCAAAAACAGAGGCACACCCTCGCCCTGGAGAGGGTTCGGTGACGTCCATGAGGCCGATTCCGACCACGATGGCAAACTCCGTAATATCGGCAATTTGTACCTGATATATTATCGAGCCGCAAGAGTCCGTGTAAACAAAGAGACACTCACTCGTCTTTACCTTCCCGCATCCGATGTGACGTTTATGCGATAAAATCGGAGGAAGGATCAGATGCATTGCAGACGCAACCCAAAACTGACCTGAGAAATCAATTATTTGTTTTACACAAATATTGACTCCGTCTGGGACTCAAACTTACGACCCATACCTCATCAGACAGGTACGCTAATCAACGCGGTCTTCATAAGTCCGATACAGTATCTATGACGGACCGTAAGGGGGACTAAAGATAACACTACAGAATTCTGGCGCGTAAGACATTTACCGTGGTATCAAGACCCTAAAGGAAGAAACAAAGAAGTCAAAGAATGGCTACCATATGGTTTTGCCTGCCAATCGGCCACGGAGCAGCGTGTGGATTCTTCCTGCCTCAAAAATATTTTTAGAAATGAGACCGGGTCTTTGTCCAGTTAGGGATGTTTATAGCAGGACGGGGGTTGGTAAATAATTTACTCCGGAAAACCTATCGAAATCGTGTGATATTTAATGATGTTAAAAATGGATTTATCGAGTTCATAACTTTTTTATTGCAATTTTTTTTGTAATATAATACTGTAATACTGCTTTTGCCTATCTAGTATCAATATCTAAGTAAAGTGTTACGAGTATTAATCTAATAGAATATATTAAAATAATAGTTGTCCTAAAAACAAAATTCTGTATCACGTGACCCACGAGTCATGTTTATAATAAAACGAATACAATGTGCATAATTTACCAATGGCTCTATTGAAAAAGCTGTCAACGACGCAAGACTAATGTCGTTTATTAAATAGCACAACAACTTTGACGCGACCTCTTCAAAAAGACGCCGCTGCGATGGTACAACTACATACCTAATAGCTTTTTTGTCATATATGCAAGATGCCATGCTTTTTATCCAATTTAATCTATTTATAAACACATACACACCACTATTATTAAATGCATGTGTTAGATAATTTCAAATATTTATTTTAAATATCAACATTGAAGATATGCAGATACGTACATGATATAACACTTTATCTTTTGTACGTTACAAAGAGATCAAAATCTATAGACTGTCTGTTTTGACTTCTACACGTCATCACTACAGCATGTCATAAGTTTACTGCTGATCATAGGCCTACCCCAAAGATCGCCACAAAGCACGGTCCGGGTCACCGTAGGATTTCCTGTAACATTATGCACATTTCACTTCGTCGATTTAAATTTAGCAACAAAAGTATTTACCTTTTTAATGTTAGGCCTTGACAGTAGGCGAATTTATCTGTAAAATGTATCAGTGGCGTTCATACCATATAGACAAATAGGCAGTGCCGACCCTCGCTAAGTTCTTAAGAAAGGTTAACAACATTTTTTATGATATAAATGCTACAATTTTTATATAAACACTAAGCACGCTACTGCTAACTGTAGTAATTATAATTTATAGTTTGAATTTTGGCATTTCACGAAAATGATGGCTAATACAGCCTCTTAAAAGAAATGACCGTACCCCATGATAGTTTATCTTTTGTTGGTGTTTTCATAGAAAGGTGGAACCTAACATTTTTAAAGAAAATAAATAGAAAAAATCAAAATCCCATGAGTATAAAATGACTAAACAGACGTTGTTATTATGAAAAAAAAACCCTGGGGCTTTTGAATAAAAACCTATTTGAAAACGATAATCTCCGCGGCAAATACTTCACCGCAATTCTCCATTTAAAATCTATTAAAATAAATGACGCTCATTAACATAAGAGTCGGATCCTATTGTCGCGTAACAAAAGTTATGGCGTCGCCACAGGATCTTAGTAATAGCACCCCATTAGTAAAATGTCAAAACACATCAAAAGACATCCTTAAAGATCTCGAGTATCCGTAAACATTGGCAATTTGTTAATTCTTTCATCTTAAACGCCGCAAACTTTGGCCCATTTGAGAGTTATTCTGTACTCACTCATTTGCAATACAATGGCCGATCACGCGTCAAAGGTGCATTTAATGTGACCACATTAATCACAACTAGACTTTTTTACGAAGTACTTTCTTATTGAATTTGTATGTGAACCCCTGCCGTATATACTTGATTTTTCATGCATTTAATCTCAATATGGTATCTTAAACGTATTTTGAATTTTGAAAATATGCATATTGGGAATATTATATTTAGGTCATAACTTTGATTTTACTTATAAACTTAAGATAGCGAGATAAGTTAATAATGAATAGTTAAGTTTTTGTATTCTCGTGTGTATGGTATGGGCTTGTAAAATAATTAATACTTTAATTTCGATAAATATTCAGTATGATTTGAATATCACGGCGTAAGAATCTGCTCCCTATTTATTCCGGTGGTGTAGTAAAAGGCCACTAAGTAAAAGCCATGAAAATCACATGGCAATATCCGGGAGCAAACCCGGTGACGATGCTGGACACCTTTGGTTCTATCTCCCGGAGAGGCGAAAAAACCGGTTTCGGAAATCTGTTTGGTTATGGTGAGTCGTGTTAAATGGAAGTTCGGAGTCTCTACCTAACCTCATCCTGTCATGTCATCTCATTCCGTGGGTGACGTAAACTTCGTCTAAGGGAAATACCAAAAAAATCTCGTGGCTTCCGACAAATGGTGGAATAATCAGCTCAAATATAACAGATTATTTATAAGATCAATAACGGACAAAAGCGTCTAACCTGCTTGCCAAGCGTGATGATTATAGGAAACCTTCTTCACTTCGGAGAGGCTTACCCATAGCACTACTAAGGAGATGTTGAAGAAGAAAATTAAAACTAATAGACTGAAGATATTAAGTACTTGAGACACTCAGAGTTATTCTTATATAATAAAGATTTTATACTTAAATAGCAGCTTGCGGCTTTACCAGCGTGGTCATAAATTGTATTCCAAAAGAAGTTTTGATTAAGATAAAAAAAGTATCCTTTGTCATAGTCATGTCTATTCAGTCCTTTAAGCGTGATTTAATAATATATGTGTGTGTATGTTTGTAGTAAAAACATCCACGTTTATATTATTAGGTAGTATAAAACGTTTATCACTTCTGCACTCATAAGGAACATTATAGAAACATTCCACCAAAATCCGTGAAACTGCTTATAAGTTAAATCCGTTCAACATTACTTAGAATCTTATGTATTAGTATACAGTGTTTTATTTAATTTTCATTATCCTTAAAATATTATAAGTGTTAACGTATGTATGGTTGTATTTTAACACCGCATTAACGTCTGGACCTAATTTAATGAAATATTTATGGATAATTTACCTCTTTTTTATTTCAGGAAAGCCGCGAGTTAATTCTGATAATGGGCGTAGCCGCGGGAGGAAGCAAGTTGTAAATATTCCAGAATTATAATACTAACTGAATAACTGAAAAAAAACTCTGTTCATAACTTGAACTTCTGAATTAATTTTAATTCAATACTTATGAAATAAATAATTTCGGTCGCTACATCGAGTCGGGGGTAAGACGGTACTTTACCTCGGAGACGCTCATAAATCTATACAAAGCTCAAGTCCGCTCTTGCATACTGTTCCCATCTCTGGGATGGTTCTGCTAAATATCAGCTGTATGCTTTGGACTCATTGGAGCGCCGAGCGAAGGGGATCATAGGCAGTGAATCACTCGTGGAGGCAAATCTTCTAAGCCTCGAACACCGTAGACGAGTGGCCTGCCTCTCGGTTTTTTATCGGATACATTTCGGAGAGTGTGCTGAGGTTTTGCATAACCTGATACCCCCTTCCCCTTTCCATCACCAAACGACTAGGCGCGGCAAGCAGTTTCACCCATAGTTGTAGACATTCCTCCATCACAGACGAAGCGGTTTGCCTTTTCTTTCATTATGCGGACGACTAAGGAGTGGAACTCTCTGCCGAGGCTAATTTTTCCGAAACGATATAATCTAGGCATCTTAAAGGCCAAAGTGAACAGACAACCTTCTAGGCCAACGTGTACCATCCTAGGCCTCATCTTCGCCTTCCATCAAGCGAGATTGAGGTCAAAGTATGCCTATTTTATATAAAAAAATAATAATAATAATAATAAGAATGCAAAAGACAAAAGAAGCCACAATATCTGATTGGTAAGAGGATCTACTTGCAAAACAGGAGACCCAAATGACGTGCTCAATGAGTTTTGAAACTTATGTATGATTTGTATTGTAGGATTAAACATTAAAATGGCGATAATTTTACCACCCGACACGTGTTCTAAATAGGCTCTGGTGCAAAGAGGGTTCAAATTACCAAAATTAAACGCTTAAACCTCTGACCACCATAGTAGTGAGTATACAACTGAGAGGGCTTATTTTTTCTATTTCGATCAAAAAGATAGCAAAGAAGCATCAATAATTGGTTATAATTATATATTCCTAGATACCGCAGGGTGTAAAGAAATTATTTATTAGATCATCATTTTCTCCAAATGCCAATCATACCTGTACGTGGCCTACGTAATAACACGTTGGCAACCGACTGATGTGTAAGGCTACCTGCATTTGCCGACCCTTACTTGACTAATACGATGGAAAGCAACATCACTTGTGCGAGGATACTGGTACTGCACTCTCCATCCGTCTGCCTAGTGCCTATGTGAGTATTAGGAAATCTTCAAAGAAATGTGCAGTTCCGGGCGCTTGCAAATCCTCGCATGATAGGTAGAGTTAGCAATATTATTTACCGTCAACGGATAAAGTTATCATTCATTAAAAGTTGGAGCACGCACTTTAGACAAAAATGTATACAGCATTAAAAACGTGACAATTTGTTGACCCCTCGCTGCTTTTCTGATACTGTACACAATACACTACGATCATCTTTCTTCTTCTCCCATCTCCGTTTCTTTCCTTGGTCGAGAAAACGATACCCATGGTCAGGAAGCGGTCCAGTCCTAAACCACCACGTGTAGGTAAAGTTGGCATCCCGCCCGAACGAGCCTTATTGAGGCGGAGCTTAGTAGTCGTGGCTTGGTCTCCCACTGTGAACCAAGAGGAACCTACATGGTAGTTTAACTTAGTAGCGATGGCTGACGCAAGGTGGGCGCTACAAATGGACTTGGAGAGCCTATTCCAGTGCGCCTCCGAGAGTGCAAGTGAGCCTTCGGATGCAGGTTGATGGACTGTGGGGGGAGTTTGGGACATTGCCTGCTAGAACAGTACAGCCGAGGGCCGGTCGCAGAAAAGGAGTTTTGATATTGCAATTAGCATTTTCCCAGCCCTCCTGGTGGGAGTAGAGGGGCCGCAAGGGGAGACGAGTGTCACGTAATATTGACATGCGCCGCTCTCCCTATCCTCCGTAGCCGACATGTGGTTGGCAACGGAGCCGAGGCAGGGTGTCGCGAGGGCAAGCTCATGCCTTCCTGACCCCCATGACCTTCTTGTGGCGGATTAGAGGGGATCTATTGCCTACGTAGGATTTCAGGCTGAGTTGGTAGATGCTTCCGTGTTACGGCGCCACAAGACAGGAAGGAGAGGGAAAGGATTTATTATCTACCGAGAAGGAGCTGCCTACGGCGCTGGTAATGTCGCGGATATGTGCCGATATGCGGCGAAGGTGGGACACCGTTGGGTATGATATTGGTTGTGTGAGGACGGGTATGCGTTAGTCATTTCCCCATGTATAAGATAAAAATGTAAGGTTGGCATTTGTAAAAATAGATGACATACCCTTACACCCTTTTTCAAATTGGTATCTTTAGTTACAAGTTAGTTACTTTAGTAGCTTTTATGTAATATCCGTTAAAATAGGTAGAATATAGACGTTTGTTGTGTTATGTTTATTTGAAACCTAGGTGTTTAAGGATTTTAATAAACATATTTATACTTATATATAAACAATAAACAGCATCTCCTTTTACTTTGTTCTCAGTTATAAATTTGACCTAAAATTAGCTATTACAAACCTGATTTTCTGATTATGAAGAATGGTACAAATGCTGTGAAAGAGAACAAAATTCTCTTACACAGCATTTGTACCAAATACTGGTTGGTTACATTAGTCGGGTTATAATCAAATTCAATGGAAATTGCATTGAATTTGATTATTAAATTGACTCCTTTTACTAGTGGCTGTTACAGTTTTAAGTTTTTCTGAGTATATATATTGTTAAATTGGGCCGTGATTTGTACCTTTGGAGTCAAAAATACTATTGAATAAGTGCGGCGGATTTATTAATAATGCCCATGATTAATAATGCCTTTATGATATGATTAATGAAAAATAATAATAATTAAAATAAGTTTATGCGGAAACACGAATCTTTAATTTTTATTTCTTTTCTAAAGATCAAAAGTTGTATCAAAAGCTGAGCATCTAGACTCAAAAACTATCAATTGTACAGGAGAAGCAACCTTTAGTTTCTTAGGTCTAGACATTTATTTTTACTTAATCGTCATTGTAAAGAATTTCTACAAACGCTTGATTCTGTAACATAGAAAGTAGAATGTTGGGTTGGCTGTAAAATTTAGTACAGTTAATAGTATGAAATGATAGCAACTAACCTCCGTAAATGAATATCAGAATTTAATTCTTATTTTATTTGCTGTTGTATGGTGTTGCCTGGGTTACCAGCGAAAAAAAAATTGAAAATAATAAAAAAAAATTGAGCGAATGTTCATCAAATCATCATAAAAATGTTTATCTAAAAAAATCAAAATCGTCTCAGTGGATTAGAAGATTAGTCTGCACTACGTAATACAGTCACGACAGTTATATTTTAGTATAGATAAGCAGTACTGGTGGTACATACCAAAAAATTATTAATTATATAGCATTCCGTATCATGTTACCGCTTTACAGTAAAGTCAAACATTAGCTTACCCTCCAGATGGGAAATAGCTAACACATTTACAACATCTCTATCAGGATCTCCCTATCTGGATTATACATATCATTATGGAACCTAAATTCCGAAATATATTTTATAGCTCAAATTATTTTTCGCATACTGATGTTAGTAAATAATAGTTTCACAGTCCAAGTTTATATCTTCATTATATGTTGTAACAAATGTTTTTAAAACTTTCCTTTTTAAAATATAAAACCATCGAAAAAATTATACTTACAAGCCCCAGCAACGTGAATCTTCTTCATCCATGGATAAATAACTCTATCGGTATTATCCGAGCATATAGAAGAGTCATCATCTTCTACTGGTGGGCTATCTAGAAGTAGTCTTTCATCATCCATTTCTGAAGTTGGTGAGCCTTCACGACCCAATGCATGTAATTTACGACCAGCAGGGGCTGCTTCTTCAATATGCCTTTCTAAGCGGAGCCCAAGCTCTGCAAGCCCTGGTGCGACTTCTGCGCTATGAGAAACGTATCCGTGATCAGCATCAGATGGATGCGAAGGCTCAGGAGGTCGCGGAGGTGGTGCTACAGGTGGATGCTGCGGTAAAGGATGATAGTAGCCTCCATATCCGTAGCCTGTACCAATTTGGACAGGTGCATATTGGTGCTGGTAACCGTATTGCAAATGCTGGTGTTGGTAATATTCGCCTGGTGGTATATAGTCCGCTTGGCTGTACTCTTCGGAGGGGGGGAACTTCGGGTCCGGCTGTGGCTGGTATCCACCGTTCATGAGGAAGGAGCTCATTATGGGCGTGGTCGAGACCGCGCATCACCGTGTTACCAACACGCCTGCTAATATGGCCGACATTCAAACGTCGAAAATTGCAGGCATTCTGTCACCCGAACTGCCTGTAAAATTTGTCTTTTTTGTACCTATGTAATATAGTAATAATTGTACCATAAGATTTCTAAAAAACTTTTCTTACTGAATTAACAAAAATATCATGTTTCATAATATTTCTGTTACAATAAATCAAAGCAAACTGACCTGTACCTTTGATAAAAATTCAAATATAGTTTCTGAATATGTCATGAGGGTCAATTGAAGACCACTGCTCATTACAAAAATTATTTTAACGATACGATACAAACATTATTTGGTATTTTAAAATTAAATGAATGAGTAATGATGAGATGTTCATTTGCTAACAACTGTAAAATGAAGTACCTACCACGTTTGCCACAATTATTACTATTTATACCCGTTTTTTTTATCGAAATACACGTATAATAATCACTTACGAGTCTCAAAGTCCACTACAAAAATAATCACTGTCACATAACGTTAAAGTATGAGCTTTACGCAAAGAGTTCACGAATTTTTGTATTTATGAGAATTATTGCAGAGTCATTTGATTTATCACTTTTTGATAATAAACAATGGAGGCAAAGGCGCGCAAAGTCCCAACATTTTGAGACAATATACACTGCCCAACACGCCAGCGCAGTCTGTCACTTTAACGACTGGCTATACGTGTTCATCAATTTTTACATACCACCTTCCATTTTTAAGGCGGAGCTGCTCTACTACCTCTTTTACACAAAACAATTAATACAAAACCAACTCTATGTGCACAGAACAAAAGTATAAATTCCGTTTCGGCAGATGTTCACAGCGCTTACATACGAAATTTATTGTCTCCGTCCCACTTCGTTCATACTGTATATGCATGAAAGAGACAGGAACATGAACTATAGAGTCACAATGGCGCAGTTCAGACTGCAGTTGTCTTCTTCACTCATAAGAGCTTTTCCCTTCACGTAGAAGAGAATAAAGTTCGACGCGAACTTATTGCGTAGAAGATTAAAGAGCCGTTTCAATAATAATATCGAATGAATATGGTCTCTGTTTGTCGCGGCTTAGCGTTTTAAACATTTAATGCACAATTTTCATTGCTTACTTCACTATTCTAATGAATTATTACTTGAATAATATTTTAGGTTTTTGGAATTCTGTAAACATTATTTAGTATTCGGAATATATTAATTTAATAAATAAATTATATTATTAAATAAAAATATATTGTAAGGTGTTAGGGGAACATACGACCTTTGTCTCCAAATGTCAAAATCCTCTGCACCTTATGCACTGCAAGCTAACTAACAAGGGTATGTGGACCACAGACTTGAAAATAGGAGGAGCATCAATAGTACAAGAGTATTGATACTGCGTTCACCAACCCGTCTGGCCATCGTGGTGAGTACATATAGGCCAACCCTTTAAGTAATACATACGCTTTCTTGGAGCAATTGCTGAATAAAACCTTTGTTCAGCAATCGCCTTAAATATGCTGATTAAAAAAAGATCGGATGAAGTAGAGAATAGAAAATAAAATGTATCAAAAAAATTACATGTTTTTCTAAATGATTACCAGAAACTCACTTTTTTATTTACTTACATATTATCATTAAAAACAATCACTGAAAACACGATTTATCTATTACAACTTAAACGCAGCAACTACGACAACCAATTTAAAAACAATAAGAGGAAAAACTGCAAGTAATGATACTAAAACATGTCATACCCAATAATTCCCGTGACAAGTCCACCATCTCCGTAGAGAATCAACTAACTAAGCAATAAGAACAAAGCATAGTCACGGTTTTACCTATCATGAGCCTTAAGCCGCTAATACAACACTAAGGAGCCCCGACAAGGGTACCGACAAATAAACAAAAATGTCCAGTGATTTTATTGAATTAGACGATCACAATGCTACTATCGCGGTCATCTGGATTTTGTGCTGAGTCACGGCGTCGGCTTCCAACCGGCTGCATGCACAAAAGGTGGGAACACCCGATCAATGGGTGTCCGATCAATAGGTAAACATACCTCATCTTAGATTGTGCCGAAGTGGTCTGAGTTTTTAAATTGTGTTTCATATTATGTTATGAATATGTTATGTATATGAATATTATGTTATGAATTCCTGACTACTCTAATGTGCTCTTTAACCCTACAAAAGTATTGTAAACACGTGTTAACGCAAATGTAATTACAATATCAGTGGTGCAAATATTTGGATTCTGCGACTGGCTGGAAAACGAATAGATAGATACGATAAATGGGAAAAAATATTCTAGATTCTATCAACTGAAAAATTTCATCTTAAGATCGAGACGAACATTATGTCGGTGGCAAGAATATACGACACTATTATGTACATCCCGTTGGATTTGTAAGAAAGTAAGTGCTGCCACAGCGCAATACACTTTACAGGCAACGAAAAGGTATCTGACTCAGCAAAATGCTGCAACAACACTACTGAAGTTCTGTTATTCTATCCTTGCCGTTGACATAATCCACGTGCGATCTCAGATATTTGACCATGATATTGACATCTGCGACAGATATATTATTATAATGCCATATAAATTTAAACAAGCATAGAAGCATGCATCAATGCATTGTCACGTTCCCGTACCATCCCAAAGACGACTTTTTTAGTCGGTATATGAATGCAAACGGTAAAAGACAAATTTCTCTTAACACCGTAGTACTGATAGACCTGTCATGTTTCAGGCTGTATTAAATCTGTTAACAATTATGGTCAATTAGAATTGTTGACACCTTTGCGTATGGGATTACAGTCAACCTTGGTTCCGGTTCCAAATATTCAATGTTCTTATATACAAAAAAATGAGAAATATGAGAAGAATATTTTTAGAAAACGTGAGTTGGGAAAAATATTCAAAAGTCTATACTTTTTTCATTAAAAACTTGATAGTCCGCGCATAACAGCATCACGTGCGGGACTGCGCAGGATTAGGTCCAGCGGCGTCGCCACATCCAACATCACGGTCGCTAATTACTATTTAAACTTTATTTTATCACATGAAAATAATATATTAGATCCCTGAAATTTTACTGTAAACTTACCCCCTTCTACAGTTCTTGAATAACCCATAAGAATTTGATGGATTTTAATTAAAATCGACCAAAATATTTCTGAAATTCACCCTATATTTCTGCTGTTGGATATATTGAAATTTTTCCTTGATTTTTTCATTACATTACTTGTTTTCCTTGTTGAAATTCATGATCGTACAGTAGTGTAAAGCGTATATTATTTAAAAAAAATAAGTGTTATATTTTGCTGAGGTCGGGATGGAGAAGTACTTTAATGTCGAAAATCGAACCCAGATGTTCCTGTCCCAGATGTGACGGAAGAGAAGCAGTATTACTAGAGCAAGGGTACCAGTACTGTCTCACCGACCTGTCCGCCTAAATTGAAGATAACAAGTCTTTCAAGGTAGATTTTCGTGAGTCGTCCTAAGAAATACTTTTGTTCAGCAGTTGACTTAAAAGCTGGTTATGGTGAATAAAAGATTCTTCTACTACAGTTTCATCAGCTACCTGTACAAGTCAGCTGTTGGATATAGGTATTTTCATTAAAGTGTCAACAAAAGCTGGCATACCATGCATTAAAGATTTACGCATACCCACCACGCGGGGCAGGCGGATTGATTAGCGTAGTGCCGACACCCTCTCACTAGAGAGGATATATCCTATTATTAATCTGTGGGATTTGATTTCAACATGTCCGGATGGTTTATCCCTAGTTTCAGTCGGTCGGCAGAGCCTCCCGGCGTCGTCCTCAGCGTGAGCAAAGTGCACCACGTGCATGTGAAATTGACATTTGGGAGAAAAATTTGGTATGTCTGATAAACACTTTTATCAGTTACACAACATATTTATTTTACCAGTATTGGCTTTGAGAAAATTTTAAGTAAGTATTTAATTGCTTATTTGCTAAAAATATTTTTTTCTTACATCATTGACTCTTCTATCCAGCAAGTGAATTAAATTAAATTATATGACGTAACATATTGATTTAATGAGAGGCAGAAGAAGAAGAGAAAACATACTTGAAACGTAATCTATAACATAAGACTTTTAAAATTTTTATTTGTAGTAAATAATGTCTAGTATTAATATTAGAATGTAGCTATTAATTATTGATATATAATGCATGACTACTCTTTAGCGGTGGTATTACATAAATTAAATTAAATTTATAAGTGTACTGTCGTAAGCCCAATTTACTTCCAACGTCTCAAGCTATTTAAATCAAAGTCATTCAATGAAGACATTCCTATCGCGGAGAAAGTTTCTTTGATAAAGTTTCTTGTGCCCTCATCCTGCTGCTTTTCTGTGACGCTAACTGCCTGCCTGCTCGTTCCATCCCGCGCAAACTTAATCCAAGTTTAATGAACAATACGACAGGCCCTTTATCAAACTTCGCGTTTTACTGTTTACTCAAATTTACACTTTAAAATCACCGATACTGGATTAAATTGCAACGCCCATTTCAGTGCGCTTAATACATTTTATTATTTTTGAGTGTTACAGAAAAACCTATTTAGCTGCAGTGATCGTATTATTTGTTTCTTCTTTAACTATGAAACACAGCTTTCGATTAAGTCGTTTAACTTGCAAGTTTTCATTGAAAATGAATTGCTTTCATATGCGCTACATTAACGAACGAATACAATTAGATATTTATATATCACCATTTTATATGGACATAAGATAGTATTAAAAGTAAAATATATATAATATCCTGCTGGCTCGAGCGGAATAAGACCTTGTCATGTGGTGGTGGTCTTTCAGCGGTCTCATATAATTCAGAAAATTCAACGTAAATTAGCACCAAAACGGGAAAATACTAGCACTTTGTCCAATAGCCACCCTGTACTGCACCTACATCCTGTAGCGAGCAGGGTCTAGAGACCGAAAGATGACGAAATATTCATCCCACTTTGTCAAACTCAAACCCACAGACAAGTGATGAGTAGCGGCTGCATTGGTGCCAGGGTACCGGCACTACGCTCGTTTCACTAAGCTGAAGGAAGCGTGGTGAGTAAGAGCAAACGTTCCAAGAAATGTATGTCCAACTGTAAATAGTAGCAGGGTAGCGCCATAACGCAGCAGTTGCTTGTCACCATAGTGAGGGCTTGTGCGTCAATAACTGGCAATCAGGCATTTTTTTTTCATTACTGTTTTTTTTTATAGGTAGTATAAACAAACTAGCTCACACTCACTTACCTGTATGGTAAGTGATTACCGTCGCCCACGTATGTCTGCAACACCAGAGGAGCTGCAGCTGCGTTGCCGGACTTTAACGATATTTGGGTTTGGCTCTGGTTACCTTACTCTCAGACATACGATACCGACGAATATCACTGTCTAATTTTTTAAAAAAAATATTTTTAAATTGTATAATAAAAAGTAAAAGCTTGTAAATGCCACACTACTGGGTAAATACCTCTTCGTAATATTTGAATAAGTTTTGGAGCCGTGAAGGGTCCGTCACGCTGTTCCAGTACGGGTCTTTTTTTTATTATTTCTCTGACATTCATCTTCACGATGTTTTCCTTCATCGAACACGTGGTGAATTCAGCACTTCAAATTGCAATTACCAATTTTAGTTGCAACCAAACTGCAATAACCGGCTCAAGGATTCGAACCCTGGTAACTCGACTTCTATGAAATAAAAGCGAGTGCTCTATCTACTAGGCTAATTTAAATTAATTAAAAAATATATTTTTTTTTTATTAGTATTTCTTAATGTTTCTACCTGCCTGTAAATCTGTCAGAATAATAAACTAGTTGAACTAAAACTATATTTCAAATACCGCAATCTCCCCAATCCTTCGTGCAGCGGATCGTATAGCCAATTTTCTGTAATGGCGGGTTTGGTGCATTTTCTATCTAAGGGCCGAGTGCCGACGTTTTTTGCAAAGCTTCGCCACTCCCATATCGGGGGCAGGGTTTCGTGTTAAATTTATGTGATTCTGTATCAATACATACGTGCGTATACATTCTAACATATATAATTTTGAAATAAAGTTTATGTCATATGTCAAGTTAGTGTTATTTAACAAAAAAATATTATTGTCTTATATTGTTCATGCAAAAAATTATCTCCCTTACGAAATAAACTAAAATTGCTTGTTTTAAATTATTTAAATCGACCTAAAAATAACATTCAAGGATGTGTTTAAAATATATCTTAAATTGTCTTATTTGAATATTTTATAACGCCTTCACTTTTAGTTAGATAACATTTGCTAACATGTAATTACATTTTCCTGCCTTGAAACTTAGCAAACCGATGTGTATCCTATATTAAAGGATGCTTTTCGTAGCCACGCGCAAGTTTCTGACATGAAACGTCATCGTATGTCAAACTTTCGACAGCTGACACCGCTCTCCTCCTCCATTTCCATCACACCACCCTTTACCCTCCCGATCAAATGACGTCAACCGAGGCCTGGTACAAGTTGGGGGTTTCGCGTCTTGAGTTCGTGACTCTCAGTGCGACGTTAAACAGTAATGGAAAATAATAACAGTGATATTAGGCTGTTAAATATTTTGCTACAAAAATCCAGGTATCGTCCTACAAAAAAGCGATCAGAGTACCTACTATAACGTAGTTATAATATTATCTACGATACTGCTAACCAGTATGTTTGTTCTTAACTAAAAACAATACTGATATTATGAGGATATACTGTGTGTAATATATGTAACTTATATCTAAGAAGATATACTGTCGCATGATAATGATTAAGAAACTGTGAAAATTAAGGATAGCGGCAATACCTTACTATTTAATAAGCAGATATTATCCGCAAACTCAAAAGTTAAAACTAAAACTTCCTCGTCTTCACCTTCCCGAATCCATAAAACAGGAACGTAGATACAATCTCATAGACCAAAAATAATCAATAACTTATTATTTCCATCTATTTTAGGACTGAGATTTAAATCACAACTGAAACCTCATAGTATCCTACAATAATATGCTTCTAAGTAGCATTGATTATGCGCAATAATTAGTAATATTTTTTAAATTGATACTATTTTAAATTAAAAATCAGATTACGTTGATTTCCAAATAACTGTTTACAATAACATTAGAGCCCTTAATTATAATGAAGTTAAGGGTAGCGTTTATGGTCACATATACCTATTCAAAAGTTTACATATCTTGTTAAAATGTTAATGTTTTCAAATTTAATAACAATTGCCTTTGGGAGCAAAAGCGAATAAATCCATATTTCGCTAGTTTATACATACGTATGTTGTACAAAAACGTCAAATGTTACAACGTTGAGGGGAAACGTTTGGTATTCTCGAATCCGTTAGACTAGAAAGTTATATCATTTTACGGCTTTCATAGGAAGTTCAACAGTACGAGTAACGAAATAAAATCGATTATCATTTATAAGATTATCAGTCGCTTCTGGTTATTTCTGGTTGAGTTAGCAGAGCTTTCATTAATCAGCGAAGTCTCGACAGTGCAACGGCGCTGGCGTCGCGGTACAATTTTTTTCCTCTTGCGCCCTTACGTTGGATACTGGACGCGATTTCCTGAGAATCTCGGGAGAAACTGGGTGGTCGCTTTGAATCTATACGAGGAAATTTTCAACAATGTTTGTTACTTATCGTATTATAATTATAAATGTGAAAGTAAGTTTGTTAGGATTGTATTGTTTGTCTTTCAATCACGCATAGACGAATGAACCGATTTCGATGAAATTTGGTATCAATATACCATAATATCTACAAAAGGCCATAGTCTACTTTTTCGTTCTCTACGCGAGCAAAGCCGCTGCCGCATGGATAGTTTCAAAATATTATTTGAATATAATACTGACGTCTCTGCAATACTTTATCAGTTTGCTACTAATATGTATTTTATGAGAAGTAATTGTTATAGCTGTCAAGTTTTAATTGATTGGTTGGTAGCACTACTGTTTACATAAGTTTAGTTCTACGTGGTACCAACTTGATACTTGCTTCTTCTACAGCATCCTTCAAACGGTAAACGACTGGGCATAGGTTCTGCCTAACGGGAGGAATTATAAAGATTTACATGTCCAATATTAGTTCTTGTTAACAATATTTATTGATTGAATGCTTAAGTTTAGCAGACTCTTACGTATACTGGACTACCGCGAGGCATGGGTAAGTGTAACAATCAACTGCATCATTGCTCAGCCATAGATCATCGTATCACAAGTTCTAGGATGTTGTGATTTCGTATCTGGTGAATAAAATATTTATGATTTTATGATGTAACGAAGATTACAATAGTTCAAGAGTTATTTTCTATTATCAATATGCTACAGTCATATTGAAATTTTTAGCTGGTACACTATAAAAATAAAAACCTTTAAAAAGTTCAACATTGACAATATCTAAATACATAAGTACAGAAATATAGTTTTCCTGGACCTCCAATAAAAGAGGGGACTACGAAACGACAGGGGTTTCGACGCATTTACATTCCAATGCATAATTTATGTTATATACGGAGTTAACGGGAGACATCTCTGAGTTCGAATAAACATTCCCCTTTATCTCCACCCCTCAGTCACTCTTTGCACTCCATCCCGCGAATAATCCCTCTGGGACTGTGGAAGGTATTCAACGTTTTTTTTCTTTGAGCTCGTTGAATTACGTACCTACATTTAGAAGTATTATGATTACTTATTATATGAATATGCGATGAATAAACGTACCATCATACTTATACAGCATGTCACAATTAGTTATTTATGTTTCCAAATTTAAAAAAGTTATAATACACTACCGAATACTGGCGACTTCATCCATGTGATTTTTTATTCTGTTTCAAATTTTTTTTTGATTATGGTTAAAAGTATTATTAGTATTATTCTATTTCAATCTCTCTACTAAATTTCCTTTAAATCCAGTCAGTCGTTTAGACTTGATTGAGCAACATACATACCAACTTTCAAATTTACTTTTACTTTTAATTACATTACTTAACTATATTTTACTTTAATTCTACAACACACGATGTAGAAATGGATGTCCAATAAACGTCCACAATTACACAAAGTTCACTCACATATGTATAATTCACTGCCATTTTTAATTACTGCATCAGATTCAATAGCATTTATCGTTTGATTAAAGAATAAATATTTTTTGGGTTTTAATATCAAATACTTTAGCATGGCTCCTCAATATCCTTAATTGCATTTATCACTTTTTACGTCCAGTTGTTTCAAGCTACATTTTTTAGATTGACGTGCAATTTACCAAGAAGAGGCAATAATTACGTTTGTCTTGATATGATCTACTTTTCAGAAGGTCCACATAAATACATGATTATTTAAAACATGCACGTTTGATTGTAATGAATACACTCACATATTGGCATAATTATATTACAATGGAAAAAGGATTGCCTAAATCATCTAATAGAGATAATAATGCCATTCATAATTCGACTTCAATTTCACGCATCTTCTACACGTAACAACTTTCTAACCATCAACTGACAAACATACTGATCGATCGCCCGGAAAATCGCATCGAATCACCGTAAATATTTTGACGCGGTCTGATATTCTTATTACGAAACAATCGCTTTCCAAATAAGAGAGAACGCGAAGTTTTCTAAGGGGATCGCTTGAACATCAGTACTGGACGTTTTGATAGATCGGTCCCGGGGGCGTTTGGTGCGGCGCACTTCTACATCGAGCGACTGTAACAATTGACCGTATTTGGAGACAACTGAATGACGCTTCGGAGCTAATGTTTAGTAGTCAGCTTTCGATTAAAAAAAATATGATGTTCATTGTATACAAATTACCCAAAAAAGTATAAGTAAAATTGTTACATCATTGTGATTTTTGTATATTTTTATATATTATTGCAAAAACAGTATTGCAATGGTATTTGAAAATAAAAAATACAAATTTAATTGATTTTTGGGGATCATTTGTAGACTGAGTCGGACAGTCTTCAAATAGAAATTCAAATGTTTATGGACTTACATTCTTGTAAAAGATCAAACCTCTAATATCTAATAAATGCCTCTAAATAAACAATAGAACATAATCATCATTACAGTCTATCATATTTCCAAACAGTACTTTCATTCCAATTGACACACTCATCAAAAACTACTGGGAGGAGTACAAATCTTGAAACAGTAACTTGAATTATAAAGAATCTTTGAATTATTCTTTGTATAAACAACGAAAAAGTCAGAAATTGCCGGATGATAATACAATGATTTCAGATAATCTTATATAATCATTATTTGAGCTTACTGTCACTGCAAATACGACCACTGTATGGATCTATTGAAACTGGTATGATATTTTAAAGCTTTACCCTATTATACATTATATAAAAACGGGCGTTTGTTCAGTATTTTATAAAGTTAAGGTGACTAACGAGCACATAGGCTACCTAAAGGTTTGCTGCTATCATCCGATATATGTTTTTTTTCTTTAATAAGTATTGCCCATAAGTCGACGATAGACAAACGTTTTAAAAACAGGTTTTTCAGTTTTGTTTTTGCAAATAAGTTTTCAAAGAGATAAGAGCAATATCTAAATATGTTACATCAAGTTATTGATATTCCTAGGATAGGATCCTTTTTTAATGTAGCTACTGATAACTTGGTTTACATGTTTTTTTTTTATGGAAAAGACGGCAAACGAGCAAGCGGTTCGCCTGATGGTGAGTGATTACCGTCGTTAACATACAGATGCAACACCATAGATGCTGCAAGTGCGTTGCCGGTCTTTAAAGATATTTGGGAGATGGGAGGGAAGAGGAGGGGAAAAGGGAAGGGGAGTGGACCTCCGGTTACCTCACTCACCGAACGAAACACAGAAGCACAAGATGCATCTACTTCATGCCGGTATTCTGCGAGGCCGTGGTACCAACCCGCCCAAGCCGGCCCATTCGAGCAGCAGCAAAAGCCGCCACTTGGCTCTACCACGCTAGAATGTGTCGTGAATATTTTTTTTCTATCGTGAAAAAAAAATATTATAATGGCAAGATCCTCTATGAGAAATCTAGATACAAATAGGCACGTTGTCACCATTAAAGACTAAGATAGAATTCATTACCAGTAAGACCATCGTATGAAATTCAGCACCGAAGTCGGCTGGCAAACCGACCAATTTCCTTGCTATAACCAAAAAAAACCAATTTTTTCGTTGCCTTTTTTTTTTAAATTGGCTTACTTATAATAACAAAATTACATTAAATTTAATTATAATTTATTAAACAAAGAATATGCATAACCAAATCAGTCGCTGAACTGCATCGGTGAATTGTGGTCGCAAAAAGCGACGCTCTACACAGGGCTCAGAATGAATAATGATGTGGCGAAAGCGGCTGGGTATTTGGAAAAATACCGCTCGCTCCCAACCGTAGACAATGATTGAAATTCTGTTGATAATTGAGGATTGAGCAAGGGCATGTTCAAAAGCGCCGCGCGATATGTGTAAAGAATTTTCGCAATCATAACACTAAACTTCCTTTATTTGAAACATTAACGCGACTGGGGCGTTAGACATTACGTATGTGTTAAGAACGCCGCAGTCGCTTAAATACCAAATATGACTTTTCAATATCAGAACATCATTGGAGTAACTTTGTTTTCTTACATATTGGAATCAAAACACACTCACAGTTCGATTTTTTTAACTTATTATTAAAAACTGAAGCATGTAATGAAATAAAACAAAAATATTTTTAAAAATTATTTTGAAGTATTTGAGGTGTTTATAAAAAGATATTATTTAAAAAAATTAATCATTATGACAATTTTAATAAATTAAAGCTTAAAAATAAATTTAAAATAGTCATATAATTCAGTAAGCGAACGAAAAATGTTTATCTTTTTATAAAATCAGAATTCTGTTTCACTTAAAAAAGATTAACAGCAACTGGCTACGTGTATATTTAAAATTATCTTGTTTTGAATTATTTTATAAATAGCAGATAGTAGTTCGTAGAAATATAAAGCTGAAATTTTATTTGTAGTAAATTTAAATTCCCGCGTCCAAGTACCTATTTCGGAAGGAGTTCGTTCAATGTAACCCTGACGAACAAAGACCGGTAGGTACCTAAGCCGATCCTTCGCGCCATCCGAGAAAAATAGTAGGAAATCCATTAATAACTGTCACCGCGGCTCCTTGTTAAATGCATACAATACTTGAAGCTTTTTAAAAGACTTACAAAGGAGACTTGGCTAAATTAAAACTTTTTCGATACAACCGCGGACGCGACATTGCACGGAACTAGAGGACGGATAATTATTGTGGTACCCACGAGTACTCATACAGTCGGCAGCATATATTGCTAATAGTTTACTGGAAGGCTTGATAAAACAAGAAAATTAGATATTTTTATAATTTATACATAAATTTAGATGTTTGTATAAGTCCTCTTCTTCTACACGGCTGGAGAAAGGCCTTTTCGTGAAATTACGTACAAAAGCAGGCGTGGCATGCATAGTACGTGTGCTCACATTCAGTCTCTTCGAACTAGTGAACCAATGTAGTCACTATTGGGATTTCAGTTCGGTTGGAGTTGGAGGAATTTTCTGCCATCAGCCGGTAGCCATAGCCGCGTTCGTAAGTCAGTATTCGTGCAGGTGAGTTTTACGTTTGGAAAAAAGTTGGTAACTTTTTTTTGTTGTTACTTGGTAACACTAAACAAATATTAAAAATGCTATTACGTTATGAGCTCTATTTTTTTAAACAGTAATAGAAAGCAAACACGTTAAAAAAAATAGTATTGAAAACCAAAGTATAAGAAAGTAAAATAGATAATATGCATTTTGTTTACTGTTGCGGACCGTACTAAGAAGGTAAGTCGACTGACGCAGTTTTGAAAAGATTCGTTTAAAGTAGGAAAAAATCAAAATTAATGATATTGCTCGCAGGCAACAGAGCATATGACTGTATACCCCTTGGCTGTCCTTCCGCACGCTGAACTATTCTTTTCGTTAAGCTTTATGTATTTCCACCAAGTTATCAGTAGGTACATAAAAAGAAACCAAAGTTATCATATTAGGAATATAAGTTTGATATGACTCGTCCAGGTAAATAAAATTGAAACAAACTTATTTGCAATAACAAAACTTGAAACACGCTATCGATGACTTATGGCCATATAGCCAAGTTGTTAGTAACCCTGCCATAAAGCTGAGGGTCAAAAGCGGAGCGAATAAATAAAGCTATTATTTACCCTAGAAATTTTTATAGTTGCTACGCAGAAATTGAAAAACCTTTAAAGCTTCAGAGTAAAAGAGCAAGAGTAAGAGCTTTCTTGGAAATCTTGGAAACGACTGGAACGTTTTTATCGAGATTTTCGCTAGTGGACAGGACTTTGTGAAGTGTAAATTATAATACTATTTACCCTGGACATATATTATCTTTCTAAGAAAGAACTGAAATACTTTGTAAATTGAGAATTGTTTCGTACTCCGTATCTATTAGGTTGTGAATTATAGCGTTTCAGTACCGACTTGAACCAGGAAATACTTCATTCCATTTTCCAAAAACGAAAATTACAAAAATTAAAAGTAAAACAAAATTATGATCCTACCTATGTATCTTCCTTATCGGTCGGTTCTAGTCTCCGTTAATCGAGTTTTTTAACAGTACATATTAAATCTAGTAATTTTTGATACAGTGAAGAATATGATTCTTCACTGTATCAAAAACATTATCCATCTAATACAAAAATCAGTTCTGTTCGTTAACGCCATACGCTTGCATCCAATCATCGGGCGATAGCATCTCCTGCCGTTCTGAGCCGTAATACGTAACGCGATCTGCCGTCAATATTTTGACGAGGGCTCCAAGAAGCTCGAATCAGAATCATGAATTAATGCTGTTAGTATTATTAGGAGTTCATCTGTCCTAACCAGTTTCTGCTAAGGGTATTTGAAAATATAGAACAGCTTATAAATAGTCCACTGCTGATATGTTTCATTTCGTTGATCTCGTATTTGATAGGAAGAAGTACCCCAGTGTTAATATTGACCTTTTATAAATAGCTCACACGTCTACAATTACATAATATTTAAATTTAGCTCTAGAGATTTTGAAGTATACTCGACTAGAAGATGAGAGGTCGTTGCCCGAACGCAGCCCTGCCGAGCTGGATTCGTCGATTGACCGCTGGGTCTAAGTTAGACTTACCAAGTCGGACGATTTGTCTTAGCTATATGTACTCTTCAGTACTAGTACGATAAGCCGTGCTAGTCTAGTGGCCAGGGCGCTCACTTTAGTTTCATAGAGCGCGAGTGAACTGGGTTCGATCCGGTGCCGGCTATATCTAAAATTGTTAAAAGCAATTTTAAGTGGTGTATTTACCACGTGCTCAACAGTGAAAGAAAACATCGTGAGGAAACCTGCATGCCTGAGAAATAATAAAAATATTATTTCGAGGATATGTGAAGCCCGCCAACACGCACTGGAGCAGCGTGGCAGGCCCTTCCCGGCTCCTAAACCCTCTCTGATACTCGTATTTGAGAAGGAGGCTTTTGCCCAGCTGTGGGCACTTACAAGCTGCAACTTTACATCATGAGAAATAATAAAAAAGTATTATTTCGAGGACATGTGGGCTAACCTTCCCAGTTCCAAAACCCTCACAGATATTTGAAAAGGAGGCATTTTCGCAGCAATGGGCACTTACAGCCTGCCACTTTACTTCTTTTACGTACTCGTCGATAACTTCAAGCGTAGTGTTCCCAAAACAATGGGCATCGGTTTCTAATGGACGTTAGACATGATCTTCGTCTTGTCCATGTTCATTTTAAGACAACAAGGCGACATTTTAAGCTCCTAACGCCATAAGAACTATCTCGTCAGCAAACCGAAAGAGAATGATATTTTCGTCATTCGTATTATTATAAACGTGAATAATAGTCAAAAATTTAACTTCTTACGGAGTAATTGCTGCTACTAAATAATTAAGTATACGTACACTCAACAGTTTAAAATATCTGTTAATCTTTTCAAATATCGATTCGAGAATTTTAATTACTCAAACATAAAGTGGCTGGAAGCAATCAAAGCGGGACCTTGTGACCCATTTAAAAGTTTTATATGTACGCGCGATCGGGACGCGCAAACGAGGGGAGTGATAAATGAACTACATCAATCAGACGAATTTAAGAGTTGCAAATTTTCACCCGCATCGCGGAGTTATCGTTATTAAGAGCCCAGTTTGTTTTGAATGATAAAACGATTGCGATGGTGGCAAGACGGCTTTGTTGACCTAGATTCATTGTAATTGTAACATTTAGTAATTGAATATTAAAATGTAATAATTTTTACTTTTATCAAATGCACCTTATCGTTTCACTTATATTCCTAAAAAGGTAACATTGCGTCTAACTTTCCATGGATATAATTTCATATGTTAACAGTATTAAGATCCACTAATGAGAGAAAATTGTCGTAGGCGTAGTCCTGTGTCGCTTCACGTGTTGTAATTTTGAAATCATTGTATTTCTATTGTTATGAGTCATATCAGGACTTATAAGCAATTAAAAGCGCTGTATGAAATAAAAAATTGTAAGGCATTCCTTCTTAGTCGGCTGGGGTGACAGCCCATCTGGAACCTCCTTAGATTGAAGTTATTTCCAGGTCTACATGGGCTGCAGTATGATCAGGTAGGCTTTCAAATGCCAACCTCATCTACACCTGGTGCACCCTGCTAACAAACAAACTCACAGCGGCCGAATGATGTCAGAATACCCATCCGAATTTGTAATGAGTAATGGCAAGCAGTACACTAGTGCGGAGGATACCGGCACTGCGCTCACCAACCCGCTTACCAGAGCAGATAAACCTTAAGCACAAAACTAAAGCATATGTACACTGCAAACTTAAGCAGATCATCCTTGTCCGCTAATCCGCACAGGAGCAGCATGACAAACAGGCTGGGCAAATGCAGCGGGCTTTGCCCAGCGGTGGGACAAAATAGGTAATGTTTCTGACTACGAGTTGGTACGCGTACTCAGAAACTTTACCTATCACTGGTATGAATGGTTGTTCCTGCTTCTTATTAGTTTTCTCATAAATGCATGGATTGAATATATTGTGCATTCAACGAAGCAATTTTTCGTACTATGTTGTCAAATTATGAGATAAATATTCTTAATTGCTTACCTTACATGGCAAGTAAGGATTTCAAGAAATATATGTCTTGATGGCGCTTTCATGGTGACATTTATAGCAGTGGTCTTAAATAATATAAAGATATTTGTTTGAATATAAAGTGTATATGTATTTGTGTATATTAAACAAGGTAGGGCCAAGCGGCGGTTGATACAGCTGCTCGAAAGAGCTGGCACGACCGGGGTAGTACGACGGCCTCCCAGAATATCGACGTGAAGTAAAGGCATTTTGTGCGTTGCGTTAGGTGAGTGAGGTAACCGGAGGCCCCTCTCTTGTCTCAAGATGAATATCTCATATAATTTTTTGTATTATTCAAATACTACCCGATTTTATTAAGTTTGGGAAAACAGATTACGCTGCAAATACCACCAGAGAAGTACATTTTTGCTTGAGAATAGTTTATGAACCTTGTACATTTTGTTATACCTGTTAACGTGATGAAGGGATTTTGATTTTCCCTAATGAACTTGCCACCTACCTGCTAAGTTAGCGCTTGCAGTTCCAGACACTTCACTCCGTAGACGCAGCTATGCATCACCCGTTTGTATAATAAGGTCTGATGCATTTGAGATGATTATTACGCCATGAAAATTTCTCAATAAATGTTATATGTGTTATATCAGAATATGTAAATACATTAAAATCAATTAATGTTTAATCATACAGACTCAGTTAAGGGTGTTGTAAACAGGGAAACACGGAGTGTCACATTAATAATACCTTATCTGCATTGACGACTACCTATCAGCTACCGTGGAGACACTTTTAATGTTACCAATTCTTGTAACTGTAGGATATCACATAGAGCTGTATTTGATTTAAATGCTCATTTTACATCTGTGTTTCTATAGAAAACCGCGGGTCCTACAACAACTATTTTCCTGTATTCTAGAATTAATATATTTGAGTAGCTATTACTGTAATATATCATGTAGCTATTATGAAATGAATTAACAAAACGAAATTCTTCGATGCTCTTTCATATAAATCACATCATTCACCATATTTGCTTTGCTATGTGATGATGATAATAAAGTCGTATATAATCTCAGTAGATGGAAATGGGAGTTTTTCTTAGGTTGGAAAGATTAGCGATGGGTGTTTCAGATGTCTTAACAACTGAGATAACGCTGTGCTTAAGTCGTAAGTGTATTTTGTTTAATACTTTACCTTAATTATTTCATTCCTCGGATGTCACTAGATTTTTCTGCTCTTTACCATAAAAAGGATCTTATATTTCATTACATTTTATTTCACTTGTTTTCATTTTGTAGGATAAAGGGCAAAGTGCCGGAGAACTGCTACTAGGACCGTAGATTGAATACAGAAATATTTAACAGGACTCGTATGTAACAATCTGCTTCAATAATTACCACTCGGTCTGCAAGTAAATACTAATAAACTGTGTGGTGCTAATAAAATTCTTAAACGTTTGAAACTTAATTAGACGCTGCTGTTCATCATCGGTCTGGGTTATTTATATATTGGCATATTTAAAATGGTTATTCTGCCTAATCATGAGATATTTTTTCGAAGCTTTTTTTATGAATAGTCTTGTATTATATGAATAAATATAAAAACTTCAATAATTGAAAGGATAATGCTTTAAAGATATCGTAAACATAACAGATAATATCTATTTCCTCAATTTAAATACACTATTTCTAAAAGACTGCAATCGAGTCTCCATCAGCTCATTACATTTCGTTTGTGAATCGGTATTGGTGTAGGTCCAGATTAGAAACAGTTTTAGGTGAGTATCAAAAATATCTCTGTCATAAGCTATTAATCAATGTTCGATAAGCAAACTCAAAATGGGCGGTCCATAGTAGCCGGGTGATTTATTTTATAAGAGTTAAAGCGTACAGTGTACTGAGAGCCCTGTTAGAGCCTTCAATGTCTTCTTTGTACTATGGTATTCAATAGCCCATAGGCTTAAGTTTACTGGTTTAATACTGGTACTAGTTTTACCAATAGTAGAAGTCACCGTTTTAATAACTTAACTTCGAAATGTAAAACAGATACTAATATTCCTATGTAGGTATTAGCTAATGTAACACTATATGGTTACTTGCGGCATAGATATAAAGCAGTGGTAGTGGGCGTTTAGCCACCGTTTCCTTAATACACTTCACATAATGAAATGTAATTCGGTATTTATTTTGTTTTTTAATATTTGTTTAACAAAAAATTTTACTATTATTAATATCAATTCAAATAAATGCCGTGTGATAATGGCTTAAGAGGATCTGCTATCCCAAGTCATCCTCTTTGCACAGATTATTTGACAGTTACTACGTAACTATAGAGCAATGTAAGATAAGGTGCAGAAGGCGAAGAATTCAATAAGAGGATGTTCTGATTATTAGAAGTTCAGAGAAAACTATTAGGCATTTCTATAGCCTTAAAAATGTTATGTAACATAATCTGAATCAGTTTGAGAGATACGTTACGCTCTCTATCGACTTTATAACGATAACTTCAGAACAGGCTATGTTGTGAATGTTAAGATTAACGCCATCTAGTATCGAGTAGCAAGCTTTAAAATTAAATAAAGGCGATTCTGCGACTTGATGATTTTACTCCAGAACATTTTAATACATTACGAACATAGACTTAGTAGTAGTAACACCTAGATAAGTTTAAGACTAACATCTAAAATTATTAACTGTCACTGTGTGATCACTAATCAACATTAGGAATTTTTTACTTCTTCTGTATTTGTGTAATGTATATGTACATATGCTTATTTAGTTTTTTAATTAGAATTAGGTGAAAAACGTACTGACAGTACTAACGTACGGCAGCCCATGGACACCTGCAAACAACCTCAATCTCAGATGCGTCATAACTAAGATAAAATAACAGCCCGTGATTATACCGGAACATAGTCGGCGGCAGAAATGGGTAAGAGTGTGGTACCTACCAGACGACGAAAATACATTATCATATCCTGGCTAGGATGATTTATGATATTATAATATAAGAATGGTTTAGTTTATTTAGGTGTTAGCATGTAAGTTTATTATATACACCACCGCCCAATTACTGCTTAAAAACGAAGCTAAGTTTTTTTTAATCATTTGAGTAGATCCACGGTTAGAGCTTGAGGTCTGTGTACTATATTCTCCTATATAAAGCAGGGGTCATAGTTTTGTGGTTTTTTGGTGAATTCGCGCTGCAACGTAACTTACGCTACCGTAGCCGCCGACTGTCATTAAGATCTAGATTAAGACATTGTACAAAAAAAATGGCTCTCATGACCGTATGTCTGGAGTTAAGATGTGAACCCACTTTTCACTTAGATTATTAGAAAACGTTACTGTCTTTATATTTTATAGTATTAATTGTAATTTAAAGTATTGATATCATAATATATTACAAAGAAGCTTCTTCATTTACTATCTGTTTTCGTTCGCATGGTCAAGGACAATGTCAAAAGTCGTTAGTGTTCTACAAATGATGAAATTAGATTTCGGAGTCTGATAACTAATCAGGCGCTTAAGAGAAAGAATGCCAAAAGTACTTGAGAGATGCCTATGTTGTCTTCGTTTCCTCTCCAATTGGCATGTAAATTGACAATCACAGTGTCAGGAACCTCGCCCGTCATAAGTATCTATTTTCAGTTAATCTATTTTTGAATATATATTTTTGAAATGCCATCTGGTTCACTACCTGTCGTGCCAAGAGGTTTTCGAGGTTTTGACTTTACTTAGTCTACTCTTATGACACCCGCGGGAAGAAAGGAGATGGAATTTTTTTTTATACCACTACTAATGGCTGAAAATATCTACTCCACGATGACGGAAGTTCCGTATGAAATTTTAATTTACCGAATTCATCATCATCAGGCATATCATAATAAGAGAATTTTTCATAATCACCACGTTTGGCAAGCGACTAGACGGTTATTATATACTTTTTATAAATTTCTACCTTATTATAGATAATTTCTACCGAACGGATCTGCCTAGTCCGTATTAAATAAACACGTGAGGGGCTACGTACCCATGACTGGGTCACCCTTGGCGAACCTAAAGGCATAGTTGGGCTGTTGTATTGATTGATTTAATTTCTGTTGCACCCCTAAATACCTAATTTGTACGTAGTAAAGCCAAACGGTGGCTTTTACTGCTCAAATGGGCCGGCTCGGCCGGTGTAGTACCGCTGTCTCACAGAATACCAGCGTCAAGTAGAGGCGCCTTGTTCTTCTGCGTTTAGTTGAGTGAGGGACGTAGCCGTAGGCCCACTGCATCTCTTCATCAACAATTTCGTTAGGTAAATGAATAGATGATCTGAACCTGGTTTTAGTATTTTCTTTACTACGCACCCACTACATGAGTTAGAAGTAACTATTGCAGATGTTCATCGTTGTAACCAGCTGTAGGAATAATTTTGCGAAATTTAGTCGAGATCCAGTCGACAGTTTTTGTGTGAATAACGAAAAATTTCACAGACCGACATACTGACAAATATTTAAAAAAAAAATTGAAGTGGTCTGCTGTCCTAATTACTACTACTAATAGCTCTATTTCAATTTTATTATGTGTAAAGGTCATGTCTAACTAGCTATAAATACAACTATCACGCGAGCAAAGTTGCGGATATTCACAAGAATTAAATAATAGAATTTTAACATATACTTACTATTAATGTAGTTATGCTTTAACTTAAATTTAAATAAAATTATCCCTTCTCTCCATCAAGAAGAACCTAATTACTTCAGAATAAACTAAATGAGTAAAGTTGTAATTGTTACTTAACATTAAATATGATGACATATACAAAACGTTCTGCCTAAACCATGATGTCTAATAATTTTTGCACTCATTTTATACTTTTATCGAAAATAATAAAAGTTGCCTTCGACTACAGAAGACACTCATCATAATCATCATCAGTCTGTCCACAGGTGGGCATAAGCCTCTCCTATTGGAAGAATTTGTCATAAATTCCACGGAAGCAAACAGGTGATTACAGTACCAAACGTCTCGTACCTTCGACGATGATGCTCATCAAAGATCTTTATATTTTAGGACTTGTTCATTCTAAGATGGTCTACGCGAGCCTCTACATTCACTAGGCTTTTCTACTCTTCGAGTCTAAAGACTTATGGGAAGGAAGCGATGGCAGATTTTATAATACCATCACCAGCATGCCAGAGAAGATACTCGTTAATTCCTATCAAGGTCAACTTTGCCTGCATGCGATGTATCTGTCTAGCTGACTGATCTTTGCTAACTGTCTGTGCAAACGGAGAGGCACTGGGCTAGCCAAAACTTACTAAGCTTAGTGAGTATAGCCAAATTAGCCACAGAAGACATGCCAGCTTTAGTTGACACTTTCTATCAGTGAACCTTATCAAATTTATAAAAAGAAGAAAAGATTATGTACTACGTTGCCGGTGTACTTCATATGCCACTGAATAAAATTATTCTTACCGATAATTTTTATATAACACTATAGCAACAAAAGAGTCGACAGCCCTGCCGATGGTAAGTCTGTGCTGTAATCCATGGACACCTGCAAAATATTTCGATTATAGAAGTTTATAGATGGGTTGCCAGATCATTGAGGTAAAATGTCTGCCTGTAATTGTACTAAATCTCAATAATCTTCAAACCGGAACATAACAGTGGATGTACTGCTGATTAGCTGCAGGAATAAGAGATAACTACCCAGACGGCTCCTTGGCAGGAAAGAAGTATTATCACCTAGTAAAGATATTTATAGATAGACTAATGTTAGTAACGATTGTTGCATATTGCCAAGTGGCTGTGGCCTAAGAACAAAAGGGGAACGGAAAAACAGATAAAAATCTGGCATTTCCATCGTTGTGATAGAGAAGTTTATAAAATATAAAATATAATAAAATGTATTTTAAAATTGAACCATTATTTACGGATTTTATCGCGTTTAATTTTGTATTTATATTCCCGACGTTTCGATTGCTTTACAACAGCCGTGGTCACGGGGGGACTATCCCGTCCCTACGCTTTGCGATAAAATCCATAAATAATAGTTTCATTTCAAATGTGTAGTGTCAAGAAATCATTTTATAAAATGTAGTTTTACTAAACTACATTTTATATACTCTACTGAGTAATTCTGCTTTTTTTATTTCAGTACAATAAATGCATTACTCAAAAAAGACCTTGCTCCTCAATCCAGTGTATGATTGCCAAAGTCCCATGTACGGCTTGCGGTCTGTACAAAGCATTTAAATATTTAAGAAAATCTCTATATTTATTTTTAACCTAGACATCCATTTGGCAAAAGGAAGTAGGAAAAAGGATCTTGGTTCAAATTTTCACTAGTTGGTAGCACTCCTAAGTAGAAGGTCCTTACCAAAATTGTTAATAGTAATTTAATGCCTTTGGTCAGACCAAAATATTATTTCGAGGACATGTGAAGTCCACCAACCCGCAATCGCACAGCGTGGAGACTCTTCCCGGCTCCAAAACCCTCTCTGATATTTGAAAATGAAAGCTTTGCCTAGCAGTAAGGTTGTATAGTGAGTAAAATAACAGGCTGTTATTTTATTTTACTTTTATGGAGTCTCATAAAACAAATTCTTCCAGTATCGTGCGAGTTATGGGAGTCACGACAAAGGTGGAACATTTCGGTTTGAAGAGCTTGTGAAAATACTGGACATAATTTCACAAGCTCTTCAAAGCTTATTAACTGATATTAGGGCAAAGCTTATTACGAATTCTGTCCAGATCCACACAGCACTTTACAATTTGAACTCTTAATGATGATAGATAAATAGACGTCATTCAACTGCTTTGTAACCGTATGGGTTGGCGTGATACTATCAGGTGACTGACTTCGTATTTTTTCGTATGCTCAATTAGTTATTTATTAAACTTATTTAGTTTGCCAGTTATCACATGCAGTTTAGATTTAATTCTTCGATTTGATCATCAGCCTGTTAAATCTTCCACAGCTGGACTTAGCTCTACCAATGGTACGATTTGCCATAAGGGCAAGGGCTACGCTTGTGTGGCTGGTTGATGATTGCAGTACTAATCGCTTCGCATCTTAGACGACGATCCCATCCATCGGTCTGCGTATTCTCGTTCTTGTATTACTTTGTTTTTCCTTTAGTAGACTTCTACGACTCCGACGAGAATAAAAGGGTGCCAGATTTTCTTACATCGCAACCAAGAGACAATGATTTATTACTTCGATATAATTTTTGTAAAGTATACTAAACTTTACACGCTGGGTAGTTTAATACTTTAGCAAAAATTTTATTCTAATTTATAATATAGTTTCAATATATATATGGATTACAAAGAATCCATATACGACGTTAAGCACATACGTAATACTGAAATAGCCAATGTTAGTAGTAACTAATATTGACTGTTTCATTATTATAATTTTTATCAAAAGTGTGATTAGATTTAGGGCAAATAAAATGAGCATTTTACTTGTTTAAAATATTATTTAATCATAAAAGTCAAAACATTATTAGGGAGGATATACCTACTTTTTCTCCAAATATCACCTTGCTGATTAACGGACGAGGCTCTGGCGACCGACTGATGGGGCAAAATCCGTTCGACTGCGAGACTTCGAACCTAAATCCCACAAGCGCAGATGGGAGCAGCATCTCCAGTGCGGCACCGACCATGTCCGTCCGGAGTATGGATAAATCTTCCATGAAAAAAGGCTATGTACACCAGAGGTCTTACACAAGCTGATGAGCAAAAAATACGTATAATTATTGTTACAACTTTTTTCCACGTCTGTTATCACTGTATCGAGATATCGAGAACCCTTTAAACAAAATATGCAATTTAGAATGAAACTATTATTTACAGATTTTATTTCGTTTAATTAGACTTTTAAATCTCGTCGTTTCGGGTGCTTTACGGCACCAAAGATTGGATCGGACCAAAAATGATTAATTTTAAAGGTCACGTAGCGGGGCGGGTTATATTCTTGCAACTTTCGTAAATCAACAATACGGAAATGATTTCTCTAACCTACACCAAGAGAATACAAACTGTATTCGTTAAGAAATTGATTTGAACATTTTAGCAAAGTAAACAATACAAAATAAGTATTGTTAGTAAAGTAGAATATCTAGTGTAAAGTAACATTCGATGCGAGCTGCGTCGTAAATCGTCTGAAAGCCTTCTAACGGGCGGTGGAAATATATAGAGCAATAAACTGTAACGCCAACTTAACCTCACTACACTGTATTGAAGACACATTGTCCTCTTTATATAAGGCATATTGATCGTTCTCTAGAGGATCCAAGGCTCTTAAAGAGAGGAACATGAAAAATAACTCCGGTGAAGTTTACCACGTTATGTACCTACAATCACATGTAGGAATAACAAGATATTAATATGATAAGTAGAGTTAGAGAGACGGTGAGAGAGTAGGCGCGTTCTTTTTTTTTTTCTTGTGTAGTAATTACGTCATATTTAGCGTTAAATTTTAGCCCAATTGCAAATAACTGTGACAGCACAAATGTAATTGTTGACTGATAGTTCTGTAAATACTAGTATTACTACGTACATTATTAAGTATCAATAATAGTAATACTTTGGGGGAGGCCTATGTTCAGCAGTGGACTTGTGATAGGCTGAAATGATGATGATGATGAATAGTAATACGTGACAGACGAAAAAAATCATGTGGAAACCTGCAGCTTTCAGAAAGATAATGAAAATATATAAATATGATAACCATAAAATATATACTAAACGCCAATTTGAGTCGAATAACACTGCAACAGCATAGTAGAAATTGTCTTATAATCTTCCTAATAAAATAAGATAAAGCTTGTGCCAAACAGAGAAGCAATCACAAATTATATATTATTATATAGAATCAAACGCATACTAAATATCAGCATAAAAGTAGCAGCCTGTAAGTGCCCACTGCTGGGCAAAGGCCTCCTTCTCAAATACGAGTATCAGAGAGGGTTATGGAGCCGCCGGGTAGGGCCTGCCACGCTGCTCCAGTGCGGGTTGGCGGGCTTCACATATCCTCGAAATAATATTTTTATTATTTCTCAGACAGTTTTGGCATCGAATAATATTTACTAACCAAAGGTTGGCGCATTGTACATTTTATTTTACGTTCTCTTTTGTAAAACTAAGTTCATCAAAGCAATATCTATTAAATGATGCCGAACAGTGAACAGAAGAATTTGAATAAACTTCGGCAGTTAGTAGATATTGTTCTACTCACCTGTTGTTGTGGAGATTCTGTTATTTTAGATAGACACACGACCTGTTAACATAAAGATACGTATGCATATAATAGAAACAAATCTTTACAGCATTCTTCTAACTTGTATTCTTGATTTAGTAGCGAGGTCTTCCAGCCGTGAGATACCTGTAGAGACGAGCTTCTGATGAGGGACTAAACTACAAAAGCCCGGATCTACAGGGTAGATCACGAATGTGCCATTAAGTTCTTCTTTCTTTTTAATCAGCTTAGTAAAGTTTTTGTTGAATTGTGAGTAAATTGCAGACCAGGCCGCTACTAAACTGAAACTATGGAAGAGATTAATTTAATACGTAGCACGCCATATTCGCCATATTCTCCCGCTGTACTTTCATTCAAATAACATAAACAGAAACTTTTCGTTTTTTCGTGCCTTTTAGAGTTCCGGGCTCTTACTGAGCATACGCCGTCTGCTCGTTGGTACGTCTGTATATCGGTCCTACCTTTAAGGGGCTATATCTTTATAACCGTAATAAGTAGCTTCAGCTTGCTTAGATGGTAATGGGCCTGCCACATAGTTCGTAGAACTGACAACAGGCAAACGCCAAACATCTTGCACGGTGTTGCGGGAATCCGATGGGTGCAGGTGACTGAGGACTGTGCTTTGTGACAATCTTTGGGGGAGGCCTATGTACAGCAGTAGACTTGTGATAGGCTGAAATGATGCAAATACAAGAAACGTGTATGTGAATTATTAATAAAAAGAATATTATGAATAATTACATACAAGTGAAAAATTTAGTGTGATTATAGTGGAAACTCTAAAGTAAAACATTAAATAATAAAAACCGGCCAAATATGAGTCAAGCTTGTGCTAAGGATTGTGAACTAAATCAAAATGAGAAGCCTCGGAGCGAGCCCGAATAAGTGCACTTAGTCGGCTTTTTTTGTTTTTGCTTTATCGCAAACTCTACAGTAAAATAACTTTTTTATTATTAAATAAACACATATTGTGTGGTTGAACGAAACAGTCGAGGCGCGAGTTCGACTCGCATTTCGCCGGTTTTTTTTCGAATACCAATCAATGCTAGCCAGGTCTTGTTTGAAATTGTTTATCTTTTAGTGAAATAACTAATCCGTTTCATGTTTTATTGAGAAATTGAACATTACTGGTAAAAGTTTTTCGCTCTTGAGAAGGTAAATGTGTTATTATTCCAGCAACCTGTTGAGAAGATTTCATGATTGCAAAAACATTACTATGAAAGCCTTACTGGTTCTTATTGAAATATATATTATTTGTTAATCCGTATTATCATCATCACCAGCATATAGATCAGCAGTCTTCTGCTTGACGTTTCTCCCACGACCTTTCAGATCACCAAATGTCACCTCAATCATCGCAATATTTGACAGGGTTGGAGCTGTGAAAAGACCGGAGCTGCTAGTTGGCGGAGTTTACAGGGTAATTTTTAGACATACAGAGTTCCTCTCGATGTTTTCATTCACCGCCAGGCTTCTAGTAAATTCAGTACTTAATTAAGCTTGCAACTTACAATCTAAATGCTGCAGCTTTAATTTATGACACACGAGTGACCAGAATTCAAACCCAGGTCGCTCGCGCACTATGAAATTAAATAGAATACCACAGTCTTACCATATCTGTGTATCTGTCTATGACGTTTTCTTAAGATTATAAACTTAGAACTTTTCATAAACATATAAGATAAGACAACCTATTCTTACTACTACTTTAGTACGCTATTATCAGCCTATTTTAGTACGCTAATGCCATGTTTTGGAAGGTTTGCCCATATTTACCGTTCTGGGAAAGCGGGTTGTTTAGCGCAGTGCCCTTGCACTAAAGAGGATGCTGCCTAATAATCCCATACGTAGACAAATAATCGGTTAAGTTTAGTTAAAAAAAAATGTTTTAGTTACTTTGAACATATAAAATAAACGTAGTTTTACATTTAAATTTCGAATAAAATATTTTTCTTTGAAGTAGAAAACGGTATTAATCTGATATTTTTTCAAGCATAAAGAAAGCTACAAATCAAACGAATTGCCGTCGAAGACAACTGAGGATTCGCACAAAAAATAATCTCAGTCTTTTCTCGCAAATCATTCCAACCATTGTGTACCGATAATGTAGTAGAGGAAAGCGCGGTCTAACAAAAAGGTTCACTTAATTGCATGAGGGAAGGGCGCTGAAAGACGAGCGAGTATTGTTTCCCCGCGAGGCCTTTGTACGAGATCGCTCGATCGCCTGACTCATCAATTTCATCGGATTGACGTTGTTAGAGCGATTGAGATTTAGTTTCGACGTCAGCGAGATAATTCCATGAGACGTGCGGTATCTAATGCGGCAAATTTTCAACGTCCATTACATTCTAAACCAGTGAAAATTACACTATAGTATTAAAACTACTTCACACCATCATTAATCTGGATACACCAACTCTCATGGATACTAATAAAACACCCTCAAGTCAAAGTTATCTTCGCTATAGACCATTTATATAAATTATTAGGTAGTTTTAGGCACGGATTTACAAACACCTATTCGAATTAATTGCACACTAATTGAATCGCATTTATAAATCTCAAATAGGTTGCGATCTCGTAAATATCTCCAAGTAATTAGTCTAAATAGAAATGGCGAATAACTGTTCTGTTGGGGGATTGAACTAAAATCCCCGGTTGTACCTCCCCTTGCCTCCCTTGGCTCTGCGTAGTGTCCTCCTGCCATCATTAATCTTACACGCCGTCGAGCAAACAACGTTCTCTCCACAAGAACGATTTTAGTGTTGTTCAACGTCGAATATAACCATAGAATATATCGAATCATACCTAAGAATAATACCTTACTAGAAAATAGACGATTAACTAGATTTAGATTTTCATTGTCACATATATCTAAATTATTGGAAAACTCTTCTATGTGAATAGAAATGACCAAGTGAGACATTTATTAGAGATTCAGTTATGAACTAAACTAAAACTCAATGATATTCGTTTTTATGGCTTATGTTATTCGACACTAGCTTTAATTTCAAGGTACGCAAGCCGGTGCCAGTGCCAGTAAAATTGTTAATTACAATTTTAGATGTTGTATTTACTACCTGCTCGGCAGTGATAAAAAAATTGTAAGGAAATCTGTATGTCTGAGTAATAAAAAAAAATTTTAAGACCTGCGAAGTACGCATGTCCACACCGAAGAAGTGGCGAACCTTTCCAGGCACTAAAACCCTTAAATATTAACAGAAGGCCTTTGCTCAGTGCACTGGGAAATTTACAGGCTGTTACTTTAGGTGCTTGTAAACTTACAATTATATTCATTAATTTACTTTTCGTAAGTCATCACTGGTAACAACATGTAAGAAGCTAATAAGATAAACAATACATGAAAATAATTAAGAAATAATTTACAAGAAAGTGCGAAACAGTAAAATTGCTAAAATACAAAACTGTGCAAAAGAGACAAGTAATGTATAATTTGACGCGTTGCTTATTTTTTAGTGTACCTGAGTATGCTGAGTCATGTGTCCTGGGTTCGAATCCCAGGGAAACCAATATTTGCTCAAAAACTCAAATTATAGGTTTTCGGATCTAGTTGTATTGTGTAGCATCCCGGGACTCTGACATTGCAAAGAATCCTTCGATGTAATTCTTATAGGATAGAAGATCTTATTGAATAAGCTTCACATGGGATATGGGAAGACGAATGCCCCTCACTCCTCTGTGTTTACACGTAAACTTACAGCACTATAAAATCTGTGGTCTAAATCTCCCTGGACAACATCATCATCATTATTTGACGCCTTTGCAATCACTGTCCTTGTTAAGTTAATATGACAGACACGTTAAATAAATTATCTCACGATAAGTAAAATATCGTGAAATTTATCGACAACGGCAATCTCTATCTGTCAGTGACGGATTTCGATGCGGCGTGTATAAGAAGATTTCGACGCAATTTTTCAACAGCTAACATGAGAGGATTCTATTCTGTACTCTATTTGTGGCCCATTTGAAATATAACGTCTACTTAGGACAAAGATATCTTATTCTACTCAAACGGAGTGCTAAGGGATGTGACATAAACTCTATGTTAAAGATATTTTTGGTATTTTGAATTAACTATGAAATCAACGCCATTAACCCGTCACGTGTCATAACTTTGAAACCATTGAAATTCTATTCTTATGAGACATATCAGGACTTATGAGACTGGAATATAAATTTACTTGAATAGATGAACGTCAAATATTACAAGATTAATAAAAAAACTGTATAAACGTGGCCAAACATGTTGTCCTATTTGCATACAAATAAGAATAGAATAAAATCTTACCTACGTAAAAAGTTTTTCCTCACCGGTTCGTAGAACGCTCATATGGGCTTGTTTTCCCGCGGGGCCTCGTTCCTGAAACATTCAGTCCCAAATGTTACATTTCAATATGCTGACTGAAACAAAAGCAACTTTTACTTTTCCCCGTCCCATATTTTATGTGAAAGCAATATGTCTTCAGTTCCGCCAGCGCATAGCATAGCTACGCTTTACAAGGCTTGAAAAAGTTTAATAACATTTCGAAAACGAAATACAGCGCCGAGTGAAATTAAAAATGTTCTGATACCGTATAATAAATATATGAAACTTTTTCCAATATCTAAATGAAATATGAGTTTCACGTCCAGACATTTACTTATTCCGAACGTAGAAATGTTGTAGAAGTGTTCTTGGAAAATTCTGAAATGTATGTTTTATGGCCGGGATTCGTATACGTATTTCATGAACTTTTTACAAATTACCAAGTTTATTGTCTTTAAATTTTACGTATTGATTTTCATTTGGATCACAATAAAAATACTGAGAAACTCAAAGAAAGAAAAATGCTACACAAATGTCGAATAAATATTATGTTTAATGTTAATAATTTGCTTTTTAACTAAATTAGGACGCAATTTATTAAATTGTTAACTACAAATAATGAACAATTCAAACAACAAGGTGATATTTTTCTGGAAATAAGTCTAGACGCAAATTCCGATATATCTTATTTAGCAAGCTAAAAAGCTAAAAGATTATATGTTGATTCTACTAATGTAATGCCCAAACAGCTAGATTGATAGCTTAGATTTACTAAATAATGTCACGTCTGATTTAACTATGAAGCAATAGAAATGATGATGATTTTATTATTTTATTTTTGCAGAAAACCTCTACAATTTTGATTGTAGAGTATCTCTTGTTTAATAACCGTATGGTTTAGTGTCCCGTGGCTCTCACAATGCATCTCCTTTTCAGTCTTATCGCGAGTGCGTTACATAGGATAAGGGAAGGTAAAGACCAGTGAATGCCTTTGTGTTCTTGTGTACCAGCAGCACTATAATATATTCCGCGCAGATGACAAATCAAATCGAATTATTCATTCTTCGATATAAGTAACATAAATTTTATTTGTCAAACGTCATACTTTAAATCAATCACCTTTTCGTAAGAAGGTTTCTGGGAGGGAGAAGAAACAGGCGAAAGAAACTTCGTAGGAATCCCTTTGTTATTCAAAACCTTCAACATCTACTTTGGAGAGATGATCTTATTCCCAGGAGTTATTTGTGTAATAAATGTATTCCTTTATATTATTATAACCTTTTTTATAGTTTTTGTTTAATAAATGTTTTAAATTTTTTAGAAAACTAATGTATACGATTCTACTACAAAATCTCAGTAGATTTTGTATATGATTGTGTATGTTTCTACTACTATGAACAAATTACTAACTCTATGGAGTCTTGTAACCGGTACGACAAGCTTATTTCTGTAGTCTGTGTAATCGGCCCCAAAAAAATCTTAAGCATTATCATCATCTCTTGTAGAAAAAGTAAAGAAACCTGTTTTGTATAAATATAAGACTATAAAGACCAGGGGTGTAAGGGGTAATCATCTTTTTCTCCAAATGCCAACCTCACCAGCACGTTGTGCCAGCAGCAAGCAAGCAATCAAAACCTTGACGACCGAATGATAGCGGAGTATTCACCCAAATTTGCTAAACCCAAATCATCAGGGCGACTGGCACTGAGCTTATCAACCCGCTCATGCAGTAATGTGAGCATGGGCAAATCTTCCAAGAAAATTATGCCGGCTATTGCTATTACTTTCTTGAAATGGACTATGTTCAGAAGCGGACTAAAATAGGCTGATTTGGACAAAACGCCAATTACTCGACTTCATTTTAAGACCAAATATATCTTAGTTTTGGTGGGTTCTATTAAACCATGATTAAAAGTTAATACGTACAAGTACATAAAAAAAAATCCAAAAAATATAATGTCTAAAGGAATAATGAGGGTCGTTTTAGTAAAGTAATCATAAGATGCTCTTCAAAAGCTATTCCAATGATCGACTCTAAAAATTTGTTTATGCTATATAATAGGAGTCTTTTTAACAAAAATTCACATATTTCATTATGGTGTATCAGTAGTTTCAACTAGTTTACAGTCATCACAAATAAGTAATTTGTAATAAATGCGAGGTTAAAGCTTACATAGCAAATCACAGAAATGTTTTATCATGCTATAAATATTCTTAAATAGTCTTAAGAAGAAATTACAGCGCACATTTCTTGAGAAATGTTGAACCATAACTTAAATAGAAAGTAAACTTTATCATTCTCACAAATTAAATTATGTTTTAACTTAGCTTATTCTTAGCTTAGCTTTTTTAGATTATTCTTATGGATCTTACGAACGGCGAGAATTTCGGTGCGAGATATTATTGTAATGAATGAAATATTTTTCATTTATTTCACAATCATGCAATATTCGTATAGAAGGTAATGTATACTATAGCATGTAATTTTATGAGGTATATTATCCAAACCGACTACGTACTGCTAAGATACTGTAATATATAGCAGGGGTTATATTCTGTCGGAAGTCGTCGCAGGAGCCGCCGGTCTTGTTTGTGTAATTTCCATATACAGACTGTTACCGTTCGGTTTTTTGTAATAAATGTTTGATGTTATTGCTAGACATACTTGATACGTTCTTTCAAGCTCAGATGACGGAAATTAAAATCACAGAATCTGGACAGAGGATCACATAAAAAGCGGGATATAACAAGATGAATTTAATCTTTATAAGCTCTTTTATTGCTTAGGAATCGCATATTATTATTAGTTGTATTTCATTAGCTTATAACGGTACAGAAGATCGAAACAAAAGTTTTAAAATAACAAATATTGCATATAGAACTTCCTCGTGAAACTTTCTAAATAATGGTAAAAACTGCATTGAAATCGACTTAGAAGTTATAAGTGAATGCACAGACTAGGATTGTTTCTTTCTTTAATACTATTTACAGATGATGGTAACATACAGGATACCTATGGTACGATACCTATGATGTGATTCCGATACTGGCTGAGGTGAAAAGGGCAATGTCCTCAAAAACAGACATTAACTTGTAGGAAAAACAAAATATATGTTAAGACAGAACCACATATAATAACACAACATGTTTGTGTTTCAAATAAATAAACATTGGTTTTCTACATGTTTTGAGAACAATAAATACAACTTGTAGAATACATGTTTTGTGCCTCGGTGTAAACGTACGAGTATTGTGTTCATGGCAATGACAGATGTGAAATGAGAAAATAACGGCGAAAGAGATGGAACCTGAGGAATGTCATGTAATAAATTGAAAATATCTTACCAGTAGTTATTAACGCAATATGGCGTAGCTTAGTAGCGTACAGTACATAATAAAACGAAAACAGGTCCAAACTATATGATAAGAGGGCATTTTTTGTTTTTATACAAAATTAAAGTAAACTAAGGCAATGGTTGTGCATGTCGGAATATGAAAAACACATACTTGATAACGTTACTATGAAGTCTCACAAGGATCCCAAAACCATGCGAACCCATTGAGAATTGCGATAGGTTTCATATCCTTACTTTGCTACTTTACTTGGAATATTACTTGTGAATAAGATGTACCCAGACTGCCCCGCCCCTTCTCCCTCCTTCACCTCCCAAACAACGAATAATTAAGAGTGGCCATTAAAAATTTTTGTTCCCTATATCCTGTAAAGAATTAGAGCGATGATTCTGTAAGAGATTTCTAATTCATGCTAAAAATGTACCTTCTTATGTTAAAGCCTCAATGTCAGACAATCTATTACTACCCTCGTCGCCGTAATTCGCCTACATTAAACTTGTGGTCATTTGCAAAAACTTTCCTCTTAATAATTCAGCTAACGAGCCAACTTCAAACACATGCTTTTCTGAGATAACTAGTATTTATTAATTAACAGACGTGCTAGTAAGTTTTGGTACCAGCCATTACTATTTAAAATCAACTACCATTACGGATTCTAATAAACGTTAAGTTGGAGGATACTTTTTTTAAATGATCAAAAGAAAATATATATTTAAAAATCTATATCTTCAATTTACTTTTGTACGTGGTAGAGCCAAAAAGCGGCTTTTGTTGTTGCTCGAATGGGCCGACTGGATCGGGTAAAAACATAGATAACTTTATAACAATAATATTATCTATGAGTTTGTTTTTAATAATCGTCTAATATTAGTAATGAGATGCACGTCTTGAGAATCATAAAAGTCGTATAAAGTTTACGAACAATTTAGAAAAGTGTCTGACGTAGTATATTAAAAAAAAATCTGTTCTAAAAATGCTAAATACTTCAAGATATAAACTACGTTTTATTTTTAAAATTCGTTACATATTTGTATGATATAGACAGACTACGTGCAGCAGTTTTATTGTTTAAAACTGAAAACCGACCTTTTATTGAGAAAGAAATAAAAAACGAATGAAAAAACAGACGAAATGTACTTAGCGTGTATTTATTCATAGCCGTAGCAAATTTTAATGATACTGGTGTCTTTTTTAGTAATTATTATAAAAGGAGCAGAATAAAACTTATATCACTTGAAAGGTGCACAGTACCTTCCATAGATGTCCAGAAGTTGAATTTCGTTACTTTACAGACACAATTGGTCGAATTTCAATCGCCAGCGATACTAGTTCTTTAAAATGCAGCTAACCCACAAACTAAAATTCTTCAATGACAAGAAAGCTTTACACATACTCGTTTATGTAAGAGCTACATAAATATTTAGAATAACCTTTAAACATTGTTTATATAATTGTATATAATATCCTGTTAATATCACTATAAAAATAACATTTAAAGCATCCTCAGTATCAAAATTTTTCATAGAGTTATTCATCAAAAAATATATAAACGGTTCAATTAAATTTCAACATTTCTGAATATCGTTTTAAATTGTATTAAAAATTTAAGATGCAATAACTATAAATGTTTGATAATTTACAGTAAATTTAATATGAGTAAATACAATAGATGAATCTAGATATCTTTTGATGTATGTATCTGTATAAAATATGTGTATAATAATAGTCTGAGCTAAATGCCTAAGGCTTGATTCCGCGACAGCATAGGCGCTTGGCTCCGCTCCAGTACTACCACATGAGATTTATATTTGGCAACACGTTTTGCATATTACATCCGATCAATACGGTGGTATCAAATAGGACGAGAGAGGGGTCGTTTAGTTGACGCTTACGCTTTCACAGACGAATGTTTTAGTGCACGTAAAGATTTTTGTACATTTTATACGCCACATGCTACGAGTCGTAAACAGACGTTATGTTATAATTTTTTTGTAACGACTTTGCTTTATTCATACTATTTAAAGACTTTGAAGAATATTTTAAAGTGTTTCTTCTGCAAAAAAAAACTAAATATAAGCCGTAAGTAGCTCGCCTTGCTGTAATCGAGGTTCGAATCCCGGTATCGGAAACTCAATAATCGTTATTGGAATTTTAAGTGCCAATATTTACCACGTGCTCGGCGGTGAGGAAGCCTGCTTAGCCGAGATAATAAATGAAAAATAAAAAAAAATATTTCGAAGACATGTAAACTCCGCCAACCTGTAATTATGAAAACAAATAAGAACAATAAAAAAAAACGTCTTTTATATGAATATTTCTGCTAGCAAAAATGTAAAAAATTATATAACAATTATTTGTTTCTATGTTCTACCAGTGTTCCAGTGCCCACTGTCAGGAGCCGAACGAAAGGAAGAGTTCATTTCTGTGAAAAGGTCGCCTGGTCGGACGGATATCTCCGTGAGCGACCCCGTGGACCAGTCAACATGCGACGAAGGTTGAACAATGTGGGGTTTTAATCAGTCCAAGCCCGACTTAACCGGTCTTTATACCAGCGTAGGCGTGTATGCGTTAGGTATATTCCCTGGTTTTGCAAACCAATAGCATTAATTGAATAAATATATATAATCAACATACAATTAAATTAAAAAAAACAAAAGCACCAAATTACGCCCAACTCAATTGCAGTAACGCAAGTAACTGAATTACTGTAGTACTGTTTGTAACGTCTTATATACACTAACAAAGTTCAGACAATTATTTCAACTTAATTTGGCTCTTAATTGCTGTTTCTATTTGTAGAATGAAACTAACCGAGTTAAACTATGCACATTTGCCAGTCTTTACTTAGTCCTAACATGTATACCGTCGTACTTTAGTTGTCTAGGTAATATTATTAGGTAACAGTGTAAACGGTATATATAAAAGTGTCTGTATAATATTACATATTTAGTAAACGTCATTAATGACCAAAGAGCCATAAGACTTCTGAAATGTGAAATTTAAGGTAACATTTGACACGATCCTGTTCAACGTATCCAAGCGGACGCAGAACATGACGGCTAGCGTACCAGGTACGCTCCCTGAAATACGTTGCACCTTCGGCCCATTCCTCAAAGAGCGTCGGGAACTTGGGACGATTGTATTCTGTATTTAGCCCATGGTGCGTTTTGGCGTTTACATATAAAGGCTTAGAGGAATACTGATGTGGAATTTAGATATTTAAGCATCCCGGGTTGGTATTAAACTAAGTACTAACAGATTGCATTACATTGTGAATGGCATAGCCAAATGCCTATGTTAATATAACACAGTAAAATATGTATACTGAATGTAAAATATATAATGAAAGTGTTTAAAATTTGTTATTATAATGATATATCATACAATAGCAAGATGAAACAAAATTAGTAGAGAGAACAATGCAGTAAAGTGTAATGCAGCAATTCGTAAATAGATATTCTGAAAGCCAGCAAGCAGACGCTAGCTTTAGATAAAGCTAGCGGCGCTGTTACATGAAATTGCATTTGCATATCGTACATTTACCCCTTTGTAACTGCAAGGCGAGAAAAGTGGAATTTATGGAATTGAGTCTAGCCCCTATGTACATAACTCTAGCGAAGACTTGAAACATTTTTCTTCGTAACTGTAATATTACGTATTAAAACATTAGCGTGATATAAATACTATTTATCTTATTATTCAATGTTAATGCAAACAAATAGTTTTGGCGTCGTGAAACTTACAATATGATCATACATATCTTCTTAAGTTTTAGTCCCTTAGTATAACGTTTTATCTACCGTAACGAAATTAAAAGAAATAACTTCATTACGTATCTTCTCTCATCAGTAGAAGGTGTACTATGTGATAAATAGCATAAAAAAATATTTAAATGTTCTAAACAATTTAGCACTTAACATTAACAAAACTAAATACGCAACAATAACGTAAAAAGGCTACTTTGAAACCATGCATCACAGTTTATTTAATTTACCAAATAATTAAATCATCTATGTTTACACCAAAATGTTTAAATAAATGTTAAATTAATCTATCTACATCTTAAACCTAATATGAACCTAAACTTAATCTAAAAAATTGTATACTAAGTATTTTAAATACATTTTTCGTGAGAAACGGTTACTTTGGTCAACGATATGTTTGGTTCACATCCCTAATTCAGTATCAATGTTAAGTGTGAGAACGGTGATGAGTGAAGTGACCACGATACAAATAGGTTTCCTATTTGACGACTACTAGTGGAGACCGATATAAATGTTATATAAGTACAGTAGTGTATGCACATTATACTTTTTTAAGTTTTTGTTATTTACCTCAAGATTGATTTTCGCTAGTAGTGAACTAGCCCAACGAGTTTCAGCAAATCACAATAAAGTTAAAAAAAAATTATGTATGAAACTATATAATATATATGTATTGTAAATAAACCTAATAAGTTCTTCTTGTTTTTTTTTAATTATTACTATTGAAACAAAACAAAAATACTGCGGGTTCATTACTTTATTACATTTTAATCTTCGTTCGTGCATAAAATCGAACGCCAAGATGGCGGCACGGAGTCGCTGTGACGGGTGGAACGGGACGTGCCTCGTAATTTTGTGTCCTGAGCGACATCTATAATTCTGTAGAGAGCTAACGTAAATTAACATACGTATTAGATTAGATGAGATTGCGAGACCCGCAACAAGGGCAATTTCTGTACACGATTTTACACTGGCAGTTAGAGCTTGATTAGTAAAAATTATAGTATTTTTGGGAAAAAGTATTAAAATCACAATCACCTTACATATAAGCCCACCCCACATGTGGGCATTGAACTCCGCTCATATTGCATTGGTTTAGTTTTAATGTTATTTTTGGACCCCTGAGTTCTGAGCAACCACGGCTCCAAAAAGCATCGTTTCGGATTATAAGAGTTTTACATATTGAGGTTGTGACATAAGTTATGTTAAAAAAATATAGTGTTGTATAAACTCTGCTTTTTATACAAATATGTGTGGGTGTCTTAAAAGTAAACTAAGACACAAAGCTGAAAAATCTCTTGGCTACATGGCAAAATATACATCTTTCTCTCTAATAGCAATAGAATCTAATGAAAAAAGTATATCTAATTTCTATTACTGTAGCAGCTTTTAAAGGCGCGAACTATCCGGTATTGCAATCTCCAACCCGCTTGCTAAGCATGACGATTATGACAAGTTCTCTCTATAGGGGAGGCTATATTTTACGCGTATATGAGTGCAGTGTGTATGTGTTCATTCATCTGTACACTATGAAATTATGAATATTTTAATTAGGTAAGAATTGTTATGATTTAGAGTTATGCAATCCGTAAGTAAGAATATATTCCTCATCTGCGATTCAGATCGTACCCAAACTCGTAATGAATGACATTATTGGCGCCATTAGCATGGAACATAAAAGACACTGAGACGGTGGAGTTAATTTGTTTTTACGATTAGGGTAGCAATCGCCATCTTAGATTTTGCATTGCATAGAAACGAAGAATTAGTTTAATGAAATTAGCTGTAATGTCTGCACTCCAACCTTTTATGCAGTTTTTCATAACGTTTCTGGAATATTGTCTGTGCATACTATGTAAGGTTTCTTAGGTACGTTATACCTAAAATTAATTGTTATTGGGCTAAATATGGCAACATGATCCATGTTATTATAACTAAAGTATAAGTAGTAAGTAAAATTATATCACGTATTATTTTCTTTAAGATTACAGAATGATAAAGTCCACTGCATTAGCAGTTTGACTTCAAGAGTGATAAAGACAAAACACTTGTATAAATTGGACTGGATTTCTATGTAAACGCATAATATAAAAAACTTTTACTACAAATTACGCTCAATGTAATCGAATGTTTTGGCCTGGAAGGAAAAAGGTCAGGTTTTGCATAGAGATAAGTATTTTACTGAGAACGAGATTTTACTGTTTATTTTTCTATGTTTAAAAAACCGTACTTACTCTGTAGGAATTTGTTCTGTGTCGTGGAGACGGTTTACATGCATAAATTGCACATGAACAAGTCATCTATACGAATACTTGTCCGCGACTTGCAGCATCGGAGCCAAACCCGTAGCTACTGCGTCACTGAGTCAACAATTATAGTATGCACTCGTGTAGGCTTTGCTTTAAATAAATGCACCGAAGCAAAAAAGCCCATAAAAGAATAAAATAAAGAATATGAAAAGATATTGGCCAGAGTTATTACCGTCTTTTCTGTTGCCGTGGATAATTGGTAGCACATTTAATATATGATTGATCAAAGTATTTTAATATACTTAACACACATATTGTAAAGTTATCACGAAATTACCACAAGTCATTTCAAAACCGTAGCGTTTTATTTATTTTATTGACGAAGTTTACAAAAATTTCTTAGAATATAAATATTTTTTTATCTTTTTAACCTATTGACAATAGGAACCTAAATAACCTTGCTCCACCTTTTTCATGGCGTAATACTATCTGCAGAAGCAATAATCAGTTACAACGGTATCTTCTAATATCCCTTTCAATGTTTTTGTTCTACGGTCAATTTTCTCTTAGGAGTCCTGTTCAGTCTATTTAAATCTCTACAAACTTCTTTACTGTTACAGATATACAATTATGACATTTCTTAAACCTCCTTTAATTTAATTATGTGCCTTTATTTCCTTTTAAAACCTTGTTAAAGCCCATTACTTAAGACTCTAACTGATAATTTCTTTGCACTTTTCTGTTTTATTCAAAACACACAAAGCTTTTATCATTATTTTGTTTCATATTTATTTATTTACTCGAAAGAAGAACTCGGAAGAAATTTCTTTTAGAAGGATAAGACTGTCTGTTGTGCCAACTTTATTATTGTATTTTCTTAATCTTGTATTCATTTAAAAAAAGGTATTGAACACGAGGACAAAGCTTACTGTCAATTCTTTTGTACAATTTATTAAGCGATAGATACGGTTTGACATAGTGCAGTGTTTCGATTTAGTAATTTACAACAAACTTTAAATATAAATGAAGGAATTGCTTCCATTATCGTTTAGAATATTAATGCGATAAAACACAACATATGTCCATTTAGATCTTCACGTCGCAGAAATACAAATAAAAATACGTAAAGCATTCGATAACACATTTGCTGTCGTTATTCATACGTGGAAAAGCCAATATGTGATCGAGGATAGTGGGTACTTGTACTTTTTATGTTATTTTTCTATTTATTATCCATTTAGAGCAATAAAATGTACGCGAACTGAAAGAGTGATTGGTACGTAAGTATAAATTTAGTCTCGAAGGACTAGAGATGTAATTAGATACCTAGCCCTTAGAAGCCGTTTGTCGTGGGGAAATCCTACATGGAAACCCTTTCGTCGAGAGAGTGGCACGTCGACTCCTACCGGCAAAAACCCTACGGTGTTTTTCTCGTCGCCATTTGTCTGTACGTTCTCCCCTTTATCCCCATAGGGACGCGTGGGAATTCCGCGTTACTTTAGCGGTAATTAATCACACCTGTATATGCCACCTTATCCTCAATTATGAGGGATGGAGAAAGCTTGATATGCTCTTCTTCATCGCACAGTTCTCTGGCTGCTAATCAAGAGATAAGAGATTCACTCTCTGTCTACTTTTGTACGTGGCAGAGCCAAGCGGCGGCTTTTACTGCTGCACGAATGGGCCGGCTCGACCGGATTGGTAACACGGCCCTTTAGAATACCGGCGTGAAGTAGAGGCATCTTGATCTTCGGCGTTTCGTTCGGCGAGTGAGGTAACCGGAGGCCTACTCCACCTCCCCATCCCCCTAAAGGCCAGCAATGCACCTGCAGGTCCTCTGATGTTGCAGGTGTACTTTGGCGAAGGTAATCACTTACCATCAGGTGAACCGCTAGCTCGTTTGCCGCCTTTCCCAAAAAAAATAATATCTCTGTAGCCTTCTGCGGCATAACTTGTTCGTAGAAGGCAATTCCGGCGATTGACGACCTTTCGCTACCAACCAACGCTGTAAGCGAGAGGCCGCAAAGAATTCCTGCATTAATTACGTGTAACAAGTTCAGATTTAAAAGAACAGACATCTAGGCAAGCGTGTACCATCCTAGACCTCATCTTCGCCTTCCATCGGGCAAGATTGAGGTCAAACGTAAGCCTATTTTTCATAAAATAAAAAAAAGATTTATAAATAAACCCCGCAATACTAATTCCCGTATTTCACATCTAAAAGTTTATATAATTTTATAGTCATTTAATTTATTTGTATTTATTTTTCAAATATTACCAAATGAGAGAGCAAGCAAAGTTCCATAAAAATTAAGTTATAAAGTAAATTTTATATATACTGTACTCCAAAAGTACTAAAATTCGAAGTAAACTCCTTTGTTGCGAGTTAAGAAATTTTAACATTTAGATAAGCACCTTGGGGACTCCTTCTTTTGGCGTCTTCAGTAATTTATGACACTGACTAAATCGACTGCTTAAAGATAATTAAACAGAAACTTCTCAAAGTTGTATTTATATTAAATAAAGATTATAATTTTGCTTCAATTAGATCTCAGATAAAACGCATCTTGGAGTAGGGCAATAAAAAAATTCTCGAAAGACTTTACCAGAAGAGACATTGGTTATTCATTATCATTTTCACAGTTAGGCCGCTAATTTTAAAAAAAAAAAAATTATATTCTGTGCAATTTTAACCACAAAAACTTTTATAATGCGTATATTGGTTAAACCTCTAAGGGTATACTGAATATATGGAGAACGAGCACCAGGTCAAAAATGGTCACTGAACATTGAAACCTGTATCTATTATCTATAGAGTAAATAGGTATCCGTTTAATCACTCACCAAACGATAAATAGAGGCATTATGATATCCTGCTATTCTGTGATAATGTGGTATCCTGCACATATATTTGACCATATCACATGCAAAAATTTTAAAAGGGCCTTATTTTTAAAATAAAATTGTTAATGAACATAAGATGACATCAAGGCGGTAAATTGCACTGATACAAAGGCATTAAAAAGTATAAGAATATATATATTATTTAAACTCTTTACATACAATTACTACTACTCATTATTCATTGTGATTTTGTAAACTTCGATGTGTGAAATTATCACATTATACAAACACATCTTTACCCAAAAGATGGCAAACTTTTTAACGTTCAAAATAAAGATAAATTTCACCATATTGATTGCTTTCGTTGCTCTATATACACAAAGGAATCCTTGGAGTCGTATTAACGCTCGTATAGTAAATTGCTCAACCACATCAGTGGCCGCTGGAGAATTAAGTGTTTGGATATCTTTAGGGGGAGAGAGGGACGGTTGTATCGGCATGGAGTATTAATCTGATGTCCTTCCGTCGCCTGCTATAATTAATGGCTAACAAAACTGCCGCTTCATCATCATAAAAATTGTATATATATTTGCGATACAAGCAAGTATTTATTTGATAAACCATAAGGAAATTATTAGCTTAGATACTTATTCCTAATATTAACATCATCAAGACCATAACATTCGCAACTAACATATTTATTTAAACAAAGCCCACCAACTAATAAAAATTCATACCTTTGATGTACTAACAGTGAAGATTAAAAAAAATGAATACTGTTTTCAATTAAAAAATTCCATCTTCATTGAGTTCAGTGTCAAATTTAAATATGTATAAGTTTAGTTTATTATAATTTTTATGACGTGCAGACGGAGCAGGCCACCTACACTCAAGGCTAGTCGCAGGTTATGTCGGGATTAGAAATAAGTGCCGGACCGACTAAAACCTCTACAGAATTTCATTAAAGCTGTTCGCACGGCGGCCTTAACAGCTTCGTCAGAAGAGACTCGTGTGCAGAAGGCCCGCAAGTAAAGTAGTTTAAGGGAGCAATGACGCTGCCGGTGCGACGTTGCTGTCTGCTGCTGCGCAACGTTCCGACCCCTGTTAAACGAAAGAAAGATTTCCAACAGAAACTAGAGGAGTGCTCGCAGCAACCCAAGGGCCCGTTTAAAGGAGGACGGCTCGCATTACCGTCGATAAGGGGGCGAAATGGTTCGTTTTTAAAAACGACCTTGCACGCGACCGTGAACCTGGGTCCGCAAGTTCGTCGGAGAACGAGTACGCGATATGCGAACTGTCTGTTTATTGTGTTGGTGTATGTGAACAGGGGGCGTGGCCTCTCACGTATTATTAAGGATGAAGATGTCATCATCATTGATGATTGATAAGGCTACTTTGGGAAGGTTTTGGGCGAAGGTATAATTACCCTGCGCCGCCACTAACGGGTTTGAATGATCCTTAATTCTATCGAAATATATTAAAGATATTTCCATAAATAAGGCCGCCAGAGAAGTTTAATTTAAATCACGGTGCAGATCTGCATTCCGCATATAATAAAAAGCTACGGAGCATTATGCATAAGATGTATTAAAACGACTCATTTAATATTTAATCATTTCCTGTTACTTTGGAATATTATCAGGTGTATCACCAAATGATTTCGCATATTTATGCGAATACTACACAGAATAAGGCTATCTTTAAGCGCAGTGGCTAATATAGCGTAATTGGCGCCGACCTCCACAAGAAAAAAGAATTTGTTTGGCTAACAAATAATTATAAACGTGGTAGAGCCAAGCGGTGGCTTTGGCTGCTGCTCGAATAGGCCGGCTCGATTGAGGTAGTACCACGACCTCGCAGAATACCGGCATGAAGTAAAGGCATCTTGTGCTTCTGCGTATCGTTCGGTGAGTGAGGTAAAGGGGGCCGGAGGAGGCCCACTCCTCTCTCCCCAACTCCCCTACTCATTATCCCTCCCATCACCCAAATATCCTTAAAAGCCGGCAACGCACTTGTAGCTCCTCTGGTGTTACAGATGTACGTAGGCGACGGTAGTCACTTGCCATCAGGTAAGCTACTTACTCGTTTAGCCCTTTTGCCATAAAAGAAATGTGTATTAAAGGCCTCTACGATACAGCAGATAATGCTCCGGTGGGAGGAACATTTAAAACGCAAGTAATAAGTAGTTAGGGCCTCCTGTATTTGTATACAAATATTGGCTAAACTAAAGAGGTAAAGTGACGGGGTACGTACCCCTAGGGGTCTAGAATAGAAGATGCAAGATTGTACCGAAATATGTTTGTTAATGTTATTATTAATTTAGAATCTCGATAGAGGAGGTCATGAATTATTTGAAATTATACAGGTCGTGCGCAATCGGTTAGGCCTGGTCAACTCTATGCGCTTAAATTTGGATACATGTTCTGAAGTCATGTGCTACCAAAAAAGTTTTAATACGTAGAGTCGATGTTCTATTTTTTAAGGAGATCTATCATCAGGAGATCAAAAACTCAAAATTTCTTTATTAAATATATCTATATTTATTAAAAAAAATGAGGTTTTGACGAACACGTGACCAGTAGTTAACAGTCTACGAACACTGCCAATAGTATTCGTAATCATGGCCATGGCAGAAATCGGACTGTAGGATAACATAAATAAATAATCGATGCTCTTAGACCGATGTATTATAATGAGCATTGCATAGATATTTCGTTATATTTTATAATCTGGACGAAATGATTTCGTTGAATATATAATATTAATGATCATGCCCAAATTAATAGTTTTATAAACCAGCTTTAAAATTTATAAATTATATTCCCCTTCTAAACTAAAACATCGTAGTCAAAATTTATAAAGCTAAGAGATTAACTTTTTACATTTACGAGATCAGCTCCCGGAAGAATAATGAGAAAAGTTGGAATCGCTCATTTCGAGCGGACTTAACGGATTTTGAAAATGATTAAACGAAACGAAACAAAATTGCCCTTTAAAAAATATCAAATCAACGATGAGTGGAAATTATTTATAAGTAAAAGAGTAATAGATAAATTACGTAATATAAATTATATAACTATGTAGGAACAAATAATAGAGGTTACGTAAGAAAAGAAAAATATAAATCAAAAATAACTACGAAAAAGTAACAAATAATATTATAGAGAAAAGTAATAACTATAAATAAAATTATACATTACCATTTAAACAGGATTGCTGATAACTTTCTCCGTGCCATCTGAAATAATAAAATATAATAAAATTATTAATTTTGTATATTCATACTATAATATTATTCTTCTTAAATACCTTCCTAACTGAAACGGACAATAGTAGTAAACGAATCAAAACAAAATTGAAACAACAAGTCAACAACACTTGCGCCCGTCACGCGGTTGAAAGGCGAGGGTAAGAATCCGGAGGGAGCGATTGACGCAATCGAATTATAACGAAAACTCTCCCGATTCCTGTTATATAAGTTAATTTGTAAAAAAAAAACCAACCAATACGTACCATTGCAAGATAGCTATTCCTTAACTATTATATTTTTGAATTTAGAAATTTAAATTTTAAATTCTTGGACATAATCGACACGCAAGTGTCGTTATCGGCTACAGCTCAGTCGCGTCTAACTTTGCGGCGAGCCGCGCCCCTACACGCTACTTGTACTGAATTTCTACCCCTATACCAAGCTTCGGGAGGAAACATTGATTGTTCTCTTAAAAACTTATCTGTAAAATTCGTCTACGAATAAAAGTGACTCTTAAAACGGTGTAATACAGTTCAAAATAGAATATCAGACATTTGATATAAGCCCTAGCGAAGTCTGCCGGGTGCGTTTCTGTACCCGGGGATGCTGCGCAAAATAGGAGCACGAAATATGAACGAGACTGCGAGGCGCTGGCGGGTGGGGAGGGGTGTGAACAGACAGGGGATATTTGAATAGACCTCGTCGGCTCTTTCCCACTGCTACCGGGCATGAGGGGTGAAGGGGCGCCCTGTTGTGTCGGAACCACGCTCCACGGTACAAATCGGCAATGTACAGTACGCAACGAATGTGCAGTTTCCATCACGGGTTTTATCAGGGTCCCACTAGGCTTCGCTCTTCAAGCACAAAACAAAAGAGCGCCAGATAATTGAATTTACCCTCATTACATTATCTGCGAAGCAAGATGTTTCTGAGGAAATTGTATTCAATTCTTTTGTTTACTGCCACTATTTTCTATACAGTCCGATAAAAAGCCGCTTCGTCGCATATGAAGCCTTGCCTTTTTACTTGGGCAATTATCTCTTAACCAATTTTTTATTATTTTTGCTGTAAAATGATTATGATTATAGAAATAAGTTAACTAACATCAAAATATAAAATTTCGTTTTAAAATGTCCGTTGTCATTTGTAAAATATTATATGCCAGGTCCACGGATTAAGTATTTTGTGCAACTAAGTGAGAATGCTAATAACAACGAAGATGGTGTTAGATGACAAGTGGATTAGACACAAGTTTTGTGCAAAGCGTTTTCTTGTTCTGTTGGATGACGATTTTTGACCACGGCAACTTCCGAATAGTATTAGCAGTTACGCAGTATACATTACAGCGGCAAAAGTGTACCAAGCACGAGGAATAGACAGATGTAATATCAGTGTCAAAGAACGCAAAAAAATACAAAAGGACTCTAAAAACCAGGAGGATTCGAACCCAGGACATATGACTCAGCTGACAGATACACTAACCACTAAGCCGAGCGGTCGTTCTGGTTTTGTTTCATTCAGACTAATAAATAAAGAATAATAAACTATTACTGTAATACTAGTTACTTTTGGAGAAACTTAAATATGGATAGACGACGAAGGCTCGTCATAAAAAGAGATTAGAGACCCTGAAATTTGATTATTTTAGACAATATAAAAGAAATATATACAAAATTCACTGTGGCCTGATTCACAAGCATAAACGAAAACCTCGGTGATATCCCCCAGGATTAATATACGTGCCAGCATCACACCTACGGAGCACGTCTAGCGGACATAAATTCATTATGTAACAGTCACTCATAACAACATATTGTCGAGATTAACCGACGGTCACGCGTATTAAAGCCGGCTCGATAAATCCCATAGCGTTGTCAGGCGGCCGGCCGAGCGGAATCCTGAGATAACTGGGAACACCTTCCTAGCCAATAGCTTACATCTATCTAATAAAATAGTGGGCGGATGCCAACATACAACTCAAACAACTCTCTTCATTCGATGAGACATGTTTCTCTTATCTTTGAAAGCAAAAATTTATCACTGCTTCTTATAATAATTATTAAGAAAATTATCACTGGAATGATGATACCAGTTTTTAGTGTAGTAGTAGTAAGTTAGTTGTAAAGTTACTTTACTAACTAATTTAACTATTTACTTTAACCCTTATGAAACAATTCAAAAGACATCGTTTTTTGTGTACTTCACACAAAAAACGATGTGTCTAGTCATATTCAAAAGTATTACAATTTTTTTGGCCATTTTCTATAAAAAGGTGTTTAGAAAATAGATTTGTACTCCGCTTTACATGCTCTTAACGTCCACATTAATCGTATTTTAGCCAGCTATAAATTATCTGGCAGTGATAAAATAAAATAAAATCTAGGTGAAAGTAACATCGTACAATCTTTTCAAAGAATCCAAAGCCTGTTTTCCCGACATTCCAGTAAAGCCTATTTGGTGCCTATAGAACGAAGTTGACAGCATAACTTGACAGCGAATGATTAATACGTATCTGTCGTTTCTATGAAACTGGATTATCTATTAGAATACCTTAGTCCGAGACTCCTTGTTCGGGTGAAAAAACATTTATCAAAATTCCTTTAAATAAAAAGAATGTTACTCTAATATTTAAAAAAAATATATATGTTGTTATTAAAATATTTACATATTTTAGGAAAATGAAAGAAGTTTTTTATGCATGTGTATATTAATACAACATTTCCTTAACTTCGATTATATAACTATTATAAGGGTATATTATATCAATTCGTTTTATAACTATTAGTCGCAGAATTTGCGTTTATGAATATACTTACAATTTGTATGAAAACTGGAAGCGCTTCTACCGGAAAATTTCCCTTAGTACAAACTATCCGGTAGGAACGCTTTTCTATTAGGAGCATTATTGGATATTTGCATATAAATTTTAAGTAAATGCAATATCTGTATAAATAGTAAAAAATCGCAATCAGGTTACTAAGCCAAATGAGAAATAAAGAAAGCATTTCAGGTAGCTACGTCCTTGCAAACCTAGAACGTAAGTATTTTTAGACTTTAATCATAGTCTTTAATAGTATATTTTATTCGCTTTATTATTTACATTTTACTGTTTCACATTCTTCAATCACACGTTGCACTTCCTCAGTATATTAAAACTGGCGACTAGACTTGACACTGTAATATTTTTTTGAAGAATTAACTATATCGGTTGAACAACACCGAACAGAAAAAGAGCGTAGCACTTGTTCCTAGCCAAAAGAACCTACAGCAATATCAGTGTACTCAAATATTGTTTCTGCTTAACAACGTTATTAAGCAGAAACAATATTTATGTGAATTAAGTAACAACTGAAAAAGATCTGTGTTGAGAAAATACAGTAAATTTTAAACACAGACACGCTCCGTGAAATTCCATTAATTAAACACAAATGCGATGCTTGCTTGGACCCAGCCAGTCTAACGTATTACTTGGCTCTACGACGCAAGTTCCGTAATCCAGCGCCGAATAGATATTATTATCGTGAGCGTACCACAGGACACGGGCAAGCCTGGGATATGTTCATAAAACAAGTTACGATTTCAATATCGATTTTGATTCATATTGAGGAACGTGCTTCTGATATACCGATTCTGATATATCTGGTACTTTATTATGCGTTTAATGCCTATGTGTTTAAGACAAGGGAATATACGGCGGTTGGTGAAAATTAGTGCTCGCTTAATTATAAGCCAATTTCCAATAATTTCCTTAACTTTCATTATACCTTTTCCTGTTTGATTCAATAAATAAATTGTATTTATAATTTATTACAATGGTGGTGCCGTTCAAGTTCATAGTAACATAGGATACCATGTTTATTTTTCTAGATCAAAAGCCTTGAATAGTATTAACTATCGTCATTTAAATGTATGTAATGTGACTGTACGAACTTCACAAACTCTATTTACCATCATGTTAACTTAGTTGTAATTTGTCTCGTCTTAATTAAAAAAAGAAATGAACACATGTCTAAAATTTAACTTAGAACATCCAAACTAAATTATTACAAAGCTAAAAATACCGTACTATGTTATTTTCCAAAATAAGAATTTATCGAGCCATGACTTCACATGAAATTTTAGCGATATGTTTTTGAGGCCTTATTAGCTAGCCTCTCTTGTATAGTTTGCCTATGTTCACCACTGGGTAAGCATGTTTGTGAGCGCAGCATATAGCGCATACCGTCTCAATAATTAATAACATGTACCATACCATAATAGTTCTAAGACATTATTCTGCATGAGTTCAAATAAGATTATGACAATTATCAGCATTGTCAGAATAATCATGATCGTGATTAAATACACAAATTATTGGTTCCGCTTTTGGTTTTAATTTATCAACGTATTGTACCTGTGCCTCCGGTTCTGACCTTTTCTCTTATCTTACGAGCATTAGATCGGATCCAGGAAGGTAGGTGAGTAAGTTTCTATGTGATTGCTCGTATACAACGACCGATAGTATTCGTATTGTCGCATTGTAGTATTGTATTATATCAAAATCAGTCGAGAAGACGTAATCATCATCAACTTTAACCTGCTAAGAACACTGGAGGCTTAAAACATTGCTGATGTGTCATTCGTATATTCTATTATATTGTAGTTACAAGTACTCATGTAAGACCTAAGTAAGCAGCGGTTAGTTTTATTATTTACATGCTAATTATATCCAAAGGCACTCTGTTGGTACCGGCCCAAGAATCGCGCTGGCCTATTCTGTAAGCTTGATAAGATTTGTCCCAGTTCTTACTTGAAGTTTATTTTAAGAAACTGAATAACAAAATTATCGTACAGTGGCGGCGTAAACCTCTAATACCCCATTTCTACCAGAGGAATTCAATAGAGGTGACTAAAAGAAAAGCCTTAAAAATCCGGGAGCATATCCGGTAAAGATAAAGATGCTCGCTAACACCCGGTACGTTCTATTTACCAAAGAGACGATAAATGTGTTGCAAAAGCCCGCTACGCTTCATTGAATCATACCTCATTGAAATCTGTAACCTCTGTCTATCTAAGTAGGTGACAGGGGTATAGGGTTATAACAAACTTGCCTTTGGTTTAGGATGGTAATTCAGCTTCTGCTTCGACAAAATGATTATGGATTGTTCCTAATAAATACTAATATTTTTTACACTTTATGACTAAATGTACTATGTTATCCTCCAAAACTCAACCTCACCTGTATGCGGTGATTCTTGCTAACTAACGGAAGAGGCTCCGTTGAACAGCTAACGGCGGAAAGTCCATCCAAACTCGAACAGAGGTAGATTGTGGCATGAAACACGACATAGAATACTTTTTATCAAGATCGATATCGTTTTTTTATTACTTATTCCGTTCGGCGTTCATAAAAGTCGTTTATTGCATACCAGTATTAAAGTAGAGACTCAATGTAAATACAGTATATATAATCAATATATAATATTATAATCCTGTACGATCTGTATTCGTAATATATTCCTCATAACACAGAAGTAAACACCGCCGCTAGAATAGCTAATGGGGTTGCCACTGTCGATGGAACTTGGAGCCGCACCCGGTCTTGCTTTAATTTTACATAAAGTGCGATAACTATGCACTCTGCCACAGACAACAGATATTTAGTGCGGATCCAGATATAGGGGTAATTACATCTTTGCTTTAATAGCTCCATTTTGGCAACCAAGATAGTCCCCGACAATATCCTTTAATAATTGTTCGTTTGCGGTCCAATCGCTATAAATTGCGATCAATAACTAATTAAAATAAATGAAACGCTTAAAAGGTAACTTTTTCCTTCAGGCTGTTTGTGTTACTGCGTCATAGTCCTTTGCTTTAGGAACGTCTGACGTCAACCCGTTCCTATGTTCAAATTTGTAATGAATACTTAAGTTATGACCAAAGGTCTTGTGTAAATTTCAATAAGAAGATAGTCAGATTGACAGGATTATTTTATAATTCATATCTAATACAAACCTTGATTAATAAAAGTCTCTTGTTAAACGTACAAGTCAGTACAGTCACTTTAATATTCTTGGTCAAAGAATATTAAAGTGTTTCATAACTTCCTTTTAAATTTCCAAATATCCTAGTGCCTAATACAGCCTAGAACAAAAAATTATAAGACAATTATTTCGTTGCTTATTACTTATTTACACCATAACTCAGTTTCTCATCAAACAATATTTAACCTAGCATCCTGTGAGAACGCAGTACTTTCTGATTATTTTGTCCCATGGACAAATTCCCTAAACGCATAACCTATATATATATTACTGCCCCGCAATAATCGGTATGAATTTATCTTGGTGACTAAAACCCCACGGAATTATATACTGTTGGCTCAGCAGTCTTTACAGTTTCGCGGGAGGACTGCGATCGAGCCGACTGGTTTAAATGTAGCGCTAGTTATCTAGACTATAAATAAATTTTGTATCTGTAAATTAAACGAATTTACAAAAATAAAAGTTAGGGGGATAAAGTTAGTACTTACGGCTCTGTTATAATATCTCCTGCGCTGTTGACAACTGCCAACAGTATTCAAAAGTCTTTGCCGTGGTCTTAATCAACCTGGACGACATCACCGTCATTGAAAGATATCGGACACCAAAAGATCGTTAATATGCAATAAAAAGAGAGTTAGCATGATAAATACTAAAAAATTATAGTTTCTAGTATTTACTAGTATCTAATCATGGATACTTACATAGTGGAAACAATGGCGTAAAATTGTAATGTAGAATGTGGGGATCAGTGATATTTAATCTTTTATTTAAAGAAGTAGAGTAAAACGAGCGAGCGACCTGATGGTAAGAGATCACCGAAGGCCGTAAATATCCATAAAATCATAGGAGAACGCACCTGTAGCTCCACACCCTCTGAGAAAAACTTTGAAGACAACTACGAGCCACCGAGAACAGAGTAGTGTCCTCTCTAACGTATACGTAAGCTCCGGCCCGAGTCAAAAGGAGTTTTCCAATTTGTACGCACAGTAGTGAAAATAGCAGGAATTGGCCGGAGAAAATGTCTGCACTTCTGTAAAAGCAAGAAAGACAAACTTCGCTATTTGTAGCTGCCGTAGCTTTGTTGCTTAATATGCCTTGAGCAGGACGGAAATAGAATGCTGATGACCGCCAGGGCCAGTTTCAAATGTTAAGAAATGGTTATGATAATACCCTCAATTGAATTAATATGACACCTTGGTCGAGTTGATGGGAAAGGGTATGAACTTTCATATTTTCATAATGTTAATTAGCTGAAAATAAGTTAAATAAAATAGATATGTCAAAGTTGTTTTAAAATTAAATATAAAATATCATAGTATGGAACGGGCTTTGCAATCAATGTAACAATATTTTGGGTATAAATATTTTTTTCAGTAGCATGTTTTTTTGGTGAATAAATTAAATATTTTTCTGCAAAAAAGATTGCGAACTAATTTAACACTGCGGCACATTGCTTGCCGTTTTCTTTACTTCGAATATTATAACTAATTAATACATCTATACATCTCCAAAGTAGATTGGTGTTCGCAGCACGAAAACCAGCGCCGTGTTAGTTAGCTGGCTCATGTCACCAGCCTTTGTTGGTATTTCAGGTCTGACATATTTGAAATGTATTTTTCGTCTTTCGTCGAATGCCATGAAGTTTCAAATCCACCTTGATTACGTGAACGATATCGCAGGCGCGGATAACTATATTACTCAAAATGTTCATTAAATATCTCAAAATGTTCTTTTCGATAAATTATAGAGTTCTCGAAAATAAAACACCTAGCACAATTTTTATTATGTAGTTTATTAGCAGACCTTAAGCACCCCATTAACCTAACAACATGTACCGACCTGGCTCAGTTAAGTAACAGGCGACATAAATCTTTCGATTGAGTATCTGCCGATCCAAATTCAGTATGTGTGTGTAGACAACAACAAATTTACATCGATTTATGTGTGAATACTATTTGCACGACCAATTCCCTTAAGTGGTGAAACTGCAAAACTTGTGAAAGGTTCGATCTTAATAGCGAAGGTAAAACAATTTCGTTTCCAACGATTACACGATGTACCTAACATTTAATAAGAAGTTTGTCATTTCATTCCAAATACTCTCTAATAGATTTTATGATTCAATTTAAAAATTACTACTATTCTTAAGAATCTATTATCCTTCATATATCCATTTTCCTTTTGGCATGACAGCATAGCCGAACGGGCTTCCGAAGCCCGCCTTTTGTCTCTCCGGAACATAGAACGTGTCGGGTGGCACATTTGTCGTCGGATTCGCTCCCAGAGATTCCCGTGAGAATTTCAAAGATTTTCCCTCAGCCTGTACAGCTTTTCTAGTACTGCACATAATTAGCAAAGCATGGTATTATTAGCATTTTGTTACTTACTTTGACACCGCAAGATATGGGTGCAATTTTTGTACGCGTACTCCTTGGGTTACAGCCATGGTCAGCGGGCCCAACACGTAGATCAGTATGCGCCCTCTTAGACCTGCACCAGAATATTAAACACTATAACTTTTGACTAATTGTAATCGCGGTAGGGAGCAACACATTCGCAAAGTCTCAATATCCGGTGATAATTTAAATGTAAGCAGTAGGTCGAGGAATACAATGAAATCACGGGTGCGGTTTTTTGATAGATTCCAACTGTTGTCGCCGCGGAGTTAGCGACCCAATCTGCGGCAGTACGTGCATATAGGAAGTATTAGGGAATTAGAAAAAAAAGGAAGAGGTTTAAGGATATTTATCAAATATTTAATCATTACGATATATTTAATTAATCAGGCGTAACCATTGCAATTAAGAAATGTCTTTTAAGACCTTTTTGTAAATTCTGATACATTATTATTATGTGTATGAACACAACGCTCCAATCTATGTTAATAGAATGTGTGTACTGAAAAAAAGGTAAAAAAGTATTGTTGTTCAGTATAATGTAACTATATTCAAAATAAAATTTAGGTCGCAACGATCCTCCGGCCATCCGTTAATTGAGTTTGTAAATAAAATCTATAGTACACCACGCGCCTCGTAAAGCCCACGCAGACCGAATTTAACCGAGAATTTATAACGTCATTAAATTGATGCAGAAATAGCGCAGTGGCAAACATCAGACACCGTCCGCAGAAAAAAAAACATCGAACCTAAAACCTTTATTGTTTTTGACGGTTTCAAATAAGCGGCAAGTAATAAATTGTAAGCGATTATCTGTTTTAAGTATGCAAAGTTCTATATGATTTAAAATATAAAGTTACGCCTAGCAAGAGGGGCCAGAGTTCATGAATAACGGTAAACTTTATTTTGTCATATCCACTTAAAATTCTTAAATCTTTACATATAGCTATTTATCATAGATGACGATAAGAGTTACAAAGGTATATTTATTTTGCATTAAGTACAACAATCACTTTCGTGCTATTGCACTATGTAGATGTGTTTAGAATTATTATTCTAAACACATCTACATAGTCACAACCATTGTACTACACGCAAATACTAGGTCGCTTTATTTTGATGTATGAAGTCCCATTTTTCTGTCACTTCATTGGCCTCTTCCTTCAACTTTACCGACGAAAAAAGTATTACATTGGCAAGTTGGGCAAGCGAGTGTTTTCGTGTATACTAGTACCTTAATTTTGTCCTGCGCAGGTAATAATTTGTTTCAAACTGCTACCCAACTCACGCTCATAATACATACAATACTACAGGGTAGGCAGTGGAGTCAAAACTACCAAGTGCCAACGAACAGAGTTATTTTTGACAGAGAACAGACGATAAAAATTATATACAGCATCAAAACATGATCCCAACGCCGTCATGCTGCAATATTTTTACTTATTATTCACCCTTTACGATGACGATATTCTACTAGGGATGGTGCAATTTTTTCATTCTGAAAGCCTCACGTAGCACTACCTTGTTGTGTGGCTGGTACTTTGGGAAAAAATTATATTTCCAATAAGATGCCAATTAAAGTTTCAGCCGTGGTTGAAATCGACTTGAAGATCATACTATATATAATATAGATTTAAATAATATCGGAAATATATGGTAAATGTTCGTTAAAAATATAGGCGTACTGAAAACCTTCACGCCGTCAAAGAAAGTTAAATAGAGCGGCTTACTATTTAATGAATGAAAAGTTGAAAGACAGTTTCAGCATGTTTATTAACAAATGAGGTGCATCCTATATTTCCCATATATTATAGCGATAACTAAAAACTAAGAGTTTAAACTAAGCGAAACTAAAGTAAATTTTAGCCCGTTACAAATACTGTGTTTATTTTTTATGTTTTAAGTAAAATAACATTGTAGACATAAAGATCTTCAAAATTGCAACTCATTTAAAAAATCGCGACAACTTTAAACAATGCCACGGAATTGAGAAAGTAATAAAAGAGCAATATAAAAGTCACGTAAATCTGTACAAGTTACACTCAAGGAACGATTATTGTCACACGGCAGGCGCGTAACGATAACGTTTATATTCTGCAAACCATACCTTCGCTATAAATCAACGCGATAATAATTATACGGCAGCCATTTGTAGCCATAAGGGCGGGCAAACAGAGGTGTTTGATAATAGCGAAACCCGACAATAGTCCCCTTTGTCGTTGTCGATCGCTAAAACAATTCCCTCGTATCGTCTCTCTTTGATTGCAATCGCTAATTGTTACGTTGACAAACCAAACATTAATCTGTGTATCTTGTTATGATACATATACTGTAGGTATATTTTACGTCGATCGCCAACCCACTCATCAAGCTTGGCGGTTACGACAAATCCTCCATCCTAACGAAAAGGCTACAGTGATACTTTTACAGAGTAATGATGATGTTAATGATTATAATGATGATGAAAATTATCAAAATTCATCTCCCCAAAGGGGCCGAATCACATGAATTTGTACGAATAATTCACTGACCAACAATTACATGTAATCTTGTTTTTATGATGTAAATAATCTATACACTTAAGAACCATCAAATTATTGAGAATTAATAATTTAGTTAAGTAAAATAAAAGTGAACTGCCCTTTGAAACTTTTGGTATGTTTTCGCGATTATCACCATTACATCGTAACATTTTTAAATATACTTCAAGGAATAAAAAGTAATCATGTAATTTTACCTTAACAGTTAAGGCTAATTAACATCTGACAATTACGCTTGTATTTTTCTTATAAACCTCGTTACACTTGCATATTTAAAATAGACAAAAATAAATACACGGTTTAAACATAATCATAAAAACCTCTTGTGGATCTTGTGCTAGCTAAAAAGGTATTGGAAATCCCAACCCGGGCGAAGGAGCTGTCGCCACATTCGGCGATATTGCCCCACTTTTGTCGCACCCTTTTTATCTGCCCTCGACCCTCGCAAACTTTTGCGGGAATCATCGCCTCTATCCCATCCTTTAATATTGTTACATAATATTTTTAGGATCACCCAACATCGACATAGTATTGTGTATCTACTTTAACAATGGACTGTGGAGGGCGTAACGAGAATTTTTTTTAGTTTGCATACCATATTCACTTTAGCATGGAAATGTATGTAAATAGTGATTTTGAAATGAGAACATTGTCACTGATTTGACTTGAAAACAGTTAATATTTATACAAAATTTAACGCATTAAAAAACATATCTTTTTATTCAAAGAAAATTCACTTACGTCCAGTGCGACGAATGAAACATTACGACACAGATACTAACACGACAAGCAAATTTACATCAAAGCTAAACAGATTTATTGCTTAAGCATGCACAAAACCCACAGATAAGTACTTTGGGATATGTATTCAAACAATTTGCACAAAGAGAAATTGATTTAAACTACTTAGATAGTTAATAAATTAGGGGTTACTTTAGAGAAGTAAGAAAAAATTACATTGCACAATTCCGCTTGCAAAAACAATAAAATGGCATATATTACCCAGTACGAAGAGAAGAAGAGGACTACCCACCCTCCTGCACACAAATGCATGATTGGGTGATTGTTGATCACACCTTTAATAATATTTTCTGGAACATACATCATATTAAACATTTTGTAAATATTAGGTACATCCCAAAATAGATGAATACAACTTCAAAGTAATTTTAATTAAATTTTGTTTAAGTAATATTTTGAAATAAATTTCGATATTAATTCATTAAATTAAAGAGGATCCTTAATAATTCAGGAAGTTAAAGATTTTTTTTACAAACCAAACTTGGGTAAAATCGTGGAACGTCGCAATTATGTCTACTTTGTAGATTTGCAGTTCCTCGGCTCTAAAGGACTGAAGTGCTACACCTTATCCTACAAATCTCCATGTTTCAAAATCACGACAACGAATATTCGTTTCGACGAATGACGTATTTTTATGGCGACGCCTGACGTTTGGTCCAAATAGAAAATTGTTGCAGCTCCCAAGGCGCCTACCATGTCGCGAGATATGTACCCGAATTATTCAGTTTTTTACAACATCCCGGGATGATCCTCTGTCTCGTTACAAATGACATAAACCTCTACTCTGTGCTAAGGGAAATCAAACTGAATAACAACGATTTAAGGTCGAAATGAGATCGGAGAAAGATTGATAGATATTATTAATAAGTATTAATCTCTTATTCCTTATTTTTACTTCTGCTATGGGATTCAAAAAGCTTTTGTTGAGTGCTCCGTCTGTTGAAAACGATGGAATGAGAAAATTCCGTTTTCAACTCGATCCGTCATGAATAAAAAACTTAATCGTTTATCGACACGAAATATGACAATATTTTACCATATAATTATTGTTCTATTCATATAATGGGTAATGGTAATACTCGCCTGCACCGTGTTAGTTAACAAGTGAGGCTTTAGTGACGAAAAATCTCACAAATTGATCATGGGGAGCCGCAAGGTTAGTGCGAGAGCGTCGATTCTGCTCTCACCGACACGTCTGCCTTGCGTGATGAGCATACCAAACCATCTAAGAGACGTATGTTGGCTTTTCGGCGTGGGCTTCGAACGGATAGACCTCTGTGGAACTAAACTGGCTGATGAAATATCATGATACTTATGACCATTTCCAAAGACTATCTGAAGTTGCCAACTGCGCAAGATATATCCTATACAATGCTATAATCATATTTGCAAACACTCATTCGTCTTCACCTTCCCATATTCAATGTAACTTTTATGCGAAAAGATTGAAAATCGGAGATCATCATATGCTGTATCAACAACCAGATCCAAAAACGAATAATTTGTATTCCTGCCGATCTTCGGGCCACGGGCTCAATTGGACAGGCAAGCTTACCGTAAAATACAGACAAGCTTATAATTCACAGCTGAACATAGACCTCTCCATGAAATTGTCAGCAATAACCGGCACGGGATTCGGGCTCGGTGAATTCGGATGGATATTCCGCCATCATTCGATCGCCAAAGCTTCGTTTGGTAGCTAGCAGGGTGGACAGCGTACAGGTGAAGTTTGCATTTGGATAAAAATATTATACATTCCCCTTTAAAACCCATAAAGCATACATTATAAAGAAATTAATTTATAGCTATTGGCAAACTTCGGCTGCAATAACTTAAAATATCAAATGACACGTGATAAAGTTTACGGTTGATAAAGTTTTACTTTAAAATATAACAACCAATCAATTACAGTTTGAAATCCCGACATCAATTATTCGTGGATCTAAAAATCGTATATGTGCGTTGGAATTGTTGGGAGCCAGCAATAAATCCGGCGACAACGAGCTTACCCTAACTCACCGATCAGGTAACCCAGGAGAGTAAAGATATGAAAAATATGTATTAAATATACTTCCACTTATTCTACAGATTCATTGTTTCTAGTGACATTTAGTAGAGTAAATTAACCAAAGCAGAGGCTTACTCGTCTTTAATACATATAGGTTAAGGTCGGAGAGGGGCCAGACAACTAAAAGTTATAGACCTTAATATTGACTTCATCAGGAAATTGTACCCAGGACTCTGTAAGCAGGTACGCTGACAGACTTGTCGTCGTCGACCATATTATGCTGCCATTGGTAGACTATTACATAATGTCATATTCTAACGTTCTATTGCCTTAATTTGCAGTTCGGTTCGGACCTATACCTTGGAACTGGACATCTTGTGTGCTGGGCAGAACCTTGTCTCACTAGATAGCGAACGCACGGTGTTGCGTAAAATGTAAAGTTAAAATAAAAAATCAGCAGCTATGGCTTTATTTTGCTAAGTACGTGAGAGACCTTGGTACTACTCCCGTGCGGGGACCACTAAAATTGTTAATAGCAATTTTAGGTGCTGAATTTATCACTAGTTCGACGGAGAAGTAAAACATCATGAGGTAAACTGAATGGTTGAGACATAACATAATTTCAATGACATGAGAAGTCCTCTAAACCGCACTGGAGCAACGTGGCGAAAGCAAACCCCTCTCAAATATTGAGAGAAAACCTTTTCCCAGCCGTGGGACCTTTATAACCTGCTATTTTTTACTTACAAAATAAAATATACAGATTTCCACATCCGTCGAATATTGCCTTTTTTATTCTTACCTATATCAGGCATAGGCGCCTTCATCTAATAGTTGTCATAAAAGAACACTATATTTTTGATGATGTTAAAGCTTTGTGTATTTTACTGCTTTATCTGTCAATGATAATTCCAGATAAGATATACTCCGTTGCCTCCGTTTTTTTGGAAAAATGTATGTATCAACATTCTACATAACTATGTATGTACATATAAAATCTGTTTCTTTTATAGATTTAAGTACAGCCCTTAAATTTCAATCAAGAAAATTGCTTCCATACTTATAGTATGAACACACACATCTTGCAAATAATATGTATAATATAAATAAAATTATTTGATTATTTGAAAGATAGATAAAAATAAATTCTCAAATGTTCATATATAAAACATATTTTCAAAGAATTATATAATTCCTGTACGTTTTTAATACATTTTAAACAATAAATGTCTTTATAAGCAAGCGTTAGCTGGATGTCGATAAACTTTCTATTTTACTACCCATTTGTTACGAACTATCGGTAAGCCCTCCTCTATAATATAATATTTATGCATTGTTAGTATAGTAAATTAAATATTAAATACGAATCACTAACTTCACCTTTAGTTACCGCCGTTACCTTTACTTATCTATTAAATTTATCTTAATATACCTAGTATGGGCTATCTTCATAAAACTTACCAGTGCAACATCAACATTTTTCGATAGCCTTAGTTTTCCAGAAATAATCGGGTGTCGGACGTTAAATGATAACCTTCCGAAGTTTCCGGCACTCCGGATATTTTGAAGTTAGATAGGTCGCCGGAATAGTTGCAATATGTTACTCGATTTTCGATTTGCGTATATTATCTGAAAACAGTAAATTCACATGTTTATGCAATTCATTAAAATAATGGAGTATAATTGGAATAATCTGCAATAAAACCATTTAATAAAACAAATTTAGCCTCTGTGACTTCACACTGTGTAAAATAATTTTTAATGTTTCAAATTCATATTAAACGTTATCTCTAAGACCCAAAGTAATCACATTCACCGCAAATCGCTAATCGCTATACAAGCTTGACGTAGCAACGAACTCTAAAAGATTTATAATTCCAAAGATTTTTGTTAAAATTCGCAACGAAAACCTGTCCTTCCATACGACGTATCGTAACTGTGATGGGTAAAAGCCAGAGAAAGAGATGCAGGGATAAATTGTATGTGCTGGACAAGGACAGCTTTACCTTTTGGTAGGTCATATTGATCTTTCACCCGCCATTTTGGACCGTGCCATTTTCGCTTCGGGCGTCACATGTATACCATGGCTTGGCTGCTGGAAAAAAGTAAGCTTGTCATTTTATTGAAATTAGTTGTACAAATAGTCGCCAATATTTTTGGCTTGACTATTTTGGTATGGTTTAAATTAGAGAGAGTTCGATGATTTGCCTTCTCCAAAGAAGCAAATTTTATAAACATTTTAAATTAAATTTCAGACTTTTTAGGTTCTTATCTTACAAATTAAGAACATACAGAGTTACATAAAACTAACATTCGAGCTGTATTATCTATAATACAGACTCATCATTTTCCATCAACCGAAGTAACGTTTACAATATTGTATTTTATTTATAATATAATACAAAGTAACAACAAAATACCATAAAAAAGCATATTTTAATATTACGCCATATCGGACCAATCCAAATATACGCGCTCGTAAAAAGGAACGCCAATGTTAAACTGGCAGCAAAACAGTATTCCCACAGGATTCGTTGCCTTTTTCACAATGAATATAAGCGATTATGCAAACTCCTCGAACAATGTTTCTATATTTTGGTACATGAAAATTCAATTAAATTTTTCCGTCTAAAGAGGCGTCCGCCATGATCCCCGTTTATGTGTTTAGGATGCGCGGCATATTTGCGAGGTCCGTTCATTTATATCAGATGTAGACATGGGAAGATTAAGCGTGATTGTTTGTTCACATTTACGCTTACAAAGCAAAAGGTTTTCAGCGTTGTAATTAATTTTAGAAATTTACTGTTGAAATAATACAAAGAAACTCAGAATCACTCATTTGTCCTCCCTTTGTATATTCAATTAAATGGCAGCTCGATTACAAAAAGAACTAGATACAGTATCTCGGTAGTGGATTCAATACGGACTTTATACGGAATGAATAAACCATATTATTATTTCGGACAATAAAACATATTGTGTGCTCTTGTAATATAGACATTATTTCTCAGTCATCAGTTAGATTATGTGATAGTCTGCTTTTATACTAGTATATGTAAAAACATATTTTCAAAGAATTATATAATTCCTGTACGTTTTAATACATTTTAAACAATAAATGTCTTTATAAACAAGCGTTAGCTGGATGTCGATAAACTTTCTATTTTACTACCCATTTGTTACGAACTATCGGTAAGCCCTCCTCTATAATATAATATTTATGAATTGTTAGTATATTAAATACGAATCACTAACTTCACCTTTAGTTACCGCCGTTACCTTTACTTATCTATTAAATTTATCTTAATATACCTAGTATGGGCTATCTTCATAAAACTTACCAGTGCAACATCAACATTTTTCGATAGCCTTAGTTTTCCAGAAATAATCGGGTGTCGGACGTTAAATGATAACCTTCCGAAGTTTCCGGCACTCCGGATATTTTGAAGTTAGATAGGTCGCCGGAATAGTTGCAATATGTTACTCGATTTTCGATTTGCGTATATTATCTGAAAACAGTAAATTCACATGTTTATGCAATTCATTAAAATAATGGAGTATAATTGGAATAATCTGCAATAAAACCATTTAATAAAACAAATTTAGCCTCTGTGACTTCACACTGTGTAAAATAATTTTTAATGTTTCAAATTCATATTAAACGTTATCTCTAAGACCCAAAGTAATCACATTCACCGCAAATCGCTAATCGCTATACAAGCTTGACGTAGCAACGAACTCTAAAAGATTTATAATTCCAAAGATTTTTGTAAAATTCGCAACGAAAACCTGTCCTTCCATACGACGTATCGTAACTGTGATGGGTAAAAGCCAGAGAAAGAGATGCAGGGATAAATTGTATGTGCTGGACAAGGACAGCTTTACCTTTTGGTAGGTCATATTGATCTTTCACCCGCCATTTTGGACCGTGCCATTTTCGCTTCGGGCGTCACATGTATACCATGGCTTGGCTGCTGGAAAAAAGTAAGCTTGTCATTTTATTGAAATTAGTTGTACAAATAGTCGCCAATATTTTTGGCTTGACTATTTTGGTATGGTTTAAATTAGAGAGAGTTCGATGATTTGCCTTCTCCAAAGAAGCAAATTTTATAAACATTTTAAATTAAATTTCAGACTTTTTAGGTTCTTATCTTACAAATTAAGAACATACAGAGTTACATAAAACTAACATTCGAGCTGTATTATCTATAATACAGACTCATCATTTTCCATCAACCGAAGTAACGTTTACAATATTGTATTTTATTTATAATATAATACAAAGTAACAACAAAATACCATAAAAAAGCATATTTTAATATTACGCCATATCGGACCAATCCAAATATACGCGCTCGTAAAAAGGAACGCCAATGTTAAACTGGCAGCAAAACAGTATTCCCACAGGATTCGTTGCCTTTTCACAATGAATATAAGCGATTATGCAAACTCCTCGAACAATGTTTCTATATTTTGGTACATGAAAATTCAATTAAATTTTTCCGTCTAAAGAGGCGTCCGCCATGATCCCCGTTTATGTGTTTAGGATGCGCGGCATATTTGCGAGGTCCGTTCATTTATATCAGATGTAGACATGGGAAGATTAAGCGTGATTGTTTGTTCACATTTACGCTTACAAAGCAAAAGGTTTTCAGCGTTGTAATTAATTTTAGAAATTTACTGTTGAAATAATACAAAGAAACTCAGAATCACTCATTTGTCCTCCCTTTGTATATTCAATTAAATGGCAGCTCGATTACAAAAAGAACTAGATACAGTATCTCGGTAGTGGATTCAATACGGACTTTATACGGAATGAATAAACCATATTATTATTTCGGACAATAAAACATATTGTGTGCTCTTGTAATATAGACATTATTTCTCAGTCATCAGTTAGATTATGTGATAGTCTGCTTTTATACTAGTATATGTAAAAAACATACAATTTCAATTTTTTACATGAATTGATAAATTAAAATGAATAATGTTATTCTTTGCTTTTCAGATTTTGCTATAGGATAGCTAAATAAAATACTGCGAAAAACAATAGAACGGGTTTAAATCACAGACGAGAATAATGAAACAATCTATCTTTACAAAATTTTATATTTTTTTTTGCTTAACGAATTTAATTTTTACGTCTAAAATTCAAAATAAATTCAAAATTACACACAACTGGACTTTCTATTTGGCTTAATCCTGTTTTGTAGTATAAATATCATTTGCATCAATCATCATCATCATTTCAGCCTATCGCCGGTCCACTGCTGAACATAGGCCACCCTCAAAGATTGCCATAAAGCTCGGTCCTTAGCCACCTACATACTTCGACGTCCCGCAATACTGCGCAGGTCGTCACTCTATCTTGTGGGTCGTCCCACACTCCCGCTGCGTTTGACTGTACCTGGCTACCACTCGCCACCTTTTTATATATAACATAGCATCAATATTCTCTTTGAATTATTTCTGTGTTTATTTTTCTAATGACTTCAATTTATTTTATGTCCGCACGAGTAATATCATTTTTACCGCCAGCCGAGGTTGATTAGCCAAAATGCATTACGACATCATCTGCATCGACCTATTTTAGTTCGCTGCTTTAAAAAAGTATCAAAAAACTAGCGTACATTTTTTGGCAAGTGGATCGGTGTGTGTGTGTGCCGGTACCCTAAACTAATTATGCTGCCCCGCATCACTAGTCTGTGGGATTTGAGTTCGATAATTTTGGATGAATACTCCGTCATCATTTGGTTGCCAGAGCCTTTTTTTCGCTAGCAGGGTGCACCATCCACCACGCACCATCCACCACGCACCACGCACCACGTGCAAGGGAGGTTAGCATTTGGAGAGATGGTATGTTCAACCTTACAACCCCAAATGTCATTAAAGTCACATAATTATTACCATTATATCTATACTTGAAAGATATTTTAAAAATGTGTTTGTAGCATAAGTAAATAAGTACAATGTTTGTGTTAAAAGAAAGATATTTATGAACGCTGCCGGCTTAAATGTTATCAACACCGCAAAATAATACATTGTATGCAGTTGGTATATCTGACAAAGGATTTCACGAAAATATTGAATCGTCGACTCGACGCTATCAGAAGCGTGATGTGCAATTTTATTTTGTAACAGTGAAAACTCATGACTTCAGAAGAGTGGATTTTTACCCAAATATATTATTTAACGTCTTTCTCGACTGCAGCTCAACAAGTGTATTATTTTGTGAGTTTTATTGTTGCGTGATCCAAACCAAAAGATATAACTTTTATGTTATTTGATTTCGGAAGTTATCTCTAATCTTTACTTAATTGAAATATTTTAAAACTTAAAGTAACTATAATTATGACTATTATATTTTACTGTATCAAGCAGTTAAATTATTGTAATAGCAATATTTTTATTAAGACCTGGTGTCCACGTAAATATTAGTGATACAATTTGCTTACATAAACTAATGTTGGAATAAATTAGGCTTAATGTCTAAGGAACATAAAAAACCTTAACTCTTAGATATCAACCTATCCAGGTGTACCCTGTGCCGCAGAGTAAGAGAGCCCCAACTATCGACAAGTGTGCACAAGATGCTGTTGGTATAAGCACCCAATCAGCTCAGTAGTGAAACTCCCCTTCTACAAACAATGGCATGAAACCGATCCGAGTGTGCCTCTGCGAACATGACCAACACTATCGAAGGGAGACAACTCCAAGAGCACATTGAGTGCATTTTATTATATTGGACACGTAGGACGCTGTAAATGGCTTTAGCGTTTATCTAACCCACAAGCTACATGTATAAAAGCACTTACAATACTCTTTAAAAATTGTCTCTTCTGCATACATTATGCGTACAACGTATTATTATTTATAATATATATTAATGCATAATAAATAGTAAAATATAAACTCTCACGACCGTTTTACCCAATTCTGGGGAGGCTAGAGGTCATTTTAAACTTTTCACCACAGCCTATTTGGAACAACGTGACTGGTGGTAAGGCTGTGGCCGTCTTAGTGTCTTATTCGGATGGAGGCCCCTGTCTGCTCAGCCATGGTGGCTAATATATTAATTCTTTTAAAGAAAAATATTCTTTTTTTTCGCGACTATTTCAGTTTACAAGCTAACTCATAATACGTCATACTATTTACATCTAATGTTTATTACTTAAACCTCATTAGCAGCTAATTTTTTTTTAATTACAATAAAAGTTTTATGACAATCGGTCCACTTAGTAAGCAACGTCCTTTCTGCTACTGCACCGGATTGCTCCCTGCGATGTTTTCACATAGGCGTTACTACGGGAAGGGCGGGAGTTATATTATTTCTTACATAAGGGGACTACCGCGTGGCCTAATGGTTAGCGTACTTCACCGGTGTGCTATCGACCTAGAGTTCAAATTCCAGCCGGTGCCAATATTTGTGTACTATTGTGCACAATTTTTTTTTTCGTACCTTATTGTGTTGTGTCTGTGTCTCTCACACTGCTTATGTCCCTTCCTCCGATAATACTTCCGGTACTATAACATATCCGGCGTAGTTGACAACTGCTGCAGTTATGCAGATAGTAGTATGTTATTTGAATTTTGTCGCTGTAATCGGTATCTACCAAGAGGACCTCGCATATGAAAATGTGAAGTTGTGTGACTGTTTCCGCATTTGCGCATATATTCTACAATGGCTATAACATGGTCGGAATCGGTTCTGGCAGACATCAATCATAGAGTTTATTAACTTTGCGTTCATATTTATAAAAAGTGATAAATCAGCAAGAACTTTACTAAGTAGTAAAGTAAATATCTATTAATATCGAAAATGCTATACTTGCATACATATCGAAAATATTGTTTTTTCAAATTACTAGCGAACAGGGCCGATCTAGCATGGAGAAATTTATGATATATGGTCTATATGAAAATGTGTTATACATATGAAACTTTCCCGTGAAATACTCTAAGGTGAAACCCGCTTTGAAACCCACCTAGAAGTTCAGAACTTATTAGTGAACTCAGATAAACATAAATTGCGACTTTAATATTATTATTTCGCTACTTCTATTTTTATTTCGGATGATTAATTACTAATTTTCACTACATATAATTATTATACTACTTTATTATTTTATTTACTAATTTTACTATTAATAATACGAGTATTTTTTTCGAATGGCAACCTTGTACAAGATAACGCAATGAGGGACGATCCCTACAATATGGAGTAACAACGTGCATAGTGTTGTGAAAGGACGATGGATACAGGTGGCTTAAGACCGTACATTATGGCAATGTTTGTGGAAGACCTATGTTAAGCAATGGACTTATGATAGACTATTAGGATAATGAAAAATAAAGCAAGTGATGAATACGATGAAAAGTATAATATTTGTTCACCTAAGATTACTGAAAGCATAGTATAGGAAAAGCCTATTTAGTTAAAAGAGAGACGTACTACTTTCTAATTGAAAGCCTCGAAAATATAAAAAATATAAGGTTTTGAAATGTGCGGTTGGAAAAACTGCTATCCCCTTTTTTTCGTAAGAATTGACTATAAGCCTTTAAAATACTAATAGCATCCGGCAGATAGCAGTTTAATCATATTTAAAAAAATCAACTCTAAAAATCCGAAGGCCGATGACGGAAAATAGCTTTTAAGGTGTGAGGCTAATCTGCGGTCAAGGGAAATCTTCCTTTAGGAAGGTGCCTATTCACAGACAAAAGAAAAAGTAGTAGATGAAGTAATTTAATGGCTTTATATATGCTCGGTGTTTCTCTGCGTGATAGAGTCTGCAACGATGATATCCGGAGCAAAACTAAGGTAACCGACATAGCCGTAAAGACCAGCAAGCTGAAGTGGCAATGTGCCGGCCACATAGCTTGCAGAACTGACAACCGTTGGGGAAAAAAGGTTCTCGAGTGGCAGCCACGTACAGGCAAACGCAGTGTAGGACGACCCCCCACAAGATGGAGTGACGACCTGCGCAGTGTTGCGGGAAGTCGATGGATGCAGGTGGCTCAGGACCGAGCTTCGTGGCAATCTTTGGGGGAGGCCTATGTTCAGCAGTGGACTTCTGATAGGCTGAAATGATGACGATAATGATGATACATGTTTGTGATAAAGCAGAGGACTTTTATTAAAACTACACTTACGTCATATTATACGAATATAGTATAAAGCACTATAAAGTGAGGTACCTTCATTGGCATTACCCTGCGCAATGAACGCTTCCTAAAACAATGGCCAGTTACTATGGAACGTTAGTAACAGTGCCAGTGTTACGAAATTTAATTATTAGCGGTCATTTTATAGAAGCTACGAGAATAAACTTATGAGGCAGATTACGGGAAACCAAAGGGACGAGCCCCTCTGATAATTGTCACTCGCCGGGGGCAATGAACTGGATCATTACGTATGGGGTAGGCACCACCTTATGTTTATAGTTCCCTAGTTGTTAGCGAATGTAAACAGATTGTTAAGGGTAAAATATTTAATCTATATATCACTTTCATTTAAATGAAGACTCAAAATAAACTTTAAATATTTAAAAAAAATTACAAAGCCATGTTTCCATTTTTTAACAAGCAAATACAATTTCATAAAACGGCATATTTTATAAAATTACTGAATGAGGCAAATGTTGTGGAACAATAAAATAAAAAAAATGGCAGCACTAAAAATTTGTATGTGGTCTCTACCAGAGCCACGCTGCAGCTGCAATAAAAATATTTTTTGTTTCGTATGGTGCGTAATGTAGTAAATAGTTACTAGTAAATGGGTCGCCGGTTCAATCAACCGGAGACCCATTTACTAGTAACGAGGCATTTCATCTTAGTCCTCTGACAACGCATCTGCATCTTGATTTACGAGTATAATCGGGGATAAATGCAAGTGTCTATGGTGCGGGCTGTGTGCACGTTTGTTATCCTTATCGATATAAAAAAATATCAATAAATTGGTGATTTTATATACAAAAAAAATTAAATATATCGATTTTTTTTTCGAATCCTATCGAGCACCGGCTGCGTTACGGTTTAGAAATATAACAGGTTTATAAAAAATCCCACTAGTTTTAACTATTTTTCATCATATTAATTTAGCCCTTAAAGAGTGTAATAGTTTATAAATAATCATATATTTATAAAAGAAATGTACAATCAACAAAATTAATTTTTGACCCACCCTAAGCCTATTTTTCGCAGAAATATTTTAATATATTTAAGTGTAAATTAGACTGACTTATCATTGAATGGACATTATTTTATTAAGTATTTGTCCATAACTAAAATCTATATAGTTATATTGTTTCGAGGACATGGGAAGTCCGCCAACCAGTACTGGAGCAGCGTGGCGAACCTTGGCCGGCTCCAAAACTCTCTCAAATACTTGAGACATTTTGCTTGACTTATAAGTCAACCTTAAATTTACATAATATTCAGTCCAAAAAATAGTATTCGATAGGGCTTGCTATTTTTCACATTCATTCCGGAAACCTGTTTTTTAAGCGGAAAAGGGAACCCCGTTTCGTTGCACTGACATTGATCGTGCCAAGAACAAATGCAAAATCTCTGCCTACTAGTATTGATGATGATAGGCGAGAATGCTTATATGTATTATACATATATAGAGCAAAGTATTGATAATAACGGTGTTATTACAAAAATACTCGTCTTAACGTCATCAAGTATACTATAAGTCATTTTAAGTAATAATAGTTTTCAATGAAGTTTTATGTGAACTGCTCATGGTTTTTTTACTCTATTATGTGCGTTATCCAATTCTTACACATATAATTAAACAATAAGCAAAAGTTTAAATGTCCGTAGAATTCGAACGTGGATCAAATTTAATATTTTTGACAATCCAATTTAAATTTAAACCCACATATTCTATGTTAGTGTTTTATTGTGATTGTGCTGTGGCGTTTAATAATAACCTGGTTCAATTCAATAAATTTGGTGAAAACAATCAAACGGACCACATAAAAAACAAATAATCCTGTTTGTAATTGGATTGCAGATTTAAAGCTGCAATAAAATTATCAGTGAACACTCCGAGCTTTTCAAATCCTCATTTTAGAATTGGCCGTGTCGTTTGCAGAGTTGCAGTATTGGCGGCGGGCAATATCACGATACTGTAATAAAAGTCGATATGGCAACTCGCTCCGTATCAACTTCTGGCATGAGTTCAGAACTGTAGCGATAACCGGAACATTCACAGCATCTGTCTGCGCGCCGGCGTTGGAAACGTTTTTAATATAATACTTTCTTGTTAGCATCGCAATGTACTAGTACCATAACGCGTAAAGCGGGCGCAAACGAGAATGAAGACGGAATACATAAACAGTGTAACGTCTAAATGATGACTGTAATAACGTCAGCCGTTCCGATAGCTTTTTGTTAGTGATGATAGGAGAAATGGTTACGGGAGTTCAATGTATTTCCGAACAAAATTTCAGATTTTCTATGCATTTCAAAACACTGACAATTTGTGACTATTGAATTGGTTAATTGTTGTTCTCTATACCGAGTACGTTAATTAAAAACTAATCTTACTCGGCTGGGTAACAATCGAAAAACTACGGCACATCTTCTCCTTGAATATACCTCAAACACCTAGAAACGAAAGAATACTTGCAAAACGTATTGACAGTAATTATTTAAGGAATTGAGGAGCTTAGAGTAGCTCAGTTATCTATAGAAATAATATCTATAAGCTATACTCAGCATTTCTATGCGTGATAGAATCAGCAACGACGATATTCTTTGTAGAGCATAGAAGGATCTGAATTTGATAAAAACTACTTTTGGTTACACCGAAAGGTGTCAAATAGACATCGGAAATCTTTGTCTATTGGTAACAGTCATAAGAAACTGGTTACATGTTTAAACTCGTACCACGATATCATAAAGTGCAAAACTTAGACTAAACAGAAAAATAGTTGTTTCTGCATAGTATTGATTCTGAGATATTTTTTCATTAAATGTCTAATCAAAAGCCACGTCAATTATGTAAGTATTTTCATAGTATAATAAATTTAGGCGTACATTCTCCTAAGCATCGCTTTTCCTGTACTATCAATATAACCAAATAAATTGTAAAATTAACAGTCCATGCTAGTATTTCTTGATTCCTTGCCAAAACAATTCTTTTTTTCTGTATTGTGTCCGGACGGCATTCACTAATATGGTTCCGTCACCCATGTTAGTGAATAACCATCCGTAACATAAAAGTATAAGTACGTAGAAGTACAACGTTAAAATTACATCAAGATGGATGCTACCCATAGGAAGATTGATGTAGCCGTATAAGTACTTTTAAAGTACACATATTTTAAAGCATTTTGCACTGATTGATTCTATAAAGTTACGGAACTTAAAGCGCAATTTACCGCGTGTAAAATAGGCAAAATTACAAACAAAGTTCTCCGTATCCGCATGCATAATACAACAATCAACCTTGCTATTACTGTGAATGTGAGAGAACGTTGGGACCAAGTTTCGCCCATTCTCAAGTTCCACCGCAGATTTTGGCACCCAACTACACGAGAACAATTTAACGTTCACTGCAAATTTGTAACTTGAAAATTAATTCCTTTTACGGCTAGCGACGTACGGAGCTTTGCGTTATTATTCACTCTTTTTGCTGAGTTGTTGACGCTTTTGTGATTTTACTTTTCCTTGAGTAACAAATGTATTCTATGTTCACTTAATGTAGCGTTGCTTTCAAAGCGAGCGTATAAAGAAAACGTAATAACGAAGTAAGAATGTTTCAGCGCAAGTCAGGTTTATTAAATTTTGTCTTTAAGAAATACTTCGTATGTGCTCACAGATACAATATTTTAGCCCAACAGTGTTAAAGTAAAATTATTTACAATTCTAATAAAGTAAAGGCTTTACGTGAGGTGTCGGTATAAGTAAATTAGCCAACCCTTTTCTTCTCGTGGATATCGTAAGAGAAGTCTCAGGGAAAATGATCAACAATAAATAGCAGAACATCAGAAAAAAGCACTACGAAATTGCGGGAGTCTGACCCCTGACGACGATAGTTCTTTTATTACTTTAGTACATTGTTGCAATACAATTATTTTATTCGTCAGTTCATGTAACGCTTGAGATAGCAGTATTAAATTATAATAATATAGATATAACCGTCATATTCTTAAAACGCAGACTTTAACGCAGATTTTCAGTGATGACTTAGACACGGCACGTACTAACGTACAAGCTGAGCCGTGGGAGCCTATTGGTCAAAGCGTTCGCTTTAATTTCTAGTAGTAGGTAACCTAGGTTTGATCCTCAGTGCCGGTAGCCATAAAAATTGCTCATAACTTTTTAAGTGTTGAATTTACTACAAGTTTGGTGGTGAAGCAAAATCTGCATATTTAAAAAAATAGTATATATATTTCAAGAACACGTGAAGACCGTCGACCCGCATCTGAGCAGCGTGGCGAACTGTTTCCGGCTCTCTCCTCTCCAATAGATGACGCCTTTGCCAGCGATGGGGCATTTAAAGGCTGTTACTTTACTTTATTTACAAGCTATTAGTCACATACCATACACGTATATACATATTTGTACTATAATCACAATAATACATTTCAAGCAATTATATTTATGAACTGAATCTAGAACGTAACGGTTAAGTAACTAGTAGGGAATGAATTTGTAAAACTATATTTAAGACATCATTACCCTTTAGTACAGTACACTACTCTCAGAAAGTGAATACAAGTATAAATAAATTAAACGCGGTAAAAGCTGTAAATAATACTTTCATTTCAAATTCAAACAGGTTCAGTAGACGGCTTAAAAACCACTCAATGATATTTTATTGTAATTATGTTAAAGTAACAAGACCAGGATAAGATAGATTTGGACCAAGATTTAAAAAAAAATTGGTGGTCAAGTTAGTCCAGACAATGCATGCCTATTCACTCTTGCCTTGAAGAGAACTATAATAAACAGGTCTAGGAAAACTGACACTGGTAATGCATTTCACGTTCTCGCTATGCGCTCCACAAACGACAAAACAAAACTTTTGTACGATTACTGGACACATCGAAATCTATCCGTGCGTCATGTCGAGCATAAGTAACATGGTATTACATATAAAAGAAGTTACTGTACTTCGTTGTGCAAACAAATCAAATGGATCGACTGTTTCTTATGATGTCGCAAAGAACATAATCTATTTTATTTATTATTTTGTAATACATTTTGATATATAAATAAAATTAACGGAACCCGAGCAACGCCGAGTATAACAGCTAGTAATACAATATAAAATATAAGGCCACACGACCGTATACTCAATACTGGTGTGGTCAGACTTCTAGACATTTTAATCCTGTGAACTGTATTTTTACCAGATCCACCATTTCATAGGTACAATATAGGGGATTGAACTCGAGTCTCTTGATCCGGAGGCAGATCAACTAACCACTCAACTACCGGGGCTCACTCACCGAAATACCACAGCCCGTTACACTATCTCGGAGTACGGTACGTTGAAATATTACAGATATTGACTCACTGTCTAGAATACCAACTAACTGGCAACGTTATGACGATGGTCAAGCTGTACGATTTGTCATGATGATTATGAAATACCATAGTACCGAAAGTGCACACGCAAACACAGAGGCACTCACTAGTCTGTTTCTTCCCATATCCGATGTAACGTTTATGCGATAAGATCGGAGGAAGGGCCAGGTGCAGTGTCAGTGACACGGGACGAACACAGCTCAACCAGCCCTGGGTAGGTATTCGAACCCAGGATCCTTGGCTCCGCAGCCAGATACGCTAACCACTAAGCCTCGCGGCCGACGGCCAGTAATCAACCAGTTTGTCATAAATAACGAGCCTACAAATCTCATGGCAATCTTTATACGGAGTTCGTGACAGCTAGTCGATATTGAGGATCACCAGCCCAAACATGGTAACAGCTATACAAGACTGAAATTGAACAAAATAATGATTTAACCCATTTCTTTACTTTAATTTTTCCGTAGTCGTCTCTTACGATTACGGCGTCGGGAGGATGAAGAGTGACGGATTCTACTTCGTCGACATCACACAACATTATAGTAAATGTAATTTCTCGTATCATTATGTCATATTTCTGGTTGAGTTAAAAAATCAACGAGCCATATCCACTTAAACCGTGTTGTAAGCACTTAGCTGTCTGCACTTAATATGATACTCGTTATGTGCTGTATTACTTTTTATATATCAATTAGCTATCCCGGCAGACATTACTCTTCCTATCGGGTCCAGATTTTGTGATTTTCTTTATTTGAAACTAAGCCAACATATATTGTGAATATTTGTAGCTTTTACACTTTAGCCAATAAATTTAAAATTTATTGATAACTTGACAGCGGCACCTATCGAACACGTTTTTTCGTCTTCTGATCTTTATCATAGTCTTCTTGTGGTGGTTGTGTTGTGGTGTTGTTTTCACCACAAGAAGCCTTTGCCATAGTTGCCACGCTTGGCAAGCGGCTTGCCGATCGCGGTAGCAGACACCTTGCACCTGCTGCTTGTCCATGGTCTACTTAATTTTGGTCTAATCGTTTTCGAGATTATTATCCGGCCACCTGACGCGATTTTAAAGGTTTTTCCCTTGCCAAGGTGGCAAATTGGAGTGTCTACTGCTGGACACAATCATCCCTCATAGAGCTGGAGCCTCATAAAGCCTCATAGAACCTCATATTTGCTGTAATTGTCACACTTAGCAAGCAACTTGGCGAGTCTCAAGCCATGAGTTTATTACCCCTTTTTTTCGAGGTGAAATCTTACATGGATACCCTTAGGGTAACGAAAGGATTATACCGGACCCCTACCGGCTAAAACTCCATGGTGTTCTTCATAACCCCACCACAATGTAGTGACATTACATGCGACGGTTTACCACCATATCCATTGCCTTGACCTCAATTACGGGGTCGGAGAAGGGGTAAATAGGCCCTTCTTCGACGCCCGGTTCTCTGGAGTTTCGCTCTCTCCTCCTTGGACATAACCTCAATACGGATATCACCGACAATAAGGTGAGCTCCGTTCGGCAGCGCTTTCCGAGGCTTGTAAAATGATTTTTTTTAACAACCGCAACAAAAGAACTTTAATTTCTCCTGTGTCATGGAGTAAATATGTAAACCTCCTATGTAAACTGCACATACCTAAATTGCACATGGACAAACACCGAAACCAGAAGCAATTATTTGTAGCCATACAAATACATGTCCAGTGCGGTAATCGAACCAGCGACCGCACACAGCCAAACGCTTAGCCGCTGCGCCACCGAGACATTTTTTCGACTACGCTTTGTTTTGTACAAATACGCTTATGTTTTTGAAAATTACAAGTCCCCTGGGTTCATTTTCTAAAATATAAAACCATACAAGACCACTAGTGGTATATACTATTTTTTCTCCAAATGTCAACACCAGTGCATCATGATGAAGCTCTAAGTAAGGCCACATCATTAATATATGCGAAAACTTGATGTCCTGCGGTAGACCACAAAAACTTCAAGACCAAGAGACTCAGGCATATTACAGACTCTTACGAACGATCCCATAGATTCGTTGGTAATGAGCCGATTCCCGCATGGAACAAGTAATTGCATGGAATTTACATAATTGTTCCGGGTCTGGGTGTTTGTCCTTGTGTAATGTAAACACCACCCTCCTACCTATTACCGGCACCAATCGGCAGTGCAGCTACTGATGATTTCCGGTCTGAATGTTATAACTGACCCAGTAATTTAGTACATTTTACTTTACATGGGAATTTTTATTGTAACCTCATTCGATTGAAGTTGTTTGCAGGTGACTGTTAGTTAGTTTGTCACCTCAGTACAAATAACAAAAAACCACCTCTACGACACAGAAGAATTCAAACACCTCGTTTTCGTATTAAACAATATAATACTCGATTACTTTTCTGGTAACATATGTTGCTTCTTCATCTTCTATTCTTTGTCTTCTGCTTGAGACAGGTCTTTCCGTTAAAGTGCCTACAAAAGCAGGCAAACCGAGTATATTAAATTGCTCATACTCACCACGCTAGGCAGACGGATTTGTGAACGCAGTATCTGGTAATTCGGCTGAATTTCGGAATCGTTCGGAATATTCGGATGGGTTTTCCGCCTTCATTTGGTCGCCAGAGGCTCGTATATCAATCATATATTTTTGATTAGGATGTGGTTGGGACGATTGCGTTAAGTAACTAAACTTTCTTTACATCTGGTTAGTGGTATGTATTTACCTGATGAAGTACGAATTATGCGCAGTTTTAGTTGTGGTCTAAAATTGTTGTTGTTGATGGTATTCGACCGGTAGTTGGATGTCTGACATTTTTCAAATACTGCAACAAAAATAAATAACTTGACAACTGCTTTCATGATCATACAAGATGGGTTCTTAATTTTTCGCATCGCGCTCCACAAAATGTATACCACAAGTCCTTATGATCAGCCTCTAAAAAGTTCACTGTGAGACTAGACTTGCTACGATTTGCCATAATGGCCACATAAGATGTTATCACATTACCGACAGATAGCAGCTGATACACAGCTGCTATGGTCTGGGCATTTTTAACTTTAGCATAATTTAGTATAAGCCATGGCTTTTGGCATGGCAACCATGGTAGCTCAGGTACTACGAAATATAAAATAAACAATCCACCCTCCCACATTCGCGCAACTTGGCCATTTCCTGTTCCACGTATACAAAAAGCTATGAAATCAAGCCTTAGCCAAGCAGGAGGCCAAGGAGGGAATTTATATATTCTTAATTTTATATTCTAGTTAGCTATTTTCCAATCTGACATAAAACCTCAAGGTTTTTGTTGTTCAATTTATACTGGTCTGGGTGGGGACCACTCTTTTACGCATTTCTGTCGCCAAACAGCAAGTATTTCAGATTTTCAAGATTTTTTCCGGTCTCTTACGATAGATTATCACGCGGCTAAATTACTGGTACCGAGTTTATTTTATCCTAAAATAAACTAGAATCCCACATATTTCTAAAAGTGTCAATGGTTAAATAGAAGACCGATGTTATTCCAATTTTTTGCAAGCACGAATTGCTTCGTCTGAGATAAATTTCACTGTAGCCTAGTCACGCGCTGAAACTCCTGTAGATGGCGTTAGAAGGTTTTTTTTTTTTTATAAAATTCTATTTAGTTAACAAAAATATATCACTTACTTTAACTCCAAGGAGCAGGTCGGTATATTTTGTTGACGAATTAAAAACTATAAGATTATTTTACTGGCGCCATCTCTGGGGAGCATTTTTCATTAACAAGTAGTGAAACCTTCTTCCTTTAAGACTTTCAAATTTCAGGAAACATTTCTCTTATAAATATACTTTCTTGTATACTGCATGCTGCAAGAAGATGGCGCAATTTTTCATATTACTTATTCACGTAGCATTTATCCAAATATTTATATACATTATGCCATAAATTCACTGGAGGTACAATAAAATAATTCAAATATTACATCAAATGAAATAAAATTTCGTTAGTCTACAAGAATACAACAAATTTAAGATTACGTTCAAATATTCTTTAAGAGTTTCACTAGTGACTCCGATTATCAATTTAAAAATTCACAACTAACACCAAACATCACGACCACACAGCTTACACTATACTGTTGATTGTGACTTACCATCTCCAGCACTATATCTGAATCACTTTTCCCTGTTGGCGGGAACAGATGCACTTTATATTTTTACTCTCTCTCACTAATGTAACCTTGTGTTTTGCTGTCTCAGAATAGTCGATTAAAGTGAAACCATTACGCTGAGAACAAAAAAGGGTCCCCTTTGAGCAAATCGTAATATATCATCGCTTTGACGTTATGAGCTTAGGGACTTTGAACTAGCTAGTTTGCTTTTGTCCAAAAGAAGTCAATTTTATTAGAATAACGGTTGCAATAGTCGTAACTCGTAACGAATATGGGTAATAATAACAGTAACGAATTTTGTTTAAAAAGAAAAGAAAGTAGTTATTGGCAACACCCGAAATTTGGGATACAATCATGAAATGTTCCAAAAGTTTAAAATGTATATTACACGAAAAGAAAATAAATTTGCAATTTTTTATAAGACAAACATTCATGTAAAATGGTAGTGTAATTCTTAAATTGAAATAGTAAAAATATTTCTTTAAATCCTATTTTATGTGACCTGCTTATACCCAAGCAAAATTAGCTTTTATTCAACACCAGAGAAGGCAATAAAAATAAGCCACAAAAGCATCAACCTCTCACGGGGTAAACGCATTAATCAAAATACGACAATGGCCCCAGGATGCATCAGTTGTGCAGCTGACGATTTGAAGTTATAGTTTGGCAAAGTTTAATCAAAGCATGCCATAAGTTTCACAAAATACAACATTAAAGAAGTTTGTGATATTGATAGAGATTGTGATATATCCCAACGCCATATGTTTTCATTTCCATAAAAAGTTAACTCTCGTTATTTTCTTTAAAATTTTTTTAAAAACGATAAATATATTGTAGGAGACATATAGTGTAATTCCATGTGGACCACACAAACCCAGACCCGAAACAATTTTTTAAAGATCATACAAATATTAATCTTTTGGGGGAATCAAACCCGCGACCCGTAGCGCGACATTTAGCCACTGCGCCATGATGCCTTTACCACTTGCAAGGATTTAAAATACTTACATCTATTATTTAAATTCCGTTTGTTAGTAGTATGTAGGTAAATATACGTAGTAGATGGTAAGAACTGTACCTGAACCTTTTAAATGGCATAATTTTAATGAACTGATTTGCTATGAATACTATACTCAGCCTCCGCAACATAGAAGAAATTCCTACAGTGGAAGGTAACGTTTTTTAAACCAAAGATATACATATAAACAAAACTATCACAAGGTGCCCTTGGTATAAAAATAGAAAGTATTTGCAACACTTGAAGAAAGACCGACCAGGCTACTCATGGTTCAGTGTGCTACATGCTAACCTACAAGAATTTAGCTTAGCAACTGATTAATGAAATAATTTTCTTTAGTATATAATGTTTCTTCTTTTATGAAGTTTTAACTCATTTATCGATGTATCTTTGTATTTTAATATTAAGACAAAGAGGTAAAAAGAAACTAGTCTTTACTTCTAATATATATAACATATAATAAACGGCATTTGCTTATTCGCTATATTACTTCGCCTAAATCGTATACGAGGTCTCGATATTAGCAGATAATAAGACATAAGTAATTTATCTTTCTTGTAATTTGTTTTTTTTTTTCAATTACAAGGTCGAATAATAATAAACTGACTTAGCGGGCAGGTCTGCATCCAGACAGGTCCTGGGTTCGATCTATGTCGAAGTTTAAATTTATGCAACCCACAAGCAGGGTCTTATGGATGTTGTCTGACCTTCCAGTCAATGTTATTGCTTAAGTAACATTGGGTTCGGGAAAGTAGAGACTACTGCTCCTGATTTTACGACAATAGTTACGTCACGTCACATTAAATTATTCTGCGCAGACAACAGCTTCATAACTATTTTTTATTACTTTCAGTGTAAAAACTTTGACTCCATTTTATATTTCGTCTTGAAAGGCATTTTATAGACCGAGTTCGCATGAGCAAACACCTAGACCAAATTCAACATTTTTTTTAAATATGAATAATAAATATGAACCATTGAATATTTATAACTGTATTATTTCAGAATTACACTATTTAGTTATTATAATACGTTCAATAGACTGTGTCACCACTTAAAAATTTCCTTTCGAGGTTAGAAGGGAGGATAAAGAAAAAGGTTTTTCTTCAAATGCCAACATCATCTGAAAGTGGGTGCACTCTGCTGACAAACTAACGAGGATTTGGCCACCAAATGATGGCGAAAAGCTGTACCTAAATCCCACGAACTGGTTCTAGTGCTAGTGCGAGGATACCAACACTGTCCTCACCAATCTGCTTGCCCAGCAAGCTGATTGTGGGCAAACCTTTCAAGAAATACATGCCAGCTTTTGTTGTCGCTTTCTTGCAGAAACCTTTATTCAGCAGTGGCCTTAAATGAGGCGATGAAGAGGACATCAGACATAAATAACAGACAAACACCCATACCTAATCAATAATATCATATGAAAACCATACTAAATCAACGCTTTTTGAATCGAGTTTATAAGTTGTTTAACATTTTAAAGTTGTACTGCAGATTCAAACCATCTTAGCGTATGTAATTATAAGTCATATCCAGCCCCATTTTAGAACACTTGAATTCATAGTTTTCTACATTCTTGATTTACTTACAAATAATTAATGCCTAATAAATACGAGTAGAAGTCAGAGATGAATGCAGTGCGAGTGAGTGTCATAATAGTCGTCTGAGGGGAAAAGCCTTCAAGGGAAACTTTAGGGCAATGACAGCGATCATATCCGGTGATGAGGGTCACCACTAATCAAGTTCTATCTCTCGAGGAAGCGATAGACAAATCGGTTACGAAAACCCGTTGGGCTTTGCTAAGTCGTACTGGGGCTAGAAATCGGTAATCTCTGACTGCCATGCGTAACATGCGTGAGTGCGAGTGCGTAGGTATATGTAACTATCTGGACAGGATATACTTATTACAGCGGCGTAAGTTTACTCTAAAACACAGACAAACATCTGTGTCCACCTGTTATGAAACTTACAAACAAGTAGGGTGGAAACGCTAAGCAATGGGAATTTCAATACGGATTGAGAAGTTTCGATTATTCAGAAAAGATACAGATTAGAAAACAAATTATTTGTTAGTTTATGGTTCGAATCCAAAACTAATGGTTTAATAGGCAAGACATGTACGCCTAAAATCTTGCCGAAGAAAAAATCATAGAACACAGATAATCCTGTTAGAATCCACTTAATCGTTTTGGAGAAGATTAACTAAACTTAGTTGCCAGGTTGCAACCCTTTTTTTTATTTACATGGCAAAATGCCTAACGCATACCCACCCAACGCAACCACACGCATATCGGGGGCAAGGACGGGTTATGTCGGGCTTGCATCGACTAAAACCCCATGGTGTTCCACCTTCGCCGCATGTCGGCAGGGTTCGCTTTCATACAATTCCGCGACCCCACCAGCCCATGTTTGCCTTAAAATGAATTCAATTAATAACATACAAACAATTTAGATGTTATAGTTTTAATAGAAGATTTAATTTTATCTTAACGAGTTTTGTATCAGCGTGTAGGTAAGGGACCTACATTACCTTCTACTCGTCTACGTAACCAGTTGTGGTTTCGTCATATCGCTACCTAGTTTTAAAAATAACGATCAACCTAAATACTGAGACAAAGAACATTTTGAAATCAAAAACATAATATATTCTGCAATATTTTTATACAAAAATATTTGGAATCGCAGCCTATGACCAAAACACAAATTTTACTAATAATAACAATTTCATTTTATCTTCGAAAAACTAAGATCAGGAATAGATAATATGACAAATTTAATATCCTTGACATTCATTACTGTAATAAAAAGATTACCATTGCAAACAGTAAAAAATTTCTTCGTTTTATTTGAATTTTTGTGTAAACAATTAAGTAATTTTTCATTTTGGTGCTGTTGTACTCGTGTCAGTGTCATAATTGTGCAGACAAGTTGAGCCATAGCTCGTTCTTAATTAAATGTAACATATTGTCATCAACATGCGTCTATGTCTACAAAAGACTCCTGTTCGTTAATAAGAACATAAATTATTTCTTATTAAAATAAAAATATATTTTGTATTTAAGACAATACTCAATTATATTAAAGAAACAGAAAGTGATGGACTTTTAAAAAAGACTGAAAAAAATTGAAGGAGAAAGCTCACTATAATTTAAGTAAATGTTTAAGCGACATGTTTAAAAATATTGTTTTACGCTATAAATGCAAAAGTTTGCGAACATTATTGACTTTATCATAAAACATACGAAATGTTACATAGGGGTTGACAGAGACTTATTTCCATTTTGCACAATCTTGACAAACCGATTTTGATTCATTGATTTCTCAGCAGTTTTCTTCGTGCAATCATGTGATTAGACTACGCTAAACCGTTTCTTTACTAAGACCATCGACAAATTGTTTATGGTATTTTATCGAGGTCGATCTTTACCAACTTTTCCACTATTAGTTTGAAAAAATTAATATTTATAAATTTCAAATATTTGTTATGTTCAAAATTACAAAATAAGCAAATGATAGCTAAACGCAAATAATATTGCATTCGAGTAACTCTTTACCTATCAGTAACCGAGACCTAAATATCTCGTATTCTTTAAGGAGCTGTGACAGGCCTTTTAGCTATTGAGATATATTTTAAACTATTATCTTGTGTTCGTTTACTATCGGAGACCCGGTATGTCCGTCTTATCGTTCGCACACAAACAAATAGGCTCTGGCAGAACTCAGCACACTAACGTACAAAGTCATTACCAAATTAACGACATTCAGGTGAAGAAAAAGCATTTAGTAAACAAATCTTTAACGGTACGGTCGCCTTAGTGCATAGTGTATGTGTATCAATGATATTGTTACGGATATTCAAAAGAAACAGTGAATCACAAATAATAATACTTTACTCATAAAGTTTTATAAAATGTCGTCATCAACTCCGTCACCGCCAAGCTTACAATCAGATCAAGAGTCAAGAGACTCGAGTTCATCTGAATTCTTCCCCACACAACAGTATAATTCAAATAGAACTGTAAATGAAACTCAGAAAAATGTCGACAAAGTAAGCACCCTTACATCTCACGGTGTCGAAGATATCTTATCCGATGGAGTCGCCACTCATGAAAACTTATTTCCAGATTACAAGTCAGAAACATTAAATGCTATATCAAATTCCTTCTCACAAGATTACAACTCAAGGGACTCTACGGGTTTTAGTATTCATGACATTCTTGGGTTGCATCAGACGTATAGTGCAAATAGCGAACAAGACGACTTGACGTCGAAATATGGCTATCAAATACCAAAATATGAAACAATAAGTAACAGTTCCCACAACAACTACGGTTCCGGAAATGAAGAAATGGCTTCCGATGAATGTATGAATAAAAGTGAAAATATCTTTGCAACTCCTCATACTCTCATTGACAGTTCAGTTTCTTACAATAGAAACTATTTACCTAACGAACTTGTACGATGTCATCATAGAAGCGGTTTAGACAACGATGTTGTAAAAGATACTGCAAGGGACATAAATGACTTACGTGAATCCAGTTTTCCCAACCAGGTAAATACATAACAGAGCAAAATATACCTTAACTTCATCGTTATACCGATTCAAGTAGTACAGCCAACTTATCTCAAAAACTTTACTCAAAAGTGTGATTTACCACAAAATAACCGGATTTTTAATGGCTATTTAATTTGGGCACAAATAGGTGCAATTAAAGAGCATGCTACATTTGACTTATTGTGTTATTAAATACTAAAGTAGTCGGACGCATTTCTTTTTAAAATATTTCATAAAATAACTTCGTGTTTCAGAACTCTTCTTGGAGCAAAACTTCTCTGGCGTTAAATAATCCCATCGTCAGTGCTGCTTCTTCTTTATCAAACGGTATGAATATAAAACAACAATTAATTATTGTAGCTATAACTATTTTAGAATAAAGCATGTAATTTTTTTTTTTTTTTCAGATATGTCTTCAGATACAACTTCTTACCAAAAAGGATTTACGAAACGAGCCCGTACAGCATACACGAGCTCGCAGTTAGTGGAATTAGAAAACGAGTTTCATCAAAACCGTTACCTCTGTCGACCCAGACGTATCGAACTTGCCAACTATCTTCAGCTTTCAGAAAGGCAAATAAAAATTTGGTTTCAAAATCGAAGAATGAAATATAAAAAAGACAACAAGCATAACAAACCATCCTCATCGGTGGATGACAGCAGTCCCTCCAGTTCCAAGGAAATGTCACCTAGTCAAGATCATAAGATGAGCCATGGCAGAAGCTGCGGAGGTCACGATCGCCATAGAAGATTACTTACTGACAGTCATTCAAGTCACCATAAAATGTACGTTGGCACAAATGACGTTTTATCAAGAGCTTCAGATTACTCTTCAATCAACTCCTTAAAAACGGTGATCAAAGGACCACAAACCACGATGGAGTTGCCATCATACACCCCAAATTTATCGTATTCATCGTATTATAACGCAGGGACAAGCAGGGCTGCTTACTCATCTATGTCCGAGGTTTATCGTTACGCTAACGATGATTCACTGCAACTGAATTCTAATGCACTATCGTCGTTGCCGACAGATAGCTATGTGCCAAACGGAGTTTACTTGAAGCTAAACGACGATATGGCTCGGTCCTCAACTGGCTCGCCGTATTACAACTCACTGTCAAGCGGAGTTGTAATGCATCCACCGACATCAGATACGTACACCTTTAATTCACCCATACCGACGACAGTAACACCAACCTATGAAGACAATAACCTGCAAACGAGATCTGCAAATATTTCATTTACCCAGGACCCGTACTTCCCTTACTTAACAACATCTGATGCCAGTAGTCAACAAACAAACACTACTGTTAATAGCAAATTTTCGTCTTATATTTCTTTGTAAAATTGTTTCTTTTTCTCAACGACAATTAAAAATAATTGTGATGTAAGTAAAATAATGAGTTATTAACAATAATTAAGTAAGACATTTTCTTTGAATAATTTAATTTTTCAATTAATTTAACTACTTATAAAATTAATTAAAATGGTTAAAATTGTATTTTATACTTTGTAAATTATAAAGGAAACGTTAATTTGAATAAAAACACATCGTACTTTATGTTTTATTATATTAAAAAAAATATAACAGTTATCTATAGAACGACATATTTTATATAATTTTTTAAATCTTTTATACAGATAAATATTAAAGAATCAAGTATCTATATAAAATATCTGATAAACGCCATCTAGTATAAATAAGAGAATTTATTTATATAATATTACATTTTTAATTTTATAATATTTAATTTTCTTAAAAAGGTTACATTGTTATTAATGCTTGTACATCAAATAAATGTCTTAGGGCGTCTTCAGGTTCGTAAGGTTCCCAATGAGGTATATTTGTTATTTCCTCCGAAGCATCTTGTATGCTTACTGGTGAAATAGGCTCATAGTAAGTAGTATTATTAAAGGTTTCTGCCTTTAGTTCTACGTCAAGCTCATTTAAATCAACGCCAGTCAGGAGAGAGTCAATAACAGTAAATAATTCGCGCAGTGCTCTGTCATCCAACGTAACGTATCCAAATTCATCTACTTCTTTAATTTTTGATTCAACATAATCCAGCGATATTTTTAACTCATTTTCTTCTATAGAAGAATCTGAGTTATAATTAACTAGCGGTTCCATGTCTTTCTTGCCAGATAATCGACGACGGTTTTGAAACCATACTTTTATCACTCGATCGCTTACGTTTAACATCTGCATTAACACTTGCCTCTCTTCTCTGCTCACATATGGTTTCTTTTTAAAAATCTTTTCCAATGTTAAAATTTGTTCTGTATTAAATATAGTTCTTCGTTTTCGCCTCGTTATGAGCTTTTGTGTGCGTTCATCTGAAATAAAAAAGTTTTTATATTTTATTTCAGATTTGAAAACAAAATTACACAGAATACCAATTAAAATTTTACATACATGTTAAAGACCCACGAGTTTTTTCTTGGTGACTTTGAAATTTCATGCGACACTGATCCTCAGTCTTCGTCACTAAATGTTGTGCCTGTAGACAATTACTACATAAGATTTTGGATCAACAACCAACCAAGAAAAAAAAACTTTAATTACTAATCTCACCTCATTTAAATGTGCAATATCGTACAGATATTTACTATCCATAGGCGTACCATTAGCCCTTATATGCGACGACATCGTGGGAAATTCGTCGCATTTTGAAAATGAAGCGCTAATCCCATCCGGCTAGAAATAAAAAAAAAATATCTATGAATATAATTAATATACATAGTAATTATATACCAAAAAAAATATTATTTTTACTACGTCTTACCTCATTGTAAAAATATTGTGCACTATAACATTCTCCTTGTAGTTCGAAGTCACTGCATGGTAAATAATCTTCATACGAACAATGTTCTTCCTTGAAAATAAATATAATTAATATTTATACAGTCACTAGCATATCAAAAAAAATAAATAGAAAAACTAACATTACAACATACCATTGAAGCGTTTGAGCGGCTCTTTATTTTGGATGCGTGACTTGTATTATTTTGAGTATAAATATTATTTAATATCGACATTACTGAAACACTTTGTTGGCACAACGGCAACGTATCACTAAAATGCACTGGGTATTAATGATGGATATCAATATGCATTTAACCCTTATATAGATACCTGCTTAAATTTGTAGCTCATTAGCGAAAAACGTCCCTCTCCGAAAGCCTGTTGTTTTTTTATTTAATCCTTTGTACTCTATACCCTAATTAACGATAACGGATTAAACTAAATACCTTGTTTACTATGTAATTAAATAAGATGCAAAAATTAGTAGTCTCGTTGTTTTCGACAAATTATGAAAAAATCTTTTCAAATATAAAATGTACGAGTAGCAGCCACTAAATAGCTCACTGCTGAGTAAAGTCTTCGATATTTGGGCGGGTTTCTTGCAGCGGAGCTTTTGAAAAAAGCTTTAGAAGGTTCGCCATGATACACCACTGTGGATTGACGGAGTATATATATTCGAGTTATTTCAAATATGCCAGACCTAATATATCTACACTGGTAGCATAATCCAGCTTCTTGTCAATTATTCGAAATCACAAAATCTAAAAAGCTCGCGTTTCGGTACATTTTTACTACTAGAGACTAGAGACTGTTATTATAAGGTAACTTTACGTTACTGCTTACTTTGTTTTATTTTAAATGAGAAGAGTCTTGGTAGGCACCACACTTTTTCCTATTTTTTTCGCCAATGCAACAGTGTAACAACAGTTATGTTCAGGGTTGAAAGATAAAGAAAGTCATTATTATGACGAGGTACGGCATACCATCTTAGTCATCAGTAGTGACTACACATCTGTAACTTTGTATGATTGTTGTTCATTGCAGGTGTTCATGGGCTGCTGTAGCTTTTTACCATCAGGTGGACTGGACAGAACAGGTGGTTAATTTTTTTTTAATATGATTATCCGATATGGCCGTATAAGTTCTGTTACACATTAAAATGCATATCAATATTCTCGATTGATAATTTTTATATTTACTTATATGGTTTTATCGAAATCAGGCTTCGACAGCGTTCACACACTTTCGCCTGGCCCTAAAAGCACGGGGTCGCCCCGATACTTTTTATTCTTCGATACAAACCGTATGTTTGTGATGATGATGCCTACCTTTTGAAAAGTCTTAAAAATTACTGTCCCAGTGATTGCTTTACATAAAGTCAAAGCAATCAATGCAAAGCTATTCTTTTATCGCCCCACTTCGAGGCCTAATTTAGCATCACAATGAAAAATAATTTGTGAAATGACGCCAACCTTTTCAAAGGTTCTTACATAATAAACGCATTCAAAATATTAATTCAGAAATAAAAATTATACTAGTAACATTGTTTACGGCCGGACTAGAAATAAGCAGTATTTTTTTAAATAGAAATAGTGGGTAGAGACGAATGCGTTAAACTTAGCATAGACTTCATATTGTAATGATACGATTATTTATACAGTACCTGCCTAACAGTTACCGTTCTTACTTCGTCATTACAGTGCAAGATATTGTAAAAATTAATTATAATTGCCCATTATGTTTCAAAACGTATTAATGACTGCTTTAACACCTTTAAGTAATGTAAATGAGGTAAGGATATCATTTACATGTAGTATTTTAGTAATTTCACTTAATTGTTAATAATTACTTAACATTTTAAATGATTATTAGTTACATTGATATTTGTCATCTAGATAATTTAATTTTTCGTAAGGTTTAGGTAATGTAATTCTTATTGTTTTAATTATATTACATTGGTCTTTAATAGCCTTAATTTTACTAATGTACCACACATTCTACTCGCTGACAAACTAGGATCTAGTTTAACCATGTGTCTATCGAAGTTGCTGGATTCTTATCTGACCATCGCTGTCGTAGAAGTCGGAAATTATACTAAATATCTCTGCATAATTTAGATTGTAGTATTAATGTTACTTACAATTTTTCTTAAGGTTTAAAAGTGGCGGGTCTTTTGCCAGAAAAGTGGCAATTATTAGGAAAAAAGTTTCTCTATTGGCAACTGCGTTTCCGCAAACGCAATGTAGTATTTTATTCCTTACAGTGTCATAAAATACATAATAATAGAGTTTCTTTGATTTAACTTCTTATATATTAATATTGTTTCATTATACAATAATAATGCATTATTACAGATTAATTGCTGGCAGAATAGGCCCTTCACAGAAGTTTGGCCTTCGCAACAACATAAAATTAATGGTTAATATTATGCTTCTTATTATGTTAACTTATCAACATATTGTGCACAATGACATAACACACACACACACACATACATACGCGCGGCGCGGGACTAATAGAAGGGTCAACAGTGCCTTTAGCAAATCTGTCTGAACCTGAATAGATCTTAGATCTGCGCTCATACGATGATAGATGATCTCCGGTCTGACTTCAATCAGGGCGTTATTTTTGTATTATTTACGATAAATAGACTAGTATGCAGGTTATATTATCCTTTCTGACATTATGCATATATCACTTATGATAAGAATGAAGAAAGGAATATTAAATATATGTATGAATTAATGAGCTCTCTCGACCATTGGGTCTCCAATACAGTAGTGATCACAGGTTTAGATTTTAGTCGTTTCAATACTCTTGTTACTAGACTTTATTTTAGAGCAACACTGTGTGTGTGTGTTCTAGCCAATGATAATAATCGTACATAAGTTTGAAAAGTTATTAGTACGAAAACTTGTCTCCTAATTTGAAGGAAAATGTAATAATCCCTCTGTCTGTTGTGACGGAATAATCGCAATATATTTTATGTGCAAATTTTTATCCTACCTACTTTTTTCCATTTCCTTTATTGTCCTATTTGTCGTGATCGTGACCTCTCCCTTAAGAAGGCTTTACCTCCATTGTAAACCAGGTAAGCGGGTTGGCGATCGTAGTAACAGATTTGGCAATGTACTTGCGTCTAAGGTCTGCTCGTCACCAGTCTGGACAAGTTAAGGTCCGGCATGTTTAAGTTTCTTATTCCATACCTGTCATGAGAAGTCATTAGGTTTTTCTGTCATTTTCTTTAGTAAACTATTGCGACACCCACTAGATGAGATGAGGGCAGGTTTCTCTAAACCGCCACTATACAGCTTTTTTTAATACTTTAGATGAAAACAGTGTAAAAATTAAAACCTCATCTTAGTAGAAAAAAGAACCATTTTTTCAGTACTAAAGTTATAACCTGCTTTTTAAAATTTGTAGATAACAACATTACAAGGACGATAAAAAAGAAGAATAAAAGAACTCGTACATTATATACGACGGAGCATTTGAGAGTATTGGAGAGAGCATTCTCCCGCTCGAAATACATCGATAGTGATCGCCGCCGGGAGTTGTCAGAAGTACTTGGACTAGGCGAGAAGTGCATAAAAATTTGGTTTCAGAATAGAAGAATGAAAGAGAAGAAAGAGTCTTCTGAATCAAGTTGCGACTCATCAAATGAGAGCCAGATTGATTCTTTACCCTCCTCGCCTCCTGCTCATAGTGTAGGATCCAGAATTCAAAATGAGTATTCCAGTAATTTAAAAACAGATGATACTATAATATACCCTTATTGCATAGATGAACCTAATAAGCAAAAAAAAATAGCACAAAACCAATTTCCGAATTATCCAGTACAAATTAATCACCAACATTTCGATTATTCGCTGCCCGTATATTCATCTTTTTATAATGATATTAATGTTTATCCTACGCAGTATTATCCATACACCCATAATGAATATACATTTGAAGCTAATAACCAATGTTATGGATATAATAGTGACACACAAACTTGGTCTGAAGGTACTTTTAATTTAAACCATTAATATAATATAATTAATTTGGTTTGAAGATGTATAGTTTTCGTATTTGACTTTGTTACTTGGAATAGTTTTGTATTTATTAGTAGAAGTAGGTACCATAATGTTAAATCGTATAATTTTTTATGTGCAATGTCAATTGTTTATTTTATTAAGAAATATTTTTACATTGTTATTAATATTAATATATTTTAATACTTTATATAATTTTATAGTTTCCTTTATGATAAGTACAAAAAATGTACTGAATAATGTAAATGTTTTTATATCAAGAAATTCATTTTGGATAGAAATGTAAATTTTTCTTAGTTTATAAGATACCTAATAAGATATGACAATTTTAGCACTGTCACATTTCTAATTTCTTTCTATAAGCGCTTGCTGGCTATTTCTAATTTTAATTTGCTAAAATATTTTGTTTTTAATTTCATAACTATATTTACAGTCATTGTTATACTATAAACCTTCATTAGTTTAAAAGTTTGTATTTCGAATAATGTAATAGTAAAATGTAAGTAGTAATGTTGTAATACTCATATTATTTTGTAGTAAATAGAAAATATAAAATCATTTATTTTTTGTTTTATTTACATAATGTCCACAGAAATAATCAAGAAATAACAATAAACAACTTCTAAATTATAAAACAACGTACAGTTAACAAACATTTAGTTTTTAAGTGGTGGTGAAATATGAGCAGATGAGGTATTAATTGGTATAGCTATGAGATATTGCGCTTGAGGCATATGGTTCTGTTGCGGAAAAGCGACAGGATTCGGTAGATGGTTCATATGACAATTACAAAAACATTTATTCATCTGCATGTTAATATTTTGCGGAAACGAATATGGTACTGCTGGCGTTCTTGTAGTAAAATCGTTCAAAGGAATAGCAGCTGTGATGTCTGATGGATCTATAGGTTTCCATAAAAAATTTCCTTCGGTAAAACAAGAGTATCGATAACAGTTTTGTGGGTACACCGGAACGTACCCTGAAGGAACTTGTGCAAATTTAGATTGCTGATGTGTAACAGTAGGCTTTGCATTTAGTGTTGAAGTTCGTGTTTCTCGAGGGACCATTTTAGGGTTTCCGGTTAATTTTGAACTTTCTGCTTCACTATGCCTTGCTCGTTGAACAATATTATTTTTCTGTGCATTTTTAGCATTCTTACTGTTTATATTATTTTGACATCGCTTTATTAATTCTATTGAGAGTTCAGCAGAGTTACAGTCGTTACTGCTGCTTGTAACTGTATTGTTTTGAAAATATGGTGACCTTACTGCATCATCTGTACTATTCTTTCCTTTTTCAATTCTCTGTGTTGTCGAAATATTTGAAACTGCTTTATCATTTTCCTTCAGTAGTTTATGAATTCTTAATTTGTATAAACTTGTAATTGGCTTTGTTTGTAGCACTATGGAATTTGAGCATAAATTATTATTTGATTGCTGAGCATTCACATCATTTAATTGGTCGTTAAATAAATTTGTCCCATTAAGACACATTTGGTCGTAATTATGAAATTCTTTGTGTACAACATCTTTCTTTTCTTTCATTCGGCGATTTTGGAACCATATTTTGATAGCTCTCTCTTGTATTTTCAATTTCATCGCAATTTCTTTACGATTCTGAATGCCAATATAAGGGAATTTTTTAAATTCTGATTCTAAATAATTTATTTGTTCCGTTGTAAAAGCGCTTCTGTATCTCTTTAGTTTTTTGGAGTTTTTGAGAAGAGAACTTCTTGCCTGAAAAAAGATAATATGCAAAGAATGAGATTTTAATATTTGTATGCTTTATTTGGTATATTTGGAAAATGTAATTAGACATGTTCCATATAAGATTTAAAGACAAACAAAAATAATTATACGTGCAAGAAATACTGATATGCCGATTACATAACTAATAAAATATAAGTAAGTCTTGATTTTATTTTAAAAAAGTAAAATACCGCGTACTTAAAGGTATCAATGTAATAAGAAATATAAAGTTATAACTCACGGTTTTTTGATAGTCCATTTTCAATTTTTTTTTCTATTATACTTCGGATATCAAGTTTATTTTATCGATCCTTTTTGACTTCATATAAATTAAAATGACAGATTTGCTATTGTGCTTATAGAAATAAACGTGACCTTTTACTTTAAGAATGCATGACACAACTAAGAAACGAAAAATAATTAAGTCTTATTTATAGAAGTCATTTTAAGAGCATTAAATAATAACGTTTAAAATGGTACAAACTCAGCTCTGTAATTAACTAATCATTGTGAAAAGAATTATAACATGCCACTGTCATTAAACGCTATCGACTCTTAATTAAATATTGATTCGTTTATTGATCTCATAACAGAATCTTAGTATAAGTATTGTATTTAATTAAATAGTGTATCTGAGCATAAATTTAGGCTATTAAAGCAAATTAAAAGTTAAAGCTTGGTTGGTACATAACGGCACTTGCTATGAAAGATCCTATCACTTTGTTTCGTACGGGATAAGTATGCACAATTATCTCATACGCAAATTTACCTACGACTCCATACATCTATTTGTAACATATTCAATTATGACAATAACAAATGTAATCGAAAAATTAAAAAAAATAAAACTTGAACTGTAAGCTCTATTTTGTTAATGTTATTATTTCTAAACGTATACGTAACGTAACACCATAGAAATAATATTGTTATGACAGGTGACAGGGTTATTCTTACGTGAAGAGCAAGCACGATAGTTAATCTATATAATTAAAAATGTAATGCTGTTCGTAAGTAAGTGCATCACTCGAGAACGGCTGGACGGATTTGGATTTTTTTTAAATGTTAGGAAAATAGTCTTAATTTGGTTATTGTGGAAAGAAACATTTTAAAGGTTTCCCGAAAAATTGACAAATGTGGGAAATACGTAAAGTTCTCTTTTATATGGGATTTTTGTATGAACTAAACTATGACCCTAACTCAAGATTCAAACTAACTAATGGATATGCGTAATTCTTCTTATGTTTTGTTCGTTATGGTCCTGGAAACGTTTTCAGGGAAAAAAACGGAACAATTACAAAGGAAAGTCGAAAGATTCAAATAATCTGCAAAAATCCTAATTCTTGTACGATATGCATCATACGTACGTACGATGCGTACGATATGATCATAACTGACGATAAGAACGACATATTTGATTGTTATGACAGGACAACGTCCGTCAGGTTAGCCAGTATGATATAAAAATACTACCATTATAATTGTTTTTTTTATTTGAGACCTTGCGTCTTTCTATACAATTTAATAGGGTGCACGCACTTGTGTACTACTCGTAACTTTACTGTACGCAATGTCATGTCTGAGGCTTGAAAATTAGCAGTAATATTTTGTAGTATGTTTATTATGAATCCTCCTGATATTTATACTTTATTTTAATTGTAATATATCATAATCATAAAAAAAGTTGCTTTTACTTTAGGATTTTCTTCTGTGTCGTGGAGATGTTTTACTGTAAGTTAAACTGTAGGTCAAACAAATACCGAATACATGTATTAATTGTACCCGCAACCTGCAGCATCTAAGCTTTACGTTTACACGTATGTATGTAATTGTGTCCTATGTAAATGTGATAGTTTGTATTTTTATCACTCAATCACGACTAAAGCATTTTATTTCGATTAAGAATTTTCTTCCGGACAAAATATAATATTTATCATTTATTAAGCTTAATTTTTTTTATTTTAAATAAAACTGGATAACGTTTTAATTACAACGGCAAAATAGCACGCGTACGTCCATCGATACTTTGATACGCTTTAAATTTTAAAATATTTGCCTTTTTAAGAAAATTTAACGACGATTTTTTAAGTATTAATTAAAGAAATCTTACTTTTTAGAACAATTTTGTAGTTTTAATTAAATTAATTCCATTTGATGACGATGCTGTAATAGCACGATTTGTTATAGTAATATACTGTTATCATACTACATGTCATACATTTATTAAGCTACAAAAAGTTAACCACATTGAAAATGACAGAAAAATCTCGTGACATACGTGGTCTGTGTAGTATATAAGGTAGTATATAAAGTAGTATTTAAACATTAGACGCAGATCTCTGTCACTATTTTCTACATAGTTGGCACAGTGACGAATTTTAGGAAACAGGATGAGATAATGATTACTCTAATTTCATCACCAAATGATATTAATCACTAATTTAGCTAAAAAATATACTATCTACTTAAAAAATATATATACCACTATATGTTATAATAATATGAAAATTAACTAAAAGTATTAAAAGCAAAAAAATAAGTTTATTTTAAGTCATCATTTATTCGACCAACATCAGATATGATTAAATAAATAAAAAATTACAAAATATCAAAAACAAAAGACCAGTAACATGTATGCCTAATTACAAAATATGTTAAACGTCTTCATCGAGGTCGATACTGCGGATCCAGGAGAGATCCCAACTTTGGTCATTGATCGCACTTTTAACTGAATCAATAGCAGAAATATCAGAATACATCGGCGAATCCTGTAACGAATTCGGCACACTACTATTACACGTTGGCTCAAAATTATCAACTTTTAATGGTGTTTGCGGCACTGGTTCGAATGTCTGCAGTTGCAAATTATTATCTAGAATGAACGTCGGGTAAATATTCTGCACTGTGCTTCGCATTTCCTGTGGCGTGCCCGTCGGAGTCATCATCATAGGAGTCGATGCTGCTGGATATTGCCCCACATAGTAATTATCTTGGTTAAAAACAGAGGTAGGTAATTGCACCTGATATTGATGTTGAGTATGAATATGAGGCATAGTTTTAGTGATGAATTCCGGGGATGAGTCTGTTGTGCTTGGCTCTTCCGTTTCATCGTAGCTTTCTGCTCTATCTTTCTTCTCCTTCATTCGTCGGTTTTGGAACCATATCTTAATAGTACGTTCGTTCAGCTTTAGTGTATCTGCGAGTTCTATGCGACGGTTGCGATCAAGATATCTAGTGCGTGCATATTCTTGTTCAAGCACCATCATCTGTTGGCTCGTAAAAGCTGTTCTAACACGTTTATGTTTCTTAACACCTCCATTAGTAGGTTTTGTTGGATTCCAAGAAGGTTGTGTGTATCTTTCCATTCGTTCTTGGGGTATCCAAGCAGTGTTGTTAGTATGTACAACACTGGATCCATTTCTGAGGTTAGAAAACATTGCATTTGAAGCATTAATCAAGCCTGTAACTGGAGTACCACTATTGTGGCCACAAAAACTATTCGGAACAGTCGAAATATCTCTTTCACACGCTGGGAGTAAATACGTTGGAGCATTGAAGATCTGTCTATTGTAATTAGATGTGATGCTACTAACGTTCATCTTTGAATTCATGTAACTTCCATTACAATCAGTAAAGTTGGATATGGGAACGATTTTGTACGGAGGTGCCTCGCTCCGAGGATTACTCTGTAAATAATCAGAAAAATGTCTTAGATACGTCATAATTACTCTATAGGATATAAATAAGTCAGTAACCTACGGTTATGATGCACAAATTTTATAAAATAATACTCAATTATTACTATTGATTACTCTACTCGATATATTCATAATATGTCACACTTGTCATGCAGTTTTAATAATAAATTATTTTTATTTAGAAGTGATAGTAATCAGGGACAACTTCTGAACACAAACAACCAATTCAATTACAACAATATTATGCAATTATCATGGAATTTAAGTCAATAATTGTGAAAAAATTACCGTTGAAGAGAGGACTGCATCATTGTTTCGGGCTTCCTGTGTCCACTGGTTAGCACTGCTGTCTATGGTGGGTGAACCGTACAGCCTCGATGCCAGAGGCGAGGACTGACTCGAAACTGTTGTTGATACAGACATCGTAAAATATAGAAATAAAAATATTAATATTTTTAGCACTTATGAAACGTTCACAACGAAAGTTGAAGTGTATATAATTATTTTGTTAATTGGGGTGTGATTTTTATACTCCCTCTTCTTCTATGCACAACTAATTAGCGAACCGGATAAAAGGACAGTACGGTGACTAAATATCTTAATTAGGTTGTTTATGAATATTCGATGGAATTGGAATAACTATTATTTAGATCAATGTTTTGTTTTTAACGTACAGTAAAATGGTAAACTATAAATTTTTCACGCAAATTACAATATGTTTTAAGCAGGAGTTAATAACGCAGGCCAAAAAACTTTTGACATCAAGAATTGGACAGGGTTAACATTCCCAACATCGATGGTTTTCATTTTATTATTTAAAATTAAAGTATTTATTAAAATTTCTCACCCTAATTTATTTCATGTTAATTTCGTAGACCTGTGTGGCACACATTATAGTTAAATAGTTTTAGTACTTTTAGAATAAATTAATATCAACCTCTCTTCTAATCGATGTTTTAGTCGAACTAACAGCGAACAGTTCGGAACTTTGAGTTTATATTGCATTTAATCACTAATCTAATTAACATTTAAACAACATAAACTGATGATACTACAGCTTGTGACATTCGGTGGCTTATTAGATCTTATTTAAATAAAATGATGTGAAACATATATTGTAAAGTGTAAAAAATACTTATAAATCAATTGTTAAGAACAATCATTTATTTCTGAATTGTAATGTGATGGAAATTCATGATGTCAGCCTAGTTGACAAGAGTGAATACTTGTATACAGAGGATACCTACGGAGTTTCTTCTGCCAGTTTCTTCGTCAGAGGAACCTCGTTACGAAACGGTGGTAGACTGTAAGATTTGACAAACAAAATTATCTTTCTTACGTCGAAGAACAAACAATTTTCATTCATTTTATTCATATATTATTTATGAATTGCAATATTTCATTAAATATCTACATATTCTCAGTTATTATTTTCTGCTGTAAGTAATTTGTACTTAACAAAACTGACTTAAATACATAACAAAGCTGCGTTGTGCTGCGTTTAATGCCTCTACCTGTTGGTGTTGGGTCCGCATCTTAACTTAATCTGTATAATTTAACAAATTAAAACATTGCAGTTAAGGATTTTTTATGTAGTGGTTATTTATTATTTTTTATCCCAGTATCGTCATTTACACGAAAATTAGGGCGACAAGGTCGACACGCAAAACTCCAATACACTTTTATAATGGGAAGTGACCTGTGGCCTGTGCAGTGGATGCATTATATTACAGGGCTCAAGCCTCTTGATAGTATTATGTATATTAACAAAGTTACACACAAAGAAAGCTTGTTACATTTTTCTTAGCTTTCCTATATATTTTATTGATTTTGCGCCATCTAGTGTCGGTAAGCCTTATTAACTAAGAGGCTTTGACCCTTAAACGTTACACAAGAAACTTCCTCGCTTTGTATTGCCTCCCCATCGTACTTTGAGTGAAATAATATAAATTTTATTGTTTCTTTAACAATTTACAAATACTTTTATTAACTTCTACACTCAAGTAAAAAAATATCCTTAAAAATCATGTGTTTCAGAATCTTTAATAAGTGGTACGGATGTTTTTTATCTTATCGTTATGGATACGTTCATTTCAGGAGTTCAGTAGTTCCTAAACCTTTTCATTCACATTGTAGTTATCAAATTAAAAGTTAGATGGCGCAACCAATTGTGTATAAATCATCTGTAATTCATGAAGTATGATATGTATTCAGTAAAGGTAACCTTTTTTTAAACCTAATAAATCTGTAATATAATAAAGATGTGAATTGTGTAAAGTAAAAACATAGAAGCATATTTTTACTTTTCAAAATGCTAAATCACTTGCACCCTGCTAGCAAAGAAACGAGACTACTGCGATTCAATGATGGTGGAAACTCCATCCGAATATACCGAACACAAATACCACAGACTAGTGATGGGGAGCAACATCGCTAGTGCAATGGTAGCAGCATTGCGTCCACCAACACGCCTGCCAGAGTGTTGACTAAGGGCAATACTTCCATGAATGACATGCCAGCTTTTGTTGGTACTTTTAGGCGTAGATATGCCAGCGTTGTTGTTACTTTAGGATTGAAAATTTTGTCCACCTTGGGGTGTGGAAACAAAATTGTAAAGTAATATATAATAAGGAGCTACATAGGATGATGGTGATAATTTTCTGTTAATTCTGTATTGTTTAAGATGTTTCATGTATATATAACCATAACTAAAATTATAATATAATACATAACTAAACATATAACTTATTTTTGCAATATAAAGAGTTCATAAATATACAGAAATCATTACCAGAGCAACTGTTGACGAATGTAGCATGTAGAGTTCGGCAAAGAACTTTTACCGTGGCCTATGCTTAAGTTTGCTTATATTGAATAAACGTGAGTTGAATAGTGACATAGGGTTGTCGCCAGAAATTATTTTCCCTTGTTATTATTTTAAGTCAAATAGCTAAAAGTTACATATTAAACAAATCTCCACTTATCGCTGTCGTAAGCTTTAAAATATACTGAATTTAAAACTATGCAGGACTGCTATATCTTTTATGCATATAATATTAATAACATGAAACCATGATATTAATTCGAATAATTGGTTCAATCAGCTAGTACACAATAAAAGGTTTCCAGCGCCCCTTGAATAGAGTAAAAAATCCCTACAAACAAACCCTGAAGGCTTGGCACCCGTCAAGTTCCATCTCCCGGAGAGGCGAAAAATTGCTGAAGCCAGTTTGGCTACACTGAACAGGTTTTTACCAAATGGAAATCTCTAATCTCTGCCTGCACCCAAGAGTGTCAGGAGAGAGTGCTGAGATATTTACTTATTAAACATCATCCTTCCCAGCACGTTTAAATGATGTAGAAAAATCTTCGACATTTGTTATACATTTGTAGGCGGAGTCTACGCTTAAATAGAAGGGTGCAACAAGAAGCTGTCAATCAGCCTTTTAAAGGGGATTATCCCCACATTGTTATGCTCAATTTATCTTAACAATTTTAAAAATACAAACAGCAGCAATATTGTTCTTCTTATCTGAACTGATAAAAGATTCAATAACTTAATCACCTTGTTTACGAATGTTTAATCTGTTTACATCAGTAAATCTTTTGTACGTGCGTAAATATTTGACAATACTATATTTGTTTTTTTTTTTTTAATTATTGATGTTATTAAAATATTTTTAAAAACACATTATTTGACAATCATCCGTTAGATTATGTAATAATATTAAAATCGACAATGCTGATGCCTCTTTCTTGATAATTCCCATGAAAGTGAAATAAAATTATATTAATTGCAATAAAACTGTGGTAGTAATATAATTTTAATTCAAATATCATGTCATCAAGTGACTTTTTTTTTTATACCTAATTTCACTAATATTATATACAGATATTGTAATATAACTTCTACTGATTATAAATAGTTTAAGGAACATCTGCTCGTTTCTCGAATTGAATACTTGGCAATATTGAAAAGTATGAAATAATTTGACATGTCGTTTTTTTTTATTTATCTCAAGCAAAATTCATTTGTTTTAATCATTAGCCGTTTGCACTTTTATTTAAATTTCTATTCTGTGTTTGCTGCATTTGGTAGCCCTGCGCGACGGCGGGAGATCATCAATCATCGCGGCAAGACAATCACAACCGGTGGCACATCTGCCACGCTGTTGCCGCCGCGCCTCCACTGCGTCGCCCGTCGCTCGTCGCCGCCGAAACGCAATATTATCTGTAACATACTTCTTATTAACCATATTGTTACTAACTTATTTTGCTTACTGTGTAGAATATTTTCACTAACATGTACTTTCAATAGGCTTTTGTGAATCTTTAAAATGCAATCAAAGTTGTTATGTCGTAATTTTTTAAATATATTAAAGTAATAAAAATACTTTATACATATTTAATGACACCGCTAAAAATACTCTTCTGCGTATGATTGTTCCGTAATTATTCGAGTGCACACTCACCCATCCACATCTTTCCAGTTCCGATAGCACTCTTATAATTATATTATCAGAGGACAGATAAATACAGGTATGTATGATTATTTATTTGTCTGTATATTTTCAAATAACATGCTGAGATACCGTTTGAGAATGGATGTGCGGACCCTCACTATACATATATTCTTTTTATATAGAATATAATATATATATCTATAATATTTACAATATTATACATTTGTTATACAATATAAAAAATAAGTAACGACATAATAGATCACTATCATAATACATACGAACCTCAAAACTATTAACGCGCTTATCATCGCATAGATCATAGTTACTACTTAGGTTTTCGCTTTTCGTAAATAATATTAGCTTCTTTAAACACCTATTGTACTAATATAATTAAAATAAAAGAAGGCAATATTATAAATAATATTGAAATACTGTATGGATAAGAGTTATAAGTATTTAAAATAAAACTAATATTTAGCGTTTATAATAGTTATAAGTAGTGAATAGGCATTGGCATGAACTATCACATATTAGGTTTTGACACATTATATTTTCTTGTTTACCGTATCGCATACTTATATACATCTCTTTAAGAAAAGTTACCTGCAAACTATAGCGGCGACCGTATTGCTAATACGGTCGCCTAATCATTCATTACATAAAATGTTTATTAGTTTTAAAATGTATGTTTAATGTTTGCATAATGAAATATTTTTTTTAAAATATTCTTTTATATATTTTATGACAAGTCTTATGTGCACTTTAGAAATTTTTTAATAGGTGGTGCAAAAATTATAAAATTTTACAGCGCGGGCGCTGCTTTTAATCCCGTCTCAGTGTTCACCTTGTTATTTTCTCGTAAAAAATCACTTTCATATATCACTAGTGGAAAATTGTAATATCGCGGCGCCCCGAGTCTTAATAAACATTTTTTTCCGCGTCGTATGAAAATGACATTCCGGCGTCACATGTGACATTGATGAAAAAATATAAAAGAAATGACGGGATCGACGAGAGATGAGAGAACTCGCTTGAAACACTTGTGTCTCCTGCTCCCTATTTATATTATGTGAATAGGAATTCAAACATAACTTACAGAGAAGAAAACAAGTTTTTTTTTTTAGTAAAACTATCAAAGTTTATCAAAATACAGTACACCAACGAATATTCTGTCGAGATATTCGATTGTATATGCTGCGTTGTTCACTGTTTTCTACGGAATTTAATGTACTATAATATTATGTTCGAATGTGACCTGCACGTAGTTTATCTACCTGAGTCCAGCTGGCTAAATACAAAACCAAGGCTAAGAGGAGCGTGTGATGGCGGAAAACCGATTGTTAGTAATTATATTTCCAGGGGTGTCTCTACGGCATTTACAAATTTCACGTGGATTAGATTGCTACTTCCCTCCATTTTAGTATTTGATCGCGTAATAAAGAGCCCTGTTGCTAGTAAAGTACGGTGCCGCGATTGCGTTTGACAAATGAGTATCATTATTTGACAGACGAGATCGGCAGCCGTGAGGCGGGTGGCGTGTCAACATGCTGTTGTCTTTTGTTTTATTAAATCCGCCCTACGTATCGGTTTTATAAAGTGCCCGCTGATGTACCCGATCTGCGCTACAGAAATCTTCATCTCCTCAGAAGCACAATTTTCAAAATCTTATGGCTCAAGAGGACATTATGGGTCAAATTTTGTTTTCATCTTTTAAATTATGGGTATCGGTGTATGTAACAATTATAATGTACAAATATTATTAGCCATTTCATTCTTCGAATGAAATAGCTTCACGATAGTTTAGGTATACTAAAAGTAAAATGGCAGCCAAATATATCCCTAGGCAAAAGCCTCCTTACAATTTTGAGTGGATTTTGGAGCCGGAAAAGGTCTGCCACGGTGCTCCAATGTCCTCTAAATATTTTTTTTAAATTTCGCTGACAAGCCGGTTTACTCACGACATTTTCCTTCATTGTTAGTTTACTCGTGGTATATAAACCTCCTCTAATAATCTTATAACAGTCTATAATCAGTCTAATTTAAAAAAAACTATGCACAAATTATTAATATTCATCATCATATCGCTGATGATAAGTAAGTACACAATCCTCAGAAGATTGCCTCGCAAATTATGCAAAATTTATTAAATTTTATACCAGGGATTAATAAATTAGAAAGTACGTTTAGTTGAAATCATTACATAACGATTAAATAGTGATGATTACTGCTTATTAAAAATTAGTAAATTAGTGTGTGGTGGTAGGTATTAATAATTACTTCTATTAGTGCATACTTTAATGTGAAATGTAATTATAATAATAGTTACTAGCAAGTGTAAGGAGTCTTTAGCAAAATTAACACCTGTTTTTTTTAATCACTTGCGTAATTTATCATACTTAACCATTCATTAACATTACTATAATGATAGTAAATTTGAATTAGATTAACGCAAACTAATATGATCCGAAGAATAGTCGAGACAGTGATGGCGGGGGATTGGCTTTTGCTGGAATTTGAAACCTGGGGATAGAAACAGCACACAAAAAAATCTTTAAATGGTTCCGAAATCAAAACAAGACCACAGTTCACGCAAAAGAAGTCGACAGCTTGTCGCAAAAAACGTAAATATATTTTTTACGATATTAAAATAAAGAACAAATATTTGTATAAATTCACGTGTAAATTCATTATAAGACCAAATCATCGGGTGTCGAAGTTACCGGTACCACAATAGCGAAGCGCGACAAAAGGAAACGCGGGCCCGTGGCGAAATCTCGCGCGCCATAAATCATAGAGCGGCGGAAACGTCCCCGCGACTCTGCCCGCTCAAGGGGTTCATTTTAATGCTTACTCTAATCTATTATTTAATTTTTTTAACTGTTAAATTAACTGCAAGTTATTGTAATGTTTTGGTGCATAAAAAAGGCAGAGATTTTTAACGAATCCAGTTTCTCTAATTTTTTTTACCAAGTTAACAGAAAGATATATTAGATTACTTAGATATGACATTCGTAGTATAAAAAAAACTAAAATGCCTTAAATATGCGCTAATAATAAGTGCATGCTTTTGGCACTGTTAAGCGCTCATCAAGCAATTCTAAAATTAATGTTAATTACTAAATAACAATTTACTGCGTGGTAATAATCAATTATTAATTAAATAATTTGTTGTTAATTAAAGTTTTCCGCAAATTGTCAATCGCACAAATTGCATGCCATCGTCAATTTAATACCAAATGTTTAATAAAATATTAGGTACTATTTTATCAAAATCGACAGGGTCTACAGTTGGAAGTTATTTTGTGGTTGTGATTGTATATTTACGCTTACATAGACAGAATAGGTACTTAAATTTAGTTGTTAATGCATATTTTGTGAATCAACTGAGCAGAGTGCATGGGCGTGTGGAGAATAGGTTGACATGAAGGGAAAAAGTAGTATATATAAAAAAAAATAGGAGTCCTTTGACTACAAGAATAATGGGACTAACTTTTTGAACCCTAGAGCCTATATTTTTAACAGATATCTATAAAAAGATTCGCCCGTACTGTAAATAGAAATTGATAAGAAATAATTGATTTTTAAATTTTTCGTTATTATCTTAATTTTTTTAATTTACCTAACGTTATGGATGACTGTGAACTGGCGTATGAAAATTTGATTATTTAATGTCCTGCCTGTGTCAACTTTGCCCTTTTAAAAATATAATTAAAAATGTAGTAGCTTGTGCTGGTTGATTGTAATGCGGTTCTATCCTACAGATTTTCGCATTAATTGCTTTGCGGAATTAAGACAAATACGTCGAAAAATTAAACATTGTCCTTACGTCGTCCACGTCCTTTCTTAGTCATATAAAATTATATCGAATTTGTGTAAAATATAAGGTAATAATATAATGACAACTATACATACAATTAGTTTTGCAGCTTTATTGATTATAAAATAATCAAATTAACTTCAGTTACAGGCATACTGATAGATTGATTACTTTATACTAATATAACCTACATTACATTCTTTTGGTGGTGTAAAATGAATAACCAACGAGTTTCATACATAAATACTAGTAAACAAAACCTATCTAAGGTGTAAGTGAAAAAAATGCATGGAAATTTAATTATGTCCAGCTAATATAATTGATTTATTGTATTTACTCGAACACTATACATTTGAAATAAAACTATTATTTACGTATTATTTTAGTCTATGATCATATTCTAGATCACTCCATCAGATTTGGTAGACCACAAATCTTTTGAAAAGAACACCGATTCTAGGCAAGGATTATTCGCAAGGCTATAGAAATCAAAAAACATCCTTACTTCAATAAAGAAGATCGCTGGGTGCTACCACCAGCTTCGGATCAATAATTAACAGAAAACTTAAACCCAAGCATACCACGTCCAAGGTACTTTGACCACTTTCTGCGTAGATCAGACCAAAATTAATAATTAAAAACCGAAGGAAGCCCTAGTTAACTATGATAACGGGGTGTCTAATACCTTAGTCCCCCCTTGACCACGGGTGGTGTAAAGCATTTACACTTAATATACACTTGAAACTTAGGGAACATTAACGCGATTAAATCTGTAAATAATACTTTCATTTCAAAATTGTCCAGATTTAATGTGTATTGGTATGTTTGTTTTAACCAAAACTAATTCCGCATACTTCACAGATGGGATTATTTTTGAATAAAAGATTACTGGGAAAAGGCATCATCCCAAAGGTTTCAAAGGGTTTTGGAGCCGGGAAGTGTCCGTCACGCTTCTTCATTGGCAATTTTCACATGTCGTCGAAATATCACTGTTTATTATTTCTCAGAGATGTAGGTTTCCTTTCGATGTTGTCCTTCACCGCCGAGTACGGGGGAAATTCAGCACCTATCGTTGCTATAAACAATTTCAGTGGTGCCAAGGGAATCAAACCTTGGTTACTCGAGTACTAAGAAATTAGTACCCCTGACTACTAGGCTACCGCGGCTCTACGGTAAGAGTGGTATACTTATAAGTATCTCACATGAAACACTGACTATAAATTTTATAAAAATAATAGACTTTATAACTTGTGTATACTAGTTAAAAAGGGTTTCGCTATAAATTTAGATTGACTACAACGGTAAAGCAATGAAGTTATTGCTTTAACTTCATAGCACAGTTTTATCATAAATATATCACATGGAGTTTTAAACACCATAATAAAAAAAGTTATTCTACTAATATGAAATTTTTCAAACTGTTCAAAAACCTTTTCTGAAACTGTTATGGGAATCTCGTCTCTTCAAAACCGTTTGAGAGGCCGTAATCGTCACGCGTGGTTGGAGAATTAGCGATGGCACTACAAATACCTCGGCTCCATATACACCGCTGTCACCGATCAGAGTTTCTCGTTCAATTTATTGGTACATCAGCGACTGCTAAAATAGGACTTTCTATTGATTAACTTCATCCACCGCCAAATTCATTCAGGCCAAAAATCAAACCCAACAAAAATATGATGCACCACAACTTTGGAGACTTTGTGAACGTTTTTACATTTTGGTTTTGCAGTAACACGTCATGAGTTAAGTATACTCGTATAGTCATACGAGTATGTTCACCGATTACTCGGACATTTGTGAAACAATTGGAACGATTGTTATTCCAGTCGAAAGGATAAACTTACAGTGAAGCCCATGCCCATATAAGTTGTGTGAAGTTTAGGTAGTCCACGTTAGAGATTTTCATTTATTTTTATACTTTTTAACTCATGAGTGTAATATTTAACGTGGCAGGCAAGAACTCTTCTAAGATGTTTCGTTTTTGCAAATTTTCGTCATCTGAAATACCCATTGGACTAGGACCAGGAAATTGGCATAGACAAATAGAGGTGGAAATTCTTTGATTCCTTCATCCATACTGAATGTCCAGGACCCTGTTTGTCAGCCAACAGATTACAACACGAGTATGTGTTATTATTTCCGCGGCTCGAAGGTGCTGTTGTATTTATTTTTACAATAATTTAAAGAAACCGAAGGACTTATCTTAAAATAAATACGTACATATAGAACATTACACTACTTGTATAATATCAGCATGAAATGTAAAGATTACACGAACAAAGTCGCACGCAACGTATATTCTTAAATAAAGCAAAAGATGACAAAGGTTTCTCACAATTATTACCACAAAGGTTTCTAGCATAAACTATTAAACAAATCGAGTTCTTACATCTCTATAGAGTTATCGTATCGATGATTAGTATCCTTGTAAAACGTCGGGCGAGGAGAGCTCGTGATAAATAGTCGAACGCTGGCGATAGGCCAACCTCGCGGAATAATCAAATTTTGTACTCTACGGTGGCTCCAAGTTTCATGCAGCCACTGCCGTGTCTTTTATGGATTTTATTCCCCCTAACAAGATGCTCGAGGGTCTCCTCGCGGTTGCTTGAATTAAATTGTCGTTGATAAAGTCCTCCGTTGGGTTCTGTTATTTCCTGTTTGAGCTTGAAAGATAACAAATGTGAAAAGGGTACATTCGCAGTTTAATAATATCATAATGGTATCTAAAGAGAATATAATCATGATGCTATCTATTTGTTCTCAATATTTGCTTAAATATTATTCAATGCTTATGATATAGATACCTGATGTTTATGTAACTATGAGTACGAGTATAAGGTATAATATTTAAAGTTTTAATTATAAAGCATTATTGCCGGTACGTCAATGAAAGTTTATTTAAACAGTTTACTGCGCCAATGTTCGGCTAACAATCTTTATAAATAAAGCAAGCCCATTGCCTATTCATGACCGGGCAGAATTTAACCCCCCTTCCCGCCGTCTCACCCCCGTATCAAACAAGCCCCTTCATGTCAAATACTCCGCGCCCCGCGTCTGTCAAACTCTTCGCCAGCGTTTGACAGGGATCCTCCCTAGCCCGCGGGGAGGTGGAGTGCCACCTTAAGCGTTATTAACCAATTAATATTGTACTTTATACTGTAGAAGGTAAAGCTTAAAATGGGATGCTGTGTGCACATACACCCCCGCGGGCCACGCGGCTGTCACGAGTCTAGGTGCAGGCGCCATGTCGAATGATGGATGACGTCAGGGAAGGTCGGCAGCATCACGCGTCATTCATGTGAATACAGGCGTAAGGGATACGTTTTTCGCGCGACGATATAATATCGGTGATATGCAAATTCGCTGTCGGGCTCGTGTCGAACTGACGTGTGTTATAGACAATAGTCGATAGGGAGTTTTATTATGAATGCCGGATTCATAATTTACTTTCACGTTGATCATTTTAAATTGATTATTCTATAACCGCCGTATTTATTTTAAACCATTTTCAATTAAAAAATTAAATATTCTTACCTCATCTCAATTTTTTTAAACCTTACATCCATGTGTAAAGTATTAGCTCTCAGATAATAATAATTTAATAAGCTTTACCTTTATCTGCCTATGCCCACAGCTGGGCACAGTCCTTTTCAAGAAACTGCCCAATAAACATTTCATAGACCCATACTCACAATGCTCGTCTACACTCGTTAGTTGATCCGTATTTTTCAGATGCATGCATATTCAACTCTCAGTCAATCATCAGACTCTTATCTGATAAGAGCTGCTAACGAGGGCAGACGTCTGATTTTTGTTAACAAAACATTTCATAAAACATGTCAATATTAAGAATATAAGTAATTTAAAATAAATTTACACTTAATAAATCCATTACATTTAATAAAGCATAGTACAGTAATACTCATACAAGCTCCTGTTACTTGAATAATGTATGCTTAACTAAGCTTTTGTCTTGAAAATACTTCTTAAAATAATTTTAAACCACTAATAAATGCAAACGGCCACTATGCCACTATGAAACTACCTCAGACCTTCCTGTCTTCGACGTTAAGTATTCTTGGTCGCAAATCACGACCAAGTTAGTAAATATTTAAAACGAAAATTTTATGTAATGTTCATTTATGTCTATAATATACAATTCGAATCCTTCCGAAACTTCTTTCCCCTTTCTTGTTGTTTTGTTAGGCGTAGTAGCTAAGCTAGCGGCGGGAACCCTCCGATTCTCGAGTTCGATTCCCGCACGGGACAAGTATTTGTATCTTATTATTCTTCACCATGTTGTTAAAATTGTACAGCTAGACCTTTCCCAAACTGGTGGATTTTCCATTATCACCACACTTGGCAACTTGGCTCCTGCCAAGGTTACCAAGCGCAAACACCTCACACATTAGATGCTGCTACCCGTCATCCTGCATTTTTTTGAGATATTAACCCGTCATCTGTTGGACGCGACGAAAGGTCATTTCCCTTAGTCGACTCTTGTGATGTGCTTACGCTGCCACCATAAGTTATGTATATTTGTAGTTGTATGGCCAAAAAATAAAATTCCCCGGGCTTCGATAACTCGGAAGAAAATCCGTCTGTTTTTTTTTTCGTTTTAAATAAAAAAATAAAAAAATGTGAAGAAGACTGGCAAAGAAAGGTCAAAAGAGTATAATTCCTATTTATATAGAAATAATTAACTATTATAACATATTTCTGCATAAAAATCAAACGGTATGACATTACCATTTTCCACATCACCATCGACATCACCATCAAGATTAAACTACGACAATAACTGATTTTGACATAAACCATCAAAGGATGAACTCGTTTCGATTCACTACTGCGTTCATTAATCTTTAAATTAAATTTGCGTCTCATATTAATAGTTGTGAGGGGTTGCCGCAACATAGACGTTTCGAAAAACGTTTGTATAGTGGCTTAACTTCAAGCTCGCTCCCCACCCGAGACGACTTGTTCCTCTAATGTATACTTTATGAAAATTAAATATTTCACTCGAAGCGGCTTCGAGATGTTCCACCGAGTGGGGATTACAACAAATTTGCATTATTTAATGGATACCGCGCGTGAGGATTTGTCACGAAGTTCACTTGTTTAGTTCGTCGCCATTCTGTTCTCTTGATTTTGATTGATCGTTTGTTTTACATCGAACGGTTACTTTGAATAGCTCTTGAAACTTCGAGCGCGGACTCTTATATTTTAAATAACTTGGTTTAAACATCGCATTAAACGATTCTCTAAAACTTTAAGATTTGCTAGTCGTAGGAGTTGCAACTTTAGAGCGCACACGCGTTTGGTATGCTTTATTTTCCCTTCTTTGTTTTTCATGAATAAACCAACAGATATCTACTTCCGTCAGAGAACTTCTCCCACCCACCTTCGATTTATTCGTTGGATAAAGAAAACTTTGTATAAAAATGTAACTAAAAGTTTTCTTTAATATTTTTGTCTGTTAGATATTGTGCGGCTTACTGTATGTTATTCGCGTTCAATTTATGTTTTTATTTTTTTGCTCTACGTTTATGAACTTTGCATAGTATCTAGTGCGTTTATTTTTTAAATACCTCTAGTAAAATACATGCTTTGAGTAGAATGATGATCCCGTCGTAGATTTTGTGTACTGTTCTGTAATGATTGACCAGCAAGAACTTTATTTTTAACTTATTATATGTTTGAGGTTTTTTTATGAAACCATATCTAGGAATACCTCTACTTTCAGTTTAAGTTCTGTGATTATTCTTATTAATTTAATAGTAATTTTGTTGCAAAAAGCGTAGTAGTTGTCATTTATGAATAATTGTGTCATTATTATCTTTACAGCTCATCACAAGTCGTCGTCTAGTAGCATAAATCGGAATTGGTCAGCACCATCTACCTTCCTCCAACAAAAAACGGCAATACCGCCCAAATGAGAGATACAAAACAATGGTTTTTTGTATCGAAGACCCCGCTAGTCTAAACTATGGAGGTGATTGGCGATTATGGCAATGGCATGGCAAAGGGTGCGAAGAATCTATGGATGAAATCGGGCTGCCAACAAAAAATTTAATTCATTAATTTAATTAATTCTTATTACATCCGACACTTATTATGTTTCCTGCACTATGGGCACTGATTGGTTATATAAATAAATTAGCATCCACGTGTAACTTATGTGTGCATAAGTAAACTTTATCCCCTCAGATACAAACATTTATATTCATAATACAATTTTTCCCCCAAGCGAGATACAAACTCTCAACCTTTAACTTTTAAGGCTGATTCTTGTTCTTATTGACAGCCGTATACAATATGGGATTTAGTAGCGAAACACGAGTACGGTAAGTCTATAACTAAAACGGTAAATATTCTCAGGGGCTGGTCATGAAATCTCCAGATCCAAATGACCTAAAGTGATATGTGTATAAATTAATCAAGTTCCCTAGTGATGCAACACAGGCTTACAAGGAAATTCTGGAAAAGTAATTTTCAAGTTTCAGTATGTTTAAACTGGTCTACATAAACTTATTTTTATTTAAACTTCCGTTTCCAATATACAGAATTCCGTAACGAAGCATTAGCTAGTTTTTATTTTTTATGTGCAAAGTTTATAGATAAATATTGCATATCCATAAACACCCAGAACCAGACCTATTCAGTAGACTATAAAGTTATTCTTTCCGTGCAGAGATAGAACCTGCACTGAAGGCGTAGCAGTCAATTGTTTTGCCATTGCGCTAACCAAAGCGATTGCAGTTTATTACAATACAGATTAGGTACAAAATTCTTCATTATTCCTAACATCCCTGTGGTACAACTTTAAAGGATTTTTTCTTTTTTACTAGGTACTTATTTTACATACACAACTAAGTTACACAATCATATAAATAAAACGCTCGTCGGTGAACGATGGACTTGCGGTTACTCCGAATTGAACGGACTATTATGTTCAAGGCGGCATTATCCTTGAATCATCTCTTTAGTAACGCTCTCGCAATATTCCGTCGTCACGCCGCGGCTTGCACGTTCAGGCCTCATTTGTAATTCTAATGCCTACTATGCAAATCCAAATACAAAAAATATTCACTGTAATTTTATTTCAATATATTGTAATTTTAACGCACCGTCATTCCATTCAATGCTATAATCCCAATCCTTGAGAAATTTAGGTTCTAGTTGTGTTAAATACTTTTATGTAGGATACGCCAGTCTCAAGGCCATACCGAATTATACTCAATCATATCGAGTCGTCAAAGCTATTACCGCCATCTAGTAGCGGAAGTCCAAACTAGATACAAATAAGTATAATTATTAACGATAACGCTATAGAAGAATGATGAATATAGTTAGTTAAATTTCCGTGCCAATATTTATTTTTAAGGTTCTAAGCTGCAATTAATATTTATTTAATTATCCAACTTGCGTTACAGTGTGCAGTTATATCTTTTTTCATTAGGTTAAATATTTTCAGACTTTTCGCCACACGTGATTTAGAGCTCTTGTTATGGCGACGCTTAAATTTATTCAATGAGGTGATAATAGATTCGGGTAGCCACCGAGATTTATGGATGTGACATTTTTATTAGTAATAGATTAACGTTGCCCCAGAACTCCACCTGCGCTTAAGAGTTGAAGTGAACCAAGATGGCGTGACAAGCATTTTGTAGTAAAAAAAGAGATGGACATCAGAATTTTTTACAAAACTATTTTCTGTAACCCGTACACAAATCTAGAAGAGGTATACTGCTAAAAAAGTTTACTCTTACCTACAACTCCATCACCTAAGTAACCCAGTAGCCTAAGTAAACCTAAGCACATACTAAGTAAGGCTACGTGAACAGAGAATAGAGAATTTGGTACAAACTGTAAGCCTAAAAAGCTATAAATCTAAAAAGTCCCGCAGCTGGGCTTCGCCCTCCTCTAAATTGAGAAGAGAGCACATTATCTAAAATACTTTTATTTATATTACTAATGCCACGATAGCTAAGTGGTAAGGGAATCTTCCTCTGAAACAGAAGAAAGTGGTACGATCTCGGGGCTCATGCCAATGAGTTTTCCGACAATCTTTTTCAATTAAACATGTACAATTTGCGAGGGCGTGGTAGCCTTATGGTCAGGGCGCTTACTTTAGTTTCATACAGCGCGAGTGACCTGGTTTTGATCCCCGGTGCCGGCACCGCTAAAATTGTTATATAAATAATATTTCTAGGATATGTGAAGCCCGTCAACCCGCACTGAAGCAGCGTGGCGGGCCTCTTTCTTGGCTCCTCAACTCTCTGATACTCGTATTTGAGAAGAAGGCCTTTGCCCAGCTGTGGGCACTTACAGGCTGCTACTTAATTTACTTTATGTACAATTTGTATGGCCTTGGACGTCCAGATGGCTACAGGCTCCACCACCTATCAACAAATAAGCTCTCGTGTGTTGAAAAGACTAAAGATATAATACTCTGACGATACCGTTATTAGGTACATGATCGTAAGAGCTCACATACTTTTTATTTCTTATATAGATCATTTGCATAGAATGTATTTGCTACCTAATCAACATATAAGGCCACGGATAAAATACCAAACACAATAACGCTATGTGCTGCATATCCGCAACACAATCGGCAATCTATCAAGCTCGAGACTGCCGTGACACTTGTTAGATAGAGACGGTGCAATTTAAATTTAAATCCTTGACGATATCCAAGCTTCGTATTTAATTTCTTTATTGTGAACTAGCTAACTCGATTCTAGGCCCGCCACTGATCATTCTGATCTGATCTGATCATTTTTTCTCACATTATTGCTTCTACTACCGACACCAGCGACCAAGTTCTGATGCGTTATGGACAAAGGTTACCCTTAAGGACAAAGATGGAATACCGCACAGCCCGCAATTATATTGGCTACCTTTACTACCTACCTTCACGCGCCTTACGCCCCTCTATCGACACAAATTAAAACCGAGTGCTGTTACGATTACCACCAGAGTTAAGCAAAAGTTCTGCAGAATCTAATTTTTTTTACATTTAATTTCATCAACTTTTATTTCATAAAATTTTACAACAATGACATTTTACAAACGACGGATTTTGAAATATTTTTGTTGCCAATAAATTTTCAATTCTTTTCTTTTTATTTGAACAAGATAAATTTGATATTTACAATTATAATTTTTTCTATAGTGGTAATATAGAAAAAAAATATCACTGATAATGTTACTAACTTAGAGGACAGAAAAAGACAGCGTTAAAGTTTATTCAATTGAATTATAATTGTAATGAATATATCATGTGGTATCGGCGTAAGAATCCGGCCCCCCTTTTTCATCCCGTGGGTGTGGATAATCGCAATGGCTACCGATAGATGGCGAAATAACCATCACGAAATATACCTTACCGTTTGTTGTAATTAAGCAGACCGATGACGGCCAGCAGCGTCTTAGGTGCGAGGTGTCAGGTACTTCGATCGCCAATCAGCCTGCCGAGCGCAGCGATTATGGCAAATCCTCCGAATGGCAGAAGCCTATGCCCTGCAGTGGACTATTAACAGGCTGGTAAAACGAGGATATCTAATAAGATTAATCCAAACATTCTTATAAGAAATAAATAATAGTTTAAAGTTAAAAAAAGAATATAATATACAAATAAGTGATTTTTGAACAAAAAATAGTAGTAGATTGGTGAGCCGCTTGCTCTTTTACCCCCTTTTCTATAAAAAAAAGACTACAACCTTTTCTTGTTGGCTATAATCGCGAATCCAATGAACTCTAAATATAATTAAGTTTAATGACATTAGACTAAGTTTAAAAAATGTCAATTAAATATTACTGTAACATACTCACGTAGCTTTCTCTATCAGTAATATTCATCAGTATTAACCAGACTTGACATTCTGTAGCCGAGCGTGAGTTTTTAACTATTACCACAGAATTTACCACATAATTTGTATGAAAACAAAATAGTTAACTACACGGTATGAGCTTTTTCGCTTTTACATAAACTGACAGTAGCCGAACTTGTTTTCTTTTAAAGTATTGCATTGCGAACGTTATCCTATGATAAGTCTCTCAGACTCGTATGTTCAATAAGTTCACTAGCATTACATTTTAACAAATTATTGAAATTTTGACCGAGTATTTCCTTAAAATACGTTCCAGACGATCTTTGAAAACGAAATAATTGTTTTAGTTTATTTGTTATTCAATGTTTTCAATATTCAACTTAGTATAATATATTTTAAAATTTAAAAATATACCTCGAGCTCTGGAGTGATAGAAATCCTGATACAGCATTCCAGTATAATAATATTGAAAGCAAGTAAAATTTTCATACCACGCCCTTTTATACCTGAGAAGAGAACTGTGGGCTGCAGTGTGGCATTTACAGGATAATATTATTGTTATTAAGAATAACAACTTGGGGTTAATAGTAAAATAATGCCCTTGAATTCTAGGCACCTGGGTGACCACCGCTATGTGAATACATTTGTAGCTGGCTTTCTGGTCCAGGACCTACCATAACTAATAACTGTGTACAATAAAACAAATCTAACTTCGAGGTTAATGTAACGTTGTTTCTATGCGCTAATGAAAATTTAAATAACATTACAGATGTTCGAACATTTCAAAACCAGTAAAAAAAAGTATATTAATAATCAAACACAAAACCATATTTATTCGTACAACCGACAAATTATATCTTTTACGTACCCATAATGAAATATCCCGGTTGTAATTGTTTTTTGTTCAGAAAGAGTTTCATAAATATTCATGAGGAGTGTTAGCATGCAGGGAGGTAAATCCCCAAGCGTTATGGCGGCGGCCATGTATGGCAGTCATTATTTCGCCATTTGGACACAAAAACGGCGCGCACCTCACCGCCGGCTCGCAGCCGCCGCGATTAAAGATAATGTTTACATGCTGCAAGAATACGACGCAAAATACCGTGATAGACAAAATCCCGAAAAAGATAACTTATGCAAATTCGGTTATCTCGATTCCTTAGTTCTTTAGTATTCCAATTTTTAGAATGTCTTAATTTCTTACTATCTCACATATAAAACTCGTAGTAAAAACCGAGTTTTTTTTTATGGGAAAGGCGGCAAATGAGCAGGCGGTTCACCTGATGGTAAGTGACCGACGCCCACATACATCTGCAACACCAGAGGTGCTGCAGGTGCGTTGCCGGCCTTTAAGGGTATTTGGGAGATGGGAGGGAGGATAAGGAGGGTAATGGGGATGGGGAGGGGGAGTGGGACTCCGGTTACCTCACTCACCGAACGAAACGCAGAAGCACAAGATGCCTCTACTTCACGCCGGTATTCTGCGAGGCCGTGGTACGAATCCGGTCGAGACGGCCCATTCGTGCAGCAGCAAAACTAGGCCGCCGCTAGGCTCTACCACGGGAATAATATTTGATCCGGACAATGTTTGTGTACCACACAGTTTGTATGTATTATGACTTCTACTTCTAATGTGACGTTCCAACCACAGATTTAATGTCGGAGAGGGGTTTGGGCCGGGAAGAGTCCACAACGCTGTCAAAGTGCGGATTGCGGACTTTACATGATCTCGAAACATTTATTTAAGATAATTTCTTCTGCCGAACACGTTTACGATGTGTATATTTTTATGAATGTATTACATAACTTACTAGAGCAACAAAAAACGGGTCACGTCTCTTTTGGTGGCTCTATAAGCAACCTAGAAGTCGCTCAGCGAGCTATGGAGAAAGCTATATTTGGGGGCTATGTTTGTGCGACAGAATCGGAAATAAGGATACTGCAGTGCAACCTAAGTTTCCGGGCCAACCATATAACTTACACTTTTTGGTGTAGTGATAGGATAATAGGAAGTAGAAGTAAGGGTTTTTGTACGTAGTAGGGCGAAGCAGTGGCTTTTGGTGCTGCTCGAATGGGCCGGCTCGAATGGGCCGGCTCGACCGCGGAAGCACCACGACGTCGCAACATACCGGCGTGAAGTAGAAGCATCTTGTGCTTCTGCGTTTCGTTCGGTGCGTGAAGTAACCGGAAGCCCACTACTCCTCCCCATCTCTCTCCTTACCCTCCCTCCCATCTCCCAAATATCCTCAAAGGCAGTCAACGCACCTGCAGCGCCTCTGGTGTTGGAAATATACGTAGGCGACAGTAATCACTTACCATCATAAATATAATTAAGACATCAAATACAATTAAATGTGAAAGATCTTACCTTTTAAAACTAATTGATTTTATTAGACATGATAAGAGACTAATTATGTGTAAGACCTGAAGATATAGACCATGTATTAAGATGAACTCTCTCGATCGGAATAAATATTTTGGTAGCCAGTTAGAAATTTGTTTTAGTCTACTTTTCAGCTCTGGTAGCTTATTTTAAATCTTTAAATTTAATCAATACATTACGAAATTCCATTAAGTAAATAAACAAAGTCTTGGCAAAATACTTAAAAGTGCTCAAGCGTCTTTCTGAATTAATAAAGAGAACCCACGCCCACCAGAAAAGGGTAAAAGAAATTATAATCCTTTCTTTTAAAATGCAATGAGGTGGTTGTTAAAAACGTTTGCGGGGAAATCTAAAATGCGCCTTCCCTAGCAATTAGTGATCCGAGAGAAATTAAAACAATGAGGAGGAAAGGGCACAGTGGGCGAGCACGCGACGAGCAGGGGATGCGGAAAAAAATAAACGTTTTTTTCATTTTTATGATATTACTGAACAGGTTTATTTAGAAAATACCTACACGCGCGTAATTTTATGTAATATATTTTTTTTTATTTAATAACCTTAAACATCATTGTCGTGCAGTGTTCAATATTAGGAACAGTCAACGACATAATACTAATACCAGTTCATCATTATCTGTAAGTCCACTGCTGGACATAGTTCTTTCCCAGAAATCGCTTGTTTGCTTGCGCGTTATTGAGGGAAGTATTGGTATCCATTGTCGCTATCCCCCAACACTAATTTACGGGATTTGGATATGGCAAAGTTGGATATATTCTAGTTGTCAGAGTCCAAATATGTCAGCTCGCAAATCTGTGCCTGATTGTGTTTTCCCCATATCTTGAACACCGCAACATGATTCGCAGCATAAAGTAACTGACGTCATCATCTTACACGATCTTCATTGAGATAGTTATGTCTATGTTGCATAGTACCGTTGCGTAGAATTGGTTCCATTTGAGCAAAGTTATTTTTAATATTTGCTTATTTATTTGTGAAAAATTTTGCTCAAAATTTCTTTAACTAAAATATTAGAAGATTGTAAGGGGGAATATACCATCTCTTTCTACAAATGCCAACCTCATCTCTGTCCACGAATTCGTCTGCCCAGCGTGGTGGTCTATGTTCAGCAGTGGACTTAAATAGGCCGATGAAGGAACAGACTATACTTGAACTGAAAGCGGCAGTAAATACATTTTTTTTAAATTAATTGCACTTATAAGCTTAGAATTTAATAGAAAATAAAAGATTGCTATTAACGCTGACTTAGAGGTTTAATAATTATGCTAAATAAACGGCAGATAAAAAAAATCGCATTGCCAATGTGATAGGGGAGTAGTATACCGTCATCGCCCCGGGATAAGGTGTAGTGCAATTTATCATAGCACGCACCGCCGCAGGGTGAGCAGTAACACACCAATACAACGATGTTATACTCATAACTAACAAACGTATTTTACTTACTCAAAAAAAAATTAAAAACTTACGAGCCAATGGCAGTACAATACTAGATTTTTCAACACCAACATTAAGTTATAACTTAATGATTATGCAACATATTTAGTTATGTGCAACATAATGTTGTAACTAGCAATAGACCGTCAATTAATTCTTCGACAAAATACATAAAAATATTTGACCAAATTCTCTTCAATTGGATGGCCAGAGCCTGGTATGTTTGTGTGTGTACCACATGCAAATGAGGTAGGAAAAAGAGTTGGTATATTTCCCTATACACAGTTCATCACTGTATAGTAACTTCAGCCTATACATATATAAAGCAATGTTTCTTTGTTTGTCACATAAAGATTCGCATGCCACTCCACTCGACTCATCACTAAAAAGGTTAAGAACGGAAAGATAAAATAAAATTAATTAATTAAATTCAGTACTGGTTTCAGGTAGTCATAAATAAATTGCCACATGTATACAAGATTAACGATTCATTAACGATCACGCCGAAGTACCAAAGAGACTACTTATCTTAGCTTGCCCTTTGGTAGTGTGACGCTAAAATCTATAACCCTATCTATCCAGAGGCTGACTTAAAAATCAATTATTGCGAATTCTGGAAAAAAATTGTAGGTTTACTTGGGCCATACTTTAGGGATACTAAAACTAGAATCCCACAGCCTATGACTGACGCGCAATTCCGGCGAATTCGCACAATTTCAGTAATATGCCCACGTGTAATAAAATGCCATAAAAATATCATATTTGAAAATCATGTTGTTAAGCCCTTTTGTATCATACATAGATTCCGCAGGCATATTCTGTTCATCCTGGTGAGATTCCGTCTACAATACGAACAGCCATTATTTTAATCTGGATTAAATTAACTACTTGATTAGACTAAATGTAGCCAGATCTCTTGATCTGTTCATGCCATAAGTTGTGGTTTAAACGCAGAGCAAATAGTAACCTTTACGTAGTATGTCTAAGAAACGAGACCATCATAATCACTGCAGATACTTTAACTTATGTACATTCCTAGACTCGGCTCACGTACGATAACTAAGCCACGCGGCTGACTCATGTTCTATAAAGTTATTATTTTAGTAAAGTTTCGTGAACTACCTTACAAAATACATACAACAAAAGTGTTATTAACATAATCATACATATAGTTATTGTAAACTTTGTACAAGCAATTTATGTTTATTATTTTAAATGACATTATTAGGGTTTGGAGGTCGATATTAACCTATACCATAAATTACTATTCTGTCGCCTTCACTCATATACAAGCTATTTGTTATAAGAAAAGGACAGAAATTCTATACTTTAAATTAAGCGACTATGGCCATATTTTTGTTATGTTAAATTATTTTGTTTAAAATAACATTACGGATGGTACACAGCACTAGTTATCCGATTGTCATCGGAGATATTTATCGCAAAACCACGGCATCATTGTGAGATAATAAAGGTGAATGACAACGTATTATTCGCGGTTATTCATAGAAACGTGGGCACGATTTGAGCAATCTCAGTGGGAGTCCGAATTTTCGGGAAAGGGATCCAACACAATTGGATTTTTGGTTAGAAAACCGGAATAATACAATCGGGTATCGTCCTGAAATCTCCGATTTGAATCGTTTAAAAAGCTTTAGTGCGAATTGGGAGTGGAAGCGGGGAAGTGTTATTTTTCCTTTGGCCGAGTCACCTCAACCCATCGCAGAGAAAATCTTGCTGTTGTAGGGCTGTACAAATATACAAAGTATGGTCGTAGGTACTGTTGCTCTATAAAATGCATATCTTTTTTTATAGAAACAGTGATACTCTTAAAAACTTATGTGTACATATTTATAGAAGTTTAAGCTATTAATTAAAAATTATTTTGTTAAATGTAGCCTTTAATCTCTCTATGCCCAATCCTGTGGATGAAGGCACTATCTCCATGGAAAATTAAGCTAGTACTAACTGCTACTATCCATAGCTCTTATGAAGTCGAGAACATTGTCCTCGAGCCAGGTTTAAGTTGTTCGTCTCTTGAGACCCGCAGTAGAGTTTGTAAATTAGATAAATAGACAGCTAGATAGGCGAGAACCAACATTACGAAACTCAGACATGAATTTTAAGTGGAGAAAGTACCAAGAGAAAGGAAGAAAAATTAAAGCCTTAATTTGTTTTCGTATGAACTAATCACAGTACTAAAGAATATTTGCCAAACCGCATCAGATGCCACCCTCCATCCTCTACGAAAGAGTTTAGTGGTGGTATTTGTCTGCGTGTACACGTATTACTTCTTCCACATCATTCACTTTCACCACCACTTTACCTACACTACCACCACACTAACAACAAGACATTATAAAGCAATTATACGTTGCGACGTACAACTGCCAAGTCAAAAATATGTAACAGAACCTTGATTGTAAATTTGTGGTGATCTAAACGTTGATACAATTCAATCAGAAAAAAATTACTACAAAAAACGGTAGTGATTTATTAAGATGTGAATTGAAGTAAGTGAGCGAGTGCTTCGGATGTGAAGACCGTAATGTGATTTTGGTAATATGAGTAGATACGTTTAGTGCAGGACTAAAATATGTTAATATATAAAAACACTATTGAGTGCAAAATAATCAAAGTTCTTGATGTGTTTGAACAATTGAAATTCTATTGTTATGACACGGAAAGTGTTAATAAATTTTTATTAATTTAAATTACAAAACAGCCAGGAGGCACTCGTAACTCTATAACGGTTATCCTTAATGAAATCTTTAGCGCAAACTTTCCTGATTTTTTTTAACATATCGCTAGTAACTTTAATTCAAGAATGGATAATATTCAAAATAATTTTAATCAGTGTACAATAAATAACGTTTTGACTATTCTTCATGTAACAGCATCAATCAATCAGGAACAGATCATGATATTATCGGATCTCCGAACTAAGAATTGCACTGGATAATACATCCCGGATTATGGCAACATGTTCATGCCTGGTAGCAAATGATGCTCTGGTGACCGAAAGATGACGGAAAATCCATCCGAATTTGCTTAACCCAAATCCGCAGATGAGTAACGGAGAGCAGCATCATAAGTCCCAGGATACCGGCACTACGTTCAGGAATCCACTTGCCCGCGTGGTGAGTATGGGCATGCTAATGCTTTCTAGAATGGCCTATTTTTCGACAGTGGACTTATTTAAGTTATCTAAGGCTAATGAAAAAGAAGATGTTAAGAGACTGCTGGTAATTATGCTAAATATTTTATTGAAGGTAAAGCTTTCATTGTAACCTAGTAAATTATGCATTTTTTTTAGTTTATCTTATGAAAAACGTTTATGTAGTCCGTAACTTAAATACCTATAAGAAAGGAATTATTTTAGCAATCATATCTAAACCTAAGTAAAAGTTACTTGAATATTTTCTTAATTAAATTACTGCTTCTTTTAACGAATATGTCTAAACTGACAAATCTATCTCAAACATATCTTGGTATGCTGTGCGGTTCAGGTGGGGAAGGTCTGGTGAGAAGGGAAGGGGGGAGTATTGTATCGTCTCGGGCGGTACCGCGTTCCCACGCCTCGAGGTCACGCCTCACTTTGACCAACGCCGATCAGCATTAGAAACAACCGTTCATACCTATACCGCTTGAGTGATGAAATAACTTAACGGTTTCCACTCTAGACGATGTTTCAAAGCACGGTGGAATGATTGTGATTTTTAAAACTGGACATCAAAGAAAAATATTTCACGTCGTTATTTTAAAAAAAAAGTAAGACTACTTACCTTGAAGTAGACAGGCTTGAAGTTTATTATTAAGAACGAATAGGGCTTAGTAGTCCTGGCTTGAGAAACCACGGTGAACGAAGGAAAACCTTCATGGCCAGCCTGACATTACTGAGTTGGGCGCTCCTAGTGGGCTTATCGAGACCTCTTCGGACACGAGTTAGTGGACTGTGGGGGATTTATCGAGCCCACTTCGGACACGAGTTGGTTGACTGCGGGGGACTTATCGAGCCCACTTTGGACACGAGTTGGTGGACTGTGGGCGACTACCCATTAGGGTAGGCGTCGCAGCTTTGAACCGCTCTCTCGCGATTTTGACGGAGCCGTATAGCTGATGCGCCCGAGATTGGCTACGAACATAGGGAGTAGGGAGTGTGGTAGTGGGAGTACTGTGTTTACTTATAATACAACCTTTCTTCCTCAATGTTTATCAGTTCTGCGAGCTATGTGACTGCCCTAATATCATTTCAGTCTGCTGATCCAGTAATAATTAAAGAGATAATTACTCGTCTATAATAGTTTCGGTTCTCATACTCTACAATCGTTTATCAAGTTAGTTTTGTGAACTAGCATGTGTAATAACGCCTGTCAACTTTGATCCTAGCCTTCTTCCAATCGTTACTTTAATTTTTTTTATTAGATATCTTAGATATTGTACGCCTCATATTACGTTTACAAAAAATGTCACTATGCTGAATAAACATTAGTTTATATCTTTTCTCGACTTTGCACTGATCTTCTTACATTATAAGTTGGCGGGTTTTACTTGTTTCTAAATTTGTAAATGCATGCCGAATATTGCACATCCTACGATGTTTTCCAACCCTGTGCATTGTGTATCATTAAATAGATGATACCATCAAACTGTGGCAATTTATTGCAGGACATAGACAAAAGTCAAAAAGCTACATTTGGCAGACGGGTTGACAATTTTATGCTGCCGATGATAATAATATCAAATTTATATTATACTTGCGGCTGTAAAAATTTGTTTACAGGGAACCGTGCTTGAGTTCTAATAATTATCCTATGCACAGACTTTCCATGATCCTATGTCTTATTCCATTGCATAATCGACCTTCCTTCCAAATTTTATAAAGTTCTGTCCTTAGGACGTGTTGGACCGACATCCAAACATACAAACTTTCTCATTTATAATATTAGTAGGATCTTCTTTACGCAGTTTCACAACTCCATAAGGTTCATATTTATAATCTCTAAACATTAGGAATATTTCATTGAGTCGTAGAAAGAAATCAAAAGCGTTGGCGGCGCAATCACAAAGCCTACGTTATCCCAGTTGAGCGCGTCTTTGTGAAGCCCGCGCTCCCGCGCTGTAACCATAGATAAACTTAATGTGTGTATACATGCGTATAAAATACACCTATTTTAATATATTACTATTCTTTCTGTAGTCTATAAATATGGTAATAGTTGTGCTTCTATGCATTTTTTTGTATTATAAATTGTTTTATTGGCATTGTAAATTGAAAAATGGCTCGTTTATTTTCTTCCTTTCATAATTCTTAAAAAAAAATTATGCATAAATACTTTCGCCGCTCACTTATAAGGATAAGCAAAGACAAAAAATTAATTTGGCACCAATCAACGTTAGCCAAACGGGCTTACGCAACCTAAATTTTGCCTATCCTGGCGAGCCTTGTCGGTGGATTTTCTCTCAGAGATCAGCTTGTGATTTTTTAGGCATTTATCTTAATCTCTTCTTGCGACACTTACAGCAGGAAAAAGAGGTGGCAAATTCTTAGCCGCTCCACACCACCAAATAAAATGTCGTGTACTGAGATTATTCAGCGTGAAAATTAAGTGTTAATTATTTTGAAATAAAAATGTTGGTAAATAAATGCATATGTAGAGTAATAACATTTTATAGTATAAAATTAAATAGGACTTACAATTAACTAAATTTATGCTTATCCTATAACATGTTATAAAAACTTATTATAATGGTTGTAACATTAAGCGTTTTAAATTAGTATTAGTAAGTGTTTACTAAGAAGGTTAACTGAAAAAATGTGATAAAAATACAATGTTGTAATGACTATTAGAAGGCCATTTCATATGCGAGTGGCGAAACGTTTAATTCTATTAAATACAGTCCGACCTCATTAGGAGAGGGTTAATGCTTGCGGCCCACGACACGTATTGATGACAGCCATACGTCATCGCCCTTCAACCCGATGCCCAGCCACGGGGTGCTACGGGCACAACGTTCCATTTCATAATAATGATTAAAATATGCCACGATAGTCTTAGAATTATAAAAGTCTTATTACCTGTGCCACTTTCGTTTAAAAACAGAGTAACTGTGCTTTTCTTCTTTTGCATTAGCATATTTGCATACCAGCTATTTTGAGGATTAATAAAGACGATATTTCACTATTTTCAGTCTTTAAAATTTAAAATGGATTGTAAAATCTCTAATTATTTAAATAAATTTACAATTAGAAATCAATTTATTGTATAAATATTCCTCTGCAGGACATATGCTTCTCCCCATAAATAATGTTACTATTAAAAAGGTTCTCTCTACTTTCACATATTATTTTTCACCCTGATTGTTAAATTTAAGACGCTTCAAAAGCTGGGTATCAGCCGTATGTTTGTGTATCGTACTCTTTACAGACACACCGACAATTCCTCTGTCAAAGACCATAATAGATCAGGGCTTTAGGACTCGCTAAGCCCGTCTGGTCCTACAGACGGGCTGTCAAACCCATAATTCGAAGAAACCCTATAAGCAATAAAAAGATTATCGCGTAAAATGAAGATTTTCGCTATGATCCTGTCGCGAATTAATAAAGCAGACTTGAACCTAGGTGCTTATCGCTGATATACAGGGCCTGCTCTAAATCAGTCAATCCCTGCAGCTTAAGAGAGGGGATCGATCAAAACGCTTGCTGTCCCAATATGCTGGTGGAAGATACCAAAATGTGCTCAGTACATGTCTAAAGAAGCCTAGCAACTTCTTGAAAAAGTTCAACGTGGTCATCGTGTCCTAGCAAGGAGTAAAAATAACAAAGGAATGAAAACTTTAGCCAAAAATTTATCAAGAGAATGTCTTGGATTGTATAGTGAAGCCTTCCAGTGACTTCCCAGCAAGACTGCTTCTGGTCGCAAGGCACAAACATCTCAAACCTGGCACGAGAACAATGTTCTAGACTGCATATGAAGCAGTTCAGTCAGTCCAGGCCTGAACCAGTTGGAATACAAATTGCGAACAGTAATAGACGACATGGCCTACTCAAAACGTTACTCCGTCATTGACACTCTCAAGAAATCTTTAGCTCGCTAGCAGTGTCAAAACTACCCTAGTGGAGGCTGTGCAAGTGAAGCGCCAATAGCCTAATGGGTCAGGGTGCGGACTACGAAACATGATGTCGTATGTTCGGACCAGCCATTCGACTATAGCCGTGAACCACTCCAGATACAAGCTATAATCCTTAGTTGGAGGATTTACAGGAATATAAGTTAAGAATATGTTACTTAAAAATAGCATTGGCAGTTTTCCTTAAAACAAAAACGTGTGTGTAAATCCATTTCTTCGTGGGCAGATAGATTACAGGCTGGTATCAAAACCAAAGGCGGCCACTTTGAATAAAGATGTTTTTATTAAAAACTTAGACTTCGACAAATAATGTACATATAAAAAAGTTTTATTATTATAACACTGTAGTTTAAAAAAATATATGCATTTTAATGGCGTAGGATAGGCGTTTGGCTATACACAGGTATTTTATGTGGAAAACCATTATCTGTTTACTGTACACAGCAGTAAGTGCTCATACATATGTACACGAATAAAAAAAATATATTTTATGAATCAATAAAAACAAATAAGCTTTATAGTATACATGGCGTCTTTTCATAAAATTACTAGTCTGGCTTGTCAGACTAGTCTGTAACATTTAAGTTGTACATTTCTAAATAGATTTTCCGTCATCAGTTTTACTTAGCTACATTTTACATAGTTATATCTCAAAAAGTTACGCAAGATTCTAAGCTCTACGCAAGTAAAACCACAGACCACTCGCTGATAGAAGCAATAAATAAAACACCACATTTTTCTCTAAATTCCTACTACACTTGCACGGAGTGTACCCAGCGCTAGCTAACCAACGAGGTTCTGAACTGGACCTACTGAAGTAAAGTGAGGTAAGTCAACCGGTTTGCCCACCGGTGTGAAAATGGGTAAATCCTCCGCTGGCGCTTTCTATAAGCCGACTATGCTCAGCAGCAGACTAAAATAGGCTGAATAAAATGAGGAACAAACTCTGTGATATAACTATAGGAAACCATACACTATAGGAAAAACGGTATATTAGTGGGCCCACCCTTATGAGAGTCGACTAAGAGCCTTGATCTCAAATATGCCTGGCCGAAAATGCACAAATCGATGACGAGCAGCTGTGTCTAAATTGTCAAAGGACTGGTACTACGATAGCCAATCGTATATCAAGCCGGGGACTGTGAACTGGCTGAAGAAGAAAAGTTATTTAAACATTTTGAAGAACAGTTCACACATGTATCTATTAAATAACAAAACTACAGGTGTCAAGAACGCCGCCTAGTCAACCTGTTAATTTAATTTTTTATCTACATCATGCTATAAGTGTTGGATAACTATATAGCAAAAAGGTGCTTGTTAATATTAAAACATATGTAATTTGCTACTGGTATATGTATGCCAGGTGTATAAATAACATACGTTCACCTGTCTATTCTGTAAGTTGTTTTTTTCTTTTGCATCAACCAACACCTTTAATTTTTTTTGTATTGCGTGGGACAAAGGTGCTCGGCATCTACCTATCACTGAAGGCAGTGAGAGATTAAAAAAGTGGATTAAAAATTTCTACGGACAAGTGATACGCTGTTGGCCCGGTGGCCTTAACAGCCTCGGTGGAAGAGACTCGCGAGCTGGCGGCTCGCAAGTAACAGTAGCAGCAGTGTTGACACGATGCGTGGCGACGCTGGCTGCCGCTGTGCCCTGTCAACGAAAGAGACTTCCAACAACCAGAGGGAGGCTGGCGTCAACCCTATGGCCCAATACCTTCTCTTTCTAATTTATATCTTTAAAATATGTTTGAACCAAAATCATTTTCAAAGTCTGTCTTTGTATATTCACTTAAATCTTCTAACCTTGTATGTGGATTTCAATCCGGTTGTTACTATCACGGCAAAGGTTTATACCATGTAAAACTCATTGACATTTAGTTTCTATATTACAGATTCGTCCCTACGTCGGCGCGGTTCCATAGTAAAATATAAAAACTAAAAGTCTGTAAATGATCGCAAGTTTTTTTCAAAATTAGTAGTACAATTACAATCAGTACAATTAGTCATTTTTACGTCGAATGAAAATAACACTTATATTCAATTATATGTTAATGTAAACATGTGACATTTTCGCGTTTTAGGAAAAATATGCCAAATATGCTCTGCGTTGAAAGAACTAAAATGTCTTTACCTCTAACCACCAGTATTTGGATTTATTTTGTTATTTTGGTTTTAAGGAAATTCCATCTTATACCCCGTCACCAATAAAATAATGAAGTAAACACAATATTAAACTTAAGAATCCCGGTTATCGCAGTCGTATATTGTTTACCGTATGTTATATTCATACTAAAGTATATATAAACTAACCGAACTAACGAATTTCGCAAACAGAAAACGAGTCTCGATTTAAATCGACATTAAATTGTGTGTCTTCTAAATTTTAAAGAAATTTATTTATTTCATAAAAAGGTGTTAAGTCATTCGACGTTTATGTTTTTTTTTTTCCATAACGACGCATTAATCGTATTAGTGCTGGTCGCCAGAAAAATAGGTTTCTTGACGGTCAGCTCTATCATTTTATTACATGTTTCATAAAAATTCGAGTTTTTTTTTTGCTATGCATTCCGTGGACTCAAACGTACGCTATATACGTTTATCGTAGGGTTACTAACTTTCTTTCCTATTTTTTGGGATATTTCAAGTACTAAAAAAATGTTTTATATAAGTATTAAAAGATTTCATCGAGTTGAGACGGACTATGGAAAATAACTCATCACGAAAAAAGTTTTATCCGAACAACCAATACCCTAAAATAAAAACACAACTAATATGAAACTCGACATATACTCAGTAGTGGGGCCATCTGGCTAAATAGGCATTTGAAACTTATTTACTCAATGAGTAAATATGTTAAAAAGAAAACTATTTTTAAATAAATAAAATAAATAATCTAGTTTTCATTGAGAAAATATACATTTTTGTAATTTTCGTGTTAGTTATATACCTCAAACCTGAAGAATTCAGAATTTAAATACATAAAACTTACTGTAGCAAATAATTATGCTTTTAAATTAAGTTATTTTCTTTTTTTTGAAAATTTTCATGGAAAGTAAACAAAATCTCAGTGCTATAATACTGCAATTATTTTTTTAAACATTTATAACGACACTGCCAAGGGACTAACAATTATTACGATCGGGAAGGAATTTCTATTTTAGCAAGAAGTCCTAGTAGGAAAATGTCGGAAAATCCTTAAAAAAACAGCAATTTTGGGAATACTATCAATAAGTGTCAATATTTTGTCACGAGCGGCATTTACTCCTCGACGTGTACTAATGTGGCCATTAATTTGTTTCTAACAAAATTAACTAGCCGTCGGACAGCTTTGATGTCCTGTAACCGACGCGCACGCGGATATTAACTGACGGAGTGGCGCGTTACAACAATATGTTATTCACAATGGTAATAACAGCATTAACATGTGAACACGCGGTCTATAATTTATTTACTGGTATCTCTAGGTGAATTTTTATCGCTGAAGAGAGGTGGCAACATTAGTTGCATTATGATTATTCTTAACGAGTTGAAACAATTTTAAATTCTATTCTTGTAACACGAGCAGGATTAAGTTATGTTTCAGTTGTAATAATAAAACCATATTTATTACATGATTGCTGCGTAAGGGACGGATGTTGTAAAAGTAGAATAAAGGCAATGCAAGTATGTCATTGACTCCGAAAGATAGCGAAATAACCATCTCTAAATTATCTAGATCGGTATAAAACGACACGAATAACCGTCACCATTGCATAAATCCTCTGACTTGACAAAATTTCTTTGACAAGTGTTCGAATAAACCGTACAATAATCTGTACGGTTTATTCGAAATAAAAATATGTTTTTGCTTAATTATTTATTAATTAATAAATAATTATTAATATGTATACCAATTTTTATTAATTTAAAATATTGTATGAAAGCTTATGAACTTCCCCTCTCTGATAATTGAATAATACAATATAAGGCTTTGATCGAATCCCGATAACAACACGAACTAAAGTTATTTTGCTTTTGCTTTGAGCGAACGAACGCAACACACAATATTTTAATTGTAAATGTACGCCACGCCTCCCAGTCACGCGAGATCGCGTTTGGACATACCACCGAATTTACACAGCCCCACTAACAACAAAAAACATTATTCACCGATAAATAAGTTCTGCACGAACTACTATATAAACAAGAATTGACCGGGTAATATATGCTGCTACGTAACATACAATAATAAATAATTTAAAGCTGTTGATCTCAAAATCTTATTGGCATTAACTCGACCAATCCGAGCGATCGAATATCGATGTATATCGATACCTTACATAGTAGATTACACCTGCTATAAATTTTATTCATTTTCAAAAAAGCTATAATTTCCTCACGCCCAATGGTAAAAAGTTTATTAAGGTTTGTAATAAAAAAACCAGTCAAACATGCGCAGCCGTTGTGGGCGGATCAAATGTTCACCACAGCTCGGTTACAACTACAACCTGTTTTTGTTTTAAATGTTCATGCAATGCCCGTTCGATTTATTTATGTACACAGTAGACACCTGCCGGCAAGTTTTAAATACTGATGATTTCTTCCTTGTATTAAAAAGCTGCAGCATTTAAAAATATACACCATACAAAAAGTATTTGCTTAGACTTTATATTTAGATTCTAAGCCAACATGTATACATATACACGAAGTGTATATAGCATTGAACATTATGCTTACATATTATTGGTAACCTAATTCTTAAAGTATAGGAGAAGATATAAAAGAGTAATATAATAAATAAGTATTTGTTTATGACATATTTAAATGTTAAAGCAATAAATAATTATTTAAATTGCCTGGAGAAATGGTGGAATAAGTTTTAGGGGACTTAGAAATTAAATCCATAGCCAGATTATGAGTTGCCACTAAGCATAAACCTATTGCAAGTAAAGACTGATGGTGGAAAATTATAGATAATTGACCGATTACGTTGCCGCCCCAAGGCGGTACCACTCTGTACCTCCAGACAACGTAACGTACTGATTATAAATGTTACCAGACATGTAATAGCATCGATTTCGATCCTGGATTCAGCGAGGCTTATTATATTAAGTGGGGACCGAATGCGGGATCGGTGACGGCGTAATCGCCCGTAATCATAGTGCGGAGATCCGTTGCTCTGGTTAAAGTGGAAGTCGATTCCACCAGTCACCGCTGTTGGCTACTTTCGACTTTTTAGTATCTTATATACATATAATTTAAGCTACATGATATAGCATATTTTCCATGAATGGAATTATTATTTTACATATATTTTAGGCTTATGTCTCGCTTCAGCATTTTCAAATTTCATATAAAATTGTCAATATAAATATACTAATAATGCTAAGAGCTCTTCTAGTAAATTAAAAATCAAAGATTGTATATAAATATTACATTTTTATTGTTTTAGAATCGATGACATTTTTATTGGTTAAGATTTTTATTTAGGCGCGGGTTAACGGGTATTCCTAGAAATAGATAATACCTACTCTTAGAAATATTTATGTACTAAGGAATCGATTATTTCATATAATCGATTCCTTAGTATAAAAATAATGCTAGTGACTTTACTAAGTTCAAAATACAATAAACGTCCCATTGCTCGGCGAAAACAATATTATTCGTGTCAACACCGGTATTCGAACCCAGGTCACTCGCGTTCTATGAAACCGCGGAGCTACCACGGGTCTCATTATTAAGTGCTACATCAATATTTAATTTCAAAATCAGGATTCGTTTTGAATTCTAACTTGGGCTGATATTTGATTTCATACTTAAAGACTGAATAATGTCTAGAACGTTCATTTGTAAGCTGTAGCCAATTAATGCACCAAGCGAAGGGACAACTTTAGTTAAAATCATCAGCCAATACTCCACTTTTATTGTCGCCTTCTCTAAAAGGGCTTGAGTAGTGGACCCAGGCAGGCTAATAAAAAAAAGATTAAAACATTACGTTTATAATTTCAGTAAGAACATTAATTTTTAATTTACGGTTTTGTTTTACTGCATTACATTACTCCTTTTTAATGAGGCCTGATATTATAATTTTAATATTCATTATTCTAGGAAATTCATTTGTATTTAACAAAATGCGCTTAAGAAAAAGTTTTATTTGTAAAATGTTAAAGTTAAGCCTTAATTTCTCCCGGTACATAGGTTTTAATTTAAAAAGTTTTTCTTTTCACTTGCCGGAAATATCTTCAAAGTGGCGAGTTTTGAATATATACTATTATTGGCATGGTATAAAAAAGTATACCATACCAAATATAACTAAACAGGTAATAGTACTACGACAATATCTTATCAGAAAAAGATGCTAGCGGACGCCCCATAAAGGATCTTCTAATATAGTTTAGTAAAACCTCTCAAGGCCCACGGTCCCTTAAGGGTCATCCCTTTATTTCTGCAACAATCGCTCGGAAATTGATATTGATGCGGAAAGGGCAAGTTTTCCATAAAAATAGGGTTTATTTGAATAAAGGATGACCGGGCCGTGAGGGATCTGACGTGAGATAGTCAGGATACTTAATAAGATTGTCTAGTTCAGCTTCGCAAGTGTTTTGTCCACAAAAGTTCATAATGCCAGACTAGGTCAGCGCAGTACAAATAAATAATAAATGTTGTTTATATAACTTAGTACGTAATTTGTGCATAATAATTTCCTTAAATTAGCCTTATTAATATGTTATCTAGTACGGCCATTATTTAGAAAAATCATGCTTATTTAAATGGTTTTATCTACCACATTATATTAAGTGACAGGAAATAAAAGACCTATTAAATTTCAAAATGAACTTACTGGACAAATCAACGAACATTCACAAAGAATAAAATATTAACGTCAGCGAAAGATATATCGGCAAGTAATAGGCGTAACATTAGAGACACGTCGGTGACCCTCTCGGGAATAGAACCGGAGACTGACACATGGCGAGCTCGCCTGTCCACGGTAGAATTAGTTTTACCCCATTTCACGGAAGTTTGCTATGCCCCACGTTTTAGTTTGTCGCCGTCAAAACAAAACAAAAGTTACTAATGGCGGTTGACGCATTACCAAAACGTAATTTTGTTACAAACGAAAATAATTGGTGTAATAAAATGAATATGGAGGAACAAAAATAATGCTGATTGAGGTCAGTAGTGCTTAATTCTTGAATAAAAATAATTATTACATTGTAGTTTAAAACATCTTGAAGGCTTAGACCAATTTATATGTGTATATAAAAATCAAAATTAGTATGTGTGTCACAAAAACTCGAATCTTGAATCTAAGGGCTACGTTTAACACATTACTGAAAACGATAAGAATTAAAAAAAAAAAATTTTTTTTTACAAAAATTGTGTACATCTATTTCATAATTTATTTACATAATTTCGCTTAACTTCATTAGCCTATTTTAGTTCTCAGCTGAACATAGGCCTCCAAGAAAGCGCCAGCAAAACCCAGCGTTAATTTTTTGGAAGGTTTGCTCATGCTCACCGCGCTGGGCAAAGAGGATGGTAAACGCAGTGCGTACCCTCGCACTAGTGATGGTAATCCCCATCACTGGTCTGTGGGATTTGGGTTGGGCAAATTCAGATGGATATTATGAAAAAACAAATGTCACTGTAAATCCAACCTTCAATAAGACTAGTTACGATCAAAACAACTTAAACGCTAATTGTAATCGTACAGTGAAGCAATTTACTAGAAACTGGGGAGAGTTCCTTAAAAGTATTTTTTGACTTAACCTAAGACTAACAGGTACTACTTGAACCTTACGTATTTCTCAAGGTTCTTTATTTAAAAGGGGGCTCACCTGATGGAAAGTGATTACCGATGCCCACATACATCTGCAATAGAGAAGAGGAGCCTCAGGTTCGTTGCCGGCCTTGGCTCTACCACGAACAACGTAACAACGTTCAAGATATAACGTTTACTTAAAAGACAATTGTTGGTTATTACTTTTACTGAGAAACAGCTGGTCTTATCTCTATTTTTTATTCAATGCGGTTAAATCTAATTGGAAAAACATAGACAAAATCTAGTATAACCTAATAAGGCTCTGTGGTCATATTGAGATAAAAAAAATCATCAGTTTTGTTGGATAACAAATCTTTTCAAAAGAATAGTAAATCTGGTCGATATCAGCGGTATAGGCGTAAAAATAAGTTTTACTGAGAGGAGTATTCGTATGAATATTAGATAACGATGACGTCCTCAATGCCGACTACAACCACAGTGACAACTTCCGAATATTATCGGCAGTTGTCAACTGCGCAGGGGATGTTATAGTGCCGTAGGTGTACACGCAAACACAGTGGTACTTATTGGTTTTTACCTTCCCATATCCAATGTAAAGCATATGCAATAAGATCGGAGGAAGGGTCAAATGCAGGATTAGAGACACGAGATCCAATATATATTTTCCTCAAATATTGGCTTCAGCAGGCATTCGAACCTAGGACCCATTGAGTAACATATTTTCTACTTATGAAATGTACTTTATTTTTTTGCTATCAAGTTCGTCTGCGACGAGATGACAAAATTAAAAGTAATATAAATTAAGATGCTCTCCTATACATAAAATAATTTTGCGCAAAATTGAAAACTAACTCAATTTTTCAATTGAGTGCAGCACGACAAAATTTAGAGCAAAATGTTACACTTAAAAAGAAGATAAAAGACGTTTGTGGTTGTTTCTGTTAATAGGCAAAGGATATTAGTTTTTACATTATCTGTAGAAGTTTATGATAAAGGTACACGTTAAGTTGCTTATTGACAGTAATATATGTATTAAAAAAATTTTTTGGTATGTAAAACTAAATACCTTACTTCGGAAACGTTTTATGCGGCCTATGAATAATTTTCGATAAAGAGATCGATTAAGAATCTTAATCAAAGATAAGTGTTCGTCTAGGTGTTGGTTTTTATTTATTTATTTTAGTTCAAAACAAAACACAGTTACAAAAAAAAAACTACAAAATCCTTGAAAGGTTATTATTTATCCCCATTGAGTTCTGTATAGGTAATTTTTGCATCAGCTCTTCGAATTAAATAATTTTTAATTCATTTAATAGACAAGGGCTCGGCAAAATACTTATTCTGTATGTGTTTACCTAGACTATTTATTACATTTGCTAGAATTAAGTCTTATTACCTCATACCATACAAAGGATTAGGGAATTTCTCAGATTACAGTTACGCTGTATTTTATATAATAATGTATGTTATTTTAATGTATTCTTCTTTTATAACATAGCGTAATATTACTTTGCAATGAAAATACTTTACATTATGTGTATAATTCAAAATTTTCCTAACAATTACGATTTGTTTTATTACGTACAATGCATTTAATAATATTACTTGTAAGTTATAAATTTAATTAAGGTAAGTTTTGTATGTTCTGCTGAAGCTGCTAAGACCATAGCTAACAATGGAATATGCACCTGCTAATTACAGTGTTCTAAAGGTTTGTATATTGTACCATGCTTATCATATTCTATGTGCGACCTCCAGCTATAAGACGTGTATATCACCAGTCCTAGTGACGTTTCACAAGTTCTATAGAAGTACAGGTGCACAGTACGGTGGAGGCATGTAGGTAACTGTTAACAGTGTTGGTATTGTCCTTTATTATGTGGTGAATGAATGTAAATAGCTTTAGTTTTGGTAGTATTGATGACGACATCTGCATCGTGCGACCATCTACACAAGGTATTGGAAATATTTGTAGTGATTTCTGCGTAAGTTATGTTTTCATCTGCAACTACTATGCAGGTACTGTTAGTCTCTGGAGTGCCTCTCTTTAGTTAACTAAATACCTTTTATTTAAAAATATTTCAGTATACATAGATGTGTACTTTACAAAAAAAAATGGAAATATAATAACGCACCAATAAATTATTGTGAAAATATGATTGAGTTCGTTTTGATAAAAAATTTCAAAACCTCGCGAATTAAAGGAAAATGTTCTCCAACTTGCTTGAGACGCTACCCTACAAATACCATCCGTTGAAAACTTATTAAGTCATCATTTCCACGATAACACTTATGCAAAACGGAACAAAGTAGGCTCCTCATGTTATTAACAAACGTAAAATCTGTAACCCAGAACGTACAACGTAAAATAATACCAAATTCCAACGAACAAGGTAGATAATCGATTGTTATTTCTATTTAAGTAAGACCAAAGAATTGACATGTACACCGCAGTTCAATTAGGCTAATGGGGAAGGGCTCAAAGGGATTAAATTAATTAGTAAGAAAGTTTAGTTCCATTTCGCAACGCCGCCTTTGTTTGTCACGACCTTCGTATTTTTTTTCCACTTAGGAAATAGAATACATCCGTTGTTTCCGTTTAGGTTTTTAAACATTTAGGAAGACATTTTCAGATTTGAAAACTATCAAATGTCCACAACTGGACAAAGGCTGCTTTCTCAAATATCTGGAAGTAATTATAATTATCAATATGATAAAGTTTGACCAAGTGACAACAATCGGAAGTATAAATTACATTGCCTCGTACTTTTCTGTATTTTCTTATTCTTTGACGTTTTGGAACAAAAGAAATTAATGAAATATAATTATTGTTATAATACTGGTAGAGTTATAAATGCTAAATTTACATCATTATATTAAAAGGGGTAAGTTTTTCCTCCAAAGCTCAACCTCAACTGCACGTGTTGCATACTGCTGTCTAACGGAAGAGGCTATGGTGACGGAAAGATGAAGGGTAAACCTATCTAAAAATACCAAACTGAAATCCCAAAGACTAGTAATACCAAGCAGCATTTTTAAGTACGACTACGTTCACATAACTGCCAGGCCGGTGATGTGAGTATGGCCAAATCTTTCATGCGTGGCATGGCTAGTTTTTGTTGGGTCCATTATGAAAAAGTCTCTGAACTTATACAGGCTGATGAAGAAGAAAATATTAAAAAGTATATGCTTAAATCAAAAGAAATAGTATGCCCCATTTACAATAACAGCCTTTAGAAAGTCCACTGTAAGACAGAGGCTATTTTATTGCGTGGTAGAGCCAAGCGGTGGCTTTTAATGCTGCTCGAAAGGGTCGGCTCGACCGAGGTACGCAGAATACCGGCGTGAAGTAGAGGCATCTTGTGCTTCTGCGTTTCGTTCGGTTGAAACTTCAATTTAATTTTATTAGATATATTTTTAAACAGTAAGCATATGACATCAATATAACAATTAAATACAATAATTACAAAAGCAAATTATATTAGCAATATTAACATTTTATACATTTTTTATTATAACAGTAAGGCGAGTCCGATCAAAAAACACACTCAAGATACTGCTGGAGGATTCGCGCAGACGTGCTCGCATGGAGGCGGCGGATCGCTTTCTCATGATGGCCATGAAGCCTTCAACGCGCGCCTTACATGCACGAGGCGCTGTTGCAGTGGCCCAAATACTTTGAACCTCTGTACGCGGCTAAGAGGCGTCCCGCAGTGTGAGACTTCAGCTAACTGCGTGTAGTTTAAAGTACTTGACTAAAAAAGCATCCACTCATTCTTACCGGTGTTGCACTTAAACCCATGAGCCACCGCATCCGCCTCGCGAAGGGACAGGAACCTCTGAAGGGGTAGATGGGCTCAGCAACATCATATCGTCTTAAGTCCTTCAACCTCCTCCGAGTGGTCATCCTGAGTCGATCAAGGATGATAATTACCACAAAACCTCTGATTTGCAGATGCCTATGTCCAGCAGTGCACTGTTTAGAGGCTGCTGAAGTAGTCATAACATAATGGAAAATACAAAACGTTTAAGCGTGGCGCGAACAACTGCAAACATTCTAAAACGCTCGTAACACCTAATTAACGATATTAAAATACGTCGGCGACCGCAAAGCGTCGCAAACGTTGCATTCGCACTTTGTAAGCTATAAAACGCAAACGCTACCCTCCTTATTTATACGAATGAGAATTTTAAATTAACTGCGTAAAGCATCCCTAGTCGAGAGCGGACGCTGCCCCGAACCCGCTAGAGGTGTTTTGATTTGTTCAACTTGTAACCGATTATAATATTTTATTTTCTTGTATTACCAGATTTTCTGTATTAATTCCAATGTTTTTTCATTTTAGTATATTTTTAGCCATCATTTTCTGATACTGTAAAGACATTACAAGATTTCGATGACAATAATTTTCACTTCCTTCCTCTTCTACCGAGAGGCTTTAACCTAATCACCGAGCTTTTCAGGTGCAATCGTAGTACTGCAACAATACCAGATGTCGCACCTTAGATGCTGCTGTCCGTTACGGTTGTATATTATTTATATCAGTCATAATTTACCATAATGCCATAATCATACATTTGTCTGGTACAGTTATCATTCGGCACACAATAAAAAATAGCAGTTATTACAAAATAGGCCAGTGTAGAATATACCCATTTTCTATGCGGGGAGCATTATGTCGCGTTCTTGTAAACAAGTCGCAGCCACTTGTCGCTGATATATCTTGGCGCGGTCAGCGAGCCCGCAATAAACCTCTCACCCGCTTCCCCGGACAATGCTTTATTGTTTATGTTACCCATTTGCACTGGGGACCTTTTTGATATTACAATTATTATGTAATTTTTTTAGTATATTTTAAGGAATTTACAAACGAGATTTCGTTGTTGTTTTTTATTCCGACATTATTATAACTTATCAACCATTATACAGAAAGAGGGTGCCAAAAATATTTTCGCTCCAAGTATCCAAGAATAACACCTCATTTTATAATCCCGTTATTGGAATGTCTATACTCTATATTTAACTTTTTCTCAAGGACAAGCAAGACCAACTGAAATTGATATATTTAATCAAAATCGGAATCCTTTTCTAAATTCTACATTGTTAGTGTATTTTTTGCATACCTAAATTAATAATTAAAAAGAAAAAGTATATATTTATGAAAAGTTATTGAGGTAATAATTTTTTGTAACTCGCTAAAATTATCTAGCGCAAATAAAAATAAATAGTGCTCATCCTGTCCGATAGATAGGTAAGAAAAGGATGAAAAATAATGTGATCGCAAATTGCTCATAGTTAAAATAGCCATATCAAGTTTCAATTGGTCAGACCATGCAAAAGAGATATATTTATTTAAATTGGTTTTTTTTAAGAATTTAGTCATAGGTGACAGAAATACTGGAGCAGAATCAATGATCCATTTTATTGAGTAGCAAGAGTTATCCAGTTGAAGGTGACGCGCCCCAGCGCCTCGCTGCGACTCGAGGGCGCCCTCCTATCAATCATAGAAGGATTTTTTGAATTTAATAAAATAAAATTTGTATTTTGTCATCGGTGCTCCCTTTCCTTTCATTGCAGGGTTGTATTCAAAGTCGGTTTAAAAACAAAAATAATATGGAGCATGCCAGATTTAGTAGACGTTTTCTTGAAAAGAAACAGAAGAAGCTTATTACAAAATTTTACAAAGAGGTAAAAGAAAATGTAACCTTGCAATAATTTCCACTTGCCATTCATTTGTCTGTCAATAAACACAAAAACATGCTTAGAAACTTATTTTCTTTTACATTTCTTGTATTGTCCTTCTGGCGTTAGAGGCTGTTTCAAATGCTAGATTTAGAATTTTCGTTTCCGTTCTCTAAGTGCGCAGTTTTTTATAAAGCATTGTTTACAAAGCATAAATAAGCAAACATCGATTCTGTAGAAAAATTTATGTCACTAAAATATTATCAGAATACATTTAAATATTAAGATATTTTACATTTAAATATAGTGTTCTAGATCATGTAGAGTTCCGCTCTGTTCGTTCGCAGGAGTTGGCACGGCGGCAATGCAGCGCATCTGTTACCGGCCGCGCCTCCCTGCGCCTTGCTCGAACTTTCGCGACTTCAACATCGCGAATGTAATCTCGCTAAAGTTAACTCAAACAACATAACCACTAAAATATTAAAAAATATACCACATTTTTAAAACAGACTAAACCAGACAAACAAACAAACAGACAGACAAGATTGCGAGTTCATATTGCGTTGTCATCAAATTGTGAGCTATGTTTAAAGTTTCCAAGTCTGTAGCTCATCGAGAAGTTATTTTAGAATCGATTGCAATTTATAGCAAACAAATAGACAGGCAAGAAAACGAGTTAATACAAACCCATGAACAGTTTCCGCGACGCTGGACGTAAAGAAGTCTAAGAGTTATAAGAAAATAAACAGAAACTCACAGAAAGTTGTATACGCGTATCTTAACAAATAAGTGCGATCCCAGTATCTTAGGTTAGGCTTAGAATATCACTGCAACCCTTAGGATCTTATCTAACTAACTAATCCTAACTGGGGCCTTATGTCATAAAAAAATCACAATAATTCCGTTGTTTATCACATCTAAAACATGATTTTGTTTATTGAATATATTAAGTTTATCCAAGATAAAGTTACATTATCAATGTTTAAATATCACACGGTATTGTTTAAAAGGGTAATAATGTTACACGGATTTTTGTGTGAAATTGTTTGAAGACCAGCAGATTAGGCCTCTGATTAGAATTTTAGAAAGCCACTTATGAAAAAAATAATATTCCTTTACATACATATAACGCAGTTATAAATGAAGTTTTTTCAAATTTGATGATGATTGATGATGATGACTGATCAGATGAGAATTGATGATTTGCATTAATCACCACACTTAGCAGGCGAGTTGGTGATGGTTGGAGTATCGGAAATCTCACAGACTTTAATCGCTATACCATTCTGCATTTCGTTATCGCCTCGAGATTTTTATGGCATTTTCTTTACGGCTTTTGCAATATCACACGGTTATCATACGAAGTAACTATACATAGCTACATATACACGTATGTAAAGCAGAATCTACATTCAGCATTTAAATTTCTCGAGACGACAGGAAAAACTTGTGTAAAATACGCGGTTTTGAATGCGCAGCAGTTCCACAACCCGCTAGCTCTTAACTGTCGGAACGGGTCGGAGAATGATATCTGTCCAAATATACGGCCCGTAAAGATACGAGCATCTTACTAGCACGGACGCCGCTATTTTATTCACCTGCCTCGCTTTTGTGTGCTTACAACATAAATTGTAACGTAGCAAGCACCTACACTTTGGAAGACCGCAGAGGCGTATTGCCTCAATGAATTTATTTCAGAGGTCGTACGAATTGAACATATTTCTTTTTTTACAACATTAGTCTGACAACCATGCTCACAGTCTACCTTATAGTAAATGCCCATTACAGCCCTTGGGCACCTGCAAACAACCTAAATCGAAATTTGCTTGCACTTCCGATTGGCAACAGTAGTAAGTGAGAGAATGGTACCTACCAGAAGGCTCCTAGGCAGAAAAGGAGTGCTACCTTGAGAAATTAAAATATTTATGTAAATATTATATGTGTACATAAATTAAAACTTAAAGATATATTTAATATTTGACGAAGCTATAGCTCAAGTGTTAAGTCATTGGTTCGAATCCAGTTTGAAGCCAATATTCATACAACATACAAATTATTGGCTTTCGTGTTCAACTGTATTGTGACTGTCTCGTGTCTGTGATTTGATCCTACTTTAAATGCTATCAATAATAATATAATATACTATCAAATAATCACGTGAAAGTGGGAATATGTCATCTTTTAAACTAAACTCCATTCTTACCAGCACATTGTGCAACCTGTTAGTTACCGAACGAGGGTCCGGCGACCAACTCCATCCGAATCTCTCCTGATTGAAGTTGAACAACCAGAAGATGTCGCCCGCAATGGTACCATCATGTCATATCTCGTATGCACATAAAAATCATAATCAAATTCTTTATTCTTTGTCTTTGGAACTTAAATTGCACTTGTCAAATATCACTATTGTTTTAAATGTACCGTATCGTAATGATGTTCCTCTGGTGCAGAAGAAACAGGCGAAAGAATCTCTGTAGGTGTCCACTTTTATAGCATCATTTTTTCATTTTTTTAAATCATACAATATCTATTATATTATTACAGTACAACTTATAGAAACAGCTTAGTAGTGATCAACTCATCCCTAGGTATTATTATTATTCATGTATTTCTTTATAATTTTTTATAATAATAACCCTTTTCATAAAGTCAATTTTTATAGGAATATTAATAGGAAGACTGGGATTTGGTTGAAGAAACGTATATATTACTCCATGAACGAGTTACTGACTCTATGGAGTCTAGTACTGTACTGGTATTACAAGCTTATACCTGTTCCTAGTATTTACATTATGTACATCAAGATGCTTATTAAATATATACTCATTTTTAAGTACATAAATACATTTACTAGTATTAAGAGGCCAAGGTTAAAATTTTTATTTCTATCTCTAAGAGATGGTTTCGAATATAGATTATAATACCTCTATCCAGCAGCGTGCTTAGTAGCTAAGTCTACTAACAAGTTTGGATATATGGGGCTATTGAAGCTTTGCATCAATAGTTACTCCTAGAAATACAGTGGTAATCAGTCGTTAATGTATGTTATGTAGGTATAATATACAATATTTCTATGGCCATATAACAAGACCTCACTGTAATTGGCTGACCCCTATCTGACCATGAATAATTTTTCCTTCTCTACCGGCGCGTATCTAGAAGGTCCATTCGGAAATGGACCCTAAGCTGGCTCGGCTCACTTCTTAGGAAATACCAAAAATAACTACAATCAAATGCATTTCGTATTAACAAATATAAGTTTTTAAAAAATAAGTAATTTTATTAATCGCACACTCAGCATTCAAATTATGGCCATTCCATAATTTAGATTAACCTTCCTCTGTTAACTAAACGATTTTAGATAACACTCCCTTCAGCTACACCTTATAATTACAATCGAAGCGTTGGACAAGTGAGAAGTTAATGATTGCGAGAGGTAGTGAAATTGCTAACATTACCCGCTCACTACAAACGTTATCTTCCATAATTATGGAATAAAACAACCAGGAACATGAGCCGACAAAGTCGATACAAATCTTATTCATACACTCCCACAAAAACTTATATTCGCATAATACATAGATAACATGTAAAATTAATTCATTTCCATCCATGGCCTCATATGCATTATGTTATTATTTTTTTATTATATCGTTCATGTTGTTTCCTACATGAGGAAACAGAATCTAAGGATATCGTGTGAAACCTTGTATAATCCGTATAAAAATCCTTTGCAGGATATTGTATACTTTAGTTCCCCGGCATTCAAAGTTCAATGCTGTAGATTGTACAGCTCACTTCTTCCTTCGGTCCCTCAAGATTGGATAGTTCATCAAACAACCGGCAACCATTGTGTTGTCACCATAACAAACGACATTTATTCTGGTGACGTATTCCGATAGCTATAAAAATCGGACAGCTGAATCAAATTAGCTCATATGATACAATTGCAAAAACTTTGGGTTATATTATATCCAAGACTTTATGAAGTATAACTTTCGTACGGATCAAATATCGACATACGGCTGGAATACAAACGTTGGTACCAAATTGGTACCCATTACTTAGTTCATAAGATTTACAGAAGAAGAGTAACAAATAATACTAAAAACATAAAGATGAAAAACGTGGTAGCGGAAGTTCAATGTCATTTTTTTTAAAAAGGTGCGTGCATAAAAATTCCAATTTAGATTCATGTCATTCCAATTTAGATTATTTAAACCTTATGATTTGGACCATGTCACCAAGTTTTTTTTTATATTAGACTAAAATGTTTAAAGTAAACAATATTGCTCATCATCATTTGCAGCCATAAAAATATGAAAGTAAGGTCTCATTTAAATATCCAAAATTCTCAGTAATTACCATTAGATACGTCATAAATTGTATCGTCACAGTTTTGCTTAAAATCCTAATAATAATTTTCATTACCTACAAAATACCCAACGTTGGTCATGACATGCCTCACAGAGTGTTATATTATGACAGAATATTATGAAGCCGGCAGGGATCTCTCTCTGCGGTGGCAGAAATTCAAAGCGTTAAGGATAATACATAATTCGTAATTACCGTAAATCGCCTCGCGCTGCGATCGCTACGCACCAAGGATCCGTGGCGGTTGCAAACCGTCCGTATTACACGAAATACAAAAAAGGATTATTTTCTCAAAACGCAAAGCGCACACCGATCCTGCTCGGCCGAAATAATGATTAATGATCGCAAATAAGCGGGTGAGTGTTGCCCGAGTCGACACAAAAAGTGGCCGAGTGCATAAACCGAGATGCAGTGAACCGGATCGCTCTACAACAGAGCCTTTAAATGCAAACGAATTTATAATATATGTAGATTAAAAATAAAACAGTGTATTTTGAGCGTAAGGTGTTACTTGTTACCGGTTCTATATGCTTTTGCTTTGAGGTATGTCTAAGAGAAAACGGATTGTAGATTAAAATAAAAAATTAGACTTGTTTCTAAAACTAACATTGATTAATTTAGCTCCATCTTCATTTTCCGGCTACCTAAAACCAATCCTCTGTTGGACATAAATAAGGCTCTCAGGCAGGCGGATTGGTGATCACAGTACCTCTTGCACTTTAGATGCTGCAGAAACATTTTGATGTGGAATATTTGTGATGTTATTTCCATCATATGTTTTTTCAAAAACAAAATAATTATTCTCTTATTTTGACATGTAGTGGTAGCGTTAAGCAATCTGTCTCATCATGTCACACCGTGGATGTCTTAAATGTCACCTTAGGTAACTGCCAAAAAAGTAACATGGCCTCCAATAGGCGACCAAATAACAAGCTCAAATTTCCCGGATCTAAATTATTGAAACTGGTGTCGAGCAGCGTCTTGGATCAGAGAGCTATAAGAGAAGAATACAGAGGTCTAAAACGGGAGTACTAATGGACTTTGAAAAAAGAGAATAGGAAGATCCCTATTTCAGTAAATCAAAGGATACACTATAAACATATCTAGATTCCTGAAATTGGCAACATTACATTTATAAAGATTATTTCTAAATTACCATGCGTTATGTCTAAACACACTGAATGTGCTTAGAAACAAAATTTAAAAAAATATGTAATTGAAGAATTGATCGTGATAGCCTCCTGGAGAATTTCTACCACGGTGACAAGTTTTAAATTAATTATTTATACTTTATTTCAAACACACGGGCATTAACTCGTCTATTTCATCCCTTATACTTATAATTTCTGACGTATTGAAACAATAGAAATTCTATTGTCATCACACGTCAACAGTTCAATGCGTTCGATTGAAGGGTCATATGCGGAATACAACACAACATGAACAGACTAATAATTTGTGTTGCACAAATATTGTCTCCGACTTGGATTCGAACCAAGGACTTAACGTAAATTACCACCTGAAATTATTATCCCAAGTCAAGTGAATGACGTTCAAATCTTTGTTAAATAAATTGTTTGTACGTTCTGTTTTCAACGCTTTTTCTACCATCAGTGTTACCGAACATCGACGAAAGTAACTCGGGCGCGAAATACGAAAATTTCGCGTTTTAATTAAGTTTTAGCTGAGTAAGTATTAATCAATTCGCGCAATTAATTCAAGTTGAGGCGCGAATAGAGGCGTCAGTAGCAGGTATGCGATGGCAGGTGGGTGACCGCCAAATCTACAGGAAACGATGCCTAATTACCGAGGAACCTCGGCTACAGACACCTGAAGATCAAGCGGATCTATGTTATTTAATTAAAAAAATTGTAACAGGAAATTATGTTAAGCATCTGCAAAACCGAAGTGAAAAACCCTATAGTGACGCTTCACAGTTGAGGAAGGAATAAAGTTTAGTTTATGAACTAAATTTTCACAATACAAAAATAATTATATTTGATTCCAGGATTCCTTACATTAAGCTGGAACAGTAGTGACGAAACCACTAGCAAAATAAAAAATATAGATTATGGACCGATCTCAAATATTACAATTTGAAAAAAAGTTTTTTTTGTCAGAATCAAGTAAGGAATTCGTTTATTATGTATGAAACTTCAAACGAATTGTCGCTTTTTGTCATTAATTCAATTGTAAATTACTTTACAGAGTCACTGAAATAAATGAAAAAATATTAACGTTTGAAGAGATCTGTAACAGGAACAATTATGAGTCTTTTTGTAAAAGTTCAACGTAGACATCATCCTGCATCAGTCATGGTTTTGTGGGGTGTTCTAATAAGGAGTCACTAAGCTTCGTTTTCGTGAAAAAGATGTAAAGACCTCGGCCAAAGTTTAACATAAGATTTACTGTCTTTTATTGAGTTGAGAAGCGTCTGAGTGATTCACTGTACTGTACTGTAGTAATACAAAAATGTACAGTGGAATCTCCAGCAAGACTGCTCTTGACTGGTCCTCGTGTAGTCCAAATTTGAACTCATTGGACTTCAAATTGCAATCAAAAGTAGAGAACATAGCCTGCTCAACGTTTCTTTGACTATTAGCCTCTCAAAAAATCTGTGCTTTCGCACCATAGATTCGAGGCCAGCATTTTACAACCCTTTTTAATAATATTGTTTTAAATTAATGGCTTAATCAATCGATTAATTAGTACACAGAAGTTTTATTATTGTTACACTGTATATTTAAAAAAATATTATACGATATTTTAATGTGTAATAAAACGCATTACAAACCAGCAAAAAATTTTAAAATTACAAATTTAATTTTAACATAAACACTGTCTTAATTATTTAATACTTTATTAATTTATTTAGAATAACAGTAAAATGTAGTTATTTGATTTTCTCTGCGGATATTGAAAATTTATGTATCCAGAATATTCTTAGATTTTATTAATAAATATACATTATAATTATTTATAAAATAAATAACTTCGAAGAATTATTAAAATCCAAACATTCTAAATTCTAACTTAAAACAGTTTTAAGTAGCTATCTTACTATGTTTTCTGTGTAAAATAATTAATCATTCATGTATTGTACATATTATGTAATTATTTTTGTTAAAAATAATAATGTCATATATCACATGAGCCAGGCCAAATATAAATGTAAGTACTGGGATTACAACTTTACCACCTAACAGCAACCACTAATTTCGGTCATACAAGAGCATTTGACACTAATGAGCCTGAACCCTTTTGGCACACATGTCGCGTAATATGACGCTAAATTATACCTTATCACGTGACAGGCACATGGAACTTGCAGCTTTTTTCATAATGAATTTTCAAAAGTTTGTATACAGCCAGTTATTGACAAAAGTCTGAATAAAACACTAAAACAAGCATTAGGCATTCTAAAGACAGCGCATCTAAAACCCCTTTAAATACAGCCTAGGTAGTAGTTACTACGTATAACATATAACAAGTGTTTTTAACAAATTGTTAGAAATTTGAAAATATCTAAAGAACTTACTGATAATGATTAACGCGAACACGTCATGTGAAAAATTTGAATTTAAATACGTTAAATCGTTAATATTTAGCTCCTGTATTGTATACGTGTTTTTGTTGTACATAATATAATTGGTCTTTAACTCAATGAAAAATGTCAGTCATATTTTAACTTCATATTTAAGACTGCGTTCAAAGTGCGATCGATAACTATTCATTACATAATTTTTATTTATAATTTATTTCAATTGAGACGGAAAAAGCTTATGGTAACTAATACTAATCTATTTTTGTGAGTAATTTAGTCTAATGGGAAATTAATAATATGCGTGCTGCGCTGAGATTTCTTTCGGGAATCAGTCAAGTATTTCAAAAATACACAAAGACTTGCTGGTTAACTTTCCCATAGAGAGATTTATTTTGATTCTTAATCGCTGCAAGTTTATGGCAAAGGCTTAAGCAGACACAAGTAGATTTTTAAATAATATCTATTCGTACAAACAGATAAACTGCGACTGTTTTGAAACAGCTTTTATTTGATTGCTGACTAATTGAGAGAAATCTGGACTTCGCAACGGACGGTTTTACTCGTGTCGGTCAATTTGACCACCGAGAGACCCTATTACGTAATGAGAAAGGAAATCCACCACATTATCACTGTGGTGATAGCAATATTTTGTTGAATCATTGTCGAAGGTGATTTATAGCAGAGTTGACACTTGTAAAAACGCCGCTCCGCGTATGGATGATGATCAAAAGCAGCCTCTATTATTACTTATCAAATCTCTCTTTAATGTTGTCTCTGGTTTTTTTAATTTGTATCAAATTTAACTCATGCTATATAGATTATTAAAGTTAACAAAACTATTTCTGATGCATTTGAAATAAAAGTTTGTCAAACAGCTAATTCATTGCTACAATAAACAATGGAGTCAGTGCAAACATAGAAGTTACGTGACTTATTACAATTATACTTACATGATATTAGAATTGTATTCTTAATAATTAGCTATCTTCATCACGATACACATTAATTACCAGCGAGAGCTATTAATATTCGGAACGGTTGCATGCAATTACTGTAATTGTTATGAGATGTTAGAGTTTTTGTTCAAGATTCTCATACCGATATATTATGAAATGCCTTGATGTATTGCTATATGGATATACAGAAACAGAAACACGTAGACGAATGAAAATAAATCATTTCCATTTCTTAAAAGTGTTAATTAATTTATTTATTTAAGCTTCATGCACAACGTGGTACATATGGCGGACGTAATGGCTAGAGGCATTCTCTCCCAGTCAACCATTAGGCTAAGCAGAGATAAACACATAATAGAGCGAATTTACTAGCAATGCTAACATAATGATTTCTAGCATTTACGCGAATACACTTGAAATTAAACTATTATTTACGGATTTTTTAATTAAACGCTACAGAATCCGTAAATGATATTTTCAATGCTATTAACATTAATAAGATTCCGATTAACCACACCAACTAAAGCCATAGATCTTGTATCGGACCTTGTACCATGTCCTTGGACTCGGAAGGTGGGAGATGCAAGGAGGAATATACAACCTCTTTCTCCAAATGCCAACCTCGCCTGTGTATCGTACAGTGTAACATAATCTCCAAGGCACTGAGAGCAATTATACAATTCGAGCAAAAATCTCTCGGGGTTTTGGATAAGGGCACTAGGTTGACGGAGCGTAGGGTCCGCCCTAATGTTTAAGTTAAATGTGCCTCTTACTATTCGGTAATCACTGCCGGTTTTTACCTTAGTGATCATATCACTGAACAACTGTCGTTTGGTAGTCACGATGAGGCCATACCTATTTTCTGTGGTACCATCCGGGCACATCCAGGTCCACTTTCTATGAGATCGCTTCTGGAAATAGGAGTTCATCCTAAAGAATCACTCCTTTACCATAAAGTCAGGCAGCTGTTGCGAGAGGTCATCTGGAAGATGACTTCTTACAAGTGTATTGTACAAGAAAATGATCGCTTTTATATTCGTAAAGCCATGAACTGTAAGAAAATTAAAACCTACAATTCAATACGCTTTTCTGCAACAGTAGACAATGTGTACCCTAAGCGTTAATTCACTATTAAGTCGAACGCATAGACCTTTAACTTCTTTGTCTTTTAGCCTTAGCTCTCCATTTACCTTATAATTATAAACAATGGGCGTGCGCTTCCTAGTGAACGAAATGGTTACACACTCGAAGGTGTTAAATTGTAAGCGGTTGTTCTTACTCCATGTCACTACTCTGTTATATCTTGTTGTAGCATCTCAGAGTATGCCAAGGTTTCCAACGTCATACTACTTGAGGTTATCAGCAAATATATTGCACTTGTGAGTACTTAACTTCTAAAATAAGTCTCATAGCTGGCAAATAAATTTGAGAAATGTGGGGAAAAACAAATAGGACATAACTTTTTTAGTAAGACGTCGTTATCCACTAAGTTAAAGGCTTTTTTAAGTCAAAAAGCGACGTCGACTTTACCCCACTGTCCAGTGCGTGACGTAGTCATGTGACGTATGACGATCATACTAGCTTACGTTAGGTCGTTGTACCAAATGCCAACCTCTCCGGAAACGAAACTCAATTAACCACAAGAAAATTAAAACAAATTTGTTTAAAAAAAAGTTTTCGTGAAACTACTACTTTAACCACTATTTTCCCCGCCCTAAGGGGTAGAATGTTTTTTTTCTACCCCTTTCTTGATCGAGTTCAAAGGCGGCGCAAATATCGCGTAACATACATAAGTAATAAAAAAAACAGACGAATTGACAAACTCATCCTTTTCTCCGTTTTTCTTTGAAATCGTTTGAAAACAAATGAACAGCGGTGTAAGAGAGAATATATAGGAATATACTAATCTCTATACACGTTGTGCACCTTGTTCTGCCACACAACAAACGAGGTGTTGGCGACCGAACGATGGCAAAATATCCATCGGAGTTTGCCGAACTCTACAGACAAGTGATGAATAGTGATGGCGTCGTGTGGCGGGTCGACCACTTCCCTTTTATATGGTTGGGAAGCGCGATGACTGTCACATGCGTCATACTTATGAACTGCTTGTGGAGGCTGGTCTGCTCGAACTTGCAGTTCACTTGTGTTTTAATTTAATGGGTTACTAAATTCTTGTACCATGCGTTCAGTTGCCTATGAAATTTAAATGGTATTAAAATTATTGAACTTAAAAACAAAACATAAAATAGAAGTTTCGGAGTTTCCTTCGACTGTTTATTCGTTGTTAGAGTAATTTCCTTACCATTTCGGTGGAAGATTGTAATAGAATTAAAAAATAATAATTGGCAGTAAACTAATGTTATCGTCTTTTTTATGTCGAAGAATAAAGAATTTTGATGCATTTATTAACGGGGAGCAGCATCACTAGTGCGATGGTACTGGCGCTGCACTTACCAATCCACTTGCCCAGTGAGGTAAGTGCGAACCATCCATGACGCATGCATGCCGGCTTCTGCTGGCACTTTCTTGGAAATCCTATGTTTATATCATATGGCGTAACCTAAAAAATACAGTAGAATTGATAAATTGTGAATTTTGTGAAGATTTGTGAAGAAAATTTGTGAATTCGGTTAAAAATAGGATACAAACCAACTGAAACGTTTGTCCGTGTAAATTTGGTTTAAGCAAAGAAAAATAGACTTGCGACGAATGCAGAGAAGTTATAAAGGTTTGCTTTAAGAGTGTAGGTCTTAAAGAAATATGTATAGCGCCATACATACCAAACTGTATATATTATATTCTACTTTTTATTTTTAAATAGCTAATGACTAAAACGGACTTTGAATAACTGATCGCTAAGGACCGCCGCTCTGTGGAATACTTAAATAAGTTTTTAAGATCATTTAATTATTCTTTTAACTCCCCGATGAATATTCAACAATTTAGTAAGCTAAGATATAAAAAGTACATCAAGGTGCATAAGCTTATACCTTAGATGGTGAGGGGACCATCGGTGACAATCCCAATAATTAATTTCGATCAAAGCTGTGGAAGGAAAGTATTTCAAATCAAATAAAAAAACTGTTTACAGAGTATAAGCGATGTTTTAAACAATATGTTTTAACTAGTGAATTAAAACAATGTTTTAGAGAAATAACCGACTTCAACCCCTATTTTCCCATTTGTAGGATATGTGAGTGTGTTACAAGGAATATTTTCATTGATTTTTATTGAGTAGGATATACCTTGAGGGTTGTCCTCGACGATAACCTATGTTATAAAAAAAATCATCAAAATCGGGTTTCTCCTCAAAGTCTCCTCCTTTTTTGAAGTCGGTTGAATATGAGTCGAAGAGAAAATAGTTAAACCCAGGGAACCAGAAAAAAGAAATGAAGTCTTTTCAATCAAAATTACAATTGCTAAAAAGATCTCACAATAAACATATTTTTATTATTAAAACAATGTAGTTATTTTTATTGAGTTACGTAAATGATATAAATGTAAATAAAAGTCAGATTCTTAGCTAACATACGTAAGAGAATTATTGAACGTCGCGCGAATTCCGCCGACAAGGCGATGCCATGACCCAGTTCACGTATTAAGACCTCGCCGGACAAGCCGCCGTCAGATTAAAACAAGACGACAAATTACCTGTATGTACGTGGGATAGACGTCTCCACATTCACTGTGGCGTAAGTATATGATACTCGTATAATTTCATTAACGGTTCTGTAACCTAGTTTCGATCATTATCTACTTTTGATATTGACTGTACCTAAGACGTTATTAACATTTAGCGACACTTTGAAGCACTGACAATCTCCTAATGGTGAAACATTCATCCAAATATGCCAAACTCAAATCCCCATACAAATGGAGTAAAGCAGCATCACTGCGCTCATACATGGGTACCGACGCTGCTCGCTAACCCGTCTGCTCAACGTGATGAGTTTGAAAAACCTCGAAGCCTTATTTAACTGTGGTGAGGTCAACGTTCGAGCAAAATTCTATTTAATGAAGGTAAATCGCTGATTATGGACTAGATGTTGCCTGCGGTTTCTCTCGTCCCAGAGAAACTACTGCCGTGAAAACTAAGTAGTCACAAGTATTAGGAAATATTTTGCACATCCATTGAAGTCTATTGACTTACTAATGTAACATACGTAATAATGTAACATTTTAACTAAATCGGTTCAAAAGTATAAGCTTCGACATAATATAAACAGAGATACAGACAAGCAGACAAAACCGTCAATTGCCTATTTCGGGATTGGTATCGCTTTTCATGCACGTTAGAAGTTACGTTAATATTTTCATGAAAAAATCAATAAATAAAGTTTGCTTTAGTACAAGTTTATTATTTATTCGTAGATTTAGATGATGTATACGTAATACCTTAAATTATTCAAGAAATATAAGTCACTGAATTTCAGCGGAAGGTAACAAAATTAATTTGGAGCATATAATTAAGGTTTCGTGGAGTGTTGGCAGACAAGGCTCGCCTAAGGAAGTCTAAAATCAGAATTGGAGGATTGGAATTAGGAATGGAAGCAAAACCATTCTCCATGTCATGTAGTACTAAATAAGCTCTTATAAGTACCTTACCTTTATATGTTTGTCGACATTCATTGAAAGTTTTGTGTATTCGAAAATTAATATTTACACAAACATTACTAAAACTTGAAATTTTAAAATAGTACTGCCTCTGGCCTGAAATATCCAAGAGAAAAGAATCCCTATGCGTTCGTAGGCTGTAATTAAATCGACCACCCACCATTGCGACCTCGAGGCCTTGACCGACAGCGCTAATGAGTTCACATCGACGCTCAGACGACGCCTGATAACCGTACAACACTAGGCAATGGGCGCGATCAAACTACTTTAAAAAACGTTTCATCTAAATATTTGAACGCAAACTTTATTTAATATTACTGTACCATTTAAGTACTCTTGTTACTAAATATAAATAGTTACATAGAATTTTGGTAAATGTGCACGAATGAAATGAGAAAAAGAAAAATAACTATAAATACACAATTGGTAAGAACATACCTGAAACAAATCAGTATAAATGAGACGTATTTTTAAAATAATAATGTTCTCATGTATGGGTAAGAATACAGATAAATAGGTATACAGATACTTAACCTAACTACCCCATATCTTGGGAAAAAATATTTTCTGAATCATAAATAACTTCAATACCTAAAGACAAATATGCGACGCCATATTGTTGCATTTCTCATGCAATGTCCCGTTCACAAAACAAAAATCAAACAACAAAAGGAAAATACCGACAAGCCGGTTACTAAACTTTTTTCCTTATTTCGAAGAAACTAACACTAGCAGACCAAATGGAAAAGGAGCTATGTCGCTTGCGATGTTAAACTTAAATCCCATGTACATAAAAGGCTTAACTTTCTTAAAACTAGATATCTTAAAAGACATTTTGTTTTTCAATATAAAAGCTCCAAGAGCTCCGCCTACACACGGTTTTAAAATTAGAACTCTTGCGTGACAAACGCCGGTAACTTCGCATTATATGCTAAAGAGTTAAACTTTATTTTCAGGTGTTAAAGCATATTATTCCACTGTAGTTTATTCTGTGTAAGGTGGGTCGAACCGTAAACGCTATTGGCCCAATCGCGCTACGTGCAACAAACAAGAAACAGAGGAAACGAGACGGCGCTATTCGATGCGCTGTTATGCTCGTCTCAAATAAACATAATTTGTAGTCAAAATTTTTATTTTGTAATATTTATTCAAAAATACTATCCAAAAATGAATATACTATAAAAAAGGAATATTGCCAAAAATAAAATTATATTTTTAATTCAAAATTCAAACGTTATGAAAGAAGATAGCAAGTTGTCTAACGCCACAAGCTAGAAAGGGAGAGACAACTTTTGTATAGAGAACTCTCTTCAATTTACAGCTATAACTAATGATTAAACTGCAACATAATTTACACCTTATTGTCATGTAGTAACACACAGTTTTAACTATTGGAAATTTGATGATAAGACATTTTGGTATGTGTAGTTGTGTAGAAATGGGCATGGCGGCAAGCGAGCAGTGACGACTCGCTTAGTAGACAGTTGACAGTCGCCACGCTATACTGACATTGCGATAGAAGCACTGATAACAAATATTGATATTTTTTTTGCTGTCTCTACTGAATAGTGTGTTGAAGTACCATTAGACGAGATCGAACAGTGTATAGAAATAGTTATTTATTTACTTTATTACTGACATTCTAGTTTTGTGGTTCAAGTGATGTGTTGTGATCATTGATAATGACTAAAATAAAGTTGTTTTAGACTTGTCGTGGCTGGCTTGGACCTAACTATTTGTATGTAAGTTTTCAATAACATTTTCGATAGAGAACATCTTTTCACAGGTTATCTGTACCTATTATACACAGTGAACATATTATAATTATTGAATTATATATCGGTGTCTGTAGTACGTATTTTTATATTATAGTATAAAATAATAATTATACGTACTTAAGAGTTGACCATGGAAAAGACCTTAACTAGTTAAAATCAAAATTTTAAATTATTATGTAACATCATTATGTCATTACGCTAGTTGCAAAATATTCTTCCTTCTTAGATAATTGTAAAACTACTCACTTTATTTAGGCTGTCTCCTATGTTCAGTGGAGGGTACATCTTTTACCATGAAATTTTATGCACATGGACATTAGACCAGCGATCGATCGCAGCTACACTCCTCCACATCCCACTGCAACCTACAACCTAATTGAAAATAAAGAGAATTACGAAAAGAAAATCAAAATAAAGAGTAAATGAAAATAAAGAATTGAGGGGGTGAATAAATCGCGTAAATTATTTTTAATAATCTTCATAGATTATTAAAAATAATTTAAAAATTAAAAACCAAAGCCTATAAGCTTTATTAACAAATTAAAGTTGCGTTTTGGGTGTCATTTATACCAGAATTATTTATTTTCAGTAACTATAATTATATTTAACATTTTAAACAATTTTGTTTAAATTCTAGTTTTATACCATTTCATCAATTTAAATTCTAATTAAGGCAAGAAAGCTAATACGCTTATTTCATAACTTGTTCCAACAAAAGAAATTCTGTCGTTATGATACGTCAAGGGATTTGGGTTGAGGTAACATTGAAGTTTCAAATTAGAAAAGCTATTAAAATTAATATAATATCTTAATTAATTTTAAGAGAAACGCTACAAGAAAGCTGGAAGACCTACAACTATGTATTTATATCCCACATCTCTACCTACCTATGTTATTGATAAGAAATCAATATTCGATTGCATATGTAACCATCATTTAAACGTTTGATATTTTTATCACAATATTTCAAAATAATTATAACGTACTTCAAATAAACCACGTACGCTTTTTAATAATTTTCTTCATCTATTAACTTTTTTAAGTCTTCATTTACTGGGTGGTAGGCTCTTTTTGTATCTAGGTTGAATCAGTTGTTTGCGGGTTTCCATGGGCTTCAGTAGCCACTTACCATCAAGTGAACTGTTAGCTAAAGTTAGTAAAAAATATTGCTGGTCACATGCATGCTCGACATATGTGAATTATAGACAAAGAAACTCTATTTACGTAACATAGATAATGTTTAGATTTAGTATATGTCAAACAACTCAAACTACAGAAACGATCTGATATTATATCGAGACATTATATTCATTTCTTACCTTTGATTTTAATTTTTTTTAATTATAACATCGTTTCAGTATTTTATAATATTTCTGGAAACAGAGAACGCTACCGTTGTCGATCTTTTTTTAATAATTGAATGGCATAAATAATATCGAGCTGTTATATGTAAGAAATATATTTATCAGATTCTATTTTTTAACGTTTATAATCAGAATACCTAAATTCCATTTTGCAACTAGGTAGTTCCACCAAGCGGCCCGCCTCCGTCGCTGGGCGGTTTAGGTTGATAGGGACACGCCCATCGCCGCATCGTCTCTTACATCTATATACAACATACTATGTGAATAATTTACATATATCTTTATCTACACCAAACGCCGCTAATATGTGATACCAAAAATAAGTACGTGAAAGCGAAATATTCAATTTGATCGTCTTATACCTTTCACTACTAATTTCAAGCACTCACGTCGGTCCTACAGAGTTAAAGGAATGCCATTTAGCGTGACTCCGCATAGCGAAACCGTCTGTCGTAACCCGCTTTTGGCCTCTCCGGAACACAGAACGTAAAGGGAGACGAGCCTGTATGCCAGGTTTGCTCCATGAAATTTTCAAGACGTTTCATTACGACGCCTCTAGGGCACGGGAAGAGAGGGGGTGCCAGATTAATACATCGCTGCTTATTTAAGAAATAGTAATAAACTATATATAGTGAAGAAGTTAATTTCAAATGTTTAATGCCATAAAAACAAACAATTCTCCTTCTACAGATATTATTATTTTCAAACAAACCCAATGAATAATCTTGAAATGTTTTCTAGACCTACGATAATATTTCTTTAAGATTGGAAGGAATTGATTTGAAAATGCCAGAGATGTATTATTTGGCCGTTCTCGTGTTTTTTAAACAATTGAAACGCTATTTTTATGAGACATATCAGGACTTTTGACACCTGAAAGAGATAGCATACATATCAAAACAGTGGAATTGAGAATTGAGACTGTATCAGACTAAATTGGTTGTTTAACATTATCATCTATTAAAAGGACAACCCTCGAGAACATGTACGTACTTCTAAATATAGGAAAACATTTAACGTTACAACAAACAACAAAGGATTTTATACAAGTTGTGTTACATACATTATTACATTACATGCGGGAATTATCATATTCTATTCTTATTATTGTTGTTAGTGTAAGAACCAATTCGATAGTTTCGTTATTCACATTAATAATTTATATTTTTCCTTTCATAGCGATGTAGTAATAAAAAGTGAACTATAGAATTACAAAACAACACATTCATATTTATTTTATGTAATTATTTTAAGAAACACCTCCAGTATCCGTCTTAATACGTTAAAATTAATTAAATTACACAATAAGCTGAGTACCAATAGGTATACCTATAATAGGTATGAAAGGAAAACTAAACTACTGAATATTTTACTAACTTATAGTGATTAACATAAATACTAAAACAATAGACTATGGAAAAAAGACCATATTGAAATACTATTTTTTATTTGTAAAGAAATATTTGTTCAATATTTTATGGGCGTTTTTTTCCTGACTTCTAGTTTAACACAAATTTATTATTAAAAATATTAAAATCAGTCTTCCTCAACATTATCGTAAAAAAAATATAATGCTCTAGAGTCTCAGAAAGCCAGACCCAACATCTAATAAATAAAGAAACATGCTACGACTCCCTGACTGCCGCACATGTTCTGAATTTATAGTTACATTAACGTCACAACTGGGATGTAAGTGTTTTTAAAGAATGCAAGGGCTTATTTCAGCAAATAAATTTAATACATAACGCGTACATATTTTTAAATAGAAAAAAATGCAGCCTCTCCATTTCAATCTAACATGAAGATGATACCTTAAAGACACGAGTGGGATATCCTCAAATACTAGCCGTCTCTCATAGGGGCTCAGGTAATTCAAGTAATTTAATGAGATGAGAACTGAAGAGTTAATTATTCCCGGCATTCTGACATACACCTACCACGCCCAATAATATTTTAAATCCATGATTCTTTCTTCTTTATCAGCCAATATAAGTCTACTGTTGAACTTAAGATCTTTCGGTGAAGGCGTAATCCGTTCTACAGGGTTTGCAGGTGAGGTTGACCTTTGGTGATATATTCACTCATACACCCTGAGTAATATTAGAGAACCTTACAACTTAAATCAGTCTTGTGCAATTAGAAGATCGCCTAGATTTCTTTCGACGACGATTTCCTTCTTGTTCACATATAATTAATCCTATGCAACTGAAGTATTTTAAAATATTATTTCGTAACCAATACATATGGCTAGAGTCAACATCAACCTCAAAGACGTCAACACTGTCGATCAGTATAATATGTAATTTACTACATATTTGCTGTAATCGTTCTTGTGCTCTACTCAACTAATTACGTAACGCCTATAATTTCGAATGTGAGTAACGCAACACGATCTTTCATTTTATGTGATGTAGATTTCGCCCCTTATCCATGCTTTGCAATCCACTTTAGCGTCGCTAAGGTACCCAACAAGCGCCCTCCGCGATCCATCACGAATCACGCCGGGGTCTGATGTACCCCAGACGTTTACGAGCCGAATTATGACGTATACCTTCCGCTCCACACGATCTCAACACTTTGTCACAACCATCGCTAATATTTGACTTGTAAAATATAACTGCGATACGTTATAATAACGAATGATCCAATGTAACGACTTTCTACTATTCTTGAAAAAATAATTAATACAGTTCTCTTTTCGTGAAAATCAAGATACTGAACGTTTTATATATTATACTAGTATCGCCTGTAATCGAAATTTGATAAATTTTGTTTATAGAGTAACGAAATTTAAATAGTTTTCCAAATAATCGGTTGCTTCCATTTAATTAGTTTAAGCGTTTTGTATGGAAAAATCATGTCTGTATGTTCACTTTATTTTTATTTTACCTGCCTTAACAGCCTTGTAATTATACTGGCTATATATATATATATTTGAAACTGGAGCACAAAAGTACACGACTGTTTGGCGGCAGAAATGGGTAAGAGGGTAGTCCTACCTACCCAGACGACGTCAAAGTCCATCACCTAGTGAAGTATTTCAAGAAAATTTAAAACAATACATTGCTGTATAGACATTTATAATTAAAATATTAATGATTTTCAAGAAATTTTAAAATCAGCTAGCTAGCTTTTCACATTCTTAGATTTTTCATTAAAAATACAACTTTATTAATCATGTGACCAAGATAACTTTATGTAGTTACTTCACTTGATGTAGAAAGTTAATTGTGAAACATAAATACGTATTTGTACAACATGTAGGTAAGCGGCAATTTCTAATGGTGTTGCTGCACCTTCGGAGATTTTCTCTTCAATCCCTTTTTTGCTCCTAGATTTCTTACCGCGTGTGCTTATTTATTCATTCTATATGAATGTGGTAAAAGTCTACTTTGACAAAATTGACTGATGAATATTGACGTTATAATGTAGGTAACAATGTTACTACTAGCAGAGTTTCCCCAGATTCACTACCGTACTTACTAGTGACACAGAGGTCGGTACATAATTTACAATCGACGGGAAATTCATGATATGTGTAATATCTTTATTAACTTTAACTGTTTTAATATAATTTATTTGCAGAATAAAAGAAATAAAATAAATAGCATAAAATGTTTTTAAAAAGTTTAAAATAACGATATTAAAGTGTCAAATTTTTGTTTCCTTTATTAAGACTGCATGTGTACGCTGCCTCTTAATACTTACTGAATTTGTGCAAAGCGATCTGTCGCAATTTCTTTTCCTTTTTCTTTTCCACAAGCCTCTTTTAGTTCAGAGCTAGACAACAGGAGCTGACGTATATTTCCTGGTAGTATTAATTTTCTTTTTCCCGCCATTTACCTGTTTACTGTTGTGTTCTGTCGTTACATGTATAGAGAGGCAATATAATTACAGCCTGATAAGCATTGTATCTTAGTCCTTAAGGATGTCAATGCACCTATAACCTTGAGTCAAGTTGCTTGCTGATATATGGACTGCAGTAGTCACATACCATCCGATGGACAGTTACCACCTTTTTTTAGTCTAGCGTTATAAAAGGTACATAGGGTAAGCAAAATGTGAATGCACTACATGTACCCTGTAATACTGTACAAGTCTGTTGAATTTTTTGCATATTAACAAAATAAAGTTAAATAATGAATAAAGTTTTAATTTAATTAATATATACTCCTAGCAGCCTGCAAATTATTTCTTACTTTTTGGCATTAAGTGAGACATTTACGGAATCCTGTGTTATACCTTACTATTGTGTTCAGGCTTACAGAACGATGGGCTGACAGCTTGTCGCAGTTTAACGATCTATACATTTTTGGTCAAGAGATTCCGACTACTAACGAATAACTATTCAAATCCGTCGATACGCTTCCAGCGTCTATGCTGCATACACCATGAGGGAATTCAAGAACACGCTTGTATTTTATTGTGTTATACGTATAATACTTAATGAAATTAAATTTTTTATTCGTGCAGAAAGGAAGCAACAGCGGTATGTTATAATAATGCTGGTAATAGTAAATTTTTATCGCATTTTCAAGGCATTTTTCACGAGGTTCAGTTCAGTTTAGGATGGTGTAAAGAAAGAATGATGATTTTTTAATGCTGTCAATACAGTCCATCAGAGCAACGTAACCATTGCGTGTGAGAGTTAATAAGAAACAATAAGCTGGATAGCCACCAACACAGATTCTATTAGCGCGACTCCTCCGCGTCCAATTGTACGCTTGTGACAATAATATTTTATAATGACGGCATTCAAGGAAATAATGCTAAATGACTGCATCACTTTAATACCGGTTTTTTAAAGGCAAAACTAAACACAACTAATTTGCAAAAACCCGGCAAAGGAAGAAGAAAAACTGATATTATATATTCAGTCTTCTTCACAATGTTCAAAGTTAAAGTATGTGGGGTACACACACCCCATATGTTTTTATTAATTATACAGTTGCAATATGAATTGTAGATATTATGTTTTGGGTTATGACTGTCAACTTATTCCAGTTAGAATTAAATATGGTGCAGAAATTACGATGCGCATTCTAATGTTAGGCAAAAAGCCTGTACGATCACTTTCTATGACATTTTACATAATTTGTTTAAGTCGTGGTCTAGGTTGGTGATGCCGCACGCCCTTAGGCGCAAGTGTATGTGAAAACACTCAGGCTTTTATTCGCCATTGCTTACCTAACGGTCTCATGACTCAACAACAGCAGGTTTTGGTTATGAAGTTAAATTGAAAAATGTAATAAAATTTCTTAATACCTGTTAAAAATAGTACATAACTGGTGTATTCCCACAACTAGGCGCAAGTTTTTACTATTTGAGGGCTACAGTGCTAAGGGATACGGGTTCGATTTCCACTCGAGACAAGTATTTGTATGACCTAATAATTGTTTTGTTTCTGGGTGTTTATCTACGTGCTTATGAATGTGAAACATCTCCATTCCCCGTGAGAAAATCTTACAACGATGCACCCAACGTAATAAAAAATAACACTGACAGTTTATTTTTTTGTAATGACATCTATTCTCAGATCTAAGACTTTCGTTATAATGTTTCTGATAGTTAATAGAAATCAGACGTTACTTTGCGGTTACATTTTTTGCGAGCGAAACACTTTCTTCTAAAATCTCTAGTGTAATGTTTTTATATAAATTACTATTTATATTACTCAAATAAAACTTAAGTAAGGCTTTCAGTTCTTTGTTTTCACCTCTCCGGGAGGAATCAAGCCTCATTGTTGGGTCTGTTCTCGGAGATTGTCATAAGATTTAAAAAGCTTTTTTCTTAGTCTATCTATTATACCGCAAAGAAAAAGAAGATCGTCAAAATCTTACGCCGCTACTATACGCCCAATACAAAGATCTGACAAAAGTTTCACACATATTTAGTAAATATCAATATTAAAAGTGACTTTTGTTGCTGTACGAACCGGCTGGCTCGACAACTTGGGCCAGGGAGGGCTCCTTAAATATCTTCGAAGGTCTGACAACGCACCTGCAGGTCTTCTGATGTTGCAGATGTACGCGGGCATCGGTAGGTGAGCCGCTTTACCGTTTGCGCTTGCCCTATCCAAAAAAAAAGAACGAGTACAAGTTTTCGAAATTTATACTTTTGACGGTTAACTTAAAAACATCTGCCTACATACTTACTGATATTTTTATCACTCCTACAGAATATAAAGAATCATACTATATAATATAAATTTATAATACAACATATAGTATGCATGTACGTCCGTGTGCACGCAGTGCTGTGGGCGGCATCCGGACGCACGCCATTCTATTCCCCGAAGAGGAAATCGTTATGGCCGGCAAATTGGACCCTAACCACTAGTTTCAGCCGCGGCCCACTCCCGGCACGCAGATGTTCTGTTATTTACTTCGGTGCCAGTTGAAGTATCAAATTGCTTTACAGCAACTATAGTATACTGGTTATTTAAAAATACAAGCCCACCTCTTAGATTTTATATAATATTATTAAAACGATTATTCGTTACGTTGTATTTGAAATTTAACTTTTTAAAAAAAATATTAAATATTTTAAATAACCTTTACTCTGTGACAAGTTACAAAAGGAACGACTGCCAAATGCCCCCTACCGTTTTTACAAGAGTAATGAAAATCTAGATCTATTATAATTTTTATAACCTTTAAAAATATCGGGCTTTGAATTAAGTTAGGGAACAAAGGTTTTTATGGCATTATTGTAATATAATTAACATAACATGTATTATAATAATATTTTTATGGCAATGATAGCCGAGTGGTTAGGTTAGGTTAGCCTCCGATTCAGGAGACAGGAGTTCGATCACTTTTGTGGACGGGTCGTACCATGCAGTATTGGGTACACTATCGTGAGACATGTTTTATTTATTTTTTATATGGTATATGGATGGATAGAGTAAAATAATAATAACAGATTAAAAAAAAGGTAACTTCTTAGAAAAATAAGAATTCTTTTTGTCAGATACCTTTGCCATGTAGCCGATCGTAGGCGTAGCATCTATCAACCTATATCTATCCGTGGATTGGAAAAACAGACTGTTGGAATTACTAGTTGGTTAAACCTAGCATCAACAATCTTTACCCTTTTCATTCATAGTCATATTTATATTACTTACCGAGGTATTTACTAATCCTACTCGCACTTTTAAAATAAAGGTATTGTTAATATGTTGAATCCCAATCTCTGTTATAGAGACGCGCTGTAGCTTGTAACTGGCTGTAGCTTGAAAGAGCCGGTTTGTCATGAGAAGGGCCACGCTCTCCACCACGTTTTGCCGCCATATCTCCAAACTTCCTAATAGACCTAGCTCTGCAGTATATGCTGTGAGGAAAATAAGAAGCCAGACTGATGTCGGAACAGCTGGAATAGTTTATTTTAGTATTTAATATTTTCAACATATGGTATTTTGCTGTGGAGGCGCTTTGCAGCTGATATAGAAACAATATTCGTCTTGCAAAAGAGGACCATAAGAACTATTTATTATATAAATTCAAAGCATCTCTAAGAGAAAAATCTTTTTTGTAACAATGGCCTCTCATATATATATATATATATATATATATATATATATATATATATGTGTGTATATATTATATGCAACATGTAATGTATGTACATGAACATTTAAATGTAAGTAAGAGGAACGGACACTAACTAAATCCCAGTAAGTGCACAGTCTTCCTTTTCTTTTATGGGAAAGGCGGCAAACGAGCAATTGGTTCACCTGATGGTAAGTGATTACCGTCGCCCATGTACATCTGCAACGCCAGAAGTACTGCAGGTGCGTTGCCGGCCTTAAAGGTTATTTGGGAAATGGGAGGAAGGATGAGGAAGGGGAAGGGGAGGGGGAGTAGGCCTCCGGTTAAATCCTATGTCCCATCAATAAACTTAAAATAAAAAATAAACAAAGACTTTCTTAAAAGAATTATTATAAAGGAATACATGGGAAATTATAACCCCTGGGAATGAGTTGATCGCTCCCAAGCTGTATCTAAAACATGTATTGAAAGAATACATTTCTATATTATTAAATAAAAATATTAGAATATAAACGCGGATAGCTTCGAAGTTTCTTTCGCCTATTTCTTCTCCGTTAGACTAACCTCATTACGAAACGGTAGTAGATTAAAAAAAATAATGACTTTCTTCGTACAAGTGAAATTTATGTTCCTATGATATTTTCATTGCTCTCAGAACAGCGTAAAATATAAATGTATCGATGCTGTATTTATCTTGGTGAGTGAAGTGAGCGAAAAGGGGTACCCAATTATTGGTAACCAGCATTTTACCTTAGTCCCCTGAGATGGATGTACGAGTATGTAGGACTCCTTGGGCCGCCGTGATCACTTACCGTCATGTGAACCGTGTGCTTTTATGTCACCCAAATAAATTAATGAAACTTGATTCTTATGACAAAACCAGTTAAAATCAGAGACAGTTAAATCATGCAAATTCTCCGATATCTTTTCAAAGTATTTCAAGAATCCCATATAAGTACCTACTCAGTCAATAAAGTTTTAAGATCATTAAATTAGGTAAATTGTTATTCGTAAGCTTCAAGCTTTGACTGCAACGTAGTCATAACGTCAAAATAGCGCCATAAACAAATTCATAAGTAGCCTGCGCGCTGGCTTTTATGGGTTTCTAAAACGGCTCTCCCTCGTAGGATAACCGGTAAATGTGAAACGCACCGTAAAACCTACGACACCCCGAGAAACAGAGGGAAAGAAAGCCGTGCATTCATGAAAATTTAAATTTTGGCGCAAACTTTAGTGCAAGGTGCTTCTTAAAGGATTAAAGATAAAATTGAAAAACTTAATTAATGTGTTTACTAATTTTAAATCCTGTCTGCAAATAAAATTAAACTTTTAGTGAGTGAAGGCCTCTTTCCCAACAGGGAGGACAGTTAAATACTTGATACTTGAAGAACTACAGATCAATAGTGCTTATAAGCCGCGGCTGCTTGTTATCGAGTGCCATCACGAACCGTCCAGCAAGCAAACTTGATTACCTCCGGCCTCCCATACTAGCCGGTTTACGTACATTACATATTCTTCGGCAGATTGTACAAAAGGCAGAGGAGTAAAATTAAACATTATGTCTGGTGTGCGTAAGTATGAGAAAGCCTGAATGAGAAAGTATGAAAATTACTATGATATCTATTCGATTTCAGTTCAGAAAAAGTTTCGAATCAGATAACGAAACTCATCCAATTACAGAAAGGTGTATATACCCCGAAACTCTTCACCACTGGTTTGGAAAGGTGTTTTTTAAACTGCTGAACTGGAACGTATACAGTATAAGCATCAATGGAAAATAATCTTCCCGGTCGACAGTTCAATGGGTGTTCTGCAGGGCTTGATTCTCGGTATTTCTACTTTTTACTTATTATAGAGTAATTTATTTAAACTTTTTTTGCACTAATAGAAGAACAAAAATGTGGACTACCATAGGGTTGAGAAAATGTAAAAGGGTACAGAGTGCAGGAGATAACTTAAAACTAAATAACATATTTATATTTATAATCAAATAATATATTTCAAAAGAAAACTTACATATGTACATATATATATATATATATTAACACTGTTATTAAATTTTATTATATTATAAATGATAGTTATCATACATATTACAACTTTGACAAACATTTATCATATGACGAAGTGTACAATACTACTCGTATATCATTCAACGTTAATAATTTAAACTGTATTTACGTAATTCAAAATATTTAACGTTAAACATTTAGATATCAGTATACTTATTAAAGGGTAAGAGTCAGGTATTGTACATACCACTGTTAGTCTTGAAAGAACTCTATATGCAAAGCTTCATGGAGGCCCCTTATATCGTATTTATCTAGCAGACTTAGCTCTGCGACTTATGCTGTCCGAAATAAATCCGAAATAATGTAGAAACAGCTAGAATGTTATTTTTAGTTACATATTCCCGAAGCATACCGTCATTTTTATTACCGTCATTTTTATTTTAAGAGTACTATCTACTTTACTATTACATCTACACCGATATAGAATCTTTATACGTTTTACAATAGAGAACCATCACAGCATAGAGATAAATTTAATGATATAAATATCTTTACCTCTCATTATACATATTAAAACGAGGTGTTTGTAAAAAAACATAACTATGCTTAACAAGAAGATCAGACAAAAGCTAATACTAATCTAGGCAACATAGAGTTAGGAACTCGTTTATGGAGCAATATGGCGTTTCATCGTCGTCTTCCCGCAACACTGTTCAAGTCGTCTCTTCATCTTGTGGCTCCAGACTCCTACACTTTGTTAGGTCTGTACGAGGTTGCTTCTCAAGAACCTTGCTTCGCCAACGGTTGTCTATTCTGCGTGCCATGTGGCCGGCCCATTGCCACTTCAATTTGCTGATCCTTCCTGCAACGTCGGTTAATTTAATTCTGCTACAGATGCTACTCCTCGTTGAAAATTCTATAACGCAGAGAAACACCGCGCATTATCCTTTCCATAGTCTCCTGAGCAAGTTCGAGCTTCCTCATACAGTCAAAAGTCAGTCTCGGTTCCGTAAGTCATGCACGTGGTAATATAATTTGCTTGAGGTTTTGAGGTATACTTAACGGGAAGATGTGCCTTCTCTAACGCCTTGTTGTATTCGTCGATTTACCTTTGGGTCGAAGTAGAACTTACCTTTTGTCCCAGGTAGAAATGATCTTCGTCTTGTTAAGATCAACCGTTTGATTATCTGAGTATAAGGTACGCAACTCTACTCGATACACTCCCGACAATGTACCTTACACCTCCTTAGGACAGATGGTCGCCCTCCGGGTGGAGTAACAAGTTACCGTATTTGAGGATTATCGTGTCGTCCCCTGTCTTCGGACAGCAAACAACTCTATAATACTTCAGTGTAACTTGTCCTTAGTGTAACCTCTTCTTTCAACCTCATGATCTTCTAACCGGCCTTCAACACATGGAGTCGTTTGGCCACGATTATAAAAACCAAGTACTAAAATTTTTTAAGTAACATTTAAAAAGCTCACGTTGAAAACCCGTGTCAATACATCAAAAAATATGTATAAAATAGGTGACAACATTAATTTATCAAAGGAAATTACATTGCACTGTCCGTTCTCGCCTGGTTAACTTACAGTAAATTTTTATTCAGATCACACAACAACCCATATGCATTAAAATAGGTTTAACCGCCAGCCGTCCCGTACTCAAAAAAAAATAAATAAAACAAAAAGGCGCGATCCCGCCATACCTCGGGGCGCGCCGCAAATTCCAGTGGAAAAATCGTATTTCCTACGCGGTTTGAATTTTAATTGACATTCAAGTGGAGAGGAAAGCTAGCATTCTGCCTAAACGTATTTTTTCTGATGTAATATAAGGTGATGAATAACAGGTCCAACAAGTTGTTACAGACAGACACGTGTCCATAAAATTGTGTCTTGTTGTTGTCAAATAAGTTTTGTCATAAAAAGGTGTCTCTGGATTCTATTAAATTATTACTTAATATTTAAAGTATAGCTAAGGTATGTACTAAAGTATGTCACTATTGTCATTATAGTAATGACACAATTAATTTTATTTAAATATTCATAATACCATATTTAAACCTTGCTTTCCAAGTCCTAATGTTGATAGTTTAAGTCTAGAACGGACACCATTTTTAAAAAGAAAATGAAAACGATTGTGCACAGAGTTAAATTAGTTTGTGGCAATTGTCGCGCCAAATCATCGCATTTATACTTTTTACTCTCCTCTTTACATTATTTTTTTAATTTACACAGTCATTAATGGCGACGATCTCTGGGATATTCAGTTGAGTTCATGACAATTTTAATAACTTTATTGTTGTGCCCGTATTACGTGAGACTTACTTCATGATGGCTGCTAAATTATAATAAACAATTCTGTGCGCTCATTATTCGCGGTCTCATCACGGCTGGGCTCGAATTATTCAACACAAAAGCGCGGTAATGTCGAACGTCGACGAATAATTGCGAAATAACCACGAGACGGCCTCCTGTTACATTTAATTTTGCGTCTCTCAATTTGAGGCAACATTTGGTACGACTCCGCAAAGCGATTAATATGAAGTATACCTACAAATGTGTCCAAATGCAATATTGCTAATATGAACCAATTAATATAACAAGCTATGTCTTTACAGATACTGTGCGCCATGCTTCTGGATTGCGTGCAGTAATTGCATTGAAATAAGACGAATGATATGCGAGCGAAAATGTTAGCGCATGCTGCGAAACGGAAATCGCAAACAACACGTGAATGATCACCCTGTTGACAGTGGGTGATAGAGGTAGATATGCAAGAGATATGCAACACCGCCGCTCTGCCGCTCGACAGTAACCCCTTGGTGCGTAAAATAAAATGCGAAGAATTCCCCCCTATTAGAGGGAAGCAGCCGACGAGAATGGGGGTACACGATGAGCTGGAAGAAGAATTTGCGGTTAAAACGCGGAACACGCCGCCGATGGGGCCAGCGCCTGGACCGGAACATGCGCGGATGGAACACGGCGGGAACGGATTCTGGCTTGCAGCTGTCACTGCGGCCGGTGCGCCGCATCCGATGCTGGATACCTGCACTGAAACGGGCTTTATTAACAGCCAACCCTCAATGGCGGAATTTATGACCGCCCTTCCTCAGTTAGGCGGAAGCGAGCTTAGTCCCCAACATACACCGCCAGGGTACGGTCCTGATCTGCCTTCTCCTGGCGGCGGTCTCAATGTTCCTGAATATCCGTGGATGAAAGAGAAAAAAACGACGAGGAAGAACAGCCAGCAAGGTGAGTGTCGCAGTTAAATATATTTAATTTTACAACATTTACTCCTAATAGTTGAATAGAACACGGCTCACTTCGGCATCACTTATTGGCGACCTGTAACAAAGTAGCCAGTCCCACACAAAACGACTTGGTTTCGTAAGTGCGCCTAACTGCCGCGTGAACAACAACGACGGAATTATTATTGTTCCTTTCAACAGCAACAACAAATGGCCATTCAACCATTGTGTTCTGGTTCACGGTCCCCGGGTTTCTTTAATGAACATCAAATTACTCCGAAATATATTGAATTGTACGCGGCGACGACGTCTTGTGTCTGTAACTGTTGTGTTGTGGGAGTGGTGTCTCGACGTGGTGGTGGTATTTTTCAAGCCACCGACCTGCCGCCAACATGCCGTGTAACGGAACGGGTATTTGTCATGCACTATAAGCACAAATTATAAGTGAGAACATTTTAGAACATGAATCTTACATGCCATACATAGATACGATATTTTTTTAACAAAAAACTTCGAGTGAATAAAAAGCATGACATTGTTCGTTCATTTTTTCGCACAATCAGACGTCATAATATCGCAGACTGATAGACGGAGTGACCCCAAATTTGTCGTCGGGACAAAACGCGGCGTTAAGCAGAACAAAGAGCGGGCATCTATCCCATCCATCATCATCCGTCGACCGCTCCTGTGGGAACGTGACCTCACCTGGTGTGCCAATACCAATACATCATGCTCTAGATTCATTTCCCATAACATCGATATAAATTATTTCAACTTTCGTCACTTAACTTATGCAGCTGGGTTACAACTTAGCGTAAAGTAAATGTGCACAAAATATTTTATTAATCAAAAATTATAAAAAATTGTTGACACTACCCTCAACTTCATTAATAATTCTTAAGAACTTAATAAAAAAGATTTTCTTTCCTTTAAAAATTGTTAAAAATGGAGCCTTAAATTATAACTTTTTAAGGCGTATCATAGAAAATATTTTCTTATTTGGTAACAATTACCTCGCGGCGTACAGAAGCGGCCCCCTGCCGAGCACAGCGGGAGGTCGCGTCGACTGAGCAGCGAACATCGCATTAACACGACCTTCTGGCCAGTACATATTTTATCTTTCAAAAATTAAGATTAACCTACCTTACAACACATTCATAAAATATGTATAAATTCGTAAAATATGCAATAGAAACTTGACCAGTTTATATTTATTATTCCTTTTCAGATATTATAGGTAACTTAAATAAAGGTTGTATTTTTGCCTTATTTTTGGTTTCTATTTGCTTTTAATATAATGTTAATTATATATGATTATAATATTATATTATTCTTTATCACAAGAAAGCTTAGAAAGTACGAGAATACTTAATAGCTTCTTAAATAATATGGACAATATTAAGCAAATTGGCTGCCATAATTATCAGCGTCTTTTTTGATAAATTAATGAATTTTGAACTTTACCAAAACTCCGTTTTCTCACTAGATTTAAACAAAACGTATATTATAAAATACATGTAGTATAAATTTTATGATATTTCCTAAAGTGAAAAATGTTCAGAATTCTTTAAGCTTGCCTTTGTGAATGCTTAGTTAGTATTCCTAATTTAAGTAAACCGGTATAGAATTTAAACTTTACTTGACTTATAATAAAAAACTTTTATTTACCACTGTTAAATAGTTGCATCTATCTTATATTATCATATTCTAAACATATTGTTACCGTCATCTAACACTATAGTAACCAAAAATCTGTTATTATTTACGTAAAATATGACATGCTTCTTTACCCTGTAATAATAAAGTTTACAAATTACCTAATAACAACACGATCGTTAGAGGCTTTAATGCTTCTTATCACAATATATCCACTCCGTAGAGAAAAAGTCAATATATAGGATGTTGGATTTAATCGCCTAAATCGATCAACGCAAGTTCATCTTCTGAGATGAGTGCCAAGAGTGCTTCCCTTAAGGTGAATTGATCACTTATGAAACAAATGAAACGGCTTAAAGGGTCATTACAATTACAAACAGACCATCAATGTCAAAGTCATTTCCTATCGTGGAGGATCGCAGTTTTCGCATTCTTATTCAGATGTATCTTTTGCGAACTCAATAACTACAGGGTATAGTTGGTGCACGACCGTGAACCGCTACCGGGGGTAATCCGTCACTGTCAGCGCTATCGAGCGCCGCACGCCTCTATGCAGCCCGGTGCCGTGCTTTTGTGCCCGCTCTAAACTTAGATATTGGATTTACAAAGTTTTGACTGATTCCCTTAAGTGACAACGTATCTTAAACTCCTAAACGAAGTGAGTGGTATCCGGTTGGTGCTCTCGCATTTGTAGCTACTGCTGTACTGTGTGTACGACAAAAATAGAAAAAATAAAAAAATATATATTTCAATTAACTTTTAACATTCAAATTTTAAGCAAAGCAAACGTTTAACCTTTGGAGTTTATCTATATAGGTGACATCCCTGAGAAAAATCACAAAAATTCAAAAAAAAAGTAATTCCTGCGAGAAGTTATATTTCCTCGGCAATGCAAAAGAAGCTCGCCCAGATGTAATATGAGTTATCACGACGTATACCCAATTTCAATCATTCCAACCCCTTTTTAACAAGAAATTGGAACGGGTGTTGTTAGTTTATTTGTCGCTGTCTTAGTGTTCAACTCAATGATACAAATGATACATAAGTTTCGTAAAGTTAAATGGCCTTCCATATAGGGGATCGAGATCGATTTGGAAGCAGATCCTCTTAACCATACGCGACTATTGAGGCACTTCCTTTTTCAACCGACTTAAAAAAAAGGGGAGGTTATCAATTCGATTGTACTTTTTTGTATGTATGTTACACGATTTCATCGCAGATTGTGAATTGTGAACTGATTTTTATTATAATTTATTTATTGAATCGATATCCTAGACTTACAATCTTACAATGGGAAAATAGAGTTTGAAGTCGATTGTTTCTCTAAAACATTATTTTAATTCAACTGTAAACTAACACACAGAATATTTTATGCTTACCACTATTATAATTATATAGTCTCATAGGTATTGAAATGAAATAATTTTATTTGCAGTTTTTCATTGCAAATACTAAAACTTTATTTTCTAACAATTACGGGGGTACAGTTTTGGCCAGGGAGGTGTTCGACTCAAATGTCAGTCAGTTAAATATTTACACTAGTTTCCCCTTTCCAGCAGATTACTTTATGTATTCCTAAATGTTGCATAAACTCTGTTTTAATTTACTACAATCGTCCTTCTCTCTATCTCTAAAACGTGTCACTAGCACCAGTTTAATCTTCGCGTAAAAACTATGCGTGTCTTTCACGGCACACTAAAGGTAGGTATCTAGGGACATGAAATAAATTGTTCGGCCGACCACGCCTTCGGGCCCTATCTCGAGGAATCGAAATTAAAATGAACGCCCTGCCTCGATCGATCATTCCGATTCATCTTTAATACAATACCGTATTATTTTTACACTGTCTCAATTTGTTCGGGCGCGCTTGACTGACGTATGATATGGACTCTCGATTTATAAAGTTCGTTGTTGCTATTAAAATTGCGAAGACCGTTGCGAAATGATGAAAGTGTATTAAGTTTTTGTACGCACGCATTCTTGAAAACAGAGGACAAGAAATCCATTTATGTACATTGTACACTATAATATTTTATTAAAAATGGACAATTACTATTTTCGATTTGACAGAGTTACGCAAGCCAGATTAATAAACCCTGCTGACTAATATACGAGGTTACCGGTCACCATACTCACTGAACAAAACGCAGAAGTACAAGATGCCTCTACTTCTCGCCGGTATTCTGCGAGCCCGTGTTACTACCTTGACCGAGGTGGCCCATTCGATCAGCAGCAAAAACCGTCGCTTGGCTCTACCACGTACAAAAACCAACCTACCAGACCAATCTATTATTTATTAATATTCTTTCGATATTCCTCTTTTTTCTACTAATTTTTATTTCTTATTATTTCTCAAAAACTTTTCTCAAAGGTTCCATACGATAATAGTATAAATCAGTACGGGTGAAGCCGGTGCTGTTCGCTAATTACAGGTAAATTTAATTAATATACAGTAAGTTTTTGAGTCAATTATTTAGTTTCCTTTACAGAAATAAAGCTTCACTAGTTAGGCACTAGTGTTGAATATTTAATAATAAGCTTTGTCATATTAAAATTAATTAGATATTTTCGATCGAATAACAACAAAAATATCAGAACAATAGTAATAAGTAATCACTTAGTCACTTTACCTGTATATACCTTATATAAAAATGTAGTAAATTAGTAAGTCAAAAAACAAAATAATTGCGTAAATTATACGGAATTTAGACAATCGCTTCAACTCAACTGTTATTATTTCTGACTCTCGAATGTTATCTTCTACCAACAGTTACAAAAATTAAACCCTATACAAAATAAATTATTTACCCTGTAAAATAATAGGCGACGAAATAGCGTGAGCGTCCATTTGTAACACGGTCTGTAACTAAACAACTGAAATATTCACTATAATACGAAGACATTAAACATAATGATGATGGCTTGGGAATTTTGTCATTCCATGGCTTTGTTTATGAATGATCCTTATTAAATATCGGCAATCAATTTAAACGGTTAGTAACGAATGCGTCGAAGTTATACCAAATGACGCAATTGATAAAAAATGAGGCAGAGTTAGTAAATTGAATAAAATCACTAACTATACTTTTTCTTTCCCCAAAAGCACAACAAAAATGTTACTGAAATCAAAATGTGTTTATTTAATTTTGTTCATATTTTTTCATCATTTATAGTTACGAGTAGTGTTGTAGTAAATTCAAATCACTACTAATTCACTTTCAAGTATCTTGTACGATACTTGAAAGTAAATTTCACGTTACTAAGCCAAAAAAATCGTAAAGTGTAATAACTCAGGTAGTTTGATCTTTGTCCATGCGTAACACTAACATGACCACTGATAGCAATAAATCTTTCGGCGGGTTCTCTTTGATTTATGTGAAAAATGACCGTAAATTTGAGGTTGAGTCGATAGTCACAGGGCGGAACCTCTACTTGTCTCCAATCGTAGGATATCTGATGACTCTCACCAATTATGTTCGGTTAGAAGCGGTCAGCAATTTTCTAAATTGTATCAGGGTATAAGCTTTAAAATAATTTTTATGAATTGTATTGCCTAATGAATAGGTCGGACATTTAAAAAATATGTGTTTGATGATTGTATATTAACTAACTCCTAAACGTATGATGTAACATACTCATCATATGACTAGTTTAATACTAAATAGTTTATTTTACAATCACCTTTGCTACACCTTATATAACCGATGTCATCTTATAAACATTCTTCAAATCAAAGGATTGTAAATTATTATTATTACATTTATTAAAAAAAAAACTATTTTTAAAACTGTTGTTAAAATTGTGCCATCTATTACATAATGATAACATAGATATGTGTGCCGAATAATAAATTACTAAGTAAAGCAAAAATTTAATCTTTAATATTAATTCGATTGAAATAAACAAAATAAATTACTTTTTAAACTAATATCGATCTTAATAATATGCCATTATACATAACACTACATCTCTTCCGCAGGAAGTAAAGCAATGCATCCCAGTAGCAAATACTAAATTACAATATTTTCTTGTATAATGACGGTATTCATTGGCTGTCAATACATCGTCGGTTATGATTTACGCCGGCCGGTGGCAACACTTTCGCCTTCGCGCCGCTACATCATCCCTGGAGCATAAATCAATGCAGGCGACAACTGGCGTCCCGTGCCCCTTCGGTGATTCTAAACGCCGAACTTCTGAAGGTTAAATTCGAACGTGTCGACTTCTGTATGTTTTTATGCTGGCGAAATTTCATATTAATACTTTTTAACCAAAAAACAACTTAAAAATCTGTCTTCCAAAGATTATTTAAAATTTTTAAATATTATTAATAATTAACATATTAATTATTATTGCATTTGAACCATACATTTATCAAATTATGATATGCACACAAAAAACTAAATTAATGATCTAAAAATGTTTTAAAATGTATAATATAAAATATGTTACGTTACGATACAAATATTTATAGTAGATATCCTACAAATCAGCATACTTACACACCTTCCAAACAAACGGAAGCCGCTGCATAGCAAACAAACAAACAAAACCTAATCCGACTAAGCCAACATAAAGAACTGGCCACCAATCAATAAATCACTTTCACTAAGGGCGGCCGCCGGGCGCCGGCCTTTGTCCTCTTCATTGTCGGCGTGATTTTTACAGCAATTAGAGACATTACCTGCGACGCTCCTCTTAATCCTATTACAAGATCGCAGTGAGAAACCGGCCGGGTGGGCGGTCGGCGGACGCTATTGTGCCTAAGATTTTTGAACCTCTAACGCTTTAATGAATATCAAACAGGTTAATTGAAATACTATCCAGTATGCCATAAAGACAGATGCCGCCCGAGCCTAGCCATTCCATCGCCATGCCAATTCTACCACCGAGTACTTCAGTGGGCGCAGTGTAGTATCATCATGAAATTATATAGTAAATTATGAAATTACGAACAAGTGAAATTATCCTCACCTATTGCTTAATCAATTTTTTGCCAACTGCGGAATAATATTTTTTTTATATGTACGTTACAATTCTTTTACGCCGTTAAATTAAAAAAAATCTGTCTGTGCTCTTTTATTGTCAATAGATCAACATTTAACCTTAAACCCACCGGGGTCAGTTTCAATAAGATCCAAGTGGTAGTTATTTTGGCCTATTATAATTGCATTGCACTTAAAAACCATCGATGCTTGTCAACTTTTGTATATTTATGTTAAATAGGCTAATTTAATTTGATACGGGGCAAATTACATTCGCTGATTATCATAATATGAAAGGACCGTAAAATTGTAAATATACCAAAATAATTCCAAAACTTAAAAAAAATTGCTGTAATATAACAAATAAGCAATGCATATTGAATCTCTTCGCTTATTTAACGCCATACCGTTATATTTTACAACCCCCACGACTCTCAAGTGAGCTGTTGAGTAGTTGTAAACTGATTTATCATATCAGCGAGAGTTCACCAAACAAGCATCATCTTACACACATAAAACCCCCATATCGCAAACACGACCGCAAGTATTGTCCAACCGTACACAACATTTTCAACAATATGTATCTAAACTTTTGGTCCATATTTGGTTAACCAAGATAGCATGTCTTTGAGCTCTGTCCTAAAATACAAATGTCCTAACTGCATTCACAGCGCAAAATAATATACATCTAAAAGGATATGCTTTACGATGCTATTCACTTAAACCAAAATTGTTTGTAAATGTATTCTAAGCAGAATACAAAGTCGACGTGCAGGAGCTTGTCTGAGACGAGGGTGCGCTACGCGACGTATCGTGTTGTCCGGTTTCCGGACGCAAGCCCTCTCGCCCGTAATTAACCAAGTTTCTAAAGTCTCCATAAATGTTTATTAATAAACTATACCTACATGATTGTTGCATCTGTTCTTAAAGAAAACTTACTATTCAAAATTTAAAATTGCGTGGATATTTTTGAATCGTTTAAATCATCAATTTGGTAATGGCGTTAACTAATTAAGAGTATTATTAAATAGCAATACTTACTAATAATAGACGTTTCTCCATGTGCATGTAAATTGATAAATGATGTCAAATTTTTTTTTTTTTAATATATTATATTAAATTATTTAATAACATTTTCAAAGATTATGATTTAAAGTAAAGTCCACTAGAAATAATCAAACACTATAGGGCTTAAGAAACTTGCAACTTGACTTACGAAGGTGTAAATTAACACCAATAAAAAAGTCCAGTGTAAATTTACAGTTACTAGCATCACCCAACGTTGTCATTAAATTCTCACATCTCATATCCACATTGCCTGACAAAGCCACAAGAGCATATTAAGCCGTAGAATATAAATCAAAGGAACGAACATCTTAAAGCCAGACCGCGAAATCCGTTTAATCATTTCGCACGTTATTAATAACGCCGTTGAAATTAAACAATAAATTTGGCGGGGCTAATCGCCCAGCGCGGTCGCAACCACTCGCTGAGTAAACATTTATAGAGACAAATTGTTGCACCACTAACACGGCCTCTACGATGTATTAATCTTGAGCCGTAGCGGTGTTACGCCGTAGCGCGGTGGGGCGCCTCCCCGCACTCGCCGTTTATAGTGCGACATTTAATGATGGCTGGAATCGACACCTTTGACTTTGAAGATACGTAAATGTCTTAATTTGAAAGTAAGCATTTTGGCACTTATACGTATTTATTGAAAATAAAAATGGTACTAGTCCCTGGTCAGCATTATTTTAAACGATATCAAATATGCACAATGTAAGTCTATTATTTTCTGACACAATCAACCGAACTTTATTTAAATCCGTTTAGTCTTTTTTGGCATAATTGAGGGAGCTAAAGACATTTAAACATTTAAACTTACACATCAAACTCCAGTAACATCCAAACAAAAGTAAGATTTTTCTTTTATCTTTTTTAAAAAATATTAAATTTTACATGTCTTTTTAAAATCGTAAATTTTATTTAAGGATCTTATGTATATCTTGAAAATAAATTCTATTGTAACATTACCAGCAATTATATTCCAGGTGATCTTGAAGGCTTGTGCTCTTGAAAGATGCAGGTCGATCCTGCACCTATCACATTCAAATTTCAGATAGTACTATCACTGAATAAACTAAGTGATAAAAAGTTTAACGAACTACGGATCAACTTTAGGTGTTGATTTATTGTGTGTTATACTGTTTATGATTATTCTGTACAGTATCAACTAATATCAAATCATTAATAATAAATCTTATGTCATTCAATATATTTAGTGACAAACAAATATGTCTCCTTATAACAATAAAAGTTTTTTATTTTGATACGAATATTTACAAATTTCATATTATCCCACATGGAAAAGCACCTATACCTTACACATTGATTAGACAATAAGTCCAAAACCGCTCACTGTTACAAATCTCCTTATCGTCGGAGAGTGATGGTAAGGTTTCCTCCCCATCTCCCTCGCATGATATACGACCGAGCGGGGACGGTGGCGAATGCGACACAACTATTAGTGCATCCGTCATTAGTCACCGTCAACGCAGCGTTTAGCCACGACTGTCGGCCAGAGCTCCGCTGCATAAACAACTACATCTCTCTAGGGGCTCTTGGACGTATCTTTTCGCTTTTGTAGGAAAAATGTACGTCTCTGTTTCCATCTGTTTGCGAAGTTTATCATTACAAAAATATGATTAGCTTTTAGTACCGAGTCGTCAACCCATTTATATCAGTCAAGTGACAGAGCTTAAAGATTTTTTATATAATATATGTTGTTCGAATATAATAAATAATATAATTAAGCGCTCGAAAGTTTCAGATTTTGTTAGTACTATATTACTCAAGGCAGGTAACGACAAAATCGTTATCGTTACCTGCTTCTTCGAACCCACTACTGGACTAACTCTTCTTCTAAGTCTGTCATGCATTTCTTGGAAAATGTATGAACATTATCCTCCCTTACACGAAGTAAGGGAGGATAACAATACACCGAATGCCAACCTTCCCGGCACGTGGTGCACCCGCTGTGTAACGAACGAGGCTCTAGCTGACTTAAAGCAGAAAAATTATTTAAGTATAAATGGTCGGTAGATCGTGAAATCAAAAGTTGTATAAAATTTTCTAAACACTCAATTCATTTCAAACCGTGCCATAACATAAGTCCGTTAGCAATGTCCAAACTACAAGTGCGCTGTTAACGAATATACATGTCTGGAAGGGCTCGTCGGGCTCGTCACGAGGGTGTTAATTTGCTAAGACTCCGTGCTAATGAAAGCCACGACTTACCGCTGACATCCCCGATCCCCGACCCGATAAACGCTCGCAAGAATTTTGCAGGAAATTGGAGCATTCAAGAACTCCTACTTGTTCTAAGAGGTCCGTGATAACATCTTATGACTTGGTATAAAAACCGTACATAATATGAATATGCTTTAATATTATAATTAAAAACATAGAATCAAATAAAAATGTTTTAAGTCAAATGATTTAAGTCAACTGAGAATTACACTCACACGTAAAGAGACACATTAAATTAGTAAATTGAAATTCCATTGTTCATTACAGTATCAATGACATATTTATGTTATGAAATATGATTTCTTCTCCATCCACACATCTCATACTATCTAAAAACGAGTAATTAGTATAGATAACTTTAGAACACGCGGTCAAATTTAAACAAAACGACATGGGGCGCGCGCCGTGATCGCAATATCGAGAGTGGGCGATCGATTGCCGTGAGGGAATCACTCCGCTTTGAAACTAATTTGATTTTAGCATATTAAGGGGGGTGTTATGTCTAGATATAAGGAGCGCGTCTTATGAAGCCACCCCGCTCGTAATAACCGAAATGATGTAAGGTGCGCCCTTAATATCCATCACACGCGTCCCCGTATTTGCTTATCTATGGAAACACGGAAGTTTAAAAATCGTCTAAGGCCACGGAGGGCTATGATACCACCTACTGTTTGGCGTACGACACACTTAAGTATATTAATTTTATAGAAACGAAACATTGCGATAAGGGCTGCATTGACTATATAAATCAAGAGTTTATAACATGACGAAATAATTACATCTAAGTAAAAAAAATCATGATATCATATCATGGCATAAGTAATCACGTTTATTTTAATTAGTTATTGATTAGGATTTTAATCTTCGCAGAGACATATCGCCTGTCCCTATCCGGCTACGTAGCACTGTTAGCAGATCATAGAAACAATTATTTGCTAAACAATCAAAAAACGCATTTTGTCATCAACTGCATTAGAAATTCAGAAATTATATCGTGTATATTTTTGTTGTTGAGTTAAGAGTGAGAATAGAAAGTTTATGTATCGTTAAGCACTTGCGACGTGGCAAGAGGACGCCGCGAGAGAGTATTTCGTAAAACAGATATAGTCAAATAACATGCACATATACGCACTTGGCCGCGGCGTTCATGTACGGAGCCGCGGCGGCGTACCGCCACGTAACGCGCCGCAAGAGCATATGTGTATAATAACAGTCTCAGTAACGCTTTCGTAATTGTTTATATATGTTATCAAAAAAGATTTAATCGATATAAAAATTAGTATACGATACGATATATAGTATACATGTGTCTTTAATAATTTGTTCCGTAAAGAGTGGTGTAATCAGTTTCGAAAAAAATACAATAAGTTTATTTTTTTCGATTTTTTATAAAACACGTATTAAATTACAAGTCTCTGTCTCATTCAGTTGTCAAGTTAAGGATAGTGTGCAAAACCCTTATGTGTTATGTAGATAGCATGCTTTCATTAGCCAATGAGACATAAAAAACCTTCTATTTTTTTAAAAGCGTATTGTTTAAAATTATTCTAAAAAGAGGATACCGTAGAATCTCCGGATGTAAAAAAATTAAGAATTGACGTTTAATAAACGCATTTTTCCTTCCGATACTGCTGTTTTACCTATATTTCATATCATTTAGAAATTTTCAACCAATAAAATATACAAGCGTTGCTTACTTACAGTTTATACCGGATTCGTTTACCCAAAAAAAATCCCTATAACACCGCGGCAACAAACTCATTTAACTTTTACGGATTTCCTCTCAAAAATTTTGTCTTTAAATATTTCGCCGCTTCGATTTTATTGTCTTGCGCCTCCCGCCTTTACGATACATTTGTTTTATTTATCACAATTCATGGATTAAGGAATCTTAAATGTAAACTGTTATCGAACCGCGTAATCTTATTCTGGGAACTTGCAAGTTTAGGCCTATTCAGAAGAAGGTGGGGTACAATACAATCAAACGGCAGGAGTGTCGTACGGAAATAAATGTTGGGTAGGAGGGTAGATACGAATAAGAGAGCACGCAAATGTCACCGGCCTCTTTCGGAAAGCTCTCAATCGGATGTAGAGCTACATAAATAACGCTGGATGAAGGTGCTTCTTATCAGATGTTCTCACCTCACTTTTGTACACTTATTCGTGCATATACAGTAAAACATATGCTATGTTCGAGACACACGTTATCTCTAAATTTTAAATTCGCGAAATATACGAATTTTTTTTCAAACTTGAATTCCTTACATATGAATAAAACATGTCCAAGAGACCATAACACTTCTTTATTATTCCTAGTTATGGATATCGTATATTACTTATATATCTATCCTTTTAAACTTAAAATCACGGAATAATTTAAATTTGTAAATTAAGAAAGGAATTTCTTTTCTCGTTTAGTATACAAATATCCAATTCGTCTAAAACGCCATCTCACACAGTGGGCTGTTTATTGAACCGCGAAGCATTTGTAATCGTTTAATACCCTCAGTTCTTTATCAGCGCTGTGGGGGAGTATCTGTATTTGCCCGGATTCACCCCCGGCCATCGCTCTAACGTATAACTTGACGAAATCTATCCGATTATCCTCTCTTGTCCACATTTAAATTAACGAAATTTAATATGTATAAAGCATTACTAATTTTAGCAATATTGTTTAACTAAGTACGTAGATATTCTAATCCTTTTAGAATAATATCATAAATGTAAAAGTTTGTATGTTTGGATGTTTGTCGCTCAATCACTCCGTATAGGGCAGATTTAAATGAAATTTGGCTGAAAGTTCGGGTACGTCATATCGTTCGATTGTGAACATAGGATCGTTTTTAGCTCCATGACAGTTCCCGTGGGACAAAATTTTAACTCAATTCAATTTTAGGCTGCGGGCTATCGCTAGTCTAAAATATTATATATTAAGTATTTTAAGCGTATGTAGCATATCTCAAAAATATTAAAAAAATTATCAAATTATACATAAAACTAAACCCCACTGCCAAAGTTCTAATATTATCTGAATTATTTATTTTTAAAAATAGCATACTAAAATATTCTCAAAGCAGGCATAACACAATTTCCGATCAAATGAAAAATGAAAGAAAGAAACTAAGCCGAACTCGGTAATGAGGGCATTTGCTTATCAGTTGACCATTACCGAAAATCGAATACTACATTACAGAGTCCGAAACCATCCTAACTGTTCCAGGACCGAAATAAAAACATCTTATCAAGACTTCAAAGACCAAACTGCCAATAGCGACGCACACTTTAAAGAAGACATAAATTCTTTCCATTACCAAAAAAATAAATAAAAACATTTGGGATCTTATCGTCTTCGATTTTAAAATAACGGTGCGCCATCGGTAGCTTAGTTAAGTACAAGGTTTTTGTCCTCAGTTCCCCTTTTTTCCGGGGTGGGGGGGGAGGTTTTTTTCGGCAATTTAGAGGCGAGCAGATAATAAAAGGGCTCTAACTGCTTCGATCGCACCCTAATGAAAACTTGAAATGCCTCATTTCAGTATCAATAACTTCTATTTTGCTAGACACGTGATTCTAATTGATAAAGTTTTTATGTGCGTATTCATCACGTGACATGTACGAATTCATAAAATTCCAGTACTTGATATGTTTATATGCATTTATTGTACGAAAACATTTTTATTGACATATAAATCACACACGTCATTAAGTAACGTTTCAAAAACAGGTTTTATTATAATACAGAGATATGTTCGCGTTTACTTTTATCAATACTACTACTACCAATGTTCTGTGAATTGTTTCGGCGACTTTACCGCCCGTCCATCAGCCCGTAACTCGACGCCCACTAAAGAGCACGGGATGCAAAGAATTTCCGGGAGCACATCCGGCAACAAAGCTTGTCACCCGTCACGACCAGCGATGCGATATGTGAGTTACGGAAGTCGGCTAGGTTATGCTGTACAGAATGGTACCAAATGGCAATTCGTAATCTCTGCCTACACCTATGGGTGGCATGCGTGATTGCTTATGCTTAACTTTTGGCTACTTCTTTGCTTACTCAACAACAGTTATTATAGAAAAGTAAAGAACGTTTCATAATTTTCGCACGAGCGAAGAGTTTATGATTAAATATTTACCTACATGTAAAAATGTGCATCAGTTAATTTGAACAGAAATTAAAAATTTCCATTTACAATGTCTGCTACCCAAATCGTAAATCTTAATAATTATTATAGAGAGAGGACATTTTAAATAAAATAATATAGTTCACAAGCACTTGTCAGGGATAGATTCCATTGCTTCCAAAACAATGGAAGTGTCTGGTGATCTTGTTGGCCAGCACTTGACCCACTTATACTCCTGCGGGAGTAAATCGAAAATCGATATGCGACCAACGAACTCTTGACGCCGCCGTGTAAACTCACGCGCTTTACGTCATGACTGTGCTTGTATTCCTTTGTGTTTATGAAGAAGACCATTTCTTTACAACTTTTGGAGTAGGCAAAGAACATTTAGTTCTTCTATCTACACCGACGGTCTAAAAGTATGAGTCGTAAACCGAATTAAAACCACTAACTTATATTTGTATTTATCATCTATTTTACAATAATATAGTTCCTATTTCGCTATGTATGTGGGAGGACACAAACGAAAAATCATTTAGTTGAGGCTACTTATAGCGACCCCACCCAGCATTACAAGAGTAAATAAAAAAAATATTTGATTACTTTATTATTTCTGTGACTGCGTGACATAGTGGTTGGCGTAACTGACTGAAGAACTATGGGTCCTGGGTTCGAATTCCAGCAGATTCCAATATTTGTAAAAAACAAAGACTTCAACACATTGTAAACACATTCTGCGTAGATCGGCCCAAAAATTAATAAATAAAGGCTGAGGGTAACCCGAGTTAACTATGACATCTGGACGTCTAACACCTCAGTCTCCCCGTGACCACGGCTGCTGTAAATGAATTGAAACGTCGGGAATATAAAAACAGAAATCAACGCGAGAAAATCCGTAAATAATAGTTTCATTTCAAATGTGTAGTGTTCGCGTAAATACAAGAAATCATCCTGCGTAGTTGACAACTGCGGATAATGTTCGGAAACTGTCGCAATGATCGAAATCGGCCTAGAAAAAAAAACAAAAACGTCATATCTGTCTCTCAGCGGTATTAAAAAAAAGTTAGTTTGGAAATTTTTCTATGGTTTCAGTTACAAACTTTAATATAAAATGGAGCACCATATTTTTTAAAAGAAAATGTAGTCTATACAACATATAACAATGATAGAATAAAGTAACAATATATCAATGAAAGAATAATTGAAATCGGTCTAGTTATTTCGAATTTACAAACAAACTCATACTTCATCTTTATGATATTATAACTAGAAGTAGTTTTAATTCTTTTAATATTCGACTTTCGTAAATTATTCGCTTCATTAGAGATAGCAATAGTGCTTTTATAGCCTAGATGAAACATTAGTATATTACGAGTGATATAAGTAATACATAAGTATCGACAATAATTTCGTCGGCGTCACGGATGGAGTTTTTCTGTCGTCGGTTATTCCCCTCAGCCACGTGGTGGTCCCTAATTGCTCAGCTGGGACGGTGTATGTCGAGGTAGTGTTTTCCTTTTAAACTAAAATAGGGACTCATAACGTTAATAGTCTAATACCAATGTTATAGCTAAAAATCAGATTTCTTTGAATGTATTATTGAATAAGGATATGATATTACTCTACATAAAGAAACGTTTTCTTTTATTCAATTCAAAAAGAATTAAAACGCACTTTGAAATCTTAACCAGAGAGTTTTCCACATACAGCAAAATATTCTGCTCAAAGCGTTTCAAACTCCATTCGAAACTGCCATTGAGAAAATTAACGTACCTACGCCTACCCTATTGAGATGGTTGAAACTCGGAAATTATGTACAAGCACCACATGTCCTTTCTCGGAACCCGGGAACTTCTCCATGCGTATTCGAATTCCTGTATGGAGTAGAAATACGGCTTTATAGGAGTAAAATCATACTTTCTCCTCGACGCGCGCGGGGTCCGCGGTACTAATGACCGCGCGGGGCGAGGCTCTGCCTATCTATACCTATCTACACATGCTACAACCACAACCACACTTTATATTGCGTTTAGCAGGCTGCCTACTCACACTTCTGTAGCACACACACACAACTCTCTTTAAGAGCGGTACGTTGTTTTTTTTTAGTTATTATTTCGACGTGCACTATTTTTATACGTGCGGTTTTACCTTACGGTTGATTTTTATAAAGAAATGTAGCGTGTTCGTATATAGAAAGTTATATAAAATCGTTAAAGATTTTCACGATATCTGCGCCGAATATATAGGTAAATAAATTTCGAACAAGGCGCAAAGCTATCTCTACATATTTGTTTGATTATTTGAGCTTTAGGCTCAAATTATATTGAATTGTCTTCACGACCAATTAAAGGGTCCTGTCATGGTTCCTGCAAGTCACGTTCGGGTATGCATATGTTAAGGGCAAAAGTCGGCGGTCGTACAAACCGCTGACTCATGGAACCTGTGTCAAATCTCAATGGACATGAGCTTTACTGGTGTACAGCACGTGTAGGCGAAAAATTATTTTAAAGTTATTGCCAATACAACAACATATTACAATAACATATTTTTAACTCAAAATAAACTAGTGAATTGAAATTGCTTGACAAAACTTTTATAATTAAAAAGTAAACCTACGATAGTCGTTTCGTATTAAAATTAGACACTAGAAATAGGCCATTCCATAAAAGGACCAAGAAAACTCGCATGCCATACATGGAAGATTTGCTCATACCAAGCCTGACTGACGGGTTGTATAGATACTCCTCCCAATCACTAGTCTGTGGGATTTCAATTCGGTATGTTCGAATGGATTTTCCGCCATCAGTCGGTTTACAGACCCACGTCCATAAGTCAGCAGGGTATAGGCACACAAAGGAGGCTGAGATGTGGAAAAAAGTATGGTACTCGTATATTCCCTGTAAAATAACACACGATAAAATATGGCGTCTTTCTGCCTAAGAATAAATTAGTAGTTAGTATCTATCGATTTAAATGATTGGTATTAATTTCAATGAATTTTATAATAGATCTAATTTTTATCTAGATGTTATTAATTTCAGTACATGCTTACGATCTATTAGTGTAAATCTTTACTATTATATTCTTCGCAATAACGTACACAAAATTTATTCAATTTCCCTTTTAAAATACACAGATAATAATGAAAATACATATATGAAACCCAACAACTGAACTATAATTAAATAGGAAGAGTTGAAATATGCAAAAAAACTGATAACTTTTATAATTTCGAATTTTATAATTTCACCTTTCTAACCCCGTTTATTTATCAGCGGAAATACAATGCATGCAGAAAAAAGTCTTGAAAGTGTCATGATGGCCAGCAGGGTGCGAATTAACCGCCACAAAAAATTACAAGACATGAAATAACCAAACCGTTGACGGGCAGCAGCGCTAAAGGTGCGAGGTGTGATAATCATATACCTAACAAGCGTAACGCTTAAAGCAAATCCTTTTATGTTAGGAGACTTATTTACTTAGGGAATTGTATGGAGGATTGTGAGAAATACTTGAGTTGGACTTCCTTATTTAAAAAAAAACGAATATAATTAATGGCAGCTAGCCAAAACTTGTGATACAGAAACTACAATTATTATCATCATCATGACAGCCTGAAACAAGCCACTGCTAAACAGCGTTTTCGAGCGGTGACCTCGTACAGTCAAACACACACTGTGTTATACGACATGCCAAGAGATGGATTGACGTCCTGCACAGTGTTGCGGGAATTCGATGTATTTGGTAACCCACGACCGCACTATGTGGCACCGTTTGGGGGAGGTCTAAACTACACTCACTTATAGGAAATACACTTTACATCAGTTTACTGATAATCTGTAGATGTAAATGGGTTCCTCTCTAGTTAGGACGGTTTAATCGTATTCGATACACTCAATTTGCTATTGCAGAGCCAGACGACATTGCTGCTTCCGTATTTTTTTGAGCATGTAGTTATTTAAGTCGAGTAGTTTTGAGATATGCATTAACGAGGTAAAGAAAATCGGCACCTGGTCTAGTCACGTGAGTTGCCGCCGTATACTGGCATATGTGCTTAAAAAAAATACTCTGACCGGTAAAATTGTTCACAGGTGGATTGTAATGATGATTTCAAAGACAGTTATTTTTCCCTGACAAAGGTCGCGAGCATGACAACATTGACGTCACCGTTAAGACGATAACGTCTTAAAGTTGTAAATGTAAATCGGTAATGTAACACTTTCATAACTTTCAGAGCTACAAAATATTCTATACATTTTACATTTCTACATCAAAATTTTAAAATAATAAATGGTTTTCAATACAAACAAATCACAAGCAAGCGGAACTCTCTAGCATGTGACTGGCAACGCGCCAAACTTTGATGTCGATTGTTGACGATTCAATTACACAACAAACACCCGTTCAGTAATAATGAAAAAAAATTCACAAAGCTTGTTTAATTAAAATATAATTTCTAGATATTAGATATATTACAATGTAGAACCTTTAGTAACCTTTGCGGTTTTTTTTGTATGTAAAACGCTTGACTAGATGCAAATTGTTGAGAATTACATCTAATTCTATCCCGATAACCTAGTTGGTAGTGAACTTGCCTTCAATTTCGTGGATCGCGGGTTCAAATCCCGCTAGGAGCCAATATTTATATGATGAATTGTCATGGTTTTTATTAAATATGTTGTGAGTATTTACCTATGTACGTTTATTAAGACTTAACATATTACCCTTCAGGTTGTATGGCACAGGAAATTCTAGTTTCGAGATTGGACGACTTTTGTAAATATCCAATATATTATTATTATTAAATATTGTTAGAAGACTAGATTATATTTCCTCGCTAAGTGTCGACCCACCGAAGTGGTCATACTTTTGTATCCATAGAAATATTTTTAACAAATTAAAAAAAAAAGGTTTTTAAAAATTGATTTGATATCTACACATGGATAGATAGATAAATAATTATGCAAGCATTCGCGTTCATCATTTAATTAACCCCCAATGTTATTTGAACCCGGAATCCATTTTTTTTTATTTCCAAAGTTTATATTTAGTTAATCCACGATTAAATATGGAATAAATGCACATTGGTCTGTACCTTGGCCCAGTATTCATCTTTACGGAAACTTACTTGGTAAAGCGCATTACTAAGACCATATCTCTCGTCACATCCCACGTGTTGAACATAATACGTGTACATATTTTATCTTGTAACACTATCTATCTTATGTAAGAAACGTATTTTAACATTCAGAATGACATATCTTGTGGCGGCAAGCAGTGAGCGTCGAGTCCGATGAAGCCGTGAAAGCGAAAAATGGGTAACAGCACTTACATCACCGAATGCGTACATACATTAGACCCTAAAAGACAATATAATACGAAGATAGGTGCGATATTAATCTTAATATTAAAAAAAAACCTGCATACAATATTAACAGTTTATGAGTGTTTCACTAGGAGGTAGACTCCTTCTGTGTCTAGAAAGATACCATCCTCTTAACAATTTCTGCCGTCAATCAGCTGCTTAACCCCTATTGTGTTCCAGTTTGATCTTACTCACTTAGTTACTCTTATCATGTTCGATAGAATTTGTTTTTGAAATGAAATTTGGAAAAATATTCATTGTATAGATTTAGTTTCACTTAAGTTTTATTTTGGTATAAATGACTTTTGTTACAGGTTGTAAACGCCTTCGGCTAATGGTACTATCATGATGGGCGCCTTTTGGCACATAGTGGTAAATTATTATTGAGTGAAACTGCTGATTTAATTTAATTTACAGATTAATCTCTGTAAATTGATATCTGACATTTTTTGATATACGTGATATAAGTGTCAATATTTGTCTCTAAATTTGAACTATAAATCAATAATTTTTGATTAGTACTAATATTTTATGAACATAACTAAAATTTTAATGTGGTCATTATATGTATTAAATATTACCTATAATTGATTTTTTAATGACTTACTGTAAAGGTGTTACGCCTAATATAAAATTTCCGTTCACATGTGTATACAGTTATTACTAAGAACTTGCAGTGTAGGTACTGAAGGTTACTTCACATTGCATTACAGTATAATAATAAAATCATATTTGTACTCGTAGAATATAATAATAAGTTAACGGTAAATAATGAAATAATCTTCTGTTATTACATTTGCACATGTTATAAAATAAGTTTGATAACATTATAACGTGATTATTAAATTGCATAAAGACATTTCGATAATAAATTTACAATCGAGTGCAAATGAAAGTTTAAGGCAAAATATTTATTATTCGTTAATTGTTACATAAAAAATATCAAGATCTAGGTATTTTATCTTCACTACACTTTTTTATATTAGCAGCGTCAGCGGGGCAAGGTGTCTGGTGCTGCTATCGCCAATTCGCTAACTGCGTGTGGCGATTATGGCGAATCATCTTATGGGAAAAGCCTATGTCTCGCATTCGACTATTTATTGAATGTTAAAGTAAGGTATAGAACCACTCCATATCCACAACTAGACACAAGATTAACCCCTTAGGCAACTTGAATATTTTAATAATGTCAATGATAATTTTATAAATATTGTAAATTTTTTGTAACTTAAAATCGATAACACTGTCAAATGCTTAAAATATAATGCTTTATTCAAAAACGATATTGGAATAACGCATCATCCATCAGTCACGCGACCATCGGTAGGGTAAACGGAATATTGCAAGTGAACGAGATAACCTCACAGAGAGTGGTGCAGGCAGGAAAGGGAAAGAGATAGAAGTTTAGAATTTACATAATCTGCTTGGGCACTTTATCATAGAACCACGTGGCGGTGACTAGTGCAGTCGCGGCTTACGCGGGCCGGATTAAATCGGCACTGCTGCACTGAGGTCGTTTGTATCACGCGAATAAGTTTTACGGAGCGTGTATAATATCAAAAATTATCTCTTCTCATTATCGTTTGTGTGAACATTTATTACCTTCTGAGAATTTCATGACCACCTCTTTTTCGTATATTATCAAAACTAAAAAATACTTACTATACTTACTTAACACAGTACTTAAACACAACTGTAAATACATATTAATAATGAACGCTAAGTTCATCAGTATCAAAATGATGTAAAACAGAATCATAGTATTGAAGGCGATATATACAAAGATATAACCAGAAACTCCACAAGTAAAATCTAATCCGAATCAAAATGAGGAATAATAGAGCTAACAATTAGATTAAACGCTCAGAGTCCGATATCGAAGGAGCGTAATGATTCAAGTTTTATACGAAATGATAAATATCACACCGACAGTCAGACTCGTCCAAAAAACGCTTAACTTGTCCCGCTACAAAAGGAAAAAGCCAGCGTCTTCCGTTCGGCCGGAGCCAAAGAAAAAATCTTTGCGAGGGATCCCGGGCTTCCATTTATCATATTCCATATTCATTTATTCGTCAAGTTCTGGATTCATTTATTCGTCATGTCTTGATTTCGTCTCATTTATTATTAAAAATGAACTGTCTGGTGCAGACCGTGAATACGACATCGGACCCCGGCCACTGTTTCAATCTTAGAATAATTTCATGCTGAATTAGGTCATTGCACGGTTGTGGGAGACGGTTTTTGCTACGAAACAGAAAGACAAAAGATTCAGCAACGAAACAGCAAATGTAATTAAATAAAGACAAGTATATCGTTCAAAATTATTTCATCTAAGTCACATCACTTTAGGGGATAATCAGCGATTGAGAACCGAGTACGTACAAAAACCACAGAATCTGTATTCATGATTGAACAATTCTTTTATGAATGTGGTGTACGTTATGAGGAAGTTTATTATCTAGTCACGACATAAATTAGAACAAAAATTATTTAGTAGTTGAAGGTATCTATTAATGCAGGTACAGTCAGTGTCTATGTTGTTACTCATTCCAGTGCAAGTCAAAATATATCTAATAGTTAAGTCATGCTATGAGTTTTAAGTTGTTTAGTACAGCATATTGAAACAACCAGAAACTAATTTCTTCCGAATTTATTCCGAATACTCTGACTTAGTTTGTACTTCGTAACTGCACAAAACGCATAATTACGATAACAAAATATTATAAGTACTCAAGGTTGGGCATTACGAGTATAATAAGATCATATATAATCCACATAGGTGTTCAACTTACATCTTCAAATTCAGAACCAAGACAACAACATGAATACTTTAATAAATTCCTAGATAACGCATTTTTAAAAATGCTATAAATATTGAAATAAATTAGAATTATTCAAATACTGTATAATATATTTAAGTTGGTGAAGAGGTCAGTGGCTTAGGGCGCATCTATCGGAGATCTCAGCTTGCTGACCCCGGGGCTTTTGGATGATGGATAGCGGGATAGGCGGCTTGCTATCACAAACGCAGTATTTTAACTGTGGCACTTTGAACACCCTTTCACCTGTTATACCTAAATATGCAATAAAAAAATTATCTTTCAGAGATGGAATTTGAATACATTAAATTTATTTTCGATATAAGTACCTTTGTTTTCGATAGCATTAAAAACGCCTAAGGTATTAAAAACGTTATTTTATTTCTATTATAAATTTAAATAGATAAGGAGTTCTTAACTCAAATTTTAATTATTTTTCATGGTAAGATACAGTAAAAAAAAATTGATAGGTGTGTTTGAGGCTAACTTTTCTTCACATATGTAATATGTATTCATGTAAGTGCATATCTAGGCACATTGAATTCCCTGATAATGACTTTTAAGAAATAAAATTACTTATGTTCATACAATTCTATACAAAGTGTGTATAAAAATTAAAAACAATAGGTACAATTATATTAAAATATAAACTATTATTTATTAAAATACACTCTAAGAATATAATACGTTTGCCAGGCTACATGTCGGGGTCGAACGCGGAATATACGCGATCCATTTGTAGGCAATCTCGACAATAAAACGTCGGTCTTTGTGTTCGCTGTCGGCGGGACGTAATACGGCCATTTCACGAACGTAATAAATGAGGCCACATTACGAGTGGCCCGCGCACTACATACGTCACACGGGCCCATTTAAGTCTATACGATGCCAGGACAGGTATCATGATGTATGCTCTTCATCTAACAATATACATTATACCTAATACATTCACGTAGTATATATTAAAGTAAGTATTATACTATATACTAAAAGCAAATACTGTGTGATGTACATGTACGAGTACGTATTTGTATGTACACTTATGGGAACGTGTTTACTACTTAACATCTTAAACTTATTCGGTTTTAAGCTATCAGTCTAAAGTATCTCAATGAAAACAGTTTATGTAAAAAAATTATAAAACTTTTAATTGTTTTCTTTCTTTCTATTTTCTAAATATAAGAATCTTAAAATAATCTATGCCTATATTATGTATCAAATCAATTAGCCCTAATATTTTTAATATAAAATAAAATGTGACATTCTTTGTTATTCAAAGATATTTGTTGATGCTCATTGATGATATGTTACTAATAGTGTCTATCGAAATTTTATGAAATATAAATAAAATTAAAACATAAATCTAGTGAAACTTGTATATTTCGTAGTATTGCCAATAAGTACGAATTTAACGAAAAAAAGTATCCATCAACATCCCAAGGTCAACGTTCAGTGCCCTGCTTACGTCACAGTCTGTCTTCAAAGCGTCTTACATAGCGCCCCAAAAAACTGGTATCGAGAGCAGAGCTTTGATGGGCATCGCGGGGACCCGCCCCGGGCGCCGACGCGACAGGAACAAATGACCCCAACGCATCATAATAAATAAAACAATTTGTTGTTAATTAGATTTCGTGAATTTAATTTTCATGCTGGTAATTGGTCGGTGGCCACAAAGAGCGGGCTCTCTATCGGTGATGGATGATCGAAAGGCGCCTTCTTACTATTTACCTTCGTCCATTTCGATGTAATTAGACGGTTCGGAAGTTTGCTTTCATTATTGCTTATGGACCTATTATTGTTTCTAATATAGATTTCATTCTCTACAAATCTAATACTTTATATGTTTTTGTTTAATTGTTTCAAAAGTTTTTCTTCTTTTTCTTCCTTAAAGCTGTAATATCCTTTTTTTACATTAATGACAAGGCGTCAAATTATGATTGACGTATCTGGTTACACAAGAAATATAAATTATAAATGAAATAATTTTACCCGAGAAAAGGGTCGTTTCATTGTACGCCAGTAACCTGGGTTCGATCCCCAGTGTCGACATCACTAATATTGTTAGGAACTTTAAGTGCTGGATATACCACGTCGGCAATGAAGGAAAACATCGTAAGGAAATCTGCATGTCTGACAAATAATTAGAATATTATTTCGAGAAGATGCGAAGTCCATTTAGACTTGAAGACCATCGGCACTGAAACTTTCTTAAATAATTGAGACCCTTTGCCCATCTGTGGGCATTTACAGAAATCTAAATGAATTCACTTTCAAATGTCACTTTAACAAAATCACTTCGAAAACTTTTTATCCATACTTATCTAAAGAAACGGCACGAAAAAAGTAAATGAGGAAAACAAATGATAAATCGGAAAACGCTTGCATTTATATACTCGCTACAAAACGGCACAGAGCGTAAAGTTTAAAAAAAATAAACGCCGAAAAAATCTTGAAAAGTCACGGACGCTTAACTTTCTTCCCCCGTTTTATTTTCGTTCCCTCTTTGCAATCTGTTGTCTCTCCTCCAGCTCGCTTTTTAAAATAGGTCTGTCCCGTTCTATTTAACTGATAAGTTACTTTTTTAAACTGCAGGAAAATCGAAGTCGTTCACTGGGCAAAATTAAAAGCTGGCATTCGCAGACACAAGCCATAAAAGGAAAATATGGCGGACGTTAGTCATAATATGATTCATTTTTATTTACGTATTCGTTTGGCATTGTCAAAACACGGAAATGTCTGAAAATCTGAAAAAGTTAAAAACAAATACATAATAAGTTGTAATGATTCTGTAAATAAATCCATTTAAAACTACTGACACTAATTGGCAAGAAATTTCGAAAAAGGTATGTTTGGGAACTCTGGGATTTACAGGTACCTCAATAATCTATGAGATGGCGTTTTCATCAACTTTAAATACTCATTATATTAATTAAATCTGTCAAAATGAGGGATAACACCTTTCTAGATAAACTTGGAAAGTAAAATTTTATCGAAATGTAAAAAATCATCTAAATCGATAGAGCCGTTTCCGAGAAACCAATTACATGTAAAGTATGATGAATTGTTGTTAGTTTCTAGCAAATGACTGTTATAATCATATACATATAAATAAGCACACCTATTACCCATAAGGGTGGGCAAAGGTTACGGATTTCTATTTGGTAGGACTCCGCGTGGCCCAACGGGCCTTCGCAACCCACTTTTCACCTCTCCAAGAGTCAATAAAGTACATGACAGGAGGCGAGCCAAGTAATTTTTTCCTTAGTCGCTCTTTCGACATCTACGGGAATAACATATTCTTACATCGCTACCACTTGGCAATAATTCAAATAATTATAAAATATTATGTACCAATATCATCAAGTGAAACAGCATTTGAGCTTTTTATTTGCAAACAGAGAAATGTTGCAATACTGGGGTGATAGTTGCAGACTCACTGCGGTATCTGTATGGTAAGCAAAAAAAGAGGATTGTTTCTAATGTAGGATAAACAAGACAAACGTTATAACTAAAAATCAAAAATTTGGAAATTATTGTAGTTTATAAAATATCTTGCTGTATATGTGGTAATTAACGAAAACAGATTCTTAGGCGAATGATTATGTTATTTTCCTTGTCGTTGTTTGCTACTGTCACGGTGATTAAATCTAAATTAAGGGAATATAGCAACCATTTTTCCAAATGTAATCCTCACCTGCATCCTATGCACCCTGCTAACTGACAGATGGGGCTCTAGCGACTGTGAAATGGCAGAATTTCCATCCAAATATACCGAATTCCCAACACCACAAACTGACAGGTATTTCATTACTAAGCAAGTACGCTCCTCAACCCACCTACCCAGTACATTGAAGAGAAAATATTCCATGCAATTTTTGTAGCACCTTCTCAGAAAGGCCTATCTTAAGTAATTGATTTACACAGACTGAAGATGAAGAAATATAATAAATGTTGAGCAAAACGTAACTTAGAAATGCTTCGGGCATGTGTTACATCTAAGGACATTATAGTAGAATAATAAGTCACCTATAGATGTTTTACACATTACATTCCTAAATTAAACTTACTCCGTTGATTACTTCATTCCTTTCAACAATGGTCAACTTTGACTGATTCCATTATTGACCATCCGTCACTTTGTTCCTTAGAGCGAAGTTTGCCCTTTTATAATTGATGCCGCATAAGCGCTGAGACATTTTATTTTTATCTGTTTAAGTTGATACTGTAATCAAAAATATCAAAGAATAAGTAAAAAGAAATGCTAATAAACTATTCACAGTAAATTAAATTATTCAAAATATAACATAACCTACCAAAAAATTTAATGTTCTACAATCATAGTAGGAATTCTGTTTGTATTATTTCTTTTTCATTCATTAAATATTTTTATTGCAACACTTTATATTGCAGTACTTGAAGTTCACCTGCTATGTATATTTTCCAACCGTACTGCGATGCAAATATAACGGGCTGCCTCGTCACCGAGGGCGGCTCCGCTACTTCTTTACATAAATTGCACCGCCGCCCGAATGATGTGATTCTCTTTTCCCGGGAAATATTCTTCCTTAGCCAACTACCGTCATTTCATTGCGTACACCTGGATTTCTCACTACTAACTACTACAGAACAAAAAACCAATAATATCCAACACTCGCTCAGCGTAGGCTTTCTTACAACAGATCATTACTCCACAAATATCGAGATCGTGGTGGAAAGTTTCCAACTCTTTGCATCTTTCGCATTCGTACTTACTTTATATGATCATATCTGTAATAGAAAATTTATTTTATGGCGTATTCTAAAATAGTAGCTGTTATATATCTTGACATTTCAAAGGACGAACTTGTCATTATTTTATTAGATTTTACCTCAATATAATATATAGCTTTAGATAAATAAATTTTTTGTTCATGTATTTGAAACTGTCATTAACCCTTAATCGCATTGTCTATTAAAACACATTTTGTTTTCTGTGATTATTTACAAACAAAACATTATTACATATATGTAATTTTATATTTGTTGGTTAATTGTTTGTGGACGGAGTACATAATATGGCCCCATATTAATATTATTTGTATGTAGAGCCGGGTAACTCAAAAGCCTTGTCATAAATGGCATAATACGCGTGGAAACTGGGTTCAATCTCTCGTGCCACTAAAATTGTTCGGTGCAACACAAGCTCCATAACGACAGCTTAAAAATTTTACATGTCTGAGAAAAACCATCTAAGATATTTATAACGAGTGAACTCTTCTCATGTTCAAAATTCTAATCCAAAAATCAGAGCACACGAGTTATGATGTGATATAATATATAGATGTATATCCTCCTGGCCGATTTCGAACACGGCGATAATTTCCGAATATTGATGTCAAATGCGCTGGAGATATATGCTCTAAGTTTACGCACAAACATATATTTAAAAAACGTTCGTCTTTATCCTATGTAACGCATATGCCATAAAATCAGATAAAAGGTCAGATGCAGTGTCAGAGATACGGTAGGCAACACAACACAACCAGACCCGAAAACCAATAACATGCATTTTTTGCACAAATTGTGGCTTGAGCCGGGATTCGAACCCAGACTCATGACTCAGTAGACAGGTATTCTAACCAATATGCCCCAAAGACATCATGTAACCAGCAATGGGACATTAATAAGTTGTTACTTTGTAAGATAAACAGGCCGACATCGTTAATCTACAGTATTACCACGTTTGAAAGCGTGAAAACTCTTTCGGAGATGGTGAGATAAGTAGGTTAATTTATTGAATTCATTAATATTTGTGTCAAATAAATATTTTAACATTAACGTCACATTATGTGACGCAAAATTTTTAAATGAATACATGATCGTTACTGAAGCTTACAACAGGCGCAAAAACTGATAGAACAAAACCTACGAAACCCCGATGAGCCCCGTCTGATATCGATATGAGTGACTTGCAGTTAGCGCCCTTTTGTCAGAACAGGGACGATGTTATGGGCAACTAGCGCCGGTTTGCTCCCCTATCGTTGAAGTTTGGTTAACCTTACAAATATTGTCTCTTCTAATATTATATTTAAGCACTATATTACTAAAGTGTTTAAGGTATTTTAAATGTGGTATTGAAATTAAGAATGACGAAGGAAATATAAATTTTGTTTAGGGTTTAATTTTTAACAATTTACAATTTTTATAATAAAAACGCAAGGATCGCCTTTTTACTAACGATGGTAAGCTAACCTATCTTACACCTATCTAACACTTACTAACAGCTTGGCGCAAATCATCCTCTCAGAGTTATTTTCATCCATGAATTCCTTAACATTATATTTGCTATAAGTTCAGAAACTTAGATTACCCTTCCAAAGAGCGACACAGATGTTGGGGGGAAATAAGGATTTCGGTAAGGACCCTGTCGCGAATTTGTTAAACAAGACCTGTAACTGTAACATAGGTGATTATGTTTAAAGAGCAAATTGAGATTTAAGACACGGCACTATTACAACAAGCAAAATGACAAAGTGTATACTTCACAGCTCTAAAGAAGCCAAGGAGGTCACGAAACTTAGTTTTTGTGAAAAAGAAGTAAAAACTTCGGTCAAAGTTTATCAAAAGACTGTCTTGGATCCTGTAGTGAATTCTGTTTATGTTTTCTTTTTAAATAAACCAAGGAAGTCTCAAATGATCAAATAATAGTTTCCATCTTGCCTGTTCATCTATATCGTTCATACTATTAAATCGAATTTGAATCGTAGCCTCAGGTTTACGTATTTTTATTAGATAAACGGGTTACTTACATAGATAATCAATATGTAATCTCATGCAGTCTAAATAAATAATTAATAATCTGTATCTCATTTCATTTGCGAAACTAGAAGAGAAATCGCCTTATATTTTATGTGAAATTATTTATCTAGTAAAACTTATTACGAAACTAAACTAAACTTATAAAGTTGACACTATAAACTTCAGTAGTAAAATTTCCCTTCTTCACACCAAGTGAGGCGGTAAATCTTATCGGGCGACAGTTAACGGGACATGCGGACAAAAGTTCGCGCAGCCACAAAACCGGGGAAATTGCCGCGGGAATGCCCATAAACAAGTGAACGAAGCGCGAGTAGAATATTCAAGAGCAAAGTTGGCCACTTGGAGTCCACTCTATAGGCAACACTTGCATGTAACGGTCGGAGTTCGGACGTACGTCAGTGTGCATTGTCCGCTTAATGAAGCTCGGCCCTAAGCAAGTTTGCGATGGGCTAACTTATTGTTATCTGAGCGCGTTATGATTGCCACTTTAAATGTTGTCGGGCTGCTCAAAGTTTAATAAGTTTGTCCATTATAAAGTGAAACAGATAGTTAAAGCGAACCTCGTACGTTATCAATATGTACATCTATTATATATAATTCTCGTGTCACGTTATTGCTCACGATGAACTCCGAAACTATCTAACCGATTATAATTTGTGTTTTGTGGCGTGCCTAAGATAGGATTTATATGAAAGATAGATAGATATATGAAAGATAGTTTTTATCGCCAATTTTTTATTAATTAATTGCAAAATCAAATAATTTTTATATTCCATAAAGACGCAGCAACACGCGGCCGGATCTGCAAGTTTATTATAAATCTACACTTATTTGTATACAAAGTGTTTAATTATAATTTTATGCAAGGAAAATTTTTGTTGAAGATAATCTCAGAAATTTAAAAAACTATTTTCAATAAAATAGTGTTCCAAAGCTATATTATTTCTAATAACCGTTACTTTTATTAAGAATAGTAAAGATGATTCAAAGTTGTGTTCAGAATTGAGACGAGATGAGAAGATTTTAATACATCTGGTACTAAAAGCGACTCTGATGTGATGCGATGAGATAGTTAATGTTACTATATATTACTCATAGTACATATACGAGTATAAAGCAGCTTAAATATGTCTCACACCTCTCATTGTAAGGAGGGTTTTAGTCCCGTGGCTTACTTTTTCATACAATACGGTCCTCTAGTGCTGGTCCTTCACGCCCTCAAAAGTTTTTTTAACTATATTCCAGCCATGCGTGTTGTATCACGATGTTTACATGTAACAAGTTAAGTCAGTTAAGTAGTATACTACTCAATTTTAGTGATGCCAGCATCGCAAATCGAATCCAGATCGCACGCCTACTAGCAAATTTAAAGCATGCTGTGTAAGAAAATGTAAATTAATTACTTTTAATAATAGGATTATTATTAATAATAGGATATCAATTTAGAATCGAAATGTGTAGTACATTTCGTTTCTAAATTGAACATTTCGAACATTGACCTTTTATTTTTTGTTAAGAATGCTATTTATTAAGTAACATAACTAATATTCCTGTTTATCTGTTTATCCTCCAACTAAGAATTACAGCTTGTATTTGGAGTGGTTCACGCAATAGTCGAATGGCGGCATCGAACTTACGACATCATGTTTCGCAGTCCGCACCCTAACCTAATGGGCTATTGGCGCTCTGATTACATAATCCAATCTCTGTTCATTTACTTCGAAGAGTTTTGCGGTACGACAATTGTCACAGTGCGGCAGCCGGTAGCTGCTTAAGAGAATCTGCCACTCTATCTTATTCCATCGGTATCGTAAACTTGAGGAAATGCCAAAAACTATTAAAGTGCCAAATTCTCTACGAGTAGTGGCCTTAATCGCTAGGCCGGTGACGATTTTAAGCGTTTTAAATCCAAGTCCAAGATTGCTGGTATTGCTATCGCTAAGCGTTACGATTATGGAGCCTAAATCCTCCGATCAGAAGTGGCTAATGTGCCGCAGTAGACTGTATTAGGGCCGACAGCAGAAGAATTTTACAAGCAAATTGTTTACAAACTAATGATCTGTCTTTCTGTCTTCAATTGTTAACGATGTACTCAACCAGAAAGCGTTCCAAGAGAACACAAATTATTAACATAATTTATTTTGGCATATTAAATAAACATAATTTATTGCACACTTGGTATCGAACAATACAAGCAACAGTACAATTTAGCTTTTTTGTTCGTCAATTTGTGAATACTTGGGCGATTACATTTTTAGATGAACAACAATCGACAAAAACCGGTTGCTTGTTCACATGGTGTTCCGTCGAGAGTGACAGGCCGGTCGCGTTTGTCGTCCGCATCTCTCGTCGCCACGTCCGACAACACAACTTTGGCGGATACGTCTCTGTATTTAGCCGGTCTATCTTCGGCTCAGCGTTTCAACAAAAATAAACTTGTCACACTGTTGACGATTGGCATTACAATTATATTTGTCTTTGTATTTATGATTCACTTATTCTCCATAAAAAAAAAGACAAAATAAGTGCAATAATTTTCTTATAATTATTTATGCCTTTTTATATCAACATATGACAGATATAGGAAGATATCTCCAAAATTAATTACAAATGGAGAAAGAAGAAATTTCTCTCATTACTAACACACAACTAGCGACTTCATTATGCTAAACGGTATCCATTGCGACTTTTCACCCGTGGTTAATAACTCCACAATAAACAGTACTATACTGCTTATTCTATGTTTTTCTTCTTCTTTATCGTCCTGTTACATATTAGACTACTCATGGACCTATTTGAGCAGGAAGATTTGCCATAATCACCTCGCCTGGCCAGTGGGTTGACGATCACTATCATCGGTCTGCGTAATCCCGGCCTGTTATTTTTCCAAATGATTAATCCGCTATCCATCGGACATGAGACTTTCATGACTTAATTACACAATTACACTTAATTACAAATAAGTTTAATTTCATCGTGTAAGGACAAGAAAAATCATCTGGCGATATGCATTTTAATGGTGCATCTGATTTACGCATGGGGCAGCAATGGTTAACTCATAAGGATCGAGAAACCCTTTTCCGCCAAAGCTATGAGTATGAACATACCTACGTTATTGGACCTTTATGCAGGAGTCCGCCTAAGTAGGTACCACCCCAACACCTAACACATTAATTTACAAGCATTAGCGTTTTTCAATTTATTGTACGCTGAAGTTTAGAAATTATTAACCATAATATAGTGTATATTTAGTTAATAATTGATGTTTACGAGTGGTTGGCCTATATTAAAGTTCTCGGTGCCACTGCAACTGCTATAAACAGAAATAACATAGGTTAACGACCTCACGCCACTTAGGTCTAAAAAAACATCAGAATATAAGGAAAAACGTATTGAATAAAATAGTGAAAAGAAGCAGAAGTAAGCGGTAAATTTCTACTCTCATAATATTGAGTAACTTTGGACTTATTGTCCGTTTCCCTCGCATTTTGATGGAATAGATAAAACGTTGCATACCGACACTTGTATAGACTTCCGTTAGGCCGAGTCGAGACAGTGACCGGGTTGTTTCTTTTTATCTCCTCCAGCTTGTGAATGAAGCTAATGATGAGCGGCCAAGGCCCCCAAATACGAAGATTTTAACAGGACAATCCCATACTGTCAAATTGTAGCAGAGCATTCATAATACCACCCTAAACAGTAGGTACACAATTTAGTCTATACATATACCATTTTTGGAAACAAGACACTTGAAAGTGTTTCAAAGCCACGAAAAATATGCTACACTGATCCAGTGCGACTTTTTTTATTTATTTCATTGTGGTAAAAAACGTGCTAACAATTCTCCTGATGGTAAATGGCTACTGCAACCGACGGACATCTGCAAACATCTTCAATCGAAGAAGGTTACAAAAGCATTGTCACCCCTGAGGACTAAGGACTAATGGAATGTCTCACAGTTCGTAATTATACTGGCTCTCTACACCTTTCAAGCGGGAACACAAGTGTTAAGGTTACACCTTTATACTTTATACAGTTACAATTTATCAAAATACATATTACAAAACTCTGGTCATAATATCCAAGGTATGCCTATGTAGGTATTTTCGCAGTCATTAATCTGGACACTCAGCGACATCTATTGACAGCCTTTCGACAAACTGACTAAAGAATAATTAAAGAGAAACATATCAACCAAATATTTTTGTGTTTTAAATACAGCCTATCTTGTTTTGTTAACATTTTGTTTTACTAGATTGATATTGCTGTAGTAATCTAGTTGGACCATCAGTGCTACCAAAATAAAGAACTAACTAGAAATATTTATTTACGGCTCGCTCTCCACCGACTTAACTACAATAATGATAAGAATGTTAAAGAAAAATAAACCATTATAATAACATTAGTCATTGTAGGAACCGCGCGGTGGGCAGATCAGAGGTCGAAAAAAAAACAGTCTTGAGCTGAATTCAAATGAAGAATGATTCGTATATGAAAAGGAAATGACAGAATGAATGAATGAAAAGAAATGGGCACAATAGCGGTAGCGGCTACCGACCACCGCTTTTAGACATGGAGCATATGCATGCAAGATATTGAAAATGCACTACTTCCTAAATCAACGAGAATAAATAACACCGCATGAGATTTTTTTTGTTGAAGTTTAGTTGGTGTTCTAGACTTTTTTTTTCTATAACTTAGACACTAATGCGTAACGAATGGTTAACAGTACTAACAGTATCTTGTACTGATGATCGCTGCCGCCCGTCGTCACTCTGCCTAATTTTAGTTTTCGAGGTCGTTAACTATTGCCATATTCAAGGCTTTTCCCTTAGTCACCTCTTGCGACACTTACGGAAAGAACGGGTATGGCAGATTCTTACATCGATACCACACTATTTTATTTCCCAATTAATAAATCAAATGAACGTAGATATTAGTAGAATACTTCTAACAAAGAAGCCAAAAAAATTATGTTAAACATTGTTTATTTCTCTTGGGCTTAACTAGCTTGTATGTAATTCTAAAATCTAAATTCTGAGATCATTAACAAAATAAACAGAATAAATCTTTAACAGAACTTTCTACAAAATACCAACCAACATAAAATATGTTCGACATTTAAAACTGTGACCTTATCTTATAAAAATAGCAATTACACGCTACCCTTGCTATCGGACTACAACCGCGAGTTAGTGAACTCCGACAAATACCAAGAAAGAAGGAATGGGCAATGAAATTAAAAATATGTCTTAAGGGCAATTAGCTTTAACTTTTACTGTAAGTGCCCTATCTGCCCGCCGTTCCCTCGCGGCTTTCAATTGTGGGGAACGCCAGCTTTCCACTCTGAGTGAATTTTATGAACTCGCTGCGCCGTACGGTTTTAAAGAGTTCACTTACCCTACTTATTGTAAGTAAATGATACTTAGAATTAGTACTGTTTAACAGTTTAACGTATTCCACTTTTATGCTTGTTTAGTATTTTCTCAAAAGCCCTTTCATTATCGAAAATCATGTCACCTATAACCACAGATGATTAGAAATAGATTGAATGTGCACAAATTAAAACAACATTGCATTCGCCAAATTTGGGAAAATTCACATACTCATTATTAACTAGTTATTTCAGCACTACCTCGAAACTAATCCTACACTTACAAATATTGTGAAGCAGTAAAAATAATTTATTTTACAATAACGTTCGCTGAGAAAACAAAGGAACTAAGTGGACAATCATGCCGCAGCCCGCACTAGGTAAAAATTCTTAAACACGGTTCTTGGGAGCGAATTGACGGAGTGTTTTACAATAAATTTCCATTTAAAAAGCCACAAGCAGGCATTGCGAGGGGCGATGGGGGGGAGTGGGAGGGCAGCACAGCTTCCGCCGCTTTTTTCCTTCATTTCCTTAAGGCCGCGTGGCTAGGGCGAACCGCCCTACTGCCGAATTAAATACTTGCCTATTCTATACGTACAGACATATTTCAAAGTGCGTAAACAATTTTACAAAGATTTAATGATTTTATTCTTTTTTTACCTATCAATGTTTAGTAAACATTATTTATTAGAAATTGAAAAATTATTTTAAGGCATTAATTATTAGTTAAAACTAAAATAATATTTCATAGTCAATAAAAAGGAACTCTTTTCATCTAGATTCTGAAATAGATAAGTACTTTAATGTGTATTCAAGCTTCGTCACTATGCTCTTTTAAAATAGTTATAAGCCATTTATATTTACATATCTCATACATATGTACATATAAATTACAGGAATGGGATGAAAAACAAGCCTACCTAATTCAAGCCACCTAATTAAAGCATTTTATTATTTTTGATTAACTAAAGCATAATCCTTCTTTTCCTTATCATTACGTGTCATAACTTAAGACATATTGGGACTTGTAACACTAACGTAACGTATTTAATTAAACCTTGCATTAAGCGCTATAACTAATATCAAGGTAGACCTACGTTTTAATCTAGGTTTGAAATAGAGAGGACTGTGTTCAAAAACGACAGTCATAAACATATTTGAATAAAAAAGTATTGGCTATTTATTTACGAAATATTATAACTACAATAATAAATACAAAATTAAAATATAAAGAGAACAAATCCAGTTGCAGCACTGAAGCCACAGAGAAGGTGATAGTGAACGTCGTATAAAATATCGGCGGGATAATAATTAAAAGAAGCGATAATGTCCCCAGAGCGGTGAAAAACGACCGCGCCATCCTTTTTATTTGATAAATAAAATTTATTTCCTAACGCCATGCCTTCCTCGCTTCTTTGTGGGTTTAGCTTCCAATAATCGCTATTCTTTGTTTTAGGCCGGTTTTTTTTCATACAAATGAAATAAGACAGTCAATTCTAAAAAAAATGTTAAAATTTTTGGACTGTTTTACCTTAACTTTAGTAGTAGTCAAACAAAATGATAAATTGTATTATTAAACAAAGCTTACAAAGGTCTTATCAAAGAAATTCTCGTAGTTTGTTATATATAAATTATTGTTATCACGTTAATTAATGATCAAATGTGTTAATTCGAAATTGTTATAAATCGACTATTTATTATCATCAACCTGTCATTTCATCATCACCATCATCAAATCCGATTTTCATTTAAGATCGAAATAGCAGCATTCACTACGCGTGCGCGTCACATTGGTGAGGCAGTACCACCCATCGACGCTATCAAACAGACTAGAAATCTGAGACTTGGGTTCACAAAACCAAAGGATTTTCCACATTATCGCGGGAGCCTCTTTTGGGCATAATGCACCACAGGCAGATTGAAAGTGTCCTCTTGTAGTGTCAATATCTACTATTATTTTGTTATGTTATTATTACTTAAACTCCAACGACTCAAAACTCTTAACAACCAGTGACGTTCTATTTCCCGGAGAAGGGAAAAGTAGGTTGAGTGAAAAGTATAGTCAATATAGTGGTGGCAGGTGACATATAAAAGTTTAACATGCTTTTAGTGAACATGGGTACTAGTAGCTACTGTACTCTAATCAACCTACCAGCTAGTTGTTTATACAATTAAAAAAGCTTCTAACAGTATTTTCCATTAACTGCATAGGTGGGTTCACAAATTTCCGTTGAAATTCCAAGCCTATCTCATCAAGATAAAAGGATGGAATTTTTTTTCCTGCTTCTAAAAAATTACCTTCTATTAGTATTTTTTTCCTTACAATTGGAAGCGTAAATGTTTTGAAAAAAAAATTTAAATTTTTAGTTTATTAATTTATTTTTTACTATTATATACTAGAAAAGACTTTACTCAATGAACAGCTTGCAAGTCAGAAACAGTTACATAACAATTCCAAAAAACAATTTAAATTATGGTGTTTTTTTTTTTTTTTTTTAATTCGACTTACGATGAGAACTGACGAATCACGATCCCTAATATAAACTTACTCGTATGTTTAGCATTACCACATATAAGTGTAAGTAACTTACTACTGCATCACCTGTCATTTCCTGTGAGAGTGACTAATGATTAGCAGGTATCTCGTAAACAGCGAGTTTCCTACCAGACATCTTCATGCAGCGGTCTCTCATCCCCCAACTATTAACCTTCCCGCGTTTCTATTCTCCGGGGATCGCAGACTGACTAGGGCTACCATTTTTTAATGACACCTAAATACTTTAATGTGCAGATCATAAAACAACATTAATGTATTATTAACATTGAATTAAAAAATCGATTTATAACTAAGTATTCCATAGCATGTCGGCATGTACTTATTTTATGTAGTGAAAGGAGATACGAACATTATTTATTCACCGAATGCCAATCTCTTTTCAATTTTGTGCACTCTACTGGCTAACAAGGGAGGATCTGACGATCGATAGATGGCAGAAATATGTATTTGTCGAATCCAAATCATACAGACAAGCAGACTAGTGATAGAGTGAATCCCAGATATTACTACCCAGCAGAGATAGTATGGCTAAACTCTTCATAAACCTCTTTAAAAACCTACGTCTAGCAGTGAACTCGCATAGGCCTATACTAATAATGACGAATAACGGAAAAGTATTATTCATTATTAACTTCTGAATGTTATAAAGATAAATAGATTATCCGACATTGCTTAGCATAAAATTTCGTTGACACAATACTTATTTGACAACTGTTGGTGATATCTAATAATAACTTTGTATTAAATCAATATAGTGCGTTACAATATGAAATCCGCAATGAATGGTAACCCTAAATCGGGCCTCATTTACTGCGCACTAAATATTCTCCCGGCGACAATTGCGATTATGAAAAGTGCACCGTTATTTATATCCTACGCCGTTTATTTTTTGTCGCCCCTTTCAAGGGCAATTAAATACCGCCAGTCTTAAAGCACTTTGCATATTCCTAGGAGTCGCGTCTTTATTATCGACTCCCTAATAAAGATAGAAAAGGTCGTTGCTATAAATTTAAAAGCATTTATCGTTGCCACAAACTTAACAAACAAAAATGCGATAGGGTAAAAGTAAGTAAAAATATATATTTTTCCGTAACCCGATGGTATTTAAAAACCAATGATAATACAGAAGCATAATATGGATTAGTTCATGTTTGAACATATGGAGTAAATAAAATCGCATAAATGCAATTTAATGAGTTTATAATAATTTTATGTTAGGTACTGATTTAAGTATATTATTAAAGTCACACGTTTAAATTACCTTTTATTACAATATGTAACCGGTAAAAAGATAAGAGTAAAAAATTACGAATAACTACAATGTGGCTTAAGGAAAAATATATCAGATTTTTTTCTGAAGTTAACACTTGTTAGTCTTAACTCTAGCGTATAACTAGTGGGAAAAACTCTATAGGACAATATCGAACGCATAGATAGATACACACACAGACTAGCAAAAAGAAGCATCATGACTAGTGCCGGCGAAACTTATCAACTTTGCCCAAGCTTTTGTTGGCGCTTTTAGGAGAAGCCCAATGTCCAGCATAAACGATTATTTCATCCTTTTTTTTCACCTGTCTTTCAACCAGCGAAGAACATGAGAATGACAACAACACACAAAGATATTTACATATTTCGAATTTTGACATTTTGTTTGTTTTGTCGCATTGTTCTGCGTACCAAAGAAAAAATTCAGTGTAAATACTTACATTTTAATTAAATATCTTCTTTCAGTACTCTGATAGAATCGAACAGGCCAGATGCTCTGGGGACAGGCTGTCAAAGTGTTTTGAATTCCCAGTCTGCCGCGCAACAACTTTTAATAACCTTCTGCATCAGCCAAATGGATTTGGGGCCCGACACCCACCGTCACTTGACGTATTCGCGACAAACTTTCGGTAATACCTAAATATAAGTATAATATAAATGTATTCAAAGAAAAAATGGCTTTAGATTAAAGTACAAATCGATTAAATTTTTTAACGAATTATTATTACGCCTAAACACGTTATTATATTGAAAAAAATCTCTATAGTTATACTATTTCTGGACATTATCCGGACCTATGGAATTACCAATATAAAAGAAGCAGCCGATAAATGACCTACTGCTGGAAATCTCCTCCCATTTATGAAAGGGTTTTAAATTCGGAAACAGACCACCAAGCAGCACCATTGCAGGGTTGGCAGACTTCTCATGTCCCCAAAATATTTTTTGTAAATTCTCAGACATGCAGGTTTCTTCACTGGTGAGCACGAAGGACAGCACTTAATACTATAATCGCCAATACCTCCAGGTTTCGAACCCAGGTCACTCAGGTATCATGAAACAAAAGTGACTAACTAACATCTTAGTTACCACAGCTCGAGTTTTCCCTGGCAATATTTTATTTAAATTTAATTTTTATTTACTTGTTCTTCCTACAACAACAATACGCTACGATTGTTAGCATCCAGTGATAAGTTGATCTTGAGTACTTTCTGATAACGTCTCCCTTCCGACAATCCCGTAAGCAACACAACCACCCGTTCCGAAATTGAACCGTCTCAGATCTGTCTTCGGTAATCCATGCTTATAATTGATGTGACAATGTCAAATAGGCCCCGATACGACTAATCGGAAAAATACAAATCTGTCTGGTTATGATCGATTGAAATATTTTCAAAGATCTACGTAGTCTATTGCTACATTTTATTCCGGTTCATCTACACACGCTGACGAAAACATATCAATGCTAGATTGTAAGCATCAAAACCAAAAGTTTATTAAGTTAACATATCAATAATAAATTATATAAATGATTAATAATAAATTAATGAAGTATATTAGAAATAATATAACATCGTTGTTATTATTTACTATACTTACGCAAAAATATTATTGAATTCGGTTATAACTATCACATATACTTACTTCACCAACACTGCACACTAAACGACATTGTAACTGACGAGAAATAGCGGAAAAATTTACTTTTTTCGCTCGTGAAATATTGAGTTTTTACATTTATGCCTTTCACACCTCATAACGTAATATTTCTTCTCGAAAAACTCCCCTTTTGATAACTTTGCTGTTGCAGCGGCAACATTCAAAATAAATGTTTAGCAGTTTATCATGGTAAAGTCAGAATGTTGCGTGCGACTTTCGCTTCAATAACTGATGTAATCTTGTTTGCTATTGTACATTTTTTTTAAATCAAAGAGTACAAGAAAATTAATTAAAGCGTTCCCTAAGCACCCTATGCTACCTCCGAAGCCCGACACAAATAATGTGACCACAGCATTTAGTGAGGGGCATCGAACGTTCTCTAATGGCATCCAACCGCCAACTGGCCACCGCATTAATCCTTTACCGGCTGTTGATTAATTATTCAAACTTGCCCCGAGGGCTCATTCAGCACACGTCCTTCGCAAATTGTTTACAACTACGCCACTCGTATCGCTGCACAAATTTCCGTACACTGCCAAATAAATGATGATGGCGTATTTTAACATTATCGTCTTTCTTAGATTCAGTTTTTGTATTTTTGCTAATTAATACGGTTTAATAACATTTAGTTTTCCTTTTTATTACTTAATGAAGAACTTCTGATTTCGACCAGGCAACAACTTCCGTAGACTATCGCCAATTGTATGCGCAGGAAATACTATAGTACCGAAAGTTCACAAAACTCGGACAATTTATTAGAAACGGGTTGCCATGATTTCATATCATCAACAACGTGCCTCTTAAAATCTAATAGTCTTCCTAATTTTCTCGAATCAATAATTTCGCGGTTTGCGGATTCACCAATACCAGACGTTTGGACTCGGTCTGATATACTGAAATAGTTATTCCGCCATCCGGCAACACTTTCCGAGATTTTTCGACTTTTGTGACATCTTGACTTTTATATATTATGATTGGTAGTTGCTGCTTCGCCTAGCATAATGTGCGAGAATTAAACTAATTACCTGGAATAACTTGGCTAATTTAAAATCGCGTATAAGGTCGACCCTAAATGCCTTGTTCAGCAAAGCCAAAGACAACGATAAATTTTTTAAAAATCCTTCCCTTGTCCATCTCTGAGACACAAGAAAAACCATTAAACCAAATTTGTGGTGATTGGTTACTGAGCTGTATTTGGCTGTTAAATAACGATAGTAAATAAATATAACAATATGATACGAACTAGACAAAAAAAATATTTAGTCGTGACATATTAAAACAGACTTAAATTTTTATTTAATTCAATAAAACCTCGGACTACAGCGATATTATCAAATGAAGTGAGGACAAGGCGACTCTTGACTTGACCGATGTAAGTGACCCTAATCCGCAGTAAATCTTCGCTCCTGCTTACCCCCGGCCCGAAAGTTGTCGACCGGCCCGCTGGAGGGTTAAACAAGCACACACGACTCTACAACCATTTATTACCCACTTGTTTTGTAACTGAACAAGGGTTTATACAAATATTCTTCAGCTTCGATAGAAAATAATAAAGAAAATATAGATGCACGAATTAAGCAAAGTAAATTAGGCTTCAAGATCTTCTGTTCTACTAAAATTTAAGATTTTAGGTTATCAAGTGATACACTGTAGATTTGATGATCTGATTTTCTGAAACAAGGCATTTTACTTTTTACAAAACTATAGGACGGCAAGGGAATCCAAAGAAAAGAGGTATCCTCTTTTTGTCATTTTGTAGATTTTACACATACAATATAAAATAAAATATAGAAAAAATATTCCCACAGGCAACTGCAACATGATCTACTATAAAACAATATATGTATCATCGTTATATTAATACTTAAACATCGAAAATTGAAGTAAATTTTTTAGTATTTATTATAAAAGAAGAGGCATGAAATTTAAATCATTCATAAGGTACAGTGCTATCTGTACAAAGCAGAAAATGTATGTATGTATGCCTTTGTTACGTGCAAGTAAATGATTTTTACCTACAAAACACTTTATCCAATTAAATGAAAGCAAGCGCAAGCGGTGATACCAGTATTTTCATAATATAATCCCTGTGTTTTGTTTCCACCACCCTTATCTGGACAACAAAATGAGATAGATTTGAAATCTAGCATGTGTACTTCTGAACCTATGCGACTCATGACAAAAATACAGAAAAACAATTTCAATTCTTTGAACAATTGTTTGTTTAGCAGTCAAAATGTTTGTCTCTCAATCTGATTTCTCAGTCTGACAGTTTGGAAAAATTACTAAAGGCAAAGCTGTTGATATGGAAGTGTTTGAACATATGTAGTTACAGACGAAAATAGGTAAAAAATATTTTTTTTTGTAGTCCATACAAATGATTTATAATTTTTTTTATTATTATTTGTTTCTATGACCTAAACATACTACAGGTGCCGGGCAAAGACAGGCTAATATGCTAGAATAAAATAAAGCCCATAAAAGGCATTGCAGATCCAATCTACTCAGATATTAATATGATGATCACAGATCACATATCCTTTTTAATGTGCAAACCTAAACTTTAAAGTATTTTTTTTTAAATTGCTGTAGCGACCCTGACAAAGGATAGTGATGTTCACTGATGCGAAAGCATGGCATATCGAGATAATGCGAATATTATACGCGGCACCTCTCAAACTCGTATAATCGCCTCTGTTACTACAGGCCAAGACAAAAACACGAAACCAACTTACATCTTCCGGATATTCATCATAAGCAGTACAGTCAAGTTTAGATATATTACTTTGGCTAATATAATTTATTAATTAACTATAATTTGGTCTCTTTAGAGGTTAATAGTATTATATTATCCTCTAAAGAACTATCAAAATCAAATTAAAGAAAACAATTTTGTGGCCATCAATGAGAAGTATAACAGTTTTTTTTTTTATTATTATTTGTTTCTATGACCTAAACATACTACAGGTGCCGGGCAAAGACAGGCTAATATGCTAGAATAAAATAAAGCCCATAAAAGGCATTGCAGATCCAATCTACTCAGATATTAATATGATGATCACAGATCACATATCCTTTTTAATGTGCAAACCTAAACTTTAAAGTATTTTTTTTTTAAATTGCTGTAGCGACCCTGACAAAGGATAGTCATGTTCACTGATGCGAAAGCATGGCATATCGAGATAATGCGAATATTATACGCGGCACCTCTCAAACTCGTATAATCGCCTCTGTTACTACAGGCCAAGACAAAAACACGAAACCAACTTACATCTTCCGGATATTCATCATAAGCAGTACAGTCAAGTTTAGATATATTACTTTGGCTAATATAATTTATTAATTAACTATAATTTGGTCTCTTTAGAGGTTAATAGTATTATATTATCCTCTAAAGAACTATCAAAATCAAATTAAAGAAAACAATTTTGTGGCCATCAATGAGAAGTATAACAGTTTTTTTTTACTTTAACAATATAAGTTTTGGTAGAACCCTAAAACATAATACGAATTTTTTATACATTTTAAATCAACATTCAGTTTATTTTAATACATATAGATCTAAACAGAGTAACGAAACCTTATATAATATTCTTTAATTCTACGTTATGTGAATCTGTTTTAAAAACCTTTTCAAATCGTTTAAGTAAGGGGACATAACAATTTAAACCTGTTAATTGTATTAGAGATTTAAAAATTTCAGACCAATTTCTAGTTCAAAGTCAAGTTCTTCGCAAAAGGATTTTAAGCACTTTCATTACCAACTGTACCTCTTAAACTTGTATTTCAAGTAGACTGACCAAGGGCTATCTAGTTTAGACTCCAGGTAACTCTCCCTTGAATTACCATAAGTTAACGTATCTACGACCGGTAGTTTCTCTAACAGTTAATCAAATAATTACTGTTATGTTTCAAAATGTATTCTGCCACTATTTTCATCGGTTTACATCCATAAAAAGTATGTTATATATTTAAATATACCATTACCATAACACTAAGTCGAAACATACAAATGACGATTAGTAACACAAAATGTGTGGGGGTTTGAAATATTTGCCCTTCACGTCGGTATGTATACATAAGAAGAAGCATAGTGTGCTTCTGCGTTTCGTTCCGTGAGTAAGAAAGCCGGAGCGCTTCTTGTCGCTGCGCTCTTCTGGTGTTGCAGATGTACGTGGGCAATCAGTTACTATCAGGTGCTTACTATAATTTGCCTCCGTCCCATAAAAAATACCCATACTGCTATCCCGCGTGATGAGTGTAGGTAAATCTTCTATGCATAGCGTATCAGTTTTTGTTGGCGCTTTCAATGAAACACCTTCGTCCAGCAGTGGACTCACACAGACTGATGAAGTAGAAAATCACAAGATATTTTTCATCTCTACCTATAAAATAAAATAACTAAACCAACGAAATTAGTTTTTAATATAAACGAATGTTAAGTAAACCCAATTATGAATCGAACTTTTATTTATCAACGTAAATGTCAAACTATTATGTCCAATGTGACTAGTGGGGAGGACTAGTGCAGTCACGTGGAAACGAGAGCCACGTTTAGTTTGATTGACAGCAACCCCATAGCCAATAGCGAATACGAGACTGACGAGTTACGTCAATCAACTGCCACCACCACGAAACCCACAACTTTATTCACACAATCTAACCAAAGCATTTTATCCCGTAACGCGTCTCAATACGACACACGACAACCACACCATTTATGCGAATATACACGAAATACACGTTCTTGTCACGCGAACGCTGTCCCCCCATTATTCGCCGCCCTTTTGTAATTTGAATTTCGAATTCCAATTCTTATTTGTGGTAAAATAAAAAGTACTGTTTCGACACAATGGCGTCAAGGGCGGTGCTCTGACATGCGATCAAGTTATTACATTAAAGGAAAGCGCACCCGCGAGCACCAAGCTCGCTGCCCTGTTATTTAAAGTTTCCAGGAATGGTTTAAACATTAATACGAAGCATGACATTTTACATAGACTGCAGTATAAGCTACGATTAATATTAAAAATTACTAGACTTGTAGACCGGTTACCATTATTATTGTATCTAAGTTCAAACACGTTCTTACTTAAAAATAATCACGTGTATCATTATTATTTATCACCATCTCTTCCGTCTGTAACAAGTCTACTGCTGAACACAGACCTCTTTCAAAGGTTGCAAAGCACGGCCCTGCGCCACATACTTTTTTCGAATTCCAGCACCACTGAGTAGGTCATCATTCCGTCGTGTCGTCCACTGCGTTTGTCTGTAGGAGCTTGTCTCTCAAGAACCTTTGTTCCCAAACGATTGTTAGTTCTGCGAGCTATGTAGCCAACCAATTACCACTTCAGCTTGCTGATCCTTATCACTGTTATTTCTAGCAAACACGTAATTTAAATAATGTGTCTTTAACATAAAAACTTTATTGCAGAAAATGGCTTGCCACGAAGACTGCGAACGGCATACACGAACACACAACTTTTAGAGCTAGAAAAAGAATTTCATTTCAACAAGTACCTGTGTAGACCGAGACGGATCGAGATAGCTGCCTCACTCGACCTTACTGAAAGACAGGTAACAATTAAAAATCCTATATAGTATGGGTAATTACTTTATAGTATAATAGTATAGTTATATGTTCTGTTAGACATGGAAATGCATTTTTTTTTTTTTTAAGAAAGTGCAATAATAAGAAAACTTATGTGTACATATTAGCAATTATACAAAAACGATTTTGTTCAAAGTGGCTGCCTTAAGCTTTGATACAGGCATTTTGATTTGCGCACTGATTCCAAGGCGAAACAAGTCATTGCAGGGTCTTGCAAGAGTCAATATCAGAGTATCCTTTTGAGCAGACCATGTCATCTAGTACTGACTATATTATGTAGTCCAACAGGTTCAGATTTGAACTGAACGAGCTCATTTTTTTCGAGCCATGTATGAGTTGTTCGTGCCTGGTGACCAGGAGCAGAATCTAGCTGGAAAGGTACATATTCAAAAAGTGTATCACTGAAAGCTTTCACTACACGATCCAAGATAGTCTCTTGATAATATTTGGGCAAAGTCTTTGCTCCTTTCTCACAAAAATAAACCTTCGGGACTGCTTGCTAGGAGACGATGACCTCGTTGAGCTTTTCGTACATGTTACGAGGGTTTAGAGCTATGAGCACACATTTTAACATTTTGCTTGTTATAGTGCTCTGTGTAATTCTGTTGTCTCGCCCTCTTCACAAAACTGATATGTGAAATGATGGCAATTCAAATCAATATTTTTGAATAAACGCATTCCAAATTTGTTCGTGTTACATTATTACAATATACATTCCAAATCGGGCCGTAAACAATGTAACATTAAAAGAAATTTAAGGCTAAACTAGTTAATATATTAAAAATAACAATTGGTATCACTGAATCGTTCTAATATTTTAGTTGTAAGTTGTACTTGAAAGAAAAAATAAAATAAACAATGATAATGTATTAATATTCTCTTACCCGGTTTCGACCTCTTTGACTACTTTCCTAATCCTAAAGAGTCAAACACAGAGGCACTCGCTCGTCCATTCCTTGTCATATTCGATCAAATGCTTATGCCATAGGTTTGGATTCAGTGTCAGCATCGCGGAACGCAACACAACCAGGTCGGAAAACCAATAATTTCTGTTTGAACACAAGCATTGGCTTCGACTGGGATCCCTGGCTCAGCAGTCAGATACTCCAATCAATACTACCTACCTACCAAGCTACCTTATTGAATAACTTTCCCAGTACTTTATGTACCCTATATGGCAGAGTGAGCAAAACATAATGTTTTGAGGCTTATAGTTTTATTGTTATTAATCAAAAACTGTAATATTTCAGGTTAAGGTCTGGTTTCAAAACAGGCGTATGAAGCATAAACGACAAACTCTAAGTAAAAGTGAAGATGGCGATGATAAAGATTCAACCACCTCAGAAGGCGGGAAGAGTTCTAAAGCACGCGATAAGTTTCTTGATGACGACGGTCCGCTTTCAGGCAAAAAGAGCTGTCAGGGTTGTGAGCTGCCCCCTGGCGCTTTATGTTCACCAGCTGAAGATTTACCGGAGCTTGCATCACGCACACGGAATAATAACACACCGAGTGCAACTAATAATAACAGCTTTGCTAGTGATGGTGCATCAAGCGTGGCTTCTTCATCCTCACTCGATAAGCTAGCCGAAGATGACTCAAGAGATGCACATACAACCGTTGCAATCGCCATTGCACCACGAAGTTTAGCTAAAAAAATTAAACAAGAGTCAAGAAAGCGTTCACCGTCTTTAGATGCAGCGGGTTGCAAAATATCACCGTCTTCATCAAAAGATGGCCTAGTGGCGGTGGCGGGATTGCCTGATAATGGTAAATTTTCTTCCGTCAGTTTAACACCATCGTCAACACCTGGCACTCCATCCAGTATGCACCAAAGCCCACTTGGACATTACCCGCGACCCTCACCACCAAATGTCCCGCCAGGAGCTCCTCATGCGCAAGCTGTACCTAATGCAATTCCTCCGTACGTCATAAGAGGCAACGTACCTCCTGGGCAGTTCGGACCCCACGCAGACTTCCGCATGGACACGAAACAATTTGTTAGCAAATTAGCTCAATACCCACAAGGCAACAGAACTTACGACGGATATGGACCTGCTCTTCAGGGTGTAGAACAACACACTTACGCACGAACCCAGCAGCACACAAGACCTCAAGACGGTTCACCTTCAACCAGATCGAGCAATGGCGTCGGTAGGCAAGCTTATCCACACGAAATGTATCCAAATTACAGTTATACAGCTTACAGCAAGGACCAGGCAGCTTACGGTCATCCTGGATACGAGCAGCCGCAGGGATATGCGGGCGAGCATATGGCATACTCAAATAGCCATTATAGTTATCATTACCACGAGAGTGGACAACACGATCATGCGCATGCATACTACGGAAGCGATAGTCAGAAAAGTGCACCTGGTAACGAATACGGGCGATGGAATGAAGCGAGTAATTATAGCCAGCAAGCCGCTGTTACACCAGCAGGATATGGACCTGGAGGCGCGCAACCACCTGCTCCGAATGAAACCTATAGCAGTAGTGGGGAATGCGCTGATGGTTATGGCTCCTTCCAACAATTCTATGAAGCAACGCATGGAACACCAGCAACCGGTGAAAATTCCAACTCATCCTCAGATTTTCACTTCCTGAGCAATCTCGCTAACGACTTTGCTCCTGAATACTACACCATTTGAGACAAAGACTTCGCCGAACAGGCGAGCGATTTGTTTGTGTAATGTTGTCCAGCTTCGATATACGTAATTACATATGCGCGCAGCTTATTAATAAGGGTAATGGTTTCAAGAAAAACTCAGTGACGCCAAAGGCGATCACGAGGACACAATTGATGATTTTCCAATAACTGTATCATTATACTGGTCTGCTGAAAATTACAGATACTTTATAATATTATATAAGTAACGTTGTAATAAATTGTACATACTTACGGAATCATAGCATTTACTTTCACTAGAGGACTACACTATAAATATTTTTACTGATACGTACGTAAATTATTATTAAGGTGCTGTTATCCAATAGACAACCACCCGTTACGACAAGTTCTAATTTAGATTGTTATTGTAAATATAAACAAACCCCATTTATTATTATTTAATAATATGCAATAGGTAATCAGTCTGCATCGTCGGTGGTGACTTAAGAAAAAGCTTGTTATAACAGCTAAAAACTGTCTATTGTTACGTATCTACATGTAAAACGATACTCATATTGTAAATGTCTTATTATCTTCTATTTAAAATAAAGAAATATGTATCTTCACAGCCTCTCAAGTGTTCAAGTTATTAAAAATGATGTAAAATTTAAATTTTATTTAACAACTTACGTATAAAATTCTTTACAAAATTAAGTGTTAGTTCATTGCCTTATTTAGTTAATATTGTTTTATGACTATAAGACATATTGTAGATACACATAGTAAGTTAGAATAATAAGCGACTATGATGTAGATACCAGTGCTATGATTTTGGCCTATTAAAAATAAATAATTTGATGTCGCACTTGCTCTTTTTTTTAATTAAATAGCACTTGTAGTTAGCTAGTAGTTTTGAAGAAAAAAAGAAATGCAGAAATACTAGTAACATCCTTTATAACATAATAAATGTAAAAGCCTATACCAATGTCTGGATGTTTGTCGCGTCGCTCAATCACGCTTACGTGACTGAACAGATTTAAATAAAATTTGGCAGAGAGAAACATCGATATTTTTTTCTCGATTAAGACAAAATTACTAACGGGCTCGTTACTAATAACCCTGTTATCCTTTTCCTACCTTTATTTTATTTTGACTGAGAATACTCTAATGGAGTACACAAACCTGTGAAGTTACGTTTTTATTGGTTGTTGTTTTAAAATGTTTTTCGTATTTATCAATCTGTTGTTTTAATTTACTGCTAGACTTGTGCCTTTCTAAGAAAGCGCCAACATAAGCTAGCATGTATTTTTTTAATGTTTTGTCCATACTCACCACACAGTTGGGTTGGTGAGCGTATCGCTACCCTCTTACTAATGATGCTGCGAATTTCCCACCATCAGTCAATCGTCAGAGACTCCACTGTTAAGCATCATATAATAAAATTGTATAAGGATTACAAATATTTCATTGGCCACAAGGGATGCCAGCCCGTTTAAGTCTGGGCTAACTAGAAATTCGTGTATTTGCTTCACTCGGTGGCAAAACTACACGATCATTAGGTACTATATTATTATATATATACGGTCTGTATTAGGTAATGTTATATATCTATGTAATTTACACACCAACAGGTGGTAAATTCCTTCTCAGCCAAGGATTCATCTCGAGTAGATACCACGCTCTTACCTACTCCTGCCGTGCGGGAATGCTACCACTGTTGTTTCCCGGTTTAGAAGGTATACTAAACCACTATAATTATACTTGTAATTACATTGTAATAACAAGCTGTGTGGCGTTCTATCTTAGTACTCAGTGGTAAGGCATCTGTAACTTTCGATTAACGTTGTTTGCAGGCAGCATCCATGGGTCGCTTCGATTCAGTAACCGTTTACCATCAGGTGGACCATTAGTAAATTTGTCATTTGTAAAAATAACCAGGCTGCATAATTAAATCAACTTCGTTTTAAAATTTAAGATCATTTTTCCATCGGAATTATACAAATAGTAGGTAAGTAGGTTCGTTTTTTAGAAAGCCAGCAATAGTCCATCGCCTGTCAACGGCCGTTTAAACACTGTGGCCAGTACTAGTTGGTAATTCATGAAATGCCAGTGGTCAAATTCTACGATCGGACATCGACATATACATTTTAGGGGAAGGCTTATATTCAGCAGTGGATAGTGATAAGCTGTAATGATGGTGATTAAGGTGATACATTTTTTATTAAGTATAAACGTGGGGATAAGGTCCAAGATGATAATTACTTTTAACCTAGAAAATGCCTATCTACTCTTGTGTTGAAGAGTCCCATGTTCCAGCTCCGGGAATTTCGACACCGGTAGTGTTCCAATCTCTTGCCTTGCTTGCCAGAAATAATGAATTAATATGAATAAATGCAATATAAAAATAAACGGACAGGTAGAAAAGCCTTTTTAAAAATTGATAAGGATTAAAATACATAAAATATTTATAGGGAATTTATGACGTAACTGAAATATTAGAACAAAAAATATTTCGTCCAAGGATTAGTGCTATTACTTTCGGAGAAAGCCAGTTAAGCTTTATGCAGAAATGTGAAACAAACTACTAAAACGTCATTTACGGGTCCTCTCTGCAATCTCACAAAGAAAAATCTGCAGAATTAGGGTAACTGACATAGTCATACGGAACAGCAAGCTGAAGTGGCAATAAGTAAAGGTTTGGTTATAAAGGTTATCGATCACGTACACGCAAACGCAGTGAAGGACTAGACAGACTCAAGGATTCCATGTTGAGTCACTTTCCGACAGACTACAATGTTGCTGGAAGCCGATGGATGAACGAAGCTCAAGACAAACAAATGAGAAAATGTAAGGTAGGCCTATATTCAAAGGTGAAATTAGATGTGTTCGTTCGGTTCATTAGCCCGAAAGCACTGGTGACTGAATTCTGAAAAGCCATTGACGAAGTTTCAAAGAATGCAAATGTTAAATTGAAGGAGTGAATACTTTTTAAAAACAGTAGATAATTACGACATTAATATTTACACATTATGAGTGTTATTATCAGTATTCAGAAACTCTCAGACGTCGAGACGTCAACCCTTTTTTTTCAAAGTGCGGGCCTCCGCTCTCGCTCTTTAGATGAAGCTGTAAAGGCCTCCAGGCCAACAGCAACATGGATAATTTTTAGTCGGTATATTTCTCCTTCCGAAATCCGAGTCCGACATAACCCGATGGGTGGCCTCCCGGCCAGCAGCGGGTATGCATAAAGCATAAAAATACATGTGTCCTGGCAAATACATGGATTCCAGGCGCGAGTGCACATTATACAAGAAATCAATAATCAATATTGAATCTCGCATTTTAGAAGGAAAATAAGAAATAACAAAATAGAATATAAACAGATTATCTTCTAAATGATACACTGCTATTCGACATTCTATAAATTTTTGAATCACACTTTCGGCTCGGTGGGCGCAATGGCTAAAAGTTTGATTGTAGGGAGAAGGCCGCGGATTCAGTTCTTGCACGGGACAAGTATTGGTATGAGTATGGGTCTAAGTGTTTCATGTGCAATTTATGTCTGAAAACGCCTACATGACTCGGAAAAAATCCTTATCAGGGATTATAATTTTGGAAGATTTACCCACACTCACCATGCTGGGCAAGCGAGTCGGTAAGGGCTCTATCGGTACCCTAGTAATGCAGCTCACCATCACAAGTCTGTGAGATTTGGATTGGGCAAATTCAGATCTATATTCAGCCATCAGTTGGTCGCCAGAGCTTAGTTTGTTTGCTAGCAGCGTGCAACATGTACAGGTTAGGTTGGCGTTTGGAGAAAGAGACGGTATATTCCCTCTAACAAAAATAATTAAAATAATTTTAATTTTAATTGAGTTATTGCCATATACTTCATGGTTAATCTACTTTCCGCCAAACCACAAGCTACAAACATGAACACAGTTTATCTGTTATATCAATCCTCTGTACCTACATCATTTCTAGTAATGAATAACAACAGCAAACATGAACACCTGAAGCACCAAGCCTAATAATCATTACAGCTAGATGTGTCATAAAAATAGAACATACATACATTTTTGGAACATCTCTTGAGTTATTTGAATTTATTAACAAGCTAAAAATCATAAGGTCTGACTGATTTTATTATGTGTAGCTTGGAGTTACACATTATATTATAAGAATTGATTAATTTTTAAAGTTTGACCAATCTTACCTCACTGCACTTGCCCAGAATGGGGAGTATGGACCTAACCTTATAAGAAATGCATGCTGGCTTTTGCAGGCACTGTCTTTAAAAGGGTTATGTTCAGCAGTAGACTTAAATAAGCTAATGAAGAAAAATATGCAGAAGTATCTTAAGGGATTTATTAATGACACACCATTCCAGTTGAATTATAGAATTTATACCATTACTAAAGGTTATTTTCTATGGTATATATTAATCAATTAGAACAATACAAATCAAACATTTGAAATACTTATCAAAAAAACTGCACAAATATCAAGCCAATGAATTACCAGAAAATACTTTCTTATCTCTTTGTACCTACAAAATCTACCTTTGAAAATCTAAAGAAATAAAATAAGAATGATAACTAATGAATAACCCTAATTATGAAATGTAGTGGTGGCATATGAGTATCATAGTTACTGCCCCATTTCATCCTATTGGTGTTGTTACAGTGACTAAGGGAAAAGCCAGAAAAATCTCATGGCTTCCATAGATGACACAATAACCATCATAAAAATAATACACCTAATATATACGGACCAGTGAAGACCAGCATGTAATATGCCAGGTGTATGTATCCACAATTGTAAACCCAACTGTCATACTAGTTGTTCATAGTAAATCCCCCAACTAGGTAGAGACCTCATCAAACAGTGGACTGCTTATGATTATGAATAATGAAATCTCAATTTAACACTTGTTTTTATTTTAAATAAAATTATCTTAGTGCACAATTTGTGATATTCAATGAGTTCACAATGCTTATATTCTACATAAAATGCAATTTTAAGGTTTTAGTTAACATAAAGTGAAATTCTGTTGTTGTAAAAGTAATAAAATAAGAATGATAACTAATGAATAACCCTAATTATGAAATGTAGTGGTGGCATATGAGTATCATAGTTACTGCCCCATTTCATCCTATTGGTGTTGTTACAGTGACTAAGGGAAAAGCCAGAAAAATCTCATGGCTTCCATAGATGACACAATAACCATCATAAAAATAATACACCTAATATATACGGACCAGTGAAGACCAGCATGTAATATGCCAGGTGTATGTATCCACAATTGTAAACCCAACTGTCATACTAGTTGTTCATAGTAAATCCCCCAACTAGGTAGAGACCTCATCAAACAGTGGACTGCTTATGATTATGAATAATGAAATCTCAATTTAACACTTGTTTTTATTTTAAATAAAATTATCTTAGTGCACAATTTGTGATATTCAATGAGTTCACAATGCTTATATTCTACATAAAATGCAATTTTAAGGTTTTAGTTAACATAAAGTGAAATTCTGTTGTTGTAAAAGTAATAAATTCTGTTTTGATAGATAGAATACACCACATGAGTTGTGAATTATAATTATTAGGGGTTATACTAATAAGGGTAAGCAAGTTAATCAATTTAGAGGTAAGCTGTTGTTATGAGGTTGAGGCCTTTTGTGCCTGAGCTTGTGCCTGCATCTTCATTTCCATCATCATACAGATTGCTTCCCGCACTTTTGATTTTTCTATTCCCAATACTTGAATTTTTTCCATTTGTTCTGTTACAAATTGAACTTTGCGTTTGAAATAATCTTTTGCTCCATCATTGTCCTGACAACATTACAAATTATATTTAAAACAAAAGAGATGCTATATACATAAATTTCTCTAAAACTTAAGTTAACATATTTAAATTTACACTAAATTATATTATTTTAATATATAACAAAAATGTACCTCAAAATAAATTATCAAAAACCTATACATGAAAAATCTACAACAAAAGTTATGCAGAGTGGATGCAATGACAAAACATGTCATTTAACCTTATATTTAAAGGTAATCATTTTCTATACACTTAATATCAATATTATAATAAGGTATAGTATAGTTTTGTCATAGGATAATTTTTAGGTTTTATTACTTTTACTCAACATATATTCACACTGATAGTTAACTAGGCCTACGAGACTCAAGAGGACCTTTTTTTTATTATATATGGCCTGAGCGTTTTATTTGGATTATTAGGCTATTTAAACGTGGTAGAGGCAAGCGGCGGCTTTTGCTGTTGATCGAACGGGTTGGCACCACAGCCTTGTAGTATTCTGTGAGGCTGTGGTATCCATTTGGTTCGGTGAGTGAGGTAACTGGAGGCCCACGGCCCCTCCCCTTTCCACTCCTCATCCTCCCGCCCACCTCCCAAATACCCTTAATGGCCAGCACCTAGTGTGTTGCAGATGTATGTGTGTGATAGTAATCACTTACCATTCGGTGAAGGTGTTATATCAGATGAAATTGCCAAACAAGTTGAATATCAATAACATTGTATCCAGTGTCTGTATACATTTGAATCTAAGTAATGTTTGAAATGAAATCTGAGGTAAACATGTTTACCTGAGGAGGCAACTTGAGAAAAGTTATTAAAAGACCTATTTTTAAACACACTTTAAATATAGGTATAATGTATTTTAAACAGTAGCATAATTGTAGTATAAAGTCGTTTAATTATTGATTACTTGTTTGATTTCCGATTTCGGTATAAAATAAATGGAAGCTCTACCTTTTGTGCATAGTAGCCTGTTCCAATGTCTATAATAACATTGTCTGTGTCTGCTATTGTACCAGGTACATACATCGAGCCAGTTAAAGGCACCAGTACTGTTTTTCCTTTAGTGGCTGGAGTTATTTTTTCCACACTTTCTCCAGACTCCACAAACTTACTTTGTGCCATCTTTAGAGTTTGTAATGATTCTTGGAAAACGTTTAATTCCTATAAATATATTATAATTAGTAATAATCAAAAGAATAATAAATAACTTCAGAATTTGTTTTAATTTACTTGATCCATTTGTTGTTTCAGTTGAGCCAACTGGTGAAGATTTAGTTTAGATAAATCAATCTGATGCATGCCCGGCGCCGGAGCCGTAGAGACAGATGCCATATTTAATAAATTTTAATATCGCAGCAACTCAAGCAATAAAATAATATAATCACAGAATTTTATTTTTACTGCATAATTATAACCTCAATCCGCTCGCCTTTCCGACCGACAGTTTGTTTTTATCAAATGTAATTTTCAATGGAAAGAGGTGTTAACTTTTAGCCAATTCCTTGAAACAACTTCATAAAAAATTTTAATAAATAAAAATATGATCTCTGTACACATTTTTTTTAGAAACCTTACTCTTGAAGGAAGGGATGACGAATATACATAGAACATTAAAATAAACTAAAAAAAATTTACACTAAATTATATTATTTTAATGTATAACAAAATGTACCTCAAAATAAATTATCAAAACCTATACATGAAAATCTACAACAAAAGTTATGCAGAGTGGATGCAATGACAAAACATGTCATTTAACCTTATATTTAAAGGTAATCATTTTCTATACACTTAATATCAATATTATAATAAGGTATAGTATAGTTTTGTCATAGGATAATTTTTAGGTTTTATTACTTTTACTCAACATATATTCACACTGATAGTTAACTAGGCCTACGAGACTCAAGAGGACCCTTTTTTTATTATATATGGCCTGAGCGTTTTATTTGGATTATTAGGCTATTTAAACGTGGTAGAGGCAAGCGGCGGCTTTTGCTGTTGATCGAACGGGTTGGCACCACAGCCTTGTAGTATTCTGTGAGGCCGTGGTATCCATTTGGTTCGGTGAGTGAGGTAACTGGAGGCCCACGGCCCCTCCCCTTTCCACTCCTCATCCTCCCGCCCACCTCCCAAATACCCTTAATGGCCAGCACCTAGTGTGTTGCAGATGTATGTGTGTGATAGTAATCACTTACCATTCGGTGAAGGTGTTATATCAGATGAAATTGCCAAACAAGTTGAATATCAATAACATTGTATCCAGTGTCTGTATACATTTGAATCTAAGTAATGTTTGAAATGAAATCTGAGGTAAACATGCTTACCTGAGGAGGCAACTTGAGAAAAGTTATTAAAAGACCTATTTTTAAACACACTTTAAATATAGGTATAATGTATTTTAAACAGTAGCATAATTGTAGTATAAAGTCGTTTAATTATTGATTACTTATTTGATTTCCGATTTCGGTATAAAATAAATGGAAGCTCTACCTTTTGTGCATAGTAGCCTGTTCCAATGTCTATAATAACATTGTCTGTGTCTGCTATTGTACCAGGTACATACATCGAGCCAGTTAAAGGCACCAGTACTGTTTTTCCTTTAGTGGCTGGAGTTATTTTTTCCACACTTTCTCCAGACTCCACAAACTTACTTTGTGCCATCTTTAGAGTTTGTAATGATTCTTGGAAAACGTTTAATTCCTATAAATATATTATAATTAGTAATAATCAAAAGAATAATAAATAACTTCAGAATTTGTTTTAATTTACTTGATCCATTTGTTGTTTCAGTTGAGCCAACTGGTGAAGATTTAGTTTAGATAAATCAATCTGATGCATGCCCGGCGCCGGAGCCGTAGAGACAGATGCCATATTTAATAAATTTTAATATCGCAGCAACTCAAGCAATAAAATAATATAATCACAGAATTTTATTTTTACTGCATAATTATAACCTCAATCCGCTCGCCTTTCCGACCGACAGTTTGTTTTTATCAAATGTAATTTTCAATGGAAAGAGGTGTTAACTTTTAGCCAATTCCTTGAAACAACTTCATAAAAAATTTAATAAATAAAAATATGATCTCTGTACACATTTTTTTTAGAAACCTTACTCTTGAAGGAAGGGATGACGAATATACATAGAACATTAAAAATAAACTAAAAAAAAAATTTAGACTACATTAAGTTAAAAATTATTTTATGGATTTGATAAAGCAACAACCTCAAATCTAAGTACAAATCACTCAAACGTTTTGTTCTCTACAATGAAGAGTGTAAATAATACTGTAGCATCAAAACATTTTGGTACCAAATACAAAATAAATTTGTTATTTAATAAGTAGTTACATGGATCCAATGAAGTACTCAATGTTCCTGTATGTTAAAATTTAATACATAACAAAAAAAATTAATTTAGTATTTAGAATTTTCTTAAGTTTTTTTTTATGGATAAGCGGGCTAAAACGAGCAAGCGGCTCACCTGATGGTAAGTGATTATCGTTGCCCACGTACATCTGCAACATCTGAGGAGCTGTATGTGCGTTGCCGGCCTTTAAGAATATTTTGGGGGAATGCGTGGGACAACGAGGGGATTTGGGGAGGGGCCACCGGTTACATCACTCACCGAACGAAAAGCAGAAGCATAAGATGCCTCTACTTCACTCCGGTATTCTGCGGGGTCGTGATACTAACCTGGTTGAGTCAGCCCATTTTAGCGGCAGCTAAAGCCGCCACTTGGCTCTACCACGTTAAAAAAGTAGTTAATAACTTTCCTTCTATATACCATAATAAAAGCGTCAATCTTCCTAAAATGCTACGAAAGAAAAAACCGCTCTTGTCGGCTACTATTAGTTGTATGTGTAAGAGGCATGTAATGCTTACACGAGCGCTACATCTATTACATTTTTTTATAGTACTTAATCTAGGAACTCCACGCATCCGCCATTTTTGTGCTTGCCAAATCAAACCGGAATCTACAAAAAATAAATTACATTTCTCTACTCGACTTATACAGATCGTATGCTATTTGTCGACTAATCTATGCTCTATAGTGGTTTTGAATTTTGACAAGCTGTCTGAATGAATTGTTATTAAAACGGGGTAGGTAATTGAGATTATAATTAGGATTTTGACAATCATATCTCTTTGTACAGAAAATCAAAGTAACCAGAAACGGCACAACGGTGAAAAAATAATAATTTATTTTACAGACAGCTGACAAATTGGAGAATAGAAAGTTAACCTTAAACACAATGCCTGTGAGAAACTTGGACACAGTTGACAATTTTGTTGATTTTATTGGGTAAGTACCCCTGTATTGTTATTATCTTTATTAAAATCTTTTTCGTGAGTTCATATATTCTGTGAGAATATACAAACAAAGTCCTTGATTCTATAATTTTACGTAATATTTTCAGTTCTCAGCAGTTAACAGTAGTACATTTCGCCACTGATTGGGCAGAACAATGTCCCCAAATTACGGCAGTACTTGAAGAACTCGCTGCACTTCCTGAAATTAAGTCACGTGGTAGTAAATTTGGCATCTGTAATGCCGAAAATCTTTCAGAAATTTCACTGAAATATAAGGTTTGTAGCAGTAATACTTTGAATTTTTTATTTATTATGGGAAAAAAACGAAAAACTCGATTTGTTGGATAATGAAATTCAAGTAATAACTGATAATAAAGTTTAATTTTTATTGTGTAAAAAATATTTATATGTATACATAATATTTTTGGCAGTCATAGGAACTTTTAAAAATAACCTAAACTGAAATAAATAGTTGTGTCTCTACTGTATATTCTGTATTTACTTCAACAGATTGACTCAGTTCCAACTGTAATATTGTTTAAAAATTGTGTACAAGTTGACCGAGTGGATGGTGCTGATGTTGCACTGATAACTGCCAAAGTTAAAGCTCATAGTTCTGGCAAAACTGCTCCAAACACTGTAACTCCTAAGCAATCATTAGAGGAAAGACTAAAAACACTTGTTAATAGACATAATGTCATGATTTTTATGAAAGGTAACAGAGACACTCCAAGATGTGGATTTAGCAGAACTCTCATACAAATTATGAATGAAATTGGGTATGTAATATTAGTACTTTTAACCTTTTGCATCTTATGACAGATGAATTTCCATTGTTGTTACTCTGTACATACATGGTATTGCTGTGTGGTAGCGGCATAAATATTTGCCACAAATTTTTTAATCTATCAAACTCATCCAGAAGTAACCCTTAAATGAGGCTGCACCATAACCTTTTATTTCCTGGAGAGGTGAAAAATCGGTTGTGGATGCCCATTTTGCCATTCTGAGTAATGCCCAATGAATCTCTGCATACTCTATATGTTACTGGCGTGAGTGCCTATATAATGAATTTAGGTAGTAGTTATAGTCATGATTTTATGTGTGTGTCTACTAAAAATAATATAATAAGCACAGAATATAGTTTAAATTTTTCCAAAGTTATGTGGAAAATACTTTTGAAGGCTTACGAGGGAAAAAAAAATTCCAAGATGTGCATGTAAAATCAGAATTACATGTGTATAGTCTTAGTTTTCAAAACCTTGAATACATTACTTATCAACTACTGCCACAGTAAAATCTAAAGTCATATGAATTTTAGTTGTATATTTGTTAATTGAATCCCTTTAATGTACTAATAATAACTTGTCTGTCCCAAAAGTAAGTCAACAATTTATAATAGCATAGTTGACAGATTTTAAAAACTAGTTTACATATTGTAATTTAATTGTAAATTTAATTGTGAACATTTGCTATATTTTGATTGTTAAAAACACATGTTACTTTGCAGAAATCAATTATGGTAAAGATGTTAAAAAAAGCCCTTAGACTTTTTTAAATTGAGCTATTTTTGGAAATTTTTATTTGGTAGTTTTCTTTGGATAACTCTGGGTCTGAACATGATAAAAACTAGACACTTGGTGGACAATTTGCTGTTTTTTTGTTAGCTGTATGATTACTTTTCTCCGAATTACAGCCTGATGAAAATTTTTTTTTTTTGCATCAGTGTATATATTCTGATCGCTGCTTCTTAATATGTATATAAAAATGTGATGTAAATACTTTTTTTTTAAATGGCAACATAATGATTAACCAGTATATATATAAAATAAATAAAAAAAATCTGTGATTCTGATTATAAAGCAAAATCATAATAATTATGATCTAATGAATGAATACGAAACTAATTGTACTAAAAATGTTAAGTATATTTTAAATAAATAAAGAAAAAAGATATCTAATTACAGTTTTAAAAATATTAGATAGTACTAGGTACTACAGATAATAAACGAAATATCATTAATTAATATTATTTGTATCTAATTATTCTACAAGACAATTAAAAATATTCTTACTATCTTCAGAAATAAATATATTGATAAACTTGGTAAACAAGCTATAGTCTGTGAGGATAGTCATGTAGGGATAGGTGGACTAAAGCAATATGACAAAAGGCTTTCAGTATGCCAAAATTCAACCCAATATTCCTAATAAGCCATGGATTTATAAATTAGCCTTTTTTTATGGAAGAGACGGCAAACAAGCAACGGTTCACCTGATGGTAAGTGATTACCGTCGCCCACATACATCTGCAACACCATAGATGCTGCAGGTGCGTTGCCGAGCTTTAAGGATATTTGGGTGATGGGAGGGAAGAGGAGGGGAATAGGGAGAGGGTATTGGCCTCCGGTTACCTCACTCACCGAACGAAACGCAGAAGCACAAGATGCTTTTGTAAGAAATATGCGTCAATGATATGTAGAATGCGTTTGGATCACTGCTCTAATTCGGTTTATCTTGCTAGACACAAGTTTGAAACGCCAGTTATTAATTATACTTTATAGAGTAATTCGTTCATGGAGCAATGCAATGACTACCAACCGAAAAAGTGTTCTGTTCGAAGTGGAGCACACATATATTTTTAATTTACTTACATTACATACAATCAGCGCTTTTAGACGTAACACATGAAGATATGTGAAGCTATAAAACGGGAATTGCAAAGGCGATATGCCTACTTATTTGAAAGCGACTGAGCGCAAAGGCCAAAATATTGTAGTGTGCTTCATTTTCGGTGTGCTAGTAATATATCCACTTTTTTTGTATTATAAAATCATTGAGGCAATGTATAAGTTTCTATGTGGATGTCAGGAATACTGAAAAAAATATTTTTAGGTTATATTAATAAAAACTTCACCGCCATTCTGCAGTGTAGTAGCGGTTTTATCTTGTTTTTATGGGAAAGGTGGCAAACGAGCATGCGGCTCATCTGATGGTAAGCGATTACTGACACCCATGTACATCTGCAACACCAAAGGAGCGTTGCCGACTATTAAGGTCATTTCGGCAGGAGGGAAGTGAAGTGGGCCTCCGGTTACCTCACCCACGGAATGAAACGTAGAAGCAATCGATGCCTCTACTTCACGCCGGTATTCTGTGAGGCCGTGGTACTACCCCGGTCGAGCCAGTACATTCGAGATGCAGCCAAAGCCGCCGCTTGGCTCTACCACGTATAACGAAAAGCGTGTCGAAACCTTCCAGGCTAGAAAACCCAAGTATTGAGAGGAGGCCTTTGCCCAGCCATGACTCATTTACAGGCTGTTATAAAGTAACAATATCTTATTTTTCAGTGTACAATATGATACCTTTGATATATTAACCGATGAAGAAGTACGTCAAGGTCTCAAAGAATATTCGGACTGGCCAACTTACCCGCAACTTTATGTAAAAGGAGAATTGATTGGAGGATTAGATATAATTAAAGAGTTACAAAATAATGGTGAATTAGAGGCTTCGTTGAAAGCATAAGATATTCTGCGGTTGTTACGATTAATTTTATTTATTTTAATAAAGAATTTGGGTACTGAATTTTCGATAAGCATTTTAATAAATTTTTGAGTATTATTATATTAGTATTAAATGACTAGCTCCCGCAGCTTTTGTTGTCGTGATTGAACAACGAACATCCAAACACCTAAGCCGTGCTATCAAACTACGTCTACAGGTTTGCATATGTAGGACGAAGAGAATTTTATTTTCGGCAATGGCTATTTTTAATACGCTATATGCTCGTCGTCTAGAAGCGCTGTAATGTAAGTCGTCTTATAAATTTACGTTTCTGTGTTATCATTATTTTGCGTGATGATATATATCCTAGAGACCGATTTAGTTTCAGTCGAGTTTTATTATACAAGTACCTAGTATAGATAGCAAGCGTAGTACCTAATACCTCAAGTATATCTAGGCTACTACTGCTACATCAGCCTATTTTAGTACACTACTGAACATGCCTCTAAGAAAGTGCCAGTAAAAGCCGGCATTCATTTCTTAGAAGGTTTGCCTATGTTCACTACACTGGACATGCGGATTGGTGTGCGCAGTGCCAATACCCTCGTACTAATGATGCTCCTATCATTAGTCTGGGTTTCAGGTTCGGCAAATTCGAATAGATATTACCCTATTATTCGATCGCCAGAGCCTTGTTCGTTAGCAGGGTGCACCACGTGCAGATTAGGTTGGCATCTGGAGAAAGAGATGGTGTAAGATATTACATAATCGAAGGAACAATCGTGTAAAACTGCACTATTGTGAAAAAAAGTTAGTGTACATACATCCTCTATTCTTGCTTTTTTGTTATTTATAACTTAATGTGAGGTGAAAAGATCAGCAAAAGTATATTTTTCAAACTCAAACCATTTATTGTCGTTACGAGGTATGTTAAGGACGGAGAATTATTAAAAATCCTTAAACATATTAGGTAAATATGAAACTGCCCATAAGCAACAACAACAACCGACAGATTGTCATTTTCACTACTTATTTATGATAAAGTATGAGTGTTCATACACGAGCCAGCAAGGTAAACGTTTCTTCATAGATTAGAGTTGATTCGCCAATAAAGTTAAGTGGAATTTGACGGATTTTTGCTCGCCTCCCGCCATCCACCAAAGTTGAGAGTAGAGTAGTATAAAATCCCAGATAGTCCCATTATTAGCTAACAATTCTGCTAATACCGATTATATGATCTTATAGTAGATGACGTGTTGCATTAGGGTAGCTACCAACGTCGACAATTAAAGAGGGGCAGGTGGCAATCTGTCATCCTCGTCATCGAGCCGTGGTAGCCTAATGGTCAAGGCGCTCGCTTTAGTTTCACAGAGCGCGAGTGACCTGGGCACATTCGATCCCCGGTGCTAGCACCTTAAAAAAAATTATAGCAATTTTAAGTGCTTATCACGTGCTCGGCGGTAAAGGAAAACATCGAGAGGAAACCTGCATGTCAGAGAAATATTAAAAATATTTCGAGAATATTTGTAGTCTGCCAACCCGCACTGGAGCAGCGTGGCGGTCGGCAATTCTTTGACGTAATGTACTGACATAATTTGCGAATTTGATTACTATTGAAAAGATGTCAAATTATCTATTTTGGGGGGTAACTAATAGATTGTTTTATGGATTCATTTAATTCTACAATTATGCATTTCAAATTTTTCAGTGACCATTTGGCAAGAAATAATTTTAAAAAATTATCACATAAAAATGATTGTGATAAGAATTATGTTGCCAATTATTTAAAATTATCTCTTAATTTAAATATAAAATATTATGATAATTATAATATTTTTTTTATTTTAAATTTTATTTTGTTAATTTAATATTTCTTTCGAATCTTGAAGTGTGTGTTTTATATATATAACTCTCTTAACTCGTTGAGTGCGGCGTTAAGTGATTACACCCTCTCGCATGAATACTACTCTCGTTATGTAGGTCTGAAGGGTCATTACCGATCATTTAATACACGTAGTTCCTTCGAGGTTACGTTCCCCGGACATACACACTACTCTATACAACCGCCTACAGTCCTCTCTTAGTGCGCCGAATAACGCAAGGTCCCAGATTCCCGGAGTACATGAGGTCGACTATACGCGTGTACTAGGGCTTTTTTAAATTTGACCCATTTCTAACATTATTCACGGTAACACAAGCCGTGATATTTAAGTAAGGCCCTTGGGTTGCCGCAAAAAAACGTAAAGTAAAAGCCTGTAAAGGTCTCCTTCTCAAATATCTAAGAGGGTTATTGGAGCCGGAAAGTGGCCGCCACGCTGCTCCAGTGCGGGTTGGCAGACTACAAATATTCTCGAAATATTTTTAATATTTCTCTGACATGCAGGTTTCCTCTCAATGTTTTCCTTTACCGCCGAGCACGTGATAGGCACTTAAAATTGCTATTAATTTTTTTAAGGTGCTAGCACCGGGGATCGAATGTGCCCAGGTCACTCGCGCTCTGTGAAACTAAAGGGAGCGCCCTGACCATTAGGCTACCACGGCTCGATGACGAGGGTGACAGATTGCCACCTGCCCCTCTTTAATTTTCGACGTTGGTAGCTACCCTAATGCAACACGTCATCTACTATAAGATCATATAATCGGTATTAGCAGAATTGTTAGCTAACAATGGGACTATCTGGGATTTTATACCACTCTACTCTCAACTTTGGTGGATGGCGGGAGGCGAGCAAAAATCCGTCAAATTCCACTTAACTTTATTGGCGAATCAACTCTAATCTATGAAGAAACGTTTACCTTGCTGGCTCGTGTATGAACACTCATACTTTATCATAAATAAGTAGTGAAAATGACAATCTGTCGGTTGTTGTTGTTGCTTATGGGCAGTTTCATATTTACCTAATATGTTTAAGGATTTTTAATAATTCTTCGTCCTTAACATACCTCGTAACGACAATAAATGGTTTGAGTTTGAAAAATATACTTTTGCTAATCTTTTCACCTCACATTAAGTTATAAATAACAAAAAAGCGAGACTAGAGGATGTATGTACACTAACTTTTTTTCACAATAGTGCAGATTTACACGATTGTTCCTTCGATATAAACATCACTATGTACATGTTTCATGGAAGGAAGACATCTGTCACTGTCACCAGGTTCATAATTTCATACAAATACAATCTAAATTTTATTTGCTGATATTATATGCTTATAACGTAGTGATTTAATTCTCTTTGTTGGTAATTGTAGTTACTAGTTAATAATTTAAGTTATGTCGGTTAATTGTGCTCTTTATTTGATCAATATATCTAATCATTGATTTCTTTTAATAATTAGTAGAAAATAATGGATAAAGTAAAATCTTTACGCAGAGGTGCATTATATGACTGACTTTTTTATGTTGTATTAAAAAAGTAGTCGATTTTCCTCATCTTTTTATTCACTTAAAATATATTTCAGAAATGTTGAGCAAAGCTAGAACTGCAGGTGATGGCATGGAATCAGCAGAATGTGTTACAGAAAATACGCAAAAAGTTGATCTAAAATATCATGTGACTTCTAATGCGGATAATCTTTTGCCCGGGCGCTTAGTTCAGGTGTATCCTTCAAAAATAATTATGTCTGAGAAAAGAAGTTCCCAGATATATTCTAAATGCCCAAAATTTGTTCCTTATGAACCATATCCCGGAGCTGTAAAGCCTATTACTTCTCAGGCAAAGTCTAAGAGTACAAAGAGATCTAGAAATAACATGGATATTAACACACTTATCTCACAGATGTCACAAATGGATACAAATTTAAATGAATTCAAACCTAGGACAAAGTTAGTATCTATTAGCGATAAGTCTTCTGAAGATAACGAAAAAGATCATGAATATAAAGACTTACAAAAAAAGCTTAAAAGTGAGATACAAGAAAATGAATCTTTAAAAGAACAATTAAAGCAACAAGTTCAGGTAATATGTAAGAGATGCATTATTAGCAAATTAAACAGTTAGTTTCTCATTTGTTGGACTGCTTGCAAGTCTGATCAGTCCTAAATGACTGACTTGCATAATGTACGATTGATTGTAAGCTTGCAGTCAATCCTTAAAAAATATCTAGTCCTTGCTAATGGAAATATTTATTAGTGTTAGAAAAAGAAAAAAAATCCACATTTAATGGTAGGCAACAATAATATAGTAAATGTAATAATTGATAGAGTATTTTTTGTCGAAAGACAACCACATATTAACCACAACAAAGTACATAATTTTTTTAAGCTGTTATGTAAATAATATAGTAAATAAATAATAAATATTGTTTTGGAAAACTTACTAGCAAAACAAAGTAATAATTTTGATAAATTATTTATTTCTTTATATAAATATATTTATTATATAGTTTAAATAGTAACATATTTTGTATTAGTCTTACAAGTATATTTTTACTTAAACTCATTTTTTTCAATTGTTATATCCAAATTTTAAAATAATTCTAATGGTGTATTTAGGTTTGAGTTGGGTATAGTAGTTAGCTCAATATTGATGATTTAATGACTAAGGGTGTGCCATATCTCAAACTGTTACAATATATGTGGAAGAGCCAAGTGGCAGGTTTTTCTCCTGCTCGAATGGGCCGGCTAGTCTGGGTTGGTACCACGGCCTCGCAGAATACAGACGAGAAGTAGAGGTCATGTTGTGCTTCTGCATTTCGTTTGTTGAGTGAGGTAACAGGATACCCGCTCCGCCTCCCCCATTCCCCTCCTCATCTTCCTTCCCATCTCCCAAATACTCTTAAAGACCTCCAATGTACTTACAGCACCTCTGGTGTTGCAAATGTACGTGGGCGACGGTAATCACTTAGTATCAGGTTAGCCGGTTGCTCATTTGCCACTTTTCACATAAAAAAAAATAACCTTCTGAGTGGACCGCTTTATGTAATATGGAAGTAAGTGCACTGCACATTTGAAATTTAGTTACACTTATTTTTTACTCTGTACAGGGTTGTTTAGAATATACCAGCACCCTGATACAAAGAAATTGAATTTGATGTCCGTAGAGAAATGTCAATTTAGACTACTCATAATTTTCTTTGTCTTTGATCTTTGAAAAAAAAATTAAATAATGAATGAATCTATGGTCACATTACTTTTTAATCAATATGTTCAGCCCTATTTTAATTTTATGAGTAATAAAACTTCAAAATAATGTATATTGTATATTGTCAGGTCAACAAGGAACTGAAAACAATGTTAGTGGCGTCCATGGGAGAGGACCTTGAAATACAAGTGCAATCGCTGAACGAAGACAAAAAACATCTGGCAAATGCTTTACTCAATTCATCGCAGCATCTTTCAACACATCAGGTATTTTTATTTACACTAAATCAGGCATCTATCACTCACAACATATGAGTTAAGTCTATATGACTTGGTGCATTGTTGTCATGCAAAATCAGTCAGGCTGTCATGCTGTTAACATTTTAGACACGTCTTTTGTGTACTTGCTGTAGGGTATGTTTAGATACTTATTTATTCTATTTTTTTACTTCCAATGACTTTTGAAATGAAACTATTATTTATGGATTTTATCACATTTAATTTTTTAAACCCCGCGTTTCAAAGGCTTTACAGCACCCGTGGTCACGGAGGGACTGAGATGTTTGATGTCCTGATCTCATAGTTAACCCGGCTACCATCAACTTTATAATTATAAATATTTAGTCCGATCTAAGCAGAATAAGCTCATGGTGTCTAGTAGAATTAAATAAAAATAAGAGTGGCCAAATAACAAGCAGAAAACTAAGTGATAATTGAGTTTTACAGATCAAATACAATGTCACAAATTTCAGCCACTGCATGGACAGGCCAATGAAATGGTATTGTCAAAAGTATTTGGAAATGTAACCACAATAGTACTTAATTTATTAGTTAAACAGGGAGATTTTCAAAACTTTTTTCCCTTAGTCAACTCTTAGTTTGATGGACGATGTTTTTGCACATTATCTCTTAAAAGACATAGGTTCAATCATAATCATAAAAAAATTGTTAATCTTTTCAGGAACAAACAGAATGGCTTGCAGGACAATGTGAGGTATGGAGGAGTAAATTTCTTGCTAGCAGGTAGAACATAATAGTATAATTTCATATATTCATAACATGTTGTGTTTTTCCTAAATACTCATAAGTTTTTGTTTTATCTATAGTTTAATGGTAGAAGAACTTGCAAATTGTAAGAAATTACTTGGCGAAAAGACAGTTAAATTACAACAAGCCATAAAACAATTGCTAGATGAAAGATGTAGAGCAAGGGATATGATGCTTTGTACATATAGAAACTTGTATAGTCTGCATGAGAAATGGCTAGAAAATATTGCCATCTCAGAATACATGGGCAACAATAAAATATACAACAGACCTATCGGAAACTTAAACTTTACAGCAACACTGCCTCATTCTACAAATATCTTAGATATGGCATCAGTAAATTTGAAGTTGTCTGAGAATGTTAGTAGCTCTGTTGATAAACAAGATATTAGTCACTTTAATACATTGTCGAAAACAACTGAGGCAGAAATATATGCTGAAAATGTAAGTATAAAGCATTCATGGTTCATAGGTAAGCAGGTATAAAAATGGTACGGGCATCACTAAGATTAAAGGAACTTTAATACTAAATTTAATTTAATATTAAATTTGATTCATTCGTATGAACAAAAAAGAGACGAGGGATCATTATGAGGTTTTAGATGAGAACATGTCAGTGATGTTAATACCAATTCTAAGTACTGTATTTACCACACGCGCTGCGGTGAAGGAAAACATCATGAGGACACCTGCATGTCTGAGAGATAATAAAAAAAATATTTCGAGGATGTGTGAAGTCCGCCCAACCGCACTGGAGCAGTGTGGCGGAGTCTTCCCAGCTTTAAAGTTGGGATTTATCACTCAAAAATTATTTGAGAGGTGGCCTTTACCCAACTGTGGGCCTTCACAGTCTACTTTACTTTATTGAAGATGATGATAATGACAGGTCATTCCCAAAGATCCATTTACAACCGCAATTGCTTGAAAAAAAACCCAGATTCAGCAAACAATAATAACAAAAGGAATCATAAAAGTTGTTGTGTATTATGTGAATTATGATAAATTTTCAGGTAATGGCCTTGCCGCTAGAAGTCAAAAGAGAAAACGAGGAACCAGTTAATGCGCTAGTTAGTCACGCGTACAATAACAGCACAAATAATTCGCCGCCTGTCGCCTCTTGCGTACACTGCAATGGAAAAGTGCAATTATTATAATCTTATTGTTAGTTTGTTTTCTAACATTTGTATTCCATTTACGCAGAATGTTTTTGATACTTCGGGACTATAATTATTTACTTTGATACCTATAGATATGCTGTAGCAGCATATTATACGCAGTAGATCTTTCTTAGTAGTATGTAGGTGTACATATAAACATATTTTACCTTTCATCCATACACCCATTGAACCCATTGCCAAAAACCTTCCGACTTCCAGACCGTTATAAATTATAGAGCTGCATAAACCGCAATAAATGGATGATTGTGCGGAATTGGCTGCAAACTTAATTAAATGTTTGGTTTGTAGTTAGATGCCATGTGAGATATTGTGTGTCAGAACCAGTGCTACATACTACTAATACTGCTTGTAAAATCAGTATTTTAATCAAACCTTAAAGGAGGATATTATTATTATTACATTAATATGTGAACATCGAAAATGTTAGTATCATGTTTTAGTATTTATTATTGAATGAGAAGAATGAAACATATCTCATTTGAAAGGTACTGTACAATAGATGTGCACAAAAAGGATATCATGTATGTCGCCATTAAGGCAGGTAAAATAAAGTGAACATACATGAAAATTATTTATTTGCTATATAGAAATTATTGTAATAATTTAGTTAGAAAAATGAAACAGAACTTCTTTGGAAAAATATGAAAAATATACCTGCAGAAGCCAGGAATTTCTTAAATGTTTTCTTCATATGTATATATTAGTTGTCCACTTAGTTTACTTAATTAAATTTATTGTAAAAAATTTGATCTTTTCTGTTCCTTAAATATAGAAAACAGTTGTTTCTTGGCACATTCATTATATGCTTAAAAGGAGGCTATAAATAAGATTATTACAAACTAATATTTTGTAAGCATTTGACACTTGTAATAAAATAGCAACATGTAATTTATAATTAATCAATGATTGCTCATAGGTTGTTCTATATTTGACAGATAATTTTTCCAAGTACCTAATAATTATTCGATTTAATTGCAGTAATTTAAATTTCGACCTTTCTTATCTTAGTTCATTTTAATCAATCTTTGTTATTTAACATACAAAATTGTTTGGAGTAGATTGTACATTATCAATATATTTTTGCGATATTCAAGGGCATCGCTAATACTCAGGGACAAAGGCGCTCACTTATACTTTCACTACTACTGATACTAGAATTATTAGTTGGTACCGGTAATTTTATGTTCGGATTTACCATGTGGGTAGCGGTAAAAAAAAACATCTTGAAGAAACCGGAATGTCTGATGAATAATAACATATTTCGAGGATACGTGGACTTGTGCCAACCTGCAATGGAATAGCGTGACGAACTCGTCCCGGCTCCAAACCTTCTCAAAAATGAGAAATGGCCTGTGACCAATAGTGGGAAATATTTTATAGGCTGTTACGTAGAAAATCACGCTGTAGCTACACTTTATAATCAATTAACAATTTAAGTAAATCTGGAACCTCTGGAGATTTCACTAAAAAACCAAATCTTAGTTAATTCCAGATATCTATAATTTGTGCAAATTCGAACGTTAGATTGTTGTTCTTCTTTCTGTACAAACCTGTAAATGGTCATCTGCTAGACATTAGCCTCTCCAATAGGAAGGATCACAACTCTTGGCAGGGAGATTTAGGATAGAATACATAACCACTACATTTCAGTAGATCGACTAGTTGATTGAAAGATATTGCTAGTTTTTCGAGTTTGAGTTTAAAACTTTATCTGTGTAGATCTTTGAAAATTTTCTAAATTATTTTTACAATTTTCTCAAATTTTCATATATTAAAATTTCGTAACCGCTCGCTAACTTCATATTCCAATGAAAATAAAAAAAGATATAGACTCAATGAATGGGGCCTCCGCTTGGTAATATCTCGGAACAAATTGTGCAGGCTGGCGTAATACAGTTTTGAAATCCCGTTTATACTTTTGAAATATTTATACCATTATTAATATTGAAATTATATTAGCATATTATGTTTCACTATGAAATACGATCTATGTGATCGCTTATCTCACTTCACGTGTGAAACGTTCCTCAGCAGTTTGCCATGCATCTGTCTGTGGGCAATTAAAATGTATAGGAGTAACATCAACCATAATAATACATGAAATAATATATCATTTGTATGGGTTTACACTTAATAATAATTGGGTAGGATGGTAATGTAGTAGGATAATGTAAAAATATGAAATTAATAAAATGTTTTATTTAATAAAATATCTGTAATGTGTACATAACATATTTTTCTGTATAAAATTAAAAGACTATCACAATTAGCTTTGTCTATTCTATTGATGTTTATTAAGCTCATCCCACACCTGGTCAGATTTGCGAATGTATTGCCTGATTTATGTCTGTAGTTTTCTGCAACTTGCTCTTACAGAGTAAAGCTTAATACTATGCATTACTGGTGTAAGCGATTATAATAATGCAACATTTCGTTGCCGGTGTAATTGTACGCGAGGTATTCTTTAACCGAGATGTATTTAGCGCCCCCGAACCAATCGATCATCGCTATCTGAGCGATTTTCATTTTCGCAACAAACCAGTCGTGATCTAAAAAAAAATATGTCATTACACTGTCTGTTATCCTTAAAAAAAAGTATGACTACGTCTTCCTCGAAGAGTTAAGGTGGATTTTACAAATACACATTTTTAAAGCATATTTTCCGTAACAATGAATACTTGAGCTGTTAACTGTTTCAGCTAACAAACTTTGTCGTGCGACACCGGCTTCTCAGTGCTATATCGGTAAACGGTTTTGGTTATATGAGATATTATATTTTAGGCAGAATTTTAGGTTTATTTTGCAGCTAAAATGTGTGATGGGTTTACGATTTCATCAAATATTTAATTATTATTAGTATAATACGAAGGATTGATACTCTACTTCTTTAAGACGACTGTAACCACACAACATGATAATAACAGTAATATTCTTATATACATTCAAGTTTCATACTTGGCATTCCAGCTTTTGTTGGCGCTTTCATGGAAAGACTACTCTGGCCTTGGACTTGAACAAGCTGATAAAACAACAAAGTTTATTTGTGTTGTACTCAAAATTTATTGACGTCGGCTGTTATTCGAACACACTCGGCGGTCGAGTACGCTAATTGATTAACATCGTGTCTATCAATAATTATTAAATCAAAATACCTATTTTCGCGCAGTTAATCCAAAGAGTATTATCAGATTGCCGGCCCGATAGCCTAGTTAGTAGTGACGCTGGTTTTGCGGGTTCGAATCTCGCTACGGACAAATATTTGTATGATGAATACAAATGTTTGTACCCGATTCTTAGATGTGTTTATACATGTATATTCCTACTATAGATATATAATTATTTATCTATGTTGCGTTATCCCCATCTGGTTACTAACTAATACACAACACACCAATTCGTGTTTGGGACAGACGCGTGAGATTGTAAAAAAAAAAAGGTAAGTATACACCTCACTAAGTAAATCCTTTCAGATATAAAAATAATAATTCAAATCGGTTCAGTAATGCCCAGTAATTCAGTAAATTTGTTAATCTTCTCCTTTTTTAAAATAGGTTTAAAACATTAAATTTACCTGCGGGGAAATTCGCCATAGCCGGATGCCTTTCAAACAATGCAGCTTTAGCAAAAGTATATTCTGGGGTGCCTTCTTTCACCTGTAACGAATACAATAAATTGATAGATAATTTCATGTAGATAAACTTTGACGGAATAACCATCTTAAATCTGCCAGCAGTGTCCGCAACTGAATGCGAGAGAATAATGAAATCAAACAATGCCGGTTACGATACAACCACGGTGAACATTTCGGAATACTATCTCCAATGGTCTGACAAAGACCAAAAACATGCATTCGCACGTCTTTACCTTTTCGTGTTCAATGTGAAGCTGGTGCGGGACGATCGCAGCAAGGTTCAGATTCAGTGAACCCAAAGGAATACATGATCTTTTCTCCAAATACTAACCTCATCTGCACCCTGTTAGCTAACAAACGAGGTTACCGAGTGATGGTGAAAAATTCATCCGGATGCAAACTACACTAATCATTTGGCTAGTGAAACGCCACTAGCCAAATAGCTACGACAAATCTTGGTTAGGTCTATATTCAGCAATGAACTTGATGAAGAAGAAGTAGACAATATTGGTTTTGATTAGGATTCGAACCCAAGACCCATTGCTCTGCAGGTTGCTCTGCATTGACAGTCAGGTACGCTGCTCCGGTGCGGGTTTGCGGGCTTCACATGTCCTCGACATAATACATTTTTTCATAGGATCTTTTCCTTCACCGCCGAGCACGTGGTAAATACAGCACTTAAAATTGCTAATAACAATTTTAGTGGTGCCGGCACCGGGGATCGAACCCAGGCCACTCGCGCTATGAAATCAAAGTGAGCGTCCTGACCACAAGGAAAACATTGTGGTCAGGACGTCCATCCTTCCTTCCAATTAATTATAACTATTCCAGTTGTTTTCGGTAAGTATAAGCATTTTTATTGCACCATTTGTATTTTTACCTATTAGAACAACCAGTGATATTCGTAGGTAGATAATTGAACAGACTTTTGTTTGAGTTACAAAGTGATCCATTATAATATTGTTATCGTTCGCAACGCCATGATAGCGAATTAGATAAGAGGGACGTGAATTAACTCATGTATCGTGTAGCAAGCGCAAAAATATAAATACGGCATTACCGATAACTGCCGCTTATCTCTAAGCCTGTATACGTGACGGACGGGGCAAGCGAATTTTTGTAGCTAGATGCAACAGAGAATAGCGGTATCTGTTTACACTGCATTATATTCTGCAATCGTTATAATTTATGGTCATATCTATTTCGTGAATGCTATAGGTTAAGGTTAGGCTTTTCATTGAGTCATATGTTGTTGTTTTTTGCTATCTTGAGACTCGAGGGATAAAATTAAAAAATATCTTTACTTGTTTACCACTAAAACTAATTAATATTAATTATTTATGTTACTTTTGTCTAACCTTCAAACCAAAACGCAATAGGTGAAAGTGATTAATTATTATTGGTTATATTTCTTTCATATTAACGTTTTCGTTTATGTTTTTGGGTCAACAATAGGCACACAGTACTCTGGGTGTACCGCGTGCCAATTCTCATGTTAATAGGTAGGTATATAAACGAGAGGGTGGAAGGGCTATGATATATAGAAGATAAAGTTATTCTCACCTTCTTCATTTTCCCCGAGAGCATAAGTCTAGTGCATCGTGGATCCTCCGGGTCTAGTTTATGTGTTTCACAGTACTTCGTTTCTTCAAGGGAGACTAGGACAGTAGCGCGGGTGTTTTTCTGCTCGTATAAATATAACAACTATCGTTAATAAATATTTTGCCGACCCTATGGCCTAGTTGGTAGTGACCCTACCTTCAAAGCTGAAGGTCGCAAGTTTGAATCCCGCTAGGGGCAAATATTTGTATGATGAACATAAATGTCTGTAACAGAGTCATGGATGTTTATATATATTTATATAATTATTTATCTATGTAGGTACAATGTTATCCTTGTTAGTTCAATATATCATTGTAAAGTTTTTAAGACGTAAAAAAAAATAACTGTTTCTGCGTCTACTATAAAGTTAGGTGTACTTATAGGTATTACCAATATATGAAGTAGCGGCTTAACAATCTACTGCTCCTTTTCTTCCAGTGGATGTCATAAGAAGCAACGAAGAGAAAGCCTTCAGGAGCAAACCAGACGACGAGGCTAACCCGCTCGTCACGTTCTATCACTCGGATAGACAAAAAGGGAGTTGGGGAAGCCCATTTGGCTACGCTGCCTCGTGTCAAAGAGAAATCAGTAATCACAAGCATGTGTTATTGTAATATAACTATTTATTTTTCGTAACTATGCGATTTGACTATGTACAAAACCTTGCAAAAAGTTACTGGTAGTTATTTATCTATTTTCATTTTACGCGACTAGTAAGACCAACAAAAGTAAAATCCGTAATAAGACCTTTAAAAGAACTAAGGTTATCTCAGGTATGAATTCCGAGAAGTATAAAACTTTATTATGTTACAAATTTTCCTCATTGGGATATCAAAGGAAACTAAAACTAGAAGCATTTATGGTACGAGCCTATAGTGCAGACGTATTTTTTTACGCGAAATGCGACTTCCAGACTGAGTAACGAGCGATCGATTTAATGGAGATTTATCTTCAAAAATATAGGAACTCAACATGAGTATCGTTTATATACATTTTGGATCATTATGCTATAAGATTGCAATGCACACACACAAACGAAAGTTTTAAAAGTTGATATAGTGAAAGTTGATAGCTTTGGTATCAACTTAGATCTGGTGGGTTTTATAATAATTCACGATCTTTAACCTTTGATACGTTAGGTAAATATAAGTATATAGTCTAAGTATTGCTACCTCATTCAGTATAATCAAATTTCATGTAAAAAGTACGAACAGACATAATTATGGCACTCGAAATTTATAAATATATTCTTACCGATAGATCACGTGCAGTAAAGTCTAGAGGAGACATGTAAAAGTAGGGCACTCCGGTGGAATTAGCAAGTGAACCATCAGCTATGGACTTCACGTTTGAAAATGGAAATCCTTCAATAGCTGGTAGTATTGATATAGTAGCTATGGACGCCCAATCTACAACACAAACGTTGAAATATATATAAAACATACATACACCAAAACAAACAGATCCCCTCCAGGTAATCTGACAGAGCACAGCACCAACAGCGTGTCCCTTTTTGGTTTTAGTCGGTATGAGTCAGATATTAATGGTCATTGCCTTCAATAGCACGTATTAATTTTGGGTATATCCCCATGAGAGGAAAAAAAGGTTTTTTCTTGCATATCTTTCTGTAAATTAAATAATTTATGATATTTATACATAAATTATTTTTGAAAAATAACTTAATTTTTTTACACGAAGGATACGCAATACCAATATACTCATACAAACATGGGGCGCTACATTTGTGTTTTCCTCTGTACCGCGTCATAATTGAGTATAGCCACGCATATATATGGGCGACATGTTTCCTTTTAAGTGATCATTGGCGATGAGTGTTGTGGTGTGTATGAATACATACCTAATTAATGTGCTAAAATTTAGTTAAACAAAATGTAATTTATTATAAATGCATTAACTAATATTTTACAATTATCCAAAATATAATTATAAATTGAACAAATATAGTTCATTTCGACTGTAGCATGCATCACCATGCATAATGAAAGCCACGTATTGATAATTAAGACTCATTATAATCAAATAAAATTTTAAGCAATATTTTGCTAAAGAGTATTATTTGTTTCTGTGATAAGGTTAAGCATTTATACCCTTATGCGTAATAAACGTTTAAATTATAATTGATTAATCAACTCCGAGCAAGAGAATGGGATCAATTTATACCAATAGAATTTAACAATCGTTCTCTACATGTATTTTATAAAAGAGGATTTCAGTTAATATCTACATCAATATATTACCGCAGTTGTGCATTACATATCTGGCCATCTCAATCAGTTTGGTGTGGTCAGGTGGGTCGGCGTGACTATTGCGGTGCTTTAGCCTTCTCGTAGGAATTTCATTAGCATTAGATATGTGTCTCTGAGATTGTTCTTCCACAGAAAATAATTTGGATTCACCGTGGAAGGAGAGCATGCATATCGTTGCTGCGAATAACGTCCACTTCATTTTTGTTTCTTAATTGAATTAATCTGTAACAAAGTGTACATAGAGCTTACTAATTAATATTATTATTACAGCACCAGTTTGAGGGTTCTTTACAGTTTCAGTATTCTTTAGTTTCGCGGTGCAATCATAATCGAATTCAATATTTAACATAGCTTAGTGGTTCTAAGGTATAAATTTATATTTTACCCGATCCTTCTTACGAACTTAAGCGTAACATCGAATTCGAAAAAGTAGAGAGGTAATTACCTTTATAATAACACTTATTTATACGATAATGTAATCTCTCCTAAGTAGACGACTTCATTGTTTCTTTACGGAACCCTTTTAAGTTTAGTTATCACGACAGCAAGCATTCCGGCTTTAATTTTTAACGGATTTCCTTGTTACCAAAGTAAACAAGTAATCTATAAGCGGTGATCGGCCAATCACACTTATCTTACTTATTATACTTAATTGTAAAGAAAGGTATATACGGTTTTAATGTCTTCAACATGAAATAAAAACATATTTTTTTTTAGTACGTACTTACAAATACACATTGAATGTAAGAAGTTTTACTTATTAAATTATCTACTCGGCATTGATATTGGTTGTAATAACAGTGAATTTTTCGCGCATAGGCTTCGTAGAGTCCAGATCCCTAGAGTGCCATCGCAAAGGCATAAAGAATCTTCCCTCGAGATGGCAGAAATATATAGATAATGAAGGTAAATAAATACTAAGATTAAATAAATATATTTTTTTAATGGAAAAAATAGTGTTTGAATTTTAATATAAAACGACAACTACTTTAATCTCTTATAACAAATATTGCATTCACATCTTAATAACTAGGTACGTCGATTTGAAGAAGAGGTCCTCCTGGCCGATTTCGACCACGGTGACAACTTCCGAATACTATCAGTAGTTGTCAACTGCGTAGGAAATCTTATAGTGCTACAAGTGTAATGCAGAGATGCACTCACTTGTGACTACTTTCCCATCATCCGGCGTAACGCTTATGCGATAAGATTGGAGTAAGATTCAAATGTAGTGTGAAAACAGTGAAAACCAATAATATTTAGTTTGCACAAATATTGGCTTCGGCTGGAATTCAAAACCATTAGACCAGCAGTCAGGTACGCTACGCGCTACCACTAAGCCACGCGGATGTCTTTTATTATAAGCTCTTTGTGACATTCGATATCTCCGCACTCTGAACTCTAGCACCAAACTCTCAGCATAGTGTTCCCAGCGAAAACTCTACAGCGAACGTGGTTTTAAAAACCTCGGCGATATTCATTAATGGTTAGAAAACCAGATGACACTCTCACGAACTCCCGGCTTGATACTAAACATCTTAGTAGCTACCAGATAGACCGTTCGAAACTGCATTTCATTTAATTAACAGTGTTTCTTTAATTTTTAAATTAAAGAAATACTGTTACCTATTTCGGATATTTATTTTCGAAGGTACTTAGGCAAATTGGATATTCTACTTGCCCAAAAGTTATTAATGAAAAACGTAAACACAACGGGTCATCGTATGACTATGCCCTTAAAAACTAACAAATAATTTTTACGTTTATTTCGATTTTCAAAATATTGTTTAATCTATACCTTTTTAATTTTAATATAACTCAATTCAGTACAATTTGCAATTTTACAAACAGTAATTGGTCTGCTAATACAACACTAATGTCAAGGCCAGGCTTAATTCATTAAATTCATAACTTACAATGTTGTTTAAAAACTTTCTTAGGCGAAAAGTATGATGATGAATTTTGAAACATTCGAAAACTTTGTAAATATAATATTTAATACAATACTTATTAAACTGCGACACAATTTAAGATTTTAACTTTATAAATATAATTTCATGAAGTTACTAATTTACCTTTAAAACTGCGCAGTGTGTTCGGTATCCGTACCGTAAATAACTTAAAGCACTGCCAAAATTATTTGGCAAACTTTTAATATTTCGCTGAATAAACACAAAGGAGTCCCCGAGGACGGTGACAAGTCATATATTGAACTAAACGCCGCGCGCTTTTTAGACAGACGGGATAGGTAGTTACGGAACGGAAATGAACAATTTTATCTGTCACTGTCTAATCTAAACTGCTTGTCATGTTGACATTTTATGAGCGTCTCGCGACAGTTCAGACAGGGCTGCCTCGCCTACGACTATTTAAAAGATCGAAAAGGATATGAACGAAATTTAAGGGTAGCCGAGGTGTATATTATGTGTATAATTTATTTCTCAATATCACAAATTGAGATTTTCTTGTGACAATATTAGTGTCTCGCGAAAGGGATCAAACGAGGAAGCGGCTCTGCGGGTAAGAGATTACCGTATCTACACCGCCCACGTACATTTTCAACAACAGAGCTGCAGGTGGTGGCCGGCCTTAAGAGATATTCGGAAATGTGGGAAGAGGACGGGAAAGTGGGACTGCGGTCTGTGGTGTCTACTTTACAAATCGAACGAAACGCAGAAACATTAGATGCCTCTTCTTCCCGTTAGTATAATGCGAGACCATGGTATTACTCCGCTCGCGCCAGTCCTTTCGAGCAACAGCAAAAGCCGCCGCTTGGCTCTACCACGTTTAATTGAGAATAATTATTGAGATAGAGCTCATTAATGACTAATTGCTAGAAATAGTGATGATAATCTAATTATTCAATATCATATTAAAGGGAAAGTGAACGACCTGCCACACAGCCGCCGCGAGCAAAGGTTTTTAAGCGAACATTACACACTCAAGTCTACACCCACAACGATAGTTCAACCATTTATAATGTAGATATTATATTATCTAGTATCCTGCTCGTAGATACATGATAGAAAAAATTTGATAAACAGCTCCGCGACTGTATATATCCACCAATATATAGTAATTTGTCCTTTAAACACAGCTTCTTTGGCGCGTGTACATGCGTCACCTGTTTATATGTAAAAGAAGTAGGTGCAGTGGGCAGGTAGCAGTATAAACACAAAAGGTAAAAATAATATTTAATGTTAAAAATGTATCATAGTTAAATATTCATTTAATTTAACGCTGCTGGGTACTCTTCGCTATCTGTTCTTTCAGCATGAGAATACTAGCGCGTTGCTCTGGCGGCAACAGAGCTATTTGTTCGTCGGATAGCTGCAACACTTGCATTATCAAGGCAGCCTATGGAGAGATTTTTAAAAATTTATTTAATATATAACAAAATATAAAACTTTCTTCACACTACGATATTATAACAAATTACGATGCTGTTGTTCTGTTGTTTATTTAACAGAACATAAGCATTGAGAGCAAATTTAATCAGATATTTTTCTGATATTAGAATTATATTACGTAGTGCTGTTACTAATTAATTAACAATTTATTATGCTAACTTACTTTCTCTTGATCAGAAGCTCCAGAAGGTATTCCTTGTATTGTTCTAGCCTGCGCAACACTTGGCATTCCGGGCGGCATTTGTTCTGAAAATGTCTTATATTATAAATGGCGAATAACTTATACGATAGCAACTTTTATGATAGTGATAAAAAGGTCTCATTTAGACCCCAATAAAAGTTGTTAGTTTTGCAGATTTTTTTAGTGCTGTTAAAAAAACCCAAAAGCTCGACTATTCATATTACAGCAAAAGCCACTGTGGGGCTCTACTTTTAGGAAAATATTTTTTTTCACAATGACAATGTATTGGATAAGGTACTTAGGATAATTAATTATAATTTTTTCCAAACCTATGAGGAAGTGCTGCTGGCCGCCAGGGCCAGTTCATTTTGGATCAAAATTTTGTTAATTAAATAGGAATGTGAAATCTTTCTTACGGCGAATGTAAAATTTCATAGTCATTGGCTTTTCAATTAAAGTAACAATAATTTCGGTTCAATTACTTTTCCAGCAGCATAATTTTTTAGCTAGTTAATTAAATATTTTTGTGTGAAAATTTGCAAACAAGTCCTTGAAATCACTATAACACATTAGTTGTAGTTTTCGTCGCTTAAGTATTATAACTAATTAATACATATGAGAGCCGTGGTAGTCCTAGTGGTCAGGGCGCTCGTTTTAGTTTCATGGAACACGAGTGACCTGTGTTTGATTCCTGGTGCCGGCAACAATAAAATTGTTAATAACAATTGTAAGCCCTAAATTTACCAGGTGCTCGGCGGTGAAGTTAAACTGAAAAAGGAAACAATAAGTGAGAAAAAATTTCGGGGATATGCGAAGTCTGCCAACCCGTACTGAAGCAGCGTAGCTGACCATTCCTGGCTCCAAAACCATCTCAGATATTTGAAAACGATGTCCTTGTCCAACAGTGGGCATTTACAGGCTCCTTCTTTACTTTTTCACATATGCATCTCCAAATAGGCGTTAGACCTTTGGCGTCATTATTACGCTTAGCAGACAATCACAGACCATTACGGGTGATCGCATCACAAAAGCCAGCGCCGTGTTAGTAACCCGGTTCATATCCCCGATCTGTGTTTTAGGTTTGACATATTTGAAATGCCTTTTTCGTCATTTGTCGAACACTAGGAATCTTCAAATCCTCCTTATTTACTCGAACGAAGTCGCGGGCATAGCCAGTATGTACAAACAATGTAATTTTTAGCATACCGATTTGTGCGAGGTAGATTATTTTCTTTGTGATTACTTACGCTGTGGCATCTTTGCTGTACGGGGGTCGTTTGGACGCACTCGGGGATCTGAGTTGAAGCCTTGAGTGTTCGCAAGACGAGGGTCTCGCGGAAACATACTGGAAGTATAACACAATCCCAATTTTATAATAATTATCACTAAAAAATAGAAGTCTTGTAAAACTTCTTAATTTTGAATTTAGAATTTTTACAATGAAATATAATTATATAAATATTGCGAGGCGGCGTATGAGTATCTGTCACATCACCGGATTCGATTAAGGGAAGTGCCAAAAAAATTTTATTACCTCAAACAGATGCGAAAAAAAGACATCTGATGTATGCCTCTTGACTTAAATTATCCAATCTGGTGACGGGCGACAGTGTTCTATGTGCTATAGCTCCTACCAAGCTCAGATATTACCGTAAATCTATCCAAATTTAGAGGCCAGTGTTCAGCAACTAATTTAGTCTTTGTTTTTGTCCTTGTAAGTATTTTATTTAAAAGCGAAGTATGCAACATTTTTTTATGTTGTAGACCAAATAAGCACACAATTCACGATATGTAAGTGCCCCATAGACAAAAGGCTTTGATTGCAAAATCAAGGTGTATGAATGTTGTTTCCTCCCCTAAGAACTAAGATAGAATGGCTCTTTGCTAATGATTGGGTCTATAGTCTCCATTCACTCATTCCTACTAACAGCATAATAAGTTGGTACTCTGTTTTGTCAGATTATCTACATTAATGATGATGAAGAAACTTTTTTAATAATAGGTGGAAGGACTCCTTTTTTGCCTAGCCTTTTAGGTAGGTACCATCCTCTTAGCTTTTTCAGCCGCTAAGCTGCAGTGCAACTATTGTAGAGTTCGAGTTAGAAGGATTGGAGAGCCAGTATAATTACAAGCTATAAGGTACTGCATCTTAGTTCTCAGGGATGTCAACGTATCGTTAACCATCTTTGATTTTAAGTTGTTTGCAGCTGTCCATAGGCTGAAGAACTCACTGAACATAGATCATACGATTGTTAACTCGTTTATCACTCTAACATTATAAAAAATATATATTAATAACAACAACACGAACAGGCAACAATAAAGACAATGAATAAGAAAGCAACAAAGACGAGATAAAAATTAGGTATCTAATAGGACATCTACGTAAAATTACTGATTTGTAATTTGTTTTAACATAAATTAGGCACATAGTAATATAAAAAAAAATACAGGAAACATTACACTATTATGACTTACGTTTCCCGTGCGTCCATTGAAGTGGCAGAACTTGAAAAAATTATGAGACTTCATTTAGCATAGCTTTTAATTTGATATTTTTTTATCTATGTATGATTTTGCAAAATGAAAACATTAATTCAAAGTATTTAACTGAATCCTATCAAAGTAATATTTTAAGGGACTAAACGTAATTATACCTCTGTCCATCTATTGTTTGGTTAATTTGTATTGAATAGTACTAGGATAATAATTATTACATAATCAATTATTTAATTCATATATACTATGGTCATTATTGATAATGCTTTCGGTAATAAAAGTATAATTTAACATCAATTAAGAAAGATGTTTTTTTGAGCACTGTTCAGAGTGTTCATGGTGGGAGAAGTAGCCGCCCCACTACATTGCAAACGCAGTAGTTCGGCGCGGTTTAATTTATTGTACTGCTACCGATTGTTAAGAATTAATTGTACTGCGGCCGTTATCGGTGCTTGACGCGAAAATACGTTAAGTTCTTTATTTGTGTTTTTTATTTTAGTATAGATTATGTACGTATTTAGTTTTAAGTTACGTAAGGTATTGTTGAGTCTAAGTGTATAAGTGATTGTGTGTGGATCAATGAACTATAACTGAAATATACGAATTTGTTATTTGACTGACCATCCCCACACTGTGTATTCTAAAATCTCATGTCTAACTTTTTTTGAAAAATTGTTTTGCTTAGTAAAAATAATGTATTATAAAATTCCTATAGATATTTTAACACCGCCTATTATTGTATTTAATGAAATTCTGACAGGTAATGCAATAAAGACGATTTAAATTAAAAAAAATGTTTATGTAAAGATTTCTCATATTTACGCGAATACCACACTTTGAAATGAAATAAATGTTACTGAATTAATCGTTTATAATGGCTTTATACTTTAATTTATGTTCAAGTATAAAGCACATACTAGTTACAAGACATCTTTCTCTGCCTGGGTGTAGGTACCAACCGTATACCTATTTCTTCCGCCAATCAATAGTGGAACTCTTTTTTTAGTTCCAGTTTGAAAGGTATACTTAGCCCGTATAATTACAGGCTGTGGGGCATTCCATCTTAGTCCTCATGGAACACAACGCATCTATAAGTTGCTCTTGCCGTTGAAGTAGGTTGCTGGTGTCCATGGGCTTCAGTAGCCACTTACCATCAGCTGGATTGTTAGTATGTTAGTCATCTCAATACAAAAAAACGGATCATTGAAGCAGCGCAGGTCGAAAGATAGGTAGGTATAATACTAGCGGTGTTATAGCTCGTTACAATCCAGCACGGCAGTCGTATGAACACCTAATGGTTCGTGGGGCAGTATGGAATATTATTTTCTCGCTAAACCAGTGGAAAATTTATAATTTGCTAAAATCTCACTACATATAATTTGCTAAGTTCCACTTAATAAATACAACACGTGTTTTAGTATGATAAAATTAATATGAAACAACAAACAGATAGATCTGCGCGTTTGACTTTTTATTTCCCGTCGTTTTGACTGGTTTACAACAGCCATGGCCACGGGTGCCACCCTGTAAACGCGAGTAATTTTCTAAAATGAGTTCTATTCAAATAAAATTGTATATTGCATCTCCCATTACAAGGGTCAAAATGGTACGTACCCATCTTGTGCTACAGGCGGCGGTACGGGATGCGGTACGGGCGGCAGACTGCGCATGTCCTGGTCCAACAGCGGCGGCGCGACCGGCGTGCGCGAACTGCGCAGGTCCACGTCCGCCATCGCGGGACGAGCTGGGGCAAGTTGTTTTTACATAAAATGCAATTTATTCATAACATTGACTTAAGGGCCGCTCGTGTCAAATTCGCAGTACGCGGTTGTTCGTCCCCTTTCGGCTTTCGGCCGTTCGGCTGACGGATTTTTTCTGGCTCGCCACAGCCTGCGCAGTATTGAGTGTGACATTTACATATCATGGTGCTCATTTTAATATGCTGTTTAAGCCAATTTTCATATAACTATTATAAGGAGGCTAGTTTGTCTGTCCCGCCGACAGAATATGAGCGCTGTAATAGTGGTAAGACTACTATGGCTGCCTGCATTGCTGACAACGCAATAATAAATTGCGTTAATTTAAATTTTATCTCTTTGAAAATCGAAGGCTAAGCGTTTCGCTGCGACGCTGCGGATCGCGTTTTCGGTACCCACACGAGACAATCAATGTGTTTGTATGACTAACTATCATATGCTCCTCATTTGGGTATTTGCCCATATGCAATTTCTACCGGAGGTATAGGCACCTCCGGGACACAGGAGTTATTCCTACAGAGAAGGTAACGTTTTAATGTAAAACACTATTTGGTAACGAACAAATGGCATTCGTAGTTATAAGATGTTTAAAATATACTTACGAACATATTGACTAGGTGGCGGGACAGGGTTACTTAGCAAAGGTGGTGGTTGGGCTGGAAAAATAATAAAATTAGAATAAAATATTTGTATGTGAATTATGCTTGTGCAAATATCATAATTAGAATCAAACAGTTCAGTGATGAGGAGCCGCATCACTAGTGCGTGGGTAAAGGTAGATGGTGCGCCCACCAACACGGCTTGCTGGCGCTTTCTTAGAGAAGCCTATGTTTAGCAGTGGAATTAAATAGGCTGATGATGATGAAGAATGTAAAAAGATGGGAGTCTTGTAATTGTCAATCAAAGATGCCCACGCGCAGTCTTATTGTTAATGCTATGAGAACACTGATATCGGCGCTATTATATATTATTACCTTGCTGTTGGTTTGTAGGTACGTAATTATTTGGTGGCAGAGGTTTATCACCAGGCTGCAAGACTGGTGGCACGGGGTTGCTGGGGTGAAGCATACTCTGAAAAATATCAATCTGATATCAATTCTGTATATATTTTATTAAGAAAAGGACAGTTAAAAAGACACTCAAATAAAATAACACTTGTTTTACTAAAAATAAAAATATGATCGCAGAAATTACATAGTAGGGCCAAGTAACAGGAACCACTATTATATTTGAATGCTTGAAATTAGGTAATATTAAAGGTGCCAATTTTCTAAGTGCTTTTACATTATGGATAGGAAGCATATTCCATAGGACGCAAAACGTTTATCGACATGACTTCATAGGTTCTTCTTAACTAATCTTTTTTTGACATCATCGTCAGTTTCTTCATCATCAGCAGCACAAACGGTGCTGATGACGAAGTGGAATAGAAAAAAATTACCTAAATTGTGTTTTTTCGATTTCTATCAACAGTAGTAATATTACCCATACTAAAAAAAATCATAACATAGGTATTATAAATTTTGTACTTCTGCATTTCGTTTGGTGAGTGAGTTAACCGGAGGCCCACTTATTTTCTTATATTCACCTCTACTCTCTACTACTACCTCTCCCCAAATATCCTTAAAGGCCGGAAACTCACCTGCAGATCCTCTGGAGTAGCAGATTGTACGAGGGCGTCAGTAATCACTTATTGTGACCAAACAAAATTGTGACTGATGGTTATTAAATTAAAAAAAACCTACATTTATGTAATAAATGTGTATAAAGTATTATGTCTATTAGTAAACTCAAAGTTTTATGTAACAATTTGTACACACTGCTTAAACTACATTATTTTAATATTTTTTATTACATGTCAAAATATGATAATATATTTTGACATCAGCCTATACATTTAGTATTTTTTACATTTCATAATATAATATTTTCATTGAATATATATTTATTTCATTTTAATTCCATACATGGAAAATTAGGAATCAAGGGTGTAAACCAGATCACCAGGTGAAATGAAAGCAAGTGGTATGATGCATGAGCTACCACGGCTATATTTAATGCTAATTATATTAAATATTAATATACTTTGTTTTTTAAATACTTCTATACTGTATGTTAATGTTTTTCTGCCAAAGGCCTAAGTTCTGGATATAAGACTTAGGGGTAACAATGCACCCTAATATTGATAGCATCACTAATCATCACATGGACTCTAGTTTGTTGCTACTGTTAAAGCATTTTTATGCAGTCAAATCTGATAGGCTCTGAAACTAGTATTCCCGCGTCTTGGTAACTGAATGGCGACAAGATACGTATATACATAGAATCAAATCTGAAAGGGTTTATGGAGTCGGGAAGGGTCCGCCACGCTGCTCCAGTGCATGTGTATGCGAGCGTTGACAGAATTCACATATCTTCGAAATAATATTTTTCATATTTTTTCAGAGATGCCAGTTACCTCACAGTCAAGTTGCCGACACCGGGGATCGTACCCAGGACACGCGCTCTATGAAACAAAAGCGAACGCACTGGCCTTTAGGCTACCCACGGCCCTAAGATAGTAATGATATAATATTAAATAAACATCCAGGACTTATGTGCATATATATTCACCATACAAATGTTTGCCCATGGAGGGATTCCAAAGTTTTTTTAGATTAGGTTTACGTCAGATTTGTTTACAAAACATAGATACCTCAAAAAAAAAAAAACTTACACTCATAAGTAATAATGAATTCTCGGTTTGTCTCGAAACTATGTCAGCATAAGTCTTGGCATGATTAACATGATGTTTATACCATTTGATGTATATTCAAATGTTATTATGACCTGTTTGAACCTTTCAAGACTATAATAGGATAGGATAAAACATATATAATGGCTTTAACTTATTTATCATACTTACAACTGCAGTAGCAGGGTCAACAATTCTCATTATTACTTGTGCCTGGAGTAGAGCATAAGCCAATTGTGGATTTTGCAGAAGCATGTTTCTTGCTTCCGATGGATTATTCTGAAAATTAATGGAAAAAATTGGTTCCTAGTTAAAAAATTAAAGCATTTATTTGAAGAATCGAAAAATTATTCAAAGAACCTTTAAAACAAAACGAATGCAAGTAATAATAATTACATAACATGTAATTATTTGGATGTTACATGTGGCCCAGATTATTATTGTCAGCCATTTTTGATCACTTTAGAGTGGCACATCAATATGCATTGGCGACAAAAGAAGATAATAAGAAATTAAATCTTTGTAATTTCTTCCTGTGTATTTAAAAAACATAACAGAAATCCTCAAAAAGTATCTGATGTCTTTAAGACATTTCTTAACCTGTATCATTGCACAAAATCATTCGAAATAATAGGCCCAGTGCCTATTATTTGTGCTGTAATGTGCAGACTTACAGAAGAAATGGCAAACAGTTATGTCACTAACAATTTCTAGTTTTCTTAGTGCCTTTCGGATGTTATGATCTTAATGTGAGATGGAAGGCCAAATCTACAAATACCAAGTGCAAGGATTTCCCAGACTCTTAAGATTTTAAGTTCTTTTGCAACTAGCATAATATTGTTCATGGTTCATCCTGCATTCTGCTTTCACTATAGTTGTGCGTGATGTTGGAGTTGTTTTCAATTGACTTCCGGTTTTCTATTTCTTCATATTGTTCTTTCATTAGTAGAAGTGACGATACGCTGCTGGGTCTGCCGCTTTTGTACAATTTTAGTCGAAATTAATGATTGGCTATCGTATTTGCGATAAATCATCTAATTTTCTATGAAAAACGCGAGTGATCAATAACTTTTGCAATTACATACCAATGATAGTATTCAATAGAAAATAAATTATATGTATGTCACTGTATTTTGTTTTTTGTTGCATTGTCCTTTTTAATACATTACTTCTGTCAAAGTTATTACTATCTTTTGTAGTTCATCCTTTTGGTTTTAAAGTAATTATATTATTTTCTATCTGCATGAGAGCTACATATTGTTTCACCGACTAAGGTGGTTAATTCGTTTTTTTTTTTTTATATTTGTTTATTATTGTTGTTTGGAATAACAAATGTTTTTACTGCATGCTTACTGTGGTAGATTTTGATTTTTTCCTATATCTGTGATCCAGGTAAATTTATTGATAACATGTTTAACTTTATTTATTTCATTGTTCATGTTCATTCTGTTGTATGCTCACCATTTTCTTTCCATATTCACTCCCTCTTTTCACCAATTTATTATCCAAGACTTATTTACTTAAAATGAAGAAATAATAATAAAGAACGAAGTTACCATTTTAATGAAGTAGCCACTTTGAATTAAAATTAAATCTGCATGGTGTAAGATTCGTGATTAAAACTTTTTTTACATAAAACATCCTAATTTGTTATGACATTGAATTTTTTTTACATTCTGTATTTGAGTTAAACTTGAAGACAATCAAAACTTTTCGAATACGAGTTCTGACGAGGCTCTAACGCAGACAAGACAGCTAGCAATATCAATGCTGCGTTTGGAGAGGATACGACTAACGAACGCACTGTGTGTTTTTGTTTTAATCGCTTTTGTAGTAGAAACTTCGACTTGGAGAATGAACCACGATGAACACTAGACACTAAGGTAACTAATTAATGGTCACTATGGTGAATTACACTATTTTGTGATCCAGTGTATCAATAACAGCAGATGTCTATTGTGAAGGACTTACTTGTCAATCTTCACCATTATTGCTCCATGATAACGCAAAACCTCATACTGCTCGACAAGACCTGCAGTTAGAAACCCTACGTCATAGGAATATGTAGGATACTCGCCGGACCTAGCCCCAACCAATTACTAATTTAGACAATTTTCAGCAAAGAAAAAAATTTTGTTCTCAGGCTTAAATTATCTTCCCTCAAGATGGCACAAATGTACATAATGAGGGTTAATACTTTGATTAAATAAATATATTTTTTCTTAGGAAGAAAGGTGTTTGAATATATCAATATAAAATGGCAATTTCATACTTTAACCCCTAATATTCTATATTTATTTGTTTTAAACTAATAAGCTTGTAAAATTATTGATACACCAATTATCAGAAGATACTCTTTTCTTATGTTGGGACATACACTTGTATAAACTGTTAGTTTTCCTTAGTATTTATTTCATATTAAAAACATTTTTTTTTCAATGGAAAAAAGAAGATGCTTTTAATCAGTGGTGCTTTATTATTAAATATTTATATTATTCTTTCTGCATATTTTTTTTACCACTATTAAAAATACTTAGGTCAGAATTATAATTTTGAACATAATCCAACAAAATAAAAAAAAAATTAATAGTTACTTGAACACAAAGCTTCATTTGTTTCATAAGTTCAAACATTTGTTCTGGAGGCAAAGTAGCCACAGCTTTACTGATGGCCTCAGGGGCCTTTTCTGGTTCCACAGAATCACCATAAGGATTTTCAACCTGCAAAGTAAATTGTATCATTAAAATATGTTATCAGTATCATATGTAATTACTTAAGAGTTTCAGTGAGATTCATTGATATGAACAAAATAGGCTTCAAATTGAATCCTACCTAGGGGACAGGCATAAACAAAAGTCCAGCAGTGGACTGATTACAATGAACTGTTAAAGTACCAGAGCTCAATAAAGCCATTTTTAAAACTGAATCATGCTAAGCTTTTGCTGAGCATTGTTGTAACTCTTTTAAAGGCAGCTGTCCCAGTAAGATCTGTCACTGGAAGATTTTACATTCATTGTCACCAATGTGATTCCTTATGGAACTCTTGGCCGAATGTTTTAATGGCCATATTACCAATTATGTTTACCCCCCGGTTTCCAATGCCAATCATCAGCAGAGTCACTACAGAAAGTGGGTTTGTATTTCCACTAAATAATCATAAACAACTTAAGTTCATCATGACAACCAAGCAACCAGTGATGTCTCTGTGAACACTATGGTGAAAAGCAGCAATTATCGCCAGATGGTGGAGGCACATTAAACATTGGGATCCAACAATCTTATCTCATTAGTTAATGCTGTGTCCACCTTTAACAAGAACCCTGAGAGCTCAAAAAAGTAATAATAATAAATTAGTAACAAAATTGTAGGTAATTTATAATTCTAATGTAGGGCTTCCATTAATGTTGAAACATCAACTGGGGCTAATTTTTTTTTTTTTGAAATGAAACAGGCTTTTACGAAGAAACAAAACATCTTTAATATAGTTACGAGATACTTTAATCTACAAAAATCAGAACTTGAGTAGGAAGGTAATCTAAAACAATGCAATCTAAACAAATCAATCAAAACTAGAACAACAGTTTCACTGAACAGGACATGTGGTTTTAATGCTGCAAACCAGGGCATGTCCTACTGTGTCGAAACGTATTGCAGCGTTCTCCTAAAATTATGAGGTTTTCTATGTACATAAACAATACTCAAATTACCTGTGGACCTTGCATCAATGCTTGCATTTCCATTCTTGATTTTTCTGTACAAGCATTATCAACTCGAAGTGATCGACCACCAATTTCGTAACCGTTAAGATTTCTCATAGCACTAAGAGCCGTTTCTTGGTCTTTATATTCACAAAATCCATAACCTTTGGGTTTTCCAGTTTCACGGTCAAATACTAGTTTAAAAGACAAAACAGGCCCGACTTCACTAAAAATATCTTTCAACTTTTCTTCTGTAGCTTCGTAAGGAATATTACCAACTAAAATAATATGAATAAATAATTTTACAACGATAACAATAACGATAACAAATAAAATACACCAGTATCTTAGATTTACCAAATACAGATCTCATGGATTTATCCATAATACTTTGTTCTTCTTTTTCTTTGGTTTTATCCATGTTGATGAACTTTAATTATTACTTCTAAACTTCTCAAAAGACCTTTTTGTTTTACGAAAAGCTTTTCTAAACTTATAACAAGTAAAGCGATGTACGAAACAGAGGAGAGCAAAGAGAACGGAGCACTATTCCCGCTATTCACAGAGTATATTAGTCACTATTACTCCTAGCGGATAAAGGCGCAGTGTTGCCACGGCTTGAATCGAAAGTTACTTTTCGTTTACTATAAAGTTAAATTTTTACTCAGAAAAAGTTATTTTTAATCAGAAAATGTGTTGACTAAAGCAAATCGATTATAATCATGCCCGTTTCTTTTCAAATCAAACAAAAACACTGGGTATATCATTTAGATACCTTCATAATGCAAAATAACAATTCAAAGAACTGGAACTAAATTAAGTTTCTATACTGGAAATAAAGAAGTTTAAACAATTCATGTACTTCACAGTAGTTCATGTTATATTTTTAGCATAATTATTTTAATCATAATGTTCTGCTCTACACTTGACATTACAATGCTGACATGATTCCGAAGCCTGGTAACTTATCAGGCATTGGTATTTGGTACTGTGATCACGTATCCACCTACTAAGCAAAGAGTGAATGCCAAAAGTATTGGCAGATGCCTATGTCTTCTTCCTCAGCCTGCTAGAGCCAAGCGGCGGGTTTTGCTGCTGCTCGAATGGGCCGGCTTGATCTGGGCAGTACCACGCCCATACAGAATACCCGCGAGAAGTAGAGGTATCTTGTGCTTCTGCGTTTTATTGCGATTATTAGTTGCGATTATCGTATCTGACGAAAAATTATCGTACGTATTCAACTAATTTTGATATAAACATAATAGGTGAAATAAAAAAGTAATTTATTTGTAGCAAATTCAATTTTTAACGATATTTACGAGTTCTATTCAAGGGCATGATTCGATCTCAATAGATTCAGAAGCATGTGATCCATTTCGATTCAAATAAATCGATACATAGCTAAAAATCGTGTATCCGTAAGAGAAATTACTTTCCTCTAAGGAAGTCAAGCAAAGACCATAAATATTTGTAATATACCAAAGACTTTAATGTACTACTCGTGTACAACCACTGTAATGGGTCATATTCTATCTCATACAACCGATAGCAGTAGCCAACAAAAGCAGTTTTCCCATTTTTGAAGGAGATTCAATTATGGTATATAAAAGTAGAGTTAAATAACTAGGTACTTATTAGGAGCGGATTAACATTAACACAATACTAATCACGATGTGATAAAAAAACTATAAAATTCAGCTATGAATAAAAATGATGAGAAATTTAATCAACCCGCATAATGTTTCATTCTTTGCCTAGTACTGACATTAACAATGCAGATAAGCTCATTTTTTATTTATTGACTGGACGTTCTCATTGCCATTTAAAAAAAAAAGTTCAATAGTGTCGCCATTTGTTAATAATCAATCTTACTTCATTTAGATAATTTATCAGCAATATCTATTTGTTGACCATAACATATTGTGGACGAGATGAGTTTATATTTATGGATACGATCTAGACGATTTGCCTAACACTTGAATCGATCTGCTTAAAGATTTGTAATGAATCGATTTAAAAATTGCCAGATTGTAAATAATTAAAATTCGAATCGATCTTCATACAAATCGAAATATAATCTGCATCCACCAGGTTGATTCCATTTCCCCCTCTTCTAAAAAAAACTAACCTATGAGATAAACTGCAGATTGTAGTGGTTATATTGTCTTTGCGCAGATTCCGATTGCAAATTGAAAAATTTAATTCGGAAAATATATTGTGATTAAATACTCTTTGACTTTTAATATACTTGTTATTCAATTAATATTTATTTAAAATGACAGAGGAAATACAAAAGAAAATGCAAAAAGAATTGGAAATATTTAATGGTATTCAAAAAGAATACCATAAGGCTGTAGCACAGAAACAACAATTAGATAGCCAATTAAATGAAAACAAAGCGGTAAAAGAAGAACTCGTTTTGCTTAAGAAAGATGCCGAAGTATTCAAACTTATCGGGCCCGTTTTGGTAAAGCAAGACTTGGAAGAAGCAAGGCAAAATGTCGCAAAACGAATGGAATATATTAGTAAAGAAATCAAAAGGACAGATGGGCACATATCAGCTTTAGAAAACAAGCAAGAAGCTATACAGGAAAATATCAATAAACTTAAAAGTGGTCTGGGGAACCTAAAAATAGCTGCTTGAAGTATTTATTTTGTTTATAAATGGCAGAGTTAATTCTATAACGCAAATAAACAGTGCTTGCTGTAATCTTTTGTTTAATATAGTTATATGAAACTACTACTCTATACTTAAAATCAAACTAACAAATTTGTATGCTTTAACATCCCATAAATTGGGATCCATCAAGACCTTAAATTGTATTTAACCTCAACTGAAAATGTAATTCAGTAAACATTTTGTACATGTAATATGTTTGTTTTATTTGCATGACTGTTTAAATGATTTTATTGTAATAATGTATAATACAGTACATCCACCCTATTCTTAGGTTGATGTAGGAGACAAGCCAAAAGTATAGAAATCTTGGTTAACTTAAGGATGTTTTAATCATATCAAAAAATGTCAAAACAAATTCAAAGGTGTATGAATATATTAGAGCCACACTACACACATACCTCTGCTGCACTCATATATTAAAAAAAAATTAACACTTCACCAGGATTAGAATAACTTTTGTATCAATCTTTTCCTCTGAAGTCAATGTGATTACTTTCAGACTTTACATGTACTTCAAATCATAAATTATTTGAATATCCTAAATCTATCAAATCAATATCATGAACACACAAACTGCCTCTACTTCAATGAAAGTAGAATTATAGCTTATTCTGAAGTGCTCAAACAAAAAACTTAAAAAGCTTTAACAGCCTGTTAGTAGTCCACACAGGCCTCTCTTATGTAAGAGGGTTTACTGTAATTGCTATGCCTAGACAGCAGGTTAGCAGTTGCAAGGTGATACACCTCATACCTTAGCTTTAGCCTATTTGAGATGGTTATTCAATCATGTATTGGTAGTCATACGATTATCGACTTTTATGACACCTATATGATGAGATATATGGTTTTATTGGGGCACTATTATTCCTAAAGGATATTAAGAAATAAAATTTTCCATTGTATCTTTATTGTAAAATTACTCTTCAAAATACACAACATTCAACTATAGTAATGGCACAAATGTTTGTACCTAAATAATCATATCACCCCTTAGTATCACTGACATAGATTTTATGTATTGGTTTGGTAGGAAACTACTGAAACGCTTAAACTTTACCTATATATTCCTTTTAAGTTTTTTACAGTAATTACTTCACCATGTTGTGGAACAATCTTGAAAGAAATACCTACGGGAAAAGAACGATGAAAGACGACAATTGTATTTAAATGCTTATGTAGTGTTCATTTCAAACTAGGTCATTCGACACGAGAGATAGCGGATAACATCAGCGGAGCATTATGCCTACTACTAGCTGAGTAACTGTGAGTCACACTGCTCAATGGTATAAGCGCCTTTCATCCGGTGATGGCCAGTATCGAGAACAAGGAGCCGCCTTCGACCTCGACTTGTTACTAGTGAAGTAACAGCAAACAACCAGGAATTGCCAGATAAGATCGGTTGCTGCTCTCATGTTGTGATCGAAGCTACACGCACTCAAATGAGGAAAGTCATGTCATGGTAGACTTCACTTCAAGAGGTTATTAGCAAATTTAGTTTTATATATTTTATTAACAGTCAAAATGTTTGTTTGAAAACCTAAATATCCACTTTTAATGTCGAAGTTAGTGCATATTATCTACGTTAACTCAAATCCTTTCCATATCAACATATGTTATCCGCCAGACACGGAGATGAATAATTTTATTACATATGCTTGTTTCACAAGTTCGTTAACATCTATCTAATTGTCAACTAGACTGTCAAGCTCGCAGTGTACTTCACAGCCGCTATTAATTTTGCATTAGGTTATACTAATGGTGACTATGAAGTTAAATAAATCTTTAAAATAATTTCGAAATGTAATGACATTTCAAGGTCATGGTGCTTCACTGTTTTCTTACCAACCTAATAATATATATATTATCTACCTAATATAATACATTCCAATTTTGTGTAAATATTTTCACGTACAAACTTTTATCTTGATAAAATTCAAATACAACAATTATAAAAAATACATATAAGGAATGCTCAATATAAGTTTTTTGTTTCATCTTAATTTTAATACACAATATTAATAAAATTAATAGTTAAATCTCAGTTAGTTTGATAAAATTCTTTAAATGTAATATAATAAACTACGTTAGTATAGTCGCCTTTTCATGAAATACAAAAATACTAAATGCATTTTCTCCTTAACCTTAAGATTGTTGGAAAGAGATCGCTCTTCAGCGATAAGACCACCTTAATGTACCTGCCTCTTAAGTTTATCTTAATTTTTTTTGTTTTCATGATGTTCAGTAAAGTATATACATACATTAATATCATTCAATCTATGTAAAAATATAGATATGAAATACTTATACCGCGGCAGTGTAGTAATAATTGTCATGGCAGGTCCATACTGCTGTAATATCACTATAAATATATATCTTAGAATTATTTTATTTTTGGAATAACAGTAAACTCACAATGAAACTATATCGTACTTTGTATCCAAGAACAGTGAACATCAAAAGTAGATGATGATTAACAAGTTTTCAAAAGCGTTTTATGAATGAAAACTTGCATCATGGATTCTAACAATTTTTCCTTGGTTTATGAAGTATTCTTTACTGTATGTTGCGTTGGTTCCAAAAGAATTAAGTATTTCATTAATAAAACGCCTTTATAACCTTGTTCAATCATCTTTACTTTTGATTTGATGACTGTATAATGTTACTTAATATTCATATACAATACTTAGATAAGTTTATAAACATACCAGTCACAGTTAATTAAAATGTGTAAGGCACACTATAAAATGTGGTAAAAGTGTGTATTATGTACCGACACCTAATGCACAATACGCGCTTTTACCTAATACAAAAGTATATATTTTTCCTGTCAATACATTTTATTCTTTTAAATAATATATTCTTAAAAAATATTTATGTAAAAATATATTCTGTTCAGAAAAAAGTTACAAAAATATAATAGTTATGCAATGTAAACACCTGAAAAGTCAAAGGCATTCCATGTATATCAATTAGTAATTTCTTTTACTTAATTCTACTCTGAACACAAGGAACACTGCAAAAAGGCATTTCTTGTTTAACAACAAATCGACCGCTGAGGAGACTTTTGCCACACATTCTTCCAGAGCAAATAAAACAGTCTGCATGCCAGTGCATTGTACTCCATGATACACCCTGCTGTTCAGGGCCAATTACGCCACCACACGCACGGCAACGTTCCGCATAATATTGGTCATAGCAAGACAAACAAATCGGTAAACCTGTTTTATCATCTGGAACATATTTTTTACCTCCGAGTGGCGCATCACAGTGGTAACAACAAAAATGTTGCACGTGAAATGCCCGGCCCTCAGCTGCTGTATATGGCCTTGTAAAGATTAGCTCATCACAACCAGCACAACGCGGTATCTCCAACACGTTAGCCAAATCTCTGGCACAGTAAATTTCACCTTTGTAAAAGAAATATACAAGGTCAGCCAACAATTCCCCACATTTGCAGCAAGTAAAGCATTGTGGATGCCAAATCGCCTCTTGGCCCGCTCTTTCGGCTTTAACTGCCACTTCGCCAGCAAACATGGGTATGTTACAACGTTGACATGGCACTCCTTCATTGTAAAGTTTTCTATTAAATTCCATTTCAACAGGACTTAAGGACATGTCACCAAATTGACCGACTATTGGATCAGTTTGTTCAGCATAGTTGCTTATGGGATGCAAAATGGTATTATTAATTATAGCATTGTCTGGTAGTTGGCTTTCAGATGGATTCCAATCAACAAGTGTGGAGGACTGTGGTAAAGCTATAGGATATGTACTGTAGTTTGGCAGTGGAGGCGGAGGTAGGTCTTCTTCAGAGTGCGTTCGAAGATACTCTCTTAATGGGGCAGTTTGCTGAGGCTCGACCTGGTTCGTCGGCTTCGATGAGGACGAGAACTGTGGATTTATCTTTGTGGAACAAATCGTGCCACTGAGCTCCGGTGTAGTCGGCTCATGTTTCCAGCTCCATATTTCACCGTTTGGAGCAAAGATAGTCCCTTTCTGTATCCTGCTATCAAGTATTTTCGCAGTACAAATTACGTTATTGTTGCTTGCGGGCCATAAATCCGCCATTATCTGAGCCCCTAAAGCTTTACTGGCAAAATCATTAGTCTCATCTCTGAATTGAGGATTCTTATTATATTCATCGCGGAAAAGTTTGATCGGTTGTAAGTAAACGTCATTGGAGACTGGAATGCTCAATTCGCTCAAATTCTTAAACAACTTGTCGTAGACTGGACCATGTTCAACTGCACTTTTGATCCTATCAGATTCTATATGCATAATATTAAGTTTATCCTTTACAATCCTACTAAGTATAGGACTGGATTTGTATTCAGGCAGGTTAGCAGCACTACTTACTACATTGCCTTGCGAGTCTAAAACTAATTTTTTATCAGATGCATTCTTTGGAACTATGTTATATTTCACCCCTCGTGAGATATTGGATATTTTTAATGGTAGTGCGTATGACTTGGTTGAAGTGTGGGTTTTACTATTTTCTACTGAATATATTTCGCCATTTTGCAAAGGTCCCACTCTGACTACGTTACCCATACCGACCACATGGTCCTTGATTCGCGTGATGTATTCCTGCAAAAGAGAGATTCAAGTTATGTTAGTACGATATTTTGTTAACATTAGGTGCCTTTTCTGGGCCTTCTTAGCTCAAGGTACAAGACACTCGCTTTAATTTTATAGTACGTGAGTGAACTGGATTTTGGCACAAAATTAAAAAAAATAATATGATTAATTGGAATTTTGAGTCAACTATGCAGGAACCTACTAGCAAAATTCCCATGCTCACCCAGCATGCAGTGCCCAGAATTTATTATAGAGGCGTTAGTGTTTCCGCGAACACAGAAGTACTAATTCGTTTGCATCTAACAGTATACGACTTAACGTTTAAGATTGGAGAAGGCTCTCCTAAGATCGTTAAGTATATACTCGTGCAGTACAGATACAGTGCTAATACTGCGAGGATATAGGACGGAATCTATTTTACGACATTAAATTGAACCAAGTACAGAAGTTTAGTCACAGGATACTTTGTTACTTTGACTCAAGAGATATTTGCGCAATTATTCACAACATCTATGAGACCCAGGTCTAAGACTATATCAATCGCGTTTTAAGACGCCGACGCGCCGACAAAGAAATCCTGCGATGTCACTGCTCTTTCCGTGGTCAGGAAACTTATTATATATATATATATATATATATATATATATATAGATTCATTAATTATTTAAATATATACATCTAATAATTTTTTATTCTCTTAAAATACTTTTCAGACTAATTGAAAACCATTATGAGCACTAATAATAACCAAGTTTTCATTAAATGACACAATACAGACACAAAATAGATAAATTAGTGACTACATGGGCGAAGTCGCTAGTTTTTATTATACAATTTGCTATAAAAATAAAATAAATGGAATACTTACGGTATGTTCCGACTTTTCTTGCTCGGTAGCATGGAGGCGAGCAGCGGGGGCTACGTCGTGCGGCGGTAGCTGGGTTCGAAGCTGAGCGCGACGTTTTCGTGCCGCGTCTGAACCCGATACGGGAGCCAGTGGCCCCAAACATGACATGTACTCTGACACCTGAAGTAAAGCATTTATGCAAGTGTTAATTTACAGGACAGAGACAGAGAGGTGCTCTCTTCTACTATGTTTGTTCTACATATTAATGATAGTAACTTTCCCTCATGCACTTGCAAACACTCGCGATGCCTTATATACTCGAAAACTGCGCTCGAATTTCGAATAGTCATCACAAATCTAAACAGTTTGTGCAAGCAGACTTGAAACCTTTCCGCCTCCCTAGAAAGCTGTTTTATATAAATACTAATACAGTAATATAAATACTTTGCACAGATTGTTCAGAATACCGTAGAGTTCATTTAAATTACCCATGCTTCTGGCGTATGTAGACTATGAAAAAGTTTTAGTTGCAGTCAAAATTTAGCGCTGCTAAAGTCTCTACATTCCGGTATTTCGAAGTCAGTGATGTAAGTATAGCGACGATACCGTGACGTTAATAATAATTTTCAGATCTGTAATTATGACAAATAACTAATTCTTTTATATTCTTCCAATGTAATGGTGAAGAGTTTCAGGAATATACTTCATCTGTCTTACATTTTTCTGCAATTGAATCATCGTCACCAATGAGATGTAGTCTTTAATCTTCATATGCTTCAACCTTATGATATAGAGACAGTTAATTCACCGGCAACCGTTTTTTAACCAATTTCGACTGAATCGAAAGTTTTCTCAAAGTCTAAGCAGAGCAGTTATAAAAAGTACTTTTGCACACGCTGCCACCAACACGCTACTCCGTAGGTCGTAATCGCCACGAATGTTCCCGATATAGGGTTAACAGTGACGGATACCGAGTCCTCCAAGATGTTTTTGACATTTTTGTCATCTCGCCAAAGCCTCGGGATGCGCATTCAGCGGTCATCTTGGCGTTCTCCTGCAAACGGCAGCTTGGAGTCTACATGCTGGGAAAGAGCCCCAGCAAGTACTGGCACATTCTACTCAAATTCGGGCCACATAACGAGCAAGGAGGCGAGGCCATGTTAGGTGGTGGATAGTCCACATGCACTTAGCAAGGGTCCATTGCATTCTTCTCTGGTCTGTTTTTTATACAATCTGGCAAACAACATGTACTATGTGGTATATGGTATTACAGATTGTGTTTTGGAGGCTGGAAATTGTCGAATCTGCTTACTAGATGATTTGTGATGAATCTTGAACACAGCATGTAGATGCGATTAAACATCGTGAGTGATGGAAGAAAGGAACAGTAACTTTTTGAAGAAGGGTGCTAAGCTTTTCGCATGCATAAGAAAATATTTGAAGGACATGATGTTAAACCTATACTGAGCCTTGCATATTGTTCCCAAATACAAAACTCTATTGGGGAGTTACTTCATCTTTTATTATATTAAAAGATTTGTTTGAAATATGTTGACTGAGAAACAGAACAATTTTTGAGTAACTTTTATTTTTCGTCTTAGTGTATTTCATTAAAGATATTTTATATTCTAAAACCTACTGAACCCGATTGAAATAAATCATAAAATGAAAAATAATTCATTTTATCCAATGTTTATTACTTCTTTTATTAGACCTTTGCTACTGCACAACACACACTTGAAAATTGGCATATGATACATTTAGATCTAGACTTCTGTTTAGGTTGTTTTAAACAATTTTTCGTCAAAGGGTTATATTACAACATGCCTGATAGTGAACCCTTTGCTGTCTAGTAGTCCGGCTAATAAATTCCGCACAAACATTTTGAGGAACTTGGTTATCATGGTAAGCAGTATTTTATGTAATAAAATTGGCCATCAGAGTGTGTATGTGGTAAAGATTACAATTTATATATGCGATTAAATATTTCATTACACATTATCAACTACCATAGACAACTTTTATAGCCTATGTATTCTTTGCCTGTTACATGTATTTTCGTTTGACTGTTTAGTAATAACTTTAATAATACTACTATTTGTCTATATGAATATCAACTTTGTTTCACAGTGTGCTAAATTTGACACACTGGCTCTCATCTACATACAAGGTGCATAAATGAGAGGGAATACCTCGCCTTAATATTCACATTTATAATAGGGATAGATTAAAGAATATAACTATTTCATATAAATACCAATTCTGTCGAAGCATTGGGAGGCACCCAATCTAATTTGACAGGTTTGTCTGTTACTCCATGAATCTTAATGAGAGGCACTGTAATTAAAAAAAAATGTAATGAAACAATAACACCCAAGTAATGTTAATTAATTTTAATATATGAGACAATAACTACTATAAGACAAAGAAAAACATACTGCTGAAACATTCAACAAGTTCAGTTGATCATATTCAGGGTTATTGGTAATTCGACATATTCCCAGAGGTGATATAGGGGTGACTATTTGCGATAATTTTAACCCCCATATGCATTATGCAAAAGTGAACCATTCATGTTTATAGAAAATGGTTATGTTTTTAAAATAATCTGCAAGCCAAGTTTCTTTTTTTTTTTTTGGTTAAAACCAAGCATAATGCCTTAAAAGGCATTATAGTCAATGCTTATAAATGCTTATAGTCACCCCTATCACCTCCTAACAGGAATATGTTGAATTACCAATTACTCTGTATATCAGGTAACTAGTCTCTATCTCATTTTGTTGTCAAGATAAAGGTGAAAAGACCACAGGGATAATTTGATCTATCTTCTTCTACAGGATTTATAATGATAGCTTTACTTACATGAGGCTTTTTTAGGTCTTGCAGTTCCAAGTAATTCAAATTGAGCCCATCCCGATAGATCATCATCTTGTACATCATGGACATCTTTACTACAGTGGCAGGCACGGCATACCTTGCGCCAAAAATGTAGATCTAAACCAGGGCATGTTGTACCTGTAAAGGATTGAAACAAAATCAATTTAAATTTAGGAAATAATCTGAAATCGAACGAAAAAGGAGTGTTAAAACAAATATCTATCATAAAATAATAATTCACTAAGTTGTGACAACCAAAATGTTTGAATTAATCTTACCACAAGAATTACAAGGTGCGCCGGCACCGCTATCATGACCTAGTCGTGCTTTACTTAATTTTTCACGTTGACTCTCTAGCTTGGATAACCAAGCGGGAGCTTCCGAAGTCTCCACACATGACTCACTCATCTGAAAATTAATGTAACTTGCTTGGTAGTTGCAAACTTTGTAATTGCAATTATCTTAATTGAGCTCAAAGCTTTATCAATTCGCGATTTCCTTACCGCTCAGTATCAGTACTTATTCAAATCGATTGTGACAAAAGATAAATACAATTATATATCCGAATACCGAAGAATCTGCATAGTATAAATATGTATATAACAATTCAAATGGGTTGAATTCAAAATTTTTCACTTTATTCAATTTATCACAACGAAAACTAAATTCAAAGCAATAAAATAAAAATAAACACAAATAACAAAATGACTAATAATACTCCTCCCATTTTAACCTGTCACCTGTCAATGTCACATCACTGTAATTTATTTGTCTATATTTCTATATTTCCTTTATTTATCTATATTTCTTTTGGTATAAGAAAGGACTGTTTAAATCCCCAGCAAAAATTAAGAATATTTCCCACGATTGGGTTGACTGGCCAATAATATTCACAGATGCATCTAAGTTATCTGATGAAAGCTGCGTAGGTGCTGCGGTATGGTTGCCAAAGTATAAAATGATTCTAAGTTACAAGTGCCTTCCTACTTCTTCAGTCTTTTCCGGATAGGCAGTTGCCATTTTAGAAGCTGCACTATTTGCAGAATCCTATTAATTGGATAAACTTCTTATTCTCACTGGTTCACTCAGCTGTCTTCAGGCTGTCCAATCCAATCCATTTAAAAGAAATTGTCGTCATCCTATTATTTTGGAAATTAAAAAAGCTCTCTATAACTGCCAAACACAAGGTATTAATATAGCGATAGCCTGGGTACCAAGTTATACTGGTATTCAAGGAAATGAGCATAATTGTCGTGTGGTAGCAGTGTTAGAATTAAGAGACTCATGTAGAAGCTTTGAAAATGTCATGGGAATCTCAGAGTGCAAACTTAATGACGAGGCTCGCCTCACGTGCTATTCTCTCAGAAGTATCGGTTCGGCCAAGTTGAGTTGTACCAAATGGAATTCCGGAATTTTAGCCTTTCCCTATGGGGGATAGGCGCGTGTGCTTATTTTTATATATATATACAAGTATATAAACAAAGAAATAGAAGTAATCTCGATTTGAATGAAGATTGCAGATACCTTGTCACGCTTGAGGACAAAAATTGGCCGTGTTATTAATAAATGGTCTCTGATTAAATTTCTAGCTATACGAAACACAGTAGTGTGGTTCTTTAGACAAGCCACATACCAATCCGTGCTACAGATAGAATATAGCTTGGCAGCGTGGGTATACCACACGTAAGCAAGATAACAGGCATCATCATTGGGCATTGTACAATGTTGTGTTGTTGCTTATTTTGTTGAAATAACTACGAGCTCTGTGGTCTTTGTCCGTGATATTTATAATTTTATAATCTATGGGATATACACCATCTATCATTCAATGCGTTTTTTTTCAATATTTGTGATCTGATTTTAATTTACTATAAAATCCTTAAACCAACAGAAACGTGTATACAAAATATTGCCATCAGCTACAACAAATAAAACTTTACAAAACTGAATTTAAAATACGTAATTTCAAGGTAACGTACACTGTTTTTTACCACATTTTGTGTTATACGTGAGTCATAGTGTGGCTGTGTATTTATCAATATTTTGTTCGTTTTAGATGTCTTCAGGAAGACCTATCAAGTGTGTGGTTGTTGGCGATGGGACTGTTGGAAAAACTTGTATGTTAATATCGTACACTACGGATAGTTTTCCGGGCGAATATGTACCTACAGTGTAAGAAAATGTTTATTCCTATTGAATCCTAATTAAAATAAGTTCGGGTTGAGTAATCATGGACATAAAGTGTCTAGAAGCCTAGATTGAAACCTTCTCATGTTTCCAGATTTGATAACTATTCAGCACCCATGGTGGTGGATGGTGTAGCTGTGTCACTAGGTCTTTGGGATACAGCAGGACAAGAGGACTATGATAGACTGAGGCCATTGAGCTATCCCCAAACTGATGTCTTCCTTATATGTTTCAGTGTCACAAGGTAAAAACTAAAAAAAACATTGAATCGCTAGTTTTTCAGTTATGTGTTCCTTAAGTTTTTGCTATTGTTCTCCTTTTTTTCTGTAATATAAGATTTTAATTTTTCAGTCCGTCATCGTATGAAAATGTTACTTCTAAATGGTATCCTGAAATCAAACATCATTGTCCTGATGCACCTATAATTTTGGTTGGTAAGTAAAAATATCATAAATTTATAAATAGAAGTTATAAAATACTTAGGAATTTGTAAATGTTGCTTACCATAGCAATCACTATTAGTATTCACATTCTAGTTTGTTTTCTATTGTTTTGAAGGTCTCTTCTGTAATAAGTAATGTGCAATAAGTTAGTTGACTTCATGAATATTGCCAACTGACTCCAAAGAGGCAATGAGTCCGCCTCTTTGGAGTCATTTGGCAATATTCCAAATTTCAGCACTATAGTTCTCTTAGATTTTTCTTTTAAAAATGCGAATAATGGTAGATAAAATATGTATTGCATGAAAAAAAAATTATTATATAATAGTTTTTTAATTGCAATACATATAACTAAAATCATTAATATCTAAAAATTACTTATTTTATCATTCCTAAAAGTAGCAGCCAGTAAGTACTTGGAAAAGGCCATAAATATTTAAGAGAGCTATGGAGCCATGAAGAGCATGCTGCTCCTGCTGCAGTTTGACAAACTTCACATGTTATAAAATTATTTTTTTTTATTAATTCTTATTCATGCTTGATTCCTGACAATAATCCTTCAATGCCGAGCATTGGTAAATTCAGCAATTAAATTTGCTATTAACAATTTTAGTGGTGCAGGCACCAGGTACCACACCTTGGTTACTATGAATGTGAAAACCCTAGCCAATGGGTAAGCATGGTTAAAATAAATATCAGAATAATATATTATTACTAATTTGAACATATCTTTTGTAAAACAGGAACAAAAATTGACTTAAGAGATGACCGAGAGACTTTGAGCCTACTCTCTGAGCAGGGTATGTCTCCATTAAAACGAGAACAGGGGCAGAAGTTGGCTAACAAAATCAGAGCAGTGAAATACATGGAATGCTCAGCATTGACGCAACGCGGGTTAAAGCAGGTGAGCTTCTACTACATCTATATCTGTACTATTTGGGGTTAAAGTATGAAATAGCTATTTAATATTAAAAAATCCGAACAGTTTTTTTTTCTAAGAAAATATATATTTATTTATTTTTATTTTACCTTTATTATCTATACATTTAGCGAAGACCATTAATGCCTTTGCGATAGCACTTTGGGGATGAGGACTCTTATAGCCTATGAAGGATTTTGTCCTGCATCCTGAGTACCACATTTTTTTTCATGCAAGGAATTGTCCCAATTGTAGAAAAAATGATTGGGCTTAGGTCTGATATCCTACATACTCCTATAACATGTGGTTTCTAACTGCAGGTCCTGTAATGTTAAAATGGTTTATCGAGTTGTGTGAGGTCTTGCATTATCAAGATCAATTGATGAGACATGGTTGATTCTCTTAGAGTTTTGCCATCCTTGTTCAATAGACATCTGCAGTTATTGATATACTGGATCTCAAAAAGATATAGTGAATTACTAGTGACCACCAAACAGTCACTTTATCTATTTATTACTTTTTATGGGTGAGATTCACTTTCAGGCATTGTTCCGGTGTTTGACCTGGGTTCAGCCACTGCATTATTCGCATGCAATTATCATGGAGATACCACTTTTCGTCACATGTCACATGACAGAATCTGTCCAAAACCCCGATATTTTTGTACCTACTCATCAAAACAAGGCTATTCACACTCAGTTAATTCAACACCCATTTCACAAGACTTTTTAATTTAACAATATGGTGCAATTGTGGCAATATTCTAACCTCTAATTCCTTGGTTGTTTGATAAGGATATGTTTCCACCATTACTTTAATTCACTGTTAGTTACCTTAGTGTTGGATCTTCCTTATGGTTCATTCTTCAAGACTGCGTTAGAACCATGTAGGAACAATGTTAGAATGCTAGTTGCCTTTATTGTTATTTGCATTTTGTTTGTAATTAATAGTCTTTTTCAAGTAACTTTGTACCAGTTTCATAAACTGTTTCACATAAAGCTACATTATTCCACATTTATTTTAATACAAGTAAGATATCTTCCATATCTGGATGGGTCTATTAACAGAAACGAAACCATTTACAATAATGAACTAATACTTCTATCTATTTGTTTATCTGATTTTCTTTATTATGTATGAGTAGGATATTAGAAATAGTAGAATTATTATATGAACGAAACACGTAATCATACATACTTAAAAAACATTTATGTTTTCTCTAATTGTTAATACTCATAATACAGTAATTAACGTCTTGTATGGTAAAAACTTGTTTGAATAATAAACTGGATCAAAAAAGAAATGCTTGACGTGCTCGCCCTGAGATTGTCCACTGGCCGAGCAGGCATAAACCGGGTTTGTCTACGGGCGGCGTGTAGGCAAGCTCACTCACACTTGTGCGCCTTGTAGTATACCTTTTGTAGCGCGGTTGTATGAATCTTTGCCTCTGTGCGGTATTTGTGCGGTCATACACCAAATATCAATTATATAAGAACATACCATTGTTAAGTCACAGGACATTTGATAGTTTTTGTTCATTTGACTCAAGATATATTAACGCTAATAGTTTACAAAGCTTACGAGACTGACTTAAATTAACATGCCTTTTATTACAGGTATTCGACGAAGCAGTACGAGCCGTTTTAAGACCGGAACCTCAGAAGCGACATCAAAGGAAGTGTTTAATCATGTAAATATAATAAACTGACCAAAATATCATTAATGACACTAACATGCGCAGGAATCTCAAGGCAACAGTAATAATATGTTTCTATACCAATACCACCTTAAATTGCTTTATAGTTAATGCCTACAAAGTGGCCAAAAATCTTTTTTTTATTACTAAGCAGTGTAAGTATATATTTATAATTTTATTACAATGGGGTAATTGTGTGCCATAATTCTCTTTCTCGATTGCATGGTAGTGATATATTACCAATATCTACATCACACAGAGAGATTTATTTATGCTTTCAGTATATTGTTAGTGAATGGATAATGCCAAAGATTTATAAATAGTTGTAAGTTTCAGTTCATAGTTTGCATTTTAAAATTTATAAAATGGTTGGAAACAAATTGTTACTGTTAAATGGAACTGATTAATAATATTATTTTTATAATACGCAAATAAACCTCAATAACTCGACATTTTGATATTATTCTAACGCAACTTGTGAATAAGGACTGACTGTAGAAGCTAGGTATATATTATGTATTAACATACTCGAGGCGTATTAGTTGCAAGAAATAGAGTTTTATACCAGTAGGCATAATGTTATTATTAAACTCATTTATTGATTTCTCTACAAATTATTATATGCTGACGGAAATTTTATAATTTTTAACTAACATACCGTAGCTCCGTGCCTCCTCAAGAAAAACAGAATTCACATCATCACACGGGTGTTTCTGCGATTCGACTTTCGCAGAAACCATGCGACATAGCAACTTTTAACCGTCGCATTTTGCACTATAATATTTTTATGAATTTAAACGGGACAAACTAGGTCTAAACTACTTTTTTTAATTTATGAATGTTATAAGGTGTTGTACAATTTAAACCTTTTTTCTTGAATATCAAACCATTTTTAGTATTCCGTTGCTTTTTGCTGCTTATTCTTTCAAACGTTAGTTTTTTTTAATCTTCTATTATTGCTTATATTACATTTCGTTAAAAGACGAAAGAAACTCCGTGAATACCATCTTTTTGACTTTTTTTTAATTTTTTACATTTATAAACAAAAATTAAAAGTAAATGTTTGAGGGTTTCATTGTGGTGTTATAGTCTAATTGAAGATTTTATTTAAAGGTAACCCAGATTAACTTGAAACTATAATTTTCTATGGGCCCGTTGAAAATTCCGTTAAAAATGTTTTAAGTTTAGTTAGCAACATAGCTTTATGATTTTCACTGTTCACTTTCCTTAATACTGCAATTATTCGCCGCTGTTTTAGGTCTTCCTTTTCCAGGGCCTAGTGGGTACAGTTTTAGTCATTATCCCTGGCTTAATTTCCTTTTTAGATCCTACAAGTTGTCCTCTTTAGAGTTGGTTGCCATTTGTGCCGCTCGTATAGTTTCATACATACAATGTTTTATTATGAAGTATGTCACACTCACGCGTGCCCCTGCCCCTGCTTTGCGTGAAACTCGCAGCGAGTCGGATCAGAACGCGGTCTTATTCGTTTACTTTAAGTTTTTTCTTAATTTCTTTTCCTTTCTGTAAATATTCTAATAGGACCTTCTTCGTCTGATATGATTCGTCTCTATTTTGAATGTGTGTATTGTGGTTTAAATGATTATTTTTCATCCGAAGGGTTTATGCCCCAGGTAAGGAAAGGTCGTTAGCATGTTTAAAGATAAAAAAAATAAGCTCCCACAACGGTATACCCAATACTGGGTAGTCAGATGTCAAACATTATTTTAGTCGTTATAACCTAATCTTCACCAGGGCTTATTTGGAACAACGTGACAGATGACCTGACCTGACTTTACGATATAAGAGGGGAGGTCCAAATTCAGCCTAAAATGCGTCATGTGATTTTCGAACGCTCCCTTAAGGTGATACTGACACAAATGAAAGGCTGGTAGTTGGTGGCCTACCTACCCACCCACCATCTTTATCTTTAACGGTAGCGGATATATAGTGAACAAGATAAAAAAAGTCGGGGCGGGCTCGTTGACTTCATCTGCGTTCTCTCTCCGTCGCATTACTGACGCGTTGCGGCTGCGAAGCCGAACACGGGGCGTGCTCTCTGCAGTGACGTCCCTATCTTACAAATTGCTATATCCATTGAATGCAATTATTTGGTTTTTGTGTTTTATTATCACTTAATTATAAACCATTATGGTTCTTTAAAAGAATTGTTCCTCTACATCAAATATACCTGTTGCTCATAATAATCTTTCTGTAAAGTCTCTAAAGATTATATATTTTTGCCACAGTACGTGTCACACTGGGAGTAATGTTTTAATATTTGTGTTTTAGAGTGATGGATGTGTGGGTGAAAATCTGTCTGGTAATAGTAGGCCTAGACGCGAGCTTACACCCGAAAACGAACTGTCGGCGAGAATCAAATGACAGAACGCCCGGAATTTCGATAGACGAAAAGATATTTGAACAGTTTGTTTATATTCTCTCTTATTTTGACAATTGTAAATGCACGATTTAATTACCTTTTTTACAATTTTTACATACCGCCCAGCTTGACAACTGCTCGCTCGACAATAGGGCAATGATGTCACGTGTGTGATACCATTCACCGAAAAAAAAAACCGTTTGAATTCGTATGTCGTGAAAGCCTCGCCATTGTTACTGACGATCGTGTGAGTCCAATCCGTTTCTCGAAAGAATTTCGTAAAACTTTTCCACTGTCGCTGAAGAAGTACGTAGACTACGATAAGATAATTGAGATTTTCTTTTGGACCTAGGAATCTAGCTATGCGTAGCCGGGCGCACAGCGGGAATGGTCGCAATTTCTAGCACACGTCACATGAATTTATCATTTTCTCTAATGCACCCGGTAACCAAATATGGTAACGAGCTTCAGTCTTTGTATTACAATACTTATATGTGTCGTATGCAATTCTTGTAAAAGTTTCATTCGCAAACTTTCGTCCATTTCGTAGGCTAATTGTGTTCTGCATAAAAGGAATTGTTTTATTTTATATACGATACCTTATTAGGCCACCCATTTCGTATACAATTAACTATTTTTAGGGTAACACCCCGATTACTCTCTTGACGTAACTTTTGTAATGTTACCGGTATATGGCCATCTATTAAAAATGTACGTATGCTGCGCAATCGTTATGTGTTGGGGCGCGTCGCGCGTCTCCACCGCTCGCACTGCTAGGGTTCGGGAGACTAACGCGAGGTAAATAATGCGCATAGTTATCACACGACGTATAACTGTTCGTAATCTGTTTGCGTCAGAATCGCACCCTCAGTATTAACTTCGAGTTTGGATCAAAATGTGCTAAATTTTTATTGGACATTATGTTTTTTTAATTGTTAATTTTATGTACAAACACATCTAATCGCCTTTTATATAATTAATACAAGGGACTAAGACACCTTAGGAACAAAATCCATATAATAATTAACAAGGCCTAAAATTTATCGTATAGTCTCTAAATTTGTAAGGACTGGCGCACTCTTTATCACTTTACCTTTTTCTGCATTTTTAACAATAACGTAACCTAAACAGTGGATTTCGGTTTTAAAAATTCGCACCACAATTTTTGCAACGTTACTCCCGCGTCTTGGAATCTCTGAAATACTTCAGTAAGGATCTGTTAACGTACCGACGTACGACTCTTATGGGCACAGTACACCATCTATTTGTGACATAAGATTTTCCATAGAGCATTGGAAAATACGAAGTTCACTCGAAAGAACGCAAATCATACGAGTATACTTAGTATTTTTTTAAAAAAGACATATATGCTAATTATCTTCTGACTCTTCATTTAAGACGAATTGATTATAAACCATTAATAGGTGAGAACTATGAGAACTACCGACCACCGTGTAGTTTTGGAAAAAAAATCGAACGAATTCGCGGATATTGTTCAATAACCAAGTTGTTTATCGATACCGAGTAGTCATGCGTATAGCCTAACGCTCGAAACGCGAAAAGTGGGGGCTCCTCGTCCCGGACGTCACATCCAGTGTGTATGTGTATTTTGCTTATATGTTACCGGTTAGTCGAGTATACCTATGCATACTGTACTATTATCAACCACAAGTGATAATAAAGGCAAACTGTAAGAATGTCTATAAAACATAGTACATAATTTCGAGAATAATTGTAACAGGCAGATCTACAATCGATTTTAAATCAATGATTAATGATTTACTCTAACTCTGTCATTGGTTCTTCGCGTTCGGATGCAATATATATAAACACTTACCATCGTCATCTTCAGTTTACTTTACGCATTTTCTGTAAGTGCCCTTTCGCATTGCACTTCCTGTGTGTATATATGATTAGCATACCGACTCAGACAGTGTTACGACCGCACACAATTAGCTACACTTTTTACACTTACACCTTAAAAACAGAGTGCTCCTGTTTTGAGTAAGTCATGACAGCGACGGCCTTTACCAGCAGATTTGGTTTTCGACATTTTTTGCCTTCAGCTTGCTCTTCTCCGATCCTGGTTACATACCCATGACGAATCGGTCACGCGGCGCTTCCTCCACGCCACTGAAATTGCAGTACGTCCTGAGACCACGTAACCTTGCTGCCTACTGAGCATGTGATTATTCTGGTTGTTGCTGAATAACGTTCTCCAAAGCGGCACCGCTTTGGTGTGAAATGGTTGTCTAGAATTTTTAGAATTCTCGTCGTATGGCACTTTCTCTAACTGTTTAGGCAAGGCTAAGTCTGAATGAAGCGAGCTGATACGTGCCGTCGGAGAAGGCGCTTAACAGGATCGCCCGTTTTATTCCTGTTTAGTCATTTATATCAAGAGCTATAAATCATTGTTCTATGCGATTTCTATACGTTTTTCATTGTTGTAAGGAATGGTCAAAGCCGTTAAACACAGCCATGCTATTTATTTTTTTGTGCTCGTGGGTTCTTCGTCGCCAATGTTATATACGCGGATACAGACGGATACAAGTGAAAGTGGTGGATGTTGCTGGTGACACACTGCTTTATGGACGCGGACGCAAAGCCGTAGACATACTTATACCTAACAGATACAATCAATAATTTCACCACTTTAACATTTAGATAGACTGGAGCTACTGGAAAGAATAGTAGTACCACCCAAATTTCACAACGGAATCATAGTCAAGAGACCCTTTACTCGCTCATTGCTGCAAACCAAATTATGTTTCTCGTTCTATATGTACTGTATAACAAATGTATATACTGTAATAACATATTTTTATAATTAACATTGCGTTGCCTTTATTTCCTTAAACTTTTAAAAGACAATAAGTGTTTAAAAATAATAGCTTTACTAATATATTTCGAGGTATTGTCGTATTCATTATGCAGGTGTTGCCCAACGGATTTACTCTGAATATTCAAGTTCTATGTGGATATTGATTAGATTGAAGTAAAGACTTCAATGTTCAAACTAAATGAATGATGAGCAATACTATTTAATGTCCTTTGACTAAGCTGACATCTAAAACAAACCTAGGATGCGCCTGTTTGTATTTTCTTGTTTAATTTTAAAGTATTTGTGTATGATATTAACGAATTTAGTTATATTATATTCTTTAGTTTTGTATTATTTTTAGATAGGCATGTGATTAAATCGTGTGTTTTATTAGGTCAAAATATTTTTGTATGTGAAAAACATAGCTTAAGGGTAACAAAGCATTTAGTGTGTGATCTGATTACATGTCACATTGATTTTTCATAAATGTTTTATAGACTGCTTTGATTTACATGTAATAATGTATGTTTTAATGTATATAACTATTCAATTATTTATATAAAAATGCGCAATTTAAGAATAAAACTTGTGTAATTAATTCTACTTGCACTTCATAAATTATTACATTTAAAAAGGCATATTATTTTTGAATCCTCTTTCACTTATTTAAAACCCTATTAGTATCCCACCCCTGGGCAAAGGACAAGAGTCCACCATGCTGCACCAGTGCTGGTTGGTACATTTTGCCGTATTGTAAAATTTATATTATGTATAAATTCATGTCGTTTTTATATTCAAAACACGCAGGGTTTCTCACAATGTTTTTCTTCAACGCAGAGCACATCACTGTTAACATTTGTGGTGTAAAGTTGCCGAGGATCGAACCTAGGTCATCGCGGTTTATGAATTTTAAAAGAGTGTATCACTCTTAGTTTTCTTACATACAACGGATTTTATCGCGACAAAGTTCGCAAGTGTTAGCGGCCACACTTCGTACTCTACAATTTAAGCGCAGACTTCGAGCGCATCGCAGGTTTTCATTTATATTTGGCCCCATGGATTGGTGTAACGATGAATATAAAAGTTATAGAACATCATGAAGTCCTGTATCTCGAGGATGGGTTACACTGAATGGACTCATAATTGTAGTCCTTGAGACTCCGGTCATAAAATGTTTGTAAGCGCTTCATTTATTTTACTTAGAATAATACGTCCTAACGCCTCACCCGCAGGCACCGGATAAAACTTGTGAGGATTCGAACTGGCAACCCTCTTCGTTGGTAGGGTCACTACCAACTAGGCTATAGGGCCGTTCGTAAAAGTTCGCTGTAAGATTATCGCGACAACGCCACTCGATGCTCGATAATAAGCTGAAAACAGGGAAATTGGTGAAATCAAAAAAATTGTTTTGTTTATGTAATATATTTCCTATAACACATCGTACAAACATACCATTGAAACAATAACTAGTTGTGTAGGACAGCAATAATAGTTCATGACAAATTATATCATGCCATCTCCGCAAAAGCTGGCATGTTACTGATTATTTTAACAATGATTGTCACACAAGGGAAATTTAAAATGATACTAATGGCTGTAATGGACTAAAATGATAAGACGTAACTATTACTAATAATGATTTTTAGTATTTACGCGAACACTGCACATTTGAAATTAAACTATTATTTACTATAAGATTGGCAATATCTTGAAGAGGGCTTCTATAAAAACGTTTTTCAAGCCGGTGAAAAATATAAGTCAATTATTACCATCTGTCAAGTGCAATATCCCTCTACAAGATGCAGGAGTGAACAAGCTTGAATTTGAATGTGGTCCTTTACATAGGGCAAACTAAAAGATCTGTAAGGACCCGCATAAAAGAACACAGCTGACGTGAAACATCGACGCTCTAGGAAGTCTGCAGTCTGTGATCATATCCTTGATCGCCCCAAACATTATATCAGATATGATAGACCACAAATCCTTGCGAAAGAACACTGATTCCTGTCAAGGATCATTCGCGAGGCTATTGAAACCAAAAAACATCCTAATTTCAATAGAGAAGATGGCTAGGTGCTATCACCGTCTTGGGATCTAGTATTAAACAAAATTAAATCTAAAGCGAAGCATACCACTGCACGACCTCAAGATACTGTGAGCACATAACAAAAAATAATGAATAAAAGCTGAAGGTAGCCCGAGTTAACTATTACTTCTGGATGTCTAACAGCTCAGTCTCCCCGTGACCACGACTGCTTCGGAAATATAAAAACATAATTAAACGCGATAAAATCCGTAAAAAATAGTTACATTTCAAATATTATTAATAATTTAATAACATATACAATAGTGTACTAAATGTTACTTTTTTTAAATTTTGTAACCAAAACGTAAATTTATGCTCCAGCTCTAGTATAACACCACCCTAATGTTCTCTCGTGGTATTAAGTAGGTATGACAAATGCACTGATACCAATTTATTTGACTCACACTGGCGTACTAATGAACGTTTTTCACATACCAAATAGTTATACAACTCCTTATGTTAACAGCACAATTGGCATTATGTGCAAAGTACTTAGTTTAAGGCAAACAAAATATAATCATGGCCATACAATGACACTATAGGTTGTGACACTTTAGTGAATCATTGAAATATAAGAATAAAGCTAAGTCATATCTAACAATGCAATATTATAAATCATTATTAAGAATCATATCTAAGCAAGTTTTGTGAAAATATTGTTTATAATGATTGTCTCTGGTTATTTAAAATAAGTAGTTTGCATTTTGCATTTGACAGACAAATTTATTTACAAATTGTCTTGAAGATTTTCATAAACTCATAAATAATATTGCGAATAAAGTAAATATTTATTCTAACAAAGCTTAAGGAAATTGCTTAATATTGCTAAGATTTAACTAATATTATTAAAACTGTTACAAAATTTTTCAACTAAATTAAATGTTACAATTATTAAAGTTGATAAATTTATAATCATGAGACAAATGCTACAGCTAATAGCTATTCAGTTTAAAAATAATAAATGCAACACAATAGGAAAATATTGACTTACTACTAGCAGTTACTGGAGCAAGTCAATTTTATGTAAATAGGTAAGAACATGAAATTATAGAAAACTGTTGATTTATAAAATAAGTGATAAAAATAGGTACTCAATACTGGCAAAGAGTATGCAAACTTAGTTTTCAGGTGTGTAAATTTTGATCCTTAAAGATATAGTCTATGATTTGAGTCTTCACTTACACACCATATGGTGGACTGTATGCTTATTTCTCAACCTTAATAACATGTATCTCTTCACATATTGTAACAATATAATTTATAATGCTGTTGCAACATGTCACGAAATAAATAATCAAATATTACTTAAATTGTTAGATGTTTTAAAGATAAATGTTTTGGACTTCAAGATATGCCATAAATCACAGTATTTTTAACTGAAACTATGATATATTACCCTAAATGTCAATATTTTGATTGATGAATAATAGGAAGTATCTTATCTTATAAGTATACTTGAAATATTATTGCACTTAAATAAAAACACCAGTTAGTTATTCAACTTTCTTAGAAAAAATAATTCATGGTATTAAAAAGCTTAGGGAATAAAATTTTAAAATGCATATTTTGGCCACAATGTAGTATTTAATTGGGTTTGACAGTAACAATAACAGGAGACAAATATTTTTTTTATAGGGATTATTATAAATTGATAACATGGTTACTATTCAATAATACAAATTACATAATTATATACATTTATATGAATATAAATTATATAAACATTGATGAAGTTATTTTTGTATTTTTTCTTTTTTATTACACCTTATTCATATGTTGATATAAATAGTAGATATTAGATAATATCTTTAATCTAAACAATAAAAATTAATAAGCATAGAAAGATATAAATATTATCAACTATAAACAGAATACTGGCATAATAATTATTTTAGGTAGATCTTTGTTTACCTGTGCTATTAGTGTTTGAATATTCTATAAGATTTCAGTTGTACTATATAAAATTATATGAAGTTGTTTTACCTTCATAGAATTATTTTTTAAACAAAGTCAAAACAAGTAATGTTACTCTACACACATAAAGGTCATTAGTTATTCATATTGATAACAATAGACAAGCTGTAGAAATTAAAAAAAAACATTTTTTCAAGCTAAGTGCCTTCACTTCTTGGCAGGCAGTCATCTTCCTGATATCACATAGCTCTGTATGGACCTTGCGACTTTAAATATTGGATGACCAATGATGGTCCTGAAGACACAACCTCGGGTGGAATAGCAGTCAATGGACAATTTTCAATGCTCATTATTTGTAAGCTAACACAAAGAGCTAACTCAAAAGGCAAATTACATAAATTAAGGTTATCATTCAAATATAAGGATTCCAAATTTTCCAGAGTACCAATTTCTTCCGGTAAATACTGCAAATTATTTTCACCAACACTAAGAAAGGTAAGGTTGATTAAATGTCCAATAGAGCGAGGCATTGAAGTTAACTGATTGGATTGCACAATTAATTTTTGCAAGTCATGTAAGAATCCTATTTCATTTGGCAGAACTTCCAATTTATTTTCTTCTAAGTCTAAAACCCTAAGCTTCCTTAAACTACCAATACTGGGTGGGATACGTCTTAACAAATTATTGGATAGAATTAATACTTCTAAATTTTGCAGACATTGGATATCATCAGGTAATTTAGTCAATTGATTAGTGCCTAAATTAAGCTCAACCATATTAATCCAAGTGCCAATGTCAAGTGGTAGAGATGTAAGCAAATTCTCTTTCATGTTAAGTTTAGTTAAGTTCTTTGCTCTGGAAAAAATACCATAAGGTATTTTATCAATTTGGTTATGTTCTAGATTTATTGAAAATGCATTAGTAAATTGAGCAGGGCCACCAGAGGGGTAACTCATGAACGAGTTCCTTGAAAGAGTAATACTAGTCAATTCATTAAGACTGGCAAGAAGTCCCTCAGGTAACTGAGAAATGGAATTGCCTTCTACATTAAATTCATCCATATGTCTGCAGTTACTTAAACTTGCTGGAATAGCAGACAACCTATTATATCTAAGACCTAAGCGAGTCAACGACTGCAAGTTTCCTATTGTCTCTGGGATATCCAATAAATCATTATGTTGCAAATCCAAAGTGGATAAATTTACACAATAACCAATTTCTCGAGGTAGATGTTCTAGGTGGTTATGGGAAACATCAAATGTCACTAAATTAATCAACTTACCAATTCCTGATGATAATTCCTTGATTTTATTTTCTCTTAGACTGAGCATTGTCAGGTTTGTAAGATTGGCAATACCATCACCAACTACTCGAATTCTATTAAATCTAAGAAACAATGTTGTTAATGATGTCAACCTGTACACAACATCAGGAATGTCATTCAATTTATTATGTCGTAAATCTAAAACTTTTAGACATTTTAAATTAGCAAGGGAGTCAGGTAAGCTTGTTAATGAATTTTCATTCAATGCTAAAGTCTGCAAGTTTGTTAAGCATCCAAACTCTGCAGGAAGTGCAACTAATTTATTTCCATATAAATAAAATTCTACCAAATGTGTCAAGTCTCTGACATTAGGCGGTAAGGAAGTGATAGAAGATTTACTAAGATCGAGCCGCTTCACACCTTCTTCACGGCATCGAATGAACTCCTTGATGACGTCTAAATCAGCTTGTATGGGTTTGTTCTTCTTAGCCGTCGGTTTAGGCTTATTAGATTCAGGATGCTTGACTGTTACTACTTTCGGACGGGCACCTTCGGTATTAGTTAAAGAAGCAGTTGATAATTTCTTTTCCCTCATGCTGTGATATTTTTCCCGTGGGCTTACGGTACCGATGGAGTCCAGAGCTTCTGAATTTTCTCTTGATGAATTATCGAGATTCATGCCGTCAATATTTTCAAGAATTTTAATGCTTTATCGCTCTATTGGAGTCTCTAAAGATAGTTATACCGTTTTATAATTCCTTTCGCATTATTTTCATTTTGTATTGCATTCAAACAATCAATACCACCACACACTACAGAAATTCTTCATGCACAAAGCAGTTTAAATTTGGTTGAATATTATGAAATGTAGAACTTTGTTTGCTTCACTGAAATTTACGAAAACGAATAGGCAGTATTAAAAATAATAAAAATGCAATGCATGCATTCTGCTTTGAAAAATTACAATTTTACAATTTTTAATCACAGATCACAGACAGGAACAGAAGCAAAGACATAGAGTAAAGTAATATAAATTGAGCGTCTTGCGACAGTTTAAACACGGCTGCTGTAACTGTGGAGGGGCACAGAGTACATAATAGCCACAGGCATGTAATATAGTAGCAGACTAAATCTATTCTTACGTACGTACCTATATTTTTCCAATTTTGTAAAATATATCTTATTAGATCACACTTATGTCTAATGGTGGTTAGTATAGATCACGACATATAGACACAATATAAAACGTGTGATATCATACCTCTCATTAGGCGCTCAAAATATTAGGTCGAGGAAAATATTTATTCATATTTTATTAGTAAATGGATGCTATAAAATCTCTGGCTGTACTGCTTGTATCTGATTGCGCGGGTTTTAATGCCATTAAATAGATGACATTTTAAAATCAGAAAAATAAAAAGTAAAAACGGTTTACCCCTATTTTTATATTGTTTTCTGACCACCAAAATGAGTGAATGTAACAAAAAAATTATATACGTTTTGAATTTTTATAACAAAACACTTTTTTGTTGAAAATGCCGCACAAGTCGCAAAAAAAAATTCTGTCGTTTATGGACTTAACACAGTGTCAGTAAGAGAAGCAAAAATTGTTTCATGCGTTTTCAGTCCGGGATTTTGATATTAAAAATTATGCTCGCTCTGGTCGGCCTGCTACGGATATTAGTAGTTACGAGATAGCTGAAGTGCTAGGGGTTGACCACGTCACAGTTTTGTGGCATTTGAAAACGTCTGGATATACAAAAACGCTCGATATTTGGGTGCCACACCCAAAGGGGTTTGGGTCTCACTTAAAGAAACCTAATGAATCGTGTACTTATTTGCGATTCTCTATTGAAACGTAATGAAACCGAATCGGTTTTGAAAAAATTAAAAACTCGTGATTTAAAGGGGTTTACCTACGTCAAGAATGAAAAGGCAGTCAATCTCCTCAGACTATAGTGAAACCCGGATTAACTTGCAATAAGGTGATGCTGCGTGCATGGTGGGATTGGTAGGCCATTGTTAATTATAGGCTTTTACCGCTGACTTTGCGCCCTTAGATTTTTATCTGTTTTAGTCTCTTCAGTATTCTTTAGGTAGTGTTAGGTTAACATCACGAGAGAACTGACAAAACTACTTGTCGCAGTTTTTTGATCAGAAGTTCCAAAATTTCTACAGCAATGGGATTATGTCACTACCTACAAAATGGCAACAAGTTATCAAATAAAATGGCACATACATATTATAATCAAATGTAAATTAACTATGATAAAAATATTTTGATTTTGTATATAAAGTACGAAAAAACTTTTTCCCCGACCCATTATATCGAAGCGAATATTCGCGCATCGATGAGCTATACCTATACGCGAAAACTGTCTAGCGCGGTAGCTATCTGACACGTTATGTAACACGCTTGCTCCCGCATAGCGCGCTATTTCGGAGGGCTCACGTTATAACGTAATGTGTAAAACAGCGCGTTGAAAAAACATATTTTATAGTCTCTAACGCGCATTTGCAATATAGGTGATTTGAACAATACTTATGACACATTGTGTAACGCTACTTTTTTCTTCATTTACTACTACAATGACAATTTATGAACCGTGTCTTGTTGTTTTCAAGTCGCCCATTGTAAGCTTAATGAAGTAACGTAGAATTGCGAAAGTCCTAAACAAATTGGTTAAATACTATATTTAGCTCAGATGATGATGAATTAGTTTATGCTTTTATCGGTAACGACGGTTTTATATATATGTTAATATTTAGTTTTATATAAGGTTTATTAGTTTGTGTTTAGGACACGATTTTTTAAATGTCATGTGTAATCTGCTTCTACTAAATGAAATCACTGTAACCATAAGTAGTCCCTAGCCGTGAAAGTTACTTTACTTACATGCACCCAATATTCTTCATCTTTATGTTACTTGTTTTAACTAAAGTTTTATACTATTGATTATGTTACAAAGATTTTAGGAATCTTCTAAACTACTTCATTGTAGCAAAATATAGCGTGTGTAAATATTATTGTGTGTAACTTCTATTAATTTTTCAAAACATTCATACACACATGGCACATGGGGTTCTGTAAACGCTGACAACAATCATGTGCTCAAGTTTAACACAAGTCGATTCTATAGTTCTCTCAATAGAGAGGTTCACAATATATTTACGTTCTCTATATGACAATGACAATCTTCATTTATCATATAATATATAAAAAGATTTATTGTAATATCAAGGAATACATAGATTATTAAAATAATATCAATAAGACTTACTAAAAGAGGATATCCGCGGAGTTTCGTTGCCCTCTTATTTTTCTGTAAGGGGAACGTCATTACGAAACGTTGATAGATTTAAAAAAAGCCAATTGACAAGTGCAATTTATGTTTCTTACGTCGATGAATAAATGATTTGATTTGATTACATTTAATTACTATTCTTATTAAATGATTCAAATATGTAGTGAGAGACCAATTTGCAGTCCAACAGATTTAGATCTGGACTGGACGAGGGCCAGTCTTCAGCTCTTATAATGTCTAGAATATTGTTCTCGAGCTAGCTTTGAGTTGTTATTGTCTTGTAACCAGGAGCAGAGTCTTTCTGGAAAGTCAACGGTACATGTTTGCTAAGTGTGTCACTGAGAGGCATAATCCAAGACAGTCTTTGGATAAAATAATGCCTAAGTCTTTGCTCCTTTTTCATAAAAATTAAGCTTCGTGACTCCTTGGTAGATACCCCCCTAACAATCAGTATTAATGTATGACGTTTTCTTTATACGTGGGGAAATATTTTACGTATATTCGACGAGGGAGCAAGGACAGGGATTGTACCGACTAAACACCACGGATGATGCCCACACTGAACTTTTCTAACAAGTTGCGAGGCTTCTTAAGGGCTGTGAGCAAACACTTTCCCATTTTAACTTTATTACATGGAGCGCTGAGCTATCCAATTATGAGGAATGTTTAGTAATATAATTGTTTAGGTTAGGACCGTACTTTTGGGCATCTCTTTTGTTTCGTTTAGCAGATAGTAACCACAGCCATTAATGGAATGAGCATGTTGTGTTCATTAATGTGGTATTTTATAAATTAAAATACTGTCATACATAATTAAAATAAAAGTTAATAGTAGATGACAAATTTAATTAGTTTATTAAATTATAATTTTTTTTTATTTAGCCAACCCTTAAAATCTAGATGGTTCATATTATTAATACTTAGAATACAACAGAAATTATATTTAAAGGAGTATTTATTCGATAAATAAATAATTTAATACTTATAAAACATAGAGATGATTTTTTTTAACACAGAAACATTGTGTTACAGCTTTTCGCCGTATTCGAGTGTCCACATATAATTAGCATGAGGATCACCACTTTGTTCAGCTTGTTTGTGAACGTTTGCAGTCTTTTTAAGAATGTCTTTAATTTTACTACGAAGATTTATATCGCTTGATCGTTGGTAAGTGCTTTGTATTTCTTCGGGCCTCTTTTTATAAGAAGCCTTGCCAAACCTTTCCCGTACAAACTTTTCATAGAGATCTTCATTATCATCGTCGTTCGTCTTTATTTTACCATTCTTGCTTTCATAATCATATACATTATCAGGTTTATAGTGTTCATTAAAATTATCACCTTTTACCTTTTTTTCTTTATCCTCATGTGAATTTTCGTCTTCATATTCATAGAAATAATTTTGTTTTTTGGCATCTTTCGCATATACAGGTTCTTCAAAGGCGTAAGCCAATATATCTTGAGGTAAATTAATTTCAGGCAGTTTTATAGTCAAATCATGGAACTTTATATTTAATTTATCATCGTATTTCTGATCTACAGGAGATAATGTATCTAATGTACCATCAACATCTTTATCCTCATTTGAAAGTTCAGAACTTTGAGAAGTTTTAGGGTTATTTGTATCATCATCGTGTTCTTTCTTTGCGTGATTGTAATCCAATGGTATTCTTTCAAACTGTTGCTTAACGTCAATTCTTTCCAAATCATCACCTTGTGTGGCTATTTTATCTTTACTTCTATTTACACCGTTATGACCAACAGAATCTAATATTTTTTTTTTATTACTTTTTGAATTTGAATTGATAAGTTCTTCAGAAATTTCCTCACTTGATACGTTACTCTCATTATTAAGTTCTACTACAGGTTTGACTTCTTCGTCATTTATATGCGTTTGTTTCTTATTTTGGGTATGTGTTGTCTCTTCCGTGGAATCTAAAGCCGAGAAAGTTTCATTACTTTCAGTACTTTCTATGCTAATTTCTTTACTTTCGCTTCGATCTGTTTTAAATTTCGTCTGAGGATTTTCTAAGATTTCTTCTGTATAGCGTTCTCGTGTATCTTCTTCACTGTTAACATATTTTTTGTCATCTTCAAAATTATTAATCTTTTCAAGTTGAGTTTCATCATTTGGTTTTCTATTATTAATTGAATCAATTTGGAGGACTTTATTTAGATTAGTTAATTTTTCTGTGTCATCATATTCTTCAAGCGCACTGCTTTTTTCTAAAGAAGTATCGATGTCTTCATCTTCCTCAATGGAATTTTTATTACGTTGATTTGGCCTTATAGTTGTTGTATATTCTTCACTATCTCTATGTTCTTCGCTTTGTTCAGACGAATTTGAAAAATTTATTATTTCTGCACCTTCTTCACTATTTTCGCTATTTGTTTTATCTCGACTTTCTTGATTCTCCTGTGAATCCCTAGTGTTTTCTCTACCTTGAAGTTGGTATTTATTTTCTTTACTTTCATTGTTTTCCGAGTAATCTTCGTTAATATTTACAACATGTATAGGTTCATTCTCATAATTTATTTCTTTTGATCTTATAATTTTTTTATTAGGTAAAAATGTCTGGATATCGTTTGATTTATTATACTTAACATTTTCAGGACTTACTACGTCACTGTGTAAAGTTTCAATATTAAAATCTGCTAAGTTAGAACGGTGAACTATATTTTCAGCTTGTATTATCGGTAAAAGTAATTCTTTATCCTCCGTTTGATGAGAAGTTACATAATCAACAATATTGGGAGCTTTATTATTAATATGATTATTCGTTAAATTTAGCGATCGTTTTCTCCTTTTTATTTTATTTCGAAAATGATTACCAGATTTTTGGATTTTGTTTACTTTGTCATTTTTCTTGAAAATGTATTTTAATAAAGTATCATCATTCCTTCGATTTATTGCTTCAGTTTTTTTAATACATGGTTCCCCGGATATGACGATATCTTTTTGGCATATTTTCGTTACAGTTTCCGTATTATTCTCTGAAAAATTCTGTGTAATTTTGTTTTTGTTTTCCGCAGATGTTATATTGCTTATAGTTAGATCTGACATCACAATATTTTCGTCGTTGCAATTATTTTCGGTGGTACTGTTAGTATCAATATGTGTTAATAGTGTATTATTTCGTGTATCAATTTTGTTTGCTGAAACGAATGCATCTGTTACCTGTGAAAACATATAATAAAGTATTTTTAAATTACATCATATGATTTCTTTATTATAAATAAGTGCATTTATGCACTTACTTGGAAGATGTAAAATAAAACAAAACTTCTATTCTACGGTTTATTTATGATATTTAAATTATTTACAAAAATGAAACATTTACTGTGAGGGTTAATAATTAATATTACAATACGAAAGGTTGACTATAAAATAAATAAAGACCAACAAATACAATAACATGCTTAAACTAAAGTTATATTACATACGGTTAAAAACTCAACTGAATACTTCCAAAACATTTCTAACATGGATATTAATATAATAATCTCCCATACACAAACTATTATAGCATTAAAGAGTAATATTATGTTACGAGTATCTTAAATTTACCTTAATAATAAGCAGGCAAGAATATCAATCATACTTCAAACTAATACATAATACTTCTAAAGCGTATGTGCAAAAGTGATCGAATGTTAGCTGTGATCAAACTTGGAAGATGGTCTGCTCTTACTTGATTTACAATTATTTGTAAAAATTTGTGCTCACCAGGGCACTAAGAATATCAAAGCATCTTTAATACGATTTGTTGATCATCAACTTACATGAACGCTTACAAATCATACCCATTTTACAAATATAAACAAACTTAACACTACTTTTGTTGATCTAGTGACTAAAATTCATTTCACAATTGATCTATATTTGTGTAAAATACCACTAAGTTATTGCTCTTCTATGTAAATATGGCAATCAAAACGATCAAATAAAAGTGGCCTCCTAAAGCCATTTTCTACACACATTTTGTTCAAGATTTTTACTTTAATCTATATCATAAATAAAACTTCTTTATCAAACGAAAACACAATTCTTTTAAATGTACACCTACAAGTTACCTTCGTATTTTATTGATGTCTACCTATACCTACATATATGAGTGTTTCGTTTACATTATTGTGTTGTCATGAACAAAAGAACCAAAAGTGTATACTATAAATTACCACAGATATCGAAACTGTTAAAAAATAATTTTATGTTATTAGGGAATTCTTAAGTTATTCAATAGGGTATTTTCTATTACACACAATAAAAAGTGTACATTACTCATACTCATATACAGTACAGTACTCAAAATAATAAGGTTACACAGCACAGGCCTCGTCTCAATTTTAAGGGGGTTTTGGAGTTCGTTAAGCTGTTTATTATTCGTTTCCCAATTAGATTTTTCCGCGCAATGTTAGCTAACGCAACTGAGCATGTGGTAAATTAGCATTTAAAATTGTCTATATCGAGGTTACGGTTTTGGGTTTGGAACGTTCTTTGTATACTATTAGAAATACGACAAACGCCCGGTCGCTGAGCCAGAAATGCTCTAATCCAAGGACAAAGCGTTATAATATTTGAAATATGAATTTTAGTAGTACCTTTCACAAAAAATATATTCTACTTTGTTACTTTTGTACAGTTTATAACTTAAACACGAACATACCACTAATTATAGGCGATAAATATGTAATTACTGGAAATTTTAAAATCGAGGTCTGTGAAGGTCTAAATAAGATTAAATAGAGAATAACTACCAAATTACTTGCAAAAATGTTATTAAAGTGTACTAAAAAAAACGGTAATCTACATCTATAACTATTGACTACAAAGTTTTTAATAAATACTTGGTGCTGGTGCAACTACTTCTTCCCTAAAAATGGGTTATGTGTGAAACTACTCACAAATTGCTTCGCGGCACCGTGGAACGGATGGGGATCCGCCCATTTACTAAAGTCCATTTGCGGTATAATACCACTCCTACAAGGAACACGCGGATTTCTGTAAAAAAAAAATTATCTATCATCAAATTGTTGTAATGTATTGCATACATTGAATGTATAACATAAATAATACTAAAACTAAGTGTAACACCTTCTAGTACCCTAAGTTTAAAATATAACCATCTTATTTAATTAGTCCTGAAACAAAAGAATAAATATATAAAAAAAACTTACAATTCATGATCTGGCAAGACCATAGGATAAAGTTGAACGGTATCGATGATATCTGTGTTGTCACAAATGATACGTCCAAGACGGGATTTTCTTATTTCAGATAGTTGTTCGGGAGTAAACGATGAAGGTTGGTTAGGTAGCTCAAACCTAGAAAATATGTCACATATTAAATAAAATACGCCAAAAATTAAAGAAACATGTGTCATAGAAATATATTTCTATAATGAACACTATTGAATGTAAATAAATCCGATGAAATTCTAAATTATCTTACCAGAATCTATCACCACGTCTCGAGTAAGAAAACTGAGTGGCGATGATGCAAGCAAACGTTGGTCCCAACATTGAACCTGGGAGAGGGCGTTCCGATACACCACCAGACCATAGATCTACGTCAATTGGATGTTCAAATATTGTTTCATATTTTCGTACAGTTTCATTAGGCATTGAACCGAATAATTCCTCAAACGAATCAGCACCAGACAATCCACAGAATTTCCTGAACTCCATATAACCAGGCAGACCGAATTCACGTCCTCTTTGCATATTTAAGGATACTAAGTCCATTCCGAATCGGGCACCAACTTTCTTGAAGAGATGGTTAGTAACTTCTTGTGTGATGGAATCATCCATGGCTTGGGCTACTTGATTCATTAAACCCATTACGTATTCGTCTAAAACTCCAGCTCTGTACAAGTCGTACGGTCTACGAATAAGATCAGACAATCTTTTTGAAGCTGCAAATAAAAAATGCATTTTGTTAACAAAATTAATAGAAACATTAATATGAAGCCGTTATTACTCAAAAAGGAATGAACTCAATAAAACTAAAAATTCATAGTAATATGAGGTTTATCAAAATGGGTGAAAGGTCTAGCGGCTCTTTCCGTTCTTAATTTTGTTTTTCAAATTCAAATTTATTATTCATTATTTTAACTTACCGATAAACTTGTGGGCCTTAGACCACCTTTCCACAGCAGTTGGTAACAAAGAATGTCCAAAACGGTATGCAGCAGCAGCAAACGAGGCAAGCACATCAGGGTTCACTTCCTGATCGTAACCATCCCAATAACCCTGTCAACAATATTATTTTATTGATATTACTTCACTGCATACAGAAAACAGAACCGAAGTTTAAAGTTTTAATTACTTAACCGTTTACGACAGAAACCAATTGTTCTGTTTTTATATTACCTGTTTTTCTAGCACCAAACCGAATTTTTCCATAACGTCTTTTCCTAATAAGATGGGCAGGAACTCGTTGTATGTAATGTGTTGTATTTCGGCGATATTGATTCTCCTAGCTTCTTGGAAGAGTGTTTCGTCATCCCAGTGCGGATTCACAGCTCCTAAGCCTTCTGCAACTCTGTTATGTTCGCGGGCCATCAATGTATGCATTACAGTGAGCACCAATTGTTCATTCACTCGTATCTCACCTGAAATATTTGTACAACTATAAATGAAATTGAGAAAGTCCTATTTCTATGTTTTATTAAGAAACGGTTAAGGATAATTTCCTGATATAATTTGAAAATAAAGAAATGGGTTTTGGTTTCTACACGCAGCCAATAGAATTTGTGCAAATCAGACATCCCAATCATCTTAAGCGAGGACGCTTGTCATTCAGAGGGGAAGGCGGATATTACGGATTTCCATTTGGTACATTCCTTAATCACCTATCTTACCTCTTTCCAACAATTACGCATCTACGCATTTTCGTCATTACGTCACTCTCTCTTCATTAATTATTTGTACGTGTCCTAACCCCACAGGGAGGATAATTTAAGTATTTTTAAGTTTTGCTCAAGCTATCTTGTGCACTCGGTGGCTTTCGGTAGTAACCGGAAGAAATAATTGAAATCGGGATCATCTCTGTGATTTTGTGAAAGATTTACGAAAAGTTAACTAAAAAGTAAAGTGGTTGCATGCACCCACTGCAGGGCTTTCTCTCAAATAATTTTTGAGCGTGCTGCTCTTGTGCGGGTTATCGGACTTGTGTCTAGTGGTACCGGCATGCATACTAAAGCTTTAATTTTTTTTTATTTAATTATAAAATGGATCGTACCTGCTTCAAAACAGTACATGTTCTTGTTTGGTCGGGTGCAACCCTCGTCAGGAATGTCAAGCTTTAGCGGGAGCAGGTCTTTGAGACCGTACTCTTTAAAGACAGGGTTCATTCGTAATAGTCCGCCATATCCGGTACGCAACTTTCTGTAATAATTTTTTTTAAGATAGTTAATATAATCAGGCGTTACTTTACGGAAATCTATTTTTAAAATAAGTGATTAAGTTCAAGCAGTGCTCAAGGTGCACTATTACCAATATACAATTTTTGCATCTGGAATTGTGCGAAGTAGCTACATTTACTATGTCTATTTGGATATTAAAAATGCAGTTACGTTTTATTATTCCGTATTTTCTTGGGATATTCACCACTTACTTAAGAATGCGGTGAAATTAAATTTACTCTGGCTCTCTCTCTTACTATTATACCACAAGATTTCATATATTTATATATTAGTCCGTATTACTGGCTGGCTATACAGGTACGTGTAGTATATTATAGTAGGTATATTGAGTACATACCTAGAGAACTTGTCGGTGACTCCGTATACGGTGTTTCCGTCAATAGCGCCTGTTAACGTGTTGAACGGATTTCTCGAACCTACAGAAATATAAATGACACACATTAAGTTGTACTTGATTCCGGTATGGGATGGCGGGCTTAATATACCCCCCAATTATGTATTAAATTATGTGGCATATATTTTTAAACATAACATTATTAGAATCCCGGTTTACTACTATAATGTATCTTAGCTAATATAACTAACCCAATGTGATAGCGAACCTATATTATATTATGTAAAAATAATGTATATGTTCAATGGCCGACTTCACCTGCACACGGTGCATTCTGCTGACTTGGCTCTGGCCAACAGACCGATCAATAAATAACTATCCGAATATGCTGAACCCAAATAACACAGACTAGTGGTGGGAGTAGTAGCGGGGTTCCGGCACTGCACTCACCAACCCGCTTGCTCAGCGCGGTTAGTATGAGCAAATAGTCTATGATCGGCATACCAGTTTAAGTTAGCGCTTGTTCATAGTAAGCCATAGGCCGGCAGTTCAGCAGTGGACTGCAAATTAAGAAGAATGAAGAAGTAAAAATGTAAAGTAAAATACAAAACCTTGTCAATGATATTGTTAACAAAATTGATAATTATACAAAAATTTTTTTTTAATTTTTATTTGTCATTCTGCGACTACTGTATTAGCACTCGATGTGCTATGTATATTTGCATAATGTACCTAATTCCTACAGCGATATACCATTATTTCTACACCATTGATAACTAGCAATACGTGATGGTGAGATTGGTATTCAAAAAAGAAATAAAAACCGGCCAAGTGCGAGCCCGACACAATATTTACTAAATTTTGTTTCCTGTTATTCAGTTCGGGACCTTTAATGCGTGCCCGATTCACACTTGGCCGGTTTTTATTATTTGTAGTTTTTCTTTTAGAGTTTGCACAAAACTATTGACATTTTCAGGCTTTGCTTTTTTCTGTAATATACAGTTACAAAAATAATAAATAAAGCCAAGCATCTTAACGATTTAATAGTGTATTAGGCTTACTTATTTAAACTGGAATAGTTAGTGTGACTCAATTAAAATATCCTATTTAGCTTAGATGGCAGATTGGTAGCTGTGAGCGGTGCAATTACATTTAAACGTTTTAATGTCACTCTATTAGCAGTGCATGCTATGCAATTATTTGACAGCCTCCGGCATTTTAAACATAATATGAAAATAATACTAATTGGTTAATAAATAAATGTCAGGTATAACTATAATCAACGCACAATATTTATAAAAGTAAATAAAAAACTGTGCATGTATGTATTTGCTTCGTTGCCAGTAAACGTGGTGTTAAAATTGGTTAAAACACTTCGCAGTCTTTTGCAATGGTTCATGTTAAGCTAATGATCTTCTTAGCAAATGGTTTCTTAACGTTATTTACACAAGTGTTATTTATTGCCATTTGCATAAGCGTTGGAAAATTAATAGTTACCTACTAATTATAGGGTATTTGAAAGTTTACGTTTCTTGTAATGAACAACAATTCGCAATATACTACTTGTATGTTCTAACCGTAGTTAGCACGCCTGGCACGCCTGGTTAGCAGATTATGGATTTCCAATTGGGATGAGTAAGTGTAGGCAAATGGGCTTCCGCAAACAACTTATCGCCTCTCCAGGAAATAAATCGTGTCGAATGGCGCAGTCGCCGTTTGTTTCCAATCCAGCTGCCCTATTTAAATGCTACAACCTGAAGCGTGGAACATGTAGGAATGCACGGGAAGTTCGTGATCATAGTTGCGAAAGCAAATTCTTATAACGAAAGCTGGACCAAAATGTAAAGCATTGTAAAATTTAAATAGACTCATAATTATATAATACCATTTAATCGCTTAATGATTTGGAAATAACCGAGACGTACCAGAATGCGTGATCATAAAGAGAGAGGTACAAAGTCAAGTTGTTTACGAGTGTCTGATTCAAGTGCCCTCGCAAGTCGCAACAATATTCTGCACTACATTGCGCAACCTGGGAGCACCGGCTCCTACACGTAACGGACTCACGGATTAACTTTCCCCTCTCACTGCGGCAGACGATGCTTAAACCGAGACCGGTCACACGCTTAAATGTCTCGTCTTGGTCGATTGAATAATACGCTACCATCATCAAAGACGATAGTTTTGTCCTCTTACTAAACACGGAAATCATACCGGAAGGTGTTAGACTCACGTAAGCGTTTCAATTGGTTTAAGGAGGATTTATAATTATCAAATTTATATCTAGAGTAAATAGATAGCTTTATGTGTCGTTCGTATCTTAAATTACGCAAATAGACCACAAGCGCCGATTGCGGTTAAGACAAGACATCGAACTCAATATTAAGCTAATTTGACGAGGTGCCTGTCAAAGTTATTGTGAGAACGATCGGATAATCACCTACACAGAACAATTGAATTGTACCTTACCATTTATATGCTATGACCTTGCACGACATGATTTAGCAATGGATTTCATGTTGAAATTGTAACATACAAAACGCTAGACAGCTCTGATGATATATTTGACAACTTAATGGTAAAGTTGCTAGTTTGTAGTTGGTAGCTCTGGTTAGAAGAAACGTGTTCCCAATATGTATATAATCCAGTATCGTTGGAGCGTTTACAGATATAAATCACACATGGACAAACGCCCAGGCCTGGGTCAACATTGTGTATATATAGGGAGAGTAAATCTTTTCCGTGCGGGAGTGAATCAGACTTCTAGTATTGAAGGGAAATGCTTAATAACTATATGTAATGAGTATCTGTTACCCGTCTACACCAGTTTTTTAATAATAAAAACTCAAGACTTTGTTCCGTAATGCAAACATTTTATTTACTTTTAGGAAACGTCGTTTCATAAATAAACAACTTGGTTATGATTCTTAGATGTGTATCGTAATTCATTATAATTATATTTTCATCATTACAACGCTATAAATATTTTTTTAATTAATTTGAAGCTTTATGTGCTTTTAGCACTCAATAATTAAAATAAGGCGATATGTTAAACCATCAATTCATTTAACATAACTGTAATTTTAGAAGAATTATATCAAATGACAAATATAACATACCCAGACGACAGCCAGGTCTTGGTGAAGGGAAACCACGCACAAAGTCCATACATTTGACGCTGAAGAGTCGATAGAAGTAGTCATCCTCTGGTATTCTGATCTCGTTGCAATAAGGATGCTTTAGGTGCTGCGGTCTTTTACAACATTCTTCGGGGTCGTTCCGATGTACCGGATCTTGAGAAGGGAAGTCAGTGTTAATTATTTTTAAACATCGATTTAAATAGGTAATATAATAATACACCGAAGCGAGAATTACAAAATTTTTTTTATACATCAAAAAAAAAATAACGTAACAAAACAAAAATTGAAGGCTTTGCTTATTAGTAATTTTTCCCAGGCAAACAGGCATATGAGGGAGGGTAAGGGTGCACTAAAAACAATTAGAAAGAATAATGAACATATAATAAAATAAATAAAAATGTCATCGGTATTCATTGGGTGGGAATAAAAATTCCACATGCAATTTTTGTAGATGAAAATCTATGGAGCTTTTATGAATACTGAAAAGTAAGGCATCAAGCCAACATATTTTAAGTGTATAGTAAGTACTATAGAATGTGTTTAAAAATGTATATTTACTATTCGTTTTTTATGTGAATAATAAGTAAATGGTATTCTATGCTATTAAGATTCAACCATACTCGCCTATTAACAGGGTGAAAAGAAGAAGTTGTCAACTTACCAAGAGGAGTTCCAGTAAGAGTATAATCGTGGTCCATAAACTGTCCCCAAGCAATGACCATGACCGTCCCGGCGTGATCGTGAAAACCTTCGTCTGGGTGCATAGTTCGTGACACAACCCGAGACAGAGGGAGATCACGGCCAGTGTGCGAGATACGTGGGGCATTGATACCATCCGAGAATAATGGACCAATCAATCTATAAAAACAGTTCATCTTTATTAATATTTTTAAAAGCAATGACGCATTCCGCGGTTGTCTGTGTATTCGCTTATAACTTCTGAATTTCTTAGTGGATTTGAATGCAGTTTTCACCATCATTAAGAAGATTTCATGAGCAATTTTTATCTCGCATAACATATTCACATTAAATGTATATGTTACAGACCAGACCACTCGATGCCAGCGTGGTTAGGTAGTTTATTATAAAATATAGATTAAAGCCTACAAGAACTTTGTATCCCATTTTTTCCATTGCAATTGAAAGAGTTGAATAAGAGATGAAAGCCATAGGATGAGTCACATGATCCATTTGTGCTAACTTTATCACTGCAGATACTAACCCGTTTTGCAAACGTTGTTACTAGTGTAAATATCCTCTCTCCCATGTGTCAATCAACAGGAAAGGTAATTAGTTCAGCAGTGAACTATGTAATCAAAAAATAAAGTTGCAATCAGCGTCACGATTCTGAATCCCTTTCATCCATCGGCTTCCCGTAACACTGCAGGTATACGACGGTGCGTCGTTCTATACTGCGTCTGTCTGTACGAAGTTGTAATTTGAAAACCTTTATTCGCTAATGGTTACCTGTTATTTGTGCTATGCTCGTAGGACAAATAACAGCTTGCTGTGTTGATATTATGCACTCCGTCTGCATATAAGTGTATCGTGTTCATGTTGAAATAAAATTAAAGTAGATGGACTGAAGTTCGTAACTAAACTATCCATTAAACATTTCCTAAGAATAAGTATGTGGTTTCTCATACTCACTAAGTTATCGAATGTAGATTAACAATCTTCAAAACTTATAGACAATACCTCTGAAACGGAGCCATTGTAGCTCCCCATGTAGGATGCTGGAGGTTGTTGCAGAGTCCGTCGAGTCGCCGGTATTTGCCTGCGCGGCACTCCACGTGGGAGAACACGGGCGGGCATACCTCGCGGATCAGAGTGCGGGATGTGTCAATAAGAGGGAGACCCTTCTCTATTTCTTCATAAGTCAAACCATATCTAATAAATAGAACCGCAAAAATAAACATGAAAGGTTATTTAGTTTAATGTTAATATTGCATTAAAATAGCATGGATGGAATAGTAAAAAATGTTATGTTATTTATTCTCCAGAACTGTAAATATATGTATTTTTTAACACAATAATGAGTTAAAAAAAGCTAACTTTAAATAGTTGTTACATACGTATAATAAGAAAAACCTTTTATTAATATTGAAGTTTCATTTTATGTACATTCATTGCAATAAAATAAATAATATTCGGATTAGTTCAAAGGATGAAGCTATTATTATATCTTATATAGATCAATTCTTAATTATTATATCTTATACAATCCATTACGTTGTGTTAACATTAAACAGCGCAATTCGTTAACAGAATTTAAATATTTTGTAGCACTAGTAGAGTATAAGACAAACCCGCATACATTCCACCCGATGGTAAGTGTACAGACGCGTATGCGTTACCCCTTACGGCTAAGAGGAAAAGGCTCTCAATACACTTCAAACCGTATCATAACAGTGGTGACATTGCTGATTAGCAACAGAAAATGGTAAGAGGACGCTAGGTGCGCAGATAGGTCCTAGGCAAAAAAGGAATACCAACACCTAGTAAGGTTATATATGTTAAATCGAATAATAAGAAAATTAGTTTAAAGTTAGTTCTTCTAACTAAGAGTATAATGACGTAGGTAATTTAAATCACTACAGGACCGTTTCTCAAAATCTTCACTTTCTTTAACTGTTTGAAACTATACTTTTATAGGCCATTTACAGGCTCTGGCGACAAAATGATGGCGAAATACCATTCGAATTTACCGAATGAGCGTGGTGAGAGCGGGCAAAACTTCCAAAGCACTGTATGCCACTTTCGGTGGCACTTTCAGCACGTGGTAGAGCCAAGCGGAGGCTTTCGCTGCTGTTAAAATTTTAAAAAATACATTGTAAAAAATAGCTTTACTATAAAACGAGATTTGAACCGAATGTGAGGAATAGATCTTCGTGCGTATGCTTCCATTCAATTATGCAGTTGGTTACGGTACATTTATCTTTAAGGTAGTAACATTTTAATAATTTTTTTGGCTATTGAGGCCAGTGACAAATTTGGAATGTAGTTCAAGGTTTCTACGTCGTCACATTTAAGATATGGATATAGGTTGTTTTAGATTACTAAATAGTGTAAAGCAATTGAAATAATTGTATATTAATTATTCAGTTACATTTATATGAGTTATAAATAACGTAATGTAGGTTATGTTAATAATAAAACGTTTCCAAAACAGTACCTACTGGTTTTGCGTAATTTTGAAGGGATTTATTAAGTGGTCAAATTTTTTTATTATGACCGTTGAGCGGTTTACGTAAGTTCAATATTTAAATAAATTTTGTTAACAGAATCAGGGCTGAACATAATTAAAAGAGTTGAAAGAGACGAGATGATATTTTATATATATTCAATAATAATTATATTTAGTGTGTAGCTTTGCAAGCTTTCCTTAGTTTACTGACTGATTACTCATTGGCAATTTATTTCTTACATAAATGAATACCATCATTCGGTCGCCAGAGCTTCGTTTGATAGCTAGCATGGTGCATACCAATAAATACCAATATGCAACCATGGTGCATACCAATAATACCAATAGCACCTGCACGTGCGCACTGCACAAACCTTTTAACAAATTGTATTTTATGATAATTATAGTAGATAAAATTTATGTTGAATTAGGTACATTAAAACTGCCGCTAATAAACTATGTGCACATGTTAACATACATGTAATTATACAGCGCGTACTTGCTAACACACACGTAATTATACAGCACGTTGTAACATTAACCGCATAAATAATAATCTGTTCATTTTGGGCATAATGTTTCACATGCCACGAATAAGCAAATTAAAACAAACAAAGGTCATGAGCCCTTACGTATGTGGATACGAGTTGAACTTTGCCTTTTTTGTTGCTCTGTAGTTACAAAACGGTCTCATTTAATTTTAATGATCATAAATCATGTTTGTAATAAAAATCTTTTGATTATTGATCTACGCAAAAAAATGTGTTGTAAAGGACATTAAGGTTTAATTTATGGTCAAATTTATTATATATATTTATAAAATTGTGCACGGTTCTGTGTCACCTTAACTCAATCTATATTTTATAACCTTATGCTCCGTGAGAGAACCGAAAGTGAACGAGAGCGAAGCGAACCTAACTTCCCCAGTATTTAGTAGCATTTAGTATTTGGTATTTTTGGCAGGGTAGGCCGTACTACTCCAGTGTGTGTTGCGGATATCCTACTAACGTTTTTTTTTATTTCGACTCTTTATTACCAATGGCTAATATTAAAAAGAAATATCACAAAATGGTCAATCATATTTCAAAATCATTTACCTAAGTAGCTCTAGTACTATGTAATTTAAAATATCATTATCAAATTCATATAATTTTTTTTTAAATCTTGTAGAAATAAGCTACTAATAAATTTTTGTACGTGGTAGAGACAAGCATTGACTTTTGCTACTGCTCGAATGGGCTGGTTAGACCGAGGCATCTTGTACTTCTGCGTTTCGTTCGGTGAGTGAGGTAACTGGAGGCTTAAGAACAGTATACAGGTTTCAAGGTAACCGATTCATAAACGTAGGAGGTATGCCTGAAAATGTTTGACCATAACTTTAGATGCTCATTGATTTAGTGTAGGCAACTGAGTGTAAAGCTGTCAATTTTTATTGTATATTTTAATGTTTCATTTTTATTAAAACAATACGCACAATTTCACATACTCTAAATACTGTCTTTAAGTGCTGTTAAAGAACAAAGACAATGCAGCAATCATAATCCGGTCAATTGAGTAGCTGCACGACAAGTGAGACACATCAATGCTCTCGACTCACATCAAATATGTTGATAACTAGATACGTCTATGATGTGAATGTAAAGATTTTGTACGTACATTGGCCTTCCAAGACGATACGCTATGATAGGCATGATGGTATATATTATGTACATTGGTAACTAAATTAGCTTATCTGTGTTGTTTAAGTTAACAAATTTTATCTTACCTTGAATAGGTGTTTAAAATTAATTTAGACAATAAACATGTCAACGAAAGTATACTAATTTTATACGTTAGATTTTAATGACTATAGATAATTGCTGTTTCTGGTCTTGCACCTATAAAACTGGTAAAATACGATTCTTAAAATATCAGTTAAAGAGAAAAATACCATCCATCACTAACTATCTATTTCTGCGATACGAGTATATGGACAGGGTGAGGGGGAAAGGGTGCTTTTAAATGTATAATTATGTTATTTTCTAAATATCTTAATTGTACTTTATATGGATTTGTGCAGCGCGTGATGCAACCTACAGTGTAAGTATTTACATAAAAATTGTTTATTATTGCAGGAATAAACAACCTTTTTTTTAAAGACTAACTTCACCTGCACGTCGTGCAACCTGCTGAGAAAAAGCGAAGAAGGCAGTAGAAATCCATCCTATCATGCCAAACCCAATTAATAATCTACGCTGATGAAATCTCAGGTAAAAGCGAATAATGTTATTGTAATAATCTGACTAATAACAGAGAACTAGGTTCTAAAAAAAATAACAAATTTTTTGTAAATGACTTGGGAACCATCAACTTAAATCATACTGAAACATACATACTTCCGACATCAATGGATCAGATCTAAAGAGTTAACTGGAATGACATTTAAAAATCCTGCCGCTCACTTAGTAAAGGACACTTTACAGCTGCTTCAAGGCGTATAATAACCCAAATGTAACGGCTTTTCGGTAAACGCAGTTAAATTACGTAGTCTGAATTAAATAATTTGCACGTAATGATGTGTTGAGTCTATGCATATACTTAGATGCATTGCTATGCGCGTATGCATTCAATGTAAACATTTTTAAACCTATCTAATCATGCCTATCTAAAATTTCTTATTTAAATAATTAGCAATAATGTTTCTGAACAAGAACATTTTTTCAAAAACTAACAAAATGTCATTGTCCTCTGTTATAAGTAATCTTTTATTAAATATCTATCATAAGTAAGTCTCAATAAAAATGAGAATTTCATTTAAGAGCGAAATCGTCTATAGCGTATTTTTGTAGGAAATATTTACACATATAAATAAGTCACAAATACGAAGTTTTGCTTAATAAGATAAAACTTTTGAAATTGCTGTAATGACGTAAGTTGCAGTATTTGATTCACAGGATACTTTTGAAGTATTTCTTTGCGAAAAATTAAAACGCGTCTAGTATTGTATTGTATGTTTATTTTTTACACTGTTTATTTCTTTTGGTAACGTATTGTGGGCCGTTACGGAGTGACACTGACCACGGCGACATATTCCGAAAATGGTCATCTTTTGCCAGAACATAATAGTGCCATGTGTTTAAGCGGGGACGTAAGCGGGAATGTAACATGGTAAATTAAAAGTAAAGCTAAGCTATCTCAGCCCTTCATTAATCTCTCTTACTAAACTTTATGATAATTTGAATGATATTGTTGTAGTTGGACGAAACATCCACGGCGCGCGTCCGACTCACTGTTGATGGCGTCGGACATCAATTCAAGGGTTGCATACATTTATAGTTGTCATTATTGGCGCGATCTTGTTGATGATATCTAAGGAGGACTTTATTCTTTTTTGTGTCGTGATCGATATAAGTCCTTGGTTCGATCACTCAAAGAAGACAAAAGAACGGAATTGTTACGAACTTGCTTGTGGTCATTATAGATGCCAACCTTGTAGCAATATATTGTATATCATTAATCTCAAACAGGATGAAGAGAAAAACCAACGAAGGTCAGTAAGGTAATGATTAGTCGAAATTTCAATGGTTCATTAATTAATGCATTAGGAAGCTGATTAATAATGTTAAACATTTTAGGATGTATTTAAAAAAAGGTAGTATTTTGGAGCTGAGTTCGTATCCTGCTAAGAGCGTTTGTATGACGACTCCAAATGTTTGTATACGCGTCATGGGAGCTTATTTGATACGAGTAAATGTAAGATTATTAAACGATTTTATGCATATATCTTATCTTACCACCACCCTGTTACCAAAACACAGGGTATCCCAGATTGGGACAGGAGAAAGGACATTAATTATTTTTTTCAATCAACCATTGTCTCCATCCGATTTTTCAAATACATGTAAAGTAAATTCTAGATAACAAATATTTTCTAGCAAAAGAAAAACAATTTCTAGCTTTCTGACACGAAATTTAATAACTCATTTTGTGTTTTACGTATGTAAATTCTATTACTATGACACGTTAAGGTTTAATCATCTAGTCTAGTGTATCTGTAATAGTGTTAAATAAGAATTATTTTGTAGGTACTCACGTTCTTGCCAGTTGTATCGAGACATCGAGAACTAGTTCACCAATGCTTGCGAAATCTTCTGGTTTCCAGTCGCCCTTTGGCTGGGACACCACTGTGGTTTAAATAAAGAATTAGATAAAATAATTTTTCAATCTAATATAAAATAAAATAATTTTTAATATAGTCTATTTATAAACACTCAAACCTATCACACATAGGGTGCCATTCACCATTTACATTTGGCACGTTCTAGTGTAACTAAACGGTTTTAGAACATGTCTTAACGCTTAATTGAACTAAGTTTCACTTTCGCCAGGGGATTTTCAAGGCTTTTCCCATAGTTGACTCCTACGACACCCAAGGCAAAAAAGAGGTAGCAGATTCCTTTGCCGCTATAACATGGTTTTTTTAAAACGTTTTATGGTAATAAATGCTTCTTTTAAATATACATAACATGATACATATAGTATAATATAGAGAAACACTCATGGCTACAACTTGCATCAAATATTATAATTTCTAAATAATACATGTAATAAGAATATAGCAAATTCGAAGTATAATTCGTTACGTGTTGAAACAATAGAAGTTCTATTGTTATGACACAAGGAGTGTTATCATAGTATTTTTGACAAGATTGTTCAGTTCCCTGTTAGCCTCATTGTACAAACAAAGGGTGTGAATTAAACATCTAAATATTCGCACATGCATGTTATTTCAAATGTTTCTTTTTACTATTATCACGAGTCACGAGACAGTTTACTCATACGAGTGTGAATGTGAACAAAGAAAGCCAATGCTATATATTTATACATAATTTTAATGACATATACATATATGTTGATTTTCAGTACTTAAAGCTTTGAATTAGTATGATACAAAAAAGTTAATGTTTTTTTATAGCTCATAATGTAGCCGAAATAATTTTCAACCGTCCAAAAGCAAACCAAATCGCTTGCATAGATTGTGTTAAGAAAAAACCTATGTTCTTAATTAATAATATATTCAAGTGTAACTTACGAATCCTGTTCCTTGCATCAAGGTACGCCTGGTTTATAGCATCGTAAGTAATACAGGTGTGTTGGCCTTCGTAACCGCTGAAACAAAATAAAATTATGTAATAAAGTTACGAAATAGGCAACCCTTAACGATATGTATAAAATGGACAGCAATATGGTCGATTTCTATCTGAAATATATCACTGAAAAGGTAAATAAGTAAGGGTAGAAATTTGAAAAAAACTTTATAAAAGTTTTGTCACACAGATAAAACGAATATCTATTACTACTACATAATATTTTGTGATGACGAGTTAGGAATGTGTATTAGTTATGTGTAGTAGTTATTAAATAGTAATTAAGAAATTTGATTTCGCTTAGTATATATATAAATGACATTGCGCATTAGCGCATTACATTAGTAATAAACATGTAATGGAGACTTTACGTTTGAGGTGTATGAGAAAATAGTAAAAATTATTATGCGTGAACTCTTCAAGTTTCCTAAACCCTGCTGGTCATTGATTGGTTGTAACGGGTAATAAAGGATATTTTTATTGAAATGACATAATATAATTTAGGATATCTCTTTATGTCATTGAACTTTGACATCAAAATATGTTTACATTTCATAAGTAGTATTGACAAATGCATTAAACATTTTACGCAAACTGTTGTTCCGGTAGTGGAATATTGATTTGAATATTTTTACAACTGTTTAGAATTTAAAACCTCTCATAATATTTTTAATGTGTTTTATTGATATAGAAAAAGTTTTACATACAAATAAGTGATGTAATATAAAAACAATATACATATTATACATACATTATTTCTATCTTCTATAAAAAATTACAATATTAAATAATGTACGGAAACATTATTAAATATTGTATTGTAATTTATTCCTTAGTAATCTTTCTAGAATTTTTGTTAGTTTTATTAACTACTTACTTGAAGTATAATAAGTTACAATTTTAAGTATCCACTTAAAACCTTAAAATGTGTAAATTATGACAAATAGAGAGAAGTATGAGGTTAAATGGATATATCTAAATGAGTTTTTTCGATTTTAAACTTTTTTCTTGTTATAAAAATCAGTAAACTTAATCCCGTTAACGTATACATATGTATATTTAACGGCATTTAATATTTTACTCTGAGCTATGGCTCATTTATGCTCAAGTATTTTGATTCCCATTACGTTTACTTTTTATAACAGGAGTAATTTTTAACTCGTCTCCATTGTCAATTACTATATTACAAACTTTGAATATATATAAATTGGAGTTAGTTACTCTCTGCGATTAATATGTATCGCATATAAAATAAACAGTGAGTTTACTATTTTGGCATCAAAGAAATGTACGTCAACTTACTGGTGCCTTTTTATATATTAAACGGTTAACTTGATTATTCTATTAGGTAAGAAAGAACGGATCAATTATTTCTCCTAAATTTTTTAAATTCGAATCTTTGTAGTAATGTTAAACCATATCGAATTAGTATAAAAGTGTTCTTCAATTAGTTTAAAAACTCTCTACTACCTACTTCACGACGACACATATGTACTTAACCGAGGAAAATAGTTTCCTTTAGTTGAATTTTCTCCTATTCATTTATAACTAAGGCTTATCTATGCTTCATCACATACCCGACATATTTTATACTTTTTAAGGAGCGTCTGCGTGTTTCTGCAGTTGGAAACAAGATTCAATCACGCTTCTATTTTTTTTCCAGCGTTGACTCTCGTTCGTCTAGACATGTTGCATAAATGTAATGGCATTGTTTTTACAACAGTGACGGTCATTAAATTAGTATTAAATTATTCGCGTCGCTTAGTGGTCAGCGTACCTTCCTGCCATGGGTCCTGGGTTCGAAACCCAGTAGAAGTAAATATTTGTGCAAAAACATTGGCTTTCGGGTCTATAGCTGAAACTTCCTCCGTAGTAATCGCATAAGCATCACATCGGATATGGGAAGGTAAAGACAAGTGATCCTTCTGTGTTCGCGCGTCCGTTACGGCGCTCTATCTCATAATATTCGGAAGTTGTCGCCAGAAGGAAATCATCATCATTAAATAATTACATAATCTATATTTCATTGCCCCAAAGAATCTGCTGAGAAATTACGTTTAATTTCAATATGTAATTAAAATTTATCGCCAACAAGTATTAATACTTTTACTATTTATTTCGCTTTGCGTTACTCAATTAAAATGTCAATAAATTACGTTTTATATTTTTATTACACCTCATATAATACTTCTGATGTTAAGCATTATCAGGAAGATGAAATCTGAACCGGAATTCACCGTATACGTATAAATAATACGGGCAGGGCCATTACCCACAATAGAAAGTGGACAAACCGATATCTCGGCTCGATTTGTTGTTTGAATGTCTACAATATGTCAACAAAAGTGGACGTCCCCGTTAACCCGCCACGCTAACGGTACTTCAGATTATGTTGTAGGTAATATATCTGCAACTACAACTATACTGGGCTTAATAGTGTTGGCGCGCTAACTCGATGTTGACAAACGATATCTGGGAGGGTCACGCCGTTAGTTAAGCACCTGTACTGAATATCTCAGTTATGTGTGGGCACGACTCACGTGGTGTCGTGGTTAACGACATATAAACGTAAGTTGTTAAAAACCTTAAATGGCTTCCAGTTAATGCTAATGGAATCACGTAAAATAATAAAATTGTAATTAATATTTAAAGGCAGAATTTTTACATTATAGGTACAATATATTATTCAACAACTTTTTTTATACATTAATAAATGCATTTTATAACAAATGCGTTACTTTTTTCTTTACTGTTACAGTAATGCAATCATAAAATTAATTTATCAGATAAATACTCAACACCGTAACCGTTACCGACTTAATTTTAAAGATAAGAAGTGAATTGCTGAAAGCTTTGACATAGAATCATCTCACGCTCTGTTGACCGTTGCTCGCTTACCTCGTACATAAATCCTTATGAAAAAGTGAATCATCATATTTAACAGGAACTCTGTATAAGATACAGAAACGAACGACTTACAATTATTTTTGGGAATTTGTCTCTTTTTTTGATTGTTCGAATATCATTATTATATTTTTTTGCGCAGTTGTAGATTATGATGTTTTTGTGGACAGGTAAGATTAAAGCGAAAGGATTTGAAAGTGAACGCAGTCGACCCGCTCCGGTCGTTGCCTAATATAATCCGTGAGAGATGAAAGCATTGTTGATAGCTGATGTTAGGTAACACTGACACCGGGTTAATTCCTCCAATGATTAACCAACGAGATGTGCTTTACGATACATTAAATTGTTATTACGCGTTACGATGTCGGATAAAGCAGTTTGTATATTAAATAAAATTATGTGATCTCAAATTATCTAATATATTATCAGTTCGTTTCGGCGTTTACACACTAAGGTCTTAGAGAAACATATAGAACCTAGATAATATTTTAGGATCTCGGGTTTATAGTACCTACTCGGTTGGTCTTGACTGACAGACAGACAAATAGACGAGATCACTTATTTTTTTGTAAGAATCCTTAGGAATTTTTTTTTAGCGATGATGTGCGGGTAATTTAGTATCTTAACAACAATAACATACCTTTGAACTACGCAGGTTTTAAAATAAAGTTTTAGAGAAACCACCGACTGCGATCCTTTAGGGACAGAATATTCTCTTAATTTGCTTTTTCTTCACCCTTTAGGCCATAGATCGCGTAACATATATACTAAATATATAATATAAAAAATAAAGAATACAAACGATTTGATAACTTTTTCCTTTTTTGAAGTCGGTTGAAAAAATAGTACAAAGATGTGACGCAAAGGGTTTCATGTTTTAAAAGCAGACGACTAATGGTCGCGTGAAAGATATTCACGGCGCCGTGTTTACATTCGTTTACTTGAAAGATGTAAAGTGGTATTTTACGTAAAAGATGTACGTTCACAGCCAGTGATGTGAAAATGTTGTAACATCGCCGATTACGGCACAAAAGAACTTGAAAAGAAGAAACGTTTAATAAAAACAAACCTCACATTAAAACTGAATATCGTAGTTTGGTAAAGAATAGAGATGGAGCGAAGTGTGTCGCGGGAGTATGTCAAGTTTGCGTCGGTGTGTGACGTAATGGTAACAGTGGATTAGTGCAAAGTATTGGAGCTCGAGAACTTTCTCATTGACATTGGTCTGCTAATAAGCATCTGATTCATACGATAAGCGTTTTATAAATATTCTACATATTTAAATTTACAAAAAACGCTTACCATGTAGGTACCAAACCAATAGTACCCACAAATCTATATGAAGATTAAATCAGATACAAGCGAGGTGTGCAGCTGTCACTTCTTGAGCTTTACACCTGCCAAGTTTGAAGTCATAATAAAATTTCAGTAGACCATGACTGGGAAAAATTTACGAAAATGTATGTGTTGCATATTTCATTTTTAGATTTTTTTAAAACTATAAAAACGTTTACTTTTTTGATTTGAGTGCGTAATGTTATCGTCGATACTTACAAATTTCCCTTTAGTAAATTGAGACTGTAGTCATAGGCAGATGATCGTCCGGGTCCGGTGAGGTACAACGCGCAATCGTCATCTGCGGGGATAGTCAGCGGAGCCAGAGCAGCGGTAAACGCGCTCCATAGCGCTATCACAAGCGCCCTGAAAAATTTTATATGTTTTGTAAGTAATGTATTATAACTATTTAACGTTTAGTAAACAATCCATCACTCAATTGTTTCCTGTAGGCGACGTAAGAGATGACTGGGAAATATTAGGAGAAACAAGTAGCCTTTCATAGAGTTTAAAGACTTAAATATAAAGGTAGCGCTTAAATTGTAAGGGATTTGGTACTGCCAACGTCAATCCGTATACCAAGCGTGGCGATTATGATTCACTATTGGATTAACCTCCCATCTAAGAAGGTGCTTTTTCGTTTACAGACTGACAATGACAAGTTTAATAAAAATGTACATGTAAATAAAAACCGGCCAAGTGCGAGTCGGACACGCGCAACAAAGGTTCCGAACAACCACATAGTTTAATTATGTGTATCATCTTTCATTCAATTCAGGATTTTTAGCGCGAGCCCGTCTCACACTTGGCTGATTTTTATTCTATTATAGTTCTAAGGATTTAAAGGTAGGACAGACGGCGTAGGCGTAGTTAAAGGCTCCGTACGGAACCCTAAAAACAGGCACAGTTTAAGCAAAAGCAAGGTTTTAAACACGTTTATGATAAACGTTTTTAAAAAAGAAGGAGGTTAAACATAAACATATATTTATTTAATATCTGGCCGGACCTAGTGAAGTACATGTTTAGAGTCAGGTATTTGATCAATCAGTTGCAAAAAATTCTGTCATGTGAATATTAATAGTATAAAACCGCGTAATTATATACAGCTTGCGCCGTACAACCTCTAAATCTAGGTTAAAGAGTCGAAAATCGTCTTTTAACAAAGAGTTCATTAAATTTGACACATATACATGAAACAAAGTTATATTATATTTATATGGGAGAAACCAAAAAATTGTTAAACGTTTGATTTTTAAATTGCTAACCTTAAATAGATGAACTAGTTTTTAAAGTGCTATTTTCAAATTTATTTGGTTTTTGGGTCTCGTTGTGTTGAGCACGAACATTGGAACTGATCTCTCCTCCGATCTTCTCGCATTAGCGTTATGTCGGGTACGCATAGTTAAAGACGAGTAAATGCCGCTGTATTTGTACGAACTTTTACGGCAATATTATACTACCGGCGCTTTTGCCGTGCACAAATGCCGATAGTATTCGGAAGTAATTAAGCCATGTTTATTTGAGCTCTTTATAATAACTTTAATATTCAATATCCAAAAAATCGTACGGCTACTTAAACGGTACATAGTTACGTTCGAGAAATAAAGTAATATTAATTTTTTTTATGGGAAGGGGGCTAACGAGTAAGCGGCTCTCCTTATGGTAAGTGATTACTGTCGCCCACGTACTTTTGCAACACCAGAGGAGTTGCAGGTGCGTTGCCGACCTTTGAAAGATGGGAGGAACGACGAGGAGGGTATGGGGAGAGGGAGAGGGCCTCCGGTTACCTCACTCAGCGAACGAAACGCAGAAGCAAAGATGCCTCTACCTATCGTTAGCATTCTGGCGAGGTCGTGGTACTACCCCGGTCGAGCTGGTCCATTCGAGGAGCAGCTAAAGCCACTGCTTGGCTCTATGTGTAATAAAATGTGTAAAACTGCCTTCAATCTACTCATAAAAGTACAAGCTTTTTTTGTTATATTGTTCATTTGATTTTATTTTATCTGGCTTGGGAATTAATTTCATGAAGTTACTGCGAGAAACTATATTTTTTTAGATAAATAACCCGTTATAGTGTTAGTTATTTTAGTATGTTTACACCATATAAGAACTATGTCCAGTTAAAGTGTACTGGACTTTGTTATAATACAAACTTCAGTTAGTTATTTTTTTAAGACCGAGACACAGTTTTACGGATTTTATCGCTTAGTTTACCTCGACATCGAATGTGGTTTCTTGTATCTAGGCATATTGCAATGCACGTCTACGTCTCGTGCGCAAATTTAAGGAGTTAAATTTTCATTTAATGGGCTGACTGTTAAGTCATTACTATGTATAACTTAAAAGGTGGTTACGGTAATAAGTACGCTGTTCCTTTGTGCGTTTGTTATGGATCATAATAAAAACAAACAGTATACTTAATGCCATTATTCCACTGCCCAACATAGATCTCTCCCAGTAAGATGATTTATAATAACCGCCATACTTGGTCTACTAGACGCTTCGCACCATAGACGCTGTTGCCCGTCGTCAGTCGGTATATTTTCAATATTTTTATGTCTAAGTCGGACGACATAAGATTTTCCCTTAGTTGACTCTTCCGAAACTCACGAAATAAAGGGGTTGGTAGATTTTATTACGCCGCCACTACATGGATAGTTATGTACATTTTTATGTATAGGTGGTAAAGTAAATTTTGGATGTTCCGTTCCATTGGATGCTAAGTGGTCACTTTTTGGTTCAGATACACTATACACATCTTAAAAATTAAGAGATATTTTCATTGCCACTTATGAGCAATATATATGGATTATTTTATTAATAATCTTAATCTACAATTTTTAGTTATCCAGGAAAGCAGCTGCGTTATGCGTCTTAAGGCTGGAGAACTGTACAAATTATTAGTGGATTTCAGATCTGTATATCTTGATATTACTTCGGTATATCTTGCTATTTCGCTTCAAATTCCAAAAACTGTCTTCCGCGTCTGGTATTTGTTGTGTGTGATGTTTCTGTACCACATCTGACCCTACTCCTTTTTGCGTAAGTGAATTGCAAATTCATAATGCTTCTGTGCTTGAGCACGTCACAGCACCTGCACAAATGTCGACTTCTGTTCGTTGAGTGGAAGGTATCACTATGCCAATGCCGCAATCGACAAGAATCGTATCAGTTAGTTGTATGGCATGAGCATATAACATAACTTAAATTTCCCACTTTTCAATTACACTATTTTTTTTACAAATATCAGTGTTTTTCGTAATTTGTAAAATCAGTACTAACGTACAAAGTACAGACTTTTTAATGTTCAGTGAAAGGTCCGACCAGTTCCTGTCCGAAACAAGTCGCTCGCGTCATCACTCAAACTGTCAGCGTCTCAATAAGTACCTTCTAAATTATATATTGGTTTAGCACGACTGGTCGGTTAGCAGCCTGTGATATATGGGGTTTGCTTATATAGTCGGTAACAACATTGTTGTGTGGCCATACTCAAACGTGTTGAAACAAATAATTTATTTTAACATAAATTCACTCTCTCTCTCTCTTTCTCTATAATACTGGTATAGGTGAGGCTTTTTCTCTGCTTGAGAGTCGTCTAGGTAGGTACCACCCTCTTATCTATTTCTGCCGCTATAGTGGCCACTTACCAACAGTTTGATTGTAAGTTCCTTTGATACCCCAATCAAATAAAAAAGACAATTTGAAATGTACGTGAAAAATGTATGTTCGTATTTCCCCCTATATTATGACTATTTGAGGTAGTTCGTGTACTTTATGTAGAGAAGAGTATAACGTAAGCAAGCCCCTTACTATTTAGGCACATACCTTGCTTGCCTTACCACTATTAAACTAACTTAAGCAATAAATATTTCGTATACTCATAAATTACTTTAACTGTATGTATAACAGGATGTGCGTCGTAAATACTGTGGGTACATTCATTTAAAAATATCAATTTCCGTTAGTCGAGAGGTTATTGAGTACTCGATGACCTCGCTTGAGTAAATGCCATCGTTTAATATTTTTATCCTTTCACTGTTAATATTACTTTAGATATCGGTGACGTTGACGCTGTAATTAACTAATGATGTCATGTACTTAGAATTTCTTTAATACGAAATCATTTATGCTGAGGCATAGGGTGAATTTTGCTATAGTTGCCACACCAGACGATTAGCAACCTAAGTTTTTACATGGGAAATGGAGCACAAAATTGCAAATAATTATTTTAGTGTTCCAGGCGCCAGGATTCTAACCCAGGTCAATCGCGTACTATATAACATAAAGCGTGCACACGACCCAGAACTACTACGATTATCTACGGCGTTAACTATCTACTTATCGAATAACTTGTACGTATTTTCTGTTAAAATATCTTTATATATGTGTCGGCGTAAGCGGACCATGTGGACCCGAAAGTGTTGTAAAGTAAACTAGGAGAATAGAAACTTTAATTAAACTGTTTGTCTAAAAAATTCAATTCTTAATTGGTTATACAATATTTTTGATACATTCATGTATGAAACTCGTCACCCGCCAGGTTTTAACTTCTAGAAAGCCGATTAGTACAGTGCGGAAGACCGTTTGGCTACGCTGAGTCGTGGCAAATGTAAATCTGAAATATCTGCTTACCCTATACAGGCGTTTTTATTATTGTAGCTAGTACTTGCGTGGTAGATCCGTGTTTAGATCTAAGTTTATTGACTCAATTATAATTATTATGAACATAATTAGTATAAAGAGAATTTTCTGACTGACTTAGTTGTGGATATAATATATATCCACAAAATTTTTCGTCTCTTTCCACTAATTGTGGAGTTAACATTATAATAAAAGAAAGTTTACGAGTTTTGAAAGCGTTATGTATTTCGGAATTACATTATGTTAAACATTAAAAATCATGTGTTGCGTAACTATCGAATTAACTGCATATCGAAATATCAGAACTAGTTTCTGTATATCTGGTACTTTTCCAACTAACCCAGTGTTTAGTTTTGACCGGTATATGTCATTAAAATGCCTTTAAAGCTTTAAGATTTTTTGCCATAGATCACATCGGTTCTAACGGACCAGTTTTTATTTAAAAAGTTAAAGTTTGGGCTTGGATTTTATGTCGCATAATTGACATAAATGCTTCGAAGACAATTTGGAATATCGTGATTAAACGTTTGACTCCTTATCTGGAGCGCAGAAATACATAAAGGAGAGGAAAAGAATATAAAAATATTCCCCAGCTTTGAGGTTGACATTTAACAATCTGTCATTAAAACCTCGTTGTGAAATAAATAAATATTCCGTTTATTGAATCGTGCTTGTGCAACTATTCAATGATATCTCCATTGCCTTAGTAACCAGATACAGTTACCAGTGCATCTATGCTATTGCGCTATAAGCAGAAACCGGCGCGTCTAATTGAAGTATTAAACAAATAATTGAAGAAACGTATAAGTGGCCTAAAGCTTCACACTTCAGCCACATGAAAACGTAATATAATTTACGAAATTGAAAGTAATTATGACATGATATCGAATTTGACTAGACAACACTACACTATTACTTTGTCTTGGAAACCAATTTTAACAATTTATTGCGAAATATTGTCAGGTATAATTAAACTTTTTTATTAACGATAGGTTATGGTTGACCGCTGTCTTGCATAAAGTTAAGTGATGATACGATCGAATATGTAAGACGCTTGCCTATTCACTTTCGACTTGAAGACACTCAGATTATAGCGTTAGGGAAACACCGACGCCGGCAGATATTTCCGCTCCTTAGCCGTTCGCATGATGAAGGTCGAATATTTTTATAAATATACGAGTGCAATTACAACTTAAAATTATACACAAACAAATTTAATTAAATGTTTAGTGTTGCATATTTTTTTTATTAGAATGGGGTAAAAAAAAACGTGCAGCAGAGTATTTGAATTTATGGACATTAACATGAATAATAACTCAAAAGATACTGCTGAGTAAATTTTAAAATTATCTTACAACAGTTGTATTACAAGAGTGTAATGAAAATATAGTGAAAATAATTATTTTATCCATCATTTTCGTCTAATGTAGTAAAAGTCAGTTATGGTATTTATGTAATACTTTCCTTTTTAAAAGTTGTTTTTTAAGTATTTAAATATTTTAGAGTAACCGTCGTATTACTAACTGAAACATGGTTTGGGAACTATTATTTAGTAAATATAAAAATAAACATGTTTTTAGTTTTTGATAATCCTATTGAGGTTAAACTAGTCTGAAAAAAAAAGTAAAGCAACCTATAATTTATCATATATTTTGGAGTTGGGAAGGGTCCGTTACACTGCTTCAATGTGGGTTGACATGACCTTGAAATAATGGCCTTTTAATGTTTCTCAAACATGTAGATTTACTCACGTTGTTTTCCTTCACCGCCAAGCACTTAAAATTGCTATTAACAAAGTCTTGAACCAGTATTAATAATTAAAAACGAAAGGTTTTTGTTTTAAATAATTTAAGTAAGTACCCTAATAAAGTAGGCAGTTTTATAAAATTGTGTTTAATTGGACATTGGCGCTAAAAATTTCACAGAACGCTGTTTCATTTCAATATAGCAATTTATATTTTAATTCGCTTTATGTAAGAGCTGGTAATTTATGTTCGGGTCTACTCGCGTAATCCGTCTCTTTAAGGAGAAACTGCAACTTTTTTTAACACTGGTAACTAAGAATGCCTCCCGATAAGCTAACTCAGTAATACGTTAGGAGTAGGTACTTTTTCTAAAATTTTGTAATTAATGTTTACCTTTAAGTGCTAGCCTTGTAATTTGTAAATGCTTCTCTCATCACCCTTATCAAAGAACTGCAAATAACCCACTGCTAGAAACAGGAAGCACTTGCTATCATGCTTTAGTACGTAAAAAAAGTACCTACTCCTAACGTATTACAGAGTTTGCTTATCGGGAGGCATACTTAGTTACCAAAGTGTTAAAAAAGTTTCAGTTTCTCCTTTAGTATTAACTTAACCGGCTATTTAAGAATCGATTAGACGCTACCTTCACGACGAGATGTTTCTGGGTAAAGTGATTTAATGATGTGTAATTGTTAATACTCTCTTGGTGGAATTATGAGTATGGGCAAATCTTCTGTGATTATAATATTGCCAACGATTGATAGCGCCTTTTGATTAAAGTCTGCTATGATTTTATTTACCACTTAACAAACAATAATTATTATTGACTTTTACTCTATATTCTATCTGACTGGTACTGAACGATAAATAAAAAGAATGAAAAAAAGAGATGACCTATTGGAGAGAACTTCTAATTGGACAATAAATTAAAATATACTATAATAATTTAAAACGGATGTTCGTGACTATTACGTAAACTATTGCTGATGGAATTCTTAGTGCAACATTATTATAATTTTCTATTGCTGTCGAATTCTTCGGTTCGCTGTAAAAATACATAATACATGATGTGTAAATAAACAGAGTTCTTTAATTGAGCTCTTATATATGTTATTGTGAAGGATGGCCGTACTTGACATTATAACTGCTATTTTTAAACGATGTTATTTTCTTAATATTTTGCAATAAAAGATTTCTTTATTTATATATTTATGTGAATAAATTATCAAAGATAATGATATAGTAGTTTTTCAACAATCTAAGCAGCACCTATAATAACCACATTGTTTTCAACTTACTTTATGGTTCTAGATGTATTTTTTGATATTACTTTCTAAATTATTAACGAGAGCAATAATTGACAATTTATTTTTATAATTTTCGATTTAAGTTAAACATTGCTTTCATTTAAAAGTTATGCTTATTAATTAAGCGTTCCTAAAAAAAGTACTCCCACAGACAATGAAACTTTGGAGATGAAAGCTAAAGATGTTTAAAGTTTTTCAATTAAAATAGATTAATGATAGTAACGTAAAGTTGCAGCCTGTAAATGCCCACTGCTGAGTAAAGGCCACCTTCTCAAATATTCCTATTACATTACCCTATCAGGGTAATTTATGGTAATATCAACTATGCAATATTGAAACATCATTCAAAAGAAACCATTTAGCGTAATGGATAAAGTTTCGAAATTTATATCAATATCTAAATAATTAAACTTATAATTAATTTACTACCTACCATCACAAAAATAATGTGTGTTTAGTATTTTGTACAGTGGATAAAAATACAAACACAAAACACATGACGAGAGGAAGTTTCGGATGCAGTGCCAGGAAGTGAATGACAGGCACAAAGGGGCGGTGCGACTTAGAAGCTAGCATCCCTGCCTGATAATCGTTGTAACCATGGCCAATACCATCTGAAGCCAATATTTAGGTAGCAGGCAACATTTTTAATAATACCCTTGTACAGATGGGCAAATATTACGGATTTCAATTAGGCATAATTTAACGTAGACAAAAGGGCTACCGCAATCCACTTTTCGCCGTTCAGGGAGATAGAACTTGACTAGTGACAAGCCTTTTTCAATAAAATATTGAATATAAAGATTAAATATAAATACATCAATTTTAGTAAAATAATGAACTATTTTAGTATAATATATTAAATATGAAATGGATTTTTTTTTAATTAAACGATTTTATGTTATAAAAGATTGTTAACAGACTACCGCTACGAATTTAGTTGTAGACATACGTAGCGCTGTAGACTTTAGCATCGTTACAAAAGACTTCAACGAAGTATTGGTTATCTAATAATCACTGTATTAATAAAAATCGCTTAATATTGAACACATAGAAACTCGACACGATTATTTATTTGAAGTTTAAGATTAATAATTAGTAAAATTTTAAATACCTTGAAATCATAATAAAAACGCCACCAGCTCACAGTCCACTAAATCACTTATATCAAGGAACACAATTCGCACACAAAGTTTCAGTTCGGGAAAATATATAATAATGTCATAATTTGTCCAATATTGCCGCTATGTACACGTGCTGACGGTGGTGCGTCGACGGCTGTACTGCGACGGACCAAGCCGGAGAATGCGTCGAAGCCTGCGCTATGAAAGTATAAGCACGTGACGCGCCCCAACCACCACAGTAGTTTAAACTTTTATTGCGCATTCTGCTTAGTTTCACAAGTACTCAAGTTTTATGGCTTCTTGAAATGCTGAAGTGCCTTACCACTTCAAGAACACATACTACTTAAGTAAAGAACAGTGTAGGTAATAAGTGATTTTGAGATGTTCAGGGATAAGAAGTTCGCGCTTGTGATCAACGTAGTTGATATTTACCTCTTCGGATTAAAGCACGAATAACCTGAAAATGGATTGACCCTTACTAATCTTTGAAGTTTGCACGCCAAAAATCAGATATCTTCATCTTGTTGCCGTGGGATAGTGGCGTAAGCATCTGCTACCTTTCTTCCCGTGGTTTTCTTTTGAGTCGACCAAGTTTCAAGGCTCCTCGCCTTGAAAATCTTAAGGCCTAACCTAAAACGGCCTATCTTTCATAGAGGCGAAAACTGAAGTTTATTTGGCTAAGGTGAGCTATGCCAGATGGAAATCCGTAATCTCTGCCTGCCTTTATGAATGACGTTTCCGTCATTTCACATTTCATCACAGATATGTGAGTTTATACATACTGAAGAAGATTGATATAGAAAATTTATTATACAGGTTGTACCAAAAACTCATCTCCAAGCCGAGAACAGCTAATAGCCCTATTAATGACGGTTCTGAATCAAAAAAATATGAGTACATAGTTTTTGTGTTTAAACATTTTAGAAAAATATTTTTTTATAATTTCTCAAACATACTGGTGTCCGCAGGATGTTTTCCTTCATACCCGAGCAGGTGGTCAATTCAGTACTACAATGTCAATTAACGATTTTAATGGTGCAGCACCGAGAGTCGAATCCAGGTGACTCGCGTACAATGAAATTAAAGGGAGAGTTCAGGGGCACCTGTGCTACCACAGCTCTAAATGAAAATAATGATTTATGGTAATTAGGTGTTCGCATAAATACAAAAAATCATTATTTTCATTGGAACATATTTGAAATGTAACTATTATTTACGGATTTTATCGCATTTAATTTATTTTTTATGTTACCGTTGTATAGTTGAGAATGTGCTGGGCGGAGAAAAAAATCGTCGAGCGGAAACCTGCATGTCTAAGAAATAATAACAATATTATTTTCGAAGACGCGTGAAGTCCGCCAACCTACTCTGGAGCAACGTCATTTACGCTAGTAACAGGAAAAGAAAACTGCTATGGGAATCAATCTATTTTGATCGAATAAACGCTGTTGTTGCATTTTTATGGAACGACGTACCAGCATAACGAACGCTGAAGTAAATATGAATTTCTTGTCAAATAAGTTTAGATGAAATATTAACATAGGAATCAAGCATTGTGATGAATATACTCAGAATTTGGTAATGAGTACTAAAAACAAAGTAACTGAACTACCACTGTTTAATTATTCTTGACGTGTCGAAACAGTGGAAATTCGATTGTTATGACACGTGGAGGGATAATATAGTGTGACTTTCGATGATTATGCGGGCAAATCTGTTGATCAGTTACTCGTTTAGTACTGACGTTGCATAAGCGCCCGCGGCCGCGACGAGTCAGATTATTTTATTCAACAAAAATTCAGCATGCAACGCTCGTATTTTTCGCAACTGCAGATGCAACTGCGAAGGTTTTTTATGCACGTTACATCCTAATCGACTGTTCTAAATAAAACGGTGAAGCGATTTTGTAGGACAGTTGCCAAATTTCAAACGGGCGTTCGATATGCTATTGGTTTTTTTAAACACGATGTTAGCTACTTCCTTGTTGTTCAAGTGTCAATGTTTACATAACTATGAGATATTGACGACAGAGTAGCGTAATGATAATGCATACCTGCTGAGCCATGGATACTGGGTTCGAATACCAACCAAAGCCGATATTTGTGCAAAACACAGATTATTGGTCTTCGAGACTGGTTGTGTTGCGTCCCGTGTCCCTGACACTGCATCTGAATCTCCCTGCGATCTTATCGTATAATCGTTACATCGGATAAGGGAAAATAAACACAAATCAATACCTCTGTGTCTGTACGAATTCTTACGGCACCACAATATCTCCTGCGCAGTTAACAACAGGCGATTGTATTCGGAAGTTTTCGCCGTGGTCGGTGTCGTCTTGGAGGATATAATCGTCATAATGAGATATTACTGCATCTCATTTATCCAGATCAGACAAATTCAACCCGTTACGATATAAATCATTTTATGCAATTTGTTGAACAAGATATATGTTTGGCGCCGTATAATTTACTAGTTGGAATAAGACAGCGTATAATTTTATGTTAGTCTAATAATATGGTAATCAGACAAAGATGAGATCTTTAACACTTTTATTTGTAATTTTATAAAGTATTTTCATCAATTATAGCTTATCAAAGTTAGTGTAATTTTATTTCTAACATAACCTAACATTCTATGTATCGCAATTTTCAATATAATTAAGTTCTCATGCGGCTCAATACACGGAGATCAGCATATCTAAGCGCTAAGTCTCGTGTTTGTTTCTGCCGGACAATATAGGTTTTTTTATTCCTGGGGATAGACATTACGTATACCCGCCCTCGAGGGCGCTCGGGCTGGATACGTCTTTGGCTGGATTGATCCACTCACCCTCCTCCCCCCCCCCCATGAGTTGGAGAGGGCCAGACCACTTGACACCCCGCGGCGGTCCAAATTTCAGTCGCGGAGGGAAGAACGGCGCATCGAAATCCGAGTCATACTCCTCTTCCCTGCGGTTGAACCTGATTAATCTGTAATTCAGGGAAATGTAAAAGCTTAAAATGTTTTTGTCTACAATTTTTGATAACTCATTCAGTATTTCAATAATTCTATTATTATGAGAGCTTACAATTAAGGAGCGAATTGGCGAATCCTTATACCATCAGAGATATTGTGAAAGGTAATAAATATTGATTTAGTAAGCATATTTTTTTCTGTTTTGGTCATATGTTATTAAATAGATTGTATCAAAGATTTCTCTGTTATGTATGCGAAATATGCCTTTCACAAGCTCATCACGTGCTTTGCCCTCTCTCCACGTTATCGTTGAGGTCAGATCCAAAATTATACACTTTACGACTGTTTCTAGAACATAACAAATAGTCGCTTTGTAGTAAATCCATCAGTAGTAAAGTAAATTAATTTAGATATTTGTTTATTTATTTATTTCCCCTCTGGTAGGTCAAGATCGCGACGTGTATATGATTTTTCTTCATTCATTATTTATAACAAGGGCAGAGTCAATGCTTGAAATCATAATGTATTACTCAACTACGTGATTTAACATCATAACGAAATATTGGATTTTTTTAAAAAAATATCGGAGCATGAACATTACAACGGTGTCTTCAAAACGCGTTCTTACTTTTAGTGCGATATGATTTTTCTATCTAAATATCTTAATTATTAATTAATCTTTTAGTTTTCTCTTACCTATGATCTTTAAATGCAATATTCGCAGCATTCTGAATACTGTCTTTATGTGTAAAAACATTTCTTATTTGGTCATCTCACAAATAAAATAACAAGAAAGCTATTTGATTTACGAATATTTCAGTACATTTACTGGAGCGTGAAGAATTGTGGTCGCGGATTTTATAAGTTGCGGTGTTGATTTTATTACTGGAACTTTTTATTAAAATGCTATTGTATTAAAAGTTATTGTGTATCAGTACGTAATATCAGATCAAGCGAACAACAACGAAAGTGAGGCTTTAAAATGCGCTTATTATGTAATTATTGCTTTAAAGAAAGTGTTCTTCTGTATACCATAGAAAATAGAGTCGCAGACGACCGGCTGCTATTGTTTTCAAATAGTTTTCTTAATATTTTTTCTAGCTGATCATAAACTAATGCTTGACCATTATCTTACGAGTATGTTTAGTGGTGATAAAGTACTAGGTGGTATTGCTGTTTAAAACAATTTGATTTTCACTCTTATATACTATGCCTACTTTACATTATATATAAAAAATATTCAATATTTTTTTAAATACTTTTAGTAAAATAAGGACTTAAAATAAAAATTTGTGTAATTTGTTATATAAAAACCTCCAGATAATACTCAAAGTACATAAATAATCTGTTGATTCATCTGTGAACTCACATTTACTGTGAATATAAAGACATACGCCGTCGTGTGAATGTTGTGGGATTATAGAAAATGTTGACACGATAAAACACGTAAATTGAAAAGTTGTTTATTCAAACTGTTTACATTACGTGGTAATTAAGTAATATTGTCTAATTTAAAAGAAAAAGTGTGTCGGTAATTCTTGTGGTGGTCTTTGAGTACCAGTATGACATGTTTTTTATATCATTATATAAAAATATTTAAATAAGAATATTTTTAACTATTTGTAATATTTTAATTATCTTGAATCAATATAAGAAAGAACATATTCATGTAAAATTAAATAGGGCTTGACTTTTTCTCAATATCTCAGAGATGTTTTTGCGCCGGAATGGGTCCACTACATTGCTCCAGTGCGTGTAGGCGGACTTCACATTTCCTCGAAATAATATTAATTATAATTTTACAGACATGAAGGTTTCTTCACGGTGTTGTCCTACACCACCGAACGTTGTGATGCCGGCACCGGGGATCGAACCCAGGTCACTGGCGGACGATGAATTGAAAATAAGCGTCCTGACCACTGGGCTATGGAGTTATCCTGATTTGTTTTTTTTTTCTTCTTTTGCAGCATTTAATTTAAACAGTCTACTGCTACTATATATACGTATATCTTCTGAACCGTATATTATTATGTATAAGGTGTTACTACGTTATTATATATAAGGTAGATTTGTCGTAATCGCTAGGTGGTAGACAAATTAGCGATCGCAGGACTAGGCACTTCGCACTATAGATGTTGATGTTCGACACCTATCTGGAAAATTCATAATACTCGAGATGGTTCCTCCGTCATCTGTCACAGGACTCGAGATTTTTAGGAGCGTTTTATGTCGACGTCACGAGCTTCGCTTGGCCGATTACTCGAGTGTTCATGGACGGACGTATAGACACTGATAGTTAAATGTATATTAATGTTATACACAAGTTCGTACAAGGGTTTCGTTTCTGCTTTTATTAAAAGACATATAATAATCTTTAATCATGATGTTGACAGTTTCGGCAGCGGTCAACTGCGGTGCCGCAAGCGTAGGTGCATCCACAGAGGTACTCACTCGTCTTTATATCATATCTGATGTAATGCATATTCGATCGACCGATACAATCCGAGGAAGGGTCAGATCTAGTTTCATAGATACGGGGTACACCACAACACGCCTAGTCCCGAAAACAAATAATTTAAGTTTTTGCACAAGTATAGACTTTGGCGGGAATTAGAACCCAGAATGTCAATGGTCAGGTACGCTAACCACTAAACCACGCCGCTATTAAACATATGCAATTCGAGTAAAAGGCTATATCAATTAATTCAATTAATTACCATTGATACCTACATATATAAATTCATAATCCTACTTATTTTAATTAGTAATCACATTTAAAACGATCTGTTGCCTTACACAAATTTTAATTAAGATGTCTAATGTAACCTTAACAGACATGAGAATGTGATGCATCCCGTCCTCAGCACTTGAGTTACTCGCTCACATTCTTGTGCGAGCCGTACATGACATTGCGACAGAACGCGTGGGAAATTTCGCTCATTGTCAAGTCGGAATAAACTCGCGTACTACATCCGATGTCGAACAATGACAGAAAGAAATTGATCAATAGATACATGAGCGACAACATACTGATTGTTTATTATCTATTATTGAGCTTGTCCTGATTTAATGATTATTGTTTCAATGTGACACGAGATTACGTCTAATTGTTATAGAGTGACTTATGACGGATTTATATTTAAATTGTAGTGAGAAGAAAAAATTACATTTACCATCTACTTCTATTATATACTCGTACCAGCTGCTGTAACTAGCGACTTCGTACGTGTGGATGCCATAATTTACATATCATTTTCGATTTTATTTCAATATATATGAATATTTTATGTTCAAAATATATATCATTCGATATATATTTTGAACAAAGTCTAGGTTTATAGTCAGTGGTATTACACTATATATAGATAATAAAATACCATGTTGTGACAGTGTAAGAGAAACTGGCACGCCATCTAAACCTGCGGGTGACAAAAAAGTCACCTAAGAGAGAATGCCTTACATACACAATACGGCTTTCAATAGATGGCGACCATAACCTTCTTCTTTTAAAAGATTACTTATGACTTAAATTATATAAATTATATAGACTTAATATGCAGACCGGTGGCGGGCAGCAGAGTCTAAGACCTGATGTGTCTGCTAGTGCTATCGCCAACCCGCCACCGCAGCATTCCTGATTAGAGTTACCAATGTCCAACACTGGACTGTGAAAGCTGTTAAAGATAAAAGATAAATAAGGCTTTAATATTTCCTTTTGTTCGACCCAGTAAAATCCTTTATATTTTTTTCATTACCAACGGTTGCCCGCGGCTTCGCCCGCTTGGTCAGTTTTTTGTACAATCCCAAAAGAACTCTTAATTCAGATAAGAGAATAAGATGAAAACATAAGCTATAAAAAGGTTCATCAAAATTCGGCAATTTAACTTTTAATTATAAAACAAATAGTAATACATTGCTATCGTCTATTACAAACTGAAATAATTTTAAAATTAACTATTTTAATGACTGAACAAAAATAAAGAACTATTTTAAAAAAAACAATAAATTGATACAGCAAAATGGTGAAAGGATTAGCGTATACTGCTTGATGGTAATCAGCAGTGCTGATTTTAAACTAACTCCTTTAGTACTAAAACAACTGTGCACTTTGCAAAAGTACTAATACGCAAAAGGTTATACAGGTAAAAAAAACACCTTCGAATACTCTACCACTCGCGAAAATTATTTTAAATTTATGAGATCGAGCTCTACGTTCGAATCGAGGTTCGATATCCACGCCAAAGTATTTATTTCGAATTATTATACGACCATTCAGATCTTTTTGACGTCGTTTGTTGATTTCTTACTCCATCCATTCTATGAATGAAATCTGTGAAGTTGCAGATTCATCGCACTTCTTCGTTCTTTCTGTTACATATTTTTAACTCTTCTCCTTCAGTATGAATGGTAATCTGCATTTGTCTATTAGCCCTCATATCTTTTACAATAAAACAGTAAAAAAAAAATGATACTGCAATATTATATCCAAATGCTATAACACCACAACTGATATTTGCTAAGAAGCCCACGCAAGTACCATATTTTACTGCGTGTTATTGCTATTATTTTGATCATTAAGTTTAGGAAATGGCAAGATTAGCGAAATTGTAAAATTAGCGCGTAACAATAAATACGTCTGGCTGAGAGTTATAATGATGATTATAGTGTGTGATGACTTAATAATAAATAATTACAGGCTAAATATTTTGATGTAAATGTGAATACGTACGCGCTTTTCTTGTCTGTTTGCAACATTATTTCACAAAATTTTGTGTCGTGTAGGCTTCAGAATCTGCCATCGCCTTGCTTCGGCGGTTGTCGTATGAGGCGACTGAGGATAAAGCCATCACCACCCATGGCCGGTATAAGTATTTTATCTGAAATATATATTTGAATGAGAATTGTAATACTCAAGTTATTCCGAGTTTGAAATTAATTTGTCGGATCTCTATTAGTTAGTTATGCAACTTGTGACATTATTTATGCAAGTCGTCAGCGCTCCGTGCACAGTAAACCGTGATATCGTAATTATGTAACTAAAATCCGTCGCCGAGTTAATAGTAATTTAAATAACTTTAAGTGCATGTAAAATTTATATGCGTGAAATGATATTTCTAGAAATCTACCAGACCTAGGCCGATCGTAATCATTTTCCTATAAACATTCCGTAAAGCATTATATAATTTTAATTTTGAAATCTCTCGGAAATAAGGGGGTTAACCATTTTTGTAGCATCATTATTTTCATCCACCAAGCCTTTCATATGCCATAACTTTTTCCTTTTCCCAATGTATAACCATGGCAACACGTTTACTTGTCTGCTAAACTGTGAAACAGTCGAAATACTCTTTGTTAAAAATTCTCTTACAAAGTAACATCTTGGCTTGTCGGCCGTGTGGTATTTGTCCAAATATTGGTTTTTCTGATCTGATTGTGTTGCATCTTGTGTCGGATACGGGAAGGTGAAGACGCTTCTCTGCGTCCCTGGTCTGGACAATTTAGTCTGGCATAGGATAGTTATTCTGCCATCTGGCGGTAAACACAAGATTTTTCTGCTATTTACCTTAGTTCACTTTTATGACATCCAATGGATGAGATGGGGTAGCAGATTCTCTTATACCATCTTCACACGGGCACTCATCCCTAATTATGTTATAATTAATAATGAATTTTTTAAATCTACTATACCATCTATTACAAGCGCGCATGCGGCTATGCATGTGGCTCAGATCCGTGGCTTGTAAAAATTTATTATATTTATCATGATGGTGGTGATAGTCCAACAATATCTTAACGTGTTACATTACAAGTTTGGATTTTATATGGACTTTTTATAGACTTGTATATAACGAATCCCAATTTGAGCGCTTATCGTTACCCCTTTAAGCGCTGTATAACTGAAAGGATTTTAGTACAAATTGAATCACGACCCACGAAGTATTTATGGAGGCGTGTTGTGAATTATTGCTCGACGATCATCTGAACAGCCTTCATTGAGAGCCCGTGTGCGCGATGTTAATTCAAATAGCTCGCACACGAACAAGCTGCCAATGTAGTTCGAGGTCGAGCTCTTATTAGGCTGTTAAACTTCGATTTGTCTTATCCGTGTCGCAAGCAGCCCCGGGACACTGGACTGTTAACTGTACACACCTTCATCGATCAAAACTTCAATGAGACCGACCAATTTGTTATAAAATTCACATTACTTGAAATAAAAGCTATAATTAATGAAATAAATGTGACTGTGTTACTTAATCGAAACAGAAATACTATAACTTTAATCGTCAGTTCTTGTAAATACCGTTGAGTCGGTGTTAGTGTGTATGTATTTCGAATATTTAATTAAAGAAAAATTTACCCTTTGTAAGAACAATTTAATAACTAAATGTCACTCTGCTAAAAAATGGTCTCCTCCTACATATGTAAGAGGTTTTTGGAGCCGGGAAGGGTCCACCACGATGCTCCAGTGCGGATTGATGGACTTCACATGTCCTCGAAATATACTTTATCAGAATTATATTTATGTACGGAATATTTCATAATAATATTTAATTTAATGTAAAAATTTTAATCATTAATTAAATTGGTAGTAAAGCGTTTTCCGTAAAGCAAATTACAAAAAATTTGGATTATATTTTTCAACATAAAGAATGTTGAAAAATTCTGTTTGAATATCACAAAGCTAAAAATTATGCTGATAACATGCTGTCTACTGCTAATCAGATCAAAACCTGTTAATACAACAATAATTTATAATTACTCAACGAATAATTAATCACTAGTTAAATGTTTGGATAAAAGTCATCATAAGTTCTATGTAGGGTGCGGCTGGTCTAGTTTTTTTTTTTAAGATTAACTTGTCTACAAGCGGTGCGGGTATGCTGTCGTGCATGTATGCGATCGACAGCTGTCGACGACATTGACCTTCTTTGTCGAAAGAAAGTGAAACAATTTTGGTATAATTAATATGCACAATACAACCAAGTCTCCAGACTTTCAGAAATATTTTAATAACTATTTAATATTATGATGTAAAATCTTTCTTGGTTTCTATTTAGGTATATTATTTATTCCTATTACATTATTATATATTTACTTGAAATGTATGCATCGATTTTGAAGGGTTTTTCAGAAGATAATTACATTTCAGTTACCATTATTCTTTTTCATCGGCCTATTTTAGTTCACTCCTGAACATGTGCCTCTCCAAGAAAGTGTCAACAAAAGCCGGCAAAGAAAAAAGATGGTATATTCCTTCTCCCTTACATAAAATACAGTAAAATACAAATAATAAATTAACCTACAAACTTCAATATGGTATAGTTGGAGTGATAAATGAAAAGACTGCAATTTAAATTGTTTGTTTTCGAAAATGGTACTAAATTCAATATACATATAATCTTTGATTTTGGAATTATATATTTAATAAATCTCATTTATTTTTCAATATATAATGACTATTTTCATACACATCACAAATTATCTATCAGGTAACTTGTTTGTTGCTTGCACATTTTCTTATTCAAAGGCATAACGACACAGTCTAAAATTTGCTTTGGTCTACCGCTACCGGTGCGAATTCTAATACCATACGAGTATGTCTGGAATTCTAGGCTGTTGAATTGACGCAATGAGATCTATATTATTGACCGCAGGCAACTATCTATAGACACTTACGAAATCCGATATCACGATTGAGTAGATTACATTACTTGAATTAGACCACTTGACTTTTTTTAGATGAACGAATGGACGAGATTAAAAAATTCAAGTTCTACTGACAATAGACTAGGGCTCGGGCTGTGAAACCTAAGTGCGGTAGGTCGAGCCCGCTATTCAACTATTGTCGTGAACGTAGTAGATGAACCTGTGGTCAGACTGCATATTTTCAGCATAACATGAAGTAATAGGTTTTGCTAGTATTTAATTCTAGCAAAACCTATAAGACCCAGAATCAAATAAGTTTTAATATATAACTACTAATTCTACTAATTTTATAAATGGTAGAGTCGGGAAAGGAAGACCTAGGCGAACATTTCACGAACAAATCGGAGACGTTCTGAAACAGGCCTGGACAAGAGTACTCTAAACCAACGAGTATGCATGCGAAGATTGATGAAAGTGGGAGAAGCGAAAGACGTATGTCAGGACCGTAGCAAGTGGAAGATTGCATGACAAAACGGCATACCTTACCAATTACGCTAAATGATCACTTGACCCCATAGACACGTACGTCAATTGAGATGTTTGTGAACTCTCCTGTGGGTTCATGTTATCTTTCTTCAAGATACAAACCCCATCAGTTGATACGTTGGGCCGCTGCTTAACTTTATTTTGCTAGAGCATTTTTTCCCGTTCTCGATCTGGAAACTGACGCACTGAAAAATGTTTTTTTAAAACGGTGAACACATCTCACTCTTACGGATTATCAACGATGTCGTAATTATGGCACAATCGTTGCATGAACTATTTATAACACTTATTTTAAGTCATTATTTTTTTATAACACTTGTTTGAAATACTACTTGCAAAATTACTTGGTAGGTACTTCTTTTGTAAGTAAAAATAAGGCGAGTAGAATGCTAATACATCAAGAATATTATAAAAAGGGTTTGAAAAGTAAAGAGAAGGTCAATAGTGTAACAAATGCAATCGAATTTTACGTAATGCACGTATGCATCGCTATGTGTCGTACATATTGAAATTTTGGAAGTTGCGAATGCCTTCAGATTATTTTACTATTTCTTCTAAACTACGAAATTTTGGATGCCGTGGTAGCTCAGGGATCATTTTAATTTCATATTACGCAAGGGGTCTGAGTTCGAATCCTTTTACCGATACCAACTGCCAAGCATGGAGTTTGCGGCGTTGATGTTAGTCTTCTTTTTTTTGTTCGTACCTTGGTAATGAAAAAGCTTATTTTTAACGCGATATTATATTTTCAGTCAAATAGAGATCCGGTCGACGGACCAACCATTATCTAATCTGTGATTCGGTTTCAGATAAAGAGATGAAATTGAAAGGTTCGATAGCTAATCATTTTGACGCTGTATTTACGAGTAATTCCAACCCAGAGCCCACAACTCTATAGGCAGATATGTACACTTCCCGGCGAGCCCTTCGGTTATTCGAAGACATACAAACTAGTATAGTTCCATCAATGGCAACCGAAACTGAACGCAACAAAGGAATTGGTGCGGTCGAGAGCACTTAGCTCATCTTGCATAACGGCGCCGGAGATTTCTCGGACTACTATTTCTACATTGCACCATTTCACAACTGAGATACACTCTTACCCAAACTGATTGCGGAAAATCGTCCAATAATAAATAGAGAGACGAATCGGTAATTTGACCTATTTAACTAATAGTGGATGTAGTTCGACCATATCAGTGGTTATCATTTAATAACGTTCTCGTAATTTCACCAGAATCTATTTTGAGATATTGAGTTTGGCTTATAGAACTAAAATTCTTCAAAAGTTATTCATATTAAGGTTAATAAAGTTAGGTGATGTCATATTAACTCGTATACAGTTTGACAGCAGTAAAGTGTGTACATAAATGGGCCTTTCATACTTATACTATGTAGCCTTACGATCGCGTGTGTCGCGTGATTAATGAAAATAACAAACAATAGCTGTTTTTTCAATTATTATGCAATGTGACACTTTGGTGCAAGTTATATAAAGTGAGAAAAGAAAAAAAGACGTACATAAAAGATCACGGCATAAAAATTAAAGTGAAACTAAATAAATTAAATAACTTTAGAAAGTTATTTCTAGTATTGACAAGTCACTTGTATTTAATTATGATGACTTAATTATAATAAATTAACATACTAAAAAGGCCTTACAATAGACTTGTTACTACGTAGGTACGCGGTATTATTCATTTTATATTTTTTTATTATGGGAGGTTAAGAGGCAACATGGTGCACCAATATAATATATACAATAAACATACTAAACGTAAAATTTATTTGATATATTTATTGTTGTTTAGTTCTTTTAACATAATTATTTTATTGGCAATGTTTTAAATATTCTATTAAATATATGCAAGCATTATCATAAATGTTTTAACTATTTGGCATAAATATTTATAAGCAATCAAAATTAATAGTTGCAATGTAAGCAATCTTTATTGTGATATTTACTGATTCTTTGTTTCTGCAGCTCTACCATCAGCCTGTTTAAGTCCACGGATGGACTCAATAATGTACTTAACAATGAATTTATAAGAGATATTGTTTAGTTTGTAGTGATTGTTTGAGTGTAATGTAGTTTTGCCTCTTCTTGAACTCTCGCAGCAACTTACTGAAGAGATCCGGTGAAGAATTTTAGCTTCAGTAGAGAGGGACGAGGAGTAAAGCACCCACCTTTTCTACATCGATGACCTAAAGTTGTTGTTAAATTATATTTTCTGTTCACTTCCATCAGGAGGAGGGAAGTTTTGCAGGGATATTTATGAACCTTTTATAGATATTCCACGGGCTACGTTTCGGTAACTGCTTAGGGGAAACCGTGAGTTTTGTCTGTGCGATACAGGATCAGGTTATCAAAACGAACTATCAAAGTTACTTCCCAAGGGGTGGCATTGTCGACATCGGCCGAGGTTATCGCCATCCCGGCGAATCGCTTAGGCTTATTATATCCGGTTATTCTTTGGTAACACTCACACATTCACAACCTTGTAGGCAGGATTCTCGCTCTGAAGTACGGTCTCGTCGATCGGAGACTATAAATACTTGCCAAAGGCCCTGCTTGACCGCGCCGGACACTACTGGGAGCTGGCCATTACTACGTTACATGTTACTACGGACATGACGAAAAACCCAATGTCGGGTTGATAAACCGGGTATAGTCGTGGATATTTTTGATCGATATTAATATTTCATATGACGAGAACTTTGGGTAAGCCTAAACAGACAACAAGACAAAATATTTGATCACCTCGTGGCATCTCCGTATCACACGTTAAAATGTTACGTCAACTTGAGTATTAAGCCCAGAATTATCGCCTAAGAGAGATATAACAGCCATGCAATAGAAAAATTAAATGGAACTAAACTAAAGGGAGCTTTCAAAATTATGTTGCATATATTATTAAAATAATATTCCTGAAATCATTTGACAAAATCAGAATTTCTTTTCATAATTAGTCACTGCGAAAAGTTTCAAACAGATAGTGATGTCTTACCAAATAAGGCCATAATATAAATCGTATAACGTTAATAGTAAATTATACGAGTTAAATATGCAAAAATAAAAATATTCAATTATATATTATGGTATAGATTACAATAGTCAGTGAAGTGTACAATCGGAAACAATGGGCATTAAGTAACTTAGGCGAAATTCTAAACCGCTGTAACACAATATTCTGCTGTCAGAGTTGGTCACAGAGTACCTTCTAATATACGGCGGACATACTATTTTGAGTTTTTGGTAAGGTGTTTCATAGGATGTTGAAGCTATATGTATGTTACGTTATAATAGATATGTTTGGTCTTTGTGCAAAGCCGATGTGGATCTGGCGCTTTTATGATAATCACTGGTAGTAATTGCAGAGTTTCATAATTATTATGTTATAAAAATACTTTAACCGAATTATTTAATAATTAAAATTTTAAACGATACACCCGATGCAGGCAACCTTTTTGGAAGTTAACAGGGATCTTTCAAACAGGGATCGATTTAAAATTTTATTGGCGCTGAAATGGCAGGAATCTGTATTATTGACGTCAAACTTCAAGCGACTTGGGGCAGCCACACTAGCGCTATCGCTGCGTTGAGACGAAGCACAAAGGTAAGAGCGCTTATCGGCACCACAATCGTCTTGTAGAGTGACGAGAAGAGAAGAACAACTTGAAACTTGTGGAACGGGACGGATCAGGTTGACAATGTCGGCACTGCCTGTAGTCAGCCCGTTTACCACTACTACACCCATGGACTCCGGAACTAACGCAGTCCGTAAAGCCCCGAAGTGGAAAAGTCCCGGACTCGACGGACTGGACCAGAAGTCGCCCCGAGCTTCTTCACCTCTGGGGTCACCATTTGGTTCCTAAAGATCAGGTTACCGTAGACCCGAGGAAGTAGCGCCTTATCACGTGACTTACCACCATATGTCAGACATTAACATTCACTTTTGAATATGAGAATCACCCGTCATCTTAACTTAAATTGGGTCAACTCACGAGCTTAGACTGGATGCCAGGTGTCGGTCGTGGGACCAAGAAACCGCTCCTCATTGATGCGGCCATTAGCGAGATTAAATTAAACGCAACCGTTGGAACTTCTCCACTGCCAGGCTAGACTACAGAATGGTATTCGACTCGGTGCCTCATACTTTGCTAAAGAGAATTCTCCAGTTGTACAAGATTGACTATACAGTAAGAGACTTCCTGGGGCAACTTACAGGGGCAATGGATTCTTTCTCAATTGTGAAATAACAAAATGGATCTTTTCTCAATTAGGCGAGTGGATGATGACTGCGGAATACGAAAGAGTATTTTCTACGGTGATTGTTTGAGGCCCATATGGTTTTGCCTCTTTCTAAACCCTCTCAGCACATTGCAGGAAGCCTCAGGGAGAGGATTTCAGCTTCAAAAGGGAGGGAAAAAAGTGACCCTCCTTTTCTACATGGATGACCTCAAGATGTTTAATTCTAATCTCTTGATGGAGTTGCTGAAAGTCATCTGTCTTCTTAGCAGCTCAATCTAAATGGAGCTCTCTTATGTCGAAAGGGGTAAGGTCACTAGACAAGTCAATTCCCGTCATCATAAGGACCCTTCACTGGGTTGAAATGTACTGCAGTGACGAGGTTGTATTTGCCGCGGAAATGTGGTGGCTGGGGCTCTTTAATGCTCTAATCGCGAAGTGCGCAGCCTCCGTAATTACTTCCTGGCATCATTCTACATGGTCGTCATTAGCTGTGATAAAAGACTTATTTCTCTATCCTTATGCAAAGAGCAATGGCAAGACTCGCCACTAGAAAGCATCTCCGAACAGAAGACCTTTTCGAAGGAGAAAGAGCTCCACGGGAGGTTCTACGAGGCTTACCAGGATGAGAAATTGATGACAACGTCGACGTCTGTCGAGCTTGTCGCCTTCCCAAGAAGTCGTTTCGGCATATTATCGCCAGTTTTCCGGCGCTTTTTAGCTCTGAGTATTTGCACAGACAACGTTATAGCCAGGATTCTACATTAAGAGCTCGCTCTAAAACACGGTCTGAAATACGTGGATCGGAGATTATCTTATTGCAAGTGTTCTCTAAAAATAAACGCGCTAGGCTCTTCTGGAACCGTCCCTTTACTTATATCGTGCTGATGAATCAGGCATAGTCGAAGATATTTTTGGCCAACATTACCATCCCATATAACAAGAACCTCGTGAAATTCGAAACTGACAAGAAGACAAAATATCTGGTGGAGGTTAGCATGTGAGGTGGTATGCCGACCAAAATTATTCCGATAGTCGTCTTTGCGAATGAATGAATCCCAGTTAGCCTCTCGGAACATCTTAGTATAACCAAGACCAAGGAAGAACCATGGCAGATCCTCTAACGACTCAGCTATCGTGACTAGTAAAAAATGCCAAATAAAAATAATCACAAATAAAGAAATATAAGTTATTAAATATTGCGTGGAGGCCTTTGTTCACCTTCACTTTATTCGACTAAAAGATAAATTAATATTGGAAATATAAATTAAATACTATAGCTACTAACAGCATACCTTACTTTCAGGTGTTACACAATAAGGTTAAAGGTTTGCACAATTTCACACCACAATAATCGACCACAAAGTATTTCATTTGCTCCAATACTGGCCACTCTTACACAACGATAAATATTGAGCCCACGTCGTAAGGAAATAAGTTTGTTTTCTACAATATGAATTGTATTATCATGATTATAGTGATGTGATGAGATTATATAGACAAGTCTATCACCGTAACAATGGTATCTTTTGCAATGTATTATTAGCAAAATGCTTTTTAATTTTACATTGCTTATATAGCGGCAGTAAGTACTTTGTACGTGGTAGAGCGAAGTAGAGACTTTTACTGCTGCTCGAATGGGCCGGCACGATCTCGCAGTATGCAGGCGTGAAGTAGAGGCATCTTGAGCCTCTGCGTTTCGTTCGGTGAGTGAGGTAACCGGAGGTCCACTCCCTCTCCCTATCCCCCCTCTCATCTCCCAAATATCATTAATGGCCGGCAATGCATCTGCAGGTCCTCTGGTGTTTCAGATGTACGCGGGCGATGGTAATCACTTACCATCAGGTAAGCCGCTTGCTCGTTTGCCGCCTTCCCATAAAAAAAACCGTTCCGTCGTGTGCTAGTAACGTAAGAGTTGAGAGAACATAATTTACCAACCCATTTCATCCAGGTGTCGTAAAAATCGGTTAACAAAAATTCCAGTCTAATCCATGGTCTATGCGAGAAATTGTAGTGTGCACATTTCAAATAATCCGAAACCTTAGTTATTAACCGGGCAGCAGCAATGTTCAAATGCAAATGTTCAGATGATTCGGTCAAAGGGCGAAAAAACTTTTTTAATTATTTAAATGTATATGTAAATATAATATACAATAGATGCCGGTCGGATGTAGCATCATTCATTGTTAGACATATGAAGTCAGACATAAAATCCCACGAACTGCTGTACCACATGATTTTTATGCATTGCGATATAATACGATGACTCTACATCATCTTTAATGTGCGTGCGTGAAAAAAACCCTTTGTGAAATGTACACTAAGTTCTGTACTAAGCTCGAAAGCAAGTTGGCATTAAAATCAATGCTCTCACACCACCGTAATTTTTAAACAGTTTCACTTGGAACTTGTAATTAACACCAAAATGAGTGATCTATACGCAAGCAGTGCACTATTGTCTCATTTATGAAGAAAATATAAACCTTAATAAAGTCAACATTTTATTGAGGGTTGTAAAGGGTTTTTCTCAATTAAATTAAAGATGGCTGCAGAAATCAATAAATACTTAATAATGTCTTTTTCTGTAATAAGGCGATTTGTATCATGTAAACTCCCGTGGGTATCGTAAAAGGCGACTAAGAGTTAACTGTCACGATACAGAGGTGCAGTTGGCCTCACCCTTTGAGCTGCAATAATTTAGTTTTACGTGTACTTATCAGAACATCCGAATTCATTGTCTGGAAAATAGAAAACTTTCATAATAATTTACAAATAATGAAGTTCATGAAATAATATAAAGTAATAATGAAATAATATAAGTAGTCTAATTTGTAACTTTGTTAACCGAAGTCCTAAATCTCTCTCATAAATTCCCATAAGGTATGATCTTGTGATCTGCGTCCAACCATTTATAAAGGTGATAAGCCAGTAATGGTTAAATCAGTTTCGATACACTATTTATGGTTGCTGTAATCCAATGAGACCACATCAAAACTATCAAGAGTGTTTAAGTTACCTAATGCGAATTAAACGTATAACTAAACGTGTGAAAAAAACTAACGTAACAATGGATAAAGAAGCTCTAAAACAATCTGGAAGCATTGCGAACGCAAACAGAGATTATGAAAAGTAGATCAGCGCGAAGCTTTAGTCATGTGACTGCGAAGGCCGAGCGAACTGGAAGCGGACGCGGCGGGGATGCCGCGCAACGTTTCTGTTGCATTACATATGCGAATTTTAATCAGTGGCGTACCAATCTTGCATTTGAAATAAACAAGAATTTTACAAACATTGATTGAGTGTAACTTCATATCAAAATACATTATTATCAAAATATTCGTAATTTTATACGTTTAAGAAATATTTTGATAACAATTTTTTGGTATAAAAGTTATGAAATCTCTTTAGAGTTCCGAATCCACAAGGTCAAAGGCATTTTTATAATGACAGTAAGACTTATGTGTCTGTTTACACATCGATTTTATGCACCGTGAAGGATATTATTTATCTTTATAAGGGCGACCGCCCTGTTCCGCTCCGAAGGTTAAAATATAATTTTTTCATTTTATTTAATATATTTTATTGCGCATAAATTATCAACTTTAATACCCACTTTCCCGTATCTCTACAGTTTCCAAAACAAAAAATCGGAAATAATTCGTACCAATAGACAAAAGTAAAACAATGTTCAAGTAATTTTCATTTTTTAAATAAAATAACACAGAACACTTGGTGGACGATTGCTTTTCCCGCTTAACAGTGAGCAATGAAGAATAGTAACTACTGTAAATAATAAATATTTTTTAATATTTTCTTCTTTTTCTTAGTTCACAGCTGCATAGTTCACAGCTGCATAGTTCGCTCTCAATGGAAGGATTTGTCGTAATCACCATCCTTGCCAAGCAAATTGGCGATCATAATACCAGAGATCTCGAGCCCGCCACCAAGCCTGTTTGGTATTTTTACGTTCGTTATTCCAGCATATTAAAAGTATTATCAGTTTTAACGAAAATCAACAAATCTTTTCAGATTAATACTCCAATATTCCTTCCTTCAATCTTTTCTACCTTAAATTTCACAATCATTGTCTGATGTTGATCATATCTCTTGCGTACGTGCTTTATTTATTTCTTTGCGTTGCGTACTTACGTAACTCAGTTTGGAGCAATATTAAATGATAGAAATGTATGAGCATTAACGAACTAAGATATCATCAGTACCCAGCCTTGTGCCACTTACGAGAATCAGCCGTTGTTAGTTCCCAATCGAAAGTACGTACTTTTACGTACTCTAAACAGAAACAGGTTTATTTCAATATTAAATAAAACATTTTACGCTTATTGAATTAGTTTCAAAAATATTCTAGGACCTGATAAACTATTCGTCTCGTCCCGTAACAACACGATAACAGCAATTACATGATTTAGTCTTGCCGAATGTGGTCTAATAAATTTAAACAAAGGAAAAATGAAAATAATTGGCGTAAATCCAAATATGTCCGAAGTTTGAGTACCAAAAACATCTTTAATTACCAATTTGTATATCATATTTAAATCACGTTCTAAATACTACCTCCTCGGCATTCCTTTAAAGTTAGTAGCAACTGGGTAGACAAAGGTGCTGCTCCCTATCACCACTGTGGATATCCCACCACATATGTCCGTATATGCCGAACCCGTCACCAGTCGTTCGCCGGAACCTTGTCCGTAAGTCAGCAGGCTGCACCATGTGCAGGTGAAATTGATATTTGGAGAAAATGTTGTTTGCATATATAATTAAACATATCTAAACAATGTATAATTAAACATAATTATCTTGATTTTGTTAATATCTTATTTAATTATTCTAACAATTCCGGTTCATGTAACAGTGGAAAAACATGCAACTATCGTTGTTAATTATTTTTTTTATTGTATAGATATTAACGCGTCGGTAATATTGAAGGCTTTTAAAAGATTTAATGGTTTCTTTTGTACTTAAGTAATACATATTTTTTTAATAGATGTATCCTACTATAATATTATAAATGTAAAAGTACATTGGTTTGGACATTTGTCTATCAATTACACATAAACAGCAGATCCGATTTTTTAATTCGGTATGGAAATAACCTACCACGAAGCCACTTTTTTTTTGGATAACTGCAGGAAGATTCTTCACGGGGGTGAAGCCGCAGGCCGAAGCTAGTTGGCATATTTATAGAATGCTATAATAACTTAATGATGAACGCTCGTGCTTAGTAACCACAGTGGACCTTTAGCCCCCTTTCTATACATTGCGAAATCATCCCCGCGATGACGAGTACAAGTTATATGGAGCTTGCACCGACTAAAATCCCACGTGTGGAACTTCGCCACATATTGGCAAGGGTACGGGAACGCTGTAGCACACATCCTCGGTACCACCAGTCACGGCGTTGCCATGTACAACGTGTCCTTAGAATATAAACGATAAGTAAAAATCAATATCTAAGGTTCACAAAAAAGTGGATTATGGTAGCACGATATGGAAATTCGTAATCTCCGCTCGCTCGATAGGCTCGTTTGACTAAAACTCTATGGTTGGATAACTCAGACACATTATTATCTTAATTTGTCAACTAATACATTTGTTTTTTTTATAATAATTAATAAATTGTTAATAATAAGTAACTCATCGTTATTTCTAAATGCTTTTACGCCTATAAATAACGCACATGTTACAAAAACTTTCAATCGAACATGTGTTAGAATGTAACGCGCATGCTTGTGGGCGCGCCTGTTAGGCGGATTTGGTGCACCTTTCATAAGCTCAGGTCACGATCGACTATCGTGGCGTAAACCGATCGACGTAGCCGCAAGGCTGCCTGGACAACTCTAGCTAATTGACCGAAACATGCCACGTTATTAATGATCGCGGCTACATAGGCATACTAATCTACTATAGAAAAATTATATTCGGAGGCCGAATGCCTATTCAGACTCTTGCCTAGTTCACCTGATTGAATATATTACGGAATGAAAAAAGCGTACAAAATATAATGTCTACACGATATTTAGGATCGTAGATACTCGTACGTTCACAAGTGTCAGACGCAGAGTAACATTTACACTTCATCAGATCGAATTATTATTTGTTGCTCATAAAGTAGTGTGTACGGGCAAATCTTTCTTTCATTGCATGCTAACTTTAGTTGGCGCCTAAATTTAGTCTACTAATATAAAGGCGCCAATGCGCGATAGTCCACTATCAAGGGCTGAAAAAAAGAAAAGAAAGAAAAATATTGTCGGCGGTTAAAATTCGACTACTTTATATACTCGTATACCCATTTATAAACCGATGTTCTATTAAACGTATCCTCGATGTGGTAGCCGACATCGATTTGGTTGCATCAGATCTTACATATCTTCAATTTATTTGTACCAGGCCTTTCACATCTGCAATCCTCCAACCCACAGCTTGTAAGTTCTTATTCTACGGCCTCCTCAATCGACCACGTGATTTTCGTTATAAATGACATGCCTGCCAGGAGAATATATGTAATATTCAGATATAATTAACATATAATTTACATAGGTATACGGCAGTCCATATGACTGTATGTTTTTTCTCATTAACTTCTATTTCAGTCGGTTAGAGATTTAGAGCAACAATTTTTTTTGTCGGAACGATCATCAAGAGTAAATAAATTCATTTTAATAAAAATAATGCAATAAATAACTTTGATAAAAACGAAACAACTTCCGTGAAGTTTTCTAACGTATTAATTAAAGGATTGATTTTTTTATGTTTCAAGGTTTTTCATTATGTTCGTTATTTTAGTTTTGCTATATTAACAGTTTAAGAAACGTAACTATGATATCTGGACGTCTAACACTTCAGTCCCCTCGTGACCACGGCTGCTGTAAAGCAATCGAAACGTCGGGAAAATAAAAACATAATTAAACGGAATAAAATCCGTGAATAATAGTTTAATTTCAAATTGTTTTTAATTAATCGTATAGACTTAGATTGATATGTATAGTTATTTATTTCACTGTTTCTTTAATAAGATATGCATTTCAATGTGTAACAGAACATATTGCCATACTTGGTATAATACATTGGAATAAGATATCGGTATACTCGTATATCCTTCCATAGATGGATGTAGTTGCGAGGCCTTTACTTAGCAGTGTGACAGTACTGATTTTAAAAAGTTTATGATGTCCTCCTGTCCGATTTCGACCACGGCTTCAACTTCCGATAGTATTCGGAAGTTGAAGCCGTGGTCGAACTGTCGGTCAGTCGGTAACTGCCAGAAAGCATTATAGTGCCGAGTATACACGCAAACACAGAGGCAATCTTAACAAAGATTCCCATATCCGTAGAATTTAGTATACCCAGAGCGTGAACAAATCTGTAGGCCATACAAACATTTGTTCCGTATAGGCCGAGATTTAAATAGAACAGAATAAACAAACATTTGAGATTTTACGATAAAATATTTTTTTTACAAAATAAAACAGTTAATTTCTTGTTACAAATAGATAATAAGAAGTCATTTTCTTTTTACCCTTAAGATATAAAAATTATATTATAAAGCAAATAACAAATCATCATAACCCGTTGTCTCGAACAGGAACTAATTTATTACCTTGAGTAGTCTTTCTATTGTTATTAGAGCTACGAGAAATTCGAGATCAAACCGATCTGCTAAAATTGATTATTGGCTTACATAAAAATTGTAAGCTGACTGGTGGTCAAATTTTTGACTATTATAGATCATTAGCAAGATATTGAAAATCTACTGATAGCAAAAACATCACTCTGGGAAGGAATCTAGCCTAGAGTTTATTTCCATCTTTGCCAAGCCGAAACTATTATTTTTTTAAAAAAACAAAAACAAAATCAGGCCTCACCAAATCGCCACGCTTGGCCAGCGGGTTGACGCTTGCAGTACCAAGCTCCATGCAACGTATATTTTCTTCATTATTTAATCCAGATCGGATAATCTAGACCGACGACTGGCCGCAGTCTTATATGTGGAACATTTGAGGTGATTATTCCGCCATCTGTTGGAAACCACAAGATTATAGAAGCATTTCCCTAAGTCTGCTTTATGACACCCACGCGATGGGATGATGTACGTAATACGAAATCAGTTCATAGGGTTCACCCTATGCTGAAACATTACATGACGTGTACGTGAATAACTCGTACCAATGAGTTTATAGAAACTTACAGCGACAGGCTCACCACCTAACACGCTATCCCCAAATAGGCTCTGGTGGATTGAATGGACTAAAAATGTAAAACTAGACCTCTGACGACCCCAGAGGGTATGTGATCGTGACGCTTATTTTTTTATTACGTGTCATAATGATACTTTAGTGTATACGTTTAAGTCTCAAAACAAAGACAAATTTTAGCTCAACTTCTTACATAATACACTTTGTCAGCTACAAGTCGCGCAAGCTTACCTTACTCGTACGAGTATGTGTCGATTGACAAATGGATAGATTGTAAGCTGCGATAAACAGAAATCGTGAATTGGATATTTGCCCTGTAGTAAAGCGCATAGAACAGTCCACAGTATAGTAAAAACTATAAAAGACATTATTTACCAATACTTAATAATTTTACGTCTATTTATTACAGGCGAATAACTTTATTAAATAATATCTTAAAAAAGCTTTTCAAATTTTCTAATGAAACATTCCTGATTGTGGCTGTAAACAATGAAGGGAGCTGTCGTCAAATAATCTGTTTTAACATACTAATTAAAATTCATCATCTTATCTACAAACTATTTTCTGCTATTTCATTGCTGAGCTCAGGGCAACACCATGTCTACTCATGTACGACTGCAGAACAATTGTAGAAATTTGCCAAATGGTCGACATCGGCAGAGTGTTTAAAGGCTATCGCAATCTAGATTATGTATTCTCCTTAAATCTTTATTATCAAATAAAATGGCAAGTCTTTCAACTGAATATCACATGTCTATAACTGGCAAAGGCACCGAGAGTTTTAAATAAAGTTATGTGTAACTCAACACTACACTACGCACGGCATCCTGAGGTCAGTTGTTGAGCTGACATTGATAGCGATAGTAAGTGAGGTGACAACATATTATAATGTGTAATAACCTCACGGCATATCTGTTATGTTATAATAATCAAAATTAAGTTATGTTACGTACGACGTGGCCATGCGTCACGCAATGAAACTAAAAAAAATACATTACAAATATTTATCCGTGGCTGTTGAACAATTTTTATTTATTGTACTGTCAGTTACATATAGCAACACAACACAAATTCGTTATTTTTTTTTATTATCTATTACAATTTGTTGACGGGTATAAGGTGGTATCATCTCTTTCTCGAATGCAAACGAGGCTCCGGCGACCGAATGATGGGGAAATATCCGTTCGAATTTCCGACACTCACTAACCCGCTTGCCCAGTCTGGAGTGTGGGCAAACCTTCCCAAACCTTTCTTCCAAGAAAGGCCTGTGCAGCTGTGGACTAAAATATGCTGCTCAGAGGCCATTAGATTTTCTAAGCATTTTCCTTTATCAACTTTACGATACCAGCAGAATGAGATACGAAGAGGTGGTAGATTTTCTTACGCCGTGATAAAGTCAGAAATGAGGATCTTCCCTTGTTTTATTTATCTTTTTAAGGATGTAATTTCAGATGCGTCATAAAATTATCTATATAAAAACATCGAGAACAGTAAACATCAATATGAAATTTTAATTAATGATATGTTTTGTTATGAATTAAACACATGTTCAGACATTAGAAAAACGCCTAAATAGTTATATATTCGCTCTAAAACGACTATCAAAAGTATCTCATGACAAAATTGCATTAACTGCCTACCACGCTTTTATTGCACCAACATGCAAAAATGCATTAGGGCAATTGTTGCACTACGATCCACTGACAGCTGCAAACCTTAGTTCAAAGAACATACAATTTTGACTTTACAATAGATACAATAACTTAATTTTTATAGATTTATTTTTGCGACATTTAAATTATTTTTTTCTGATGATAAAATTAGACATTTACGTTTATTTATATTGTTATTATTTTATTTTACATTGATAGTTGTTATAAACTTGACTTTTGAGATTTTGAATAGTTGTGTTACTAAACCATTTGACATCTGATCAATAATGTAATAATGTAATGTAAAATAAGGTGTAAGGTCTTGAAATTATATAATATTGTAAAATTTGCATGCCAATAAGTGGTAGATCATATAGGACATAAACAAAATGTTAACATCTTTACATGTATCACATGATCAACGAATAAATATTTGTATTATTGTCTTTTTTTGGCGTTGGGCTATATATGTAGATATGGATACATACATAACATGCAATAAAATAAATAAGTTATCTTTAAATATATTATGATTAAAATACTTAAAGTAAAATAAAATAAATAAATAAATTATAACCCAACCAGACGGCAGCCCTCGGAAGGAGAAACCAGACGGCCGCGGGTTAGGGGGAAAGGGAAAGAAACCGGCGGACGATGCGAGCGGGATCAAGGAGCACCGCTGTCTGCATTTGAGCTCGTAGCACGCCACGGAGTTCTAGCCGCCTCAGATGTTCCGAGAAGCTGAGTGGGATTAACCCATTTGCAGAGACGGCTATCGGAAAAATTATTATTGTTATTATCATTATTGAAAGCTTAAAATGCGACTACAGACACAAGAAAAGTAGGCCTAAGTAGAATTTAATTTACTGCAGTTATGTTTTTGTAAGTAGATGACAAAGGGTCAGCGTTACAAATGGCGTACGTATGTACGAGTACATAGCGCAGGTGCGAGAGCTTGGTGGCGCAACATGCCTAAATAATGCATTTACTTCTAGAGAATTAGAACTAGATAATCGTATTTCGCTGACATCTACCGGCTAGTGATTTCTATAAACTGCAAGAAGTTGCCGCAATTTCACTTGGATTTTGAATTAACAAACTGTTTTAAGATATTATAATTAAACGTTAACTCAATTAGCCTCGGTGTAACTATGTGAGGAACTACTTAAGTATTATTTTAATAATTGCTTGAATAATTTTAGTGGTCGATCAAAGATCGACCGATTGACTCGGGGAGATACCAGAAAATTACCTCGCGGAGGTGGCGGCATAGCCATAAGTTAAATATGAGAGACGACAAGTATAATAATTACGCTAGTATCATTAATATTTTTTTATAAATAAAAGGTAAAGCCTATACCCTCACAAAATTTACCAAAAAACATTGCAACATACTACTTACTTATGTTTTACATGACACAATGAAGAACTGGCACATATCTATGAAAATAAAAATTACGTCATACTCAATTATTTGCTACTTCAGATACTTAACAATGAAACTTTGCATAACGATAATGATAATAAAACGCTGCTATTTTCGATTTGATAGCAGCACCTACATGCTTTTAATTTACTTACTGTAATGTAACGCTGTTTCGGAAAGACAAGGAAATTATTACAATACGTAATCCTCCAGCTGAATTATTATCGTAGATCGTTTATTCTCGACCTACTTGTTTTAAAACTGTTCATTTTTAAAATATTATATGGGGCAATTTTTTGTGTAGGTAATAATCGTTGCCCACACTAAGATTTCTCTTGTATCGTGGGTGCGTTTACGGACATAAATCACACGCACAACCACTATACCCGGAACAATAATTATTTATCTTTTGACTATACAAATATAAATGACTAAGTTCCCATTAAAAGTCAAAAACGTCGCATCTAGCCTGTATATTACATTAAAGCGAAATACCACTGTTTGACTAATCAAGAAATCTCAGAAAATATAAATACTACACCATTGAAATTTGGCAGACTTTCAGATTTCAGAAGTTCCTGAAGGAGAGACGAAACGGTAAAATGCGGTTTGTAATTTATAATTAACCTGACACTTAATAGAATAAATAATTTATTTTTGAAAATTATAAAAAAAAATATGCAAATAACGGACTCCACGCGTGCAGAATCGCGAGTATCGAGTATCTCCTTTTGTATTAAAGTATAGATTACAGATAGTAAACGGAAGTGCGCACTCAAGCAGTACATTAAACATTCTTTATTAGCCTATTAATGTTGTACATTGGCTTGTCCTAGAAAGGCCCAGCAAAAGCCAGTATGCATTTCATGAAAGGTTTGCCCATACTCACCACTTTGGGCAAGAAACCAATCCTCTTGAGAGCACTGCGCTTGCATAATGCTGTTTCAAATCTAGTAGACCGCCAACCCGCACTGGAGCAGTATAGCGGGCCTTTCTCGGTTCCAAAAATATTTATTTGAGAAGGAGGCCTTTGCCCTGCAGTGGGTACTTACTTTACTATCATATAGTAAATGTATGTATACATATAAACTCATTTCAGAGACTTAGTATATTGATCACAGCTCCAAAAGAGTGTTGATTGTGTTTTGAATAACAATATGTTAAATTTTGAAAAGAAGTAAATTTCAAAAGAGAAATGACAAAATCTCGGTTTGTGAGCAGGCATTCGTAAAATCTGGTTATTTGGTTAGTCTTGAGTGTTCTTGACTTGGGCTCAAAACTTAAACTCTTTTTTTAGATAGTATTTCAGTCTTTTCGAATAGACTAGTACACAATAAAGTAAAGGTTGATTGAAAGCCAATTGTAAGCCACAAAGTGAGATAGAACAAATTGGAAAAATTTGCAAGGGACACATATAATATGAAGTTTTTAACAAACTTGTGAAGACCGTTAAGCTTATAAATCCGTTACCCAGTAATGTTAGTATACCATGCTTTACCCTAGGATGAGAAGAAATAAAAATTGTGCTATAATTCTAGTGAGTTGTTGTTTATGTTATAGAAGAAGGCCAAATAAAAGGTCACTGACGCCCACCAATTTCCAGAAAGTAGTAGACAACTCTTTTCTTAAAGGATTTCGTAACTGATTGGAATGTCGCTATCGACAGCCGATTTCATTAAACACTGTTGCGTGACAACAGATTCCGTAAAAACACACCGTGTGGGATTGCTAATCATCCAAATGATGTTGATACATTTTTGTATTCCGCCGCGGTGTACGAGTACGATATCGAAATTAGCGACTGTGATTGTTCCGAAGCTCCTCGGAACACTCTTCGTGGCAAATGAAATAAAATATATTTAAAATTATTGAAAATAATGTAAGTTCTAATGGTTTCTGATAGGTGGTAAAGGTAAAATCAATTTACTCTCAGCTAGTGGTTTAGCACCCGCGTTGTTATGTTATTTATTACATGTTGCTGTCTATGCCTTTTTGTTTATTTGAGATAGACGATATAATTTTATTCCCCCACGGCCAAACAGGACAAAAAATTATTATAATCTCTTTAAAATTTCATAAACTGATAAATACCTAAAAGTTATTTCCACTCTGTACAGTATCTTTAGTCTTTCATATCGAGTGCTGAACTTTTTTAACTGTGTTAAACGTTTTGAAATAATGGAAGTTTATAACTGGTTTGCAAGATTTAAACTTGAATGTTATGGATCGAATACGCGACCAGTAATGTTGTCAAGCAATTTTTTTTTATTCAGACAAGTTAGCCACATAACTGTTTCAACTCTGATCGCCTGTCCGTGAGATGGTAAAACGAGTTCAAACGTTTTATAAGGACTTAAGCCCATGAAGCCCTGATGTCGAAATCGTAGTTATCGTTTACATTTTCGTGCTCTGAACGCAATATTAGCAGCAAAAGACCGTGCCGAGTGCTCGTTTGAAATTAAGAAAAATAATGTAATTACGAAACTTACTTGATACAGTACATCAAAATGTGCCGCCTTCACATTTTGTACTTCACTCAATATCTGTGATCTTCTGCAGTATGACTACCACATATCTTCAGATTCAAGGGCCTAGAAAACTCAATACATGTTAAATACAAATTGCGATTGTATCTACGTTCGGGAAAATATTTAATAGGAGGAGATAATTAACAAACTTTTTTTAAAAAATCAGTCACAAATTTTTAATGTAGTTAATGAGTTAATAATATTATTGGAGTACTTACAACAGATTTGAATTAGGTAATAGATACACTGCTTCGTTAATACTTCAATAGATACGCTTAATCGATTGCCTAGCGTACTATAATTGGCTTATAAACGATGAATGTTTACAATTATACTGAGATATAAAAGCAAACGTCTTTCTGTGCTATCTTTTCGTTTCTACAATCCAATAAACAAAATGAATATTTAATGTTCCTTGTTATTAGTACACCTAATCAATTTTGTATTGTGTAGCTACGAATAAACAATATACACCCTCACCGCTTGATATGAAGTTACGTTCTTAATTATTTATAACGGATCCAAATTCAAATCTTTTCGAATTATTGACTTTTGATATAAATGATGTAGGTGATTTCCCTAAAAGGCGAAAATTGGGTTGCAGAAACCCGTTTAATATCAATTCTTAAAATCGGTAACATTGTATGTTACCACCTGTAGTTGTTTTGGTGGTAGCAGGATCTCCGTCCAAGATAGTTTGGAGTGCTTTTATCATAACCATTGCAGGACTTGCGAGGATTAGAATGGGCTATTGATAGACTGTGGGCCATGACTGGTTTTTTTGTGAGTCATCACATCATACATCTTTTGTTTGAATAATGTCTTTGTCACACTAGGTGGGTAATTTAGAAACCATTCATGATACACATGCCTTTGAATACAACCTTTGTCGAGGTTCATGGAACCAAAATTCCTTACAGGCAATGTTCATCATCAAAAACTTCACAAGACTATTTACGAAATGGTAATTTGTTTAATGAATTATATCAATGCTATTAACATTTCTAACATTCCTGTCATACCCACTCTAAAAAATTCTCCATCTTGTGTTCAGAAAAAAATTTAAACTCATATATAATAAGATAACATAAATTTATTCGTGAAAAATGTGGCATAAACATTTACAAGGCATGCATATTGATGTTTCGGTATAATATATTATGACATGTTTTACCGATATCGGCTTGCAAATTTTAATTAAACAATTTATCTTGCTTTATAATTAAAAACTTAAAAATCAATGCAATCGTAGTTCATGAAATAGCGTCGATCTGTAATTATTATTAACTTGAATCATGTATGCAAATTAGAATACGATGTCAAAAAACTTAAAAACATCTCTATAAAGTCTAAGTGTCTATTAATTTTTAATTTAGAATCTTTAACTGAGCCGCAAACTCTCTGACATCTCAAATATAGATTTAGTACAGCATTTCACTCATTCAAGAGATTAAAGTATATAGTAAACCACGATCTATCGTCCATAAACAATTTTGTGAAATATGTAAGTAGCACTTGAGTAATATAAATTGAACAAAGATTACAACCGCGTCTAATGACCCGTCGCTAAGACATCCAAAATTTTGCAATTGATCATTTAAGCGTGAAATTACTGCATAATATTTGAATAGTTACAAACCCACATTTTCGCCTCTCCGAGGATAGAAAGGTGTACGATACGGTGACTGGTGACGAATCTCATCTACGGGTTCGTTCCCGAAGGTTGCCATGAGATAAGGCTTTTTTCTTTCATTCTTTCTCTCAGTCGCCTCTTACGACGAGGGGAAAGTGGGGGGGAGATCCTTACATGGCTACCACATGGTATCAAAAACTTACAAAAATAATCATAAACCCGCCTTTATACACCTGATGTGGCGAACGGGAATTTAAGTATTACGTGCCGTGTAGAGGCTGCTTGTGAGAAAGAAAGTCGTCGTCGTGAAAGAAAATGTCGCGGAAGATGCATCCGACAGATGGTGAAATAATCATCATGTTAGAAATACTCGTATATAGCCAGAACATAGATACCCAGAGAGGTGATGAGTAGTAGGGTTTGGTAATGCAATCATCAATCCTCAACCAAACGTAGCGGTTACTATCTTTTACTGATTCGTAGTCGTACTAGCCGCAATTAACTTTGGATATCAGGTAGAAAATTGCGTTTGGGTCGGCGAAAGAACAGCGTTTCTGGCTACTTTTGTAACCATTGATAATGGACTCGGAAAGAACAGCTCTTTGGTGTAGCTTATTGCATAGTAGTAATGAATACGAGTATGGCGCAACTTTAGAGGCAGTGTGAAAATGTCCACTGCAAATCAGTTAATTCTATTAATTATCTTTATTTAAAAAATTCAACCTGTTTATGTTTGTGCTCGCAAAATTCGAAAATGAGTCGGTCGTTTGACCTCAAATTTATAGGTTGTGTTCGACTCATTACTAGAAAGGTTAATATTCTGAAATTACAAAATAGTCACTGTGCGTGTCAGGGTTCTGCTAGTAGGTAATATATATTTAAATTGTTTTTTAACTGAAAAATCATTTTTAAATTTCCTTATTATTGAATATGAATTAATGATTCAAAAGTCTGAAAGAAATTCAAATTGTGTTTGCAATTGTAATTTTTTTACAACATCATACCTCCGTTTCCTAATTAGGCTCCTCTGACGGAGAATAAAAAGGCGAATGAATAGGGAAGTTCTTATCCTTTTTTTCGCCAATATTTTTAAATGATGCACAATAAAGTAAGAAGCAATAAATAGTCTCACAGGTAATTTAAGAAGGAATCATATTCTAAGATAAAATTAAATACTGCAAAAAAATCATAGAAATAACAAAAACTAATGCAAGATTTGCAGACACGACAAGTAGCATTTTCACAAACATCTGTGTGTGTGTAATATGTTACGATTTCTCACAAAAATAAATATTGCATTACAAGGATATTGAAACTAGCAGTTACTTTGTGAGTCAGTGTTGTGTATAAACTGATGGATAACGTAAAACAAAGCAAGGATATCCGTGTCACAGTTCCAGAGAGAGGAAATGGAAACGTCCCCAAGTAAACAATAGTGTGTGATACCAATGGCTATTAGAGGTATTATTTTCGTTTTACGTGGGGAAAAGGAGCTCGCAGCTACCAGTCACCGGAGACTGTGACGGGATCAGCATTGAAGATGCCGGACCGACTGAAACCCTCTCGGTAGATACGCTGTGGGCCGGAGGCCTTTACGACTTCGGTGGTAGAGACTCGCGAGCAGAAGGCCGCTAAATTGGACACAGAAGTATTTTCGACAGTTATATATAGCGCGTTGATTCGCACCATCCCCCTTTGCGGCGGGTACCCGATGAGTAGTAATGGAATGGTCTCAGAATTATTAAGCACCACCACTCATAGTCCCATCATCCTTATCCTGCCTACAATCTGCGCCACATTAAAAGAACACTAAAACCTTGTGGAATACCCGTACTACATTTCAGCCTCACCTTCTTTCTAGAACGGGTCTTGGACTCTCAGAACTCTGACAGATCCTGTATTATAAGATTTATACTCCTCGTACAGCCCTCCATGGTATCGTGGCGGACCTTCTACTCGTAAATGCGAAGTCCGGTGTATTAGCGTGGAAGCGAGACCACGCACTCGACGCGCAGGACTGAAATCCCGCAAGACCACCATCATACACTTGATGTACATCATAGGTTAGCCGCTTGGGCATTGTCCCCCTTTACATAAAAAAGAGGATTTGATTAAATGTGGCTAAGTTTTAGATGCTTTGATGATGATTAAAGATGATTGTTAAAAATGAGTGTTAAACAAGGACAAATTAAATTGTCAAGCACTATAAGTAGGTGTAATCGGGATTAGCAATATACATACTTACCTATAGTACCAAAACTTAAAAATTCAGTAAATAAATTTAATAAGTCTTCCTACTAAGAGTTGTTAAGGTTACCTTATTGATTAATCCTAATTTTTATTAATATACGGATAACGTTTACCTTCATGTATCGCTTTAATCAATAATTTATAATACGATTACAAACTAAAATCTTCATGATCGTATGATTTAAGGTTATAATAAAAAAATATCACGATAATTAGTTACCGAAAGCAGAAGCAGACGCTCGGTCAATAAACTCATACTATAATCCCGTACGCGAGAATTCCCAATGAAGCCAAGTGGTAATATTAGGGTAGATACCTAACTAAGTTTAGGAAGAAGGTAATGACCGAGGATATTACATATAAACCTAAACTAACTACTATCACTATAAATAGTCTAATGGGCAGGGTGCGGACTCCGAAACATGAAGTCGTAAGTTCGAATCCGCCATTCGACTATTGTCGTTAACCACTCCAGATACAAGTTCTAATGCTAAGTTGGAGGGTTAACAGTAATGTTACTCAAAAAATAGCATTGCTAGTATTCTTATTAAAGAATAATATCTAACTTTCAGAAAATTAGTAACAATTCTTTTATTCTAACATACCGAACACATTATTTACATAACTTACACATACCTAACACATACATACATACACGAAGTCTCATCATTTTGTAATGTAATACCACCATCGGTTCACTGATAATTATTAGGTTAGGGGTTCGAATACCATTGCGAAATTAATTGAAAGTTGCATTACATTTCTTATACGTGGTAGAGCCAAGCGGCGGCTTAGGCCCTCGCAAATAACAGCGAGAAGTAGAGGCATCTTATGCTTCTGAGTTTCGTTCGATGAGATTACCGGATGCTCCTTCCCTTCCTCCTACCCTCTACAACCATCATTTAAGGTCGGCAACGCACCTGTAGCTCCTCTGGTTTTGCAGGTGTACGTGGGCGAAGGTAATCACTTTGCATTTCCCATTCGTCAAAAAAAAATATGAGGCAAATGTTTTGTATGATGATGAATATGAAACGTTTATAGTTGAGCCATGGATTTTCTTAACTATGAACAGCAGAGATAAATAAGGTACGTTTTGTGATAGTGCACAGTCCAAGATTTAAGTTCTTATTCTATGTCACAACCATTCTATCAATAGATTAAAAATATTTATTGTACACGAGATAGGATCTAAGCTAACCGACTTAGCCTTTAAAGAGCGTCTCGCGACAGTTCAAACGAGAAAGTATGAATATGCGCAAATTGTAAAACAATAATAAATTTGCTTATTGCTACCATTAAACGTATTTCTCTGAGGTTCAACGAAATTAAGTTAAACCCAGTATTTGAGGTTTGGCATCATAGTCATGGTTCCGGTATTTGACCTGGGATCCGATACGTTTTTTCGCTTGCAACGTAAAGTTTAAGTCAAACAATAGAATCCCATAAAACATTTGAATGTAGAATGTTTTTTTTTGGTATAAAAAAAGTATTATTAAAGTATACTACGAGCTATGTGGCCGACCCAGCTCTAGATCACTGATACTCTCACGGCTATGCCTAGCTCTAGCTCCAGCTTACAACTTTACTAACGGCTATGTCGGTTACTCTAGTTCTACTGCGGATATCGTCGTTGTATGACTCTATCGTGTAGAGAAACATCGAGCACAGCCTTTTCCGTAGCCTGTTGAACAACTTTGAGCTTTTACTACAGTAACAGTAAGAGTAAACTAAGAATCTTGTACCATGCAGGTTTAATTTTAATTCAAAGTGGTCACTTCCTTAAACGGTAACTTCATACTTGAATCCCAATTATTCATCTAGAATATATCTCGTTTCATTATAATAAAATGTCCAAAATTGAACAGTCATAAAATGTTTATTGAAGTAAAAATGCTTACAAAAGTAATACATTTCTGTATAGGAACAACAATTATTATACTGCATAAAATATTTTATATCAAGTAGGTACTTAAAATACAGATTTAGATTAAGACCATCATAACCTTAAATAATCTAATACAATAATACTTTTATGATACAACACTCAACTATAAGAATAAGTAAAAATATATCACTCTCAAATATTGTTTGCCCTGTCCAGCAGTGGGCATGTACAGCCTGCTACTTTAATTTATTTTAGTTTACTCTAGAAAAATATTTCAACTCCCGGATTATAACCATCATTCGATTATTTCACATGCTATTAAGGAATATTTATGAACTACATCTACTGTCATGAGTGCTACCTATCTCTGTGATTCTCTGTAATGTAATCAAGTGCGTGAGACAGTAGGCGCCAATACAGTTGCATCTTGCTTTTTATTTCATAAAACTGACACGAAGAGTGATTTTACAGAAAATTTTACTTTTTACACACGTCTGATCTAATATATAACTAAAAAGTATTATATATATAACAGTCCTATATATATACAGGCCGACAGCGGGTCACTGCGGGCAGAGTGGAGAAGTATGTGTTTATAATGAAGCGTTTGGGACCAGCACAACACAGTTTTGCTTCTTTATTCGTATTAATACGAAGAAAACATTTTTTCCAAAAGCATTAATTGTTAAGAATCACTCTATATTATATCCTTATAATTAATATTCATAGCCAATTAATTGCCTGTTTTCAATGAATGAATTTGAATGGTTTACTTTCAATTTTAAAATTAACATAATATTTATTTCACACATTTATGAAATACAGTGAGCAAAAAAAATATGTCAAATGATAATTTTGTACATGTTGAAATGTATAAAATCATGATTTTGTACATCCATTGTAGTATTTGCTATTTTAGTAAGTAATAAAATTTTGTAACTGTAGAAAAATTTTTAGAAATAAATAAATAGCTTCTACTTATTAGGAAATCATAATGCGTCCTGATGTTAATATCTAAACAATACTTAAAAAAATATTTGTAAATTAAACATTACTAAAGTCTCATTAGCAGTTTATTAAACATTGCAAATAGCTTGGTAGGCCTCCAAATGATTCCCTGATGATGGTGTAATGGTCAATTGTCGGCTTGCTTTCAGGAACAATACCACTCCAGGTCTAACTTGCACGGCTTCTGTATCACATGCCTCGCCCTCTCCTGATATAAAAATTATAAGACTAGGGCTAGGGCGAATTATCGTGTTGTATGAATACTCACTTTCCACCTGTAATTGAATAATAACACTGTGATATAAATCGTCCCTATACTGTTATTAAAAAAGAGTGTGTGTTTGTAAATATATATGTGCAGTAATCTCCAAACAAAACGAAAGCTACATTACTCCAGACTAAGTTTGATTCCCATAAATTAGAGAACCTAACACTTGATTCGTTAGACCAAAAAAAAAACAAGTTACTCAGAAAAATTAAAAAAAATATTTTAAGTTTTCCATTAAAATCAAAATTCTGCCAGGAGGCTCACCCTATCGATTATCTGTGGGATTTTCCCTGAGACTAATTGTTACACTGGATGGAGTAAAAGCTTCAAATACGTGTCAATATTATTGAATGAATATTATTTTTTTTTTATTTTTATGAATACAATATAAGACAAGGATATTGACATGTAAATCTTTCAAAGTTTATCGATCGAATAATAACCACAGTAGTAGCAATTATTAAAGATTTTCACATGAAAGACAATTCTTGATATTTTAGTTTACCCTTTTTTATCATATCAGGTAATATCACGCATGTGCATAAATAAAATAGATTACTGAAATTGTTGATTATTCACATTACATCAAAATATTAATCTTGTTACCCAAAACTACAAAGTGAAAATTTGATAATACCTGAATAACTATAAAAGCACTCCATGACATTTGATCAACACCAATGGAATAGCAAGCTTACCCTAATTTTCACAACAGCAAAGTCAGGCACAGGAGGTCGCCAGATGCAACAATTCTCGTCTTCCATCTTTGGATTGAAAATCAAGTCACCTGGAGCATAGCTTGTGTAGTCTAACATGTCAATAAGAGTGGGCACATCAATGTGTTTTGGAGTGAGACCAGCTCGAACCACATTATCGGAGCATGCCATACACTCGACACAATCTGTAGACAAAAGTAATATTGTAAAAGTTATAGTAATTGTACACAACCAAAATATTATTTAAGCAAAAGTTTTATTGCAGATGAATCGATAATTAATTAATTTTATTACAGTAATGCATTTTAATCATACAATTAATAAAAAAAATGTTGTGAGATAACATGCAAAACTGTAAGGGAACAACTTAGTAAGTAATAAGTAAAACTAAATGGTAAACTTTAGATATTCATTACTCTTTTTTATCTTCATTGTTTAAATTAGTTGTGGAACAAAAGATAATATTTTTAGCATAAAAAATTAGTAGTTAGATAATTTTGCTTGTTAATTAATAATATACATACCTCCACTTAAATAAGCATGTGGCAAGTTAGGTTTGAGGAAAATAGCCTGTCCTGGTTGAAGTTGCATGAGATTCATAAAATAAGGGGCATAGCAACCTACATCTCCAGGAAACTCGGCATGAAGTTTTCGCAATGTACTCAATAACAGAGTAGACTGGACAGAAGCTTCTAAAAAAAATGAACTCTAGTAAAGTAAAGCATTAATGTTTCTTCAAAAGTAGTATTATAAATAACAAGATATAAATTTTTGTGGATAGGTCACTTATTAAAAATATTAAATAACCTTTCCCCTAATTGGAAATATATTAAGATATACCTGCATTATTTAATCGTCTCAAAAGCTCTTCTAAACTCTTAGCTACAATAATTTTATCACAGGTCATCAAAGATTGGAATAATTGCTTTAGCATCAATTCTGTATTATTTTCCTCATTATTCAGTATATGATCTACACCATCTTTAGACAATATTTCACAAAGTTCCGGTAATTCTGAAACAAAATACTTTATTTTTAAATGCCATTAAGATTAAAAAAAGAATTGTTAGTTACGTAATGTATTTATGGATGTAACAAATTAATAAAATTGAGACAGAAGAATTTAAATAATGATAATAACTTTTAAAATCCAAATGTGTCAAAAATATTTATTTATGGGGATACTTTTCTAAGATAAACAAAAAATTACTGTCTTTAATACGCTTTAAGCCACAATCATTAAGAAAAAAAATTTAGAGGGTTCCATCGAAAGAAATAAACAAAGAAACGTAAACAAAAGATTTAGATTAATTTATTGTAGGTGACAATATCAACATGATTATGATAAACATAGGATGGATGTTTTATGATCAACAGACAGCATTACATAGATTTTTTGAATAGTTAACATATTTGCTAGAACTTAACCTCTGATAATTTCTATTTTGAAGAGAATTGAAGAGTTTGAAGAGATGATGACAAGGAAAATTATTTCTATATGATTAATGTCAAGAATCCCATGGGATGTCCTTTTTCTATCTTATATATAAATTTTTCAGTGTCTAACACAGTCAACCTAATATACTTGCATCCTTAAATTTGATATGTCTCAATGCGCTGAAGTCTATATGACCTACATCCGTCCCAGACTAACTGACTGAAGTTGTTTAATCAAATTAGCCCCATATACCAGACACAATCTAATATGGCTAAATTTTGACAATAATACAAACTTACTTTTAAGAAATTGTCCAATCTCTGTAATAGGCCTAAAACCACATAGGGCTTCAAAAGAAGTCAATGCTATTGCAAGCTCTGGTTTATGATTTGGGTCTTTATACATATCAGGAAAAGTAGCATGTAACTGTTCAGCGTGTTCCTGAATAAAAAAGAAAATAAATTTGTAATTAGAACAGTGATAGTTAAGTATAACAAAAAAAAGGTCATATATGTAAATCTCGCAATACCTTTTTAGGATGCGCTTGTATAGACAGGGCTTTTCGGATAGATAATATTTTAAGAAGAAAGGGAACGGCCACACCAAACCTTTTCTTCACTACAGGTCCAATTGCATCAACATTATCTTTTAAATATTCTGAGAGTAGAATATTTCTGTCTATGATAAGAGATGGTCCATTTGGGTGTGTTCCCGCCCATAATTCAGCATATGGTTGACTTAAATCTACTTTTGCTGCAGGATCACAGCTAGATAGTAATTTGGCGACAATACTATCGTGACCTAATTTTCCCCAATCATAGTTCTGGACTTTGCACTGTAACTCCATACTGTTTGTCTGAAAACAGTATTTATCTGATCTTATTAAATTTTAATAATTGATTTAAAATATTCGACTTAATAGGCATATACAGCATAGCCATTGTTATTGTAACAAAATTATAATCAACTTGAAAAAATAAAGGTTAACTTTCATAACAATAAAACATTTATGTCGTTATATTAATCATCATTTTAACTAATAGTGAGTATTAATGTCTTTGTTTAGTATAAAATACATTACAAGTTTTACAAAAAAAATATATTGTATAGTATAATAAGAAAAATAAATTGTGTAAACGAACTTACAGTCTACTTTCTTTTATATACCAACTAAGCAAATAAATATTATAAAACAAAATTTTTAAACTTTTATCTAATTACATCCCATTTACTATCATTTTGCTAAAATTCAGTTTCAAAGTTTTAGACTATTATTACTATAGGTACTCTATGTTTCAGATCAGACAAGAGACAAATATAATTTGGTTGAACAACACAACAATGACCATAACAGATGTTGAAAAAATATCGATACTTGATATTTTACACTATATTAAATGTTTCTTGTCGATATCGAAACGAAATAAAACGAAGTTTCCGGAAGCAAAAATATAATATCTAAATAAAATTTTTCATGTACACAATATGTATTCATATTTTTAGTTTAACTTTGCATAATCCTATTTTTTTTAATATGGCTGTCACAAGCTTCATTCTTGTGAATAGGTGCCGCTTGTTTTCAGTACACTTAAACATCATTTTTGTGGGTTATTATATTCTTATACCATGTTTTAGTTGCCTATGAAATTCGTAGTTACCGATTTTTATTTATCTGACTATGGCTATGGTTTTTATTTTAAAAACTTTGTATGGATTGAAAAAAAAAACAAAAAAGAAGAAATCTGCGGAGTTTCTTTCACCTGTTTCGTCCAACGTCAGAGGAACCTTATGAAGCGGGTTAAATTGCGAAGAAATAGTACTTGACGTTTAACAAGCGAAATTTTTCTGGATAGCGCTCTGGTTTGAACGATGTATCGATATATTTTCGCAAGTCCGACATCCCTGTTCAAGACGCTGACAGATACATCTTGTCACATTGACAAAAACAAGATCTAGGCACTAATCTGTGCGTGTGGGTACTAATCAGATGAAAAATATTTAATTTTTTTTAATTAGGAGTTTATGGTTCAAATCTGTATCTTTTTTATTTTTTATCTGTCTCTGAATTTGTTTGTCAATTAAGTATACTCAAAAACAATCGTCGTGACGTGAAAAGACACGACTTTTCAGGATTATATCTGTAGCCTGTAGTCAAAAATTTACATCTAAAATTACCATGACGTTAACTCGTCCTCTACTTGACCACTCATCAGTACAGATTTTAAATTATGAAGTGTGCTGTCTCTTTAAAATAAAGCCCTGGCTCTACGACTCATACCAACAATATTTCAGAATTTCATCTTAGTCTTAAGGGGAGACAATGCATCAGCTACCACTGTTATTTAAGAAGGCAACGTTTATTTTATTAATTTATATTTATAATCGTAATAATACCTTTACTATAAGCTGAGATGAAAAATGAGTTAAAACTAATATAATTGTCTCAACTTTTTACCGCCTCACTTGGTATACGATTTGGTTGGAGCTTGTTTTTTTTTTAATAACCTTTAATTTAAACAGTACCAAAATTTCCAAAAAAAAACGGCATAGAACTATTTTAATTTTATATTCAAAATTAAGTAAGTTCTGAGGTTCTTTTGCTTATTATTATTACTGGTTAATTCCGGTATTGTTTCGGGATTAAAGCCAATGCAGTGTTAAAGTTTAGTCATATTTTTATTGGATTCGTGTGAAAAACGAGCTAACAGTCCACGTGATGTAAATTGAGTACAGCAGCCCATAGACATAAGCATAGACAGCTGTACTACTAAAAACTAAGATGGAATGCCTCACAGCCCGTAATTATACTAGCTCTCCTTAACTTACACACTAGAATACATTTGTTACATTGTTGTTTGGCGGCAGAAATAGGTAAGAGGGTGGTACCTACCCAAACGACTCCTTACTGCCTAGGAGTTATATGTAAACAGAAGCACACTACGCTAAGTGTAAGTTTCGCGTTGTATCTGAGCCCTCCAATGTTATCCAACAGCACCTGACTTAAAGTCATGTCTCTGCAGCGGAATGTGTTTGGCATGAGGACGTGTGAATACATGCTACCCCAAATATAATGAATGCATTTCCATCCTAATTACTATTACATTTGCACACAAATTGAAATGAAAAATATGGTAAAACTGCTGTAAAGAGTGCTTTATGGATTTATAGCATAATGAAGTAATTTGAAATGTATCGACTAAGAGTTCATAGACGATATACATAAAGAAATCACTTAATGATATTAGAGAGGAATACGTTTAGTAGAAATTAAAAAAAAACATTTAAGTTATGTTAGAATATATAGTCTTCAATCAATTATCATAACTAAAATATCCATGGTTTAGCAATTAGCCGATGATGTACATTTTTACACGTATTACATAAGTTTTTGTTTTTCAAATATTTAAAATATTTTTCATTCTTCTGGTTATCTAAACAGTTAAAAAACGATAAATTTATCAATATCTCTCTTTTCACTTTTATTTTCATTGCCAGCTTCGGAGTAAGTATTTGAGTTATATGCGGCAAGGAAATAGTATAATTTAATCTCTTTTCTTTGTATCTATGAACGTATTAATATCATCCTTAAGTTTACTTAAAACGTTTCTGTCTACCGATTTCTTTGCAAAATTGTCTATATTATCAGGTTTTTGTCTGTTAGAATCTAAATCAGCTACTTTCAACTTATTGTCTGCACCCATGTGTTTAACAAGTTGAGTTGGTATGGCAAACCCAGAAAGACCTCTGTTAGATATTTCTACGTTGATCATGTCCTCTACAGGTTCACAGATGCCAGATTCAGGTACAATGTTCACCCTAGAATGAAATTGTTCACTTTGCCTTGTATCTTTGTTCGAAGTTGGACTATATTTCATCTCCAATTCCTTAATATCTAAATATGGATACTTTTTCATAATAACAAGTTGTTCATATTGACGAAGGTCTTCTTCATTTAAAATGTTTTTGTTAGGAAAATTTTTAAGTCTCAAATATGTACTAATTTCTTTTTGCGTTGAATTTCTTATTTTCCTTATAGCCTTTTGCAAATCGGCAGCCATGTTTTTCGTTTTTTCAGCAAAAGTTTCATGATGTACTGATCCACGAACAGTTTCTAGGAAATCGTAAAGTTGAATGAAGAATTAGTAGTACATTTTGAGAAATAAATAAGTTTTAAATGGAAATATTTTTTGCATTTTCGAAATTAAAAAGAAATAAAAAAAACAATAGTATATTCGTCCTAATACAAATCTGAAGTCAAAATGTGCCTGTGGGTCTGTAAGGTCTATAAGAAAAATACTTAGGCTACTATAGAGACAAACTTAGTAGGTTTTTAGTTCATAACACCGTTATATATTACACTGAGTGTAACCGAACTTTTTAACTCATGGACCGTGAGTATGGTGTTCTGTGGCATACGCTCACTCAAGGTAATACATACTATGATTATTTGTGACAGTTAGTGTGTGTGCAGATGTACGTGGGTGTCGGTAACCTCATGTTATCAGGTGAGCCGCTTACTCGTTTACCCTTTCCCATAAAAAAAAGCACTGCATGCCTGCTAATACGTACTCGTACAGAGAGGAGTTGCGAAAGGGGAAGGAAACGATTAAAAATAGAGATAATCTGAATGAGTCCAATAACTATTAGAATTTATGAAGAGGATAGATGTAAAGTATTGCCAGAAGCAACTGGAGGTAAGAGGATGATTCCTAATTAGCAGTATCTTTTAGCAAATGACTTAAATCGTACATGTATATACAGTCATAATATTGAAATGTTTTTCTGTTTGACAAAACCGAAATTATTATTAATATGGATAGACGGCCTGATAGCCTAGTCGGTAGTTACCCTGGCTTCGAAGCTAAGGGTTGCGGGTTCGAATCCCGCCAGGGGCAAACATTTATATGAAGTCAATATGAAAGTATGTAACAGAGTCATGAGTTTACATGATTTGTTAACTATGTGCAATCATCTTAAATTGTTATGTATATAACACTATAATTACCTATTATTTTAAGTATATATTTTTAAAGTAACTAAATATTTTTAAAATATTTGTACCACAGATGAATAAGCTTAGTATGGAAGTAATACTTTAATAATAATAATACTTTAAGTAACTAACGATTTGTGTAAGAAGCTGTTGATGGTAAAGTTGATGTCTCCCTCCGAACTGGAAAAGTAAAATTAAAAGTAAACGACAGCAAAACACACGCCGCAGTCAATATGACTCCATTTCTTTGCATGTTTGTATTACTATTAAAATTTCTAAGCATAGAGCATAACTAGAACGGTACGTAAAGGTTAAAAATTAGAAATTAAAACTTAGTAGGTTATGTACTCATTGTTAGAAATCTCAGAACTTGATGTCAGAAATAAAACTGACTTTTGTCAAAATCTGATTTAGTTTTTTCGTTTATGGTAATTTTATTTTACTAACTTTTTGCTTAGCTTTTTATAAAATTACAAATTCCTACCTATTCAGCAGCTTGAAATAACTTTTTCTTTTTCAAATATAATGTATTATACTCAAAATGCACCTCATCATCGTATATTACAAGGTTTTGTTGGGTTTACCCACATCTATTACACTACTATATACACACCGCACTGCACGGGGGGTTTGTGAGTACAGTGCCGGTTCACTCACACTGGTCAGTTAGGTAATCCCCATATAGATGGGAATCTGAACTCACATCCCTCCCCATCCCCATACTGTATAGTATTTCGGTTCGGATTCGAATGGATTCTTTCGCTATCGATATCAACAGAGCCGCGCTTGCACGAGCACGGACCGCAGGTTGCACCCGAGGGCGTACCAAGCAAGCAGTGGCATGAACTTCACTAATAAGGCAGGAATCGGACCCCCTCTCTAGAGACACGATGAAAAATTAAATGATGATGAGAAACTAATGAAAATTAAATCCAAAGTGAGAATTGTTTGAAAATTGTTGAATCTCTACTACAACGTACAGACCGCAAGCATTTAGAACGTAAATTATTGGTTGCGTTTAACTTGATTAAGATCCATATTGGGTTAATTTAACCGTGAGGCCGCTTTATATATTCAAAGATGTAGACACGCAGTACAGAAATTATATGATAAGCCGTTTCTGATTATATAAATAAGGTTTTGATCTGCGTAAGCAGTAGGTATAAATAGCAAAGTATTTATACCATAACAACGTAGTTACCTTTAGATAGAGTCAGCATTGCCTTTTGTCCATATGGAATGCACGCCGCTACTGCTTCTGTAACGTGGCACTGGATACTGCAGAATGTATTAATTATTTCAAATCTAACATTGCTAGTTGAATTAGGATAAAAGAAACCAAGTTATCGATAGGACGGCCACCATTGCTGAGAATGTGTTTGTCAGATTTGTGTAACTGAAATTTCTAAGCACAAAATATATTGCACATACGAGTATGATGAGTGTTTGGACAAAGAAGCTCGCAATCGCGAGCGTTCTCGTTTGGGATAAATCCAGGAAAAATTAAGTACATAGTGGAAATAAATTTGCAGTGCAAACTGAGGGTTGACACTATCTTTTGACATTATTAGACATCCAATGCCATAACACATCCTTGTCGTACATAAAAAAAGAATATTCATTCTAGTATTTCACTTAAGTATTCTGTATGATTGTACAATTGTCCCGCATTCAACTTTTATCTGCGTTGCTACTCTACCACTTACAAAAATTGTTTATTCAAAAAGATTGAGAGGAACCTTGATGTTGAAGAGAGAGAATGGATGAAGATAACCTCCCACTACAATGACTGGGGGAAATGGGCGGAATAAAATTATACAATATCACGTAATAACTTAAATACACAATTGTACACAATGGTATCAAACTGCAGGTCTTGGAATGTTAAAACGGTTGGACCCTCAGTGAGAGGTCTTGCGTTATCATGGAGCAATAATAGTGAAGATCGATTGACGTGTCGGGGTTGATGCTCTGAGATTTTCGCTATCATTGTTTTCGTAAAAGTTTTTCATAAAAGACATCGCCTGTTATTGATGCACCGGATCTCAAAAAGCTATAGCGAATTGCACCACGAAGTGACCACCAAACAGTAACCATTACGTTTCTTTGGGTGAGCTTCGCCTAAGGCAAGAGGCATTGTTCCGGTATTTGACATGGGTTCAGCTATGGCGTTTTTCGCTTTCGATTATCGAATAAGATCCACCTTTCATCACACGTTACAATTATGTCCGAAATCCCTTAATTTCTGTACCTGCTCATGGAAACAAGGCAAGCTTCAACGCGTGCTTCTCTAGCACATTTATTTCATGTGGCACCATTTTCTCGTGATTTTTTGTTTTACCAAATTGGTGCAAATTAGACAATAGTGTGAGTAAAATAACGTCAAACCATGACATTAATTCCTTAGTTGTTTAATAAGAATCAGCTTCCACCATTACTTTTAATTCATCGTTATTTACCAAGTAATGGTGGATTAATATCTGGTCTTCCTCGTGGTTCACTACGAAATCGTTTAAACCAAAAACGCACAGTGCGTTCGTTGGGTGTATCCTCTGACAATTATTACTATGCCGATATATTACTATGAAGAATAATAAAAAAATGTAACGACGACATATCTAACTGCTGAGCTGATCCTTTCTTGTGTTTGAATCCCAGCCGAAGCCAATATTGATGCAACAAACAATGCAAATAACAAATTTCCTCCATAAAACATACGATATTACTCTTAACTAATCGGTGATAAAAGTAACACTAACAACATATCTAAAACATGAATTGTTAAATTTCCACTAAATTTCGAATAAAAAATACTCAAAATGCGTGAACCCGCCTTAGGGGTTGGATTACGGTGCATTAAGCGCTCTCATTGGTCCCTCACCCCTCTTTTCACTTATATTCCAGTATCTGTAAGGGATGGCGAACTTTGATTGGGCGTGGCGTGGAGTAGTTCCCGAGGGATGTCGGACGCACCTGATGCGGCGACCGCAATGCACGTGTTTAAAGCCGCAAGATAACACGTGTGTCGAGTGATCGGATAAATTTAAATAATCGAATATTAAACAATTTCTTTAACGATATATTATATGCTTTTCAACTAATTTGTTTCAATTGAGGCACTTAGGCTATGTATATGTTACGTATTTATGGTATTTAAAAAAATATAAGAAAAGTTACTGCGTTTATAGTGTTAAGTCCTAGATAAATTTACTTTAAAAAGAACTTGATAAAGAAATTGTGCTGAAATTATATTCATAGCCCGAAGGAATACTTTATTTACAATGAGCGAAGAAATAAAGAAACACAACATGCAAAAAGATACAACGTCTATACATACGCGACGGCCATCGTCACCGAGGAAATTCTTCGCGCGTATCTATGGACACCTAGAAAAGCCGCGAGAACCGCAAGTGCAGAATAGAACAGAAGAAAAGAAGCAGGAGTCCGATAGTGAATCGTCCTCTGATGTAGAGATAGGTGAGAACGAGGATGTCAGAACTAGAATGCCACAACTCTGGACCCCACCACCGCCGCTGCCACTGTGCCCACGGCCGATGCTGCTTCCACACCAGTCTCTAGCTTTCGGTGCTGGTTTAGCTGCATTCTGTAAGTAACAAGAAATTATTCTCAATACAGAACATTCTTTACCGACACCTATACCCAAAAAAAATTATTAAATTCATTCTGGAACCGTGTATATACCTAAGTTTCAATTTGTCTAAGGAACTGTTGGGACTTGGTTAACTTGTAAGGATTCTGTTTTGAAACGATTGCCAGTGGATCTTCGTGGATGGAACTACCATCCGCAGAACAATAGCGTAGTTCTTATCCCTTCCAATGAGACTCATAACAATAGAATTTAAATTATTTCAAAGTTAGTCATAACACGTGAAGAGTTAAGGAAAATCATAGGTATAAAGTAAAGACATCGAATTAGGCTACGAAAGTGTAGTTCTTTGAAGTATTAATTATAAATAGTTTACATATGTAAAATTACAACTTTGTAAAATTTTTTTTTTACAGAAATATATAAGACCTTAGACTTGTTATTAATATCGATTAAACTTCGAGTTAGGCGTTATAATTCGGGTTTTTTTCTTTTCGGAAATACAGGATGGGAATGCTTCCTGATAGTTATTATTTGAAGAACTTATATATTGAAATGAAACTATTACACTACACATTAGAAATTAAACTATTATTTACGGATTTTAATCGCAACAAATGCACAATCCGCGTAGATCGGATCGATCATAATTCATAAAATATTTATTTTATCAATTAGTATATTGACTGATATATTAGTAAATTCAAGATATTTAAGAGTATATACCTAATAGTCGGCTGTGTATGATGGGCTTATAGATAAAAGTTCCATTCTTTCCTAGGGTCGTATTTTTTCTATGACAGCTGAAACCGAAGACCAATAGATGTAGACCATTAGAATTCCAATTGTACCGCCCCGTTGTGACCGTTGAGGAACTCCCATTGATACAGGAATAAGATATCAACGTCAGGAGTAAAGACCTGCCCTTCAAGGGCGCGTTCTTTTTCTTTACGAAGACTTAGGAAGATAAAAATTATAGTTCTCGTATCATATATATCTCGTGTAATATACTAAATTAACGAAATACCTATATAAATTTTTATCGCTTATTTAGCTCCTTTATTTCAAAAATCCAAAAACACTTTTTCTTTATTTCTATTCTTAATTGCCCAGCCCCTTTTTTTATGGATTTTCTTTAAAAGTCAGGGAATTAAACTCATACTACATCCCTTATTTTAGGCCCTAAAGATTAGAATTTCGTAAAATCGTTCCCTAGTTCACTAAAGAAATCTCCTGTCCATATTTCATGTAATTACATTCAGCGGTTTCGGCTAGGCGATGATGAATCAATCGACATGTTCTTTAAATGTACAGATGGAGAAAATGGTTCTTAAGTGTATAAACTTATCTGTATGTACTTTTTAAATTGAAGTCACAACATAGATTGAGTAGGTCAGGAAACCCAAAGGTTATGGAAACAAAAACCAGGGAGTCGCATAGAAAATAAAACAAACATTCCGTTTTCTGGCAGATTGATAAAAATCGGGGAAGAAACGTTCTCGGCTCAGTCCTCAGACCATAAAAACAATGGTTCTTGAGTGGCAACCGCGTAGTTACATCCAAACGCAGTATATAATTGTTAGATGGAACGGAAACCTGCACAAATTTAAAGGAAAATGAAATCATGATGCTCAGAACCAAGCTTTGTGTCAATGTCATACATTGTCACAAAGCTCGGTAAAAATGTAGTGTATTGTTTAGCAGTGGACTTGTGAAAAGCTGTAATAATATTGATGATTTGTTTTTTGAAAAAAAGTCACACATCACTTGAGAAAACTATAAAGATTAGGTAATAATATAATAAAATAGATCTTAAAGCCAATAATGGACTTCATTTTATACAATTAAAAGAACGTGATGACATGTATAGTAACAGATGATTATTAAAGTACCAAATAAAAAGAATAAGATTGTGCAATAGCGAAAATAATATAAAAAAAAACACAAAAAACATACATTTCTAGGAAGGATAAAAAAAAGAAAATAACAAATGAGTAGGTTCTTATGCTTTTGTAGCAATAAGTTTAATTAAATGCAAGTGTCGTGAGTGTATAGGAAGTGTATTGACCATAAGTATTTATGTATTAAAATGTTAGCTCTTACCGTGTGGTTTGTAGGAATACTGATTACGTATATTATAAACTATTCAAAATATCCACAATTATGCTTTTAAAAACAGCATTACTATCTATAAAAAAGTCAACATCTAAAATTTGCATACCCGGTTCGTTCTGCAGGTTAAAGAATTCTGGGCGTAGAAAGTGCAGGTTAAGGGGGCATCGAACAAAGCCTTATTTCTATTTCGATACAAGAATGCTCGCAAGTTCAAGAAAAAGTAGTCAGTACTACAGTACCACAGACGTTAAAGAGAAAAAGCATGTCCAAAAGATATCGCCTATATTTCAATGACATTAGGCTGTGATTTTTACAAAACCTAGTATAATCTATATTATATGTATGAATTCTGTAACATAAATGGTTAATAAATTTAGACTGTACCCGTTCAATGGTATTATTGTGCATTTGATATTGAGAATTCCATATACTGCTGCAGTACTCAAGAATCCTGCGTACGTACGAAAAATAAATACTTTTTAGGCAGTCAGTATCTGTGAATGGTTGACTGACTCTCAGAATACACCTAGGTTTTTAAAAGCCTTGTTGCTAATTGATGTAATGTGTTCTGAAAAGGTAAAATGATGATTAGGTTATTATCCAAAATATTATGGCTAGTACCAATATATCTTACTCCAAATACAACCGCGCTATTCAGAGATTCATGTTTCCACAATAATCTCTATCTAGTCGATGTTTTGCAGACTTTAAATATTGCTGGGCTGACTAGAATCAGTATGTGTCGAGTTTTTTTTCAAGTGTACATTTATTTTAATAAAGATATTTGTAACTGTGACTAACACGCGTAGTAACTCACAAACATATTATTACCTGTTAATTTAATTATACATTCCAGAATTTATAGAATATTAGTAAAACTCGCTAGTGATATATGCACATGACCCTGCAAATAGTAGGTTTAGCCTTAAAGCAGCCTGTCGAGACCGTCTGGTATAACTCAAAGCTCTATAACTAAAAACGAAAGTACACAACCAATGCTTGACGCCTCTGATGACTTACGACTTACTAAACCGCAAGGTGGTTTTCCACTTCAGGCTGTATGAAAAATTTGCAGGAAGTTGATGAATGTCAGATTGTAATGGTGATAAAAATGATGACATACTAGATTAGTACAACTCATGGAGTGACCAAGTTAAAGTGCGTCATGGGTTCATCACAGTCGAACGAATAATTTTTAGACTATTTTTAAACATTATGGAGTGACAATGTATTTGTATAATTAATAAGAAAAAACAAGCATTTGTATCGCTTATTTATATCTTACCGTCGTTACCTTAGAAATTGTATAATGGAGTGAATATTTGATATAATATTTTCCACTGTAGAACATAGGCTTCAAAGATATTATGTCGTTGGGTCTGTTTAGTTATAAAAATAAAATATCACTAGAAAATATTTGAATATAATAGACCGATGGTTCCGATAAGCTCCAATGCGCGGAACAGGAAGAGCTATCTAATCCCCCGCTCAACTCTTTGCCGGACCATTCTTTGTAAAAATTCAATGGGAAGAGGATACAACATTACTTTTATCTATATTTTTATAAGAAATTCGTCTTTTACTTTGAATACATATTAAAAAGAAGATACTGGAATATTTTTTCAGACTCCGTATTTTGTTTTTTTAATTATTTTCACTGTAATTTATTCCGATAGTATTAAATGTCATTAATGACTTTACAAACAATTATGTAACAATATTTTAGGCCAATTTTCATAGAGGACAATAATGTCTACTCTAAAGAGTCCACAGCTAGACATGGGTCTATCCTAATGGCGAGAATAACTGTAATCGCCGACCTCAGTGGGCGACTCGGCCATCATCTCGCGCCATAAATGCTGGTCGTCAGTGAATTGGATCATTTAGGTCTCGCATACTTAAGACGGATGCCTAAACATCTGCCGAAAGACAAAAGATTTTATCGAAAAGGGATGTATGTCGACTTTTAGGGTCGTGTGATAGGGTGGCAGATTCTGTGTTTCTACAGAGTGTGCTGCCGCCACAAGGCAATATTCTGTTATTACTAATATAGCAATGGTAGCCCAATGTTCAAAGCGCATGATTTCAGTTCATAGTAGGTTCGATCTCCGGTGCCAGTACCCCTAAAATTATTAATAGCAATTTTTAATGTGCTGAATTTACCTGGTGCTCGACACTGAAGAAAACTTCGTGTGTATTTATGCATGTCTGAGAACTAATAAAAAAAAGCAAATATTATTTCGTGGAAATGTCAAGTCCGCCAACCCGCACCGGAGAAATGAGAGACCTTGCCAGCCAACAGAGGCTCTGGCTGCTACTTTAGTTTACTAATTTTGACTAGCTTTCACTCGCGACTTCTACGCGAGGAAAACTTTCCCACGGCTTTTCCGGAGTAAAGCAGCTTATCTCCTTTTACAGGGTTTAAGGTATCATCATACCAAAATTTCATCAAAATCGTTTCTGCCGTTTATGCGTGATTGAAAGGCAACAAACAATCATTCTTCACGTTTATATTATTAGTAGGATTGTTTTACCCATTAGGTACAGGATTGTCTAGTAGAGCATCCCTGAAGGATAATGCCTTGGGGCTTATTAGTCCTCCTATTGTAGACTTCAATTAAGGTGTACACAATATATATATCATGTGGTGTCGGTGTAAGAATCTGGACAGAAGAGGCGACTAAGAGAAAAGCTTTAAAAATGTAAGGGCTTCCCACAGATGGTGGGATAACCATCTCGAGAAATACCAGATCACAAAAAAAGGCAGACCGATGGTGGGCAACAGTGTCTAAGATGCGAGGCGATCGCCAATCCGCTTGCCGAGCGTGGCGATTATGGCAAATCCTTCTTATGGGAGAGGGAGATCTTATCTAAGTAATGCAGTGGAACGTTTTGCAGGCTGTTGAGGTGAAGATAACCAATAAAAATAAACAAAAAAAAATATTTATATAATTATATATTATACATTATTTGATTACTATTACGAATATAGCAAGAAAGTATACGAATATACCTTTAATTTCATAGTACGCGAGTAACCTTTGAATTCGAATCCCGGTGCCGGCCCCACTACAATTACTTTAATCTTTATGTGCTGACTTTACCACTTGCTCGGGGATAAAGGAAATCATTGCGAGGAATGCTGCATGTATGAAAAATAATAAAAATAACTGTAATTCAATAAAAATATTTTTGCTGTTGTGAAGTCCGCTAACCTGCACTGACACAGCAGACTGGCCCGACTCCAGACTCCAAAATCTTTCAAATATTGATCATAATCAGAGGAAGCCTTTGTCCAACAGTGATATCTACATGATTATAACAAATTTGAAAAAACCCCGAATTATGAAGAAATAATGATACCATTATAAAAAAATTCTATTAAGCCGATTAACATGAAAATCGTTTTTCCATCGGGATGTTTTCTGCCATACAAATAGAATCATAATGGTTTGTCGCGTCGTTTGAAAATGATGTTTCGTGTTTTAATATGCGGAAGGTAGACGCGATGCCGGGAGAGGCAGAGGAGCTGCGATGATGCGATTAAGACACCACGTCTCAATGCCCAGCTATGGCGTCGAGCGGCGGTCCATTCAAAGCCACTCTTTCGCGAAAATTGCCCGCACTGTTCTCCAACTCTGCAATAAAATCTCTCCATTGTTCAACTCTTATAACTATTACGAAACAACAACCCGTGAAACTGAATAACGAAAATTAGAAATGAGCGATTGAAATCTGTGAAAATAGTATAACGTTGGTACCTACACACTCTTTACATCGTGTTAAATTAATAAAATTGTAGCACACAATTTTAGCAGTTCCTCTGCCGAAGACCGTAAAAGATCGGGCAGACTCCATGGCAGGACGCTAAGGAAGGAGGAACTAAAACTATTATCGCATGAAATGAAGATTTCCGCCAGCACTCTGTCCTATGGTGCTTCCCGACGATGCACATGAATGTAATAAATTAGCTCCTGCAGCTTAAGAAAGTGTGTCGATCAAAACGCTTGGTGCCCCGATACGCTAGTGGAAAACAAAGATATGTGCTCTTCAGAGATGAAAAAATAATTACGTTTGAAGAGGACTTCCACAAGCAAAATGACAAAGTGTATGTTCAAAGCTCTTAAGAAGCCTCATAACTTCTTGGAAAACTTAAACGTGGTCATCGTCCTGCATCAACCATGTTTTGCTGGGGGTGTCCTACCAAGGAGTCACGAAGTCTAATTTTTGTGAAAGAGGTGTAAAGACTTCGGCCAAAGTTTATTAAGAGACTTTCCCTCAAGACTGTTGCTGGTCTCAAGGCTGAAGAATTCAAACCTGACTCGATAGCAGTGTTCCGGACTCCATAAAAATTTAAGAATGGTCATTCAGATCTGAAATCGATTTTTTTATTATTTCTTAGACTTGCGGGTTTCCCCACAATGTTACCTTTACGCCTAGCAGGTGGTTATATAAATAAAATATTAATCAATTAATTTCATATCGAGAACTGAACCAGTATTTTATGAAATTTGGTATGGTACATTAAATCTTGGGAAATGATAAAGACTGCTTTTTACCCCGGAAAAAATGCGGGAAAAATTTCACGCAGACTTTGGAGAGTACACAAAGACATTAAAATACAGTATTTTATCTCTTTCAATGTTCACAGATCATAGCTGTTTCTCTGTTCTGAGGTAGTCTGACGATGAATAAACTTTGTCCAAGTCAGTCGAATGCTAATGAAATTATATAATAGCTAACCATATTATAGATACACAGACAATACAATTCGTACGCCTACATGCACAAAGTAAAAATATGTTTTGAATCATGGTTAATTGTATCGAAAATAATAAATTCGAGAGCGGATTGTGTCTGTGAGAGCGGACACGTGCGCCGGCGGCCCATCCGCGCGCGCTCGGCTGGAAACATAACATTTCGATCTACATTAGCCACAATTTGTTTCGTCCTCGTTTCACAATGTATTTGAGCCGAAATCGAACCAATTTAATCACATTACTGCCATGGCTTTGTGAACACCCATATACATGATTCTTCTTAACGTATAATAATTTTGAAACGTGATGTATATCATCATCATGTCATTTCAGAGATCATAAGTCTCCCCCAAAGATTGCCACAAAGCTCGGTTCTGCCACCTGCATCAATCGACTTCCCGCAACACTGCACAGTTTGTCACTCCATCTTCAGGTCGTTCCACACTGCGTTTGCCTGTTCGTGGCTGCGACTTGAGAAACTTTATTACCCAACGGTTGTCAGTTCTGCGAACTATGTTCCTGCCCATTGCCACTTCAGCTTACTAATCCTAACGGCTATGGCGGTTATTCTAATTCTGATATCGTCGTTACAGATTCTATATGCAGAGAAACAACGAGCATAGCCCTATTCATAGCAATCTGTGCTACATTGTGCTTTTTTATACGGCCTGCATTTAAAGAGCATTGCTATGCTTTAAATTATTGTGTGTCAAACAAACTTTTACAAAAAAATGCTTTTGTTTCTGCTTATTTAAGTGTAGATATTATACTATTTTGCACGGAATGTAAAAGTTATACGAATGTTTGGTTGGAATTATTTCTATTTCTAGGTTTCAAATCTCGTTGCCTCTAAAATTGTTATTTTAAGCGTCATAAACACTTAAAGAAACCTTATAATATCAATGAGGCGTACACTTTGTCGTTTTGCCTTTTTCGGTGCTCTTCAATTGTAAATATTTTTTCACCTATATGTGATTGATTAAGGTCCTATATCCTTGGAGAAAAAAAACGTTCTCGAGGTTTTTTTTTATGATACTGTTTTTTTTTGACCAATGTCATTTCATCTAATCCAGACAGCGTTTACAGCTTGTGAAGATTTTATATGCTGTAATGTATACTGCTATTCAGTTTCTTAGCCCCTCACCATAATTCAATTTAAACGTAACCTTTTAAAATATTTGTCTAGTTTAGTATATAATAATATCATTATACTTATAAGACTAAAAAGACGTATTGCACCCCTTATTAAAATTAAAATTGCATGTGTCCGAGAGGAATTACTATTATTTTTTTAAAAGTAAAGTAGCAAGGTGTCCACCATACAGCTGGGAAAAGGCCTACTCAGATATCTGAGTGGGTTTTAGAGCCGGGAAGGGTCCGCCACGCTGCTCCGGTGCGAGTTGGCGGGCTTCACATACCCTCGAAATATTATTTTCTATTATTTCTCAAATAAGCAGGTTTCCTCGCGATGTTGTCTTTCAGTGTTGCGCACGTGGTAAATACATCACTTAAAATTGCTATTAACAATTTCAGTGGTGCTGGTACCGGGGATCGAACCTAGGTCACTCGCGCTCTATAAAACTAAAACGAGCACCCTGACCACTAGGCTACCACGGCTCTTGTATCGTATAAAGATTATTTGTACAAATATTGACTTTTAACTGGACTTCGAATCCACAAGTCGAAAGGCCCACCAGAAAACAGGACACGCTGACTACTAACGCCCGTTGTAACATCACTATCATAAATAAAATAAATAATAAAACTTTAATTTCTAAGAAATTACTTTTAAAGCTGACTTTTATATCGGTGGGATTATTGGCTTCAATTCAAATTCGTTGAAGCAAGCGTTTTCCACAATATCAATTTCCGTTCGCAAGCTATTGAAAACAAAACACAAATGCAACCAAGTCAGGTGGAGATCTCTCATCTCGGCTTTAACTGGACAAACGCTCCACTGGAACTGTAATTAGGGGATCTTCGCTAATGAATATTAAGGGGTAGCAACCCCAATATCAGCTATTATGGTATTGTTAGCATTGATGATTAATCACAATCGGTTTTTAATCTGAAATAACAAAAACAAATATCAGGAGGGTTCTAGAAATCTGAATATAATGATTTCTTATACAAGAATACTACTTTTAATTGGATAATTTTAAATATTTTGTCATTTTGATGTTTATAATATGGTTTTATAGGCATTTATCTCTTAACTTCGAACGCTTGAGAAAAAAAAAATCAAAGATCGGGCCAATTGAAATTCGAAAACATCTGACGTAAGTTAAATGATACTTTCCTTTTAAATTTGCAAAAATATCAGTTTTTAATTATGATATAGGTACGAAACTATATTTGTTGCAAATAAAGCAGCAACTATATTATAATGGACATATATAATAATTAAAAGTTCTGACCTGTGTCCGTTGTATGTCCATATCGTGGTTTATCAATTAATTTATACAACATTGGTTAGGCTATATTCTTCTTCTCGAAGCCTGTCCACTTTTGGACACAAACGTCACAAAAGCAGGAATGATATGCATGGTTAGGTAAAACAAAGATTAAATAATATGACACAATAGTAATTTTTAAGTAAACAGAAACTTTATTACTTAATTTCTATTTACTTATTTTTTTTTACAGAACTCCGTACTTTAACCGTATTGTGGTTAACGGTTAGTAAATTTGTATAATAGTGCAATGTGGCAGTTCTTAACATGAAGCAAAATCACATAGAACAATTTTGAGTGTAAATCCTTTCTAAAGCTCCACTAATGTCACACTCACTTTCGAGTCTATCGAGCGCATGACGATTTAATGTGACAACGCTCAGTCAGTTAATACCCTTATTGTGGACCAATTACATATGCAGCGGGGTGTCCACAGCTGACGTCTCCCACCGCACTGCGCGGCCCATCTACCCTATTCTGTATCCTTATCAAATAAGGCAAAAGATTATCAATTTACCTTATTTTTTTAAAACGTTACTTTGATCTACATTTATATGTAAGTAAATACATGGCTTATAGTGGTATTTAATATAAAATTTAAGTAAATGCCTGTGTGCAGTCTGTTAATTTCCCTGCTGTCCCTTCTCTCAATATTTGATAGGCTTTAGGAGCTAGAATGGGTCCGATACGCAGCTCTAGTGAGGTTTAGCTAACTTCACATGTCCTCGAAAGATAATTTCTTATTATTTCTCGGACATGCCGGCTTCCTCTTGATATTTTCCTACACGGCGGAGAACATGGTAAATTCAGGACTTAAAATTACTATTAACAATTTTAGTGGTGCCGGCAACGAGAATCGCATCCAAGTCACTAGTACTACGACATCAAAGTGAGAGCTGTGACCACTAGGCTAGCACGGCTTACCGATGTGTAGGATTAAATATACAATAAACTACATTGAAATATACAATAAACTCACATAATACCGCAAATTACAAGCCAATTGCTCAGTGGTTAACGTCTGAAATATTGATCTACATATTTTTTTTAATTCTGAGTGACGAAACGAGCCAGTCGTACACGTGATGAATAAATGTTTCACCATCCTATAGCAAACGCGGTGCCCCCCAAAATTTTGCAATTGCACATTCTGCATGGCTCCGCCCGTCACTTTATGGCATCAGTTTGTAAGCTTTATTAGCCCTGCACATACTATGGAACTCTTTTTTGAATAAAACGACTTATATTTATCTGTAATAATGCAGAGCGATAATTGTTTTTCTTTTCTTTTACGTAGACGTAATCATCGTGTTACAATGTTATAGGAATACCTAATTAAAAATGTACACAACATTTAACTTTATATACATTGTGTTTAACGTTGCTGGTCTTAAAATAAATAAATAAATTGCTGCAGTAGCTTACGCATACACTTCTTAATATGACACTCATTACTATACTATAGATAACAATAGTCAACAAAAGATTCAAACGTCCACCTAATATATATAATAAATAAAAAAAAATTGTCAAACCAAAAAAAACTAAGAGATTTCTTACCCTTTATTTTAAAACAATACTTTTATTAATTAAAATAAGTGTTACTGGTGTTGTGGCGGCGTTTTCGGTGTGGTATTCCATCCCCATTACCATTACATTACCGCGGGTCTCGTAAAAGGTTCGTAATTACGGCCGAGGTAGTACCACAGCCTTGCAGAATACCGGCGTGAAGTAGAGGCATCTTGCACTTCGTCATCCCATCTGCAGCTCCTCTGGTGTTGCAGATGTACGTGGGCGTCGGTAATCATTCACCAGGCGAGTGAACCGCATGCTCACTTGCCCCCTTTACCATAGAAAAAAAAAAACACCTTGACGTTTGGCTAAATGTGAAAAACTATCACAGTTTATGCGTAGCCTTCATTAACAATATAGCACATAATATTTTTTTACAATCATTACGAATTTGAGATGAAAAAGCGATTGTACAAGAATACAACCGCTTTTTCATTGTATTCACTGATTCACTTTAGTTGAGTCTTTACTGCTATCATTAAGCGAATGTGCCGACTATACTAACTTTATTGTATTATAAACCAGTAATCAAGGCAAATGAAAAAAGAACACTCTCACGCATTCTTCGTTACTAACGATACGGATCATGCGAGCTTTTCAAAAAATACCATTTTCGGCTTCAAAAAAACGATGTTCTTAAGTACATAGTTTATTGTAGTTATTATTGTTAAGTTATTAAACTAAGTATTTTGTTGCCAGTACTGCATCTTACTGGCTACTCCAGTGTAGGTTTGCGAAGTTCGTCGATGTCGAAATATGTTTTGTTTTTCAGACATGCAGTTTTTGAAGATATCCTTTACTGCCGATATATTATATAGTAAATAGGAGTAGAGTGTGTCCACGCAGGGAAGTTGAAATACTTAAAATTAAACTATGCATGATTTTAACATTGCTTAAAATGCAAAGCATATTTCAATGAGAGGCGTCAACCTTTTCTAGTGGATATGTTACATTGACAATAACTAGTTATTGAATTCAATATATGCATCGGGATGCGATATAGAATGATTCGTTGTCGACGGACTCGAAAAAAAATGTGACGTTTATGGATTAAACGCAGTGTCAGTTAGAGTAGCACAAAATTGATTAAGGGTTTTCAGCCCGGGAATTTTTATGTCAAAGATGACGATCGCTCTAGTCTTCCTGTTACGGATAAAGCCGATATTACATTTTTAAAAAATTGTAGCAAGATCAGCATATTAGTAGTTAGGACATAGCTGAAGCTGAGCTATTTGAAAGTCTGGAAGGTGGACATGTGATGGAGGAGGTAATGCTGTGTGTATGGTGGGATTGGAAGGGCATTGTTCTTTATGAGCTTTTGCCGCTGGACAAAACCATCGATTCTGATCTCTACTGCCGACAGCTTAGAGACTCGAGCACGAAATAGAGAAAAACGTCCGGAATTTATCAACAGAAAGAGTGTGATTTTTCATCATGATAACGCCTGACCTCACACATATTTAGCCACTCACCAAATATTGAGAGAGCTTGGTTGGGAAGTGTTAATGTATCCACCATATATCCCTCCCTGACTTTGCACTCTCAGATTTTCACCTGTTTCGGTCTCTTCAGAACTCTTTAAGTTAATATCTAGAAGACTATCAAAACTATTTGTCGCAGTTTTTTTATTAGAAATACCACAGCAATGGTATTATGTACTACCTACAAAATGGCAACAAGTTATCGAACATGATAAAACATATCTTGAATTTGTATGTAAAGTACGAAAAATCTTTTTTCCCGACCTATTATTTATTCGTATATATGTATTATTTATATACCTTCTTAGATTTGGAACGCCATGGATGGACATTTGTAGACAAATAAATAGGAAGATACATTAAAGTCAGGCATTTATATTGGAATAATAAAATCGCCGTTTCTTGCCATTATTTCAAATAACCCTATAAACCGCAAAGCGCAAACGCCGTACCGTTTTTGCGCGGAAATCTTATCCGCGTCCATTATGCCCATATCACGGAAGGGCTATTTTTATCCATATAGTCAATGAACCGTATGGTGATTGCAAATTGACAGGACAACACTGTTTACTCGGATATGGTGCTTCAATCTCATCAATGTTAATTTAGTCGTGCATATCGTTTTACACTTCCTGTTTAAACCTATTGTGAATATGGGAAGAAACCTTCTACGCGTATTTATTAAGTATCTTCATTTAATTTGTTATTCATAAGAAAGAACTTCACGCATAACGTTACATCTATATTAATATACAACCTAAATTCTTTATGTGTGTGTGGATGTACGTTTTAACGGGTTTAACTCAAAGGCTATTGGACGGATTTTGATTGACTCTTAAAAATGTTCTCTATGATTCCAGAAGCGGCTATGTTATATCTTAACGTAGCAGATATGTATGATTATATGGTAGAATAGGATGTTGAATAATTTATATCTCAATTCAGACTTGTCTTGAGGCAATAAAAAATCGAGACTAAGCCCCTACTAAACCATAAAAGTCTTGCAATCTTTAATGTATAAATCACCAACCTAACTAATATCACAAATACTGTCTGATAAGGACAAGTCCTGCTTTTATGTTCCAGTTACTTTTATTATATATTTACTTAGATGTAGGCTGTGCAAATTTATTAAAAATTGTCAAAAGAATAGGGAATAGTAGTTAATTGATAATTTATTTTTCAATTGAACTACATACTTACTGAAATTGACAAAAAAAACCTTCATTACACAAATAATCAAAATTACTATGTAATGAATACAAAGTGACAACTAATGAATCGAAAGTTGCTTCTACGTTCTCAATCCCAACAAATCGTAACAGATGGGCGTATTAAAATGTATGTGATAGCGGCGAGCCGATATGCAGGTATCGGATGGCCAAGTTATGAACGATTAAAATGATCGTGATTCACCCTCGTTCGGCGCAAGGTTTCCTTACTTCCGTAGCAATATGGTGCGGAATACGAGCTCTTACAAGAACACTTTTCTCATGCCTCAATCACTTGTCGGCGCTTATAAAACCGCGAAGAATCCTTACAGTTTTCGTCCGTCCATGATTAAAAAATAATCATCTATACATAAGTAAAATTAAAGGTTCTTATGTGATTATGAAATTACTGCTTCCTTAAGGAATTCATTCTTTCTCAAATCATTATTTGCTAAATACCAATACTAACATCCAGACTTTGTCTTCTTGTCTGTTTAATCTTGGAATCGTTTCTCTAATCTATCAGTGTTTAATCGGAAAATTAATATTTAGGGTGAACGGGCGAAAATTATAAAAACTTTAAAATTATTTCCTCTTTTTAAATATATACGGACGTAGACGTAGGGGTAACAGCTGGTTTACAAAATAAATTTTTGATACGCGACGCTTGAGATGTATATCATGGGGTTATAGAAGATATTTTTAATACACACAAAAACCTACCGAAACGACTTTTGTAATAAGAATGAAATTTCTGAGGACTATTTCTGTTAGCGTCAATGTAATGCGAATACCCGCGACTTTGATCGCGTGATATTGGTATTCGCTTCTAAGAAATGTTCCTATATGTAGGTAATAAAATTACAATAGAGCCATTTGGTGGAGTATTTAGTGCAACTTTTCTACACTAGCCCACAACGGTGAAGCCTTAAAACAGGCATTAATCTCTTCTGTTCCTTGTTCAATGATCGATAGATTCTGCCGGAAGTTGTATCTTGCAAGCTATAATAAAGCGCCTTAATCGCACGCCTATGTGATGCACCAAAGCGCCAAGACGTCTGGCTAATATTGCGTGAAGGTGTTTCCGCAATCATAAGGTTCAGCGGAAATTTGAACACCGAGTGAGCCGGTCCTCCCTCGCTGAGCAAGGCCGAAAAGTCTTGTTCTTAAATTTTGCCTTTGATCTAGTAATAACGGGGGATCAGTTTGGGCAACTTGAATCTCAAAAGCTGTAGTGCCACAATTAAGGTTCCCCGTGTAAATTAGTGGACAACTCTCCAGTTCGTTGGGACGTGGGCATGCTGAAATCTGATTATCTTTGTTAAAATATATATCATCAATGGCCTGTGCTGTCCCTAGATACCTATGTGCATATCTTCTGATAAATCATTTGATATTTATCCTAAAGTTACAAAGGGTTCGAAAGTCCGCAAGTGCTGATCATGATGGCAAAGCCCTCTCTTAACTTGGTCGCTGAGCGGTACAATCATCTTCCAACAGTCTCATCACCTCTCATGCTTCCTGGGACGAGTTTTCTTCTGCCCGTCGATTGTTTTAAGGGTCTGAAAACTTACTGGGCCTGGACGCAGTTCGGCAGCAACCCCATTCAGTAAACACTCAAAATTAGTTACATGTACGGTGGACATTCTGCCCAGAGCACCTGATGTATTCACACCTCGCTCAAAAACTTCTCGAGGTTGCATGGTACAACTTCTCGAGGTTGCATGGTACAACTTCTCGAGGTTGCATGGTACAACTTCTGCACTGTTGTATTCTCAATTGAACAACAACCTAATTGCTAAGGTTTTTCCGAGCTTACAACAAAACATAACCAACATCCCTGTTGCTTATGTTTTTTGTTGCTTGATTGTGAAAGAACAATCATGATGACTAAGAATTTATTGGTGGAAACTGTCAATAGAAAAAATATTGATCAAGTACCCGAGGTTAAAAGTAGGTAAATAGTATGTTAAAATAAGTAAGGTTGTACAATGCAAACCTAGTACGTTATGCATCACAGAGCAGTGGCTAAATGTTTGGTTGCTAAGCTGCGAATAGCGGTGTTTGTCTATGTACAAGATTTATAAACTGTCTAGCAACACAGGAGAAACACCAACATTGGACTAAATGTTTTAAAATGTCTTAGTTTGTTGGTATTCAATGTTTATAGTATTCATGTTTTAGTGGCTCGGAGAAGACGTAAAGAGAGTCGGCCTCGTCGGCAACGAACCACCTTCTCAGCGCATCAGACACTTCGCCTTGAATTAGAATACGCAAGAGGCGAATATGTTGCGAGAGCCCGAAGGTAATATTTTGTTAATTTTTTTAAAGATAACATTTTTAATTTAGTTTATGAATATTATCGTTTCTTTTATGCAAGCAAGTGACGATACGGACAACCAATTTACCTAATGGTGCTAAGCGCCACGCTTGCTCATGTAAATGGGACTCATTACTCTTAATTTATTCGATCACTGCGCGACTCAGGCTTTACCACGAAAACACAACAAAAGCCGGCACTTCACATGAAAGATTTGTCCATGCTAACCATGACCGGCAGACTAGGGTGGTTAGCACAGTACCAGTACACTCGCACTAGTGACGCTGCTCCTCATTACTTACTGGTCTGTGAAATTTGGGTGGATTTTCCGACATCTATCGGTTGCCCGAGCCTCGTTCGTTAATCAGCAGGATGCACCGCCTCCAGATGAGATGGACATTTAGAGAAAAATTTGTGTTTACAGAGCGATGAATTGCAGTCCCCGGGTCTAGATGTTACACTAGCTTCAGCGCAATGCTATCTATCATACGCAATGCTTGCACACTACTCTAGCAGGACCACTGACACTGCTTTAATTTCTGTCTTTGATGTGATCTTCCACAGGCATTCCTTGCGAATACTTAGGGACAAATTAGTTGCACTAAACAAATAGGGATATTACATTCAAACTAAGTACAAATTCAATATTTTCTGCAATTGCCGGTAAATTTTGTTCTTAGTAGTGCATTACCTACTTACGTAAGAGCTTTATTTTATTTCATAGCAGTACTTATAATGTCTAAATTTTTAAAAATTCTCGAGTCTACATATTTTTCACTTATTTATTTTATTATTACAGATGTGAGCTAGCATCTGCACTGTCTTTAAGTGAAACGCAAGTAAAAATTTGGTTCCAGAATCGAAGAGCAAAAGATAAAAGAATAGAAAAGGCGCATCTTGATCATCAATACAGGTATTATTATTGATAAATATGATATTGTACTTCACCATTATAGTCCAATGCTCAACATACGATCTTTGGCCACCTGCGTACTGTTCGAATGGGCCGGCTCAACCGGCTTAGTACCACAACCTCACAAGCGTGAAGTAGAGGCATCTTGTGCTTCTGCGTTGCATTCGGTGAGGTACCGAAGCGCCACTCCCTCTCTCCATACCCCATCACCCCTCCTATCCCCTAAATATCCTTAAGAACGGCAACCCACCTACAGATCTTCTGGTGTTGCAGATGTACGAGGGCGACGGTATTTACTATCAAGTGTGCCGCTTGCCAGTTTACCCTCTTTACCATAAAAAAAGCTGGCGATCAGACCAATATGTGACCATATATACATTTAGACTGTATATTGTAATTGTATTTCTATTGTTACAGGCAACTGGCGGCAGCATCTGGTTTCTTTCCAACTATGCTTACCACTCCATTTGGTCCACCCCCACCTTGTCCTTGTCTGCCAGTTCATCCACAGGCAACAATCAATAAGTGATGTATTTAATACAACCTTTATGATATAATGTATGTTCTTAAATATAATGTAAAACAAATTTTCGTGACATTTCTAATAACTAATTATTGTTAATATCTAAAATATATTTGTTATGGCGATTAATTATACCTCAAACTTTACACGTGGATTTCAAATAGAAATTACCAGGCCAAATTGTCACTAGTGGCGTTAATTTTCTAGGGCACAATAGTAACATGTGTAATTTTTTTTTGTTTTTTTTCCTCTGTTATCCATGTCATATCTTCGATAGATCATATTAATGTAAATATACACAGGCACACCTCACACCTGTCCCAAAATATTCCGTGGATACATAATGGAGTTTCGAATCTACAATTATTTTGAAAAGAGTATTTTGAAGTCTAGCTTAATTGTGATCGTTCTGACCACCGACTCATAAGTTCTAGGGCAATTGATTTCCAAAACTTGCTGCACTGCATTTAGAGCCTTCTTTCAAACATGTCGCAATACGTTATAACAGGTTAGGAATGATGAAGACAAGTGCCGCTTTGCCTTCGGGGTTTGGACTTATACCCAAAACACTTTATTTCCTGCTTGGATTAGATAATAACTATTGTTACAGACCGAAAGATGGACGGGGTGGATAAATGGATGAAAATGAGATCAAACTATTGTAATTTCTTAAATGCTTTCAATGGCTTTTAAATTGTTAATTAGTAACAATGTGTATGATAATGTACATAATTGACGACTAGTCAAGTATTGTAGTATTATTAGACGAATTTAAATAAAAAAAACACAAATTTTCCAAATACTTTTATTTCGGTTCACGTCAACTTACCATGGCCTTTTCCACGAACCGAGACTTGCCCACCGCGTAGAAGAGTCCATGGAAAACAGTATTCATTTAATTTATTATTACACACAAATAATAGGAATTATCAATATCTTTACATTTGAATATTGACGACATAAAACAAAACCACAATTATTTAAAAGAATATAGACCTTTTGTTGCAATTTAACAGAATTTTAAGAAATTCATTAAATTTTTCAACACGACAGATAGAGATACTATTTTTTTCTTTTATTGCTTCACTTAAGGTGAGAAAATAACAAGAAGCATATATTCTAATAAATATTACTTTTAAGATATTGAACAATGTCCCAATGTTGTATAATTCAACTTTTTAATAATATTTACTTAACAAAAAATCCGTTAATTTTTTTAATTATTAATGGAATGTTATTAGCCATATTTAGCTAAATTTAAAAAAAATACCAATTAATAATCACGAAATATAAACATAAATGAACTTCTTAATGAATACAGAAATGTTAATAATATTGTGGTTATAAACACCGTACCAAAAATAATTAGGTACTACATAATATAACAAAATGAGAATTAAGAAATTTCATTCTTAAGTAAAAACATTTTCTATAAGCCTCATAAAAGTAATCTGCCAGTGAACAAGTGACACACCATCCACATTTCAGATGTAAAAATTGTGAAACAAGTGCTAATATGTAAAGTATGTTTAAAAAAAACTTATCTGATGCCTGCACAGTACCTTTCATGTGAACAAACCTTAAGCGAAAGTTAAACAACATGTGAATTATCGATATTATGTAGTCCTTTCCTAAGTCCGCTTGTGTCTCAATATCTAGACGACGGCTGGCCTACTCCTGTCTATTCTACCATCTGCCTGCCTAGCTTCTATTAATCGCAACTTGACACCTAAGCATTAAAAAAATTGTGAGTATTCAACAACCATAACATTTTAATACACATATTATCCTACTTACTAAGACAGATACTGTCGATCTTATTGTATGCTTCCCTAAACATTACCAATAACTAGATGCGCACTACACCATCATTAAGGGCACATTTGGTCTAATACATATTGAAAAAAGGATTACTGAATTATTTGCGGATTGTGAAAACTTCAAAGATTTATTAAGAACGACTTTCTTCAAGATTCAAGAATTAATGTTGATTACAGGTTTCTTTAAATTTTATCCAAAGGAGTCTGAAAAAGCGAAAAATTTATCGGGATTCGAACCCGCGACCTCCGGCTTTGAAGGGAAACTACTAACTGGGCTATGTGGCCGTCAAATTAAAGAATATGTTAGGGAAGTGGTAAAGAACATACTTTTACATTTACCTGGAATAATATATTAAGACCCTAAAACATATTTGTGTTTCTAACGTACTTAGACAGAAGAACCTTCCACAGTTTTAATTCTTTTCGTGTTGAAACAATAGAAATTCTATTGTTGTTACACGTTAACGTAAAAGTTTCAAATATACTTGTTTTATTACTACCTGTATCATAAATGTAGTGTATTTACGGTTTATAATATAATAACTTTATTTCGGAAAAGTGTGTGATTCTTATAAATGAGTAATACACGTTTCAAAACATGTTAGCAAACTGTACACAAAGCATTGTACTCACAAGAGGACATCGGATTGTTTTAGTAACGTCGTTGATTTCCACCAGAATTATTCCCCATCGCATTGTAATTTTGGCCACCGCCACCTACGAAACAATAATTTGATACAACAAAAGTATTTTTTTTAAGATTTTGAAAAAAAATTACGCCTGATTTCGATTTACTAACAAATAATATGTGCATTGGAACTCACAAAGTGTGTGAACATGTAAGTATTAAATCAAAAGAAAGTTTGCTTAAATATACAGAAAATCTAAAATTTATTCTATACTCTACCGACCGCGTGGCTCAGTTAGCTACCATATCCGACTCATCAGTTATGGCTCATAGTTTCGTATCGATGCCGGAGCCAAAATTTGGGTAGCAGATAAACAATAGGTGTTCGCGTCTGGTTGGCTAATTATAATTTTATATAAGTGTAGGTAAATAACCGAGCGGCTCACCTAGTAGGCTATTACCGACGCCCACATACATCCACAACACCACGAGGAGTTGCACGTGCGTTGCCGGCCTTTGAGAAAGTAGTAGGTTCGGTAATACCGCTGGCGACAGCTGATTCCACAAAGTTGCGGTTCGGGGCAAAGTAAATAAACCCACGGTGTTGGATTGACTATCTAGGTGACCCTTCCTCGGAGTTTAATTCATAAGCGTTACATCGGATACGGGAAGATAAAGACCACTGAATGATTCGGTGATTGCGCGTACCACTTGCGACACTAAAATATATGCAGCGCAGTTGAGATCCCCCGATTCGGAAGGTGTCGCCGTGGTCAAAGTCGGCCTGATGGACATCACTAAGTTATATACAAAAATCAATTGAAAAGAGAACTTGTCTCTTCCCTGGCGATTCCGTATGGCTGGCGGATTAAAAAAATATCGTCTTCTTTGAATATTAATGCTGTATAAGGGCAATAGTGACCTGGGATATATTATTGTGGTTTTCATATAAAATAATACAGAAGCTGCGGCGCGCGGGTAATAAAATATTTCCATACCACCTGTAATGTACACTCTAAACCAGCACGCAAAACCTCTTTGTACCCTACTACTACATAAGTTAATAAATCTCCTGATTCAATCGCAGGTCCTTAATTATATCTCTTTTTTGTCTTGATAATATGATCATTTAAATTAAAGTAGTGTACAAGCACTCCCATACAAGTGCAGAGCTCGCCGGTATGAATACACGCACTGCGTCTCACTTCGTTCCGGGTTCGCCATTCCGTATCGGTCTATTCCTACTTCAACCGTATGACGACATTTGTAAGAATCATACTTCGGATGTCTTGTATACCATACCGTAAAACATACGTGTATACATTCCATCAACATAACATATTATTTTATTTGATAATGTTTACCAGTATTATAAGGTTGTTGTCTCTGTGTATTATAGTTAGACCTCACAGGGCCTCCACTATAATTTTGCTGATATCCTCCACCAAAATCATCCTCCTCTGACCACCCCTGATCTCCATACCCTTGATTGTCCCAATTTCTCTGGGTGTTGTTTGATTCCCAAGGACTATGGTTGTCCCATGCACTTCCTGCTCCATAGTCTGAATTATAACCACCACCTAGAAGAAAATAAAAATATAACATGTACTTAACCACTGGTACACTCATTCCAAATACGTTATCACTATTTTATAGCTGAGTTTATTTGGCGAGATTTTGACCCATAGATAATGCGAGAAAGTCGTAAAACTACCTTAAGGAAAAAAGCATGCGAACCCATGATTTTACAAATGTGAACAAAATACATCTCACATACCCATTTGGCTCACAATGGCAAATCTACCAAGAAATGCACGCCGTCCTTTGCTGGTGCTTTCTTGCAGATGCCTATTGTCGAGCAGTGGACTTAAATAGGTAGTAGCACAAAATAAATGCCATTGACTAATCACGAAATCACAGAAACTATAAAACCTAAAAACTTGAGATTTGGCTAACTTGAAAGGTCCATCTGCTAAGAAATTATTTTCAGAAAATTCAACCTTAACTAGAACTTAACATAAATATTAATAAAATTCTTTAATGTTTATTTGATCGGCTTTTCAAATAATGGTGGATTAATTTTTGAATATAATAAAAAAATATTCACATTTCTAAAGTCCGCGCTCGAAGTAGCGAGTAACAGTTACGTTTAATAGAACAGAAACTTTAAAAGTTCACATCGGTGTGAAGTTCATTAATAACACAACAGCTACATAATATTATTAATTTATAAAAGATACAAGTAGAGAATATGTTTTAGAAATTATAAACATTGGTAAAGCAAATTTTTTTAAATTTCTAAATATTCATTTGAATATATTCTTCCAGTGATATTAGATTATCTTAACTAATATAATATAAATATAAGTCATATCTTATAACGACGATTAATATTATTATATCTATATAATAATATTACAGAATGTTCCTAGGTTTTTATACTTCAATGAATAATGATGCTGTTATTATGCAACTATAACACGCATAATAATTATATATAGATAAAATAACAACTAAGTCATGAACGTAATTAAAAATTACCTATGTATGTAATGAATTATTATCATTATTAATTTTCTCTTAAAAACTCAAGGTTCCTAACCCCGACCCGGTAACGGTATGATTCTCGAACAATGCAACCGTCTCGAACAATCAGATCCTAGCTTTACATTACAACGAACTCCAAATAACAAAAATAAATGAACACTGAGCAAATGAGCTCATATTTATTGTTAGTTACGTGTCGGCATACTTGTAGTATAAGCTTTATTGTTCGGTGCGGGGCGGCGTCTTGAAAATGTTGTGCCAGCATTCACACAACGTCATGTCAAAAAGGCGTAAGTCGGGCACCGCCGCAGTAATGAATTCACAGCGAACCTTGATTGTTTGAGAGAAATATTAACCGCGTACGGTACCTTTCCACGCAGATAACCTACTATTCTGTTCCTACTGTGGTAATGGTGTCGCAAAAAGTTATTCCACGCCACGGAGGAGATTCACCACTGCTCTTGTACAAGCATGACATGACCTAAAAATATTTCTGATTTCTCTGTCATAATATAACTGTCATTTTTGGAATCATCAAGCATGTCTGTACATTACAAAAATATTCATAATCTCTCAACCGATGTCTAAAACTAGTACACTAATAGATAATATATATCGGCCATACAAACACTTGTGCCGTTGCGTTGGACCGACTGCGCCGCAGCCTAACTTTTAACCGCTGCGCCGACAAGCGTCTGCTTAGTAGTAAGTATATTAATAAACAATTTTGTATTTACCCCAATCTTGTCCACCCTGACGGCTGCCCCAACTATTACCACGACCACCACGTCTGCCACCGTCCCCAGTAGTTGATCTGCTACCACTAGCCATGTCCGACTTTGACAAAGCTTTTTTAACATCCAGATGGCGACCATTAACCTTGTGATCTTGCTGCACTGTAAAAATGACAACCAACGTCGAGTTGACTTTAAGTAAAGACTGTCTTAATGAATTTTAAAGTCAACTCTTTAAGTAATAGTTTTTTAAATGTGGTAGAGCCAAGCGGCGGCTTTTGCTGCTGCTCGAATGGGCCGGCTCGACCGGATTGGCACCACTACTTCGCAGAAGTCGGTATTCTGCGAGGTAGTGGTGCCAATCCGGACTAGCGGTCGAGTAGTACTAGTAGTACATTAGTAGTTTCGAGCCTTATTTATTAGCTTTTATTTCTAGGAGAGGCCAATGTTCATCAGTCGACTAAATTATAATATAGGCGACTAAATATACTTAAAACTATTTTATTATCACAACAGTTATAACAATAAGCTCGTACGCATACCCAGTACTGGGGTGATCAGAGGCCTATCCATTTTAGTCCTTTACACACGTATATTATGTAAAGATGTATTGACAATTGTATTTTGTTGTATAGGCTAATCATCAAATCCAATGTATCAATTCTGATCACTTTGATTTTGACATAGGCAAATTTTTTTTTATTGTCTTATATATTTTGCTATAACTTTTAACCTAGCCGATGCGGGGCACAACAGTTCTTATAATATTTGAATGGATAGTGTAATTTTTAATATATGTACCACAAAATCCAAACTTTTTTTTTTATGAGAAAGGCGGCAAACGAGCAAGCCGTTCACCTGATGGTAAGTGATTACCGTCGCCCACGTACATCTGCAACACCAGAGGTGCTGCAGATGCGTTGCCGGCCTCTAAGGGTATTTGGGAGATGGAAGGGAGAACGAGGAGGGGGATGGGGAGGGGAGTGGGCCTCCGGATACCTCACTTACCGAACGAAACGCAAGAAGCATAAGATGCCTCTACTTCATGCCGGTATTCTGCGAGGCCTTCGTGGTACTACCCCGGTCGAGGCGGTTCATTCGAACAGCAGCAAGAGCCCCCGCTTGGCTCTACAACGTTTAAGTGAATTTCAAAACTCTTCTCTAATAATTATAAAAATATTGTACTTATCTACTGCCCACTCCTTGTACAATTGATATAAAGAATTTCAGATTTAGGCTGTGTATTTTTAAGAAAACAACAGATTGTCGATTCAGTCTCTGTCTCTTCTAATGTGCAGGAACTGGGTCTGTAGTACATGTGACTTGCCATATGAAATGCTACAGAGGTATGCAATGCATGGTAGCTACCCAATGAATACAATCAATTTATATCCTAGCCAAGATACAAGGATAATATGAAGGAAGATTGTTTGAGAAATAAATATATAATTTAAGAAATACTCACAGCATACTCTATCAACTGGATCATAATCATCAAACTCAACAAAACCAAACCCTCTTTTCTTGCCTGTATCTTTTTCAGTTACTACACTCACTGAGACAATGTTACCATACGGTGCAAAATAATTCCTTAGATCTTCCTCTTCAATATCTTGCTTTAAATTTCCGATAAACAATTTTTTTACAGTAGCACTAGCGTCAGGTCTTTTTATTTCTTCCCTAGGCACAGCTCTCTTAGGTTCAACCACTCTAAAATAACAATGTGTTTAACACTGAGAAATTATTAATACTTTATTTTTTGAGATAATTAATTTACCAATAAGGTAATGTAATTGAATAACAAACAATGTCATAATAGGAATATACATTCTGGTGCAATGAAATCGTGCATAGGAATTGAAAAAATATTTTTTTTTAATTTTAAATAATACATATATTTTTGCATATGGGATTAACCATTATTTAAATACCTAATCAATGATACCATATAAGCAGTGATAAGTTTACCTTTCTGACAAAAATAACGAACATCAACAAATTCATCTTTATGAGAAAATTTGCTCAACTACGAATATTGGAGTTTAATTAAAAAAAAAAACAAAATACTACATACTAAAAAAAACATTTATTAATAAGAAGTGTTGCCCGAATAACAGCTTGACACAGGTTATCCATAGACTATCAAGCGTTTGATGAAGTCTTGTGGCATAGTCCATTTTGTAGCTTGTGAAGATTGGCTTAAGGAATATTTCGATCTCTTATTATTCTTTTTAACTCATCCCACAAGTGCTCAATCGGATTAAGGTCCGGGCTCCGAGCTGGCCACTCCATCACGGGGATATCAACCTCTTGCAAGTATTGTCGTTCCATAGCAGCAGCAAGGGTTCTTGCATTTTCATACATAAAAAGAAAGATCTCTTCAATTAAACCGCTAAATGGTACATGTTCCTGAAGAACTTCCTCTATGTAGGCGACAAGCAATAGGATTAACATCTCATAGAGATGCTAATCCTATTGCTTGTCGCCTTATATTAGTCCCAGCGATGAAGAAAAGCTCAGTTTTCGCTTAAAGTGGTACCTCCACAGAACATACACGAACCACCGCCGTATGCCACACGTTCCGTGATGCAACACTGGGAAAACTTCTCTGCAGGCCTTTTGTAGACGGAAGGGTCCCTCATTGCCATGAAGACATCCTGGACTCATCTACGAACAGGACTGCCCTCCATTGGTCGACAGTCCAGTGCACATGTTCTTGTGCAAATTGAAGACGGCCCTGGCGGTGAGCTGGCATCGGTTTAGGACCATTTGCTGGCCTACGCTCAGTCAGATCACCTTCAGTAAGTCTTCTGACTGTACACCGGCTGACTTTCACTTCACGCACCTCTTGAAGATGTGCAAGTTCAACGACAGACAGACGACGATTCCGCAATACCGTGGTGACGAGAAATCGGTTGTCGCGCTAAGTTGCAGCTCTGGCTCGACTAGATCCTCGTCGCCGTTTATAGCCCGATAGCGCTGTTATACACAATAAACTGAATGTCGGCTTATATTCAGCTGTCGAGATACACCACTCTGTTTCTGGCCTGCTTTGATTAGAGGCACGACCTTTCCAGGGTAGTATCTATTTTCTTCAGATGAATGCAACTGTACTCACTAGACCTCCTTACAGATTAAGCATTGAAACGCAAATGATGACCTTCTGTCGGATCTTCTCTCGACACCTTTTGGGCATCGGAGGAACTGTACCGGGGCTTGGCCCCTTTCAGTAGTATCTGTCGCCGTACGTAGAAATACGTGCGGGTCATGGGGTTGCTTTTAGCATGACTATGGAGCAGTCGTGCGAGCGTCGTTTTCAGTTTTTAAGCCCCCTTTCCCCGGCCCCCGACCGGTAAGGGCGGTTCCCTGTTCGGATATGTCCAGTCTGCCCACCAGCGAGAGGCGCGGGGTTTCGGAGGCCTAGGTGTTTACCTCGCCCAGCTCTCTGGGAAGCGCCCTTTTCTCAGGAGGCCGAGCGTGCAGTGGGGCGATGTTCAAGAGGTGAGCGTGTGATGAGGCAGGCAGGCCGCCTGATGGTGGAGTTCCTCACATAACGCGGCGCACCGACTATGGAACTCAGGGCAATGTTTTCTTGCGCTTGCAAGAGTTTCCTGTAGGTTGCGTTGGTCTGGCCGTACCAAGCCGGCGCGGCGTACGTGAGTCGGGATCTCAAACATATTTTGTAGACCCCGAGCCTCGTTTTTAGTGGGAGGCGGGACCGGAGAACTGGCCGCAGCAGTGCGCCTGCGGACCTTGTCCTGGTCCCGACTTCTTTGACGTGGCGCATCATCGACAGTCGTCTGTCTATGGTCACCCCCAGGTACTTCACAGCGCTCGACCACTCCACGTCTTGGTATTGGAGACGAAGTTTCTGTGGTAGGTGGTAGCCGACATTCACCGACAACCTCCAGTCGGAGAGCCAGTTGGGTAGGCTCTCTAATGCTCTCTGTATTTTTCTCTGCTCTTATGGAGCTGGCTCTGTACGCCGCATCGTTGGCGTACAGAGCCAGCAGCGAGGATTCGTCCTTTGGGATGTCGTCGGTGAACACGGCATAGCAGACTGGGGAGAGACAGCTGCCCTGTGGTACCCCTGCGGTGATGGGTCGTGCACCGGACAAAGTGTCTTCCACTACCACCTGAAAACTCCTCTCCTTAAGAAAAGAGGCCACCACCTTTACGTAGCGGCGAGGCAAAGGCTGCAGCGACAGCTTGTAGAGCAATCCCTCGTGCCACACTCGATCGAACGCTTTCTCCATGTCGTGGAGCACCGCAATTGCCGTTTCCTTTTTATTGTTAGCCGTAACCGCATAGTACAGTACTTGTGACAGTTGGAGCGTCGTCGAGTGCTCGGCTCTGAATCCGAATTGTTCCTCACGGATCTTGAGGATACATTAGTCGCAACAGGAGTTTTACAAACACCTTCGAGATGCTAGGCAAGAGAGTTATGGGGCGATAACTCGAGGCGTTGAGGATGTCCTTTCCAGGCTTGGGGAGCATTATTATACGCCCCAGTTTCCAATTCTTGGGAAAGTGCCCCGTGCGCAGGATTCCATTAAAGAGCCTGGTGTAGGCTGGTATGGTCTTTCGTGGTAAATGCCTTCGCGTGGTGTTAGTAATTCCGTCTGCGCCCGGGGCTTTCCTTGGACTGGTTTGACGCAGCATGCGCCCCACCTGTACTGGGGAAAAGAATTTCTCCTCGCCATCGTCGCTTCGCGGCCTGCTGAGATAGTCTCGAAGGTGCCTCTCGACTGTTGCGACATGGGTAAGGTTGGTTGTTGGAAAGAGCCTGAACTGCTCTTGCAGATGATCTGTAAAGATTTCAGCCCTTTCCAGGGATTTGAATCGGATTGTGCCATCGCTGTGCCTCAGAGGTCTAATAGGTGCCTTTGCGCCCGAGAGCTGGCGGCAGAGCTTGTGGATCGAGGTACAGTCCCCCTCCGCTCTGCATAGGTGTTGTTCCCAGCTCTCGGACGAGTGTTTTGAGATTTCATCTTTGAGCCTCGCCGCTAACGCATTTAATGCTGTCTTCTGTGACGGGCATCTCGAGGGTTGCCACTCCCTGCGCAGCCTCCGTTTGCGAGCTAACAGATCCTGTATGAGGGGTCAGAGCGCTTTTTGTAGCCTAGGGGATGTGTTTGTGATGGTAGCCTCTGCCAAGGCTCCAGTGACCTGTTCCTGCAACCTGACCTTTTACTCAAAACATGATTTTTTATGCCTGCAATTAGTATCACAAACTGTAGTGAGCTATGTGAGCAATTTTGGGGTTTATTGTTGGCTTTTCTTTTCAGAAATAAAGTAAACCTATCACCGCTTATATGGTCATTGAATCGGTATTGAAATAACCTTTAATCCCATATTAAAAAACATTCATATAATTTTAAATAAAAAAAATAAGAAAATAAGAGTGTAGTAAATAAAATACTTATTATAAAATTAAACAAAAAGATTTTATATCTTACCTCCCATCTATTTTATGTGGCCTATTGTTTTGAGCATCATCCACCATATGTGCCCGAGAATATGTTATGAATCCAAATCCTCGTGACCTCTTTGTTTGAGGATCCTTCATAACCACAACATCCACAATTTCTCCCCATTGCTCATAGAATTCCTTTAAGGAGCTATCAGTAGTATGGTAATCAAGACCACCTATAAATAATTTTCTTAAGTGTTCAGGTTCATCCTAGAAATAAAATAGAGAAAGAGGAGGATTTATTATTTAACATTACAAGAGAAGTCTTTTACAAAACTTTATCCAATTTTTTTAATAAGTTATTATTATAGTTGAAAATGTACACAATATCTCTATCATAAATCTTTCTTGGCATTGCCACAACATTAAATATTCAATTATAATAAGATGTATATGCTTTTTAAAACATAACTAGCTAAACTTGAGGTCAGATATAATGAAAATAGCGGCAGATGCTCCAGGCTTTTTTTTATGCTTATAATTTTCCACAACTTTAAACTCATAATAAATTAAGACATACAAAACAGATATAAAAAACTGCATAATGACTAATAGTTTCTGGGTGTAACTTTATACAGAACAAATATTTGTGCAATACCCAAATCTTTGGTTGCAGGTGTTCCCTTATAAATGATACTATAACCAACTTTGAAATATGAATGACAATTATTTCTTCTATGTATTATAATTAAATAATGAGTTACAAAGTAGTCACTTAAAATTATAGTTAAAAAACTTGTTCACAAATTAGTCATGTAATGGAAAATTGTAAAATATACATTGTTTAAAATCTAAAATTAAAATTGCATAAAAGCAAATGATTGGATATAGTCAACTTTTAAGAGAACAAATGTTGATACAATATTAAAAAACTGCATTGTAAGTGGCCTTTATATGATTATATTTAATGGTACCAGTGTGGCCTTTTTATTACATTACAAAGTAATCAAGCTAAAAATACTTGGTTTTTAAGAAGTTTTATGAGTTAACTTTATTAATTTTATAAGCTATTATATGTCTTTAGTCATCTGTTTTTACTGTCCTTTAAATGTAGCTTATGAATATATGAATAACACAAAAGTGAATTATCCAGGTATTTGACATCTTATGCAATGTAAAATTATTAAAAATAAGTGCAAATAATTAGTGTAAAAAATTATGTTAGCATGTCAATTTATGCCATGTGGTATCAGTGTAAGAATCATTCCCTTTCTTCCCATGGGTGTTATAAGAGGTGACTAAGTAAAGAGCCTTGATCGCAATGGTTACCGGTAAAAGTAAGGATAACTATTAAAAAAAAATAGGATCAAAAAAAAGAGGAATGATGACGGGCAGTATGCACACTGTCTGGTACTACGATAGCCAACCCGCTTCCCAAGTGTGGCAACTATAGCAAGTCCTCATGTGAGAGGCCTATGTCCTGCAGTCATCTAATAGTTTTTAACATATTACATTACTAGACATGAAAAAATCATTACATCAACATGTTTCTAAAAATAAAAAAGTTACTTCTTAGAACCTTAAGGAGAACTGTTAGTATTATGGAATCAGACAAAGAATATTATATGACTGAATAGACACAAAAGACTCACAATATTTTAAGTAGGCCATATGAGTAGTAAAGTAGAGTAAGTGCCCACTGCTGGGCAAAGGCTTTATTTTTTTGTCTAAGGGGTTTTGGAGACAGGAAGGGCCCACCAGTGCACATTGGTAGGCGAAACATTACTTTTTACTATTTCTGTCATGCAGCTTTCCTCACAATGTTTTCCTTCACCACCAATCACATAGTTACTTGTAGCACTTAAAATTGCTAAATTAACAATTTTAGTGATGCCGGCACCAGGGATTGATCCCAGGTCACTAGCAATCTATAAAATTATGGTGAGCAGCCTGACCATTTATTTGTTTATATATTTTAATGACAATACAAAGAATTAAGGAATGGTTTTAAATATTTTTCTTTGATATTACAAATGAGATGGATTGCCACCTCATAGCCTGTAATTATACTGGGTCTATAAGACAGAAAATTGTGCAAACTACTGATTTTGTCTACATTGTTTCAAGCTCATTTGACTTAAACTTTTTAATGTGGATTTCCTATTAATAACACAACAAAATCAAGTTCAAGAAATTATAGTACATTTTGTCTAAGGAACGAAATAATTTCATTAATTAATAAAAATATACACTCAGGTTTGTCATCCTGAGGAGTAGGCTGAGATTAATACTTTCGTGGAACAAACACACCATTTTGGCCCATTTAACATTCGTATATTTACGCGTACATCGTCAGTTATGAGTACTCTTAATAGAATTCTTTCTTGGGTATTCTGAATGATTGGGTGAGAAATTGCATGATAAGAGAAGTTGACGATATTGTGACCAAAATTACGAAAGGATGGTGATTTGGTCACGTGGAAAGATTGAATGAGGAAAGAGTGACGAAGCAAATATATGCTGCAGAGCTAAAGTGAGAGGCAGCGTCAGTAAACGTTGCCCCAGGAATAAGGACGAATAGTACTAACATTGTCGATATACTGAAGAAAGGCCAAATTAAAACTGCGATAGTATAATAATTAAATAAATTCAACTTACATATTCGTCACCACCACCGCTATGCTTCATATTTTTAATTTTAGGCGTTAGGATTTTGCTTCGCTTTAGTTTATGCTGATGTATTATGTAGAATAGTCTTTACTAAACAATTTTTTTCGGGAATGTGCTTTATTCTTTTCTAACTCTAGTTTAAAATTAAATCAAAGAATAAAGTTATACTACACACGCTTTTTACTATAAGGTTTATTAAACCCAAAGAGTAAAGTAATATATAGAGTAAAGCATTGGATTAGAGATATTCAATTTAATGAATTGACTGTTCGATTATCAACCAATGTATTAACATTAATATTGGCCAGTATCGATGTCTTGTATATGTTAAAAATTTAAAATTTGTATTGTTAACATCGGTTTCACCATCAAGGTTTTTATAACATCGAAAATCCCTACGATAACTAATCACAGAACTGGATCCCAACATTAGTACCGAGGAGTATATAAAATGCATAAATATTTTATTCTTAAGGTGGAGTAGCTTAGCGCTATGTTCCATTATCGTAACAGTGTCGCCCAACAGGTTGCGAAGTGTTGGTTAAGATGTACATGGCAAGACAAAGGTCATGTCTAACGTCCATGTCGTACCAAGACCGGTTGGGAACAATAGGCTCTAAGTTGTCGACGAGTACCTATACTTGAAACAAATTGTCTGATTAGATAAGTCAAACTTCGAACCAAAGGTCAATCGACGAATTCAACTCGGCTGGGCAGCGTCCGGGAAACTACGTCCCATATTCTCGTCGAGTATACCTTAAAACCAGTGCGTGTTGCCAGTGATGATTTACGGAACCGAGACATGGTCTTGTACTGCTGGCCGTGTGAGGAAGCCCATAGTTGCCCAGCAAAAGTGGGCTAAAGAACTATGCTCGGTGTTACACGGCTTGATAGTCTACAAGGATGTCCACAGCAGAAATAGGATAACCAACATAGCCGTACGCTGAAGTGGCAATGAGCCGGTCATTTAGTTCGTAGAACTGACAACCGTTGGGGAAGAAAGATTCTCAAGTGCAACCACGTACAGACCTATACGCAGTGTGGGCGACCTGCACATTGTTACGGGAAGTCGATGTATGCATGTGGCTCAGGACCGAGCTTCGTGGTGATTTTTGGGTGATGCCTATGTTCAGCCATGGACTTATGACAGGCTGAACTAATGATAAATAACTATTATTCTTGCCTGTAGATTAAGAACAGAGCATAGACTATGCGATAAAGTAGGATAAAATCATGCTTCCGAAATCGACAGAACATGGAGTGAAAGAGAGGTTATTCTCTTTAGTCTCCTACCACAGAGATTATCATTGTGAACAAATTGTGTCCAAACCTGTATGAAATTAAGATGGCGTTGCTGTAACTAGAGCGTAAAATTTAACTGACTGTAGCTAACATTGAAATTTACCATTTATTTATAGTGCTCTCATTAACTACTGTATTCATTAGAATTACAAATATATTGTACTTTCCCTCGCTTGAAATTCTTCACTTCGTCGACTAACGTTAATTTCAAGTCAAGCTGTATTAGCGCCATTGAGGTTATTTATTGAATCCTTTTTGGTTAATGACGTTTTAAACAGACGCGCTCGAAACGGAACCACAAAATTATGTAAACGCGCTGTAAGCACAATTTTGTCGCCTGTAGTCATAGAGTAATAATAACATTCAGAAACGTAAAATAATACTTGTATAGAAAACTATTGTTCACTGAGTCGAAAACATGCTCAAGTGTGCATTAAAAAGTTATCGAAATAATACTTTAACGATGCGAAAACAGGATGCAGCGAACTACCACCGAAAGAATAACACTTCACCATATTCGATAAAATAAAAACAAATAATTCGTTAATTTTATAATGAGAAATTTCCATACAAAATAGATACAAGGCTAGAGAAGTGACGAGTTGGGTGAGATATTTTTTATAATTATTTAAATAGGATGAGAAAGGTAAAAAAAAATTTTTTTTCGTTAAATCAGTGAACATGCAGTAAAACAATGAAATGCAAAACTTCATAATCCCAAAATATACAAAGTAACAGTTGGTGCCGTTAACAGGCAGTAAAACTAATGAAATGGAATTACTGCCATTAATCCCCCGCGTGGATAGTGGCAGTAATTGCATTCCTATTCTAGAACCCTGAGTCCTATTCTGGCCGCGTCTAATAACAGACATGCTGACTGTTGGCGGTTTACAGTCTGCTGTTCTGCACTATCGCCTTTACGAAGCATACTCTCTCCCTCGGGCTGATAAGGTGTTGTCGGAGAGGGTAGAGGTGACCTAAAGAGTATAATACAACAGTCAGTGAATTCAACCACAATTAGCTCACCAACCAGCTTGCCCAGCGTGTCGAGTATGGGCACATCTTCCAAGAAACATGTTTTTACCGGTTTTGCTGACGCTTTCTTGAAGACGCCAATGTTCAGCAGTGGATTAAACAATTTTGATGTAGAATAAAAAGGGGTGTAAAGGGTACGTGATAGAGCCTAGCGGCGACTTTTGCTACTGTTGTGAAGGGGTGTACTCACCCACCTTCAAACAACTTTAATCGAAGAAGGTTATAGATATATAGTACCTACTCTGAGGCCTTAGATGAATGTCTCACAGCCCGTTATTAAACTACCTATTTATACCATTCAAACCGGAGCACAACACTCATTGCACAGCTGCTTGGCAGCAGAAATGGGTAATTTACCTTAAGTTACAAAATTCCAAAAAATAAGTTTATTATTGTAAGATGCAAGATGTAGTGGGAAAATGTAAAATACGATCGCAGACTACTTCAGAGACAAGTCCTGACGCTATTTCCAAATGGTGGCTGAACACGACAACTCGTTGGCGGTCAACGGTCTTAGTAGGTACAGTCTGACAATAAACGCGATAGTGGGTCACCATGGCCCGCGCCGTCACACGTGTGACGGGGTTATTCCAACTATTCGACCCTTTCCAGGTGAATTCGTCGTATACTAACACTGAACATTTAGTTAGTAGGACTCGGTCCCCCGGCGAATTGCCGTATTATAATGCAATTTAGTTACATCTTAATATTAATTGGTGTGTTTTAAAATATGGCAAATCATATTCAGGATCATTAATACTTTCATTGATGTTTAACCTCATTAAAAACCCATAATCGACCTATATATAATCGAACAACTCCATAGCAGTAGTTACAAGAGAAACTTGAATTGAATTCAGAAAATTGATGACTAAAGGCGAATACTTCTTTTAAAAATTAAGAATTCGGAATTTGAAGTATCACATTCGTAAATGAAAACGGATCGCTACCACATACTAATGCAGACAGTGAAATAATTTTCCTCTAGGTCAATTTGATAAAAACAAATATACATGTTTAATAAAACCGAATAATGTAATAAAATTTTAAACCACTGACACAAATGACAAAAGTAAATGCAATTTAAGGAAAGAAGTGGAATATTGCTATCTACTTGTTTACGAAGTTATAATTATGCTGATTGTGAATAATAAGTAGAAATTATTTTTAGTTTTATTGTTTTTGCTGGGTTTCCTAATTATTATTATAAATATTCAATTAAATATTCAAGGAAAGAAGTGGAATATTGCTATCTACTTGTTTACGAAGTTATAATTATGCTGATTGTGAATAATAAGTAGAAATTATTTTTAGTTTTATTGTTTTTGCTGGATTTCCTAATTAATATTATAAATATTCAATTAAATAAGATTAAGATGGCAATTTTGTTGCTATTGTTCCGAAACACGGTAATCAAATAACCTTAACAAACGCAACTTATAATTTTCTTATGGCAACCTAACTGCACAGCGCACCACTTAATGCGACGCGCCTTATCCTTTCCCTTCCTCTTTCTTTTTGGCGTGGCGTCGGTTGGCAGAGGTTGTGTTTAGACAATACTTGTGTATATTTTCTACGTTTCCGTTAAAAAGTTCAATTACTTGTACCGTTGTATTTACCTATTCGGAAAAATGAGGCCGCAACAAAACGGTGATGATGGATTTGTAAGTGACTTAATATTCCGATTTCTACAATTTAGGAGTTTGTGTTTTATTCTTATTATTTTTGTGGAAATTTTATGTAATTGTAATTTAGTTCAATTCGGTCAATGCAAGAGTATTTGCCTCTTATTTAGATTACGTTATAGATAAATCGGTGAATTTAATAGATTACCAAGCCATCCGCCATTTTGTTGTTGATTGTAAAGCACACATACGCCCTTTTTAGGAGGAGCCAGAAGTCCACCGCAAAATCTTTATCGGCGGACTTAATTATCGAACAACAGACGAATCTCTTAAAGCACATTTTGAAAAATGGGGAGACATTATTGACGTCGTAGTCATGAAAGATCCAAAAACCAAAAGATCGCGTGGATTTGGTTTCATCACTTACTCCAAGGCGCACATGGTCGATGATGCCCAGAATAATAGACCGCATACAATTGACACACGGTGAGTGAAATTATTAAAATATAATATTTATGCAGTCCAGCTATATGAAAGTTTACCATTGGCTTTCATACCGTTTTACACTGCAAAAACTAAAAGACACTGCTTGGTGAATGTCTCTCTATTACATACACGTGGCATTTTCTGTGGGGTCGACACTATCATTGTAGGTTTTTATTATCTTTAATGAATTTTAGAAACAACCTCATATAAACGTATATTTTTACATTTTACAGCGTTGTAGAAACAAAAAGAGCTGTAGCCAGACAAGATATTAAAAACCCAGAGGCGGGTGCAACGGTCAGAAAACTTTTCATAGGCGGTATTAAAGATGATCACACTGAAGACCAACTGCGAGAATATTTCTCAAATTACGGCAATGTTCAAAATGTAAGCATAGTCACTGATAAAGCTACAGGCAAGAAACGTGGTTTTGGATTTGTGGAATTTGACGATTACGATCCAGTTGACAAAGTGTGCTGTGAGTATGAAATTTAGTTAAGTGTTTTTTGATTGTTATTGTATTCCACAGTTTTGCCCCAAAATGGAAGAATTGTATCCAGGTTTGGCTTCTCTAACTGTGGAGATTAACCATTGATTAAAGCTATACCGGACTACCAAATAATAGGGTAGATCTGGTACGCAAATCAATGTACATTTTTGTCAGTTTATTCACAATATATTTTTTTTTAGAGTTTTTAACTATTGATATAACTCTATGCATGTGATTTACAGTAAATGCCCCTCATAAAATTAATGGAAAGCAATTAGATGTAAAGAAGGCTCTGCCTAAGGATGGATCTGAGCAAAGAGGAGGGGGAGGGGGTGGAAGACAAGGACAAAGAAGAAGTGATAGCTGGGGAGGTAGTTCTGGTATGTTTTTGTCTGATTCATAAATATATTTATTTCAGCTGTGTATGATGTTAGTGAGTGATGCTACTGAAAATGTTAAATATGTTATAGGTGGCTATGGAAACAATCAAGGTGGTGGTGGTGGTGGTGGATGGAGTAACTCCAACCCATGGGACAACAATCAGGGTGGGTGGGGTGGTAGCCAAGGAAGTGGTGGAGGCTATGGAGGCGGAAGTCAAAGAGGAGGAGGAGGGGGTTGGGGTAATCAAGATTTTGGTAATTATGGTCAACAAAGCTACAGTGGAGGGCCAACCAGGAATCAGCAATACAGCAACAATCGTGCTGCACCATACAACATGAATCAAGGAGGTGGAGGTGGCGGTGGCTATGGTAGTGGAAGCTATGGAGGTGGCCAAGGAAGAGGAGGAAGGTTTTAAATAATGTATGTATGTTATTTATATTATCATTTTACATCACTACAAGATTTCATGAACTATTCATTGACTCAAACACAACCATTTTTTTAATAGGATGCTTTAAAGTTAACTGGGTTATATTTTAGGTTGATATTAGAGAGACTACATAGCATTAATTAAAAATAGGAAGAGATAGCTAATGTTGATTGATAGTTCTTTTATATTAATGCTATGAAGAAAGCCCTCAATTGTATTTACTTTTGGTTTATGACTGATAAAGTTTTTTCAATCTTTAGGTTTCGTGCTAAGTACACTAGTAGAGCAGACTATACCGTGCTAGTGTAGGCAGTACGCTCCGGAGCACTAGTTACACCTCAGGGTCTTCTCATGAGACCACCTAGGAGAAGCCGTCAGGAAACAAATAAAATGTAGTTTGGAGCTCTTTTTCTTCTATCTTAATAGAGAAATACGAATAGATTACTTTAAAATGTACTGATATGTAAGTTGGTCTTCTATTTATTGTAGTACTTTAGGTACTTACCGTGACATATTTTTAAGAATTTTAATAGTTTGTCTAATGAACGTTTTATACAGATAATTAAGTACAACATAGGATTAATATGTAACAAGTCCCTTTAAGTAGATGCTAGGTATATGAGATGAGTTAAGTTGACTTATGATTATAAATTGGATCATGATTATTTTAATTTTCCTGACTTTTCTCAGTATTAAGTTCTCAAATAGCTGTTTGAAATTTTAGGTATAGAATAATAATGGACTTCTAGGATAATTTAATGTATCAATAAAAACTTAATACAAAAGTAGTAGGGTTGTTTCTTTAGATATGTACATATTCCTTTTTAATTTACTTGTTTTATTACATTTTGAATGACATCTTTTTGATTTAAATTTTTATTCTTTTGAAGTATGTCACCATAAAATATATTTTTATGGTGCATACTGGAGTAATTAAAAAAAATATTTGACAAGGTTATTACTGTAGTATATTTTATTAAAAACAATTAAACTTGTGTTATAAATTTAGTTACAGTGTACATATTTTACACATTAATTACTACAAATTCTATTTGTAGAATTATTGATTAGTTGAGTATCTAAATATAAAATGTTTTAAGAAGTGTTTGTTACAGCATTATAATAACATATTTTTTTACATTATTATAATGGTACACCATATTTACAACCAATACTGCTGAACTGGTATGTTACTTTGTAAATTAAATAAAGTTCTTAGGCAGATTTCTTGTGCAATTTGAAAAGTCCATTTAGCAACTCATTCTTTAAACAAGGCATTGTAAGATAATCTACAGCACTAGGATCTGTCAAGACTTTCTACGCTACCTGTAAGTACTCTAACATTAAAAAAGAATTGCCCAGTGCAAGTCAGGTTCACAAGCTGTGGGTTTGGTTGTATTTGCAAACTAGTTTGTGGAGTTTTAGGCGGGACACATTTATTAGCATAAGTTTAATAGCCACCTATTATCTGGCATTCAATGAAAATGTTTGTGTATCGTTCATTTAGGTTAACTTTTATAAAGGATATACCACACACTACAAGTGCTCCTTCATTTTAATAAATATTTTATTTATTTGGAAGTAGATTTAATGTTATATTTAAAATTACAAAGTTCATAAACTGCAGTGTCAAACTTGTAAGTCTTTTCACCTTGGGGTTGTTATATGACTTTGTATAGTTTGATTTTATATACATATTTTAAAAGGTTTACAGAAAATTATGAAATAGTTTTAAAGATTTCATTGCATATTTGTCTTTGATTTCAATTCAACTTTAAAAGTCCACAGTATGATTTAAATTAGTCTACCCATTAATATGATACTTGCACAAAACTTAAATGAGAATTATCTGTCCAGTAATCATTTCGTTTTAAAAGACTACTAAGGTTAATAATACATAATGATTACATTCTGCAATCTAGCACAAGAATCATTTTTGTTACACAAGAATTAAAGAATATGAAGAGAATTAAATTTAACAGTTGTCATTATGTAAATCTTACGAAAACCGGATCCCACACCGTTTGTAGCAGATATTGGTCACTATTTACGGTCATAGTTAGTTTGACGTTCCAATAGCCTTTTTTTTGTAGTGACACTGCCTTTGAAGGCGAGGGTTGCAGGTTCGAACTCTAAATCGAATATAGACTATAATATCCTAGTCATGTATGTATGTTTGAGACTGGATGACTTTTGTAATTGTTCGATATATTAATATTATTTAAACGATTACTGCGAAATGTCGCAGGAATTATAATGAAATTATTCCTGCCAGTGAATTCTACGTAAACCCAAAGAGTTTAAAAGATAAACATTAAATGACTTAATAGTCGGTCGTAATCTTGCATTAAAATCTTAAGACTGGTATGAAATATTGCAAATTACATAACTAGGTAAGGATGCCGGCGCCAAATTTGCTTGCCCAGCTTCGGTGTATGGGCTAATGCTCTATAGATGCGAGATTTCGCTGCCACATTCCAGAGAAGTCCTTTGATACAGCTGTGGTGAAATTACATTTTATGAACAGGTTTAAATTATGGGATTATTATATAGATATTCACATGTGCTTTGATCGGTTATCGAATTAAATATAAAATGAACATTTACAATTTGTAAAACCAATATCTATAATTTAAAATCTTAATTAATTACTGTTTTATCGTATATTAGGTGGCCGTATGCCGCCATATCGTGAACTCAGATGTGGGACTCTTTAGAATCTTAGCTGCACAGTGTCGCGGCATAGGAGAATTCGTTAACCCGTCAGTGTCTTGTCACGGTCTTCTTCGGGATAACACTCTTGTTAAGTCTCAATTTTCTAGATTGATAATAGCAGCGTTGTGTTGGAGCGATGTGTCTGGCGGCAAAGCGATCGCTAATTTTCCTGCAAAGCGTCGCGATGGCCATATATCGAATAGTTGACTACTTAGAAATACTGTTAAAGGAAACTATTTTCAAATATAGTAATTTTAACAAAAAGAAACTGACCACAATATCAGTTTCATTGAATTACGGTAAGTAATGAGTCATAAACAATTACCATGACTGCGCAACTGTTATATTCGACAATCGATTGGACGAGTTTATTTAAAGAGTGGAGAATTAAAATTTACCATTAAGGTATTTGTTCAGTTATCTATTAAATAATGTCATTATTAACTTTATAATATAAACTATATTTACCCAAAAAAATTAATATGAAGTGCAATACTGTGATATACCGATCAAATTGAATGGCTACAAGTCGTTCATGCACTATAAATCCCTGAACTCTCCCAATCAATAATTTAACAATATTGCGAATTGTCTAATTTCTTGATTTGGAGAATGAGAAACATATTTTCATTATTAAAAACTTGCCCCGTATACATAATGAACGATATCACCCCTACCCTTTTAATATAAGAAGTCCGTCTGTCTCCATTTAAACCAAGTTTTAAGGGTTATTATTAATTATTCGAGTTTTCTTGTTCTCATCGCAACTACTAGGCGTGGGTAATTCGATTTAAGTTCCGTTAGTGATATTATACATGCACGGTAATTTGGGTTACGTTGGTTGGGATAGGTAGTACAGTTTACTAAAAAATTGAACTTTGTGTAGTTATGCAGTTACATCATGAAACTTTATACTGAATCACTCCCAAATTTGTATTTTGTTGTTTAATTATGATTATAGTAAAATTAATCATTCATCGAACAATTATAATCAAAAGTGCAGGTGATTTTAGAAGTAGATTTGTTTATAAATTTGAAATATTTACAGTTAACTAGATATTTTTGGTAACGTATATAATACCCAAACGCGAAATTAATGTCTATTGAGCTCCCCTACATAAATTTGTATTGTAACTACTTACAAAAATCACTAGTTTATCGTTACTCTAAAAACTACTCTGGTGCAATAAAATCACATAAAATTTAAAAAAATTTTTTTTTCTTTAAAATAAGTTAATTTTTTTATATGGGATTAAAGATTATATCAATACCTATTCAATAATTCCATATAAGCGGCGATAAGTTTACCTTACCCCTGTAAAGAAAAGCACAACAAACTACCAAAATTACTCTCTTAGCTCTACAGTTTGCGATACTAATTGCAGGTATAAAAAAAAGCATGTTTTGAGTAAAATTTCATCATTTTCATTTCAACGCTCAACCTGAAAGTACGTTAAGTGACTACAGTTTCATTCATCCGTAGAAAATTGATACTACTCTAGATAAAGTTGCTCTAATCGAAGCTGGCAACAACCAGAGTGCTCTAGCTCTACATCCGAATGTCCGCACTACTGGGTGACTAGTGGCTATGAACAGCTATGTCGATCTGGTCGAGCCAGAGCTTATACTCTGCGCGACAACCGATTTCTCGTAACGAGGGCATCGAGTAATCATCGTCCGACTGCCGTTGAACTTGGAAGTGAAGTGGAAGTCAGCCGGTGGACAGTTCGAAGACTTTTGAAGGTGATAAGTTCGAATATTTGGAGGTTAGTTAAGCAAACATCTTCTCGTAAAGATGAATTTGTTGTTCTTTAATTTTGTCAGAAGGGTAAACTTATCACCGATTATATACCATTGAATAAGTATTGAAATAATCTTTTAGCCCATATAAAAATAATACGTATATACATATTTAATAAAAAAATAACATTTTCCAAATAATGTTTCCATGTGCGATTTTATTGCACCAGAGTGTAGTTATTTGACTATATGCCCCGTTGCCATTTTTTGTAAATAGTGACTAGATACAACTCTCATACCCCCTAGTCTCGACCATGAGTGCAGTGCGTGAGGGTGTTTAAATTGTATCTGTTCTTCTAGAATATGACCAAAAATGTTGGGTTTATTAAATATTAACATTTTTCGTAACTAACCATAAAGTTGTATAAACCTTCAAGATGGTGTTTTGTCTTTACTCGCCATCTTCATTAATTTAATCTCTAAAAAAAATTCGTTATTATTCTATTTTGACTCTAGAAAGGTTTATATCTTTAACAGGTAAGGAAAGTTAAAAGTAACAAATATTTATTCCACTTAAAAGAAGGTATTGGTACTTGTTAAAATAAGCGACAACTTTTTTAACTAATTTTTAATAGTTTACGCCGAATACTTAATAAAGTTTAAATTAGTTAATAAGGTTAGTATATTTTTTGAATCCCTATTTATTACGTATATATATATATATATATATATTTAATATTTATCTATATATGTATTAGTTTATTTTTAATATATTTATATTGCACCACGCTAATTTGTTTTTACCCCTTTAATTCCCGGAAGAGTCCGATGTACAGCGATAAGGTCGCTGAATTGCTCATTCTTAACTTATTCTTTTAATGTTTTGGGATACTTTTGGTGTATTCATTCATTCATTATGTGTACTATGTCGCACGTGCTTGTGTATTTGTTGAAAATGAAACTATTATTTAAAAAAATTATCGCGTTGAATTATCTTTTATAATTGCGGACGTTTCGGGTGCATTTTAGCATACCCGTGTTCACGGGGTACTGAGCTATACTTGCTATACTGAGCTGTCTTGTCATAGTTGTTAACCTGACTACCGTCAGCGTCAAAATTATTAAGTTTTAGTCCGATATATGCGGAATAAGCTTACGGTGTCTACAGGTCGTGCAGTGGTATAAGTCGTTGATTTAATTTTATTAACTACCGGATCCCAAGCAGGTGGAACCACCTGGGTGTTATCTACTGAACGTAGTCAAAACAAAACACGGTTGCAATTATCGACAACCTGATTGTCGACGTTTATCTCCTTTAAACGCGGTTAGAAAGTTGTCATGTATATCATAATTAACTATTATCAAAAAAAAGCAATGAAAAACGTTGAGGACTAGCATTTAACGTAAGCCATGATGACGATATTCGTCAAAGATGGATATACGAAAGAGAAGAACACTGACACCCTTGTTGGTAAGGATTTCGTTACAAGATTTCGTCTCAAGAGAACAGTTTAGGCGATCGAAGATATAATCTAGGTTAGGTATATAAATATGGTAACCCTTAAAACCTGTTTTATTTCGTATTGTATTGTCAGTTTTGATAACTGCGTTTAGTTCATAAAATGTATAAAGTCGCTGTTTGATGTAGCCCAGATGTTGCAAATACGAAACGCATAGAGTTTTTGTCTATTATTGTGACGACATTTCATGTAAATTTCGTAATGGGGTCATAATAAGTTAACAAAATAAATTATCATGTAAAAAGGATGTCAAGAATACAATTTACTAACAATCATAAATCAATTGAAACCACCTGTTGAACAGGTGGTTTCTCGTATAATGTTCATAAAATTCTTAGTTTATTTTGTACTATCATTATCTCTACATCGAAATGAGATTACTTGAAATTTGACTAGTACTTCTGAAGCATTTGATGACAAACATTATTCATAAGCTAATTTCACCGCTCGATTATGCAAAAATACTTAAAGTAACTGTTTTTTATAACAAACTATTAAGATAACTACATTTGAACTATCAACGCTGCATTATACGACCAAATAGGGGGTAGACTTGAAATTAGATACTATGTACCTAAAACTTTTAGTTCAAACAGTAATTTCTTTCTATGGCCTTCACATTATGTTATATACATCATATGAAATATCCCTGGATAAAACTTCTTCAATCTAGATCTTAAAACCATTATGCACCTAAACAAACAATTATAAAGTCCTAAAATTTTAAATCAGTTTCTCGTGAGAATCAATTACTTTGATTATACTTGATCCCAATTTGGATTGCAAAACGGGCCTCTTTATTGTGCTGTCTAGTTAGTCTCACACAGGTAACACGAGAATTTGAATGATCAATATAGTTTCTTTTCTTAACAATACTGTTTTTGATTGTTTCAAACTTGAAAGCATAGTCTTGTTTTTTCTCTATCAGCCTTAGTAAGTCCGTAAGTAGTCCACTGTTTGATATTGGTCTCTTTGTGATAATGCTAACTAAACCTGGCATGACATGCATGTAAGTTCTGCCTAATTCTCACCACGCTGGACAAGCCGGGTTTATGAGCGCGCAGTGCCCGCACCCCTCTCACTCTCACAGATACTGCTTCTCATCACTAGTCTGTTTTAAAGATTTGAATTTGTGATAAATTATTACTAATACTATCACCTTATTTAACAAGACTTAATTTTTTTGAAAATAAGACTGATATAATTGATATTTTATTAGATATTTTCGAAATCATTTTTTACTTTACGTGAGTATCCAAAGCAAACGCGGTAATAATGCGCATTCGAGTTTCCGATGTCTCGTGTGCATTGGTTGCCGCAGCGGAAAAATGTCTTAATTACTTTATTTGAGTATAGTAGTTCTAGATGTTTAATGAAATTTAAGATTTTATAGTATAATGTAAGGTAAATCGGTACACTTGAAAAGTTTGAGAGTTTCTGGATATCTGCAACGGTTAGGTACATAGTTAAAAAAAATATTATTAGGTGGGTTAATATTCTACTGATAGATGTTTGAATTAATACACTAATTATAGAAACACTTTACTTTTAATTTGCCACCACAACTCGTGGCCCAGTTCTCTTTTTTTTTTCCATAATTCATTAATAACAGTACACAACTTGATAACGACTGGATATATTTTAGGTCAGAAATATTTTTTTAATAGGATAGGAAACTAGCCTGAGCCTCTTTCTTACTACCTTGTAAGTGATTACCGACGTCCACGTAGATCTGCAATACCAGAGGAGCTGCAGGTGCGTTGCCTACCTTTAAGGATATTTGGAGAGTGCTTCCGGTTATCTTGCATTTCGAACGAAACGGAAGCACAAGCATGCCTGTACACGCCGGTATTGTGCTAGGCCATGATACTACCCCGGTCGGGCCGGGCCATTTGAACAGCAGCAAAATCCGCCGCTTCGCTATAGCATGTACAAAGGTTAATCTTTAGCGCTCCTAATATTGTCCTAAATCTTAATTGGATGTACTATTTAATTTAAAAAAATTTTGCTGTTTATGTACATAAATACATACTTCTGAGCGATGGAAATTTGGTTTTCACAAACAAATTTATTGGAACATGTGTAAATAATTAACTATATATGTAACCGATATCTATATCGATATTCAGAAAACGGCCGCTATATGCCTCAACGGAATCTTGAACATCTTCCAAGGTTCTCAAATCAAAAAAAAATTACATTTTTCCGCTGCAATTTGATTAGCCTAAGTCATTACGCACGGTTTATAGAGACCTATAAAGTAAAGAACATTATAACTAATATAATTTCAAGTCGCTGGGGTTGACTTTCATATGACTAGGGATGTGGAGAGGCCGTACTAAGAATATAAGTATATCGAAACTTATATATGATTTATATCTTAGGATGAACGAACACGAAGATTGCAACAGAATCACCACCTGTTGATAACGTTCATCTATACTGGCCAATACGTGGGTTGAAGCGACTAAATGTCTGCTATCGGGTGGGTATATGCAGTCTGAAGTGAATATGTAGCCTATTGGGTATATGCAAGTTGAACAAGTGGATTTGCCTCATTTCTTGAAGTGTTGAAACAATATAAATTATATTTAGACATTAAAGGTTTAATTTCACGGTTGGCACCTATTACGTATGTTACGCTTATGCAATAAGATTAGAAGCAAGTAATCTTTATGGAATCCAGATCTATAGAACTAGAAATGAAATTTGACACATGTTTTCATTGTCAAGGTTCGTTTTGTTATTTTTTTGTAGATTCAACATATAAAATATAAGAACATAACGACTCACATTTGTTTATGGCATACATGACATAATTTCTGTCTAATGTGTTAAATTTTATTTTCATGGCGACTTCGGGGTGGCCGGAGTCTGAATCGTCCAAATGCCTTTCAGCTTGAGGTAAGTTTGGTTTAACCATGTTTCATTTTAATTTGTCGTTTTTGGAAAATAAATGATTTTGAAAATATGTGTTTTCTTTTGAAAATTTCCATCGAGAATTTCCTTTAAAAAATTTAAATCTTTTCAAAAAATCAATTCTAAAATTAATGTGAGGTCCATAAAGCCCAAAAATAAACATGGGCAATAAACTTACGGTTTTAATATCCAATCTGTCGCTGGCTTTGTTTTACCAATTGACCAAAACTAAGACTATATCTGCGGATATTTGATCTGTGGTCATTACATTAAACAGCTGATCTAAGCACAATGTATTCACAAATTTTGCTGCTCAATGCCAAAGAGTAAGGATAGTAGTGGTGGTAATACAGAGATACGACGAAGCCGTCTATCTAGACAGCAATTATGTGGTAAGTGTAGGGCGAGGGAGAGACCCCATACTTAGCAGCCAGTAAAAAAAGGCTTGACTTCTTGCCGCCTTGTGAGCAGTAGTTATAACATCAAAAAATATAGTTTGTACTTTAAAACAGTCGAGAATACAAAATATAAGTCATTAATTTGCTAAAACTCTTGAGTATTATACTCGTTCCCTTACATTATAGTTGTAAATAGATACACATGAAAACAACGATTTCAATACAGCTTATATTTAATTTCAAATGTAATATATACATTTTTAATGAATTGTATTTATGCGAACAGTACACATTAGAAATGATAGTGATGTTAGGATTAAAACAATTAAACGCGATAAAATCCGTAAATAATAGTTTAATTTCAAATTTGAATATTTGATTTACTCTTAACAAATATTTTTATCACTTAAAAAATATTGGTGATATATCAATTGAAAACATATTTGAAAGGTACTCCTGAAAACTCAAATGTCCATATCCGAATACAAATAGCATTTATTCAATAGGATTGCTCAAAATATTATGCGAGGTGTACTTGGTACATGTTGTGGTATAGGTTGTTCTTGAAAACTCGATGTTCACATACGAATAAAATTTGTTTAGTTTAATAGGAAGTGTCAAAACATAACAAGACACATTTATACAATTTTAGACATCCTCATTGAATTTAAGTGGACATTTGAATGATAACATCTGGTTAGTTCGACGGGATTGGTCTTAATGGTCGCAAGTTTGCATAAAAATGAAACAACTTATTCTAGTAGCAAGCACTTGTAGTTGAAAAACGAGCTAACAGTCCACATGATGATGGTGTTTGGTGAAAGAAATGGGTATGAGGGTGGTACCTATCCAAACAACTTCTCTGCGGAGATGGAGCCTTCCATTAAGATTTTTCTTATTACCGTTATTTACATATTTTTATAAATCATTGCGCATTGTACACTATGCATATGATGTCACCAATTATTTCAACCCAACACAAATGGCGAATATTTAATCTAACAATGGTCACCAACAGCAATACATGATACTAATATGTACCGTTAACACGATTCAAATTTTTCACGTATTTTTACTGATTACATACTATACGCTATTAACTGGTCTGATAATATCCAGGGATGACCCCGCAGTGGCCTCCAACCACCCCCTATAGGCACCCCAAGCCTTGCTTTACTGATAACTGGTTAAACTGAGTAATCTCAGCCTGGTCTCTGGTTACCACTGTCCGCAGACAGCCCTAGCGCCTCGGTTACGGGTATATACTCGTACACCCATATTTGTGTACGACTATATACCAGTAACCGAGGCGCCCATGTTATATTACACTGGCAAATCTGATACACTGAGATAGGTATTACATAACTGAGTCACCGATACAGCCTCTCCTCCGCTCGGTCCGTCAACCACACGCCTCCATGATTTTTGCCGACGCACTTTTATATCTTCCCAGAGGTATTTTTTACCCTCGTGTAGTTCGGTATTTTTAAGTTAACATATGCAACTACCTCTTTTATTCTAATTAAATGACAAACTGCTTCGCATTCGCGACGTGATGTAATTTTACATGTCAAAAAAAATTGTTCTATCCAGGTTTCGCAAGATTGTACATTATAGACAAGTTCTTATTTTAGGTATACAATGCTACCGATATATTAAAGAGGAGGTTGAAATAGTCGATGATGTTAAAGGTCGATTTTTATTTCCTTCAAGTTATAGATATATAAGTTATTAATCTATAATATTTTATTCCGTTTTAAACGATGCAAACTCTCCTTCGTATCTTAAGGATAACTTCAATTTTCTTTATTCGAGTTATAACCGAGTGCCTCACGATACAGCTTGAAGGTTAGTGTTCCATAACATAGTACTGGTTTCTTTTCTTCTTCTTTCACCGTTCAAGCCCCACTTCTCTGGAACGCTCTCTCCGATGATATCAAGAAAGCTCCGAACAAAAACTCCTTCAAAACTGCTCCGTCGTCACTATCTGAAGGCAAATGCCATCTGAGATTTTTCTCTCAATATTTTTTATTTGTTTATGTATGTATTATATGTTTATCTATAGAGTATTATGTATGTTATAAGTACGTAAGTATATTATAAGGGTTATATATTTAATATTTATATTTATTATTTATTTTGAACCTGCCAACATGTTTTCTTTCTCACCCAGGGTTGACTGGTAGAGAATGCCAAAAGGCATTAAGTCCGCCCATTGTATTGCTTTCTATTTTTAGGGACACAATGAAGAATTAATAAATAATAAAAATAAATAAAAAAATATATTTACTACGTTTAACCCTTAAATACCTGAAGTTTTAAATTTGATACCGAGGTTATAAATCGCATTGGGCACCTACAATCGATTTTATTTTAATATTAGGCTGTTTACATGTAACCTTTGACTGATAATCTTCAAGTTAGAAAACAAAAACTAACGTAAAGTGTCGAAAGATGACAAACAATATGACATTTCGGTTTCCCGCCGCATTGAATGGGTGACATAGTTTTACAAAAGTTTCGCTTATTAATTTCTTTGATTTTTAAATTTTTGTAAATTAAAAAGACTTGTGCGATAGGTGAGTATCTTATTTTTATTATGATTTATATTTTTTCTTACACCTGCTTTGCTTGAAGAAAAACTTGATGTTTTTGTAAGTATCAATTTTGATACTACAGGCATTCTGGGCTGTTTGAATCCGCCTTACTTACCTACCTGTTTTGGTTCAATTTCTGACTGATTTTAGTATTGTTTCATGTTTATACGCTTGGTTTGGTGTTGGAATGAATGTGCTTAGCCTTTACTTAACTGTATATTATAATTGAAAATGAAGCCGGATGATATTGAGGCTATGTTACGGATGCTAGAAAATGGTGAAAATTCTGAGGATGAGGCCAGTTAAAATGAAGATGATTTTGATCTTTGTTGAGAAATTATTAAAATTCCTTGTAGAAGAATCAAACAAGTATCCGATCCAAAAATCCTAACTTCACAGAAGTTGTGACTCTCTTAGAATTACGTAAATTTTTGGCATTCTTATTTTCACAAGTGTTTATCATTATCCGAGCGTGAGATCGTACTGGTCGAATAAATCAAAATTTGAACCAATTGCCCGGACCATGAATCGGAACAGGTTTGATAAGATTAGACAAATTTTTCACATGAATGATGACACTAAACACTTGCCACCTGATCATACTCAACACGACAGACTGCACAAGGTTCGCCCAGTATTAGACCACTTGAATAAAAGATTCGTTACTGGACCTTTTGACCATCGGCTATCACTGTACTAGCAAATGTGTGCCACCAAAATACAACATTTTATGAAGCAATATTTGCTCAACAAACCCCACAAGTGGGGATTGAAATGATATGTGCTGTGCAGCCTTTCGGGTTACGCATATAGTTTTGAGGTATACTCAGGGCTAAGAATGTTGAGAGATTACCACACGAACCGGATTTAGGAGTGGTATCGAATACAGTCGTTCGATTGCTAAGACCAATACCAAGGAATGTTAACCATATCCTATATTTCGACAATTTTATACCAATATTCCTTTATTACATTACCTAACCAAAGAAGGTATTTACTGTCTTGGTACCGTCCAGAGGAACAGACTGGGCAAGACTTGCAAGTTGCAAGATAAAAAGTTTTGAAGTCCATAGTAACAAGAGGAGCCTATCATGAAAATATTGCTACCTTTGAAGGTATGGATTTCTCGGCAACAAGTTGGAAGGACAATAAGCAAGTGCTATTGCTTTCCACTTATGTTAGTTGCGAACCAGCAGAGCTATAACCCGCTACGACAAAAAATAAAACGTAAAACATATTCAAGTACCTTGTCCTCGCGTAATCAAGGAATATAACGCCCACATGGGGGGCGTTGACCTGATGGACAGCTTCATTGGGCGATACCATATACCCATAAAATCTAGAAAGTGGACAATGAGGTTGTTCTATCATCTACTTGATATTACAATAATCAACTCTTGGGTACTCTACAAAAACGTTAACGTCAAAAGAGGAACACCCCAGAAGGACATACTGAAGTTAGGTGACTTCAGAACAGAGCTTGCTGACACCTTATGTCAGTATCAAAATCGACCTGAAAATAAACGTGGAAGGCCAAGTACAAGTCGAAAAGATGATGATGTTGAACCACCCTCCAAAAGATCACGGTCTTGTGTCCAGGTCTTACCCTCAACTGACATACGTTATGATCGAGTGGGACATGAAAAGTTTTTATGGACTCAAGAAATAAATGTAAATATCAAAATTGTCGAAAGCTTACTTCATGGTTATGTAAAAAATGAAAATTTTCCTTATGTGATAATAAGAAAAATCCCTGTTTTGCATTATTTCATTATTAAATAAATTTCAATATTTTGATTACCGTGATGCCTAAAGTATCAAAAATGATACCAAATCTTTTTTTCAAAATAAATATATAAAAATATCGTTTTAATTTATTTTACTATTTTTCCTCATTAGTAAACACAGTAAAGGGTACATTTATATATTTTTAAATTTGATTTAAAAAATCAGGCTTTTAAGGGTTAAGGGGCCGCATGTAACGAATTGTGGATCGTAACATTGGCAGCCACGACTGGCCCTCCTATGCGGTGTCCTAACACTTACACTGGACGGAGTAAGTGCTTCAAATGCGTGTTAATTTTTAGGTATGCGTTCATTTTGTGATTTTAATGAATATAACATTAAGCCATCTTTGTAATGTAAATCTTTGATGTTAGTTGGTCACACTGACATTAGTTACACACACAGTGAGATTTTGCCAAACCTACATGAGTGTAATACCGTTTCACTTAAGTGCGATTCTTATCGCATATAAGTTAAACATCAATCGAAATCAGGTATCTTGATTCGGAGGTTGATCCCCTAACCAGTAGGTGGTATTATAGTCGACATATAAAATTACAATATATGATAGTATGATGACTATAATGATACTCAAAAATAAACGAAAACAATATGATATCGCGTTTTAATATTAATAAAATAACATTTTTTCTAGGTGATTTAATTTTATTGCGTGCATAAATATATATTTTTAATTTCCGTGACTGCATTGAAGTGAAAGAAGTAGATAATATTTGTGCGGTCAGAACGCAAGGACGAATATTGATTTTCCAAATTATGCACTAACAATAATTTTCAAATTTGAAGACAGGACTATTGCCAACTATGTCGTTAGTCCGTTAACTCATCTTTATAACTTAAATTTTTTATCGATAACGACAGTCGCATAATAAACTAGATTCTCTTTTCATTGTCATCATAAAGAGATGTTATAAGTGACAAATTGATAAGACTTATTGAATTACCGATTGCCTAATAATTTTTTGATAGGAGCGTTGTTCAAAGTTACCATACGTTTGTAAGGAAAATCCAATACTTTAATACCTTTGGGAAAATCGTTCTGGTGACCTCTCTATATTAAATTAAATTTATTAAAAATTACTTCGAATAATCATAAAGTACCATATTGAACTAAGTGAGATGTCGGTAGATTGCTACGCTACATCATTTCATAATTTTTCAAATTAAAACTGTGGACAGAATAGTTTTTAGTCCAGGAATTTTAATGTCAAAGATAAAGCTTGCTCTGGTCGACTTGTTAAAAATAAATTCGATGACATTATTGAAAAAGTGGTGCAAGATCGGCATATTGGTAGTTCCGACATACGTGAAGATCTAGGGGCTCACCACAAAAAAGTTTTAACCCATTTGTAAAAGTCTGGATATATATAAGCTTGATATTTGAGTGCCACACGAGCTCACTGAAATAAACCTAAGATTTTTCACCTTGTTTTTATCGAAGAAGGGGGCAAACCGGCATGCGGCTCACCTGATGTTAAGTGATCACCGCCGCCCATGAACATCCAGAACACCAGAGGAGCTACAGATGCGCTGCCGGCCTTTAAGGAAAATCATGTTTCGGTATCTTTAAAATTCTTTAGTGTAAGGTTAACATCGAGAGAGGATGATTGACGACGAGTACTGTTAAAATTACTTGTCGCAGTATTTTGATCAGAAGTCCCAAAATTTCTACGGCAATGGGATTATGTCACTACCAACAAAATGGCAACAAGTTATCGTACAAAATGACACCGTAAAAAATTAAATGTATATAAACTATGATAAAACATATCTTGAATTTTTATATAAAATACGAAAAACCTTTTCCCTATACATTATATTATTCCCTGTATACAATGACAGTACAATATATACCGAATTGTATATTCTTTTATCAAGATTCAGATAATATTTCTTCAGTGTGATCCGAAAGCTCGGTGGTGGTTTTTTTTTGAGTTTAGCTGCTTACTACGGGACAAGTAAGGGTCGTTCGCCCTTTTTTCAACGACAATGACTGTTGCTATGAAGCGCTGCCCCCCCCTCCCTCCCTGAAAAACATCTTCCAAATTTAGGGGAGGGGCTAGTCGATCCGAGGCCACCGACAGGGAGGTAAGTCCTTTTCTGGGATCGCCTTATTATATGACATTAGTAACGACCTCTGCCATAACACTGCAGGTGTCGAATCCTTTCTGCACGTCCGTTATATCTCTTATCAGACCAACTTACATCACAAAACTTTTATCATAAAACGGTGTCCGACTCAGCATAATGCTGTAGCAATGGTAAACCACAACTACAGCGCTGGTATTCTGTCGGAAACCTTTTTTTTTTTTTTGCGAGTTGTCGTCAGGCTTTATGTACTACATGAAGAATATATAAATAACTACAAAAGACGTAATAATAATAATCATAAATATAGAAATACCCCATACAATAATAATAATATAATTCCGCAACGAGGACTAACAAATTTTAACCACTATTAACCTAATTGCCGTGTAAAAGAAGTGACCTATACCTAATTTTAAAACTAGCCTTAGATTGGTACCCACGAAGAGGTGGTGGTAGGTTGTTCCAACACTTGGTGGCTAAGTAACGAAAACTACCTCGAAAAGCGGCAGTGACGTGTCCTGGAACAGTTAGCAAATATTTCGAGCCACGCGTATTATGATGGTTATATTCACTAAATCAAGTAAGCTTTTTATATAAAAAAAATAATCTGGTGCATTGTTTTTTATAACACCAAACAATAAGCAAGCGAATTGTAACTCTATTCGCTGTGACATATTAAGTAGCTTGCCTTTGTTTAGATATGTGGAGATATGTGTTCTTGGAGGAATATTAAAGCAAAAGCGAGCACATGCATTTTGGACTCGCTGAAGAAGTTTTAATGATTTGGCTAGAAGACATGGACCATAGACAGATCAGCAGTAATTTAATTTTGATAATACTAGACTTTCACAGAGGGTGACTCTAAGGTTAATATTAAGGAAACTACGAATTTTATATAATATCTTCAATCGATAAAAATAAGCACGTGCAACATCTATGACAAAGCTCTCAAAGCGAAGTAAGCCATCCATTTTAAGCCCAAGATTGCGAGCCTCATCAACCATCTGAACCGCTTCACCTTGCAGATATATGCTGATATTACTCTCCGTTATTTTAGTTATTTGGTTTATTGTTCCTAAAACAATGTATTTAGTTTTAGATGGGTTAAGATTGAGTGAATTAATCCTCGACCATTCAGCAATGCGCTCCATGTCCATATTTATTTTATTTATGCCCTCTGTTATATCTTTGGATTGAAAGGACAAGTATAATTGAACATCATCAGCATACATATGATACTGGCAGTCTTTTATGACGCCAGTCAAGTCAGCACAGTAAAGTATGAACAACTGAGGCCCTAGTATAGAACCCTGAGGAACGGCCCTAGTAACAGGTAGAGAGTTCGACCTAATTACGCCCGACCCATCTCGCTTACGCAGTTCAACAAGCTGATGTCGACCACTGAGGTAACTTTCAAACCACCTGATCGTACTATATTCAAAACCATAAAAAGCCATTTTTGACAGAAGCATGCTTATGCTGATACTATCAAATGCCCGGGAATAATCAAGGAGTACGAGAACGTTTAACACATTACTTTAACACATTACTTTAACAAATTACTTTAACACATTAAACACATTACTTTTAAAGTTATCGTATGATATGCATTAATTTCAGTAGTATATACTACTTTACACCAAATAAGACTTAAAACTTTCTAATAGTATGAAAATGAGATTTTATTTCTTATTACTAGTTGACATTCGTTTTTGAATCGCTGTATATATGGGCTGATGAACGCGTATATATTGTACTGTATACATGGGCTGACGTACGATAATCTCAAAAACTCTAGACTGATTTTTTTAGGATGCCGCGTTGCCAACAGGAGTCGACCAACTTTCGAAACGTTATTGAAGATCTGTTATCTTAGTATACAGGTTTACAATTATAATTACAAGAAATAAATACGATTTACACATACATACTTTTCTTGGAGTTGCGAGTTTCCGGGAATATTTTAATTAACCTAGTTTCGGAATTGTCAAATATAACGTCTCATAATCATGTAAACAGGTTTAATATAAAGTCTGTTCTTATAAAGGGAATATCATCTCATGACAAAGAGCACGATACAAACGTCACGATTACGTGCCTGGGCGGACCTGGCGGCGCGTGTTGCGGAAACAGTGAGCTGCGACCTGCGAGCCTCATGATTTCACTTTCCATTTTATCAGTGTGGAAAATCCGACAGTCACTGTCACTGCCGCATCTACGTAGCAATATCATAGCTTAAAATTATATTAACTTATTGCATCTCTCGGTAGTTTAATGATGATTATCTGGTAATAAATTAGCAATGAAACTGGAACTGGATGTTGCTTAACCTACCTCAATACAAATAATTAAATTAAATATTGTAAAATTGTCCGTCAGCTTGTTCTGATTTTTAGGTCTTCAGCAATTATAAAATTTACCCAACTTTAGAATTACTCCTGAGTCGTAGATTTTATGATCTTTTTATTTTGAGATCTATACTCAGAATGTTACATTGGAGTATTATCACCATAAATTTTTAAAAGTAGTTGACCTACAGAACATAGATAGCACTCTCTTAAGTTAACAGTTTCGCACCTTATTCTGCTGCCCTTCACTGGTTTGGGTAATTTAGGTATAGCATGCGTAAGAGCCGTGGCAGCCTAATGGTCAGGGCGCTCACTTTAGTTTCATAGAGCGCGTGCAACCTGGGTTCGATCCCCGGTGCCGGCACCACTAAAATTGTTAATAAAATATTTAAGTGCTGTATTTACCATATGCTGTACGTGAAGGAAAACATCGCGAGGAAACCGGCATGTCTGAGAAATAATAAAAACATATATTAATTCAGGGATATGTGAAGCTTGCTAAACCGCACTGGAGCAGCGTGGCGGGCCCTTTCCTGCTCAAAAACCCTCTTAAATATTTGAGAGGAGGCCTTTACCTAACCTTGGGCAATTACAGGCTGTGACTTACTTTCATGCGTAAGAGAGAATATATCACCTTTTTTCTTCAAATGTAAATCTCATCATCACGCGGTGCATCCTGATGGCTAACAAACGTGGGTCTGGTGAGCTCTTACGTTACCAGCCTGTAGATTGTCCACTGTAGTACATAGACCGCTCCCATAAGGAGGATTTGCGATAAGCGCCACTCTCGCTAAGCAAATTGGCGATCGCAGATCGCAGAACCCAGACACCTTGTACTTTAGACGCTGCTGCTAATTATATTCAAGGTGGTTTACAAGGTCTTTGACTTGGACGCCTTTTACGACACCCACGGGAAGAAAGGGGATGGTAGATTCTTACACCGATATCACATGTATCATCCATCTGGTAACCTCTGATAACGGAATATTCAGCCGCATGAGACGTAAAAGAATAGCGAGAATGGCCAGAAAAAATGTGGCTTCCGAATATCATATCTAATGTACCAGGCGTAAAAGCAATCAACAATCCATCTGCCAAGCGATGCGACGCTTTCGCTTGTGAAAGGCCTAGGTTAAGCAGTAAATTAGCTACGTGCTGATGAGGAAGAGAATATGTTAGTTATAGGTTTTTTATCTAACATACTCAATATCGTTCTCACTTCACAACGTTTGCAATAGTTTAATATGTGAAATACATTCGACTGTCTGCGACTTCGTCCGCCTGAAAATCATTTCGTCCCAAGGGAAAACTTGAGCGAAATAAGAAATATCCTATATAATATTCTTGAACACAATCTAAAGTAATATATCCGCCGAATTTAATTTCAATTCGGTCATTTTGGTTGGACTGAATCACAAAGATCCTAACAAGCTAACTTTTACATTATAACACAAATTATTATAAAATAATAGAATAACAGGAAAAGACCCAAATACAACTCATTGATTGATAGCAAATCTAACGACTATAAGCTGAAATTTGATACATAGAACATCTATAGATTTTTTTTACTACGGAACGATTCTTGAAATGTTTTTAACTTTTCTCTTTGGGGAGTTCCCCTTTAAGCAAAATAACACATTTCTATCCTTACATAGAGTAACACTTAGCATTTCGTTTAAAATGTAAAATTTCACATTATACTAGACATACGCATTGCAAGCAATACAAACATTAAGCGATAACAAAATATTAAGCGAGTAATTCTGGTATATATATTTTAGTTTCTCGGATCGACTAGCGATTCGGATGAAATTTAGGATTTAGATAATGTTTTACATTCAAAGTTTATGTAGACAGTTAAACGAAACCATGTTTTAAAAATTACATGGAGTGATTTTATTAAGGAATGATAGCACATAGAATTTTAATGATATTTTTTGTGGCACAGCGAATAATTGAATAATTTTACATTTTGTCGATATTAACAATACATCTATCATGAAAAGCTGGAATAAATACTGTACATGATCGTCAATAAATGATTACAAGGCGTCCAGTGATTTATTTTAGAGTCACACGCACATTCGTTGTACGATCGTAACGTACACGACAACGACCGCATGGCACTGCCGTCAGCGTAGCTTCATTCCAGCCAAAACCATAATAATGACATTAAAAAACATGTTAATTTGTGTAACACATATGTCTTCGTATCATTGTTATTGCATCCAAGCCTTCATCCACATCTTATAGCATAGGGATTACATCGCATTGATCGGGTTCCATTTAGTTAGGAGATCTCCCTCCGAATCACGAGACCCGAGTTTGATCCATGAGAGATTATTTTTTCTGATCCTGATCAGAAAAAAAAATCTTAACGAAAAGATTGACAAGTAAGAGTAAATCGGTCGGTTCAGTTGCAGCAGCGGTTAAGTCTAATTCGACCTTATGGGACGCGTGTTCGATATCCGCATGGGACAAATATATTGACTATTGATTTGGTTAGGTGTTTATGCAAGTATATCTGTCTCTATTGAAAGTAATAATTTTAAAATATCATAGTTTAAAAAAAAATATCTCATTTGGTACGAACATGTGTTCACAAGGTACGAATGAATGAATGTTGAAGTTAGTGATGCGACAGAGCCGGCGGTGGGGTTGGAGGGATTTGCACATTAGGTTTTTGGTTCGAAGAGAAAGTATGTGGTGGTGGACGGAGAGCCCGGTGCGGCACTCAGCGGATTCCGCGCGGCCGCGGCCGACAGTCGGCCTGCGATTCGTTTGCGAAATAATGCCATTGAATCGCTGTCGCCGAATTTGCCAGTGACCGCGGCGCGTTCGGGATGCCGCGCAAATAAATAGTGGCGTCAAGCAATACTGACATCGCGCCCTTATCATCGGCTTTCTACGACAATGTGCCAATGGAGGATAGTGGTTACACTTTATGTGATCCTGGTTATATATTCCATCCACAGCAGGGAGATTAGCTTACCAGACGCCTCTTTCGTCGATAATCATGTAAGTAATTATTAAATAATTACAATTTTAATAAGCGAATAAGAATGTGTACGAATAAGAATGAAATGGGCAACATAATACTTACAGTATAGCATAGCTAATGTTTACGTTACGTTGGTGCATTGACTTGAAGCATGCACTTTTACTTTCCTCGGATACCTTCGCTTATTCTGTAGATACTATGAGCAGGTTCACATTGAGATGACGACACGCGGCAACACATTAGTACAGTACACGTTTTATTTCGTAACTGTAATTACGACGTTTCTGAAACAAGCTGAATAATTATAATAAAGATAAATAATCTTTAAAAAGAGAACATGCGAGAAAGGTTTTCGAAATTACGACCTGTATAATAAAAAGTTACTTTAATAAGACACAATGTAAATTTCATTACAATTATGTAAAGAGAACATGAGAGTGAACGTCAAATACAAGTTGCGTAAAATCAAAATCATACAATAAGTGAAAATAACAATTTATAATTATGATTAAGTATATGAAATTATTTCTTAGTTTTGTGTGTGTATATACTTAGATTGTATATAAAACTATTTAAAGGCGAAATATATATATGGATATAATTATGGATAAGTAAAGCTTCTAAAATAGATGCCCGACTTTTTAGGCTATTCTTGCGAGTTTCTACAATTTAAAATTTGGTATATTTTTTACTCGATATAAATTGATATATTCGATACTCGTATAAATTTTTCTTTGGATATTACGTATGTATATACTTATTTTAAAATCTTAGAAGATATTCAAAAAAAATGGTCAGAAAAACAATTCTATTAAACTTTGAACAATAAATAACCGCTTATCAAAGCTTGTAAAGTAAATGATAAATATGCAATATATGTATGAATATAAATACGCACATACATACATAATCATAAGTTCATAATAGAAATAAATGAGGTTCACGGGCAAGAGTTGAACGGAGATAGTAAGAAGGTGAATTTGAATGGAATTTGATAAGCCAATAATTAATCAATTTATCGGGATCGTATTCGTATGCACTTTTTAAAGGAATGAATTATAAAAATGATTGCAAAATTAATCATTGGAAATTGCGCTCTAACTGCATCAGAAGATTTTGAGATAGGTCCGGGTAATGATCGATGATGGGATCAGTTATGGTTAAAATTACAGAAAAATATGTTTAGAAAAAACCTTTTACCACCATCACGCCCACGTGAAGAAAATATAATTTCGAGGACATGTAAAGCCCGCTAACCCGCACTGAAGCGGTGTGGCGAACTTTTCGCGGTTCCAAGTCTCTTTCTAGAGAGAAGGCCTTTGCCCTGTAGTGAACATTTGCAGGCTATATACTGTATGCATAAAATTTGTTTTGTAGGGTTATAAATTATTGTGGTCACAATTTTATGGCTAATTTCGACAACTTGAATTCTCCAATTGCAATTCTTGGAATCTATTATAACAATTATAAATATACCTGAAATAAATAATTCTCGAGATATAGATGGATAACTGATGACATGGATTGTAATGATAATTATGATGACACGATCACAATCACATCAAACTACTAACGGTACAAAGCAATGAAATAAATTTTGGTATAAAGTAATATAAGTGCGGAAATATTGGCAATCATAAGAATATGTAATGCAAAAAATAAAGAGGAAACTAATTTTCGCAGGAAATCACTACTACAACCAATAAATTGTATATTTCACTACTTTTGGCTTTAATTAGCATTACAACTCAGTAAATAGGTACAGCGTCCCTGAGCATCACAACCGTCATGGAGATGAAATGGAAGAAATACAAAATGAAACTCGTAGCGGAAATAAAATTGTCCATGATTAGTGAAGATCTCTTGTAATCTTCTTGCACAGGAGACGTGAAAGACAAATTGACTATTCACCTTCACTTAGATCTAAAAGCGTAGGTACTGTGAACGTCAAAATTGCATGTCAAATCTAGATATTATACGAAAGCATAATTATTATGTATCAGGTTACTACTACTTTCCCCGGTTACGAACTTATTATGTAACTCATTGGCACGTATTTTTTGTTCCATTGTTTTCGTGATGCTTTTTTACGTAGTTTATTGTTAAGGCATATAATATGATTTAATAATTGTGATTGTACGTGTGATTTTCTTTTTTTTACTCAAGATTTTAATTGCTCTGTGTAGTTTTAATTTATGTAATAAAAATAAGACTTTTTTTGTATTTTAGTAACCAATAACTGTTTATTAGTAAACCATATTACGAAACCGAATTAAATGTTCAGGTATACGTAATACGTGTCTGTTACATGTAATTGACACACTCTTGAATTAAAAATTTCGGATTTATGTAATAGTTGTATCCGGTTCCGATATTTTGTGGTTAGAATGTCAGTGTGTGGAATGTAACACACAAATGTATAAGCTTTATAGTTTATGGTTGGTTGATTTTTTTTACCTAGTTATAGTAAGTGTTATTATTTAACTTGACACGTCCAAGAGTGAAGTACCTTAGTGCAAGACGCCCCTAGTCTAAGCTACGATCTTCGATGAGGTTAGGAGGAACTGGAATTCGAATGGGCTAAGTTGCGCTTTTTGGGCCTTTTTCCAGTGGTAAACTGATGATGATAATAATGATTATAATTATTTATCACTCGTTGAACATAGCTCATGGTAAATATATTATTATTTATATATCAATGGTTTTAAAGTATCTTTTTTACGAATTTTGGTGTTTGTTATGTATGATTTGTTTAATTCCAAGGGAAGAAGCTAATTGATTAACATATCATGCTCTGAAGCGTTTAAATCAAATGATATATATTCTTTCTTGCGTTTGATGAATGACAACGAGAGTACCACAACAATTACCACGTGAAAGGGGCCCCGCAATTATACTTTGGAAAGTAGTTTACTTATTGACCTTACGAATTCAGAGCTTTGACGGTAGCGAACGCTGGAAAATGTATTCATTGAAGCGAAACTGGTAGTGGTTAGATTACTTTCATAACTTTGTAGTAATAATAAAACTTCTTACTGTAAGCTGTAGCTTTATAATAGATTATCATATTTATCCAGTTTATATTCATCTAGCCAATCGTAGATTGTTTCGGAAACAAACATATGTACCATATGCAAATTCTGTCTCTTTATTATTAGTATAGACTGGCTTCGGTAGACCTTCTAGATTTACATACATCAAAATGCTATCGAAAAATTAATTTATTTTCTTATCGTTAGTTTCTATTGTATTCGACGGCCCTCTGACCTGGTATTGAACTTCAAATTCTGGCCAATGCAACAAACAAAGTGATTGTTAATATTAGTCACTTACGAAACCAATTGTTCATTAATCGGGACACGGTCACGGCACAATCTTTCAATTTTGGATGAGTTCTGTATAACTGAAGATTTTTTGTTTCACTTTTTGCTATCGCCGTCCCCATTCTGCATTTATGTTATTCGTTCGATCAAGTGTTTGACATTGGATTGAAACTGTTTCATTTTGCTGAAATTCAACGGTAGATAAAAAATAAGGCGCTTCTTAATGTGGGTCATGTACATAAATATTTTTAAAATTATTTTTAATAAAAAACAAGTAATAATTACTAACATTATTATTTAAATTATGAATTATTTATTTATAATATAATGAAATATTGTATCATTATTGTTTGCATCATTTTAAACAAAACGAAGATATTTGCCGTAACAATAACTATTGCAACCTTAGCCTTCTACATTCATATTTTCATAACATGTTATTTAATATCCATGAACATATGTAATGAAGTCAACCATATGATAACAGTTTCGTCACAGCCAGTTACGTGAATTGGCTGCGCCAAAAGGAAAGTTTGTTTCATAAATTCGTCCATGTACTTATAGGGAATTTTCCAATAAAGAGTAAGCGAGCATTATTGCAAAGTGAATCAAATGTCTTGCCATTGAAGTACCGTAATATCAATATATAATCATAAAATGTTCTAACTCTAACACTCAGTAGTATCAGACTAGCATTTTTGACCTCGCTAATTGTTTTTAAGGCATAAAAGTTTAAATTTGTTTGTTATAATTAAGTTTGTTATGAATCTAAAGTCACTAAATTATATTATGGCACAGCGGAACATCGTTGAGTTGTGAAAGTACCATACACGTTGATGCCCTATTAACTTCTCGTTTATTGCGTAAAGAGCGCGACTGCAACTGCTGATCCACACTTCTCTTTACTTATATATAATAACTACTTTTGAGAAACTTTCTGTGAAAATAAATACATCAAATTTTAAAAAGGTTTGTGAAGAGGTAATGTCACTAGAATACACCGACTTATTTTGACCGGCTTGTGGTTAGCACCAGCATACTTCATAGATGAGCAGTGCTTTTTGCATTCTAATCCCAGCAGAAGTCAATATTTGAGCAACAAACAAATAATTATTTTTCAGAACTGGTTATTTTGGGTTTTTTTCGGATCTCTCTGACACTGTTTTTTCGTTTGACGCACTTTTTACAAAGATTTTTTCAACGTTTTGAAGTTTGAAGTTAATATAATGATTTCTTGTATTTAGTCGAACTGTCGAATTAAAAGTGATAGAATCCGTAAATAATAATTCTTCAAATTTGAAGTTTTTGTTTTTTTTTTTTTTAAAAAAACGATTATTTCATTAAATTCAATGATTGGGCTACTGCAAGCATTCGTAAAAGTAGGGATAAACTTTCCAATTATAAGAGCATAGGACATGCCAACCATCGTACAATTCGAAATTCATTTTCCTTAAAATCTTTTTATTTATAATCAATAATAAATAAAATAAATTATATGTCATTATTTTAAATCTATTAACATATATTAACGTTTGTTTTTAATCTTTCTGTGATAACGCTAATTAAAGCTGACATGCCATGCATGAAAGAACTGCTCATACTCGCCACGCTGGGAAACTCAAGCTGGTTGAAAAGCGCAATACTGGCACCCTTCTACTAGAGATGCTGCTTCCTATCACTAGTCTGCGGAATTTTGTTTCGATATATCATCTGTAACTTCTTTTGATTGAAGTTGTTTGCAGGTTTATATGGACTACAGTATTCCGCGAGCAGTTGGGGTTGATTTGTGGAGAAAAAGATGGATATAGAGAATACAACGTCTTTTTCATCACTATAATGCATACACATAAATATTTAATAGTTATGAATACAATGTTTGCGTAAAACAGTTTTTAGGTTGACTTCAACTTCTTATTTTCATGACATTGGCAATTTCAGGTATCATCCGGCAATAGAACGCAGCGTTTCCTCTTCGACGCGATCTTTGGTATAGAAGTTCCACTTCTTGATGAACAAAGCGTTGAAGATGACGAGGAGGACACTCAAACCAAGAATTGTTCATGTGGCAAGTATCTACTATTAAACCATAATACGTTCAGTACGTTTGGTCTACTCAGTATTTCTGTTTTTTTAACACAGCGATACCTATCAGAAAACACATACAACTTTGGTTGAGTACTGATATTATCATGTCATACATTGAAGCCCTTTATATGTCGTTATTCTTTAACTCATGAAATTTTAACATTACCAGAGATAAAATATAATAAAGACCATCCTTTATACTAGACTATCTTGTTTATATTTAACCTATCTTAAAACGGTTTAAGGAGGATTACGGTTTATTGATTATTCGAGCTGCGTTCAAAACAAGCCTATATCTGAAAATACTGTAGTACCATAGACCTCATACGCATTAATTCAACAGTGTCAGATAGAATTCCGGTATATCGAAGTGTTAAAGTGTTTGCACAATTTCTGTAAGAGTACCCATCCAATTGTAGAATGGTGTAAGACTCGATGTAATAGTAGCCCCGAAACTCTTCACCGTTGCATTGGAAGATGTGTTCAAGCTGCTGAACTGGAAATTATATGGTAGCAACATCAATGGTGAATATATCATTCACCTTCGATTTGCCAACAAACACGACTAGCACCTCTAAAGTGTCTCTCAACCGGTTGGTTTTAAGATGAACATGTACAAGAGGAAAATCATGTCTAACATTTATGTAAAATTAATACCGGTTGTTGTTGGGAACACTACATTCAAAATTGGGATACCTAGGACAAATTGTCCGACTAGGCAAATGTAACTTCAACCCAGAGTTTAATCGACGAATCCAACTAGGCTGGGCAGCGTTCGGGGAACTTACATATTCTCGTCGAGTATACTTCAAAACCTCAAGACCAAAGTGCATGTTCGTGAGACATGGTCTTTCACTGCAGGATAGAAAAAATGCAGTACATTGCTTTTCTGAAGCGTTGAAAAATATATCACTGTTTTAAAAAAAATCAGGATTATCAAATATGTGTACTGAATGGTTTTGTAGATTTTAAGTAGTTGTAGATTAGTCTTTATTCTTACACTGCAACTTACTATTCTTGTAATAACCACTAATTCACGTTCACATTTTAGAGTGCGGCAGAGCGAACCCACTTCCTAGAAAGATAGGTAAGTTAATATTTGTACAGCTTCTGTAGTTTTTATATCAATCGTTCTAAATATTATAAAACTGCTTTTTTCTTCTTCGACTTATACTTAAAAAAACTAATTTTTTAAGTGAGTATTTATATGTATTTAAATAATGTATCTGTATATAGATTTTAATTCTTTTTCTATTTAGTACTCTTTATTTTATCACCTACACCTACTTTATTTCATCTCTACATCGCCTAAAGGTTGACTGGTAGAGAATGCTTCTGACATTAAGTCCGCCTATGTACATTCTCCTATATATGAAGTTTAATAAATAAATAAATATCTCTTCTATTAGCGTTGTCTTTGCTTAATCATTTGTTACCGTTTTATCCATTCACCTCTGACATTAATCATGCATTCAAGCTCAAAAGCGTGCGCTTCGCACCTCGGGTTGCATCTCGCACGTATCCCACCAGGTCTAAAGATATTTCTTTGTATACTTTGGTGCAATAATAATATTGCATAGATATTCCATGAAGTATAATATATTTTTCTTAGATTTGGACTTGGTGAAAACTTACTTCCGAACATTGATAATACGTTAAGTACTGTGTTGTAATATTTAGCGTTTTACTGGCACGGAATACATTCACAAAATAACCGACTTCATTCAGGCGCATTGAAATCAGCTTAAGCGCCTTTGCTGTATAAAGCAGCTAGGCGCTCAGTAAATGTTACATATTTACTATTAAATACGAGTTTCAAAGAAAGTTCATGGCACAATCGGCACCACTTGGCGTTAAATAATTCACTGCTGTATATATGGTATTGTATCTTTAAGTGTCGACGATTATTATTTTATTGATATGAAGTTTTCGTATACTTTAAGATATATAGATTTTTCGGCGGTGATATAAGAAAAAATATTTCTTAATCTCTACCTAGGGTATGTTATGGTCATAACTTATGTTTCTCAATAAAATGCATTTCCTTTAAATAAACAGTGTAATAATAAAACAACTTATGTGTATATATTTAGCGAAGTCTTAGCGATTGACTTTAATACAGCCCTTTAATCATTCTGGCCACGAATATATGGATTTACGCACTGCCTCTGCTAGCTCTGAAGGTTTCTTGAGAGAATCAATGTTGAAGTAATTTTTGGCAGGCTATGTCCTCTAGTACTGACTGCAATTTGTAGTCTAACAGGTACAACGCTGGACAGAACAGTCTTCAGTTAGGTTGCTCGTTGTATGTGACTAATAGCAATATCTTGCTGGAAAGTACACTGTGTGTTTATTTAAATGTGTATCACTGAGAGTACTTCATAACACTATCCATGGCCGAAGTCTTTACTTCTATTTACAAAAATTAAGCTTCGTAACTCCGTGGTAGGAGGACATCCACCACCAACCCGTGATTGATGAAGGATGATGACCACGTTGAACTTTTGCAACACTTGTTGCTTTGCTTGTTGTAGTGCTCTTCAATCGTTAAAAAAAATCGTCTATTAAGAGTACATTTTTGTATCTACCCTCAGAGTATCGGTGGATCGATCAAAAACCCCCCTGTTTTAGATCGATCCACTCTCGTAACATGCAGGGACTAATTAAAAGCATGTCCTGTGTATCGATGCGGGTGGAAGGCAGTATAAGAATCAAAAATTAAAATTTGGCATTTAGGTCAATACTTTAAGCAATATACTTAATATGTAGGTATAACCTTTTTTTAAGAAATAAATCATAAGGGTGTAAAATAGGGGATAAAAGTTGACAAAATTTTATTTAATATTAACATGAAATTTGATAAAAATGAACTTTCAAAATGGTTTTGATTCGTTTTTCGAACATAAAAGTTTTCTTTTTAAATGTAATTAAAAATTGTATGCAAATTACGAACTCCGCGCGTACGAAATCCCGATCAACAGCTACTTCCGAATACAATCAAAGAACTTGTAAAAACAATCAAAGAAATAACATAAATATCTATATGTACTACTAGTATTTGATATTAACCTTGCAATTGAAAAATAATAACTTTCTGTTTAATACTTATAGTATTAAACAATTAGTAAAGCTACTTCGTATTTTAGGAGAAGACCAACATGTCTTTCACCACTACGTAATCGCGCTTAACAGCAAACGCTTAATTCATTTATCCACTTTCTCTAGTTAAATCATCATATAGCAATGATTTCGTAATTATTAATACAAATCTAGTTAGGAATTAAATATGGTAATAAAAAATAAATAAAAAAGGATATTAAAACAACATTAGGCTGTAGAACTGCGAGATTGACGGTGAAAGTGGAACAGACTTTCCTGCTCATAGATCTCGTTCGTCAAAGTGTAAAGTACATCACAATACTTCCCGCTTCGACATCGATAGGAGTAACATTCTTATTTAGAACGTGTAGTACGTCCGCATTTCACCAGCAGTGAAGACTAGACACATTTTAATTAACGCTTGATAGCGGAATGTAGGCAATCAAGCGTTAATTAAAAACTAAGATTAAAAATCTTGAAATCTCTACATATAAATATAATAAAAAAATCTGTCTGTAATTTAGAAATAACTGCCTCCTCATATTATTTGAATAATTCTTAATTAAAACTTATAAACCCGTTTTAGAAATTTGTGTCTGTCTGTCTGTCGGTCTTTCTCTTTGTCCCATGGTTCCCAAGATTAGACCATCTTGGGAACGTCTGAACTAATTTCGACGGGATTCCAAGAGAAGGTTCAAGAGGCCTTTATAGGGAGTAATTTACGCTACTCATGAAGTGTTACGTGAGTAATCATGTGTGCGAAAATGTAATTGTCCACTATAGGAAACGTCTCAAAAATCTCAAATGCGGAATTTCAAACTCTAAAAAAATTAAACGCTCGAGCACACAGTCCACCAGCCCGCAAGTGCTTCGGGCACGCCAAACCGAAACGGCCACCTCGAGCCAGCCCCGGCCATATCCTTTTTAAATACCGAAAAAGATAATCTTCTGTGGTCAAATTTGAAAGGCAAGTGGGTCTTCACTGCAACATTTACGAAGCGAATGATGAGATTTAAATCGGGTGACTGTGCAGGCCATCCCAAAACCCTTACGTCATGTTCCCGATGGACAGCCGTAACTAGTTGCGCCGTGTGTGAAAGGACACTCTCGGTGAAAAAGTTTGATGTCTGAACTTTAAAATGTAAATCTGTTAATTAAGTTATGGTGACTTGTATTTTGTAACTTGTAAAATTGATGAAGTTAGATATATATTTATAATTATGCTAGAAGTATATAATGATGAGATGAATGGGTTACACAAGTTTATTTTTACTTTTATTCCACATACAACTTATACTGAAATGAGATTTGTGTGTAAATCGCGAGCTCATTTCATATATATAACAGACGCATGTGGAAAAAAACATAATTTTATTTTAAACTTTGTGTATACTTTAAGAAGAGCAATACAAAGGCCGGACTTATTGCCTTTTGCCAGTCTCTGCCAGTCAACCCGTGGCGTGTAAAGTTATTATTGTGGTGCATTAACATAAAAGTTGCAAATAAAACGAAAAGACGTAAATATGTTAATTAAACTCTAACTGAAGTCTAAAGACCGAAATAAAAATATAAATTTATATGTATACATATTTACACGCATATTGTCATAATAGATACATATACACAAACATGAATATATACATCATACTTAATATTATTTTAACTGCAATGGCCAATTATATCAATTTTGTCACTAACCGATAAGAAATGTCTTGAAAAGGCGTTCACGTACCAGTCTTTTGAACGATAGCTTACTTAAAACTCTCCCAATGTAACGTTCCAATAACAAAGAATCACGTTATTTTTTATATTTACAGAATGTAACGGATCCAATCAAGAGAATCGGATCGTGGGTGGAACACCGGCGAACGCTAACCGTTACCCTTGGATGGCGCGAATTGTCTACGATGGACAGTTCCATTGTGGAGCGTCTTTGCTTACAAAGGAGTATGTTCTTACAGCGGCACATTGCGTCAGAAAGTAAGTGAAACTGAAATGGTAGTTTTAGAACGCGTTGAGAGCTGCAGCTTGCTAACAGCAGATAGCCAATGATGAATATATTAATGTCGTTTGATTAAAACAGGTATTTTCAGGAGCGTAGTAAATCTTATAGTGCCGCAAGTGTAAGCACCAACATGGAGGTAGTTGTCTTCACTTCACCGTACTATTTGTAAAATAAATTAAATTATATAAGTCGATTGCCAAAACCACGTTCGTTTTAACAGGTTACACCGCGAGCAGGTGAAATTGGCACTTTTATAATACATATTTAATTTTACTAGCAAAGATTTGACTGTTGTATTTCACTATTGATTTAAAAAGCACCCACACCTGCCGTCGATAGGGTTAGGCAGAGTTAGGTAATCATCAGATAGGTCATGATGCAACATGAACAAATTCGTTTGAGTGAAATATTATTAGTTTCGTTCAAATTAATTAGCTAATTAGTAGTGTCTTATGTATAAGGCACGTCAAAGCATAGGTTTTCGCAAAACAATTTTTGTCTCTTCGGGAGGTCGAAACAGACGGGGGGCAAGCTTGTGGCCGAGTTTACTCTGCCACCATGAGATTTTCGAAGCCTTTCCCTTACTCGTCTCTCGATACCCAAAAGAACATATGCGGTAGTGACGTAACAAACTGCTTACGTCACTACAAATGCAATACAGTACTATCTTAAAAATTATGATTGTAGAATAATTGTTAATTATTGTCCTCGCTAACATATTACTTTAAAAACTGTTACGTCGTCAGCTCTTCGCACACAATTAATCTGTGTAAGTTGATGCTTGTTTCTAGCATCGTTTACTTACACGCAACATTGCATTTATGTTGAATTATTACCGTATTTGCAATTCAACCGAGTGTGAAAGTTATGTTTGTTCCGGTATGTAATGCAGTGATATAAACTCGCAATTTAAACTATAGGCTCTTTAAATCATTACGAAATACTAATACACATAATATGTACATCATAGTACTACCGTAGTACGGGTCTAGGTTCTATATAATTTATACAAAGAACGAGAGACCACAATAGAAGTAGAAGAGAAAAGGGGAAGAGAAAACATAAAATAAGATTTATTATTTTTATAGAATAGACGGGTTTTGCTGATGCTCGTTTGGGCCGGCTCGACTGGGATAGTACCACGGCCTCGCAGAAAAGAAAAGAATCAGACAGGAAATTAATTAAAACTTTTCCTTAGTCGTGGAGGCAGTCTACTTACATAAATTATACACGGACAAACATCCAAATTAGAACTATTAATTGCTAACAATACAAAATTAAATACACTTGTTCCTGTGAAAAATTAAAAATTGTCTTATACTTAAAAGATAGTTTTTTGAGGAAAAATTTTGTGTTTCAGGTTAAAGCGATCGAAGATTCGCGTGATCCTCGGCGACCACGACCAAACAATCACAAGCGAGAGTGCAGCAATCATGCGCGCTGTCAATGCCATTGTCCGTCACCGCAGCTTCGACGCCGATTCTTATAACAACGATATAGCGCTTCTAAGATTACGGAAGCCGGTTAACTTCTCTAGGATTATTAAACCGGTTTGCTTACCACCTACTGGTAAGTAAGATGAGTTACAAATTCAAATCTTTAGACGACAGTTACGGCGAGATTGGAAATTTTCAGTACAATACGATTATCTTATAGTCAAGTTTTCGTCTAATAGTCTCATATGAAATTTTGTCTTAAAGATAAATTGAGCACACAAATAATTTTGATTACCTTCTTTAAACTGAAATTCATAATATTGAATAAGTGTAGATTTAACTTCATCCATAGATCATAGAACCATTTATTTTTTAGGAATAGAACCAGCAGGCAAAGAAGGCGTGGTTGTAGGTTGGGGTCGGACTTCTGAAGGTGGGCAGCTTCCTGCAATTGTCCAGGAAGTCCGGGTGCCCATCTTGTCTTTAACACAGTGCCGGGGAATGAAGTACCGAGCTTCTAGAATAACAAATAACATGCTATGCGCTGGTCGAGCGTCAACTGACTCCTGTCAAGGTGACAGCGGTGGCCCTTTGCTCGTCCAACAAGGCGACAAATATCAGATTGTTGGTAAGTGGATTCGTATCAATAATAACAGTTATAACTATACACACACACATACACATATATATATATACTGCATTACTAAAAAAAATTAAAAACTTGGATAGGCATTATCTGTATGCGGACAATGAAGCGCTTAAACCTAGAGATTATGTAACAAAGGAGAGAATGGCTCGAATAAAATATAATCAGAACAAAAAGTATATAGGGTATGTTAATATAACTATGTTACTCAGTAATTTCGAGGGGTCTCATCCGGAATCGATTCTATTTAAGCAGCCATACATTACAACTGAGAAAAGAGATTCCCCCGTACTAACTTTTTTTCCAAATGTCAACCATACCTGTACGGGATGCACCCTGTTTATTAATCATAAACAAGGTTCTAGCGAACAAATAGTAAGAAATTAATTCGAATACACGGAACCCAAGTACTACAGTCTAGCAATGTATCTACACTGCGTTAACCAACCCAACAACTAGCCAAGTATGGGTAAATCGTCTAAGCATGGTATGACAGTTATGCCAATAAAGCGCTTTCAAAGAAAGGCCTAAATCCCGCAGCTTGAGACTTAAACAATCTAATGAAGAAAAGACGGAAAGGACATTACACATATAATATTTAAATAGACGTTGTGGAACCTTGTGTTCAAAAATAATAACAAGAAATAAAGCCATAATTTATTAAACGGTTGTAACAACAACCTAAACAGAACCTTTGAAGGAATAATAAATACTAAAAGACAAAGGATTTTAAAGTTTAGAAGAATGTAAATTGAATAATTTTTTTGACTTTACTGATTGAAGATCTTTCAACGATAGGATCAGACTCAAAATTCCTACATTTACAAATGAGGGAAGACTTTTGACCAGAAATATAGTTTATTGATAGTTTGTATACCGTAGACTTTTCGATTGCCGCTATAATGATTTTATTGATGGGTTTGGTCCTAAAAAAATAATGACTGTTTTTATTCGTATGTACTTTGTAAAGATAATTATAATTATAATTACTGTACAAAATAATACCTATGTTTTGTTATTCCAGGAATAGTCTCCTGGGGTGTCGGTTGCGGCCGGCCGGGTTATCCCGGGGTTTATACACGGATCACCCGGTACCTTTCCTGGCTGCGCGCCAATCTGAAGGACTCTTGTTTATGTGATAATTGATGATATTTTTAAAAGAATGCTAACGATTACTTTTATTTAAAATATTTTTGTTCTTCCGAACATTCTTCCTAAAATCAACTGGAATTAGCAAGACTAATTTATGAAAAGATTATAAAACAAGAAAAATGTTTAATAACAATAATCATAATTAACAATAATTGTATAAATAAAGTTCATGTTATAATTTTACTATTTGGCTATTATTATTTGGCTTATAAAATTATTATTTGAATTTTAGCAAAAAGGTAGTAATAACAACTATTATAAGTTATTTATACTAACAAAACGTAGAAATTACTATCTGTAAATAAAAGCCGATAAGTGAAACATTACAACAAATTAATTTTAAATACTGATGTAAAATGACAGGTTAACATTAAACTATGTTTTTAAGTGTCATAAACTATTACAAGCAAGCGGCAGAAATATTATTATAATTTAATTATTTTACAAGCAAAGCGGGTGTTTATTACTATAGATATTTTGTTGTATTTTCCGTATATCGTTGTATTAATTATAACTTTAAGTAAATAAAGTAGAATTCGATCTGAGTGAAAGCCGCCAATTAATTATCCTTGAAGCCGGTTATCACAATAACAGTTATTCGTTCCAGTTTTTTTTATAGATAAAAGATGAAAAAAACTGCAAATTTCTAAATATCTTATCAATAAATGTCAAAAATTATTTTAAAAAATATTTTCGTATTACTTTCCTTTTAAACATTTTTTTTACATTGAATAAAATTTTAACGGTATTGAATAATAATTATTATTATAATAAATAGTCGCTACTAAGATACCATGATTATATCAAAAAAAAATACAATCTTTTGAAAAGTATGTTAAGTTGTAGGCGTTTTAGGTTATCTAAGCTACAATATTTAAAATAATTAATATTAAGCGTGTATATTACAGAATCTTAATAAGGTTATGTTCAGGCCGGTGGTGCAGATTACCATTAGAATATAAGTCACTGTAGACTACTACCTAAGTGTTCAATGACTGTAAATAGTTTAATTTATTAATGTTATTTAATAAGAAGAGTTTAACAAGGGTAAAACTTTAAGGCGATTTATTTATTTTCAGTTTTTTTTTAATTTTTGTATAAAGTTATTTTAATTTTAATTTGTTCGATATTCCATATTCTTTTATTTTATATCGTTACTAATTATTTATAATATGTTTTAACTACATTTAGGCTTAAGAATAGGCTCTTTAGGCTGAAACTGTGATTCCTTCACGATAAATGTTCGTTTATTTGTTTTTAACTTTATACATAGAGTAAATTATTTTAAATTTAGAAGTTTTTGAAAACTAGGTTTTTTTATTGTTCTTACTTCTGAATTTTTTGTTAATAACGTGTGGGAATATTGTTATTTAGTTCATAAATAAATTTTACTTGAATGATGATTTTCTTTGTTTTTGTCAAAGTCTATTTTAAGCTGCCACGACATATTCACAGTTATTAAAAGATGAATTTCTTCTTTCCCTATGAAAAGAAGACTACCGAAAAGTGATTGTTTTAGTTGCCACTATAGCCGTCAATTAACAGCAAAATAAGTTATATAATCATAAAATAAGTAATATAAGTGTTCTATTGCTTCTTCGAAGGTGAATCTAGGCGACTATGAGCGTATAATGGATGTCGTGTGGCTACTCGTAGGCCCGCAGTTTTGCACTATATATATAAAAAATATAAAAATAAAATAATATACACTTTATACGTATGGTATACTACTTCATCTCGCTCGCTTATGCGTTACCGTTTATTATTCCGAATTGAATAATTATTTCTGCTGGTTCATCTATGACTTGTTTAACAGCTATATCACAACTTGTTTCTTAATATCCCAGTTGACTCAGGTAAGAATTCTAAAAATCATGATGAAGATCGTTGCTGTCAAGTAATTAGCGCCTTTATATTTCAATGGGGACCGATTACTAAACAAACATTTTAAATAATTTGTATCAGATATTAGACGATATGAGGTCTGTCAAATCTAATGTAATGGTTGGGGTAATTCACAATATGATCACAGACTGCAGACTTTTTAGAGCGCCTATGTTTTGCATTAGCTAACTATGACATCAGCACGTTAAATGCCTCAGTGATCCATACCCCTCATGACCACTCAAATGTGAGGATTTAAAAAACTTTATTAAACGTGATAAATTCCCTTAATAACAGTTTCATTTAGTATGTTTTAAATTCGCGTACATACACGAAATTATTAAATTTGAAAAGTTAAGATAGTTATAATGATATTACAATTTCAATTTAATCCTGAGTTTTAATCTACTAAAAAATCTAAATACTTTTACCAGTTCTAAAAGCTACGGAAAAGTTTATAACCAAGGACATACATAAATGAGCCTTTTTAAGAAGAGTTTACAAAATTTATAAATATTTTAGGAAGCTTGGTGATGCTTAATTGAATTTTATTATACTTCTTATTAAATCGATTTTTTTTTAATGGATAGGGGTGACATAATATTTAAGAGTTCATCTACCACAGATGTGTGGCTACTGAAACCCATGGATATCTACAAACAACTTCAATAAAAAGAAGGTTACAATTGTGTTGTCAGCCTGAGGACTACGATGGAAAATTGTTAAACTGATGATTGGTGGCAGAAATGGATAAAAGGGAGAGTGTCTGTCCAGACCACTCCTAGGCAGTGCAGGAGTCTACCACCTAGTACATTGTTTACCTACCTGGTTTTGTCTTGGAAATATTTAGATTTTTGTGGTTTATACTCTTGATTTAGCAGGGCAAATTTTTTATTATTTTTTTTGACATACGAGTTTAAATATCTCGTATTAATTAATGTGCCTCGGTGTAATGCATGGCCCGAATGCCGTAATACTAATTTTAAATTAATACTTACTGTATACCATAAAAGGCCTAGGAAAGATCTGAACCGACACAAAAAAAAAATCGGTTATATATCGCTGGTTAATTTTAAGGAAAATTGTACAAATTTTCTGTTGTGATTATTTACTGTTCATTCCGAAGCGCGAATTGTGCAATGAAACAGCAAAGAATTTTGTTTGTCAAATTTCTATTTTAAAAGATAAGGCGCCTATAAGGTAAATATATGTCTTCCGGGCCTATAGGGCCTATTTAGGTTGCTACCTAAATAACTTTAACGTTTTATCCAACTGTCAACCGCACCTGCACACGAACGACAATCTGGCGACCAAATGATAACGGAAAATCAATCCGACTATGCTGAATCCAAATCCATCTCCTCCACAACGGTACGGCGCACCAGTTTGTCTGCTCACAACGGCGAAGACAACAATTTATACAACAGAATAACAAGAGCGAAGAGAAGCAAACATAGTAAGAAAAAGGTTAATCTATGGTTAATTTAGTCGTAGTTTTATTTAATATTTTAAGTACTTTTGGGGTAACATGAATATTTAAAGTTCATATGGACTTAACTCTTGATGGCTTCAGCTTCCTTTAGGTAATCCCTCCGAATGGATTATTATGAAATAGTTACTTAGTATCTTTAATCTTCCAGTGATCCTGTGATGTTGTACACAACGTTTTTTTAAAAAATTTGCTTTAACTGTAGAAGGGGCGAAACCTGTGAAAATTAATTACTTCTAATCAAATACTAGTTTAGTAGGCTACTAAATTTTGGCACAAAAACGAGTTGCATGAATAGTTAAAAGGTGAGACGTCGGGGCAATGTGACCTCTATGGAAAGCTTTTACTTTCGCTTGTAATGTGTTATGTAGTGTTTAAAGGATCTTTTGTACCCATCTGTTAAATGTGCAATAACGTATTATATTTATAGACTACTTAAAAACGAATCAAATCTTTTTCGTGTAAGATTTACTAATTTTATGTAGTAATTAGTGTATTTCTTCCAAATTCTGTAATTTTGTTGTTATGTTTAATCTAAATTATAAGGAAGACCTAAATCACATCAATATAGATTATACTGATAATGTATGTGGTGACAATAATAATATTTTTGACTTGTGGTATAAGTGTGGTATTGTCGTAAGCAAATCACGTTCGTCCGCGAGAATATGGCTGCGGGCCTAACGCATCTCAGTGTGTGCCCGTAGGTGAACGCGCGCGACAAGTTCAAGAACGGAAGACGATGCGCCAGCCGTGTGCGAAATTCTGAATTTGATATTTGAATTTATTTTTGTTTTATGTTTATCATTTAAAGGCAACACAGAAATTCAGGATGTGGAAGTGCTCTCTAATTTTAGTGATTGTGGCAATAACTTTCACTTATTCCGAGGTGGGTGACAAATTACTTCTTTTAACGAAATTTTCTCTTTTAATTTACATAGAGCCCGAATTAGAATTCTAGAGGCTTAAAGTATCAGTGTATGTATATTTTTAAGTATCTTTGCTCTGACATGTTTTGAAGCCAGATCCATCGCACCGAAGGTCGAAGGTACTTCGTTTTTAAGATTTATAAAAGTAGTTTTAACTAATTTCACCATATTTTAGTGTGCGTTTTTACATCATTATTATAATATTTCTATATTGTTAATTTTATAAACGACAATAAAAGAAATTTAAAATTTAGGAGGATGCGGCCCGAGATGGAAGAGCGGTGTCTGCAAAGAACTTCTTTGGCGGGGTGTGGGGCAACCGTCCTCCACTCTTGGATAAGAATCTGCCTAAAGCAACGTGTACTTGCAGTTAGTATAAATTATTGTACAAATTATAAAAACAAATCTTCCTTATTACTTCTTTAGGAACCAATAAATAGTTCGCTGCTAAAAATGTAGCTCTCCACATAACACTTGGAATGTGGATTGGTTATCGAAGTACCAAACACTTCTCTACTTAGACGCTGCTGCCTGTCACAGGTCTAGACAATTTAGGTAACAATTAATCTACAATATCGAAGAAGAGAGTTCTATCTAAAGTACTAATTTAGCAGCCTCTTAAGTCTCACGGCTGGACAAAATGCTTCCTTTAATTTTCGAGAAAATTTTGGAGCCGGGAAGAGTCGGCTACATTGACACAGTGGGGGTTGGCGGACTTCAGATGTCCAAGGTTTTTTTAAATTATTTCTCAGATATACAGTTTTTATACCTTCGAGCATGTGGTAAATTCAGCACCCAACGTTTCCAGTGACAATTTTAGTGGAATCGAACCCAGGTCATTCGCGTTAAAACGTGCCCTCCATTCTCTTTGTCCTCTTGTTCGTATTTATTTTGCACATGATATTAAAATACTGTAGGTCACCTTAGAACTTTTTGCAGAGATATAGTCATATTATATGATTGTTTACGTGTTGTTGGTAAAAAGGAATAAAAAAATAAACTTACGATAGAAAGAATCATATCACGTGTAGGTATCGCGCTTGATCTAGAACGACCTGTCTTAAAACCTGCTCAAAACTACTTCATGGTATTTTTTCTTTTTTAAATAATACTCATAGTTTATTTTGTATAAAACATTTTTATCTAATTAGGTATGTTTTTAGGCAAGTAAAGGTGGTATCAAAGTATCACACCCGATGATTAGTGATCGATCAATGTGAATTGGCGATAGATACTTACATCAAGTCCTAATAAATAATCAAAATGTAGATGATACGGTATTTTCACCGCTAAGGACCATGACGGAGTTCCATTTTATGTTACGCTGTTACTTTGTATGTGTGGTCATTTCCCGGCTGACCCATTTACCTGGTACATTCTGAAACTTGTTTATAATGATAATTATACATTGCTTATCTGACAACTGATAGACCGAATTTAAGTTAGTATGGTCTAAGTTTATTCTGAACTAGCGAACCTCCAAGTTTTTAACAAAAAGTTGACAAAATGTATGTGCATCGAACATATGGTAAACACCTCTTCCCGTAAGCCTAGCGTGTTTTAAAAGGATCGGATCCTATGACACATTGGGGATAATTACTTTTGTCCGAAACACATCAATATTTTCAGAACATAAATATAATCAACAGTACAATATTTACATCATTAAAACAGGTACGTGAGCTTTGAGACGAAGTGATTTTTCGACCAGCTTCGACTACGTGATTAACCAAATGCTGCTAGGCAGAATTCTGCGTCTGCGCAATACATCGTTTACCTTTACTTATCAAGACCTGCCTAAGGTTGTTCCACGTCAATCTACGCTAGGACCTTATGGTAAACGGTAAAGATTGGAGTTCTGGAGTGGAATTAAGTTGAACTCCAATTATGATGAATAGACACCACCGCAGTGTCATTTACTTTGCCGTCAAGGAGGTTTGAAGAGGGGATTTTGCGACTGGCAGCCTCTTACGGACAATGGTAGGACAAGTATATATAGCGAAGACCTATCAAATTATACAGGAAGTTAATACAGATGCTCCAGAACCATGCCTTAAGGAAATATTTAGAGGTCGATTTTCAGCTCGATAATAATGATGATGATTATTTTTATTGATGACGAAAATAATATTAAAAAATTGTTTTTGACTTTAAACAATTCAAATAAAACAATTAATTTAAGTGTATGTCGTAAATACAAATTAAGCATCGTTAAAGTAATAAAAAATTAGGTAAGTCATATATCCTTTTTTTGGCAGTCGTGATTTCCGAAGTATTAAAATCCTTTTAGTCTTTTCGCATTGCGGATAACCTAAATTTAAAGTAATAATTTTTAAAACAATTTTTGAATTCTTAAACAACGTAGTTAATAAATATTTCAAATTGATATTATATTTTTATCAAAAAATAAATTGGTATCGAAATACACAGTGCACATCAGTCGTACGTTGCCGAACTACCATTGTTGGGCAAAAGGTAGAGTAGTAGTAGTGAATCTAAAGCAATCATAATTTTCCTTTGAAAGTTGATAAAAAAATATATTTTTAAACATAAATTCCCGCCAAAAATACCTTAAATGTTTTCCAATTATTCTGTATCTATTACTCAGCTCAAACATGGCACTGTGTCGTGTTTATTTCAGATGATAGACAAAGAAAAGCAATCATACACAAAATCGCAATACACTAATTCGAATCTCCGAAAATTAACAATTTGTAATTGATCAGAAGTGATCCCAACCCGCGCCACTATTCAGACACGAAATTGAGCTACAAGGTCGTCATCGTGTTCGAACCAGTTATAAGGCGTACCGTTTGTTCTCATTTTGTTTCTAAATAACTCGGAACTTACCTAAATTACCATAATTAAATTGTACAAATAACTACAATAATAATTTGACTGTCGGTGAAACTCACGTAACGATTCCTAATCCAATCAACAGACGATGTATTTACTCTTTACCATGACTTAATACGTTTTTATGTATAAGTTTTAGGCCGAGTAATTTAATATAATAAGCCTAACTTCCCTATTGGTCCACTAAATAATTAATGTCGTCATTTTGGGTTTCATACGGATCCCTATTACGCCTGTGCCGTCTGTCCGACCGTCCATCCGTATATTGGGTTGTAAAAAAAATAAAAGGGATGAATTATAATAGGTAGCCGGATGAAATTTTACCGAACGTACCGAAGGCCTTTGATCAGGTGAGGCACAAAGCGCTTTTTTCGCAACTTCCTTCTTACAGGCTTCACAAAAAATTATGAAATGGGGTCACGTGGTAGAGCCAAGTGGCGGCTTGCTGCTCAAATGGGCCGGCTCGACCGGGTTGGTACCACAGCCTCGGAGAATACTGGCGTGAAGTAGCAGCATCTTATGTTTCGGCGATTCGTTCGGTTAGTCAGGTGGATACCTCTTCCCCTCCCTATCCCTCTCCTCATCCTCCTTTCCGTCTCCCAAATACCCTTAAAGGTCGGCAACGCACCTGCAACATCTCTGGTGTTGCGGATGTAAATGGGCGACGGTAATCACATACAATCTGGTGATCCGTTCCCTCGTTTGTCCACACTTCTAAAAATATATATATTAAGCAATGTGAAAGTTATGTATTGTATCTATTTTTAATTTTTTTGTTGAAGTAGTTAATGCATATTTGTAATGTAGGAAAATTTAATTTTCTATTTATTTTTATTTTATAGACAGAATCTTGCGCAGTGGTCCTCAACACAGTAAAAGTTCGCACATCGATTATAAGTTATAATAGTGAATGCAGAATTATTCTAGTGCGTTGTTGTTGACGAAAGTTGCGTACCTGATTAAGTATTTTAAGTATTAATTTACCGGTGTACTATATCTATTGTAGCAATAAACTTTGTCCAATATTAATTGCAGACATCTCTACCAGATGTGTTTGTAAGCTTCGTTATAAAGGAATTCATTTTCTATCAACCAAGCAACCTAGCAGTGGACATTTTATATTGAACATTGGACTGCTCGTTGCAGGAACTGGGACATTGACGTAAAATCAAATTAATATGTTTTCAATTTCAGAATGCGGCGAGAGGAATGAAGTATCGCGTATAGTTGGCGGAACCGAAGCTAATAATGATGAGTTTCCTTGGATAGCCAAATTGATCTACTTTAAACGTTTCTACTGTGGTGGCATGCTCATCAACGATCGATATGTGCTCACTGCTGCCCATTGTGTGAAAGGGTAATTATTTTTATGTACTTTTTCCTTCACAAACAAGTTACATATGTAGTTTTATATAACAACCATCGATATCAACTTGATGTTTGGAATAATGGTAGAAGTGATTTTTTGTGCGTATTTTCGGCGAAAGAATTCCTGAAATATATTTACTATCGATATGAATTAGGAGAATAATTCAATACTCGATTTGTTTATACTGTTATTTTATATACCGTGTGAAGAATGTGAAAATAACAACTCTCTTAATGAATAGAGCCACTGAGTATGGTAATAATTATATAGATAATTAAAAAAAAGGTCTTGAGGATGACAGTTAAATAATACTATCGTGATAGACCTCTGTATAGACAGGAGAGTGAATTTCGTTCAGCGAAACTTAGAAGATAATATAATAAGGAATAATAACTTAGATATAATAAGGAATAGATAAACATATTTCAACTGTTAGAAACAACTTCCAGTGTCTACCTTCGGTAAAATTTATTTCGATAATGCTATAAAATCACGTTAAGATAACGCATAATTTAAGATATTTCAATAGAAATATTTTCTAGTTTCCTATTTTTGGCAAATTTTCAAGTATCTTGAATCAATATAGAAGCGGTTAGTATTTGCACAAAACTTAAGAGGATGTTGACTCGCACAACACTCGCTCAACGCTATATTCTTGTAATTCATTTAATTTTTTCCGCTACTTTGGAAAAGTCTTCCAATTAAGTCTATTAGAAACGTAACTACAGTAAAAATAATTAATTAAGAAATAACAATTGATTGTACACCAATAAGGATAATGGCAAACAGACGATGTGTAAGGTCAGATCATGTCTTTGTTTATACATTTGTACAGATCTCAAAATAATTATTTACTAATTTGCAATTTGTATCGCTAACCCTAAACCGACTTTAAATTATTTATTAATATAACCGGTATTAAATCGGTAAACCTAAACGATATAGTTTTAGGGGTTAAGTTAGTTTTTGATAATTCTCCAAATGCACATGAATTTAAATTGGAGATGAAACTGTAAATCAATAATATACGGGTCCGATAACCTGAGAATTGGCAAAAATTCCCAAAATAAGTGCTTGGACCGATCTTTTAAATTCCAATCAGTAGTATCAGTGCGTTCACCTTTAAACCGGCCCAAGGAGCAGGCCCCAAACATTAAAGTTCATTATCCTCAAGAAATGTACATTTTAAACACGTTAGTGGGACCTTTATGTTGCCTTTTTTGGGTTGATTGTTTAATTTACCCGCGCAAAATTATTGAGGACGTTTTACCGATACCGAGAATTACGGAGACTCCAAACAACATGTTTGCGCGATATAATACTCGTAGCTAAAAGGTAAAACCGTCATTGGTTGAGGTGGGACAAAAATAAGACACAAAAATACAGTAAGTGAAAGCGTAAATGAGGAGTCATTAATAGTATGCATGTCCACGGACTGCCGAAAAATGCCGTGTCACTTTCGCCTAATACAAACTTGGCCTCAGATGTCACAGTGACGTTGTGTTATTGAATAATATTTTATATATATTTACAATGTAAACATTATATAACAACTGCCGAATAATTCACATAATAGTAATTTATTAAATTTTTGTTCTGTGGTATGTAGTAGTGAAATTTTTACCTTACAATATACCTTCTTATGTAGGTAATACAAATCGATACCTAAATGAAAATTAAATATTTTACCTGTTTATCGGGTAGATCGTTTTTTTTTCTTGGAGAAGCAGTAGAGTAGTGAAGATCGAGCTAACAATCCACTTGATGGTTACTGCTAACAACTTCAATCGAAGAAGGTTCCGTTGATGCGTTGTCACCCCTGTGGATTATGTTGGAATACCTCATAACCCGTAATTATACTGGCTCTATACCGTTCCAACCTGAACACAATAGTAGTTTCACTGCTGTACGTACGTAATACTAGTAACTAATACTACTTATAATTTATACTAAGTACTAACAATGTGTGCTAGGTCCATCAAGAATCTATTTAAATATGTGCCAAATACTATTATTACAATATATTGAACAATTAAACGTCATTCCCTGGATGGTTATAAGATACAAATATATGTGCCTACTTAGATAAATAATCAGGTATTCAAATATAAACATCCATGACTCGGTTACAAACATTTATATTCATCATACAAATGTTTGCCTCTAGAGGGATTCGAACCCTCAGCTTCGAAGGCAGGGCATTTCCAACTAGGATAACGGGTTGTCAAATCGGGTCATCATATAACTCATAACAATAGAATTCCAATTGTTTCAAAATTATGACACGTGAACGGTTAAGAGATTTTACATATTATATACTTGTACTTATACTTTTTTTAACTACTCTATTAATAATTAGAAGCAAATAATCAATGTCAGTTATTAGTGGTATTAATTTAATATTTATTTTATATTACAAGCTAATAATTTAAGCTAAGAAAGGTATTCGAGTGGCAACCACTAAAAAGGTTAATATACATTGATTACTCTTGGGTTTCACAATAACAGTCAACTATTAATGCTTAATGTGATATTTTCAGATTTATGTGGTTCATGATAAAGGTGACATTTGGCGAGCACAACCGGTGCAACGCGACGGTACGCCCTGAGACGAGATTCGTGATACGTGTCATAGCCAATAAGTTCAGTCTCACAAATTTCGACCACGACATCGCGTTACTTCGGCTTAACGAACGAATGCATATGTCAGATGCTATTAAGCCTATTTGCTTGCCCACTGATAAATGTAAGTATACTTTTTCCTTTGGTTTTATGACAGAACTACTATGATAACCATCCACCACTATACGCAGAGTAGCCACAGGTACTACGCAAATTAACTTTTTTTACCTCTAGGTGGCGTTAGAGTCGATTTAAGAAAATTTAAGGCTTCTTAGGGAGGCAATGTGCATCTATGGCAATTCCCCAGTTACCTTTTACGTGGGGGGGAGTCCAATGTGGAGCCCCGTAGTGCCATGTGTAGTACCTGTACTGTACCAGTGCTGTATTCATAGCTGGTATTAAATAACACAGTTGCTTGTTTGCATTTTCTTATTTAAAAACAAGCTTCATTGGTTTTTTTTCCGTCTATGTTGTATGGTTTAATTTTACCAGAAAACACACATTAAAATGCCTATCTTTGTTAAAGAAACAGGGTATTAACAACAAAACTTATGTCTATATATTTATCGAAGTCTAAGTGACCTTTGGCTTGATACAGGCCTTTAATTTCTCTGGCAACGTATCTATTGATTTACGAACTGACTTCTCGATAGACTCGGTGACAAAGTAAAATTTTGAGCAGGCCATGTCCTCTAGTAGTGCCTAGTAATTTGTAGACTAGATTGTAGGGTTCAGATCTGTTGACAAATTATTCATGCCCTGTGGAGCAGATTTTTGCTGAAAATTTCTTACATTTCTTCGGTACATGTTTGGTGAGGACATTGTGAGGCTTCAATACACAATCCATGATAAAGTCTCTTGATAAACTTTTCCCAAAGCATTTACTCCTTTTTCACTAAAATTAAGTATACTGACTGCTTGGTAAATACCAAAACTTGATTGATGCGGATTTTTTCACCAGGATGATGCCCACGTTGAACTTTTCACAACTTTCGTATTTAGTTAGAGCTGTGAGCATACACTTTGTCAATTTGCTTGTTGTAATGCTCAAAATGTTTTCACCTGTAAAGAGCACATTATCTTCTATCATCGTATCGAGAAGACAGCAGGGGTTTTGATCGATTCACTCTCTTAAACTGCAGGAGCTGATTTAAGACATGTCCTGTTTATCGACGGTAAGCACCCAGCTTCTGTTCTTGCTTAATAATTCGAAACAAGGGATTTATAAAATTCTTCATTTTGCCCCGATCTTTTATACACACCTGTCAATAGATAAACATACAGCTAATGCATTTGAAGCATTTTGAAGAGAAAAAATATTAACGGCTCCATACAAACTTTGTGCAAAGCAATAACTGCAATTCAGTTTTCTTTAACGCCTTACTTCATAATTTAATTTAACAGCCACGGTAAAAAATAATATGTGAAATGGCGTCAAATTGATCGAAGTTACTTTTTTATTATAGACGCATTCCAAATTTGAATTCAGAAAAATGAAAAAATAGCTTATTAAATCGTTGTATATAGTTATATAAGCAAAATACCCCGGACTAATCACGAAATCCTGAGAAGTATATATATATCTTTAAACTTGAAATTTGGCAGGTTCTCTAGCGGAAGTGAGGATTTTTCTAAAATTCATCCTGCTGTAGGTGTGTAGTTTGGAATGTAGGTTGGAGTGCTACACAAGATCTTATTTTTGAAGTAACGAGGCATGCAAATTGGCATTTAGGTTAATAGTTTTAAACAATAAATTACTTGAAAATAGATATTTAGAAAAAAAAACCCTTAAGATTGAAGAATAAGGACTGAAAGGTTGTACAGGAAAATTAGTCTTCCTGTTGTTCAACTTAAAACTTAATAATAGTGCTCTTTATTAAGTATTTTGTAAGCTAGTATTTATTATTATATATACTAGCCATTTAAAACAGTAGGGATGTGGATTTCAGTAACAGTCGGTCAAGTTTTATTAGCAATCGACAAAATAGTATCATAACTTGAGTGAGTTGCACGACATTTATAACTTTCATGTATTACAAAAATAGAATTCGTTAAAAATAATTGAATTTTGCAGATGCTTAATAATCATGGGTTGCATTGTACCTCTTATTTACTAGCCGATTTAGACCATGCTCACAACTTCCGAAAATTATTAGCAATTGTCAACTGCGCAGGTGATACCATAGTGTCGCAAGTGTACGCGCAATTACACAGGCACTCACTTGGCTTTACCTTCCCGTAACCGATGTAACGCTTATGCGGTAAGATCAATAACTTTACCTTTTTGTATAAATATTGGTTTCGGCTGGGATTCGCGCCCTTTGCTCAGTTGTCAGGTACACTAACCACTGAGACGGGTAGTCGTCAAATAGTCGGCATCGTGTAGGCAAAACGGAGATGATCGGAGAACATTTTTTAACTTTTATTAGAATTTTTAGTAAAAGTTAAAAAATGTTTACTTACTAGGACTGAAAATAATGACACAAATGCACCAGGAAACATGTAATTCTCCTTAAGAAAAGACTGTAAAGAAATTTTTCCATAAAAGAAACAAGGATAATTTGTTTATAGGGTTTGAACATTGTTTGTAGCGAATAAAAAGATGTTAAAAAAAATTCTGAAAAATTTATTGTAATACAGCTATATAAAGAAATTATATAAACCAATCCGAAATTATGTCTGCCAAAATTTTAAGCTATGGCAGATAGAGGTACGAAGGCAAAATAAATGAAGAGCTTCCCGCCAGATCGAGTTCCAGACCTAGGTACTAACTCCACCAGTATGCTATCTGGAACTAATACTTATATAGTTTGAATTGTAAAACTATGATAGCTAGATACTATTTCAGAGTATCTTTTCTGGTGACATAGATGTTGCCACATCACTCCACCCCTAACACTGGAAAGTCGATTCCTAGAGATCGTGGAGCGTTTAATAACATCAGGCGATAGTGTGTGGTCTGGCGTTGCGGTGATGCTGTCTCTAGGGTCTTCAGTAGGTCGGAATCAAATGGAACACAGTGGTAAAGTCGCTTGGAGGTACTCTGACGAGACAAGGAACCACGCCTTGTACAAACAGTAGTATGGTGTAGTAATTGTAATACGCTCACTGCGTAGTTACTTCAAAGGTCACGTTGCATAAACTATGATGTCCCAATGTAGGTTGTTTGTTATTTTTCTTGACTGCTGATTCATTACTCACATGTCACTCACAGTCATGAAGTTCTTAGTTGACCACGGCGTAATGGTAATTTTATCCTTTTGAGTAACATTATTTGAAGTTTCGAAAATTATGCAGTAATAAATTTAAGTGTTTATTTAGGCCATAGAATCTTTAGGTTTGAGTTTAGTTAAGATATGTGTATATTTGTTTTATTTACAGCATTTATGTTTTGCACCTTAACAATATCTCTTCACGCCTCGGGTTGACTAGCAGAGAATGCTAAAAGACATTAGTTCGCCCTTTGTAATACTTTTATACAGCTATAAAAGTAAAGTTCCAAAAAATATTGGGCTGAAAGCGACAAGAAGAACAGTATTTGATTCTGTTTGTAGAATACTTTGAAATTAACTTCGCTTCAATTTAAAATCACTGTATGTTTTGTACGTCATGTGTAAACAATGGCCTGTTTTGACCCTGACTCCTGACTCTTTTTATTCAAAATAACTAGTTCTTGATGGTATTTGTCAATACAGGTATTAGTTAAGTTTTACTCCATTTTAGCATAAGTAAAGAAGAAAGCAGAAAAAACGTAACATACTACTTTGGCTTCATTCGCTTTTAGGAACGAAGTATGTTAAAATTTGCAAGTCGATATGATAAAATGAAAGTAGGTTGAAATTAGCTTCTAAGATGTCATCTACACTCGTGATTAGCTTAAGAACATCACAAGAAAGAAATGAAAGTTTCTGTGTGAGTTTACGTAGAAGGAATATAATATAACGGATGAAGTGTTGTTCATGTGGCTTACGGCTCGGTGGTGTGGTGGCTAAGCGTTTGGCTGCGGCACTGACGGTCGCGGCTTCGATTCCCGTGCGTGGCCTGTACTTGTACGGAATATAAATACCTGTTCCTGGTCTGGGTGTTTGTCCATGTGCAATTTACGTATGTAAACTGCATCCTAATAGGATAATAAGAGAACAAACTAAAAATAGCTCGACGAATAGGATTGTACGATTCGCCAGCTTCAGTCAAAACAAATAAGCAAGACTCGATTTCTATCCTCTATGTGGAGGACGCGTCTGAATGGGTCTTTCAAAACTTATGTACTAGTTGTATCGTTGGCCTGACTAAGGCCTATTTTAAGACAACGACGGGCTCACCACTTGATACGTTGTTTCAAAATAACTGGTGAAAAGAGGATGGATTCGAAGAAAATAAATCTCTATACCTCTGACTAGTGCTGTATACGATTAACGGTTATAATACGTTCCGTGTTGTGCGAAGGAATTTACCAACTTTATCTTCACATTCTTCCGCACGTGATTGCATTTTTCTACGTCGGCGAGACTCCGGTAAGCGGGAAATTCATCCGTTAACGCCAAACTCAATTTCCATAGGCAAGTGATGGGTAGTCCCTTGTGCGTGGGGAGGTCACCTGCGCTACATTGATAAACTTAAAAATTACATAAACAAATACAATGCTCACAGATCCTTCTGTGCATCAGGGACTATGAGCTGTACCGTTATAACCGTTAACCGGTATTGGATTAGGGTACCGTAATCTATAATAAAACCGTTTCTACATTTACTTATGAATTAGTCTAATTTAGATAATACAAAATTACTGCCCGGATGTTCAAATTTGTTGACCATCTGTATATCTTCGAGGCATTAATTATTTTTCTAATAATCTAAATCAATTTTTATCTTATATCATTAAATCTTCCTACACAATACTCAAATAACTATGTTTACTTTACTTTTTTTTATAAAGTAGGCTCCAGTTAACGATGGTAATTTTTTTTAATCTAAGATCGTAATTCCGAATCATTTCTCCTTACATAGGATATGAGACTCTCCTTAATATCTAATTTTAAGTTCCTAGGTCGATGAGAACTACCCTATAGGTCCAATAATGAAGTTAATTTGTATGATAATATGCATTTCTGAGCTAGTATCTTTATTGCATAGATTAGAAGAATATGACTTTGTTACACGAAGATTACGCCCATTTGCTAGAATTCAAGATGAATTTCAAGTTTATTTTAATATGTCAAGTTGATTGGGAGAAAAGGATTATAACGGACCGAAAGACAGGCAGACGGCCTACAATGTGATATACAATATCTATGATTATAAGGTTTATTTTTTTATTACGAAGCCTCAACAACCCTAATCACCAGACACGCGTAATGGTGACTTTTAAGGATACCGAGTGTTGTGTAAAGATTAAGAAGAACTTAGTACTCGGTTTTTATTCAGATTGTAAGCATATGGGCGTGCCTGTGTGTGAGTGTGCTGGTGTGTTACCATCAATATCGTCAGTCGTCACAGATAGCTTGCACCTAAGGTTTAGGTGGAATATTTGGGATCGTTGCATAGATTACAACTCTGCCTCCAGGTCCTTCAAAAGAGTTGTCGCTGCGGCAAAGTTAAAGCACATTGGCAGAATTGGCGAGATATTAGTTCGCCTCCCATCGGGATCCCGCGCATTCTGGTCTCTCGCCAAGGCTGTCCAGGGAATTTCTGTCAGCCATCTCTCCCATCTCTACACAAGGAGGATGATTCGCTGGCCCATACTGCAAAAGAGAAAGCCGATCTCTTGGGCTCTCTTTTTGCATCCAACTCGACTCTTGATGACCGGGGAAACTCTCCACCTACCATCCCGTGGTGTAAGTGCTCCATGCCGGAAATTCAGTTTCTGTAGAGCTCAGTGCGAAAGGCACTCCACTCCTGGACATTCATAAGTCGAGTGGGCCGGACGGAATCCCTCCAATTGTGCTGAGGATGTGCGCCCTGAGTTGGCACCGGTTCTCACGCGTCTTTTCCGGCACTCCTACTCTTCAGGCGTCGTCCCGGAATCTTGGAAGACAGCATTTGTGCATCCAATACCCAAAAGGCGACCGCTCCGATCCGTCCAACTACAGGCCTATTGCCATCACCCCTTGTTATCTAAAATAATGGAGTCACTCATCAACACCCAGCTCCTGAGGTACCTGGAGGAACACCAGCTGATCAGTGACCGACAGTACGGTTTCCGTCGCGGACGATCAGCTGGTGATCTTCTAGTTTACCTGACTCACCGATGGGCAGAAGCAGTTGAGTCTAAGGGGGAGGCTTTGGCGGTTAGTCTGGACGTAGCGAAAGCATTTGATAGGGTTTGGCATAAAGCGCTTCTTTCAAAGCTTTCATCTTACGGGGTTCTCGAGAGATTGTGCAACTGGGTCACCAGCTTCCTCACGGATCGGAGCATCAAGGTTGTTGTCGACGGTGCATGCTCGGACCCCAAACCCGTGAATGCTGGTGTTCCACAAGGCTGTGTGCTATCTCCCACTCTGTTCCTTCTGCATATCAACGACATGCTACAAATCAGTAGCATTCATTGCTATGCAGACGACAGCACAGGTGATGCCCTATATACAGGCCGTGCGAATATTTCTCGGGAACACGTCGACGAGTGCCGGAACAAACTTGTGTCTGAAGTCGAGACCTTGTTATTCAAAGTCTCGGATTGGGGTCGACGTAATTTGGTCCTATTCAACCCCAAAGACACAGGTTTGCGCGTTCACCGCTAAAAGAACCCCTTTGTCGTTTCTCCTCTTTTGAGAACATTCCCCTTATTGGCTCAGCCAGTATCAGAATCCTTGGCGTTGACATATCAAGCGACGTTCAGTTCCGTGGTCACCTGGAGGAAAGGCCAAATTGGCCTCTAAAAGCTTGGTGTGCTCTGTAGAGCGGGACAGTATTTCATGCCGGTCCACCGTTTGCAACTTTATAAGGCGCAAGTTCGGCCCCACATGGAATACTGTTCTCATCTCTGGGCAGGGGCACTCCAGTACCAACTCCTTCCATTTGACCGCATCCAACGTCGAGCGGCTCGAATTGTCGGCGACCAAGCTCTCTGATCGGCTTGATCCTTTGGCCTTGCGAAGAGATGTTGCTTCTCTTTGCATTTTTACAAAATTTTCCACGGGGAATGTTCTGAGGAACTTTCGGATTGATCCCTGCTGCTGAGTTTCACCATCGTACATCGCGACAGAATTCGAAGTTCCATCGATACCACCTAGATGGTTGGCATTCCACCACAGTGCGTTTTAATCGAAGTTTTCTGCCACGCACTTCGATTTTGTGGAATCAGCTGTCGCCAGCAGTATTTCCGAACAGTTACGACTTAGGGACCTTCAAGAAAAGAGCTTATTCCTTCCTTAAAGGCCGGCAGCGCATCTGTAGCTCCTCTGGTGTTGTGGATGTTCGTGGCCGTCGGTGATCACTTACCATCAGGTGAGCCGCACGCTCGTTTGCCCCTTCTTCTATAAAAAAAAAAAAGATTTCTCTTTTGGCTTTTGACAACCACGGAATAAAGCGAATTCTCTTAAAAATTTTAGCATAACTTTTTCAGCCTTACAAAACTATTTATTTGGAGACTTTATTGGTATTCAACGGGAAAGTAATATTTTATTCTGAATAAATTAATGTTTGTTGGTGAAAGTCCATACAACGTTTTATAACGTTAATTAGATGATACGCAATGTAGAAAGGGATTCATTACCTATAATGATGCTCGGTGCCTCGTTTTGTTTTTATAATACAAGTTATCACTCTAGCGTGATTAATTCACTAACAAGATAGAGAAAGTTATGTTTAAAGTTAAACAAATATTGTTTGCTCCATGGTTAGGTTAGTATATTAATACTTATTCATGATCATATCATATAAATTTATGCTGTCCAATTCATGTCAGTCTTTTCACAAAACTTTTTCGAATAATTATTTTTCTATTTTGAGTTCAATATATTTCGGTTAACTTGGAATTGCAAATTATCGGTAAGATCTGGGTGCCCGTCGTGCAATTATCTCAAGAAAACTCCTGCCATTATCTGATCACGACCCTGAGCAATGAGGAATACCACATAAACGAGTTCTCAAGCACATTCGGTTCGGAGCGCTATATAGTATTTAGTAGTAGCAGCTAATTAGTAGTAGTATCTACTTGACAAATAGCAAAAATATTCTTGAAATTGAAATTTACTTTAAATCTTTTTAAAATCTTGATTTGTTTTTGTGATGTGGAGTTTACCCGCACTGCTTACTGTTATTTGATGTGATGGAATATGATTATATTTTTTTTTACAAGAAAGGCGACAGACGAACATGCCGTTCACCAGATGGTAAGTGATTACCGTTGCCCACGTACATCTGAAACACCATAGGTGCCGCGGGTGCGTTGCCGACCTTTAAGGGTATTTGGAAGATGGAAGGGAGGATGAGGAGGGAGAGTGGGAGTGGTCCGGATACCTCACTCACCGAATAAAACGCAGAAGCACAAGATGCCTATACTTCATTCCGGTATTCTGCGTGGTACCAACCCCTCGAGCCGGCCCATTTGAGAAGCAGCAAAGCCGCCGCTTGGCTTTACCACGTTTGAAAATAAAACTCTAACTTTAAAAATAACGGCTCGATTGATTTGTATGGTTAGAGGCAACGATGTCTATAGTTTAAATTTATAATAAAAATATTTTTTGTGCGGAAATATTTAACATTAGTTTTTTTTATTTTGATTTGTTTTGTTTATGCTTTCACCATTCTCTTTATCAAATCAAAATAGCAAGGGTACATGCTATTTTTACGCCACGTTATATGAATTACTAAAAACTTAGTATACAAATATACAAAACTTGATAATTAAATATATAAATACGCAACATTATGGATACAGCAGTTGAAATTCAATTTTGTTTCCTTTTAAAAACATTATTTGTGGGTTCGCAAGTCAACATGCGACCTGTTCTAAAGAGTGATGGCAATGACTGAAAAAAAGAGTTTGACAATAAAACATAGTAAAAGAGATATAATAGGTCTATACCTATGAAATTGCCGTTCTGCAGTACTGGCCATTTCAAATCAAAATAATTTTTATTTGGCTAAGAATTCTAATTTCAAATTAATGTTATTTTAGAAACATGGAATTCTTTTTCCAAAAGTAGTCATATGTTTATTGATTAGTGTTACATTTTCATCGCATTTCAATCTTTTTTGTCATCATGGATACGTTAAAAATTCGAGTAATTATGGAACATGAGTACCGTCGTGGCAGCAACGCGGCACAAGCGGCACGCAACATCAACGACGTTTACGGAGCTAACACTGTAGTGTACTTTGTAAACCAACGCACCACCTATTATTGGTTTGCTCGCTTCCGGTCTGGAAATTTTGACCTGAAAAATGAACCTCGCGGTCGTCCGAAGACTTTGGTCGATAATGGCGAATTAAAGGCGATTGTGGAAGCTGATGATACATAATCTACGGCTGAATTAGCAGCAGCTTTCGACGTTAGCGTCAAAACAATATTGGTCCATTTGCGTCAAATTGGCAAGGTAAAAAAGCTTGACAAATGGGTGCCCCACGAACTCAATGATCGCCAGCGCGAAGTACGCGTCGAGACGTGCCTTGCTTTGCTCAACAGACACACAAATGAAGGAATTTGAAACCGGGTTGTTACCTGCGATGAAAAATGGACGAAAACTTACCCCTATAAAAGTGATGATCACTGTTTGGTGGTCTAGCGCCGGTGTGATTCATCACATCTTCTTACCAAACGGGGTGAGCATTACTGCAGATGTGTACTGTGAAGAACTGAACACAATGATTGAGAAGCTGGCACATCTCCCACCAGCATTGGTCATTCGCTCGTCTCCGCTGCTTCTGCACGACAACGCTCGACCTCATACTGCACAGCAGACGGTCTCCAAGTTGCAAGAACTGGGGTTGGAAGCTCTCCGTCATCCGCCCTACTCACCAGACCTTGCGCCTACAGACTGCTACTTTTTCCAGAATTTGCATAACTTTTTGGCGGGAAAAAAATTCAATACCCGAGAGGCAGTACAAAATACCTTTGAAGAATTTGTTGCCTCCCGTCCAGTTGATTTTTTCAAGAAGGGCATCAATAAACTGCCACTGCGTTGGTAAAGATGCATTGATTGCATGGGTGATTACTTCGATTAATACAAATAAAAAATACATGAAAAAAATTCATTTAAATTTTTTCATACAAAACGGCAATTTCATAGGTAAAGACCTAATATTAAGAGAACGGGATTCGGTAAGGAACTGAAATCATTATTTTAAATAAAGATGCGAGGAAAGAAGTACTGTATAACGAAGGCATGGAGTTTAGAGTTTCTGGAGAATCGTTGATTTAGTAGAATTACATTGGACAAATCAGAGAAATGCCTGTATGAATCATTGGGCAAAATATTAGGATTTAAAGAATTGGAATATCATTTGCATACAAACGATTGCCAAAATGGAGAATAAACTACTGCTGTAAATGTACCTCGCATATACTGTAATAAATTTAAACTGTTTCGATTCCTTTTCTAAACGTGAAAAACTCGATCCCATCTTACCATTGCTCTTGGCGTTTTACCGGTATCCCTCGGTGCAGGTGGGCCGCGTAACCTCACTGCTTAAACAGGTGCATGCTTATCAAATAAGCCATGAATTTGAGTGTTCAAATAAACAATTTTGTTATCAGCATCCAGCAGTGGGCCCTACTCAATAAACTAGGCATCGTGACCTAGAGCAATGGTAGTTTATTAAAATTACGTACATATGCAATATTGGGCTTCGGCTTGGGAAGCTTATATCTATTGCAGCAGAAGATCATCGCGAGAAAACGCAGATGCAGCTATTTGGTCATAATGTATAACATGACTCTACGAAATTAGGATTCACGAATCTTAGGTGTCCACGTTGTGAGTTGGACTTAGTGGCAGAATAGAGAGATCTGTCGAGATCTGTCGAGTCTATAACGGTTTTCAGGATGCGAGCCTGAGAGAAGTCTTTTAATATGTTAGAATTGAAGTCTCCTATTATTATGACGTGTCTGTTTGTTGTACTAATAGAGTTGATTACAGATTCAATAGGAGACGAATGAGGGCAATAAACCACTCCGATTCCAATCCTTAATATCTACCTCCTGCAAAAGATACTATCTACAGATTCTCTAAACTCTGGTGGTGATATTGCTATGACATCATAAGGAAATTACGATCGTAAGTAAATGACTACATCGCCACCACCCTTACCAGTTCGATCGGAGGATGAGTAGTCCAGGAAGACTATATAGCGTGGAAGAAAGAGAGGGTCTAACCCAGCATTCTGAAACAAGTAAAGTAACATTAATGCTTTGGGGGAAAAAATGTCTCGAAGATCTGAGTAACGCGCAGGAATGCTTTATGCATTTCTTATCTTTTGTTAGCTTAACAGCCTGTAAATAGTCCACGCTCGGCAAGCGGGTTGGCGATTGCAGTACCAGACACCTCGAACCTTGACGCTGCTGCCCGTCGCAGGTTTGGTTATTTTTGGTCTAATATTTATATAAAATATGTTTAAAGAACTCATGGAGAGAAGTATGTATCGTAAATGATTACCAACATAATCTGTTGTCAAACAAAACAATTATCTGTGACCGATGCGAGAAGAGCTTTGATTACAAGCTGAGTAAAAAAAATATTTGTGCAATTTATAATTAATAATAGATATATACCACAGCCAGAAGAATTCTATGTATATTTCATAAGAAAATTACAAACAGGTTAATCCCAAATCAATAACTATATCAACCTATTATAGTCGACTGATAAACATATCCTATGTAGGAAAGTGCCAACCAAAGTATGTATTTATTGGACGTTTGCCCATTCTCACCACGCTGGGCGAGCGGATGGGTGGGCGCAGTGCCGGTACTCCCGCACTAGCTAGACTGCTCCCTATCACTAGTCTGTAGCATTTGGTTTCGGTAAACATGGATGGATCTTCCGCCATAATTCGATCGCTGGTGAGATTCGTTTACTCCCGCACAATTATGATTAAATATAAAAAAAATAACACAAACATAATAATACAATTTCATGTAAAATTTTAAAGCACTAATATTTATATAAAAGTATGTACTTAAGTATATTATGTATGTCAAGTATATTATGTGTGTATAATAATTTTGTAACATGTATGTTTAGTAAGTAGCAGCCTATAAATGTCTTACTCCTTACAATTTTTTGAGATAGTTTAAAGCAAGGAAGGATTCTCCACGCTGCTTCAAAGCTATTTTATATTTAAACAAATATGTAGGTCTAGTAAACCATGGTGGTTTGGATTCTAGCTTCCTCGCTACTTAAATTATTTAACTTTTACTTAATCAATGTCATAGACCAAAAGTACAAAAAATTATATCATTACTATACTTACAAAAGTCCTACAGCTACAAAATTTGTACGACTGATATAGATTTTTAACGTAGTAGACCCAAGAGGCGGTTTTTGATGCTACTCGAATCGGACAGCTCGAACGGGTTGGTACGACGGCCTCGCAGAATACAGGCATGAACTAGGGAGGCATCTTATGCTTCTGCGTTTAGTTCGGTGAGAGAGGTAACCGGAGGCCCCTTCCCCCTTTCGCCACCCCCCCTCCCTATCTCGTCCGTACCTCCTCTTTGCCTCTTAATATCCTTAAAGGCCGGCATCGCACCTGCAGTTACTTTGGTGCTGCAAATGTACGTGGGCGACGGTAATCACTTACTATCGGATTAAGATATTACTCAAAAAAATAAGCGTGTTGTGTGTTAATCCACTCATAACAAAAAAAAAGAATTACTGCGACATCTTATTTTGTTTTCAAAATTGTTTTAAGATATTGATAATGTACAATTTATTATATAATAACCAACCCAGGCAACTTGATCACTATGAAACTTACAGCGAGCGCTCTAAACTCTGAGTTATCACGATCCACGTACATATTTTTTGTAAACAGTCAAGATAAGTAATGGCATTTTTTAAATGATTATTATATTTACTTTGTTAATAGCTAGCCTGTACGTCGGCGTGAAAGCAGTAGCATCAGGATGGGGCACTCTTAGTGAAGAGGGTAAGGTTTCCTGCACACTTCAGGAGGTAGAAGTGCCAGTTCTCAGTAATGAGCAATGTCGCAAAACGAAATACACAGCTTCAATGATAACAGACAACATGCTTTGTGCTGGATATCCGAAGACCGGACAGAAGGACTCTTGTCAGGTATGATTGAGAGTAAATGATTGAACTAACTATTTGATTCAAGTTAAATTAAAGCTTTAAATTGAAACTAAACTTAAAAAATCCACATACATAACATAAATTTATTGACTAAATCTGAAGATAACGATAAGTGTGGTATCGGCGTAAGAATCTGCCACCCCTTTCTTCCCGTGGGTGTCGTAAGAGTCGACTAAAGGAAAAGCCTTGAAAATAGCCCCAATACCCATAGATGGCGGGATAACCATTTCGAAAATTACCAAACTAAAATGAAGTAAAACGATGATGGACAGCACGGCTTAGGTGCTAGGTCTGGTACTGCACTCGTCAATCAGCTTGGCAAATAAGCCTGGTGATTAGAGCAAATCCTCCTAATGGGAGAGGTCTACATCCTACGGTGCACTGTTTACAGGCCGGTAAGGTAAGAGCTCACCAGAGCCACGTTTGTTGGCCAACAGGTTGCGCTACGTGACGGTGAGATGATAATTATGTTCTCCCTTTCGCATGCTAGACCTAAATTACCTAAACCAGCAAAGAGCAGCAGAATAAGGTGCGAGACGCTGGAAGAGAGTTATCTATATCCTGCGTTTGACTTTTTAGAAACGTTATATTTAAGGTTATATTCATTGTAAATTACTATTAAAGTAGGTATACTATACCTTAAAACGTTAAAAAAGTATTTGATCACTTTCTAACGTTTTTCAGGGCGACAGCGGCGGTCCACTTATTACAGAGAGAAAGCACGACAAACGCTACGAGATAATAGGTAATGAATATTGATGAAAACATCGCAATTCTACCTCAGCGTTGGTCTCTAGACCTTTAGTAAACAAACTTTTACTGAAACTTATAAATTGTTTAACCATTGTTTTTTAAAGTGTCTCACTCACAGTTGCTAATGCCCAAGCAGCGACTGGTTCACAAACTGTCATGTTTTCCAAATAAGTGAAAAGTGGATATTATAATGACAAAAATTCTTGCCCTCTGCCCATCCTTTTACTGGATATACGGTCGTAAGAGGTCCGAAGGTCGTAGTAACTTTATTGGTTAAGTGAAATTTTAGTTAAATTATCATCAGTTAGTATTTATAAAACTATAAGATTTACGTTTTGACGATTTCAATAGATCAACCAGTAACCAACATTACAATGAATAAAGCAGGTTCTAAGTAGTCTTAATTTTAGTTGGTTACGACATATCCAACCAAATTGTTCTCAGTTCCATAATGTTTTCTCAATTGGCTTATTTACAGTAGACTGCTAAACGTAAGCTTCTCAAAGAAAACCACCAAAAGCTGGCGTGCAATTTCTAAAAAGACCATGCCTATACTTACGCTGGGCAAGCGGGTTGTTAAGGAGGCCCACTCCCCTTCCCCATCCCTTTCTCATCCTCCCTTCCATCTCCCAAATACCCTTAAAGGCCGGCAATGCACCTGCAGCACTTCTGTTGTTGCAGATGTACGTGGGCGACGACAATTACTTACCTTTTCCATAAAAAAAAATAATCACAGTGCCGGTGCCCGCCCACTAGTGATGCTGATCCCCATCACTAGTTTGTAGGCTTTGGGTTCGGCAAATTCGGAGAGTCTTTCCGCCATCATTCGGTCGTCAGAGCCTCATTGTTGAGCCAGGGTGGAGAGTTAAACCTCTTACACCTCAAAAAATGCAAAGCAGCACCAGCAGCAGCAGCAACAGCCTATCCACTATAGGTTATATCCCTCTTCCAAAACTTAATTGCCCGTAATTGCCAAACTAAACAGGAGGAATAAATTATAATAAATAAATGTTGTATGTTCATCATATTAGTGATTAGAAGCAGGTAGAAAGGATTTATAAAGAAAATATCAAAGTGCAAACAGATCTCGAAAACAACGTGAGTCACAAGAACCGGATTGTCATAATTTATTAAAAAAAGATAAGGATTTATGGTCAGTTTAATACATGAACTTAATTAATTCAAGTTTAAAAATGCGATCTGAATAATTAGATTATTTTAACACAGTACGTCGTAAATGGGTCGCCACAATTTAATACATCTATCTAGTATAAGGGCGAATATAATTACTTCTACTCCAAATGTCAACCGCACCTGCACGCGGTGCCCTACTTGTTAAAGATGGAATAAAGGCTCAGGTGAGGTGTTTGCCTGGAGGAACAGAGAAAGGGTTGTGCAAGTTCGACATAATCCATCCCTGTCCCTACAGGGGTGAGTATACGTTATTCCCTTCATATAACGAAAGTAAATATTGTCCCTTTATAGAGAACGATTGAGTTATATATAACCTAGCATAATACCAGCATAAAGAATGCGATTAGTTAGCAGAAGGACGTTCCTATTATTAACAAGCTGTTCCCTTATAGTTTTCAAAAACCTAGTCTTGAGTTTTATAGAGATCGCTCGATAGGTGTCTATGCACTTCATTGAGCATTATTCACTAATCTTTTTTTCTTCATAATTATGTGGAAGCAGTGTAAGAAAATCTGCCATTTACTCACATCCGTAGGTACCGTCCAGGTGAAAATATTTTTAGTCTTCAACAGATGTTATCATCATCATCGGCCGGTTATTCAAAATCGGTTTATTCATTTCGGAGATTTTGAATTTGATAGTTTGTATGAAAAGCGTGAACGCTCTTAAACTGTGGGTGCCTGGAATGATAGCTCCATATCAACTTCTTGGTCCAAAGAAAGGCAATTAAACAATGTATGTAAGAAAAGCAACGAGTATCGTTCTCTCCGACACACACACAGTTGCAAAAATAATGCGGATTCTGTAACTTATCTTCCCGATCTCATCTTTAAATAATTTTTAATCGGAATTCCAAGAGGTGCTAACAATAGTCTGGACATGAATAGTCATAGGTCGTCAGGTAAACTGAGACAATATGAATTAGTTTTATTTGCCTCGCCTGACGTGCGGACATGGTTTCTAGGAGTTATTATTCTAAGTCTATGGGAACCAAAATGAGCCTGTGATGTCATGCTTCGCAGTCTGTAATTTAGATATTGGTGCTTAAATTACATACATTTAATATAATTTGCAGGTGTAGTGTCGTGGGGCAATGGCTGCGCTAGAGTTGGATATCCAGGTGTTTATACCAGAGTCACCAACTACATAGATTGGATAAAAGAGAACACTCAGGACGCTTGCTATTGTACGAGCTAAATCAAGAAATTATTTACGTCAATGTATACAGTAGAATTTTGCTTTTACTTTTAAATAAAAATAATAAAGGATATGATATAATTGTAATTATAAAAAAAAACATATTATTTTCAAGCAATGTAATTTTAATTGTAATGAATAATTTAATTAGTTTATAATATATTACATTTAACCTCAATACATATATTGTTTGGAACGTAAATATGTACTAAGTATAGTTTTCATAATGTGATATTGAAAATTATAAAATGAACCTTATTTAATAATTTCGATGTAATTTCAAAATAATTTTTGTACCTATTGTGCCAAAAATATCAATAAGGTATGTTTACAATGTTTTGGAAGTTACTATTTTCTTAGTGTCTAAAGATACGTTTACGTTTCTTTTACGGTTACGTTTACGTTATTATGGCCATATTAATTAGTTAAGCTTAAAATTGTTTGGTAATATTTAATGTTCACAACATGCAATTATACCAATAAAGTACTTTAAAATAACAGGACTATTTCTTTTTTACACCATTTTACTTTTTTGTTAGTGTTTAAATTAAATAAACGTTGATTTATAATATAATTAGCATTATGATACATAATTTTGAGTTTTTGTGAATATTCAAATATCTTTAATAAATGACTGTATATTTTTACATACATTCTTCTTTATACAGTAGTACATTGATAAATATATTAAATTGAAAAATTATTCAAAACTTCTTAAAATTATTAGAAATTGTTGACAGATATAAATTACGGCTTAATAAGTCGCCTGGGCAATTACTAGCAGCCAATACACGAAATTCACTTCATCCTTATTCATTAGAAGATAAGAATCAAATTAGAGATTATGACAGCGAGGGCATTGATCCCTGAGGTCATTGCCAAATACGCTCGCCCATACAGCCTCCAATAGACACCTAAAACGGTGCTTTTCATCAGTAACTTTTTAACCAAACATTGAAACAATTCATTCACAAACATTCACGCATCCGACACAAATTGCATAAAATAATTTGTAGGTAATAAATTTTGTGCTGTGTCAACCTTTTTTTAGGTTTGTTTTTATCGAAGTATAAGTGCTACATTTTAGGGCGCCCAATCCTCATAAGCACGCCGAAATCCAAGACATCACTTAGTGTATCAAAAACTGAGAACCCCGAACATAGTGCTACCGCAGCAATTAAATGAACGATTAATTTTATTTATCTTCGTGTAAACATTTAATAAAGTATTAATTTAAACCTTTATTTATTAATGTGTATAAAAATGAAAACAATATTGTGGTATTTAATTTATTTTCTGTGCGTTTCTCACGGTGCCGGTGACACACTGACTAAGGTAAGGTCTTTAAGTTATATAATATTTAGACGAAAGTGGTCCTTGTTATCTATTCTTTACTTTGTTGGCATCTGTTAACAATAAGTGAATTTCGGAAGGACTTCGTTTTTCCTTAAAATGGGATTTTTAATTTAACGTGTAGGTAAATAATTATTTGACTTTGATTTACTTAAATAAATATTTTACAAACGTAAAATCTGTAAGATTTTATTTGGTAGGATATGAACAAACTTTTATGTTATAATTTATATTGTTATTAATTGTACTTTTGTAAAATTAACAGCATAATTATATATTTTAAAAGTTATATTAAAATTTGGCGGTGATCTAAAATAGCAGATATTAATATATTAATACACTGAATTATTTCTAGGCGCATTTAAAAAAATTGGATACCTCATACGTGACCTCAGTTCCAAAAGCGAAAAGGCAGGAGTTACCACCATGTATGGATTGCAGTAAGTTTAAGTTATTCAATAATTATAACAACTATTTTTTCTAAAGCACAAAATATAGTAAAACAAAATTTTAGTAGATAGGCCTGTTTTCGTCCAATTAATGGAGTTGACACATTTGGAAGAAAGAAAATATGTGATTTTTTTATAATTTCAAATAAAAATCTTAGAATTTATCATTTATGTAGTTTATTTGAAGATAATGTAAAGTTTTTTTGCTGCCATTTAAACGATTTTCTTTAGATCTTGATAAAATGCACAAGAAACTAAAGTTTCCATTCATCGTAGGCCAGGTTTCCCACAACAAAATTCAGAGGAAAAAAAAACGTTGGTAAATGGATAACAATTATTTTAATTTCGTCTATAATCAGTTTAAGGGAATTAATGGTGGCTTGCATCAAACTCACTAGAAAGAATGAGCTTTAAACATAATTAAAATATCATTCTATTTCTGTTAATTGCTTGAAGCTTGAAGCTGAAAGAGACACAAGGATGTTTTAAATATATTTAGCGCTAATTGTATATAGTGAGGTTTGGCGCAAGCCACTCTTAGTTTGTTATTAAATATTTTTTAAAGCACCGATCATCGTTAACACATATAATCTCTAATATTTGCGTAAAAATTTATAATTATTTTGGCTGATTGTCAAACTGAGTTGAGCAATTTTTATAATATTATTATAATTGGTAGTGTCAATTATGAGTAATAACAATATATTGTTACTTAAATGATACCATCTGATGCACGCATCACGCCCATGTTTATTCGCCATCACGTCTAATACGTCGGAAATTAATATATGTTCGTCTTTTTTTCGTTTTTATCTGCTCCTTGTTTCCGTAATATTTTCTGAGAGAAACGGAAGAAAGTCGGATAATTCAGGTAGATTTTATGGTCGGAAGCTTAGGTGCTGCAGAAAGAATCCGAGGAGTAAGAGAAAGAATGGAGGGGGAGGAGGGAGTGGGCCTCCGGTTAACATACGATTCGAGCAGTAATTGTTGCATATTTATTTACGACACAAACTTCGAATGGTAACGAACAGTAATCAAAAAATAATATTCATTTTCCCAATAACATACAATAATATAATACAATATTATTAAATTGACATTTTGCTATTATTTTTGTTTAATAAAAATGGCGGTCAAAAATTAACGTGAGCACTGATTTTCTATACCCGTAGAAACTTTTTATACCCAAAAATAATGTGGACATATATTGTAAATTAAAGTGTGTATGTAAAAATATTTAAATTCATAAATAATAATAATATAATTATACTTTCATATAATATTTTATATTTTATATTTCATTTCATTATAATTTTACATACATAATTATGACATTCGGGTGGTGGGCTCGGAGGTTCCGTTATCCATATGGGTTAGGAGGCCCAGTATGAAGGCGTGTCTGTCGCACCTTGCCAGGAGGGAGAGAGAAGGAAAGTATCCGAGATGGGGCTGCTTAGGGCGGCCGGCGCTGGTGTGGCCGCGGATGTATGCGAAGGTGTTCCCGTGACTTTTCCGACATGCGGCGAAGGCGGAACACCGTGAATTGTTTGTCGGGGCAAACCAGACATAAGGCGCGAGGGGGAGGGATATAATGTACACCTAACGTATACCCGAGGTATACGTCATTTACACCCCATAAAAAACAAAAACAAAATAAAACTGCCCTGCGCGTAAGTTATTGACTATACTCGTAACTACTAACTACTACAGAATTTGGGTTATCTTACAATTTCGATATCGGATATCGGATAGTTTTGAACTATTATATCAATCAAATTGTAAGTTAAAGAACAAGCAGAGTCAAATTTTTCAAATTATTTATTACATCAGCCCATAGTTCACTGCTGAACATAGGCCTCTCTAAGAAAGGACCAGTAAAAGCCAGCACATATTTTTCGGAACGTTTACCCATATTCACCACGCTGAGCAAGCAGATTGGTGGGTGCAGTGCCGGTCTCTCGTAGTAGTAAAGCTGCTCTCCATCAGCCTGTGGGATTTGGGTTCAGCAAATTCGGATGAATATTCCTCCATCGTTGATTCATCGATAATACTCATAGCAGACGAATTGGCAATATGAAAATACGTAGATAATAAAATAATACTAGCCACCTTAAACCACACAGCAAAGTGGTTAACACGCGTCGTGCACCTTTTTGCCTGAATCAGTCAGCATAGTGTTAAGCCTAAAAGCTGCATTTGTAAGTTTACATTTATAAAGCTTTAGAATCTACAATGTCAATTATATGATGTCTAATAGTCTTCGATCACCGCCATTTTAATTTTATTCAACAGTTCGTTTTCTTTTAATTAAACCAAGTAACTATGTAACTTAAATTAGGTTTGTCCTGGACACCCGAAACATTTTATGATTTTGCCTGCATCTCCATTCAGTCTACCGCTGAACTTCTTAAATTAGAAGTATTTTTTTAAAATAGAAGATAGGATTTGTAAATGTATGGAATTTCTGATAATTATTTATCCTTAGAAAACAATTTGATATTGAAATTGGGGGTTAGGTAGCTAGTCAAGCTGTATAGAGTACCGACACTGCACTCGCCAAGCCGCCTACCCAGTCTGGTGAGTATGGGCAAATGCTCATGCCAGCTTATGCTCAGCAGTGCTTCCATGCAAAGGCCTATGTCCAGCACGCTGCTAAAGATGAATGGAAAATAACAATAGTGAAGAAGTAAAATGTTAATGTAATGTTGTGCAAAAATAACAAATAATGTTATTAAGTTGTCACAGTTTTTTAATATTTTCCATTATTTAAAAAAAAATATGGGAAAGGCCGGCCTATTTGAGCAGCAGACAAAGCCGCCGCTTGACTCTACCAAGTTTGAAAAATATATATTATAAATATCGAGTAATCTTGTTGACTTGTACGGATTTTTATTGCTTTTGTGCGATATCTTCTTTTTAAAATCGATGACATAAAATGCGTATTAATATTATATACCTCTCACAACTTTACGTTTTTATTTGAAAAGAATATTTTAAATGGCTCAATTTTTGTGGAGCTTTTATATTTACGGTTGCATTAATTAAAAATGGTTTTTGGTTTTATTAAGGCTAATGATAGCTAATGAGTAAAAAAGCCGCCACCTGAAGCCTTAAAAAGGTTGGCATAATCTGGGTTTTGTATTAAATAGTTTTTTTTTCAAGTTTTAATTATTACTAGTATTTCTTACGAAAAAAAAAATCTTTTATTAAATATTCAGGTGTAATGGTTGGAAAAAAATATAATACTGGATCATCAATTCTAGAAAACTACGCAAACGTTATACTGAATATCGTATGCTGCCAAAGTCGCCTCTTTAAATGGACTAACTTGCTTTATACGTTTTAAGTGCTTGTATCAAATATATTGTTATTAAAATATATTTATAAAATATCTTATTGAAAGAAATATATTCGTAGAAATTTCGAAAATGAGTGTCGTAAAAGTCGACTAAAGGAAATATCAGGTTATCTCATGACCACCGATAAAAAATTGAATGATCATGTCATACCAGACCTAAATTATCAAAACCAGTAACGGGCAGCAGTGTCTGTCTGGTTTCGTGATTGTCTGTCCTCTTGCGAATGTGGGAGAGGTTTGTGTTAAGCAGTGAACTACTCACAGGCTGAAGGTAAATAAGGTAAAGATAAAAAGAAGAAGAATTCAATATTCAATATATTAACGTTAATTCAATAATAGTATATTGAAATAAATTTAATGTTTCAAAGTTTTGCCTTCATTCGGTTGTACACGTTTTGATTGTAGGCCACACAAGTTATGTGAATGCATGCATGCATACAAGCCTTTAGATACCAGCACTTGCTTCGCTGCTTTCCGCAGATATCCAATAGGTCCATTTCTCCCTTCACTCGCCCCTAGTCGCACATATTTTTTATCCAAACCGAGGATTTTGAAAATATGATCTTCTTCCTTCCTTCGCCCCACATTTATAAACGTAACATATTTATTTTATAATTTTTGAAGATTGCGGAGAGCGAAACGAAGAAGCAAGAGTAGTCGGTGGCTCTGGATCAAACGTCAATGCCTTCCCATGGATCGCCCGTCTGATCTACCAGAAATCCTTCGGCTGCGGAGCTTCTCTCATCAATGACAAATATGTCATTTCAGCAGCCCATTGCGTTAAAGGGTAAGATAAAATTAGATTTTGTTATAAATAGGCTTTTTCGGAGAATTATGTTCTCTAGCTCGATTTCTATCACAGCGTCAACATACGAATGCTATCGGTAATTTTCAACTGCGCGGAATATATAGAAGTGCCGCCAATGTACCCCGTGTACCGGTACTCCGCCATGCTACCAGCCCATATCGTCTTAAGCGATAAGATCGGAGGAAGGGTCAGATGTAGGTTAAAGGACGCAACACAACACGTCCATGTCTGAAAACCAGCAACTTTTGTATTGTACAAATGTCAACCCGGCTGAGATTCAAACCCAGGACCCGGAACTCAACAGTTACGCACTCTCATAACTCACGCGGTCGTCAAACGGGATAGCGATGACAGCAGTTAACTTTTTTTAAAATGTTTTGTGTTTTAAACATAATCTAAATAAAAAATTGAATGATCATGTCATACCAGACCTAAATTATCAAAACCAGTAACGGGCAGCAGTGTCTGTCTGGTTTCGTGATTGTCTGTCCTCTTGCGAATGTGGGAGAGGTTTGTGTTAAGCAGTGAACTACTCACAGGCTGAAGGTAAATAAGGTAAAGATAAAAAGAAGAAGAATTCAATATTCAATATATTAACGTTAATTCAATAATAGTATATTGAAATAAATTTAATGTTTCAAAGTTTTGCCTTCATTCGGTTGTACACGTTTTGATTGTAGGCCACACAAGTTATGTGAATGCATGCATGCATACAAGCCTTTAGATACCAGCACTTGCTTCGCTGCTTTCCGCAGATATCCAATAGGTCCATTTCTCCTTCACTCGCCCCTAGTCGCACATATTTTTTATCCAAACCGAGGATTTTGAAAATATGATCTTCTTCCTTCCTTCGCCCCACATTTATAAACGTAACATATTTATTTTATAATTTTTGAAGATTGCGGAGAGCGAAACGAAGAAGCAAGAGTAGTCGGTGGCTCTGGATCAAACGTCAATGCCTTCCCATGGATCGCCCGTCTGATCTACCAGAAATCCTTCGGCTGCGGAGCTTCTCTCATCAATGACAAATATGTCATTTCAGCAGCCCATTGCGTTAAAGGGTAAGATAAAATTAGATTTTGTTATAAATAGGCTTTTTCGGAGAATTATGTTCTCTAGCTCGATTTCTATCACAGCGTCAACATACGAATGCTATCGGTAATTTTCAACTGCGCGGAATATATAGAAGTGCCGCCAATGTACCCCGTGTACCGGTACTCCGCCATGCTACCAGCCCATATCGTCTTAAGCGATAAGATCGGAGGAAGGGTCAGATGTAGGTTAAAGGACGCAACACAACACGTCCATGTCTGAAAACCAGCAACTTTTGTATTGTACAAATGTCAACCCGGCTGAGATTCAAACCCAGGACCCGGAACTCAACAGTTACGCACTCTCATAACTCACGCGGTCGTCAAACGGGATAGCGATGACAGCAGTTAACTTTTTTTAAAATGTTTTGTGTTTTAAACATAATCTAAATAAAAAATTGAATGATCATGTCATACCAGACCTAAATTATCAAAACCAGTAACGGGCAGCAGTGTCTGTCTGGTTTCGTGATTGTCTGTCCTCTTGCGAATGTGGGAGAGGTTTGTGTTAAGCAGTGAACTACTCACAGGCTGAAGGTAAATAAGGTAAAGATAAAAAGAAGAAGAATTCAATATTCAATATATTAACGTTAATTCAATAATAGTATATTGAAATAAATTTAATGTTTCAAAGTTTTGCCTTCATTCGGTTGTACACGTTTTGATTGTAGGCCACACAAGTTATGTGAATGCATGCATGCATACAAGCCTTTAGATACCAGCACTTGCTTCGCTGCTTTCCGCAGATATCCAATAGGTCCATTTCTCCTTCACTCGCCCCTAGTCGCACATATTTTTTCCAAACCGAGGATTTTGAAAATATGATCTTCTTCCTTCCTTCGCCCCACATTAATAAACGTAACATATTTATTTTATTTATTTATTTATGTACACACAAAAAGGCATGAAAACAATAAAACATAGTGTTAGTACAAGGGTACTACTTATTCCATACATTGAAATTTCTTCCAGCAGACCCTAACAGGAAATTTTATTGAAATGGCAAACTTAGTGCGTACATTTCATAATATGTAATATATAATAAATTCATAAATAATATGTATACAATTAAATAAATAGGATTACATATAATTAAATAATATACATAGATATATTTAAATCCTATTAATTATTAGTTCCGTTGTTATTGTTTCGGAATTTTTTTTTGTATTTATTATTTTACAGGTTCATGTGGTTCATGTTCAGAGTAACTTTTGGAGAGCATGACCGCTGTGCATACAAGACACGGCCGGAGACCCGCTACGTCTTGAAAATGATTGTTCATAACTTTACGCTGACGGACCTCACAAATGACGTCTCATTACTTCAACTTAATGAACCGGTCGCCTATTCGTATGCGATCAGACCAGTTTGCTTACCAACGGTTCGAGGTATACATTTTTTTTATTTTTATGAACGTTTCATGTTTATTGGAAATTATTATTAGCCATTTACATCATCACCCAGGGTTGACTGATAGTCATGCAAGCTGGCGCGCTTAATGCCATGCCATTAAGTGCGCCCATTCTAAACCTTACCTTATGGTATCAAAGATACGTGATAAATAAATAAATAAACAAATTCCACTACAAATTTTTCGCCTCTTCGAGAGATAGACCGTGATGGCTGATTCCCATGAGACGAGGCCCACGGTAAGAAACCCATTCCTTAGTAGCATAGCAGAATCTTTCACCTCTTCCACGGAACAAAACACCGACGATAACTCATTTTCGAATACTTTCCTTAATAAATTTTATTAAAGAAACTAGTGTGAATTTGAAATCCACCACATAAACTTACATATACTGACTGATGTCAATCAGTGAACGAAATCAAAGGATTGTACTGTCAAAGATAATAAGATAAAGCGGTAACGGTACACAAGACAGCGATTTATGACCTGCCGAAAGAAGACTGGCATAATTGCGTTTAGAGGTGGCGAAAGGAAAGAATGGACGAGAATCGTTGAGAAAAATGTAACACAAAGTTGTATAACTTAATTTTAGGTTGCCTTTTGACTTATATGGTCATCAATGTTAACTACATGTCATGTACAACAATGTCGACTACAGGTACTGCTGTTTTCTACTGTCTGTTTGTACACGATTTCGTAACTAAATAATTTTTTTTTCGGATCGCACTTTTTTTATGTGGCCGACCGGCCTTTAAATCATTTTCAAACTTAAAATACAACTACAAAAATTTTCTGAAATTTCCTTAACTTAAATTAAAACATCGTACATACCATTTAGCATAATTGTGTGGAAATAAAGGATATGATGATGCAAAGAGTATCGCTTTAAAATGTTTTTTATGACTTGATATTTTTATAAAATACACGTACATAAGTGACGTTTACTCTTAGTGTGGGTTAAATGCGAACAGAAATGCAGACATTTAATCCATATAATACAACAGGTTTCAAGGTTAAAAGCCTCAAATTTTATTGTGACTCAGTTAAGTATTTCATCTCGTTTACAAGGTAAGTTCACTTCAGGGGCGATGCCACAATAATTTTCGGATAAAGCTCCAGAAGGTGTAGTCCGCATTTTGAATCGAAAAAGAGCTTGTTTATAAAAATATGAAGTCTTGAGTTCAGTCATCGTCATCATCATCATTTCTGCCTGTCACAAGTCCACTGCTGAAAATAGGCCATCCCCATAGATTGCCACAAAGGTCGCAAGACTGTGCAGGTTGTCACTCCATCTTGAGCAGGGTTGTCCCACACAGTGTTTGCCTGTATGAAGTTGCCACACTCGAGAACCTTTCTCATATTGCCGACCCTTACGTTTATGACGATTTTCCGAGTTCTGTCACGAATATCATCGTTGCAGCTTCGATAACACGACAAATAGTGAGCACAGCCCTTTCCATAGTCCGCTGAGCAATTTTGAGCTTACTTATATGGTCATCAATGTTAACTACATGTCATGTACAACAATGTCGACTACAGGTACTGCTGTTTTCTACTGTCTGTTTGTACACGATTTCGTAACTAAATAATTTTTTTTTCGGATCGCACTTTTTTTATGTGGCCGACCAGCCTTTAAATCATTTTCAAACTTAAAATACAACTACAAAAAATTTCTGAAAATTCCCTAAACTTAAATTAAAACATCGTACATACCATTTAGCATAATTGTGTGGAAATAAAGGATATGATGATGCAAAGAGTATCGCTTTAAAATGTTTTTTATGACTTGATATTTTTATAAAATACACGTACATAAGTGACGTTTACTCTTAGTGTGGGTTAAATGCGAACAGAAATGCAGACATTTAATCCATATAATACAACAGGTTTCAAGGTTAAAAGCCTCAAATTTTATTGTGACTCAGTTAAGTATTTCATCTCGTTTACAAGGTAAGTTCACTTCAGGGGCGATGCCACAATAATTTTCGGATAAAGCTCCAGAAGGTGTAGTCCGCATTTTGAATCGAAAAAGAGCTTGTTTATAAAAATATGAAGTCTTGAGTTCAGTCATCGTCATCATCATCATTTCTGCCTGTCACAAGTCCACTGCTGAAAATAGGCCATCCCCATAGATTGCCACAAAGGTCGCAAGACTGTGCAGGTTGTCACTCCATCTTGAGCAGGGTTGTCCCACACAGTGTTTGCCTGTATGAAGTTGCCACACTCGAGAACCTTTCTCATATTGCCGACCCTTACGTTTATGACGATTTTCCGAGTTCTGTCACGAATATCATCGTTGCAGCTTCGATAACACGACAAATAGTGAGCACAGCCCTTTCCATAGTCCGCTGAGCAATTTTGAGCTTACTCATATGGCCTGCTGTGACAGACCACGCCTCGGTTCCGTATGTCCTCACTTGCAACACGCACTGGTTTTACACTTTGCTCTTGAGGTATACTCGAAGAGAAGATGTCCCGTAGTTTTCTGAACGCTATCCAGCCGAGTTGGATTCCATGACCTTACCTAGTTGGGCAATTTGTCTCAGGTACGTACTCGTCGACAAATTTGAGCGTAGTGTTCCCAATAATTATCGGTATTGGTGCGACATGGATGATAGTCATGATTATCGTCTTCTTCATTTATGTATGTATGTATATATTCACGCCTTGTTCCCAACGGGGTAGGCAGAGACAATATTCTTCCACTTGCTACGGTCCTGACATACGTCTTTCGCTTCTCCCACTTTCATCAATCTTCGCATGCATACTCGTTGGTTTAGAGTACTCTTGACCTGGCCTTTTTTCAGAACGTCTCGGATTTGATCGTGAAATGTTCGCCTAGGTCTTCCTCTCCCGACTCTACCATTTACACTCGCCTCATATATTTATTTCGTCAACCTACTTTCATTCATCCTCTCCACATCATGTTCATAATAAAACCAACCTTTTATGCGACACTACTGGCGTTTGCGCCTTTGATGTTGATACCGCATTCATTCTAGTTAAATGCAGCGATGTAGAGTTTCGGGGCCATTACATCACCCTGTCTTACACCTTTCTGCAATTGGATAGGTTTCGTACTTTGGCTCCGTACGCGGATATACATACATTATAGCCTCGTTATAAAAACATTTCAACACTTCGTCATACCAGCTTGTTCCGAAAGCGGGTTGTTCTGGAGGCGTGAGATGTCAAAGTTCCGTAATTATCTCATATTATCAGGAAATTGGTGTGACCATTATATAATGTTTGGAAGATCTGTCAGTTTTGTTGCCTAATAGTAAAATTTAAAGCGAAACTAACCTGTTTGTACTTTGCAGAAAATTTGTATCACGGGGAATTAGCCACTGTGGCTGGCTGGGGAGCTAAGGCTGAAACAGGGAATTGGTCGTGTACACTCATGGAGGCACAGCTTCCAGTACTTAGTAACGAAGAGTGTCGGAACACAAATTACAATGAATCTAAGATCAGGGACGTAATGATGTGTGCTGGTTATCCTGAGACGGCGCATAAGGATGCATGTACTGTGAGTAATTAAGTTAACATACAGATCAAAACAAATGTTTAGGTATACGAGGATGGTCTGAAAAGTTTCCGACGTAACAAAGATAAAAGTTTTTTTTTTTTATTTTCCTACATAGTCTTCTTGTAAGTCTACACACTTCTTCCAGCTATGCTCCCATCTCATTAATCCGTCCAAATAGTACTCGGCGTCTTTCTCTGAAACATAATTGTTTACGAAGGTTATAGATTTGATGAAAATCTTTGTCCTGAGAGTGCAATTTTAAGATTAGGGAACAAAAAAAAGTCGCTAGATCTATTGAGAAAGGAGATTGATCGAGCAGTTCAAACAGTAATTCGTAGATTTTCTACGACGACGGCACATTGCTTTAATCCCTAATATTAAGGAGCTTCTAAATACGACTTGCAATTTAATTCGTTTTTAATTAAAAATGTGTTTTAACTATCTTCTTCTTTAATAAAAATAAATAATATGAATCTTATCTATACATGATTTTATGAAAACAAGATTAATTTGGTATATTGTCTACTACTCGCCCTCTGAATATTTAAACGATATTTTAAGTATTACAGATTTAAAGTAGGTTCAGGTCTTAAGATATAACTCTACATGTTAACCATGCTGTTAACATAACATTTAACCTTTTTCTTAACGTCAATCTTCATACTGTTATAAGTTTTCATATATTATAATAGCCATTTCGTTGCGGCTGTTTAGCGTGAAAACGCTTTTTGTAATAAATTCAACATTCATGGTGGTACCATATAAACATAATGAATTGGCATACGTGAAATATAATTTATAACCGTTTATAAAATTTAATTTGCGATACGCGTCGGATAACGTGTAATAAATTATAACAACGTATTGACATTCAACTTTTTTCCAATGTTCCATTTGCTGAAATACCAAAGTATGTATAGATCTATTAACATATTTCTTTATAGTTAGTAAGTATATGCGGTGCTTAACACATTATATTTCTGTATGTAGGAATTTAATTACTTAAATTGATGCTGATAATTTTGTGAATATCTGTTTATTTTAAAGCGAAATACCACTGAGTAACTAAACAACACCAACCAACAACACAAAATTTCAGAAACTATAAACACTTCAAATTTGACAAAAATTCTTACCTTTAGGAAGTGAAAAAGGGATGAAAGACCGTACGAAAGCAAGGGGCATTAAATTCGGCGTTTAGGTTAAAAGAGCTAAACAAAAAATCCTATATAATCACAACCTTTAAAAATCAACCCTACGCTGAGTAGAATATGGGATGAAAGTTTGTATCGGAAAACTTACAATACGTATACTGATATAACAGCTGGTTTAGATGTTGTTTAAAAATGTATTCAATGAAATGGTTTTGACAGGGTGACAGCGGTGGACCTTTAGTAGCAGAGAATGTGGAACACGCATATGAACTAATAGGTAAGAAATATAATTATTAAATATTTTACGTATTTACTCATTTCCAGAAAGATTTATTTACGTACATAAGAGTCATAAACAAATAGTCAACCAAATGTGTGTCTCGTGCCCCTCTGGTTCTGGGTATCGAAATATCAATATTTATACAATATGAATATTAAGGTTTTCGACCCTTATATAAAAAAAAAACATCAAATACGGTAACCACACTTTCCAAACATGTTGCTAAGACTTTATGCTTAATTTGATGACTTGATGAAAGAATTTTGAGTTTCTCTGTAAACTTACGTTCCATTTTTTTGTACGAAAGGCAATACCTTCCACCGACTAAAACCCCATGGTGTTCCACCTTCACCGCGCCCTCTCCAAGTTATTCCATAACAGGCTTCAGTGAAAAGTGGGTTGGGAAGGCTAAATTTTATTAGTTAGTAAGTGGTAGTACTTATGTATAAGTACTTAAGAAATAACAGAATTCTTCTTTACACATGTAATGTTATTGTGTCAATCTCTCGAACCTTTACATATTAAATTGTTTTATTTTCAGGAATAGTATCATGGGGTTATGGGTGTGCAAGAAAAGGCTTCCCGGGAGTGTACACAAGAGTTAATAAATATCTAGATTGGATTAGAGACAATACCGACGACGCATGCTATTGTGCATACTAAGATAACATAGCAATTATACTTGTAACACAAATACTTGATTAGACCTCGCTGAATGGGCTGTTACAACACAAATTAATTAAGTATTGTATCATAACTCATTTAAAATTAAAGTAAGATTTACATAGTGTGTTTTATTATTAAACCTTTTTTATCGTTTTTTAGTTTAGGGCTACAAAGACTTCTAAACTTTGGATTAATTAACTAAATACTTTAGTTTCGTATTTAAGTCTATCTTGGCCAGTCAGTTGGTGAGAGCTCTGCAAATTCTAATGGATTTTCCGCCACCGTTTGGTTACCAGTATTGTTAGTAAGATAGCAGGATGATGATTAATTTTAATTGAATTTGAATTATAATAAGATAAGTTTGAATTAGCATTTACGCATTAAGCAGATTTCGATTAAATGAGATAGATATACAATATACCGTTATTGCAACAAAATTTATACAGAAATAAAATGTTAAGCAGCCAGCAAAGTGACTTGATAGACTAGTACCGGTAAACATAAATGCCTACAACGTTGTAAAGGCCTAGAGCAGCGGGTGCATCGTCCTCATTCCCGATCGCAGCTTCCCGTTGAGGTGCACATCAGAATCGCGTTTTAGAATACTATAGCTTGCTGTAAGCTTTGTATAAAATTTGAGTAAATAATATAAACTAATATTTAGAATGTGGAACTTCACAAGTGTGATAATTCTAATTGTCTTTTTACACAACTCGGTAAGTTTCCTAGTTCTCGTAAAATGTAAAACTGGCTGTCTTTAAGAATCATAATAATTTGACATACCATTGCAATTCTTTTATTATTTATTATCACGAAAACCAGATATTTAGAGATACAATTTAATGATTGCAAGAGTGATAAAACAAACGTAGGTGTTGGTCCAATAAAATGAATACAATAAGAATGAGAAATTTAGGTTTAAATTATTGAGCGCCTAAGGTCAGGTATATCACGGACTGGTTTTGAAAACAAGGTGTTTTATAAAGGTAAAAGCAGAGGACCTTGCAAGGGCAACCGAAGACGACCGATACCAGGAGATATATGGATGCAATTGCCGTAAGTAAATGTTATAATTAAAGACAAATTTCTAGTAGTATATACTGTTGGTTTTTTAGTAGTATATACTTAGAAAACGTATAAATATAAATGTTTCAATAGAAATTTACGTTTTTATGACTTTCATTCCGGACGTTAAAATATTTTTTTTTGTTTAATACTAAATACTATAACTAGTAGTAATATTATTTTACTACAGTAATTATAAATACTTATAAGCAACAATAACGTAATAAAAGTAAAAAAAAAAACATCAAATACGGTAACCACACTTTCCAAACATGTTGCTAAGACTTTATGCTTAATTTGATGACTTGATGAAAGAAGTTTGAGTTTCTCTGTAAACTTACGTTCCATTTTTTTGTACGAAAGGCAATACCTTCCACCGACTAAAACCCCATGGTGTTCCACCTTCACCGCGCCCTCTCCAAGTTATTCCATAACAGGCTTCAGTGAAAAGTGGGTTGGGAAGGCTAAATTTTATTAGTTAGTAAGTGGTAGTACTTATGTATAAGTACTTAAGAAATAACAGAATTCTTCTTTACACATGTAATGTTATTGTGTCAATCTCTCGAACCTTTACATATTAAATTGTTTTATTTTCAGGAATAGTATCATGGGGTTATGGGTGTGCAAGAAAAGGCTTCCCGGGAGTGTACACAAGAGTTAATAAATATCTAGATTGGATTAGAGACAATACCGACGACGCATGCTATTGTGCATACTAAGATAACATAGCAATTATACTTGTAACACAAATACTTGATTAGACCTCGCTGAATGGGCTGTTACAACACAAATTAATTAAGTATTGTATCATAACTCATTTAAAATTAAAGTAAGATTTACATAGTGTGTTTTATTATTAAACCTTTTTTATCGTTTTTTAGTTTAGGGCTACAAAGACTTCTAAACTTTGGATTAATTAACTAAATACTTTAGTTTCGTATTTAAGTCTATCTTGGCCAGTCAGTTGGTGAGAGCTCTGCAAATTCTAATGGATTTTCCGCCACCGTTTGGTTACCAGTATTGTTAGTAAGATAGCAGGATGATGATTAATTTTAATTGAATTTGAATTATAATAAGATAAGTTTGAATTAGCATTTACGCATTAAGCAGATTTCGATTAAATGAGATAGATATACAATATACCGTTATTGCAACAAAATTTATACAGAAATAAAATGTTAAGCAGCCAGCAAAGTGACTTGATAGACTAGTACCGGTAAACATAAATGCCTACAACGTTGTAAAGGCCTAGAGCAGCGGGTGCATCGTCCTCATTCCCGATCGCAGCTTCCCGTTGAGGTGCACATCAGAATCGCGTTTTAGAATACTATAGCTTGCTGTAAGCTTTGTATAAAATTTGAGTAAATAATATAAACTAATATTTAGAATGTGGAACTTCACAAGTGTGATAATTCTAATTGTCTTTTTACACAACTCGGTAAGTTTCCTAGTTCTCGTAAAATGTAAAACTGGCTGTCTTTAAGAATCATAATAATTTGACATACCATTGCAATTCTTTTATTATTTATTATCACGAAAACCAGATATTTAGAGATACAATTTAATGATTGCAAGAGTGATAAAACAAACGTAGGTGTTGGTCCAATAAAATGAATACAATAAGAATGAGAAATTTAGGTTTAAATTATTGAGCGCCTAAGGTCAGGTATATCACGGACTGGTTTTGAAAACAAGGTGTTTTATAAAGGTAAAAGCAGAGGACCTTGCAAGGGCAACCGAAGACGACCGATACCAGGAGATATATGGATGCAATTGCCGTAAGTAAATGTTATAATTAAAGACAAATTTCTAGTAGTATATACTGTTGGTTTTTTAGTAGTATGTACTTAGAAAACGTATAAATATAAATGTTTCAATAGAAATTTACGTTTTTATGACTTTCATTCCGGACGTTAAAATATTTTTTTTTGTTTAATACTAAATACTATAACTAGTAGTAATATTATTTTACTACAGTAATTATAAATACTTATAAGCAACAATAACGTAATAAAAGTAAAAAAAAAAACAAGTGATAAATAACTAAAACTTTCGCGACTGTGAGCGCGTATTCTATAGCCGGCCTTGGCAAGCTGCACTTTGGAGAACTTCCTATGTTCCGCTGTACTGTTTAAACTGAATGATCATGATAGGTATTGTCTGTACGTCGAAGTTATAAAAATTCTAGATAAATTCTTGTTTTGAAAGATGGTGTTTATTTTGAATCCCTACATTTGCAAAGGTTGTGGAGAGCGTAATGAAGCATCAAGAATCGTTGGAGGCGAGGAGACGAATGTTAATGAATTTCCGTGGGTAGCTCGCCTCACTTATTTCAACAAGTTCTACTGCGGTGGAATGATGATCAATGATCGATACGTCATCACTGCTGCGCACTGTGTGAAAGGGTATGTCTATCGTCCATCTATTGATTTCTACTTATTTTTATGTATAATAAAGTTAAAACATTGTTTAGTCAAAAAAATCCCATTTACTCTTTCTTAAAATTCAAAACATGCCTCTATGCATATGTATCTCTTGTCCGTAATACACCTCGTCGGACAAGAATGCCGGTACTGTTAACTAGTAATAAGACTTATTACTAATAGACTGATACACTTTTGATAAAAATTTTACATAGTATCAAAATTCTGCACAATATCTACATATTTTAAGCATCTATGACTATATATCTACTATCTTCTAGACCATTTACGACGCACATGATTCGATAGTCGTAATTATGAACTTCTGACCACCACTTTTCGAACAATATACAACAGTGTCTGTTGATTAGCGTAGAAAAATTTGTGTTAATTTAAAGTGAATTAAAGCTTAAAATAACTAAATATAACTTATTGCAAATGAAGAAAAATATCTTTTAGCTTCTACGGTATATTCTCAGCTTAATATTATCAATAATTTCTTACAGTTTGATGTGGTTTATGATCAAAGTGACATTAGGGGAGCACAACCGTTGCAACGAGACTCATCGGCCTGAGACCCGATTCGTAGTAGAGGTTATCACCCACAACTTTACTTATGTCACATTCAGGGATGACATCGCACTTTTACGGCTATCCGATCGAGTTACTATCACGGACGCAATCAAACCAGTCTGTTTGCCACATAATGATGGTAAGTTAAATTTGTTCTAGAAATTAAGTTGTTTAGTTATCTTAATTAGTGAATATTTTATTTATCCGGCACATAAATAAATTTAGAGAAGGTGAATGTACTAAGAATGTTCAAGTAAAATTATACGCTGGTGTATTATTTCAAAGTCCATTTTTATTATGTTTAAATAGTTTATATCAATTTCTTAACTAAGTGTTGAATGCAATTTTTTTTTTAATTTTATGCGTCGTGACATCAGCAAACGACACGAACTATGACCAATCCTTACTAAGCATAGCGGCTAAAATATTTTCTTTTGTATTCTTTTGATTTTCACACGTCGAGCGTGTGAAGACACGCCGAGAGGAGGAGACCTTTAGATGTTATAAAAAGACTTCCCGACTCCAAAACCCTTTCAAGAAATGAAAGTTAACCTGTTGGCCGTTAAAAGGCTACCGTACCTTTATTATAGCAACTGCATAATGTGCTTTATAGCGATTTACTTTAAGTCTAAATAAATTCTAAAAACTATACTCGTACATTTCAGAAAACACGTATGAAGGGGTGAAGGCAATAGCTGTTGGCTGGGGGTCTATAGGTGAACAGAAAAACCATTCCTGTTACCTACTAGATGTTGAACTTCCCATACTTAGTAATGAGGAGTGCAGAAACACGAAGTACGAGACGACAATGATTGCTGACAGTATGCTTTGTGCTGGATATCCTGATCAAGGGCAAAGAGATACTTGTCAGGTAAGTTTCTTTTTCTATATACTTTACACTATTGTTGGTTATAAAGAATTTGAAAAGACAATCTGTAAATTTGGAAGAAATTTTATTTTAGCCAGGCGTTTATACTTAAGAGTGAAGTGATACCCAAACCTTATATGGTAATCCTTTATGACTTAGACATTATATATCAATTCTTCCACAGTTGCACTCACTCCGGACACAATTAATTGTACATTAAAATTTTATTAGACACCGCGTGGTGGTGTGGCAAGGAAATACCAGACACAGATAGATCATGAATACTGGGCGGCAGGACACTAGTATCCATGGCTACATAACCCTACAAAAGTCTAGCTTCTATTCGATTCTATGTTCCGAAATCCATTAAAATTTTATTAGACACCGCGTGGTGGTGTGGCAAGGAAATACCAGACACAGATAGATCATGAATACTGGGCGGCAGGACACTAGTATCCATGGCTACATAACCCTACAAAAGTCTAGCTTCTATTCGATTCTATGTTCCGAAATCCATTAAAATTTACGGCAAAGCAGTATCACTATTGCGAGGATACCAGCACTGCGCTCACCAACCCGCTTGCCCAGCATGGTGATCATGGGCAAACCTTTCAAGATGCATACTGGCTTTGGCTGATGCTTCCAAGAAAGAAAAAAAATCATCTATGGGTTAATTAATTATTGTATAAATGCGATCGTGATTGAGTTTACAATAATAATAATATTACAATACAATAACCATAAATAAAACCTAATTGATTATTTCTTACTTAGGGAGACAGCGGGGGACCTTTATCGGCTGAGAGGGGTGACAAGCGATACGAATTACTAGGTATGGATTAGTTTTAATTAATAAGTAATTTCTCAATTTCTGACAAATTGTTAGAAATAAGTTTTATTAACAGTTCACCTGATACTAAGTGGCTGCTGCAGCTCTAGAACCCAATCGTCCTTTTACCAATTGATGGAAACTGTGACCACTGGGTCATGAGTTGCTTTAAATAAGGACATGATCACCTAAGGCGCAGCAGAAGGCCAAAAAGCTTAGTGTCTGGTACATCGATTGGTAATTCACCTGCTAAGCACGGTGATTATAGAAAGGCACACTGATCATTGCTTTGTGATGGCAGCATTAGAAAACTTGCTATCACCTTTTGCGGCTTTTAGAAGAGTGAACTAAGGAAAAATCTAGAGAATCTCATTGTTGATTACGAATAATGTGATATTTCTCACCAGAGCTGCTGTGCGCTTGTTTGTCGCCCTTATTTATACAACTTTAAGTAAATTATTTAACCGTCCCTTTCGGAACACTGCCTATCCTGTTTTAATTTAATAAATTTATTGATTCACTTTTCAGGTGTGGTGTCATGGGGCATTGGCTGTGGGCGCGTAGGGTATCCTGGAGTATATACAAGAGTCACAAAATATTTATACTGGATCAAACACAACGCTCGTCATGGATGCTTTTGTGCTGATTGAGAACCACATTGCCTTTAATTAATTGATTGGAGAAATTTAGGGTCAAAAATTTAAGTAAAAGTTAAACGTATATAAATTCTATATTTTTTGAATAAAAAACAGTTTTGAATTTATTGCTGGTCATGCCTTTCCCAAAACTATTCCTAACCAAAACTAGCTTGCTAGGTGAGTTGGTGAGCGCAATGATGTTACTCGCTATCACAATAGTCTGTTGTATTTGGGTTCGGTATACCCGGGTGGGATTTCCGCCATCAGCCAGTCATTTGGGCCTCGCCTGTTACTCAATGGGGTGCACTGAGAGCAGATATTTTAATAATTTTCATATATCATTGGTGGTTTAAACTTTTATTTACATTACATATTTATTAGAATTGAGGTTATCGGAATATGCCCTTTAAAATCGTAGCAAACCAAAGTACAAAAAACACACTTTTTGAATAAATATTCAGACCCGGAATACAGTTTTTATGCAGTTGACAACACCCTCTCCGATTAGACAAATGAAAGAGATATATTTTTAGACTAGTATATAATACGGATATAGATAAAGCGTGCACTTTCTACACTAGTATTACAAAAAGAAAAAGTATGTGAGCTTATTTGTAGAAGGAAATTTTAGAAACCACTTAAGCTTATAAAAACATTAATATTGTATGGAATAAAACTAATCTATTCCATTATTATTAGATAACCAATATTCATTGATTATCTATCAAATACTGTGTTATAAGTGGTTTCGTAAATAACAGCTCCACCTACGTTGTAAAGAAAGGAAGCAACACAATTAAAGAGGCTCAGTCTAAATTACACGACAAGTAATATTAATTATTTATACCTTTATGTTTTGAATAATTGTAATTACTTATATACCAATCTTAACTCAAATTATTACTATCACTAATTTTGTACACAGTATGTATAATATAATAAATTTATAATTAGTTTGATAAATTGAAAAGTTTTCTAATGCAAATTGCGAAACGTAATAAGATTAAACAAAAAAATAATCTAATTTAATTTAACAGTTAAATACATTGAACCTTTGGGCCAGATCCCGGGCTATATCAGCAGGAAAATGCGAATGATTTTCGTGCACGCACTTTACTCGTGTTCACTGATAAATTTTTCAACGCGAACGGACAACCTTTTTGATATCGTGCGGTAGGCCGTACACAGACGAGTATATTTTTGGTCGACATCACCCTTCTATATCTTTTCGTGATAGCCGAAACAGAGAAGAAGACAAAATATCTGGAACTGGCTCACGAGGTGACCGACATATGGGGTGGTATGCCCACCCAAAACTTTTCCGATAGTCGTCCCTCACGGGACATCTGAGGTGGCTGGGACTTAGTGATGTACTGCTCTGAGCTCATATGCCGAATGTGCTCCTCGATACCGCTTTCATAATTCGTTGGTTTCTTTCCCTTTCCCCCTAATCCTCAGCCATCTGGTCTCCCATGCCGAGGGCTTCCGGTCTAATTAGCTATACTTAGTTGTTAAAATTTATATTTTGATACCTAACTTAATAGATTTACTAGGTACTAATTATATTATTAGGTACTAAGTTCCTGTAATGATACTAGTAAGTTTCAATAAATAAACTCTTCCTTCGATGTCTTCAATGATCATTGTCCAGGCAAACTTTTTAAGATGTACTTGATACATACTTTCAAACTAAGAAATATTACGAGCATATAGAGTAAAAGTTTGTGTTTCTTTGTTGCAGAAGTAAATTTTAGAAACAACTATATATTGTAATGGTAAACTATACCAGATGGACAAAAGTCTTGTTTTAAAGTTGTCACATAATGAAGAGTTTTACTTTCGTAATATATGACTAACGGCACACTGTCTAAATTACACAACACACTATATAACTTATTTATTGGTTTATTTTATAAATCAGTAGAATATCTTAGAACAAATGAATAACACTTTTACACGCTATATATAATATAATAAATTTATAATTAGTTTGATAAATTGAAAAGTTTTCTAATGCAAATTGCGAAACGTAATAAGATTAAACAAAAAAATAATCTAATTTAATTTAACAGTTAAATACATTGAACCTTTGGGCCAGATCCCGGGCTATATCAGCAGGAAAATGCGAATGATTTTCGTGCACGCACTTTACTCGTGTTCACTGATAAATTTTTCAACGCGAACGGACAACCTTTTTGATATCGTGCGGTAGGCCGTACACAGACGAGTATATTTTTGGTCGACATCACCCTTCTATATCTTTTCGTGATAGCCGAAACAGAGAAGAAGACAAAATATCTGGAACTGGCTCACGAGGTGACCGACATATGGGGTGGTATGCCCACCCAAAACTTTTCCGATAGTCGTCCCTCACGGGACATCTGAGGTGGCTGGGACTTAGTGATGTACTGCTCTGAGCTCATATGCCGAATGTGCTCCTCGATACCGCTTTCATAATTCGTTGGTTTCTTTCCCTTTCCCCCTAATCCTCAGCCATCTGGTCTCCCATGCCGAGGGCTTCCGGTCTAATTAGCTATACTTAGTTGTTAAAATTTATATTTTGATACCTAACTTAATAGATTTACTAGGTACTAATTATATTATTAGGTACTAAGTTCCTGTAATGATACTAGTAAGTTTCAATAAATAAACTCTTCCTTCGATGTCTTCAATGATCATTGTCCAGGCAAACTTTTTAAGATGTACTTGATACATACTTTCAAACTAAGAAATATTACGAGCATATAGAGTAAAAGTTTGTGTTTCTTTGTTGCAGATATATTGTAATGGTAAACTATACCAGATGGACAAAAGTCTTGTTTTAAAGTTGTCACATAATGAAGAGTTTTACTTTCGTAATATATGACTAACGGCACACTGTCTAAATTACACAACACACTATATAACTTATTTATTGGTTTATTTTATAAATCAGTAGAATATCTTAGAACAAATGAATAACACTTTTTACACGCTATATATAATATAATAAAGTTTTATAATTAGTCTAACTTAAGTTATATAAATGTCAACATTAAATCAAGAATACAAAAAACGAACACATTTGCACCAACCATTGTGTGATTTCGGCTTCAGTTCATTCTATATAAGTGACTGAATATAAAACGCGTTCAGTAATGTATTGAGACCAATTATTGTACTGATCATGGATACAGTACTAAAAATTATAATTTAAGCTTTGCTTGAGTTTCGATTTGTAACTTGAGAATTAACATTTATTACATCCATTTCGTGAAATAGGGGTAAGCCTTGATCTCTTAGTGTGGCCTTTGGTGCTTCGGCCTTAGTGGTGTAAGTCGGGTTGAGGGGATGTAAAGGACCGATAGCCTTTACTGCTTCTCTTGCCTCATCATACCCAAGAGCATAATGGGTACCGTCGCCAGTTCGAATTATCCTTTTTGTAACCTAAAAATAGTGTAATTTTTGTATATTTATTTAATTTAAATAATTATATAATATAAATTTAAACACATAAAAGGACATATTAAAAACATGCAGATTCGGAACTACTATCTGTAGGCCATAGAAATGTTTGCTCCGTGCTGGAATCGAACTCCCGACGATGTTTAAACCACCCTGTTTAAACCACTCGCTATGAGACTACGCCAACTAAATTGACTATACATAATTCAATCGTTTGTATCAGCATTATTATGTAAATATCATTAATTATCGGCATTATGACTGCCAGTCTGCCTGTCAAGCAAGACCAATGGTTACAAACGGATGGCGGTAAAGTAGCAGCTTGTAAATCCCCACGGCTGGGCAAAGGTTCTTAAATATCTGAGTTTTTAAACCCGAGAAAGGTCCGCCACGCTGCTCCAGTGCATATATTATAACGTTAAAAACCTCCTGTACTTATAGTATAGTTTTTTAGGTAAGTATGATTTTTCTTTTACTTCTTTAGGCCTCGGTCTCTAAAGCCTCCACAGCTGAATAGGTCTCTTCTAAGAGGTTACCGATCGCGGTACCATGCTGCTGCCCCACACTGCTCTGGATAGTTTAGGTCTGCGATACGTAAGCTAATTACTGTGCCATCTATATTTTTGTCGTTTCACACACGATTATTTTTGTATTTCCCTATGTCGATTTACCATTCCCACGGTAATATATGAGGTGCCGGATTTATATACATCGCCATGGTGACGAGGTATAAAAATGAAAGTTATAAAATATACATCAAAATGAACATCACTCTTTTAAATTACGTTAAACTGATGTATTTTATCTATTTTCTATTAACTAATTTTTTTTAGCGTAAAGTAATTATAAAATTATTTTTACAGAACAGTGTCACAATTATAAAAAAAATTAACACCGAATTTCATAAATATTTCTTCTTCAAATGAGAGGATTTACCATAATCACAACGCTAGGCAATCGCAGTAACAAATGATTATATGTACTGCTGTCCTTTGTACGTTGGTTGTCTCTTACATTATACTACTACTCTTACTCTACTATTATAAGCGCGAAGAATGGAAGTGGCAATTTTTCTAATATAACAAATATTTGCATTGGTTGAATACAATCTTACCATTTCCGGCGAGGCAGTCTTCAAGTCATACGCTAGCCCTAGTTTTTCAAACATTCTTATGAACAATGCTGAGTTGTTGAAATGCATCGACAGTTCAGCCGCTTTGTAGTCCCAAGGGAATGTATGATGATAGTTGTGCCAGCCTTCCCCTAAACTTATTAGGGATACAAACCAAGACTCCACGGCTTGAATGTTACTATAAGAAAATAATTATATCGTAACTGCATCAATAACGACTGAAATATTTACTTTTTATAACGACATTGTGTTGTAAACAGTGTTAAGTATAAAGTAGTTTCGGGCTTTTTACGGTATATGAGGGAACTTTTTTTATGTAACATGCTCGGTCAGATACAATGAATGACTCGGCAAAGTCAAACCAAAACAATACCAAAAAACTTTATTCTTTTGTCAACTCTTAAATCTTGAATGATTCCGTTCACTATAGGTATTGACCACAGATTCACACCTATTTTGATGTCTTGTGCACATTTTAACTCAATGAATGTATTAAAAAAAATTCAAATTTCATTCCATAAGACGCATACAAATCGTCTGCAATGTAAAATTCAGGATCGATATCGACTTGTGAGTATGGCGTTTGGGTTCGAATGATGTAATGTAATGATGCTGATTGTCTTATTTACTTATTAGATTATTAATTTGGGAAAATTAAAATTAAATGTATTATGGAGACCGTAAATTTGTTTTTTGTAAAAAATTGGTATAATCACAAAACTACTGGAGCAATTACAAACAATATTTCACTTTTGTAATGATATTGTTTCTGCATATTTCTTAATCAGCCTGTATAAGTCCACTGCTTGACGGGTCTTTCAATGAACGCTGCATAGGCTGCTGTACCATACATGGAAGATTTTAATTCCAGATGGATAATGTTGATCTATTCAAATAAAATATGGTATCGTAAGCTATCTTGTAAAATATGGTATTTACTGGTGTGAATATGAAAGGAATTTCGCTAGTATTTTATAACGACATTGTGTTGTAAACAGTGTTAAGTATAAAGTAGTTTCGGGCTTTTTACGGTATATGAGGGAACTTTTTTTATGTAACATGCTCGGTCAGATACAATGAATGACTCGGCAAAGTCAAACCAAAACAATACCAAAAAACTTTATTCTTTTGTCAACTCTTAAATCTTGAATGATTCCGTTCACTATAGGTATTGACCACAGATTCACACCTATTTTGATGTCTTGTGCACATTTTAACTCAATGAATGTATTAAAAAAAATTCAAATTTCATTCCATAAGACGCATACAAATCGTCTGCAATGTAAAATTCAGGATCGATATCGACTTGTGAGTATGGCGTTTGGGTTCGAATGATGTAATGTAATGATGCTGATTGTCTTATTTACTTATTAGATTATTAATTTGGGAAAATTAAAATTAAATGTATTATGGAGACCGTAAATTTGTTTTTTGTAAAAAATTGGTATAATCACAAAACTACTGGAGCAATTACAAACAATATTTCACTTTTGTAATGATATTGTTTCTGCATATTTCTTAATCAGCCTGTATAAGTCCACTGCTTGACGGGTCTTTCAATGAACGCTGCATAGGCTGCTGTACCATACATGGAAGATTTTAATTCCAGATGGATAATGTTGATCTATTCAAATAAAATATGGTATCGTAAGCTATCTTGTAAAATATGGTATTTACTGGTGTGAATATGAAAGGAATTTCGCTAGTATTTTATAAATAGATATTCATGAAATACTCACGTGTCATAAGGTCTCGTTCCATAAATATGAGCGGCGCTATTCACCAGCCAGGTACCATTTACTTGGGACAGGTATCGAAAGAAGTAACACACGAGAAGGGAATTTTTAAAAGATTCTCCAAAGTAATGTATCGGCACCCACACGGGGATGAACAGCGCTATTAATATGTAGAGCGAGTAGTAATACCTATAAAGAAATATAGATATCTTTTCAATCGCGCATACACGTAATAAGTTAAGTACCTATATACGCTCTCATGGACCACATACAACGCTGGTGGTTAGTAGTTCTAGACTTTTTTATTCGTTTCAACCCATTCTTCACCAGAGCAAAATCGAAGACATATACCCATAACCACGTCTTTCACGACCATTTCACTTGAAGTTGGACCACATACCATTAGGTGGACTGTTACCTTGATTAACTCCAATTCAATAAAAAACGTTATATAGTTACTTGCTATATGGTAGTAAATTAGCATGAATTCATAATCATCCTCTTTATGACCATAAATCACTATACGTATCTCCCTAGTTAGGAGTATTTGTGGTTATCGCTACGCTTGACGGGCATATTGGTAATCGACAAATTTGGTTCACTAACGGTATTATTGAGATTTCTTGGAATTATTCATCTTTGTGATTTTTTTTAGTCTTTCCTTAGTAGAATTTTATGCCCCCACATTATTTTCTGACGCCAAAGCTACACGACGCTTACATTCATTATCATGCTTCTTGTAAATAGCCTCTAAGCAGTCCACCACTGGCGTCTCATTGTGGTTATTTACCGCGATTGGACACCACGCTGCCACACGTGCCCGAGAATTCTTTTAACATTGACTAACAAAGAGATTGTTGCTTGCTTGTTACTGTATTTGAGTATCAGCCAAATATTTGTAGAAATTATTGATTTTGGGTGTTTTAGTTCTGGCTGTAGGGTGACTGTCCTGTATCTCTGACATTGCTAACAAAAATGCTAAAAAGTTGCTTTTAGCACAAATATTAGTAATCAATTGTACTTACTTCTTCTGAAACATAACCATCCAGTCAGCTTCTAGGTCACTTAAATCTATTCTTTTCCCCAGTTCGATCACGTACGGATGCTTTTTTGACATCAACCATCCAACGTGGCAGAAGAAAAAGCCTCGCTTGGAATTATGCGGGTCTGCGTCTGTGTCGGAGTATCGATGATGTAGGCGATGATCACGACACCAAATGTACAAGCAGTTCTGTTCCGAAAAATGCAACATAACACTATATATCCCTTAATTTTTCCATGATTGCCAGAGATAAGTATATAAGAAATATAATACTGCATGACTTTATAGACTGACCCTCTTACTTAACATAACGAGGTACCTTTTACCTAAGTTTTAATAACTTAGGAAAGTAGAAGAAGTGTATATGAATGTAGTTAGAAAAGTCTGACCAAGCAACGAAAGTCGATAGATTGATGGATTACGTTTAATATCATTAACTTACTACTACAATGTCTTATTTTTCTTTCACGAAGTAACGGGATTGTTTTCTTTTATTTTTATGAAAGTACACAGCAAAGACTAAGTTGTTACTAAGTTCTTAATTATTAAATTTCAAATTTGTGTGTATTAACAATATTTGTTGAGAAATTTTCCGCGCACAACAAACACAACAGCGCGCGTTTTGTCAGGAGCTGATTAGCTGCTACCCTTTCGTCTTTATCATCAATCATGCAATCGTCAAACGCTGTCGATTAAACGATATGGCCAGTACGTGTTGTTACTTGTTCCCAAGGGAAATGTTTAAGAAATGGAAATTTTTACCTGTCCGGCTAATGTTTGAAACATAATGAGAACCGCTCTGAGTAACGGAGTCGCTGAAAACGATTTGTGCGCATAGAGTCTATGCGCTCCAATTGTGACCCCTTCTGTACTTATGAAAAGAAGAAAAAAGGCTGTAACAAGAAAATTCAAAAATAATATTATAACAATATTATTTGTTAATTATTACAAACTTAACGCAAAATAATAAAGTCGTGCTTACCCCATAACGCTGTTTTAAGATATACACCGCCTGTGATAAATATAAAACAACCCCATATTGCAAATAGATGTAAAATTATAAATCCTATGACGTTTTTCCACACTATTTTATGCTTGTATGTGTAATCAGTTCCTATGACTCTGGCGGATACATAAGATTCTTTAATATCAGGGGAATTAAGTCCATTTTCCGCTTTATACTTTTCATTAATTTCATCGCTTTTAACCGATGTAAAGTTCTTAGTGAACATCCTCTCGTTTCAAAAATGTTTCAATTACTGTTTGCAATGAAGATACTATTGCTACTGACACATTTGAATCTGATATTGAGATACTTATAAATCTGTTTGTATCTATTGTCTATGAGATTTTTTCATTGTATTCGATTGCGTGTAGCGCCACGGAGACTTTGAACTACGGGTTGTATATAATGATCAAATTAAAGATGCGCATAATATTGTAACGAATGCCCAATAACGTCATGACAATGTTAACGAAACTCTTTGGTAGGTCAATACGGATGGCTGTACACTGTTTGAAAAATAATCCCTTTTCTTTAATAAAATTAAATATATCGTTTGGAATTATGCGGGTCTGCGTCAGTGTCGGAGTATCGATGATGTAGGCGATGATCACGACACCAAATGTACAAGCAGTTCTGTTCCGAAAATGCAACAACACTATATATCCCTTAATTTTTCCATATTTGCCAGAGATAAGTATAGAAGAGATATAATACTGCATGACTTTATAGACTGACCCTCTTACTTAATATAACGAGGTACCTTTTACCTAAGTTTTAATAACTTAGGAAAGTAGAAGAAGTGTATATGAATGTAGTTAGAAAAGTCTGACCAAGCAACGAAAGTCGATAGATTGATGGATTACGTTTAATATCATTAACTTACTACTACAATGTCTTATTTTTCTTTCACGAAGTAACGGGATTGTTTTCTTTTATTTTTATGAAAGTACACAGCAAAGACTAAGTTGTTACTAAGTTCTTAATTATTAAATTTCAAATTTGTGTGTATTAACAATATTTGTTGAGAAATTTTCCGCGCACAACAAACACAACAGCGCGCGTTTTGTCAGGAGCTGATTAGCTGCTACCCTTTCGTCTTAATCATCAATCATGCAATCGTCAAACGCTGTCGATTAAACGATATGGCCAGTACGTGTTGTTACTTGTTCCCAACGGAAATGTTTAAGAAATGGAAATTTTTACCTGTCCGGCTAATGTTTGAAACATAATGAGAACCGCTCTGAGTAACGGAGTCGCTGAAAACGATTTGTGCGCATAGAGTCTATGCGCTCCAATTGTGACCCCTTCTGTACTTATGAAAAGAAGAAAAAAGGCTGTAACAAGAAAATTCAAAAAAATTATTATAACAATATTATTTGTTAATTATTACAAACTTAACGCAAAATAATAAAGTCGTGCTTACCCCATAACGCTGTTTTAAGATATACACCGCCTGTGATAAATATAAAACAACCCCATATTGCAAATAGATGTAAAATTATAAATCCTATGACGTTTTTCCACACTATTTTATGCTTGTATGTGTAATCAGTTCCTATGACTCTGGCGGATACATAAGATTCTTTAATATCAGGGGAATTAAGTCCATTTTCCGCTTTATACTTTTCATTAATTTCATCGCTTTTAACCGATGTAAAGTTCTTAGTGAACATCCTCTCGTTTCAAAAATGTTTCAATTACTGTTTGCAATGAAGATACTATTGCTACTGACACATTTGAATCTGATATTGAGATACTTATAAATCTGTTTGTATCTATTGTCTATGAGATTTTTTCATTGTATTCGATTGCGTGTAGCGCCACGGAGACTTTGAACTACGGGTTGTATATAATGATCAAATTAAAGATGCGCATAATATTGTAACGAATGCCCAATAACGTCATGACAATGTTAACGAAACTCTTTGGTAGGTCAATACGGATGGCTGTACACTGTTTGAAAAATAATCCCTTTTTCTTTAATAAAAATTAAATATCGTTTTGGGATTATTCTGGAATAAACGAAAAAAAAAGACGATGGAAATTCGGGATTATATAACGAGCACTGGAGCGCGCTAAGGACCGTTCAGTGGTGATTTCTGAAGTTAGTAGAAAAGGTAGATCACGGAGAATAGGAAGAAAAGAGAGAAAGAGAGTGATTGATTACAGATAGGTTACAGCCAGGAAGACCCGAGAAGGCTCACGTGGAGAGATAGCGCATCAGGACAAAACTTGTAAGTGGTAAAATAAATAGTTTCTGTTACTTGCCTTTTACCTCAATCTCGCAACCCGTAGATCGTAACAATAGGTTTGCCTAGATTGAAAGTACAAAGGATTTTTTTTTCGGACATTTCGTAATCCGTGATTTAGTTAGTTTCAATTAGAGGAAGATTTACACAAGGTACAATGCAACGTACGTATCAAAGTACTTTGACCGATTCATCCTAGCTCGAAACCAAAAATGTTAACACAAATATCAATAAATACCAGTTTCAAAAACATGGGAAATAGCTTGACTGGTTTTATTACCAAAGGTGAAATGGTCAGGTGGTTTCCGTGTACCACGAATAAGTTCCCGCTTTGTCGTGGCGGGCAGGGGTTTAGGAGCCGGGGCTTGGTCATCCACGATGAACTAAGAGGAAACATTTTAAATGCGAGTTTGTGAACTGCGTTAGAGGAGGGTGCTGCGGTCGAAACGTGTTATTAGCCAAGCGATGAAGCCAGATCCGTTCTAGACGACCACACGGGTCAGAGCTTTCAAATGCAGAGTTGACTTCCTGTCTCCCATGGAGTCCGGGTAGGCGGACTAGGCTCCCCCCCGAATGGGTTCCCGACTTGTCGTGGCGGGGCTTAGTAACCGTGGCTTGGTCTCCCACGGTGAACCAAGAGGAACTTACATGGCTGGCCTGTCTTTGCGGGGATCGCCGGCCCGAGGAGGTCGCTCCGAGTGGGCTTGGTGAGCCCACTTTGGAAGCGTGTTGGTGGACTGTAGGGGGAGTTTTAGCTTAGAGCTTTCCTGGCTCCCCACAGCCGAGGTGGAGTCGCAGGGGATGTTGAGTTTTGGTATTGCGTTTCGCCATTCTCCCTATCTTCCGTGACTCTGGCGGGGGCCGTTAGATAACAGTACAGCCCGTGAGCACCCAGCCAGAGAAGGAGGTTACTGGAACCGGCGAAGTACTCTCGTCCATACCCGATTCGGTGGATGTCGACGAGGCCCGGGGACTACTGGCTGGGCTGAACATCGGAGAGGACGAGATGGGCGCTAGCGATGGCGTGCCCTTTGTCAAAAATTAAGATTTTACAGTGTAACCATAGTGAAACCGCAATAGCACAAATACGCAAATGTGTGGAGGTTCAATACTCGGCCATAGCCCTGATGCAAGGTCCGTGGATTAGGGCAGGCCAGATACGTGGCCTCAATAATTTGGGAGGGGTAAGTTGTACAACTTTAACGAACACGACTCCTCAAGAGCGTGTATCTTTACAACGAACAATATCTGTGCACATCGTTTAACAGATTTCTGTTCCAGAGACGTGTATGCTATAAATATGTCCTTAGTGATTGGTTGAAAACGCTTACATATGACTGCACTGAACATCTACTTCAATCTCTTATATGATCCTAAAAGGCAACACTCAAACATAAACAAAGTACTATTTATTTCATTATTTATTATATGTATAGTTTGATTTATTCTATCTGTTTTATGTATTGTACAGATTCCATAAATATATTTTTAATTTAAAGTTCCTTACTGCTATTGTGATTCCTCGAAATATCGTTTCAACCATGGCGAGGCTCTAAAACTTAACGTTAATCGCATAGGTACCCACGATACAGATTATTGTCTAGTGTGGGTATCATAGTAAACCAGATATGATTCCTACCACCAGCAAATCAATGTAATCGTGAATTTAAGGCCCTGAACACATACATCCCTTAGACATAAATATATTATTTATTTATTTATTACACGTTTATGTATTATGTACAACACATATGTATTATGTACAACACATATGTATTATTTTAATGTATTTTAAAATCATTTATTATATCACAGCTAAATTAGCCTAAACATGTTTTAATCTGTCTATACTTTATTGTCAGATATTGTTTTTGCTGCTGAAAAATATTTTTGTTTTTTCTTTTGAATTTTTGAATAAAGCTATACAATAAGCAGGACATGAGTGTGGTCGTCGCCTCGGTTTACATGCCAGAGGCGGAACGGCTACAAGCAACGACAGAGGTAAGACCTTAGTTGAATACTTATTTACTTCAAACCTGACCATTTCATACTTAGGTTCAGAACGAACATTCGTAAATAATTATTGACCTAACTCTCGCTACGGAAAAAGCACCAGATCACATTACGGGGTGGCATGTCTCCAATGAGGTATCTTGTTCAGACCACAGATGGATCTGCTTCGAGATGCAGGCCAATATCTCACAAACAGTTCCTATGCGTAACCCTAAGAAAACTGATAAAGCGTACCTGCACGTCTTGTATTCCAAAATCACTAGCTTGAGATCGCCAAGTGTACTGGAGGATACAAGGGGTATTGAAGAACTGGTGGTTGCCCAGCATCTTGGAGCATGCCCATGACTACTCCTTCAACTAAGCCTGGTAAGCAACCCTGGGGGGGTTGGGAACTAGAGCGCTAGCGAAGGAAAGGTGATCTACTCAAGAAGACTGGGACCTATACAAAATGTTCGACATTTCTCTGAGTCTGAGTATAAAGAATGCATTAGGTATCGGAGAACCACAGTGTGGCGCAAATTCTATGGCAGCATAGAAACCAGTGAAAAAGAAAACCGGATATGGAGAGTGTTAGCTCAGCAACATTCAGTTTTTCCAGTATTGATACTCCCCTCGCCAGACAAGGCGCAGAACCGGCCTTGTCAGGCTGGATTAACAACATGTTCCGCACAAAAATAGCAAGGATTAAAGGTGAGTCACACGTTGCTATTCTATCCAAAAGTTGTCCACAGGGGGGTGTGTTATCACTGCTTCATGGAACATGGTCATAAATGGCCTCATTACGAAGCTAACCACTATATATATATTCTATAGGAAAGGTTATGTAGACGATTTAGCAATACTAATCACAAGTAAATCCGCTAGTATGCCAAGTGATCTTACTCAAGCAGCACTACACATTATAGAACGTTGTTGTAGAGAGTATGGACTATCAGCAAATCCAAGTAAAACAGAAATCGTGATGTTCACTCTCTAACTTGCGCTGGACAGACACCCAGCCTATCTGGCACTGACCTAAAGCTGTCACCACAGGTTAAATACCGTGGTATCATTTTGGACAGCAAACTGAACTGGAATAGCCACATAGATCACAAGATCAACAAGGCCAGCATTACGTTTTGCCAATGTAAAAGCATAATAAGCAAGCTCTGGGGCTTGTCACCTAAGATCATCCTGTAGCTGAATAAGATGATCATTCGTCCAATGATAACATACGACGCTTTAGTGTGGTGGACAAAAACCAAACGCACCACAACTACAAATAAGCTTCAGCGATGTCAGAGACTGGCCTGTATGGCAGCCACAGGCTGCATGAGAACCACCCCCACTGCAGCTCTGAAGGCCATGCTGGATCTGCCGCCCCTGTACCTACTGTTACAGCAGGAAGCGTCGTTGGCTGCCACCAGGCTGAACTGACTTTGAATCTCTGGAAAGATTGCAGGGTACCGCATAGGCCCATACTTGAATATCTGTTAGCAGAGTTGCCGATCTTTTATGCCACGTATGACCGGTTCCCGAAACAGTATTTTTTTTGACAAAAAGTATAATTCAACTTCACGAAAGCGGCCTAAACCCGCGGGAGCTCAGAATTTTTACTGATGGATCTAAAACGGATTTAGACATGAAAATACAAACACCGCAACGAGCGTATAACACCGTATGTCAAGCGGAATGCTTGGGCATTGTCCAGACGGATATTGCAATAGCCAGAAAGGAAGTAAAATATCACAGTATTATGATACTATCCGACAGCTTGGCGGTTATACAGACCCGCGACAGCAATGTCAAGACTTTAGAGCTCATGTGCGAATGCTTCCGTCACTCAAACGAGGTGTGACAGTTCAATAATATAATCCTACTACCAATATATAATGGATAAAATGTCATTTAGGTCTTACAGGCAGTCCTCTGTGCCGAGCGTGTATGGAGAGGGAAGAAACGGCGGCTCACATCCTGTTGCAGTGTCCAACGGTCGCGGAATATAGTGCTAAGCACCATGGCTCACCAAGGTCACCGATAACTTTAAGGGTTTACTGAGTTTCCTTGAGGAGTTCGGTTGGCTCGAATAGTTGATATTCCTGCCCACACGTAAAATACGCGCACAGTCGTGGAGTTGCGGATACCAGTCCATCATAACATAACATACGTAATGAGCGCCATGCCCGCCAGACAGATGTTATTGATCTGGACTTGGAGCTAATTAATCATCTACTTATCGGATGCTATAAAATTTTAAACCTTTACCAATACACGACTTTTACGACAACCATAAGAAGAACAGCGGTGACATTACACAGGGAGAGCGTGATGGTAGCGTTAACGATATAACGATGATGCTACACTGATATTTGAGAGAGCTGATAACTTCGTAATCAATTTTCAGCTTTAATGCAGACATTTAATCCATATAATATTAATCCAAAGAACAGGTTTCAAAGTTAAAAGCCAAGTAAAATTTGATCGTGACGCAGTTAAGTATTTCTTCTCATTTGCAAAGTAAGTTCATTCCAGGGGCCTTATTCGCGATGCTACAATAATTTTAGGATAAAGCTTCTGAAGATGTAGTCCGCATTTTTAATTGAAAAAGAGCTTGTTTATAAAAATATGAAGTCTTCAGTTATCATCATCATCATTTCGGCCTATCACAAATCCACTGCTGAACATAGGCCTTCCCCATAGATTGCCATAAAGGTAGCAACACTGTGCAAGGCGTCACGCCATCTTGAGAAGGGATGTCCTTCACAGTGTTTGCCTGTAAGAAGTTGCCGCACTCGAGAACCTTTCCCATATTGCTGACCCTTACGGCTATGTCGATTTTACTAGTTCTGCTACGAATATCGTCCTTGCAGCTTCGATAACACAGATAAACAGCGAGTACAGCCCTTTTCATAGCCCGCTGAGCAATTTTGAGCTAACCCATAGGGCCTGCTGTGAAAGACCACGTCTCGGTTCCGTATGTCATCACAGGCAACTTACAATTTTAAATTTTTTATAGGTATCAAAGAAAAGTAAAGGACTACGAAGGAGAAGGACTAGGAAATCTCATGGCTTCAGATAAAATATTAATCTTCTCGAAAATATAAAGACTCCTGACAGGCAGTAATATATTTTTGCAGACGATAATTATTTTTTCCTTAGTTTTATAAATTACTAATCATCATTTGACCCCTTCTCCTACCTAGAACCCATTCGCCATTTTAGCAATTGGTGGAAACGGTGCCCGCGGGGTCGTGAGTTGCTTTAAATAAGGACATGATCACCTAGGGCGCAGCAGAAAGTCGTAAGGCTTAGAGTCTGGTACATTATGATTATACTGATTGGTGATTATAGAAATTCTTCAAACTTGAGAGGTAACAATAGTTGGTGACATCGAAATTTAAGGCTTAGTGATGGCAGCGTTAGAAAACTTGCCATTACCTTTTGTGGCTTTCGGAAGAGTAAACTAAGGAAAAAAACCTTGAGAATCTCATTGTTGGTGATGTTGGATTATTTAACCGTCCCTTTCGGAACACTGCATGTCCTGTTTTAATATAACGTTAATTTCCTGTTTTAATTTATTAAATTTACTTGATTCACTTTTCAGGAGTGGTGTCATGGGGCATTGGCTGTGAACGCGTTGGTTATCCTGGTGTATAAACAAGAGTCACAAAGTAAATACTTAAATATACTGGAAACACAAAGCTCTTCATGGCTGCTTATGTCCTGATTGAGAACCACATTGCATTTAATAAATTCAGTCGAGAAATATATAGTCAAAAATGTATTATATCTTTTTAATTATTTTTTTTTAATTTATTGTTGCTAAGAGTATGTGTTTTTAAAGCCTTTTCCAAAGTCTTACTAAAGCTGGCTACCTTCCCATGTAATGGAGGATCTGCTTATACTTACGTGGAAGAGTCAAGCGGCGGCTTTTGCTGCTGTTCCAATGGGCCGGCTCGACCGGGTTGGTATCACACATAATACCAACGTAAAGTAGAGGCATCTTGTGCCTCTGCGTTTCGTTTGGTGAGTGAGGTAACCGGAGGCTCTAGTATGTGAGCTTATTTGTATGTAGAAGGAAATTTTAGAAACTACTAAAGTTTATAAAAATATGAAAATTGTCTAGAATAAAACTAATTTATTCTAGATGAAAAAGATTTAAGTGGTTTTTTGGTGGTGGTTTAGCGTATTATTTTTGAATAAAAGGAATTCCTTATATACTAATCTTAACGTAAATTATTACTATCACTAACTTTGTACACAGTATGTATAATATAATAAATTTATAATTAGTTTGATTAAATAAAAAAAATTATAATACAAATTGCTAAACGTAATAAGATTTATCAAAAAAATTATCTAATTTAATTTAACAGTTAAATACATTGGTCCTTTGAGCCGGATCCCCGTTGATATCAGCAGGAATATGCGACTAATTTACATGCACGCACATTACTTGTGTTCACTGATAAATTTTTTAAAAACGGACAACCTTTTTACCAATGCGCGCAGACGTTCGTTCAGTCTGTTGTCGTGCTGTTAGGCCTCGGACAAACGAGTATATTTTTAGTCGACATCACCATTCTATATCTTTTTGTGAAAGCCGAAACAGTGAAGAAGACAAAATATATGGACCTGGTTCACGAGGTGACCGACATGCAGGGTGGTATGCCGACCGAAACCATTCCGATGGTCGTCAGCGAGTGTAATCGCAGACTCACAGGACATCTGAGGTGGCTGGGACTGCTCCGAGCTCATATGCCGAACGTGCTCCTCGATATCGCTCTCGTCGTTCGCCGGTTGCTTTCTTTTTTCCCCTAATTCTCGGCCATCTGGTCTCCCATGCCGAGGGCTTCCGTTCTAATTAGCTATACTTAGTTATTAAAAATTATATTTTGTTACGTAATGTAATATAATTATATTAGTAAGTTTCAATAAATAAATAATCTCTTCCCTCGATATCTTCAATGATCATTGTCCAGGCAAACTTTCTAAGACGTACTTGATACATACTATCGAAGTAAGAATTATTACGAGCATATAGAGTAAAAGTTTGTGTTTCTTTGTTGCAGAAGTAAATTTTAGAAACAACTAAATATTGTAATGCTAAACTATTCCAGATGGACAAAGGCTATGTTTTAAAGTTGTCACATAATGACGAGTTTTACTTTCGTAATATATATATACAAGCTACTAAAATAGAGGCACACAGTCTAAATTACACAACACACTATATTACTTATTTATTCAAATTAAACAAATGAATAACACTTTGTACTCGCTATATATAATATAATAAAGTTACATAATTGTCAACATTAAATCAAGAGCGCAAGAAACGAACACATTTGCACAATGTATTGTGTGTTTTCGGTTTCAGTTCATTCTATATAAGTGACTGAATATAAAACGCGTTCAGTAATGTATTGTACTGATCATAAAAACAGTACTAAAAATGATAATTTAAGCTTTGTTTGAGTTTCGATTTGTAACTTGAGAATTAACATTTATTACATCCATTTCGTGAAATAGGGGTAAACCTTGATCTCTAAGTGTGGCCTTTGGTGCTTCGGCCTTAGTGGTGTAAGTCGGGTTGAGGGGATGTAAAGGACCGATAGCCTTTACTGCTTCTCTTGCCTCGTCATACCCAAGAGCATAATGGGTACCGTCGCCAGTTCGAATTATCCTTTTTGCAACCTAAAAATAGTGTAATTTTCCTATATTTATATAATTTAAATATTTTTTTTTACTTCATAAACCAGTCGCTATGAGACTACGCCAACCAAATTGACTATACATAAATCAATACTATGTATCTGGATTATTGCGTAACTATCATTAATTATCGCCATTATGACTGCCAGTCTGCCTGTCAAGCGAGACCAATGGTTACAGACGGATGACGATAAAGTAGCAGGCCAAAAGGAGACCTTTAGTCTCCATCTCAAATATCTAAAAGGGTAGAGAGGAGCTGAGAAGGGTCCGTCACGCTGCTACAGTGCGTATATTATAATGTCAAAATCCTCTTGTGTTTATAGTATAGTATTTTAGGTAAGTATAACATATCTTTTACTTCTTTAGGCCTAGGTCTTTAAAGAGGTTACCGATCGCGGTACCATGTTGCTGCCCCATACTGGTCTGGATAGTTCTGGTCTGGGATACGTCCCCCCCGAATGGGATGCCGACTTGTCGTAGCGGGGGGGCTTAGTAACCGTGGCTTGGTCTCCCACGGTGAATCAAGAGGAACCTAGGTGGCCGGCCTGTCTTTGCGGGGATTGCCGGTCCGAGGTGGCCGCTGCGAGTGGGGTTGGTAAGCCTACTTCGGATGCGTGTTGGCGGACTGTGGGGTATCCCACATGCATCTTAGTAGTTATATATTATAGTTAGCTTAGCAACCTCCACAGCCGAGGTGGAGTCGCGGGGGAAGAGGTGTTTTGGTATTACGTTTCGCCATTCTCCCTATCCTTTATAACTCTGGCGGGGGCCGCACCGCTGATGTGGCCATGCTGGGGCCACGGGGGGAGAGGCGTGTCGGTATTACGTTGAGCCGTCCTCCCTAAACTCTGAGTCCGAAACGTGGTCGTAGATGCTGGGCTGGTGCTTAAGAGCGCCTGATCCCATGGCCTCCAGCTAGCGGATTTGGGGGGTCCGTTGCCCTCATAGGTTTGTGAGGCCGAGTAGGTAGGCGCGTCTGTGTTCCGGCGCGTCTAGCCAGGACGGTGTGGGAGAGAACACGTTCTACCTCGAGAAGGGACCGCCGAGATCTGCCGGCGCTGGTGGGGTCGTTGATGTTCGCGAAAGCGTTCCCGTGACCCTGCCGACATGCGGCGAAGGTGGAATACCATGGGGGTTTAGACATAACCAGTCCTTGCCCCCGAGAGGGCGGGAATGCGTTAGGCATTTCCCCATGTAATTGAAAAAAAGGTCTGGGATACGTAAGGTAATTACTGTGCCACCTATTTTTTTGGCGTTTCAGACACGATTATTTTTGTATTTCCCTATGTCGATTTACGATTCCCACGGTAAGATATGAGGTGGCGGATTTTTAAACATCGCCATGGTGGCGAGGTATAAAAATTAAAGCATCACTCTTTTAAATTACGTTAAACTGATGTATTTTATCTATTTTCTATTAACTAAATTTTTTTAGCGTAAAGTAATTATAAAATGTTTTGGTACAGAACAGTGGACAATTAATAAAAAAAATTAGCTCTGAATTTCCTAAATATTTCTTCTTCAATGGGAGGATTTACCATAATCACAACGCTAGGCAATCGCAGACGATTACATGTACTGCTGTCCTTTGTACGTTGGTTGTCTCTTACATTATACTAGTACTCTTAATCTACTCTTACAAGCGCGAAGAATGGAAGTGGCAATTTTTCTAATATAACAAATATTTGCAATGGTTGAATACAATCTTACCATTTCCGGCGAGGCAGTCTTCAAGTCATACGCTAGCCCAAGTTTTTCAAACATTCTTATGAATAATGCTGAGTTGTTGAAATGCATCGACAGTTCGGCCGCTTTGTAGTCCCAAGGGAATGTATGATGATAGTTGTGCCAGCCTTCCCCTAAACTTATTAGGGATACAAACCAAGACTCCACGGCTTGAATGTTACTATAAGAAAATAATTATATCGTAACTGCATCAATAATATCGTGTAACGACTGAAATACTTACTTTTTATAACGACATTGTGTTGTAAACAGTCACTATAGGTATATTGACCACTGATTCACACTTATTTTGATGTCTTTTTAAAATATTCTTATCTAGAATTGAATATGTCTGATACAGCTTTACAAAAGTAAATAGTTTAGATTCGATCGATTGAAATTGTTTAATTTTTTAAGTTTTGTGCAAATTTTAACTAAATTAATATATTTTAAAAATATAATATTTCATTCCATAAGACTCCTACAAATCATCTGCAATGTAAAATTGACTCAATATAGACTTGTGACTGTGACGTTTGGATTCAAAATTAATTTCCACTTCTCGGAAGACGCATAATTATCATAGTATGATGAAATACTCACGTGTCATAAGGTCTCGTTCCACAAATATGAGCGGCGCTATTCACCAGCCAGGTACCATTTACTTGGAACACGTATCGAAAGAAGTAACACACGAGAAAGGAATTTTTAAAAGATTCTCCAAAGTAATGTATCGGCACCCACACGGGGATGAACACCCCTATTAATATGTAGAGCGGGTAGTAACACCTGTAAAGAAATGTTGATATCTTTTCAATCGCGCATACACGTAATAAGTTAAGTACCTATATAAGCTCTCACGGAAGTATACCCAATGCTGGTGGTTAGAAATCAGAGCTGATTCGAAGACATATCCCCCTAACCACGTCTTTTACTACATATTGGGTACATACGAGTTTTAGAAATTTTTAGTCCTTTCAACCCACATTTCATCAGAGCTTTTCACATTTCCCTTCGAATCTGAGGCAATTTTTGTGCAAAAACTTATTATTGGGTTTTACGTCGGGTTGTTGTTTATAGTTGTTGTGTTGTGGTTTTTTTAGCCTTTCCTTAGTCGAATTTTATGCCACCCACGTTATTTTCTGACGCCGAAGCCACTCGATGCTTATATTCATTGTAATGCTTCTTCTTAATAGCCTCTAAGCAGTTCACCTTCGGGGTCTCATTGTGGTTAGTTACCGTGATCGGTTACCACGCTAACCGTGCTTGGGAATTCTTTTAAGTTGTCACGATATGGTCTTAATAACATTGACATAATATATTTTCCTTTCCTACTTATGTCTGTAACGTTTAGTTAATTTATGAAAATTCTATTAAGCAACTTAGGGATCGTTGCTTGCTTGTTACTGAATTTGTACTCAACGGCCAAGTGAAATATTTGTACAAACATATGAAGATTATTGATTTGGGTTGTTTAGTTTTGGCTGTACGGTGACTGTCCGGTATCTCTGACACTGCTAACAAAAATGCTAAAAGACTTTTAATACAATTATTAGTAATCAATTGTACTTACTTCTTCTGAAACATAACTATCCAGTCAGCTTCTAGGTCACTTAAATCTATTCTTTTCCCCAGTTCGATCACGTACGGATGCTTTTTTGACATCAACCATCCAACGTGGCAGAAGAAAAAGCCTCGCTTGGAATTATGCGGGTCTGCGTCAGTGTCGGAGTATCGATGATGTAGGCGATGATCACGACACCAAATGTACAAGCAGTTCTGTTCCGAAAATGCAACAACACTATATATCCCTTAATTTTTCCATATTTGCCAGAGATAAGTATAGAAGTGATATAATACTGCATGACTTTATAGACTGACCCTCTTACTTAATATAACGAGGTACCTTTTACCTAAGTTTTAATAACTTAGGAAGGTAGAAGAAGTGTATATGAATGTAGTTAGAAAAGTCTGACCAAGCAACGAAAGTCAATAGATTGATGGATTACGTTTAATATCATTAACTTACTACTATAATGTCTTATTTTTCTTTCACGAAGTAACGGGATTGTGTTCTTTTTTTTTTATGAAAGTACACAGCAAAGACTAAGTTGTTACTAAGTTCTTAATTATTAAATTTCAAATTTGTGTGTATTAACAACATTTGTTGAGAAATTTTCCGCGCACAACAAACACAACAGCGCGCGTTTTGTCAGGAGCTGATTAGCTGCTACCCTTTCGTCTTTATCATCAATCATGCAATCGTCAAACGCTGTCGATTGAACGATATGGCCAGTACGTGTTGTTACTTGTTCCCAAGGGAAATGTTTAAGAAATGGAAATTTTTACCTGTCCGGCTAATGTTTGAAACATAATGAGAACCGCTCTGAGTAACGGAGTCGCTGAAAACGATTTGTGCGCATAGAGTCTATGCGCTCCAATTGTGACCCCTTCTGTACTTATGAAAAGAAGAAAAAAGGCTGTAACAAGAAAATTTAAAAAAATTATTATAATATTATTATTATTGTTAATTATTAGAAACTTAACGCAAAATAATAAAGTCGTGCTTACTCCATAACGCTGTTTTAAGATATACACCGCCTGTGATAAATATAAAACAACCCCATATTGCAAATAGATGTATAATTATAAGTCCTATGGCGTTTTTCCACACTATTTTATGCTTGTATGTGTAATCAGTTCCTATGACTCTGGCGGATACATAAGATTCTTTAATATCAGGGGAATTAAGTCCATTTTCCGCTTTATACTTTTCATTAATTTCATCGCTTTTCACCGATGTAAAGTTCTTAGTGAACATCCTCTCGTTTCAAAAATGTTTCAATTACTTTTTTCAATGAAGATACTATTGCTACTGACACATTTGAAACTAATATTGAAATACTTATAAATCTATTGACATTTTTTCATTGTATTCGATTGCTTTGCGCAACACGGAGGCCTTGACCTTGGTTCTAAATAATGACCAAATTAGAGATGCGCATAATAAAGCAAAGAATGCCCAATAACGTCATGTCAGCTCTTATGTTTTCGAATGACAAGTCAAAAGAAATAATGTTTTATAAATTACTAGACAATGTTAACGAAACTCTTTGGAAGGTAAATAGGGGTGGAAAACACTATTTAAAAAATAATCAGTTTTAAAAAATAATAATGTTTCGGGATTATTCTGGAATATACGACAAAAAAGATCGAAATTCTGGATTATATAAGGAGCACTGGAGCGCGCTAAGGACAGTTCAGTGGTGATTTCTGATGTAAGTGGAAATGGAAGAAAAGAGGAAAAGAAAGAGGATTCGTTACAGACAGGAATATCCGTGGAAGATTACGTGCGAGAAATCGGTATCGCGCATCAGGAAAAAACTCATCAATCTTTGTAAATGGTAAAATAAATAGAAGTTTATGTTACTGGCCTTTTACTCCACTCTTAACAATAGGTTTGCCTAGATTGAAAGTAGAAAGAAATTTATATCGGACATTTCATTATCCGTGATTTCGTTTTTTTCAATTAGAGGATGACTTATACAAGATGGTAATAAATGATACAATGCAATGTACGTATCAAAGTACATTGATCAATTCATCCTGGCTCAAAATTCAAAAATGTTAGAATAAATATCAATAAATATTAGTTTCAAGAACATGGGAAATAACTTGACTGGTTAATTACCAAATGTCAAATGGTCAAGTGGCCTCCGTGTTCCCCGAACAAGTTCCCAGTCGTGGCGGGCAGAGGTTTAGGAGACGGGGCTGGGTCATCCACGATGAACTTGATGAGCCATTTCGAATGCGGGTTTGTGAATTGCGTTAGAGGAAGGTGCTGTGGTCGAAACGTGTTATCAGCGAAGCGATGAACCAGATCCGTCCTAGAAGACCAGGAGGGTTGGTGCTTTCGAATGCAGAGTTGACTTCCTGTCTCCCATGGAGTCCGGGTAAGCCGTATAGAAAGTTTCGCGTCCGTATTCCGGTGCAGCCTTACGTGCCTCAGCGAGTGTCTGTATGCGGAGGACAAATATTTTTACTTACATAATAAATTTTATTTACGATAACACTCTGTTTAAATTGTAATTTCTAAGTATGGTTTATAATGGACGTGGGTTTGTTGCGTTCCCTGTCAGCCAAACTACGGAAGATGAAGAACAATTGTTGATTGAGTTAGGCCTCTGCATAATAAATTTATATAGGGTATAATGAAAAATATGTACGTAATCACCACCATGCCTGCCAGACAGATGTTATCGGTCTTAATCAACTTTAATCAACTACTTATCGGACGCTATAAAATTTTAAAGATTTACCATCACTCGACTTTTACGACAACCATAAGAAGAAAAGGGAAGACATTAGGCAGGGAGTGTGTGATGGCAGCGTAAGATAAGATGATGATGATATTTGAGAGAGGTCAGAATTAAGCTAAGGTATACTATACTACTATCATATTTCAGTCCACTGCTGCCGCCATTCAATTTGTGGGCGGTTTGCCAATACTCACCACGACAGGTTAGGATTGGTCAGCGCAGTGCCGGTACCCTCGTACTAGGGAAGCTTCTAACATCACCAGTCTGTGGGTTTTTTGGTTCGTAAAATTCGGATGGATGTTGCGGGAAGCCGATGGATGCAGGTGGCTCAGGACCGAGCTTCGTGGCAATCTCTGGGGGAGGCCTATGTTCAGCAGTGGACTTGTAATAGGCTGAAATGATGATGATGATGATGAAATTCGGATGGAGATTCGGCCATAATTCACTATTTATTCTCTTTAAGGGCTCATTTATGGGCTAATGATTTATGATCAATGGTCACATTCCTTGTTTAATATAACAGGATGTACAAATGCATGAAATAAAAAACAGTTGAAAATAAAAATAAAATAACTTGTTTAACCAACTAACTTAACATCCTTACCTTACCATAGTTGTATCATATATTTAGCAATGAAATTCGTAATTTAAATTATGCACGAGTAAGCTTCGTAATCAAATTTCAGTTTTAATTAACCATTTGCAAAAAATACTATTTTATTATCATGAAATAGCTACCGGAGGTGGATAAAATGTACCTACTTGTTTACTTGTGGAATTGAATGAAATAAAATGAAACGGACATTTTTCTTGCTTTACGTGATGTTAAAATACGTAATTATTTAATTAGCATTTCACACAAATAAATAAAAATTTTCATAGTATTTACATAAAAATTTAATTTAATTTTTTTTATTTTTAGACTGCGGGGGAAAATATTAATCATTCGTGTGGTAACGAATTACATTACATAATACAATGTTGTTAGCAATAGTAAAATTTGTTGAGAGGAAGTGTAATAGTTAAATACTATATTATATATAAAATAAAATACTATAAGTTAAGGAGTAAGCGTATATTTCATGTCTTAATTTAATTTTGCAGAGTGCGGAATTGGCGGTAAAAATCGACGTATCGTTGGTGGCAGTACTGTGCAGCCGCATCAATACCCTTGGCTGGTCTCGTTAATGCTGGGTCCGAAGCTGCATTGTGGTGGTGCGATAATAACAGATCTACATATTCTTACCGCTGGACATTGCATTACATTTGGGTACGCAATAAAATACGTTTGTTCAAATCATTATTAAATTAAAATATTATGCAAAAAAAAAACAAAGCCAAAGTTCGCTTTCAATAGCACGGTAAATATAGTTTGCATTACGCGATAACGCGATAACGCGAGTTTTGTACAGTTCATAATTCAAATGTCAGGAATCAGAGTTCTTCACGAATTATTTTTATTGTAGAAATAATTTAGATATAGTTTTGTAGAGATTTCTTACAAGTTGCAAGAAAACTCATTTTCACATGGTGTACTCTGCGGGCAGCCAAACAATCCTCTGCCAATACCTTGTATAATAAATAAATGCCAAACGTGTTTAACGTCTTTAGATATTGTGTAAGGATATGTGACTAAAGACAGAAAAAACTTCTATCACGTTTTAATGTTGTATGCAATCTTTGTCAAGACTGAATGCCAATGCGTTGATAGTTGGTTAACGGACACAGTGTAGGCATTCAGTGGTGATTTTATCCGGGAATGACGTCACACGGAATTGTTGTAATTTTTTTTGTTGTTTAGTGGATAAGGCATTTAGTGCCTCTGTCTACGGTGTGAGGTATTCGGTGTATTGTAAAGTATTGTTTAATATGGAGGGAAAAAGAAACCAATACATTAATTGAAGTATAAAGTATGGACGTATACAAAAGTAATTAAAATTAAAAAAAACAATCAATATCTGAAATATAAAAAAATGTTATAAAAATTGTACGCATTTCCGGCAACCAAGGTTAGCAGCACCGAATTTTGCTACGCCAGAATTATATCGCAACAATTTGGTAAGGCGTGTCAAGAAAAGTAATGCCTATGAAGGAGACGTAATAGTTATGTCTCAATACAGATTTGTGATTTAAATAAGAATTAAATTTTGTTGTAAATTTAGATATGTACAAAGTAAGAGAGTAAATGCAACTACTTGTTTCCTTGGGAATGTAAATGATCCTTTAACGTTAATATTTTTACGAGTTTAATATTTAAACTAAAATTTTCAGAAAAGAATCACAATCATAACTACACGTATACAACTTAAAACCAAAATACCTTAGTTACTCAGTAATAATTGAGTAATTCAATGTTAATATTATCCCCAGTGTTTATTTTGGGGATCTAACTGTCAACGTCGGGATGCATGATCGTTTGGATTCGTCGTACACCGAATATCGCTTGGTGAATGGCGTAAAGCACCCTGGCTTCACGTCCAATGCAGTTAGAGACATTAACGATATCGCCGTCTTGACTCTTGACAATCGATTAAAATTCTCCGATAAGGTGCTACCGATTTGCTTACCAAGTGAAGGTAAATATTACATTTATGTATTTTTATTATTTACTGTTTCGGAAATTGATATTTATTTCTTGAATTGTAATAGTGAAATAGGAAATATACATACTTGATACTACTAAATCGGCCTATTTTAGTCCACTACTGAACATAGGCCTCTCCAAGAAAGCGCTAGCAAAAACCTGCAGAGATTTCTTGGATGGTTTCCACATTTTATACGTGGTAGAGCCAAGCGGCGGCTTTTGCTGCTGCTCGAATGGGACGGCTCGCACGGGTTAGTACCATGGCCTTGCAGAATACCAGTGTGAAGTAGAGGCATCTTATGCTTGTGCCTTTCGTTCGGTGAGTGAGGTATCCGGAAGCCCACTCCCCTCCCTATCCCCCTCCTCACCCATCTTTCCATCTCTCAAATACCCTTAAAGGCCGGCAACGCACCTGCATCACCTCTGGTTTGCAGTTGTACGTGAGCGACGGTAATCACTTACCATCTGGTACAGTACAAGGTGAGCCGGTAACTCGTTTGCCGCCTTTCTTATGAAAAATTAAATAAATCACCACGTTGGGCTAGCGGTTAGGAGAGCGAGTGTCAGTCCAGTCGCACTAGTGTGCTGCTCCTTACCACTAGTGTGGTTGGCTGGGGTTCGGCAAATTCGGAAGTATATTCCGCTATCATTCGACCGCCCGTGCGTTTGCGTCGTTTGTTGGTCAGCAGGGTGCACCACGAGCAGATGAGGTTGACGTTTGGAGAAAGAGATGGTATATTCCCCCTTACATAGATACATATTTAATAACCATGCATTAAATGCACAGAGAGACTGCTAAATGGGTCTTACGTTCGAATATACAGGAAATGAATATCTGTGGAGGACCAAAATTATCTTAACCCAGATAAGCCTGAAACTAAAATTTTCTGAAAATTTTGAAAAAAGTTACATTATTTAGTTTATTAGATCTTATGCAACATAAAAAAAATTATGAAAAAAAAATTAAGTGTAAGGCTTTCAGGGAAACAGCCGTCCTATATATAGGACAGTAGGATAATAAGAGGAAATAAAAGACCATTTATGACAAAACAGAATGTAATCAAAAAGTGTAGTTTATGAGATAACTATTGATTATATTACCCATTGTTATATGTAATTTACTAGAAGATTAACACTATTTATGAATGATATGTTTCAAAACACTTGACACACACTCCAACATCACATTTCTTGCAACGTGTCAAACATTTTTTGTGACATTGACGACAGTGTGTTTGCTTCGATTGAGGAATAACCAGATGATTCATTTGGTCTTTACGACTATCAGCATGTTCATGATGGGAGGGTCGGCTAGGCCCTCTTTTGGCATTTTTTCTGTTTGATTCAATCAAAGCAATTGCTACCCTTCTGCGAAAGCCAAGATGATCCAGTTTTCCATGATTTATTTTATATAACTGCCATGCATTATGTTCGGCAAGATCAATCATGTGTGTGAGCAACGGCATGTACCATTTCTTACCTCGTATACCAATTCGGTAATGTGAAATATTTTCATCAGACCGATCCACTCCTCCCATATATTTGTTATAGATGGACACCATATGTGGTTCTTCTATGACAATGTTTCTCTTTTCACTTTGTGAGAAGCGTTTGGCAGATTGTTTAGGATTTATTCCTACAGCATTAGAAGCAATACTGAATATATTATTGTCATGCCATTTAGCAATAATGAACGTGTTGTCATGTGTCGTTCTGTAATCGACAGCACCACGTTCCTTTTTTTTCAGTAACTTCGATGTAATCAGAGGACAACTAGATGTCCTGTTTTCTCGAACTGTCCCAGTGCAACGAAGGCCTTTCTTTGTTATCTCTTCCAGCAAGGGCGTCCCAGTAAAAAAATTATCAAAAACTACGTGGTAAGGAAGGTCGAAGCCACGTGAAATCAGCACATCGCAAAAAGTGAGAACAACGCTTGCACCCAGCCCCAATTCTTTATATATTGGATTGCACATAGTTGTAGCACCTTGGTATGGTTCCATCCATAAAACATACCCTAACCGTGTAGCACCAACCCAAGCTTTGAACCCGTACCTAATAGGTTTACCTTTTATGTGCTGTTTGTAGCCATGTCTACCATAGTAGGGGATCATGGCCTCATCTACACTGTAATGCTTTTATTTAGAAGTGTAACTAGGGGGCGTACTTTTGTGTATTTGTCTTGCAAATCCAGATTATCATTGACATGAAGGTGGCGAAAAATAAAAGTCAAATCTATCCCTAGTCATAGCCGAGCTGATCAATTCATTCTTTGTATCAGGGGAGTTTTCCCAATACATTCTTCTACGGGGGAGCCATGAATAACCACTAACCAACAATATACCGATGAAACATTTCATATCTTCAGTGGTTATGTCTCCAGGCAAATTCTTTTTGACAGCATTTTTATTGCTCTCTGACACCAACAACGAAATAACATCTTCATCTAAGAAGTTTTCAAACCACTCAATTGGGCGCTTATCTTGGCAAGCGCCTTGAACATCTGGCCAATTCACGGGATTTTTTGCCAAGTCCCGTTTTCTCCATGCGTAGGTACGCCTACGTTTAGTTCGACCTGTAGAATCAGAAGGTTCTTCTTCTGTATCACTCACCATAATCTGCCCTTGAATCATTACTTCAGCCGGTTGAAGCAGAATGTTTCGTGGCAAATTATTCAAAGTTACATTATCTTCTTCACCCGAATCTTCGTCAGTGAGACAGTCAGGATCAACAGGAGGAGGTAGAATACATATCAGTCGTTCTCTATAATCTTCTTCATTATCAGAAACATTTTCTAAAGCATCTAAAATTTCATGCGCAGCTAACGGTCTGTAAAGAAAAAGTTGTATTATTGTACTAAAATCATGTATATTATCCTACTGTCCTATATATAGTACGCTAGTATTTGTAACAAGTTATACGTAATTTATTTATTTTATTTTGCTAGAATATTTATTTAGTACAAAAGTTAAGGTTATCAACTAGATATTAACACAGAAAAAAACAACTCACGAGTAAAATATAACTTTTTATACATACCTGTCATTTGCCATGTCTGCAACGCACTTTTATTACACACTTATAAGGTAAAAATTGTTAAAATAACTGTCTTTTTATTTTTTCTAATAAAGCTGACACGTTTCTTACTGCAAATCATAAGACTAAATAATCTTAGATAAAGAGGGTATTCTGATATTTTTTTTTATTTCTTTATGGCTTATCTGGGTTAATCCAACTTCATAATATAGAACTTACTATCAAATTGATTTGACCTTTACAAATAAATATCACAAGTACGTATTTTGTGTCTTTAAAATTATATAACATAGGTAGCATGTTACAACTAGTGGGTCTTGCCAGTTGATGACTTAGGAGCTGTGACGTGATTGATTGAAAGTCTAGTCAGCGAGCTATGGAAAGGGCTACGCTCGGTGTTCAAATTAAATTCAAGTGCGTTTTCTCCTCTGGGGACTAAGATGGAATGCCTGGTTATCAGTAAATTGGTCTCTGCTTAGTTTGAATTTAGTGATCAGTTAGATCAGACCATACGAAACACAGCAGCATTATGCTGCTATTTAACACTGGTGTTTTGTGAAAGTCTGGTCGTTCCCCGATCGGTCCGATCAACTCGTGCCGCAGTTATAATACAGCTGCAAACATACCATTTCTTGGTGACTGTAGGAGAAGAAACTACTTATTGAAAATTTAATAATTAGTGTAATTAGCGTAAAAAATACTAACATTGTTCATTCAGATATGCAGTTCAACAACATAGCGTTGACAGTAGCTGGATGGGGGAAAACAAGACAGGGCGCTCTGACCTCATCGCGATATTTGCAAGAAACTAAAGTCAGCACAGTGGAAGCAGACAAGTGTACTAAATCTTCTATTTACAAAGAAAACCTTGTACCTGCGGCTATGATGTGCGCTTACAGTCTTGGTCAGGACGCCTGTCAGGTCGGTTTCTTACAATCTAAAATGTATTCGTATGTAATACTTTTATATGTACAAGTCTGTCCCGCTGCAGGGTAGGGTAGAGAAAATATCATAATATATCAACATAGGCTACAAACGACATTGATTGATAATATTTCGTTTCGTTATAATCAATAATGTTGATGTATCTCAATGTTGCTCAATTACTGAAGTATTGCTAAACGTTTGCACTACAGTTGTTACTTACTTTGAATATAATATCTAAGACATTTTGGGGGAGGATTCCGGTCTACAAGCCTACCATTAGGTGAATCAGCATAGTTTCTGCAACTCACATTTCGTCTCTCCGGGAGATAGACAATGACACGTCGCATGCCTCGTCGTTGGGTTTGCTTCTGTACCTTACCTACTCTGAGATATTTAAAGCTTTTCTCTTATTCGTGTCTGATGGCAGCCCCGGGAAGAAAATGAACTGGAACAGATATTCTGACGACTTCGCCACACGGCACAATACTTATTACATTTAGGTTAATTTAAGTATTAGATTGTTATTTTAAAATTAATATTTTTATAGGGAGACAGCGGTGGGCCCTTGTTTTCAACTCATCCAAAAACCGATAATAGGAAATGGTACCAAGTTGGTTAGTGTCAATATTTTTTTGTATTCTTTTTCCTATATAAGCTATCGTCTGTACAATAATAAATGATCTAATTACAGGTATCGTATCTTGGGGAATCGATTGCGCTATGCCTGATTATCCAGGTAACTAACATCTGGAATATTAATGAAATATACCGATTTATTATTTTATTCTTCTTCATAAGCCTATTAAAGTTCACTGTTGAACATAAGCCTATCCAAGTAAACGCCAGTGAGCCAGCACATTTCTGCAGCGTTTGTCCAAATCGCCACTCTGAGTCGAGGAGGTACCATTCCACTCGCATTAATGATGCTTTACTCATCACTTGTGAGAATTTCGTTCGACAAATCCAGAAGGAATTTCCTTCAACAATCCGTCAAAGCCACGTTTGAAAGCTAACTAAAAGCTAGGTTAAACATAAAGACGTTTCTCAGATAAATATTTATGGCTACCTACTTATGTATACCAGAAAAATATGTGGTTTTTACCTCATTATTTTATTGTATTATATTTATAAAAGCTAACTGCACACGGTAAATCTATAATATACAAACTAGCGTTTAGTTTATATGTTACAAATCCAACCGTGTGTGGTATACATAATGTGTCATACGTACAGCATGACACATTCCTTACAGCGAAGGAAAATATCGTAAGGCAACATCGTGAAACCGATGCAGGTTTCCTCACGATGTTAGAGAAACAATAAAATATCATTTCGCGAACATGTGAAATCCGCCAACCTGCGGTGGAGCAGCGTAGAGGTTCACTGTTCCAAAACTCTCTCAAATATTTAAATGGGGCCATTTGCCCAGCAGTAGACATTTACAGAGGACTTTTTTTACACCGTTACAAAAACAGCCATTTAATGCTGGCCCTTAAGGAATATCGGAACCTAATGTGATACCCCTGATGTACCATTAATGAGATTTTGAGCTCTCATGACCGTATATCCATTACTGAAATGGTCTGAGGTCTTTTATTTTAGTCTCACTTTCCACTAGAGCTTATTTGGAAGGCCAAATGACAGATGCTGAGTCTGTCGACGTCTCAGCGTTCACTGTTTAAGTCAACAAAGCGCACACAAGTTTTGAAAAACTCATTGGGACGACCCCACTACACAGGGGATAGAACTCGTGTCTCCTGATTGGGAGCCAACTCCCCCTAACCACTCGGCTATAGGTAATAACATAACAAAATTTTCTTAAATTATAATGTAAAAGGTTGAAGTAATATAAGAATTAAAGTGTTATATTTCGTAGGTGGAATAGATAGATTGGTCTCGTGTGTTAAAGAATCGCGTGTCTGTTTTTGATAAGATTTTCTCACACTATGATTGACGTAACAAAGATAATATTTAAGAAATACATTTTATGTTTTTCGCTATGATGTTTTCATGTAAGATTTATATTTCAGGCGTCTACACGACTGTCTCTAAGTATATTCCTTGGATTAAACAACAAACATTAGGTGGAATGTATTGTAGACAAGTTTAAGAAAGTAGTTTAGTTGTAATTTCACAAAAGTGTAATAAAAATATTAACACCTGGCACTAAAGATAGAATATTATTCTTATAACATAATTTAATTATTCTGAAAAATAAAAGAACACTACTAAAATAAACTATATTACTATTACATATTTTTTTAATTAATGTAACGTAATGTAAGTTTTCCACGTGAATTCGTCGTGCAATATGTTTTTGCTCAGAATACATTTTCTTTATTTATTTTTATTACAATTCGATAAAAAAAAAACATTTTCTAACATATTTCAATGTCCTGGGTAGCCAAAATGTGTCACAAAATGAGTAATTCTTTATGGGGCGCAAACAAGCTATTTAATACCTTCGATAATATTAATAGCCTGTAGCGTGCTAAATGTTTAAGGACATTATCGCGAGGGTAATTTCCGCGGTGCAGACCCGTGAAACACGGTAAATAAGCGTTAAGTGTGGTAAGAAGAAGGCAGTGTGGGGATTGTGCCTTGCAGTGTATGAGGTGTTGATAAAATGTTGTATATTCTGAAAGTTTATACTATCATAACTCAGGTAAGTATAAAGAATTTGCCTTAAATTCTTTTCGTCTGTGTCGATTAACAATGAAAACGAAAGCGTATTTTTTATTTTAGGTGTCGCTGATATGGGGATTGAATTGTGGTAAGTGGCAATCGCAGAATTGACGGCATATTGCTTTGTGGTAATAAAATTCAAACGTGATTTTTTTATGCCTATAAAGTGATAAGATTAGAATAACTACCTATATCTAAAACTTACATTTTAATAATATTAACATTTTACAACATTATACTGAAATCTGTTTTTTGTAAATTTATTGTTGAATTTTTTTCTGTTTATCTATTTACGTGCGCATCACGTGAAAACGGCCGATATGATTTCGATGCAATTTTGACTTCGTTGTATACCCTATAGTCTGACTTACAAACGTAGCTAAGATTTATTTCAATCGGTAGAACCAAAGTATCTATTGAATTTCTTGAATCTTCTTGAAAAATCTTGAATTTCTTACGTCAAATAAAAAAAAATCATTTCATACCAACACCGTAATTTAAAATACAAATTATTCTATAACATGTAAAGAATATACACGTAAAGAATTAATATTATATTTATTAAAGTCTTGAGTGATGAGTGGGTTAACCCACAACACGATTATTTTTTTGAGTAATATCTTAATCCGATAGTAAGTGATTACCGTCGCCCACAATCATCTCCAATACCAGAGAAGCTGCAGGTGCATTGCCAGCCTTTAAGGATATTTGGGTGATGAGAGGAATAGGGAGGGGGTTTAAGGAGGCGGGGAGTGGGCCTCTGGTTACCGAACTCACAGAACGAAACGCAGAAGCACAAGATACTTCACGCCGGTATTCTGCGAGGTGGTAGTATTAACCCGGTCGGCCCGGCTCATTCGAGTAACAGCTAGAGCGGCCGCTTGGCTCTAGCACGTTAAAATTAATGATGAAGATTATGTATGTACGGTTAAGCTTTTTTAAGACAACACCTGACCTGGATGAAAAGACTACAAGGCCTTTACATAGCTACCTTGACTCTTACGATAACGATACCTTGACTCTTACGATAACGATACCTTGACTCTTACGACACCCAAAGGAAGAAAGGTGGCAGTATTTTTATGCCGCAACGATATAGCACGATGCCTATTTGATGATGTACTTATGGCCGTTTTCGACGAAGGCGATAACTTCTAAATAAAATTTTAATTTTAGAAAATTGCTTCTTTATAAATAAGACAAAAATTGGAAAAAAAATAAAAGAACGCTCCTCCACACTAAAAATTCAAAAATGACACGAGAAAAGTAAATCTTGATTAATTAGACTAGAAACACATGTAAGATATATAAATGATATGTTGTACTGAATAAGGTGTTTAAGTTAAGGAATCTATTACAGTTTATTATCATTGAAAAAAAATCTTATAATTGCACAGAATGTGGGAAACCGTCGGATTCAGTAGTCTCGATGCGGATAGTGGGAGGCCGGAGAGCGGAACCTCACGCATACCCTTGGACAGTTGCAATAAAAAATAATGGCCGTATGCACTGCGGTGGAGCCTTGATAACAAATAAGCATATACTAAGCGCTGGACATTGTTTCAAATGGTAAGTGTAATATTTTGCTCTTACTACAAAATATGCAAATAATTTTTTTTAAAGAATTTTAATCTTTTTAATGTTTTTTTATTATACTATGTGACGAGACGTGCAAATCTTTCGCCTGGCCCAAGTTGCAAATGTCACGCATGCACATAACAGTTGAAGTGACCTTAAGACTTTTAATTCTTGACTTGTCATAGCAATAGAAATTCAATGTTGTATTTATATATACGATGGTCGTATGCTTATGTCAGTTGTTATGACATAACTGGGGTCTGTAACGTCAGACATAACGTAGGGTCTGTCACGTCAGCGTAACGTACTGGATCAGTCCAGTACCTGCTTGTGCTCATCATTCTGCCATCCACCATCTATTATATTCTGTTATGCAACGTAAATTTAATTTCTTTTTACAATATATTGTACTTACTGTACTGTAGCAAAATGGTTTTATCAACGATAATAAAAAGGTTAGGGAAAAAGTACAATAAGTTGAACTCTGTACACTGATTGACACGTCATCACAGAGATTGTAAATTGACTGATTTTACTGAAATATTTAGCTTCCTTTCGTACTCAGCTCAAATGCCTGTCAATTTATTAGCGCTGAAAGGTTGGAATACTGTACACTCTCTTCACGATTCTTAATGATCATTGTGCCCGTGTGTACTTGAATTATAAGTTTCTATACTTGGTTATTTCTCATAACTGTTCTCGTCACTCTTCGGGTAGACTCAAGATACTTACGCAACGCTCTCACGTCCTTTTGACATTAAAAAAGCTCCTAACAAGTTTGCTTTATTTTCCTAGCTAATTGTAGGTGGTGTCAACTTTAACTTCCTTATCTTCAAGACAAGGGTGGTAGTTTTAATACAGTTTCAGAATGAAAAGAATAAAAAAAGTAAATGAATTGGAGAGCCGAGCGGGCGCGTCTTACGTGTATGATACTTACCGGTTACCAAACATACATAATTATATATCTGTGTCAATGCCTAAGATATCTTTTTTCTAGATTTTCCTGTCAGCTCCTTTGAAAGCCTTAGGAATTTGAATGTGATGGCAATATGTCAAGGCACTATTACAAGTGCCTCAAACTGAATATAGTAATACTGGTGCAATTGTTCTTGTTAGCAGAATAACTGGCGGCACTGTCGTGGTTTCTACACAGACAGAAGCATAAGAGTTTTTTTAGGACTGTACAAGCTGCACCGGCTTTGTATATGCAAATTTAGTTTTTGTAAGGGTCGCTTGATAGGTTATAACTGCCGCCCATGGACATCTTCAGCAGAGAGTTTACAGATGGTGGTACTCCTTTTATATCAAGGAGTTGCCCTATTACCAAAAACTAAATTATTATTATCCACCTGTCGTTTGTCCCTTGAAACAGAAGACGATGTATTTAGTTCGAAATCTTTTCTTACATTCTTATAATTTCAGGGACGACATAAAAGATATGACTGTCTTTTTAGGCTTAGATAATATGGAAGTTCTATGGAACGTAGAAAAGCGAAATATATCAAGTGTTGTCATACACGAGCAGTTCTCTTCTACGGCAGTCCGAGATGAAAATGACATCGCAATTGCCACTTTAAACTGGCCTGTCACGTTTGGAGAAACAATCGCTCCAGTTTGCTTACCACAACCAGGTATGTAAAAAATCTAAACTTTAAGAAAACATTTTAGCAGACGATTCAAGGTTTGACGTATTTAGTTCAATGTTTACGAAGTTTGATTTTGATTAATAGACATTTTCTATTTCAATGTTACTGTTAAATGTTATGTATAACTTTCCTACAAATATGGACCTCAGATGCATACATCAAGTACATCCTACTAGCTGACAGCTGTCGACCATTAAAAAGCCCAATCATGCAATAATATCGAACCCATATCTCAGAGACGAATTAGCATTTGTTACTGTAACAGCATTGCGATTATCTACGTGCCTAGTGGTGCGGTGAGTTTGGAAAAAGTTCCTAAAATACAATTTTTTCAAAGTTTTAAGTCTTATGTTCAGAATTAGACTAACATCTGTTCAGTATTTAAAATGTTCAGTACATCTACAATGATTTCTATTTATATAGTGCCTACTCAACGGGGAATGTACCATCTCTTTCCCCAAATACCCACCTCACCTGCACATGGTATACCCTGCCAGCAAAGAAACGAGACTGAAGACCTATTGATAGCGGAATAGTTGGCGACCCTGTGCTCACCAACCCGCTTACCTAACGGGGTGACTATGACAAGATTATATGACGTTTTCTTGGAGAAGCCTATGTTCAGTAGCAGACTAAAAGAAACTGATGTAATTGTACTTAAAGGCTCAAGGATTTTACGGTTACTTTTCAATATAAGTTACGCATGTATATGAATTATGATGTTCTTTTGTTCTATCTACATTTAATTTATTCGCTTGTTGTTGGAAGAAAACTGCTTAGTCCACCTAGAATACAACCAATAATTAAAAATTCTTATGTATTTAATTTGTATAATTTTTATGTATTAAATGCAATTTTTTTTTAATTTAGGACAAGACTTCACGGGTTATACTGGCACCATAGTTGGTTGGGGGCGTCTTGGAGTCGATAAACTTTCGTCAAAAGTTCTTTTGAAGGCCAGTCTGAAGATACTCTCGGATGAAGAATGTATGGCTTCCAAGTTGGCAAAACATCTCAAACCGATGATGATGTGTGCCTTCTGGAAAGGGAAAGATGGTTGTCAGGTAGGCGTTCAGTATTTGTAAGGCGTTAGTGAAATAATTTTTCAACATCAGATTGCGATACTGTAACGTGTTTTGATTCCTAATGGCTACAATACTTAAGAAATAAGTTATGTCAGGTTCATATGTAAGAAATCTTGGGCTCAGGGTTAAGTGAATTTTTCATCACAATAAAAGTAATAACAACCGGGATCATCAAATAATCGGCTAATGACTACAGAGCCTAATCAACCTCCTCCTAAAAAAAAAAGAAAAGAAACCCAGGTCTGCCGGCCGAAAATCCATCTGAAAATACTGCACTGAATACATTGATTTTTGCGCTGTTTGTGTACTTATTCATCGTATAATGATACCGCGAATAAAATCGCCTTGAAAATCTTATTAAATTTATTTTAACAATTTACAGGGAGATAGTGGTGGGCCGTTTTTGGTGTTCGACACGAATGGAAGATATGTGCAAGCTGGTAAAGTAATATTGAATTAAATTAATTAAAAAACAATAACATGGCCCGCGGTGGACGCTCCGACTGGGCTCGAGAGCCCACTTCTGGTGGTTGTTGCTGGACCTGTTGGGAGAGTGTTTTTAGATCGTTGCTTTATACTAAGCTTTCTTTAATTTCTGCAACCGAGGTGCAGTTGCGGAGAAAGCCGAGTTTTGGTATTGCGATACGCCAATGTCCCGATCTTCCGCGACTCTGGTGCTTCCGAGTGCTTGCCTTCTAATGCCCATTACCTGCGGGTGAGGGTCTTCGGGTGTCCATTGTCCAGGTGGGATTGGAGGCCGAGTAGGAGCGCGCGTCCATGTTCCGCGAGTAGCTAGGAGGGAGAGGGAGAGGAAGACTCCACTCCCGCGAAAGGAATGCCTAGGGCGGTCGTCGCTGGTGGATTCGCGGCAGTGTGCGAGAGTGTTTCCAAGACCCTTTTGATATGCGGCGAAGGTGAAACACCGGTTTTGGACGGTGCCAGCCAGGTACAACCCGCCCCTACCGGGTGGTTCAAAATGTTACGTTATTATGTAATGTTGTTTCCTGACGCATACAAAAACCCTGTTTAAAATATTCGAAACTAGTTTAATTAATTTATTTTTGTCCTGACTTTGCTATCTATCGAAAAGTCTTTTCTTTGTTTTTGGCTGTACGTAAATGGTAGTTTGGCTTAAGCCAAAAGTACCTACCATGAGATAATGATAAAACAAAGTCTATACGTTTGTTTATTCTTAGGAATCGTGTCTTGGGGGATTGGATGCGCTGATCCTCGTTATCCAGGTGAGTAGATGATTAAAAGTAAAGAATATATACATATTCTTACATAGACAACGTACGCCAATTATATTGAATCGAGTTTTCTTTTACCTTATTCATATAATCATTTAATTTACAGGAGTTTACACAAAAGTAAGTCACTTCATTGATTGGATTTATCGGCATTCTGCTGACGGAGAAACATGCCTAAGATAGGTCGTAATTTTTAAAATAAAAGTCCTTTATCAAAAGCTTATGTTTTTATTTCTTTTTATCTACTACTATGTGATATTAAAATATTAAAAAATCCTCTAGATACAAATTCTGATTTTTATCTAGAGGATTTGTGAAGTTATTCAAAATAAGATCATTTATATTAAATTATAGGATAATTTAATTGTTTTTTTTTTATACGCAATGAAACTTCAGAAAAATTTATTTCTAAATTATATTTTTTAACGTTATCACCTTCTTTCCTAATACGCCCTAAACAGCGTTTTGAAAGTTGTTCAATTCCCTTGGAATAAATGGCTTGATCATACATGATCTCATCATCTCCGTCAAATTTATTTAATGTATTATAAATAATTTATATACCAAGCTAGTGTTGCAGTGTAGTGTGCAGCATGAACTGAAACAAAGTTCTTCGGATGGGAGCGTCTGCAACTACAGACCCACGTGCAGTGTTATGATAAAAAAGTACTCCATGCACGCTTTCCTCATCGTCAAATTTTTATTTCGTCGCGTAGTTTTTTGATCAATAACGCGTAATACTGTCCGATTATTGCCTGTCCTTTAGTTAAATATTCAATGATATGATACCTGATGATACCAGAATCAGCACCGCTCCTTTGATCTCTTGTATGGCGGGGAGGAAGATCTTTTCCAGACTTTACTTTGGGTTTTCATCTCAGGGTCAAAATGGAGAAACCATCAACAGTCAAGAAACGTACCCAAATAGTTACTGGGTCTTAATGGCCAATTTTGCTTTGTAATGACAACTGTTGCTTTCTTTTCTCTTGCTTTCATCAGTTAACATTCTACGTCTGTTCTGCCGCGTTTAAATTCAACACACCTGTATATAGAATAATACCGTACATTGTTTCGTAGAGAAGACTGTAATTCTTCAAAATAACACTTTGTAGAAAAAAAAAATTAAGCAGATATATTTAATAACCGCTCGTACTTTGATTTTCTCCATCTTGCACAGGAATTAAATTCCTGCAAAATGTCTGTTATATGAAAGAGATATCTTTAGGAATTAATGGTGTTCTTAATAATTTCAAGTTCAATCACGGCGGCAACTTTCGAATACCATCGGCATTTGTTACTTTGGACAGGTTTTTCAATGTGGTTAAATAAGTTTTACTGCGAAACAACGACTTTTTTCTTCATCATTTAAGAAACAAAATAGATTTGATATACAGGTGACACTCGACTGAAGTTCACAGAATTTATAATGTAAACTAATAAAAAGAATACATACCGACAGTTATCTTCAAATCTATAACCCCACTTAATAAGTTTATTATTTAAAAACCTCTGTTATCACGAATACTCACAATAAATTATCATTCACCACCATATATAATTTAATATCCTACTAATGCATGCATATTTAAGTGTGTATATATCTCCACTGACATAAAACACGTACTGTAGATTCATATATAATTGGTTACCTTGAACATAGTTATCAGTTTTCACGAAAACTTGAGAGACAATTACCAACCAACTTCATGGTGTCGCTTTTAAGTGTAGGTGTGCGTGTCAAAAATAGAAATTAAAAATAAATTGTTGTAGTAAAATACTTTTTTTTAATTTTACAGTACGTTCGAGTATATACTGAAGTTAAACGGCGAAAAAAGACCTCTAAATGTTTCTCTTGATTCATGTAAATATAACTAACCAAATTACACATTTACTTTGTGTTTGATAACAAAATGTTTTGGTACTAATGTTTTATTTACGCCGTTATAGTGAAAAAACCTTCGTGAGCTCTGTACTTAGATTTTATCTGTATTTAGACTAATACGGATGAGATATGACAGATAGCGATAAAAATATTATTTTCGGCCATTAAAGTTCTACCCGTTTCATAGATAAAAATAAAGTTTAAATAAATAAATAAATGTACCTATGCTATGTGTATACGATAGCACACCTCACAGACTCAAAAAATAAAATACGTGTTTTGTGAGCGTAATTGTGATGTGTGGCTAATCTGTGGTCTGGTAACACTTTAAAAAGTTATGAAGGAACTATCCTTTGTGTCGAAGGGAGGTGCTACGAGTGCTGAAAGGTGCTCGTTACATTACACAGCAGTTACCATATAGCTTTAGCATTTTTACTGGGTCCGGCTATTTGAGCTTTTTATAGGATAACACCACCTGATAGTAAATGATTACCGACCGGTCTTCAAGGGTATTAGGGGAAGGAGAAAGGATAGGAGAGGTGGGAGTGAGACTCCAATTACCTTACTCACCGAAAGAAACGCAGAAGCACAAGATGCTTCCATTTCCGGCCCATTATTTATATATGCGCTAGATTGATTCCAATCACAAAACACCATTTATTATCGTTTCTTGAAATTCTGTCCAGTAACACCTGAGTCCCAATTTTATTTTTTTTCGTAAATACACAAGATATGTCATTGTAACATTTATTAACCTTTGTGCTATTGAAATAATGTCGAAAATCAAATATATATTTCCCGACAATTTTCTACGTCGCTCTGTTATCTGCTACCTACGCTGAAGCAGATCTAAATAACAGATTGGATTGACATGCCAGCGCGCCTCTCGTTACAGAGTCGTATGTTCTATATCGCACACTGTTACTATGCTTACCATAAAAATATACGTTCGTTACAACGCGTTCTTAGTTTACTGCCGTTGTGAACGCTACTTGTGTTGAGTTGCTGATTAGGTACCTAACAGCCAACACTATACACTGTGTGTGCGAATGTTATTGTTCGCAAAATCTGTAACAATTTGACCTAATTCCTAAATAAATGTACCTTCATAGTCATAATTAGTTATTTTTATGTTATTAAATTTAAGCTTAGTATGATTCAAATATGCCTGGAATAAGAAAATATCGACGTGACACCAGCGAAGTCAGTTGTTGTTTAAAATATGTGATATTTGGTGTCAATGTATTATTTTGGGTAAGTTGACGATTTCTGTAGCTAACGGTATATTATGAATAATGCTAAGTAGCTACTACTCTACGGAATTAAAAATAATACAAAGAATTTGTTCTAAACAAAGGTTAGTGATTCAAGGTTGCTTAAATTCTTGTATGTATGTCTTAAATGTAACAATCTCGTAAATTATAATAATTAACTTAAGTTTAGAGGTACTGGAATTATGTTCTACATGTTTTAAGGTGTTGAAAGAAATGATTTCTGTAGTAAACACTGCAGTTTTCAAAATGGTACTTTTAGGCATAAGATTTAAGCCCGAAAATAAAATATTTACAGTTCATATGTAATTTTTTGCGATCATACCATTTTAGTATATCGTAACGTAGATTCAGTATTTAAATGGACCAGCACGGCAAACACATTTTAAAAGATAAAAAAAATAATTGGTAGAGCCAAGTGGTGACTTTAGCTGCTGCTCGACCAGATTATACCACAACTTCGCAGAATACCGGCGTGAAGTAGAGGCATCTTGTGCTTCTGCGTTTCGTTTGGTGAGTCATGTAAAGGGAGGCCCACTCCGCCTCCCCATTCCACTCCTTATCTTCCCTTCCGTCTCCCAAATACCCTTAAAGCTCGACAACGCACCCGCAGCACCTCTGGTGTTCCAGATGTACGTGGGCGACTGTAATCACTTACCATCATGTGAACTGCTTGCTCGTTTGCCACCTTTCCCATAAAAAAAGAAAAAGTCCAGCATTGGCCTCCTTAAAGAATGTGGTTGAAGTACTATATGGCCACAGGTTTGACTCTACTGTCTGTCACACATCTGCATGTTTTCATTCCAAAAGTATTCAAGATAATTATTTATCTTGAATACTTTTGGAATCTTTATATTTCTATATTTATGTGGTTGCAGGAAGGATGTGCATATGCAGATCCTCAACCAATTTTTAAGAAATTTGGTATAGAGATATTTTGAACCCTGAGTAAGGTTTGTTTTATCCCAGGAAAACCACATAAAGATCTATGCAGCATCCATATATTGTAAATACACTATTTAACAAAAGTGTAGAATTTTTGGAATGGAACTGCAGTATTTTTATTTGTTGTAGTTTTTATTAGGAAGCTAGAAAAAAAAATCAAAACATCACATAATTATTTAATGTTTTACTTAGCTCAAACTCAAAGTATTCATTTGCATAGAGGTTGTAAAGATCTTAGTAGTCATTAGTAGTGTTGTAGTCTTAGTAGTGTGTGCTACACACTGCCAAGACAAGGGATGTACAAGGGTTACCAATAACAACAAGGGTTACCTTTGGTAGTATGCAGATATATTAATAAATATTTATTTAATTTTCAGTTTGTTGGCCTTATTATACTGGCAGTTGGTATTTGGGCATGGATGGAAAAAGACACATTTAATAACCTGTCAAGACTTACAAACATAGCACTGGATCCAGCATTTATACTGATATGTGTTGGTGAGTTAAAAATAATTTCAAGGTTGTACAAACTATCTAATAATGAAGATGTTCCTCTGATATACTAGTACACCTAATTATAATTGCACTTAAACTCGCATTACAAGATCAAGGGTTGTCACAAGTAAAACACACAAGAATGTAAATAGAATCAAGAGGTTACTTTGTAAAAACAATAATTTTAAAGAAATCGGATGTAACTTTGTCAAAATAATACAAGAATAACTTTCGTGTTCGTTGATAGCCTGTTGTTGTATGATTTTTTAATGAAAAATTGTTAAATATATAATCTTAATCTTATTTTATTTTGCAGGAACTATTACCTTTATAATTGGTTTCACAGGCTGTGTTGGTGCCTTACGTGAGAATACATGCCTCTTAGCTTGTGTGAGTTTATTAAAGCTTATTTTAAGAATGAGGAGTAGTCTTATATAGGGTCTTATCAATTTTTTTATCTTTAATTGATTTCCAATAATTTTTTTCTTTTCAGTATGCAGTATTTCTGGCATTACTTTTATTAGCTGAAATGACAACAGGAATTCTATTTTTCGTCTTTAAAGATTGGGTAATATTATATTATAATACTAAAAGTATAAGTGCAAATGAACACATTCATTAGATAGTTATTTTTTAATTATTTTAGATTAAGCTACAAGCCACAAATGGGTTCCAATCCTTCATTACACATTACAGAGAGGACCCTGATCAACAGAATTTAATTGATTGGATACAAGGAGAATGGGTAAGCCAATTTCTGCCTTATTTGCCACTTACAATTTTTGATACCACTGGCCTATTTCTGCTGCTAAGCAGCAGTGCAATCACTGTTGTGTTCCGGTTTGTAGGGTTTGGAGAACTGGTATATATATACAGGCTGTGAAGAATTCTATCTTAGTCCTCAGATAAGATAACTCACCTGTGACCTTTGTTTAAAGTTGATTTTTCATAAAATGTTTCTAATCTTTAACAAAGTCAAAAACTACTGCTTCTTAGGGAAGTACATGGCTATGCATGCATAAAATTATTTTCTATTAAGCATACAAATTGTGGTAAATTCATACATATTTTTGATATCAGGCTTAGCTAGCTTTTATGACCTTGTCACAAGAAAGTATGCCACTGTTAAACACTTGAAGACAAAGTGTATGTTTCAACATCACTAACAAAAGACACCCAGGTAAAAACCTTTTTCTGCAAATTCATTTACACATAACTTCATGTACCTGTTATTGAACAGGAGTTGGATTAGACCAGCACTTGAGCTGACTCCCTTATAACGAATTTACATGTGATAGGAAACTTATTATCAATGAAACATATTTTTTAACATATTATTATTAGCCATGCACATTTCTCATTAATTTAATTAGATCAAGTCTTATTTTAATTTAGTCGAAAATGATGTATATATATAACTATCAGTTACTATTGTCTATCCACAGCTACAATGTTGTGGGGTTGAAGGCCCACGTGATTGGGATCGCAATGCTTACTTCAACTGTTCGAGTGGTGCTGTTGGGTCTCGTGAGGCATGTGGAGTGCCTTTTAGCTGTTGTCGTAGCAAACCTCAGGATATTATTATTAAGAACAAGCAGTGTGGCTATGATGTCAGAAAGCCTACTTATGTAAGTAGTGCTGTATAATGTCACACTTCACACAGATGTAGAAAATCACATTATTCACACAAGTTAAAAGTGCCCATCGGTGATTATCAAATCTACTGTCAAGTACTATAAAAATAATATATTCATTGACATAAACATTATATTTATTGACATAAAATTTCCAGTATATAAATGGTAACCTTGGGCAATCAATAGTGTTGGTTTTATTGCTCAATTTTCAAAAACATATTTCAATAATTTGTGGAGTTACATAAATTCTACTGTCCTCACAGAGATCTAATTTCAAAATAGTGAAACTATTATATATATAGATTATGCTGAACTAATAAAACTAATGAATTTAATGTGGTAAATACAAAGTAAATGAATAATGCTGGTATAGCAAGTGAGCGAGCATGTGATTAACGAGCGAGGATGTCTAGCGGCGGGCGAAGACTGGCTTCATCGGCACTCCGCTTCGGTCGCTGTAACCGTCGTCACTCCTCTCGCTCTCAAGGTTTAATGCAAAGAGGTTTAATGCTCAGTCTGTTGGCAGCATGCCACAAATCTCCGCCAAGGTGGAGCCACCGTTGCATGTGTCTTATCTGTCACATGGATATGCAAATGTCACATGTCTGACATTATGTTTCATTTCATTTTGTAAATCATTGTTAATTAATTGAACAAACCGAACAAAAAGACTCAACTATCTCATGAGTATTTTTGCATCAGTAAATTTCAAATGTTTAGCAAAATTAGCTTAAATGTATAAAATTTGTGGCGATATTCATTGTCGGGACATGCCGCGGTGGCGCCACTAGTAGTGAAATTGAAAGGTCTCAATTGGCCTTTGATGTGTTCTTACTTATGGCTGTTTTTGTGTTTTGATGTAGTGTTGAATTATCGTTCATTTGTATATTTGCACAGTGGTACAACTGGTATATTTAGTTTGTCACTACTAAGTTTCTAAGTGTAAGTGTACTATATGAGTAACTGCATATATAATAATTTTGTTTAATTAGACATACAGATAATAAATTTTTGACCTGTTGCAACAATACTCAGACACAACAGATAATAAGAAATACTTTAGTTATTACATGTGGAGGAATAATAAACTCTATCAAAACATTTCAAAATTGTATATCATAAAGTAGTTAGGACTGGGTCCGCTAATCCTGGAATTGTGAGTTGCAAGTGGCACAAGTAGGCTTAGTTCAGAAGTGGATGATAGGCTCTAATGATGAGTTTTAAATATTTATATATAATTAACCTGAACATAATACGAATAATTTATCTGGTCTACCAGATTTTTATTTATCTATTGTATTATGTAGATTGTTTCTCTCTTCTCTTTTTTTTAAAACGATCACTTTCGTCTTACTCGCGTTCACTTTCATTCCTCTTTCTTTTAATGATGTGTTCAATATTGTAACCATTTGCCACTTAACCGACGATAACGCAAATATGATTAGTCGTCGTACAAGAGACATTTTAGCTGACAGGTAATTTCCACATTATTTGACTTGCAAAGTTTCCAAACAGCTATCCATAAACATATTGAACAACAACCGGGAAGCTACACAGATTTTTCTGACACCTTTACAGATTCCGAACCAGTCAGTCTAGGCCCCGTTGATCCTGATACAGGCACTAGAGTCCATAGTCCATAGTCCATATATCCACACATAGAGATTTTAATGTGGATATCAGCCCAGCGCTTAATCCAAACGTGACTAGTGTTTTTCAAAAACGTCCCTGTCCACTCCGTCAGGGCTTTTTGGTTTTTGGCTAAAATCTTCTCCGTGATCGTGCACATAGAAAATACCTGTAAATGAACGTCGTCGGTCGGTTACCACGAGATTTGTGTTCAATTTTCTCTAATTGGAGTGCCCATATGGGTATACTTTAATATATCTAGATCAGATATGACATATCCTCAAAGTCTGGATTGTAGATCTCCGGCAGGAGATCTGCAGGCTGTCCGAGTGTTTTTAGAATATACATATTTATCTATATGGCTGCAGTAATTGAGAAATATTGTCAAGTGTGTAGTTCGACTTGTTAATTTATTTTAAGTTATTTCTGTTTTGTTTTAGAGTTTTGAGATTGCTAAAATAATATATGACAAAGGCTGCTTAGAGGCCGCCGAGGAGTGGTTTGACCGCAACCTGTTGATTGTAGCCACTTCCGCTGTTTGTACCGCTTTTGCACAAGTAAGTTTTGTTACGTAGATGCACGATAATATTTGGTAACACTATTTAGTAGCGTTGTAATTGTGTAACAGCTGATTTCGGAAAGATAGATAATTATATAACAGAAGGTTTATACATGTTATTAAATATCTATCTTTAGTAAGCAAACCCAGCGCTAGATAAGTAATTGAAATCGATTGTTGGTCATAAATTAAAATTTTGCATTTGCTTTTCGAATTTAGCCTTCTCATTGTATTTTCGTATGAAACTTCTTCTTTCTTTCTTACTTCATTTTTTTTATGATATTTGTAGTTATTTATACATGAATAGTCAATTTAATTTTTCTATGGATCTCCAAACGGCAATATGGTTAGTGTAATATTAGATATAATTTTTTCCGTTTTAATACTATGTAAAAAATGCAGATCCATAAAAACAATTTCTGTACCTAGCTCATTTTGATTTCATTACCAAAAAGCTTTCTTAAGCTTTAAAATTAACTTTGCGGTTACCATTGACTATGAACCAAGTGTAATTTCATTTATGTAACATGTAAAATCAATGTTACATTTTTCTTTTAAATATAAGAAAACTTCAAGTTCACTTATTCAATAATTTACTTAATTTGTACTTGTTTTAGTATGATATTATAAGGGTTATTTTAATTAAAATATTTTCTTAGCATATTTACTAATACACCTTTCAATGCATTGACTATTGGAACAGAATTTGTAATGTGCTATTTTGTAGATCCTGGGGATCTGCTTCGCTCAGAATCTCCGCGCCGATATATTTGCACAGAAGTCGAAGTGGCACTGACATACGGCCACTCCTGCTGCCGTGTGACGCCCGCCGCGACGCAGCAGCGACCCTTACCGACTACTCTACGCAGGACCCTTGTGAACTATTCGATTAGTTAATAATCGATATCAACAACCGATTTTCGCAACGACTACAAAACGAGTCGAGGTATTGTTCTCAATTTACTTTCATACATGAATGGGACTCGGATTATATTTCGATTTTCTAATTTTGACTATTGCACAACAACTAGATTATTAATTTTGTACATGAATATTTTTGCTAAAATCGAAATTGTGTTATTATTGATCTCTTATTAAATAATTAACATTTTCATATACGACTAGGCATTGATGTATATGAAAAATAGAATTGTATTAAATGTTAAGCAGAAGTGGAGCACCTAACGGCGCAAATGAACCGTATATTGCTTTTACAAATCTTTTAACTAGTATCTGTCTAAAAGTCTTTATGCTTGCAGCAAATAACTGGAAATAAATGCTCTTAGTGAATTTCTCGCATTTAGTAGATGATATTAGAATTTAGCGAGGGACATCTATATCTATTCATGATATTATCCAAACACTATGATTAATGCTCAAAGTACGTACCTTATAGGTTTCCACACACCAATGCTGTATAATAAAATTATATACATACGTTGTCATTAAAATTCACTATATACGTACATATATATGTAATTGTATAAATGTCGTCCTTTGTATTTCATACTAAACTTCTCCCCTTTAAATTCCCCTTTAAATTTCTAAAGGCACTTCTGAATTTCTAATTTCAATGCAATAGAACCTTTGGAAATGTTTGTTGGTCCTCAGTAAAATATTTAACAATGTTAATGTTATGATTATAAAATTGTAGAATTTGACAATACCGTGAGGCTAACTTGGATTGCCTGTTGTTTCCATTAATGCATAATACGGACTGCTTTGAAATAATAAAAGTATTTGACATTTTGAAGTGTTGTTTATATTATAAATTTTTAATATTTCTAAAATGTTATTATAATTAAAGCTTTAAAAAGAGTTTCTGATTTCTTGCAATAAAAGTAATTTTACTATTTGTAATAACGGAAAAATATATTCTATAATTTTTAAACTGAGGAAAACGCCTGATTTTAGGGTTCCACAGCCAACTATAAATTATACAGTGCAGTCGTATGTTTGTCTGCCGTGGTTGAGCCTTTTTTAACATATACTTCAGCAGTCCGTCTATCACAAAATAATCTTGTTGACTTTTGATACAAAATCCAGGTAGAGTCGATATTCTAAAACATGTGTTCACGAACTTTCAGCCTTATGGGAGCTGTGAGATGATTTTAGTATTGATTAATATCGTTATAATATAGCTGTGTGTATTATGTATGTGACGCACAGAGTTATAAGTACCATAAACACATATTTAACACTTTACATACTGGTTAAATAATATGTATATATATATATTTTAAAATAGTTATTTTATTAATGATTTCTAATGAATTGTCCGCATTATTGTATTGAAATTTAACATTGTTGCCATTTATATATTTTTTTAAAATATGTCGAACAATGTTCATTTTATTTTTCAATTGTTTGGGCATACTGTCAATGTTAAAATAGAATTAATTTCCGGAGTTTGTTGGAGATCAATGTGAATTTGTGATGGACACACCAAACTAGCCTTATGCATTATTTATAATAACGCGCCCGCTTCTTTATTGTAACATCCAATATGGTAAGGATTACACGTGAGTTAATGTATTCAGCTATTTTCATGGAAATTCATTTTCGATTTGATAAACATGTCCAATGCGTTGTTTATACGTTTTAAGAACGATTAAAAAAAACATAGAGGTGCTAGTTGATCATTACAGAGCGTTTTTGATGATTCATCACAAAATACAAACACAAAGTGAAGTAAATTATTTACAATAATGTAGTTATTGGGCTGCGTTTCAACTATGAACCGAGGTTTGGGTCGTACTGCAGCAGGAGAATAATGGCTGACAATACTAGATGTAAGATATCGAGATATTATAGATTTAAGCAATGTAATTAGCTATTGTAATATAATGTTACTAACACATAGTCATTAAGCAATACTCATTGGCCCCGACAAAAGTACTTTTTTACATTGTATGTTGTATTATTTATTATCTTTTATGTATTGACTTAAAGGGTTTCGTAAAGTATCAATTTGTTATCTGTAAACGGACAGACCGTCAAAAACTTATCTCAGTAAAGGTAAGTGTATATTTGTATTGAATTCTGATTTCTGTGGCTCTATAGTCATGTAAATGTAAGAAGACACAATATTTTAAAAGCGTATTTTCATACAAACTCAACTAAGCTGCTGGTTAGTTCGTGTTGATTATTTATTTTAACGTTTGTGAGGGAGAAACTTTTAATGCTTAAGTGATTTAAATCAGATATTATTCTTAAATTGTGCGTTATTGTTAACGGTTTTTAATGATTAACTGGATTACGAAATATCCTCATGGAAAAGAACTAGCTAGCCGAAATCTTGTAAATAGGTTAATCTTGTATACACTGTATGATTCCGTAGTGAAGCAAACGGCCAAGGCAAAGGTAAATCTGCTAATATTCGTACGAAATCCTCGCGCCACGATGTTACTACTCATTTACAACAGTATTATAATGTTACGTCCATTGTATTTTCCCAATTGAATATATTTTATTTATGTCAAGAGAAATATGCGGTCTGGTTATTTAATTTACATAAAGTCACACAATGTTTGTACATTTATTCGTAATTTTATATTAACTGTGACAACACTGCTTCAAATTTTGATAAAATAAAACCAGGATTAGATAATAACTATTAAAAAAATACAACTTACAAATAAACATGATATTAATGATTTCTTTATATACATACTTATGACTAGTTGTTAATTAATTACTAATATAAATAAGGGAAAATAAGCTTACGTGTTTGTTCTTTTGTGCAGTAAAACAAATATTGGGGGTTTTTTTAAGTAACATTTAATTGTAGGATTACCTATCTTCGAATTTTTTTTACCAATTGCCACACTATCCCACCTGTCAATGAAAATGTCAGTAAACCCAAGATTTCAATTCTGAAAAAAAATATCTCTATACACTATTAATAATATTGGCTAAGGCTTCAGTAGAGATTATTTAAAATTCCAGGTGCATTTTTTTTTGAAATGTAACAAATAATCTTTGTAAGTATAAATTGGAAATAAGGATATGAATCTCGATTGCTTAATTAGATATAACAGGCATAATATAAATGAATAATAATATTGAACTAAAACAATAAAATAATTATTAAGCTTTTTGGCTTAATTTTGCTGCAATCGTGTTCAATAACACACCTGTTTAATATACTTAGATTAATTACTATAACGCCAATATTCATATGCTTGTGGGAACCACTGTATATTAAGCCTTATGCTTGTTAAGTTTGAGGTACAAATTGGAGTTGACATCAAGATTGTTGTGAAAGTAAAAGTTAGGGTTTTGCACAATTTTAAATACACGTATGTGCTGATAATGTAAAATTTGTAATGTTCCAAGATTTTAAATAATAGTTTCATATAAAATGTCTAGTGTTCGCGTAAATACAAGAAATCATTATGTTCTAAGATCTTTGTTACTATTATATCTCTATTGCAAACCTAACATGACAGCATTTGAGCTTTTGTTGGCGCTTTCAAGAAAAGGCTTTTGTCCAGCAGTGGACTTATGCAGGCTAAAAATTAATGGGGTACCTGTATTCTTATACATTGTTACGGACATTCGGAAATTACGTCATTTATTTGAATGGAAGTTTGTGTCTTGGTAACCGTAAGGCGATATTATGAAGATATGATATTATGAAGAATGACATGTTATAAGCATTTCCAATGCAGAGCTGATTAATGTAGATCTGGCATATTTTATATAATTTCTTATACTTATTGTTATTTTTATCTTAACAATTGATATTTAATTTTTTATACGCAAATATAAATTAACGAAAAATTGTTTTGTTTTTGTTTTTCAAATCATATTTTTTCCTTTAACACGTTTTTACCTATTTTACAAATGGATAAGATTTGAAACCATGAATCCATTTGTACATGGACCTGTAAAGCCTGTATCTGTATCTGAGCCACCGCGCTGAAGCTATCCGTATGGATCCGCATGGATGCAAGCGCGAGATGCTGAGGCCCAGTATGTCGTTTTATTGTTTTCAATGTCAATCACAGTTTATTATATAACAATTGTATTTACTACTAGCGACCCCCTACGGATATGCCCGCGTGAAGTAGTTCCCTTAGAATGTATATACCCAGGATAAAATGTGTATTCAGTCTGTGTTAAATTTCATTAAAATCCGTTCAGTTGGAATCGTGATTGAGCAACAATCATCCAAACACCCAAAAGAGGTTTTCACGTTAAATTTTTAGGAGATAATTGGTGTGACTTACATAATTTTTTTTTTAATACTCTTGAAAAACAATACGGTCGTGGTCCTGGGTGTCAAAATGATAGATAAATAATTTGACTGCAATTGTAGTTTCAAACAGGAATACCTTTTCCCGAAACATCTGTGGTTATAATATATTTGCTAGGAGGGCGGTTTCCTATTTTTCCTTAAGGGACAATCTGAGTGAGGGAAAATAAAACGAGATTTAATTAATATTTTGTTTTTTATTGAACATCTAAAAACGAAAAACATTCTGAGACATCCTTTAGGCTTTAGCTATTTCAATTGCCAAGCAGCGATGCATTTACGGTTGTTTTTCGGTTTGAAGGCCAAAAAGGCGTAAAAAACCACTACAATTACATGTGGTTAAGCGTTCAGTCTTAGTCTTCCGCCTTGTATGTCTGAAGTTGGTTGCAGTTCTCCATGGGCTGGAGTAACCAGTTATCATCAAGTGGACCGTTAGATCAATTATAATTTATTTTAGATAACGTAAAAGATACCATCTACTCGTATAACAGCCTGACACTATTAATACACAGTGACACAGTGGTCCTATCAAAATCTGTCTACAGGTTTTTTAGTTATGCTACATAATTTTGTAAATCAATGCAAAATAACTCGCGCTGGACGCGCTTACAAGACCTTTTCAGTTGAGGCGCTAATCCTTCAATACCGCCAGCAGAGACACCGTTGATAATTTATCGGAGCGTCGATACTCATTAATATTTTAACGTAAATATAAATATCATTTAAAGTCAGTATCAGTTGCTCCTTCGTTCGGCTGCACACAGACAGATCTGAAATATTTTTCGTGGTAGAGACCAGCGCCAGCTTTTGCTGCTGCTCGAATGGGCCGCGTCCACCGAGCTTGTACCACGGCCCGCAGAATACCGGCGTGAAGAAGAGGCATCTTGTTCTGCTGCGTTTCGTTCCGGAGTGAGGTAACCGGAGGCCAATCTCCCACACGTAACTGTAGCTCCTCTGGTGTTGCAGATGTACGTGGGCGTTGGTAGTAACTTACCATCAGGTGAGCCGCTTGCTCGTTTGCCACTTTTTCCATATGATAGAAAAATATTACATACCGTGTATGTCTACTACATATCTATCCATAGCTTTAATAAAACTATTTCCATATCAAAATCTGTGCATTGGATATTTTTTAATATAAGAAATTGTACATATTACGCAAGATCACACTTGACCGCAGGCAAGTAAGTAACGTAAGGATAAATAAAAACAATTAAGTCTTACAGACCATGTCAGTTAATATTCCTATACATCATGGGCCATTATACAAATAATCAACGACAACACTTTACGAAAGTACACGCGAACGAAGTCTAAAGGAAATGTATAGTGTGATTTTGTTGCATAACACACGGTATAACTTACATACTTACTCCGGTTATTTAGAGGTGCGCATAGTACGAAATATAAAACTAAACAGCACGTCCGAGGTGTAAAATAGAATCAGTGCGACAGAAATGGCGCGTTATTTTCAGTTAGGGAAACAGTTACTGGAGACGCATCCATTTGTTCTCAGACTTAAGGCATTGGTCTTTTAGTCGTTTTTATTTTAGGTGAAAAGTAAAAACCATATCTTGTGAGTGGCATTGTGTTAGAAGGAACAAAACAGTAAAAGGGTAAAGCAAGTTACTTATACTGTTATTTTTCTTCCCTTGCCTACACGGATATATTACGTTATGAACTTGCACCTGATACATATAATATTTGCGCTAAAATTTCTGTCTTCGGAGAATTTGCTTACTACGACGCTAACACCTATAATGTTAACACTAAACCGGGCAGACAGATAGTACTAAAATAATGCGTTCTATATTTCACTTGTAGTCAGAGTGTTGTCAATGTCCACTTGCTTCGTGCAGTGACTATCGACTACGGCATTGCGGGTCTCGAGTTCTATTGTTACACGGGACTAATATTTGTAATTTATGTGTGGAAAAAATCTTCACAATATTGAAAATCCGACAGTGGCCAGAACTTTTTTTAAATAACAATATACCCGTATATCAATGCAATCTAATAAGAAGAGTATCCATAAAAATTAATCTTACTAAAGATCTAAGCCGTTCTGTCTGAACCTCTATAGCTCGTGTAGTTAGGAACCTTATGATGGGAAACACATTTTTTGACTTTGAAATCCAGTCTTTGTTTCATATCTTTTTGTTTTATTTATAGTATCACAAACTAGAGGAAGCTCCTGAAATTATATATATATTTTAAGAATATGATAACCAATATTTTAAAAAAAAGTTTTTTACAGCCAAGTTATTACATACATGCAATAAAATTAAGAACGCTACAAATTAAATAAAAATGACTTGTAATATTAATAGTGAAACTGGAAAAGATAAATCGCGCCGCTCTGATTACCGACTGAATATTAACTATAAAGTTACAACGACTTAACAGGATGTAGTAGAAGTGTTTGAGAAATTCTTTACTTACCAATTTTGATTACATATTCTTATCATATATTTTCTTACTGTCGCCGAGACATTACAAAGGAAAGACTTGCTTCATAAGATATGGTAAAATTTTTTAACTCTCTTTAGTTAAAAAAATAGTTGATGTATGTGGGATGTCCGTTGAAGTTACCTAATGCCTCAATAATATGTTTAATTGCACCACATTTGGCCGTCAATTTAAACAGTAGTGTAAAATCTGGTGTATTTCCTGATTTTATGAGATATAGTATAATCATACCTTTACTGAAATCTGGTAGTACTTTATACCGTCGCCAATTTTAGACCAATTTCTGTACTGCCAACAATTCTGATCAATTGTGAACAGATTTTAATTAAAACAAACTGACTTTGTCAAATCAATTTGGATTTACATGGGAAGGGTTTTGGTTTAGAGCTGATTAAGCATATATTTGTCGCGTGGAAGAATTCACAATATCCATGGGTGTCTTTTGTGATCCCTCCAAGGCTTTCGATTGAATTCAATTTATTATCAGCGATTCAATTTATTATCTCGTATTTGTATAAAATAATAATAAATAGAGTAAATAAAGGTACATAGGATTAAAAAAAATTGTAATCATTGGGTCGACGGTAAATATGGGCGTTCCACTTGCCGCGATATAAATGCATTTAATAAGAATATTAAAAATATTTAACATAATGTAAATATTGGGAACAGATACTACCTTGGAATGTTTACTAGACTCCATGGAGTTGGTAACTCGATCATGGTAATGTATACTCTTTCTACCATAAAATCCCAGTAAGTGCGTAGTCTTTCAAGGAATAGCCATCAATTAATAATAATAGCGATTAAAGTAAGAAGTTCCTGTTTTGATGGAGTGGCCACTGAGCTAAAATTAAACTCAGATAAAACCTTTTTTTAAACAAAAACTATAACATTCTAAATACAAACATTTTATGACATTCTTTTTTTGACTCTATTCTATACCTCAATTAAAGTAATTTTCGAATTAGGTTTGAATTGAATTTAGTAGAGATAAGCACTCGCTGCTTTAGCCACGGTCAGTTGTACGTTGTTTTATCACATATTTTTTTGTGTTTGTTTCTGGCAACTTAACGGACAATATTGTTTGTGTATAGAGCATTAAAAAAGCGATTGAAAAATAAATAACTTGAAAATATAAAGTTATTTTTTTTTTTTTTTTTTTTTTTTTAAATACTTTATTGCATACACCCCAATTGGAGGTTACAAAGGGCGGACTTAATGCCTATTGGCATTCTCTCCCAGTCAACCCATGGGTTGGTGAGATAGCCGTAGCAGGTGTATTCATTTATTAAATTAATTAAGTAATAAAATGATTTAAAATAACTATAAACAAATATAAATAGATATAATAAAATTAATGAATAAAATAAATAATATACATAATAATATACTATTACATATGTAGATAGATAAATAAACATAAATAAGAAACACAATAATAACTAAATAAGTCCATTTAAATTTAAATAATGTTCTTTAACTAAATTTTTAAAAGAGTTCCTGCTTGCCGATTTCTTAACTTCGTCGGGCAGGGAGTTCCAGAGCAGTATAGCCTGAACCTTAAAAGAGTTGCCGACAAAACCGGTGAAGTGTTGTGGAATACTAATCTTAAGATTAGATGAAGATCGCAGCTTTCTGTCGTGCGTCAAGAAAAGATAACAAAATTTTTCTTGAAGATACGCCGGGGAATTTACATCATTAAGGATGGAATAGAGAGTAACTAGAATCCTAGAGTGACGCCTTTGTTGGATAGTAAGCCATTTAAGGCGAATACGGAATTCAGAGATGTGGTCATACTTACGAAGACCAAAGATAAAACGAATACAGTTATTAAGAAGGCGCTCTAGCTTGTTGAGAAGATCTTGGTTCAGATCTGGATAACATACGTCGGCATAATCAATTATGGGTATAACTAGAGTTTGCACAAGCATGAGCTTTGTCTTGTGGGGAAGAAAGTGTTTTAGACGATAGAGTGTTCTTAAGGTGGCAGAGACTTTGCGGCTGATTTCGGTTATCTGTTTGCCCCAGGTTAAAGTTTTATCCATATGCAGTCCCAGATTTCTAACCGAATCAGAAAATGGTACTAAAATACCATTGTATTCAATAGAAGGCAAGGTTCCAAGATCGACCTTAGCCAGCATTCTTGAGCTGCCAATTAGTATTGCTTGACATTTCGTTGGGTTGACGCAAACTCCAAAACGCATTGACCAATCGTAGACTGCTTTTAGGTTGTTATTCAGTATAGTCACCGCGTTATGCAGATCATCTATATTAGATTGTACGTAATTTGTAGGTCATCTGCATACAGATGGTAAGCACAGTCGAAGGTGGAGGTGATAGAGTTAATGAAAACCGAGAAGAGTATTGGAGAAAGAATTCCGCCTTGCGGAACGCCAGATTCCAAATTTAACCACTGTGAGGCTTCTTGCCCTACGTGGACTGACTGCTGACGCCCGCGAAGATAAGAAGAAAACCAATCCAAGGCTGAGGGTTCAAATCTAAGATAGGAAAGGATGGACAGGAGGATATCGTGGTCGACTGTGTTAAAAGCGTTGGAAAAGTCTACTAGTACCATCACTGTTACTTTCTTGCTCTCCATCCCTTGCTGGATATCATCCGTTACCTTAAGTAAAGCAGTGGTAGTACTGTGACCAGGACGAAACCCAGACTGATAAACACTCAGTAGGTTATTTTTAAAAATAAACATGGAGATTTGCTTATAAACACATGCTTCCAAAATTTTAGACAGAAAGGGTAATATGGATATAGGGCGAAAATCATTAGAAAGTTTAGGGGTAGATACTTTGGGTAGAGGCTTCACAAAGCCATTTTCCAGAGCGTTGGATACTGACCAGAATCCAGAGAAAAATTAACAATATGAGTAATTGCTGGAAGAAGGTGGTCAAGAATATTTAGGATCATAATCCTATTGATCTCGTCAATGCCCACCGCCCTGGATTTGATTCCAATAGCAGCCTTTCTGACCTCTTCCTGATCCACAGGCAAGAAATGAAAGTCTGAGGTGTGAGGAGGTTGGATTGAAGCTAAATAAGCTATGGTTTGAGATCGAATTACAGGGTCTAGAGCAGAAGCAGAAACAAAATGCAAATTCACAGCATCAAGAGAAAGAGAAGGGCCGCAATCCAAGATGGGTGGCTTACCCACCCCAATAGATCTTAAAAATTTCCATACACCATCTGGCGACAAATTAGATATACTACTATGGATAAAGCGGCGTTTAGCATTACGTACCATCTGGTTGCACCTATTTCTAGCCAATTTAAAGGCAGACCAATTTTCTTCCGTACGCTCTCTTTTGAATTTTAGGTAGGCCCTATTCCGCCTTGTCATTGCCACTCGAATACCCTCAGTCATCCAAGGAGCAGGAGGACGCTTCATCCTAACTTTATGAGTTGGAGCATGAGCATCGTACAGTCTAAGAATAGTGCTATTAAATAAAGTTACTTTTTCATCAACTGTAGATGCAGACGCCAAAGGACCAAAATTTAAATTAGAAGCATCCTCCATGAGTTTCTCAGTGTTGATTCTTGAAAAATTACGTAAGTGAAGAAAAGTTGGGGGAGTCTTGGGAGGTATAAGCTTATAAGAAGCATAAATGAGATCATGACGTGAGAAACCTGGAGCGGAAAGCTGACCATATTTTACTACATGATCAGAAGAAGCCGTAATAATAAGGTCAATCAAGGAGTCATCAGCGTCAATATTTCGATGAGTAGCCTCTAAAGGAGAATGGTGAAGTTAACGGACTCAATGATCGAACGAAGTTTGTGGGAACGAGAAGACTTTTTTAACATGTCTGAATTAAAATCACCCATAATTATGCAATTCTCGTATTCTGAACCAATATCCTCAAGAACTCCTTCTAATGGAGTAATATCAATAACAGGAGGACAATACACTACTCCAAGAATCATCCTTACGCCCCTGACATCAAGTTCTGCAAACAAGAACTCTATAGAGGCAGAGTAGGGCGAGGGGGATGCCATAACAATCTTGTGTGAAATTGACTTATGCAAATATATGGCAACACCACCTCCCCCTTTACCGATACGGTCGTTTCTAATCATAACAAAACCCGGTAAATGATATAATGTCGAATGTAAAGCTGGCTTAAGCCAGCTTTCAGACACTAAAATTGCATGTACAGTATCAGAAGAGAATGAAGCTTCGAGTTCCGAAAAGTGACTAGGAATACTTTGTGCGTTTATGTGACATATATTTAATAATTTATCGTTAGCTGAAAAACTTCCTTCAGTTGTATATTTAAGTTGGGTGTGGTACCATTGATCGAACCAGCACAAGAAATGAAAGTCTGAGGTGTGAGGAGGTTGGATTGAAGCTAAATAAGCTATGGTTTGAGATCGAATTACAGGGTCTAGAGCAGAAGCAGAAACAAATGCAAATTCACAGCATCAAGAGAAAGAGAAGGGCTGCATCCAAGATGGGTGGCTTACCCACCCAATAGATCTTAAAATTTCCATACACCATCTGGCGACAAATTAGATATACTACTATGGATAAAGCGGCGTTTAGCATTACGTACCATCTGGTTGCACCTATTTCTAGCCAATTTAAAGGCAGACCAATTTTCTTCCGTACGCTCTCTTTGAATTTTAGGTAGAAAGTAAAACCATATCTTGTGAGTGGCATTGTGTTAGAAGGAACAAAATGCAAATTCACAGCATCAAGAGAAAGAGAAGGGCTGCATCCAAGATGGGTGGCTTACCCACCCAATAGATCTTAAAATTTCCATACACCATCTGGCGACAAATTAGATATACTACTATGGATAAAGCGGCGTTTAGCATTACGTACCATCTGGTTGCACCTATTTCTAGCCAATTTAAAGGCAGACCAATTTTCTTCCGTACGCTCTCTTTGAATTTTAGGTAGAAAGTAAAACCATATCTTGTGAGTGGCATTGTGTTAGAAGGAACAAAATGCAAATTCACAGCATCAAGAGAAAGAGAAGGGCTGCATCCAAGATGGGTGGCTTACCCACCCAATAGATCTTAAAATTTCCATACACCATCTGGCGACAAATTAGATATACTACTATGGATAAAGCGGCGTTTAGCATTACGTACCATCTGGTTGCACCTATTTCTAGCCAATTTAAAGGCAGACCAATTTTCTTCCGTACGCTCTCTTTGAATTTTAGGTAGGCCCTATTCCGCCTTGTCATTGCCACTGAATACCCTCAGTCATCCAAGGAGCAGGAGGACGCTTCATCCTAACTTTATGAGTTGGAGCATGAGCATCGTACAGTCTAAGAATAGTGCTATTAAATAAAGTTACTTTTTCATCAACTGTAGATGCAGACGCCAAAGGACCAAAATTTAAATTAGAAGCATCCTCCATGAGTTTCTCAGTGTTGATTCTTGAAAAATTACGTAAGTGAAGAAAAGTTGGGGAGTCTTGGGAGGTATAAGCTTATAAGAAGCATAAATGAGATCATGACGTGAGAAACCTGGAGCGGAAAGCTGACCATATTTTACTACATGATCAGAAGAAGCCGTAATAATAAGGTCAATCAAGGAGTCATCAGCGTCAATATTTCGATGAGTAGCCTCTAAAGGAGAATGGTGAAGTTAACGGACTCAATGATCGAACGAAGTTTGTGGGAACGAGAAGACTTTTTTAACATGTCTGAATTAAAATCACCCATAATTATGCAATTCTCGTATTCTGAACCAATATCCTCAAGAACTCCTTCTAATGGAGTAATATCAATAACAGGAGGACAATACACTACTCCAAGAATCATCCTTACGCCCCTGACATCAAGTTCTGCAAACAAGAACTCTATAGAGGCAGAGTAGGGCGAGGGGGATGCCATAACAATCTTGTGTGAAATTGACTTATGCAAATATATGGCAACACCACCTCCCCCTTTACCGATACGGTCGTTTCTAATCATAACAAAACCCGGTAAATGATATAATGTCGAATGTAAAGCTGGCTTAAGCCAGCTTTCAGACACTAAAATTGCATGTACAGTATCAGAAGAGAATGAAGCTTCGAGTTCCGAAAAGTGACTAGGAATACTTTGTGCGTTTATGTGACATATATTTAATAATTTATCGTTAGCTGAAAAAACTTCCTTCAGTTGTATATTTAAGTTGGGTGTGGTACCATTGATCGAACCAGCACAAGAAATAAATGAAAGATCCGAGTCATCAATGGACAAGAATGATTCTGTATCGGACATTATATATTATATACATATGTACAATGAATAACGATAATACTTATAACAATATATTAATTGTTATTTAATATATAGAGCAGATAAAATTATAATAAATGAATCCAAAAAAAAAAAAATAAGTAAAAGAAATAATTGAAATAACAATACAAAAAACACAATAAAAAAAATAACATAAGAAAAACTCACAAAACACCATCCCACCAGTTGATTGTTTACAAGCTTAAAAAAAATACAAGTAATCTAAGTAACAAAACTAAAAAAAAAACTTATGTCTAATAAAAAACATTGTGAAAATATACTGAAATAATTACAACATTCGAAAGGAGTTGGTAGCAAAATAGTGTAATTATATAAAATTATGTAAACAATTAAAAGGTTCCTATCCAACTATATTCTGCCTTTCATATCCAAAATAACATGCTATTGTAAAATAAAGCACTATGAATTATAGCAGATATAATATGCAGAAAGTTGGTAACAATATAAATGCAGTAGTATCTAGTTCCACGACTCAATGATAAATATATAAAATCTAACACGAATGCTAGTACGCAACACAAAAATACTCACTATTTCCTTAAAATTACACGTGTGTAAGACAATAATAATATATGTACCGTGGAGTATTTGTAGTCTGTGATACAGTATTAATCTATCATAGTGCGTCTATACGGTACATTTCCTCTGATTGTAAACAAAACATGCCTAAAAGGTAGCTGAATTACTGAATACTAATAATTTTGTAACTAGATCATAGTAGAGAAAATTGGTGATCAACTACCGATGTCATGCTAAAGTAAGTCCCTGAAGTCATTAACAAATAATTTTAAAAGTACAAAATTAGTATTCAAATGAGAAGTAAAACTTATGTGCAACAAAACCAACAAGAATAAGCTAGTCAACAAAAATACAAGGCACTAAAAATCCGAAAAGTTGATTAATTCTTAAAGAATTAAAAAGTGTAAAACATAATTAAAAGGAAAAAAAAAAAAATATTAATAGTAATTGTTACTTAAATCTATATGTCATGAGAAGAAAATCACGAATTGTTGTTACTTTTTACTCGCGATTCGTCGAGACTTCTTGGTATCATCACACAGAATTACTGCAGAAGCTGGTTTCCGTCGGGTGACAGAAGTTTCATGCTGTCGGACAACACTGGATGAGTTGTTATGAACTTGTATAAATTTGACACTACTAGTTGCATTATCCACACCCCTGGGTACTGCATTGGAACTCCTAGGAGTACCGGAGACCGGGGGAAACTTAACTATCAAAGCGTCTAGCTCCAACTGTGTAATAATTTTATCACGACCATTGGGATGCTTGATGTATATGGCACCGTCAATAGTCCATACGTTTCTCATTCCAAAATGTTTTCGGGCGTTTTGTATATTGACTGTCGTTCTTTTGTCAGAAATTCAGCAACAGAGAAAACAGAGCCTTTTAATTTTGACTTTGAATTCCACACTTCAATTTTGGTTTGGTGATTGTGGAAATATACAATGACAGGCCTAATTCTATCAGTCTGTTGCACACCGAGTCTATAACATTGTTTCAAAAGAAGCACAAGTTATCTGAGACAACCCCATTTTGGAGTGAATCAACTGCAAAACTTCGTTTTGAATGTCTTCATTGGGTGCCTCAGAGATACCACTGAAAAGTAAAGCCTTTCTTCTATGACGCATGTTAATAGCATCTATACCACTTAGACAATCACGAACTTGTTGCTGAAGAAGGTTGAGCATTGAACCCACAACTTCCTTGAAAGCACAAAACTCTTCTTGAAGCTGCACAATTGTTGGATTGGTTGGGCAGGAAGCAGCCTTCAATCTTTTCTCGAACTCGGCCATCTTTAGGGTCCAGCTTCCTTCCAGGTCCCTTTGTATGCTCTGCAAATCCACAGCTGTTGCCATAGTAGTAGTAATTAGTATATTTCGGTGGCGAGAATTTAAATTATTTCGGTTTAATTGTGGTTATGGTGGAAGGTGTTCGTAAGTCTTTAAATTTTGTTTATATGACCATAGTTATGAAGAACAACTGTTAAAAATACTTGTTCCACTTTAATTATATACAATTAGTTCAAAATACTGTGCAAGTTAAATTATTAAAAACAAATTTTCACGAGGTCTTAAAACGAGCTGTTGGTTGTTCTACACCTACCCGCGAAAAAAAAAACATTTACTATATACGTTAATTTGTTTCATAATAACGATTAAGTGCTTACTCTCTGACATTAATATATAAATTAATAGTCACAGAGACAATAACAGTAAATATTCGTATACTTCATGGCTAATTATAGAAAAAATTAATTAATACTCACAGAGACCAAAGCAGTAAATATTCGTATACTTCATGGCTAATTATAGAAAAAATTAATTAATAGTCACAGAGACCATAACAGTAAATATTCGTATACTTCATGGCTAATTATAGAAAAATTAATTAATAGTCACAGAGACCATAACAGTAAATATTCGTATACTTCATGGCTAATTATAGAAAAAATTAATTAATAGTGACAGAGACCATAACAGTAAATATTGGTATAATCCATGGCTAATTATAGCAAAAATTAATTAATAGTCACAGAGACCATAACAGTAAATATTCTTATACTTCATGGCTAATTATAGAAATAATTAACGATACCACTTTCCGAACGCCCACGTGAACAAACGAAGTCGCGGGTACTGCTCGTTGTAAATATAAGTGTTATTTTGTTTCTATAAATACATATGCATCATTAGAGTAGTTTAGTAAATAAACTCACTTGGTAGAGAGGTTAAATAAAAATAAAACACCGTTTCGAAAATATTCTGGAATAATAGTAAATATTCGTATACTTCATGGCTAATTATAGAAAAATTAATTAATAGTGACAGAGACCATAATAGTAAATATTCGTATACTATGGCTAATTATAGAAAAATTAATTAATAGTGACAGAGACCATAACAGTAAATATTGGTATAATCCATGGCTAATTATAGAAAAAATTAATTAATAGTCACAGAGACTATAACAGTAAATATTGGTATAATCCATGGCTAATTATAGAAAAATTAATTAATAGTCACAGAGACTATAACAGTAAATATTCTTATACTTCATGGCTAATTATAGAAAAATTAATTAATAGTGACAGAGACCATAATAGTAAATATTCGTATACTATGGCTAATTATAGAAATAATTAACGATACCACTTTCCGAACGCCCACGTGAACAAACGAAGTCGCGGGTACTGCTCGTTGTAAATATAAGTGTTATTTTGTTTCTATAAATACATATGCATCATTAGAGTAGTTTAGTAAATAAACTCACTTGGTAGAGAGGTTAAATAAAAATAAAGTCAAAAACTTAAAAGTTGGACGCTTCCAATTCGAACTAATTACTGCGTGTATTGTGTTTCCGTATTCAATGTAAAATGTAGAAAATTCAATGTACAACCGAACCCAATAACCATGAACAAACTTATTCTTTTGTAATTAGGTTATCCACACAAATAGAATTAGCTGAGCTAAACAATTTCAGTTCGTTTAAATCAATTGTTCCATGTGAAAAAGTAACTATAAAAAATACTAAAAGGCGGAGGAAATTTTGGTCAAACGATTTTGTTTTGGTCGTGTTTACGAAATGGCTGTCCATTTCAAGAACACACATTTTAATTGTGCCGGCACAGGGGAAACGACCCTGGTCACTCGCTTTCTATGAAATTTGAGCCAGTGCGTTGGCCACTAAGCTACCGCAATTGTACAGTGGGGAATAAAATGTAATTAAAGAATGATCTTAATAATAATTCATTATTTGTGACAAAACAAATTAAAATAAAGATTTTGCGTTCTTCAAAACTACATAACTTTTACTATTAACATATAATAATTAAAACTAATCGTTTTTTTTTACTTTTTAACTGTTAAATGGGTCGAATGGGCCGGCTCGACCGGGTTGGTACCATAGCCTCGCAGAATACCGGCGTGAAGTAGAGATATCTTGTGCTTCTGCGTTTCGTTCGGTGAGTGAGGTAACCGGAGGCCCACGCCCTTCCCTATTCCCCTCCTCTTTCCTCCCATCCACCAATCATCCTTAAAGACCCGCAACGCACCTGCAGCACCTGTGGTGTTGCAGATGTCTTTGGGCGACGGTAATCACTTACCATCAGGTGAACCGCTTGCTCGTTTGCCGTCTTTCACATAAAAAAAAAAAAAAAAAAAATGTTGGGATAACGTTCTTTAATTGTAGTGAAGATGAAACAAGTGGCTACTAAGTAGCGGGAATGCGAACGTGAACGGAACAAAGTATCTACTTCAGTCTAAAAAATTCTTCGTTGCAGAGTGCACGCTATACGCTTCTGTAAATGCTTAAATTTGTAAATGTTGCAGCTTTTAGCACTAAGTATTACTTTTTAAATGAAGTATTTTCTACAATGTATTAGGGTATAACTACATGAATGTATGGGTGGCTACATTTTTTAAGTAGAAAAAGTCCCATTCTTGGATTTGTCTGTTATAAAAGTATCGTAGGTATCCTATCAACTTTAAACTTTACCGTCTCTGCTCACCGGTTGATCACCACGGAGTTTATTGTTATTTGTGAACACTACGGTACTCTTTTGTTATAGAAACTCTTCTAGGTAAATAAGGGTATCTATATGCTGTTTGAAATATACATCTAGTTTGTTCAATAAAAATAAAACACCGTTTCGAAAATATTCTGGAATAATAGTAAATAAAGAGAAATCGAAATTCGGGACTAAATAAGTAGCACTAGAGCACGCTTAGGAAAGTTCAGTGGTGAGTTCTGAAGTAAGTGGAAGAGAAAGATCACGATGAAAAGGATGATAAAAGGAGAGGACAGAAGAGGAAAAGGAAGAAAAAGACCAGAAGTGAAGGCAAAGTGTCCACTGGAAGAAAAGACAGAGAGGATTGGTTACTGGCAGGAAGACCCGTGTGCAATATCACGTGCGTGGGTTAGCACATCGGGATGAAACTCTGTGCCCTTTGTAAGTTTCAAGTTTTCAAAGAAGTTGAGATACCTTTTGCTTCAATCACGCCTCACGTAGCTTGAAACAAATATATAAAAGTGTATAGGTAGTTCGATTTTTTGGAGAAGGAGAAGATTTGTTCTCTCTCGAAGAGAGGGCGTTCTCGTAGCCCTGCCGATATGCGATGAAGGTGGAACGTCGTGGGGTTTTAGTCAATGCAACCCCGACATAACTCATTTTTGCCTCAGCTTGGGTAAGTAAGGGATAGGCATTTTCCCATGTATAAAAGGTATGTTTGTAAAGAGTAAAACTCTGAAAAGTACAGATTTGTCCCAACTGTCAAAAAGTTCACGTCTGCGTGAGAATAAATACTGCCCGAATGGAGACTTGATCTCCTTCGGATTAAGTTTATTTATATGATGTAGTCTTATCGCCTATCTTTATACTCATATCTTTTTTATATATAATAATCTTGCGTACGTGTAACTTTCGTGTAACTTGTAACAGCTTGACCGATTGAGGACGTAATATCTATAATGTATTTGTACTGTCGAAACGATGGTTAATAGCTATGATAGGATCTGATAGGTGGAGCTGTGGCCGAGTTGTTAACTGTGTTCTTTTTTTTTACTTGAGGAAATACCTAACGCGTACCCGCCCTTGCGGATTTACTAGCAAGTCGGGGCAAACTGCAAACCCGACGTAACCCATCCGCGCCGGTTAGTGTGCATTTGGTATTAATAGTTATGATATTTTTTAATCACTTTTGTAAGCTGTTCTGTAAATCTGTTTGATACTTTCTTTGATAATTACAATATTTTATGGTACATGAATGTTAATAGTAGGAATTGTTAACTAAAAGAAACCTTTTGGTCTAAGTATATTTCATAATAAGAACATAGTTCTTTTTGACATAAATTAAATATTTATTGGTTCAATCCAGATTAAAATTATTTGTATTTTTATTTATTCAAAGTATACATAAAAGTGGGATGTTTTCCAGTTCGAATGAATTACTGCGTAAATTGTGTTCACGAGTTTAATGTAAAACGTTGAAATTCAATGAACAACTAAACGCAATTAACGAGAACATGGGTATAGTTATGTAATTACGAGTATATTGTTATCGCAGATTGTAAAATTTAAATAAAAACTCTTCTTTTTTTCATTAATGTTGTTCAAATCAAACACAAACCAATCTCTTTAACACGTTAATGTTTAATTACATTAAGTCCAAACCTTGAAAAGAAGATATATGCTATCCGTACTAGCTATACTACCCATACTAATATCAAATAATACGAAGCCATATAATACGAGCCAAGCGGCAGCTTTTGCTTCTGCTCGAATGGGCCGTCACGACTGGGGTAGTACACCGGTCACGCAGAATACCGGGCGTGAAGTAGAGGCATCTTGTGCTTCTACGGAAGCTGCTCATATCTCCCACCCAAATGTCCTAAGAGGACAGCACCACAGCTACAACTCCTCTGGTGTTGCAGATGTACGTGGGCGTCGGTAATCACTTACTACAAGCACGTTTACCCCTTTACCATAAAAACATGGTTATCCGTATACCAATTTGTGTCATCATCATTATCATTGCAATTAATCATAAGTCCACATAGGTGTCACCCAGAGATTGTCATGTCACTTGCATTCTGGCCTTCAGCACATTTGAACAGATCATCGCTGTCTGTTGGCGGTCGGTATGAGAGTCACCTTTCTTTATAAATTCTTAAATGTCTATTAATCGATTTTGCTATGTGAATAAAAATAAATACCATTACTATCATATCAAAGATTATCGACGTTTAATGAATTCGAAGAACCGAGGACGTCTTTCCAATTGATTTTTGATACATTTTGTTAGATTTGTAAGTTATTCAAATCGACGACTTGCTGTCGTCTCATCATTTTAATAGGTTAGCTCAATAATAGCATCCAGTATGGACGTGGATACTGGGTTCAAATTCCAGTCGAAGCCAATAATACATGAGAAGCAAATAACCAGTTTATGGGCTTAAATTAATGGTGATTGTCCTGTGTCTTCGTAATATATTTGATATTTCCTCAGATTGTATTGCATAATCGAATACATCGGTTGAAGGAAATTGAGTGTGTCTAGATAACTCTAGACACACTCAATTTCCTTATATTAACGTATTAACATACTGAGGGTACTTTAAAATTCCAGTGCAGGTAACAACTTGTTTTCTGATCTTCTCGTGGTATATTATAGTAATCGTACAACTCGGATGGTAGATCGTCGCGTAGAGTTTGAAAGCGCAGTCACGCTATAATAGTATTAATAATTTGAGGAGTTTACTGCAAGAATTGATTTTCTCTGAAAATCGACACTGATAATAAATACAATTTTATGATTAACCAATTTTGATTTATAATTGGAAATTTGCATGGTTTTTTTTTCAGTTTAATTCTCGTTGTCATAGTTACAGCAATCCATGCAACAGTTTATATCCTTACCGCCACTTCTGCAAAAAAAAAATTAAATTTGAATAATTTAAATATGTCCTTCCTGTCCTCCCAAAACAAATATAAAAACATTATGTATCGTATATAGTATTTACTATTTACGTACAAAGTTTATTTTAAATCCAACATGAGTTACTTTTCAATTTATTTTAATGCAGAGACACTAATGCTCTGAAGATAGTTTGTATCAGGTATCAGAGTTCAAGCCTATCGTTGATCCTCGTTTTAAATTTAAGACAGAAAAATGTTTGAAAAAGAAAAAGAGAAATTTTCTTTTGCTTGTATATATCTCTTACGTTTTAGCTATAAAGGTGATTCTTGCTTCCACATGGGTGACCAAGGCGAGAGTCGGAGGAAATATTTGTCTAAATTATCCAAACAGGTGAGGTGTCGATCGTCACGTCGATGGACATTGACCTTGATCATGTGAATGAAACCGCGGGCACCGGATAGTAAATAAACAAGCTTCTTTATATTATATCTCAACTGCTGACCAGCCCATTTGGGTTAACTGTCGCGAGAGCTTATTTTTTATATATATCTTAATCTACACCTTAAAAACAACTTAAATATATTCAGATTACAAGCTCATCCTGCTCCTAAGATCTATTATAATTATTTATTTAATATACATAGAATATACCGGAATTTTTTAAATGTTTTGATGCTTGTTCTTCTTAATTTGTAATTGCTACGAGAAAAGTTAGTAATTTTTGCTATTAATGTAAGAATCCGTGGTCTAGACCCTGGAGTCAATGAAAGATTTCGACTTCATAATTGGATCTCGAATATGTTACATTTTCCCGCCAGACACTTACGGTAGATTTTCAATAATCCAATTGCAGAAACAGCTCATCTTCATGCCAATAATGATATGCTCTTTGTCAGTTATAACTTCACCAGCAGCTACAGCGACAAGATGATTCCGATGCATTGCAGGTGCCCCTGACTCACCCTATAAGCAAGTCTTTATTATTAACACACACACACAAACACACACACTAATACGCACAAGAGACCGCCGATCTTGCGGAGACATCTAACGACCCTTGCCTAGAATCAATAATAGCTCCTTCTTGTTTTTCAATTTATTCAATTTTTTCATTCTCTATCAGGCTATACAGCAGTGCTAAGTGCACTGCTGAACATATGCATTTCTGAGAAAGTCTCAGCATAAGCCAGTATTAATTTCTTGAAAGCCTTTACTATACATACCGCGCTGGGCAAGCGGTGCTGGTTAGTACTGTGTCGGACTACTGCGTGGGTGCACTAGAATTTTCGCAGTCAGACGGTCGCCTGAGCCTCGTTAATTAGCTACCGGGTGCACCGCGTGCAGAATTGATTGGCATTTGAATTTGAAGGACGTATATCTCCTCTTATACATTTAATCCTATGATTCTTTAAAATAATTTCATATCTTCGTCTCGTGAGGTCATAGTAATTTAAAAACTTTTGAAATATCATAGGTACTATAATATCACAAACTGCTTTTACAGCAATTACAAACATAAAAAAACGGGATGATCTGACCCGTAATATTACAAAGGTTTCGAATCAGATTGATGCTTTTTAATTATGAAATAAACAATATACCGGGAAAAAACTAAATACACCGACATGGATTAGAAATACGCCAAAAATAAACTGCTTATTCTGTATATTTGATGAGCAATATTTCCCAATTACAGACATGTGTATTAATAAGATTTTAAAGGAATAAGAACATGATACATACTGAAATTAAACAATATTGTAATAATGGTTTTCCCGCAAACTATATCCTGATCTATTACCTTACTTTCAACATAGGTATGATACGCAATATACATGCGTTATAGGTTTTTTATATATGTATTAATGTATTAATGTATTAATTATGTATGAAGACATCAAGGCATTGTAAAATGTTACTCACGGGCTATACAGCCGTCTTTCATTCATGCCATTCCGACATGACCATGTAATTGTGCTCGTCTTACAACCGTGGATACGGTATCATACGTCCATCATACGACGGATACGTTTAAATTTAGTGTTAAAAGTTAGTCAAAATTTCTAGCCTACCACTAGAAATTTTGTTTAAAAATTTCAAATTTTTATCGAACATAAATCTTATAATGTTGAAATATTTTGTTAAGCAATGAATCCTAGGAGGCAATGGCAAACTATTGCATGGGATAACTATTCTTTTAGAACAATGTTATATAATTGTAACAGCGTGATAAAAAATCGTTTTGAGATAAATTCTTTGACTGAAAATGCTATAATAGTCAAAGTCAAGGAATTGTTATTGTATGTTTTGTTAATTATCCATTTCCTGACTGATAGGAAGGATGTAGCATTGTCTATGGTCCATGGGTGTATCGGCCGATTTTCTTGGAAAGTAATGGCGGCGGTCCTTATGGGTTTGTTTCAAAGTGTACTTGCTTGGTATAATGATACTATGTACTTATCATTATTCAGTTATGTGTAATATTACCTATCTACATTATGAAATCGCGAACAAGATATTGTTGATGAGCTAGGATCGCGATTTGTGTACATAGAAGCGTGTGTGAGTATGGTAATGTGTGGATATATTTTTAGGTATTCAGTAGACTAATGATATAAAGTGAAACATGATTGTGATCTATGTTCAGCTACATGTGAATTGCAAAGACATTGGTAAATTTAAGAGTGTAAATAATTGAACAGTTAATTTTTACTTACTTGGATGTTATATGGCTTTCGTATCGAGTAACAAATAGTTTCATTAACATTTACTAAAAAAAAAATTGTTTCAATTAGAGTTTAATGATAAATAAAGAGTTCTAAGACATCACCAAGCTTACCGATTTGGTAGATGGCTGGTTTTAACTTCTGCACTATTTGTGTACATGTTTGAAGGTCAATAATCGTGTAATCCTCGATGAAAAACTTACTTTTCTGTAAGAGTTATTTTTTTTAGTCGAAAATCATGCCCTTTGTCTAAGACGACGTATTTTTTTTCGGAACATATAAATAATTTATCATTTTATTAAAAATAAATCGAATAAAAACACAATACACAAGACATTTTTTGAAAAACTATATTGGTTTAGCAAAAAACAATTAATAAATAACAAGGTACTTTCTTTAAAGTAAATGGTGTAGCTTAAACATATTAAAAATGTAAAAGGTTGTAGTAGAGAGCTTTTACTTTGTTATTTTAATCGAAATCGGCTGATGTTTTATTTCTTAAGAATATATCAATTTATTTTTACTAGTGAATTTAATTTAGCCTAGTCGATAGTGATCCTCTCTTAAATTGCGGGTTCGAATCCTGCAAGGGGTTAACATTTGTATGAGAACCTGCACATTTGAAATGAAACTATTATTATCGCATTTAACTTTGTTTTTATATTTCCGACGGTTCGAGTGCTTTACAGCAGCCGTAAATAATAGTTTAATTTCGAATGATTAATAAATGTAAAGCTTTATATATGTATACATCTATCTCATTCGTCTATCCTAACGACACCTAGGATGACGTGTGTATGATATAGATACATTTCTTTATAATCACTGTACGTACGTGGACAATTGTTTTCGATGCAGGTACCTAAAATTATTAAAAAATATAAAAGATGTTAATTGCATTAATTGAAATTGTTTGTCTTAGATGTTTCGTTTAAAAAAACACAAATTTTATTCTATAGCGCTCATTTACTTCGGAAATAAAAAGTATACAATTTATTCTTCTTTTCGCACTGCATGTCGTAGTGCGCAATTAAAGCAGTAATTTGTTCAAATACGATTCACTGACTAAAATTAAATGAAAATTAACTATTTATTATTTTTGGATCTAAAAAATTTGTAAATGAAAACTGGAAGGTCGTAGAACAAAAGTTACTAATAATGTATAATTAACATCAATAATTATATATTATTATATTTTATAATTGTGGTTATAGTTATTCATCATCATCAACATACATCATCAGCCTATCGCAAGTCCTCTGCTGAACATAGGCCTCCCTCAAAGATTGCCACAAAGCTTGGTCTTGAGCCACCTGCATCCATCGAATTCCCGCGAGCATCACTTAATCTTGTGAGGGTTCATCCCACACTGCGTTTGCCTGTACGTGGCTGCCACTCGAGAACCTTTTATCCCCCAATGGTTGTCAGTTATGCGACCATAGCTCGCGTGTCCGACCTTAATGGCCGGTCCATTGGCACATCAGCTAGCTGATCCTTAAGGCTATGTCGGTTACCCTAGTTCTGCTGCGGACATCGGCATTGCAGACTCTTATCGCGCAGAGAAACACTGAGCGTAGCCTTTTCCGTAGCGCGCTGAGGAACTAGGAGCTTCCTCATACGGCCTCCAGTGAAGGACCAAGTCTCATTTCCGTAAATCATGACTGGCAACACGGACTGGTTGTATACTTTGCTCTTGAGATTTTGAGGTATTCTCGATTAGAACTATGTCGTAGGCAAATCGAAGGTGAGTGACGTATCGCCATTGATGTTGATACCGTATTCTTTCCAGTTTAGGAGCTTGAAAACATCTTCCTAGACATTAGGGCCTCGTTGTACAAACACCTCAGCAGTTCGATATACCGGGAGTCTATCTGGCACCCCTGGAGAGACTGTAGCACCGCCCAAATTTCGTCAGAATCGAAAGCTTTATTAAATTTGCGTATGTATTGCCTCATAATTTGAAGATTTATCTATTCAGTTGCCGATATGCTGGTGCATCAGTTGTAGACTGCAGCTTCATCTCACGCCGGGCTTTCATGAGTTTAAGAGTGTGATCGGAGAGCCTTTGGGGCTTGTTCGTGCGGCGGGTCCTACAAAACTTAGCTCCTACTGCATGGACAGTTACCACTAGCCTGCTATTCGTATCGTCCACTGTAATGCAATCTTTTAAGCACTGAAAGCGATTATACAATTCGAGCTGAAAGCTTTCGGGGTTTTGGATGAGGGCACGAGGTGGACGGAGTGAAGACTTCATCAGACGAGACAGCTCGAGCCCAATATTAAGTTTTAGGTACCTCTTACCATTCGGTGATCACTGCCGGTTTTTATTGATCACAGAGACATCACTGAACAGCTCACGTTTATTTTCATCAAAAGGAATCTAATCAAAAGGAATTCCTCCTTTTCCATAAAGTCAGCCAGCTGTTGTCCTCTTGGGTTTCGTGGCCCTATTCCAAAGTTCCCCACTATCAGCTCATCGCCTTTTTCGTACCTAGTTTTTTGTTAAAGTCTACAGTGAGTTTTAGAGCAATGCATGGCTCTTAAGATCTCTTCATACATTGCCTCCACTTCATCATCAAGGCGGGCGAGGTTGGTGCGTATACTTGTATGACCTTCAGCGAATATCTTTTGTTTATTCTGAGTATAAGACACGCGACCCTACTCGACACACTTTCTGATCTTGATCACGTTTTTGATGAGAGACCTGTGGATGATAACCCTGACACCTCCTTGGGACAGATGGTCACCCTCCCGGTAGTAAACAAGTTACCGGATTTGAGGATTATCGAGTCCTTCCCCTGTCTTGGGACTTTAGACAACCCTATAATATTACAGCGCCGGGGACTGGGGGCCATAGCTTTATAGCTCTCATTATAGGTTTAGCAATAGTTGCAACCGCAGTTTCTTTTATGATCTAATGCAGGAAGCTGTTGCTGCCCATCTCCTAATATTAATTTTTCCCTCTATCGACTTTTACAACACCCACAAGACGAGACGGAATGGCAGATTCTCTTATACTGCCACCATACGGTAACATTGTACAGATATTGGACTTTTTGACCATTAGTCACCTTTTACGACACCCATGATCAGACACGGTTGACGCTATTCTTTACTTCCGGCAACCACACGGAACACGGATAAAATATATAATTAATAATTGGTAATGAATCAAATGAATACCATGATGCACTGACCGATACTTCCTCGTCACTAGAAATATAAATGCCCTTGGTCATAAATGGTACTGTCACCCCTTGATGAGAAGGTTCTCTCTAAAACAGTTCGATTATTGTATTGTAACCATACGTTACAATTAGACACATGACATTAATATATTGTGTTAATGTAATAAACGTTTACCTTGTCCTCTTCAGACGAATCCGAACAACTGTCACCTTTCGTCAACGAACGCTTCGTAGTGCTTTTTATTGTTACCTAGTTAAAAATATTGTAAACTTAAGTTTCTCTAATTAGTTTTTGGTATTAGTAGTAAATATTAAAAAAAGATTCGTGCTTGGTCACAAGTTGAGCGCTAGAAGTAAATCATCGTACGAAAGGAAATCTGAAAGTCTGTGAAATAATCAGGAATTCGAACAATAACAAACCCCTATTAAGTTTATGTTACGTGGTTAATCTGCATTGAAACATTTTCAGTGAACGTTCGTTAAAGAATGAAGCCGATGCAAATTTCCGAAGATACAAAAATTCATTGCGAGGGCAAAATACGATTCTCCATTCAGAATGTAACATTGCAAATGAAAGCTGAAAATGAAGCTTATAGTTTAGCCTTTAGGGTAAAGTTACGGACTTTTTGTAATTCTTATACAGCCTTTATATAGTCCAGTGATTGCCACGTTTGGTTGGCAATCGCAATAATTTGGCACACAAGACGCTGCTGGCGATGACGGATTCTTTTTATTTTCTTCGGCGTCTTATTTTTAAAGTGGCTAATCCGCTAACTGTCTGACGCCTTGAAATTTATTTTTCTTCATCTTCGAAGGTCGGAAAATGTCATTAGGCACAAAGTACGATTATTGTTATACTTAGTTGAAGGTAGTTACAGTTATTTTACAGACTATAATAAACAGTACATTGAATATTTTGTTCTTTATTGATATAGAAGCATTTTTTGTCTGCTTGTCTGTCCCTCTTAACGTACTGGATGGATTTAGATGAATATATTGATACTTGCCATGGTAATAGCGGTCAAGTGCGAATTGCACCAAGCTATAAGGAAGTGTCTGTATCTTCAATAGTTTTATATTTATGTAAGATTTACTAAACAATATAAAAAAAGTATAAACAATGGTAAAAGAATCTTGAAAAATTATAATGTCCGCGCGGTGATTTTTTGCGTTATACTCAGAGAAAGAGAGAAGCGTTGCGTTGGAGCGGAACATCGTCAAATACGCGAGCAAAACGGCAACGTTTATAAAGAAATATTATTGCCGAACTTTCTAGCATGCGTGTCGATTTATTGGATTACCGGAAATGATTTTGTAATACAAAAAAAGGTTATATATTATAAAATCATTGATTACCGACTATCTTTTTTTCTTATAGTTATAGCAAGTGTTTAAGGCAAATAGTTATAGTTTATAAATTAGTTTACCTAAATAATATACTAGGGTAATTATAGTCTTCGGTGAGATTTAAGTTAATTAGAAAACAGATATTCAGTACATACTTTCTATAAGTGTTTTTGTTTTAAATTTTCGCGTTGTAAGATAAGAATAAATATTGTTTAACAGATAAGTTTGCTTTAAGTTTTTTTTGGTTTTTAATATATACATTGAAATTGAGTGCTGAAGAGCAAAGAGCAATGTAAAGTGTAAAGCGTTTTTTAATTTGCGATAGTTTATTATTTGATTTGATGACTTTTCTTTTAGTTTTTCTTTCTTACTCATTCCAGCTACAAATAAACTAATCTTGGCAGCCACATCAGTTAATATTCTTATACTCTATGGTCCATTAAACATATAATTAATGACACCACTTCACGGACGTCCACGCGAACGAAATGACGGTTACAACTATTGAATAAATGAACTAATAAATAGAAATGATTCTTGCGATTCGCAATAAGTAGGTTCATACGTACGTCATTTGTTTTAATTTTATTCCAACTGAGAACAGTAACGTTTGAATGAATGGACGTGAAGGAATTTCCGTCTGCTAATGGTATAATATTTCCCGGTTTATCCGACATCATCCCTGCAAATGTATACACCAGTGCAAGGTCCGCGGTCCATCCCTTGTAATTAGGATGAGTTAGAACACGTTCTATTGGTAGATATTGTTCATATCCACTGTCGAACATATTTTGTGAACCTATGATGACGAACGATCCCGTGAGCTCTGGTTGTAAGACATCAAAATCTGCTTCTGCACTGAAAATACAAATTCAATTAGTATCGATAAAAAAAAAAAGTTTTTTTTAAAAAGTTAAACGAAATAACAGTTGTTCATACTTTTACGTATCACGACATAAACATTATAAATTTTCAAAAGAGACATTATCTGAAGAAATGAGGAATATTATTTTCGAGGAAAATTCGAAATGAACAAAGTAAAAAATAACGTATCAGTCATAATAATATGACAAACACGAATACTAACAAGCAGTGAGCAGCGGTAATAACAACGTTGTCGTGAATAATGGCTCCCGTACAATTTTTCTTCGATCCATCGTTGAACATAGTTCTGGAAAATAGTAACACGGACCCTTTGATAATCTTTTTATCTTTTATCCACATATCATCGTCTACTTGTTTCGATGATTGTGGTGTGCTATGGTGGTTAGGCTATTTGCTAAGTTATACTCGGTTCGATGCAGATTGCATCGAATATTTGAGCAACGCATCAATTCGATGTCGAGTCTAGATGTATTCTGATAGTTCCATGTCATCAATATTGCATCATACTATGTACCAGTTTTTCTTTGTGAATGTTTCAACGTTTGACAAATGTCTTGGTGTTAAGGTGTATAATCGCATTAGCCTGAATGATGCCATACACTGTTACTCTTGTCATGGTTCGGTACCCAAAGGGCATAAAGAATGCAACTCTGCAGTCTGTCTGTCTTTCCGTCCATCTATCCGAATGTCACGGATCTCTTGCTCGTAGACGGAATGAAATTTGGATATTTGGCGAAGAGTTGCGGTTAACCCCGCGACACTGTGCTGAGGTAGTACCATTTCATGACGCAACACGGCTCATAAAGTTCAAAATCGACCGAGGCTTTTTTTAAATGATTTATTACTTTACCCTTTATTGTTTTTCTTGTAACTATGTGTTGTGTTAATTAATAAATCACATTGATATTGAAAGTGTAAACATATATTTAAAAGTTAGGAAATGGGAGGCCATCAAAGTGGTTAGTTTTGAACCTTTTTGTTATTTTATGGTTATTGAAAAAATTTTTACGATTTAAAATTTTAAATATGGAACATATTAAAAAAATACTATTACTCTATTAGAGCCACAAATGAATGGTCATCGGGTGGCATATTACTAGTATTTTCAGTTTCTTGAGTTTCTGCCTGCAAGTGTTTTACATAAACAGTTCCTGAAATAAAGGAAATTTACTTTAAATTCTTATTTAATACACTAAAACACTACATTAAAAAGTTTCGGGTGAATTTTTTTTTGACATATGCACGTTTTATATGTGGTAGAGCCCAGCGGCGGCTTTTGCTGCTGTTCGAAATAGCCGAGATGACTGGAGAAGTACCAGGGCTTCGCAGAATACCGGCGCTTCTTTACGCATGTATCCTGTGCTTCTGCATTTCGTTTAGTGAGCAAGGTAACCGGATGGAGTAATATATTTTTTTAATTGGTATAGGGGCCATACCAATAAAATACAATATTCGTCGCGCTATAGATATATTACCAAGCGGAAGTGGCAATGGGCCGGCGGAAAAAAGGTTTTCGGGTGGCAGCCACGTACAGGCAAACGCAGTGTGGGACGACCCCCCACAAGATGGAGGGACGACCTGCGCAATGTTGCGGGAAGTCGATGGATGCAGGTGGCTCAGGACCGAGCTGATGATGATGATAGATGTTGTTCCCCATCAACGGTCTGAATAGTTTATCTCAATACACATGTATCTTTATATACATATATGTATTTTTGAGCAAAATGATAAATAATAGCATGATTGACTAAACCATGACCTCCTAATAGCCATGGCTTAGACATCCACGTTCAAATAAGATGACCCGAGGTGGCCGCTCTTAGTGTTCTTGGCAAGCCCACTTCGAATGCGATTTGTAGAATTAGCGTTGTTGTGTAGTGCTCTTCTTCCTGCCCTCTGTAGCTGACGCGTGGAATGAGTTCTCCATATCCTTTGCGACCAGCGGTGTCGCTGATGCAATCGTTGATGTGTCGCGAAGGGGTAGGAGTGTGAGGACGGTGAGGAGCCAGGGATCAGTTCCGCCTCTTGAGGCAAAACTCCTTTCCCGAGAGGGATGTAGTAAAATATAAATAAATAAGTTAACCAGTTGTAATTGCTTGATTGGTGATTTCCTCGTTATTGTGACGGTAGAGTAATGTAACGCAGCACTCAATGCGTGTTTGTTGGCGTGCTTCACAGAATTCATGTGGTACCCATTTCTCGAGCTTTTTCGCTTTTCCAATTTGTTTCAAGTGAATTAAATTTGTTTTGTCACTCACACCTAAGCCTGCCGCTAACTCTGACGTGGTTTGCGATGGATCCGCTTCTACGATCACATTTAATTCTTTATTGTCAACTTGGGTCTCCGGCCGTCCGCGGGGTTTGTTTTGGAGGTTAAAATCTCCAGAGTGAAAAAGTTGGAACCAAAAAAGTACCGTGCTTTCTTTTACAATAGCTTTCCCATACACATCATTAATCCTTCGAGCTGTTTCTGCAGCGGTGGTGCCACGGTAGAACTCATATTCGTAAAAGTAATGCGATATTTAAAACTTTAACAGAAGGATGTTAAAGAAAAACAATGGGCGCGAAAACAAATGAAACACTAAATTCGAAAAAACAATTACATAAGCCTAAATTTGATATACATTTGAAATTGGAATTCCTAACCCAACGCCAGATTATTTGAGATCAAAGTGGCTAGTTCAACAAAAACGCTAATTTCATATGTAAGGACCTAATAGGTACTTTAGTATAATTTATGTTAAGTGTACTCAAGTGAAAAGAATACGAAGAAAAAATAATGAGTCGTTATGAATAAAACATTTAAATAAAAAAGAAATTATTATGCTTACCATTTCTGTACTGAGGCCATTGTCCACTTACGAACACAACACTAATAATTGATAAAGTTAAGGTTGTAAGGCTCACATTATATTCGATTTTAGAAATTAATTTCATTTCTTTCGACGTTTTCACTTATTGGGTTTATTTTCAATTAAAACTTCAATGACGTTTGATAAGCCACATGACGCATACGAGATTTTTATCGAAGGCTAGAAACTACGTTAGAGAAATTAATTTTTATTTTCAATTTATTTGGAATTAAATTTGATGTGTTTCTACTACTCATGTTAAAGTTAAGGAATTATGAAATAAATTATTTTTATCTTTTTATTGCGGGTTTTGAACACTGCTACATTATAAAGAAATAAAAATTAGGAGCGAATACTAAATTTGTTTCTCCCAAATGCTAACCTCACCTGCACGTGGTGCTCCTCGCTAGCTAACAAACGAGGCTCTGGCGAACGAATTATGGAGGAAAATCCATCTATTGTATGTTGTGTATTATATCATGTCATAGATTAGTGATGGGGAGCAGAATTGCACTGCAAACCTTTCAAGAAATACATGAGGGTTTATTGTTTGTGCTTTATTGGGGAAGTCTGTCTTCAGCAGTGGACTGTCAAGTGACAGCTTTTGGTGCTGCTCGAATGGGCCGGCTCGACCGGGGTAGCACCACGACCTCGCAGAATACCGGCGTGAAGTAGAGGCGCATTGTGCTTTTGCATGTCGTTTGCCGAGTGAGGGAACCGGAGGCCCATTTCCCCTTCCTCCTCTTCCTTCTTCATCATCTGTCCCATCCCCCAAGTATCCTTAGGGGTCGGGAGTGGGCGACAGCGGTCACTTACCTTCAGGTGAGCTGCTTTCTGGTTTACTCCCTTTTCTTTAAAAAATTAAGATAAAGAAACAATGATTACTTATCTGGTATATCCGCGAGCAAAACAAGCGGCTCTTTATTATTGCAGAATGCCAAACGAGGCTGATTCAATATAATTACGAAGGACCAGCGAATAATTGCGTGTTAAAAGCTAATATAACCTAGTAGTAGTAGGCGATCCTCATTCCAACAGTTTTTTGAATAAACTATAAGAAATTAAGGCTTTCATCTAATTGCTAGGTGAATGAGAATGGAATTGAAGAAATTGGTTTTTCGTATTAACTAACACTAATGACTTTATGGTTGGAGGCTTGATGCTCTGGTTTTGGCTTTGTATAATTAACATTAATTAGGATTCAAACCAAGGACTCTCTACTTAGCAGACAGGTACGGCAAATGACGCAGTCGTAATTTCTTTTATGTAGCCTTCCAAAGTAAACATAAAGCCAGTTATTATAAATATTTAATTAAAATTTTCAATTTAATTTAAAGATAACATTTGTCTTTTACAAAACTGTCTATTGACACGTTTACCGAAATAATGATAAAATTCTACATATTTTGTAATAAATTGGGCGGTAATTGCATTTACCCTCAAAATATAAATACGGTGATTCTTAAATTTTCCCTAAGGCAGAAAATTATAATTATTTAGGCTTTTTAATTAAAAAGTAATTTTTATAATATATATAAAAACCGGGCACTCGTTTTAATTTCGTAGTTCGTGGGTATACATAATACTTCAGTGTGATTTCCGTTGCCAGGCACATAAAAATTGTTAATTAGAATTTTATGTGCTAAATTTACTACGTGCTTAGAAGTGAAGGAAATCAGTACATATGAGTAAAAATAAACATATTGGGGACTTGCAGAGTCGGCCCATCCGCACTGGACAATTTTAAATTTCACTAAACATTACTTACCGTGATAAATTAATTGTTTTGTTATTAGCAAAGAAGTAATAAATATTCTGAAACAACATAAAGTAACAGCTCATGAATGTCCCTCCGCCGAGCAAAGGCCTCTTGTCATATTTCTTTAGAGGGCTTTGGACTCAGGAAGATTACGTGACGTTGCTCTAGTGCCAGTCGGCGCACTTCTCGTGATAGTAGAAGTTCTATTAGGAAATTTACTAGGTGGTTCGATGAATGTTTATTAGGTGTAGGGGGTAATATAGTGAGGCGTTCCATCTTAGATTTTTTTTCCGATAAGGGTTATAAACAAGCTATCAGTCCACCCGATGGTAAGTGGCTATTGTAGTCTATGCACTTATTTTACAAGACCAAAGATTTTATAAGAAAATGCTAAATCAGTACGAATGTCATCGATGCGATGGTCTTAATGCATATATAAAACTATTGCAAGAAGAGTAAATATGTATGGTAATTCAAATGGCGTAGTTACATATAAGGCCACGTGATATCAATGTTTTTGTCTATGCCTTCAAGTAATATAAATGTAAATTCGATATAACAAAGCGGCGGCACGTGTTTGAAGGTACATACTTGAATCTTATTACGAACCAAACTCACGATACACGTATTTTCCATTTTGTGTGTAAAGTTAAAAAGGATTTGCCATTAAAAATATTGCATTAAAGCTCTTTGAAGGCTTGTCGAATTCCTAATGAAATCGTCATAATGAATGCGATTTCAAGTCCTTCCCTTTTTTTATAGAGGAAATGATATAATAATGTTAATACTATATTATATTCATGACAAGAAACAAAAAAACCGTAATAATCATTTATATTCAAAATTTTCCAAGATATTCCTATTGCATTATTCCATTTTTAAAATGGAACTTGTTAAACTTTGATGAATTTTCATATTATACCACGACCTTAAAAATAATATTGTAATTTTACATTATACTACGAGGGAAATTGCAATTGTACCGCGAGCGCTCAGATATTTCAAAGCTGTGATTCAATGCCGCCTGCCTAATTTATATTAGATCTTGTAAGTAATTATGCCGAGAAATATACGGTCTCTCTGCTGTCTTAAAATAAAAAAAAGAGTTTGCGTACTTAGACAAGATAGAGAAGTTTAAATTAACAAAATGCCAATTTAACTAAAAATTAATAACAGATGTAGTCGTTGCACCTCAAGGGCCAAGGTTTTAAGTTTCATAAAACGCGTGACTTGAGTTCGATTCTCGGGGACGGCACCACTAAAATTGTTAATTGCAATTGTAATATTTACGGTGTAAGCGTGCTCCTTGATAAAGGAAAAGATCGTGAGAAAACATGCAGGCATGTGAAGGTCTGCCAACCTCCACTGGAGCAGTATCCCTTCCTTACTCCAACCGATTTTGCCTAGTAGTGGGTCTTATAGGTTACTATTTTTAGTAGTAGACGGAAATATAATTTGTTGAAAGCTGATGCAACTTTTTCAGTAGTCCTTCTAAACAGCATTAGCTTTATATTAACTTAACACTGAGATCTTAGGGTGACGAGCGCACTGCTCTGCAACTTTCATCTCTGCAAGTCTCGAGTCTAGAAGATCATTGAATATTGAATTATTATTTTATAATTCGCACGTCAAAGTGTCAGAAGTCAAAATATGTTCCAATATTTATTTATATTAAATTCCTTTCTATCGAAAGATGGCGGGAAAACCATATTCAAAATTACCAAATGTAAAGGTTGTCTCAGATTTTTTTTCTTTTTTAGATGTTAAATAAAAAACAAAATATCAATTAAATCTCGTTTTATTTAATGTTAATTTAAAGAGGAATTCTTGAAGTTTATGTATGAAAAACAACCGTTTGCAGATGCGCACCATTCATTTTTTCACACTCATTTAACCTGGAGCTAAAATTTTCAATAACTCGCTGGAGCATCGCTCTTGGAAGAGAGTTGATTTCTTCAGTGATTCTTTGCTTCAAAACATTCAGTTTGGGTGGCAATGGATTGTAAACTTTGCTTTTTAGGTAGCCCCAAAGGAAGAAATCAGCAGGCGTTAAATCAGGGCTCCTCGGTGGCCAATTGATGTCTCCTCGGCGACTTATCACTCTTCCAGGGAATAAATCGTGATTGCCATATGATCCGGACTTTTTTGGCTACAGAAATGCAAAACCAGAAGGGCTACAACCGCAACACCTTTTTCCAGCAAGATGGAGCCACTTCTCATGTCAAAAATGACTCATTAGCTGGTCTTTGGAAGCTTTAATGGAGGACCCCCCAATAAAGCTTATGATACTTAGGGTGCCCCTTTAAAGCTTATAGCACTTCTTTTAATACTTAGGGCCCTGTGAATGTCATTGCGATCTCCAAGAGCAACCCCAGTAACGAGTTCTATCTCCCGGAGAGGTGAGGGTTGCGAAGGCCTGTTTGGCCGAGCTGAGCTGTGGGAAATAGAAACCTGTAATTGGATATAGTGCTTAAGTTATGTTATCCATTTGTTTAATGTAATCCAAATGCGTAAATTTATAACAAATAGTCGTTTATTCTCGCTGAAATGTTAAAAATTAGTTTTCTATGCGTGTTCCACTCTCTAAAAGCAAAGAAGTTTTTACAGGTATCATTGATATTATCTTAGAAATCGGGGCGCAAAATTCCTTCATTAAATTTCGAGGTAAAAAACCCTTACTAAAGAAAATATAAAGGAACTTTCGAGAGTTGTGTTCATATTAATTTCTTATGGTTCTATTTAAGTTTCGTACTTAAAAAGTGATAAATTTTAAATTTAATGTTTAAGCTACACTGAAACTTAACTGCTGTTATGTTAATTTTATTTTAATTTTTACTTGACTCAACTTACAGTTTTTGTAATTATTTATTCCATTTGTATTAAGGGACAGCCTGCCAAGGTTGTTTTAATTTCTTCAAGTTTGTTCCAACCTAATATGGTGATGTCTTTTTTCTTTCTTTAACAGTGTGTTAACAGTTCACTGCTAAACATACGAGAGGAGAAATTTCCATACTCACCACGCGTGGTAAGCGGATTGGCAAATATAGTATTATACACCATAGACACATCGCAACTTAGATACTTCTGCTTATCGTGGTTTGAGAATTCTCTTTCTGTTATTTATAGTTATAGTTGTATGCCAGTATTATCACCTGAAATATCTAGCGCCTTAGTCGAATCTTATGTTCGGCGACAGAGTTGAGTAGAGTATTTAATTATTAGTTATTTCTCATAGTAGAGAAACAGCATTAAGTGGTAATATTATTATTGTCTTCATTATTTTCAGCGCTTACACTACCCCAAGTGCCTTGTATGAATGTTTTAAAAAAATAAAAACATTATTTAATCTCAAAATTATTACAATTACCGAGATTATTTAATCGCTATATAGCCGTTTTTACTTAAAAGACATTTTCATTGATAAGTCTACATGAATTGACTACAGCAGGAAATAAAGTAGGCAAACGTTGTATGAACTTTATAATGGAAGGTTATAAACATAGTGCGATAATAGGGGTTTGGTCCACTTTGAATTAATTATCAGATTTTTTTTACAGAAAACTATTACATTTTAAATTAAAAAATATTGTGACATCCTGTATGCCTGGTGAATTAAGTGATGTACATGAAGAAGTACGCGATGAAGCTTGCCTTGCTCTGACGAAAAGGTGAAAAATGAATTCTCTACGAATATCACAAGAGAAAAGCGCAAATACCTGAAGCCAGGTCAAATACCGGAATCAAGCAAAACTCTCCCAAAAGTAATGGTAACTGTTTTACTTACTGTTCATGGTTTTAATTCACTATAGCATTTTGAGATCCATTGTATCAATAACAGTAGATGTCTACTGCGAACAATCATGATGAAACTCCAGAAAAACAACCCCGACTCAGTCGACCTTCGCCATTATTGCTCTATGATAACCCAAGACCTCACACTGCTCGACAAATCGTTTTAACATTACAATACCTGCAGATAGAAACCATACGTTATGAGTATGCTCCATACTCGCCTGACATAGACCCTTTTGTTACAAGGAAGCAGTACAAAAAGCCAGATTCCCTGAGTTCTATCCAAAAGCCATAAATGATTTTCCCTCGAGATGGCAGACATGTATAGATAATGAGGGTATATATTTAAATTAAATAAATATATTTTTTCTTAGAAAAAAAGGTATTTGAATATCCAATTTAAAACGGTAATTTCATACTTTAGCCCTTAATATTTAAAGAATATGTTAAGAAATATAAATTTGATTATGATTTGTTCAATAAAATTGAGAAGGTAACTAATAAAAATATTTTTTCGTGCGTGGTAGAGCCAAGCGGCGGCTTTTGCTACCACCCCAATTCCCCCACCCATCATCCCTCCCATCACCCAAACACCTTAAAAGGCCGGCAACGCACGTGCATAATGCTCCTTTCATATATGCCTGCGGCCTCAAGGACGCAGGCGCAAACCTATGAAGATGTAAAAGCCAAAACGGTTAACAGCAATAACTTCCTCGAATAAATAAATAAATAAAAAGCAGCTCCTTTGATGTTGCAGATCTACTGTGTGTTGGTGTGTAGAAGTCTGACGAATGTCGAAACATCTAGAATAGCTTATTTTAGTTATTTCCATAGCATAATGTCACATGGTAGTTTTCTGTGGGTATATGCGACTGTAACGGAAACTATAGTCGTTTTACTATAGAGGAGTGTAACAGCAATTTAACTTTAACCTTAATTCCAGAACATAATGTAATAAAACACGACTACGTATTTTTGATAAAAATAATGATATTCATAATGTTAATACTAGGAATAGACGTAATGCTTGTAATGCCAGTTACTAGACTCCATAAAGTTAGTAACTCGTTCATGGGCCAAAGTATACGATAGTATAACCAAAGCCCAGTAAGTGTGTTGTCTTCCTATTCATAGGTTTAAAAATGTATTAAACATAGATTTTTTAAAAAGGGTTATTATATATAGAGGAATACTAGAATAATAAATACTCCTGGAAATGAGTTGAACGCTCACAAGCTGTTTACTAGAAAGCGAAACTGTCTAATAGTTTACTTTTTAGTAGTTTCACATAAAGCGCCTTTGCTAAAATATTTTTTTTTTGTACTCTACAGTAAATCCACATTGCTTAATCCTCTCGGAAACGTCGAGGTAAATGGATTTGCCAATTCGTAAAGTACTGGAAATCCCGTGAGAGGTTTAGTTTTTTGAGAACTCCAGTGCTATTATTTTTTTTTATCATCAGTCATTATAAATTTAACATGCGTTTTATTGACCTGTAATGAATGTCGAACATATTAATGTAACAACTTAAATTTGAATGACGTCATCCGGAGAGTTCTCGTCTCCGTAAATATTATTCTAGTCTCGTGTGTAAATGTTAAGGAGGGTGGCAGGAGACATTGAAATTTTTTTTGCATAAAAATTTAGCTCCTCCTGACCCTTCAGCCACCGACTACATCGTTAGGAATAATAAAAACGTCACTAATGCACGTTAACAAACACTACGTTTAAAAGTAAACTTAAGTGTTTTTCGCTTTGGAAATTCCGGTGTTTTTATTTAATTTTAGGCCGTGGTAGCCTAGTAGTGACGGTGTTTGCTTTAATTTCATAGTTCGCGAGTGACCCTGGTACCGAAACCACAAAATGTACAAATTGGAACATTTTTTGTGCGCGTAGCCGGAGTTTGTGTGTGTATCTCTGACGTGAGGATGTCTGATCTCGATGCCTCGGTAGTCTTGAGTGTATAGCCATATCCATCATTTAGCTACACATAAACAGAGACTAGTCGTCTCTATGTGTATCTCGCGTTTATAAATTTACGCCTTTACGGTAGCGGTTATATCAATACTTACTAACTCACCAACCACGTCCAAATGATCACAGATTCCGTGTTACAGATCATACCCGTAGAAATCGTGATTCTCCACGATTTCAATGGCCGCTACGCCGAATGGTTCGATTTATGTCTAACCGATCATGCGGGGAAATCTGTTCACGATGTTCCTTGACATATATTTTGTCACAACCGGTTACTTCGTCTTATCGCCCGGACAGCTATTGGGTCTCAGACAACGCACCTCTTGACTCATCGGACCGCTGTCTGATCCGTAGCATGATGATTATCAGGTGCCGATTGCAAACCGGAATTTCGGTTTCCCCTGGTTGAGGCACTCCAGGTCGCCAGATTGAGATGGAATGCGGTCTTTCTTTGCTGTCTTTATTTTGGTCTGGTATTTTTTTAAATGGTTATTTCGCCATCTATTGGTAGCCATTGCGATTTTCAAGGTATTGCGTGTGGTTTAGGCGTAAAAATCTGCCACCGCTGTTCATTTCGTAGGTGCCGTACCGTCTAAGGAAAAAACCTTGAAAATCAAAAGTAATGGAGTCAATAATCTACAGTCAGCTCCTGTGGTATACAGAGTGATTAGTGAACATCAGAATCCTTGGAGTTGACATATCGAGCGACGTTCAATTCCGTAGTAATCTGGAAGAGAAGGTCAAGTTGGCTACTACCATGTGGCAATTGCTTTCAAAAACGTAAAAAAAAAATGTTTCTGCGCCGACACCGGAAATTGACGACAGGACACCCGAGTACTATACGAGTAAAATTTGTAGCAAACCCTTGCGCTGAGCTACCACGGCTTGTCTCTAATTTGTTATATTTAGGTAAAATGAAAAACGATCTCGTACCCGTCGGTGAAAACATTTCGCGTAATCTCTAGTTAAATTAATTATTTCCGTTGACGTAAGTGATAAATAATTACCTTTTTTCTTTGTGATATGTTTCAAGTTATTTGCATATAAAAGCAACACCATTAAAATAAATATAATACAATGGAAAATAATAAATATGGTATTATATACTTAAGTTACATAAAAAAATATAAATATGTCAAAGTTGGGGTGCCCAGAGGTCTAAACATTTATTTTAGTCGATTCAACCCTCTTTTCATTAGAGCTTATTTGAGACAACGTGACAGTTGGTACACGAGCCCTACCCAACAATACTGATGAATAGTTACTCTAGGTAGTTAACTGATTAGTTGTAAACTCTTAAAAGTAATTATAAGTAAAATGCTCCTGAAGCACCTCTGCTTCAGAGTAAAGTTACTTAACACCATTTACTCTTGTTTTATAAGCGCTTCATACCGCCATGTTGCAACATAAGCCTATAACTGCATTCACGAAAATCACTTGTTCCTATAAAATACTTGTCGTATGCTGGTAAAAGCTTAATGCTTTTGTTGATCATTTTGTAATAGGGTTATTATTTATTAATCCTAAATCGTCTCTTTCAAAACCTTATAAGGGCTATAAATATTTATAATGATTTTGCAAATGCTATGATGAACATATTACATCATCCTCTTTTATTAGAGTTCCTTTTAAAGATACGTGAAAATTAAAATAGGATGTAAAAGAAAAGTCTTTCATAATCAAGTGTTATGTTTATGAAACACTGTAATAAATCAACTGATTGTAATAAAAAAAAAATATTTTGCAAGTGCAGCGGTCAAAAGTCAAAAATGGGCGTGGTGTTCAATATACGACTTGAATTCATTGTTTTAGATTGCTATTTGTTATTACTAATGCTAATGTGTTCATAAATTTTTTACATCTTAAAAGTAATTCCGCAAAATAACGTCTGATTCTATTTACTATCATAAATTAATGTACAAAAAATTAATGTAATGATATTCGTCTATCGGTAACCATATATCCCGTCCAATTAATCTTAAACTCGGAGATCTCACTGACTTGAAGTAAAATATATTTAGCAAAACTAAATAGTTCTACAAACTACAAACAAAGTTATTATATAGTTTTGTATTCGGCGCATTAAATAGCATGGGTGTAGTTATTTTTATAAACTTACGAAGCTGAAAATGTTTTGAAGCAGAAACGCTTTTCTCGAACAATATTGTGAATGTAAGTTGTTGCAAGGAGTTAAAGTGCACTTAAAACAAAGGAAAGTAAGTGTATGTATGGAATAAGTGGAAACTATTTTATCTTTCTTATATATATTAATGGAAAAAGTTAGAAAGGCCTTCTAATAAGACTGGTATTTAATTACATCCATTGCGCTCTGTAATTCAAGGAGTCGGTTTTTGTTTAAAAGCGTTTTTTCCGATTCACCGATGCCGTTCAAATTAGTCTTTAAAGTCGAGCATTTTAATCCAATTAAATCTTTTCTGTTCGACGTTTGTTTGTTAAACCGCTATAAAACAAAATAAAACGTTTATTGCGTATATTGTAGAGCTTTAACTGGTTTTTTTAAGCTTTGTTAACAAGAATCCATCTAGTCTGACTTTTATGTTAGCCAAGATTTATGATATAAGTGGATTTTAATGATGATTATCTGGTATCTTACCTGTTATCACGTGACGAAGAATTCTATTACTGTTCATAAATGTTACATAATTCGTAAAAAAGATGATGATGGATGAAGGGCACCAAAATTTGTAAGCTTTTAGGTTAATGCAAGTGCCAACCTTGTCCTCATTACCGCTAACCATGAAGTGAGGTCAAGCTTTGGCCTATTTGGATTTTTTTTTTATCCATATTTATACTTTTTGGATATTGAAACATAAAGTGGCAGTAGTTTTAAATTACAACATAATATGGCAAGAAAACATCTGTTTTTATCATTTTGGCATTTTAAGAATCATGTGAAAGACTAAGCTATAGAGAGTAAATAGAATTCTAATAGACTTGTAACACTAATAAGTTGATGAGTAAAGCTAAATAAAGTTTGTAATAAATAACGCACAGATGCCTAATAAGTTTTGCATTTTTACTCACATTAATATTATGGATCTTGTTATCTAATTAAATTATTATAGTTTGGGGTTATTTAGATATATACTCGTCTGGTTGGGTGTATATATAAATATGCATATACATAAAATACTATTAAATAAATAAGACATCATAAAATAAATTATAATTAAAATACTTATAAAATAAATAAATGAATAATAACCCAACCAGACAGAAGCCCTCGGCAAGGGAGATCAGACGGCCGAGGGTTAGGGGGAAAGGGAAAGAAATCGGTGGACGATGCGAGCGGTATCAAGGAGCACCGCCGTCTGCATTTGAGCTCGTAGCACGCCACGGAGTCCCAGCCGCCTCAGATTTTCCGAGGGGCTGACTGGGATTAACCCATTCGCAGAGACGACGATCGGAATAATTTCGGTCGGCATACCACGGTCGATCACTTCGTGAGCCAGGTTCAGATATTTCGTTTTTTTATCTGTTTCGGCTTTCAGGAGGTTCTCGTCATATTAATATTATATATTATATTTATTTTTACAAATTATTATTATTATATACATGCAAAATTCTACTTACGCCGCGATAATAATCAAGTTATAATAGACATGACATAGATTAATCGTTAATTAAATGAAATCACTTACAGTTTATTAGGTTTTGCATATAGCCTAAGCCTATAGATTAACTAAGATTCACGAAGTCTTACAATTTTATTTTGAATTTGACACGTGCCTGATGGTGAAGGAAAAGTTTGTAAAGAAATCTACATGACCCGATCCTCTCACCCCGTATACACTAATATATCCACGTATACGCGCTCATCGGTTATGGGTACTCTCAATTTGCTCCTTCTTCACTATATCGCCAAAGTGTTTGATGTAAGTGCTTTGCCTGTGGCCTGGCTGCTGACTCCGCCGGTCACTTAATGCAGCATAAATGTGCTTCGTCATTCGTTCCTCATTCGAATATAAAATGACAATTTACCATATAGCTGCCTATTCAACTTCACTTGCAAGTAAAAATATAACTTATATGTAGTTATGAGATGTAGGGTTCACGTCATAATGCCAACCAACATCGAAGTTTTGACATGTTAGCATCCCTGGGTTACATTTAGCTTAACATCGCTGGAGTCAACATTTCAATTAGTAATTTAGTTCAGGATTTAGTTTTAGGGCATTTGGAATTATTCGATTTTAACCAGTATAACCTTTCATGAAATTCACGGGGAAATATTTTCGATCTTTGTTTCTCTAACATTACATTATTTGTTAAGTCTACTCAGTACTTAAGTACATCATTAATGAAAGGTGACATTTTTCATCTGCGATTAAAAAAAATTGTTATCCTCTAACTTAATTCCGTTTTCAATAAAATTTTTAATTTGCTAAAAGTACTTCATTTTCGTTCTCGAAAACTCGACTATATTGTTTAAGAGTGTGCTTGTAAAAGAGTCATATGAACGAAAAGTACTCATACATTGTAAGGTTAACCATTGTCTATTTACTTCTTGTAGTTTAACTACACAGTATCAAGTAAATTAAGAGTCGCCACGTGATAAGAAAACCTGAAGGTAGGGTTTGAGCAAAAAAGGATGGGTCTCCTTGTTGTTAATGAGCAACTCGTTGAACGGGAGCATCGTGACTCGTTTGCTAAAAGCTCAGGAGCTTCGTTCAGAAATAGAAATAGATTTGAATTGCAGCCTACGAAAAGTAAACAAAGAAGAGTAAAATAGCAGCCTATAAATGTCTCGCAGTTGGGCCTAGATTTCCTCTCATTTTTTGAGAGGGTTGGGACCCAGTTAGAGACTGCTTCGTTGCTCCAGTGTGGATTGGCGAACTTCCTTAATTATTTCTCAGATATGCAGGTTATCTTACAATCTTTTTATTTACCGCACATGATAAATTCAGTATCTAAAATTGGTATTAATAATTTTAGTGGTACCGGCACCGGGGATCGAACCCCAGTCACTTGCGTACGATGAAACTTAAAGCTTACACCCGGCCTTGGACCTAGTCAAAGAATTAAAGTGAAACGATGTTTTATTTGATTTTACTACACGTTTATACAATTATGTGGAATCTTGGTGACCCATTCGATAGTTAAACGCACAGGACATATTGCGAAACTTAAACTGCTTTATTTTTTTCTATTGGATAGGGTAAAAATCGACTAAGGTGGAATGTTTCACAGCCCTTAATTATACTGGCTCTCTGTACCTTTTAAAGCGAAAAAAAAAAAACAGTTGTTACACTAGTGTTTGGTGACAGAACATCTTTTTTTATGAGGGTGGTATTGTAGTGTAGTGTATTTTTATTTACATGGAGAAATGCCTAATGCATCCCCGCTCTCTCGGGGACAAGGACTGACGTTGTTAAGCACCAACCTACGGCTGACCTGGTCTATAGCTCCACCGCCAACCACGTTTCGGCCACGGAGGGTAGGGAGAACGGCTCAACGTAATACCGATACGCCTCTCCCCCCGCGGCCGCACTACGGCCGCATCAGAATGGCGAAGCGTAATATCAAAACTTCTCTTCTCCTGCGACTTCACCTCGGCACCCTCCACGGTGCTAAGCTAACACTTGCCACAGTCCGCCAACACACATCCGAAGTAGGCTCACGAAGCCCACTCGGAGCGGCCACATCGGGCCGGCCATCCCCGCAAAGACAGGCCGCCGATCTAGGTTCCCCTTGGTTCACCGTGGGAGACCAAGCCATGGTTACTAAGCCCCCCGCCACAACAAGGTGGGAACCCATTCGAGGGGGATGAGGGTGGTACCTACTCAGACGAAAATAATTATGGGTTATGAGGCATTCCATCTTAGACATCGGGGTTGGTAACGCTTCTTCAACGCATTTTTAACGTGGTAGAGCCTAGCGGCGGCTTTTGCTTTTCCTCGAATGGGTCGGCACGACCGTGTTGGTACCACAGCCTCGCGGAATACCGGCGTGAAGTAGAGGCATTTATGCTTCGACGTTTCGATCGGCGTGTGAGGTAACCGGAGGCCCACTCCCTCTCCTCACTCTTCCTTCCATCTCCCAAATATCCTTAAAGGTCAGCAACGCACCTGCAGCACCCCTGGTTTGCAGATGTAGGTGGGCGATGGTAATCACTTAGTATCAGATGGGCTACTCGCTCATTTGCCGCCTTTCCGATAAAAAAAACATCTTCTTTTTATTAAGCATCTTGCAAAGGGTACAGAAATTCTTCATCGATGCTGTGTCCCATGCGCTTAATCTTTAACGGGTCAAGGTGATCAAGCACTTCCTGCTAGTTACCACTGTTCTTTCTTTTTTTTATGTCAACGAAGGCAAAATAGTAATCGGCTCACCCGATGGGAAGTGATTACCGTCGCCCACGTACATCTGCAACACCAGAGGAGCTACAGGGGGGTGGCCGGCCTTGAAGGATATCTAGGAGTCTCCTGTTACCGCAATCATTGAAAGAAACGCAGGAGTCGCCGGTATTCTGTGAGGTCGTGTACCCCGGCCAATCTGGCCCATTTGAGCAGGATATATAACTGCTGGTTGGATTTACCATGCTCTTCTTGTTATCTTTTCCCTTATTCTTATTCTTTTTTTCCATCCTCCCCACCTTTTTTTCCTCTTTCGTATATTTCGGAGCTCACCACTAGTACCTCCTAACGCGTTGCCACCCCTCAGATAATGCTCGTAATTTTCTCAGAATATTTCAGTAACGGTTAGTTTCTTTTTATTACAAAAATGCTTATATTCCGTCCAGTATAAGGCCATGATATGTCTACCAAAATGTTTCGTTTACATGGACTGGCAATTTATATTTTTTTCTTGATATGTCATTTGATGACGTGATAGTTGACAAGACGTTGAGCATTCGCGACGTAATATTTTTTTGTCTCTTGCGCTTGTGAATTTCATACGTGCAGTATTATTACGTTATTGGAGAACTTAACAAAACCGCTATAAAACGAAGCAGAAGACAACATTTTCAAATGTAGCTCTTCTACTTTTTTGTATTTTACGCATTGCATCTGTGATAACACGACTAACGTCTGTGACAAATATGACTATAAAAGGACCACACCATATTGATAGCAATGGTTCTTGATTAACAAAGCAAATTAACTAATTTAGAAATTTCGTGATTCATTAATTTTTTAATGAAAGGCACAAGTATAACGTATAAGTTACCCGTCGTCAGAAGCTGAAATAAGCTTATGAGATAATTTATGTAGTGTCTCGTAGGTGTCGTAAATATTTATTGAGGGAGAAAAAAATTTCTTAAGAGATCTTATTCTTTTCTATCTTATTCTAATTATTTATGCATAATGATTCCATAAAAAAACTGCGGATGCCAATCAACTCGGCAGCCGTGGTGAAGATGGCCCCTCTTAATCCGAGGTACAACACAATGATAAATATAAAAAAACGATTATATCAGAACGTCAAATACCAGTCCTTTCGAACATGGTGCTTTGCAACTAGCACCCGAAAAGATAGGAGTTAAAAGTAAAAAATATCGCGGTAAAATACGTAAAAAATTTACGAAGCAGAATTCACAACTATTACCAGAAAATGCTCAAGCATTTTTGTTGCATTTGTTTTGAGCAAACAACGAGTTGAATACACAAACCTAATCGACTCTTACAGTTAAGTAAGTTGTAAGCCCTATCTAAGAAGATAAGAGAAACAACGTCACGAACATCGCTTAACGTGTTTGTAAATTGCTTGCCTAATCGAATCCAGATTCTTGGCTTTATAACTTTATATATCTACTGTTATAAAACTATTAGAAGCTTGAGCTTAAATTCTCTACACTTAACAATACAGTACAATACAACACAAACAACAAACACAATAAAGTTTACTTAAAAATATTTACTGTCATAAGTTTCTTATAAGCTTACCGTTAGGTAGTTTAAGTTAGGTAAATTATGTCGTATTCTTTGACCCTCTTATGCACTTCACCATCGAATTTAATTTAAATATTTTCAGTGCTAAAGCGGTGGTTTAACGACAAACATACATAACACTTACACATAATACACACATATTTCGTAAAGTTACTTAATTTGAAAGTTTTATTTCAATTTTAAATAACTACACAAATTTGTCGTATTGTATTTTAAAAATTGAATGTTCCTTTGCATTGATATTCAACGTTACGTTTAAAGAGTTTTTCATTACTGCATTTTCCGTGCTTTATGGTACTATTCAATAATTATCGCTGAGATTGGGCTTGCTTTTAAAAGTATTTTAGTGAGGTAAGGCGAGGTTTATTGAGTGAGATTGTCAAATTAGCTAATTACTTCAAAATTAAAGTAAATTTCTTCTTTTGTTTTCTTAGCTGAAAATGTTTACAAAACATTAGAGAATTTAAATTTTATTTATTCTTCACTTTTATTTAACTAGGTCTAGAATTCAACATGTAAACGAACATCACTGTCAAGATTAAACTATTGTATCGTCCAAGTTTCAAAGTAAATGAGATGTGAGGGTTTCCCCTATACCTACTTTTTCTCCAAATATCAACCTCACCTGTGCCGGTGAACAGCGACGGTCGTGGATAGTGTGTTGTATTATTAAATGCCAAAAAGTGAGAACATCTTTAAAATAACAATTTTTCACAAAGTTAGTACTGATTTTAATAACTATATTAATTTTTTAATTAACATTGTTGAGAATTAATTAATGTTGCTTGAGAGTTATATTTGTTTTGTACTTTTTAACAAATAAAACATTTTCTTTTATTCTTATGATGGCTCTTTTTCTTATCGAATTTACATTTATATTACTTCGAGGTTTAAGTAGATCCTTTCTACTCCGTGGAGATATGTCTGTCTGCGTAATATTTGCAAATAAAACAAATTTCGCATTCTCATAAACTCGAATTTACGTTCAACATAAAAGCCATTTGCTTTTGGAAGTTTCCGGCTAGTATAAAACTTACTGTTTTCTTTGAGACTCAGGAGAGACTTCCGGTACTATTACCACTTGTAGTGATACTTTGCTTTACTTTGGCACTTTGTACCAGATATGTTTTTAAAACATCACCTAAGACTCGAGTTCATGTACAAATTCAAAAAGTTTAGTGTTAAAATTAAAACTCAAACGAGGTAGAGCTAAGCGGGGGTTTTTGCTGCAGCTTGAATGGGCCGGCTCGACCGGATTGGTACCACGGCCTCGCAGAGTATCGGGGTGAAGTAGCATCTTGTGCTTCTGCGTTTCGTTCGGTGAGTGAGGTATCCGGTGACCCAGTCCTTCTCCTCATCCCCCTTCCTCATTCTCCCTTCTATCTCCCAAGCACCTTCAAAGGCAGGCAACGCACCTGCAGCACCTCTGGTGTTGCAGATGTACGTGGGCAGGGGTAGTCTTACCATCAGATAAACCGCTTGCTCGTTTGCCGCCTATCCCATAAAAAAAGCACTTTATCTTTTTGTTTTTTTTCGTCTTGTGTTTTCTTATAATTTGTGTTACCATTCTACTATCACCATAAATATCACATAATATTTATGTTATTTCATTCTTTGTGCATGCGGAATAGTGCAAAGTATTTTTTCTAACATTTTCAAAATAATGGATTTCTGCAAAGTAACGTCTATTTCTATTTACTATCTTTATAATTAAATTAATCTAAAGCCACACAATCACTTGACGCCAGTTGACAAGTTATTTCTTAAAGTAAAAGTCTGTAAAAGTCTGTAAAAGTCCACTGCTGGGCAACTAAATCTGTAACTTAAAATGTAATAGAGCAGTCAAGAGTCAGTAAGTTTTTTTATCCTTTCATTTTAAGGAATTAAGCTGAAAACGGTAATTTAAATCGTAGAAAACAAATTCTTTGACTTAATCTTACTTGTACAAGATGAGATCTATTTTATGACTCACATTCATTTTGACGTTCTGAAATAAAAGTAAAGTACAGACTAATTTACATATAAAGTACTGATGAGAAAGTAACATTTCTTTAAAAGCATTTTACTTACAAAGAAATTTCTACCAGATTTTGGAGTTTTATTCCAACTGGTTTGGTAAGGCATATAAGGTATCAAAACATGAGGTATAACATTTTATAAATCATGTCGTCCTAATTACAAATAAAGAATTAATATTTATGTGGTCAATAATAATAAAACTCTAAACAAATATTGAAAACTACGTGAGATAGAATCAAGTAAAAATTAATAATAATAGTAAATATTTTTTAAAGAAGAACATTCAAAGAAGCCTTAACATTTACAGAAGTTTTTTTTACAATTGTGTTTTCAAATAAACTTTCCTCTTCATTTGAAAAATAAGCTAATTACGAACAAAATTGTAATCACGTTATGCAATAAGCTAAGGTAGAATTTTGAATTTCTTTTCTTAACATTATTACCAGCTTAATGTTTTTTTTTACGCAGTAGGTAGAATTGTTTCTATATCTCTTGAGCCGAAAACTCTGAAATTAAAATTTATTTGGTAGACGCAAAATACGTTATTACTTATTTGTCACAAAAATAAATTAAAACTACGTAGCATAAATTTAGATTTAACATTACTAGAAATTATTGTGAACAAAGAAATAACACACTGTTAACTATGAATGTAACTTTATGAAAAGGAACCTTTGAAACGTGACGAAATAAACTTTATTATATGTTTTTATCTAAAATACCTCAAATCGTCATCATAAAGCACTTGCTGATCCTTTCGACTGCGGTGGCTATCTTGGCTAATCATGGATGCAGGTTCTATCACGCAGAGAAATACCGAGTCTTTCCATAGCGAGCCTTCAGTGTAAGTCATTAGTTGCCACAGGCACCAGTTGTACACTTTGATCTTGAAGTTTTGAGGCGTACTAGACGGGAAGAAGTGCCGTAGTATCTCGAACGCTGCCTAGCTGAGTTGGATTCGGTTGACTTCTGTATGTAAGTTTAATTTAATTAGTCGGATATCTACTGTCAGGTATACGTACTCGTCTACTACTGCGGACGTAATGTTCCCAAAAACAACCGGTGTTCGTCTGAAATGGACGTTAGACATGATCTTCGGCTTATACATGTTCTTCTTAAGGCCAATCTGTTTTTATTTGTTATCGCTTGATTGCTGTGGAATTTTTATAGGCTGCCGGTAAGGTATCTATTATAAAAAAAACTGAGTCAGCACGTTAAAGGCATTTGCAAAAAACGTTTTGGGATAATATATACGCCTAACTTTTTTTTTTTTTTTGTGATAACAACTATGATCTTGAACTTATCAGTTTGTTCAGGCATCGCGCAAAAACTACTGGGTCAATTTTGATGCGCTTTTAACTTATTGAATGATAATGACTCCACTAATAAACTGTGACAATTCTTATTCCAGGAAAATTCCGGGCTTGTCCAGTACGGGATTCTTACGCAAAAATACAGGACCAATTGTAAAAAGTTATTTTTTTTTATAGAAGAAGGGGGCAAAAGAGCGTGCGGCTCACCTGATGGTAAGTGATCACCGACGCCCACGAACATCCACAACACCAGAGGAGCTACAGATGCGCTGCCGGCCTTTAAGATGTTAGGAAGCACATGACGCAAAATATAAACTCCGATACTTTGAATCTCAGATAATACCGGGATCAACCAGAACGATATTAATACCATAAGTAATGGCACAGAACGCTTTGAATGTAACGTTCACTGTTGAAGCCTATGAATAATTGATTAACAAACAAAATTATAAATAAAACTATTCCATACTCATAGATTATACGCGGACGAAATCGCGGGGAAATGCGAGTTATATAATACTTCTTACTTCTATGTGAAAAGATGATAGAGATTATAATAAAATAACAAAATATGTAAAATGAATGAATAAATATTGACTTCGTATACAATATACTAGCTCTGAGCTTTAGAAAATGCACGTATAAAGTAATACCCTTGCCTTTACTATATTTGGAATTCCTGGAGCTCTGAATCTAGAAAACTTCAAAGAGTTTGAGTCTGTTATTAAGATATTATGTTTATGTTGATCTTAAGTTTAGCGCTACTTTAAAAATAAAACAAGATTTGAGGAAAACTTTTTTGATAGAATTATTTCAGCATTCGACCATCTACTTTTTTCTCAGGTGAACATTTACATCTATTATATAAATCATCATCAATTGTATAACATATACGATATCAGTGCCATATGAGAATTTTAAGTGGATAGCATCCGTACTGTTGCATATTGTTATTCATACCATTAGAAAAATGTGGCGTATAAAGAATAGTTTGATAATTATAAGTATATTTTCAAAGCCACGAATTAGGAGATTCGAGTTCGATTCTCTTTGTCATAGGCTAACCCATAAGTTCGATATATCATACATAATCGATATGTATGGTTAGCCTGGGCCATGACTTGGATAAACGAAACCATGTTAAAAAATAACAGGGTGTGATCTTATAACTGAGTGATGGATAAACACATTTTTGTGTTTTTTCATTTCATGTTCAGTAATTGGGTAAAACGGTCGTGAGTGCTATATATTATTTTTTTTAACCTATAAAGAGGTAAAAGTCGAACTAAAAAAGGTTAGCCGTTACGGGACGCCTGGTTGAAAACAAAAACACCGAAATTTATTTTAATTGTAGGTAGTAAATATGGTATATAATTAAATATTTATTTTTGAGATCAAATAATAATTTTACTTAATATTTATTTCATACTATATAAATACAACTATGATTACTTTTAATATTACATAAATAAATTAGTAGCTAAGTTATATATTACGAAGTAATATTAACTATTATTATTTATTATTATTGCCTGTACGTAGTGAATACTTTCTCTTTGATACAGACGGGGAGAAGGTACCGTATAGTCGAGGCAGAAAGGGTCTTTGAGTCACGAAACTGGCCAAAATTAGCGTCGTTCCATCGCGTTGCATCCTTTCATCAAACAACGTTATTACTCCCCAAGAGCAACAATAGATGTTTTACATCGCAAAGCTTTACCGTATTGTTTGCATACCTATTGGTTTATAATAGGTTCTATCAATTGGCACAATCGAGTTTAAACTGTTCCTTTGAGTTTTTTTAGTCGATACAATTCTCATTCCTACAATTTTTTTTTTTAACTGTAACTAAATATAAGCGCTCACACCTATCACCTATAAGCATATTATAGCCCAATCAAGCATATAGAGCAGGTTTGGCTACTAAGCCACAAGGCTGGTGTTTTCGCAGAGGACATAACATGACAGGGGTAACCAATTATTGCGGAAAGCAAAATGACATCTCAGGTTCAGTTTAATTTCGAAGGACCAGCGGATTTGCATGCCAAACTCCGCTTAATTATTGCGGATTCCGGAGATGTAGGCCTTAAAGATGTGATACACAGAAAGCCACTTTGGCGAGTCCAAAGGCTGTTTAAACTGTTTGGCCTGACATATTCTAGACTAAGCAGAAGCAAGGCAGAGTGTGAATTTTTTTTAATTAAACCAAAATCGACAGTAATAGCATTCTAATTATCGTAGCTACCTTTCTTTCTATAATTAATGGAATGTTACCTTTACCTTAACTGCCTGTAAATATTTTACTACAGGATATACTTCTCCCATAAGGAGGATGATTTGCCATAATCGGCATGCTCAGCAAGCGGATTGGCGATAGCAGTACTAGATACCTCGTACCTTAGACGCTACTGTCCGTCATTAGTCTGATATTTTCGAGATCCCGCCATCTGTTGGTAGCCATTGTATTGTCAAGGCTTTGCCCTAAGTCGTGTATTTTGGCACCTACGAGAAGAAAGGGGTTGACAGATTCTTACGCCGATACCTTACGGAAATTATACATTAACCGCTAGTTATTAGAGAATGCAGTAAGTGGTATGAGCTTTTCTTGTAAATCCCAAGCTATAATTGTTATTAGTGATGCTGGCCTGATTTCAAGAGTTGACTAGAATAACCTTACCTCTATGGCATTATATGTTGCATAGCATTATACGTTGGAGTCTACTTCGATACTACTTTCTCGTGATCTCTTCAATTGACGGAAGTTAGGATGACATTTGCAGATTGGGTTCTTTCTGGTCGTTTTGTTCTTTCTCCCCCTCCCTACTTTTTAACGTGGTAAAGCCATGCGGGCTCTCAAGCTGCTGCTGTCTGAGTGAGGTAGTCAGAGGTTCACTCTTCTCCTATCCAAACCCCCCTATCTCTTCCATTCCCCGAATATCCTCAAAGGCTGGCAACGCTCTTGCAGCTTCTCTGGTGTTGCAGATGTACGTGGGCGACGGTAATCACTTGCCATCAGGTGAGCCCCTGGCTCGTTTGCCCGCTTACCCATAAAAAAATGTTTATATTATGTTAACAAAATCCTTACTCCTTTACATTTTCGATCATGCATATGCAAAATATCTTGATTCAACTGAAGAGCAACTAAAGCAACTGGAGCGAATTCGAAATCTTTGCATTTGGTTTGCGCAAATATGACCATGTCTCCGAATTTCGTTCAAAACTCAAGTTACCCGCGAAGCGAAGGCGAACTCTTCTTTCTCTTATTGACAATTATTATTATCTCTTTTAGTTTCACAACACATGTAATTGAATTCGCTGAAGACGCCGTAAGGCGAAACCGGTCGGTATTTATATAAATAAATAAAATGTGTTGTGAAACTAGTACAAGAGATAAGAATAATTGTCAATATGACGTAGTCTCGCCAAGTGACAATAATCGAAAGCATAAATTATGTTCCTCTTATGTACTGTGTATTGTTCAATCCTATCAGAGCTATTTGAAGAAAAATTATAAGTTGCTAAGTTAAATTATAAGTTAATGACTATGAGGTCATGATAGAACGCACCACATACTTATAGAAACAAAAAATTAAAGGATTATTTCACGCCGCGGCGGCTTAAGAAAGAACCTCCGCAAATTAGTCGTGCAAAAATACTAGATAAGTTTAAGACTGACGTCAGAAATCATTACCAGTCACTGAGAGATCACAAATCATATAGCGACTTTTTCATTTATATAAATTGCCTTTCATATGCTTTGTTATTCTTATGTATGTACATTTTATTTATGTATTTTGTATATATTATATATTATTATGTTATTAGAATATAATATATAGGTTTAGTTTATTTAGGTATTAGCGTGTGAGTATATTATGGCAAGTTGCCTACTGTCAAATAGTTAAATTTTTCCATAGCTTTAGCTTAGCCGCATATGTGCGGTTTTCAGATTCCGTTTCCGAAATCGTTTTTCATATTCGGGTACCCGAATGCGCGCATTTCATACAAAGTGTTAAGGTTAAGAACCTTAAGGAACAATACTTTACGATGTTATATTTTCCGTACGGAAAGCATTCCTGTCGTTTGTTTCGGAAGCTAATCCGTGCGTTCGTAATGCCGAACGAAAAAAAAAACGAATGACGTCAATCCAAACGCTGCGTTCACATAAAGTTAATGTGTGCCGCCAATACACGGACCGGAATTTCGATTTAGAATCACGTCAGCGCTGTCATCCATCGTCGGTCTTCCACGTGTTTTTTCGCTGTTATAATGTGTGAGCCGGAAACATTAATAATTTCCATTGAAAAATGCCAATGCCTATGGGATATTCAAAATAGGGACTATCATATCAGAGAGGAAAAAGATTTATCTTGGGAGCAAGTGTGTAAAGAGATTGTAAATTATTTCTTCTTCTTCTTGTTTAATGACAGCAAATATGCAGCAGTTAATCTGTCGTTATTAATCTTGATATGCTGGACGCATGAATGTGAAGGCAGCGTCACAAAAAGGAACGTCTACGTAAGGCTTACATCATTCCGAGTCTGTATTCCGTATTCGGAAACCGACTACTGAAGCCTAAGCTTCTTCAGTAGAGATTGCTCTTTAGCGATAAGGCCGCCTTATTGTACCTACCTCTTAAGTTTTTATTTTTATGGTTTGCGTAAAATTTAGGTACAAAAAAGGAAGTATACTAAATATGTAATTTTGCCTAAAAAATTATACTACTATAATTATTTTCGAAAAAATTTAATAATTTTAACTTTTACATATATTGGAGGAAAGTAACTGTAATGTAATAATTAATTAAATGTATGCCTTTCCTCTTAAATAGTCAAAAGCTTCAAGTAAGTATAAATTTTCGGGACTTCATAACACAATATTTGATGTTGGTATACATTAGAAGAGTGTGGTTAATGGTTAACTATTCGTATATCTGTTGTATGTATTATTTATTAGATAGATATTTAAAAGTTTCACTTTCTTTAGATTTTCTTATAGCTTTATTTCAGTGTAAGCTTATCGACATGTACCTTAAATATACGCTGGACACACCGGTAATAGAAAACGTCTAACCATTTCTACAATATAAGTAATTTAAAACACGAAAAGCATTTTCTACTAAAATTTATAGTCATTTTACTTTATGTTTTATTGCATTTTGACAAACGAACTCATTACTGAAGCCCATGAGCACCTGAAAACAACTTCAATCGAAGGTGGTGAAAGAGACGTATAATTAATGCCACAAAGCCTGTTATTATATTGCCTCAGTATACCCTTCAAATCGGAACTCAAAAGTGGTCGCACTCCCGTTTGGTGGCAGAAATAGGAAAGAGCGTGGTACATAGAACTCCTAGTCAGAGAAAGAGCTAACAAAGTTAACAGGATGTGACGAAGAACAAACATGTAATGTTTTAAATTATTGAAAAACTAAGATTGTAAAGTGTTAAAGTTTTTAAAAGTTTGTAAAGATTTGCGCGAAGCGATTGGCGATCGTAGTACCAGACACTTCACACATAAGAAACCGGCACTCACACACAGACAGGCAGCCTTTGGTGTGTGTATTTTTTCCAAATTGAAAATCCGCTAGTCCTTTAGTTCACTTTTTCAATACCCACCTCGGGTTATTTGCATTATCTCCAAGGCTATACATATATATATATGTACATGGAGTCTCAAGTCTCCTATAGATGGTGAGCTTCGTTGCAGGGTTTGCTCCCGGGTATGAAGTTTGCGGTATGGCGAAAAGGGTATATACATACTTTTGGTATTAAATATGATACTCTACTTTATATTTTTGTTAGAATAAATAAACTTTTCTTTCATCGAGTAATTTATATAATTTTTTTTTCATTTATCTGGAAACTAATACTCTTAGAAAACTTTAGTTATAAACATTAGCCTAAGAGAATGATTTTAACGACATCGTCTAAGTTGTTTAATGTTCTCTCAAATTACTCGAATTATTCAAGCTCCAAAGCGTTTAAATCTTTAAGATTTACCGGTTATATTAACCGGTATAATTAATAGTTACAGTTCTTCTACAATAGTGGTTCCTGTGAAAGTTTATAAGCACTACTATCTATTTGCATAAGTCAGGAGTTCTGCACAACTTGCATGTGTGATGAGTGAGTTCGATACAAATATCGTTTTAGAGGATCACTAACCGGAACACGAAGATTGATTTTTTCCAATAACAGGGGATAATCTATTTTATGGCTATAGATTTTAGATACGAAGCTTAAGTTGGATATTGTTCTTTGCTCCTCCATAGAGGACATTTTGAAGTGTTTCCTGTACGAGGGTAGGTTTTTCTTTGATATGCCACTAGAGTAAACTCAAATGCTGCACAAATATTGCTCAAACTAAAATAACTGATGATATCCGTTTTGATAAACAGTGTGTGACCGAGTTGACGTTACTGGATTTTAGCAATGCTTTTAATAGTTGATTACGAGCTGCTACATAGTCACGATTCATCTTGACCATCCTGTCGAGGACGCATCGCGCTGTTGAAACGAACAATTTTCTTTTGCCGCTGCAAAATGATAACAGGCTCTGTTTTCTACTAAAGTAAAAAATACTTTTTAAATTAACTGATTTCAGGTCTTCTACATGGTTTTCTATTTGCCGACCACGTGATTAGTGGTTAGCGTACCTGACTACTGAACCATGTGTCATCTGTGCGGTGTCAATATTGTAATATTATATACATAAACACAAATTGGTTTTCTTTGTTCGTTGTGTCCTTCACGTAACTTCATGGTAAAGACGTGTGATTGCCACTGTGCTTGCACTAAGTATAATATTTCCTGCGAAGCATTCCGAAGATCGGCCAGGAGGACATTTTCGTAATATATTCAGCAAAGTTCGTATTTGTATTGTGCTTCTAAATACGTCCGTGATCGTGTTCGCCACTGTCGCCATTTGTGAGACGTGGTACAGCATCGCACGCCGCGCCGCGAGCCGCACCTCCATTGGCTGTGGCTATGCCCTTACTACTCACAATGTCCTGATATAGCACTGTGTACATATACTATTTCACATCCATTTTGATGCTTATTAGTAGGATCATTAAATTAAAAAATAACAATTTTGTACGTGGTATAGCCAAACGGCGGCTTTTGCTGCAGCTCGAACGGGCCGGCTACCGGGGTAGTACCATGGCCTTGGCGTGAAGTATGGCATCTTGTGCACTTGCGTTTCGTTCGGTGAGGTAACCGGATGCCCGCTCCTTCCTCCCTAACCACCCTTCGAATCATCACCCGGGAGAGATAACGGAGAGTAGCCCCGTCATCGTGATACAGCTCTTCTGGTGTTGCAAATGTACGTGGGCGGCGGTTTTAACCATCAGATGAGCCGGTCAAAAAAACTGCATCAGTAAAGGATAAGAGGACTTCCACCTAACACTAACAAAACAAATAAAATGATATGACCTTTCCGTTAGCCAAAGATTGCATCAAATGTCTCAAGAAAATAAATGTTTCACTACTATTTTACCGGGTGAATTGTACAAGGTTCTGGAAACGAAGAATACCAATGCTATTTCACTTACAGAATCTAGTATCAGTTTTTAAGAAACAGTTAATGTTTTATATCCAATTTAAAAATCATTAAATTTCGAAATAAATTACAAAAAGAATCGAAGCTCTGCTGCAAGAGTTCATCAGTAGTCACACTCTCATAAGCGGCGTAGGTAAACGCTATGTTGAGCTTCCAACAAAATGATTAACTAATGATAATGAATAAAAAGTCGCGTAATCTGCCCGGCACACCCCGGCCGGAAAGGTAAGCAAGCGAAAATGCAGTTGTTTCTTTGTCTCCCCCTTTAATCGAGACTAGCGTCTGATTAGAGGTGACCGTAGGGGCCATGACTTTCCCGGTGCCACAGTCCTGGTACGTTAATCGTTTATGTGATCTGAGAAAAATATTCCTTTATAAACGGGAAAGTCATGGCGTTACGTAAATGACAGTGGAGCCCTACGTTATGTTTTGTTTAATAACATGAAAGTGAATGTAATAAAATAGGCGCGTTTGTGTATTAATAAATGACTCCACTTCACGCAATTTTCCTAAAAACTTGTAAGTGGTTATGTAATAATATAGTAAACATTTTTAGTTAATTAGGTATTATCATTGAAATACATTTTTAGATACGCTTGAATTACGCTGTTTGCATTTCTACTCAAGCAATGTTCTCAATGGTCTCTTTATTCGAAAAAAAATTTATAATTATTTTACTTACGTGTAATACTAGTAAAGTAGGTAACTTATGGGATCATAAATCATAGTGAATAATTTAAAAACGAGTGATAAAAAGGGCCCGTTTGCGTTTTTCAAGATGGATATGCTGCCATCTGTCAGTAGCTATTGCGATTTTCAAGGTTTTTCCTTCAGTGGCCCACGGAAAGAAAGGGGTGGCAGATTCTTATACCGATACCACACGGTAAAATTCTTTATTTTTTTTTCCGATGGTCCTAAGCCCAATCTTATTTACTTAATTGACTATAACTCCTATGGACACCCTATGTATAAGTCGATGTCATATCGTAACTATATTATTAAATTGTACGTGATACAAAGTGCGTAAGGTACATCGCCAGACCGAACTAACGTATGTGTAGGTACGTTTGAGTTGAACTCTTGTTGTTACAAGGTTATTACTTTCTTACTCAGTAAGTATTGTGTAGTTGTTATAACGTACAAGTCGCAATTTTTAAGTATTTTATTTAACACTATACCATTAACTTAACTTTAGTAATCGTTATTCGAGTTTATTTTAAGTTGGTACTTTTCCGCTCCAGAACCATGAAAAAATCATTAAAGATTTTACGTACACGTAGACTTGGTGGAACACATGCTCTTTTAAAGAATAAAACACATAAATCATTTAAAAATTTACATAACATGACATTAATGAATTATTTATGGTAAAACCTCCTATTAGAGCTGATTTGTTCCTTTTTGGCTGGCTTAAGTCTTCAATTCTCATGGAATTATATAAATGGTACGATTGGAGATGTTTCAATTCAGTGACAAAAGAAAAATACACTACTGAATAAAGTCTAGGGAACCAGCCCACTATAACAACTTAGTTGAGAAAACTCTTTAGAAAAAGTACTGGTCACTTACATTTGTCGACACTATTTTAATTATTTCTTTTAAATTTAAACATTTTAATTCAAAATTGCTTTTAAAGCTAAATCTTTTCGAAATAAGGAGGGAAAACTTAAGTTTGTCGCATAGAACGAGGCTTTATAAAACAAAAAAAAATTATAAAATTTTCTATGAACAACAATAGTTATGAATTATTGTCATTCCGCGCGTTATGTTACGTTGTCATGTAACGCCTGAAAAGCTGCTTTGCGTTTGAAGCTTGGCGCGGTCAATGTATTTATAATTTAAATTTTACTTATGCATTAGTATTTTTATATTTAATTTATAATAACTTGTTTTTTCGTCTTTGGTTACATTTTGATTTTCATAATATTTTAGGGTTCTATGTCTAGCGATACCCAACTAACAGGCAGATGAAGAAAAAATAAATACTCTTTCTGAACCAACGCTACGTGTTTTAATAAATTTTTAGCTAAATACAAAATTTTAATTAAATATGCGATTGTTATCACGATGTAACTCCATAAGTATTAAATTTTAATGATATCAATTTATTATCTATAACATTTTATCCTTTATTTAAAGCATTTTAACATTTTTTAAAGCTCTCTTTGGAATGAAGACGCTGCTCGTTAGCATAACGACAGGAAATTGGAACGCGGCGAAAATTTACAAATTATTTTGTGTTATGGAATAAATGTTATGGAATATTTTCATCATACCTTAGAAAAAGCCGTTTGTATAATTTGCAGCATATGGTTTTAAATGACATCACAATATTGTATTTTGCATTAATCTTGCTAAAATTGTTGCTAAAACCTTATGCGGCCGTAGAAGAGCAGTGTCGGTATTATGATGGATCTGCGGTGAGCCATAGACTAGATTCGGAGCCGTGCTGGAAGGGCTGGTGCTTACGAGCGCTCGCCTTTCTGATCTTCATGACCTAATAGTGGCGGACTCGAGGGGTCCGTTACCTACGTAGGTTTGTCTACTACTACTACTACCTAGAAAGAAGAGAGAGAAGGAGAAGGTATTTTCTGTCCCAAGGATGGCCGCCTAGGGCGGTGGGGCTGTGGATATGTATCCTAGTGTCACCGTGAGTTGAGGTGACATAACCTGTCCTGGCCCGCGCGAAGACGGAAGAGAGTTTCTTATGACCCATTTAGTGGTATCGAGATATTTCATCTTACTCCACAGGGGTGATGAATGTAACTGCATTTTGATTCTCAATTTAGAATAGCTGCAATTGTCTATGGGACACAGCAACCATTCTCCATCAGGTGGCCGATGAGCTCGTATATATGAGTATATACCCCTTATTTATAAGTTAAAAAAAAACATATTTAGTAAACGTGATTTCAAAATAATTTCCTTAATATCTGGATAGCCCATTTTACAGTTGAAATCTCCAAGTAATGAAGTGCGGTTTCTACTTTGTTAAATTTCAATTACCTTCCCTGTTTAATTTAAAATTTAAATCTTTTAACTTAAGTGAGTGCGCGTATTTGGATAAATTAGAGTAAAAGATGAAGATTTGAATATTAAATTCTGTTTTAAATTTAAAGGAGGAAAATTTTTCATTTTTACTTAATGTAAATTTACTTATCATACGTAAGCAAGTTTACATTGAAAAACTTGAATATGTCCTAGTTTTTCCTTTTATGTAGAACCGCTTAGCTACCACTTAGTGGACAGGGAGTTTTTGTATATTCAAGGTACGTAACTCGTACTTGATTTATTTTTAGGTTTTATTACATTTCCCGTTTCTTCTCCGTCGCAAGAGCCTCATTACGAAACGGTGGTAGGTTGTAAAAAAATAGTAATAAGATTTAACAAACGAAATTATATTTATTACATCGAAGAAAAAAGAATCAAACTTATATTTTATATCAAACAAGGTGACAGGTGGGTTCAGGCCAACGATAAAAATCATACATGTTTCGAGAAAGTCTTTGGTATGAGCCCTCCATATAGGGGATCGGACCTGGGTCTCCTAATTCAGATTCTCTACCTACTCTGTTATCGTGGGTTTATCTTCTTGTAAATATTATTTACGTTAAATTTACCAAAGGTCGAGATTAGCAAGTTTTTTGATATGCGATATTAAACATGATAAAGTTACGTTGATTTCCGATTAATTAAATCATTTGCTTTTTGTTATAAATTTGATACAGCCAAAAGAGTTGGGGGTCCATTGCAAGTGCAAATCTTTGGCATAGAAATTTTAAAATTGAAATGTTCTCTTTGGTTTGCTTTCAACGATACGTTCAAAGAGCTGACGTAAAGCTTTTTGGGGTGCCTCTTTGTCGTATTTACTTTGAACGTTTTGCTCTGTGTCTGATAATTTTTCAGACGTGGTTTCAGAAAAATATTTTCAGGTTAATGTGTGTAATAGATAGAACTTCCTGTCTTCGTAGATTATTTTTGTCCTCTTCCCTTTTTATAAATGATAATTTGGTAGTATTGGTTGGTGGTGTTTTTGTACATGGTAGAACCAAGCGGTGGCTTTTGCTGCTGCTCTAATGGGACGGCACGATCTGGGTAGTACCACGGCCTCGTAGAATACCGGCGTGAAGTAGAGCCATCTTGTGCTTCTGCATTTCGTTCGATGAGTGAGGTAAAACGCCGGCAACGCACCTGCATCTCCTCTGTAAATCCGAAAACCAATAATTAGTGTGTTGTACAATTATTAAATTAAACTTGTTTATCTCCGATTTCGACCACTGCGACAATTTCTGAATATTACCTGAAATTATTTCTGAATATTGTTCGAGAACTTCTGAAGGTGTACTCGCAAACAAAACGTAACGCTTATGCTATAAGATTATAGGTAGGGTCAGATGCAGTGACAGATACACGGTAGGTAACGCAACTCAACCAGACCCGAAAAGCAATAATTTGTGTGTAGCTCAAATATTGGCAAATATTGGCTCGTAAATAGTCCACTAATGGGACTTAAGCGTTTTCCAAATTGAGTTGTCATAATGCATGCAAATTGCTGATTGCAGTTTTCCACGCGTCTCCAACTTATACATCGTCAGCCAGAACTGGCAGACACAAATATTTGAATGTTTGTATTGTCCGAATAAGAATGTTAAAAATTATTTTTGTTTTTAAGCGCATAATTGTGCATGTAGTGGCTGCTGATGATTAATGTAGAACAAGTATAGTATTATTGTTAGCATTTGTGTTAATGTAATGTACCATGTAACATTGTTAGTAGCCCTAAAGTATAAATAAATAAACTGGCGATCAATTTTATTCCTTGTAACGTATATAAAATATATGAAGTTCAATGTACCTTTTAAGATGTAAATACGCTGATTTAAATCTATTATAATATGTTTATGAAAAGCATCTTACAATAAATTTAATAAAATTCAGCAGCCAGCGGACAGCATGATCGTGTGTGTGTGTCCGAATATGTATACGTTAGTCACTCTTAGATAAACTTAGACACTTAAAATAGAATAATGTCATATAAGAAACAATTTTGGCCATAGGTTTTAAAAAATGCGGCCGGCCGCAATTTAGTTCTTTACTTAAATTCTGAGATTTATTCCTACTGTAATCCATCCATGAATTACGGTAATTGTCGCAGCTCTAACAAAAATTGCGAACTGCGCATTCAATGTCTCGCTCAAAACTGTCTAGACATCGCAATTTATAAAAGTGTTAACAAGATTTTTAATGACTGTTTGACGTAAAGGCATTATTTTCATAAAATGAAAATGCCGAAGAAATTTTAATGTTTTAAAATTTTGATCAATCTGCCTAATTTTAATGGAATATATAATAACAAGAATATTTAATAAAATTAGGCATAAACAGATCATTAGAAAATTCGGGAAAACATGCTATCGTTACCATACTAATATTGTAAATGTGAAAGTAATTCCGTTTGTTACGTTTTCACACTTAAACCGTTGAACCGATTTTAATGAAACAATTAAAGATATAATAATTAAAGTTTTTTATTGGAAATAGCATGATCTTGGGCTAGGCCATAGGCTCTTTTTTAATGCGGAAAAGCTACGGGAATTTATTTCTCGCGGAACCTTATAAGCGCAATTCATTCGCCTTAAATTTTATTGTACTCGCGATGCCTGTGTTCACTCTCTGCTGCCAGCACTTATATTTTTTACGTTTTCTTTCAAACTGCTATAGAGATATCATGTCATTTCAGTGAGGCGCGTCCACTTTACCATTATTTTAAGATAAAGGTTAAATTCCTTAAATGTGTGTGACGTAACGCTTTAGCTTTCGAACCCTGGGCATAAAGCATTATTATATAACATTATGCATGTACGTTTTCCACGGATCCGTCGTTAGTGATAAACGTTTATTTGGCCATAATTTTTATAGTATCGGAACCATTATTAAAACTACAAAGTTGTTGCATTTTGTTAAACGACAGCCATACAGTTTACTCTGTATTTCAAACAGTAATAACTCTTGTCACTGAAATATTATTGCAACTTGTGTGATGAAATCGAGGTAATGGCAAATAGATCTAAATGGAACCGCTTACAACGGCGAAGGGTAAAATCTTTTCCATTTATTCTTTATAGACTTGTTCAGACGGTAAATTGAATTTAGGGATGACCACAGATGTTCGAGATTGCATCTAATACGCTATTCTAAAAGCATACTCAATAGAAAATATCAAACAGATACATTAAGAGTAATATGTTAGATGCACATATAACTTTAAAAAAATTAAGTCCTGTTATTATTATAAGCGTGAGAGCTTATATGTTTGGATATTTGTCGCTGAAGCACTCTTAAATGACTAAACGGATTAAAATAAAATTTTACAGATAAGTCGATTATGTTATGAAATAAGACATGCTATACTTTTATATCTCGAACACGGGTTTCCTTGGGACAACATTTAAGATTTGTCGGACGAAGGCGTGGCTAGACGCCAGATTAATATAAATATAACACACTCATGGACATATTTAGAGGAGCGCATATAAGGGACTAAGCATAAAAACAGCTATAATAGTGTCTATTGATATATCTGGCTGACCTGTGAGACCTGACTACAATAGCGGATACGATGGCTGTTTCTGACGAACATGCAGCAGTAATTGCGTAACGTACCTGCGCTTCACCAGACCGATCGAAGAGCGACAGAGGGAGGCGTCACCTATCGGTCATAGACCGCAAAAGACCGCTATCGGGCGTGGACCTCGCGGACCTCTCGTCGCAATCCCCTGGTGACGTCACTGGGGAACCACAAACGACCGCAAAGCAGCTGTTGTAGTTGGCAGTCTTTATTCAATGAGTGTCGGGTAAAAAGGAGAGCAAAAGGTACCCGCTGGACCTTTGTAATAACAGACCTTAACCTACACATAAATGTAGTCCAACGGGAACCGTCTTTCGTATTCAGTAATAATTAATTTTTAAATTAAGATGGGGACACCATCGCGTGATGTCCCTCACGGACACGCCATGAGTTTATTCCATCGAGCCGGACGGTGGACAGGTGGACCATGACCATGACTTTGGATATATTAACACTGTTGAACAAAACCAAACTAAGACTAATATAAAAAAAGACACTACAAAATCAGGCGTTATAAAAGTCGACCGAAGGAAATTTTCATAACTTATAGGTATTGAAATAACCATCTCAGCGACTTATTGTCTGTGTTGTGATTGCCAACCCGTATGTCCAACATGCCAACAAAAAATCACTCCTACTCGTAGACCATGCAGTAGGCAGGCATGTGCTTATGTCAGAGTCCACTAAAACATTTTAAAATTTATTTTATTCCTCAATAGTTTTAGTACACGTACACAAATACAAGTGGTCAATCCGTCACCATTTTGATGCTGCATAATTTTGCGCACAATTATACAAAGTAGAATAGTATGTAGAAAAGTATATTAAACTTAATATTTGATTAAATACACATATTTATTTGTGTTTGTAGTTTAATTATAGTCACAAATGAATCCATAGCCTCGTTTATCAGCCAAGTGGCAAGCATTTGAACGACAAAAATTTGAATTTCCCCTATATTGAATTTTCAAAATGACCCTCGCAAATTCCAATTTATAAGAATGATTGCTGTTTACAATTTAAACTTTTAATTGTTAACAACGTATATAACTATTTCAATCTCAGAAGTAACGGTCACATTTCTTATTTCTTTAACAGTTCGAACGTGTTATTGAAATCATATTGCTGGAAATCGTGCAGGGTAAAGATTTTCATTAGATGATTTTTTTGGATCGCTGCGTAGAATACACATCTCGTTACACCGTGATTCTAAAAGCGACGCGCACTAACTATTATTTGCATACGCCATGGATTCTGGAAGTAACATTTCATCAGTAAGAATTATACACATACCATTACAGTTTAAGGTGACAGTTGATTGAATTCTAGCCCAACTTAACTAACTTTGTTCCAAATATTTTAACGGCAGTTTCAAAATTATAGTACAAACAATACTTAGTTATAGTATAGTATAGTTAGTTTACTTAGGATAATTTTTTTAGCGCTTTGATATAAACATCAAATTATAACATATTAATAATGACGCTTTTGGAGAGGGGCAGCGTAAAATATCTGTCCCACGCGTGGTTATCGTAAAAGTCGACCGAAGGAAATTTTCATAACTTATAGGTATTGAAATAACCATCTCAGCGACTTATTGTCTGTGTTGTGATTGCCAACCCGTATGTCCAACATGCCAACAAAAAATCACTCCTACTCGTAGACCATGCAGTAGGCAGGCATGTGCTTATGTCAGAGTCCACTAAAACATTTTAAAATTTATTTTATTCCTCAATAGTTTTAGTACACGTACACAAATACAAGTGGTCAATCCGTCACCATTTTGATGCTGCATAATTTTGCGCACAATTATACAAAGTAGAATAGTATGTAGAAAAGTATATTAAACTTAATATTTGATTAAATACACATATTTATTTGTGTTTGTAGTTTAATTATAGTCACAAATGAATCCATAGCCTCGTTTATCAGCCAAGTGGCAAGCATTTGAACGACAAAAATTTGAATTTCCCCTATATTGAATTTTCAAAATGACCCTCGCAAATTCCAATTTATAAGAATGATTGCTGTTTACAATTTAAACTTTTAATTGTTAACAACGTATATAACTATTTCAATCTCAGAAGTAACGGTCACATTTCTTATTTCTTTAACAGTTCGAACGTGTTATTGAAATCATATTGCTGGAAATCGTGCAGGGTAAAGATTTTCATTAGATGATTTTTTTGGATCGCTGCGTAGAATACACATCTCGTTACACCGTGATTCTAAAAGCGACGCGCACTAACTATTATTTGCATACGCCATGGATTCTGGAAGTAACATTTCATCAGTAAGAATTATACACATACCATTACAGTTTAAGGTGACAGTTGATTGAATTCTAGCCCAACTTAACTAACTTTGTTCCAAATATTTTAACGGCAGTTTCAAAATTATAGTACAAACAATACTTAGTTATAGTATAGTATAGTTAGTTTACTTAGGATAATTTTTTTAGCGCTTTGATATAAACATCAAATTATAACATATTAATAATGACGCTTTTGGAGAGGGGCAGCGTAAAAATATCTGTCCCACGCGTGGTTATCGTAAGAGTCGACTGAGCTGGGAAAGCGATTTGGTGAGCATAGTGCTGATAAGCCCTCTCACTAGAGATACTGCACTACTCGTCTGTAGAATTTGGGTTCGGTACAGTAGTATAGAGCTCAATATCCGGCGGTATATCCAGCCATTATTTGGTCGTCAGAGCCTCGTTTGTTTGCTAATAGGGTGCATCACGAGCAGGTAAGATTGGGTTTTGGAGTAAGATGTGGTATATTTTCCCTTATATCCCGAAAGATTACTAGTGTTAAATAATACGATATAATTTAAAAATTAATGTATTTATAAAAATATGAAGGAAGAAAGCAGCGTCAATGATGTGAAGCGTTTGGTACTGGAATTGCCAAACCCACTGCCAAGAGTAACGATTATGGCAAATCCACCAAACGAAAGCCCAGCAATGGACTATTAAATGCTGATGAAGAATAATTACAAATTTGTACTTGCACATTTTTCGAATTGTTAAATTAATTTTAAACGTGAATGTATTGAAATATTTTCAATATATTTATAAAAAACGTAATAAAATTCAGGTAATATTCGATTGACGTGGCTCAGATATTATATATACATACAGTTGTGGGATTGTTTTATTTAATTGGAGTGACAAACGAGATTACAGTCCACCTCATACTAAGTAGCCACTGTAGCTCATTTCAGATTTTTTTTTATGATTTCCTTTGTTGAATTTCACGACATTCACTGGTTGAAGTGAGATCGTGTGGTTATCTTACACTATTTCCACGTTAATTGCAGAATAACAAATAGTACACTGTAATTAAGTCGATTTGTATGACAATCTATAAAAGCACATCTCAAATCAAAGTCGTTTTAAAGATATTTATAGAAAATAATATCCAATAAAACCATTTCGTAATAAAAAGTCTGGGAATGCCTATCTTGTAAAAGGAATTATTAACACTGAGCTTTTTATTAAAAATAATTCACTTTAATACCGCCATCTTTGTACGGTCAGTTTCCATTTAAATGTTTATGTATTATACAAACTTATTACTATATTCAAATTTATATTAAAATATCGTGTTGCGTGATTTAGGTGGTAGACTCTTTCTCTGTCCAGGAGTCGTTCCATCAACTTCTTCCCCCAAACGACTGCTGGGTCCCTAGTTTGAAAGTTATAGAGCGTCTGTATAATTGCAAGCTGGAAGGCATTCCATCTTAGTACTCAGGGGTTAGATATGCGTTTTCAACGCATATGTAACTTTCTTCGATAGATGTTGTTTGCTGGCGTCCATGGGCTCCAGTAGCCACTTACTAGGTGAACTGATAGCTCGTTATTCACACCATTTAATACAATTTTTTTTTGGATTATATTTTACAAATCTAGCTACTTCAAAATGTATATGAAGTGAAGTGTTAATATTTGTAGTTTTGTAAAATAAGGTTTACTACTACGACTAGTAAGGCCGTGTTGATATGCGACCCTGTCCCAAATTATAATATCGGAGTTATTTCTCTCTTATCCATATCAGTTATTAATAAACTGTGTAAATTTACTCCATTTACCACTCATATAATCAATTTAATGTTATCAATCATGTTAGTTTGAAAAATATTAATGTCAAGAGTATTATTAGAATTTACTACAATTAAAATATCCTCTATTATCATATTTCTTTGATTTCTGATCATAAAATATCATATTGAATTTGTGAAGATCGTTTCGTTCTACAGCTATTTCTTATTTTTTTCAACAGCCGTTTTTGTTTGTTTTGAGTGGAATTTGTAATTTTAATGCGCTTAGTCCGAAAAAATAACTTATATACTAGTTAAAAACAAATCATGGAAATTGTTAAAACCTTATATTATTATCACCTTGTTCTTAAACTTCTAAGAATTGTAGACATTGTAAGTATTGGCGAAATTTCTAATTATTCTCTTTTCTAAAATCAAAGTTATCCGTTACCAGAAAATATTTTTTTCCAACGGAAGTTTTAGTAATTACACTGCATAATTTTAGATTATGCTCCTTCCTGCGTATATTTCTGTGGTCTTTTAAATGTTTCAAAAATCCTTAAAAAATCGAATTATAGTATATTTCATCTAAAACTAGGTATACTTTTTTAGATCGAGATTCATTGGTTTTAAAGAATTTTAAATAACTTTAAAATAACAATTGCTGAAGTTATGCTTATATTCATGTTTTAACACATTTAATTTAATTTCTCTTAAATAACTATTCCTTTGCATTACTAATACTAAGTGTTTGGTTTAACTCAGCAATATTTTTTTGAGGATTTTTGTCGTGCTCTCCTGCGTTTGGTATTAACCAATTTTCAGAAGAGAGAAGATCTCTAAGTCTCTATTTTGCTTATGTTGTCTTTGTTTGTCTATAATTCTATATTGTTTATATTTTTGAATTTTCCATGGTTTGGTATTGTTGATATCTTGACACGCAGTTTCACTGTTACTCAGTAATTAAATGAATATACTGTCTTTGGTCTCATAGGCGTATCGTAACAAAAATCTTTGTTACTCTATTTTAGATAAGGTACCTACTATAATATTAACTGTACATATCGTGATGAATATTATGACAAATATTTCTTTTTAGGAAAATGATCAGAGATAATGATGATGTCGTCCTGGCCGATTTAAACCTCCGTGACAACTTTCGAAAACTATACGCAGTTGTAAACTGCGTAAGAGATGTCTACCAGATACCTACTATGCAGTTTGGAAAGGAAAGTGCCGCAAAGGTATGCGCAAACCCAGAGGCACCCATTCATCTTTACCTTCCCGGATCTAAGTAACGTATATGCAGTAATATCGGAGGAAGGTACAGTTGCAGTGTCAGAAACACGGGACGGTAAACACAACACAACCAGACCTGAACACCAATCGTTTTGTGTTTTCTTACTATATATAATTTTATTATTGATTTCGTCTAAAATTAGAAACTTATTTGTACATAATATCATGCAGTTTTGTCTAATTTATTTCAGATAAAATTTCATTCCTTTGAATTGCAATCCTTTGAGTAATACCCCTGCATTTTCCAAGCTGCTTTAATTTTTATGTATTTGCATTTTTATTACACACTTGCAGCCACATATTCGCTTTATTATGGGATAAATTTGGTCTATCTTCTATAATTTTACCTCCTATCTTTTAGACAAGGACGACAAATTTAAATGTTAAATTTATCTTCTATTCGTACGAATGAATCTGGTAAAACTGGGAAAGTTAGAAACCTTATTACGTCACATATTAATTTTATTACCGGACTATGATAAATGTTATGCGCTTTTGCAATAATAAAATGTGCTCGTTTCTGAATTAGAATATGCAACCCATTTCCGGCCGTCCCCGCGCTTCGTCTGTCACTAACGAGCTTTGAGGCGGGTTAGTACGAGCAGTTCAAGTAAATGTGTCGAGTAGTTACAATCTCACGTTCTATGATAATATTATTGATACATACACCTCGGCAATTTTCGTATTTCAAACGTTCGTAACAAACCGTTTTAAACCCACATCCTTTCTGTTGATCAGTTCCGGCTGTTTTTTCTCTATTTCTTGCTTGAGCCTCACCAGTTATTGGCAGTAGCGATCCCGGCGGTAAAAGCTCATAAGAAACGATGTACTTCCAATCGCACCATACACGCAGCATCAGCTTATTGCGAGTTAATCCGGGATTCGCTTTAGTCTGAGGAGCTTAACTGCCCTTTGGTCATGATGTTTTTCGCACGTTCTTGTTATGTAGTAACTACTAATTCTGATCACAACGAGCTTCATCTTCGACATAAAATTCAATATGTATCTAATTTCTTCGTTAGATTAAATCATTTTGTTGGACAGAAAAAGAACAGAAAAATTGAGTGAAACCGTTTTTACTTTTTACGAAAAAACTTTTACTCAGACTTAATATTAAAATTTTCCACAAAATAAGCTCTAAACAGTGTACTTAAGGTTTTTACGCTCTGTCTTGCTCGATCTTGCATCTGATCGTGAAGTGTTCTGACTAGACTTTCGCCAATTAGTTAATGCCATGACATAGGGATGTAATATGTCGCTGGCACCCTCGTTCTATCCCATAAGTGATAATCATTTTGTTTGTAATATGTTTGATTTAAACAATGGTTACAATACTAAAATAATGTAATAATTTTTTTTTGTCTTATATTGACGATCTCTAGCCACAGTACGACCCGATAAAAACAACTGTGTAGGTACGGCGGTGGCGCAGTAACTAGTAGTATTTGCTTATTATTTAGTTTTTATTTTTTTTATTTCTACTTCATTGTACAAATTAAACTTTGTGTGTATTTAAAAAAGCACACGAACATAAATTAATATAATTAAAATTAATTCCTATGCGCTTATTAAAACTAAAACAACAACAGTAATTAATGTCTTCAGACAATTACAGATTACAGTTTTAATTTAATGTGTCACAGGTAAAGATGTGTTTAAATAATCAAAAGATCAATAATCATATAGTTATTTTCTCATGTTAGTTAAATAGCCATAACTAAGTAACAATTTATTTGCATTTTAAGTATCATATACAAGAATTTTAACACGTACTTGTATGTACACTCTATTTTGATTAGACGACAGTGATTAACGGGTTTCGTCTCCATGTTTCTAATGTAAAGTTGTAAAGACGCGGTGTACAAGACCGGACAGGGGATTATCACGTAAATGAAATTCGCTACGCGGTCATCAACCTTGTGCTAGAAACACTTTCTGCAGGACGCATAAAAGTAGCAAGCTGAAATCTATACTAATCTAACGAGAATACATCAGTGGTTACACGGCCAGTTCCTGGATAGAAAAGGAGCCTACAGATCAAGAAAAAATTACTTCGAGTGAATCCTTTCTCTTCTTGATTTTGCTATATAATGAACGAATCAAACTTCATAATTTGTTATTTTTATACTTATTTGTAGATAAATGCTTTTTTAACATATTTTTTTATAATTTGGACTTTGTTTTTACATATGAATTCAGCATTAACATAGTCGACTCATTAATGTGTTAAATTTATTCTTTCCCTTTCTTCAAAAAACCAACCTCACTTACACGTAGTGTATCCTACTTCCTAACGAACGAGGCTCTGGCGACCGAATGAGGGCGGAATATCCCTCCGTATTTGCTAAACAAAAATAGCACAGACAAATGATGTGGAGCACTGCGCTCGCCAACCCTCATGCCCAGCGTGGGGAGCAAGGGTAACTTTCCAAGAAATATATGCCGACATTTGCTAGCGCTGTCTTAGAGTGGCCTATGTTTAGCAGGGGAATAAAATAGGCTGAAGTAGCAGTAAAAGTAAAAATCAACTTTTTTTTTTTAATCTAAATATATCTGAATGTCGTAGTAAGTTAATGCGCTAAATATTGAAGGAAAATGTTCGTATCTTAGTTATTTACAACTTAATAAACAGACTGTAACACGCTTCGAATTATACACATGGTTAGCGTATTTTGCTATATAAAAATATATGTAATTATGATTTTCAAAAACCTTTCTATACGAGAATAAATAAAATTTAAATTCGTGCTATCCCATTACACACGTTCATATAGCGATAGTGCTTAAGGGATTTTTACCGTTGTTAAGTATATATGCGGAGTAACCCTGTGGCTTAATTTAATTAATTTTACAATTACTCGGATAGGAGACAGATCTCATAAAACTACACGTCGGTCAACGAACGAGAAACGACCCTTTAGTTACTCGTACTTGAAACAAACAACTCTTCTATTAAATCGTTATCTCGTTCACTTTTTTATATTATCTGTTGCAGTGTTTGTTACAAAACCCTCGATAGACGTGTAGTTGTAGTAGTGATTCAGGAGACTTTAATTCGATTCCCTATCTGGAGGGCTCGTACCAATGTGTTTTAAGCGACAGGCTCACCACCATGTACATTATATTGCATGTTACAATATGTCTGCACGGCTATGATCACAATTACCTAAGCCGCCAAATCGTGTAGGTAGCCGAAGCTCGAAGCCAATATTTCTGCAACACACAAAATATTCGTTGTTCGATACGTACTACGTACCGTGTGGTATCGACGTTATAATTCTTTGAGAATATAAATAGCTACCGATAGATTGCGGGATGACCATGTCGACTAAATACCAGACTAGAATGAAGCAGACCGATACCGGACAGCAAAGTCTAAGGTGCAAAATGTATGGTACTGTGATCGCCAATCCCCTTGCCGAGCGTGGCGATTATCGCAAATTCTCCTTATAGGAGAGGCCTATGCCCAGCAGTGGACTGTTTCTAGGCTGTTAATTACCTAACGGTTCAGGTCTCTGGATGTAACGAAAGCTTAAGAGCAAGGGGCCCACCTTATGTTAAGTGATTACCTTCACCTGCATACATCTGCAACACCAGAAAAGCTGCAGATGCGTTACCAGGCGTCAAGGATATTTGGTGATGGGAGAGAGGACGAGGAGAGGGATGGGGGAGGAGGAAGAGGGCCTCTGGTTACCTCACTACCAAATGTAACGCAGAAGCACAAGATGTCTCTACTTCACGCCGGTATTCTGCGAGTTTGTGATACTACCCCGGTCGAGCCGGCCCATCCTGCGTTTATGTTTAAGTTATAAAATAATATGTGAGCTAGAGTATAAAATAAAACCTTTCAATTTCTAGAATAATACGAAGCACATATCGTGCAGAGCTTCCGTAAATATAATAATTTATCAACACACAGCCAACCCATGTTGTTGTTGTCTTTACTATTGTCGAGAGACCGATACTGAACTGAAAATTTATTGGTCTATATTTTAGCTCATACGACATAGTGTTATGTTATCGATGAATTCGCTTCAGATACCGTATATATAGAGACGCATGTAAGTATATATGTAAAAGTGCCATTTGGGTCTATTTTCATTGATCGAACGACTTTAAGATAAAAACCACAAGTAAAAATCGGGTGGCAGGTTCTTACACCGCTGTCACACGGTACAGACGTGAACCACATAAAATCAACGTTTGATTAGATGAAAAATTTATTATAAAAAAAGCAGTAGCCTTTAATAATAACTCAACATTTTCTTTTTCATTTGTCAGTCTGGCATATTTGGGCGGATTTACCACTATCTCTCGGTCACTGTTCAGTCATGGATGCTTCGCGTAGAAATGTGTTTGACTAGCGGAGAAAAAAAAACCCTTTACAGACATTATAACATTTCATCAAATGGTTCTCTGAACTTTACGTAAGACAGAGATTAATAAGAGTCTGTTTCTTACATTCTGATAAACTTCTTGTTCTTCATCAGCCACTTCTCCACTGCTGGACATAGGTGTCTTCCATTCGGAGGATTTGTTACAATCTCCATTCGTAGCAGGTGAATTGGCGATCGAAGTACCGGATGGTCCGTTACTTAGAAGCTGCTTTCCGTCAGGGGTGTTTTAATTTACAATCCGACATTATTATGATGAATCATCATAAAAATGTCGGACGTATCCAGCATCTGATTACCACTACGGAGGTTTCATGACTTCTCTTTTGTTTCACTCGCGCAGCGCCCATAGGAAGAAAGGAGATGGTAGTCTAATGCCGTCACTACATGGCTTTGTTTACTTTTCATTTACTTTTACTAAATAATGTAGCATAATAACATAAATTAAATTTACTTGGTTCAAACGTTCCGTTAAAACAACCTTGGAAGCCTTTTGTGTGCCTCATTATCTTTTGTTGCTTTGGTCTAAATCGGATTAATTCAGTATTAGCGCGTGCTTTTAGCGGAGATTCTAAGTATTTAGGGTGCATTTAATTGGATTACCAGGCACTAAGCTTTTGTATAAACTTGTAAAACGTAAAGCCTTAAAGCCTAGCCGTGGTTGCCAAGAGATTAGGGCGCTCCCTTTAGTTTCATAGAGCGCGAGTGTCCTGGGTTCTACCCCGCTGCTGGCACCACTAAAATTGTTAATACCGATTTTAAGTGCTAAATTCACGCCTTTTAATTTATACCTTCCCGCCTTCAAATCCCTCACAGATATTTTAAAGAAGAGGCCTTTGGGTATTTATAGGCCGCGAATTATCGTTTAAAGCTTAAAATATTTACAGAAACATATTTCAGCACTGTACTTATACAACGTACGTATTCTACCAGGTCGTGGTAGTACCCCGGCCGAGTCGGCTCATTCGAGTACCTAAAGCCGCTGCTTGGCTCTATCACGACAAAAATCTTACCTTGTAATACATGAATGCAAAGAAACAAATATGGCTAAATATAGATTAGAATCGTGAAGAGGCAAACTGTATGCGAACGATATTGTAAAACCTAACGCTCAAATTTAATATTGTATTGATTATTACTGTACTTACTTGCTGTTGGGAAGCGGCTTTAAAATCTGCCTCTCTTTTTCCCCCAATGTTTCGTAAGAAGCACAGGGAAAAATCCTTGAAAATCTTATAGAAAACTTCATAAGCAAACCCGGCGACCTCGACTATCTGTTTCACTTTCTATCGCCCTATATTTTTTAAACCTACCAAAATTATTTTATTTCAATTTAATTTGTCTCATTATCAAAGTTTCTATTGCTTTAAAAAAAAACGTTGCGTCTGTCTGAAACTCATATAAATTCATAATTCATATAATATAATCATAATTCATAATCTTACGTTAGACTGCATGCAAATGACGGAGAAACATCGAGAATTTGAACATCGTCTTAAGAATGTATAATTGCTCGATTTTATTAGGTAACATAAGTTAACGGTATAGGTTGAGGCTAACATATACGGTGAAGAAAAACATCGAGAGAAAATTTGCATGTTTGAGAAATAATCAAAAATACAGTTTTTTTAAAGAAAATATTTATTATATTTATTTACATTGCTAGAATGCAATTTTTAAATGACTAATATTTGAGTTATCCACTGAGACTATGCATTAGAGCTTGCATGACATCGAATGGCGGGCTCAAACCAGCGGCGTCAGGTTTCGCAGTCCGCAGCCTGACCTTTTAGCCTATTGGCGTTTAATACACAGTTAAAACGCTTAATTCCCTAGTTAAACCAGTTGTTACTGAATACCTGTTTTACGGTGAACAAGTATTTTCTGGGTTGTTATGGTCGCTGATCTATACTAACCTAACTAACCAGTTTAGCTACTATTTTAATTACTCATTACATTCATTGTTTAAGTTGCTGATAATAAACGACTCTCGATGGCAATGGCAATCATTGTTAAGCGCCACCAGTAAGCTAGAGGAACGTTGGCCTGGGTCAAAATAGTTCTAATAAAGTTAAAACCAGTTTTAACTATCAAATTCTAATTTCAACGAAAGCGTTCAGTCCAAACTGGTTTTAAGTAGAGAAAACGCGTTTTAACCAAAAACGGATTTTCTCTGTAACGTTTGCAGTTCGCCAATCAGAACTGAAAAAGAGTGGCGGATCCTGCCTGACTCTAATCTGTCTCGAAAAATATTTGGGATTCCTTTGCCCAGAATTTACAGGGCATTTACTTTACTTTTTATGTAGTCGTAGGTTAGAAAATGTAATAAGCAAATTATTCGGGGATGTTGCAAAGGGAATGAATCAGCTTTTGTTTTAAATCTCAACTGTCCCCCGCGTCAACACTAGGTTGACATTTGAAATGAAACCGATTTCTTATGTTCGATTATTAGCGAAAATACTTTATGTCTCAAACTTCCATCCCACTAACTAGTGATTGTGCAAGTAGAAATATTAGTGCGTGTGTACGACGAAATTCTTTTCATAAATGAATTTAGGACGATAAATTTTCTTAGATTCGAGATGAATTCACTGAAAAGTTTAATATTAAATATTATTTATTTTCAAGAATGTGAAGCACTCAACGATAAAAGATAAGCTCTCATGATCGTCTACCCAATACTGGAGTGGTCTAGACATTTTTAGTCCTTTCACCTAGTTTTCGACAACGTGACAGGTGAGGAGCATATCGCCGCCTTAGTGTGCAATTCTACGATTATAGTTCATATGTTTCTTGAAACTCATTGATACGAGCCTTTCTTTTAAGTTATCGAACTAGATTGTCCTTACTCGAAGGCAGACCTAACCACTCGCCATCGTGTCTTTTTAATAAACAACAATACAATAAATCGTATTTATGTTTTGAAAACCTGTAAAGAATGAATATTGCGATTTAATAACTTACATCAAAAAAGTTACCTTTTTTTGACATAAAAGTTAAAGGTAATTTCTTAAAATAGTTCACAAATGGAACACATGTTTTCCTAAAAAAAATCTTAATTCGTTTGCCTCTTTCTAATAGAAATAAAACACAGAAAGTCCATTAATACTAATGGAAAGTATAGCTATTTCTGACAAGTAAAGCGCTTCCATTCAATGACATGAAGAATAGTAGTAACACATTTCTGTATATATATAGACGAAGATTTAATAGAAAATTTTAGTTATTTGGATCAAAATTTGCAATTTTAATTTTTCCTGGAAGGACCCTTTTTCTGCGTAGGAATCGTCTGGAAACCTTCCCCTTACCTATTTCTGCCGCTAAATAACAGTGTGACTACTGCTGTGTTCCAGTTTAAAGGGTATAGAGAGCCAGTATAACTAATTAGAGGCTGTGTGGTATTCCATCACAGGTCTTATGGGTGACAACTCAACTCTCACTCGTTCAGGAGATATTTCCTCAACATTAGTTGCTATTTAGTTATTCTTATTTTTAAACACCATAATTTAAGAAACATTGAAATGCATTTTATTATTTTTATGGTTTAATCAAAGTAAAAGCGATTTTTTTATTACTGCAATATAGATACAATATGTTAAATGAAAAAAAAAATATTTTTATTCTGTGCTTAGCGCATATATTATAACTAGTACCAAGTTTGGCTCGGCGTCTTTTACGTGGGATAACTCTTACCGTCGGAATGTATTAACTGCCGATCTCTAAAAGTAGAGAATATAGCAACTATGCAGTAAGCAACAATAACTTTCCGACGCGTAATTCAACTTCCAATCCGAACACTCGTGCATCTAACAACTGCTCCGCTTAAAGGATCACATTTTAGATAACTGCAACCGCTCATCCAAGCCCAACAGAACAGGGGCTTTATTCTTCGATATCGCAAAAGCGTTTGACTAAAATCTTGCACAACGGATTGTTTTATAAACTGTATAATTTCAAAGTCCCAGACAGACTCGTGCACATCCTACGAGCCTACTTGTTCAACCGTACTTTTTACTATCTATGTCTCTAAGAAAGCACAGGCCAAAGCTTGTGTAAAGCAAATACATTTCTGGTAAGTTTTGCCCATACTCGCCACACAGGGTAATGGATGGATGTTTCAGCACCAGTCGGTCTTTTATTAACAAGCAGGATGCACCACGTCCAGGTGAGGTTGATATTTTGAGAAAGAGATGATATATTCCTCTTCACCTCCCGGACCAGTACTTATCTTATTTATTTTATTTACTCGTAGATCCTTAGACAACTTTTTATATTACTATTTATTTTAGTTGCCATAAACAACTAAAATATTTCTATTATTAATCCGATTCTCTAGTGGGTGAGAGAATAGATATTTTTCACTATAACAATGATAACGGTGATGAGTATTTCGATGAATTTTTTGGCACAGATTTCACGTCTTTATTGCACGCCCGGGGAATACTCGAATTGCAGACACCGTCATGAAAACATTAATTGCGCTTCTCCCCGCCACTCGGTTCAGTTCCCGTTCGCACGCCGTACCGCGCACATATAGCGATCGACGAACCGAAGATACCTGCACATTAGAGCTTTCAGGTTATTGTTTCAGGTTGTACGTCATCGTATTTAGGACTAAATTGAACTCAATTTGCACCACTAAAATTCTTTCGCGCGCCATTGCCCCGAAAATACAATTGCCATGGACGCTATTTCAAAAGGGCTAAAAGAGTCGTTCCTTTAACGTAACATCCATAGATATAATCTGAAATAGCATCATACCGGTTAAGAAAAGGAAGATTCCGAGTCCAATTCCACCAAAAAATCGACAATCGACGTTAATTTCGACTGAGCGGAGTTGTACTGTAGAGAAAAGAAACCTAAGAGAGTCGGAACTCTAGGTACGTAATTATGGTGTTCCAAATACTAGGGTGCAGAACGATAACCATTTTTCCACAGTTGGGTTCTACGGGAGTGCCAACAAAACGATTAATAATGTAGAGTATGTATTTGAGAAATCGAGACGAAGCTATATCTGAACAATCGCTTAGAACTATAACTATAACTAATACTATCGAACTAAGTGTTTCATGCCTTACAAAACATAAAACCCATATACGGTAGATGCCACAAAGGCGATCTACCAAGAGTAATTTTGTTTTTCAAATTGATATACCTAATATTTATTTTATTTACTCGTAGATCCTTAGACAACTTTTTATATTACTATTTATTTTAGTTGCCATAAACAACTAAAATATTTCTATTATTAATCCGATTCTCTAGTGGGTGAGAGAATAGATATTTTTCACTATAACAATGATAACGGTGATGAGTATTTCGATGAATTTTTTGGCACAGATTTCACGTCTTTATTGCACGCCCGGGGAATACTCGAATTGCAGACACCGTCATGAAAACATTAATTGCGCTTCTCCCCGCCACTCGGTTCAGTTCCCGTTCGCACGCCGTACCGCGCACATATAGCGATCGACGAACCGAAGATACCTGCACATTAGAGCTTTCAGGTTATTGTTTCAGGTTGTACGTCATCGTATTTAGGACTAAATTGAACTCAATTTGCACCACTAAAATTCTTTCGCGCGCCATTGCCCCGAAAATACAATTGCCATGGACGCTATTTCAAAAGGGCTAAAAGAGTCGTTCCTTTAACGTAACATCCATAGATATAATCTGAAATAGCATCATACCGGTTAAGAAAAGGAAGATTCCGAGTCCAATTCCACCAAAAAATCGACAATCGACGTTAATTTCGACTGAGCGGAGTTGTACTGTAGAGAAAAGAAACCTAAGAGAGTCGGAACTCTAGGTACGTAATTATGGTGTTCCAAATACTAGGGTGCAGAACGATAACCATTTTTCCACAGTTGGGTTCTACGGGAGTGCCAACAAAACGATTAATAATGTAGAGTATGTATTTGAGAAATCGAGACGAAGCTATATCTGAACAATCGCTTAGAACTATAACTATAACTAATACTATCGAACTAAGTGTTTCATGCCTTACAAAACATAAAACCCATATACGGTAGATGCCACAAAGGCGATCTACCAAGAGTAATTTTGTTTTTCAAATTGATATACCTAATATTTATTTTATTTACTCGTAGATCCTTAGACAACTTTTTATATTACTATTTATTTTAGTTGCCATAAACAACTAAAATATTTCTATTATTAATCCGATTCTCTAGTGGGTGAGAGAATAGATATTTTTCACTATAACAATGATAACGGTGATGAGTATTTCGATGAATTTTTTGGCACAGATTTCACGTCTTTATTGCACGCCCGGGGAATACTCGAATTGCAGACACCGTCATGAAAACATTAATTGCGCTTCTCCCCGCCACTCGGTTCAGTTCCCGTTCGCACGCCGTACCGCGCACATATAGCGATCGACGAACCGAAGATACCTGCACATTAGAGCTTTCAGGTTATTGTTTCAGGTTGTACGTCATCGTATTTAGGACTAAATTGAACTCAATTTGCACCACTAAAATTCTTTCGCGCGCCATTGCCCCGAAAATACAATTGCCATGGACGCTATTTCAAAAGGGCTAAAAGAGTCGTTCCTTTAACGTAACATCCATAGATATAATCTGAAATAGCATCATACCGGTTAAGAAAAGGAAGATTCCGAGTCCAATTCCACCAAAAAATCGACAATCGACGTTAATTTCGACTGAGCGGAGTTGTACTGTAGAGAAAAGAAACCTAAGAGAGTCGGAACTCTAGGTACGTAATTATGGTGTTCCAAATACTAGGGTGCAGAACGATAACCATTTTTCCACAGTTGGGTTCTACGGGAGTGCCAACAAAACGATTAATAATGTAGAGTATGTATTTGAGAAATCGAGACGAAGCTATATCTGAACAATCGCTTAGAACTATAACTATAACTAATACTATCGAACTAAGTGTTTCATGCCTTACAAAACATAAAACCCATATACGGTAGATGCCACAAAGGCGATCTACCAAGAGTAATTTTGTTTTTCAAATTGATATACCTAATATTTATTTTATTTCATTGACTAAGATTCGCCCTAGTTTTAAATACATTTTAAGAAAGTCGTTTATTAAATTTAAAAAATCTTAGGAAATCACAATTCGTAACAGGATGTCATCAGGAAAAACCTCGTCGTAATGAAGGATTTTCAAGGAAAGCTGCGACGTAATTGAGGATTACCGCCGACGACTCTATGCTTCGTAGCAACTTTGAAATTTTGTTAAATTATCTTACATATTTTTTTTTAAATTTATAATTATTTCTGAGAGTCTGTGTAAATAATACAGGACAATTAATTGATCTACTTATGTAAAATCGTGTAACTTATCACTTATTTAAACAGTTTATTTAAAAACTGAATAAAAATTGCACGTTCCAAAAAAGTTAATAGACAACGCATCTGTTGCAACGTTGCCTACCTTTAAGGGTATTTGGGAGATGGAAGGGAGGATGGGAAAGGAGGATGAGGAGCGAGAGTGGGCTTCCAAATACTTCACTCACCGAACGAAACACAGAAACATAAGATGCCTCTACTTCACGCCGGTATTCTGCGTGGCCGTGATACCAACCCGGTCGAGCCAGCCCTTTTGAATAGCAGCAAAAGTCGCCGCTTGGCTCTACCACGTTTAATATATATTGAGGCGAGAGTGACAGGCGTGAGTGCTTTTATATATAATATTATTTTCTTGAATAATATAAAAACTTTTATATATTTATATATACATATATAAAAGCACTCACGCCTGTGACGCACAGGAGAAGGCAAAGATTATGGATATTTTCTATTACATTATTCATTATAAATAACAATGATTAATCAAAGACTTATAATAATAATAATAACAAGTTAGCTCTATGTCTTCATTACTCTACTCGTTCGTTGCCAATGGTCCAGAAAAACCGCTAAGTCATTTGGAAAGTTTTTATGGAAACTATGCCTTTTGATATAATTTAAAGACTACATGAAATTCGTAATACAGAAAAATTATAACTTTTTTCAATATACAGATTTGGGAGAGGCCTATGTTCAGTAGTGGACTATGACAAGCTGAAATAATAATGAATGCTACCTTATACTACCAGTAAGCATGCTACTATATAAGTTTAGTTTATTTTTCATAGAATAAATACGCATCTGAATTCTTTTTCAAGGCGTGTATGTGGCTTTGTAAGTGTAATAAAAATGCAAATTTGTGAAAATGAAACAGTAAAATATTAAAGAGGGTCTAAAATCATTTTCCGGTGGTACTATGTATGTTCCTTTTATGAAAAGCATCTTATCAAATATTAAAGAATATACTAGGAAAAAAAAAATTAGTTGAAGTGCCTTAATTTACTTCTGATTTAAAGTTATGCGACATGCTTTTGGCGAAGATTGTGCAACTTATTAATTTAACTTACAGTATAATAATAAAAAGTAACATATCACTTACATTTTTCAATTATTGAAAGTTATTAATAATAAGGAATAAAGGAAAATTCTATTTCTTTTTAATGTTCGTCGTATCGACAGACAAAATATTTGGAATTGAGCATTTAGAATAGAGTTAATGTATAATATAATTCTAGAGTAGTAATATATATCACAATATAGTATAATTCTATATATATTAATCTAAAAAAAATTAAAATGGTAATTAATGTAAATTCGATAACAGGCTAAGGTTTATTTTCAATTGATCTATCCAGACACTGTTAGATGACAATTTAATTTGAGAATGATCAAAGATATTTTAAGCCTTATTTCAGAAACGGCAATTTCATAATGAAAACAAAGATTTAGACTGAAATTTAATAGATATGCCATTGAAGAAATCTAATGGCATATTAATAATAAACTAATAGTGTGGTATCCTAACCACACTTTGGTGTTAGAAAAAAAAAAACATATATGTACTCGAAGTAAGTACAAATTTTTTCTTTCAGAATTCAAATTTGGAATGTGTTTATTGTGTAAGAAATTCAATCGATATGCCGTCATTTTACATATTATGGCGTTAAAGAAAACAATATTGCAGTGGTTACTTTGCACATTGTGAGTTTGGTACCGATAGTCTTTTTAAAACGCTTCAAAAGCAAGGTATCAGTCGTATGTTTATGTATCACACTATCAACGGGTACACCAAGAATTCCTCAGTCCATAAAAACATGAAAAGAAAATTCCCGCTACGACTCTTTAATGAATTATTAAACAAAAATTGACACCAGGTGCTTACCACCATTCACCCAGGACAATCCCTAAATCAATCCCTGCTGCTTAAGAGAGGGGATCGATCAAAATGCTTTCTGTCTAGATACGCTGGTGGTAGAAACAGAAAAGTTTTTTAAATTAAAGAGCATTACTACAAACAAAATGATAAAGTGTATTCTGACAACTCTTAAGTAACCTCACTATTTGTTGGAAAAATTCAACGTGGTCATCATCCTGCATCAATCATGGTCACGTGGGTAGTGTCCTAACAAGGAGTCACCTAGCTCAATTTTTGTGAAAACGTAGTAGAAACTTCGACAAAAGTATATCAAGCGGTGTGGTACAGAAAAATGTACATACAGTCTGTGTCTTTATGAAAACATAAATGTCCATTACTTTTCAATTAGACTCTGCTCCTGGTAACAATACACGAATAACTCAAACCAGGCTCGAGAAAAATGTTCCTTCATAAGAGCTAAGAAGACTGGGCCTCGTCCAGTCCAGTTAGTGCTCGAGAACATGGTTTGCTCAGAAAGTTACTCTGACTTTAAGTCTCTCTCAAGAAATTTTTAGAGCTAGCAGTGACTGAATTGCTCATAAAGTCAGTGCATAAATTCGCTTAGAATTCGATGTGTACCTTACCTTAACAGCCTGTAAATGGTCCACTGGGTGACATAGGCCTCTCCACTAAGGAGGATTTGCCATTATCGCCACGATCGGCAAGTGGATTCGCGAGCGTTCGCAGTATGAGACGTCTCGCACCATAGACTACTCTGCCCGTCATCGGTCTGCTTATGTTTGGTCTGGTATTATTTGAGATGGTTATGCCGCCATCTCCACCCAGTCACCTCGGTGGCCATTACGATTTTTCAGACTTTTCCCTTAGATGCCTCTTACGTCACCCACAGGAAGAAAGGGGGTGGCAGATTCTTACGCCGATACCACATTGTATTGTAATGCGAACATTTTTTAACGCAAATCTAATCGATCCCGAGATCAACATTAGATTATGTTAAATCAGAAAAAGCACACAGCAAGCCTTATCACTATGACCGCTTAAATTCCAAATTAAAAGATTTACTTATTGCAAAATGATATGAGCGTGTATGGTATACCAGCCCACATATTGAAATATATAATAATTATTAATGAAGTATATAGAAAATAAAGATATAACTACTTAATAACTAAAATAAAATAAAATTTATAATATTTAACTGTGTCGGTCAGGGACAGTGAATGCGTGTTGCTAGTTGTGACCTCCGGAACCTCTACCTACTAATGGATTTTGTTAACGACACCAACCTTAACGAATGCCTTTTTGTTGCTGCAATCCAATAATTATATTTAAAGTTTCTCAATATCCCTACTATCTGTAAAATTAATTGCGTTGCGACAGTAAATAAATTTGCTCTGATCCTACAGGTAATCTCGAAGTCACTTAGCTCTGGAGAAAGCAATGTTTAGGATCATGTGTATTTACAATACAAACCTAAACACGTACCTAAATCGGAGAATTCATAGCAATAACGAGTTACTTTGCATGCATGAATTCTATCTATTGTAAATAATATTTATTTAGGAAATATTTGTCGTATTAAAATATTATTTACAGAATGAATATAAATAAATATAAATAAGATATGCCGACCGTGATACATTTAGTCCTTTCAACCCACCATTCATCGGATATTATTTGGGAAAATGTTACCAGGCATTTTAGTATCCAAGGCAACGACCCAAATTTTTACATAAGTTTCGAAAAACTCATTGTTAGGAATCCTCTATATAGGAGATCGAACTTTCGTCTTCCGATTCGGGGGCAGATCCCCTAACCACTCGTTTATCATGGCTTTCTCAGCTATTGAATATCCATTTTATTTAAATATATAAAGGTTAAAAAGTTGAAATTATTTGTTTATTAGTAGTATTCAATGATAATTCACTCGTATTGTGTAATGAAACGTTCACGTCATGGACGCGCCTAAGTCATTATCTATGTTATTAATATGTATTATAGGGCGGCTGAGCGATCGAAAAATAGATTCAAAACATAACCTTGTAATCATTGAATTAATTGACCTCAAGATGATCTAATAGTATAGTCGATCCACCGTTAGTAAATTGAAACGTAATATTTCTGCCCTTTTATTTCGATGTGAAGAAAAAAAACTTATGTTATTGACATTTACACAATAATCTCCTTTATGGGGATAATAAAGTTGTTTACGAATTATATATTTAACAAGATATTTTAAAGATTACATTATTATCCATTTGTCAATGTTATGGGGATGTCAGAAATCTAATGAAAAGATTAAAAAACATTCCGCTTGACAAATAAAATCATTCTACTAATAAAATATCTAGACGTATTGACTTACTCATAAGTTGACATAAGTTGAGGTTGACTCTGAAATCGCTTCACCGATACCAAATCCAATATCCAGATATCTTACATAAGTAAATGAATTCATTACAAAGTACAACTTACTAAAAAAATAGTTTTTTATTTTTTTAAATTATTGTAAGAGCTATGAGTTTCTTTTTAATAGCTTCAATGTTTGAAGCTTCGAATTAGTTTTCGAAACATAAAGTCAGTGTGGTTTTTTAAATTTTTAACCATAGTTTGTACAGAACCACATGTGTATTCGAACTTAACTGGGCGGGCCAAAGTTCTATGGAGATTATAGAGTTTAACACATGTTGGATCATCTCCGAAACTACTGCATTGATTTTAAAAATCCTTCTATGTTTGCTCCAGATCTATACCATCTAGAGACATAGACTATGTTTATTTATTTTTTAAATTTCATAGACAGTGTTGTGTATATAGGAGGACTTAATAATGCCTGTGGCATTCATTCTATGTTTAATCATATTATGTCACCTGATATGAGGTCTGTAGGAAACTGCTATATTGATGTGAGAAGCAGTCGAAAATTTGTTGTAGGAATTTCTATTTAAATATGTTGTTCCATTACCTTTCTGTGAGAAGCAACTCCACTACTAATAATCTTGAACATAATGCAAGTATAACAACACTAAAAAGGCGTAAAAATGTGTATTTTCTAATACACATGATTGAGTTTTTGTGCAAGGGATCATAATGTAATAATATATTTTCAACAGAGCAGTTGACAAGGGTCACCCAAATTGAATGGGTTGGTCAAGGAACTCGAGGGTTTTCCGTTTTCCACTATTACCGACCTATTTTGTATTCGGCACTAATACGGCGTCGATATTCTGAAGTTCTGACCTTTTGAATGCCATAATGTCTGCTAACCAATAATAGTCCTTAAGAATTAGGTTCAAGTTTATTTGTAAAGTTAGTTAATTGTCATTGCCTGCATATAAACTGCATTTCTGGACATATACCTCTTCCTGTTTAAGAGACATTGTCAATTATATCCTTTAGCAAGTGAATTGGTAATCGCTGTGCTATTTCAAGTCTTATATATGGAAATTAGGCGACCCTTTTATGAACACGAGTTACAAATAGAACAATAATTAAGTAATAATATAAATTATACCACCTGCGAACTGTAATATTATTAGTTTAAAGATATTATTTAAAATTAAACCTATTATTGGTATGGAAAACATAAAGTTATTTATGAAAAATAACACTTTTAATAATAAAAGCATTGTGTTATAAAAATAAAAATGAATTTCTTAAAGCGCAACAAACGACGTCTCAACATACAACAGCTTAGAGTTCTTAACGAAAGTCGTTTTTACGGAAGTGCAATTAAAAGATAAAATACTTAGCTCGCTGCTTCGAGCTCTATTAAGCCTTTTACCGTTTTTACTTCTGTTACAAAATAAATTTTTTAATGATTTATTTGATTTATGAAGGAAGGTATTTTTCGCTTATGTACACAATTCTTAAAAACAATTCTTGAAAACGCGTTGTCACAAATTTCGTGTGAAAACTCTTAATTGAGCAAAAAGTATTCTATATTTTGATATTCTGTCATCTGCATGGTTTACTGTACCTTTGCACCACCCATAAATATATTACAGAAGGTTTTAAAATGCATATTTAGTATAACAAATTTGTAATTTTAATATATATACTTCATGACAGTAATTATAAAATTACAATTTTATAATTACTGTCATGTATAACATTTATCCGGCTTAAATTCAAAGGTTTTTTTCTGTAAATGCTTTAACTTACTTTTTTTCAGCGGGCATTTGACAAGGGTTAACAAAACCGAGTGGGACGACGAAGGCTTTGAACATTCGATTATTGTCAAGCTATTTTGTAGTCCACAATAACACTCGCCCAACGTCCGTTTAAGGACCGTCATACCTGTCCTCTTTATCTACGTATTTGAGGTGACATTTTCCTGAATCATATATGATTTGTGTAATTTTAAATGTTATAAAGCGTGCTTACTACAAACGTATTTTTATTCATTCTTTAGAATTTATTTCTATATTAATAGAATATTTATTGTTAGAACACGTCATGAGAGATAAGATTGAAGAAAGGTTAAGATACAGTTTCGGAGACACGAAAATCAATAATTTTTTTGTTGCCATCAAAGCCAAAAATTTTCTAGGCCCTTAGTCGACTTTCGATACCCGCGGGAAGACAAGAAGTGCCCAATGCGACGATTATGGCCTATAGAGTCCTCCATTTCTCAGTGGAAGTCGCGATTTCCATGTAGCTGACAAAATTGAAGAGTAGCACCACATCCATACAATGGGTGTCTTACGGTGAATATATTCACAACTTAATATGTTTAATATTACTCTAGCTTAGACATATTTCATCTTTCTAAAAATGTTCTTAAACGTCAAGACAAAAAGATGCACATAAAAACTAATAGTAGCAAATACATACCACCCACCCATACACACATACACACATCATACACACATACGCACACACACCTACATACCCAAACACAGAAACCAGAGATTGCAAGTTGAGCACAATGTTTCTGTAAAATTTTGATACATTTGTGTAATCCGTATTTGGCCTTATTTAATGTTAGAAGTGATATATTAATTATTTTGTAAATCGCCGTTGGATTGCCTAATAAAATAATAAAAAAAAATGGTGTATCCAAAAAGTGGCGCAGGGTTGATAACTACTAACCTATACATAATATTTTGGAACATGCTTTTGCAAGACTTCATAAAAGTAAAATAGGTTATTAACTATATAGTTTCTAATATTTTAACCGATACTTGTTGTCCTTCAGAAGCTGTTTAATTCCGTCATTCATGGCGGTGATACGCCGAAAGCGTGGAGTAGAAGCGTGGTTGTCCTATTCTTCAAGAAAGGGGATAACTGCCTTTTGAAGAATTATAGACCGATATCGCTTCTAAGCCGCGTCTACGTGCTGTTTTCGAGAGTCATCTCAAATCGTCTAGTGAACAGACTTGACGACTTCCAGCCTCCCGAACAAGCCGGATTCCGAAAAGGGTATAGTACCATAGACCACATACATACCCTTCGCCAGATTGTACAGAAGGCCGAGGAGTACAACTTGCCATTATGTCTGGCGTATGTGGACTATGAGAAAGCCTTCGATTCAGTCGAAATTTGGGCGGTGCTACAGTCTCTCCAGCGGTGCCAGATAGACTCTCGGTATATCGAAGTGCTGAGGTGTTTGTACAATGAGGCTACGATGTCTATCCGAGTACAGAATCAGAGTACGAAACCAATCCAACTGCAGAAAGGTGTAAGACAGGGTGATGTCATATCCCCGAAACTCTTCACCGCTGCATTGGAAGATGTTTTCAAGCAGCTGAACTGGAAAGGATACGGTATCAACATCAATGGCGAATACATATCTCACCTTCGATTTGCCGACGACATAGTTCTTATGGCAGGATCGCTGGAGGAGCTTAGTACAATGCTCAATGACCTCAATAACGTCTCCCAACAGGTTGGTCTAAAGATGAACATGGACAAGACGAAGTTCATGTCAAACGTCCATGTCACACCAATACCGATTGTTGTTGGGAACAATAGGTTCGAAGTTGTAGACGAGTACGTATACCTGGGACAAATTGTCCGATTAGGTAAGTCCACCTTCGACCCAGAGGTCAATCGACGAATCCAACTCGGCTGGGCTGCGTTCGGGAAACTACGTCATATCTTCTCGTCGAGTATACCGCAAAGCCTCAAGACGAAAGTATACAACCAGTGCGTGTTGCCAGTGATGACATACGGATCCGAGACTTGGTCCTTCACTGCAGCCCGTATGAGGAAGCTCTAAGTTGCTCAGCGCGCTATGGAAAGGGCTATGCTCGGTGTTTCTCTGCGTGATAGAGTCTGCAACGATGATATCCGCAGCAGAACTAAGGTAACCGACATAGCCGTAAAGATCAGCAAGCTGAAGTGGCCATGGGCCGGCCACATAGCTCGCAGAACTGACAACCGTTGGGGAAAAAAGGTTCTTGAGTGGCAGCCACGTACAGGCAAACGCAGTGTAGGACGTCCCCTCACAAGATGGAGTGACGACCTGCGCAGTGTTGCGGGAAGTCGATGGATGCAGGTGGCTCAGGACCGAGCTTCGTGGCAATCTTTGGGGGAGGCCTATGTTCAGCAGTGGACTTCTGATAGGCTGAAATGATGATGATGATGATGATGATTTTAACTACTTTTTGATTTGTATTTTCGCCAATTTAACCAAATCTAACGAATTTTTATAAGGAGAATTTACCATAATGCCAAGGGCATATTGGAGAGGCTATGGTATATTGGAGAGGCTATTCCGCCATCCATCAAAAGACTGAAATGCCCTAAGTAGAAGAATTGAAGGTAATCGTGGAATCGGATTCATCGCAAACCACGTCAGAGGCTTCGGGGCGATTGAGAAAACAATTTTTTAATTCACTTGAAACAAATTATAAAAGCGAAAATGGGTACGGCACGAATTGAGTGAAGCACACCAACAAACACGCATTGAGTGCTGCGTTACATTACTCAACCGTCACAATTACGAGGGGATAATAGTTATACGATTCAAAATCACAAGTAACGACTTCTGATAAAAAATGGATACTGTACGACAATCGGAAACACTCATCACAGTGATTGAACCCAGTAGAACCGGCCAAATCCTCTCCCAAGCGAAAGTTGACTCAGAAAAAGGTACTGGTGAGTGTTTGATGGACCAGTGCTGGTATCATACAACACAGCTTCCTCAATTCAATTTCGATGAGGTAGTCCAAACCGCTTACAAACATTTTATTGATTCTCATTCCCAAAATTTTTTCAGCATCGCAATCAATGAACTATGTATATACTATAAAAAGGCGAAAGTGCATTGATAATTTCCATATGATACGTTAATTTTGTGTAAGGACCATAGCACAGATTTTTTGTTTACAAAACATTTAATTTTTATTCATTACGTGGCTATGAGAACGTAATAAGCACGATGCCATGATTACTATCTTTCTCACGTCCTACAAATTGATAAAGAGTACGTGAGCCACTCAATTTGATGATGTCTATTTAAGGCGATAAATTATACAGAAATGAGTCTTTTAGATAAATAAAAACCATGTACGTGTAGCTCCATGTAACAAAACTTTACGTGTAATAAAATGCTTTTATGTGAATAATCAATAGTCAGCCAAACTTCAAAGAAGCATTCGCATCTCGGCATGTTTCATGTCGAGTGCAGATTCAGTTATAAAAACTTTATCGTCTGTTAAATGAAGGCATAATTTGAAAGAGACTTTTATCAATTCACATTGAATACAGTTTCGTGGAATTTATTTAATTCGCTCGGTCGCAAACGACGTCGTCAGTAAGAGGATTTTTCATAATGGCGAGAGTTTTTAAAAAGACGTAGCCGTTGTGAACGACCGAATTAAACAAATTGCCGACGACAGATATAACGCTGTAGTGACTATTGTAATCCATGATTTCAACAAAACATTCTAAGCCTTAAAATAGGTATAAGGTATTGAGCCCATTGCTGAAGCTTGCTCTTATAACAATTAAAGAAACGAATTACTTCGTTATACATGTGAGCCGTGTTAGCCTAGTGGACAGGGCCGCTTTAGTTTCTAGGAGCAAGAGTGAACTGGGCTTAATTCCCGGTGCCGGCACTATTAAAATTGTTAAAAGCTATTTTAAGTGCTGTATTTACCACGTGCCCGTCGAATGAGGAAAACATCAGGAGGAAACTTGCATGTCTGAGAAATAATAAAAACATTCTTTCGGGAATGCGAAGCCCGCCATCCCGTGTGGCGTGCCCTTCCCGGCTCCAAAGGTTTTTTGAGAAGGAGGTCTTTGCCCAGGCGTGAGCACTTACAAGCTGCTTCTTTACTTTTACTTATACATGTGACAGTAAACCCCTCTAGTAAACAACATTTTAATTGGTAAGGGAAACGAAGTTCTTTAATTACTTCTTCACCATTAGTTTTTTTAGCAACTAGATTGTTTTTTTTCACGACTCACAAGTGTTTGTTTCACGTCATACTTGATAAACTCTGAGGTATTTTCTAGTTGTTTGTCAGACGGGTTAAAGAAGTCAAAGTGGTTATCAGCACGCATTAAGTACCATATTTAAAGCAGACTTTTTAAATCTCTTTGTTGGTCAATGAAACATTTGTTTTCTTTATCGTGATAAGTTGAGCACTTTCACCGGTTCTAACCCCTTATGTTATCCTGTATGAACTATCGAAGAACAGTATTTTTGGGTGTGCATGTTACATTCGAGGGATTTGTTAAGATATATGTAAACATATACATAACTTTATTGTTCGCCATAGTATAGTAACCACTAAATATTCTAATATAAAAATCTATAGGCTATTTTAAAATCGTACCATATGATCTATTCGTCGTGATAAAGGTTGAACACATTTTTTTTATTAAACACAAACTTGCATACATTTTGACATTATATTGATTTTATTGTAAATTATAATTGACATTGTAACATGGCGTTAAAAAAAGATCTCAGAGTTTCGTGCCGGTTTTTCTCTGAGACGATCATAAAAGCCCAAATTGAACTACAAAGTTCTGTTTTGGTTTGAAACGCAATTGTTGTTTCATTGTCTTGAAATATTACAAAGTAATTCAATGGAATTCGCGCGGTGATTTCGCGGGCTATACCTATGTATAAAATACACAAGATCACGCTTGACCGCCAGGCGCCGGTATGTAGGTACTGTATTAGAACTGGAGAGAGAGGGTAGCGGTGCACGAAACGGATCATCGTCAAAGGCCAAGTATGCGCCATACGCGGGCAGGATCGAGCATACGTTGATGCGAGCGGGCAGGGCCATTGACGGTTGTCTTGTAAATGTATAAAACAAGAAATAATTTAGTCAATTATTTTAAGCACATAGTTATAGTTTATAGTTAGTTTAATTAAACAATGTACATAGGTTATTATAGTTTACGTTTAGATTTAGATTAATTAGAAAACAGATACACAGTACACACTCGGGCTCACTTATCCTTTTAGTTTTCGATTTTGCCATTGTGAGATTGAGAATAAACATTATTTCGCTGTTATGTGTGCTCGAGATTTTAGTATCGTTAGATTTTTTAATATATAATGTTATTAATTTTTACGTATATAGAAATTAACGTTTTTTTAATGGGTTTATTGAATGATATTCTTATATCAATTGTTTTAATATATTTGTTACTATTCTTATACTTTGTGGCCCATTACACAAACAATTAACGATACAGATACTTGAAATAAAACTATTATTATTTGTGTAGGATGGCCATAATATTTATTGGAAGGACGGAAAATGAGCAAGCGGTTCACCTGATGGTACGTGATTACCGTCGCCCACGTACATCTGCAACATTATAGGTGCTGTAGTTGCGTTGCCGGCGTTTAGAGGATGCTAGGGAGATGAGAAGGAGGATGAGGAGGGTGATCGGGATGGGAAGTGGGCCTCCGGCCGAACGAAACGCAGAAACGCAAGATGCCTCTACTTCAGGCCGGTATTCTGCGAGGCCGTTTATTACATACATTTTTATACACATACACACATTTTTATGTACATTTTTATACTTAAATCAATCATCGAAATCGGTTTACAAATGTTAAAGTTATTAATAGAAATTAAGAAAAAGAATAAAAATATAAGCTTTATAGTAATCCTCGCTCGTAATTTAGATCATTCGTGAAAACTCAACAGCCAACCAAAGGGCCTACATTAAATCGAGCAAAAACCAATTAAAATACGTCGGACCTCGCAGCGTATCGTCACTTAACTTCCAGGCCTTCTAAACTTGCGGGCCTTTTAAACTTGCGGGCCTTTTAAACTTGCGGGCCTTCTGCTCGTGAGTCTCTACCGCTGAAACTGTAAGGGCCACCAGGCCAATAGCGTATCTACCGTGAGGCGTAGGTGGGAGCACCTTTTCCCCACGGTAAACTAAAAAATAAAATGAATCCCGTCACTTCCACATTAGCACTCAAGCAAGAACAACGAACAGGAAGAAGAAATAGAAAACTGGAAGTAATAAGAAGAAAAAAAACTGCTAATAGGAAGAAGAATATGACTTTTAATAGAATCGTAATAGTGATCGCCAATCCATATAGTTCTACAAATTTCGACTTCGTAAACTATCTATAATATATTTAAGGTACTTATACTTATATCTTACCTTTTTTCTATTATTATTACCCGTTTTTATATTGATAGGGATTAATTGAATCAGAATTAACAAATGTTATATTTAAGCCATTGCTGATCCGCAGATGCTATCGTATCTACCCGCGGTCATCCCTTAAATCAATATACCATTTCCAAATGTCTATTAAGGATAAATGGAAAAGAATATCCTCTTTGCCCTTGAGAGCGGACCGTACTTTATTTTTCTATCCCTTCGATACCTACTGTTCATTTTATAAATAAACTCAAGCCGTTATTAAATCTTGAGGAATATTATGAGTAATGAGTAATGATAGCTTACTATAATTATTAGGACGAAAAGTAAATACGAATACTTAATACTTTCGGAAAGCCGTTTCGAATAATATACAGCAACAGTTTATTTAATGTAGCAAATGGCTCGACTAGGTCAACCGTGGCTAATAAATGCCACAATAATGTTTATTTATTCATCGTTCTTTTAACCGATTGCACAACAAATGCCTGAGTTGTAAAAATATTCGTCACTTTTCACAGCGGCTTAGATGAATAGTAGCTGTTCGATTTTACTATAAATTTTATTGTAAATGTGTGTATATTCACGCGTCTCTTGCTATAATAAGTGTTAAGTCATGCGCACTTGGTACCTACACCTATACTAGGTTAACGGATTTCAATTGCTTAATATTGCGGCATGCAGGTTCATTATCTTTATTTTTGAACCTATAACTTCCATTTTATAAATGTTCGTGGTACAGGCAGAATCAGGCAGCAGTACTCGCGTTTATGTAAGGACAAAAAAAGTAAAAGTATTAGTATAGGTACTTTTCTCCGATAGTAATTATTTTAGCGATAAGGACTTTAATAACAACGTAAATACTATGATGAATTATATAACCACCATCTTCGTTAGTAGTACTGGTTTTACCTAGTAAGCTGTTTAATATAGCCTACTACGAACGACTATCTAATTTGGAGGAATATTTAAAAAAAAATCACGAATGCCAGGCAGGTTGGGAAGCATATTATTTCGATGTACCAAGACCAATAGCATTTTACATCGTGTTAGAGCCAAGCGGCAGCTTTAGCTGCTGCTCGAATGGGCCGGCTTGTGCTTCTGCGTTTCGTTCGGTGAGTGAGGCAACCGGAGGCCCACACCCCCTCCCTATTCCCCTCCTTTTCTCTCCCTTCTCCCAAATATCCTTAACGACCGGCAACGCACCTGAAGCATCTATGGTGTTGCAGATGTATGTGGGCGACGGTAATCACTTACCATCAGGTGAACCGCTTGCTCGTTTGCCGCTCCTTCCTGAAAAAAAAGAAAAAAAAATCCCATTGACTATTACCCGGTGCATACACAGACCGATATGGTAGAGAAAAAAATGGTAGAGTCGGGAGAGGAAGACCTAGGCGAACATTTCACGATCAAATCGGAGACGTTCTAAAAAAAGGACAGGTCAAGAGTGCTCTAAACCAACGAGTATGCATGCGAAGATTGATGAAAGTGGGAGAAGCGAAAGACGTATGTCAGGACCGTAGCAAGTGGAAGAAGATTGTCTCTGCCTACCCTGTTGGGAATAAGGCGTGAATATATATAGGTAGTATAGGTGAAGTAATAAAGGTGGTAGATTCCCTAACGCTACAAACAAATGGTAAGCTAGCCCACAGATGCCAATAAATATAATTTAAATTTCGATATTTAACGTAAATTAAATATTTTTAAAAGTAACTAAGTTCTATTAAATTAAATTACTTACATTATGATATACATAATATATCGTTACTAAAGAAGAATTAAATACAGTATACATATTATACGAAATGTACTACATAAAATTTTATTAAAATATTATGACGAAGCGGTCTTATTGTCTTATTATTCATAACAAGAGCTCGTGTAAAGGAAGTTTTGCCTGTCTGTAGCTAATGAAAAACAAAACTCCTTTTTATTACGTTGAATTTTTTATTACGCATTTCTAAAGTATATTTATATGCAATTTTGGAAGACTAATTGCGATGTTTATAATCTAAAGATAGAATTGAAGTTAGACAAAATATTAGGCAAATTATTAGTAAGAGAATTATCTCTGCAACGTGATGATAAAATTATTATGCTGGTTGTACGGATTACCAGACGTTAAATATCTGACAAGGGATTTACACTATGGGGGAAAGGGATTTACAAAGCGACAAATCCATTTACTCTTCGTCATTTCGAAAACAGGATAAGATAGTTGAGGTAAGGTAAGACATCGTATGTCTTATGTTATTAAAAAAACGAAACTTTTTGTACCCACCAACGAGATGGTGTGACGACATTATTGCAGTTATGTCTTTATACGTTGAATAGATTTTGCACAATGCTTGAATAAATTAACAGATATGTCTGTCTGTCGCCGGATAGATAGACTGACAGACATATGAATGAAATGAATGAAATGAATGAAATGAATGAAATGAATGAAATGAATGAAATGAATGAAATGAGTGAAATGAATGAAATGAATGAATGAATGAAATGAATGAATGAATGAAATGAATGAAATGAATGAAATGAATGAAATGAATGAAATGAATGAAATGAATGAATGAATGAAATGAATGAAATGAATGAAATGAATGAAATGAATGAAATGAATGAAATGAATGAAATGAATGAATGAAATGGATGAAATGAATGAAATGGATGAAATGAATGAAATGGATGAAATGAATGAATGAAATGAATGAATGAAATGAATGAAAGGAATGAAATGAATGAAATGAATGAAATGAATGAAATGAATGAAATGAATGAAATGAATGAAATGAGTGAAATGAATGAAATATATGAAATGAATAGAACGCAGGTGCGACAACAAATAATTCTAAATCAAAGAAAATCGGTGAAAAAGATTGCTGCCTCAACACGCATCAAAAAGTCATCCGTTCACGTAATTATGAAAAAAAAAACTAAAACTTCATCCCTACAAAATACAAAATGTTTAAAAATTAAATGAAAGCGATTATGTTTAAAGAGAGGCGTACACTAGAACAATGTTGGAACGATTTTGTGGCCCCAGAACGCTTATGTAACATATTGGTTAATGATGAAGCTCATTTCCACATCGGGGGCTACGTCAATAATCAAAATATGCGCTATAGGAGACCTGACAATTCAAGGGAATGGCATCAGAAGAGTTTGCACTGCCCTAAAACGACGACATGGTGCGTGATTTCGTCTCAAGGAATAATCGGCCCATATTTTTCAATAAGGGGGGGGAACTGTGACTTCTTTGATGTCCTGCCGTATAATTGATGAGTTTTTGGTACCGCAATTGCAAGTGTATCGTGGGCGCAACAATAGGACTCACTTTCAGCAAGATGGGGCAACTCCACATACGCCAGAATGTCAATGTCGAAGTTAAGGGAGATTTTCCTTAGAAAATTATGATTAATTTTGCTGATGCAAGTACAGAGATATTCCATGGCCTCCTCGATCACCGGATATGACACCGTGTGATTTTTTCTTTTGGGGTTACTTCAAGTTTCAAGTGTAATAATCCTCGCACCATATTTGTTGTAGGGCAGAAAACATTCGCCTTAACATGTCTGCAATCAGCTCGGCGCTTTGTACACGCGTATTTCGCAATATGAGAGTTCGCTTGCAATAGTGTATTCAAGAGAATGGACGTCACTTGGAAAACATAATTTTTAAAAGTAAAATCCGCAGTCCCCTATTAAATTATGTAAAAAATAAAATAGATATTCTAAAAATACTTGTTTATTTTTATTTTAACTTTAAAATCGAAATTTTTCCGCTGGTCACCTTTAGAAGAAGTGAAATCCAGGTATTAGTAAAAATATTCTCAAGCAAATACTGTTGTGCTGTGCCGTACTAATATATAATTAGTTAGTTTTATTCGTTAATGGTCTCGTAGAAAACTGTAGTTGTGTTCTTAGGGAATGTGATGTTTGCTATAATTATTTTATGTGTATGCGAATGTGCTAAATAGACAAAAAGTTCTCTGTCCAAAGCGCTATAAAAATATGTAATTTAATTTGTTTAGCTTCTCGAGTAGAAACCGAGAAGCTACCAGCTGTTGTTAAATGCTCGAGCAGGTTCGGATTTTATTCCTGATGGTCCGGTCAACATGTTATGAAGTGGTGCTTGCTCCTCCGCTGAGTGGCATCAGTTTTATGTCATCAGTTGTATGTATCTATAAAAATTAACCTTAGCTAGAAAACGGTGAAAACCGGTGATAGTCCTTCATTGTCTGTGTTCTATGTTATAGCCCTCAAAACGGCCCTATTACGCTTGTTGAAAGAGATGCTGGGGAGTCCCAGTCGATTTTCAAGAAGAGTTCCGCGCGTTTCCAGAATCACCGTCTCTAAAATGCTCTTTATCTGCTCTGTTTCTTGGGTGACTATTCCATCATCGTCTGAATCTGCCATAATTGGGAGGTTAAAGGCGGCATCCACCTCTGAAGTACTCTGTAGTCGTTCAAGTTCGGCATTATAAATATTTTCGAGCGGATGATGTACAAAACTCGGTCTACCAAGTTTTATTCGGTGAAGGTCTCTGTATGCTCAGAAAAAAAAGCGGTGCATCCTAGTCCGGTACGCAAACTCTCCGCTTTCTTTTTTATTGTATACTTTTATTATTATTATAAGTATATAATAATGTAGATAGGTACATTATATTAATTCCAAAATGGTTACGAAATACTAAATTATTTTCGATACACCGAAATATTTTCTCTTATATAGATTTATCCCCAAAGGAAAAACAATACGTACAATGTAAAAAGGCTAAATCTTATTATACGGTTAACGTACCCAAATCATCAAATTTGAATGCAAAATCTTTCTTAATTTGTTTTTTAGAAAGATAGATAGACTTTACTTATTGAAGACCGTCTTGCTTAGAACTGTGTACAAATAAAGAAAGTAAACGTTGTTTCAGTCTAAACTTTAAAACTACTTAAAAGTTATATTGGCAAAAACATTGCTTCATAAATTAAAATTTCTTCTTCACAAACTTTCCCTTGAAATTTATGATACCAGTGGTGGCATGTATTTCCTTGCATAATTACTTAAACAATCTTACATAAATTAGGAACACGGCAACGAATCACAGCTCTGTAAATAAGAAGAGAGCCCGGGTTAAGTTTCCTGATTATGCCACAGTAATTTTACACTATACTTTTTCAGAATTTTTTGAAGAAAACGTTAACTTGTATTAGCTTTTAGTTACAACATTAAAGCCAAAAAGTTCAAATATTTAAGAGTTTACAAAATATGAATATCATTTTTAATACACTAAAATTTTAAAGTAAAATTGTTCTATTTCTCGCCAAACAATAGTTGTTCGTACATTTTGCGCAATATATAAACAATAGCTTAGTTTAAACACCATTTTTTCACTTCGAAGGTAATAAGAACTTAATGTCCACGTCACCAAGTTTCCGACACTTAGTCAGGAGGAGGTAGAGGTCATTAAATATAAAAGAAACTGAAGAGTCATACGTTGTTAACTCATCATAATTATAGATTTAATTTTATGTACCTAGAGATTTCACTTTAAAAAAAAGTAGTTTAGCTGTAAAATGTCTAAAACAACCTTGAAATATAACTCAGAAAGGCATGCATTCTTACCGTAGATAAACTTTTAGCACAGGGGCAAAGAAAACTCAAATTGAAACGCGAAAGTCTGAGTCATCAATATCTATTATAATTCAGCAGCCGGTGTGGCAAGTGATTGATAGAGGTTGGAGCTTATTATTCCCTTAATTTTGTTCTATCTCTTTCGCCATTTTTATCAGTTACGGGGTAAATAAATTTAAAAAACTAAATTTTATTATTAGAAATTTACTTTTATTATTATACTTATGTTAATTTTGTGTTTTTTTTAAACTTTTTGTTAATTGTTTTTATAGTGATGTCGATTATTTATTTTTTAAATAAGGAATATTGTTCGGAGTCGTAGTATCTTAGGAGCCAGGCTGCTCGTTTTTGTTCATAGTAAGTGCGATCTGGGTTCTTAGGGAGCTAATTTGTATGGATTACAAAATGTTTACTTTCGTATTGGTATTTCACCATGTGCAATTTTTGTATGTAAAATGCCTTCATGACTCAGGATCATGCTGGCAGTGACATTTTTTAAAGTAGAAAAGTAGCAAAACAGACTGCCCGCGGCCTTACCCACAGATTTTGTCCCAAGAGAGCTCTTAATAGAGATAAAACGAATCCTATTTTCTATTTCGTGGTATAAAAAACTACATCTAGTGTCACATTTTGTTCATATTCGTTTAGACCTAAGCGTGATTGAATAGAAAACACACAAACTTTCAGATTTAGAAATATTAAGTATGAATCTACTAAAAATTAAGTAAGAAATATCTAGAATTCTAAATAACATTTTCAAAGATTCAGCAAAATCTTTGAAATTGCTTTTATGTTAAAACTGTTCCAATTCATAAATATTTTTTTTCGCTTGGTAAGTACTGGACTGACTAAAACCTCCACGGATTAGAGAAACGCTTTTGGCCCAGCGGGATTCACAGCTTCGGCGAAAAAGACTCGCGGGATAGAGGCTCGCAAGTAAATAGTAATAAATAGCAACGATGCTGTAGTGTAGACTCGCCCCTCGGCGACGCGACTCTGGCTGCTACTGTGCAGAACCTCGACTCCTGTTAAAGAAAAGAGACTTTCGACAACAAGAGGGGGGGGGGGGAGGGTACTGGCAACCCATGGGCCCCTCTTAAGGGGGTGCAACACCTCGGCTTGGGTTACTATTGATAAGGATGGAATGAAATTCATACATACATACTGGAAATTTTATATATCATGTATACATAAATCTTTGATATTAAATAATATGTATATATTATTTATTTAGTCTAGAATTTTGAATATTTTACTGTATTTACACTAATTAGTCTAAGATTTCAAGATTTTTACTCAAAGAGTTAGATTATTATGACTAAATCAGGGAATATCAAAACAACCTTTCAAAAACATTCATATAAACCGAAAGACCCAAAAACAGATAGACATACAGAGAAAGCATATAGCAAACAGTTACGAGCTATGCGCAAATGAGTTCAACACCCTATATATAAAAGAAAATTTTACTTTTTTGTAGTCTTTCATGTGGATTCCTACGTATAACAATATTGTATTTGCTAATGCTCGAGGTTTAGCTGTTTTGCCGGAAGCTAAAAGCCGGATCGGGAAGAAGTAGCCGTTTCAGGTTCTCGAGCTTAGATCTACTTAAAAGACCTTTTTACTACTCCATTTATGAACTCGTATAAAATGCTTAAAAAGCAAAAAGGGGAATATTTCCTTGAATTTTCTTATATAAGCATATGACTTTGTTTGGAGGTTTATTTTGTATTTTTATTTTTAAGTTGAAAAGCTTCGAAGGGTATCATTTATATTAAAACATTTTTTTATGTAAATGTACTATACAACCTGAAGGATATATAATTGCCTTCGATTTTTACACCTCGTCGTATCGGCTTAAGAATCTCACTTTTCTCTCCGAGGGTCTCGTAAGAGGCGATGAGGGGATAATTCATCCATAGCACAAATCCTTTTTGTGTATTCTATTTTTGAAATGGAAAATTAAATATTGAACTCATTATATGGCATGAAGGCTTATGTTATATTGTAAAAATATATTTAATTGTTTAAGTAATTTAGTAATAAAAAAAGGAATGATATTTACTATCATATTTTAGGAGAACCAGTTTAAATGATTTAATGATTATTACTACTTGGTTTAGAGGAATACGGAATTACGCTGATAGCGTTAGAGAATCTTCCGCTCCATGTGGGTCTCGTAAAAGGTTTCTAACAAAAATGTCAAAAAATTTACGATGAATAAAATTGAAAGATCTAATTTTTATATTAAGTATTGTCACGTAGCTATGATAAGATACAGGACACTAATATAATATTTTTTTTTTCAAACACTTGTTCGAGTTGAGGTTTTAGCTACATTGTTTACAGGTTTAAATCTTCCAAGAAACAAGTAAAACGAATAGTTTTCAGATATTCGTTTTACTTGTTTATATTATTCAGATTGGTCACGGACAACTGCGTCTAAGGCGCGAGGTAGTTACGGCATATGTATAGCAGAAAACTATATGGTTCTTTTTCTCAAACTTTTTTATACCAAGGAGGCATCTACAAAAGCTGGCGTTACCAGCATCCGAAGATTTTTATTTAAATGATGGTAAATGTCAAATACGAACGATCATTAAGTGTGTAAAAGTGGCAATAAACTATTGACACACACACACACATATAGGCTATCGAACTATCGTTTTTTAAAGCCTAGAGGAGACAAAATTAGTATAATGCGCACAATTTCTTGTGGTGAGACTCACTTTTTAGTTTTGTCAGATGTTACTGGATTGTATCTGGCTGGGGTTTATGCTTCGGCAATTAATGGAAGAGGTCTTTATTCTTGATAATAATGTTGATGGTGATGAATCTAAGCCATGTCTCATGACAAAAATAATTTTATAATATTATTTTTAAGTACATTGGTCCGTCTTTGTCAAAGTAAAAAACAACCATCAGACTGATGCTACCAAAAGCCGCATAAAATAAACGAAACAAACAACATAGAAACACGTACTTGAACTTATCGCTAAAAGGAGTCAAAGGATTTTCTTTTTTATTTTGTTATATTTTCGCGGAAGATAAAATGCTAATGTCCACGTGAATAATATATTATACTTCGTAGATTTATTGAGGCATTTTAATATTTTTTTAGGTCCTGTTTTTGTTTAGGTTAGAAACAAGAGTAAATAAGTATGAATCGCGCTCCTGTAGCGAGGGTTGGGTTTTATTTTTTACGGAAACCTAGAACTTTTCCTTTACTGTAATATATATCAGACATTCTATTAGTACTAAAGAATTACGAGAACGCCGTCATCCATTTCACATGCCCCAAATAACGTACTCCTGTTAAAAACGTACTAAAAGGTTACATACCACCGTGGGAATAATCTGGTATTACTTTTGTGGAATGAGCTACCTCAGAACGTTTCTGACGCTCCTTTGGGAAACAGTTTTGAAAATAGATTAGACAAGTGGTTTGGGAAAATAGGAGATAAGATCAATGTTTTAAACTAGACATTTGTTAATAATCAGGGAAAAGCAATGCACATGATAAATGGTTGGCTAAATCATAACGAGAAATATAATATCAATATTACATTAGAGTACGGGAGAATATACCATCTCTTTCCCTAAAAGCAAAAAACTTTTTCCCTAAAAGCGAAAAAAACGAGACTCTGGGAACCGAAATATTGCGGAATAAGCCTTTTATCTGTTTAGTTGTGAACAGGAACTTGGGCTCATGAGGAAGCGGCTCACCTGTTGGTAAGTGACCGTCGCCCATGTACATCTTCAACACCAGTGGAGTTGTATATATGTATTCGATGAAGTTATTGCTGTTAGCCGTTTTGGCTTTTACAGCTTCATAGGTTTGCGCCTGCGTCCTTGAGGCCGCGGGCGTTTATGCTTTAAGTAGATGTCCAAGAGTACATCTACTGCTTACTTCTTTATGGTAAGCAATCTAAGGACCGTCCGAGGGAGGTTCGGGCCTCGTCTCGGACGGTCGTGGTGTTTCGGTAGTATTGGGCGGTAAGGACCGCCCTGAATCCCGGGTGTACGGTGTGTACGCGGGTGTTCGGTTTGCACGATACGCTCTTATGCGTCGGCGCTACGCAGAAACTTATTTTAGACGGTCTGTAGCGAGGCGATGTGTGTTTTCGCCGCACGCGCGAAGGCTACCGAGGCATAGGCCATGATAGGTCTTATGCAAGCCTTGTATAGGAGCAGTTTGTGTCTAAGTGACATCTTGCTTCAGGAGCAGATCATTGAATGTAGGCGGCCTGTGACGAAGGCGGCCTTGTTTCTGACTTTCCTAATATGGGGGACGAATGTTATCGCCGCGTCTAAGGTTACCCCTAAGTATTTCGCCTTCCTTTCCCAAGGGATCGGTCGGTCGAATAGGGTGATTGTGCTTAATTTACGAGATTCGTAATTATGATTGGTCGTGTTCGTTCCCCTTGTGAAGAGAACTCCTTCGCTTTTTTCGGGATTTACCTCTATTCTCCATTTCCGGAACCATTCGCCTAGACGATTGGCAGCGGCTTGGAGTCGTAAAGTGATGCGACCTTTGTGACGGTCGGAGAAGTATAGGGCCGTGTCTTCCGCGAATAGCGCGAGGTTGACCTGGGGCTCATTTGGAATGTCACTCGTGTAAAGTGAGAAGAGGATCGGGGAAAGGCAGGAGCCTTGTGGGACTCCGGCTTTCAGAGGGCGGATTGAGGATCGCGTGCCCTCTACTCGATAGCGAAAGGTGCGGTTGGACAAGTAGGCTCGTAGGATGTGCACGAGCCTGTCTGGGATTTTGAAATTATACAGTTTATAGGTTAAACCGTTATGCCAGACTTTGTCGAATGCCTTTGCGACATCGAAGAATAGTGCTCCCGTGCTATTGGGCTTGGGGGAGCGGTTGAGGTTTTCTAATATGTGCTCCGTTAAGCGGTGCACTTGGTGGACGCACGAGTGTTCGGAACGGAAGCCGAATTGCTCGTCTGGAATTACGTTGTTTTCAAACACAAATTGTCTGAGTCTTTTCAGGATTATCCTTTCGTAAATTTTCTCCATAGAGTTGAGGAGACTTATAGGGCGATAGCTGGAGGCGAGGTTACGGGGCTTGCCTGGTTTTGGAATGCCTAAGTGGAGTTGTAGGTGCGTTGCCGCCCTTTAAGAATATTTCGAAGATGGGAGGGAGAATGAGGATGAGGGATGAGGATGGCGAGCGGTCTCCGGTTACCTCACTCAACGAACGAAACCCAGAAGCACTGGATACTTTTACTTCACGTCGGTATTCTGCGAAGTCGTGGTACCACGGACGAGCCGGTCCATTCGAGCAGCAGCAAGAGCCACTGCTTGCCTCTACCACTTACAAAAATTTAATTTGTGTTCGAAGATTTCGATTCCATTGGATTTGTATTATGTTTGTATAGATATTACATGTATAGACGTATAGATAAACAATGTAAATGTCCTTAACAAATACAGACTAACAAAAGTGGCCGTGGTGTGTTTAGTACTATCAATAACTGTTCTATATGGAGTTGATTCTTTTTATTAATAAATTATGTAATCGTATATTACAATTAATAAGAATGTAAGGAAATTAAGCATTATTAGTCTTAGAACTTGTGAAATGGTAAAATTATGGATATCATATAAAATACAGTAAGAAAAGTGCAAATAATCTTTTGAAAATTAGTTCTTTCCATTTCATAAAAACCTTGTTAAGAACTTTTCTCTTCATTTAGGTTGTGATGTCTAGACGGATTTAAGCGGGACACTGTACATGTCGTTTATATTATGTTTAAGCTTATGACAATAACCTGTGTTTATTGTCCCCAATGTGGACAAATATTGCAATTTGATTTTTAGTATGTATTAGTATTAGAAACAAAACTATTATTTTCGGATTTTATCGCGTTAAGTAAATTTTTTTTTAAAATATGTCTTTCTTCTCCGCCGAACACGTGATAAAAGCAGCACTTAAAATTGCTATTAACAAATTTTATTTAGAGTGACCGGGGTCGAACCCAGGACACTCGCGCTCTATGAAACTAAAGCGTAAAACAGAAGATATTAGTAGAATAAGATTGATCTTATAAATGTGGAATATTGTTTAAAAATCACAGACTACTGATTAAAATACAGTGATTTCATAACAATTATTTCAATGTAAAATGATTTTGTGATAACTGAAATCAGTGTAAGTGTAAGGTATTGTATTGATTACATTTTATTTTATTAATATCTAGAAAATCAGGCTACCTCCAAATAAATTTTTACAGGACAGTTTTATATAAGTACGGAGATAGATCGCGACGCAAGTACTAATAGTATTTGTATTGAGTTATAACAATACTGTTATACAATATATATTTAATAACATAGAAGCAATAACGTAGGTCTCAAGATGTAAAAGTAATGAAATAGAAAAAGACTTATGTTGACTAGAATTGCATACCCCTGCCGTAAGTAGAGTTGGACTTGAAACTGAATTCTCTAAGTTTTAGGCTCTTAGATATATTATCATATTAGTGCTGGTATAGAGCGGGTTCGCTGTAGTATGCGGCTTACACGAGAACATCGCGCACCCCTGCCCTTTGTGGTCGGCATCTTAGGTTGTTGCACTATGATACGTCGATTATCTTTCGGATCAGGGATAGTGTGTTTGTTTTAGTGTGAACATACACAAGTCCCGTGTCTTAATTATAGCTGTCACTATATAAGCTGGAATTTTTGATTAAAATACTTTTTAACACGTACGGCTTTTTAGATTTAGACGGCCCGAAAGGCTATTTGGTACTTGACGGCGACTCTACCTTCGTATCCTGTGTATCGTACATGAAGGTTGCGGGTTCGAATCCCGCTAGGGAAAAAAATATGATTAATATGATTGTTTGTTAGTCATGGATGTTTATTTAATGTTTCAATATTCATATTTGTTTATCCGAATCCTAGTTTGGGTCTCTGATATATACGGTTCGTTGCGGTCATGATGTACCTGAATAGTGTCAACTCATGTCTGGCATGCCACCGGGTGGAATTTTAACTCCTTTAATGTTCAGATTTTTTATTAACTTTATCTCTTTTATCTGTTCTTACGCCGAAGATCTGCAAATTTTGACTCAAACAGATGTCAAATCTAAAAATAATGCTGTGGACAACACTTTTATACAAACTTAATATAGAATTGGGCATGTGAATTTAGTGTTGGGCATGGACATTTAGTTTTCAGGTAAGTACTCATAAATGTTAAGAAAATAAAGAATAAAGTTGATGAAACAGAATTTTACACGGACAAGTCAATTACTGATACAAGATACTGAACCTAGTTTCAACTCGGCATTCCTCGATTATTTCAATATATTCTCTTTTAAAAAAAAGGCGAATGAATTTTACAATGATGCCGAACTGCAAGTTTATACTGAGGTAACGCGTAAATGAACAGACACAGGTTCTTTTAACCTTAGTTCCCTAAGTTCGGATACTAAATTAAATTTTTAATTTTTAATGATAATTTGACTAATGAAACATATAATAGAAAAAATACTGTCTGTCCATGAAAATTATTACTTAGCAGAAAATTGAAACTGGTTATAATAAAGAAGCCAATTTTTCAACAGTAATTCTATTCCCTTTGTGAATGCGATCTTTTAAAGTTACAGAAATGTCTAGTCGGGCTACAAATGGAAATTTGTTTATTTAAGAGAGTAAATCTTTGTATAAACTTATTAACATGAGGTATAAAATTAAATATTTTTTTATAATCTAAATTTCCTAAGAAAAATTTAATACAATACATTTAAAAAGAATACTTCCGAAGTTGAAAAGTAAACTAAATATAAACGATAAATCGTCACCATAATCGTCTGCATGGTGTCATGATTAACAGGAGCATAAATAATAATTTATTATCTTTTAATATCTTTATTACAAGTTATTGTAGTAATGTATCAAAGCAACAAGTTATTACCGTATCGATAAATAATCTTAGACTATCATATTCCGCCACTACTAGCGGATCATCCACAGCAGATGTTATTTACCATATGAGTACTTCTCGTAAGTCGGGTGGTAATTGTAATAAACACTTTTGCGATTGATAATTGGGAACAATAACTGAGAACGAAGTTAACGAAAAAACACCTTAGTATTAAATTAATTGTTGCACAAGAACGTTTTTTCGACGTTAATGAAAAATTGTTACGTACTAGTACGTAGAAGCTCAGGAGCGGAGCGCTTGCTATTCCTTTTACGCGAGTGACCTGGGTTTGAAGCCTGGTGCCATGATGAAACTGTTGATTAAAATTTTAAGTGCTGAATTTACATTGCTCTGTGGGGAACGAAAACTTCATGATATATACAAGCTTGTCTCAGAAATAGTACAAGAAATTAATTTCAAGACATGACGTTCGCTAACCAGCATGCAGCAGGAGCAGCATGACGCACTCTTCTTGGCCGCAAACCTCTTTCTCTATAAGAGAAAGCCTTTGCGAGCTTTGCTACATTTATAGGCTGTTAATTTACTAGTATATAACTGCAAACTATGTATATTGAACATTAATATGTAAATTGAAGACCTTAAATATAATTTATCTCGCTGGTACTTTACCTAAGGTGCATCTTAATTCTTCATAAACAAGCGTTTATGCTATAAATAAGGTTCGATATTAAATTTGAGAAGAGGATTAGATAGAAATTTCTTAGAAGCTGGAAAGCTTGCAAATACTCATCACGCTGAGCATCAGTAGGTGTCTGAGCATAAGTACGTGCAAGCCGGTAGGTGAGCGCAGTGCTAGAACATCACTAGATTTTTTATTGGTAGGATATTCCGCCATCATTCCGTTGCCAATGACTCGTTTGTTTGATAGAAGGGGCATTATGTGCGGTTGACGTTGATTTGGAGAAAGAACACGATATGTATCCCCTTTCACACCGTTATAATATATTTATCTATAAAATATTTTAGAAAACCTTAAAGTATTATTTACGTAGTAGTTAGTGGCGTAAGTATCTGCCCATCCCTATGGGTAGCCAGCGGGAGAACTAATAAACCGCGATTCTTAAAAATCAAGAGTTCTCTATTTGTGTCCTGTTTGATTTAAATAACAATATTTTGTTAAATTTACGAATATTATTAATTTCACCAACATATTTAATGTCAACTAACAATTGTCTAAATAAGTAACATAAATTAGAACTTTCAAAATCTGTATTTGTATTCCTTTGTTTTAAAAAAAACTAGGACAGTTTACAAAACGAATTACTGAATGTATTGTGTTCCCATATTCAATGTAAAACGTTGAAAATTCAATGAACAAACAAATTCAATTAAAGTGAACGTACGTTTATTCTGAATACGTTACGAAAAGTACGTTAAAATTATTCAAATAAGAGTTCTAGTTTTAAAATACTGTTAATTTGTACTGCGATGGAAAAGGTCTTCATTGTGTTTTATCGTAAACTAAGATCAATTTTTGAATAAAAAGCTGGCGAAAAATCGAGTAAAAAAAGCATTAATTGTAAACTATTAACTTACCCGTTTTTGTTTATCACTAACAGTCAGTAATCTTAGACTAAGAAATTGACAAGGAACAATTAATTTGAGGCATTACCAAACTACAACTGTGTGTATGGCGCCACCTGTCTATTAGGAAATCTAATATATTACAGGTATAAAAAGCTTTCAGTAATTTATAGTTTTTCGAATAAAATAGTTCTAAGTGGCCTAGCCTAAAAAAATAGCCTTTGGACCACAGACTAGAAAATATCGAATCTGTCTGATCATGTATTTATTCACTAATTTACTTATATGCAGATAGTAAACAAATTTAATTTAATTTTAAAAAGTCGCAAAATTAACATTTATTACGGCTACGATGGGGCTCGGTGACAAAAATGTTATTACTTTTTATGTTAATATCAATTGTTAATGTAATGATTTCTTGTATTTATTCGAACACTACACATTTTAAATGAAACTAAGATATTTGGACATCTAACACTCCAGTCCCCCCGGGACCATGGCTGCTGTAAAGCAATCGAATCGTCGGGAATATAAAAACAAAATTAAACGCAATAAAATCCGTAAATAATAGTTTCATTTAAAATCAATTGTTTAGTTTAGTTTCTAATTGTTTACTGAAATCCGAATGTTGTTTAGTAAACATTTCTCAGATTAAGTTTTACAGATTCGAAAATTCCCATGAAATTGAACAAAGTTCGCCAAATAAATTAAATAATTGAACATCGTTCGTCCTTTTACAATGTTTACACTGTCCATTGTAAATCGGAGCAAGTTACTGTTCTTTCAAACTTTGACAATAGGATTTGTGCAAAGTGAAGCAGTGCCAAAACTTTTTCAATGCCATTAACATTACTATTATTTTTGCTTATCATTCCAACTACCAATAAATAATCCACTAAGCCTAAGACCACGTGTGTGGAGTGGTTTGCGATAAGAGTCCAATATCGGTCTCGAATCTGCTATGACGTGTTTCGCAGTCTGTAACCTAAACTATTCGACGCTTGAATGTCAACGTCATCATAGAGGGTCAGAATACAGCCAGCTGTTAGTGCGTGTCATTTCTTTGTTCATTGAGAGCAATTTACCCACAACCGTATATTTGAATATGGAAAAAAATGATTAGGGGATATCTTATCGATAAGATATCTCCTACGATTGCAGTATCCTTTTTGTGGGTAGAATATCGCATGCCGGTCGCCGAAACTTAGGGAATTAACGTAATCTTAATGATGCAGCTCGGCAGTGAAATATACTATAATGAAATTGATGAATATTGAGTGTAGGTATTTTAAATTTATTTTAGTGGTTGCCCAACGAAGCCCATAAATTGTGATAATGATAATGAATTGTCAATGACATGTTATAATAAAAGTATATTTCACCGGCGGCTTTTAAAATGGACCGTAAAATTTTACAGTTAATTGTGTTTTCATTCAATTTCTCTGTATTTTATTAATTAAAAACTTTTTAGGCATCCTTTTTAATAATTTCGAAAGCAATTTCATTTGATATACCTAGTACTATTTTAATGTTGATGCCGTTATGTCTGTAATACGCCGTTGTGGTCATGGCCTACGGACATTTGCCCCCTCTTTTCTCATCGTATAGTTTTCGTAAAAGTCAAGTAAAATAATCACCTAATTAAATTCGTGCCAGATATCAAATTCTCTCCACCGGAGGCAGCACCTCAGTATTAGGTGTCTGGTATCGGTCAATCCGCCTAACAAGCGTAGCGAATATGGTTTTTTATCAATTTTGAAGAGGCATACGTTCAGCAATTTTGTATTTAGAGGTTTTTAAAGAAGATAGAATAAAAAGAGATTTTAAAAGAGATGTAAATAAAAAAAAATCATCAATTTGTATTTAGCAGGTATTGAGTTATTATGTGCCAATGAGTTATATTGTGCCAATAATGTTTTAGTGAATTTACTTTACATTTCTTTACCCTTTTAATCTAGAACAACAACAGCTAACGCCATAATCTCACACGGGGTAGGCAGATGCAGTTTTATTTTATTTTAACGTTTCGTTCAACGTTCATTTATCCTATTCGTCATGCTTGGCATGCGGGTTGGCACTCATATTACCAGGTACGTCGCAACTTAAACGCTCATGGTCTCCATTGTTACATTAAAGTATATTACTTTTTAATTACTTTAAAAACTCTTAGTAGTTATTATAATACACCTTTAAACAAAATAAAACTAATGGCAAGCAAGCTTTTACCATTGTTTGTACCAATTTTATTAAACTACTATTCTAATCATTTATTATTTTGAATTGAATCTATGAGAAAAATTGAGAATTCGCTTTGTTTCATTTCGGGCACTTTATTAAAATTTCCACAGTACGCGATTTATTTCAAGCGGAAAATATGAAGTAAAGAGTCCTTTTATAACAAACAGAAGCAAAACGGTGTCGACGAAGATAGTTACGCAATTCGCAACTCAAGTTTTTCAAGTAATTTATTATTTCTTTTCTACAAAGTAATGTTAATAAGCAAATTACCAAATTTGCATATATATAAGAAGTATACTTAGCTTCTTAGATCATTTATTCATTGTTATCTTTACATGAAGTGAACAGACACCTTCTAGGCAAATGTGTACCATCCTAGGCATCATCTTCGCCTTTCATTAACCAAGATTGAGGTCAAACGTAAGCCTATTTTTTATAAAAAAAAAACATGCAACAACAATTCTCTCGTAGACCACAAAGAACAAAGATCCGGATTATTCGTATACGAGTATATACTTTCTAGTAGGATCGTTAATTTTTTTTTTCTATTTTAATCTTTGAATAAAAGATGAAGTAGGTTGCGTCTGTGTCTGTCTGCACGGGCATTGTGGAATTGACAGCGACTGCCTGTGATAAATGGCTATGACGCCAAATTTATTACGTTGCGGTAAGTATGCCATATATGAGTATAATCTACATTATAAATAGGCCAACATTTTTAAAGTTTTTTAGAGATTTCCATAACTGATTTTGTATAAGCCATTTTAGGATATTCTTGTAAAAGTAATTTTAGTTTTAAAGATCTATGTAAGCCTTTTTTGATGCGGGGAAATCTATTATTTCCACATATATAAATAAAGGCAAGCTACTTACTATATCACAGCGACTGAAGTTACAATTCGCTTGCTTATTATTTGATCCGCCGCTGGATACTGAACGTTTTAGTTCTACAGTGCTATATGGCCTGTCTTTTTGTTCATACGGGCGCCCCATATAATGCTTCAGCTATAGACAGGGCTATATAACCCCGCATATAGGCGGAGAACTCCTTCCCTTGGATCCCGAACGCTCCCAATCTGGGGAACTACGCGTTACTACCACTAATAGCGCTAGGTAGTCAGGTCTAGTAGCTAAGAAGTCAGGGAACTCGGTTTAATTTCATAGTGCACGAGTGAACTGGGTCAGATAACCGGTGCTGACACCGCAATAATAGTTAATGACAATTTGTGCTCGGCGCTGAAGGAAAACATAAATAAAAATGAATATTCGAGGTCTTTGTCCAGCAGTGGCACCGGGTACTATTTTATTTTACTTGACATTCACAAGTTATTTCAATTTTAAACTTTAAAGCGAAGTCGTTTTTTAGGATATTGATATAGTTGACAATAAGTAAAGGAGCTTACTCTATTATCTCAAAGTTTCAATGGAATTATTAAATAGTTTGATAGTTATATAGTAAAGTAGTTCGGCGGAATCTTTAAATATACGACATGAAGTTCGGGGTGAGCACTAAGTACAATAGTAAATTTACACTAGAATGACGTATTTAGCCTTAACGCATTTAAATAAAGTATTATATATATGTTTAGCTTACAGTGGTAAGTATACAGTAAAGAGAAAGAAAAAAAACATTCCTCTTATTTTTAACTTGAAGGTTTGAAAGGCCTTCTAATGATATTGGCCATTCATTAGATTAATTACAATCAGTAATTCACAGAGCCGGTTTGTATTTACAAAGCGTTTTTCCGATACGCCGATACCATTCGCATTAGTCTTTTACAGTCGGACATTTAAATTGAATTAAATCTTTTCAGACCTACATTACTTTTTGCTCAATAATAAAAAAATTGATTGCCAGGATAGCTATGCAGCGATTAGGCTGCCAAGTTTTAGTACTACTTGAATTTTTTTTTAATATTTTCTGAATCCTTTTGTTTTGTGATGTACAATTAAAGAATATTCATTCATTCATTTATAACAATTACGTGTCATAACAACACGGAATTAAAACATTATAATGAGAATTTTATAATACGCATAAACTGTAATATAAAAGTCAATTACATGCAATAAACTGCGACTGCAATTGAAGATTTACAATATTTGTGATAAGGTGTAAGGGATACACTATGTTTTTCTCCAAATTTCAGTCACGCGACGCTGATTAATGAACGAAGCTCTAGCCACCAACTGATAGCGAAATATACTGAACTCAAATACCATAGACTAGTTATTGGAAGCAGCCCCTGTAGAGCGAGCTCACCGGAACTGCGCTCACCGAACCTGCTCTGTGTGGTGAGTACGAGCAAATCTTCTGTGAATTGCGCGCCGCTTTTGTTCAGAGTACTGAATGATAATGAAAAAAAAGAAGATTATTTTAGATACGATAGATGAGATGCAGGTATTTACGAAATGAAATAGAAAGCAATTTGGTGCTAAGAAATCATAAAATTCATCATCAATCAATTTTATTCGGTCGCTAAAATGAATATTTTTTCTTCTTTTCGTTACTGAGTAAATAACAGAAAAATTGGAATTTTACTAATTATTTTTGAACAGTAACTCGTCAACTTTTCCGTAAATTGAATATTCTTATTCGTTAATTCATTTAACATTTAAATTATATTTAACTTATCATAAATAAAAAAATAAATCTATAAATCTTTTTAAGCAAGTAAACCAGCTGTATAGTCTTTTATCTTTTAATTGTTGTTTTGTAAGAACGTTTACCGTGGAACTTCAGCTCCGGGCTTTTATTGTTTACGTTTGAGATAGAGGGTAATTTTCTTCTTGTTTTCTTTTGTGTAACCCCACTGCTTCTACCTGTTATAGGATGGATTTAAATAATTGTTTCACCTTCGTGCAAGGTGCTTTATTAAATAAGTTGTTACCCACTGTCATTTGATACTGCAATCACCTACTATTCTGCAATGCGTGGCAATAGAAGCGTAGCGAACCCAATTGTAGAAAAATCACGCTTATTAAAAAACAGGGCGGCATTCCTCTGTTGTCCGTCCGACTATCTGTCAATTTGTCAGGCCCCTTTTTTCTTTCGTGGGTTAAAAGTATCTAGTAGAATTATTAATTAATCTGAACCCAAAAAATTCAACGCTACAATTGTCTATCACTTTGATCTAGAATCTTGAAATATGTCTTATATTATCATTTCAGAACGGCACGTACCTTCCGAGTGTGATTAATATTTATTATTGTATTTTATTTATTCCGCATACCTAAGATTATTGTATTGCCATCTATTGCGGACCACGATATTCTTCGGTCATTTTAATAGGTTACTTTCACATCCATGGAATTAGATCGGGTATAGGGTTTTCCTTTTTCGTCGCTACCACATGGTATTATATTTAATGAAAAGTACAAAGTCAGGATAAGAATATAGTAATACTAAATGTATGTAAACTTTAAGCGCCAGCCATGGCCTCGTTACTGCTTGTCACGAGTTGAAGTGGATGACGGGCCTTGACCTATTTTGATTTTACATGAAAGAAAAGTTGCTGATCTGTGATGCTAGTTTAAATATAAACACAACAATGTATGTAATATGAACACGTTTAATATGAAGAGAGTATAAAGCAACAAGTTTGCCAACCTCTTATCCCCCGGAGAGGCTAAAAGTGAGTAATGCAAGTGCGTTTGGCTACGGTGAGTCGCACCATATGGAAGTCTGTAATCTCTCCAGCCTATCCCTTTAGGTGAGTGGCGACAGACATGTCACTTTACAGATTTTGGAAGCGCCAAAAACTTTATATTTTACTGTACAGACGTTGCAAGTTAATTTTTGGGGGAGGCCTGTGTTTACAAGATGAAGATGATGATAATTTTAATTTACAAATTAAAGACAAATGTTTACATTATGACAGTTCATTAAAATATAAAATTGATAAATTTTCTATAAAAATATTGTATGAACAGAAATTTGAAGCCATTGTAGCCATTATAGTGCTATAAAGCGTGTCATATGTTTTAGCAAACGACAAGTTAAATGCGCAAGTACAAACGGCTCTAATAGTTTAGTAAGTTGTAAGCCTTAGTTAAGTAGATAAGAGGAACGATGTCTTAATGTGTTTGTAAATTGCTTGGCTGATCAAACCCAGAATCGTAGCACTATTACTTTACGTATACAAGATTGTTAATATGTGCATCTCGATATTATGTAATAGAGAATGTCATTTGTGATTTCTGTTAATAATAAAATATTGAACAATTTCCTGCGTCTTGGTAGTTATCTTGGTCTTATGACTATCCAACTGGATATATGTGTACATATTCCTACATAGATAAGTGATCATATAGTATTAATTAAACATCCATGACTCGTACTCATTAAACATCATAAAAATATTTACCTCGTGCGGGATTGCCAAGGCAGTGCCAAATGATATATATCTACACATGTGCTCCATCTTATTCCAATAAAATTGACAGTACAGGGTTTCTAGACGATTCATCTTGTTATAACGATAAGTACCTAATCTCATAATACTGTACGTATTACGATATACATATAAAAGTAGAAAAAAAGTCTATAGTCGCGTATATAATTCACTTTCCATCATATCCACAGCTGGAAATAGCCTCTTCATATTTTTTTGGAGCCGGGAAGAGTCCGCCAGCTCTAGTCCGGGTTGGCAGACTTCACACGTCCTCGAAATAATGTATTTTCTCATTTCTCAGACATGGAGGTTCACTCTCGAGGTTTTCCTTCACCGCCGAGTATGTGGTAACTTCGGCACTTAAAATAGCTGTAAACAATTTTAGTGGTGCTGGTACCCGGGATCGAGCCTAGGTCACTCTGTACCCCGAGGCGCTCTATCCACTAGACTACCACGGCTTTATGTAGTTCACTACATAGTAACTATTAACTAATCTGTAATAATACTATCATTAAATTATAATTCCATTTTCATTTTAAAGGCCGGCAGCGCATCTGTAGCTCCTCTGGTGTTGTGGATGTTCGTGGGCGTCGGTGATCACTTACCATCAGGTGAGCCGCACGCTCGTTTGCCCCCTTCTTCTATAAAAAAAAAATGTTCAAAATAGACATTTTTAACTTAGTTGAATTTTAAAAGTTAATAGGTATAGTTAAGAGGCAAATGACGGGCAGCAGTATCTAAGGTGCGAGGCATATGGTACAGCGATTGCCTATTGAAAGTGGCTGTGCATTGGACTATCGACCGGCTAACTAACCCTTTTCGTTTCTTAAATCCTAATATGACTCTTAACAATAGAATTTCAATGGTTTGAAAGTGATGACACCTGAAGAGTTAAGAATATCATATCAATTTGACCGAATTATTCTTCACCGATTACTTGAGCAGTTCTGAAGCGATTTAGATGTTTTGTTTTTCTGTCCCATATGTTAAAGATCTGATAATGCATTTTGAAAATAATGCCCGAAAGTCGGTTAGTTTATAAAATTATTATTGTAGAACTAGAGAAAGTCTAACAGAGAGTGTGACTGAAGTAAATTTGCCGCAAAAAAATTTGCGGTTTTAGTACCTACAATGAAAAGAGTACATAAACGGTAATTTACTTTCCAACGGATAGTAAACAAGGATTATAATATACATACATATTTATAAGATTTGTATAGGATTACTAGTTGGCTCGGTAGACGTTTGTCTGCCCTTTTTAGGTGGTGATATGTTTGATTTCTTAACTGCTAACTAAATCTACCACAGTGCCACTAATCTGCATACAGATATTGTTATTATCTTTTTTGGCAATAAACCAACATATATTGTGAATATGAGTCACTTTATATATATATATATACATTTAACGAGGTAGAGCCAAGCGGTGGCTTTCGCTGCTGCTCGAATGGGCCGGCTCGACCGGATTGGTACCACGGCCTCGCAGAATACCGGCGTGAAGTAGAGGCATCTTATGCTTCTGCGTTTCGTTCGGTGAGTGAGGTAACCGGCGGCCCAGATCCCCTTCCCATCCCCCTCCTCTTCCTCCCTCCCATCTCCCTAATATCCTTAAAGGTCGGCAACGCACCTGCAGCACCTCTGGTCTTGCGGATGTACGTGAGCGACGGTAATCACTTACCATCAGGCCTTTCCCATAAAAAAAAAATATATTCTTTAAATATAGAATTTGTTAATAACTTGTTTACAGCACCACCTATCGAAACCTAGCATAGGTTAGCTATGAACTATCGTTTTGAGAAAATAAATATATTGTTTGAAATATGACCTCAATCGGTCAAGATGTTCAGGAGTTACACGGTTACTAACAGTAACGATTATTTATATATATAGACTAGCTGTCTCGGGAAAAATTGTTTTGCCGTTTCCGTTAGGCAGCGTGATAAGTTTGATTTGTTAATTACCTAATAACTCAACCAGAGCGCCACCTATTGAGTCCAGATTTTGTGATTTTCTATATTGGTATTAAACTAACATATATTGTGAATATGAGTAATAACGGTCAATAAATATAAAAAAAAATACCGTAATCGGCCACACCATCATGTTGAATCGGCCAAGTCGTTCAAAAGTTACACGATCACCAACAACTCACAAATTTTTATATATACAGATAGTACTTAAGCTCTCACGTCCACCAATACTCAGTGGTGGGGAGAGATTTCAGATTTTCATTCGGCACTACGTTACATTAAGTAACCAAACGGGCTTCGTCAACCCCCTTTTGCGAGGAGGCTCTCCACTCATCATTTTATGCCCTGGAGAGTTGAAAAGTAGGTTGCGAAACAATTATCAATTATGAATAATAATAATGTAATACCAAAATAAAGCTTGAATAAAACTCATATCGCATTTTATACGAATCTTGAGTAAACACAATTACGTAATAGTTAACGAATGAACGACTAGTTTCTTATCCTGCCTTGGAAACGTTGAGGAATAAATGGATTTGCTACTGTGTAAAATACTGTAAAATCCCGTTAGGGATTTATTTACGTCTAGTAGTCTGCACATCAAGCATAACAAACTTATCTCGCACTCTGCGGAAATAATTTGAGGTGTACCTCTGACTTGAATTATTTTCTTATGAATCTTTTTTTGTTCTTCATGCTACCAGCAAGAACTATTCAAATTGTTTGCTTTAGAACTATTTTACGATGACGCAATTAATATTTCTCTATATTGATGTAAAGTTATGGTCATTATCAGAAATTAAATGATAATAGTCTTTTTATTTTACTAAACCTAGTTGGATTGTTATTTAGTTGCACTTTATCTTTGCGAGTGACATATATTTGCGTTATCTGGTCTATCACCTCAGCTTTAAATTTATATTTGCTGTGGCTGTGGTTTGTGTTACAAGCAACGAGTGCTCTAAATATAATATAACATTAATGTCGTGAATTAAATTATATTCATAACAATAAAAATATTCACTAATCTTCACTAAATTGTTTAAGAAGGCTGAAAAAAATTTCCCAGTATGCCAATGTTGTTGAAGATGACGATTGTGATAATATGGAGGATTGTGACTGCTTTAGCCAAGAAACAGCAGTAAGAATTTAAATCCATTGATGTTAAAAAATAGGTTAAGTTATGGTGTTTAGAAATTCAGGTTTTTGTTAATAAGTTTAGCTTTTGAACAATAATAATAATAATACGTATGAATTTTTTTTTACTTTGCAATTTCATCAAAACACGGAATAATCTATTCCATGGGTGTGTCCTATACATGACTATTCCTTTAGAGCTCATTGATTATTTCAATCAACTGTGGCAAAACTAGATTATTTCAGTTTTAAAATGACATTAATTAGAAAAAATATTACTAGATTTTTGTAAATTATTCAAAGCCATCGCTGTTATAGTGGAATAATATATAAAATAATTGCTATTCAAGAAAATTGTAGACAACTAATCCTGCTACCTTCCTATAAAGAAATCTCCTCATATATTTAAAAATTGTGATTTTACAAAACAACTGATAATTCTGTAAAAAGTTGCTCTCTTTTGCTACTACTTGCAGATGGAGGGCTGAATACCAATAATATTATTTCACAGCATACAAAACTAAGATATGCGAAGTAGTAATTAATATAAAATTTAATATTCCTTAACGATACAATTAAAAAGCTAAGTCTACTAGATTATGCTTGCAAAAAGTAAATATTATTTTAGTTTTTATTTTACTAAACCTAGTTGGATTGTTATTTAGTTGCACTTTATCTTTGCGAGTGACATATATTTGCGTTATCTGGTCTATCACCTCAGCTTTTAATTTATATTTGCTGTGGCTGTGGTTTGTGTTACAAGCAACGAGTGCTCTAAATATAATATAACATTAATGTCGTGAATTAAATTATATTCATAACAATAAAAATATTCACTAATCTTCACTAAATTGTTTAAGAAGGCTGAAAAAAATTTCCCAGTATGCCAATGTTGTTGAAGATGACGATTGTGATAATATGGAGGATTGTGACTGCTTTAGCCAAGAAACAGCAGTAAGAATTTAAATCCATTGATGTTAAAAAATAGGTTAAGTTATGGTGTTTAGAAATTCAGGTTTTTGTTAATAAGTTTAGCTTTTGAACAATAATAATAATAATACGTATGAATTTTTTTTTACTTTGCAATTTCATCAAAACACGGAATAATCTATTCCATGGGTGTGTCCTATACATGACTATTCCTTTAGAGCTCATTGATTATTTCAATCAACTGTGGCAAAACTAGATTATTTCAGTTTTAAAATGACATTAATTAGAAAAAATATTACTAGATTTTTGTAAATTATTCAAAGCCATCGCTGTTATAGTGGAATAATATATAAAATAATTGCTATTCAAGAAAATTGTAGACAACTAATCCTGCTACCTTCCTATAAAGAAATCTCCTCATATATTTAAAAATTGTGATTTTACAAAACAACTGATAATTCTGTAAAAAGTTGCTCTCTTTTGCTACTACTTGCAGATGGAGGGCTGAATACCAATAATATTATTTCACAGCATACAAAACTAAGATATGCGAAGTAGTAATTAATATAAAAATTTAATATTCCTTAACGATACAATTAAAAAAAGCTAAGTCTACTAGATTATGCTTGCAAAAAGTAAATATTATTTTAGTTTTTATTTTCCTTTATCTGGTATTACAGATTGTTAGACAGTTAAGTTTATTGTGAAACTTGAGCGCTGAGTTTTTATTATTTATGTTTAAGATAAAATGAGAATTTTCTTTTATAACTTATTTCATATGGTAAGTACTTGTGGGAGCTTTATTTTAGGTTTTATCATAAAGCATGCTTTTGTTATGTCTGTGTGTTATTCTTTCTTTTAAATATTAATTTATACCGTTCATTTAAAATTTACATACTTGTTTCACAATAAATATAAATGAAGTCCACCCATTGTATACCTTAGTTTTAGGTGTCACGAAAAAGCGTAAATTAATAAATAAATAAATATACAAGATTATATAAAAAATAGTGCCTCCTCTTACATTTTTAAAAATATAATAAAAAAGTAGGTACGTAAGCACTCAACATTTCAACAACATTTCATTTTAACAATCAAACGAACCTTTGGGGGTAGGCAGATATTACGAATTTATTTGGCACCGGGCCCGGCATTCTTCTCTTTGGGTAATAGAATCCACTCTATAACAAGCTTTACCAACGTTGAGGACAAAAGTGAGTTAAAATTTACATATTTGTTGCCAAAACGGTTGTATGTATATTATGTCAAATAGTTCGATTATCGTACAGGGAATTGTGTGTAACGAACCTGCGCTTCACCTGCAGGATCGAAGAGCATTAGACGCAAGCTCTCGGCCACACTCCGAAAAGGATTGTAAGGGAACGTCAGCCCTCAGTGGACAACTAGCCTCTTCCGCTAAATGCAAAGCGCTTTTTGCATCCCACGCGTTTGAAAAATATACAAGCCACTACCCACAAACTAATGGACTCTGTACGCGCCCATGTGAAATTGTGAAATCATCAAATCAGCAAAACCTCCTCTGAAAATGACCGCAGCTGGTAGAGGCTGGACCGCCTTTCGTATTACAGGTGATAGGTGAAACGCGCAGATACATACGAATGAACCAGCATCTTCCGGGCTATCTTTCGTATTAGGCCATAATTAATAGCTCCTACGACGTGATATCCCACGCGGACACACCGAGTGCAAAAGTTAAATATTCACACTTAGGCTCAAGGTATTAGTCATTAAACAATATAATAAAAAAGTACCTGTGCTTTTTTTTCCCTTTTAAAGCACAACTTCGAGCATTCTCTTTTACTTTCTGTCCTAATTTGCATTCATAAATAGCACAAAAATAAACACCCTGATGCGGAACAATACAATATTTATGTGCGAGAATCGAACTTGCCAACCTTGTTGGTGCTTGCTTAGCTACTACACCAACGTCAAGTTGTGGCGTTACAAACAGAAACGTGATAAGAAAACCTGAAGGCATGGTTTTTTAAAAGAGTAGGTCTCTTAGATGTTAATGAGCAACTCATTGAAACGAGAGCATCGTGACTCGTTAGCTAAGAGCTCTTCTTAGTATTGCAGGGAATAAGAAAGTTGAGTTTTAACACTTACAAACTATAAGCAAGCTAGATATTTTAGTAAGGTCGTGCCTAACTTACGTAACTTAATATAGGCATCATCTAAATCTACTTCAATTGTTTACGAAACGACTTTTGAATCAGGCAAACAATTTTTGTGACTGTTTTGTAACATACGAGAGCCAAGAGAGAAAGTGCTACAGCAGATGGTGCCATAAATAGGTCGATTGAATATAAAAAAATCGATTTTAGGCATCGGCATGAGATACGTCCGGTACTGTGACCGCCAATCCCCTTGCTAAGCTTGCGATTACAGCAAAAGATGATGATCTCTCTTCCTCAACCCTTTTACATCCAATGTCGTTTAAAGCTTTCCTTATGGCTTTTCGAGATGTTCATATCCTCTACGCAATTTTGTTTACAAATAACATTTTCGATTACATAATTTACAATGAATTTATTCCACACAAAACTTGACACTTAACGCTAATTTATCTATGAGTACATAGTTAAATTACAAAACCACGCATCTCTCAAAGATAATTAACTCCTGTTAAGACTCTAATAACATTAATATGTGTATTAATATCAAGACAGGTTTCATTTATTATAACGTGAACCATACAGAAAATGTAATTAGATTTAAATCCATATTGCAAAGTAATTAAAATTTAAGTCGCTACATTATGATTTACTCAAATTTAGAAATCTTTATGTCCTCTTTTTTACATTTAAAAACAAACCTCCTGCAATTAACACTGCACAGAAGTGTAAGAAAAAGAAATTCCAGTGAAAATGCAAAACTGTTGGTAAAATATAAAAGGAAACCTGAAAGAAGGCAGCGGATCGCGCCGCAGCAATAACTACGTTCTATTCCAACATATCCTCCTTAGCTTTGAACCCATATTTAAACTGCAATTTAAAAAATTCTGTAAAATACCCGATGTTGAGTTTTTCATAACAAGGTAGTAAAAAACTCAAATTAAATTTTAAAGTGTTGAAACAATTGAACTTCTATTTTTCATAATACAAGAAAGGTTAAGAAAAGAATTGTTAAAAGGAATGTTTATTTGTTACGTATTTTAGTAGATAATTGTGTAACCGCCTAAACGCACCATGGACCGGATACCCGAGTTCCTTGTGCTGCATAAAACATTTCTTAAGTGTAATAATAATATTTTATACGTCTTAATATATTTCCTGTTACATTTGTAATATAGCAGATTTAATACAATTAACGTTCGTTTTACAATATACTATTTATTAGGCAACAGTAGAGCAAACTTAAAATAAGCTGATCTAATGCCAATCGATTCATACAAATTGCTGGCGATAGTTTAATAAATGACGGTGACGACGGACTGAAAGGGACTAGAAACTGAGAAACAGAGATAGAGGCATTGTTGCTTATAAAGTCGATAAATTAATTATAATAATTGTAAATAAGAGTTCATTAAAATATATAAACATAAATTGATCGTAAAATAAAATTTTGTACCAGCTAAACTTGCATGATGCGGGCTGCTTGATTACAAACGAGGCTCTAGCAACCAACATCGATGAAATATGTAATAATACAAAATATATCCGATCTATCCAAATTTGTCAATCCCAAATCTTACAGACTAGAGACGCAGTATGGAAGTAAGTCTGGTAAGTATGGAAAATCTCTTCAAACAATTTATTGCACTGTAAGTGCGCCCCGACGCACGCCGATCCGCTCCGACAGATCATGGTACTTTGATGTTCTGTAAGCAATAATTGAGTGTATCCCTTATGTTGTTAAACATTTCGGACTAATTAAAAATATTATCCTAGACTAAAACATACAAACTACATTATACATCAAAAAATTAATTTAAAAACACGCTTTTGTCTTCCCCCTTTCACCAGGTCTTCGTCATTAATAAAATAAATAATTTAAAGCAATTGCTTTTGTGAGTGTCCTTTAAATAATATTTATATTTGTATTTTATGGAAGTAAAATATTATTCGGAGACAGATCCCCTATGTAAACAACTCGTACCAATGAGTTTTTCGATACTTATGTACGATTTCTCTCGATGTCCTGAACACAAACACGACGACAATCTTATCACCTGTCACGTTGTTCCAAATAAGCTCTCGTGAATGGTTGAAACGACTAAAAGATTCGTCTCCAGTCTACTTTATACGTTATACAAAAAGTAGAGGTTAAAAAACAGCATCATATTGAGCTAAGGATATCAAATTACAGTAAAAAGTAACGACGCCATACCCCAGGCAGTTTACATGCAACTACTGTAATTAGTATAATTAGGGTACGAGAGAGGTCATCTGGAAGCGGTAGACTAACAGTCCGAAAGAGGTCTGGTCATCGACAACGCCTAATAATATTTTCTTTCTAGAATATTTTTAAATGATACATTTACAAATAAAATAACGTTTTTTTTTATAACAGATGTACGTACGTTAAATTAAAATAATGAATGCATGAACATTATAAATATTTTGAAGTGAAAATTCTTTGGGCGCGTTAATAAGAGTAAAATGTCAAGGTTGAATTCTTGTGCAACGTTTAGTCTTAAATTTTAAATTGGAAGTGAGTCATAGTAATTTGTTTCTGTAGTGTACGTATTTAACAATCGATATTGAGTACTATTTATTGTTAATTAATATTTATTGATTAATTAATCTACAAAGCTTCTCTACTATGCAGATATTTTCAACTGAGTAGAAGTTTCACTTCCGTCACGTTTAATGAGTTACACGCGCTCTTTTCATTACAAAAAAGCGTCAATAGACTAATTGGTTAGAATGCGGACTGCGAAATATGTCGTCGCCGGTTCGAGCCTGCCATTTCACTATTTTGGTGAACCACTCCAGATATAAGCTCTTAGATTCAATTGGATTAGTCAACAGGAATTAGAAATGTTCGCGAATTAGCTTTACTAGTATTATTTTTACAATGAAATATAATCAAGCCTGTAATATTTTAGACGCAAATTTGTATAATTTGCATTAAATGTAGCCGTACTTACAACTGATGAGTGTCATATTATAAGTATATACCTAGAACAACAGCCTCTGCTTACTACCCTGGTATGTAATAAAAGAATATTAAAATTAATTTTTTTCTTATTATCCAAAACCTGATTCTACTAAAAATGATGAGAGTTTTTAAACTTTTCATTGAATTGAGCTTAAATTTTCGCAAAATGGTTGAAGCTTTTCAGTATATTACGGAGTGTAGCTTTCAAAGTAATATCGGATATTATATTTTAACGTAACGAGGGATCTTCAGTAATCATTTGTAGATCTCTCAACATTTACTGTAGACTATTTCATTCCCTTACTTATGTGAATAGAGTTATATATCAAGAATAAGTATAGTTATAATTAATTCGTTGAAGTTAATTAAATAACAGAAGTCCCTAATTTCGATCAACGTAAACTATTAGAGCCCATTCATTATTCACCTTTCTAGGACATAAAACGAGTATACGTGTTTTATGAAATTTCTGCGTAACTGAAACACCACGTTGCTTAGGCTATTGGCGTTATTTTCTTCCACGCTTACGGCACTAAAATAAGTTTTGCGCAGATTACGATTATATGACAGAAAACCTTTGATTTCCATTTTTCAACTGGTTATAATTAATGATTACAAATATTTTTTAAAAGTATACCTAATTCATTATTACAATATTGAGGTAGATATCAAGAAAAAGAGATTTTTTAAAATTAAATTAATAATATTTTGTTGAGATTATATCACAGAGTAATAAGATTTTACAGGAATTTTCCTTAATCGACGACTCTTACGTAGTTAAAACTTGCGATAGGAGGCAATATCTTTGTTGAATTCTGTAGCAGATTTTGTTGCGTAGCACAAACACTTCTATTTATGTCATTGATTTATTATTTTATATTATCATCTGACCGTTTACGCGTTTAAATGCATTATCAAGAGTTGAACTTCGAAGATAGCGCGCCACATTATTAAATTCGCAAAATACAACTTAACAACGTATAATTATATAAGCAACGTATATAAGCCAGTAATATCAATTGTTGCAGGTAGAGTCCATTTTCAGTGGTTATAATTTTGAGCTTTCTTGGAAATATTTTTTTTTAAGATTGGACACGCAAAAACACCATTCTTTATATTAGGTCAAATAATTTGACATCACCGCGGGTATTGCATTTTGCATCGCAACTGTTGGTTTAAATCAACAGTTGCGATGCAGAACCATGGAAGAACCGCGAATGGAAGGCGCCTTCCATTCGATGATTCACAGGTGAAACAGCTAAGGTATTTGAACTCGCGGGTCCTTCGTAAATAATAAAATGAATATATATTCAATCAGCTTCTTCCGGGAGCCTCGAGTCTGGATTGCGATCTTATTCTTTGCACACGTGTACTCGGCCAATCGCCTGTCCAGCCAGAGTTGTGCGTATTTTGAGACAGCCGTTTCATTGTTTTACAGGACTACTATAGCCTGCGCTATTGTTTTCGATTCTTTTGTTCGATCGTTAGACCGGTCCCCGTGTCCACCGCCTTCGTGTCGCCTTCATTTTGCGGAAGTATTTGTCTTTCACAAACACAAACACCTTTTAAGGTTTAGTAGTATTGTGTTGTGTTGTTTAATGAAATTCAATTGCATCCTCTACGGAAAGGTGTTTAAGCAGAGCTTCACTATGTGTCTCTCTCATCGTTGCCAGTAAGTGTTACTATTTTACAAGCGCAGCATAAGTTCACTACTCACCTACACACAACTACTTACTCTACGGAGCCTTAGCCTTGCTCCACGACATTAACACCTGATAAGGAGGAGGCTCGCCTGCCACAAAATGTGGTCTCGGCGTTTCCTTTCCCCTCCCAAAAGTCTAAAGGCCAGGAAAAGCACCAGCCCGTGTAAATTAATGTAGTCGCTCCTAAAACCCTAGGAGTCAGGGCCAGTGTACTTGCACACAAAATCCATACTGCGAAGAACTCCGACGAGTAATGGTCCATCACTCGAGCTTATTCGAGGCGATCAACAGTAACCGTAATAAACTAAACAATTTTTAATTGTAGCGATTTTTGCGTTTCTGGAGGCTTAGTGGTTTATATATCTCAAAATTAACCCGTAAAAGCCTTACATGAGCGATCCCAGGTATTTAATTATCCTATAATTAGGAATTATCGCCCCGGTAGCGGGGGCGGGACATTATTATATTACAAGTCTTCTTCGCACTGTAAGTCAATGGAAATATCTCCCCGTGCCAACATGGAGGCGTCCCTTTGTGGAATCGCTATGAAGAGCCATCACCTCATCACAGTGGTATCTCTCTATCTCGCTCCTAACAAAAAAAAAGTACTAAAGAGCAACATCGAGCATAATAGCAGGAGATTTATAAAGCAAGAACTTTATGAGGAATTCAATTATCGAAAATATCTCGGGACTACGAACTCCCCAAACCAAGCTTGCATTCCGGACGATATAAATACGAAGGAGCAGTCCGTTGACCATATCACCACTTACTTACAGGCCGCCATCCGGGAATTCTCCAAGCAGGTCAAAATAGCGCGCGTTTGCCGTTTCGAATTGCCAGAGAAACTTTGACGACTACTGAGAGAGAAAAATGGTGCTACTAGAGCAAAGGACCCATACAGGGCTGACGTAGCGCAACGTCAAGGGCGTTGGAAATTTAGAGCTTTTCTAGCAAACGACCTACCAGTCTCGTCGATGTGCTATAAAGTATCGTGCAGATCTGCGCTGCCGCTGACGTGCGATTTACTGATGTGAGAGTGATTGTGAACTAAGAATGAATGAGTTGCCTGTTAAATGTTTGCTCTACGCCGATGACGTAAGTAATACTTGATATATTACTTACGTCATCGGCCGAGGAAGTGCAGGCAATGGTGACAATAATGAATGGGGCACTGGAAAGAAAGGGAATGAAAGTAACGTTAATAAGACAAAGTTCACGGTGTTTGAAAGAGAGGAGAGGATGACGGAAGTATGTATCAAGATTAGGGAAAATAGTTTAGAGCAAGTGAATGAGTTTGCTTACTTGGGAACAATGTTTACGAGAGATGGAAGGTACGAACGTGACATTGAAAGGAGAACGATGGCAGGTAATATGGTGCATTGCATACATTTATGAACAGCCAGACGATATCTTACAAAGCTCGTTTGACTGTGCATAGAGAGGTATTGGTACCAACATGAAAGCAGGATAAATACAGAAGAAATGAGAGCGTTACGAAGTATGATTGATCTGAAGATAACTGACAGGGTTCGAAATAATGTGATCAGAGAACGTTGTGGCGTGAATGACGATGATAATAATGTAGTGACACGAATCGAGAAAGGGATGCTGAGCTGGTTTGGGCATGTGGAGAGGATGAATGAAAGTAGGTTGACGAAACAAATATATGAGGCGAGTTTAAAAGGTGGAGTCGGGAGAGGAAGACCTAGGCGAACATTTCACGATTGATCGTGATCCGATTTGAATCGGAGCCGTTCTGAAAAAAGGCCAGGTCAAGAGTACTCTAAGCCAACGAGCATGCATGCGAAAATGTGGCATATGAAGCATAAGTGGAAGAAGGAAAGACGTATGTCAGGACCGTAGCAAGTGGAAGAAGATTGTCTCTGCCTACCGCGTTGGGAACAAGGCGTGAATATACACATTGAACATTTGTAGAATATAGAAATGACGTACAAATTATAGTCACTAGGTCCCATGTACAGTATTTTTGCTCACTTCTCATTAAAAACTCGATCTTTGAAAGCAGCCATGCGAATTACCGTTTTATTTCTTTTTGTTTTATTATTTTTTGTATAAAGCTTGGACTATAACCATCATTTCTAGCGATTCATTTTATAGTAGAAATTTCATTAATTAAATCTGTATGACCCATCCAATACGAAACGATTGTATTACATATTGTAAAAAAGGAAGGTTTGATCAGATTTCTATTTCATACGTAGAAAAATCAGTGTTCTTCGTTTCGGTTTACGGTTCATTTTCATTATGCTTATATTTTTAGACAAAATGTTTAATCCTGTGAAAATGTTTAGAGAATTTTTAATGATTAAAACAAACATGAAATGGTGCAGGTATTTTTCGAGTAACCATGTTTATTATATCAAATAATGTGACAGACAAATAATCTTATATAAGAGCTCTCATATCATCGATGTTACATTTTCTTGGGTCAGACCCGGGGCGAAATTTATGTATAGTACAAAGTTATTACGTGTGTCTGCTATGTTACTATGTTAATAGTTAGAACATTGAAATACGAAATCAGGACAGATTAAATAAGGAAGACTATACGTGTATTTTTATTTACTTCCACGCATTTCACTTTACGTAATATTTACAATCCAAAATGAAAACGAAGTCAAAACATAACATTAATGGTAAAAGTTTGATAATACGGCCAGTGATAGTTTACACGTTAAATATAAGTTTCCTATCGGACATAGGCTTATAACATGAAAAGATGACATGCAATGCATGGAATATTTACCCATACCCACCATGCTGGGCAGGCGGGTTGGTGTGCGCAGTGCCGGTATCTTCACACTCGAGATTCTGTTTCACATCACTAGTCTGTAGAATTGAGGTTCGGCATATTCAAATAGATGTTCCACCGTCAGTCAGTAGCAAGAACCTCCTCTTGTATCCAGAAGAGTTCATCGGGTGCACCTTTAAAAAAAGGGTTAGTATATTCAACCTCATTTACATATTATGTAGTTTTTAAATTTTACTCAGTAAATATTGTGGCACTTGATATTAACATGTACGAAAATAAATATTATATGAAATAAATAAAATAAATAACAATTTTAATTGTAGCGATTTTTGCGTTTCTGGAGGCTTAGTGGTTTATATATCTCAAAATTAACCCGTAAAAGCCTTACATGAGCGATCCCAGGTATTTAATTATCCTATAATTAGGAATTATCGCCCCGGTAGCGGGGGCGGGACATTATTATATTACAAGTCTTCTTCGCACTGTAAGTCAATGGAAATATCTCCCCGTGCCAACATGGAGGCGTCCCTTTGTGGAATCGCTATGAAGAGCCATCACCTCATCACAGTGGTATCTCTCTATCTCGCTCCTAACAAAAAAAAAGTACTAAAGAGCAACATCGAGCATAATAGCAGGAGATTTATAAAGCAAGAACTTTATGAGGAATTCAATTATCGAAAATATCTCGGGACTACGAACTCCCCAAACCAAGCTTGCATTCCGGACGATATAAATACGAAGGAGCAGTCCGTTGACCATATCACCACTTACTTACAGGCCGCCATCCGGGAATTCTCCAAGCAGGTCAAAATAGCGCGCGTTTGCTGCTCTGAATTGCCAGAGAAACTTTGACGACTACTGAGAGAGAAAAATGGTGCTACTAGAGCAAAGGACCCATACAGGGCTGACGTAGCGCAACGTCAAGGGCGTTGGAAATTTAGAGCTTTTCTAGCAAACGACCTACCAGTCTCGTCGATGTGCTATAAAGTATCGTGCAGATCTGCGCTGCCGCTGACGTGCGATTTACTGATGTGAGAGTGATTGTGAACTAAGAATGAATGAGTTGCCTGTTAAATGTTTGCTCTACGCCGATGACGTAAGTAATACTTGATATATTACTTACGTCATCGGCCGAGGAAGTGCAGGCAATGGTGACAATAATGAATGGGGCACTGGAAAGAAAGGGAATGAAAGTAACGTTAATAAGACAAAGTTCACGGTGTTTGAAAGAGAGGAGAGGATGACGGAAGTATGTATCAAGATTAGGGAAAATAGTTTAGAGCAAGTGAATGAGTTTGCTTACTTGGGAACAATGTTTACGAGAGATGGAAGGTACGAACGTGACATTGAAAGGAGAACGATGGCAGGTAATATGGTGCATTGCATACATTTATGAACAGCCAGACGATATCTTACAAAGCTCGTTTGACTGTGCATAGAGAGGTATTGGTACCAACATGAAAGCAGGATAAATACAGAAGAAATGAGAGCGTTACGAAGTATGATTGATCTGAAGATAACTGACAGGGTTCGAAATAATGTGATCAGAGAACGTTGTGGCGTGAATGACGATGATAATGATGTAGTGACACGAATCGAGAAAGGGATGCTGAGCTGGTTTGGGCATGTGGAGAGGATGAATGAAAGTAGGTTGACGAAACAAATATATGAGGCGAGTTTAAAAGGTGGAGTCGGGAGAGGAAGACCTAGGCGAACATTTCACGATTGATCGTGATCCGATTTGAATCGGAGCCGTTCTGAAAAAAGGCCAGGTCAAGAGTACTCTAAGCCAACGAGCATGCATGCGAAAATGTGGCATATGAAGCATAAGTGGAAGAAGCGAAAGACGTATGTCAGGACCGTAGCAAGTGGAAGAAGATTGTCTCTGCCTACCGCGTTGGGAACAAGGCGTGAATATACACATTGAACATTTGTAGAATATAGAAATGACGTACAAATTATAGTCACTAGGTCCCATGTACAGTATTTTTGCTCACTTCTCATTAAAAACTCGATCTTTGAAAGCAGCCATGCGAATTACCGTTTTATTTCTTTTTGTTTTATTATTTTTTGTATAAAGCTTGGACTATAACCATCATTTCTAGCGATTCATTTTATAGTAGAAATTTCATTAATTAAATCTGTATGACCCATCCAATACGAAACGATTGTATTACATATTGTAAAAAAGGAAGGTTTGATCAGATTTCTATTTCATACGTAGAAAAATCAGTGTTCTTCGTTTCGGTTTACGGTTCATTTTCATTATGCTTATATTTTTAGACAAAATGTTTAATCCTGTGAAAATGTTTAGAGAATTTTTAATGATTAAAACAAACATGAAATGGTGCAGGTATTTTTCGAGTAACCATGTTTATTATATCAAATAATGTGACAGACAAATAATCTTATATAAGAGCTCTCATATCATCGATGTTACATTTTCTTGGGTCAGACCCGGGGCGAAATTTATGTATAGTACAAAGTTATTACGTGTGTCTGCTATGTTACTATGTTAATAGTTAGAACATTGAAATACGAAATCAGGACAGATTAAATAAGGAAGACTATACGTGTATTTTTATTTACTTCCACGCATTTCACTTTACGTAATATTTACAATCCAAAATGAAAACGAAGTCAAAACATAACATTAATGGTAAAAGTTTGATAATACGGCCAGTGATAGTTTACACGTTAAATATAAGTTTCCTATCGGACATAGGCTTATAACATGAAAAGATGACATGCAATGCATGGAATATTTACCCATACCCACCATGCTGGGCAGGCGGGTTGGTGTGCGCAGTGCCGGTATCTTCACACTCGAGATTCTGTTTCACATCACTAGTCTGTAGAATTGAGGTTCGGCATATTCAAATAGATGTTCCACCGTCAGTCAGTAGCAAGAACCTCCTCTTGTATCCAGAAGAGTTCATCGGGTGCACCTTTAAAAAAAGGGTTAGTATATTCAACCTCATTTACATATTATGTAGTTTTTAAATTTTACTCAGTAAATATTGTGGCACTTGATATTAACATGTACGAAAATAAATATTATATGAAATAAATAAAATAAATAAATAATTATAATGCTTTGAACACTCTCGGTAAACGAAACTACTCGTCTATTGAGCCTCTAGAATGTTTGCAGTTGCACCGAGTGCTCAAGTTTTACTAAAGTAATATATATATTTCTAATTATCTCTGTATTTTCTTAAATATTGTATTAAAATGATTATTATTACAGAAATTAAGTCCATGGTTACAAAATTGACTCTTGATGATTTGATGACAAAATTTCCAATTATTAAAGTCCAAAACTCAGAGATAAGATTACAGAATGATAAAATACTGAAGTCTATGGAATTCCGGTTCAAAAAAAAAAATGATAGCATGGAAGAGTTAATATACAAGCGGAGTGCAATCGTCCAAAGAGTTATAAAAATAGTCGAACATAAGGTGGAATATTTGGAGAGATTTGGAACCAGACAGGGACCATATCAGACAGGGATTGTCTGATATGGTACAAGAAATCGGCGATGTAATTAAACATTCAGTTTAAGAATAGGATATAAAACATATATTCAAGATGAACAGAAAATCAGAATCATCTGGTTCAGTAATGGTGGAATTTTCATCTGCAATAATTAAAGAATGGTTTTGGAGGCCATTAAAACTTATAACTATTACAAAAATAACCGTTTAAACACCGACCACATGCAAGCAAGTAGACCGAAGAAACCTATATGTGTCTGAATCACTTACCGTTATGTCAAAACGCATTCACTACTTTGCCCGAAAGCGATTTCGAATAATGCTGGACCGCTAATGGTAAAGAAGATATACGTAAAAAATAAGTATTTCCTAGTAGACTTATCCGAGATTTGAGTAAAAGTTTTAACCTTCAATTTATTTTTACTCTTTTGGTAAAAATATTTCTACCTGATTCGCTATTCCTCGCGCGTGATCTTTCATGGGTCTTCCTGCCTGTGACCAATCTTCTCTCTTTTCCTCCTTTCTTCCTTTTCTCTTCCTTTTTTCGTGATCTTCCTCTTCCACTGACTTCCAAAATCACCTTTGAACTCCTTAGTGCGCTCCAGTGCTCCTTGTGTAGTCCTGAATTTCAATTGTCTTTTTATTTTCGATTATTCCAGAATATTCCTAAAACTATATTTAATTTTGATTGAAGAAAATAGGCCATCAATGTACAGCCACCCTTATTTACTTACCAAAGAGTTTCGTTAAAATCGACTGGGAATTTATAAAACATTATTTCTTTTGACTTGTCATTCGAAGATGTAAGAGTTGACCAGACGTTATCGGACATTCGTTACAATATTATATCACGTATAATTACATCATCATATTTATATATGTATTTATATTGTGTATTTTATTAAATTAACCCTAACCTATACTTAGAAATTATTTAGCCTACCAAACATAACAATAAACACTTACAATTAGTTATTATACATGCTGTAATATACAATAAAGTAAAAAACGAGAATTAAACATAAAAATTTGATCATATCCAAATAATATATCTAACCTAGATTCTGTTTCTGTGTCAGACTCGTATATATGTGATCCAGGCAATTGTGTTCCACCTAACATCATTCCTTATCAATCGAAAATATTAGAAGCATTTCAAAAAATATAGCAGAATTCTGTATCTTACTCACTAGGACTAACATTGATTGGGATATCTTAATATTAACAGAGTGCTGGTTTGCTAACACGTTGATTAAACACCTCGCAGAAGAGTGAAGTAGAGGCATCTTGTGCTTGTGAGGTATGTGAGGTAATCGGAGGCCCACACCCCCTTTCCATCCCCCTCCCTACCTGATGAGGATGAGGAGGGTCCTCATCCTCCCTCCCATCACCCAAATACCCTTAAAGGCCAGCATCGCACCTGCAGCACCTCTGGTGTTGCAGATGTACGTGGGCGACGGTAATCACTTACCATCAGATAAACCGCTTGCTCGTTTGCCGCCTTTCCCATAAAAAAGAAAACATCAAACTATTATTTACAGCAATAAATAATGTAACTCACTGAACTAAACAATGAGACAGTATACCGCATTGGTTAACCATATCTGCAACATATTGTCCCGGTGTAAACAGTAAACTTAGTTATTAGCTTCTGAGAAAATACTGAGTACCACCAGCAGTTACACAACAACTATACAACTAATCCAACCGTAAATACAAACTATAAGTATGGTATTTGTACCCATAGACGAGCAAAAGGTAGGTTAGGTTTAGGTTTCAAATTTAATGTAATAATGTCTCTACATAATAACGGTAGCTTTCTTAAAAAGTACAAAAACTTCATAATACTCTCTCTATTCTGCAGTTGTAACTGATAGAAAAAAAATTTAAATACATCGGGAAACATAAGGATTTGTTGTATTTACGCGAACACTACACATTTGAAATGAAACTATTATTTACGGATTTTATTGCTTTTATCCTCGATGTTTCGATTGCTTTGTAGCAGCCGTGGACACGGGGGACTGAGGTGTTAGACGTCCAGATGTCAAAGCTCGCGCTACCCTCAGCTTTTATTTATAAATTTTTGGTCCTATCTACGCAGAATGTGCTCAGAGTATCTTGAGGTCGTGCAGTGGTATGTTTGGTTTTAAATTTAATTTTGTTTATTACTGGATCCCAAGCTAACGGTACCACTTAGCCATCTTCTCTATAGAAATTAGGATGTGTTTTGATTTCAATAACCTCGCGAATCAATTGATTTATCTTTTTCGCCGGCTTGAAAAAACGTTTTTATAGTAGCTCTCTTCAAGATATAGCCAATCTTGTCAGTAACGCCTCCAATGTACTGTAATACAGCAGGTACTCATTCGATTGTGGCCAGCTTCACTCGGCTTACGTAGGGCAAACTAAAATACCTGTAAGGACCCGCGTGAAAGAACACTTAGCTGAAACATCGACGCTCTAGGAAGTCTGCAGTCTGTGATCATATCCTTGATCACCCCAACCATTACTTCAGATTTAATAGACCACAAATCCTTGCAAAAGAACACCCATTCCTGCCAAGAATGATTTGCGAGGAACAGAATTAAACGCGATAAAATCCGTAAATAATAGTTTCATTGCAAATACATCGGGAAATTTACCAAAATACGGCAATTTTTTCAAGCAAAAGTTCAAGCAGCCGATCGAATGGAGACAGAAACTGTGGTAACAATTATAAGCTCATAGCAGTACTGCCTGCTCTCTATAAAATACTCGAACGTATCATGAATACAAGACTTGTCACCTTGGAAAACCAAATTTACTTTCGCCCTGACAATATGAGTTTCGGACAAGTAAGTCCACGGCTGATGCTCTCCTCGATCTTACAAGCTATGTTGATACAAATTTGGATAGACGACAGAAAGTTATTATGTATTTTTTTTATTATGACGGTAATGTAATTGGGACAACCCTATTTCTAATATATATTAACGACTTAGGTAAGCTTACACACCCCTGGGGTAAAACCATAACTCTTGTCGATGATATTGTCCTACTCTTCTGCGCTGATTTATAGGATGAAGTCTACATTAATGCTCAAAACGGTTTTGATACGGTATCACTGTTCGTTATATTCTGTGGGTGCGGTAACCAACTCTCTAGGCCCAGACCTAAAATTGAGCAGGTTTTTTTTAAAGTAATATGATAATATGTTTATTTTATATTCTTAGATAAGTATACTACTCGAATTAATACGTCAAAATGTTTTTGTATTCTTTACAAAAAGGATAACTTTCGCAATATGTTCAAATGTTTTATGGATTAAGAGCTTGTATCCCGGGAAATCATGCTTCGTGTTTCTATATCTACCAATAAAATAAGAAATGAATTGGCGAAATCGACTATTATTGGTATATCATAATTTCAACATTTTGTATAGAATTGAGTTACTATAAAATTTGTAATCTGCTATATTGCATTACATTAAAGGATAAAAATTATGATTATTATTGATAAATGCACATGCTGAATACAGACTTTACTTAAGGATTCGAAAATCGGAACAATTCTAGCTTATTCGTATAAAATCTCTAGTAATTCAAATCAAAACAAACATCAACAAAACAATCCGGTATTTGAATTAACAGATTATTGCACGTTTTTCAAAGTCGGTTAAATTGTATGAAATTTTTTTTATATAAAATTAAGCAAGCTGCGGGACCAGCAAAGTAGAACCAATTTTTTTTCTCTTTTATCGCTGTAGACTTACCGATGAACACTACTTGATCATCATGCGACATAACCTTTCGGATCAGCAGGCTGGCGCAGCATTGGGACGATTACAGCTTAACTAATAACCGTCGGGGGGAAAAGTGTTGCACGAAGTAGATGGATGCACGTGGCTGCTTTGTGCTGAACTATGCTTTGTGACTGTAACGATTAGTAAAATTAAATTAATGTAAAAGTATCATATGTGCAGTATCCCGATTTTAGGTACGAATAGGAAAAAAATCGTAGATTCACCTTTCATTGCGAAAGGAGAATCTACGGTTTTTTTGTGCTTTGGTAAACAAGTATCGTATACCGTAAATAACGTAACACAAATTAGTAATACGTTCATTATATTTTGATGGAGATAATGTAATATAATATTTGTAACAGTTTTATAATTTTTCGGATTTTATCAACTCCGTCAACTAATTTTAAATAATACATACATACACACGCTTGTCACCCATAGGGATAGACAAAATGAAGTTTTATTGGCACACCTAACTGTTGACAAAGGTGCTTTCGCATTAAAACCCTCATTTTGCCTTTTCGGTTGACAGAACGTGATGGATGGTCCGAACCTAGTTTCCGCATTTAATTCCGGTTATTGCCAAAACATTTTCATGCCTTTCCCATATTCGCTTCTTACTAAGCCCTCGGGAAGAAAGGTAGCAGATTATTACGCCACTACCAGAATTTTTAAATAATCTTAAGCTATAATTCGAGTAATTTCATTATCGGACACAAGCCTAGTCTTTAGCATTAAGAGCATATTATATAACTCACATTTACACTAATATGCTTTGTGAAACTCATTAGTTCTGTCTTCGAGCTAAACTTCCACACCAAACAGAATAATAATATTTTAGATGAGAAACTCGCTTGAATAATTGAATGAATAATTGAATGAAAACGTGAATTAGAGAAGACGATAATGTAAGTATAATTTACTACAAAGTTTTATTATAAATTATGGACGGTCCATCAAGACGGAATCTGGTAGTCCTTATACTTATTATGGTTCTTCAATAACTCACAAGAGAACAGCTCCAGTGTCAATTTCGGCTATGTAAGGAGTCCAGTTGCCATATTTGATGAGATTCAGGAGGTGAGTCGCAAAATTTCTGCTACCTTGCGATCACTTTATCGTCTCAAAAATTTCCTTCCAACCTCTACTAAGATTTTACTTGTCCAATCGCTCATTTTGCCAATTATTGACTATGCTGATGTGTGTTGCACAGACCTATCTCAACAACATCTTAACACACTGGATTGTCTTCTTAACAATTGCATCAGATACATTTATGGTCTCCGCAAGTACGACCACGTGTCTTCCTTTCGTGAACAGCTCAATGTCCTGACATGTATATTATTCTATATATATATGGTATATTTGTATATATGTTATTTATATATCTATGTATGTATGTATGTATGTATCTATTGTAAGTATATATTTTGATATTTATATCCTTTTACTGGTTTTTTTCTCTTAGCAGTATCGCCTCTATTATGTATATATCTCTGCTTAGCCTAATGGTTGACTGGGAGAGAATGCCTCTAGGCATTAAGTCCGCCATATGTACGAACTAGTGCATAAAGATTAAATAAATAAATAAATAAATTTGAGTTGGTACTGCTAAATATAAAAGCAACTTTAGGTAAGTAAAAGTAAAGTAGCAGCCTGTAAGTGCCCACGGTTGGGCAACGGCTTCCTTAAGTAGGAAATACGAGTATCAGAGAGAGTTTAGAAGCCGTGATAATGGACAGGACGCTCACTTTTGATTCATGGAGCGCGAGTGACCTGGGTTCGATCACCGGTTAAGGAAAACATCGTGAGAAAACCTCCATGTCTGAGAAATAATAAAAATATTATTTCGATGATATTGGGCCCGCCAACCAGCACTGGAGCAGCGTGGCGGGCCTGTCCTGGCTTCTAAACCCTCTCAACTTTAGGTGATTTCATGCTACGTTCATTTTGTTAGGTAATTATGCAATTTTGAGCATCAACATAAAGTCGTCTGTCTCTTGGTAGTCGCTGATTATGTTTTAGACACATGTGTTACACTTGTGAAAAGGTGCTCCTTTTGAATGCTGGTCTGCTCTAATTTGCAGTGCACTTACGCTTTAATTTTGAGGTTCACTTTATTCTGATAGCATACTTTCAGCTGCTTATGATACCATGTCTTTTATTTTATAACAATATATGTATTACAGTGATTTAAAAAAAATGTTACCGTTTTGTAATGACGTGCCTCTGACGGAGAAGAAAAAGGCGAAAGAAACTCCGGTATCATCGCTTTTTTTCAAATATTTTATATTAATACATTATTTTATTTTTACTATAGAACTTTTAGAAACCGCGAGCGATCAACTCCTTTATTATAAAGTTTTTGTTTAATAACTTATTGATAGGAACACTGCTCACTTTAGTTTGAACATGTACGAGTGTTCCCACTCACACTGACACTATGGAGTCTAGTAATTGTCATTATAAGTTTAGGTCTGTTTCTAGAATTTACATTATGTACATCACTAATCTTCATAAACGTGCTGTATTTTGCAGTAATGATGTAGTTCTCTGATAAGTGTTTCATGGTGCACACAATCAAAGGCCTTGGAAAGATCACAATATATGCTTAATCAGGTCTACACCAGCATTGGTTTTAGAGCAATAGCTTGTAAAACACAACTTGATTATGGTGTAGCAGTAAATTTAAATTAAAATATCTTAACAATTGATCAACGAAATTTTTTTTTCAAAATTTGTAATCTGCCATAGATGCGCTGTTTTTCTTAACTAAATAAAATTGAACATTTTTACAACATCTTTCTGAATGTCAATTATCTGAAATTCAAAAATGTTTGTACAAGCAGTTACATTTTCCTTTAATAACGTCTCGGCCACAGTGGGTGAAGAATTTTTTGTAGTCAAAATTTAAATCTTAGTAAATAATTCTTCAAATACATTAGTTACCTCCTGATCAATTGTTATACCTTCATTGTTAATATTCAGTCGATAGTCAGAGCTACGCGACTTGCCCTTTCCCTATTTATACGATCTATTTCTTAAGACATTAAATAATACACTGTATAAGATATTCATTGTGTCATAGTATGATAGCGATTACTGGAACAAACACAGCTTTCCTAGTACTTTGTCTGTTGTAAGGAAAATAGACAAATTACACAGAGTGGTCAAAACCTAATTTGTGAATTATTAATCGGTGCAATGGCTTGACATCTGTGAAAATATTATGTATGCTTGTTGGACTCGACTCCGTTATTCGTGTGTGTTCAAAAACAAGTTATCAAGTTTGATTGATTTTAAGAATTAAAGGAATCTAATTGTGATAGAATAAGCTTTTAGGAAATTAATATTAAAAAATAAGAATTGACACTTGGCAAACCAAATTAACTTTCTTAGGCCGAAAAATAAAGAATGTTCTTTAATTTAATTTATTCACAAACTGTGCTTTGGTATTACATTCATATATTAAAGTTTATTTTTTCATATTTTTTTTGTGTATAGACCAGGCCTATGATTCACAAAAAATAAATACTTAACCAGAAATTACATTAAACTTAAAACATTAAAAAATATAATTTTATGAAATTCAAATTATACCGGTTTCCTGCTGTGTTTTGTTAGTCGCAAACATAAACTTTATAATCCGATTACAGCATAAAGTGTACCTAAAAGGGTTCACGGTATAAACATTTCATAAATTAAATAAGTACTAATTACGAAGTTGCTAACATTGCCACAGCTTTTATTTGTTACCAAGTTGTTGTTACAGATAATATACAAATTTCATTTATCATTATGATTTTAATCATAGAAAATAAACTCACGGGGTTCACACACATAACAAAGTCTAGGGAACAAGCTAACTATAGTAACTTATTTCAGAAAACTCTTTAGAAAAAGTACTGGCCACTAAAATTTGTAAGTGTAGGTTGAAACTGCACTAAAAGTTTGTTCGAAATTAAAAAAGTTAATCCAAAATATTATAGCTTTTCGAAAGAGTGAAACGCATCTTGGGATTGCACGAGGTTACAATACAATTTTTTTTTCTAGTGTATAAGAACGCTACTTTATCGTAATTATCATTTAACGCGGGAAGAGATGCTAAGGACTGTGTGTATATTGGAAGATGGGCACAAACAACACGAAGTTACGGACGCTCTTAACACGCAACCAAGCGTAATTTGCCGAATATAGTACAGGGCTACAGATGTAGCTGAAAGTTACCGAGGATAATATAGTGTCACTACCCAAAAAACAGGACCGTTTACTGGTAATTTCAGGAAAATTCTTGATTTCACGACTGCTGGTGCGAAGGCTCCAGTTCCAACGCTAAGGGGTTATCAATGACCACACTGCCAGGTTAAGATTACATGAAATAAATATTCACACTGGCAGACTACTTAGATTTCCAGCTCTGAGACGTCGATGGTTGTGGGCTAACAAATATTTGGTCGTGTTCTGATTTTCGATAAGTCTCGCTTCGTATTTCATAGCGATGCAAATAGAGTGCCTGGAGAGTTACTTACTGGTCGCTAAAGTCGACTCTAAACTCCTCAGGAAATTCATCCTTAACGAGGCGGAACACATAGAATAGAATAATAATAATAATAATAATAGGCCACATAGCTCGTAGAAGTGACAACCGCTGGGGAAAAAAGGTTCTCGAGTGGCAGCCACGTACGGGCAAACGCAGTGTAGGACGACCCCCCACAAGATGGAGTGACGACCTGCGCAGTGTTGCGGGAAGTCGATGGATGCAGGTGGCTCAGGACCGTGCTTCGTGGCAATCTTTGGGGGAGGCCTATGTTCAGCAGTGGACTTCTAATAGGCTGAAATGATGATGATGATGATGATGAGGCGGAACGTTCATGGTGTTGGCTGGAATTCGCCTGGGTGGAAGGACAAATCTTGTTTGGATACGAAGCAACTTAAATGCGGACCGTGACAAGGTTGTGCCACATATAGTCATCCCACACCGACAGCAGCTCGGCCAGGATTTCGTGTTCACGTTAAGTAATATAATAAAGTTTGTCGCCAATAAAGTTAGTCAGGTGTTAAATAAGAAGTATTTCTAATTTTAATTACTTTGAACTATTTTGAAAAGGTTGTCGGGATACTTGGTGCACTTTCTGGGATATTGTTTCATAAACCTTTATAATTTACTTTGCAAAAATACTCAATGTTTTAAAAATATTCTGTTATTTTACGATTACGTTATTTGTATAAGAAACTATTTGTAAAGAAAAACCTTTATTCAAAATTTTTTTCATTACTCCAAATTCTGGCTTAACAATAGATTATCATTAAAATACGTTGTACGATTTTTATTAAGAAATTTTATATTTAAATATTAGATGAGAATAGTTATACATTTGCATACAGTTTGAGTGTCTGTCTGTGATTTATTTTTGTACTTTTATTTAGGTAATATACAGATATTTTTATTATAAATACTGCTTTTATTTATAATAAAATTCATTCTACATTACAGCCCTTATAGAAGTACGCTGCTGCTTCTTTTTTAACCTATTTGATTTTTTGTGAGATCCTGAAACTCAAAAAACACTTAAAATTTTTGTCTGTCTCTCTATTTCTTTGTACGCACTAATCTCGGAAACGGTTGAATCGACTTTGACGGAACTTTCAGTGATAAGTAGAGGCTCTTTAACTGTTTGTTTTTGTTTTTCCTATATTTTCTGGGTCACAATCGGAGAAGACATCGCCTAACATACATAGAAAAAAAGTAAGTAGTTGTAGATAATAAAAGGAGATATTTTTTATTGCAAAAACTAGTATTTGTTTCTATTATCTACATATATACAGCGAGACCCGGGTTAAGACAGGCTGATATGCTTGTTAAATAACAAATATTTGGTCGTGTTCTGATTTTCGATAAGTCTCGCTTCGTATTTCATAGCGATGCAAATAGAGTGCCTGGAGAGTTACTTACTGGTCGCTAAAGTCGACTCTAAACTCCTCAGGAAATTCATCCTTAACGAGGCGGAACACATAGAATAGAATAATAATAATAGGCCACATAGCTCGTAGAAGTGACAACCGCTGGGGAAAAAAGGTTCTCGAGTGGCAGCCACGTACGGGCAAACGCAGTGTAGGACGACCCCCCACAAGATGGAGTGACGACCTGCGCAGTGTTGCGGGAAGTCGATGGATGCAGGTGGCTCAGGACCGTGCTTCGTGGCAATCTTTGGGGGAGGCCTATGTTCAGCAGTGGACTTCTAATAGGCTGAAATGATGATGATGATGATGATGAGGCGGAACGTTCATGGTGTTGGCTGGAATTCGCCTGGGTGGAAGGACAAATCTTGTTTGGATACGAAGCAACTTAAATGCGGACCGTGACAAGGTTGTGCCACATATAGTCATCCCACACCGACAGCAGCTCGGCCAGGATTTCGTGTTCACGTTAAGTAATATAATAAAGTTTGTCGCCAATAAAGTTAGTCAGGTGTTAAATAAGAAGTATTTCTAATTTTAATTACTTTGAACTATTTTGAAAAGGTTGTCGGGATACTTGGTGCACTTTCTGGGATATTGTTTCATAAACCTTTATAATTTACTTTGCAAAAATACTCAATGTTTTAAAAATATTCTGTTATTTTACGATTACGTTATTTGTATAAGAAACTATTTGTAAAGAAAAACCTTTATTCAAAATTTTTTTCATTACTCCAAATTCTGGCTTAACAATAGATTATCATTAAAATACGTTGTACGATTTTTATTAAGAAATTTTATATTTAAATATTAGATGAGAATAGTTATACATTTGCATACAGTTTGAGTGTCTGTCTGTGATTTATTTTTGTACTTTTATTTAGGTAATATACAGATATTTTTATTATAAATACTGCTTTTATTTATAATAAAATTCATTCTACATTACAGCCCTTATAGAAGTACGCTGCTGCTTCTTTTTTAACCTATTTGATTTTTTGTGAGATCCTGAAACTCAAAAAACACTTAAAATTTTTGTCTGTCTCTCTATTTCTTTGTACGCACTAATCTCGGAAACGGTTGAATCGACTTTGACGGAACTTTCAGTGATAAGTAGAGGCTCTTTAACTGTTTGTTTTTGTTTTTCCTATATTTTCTGGGTCACAATCGGAGAAGACATCGCCTAACATACATAGAAAAAAAGTAAGTAGTTGTAGATAATAAAAGGAGATATTTTTTATTGCAAAAACTAGTATTTGTTTCTATTATCTACATATATACAGCGAGACCCGGGTTAAGACAGGCTGATATGCTTGTTAAATAATAAATTATTACAAGCACATATCATCCAAGCTTTTGTAAATATAGTAATTTGTTAAAGACACTACCTACGTCGAAGTGTTTATTATTTTCGAGAGACGATACTGAACACCAAATTTATTGGACCATATTTTAGCTCTAATGAGTTATCGATAAATTTGCTGGCTTGCTGATAATCTGATCTGTCTAGGAGTAAATTAATAAGAGAATTCGAAACCTTTTTTTTTCATGTAATACTTTTTTTTCGTCTACCATATATCCACCCTCAAAGGGGTAAGAACGGGTTATGTCACGCTTGTCCTCTAAAACCGAATGGTGCTTCACACCCAGTGTATAACAAGAAGACCACAAGAATACTCACGTATACATTCGCGGCTTCACCAATGACGGCTCCTCTTAGCAGTGGATATTTCTTCTCCCTCACTCTTGGAAAACCGTGCTTTGCCAAGAGGCTACAGAAGTTCCCCTCGAACGTGAGGTGCGAGGAAGGCCTACATGGCCTCACAAACCTTCTCAGCCACATCAAGCACTAAAAGCATTTCTAAAATTTAAGAAAAGTTCTTAATCAATAGGTAATGAAAAAGTAAAAGGAAAAAGTATTCAGATAGATCAGTCCTTTATCATTGACAATAGTCAGTTTTTTTCAAAACCATAGTCCATATCCGTTCAATTATATCCAAAGTCAACAGAGTAGCTTTAAAATCAAGAGTTCTTTATCATGGCCAATAGCCAATATTTCTTGTAATCGTATCTAAATCGCAACCAGAGATCGTACAGAGACAATATAACGACTCCGTAAGCGTTTAAGTAACGATATATTCACATATATGTATTTATCTATTATCTAACGACCGCCCGCTGCTTTATTCTCGTAGTTCCCTCAAAGGGTATATTTAACCAGTATTAAAAATTATACACAGTCTTACTGTTAAATTTCATCAAACTCCGTTCAGCTTTTGTCGTGATTGAGCAACAAATTTCCAAATACCTATACATACTCCCACGTTACAATATTAGGATTGGCTACATGTGGATAAGATTAACGTGTACAATGTCACGTGCAGAGTATTTTTTTTTAATATTCTGTAAAAACAAAACGGTGGTGGAGGTAGGAATCATAATGATAGGTAAAACATTAAACCCGAATTGTACCTGCAAAAGGAAATAACTTTTTGAAACAACCACAGATGTTTCGTGAATTTACCGTTTTTGAATACATATTTGCTTGGTGGTTGGTTTGTTTTACCTATTTCTGTCGCCGAGCAGCACGCATCTACAGAAGTGTTTCGGTTGGAAAGTATGAAAAGCCAGTACAATTACTGGTTGTGCGGTATCATGACAATTACGTTCACTGCCTAGCACCTATAATAGATTTATGGTGATTTAATATATCCGAAACTCAACAGTGAAAGTCTTATCGTATTCCGTCCTTAGGTTTTTCTGCGATGCGTGTTCAGACAGACAGATAATTTTTCCAATACTGTGATCTCCCTTTCTGTATCGATAGTATAATACTGTTCTATTAATATTTTGAAAATATAATCACGTTTTGCTGTAGTTTTATTATTAGTAATACAAGTTAAAACAACCAGTTCATCTATTTAATAATTTTTTTATTTTATTATGATACACAAGACAGACTTAGACAAGACATAATTAAATAAGAAAATTTTATGGTTTTAAACATCTGGGAGGTTACCGAAAATACATTTTCTGATTCCTCTACCTCTTTTTGTATGGCGTGCTCAGACCTAGATAAAATATATATCTTTATTTAGCTTATGTCAGATAGAAACAGTATTTTTTTTTTCAAAAACATCCTTAAAGTACATTTACTACATTTAAAAACAAAAAAACAAAAAGTCTTTAGTACATTTACTACATTTAAAAATGTCCTGTTTGTCGTAACAGTTAAAATTTTCGTTTATTATTTACATATCCCACGTATTTTCGAAATATTAAACTTTTGTCAGATAAGTTTAAATGTAGTTCCCTAAAGTTGTGTTACCGATGCAACAAAAGAAAGTAAAATAAGTTATTTAGGTTAATGACTGCACACGATGTGAATGCAAGATCCTTCGAATAAATTTCTCGCTGAACTACTTTACAGCATTGCAGGGAAGAGATAACGCAATGAAACCGCTAGCTAATTCCCTTTCCTTCTCCACCGAGCACCTTGATTTCAATTAAAAGTTCAACTTATGGTATATAACTAATAGATACGATTCATAAATATGATGTTAAGAGCGTCAAAAATCTACTACGGGTTCAAAATGATTGTCGATGAAACTTCAACCAAAAAAACCTTTTTTTATTATAAATCTAATAGAATAAAACATAATTAATCATAATAAATTAAAAAAGCTATCCGATTACAAATGCCAAAAAACACATTTCTCAATTTTGTTATAAAACTTATCTTAAAGCTTCATATTTTTTATATTTTGCTTAAAAAGCATAATAAGCTTTTTCTTTTATTTTAGTTTTGCGTAAAGTTCCCAGGTTATTTGAGACGTTTGGTGTATAAAATATACGAGGACGAATTTTTACAAAATGTGAGATCGAAGTACGAGTTTCTTTAAATATACTTCGTAATACCTATCCTGGGCAGAAACCTCCTCTTAATATTTGCGAGGGTTTTGGAGCCGGGAAGGATCGGCCACGGTGCTTCAATGTGGGTAGGCGCTCTTCACATTATCTCGAGATATATTTTTTTTAAGCAGCCTAGCACATAGCTACTTTTACAGTAGTAATAGCATGGGGATTCGAGCCAAGGTTATTAGTGACTATGAATTACAAATTAATGCGAGCGCCCTGACGTCTGAGGGACGGTAATTATTATAACCGTATACTAATTACCGTAGCTCAGGCGCTACCAGGCCACCGTAGCAGGCGGCCGGTGCTCGGTACGGTTATAATATAAAATCAGTTATACAGTGATACTATTAAAAGTTAATATACTGTAACTAGTTAAAATTAATATATTTTAGGTCTCCAACTGGTAGCAACATATTTGTTTCTTAAAGCTAGACGTGAAATTAATTAAATTACACAGGGATCTCCAACCCCAAGCGGTGCGATTATGACAAATTCCTTATTTGGGAAAGGCCTGTGACCAACAATGAACTGTCTATATATATTCATGTATTTACGAAAGATAACACATTATCATACCATTACAACCTTGATTGAAGAAGCTTCAAAATTCACAATCATCTTTTATTTAAGTAGGATATATAAAACAAACCAAATCTTACGTACTGACGCTATACTTATACTAATTGCAAAATAACTTACAATTAACACACATTAAGTTGGACAATTCAGAGAATTGTCTAACTTAAATGTCCGTTTCTTTGATACGATGAAAATGTATCATGTTTCTATATAATAAGATATGCAATAAAATTTAAAACGTCAAACTTATATATACATACTATTATTCAACTAATTTTTCTTAAGAGTAGCTTTATTTTTAACAAAAACGGGGTGAAGACAAGAACTTTGAAGTCCCTGTAGCGATTTAATAAACTTACCCCAATTTGTCACTTGTCTGATCCAGGCCTAGCATTTACATACAAATTAAAGTGTTTAGACTAATTGTACAAAAATAACGAAAGGTTTTCGAACAATGATGAAAAATTGTTGCAATATTAAAGATGAAATTAACAGTTATAATTAACCAGCTTTGTAAAATTTTCCATCCTACCTAATATTACGAAGAGGTTTTGTTAGGGTGTGGGTGTACATATTTTATAGGTACGTTTCATTACTTGTATCTATCTATTAAATAGGTTAATTCTGGAGTATCGTAGGTATTCATCTTTAATTGTTATTTAGTTCTTTTTAATTTTAGCCTTCAATTAAGGCTAACAATAGGTGGACTGTATGCCTTGTCTTTGCCAGTCAACCTTGGGCAAGGAAGGAAAATATTTTGGCAGGTGCAAACGTTCGAATAAATAATTTGACATGATTAAAGGAATCTTATATTAAGTAACATAAAAATACATAACACAATTATTATGTCATTATGTAAGATGTAATTAGATTAAACTGCACGAAGTTAACGGCTCGTATTCTTACTAGAGGCTTAAAATTTTACAGGAATTACCCATAAAATCTCGCGCTCAATTGCAAACCTCTAGTTAGCCGCATATAAGACATTAAGTGGAAACGATTTTGATTTTACTAAAAATGTAAGAATTGAGAATGCGTATAAACAAGAGTTTTAATTAAATTTAATTATTACTACTAAAATACAAATATTTCATTGCAACTCCATCAATATCATTTTAACTGATAAAGCAAAATCTATACGTAAGCACAACAGTTACGAAAGTTAAACCTCGCTTAGACAGATGTAAAATCAGCGCTTTGCTGTACGCAATCGTAGCAAATTACTTGGGTTATCTTAGATAAGCTTAGTTTCCTTCTTAATATTAATACTACCTAATCGTGAAGGTTCGTGGGATCGATTAAACGAATACTGCATTAATTAGTCAGTTTTTTATTTTATAATCTCTCACGATAGATAGATAGACCCGTCACCGTCTAAGTGTTCTGGCCAAGGATACATATCGGGCACAAGTTTTTAAAGATCGAACTCGAATATCTTAATTCAGAGATAGATCACTTCCCGATCTGTCTACCATTGCATTGTTTTGTATAATGTTAGGACTAATATAAAATTAAGGTATAATTGCTTTGTCATTTTTTAGACCTTCGTAATTATCCACTGCTGAGTAAAGACCTCTTGTCTCTCGCTGATTGCAACTTCCGCCTCCAGAATATGCCAGTTTCCGCTTTAGTTACAAATAACACATAAATTCGGTTTTTTTTAATGGGAAAGGCGGCAAACGAGCAAGCGGTTCACCTGATGGTAAGTGATTACCGTCGTCCCCGTATATCTGAACACCAGAGGTGCTGCAGGTGCGTTGCCGGCCTTTAAGGGTATTTGGGAGATGGCAGGGAGGATGTGGAGGGGATAGGGGAAACATAAGATGCCTCTACTTGACGGTGGTATTCTGCGAGGTAGTGGTACTAGCCCAGTCGAGCCGGCCCATTCGAGCAGCAGCGACAGCCGCTGCTTAGCTCTACCACGTTTAGACTTTTCCACTAGAGTTTATATGCATATATGTTAGTAACAGTATATTTTTATTAGTTTTTGTTATTTTGACACAAGATGTGCTCGTATTTTCGCTCATAGTTAACAATGGTTATTGGACACTGGTCAAATACTTTAATGACAGTCCGCCCCATGTCCGCTGCCCACGTTTAAAGTCGCCGAAAATAATATCCTACTTGGTCGAAAATATTGTGGAGGTCTATCATCTATACTATTATTGATGAAGAGTGGTGCCAGTGTTTTTATTTGGATTATGGGGTAAATGGTAAGTTGGCTATTATTATAACCTCTTGCACTAGTTTCACAACACTTTATTTTATTTATTTATATAACGAACCGACCGGTTTCGTCATACGGCATCTTCAGCGTATTCAATTATAATAATTGCCAATATGATAAAGTTTCACCAAGTGACAACAACCGCAAGTATAAATCAGCTATTTAAGTCGTTTGCAAAAAGGTTTATTAGTTCTTTCGTAAAAAGTTTTTTAATTTTTCCAGACAATTATGAAAATTTTGTAAGTACAAGTGGTACTTAAAAAATTTTCATTAAATGTCAATAAGGTCGCATCCAACGGGTATATTACTATGTACATTTGTGTCACTTATAACTTGAGTATAACTCTGTCGATTGAGCTCATATTTATGGGTTATGTTCGACACATTACTGGAAAGGTTAAAAAAAAATATGTTATTAAAATTCAATTTCTATTACAATAAAATTTTTTTGTGTTATTTGTATGTTCAACTAGTATATAAAATAATTACAAATATAATAACGATAATACAAAAGGTGATAAAGATATCCTCTTAGGACGAGTCCACAACATGGATCTCAAAAACTAAAAAAAATATCAATTTCATTATCCTCACAATTGTGTAAAAATTGTTTGTATAAATTCACGGAAACACGAAACTAATATCTTCAAACGAAGTTGATCTAATTAAAGTCTTTAAAAATTCTTCTATATTTATTTACGACAATACATGTTTCCGCACATGAGTCATAAACTGGCCAAAACAGAGACAATAAAACGGTGTTAGTTCAGTCGGAATAAGCACATGTTTATTGCCGCGTCGCTGCAAAGCCAACGAATACATTTTATTGGCCCACGCCAACTTAGCTTTATTTGTGAGCACTAAATGCATAAATTACTGGGCTAAACAATTAATTGTCTTAACAAGCCGGCTTCCATTTCTTGTGTTCACAATATACCCATCGTTTACTTATTTTGACTTTTGTAGCCGAGGCGCAACGCGCGCGACCTACATAAGTTTAATCCGACAGCTATTCCAATTATTAACCGTGAATATGTTTGCATGTTTGTATACGTTGGGATTGTGAATCTTTAATTATAATTAAAAGCTAACTAAAAGCTTGTGATTTGTAATTTTGTACAGATCAATCATATTCAATATCTCATTTAGTTCATTATTTTTTACTCCCCTTTTCTCCAAAGGTCATTGGCATGCTGTGCAGTTGTGGTAAGACTGCCACCAATTAACGCATCACGAAAATCTGTTGCAGTTAGCTGCCCTCGGTGGTTATGTTTTTGTCCATGGGAACAGGAAGGGACCTCAGGTTTGTAGTTTTGACATAGCCACTTGGTAGGAATTCATTATTTCGAACTTAAAAGTACACAATGTCGATGATACAATGCCATACACTTACTATGGACTTCACACCATATGTTATACAAAATTCGCACACCCTTCCACCCTTTGATTAGATATCGGTTACTATTGCCCTAACAGTTATCGTTAAATGACACTGATTAAATTACTTTCAGACGTTAGCTCTAATGGTAATAAACGTTATTTAAATTTTTTTAAGTTTTCTTTTCAAACAAATAGTGATTGTGATGTATTAAGCATCAGCAAATTTTAATGAACATAGTCTGGATTTCTGGATATCAGCAACTTGCCACGATCAGCTTTGGAATTCCACAGCTGATTGATTTATGTGACAACAATTTTTCTTAGATTAGAGAGAAACAGTTCACACTTGATATCGATTCTTAATAACAATATATGGACTTGCCAAAACTAACCTGACATTGAAGAATAACTTTTGTACTAGAAAAAAGCACTTTAAATTGCAATAAATAAATTGAAAACAAACAATAACTTTGCAACCACCGATGTCCGAACTACCCTGTAATTATGATGTTAACTTAACTATCGCTTTCGAATTTTTTAAGTTATAATAGTTTTAAGGTACGTGTGCAATTATTTAAGTATGATTATTTATCTATGTAGGTATATGTTTATCTTTCATATCACCATTCATTTATTAAGACACAGGGAATCCTTGTTTGAAATTGGATAAAGTTTGTGAAGTGTCTATAATCTAGACGTTATTTATAATAACGTGCAATTAACATAATTTATAATAAAATTTAGATATGCGTCAAATAATCTTACTTCGAGAAAAATTATAACAATGAAACTATTGCATAGCAGTTTCTCTGGGAAACAGGTTCGCTCTCATTTGCTTCATAATTCTTACAGAAGTAAGTTAAACTATAGATAAGAAGGCTACACCGAAGGTCCGGTAAGGTCGAGAAAGGATCATTTATATATTGTCAGAATAAATCATGCTAGCCTACTATGAATATTAATACTAACTCTAGAGTTTTACGCACAAGTTGTTTAATTTTAAAACATGGTTACTATTCCAAAAAAAAACACGATTATATCGTATAAGGTAAATGTAAATTAATAATTGGATATATGCATATTCGTTAAATAGATTTATTCAGCCGTGAGGAGTGTATCCTATCTGAAACAAATATTTGTGCAACAGAGAAATTGTATTGAAGTATTCTACCACCGTTCTTATCGCGTATGCGTATTTTATTGCGTTCTGAAATGTAAAGACGGCTGATAAATCTGAATTATTTTACGTTACTATAGTTTTTCCTGCGTTAATGATAACTTCTATGTTTGATTATTGACTGGATGCTATTGATTTTTTTTAATGCATACACGACCTAACAGTTCAACTGAAATAAGCTACTAAAGCCCGTGGGCATTTGTAAACAACTTCAATCGACAGATGAACGTTATTATCCTTGTGGACATATATAATGAGAAACAGATTCTCATTTTATTACACTAAAAGAGATAGTTGGTGTTGGACCGAGCGGTGGAGAGGCTGAGTCGGTGAGTCAGTTATTAGTGTTTATTTCTGTGTATGAGATATAATAAATATTATGCCTATTTCTGTGTATCAGATTTACTAGTGTAATGTAATATATTTGTGTGTATACCAGTAACCAAGGCGAACGGACTATCTACGGACAGTGGTACCCAGACCAGGTTGAGATCAAACTCAGCAACAGTAAACGAGGCGCTCGGACGGGCTGCGGATAGTGGTTATAAGACCAGACTCAGTTTTAACCGGTTATTAGTAAAGCGAGGCTTCGGATGGCTATTAGGTAGGTTGGAGGCCACTGCGGGGTTAATTCCCGGATATTATTAGACCATCTATTAGCGTATCATATGTGTAATCAGTAAACATTCCTGACAAATTGGTATTGTGTTAGCGGTACATACAAGTAGAATGTATTGCTATGTATATTAGTGACATTACTACTCTATTTTTAATAATTGTCGACACAGCCTGTGATTATACTCTGCTCAGTATATCCTTCAACCACAACTCAGCTCAATTTAATTCTTATTTAGTAATTTCCCAAATAACCCCGCAATGGGCTTTCTTTACAAAGCTTATTCTTAATACCTAATTTTCATCAACACTATTTTAAAAATTGTAATACTTCGGAGAGTGAAAGCATTTTTAAACAAAGACTTCAAAATTATGAGTAATAGTGGTAATAAATTTCATCATTAAAGTAAAGGCTATGAATAACCTTAAAAGACATTTATTTTATTTGAAATTAAACATCGTGTTCAAATGTATTTGAGTAAAAATAGAACTGTCGAGGGCATTAAATACGTTTTTACTTTGAAAGCAAAGGAATCTCTTTAGTCTTTTTGAGAGAGATATTTTACAATATACATATCAGAGTTAGTTAGTAGTGATTGCCAAAATAAAGAATTTTTTAAGCATATATATAATTATATGGCTATAATGCGTAACTCTGGCAATAATCGTAACACCGGTTGCTTAGAAGTTACGATAGATGTGACAGTTTGTCAAATTGTGTTATAGATACTTGTCTACTTTAATCGAATATTGTTTAAATCCAAAATAAATATCCGGAAAGCTTCACCCACACCGCAACCATTCGCCAATACCTCGTTTATTAGATAGGCGGGTGCTGCATTGCATGTGAAGAAGGCAAAGTTGTCGTGAAACAAAAGTTTTAAAAAGAAAATATGTATTTGCCTCATTACTAGTTTCAAATCATTAATGTTTAAGATAGGTTGGTAATATTTCTTATAATAAATCTAAACAAACAACAAAACGTTTTTTCTAGAAAATTTAATTAAAATTAATTTACTTTGCTAAAAAATATCAAATTGAAGGCTATTTAAAAATGAAAATTGAAATAGCTGAAGTAAATCAAATGCTATGTTAACCAGCTGCTGTCTTATCAAGAAATACACTATCCAAAGAATAAATTGCTTGATACCGGAGTGAACGCAATGCAGATTGCTAAAACAAAATCAAGATTTTTATAACGATCCCACAATAACGTAGTTTTCGTTGAGAACTATGATTATTATTAAAGCTATTATCATTATTTTCATAATAATCATTGAATCCGAATGGTAAAAACACCTTTCAACTTAGACATGCAATTTTTACAACACTAGCAAATGTGGCTACAAAACACACTTACTTCGAATTATGCTACAATAAATAGTATAAAAAAGTTGTAATGTGTATGTATCCTGTATATATTTAATAACATAGCCATTCTCTGCTGGGCAATGGATACCTTTAATTTGTTTTGGTGCCAAGAATAGTCCGCAATACTGCTCTTGTGCTGTATAAATAATAATAAATTGCAAAACTACAATAATATATTTTTTTAGTGCCGACACTGGGAATCGTACCCGGCCGGTATTCATCAGTAGACTGGTCACACTTGACAGTTTGAAACGTAATTAAGCGTTGTTGTTGCTTATTTCACGACAACACGTTAAAATTTTTTAATGTAATTAAATTTAAAAAAAAAAAGTCAAACACCTCAGTCCCAACGTAACCACGGATGCTGTAAAGCACCCAAAACGTCGGGATTTAAAAAATCTAATCGAATGCAATGAATAAATGAATGAATCCGTAGATAATAGTTTCATTTCAAAATAAGGTTGTATAAAAAATAAGCTTATTCGTAACTAAAAAATAACTTATATAAGTAAAATGTTAAAAGTAAATTAGTCTACCTAAATTTAAGTAGCTATTGCGTATAGTTTTAATTCTCGCACACGCAAGAGAGTAAGCATCGGGGTCTGCATAGCCCGTATCCGAGTAAGCTTAAATTGATGAAGATACTTGAGGGCTTTTAAAGTTAGCATGTTAGAATGCAGCTAGTGCAAAATTAACATGTTGAAGAGAATGCATAAATAATGACTCAGCGGTTTCTAAATCAGAAACTAAAATAGCTCCTCGCGGTAGTTTCTTCATAAACACGAATACAAAACAAAGAGCCCTTAAATGTTTCTCCAACCAGAGAAGCGTTTTGTGAAATTTTAAATTAAATTATAGGTAGCAGAGATGCTGCTATCTTTGGTTTTATCTTTGCGAGTCAAATAAAGTATCGCTAGACAATGAAAATAAATCGGAAAGGCTCAGATTAAGGAAGCTTTTGTAGTTCGCGAGACACATAAAGTATAAGCCAGTCAGTAAGTACAGGCCAGTCACTACGGGTGACTGTAGCCAATGTGGTCTTTCTATACAAAATGCACCATGCGTTAACTGTTAAGGAGTTAAACCTCTTGACAAACAGCGGCAGGTTCAATGTTATCATGTAAATCCTTAATACAAATATTAACATAATATTAAATCAATACCAATACTACTTAATATTAACACTAAGTTTAGAAGCAAAATTGTGTTTAAGAATCAAGAATCGTCTTGCAATATGAGTCTCCATGATTAGGTAAAACACCAGCGATATGGGTAAAACTCAACAAAACCAAATTGATAGATGATATGAAGAAAAGTATAATGTCGTTGGTGCAAGTAGGACATGTTGAATTTGAATAACATTTATAAGAAATATGCCGACTGCTGAGACCATTATCCATAAGTTTCATTAGATTTTATGTATTTAAAACGTGCAAATGGAGTCATACTCAAACATTTGTTGCATTTATAAAGGTGCGTTTTTTTTTATGGAAAAGACGGCAAACGAGCAAGCGGTTCACCTGATCGTAAGTGATTACCGTCGCCCGCATACATCTGCAACACCATATATGCTGCAGGTGCGTTGCCGGTCGTTAAGGATATTTGGGAGATGGGAGGGAAGAGGAGGGGAATAGGTTGTTGGGTCCATGAGAGGCGTGGTTTAAAATATTTATTTGTTACAATTTAATAAAATCATTGTAATTTAAAATATTGTTTGAATCACAAATAGACATTTCATAATTCTTTGCTGTTCACGAATATCCAATCATTTCCGGCCAACGTTTCATTTCCCAAACCTAAGGTCTGCTAGATTCGCTATTTTAAAATTGTTATCACATATCTATAAGCGAATATATTAATAACAGAATCAAATAGCTAATTGCTAAGGCGCGTTTACAATGGTATTCTGATATATGAGCGTACCATATCGTTTCATAATTTTCAGGAGCGAATACTAGTACGTGAAATACAAGGAACTCAAGAACAAGTTCTTTCACTCATTAATTATATTATATGGAATAATCTCTCTCTGCTTTGGGTAACAAAGCGCGACATTTACTACAATATTGCGGGTCTATGAACGTAGAAATAAATAAACTAGTCTCTGTATGCTTATAAGCAGGCAGCGCGGGCGAGTTATTTACTCGTAAGATAACTAAATCACTAGTTTCTCCGCTTTTCCTTTGGAGCAAGCAGGGCGTAATTATTAATAAATATTGCAGTACTTAATTTATTTACAGTATGCGATTATTTGATAACTGCGCGAGTTGAGGTTTCAATGACGAAATAATAATTTATGCTTATGAAAATGTTGTATATTGTCTAGCTTAAAATGCTACAAAACATTAAGTTTTATTTTTTTATCACCAAAACGAGACTGATTTCGTTACCATATCCACATAATAGCTAGACTATATTTTCTGATTTTATAGGCATAAGTAAATGCAATTAAGAGCCTGGTACCTACCCAAATGACTCCTAAAGTAAAATGGAATCCTATTACTACTATATAATGGTATAAATCAGCTATATATAGCTATATTATTTATTTATCGATGCAACATTACCAAGACCTATTTTTTTGATGTGAACAAAATTCAACTTTAATAGTAATTGAGAATCCATGCAGAAACTTTTTTAATTCATATTTTATTCTATTTCACAATCAATCACCGTGTTACACGGAGAACGTGTTCGCTCACTTCCGCCCATCCTTAATATCCGACACGGCTTCGTAACGGCATTTCTGTTGCTCCCTTCCTACGTACCGTAGCTATGAAGACATAACATACTAACATAGTTCATTACATATAGTGAATACTCATGAGGTATTGCATCCAAATTGAAGAAACAAAATAAGACGAATTTTGTTTCCAGCTTGTTTTTTGTCTTCTTCTTCTTTAGAAGTCTCTGTACAGTCCTTTCTTTGACATAGCCATAAGCTTATTTACGACTATTCTGAGTAGTTTTTGGCGTATAGTAGCCAGTACAGGAGGTTAGACCATTCTGGCATAATTGATACGTTTATTCCGCTTCTTATCGTTGGCTACGAAATTTATCTGATATTTAATTTCAAAGACATCTTCAAGGTGAAATCGGAGGCGGATTCTCTTTAGTCTTTAGCACGCGGCTTGGAAGATGCCTATGTTTCCTTCCTCAGCCTGCTGTTAGTCCACAGCTGGATATAGACCTCTCCAGTGGAAGGATTTGACATAATCGCCATGCTTGCCATGCAAGTCTACATGCTTAAAATCGATTTGTAGGATCAAAGCTACTCATGTCTGAAGCTTTAGATATTAAATCGGCATTATCACCCGTATTACTTGGCTACGTTGCATCTGGTAAATTTATAAAGAAAAAACTAAAAAGGCTAACAAGGTATTACTGAAAAATTGGCTGTTATGATAAAAATTGGATAGAGTATATGAAAATATAGAATTCACTTGACACAACCCAGATAGACATCTCTCCGTGAAGTAGAAATTGAAATTCAATTTAACAAAGTAGATCTGTGTTAAGCAGAAAAAACTCTTTTATAACTAGATTTTGATCGCGATTTCATCATTGTAGAATGTATATGGTTTTTCTTTATAGTGTATTCACCTGAAATCATAAGCTTCGAGCAATACAAGTAAGGTTAAAATCGTTTTGTGGTCTTTAGGTATAGATTGCGTCCCCGCCCCCAATCTTTTTCTCAAAAGTTTTTGCGTGATACATCACAGACGTAATGTCCTGTCATATTGACGGAAAGCACCTACCCTTCAGGTCTTATTTAATAATTTTAGGTCCGAGCGAGAATCTTCGTTTCAGGGGGTAATATATTTCGTCGAATTCTAGAAATAAATAATATAATTCTGAAAATATTTAAGCGATAAATACTGGTATGAATTTATTTTAAACGTGACACTTTATCTTTAAGATATGCCAATTAATTATTAGAATTATCATTTTTGTAGACACAATTTACATTTTTAAATGAGGTGTAAAACGGAAAATTATATATCTCACCTGCATGTGCTTCATGCTGCTGGTTAACGAGCGGGGTTTCGGGGATCAAATAATAGCAGAAAGTTCATACGAATTTGGCGAATCTTATTCTCTATCTAATAATGAATGGTAATCCACTCTTTACAGCTTTAAAATTTATATTACTACAACACATTTCGTTATAATAGACAAGGCTAAAATATCCCACGAGCGGTCTCAGGTATCCCCTTGTTATCTAGGTATAATATTATCAAGGCTGATAAAATGTGTATCGTATAAGCTTTTAATTATATTATTTAATTGAGTTTGCTTAAAATGTTTAAAAATTATGTTTGTAATATTTAAATTGTAGACGCATTTCAGAAAAAAAAATGTAATAAAAAAAAGATCGAAAAAGTTCTTAGTCAATGAATGATGTTTTTATTTAATCACAGATTATTATAATCAAATTTATAATCCATGCGTTTATATTTCACTGCACAAACGTTTTTCAGAAAATACGTTTTTATTTTCTGAGTTTAAGTATCTTATTTGATGACTAAAAGAGCGCCTAAGGCAAGCCTAAATTTCTGCCATTTTTGTGGCAATATCCGAAAGCAAACTCAGCAACGAAGCTCAGATGAAAAGTGAGTTTCGGAAGTTCATTTCGCTACATTAAGTCGTGCCAAATGATTATCTATACTTTACTATGGGTAAATCTTCCATGTATATACATATACAGAGGTATTTTTCTATCAGTGGACTTATGACAGGTCGTTAATAAAGATAAAGAATATCTAGATACCCCTATGTGTGAAGGTGTGATTATTAATAAAATTGTGTATGTACAATCTAATAAATTATTCAAGTCAGACCAACCATTGAAATGAAAGGTGTCAGGTGTCAATTGGGAATGTAATGGATTGCAATGGAAAATTTGAGTAACATTTTGTTACATTGCTGGAAAATGGTATAGAAATGGACATTTGTAACTAATTCGTGATTTTATTATTTGAGTATTACTGAAAGGTATTAACAATTCAAAAGGCAATACGAGTTATCACCCGTATGAACCGTTTACTTATCGTTTCATTATTATTTGTTACTGTTAGAATACACTATTAGAATATTATTATTATTATTATTATTTGATGATGATGATGTTGCCCTCCTGGCCGATTTCGTCCACGGCTACAACTCTATCGGGAGTTGTCAACTGTGTAGCCGATATTAAACCGCCGTAAATGAATGCGCAAACACAGAGGCACTCGCTCGACTTTATCTTCCGATATCCGATGTAATGCTTTTGCGATAAGATCACAAGAAGGATCAGATGGAGTGTTAGGGATATTAGACGAATACAACAAAAACAGACTCGAAAACCAATCATTTGTGTTATTGCATAAATATTGACTTCGACTAGGCTTAAAATCCAGAACCCGAAGCAAAGCAGTTAGGTACGCTAAACACTAAGCCACGTTTATATTATTTATAGAAGAACAAAATACTGATAGAAATTTTATTGCGCAAAGCTTTTTAACTCAGAAATAAAGTTCCTAGTTTAATTTATTCTCTATGGATTATTACCGGAAGCGTAAGATATTTTACAACAAATTAATAAATACTTTTAACAAGTACAGAAAAATAAAAACTCATTTGAAATGAAAATGTTTTTTTCGGATTTTATTGCGTTTAGTTTTTGTTTTTATGTTCTTTACATTTGGAGTGCTTTACAGCACCCTCAGTCATAGGGGGACTGAGGTGATGACGTCATGATGTCATAGTTAACTCGGGCTACCATCAGTCTTTAATTATTTAACGATCTACGCAGAATGTGCTCATAGTATCTTGAAGACAGCAATATGCTTGGTTTTAGATATAATTTTATTTATTAACGGACCCCAAGTCGGAAGTATCGCCCAGCCATCTTCTTTACTGAAATATGGATTTTTTCCTAATTTCAATAGCCTCGCGAACCATCCTTGACAGGAATCGGTGTATTCTCATAGCTGAAACATCTATGCTCTAGGAAGTCTATACGGATATCCTAATTCGCCCCAACCATTTGATAAGATTTGATAAATCACAACTCCGACATAAATAAAACGCGCTAAAATCTGTAAATAATAGTTGCATTTCAAATGTGTAATGTTCGCGTAAACACCAGAAATCATTATAAAATGCTCATGTTTAAATCTTTACCGTAACGCAGTAATTCAATGGAGAGGAAGTGTAAAAAGTTTATTTAAAAATTTTTAGGAATTGCAAATAATGGTTTTATTTGCTCATGAATAACTGATCTGAATATAACTTGCTTTCTTTTAATAGTAACGTATAACAAAATTTTTAGATCCCTAAATATAATGCTAACGAATCTACCTTCGTGTTATAACTGTCATTTGTAAGCCAAAGATTATAAGCATCTGGAACGATTGGAATATACATCAAATTAAAGTTAAATCGTTGAAAATTCAAAAAACATATAAAATAATTGTCATATATAATAATAAATCTCGTTCCAGACGCTTATATTTTTTGGAATAGAAAAATTTATAATAATTTATAAGTTCTTTATATGCGAGTTTGAATTGCAGTTCATTGTTCGACTGTCTTACACAGATGCAGTACCAGAGGTCTGGGACACCTGCAGTGAATGCGAAACCTGAAATCTGAGACTGTAAGTAGATGTTGATAAAATACTAGCTGTTACTCTCAACTTCATATGGGTACCGCACGTAATTTGCATAGCATTATTCATAATATTTTTAAATAAGTCCCTTCTTATCCGGAAGTCGAATAAAATATGTTTGAAGAGAGTATTTTACTAAGCGAGAAGTTTATAACAACAGGTAATAAAATTTCCTGATACACAGGTAAGTCCGTTATCCTACACCTTTAATGGTGGATTTCCATTGCGCCCATACAGATGACATAGTTTAAAGGTATAATAAATACCAAATAAAAATGTATAAATAGATTTTATGGTACCACCTTGCCTTGTTGCTGACAGAAGCTTACATGTCAAATTTGATGATTGATTAGATATATTTTTAAAATGTAAAATTTTTTCATCAGAAACGCCTTATGTAAATAAAATGTATACAGTACATTGTTTATTCTTTAATCATTGAACATTGATCATTAAACAAAATGTAAGCATAACGAAACCAAATTTTATTCCAAAGAATAATATTCCTTTCGAGTGTAATATATTATAGTACCGCAATTTTTTTTACATATTTTTAACATTTTGTTATTATCATGGTATTAATTATATTTTGTATTGACCCTTAAGTGAAGTTAAACAATGTTTATTACCGTAATTACCTTCACTCGCATTCATTTATTTTCTGGAAACTAAACGCCGGATGCGGAAGCCGAAGTCGTATTAAGACCGGATTTCGCTCTTAGAAAGCTTTAAAAAGAATTACAGTATACTGTTAAGATTTTCCTTATAGCAGTCGAGAACCTTTGTCATTTATATCTCAATATAAAAGGAAGTATATAATACAAAATAGTATATAATAAAATTACCAGTGGTAGGCTCCTTCTCCCCCAAAAGTTGAGCAGAGTGACTACTGTTGTGGGTTTAAAAGATATAGAGACCCAGTATAACATAGACTGTGAGGCATTTTATCTTAATCCTCAGCGGTGACATCGCATTGCTTATTTGAAGGTGCTCCTGGACTGCAGTAGTCACTTACCATCCGGTGAACTGTAAACTCAATAGTCATCCCAATCCAATAAAAAAGCCATGCAATTAAATGGGTTTTAACTATGCATGACCAAAAAAAATAATGCTTCTGTTAACTTGTTTTTAGTGATGTTTTCTTTACCGTATTGAATCCTGGTAAAACTAGGGTAACATCAAATGATGGTCAATATTATTTGGGTCACAATATCACACAACAATACAAGCATGTACTAATATAATTTAAGAGCGAAATCGATACAAATAAATTAAATTATTGTACAGATTTAACAAAGGCATGAAAACAAATAAGAGGTTAAGGTCATTATCCTTGGACAAATTCAGAATTTGTTTTATTCAAGTACATAGTCGAGGTTATAACTTCATATACGGGACGTTAACGTTTAAAATAAAATGAAAAAAGAAATATCTATACCCCCTGCTTTTAATGTTGTGTTAATTTAATTGAAATACATGTTAAATACTACAAAACATTAAATAAACATTTAAAGTTTAATAAATAATACGTAGGGCGATGCTAAGATGTACCAATCGGAAATCCAACATATCTGCCTACCCCTTGGATGACAGGAATGAGTTCTTGTGAACAGTTTAATACTCGAGCTTACAATAAGAACGTTGCTCTCGGCTTCATTAAGTTACAAGGTACGTCTTCAACGCAATGATTCATCAAATTTATGTAACGAAATTCACTGTGCTACCTGCATCGCTTCTATCTATATAATTTCAGAAAACATGTTTGAATTACTAATAGATACTCATGTTTGAAATATTAAAAAGATACTCTACTGAACTCATTGCGCTGTACAAAGTTAAAATTAAGGCGAATGAAATCCCAAAATATCATCGTAGATGCTGCGGCTTGTGCTGCTGCACGAATGGGCCGGCTCGAAAGGGTTAGTACCACGACCTCGCAAAATGCCGGCGTGAAGTAGAAGCATCTTGCAAGTAAAGTCTAGTAGTAGGAAATATCCATAAAAGCCTCTGGTGTTGCAAATTATGAGTAGTGTTTGTCAACAGAAAGATATTTAAAAAAAAATAGCAATTTTCGTTAAAAATAGCTAATTTTTAACGAAAATTGCTGTTTAGTTAAAATCTGTTCAAACATGCTTACAATTAGTTTATACGTTAGAATAAATTCATATAAAGAATGTATATACGGAATAGCTTACTTTACATTAAATGCCTCTAAATAGTCCACTGCAGGATGGGCCCCTCCTATAAGGAACCTTAATCGCCATGCGCGACATGCAGATGGCGATTGCAGTATCAGACACGCTGCTGCCCGTCATCGGTCTGCTCAATTTTGGTCTGGTATTTTTCGAGATATTTATTCCGCCAACTTTCGGTAGTCTTTGCGCTTTTCAAACTTTTCCCTTTGTTGCCTCTTACGATTGCAACTGTGGCAAATTCTTACGCCGATGCCATAAGATGAGCATGCTGTATGTGTATGTGTAGTGCCAAATGCTGTATGGATTATTTAAAATGCATTTATATACTATAAATCTAAATACGTAAATATGTATAGATATACTTATAGCTTCTGCTAGTGGTCAATTAAATACGATGAGAGAAGATAATCATCTATATATCTTATATGGGTATATTCATGACATCCATGACATCTTCTTATGTCATGTACATATTATATATTCATGAAATACGATTTTCGCCTGTCTGGGGTGATTTCCAGGCATAAATTCTGCATGGAGCAACAATGCGATCGGAAACAAATTATTTGTAGGCTTTACCAATTTTTGTGTGTTTCCGAACCCATGACCCGCAGCGTTGTAACCAAATGTAAAACAAAAGACAAGTGAACCGAAATAATTATTTTTTAAGTAATTATCTTCCTAACAAATACAGACAACCAAGGAGAGTGTAATGTATTCATTTAGACTTGAAACAAGTTAAAAAGTTCTAATCTAAATAATATTTAAAAATTAAAGTATCTACCAAAATTCAGTTTTATTTTCTCAAGAGAAATTTCAATGGATAAATGAACTTAGATAGTCTCACGCAAAACGTTTGATCATTAGAAAGCTTGTTGGTAATTTTTTTATTTTATATAAATTGTAGTGTCTAGACAGTTTTAAGCGAGACATTGAACGTTCATATTTTCATTAAAGATATTGCCATTAACGAGACTTCTAGATATATTACAGTAGGTGTAAATCGAAAGACTTGAATAAAGGGCAAAAAATATTATGATATCTTAATGACTCGTGTAGTTGGAAAGTGTTCTCCTTTCCACAATATTAAACTAAATACGCGAGTGTGGGTTTATGTCCTACCAGTGTCACTAAAATCGACACAACAATTTCTCGAGCATCTCAATCCATCTCAAAGTACGTTAAATTATATTGGATTTAATTGACCAAGGTTTAAAAGTCCATCCGATGGATAGCGGAATCTTCAGCAAATTGGCACCGATAAACAACTGTTTTAATTTTTATGGGAACTCATTTGATGGTAAGTGATTATCGACGCCCACGTAAATCTGTAACACCAGACTAGATGCAAGTGTGTAACCGGCCTTTAAATATATTTAGGCACGTGAAGGGAGGAGAGGCAGGGAGTGGGCCGCCGGTTACCTCACTCACCGAACCAAACGCAGAAGCAAAAGATGCCTCTACCTCACGCCGGTACTACCAAGGACGTGCCGGCCCTTCCGAACAGCAGCAAAAGACGCCGCTTGGCTCTACCTCGCACTTACGCACGGCATAATATGGTTGCGTCTAACTATAATAGCTGTTTATAACATTCGAACCTGAAGACAAGAATAGTTGCTCCGTTGATTGGCGGTAGAAATGGGTAGGAGGGTGGAACCTAAACAGATGGTTCCTGGACATAGAAAGAGCCTGACGATGGTGTTCTGTTGACCCATTTCGAAAACTTTAATATCGGCCGTTGTCGCCACAGAGGCACTCACTAGTCTTTGCCTTCCCGTGTCCGCATAAGCGATGAGATCAAAGGTAGATTCCAGACGCAGTATCAGAGACATAACACAACACGATCAGACGAGAAAACTAATAATTTGTGTTGGTGCACAAATACTGGCTTCGGCAAAGGTTAGAAACCATAGCCCGGCCGTCAAGTACGCTAACTACTAAACAACGCGGTAGTCAGAACGGGCCTACCACCTAGGTAATATTCATTGATAATCGAAGCGGATGGCATTAACTCTCTAATCTGTCTAATGGCTTCAACATAGTAATTATTTTGGTCGGCTACGTTTACTACATGCTTATTAGGAAGAGGTAAGTATTTTTTAAGTATACTGTACTGTAATTAAATTTAAAAGTATCGTAATCATAGTAACAATATGTTTGATATTTTGTTGAATTTTCAGAATAAGTGAAACAAGCTTTACAGTTTATCAGAAATCGACACAAATAAAATTCATGTCTGAAATTTTCTGTAAAATTTCCATTGCCAAGGACTTTATATGTTCCATTTAACACCATAATTCTCAGCATGTCATATAATCAATAATTTATAAAACAGAAGTATTTGCGTGTTTTTGTAATTGTAAAATAAACTTTGAAATAGTTTAATAAATCGTTCGAATTAAATACGACAAGCAAGTTATCAAAAATCTTCTATAATCTCTTGAAGAATAATATCGTTAAAAGGAAAAGAATTTATACTTTCAGTCTGATAATGCAGGCTAGTGCATTTAATATTGTACTACGAGTATTTTCCTATTGCACCAAAAAGCTAGACTAATACTCACTAAGCTTTGGAAACGGGTTGGTGTGGCAGTGCCGTGCAATTATTAAAACTTGCTTAATTTTTTACTATCAAAACTATTGAAGTATTATTAAAATTAGTTTGATTACAGTCAATTTACGATTAACTAAGTAGGCACGAGGCTTAGTAACCCCATTGTTAGTTTATAATTAAAAAAATGGGAGTCATGTAGCTTAGTTTTCTAGAATGTTTAAGCTAAGGTGATAGAACTGATCACACTATGAACGTTCGTATCATTTCAAGGATTATCTTTATATTTATAAAAATAATAAATAAACAATGACTAAGTGACGCATGTATACAAAACGATGAGGTAGTTCAAACTTTGAGCTTTTTCGTATCATAATACATAAAATAAATAAATGTTTGCGTATCAAAGAACAATATCCAATCATTGTCAAAGTGTCAAATATAAGGGGCGAACAGATGTATGTATTCTTATTCTATGTAATAGGCAATCATTATGAAACAAAAATATTTTACCGAAGTTTTAATCAAGTGTTATTTTTATAAATGGAAATGTATAAAAATAACTTGAAAACAGTTTATGTTTACATTAAAACGTTTTTACAAAAACTTTCGTTTTATGTACGAGAATGGAAACAATGGCTTAGTAAGAGAAACATTTTAGTTTTTGTTGGAATAGTTAAAATTTAAATTAATGGCAAAAACTTTTATTGAGGATCTGCAATTCATGCAGTTTTGCTGAGAACACAAGTTTTCCCGCAATTTCGGTTGCAAAACGGTTGCGGTATGAATACAAAAGAGTAAAACAATGTTCATTTAAGATATAGTCCGTTTAGAATTCTGAAATTTTAAACACGAGTAATTCATATTCTTTAAGTTTACCAGGTAAGAAAACATTATTCATAATTAACGAACATGTTGGTTTGATATTGCAGTTCCGTCATATTGGAAGAGGCATATCCACCAGTGAGATATTTATGGGCTGATAAAGAAGTAGAATTAATATTTTATTATCCTTAATTTTACTGTTACTTGAAATACATCGATGTCAACCAGAACCACAATAAAAGAGAAATTGTACACTAGAAATTCCATGAACTTTTGATTTCCCTGTGTAGGGCTGTCACAAAACTAACCAGAATCATCACTAATGCAGATACTGATTATTTTTTGGTGTTCTTTGATTATAATTTATCACAGTCAAATTAAGTTTCCCTTTAAAAATTCTCAAAGTTAATGTATTTCATCTCACGTCTATTTCCTTATGGCTATTCTAAAAGGCAACTAACGCCAAATATTATGCTTAATATTTTGCATATTACGTGCCACAAGAACGGCGATGGATGACGAAGGGTTAAGGTTGTATACAAGTTTTGTCAACAGTGGGTGCTCCCAAATTTCTCTATCCATTCTTTATTAAAACGTCAAAAAATTCGTGTTGTGTGATAACAAGGTAATAAAATTGGACCAACCTATATCATAAGTCTCCCTCGAAAATGTAAAAAGTATATTTTACATTTTCGAGCCAGAACTTGATGGGACATTTTCGTTATATTATTAATATTTAAATTAATATTCAACTTCTTTCTAATTTAAAATCCGAATAATTAAATATTCTTCATTATGATTCCGACCATTGCGGTGACTATTAGTATATTTTAGTAGACTATTAAATTATAGTAGTAATAGTATTATTATAGAGTATTTGCTGTCTACGGGATGAAGCTGTATATGTATATAAGTGTGTATGAGTGTGTTTATGTGTATGTGAACTTAACGTATGTATATGGTTGAACTCTGCTCCGATTCACAGCAGTATTTTTTTTTTCTTAATATTTCCAGTGTTGTTTCGAACATAATCCATAATAATGCTCAATCGATCGAGAGATGAAGGGACAAACAACGTAACGTTAATTTGTATGTTCATATGTATATACATAAGAAGATTACAGGATATACTTTATGTTTATTAGGTAAAACAAAAGAATTTCATATATATGGAAAAGTATAATATAGAATATAGCTTATATCAAGCATAATAAAATTAACTTTAATTATTTAGAGAGGTAAGTACATAATGCTCACCATTTTAACGACCAAAGGAGGACAGGTCGTCTGTTGATACTTCCATTCTAGCAATATTTCCTATTCTGAACAATAAATCAACCATTTAGTCCCTGAACAGAAGACAAAAACTACCATAGTCGGAAGAGAAAGACCTAGGCGAACATTTCACGATCAAATCGAAGACGTTCTGAAAAAAGGCCAGGTCAAGTGTACTCTAAACCTCTAAATTGGTGAAATTGGAAGAAGCGAAAGACGTATGTCAAGACCGTAGCGAGTGGAAGAAGATTGTCTCTGCCTACCCCGTTGGGAACATGGCGTGAATATAATAATACATACATACATACATTTTATTTTGTGAATATCACTTGAACTCTAAATGAAGACATTCAGACGTGCTTGACTTGAGAGATGTTTCAGTATTATTCAGTACTCTTGAAACTAGAAATAATATACTCTTAAACGTAAATTTGATAAAACATAGTAACGTTATGAATTGAAAGAATATCATATATTGTAGATAAATTTACTCTGAAAATAATTTTAATAACTTTTACGAGCAGTGGTAGTGGTTATTTTATAGTACAAAAATGATTTGGGTTCGTCTCGGAGCCGGCACCACTAAAATTGTTAATTGCAATTTACTCCTTAATTTATGACGTGCACGACGGTGAAGAAAATATATCTCAATAACTTTTGAAGTACGCCAAACTGCAGTGGAGCCGCATGACGAACGCTTCCCGGCTGCAAGACCCTCTCAAATAAATTAAGCCTCCTCTCAATCCCTTGATCAGCAGCGAGACTTTCATAGGCTCCCTTGTACTACTTTAAAAAAACATTTACTAACTTTATTGTATTTTTAAAAGTAGGTCTTATTGCTGCATTTTCGTACCTACGATAAGCGTTCGTTCCCCAGTACTTATTTACCTTGCGCTCGAAGATGAAGAATCATTGTGAGGAAACCGGCATGTGTAAGAAATAAATTAATATAATATTTAAAATTTCAAGACATTCCGCCAGCCCGTAGTGTATATCTAATATTTAATCTTTTTCTCTAATTGCCATCCTCTCCTGCGTTTGGTCCACGCACCCTCCAAACTTAAACGAGGTTCCAGCGAACGAATGATGCATGGCTCAGTGGCTCTGCTTTATTCAGGTATTCTAACGACTAGGCCACGCGGTCGACATATTTAAAATTATTTCTCATAAAAGAACAGAAAGTTTTTCAGTTATTCATTTCGATTCACTGTTATTATTTATAGCTTCAAATTCTTTTTATTTACGTTTGCGTACCAGAGAAGGAGATCTTAATTTTATGTAATATAAACTTTCTTTAGTACACTTTATATTAGTGAAAGTTTTCGCAGATCTCATTAAGCCCAACTTGGGTCAAGGGACGCGTTTCACTTGTCGACGCTAACGTTATGATTTTTGTCTTCTGTTCAGGGACTCATAGAATTAATTAAATTCATGAAAAGTATTATGTACGATGTACGTAATATTTATCGTACTTAATATAAAATTAAACTGTTTTTGTTGATAGAAAACTTTTATTTTTATATGAGAAGAGATATTGATGTGATTATGAATTATGCTTTACGAAGCTGGATCAAATACCTGTGAACATATTGTAACCCCCAGCTGCGCAGATCGAAGTGTTGTTGCTAACATTGGATAAGTCCTTGACATGTTCAACGTGCTTAATATTAGGTCCTACATATGAAATTGGTGTTTTGTCGAACTGGCCACTTTGATCTCAAATAACCTGGCGTTTGGTTAGGAATTCCAAACACAAATGTATTAAAAATTTAGGCTTGTGTGTTTATGGTTCGTATTTAGTGATTCCTTTGCTTTCGCGCCATTTGTTTTTTCTGTGAGATCCTTCTGTAAACAAAATGGCAACCTAGAAATATCGCCTTATTTACGAATGTGAGTTCTGCGGTGGACAAATGATGTGTATGGGGAAGCTACTGTAAAAGAAACCACGGTACGTTTTTTTGGTTCCATCGTATTTATTCTGGATTTGTATAGATTTTGACCTCCTAAACAAACCCTATGGACGGCCAGTGCTCCAAGTTCACAATGAAGAATTAAAGGAAGTGGATCGGATCCATCGCAAACCACGTCAGAGTTAGCGACACGCTTCAGTGTGAGTGACAAAACAATTTTAATTCACTTGAAACAAATTGAAAAAGCAAAAAGGCTCGAGAAATGGGTACCGCTTGAATTGAGTGAAGGACACCAACAAATACGTATTGAGTGCTGCGAAACATTATTCTACCGTAACAATAACGAGAGAATTTTGAATCGTATCGTTACTTGTAATGAAAAATGGACATTGTACGACAATTGGAAACGCTCATCACACATCAGCGGAATCAATGAACTAGCTATAAAATGGCGAAAGTGCATTGCTAATAATGGTAAACACTTCGATTGATTAAAAAATATAATATCACAAAAAAAAATGGGTTTTTTCTTTTTCCATATAATACGTTAATTTATATGTAAGGACCTAATATTCTGAATGATCAACTCAATTAACTGAGCCATAGGGAGGATTTATGTGTGTTAAACGCGTTGGTTCCAGTTCTAGATGTCCACCGGCTTAGTTGCGACACCGAAAGTTGTGTGCGAGTGCGTGTGTGTCTGAATAAGTAATAGCAGAGTACAACAAATTGCCACTACTTCTTTATATGTTTAGCTTTTCTTTGAATGATGTATTCATACTTATAGTAAGTCCGACACGTAAACCAATCTAACCGACTTTTTTCTGGGATTCTTATTTCATTCAGTCTTCTTCCGGGTATGTACAAGATATAATGTATTAAAAATACTACTTCACTTTTTTTTAAACAATAAATAAAAATTAAAGATAATGAAACTAAATTACTTCCTAATTAGTATCTATTCAAACATTAATGGTACGTGCCCTAAACACTTTTAGGCACGCAAATTCGTTTTAATACCCTTACGAGTTAAGTTTGTAACTAATAAAATATGAATACAAATTAGCAATGTATTGATTTTAATTTTAATGAACACTGAAACTAACTGAAGTGAGAAACACTGAAAATAATATGTAAAATACTATAGAATTTTATTAAAGTTTAATATTTGCATAATAATAATCATTGAAAGTATTTTCACTTTATTTACCGCTGGTTTAAAAGTGCCTCTGTAACGCAAAGTAAAAATTTTCTGAATATTTCCTTTCCTTTAAATAATTCACAAATGTTAAATTCTATTAAGAACTACTTACTGTACTTGGTGAGTCAGAATCAGCTTGTCAGTGATCTTACAAACTGTCCAGAGCTTCTTTTTTCAGGAGCAGTTTGGCTCGTTCATGTGAGGTTAGCCAACGCCTCTTTCCATACTTCATTGTTTGTGTGTCATTTAGTATTCTTCATTTTCAAGGTAAGAACATTCCTGTCCCTGTTCGCCGTATGGTGGCAATGTAAGAAGATCTGCCACTTAAGAATTTTCATGGTGTTTTCGTATGGTAAAAAAATGGTAGAAAGTAGTAGCCTGTAAATGTTAATACACTGGATCTAGTGGGCAAAGGCCTTCTTTTAATATTTGAGAGGATTTTAGATGCTACTCCAGTGCAAGTTGGCAATGTTTAGTATTCGCGTTAATATAAGAAATGAAGTACAGGAATTTATTTTAATTTTTATAAATTAAAATAATTGGATTGTACGTGCAAATTTTTTTTTACACATAAAATATTTCTTTTAATTACTATTATTAATCAGGGACGGCGACGAAAAAACGAAAAGCTTAATTATTTTCTTTCTGAGCAAACAAAGCATTGTAACAATTCCGCTTTTGTTCGTGACAGCTAATAATTTTCCTTTGAATCCGTACAATGGATAATTTTGCAACATATACTTGTTTAATTGCAAAACTCCTCTCAATAAATAATAAAAAAAACTGTAAACCACTGACCGACAAAAACCAGATTTAAGTGAAAACATACAACAGAAAAATAATTGCTTTTGTTTTCATACGTGGATTTGGCAATATGGGGAAAGGTTATTTAGAATTTAAATTAATGTTTTATTGTAGTCTATCATCATATTATGCTATCATTAAATCTTATCGTGAGTTCTGCTGAACAGCTGAGCTGATCTGTCTTTTCAAATAATTATCACTTCCATAAGCTATGTGCTCGGGCCTTTGGTACTTCTGCATGATGATATCTCCAACACGGTGCCTTACACTTTTTCCATTTCAATTAGTAGTGTTTGACTCAGATAGACATAGTGACTTACGTAAACAACTCAGCACTTCGATATACCTTCGGTTATCTTACATGGCGCTTTGACATATAGTCAGTCTACAATAAAAGTAATTAGTCAAATTTGTTGTATCTGTGCATGATATTATCCTATTAGAGGCCGAATGAAAACCCATGAATTTAAAATTTTTTTTTGGTTACAAAAAAGAGTATTGCCAAAGGCAGCGATAACATGCCATTGAACTGAAGCACAACCTTTAGTTCTATTAGATATTCGCAGCGCTTACAGAGACGATCAAAAGCCTCCACAGCAGAGCTAGTATATGGGGAGCCTCTTTATCTATATCGATTATCAGGTGAATTTTTCGAACCAACATCAGTAGGGGCCACAGTTAATACGGACTTTACAACCGGCCTCCGTTCCTTTGCTAATAGGTTTCAGCCTATAGAACCGTCGCGCCGTGGAAAAAAATCAATTTTTATATTTAAGGACATAGACGCTTCCAGTAACGTGTTTATATGGGAAGATATTAAATTATATTGTATTTGTAATTTACATTACACATAATACTTTGAACATTTAACACTATTAAATCTAATACACAGAAACAAATCACATATTAATTATTATTGCATATTATAATATTTTTAAATTATTTAATATTTACTATACACTTCAAACATTAAAACACGTATAAACAAAATATACATGAGTATTCCGGGATGGATAGCGGCCGAGTCGAATAGAAACGCGTAATTCTTACTTTAGCCGCAGACATTGCTATTTATATATACAAATTTTTTTTTGCCTATCTCTCTGAAATATTGTTTTTATTGAAATATCTTAAATGAAAATTACATCCCTACTCTTTAAGAAATAACCAAGATTTTTTTTCAGATCATCAAGGAGGAGGGATTCGTGTCAACCAGGAAGGAGCTTTTTTTTTTAGTTTCCACTTTGCGGGCTTGTACTTTTTTTTAATTTTTACTTTTTTTACCAAATTTATTTGTACACTTTAAACTTAAATAAACAAATGATAAAAAACCCGCTGCTAAAAATTAAAAACACCTAAAATTTGGCCCTGTAGACTACAATACCCCTTTATCTAGACACAGGTTATCTGCAATGTACCGAATTTGAGTTTAAATCGAGCATTGTCTATACTTAACGCGGATATTGTTGCTTGCGTTCAAGAATTTGTAAATTTAATTTTCTAATCCGTAATATTTTCTGTCTTTCTTCCCGTTCTCTTTGGACTATAAATTGTGTATTGTTTGTTGTGTTAACTATATCTCCTCTCGTTTACTTCTCCTTCTGCCTGTTTTATGTGTGTATAGTGTGGGAAAATAAATTGTTATCGAGGACTTGGGTGAGTAAATTTATTTCTTCCCAACTCTACTTCCCTCAACTAACGTTACAAGAGTTTATTTGGTAGTTGTTGACTCCTATAGTATATGGTTGCTTGCACATCAATAACAGAACATCATTGAATGCCTTGATTACAAAATCAATATTCTCTAATTTACTATGTATGGAATACCAAAAGTTCTGGTTAAGGGTAATGATGTTAAAATTAATTCTCTTAAGTTTTAATAATTTTGTACTTCCTATGGTATTAAATACACGATTACTGCTATTAGCGGATGTCAAGCAACAGTCAAGCTGAGAACTCAGAAATTAAAAGTTTTAAAATACAATCTAATGAATGATTTACCGCTATACAAAATACTTGACATGTTGTCAGAATACCTCTTTAAATATAGAAATTCCGTGCATTATACCACTCGCGAAACAAAAGCTAAGTTAACGTTCAGTAGAAATTTACGATCGCGTATCGATTTAATTTTAACATTTAACAAAAATAATTCTAATTCTCCAATAGCACCCGGGAAAAGGTGTAAATTATTCTAATAAAGGAAAAGATTAAAAGGAAATTATATAAAATTTTAGTTAAACATTTACACGTTAGGTGTATTAGAGACTTTCATCAACTTGTACAGGTAAAGACTGTGGCTGGGACGTTGTCGTTGCTCAGCAGGTTCGCTCTCCGCTGCCTTAATAGGCACAAAAAGGCCGCAAATGCACCCTTCCATCGCTACAGCATATGTACCCAGAGGTTATGAATACTCGACAAAATGGGAAATCGACGGTGGATGTGCAAACTGGTGAGCCGCAGTAGCCAACTGTTGCCGAAGTCGTACTGGATAACGTGATTGTGTGACAGTTTTATTACTGGGGTACCTATGTTTTTATGTTTGCTTTGTACATGTCGTACAAGGACCGGGATGACACCCTAGGCAGCCTAGGAAATCCTGAACGTGGACACTCAAAGAGAGATTCCCGAGACACGCCATCTGTCACGTTGTCCCAAATAAGCGCATGTGACAAGTGGGTTGTACAGGATCTACATTTTTTTCTTCTATGTCAGGTAATCGCAACGCTTGGCTGGTGGTCCGGAGATCGTAGTTCTCCGTGGCTCAATAGTCAGGAAACCTGTTTATTGTGTTCATATCACAGTTGGAATTATTATTTGTGTAACAAACAAAACTTTATTAGTTCTAGTTGTTTTGCATCCCGTATACCCTGCATTAGAGCCTTACTCCGTTGTTATTGCAAGCATTACATCGGGTACTGGAAGGTGACTTTACTTAAAGTCGAACACCGGTGTAATCACGTAGTGATTATATTCTCTTAGCTCTGCACCTATACCAGCGACCAGCCATATGTTTGTACTTACATACTAGATGAGGCGTTCAGTAGGAACCGCAACACAATTAGTTCACTTCTTGCCAATGAAAAGGTAATGCGTCGTAAAGTACATTAAAGTAGCAACCTATAAGAGCCCACAGCTGGGCAATGGCATCCTTCTCAAATATCTGAGAGGGGTTTGGAGTCAGGAAGGGCCCGCCACACTCCAGTGCGGGTTGGCGGGCTTTTCATAGAAATAATATTATTTAATATTTCTCTGACATGCAGGTTTCCTCACGCTATTTTCCTTCACAGCTGACCACGTGGTAAATAGTGCGTTGCGTTGAAGCAACTTAAATTTATTTTACTGATCTCACAAACAAATTTTACTAAATTTTGTTTATATCGGTACTAATATGCGAATTCATGAATTATTATTATTATAACGTAATATCGTTTTCAATGTTAATTTATAATGTAAAACTTTACACAAAGTTTGTCAACTTCATCATCACAGATTAATGACAGACCACGACCTGACTAAATTGAATAAGCAGTTCTAATGTACAACGCGGCCTAGATACTAGATTACGTCAGTGAGCGAACACAATTCAGAACACTTTGTTCCTATGAACGTTCTCGTCTACCGCTAGAATATTGTTGTTATTTGTAATTACTGTAATGATAAGTTGGATTCACACTACAGTTGGTTTGTCAAAATATATTACATTCTTCATAAGATAGATGAAAATCAAGCAGCTTTTAGTGTGCTTATTTCATAGAGTGAAATACAGAATACAAAAATATATATCATGATGTACTCTATAGTCATATAAAAATATTACATGGCTATAGAGTACATCATGAGATAATTTTTATAATAAGAGAAAGCGTCAAATTTAACTCTTCGACAAATAAGTTAGTAGTCCAAATCGGCAAGGAGACCATCACCAGATAGCTCGCGCCTCAAATACTGGTTCCTGCCAGAGGTCCGATTAATTCACATCTGGCACATTTGAGTAAGTTGTTTCATCTGTACGAGGCCGTGAAAATTTACTAGCATTTACAGTACTATATTTATAGACAATTATTCGATATTAGCGTTTTATTTAATTTTTATATAAAATTTTTAGCTTTATTCCTAAGGCTGCCACCACGCGGCAATATTATACATAAGTGTGTGACTTTACTTTACTTTATGTTTGCGTTGCGTTTTTATTGTATACAGTAGATAGGTGTGCAATGACTTTTAAAATTGTACACTTTGTATATCAGGTTATGAATTGTGTAGTTCTGGATGTTTTAGCATCTGGTACGGTAACTAGAAACAGTACTCTTTAAGTAAAATAGCCTGTAAATGTCCCACTATTGGGCGAAGCCTCCTCTCAATATTTGAGAGGGTGTGAGCTGGGAATGATTTGACATGCTGCTCCTGTGCGGTCAGGGGGACTGATAAGCTTATTATTACGAGTACTTGAAATAATATTTTTTATTATTTCTTATTCATGCTGGTGTGCTCTTGATGTTTTCTTTCACCGACAAACACACGATAAATTCAGCACTTGAAATCAATTTTACCAATTGTACCGGTTCCAATCGAGATAGAACCTAGATCACTCACGTACTATAAAGTTAGGAGAGCACTGAACACTAGTCTACCCCGGCTATTTACTCTCTACTAGAGACATAATATTTACCCTTTAACTTGACAATTAATATTATTTACCGTTACCTACATTAATTATAAATAAGTATCTGAATATGCAAGGATTATGTTTAATTATGGATAAAGTATATGGAAATGAAGTTGTTGTGCTTTATTTTAAATTCAAAAAAGTACTCTTTATACAATGTTAAATTAATGAACGAAATGAAACCGCGCATTTAACTAATGAATGGGAGTTCGCTTGAATAGCATTAATTCTCGAGCGCTTTCGTGCTTTGGACGCTAGTAACTCGGGGTCCGCTCGCATACGCAGAACCATTGAACCTCCCTACAGAGGTCATTTGTTTCGGTTTGTTGTAGCCTGTTGGCGATAATAGAAAAAAATAATTATTCGCTGTTATAATACACCTATGCTTAAAAAAAATCATTACAGAAGAAATCACTTTTGTACGTGGTAGAGCCAGGCGGCGGCGTTTGCTGCTGCTCGAATGGGCTGTCTCGACCAGGGGCCGTGCTCTGCGAGGTCGTGGGGTATCCAGGACCAGGCGCACTTAAAACCCGTGATGCTTACGCAGCTGTAGCTCAACTGCAGCATTATACTGAGTGCGGTCTATTTGGCCGATGCGCCACGGCTCACATGGCAATTAAAATTTTGCAGATGTACGTCGGTAATCACTTGTCATTAGGTTACCCGCTTGCTCGTTTACCATAAAAATAAGAAAAAGGCAATGAAGATACTATAGGAGTAAATGGTCCGCCGTATTTAACAGTTGCACTTCGGTACGCCGAATTTAAAAGTGGAATATTTCCCCCCAAAGTTGATCCTCGATAGGGACGCTCTACGACAGCAGTGTGGAATTTATGGTTAAAAAAGATGGAAAAATTGTTTTAGCAGATCTTCGTGACAAGATACGTGTTATAGCTGAAGTAACAATGATTCGGACAGATAGTGTACATTACATTTTTCATGAACGCATGGGGAAGAAAAAGCATCCGCGCGTTGGAAACCAAGAATCCCACCGATGCGCAGAAACGAAACAGACTGAATTGGAATTGTTGCAACAACGTTTCTTGAACGTGTTAGAGACAAGCGGCGGCTTTTGCTGCTGCTCGAAATGACCGGCAATAGATTGTTTTATTTCACCAAGATCTCGTAAGTTTGCTGTTGCGATGAGTGCAATTCAAGATGATGAACTTAAAAATACCCGAGCATCCTCCGCATTTACCAGACCTTGCACCTAGTGATGTCTATCTATTTTCGAGATTGAAGGAGTATATGCGAGAACATAGATTTAAAAATTATGAAGTAGTAGTCGCTGCTGTATAGAAATTTTGAACATATGGAAAACGGATTTTATAAAAACAAGTACAACACTATACGATGACTACGACGAATTTGTTTTTTTGGCATTTAATTAAAGTTGCCTGTAATATAACGTATTCTCATTGTTTAGCGAACGTATGTTCTAGGTTGCAAAGGTTTTTTGTGCGTAGTAAATATCTAGTATTTTTAGGTGAAATTTTTAAAACTTTTTTAAAATTTGACCTTATTTATGTTGTACAGGATGGAGGTAAATTGCTTCACTCCAGCATGATAAAATTTTTTGCAATTTGTTCGCGCAGTGAAATAGGTTAACTGTAAAATTTTATTATCTTTTGTAATATTACGACTTAATATCTGTTCGCTTAACGGTTGGCATAATATACAATAAACATATTATATACATAAAAATATGTTTCTGTATACTGGAATAATAATATTAAAATTTGGTAGTCAAAGGGAGCAGCATCACTAGTGCCTCAGTCACCGGCACTAAGCTCACCAAACAGTAAGCATGGATAAACCATCCACAGAATTCATATTTACATGTGTGCTTTTCCATCAAATTATGAGGCTTCTTTAGATCAGTGTTTTTTTTTATAGAAGAAGGGGGCAAACGAGCGTGCGGCTCACCTGATGGTAAGTGATCACCGACGCCCACGAACATCCACAACACCAGAGGAGCTACAGATGCGCTGCCGGCCTTTAAGGAAGGAATAAGCTGTTTTCTTGAAGGATCGTAACTATTCGGAAATACTGCTGGCGATAGCTGATTCCACAAAGTCGAAGTGCGTGGCAGAAAACTTCGATTAAAACGCACTGTGGTGGAATGCCAACCATCTAGGTGGTATCGATGGAACTTCGAATTCAGTCGCGATGTACGATGGTGAAACTCAGCAGCTGGGATCAATCCGAACAGTTCCTCAGAACATTCCCCGTGGAAAATTTTGTAAAAAATGCAAAGAGAAGCAACATCTCTTCGCAAGGCCAAAGGATCAAGCCGATCAGAGAGAGCTTGGTCGCCGACAATTCGAGCCGCTCGACGTTGGATGCGGTCAAATGGAAGGAGTTGGTACTGGGGTGCCCCTGCCCAGAGATGAGAACAGTATTCCATGTGGGGCTGAACTTGCGCCTTATAAAGTTGCAAACGGTGGACTGGCATGAAATACTGTCCCGCTCTACAGAGCACACCAAGCTTTTTGGAGGCCAATTTGGCCTTTCCCTCCAAGTGACCACGGAACTGAACGTCGCTCGATATGTCAACGCCAAGGATTCCGATACTGGCTGAGGCAATAAGGGAATGTTCTCAAAAGAGGAGAAACGACAAAGGGATTCTTTTAGCGGTGAACGCGCAAACCTGTGTCTTTTGGGGTTGAATAGGACCAAATTACGTCGACCCCAATCCGAGACTTTGAATAACAAGGTCTCGACTTCAGACACAAGTTTGTTCCGGCACTCGTCGACGTGTTCCCGAGAAATATTCGCACGGCCTGTATATAGGGCATCACCCGTGCTGTCGTCTGCATAGCAATGAATGCTACTGATTTGTAGCATGTCGTTGATATGCAGAAGGAACAGAGTGGGAGATAGCACACAGCCTTGTGGAACACCAGCATTCACGGGTTTGCGGTCCGAGCATGCACCGTCGACAACAACCTTGATGCTCCGATCCGTGAGGAAGCTGGTGACCCAGTTGCACAATCTTTCAGGAACCCCGTAAGAAGAAAGCTTTGAAAGAAGCGCTTTATGCCAAACCCTATCAAATGCTTTCGCTACGTCCAGACTAACCGCCAAAGCCTCCCCCTTAGACTCAACTGCTTCTGCCCATCGGTGAGTCAGGTAAACTAGAAGATCACCAGCTGATCGCCCGCGACGGAAACCGTACTGTCGGTCACTGATGAGCTGGTGTTCCTCCAGGTACCTCAGGAGCTGGGTGTTGATGAGTGACTCCATTATTTTAGATAACAAGGGGGTGATGGCAATAGGCCTGTAGTTGGACGGATCGGAGCGGTCGCCTTTTTTGGGTATTGGATGCACAAATGCTGTCTTCCAAGATTCCGGGACGACGCCTGAAGAGTAGGAGTGCCGGAAAAGACGCGTGAGAACCGGTGCCAACTCAGGGGTACACATCCTCAGCACAATTAGAGGGATTCCGTCCGGCCCACTCGACTTATGAATGTCCAGGGAGCGGAGTGCCTTTCGCACTGAGCTCTGCAGAAACTGAATTTCCGGCATGGAGCACTTACACCACGGGATGGTAGGTGGAGAGTTTCCCCGGTCATCAGGAGTCGAGTTGGATGCAAAAAGAGAGCCCAAGAGATCGGCTTTCTCTTTTGCAGTATGGGCCAGCGAATCATCCTCCTTGTGTAGAGATGGGAGAGATGGCTGACAGAAATTCCCCTGGACAGCCTTGGCGAGAGACCAGAATGCGCGGGATCCCGATGGGAGGCGAACTAATCTCTCGCCAATTCTGCCAATGTGCTTTAACTTTGCCGCAGCGATAACTCTTTTTGAAGGACCTGGAGGCAGAGTTGTACTCGTTTTTAAGAGCACTGGTTTTTGCATCCCGAGATGCCGATGCATCGGCCCAGGCCTGATAGCACTTCCGCTTTCGGCGTGACGCTATTTTGCAGGTGCGACCAAACCAAGGCTGGGATTTACCTCCGACAGGCACTGCAGAGAACGGAATAAAAAGTTCCATTCCCTGAAGTACCACATCAGTGTATGCTAACACTTTGTGATACTATATTGTGATAACGCATTGTGATTAAATATGTATCTATGTAGGGGGGAATATACCATCTCTTTTTCCAAATGCCAACCTCACCTGCATGTGGTGCACCCGCTAGCCAACAAGCGGTGCTCTTGCGATCGAATATCGACACAATATCCATCCGAGTTAACCAAACCCAAATCAGAGATAGCATGCATAACTACACTAGTGCGTGTGTACTGGAACTGCGCTCACAAACTGCTTGCGTAGCGAGGTATGGGAGAAACTTTGAAAAAAAATTTGCCGGCTTTTGCAGGCGCTTTCTTGGAAAGGCCTTTGTTCAGCAGTGGACTAAAATAGGCTGATATAGAGATGTATAGTATATTCAAGGTTATCGATATGATCAAAATAGAGAATAAGGAATGTATCGACAGCCATAATGGGCAAAGATAAAAATGGAGCTCCATGACTAAATCTTCTAACTACAATTATTGTAGTAAAGCCGTAAAAAATACTTTTATAGTTACTGTTATAGTGATAAATATGATGAAGACTTAAGAGAAATCATATTTGATATTTTTTTAATAAATTTATGTAAAATATAAAAAAAAATGATATTGAATTGTTTTTGTTACAAAAAAAAGTGCTCACAACGCTATTAAAAACATATTAAACTTTACCTTTTTAGATAAGCACTTTCTGTTTTCGATAATTTAAATGCATTGTACATAATTCGGGTATTTCATAAATTAATCAAAATAAAATATAGTTCCAAAATTTTCGTTACTAAATACGGCTTTTATTTTAAAAGCGCTAATGTTTCCGTAGATTTCTAGTGTAACTATTAAGTTCGTCCGTGAAACATTAGGCTTTTGAGATGTTTAAATAATAATTATTATTGATATTTCAGATGGGCTTGTCTAAGATATTAATGATTATTTCATGTCCGTCTATAAATAAATAAATATTTGTTTATAGACGGACAGCTTTTTCATGAAAAACATCATCAGTTAATTAAAACGTCTGTCTCAATACTTAAGTAACTTCTTGAAAAATCTTTAGGTCCAACTTTAAGTTTATTCTTTCTTAAGTTGGTTAAAGCTCTTTGCCATATGAATACATTTTGCAAGCAAAGTTTTGAATTGCTCTCAAATGAAATAGCATTTGCCTCCAGTTCACCTAAGTTAAAGAACGCGCTAACGAGCTCTGTAAAGTTGATAACGTTGTCAAGTCTGAATACATGAGCGTTGTGAAGCTCCGTTTTGAATAATTTAACTACTCGCTTAGTGTCTTAGGTCTTCAACTCAACGTTTTGCTAAATAATGTAATGAAACATATGTAATAAACAAGTAAAAATAGCAATGTTCAACAAATTACAAAACATTTTAAGCCCGTAAAACGACTGTCTGACGTCTAATTTGGAAAAATCTTTCTAAAATATTTATTTTAGTACTAATGCCAGTAGAATTCGTAATACAATTAAGTATTTATTTAGGTTGTACATGTGGGTGATCGTGCTTTGCAGAAACAAAATCTGGTTGAAATTTAAACTTTAATCACAAAATATCTACATTATTTATTTTACTACACGTCTTTCGTCGTATCACATTATATATACTGTAAAATAAACAGTTGAAATAATTTCAACTGTTTATTTTCCACCTTCCCTTTCACGTGTCATAACTTTGAAACATATAAAATTCTATCTACACAAGAAGGGATAGTCACTATTTGCAGATTTTTCTTCTTAATGTTCAGCAGCAGCTAGTTTAGCAGGACACATTACTTGACAGCGCCGTTCCATGCCTAAGATATCTTAGTGGAATACTTTCAGCTAATCGCTAACCGAGGACAATGGCGAAATATCTATCAGAATTCGCCGAATCTAAATTACACAAACTAGCATGCTAAGCGTGGTAAATACGGGTAAACCTTCTAAGAAATATATGCCAGCTTTTTCTGGAGCTTTCTAGGAGAGGTCTAGATGGGCAGTGGAGAAAAATAGACTGATGTAGATAGATAGATAGATAAAACATCGCTGTAGTTGATTAACATAAATGAACAATAACAAACGGTAGTCAAGCATCGGTAACGCTATTAACGATTTCTGTCTGACAAGGCGGGAATCACAGGAAAATTTTTGGTTTTATTTAGATGAAATCTTTTGAAAGTATTTTAGTACAATGTGGGTTACTTTGGGAAACACTTTAAGAAGTTTCTGAACATACACGGAAAATCCATTAAAGAAGGCGCTCTTTTATTATGGCTTACATAAATATGATCGATGCATACATTATACACAACACTGTGTTTAAACGCAACACTGATATATCCTAAAGAGGCCAGTACATTTGTCGAATAAAGAAACAACATAAGCCTGAACTCTTTTATATATGTTTATATAGTACCAGCAGGTTGAAGTAGTAACATACTGCTCATAGAATTAAAAAACCGCGTAGCAGCAAATACAGTGTTATCACCAACTAAATTAAGCGATTACTTGTGCATTTCTTTGGGAAGACAATGATTGCAAGTATTTCAGGAATGAACCCAAAATCGGCTCTTACGGTTTGGATTAAATTTTGTATTCAAAATTTTACTTTCTAAGTTTATCTAGAGAGCTGTCTCTTCTAACGCTGTCTCATAGATAGAGATTCTTACTAAGTGATAAACTCCTTCTCTGCCTAGGATTCGTCTGGGTAAATACAATTATTTTACCCATTTCTGCCGCCAATCAGTTATTCAACTATTGTGGTGTTCCGGTTTGAAAGGTATTGAGTGCCAGTATAATTACAGGATGTCAGATATTCCATCTTAGTACTCAAGGGTGACAACGCATCTCCAACCTACTTCGATCGATTGAAATTGTTTGAAGGTTTCCTTGGTCTACAGTAGCCACTTACCATCAAGTGAACTGTTAGCTAGTTTGTGATCCCAGTTCTATAATAGAAATGTTAGCTACTTAACAACATATGGCACTACTGCTAACTGAGCGAAGCTCGTTCGGCCTACAAAAGTAGTTAATACATGTTGTAAGTTTTTCAGATAGAAATAAATAAATACGTTCACCGAGTCAGAAGATAAGTAAAATAAAATATTAGAATTAAAAGTTGACTAGCTCTCTCTCCCTCTCTCTACTTATCATGAATGAATCAATACCAATATGGTAATATTTTGTTCCGTTAAGATACCCAATGAGGCTCATAGGAATAAGTTTACCGGTTGTGTTGTATTTTTACTCTACTGTGCATTAACACTTACATCAATGGACAAAAAAGGGGTTTCAATTGTAGCTTGTGAAAAATAGTGGAGTAGCCCCATTCGCCTGCAGACGATCGTATTTTATAAAACACAATGGCGATTTCAAACGGAAAGGGGGATTGAACGTTCTCACAATGTCGTAGTTTTCTGTTTGCAATGGTTAGGTATACTGCGCGACATATAGTTTAACTTACATTCTTGTGCCAATCTACACAAAAATATGGCCAACTTATACAGAGATAAAGAACCACTACTAAGCATCTATTTGTACTTGTATTTTAAAATGTCATACTTTTAGAGGTGACTTAGCTACTGTAAGAGATGCAGCTACCCATCTTTTGATTAACTACGGGCTACGAAGAGCTTTATTTTTATGGGAATGAAGAATGAACTGCAAGGCCGCAAGGCTCTACCACGTTAAATTCATCTAAAATCTTATATAAATATGAAATCTATCGAATTACCTAAATCTACCCAAATTTTTTATTTTAATATCTAATATAGAATTTACATTGTTGACGCGTTATAAGATGACTAAAGTTATCAACTCAAGCTATCAACTATTAACAAAAACGTTGGTTTCATTGCTTCATTTAATCATTATGGGCCCTGTCCTATGCGCAAGAAACAAACTAACTCTGTTGTTACCTGCGATAACAAACAATCTTGTTGAAAAAAATCTTGAATGTAGGCACATTTTATATAAGCCTAATATAGTTTGTTATTTATTTTACTTGTTACTTTCAGGGTATATTATTTGGTTGAGACGTTACAACATTAAATGTAACCTCATATTTAATAGGCCATTTCGAGGTCATACCTGACTTACCTTAACAATCTGAAAACAGTCCACTGCAGGACACAGACCTCCTATAAGGAGGATGATTGGCTATAATCGCCTCGCTCGGTAAGGAGATTGGTTAATGCCTAACACCTCGCACCTTCGACGCTGCTACCCGTTATCGGTATGCTTAATTTTGATCAGTTATTTTTCAAGATAGATATACCGCCATCTATCAGCAGCCATTGCGGTTTTGAAGACTTCTCTCTTAGTCACCCACGGGAAGAAAGAGGGTGGCATATTCTCACGCTGATACCAAAAATACACCAAATAACAAGTAACAATTAGAGTAGTTTAGTTAATCTTTTGTTATTTTGCCAGCGACCTTATCGACTTACATTCCAAACAGTTATGACCACTGGTACTGACAATTTTTTATTAAAAATCAATAAGGCATCAAATATCACATCCATCCCGCATACATAAATAGACATTTTGAATTATAAAATAACACGTTGGCAATTTCGTAAGAAATATTACGTACTGCTTTCAGTGTGGTAGAGCCAAGCGGCGGCTTTTGCTGCTGCTCGAATGAGCCGGCTCGACCGAGTTGGTAACACGGCCTCGCAAAATACCGGCGTGCAGAATTAGTGGTATATTGTGCTTCTGCGTTTTGTTCGGTGAGTGAGGTAACTGGAGACCCACTCCCTCCCCCCTCATCCCCCTTCTCTTGCTCCCTCCCATCTCGCAAATATCCTTATAGGCCGGACTTGCAGCACCTATGGTGTTACAGATTTATGTGAGCGACGGTAATCACTTACCAACAGGTGAACCGCTTGCTCGTTTGCCGCCTATCCCATAAAAAAAAGTAATCATATGGTTTTATTCATTTTCTGTCTGACTACGACATTACATCATTTTATATTATTATATCTGTGCAATTGTGTAATAATCATTACTTATAATAATTTAATCAAATAAAGAGTACTTACCTATGTATGTAAGTCTTCATGTTCGTTTTTAAATAAAAATATAATATTTTACTATTATATTATGTGCACTACGAGAATATTAGGTTACACTTTTTTAATTATTATTTAGGGTTTATTATAAAGCAAAACTATGAACAAAATTTTTGCTCTGCAGTTGTATGAAAATTTGATTAAAGTAAACCGAAGTCGAAGTAACCTGCTGTGCAAATCTCCTTATTTTGGCTTCTAAAATTCTTACCCAGCTTTTTATAAAATCATGTGACTCGTACGCTGACCGGTAAGCAACGTAGTCGACAACCGATAAAAGTATAATATGTATGCTCTTTAAATACTGGCAACAGCCAAACGCTAAAGCGTAGTAATTAATATTTACGCTACTCGATTGGCTTGTTGCCAACAAGGAAGAATTCACAATAAGTCATAGGCTTTGCCAAGAGAGTCTCATAAGTATGCTTGTTGGAAATTAAAAGAAGAAACCAGAGTATAAATTCTTACAAATGAAGTGATATTACTATTATACATTTTAAGTTTGTTAAATAAGATTTACTCACTTATTATTTGATTTTATAATATTTGTTACTCTTATTTACTTATATTTTCTATACAATGTCTATTACAACTGTAAAAATATAATGTAAAGGTGATAATATGCGTTGTTAGTGCTTTGTTACATACAATATAAAAAAACTTGTTTTCACCTAAAACGAGACAACAGTCTACTTGAAGGTAGGCTAAGCCTGTGGACAAAGTTGGAAAGCCTCACAGCCCGTAATTATACTGGCTTTCTGTACCTTTCAAATGGGAACACGACAGTAATCGCACTATTAATTGGTGACAGAAATGGATAAGAGTGTGGTAGAGAGCTAGGCAGATAATGAATGGACCACATGTAAAAGTTATTGATATGTATATGATGACTCCATTACATCAAGGATTTTCCCTAATCCCCACTCTTGGCAAGCGATTGGTGGTTAGAATACGAAATTCTGGTATTCCAACCTGAGTACAGACGCAACTCGTGCGTTAGGTGCTGCTGTCCGTCATTGAGCTATATATTTTTGATCTGGCCGAGTATACCGCCATCTGTCTGAAGTCAAAAGCTTTTCCAGGTTTCCAATTTCACTAATTCTAATTTTACGACCACCCCGAAATGAGACAGGTTGGTAAATTTTCTTTACATTATTGAATCCATAATTTCTTAGACTAATGAACCCATAAAATAATATAATGGATAAAAAAGTTTTCAATTTGTAAAATTAAGCAATTTAATCCAAAACAATTTTATAATTTGTTTTGGAGTTTAACAGAGAGCAATGTCCATAAATACGAAAATGATAAATATGAATTTCCAGGTAACGCCTGCTTTGTTTTCTCTACCGAAATTTTATAGATAAAAATGAATTCATTATATTTAAATCCATCGCCATTGATGTATTGAGTATTGAAATTCTAATATTATAATAATAATGTCATTAATATGTTGCAAATTTTTTTTACGATAAAGTACTTTCGATAACTTTATACTAAAAGAAAATTAATAATTTTAATTTGAGATGATAAAAACTGGAAATTATCATAATTGTATTAAAATTCACATTTAAAAGACATGAGTATCTTTTCATCTCAAAATTTTCTAATATGTTAATTAAGTTTTAAATTAGGTAAATAAACTTCGCTGCATTCTGGTTGAAATTTAAAAAAAAGGGTTGGCTATGAAAATAAGTTTCACGAAATAATTATTAAGTTCTCATTGACATGTATAACATGAGATCAAAATGAATAATGTTCTTAAGAAAATGCGCAAAACTCAAGTAAATGGCCTCAAGTGTACCATAATGTAAAGGAAGAGGCAAATAAAGTTAAGTAAAATTTGTGTAAGACCCGTGAGACTCCTCGAGTTCTTTAGCAGGCAACTTTATTTAACTGCATTAAGCATTGGAAAATAAATATAAGATTTACTGAAACTTCAATGTTTATTTAATTATTTATTGTTGTACAGTTTCAAATCAGTGTTACAATGAAAGGCCTTGTTATATTTTTTACCTGTCAACACTGAAGGTTAGTGAATGTTTTAGTGCAGGTGGTATTATTACTTAAAAAAGTATTGTACATATGGCTAGAAAATCTCGTCAAGACTCTTCCACCTGGAAGGAATCTCCTTAAAAAATATTTATCACATATAGAACTATCTGATAAATTTTATCGTTTAAATTCAAAGTCTTTCCGTATAACTCGATAAGTGACACAGTAAGTATAGAAATATGACTTTAAAAAATAAGTCTAAATATATTTACGTATTTAGCGACAAGCTTAGATTTTTACAGAAAAGTAGTGTCGTAAAATTCAATATTCTATACAAATATTGTCTAGCTGCACAGACAGACCGTGGGACAAACGATAAAATTATCGTTTATTTATTACAATTAACTCTGAACCTAACATTAACCTACGTGCATAGAGCCAGATAACTCAGAGGGATACCATTATTTGGATTTTGCATTACAATACCCCCTTTTTTGGTTTTACTTTTAGTTCGTCTCTATTGAAATAACTTTATGAATCCCCGTTACACTTAAAAAAGTAGAAGAATTGAAGAAGAATTGAAGAAGAAAAATCTGTCAGAATAAATTAATTGAAAACGGCTCATGTACAAAGCCTCGGGATACATATTGCTTGAACTTTCGTTAGAAACTTCGATCTTCGTTGAAGGGTTCCAGACCCCGTAAGTGAGTTTCGAACTCCTTTCAATTTCATGAGAAGTATTTAAATTCTCGTATAGATGTATGTCGTATAGGCATGCGAAACTTCAGCCTAAGGAAATTACATTCTATCTTTACTTGATGACTACTTTTCTTGAATAGGAGCCGTCTAGGTAGGTCTTTCCTATTTCTGCTGTTGAGCAACAATGTAACAACTGTTCTATTACGGTTTGCAAAGTAATAAAATTACAGGGCGTAAGGCATTCCATCTTTGTTCCTAGAGGTGACAACGCACCTACAACCTCCTTTGTTTAAAGTTCCATCTGACTTCCTATCATCTAAAACCACGCAAGTGAACTTTCGTGCTAAAACTATTGATATCCTTCCAGTTAATCGAAGCTCAAACAAATATTGTTTCAGCAGTTAGATATCCTTACCACTAAGCTACGTGGTCTAAAAATTCTCTTATATACACTAATAAAGTTATCAAACAGTTTTGGTGGTATTAATACCATGTTATCGTCCCGTCCCTCATCGTCCCTGGTTACGGTATGCTTTAACCGGGTTATTTTACTGAAATCATAAATTACATCGCATTGCCTTTGAACATTGCTGTTTTTATCTATATGTATATAAATATGAAGTTGTTTATAACAAGACGAACTTGTGTAACGCCTGTTACAATTGCTACAAATATCACGTACACAGAAATTGAACATTGCACGTGAGCCAATTAATTCGACAATGTCAGTTTCTAGCTATGAGTACTAGACAATAATATATCAGAATGTAGAACTCTGTAGTACAAATACATGCTATCTGTAGTTTAAATTACTAATCCTTTACGTCTATGTCGTCTGCTGCATTACGCTATAGATATTTCTGATAGTAATAATATATTTTCAAATTAAACTGAAAACTTTTTTATTTTGCCTATGAAACAATTATATATTTATAGCATGGAATAATTGTAATTACAGGAAAATTACTATAAATATACAGGATCCCAAATAATCAAGGTAAAAATAATAACAAAAAAATGTTTAAAAGCCTTTCTGAACATTATGGTGAAGGTAGATTAAAGACGTGATATGAAATTGTGAGACATAGTAGATTTTTTTTCAATTATGAGAAGCTATAATTTTATTCAATTTACCAGTAGTGTTATTATATAACATTTGGATTAGTTAAGGCAATTTTAAATTTATAATTATAGCTGATGTAAATTTAAAAAAAACTTTTATAGCGTTGTCACTAATTCTGACAAAATATGATATATAGTTACAAAAGAAAAAAAGGTTAAATAATATGAAAAAGAGAGTATATTTTTTAAAGAAATTTAAAATACTTGAAAAACATTCCGGAACTTACGGTTGCATGTGTAATTGTCTAACTGGCGTTAACGACCGGATTCCGTCTTCCACCCAAAGGTGCATAAAATTAATTAAATCAAAATGCAGAGTTCATTCTTCCAGAATTGCAGTGACATGCTAAACCGGAAGCACGGAATCTTAGAAATAAAAGTAGTACACCTTAGAATTATGTTATGCGTAATTAAAATTGCTTAGTTTTGTTAATGACTATCGATCATTTCTGCAAATGAATGTACGTTTATTTCGACAACTAATGGTTTATTTCTTAATGTTTTTTCACTACCAAGGGAACGTATGCAGACTTTAAATAAATGCAGTGTGTCATATTGCACATGCTAAATGAAGAAACGAAGCTAAGATAATGGCAGGTATTAAAAAATTTACTAAAGGAATTTAAGTAAATTTTGTATTGAAAACAAATTTATTAAGCATCAAATTGTAGTGGGATAAGTAAGTTCATCATCCAGTTTCGTCCTGTGGGTATTTTTTGATTAAACGAAGGTAATAAATATTAACCATAGAAGTCATTGATAGCTGTTCTTTTCTTTATTTAAATATTCGTTGCTCTGATTACATAACACTATGAAATCCGTTATAGCTTAGATGCTACATAAAATATGAGATATAAATCTAAAACAATAACTTCAGAACAGAACAACATCATTACGCAGAATGAAATGTGTCCCAGGGAACTTGAGTATGCTTCCCTAAAATTATTACACTCCGAGCAGCCGCAGTAGGTTTAAATTATCTTGGCGTACAATAAAACCTGCCAGAGCAATACATTGCAAGTTCTACAAAGGACCATTAGAGGCAGCAGTGCAAACATCCTTGACAACTTATGACCTTTAGTCTACACGGAAACGCAAAATTTACAAGGTTGATTAGATTTTCGTCTCATAAGATACAATAATACATTTCAGTAAAATAAACCTCCTGGAACGTTACGTACACGGCGAAGTGTTAACATTTTATTGATGCTATGTAATTTAAACATAACTATACTTAAACTAAATTGATGATATATACAATAAAAAAAAATCAAAAAAATATTTTCAACTCACGTATATTCATAATTATTCCGTGAACATAATACATTACATAACAAGGATAATATAGAAGATATAAATATAAATTCTAAATACGGACATTTCTGTCGTCTGTTATATTCATCGCTATCATCTGGATAGCGTATAAAGATACTCTACTCTTATTATGCGACGTTCCTAGCTGCCACTTACAAAAGGTTGTGTCTGGAAACCGGATAACCTCCTACTGTGATGTCATCCACAGGAGATTTAGATGCGCAGTCTAAGATTCTTGTAATTTACTTTTTTTTAATAGCTTTATCCTATGTAAATTTATATCTACATACTAATGAAAACTATGAAAAAGGATAAAATGCTTCTTTATTAGCCTGAAAATTATGCCAAATACTGTATATAGCTAAAATAATGAACCAAAGTATCATACCCATCGCAGCATAAACGCTACGACCCATCATCGTTTTTGTGATGGTTAATCCTACATTAGCGGCTAAGGGACGGATTTACTTACTTCTTACACTTGAAGACAAGTGTCAATAAGTGAACAATTTTAAGTTTACTAATAGTTTCCAATAGTAAATTCGTAATGACTACTTCTAATTTTTTGTTGTCTTTAAAATGAGAAACCGACATCAAATCAGTAGAAAAATTAAATGTTAGGCAATTAATTTATTTTAATGTAATATGAACCTTCATAAAGAATACATCTTCCATAAAAACCTGTTATATTATTTTTACTTTTTGACCCATAATCAAACCTTCAACAACGCAAAGTAATGCGCTAACATTTCAACCTGTATTGTTGAAAACTTCGTATAAAAAGAGAGGAACCTCTTTCCACTTTCAGTTTATTTTCTGACTTTCTTCAGATCTTACCTAGTATTACGTTTACTTAATAGTCTCCTATTAAATATTTGTGGTGAAGAATGCGGCAGTTATATTTATCATTTATTGCTATATTAATGTTTGTTTTGCCTTCTGCAAAATGCACGGATTTAGGAAAAGATGGTTTTAATTTTTATAAAGGTGACAAACATGACGTTATCATTTAAAGTTTGAATTATATTTCGCAACAACTTTTTTTTTATTTAACCCATTAAAGTTTATTCAACGCGTTTATTGTAATAATTTAAGATTATACAGATTTCATAAAGAGTAAAGAATTAATGAAGCTGTGGTAGCCTAGTAATCAGGGCATTTTAATTTTATTAGGCGAAATTTTAAGTACGCGAGTGTCGTGCGTTCGTTCCCCGATATCCCGGACCCACTGAAATTTATATTAATGTACACTAAATCGACAATTTTTTTTTTATACTATACATACAAAGCCAAAGCTTCGCCGATTGTAAAAGTATTTTGTTGATTCCTTTTTTTATACAATATACCTCGAGCGTGGTCCCATTTAAATTTCCAATCCGAAAACTTCAAAGTGGGGATTGAAGTTTCATAAATTGATTGAAGTCGCTTATTTCTCCAAAACTTAATTTTTGTTCACTTGTTATGTTTTTTTTTCGTCTGCTTATATTTTAGTGTTAGTGGTTTTTTGAAATATTAGTGCTTAATATTCAAGTTTTTTGTTTTGTTTGTTTGTTTTGTTTTTTCCTTTTCTAGTTAATTCAGATATAAGTTTGATGCGTGTTTAATTAAGTATACAGTCGATTATTTTAACTGAATCTCTTTTTTTGTCAGATTACCTTCGCTCTCGCTCCGAAGACAATTTGGAAGAGGAACCATTACCCGAACGGATGCTTTGTAAGTTTTGCTATTATTTACCAAAACGGCTTAAAACACAGATTATACTATTTATAGATTATTTTATACTATGCGTGCATATTTATAATAGTTTATCTCAGCTCCGATTATAACGAAATTACGCATGCATATAAATTATTACCACGACCGCCGAGTGGTTAGGGTATCGGCCTTCGAATCAGGAGACTTGGATTCGATTACTCGATTGATATCAATGAGTTTTTAAAACTTTGGTACGATTTGTATTGTTGGCCAGGATACTAAGACGCTTACAGACTTCTACGACTGTTTTCCAAAATAAAAGTAACCTTGAAAAAACTCTTGATCGACATTGAAAAAAATTACTCTTATTCAATTTCAATTCGTTAAGTAATTTCGGAGTCGACGATTATTCAAACATACAAACTTTTACTTTTATAACATTAAGTATGATGTTTCAACGACCGTAGTACTGCAGTACTACGGTTGTTATAATCGGCCCCAATTCTGTATATCGTGGTAATGGTAATCGTGATCGGTTTAATTTTAATATTTCTACATACCATTAAGCAATAGACCTCCGGGCATTGCGTGGCTAGTCTCAGAAGCACACTACTGTCACTCCATTCTACATTCATCCACTTTTTTCCGGAAGTATCTTTTATTTATAAAATGGACAGTGCTTATAAATATTATGCATTGCTGTTATTATTTACAGACGTTTAGCTGCTGAAACTTGTGATCTTCTCCTTAATTGAAATCAGAGAAGGATCGTAAAACTTAACTTATAGCTAATAGATTTTAAATTATATTAATGTATAGTATTCAAATGAGATAGTCATAAAAAATAATTAAATTATCGCTTATATTTTATACCTTTTATATTTAATCCAGATTTTTATAGAACACCTGTACAGCTATATCCCGGGTTACTGCCGAAAACGGAACAAGAGTACAGAAAGAGAACAGGGAATGCATTTAAAAGTAAGTGTTCTCTACGATCCTCGTCTCTCTACCATTTCTTTTTGTACCCAAACGTTTAAAATTACGAACCAAATTATAAAACTACCAGCTGAATGAACCCTATTTTTATTACTTTTTTTGTTCCTAGCCTCTCCTGTAATGAGTCAAAAATAAATATGAGCTGAATCGACTGGGAGGTTTGCGAGTTTATGAGATAAAAACAAACAAAGAAACATCATTTTATTTATATGTATATTAAATTAAATTTTATTGCAGCGATCAGTTCTCTCTGGAAATTCACATATATTCATTTTGCATATGCAAAAACTCATACACGTCGCGATGAAGAACACATTTTTTTAATCGAATCACTTTGACTCATACGCATCTGTATATATATAGAAGCCGTGCATAGCCTCGGTAAGAAATCAAGATGGAATGCATCGTTGCTATTACAATAGGCTCTCATTCAATAACTCACCATACGAAACACAGCAGTAATTTTTTTTATAGGAAAACACTAGACGATCTGCAGGTACGTTGCCGGCCTTTAACGATATTTGGGAAATGGTACGGAAGATGAGGAGTGCGGATGGGGAGAGATTCCCTCTCCTCATCCGCATCCAATTATCTTACTCACCGGTTACCTATACTTCTTGACGGTATTCTGCGAGCTCGTGGTGCTATCCCGGTGGATTGTTTTTTTGCGGAATACGAAAGAGCATTGACCTCCGGTAGAGGCTGATTCAATATATATGTTTTACGAAGAACCAGCTGGTAATTGCGTAAAACGACTTATATGCTTCACCTGCTCACTCTTCAAAATCCAACAGTTGTGTTGCGGTCGCCTGCGGCTTTCTCTGCGAAATCACCAGTTATTTGCGATTTTCACACGTGCACAGTGTCCATCTGTTCGTGAATTCACTAGTATATTTATCACATGCGTGAGATGCAAAAAGAGCAATGCAACCAGCAGAAGGTACCGCCGTGCGATTCGAATTATTTGACAAAATATAGAGACAGCCACTGTGTGTTGATTTCTTTCCTTTAAAGGTTCTACTTTCAAAATAAGTGAAACTCATGAAAGAAATAGCAGCCGGTTATAAAAACTGAAACGATAACAATAAGTATGATGCGGGAGCTAAAGATGATAAATTGTCTTATATCACATTTATAAAAATAAGGTTATCTACAGAAAGAAATGCCAAAACACCAAGTTAAGGTCTATAGCGGTACCTTATAGAATATTCTTAAACAATACCCCTTTTCATTCAAACTAATGTAACTAACAGCATTTTTGTTTCAGAATATTCCATTCTTTTATATTTTTCTAATTCTTATTTCAGAATAACCCAATTTATTCAACGTAATGTAACCGCACAATCCATAACTAAGAACTAGAAAATAAAGCAAAGAAAAAAATTAAATAAGAAAGAATAAGTAATTAAAACTTGATTAGAATACTTAACAAAATTATTACATGCTCACAAATTCCGTGTTTAGTATATACCACGTTAGTTTATTCATCAGGTATACATTTTTTATACGAATAACATCAGCAAGAAAGACTGGAAGTTTGATAATGATATTTTTTTTTAATTATTAGAGCCGTGCCATTTTTGTTTATACTGGTTGTACTTGGTCGGGTAAGTATGCTTTCATAGCATACCGGCGTTTAAAAGTGGGAGCATAACGTTGATTCATTTCGTATGATTAATGCCGAGAATCGAAGACCTAATCACCAACACTTAGTAAATATATATGTAATATTGTAAGTGTATCTATGTATATGTGTATATAATTATGAACGTTTTTATATATCATAATGTGCAAATAAATTTATTTTAATTGGTATGTAACGTTTAGATTTCACTGTTTGATTTAATTTTTTTTTGTTGTTTTTTCCGATTGCACCTCCCAATATTATTCTGTGTTGACTAGCAGAGAATGCCACAAGGCGTTAAGTCCGCCCATTGTAGCCCTTAGCAAGCATTGAAGTATAAATAAATAAATAAAAAAATGAGGAGTACTGTCTGCGAACTACATAATAATTATCTATCTGATTCCATCGTAGACATTTGAAGACGGTATTTTTAATAACGATTTCATGAAATTTTATATTGATACTATTCCCTTTTATCATAGAAGGGATTCAAAAGTATTAAGTACTCGTATAAGCTGCTATAAACGCTACGCTATTACTTTATTACATTTTAATCTTTAATTTTACGTTGTTACAGATCGTATGCTAAATAAAGAGTTATGGATAGGCGAGATGCCCGATAAGCGCACATCAAAGACAGCTTTGTCTTTTATGTTACATAACAAACAGCCGTATCTCAAGTAAGTAGTATTCAAAATCTTTTAGATACAGTATTCATTAATTAATTTCAGCCTGTCACTAGTCCACCGCTGAACATAGGCCTCCCCTAAGATTGACAGAAAGCATGTTCCTGAGCCACCTGCATCCAATGACCGCAACGCTGTGCAGGTCGTCATTCCATTTTGTGGGTGTCGTCCTAAATTACGCTTATCTGTACGAGATTAGAACTTACTTCCCCAATGATTGTCGGTTGTGCTAGCTATGTGGCGAGCCCATTGCCACTTTAGCTTGATTGCTATTCTGGTTCTGCTGCGGATCATCACTGAAAATTTTATCACGCAGAGTAACACTGATTATAGCCCTTTCCATAGCTCGTTGAGCATAACTGAGCTTCGTCATATGACCTGCAGTGAAAGAACACGTCTCGGTTCCGTAAGTCATACCGGATAAGGCAGTTCCGCAAAAGTAACAGAATAGCTAATATTTTATTATAGTAACATAAGAAGTTAGAGAAAGGTCAGGAATATATCAGCTCCTTCCAAATGCACATGATCCTGTAGCACAAATAATAAATAATGAACCCGCCCACCAAGCTGACACCTGCAAACAATCTCAATTGAAGAAGGTCACAGATGCATTGACGCACAAGAATTCTGAAATGGAATACCTCAATGCCTGTCTATATCTTTTAAACTAGAACTCGGCGTTAATTGCAATGCCATTAGGCGGCGAAAATGGGTAAGAGTGTAATAACTACCCATACGACTCCTAGGTAGAGAATGAGTAAAAGAAAATTAATATAAGTTTTACTATTTACAGTGCAAAAAATATTTCGGAAGAACAAATGGATTTGCCGATATCGCAATATTAAATACTGTTAATAACATAATACATATATAGCTTCATACAGTAACAATTATTCAAATGTAATAATGAAGAGTCATAGTTATTTGAATCGTGTTTGAAATGCTGTCAATGTTATAAATATTTGTGAAACGTGTTACTGCCACGGCATAATTTAAAAATGTCCCGTAATAAAAGTTAAATACTGATGTGAAATGAGTTTCATTACTTTTTGTATATTATTTTTATTTATAAAAAACTAGCAATACTTTTAATATTTTTGGCGTGTGGTGGCTGTGTATAAATTTGTGTTCCCGTGGGTGTTGTAAGACCTTTAAAATCTGGTAGTCTTCGGGAGCAATTTTGGCGACGAAGCCCGCCACTCATTTCATTGTCATTTTCGGTCTTGTAGTCCTTCGATAGTCGTGATAATCTCGTAAGAGTTGGAGATGACAGTATTTGCCAAGCCATTTATTGAAATTTTGTTACGAGATCGTAATGGTGACGTTTCGTCCATTGTTATAAATCGACCAGAATTGCAAAATCTTGTGGTGATAGTAGTTCCTAAAACCTCGGGAAATTTTCCGTCTGGTTGTGCTCCTGCGCATCGGTAAGCATTGTAGGTTCTAAACGCGCCGATTCTTTTTTCATCCCCAAGCGTTCATGTGAAATTCTTGAAATCTTTGATTCATCAGCAATAAAATGTGCCATAACACAACAATCTGCTAAAAATATTTTATGTTTTTTTTACCATTTCTTCAGTCACCGCTTGATGTTCTGCAACGCTTAACATCACCAACGTGCAACTGTAGAATACAGAGTAGAATTGACGGCCCGATAGCAAAGTTGGTAGTGACACTGCCTTCGATGCTGAGAGTTGTGTGTTCGAATCCCGCTAGGGGCAACTATTTGTATGATGAATATGAATCCCTGTAACCGAGTCATGGATGTTGATATATGTAGGTATATATTATTATTTATCTATGTATATATATGTATGTATATGCATCCTGTCACCATCCAGTTACCATAACACAGGGAATCCTAGTTTGGAACTGAAAGATGTAATAGTTTAAAAAAAGTATCATGTAAATCCTGATTGACTTGTTTTTGACTGACTTTGTAACTGAAGCACTTTGTATATAATACATAACAATATATAAACATACAAACAAATAATACATAACAGTGCATAGTTTGCACAACTACAGCTTTACCAGCCAGTATTTGTTTTTAAATTTCAAAGAGTTGGTACCACATTCTCCCTGTTTGTATAACACCTCTTAATTATTGTTAAATTATTAAAATAACGTTATCTTTTCTGTTTTCTTTGGTACATTACAATCTAAAAAGCTTTTTAATATTTTGGTAGATTCAAAATAAATGCAGACTTTTCGCAGAGAATGTTGTAGTATACTTTTGTGTTTTAATTGTAAGAAACCAAGTTGAACAATTCCACAAACAGACGCATGCAGATAATACAAAAGAAAGATAAGGTAAATGCTGAAAAAGATAATGAAGGAACTATTGTCTTCTTAATCCAGTGTCTCCACAGTGCTCACAAAGGTACAAAAGGACTGCTAAATATTATTCAAGCTTACGGAGAATATACCCGCATAATACTGCAAAAGCACGTAAAGCCTTGACAAAACATTTTAACCATAGCTGTCATAGACATGAAAACTACTTCATTCGTTTTGTTTGCTGAAGAAAAGTATTACTTTAATTAAATTATAATAATAGTATACATTATATGTTATATTCGAATGCTGTGGTAACCGAAAGATGGCAGAATATCCAACCGAATTTTCTGAACCCCCATCCCACACACTAGTGACGAGCAGCAGCATCACCAGTGCTAAGGGCACCGGCACTGCGCTCATCATCAGGCTAGTTGAGTATGTACAAGCCTTCCAAGAAATATATATTGGCTTTGCTGCCTCTGTCTTGGAGCGGCTAATGTTGACTATTGTGGCCTTAAAAGGCTTAGGCTTAGTGGGAGGGTTGACAGGGACAGTAATGTTACTTGATAAATAGCATTGCTAGTATTCTTTTTTTAAAAAAGAAGACAGTGGACTATTTGATGGTTGCTTTGGAAGAAGAAATTGAAGCTATGGATTTAATTATTTACTAAGTATATTACTATTTATTTTAAAGTTACAGTAGATGCAGATTATTACAAGGTATCTAACACATAGATTGCCCCAAGCTAAGTTATTACTGGCTTTTGAATTAATTGAACATAATTTATCACATGTTTTGTTTTAATAAATTTATTATTATTATTTATTATAGCAAATAGGCACAGCTATAGTATATAGCCATCTTCTTACCTAATGCTACCTTCGTAGCCCTTATTTCTATTTCAAATTATATGGAATTTAGGTACAACTTTATTTTTTGAACAATATAATAAAACTATTATAGATGTAATGAATACACAGAGTTCTGAATGTTTTATTGTCGAGTGCTACAAGGTTTATAAGAGGAACGTTAAGAAACTCGCATAGCTTTAAACACTCTTTCAATGTATGTACAGACAGAAATTTTATTTGCTGAAGTATCTAGCCGCACGTTAAAGGAAATGGAATGGAGCTCCAAGTGTCTAGCAAACACTTCTGTATTTGCGGCACCCTGAAATCTTGTGCAACAGAGCGAATGTGCTTGGAATTCTTCACTTAAATTTTGCTGTTTTTTTATATTTCGATATGTATAAAAAACCTTTAAAAGTCCGTAATTTCTTATAGAGATCGTTAAGTTATGGTGTGCATAACTTAACGATCAATAACAGAAAAATAATAACATCTTTTATGGTGGCCACAGTTCTTACTAAAACACTTTTAAAAATCCTACGGCAATTGTTTCGCGAGAGTCATAATACTCGAGTAAGGTAATAAATATATCAGGGAGTTAGCAGATGGACCCTTTTTAAGTTAAGCTGGGTTCTTAAACCATAATACCCCAAACCTCTACCGTGAATTGGATATACGAGCAATACTGTATCTGATGCACTGAAACTGATTGATTGAAATGTTTCATGTTGGACTTGGGCTTTACTCTTCCATTGCAGATACTCGCTGTAGGCTCGACCGGAGATATATCTCTGTTTAATGTAATACGCTATATGCAGTTAAAGTTAATCAATAGATAACCGTTTTGTGTGGCAAAAATTATGTTGAAGGTAGACCTTCAACATAATTATTAGACTAGAGCCTATGCTCAAATTACTACAGACAGAGTTAAAACTATCGTATTACTATAACAATGTAATGATCATGATTACGATGAGTATGTCTTATCAATATATGAATATTACATAGAGTGGAGGCGCAAAAGAGAGATGCTACCGGCTTTAATTCCGGGCATGTCGTAAAAGTAGACTAAAAGAAACGCCAAATCCCTTCACCACCGACAGATTGCGTACTAGCTATATCAAAAATGCCAGATCTAAATTAACCGGCCGTCTGGTTCTCTTATTGCTAATCTGCTTGCCAAGCTTTGTGATATATTGCACTGACATATGTTAAACATTGAATTGTTTTAAGACTATTTATGAAACTGTTAATGCATGTTTGCATGACATTACTCAATACATACAACATCATCAAGAAAATAATAACACGCGAAAATGGCGGGACACCAAGATTGCGAAGAGTATAAAGGGGAATACGAGTATACCGTCTTTTATTTTCTTTATTCTTTGACTGAAATTATACTGACTCTCATATTTCAAACCGTTTCAAAACACTTTAAACCGTTTCAAAACATTTCAAACCGGAACATAACAGTGCTCACACAACTGATTGGCGGCAGAAATGGGTAAGAGTCTGGTTCTTACCCAGACGACTCCTGGACAGAAAAGATGTTTACCACCTGAGAAATCTTAGACACTCGTCTGAATCAATTAGGTCTGGTTTATTTGAGATGGTTATTTCACCATATTCTTTCAGAGGCCACAAGAGCATGGTAACACACTTCAACAATGGAGGGAATGCCACCAAAATATTACTGTTAACACTCGATTTGTAAGTGATCAATCGATCGATTTATGCATACTAATTTTATTTTTATTTAACCCTGAATCGAAATAGACACCTCTATCAAAATTCTTACTCAAGCACATAACTGTGCCATAAACTATACCAAAACAAGCACAGCCAAAATTGCTAGGAGGAAGTCGACCGTGTCAATTATATGGTAGCATGGAATATGCACCGTGTTCTTTTTAATGACCTACGAAAGTTTGAAAGCAAAACACGCATTGAGAAATATTATAATACTACCTAGCGGCTATGAAAGAAGAATAAAACATAGGCACTTCTAGAATCGTAAAGAATCTTTCTTCTTAAAGTACCATCAAAATCGTTGAAATTGCATTCAAGTTAAATCTGTTGAAATGATATACAAATAATCTTGTACATACTCCGCTAGGTTTTGTATTTATTTATTCAATTGCTCGAAATAAAAGCGAGACATATTTTATAAATTATAATTTATGGTTACGATTGTTGTTACTTAGTAAAACTATATTACTATAACCGCTTGTAATAGTTTCTTAATTTATTTGTGAAACTACAGTTATAATATTTTTTCATTTATTGCTTAATCTAATTGTTTCTTGTAAAGGCAATAAAATAATTTATTAAATCACTTATCAACGTTATTCTGGGCCACTTAAATTACTAACGCTTGATACACCTTAAGCACAAGTGTCTATTTGACACGAATCAGCATATCCGTAACAACTTTATAGCTAGGAGGAGATAGACATTGGGCAATTTTGCTTTCGTCGTTCTTACAACACCAAAAGGGAGAAAGAGGCTGGCATATTCTACGCCGCTTCCACACGACTAATATTATCTATAATGTATAATATTATAAGAGCAATATTATTTTTCAAATGGGCCACTGATTATAGTTTAAAATTAGTTTAATTATTAATTAGACTGATTAATTAAAATAAATAATTAAACTAATAATAACAAAAATATCAGCATAGTGTCAAAAAATAAGGTGAACTTTTTATCACAAAAATTATGTGACATGATATTCGATAAGAAAGCAATTAAGTTTTACCTAACATTCCTCCTTTTTATTGTACGTGACAACCCTTTAGATATTCCATATCAGCATTGTGCCGAAAGAGATCACGTAGGATTCAATAAACCCAAACCTAATATTAATACTAAGAACGGCAGTCGTCGTCGGAATGGCATTTTCCGTTACTTTACCATAATGAAGGTTCGATGAAACTCCGTTCCAATATTTGCTATAGCCGCTGTATAAATTTGTTTTTGTGTTCAAATCACTTAATACGACTAGTACTACTAGTACGAAGATCCGATGACTTAAATATTTGTTTTTCCAAATATTTATTTTACAAAAATTTTCGAAAGTTTTATAATTTTACTAGCACTACAATTTGCTATTTCTTGACTTTGAAGAATATGTAACTTATCTAATGTATTTACCCTATCGAGTACCGAGAAATTAGAGACGAGAAGTTCTCGGAAACTTAGAATTCGATACCTAGCTAAGAGAGAAGGAATACATTATTACGTATAAATACGGAGAACCAATATTCACAAAGCTGGATTTTGTTACCCTAATATTTTAAAATGAAAGGTCGTATAATGTGTCAATCAATATCAACACATGATAAGGAACGCACAACACAATACATGCGTTAGGCATGAGCAAATTCATAAACGTAGAAGTGCAGTATACCCTTGAAGGGTATACTGCACTTCTTGGAGGAAAACAAGGCGATTAGTGTGGCTTTTGGAATACCCTTCCCTACCCATGTGAGTGATTGTGTACGTGCTTAACTTTTATTTGCATGAAGTAACACCTTGACCTTTAAACCTGTTGTAACATAGTATTTTAGAAAATCGGCCTAACATTTTTTAAGACGAGCGTGTAATTCATATTCAAGACTAAGGTAACCGACATAGCCGTAAAAATCAGCAAGCTGAAGTAGCAATGGGCCGGCCACATAGCTCGCAGAACTGACAACCATCGGGGAAAAAAGGTTCTCGAGTGGCAGCCACGTACAGGCAAACGCAGTGTAGGACGACCCCCCACAAGATGGAGTGACGACCTGCGCAGTGTTGCGGGAAGTCGATGGATGCAGGTGGCTCAGGAGCGAGCTTCGTGGCAATCTTTGGGGGAGGCCTATGTTCAGCAGTGGACTTCTGATAGGCTGAAATGATGATGATGATGTGTAATTCATCTTGCCTCTAAACTGACGGCACGCTATGCTGGCGCTTTTGACGTTTATCCGTATCATGGAGTTTTTTACAAATTGACACCTACTTTTGAAGGAACAATTGCTGTACTTTATTGTATATAGTATAAGTAAAATAAAGAAAAGATAAAACTAAAATCATTACATGTCACAATTTTTTTTAAATTAGTCGTAGTAAATAACTAACAACACTTAACATATCAACGAACTGAGAATTTACAATGATGTAAGATTATGATTTTTACGTACTTAATAAAATAAAGTAACGATAAACTATTTATATCTCCCTTCCATCTCCCAAATACTCTTAGAGGCAGGCAACGCTCCTGCAGCACCTCTGGTGTTGCAGATGTACGTGGGCGATGGTAATCACTTACCATCAGGTGAACCGCTTGCTTGTTTGTCGCCTTTCCCATAAAAAAAAAATTATGTTTTATAAAGGCGTGGAACAATAATATGGAAATACTTTTATGTGAATCTTGTTTTTCCTTTGGATGCTGGACAACGGTCGACTCTTAAGGATGATTCAGGCAAATAAATAACTTTTTATACTAGCGACGAAGACTCACATAAATAAATAATATTCTAACTCTTAACACATTAGCTTTTTCAGAGATAGCTGTAGTAGGATTTCTGATGGGTAAATACAGTAGCACTTTCAGGAGAGGACGTTTTGTTTTAGAAGAAGGGAGCAAACAATCGCGGCTCACCTGTACCTGTACACTGATGGTAAGTGATCGCCGACGCCCACGAACATCCGCAACACCAGAGGAGCTACATAACAGCTACAGCTACTAACGTTGCGCACGTTACACAGTAATGAGATGAAATTTTACTACAGAACCCCATGCGCAAATACAGTACCTAATAAGGTGCTCACCAAGAGCTTTTTTTTTTTAATTTTATTTTATTAGGCAATCAAAATTTTACAGAAACATTGTCCTCAACTTGCAATCTCTGGTTTCTGTGTTTGGGTATGTAGGTTTGTGTGCGTGTATGGATGGATGTGTGTATGTGTGTATGGGTGGGTGGTATGTATTTGCTACTATTAGTTATTTGTCATAATATGTATATGAAATATGAATAAATAAATATTAATTGGATCGGTGCATCTTTTTGACTTGACGTTTAAGAACATTTTTAGAAAGATGAAATATGTCTAAGCTAGAGTAATATTTGTTGTAAGTACGGGCAGCACGGCATAGTACAGAATTTTGAGCACAGTTCGTAGTCGAGTGAGGAACGTGTAGCAAAGGCGTGTGTCGAGTCCGGTAGGACGGTACTTGAAACGCAATGCTCGAAAGGAGTTCGCTACAATCAATTTGACCAGATAATATGTCATGTAGTAATACAACGTCATACTGCGTACGCCTTTGTTCTAATGTTTCTATACCATAATATTTACTTGCTTCAGTGTATGTCTCAAAGGTTTTGTAGTCTTTTAAACTTAAACATTTTATAAATTTTCTTTGAATTGTTTCTATTTTTTGAATATGGACTATGTAACACGGAGACCAGATACTACAAGCGTATTCTAAGATGCTTCGTACAAAGCTAAAATATAAAATCTTGATGCAAGCTATGTTTGTAAAGGAGTGGCAAATACGTTTTACAAATCCTAGCTGTTTGTACGCATTGTCAACAATACTGTTGACATGGTCTGCTAAAAACATTTTTTTATCTAGCCTAACACCTAGATCACGCACCGATTCTACTTTTTTGATTGGAGTGTTACATATTTGGTAGCAAAAAAAAATTGGTTTAGATTTACGCGTTAATTTTATTTGGAGACATTTACCTGTGTTAACAGAAATTCTATTTCTTACATAATATTCGTGTAACATATTTAAATCATGCTGAATTTTGTGACAGTCTGTGATATCGTTTATTTTTAAGAAGATTTTTTTGTCATCTGCAAACATTATGTATTTGGAGTTGATAAAACATGTATTTATGTCATACTAGTACGCATTATATAGGAGTGGACCAAGTACTGAGCCCTGGGGGACTCCTGAGCTAATAGTTACATAGTCACTTCGGGCACCACCAATTACTACAGCTTGTTTTCTATTTGTAATGTATGAGATAAACCATCTATGAAGGTCACCACGTATTCCCAATGCCTGAAGCTTGTGAAGCAGTATGACATGATCCACTCTATCGAACGCTTTCTTGAAATCAGTGTAGATTACGTCAACCTGCTTTTTCTCATCCATGCTGCGGAAGATGTAATTGGTAAAGATTGCTAAATTAGTAATAATAGAGCGCTTACTCATGAAACCATGTTGTTCATCCGGTATTGATTTGAAAATTAACGAGCTGACATACTGGTACACAATTTTTTCAAAAATTTTACTAAAACTATTTAATATTGAAATGGGCCGATAATTGTCAATACGGCCTCGCGATCCGCTCTTATGAATAGGTACAATCTTTGCTTCTTTCCATATCTCTGGAAATGCACCAAATACGTTGATTGAAAGCATAAAGATTCTGTGTAATGGCTTTGTAAGAGATTTAGCACACTTATTGATAAACAGTGGTGAGATTTCATCGCTACCTGGTCCTTTATTAATATCTGTTGAGTTTAGGAATTTAAAAACAAGCTCTTCTAGAATATATACGTTGTTGATTGTGTCATTTAACTCCGTACATAAGGGGAAATTATATGATGAAGCTGGCTTTTGGAACATACTTTCAAAGAAGGCATTAAATTCCATGCAAGCATCTGATTTGTTCCTGTATGTTTTATCGGCTAATGTTAGAATATTGGGATAACCCGTGTTATTATTGCGCAGAGTTTTTAAATAAGACCATAAATATATTGGATTATTTTTAATACAAAGTTGTATACGTTCCTTATACGAAGAGTAGCATGTTTTTTGGATCCTTTTTTGCCTAGCTCGTAATATGGAAAACTCATCGTAGTCTCTTGGATTGCCATATAGGGTCCAACGCTTGTGTGCAATTAATTTGTGTTTTATATTTTTTTTTAAAGGCCTTGAATACCAAATGGGATAATTACTCGTAGTAGAATATAGTTTCTTTGATACGTGTTCATTTATGACGCTGTGAGGAAGGGAGGGGCTGTGTGTTTTTGTAAGTATGGATTGTCAATTTGAGATCTCAAACTGTTCTACGAATGAAAAAAAGTAAGTTTTCTTGTCAATGATGAAATATGTATTATCAAATCAGGTTATCGTCTATATGTACCCCGTGGTACTTAATAGAGTCTACATGCGACAATATTGAACAATCACATTGGGTCGGTGGACTCTTATGATTACAAGGGAATTTTGTTTGCAAAGGCATGCTGAGTTAGTCAATGGATGTCGAAAATTATAAAAAATGCAAACATATTAAATAGGTGTGGTGTTTATTTACCAAATTGAAATATGGCTAGCCAATTAATGACTATTTTATCAAAATGTATAGTAATGAAAACGAAATTTAAATTCATGTAATGTTATTTCTTGCTTAGTACCTTCTGTATTATTTTCTTATAAACATTCGCACATCACCAATTATTTCAAATTGATATTTGAAATGCACCAGATTTTTTGGTATAATAAGATTTAAATCGTTTCTCGTGGATATTAAATAAAATAATTACGTTAGCGCGCGCATAGATAAAGAACAATGACATAAATAAACAAAAGCAAGTAATCCAGGATTATGACCGAGTGAAACGTGATGAGAGTTTCGCACGACCTAATTGAAATTATCGGCAAATATTCTACGGTAGATTAACTATTGTTTGCTTCATATTCGCCTTTGAATACCAGTTAATGAACTAATTATAATCCACAGGGTATTGAGTAGGCATGTTTGAAATTAGTGCTGGTTATGGGAAGCATATACTACGAGTAAATATCACACTATCTTAAAAAGTTTATAATATCTGTACTAAAAACATGTAATATTTTTTGGTTCAAATTATATACATAATCTACCCGAAGAGGTGCCGATAAAGGTGATAATGTTTATTATATTTGTTCTCATAATTATAATTACGAACTGGTTATAATTATAAAAAGATTAGCACAATGACCTTTTGTTATGTCATCTACGGTTCATAGTCAATAAAATACGACAATAGGAAGATACGGCCTTTGTGTTATCACAATACTAATTAATAAACGATTCGGGAAGTTTTTAATTAAACATAAAATTAATCAAGGTTATCATTATTAAATAAAGCTCCACTGGTTAACTAATTTTGTTAAATAGCTTATGTTAAACTGTATTAGTACAGAATGCCAAATAGTATGGCTCTTATACAGAATTGGAGTATGGTTTAGGATCCATACCTTCTCGGTGCATATCGTAGTTTGATATAGAGAGCTTTACACCCGTCTATTTTTCTATGTTGTAGCAAAATTTGCACCCATTAATTTGCGTGATTGAGATAGTAAGAAATATTTTATAGAAGGTTTTGCCTTGCAGTGGGTATTTACAGGCTTAATTTTTTGCCTTCGGTTTCGAACCCTGCACATATAGCTCATTAGTTAGTACGCTAACTATTACGACATTTTTACGGATTTTTTTTTTATTAAAGTCTGTTTATAACTTTTGATCCGATTGTTTATATGAATAGGTAGTTCATACATAGGTACACTTAGGTTCTATTTCTGCCATTTGCAAATAGTTTGTTAGTACAGACGACTTAGCGTAGCTGCTTTTCAAACCCGGGGAGATATTTATTCGTGTTTGTACTAAATCTGCAGTCGACTAAACAAACGGTATAGATTAATTGAATTTTGATTTCTGTGATTATACAAGCAAGATCTGTGCAAGCAGACAGAGTGAAAATGTTCTGAGTTTGTGCATTCAATCAGTTTGTTTGCTAGCAAGTTAAAAATTATACGAATTTAGCAAATTATGCTAATTGGACAAGTATGAAACATGAAACAGAGACAGTTCAATTGAATTTATATGTTATTAAATAAATTTTATCTAAATTCTTACATCCATTTTATCAATTATATGTTATTATTTCATTTTTATCTTTCTTCTCATGTGTGTCGTAATAATTAAAAATTCCTCTGTAAATCTTATGACGTTCATTAAACAGTATATTAGCATTATGGAAAATCTTTCCATTTGGAGACCCCTGTGTCCATGTCATGAACTATAGACAGGTTAAAAAAGAAGAAGTTGATTCCACGATCTTTGGGTTACCATTATGGCGGTGAAAGTTCTTCGCTGTCATGTAAAATAATTTTACACCTTGTCTCCCGTGTTTCTGTAGGTGTGGTAAAAGCGAAATCTTAAGGTAATGTCTAGGAACAGCGCCGATGACCACTCTCGCCATATGTTACGTTTTGTCACTCTGTGAGGCAAAAAGTGGATTGCGGAAGCCCGTTACACTAGGTCTGTGAAATTTTGGTACGGCATAGTTCAGCATAGTGGATTGGGTGAAATAGGGCGGGAGATTGTCAGTAATTCGGGTGTAAGGGGTAATATACCAGCTCTGTATCTAAATGCGAACCTCACATGTACCTGGTGCTCCCTGCTAGGAGACAATCGGGGCTCTGGCGATCGAATGATGGCGGAACATGGACACAGACTAGTGAAGGGAGGCACCAACTCTCGAGTCCAGCGTGATGACTATGGGCAAACCTTTCAAGAAATGCATGCAGGCATTTTTCCATTAACTGCATAGGTTCAGCAATAGACATATTAAACTTCAAGTACTTATCTTATTCGGGTAAAAATATTAATTTGTAGAGTTGTTATAAAAAAAAAGTTTAATAGATATTAGAAGTATATTAGTTTTTATTTTTTTTAATTTAACCCTCTTGCCCAGACTATGAACAAACCTTCCAAAAAATGTATGCCGGTTTTCGCTGGGGCTAAAAGTACTTTCGCCGAGAAGTAGCAGTTTTTAAAATTTATATATTAGTTTGTAATTATACTTTATAATTTATTATGAAATATAAGTTATACATACACCTTTCTTAAGACAAGACAAACGCGAATTGCAACTTTGTTATACGAGTTTACTAGTATTTAAGTATTTAAAGGTTACAAAATCAGCACATCGCAACTTTCGTATTGGAATCTTTCCAAAACACACGAGTGCCGTAGAGTCGTATTCATAGCAAAGATCGACGCTCTAAAATTGTATTATTTCTGAATTATTTCTAGTGTTTTATATGAGTATGACAACTCGACGATATTAAATTTACTCTAAATTTTTCTTTATTAAGATTTTTACCTTTTACAAAACAAGAAATACGACGAACATACAGAGCGAATACGGTATACATGAAAAGTGCGTATTACACTTTTTTTTAATACATTGACTTGATAACTTTTAAACGAAATAGTACATAAATTGTTCCCATTATTGAGCCTATACTTTGAATATTTAAATTAATGTACCTGAATTATATTTTGGCGGTATCTTTTGCTATTGTCTGGAGCAAGATGGTGCTTGAATTAGACATTAAAGAAGTATTGTCTATATGTCATCGTTACTTAGACATTTATGTAGGAAATTGTTAACATTAGGGAACTAAACCCTTTAAGTTTGATTAACGGCTTTTAAGCTTAAGCATTTTGTTCTGTAAAATTTTCATTTTAATATTGTACGTTTTCGGGTAAAAATTTGCCTAAATTACTCTCCACAAAGTTCCACTACAAAGTCCTTTAAAGTCACAATAGCCGAGTCACTAAGGGGGTCAGCCTCCGAATCGGGAGATCCAAATTCGATCCCATATGTAAAGGGCCCTGAGTTGAGTTTGAGAACAATGAGTGTTTTAATACTTATACGATTTGTAGCGTTTAGAAGTTTTTCTACCTGTCACGTTTTTTCAAGTAAGCTCTGGTGGAAAGTAAATTAAAACGACTAAAATAATTGTCACTGTATTAGGTATACGGTCGGGAGAGTCTATTTTTTTTATTATGTTGTATCACATGGACGTTATGTTATTTAGAAATAGATTATTTGTTGTTGAAGTAAATTATTTGCTAAAACTATTGTTGAATCACGGTTATTAAACCGAACGTTGTAACTTATCATGATATCGATGTATCTTAACTACTTGAGGTTTTGGAGTAAAGGATGTTTTTGGTTATAACCCATCGTATAAGATGTAGCTCATTATTTTAATATATTTTGCGAAGATTCTTATGCAATTCCTTATAATAATTAAGCTAAGTCGCCGTTATCGTTATAAAAAAAGGCATAACGAATATAACAAATAAAGTAACAAAAAGTAATAACAATAATAATAATTTGACCTTATAAAACGTATCAAGTTAATCATGTAATTTGAATTATTGCAATGAAGAAACTACATACACATACACCTTAACTAGTAATATACATATTAAGTAAATTATAGAATGAACAAAAAAATACATATTTAAAAGTAAACATATCACGAAGAATACATATTTGGACTCCCGTAAGATTCAACATTAAAGTAAGCTTTAAGCATATAACATTATGTAGTTAATTTATTACTGGACTAAGAGCCACCATTTTTTTAAACTTTGAAAATTAATCTAAAATCTCAATTACAATTTACTGTACTTAGGGATTGACACTCATATTTCTAGTTAATTTAATTACCCAATATTTGGAGTTGTTATAGCATCACAAGACACTAAAACTTACACATCTGTTTATTGATTTTGTGCAGAATAACGTTTTGCTCTGCGAATTTGTAGCGTATGCGGCACTCAATACTGTTACTGGCACTAGAAATACTGCTCCCTATCACTAGTCTGTTGTGTTAGGGTTCGGTACATCCCGATTGACTTACCGCCATCGACCGGTCGCATGCAGGTAAAGTTGATTTTCGCTGGGTACATTTGTTCTATGTAACGTAAAAACACGTAATTTTAATTAAATAATAACTCGCTATGAGTGATATATCATGTTCAAAAAAAAAACACTAAGAAAAGTTGTTGTTAAAATAAGCAAAAAATAAGACGTTGTACATTTATTATGTAAGGGTAGGTATAATAAATACGTAACTTTAATTAAATAATAACTCGCTATGAGTGATATCATGTTCAAAAAAAAAGAATAAGAAAAGTTGTTGTTAAAATAAGCAAAAAATAAGACTAGATAAAGCACACAAAGCGTAAAATTTCATGATTACATCCGATCAATTTCAGACTCAAAGTAGTTGAAATGAAATATATTTGGGTAGAGCAGTCCATCTTTGTTATATCTTGCTATTACGAGCGGAGTAAGGATCGTTCCCATGAGTATTTTGTATGAGTTTCACACATTACATTAGCAACCAATAAAAACAAGATTCTAGAATCACGTGATTTTGAATCCTATTGCTACTGGTTTTAAAGGCTTTGAGGTGAATATAACAGATCATTCTATTTTGGTGAGCAGTCAACCCGATACTACTTGTAAGCCACTGCGCCTTTGTCGATCTCTCTGATCCCGTGGGCCCTAGACCGTCGTCAACATAAACAAAATAGTGTTATTGGTTGTATCTTATCTCGAAGAAAAATATTGGGCAAAGGTTTTTCTGATAATGGTTTATTTTACAAGTATTTGACGATTACACGAGTTTTCTTTCATCGTCTGATTTAATGCAACAATATTTTTTGACTGTTTTTAAAATAATAGAAAAATTAAACATGTGTCCAGCTGATACTAGACGTACGTACAAGATGGTAAGTACTTTGTAATTTTGTATCATATTTGTGTATCACACCAAAAGTCTCTGCGTTTCGGATGTATTTCGCCTTAGTTATAAAAACAACAACTGAAAAGTTTTAATAGTTCTTTTAAAAGTAAGCGACAACTCAACAAAAGCAACGAAAGGTATTTTCAACATTTTAATGGTATCGGTAACAAATAATTTTATTGTCCACCGGTCCCTAATTTTTTTTAATGAAATCTACCACGTGCTCCGTCGTGAAGGTTTTCCTTTGTTCACCGTTTATGTTTTTATTGTAAGGAAATGTAATAAATAATAAAAAAAAAATAGAGGATTTGTGATATACTTACATTGGGAGTATCACGGAAGGAGAACTTTTCATTGCTCCAAAACATTCTCATAAATTGGAAGGAGATCTTTGCAGGCAGAGTTTTATAACCTGCATTATTTGATCGGCCTGAGTTACTAATTATTTAATTCAAATTCTATTAAAGGATTTTTATAAATTATAATATCAATAGTCTGTAAAAATTCGTATTTTCAATTTAATAAGGTGCTTCAAAAGGTTTTTAATAATTAGTGACTTACTAATAAAAATCTACAGAGTATTTTCCGATGCCCTAAAATCATGAAAAATGCTTATCCAATTCTAAGCATTTTTTTATATTACATAATTATTTTTATTATTTTTGTATATTACAAATTATCCGTAATTAATAAATAAACCAGAACACTTAATAGCTCATTATATTCTTGGAAGCCCTCGGGAAATAAATTTTCTCGGTCGCGAACGCTAGAGAGCGGAGCGCTTAGAAAAACTAGAGTTCGACTTTATTATTACTCTCAGAAGTAAGAATAAAATTATCTTAAAAATCAATTTCGAGCAAAGTTCCGCCGTTACTTTTGTTTTCTATTTGCCAATAAAAGAAACTGACGTTAAGTTAATAACGAATAAATGAACTTAAGTGTGTAAGGGGAATATCCAAACTGGTTCTTTAAATTTAAAATTAAAAACACATCTGATTATGCCGAACTCAAAGCTCACAGACTAGTGTAGCAGAATCTCTAATGCGAGGTGTCTCTCCGATGACCGTAATGCGGAAACCCGCCATTTATGTGCAAATTTCCCATGCGTGGTACACATTGGTTGGGGATTTAATCGAAAGGCTTCTATGTCCAGCTGTGAACTCGCACAGGCTGATAAGAAGCGAACTACATGTTTGATAATTTGCATTATTTCGTTTAGTTACTAAACTTATATAAATTTTTCATTCTACAAATTTCAACAAATAAAATATTTCAAGGTCTAAAATAACTCAAGCCTCATAAAAATAATTCCTTGCATGTGGAAGAGTCGTAAGAATCTGCCAACTGCTTTCTTTTCGAGGGTGTCTTAAGAGGCGACTAAGGAAAATGTCTTGAAAATTCTCCGGTAAAGGCGAAAACTGGGTTAGGGAAGTCGGTTCGGCTATACTGAGACCTGTTAAATGAGAATCCCTAAGGATAGCTGCTGTAAGTTCTTTATACTACTCTCTAACACTTTTGCACACTCTCTTGGATGTCAATGTGATAGTTATCTATTTATGTGAATATATTTATATGTAGACTTCTCTCTTCTAAGTTCACAGCATTTTTGATAATAATGGTAAAAATATTGAAAAATATATGCAGAGCAAAGAACAAGTATTAATTTGTGGAGATTTTCGACAATGATTTGGTACCTAGCAACTAGAGTAAGTTCCATCTTGTTCCATCTGTATATAAAATAGTGTTCAAAAACAGATAGAATTGCTTTAGATCGGATCACAAGCCCTAATGATCCAGCTTGATATAAAAAATATTGTCTATAACATATCTATCGAATGTAGACCTTTCACTAATAACACTATTGAACGAGTTATGCTTTTTCTCTCAGGCAATCACAATGCGAATTTAACGAAGTATTTAGGAAAAAGTACTTAAAATTCTTAAAAAAAATATGCATTGGCGAGTGGACAACTAAAGGAATTAGGGTAACAAGTAGGGGGTGAGGATAAACACTCACAGCTAAGTAGATTTCCAACAATTTGTTGGAACAATATTTCCAATAAAATGCTCAAAAATTTGAAAGAAAGTTTGTATGAAAGCTGAAGCTGGCTATTTAAGCAATAAAATAAAAAATTATTACATATTAAACTAAAGTCGCGTAGAATTTAATTAATGGTAAAACTGGCAGATTTATATATAAAAAAGAATTTAAAGTTAAATGGAAATATTGTAAATTACGAGGTGGAGGAAAGGAAGGGTATGTGTTAAAGTATTTTCAAGCATGTCCACTGAATTCTCTAAATATTTACAATCAAGCCCCATAGCCTAGTTGCAGAATTATTTCTTAAAGAGCATGTAGGTAGATAGATATTCCCGATTTTCATTTGAAACATTTTATCCCTTTGCAGCAAATAATTTGCTTCTAAACGCAGAATTGTTTACAGTTTACATTATCAAAGTCGTTTCAGAATGTTGTAATTAACATAGAAAATATAAATCTATATTTTGAAAGTTCCATCGTATTACTCGGAATCTGTATTGAATCCAAGCTTTTAGTGGGAAGCGCATGATGATAAATTAGCTTCGAAATTTTCGGTATTAGAAGGGTCAGATATTTGACTGATGAAGCGACAGCCAAATTAGTTTACTTTGCATTTTCCCACAGTATCATATCCTATGTTGTGATACTGTGAGGATCGGCAGCTGGATTAGAAACTTTATTCATTTTACAAAAGGGCAAACCATAATTTTAGAAAGTCGCTACGCTACCTATTCAAAAATACTAATATACCTGGACACTTAAGTCGTTTATTATTTAAATTTTTTAGTTTATTTTTATTGATTAATATTTAAAAAATTATTAGAAAGCGGCGGGATTATCTCGCGGCTATAACTAACAGAACATTCACACAACATTTAAGAAATTTGAAAAAGAAACTTTATAAGAATAGGCCTACTATAAAATAAATCAATATATAGAGCCCTTAATCCGCACTCGAAAGTCCCCTGGCTAAAAAATATTCATTAACATTTGACATTGTATTAGTTCAAATTAAAATAGTTTATATTTAGAACGAGAACATCTTGATTCTAATTTACTTTTCTGATTGACAAACAAATCAACAAACACAACAACAATACAATTTACGTCTGTAATCCCACTCACAATACGCAGAGGTTATAATACTTTCAATCTCTGTGGAGAGTTAACAAATATGACAAGTTGTTCTGATACCATCGCTGCTATGCTGATGCTGCATTCAATATGCATAAACATTAATCATTTTTATTTTACTATTGGTGCTCTTCAACCTTGGTCAGTTCGGATTGTGCAAGTCTTTGATTCCGATAACCACAGGGAATACCACACGCAAGTCATATTTACCAGCATTAGCAAAAATAGACCATGACATTGTTACATTTCATACGAGGGTAAAATGAACCGAAGCCTTGCTACTTACATTTTTAACCTTTATTCGTCAATTATTCTTATTTGCGTACATACAAAATACGTAAATGTGCGAACAAATGACAATTTGAATTACAGAAGTACGTGGTAAAGTTAGCGTCGCGTGACTTGCGCATTTCACACCGTAGTCGCGGGTTTGTCGGCGAGCAAAGATGTGGCGTGAAACAGTATTCCTCTGTACGTACCAGAGGATAGATGCGTGGTAGGTCGAAATTAAAAAATATTAACGTATTTGTTCGCGAACAAATCTAATATTATATAACGTTCTTAGTGCCGTTTGTTCTGTGATCTAACTGACGTGAGGAAGGAATGTGTTGCCTACACTTATAAGGTATTTTTAACTATTTTATTCACTTAAGTTCGTTTCCAATTAGATTTTTATTAATGTTGATTCTAAGTCACAATAGAAATTTAATAATATAATTACGTTGACTTTAATTTTATTAACTATGGAACAAAATACGCTGTTGTTAATCACTAGTACGGGTTTAAAGCTACCTTAAATAATGCAAGCATTTCCCTGCCCGCGGCTCACGTGAAGTTAGAAAGGGCGAGTAGGTACCCGTTTTGGTTACTTCCCCCTACGGTACTTTAAGTAAAATTTATATTTTAATCTTCCCTATTTAATCGTTTAATATTCGAATTGTATTAAACTTTTATAAAGTTATTTTAAAGGGCATATAATAGTATACTATACTATACTATAGTATGAATGTGATGAAACTATCTAAAATAGTGTTAAGTTAATGAGTGTAGCAATTATAGTATAGGAAAAAGTTATTGAGTCATATGCAGTTTTTTTAAATTGTAATATTGCTTGAGGTATTTCTCAAGGCGTCGGAGAGGTGGTGAATTAACAATCTCAAAAAATGCCAGACCGAAGATTCAAAAACCAATAAGGTAGCGCTTGCACAAAAGTGCAAGGCCCGATAAAATTGTACCGAGTTTTTTATAACATGGTTTTGTTTATCCAAGACATGGTTACCAATAAACGAAACCATGTTTTGGGGAACCAGGAATGACTTCATGCGAAATTTTTGTGAAATATTTTTATAGCGATACAATTATATGCGATTATAGCAAAGCCTTAGTGGTAAAGGTCAATGTCCACCAGTGATTAATTATCTCGGCTGATGAAAAAGTGTGATATAATGTAGAATTTTATTATGACGTTCAAGTTTTGGATATCTATACTTGATCTATGGAAGTGTGATGATTTTTTCATATAGAGATAATAATGCATCAAAATAAATAAAAGAAATACTTATGCATTGGGACACTACTTCGTTGACAAAAATTATCGTCAGTCCGATTGTTAAATCGTGTAACATGGTTATTATAATGGCAAAATTATATATGCAACAATTTTACTGGAAATAAATAAAAAAAAAAGTTTTTCCAATTTACAGTGTTAAATAAAAATTGATAGGAGCTAGTTTCTTCCTTTAGATATAATTCATTTGTCTAACAGTGGTAACAACACATTATTATATATCTTTTTAACTATTTACGCCTTTCATGATTAAGGGGGACTATAACAACATCTCAGACCGGCGACGGAATGATCCGAATTTACCAAATCCAAATCGCACAGACTGCTACCCAGCATCATTAGTGCGAGAGTGACGGTAATGTGTTTATATATCCGATTGCCCAGCGTGGTGAGTTCAACCTTTTTAATAAATGCATGGCAGCTTTTCTTGGCACTTTCTCAAAGAGACCAGTATTCAACTATGGGCTATAGGCTGATAAAGACGAAGAAAAATTATCCAGAACCAATAAAGAAGTAGTAATACATTAAAAGTCTATTCAAATTTCATATTTTACGTTTTTGGTCAAGGGTAATCAGCCTATGCTAGAAGTGAATTTTTTCAACATGAATATATGTTCTCGCGTGTCATAAAAACTGTGTACTATACTATTGGCTTGGTGGAAAATCCACAAACATAATAATCAAGACGTGAATTTAAAGGGACCTGGTTGGTGCTATATTCATAGATTGTAATAGAAACCTTGGCTCTGAAAGCACAGTAAGAACACCAATGTCATGAAAGTTATCGAACATGTACAATTTAAATAGGCTGGTCAAGTCGCCAGAAAACATGACTCGTGATGTGAATAACAGAAATTATTATTTCGAGGATATGTGAAGCCAGCCAACCCGCACTAGAGCAGCGTGGCGGAACCTTCCGGACACCAAACCCTCTTAAATATTGAGAAGAGACCTTTGTCAAGCTGTGGTACATATACAGACTGCTAATATACTTACCCGTACTATATAACTTGACGAAATTCGTCATTTACAAAATCGTTCTCATTGTTTGTCTGTTTGAACAGATTTATCTAAAAAAACTTGAAGCAAGAAAAGACAGATTTAGCAGCTTTTACGTTATTTTCATTCGGAAAGATACTCGGGGCACCAACATACACATCTGATATTTGATTTAAATAATATTTTAAATAAGCATTTACATTTGAGTGATTGAAAGACATTATATTAAGCAATTTTAAAATTAATATAAAATGTTTGTAATACGGTGCCCATAAACCGATGTCAGAGTTAGCGCTAATAGTTATTTTTACATTAAATATGTTCAAAAACAGTATTAGTATAATGATAATGATGACTACTATCAACTTTGTTATAGTTATATATATATATATATATATATTTTGAAACATGTGCTAAATTATTTAATTAAACATTTACAAACTGGGTCCAATGGTACTGGTTGAAGTATGCTAATAGTGTAATTTGCATATTCGGCTGTAAATAAACACATACAGTTGTTAAATCAGCATATGGTTAAAGTTACAAACAAACAAGACAGACTCTGTTGTTTATGGATACATTGAATTTTCAAATCTGTCATTTAAAAATTTATTAATTTTCTGGTTACAATTTTTTATTAAACATATTTAGATATACTTACCGTAAAGCTCATCACGGAATTAAAATGGAAACAGGCCACATATGTAAAATATTTTAGTGTTACAATTGCCGTTAATACACATTTATATACACACGTAAATATTTGTTAGATTTTATTAATTTTAAACAAAGAGTTTCTGGTGAATAATGAACATACTCGTAGTTGGCGAAAAAGTTAAACCGGTATACAATGGCCCCACAATGAATACCTCTAGATATCGAGAACCGAGTAGATTCACGAAACGCATTGACGTCATAAAGTAACACAAGCAAATGAATGAAACACGAAAAAATATTTAAAATTAATTTAAAAATTAAATACAAGTAGAAAAGTTTATTTTTCAATTATTGTCTATTTTTGTCCGTACTGATTTTTATTTAGTAAATTGAAAATTTAATTTTTTGTGTGCTATTTTGACCTGAATGCAGATCTCCTTAACAAATACGATCGTCTTCTCAATAACTGCATTCGATTCATTTTTAATCTTCGTAAGTATGATCATGTATCTACTTATCGTTCACAGTTAAATTGGTTACCTATTCGTCAGCGCCGAAGTCTGCGTGCTCTTACTACCCTTTATTCTATCCTGATGTCTCCTACTGCTCCTTCCTACTTGTCTTCCTACTTTCGTTACCTTTGCTCAAACCACGACAGAACCCTACGTTCGTCTAATAATCTCCTACTCCAGTGTCCCTCACATACCTCATGTTTTGTCCGTTCATCCTTTCCTGTTCAATCTGTACTTCTTTGGAATGCACTCCCACCCGAAATCAGAGCGTCTAAAAGTCGATACATTTTTAAAATGAAAGCGAAGGAACATATCCTTAACAAAATGGCAGAATCATCTCAATAACAGACTATTATTTTTATGTATATTTAATATTTAAGTAATTAATATATTTAAATAAATATAAATGTATATATTGTATGTACGTGTGTATGTATTTATTATTGTATGTATGTGTATTGAAATATTGTATCTATATATAGATTTACATTTTTTTATAATTTTTTTCCCCTCTTTAGTTCTCTCTATTCTATAACCTACACCTACTTCATTTCATCTCTGCATCGTCCAAAGGTTGACTGGTAGAGAATGCTTCTGGCATTAAGTCCGCCTATATACATTCTCATGTATATGAAGTTCAATAAATAAATAAAATTTAACAAAACAGTTAAACAATTGTTATGAAACTCTTATTAACTTAAAATATACACTGGCGTAATGATTGTTAAATAAACATTTAATGGCAGAAAACTCTGTTTAAAATTGGATATTAGCGCTGAAGATTGTATCCAATCGACACCGTACTTTTTTTTACGAAAGTATAACAAGCTTCAGTTGTAGCGAAGATTGTTTAATGCTTTTAAATTCATCTATAGGATATTTTGAAATATAATAATACCTGTAAATAAACTACGAAATGCATCAAAATTGTATTACATATATTTAAATTCTTAATTTATTTTCCCATTTATTTACCAACAAAACACATGAATATGTATTGTTACTGTATAGTATAATAAAGCACTCACCCCTATCAGCCATAGAGGTTAGGCCACTGCCTAATGGGAAACCTTTATCACTTAAAAGTTTTCCATTCGACACGATTCGGCATTTCCAAACGAGCTTCCGCAGCCCACTTTTCCTGCTACACTATTCCGGGAGTAACGTCAAGTTCTGCCTCTATCGATTTGCATTCAATAAACTTTTTATCTTGTTAAAAGATATTGTTTTATTAAAACACGACAATCACATCGCAATTATTTCAACAATTTTTTATTAGATAATATCATTACATAAACAAAATTTTATGAGCGCTCACGCTTATCCCCTCTATGATAGGAAAATATTACGGATTTCCATTGGTTTTCCACATACAACACCCACGGAAAGAAAGGCAGTGGCAGAATCTTACGCTAATACCATACGACACATAAATATATTTTGAGTAAAACGCTAGACTAGTATTAAAGTCTTTGGGTCCCTACGCAAAGACTTTAATACTAATACATGTACGCTGTTAAACCTAAATTTATTATTAAACGGGGTTTCGTGACCTTTATGTGCGTTTACCTCACTAAGTTTTTACATTATTTTACTTTTAAAGAAAACATAAGGTAGGTTTTGTTTAAGTTTCTGGAATGTTTTTATGAAATGTACTGGCCACTTAGATTGAAAATTTTAGTGGTTGGTTATTCGCTCAAATATTTGTAAAAGTTTAATTTGAAGTTAAATTAGTTTATTTTTTTTGTAGGAGAATATTCTCTTAGTAAGTTAAACTATTATATGAATTTTAAATTTAAAATTTTGACAACAATATAACCTATTGTGTTTACAGTCACTGCTGTATACAAATATCGTATGTCGACATCGAAAGTTCAAATGTTTTGTATACGATTTCAGCGTACACCCCATGTATACGTACGTAAAAATGATTTTTTTTTTTATGAAAAATAGGCCTGCGTTTGACCTCAATCTTGCCCGATGGAAAGCGAAGATGAGGCCTAGGATGGTACACGCTTGCCTAGATGTCTGTTCACTTTGGCCTTGAAGATATCCAGGTTATAGGCCTCCGGAAAAACCGACCTCGGCAGAGAGTTCCACTCCTTAGCCGTCCGCACAAAGAAAGAAGAGGCAAACCGCCTCGTGCGTAATGGAGGAATGTCTACAACATAAGGGTGGAACTTCTCGCCGCGTCTAGTCGTTCGGTGATGGAAAGGGGAAGAGGGTATTAGGTTATGCAAAACCTCCGCATACTCTCCGAAATGAATTCGATAAAAAACCGAGAGGCAGGCCACTCGTCTACGGTGTTCGAGGCTTTGAAGTTTTGCCTCTACTAGTGAGTCACTGCCTATGATCCTCTTCGCTCGGCGCTCCAACGAGTCCAAAGCATCAAGCTGATGTTTAGCCGAACCATCCCAGAGGTGGGAACAGTATTCCATGCAAGAGCGGACTTGAGCTTTGTATAAATTTAAGAGCTGCTCCGATGTGAAGTACCGTCTCACCCCCGAGAGGATACTAAGTTTTTTGGCAGCAGTGTTTGCTATGGACTCGATGTAACGACCGAAATTTAGGTTAGAAGAGAGATCTAGACCTAAGAGCGCAAGACGGTCATTTACCGGAACGGAGACATTCCGGAAAGTCGGAGTCAGTTGGAATGGACTCCGTTTCGCCGAAAAAAGACAAGTCTGTGTTTTAGAGGGGTTAAACTCGACCAAATTGGCATCACCCCATTGGGAAACAGCCTCCAAAGTCGAGTTCACCCCCTCAATCATCGATTCTCTGAAAGACTGGACATTTGCCCCAGACTTCGCATCGGACAAGTATCTCCCCGAGACTGTGCTGTCATCTGCATACCCAAAGATATCGGGTGTTACCAGCAGGTCGTTGATGTGCAGCAAAAAAAGAGTCGCGGAGAGCACAGACCCCTGAGGCACACCGGCATTAATATCATGGAGATCGGACGAGGCGCCATTAACGACAACCCGAATCGATCTGTTCCTCAGGAAATCCTTGATCCAGATGCAAAGCTCGGGAGCAATACCATATGCCGGAAGCTTGCCAATGAGACTTGCGTGCCAGACCCTGTCGAAAGCCTTAGAGATATCAAGAGACACGGCAAGAGCTTCACCGTGTCTCTCAATGGCTTCGCTCCAGTGGTGAATAGCATACACAAGGAGATCCCCAGTAGATTGGCCTCGACGAATCCCGAATTGACGGTCACTGAGGAGGTCGTTGTCCTCCAGGTATGCAAGGAGGCGGTTGTTTAAAACGCGCTCCATAACCTTACAGAGTATGGAGGTGATTGCGATAGGTCGGTAGTTGGCAGGGTCCGCACGACTTCCTTTCTTAGGTACAGGTTGGACATTGGCAATCTTCCAGTACTTCGGAACTTGACCAGTCCTCAGGGACAAGCGATACAGGCGAGTCAGAACAGGAGACAACTCAGGCGCACATGACCGCAAGACAATGGCAGGAATGCTGTCAGGCCCACTAGCCTTATTCACATCTAGAGTTCTGAGTATTTTGAGTACCTCTTTTTGCCGAATGTGTAGCTCAGGCATTGCAGAGTCACGACGAGGTAGCAAAGGTGGGCAGTTATCAGCTGCATCTAGTTGTGAATTCTTCGCAAATAGAGAGGCAAACATGTCTGCTTTCTCTTTGGCGGTGTGAGCTAATGAGCCATCAGGCTTCTGCAATGGCGGGAAAGAAGACCGGGAGAAATTGGCTTCGACCGATTTGGCAAGAGACCAGAAAGCTTTACTCCCGGATGGTTAAGACGCTAGTTTGGCTCCAATACGGCCAATATGGTCGAAGCGGGCCTTGCGGAGGGCACGTTTGCAGGACTTAGCAGCACTATTGAAGGCTCTTTTCAGTTTCGGGACATTCGGTGCTTTGCGGGCTCGAGCATCCGCCCACTCTTGGTAAGCTAAGTGCTTCGGCACTATCACACTCAGAGTTGAACCAAGGGCGGGCTCTCACATGGAGTGAGATATCAGAATATGGAACAAAATATTCCATAGCCTGATATATCACTCCAGAAACAGCATCCGCGCAGCACGCCGGGTCGTCTGAAGAGAAGCATAAGTGCTGCCATGGGTAGGATGCAAAGAAATGCCGCATCTCATCCCAATCAGCTGACTTGTATCGCCATACACGCCTAGTCCCCATGTGTTCGGGTTCAGGTGGCGAGTAAACAGACACAGATTTCACCAGACAGTTGTCAGAGCTACCTAACGGGGAGGAGACTGCAACTTGATATCGGTCTGGATCAGTAGTCATCAGAAGGTCCAAGCAATTGGCCGTGTGGCCATCAATATCAGGTATCCGAGTAGCGCCAGCTACCACTTGGGAGAGACCTAGCGGTAGAGCAAATGCGTATGCTAAGCTCTCAGCATGGTCAGTGTTTAGGTATGGGTACAGCCACTCCTGGTGGTGGGCGTTGAAGTCCCCCAGAACAACTAGCTGCGCTGACGGGTACCTGAGCTGAGCTTTTTCCGCAGAGTCAGTTAGATACTGAAAGAGCCTGGTCGTCTCTATGTTGTCGGTATGCGACCGATAAACACTGGCATAGAGTATCTGCTCCAAGCCAGTGTTCACCAGAACCCACAATACGGAAAAACTGGAATCCTCTAGGTTACGGAGACGTCGACAGCAGATGTCATCGCGAGCATACACGCAGGTGCCAGCGCAAGTTGTGTTCCAGGGTGTAACCTGGGTAGTGCAAGTATGCTTCATCAGCTGGACATCTGATTTGCGTCTCCGTGAGGAACAGCAGATGTGGTTTTTCAGTCTCAAGGTGGTGATGGACTGGAACGAGATTGGAGTGCAGACCTCGGATGTTGGAGAGGTGCACTTTTAGTGCAAGGGAGTGCAACCGCTGTTTAACCAGTTTCTTATTTTTAACTTTTTTCATTGTTATTTTTGGTGAACAGACAGACAGAAAGGGGACAGTTAGGCGAGGCATAGCTAAAACGAATACCATGCGGTACAATCATAGTGCTGCACTGATGGGAGACTGGTCTGGAGCGCGCGGGGATGCCCTAACTCCCCCAAAGATGTTCACCGGGCCCTCGCATCTGGTCGCCAACCAGCACGATGACGCATCCTGGGATTTTTCGCGAGTTGGCGGGGCAGCCTTTCATAGGTGGCTAACCTACTAGTTGGGCCCCCTACTACCTGCGGTCGGCCAGCGGAAGACCGTGCTTAGGATCCCGCTACCCTCCTCGAACAGTCACCCAGTACAGACACCACGCAGTACCGGAACCGGTTCGCTCCACCATGCAACTGCCTAGACTCCCCTTCCAAGATGGCTACTCATGGCATCATGCCGAAACGCGATAAAAATCACTTGGCGGCAAGGCTTTGCCAAGAGGGTGGTAACAAGCCGCGGCCGAAACCTACCACCAGATGGTGCTGTTCATTTGGCGCTACCCAAGGGACACGTGTGGGTATCTAGAGCTATAGCCCACGGACGCAAACAGCATTATCCCTCGCGTTACGTCAATGCTGCGTTTAGTAACATGTAACATGGAGAACACGTCCCCATATGCCTATATATAGGTAATGTTGTGGATCTGCAGTAAGCGCCGGACAGCTGCGGCGCAAGAGACTTGCAAGCAGAAGGCCACCTGCCAGTCAGCTATTTGGTTCTTAGATAGTCACCGTCGGTTGTCGATCAGGGTCACCAATTTGACAGATTAATGTGAGAAGGAAAAGGGTAACTGCTCATCAGGTCCGGTATCCGTGACCTGTGAAGGACGTTTTGAAGAAAACAGAAGTGTTAGGGTTTTATTTGAATCTTGTGTATGTACTAATTAATAACCTGAAAAAACTTCCTTAGTGCAAGGGTGGACTTATACAAAAGAAGTATCGTAGAAAGCGCCATCTTGAGATTGGATTTCCTTGTTGAAGTCTGCAAAGTAGTTTGTCTTGGGGCTTCTTATGTAGTGATATTGATGGTGCTACACTACGACTAATGAACGCACTATTCGGTTTTAGTTGAGACTTTCATCTGATGATAAGTGACTACTGAAGCCCATGGATACTTGCAAACAACTTCAAACAAGGTTACAGATGCGTTGTCACCCCTAAGAACCGAGATGAAATGTCTCACAGACGGTAATTATACCATACCGAATATACTCTTCTAACCGGAACTCAATTCTGGTTGCACTGCTGACTAGTGGCAGAAATAGGTAAGAGGGTGGTACTAACGCAGGTGACTCGTAGGTTGAGAACGAGCCTATAGTGTTTACTACCACCAGTTTTGATTCTGCGCTTTCGTAGTAGAAATATATCATGTAGAAGATCATACATTCCGCTGGAGGAAATGCATGCAGCAATGCAATGCTGGGGATCCGTCTCAAACGTCTATGGAATTAGTGGCATGGTTTGAAGTTACCAAACCCACAATTGTCTTTTGCACCCAAGCGGAAAAATAAAAGATGAAAATGTTTTTTACTGAACTGATTTGCAAACAGAAGCACGGGTCGCAGTTTGCATTTTGTTGTTAAATTGACAGGGATATGTGTCGAAAAGTGTAATTATTGCATTAATCTTAAACAATTATAATTGTAAAGGTAAACGGCGGAAATTCTATAGGGTCTAAGTAAAAATGAGTGTATCTCAGGGATCCATTCTTGACCCCTTTTTATTTCTGGTTTATATAAACGATCTGCTATTCTTGGTTCAAAAGTTTTCAAAAATAGTATTGTTTGCAGATGATACCATCTATGATATATCGCTAGTATCTGTGATATATCACTAATATTCATCGTCAATCGGAAAACTAAGTATCAGAGTGTAGTGCCCTAATTAAGATTTTTGATTGGTTTCGTGCCAGTAATATAGCTCTTAACACAAAAAAAACTAAATGTATTATATTTGTATTGCCAAATGTAAAACAGGTACCTAATAAGGTTATTTTACAAACCATGTATTAGAGTTTATTGATAGGTCAGTATTTTTAGGGATCACGATTGATTATAAAATTCTGTAGGGTCCCCATATAGAATCTTTAGTCAATAAATTCAGTTCAGCTGCTTAAGGTGTTAGAAAAATACGATAACTGAATGATGTAGCCACTGCTCGAACAACTAGCTTACTTTAGTTACTTTCACAGCATAATGACTTATAGTATTTTACTATGGGGACATGCGGTTGATGCAAATACAGTTTTTATCTTGCAAAAAAAAAGCCGTGCGTGCTATTTATATTTTGCGTACTCGTGATTCGCTTAGGCCGTAGAACTATCACGTTTGAACTATCGTTGTGGGTGGTAGACTTGTGTGTGTCATGCTCGCTTAAATGCCTTTGCTTGCGGCGGCGTTGTGTGGCAGGTCGTTCACTTCCCTTTAATATGGTCGCGGAGAGCGATGACTTCCGCATGCTTCATTCTTGTGAACAGGCGCTGCTTGTGGGGCATCAGCTCCGGTTTGCAAACGATTTCGTTGCTTCTTGTTTTTTTTATGTTGTATCATTTGTAAAGCACAAAATCTGGTTTAAAAAAAAGGATACCTACGGAGTTTCTCTCGCCGGTTTCTTCTCTGGCAGAGGAACCTCATTACGAAACAGTGTTAAATTAAAAAAAAAACAATGACAATTGCCCAACGAATCTGAAAAATAAATATTTTTCTTTTAATTACATATTCTATCAAAATACAAATAAACTAAATGAGCTGTTTCTTTACTGTATTCAATCTTGTCTCCTACGTAGTTCCTGTCTTATTGAAGATGTAACAAATGAATAACTACAAATCTGTCCTAGAATCTGTCAATAGTTTCCAATTGTTTTAAGATCTGTAGTTACTTTACTACTTTACAACTTGAAACACTAGGAGACAATTAAACACTGGATGCCTAGCAATTAAGTTTACTTGAAATATTATTCTGTTCCCAAGTTTTCAAGGATGTCTTGACGACTTATGAACTTTCCGACCCTAGTCCTATAACTATTGAACTATACCTAAGTTATCCACGAGGTTGCTCTCATATGAACAGTTATTGTGTTAAAACTGATATATTAGAACATTTGCAGGTAGAGTAACTTTATTACCGCGTGCAGTAAAACTTAATATATCATATAATGTACAAGATCTTTGACTGTATCAACGTTGCCAAGGATGCTAAGAAAACTCACAACCTACTTTATATGTTTTTTACTGAGTAGCATTTAAAATAGCAATTTACTGTAGAACCGCATTATATTATTTTAAATTTGGTCATGATTTAAATCGTGCTCAATGATTTTGTATCTAGAATTCTTACTCTATTTCATTCTGGCTACATAGATAGAGGATACATATCCCACATGGAGGCGTTGTCAGCCATCCTTATCTTTTTGGATAGCTCGCCTTCACTAATGTCTTTTTGATTTTGAAAATTAATGGACATGGCCAATGATAACAATCGTACATAAGTTTCGTAAAAGCTTATTGGTAACCCCCACATAAGAGATCGAACAAATCTTCTGATACAGGGGCAGAACTTTTAACCACTTGACTATCATGACCAAAGTCACTAGAAAGTCTCTAACTACACTACTACTACTAAAGGCAACAGAAAAAAATTCTGCCTATTAAAGTCTAACGGTATTATCGAACTCAAAATTCAATCAAATAAGTGTATTCAGCATATCATTTCACTTATTACTCACCGATGAACTTCCTAATTGAATCCATACTGCCGAAAGGTAGAAATTTGGTAAGAAAATACTCGTATTAATTAATGGCGCATAGGAAAAGAAATGAATTATTGCGAATTATTTTATTTAAGAGCCGTGATCAAGGCGCTCTCTTTCATTTTTTATTTCGCGAGGAACCTGGTTTAGGACTCTGGTGCCGGCACCACTAAAAATTGTTACTGTTACCTACTGAATTTACTAGTGCTTGGCGGTGAATCAAATCATTGTGAGGTAACATGCATGTCTGAGAAACAGTCGCAAAAAATATCTTTCGAGGACGTGTGAAGTTCGCCCACTCAGAGTAGCGGAACTCGGCTCTAACCTCTCTCAAAAATACTATTTGAGTGGAGGCCTTTGCCCAGTAGGAGGCATTTAATGGCTGCTACTTTACATTTATTAATAAATCTTTGTGAAATTATTGTCTTTTAAACGTATAACTGATTCGGAGTTACTTCTTAATAACACAAACCAATATTAAGTTATTTGTTCAACGACTCCAAACTTAATTAAATGCAACAAAAGTGTGGCCTTTCAAACTCTAAGTAAACATTACGTATGGGCGGCAAATATAATGTCTACATAGTATAGTACTACTAGTAGTATATTATGTAGGGATACTATGAAGGCATTATACTTAATATACTACATGTAGCATATATTTTTTACAGATATTCTGTTTTTCCAAAAACTGATTTCATTAAATAACATTTTCAATTAGTCAATTTTATTCAGACTTAAAGTTAGTCTTAAGAATATAATATTATAACTCAATAGTTGGAAACTTAGGCTAATAGAAACTAATATTGTCATAAAGTAAAATAGTGATTAGTACTATATACAGCGTGCATGGTGCACGTACGTCATATTCAAGCTAATACAATGTCACACAACCTTCTACTATAACAGGTTTGTATTGTATTTTACGCGATGTTTTGTCTAAGTTGCAAAAATACGCAATCAATTGTGTGTAGCAATTATTTCGCAAGCTTCTGTCTGCTGAGTCGTGATTGTTTCATTTTAAATCCAAACGAACTAATATCGTATGCACTAATACATATTACCGGCTTTCGGGTCAACAATGTAAATTTGGCAGTATCTGGGATTAAGCCCGACAACGAGTCTCGCCGACCATAATATTCTATCTCCCGAAGAGGTGATAGGTGGACAGCGGTGGCCTGTACACTGAGTAGTGCCGTTGTTTATACTGTTACTTATTATAATGTTGACGCTTAGTGGTTAGCGTACTTGACTGCTGAACCATAGCTCCTATATAACATAACCTTCGTAGCTGAAAGGTGATATTTTTATTCGGAAGTATCGCTGTAGACGAAATCGTCTATTATCATTGTCATAATAGTATCAGTAATAATTTACACTACTACTTTTATTGTTTCAGAAACAACATCGAAAAGGAATTGGACAAAGGCGAAAAATTTCTGAATCTAAATGTAATGTAAAGAAAAATGTAAACTTTGCCGTAAACTTGTTCTAAGTGTAATGTAAAAATCAGCATGCCCAATAGTAGATGTTGGCTGGCGATGGTCGCCCTGGTGTTACTTGCGAGTACAGCACGCGGATGGGACTGTGTCTGCAACCCAACGGAGTGTGAAGCTCTCGAGCCTAGCGGTTGCCCTGGTCTTGGAATAGTTGTATGGGATCCATGCAGGTGCGTAAAAAGTACTATATAGTATTTATACTTTTATAACTATATAACGATGATTTCCATATGTTGTTCGGTGAATTCATTACATATTTAGTTACAATTTTTAGGATCTAGGTCATAATATATTATGATGGTATCAACATGTATGTGATATAAATCTGAACGCAAAATCGGGCTGTACTGTCATGCGGCAGTATTTATTTACAGCAGAAAATTTGTTTCTGGCGTCGTCATCGATTTCATTTCATTTATTTATTAAACTTTTTTCTAACTGCCTTTAAAAGTTAAATAATGAAGGAAATATTTGCACTTCTACCTAATCATCCCCTTGTACAGCTGCTGTATAATAGGCCTTTCAATTAATGTAGTAGTAGTAGTATGTATTCGATGAAGTTATTGCTGTTAGCCGTTTTGGCTTTTACAGCTTCATAGGTTTGCGCCTGGCGTTTATGACAATGAATGCGCTAACAAAATCAAGCATGACATTTATGGAAAATATATCTATACTCTGTACACTGATCCCCGTGGCTGTCATTCGTTCGCGAGAGCCTCGTCCGTTATTCAGAAGGATGCCCCGCGTGAAGGTTAGGTTGATATTTTGAGAAAAAAGCTGGTATTTAACCTTTGTAAATTTAGTTAGATATTTCGTTCTAGCAATCGGTATAATAAGAGTTAACCTGCGAGCAAAGTTTTCAGCCTATACGAGCCTTTTTAGCATTAGACGTGTGGTCGAGACCTAAGAATCTGACACGTTCCTTGCCGTTGTTGTCGTAAGAGGCGAAAAGGGAAAATCCTTGAGAGTCTTAAGGGAAAGTCCCACGGTGCGTGATTTTACGGACTTAAGGCACGGTAGCGCAGGCGAGTCCGTACCGGTGCGTCAGAGCCGCTAAACTACACTATGGGAGAGACTCCTCGTAGATCCTGTACTTTTGATATTCCAACTGCTGTCCTATTTTCGCTCTTATAATTTTTTAGAAGATAAGAGAGTAGAAGATATTTAAATCTTTTTAATTATGTGATATCTATCGATCTAATTATTAGACGAAATAACGTAGTTACATGACAAATATAATTGTTAAATTATTTTATTTTGTCATCAGATGCTGCAAAGTATGTGCAAGAACACTTGGTGAAGATTGTGGTGGGTTTAGAGGGACGTGCGAAACAGGTCTTAAGTGTTTTGAAGGCTCGTGTACGCCAGCAGTATGAACATTTGGTGTTGCCACAGAATGTATTATATCAGATGTGTATAAAGTAATAGAACAAGTCATATCTACGACAACGTAGCAAAATGAAGGACCACAATAGAACAAACTAGACATGGAATCTCGAAAATGGTAATCATTATAAGTATAAAATAATACATAATAATTATTTTAAGATATATGGACGTAACCCATATGGAGTGCAACGTAAAACATTTTTTTTTGGAAATATTATGTACCGTTTTAAATAGTTTTTCATAATGTATTATCTGTCTATCATCCAATTACATGAAATTTATAGCAACTCATTATGTTTATGACTTGCGTAATATATTTTATCAATATGAATAAATAAAATTATATTTAATTCCTTACAATACAGAAAAATATTTTCATCTTTTTATTCAAATTTTATTAAAATTACGATTTATCTTAATTTCACACATTTCAATGAATGTGATTCTATGAAAAAAATTTGGTTTAAGTAAATAGTTGCTGAGCTCTTTATCGCAAAAAAGTAATAAAAATGTAAATGTTTAACTGTTGAGCAATGAACATGTTTTAAATTTTTGAAAGCGTTGTGAAGTCGGGAAGGAAATAATAACTTTCTTTAACATTACATATAAACCTATTAACTATACTGACGATTTGGCTGAAATAACAGGCGTCGTTACTTTATTCAGGTGTTGCAGTTTTTTATACTTTTTTATAAGTATTTTTTTACATAATCGGTCAACAAAACTGACACACTTAACTGCTTTTTTAAAAGTGTACGTGTAAATCATTGCCAATGGCTTATTGACGTGTTAATCATTCTTATAAAAATAAATCAAGTTCTAGTGCGGTGTTTTTAACTCCAAACTTTATTGATTTCATTTGATTCGTTAAATGTTTATGTATTGTTAATGTATTGTTAATTATGTTAAATTATTACCAAATTCGATGCTGCTCGTATTTCTATTTCCTCTCACACACAGTGATGATTGTTGTTTTATTTTCTACCTTCGCAATTCTTAAATATAAATAAGTTCACTTAAAGAGTCAACAGAAGAGGTTGTTCTATCAATAAATTTGTACTTGTTTTTATTCTTCTTTAAGTAACCATATCGGTTTTATCGAAAAAAGGTATCATAAATAAAATCAAGCCGGTAAATACTCTTGTAATTAGTTTATGGGATGTTGAAGGTAATTGAGATTGTACGAAACATTATTTTTAAATTTAATCCCTTTATCCTCTTTGATGGCCAAAATATTAAAATAAGTTTTGTTATTTAGTTTAGGGGTGATATTTCTTATAACAGGGCTCTTTTACAACGTCTAGTATTTTCATCGACTGGGTTTCAAGCATGACGTAAAATTGATTTATTTTAAATTTTATGTAAAAGAGTTATAAAAAATTGATGACAGATGATTGTAAATTGTATCTATCCAAATTTCTGTGTGCTTCCAGATTGTATGTAGATATAAGGATAGACAGTAGGACTGTTCGTTATTATACTTATAATAATTAAATATATAAAAATAACGTCTTAAACTTGTAAATATTGCATAATTAGCATTTATATTTGAACAGCCACCATAATATTTCTATTGTTGTGTTTCTGTAGTTGATAAAAGTATATTTCTATGACACGATTTTTATTTAATTACTTTTTGCTTTGCTTTTGCTTTCATAATTTTGTGATATTATTTTATACTTTTATAACATTATTAAAATAACCTTAATTAAAATTTTCTAATTATTTAATTCGATTACTAAAAATTAGCGAAAATCTGGATTAATGATTGCTATGCCATTTTAAAAATGTTAATCATTATGAAACTCAAAGCAGAATACATGAATATCAACAACGTAAAATATTTTTCAGTCGTTATGAAAAAAAACCTTTTCTATTTAATGACATTTACGTTTTAATTGTTTGTTTGTATTTAATGTTAACAATAGATAATTCGAATACGTGCATTATTGTTAATGTAAGATATGAAAAAATAAAAATATTAATATTTAATTTAGAGCTACTTGTTAATTGTGCACACAATAAAGAAAAATGATAGTAAACTAAAAAATGCCTTTTTTTTAATACCATTAACAAGTCAGCTTACATGTTACCTCATAGCTAATGCAGCCCTAGTATTCCTGCGAACAATTTTTATTTTTTTTTATGAAAAAATGGGCTTGCGTTTGACCTCAATCTTGCCCGATGGAAAGCGAAGATGAGGCCTAGGATGGTACACGCTTGCCTAGATGTCTGTTCACTTTGGCCTTGAAGAGGTCCAGGTTATAGGTTTCCGGAAAAACTGACCTCGGCAGAGAGTTCCACTCCTTAGCCGTCCGCATAAAGAAAGAAGAGGCAAACCGCTTCGTGCGTAATGTCTACAACATAAGGGTGGAACTGCTCGCCGCGTCTAGTCGTTCGGTGATGGAAAGGGGAAGAGGGTATTAGGTTATGCAATACCTCCGCACACTCTCCGAAATGAATCCGATAAAAAACCGAGAGGCAGGCCACTCGTCTACGGTGTTCGAGGCTTTGAAGTTTTGCCTCTACTAGTGAGTCACTGCCTATGATCCTCTTCGCTCGGCGCTCCAACGAGTCCAAAGCATCGAGCTGATGTTTTGCCGAACCATCCCAGAGGTGGGAACAGTATTCCATGCAAGAGCGGACTTGAGCTTTGTATAGATTTAAGAGCTGCTCCGATGTGAAGTACCGTCTCACCCCCGAGAGGATACTAAGTTTTTTGGCAGCAGTGTTTGCTATGGACTCGATGTAACGACCGAAATTTAGATTAGAGGAGAGATCTAGACCTAAGAGCTCAAGACGGTCATTTACTGGAACGGGGACATTCCGGAAAGTCGGAGTCAGTTGGAATGGACTCCGTTTCGCCGAAAAAAGACAAGCCTGTGTTTTAGAGGGGGTTAAACTCGACCAAATTGGCATCACCCCATTGGGAAACAGCCTCCAAAGTCGAGTTCACCCCCTCAATCATCGATTCTCTGAAAGACTGGACTTTTGCCCCAGACTTCGCATCGGACAAGTATCTCCCCGAGACTGTGCTGTCATCTGCATACCCAAAGATATCGGGTGTTACCAGCAGGTCGTTGATGTGCAGCAAAAAGAGTCGCGGAGAGCACAGACCCCTGAGGCACACCGGCATTAATATCATGGAGATCGGACGAGGCGCCATTTCAATCGAAGGTTACAGATGCCACGTCATCCCTGAGTACTAAGATGGAATATCTCACTGCCTTTAAATGAACTGGCTCTCTGTCCTCTTCCAACCGGTAGACCGATGGTTTTATCGCCAATTAGCGTCAGAAATAGGTAAGAGCGTTATACCGACCCATTCGGCTCCTAGGCAGAAAAGAAGTACCACCTAGATAATTATACAAAGTATTATATTATATTTTATACAATTATATGATTATTACGTATACTTGTTGCATAGCAATTGCTTTGGCATTCTTATTATTACACGTTTACCAACTTATTAAAATGTATTTGATATAGTACTAAACAAGTTCATATCGTGTGGTAGAGACACTTTCTTTCCGTTGGTCTGGTAAGAGACGACTAAGGGAAAAGCCTTCAAATTTCCGTGGAAATCTCCGAAAGCAAACCGGACGACCAGACCACGGCATGTTTTTGGTCCCGAAGAGGCGAACTTAAACTGCTGAACACAATAAACGAAAGTTACGGTGTTTCTCCGCAATGGATCTACATTTGGTAAGAACTCTAAAATAAAGAACGTCGGAGACAGATATGCTTCATCATTCTTCATTACAGCCTGCCACAAGTCCACTACTGAAATTAAAATTAAAGAGGCAGCCTGTAAATGCCTACTGCTGGGCAAAGGCCTCCTCTCAAATATTGTAGATAGTTTAGACCCAAGAAGTGTTCGCCACGCTACTCTACTACGGATTGGTGGACTTAACATGTACTCGAAATAATATTTTTTGTTATTTCTCAGACATTTAGGTGTTGCGATGTTTTCCTTCGCCATCGAGAACATGGTAAATTTACCACTTAAAATTGCAATAAACAATTTTACTGGTGCCGGCACCAGCACTGGCGAATCCTAGCGGATTTGAGCACAGTTTAGAAAAATATGATTTCAGAGGCACATTCTAGACAGAGATGATTGATTGCGATGATTGGTTATTTCATTTTATTAATGTATACTCTAAGAGTGTTGTAGGAGCGCCTACAAATTCTGATCATCATTAACGCTTTTCTTTTTCTCATAATGCCATAACAATTGTCAACTAAGGCCTCTGCAAAAGAGATACGCTACCAAAAAATGAAGCCACATTCCCACCTTTATTATATTATATGCAAGGAGTGTTCTAATTCCGTCGCCTATATATCCAGGCTTCACGTTTGAAAGCTTTGCAAGTTCGCCTTAAAGATAGACTTTACACAAAGGTTGCAATTCGCAACGCAATGCAATCTTTTGATCTAACACATCGCTGCGAACTCCATATCATCGTTCATTATTCAATTAGTTCTCCTTGTGTGGTTTAAATTACGATGTTGTGACTATAACGAAGAAAGTATTGTTTAGGCGGTTTAGACACGTGGCCAGAATTAATGAGAAAAGGTGAAAAACCAAATGTATGCTCCAGAATAGAGAGCAAGAGTCAGCTAGGGGTGCCCTTAACGGACGTTTATCGATCAAATGGTAACATAAATTGAAGATGGGCCAAGTTAAGAGTACCCAAAACTAACAAGCCTTTATGCATAGATGTATGGACGTGTAAGGAGGTAATGGAGGCGAGAGAGGTGTTTCAGAGTCATGCCAGATGAAAGTTCACAGTCTATACCTACCCCTCTGGGTGACAGGAGTGAGAGTTTGTGAATTATCCTTGAATATAATGCTGAATCTATTTTCCGTACTCATAACGTAGCGACCCTGGTGAAGCTGCGTTTGATTATCGGTCTGTAGAATACTACAGACTAAAACTAAATATAGTTTCAATATATTTGTTTGAATTTTCCTCCATCAGCTGGTCGCTACAAAGTCACGTTTATCTGCTTATACACCGCGTATAGCTGAAGTTCACTGAACCCTACCCTATGGGTAACCCCAGTCTAAGACTGTAAATATACATATTTAATTAAGGTTTTTTTCAGTGACATGTTGCAGAAACTTAGTTATTTTACAGAACCGCTGAGGAGGCATTTTTTTTAATGTGTCTTATTTATATTTTACTGTAGTGCACTTGGAGAGGTCATTATTGTGTGTGACTTTATATAGTCATGAAAAAATTATGTGTAACGTTATTTTTTAACATTTAATATAAAGTGACAACCTTTTCTATGCACACGACTGTACGATATGCCGGTAATAATTAAATCGATTTAATTTTAATGGAAATTGTCCAAAAGCATTTTATTTATTTACCAAATCTATTAAATTACGATAACACTCGAAACATTCAATCAAATACCAATTTAAGTAATTTGATTTATATCAGCCGTCAATGTCATTTCGAATTCATACTCCTTTTGGTTTTTATTATTCGTTTGACTCTTTACGAAAACTGTACATCGTAATATCGATATAAAAAAATGGCGGACGCAAGAATAACTCGAAAAGTAACTCCCGTAGGAAAGTCTGCTAAATATAATAATTTTTTTGGAAATTTTAACCTTGCACAAAGGTTAAGTTATTTAATACACACAGAATTACTAATCGGAGTAAATCGTTTTTATTTGTTTGATAACCGTAACACTATGTTTTGGATAGCGCAACTTTTTGTCCCTTTTTTATTAGGCACAATAATTTATTTGGGTGTATTTAGCAACACACGAGGTGCCACGAACATGGTGTTTATCAATACATCTTGTATCGAGTTTATATTATTATCCATCAGTGCAACATACTTACAAGGAAAAAAACTGCGGAGTTTCTTTAACAAAATGAGTACATTCGATACGCAATTAAAGTTGGATAAAGAACACATTTCGCCTCATCAGCTGAAATCTTTTACATGGAGTGTAATAATTATCATAATTGTTGTAATTGAGTACACATTAATGAGAACATACGTCTACCAAAATGCTCAATACACACTGAATGTTATTTATCTGGGCATTTTGATTCATCAGGGTGAAAAATTCTTTTTCTGTTCCCTATTATACACAGTTCTCACACGTATTCGTGTACTAAGGGCTCAAGTCGCTAAAGTGTTTTGTGTCAAAGACAGTCAAAATACAAATAGAGTAAATAAATATGAAAGATTGGCCAAACACGTGGAGCTTGATATAAGTTCTTTGCATAAAGTTTATGAATTACTGCACGAATCTTCGGAGGACTTAAACGAGAGCATGAGTTTTTCTGTAAGTGCGATTTAAAATTATGGTTTTCATGGCAATTTTCTTTAATAAAAAATTCAACATACATTATATTTGTTGCAGATGATTGTTATGCTTTTCTCTTCCGGAATCACCACCATAATGTTATTAAAACATTTATTTACATTTGCACAAATAATCGACGTTGATCCTACGGTAAAGTGCGATTCAATTTATATTGTAAATTTCAGAAATAATTATCTAATAAGTAAACTTAAGAAAATTTGCCACCTCACCACGTCCCGTGGGTGTTGACAAGGTCGACTTTCAGAAATAATGTTAGGAAATGCTTATGACTGTCGTCAGATGGTGAAATCATTTCCACAAAAAATATTATGCAGACAGCTACTATTAAGGTCCGAAGTGACTGGTACTGCGATTGCCAATCTGTCTGTTAAGTGTGATTAATCCTCCCTATACGATAGATCTATGCCCAGTAGAGAACTATTTACGGGCAGTTAAAGGTAAATATGTAGATTGTCATCGTTAAAATTTAGGTTCTTATTATTAGATAAAAAAATTAAATTTTATGAATTTCTTTAATGCATTTTCAGATAAAGCCATTACTGATGATATATGCGATCGGTCATTGTATTAAATTAACAATGCTTATGGTCATCCCTTGTTATTTGTCTAACAATATCACTGAACATGTAACTGTAATAAGGATGATTCTTCATGATGCTATAGATAGCAAGAAACAAGGTACGTATTCGTTTTTTTATGAAATGTTAAATGCACATCTGCTCTTAAGATTTTATTAGTTTTAAATATATATAAGCCCTTGCGCCTATCGTACACATGAATATGCAGAGATCATGGATATCCATGTGGCTCGGCTCAAGGTTTAGTGTTTTCTATATGGTAGAGCCAAGCGTCAGCATTTGCTGCTGGTGGGATGGGTCAGCTACTTCGGCGTTCACGGCCTGGCAGGATACCGGTGGAAAGTAGACGCATCTTATGCTTCTGCGTTTTGTTCGGTGAATGAGGTAATTGGAGGTGGGCCTCCGATTACCCCTTTCCTCCTTTTCCTCTCCCTCCACCTCCCCAAATATCATTTAAGGACGGCAATGTATCAGGTGAGGCGCTTGCTGTATTGACTCCTTTTCCATAAAAAAATAGGTATAGAACGAGATGGATGTCGGGCCTCGTTGACGGATTTCTTTGGAAAATTAAAATAATACACAGTGATGAGATGGAGTGTATATAAAATTTAACAACTGGCTATAACAAGTATACAAACCGGCGAGTCAAGTTTTCTTTTTCTCGTTACTAGAGTGTTACCACTAAAAAAACTATTACAACTACATCAGCCTATTTTACTCCACTAATGAACATGGGTCTTTCCAAGAAAACGATGCTGCTCCCCGTCAGTAATCTGAACGATTTGTGTTACCAAATTCAGGTGAATATACTGCCCTCATTCGATTGCTAAAGCCTCGCTTGTTTGTAGAGAGAGGTTAGTGACCTTTCACCAAATACCAAGGTTATATTTCCCTTTTAAACTCTATCTCCTATACTTAACTTCTCTATCTATAACATGCACCATCAATTGAACTTCTTTTTAAGAGATAAAATTTTCACTTAAGTAATATAATTACCCATATAACTAAATAGTATTAAATACTAGCGATGGGAAGTAGCATATCTAATGCAAGGGTACAGGCACTACGCTCACCAACCCGCCTGCCCAGCGTAGTTAGTATGGACAAATCTTCCACACATGGAATGCCAGCTTTTGGTGGCACTTTTATGAAAACTTGTCCAGGCTATTGAAGAAGTACCTATGACCTATTAGTTGTAAGATATATCTTTAACAAACTTAGTATTACTAACGGTTTATTGATTTATTTATTAAATTTATTGCAATATTGCCAATCTAATTTGAAAAGAAACTATTATTTACGGATGAGGTGCTAGATGTCCTGATGTCATAGTTAACTCGGGCTACCTTCAGCTTTTATTTATGAATATAGGATCTACGCAGTATATGCTCATTGTATCTTGAGGTCGTGCAGTGGTATGCTTCGTTTGAACTTTTTTTTTAAATGCTGAAGATTACCGCAGTTAGCAGTGTCATCAGGAATATAAAAATAAAATTAAACGCTATAAAATCCTTAAGTGGTAGTTTCATTTCAAATGTTTAGTGTTCGCGTTAATACAAGTAATCTATATCAACCAATGTTTGTTTGTATTCTTTATATTTCCAGTTAAGGAAGAGCGTCGTAAAATAAAAGCTTTTTACCAACTCACTAGTGAAAATGATTTTGCATACGTTTTATGGGGTTTAATTAAACTCGATATGTCTTTGCCTCTTAGTTACTCTAGTCTCTGTACGACTTATCTAGTTATTGTATTACAGTTTTCAAAATTTATTGACTAATGTTACTACTAAAGTCGTCTCTAAAACAACTCATTTTCTGTGTGTTTCGTATTATTGGTAAAATTATGTTTTATTCATTGGACTTATTTATCGACTCTTTCTCTGTTTATGCATGTCTGTTAATATTCCAGGACCACCAATCCTTTGAAAATATACTTGTAGCAAAATCCAATAAAGATACATGTGTTTATCGCTTTTATTTGTTTTTATTGACGCGCTCTTCAAAATCCTTTTGTTGACAATACATTTTAAAACGTGTTATTAAAGGTCATAGCAAAATAAACAAGAAACCTTCGAAATTAAGGAATAATATGTACTCCGATAATAATAATAAATGGCTATTTATACAGGGCTTAGAGTAAACATCCAACCTCTATTCATTAGTAAACATTATTCATGTGTACAATGTAAAAATAATAATAAAGATAATACATTATTTTAAATTTTATTAGCATTAAATACTTTCAAACCGTGTCTAGCTCACGCTTGACTATCTTTTTCCAGGAAAATAAAATTTAGGCTTGTGTTTGTGTTTCGAATTTAGTGATTCATTTGTTTTCGCGCTATTTGGTTTTCTTTGACATCCTTCTGTTAACAAAATGGAAAACTTGAAATATCGTGTGGTTCTTCCGTAGCACCAGCGCTGCAGAAACTGCTCGAAAGATTACTGTAGGCTCTCCATACATATCACTATGGGGAAGCTACTGTAAAAGAAAGCACGGTACGTTTTTGGTTCCAACGTTTTCATTTTGAAGATTTTGACCTTTGAAACAAACCCCGAGTGAAGAACCTTGAGTGCTGCCTTACATTACTTAACCGCCACAATTTTGAATCAGATCGTTACTTATGATGAAAAATGGATACTGTACAACAATTGCAAACGCTCATACAGTGGTTGAACACAGGGGAACAGGCCAGATACTGTCCCAGTGCCAGACCAGTGCTGGTGTCATACACTAGAGCTTCCTAAGATCTGGCCAGACGATTACGGCAGATCTTTATTGTCAACAATTGCAAACCATGATAGAAAAGCAAGCTGTTAAACAACCGAGACTGGTCAATTGGTGTAGCCCACTGCTGCTAAATTAGAGAGGCTGCGATTGGAATGTCTCCGACACCCACCATACTCCTCGGACCTTGCTTCATCAGATTACCACTTTTCATGGAATTTGGACAATTTCTATTCCAATGAGGAGCAAGAAAAAAATTCAATTCCAATGAGGCAGTCCAAACAGCTTTCCAAGATTTTTTTTGTTTCTCGCTCCCAAATATTTTCGATAAATACTTCGATTAATTAAATATTTAATTAAATAAAAAAAAATGTTTTTTTCTTAGTCCATATAATACGCTAATTTCATATGACTTAATATAACGGTAACATTTAATTAATTGTTGTAATATTTATTATGATGAATGAAATGATTATTTCAGAAAAAGATACCACTTATAAAACACTTTAGTAGATTTCTGTATATTCCCTTTGGTTATACGTCTGTATATTTAGTTTAAATGGTTTACCGAAAAGTATAAAAACATGTTTAGTAGACCTGTAATTACGGTTAGGGTTTGCCAAGATAAGCTCGTTCCTATTTAATTTTCCAGTTCCAAATTAGTTCAATTTCTACTTTGAATAAATGATGACCTACTTTATGCTACCCACTTTCAGTCTGCTTTATTTTTCATTGCACAGCGTTGGTGGAAAGATATAAAAGAAAAAGATTACCTTAAATCTTTTTGCATTAAAAATATTGACTTACTATTTTTTATACGTAATTTGCGCAGTTTTTAATTCGTTTAACTAAAAAATTTAACTTGCACAATAGATTTCGTACTAGGAAAAGAAATCCTTACATAAGTAAGATTATTGTTTCAACATATCAAAACTTGACACAAGACCATGCTAACCTACTACTCTAGGTTCAATCAACGTACTCAATTTAAAATGATAGCTTGGATTCCCCCATGATTAGTAATATACTCGTACATATAATAACATAATGGGCATTTTCAAATAAATTCGTTAATCGACAGGGTTTTCAGCAGCAGCACTTATCGCTCAAGTTCTTAAATATTTATCTACCACACGTCGAAGTGACGTATGGTTATCTTTTACATAAGTTTTTGGCGCCCTAAATTATATCGTTATATTTTCGTTGTACAGCTTCGTATTATTGGTTCCTAGATTATTGTATGGCGAGTAGGGCAAGAGGTATGGCATAGTATTATGAAGTAATAAAACTGTAAGAAATATAAATAATTATATCGATTACCACCTGAAGAATTTGGGCGACGACGTAATCGAGGAGTTGGAGAGTAAAATATATTGGTATTTTTCTAGAAAACGACGTTCATAGAAATACTTATAACAAGAACGTGAGTCCCACTACGTGGGCAGTTTCACGTGATGAACTTTGGAGTGCTCATTCTCAGCTTGAAACATCTTTTATATAACACAAGAACAAAACCTTTCAGACAAGGTTTGTAAGAATCTGCCACCGCTTATCTTCCCGTGGGTGTCGAAATAGGTGACAAAGAGTATAACCTTGAACCATCTCGAAAATACCAGATCAAATTAAACAAAAAAAAAACAAATAAAGCGATGACGAGCACCAGCTTCTTGTATTGCGATCACCAATTCGCTTGCTGTGCGTAGCGATTGTGGCAAATTCTCTTTCCGTGTATCCCGTAGTGGACTATACAGAATAGTAAAGTGAGTAAATGGAAATGCCAAAATATTAATAGTCCAAATGCATGCAATGCATGTATAAACAAGAACCAAAAGAAAGATTTCATGAAGAACCTTAGTAATAGTTCGATGACTACTGGGATAAGGACAAGACATGAAATCCTGATTTAGACCTAGGAATATGAAGCATAAAATATATTTTTATGCTTCATATTCCAGAATGCGAAGAAATGTGGAATCTCCAGCATAAGATGTGTTTTTACCGAATATAAGGAAATATATACCATTTTAAAAATATAAATATATAATTTGTCACCAAAAGTCAACCTCATCTGACGCCTAATAAGATAGGTTCTGGCGACCGAATGATGGCGGAAAATCCATCCGAATTGCCCGATCTCAAATCTCAACAACTATACAAGATTTATTTTACTAATCTTTAATATTCAACATCAATTGAACTTATTTTTATGAGATATAATTTTCATTTGACTAAAATCATTACTCTCATCACTACTTATTGTTAAATACGTGATGAGGAGCAGCATCACTAGTGTGGGGGTACCGGCACTGTACTCACCAGTCAGTACCATCTTGTCAGTCTTATGATGGTGAACAAGTGAAATGATTCTTTTCTCTCCGGCTCATTTTGCGCCTATCCCATAAAAAAAATATAATCATTGCAAATTTTTATCTGTTAACTTGTTATCTGTGGTACGGTAAATATGATATCTATGGTACGATCATTCTCGTCAGACAAAAGCTCATTAGCGCCAAAAAGTGAATCATCTTGAAATGAACAATACAGAACAAAAATGGCATGATTAAATGCAATTTTTTTATTTCACCAATCGAATTGTATTGTTCTGTCAAATAATGTATTGAGTGCATGCTGAAAACTTTGATGACATGAAATTTCAACCAATAATTCTTAGTAATGTGATTCCAAAACATGCAGAGTAGTAATGGGTCATTGACCTCAAATTTTTTTATATCGAGCTATAACTATAAGTATAAGTAAATAAATAACGCCCACGGTACTTCTTAAGAAGATAAATGATAAATGCATAAAACGACATTCATATACTGCTTGCCGTTCTTGGCCTTTTGTCAACGTCATAAAATATTTTTACATAACAATAGACATGGAATAGTTAGTCGCAGTACAAATACTTAGGTATTTAAGGCATTCCAATTTTTAATACACAACAGCCATATTCATACGCTGAAATCAGTCGAACTTTATCTATAAATGTTTAACACGTTCTATGCCTAGAAAAAAATCGCAGTTTCCTGTCCGGGCCGTGTCGGTCAGTGATGGTTGACATATAGACTTTCAGTTCAAGCCGCGTCAGTCAGTGATGACCGCATTTTACGAGAGTTTTCATTTCGTTCTTACAGGCCGTCGGACAGTGCTCTCAAACTAAATCGCATATTAATTGACCCGCGTGGCCCACTAGTTTCTCCATATCAAGTTGGTTTTTGAAAAATTTAAGAACTTTGAAAGAAAAACAACAATTACCATACAATGCTGCCTGACGTTAATTATTTTCATAAATAGTGGCTCAAATTGACTTTTGTTATTACTAAGTAACATTTGAGTAAAAGATAAAAGCATAAAAGCAAAAAAAAAACAATTTAGTAATTTTATACAGATTTAAAATTTTAATAGGCCTAAAGGGAAACTTCACTGACGGTCAGCACTGACCGCGTTGGCAGAGAACGTGTTAAATCTTGCAACGCTTATATTTTCTTTACAAAACAGTATTAATACAAGAATATTCACGATGAAAATTCAGAATTGTTATGTATATTTAAAATAACGTAATAGAACATAAGTTACCTTACCTTACCTAACCAGCCTGTTGATAGTCCACTGTAGGACACAGGCCTGTCCCATAAGGAGGATTAACCATAATCGCCTCGCTCGACAAGCGGATAGGCGATCGCAGTATTTTAGTACAACTACATAGTACAGTACTATACAATACAAAACAAGTATTTACTTTTTTGTCAAGAAAGATTTGCCCTGTTTTTTATCAAACTTATTAAAGATTGTTTGTTATCAAACTTGAAAACTTAAATAAATTTGTAACGAGCTGAAACTTTTTAGCATCAACATCGCTTACACCAATAAACTTTGATGGAACTTTACTTAATTTGCATTCATAGGTTTTTGTTAGTATCAGATTTGTTTTTTCATGTTTATAAGTGCCCTTGCCAAGATTTATAATTTTTTATAAAACTTAAAACTATCAAGCAAAAACATATAAATTTAAATGCGGTGCCGGATAAAAATCGACATAATTTTCAAAGGGAAATACAAAATTGTATATCGTGGTCATATATTTCAACAGCGAAAACAGCGTTTGAAATGTAACTCCCTTTTGATAAAAGGGGTGAAGTCCTTCTAAACGATTTTGGTCCAAGTGACTATTTCCAAATACTATCAGCGTTTGTCAACTGCGTAAGAAATATTTTAATGTAGCACATCACACTCGTCGCGGAAACTACACGAGTGAGCGCAAACACAGAGATGCCCGAATCTGATGTTACGCTTATACGACAAGATCGGACGAATAATCATTCCATCGGGCAAGATTGAGGTCAAACGCATGCCTATTTTTTCATAAAAAAAAAATCAGATGCAGTGTCAGGGACACGACACGCAGTACAACACAATCAGATTCGGAAAAAACAATAATTTGCGTGTTGCACAAACATTGGGATCGGCTGTGATTCGAACCCAGAACTCAACAACTCTTGTACGTTAACTACTAAACCAAATCCTTGCTAGGAAGAGACCCAACGGGAGACTATTTAGGGATTGTCAAGAGATGAAAACCTCCTGGAAGTTCGCATGAGATTTTCATGTCTTTTTACTGAATCGCCTCTTACAAGCGTATGACATTATCGGAATAAAAGGAGTACCCCCTATTATTAACACATTTTTATGTATTAAAGTATGCTACTTTTGATTTACGGATTACGGATTAAGTTTTGTGTATTTCAGGTAACCCATATAATTTAAGTGGTTCGGTTGATCGTTGTATTATCGAATTAACATGTAGTCGTAATTTTTCGGATTGTTTCTTTATACCATGGGATGGGTCTATTTTGTCTTTTTGTATGTACTCATCCAACAAAAGTTTTGGGAATAAATAAGAAAAAATTATACAACATAAAACCTGTAAATAATGGTTGCATCTCTGTAATATATTCTTTTTTTTTTAATAAATGGGTTACCTAAAATACACAAGACTTAATCCGATATCCGTAAATAAAAAGTAGCATACTTCAATACATAAACATTGTGATGACTCAATTTACGTGTAAATTTTAGGATAATGTTAATTTATACAAACATATGTAGACAACTTAAGTTAGAAATTGCAGATATTTTTTAAATTAATTTATTAATGTTGTTGTTTATAATTTGGGCGTCGTACGCATATTAATTCCCGTCTGTAACAACATATTAATCCCCTGTAATGTTACATAGGTAAGATATTTTTATTTAAAATGAGTGGTGTCTTGGCTAGGTATAAAATGTAATATTAGGGGAATGTTGCTTAACTTCTAAACTCATCCATCATTATGAAAATTACGAAGTTATTAAGAAATTATTCGTAGCGTCAATAAATATAGCATCTTTCAAAGCTGTCAGGTTTTAGATGAGTTAACGATAAGTAGCATTTATTCAAGAAAATGTCTTAAGTCATGTTAAGACATTCCCGACAGACGATTTCAGTTAGCTTCGTTAGATTATAGTAGGCATTATTCCATATCTGAAACCGACTTGGAGAGAATAAATTTTGCAAGTCTGATCAGTAGTAATATTGCCTTCATATATATGTATACAATTTACAATAATTAAAAATCCAGCATAAAGCTACAAAAAAAAAATTAACCAGGTCAGTCGTAATTGGGAATAAATAGCGTACCTTTCGCTTTATTTAAACACAGGCTCACGCCTGTCACTCATAGGTATATTGTAACGTTTTAACCTTAAAATTTTAAAACACTTCGTCTTAATGCGAGATTATTTTAAGTACATGGTAGAACCTAGCGGAGACTTTTGCTGCTGCTCGAATTGCCGTCAATCTTTTTCTGGCTGGTCGAGACGAGGGTTACTATCACGCCGTTGCAGAATACTGGCGTGAAGTAAAAGCCAAAATCGAGTGTCTGTAGATTAGAGGAGTCACGATTAAGATTGGCAATATCTGAAAGCGGGCTACCATAAAAATTACAAGACTCCGACGAGGCTATCTAAAGATATTCTAATTTTTTTAGAGGAGTTAGTTGGATGCTACGACCTACCGGAGATTTTGTGATAAATAAAATTAAATGCTGACGGTAGCCGGGTTAACTATGACATCCCGACGTAAAACACCAAGGGAATATAGCACCCATGTAATAAATCTCTCTAAAAATAAATCCTATAAAAATGTTTTGGTCAATGTGTAGTATTCGGGTAACTTTAAAAAATCATTAACGCCAGTGAAGAGTAAATAAGAAAGTATTCCAATTTCTAATAAATGTAAAATAAACACTAAATTTGTAACTTTATGCGAAGCCTCAAAATAATATAAAATTAATATATTTATTTTTAGAATGAAGGGATCACGTGTTGCCCTTTTAATAGCCGAACCATGATCCTACATAGAAATGCTTAGCGATTTGTTCGCCCTGCTACGTCAGCTTGTTGATCCCTTTTTTACCACACAAGCTGACGCTAAATGTTACTTAAGGGATCAATACCTACTTTTAAATTATCGGAAATGCTGTTGAAAATTTAAGAAAAAAAATTAAAATTGTTTGAAACTTGGTCTAATTCGTTAAAAAATGTTAACATTAGGCTCACTGATGGAAATTCTCCTATATCGTGGAGGCAGTTTACATAGATAAATTACATATGGGCAAACACTCCGACCCGGAGCCATCATTTACAGCCTATATAAATACTTGTCCCGTGCGGGAACTTTAACCGCAACCCACAGCTTTGCACACAAACGCTGTTTCATCTTCGCTGCATGTCGGCAGGATTGCCTCTGAGACAAAGAACCCTCAAGTCCACGAACTAACGTGGGGATCAGTAAAACGAGAACTTGGTTCCATCTGCTCTCCCGGCCCCCAGCGGAGCTAGATCCTTGGCTCCATTGGCCGAAGAGGGCCGGGAGAGGAGCTGAGGGGAGAGCGGCTCCCAAAGCCGCATCTGCGGTTATTTCTTAAATAAGACGGAGAAGACAGATATTTTATAATATAAAATATATATATATATATATATATATATATATATATATAATTCCATAAGTATAATTCCGAGCTGCGCCTTTGACGGATAGAAAGCCATTTAAGCTTAGTACGATAAAAGTAGACATGGTCGTACTAACGTAGAAAGAAGATAAACGTTTTACAATTAATACAAAGACGCTCGAAGACTTTTACTACCATTGCCAATTTTGTTAATATCGTGTTATATGTAATTAAACCGGAGACCCATTTACTGGTAACGAAGAATACCTTGGAATACCATTTTAGTTTTCAGTGGTCATAACGCATCATTTGGATTCTTATTCGGGGATAGATGTCTATGGGCCACAGTGGCTTACCCTTATTCCGTAGACTGTATGTATTCTTATTTCAATAAAAACAATTAAACGTCGAGTTATTTCATTAGCTTAAGTGCAAACTCCCAGGTAACATTTTTACTATACATTAATATTCATACTCTCCATATTCCACCCTAATGCTATCCAAAAACAGGCCCAGGGTTGGTCTAACTTCTAAACTTTTAAAATTGTAGTGTTACAGTTTTATGAAGTTACCTACTTACTAATTTTGGCTCTTATAAATGGAGTACTTGCGACTAAAAATGTAATGGTGGCTGATCAAAAATAAACTGTTTAACCCTTCTCGTGACATAGCAATAGGATTTCAATTGTTTTAACACTTTAATGTAAACAATTAATAAGGAAAACCATCGTTTTGTTCATTAAGGAATCTTGGTAATTTATTTTATTTTATTCCTGTAAAACATAAATTGCAGTAATCAGAAATGCGAATATTTTTAACGCTCATTATGGATTCAAATTTGTATTCTACTAAAATCAGGGCGGTCTCGCTACCACATGTTGTCGAGAGTATCCTACAACAGACCCTTGTGAAACGTGCGAACGTGCGTTGATTTTATCTTCCGTTTTTGCATAGATAGGATGCCGTACTCTCTTCTCTTTTGGCTATTTCTCGCAACCATGCTTAGAATTTAAATATTACGCAGATGTTCTTTATTTTTATATATCTCATCCAATGTCAAATACGGCTTACGTGTATTTGTCTGCTTTACTAATTTTTAAAGGGATATTAGCAAATTTTATAATTTGTTTTAAACTTAATACTGCCTACACACCCACACTTCAACACTGTCAGGGAGAGAGAGAGAAAATGAAAGCATCAAAACTTTGCAGGTTGTTAGTCCATCATCTTCTCTTCTGATATTGCAAACAATAAGCATAGATGCTAAACATATTTGCCATTAGTCGTTCATAGTTAATTAATTCCGACACTAACACAGAGTCCTGAGAGATTTGGTTAATCATATTTGATTTCAAGAAAAAATGTTTGTTTATAGATCACTTTTCTTTAAGTAACGGTGTGTATGTATGTTAGAAAAGGACCATGGCATGACAAATTGTATAAATGCATTGTAATCCGTAATTTAAAAGCAAATAAAACACGGAAGCGAAATGAAATACGTTTAATCAGCTTTTTAGCTTATCCGTCGCTCCTATGTTTAATGAGGGTAACCGACAATCTGTGCGAGCAACTATTCAACGTTTAACTGCATTAGTAGCATTTACTTTTGTGCGCCCCTGTGCTTCTAAAGTTATGTTTATTCGGTGATTGTAGTTAGACAGTAATAATTGTTAATGATTCATTTTGAACATTAAAATGTTACAAAAAATACTTAGGACAGTGAATTAAAACGTTAACAACAGAACTACTGGCGTGCAGTGACTTCGCTGTGACAATCATGCTGGCTAGTAGCTAATAATCTGATAACAGGGTTTTCTCCTAATATTTCTCCGATAAGAAGAAGTACAGTGAAGCACCAACAAGCCGGCCCTTTGGAGGCAGATACGGAGAAGAGGTGATTAAGGATTTCTCTTGTCTCTTGTCGGCATGCCTTTTCAACGATACTAAAAAGAAGGCTTGGTGGTGATCCGTGGTTTAGTACATAGGACTAGACTGGGGCCCGCAATTTTGACATTTGCACCAGTAGGAAGGAGGAGTGTGGGTCCCTAGATGAGCATGAGAACTGACGTTACAATGGGTCGCAATAGTGCGCCGAGGCACAGATGGCGATTGAAGTGCCACATTGCGTGCTTTTGCGTATGGCTGACTGATATGTCCGCGCGTACTTCTTGCGCTGCGTGCCTAAGACAGGAGATCGCACTTAACCAATCGTTAGATAAGAGTAGAGTGATGGTATGGCAGTAACTCTGAGGTAAGATTAGTAACAAACACCGAGGTCATAATAAAATGATTTATAATGCATAATAAATATGTTTCAGAAAATCGAAAAAACTTAAAAGTCGTACGTGGAAAAAGTGTGTCATACTTTACTACATCAAAACCCCAATAAGTGCAGTATTTCTCCATTCAGTATTTTTATTTTAAGTAAAAAAATATTAAAAGTTTTTCAAGATTGTAATAGACTATTACATATCTTCCTTTGAAAGAAGGTGATCGCTTCCAAGCTGTTTCTGAATATTGTTAATTATGCAATGTTGTTATTATTATAAATGCAGTATTATTGTATTAATAATTATGATATATCAATAAAATGGTTATGTTCAATTTTTCCCTTATTACGAAATGGTACGGTAAGTATCTACATGTCGTATACATTTACTGATTATAATTAATGTAATAATGAAAGACGAATTCATTTGTCACACATTATATCATAAGGTATATCCAATGGAACAATGCTATACAAGCTGATGATGGTTTTATTGGAATGTCATTAACTTTACGTTATATCCTTTATCCGAAAACCAATACTTCGTGTATAGAATCAACAACTTTAAATAAGACTTTTCAACAATTCAAGATTCGCGACTCCTTGTTAATGAAATCTACCGCTGAGTCATATTAATTATTCACAACAATTTATTTGGTTTGTGCTTTACTTAATTTTATTTGACTTGCTGTTACCCGCAGCATCATTCTGTTAATTGTTTGATTTGTTCAACATCTATTTGTATTTTACGCTCCCATGTAAAAGGTAATACTAAATATTTAATACATTATGGTTGATATATCTGTTTGTTATATAAAGATGGTCTATGAAAATCTAATATGCTTTGGGAAGTAAGATAATATAACTCACAGATTGTTTATTCTAAGTTTAATACAAAACTTCTCGTAGCGACAGTTGGAGATAATTTGAAATGAGAAGTTATTTGTCTTGAACGCATTAATACAAAATTATTTAACCGTTTCAGACATAGTTAGCATAATGCAGTTTCTAAATGGTCACAGTTTATACCAAAAATATACACTGATACAGTTTTTAGATTATTAGAATATCTCCTAAAAATATTTAAATTCTAAGAAATGATTAAAAACTGTCATAAAGTTTCTAGCTATCTAACAATGGGCGTACTAAAGCGGTAACGGTTTTACGTATAATGCAGTGAACTAATTGTTTTTTATTTATTATCTGCCAAGCATATTTTGCATCAATATTTAAATTATTTTCAAGGTTTATAAAAAAATAAAACGTTAGTACCAGCGCTATACATTTACTCAATTTATACGCGGCGCTGAGCGCTCACGCGTGATATTACCAGAAGATTGCTTCGAAAATCTCGTCTTATCAACGTTGTCATTTTAGTTATTTGACTTACCTAGAAGGAATGTGCACAACAATTTTATATTATTTATTTATTACCATTTTATGTATAAGTAAATGAAAAAGAGAGAAAGATGAACCGTGGTAGCCTAGTGGTCATGGCGCTCGCTTTAATTTCATAGTACACGAATGAGGCCTATGTTCAGCATTGAACAGCCATCCCTAACGAGCATCGTGTGGACCCTTCCCAATGGTGATACCAGTAGTACTTGGTATATGCATAGACTCCAGGCTGTCGTTTGCAGAGTGCAAAGAACGCGCATCTCGATGCTTTGGCAAGATGTCAATGAGGTGAATTTTGTTCACTATTGCTATACATCGTGGAGATTTGTTGGAGCGTGTGCGTACGTGGATAGGACTTCTCTACTTAGAGCACACAGAGCATCTGATGCAGGTATTTTACCTATGTATCTGGCGGTAGCAAGAACCGACAGGGTAGCTAGGTTAAGCAACAGCTTTTTGGCTAGTGAATTCATTATGAGAAGAGTGATAAAGACTGATATACACGAAAAATTGCAGGTGAAATGGAAGGACGAGTCGATAGGCAGTGAATTTCTTTCCGGACGTTGGAGACCGGCTTAAAGCAACTTGGGTCGTGCCAGATTACAAAACTTAGCAGTTTTTGACTGGACATAGGTGCTTTAGTAAGACAACCAATTGAACTCGTCTATATCATGACATTGAATAACAGCTGTACGTGTGGGGTAGTAGGACCGGTACACTAATGCGAATTTGTTTCTTGGGACGAAAACTTCCATAGACTGAGTTAGTTTAGACATGGGTTACATTTTACATATTAGATATATGTGTCTTACTACCTTAAGGCCACATAAGCCAAGATAACCGAGTAATTAGGAGATCTGCCTCCGAATCAAGAGATTCGATTTCGTTACCAATGTGAAAGGACTCAAACCAATAAGCTTTTCGCAACTTATTTCGTTAATATGGACACTAAGACGGCAACAGGGTCACTACCTGACACGTTGTCCCAAATAAGCTATGGTGAAAAATGGGTTGATATGACGTATATATATATAAATATATCCTCTGACTACCCCTTTATTGGACATATGAATGTGAGAGCTTATTTATCTTTATGAAAATAAATACATACAAAATGAAATAAATATAGAAATAGATATAAAATAAATGATACCTTATATGGTAAGGATATTTGTGGCGATGGTCTGTAAAACCTTCAATAAATTATTGAAGCTTATTTTGACAACACATTTACAGAAACTGAACCTTAGAGCATCGCATTGACTGCAGAGAATTAGACATATAGGTCATGGTCTTTTTTAAGAAAATCGTTAATGGTCCGAGAACGTGGTAACCGCTGAAAACCTCACCTTTAAAAATATATTGAATCACTTAAGACATATTGTACGAGATCTAGGGGCTTATTTTGTCCATAAATGTTCACGATCACATCGACTATGTAAACAATAAAGCTCAAACAAATCTTGCTTTGTTTTACCGATACAATTTCTATACAAAAGAATTTCTGTATGCGAATCTCAGCGGTTCTCCTGATGGTAAGCGATTACCGCCCACGGACATCTGAAATTGAAGGTGCTGCAAGTGCGTTGCCAACGTTTAGGATATTTGGGGATGTGGGGATGTCGAGGAAGGGAGTTGTGGAGGGGAGCGGGCCTCCGGTTACCTCACTCACTGAACGAAACGCAGAAGCACAAGATGCCTCTACTTCACACCGGTATTCTGCGAGGTCGTGATATTACCTCGAACGAGCCGGCTTATTCGAACATCAGCATAAACTGCCGCTTGGCTCTACCACGTACTATTTTGGATTAAAAACTGTCACCGTGTCATAGCCCGTGTCATTAAATTCAATTCATCATACAGCAATTGCAACATGGTTACGTTAAGCTATCTATTAACATTAGAAAGATGTCAGTCGTTGGAGTATAAATGCAAGTAAGAAGTTCAAAAAGAAGCATAGATGAACACAATAAGTTCAGAACAGAAAATTGTTAAAAATTCCTTCTGTAAGACTTAAAAAGTTGTAGTTTCTTATCAAAGTTCAGTTAATTTAAAAGTCTGAACAAACAGTAAAGTATGACTAACGAGTGAAATAATATTCCGTAACTTAGCTGGCAATGTACGTAAACTACAGAAATTAAATAAAAGGAATTTTCTGACATTAAGACTGTGTCTTATTTTAGATGGGACTTAAATACACTGTAACTCCCATCCTAAATAAGACACCTTAGCTTTAGGCTATTTCTGAGTAGGTATATTATATACATGTACTCGTTACAGTTGTATGTATTATTTTCATTACCCCATGCCACAAAAACATTTAACAAAATTTCCATGTGTCTTCAATCTTCGATAAAATCATAATGTGTTACTTTTCACATCCACATGATTTCGTTTATTGGTACTACGTCTTTGATGAAAGAAACCGTGTTTGTAACGAAGAACTATTATTACATGGAATTTTTGTTTTTTCCTGGCATAGCGGACTTCAATTTTGAAAAATGCACATGAATTTCTTATATACATATTAAAACTAAGTCAAATTTAGTTTACATATTTATATTACACTCATTGCTGCTTGATAAATGGTGACAAGTCAAGCAAGACCCGTGTGGCTTAGCGAGAAATTACTGAATTTGTGTTTCGGTATCAAGGTTAATAAAACCTTTTCCAATAAAATTAGTCTGGAGAGTTTTCGTTCAACTTCCATTATAGCGCGACCATTTTTAAGACCAGTAAACGCACCAACTTATTGTCGCCTAATCCATCGCCGCTTTGTGTTACATGAAATGTTCAATACATTGATCAACTCTCAATACTGATACAAAAAGTGTAACAGAAAATCTAATTTCAAGTCTATCATTAACAATATTGTAAACATTAAATAAATCATGAAAAAACGGAAAGGCTGTGTGTCCAATATTGCACTATTTATTTATTTTATGATTACCAATATAGTTAACACTTATACTACCGTAAAAAAGATTTTTTTCAGTAAAATGAGATAAAAAACTTAGCGTTTCGATACTTATAGGTGATGACGCCATACAATAAAGTAGGCGCGTATTATATAAGTCAGTCGCGCATTAAAGAAGCCGCATTTGCAGATAAATTAGAAAGATGATGAGTAATTCCTTATTATGCTTGAAGAAGTATTAGGTATAATTAACAGACAATGATTATAAATTTTCATTACTGATACTGAATATACTTCTTCATCATAAATAGCCTGTAATTAGTCCCCACATACAGTAGGCAAATGAGTTAGCTATCGCGGCACCAGACACTATCTGTGACTAATACTGCAATTTTTTGAGATGATTATTTAGCTCTCTGTTGGGACACCAGACACCTCGTATCTGTGACTACCACTGGTATTTTACGTGATGATTATTTCACTCTCTATCGGAATCTACGAGACTTTTCAGGCCTTTCCCTTTAATGACTCTAATATATAAAAGTACTATATTTATACATGCAAACATAGAGGCACTCATACATATTTACCTTTCCCTTTCTGATATAACGCTTTAGCAATATGATCGGTGGAAGGGCAAATGCAGTATTTCATGGGACCCGGGACGCAAAACAAAACAATCAGACCCGAATGCCTATAGTCTGTGTTTTACATAAATATTGAGTGGGATTTGTAGGACTTCTGGCTCAGCAGCCAGGTTAACTTACGTCTAATGTTATAAAATATCTAATAATAAGGTATTCTTTAGATAAACATCGCTAATGAAAAATGATAGCGTTTCGGTTTTGTTGTTTATAACTTAATAATGTTTTATAAGGTTTCAATTTCATAAAAGTTATGTTTGTTTTATGGAAGTAACATGTGATAATAAGTGATTCGCTTGAAAATAACATTTACAGCAGAATGAAGTACAGAAAGTACAACAAGCGTTTACAAAAAAACAAGCATTAAATATCTTTTCTTGTAGATTTCATTCAAACAGTAGTTCATTTATTTATTTTGCGGTTGTTTTCCCAACAGACATCCTTTAAATAACATCTACTCTGATAGCTCTTCAAATACTTACAAAGTCCTATTGAACTAAAGCAAATTTACTCAGGACTTAGACGTAATGGAAAGATAACAAACTGTTGCAGGTTGTGTTAAACGAATTTGTTTAGGTTGTAACCACAGAACAGTAAAGTGAAATTTTAAATCCCCACATGACGACACATTTGATGTTAAATGTGACGTCTTTGAAATACACCTTGGTTATCCAATGAGGGTAATGGTAAGGCGAAATATATCATGTTTTTCTTCAAATTCCAACCTCATCTACACATGGTTCACTCTGCTAGCTTGCAAAAGAGGATCTAGACACATTGATGGTTGAATATCCATCCCAATTTTCTAAATCCAAAGCTCACACACATCACTAGTGTGAGGATACCGGCTCTGCGCTCACCAACCCACTACCAGAGTGGTATGTATGGACAAAGTTTCCTAGAAATATATGCTAACTTTTTCGTAGTAGTGGAATAAAATGGGCTGATGCTGTAGTTAGTATCTTACTTTAACATTTTATTTTCATAACATTTTCGTGAAAAACCTTGTATTTGCCGTATTTAATGGTAGGCGTATGTGATAAGATCGGAGGAAGGGCCAGGTGCAAGTGCCACATAAGTAACCTAAGGCGTAAGTAAATCTGTTCTCCTTTTTTTCTGTGATTATTGGCTGAGTAGATTAATTCTAAAAATATAAATTGTATTATTGTGATATGTTAAGAGTTAAAGAAAAAAATAAGAAAGACTCAAGGCGTCAGATGGGTTTAACCATCTTGAAAAAATTATAGGCCGAAAGTATATAGACCGATGATGAGCCGCAGCGTCTAGCGAGATATTTGATAGCGCGATCACCAATCAGCTTGTGACTCTGGCGGAAATGCAGATTCAGAGAGACCTATGTCCAACAGAAGGCTAATAACCGGCAGATGAAAATGAGGCAACGAATCGCTGCAAAATATTCAATTTTGTAAATTAATTTTTTTTACACCTATTATTATAATATAGAAGCTGTTGTAGATTAAAAACAAAAGGTAAGCTAAGCGTGCGTTGCAGAATAATATGCGATTTCAAATCTTTGCTAAAACGTCTAAAGTTCACGGTTAGATATTATACAATTTACAAAATCTCTACGTGAAAGTTTGGCTAAAACGCTTGAACGTAATGGAAGTATAATAATACCCTTAAGATCTAAAACATTTTAAAGTCTGAAGTCAATCGCTGATAGCTCATCTGAATTGCCAAAGTTCGAATTAGATGAATCGTATTACTTTTGAAGTTAGACCAATCTTATAATCAAGCTATTTAAAATGTTCGGGCGTTAAAAGTGAGTAAAAGAAGTTGTTTGTAAAGTTACAATAACTTCTGCAATCATTAATATATTAATATTTAAAATTTAAAGAAATCTCCAGGAAGCAACAAAAATCTTAAAAATATTTATATTAAATCATCAATGTTTCGTATTTATTAACGTTTAGTTTCAAATACTAGTAACAATACCTTAGGGGAGGCAACACACCTTAATCTTGATTTATTATCAAAGATGGATGCTAATGTCAATGGGTCGCAGTAACTCAAAATCGTTTAGTCTGTAAGATCGTTTCTTTGTTTTTGTTTTATTTTTTGGAAACCTCTTACTTATTTAAAAGAAAGTGTTACTAATAGTTTTCCACGAAAATATTTAAATATAGTAAGGCATTTTGAAGCACTAAAGTGAGTTTTACATTCTTATTAAAATATAATTTATTCTAGAAAAATTAGACCTATTCAAATTGGTACTACTTTCTTGATAAACACAAACTTTGGCAAACTTTAAATTTAAAATACGTACCTACTCTCTGTACTGGCTTAATACAGAGATGGTAAAACTTTCTTAACATGTTATAAATTATTTATGTTACGCTATTCCACTTTTTGAACTAGAAAGAACATAATTTCTAGTTTTTTCTTTTGTGTATTTTACCCTTTGGGGGACAAAACTCTATTAATTACGAAGTTAACTTTAACCTAGCGAATCTGCGCAAATTTTTGTCTTGAAAAGTAACAAATTTAAAATACGTACCTACTCTCTGTACTGGCTTAATACAGAGATGGTAAAACTTTCTTAACATGTTATAAATTATTTATGTTACGCTATTCCACTTTTGAACTAGAAAGAACATAATTTCTAGTTTTTCTTTTGTGTATTTTACCCTTTGGGGACAAAACTCTATTAATTACGAAGTTAACTTTAACCTAGCGAATCTGCGCAAATTTTTGGCATGAAAGGCAAACTTACAGTATTTAGTTTATTTATTTAACTATCAAGCCTAGTGTAATGATTCGTCTACTTTATCAGACTTATTTAAAATTGATTTAGAAGGATTATTTTTTAAATTTAAAACATTAATTTTAAAATTTAAAGAAATCTCCAGGAAGCAACAAAAATCTTAAAAATATTTATATTAAATCATCAATGTTTCGTATTTATTAACGTTTAGTTTCAAATACTAGTAACAATACCTTAGGGGAGGCAACACACCTTAATCTTGATTTATTATCAAAGATGGATGCTAATGTCAATGGGTCGCAGTAACTCAAAATCGTTTAGTCTGTAAGATCGTTTCTTTGTTTTTGTTTTATTTTTTGGAAACCTCTTACTTATTTAAAAGAAAGTGTTACTAATAGTTTTCCACGAAAATATTTAAATATAGTAAGGCATTTTGAAGCACTAAAGTGAGTTTTACATTCTTATTAAAATATAATTTATTCTAGAAAAATTAGACCTATTCAAATTGGTACTACTTTCTTGATAAACACAAACTTTGGCAAACTTTAAATTTAAAATACGTACCTACTCTCTGTACTGGCTTAATACAGAGATGGTAAAACTTTCTTAACATGTTATAAATTATTTATGTTACGCTATTCCACTTTTTGAACTAGAAAGAACATAATTTCTAGTTTTTTCTTTTGTGTATTTTACCCTTTGGGGGACAAAACTCTATTAATTACGAAGTTAACTTTAACCTAGCGAATCTGCGCAAATTTTTGTCTTGAAAAGTAACAAATTCTAAAATAATCAGTAAGGTTTAAGAATAAGGTGGATCGATGGGGCAAGGAACTGTTGAGCTTCCTGAATGTATATAACCCAGTGTCGCATTTCCGATTTTATGTAGGAATTTTGTGTTAAAATGACATTCACTATTACTGAAATTCTAAACAAAACATTAATCACTCTGTTCACGCGTGAACCGGAACGATATCGCAGGCGCTGGCGGTTATAACCCCCACTACTAATTGTAACTCCGTCTACAATCAATCCGCGAGGCGCGCACGGCTCTTTAGCCAAACGCAATAAACAAAACTTTGAATAATACACTATATTAACAGTCCATACATACGATGCCACACAATGGTACTTTAGTCTTTAAGAACCATAACATCGGCGATGTACACTACGTAACTGGTGGCGCGGCAAACGGTTGGTGGACCTCAAGATTCGAAGAAAATTGTGCTATTTCTTCTACGCCGGCTTAGAATAGCGGTGGAAGTCGCTTTATCCACAAAGATGTTCTGACTGAGTTTGTTTCAATTATTTTTCTAATGATCCATCTTTTTCTCAAATTACCCATATAAATATTTCATTCTTCATAATTAAAACAAATATTTTTGCCTTTATTTAAGTCGTAACATATTTGCTAATTCATTCATATGCCTAATTGAGCACCTTTCATCAATATGCACTTTAAAACATATCTGCAGAAGACACTTCCGTAGTTTGATATCAGCTCAGCTGTTGCCGCCGAATAACTCGGTCAAGGTCATTTTATACTTCTAAGCTCTTCTTGCTACGTGTCGTCTGCAAATCATATTTTCAATCACATAACCGATATACTTAAACTCCATCTCTCCTTTATTATAACGGTATGTTTTTCATTAACTTACAAATCGTAACTCGTTTTACTTATCGCCCAATTATATTATAGTATGCTAACCACATTATTAGTCTATATATTGTATTATTATTTTAACAAAGCCTGAGTTGATAGGAAATAAAGCTGATAGTAGTGCCGTTACACCAGTTTCTGAAGAGATTTAATTGCAAAGGAAATTTAGTGGCATGAAAGGCAAACTTACAGTATTTAGTTTACTTTATTTGTTTAACTATCAAGGCTAGTGTAATGATTCGTCTACTTTATCAGACTTATTTAAAATTGATTTAGAAGGATTATTTTTAAAATTTTTTAACATTAATTTGAAAATTTGCACAAATATGTTCATCAAGATTAACTACAGACGGAGATTGTAATGATGACTGACAAACCTTTTAAAAAAACGGAAAAACCATTATCTGCGCGAGCGCAGTTTGATGACGAATACCATACTCTTGTGGCTCGAGCACAGCAGCGCCGTCGACAACGTCACTGCAGTCAATGATCGTTTTCTTGAATGTGGTGATGATGTAGCAGGCTCCATTGATTCAATACCAGGTTTTACCAACTTAATAATTTTGTCTGCTTACCAATGACAACTACCAGGTCTGGGTAGAGGTCAAGGACACTTTTCATTCCTGAAAACGACAGTATCGAGGATATAAACAAATTCCTCTATTTGCAAGCATCATTTAAAGTAATTGTATCCGAAATTACAAATAATCTCGACTTCAATAGCGTAAATTAACAATCGGCATGGAATCTTTTATATGATCGGTATAACAACGGTCTTCTCGTAAATAAACACGTGTCTCGTAAGTAAACTTTGCTCAGTGTTACTCCCATAATAAGGGAATCTAGTTATGTTTGCGTCCTCTAATTGTTGGTTAGATGTAACCAATAAAAATCGTGCTTTAAAAACACTGAACCAACTTATTTGGTATTGGGATACTCTTCTTATTTATATACTGTCTGCTAAATTTTACATTTATAAAAGCATGGTTAAGGTCAATATATTTAAGTTAAGTATTTCATTGATAGTATAACTTAAGTAAACGTGGAACTGATAATTAAATAAACGGCCCATCAGCTGTTGCCGCCGAATAACTCGGTCAAGGTCATTTTATACTTCTAAGCTCTTCTTGCTACGTGTCGTCTGCAAATCATATTTTCAATCACATAACCGATATACTTAAACTCCATCTCTCCTTTATTATAACGGTATGTTTTTCATTAACTTACAAATCGTAACTCGTTTTACTTATCGCCCAATTATATTATAGTATGCTAACCACATTATTAGTCTATATATTGTATTATTATTTTAACAAAGCCTGAGTTGATAGGAAATAAAGCTGATAGTAGTGCCGTTACACCAGTTTCTGAAGAGATTTAATTGCAAAGGAAATTTAGTGGCATGAAAGGCAAACTTACAGTATTTAGTTTACTTTATTTGTTTAACTATCAAGGCTAGTGTAATGATTCGTCTACTTTATCAGACTTATTTAAAATTGATTTAGAAGGATTATTTTTAAAATTTTTTAACATTAATTTGAAAATTTGCACAAATATGTTCATCAAGATTAACTACAGACGGAGATTGTAATGATGACTGACAAACCTTTTAAAAAAACGGAAAAACCATTATCTGCGCGAGCGCAGTTTGATGACGAATACCATACTCTTGTGGCTCGAGCACAGCAGCGCCGTCGACAACGTCACTGCAGTCAATGATCGTTTTCTTGAATGTGGTGATGATGTAGCAGGCTCCATTGATTCAATACCAGGTTTTACCAACTTAATAATTTTGTCTGCTTACCAATGACAACTACCAGGTCTGGGTAGAGGTCAAGGACACTTTTCATTCCTGAAAACGACAGTATCGAGGATATAAACAAATTCCTCTATTTGCAAGCATCATTTAAAGTAATTGTATCCGAAATTACAAATAATCTCGACTTCAATAGCGTAAATTAACAATCGGCATGGAATCTTTTATATGATCGGTATAACAACGGTCTTCTCGTAAATAAACACGTGTCTCGTAAGTAAACTTTGCTCAGTGTTACTCCCATAATAAGGGAATCTAGTTAATGTTTGCGTCCTCTTATGGTTAGTTGTAACCATTAAAAAAAATCGTGCTTTAAAAACACTGAACCAACTTATTTGGTATTGGGATACTCTTCTTATTTATATACTGTCTGCTAAATTTTACATTTATAAAAGCATGGTTAAGGTCAATATATTTAAGTTAAGTATTTCATTGATAGTATAACTTAAGTAAACGTGGAACTGATAATTAAATAAACGGCCCATCAGCTGTTGCCATGAAATCGACAGCTATTTGTCAAATAAATCATACTCCAAACTTGATAAACTTACAAGCTTAATAAAGTTACGTTGAAATGACAAGGTTTGCTCTATAGTTTAGTTCCATTACATAAAGACTAAATGTTACTATTAGTATTCGGATTGGTCACCTTTACGTGAGACCACACCATTTCACCATCGTACATCGCGACAGAATTCGAAGTTCCATCGATACCACCTAGATGGTTGGCATTCCACCACAGTGCGTTTTAATCGAAGTTTTCTGCCACGCACTTCGATTTTGTGGAATCAGCTGTCGCCAGCAGTATTTCCGAACAGTTACGACTTAGGGACCTTCAAGAAAAGAGCTTATTCCTTCCTTAAAGGCCGGCAGCGCATCTGTAGCTCCTCTGGTATTGTGGATGTTCGTGGGCGTCGGTGATCACTTACCATCAGGTGAGCCGCACGCTCGTTTGCCCCCTTCTTCTATAAAAAAAAAAAGAGACGTAACTACCAGATAAACAAACAAAAATTCCAAAAACATTTTAAAACGCGTTCTATCAATTATTTTTAATCTCGCCAATTATTATTTGTAGAATTTTGTTTATTGTAAATTCACGAAAATTTTAAAATGGTATTATATTTTGCTTAGACGATAAAATAACTTATTGTCCTTCAATAATACGATAAATGTGTTACATAATGAACTATGACTACAATATTATAAATTAATACGTATTAAAACTCTTGGAATCTACACCTACCTAAGCTACATCTATAAAAATAAGAAATATTGTCCATGTAATGGAATATCAAATTTATTATTTTTTAATTTATATATATTTTTACAGAACAAAAACTTACGGTATATACGAATGTGCTTTATAGGATGTGTGCACATGAAGTGTTTACTAAAGCACAAAACATTCCCGGAGGATACATTGATTGCATGTCAAATTTGGAATGCTGCAGCTTAAATACGGATTCACATGGTAATCGTAAGCAATTGATAACCAAATAGGTCCTTTTATTAATGATAAAACTGCATAGAATAAATGTTCATTACATTGGAATATAGCCTAAGTTTTCTGAAGGCCAATCTCACCGGCATGCAGTGCATCCTCCTGTCTTATGGACGGGGTTTGTGACCAACTGACGATCTAAAATCCATCTACGTTGAACAAAGTCACACAGACTAGTAATGGCGAGTAGCATCTCCAGTGCGTGGGTACACGGCTTTTGGTCAGCAGACCGATTGCTTAGCGAGGTGAGTACGAGCAAATCCTTCATATATTTTTTGAAGGTAGGAAAACGTCATTTCAGTTTTAGTCAAAACTTTAATTCACTTCTATATTATTCCTTTTTTTAAAAAAACCGAGCATACATTAAACATGACATAACAGAATCTGCCTGCACTTGATGGCAGAAAAATCGACTCGTCTATATTTTCCAAACCGATGACAGAGGACACTCTCTGGTTTTAAGGTTATTTAGCTATGCGATCTTAGTGACCGTCTTCCTAGCGTGACGATTACAGAAAAACCTTCTATTTGGAAAGGTCTATGTTTATCTGGTTAGGTCCTTTAATTGATGCGAAAATAAATCAGAACAGCTAAGTTACAAAAATAATCTTGATTCTTTTCTAAATTAAAAGCGATGTATCATACCGTAAACAAGAATTTTGTTTTGGCCTAAATACTAAGAATAGAGATATAAATATGAAGTCAACTATAACTGAAAGTATGTTATGTTATAACAAGTTATTATGTAATAGATTCAAAATTAATCGGAATTTATAAGAAAACAAAACATGCTCACTTCTTCCAATCGTTATTTGGATTTTTTTTTCAAATAAACTTCGTTATAAATAAACCTAAGAGCCTTAGAAATCGGATCCTCTGTTCAATTTATAAAGATTGAACCGAGATTATTTTCTTTTTAAGGCTCCCTAAGGTTTTGTTTCAAAGAATTTTTTTTTGTTATTAGTCTTCTGAAAAACTTTGAAAAATGATTGCTTTGAATATTTGATTTAAAGTCTGATTTTGAATACACTTATTTTACTAATGGCAAAATATTATTTTACTTATAGACATATTTTTTTTAAAGTCACAGAGGTAAACATATTTGTACCAATATTCGTTACCATTAGTATCTACAACCTTTCCCATATCTACTTTTGGACAAAGTAGTAGTACTTTCACTTACATAATAATCGAATGATTTTTGAAGTGTATAAAATGTAACTGATAAAATTACAGAGCAAATGCAAACAAATCCGTAGACAAGCCTTTTACAAGTAATTCGAGCCGGCGTAGGGATTTGATGAGCCCACCGCACGCCAAAATGGTGTTATCAGCGTTTACTCACTAACACTTCTTGATTATGGCAGAGGTGCGAGGAATCTCCGGAAGTAAACCCAGTAACGAGGCTACCCAGGTGTCACTATATATCCTAGAGAACTAAAAGATGATTTGGGGAAGTTGCGCTGAACAGGATCCTGCTAAATGGAAAACCTTAATATCTGCCTACCCCTATTGGCGTGAGGCATGAGGTCTTTATATATAATTTGATATATACGGACAAATGGTATGCGGAGTTCAACGATATGTGTATTCAGGATGCTCCTGGGAATATACGAATGATATATTACATTGGACTCGAAATGTTACGAAAAGCGAGATCCTACTTTTTATGCTTATAGGAAAGAAATTCATTGACGTTCCTTGTGACATTTAAATGGAACTTGAGTTACTGAATAATATTAGAAAGATTGACAATGAACGGAGAAGATATTAAAGTGGCGCAATTGTACTAACACAATACAACCATATCCCGAATACTAATTCCTCACAAATAACCCACTTATTCTTGTTTATCTTGGTTATCTTATCCGTGATAAAACTTATGCGATAAGATCGAGTGAAGTCAAACGGGCCAAGTGCTGCGATCGCCAAACCACCTGAAAAGCATTGCAATATTACTTAATGTATATTTGCTGATGATGCTCTCCTGGTCCCTTGGCGTTTTTTAGCTACGGTACTTCCTAATATTTTCGAAAATTGCAATCTGCGCAGGATATCTCATATTGCTTGCACCACTACAACAGGCGGCACATTTATGTCCAAAGAAGAGAACTTAAACAAAGTGAAGAAAAAAATATTGGGGACATATAAGGAGACCCGGTAAATAGGGATATTTACTTTATTTATTATATACTGTGAAGCCTCTTTAATAATTACACCATATCGCTCGGGAAGTCAAATAAATTAAATATGTATTCCATAGATGGATCATTAGCATTTAATGATAGGAAATATCTATCTTAAAAACTTTTATGAAGTTAGTCTCCATAGTTCTAAAAATAGGGTCAGCTTCATTTCAAAGACAATGATCCATCAAGGGCAAAGTTGAACGAAGACGAGACAATGGATAATTTTATATATGGACTTGTCGGTTTCTTGCACAATGCATTTAATTTAACTTTAAATATATCGATGTGTATTTCTACCATAATTTTCTTTAATTGTAATCTCGTTAAATATTACAAATTGAAACAAGTAAAGTATATACTGTTTATATTTTATGGGCCACTATATAATAAACATAATAGCCTTTCACAAGTCCCCTGCAGAATCCCTATAATCACAAAGATCACCACAAAGCACGGTTCCGTGATTTGGGAGTGATTTGGCATATTTTCCACACGTGGCAATCATATGGCAAGATGCAGTTGCCTATCTTCCGAGTTTGTTCACCACTTTCGACTTTTACGGCACTCACAGGGCGAGACAGGTCTCAGACAGTCTCTTGTACCGCCACCATGCGGCGGAATGTAAATGGTATCCGACATATTGACTATTTACCGCCTTCGAATGGTCAGATTAGGATGGCTCTATTCTGTAAAGCCGACAAACACACAGAATAGGCCACATAATAAAAGTATTTAAATTTATTAATAGAAAATCGCTTTGCATTAAATACATATAGTGTCTAAGAAACGCATTGGGTGTTATTTATATACGACATGTAATATTTGTTTATGGATGACCTTATTTAATATTCATTACAATTAAGAAAAACGTGTAGATAAATCGTATAATAATAATATAATCTTATTTTGTAATGTTAAAGCATAGGAGTAACCAATAATACAAATAATTAATTATTGATTATTCTCATGATTAAAGACAGTATGCAATATAATTTGTAGGAATATTTTAAACAAACACTAGCTCGAATAACTGGAATTCGATCCTGGCACTGGTAACGTCTGGTATTTTAGTTGTAATGGAGCCGTCACATCTGTCGCTGGATTAATAGTCTCAACGTGACTTTGTACGCCAAGTTACAGTTATATACGTTCCTTTCTAGATATCACTTTATATCAATCCGTTCCTCATATCCGGAGGGGTATATACCATGTCCTGGAATGCAAATATAAAGAGAAGAGTGACAAAAATATTGGAAGGAAACTGGTATATGATGGTGACGCTAAGCTTTAACGAGGAGCACACATTTCTTTTTTAAATTCTGAAGTGGCAGTCAAGTCAAGTCAAAACTTTCTCTGTTAAATTTAGGCTTGTTTAAAGCTCTTATATACGCCAAAATCTAAACCAGTTTGCAAAAAACAAGAACTGGTAAAAAAAACTCTGTGGTATTTTTTTAACGCAATGTTACAATGTCATTTATTTTTTTTATGGGAAAGGCGGCAAATGAGCAAGCGGTTCACCTGATGGTAATTTGTTACCGTCGCTCACGTATATCTGCCATACCAAAGGTGCTGCGGGTGCGTTGCCGGCCTTTAAGGGTATTTGGGAGATGGAAGGGAGGACGAGGAGGGGAAGTGGGCCTCCGGTTACTTCATTCACCGAACGAAACGCAGAAGCATAAGATCCTCATAGATGCCTCTACTTCACGCTGGTATTCTGCGAGGCCGTGGTACCAACCCGATTGAGCCGGCCCATTCGAGCAGGAGGAAAAGCCAATGCAATGTCAAATGTTTATTAATTTGTTTTTATATGTTAATTTTCAAAATGTCTGTAGTCAGAGGACCCGCAAGTGCAAATTAAGGGTTATTTCGACACACCATTGTTAAGTTTACAAAAATTGTTGAGGAAACAAGATTTTTTTATTAATTTTATTTACAGATTTTTGGACAACAGAAATGCAGAATGTAATTATTAGATAATTTAGGTTACATTTAAGTTACTCATATAAATTGCTGAACAAATATGCAAGTACAATAGAATTAATTGATTGCCCACTGTGGCAGCAGACCCTTTAAGTAAATTAAAACTGTGCTAATTAAACTTATTCTCGATTTTGGGTGTCAAAAACTATAATTTCAATTGGTTAATATTTTAGACTTCGATCAGTTTTCTGATCTTTTACAAAAAACATTATATGTTCGAACAAACCGTTGTAATTATATTTTAGGAATATAATCGTACTAGAAAATGTCAAATACATTGAAAATATTTCAAACTTTATTTCACCTTCTTCTAAAGCATCTTTTAAATAGTCTACTGGACAGAAGCCTCTTACAATAGAAGGATCAGATTTAGTCGCCACACTTGCAGTGCCGGTGGATGATCGTAGTTCTCTTTAGACTGAAGCAGATTGGAATTATTAAAAAAAAGTTTATGAAATAGGGTTCGTAAAACAAACTACTCATACTTCAAAAAAATATTTTATCTAACTATGTAAATTGTCTTATTGTTATCGCGTCAATATGCATTTTTAAAATTAAAGTTAATACGTACACAAAATCAAATCTATAAAAGGGATAGATCTAAAAATGTTTCATTATTTTTATTTGCTCCGCCGTGATACATAGATGTTACTTGTGAGTGATAAGTGTTATATCATGATTTTTATAACTACGAGTATCTATAATTCTGTTGAGGTTTTAATTTGTATTTCAAAATATGTGAATCTAGATCCTAAAAGAAATACCGGCAATACAGTATTTAAAATACGGAGCTACATACTCTCCTACAAACCAATCGTTGGCTATGTGCTTAATTTGCCAAAAAGTTTTTAGAAAGGCTACAATGGTATTCAAATAAAATGCATGCTTATAAGAAGACATTTATGCTATTTTCGAGGTCTACAAAGGCAATATTTAAAATTTCCAACTGTATCAAATCATTTTGCGTGCCGCATATAATGTTTCATTGTTAATCGTAAAATCAGAAAAACCACACACAAATCGCGAAGTAATAATTTTACCGGCAGTCAAAGAGACAATAAAAAATGTTCTTCATCATAAGGCATCGTCAAATATCATTAGAAAAGTTCCTTTCAGTAGAGTAATTTAGTGTAAAGATGAATAGATGAAAAGGCATAAGACGTTGAAATATCTTAATTTGATTAAACTTTTGACTTGAAAATTTTTCATTAAACTCGACTAATCAATTCTTGCAAAACAGGAAGCTCTACTCTTATCACACGTTCGATTTACAAAATAAGTAAAAATTCATCAAGAGTTATTTGCCAAAGATTTGAAAACTGAACTAAAGCTAGAATCTATAATAAAAACCAATCAATAGTTTTTTCTAGAGGAAGAAATTTTCATTTGAAATGTTTTGGCAGCTGCTTCTGGTAGTGTTCCAGCAATGAAAGAGTGTCATAAGGGTCTCATAACGCATTTAAAACAAGCAGTATCAAATGGCCGGGCTGTTTACTGACATTGCAAATTGTTAAAACCTGTCCAGCCTCGCCTATACTATTAATCCTTTTAGTTTTTTATTCATTAAGTTTTTTTTTAAATTCAAAATTTAATTTCATTGTACATTTGAGTGACGTTTTATTTATTTCTACTTTATGATTTTCTTTACTGATAAATAAATAGATACATTCGCTACAGATAACATGCAACTATATTTTAATATTTCATAAAAATCGACTGTTATACACTAGGGGGTGTTGGATTTTTTTTTCTGCTAAAGGGGTAAAGGTATAGAAAAGGTTGGGATCATCTGCTTTACGCGATAACGCGATACTGCTGCTTAAATCAGTCTGAATAGCATAGATCTTTCTGCAGACTGAATGCGGCTAGTGATTAGTTGGCGGTGTCCCGTCCAAATGGTGGTTTGCGCATTTTAGTATCTTTTTTTTATCTCTATGATGAATGACCTGAATTACATACGACCATAGACAGAGAAAACTTGCTAGAAGCAGTTGGCAAACCGTGTGTTTATTTCGCACTTGGATTGCATTTATCTATGACGCCGTAGCATGCGTATACTACGACTACTCAGAATAGATGTGATTTTATGAGTTTTAATTAAACTTCATATTCTACATCCAATTTGTAGGTAAAACACCTAATGTTTATTAAATAACTATAGTAGGTTAATCGCAGGATACTGTTTCAGTTTTTGTCACTTGGATTAAATATATAAGCGTGGTAGAGCCAAGCGGCGGCTTTTGCTGTCGCAGGAATGGGCCGGCTCGTCCGGATAAGTACCACGGCCTCGCAGAATACCGGCGTGAAGTAGAGGCATCTTGTGCTTCTGCGTTTCGTGCGGTGAGTGAGGTAACCGGAGGCCCTCTCCCCCTTCCCCCCTCCCCAAATATGGTAGCGGTATATAATTTTGAGCTACCCCAGGAGGGTACCAGTACCTACGGTTCTGGAGAATCCCTCACTGAGCATCCACGTTCAGGCTTTCCTACGCTACCTAATCGTGGATGCTCAGTCTGCCCCGCGTATTCTGGGGGGGGCAATATTCCGCTCTCTTTCTTTCCTACTCGAGGCAAACGCAGCAAAGAAACTATGGCATCCCCTACCGCGCTCGCCGTGGATTTCTGCAATATCAGGGGACTCCACTCGAACCTTAGCGCCGTTCATTACCATCTTGAAACGGCGAAGCCGGCCTTGCTTTTTCTTACAGAGACTCAGATATCGTCTCCGGCTGATACCTCTTATCTCCATTACCCGGGGTACAAACTGGAACACTCCTTTGTGCCCCGTGCCGGAGTTTGCGTATACGTCAGAGATGATATCTGTTCTCGACGCCTCGGTAGTCTTGAAGGTTTGGACCTTTCTACCCTTTGGCTGCGCATCGACAGCGACGACCATCCGCGCGTCTATGCGTGCCTTTACAGGTCCCATAGCGGTAATACCGTAACTGACCGACTCATCGACCACATCCAAATGGCTACAGATTCCGTGCTACAACAGATCCCATCCGCAGAGATCGTGATTCTCGGCGATTTTAATGCCCACCACACCGATTGGCTCGGTTCTCGCATAACCGATCATGCGGGAGATCTGTTCACGACTTTGCATTAGCATATGGCCTGACACAACTGGTAACCTCGCCGACGCGGATCCCAGACGTGGAAGGTCATACACCTTCCTGTTGGACCTTTTGCTGACCTCACACCCGGACGGATATTTGGTCTCAGTCGATGCCCTCTTGGCTCGTCGGACCACTGTCTGATCCGGAGTGTAGTGTTTATCGCGCGCCGATCCCGAACGCGATCTGCGGGTTCCGCCGTGTGTGGCACTATAGGTCGGCAGATTGGGATGGAATGCGGTCTTTCTTTGCTTCCTACCCATGGGGCAGGTTTGCTTCTCGCTGGATGATCCCAACGTCGTTGCAGATTCTGTCACCGATGTGGTACTTCAGGAATGGAACTTTTATTCCGTTCTCTGCAGTGCCTGTCGGAGGTAAATCCCAGCCTTGGTTTGGTCGCACCTGCAAAATAGCGTCACGCCGAAAGCGGAAGTGCTACCAGGCCTGGGCCGATGCATCGGCGTCTCGGGATGCAAAACCAGTGCTCTTAAAACGAGTACAACTCTGCCTCCAGGTCCTTCAAAGAGTTATCGCTGCGGCAAAGTTAAAGCACATTGGCGGAATTGGCGAGAGACTAGTTCGCCTCCCATCGGGATCCCGCGCATTCTGGTCTCTCGCCAAGGCTGTCCAGGGAATTTCTGTCAGCCATCTCTCCCATCTCTACACAAGGAGGATGATTCGCTGGCCCATACTGCAAAAGAGAAAGCCGATCTCTTGGGCTCTCTTTTTGCATCCAACTCGACTCTTGATGACCGGGGAAACTCTCCACCTACCATCCCGTGGTGTAAGTGCTCCATGCCGGAAATTCAGTTTCTGCAGAGCTCAGTGCGAAAGGCACTCCGCTCCTGGACATTCATAAGTCGAGGGCCGGACGGAATCCTCCAATTGTGCTGAGGATGTGTGCCCCTGAGTTGGCACCGGTTCTCACGCGTCTTTTCCGGCACTCCTACTCTTCAGGCGTCGTCCCGGAATCTTGGAAGACAGCATTTGTGCATCCAATACCCAAAAAAGGCGACCGCTCTGATCCGTCCAACTACAGGCCTATTGCCATCTCCCCCTTGTTATCTAAAATAAAGGAGTCACTCATCAACACCCCGCTCCTGAGGTACCTGGAGAAACACCAGCAGATCAGTGACCGACAGTACGGTTTCCGTCGCGGACGATCAGCTGGTGATCTTCTAGTTTACCTGACTCACCGATGGGCAGCAGCAGTTGAGTCTAAGGGGGAGGCTTTGGCGGTTAGTCTGGACGTAGCGAAAGCATTTGATAGGGTTTGGCATAAAGCGCTTCTTTCAAAGCTTTCATCTTACGGGGTTCCTGAGAGATTGTGCAACTGGGTCAGCTTCCTCACGGATCGGAGCATCAAGGTTGTTGTCGACGGTGCATGCTCGGACCCCAAACCCGTGAATGCTGGTGTTCCACAAGGCTGTGCTATCTCCCACTCTGTTCCTTCTGCATATCAACGACATGCTACAAATCAGTAGCATTCATTGCTATGCAGACGACAGCACGGGTGATGCCCTATATACAGGCCGCGCGAATATTTCTCGGGAACACGTCGACGAGTGCCGGAACAAACTTGTGTCTGAAGTCGAGACCTTGTTATTCAAAGTCTCGGATTGGGGTCGACGTAATTTGGTCCTATTCAACCCCAAAAGACACAGGTTTGCGCGTTCACCGCTGAAAAGAATCCCTTTGTCGTTTCTCCTCTTTTGAGAACATTCCCTTATTGCCTCAGCCAGTATCGGAATCCTTGGCGTTGACATATCGAGCGACGTTCAGTTCCGTGGTCACTTGGAGGAAAGGCCAAATTGGCCTCCAAAAGCTTGGTGTGCTCTGTAGAGCGGGACAGTATTTCATGCCGGTCCACCGTTTGCAACTTTATAAGGCGCAAGTTCGGCCCCACATGGAATACTGTTCTCATCTCTGGGCAGGGGCACCCCAGTACCAACTCCTTCCATTTGACCGCATCCAACGTCGAGCGGCTCGAATTGTCGGCGACCAAGCTCTCTCTGATCGGCTTGATCCTTTGGCCTTGCGAAGAGATGTTGCTTCTCTTTGCATTTTTACAAAATTTTCCACGGGAATGTTCTGAGGAACTGTTCGGATTGATCCCAGCTGCTGAGTTTCACCATCGTACATCGCGACTGAATTCGAAGTTCCATCGATACCACCTAGATGGTTGGCATTCCACCACAGTGCGTTTTAATCGAAGTTTTCTGCCACGCACTTCGACTTTGTGGAATCAGCTGTCGCCAGCAGTATTTCCGAATAGTTACGACTTAGGGACCTTCAAGAAAAGAGCTTATTCCTTCCTTAAAGGCCGGCAGCGCATCTGTAGCTCCTCTGGTGTTGTGGATGTTCGTGGGCGTCGGTGATCACTTACCATCAGGTGAGCCGCACGCTCGTTTGCCCCTTCTTCTATAAAAAAAAAAAAAAAAAATACATATTTGTGCTAATCGTTCACAGATTTGCTATGTTTAATAATACTAAGAGACAAAACAATTGTATAATGGCAATTAAAAAATACATGTAATACTTATTTATAGTAGACTAATCTCAAAAACATTTGCTCTATGTCTACAATATATTGTTATTATATTGCGCAGGTCTTGATAAAGTGCGGCTTTCTGTTGCGAAGCACTACGTAATTGGCGTTTCAACGATACATCGAAGTAATATGTTTAACACCTTACGTTAACGGTAAATTTCTAGACATTTTTATTAAGAAAAACGACGACGTGAAACCTTGATCAGAAATTTTAAAATTTTAAATAATTTTAATATACTCGTAATATGAGACTGATCACAAACTATATTAAGCAAAGATACCGCACTGCGCAAGATGCCTTATTAAAGTTTTACGTGAAAATGCATGAATATTTTATTTAAAAAAAAAACTGTTTTTTTTCAAAAGTAAAGTTTAAACAGTTGTTATGTTACGAATTAAACATTGACCAAATTTACATTTTATTTAATAAAAAAAGACACAATATTTGCAATTACTTTTTAATTAAATATTTGCTATTCTACTATTAAGTCACTCATTTACTATCTATCGAAGTAGGTAATTTTTCCACGAAAAGTTGCCAAATTTCACCAACCCGACGAATTATATTTATTCATCCAATAATCTTTTAACGCCTGCTCTTCTCTAGATAATATATGTTTCTGCGTAGTCACCTGTGAACCTAAGATACGCCTCCACCTCCACCTACTTGCTACGATCCTCACTCCTATTTTCTAAAGGAGATACTCCTTGTTCGTAAAAATAAATAAAAAAATATGTAATTTCTAGACTCTTGAAATACAGTTAATCATTTTTTAATCTACCACAGTTTCGTAATGAAGTTACTCTGAAGGAGAAGAAACAGGCGAAAGAAACTCCGTAGGTATCCTTTTTTATATTTTTTTTAATTAAACAATATCATAATATAATTTTTAGAAACATTTGGGAGTGGTTAACTCATTGCCAGGGATTACTATCTTCCATGTAATAATTTATACGATAATAACGTTTAACACAATTTTTTTCAACCTATTGATCGAAAAACTCTTACTGTGGCTTTGTTGTAAAAACATATACATTGCCTCATGAACAAGTAATAAAGAAATATACACATACATAAAAACAAAGTTTTGGAGCTGCGAAGGGAAAGGCCCCACAGCAAAATTCCATGACATTATGTTATGAAAATAACTAGATTAAACTATTCTTGTTGTTTCCACGTTCGTCAGACTTTTCCTTACAGCATATGTTGCAGAGCTACGTCGGCTAGCAAGTTTGGATATATGGGGGCCAGATTGAAGCTTTGCAACAAGCGTTATTCGAAGAAATACAATGGTATCCACAAGGCCTAATTCTTTCTCATTTATAAGTATGTTGTTAAACATTATAACTATAACGATAATTTTATAACTTTTGTTTTGTTTCCATTTAAAAACAAATTATAAGAGTTTAACCAAATAACTATATATGATATAGCGTTATTCACTTCGTCATGTATTCATCAACAAGATGTCACTAGATTTTTAAAATTAACTAAGTATCATCAAAAAATAATACTTTATCATGTTTATCTCCTACCAAGCAGTAAGTATCGAGCCCTGCGTAGGGCCCATTGATACTGTTGACCCGGAAGAACTTCAATTGATTATTACTTTTTGAATCCGGTCACTTAAATAGCCGTGGTAACCTAGTAGTCAGGGCGTTTAGTATATGATACTAACGTGAGCGCGAGTGAGCTGGACTCGGCCTGGTGCCAGTCATCTTATGCAATGTACCACTAAAATTGTTATTAACACGTGCTCTGCGGTGAAGGAAAACATCATGGGGGAACCTGCATGACTGAGTGATAATAAAAAAAATATATAAATTATTTCGATGATATGGGAAGTCCGCCAACCCGCACTAGAGCAGCGTGGCGGGCCCTTACCGACTCCAAAAACCTCTCAAATATTTGAAAAGGAGGCCTTTGCCCGACAGTGGGCACTTGCTGACTGCTACTTTACTTTACTTTTACTTAAATACGAGATAATGAGATGAAGCGTTGTGCTATATATATACCATAATGATGAAGTTTCCTGAAAAGTGTTACATCGGTGAATTCTTACTCTTGCCCATTCATTAAAAGTTTTGCGAATGTTCAAGGATAACATTTTAAAATTAAAAACGGCAATGAATTAATTTCTTAAGAGATTAAGTAATGTACTATATAAGACGTTTATTTTCTGGTGGTATTAAAGCATTGGAAGTTTTTTTACTAAACTATTATTTCGATTAAAGAACAAATAAATTTTAATTTAATAACCTGTTAACTCTATTCCTCCTGATTATACTTTGTGGCATTGTTGTAGGAGGATTACAGACTTTAGACTTGCAACCCCTCAGGCCTAAGCCTGACACACCTAGACACCTAAGTGTCTTAGGGATTAAAAATGAATATAAAAAACCGGCCAAGTGCGAGTCGTAACCGCGCATTGAGGTTTCCGCACAATCACGCCGCCTATCAGTGTTACGTTGATTTTCATTTATGTGTATCCGCTATATTAACACAATTTCTGTAAAAATGTTATCCAGCTGCTTATTACAATTTAAAAGACGCAGTCTTTTTAAGGAAAGACGGACGGACGGACTAACTGAAGGACGGACGTACAGAAGGCGAAAGCTTTGTCTATATGGAACTCTAAAAATTACACGATAAACGATTAACGTTTTGCAAGTACAAAATAGAAAACCCATCCTTAACTAGAAAAACATTATAACCGATTGCCTCAGTAAAGATAATTTTTCAGTTCACTAAGCTTGTCCTATAAAGAAAATGAATATCAGGTCAAATGAAGTGTAAATTTCTCTAGATTTATTTTAGCGTAAGCTGTTCGAGCTATAAATTGCCATTCTGCGTTTCAACGACATGTAAAGAAATATGTCAAATATATGCCCTATTACGTTTTGTAATAAACAAAATAATACTTTTGATCACTCGGTGCGTGAGTCCAAATCGCTGATGGCCGATTTTTCTTACAAAATATTAATTGTTGCATATAATAAATTCTCACGCCTGTCACCTAGAAGAGGAGGCAGAGACTACAGACTTCCATTTGGTACGATTCTGTTACACTTCTCTCATCTCTTTTACATCCAGACATCTACGCATACATGTTCGTGGGTTAATCTTAATTTGGCCCTTGTTCAATATATCGCCAGTTTGGTGGATATATCGTCGTCTAGGGCAGACCTTGCCGACTCGGCCTCTCACTTATAAAGCATAAATTTACATTGTAACTCTTACCGTATTCATGCTTTCTTTGTGTCCAAACCACCGAAGCATTCTTTTCTTAATCCTAGTCACAGCATCGTCTTAAAACCATACTTTTCTGTTATTTTTAACCCCATCATTCATTTTCGCAGCTCACATGCTTCTTAATTTCCTTAATTGTACAGCATTAATTTTACTTTCATGCTCCTTCTACCATACCCACTACCATTCATTAACCCGGGGACTAACACGGCATTGTGAATTGCTATACGTGCCTTTGAGACACATTCTGCATTTTTAAAATGAATTACAAGTCGAGATAACAGCTATACAAGTGTTGAGGAAAAGATAGCAAATTAAATAATATATTATTTAATTAAACGTCGATCAACAATATATTTTTATTCTAAATAATCTTCCTTTTACTGCCTATGTTTAAAATTATCGTTCATTGTACAAATTGATCTAATTGATTTAGAGCTTAGAAGCTATCAATCGTTTGATTTATGAATGACATGGGTTTACGTGACGGGGTTGTAAAAGCAGGGGAATTTTTTTCATTTAATAGATATTTCGATTCTTTTTAATCCATGATTTTTATTTACAGAATCAATACAATGCAACGAATAATGTAGACGAAAATGGATAATATAGTCTTTTTTGAAGATAGTTTCTTTTCATGTTCATTATCTACCACTAGTTTTATTAGTGTTGACAGTAAGTCGTCCACCTCTTTAAGCCTGTATGATTAGATTCCCTTCGTTCACAATTCCTAAATAATCTTAAGATTGCCCACATCAATGTCTAGAGTAAAGTAGCAGCCTGTAAGTGCCCACAGCTGGGCAAAGATCTCCTTCTCAAATACGAGTATCAGGAAGTGCCCGCCACGCTGCTCCAGTGCGGGATGGCGGGCTTCACATATCCTCGAAAAAATATTTTTATTATTTCTGAAACGATGTTTTCCTTCACCGCACGTGGTAAATACAGCACTTAAAATTTTAATTAGCAATTGCTATTAACAATGGGGCCGGTACCGGGGATCGAACCCAGATCACTCGCACTCTATGAAACTAAAGTGAGCGCTCTAACCACTAGGCTACTACGGTTTCCACGTCCACGGTTCATGTCTAGAGTGTTCCTTGCATTTTACAGACCTTCTGGCATCTATTAACAGCGCACATCTCGATGTGTTACTCATTTCTGAGTAATTTCTCAAACCATCGCTCCATTCTGCGCAATTTACTTTACCTGGTTTTGACCTTATTCGTAATGACAGAACAGGTAAGAGCTGCAGTGGTGTAGCCATTAACCTTCGTTGTGACATATCTTATAACATTATCACCACATCCTTACCTTCGGAGTTCCTTTTTATTGAAATAACTACTCATTCAAAAATGCGGCGATTTTTATAGTCCTGAGATGAACATAGATTATATTGATAATTTTGGTAAATTCCTCACTGACTTTAATTCGATCTATGATCATGTTCTTTTTAAATTGGGGACTTCACTGAAAGGAATTGAAATCATCCCCACCAGAAGTATTAGTGTCAAACTGACCTCGGTTAGTTTCAGAAGAACAATTACTAGATTAATATGATCTCGAACTATTATTTGTCTTCTTAATATGAAGCACATTTCTCCTTACTCTTGTGCTATGATCACTTGAAAAGGGTACATCGTATATCCGCTATCTGATATTTGATTAAGATTAAGAGCAGATTGCTCTCTCAGCTCACAGACTTGACCATAAATATTTTTTTTCACGTATGATTCCTGTATTCTGTGCCTTTGAACATTTGTCCCAGACTTTACTTTCGTTTAACCTTTCGAATTCCATTTTTAATTTTGCTATCTTTTCCTCAACACTTGTATAGCTGTTATCTCGACTTGTAATTCATTTTAAAAATGCAGAATGTGTCTCAAAGGCACGTATAGCAATTCACAATGCCGTGTTAGTCCCCGGGTTAATGAATGGTAGTGGGTATGGTAGAAGGAGCATGAAAGTAAAATTAATGCTGTACAATTAAGAAAATTAAGAAGCATGTGAGCTGCGAAAATGAATGATGGGGTTAAAAATAACAGAAAAGTATGGTTTTTAAGACGATGCTGTGACTAGGATTAAGAAAAGAATGCTTCGGTGGTTTGGACACAAAGAAAGCATGAATACGGAAAGAGTTACAATGTAAATTTATGCTTTATAAGTGAGAGGCCGAGTCGGCAAGGTCTGCCCTAGACGACGATATATCCACCAAACTGGCGATATATTGAACAAGGGCCAAATTAAGATTAACCCACGAACATGTATGCGTAGATGTCTGGATGTAAAAGAGATGAGAGAGTCTCTGCCTCCTCTTCTAGGTGACAGGCGTGAGAATTTATTATATGCAACAATTAATATTTTGTAAGAAAAATCGGCCATGAGCGATTTGGACTCACGCACCGAGTGATCAAAAGTATTATTTTGTTTATAACAAAACGTAATAAGGCATATATTTGACATATTTCTTTACATGTCGTTGAAACGCAGAATGGCAAAAAATATTATTTAATTAATCTAACATGTCTAACCGTGTAACGTAGGTTACACGCAGTTACAGGTTTTATTTTAAAGAATGATAATACGATGATGTACAATATGCCATCTTTCGACATTTGTAAATCGAAAGTGTAACGACAGGGCGGTTAATGCAAACACTACACTAACATCTAATTACTACCTGCAAAGAGATTTAAAGAGACTCTTATGAAGAAAATTTAAACCTTTAAGTTTGGACGCTACTTTTTCTATGAGTTTTTTTCACAGATAGCAGTACAAATCGTGATAGGGCTAAACATGTATAAGGGAAAGTGTTGCAGGTAATGTTATTCAAAATTAAATATTATGGTGATTAATATACATTACATTTAAACCCTGAAAAGTACGGTAGTTTGCAAATGAAAAGTCCTCCTAAGAAATACTAAACAAAGCGCGATTTTACGAAATGGTGAAAATTATTGACATGTAGCTTAAAAACAGTCTAGCTAGCTTCGCGTTCCAGACTTAAGTCACGAAGGAGATTTTTTTTATTAAATTGTAAATGCAAACAAAGAAAGCAGATCTGGCACCAGCTAATTTATGGGACAATAAAGGAGCCTTTAGAGGAGCGTCCTCGAGAGGAAAGACAGACGCATTTGTACTTTCTCAGAAATTTATTGACAATTTGGGAGCGTGTTATAATTTTAAGTTTCATTAAGCAAAAACTTTCGTCAGCCTTGCTACAGATAGGAAGTTGCGCATCACACAGGCAAATTTTATCTATTAATATGATAACATATTAAAAATGAGAACAGAAATAAAATGTATTTTAGTTTTACTTGCTATTGTAGTCTCTTGGTGGAACATGTATGTGTTCCACTGCTTTATTGCGTTTATGCTAACACCTGACCGGTTTTGTATTTCAAGGTATTATCAAAGGTTTAAAACATAGTGCGTAACATAATTCAATTCGCAATACAATGGGTTTTGTTAGGATAAACTTATAAGTTTATGGCAAAAATATTATTTAATTAATCTAACATGTCTAACCGTGTAACGTAGGTTACACGCAGTTACAGGTTTTATTTTAAAGAATGATAATACGATGATGTACAATATGCCATCTTTCGACATTTGTAAATCGAAAGTGTAACGACAGGGCGGTTAATGCAAACACTACACTAACATCTAATTACTACCTGCAAAGAGATTTAAAGAGACTCTTATGAAGAAAATTTAAACCTTTAAGTTTGGACGCTACTTTTTCTATGAGTTTTTTTCACAGATAGCAGTACAAATCGTGATAGGGCTAAACATGTATAAGGGAAAGTGTTGCAGGTAATGTTATTCAAAATTAAATATTATGGTGATTAATATACATTACATTTAAACCCTGAAAAGTACGGTAGTTTGCAAATGAAAAGTCCTCCTAAGAAATACTAAACAAAGCGCGATTTTACGAAATGGTGAAAATTATTGACATGTAGCTTAAAAACAGTCTAGCTAGCTTCGCGTTCCAGACTTAAGTCACGAAGGAGATTTTTTTTATTAAATTGTAAATGCAAACAAAGAAAGCAGATCTGGCACCAGCTAATTTATGGGACAATAAAGGAGCCTTTAGAGGAGCGTCCTCGAGAGGAAAGACAGACGCATTTGTACTTTCTCAGAAATTTATTGACAATTTGGGAGCGTGTTATAATTTTAAGTTTCATTAAGCAAAAACTTTCGTCAGCCTTGCTACAGATAGGAAGTTGCGCATCACACAGGCAAATTTTATCTATTAATATGATAACATATTAAAAATGAGAACAGAAATAAAATGTATTTTAGTTTTACTTGCTATTGTAGTCTCTTGGTGGAACATGTATGTGTTCCACTGCTTTATTGCGTTTATGCTAACACCTGACCGGTTTTGTATTTCAAGGTATTATCAAAGGTTTAAAACATAGTGCGTAACATAATTCAATTCGCAATACAATGGGTTTTGTTAGGATAAACTTATAAGTTTATGGCAAAAATATGCCTACGAGTATAAACGAAATAAATCAGTAGAATAAGTACAAGTGTTTGTGTTTCTACTAAAAAAATATACATTATGTTTTCTGCATCCTATTTTAATGAAAATTATTATAAATACAAGTAAAATTAAACAATTAGTCTTATTACACACGGATCAAATATACTATTATTACTGGTGATAGAGGACGACGACTAGAGTACATAAATTCTGGTCTAAACGACACCAACATACCTGAGGTGCATTTATTATCTCAATCTCAAAGTTGGAAGAGGTCTATTAGTTGACTAGACTAGTAAAGTACATTTTTATAAGAAACGGGGGCTAATGAGTAAACGGCAGCACGTGGTTGGCCTTTAAGAATATTTAGGGATGAGGAGGAGGTTGGGGAAGGGAACGAAGCCGCCACTTGCTAGCTACAAGGGCTAGACTATAGCCCTACCACGTACCAAAACTATATGCTTGTACTATTATTAAGAGCCTTGGTTGCTCAGTATCTGGGAGTTATTTCATACTAGGGTTCGATACCTGGCGCCAGGACCACTAAAATAATTACGTGTAATTTTTAGTACTGGATTTACCACGCGTTCCATGGTAAAAGGAACACCCCGTGAATACATATAATTAAATTTCTAGGACATATGAAAACCAGCCTTGACGCAATATGGCGAACGTTTCTCTGTTCTAAAAGACTACCAAAACTGCTTATGTTGTTCAACAATTTAATGCTTGCGTAATTTGACGGTGAGCCAAAAAAATACTTGGTACATAATTTACCGGTTTTAGGGAAACGTTGTGGGATACATTTTTTTAATAATCTAAATACCAAATTCTAATGTAAACCATTCACGTTTTCCAGGTAAAAAATCATATAGTGAGCAGAAAAATTTCATCATAATAAGAATTTTATGTACCGTGAAGAGGACACAAACGCCAAAATTCCAACAGCTATATAGTCTATGTGAACGTTACTGTAAAGGCAAAAATGTGGCAAAACATTTTAAGGGATAAGATGAATGCTCAATATTGTTTCAGTATTTGATGTTTGTTAATGTTTTTATTTACTGTTAAAATAATTTAAAAATCAAATTTAGGCACCAGTGACAATACTCATGAAATATTTAGTTATTCTTTTTTTATAGGCTTTTTAAGTGTCTTATTAAATACTAAATTATTATTCCATGTCGAAGAGTTGCAAACAGAAGGAACAATATCAATATAAAAAGGAAGAGCCTACAAACTTTTCTAAGCTAGCAACAGGCCGTTTTGCATATTTTTGAAAGTTACGTGGCGATGTTTTCCCTCACTGCTAAGCACATTAATACGAACACGGACTTGTATGATGTTTTATAAATACGCAGGGAAAACTGTCATGCCAAGCATGGCAGACCTGCCCATACTACCATTCGGGACACACTTGCATTAGAGAAGTTGCTGCCATAACTTATATCTGTGTTATTGTTTAAATAATTTGTTTATTTAGTTTAGCCTACTTTGAATTTACAGACATACTCTGGAATAAAGCAATAGCATCCATTCTTCCGTTAATTCGTGAGTCAAAAACCGGTTACTCTATATTTTAGAAACTTAGAAACAGACTAAAAAATTAACAACATTAGATTACTCAAAAAAAGCTTTTAAAATAATACAAATGCTATGGTTACCATTATTAGTATATTTCATAACTGACACTGTAGAATTTAAGTTATGTTCAGATGGACATTTCGCTGTCAGTCTGTCACCAGAGTCTCGGTCGCTAGTCAGCAGGTGAAGGTGAAGATGAGCTTGGGAAGTTCAAGTAGGATTAAGGTTAATTAAGTATCTCTGTAATATATGTTTAACGAAATATCTGTCCGACTAATTGTCGAACTATTGAACTACATTAATTACATTAATTTACCTTATACCTAAGGTTATCTTGTTTATAAAGGATAAGAAAATTCCTTACAGATGAGTTAGCCTCAAAATGAAGATTAGTCTCCTCAAAAGTTAGTTTTTACATGTATAAACTTATATCAAACGCTAGATTTTATTAGTTTAAATCTTTAAGTTATAATGTTATTAAGAAGAAAAATTAAAAAAATATATGTAATAAATTTTAATTTGATGCTTTAAATATTCTTAAACTTTCAACGCAACAAAGTTTACCTTACCTAAGTTAACTAAAACCTATCCCCGTGAATTAGTGGTTAGTTAAATGGTTACAATGGTTGTGTTGTGTTGTCACCCGTGTCTCCGACAATGCATCCGACCCTTCCTCCAACCTTATAGAAGAAGCTTAACATCGACCACAGGAAAATTCAGACCAGTGAGTGCCTTTGCAATTACGGCACTATAATGTTCCATGCGCAATTGACAACTGCCGATAGTACTCGGAGATTGTTGTGGTCTAAATTAGCTTATAGGACTTCATCAAGTTAAAACAGTTGATGAAAAACACCATCGCCTGGTTACATTTCCATACGACATTACGATAATAGTTTAACTGTCTGGTAGTCTTTACTTTTATTTCTTAATTTAATGTCAATAGAAGAAAATTACATAGTTTAAAAGAGCTTTTACGCCTATTAGGATACGGAATACCGGAAAACCGACATTTAATATTTCTTTACAAACATGGACAAGACAAAACTTATAAGCATCTGAAAAATATGGAATGAAAAATGGTGAATTTCAATAAAAAATACATACTGTACTCTTATTATTCTATTAAACAGGTTTTGTGTGTACTTCTGTTATTAATCCGCAAAGGCATACATTTTTAAAAATAACAAAATGCAACAAATACAAACCGAAACATGATTCGAATTTGATTTCGTTTTTGATCAAACTCACTTTCGATTCGACCTCTGCTTTAAAATCATACTGCCGAACTAATTTGAATCGAAAAACTAGATCATGTTAGGTTTGATCGTTATGAGCACCGTTGGATATCCGGCTTATGACATCACAGCGAAATACTTAATGACTTTGGTTTGATTGTGTCAGGAGGAATATACCATCTCTGTCTACAAATGCCAACCTGCACGTGACGCACCATGCTAGCTAATAAGCAAGGTTTTAGCAATCGAATGATGGTGGAAAATCCATCCAAATTTGCTGAACCCAAATTCGATCGACCAGTAATGGCAGCAGCATCACATTGCGAGGGTACCTGCGGGTAAACTGCGCTCAACATCACATAACATCACAAAAAGCCTGTATTTTCATAACAGTGTTTGAAAATGTTTGTTACCATTTATTCAGAACGTAATTTAACTGAACTCTCGTATTAACAAGCATAAAAAATTTCGTCGTTCATTCTAAGTAATTTAAATTTAAAATGAAATTTTATAATAATCGTGTTATTGCTTTTTCTTTGTCAGTCGTCAGAGACACGTGGCGTAACAAAACACAACCAGATCCATTGCTTAAGTATCAGCTAGGGTCTGGTTGAGGTGATCGCTAGTCATTAAACCACGTGGTCATAAGCCATTGTAAGTAAACGCAAATTCCGTAGTAATGATTAAGAACTATTATGGTTGATGTTCCCCTATTCGAATTCGTCTACAGCGACACCTACAAGTATCAAAATTTACAGTCCCGTTAGTATAACGCAAAATATTGAAGCAGCCATCTAAATATATCACTAAAAGGGTGACCCGGATGTAAGTCACTCACCATACGAAACTTAGAAGCATTTTGTTGCTAAGTTGTTGTTTATGCCTTTGGTAGTTATTTTAATGCTTTTATTAAAACTTAGAACAGGTACGCTTACCTCTGAGTCTGAGAATAGTCGTCGGAATATCATCTAAATTGTGTAAGTGATATTTGTTGTGAAATGAATGAATGAAAAAAATGGTATTTAAGTTTTGTAAATTTCATATACAAAACTTAAATACCATTTTTTTTCGACTGGTCTTGATCAGTAGAAAATGATTAAATTTCATGACATAATTATTCGCCAGACCAAACTCAATAATTTATTATAGCTCAAAATGTTCTATACAAGGTATAATGAAATAATTAAATATGAAAACTTTAACTTTTACGATATTACTTGACCAAAGTCTCGCCACACCAAAATTAAGAGGCTCGGTCGCTGCAAATTGTTGCGCGCAAGTTTCCTTTTGTTATGTATGATCCCAATTAATGATAATTCTTCTTTGTTGTTTACTAATTATTTAAGCATTTCTAAATGAAAGAATTCCAATTATTTTATCTACTTCTTGTTTGAAAAACATTTAAAAGATCTGATGTAGGCTTCCTACGTAGTTGTTACGTATCCTTGTTTTTTTTTGGATACAATGAATTTTTTAATTTATATACGCTTGCTTACAATTTGATAAATTGAAAATAATATTTTTGTACTACTACTACTACTACTACTATTATCTTACGTACTATTATTTTTGGTATATACTTTTAGGAGTACACACATTTATAATGAAATTCCAGAAAATATCTAATATATACATCTATCGGAGTTTAAATTAAATATAACTTAAAAAAGCGTGTGTACTCCAAATCTTACTATAGTATGATCGCTTATTTTTATGATAACGAAGTGTGGTAGTAGTAATGTAGTTTGGCACAAACTACTGTAAATGTGATTCTACTATTGTTTGTTCGTCCTCTTCCCTTTAATGTGATTGAGGAGGGCGATGGCTGCCACATGCGTCATGCTTGTGAACATGCGCTGCTTGTGGGGGCTGGTTAGCTCGGCTCTATAAATCCTGCATTAGTTATTTATTTTATTTTCTCTTAGAATAGGCTTTAATTACCCGAGAGACTAGCAACAAAGCTTTTTATTTTGTTTTGTATAAAATCTGTTAAAAAAATAACAAGATGGGGATACCTCCGGAGTTTCTTTAACCTTATTATAAAAAGTCCTCCATCAGACCTTCATTACGAAACGGTGCTTGGTTGTAAAATTAAATTTAAACATTTTATTTGACAATCAAATTTTAATTTCTTACGTCAAACAAAAACATTAATTGATTAATTTCATTCATTATATTATCATCATACCTTATACACATATTTAGTTATTCATTAAATATTAATTATTTATTTAATCGTTATTGCTATTCTTTTGTACAAGGGACACTAAAGACTTCTATGCTTATAGGTATTCTCTTCCAGTTAACCTATATTGTATTGCGATATTATATTTTTTTTTATTGTGTGATAGATGCATCACATCAAAAAGGAACACAACTTCTAAAACGAAGAGACATTTACAATACAACATAAACATGTTTGTTTAGTAATAATATGCGTGAGACTTATTACAAATACTCGTATATTTGTTCATAAGCATGAAGTTAAGGAAATGCATGAAATTTCTTGCATACATACACACATCGTTACTAACACACATACATACTTTTGACCGTAGCGATAGTAAAAGAAACGATGTCATGTGACATCCGTGGTCTTCAATAATTTTTGTTATAAAGTTTATATTATCGAGCAAGAAATTCCAAAGTAGAGTAGCCAAAAATTTTAATCTTATCCTTAATTAATTATCTAGGAACCCTATCATTGGATAAAGAAAGACACTGAAATTTACTTTTGAGATAAGAGGGCGAAGATAGATTATTTAAAACAGAGAGAAGAACAAGTAGAATTCTGGATTTGCGCCTCTGTCGTATACTCAGCCAGTTAAGCTATGAAGATATATAAAGAAACGCGTCGTCATATTTTCGCAGACCGAAAACGAATCTAATAAAATTATTAGGGAGGGCTTCCAGTTTATTAAGAAGATATATTCAATAAATTTATCTATTTCGCAAACACCTAGTTAAAGTTTTACTATTTTATTGCCAATTCGAAAATTAAAAAAAATAAAAGTAATCAAAAATATATTTTTTTTGCCTAGTTTAGTTATTTATTATTGGTATCGTTATCCAATTTAATTGTATTAAAATAGTTAAATAGACCATTAAAACAATTAAAAATGGTAAATTTTAAAATTTCAGTGCTAAATACCCTTTTTATTTATTCACTCAGTGTTATTAATGATTGACAATACTCATCACTTTCTTCAAAACATTACATTCTGTGATTAAATGAAAAATCTTTATCATCTGATATTGTTTTGTTGTTATCGAAAAATAAAATTTGTTCAACGGCTAGTTGTACTGCTTCGGCTTAGTATGCATTATTATCATTATTTAATATCTATCCACATTCTAAAGTATTGAAATGAATGATTATGAGTATGTTCTGCGGTATTTTGGTAGGTACAGAATTGATAAAAAAAATTGTAATACCGGAGGTTAAAGTAAGAAGTTGCCGTTTTAAAAAAAAGTGGCCACATTAAATTAAAATTAAATTTGCATGGCCTAAGATTCGTGATACAAAGTTTAATACACAAAAACTATAACATTCTAAATTCAAAAATAGTATGACATTCTACTGTTTGATGTTTAATTGTATTTAGGTAAAAATATCCAGTATTTTAAGTTGAAAACCATGAGGAAAACCAGACATTGGGGTGAAAAACGATGAATCCTTATCAATCTACCAAGGAATTAGCGTCATGGTTTGATGTTAGTTTTCACCAAATTGGTAAAATAAAAGAAAAACTCTGGAAATGGGTGCCTCGTGAATTAACTTATGTTCATAGAGGAGCACCCGTTAAAGCTTGACTAACTTTGAAGAGATATTACAGTAAGGATTTTGTACCGAATTATAACGCGTGATGAAAAGTAGATTCTCTACAATAATTACAAGCGAAAAACGCAATGGCTGAACTCTGATTTTCCGGACAATATCTATAAACAAACCCTTGAAAATTCCCTAAAGCGAAACTCACCCAAAGAAAAGTAATGGTAAATGTTTGATGGTCACTTCATGGTGTAATTCACTATAACTTTTTGAGATCCGGTGTATCAGCAGATCTCTACTGTAACTTCGAACAATGGTAGCGAAAAATTTCAGAAAAACAACCCCGACTCCTCAATCGATCTTCGCCATCATTGCTCCATGATAATATAAGACCTCACACTGCTCGTCAAACCGTTATAACATTTCAAGAGCTGCAGTTAGAAATCATACGTGATCCTCCTCACTCCATCTACCTACTACCAGCGGAATGCCATTTTTCCGCAATTTCGTCAATTTCCTGCAAAGAAAGAAAATTGTTCCCAGGAGGAAGTACAAAATGCCGTCCAGATCATTATTTTAACCTAGTCTTATTTGTTATCCGTATAGAATATAGCTTTAAATAATTGACTAAACATATATTGAAATAAAAGCAATTAAACATCACCTATACATTCCCGAAATATTAGTATCACTAATGAAAAGTAACTTCCAAGGGTTTCAGGATTAATTAGCCATTTGTCATTGTACACACGTCATGTAAAGACCCAAGGCCCAAACGTAATTAATATAATATGTCAGTTAAATACCTTTTTCGAACACAAATATAGATGCATATATATAAATATACAAGTTGTATTTTACTGTCTTCAACTCGTGATCAACCCCAAATGGTGGTTGGTGAATATTTTATGTGTTACATGTCGATATTCTACTACTGTACTATGCATTATATTTTTTTGCGTGAAAGCACTCAACTGTTAATAAGTGATTACCGACGTGTTGCAGGTGCGTTGTGGGCCTTTAAGGATATTTGGGAGCAGGGGGATGGAGGAGGAGGCCTCCGGTTACCTTACTCATGGAACAAAACGCAAGACTTCACGCTGGTATTCTACGCGGCCGCGGAGAAACGCTATCTAAAATAAAATACCATTTGCGGAGGGAAGCATTCTTTTTCGATTGCCATCGTACATGTACCCTTATTGTGTTATAAGTCATGATATGCCTCATAACGAAAAAATTAAAGCTGTTTCAAAGTTATAACACAAGAAGAGTAAAGAGTAAATAATTTGAAATCTTTGGCAATCGAAAGGAACGAAGACCAAGCTTTGAGTTTGTCTTATCTAAGGATTTATTGTGGACGCCTCTGTTATGTGTTATTCTGTTATAAGTTCAGATTACAATCATATAGTTTATCAGATTAAGATAAAGCTGATAAAGATCAGCCTGGGTTAGCTCACAGGAGTGTGTGAGCTGTGTATGTGTAACTGAATATAAACATTTCATGAAAGCACCAACAAAAGCTGGGCGCATTCTCTAACGTAATTTCAATAATTTGGACAAATAACTTTTGTAATATATGTACCTTTTGATAAATCTAAAAATAATATTGATATTAAATCAAAACGCAATCAAATATTTAGGAAGTGCAAATCCAATTACAATTTGTACTATTTGGATTAACACTTGTTTTTGATATCAAATTCCAATATCACTAGTATTAAACTGTACAAGGTCTATTTGTTTATTAGTTTATTCAATGTTTGCTCACTGTCAAGAATGGGTAATGTTTCTTCACATATTTCTACAAATATGACCACCAGATTTTTTGCTTCTGTACGACTTTAATATTGTGGTGACTTACGAGCATTCAGGATCTCAGATTCTAACACGTCACTCTACTTACAACACACAAGGTTCTTCGATAAAAATATATTGTACTCGTAGGTGTGTTTTCACCTCTAACTAAGGTGCTTCATTGAGAGCTACTGGGTATCGAGTTCTAATTACGAAACATTTCAGCGTCACACTCGCAGGATACCGGCGTGAAGTAGAGGCATCTAGTTCTTCTGCGCTTCGTTTATTAAGTGAGGTAATCAAATATCCTTAAAAACCTTCTACGCACCAGCAGCTGCTCTGGTGTTGCAGATGTACGTGGACGACGGTAATCACTTACCATCAGGTGCTTGATCTTTTGCCCCCTGTACCATAAAAAAAACCTTATAATAATAATATTTTTTTTAGACTTTTGTTATTTACGTATTATTACAGCGTTATGCTACCACTTTAGAGAAAAAAATGAAACGGCGTTGGTTTTACCACATGTAACAAAATTTGGATACTTTAGGATTTATTAGTTTATTTACGAATCATTTAAGCGTTTACAAATTCAAACTTTTCTAATTTGAAAAGGTGATGCTTTTGCCACGTGTAAAACACGTTAGTTTTAGAATTTTTAAGTTTATTTACGAAATATTTCAGCGTTTTCCAAAAAAACTTAAACTGTATGGTTGTGTTTTGTGTATTATCATGTAACAATAATTTAGTTATATAAGGATTTTCATTTAGCTACGTAGCCAAACGGGCTTCTCTATCCCATTTTTCACCTCCCTAGGAGAAAAAACGCGACCGGTAGAAAGCTTCGTAGGCGCGTTTGGTTCCGGAGATTACCATGAGATATTCAATGCTTTTCCGTAGTCGCCTTCTACGACATCCACAGGAAAAAGTGAGTGACAGATTCATACGGCTCTAACACACTGCAAATGAATTTTTTTATTGGACAAATCGTATTTGTGGTCAGTTACTAAAGTTATGTACAATGCTAGTTGAACTGTTCTGCTGTTCGGTAGAGATACTACTGTATCTTTAATAGTTTAGTACCCACTGGTTATCGGTTACAGAATCGTCATCGGTGTACTTATCACAAGTAAACAAATCCTTAGTTCCATAACAAAATATCCGTTCATATGAAGGTAAATAGCATCTAAACTGAGAAAAAATTATTTCTTTTCCTCTTTTTCATTGTTACTTAAACCAGGATTTTCCAATGTCTATTCCGTGACATACAAATGCTTTTTAAAGGAAAAATGTTTTCGACAATCCGTTCCCTATTCACTGGTTCGGGCGCAATCGAGAGTTATAGAATTCAATGAAAAACTTACAAAACCATTTTAAAATTTCCTAGAAATTTAAGATTATTTGCTCCCAATTGTTATAAAAATTTACCCATGTATAAAAGTTCCATATTTTGGCAATACTGAGAAATAAATTTTTTTTTTTTAATTAAAACTTTAATTTTAATAAATTTGAGAAATATTACATACGAAAGATTAAATATATATTTTAGAACGTTTTTTTTTAAATAACAAACGACCTAAAACTACAAACACACACGCCATCCAGCCCCTAACTAGGATTTCTGTGTCAGTTGTAACTGGATGGTGATAATATACATATACCTACATTTAAATAATGTTATATATGTACACATAAACTACTCGGATACAAACATTAATAATCATCATACTATTTTTGGCCCTAACAGGATTCGAAACCTGAACCTTCCGCTTAGAAGGCTGGGTTACTACCAACAAGGCTATCGGCTTGTTGAAAGACTATAACCGACAAAAAGCCCTTTAGTTTTGTAAAACTCTTACTTAAAATTTCTCCACGCAGGGGATCAAAGTCGAATATAGTAACAATAGCCGAGTGGTTAGAGGATGTACCTCCGAAGCACGATAAGGAAAAGAAAGGCTTAAGGATTACAATACACTGCTCTCATATAAAAGATAAGCGATTACACAGGCAAACCAAATTACATCTTTGTGTTACACTATTTTTAGGCATGAAACAATACACTGATGTATTAACTTTGTCGCATAGTGAAAATAATAACACAAATAAAAAAAAAATGTTAAACGTAAGTTGTTTATTTGCTTACACAGTAGGTAAATTTATAGCACATAAATAAAAAGTAAAGAAGTGAGTAACAAACATCCCACTGTTGGGCAAAAGCTACCTCTCATATTTTGAAACGATTTGGAGCCAATAGACCTTAAACCTTATCCAGTGAGATTGCGTACTTTACATGTCCTTAAAATATTTTTTAATTTTATCACAGGCATACAGGAACCACGTACCAAGAAAAACATCTGTATGTCTTCTTTTTTTCGCCTTTTTTCGAAAAGATTTCTCGAGAATTTCTCGAAAAGATTAAACAAGTCTAAGTTCCACTAATATCCGATTTGCGTTTTTACGCACATAATATTTGTTAATTTATTTGATTTTACTATAAATATTGTACATGTTATAGTATTGTTTAAGTATAACCATGTTTTAAGAAGGCATAGCCTAAACCGTGTTTCTTTCTACTTACATTATGATGAAATCTATTATTATAGCCTGTCACAAGTCCACTGCTGAACATAGGCCCCCCTTAAGGGAAAAGATTGCCACAAAGCTCGATCTTGATGCTGGCCGTGCATCCATCGACGTTCTTATGCTATAAAGTTATATGCTATAAACATATTCAAAACAATTCCATATCAGGCTATTCCTCGATAAGATCGTACTGTGTTATTTTTGCACATGAGTTCGTTTTTGGTACCCAAGGCTTAGGTAAATACCGTGTTAAAAAATAACAAGGTATGATTTTATCAGGAAGTCATTCTTTTTTTTTTTTTTTTTTTTATAGAAGAAGGGGGCAAACGAGCGTGCGGCTCACCTGATGGTAAGTGATCACCGACGCCCACGAACATCCACAACACCAGAGGAGCTACAGATGCGCTGCCGGCCTTTAAGGAAGGAATAAGCTCTTTTCTTGAAGGTCCCTAAGTCGTAACTATTCGGAAATACTGCTGGCGACAGCTGATTCCACAAAGTCGAAGTGCGTGGCAGAAAACTTCGATTAAAACGCACTGTGGTGGAATGCCAACCATCTAGGTGGTATCGATGGAACTTCGAATTCAGTCGCGATGTACGATGGTGAAACTCAGCAGCTGGGATCAATCCGAACAGTTCCTCAGAACATTCCCCGTGGAAAATTTTGTAAAAATGCAAAGAGAAGCAACATCTCTTCGCAAGGCCAAAGGATCAAGCCGATCAGAGAGCTTGGTCGCCGACAATTCGAGCCGCTCGACGTTGGATGCGGTCAAATGGAAGGAGTTGGTACTGGGGTGCCCCTGCCCAGAGATGAGAACAGTATTCCATGTGGGGCCGAACTTGCGCCTTATAAAGTTGCAAACGGTGGACCGGCATGAAATACTGTCCCGCTCTACAGAGCACACCAAGCTTTTTGAGGCCAATTTGGCCTTTCCTCCAAGTGACCACGGAACTGAACGTCGCTCGATATGTCAACGCCAAGGATTCTGATACTGGCTGAGGCAATAAGGGGAATGTTCTCAAAAGAGGAGAAACGACAAAGGGATTCTTTTAGCGGTGAACGCGCAAACCTGTGTCTTTTGGGGTTGAATAGGACCAAATTACGTCGACCCCAATCCGAGACTTTGAATAACAAGGTCTCGACTTCAGACACAAGTTTGTTCCGGCACTCGTCGACGTGTTCCCGAGAAATATTCGCACGGCCTGTATATAGGGCATCACCCGTGCTGTCGTCTGCATAGCAATGAATGCTACTGATTTGTAGCATGTCGTTGATATGCAGAAGGAACAGAGTGGGAGATAGCACACAGCCTTGTGGAACACCAGCATTCACGGGTTTGGGGTCCGTGAGGAAGCTGGTGACCCAGTTGCACAATCTCTCAGGAACCCCGTAAGATGAAAGCTTTGAAAGAAGCGCTTTATGCCAAACCCTATCAAATGCTTTCGCTACGTCCAGACTAACCGCCAAAGCCTCCCCCTTAGACTCAACTGCTTCTGCCCATCGGTGAGTCAGGTAAACTAGAAGATCACCAGCTGATCGTCCGCGACGGAAACCGTACTGTCGGTCACTGATCAGCTGGTGTTCCTCCAGGTACCTCAGGAGCTGGGTGTTGATGAGTGACTCCATTATTTTAGATAACAAGGGGGTGATGGCAATAGGCCTGTAGTTGGACGGATCAGAGCGGTCGCCTTTTTTCGGTATTGGATGCACAAATGCTGTCTTCCAAGATTCCGGGACGACGCCTGAAGAGTAGGAGTGCCGGAAAAGACGCGTGAGAACCGGTGCCAACTCAGGGGCACACATCCTCAGCACAATTGGAGGGATTCCGTCCGGCCCACTCGACTTATGAATGTCCAGGGAGCGGAGTGCCTTTCGCACTGAGCTCTGCAGAAACTGAATTTCCGGCATGGAGCACTTACACCGCGGGATGGTAGGTGGAGAGTTTCCCCGGTCATCAAGAGTCGAGTTGGATGCAAAAAGAGAGCCCAAGAGATCGGCTTTCTTTGCAGTGTGGGCCAGCGAATCATCCTCCTTGTGTAGAGATGGGAGAGATGGCTGACAGAAATTCCCTGGACAGCCTTGGCGAGAGACCAGAATGCGCGGGATCCCGATGGGAGGCGAACTAGTCTCTCGCCAATTCTGCCAATGTGCTTTAACTTTGCCGCAGCGATAACTCTTTGAAGGACCTGGAGGCAGAGTTGTACTCGTTTTAAGAGCACTGGTTTTGCATCCCGAGACGCCGATGCATCGGCCCAGGCCTGGTAGCACTTCCGCTTTCGGCGTGACGCTATTTTGCAGGTGCGACCAAACCAAGGCTGGGATTTACCTCCGACAGGCACTGCAGAGAACGGAATAAAAGTTCCATTCCCTGAAGTACCACATCGGTGACAGAATCAGCAACGACGTTGGGATCATCCAGCGAGAAGCAAACCTGCCCCCATGGGTAGGAAGCAAAGAAAGACCGCATTCCATCCCAATCTGCCGACCTATAGTGCCACACACGGCGGAAGCCCGCAGATCGCGTTCGGGATCGGCGCGCGATAGGCACTACACTCCGGATCAGACAGTGGTCCGACGAGCCAAGGGGGCATCGACTGAGACCAAATATCCGTCCGGGTGTGAGGTCAGCAAAGGTCCAACAGGGAAGTTGTATGACCTTCCACGTCTGGGATCCGCGTCGGCGAGGTTACCAGTTGTGTCAGGCCATATGCTAATGCAAAGTCGTGAACAGATCTCCCGCATGATCGGTTATGCGAGAACCGAGCCAATCGGTGTGGTGGGCATTAAAATCGCCGAGAATCACGATCTCTGCGGATGGGATCTGTTGTAGCACGGAATCTGTAGCCATTTGGATGTGGTCGATGAGTCGGTCAGTTACGGTATTACCGCTATGGGACCTGTAAAGGCACGCATAGACGCGCGGATGGTCGTCGCTGTCGATGCGCAGCCAAAGGGTAGAAAGGTCCAAACCTTCAAGACTACCGAGGCGTCGAGAACAGATATCATCTCTGACGTATACGCAAACTCCGGCACGGGGCACAAAGGAGTGTTCCAGTTTGTACCCCGGGTAATGGAGATAAGAGGTATCAGCCGGAGACGATATCTGAGTCTCTGTAAGAAAAAGCAAGGCCGGCTTCGCCGTTTCAAGATGGTAATGAACGGCGCTAAGGTTCGAGGAGTCCCCTGATATTGCAGAAATCCACGGCGAGCGCGGTAGGGGATGCCATAGTTTCTTTGCTGCGTTTGCCTCGAGTAGGAAAGAAAGAGAGCGGAATATTGCCCCCAGAATACGCGGGGCAGACTGAGCATCCACGATTAGGTAGCGTAGGAAAGCCTGAACGTGGATGCTCAGTGAGGGATTCTCCAGAACCGTAGGTACTGGTGGCTCTCCTGGGGTAGCTCAAAATTATATACCGCTACCATATTTGGGGAGGGGGGAGGGGGGAGAGGGCCTCCGGTTACCTCACTCACCGCACGAAACGCAGAAGCACAAGATGCCTCTACTTCACGCCGGTATTCTGCGAGGCCGTGGTACTTATCCGGACGAGCCGGCCCATTCCTGCGACAGCAAAAGCCGCCGCTTGGCTCTACCACGATTAAAACGCAATTGTTGTGAAATTATTAGTGGCATAGAGGATAAGTCTCCAGTTTGTCTTTCCACCTTGCGGGAGTCGTCCTATACTGCGTACAGGCGACAAGGTTACCACTCGAGAATCTTACGAGGAACGTGGTCGGCCCTATGCTACTTCAGCTTGCTGATCTTTATGGCAATCTCGGCTACCCTAGTTCTACTGCGCATGAGATCCTAGTAGATTATGTTGCGCACGGAAGCACAGACTATAGCGCGTTACGCAGGTCTGAGCTTCCTCTTACAGTGATATACCAGATCTCGATTCCGTAAGTCAACACTGACAACACGCAATGGCTCTATACTCTCGTCTTGAGATTTAGAGGCATACGCGACGAGAGGATGTGACGAGGTTTCCGAACGCCGCCTGTCCGAGTTAGATTCGTCGATTGACCTCTATATCAAAGTTAGATCTTCCTAACCGAATAATTTGTCTCAGTTACATCGGTCAGTCCATGTTTATATACTTTAGGGTAATTAAGAACTTATAATTATAATGTAGTACCGTCTAGTATAATCGTCTAGACATGGCGTTTTCCCTTTAATAAATATGCTAATAAAATAAATATTCGTTGTATGACTACACCAGCTTAATCGTGGTAGAGCCAAGCGGCGGCTTTACCATGTCGTCGTCGTCGACCACGGGTCGTTTCGTTCGGTAAATGCGGTAACCGGAGGCGCACTCCCCCTCCCCATCCCCCTCCTCATCCACCCTCCCGTCTCCCAAATACAATAGGCCGGCAACGCTCATGCGGCTCCTCTGGTGTTGCAAAAGTACGTGGGCGAACTAAAACTAGAACTATTGTTAATCAGCCAAAGAGATTTTATTTAAAAGAGCTTAGACCTAGTCTAGATTATACGAGCCTTCTTTTAAAAAATCCGTTTCTTCGTTTGGGAGCTATGATGCCACGGACGGACCACGGACAGAGTGGTAAAATATTTATTATATATTTTCTAGGTATTTAACTATGTGAGGTCAATCACATACATTCGTTTTTTTTTGTTTGTTGTCTAAAATCTTTTAAAATCTAATTTATATATCTTTATAAAACGACGTTCGTTAGCCAAATGCAGTAGTTGTGCTAATTATGCCGCATCATTATGCATTTGCAAAATAACATTGTATTAAAACATTACAAATGTAAATTTGGTCGTAAAATAAAGTTTAATATGCTTCGCTTTCCCGTTTACTTCATATAAATTTGCATAATGTTATTGCGTTCGTCCATGGTTCGTCCCTAGCGAAAAACCTCGACTAAATTCATTTACACAGTGAAAGCAGCGATTTCATGATTACTTTTGAAATATTTGAGATCAGGATCAGATGAGACCTGTTTTAACAAGCACAAAAAAACGGTGCAGGACACACACGTCGTTATTCTAACTAAGAAATGTCTGAACTTCGTTTTTTTCCTGTATAACATAACATATATTATTTTAGTATATAGACTTCTTTTGCCCAGAAGTCAATTCGTTTTGACTAACGAAATAAATCGAAATTAAACAGAAAATAAATTTATGAACCTGTGGTTTTGTTGGAACGGTCAAAATTGATAAACTGAGATTAAAACATTGTAAATAGGCAGTTAAATTAGCATATAATAATTTTAAAATCATATTTGGTTTCAAATTGCACTGACAACATAACTGAATGAATTCAACTTGTACTTGAAAGAACATTCAGGTATCATATCTATGTATGTAAATAAACAAAATATATCTATATTTAAACATATACTTAACATACATAACCTATATATAAAATCAAATTAACCCACGAAAGTTACTTCATAAATAGTAGTATTTTGGATGTATTAAAGGGGATCCCTGATGGACACTTTTCGTTACTCTGTTACATCCACTTTCTAAGACTATGCGTTATGCTATTAACAAAATATGTAATGCGAGGAATTCCTGGGATGATTGCATTTTTTTAAAAAAGAGGCGTCAAAGGAGCAAGCGGGTCTTCTGATAAATAGTGATTACCGACGCTCAAGAACATCCGTATTACCAGAGAAGCTGCCGGTTTTCCTTAAGGGCCGGTTGTCCATCACGATGTCGAAGTGCGTGGCAGAATATTATATTATATTTAATATTTTGTTTCGAACAATTCATGGTACCATTCTCCGTGCGGTAAAAATGCATAGAGCTGCAATATTTCTTCACGAGGCCAATGGTCCATCCAATCAGAAAGAGATTGGTTGCCAACGAGCGGTCAAATGGAATGATCCGAATCTCTCATGGAATATTGTATACTTCTAGAGATGTATACATTATTTCCAGAGATGTATATATTCCATGAGGGAGCGAAATTCGTGCCTTACAAATTTGCAATCGGTTGGCTTTCACTTGTTTTGGTCACCGGGACCACGAAACTGATCGCCGCTCTATATATCAACGCTAAGCATTTCGTTACAGGCATACTGGCATTGGCAACAAGGGGAATGTTTTCAAATCGAGAAGAAACGATAAGACGATTCTAGATAGCGGTAAACACGCAAACTTGTGTCTTTTTAGGGTTGAATTGAACTAGATATCGTCGTGCTTAATCCAACACTCTGTTTAATAAAAACTCGACTTCAGACACAAGTTTGTTCCGGCACTCTACGGCGTGATCCCGTGAAATATTCGCACGGCCTGTGTATAGGGCATCACCGGAACTGTCCTCTGCTACATAGCAATATATGCTAACAATTTAATTTGGACTCCTTGGACTCCACTGCTTCTGCCCATTGATGAGTAAGATGAATTAGGAGAACATCCCGCTGTTCGATCCTGACGGAAACCGAAAAATGGCGGTTACTAAACATGATGCTCCTCTAGATACCTCAGGACTGTTGATGTAAAAATTAGTGGCCGCTTTATCAAGGGACTGGATGCAGTGAAGGTCGGAAGTTCGGGACAACACCTTGATAATAGGATGCGTGAGAACCAACACCAATTCTGGAGCACAGATTCTCAGCACAATTGGAAGGATTCGGTCAGGCTCACGCGACTTGTGTCTCTCGCCAAATCTACCAATGTGCTCTGACTTTGCCGCGGCAATAAATGTTATGGTGGACCTGGAGGCAAAATAGTGCTCTTTTTTAAGAGCGGTGGTTTGTGCCTCCCGGGATCCCGATGCATTAGCCCAGGTCTGGTAGCACTTCCCCTTTCGATGTGACGCCATTTTGTAGGAGTGACCAAACGGAGGCTTTGACTTGCGCCATCGATGGGCACTGCAGGAAATGGAATGAATAGTTTCAATCCCTGTTGTACGTTGGCGACAGAATCAGCAACAGCGGGGGCTCATTCGGTAATTTTTTTTCTCTCTACACGCAAGACTGGCTGCCGTATTTGGAGATGGTAATGAACGACGTTAGGGTTGCAGAGAAGTCCCTTCATGTTGCAGAAATCCATGTAGAGCATGAGACTCATTCTGTTAACCGGATCGGATAAACTGCTTGTCGCGGCATTGCGTAAGATGTGGTCAACTGCAATTGCAACAATCAAACGTATACGAAAAATTAATTATTTTCTTACAACCATTACAACGTTCTGACGCGTACAGAAGCACGTGCAAGCCACGTGGAGATAAGCCTCTCCCAAAAGCAGCTGCTTAACAGTTAACTTTAACTGGCTGATGATAAAGAGGAAAACAACTAACAAATTCGGTTTATTACAAAACTTACTCCGTTGGCTTTGCATGTCTTAATTAAGGCATATAACTAAACTTTATCAAAATACTATTAACCCAAAATAGTTAACTTTGGATTATATATATCCTTAAAGGCTGCACCTGCATCTCCTCTGATGTTACGTGAGCGTCGGTAATCACCAGGTGAGCCGCTTTTCGTTTGCTCCCTTACCCATAAAAAACAAAGTGAATTTAATTTTTTCCTAGTAAAAGTATACTACGCATGGACAAAGTAGCATAATTACGTTAGATATTTCTTTTAATCTCGCTTTTATTCCATGTGTTTATCTGGAACGTTCGCTGACTCTATTTTATTACCGCTGAGATACGATCTGTCGAAAAATATAAGTGATATTTATCGTAAGGGCAAGAAAGTAAGATTCTTCTTTAATTATCTTCATAGTTAATCAATTACCGTTGCTAATCAATTCTTAATAACGCAATTATTATATGGATTTCGTCAGAAAATAGCATTATTTAAGAATATTTTTTTAATTAGAACTATAATTACGGAATCATAGTAGCTTTGAACTACGTATTACCGTATTTGCATATAATCACGATCATGAAATATTTAAATTTACCCACATTCGCCAGGCTGGCCAGGCGGCTTTTTTGATCTGTAATTTTTTGGATAGATTTTCCGCCATCAGTCGGTGCCCTATAGCCACGTCCGTTTATTCAATAGGGTGCAGCCAGTTTGTGTATTTCTGGTCTGGCGTTAGTCTTGTCTAGATGTATCGCAATCTTTCAGAGGTCACTTGGCGGCTTATACGTTTGGCGACTTTTACAACACTCTGAACATGGAATGACATGGAGCGGGAGAATATTATCCATCTAGCCGAAGCCACTACAAAAATAAAAAAAGTAAGATAAAGAAAGAGTTAACCTTAATATATTTCTTATTATCTGACTGACATTGTTACTAAATAAACATTTAGCTATAAATATGTCTTAAGGTAGGCAGTTATACTAACAGACTTGAAGATTAAAGCTTTAATTCATCGTGGCGCACCTTTTTATCTTTAGCACTTTTTTTGTGTGTACTTCCGCCGATGTCGATACTTTTTAAATTTAGAATGTCTTGAATAATGAAATCATTGATTTTTTTTATTTATATAAATCTGGAATCCAACAGGGTTGTTGTAAACCCACCTAGTTAGCCGTTGTCACATCTGCGTAAATAGGGGGTAATTTGAGAACAACGACAGTCTTGGATAGCGTTAAGACGCCGATTTATCGTCCAACGTCGTCGTTGTCTGTTCTGTTTGGTCAAACAGCGTTCCACACACGTTTAAAAACACTGAAAACAATGTTGGTTACAATTTTAATATGTACATATACACATTGCAATCTCAAATTCGACCAGAAAGAAGCTTTTGTATTGTAATTAGAGTTTCATTTGTCATTCTTGTGTTTTATAAAGCTTTTAAAAATAAAGGAGTAATTAGTGCAAGTATTTACACATAACATACAATATACCCACTATTTTTTCAAATTTCAACATATACTGCAAGCATCCCCATACCGAATAGATGAGCTTATGGCGGAGATCAATCCCATAATTGCAAACATAAATATTGTAGGCTATTGATAGTGGGCAGCATCACTAGTACAAGAGCGGCCTTCGCTCACCAATTAGATATATCTTATATAATATGGCACTGTCTATATATATACTATGTACTACTCACTACTATACTGTATATATATATATAGAGATAGATATAGTATAGTATATATTTTTATAACAGCGTGGTGTTACTGACGAAACTATCAATAAATGCATATTAGCTCACTTTTGCGCTCTCTTGATAAGACTTGTATCTGGTTTTGTGCAATATTCCCTGCAAACTTTTTTTTTATGGGAAAACCGGCAAACGAGCAAGCGGTTCACCTGATGGTAAGTGATTACCGTCGCCCAGGTACATCGGCATCACCAGAGGTGTCGTGTAGAGTAGCAGCAAAAGTCGCTGTTTGGCTCTACCACGTTTAAATGTCTGGTAATTAAAATTAAACAACGTAACAAAAACATAAATACTGAATTTATTTACAATCGATTTTAATTTCGAATTGTAAGTTAAAATATTTGCAGTAGATCATGTAGTTTTTTTTTTGGCAAATATTAAACTTCTTATTACTTTTTGAATTATCTGTCAACATGAGTTTTTTGCTACAGTAACGATAAACTTCAGATGAGTTTACGACAGTAGTAAAATTCTCAACTCGCTTAAAAATACGAACTCGTTTAACGGAAAAGTTTTTAATGAGCTTTTTGTTAGTCTACCAAAGGATAATCAGACTATGAAATGAGGAAATAACGTGACGCTTTTCATTTCATTTGTGCATTTCTAATCATCATTATTTTACGTGAAAATTTTACCTGCTGCTTACATGCGTCCGGTTAATATAGCAACCGCTAAACTGTTAATTCCTTAGCCGCAGAGGTTTATATCCAGACGATTTGCTAAACTTTTCCCAATGCCGTAATCGCTTGACGAATGGATTGGCGATCCTAGTACCAGTATCCGGTATATATTTAATACTTTAATCATTGATTTCAATAACAACAACATATGAAAAATTAGTATTATGGCTTAATATGGCACGCAAAGTGTACGTGTTCTGATTTCTTAGCTTGTTATGTGTCCATTACGTATGAGGAAGAGAGAGTTATAGATAAAGAGTTTTTCACTGATTTTTCCTGTTATGCGATATTGGATTCCATATCTTTGAACCTCAGCCATTGGAAATTATCTTAAAAAGCCTTAATTAAAAACGGCAAATATTTTTTTTCATTGTTTAGGAGTCCCAACTGTCTACTTGTTGGAAAACGAGCTTACAGACTACTTGTTGGTAAGTAGCTACAGCAGCCCATGGACGCCTGCAAACAACTTCAATCCAAGAAAGTTATAGATGCGTTGTCACCCCTGAGGACTAAGATTGTATGACTCACAGTCTGTAATTATACCAGCTCTCTATACCATACAAACCGGAACATACCAGTAATTATACTGCTGTTTAGCGGCAGGATGGTACCGACCTAGACGACTCCTAGACAGGGTAGGAATTCACCGCAACAATTCTAATCAAATTTTTGACATATACACTCAATAGTAACTCAATTTTTGACGGGTTACGACAATAGAAATTCTAATGCTGCAACTCATTTTTTAAGTATATTTCCTTTCTTATATAAAAATAAAAAAAAATCAAAGTATGAATATTCGATATACGTAATAGATAAGATTGTGATAATCGCTTAATAATCGCATAATTTTTATATAATCGAATTTCACAATAGTTTATCAAGTATATTTCTTGTACTTAAATAAAAATAAACAAAAAATAAAAATATATATATTAGAGATACGAACAGATTTTGGTAGGCACATAGGGTGTAAAGGGTAAGCTATAACTTTACATCGTCACGCCTAACTCGTGGCTGAATTCGGATTAAAACGTGAGATGAATAGATCTGAAAGGCTACCCCTTTGTGAACTCGCAGACTTAATGTCCCGTAAAGTCGACGCCTTCAGCTATTCGCACTTGCCTAGCAGTGTGAATATAAAACTTACGAGCAAAAAGGACACGATTTTTTCCATATGAAATAAAAATTCATCGTTTCTGTATAAGTTAAATAGTGACTAAAATTAGTACTAGATTCTTTTTTGTCTGTATTATTTCTGTATTTAGGATAGTTAGCAATGGTGCAAAATATTGGAAAAATAAATAAAGCAAAATCCCCCTCCTCCCCCATCTCTTGCGTATAAATTGCCATCTAAAGTAAAGTAAAGTAGCAGCATGTAAGTGCCCATTGCTGGGCAAAGGCCTCTTCTCAAATATGAGTATCTGAGATTTTTTTGGAGCCGGGGAGGGCCGCCATGCTACTCCAGTGCAGTTGGCGGTCTTCTTTTATTTGTAATATATTTGTTTATTTATTCGCGGTAGTTTAGTTAGCAGTGTTAAACTATCAGCAACCATCTTTCCGTTGGTATCGTAAGAAGTCAAGAAAACCTTAGCGCAATCTCTGGAATCAAAACCGCAAACGATGCTTGCCACCCGTTACGATCTATCTCCCGCAGATCCGAAAAGTAGATAGCCGAAGCCGTTAAGCTGGGCTGGGTCGTGCAAAATTGATATCCTTCACTAAGATAAATGCTTATTTTTAATTCACAAGTTTCAGTACCGAATTTGTAACTCTATTATACATACTCCATTATATATACACATTCTGGAATATTGCGTAACTTAAAACCATGCTGCCTAAACATACAGTCGCGTTTAGTTACACTGTTCCAGCAGTTCTGACAACTTTCGGTAGCTAATGTCTGTCAGCCGACTTATGAATACTGCAACCCGACCCCTAAAACTATTAAACTTTACCTAGACGTTTGACTTCGAAGGTCTAAATATGGAACTCGTATACTTGAGAGATATATATTAGGTTCTAAAATACTAAATACGAAACTAATTGCGCCAGTAAAACACTAAACTGTCACTGTAAAAAAGTAAAGTAAAATAGTAGCCCGTAGATACTTGCGAAGGTTTGGAACCGGGAAAGACCCGCCACGCTGCTCCAGTGCAGGTTGGCGGACTTCACATGTCCTCGAAACATTTTAATTTTATTATTTCTCAGGCATGCAGGTTTCCTCAAGAGGTTTTATTTAGCGCCGAGCATTTGGTAAATTTAGCTTTTGACTTTGACTTAAAATTTAATTTAACGATTTTAAGCGTGCCGGCAGATGGATTCAAAACCTGGTCACTGCACTGCGTACTGCGAAATCAAAGCAAGCGCTCTAACTACTAGACAACCACGGCTCTCTTAACTACTTTTCAACTTAAATTAAATTTAGCACAATTTTTGATCAATCAAATGTTTTGAAAAAAACATCTCGGGTATTAATACAGTATCGGAAACAAATTATATTGTATTTATTTTTTAACGTAATGACCGTCTTACCCTATACACCTTAAATAACGTTTTGAAACATGATAATTTTTCCTTGGAAAAAAATAGCTTGATCCTGGGTATCAAAAAAGGCATTTACTCAGTCAAATTTTATAATACGCAAGTGCATTTTTAAATTGATAAAACGTTGAAAATCACTAACAGCTAGGTCTGGAGAATACGGTGGGTGCAGCATCAAATTAAATCCAGCGTTCGAATGGCAGCATCTGCAAAATCAGACCGATGTGCAGGCGCATCGTCATGATGTTAACTCCGGGCACGCAACTTTCCACATTTTAATTTTTTAGTTCATCGCGTAGTTTTAAGATCAAAGACGCATAATACTCTCCGTTTAAAGTCTATCCTTTAGTTAATCAATCGACCATAATGATACCCTCCGCATCCCAGAAGACAGTGGTCATTATCTTGCTACCGAGCGCAGAAACCTTGAATATCTTAGCTGGTGGGGAGGACGATCTATTCCAGACCTTACTTTGGTTGGACCTTAATATAGTAATATAGTAAGCCCTCGGCACACCCTCGAAAAGATTCTGGGTCTTCATTAATAATTACCAAAACTTTGCTTTGACCCAAAGAATTTTTTTTAGGCATGAGTTAAAATTAACTGAATTGTCCCAAACGATTACATGTGGTAAAGCCAAGCGGCGGCTTTGGCTACTGCTCGAATGGGCCGGTTCGAACCGGTACCACGACCTAGCAGATTACCAGAGTGAAGTAGAGGAATCTTGTGCTTCTGCGTTTCGTTCGGTGAGTAAGGTAACATGAGGTCCTCTGCCCCCTGTCTCGTCCATTCTCCCCAAACCACCTCCCATTAACCCCCTCCTCATCATCCCTCCCATCACCCAGATATCCTTAAAAACTGGCAACAAACCTGCAGCTCCTCTGATGTTGAAGACGTGGGTGACGATAATCACTTATCATCAGGTGAAGCGTTTGCTCGTACCCTTTCCCATGAAAAACTAAATATTAAAGCTTCAGAATCTCAACTAAATAATGAATAGCACACGTCGGTTGATCTTCAATTTTACAACAAGAACAAGACGGACCATTATCCGACTGAAGGCCTAAACCCTACATTTTTCAATAATACGTTTTGTAGAAAATCATTTCAAGCTGAAATTTTTATAACCACTCGAACTTCGATTTTCTTCATCTTGGACGCGATTCAAATTTCCAACAAATGTTAACAACAAAAAAAAATGGGTGCAGTTTTTTTTGTGGCAATGGTTTCTAATGAATTTAAGATCTCAACAAAATAGAATGCATTCCTATAACTTACTGTAAAGTATCCGATTCCAAATACTTATTGATCAACCTAGTAATAAATTTTCCACACTAAATGTATATTTTTAATTATTCATAAATGCAGTACAAACATCGCAGAAGAAATTCGAGTACCTTACTCGAATCGCGTAACCTTAAAAAATCGATAATAATGCACTCACTCAAAGGTTTTCGCTCTATGAGGCGTAAAAGACTAAATGCCACTGCTCTGATCACGGCTTTCACGGCTTTCACGGCTTCCACGGCTTGCACGGCTTCTTCATTTTATTTAAAATGTTAGTAAATACTCGTTAATAGTCCAGTGCTGGATATGAGATGAGTATTTGCCGTTATAACCACTGTTCAAATGCCTAACACCGATCTGTGTTCCGATTTTTTCTACTTGACGTTCATTAATATTCCGTCATTTTGGTAAACATTTTTACATATACCTTAATCAACTTTCACAACAAGGGAAGTGCCGGGTGGTAGATTTCACGACGGCGTATTAAATACTCCTGTTATACTTTAATTCTTTTATAAATAAACGCTCTTTACAAGGATTCTCAGAAACTTCTTTGCCGCTAAATTTGATCGCAGATTGGCGACTCATATTTCTTTTAAGTAGAATGTTATCTCGTTAATTTGATCTCTGGACTTTATTTCGATTGAATAGAATCCATTATTTCAATTAAATATTATCGTGTTGCAACAAAAGTGATTCCACAATTACTGTACGTTAACATTACTTGCATAGCATACGATGTGAGTGTTATACACAACTTTCGATATTTACTGAAACAATTTTTTTGTATTCGGTTACAATTTGGAAATATTATTAGACGTAAAAGCGGCCTGTAAGTGCCTATTGCTAGGCAAAGGCCTCCTCAAATATCTAAGAGGGTTTTGGAGCCGGGAAGGGCCCGCCACGCGGCTCCTGTGCGGTTTGGCAGGCTTCACTTATCGTCGAAATAATATTTTTCATTATTTCTTTACACGATGTTTTCCTTCTCCGCCGAGTACATGGTAAACACAGCACTTAAAATTGCTATTAATAATTTCCACTGTGCCGGTACCGGGGATCGAACCCAGGGCAGTCGCGCTCTATGAAACTAAAGCCAGCACCCTGACCCCTAGGCTACCACGGCTACTTTTTAAAAGTAAATCCATATATATGTATAATCCAATAATGATTTCTTTAGACTAGTGATAGGGAGCAGCATCACCAGTGCGAAGGTACCGATACTTCGCTCACTAACCCGTTGACCTAGTGGTGGTAAGAATGGCAATATATACTTAAAAATATTATCTGTAACAAGTAGTTATTTGTTCCTAAAAATCACGTAAGGTCAGCATTTAAAAGCTTTTAGTAAGTTATAAAAGACCTTGGACCTTGTAAATCCTCTTCGCTTCTAATAGACTAATTAATTTCACGACGATATAACATTACGATCAAAATTCATTAAATTTAACTAACATTCAATAAATATAAACCTATTTTGTGAGCATTTTGCTGTTTATACAATTCTGATTCCAAATTTAAATCGACATAAAGTTGAAAATAAATACAAATTACTTCGGTCTAAATCAAGTATATATCAAGTATCAAGCAATCAAGTAACCGCTTGTACCAATTAGTTTTTCGAAACTTTTGTACGAATTTTATCATGGTACCATGGTCATCTTGTTTTAAAACTGGTGAAAAGATTAATTTAAAACGTCAAAAAATATCTAGACCCCAGATCACACCATCACTGGATATTGTACCTTAGGAGCATATATTATATTTTTATACAGTGACGTGTAATATCAGTAACAGTTAACTTGTATAAGGGAGAATATACCAACTTTTTTCGAAAAGTCAACCTCGTTTTTACGTGGTGCATCCTACTGAGTATCGTGCAAGGTTCTGATGACCAACAGTGGGAGGAACAACTATCCAAGTATTCCGTACTAAAACTGACTGGGAGCAGCCTCTAGTGCGAGAGAGACGGTTCTAGCTGTCACAACCCGCTTGACCTACGTTAATGAGTGCTTGTCAATCAGTCCTTTCGGTAGCAAGTGATATCGATTTCTATATCCTGAATCATAGACATCACTAGTTTTAACATTAGCTACAGTAACGACAATGTGTTTTATTAGATTCTACGGAAAGCCGACCTGGGGTCGTGGAGTGTGAGGGTTTTAGTACTTGGTATGCGTCACTGTCTTTATCTTCCGCATCTCTGACGGAGTCGCACCACTATCGCCATAATATTTTCAAGATTTTTCCCTTAATCGCCTCTTACGACGACCACGGAAAGAAAGGAATAAGCGGGGTCTTACACCGTATTGACACGGCAGTTCGTTGGACCTATATTTTTTTTATTTCACGAAATATGAACAAAAACCTATAAAACTTTGCTATCTACAATAAGCGTAAGCCCTCTGTAGATTCTGAACATAAAATATTTTACTCGTACGTGCCATCGATATGATGCTGACCACAAGAGGTCCTTTCACCCACAAGTTTGAATATCAAAGTGGCTATTAGCATATCTTGATTATACTCTATGTATAATCGACTTTCTCAGTAATGAACGGATTTCTATAGAGTTGAATGAAAGGTATTTAACATTTTTAAAAGATGTTAAGGTTATTTTTGGGATTTAAGTAAATGTTAGCTGATTCTTTCTTACTCGGTTATAAAAGCAACCACTGTGAAATCTTGTCAGTATTTTTTTTACAAAAATTTTGGAAAAATCTCTGAATGTTTTGTTTATATTTTGCGGAGTTTTCTTTCTACAGCATTTTTCAGTGTTTTTGCGTCTGTATGTTAAAAAAATATTTACTTTTTCCATATCGTTAATTGAAATTTTACACATTATTTATGAAAAGAAACTTAAATAATAATAATAATAAGTAAATGTCCCAGCGTAACCTGTGTTTTATTTTATATTCTAAGTTCGACTTTTATAAAATCGTGGAAATGTAAGGTTAACTGGAGGCAGTGACTAGCTTACAAATTTCAAAAGCCATTTCACCTTTTCTCCTATCGCTTGTTCAATCTACAGGAAATCTTAAGGTTACTTAGACTCGTCAAGTAAACAGACATCTGCACGACAACACAAATGTCTTAAGCGTTGTTCAAACCTTCATAGTGAATTCTGCATTCCGTGTGGAAAGAATTGTGTTTGAATTTTAACTTTAAGATTATGAGGGCAAAATAGAGTTATTTAATGATATTATTATCCACTCTTTATGATTCCATTTTAGTTAATATGTGAGTAGTTAGTGTTGTATACAACCAAATGTTAGATTTCAATCTCTTGATTGCCTCTGTATTACTCTATTATTGTTGGTATTGCGTTGCTATAGCTTTGAATTAAATCGTATATCATTAACTAAAATTAAGTCAATTAAATGTGAAATTAGAGTTAATCCTTTTTGTTATAGGACGACGACGAGATGAGTTTTATTTTTTTATTATTGGGGTGAAAAACCTTTTTGTTCTGTCGCCTTTTTGTTCTGTAATGTGCAAATAAAGTTAAAATAAATAAATAAAAACGAGGTAACTGTCCACCTGATGGTAAGTTGCTACAGCAGCTCATGGACACCTGCAAAAAACATCAGACAAAGGAGGTAACAGATGCGTTGTCACCCCTAACACTAAGATAGAATGCATCTCAGCCCGTAACTATACTGGTTCTCTATACCTTTCAGGCCGGAACAAACCAAAGATTGTACTGTAGTTTAGCGGAAGAAATGGATTTGATTATGGTACCTACCCATACGACTCCTAACGGAAAATATTTTTTTTTAATACCTATAGCATTTTATTTTTATAATTATTTATTTTTAAATACATTGTGTTTAAAAATAAATGAGCAACTTCGATCACATATTAGAAATAATTTTATTAAAATTTGATTTATTGAAAAACTTGTATATATGTAGATGCAAACATTTACTTTTCTCCGTCGAAGTGAAGTCCGTTGAAAGACGTGAATAAGCTTCTCTTAAACTACCATTTCTTGTTTTTCGGCCTGTAAAGGATTACTTTCACGAAAGCGCCAAAAGTGGTGGAAAGTCAAACACTTTTTGTTTTAGATAACAATTAAGAATATGTTTCAAAAAATAAAAGTATTAAAATATTATATACATAAATCATGTACAACCTTAATCACGATGAACGTATGGCGACGGTAGAATTATTTTAAAATTTCTTAGAGCTGCAGTTTTTGGAGTGAATTTTAGCCACGAAATTCAATTAGCTGCACGCTAAACTCACTTCTACCCTACAGCGTTATTACTGATGAAGGTATTCTTCATTTCAGTATTCTGGGTGATCTACTCGTATGACTCTTCAGCGAGAGTATGTTTCTTCATCGAGAGTGTAAATAAAATATTACGGACATCAATAATTACAGAAATGGACAATTTCACTCGTACTTTATATTAATACATGTAAGAGTTATGTCACGATAGCTAAGTGGTTGGGAAATTAGCCTTCGATTCCGGAGAGCCGAATTCAACGTCTATTTGGAGAGCCCGTAATAATACGTTTTGCGAAACTTATACAAGGTTTCTATCGTTGGCCTGTACACTAAGACAGAGAGGTTCACCACCTGTGACATTGTTCCAAATAAGCTTCGGTGGAAAGTAGGTTGAAACGATTAACAAATTTGTCTTGACGTCTGACCAGACCTGCATTAGGTATGCGATCGTGACAGAGTAAAAGCAGATTCGATACAACAGTTAATTCTCCAACAACAGTGCCTTAGAATACTAGTGAAATATTGGATATGGAGTCAGCTTTAAGCTTAATTTTATCAAGTATTTAATTGATATTTAATTCCTGACCTTAACATAAATATTATTGAAGTAAGTTTAGAAAAAAAGATACATCTACCTCATTTCTGGGCCACAGAATGTATATTGTATGTATGTGATGCATAAAATATTTTCCTTCTAAACTGGCTAGCGTGGAAGATCTGTCCATACTCACCACGGGTAGACGGGTTGGTAAGCGCAGTGCCAGTTCCCTCGCACTAGAAATCCCCAACCATTAGTCTGTATAATAATTGTGTTCGGTAATAAGTAATTGCTAGAAATAAAAACTGTGGAGGGAGACGATGTTTTTAACATAAAACGAATGTCCTGCTTTTATAATTTTTCAAGGACAATAATTAATTAGTAATATTTCCTTTACGTAGCTAATACTTAACAGATTGTGATAAGATCACTGCTGGGCTTCTTCCATTAGGAAGGGTTGCCAAAATTGCCAAGCTTGGCAAGCGGAATGACGAGCGTAGTAGCAAATACTTCGCACCTTAGATAGATAGCATCATCGGTCTGGATGATTACCTCATGTCGGTGTATGTTTTATTAACAGAAGTTTTTTAAAGAGTTATTTTGAAGCCAAGATTTGCGAGGCGTTTTCCTTTGTTGAAGCCGTGGTAGTGGTCAGGGCACGCAGGTTCGATCCGGTGCCACTTAAGTAGTAAATAGCAATTTCAGGTGCTGATTTTACCATGTGCTGGACAGTGATACTATAAAATTATTGTTTCAAGACATGTGTAGTCTGCTTACCCGCACTGGAGCAGCATTCAAGACCATTCCCGACTCCAAAACCCTCGGTAAATATTTGTGGGAGGTCTTTACCTCTACCCGAGCAGTAGGCGTTAATAGGTTGATACTTTACTTAACTTCCACACTTGATTTTTACGACACCCAAAGCATGTCAAGAGTTAGGAGATTCTCTTCCGTAACCACTACCAATTAATTTAATAATAAATACATATTGTAAGAACTGATCGTCTTTTGGTTTTGATTAAAACGCGACACGTCTAGTTTACCTAAAATTACTAATTAGATCGAGGTATATGTGTTTATTTATAAGCTGTATAAATAATTTCAAATATATAGTGTAATATGTCTAGGCGTATCGTATAACTATCAGAAATAATATCACAGACCTAATCAATCATCTCGAGTATCTATAGAACAGAATAAGGATTTAATTGCCTCTTACCCTAATTGTTCAAAATGGTTATCAGGAAATTGCCAATTTCGAAGCCAATCAGTTATGTCTCGAGTCGTTTATGTTATTAATTGCTTTTTCTAATGTAAATATACGAAGATATTAGGACCTAAAAAGTAAAATTGTGAAATGGTGGTATAGGCGTGTGGTAGCGTAAGAATCAACCACCTACCCCTTTTATTCCGTGAATCGTAAGAAGCATTAAGAGGCCTCTTATGGGAAAAATCTTGAAAATATCGTAGCAAACCTATCGACGAGGCTCGCCAGTTGCCACGTTCTGTGATCCGAATAAACAAAGATTGTGAAATCTCGTCGACATGTTCTCGAAAGAAAACCTGTTGCTCAGGGTCTTGGAGTTTTATTCGACGAGAAACTTATATTCCGTCCTCTCTATGAGCACTAAATTTGAAAGAGTACAAAACTGCTGGGATACATATTAGAAACCACTAAGAATTATAAGCACAGGGTAATACGCCACGTGCTTTGCCTCGCAACAAGGCATTGTCAAGCGATTAAACTCTGCGACTTTCAAACACCGAGACACTTTATCTCAGCCGTTAAACGTCGTATTAGATGTTGGTGGTACATATTACCTTGTGTGGATGATAGCTGTGGTGAAGGAAGTGGTGCTATTGTTCTCTTCGGACAGGGATTATATGCCATTGAATTATTTTCCCGTGCGGTATTGTGCGAAGTAATTTACTCCAACTTCTTTAAGATTTCATGATCTTATCCTTAAAAGTAAATGCCTTAGTGTCCTCAACAATAAAATTCATATACAAATTTCGAACTCTCCAGCTTACAATCAGGACAATTTCTAAGATTTAATCACACCCTAATCGACGGTAACCCAAGCCAAGGTCTCGCACCTCCTACCTAAGAGGGGCTCTTGGGTTGCTGCAAGCTCCCTTCCTCCCCTAGTTTAGGAAATCATTTTCGTCAACAGGGGTAAGAGCGCGATATAGCGGCAGGTTTCTGCCCGCGAGTATCTTCCGCCGAAGCTGTCAAGGACGCCGGGTCAATAGCGTATCTTTAATCCGAGGGAGTTTTGATCGGTCCAGCACTTCAAGCTGATCCCGGCATAACCGATCACTGACTTCAGGGGCATGGAGGTATTTACAGGTACACGTGATACAAAAAAAAATATTTAAGGATTGGCAATAATTGTCATGTTTGTCATACTAATTTAACCCTTTGCCCATATTTAACGATGTGCTATATTTTCTTATTTCATTACATCTTTTGAAGTATTATAATGTAAGAATAAATAATTATAATTTAAAAAATATTTATTAGCCCTTATCAAGTTGTATAAATACACCAATGCTAATGTTAAGCATACTATAGGAATATTCAATAGCTCTTCAGCTTAACTGTTATCTATAGGTTTCTTTAGAGCTGAAGAAGATAATTATAATATTTTTATTAGCGACATAACATTTTTGTAGTACAAGTAAAAGTAGTTAACTTTAATTTGAAATTCTAGGAACGCAATATACGACTAGTGCTGGCAATCAAGAGATTGAAATCTTACATCTGGTTGCTTGCAACACTAAGTACTCACACATTAAGTAGAACGGGCGGATCGTGAAGAGTGGATGCATTAATAAGAAGCAAAAAATAAACATCGTTTAGTAGAACTAGAATTAATGTAATTAATTTAGTAATGAATTAAGAAATTCATAGTTGTTGAAAGACAATACTGGATAAAGTAAATTTGGACAGCTAAATCTTAATTTAAAGAGGAGTAATTTGGTAAAGCAAACTAAAATTAGTCATAGAAGATTTAAAGAAAAGTCATGCAAACATTTAGTTGGCTTATTGTGGGACATTAAAATATTTGCCACCATATCATCCCATGGTTGTTGTAAAGGTCGACTAAGGAAAATACCTGAAAAATCTCATGATTTCGGACAGATACCTGAGTAACCATTGGTACTAGGATCGCCAATCCACCTGTCAAATGTGGCGATTATAGCAAATAGTTCCTTTGGGAGAGGCTTTTACACACCAGTCCGCTATTCACTGTTAAATAACAGAAAGAAGAATTTATCCTTTGGCGCAATTTTAATTATTATATTAATAACAGCTCCTAATTACAACTCTGTAGAAATTTGTTTATCGCTTCCCAAGCGTATTATACACAGAGTAATCAAGATATGCTAATAGACACTTTGATATTCAAGCTCGTGAGCTGGAGGATCTCTAGTGGTCAGCGTCATACGATTACAACTTTGTCCTTTACGTACTATTCTTACTCCAGACGTTATATATTTTTAATAGTTGCTAAATTTATCATATTTTGATGACTTATTCAGATTTAGAATGATAGTCATGCCATGAGTTTTAAGTCCTGGAACGATGTACGTTCGCACATATGACAAATTAATCAGTTTCTATATAATATTTGATTTGTTATTATAGAGATACCATTAGAGGATTGGAAGCGGTGGTATATCTTATCCTTCCCTTGTACTAGTACAGATTTCATAATCAAAATAAATAAAATAACTTAATTTCCACTCTTACTCAATAACTCCTATTCCCACGGATCCCTAAACTAAGCAGTGATTGAGCTGTATCTCAGGTTTTGTCCGATCAATTGAGATTTGATACAGATTTAAGGTTTTATTTTAATTGTGTCTTGTGGTAGCGGCGTAAGAATCTTCAGCCTTCTCTTTTTCACCAGATGACACCAAAGATACGACTAAGGGTAGAGCCCTGAATATCCCATAGGAATTTGCGAGAGCAAGTCGAACGACCGCTGCCCATCACATTCTCCCGGAAAGACTAAATGTGGATTACTGACTGCGTCTACGTTGAGTCGTGTCAAATGGAAATCCCTCCCTACCGCTAAACCCTACATTGGTGAAAGGGGAATTTGTTTATTGGATATCAACATCATTAGCAACAACAACGATGGACTATGATCAAGTTAACCTCTAGGCTCGGGTGGGTTAGTGATAGCAGTAGCGAAATCCTGGGACCTTTAACACTGCTGCCACCATTTGTCGGACGCCATAAGACTTTTAATGTTTTTCCCTTAATCTTCTCTTACGAAACCCATATGATGATCGAGGTGTTAGAATTTATTAAACCACCACAGTGCAGCAAATTATAATAGACTAAATTACGCCAAATTACAGAGTTGAGAATTGTTTTATGAAAATAAACTGTGCACAAAACATTATTTGCGAAAAGGATACGATGTTTGTTAATTTAAGAGCGCTCATTAGCGGTTTTTAAAATTGTTTGTAGCTCCTCGGAATAAAATAATGGCACACCGAGGTCTATTATGCTAATTTATTTACGAACTAATTTTATTTACTGAAACAAAAATTTATACCCAGAAAAACAAAAGTACTTTACGTACGATTTGTGTCGTTAACTTGGATAGGAGAGGGGGATAGACTCACCATCTAACACGTCATAAATAAGCTCGTCTGAAAAGTGGGTTGATAGGTGGTCGTGAGACCTTATTAGGTCTTTTGTAATATTATTTATTAATTTATAAATTAATTTTTTTTTAAAGAATACTCTGCACAGTGAGTTACAACAAAATGTGAATCCAAGAATAAATCTACTATGAAATAAACTTTTCACAGCATCGTAAGATGTTCAGAAAGTACCATTCACGAGTGCTTGGTCAAAGTATTCCGTGTGCGGTATGAATAATAATTTGTGCAACCTTGCGAGAAACCTTTATTTTAGGGCTGAATACCAAACAGGATCACGAGCAATAGCTGTATATTTTTTATCTGTTATTTTCATAAAACTCTGGTAGTTTGTTTACAAAGTAATTTTTTTTAATCTAGTTACTTTTTGACATCTACGAGTATAACAATAAATTATTAAAGTGTTTTCGAAACGCTGTACTATTCTTGTCTATGTTTAATGTTTATGTTCACGACCGCTTGGCTTAGAGTATGGGCCCTGGTTTAGAATCCCAAACGAATTCCCGTATCTTCGTATCGGAGACAAATAACAACCTTTGTGTTAGCAACTGCACCAATAAATTGAATTTAGACTGGCTAAATGCGAACCAGACTCGCGGCCAAAGGTACCCTGTGATAAGGTAAGGTGGTATGATTGACCACATAAGGCGATCAACAACTTTGACTTTGTCGAAATTAATATCAAAATCGTAAAAAATTTACTGTCAATCTGTTTTTAAGGACTTGAAAGTTTTATTTTCTTTAAGCTTTAGTGGCATGATTATATTTTTTTTATTTTGTTATCATGTCTAATTGTACTTGGTAGCCCAAACGACGGGTTTGCTACTGCTTCAATGGGCCGGCTCGACCAGGATTAAACCATACCTCGAAGAATACCGACGTAAAGTAGAGGCATCTTGTGCTTCTGCGTTTCGTTCGGTGAGTGAGGTAACCGGAGGCATACTCCCCCCTCCCCTTTCATTACTCCACGTTCCTCCCCTTTCCCAAATATAGTTCTAAAGAAGAAATGGGAAACCAAGACGACAAGTATTTGTCCTCCAGTGTTAATGATGTACGTGACCTTCGGTATTCACTTGCCTTGCCTTAAAATACCTTAAAATGGGGTCATAAAAGTCAAATAAGGGACATTTCTGGGAAATTTCATGACAAGATTGTGAAACAACCATTTCGAAAAATACCAGATTAAAAATAAGCAGACCGAAGACGGCAGCAGTTTGGGATGTGAAGTGTCCTTTTTTGTTTTCTTTTTACAAACGTACACAGGCCTCTGTAGGAATTTCAGCTGTGTCGTGGTATTTTATAAATATACATTTCACATGAATGTAGAACTTTTATTTATAGTTCATACAAATACTTATTCGACTAGGTCAGCCAATGGGAGAGGTCTATATTCAGCAGTGGACTAATAACAGGTTGATGTAGATGATAAGTTTTAGGTGAGCCGAGAATGCAAACACGCATGTTACGCTAGCAAGTTTCGGACAATTAGTTGAGAAAACATTTTAATATGCTAACATAATTTTTACGAGTTTTGATAAAAATTATTCAAAACGAACGCAGAATTTAGAGAGACTAAATTATACAAACAGTTATTGAACAATAATTATCACCATAAGAATTATTGAGGAATTTTTTTTTATTTTCTGAGAAATGACATCGCAGCGCACGTCGTAAATGTTTACTTGGCACAAAGCCAAGAACCCATTAATGCATTCTCGATAATGTATAATGTAATATCACGTTTATTGAATGTTTAAATAGATATTAATAAGCGTGATTTATTGTTGTCATAGTCATTAGTCATTGTCGCAGTCATTATGGCGGTATACTTAGTTGAATTCTATCTAATATTGTTTTTTTTATCATGCAATAAAGTATTACAAAAAAGGTAGATAGATAATTATTCAATACATTGCATTTATTATTTATCAATCATCTGTCACAAGTTCATTACTGAAGTTGACTTCCCGTAATGCTGAACACGTTGTCATCTCATGGGAGGCCATCATATACGACTTGAACACTCCCCTTGTCGCCTCAGTTGGTATCAAAATCCTTGAGGTTCAGTTCTGTGGTCACCTGGAGGGGGAGCCCAAATTGACCGCTAAAAACTGCTGACCACCGATTGCAACTTTATAAGGCGCAACTTTGGCCCCACGTGGATAATAATCTTCCTCTGGGCCGGGGCACCCCGGTAGCACTGGGGCAGCTTTCTATTTGATTGCATCCAGCAAAGAGCGGCTCGAATTGTTGGTGACAAAATTCTTTCTGATCGGATTGAACCACTGATATTGCGAAAAGATCTTTCATTTCTGTGCATTGTTCATTATATTTACAACGGGGAGTACATTCTGATGGGAACGGCTCGGGTTTATTCTAGTCGCTAAGTTTCACCATCGTTCATTACAACAGAATACTAAGTTCCACCATCGTTCATTACAACAGGATACTAAGTTCCACCGTCGTACTTCTGTGGTAAGAATACTAAATTCCACCATCTACCTAGATGTCTAGCAATCCACTATGGTGCATTTGTCTCGATTTTTTTGTCACACACATCTTTATGGTTTTTCCGAAAAGTTAAGACGTAGGAACTCTCAAAAAAAGAGAATATTCTTTTCTCAAAAGCCTACAATGCACCAGCAGCTCCTCTGGTATTAAGAATGTTTGTGGGAAGAGATATTCTTATGGATATTAAGCTGTAGATTTTATTTGTTAAATATTAACAAAGAAAAACTCTACCAGTGTGTACAAAACCTTAGAAAGTTTAAAAAGTATAATAACGAGAAATATGCTTCCTTTCTTTTCTCGGTTACATGTTGTATTACGTATCAAACGCATTCTAGTGTATATCGATCGTCATTCGACTTACTCTTTGCTAACTACTTTAGAGGCAAATAAACATCAGTGAAGTCAACACGTAGTTTCTTTTACTCCGCACTTACAAACAAAATTCTCTCACTGCAATGCCAAATTACCTCTTTTAAATTTTAAGAATTTTAACCTTTTTAGAAGAATTTTGAATTCATGAAAACAATGAAAGCAATTATGAATTATGAATTCCGCCTCATCACTACAGCGCAGCTCGGCAGGCTTCAAGACCTCGATATATTTTTTTAGTCGAATTTCAGATTACATCCACTTTGTTTTCCTTAATAAATTTAATTAAGTTTTGAGTGACGCTGACACCGAGTATAGACCTTTTAGTTCAGATGTCAAAACTGTACAAAAATCAACCAACAACGATTGGAGATTACTTTTGCAAAATCGAATTACAATTGATTGGTTTTAATTAGTTATTTATTTCTCTATCACGTGGCCATTGCTGAACGTAGATTTCCTCAAAAAATAGCCACAAAATATGGTCCAGAACCACCTATATGTACATTAGGTTTTTTTGTCACAGTGGAAAAAAAATATTCCGTTAGCAAAATATTCTTGTTGTGCGCTATACCGGACATGATAAAACAAAAGTCTGAATTTTATGTATAAAATTTATCTTCATTTCTTTGGGTTGTCTTATAATATCCTCCGAAATGAAAACGGAATGTTTACGACAGAGGAAAAATTTAGATGCCTTTATTAAGAAACAAACGCGACGAGCTTAATCAAGCACGAGATAGTCCGTAAATTTGCAGTTGTTTCTACTTCTCTGGAATTGTCGCAAAAGGCAACTATTTGTTCACAAGACTAACAATATGCCACAATTAGTTATGTTACTTTATTAATTAAGTTGCTTTTTTATTAGCGGCAAATGAGCAAGCGACTCACATGATGATTACCGACACCTACGTTCATCTACAACGCCAAAGGGGCTACAACAGCAGTTGGGTTGCAGGCCTTTTAGGTTATTTAGGGAAGGGGTGTGGGCCTCCGGTTACCTTACTCACCGAACGGAACGCAGAAGCACAAGATGCCTCTAATTCACGCTGGTATTCTGTGCGGTCGTGGTACTACCGAGGTCGAGCCGGCTCATTCGAGCAGCAGCAAGATCCGCCGCTTGCCTCTAACATGTACAGACTGATTGACAGATATATTTACATATAGCTGTGGCAGCTTAGTTTCAGGGTGCTCATTTTAATTTCATAGCATGCAAGTAGTACCTGGGTTCGAATCTCGAAGCCCGCACCAGTGAAATGAATAAATATTCATGATAAATAACGCACATGAACATTTTAATAGGTCAGTGCAATTACTGTTGTGTTCCGGTATGAAACTTTATTCGATTGAAGTTGTTAGCAGGTGTCCATGGGTTCCGTAGCCACTTACCATCAGGTGGACTGTCAGGTCGTCTTTCAACCCAATCAATTAAAAAAAAAACGGGGGTGATCAGAGGTTTAAACATTTCGTAGTGATTTTACCTACCATAAGCCACATTCATACAATAAAATAAATAATAGAAAAGAGCAGTGAATATTAAAAGCAATATTACTTATATTTTGTTGGTAATACCAAAGCATTCGATCCTCTCAAACATCCCGAATCATGGAAACTCCTAGAGAGTTAATTAAAAATATGTCAGAGTCATCAGAGAAATTTACAGGAATTTCACAGTCAAAGTAAGAATAGATAGGGAGAGAAAAATATTCAGAATAAACTTCTCGTCTCCTTAAAGGTATTTTCTGTAGCATTGGAACATATTTAGAAAAATTTACTTGGACTTATGAACTCAAAATAAATGGTTAAATAATTTAAGTAGTGTTGTGTGAAATTAACATAAAATAGTGAAAAGTATCATCATCATCATCATCATCATTTCAGCCTATCAGAAGTCCACTGCTGAACATAGGCCTCCCCCAAAGATTGCCACGAAGCTCGGTCCTGAGCCACCTGCATCCATCGACTTCCCGCAACACTGCGCAGGTATATTAAACATAAAACTTAAAGATATAATAAAGATAACATAAATAAAGGGAAAAAACAATGTTACAGATCTTACTTACATAATGTAAAAATCAAATGGATGATGGAAAAGGAGTAAAGGAAGACATAAATTGGTGAGCGCATCGCCGATATCCTCGCGTTAGCGATGCTTCTCCCTCATCATTAATCTGTGAGATTTGTGTTTTGCATATTCAGATAGATTTCCCATGAGTCGGTCACCAGAGTCTCGTTTGTTAGTCTATAGTCAAAACATTCATATAAAAAAATTTCTAATGATATAACTGCAAACAATTGCTTTAATTGTGCTAATTTCGGAACTAGTTGCGTAACTAATTGGTGGAATTTGTTCACGGCTGAGAACGTTCGAGTCACTTTTCTATTTCAATTTTTAGATGTAATTGTTTGTTTATGTTGCGAACTTCATCCAAAATGTAATTAATTCTAAATTATATACATAAATTAGATACTCATGATTATTACATAAATCGCCGACCAACATTGAATTAAGTCGATCAAATTTCCTAAGGTCAATTAACGCGAACGTCACTAACCGTTAGAAAATTAGACCAATTTGTTGCGTAACTGGTTACGTTATCAACAATTAGCTAAAACAACACTAGAGCGATAGTGCATTGATTGATGATTCATTATGAGAATGAGACATATATTTGTTCTCAGCTCAGTTCACACAATAACTATCATTATTTAAGCACCCAGCATTCCGTGCCTATAAATATTCGGCAGTAAATGAAAATTCTTTATTTGACGTAAGAAATTCATATTTCATTAATCGAGGAGGAATCGTTCTAGAGGTTCCTCTGACGCACAAGAAACAAGTGAAAGAACTACGTAGTCTCTAGTAAAGAAAAATGCTCGGTAGCGCAATGGTTATGCGTTTGTCAGCATCGCTGCGAGTCACGGGTTTGATTTTGGCACAAAACAAGTATTTTCACGGACTACACATATGTTGTAGACTACGATAATTTATGTCTGTAATAGGCCTTACCGACCCTGGGTGTCGTAAAAGGCGACTAAAGGAAAAACATTGAAAATCGCAAAAGCTACTGACAGATGACGGAAAATCCTTCTCGAAAAATCATCATCATCATTATCATCATCATTTCAGCCTTTCAGAAGTCCACGGCTGAACATAGGCCTCCTCCAAAGACTCATCATGGATCTCGAAAAATACCTGCCCAAAATTAATCAGACCGATGACGGTCCGTCCTCGGTGCGATGTGCGAGCGTGGCGATTATGGAAAATCATGCTCCTTGTGGGACAGGTCTATGTCCTGCAGTGTTACAGGACTATATACAGGTTGTTAAGATAAATAAATCTAAATATCGGTTATGGTTTTTCAAAAAACTAGCAGTTATTTTTGTATCGAAGTTTATCAATAGACCATAGCACGAAACAATCAATGGCTTAGTTCTTTCAATAGCAATTCAACTTTTTCTATATGTTATTCATTCATCTGTAGAATTTTTTTTCCTAAAATATTCTTTTAACATTTTTTGGGGTTGCGTCGTGTATTTTTTGTATGTTTTCGTTATCATCGTCCGTAGTAGTAGTAGTAGAAAACCGTAGTCCTAATTTAAAGTCACATGATTACGTAACGCAGATATTCTAGGCTTGAGTGAAAACGTATATAGAATTTACAGGCGAACACTTCATTCGAATGTATACAAAACAATGCTCGACCGCAGGCCGCCGTACAAGACCAACAATACTTGACGACGGTAGGAATTTAGCATAAATTGAAGTCGACCAATGTATGCAACATTCCTAGTTCAGTGTTCATTCTGGCGTAAATACAATTGAGAACGAGCGGAACGTTTTCAAAAGAATTCTTGTCAAGAATGTATTGTATCATGGTGCAATAACATATGGCATGGGAAAATCACTTCTAAAAAGGGAAAAGTATTCCTGCATAGCAGTAAAAGTAATAAAGTAGCAGCTTTTAAAAGACTCACAGCTGGGCAAAAGACCTTCTCTCAAAATTTTAGTGGCTTTGGGAAGCGTCCGTAGCTTCAATGAGGGTTGTTGAACTTCGAAATATATGTTATTTATTTATTTAATTTTTATTGCTATTCCTTTATACAAAGAACACAAAAGGCGGACTTAATACCACTTGGTTATTACATAATAATGTAATAAAATACAAAATAATGGAATAACCCTATATTAAAAAAATTGTAAAATATTTTTAGAAGTCTAGATTTTCCATTAAATGGAAACCCTTTCAAATCTCGCGACCCATGCAACTTTTAAGGCCGTAAACTGTCGCGAGTTCGCTGTTCCGATGTCGGCGTAAAATCGCTGAAGCAGATCAAGCCGCCACTTTTTTTTATCTCCAGGGGAAATCGGGTTGAAATATACTAATAAGGTCTTAGACGAATTAACACTATTTAATTATTTATGTCGTTAAATTATCTCAACAATGTAATAAATAACAATAATAGTATTCACTCTTCCATTACCGAGCTATAGTTGTGTGAAGTAAGAAAAAGTATTAATGTATGCACTTGTTTTTGATGCATTGATATTTTATTTTGAGTACTGTAATTTTATTTTATAATCCAAATTACTCACTATAAACACAACAAAAGGAAAATTAAACCGTAGGTAATCTCTAATAAGAAGTATAAAAAGTATTAAACTTTACTTTAAATAAATAAAGGGTAACCTAATGAAACGTCTGTTACGTCACAGAATGAGATGCTTTTACACTTTGGGGTTAAGTTGTATCCTCTCTTTCTCCGATTGCCAACCTCACCTGAAGGTGGTGCGTCCTACTAGTAAACAAACAAGGCTCTGGCGACGCTCTAGCCGCTCTGAATAAGCATTATCACTAGTATACCGGCACTGCGCTAACCAACTCGCTTTCCCAGCGTGGTGACTAGTCACAAACGGTCGGGACAAACCTTCCAGGAAATGTATGTCGGCTTTTACAAGCGCTTTCTCGGAGATTCCTATGTCCAGAAGTAGACTAAACTTGAGTTAAAATACCACCTCTCTCTCTAAATGCCAGTCTTACCTGGATATTCATAGAATCCAGAGAATATATATAGAAAAGACCAATTTTTTGCAAATTTTGTTCTCAGTAAGCGCAACAAAATGTGGTTCATGGATTTTGTAGAGTCCTGATCCGCAGAGTTCTAACGCAAAGGCATGAATGATATTCCTTCGAGATGGTACAAATGTATAGATTGGGAAAGGTAAATCCTAAACAGCCTGTAAATAGTCCTCCGCAGGACATAGACCTTTCCTATAAGGAGGACGACTGGCCATAATTACCACGCTCGGTAAACGCATTGGTGGTCGCAGTACCACACACCTCGTCTGCTGCCCGTCCTCGATCTGTTTAATTTTGGTCTGGTATTTTGGGAGATGGATATCCCACCGTCTGTCGGTGACCATTGCGATTTTCAAGGCTTTTCCATTAGTCGTTTCTTGCGACACCCTCGGGAAGAAAGGTTGATTCTAACGTCTATTACGTGTTAGTATCGACGTAAGAATCAACCTTTCTTCCCTTTCATTGAACTGCAACGATGGCGAAACTCTCCAAAAAACAACCGCGATTCGACAAGCGATCTTCGCCGTTGTTCTTGTTATTCTTAGTAACGTAGGACCTCACTGTTGTACAAATCGTTTTAACATTACAAGAATTGCAGTAAGAAACCATACATAGTCTTCCGTTAATAAATTTTATTTAGGAAAAACGTGGTGGAATTTTTCAACATAAAAACGGCAATTTCCTACTTTAAACTGCTAATATGACATCAAACTGGCACCACCACTGTTTTATTTAAGAACGCTTAAAATTTTAACTGTTTAAATATTTCAACTAGTTTCATAAAGTGTTACGTTTAAAACTAGACGAGTATCAAACCGGCCTGTGAGCAATTAACGTTGCAGACTTTGTGAGGGTTATTACACGGGTCAAAGCTTTGTGGCCATGTCACAATGTTTCGTTTCCCTCGCTACAGTAATCCAACTTGTTCGTTTATTTTTTGCATACTAAAATGTGAAATATACATGTAGATGTAATGGATAAATGATTCATTAAAAAAATAGCAATAAGTAGTAGTGGTAAAACGTGTGACTCTTGTTTTGAAACATAGTATTGGTTATCTTTAGGTCATCGTAATGCACTGATCTAGTTTATTTCTATTTCTTTAGAAATCTCGTCTTCCGTAAGTTGTTGGTTTTGTGTACTATTTGCGTCTTTAGTTACCTAAAACTAAAGACGCAAATAGCATAAGCAAAGTTACCTAAAACTTTGCTACCTTTTAATCTTTTCTTTTTTATCGAAATCAATTAAATTTTTTGCTTAGTAGGCTTGATTGAGCAGAAATAAACATTTGGGTTTGAGTTTTGTATATTTGTAACGGTTTTTTTCGTACCATTCCCGAAGTGATAATATGCATAGTTTTGGAGCACACGCAAAATCGAAATATTTACTCGACTAGTTTAATAAACACAAATTTCACTTTATGTCATATATTTATGTATCAAAATAACGGTAAGAAACCTAGGATCAAAAATTTTATTCTTAATACCAATTTCTAGCAGGATCCACCACGTCTACGTGAGGTTTGCCTTTGAAGAAAGATATCCTCCTTACACCCCCTTATACTGCACTATAAAACATGCCAAAAGAGTGTGAAGTAGACGTGTAGACCATCAGAGTCCAGGTACAGAGCCCGACGCTGCCTGTGGCGAAGGGGCCACTCATAGTTCGCTGTGTTAGTGTAAGTAAGTATTGCCCGATCCAGCGTGGTGCGATTTGGAAAAGAAGCTTATAACCCTTGTCCAACAGCTATAGAAACCTTTGTAAATATAATCAATAAAATAAAATGTATACGTCTGAATTTCAGAATTGCTTCTTCATTCAGCTTCAAAATAATTTCTTAACAAATTCATCGTACCTTCTTAAAACTGGAAAATTTAAAAAAAAAAATCGGATTGCATCACGCATGGATTTCATATTTAAGAAGAATGTACAGGATATACATATATGTGCGTAGGTGTCCGGATCAAGAGCAAAATCAGAAATCGACTTTAAGCTGAAGAGTTAAGTTCATTTCTTTATTGGATTTGGTACACAAAAAGCTAACAGCAGTACGCTTGACAACTTCAATCGTAGGATGTTACTGATGCGTTATCGTAGAGACAACGGATGGCTAAGCTTATTGTATCTTTCAAATCAGAACATGACAGTAGTTGCACTGTTGCTTAGTGGCAGGAAAAAATAACGGAGTATAACGATTGAATATAAGAAGATTTTATGAATTTCTTGATTCGCATCGCATACTAAGTTCATGTATAAAAAGAATAGCCGTAGAGTACACTTCTGTCTCTCTCAGAATAATATAAATTATGAAAGTTATACTTATAACGTTGTATGCAAATGTCGACCGTTGTATGTAAAAACATATTCTAACAATCAGAATAAATATTCGTGAATGTTTTATATCATAAAAACATAACGCTAATACAATACTGCTGAAACATTCCGAACATAATCCTGACAACATATTAAACAAACATTGGTTTTTATATTTACTTTTTTGTTTCTTAGCTAGTATTTTTCTTGATTCAAAGCTTTAAAAGGTCTAAATTAAATAAAATTAACATAGGTACACCTAAGCAGTGTCTATCATGTTCTTTGAATGATATTCGTAATAATTTTTAAAACCTTGACGCAAAATTACAATGTTTTAGAAGTGTTAAATTTTTAGCCTTTTTGTCGACAGAGCTAACTATATCATATAAATAATAAAAACAACTGCTTGCCTTTCTTTCGATTAAGGGACGGCATCTCTAGTTGATCTCAGGTAAAGAGGGAGTTCCATTCCCCAGAGAGGCGAAAAGTGGGTTATTGAAGCCCGTTTGGCTATAATGCGTCGTGTAATATGGGAACCAAGTAGATGAAGATTGCTGTGAGATTTTCTAAACTTCTGCGTTGGTAAACTTTTACAACTCCCGCGAGAATGATATTGTTGCAGGGTATCCCACAATTAATATAGTATTAGCGAATTAATCACTGTATTTTATGTAGATTTAACTTATTATTATTAACTTAAGAACTTACTTTTACATATCTATCGAAATCTATGCGATAAATTAAAAACAATTGATTCAGTATTCGCTTTTAATTCTGATACAGGTTTTTAATCTATCTGGTCACGAACGAAGGACTCTTACTCACTGTCTCCATGGGGAATTTAGCTTTAAAGATTTCCTGTGAGGCTTATTGGCAGAGAAATGTTTTGAGCAGGCATGTCCTCTAGTACTGACCATAACTTGTAGTCCAACGGGTTCAGATTTGAACTGGATGAGGGCCAGTCTTCTCGTCTTAAAAAGTCCGAAACATTGTTCTCGCGCCAGGATTAACTTGTTCGTGCCTTGTGATGCGGAGCACTCTTGCTGCACAGTTCACAGTACATTTTTGTACATGTTCATCTGTGCAGAGCGCATTTCTGTGTCTTCCACCAGTGCAACGGGACAGTAAGCTTTTTGATCGGTCCACTCTCTTACGGTTTCTGATTTAGAGCATGTGTATTGACGGTAAGCACCTAGTTTCAAGTCTTTTTTAATAATTCGTGACAGGGAACTGGTGGGAATCTTCATTTCACGCGATAATATTTATTGTCTCCTTATAGGGTTTTATCGAATTCTGGCTTTAATAACATGTACGTCTGTTCCTAGCAGCACCAGGTAGCCCAGAGGTTTTTTTAGTTTAAGACAGAGGATTTTTATTATTGATAGTGCAATACGCATAGGAAATGGTTCCATAACCACTTTGTGCTAAACAATCACAGCCAATTGTATTTTCTTTAACAACCCACTCGATAAAGTAATTTAACAATCACGGTGAAAAATAATATGTGAAATGATGGCAAATTGATCTAAGTTTCTTACATAACAAACGCATTAGAATAGATTTTATTTTAAATGTATCCATTTAAGTTAAGGCTAATTATATACCATATTGATTTCCTTTTGATTCTATATAGTAGAGGACGCTTGGCATCTTAAGCGTTGCTACTCTGGTCACTGGTCAAAGTATTTGGATCAGATTTATACTCCAACACTCTGAAGTATCTCATTTAGGCATTCAATAGTCTAGTATTAATTACAACATACACGATATTAGAAAACCTCAACGTGTTCTCTTGTGCTGCTTCTAAGCGATGTTTAATGTTTAATGTATATAATATACTGTATATTATTAATATACGTTATTTCTAAATTCAGCCTAACATTATTTAACGAATTTCCAAGAAAAAGACGAATTTTCGATCTACAAATGGAAGGTGCGATAAGATACCCCTTATGATATATAGCTCTTTGTTCTTTTTTATAAGATGTTAAGTTTGCAAAGTACATAAAATCGTTTCATGTTATGGTAATTTAATGTGAATTTTTATATTCTCAAAAGATCGCAACGATAAACTCTTGATTTTAATGCTGATACCGTTGGCAAGAGTGTTAATTTGTGATAAAAGTTGCATGATTATCCTTTACTCTTATATTTTTACTTTAATTCTCTTCTTATTTTTAATATTTCGTTATCAATATCAATATCATGGCATCGGAATGTCAATCCCGCCTTTTGAGAATAACTAAATGGATAAATGGTTATGATAGTTATAATTTTTTTTAATCTACTATTACGAGAATATGGGGTAGACTGCAGGAATAAATTACATTCTCCAATTATGAATATTTTCTGAAAAAGAAGAACTGTTACTTACATCGATATAAAATACAGCGTACGGGCTTTTGGGACATTCTGATTGTGATTTCTATACTGCAAAATTGTACATTTTTCGCAGACACATTCGACTACTATTGGTGCACGAATTCCATCTAGGTCACTAAGCGTCGAAAACTGTGCGTAAAATATGTATGTTTACGATTCCGAGCAAAATATTCCCTACGAAAAGTGGTATAATAGGTATTAAATGGACATCGGACATTATTATCGTCTTGCCTAACTAAGATGAGGGTGCAGTAAGAAATATTCTACGTTTTTTTTTCTTATGGGATTAGATAAAAAACGAGCTAACAACTCACCTGATAGGATTTGACTACTTTAGGTCAAGGACACTTGCAAACAACTTCAGTCGAAGAAGTTCACAGATGTTAGCACCTCTGAGGACTAAGATGGCATACTCACAGCCCGTAAATATATTAGATCTCTATACCTTTCGAACCGGAACACAACAGCAGTTACACTGCTACTGAAGGAGTCTACGTTGGTAGAAACAGTTGTGTTAAAGTACAAACGATGATAATTACAGAAGAAAATTTTCTAGCGACCGAGTAATGATAAAAAAATCCATCAAGATATGCCGAACCAAAATCCCATAAACTACGGAGCAGCATTTTGAGAGCGAAAATACTACGTAAGTACATTTCAAAAATATAGGTAAATTAAGACATAGTCATTCTGAGATTTCACGCCTAAATCAAAAATATTTAGTTAACTAGAAACTCCATGTGTCTCCCACTAGTCTAAACCGCCACATTTCAGATTTTGTGCCGCTAAGCAGGATTGTGCAAACAATAATGGTTTTGCGTTTTAAAGGGCAATGAAGGCAGTGAAATAGCAACGAAGCTTTCTAAAAGATAACAGAATAAGGGACACAGTGCAGTGCAGCGCCTTCCTAGTGTAGTTTTTTTTTCCGCTCTTTTTGTGCAGGATATAATCTTCAAAAAGGTCAGAATTTATTAGGCTTAAGATTGGTTCATTTCATGTTTATCAAATCTTCAAATTCGAATTTATAGTCGGTTACATCAAGATGAAGATGAAAAATTCTTCCCTAGTCGTAACAATAGAATTTCTATTATTTCAACACGTTAATAATTATACTCTTTTGATGCCATGAACATAAATACCTATTATTATTTACCGCTTTGGCGAAAACACAAGTAATGAATTTCACCGGTTCTATTTGAACTAAAGCACCAATATAGCCTTTTCTAAAATTACCTACCTCATGATTTAGTACAAACTGGACTACAATTTATACCAATTCTTCTGATTTTTTACAATTGATCGGAATAACACTATATTGAGATAGATGTGGGTCTTAATCTAAATTTATAGTCTGAGGCTCCATTTATTTCTCGGAAACAGACGGAGACAGAGAAAAACATAATTCTCTTCATTGTACAAATTAAAGCAAATAGTAGGTTAAAATATGACTGACCTATTTTGTACAGTCAAATTTTCGTGAAATATACATTTTTATTATTAATATTATGCCATAATATGTCGCCATAATTTTTTTTGAATAAGTGTTAACTATTAATTACAACCATGTCTGTGTTCATCGTGTTGCAATAATGGAATGTGTATTGTTACGACATGTTATGGGTTCAGGGTATTCTCTTCATTGTATTTTCTTGTAGCAACTTTAACTTAGTGGCTTACGATGATTGTTATGTTTGATTTTGCCAATTTTCAATATGATATGCACTTGTCTTTAGGTTAAAGTTAAAATGGATCTGAAACTGGTCAGGAAAGGGTAAAAATAAAAATATATATAACATCTATTCCGTTATTTCGTTATTGTAATACCAAAATACATAATAATTATTAAACGAAAATTTACATATTTGTGTATTTTTATACAATAATTTACTACATAATATGATTGAACATTGAATAAAAAACAAAATGAACACAATTTTTTAAATTATTATTTAGAATGGGGATCCTGGTAGCAAGTAAACAAATAAAGTTTTCAGCATAAAGTTACCGGATCCCTAACCGTAAATAAATTATGAAACGCTCGGACATGAAACCATGTCAAAAGAGGTTTTGCTTTATGTGGCAGGCATAGCAATACTTTAAACATTTTATTCATTTATGTGTTTTCTGGCTAACGACTTCACCAAACTAACATTTTGATAAATACAAATATTCATAGAAATGCAGGTTATGTTTTCATGTGGAATATAAATATATGTGAAGAAAATACACAACATTGGAAAACCATTTTTAAAGGAATAGACTATCATTCCTGGATATTGTGAAGCGTGTGTATATTGCATAATCTATGGATATTCTGTTGCAATATTGGAAAAACAATTCACTTACTCTATGGAAAAAAGAGAGTAGTCTTTAAATATTCTACCGCTGGGCACAGACCTTGTTTGCTTTTTAAAAGGGTTTTAAGGTTAAAATAAATCCGCTTGCTGCTCCAATGTGGATCGGTGGACGACGAATTATTTTTTTATATTTCTAAACCATTGTCTGAATGCATTAGAAACTTACTATTAAAACATATAATATAAAAGTGTAGCCAACTAACTAGACTTTTACAACGAACTACGACTAACTTTAGGAAAGCACAAATTACTGTCATCCTTTATTCTTTTAGTAAGAAATATACTTGAATATGTTCCTGTGGTCTCGATGCCTTATTACGCTGTTCATACTAAAAGAAAAGAGAGGGTTCAAAAACGTTCCTGTGTACTGTGTTGCGCTTTCATTTAACATATACACTAGGGGAATACTCTGATAAGTGTCAGTACTTTAGGAGAGTTTGTATGGCTGGTGTACTTTTATAAATTACTACATTCTACTGTGGATTGTACATTTTAACTGTTACAGATACATATTCATCAATTCATGGTATTTAACCATGCAATGATGCATGGTAAATCACTCCACTCCATGGTAGGAGATCTAAAACATTTTTATTAAATGTCTATAGAAAGCAAAGACACCTCTTTTTGTTATGTGCAGAAAACATAACGAAATTGAAAAACACATGTGTAGATAGATATATTTATATTACTCGTAAATGTAATTAAGTATAAGTTTTATATTAGGAAAGCAATCTTGTAAATGCTAAGTAATTCCCTTGATAATTAGGTACTTTGGTTTTGTTCTCTATATTTAATCTTGTGTAACATTGCATTGTCATTTTTTTGTTATAAGTAAAAAAAACATGTACTATCTTACTGTTTCTTCTTCGTGTACTTTGGACTATGACCATCTGTTTAGGTCGGTTATGTATAAATAATATAATTAAATAAATAAAAGAAATTAACTTCAGAAATAAATCACTGACTACATGTGTAAAGAAAATCCTTTAATAATTTTAAAGAAAATTAATAATATGTAATCATAATTTTATACGCAGACTAAAAAGTCTGCTGACCAACTGCCGACACTAGAAATCAAAACCCTGTCACATAAGTATTATGAACATAAAAGTATGTCACGACTGATTTAAATCGAGCGCTCAAATCCCTAATGATAATTACGTAAAGCAAATTATCTAAGCGAGGGACATGAGATGCGAACATTTAAATTACTTGTACAAAGTAGCTTATCCATACAAAAAGAAAAGATAGTTTTTCAAACGCTTAAAAAGATATTACAAATATGAAAAACTTTTTACTAAGCCCTTTATTAAAACTAACACCAATACTGATGAATCCTTCTCACTTCCTAGATCATGTTATATTATTACATTACTGTAAATAGGAGCTTATATATAATATATGCAAACTGGGGATCTCCTCAATGTTATTTGCTTATCATCTCGCACTTGTTTTAGTATATTCCAAGATTTTCTGCAATTTCTGGTTCTAGCGATCGTCCACTTTTCTTCATCTTTATATCGAGTTCCTGCTATTAACTAATTCATGTAATCTATATAATAATACGGTTATCCGGGTACAAATCGAACATTATCCTGTTAAAGTTATTTACTAATTATAACTAATTATCTTCTTTTTTTAGTTGTCACATGTTATGTTATAACGGAAAGTATTTACTTACTTTTTCAGTTTCTCTTACTTATAAAATATATTATTAAACTTCTTTAGGTGCGTTATGAAAGAATGCGCGCACACAGGGTAACCTCATCTTGTTGTCACTCAGCATCTACATGTTGAAGTTGCTAGCAAAATTTACAGAACACTAATACTCCTGTCGAAGAAAAACGATAACTTCTCACAAAAAGGGCAAATATTTCCACTAACGCTATCTATATTTAATCACACAAGCTCACATTTATTTTATGATCTGCTGTACTAAAAATTAAGTTAATACTGTCCGATCTATCCAATGTAGGATAGACGTAATGTTGTGCGATTCCTTTCCTCTGCTCCTGAATCTTAAACTTTGAAACATAATTAACTCACTATTACGTGAGGTAAATCAAAATGTTTCGGTTTAAACATCATGCTTCCCATGTTTCTTATCTCATTGACGCATATCTATATCTCGGCTTCCCATTAAACATGAATTACAAATTTCCGGACCTTGTGTTTTCCTTTCACGCAAATTATTGATGTGAAATGTGAGAGCATCTAAGATATGATGTATTCAATGTTTTTTATGATTCCTCTTTAAAAATATAATTACAGTGTTATCATCATCATAATAATAAGCCGTCATGTGGCTGTATATGTGCAAGAGAATTTTCCACTATCACCAATCTCCGCCAAAATGGAAATTGCAATACCTCCTACTACTTAAGATGCTACAGCCTGTCACCTACAGATATATCATGTTAGAGATGATCTGCATCAGATGATCCTGATGTCCATTGGACAGTCTGCAGTTCGCGTTCGATATAGTCACACCGCTCGGACTACTTGGCTATCTCAAGCGTTTATTGATATAAACGCTTCGAGAAACCGCCCGCGTTTCCTAACGCGGCGGCGAACAACCTCGGTCGCGGCGAACTGCACCAGTCAGTTATGAAGAAGAAAGGCAGCAAGGGTAAAAGCCCTGCGTCGAAGATGTCGACATCGGCATCTTCCAACACCAGCACAGAAGCCTCGGCGACCAGCGTGTCCACCACCCGACAACGACGATTTAACGTAACCCCCCATATGTCCAAACCTTGCCGACCTATCGCCAAGGGCTCGTGTTGGGCACGAGCTCACGGTGATGCGGTATATGGAGAGCTTCGGGTTATTCGCCTGTCCATCTACTCCGTGATTCGCCATCCCACAGCTGGAGAAGACCCGGAGAGACCTCGTGGCTTCGGAACACAACATCGGGCCCGAAAAACTGGAAGAGATTCAGCAGGCAGCGGAGTACCGTGTAGACACGGAGATACTTCACCCTGCTAGACGCCAAAGAAGCCCCAAAGAGGAAGAGGCAGACTGCAAACGCACCTGCCTCGAGGAAACCACCGTCCCCAGCGCAACTCACGACCCACCTGCCCAAGTGGCAGTGCCCGCGCCCCTCGCCTCCCACGAAGCGCCCTCCACCTCTACGGCTGTGACCATGGCTAGCACTCCGCGCACCACCCCGGTAGCGCCATAGCCTTGCAAACCGTGCGCCACGCCCCAATGCACACCCACGCCCGTTCACCACTCTTCTCCCCCTGCCTCTCCAGATACCGCACAAAGCGGTAACGGATTGACGGCTATGGAGATCGAAAACTCCACACAATCCACCAGCTATGCCAAACATTGTCAGCACGCATAAAGAGCGTTCACAATGCCCTCCAACCCTGGTCTCGGGAACCACTGACACCCAGAGGTTGGTGAAACCTCCCCGCTTCCCTCCCATCATCGTAGAACACCTGCCTAACTGGACCCACCCCTTCCGAGTCCTGTCCGGCAATATCGGACGTAGACCTAACGCCCGCCCTTTTGGGAAGGGGGTCAGGTTCTACCCCGAAACAGCCCAGGAAAACCACGCAATCACCAGCTACCTAACCTGGCTGGAAAAGGAGGAAAAAGTTGCTTGGTTCACGTACCGGCAGACAGAAGCGTCAAGGTTGCAATACGCGGCCTGCCGGAGGGTACGGAACCAAGCGAAATCGCAGAGGACCTCCGGATCCAGGGTTACACGCCGGAATACATCAAGAGCATCAATGCGCGGAAGGGACGACCTGGCGTTATCTTCTTCGCGCAGTTGAAGAAGACTCCGAACATCCTTCAGACACTGTATTCTGTCACCGAGATACTTTGTATGCCCGATATCAGAATAGAGGCTTGGATCCTCTCCAAAGCGCCCAACCCCCCTCTAAGCGCAAACGGAGACGCAGAGGAGGGAAAAAGAAGGCAAAAACATCTGGGCCACCAAATCAAACCACAGCCACCACCCAACAACAACAGGAGACGAGGCCATGCCCGGAACCCCGGCCGACCCCTGTCTCCACCCAACACCACGTCCCGCGGACGGAACCCACTGTCCCGTTGTTGGCAGTAATTACCGTCCTGCAGGACATACTCCTGGCCTCCCAAAACGGAGACGATCTAGGCCAGGCAGTAGTACTGGGATTAGCCAAATTGGCGGGACTACCCAGCCGTGGTCACACAGAAGCCGTCAACAACATCAACAAATCCTAAATAATCTCTGCGCCGCCCCCCGCGGGCAGGACGGACGGGCTTCCCCGAAAGGGGTTCCACCTGCCCACCAGCCCGCGTGGAGGCGGGCGCAGAAACACCAAGCCGAAGCGTTTAATACACGCAACCCCATGACCCGCACATACTTCTACGTGCGGCGACTTGACACCACTGAAAGGGGCCAAGCCCCGACACAGTTCCTCCGACGCCGAAAAGGCGTCGAGAGAAGATCCGACAGAGATGTCCATCAGTCATTTAGACTTTTTTTTGACACCTTTCACAGGCGTTTTTTTTAGATGCTATTTATACCCTTAAATTTTTATGCAAATTATGTGTTTAATGTTTTCTTAAATACTTTGCACATATTCAAAATTACATTTCTTATTTGAAACATTTTCAAAGTATTAGAAATAAGCTCTAACTGAATCAATAATATAATTTTTAGTAATCGTATATGTGGTATATAAAGCTCAAAAATATATTGCTTATGAAGAATATCACTCAGTTTTATTGCGTCTCTGATGAAATTTAGGAGGAAACGAATGACTTATGCGACGTGACTACTTTATATTTTCGGAAAAGAATATTAAGAAGGAAGAGTAAGTGTAGATAAGTTTTTATTTTGTTAGTTCAGAGTGCTACGCAATAAATAAAGTAGTATTTTTTTTTACTTTGACCTTACAGTAACTTCAAGAATATGTTTCTGCGTTAAATACAATTCAATGTGTAAGAAAATACTAGAAATTATTTCTAGTCAACGTTAAACATAGCCTAAGAGGAATCACCGTTATTAAGATTCGCGAACGAAACATATCGAAATTTACATTAAATTTTGTTTATTTTATATTTATCAGCCGATTATGATGGGCAAACGTTGTTATTTTACTAATGTATGTATGTATATATTTACGCCATGTTCCCAACGGGGTAGGCAGAGATAATCTTCTTCCACTTGCTACGGTCCTGACTTACATCTTTGGCTTCTTCCACTTTCATCAATCTTCGCATGCATGCTCTTTGGTTTAGAGTACACTTGACCTGGCCTTTTTTCAGAACGTCTCCGATTTGATCGTGAAATGTTCGCCAAGGCCTTCCTCTCCCGACTTTACCATTTACACTTAGATATTTAATTAAAATATAAATTACATTACATAGGCATTAGATAGTAACAAATAGTACCAAAATTTATTAACATTTATAACCTCAGTCCATAAAATCTCTATCATTGTAAATGTATCTCATATTTGGACATCATTAAAACTTTTAATGAAATAAAAATAGTAAGTTCCAATACTAACATAGTGCTACGTGCCGTTATTTAACTTTAGTAAAAGGGTATCTCAATAGAACCGCAGAATTAATGAAAAAATAACATACACTACTAACTGACAACTGCTAATAATAACTATCTGGGAATTCTCCCACAGATTGCAAAATTTTTATTACATTATTGTAATATAATTCGTATAAAAATATGTTAGTGTTGTTATTACAACACAACAGTTGCTATTACGGATCAAAATAAAAGGGAGGAGTATTTTCATTTGTTAGTTTTTGAATATACAATTGTAATTCTATACTGAGTACTTTATTTTCTTATCCATAATTCTAGAAGTCGCTATGCGCCTGTGTGCTTTATATAATAGAAATAATTTAAGAGTAAATCTCCAAATGCCAACCTCTCCTGCACTTTGCTAGCCAAGAAACAAAGCTCTGACAACTGAATGATGGCGGGATACCCATCCGAATTTGCTGAACCAAAATCTTTCTTTGCTGGTACCCTCGCCCAATTTAAATCATTTTTAAATATTTTTTTATATATGAACGAGTTGATGGGAGTGACTAGTCGTAGAAGTAGTGGCTTCCGCCAGCGCTCTAATTATTAATTTTTGGCTCGGTTTACGCAGAACGAGCTCACAGGATCTTGAGGTCGTGCAGTGGTTTGATTGGTCTTGGATTAAATTATTAAATTAATTTATGGATTCAGCTTCAGTTGGCACCCAGCCAACTCCTATATTGAAATTAGGAGTTTTTTTAATTTCAAAAGTCACGCGAATCATCTTCTGCAGGAATCGGTGTTTTTTGCGAGGATATGTGGTTTGTCAAATCTAATGTAATGCCCCAACGGCTTTCTAAAATATGATTACATACTGTAGACTTCCTAGAGCGTGTGTAGCAGAGATCAGATTGTAGCATTTTAGATAAATGTGTCAATATTGTCGCGAACACTTTACCGTCAGCATTATCAGCAATATGCAGTTCATTGCTGAGCATGACTACATTGAATGCAAGTCATGAGACTCTTCAGATCCTATCATTACCAGCCGCCCGCCAGAAACTACGATTGGAAGAGTTACCTTACACTATGTTCGCCTAAACGCAATATCCTTCGTAGAACCGTATATACCATTACTAGATTATTTAGTAAAAAATTAATATGTGCCGTGCCGTGCACGAAAGCGAACTCCGACACAATCATCGTAATTAGATTTCTTGCAGAATGTTTCTTGACTAAGTGGAATTATATACTTTTTGCAACGAATATTCAAATAAGTTTACTTAAAACATGAAATAAGTGATTTATTAAATAATTTCGTGCCTCGTGTTTCGCGTGCACATCACACAAATTTGCATAATAAAATTGGCTTTGCTTACGAGCTATGAGTTTGTCGGTATGGTATTATATTTTTCTCGTATTAAATTATGCAAATTGAGTATGGCGGAGCTAAAACGTTGTACGTAAAATAAAACACGTTCAGTAATCACTGTATTAGTACTCATTTATGTTATTAATGTAATTAAAAATAAATATTTTATGCCTGTTCTTAAATAATACACGAACAGATTTTTGCATTTCGTAAATTACTATATTTTAACAGTATCAAAAATGCTGGTTACTTTTATTCATTGGTAAGTTGCATTTAATCTATCAGCAAATAAATATTAAGACATATCACCACTAACAACGGCCAACTGCTTTGAAAATTCCTGGCACCTCGCCCCCTAAGATTGTACGTTAATTTAGCTTAAACACTCAGTCCTAGAGACAATATAAGCCCTGCAGTACCAGAGTAAAAAGCTGCCACTCGCTAACTTCCAAAGATTTTGAAAGTGGCAATTAAGAAAACCTCATAGCTTTCTCCGAAATCGAAGACCAGGTTCGCCAACCGTCACCTCCTATCATCCGAAGAGACTATAAGTAGACTTCTGGGAACGATAAGACATATTGAAATATTTTTATTGCTTTGGACTGTAATAAATTATAAATATAATTAAGCAGAATGAAAATTATTTATGATATCTGGTTAAAAACTTCGAAATGCAGTCAATGCTGATATTAAAACTCTCAAAACATGGCCGAAATGATAATATAACAATCATATGAATGAAAATATTTTCGGAGTGCTTAATAATATTATTCAATCAATTTACATTGCCTTTATAACTAACCATCAAACTGAGAGTTATTAAAAAAAAATTGCTCAACTAATTGCTATGAAATGGTAATATTATCGCTTGACTGCATTGCAGATTCTAATGAAACGCACACGGTAAAGTTCTTGGAAAACACAGACCCAATAGCATCGTTTTCCGTTATGTTATAAACAAATGTAATATTTTTGTATATAGTAATAATTACGTACTAACAAGTTAAATGTAAATAAAATTATAAATCTAAAAATTCTCTCTTTGTTGCTCACAATTTTATTTATAAGACAAATCCAGGAGTACAAATAATCAGTGAAGAAAATAATATATCGCAGTGCTTACTTGATGATTAAACGAACAAGGAACGTACATAATATGTATAATGTAATTGAGTGTAGATTGAACTAAGTTGCAGATTATATACTTAAGCACGCAGTTATCCAGATAAAATTTCATTATTATAATGCAGTTGAATTATACTACACCACCTGCTTAATATCCTGTAATAAATATAATTAAATCCAAGACCAAACATACCACTGCACGACCTTAAGATACTGTAAGCTCATTCTATGTAGATCGGAGCAAAGATTAATAATTAGAAAGTGAAAGGTTGCCGGGTTAACTATGAAACCAGGACGTCAAACACCTTAGTGGCCCTCGTGACCGCGGTTGAAAGCACCCGAAACGTCGGGATTAAAAAAGTAAATTAAACAGGTTAAAATCCGTAACAAATTGATTCATTTTAAATGCAGTTGAAGCCAAGTCCGAGGTAAGGAAATTCTAGAATACATAAAATACACATAAATTCTAACGTTATAAACACATACATGAAGATTATCAAACTTCTTACCTGTTGGTATTCCACAAGAGAAAAGCTAAATGCTAAAACTAAAACTATAACTGACTAAATTAATATGAAAAAACCCAACTTGATCGCCACCTAAATATTAGAAGATCTTATCACAAAGTGTCAGATATACCAGTGGAATTACGTTGCCAACAGTTACGATCTCGTCGGCGTTGGTTTGGCATGACTGCAGGTTACCAAGCTTTATTTAAAATAACATAATTACAGTACATACTTATGAAATCACATCATATCAATCTATAGTCCTTCTTCCTCGGGCCCCTGCGTTACACAGACATGACAGACGCCCTATTAAATAATGGTATAAGGCTGCGCTGAAAATCAGTGTTGCGGGAATCCGTAACATAAACTCAGCGTAGACCCATTTGTTGCATCACACTATAGCGCAGAAAAAATAATTCTAAAATCTTGTAATTTTTTTTGTAGTTTTTATTATTTTTTTAATTGTTTTTAATAACTTGTTAACTTATTGTAGTGTAATAAATAAAGTTTCTTTCTTTCTATTAAAAAAATATTTAACTGAAATTACTGTGATGTTAAATATTAACAAATAATAGGCGTCCATAAGCTGCAGAAAGCATGAAAGCTAGTAACTGCTAACGCTTCTATTAACACTGCAAGAAAGGCCATCTCCACTATCGGTGATTACCTATTAAGTATGCACACATACGCAAGTCGCATAGTTCATACCGCCACTTGTCTGCTCGCCTTGTACCTGTCGTCGGACCGCCCTACTTATACTTTTCAGTGGCACCCTACTAGGATGCCATGTATATCAGCGTAAACTCCTGCCTCAACAACGTGATCACTCTGTAAGTCGAACTCGAATATTAGCGACACACATACAAATGTTCCTGTACACCAAGGAATACGCTAATAATATGTCTTCAAATATTTATAAATAATAATAAATTTTTGGGAATCCCGTAGCAGAATATATTTGAGTAGGGCGGATGGTGTGCCTCTAATATAAATAAACATCGAAAACAAGGTAAGAAAAATCATCAGAAAAAAATAAATATTGATTTTATTTTATTGTCAGAGTGGGTGCAGTATGTTGCATGATAATCGTGCTCTTTAATAAACTTAAAAAGCTCGATTAGCAAGACTTGCAGGAATTGTTTGAAATACTTGATTTGAATGTGCTTATGAATCAATGTCTGTATTTTAGACACTAAATGATAACCTGAAAGCTATATTTACATCGGCTGTCTGGTAATATCTTTTTTTTTTATGGAAAAGACGGCAAACGTGCAAGCGGTTCACCTGATGGTAAGTGCGTACCGTCGCTCACATACATCTGCAACACCATAAATGCTGCAGGTGCGTTGACGGTCGATATTTGGGAGATGGAAGGGAAGAGGAGAGGAATAGGAAGGGGATGTGGGCCCCGGTTACCTCACTTATCGAACGACACGAAGAAGCACAAGATGCCTCTACTTCACGCCGGTATTCTGCGAGGCCGTGGTAACAATCTGGTCGAGCCGGCCCATTCGAGCAGCAGCTAAAGCCGCCGCTTGGCTCTACCACGCTTATATATCAATATACTCAATCCAATTTTCATCGACTTATTGTTGTTTGATCATATTATAATTAAATTTTGATATCTTTTGTCTCTTTAGTTTTCTGTCATTAATAATTTTGCAAATTATTTCAGATTCTCTGCAATTTCTAAGTATGCATTTATCATATAAAATTAATATCATCGTTGTTTGCGACAATTATACGCCATACTTAAGAACAGTACTGCCTGGTTTGCTCGAGTTTGCAGCGCATGTTTTAATTTTGCCTAATTTTGTTTGTTCGTATTGTATGCCTGGCTTGCCTACTTTGCTGTCACTAGCGATATTTTCTAAAATATAACTAAGACATGAGTGTACTTATTTTTCATACAACTCTCCAAGTATTGTACAATTTCTGGAGAATTACGTCAGGGGAAGCGAACGAGCGACTTAACAGATTGTGGTCAATCGTTCTCTCTAATTGTATCAAGAAAAAACCTTAAGACTAAAAATATATTTTTTTCCTATCATAATATATATAGGACAATAATAATTGATCACAAAAAGATATAAGAACAAAATCTATTTGGTTTAATTATCTACATACGATCAGATTCTTATCGCATTAAAGCCAGTTACTGATAGCTCATCTGAATTGCGAGTATTAAAATATTGAATCGTATTTCCTTTGAAGTTAACCAATCTTAAGACGGAAATAATTTAAAAAGTTGCTCCATTAAAGACGTGAAGTATACCCACAGTCCTTGTAAAGTTACCATAACTTCTCCAAACCTTATTCGTTTAATTTTGGCATTTTAAACAAATTTCCCCAAACCGCAAGTCAGCCCTGGCTGTTATTAAAATTTATAGAAAATATCTGTTGATTTTACGCTTGAATAAAAATGTATAAACTAATTACAATTGGTATTACAAAAGTTACATTTTAGTTTTTACTTACTTTATTTTTATGATATTACAGTAAAACGACAACAAAGAGTTTTTTGAAAAACGTAGAAGTAATTTTTTCACTTTCAGTTTAATTTAAAGTTGGAAAGAGCAAAGCAGGGAATCACAGTAAAAGTGTAGTAGTAACTTGTTTAACATAAAGTTAGTTGAAGTTTAAATTAAAAGTACCTTCTTTGTTGGTTAAAAACTGAGATAGTGGAAGTTTTGGTATAAATAGTTAATTTTTTGTCTTCTTCGAGGTGTTGTCTAATATTTTTTCTAGTGTAGAAGTTTAGACTATGTGTTACAAAATGTATGTTTAACTATGTATTATAGCCTCGTAACCTCCATTTAACCAACCACATAATCTCGTAGCTTCCGTCAGATTGTGAAATAATCATCTCAATTTTATTGTTTTCTTAATGAGCATCTTTAAAGTCGACTGCTAGACTTAGGTCTCTGTCAATGGGAATTTCCTGGTTCTTACTAATTGATAAGACTATTTTTATACCTCTCCGTCTGAGTAGATACCACCCTCTTCCCATTTGTACCTCTAACTAACAGTTGGTTGAAGAGCTGCTGTGTTCCGGTTGGAATGATATGGAGAGCCAGTATAATTACAGACTGTGGGGCATTCAATATTAGTCCTCGAGAGTGTCAACGTATCTGTAAACTTCATTGATTTAAGATGTTTGTTTACCATCATGTCGACTGTTAGCTCATTTGTCACACCATTGTTATAAAAGATTGTGCCATAGCCTCGTACTTTAAACGTCTGTGTATTGGCGGTCTGGTATTTTATGAGTGGTTAATCTTTTGGTCTATCGGACGCCCACAAGAAGAAAGGCAGTGATTCTCATACGCTGCCACCATACGCCATCATTAAATACGCAGGACCATATTATTCAGACTGGAGACGAACAAGAACATTTAAGGTAACGTAATGAGACTGAAAGTACTGCGATCGCCAATACGCAAGATTCTTAGTAAATTTCTTGTTTTGTCCAGTTTTTAATTATAATCTATAAAATATCGTACCCAAAAAAACGTATAACAATTTAAAAAAAAAATTATATTCAATATTCAGCAGGAAACTGTAAAGCATAAGGAAATGTAAAGTTATGTATAAAGCTCAAAAGTTATGAAGCACTAAATTCTGAATTTACACGGCCTGCAGGCCGTCAGAGTGTCAGATGTCTTCATTTATGGAACATAAACCGTTTAGGAGTCACAGAGTCTGTTCTACAAACGAAAATGATTTAATACTTTTATTTTAACAGTAAACGTTTATAGTGCATATATTATTTAATTAAACTTTAGCACATATATAAATGAGGTTTAAACTATAATATTTGCCATAATTTTATCATCATAATCATAATTACAGTCTGTCACAAGTCCGCTGTTAAACTTAAGCCTCTCCCAAACGTGGTGACGGCTGGATTTTTTTTAGGTATGTGGTCACGATAACGCCCGAAAAAATTAACGTTTCTAACGTATACGTATACAACGAGACCCAGTTTTTTTAACGTGTCCAGAATTTTGTCTACTGGTTTCCTATTTTATATCAAGTCTAGTATTTTATTATTATTATTTAATTTATTTCGAATTTTCAAATTATTTTATGGTTTCTTGCTTGATGGGATACCAACACCAAAGGAGCTACAGGTGCGTTACAGGATTTTTGGGGTAGAAGGAGGGTGGGCGAGCAGGGGAAGTGGGCCTTCGAATACCTCACTTACCGCATTTAACGCAAGAGCACAAAAGAGGATAGTTCTCCTGAAAAGAAAAAGACTCAAGAGATTTCCTAAAGAGAGACAGATTAATAATGTATCAGATGTCAAAAATACAGTATTTAGTGAAAGATTTTATTTATCACACGCGTTAGATAGTCAAACCCTAACATAAAGTGAAGACGTTGAAAGTTTTTAACAATCATACCGGTATTAAAAAACCCGTACAGAATCAGCTTAACAATGAAAATGCTTTATCTATCTTTATTTATCTCTATGAGCAATGGGGTGACAGTAATTGGTATGACTAAATATTATAAATGTTTCTGTCTTTGATCTGTACAAGTAGAGTATAAGAACTATTTTTTGAAGCTTTCGATTTGATTGGAGAACCACATAAATGGCGGAGGGCGTTGCTATAATAAGGCTTGACGTATCGATAAATGTCAGCATAAAATATATCAAATATAGTGCATATCTAAGTACTTTCATTTGAGCAATAAGGAAAGTATAGATAAAATTAATTGCTAGACAGATATTCGAACTTTTAGTACATTTCGTGATTGTAGCAGCTCATAATTTCGCTCTGGTAGGTCAGGTTTAGCACGCTTACTTTAAATTATAACACAAGTGCTGGCACAACTAGAATTATATATAATTTTAAATGCTGATGTATCACCTGTAATGAAAAAGATTGAGGCCTGTTCAATGCATAATTATGTTATTTTCAATTATGTCTTTTTTTCCAGGGAAATATTACATGGGAGCATTTACCAATGTTAACGGTTATTCTATTTTATCGTAGTAAGCAACTATTTAAGCCGTTTTTAAGAGCCAAAGGAAAAGCAACAAAAACTTTAAATACTGACTAATTGTTATTGATATTTTTATATATGAAAACGGAAATTTCCGTTTTATTCTACTTCTTTGAGGAAGTGTTGATAGTACCTTTAGCAGAAAGATTTATAAAGTTTATTAAAAACTTATACTTACCAACTAAATTGAACTATACATACAACTAATGGTTACTATAACCACAACTGAAGTTTTATTCATGGGGCACTTTAATGGCATTTATCTCATTCAAATTTTACGACTTTTTACTAACGAGATGTATGCAAAGTCTGTACTCGTGTAACAAAGTACTACCATTAGATTGTATTTTCAGAAAAACTATTTTAATAGCTTCTTTTTCCTTTGTAAAATAGAAGAAATACTGTATATAAGTTTATTGTACTTAACTTTTCGATGGAACTGTACTGTATGCCATTTAAGAAGTAAAAAATATTTATTTTATATTATTAGATAATTTAGTCTTTTTTACAAAACGTAAAATTTATTAATTTTGAGGTGGAACATCAGTGGCAAGGTTACTGCCTTCAGTGACAGATAGATGATAAGAACCATTCCTCCGACAAAAACCACCCTCCCCCACCCTTTCCCCATAAAAAGCTACCTCTACTTTGTTACTTCTCATATAATTTATTTCATTGCTAAATCATATTTCAGAAATAGAAAAAGCATAAATAAAAGTGAGTGATGCGTACATAAATAGAAGAGTACGAGTACAAGTGATTGAATGTTTTCTAAAAGGATGGATATGCTACTGTACGTTGTTACTTACGACATAAAATCATACACACATAAATATCAGCTGCATTCGAAATTTGGCATGTAATGAATGTGCCCTCTGGGAAAGCTTTGTGCTTTGGTAAATGCTTTACGTCCTATAAAGCGACACTGCCAGATATTCCGAGAGTACTAGGTCATTGTAAATTCATGCTAAAAACAAGAAGAAATAAATTTGTCTCAATAATTTTGTTTGATACTAGAAGTTAAATGGTTCGATATGTATCTAGCATATATTTTATATATTCGTATCTAGCATATATTCGTACACTTAATTATGCATTAGACTATTAATGCATTTACTTCGATATTTTAGGGGGCCAGTTACCCTAAATAAAGCGTAATTTTCTGAGTATACTTTATCACGTGCTCGGGGGTGTAGGAAAACATCGTGAGGAAACCCGCATCCTGAAGTCTGTCCACCTTATCCGACTCCAAAACCCTCTTAAAAATTGGCGTATGCCAAGTAGTGAGACATTTACAGATTTTAATTTTACTTTACCCCGATGGTATCCTTCATTATTTTATAAACTGATTTACTATAGGTGCTTATTATAAAAGTGAAGTAAAATATTACGAGGAACTTAAAATATTTATGGTCTATAATAGAGCAGTGACGCGAACTTTCTTTAACTCTAAACCTTAGGTTATTCTACATCTTAAATGATTTTTTTTATTAATATAATATATACATTAATCATTAACATGTCTTAGACAATAGATAAACTTCTTTCAAAAGTTGTCCAAACATATCGCGATGGGCAAGTGCGTCTACAAGTTCACACTAGGGATTATTCCTCATCTATGATTTGAGACTTTATAGGACAGGTTTTTACTATCAGACGTGGGATTCCCCAATAGTGTAACAAATTTGCGTTAACATTACCTGCACGCGGTCAATTCTACTAGCTGAATAGACGAGGTCCTGGTGACACGTGCGTGCGGTATGGCTATTAAGGGACAAATCCAAAAGCTGCTTCATTTTCAACTTCATTTATCATGTCAATGCAGAAATATATTAATAAAAATATGTGTATACTCACATAAGATATGTGTACATGCATGTGTGCCTGAGTGCATATGTGTGCTGCACAAACAATGCCGAAATTGAGAACATTTTTTTTTTTTTAATGTTTATGTACTTTAAACTAATAATAGTAACTAAAATTAATAACTAAAGTAATATTAATGTACTATACAAATAATACCACACAAAATGTTTGAAGGTTGAAATTGTGAATTTATAGTAAAATTTTAACATGAGGTCGAGTTTAGGTTAATAAACAAAGGTGTTATTTGTTAAGTAAATTTTAATGACATTCATCATTGTTCGTGACGCGCCTGGTCACGGCGACGTGTTAGTAATCATCATTAACGTGTCAATAATTTATGTGTTGATAATTAAACCCGTGGAAATTGTGTCTTTCTGTCAAGGTTTCAGGTTCGAATTATAAAGTATTTTACTTTTTATATTTATACAAGAATATAAAAACCAAATGAATCCATAATAATACATTTATAGTCACATTTTCCAGGCCATCTGCTCATTAAGTTAATAGCACTGTTAAAATTCAATACCTATTTGAAAGTATAAACATCACAATGGAGCTTGGTGATTCAGCAAATAATGAATCTCGTAGTAAGAGATTATTAAAATAATAAAAAAAAAATTACCTACTTTACCCGATTTTTTAAACTTCTATGTTCTAAACAAACATTACACATTGCGTATTTAAAATTTAAAATTCCAGGTTATATATGAGTTATACACATTAAAAATCATTCAAAAAATGTTTGATTTTATGAATGGATATATTATTAGTATCCTAAAATTTCGTCTTTCTTCCTTAAAAGCCTTTGCTAGTAGCGGCGTTGTGTGGTGGGTCTTTATATTTCGTTTAATAGGTATGGTTGGACGTTGAGGTAGGCGCTATAAATTTATAGAGATTTTTTGCTGGTAATTTGTAATTATCTTAAAACATGTTTTAGTTGCCTGTAAAATCTTTTTTTTTTTGATTGACCAGTTTCTTCTATGTAACATTTATTGAAAAAAAAACATTAAAAATAGGATGTTTGCGAGAGATTCTTTATTAACAAACAGTAGAACAAAGAGTATTGTATAAAAAAATCCGGTTACAAATAAAATTTAAAGTATATTGGCTAAAAAATAATTTCCATAATTTGGTAATAAAAATAAAATAAAAAACTAAAGTCGAAAAACTCGCCGACTTTCACAGTATTATAACGATTAAACAAACACTATAACCCTCTAAAAGTGCTCCCGATACTAATGTTCTTCCTGCCAAGAAGGTAAACGATCACATTACGAAGGCGATTCATTTTATCCCAGAATTTTACGTTAGAAGACGCACAATAGTGTTGAATGTTATGGGATCCCTAATTTTCCTCGTCTTTTGAAATCGACTTCTTTTCATCCTCGATAGCCCATACGATTCTCGTGTACGGCGATTACACGTGCTGCTGAATTTTTTTATAGGAATACAAATCTTCAAATTTACTTGTATAAATAAAATTAGTACAAAATTACTAAAATAGAAAAAAGCTAAAAAGTAAAAAAAAAAGCATTTGGAGATTTCTTTTAACTTATCAAAATGTAAATAAGTTAAAAAAATTTCTCCTAATGCCCATCTTACTTACTCATTTATTTTTTGCGGAATATGAAAGATACGTGTAGGTAATGACCCGGTAAAGCTGCTTCAATATATTTTCGTAATGTTTGTGTGTCCGGGAGATGGACGCTGGGAAGATTAGCCAGGTGAAGCGTCATATCGACAGTCGATGCAGGCAGTCATTGAGGCGTCTCCATCATAAAACCTAATCTTTTTGCATTACTACTACGTGTTTTGATATACTGATATTCCACCTAATAAAGTATATTATACATCGCTTTTATTTTTACAATTATCTATTGATTATATTGTCCAACAAATATAAATTAAAGCAGCAAGTGTTACCAAACTGCCTGTGGTTTTAGTTTAATCAACAGATTTCACTGCAACAAAAGGCAATTTAATTTTAGTTGTTTACCACCACGCATTACGTTTCGTATAGATACACTTTGTAATCCGACATCAACACAACTTGTGTGGCATAGACATAAAATCTTAAATTAACAAATTGTGTTGAAAATAAAAAAAGTTGGACTAGATTGGAAGTTAGTTCCTAAATAAAAAAAGGGGTTTTCGCTAAATCCACTTAGCGAGAACATTACCGATCACTTCTTATAACTACAAATAATTTACAAATGTCCATAAATATAACATAAATTACGATTTTATTTAACAATTATTACCCGTTGTAATATTTTTCTCTCTTCCCGTATTAGTAGTGTGTCGTCCAGAGTCAGGGATCAGAAACAACTGAATGGGGTGAGTAGCGCAAATATGAGTCTCTAAGGGAAGATTGTCTCATTTGTGCCACTTCACTTCTACAGGCGTTAGACTCCTTCTACCAAGGAGTCGTCTGGATAGGCACCACACTCATACCCATTTCTACCAAACAGCAGTCCCGGTGTGAAAGGTATAGAGAGCTAGTATTGTAATAAGGGGATGTGAGCATTCCATTTTAGTCCTCAGGGTTGGCAACGCATCTGTAACCATCTTCGATTAAAGTTGTCTGTTGTAGCTATTATCTATCAGGTGGACAGTTAGCTCATCTTTTACCCCAGTCTAAAAAAAAACTTTCCCTTTAGACGTCCGTGTCCGGTGCAGTGGAACTGCGGAGATTACGACCTTAGTTGATTGCCACAATTAATGGTTATTTCACTGTGGCAATGCCCAGTGCCGGCATCTCTAAAATTATTAATATCAATTTTAAGTGCTGAATTTCTGAAAACTTCGAGGACATGTGACATTGCTCAGCATTGGGATATATCCAAGCTGCTACTTTAGCTTACTTTACTTTATATAGTACTTAATAATAATACTAGACAAAATATATAAATATCAAATTATAGTAATAAATAATGTAAATATACCATGAAGCAGCATAAAGTTTATGTGCTAAGCTCTTTAACATAATGTGACTTAACGTGATTAATAACAACTCAATGATTTAAAACATTTTCACAATCAGAAAAGCTCAACATTTAAGGTATGGGTACAATTTTAACAAACTTTAGGGAGCAATTACGAAGATAATGTTCAGCTTTATTGTGTGCCGTCCATCAATGTTAGCATTAAGCTACGTGAAAATGTTTGGGAATAAAGCGTGAAATAAAACATGAAATCTAGAAGAATATTTCTACCTCATACGTAATATAACTTTTTTGTAAATTTTGATTTAAATATAGTTGTGGAAGTAATAGTAGCAGGTAGTTAATATAATAAAATAGCTTGACTTTATGTGCCCTTGAAATATTTTTATTGTTTCTCAGAGTTGCTTCTTCAAGATATTCCTTAACCACCGAACATGTGGTAAATTCAGTCCTTAAAATTTCAATTCATAATTTGTAGTGTGCTGGCACCGATTCCCCGACCTAGCCCGCCTCAATTTTATTGTATTAAAAAGTAATTGAGTAGATACAAAAAGAAAAATCTTAAGTGACAATCCAGTGCCATAGTATCCTTTATAAATTTGGTCAAAAGCTTTAAAAGCGTTGTTATGGTGGTAGACGGATTTCACATCTTTAACCTGACTTCAACAACCTGTAAATAATTCACTGCAGGACATAAGACTCTCCCATTAGGAGGATTTGCCACAATCGCCAAGCACGGCAAGGCAATTGGCGATCGCAGTACTAGACCCCATGCACCTTAGACGCTGCTGTCCATCATGGGTCTGGATATTTTTGGTCTGGCATTTTCGGAGGTGGTTATCGCCATCTGTCGGACGCCATTGCAATTTTCAATACTTTCCCTGCTCATAAGGTGGGAAATATATTATTATATTATGTATTAAGATAATCTTATTTATGTCTCCTAAAACCCAAAATTAAAAAATGTTTCATGTTCTTTTTCTTTAACTCTCCGTATGAACTCCAATGTCCAAGTCCTGTTCTTTTCATGATTGCGATATACGAAGAATTGATGATTTAACTATAGCTCACCACGTTGGGCAGACGGATCAGCGTCACCCTTATCGATGGTAAACCAAGCCGAGGTCTTGTACCAACTTAAGAGTTAACGCAAGCCCCGTCTAAAGTCTCTTTTGTTAACAGGGTGAGAGCACATTAAAGTAGAAGCCAGCGTCGAGTCAACACTACAGAGCAGTCTCTTCCGCCGAAGCTATCGAAGCTGCCAGGCTAACAGCGTATCTCTAATCCGTGGGGGTTTTAGTTGGCCGGGCCCTACGGTTACAGGTAGGTACACCTTTCCCCCACCCGATTACTGTACTGGAGATACTGCTCTCCATCACTAGTCTACCGAGTTTGAGATCAGCCTATTCGAATGGATTTTCCGCCAGCAGTCTGTAGCCAGAACCCCATATTTTAATCAGAAGGATGCACTGCCTGCAAATGAAGTTAACATTACACATCATACAATGATATTTTTAAAACATAAAACCTCGCACATTTCAACTCTTGCATATAGTGTTAGTTTTATCATTTTAAAAACTTATTTACATGATTTTATATCACGTTCTCTTTAATCTGAGTGTAATATTCTGCACTCACATGCAAATTGGATTTGGCGCGCTGCAATGTTCGCTTCGAACAAATTTTGGCTAGGTGGAAAATGTTTTTCGGAAACGACCATTAGTTACTGGGTTGCCCTGTTTTAAAGGTGGTTAAGTAAAGCGATTTTTGATGTATATGTTTCACAGACAAAAATATATACAAATAAATTATGCTGTGTGAGTTTACATTAAATATATTATTATAAGTCACGGTACTCCAATTCAAGCAGTTTTTTTTTTGTTTTTGATTCAAAACGTTTTGAGACTGTCTTCTTGCTACTGTTACTTCTGGCTACTGAAACCCAATTGTACGATACCTGTTAATAACTTCAACCAAAGAAGTTTACAGAAGCGATTCGATTACTTAGTCCTAAGATGGAATACATGTCAGAGCCTGTAATTATGCTCTAACTCAGTTATACTCTTCCCGGAATATACCTACCGTCCCCTAGGCAGAGAAAATTACTCAAATAATAAATGTTTATTTAACATTGAATTAAATCGCATGTGACATTAACGTACTCGTAAGTGTCGCATAAATTGGTAGGATTACTCATAAACAGTTATTAGCGATCGCATTCGCTCCTTGCAGATCACAGCTCACAGGTCTTGGACTGAAAGCCGACTAATTCCAATCTCGTATCCTGACGTTACTCGGATCCATAACGCTCATCGGGCTGTTACGACACCTTCGGACTGAGAGCGGGTTTTCTATTATAATCTCTCTACTTATTTGTTACTATTCTCTTATTCTGCATATTTTTTCAACAATTTATGATAAACATTAGTCTTAAGTGGGTTTAGTAAAAATATTCAAATTATGTTATATCGAAAACCAGGTTTAATTTTAATAGCTAATTATTAAATTTTGCACTTACATTATAATTCGAAAAACTCTAAGAATTTGTTTTTTATTTTATGTTCAGAAAATCTTTTTGAACATAAAATAAAACACGTCATATAACACGTCAAGAATTATAGACCGACAACGGTAGCACCATCTAGCGAGGCGTCTGGTACTGCGTTTACCAAACCGTTTGCAGTTTGGCAGAGGTACATATCTGGTAAAAGGCTAGTGACAAATATATCTTTATGCTAGTAAAAATATTTTAAAAGTGAATTGCATGTGACAGTCTATTTCTGATTATTGATCATGTTTATGTTGCCTAAAAATACCTCTTCACCTTATTACACCATGATTTTATTAAGAAACATGGTAATATATTAGCAGTATGTTTTTTTTTCTTATTTAAGCATTTATCTATATATCATATTCAAGGCTTTTTCATTTATTTAAGCAGCCGCGTCTGTCATTCATAATTGTAGGCAGAGGTTACAGATTTCCATTTGGCTATGACTCAGCAATCTAGTTTTTGCCTTTCAGCTCGATAGAACGAGGCAGGTACGGATAGTCGAGCCTGGTCGTTGGATTTGCTACTGCAGATAATCATAAGATTTACACGGCTTTCCCTAAGTCGGAGTCGGAGTCCTCTTACGAAAAGGCTTGCCAGGAAAAGAAAGGGCTTGCCAATTCTACGCCACTGCCCAATATATTATTAGAAGTTTATTTAAAAGTGCCGTTATGTATATCATAATATACACTTGTTTATTCATTTGAATACCACATTGCATTTTAAACTCAACACCTAGTATAAACGCGGGTAGCGACCCAAAATTTTTACCGCAATAAGAATTTTATGTACCGTAAACAGGACACAGGCACCGAAATTCTTACAGCTTTAAGGTTTACCTGAATGTTACTGAAAAGGTAAAAATGTGGCAAAATTATTTCAAAGCATACGATATAGGCTTGATTTGTAAAAATATTCATTATTTATACTTTAATGAAGATAATAAAGAAAATATATGCATTCATAACAATACGCAAATGAAATAAAATTAAGAATTATTAGGTCTTTTCGATTTATTTATTCGGTAAAAAATTACAAACTCAGGAATTAATAAAAAAAATGCTGATATTATTCGCATATTTTTAAACAAAAGCTATTACTTTAACAACTAATGTGGTTAAAAATTATACTAAATACTAATGAAATATGTTTTTAAAATTTACATTATATTCACAGGACTGTTTTGGGGCTATCTTTAAATTAAATTAGGTAAGTACTGCTGGTTTATCATTTAACACAGGACGGAGAGCATTTAACTTCAAAAACTCTCATAGGTATGATTACGTTTATTCGTACGTGATTGAGTCAAGCGGCGGATTTTGCTGCTGTTGGAATTGGCCGGATCGACCGAGATAGTACCACATCCTCGCAGAAAACTGGCGTGAAGTAGAGGCATCTTGTGCTTTTGCGTTTCTTTCGGTGAGTGAGGTAATCGGAAGCCCACTTCCTAACTCCCCCACCCCGCCCTTTCTGGTGTACGTGGGCGTTGGTAATCACCATCAGGCGTGTCACCGCTGGCATGTTTGCTGCCTTTCCCATAAAATAAAATATATTCATTTTTATACAGGCTTGCCCACTAAATACATATACAGAACATAATTATTTATTAAGTGTTATAAATTCATATATGCATGTAACTTATAGACAAACACAGCATTAAAACATACAAAAAACGTTCAAAGAGTAATAATTCTTACTAACCTAAAAACGAAGTTAAAAATATGTGGAATTATAATCACAAAGATTCTAGACATAAACATAATAAAACATATATTTTAATATTTTTAAAAGTGAATTGCATGTGACAGTCTATTTCTGATTATTGATCATGTTTATGTTGCTTAAAAATACCTCTTAACCTTATTATACCATGATTTTATTAAGAAAAATGGTAATATATAAGCAATATGGTTTTTTTCTTATTTAAGCATTTATCTATATATCATATTCAAGGCTTTTTCATTTATTTAAGCAGCCGCGTCTGTCATTCATAAGGGTAGGCAGAGGTTACAGATTTCCATTTGGCTATGACTCAGCAATCAACTTTTTGCCTTTACGCGCGATAGAACGAGGCAGGTGTCGAGCCTGATCGTTGGATTTGCTACTGCAGATAGTCATAAGATTTACACGACTTTCCCTAAGTCGCCTCTTACGAAAAGGCTTGCCAGGAAAAGAAAGGCCTGCCAATTCTTACGCCACTGCCCAATATATTATTAGAAGTTTATTTAAAAGTGCCGTTATGTATATCATAATATACACTTGTTTATTCATTTGAATACCACATTGCATTTTAAACTCAACACCTAGTATAAACGCGGGTAGCGACCCAAAATTTTTACCGCAATAAGAATTTTATGTACCGTAAACAGGACACAGGCACCGAAATTCTTACAGCTTTAAGGTTTACCTGAATGTTACTGAAAAGGTAAAAATGTGGCAAAATTATTTCAAAGCATACGATATAGGCTTGATTTGTAAAAATATTCATTATTTATACTTTAATGAAGATAATACAGAAAATATATGCATTCATAACAATACGCAAATGAAATAAAATTAAGAATTATTAGGTCTTTTCGATTTATTTATTCGGTAAAAAATTACAAACTCAGGAATTAATAAAAAAAATGCTGATATTATTCGCATATTTTTAAACAAAAGCTATTACTTTAACAACTAATGTGGTTAAAAATTATACTAAATACTAATGAAATATGTTTTTAAAATTTACATTATATTCACAGGACTGTTTTGGGGCTATCTTTAAATTAAATTAGGTAAGTACTGCTGGTTTATCATTTAACACAGGACGGAGAGCATTTAACTTCAAAAACTCTCATAGGTATGATTACGTTTATTCGTACGTCATTGAGTCAAGCGGCGGATTTTGCTGCTGTTGGAATTGGCCGGATCGACCGAGATAGTACCACATCCTCGCAGAAAACTGGCGTGAAGTAGAGGCATCTTGTGCTTTTGCGTTTCGTTCGGTGAGTGAGGTAATCGGAAGCCCACTTCCTAACTCCCCCACCCCGCCCTTTCTCCTCTCCAGCTTCTCTAGTGTTGTATATGTACGTGGGCGTTGGTAATCACCATCAGGCGTGTCACCGCTGGCTTGTTTGCTGCCTTTCCCATAAAATAAAATATATCCATTTTTATACAGGCTTGCCCACTAAATACATATACAGAACATAATTATTTATTAAGTGTTATAAATTCATATATGCATGTAACTTATAGACAAACACAGCATTAAAACATGCAAAAAACGTTCAAAGAGTAATAATTCTTACTAACCTAAAAACGAAGTTAAAAATATGTGGAATTATAATCACAAACATTCTAGACATAAACATAATAAAACATATATTTTAATATTTTAGAATTTTCATTCTTAACTTTATTTTTACTTCTTATAAAAATAGTGTATGCACGTTACAATATTTTATTTCAAAGGTTAGCCTTGATAATTTATCTTTAACAAGGTATGAACATCAAGTATGTTATCATATTTTATTCAGGTGTAATCCGAACCCTCGTAATACTTTACACGCAATATTTTTTGAGAAAAATTTGTATTTTTCAATATTATGATTCAATATTACGGTGATTTTTAAATACAATTACTTTTTATAACTTCTACTTATTAATATATATACAGGGCACAGAGGCGGCTGTATATGTTTGCCGCCTTATCCCTTACAGTTATATACGTTTCTTGAAGTCTAATTTGCGGTCTAGAGTGACTCCAAGGAATTTGACTTCCGTTATCCACGAGTCAGGTTTAACAAAAAGCGTTTATTCGTGTTTAATCGTTTAGGAACTTTTTTTCTTGTGTATTCACTTGTGTGTCTTATTAGACAGCCTTCCTCTTTTCAGGATTTACATCGATTGTCTTTGTCCTAAACCAATCGCTTAATGCTCGAAAGAACTTGAAGGAACTTATTCGAAAGCCAAACTGCTAATTTTTGTAGGACTGAAAGCTATCCTTGAGTTAGATGTGCGTAATACGTTCGCAAAGTTTGTAGCCTGATTTTTCGGCTTTCTCTTTTCGGGAATGTCTATTAGGTAAGCGTCCTTCCAGGAGTCTCGGAAAGAGCAGCTGGTAAGAAGGGAATTGAATATGACTACTAATGAGCACGGTAGCGGATTGGGGAGAGATTTAATGACTCGTACAGAAAATAATTTTGATGTCGTCTTTAAACTCTTCTATGAAGTGGTGGGTCGCCGGCAGTGGTAGCGCATCTGCGCGATACTTCATCTTCGCGCTTGATGCGCTTCGATGGATGACGTGATTCTGTAACAAACATGATGAATGTTTGTTACAGAAACTTTTATGCAATAAAAACATTCATATCAATAATATTAGCTGTAGCAAGCGGCTTCGCCTGTGTTTCACTTTATCAGGTCTTAAAATATATTTACGAAATTTAAGTCCAATCCGTTTAGTAGTTTCGGCGTCATTAATTTCAAAGTCAATTGAAAAAAATAAGAATAACAAACACTCATCACTCCATCCATCCTCACAAACATTCGCATCCATAGTATTGGTGAGATTAATATATCATAATTAAGTTATGTAAGTAGTAATAATTAATTCCTAAACTATTAGGCCAAATTTCAATCCTATCCATAATGTAGTACAATCTTAATCTCTCTCTCTCTCTCTCTAAGGCTCTCTTCAAAGCAACATATTATGAAAAAATGATGATACTTACAACTACCAGACAAACGAAAGCAAGTAGATTAATAAAAACGTTATTAATCATTACAAACTATTTGCAAAAAAGTTATTATAAAATACTAAAAATTACGTCAAATAGTGAATGCGATGCAAAAGTGTATTTTGAAAATAGGTTTTAATATTTATTGTCTATTTAAGTTGTCAAATCCATAGCGAGAAGTGCCGAATCATAAAAACAAACCTGAACATCTAAAACCTTTATTACGTGGACCGAACTATTTTAAAAATATTAATATATTTGCTAAAATTTTTGGCACCTAATGTAGCAGTATTTTCAAAACATACTTTCACCTTAATTTATTCAGAAAAACAAACAAAATTATGTTTTCTCGATTAAATATATAATCGTTCGATCCAAAAAAGGACACACGCAGTACAGAGATAACGAGACAACTCTATTTTTAAAAACATAGTACGCCCCTGCACAGGATCCAAAGTGATTAAAGTCTGCTTTCTGACCAGCTGCTGGTGTAAAAATAAGTGATTACTTTAAAAAGTAAAGTACACATTACTCCGCTACGCAAAGATATATTATTGAATACTTTGGCATAAAAATCAGTTATCTTGCAGAAAAAAAGAGCTTCTGAACTGCTTGTAAATGCCGTTTTTCTAAATATCCACAGAATATGGTCCATATTTTAGAACCTCTCGAAATAAGGTGCCTTTACCTTAATTAATTTTAATGCGTTTAGTTATCATTTTTAATTTAAGATGTTTCGAATGTTTTGTGGATAGAAACACTAGTTAGTGTGCTTTGCGGCACCTTTACGGTTAGTCACTGGCGACTGACATTTGATATCCTGATGTCATAATTAAACCTTTTTAAACTGAAAATGTATATCTACAAGTAGATGTACATATTAAGACAAAGATTGTCATTAAATTGGCCATTAACTGTGTAATATGATTGTTTAATATTGTTTTTCAATTAATTTATCCATAAATTATCTGAATTTCTTTTAACGTAACAGCTTAGACATTGCTCCAAAGAATTATTAAATTCCTTTAATCTAAAACTTGGAATTTATGCTTATTTCTAAAATGTACACACCTTTTATACATTTCGGAAGTAAATAAGTCTGGCGGTATCAATGTTAGTTAAATGCCTTATTTTCCTAATAGCAATAAAAACAACTGAACACAGTTGCTGAGCAAAGTTATAAGACTTTTGCATTGTAGTTTCCAAGTTTGCAAACTAAACAAACTCTAATTTATTATTACTTAAAATCAAAATTGGGTTTGTGCTCACTACATTTGGTACGTAAAATTTAATGCATTTTGTTTTTTAATCTTTTAAACCAAGTCATTAGCCTCAAAGCATTCTAAAAACTGGGTAAGAAAATTGTTTACACCGTCACATTTGATTTTTTTTTCTGTCAACTTTAATAACTAAGCACGTATCATCAGCACGCAACCCAATTTCACATAGGTTCACTATATATGAGAGGTTATTTATGTAGCACAGAAAAAAAAAGGCCTTAAAAATGAAACCTTGCGGAACGCCTAGTCTCAAGGTAGAATAATTTAAGTTAACGCCATGGACTTCAACAGACTACGTATGCTCGCTGATGTACAGTATCCAGTAAATTATATTGTATTACAATTGTAACAAAATAATTGTAATAAAAAAAGGGTGTTGGCGCCCAGTGTGTGCGTAGTGCGTGTGTATTGTAGGAAAGACATCTAATGATTTTTGTTGTAACATCTCGATTCTGGATTCTAAACTTGACGTACATGCTCAAGATGACTACTCACAAAGGCACAATAGAGAAATTTCGAAAGTCTTCATATCCTAGTAGAGAGTCTTGCACTACAGATGTTTTGCCTACTGCAGAATATTTGGGGGATGGAGAGAGTATTAGGACTAGAATACGGTATTCTGTGACATTATGATACTACCCCGGTCGAGCTGTCACATTCGAGCAGCAGCAAAAGCTACTGCTGGGCTCTACAACGTAGTGCGTAGCGTATTTACTCAAAACAAACGATCATTTCCTTTTTTTTTAATTTTACTTATCTTCAAATCATATTATTAATGCAGTGTATGTATTCGAGTGTAGTGCTTGCGAGGGTGATAGTTGTGGTGAGTGAGGTGGTACTGTTACTTCTCTTCGGACTAGGTAACTACGATTTTATTGTTTTTTATGCGGAATTTAAATTTATTCCAACATCTTTTATTTAATTATTCATCTTAACTTTTTAGAGCTACTTATTAAAATATTTCAATGCATGAGGTTTTTGGTTTTGATCTTTTAATAAGTAAGTCCTACAGTTTCTATTAAAACTGTGAATCGATTGCAAGTTGCGTACTGGTGGTAGCAGGTTATTTCAGCATTTAGTGGCTGCATACTAGCTTCCACGAAACGCGCCTGCTCAGTCTGAAGGTTATAGCAATTTAAAAGCAGACGATCTGGTGTCATACATAGTGTTGTCTTTTGCCAGCCTTTATTTATTATACAAATACTTAGTTATTTTGTGTTTGATTATTCCAAACACCAATGCTGCAAAATGTATCTGCCTACGATAGCCATATTTAAAATACTTGCCTTATTTATGGAGTGAGGTGTGTACGTGGTGGTATGTAAAAGCAAAATCTGGTACATGCATTTTGAACCTTCTGTATAATTCCTTGTCTTCGCATCAGAAGTCGCGGTCCCTTAAAAGCATCTCGGGCCCATAAAAGCATCTGATTGAACTTTGTTTTCTTCTCAACCATAGATATTAAGTTCCTTTTCCATAAGATAAATACGATCCAAAATGTATTCATGAACCTGGCTACAATTACTCTGTATTGGTCTACAAGTGCTTGAAGCCTGTCCTGGTGGTAGCGCATATCATCGGGTTTTAGTCTAGATTCTTGAGCTAATTTTTAAGTAACGCAGCACACAGCTGGGACTCTGGATTTGTTAAGCTTTGTTTGTCTAGTCATGATGGTAAGTAATTATTAAACATCTTTATTATTCATTGTTTTAAAGTGTACAATTAATAAGTTATGAAAAAGAATAAAATATTAGCCAAAAAGATTGGTTTGCAGTAAATTTACTTCCAACGTGCATATTGACTCAAATATGTTATAGGATAACTGTAAAGGCTGAACTTAGTATGTTACAAGAAGCTGATAAAAGTCTTGGAAGTAAGTGGAGTAAGTGGGACTACTTTAGCGTTTGTTTGTTATATAGCAATCATAAACACACAGAAGAACTTTTTTAAATATTTTTTCCTTTACAAGACAAAAAAATATATTTTTCTTTAAATATTTACTCAACATATTTATTTGATATTTTGCGAGATATAAAATTTTTATTAAAAGTTGTATACTAATATGTGATCACAAATATAACTAAAAAGGGGCGACAAAAGTTCATTAAAACAAGTTTGTTACATAAAATTAATGAATTATTTTCTATTTACAAAGTTTCATCCAACTACATATATTGTAAATAACTAGCGGCAAATAGTACTTAGGGTCCGTGGGCCTGATAATACTAGTTTTACAATACCAGTCAACAGTTAAGATTTTACAGTAAATTGAGTTTCGATATTTTGTTAATAATTGTACTTTCTTTTTCACTTGTTAATAACCCTTAAAGGCAAATGTTTTATTTCTAACACATTTTTGTAGTTTTAGATCACAACAACAATAATAACAAAAGAAACTGTTCACAACAGAACTATTCCTAGTTTCGTTTATTATTGTACTTTGGATATTAGAGAGTGACATATTCTTACGCCGCTACAGCATGACCTAAGTTTTATAATTTTTTTTCCAACCAGCATCTATAGGGCCCAACAATTATAAGCATTATGTGATACAACAATATAAGATTTCTATAAAGCTACGGCGACAGCCGGGTAGTTGGAGGATCTACTTTGGAATCAGACGAGCAGAGTTTTATGCCATTTGTGAAAGACTTTCGAAACTAATGTACGATTTGTATCTTTTGTTTGAATACTAAGATGGCGATAGGATCTCCATCTGTCACATTGTTCCAAAGGTCAGGAGAAAAAACAATTTATATAAATTTCTAGACCTCTGACAAGGCCCGTAATTAAGTTTACGACCATGAAAACATATTTATTTAATTTTTATGAAGTTTATGCAATCAAAGTCGAGGCCACAGCTAGTTTCAATAAAAAATATTGCTTATTGTTTGATTTGGTTTCGTTTTACAAATTCATATGGATTCTATCTTTATTTTCTATTTTTATTCTGACTTTGTTGTTGTGTAAAATGGATTTCGTTTCATTTTTCAAACACACAGAGGGCACAGTTTTCTGTTGATTGAATCTGCGGACATTGTGGCTTTTTCTGCTGTACTGTTTTTCTGCTGACTTTTTCTGTGTTCCTATGCGTGTTATTCCTATAATTTATTCTTCATAAATATTTTACTTGTATCATTTTAGAGGTGTTGGGGAGACTATGCCATACTTTTCTCAAAATGTCAACCTCATTTACACATGGTGCACCCTTCTAGCTAGCAAACGAGGCTCTGAAGACCGACTACTGAGTAATTTACCGAATCCAAATCTCACAGAGTATGAGATGGAGAAAATAATCGGATGTTGATTGTATCGAGGATAACAATACTGTGTCTTCACACTACAATAACCCTTCTGGCTCTGGAATATTTTGAAAAAAAATCAAAAGGTTTTTTGTAGCTACAACTTAGTGAGTAGACAAGAAAACATTAAAAATGTACAATAATTTATATATTCCTATTATTAAGGCATACTTTACGTTACCGGCCTCAAATAGTCTACTGCCTTTTTCTTAGCCTTTTCATAAGGATAATAGATATTATATTATTATATTCACAAGGATAATAGATATTACCAGATGGTAATTTTCGTGATGGGTATCCTACCGTGTATCGGTAGTCTTTGCGATTTTCAAGGATTTTTCCTTAGTCTCCTCTTACAACACCCAGGGAAGAAGGGGCGGAAGATTTTTACGCCGATACCACACCAATATTGCTATAGTGCTGTTATTCTATCTGTGCCACTGACAATGGACTCATACATCGCTGATATCGTATTCAAAAGTAAAAATTGACGTTCATGAACTTTATAATAAAAAAAAAAATCTGAAAAGTAAGGTGTATATGGGGGAATAGACCAACTCTTTATTCAAATGCCATCGTCATCTGCACGTGGTGTACCCTGTTAGCTAACAAACGAGCGTCTGCCTATCAAATGATGACGGAATATCCAGAATTTGGCGAACCAAAATATCACAGACCAAGGGGTACCAGCACTGCTCTCAACAAAACGCTTGCCTAGCGTGGTGAGTATCAGCAAACATTCCAAGAAATATGAGCTTTTCTGGAGAGGACTATGCCATCATCAATATTTCCAAACTTTCAAATTCTGGAACGTTCAGAATTCAAAATATGTTCATGGTCTTATTTTATTCGGAACACGTATTAAGAATTTATGAATTCAAATATGACGGAGGCACACAACGAAAAACATTGATTTACTATTTTTATTTGCGGCTTAACGCCTTTTTGGCAGATCTCATTGCGAGGAAAGGAATAACAAAATACCCGAAGAACATACAGTAAAGCTCGTGATTCAATGGCCCCTCTAACATGTTTGAGGATAACCTTGGATCGTAGTTCGAAAATAATTTTCATTGTATTGTATAAATGACAAATCTTCCGAAGATTAAAAATAACCTACATACACAGCAGCAGTCTGTAAATACCCACTGCTGAGCAACGGCTTTCTCTTAAAATTATTCGAAATAGTCTTAAAGCCGGGAAGAGTCCGCCACACAGCTCAAGGTAAATTCTGCACTTAAAATTACTGTTTAACATTCAGTAGTACCGGCACCGGGGATCGAACGTATGTCTCGCGCGTACTATTAAATTAAAGCCAGCGTCCTAACCACTAGGCTACCACGGAGATTGCCATGATATTTTCAAGGTTCTCCTTAGTCGCTACTTTAGATTCCCACGAGAAGAGAGATAGAGCCAGATTTTTACGCCGCTACCGCATGGTACTGTTATTGTTTTGCTTATGTCTAATTATAAGAACACATACTAGTAAGAATTCATACATTATGGGTCATGTTATTATTTATAAGTATGAGCAGGCGGTGAGCCTCTTTTCTAAGATACGAATCGTACGTAAGTTCCGAAATTGAATTTGTAGTAATTCATTTATTTTTATATGTTTTAACAACTTTTAACAATATAATTTTTACTGTACAGGGACCATACTAGTGAACGGCTCTCATGGTGGTTATGAACATCAAAAATACTAAAGAAGGAGTAGACTTTCTCTTGAAAGCCCTTAGTCATAAATGTTTCGATATACCGTCGACGACAACCAATTTCAGAAAGTAGTAGTGAGTGGCAAAAATTAAAAAAAAAACTTACAACGGAGGATTGCCAATCATCTAGATGATGTTGGTGGAATTTTGTAAATTTTATATGAGTACAACGTTCTATCAAATAGAGCGTATTTTTCAAAAATATTCGAGATATGCAATATTTTTTTATTTTTTATTTTCAATTTAGCACCCTGATTTATATGTCAGTATATTTTAAATTGATTCGTATATTTGTTGCACGTAAATCAACAAATTCATTTCACATTAATCATGTGTATCTCACTGCACGTGCACTCGATGTTTGTAGAATTTTAAGCATTTCGTGCAGGTAAATAGTTCCGATAAAAAAATTCTCTAATGTTCTTCTTTCTGACGTTCTTGAACTTAAAGAGTACTTCTAATAAAATCTGTCATTTTTTCTTGGTTAGGTGACCCGAACTTTATGGCCATTATTAGAACATTACAATGGAAGGGTAAGTCTCAAGATAAATTATTCAATAGAAAAAATATTTAATGAATTAATCGTAAAGTCATCGACTCGTTATCTTTTACCTAAAATTACATACTAAAATCGCTTAAGAAGTAGTTTACGTGACGTAAGAAACAAAGACGTTTTCCCTAAAATTAAGGGTTTTACTTTGAGGATTTTTAATCAACACAAAGTAAATTAACAATGTTGATATTAGAGTATTATATTAATAAAATATAATAAACAACATTATGATCCTTTTATAGTTTGTATTCGATAACCATTTAGCCACTAAGTAATATGTAAGTACTCGTACAAATGTACATTATATATTACGATGTATTTTTGGTTGAGTACCCGAGTAGTGAGAGATGATATTACAAGATTAAGTATCGACTACAACTGTACCAAGTGATGAGTGAGAGTGAAGTAGGTATGGTCAACTACTATTCGCATCTTTGAGCTCGAGAACCTTAATACTATTTTCTCCCTTTTGTGAATTTGTCCTTGCAAGGCATGCCGACATTGTTTGTCGCTTTCGTGGAAAGGCCTATATCCAGCAGTAGACTTATACAAGCTGATGAAGTGAGTTCAGAGATCGTCAGTGCATGTCACCTTGGAATCGCATTATTCTTCTGAAATACTGATTTAAAGCCAAATCTTAACATTTTCTCTTCAAGCAACCGAGACACTTAGTATATAGAAATACAATTTAATTGTATTTATGCAAAGTAAATGTGTTCCAAGTAATGTTTCAAAAATGAATTTTAACATTGTGCCCGGTTTTATGCAAAGAAATATTTATATTCACACTCTTATAGTACAGGCAAATAGAAAATTGTTTTACTTCAACACGAAGTACCGTAACTTATGATTATATTACAACTAGGTCCTAAGTAAATTTACAATGACGTAAGAGGGTTTGTTATTATTTGAAAAGCACCCACATACGAGTATGTTACTTATTTCGCATCTGAAATAAGAGTAAAAAAATAAGTCATCAAGTATTAATACTTGACGTGCTGCAGCAATAAAAATTCTAATCAGATATTCGTAACACGTTCGTGAAGGGTTAATAATTTTTTTGAGTTTGTTTGAGTGTAAGAAAATCATTGTGAGATTTTCATCAAATATCAACCTCATCGTTACACGGTGCACCCTACTGACCTACTGTGGACTAACCTGGAAATTGATGGCGGAAAAATTAACCGAATATACGGAACCCAAACCCTACAGGCTAGTGATGGGAAGCAGCATCACAAGTGCGATGAATGCACTACGCATATCAACCCGCTTGTCCAGCGTGGTGAGTATGGGCGATCCTTCCTAGAAATGTAGAGGAGAGGCCTATGCTTAGTAGTGAAAATAAACTTACATCAGACTATTTTAGTAGTAGTAGTAGTAGTAGTGTTACAATTAATTAATAAGTCCATAAATAACGTTACTATTTAAAAAGCTATTTTCTGAATTACATTTTGTATTTATGTTTTCTGAATTAAAATTTCAAATGGCTGTAATGTGTAAGAAACTTCGAGCGATATGCTAACATTTTGCAACTATTTTTCACCGTAATTGTTAAATTACGCTGGTGGTAGACACAGAAATGAGCTCTTTACAAAGGAAATATTACTGTAAAATAGTACTGTAGAGAACTAGGAGGAAAATAACAAAATTTGTTGGAAAAAAGCAGACTTCTATAAAAATTATATGCTTTTTAATGTATAACAGAACTTATACTGGGTATACCTACCAATTTCAAAGTGGTAGTGACAGAAATAAAGTTAAAAAAAAGTCACAGCAAACAATATTGTAACTAGGATTGTAAGTATTTTAACGAGGTAGAGCCAAGCGGCGGCTTTAGCTGCTGCTCAAATAGGCCGGCTCGTCCGGGTGAGTACCACGACCTCGCAGAATATCGGCAGTAAAGACATCTTGTGCTTCTGCGTTTCGTTCGGTGAGTAAGGTAACCGGAAGCCCACTCGCCTCCTCCCCAAAACCCCTCCCTATTCCTTCCGTCCCCCAAATATACTTAAAGTCCGGCAATGAACCTGCAGCCCCTCTGGTGTTGCAGGTGTACGTGGGCGACGGTAATCACTTACCATCAGGTGAGCCGCTTGCTTGTTTGCCTTCTTACACATAAAAAAAATTATTTGTATATTAATTCACTAAGTAATGAATTGTTAATTAAGTTATCAATAAATAAGATAAATAAGAACACACAATCATGTCATTCACGATTGCACGTAAATCATTTATAATATCACTCCACAAGTTCACGTAAATGGAAATCGCATAACGTAAAGATATTTAAAAAAACGAAAAGTGATATATTCCCAAATTTTCCTCTTACTTTTCTCGACTCCATTTTCCCCGTAATAGCCTGCCGTCTCTTAACCCATAAGATTGCGAAATTAGATATAGAAATTGTCAGTTTATTTTATCAATTTCATTTCATCACACATTACTTTCTTCGTTATGCTTAGTCTAATGTAGTATAAACCGTATTATTATTTTTTAATGTCACATGAAAGTATTAGGGTTCTCGAAAAAGGATCCGCTGCTTAATAAAATAAGTTTTACTATAATTTTTCTATATGAAAACCCATAAAATATTTACAATTTACCGTGAAGTCAAATAAGCTCTAATGAAAGTGAGTTGAAACAACTAAAACTAATATCTCTAACTACCCAGATCTTATTATTGGTGTAAACGATCGTGAGTGCTCATTGTCGTTAATTACCATTTTTATTATTCTTTACTATTTTTATATTAATTATAATTTATCTATTAAATTAAAGACTAAGGCAAATTTTGATAAATGATATTATTTTCTAAGACGTTTGGAATAATAAAATGCTCAAATCTTCCGACGGAGCAAAATAAAAGATTTAAAAATATTACTTTGCTCGAACATCATGCATAATGCAGAACATATTCCGAGAAGCGCCATGAAAGAGTATTTCATTCAGGTTTTGAATGCGTGATAGTTTTTTATCGGACATCGGCCTATGTGTCAGACCACTTGGAAAGTTTAGCGAAAAAAGGCTTTTTCTTTTAATCACGGGCTTGTTATTACCTAGTTGTAGGTTTTGAAATACATTGACAAAAATATGGAAATTACAATATCAATTTTTGATTTTTTTATGAGATCTCATTTATTCTATCCTTTCTAATCTCGAATTTTAATACAATTTCTTACACTCAAATTGAGTAAAAACTGTTTTATATTATTTTTAAAATTAAATTAACGCTTTTAATTATTACTTTTTCATTCATCAGGGTTGAAATGTCTAAAATGTCTAGACCTCTTTCCACCCATTAAGATGATGAGGACCCATTACAGATATAATGTGTGCTGCAAAAATGCCATTAATTACCGGCTGTACCCTGCCATGCTTCACAGTGGCTATTTCTTACCGGAATGTTCAGTCAACTCACTTTTAGTTTTTTGAAAACATATGATCAAAATCGAATCAATTCTAACCTTTAAATAAACATATTGAATATATTTGGATATAATAAGCACATTTACATCCTAGCAAGAAACATTTTGATATCAAAAAAGAAATCAGAAAGCAGAAATCAAAAAAGGAAAATGACAGGAGCTGCCCGCCCGTGACGTCCATAAGTCGAACCGACAACTTACGGCAGTCTTACTTCATAAAATAATGTGTTATTTATCTAATTGTTTGTTTGTTGTTCAAATCACATGATAATCAATGATCAATGTTCGTGATAAAAATATATACAAACACTTCGACAGAAATGCAATGTAATGTAAAAAATCAAGTCAATCCATTGACTTTCGAGTTTTACGGACACAAACATACATACATACATACATATATTCACGCCTTGTTCCCAACGGGGTAGGCAGAGACAAACTCCTTCCACTTGCTATGGTCCTGACATACGTCTTTCGCTTCTTCCACTTTAACAATCTTCGCATGCATGCTCGTTAGTTTAGAGTACTCTTGACCTGGCCTTTTTCCAGAACGTCTCCGATTTGATCGTGAAATGTTCGCCTAGGTCATCCTGTCGACCATTTACACTCGTTTCATATATTTGTTTCGTGAACCTACTTTCATTCATCCTCTCCACGTGTCCAAACCAGCTCAGCATCCTTTTCTTAATTCGTGTCACTACATCGTCTTTCACGCCACAACGCTCTCTGATCACATTATTTCGAACCCTGTCAGTTATCTTCACATCAATCATATTTCTTAACGCTCTCATTTCTACTGCATTTATCCTGCTTTCATGCTTCTTCTGCCATACCCAGCTTTCGCTTCCATATGTTAGTGTTGGTACCAATACCCCTCTATGCACACCCAAACGAGCTTTTTGAGATATCGCCTCAACATACGGCGATAAATATTTATATATATATATATATATATATATATACAATACGTCTGTTATGGGACAATTAATACTTTTTATGTTAGTCATATCCAATTTAGTAGAGGACATTTTAAAAACAGATAAATAAAAAGAAAACCTCGCCATTTTTCTATTGTTTTTCTGTCCGCCAAGATGAATGAATATAAGAAAGAAATTCGAAACATTTTGAAGTTTTATTACAAAAAAGGGAAAAATGCGCCTAAGGCCGTGAAAAAAATGTGTGACGTTTATGGACTTAACAGTGTCAGTAAGAGTGGTACAATATTGGTTTGGAGCGTTTTCAGTCCGGGAATTTTGATGTTCCCATCTTTCAAGTTGAAGCTCGCTTTGGTCGACCTGTTACGGATAAAGTCGATGCCATTTTGGAAATCGGCATAAGATCGGCATATTAGTTGTTAAGATATAGCTGAAGAGCTAGGGATTGACCACAGAACAGTTTTGACCCATTTGAAAAAGTCTAGACATACCAAAAGCTCGATATTTAGCTGCCACACGAGCTCACTGAAAGAAACCTAATGAATCATGTATTTATTTGCGATCTCTATTGAAATACGTAATGAAATCGAACCGTTTTTGAAAAGATTGATTACTGGTGATGAAAAGTGGATTACCACAAGGACGTGAGAAAATTATCATGGTTATAGGACAGTCAAGCTCCACAGACTAAAGCGAAACCCGGATTAACTCGCAATAAGGTAGTGCTGGTAGGATTGGAAGAGCAAGAAAAAGAGAAAAAACTGCCGGAATTGATCAACAGAAAGGTTACAGCAAAAGGATTATGCCACTACATAAATATAATTACATATATTATAATCAAATATAATTAAACTACGATAAAAAATATCTTGAATTTGTATATAAAATGCGAAACAATTTTTTCTATGATCTATTATAGTTAGTAATGTATACATAATAAATAAATAATGTAACTTTATGAATATAATGAATGTTTTCATTCCAATTGTAGTTGTAATTTAACTTACATTACTGAATATGTTATTTACAGTGTCTCCGGATTTTTGATTATTATTGTCAATCAAACACCTAAATACTTTTTCCATAAGTTGTCATGGGCATCAGGACATAATAAAGCCCATGTGAAAAAGGCTTAATTTATTTGGGTTTATAACAATTATAATTAAATAAACTGTAATATTCCATAAATATTCGTATCTTGTAGCAAACGACTAATTACTTATTACTACTGATCTGATATTACTAAGTAATATCCTTAATCTATTTACTATTCTAATCAGAAAGAAGAAATCATAAAGCAGCACTTGCTATTCTCATACACAGGTTCTAACAGAAAATCAGACAACTGCATTAAAATACTGAGTTAGTACCTTATTCGGTACTGCAGCATCTAGTTATACTAGAAATTTACCTTACCTTATCTTACCAGCCTGTAAATAGTCCAGCAGGACATAGGCCTCTCTCTTATGAAGGATACCACGCGACAAGTAGATTAGCGATCGCAGTACCAGACACTTTTTTTTTATTTATTAGGTTCACAAACTGAAATGTGACACTTACAAATTACAGTCTTATGACAACTTAATTACTATGAGACATACAGTGCCCATTCTTAATATAGTGCATCTTGAGTAATAAGAACGTTTACAATATTATTTTAGATAAATTTAGATTTCGATTTTAATTATTTATTAATAAGTACTTTAGACAAAGCAAAGTTAAACATATCAAAATATGAACATTATTATACAATGATATCATTAGATAGAGAGGAGAATGCTGTCTTACTTTAGTTCGACAAAGTGGCAAATTAAGTCTTTCTACTACTTAGATGACTATCAGAACGCGGAATAACCGCGAATTATTTAAAAATTCATGACACAACACCAAACCATTAACAATTTTGAACAGAAACAAAATATCCGAAATCTGTGTCAAACACTTAAGGGTTTAAGATAATAACGTGTTAATCCACTTTCATAAGAGTTCGCACCTTAGAATGCTGTCCATCTGTCTGTTAATTTTGGGTCCAGCATTTTTCGAGTTTGTTGTCCCGCCATTTTTGGAAGCTTAGTCTCTTCCGAAAACTATTTTAAATACTTGATATAAGAAGTATGGTTACGTTATATTGATATTTTAATGGTACCGTAAAAAACGAAATAAAATATTATTTTACTGAAAAGAATAGAATAATACTCTATTTCATCGTACTACTAATACCATGCTTAATGGTATTAGTAGTACGATGAAACAACGATGAACCAAACAATCGTTAAAGATGAAAGTACCAAAAATTAACAAACCATATAGAATTCTTAATGAATGCATTGGCAAAATGTGATTTGAACTAAAAAAATTATAATTTTGAATAATATTTTCACTGTTCCCCCATATGTCGGTATTTTCTTCAAAGCTTTTCACCTAATCGCCGATTACGATAACCTCGGGAAGAACAGCGTCTAACGTACAATGTATCTATTTACAGGCTGCTACAGTAAGGTAAGGTAAACGTGACATCAATAATCGCTTTGAATGAAGCTACGAATGTTCATATAATATCTACAGGTAAAAATAAAAATTAGAATTTCTTCTGCGTCGATGAACACGGGCTTTATGTTTTGTAAAACACAACCAGTAACCAGTACCGACAAATGTAATAAACGCTATTTTATCGTAAATTATAGAAATGATTTTGCAAAAATATCACGATGCAGTTTTATAAAATTAAATAAATTGGTATTTTGTGAAGTTTCTTTGATCTGAAAGGTAAAGTTTTATTTTGATTAACAGTGCGTTACTTTATTTTAACTACTACTACTACCATATCGGCTTATGTTAGGCCACTACTGAACATAGACCTCTCTAAGAAAGCACCAGCCAAAGGCGGCGTATATTTCTTGGAAGGTTTGCTCAATTTTGAAGTACCATATAGTTTCCGGAATCAACGGACACAAACTTGATATAATATTCTCTTTAATAAAAAAAGCTAATGCAAAAGTTGTATAAACTTGCTCATTTAGATTGTTTCAAAAGTTCCTATTAATGGAAAAAATATTAAATCTTGTTCAGGTACTTTTCCAGTCTGACCTTTTTAAATTTTAATATTGAACATGAACTTCAAACGAGTACTCGTATGAAAAAATATATTTTGTTTGATGATGGTCAACTTTGTTTTACAAATGTGAAAGTTTGTTCTTTTGTCATTCAATCACGCTTGACCCCTATAGTGTGATACCTTGAATTTTTGAAATTCTAATGCTGTAACTTATATCAGGTGAAGGATTATATGTCTATATGATTATAGTACTTAATGGTATAAATAAAATTTGGCAGAAATATCGAGTATCCCTTGGAACAGGATTCAAGTGCAAGCTCATGATTAAGTACAGAAACGAAAGAACAGAAATGTGAAGTGTGATAAAAAGTGGATTTTCTACGATAATCGCAAGCAAAAAACACAATGGCTGAATTCAGGTTACGTACCGAAAAGTGCGCTAATGCAAAATTCACCCACAGAAAAGTAATGGTAATTGTTTGGTGGTCACTTCATGATGTTAATCATTAGTTACGAGACCCGGTGTATATAATAATAGCACATATCTATTGTAAAGATCTTCGAACAATGATGGGGAAAATCTCAGAGAACCTTCCCTGACATGTCAATCGATTTTCCTCATTATTGCTCTATGATAACGCAAGACAGCTGAAACATAATGGCCACGCTTGGTAAGCGGATTGGCGATCACAGTGCCAGACACCTCGCACCTTTGATGCTGCTGTACGTCATCGGTTTGTGTATCTTTATTTGGCATTTTTTTTTGTTATGATTAATCCGCCATCTGTCGGTAATATAATTTAAGAATATTCGTGGGCCATTATATTCATTATAATATGTTTACATTTTTACATTTACATCTATTGAACAACTGCTTAATGGATCGAAAATTAAATTTTATGTGATGTTTGTTCTTTACTGCCGCCACTGACCTCACCTACGAATTTCTGAAAAATCGTCGTCTGAAATAAAGTAACTGAAAAAAATTATATATAAACTTTGTCGCGATTGCGTAATAAATTCGTAGTCGTACATATCTTTTTTGCATTGTACTGCATTCTAAGGAAATTCTCAAGTAACTGTGTTAAGTAGAATCTTATAAACGACTGAGGTACTAAGAAATAAATAAAGCAAACTGAAGTTTTCCCTGGCGACTTTCTTCGCGTTATCCAGACTCTTGTAAAATACTACGAACAATTTTATTTTCCTGTGTTATTTTTTACTAACTTTTACTAGCGACTTCATACGCTTATGGTTCGTAATTTGCAATTTTTATTTCTTTTCGAAATTATATAAATATATATAGTCTTCTTGAAATTGATTTTGACTAGTTATTATTTTAGTTTCCAGTTAATAATAACATTAATTAAAAATATCCATACAAACTTTCATTCCCTAATCTACACTTTAGGGTTGTTCTTCAAAATGCGCTTAGATAGGTAATTCATTGTTTAAAGTATAAACCCATTAGAGGTCAATATAAAACTGCACATATTTAAAAAATAATAATAATTTTAATTAATTTATTACAGACATAATGGCATAAAGAATAGCCTCGGCCTTTTGACCGTGGTAGAGTCAAACGGCGGCTTTTGCTGCTGCTCGAATGGACCGGTTCGACCGGGGCAGTATCACGGCCTTGCAGAATACCAGCTTGAAGTAGAGGCATCTTGTACTTCTGTGTTTCGTTCGGTGAGTATGGTATCCGGAGGCCCATTTCCCCTTTCCTCTCCCCTTTCTCCTTCCCCAAATATCCTTAAAGGCCGGCAACGCAACTGCGGCTCATCTGGTGTTGCAGATGTATGTGGACGTCGGTAATCACTTACCATCAGGTGATCCAAATGCTCGTTTGCCGCCATTCCATTAAAAAATAATTTGTTAAACTAAATTCGATTAGAGCTTAGCGTTTTTTTTTCATGGTGGTGAGGAATGAGCTAACAGTCCACCTGATGGTAATTCGCTACTGCAGCTGCACGGACACCTGCAAACAGATATAATCTATAAGGACATAGATAGAATGCCTCACAGTCTGTAATTATACTGGCTCTCTATGCCTTTTGAGATTGTAGGGATTATAAATAGTGAGATTTCGTTATTAGTTAGTTAGTAAGTAGTATTTCTTTCGCACATGTACGAGTAAAATAATATATTGATGAATCGCCTAACTTACTTGTAAGTAACAAATGACAGCTGTAGAAATGTAAAATGTTTTGGGGAAAAAATGCTATTTGTATATCCATTGTTTCAATAAGACATTTTTACAAATGATGCCACTCTATTTTCTCAATGGTTTATCAATAATATGCTTGTTTTAAATCACCGCTCATCAACTGTTATTATTTTTTTTTTTAAACAAATGTTAAGTATTTCATCTTCTTTTGTACTACGTTGAGTTTAATATTCGGAAGTGTTTTCTATCTTATCTGTTTTATTTTAAATAAATATTTAAAAAAGAAGTACAAAGAATTTTTTTTCTAAAAAATAGCAACTCTCTCTTAATGACCAAATACTAAAATACAACTAAACAAAAACATTAATCTCGAGATATTGTACAGTATCAAGACGAATTGATTGCCTCTTTCCCTAATTGTACAATAAACGGTTCTCCAGAAATAGCCAATTTCGAACCGAACACTGTTTTCGAACCGCTCTGTTTAATAGGTTGTACGAGTTATAGCTCAATAGCAGTTTAGTGTAAGAAAATATACTACGTTTATTTTTAAACCACTTACCACACTATGCAGACGTAAAATGTAACAGTCTACCGCTTTACACTAGATTTTTATCATTTTTGTTATTTGTAAACCATTTTAGGGTAAGATTGTATGCGATGATCGTTTTTTTAGTAACTATACTGATCTCTTTAGGCTTGTTAAAAAACTCTCATGGACTTCAAAATCTAGACTGTTTAACTGTACACTAAGCTGTTCACGTTTATACAAAACAGGATATGCAGTTATAAATTATGTTATCTCATTATGAATCCGCCATTTTGAACACTTTCTAGAATAGTGTGTAGACCACGTCGTGCTTACATAAATACCAGCACACAGGCTTTCGAAAAGTACGAGCTGTGACTTCAATAAATATTCGAACTTCAAATTTCAGAGTTTTCATGCATTCGATCACTATGATATACGAGTTACGTGTTGGCCACAAAGCATTGCATGTTCTATGTATGATTATGTATTTTAATTGCAATTGAAATTGCAAAAAAATGCATTACGTTTACAAAAACTAAATAAGAATTAATTCATAAAGAATAATAATCATTATGTAATAGAAGAATCATATTCAAAAATTATATTGTTGCACTTAGCATTCGTAAACTAAAAGAATACCTGACCCTGTATTAATATAATTAAAAATAAAAACTTTTTCTACAAATATTTTCTAAGCTTAGGCATTTTTCCGAAAAACGAATGTTTCATGACTCCTTGATTTTAATTACTCTCTTACAATTGCGCGCTAATTATTAATAAATGTGGCCAAAGCAGCGCAAATTATGTTTCCTGTATGCGCTTCATAATTTAAAAAATGAGTACGATACAAAATACTTAATGTTCTTTACTTTGATTTCAAAAATCCTTTAAAATAGTCTTTAGTTCAAAGAGATAAAGTTAAATCTAAAAGGGTACAAAGCACCGATGAGGTTTTTTAATAAGCCTGTAAAAAGTCAAAACTGTCCCGCTTTTGGGAAAAAGCCTCCTATGATTATTTATCGTTATATTATTTAATTGGGCCCGGGAAGGGTCCGCTTACTGCAGTATGGGTTGGCAGACTTTACATCAAGTCCTCGCAATAATATTAGCAATATTTTTGACTTTCACCACCAAGCGCATGGTAAATTTAGCACTAAAATTGCAATTAAAAATTTTAGTGACGTATGCGCCGGGATTCGTACAGTTCAGGCCTTTCGCGTAGAATACAAAGACAAAGCGAGCGCTCAAGCTACCACGGATTTTATAAAAAAAATTGTCGTAGTTTATTGTCGTAGTAGACAATAAACAGGATGCGTATGGTTGCGTATTTTTAATATCTATTTATTAAGGTAGTTTAGTTGGCTGACACACTACTACCTGTATCCATTTCTTTTCCCGCACATGCCTTTCGTAGATTTTAGTAAGAAACTGTTGCGGTGCGCTTTCCATTGTTCGATTTAAATGCGCCCTCATACGAAGAAAAAAAAATGGTGTAATAAGCTTAGAACTCGCGCGGTCATTATCGTATAATCTTGTCTTAATATTTATCTGAGCGTTAGAAGATTCCTTGTCAGCCCAGCAGCAGACATCGTAACGATGTCTGCTTTTGCTTGCTTGAATTATCTTGAGAATAACGATTCTAAAGATAATTTAAGTAAACAAAATTAAACGCTCTTCATTCTTTTATTGAGCTTTTCGTGACAGACAACGCATTCGCTTTTACGCAAAAACTACAGTTCACTTATCGTATCGTTCGCCCGCGAAATTAGTTTACCCGCGCCACCATTCGGGATTTATGTTCACTCTTCAAGCTGTAAGAATTTAGAATTCACTACCTGATAACACTAAAAGCCGTTTGAGAAAATTAGCATGTGCTTTATTTTTGTTTTAGATATTACACAGAACGATTATTTGTACTAAACATAGTTTTTCTGGAGATATTGTGTGTCGATGCATTTTTGTTCAAATATTAATTATATAACTGTATTCAGTTACATAAATATTAGTGTAGATATCACTTTAAGTGGATGAAATATAAATGGAAAATAAAATATTTATGGACGTTGCTAACTATTCTTCGACATCGTATTTTTGTTAACTTAATATTAAATTGCTTCCAGAGAATTTAAAATGAAGCTTTAATCGAAACAGGACACCACACTCTTCACGATTTCACAAATTGTTCCGATATCATATACCTTCAACTTCGTCCTCCTTCTCCATTGTTTATTAACTATATCATGGTCAGCGCGAGGCGAGGCGCGGCGAAGAGAATCAATTTCAACCAACTCACCATGTGGATTTCGGCAGGTAAAGATATAAGCTAGTAAATTGGTTTCAACAATATTAGAAGAAGTAACTAAAATATGGCTATAAGGCTTAAAAGCCAAAGTTTCTCTTTTTAGTATAAACTAGCGCAGAATAAAAAATTAAAGGGTTTACACCTTCTCATACCAACTTTTCAAGTTCAAAATTAATCAACTGTTCTTAATAAAACTTTGTACGCATAAGCAAGATACATAGGTCTGAAAATTTAGTACAAACATTTTTAAACGTAAACGCTCTTAAGCTCTCTCTCCATATTCCAAGAAAAAAACAGTTAATGTAAAAAGAAAATACCCGTACCATCGTATTATTGCCACCATTATCTCTTTATGTCCATTATGTTTATCTCTTTTATGTGTATGCCTCAATAAACTTCAAAGTATCTTTATGTACCGGAAATATTTAAAGATGCTTCAAATACATTGAATGAACCATTTTATATACATAGGTGAAAATATTTGCACACAATTATAACATATGTACATACAACGTTCAGTAATAACTAATTTTTTATGGTCGTAATAAAGATTACTTTCTGCCTGATGAAATTATCGATCACCGCCTTTTATATTGTTTTGAAAGTTTTCTGACAATCAATAATTTAATTAAGTACAGTTTTGGTTAAATACCCGTCTTTTTACTAACATTGGTAAAAAGATATACGAAGCAAAAATCGAAACTAAATGTGTTTAAAGGGAATTTTTCAGCTACGTCAAAATTATTACTGTCAACGCTGCTATCATAGTTTCGAGTTTTCTAGGATGACAAAAAAGTATTGCATTTGTCATGAGGATGTGAAAATATTATTTTAAACAACATTTTATTCATCTGTTTGTAGTTTAGTTTTAACTTATAATGTATATCTTACAACACTGCGCATGTAGGCGCGTTTTAGAAAGCAGAACTGTTCGGATTGATCCCAGCCGCTGAGTTTCACCATCGTACATCGTGAAAAAATTCGAAGTTCCATCAATACCACCTAGATGGTTGTCATTCCACCACAGTGCGTTTTAGTCGAAATTTTCTGCCACGCACTTCAACTTTGTGAAAACTTCTGGCGCCAGCGGGATTTCTGAACAGTTACGACTTAGGGACCTTCAAGAAAAGAGCCTATTCTCTCCTTAAAGGCCGGCAACGCATCTGTAGCTCCTCTGGTGTTGTGGATGTTCGTGGGCGTCGGTGATCACTTACTATCAGGTGAGCCCCAAGCTCGTTTGCCCCTTCTTCTATAAAAAAAAGCATAAATAAGAATATTATAGTGGTAAAACATTAAAAGAACATGTATTGTGGTTCTTTTTGACATTTTCTGGTGAGCCGCATCGAATGAAAACTCTGCTGAGCGGGAAAAAGGCGCCGCAGAGGCTTAGTTGTACCTCATCACAGCCTTCTGAAATTAACGGTGTTGCAATGCCACAAACGGAGGCGTTGAGGATGCTGACCATCGGCGCATGGGCCAAATTACCTAATACAGAGTTAATTATATCGAAAGTATCGTTTATTTTGAAAATAACGTTTATATTCGTCGCGCCAACAGTAATTGCATATTTAGCAGTACTATAAAATATATTCGTTTTTCATACTTATGTTAGATTTTTAATAATGTACAAATACTTAATTACTTGCATTCCTAAAAATGATCTGGAAAGGTCTCAAAAAATTTGTGAATAGATAAAAATAAGCATCGTTAAATGAAATATTTGTAAGAAATTGATTATATATTTGTAAGTCAGTTTGTCTTACGAGTATTACGGTCTCTTGAAATACAATCTTCCACTCGATGTACAATTTTTTATGTTTTGCCGTACTGTATCGTTTCAATTTAATTGTCATTATACGAAAATAATGAGACATTTAATTAAACAGTACCTGTGCAACCATCCCGAAATGAAAAACATCGGAGGGTATGCTCTTCTGCTGAACAAGTCAAGGCCACCGGGCCAACAGAATATCTTTATCCGTGGGAATTTTAGTCAGTTCGGCACTTAATGGTGATCCCGACATAACGTGCTCATCACTTACCTGTCACTGCCTTCAGACAGGTAAGTGACCAAGACCTTTTCCCCATGCGATTAAACTTGCGTCGGCGGGGGCGAGAGGCGTAACGGAAAAGGTTAACGCGTACATACGTGTATAGCCGTGTAGCGCACTAACTTGTCAGTCCACAATTTCAATGTTTCATGTTTAAGAAATTTACAAAACACGATTTTTTTCTATAGCCCTCATCATATTTTATACAATGATGTGTGGTGATGGCGTAGGAATCTGCCACCATTTCCTAATCACGGTTACGACAGCCTCGAAGTGAAATCCATTGAAAATCTCTCATCGCTCGTGACGGCGAACGTACTATCTCTCGTAGAAGCAAAAAATGGATTGCAAAAAACCCGTTTGCTAGGTGAGACCCGTAGTCTCTGTGTAGCACAATGGGTGACAAGCATGCGTGGTTAAATATACTGACGAAGTGTTATATAACCATCATATTTGAATAGTCACAAAATTATGACGCAGTTTGAGCTGAATAAAGTTTCAGATGAGTTTTATGTTTTCATTTGCGTAATTGCAGACTTGACGTTAACAATTAGCGTTTGTTGCAACTGTAATTATGAAAGTAGGTCATGTTACTATTTCGAATAACTACGGAAATTTAAAGCTAGCGGATTTGTAAATATATTCCCTTCGTTAAAAAAAGAATGTTCTTTCTAGTAGTAAAAGAAATATGGTTATTTTAATAAAAAGGCATTCTTTAAAAAGACAAATGTCAATATTTAAAAAGATGTTTACTTTATCACCTGAAATTTAATTTCATGTTTCGCATACAAATACCAAGTGATTCGTTTTCTGGGATTGGCATGGGGTAGTAATGATTGAATATCTCGATCACGGAGCTACTGTTACAGGCAGTATGTTTACAGATATAAAATTGCGCATCAAAATCCGCGTGAAACAGCGAGGCGAACTCGCAAAGACTTTGTTTCAACAAGATAACGCCTCGGCTCACAGTTCCGCTGTTGCGATCGCTGCAAATCTAGATGCTGGCTTTAAAATACTTGAGCATCCATATTCACCAGATCTTGCACCTAGTGATTTATATCTATTTCCGAGATAGACGCAATAGACCTAATTTTTTTATTATGTCGTAATATGGACTATTATTAGTTTTAGTAGTAGCTTAGTTTAGTAGAGTTTTAGTTCATGTCATCGTGTAAATGTGTACGAAAATTTTAAATTTGGGTAGCCCATCATCTTTGAGTTTGCCTAAAATATAATAACATTTGACAAAACTTCTCAAAGATACAAAGTCAAAACAATTGTTGTTTACATTGCGTGCCTTAATAAGTAATTAACTTAAATTTAAATAAGCTCAGAAGTTGCTTGTCTGTACATTAATTTGGTAGCTTCCTGTTTTTCGTAGAAGTAATTTAATTTCATAATGGTATTTAAATATTCCTGCGTATTATTTCAATATTATCAAAGATATATATGTGTTTATTCAGGCCTCTTTTGTAATGAAAGCTCCGAGCGTGGCGACTCCTTTTATTTCCATTGCTGAATTTCGTATGCTGAGAATGAGAATAATTGTAATGATTACACTACATTTATTTAATGTGCACTTTTACCTTTTTAATTATGCTATGTCCAAAATAAAGTAATATCAATTGTTAATTGAATGGACAATAGTTGAATAAAAAAAATATTAAGTTTGTGTTAGTGTTCTTCGGTGGAAACAGGCCTTCCTATGAAAATGGAAAAAAAATATGTTATACTGCGCATAGAATTTTTGCCCATTCTCTGCTCAGGATATAAACATAAACTTAAAAGTCTTGAGCGTTCTCATACAATTAGAGAAAATACTCGCATTTCAATGTACGTAATTTAGGAGGGTTAGTACTGAATTTCCGAGACAAGGGAATATTAATATTGACATATATTCTATCGACAACCGAGAATTGCCGTTTCCCTCAAGAGTATAACAGTGAAGGAGAGTAGTGAGCAAAACAGTACGGTTACTTTTTTAACGCGCGTGCCGCAAGAGAAAAAAAAATAAAACAAGAACAAACAAACAAACAATAACCCGTTCAGCACAGTTAATAGCCGACTTGTCTATTTTTACATGGCAGTTCACTTCCCTCCCCACCTTTCGCTCTATACTGCCTAGAAACTGCGCGGTCGTGTGTGAAGGCGAGGGTAGTGTAGCGCGCATAGAGTAATTAAAACCAAAGAGTAAAGATAGTAATACTAACAAACGGGAAGTAGTCCGGCAGGACATCAGACATGTTAGCTGTCAACCTGTGCCTGTCGTTATTTTGTATTTAATCTTAGGTGGCTTGTGTTGTTGAAGGTTACGTGTTTCGGTAAGACCTCTGGTGACATAAATGTTGTAAGTGCCTACTGCTGTATAAATGTAAAATGTCGAATGTCGTGACATGTAAAAATGTTGTAAGTGCCTACTGCTGGACAAAGACCTCCTTCTCATGTATCTGTGAGGGTTTGGAGCCGAAAAGGGCCCGCCATACTGCTTCAGTGTGGGTTGGCAGACTTCACATGTCATCGAATTAATATTGTTTATTATTTCTCTGATATGCCAGGTGTGCACGATGTTTTCCTTCACCGCTGTCGAAGTCGTAGCGTCGTAAATACAGTACTTAAAATTGTTATTATCTATTTTAGTGGTGCCAGTACCGACGATCGAACCCAGGTCACTCGTGCTCTTTGAACACACTGAGCTACCACGGCTATGGTTTATACCGTATATATTAATACAATTTGAAAGTAAAAAAACATTTATTTTAAATAACAAACTGCAGCTAGTTTAATATATTATATGATTTAAGTGAAGCCTCGAGTGCATTTTTTAGAAAACGAAAGTGGAGCCGCTCTCAGTTGCCATGTTTCATTTTTCTATGAACATCATTTGAAATTTTCTATGAACTTATTCGTTTAGTCTTCGTAGGAAACTTCAAAGCTGTATCGTAAGAATCTCATTTTATTGGAATGTAGGTTAAATACTTCAAACAACAAAAACAAATTGAAGAAAACAATTTTCTAACAACTCAGCGCGAAGCGTTAATGAGATAAACTATGCGTAAATTACTTCCTATTAGCCGCCCGCGCTGCTCTTTCGCGTAAACTTCGTTCATTATAGCGTAAATGAGCCGCTCTTTTTAAATAAAATCACGTTCTTTTTTACTATGCCTCTTAATTATAACCTACCTAAATTGTGCTACATCGATTATATTACCACCGTGTGGAAGTTAATTACCACCACTACTGTAATTTACAAGTCAATGCTATTTAATTTAATAGTATTATCAGCCTTAAAAATTTCACGGTGCAATGCAATGTGCGAGAACTTGTCTGTGGGATTTATGTTCGACAATACGGCATTGATTTTCCGCCATCACTCGGTCGTCAAAAGTTTGTTTTGATAGTCAACAGGGTGCAACACGTACGCCCTAGTATGCGATGAGATTTACATTTGAAAAAAAAAACAACAGATTTTCATTTGTAACAACACAAATTAAATTCAAATTGTCACAAGAATTTAACTTTTTGCTTTTAAACGCATTTTTACACAGGATGTGCGCCGTCAGAATGTTACAACTTCGCTTAATGGCACGTAAACTGTTTATGAGACACAAAGCCGTCCGTCCCTAAGGAGCAATTTACTTCATGCTTTAAACGCAAAGCATTCCTAGTTGTGTTAAACACACGACCGTTACAGTTTGCTTTAATTTATTGTAGCCTCTCTTTCGCCTGCCACTTAAAAGATTATGATGTCTGTGTATATTATGTGTGAACAAATAATGTACATTTAGTGCTCTCATAAAGTGGCAACTGTGTCTTTTATTCAATTATTTTATTTTTGTGTATTTAGTTTTAGTTTTAATGTACTAACATGTATTGATGTAACGACAAGTTCTCGACGATCTGTACAGCGATTGGAATAATTAGTTCAAGACCGAAGGCCGCCAATTGTCGTTTTGTTTCTATTGTTTTTTTTTCTAGTTCGTTTCGTTTCGATTCTAGTTATTACTTTATAATATTATATAATACTACATAAATGCCAATTTGTAATAAAAAAGTTTTTTGTAAGCTTGTACTTGGGTGTAAATAACCTAGAGTTACCAAAATTTTAAATGATTCATTCATTCATGAAATTAATGAAAATTCTTTATTCTTCGACATAAAAAAGGTAATTTCGTTCGTGTGTGTGTTATGTTAAATGTTAAATGTTATTACTATTTTGTAATGAATTTCCTCTGACGGAGAAGAAACCGGCTAAAGAAACAAGAACTAAGTTTCAAGAATTAATTAATAAAAAATAATGTCGAAGTTATGTATAATGTTTCAAGGATACATTGTATCGCGTTTCTAACTACAACGAACAGTAGAGTTAGTGCTTGAACTTTATGAGTCTTAAAAGTTTGTAGGCTTTACAGACAGACTGTTTGTAGGGTTTTATTTATTCACAATAAAATACACAGCAAATTAGGAATACGAAAATATGCCTAACGAATGTAAATAAAATTATATATAGCTTATTTAACATTTTCGAATAGAATGAGAACAAATAAATGAATTGAGAATGAAGTTTTTTAATAAAAAACAAAAGCTGCCGTAATCACCTTAAAATTCCGACGTAATTTCATAGCATAACGCAATTTTGTTTAGTATGGTAACGATAACAAGAAGATGTAATTGCTGTCAAGTAGTTATTTTAGGTACATCTTGTTTTGAATTAGCCTATAGTCATAAATATACCCATATGACAGATTTAAATTAGAACAACTATCTTGTTTTTCTTTTACATATTGTTTGTTACCTTTTCTCACATATATAAGCATTAGGAACCACGTATCCCATACCGGAAGACAGATATTACATATTTCCGTTTATTTCAGGCCATGGTAACCAAACAGGCCTCCGCAATCCTTTTCAGGAAATTGAAGGTGACGGTTGGCGAGCTTCGTTGCCGGATTTTTCTTTCGGACTTTGTCATAAGATTTTCAAAGCTTTTCCCTTAGTCACATCTTATATTTATTACGCCATCTACGGGAGTAAAGCATTTATTATACCTATAAAAAACCACAAGCGTGATCGCCGTGCACATTTATTTATTTATTTATTTATTTATTCCTTAAGCTTAAGGTTACAATGGGCGGTCTTAATGCCAAGTGGCATTCTCTACCAGTCAACCCTTGTTATGGTGAAAGGTAGTTGGCAGGTATAAAACAAAGAATAAAAAATAAAATAAAATAAAAAACCCCAAAAAAAATAGTACATATAAATGAACTATATAATTAAATAAATATTTATAACATAAAATTCACATATACGTATACAAGTATATAAAAGTATACATAAATAAATATATAATAAAAATCAAAAATAGATAAGCCACCACTTGGTTAAACTACCAAGTTTTATAATTTAACCATAGGCATTTTTTGTGATATACACATTTCTTCACTAGCTGTCTGTCGCCTCTATCAATTAGTATTTAGAAATCAATGACCCCTTCATTGGTTTCTAAATAGCCCTACGTTTCAGTTCGCAACACGTCTTTTTCTATCGTGACAAAAGGAGATTCGCTTCAATACGGAGAAAAAATTGATTTTAGGCCACTTTTCTATAATTCTACGGCAACGTTACCAGCGTCTCATGCTAAAATAATAGAAAATATTTTTAATATTCTCAGAAAAGTATACGCTACGATAATGTTTCATGTTTACACGTCATCGTAAATATATCCAGTAAGCTATCCTTTGTCATGTTTCCTGAGGAAGCGATACAATCACCTGAGGGAGATCGCTGCAAATTGAAAACTGTTTGAGCTAGGAATTGACACGAAGGAAATTGCAACAAATGATAGAAACATACTACAGGTATTATTTCTACAGTACAGAGGAAATAGAATATGTTTTGAATAAGATAAGTACTCTTCTATATCGTTACTGTCTATTCTCAGTATATCTTTAACAGATGAACGATGCATCTGTGAAAAATACATACCAAGAAACATTATAAGTATAGTATATCTAACGTATAGTATATATAGGTTCTTCGAAAAAGTTAATTTTGAATGTTGGCAACTCACAAAAAGTCATTCTTTAAACAAATCGTTTACAGTTCAGACTCACGATCCATTGCCACCTTTAAGAAATTAGTTAAAGAGCATTACTTGTCTCAATCTCGCGAGAACCATTAGGACAAATTAATGCTATAATTATGTAAATACTTTATTTGCTGTTTTAACAGTAAACATATGTTTGAGGGTTTTGCAATCATTTATTTTTGTCTGTGTATGTATGTATATACGACGGTGGTCTGAAAAGTTTCCGACCACAACGTGAAGATGGCAGCACTCGTCAATAAAAGCTAGGGAATGTGGTTGCACATTGTTTCACAGGTACTTACCAAAATTTTAGCCATTTTGGACGTATATGTCAATGTAAGTTTTTTTGTGAAAATGGAAAAAGTCGAATATCGCGATGTAATAAAATATTTATTTTTGAAACGCAATACTACCTACCACACATAATAAGTAGGCTAAAATAAAGCCTACCCAAATCATGGGTGCGTTATACGCTGTGTAAGTGAAATTTCGGGCAGCTGAATTTAAACGAGGCCGTACCACCGGGAGACGATGAACGTTCGGGACGGCCAAAAATTGCAACTACACTACAAATGACTTCGCTAAAGTTCACCAAATGGTGCAAAACGACCATCGAATCAAAGTCAGAGAGATAGCAGAGGCTATGAATATATCCAAAAAACGTTTTAGTCATATATAGAATCAAGATTTAGACATGAGAAAGCTGTTCGCTCCTTGGGTGCTGCGTTTGCTCACCCAAACATTCTGCTCACAAAAATCGTGTTCCAATAAACATTTCCAACGCTCTGTTTGCGCAGTGTAGGCACAATAAACCAGAGTTTTGGCACCGATTAATTACTGTAGGTGAAACTTGGATTCACCATTATACGCTCGAAACATTAACTTAAATACAGTACAATAACAATGGACTGCGAAAGGGAAAACGACTCTAAAAAAAGCAAAAACTGTATTTTAGCCTCAAGCCTCTTTTTTTTCCTAAAAATCGTGCTCGGAGGACAAAGATTTTTGTCAAATTAAAAGGCCATCACCTTCGTAAAGAATTATTTTGCACAGAAAGATGCCGAGTTCTATTTGGGAGGATTAAAGAGATGGGAGCGTCGCAGGAAGAAGTGTGTAGACTTACAAGGAGACTATGTAGAAAAAGCAAGCACAAGAAAAAGTTTACTGACGTTATCCGACTTTTTATAGATGCGATAAGTTGAAAACTAATATCTAAAATAATATCTTTAATGTGTCTGAAGCGTTATGTTTTTTGAAAACATACCTTTTCCGTGCAGTTGAAGCGATATTTTTATTGATAAAAATCTTTATATTCAGTCTGTGTAAGTACACTGCTGGACACAGCCCTTTCTATGAGCCATAATTTTCAAGGCAAACCTGCAACGAACACTGCCATGCTTTGTACAGAAGCTTTGCCTTTACTCACCCGACTGGGGCAGGTGTGTTGGTGACTGCAGTTTTGGAACTCTCCTATGATGACTATGCTCCCCGTCAATTATCTGTGGGATTTGGATTAGGCATAGTCGGAAATATTTTCAACCACCAGGCGTTGGAGCCTCGTCTATTGGTGCATGGTGCATCACGTGCAGGTGATGTTAACATATAAAAAAAAACTTGGTATTTTCCTCCTTACAGCCTACCGATATAACATGCAATTTTAGCTAGAAATTTATCGTAAGGATTAAATACCTTAGTAATAAATGTTTACATAATTTGCATTTTAAAAATAACTTGTTAAATTAGCAATCAACTAGCAGCTCAATATTTGAAAAATCTAATGCTTTTGACACAAAACATTACGTAGAACTACACTTCAATTATAATTTAGTTAACAGTCGTTGTTAACTGTTTAGCATGAAACAAAATAATACAAAGTTTACCAACGAAATATACGCGAGAACGGTTACGTTTTTAATTAGTTTTAGTGGCAATTATGAAATTAAATGTAAAATATTAACGTTACATTAATCCATATATTCTTTAAGTAAAAGTATTATCATCGTGCATCTGAATCCATCTCGAGTTAGCAGCTTTTGCCATAATCGCCATACTTGAAAGAGGGATTGGCGATCATAGTAAAAGGTACTGACTTATAGCAGAATTATACAAAAGTAAGGTTTGTACATAGTTACTTACTTATAGAAAAGGTACTGTACCATGCGCTATTTAGCTAATTGCATTTGAAGCTAACACTCATTTTACCCACCAGCTGTGCAATTTGCAAATGGTGTCATTTACATATTATATTAAATTTGTGAAAGTTATTAAACTTAATAAGCATAATTATTTATAAGATATTTTGAGTTCGTTTTGAAAACGATGCCCACTTTACGACTTCCTGAGTATTGTGGGTGCGTTTACAGACATAAATCATGCAAACACATCAAATGTCTACACCGGAAACCATTTACTATAAGCTATTCAAATATTAATTAACATGCGGGAAACGAATCCGCGTACTAAAACGTCTCGAATCGCACAGCCACTGAGCAAATTGAGCCATCAATTATCTAACTGAAATATATATATTTTTTTATGAAAAATGGGCCTGCGCTTGACCCCAATCTCGCCCGATGGAAGGCGGAGATGAGGCCTAGGATGGAACACGCTTGCCTAGATGTCTGTTCACTTTGGCCTTTTGGCCTTTGGCCAAATAGAATACAGTCAGCACATGCAGTATACTTCACTAGTAGGTACTATACTTACAAAAATAACACCGGTGTGGCACGCCCTTGTGTGTAAACAAGATGCTAACGAGGTGCGAAGAATCCCTGGGAGTGGTAACCCGATGACGAAGCTCACCAACCTTCACGATGAAGAGGAGAACAGTGAATTGCGAAAGCCCGTTTAGCTCCGCTGAACAAAAATCTGCCAAATATAAATCCTAAATATTTGTCTAAGCATGAGGGTCATCAAAAAATATTTATTATAATCAATGTACAATATTCTTTACCCACCACCCTCTTCATCACAAAGCTATCAGGCAAACGACCAAGCGGTTCACCTGATGGTAAGTGAATACTGTCGCCTACGTACATCTGCAATACCAGAGGTGCTGCAGGTCCGTTGCTGGCTTCTTAGAGTATTTGGGCGATGGGAGGGATGATGATTTGGGATGAGGAGAGGGATGTGGCCGGGAAGTGAGCCGCCGATTACCTCACTCACCGAACGAAACGCAGAAGCACAAGATGCTTCTACCTTACGCCGGTATTCTGCGAGGCCGAACCCGGTCGAGCCGGCCCATTCGAGCAGTAGCAGAAGCCGCCCCTTGACTCTACCAAGTGCACTTTTTTGGCTTACGGCTTGGCATAATTTTGTATAAGAATTAGTTATAAGATATAAGATTTACAAAATTCACATTTCTTTACATTCACAATACACCTAATAAATATTTTATTCTCTTCGTTTAAGATTTCTAAAGTAAAGTGTATATGTAAAATTTTACTTACCGTGTGATATTGGAAATCATACAGCAAAAAATCGGAAAATCGGTAGAAAGATCTCTTTATGAGTGAAATTTGTGTTACGGTAAAGGTAAATAAATAAATGAGTGCATAAAGTCGAAACCTCAATATCTTTTTTAGCATAAATGTCCTTTGAATACTTTTTAATAACTGCGGATTCTGGCTGATCCTAAAAAACTAGATAATGACAATACTAAATTAAATACGTTTATTTAATTTAGTATTGTCATTATCTAGTTCTTTAGATATGTGATAGATTTTCTATGTATGCTTTCCTTCCCTTAAAAGCCGCATTCATGATATAAGAAATGAACAATTATTTTTCTTCCTTATTAGGCTTTTTAAATCCAATGCTGCTTATAGTCAGCGCCACCACTCCAGGATATATGCCTTAATATTGGTATGAAACTAACGTTTTATATTATACCTTTTTTTTTAAGTATTTACTCTTATTATCTATACGTTTCTACCCTCTTAATGGAAGATTATTAATGCCTTTGCGATAAAACTCTAGGGACCTAGTCTCCACAATGTTTAAGAAGACATTTTGAACCACTACTTAAGACCAAAATGTTTTTCTCTCTGGCTTTTAAAATTATCCAAATTATGGAAAAAATGGTAATCGGCTGCGGCTGGGTAATACGTATAATATATTAAAACGGTTTATCGAACCGTGTGGTGTTAACATACACCAGTAATTGCGAAGATCGATTGACGAGTAGAGGTTGTTTATCTGAGAGTTTCTTAAATACTGAATATAAAAACAATTGTAATTCAAACAATAGAATGTCGCAACATTTTCATAAAACTTTAACCTCTATTATACACCCTAAATATTAAGTGTATACTGTATTTGAAAATGTATCGTAACTTTAATTGCAATGTCGTGTGGTATAAGAGAATCTCGTTTTTATCCTGTCTCGTTGAAATCGTTGAAATGGTCGACTAATAAAAATTTTGTGGATTCCGAAATATTACGAAATATCATTACGTAAAATCTTAATCCTCTTAAAACGTAACGATCGTATCCTTTGTAATTTTCTAACAAAGTCTAACGTCAATACAAAGAATTATTTTTCAACAGTTTTTGCACAATGATTTTTTTGAAATAAAATAAGTATTCCAGGGCCGAATTCTTTACTTTACTTTAGTATTTTTCATGATTAGTTTAAGGTCCAGAGGGAAATATACAACTTATACCTAGCTAACGAGGCCAAATGATGGCGGAAAATATATTCGAAATTGGCGAATCTTGGAAAATCAGTGATAAAAAGTAGTGCTGAGCAGCATAGCCGCTATTGCATTCACCAAGCTGCTTGCCCAGCGTGGTGAATATGGGCAAACCTTTCAATTAATTTGTACCGTGGCTGGTGCCTTCTTGGAAAGAGCTATGTTAAGCAGTGGCCTTAAATAGGCTGGTGAAGGTCACATTTTTTTATGCAACGCCTTCCGTAAGTAATGAATGTACAGAGACATTACTTTTAACAAAAGTGCGCCTTACAACGACTTATTTTTTTATTACTATCTGTCAGTTTCCTTGCGCTATGTTCCTTCACCGCCAAGTAAGAGATAAATTTAGTACTTGCTATTAATCATTTTTCAACCCCAGCTAAGTTGTGCATTTTTAATTTTAAGCGAGCAACGGGCCCATGATATACCATGGCTCAACTACACGGAAAAATGCGCCAACATAAAGTTAATAATGCTAACAAAATAACTTTGCCTATCCAAACATGCACGACACGTACGCCGTGAAAGCTCATATGTGAACGCGTTTACTTTACATGGGCACGAGTGCACTTGTCTCGTCTGTTGCGTTTATCACTAGTATAATAAATAAAAAATAAGTGACAGAAAAATTTATTTTATGCACTTTATTTGTATGAATGTAAAGTAGTTAAGATGTAATAAGTTTGATATTTATATTTTTGAATGTGAAATAAATATGATAGTGTATCGAATATATTTTTCGAACCTTCTGAAGAGTTATTCTATTGCACGACTTTTTACTATTACAACGATTTCAAATAAGTAATAGATGTATTGCTGTATAGTAAATACAGCAATACATCTAATATCAGCAAGATGCAGCAGTGCGTTTTTCTTGAAGTTTTCTGCCACGCACTTCGACTTTGTGGAATCAGCTGTCGCCCGCGGTATTTCCGAACAGTTTCGACTTCAAGAAAAGAGACTATTCCTTCCTTAAAGGCGGGCAGCGCATCTGTAGCTCCTCTGGTGTTGCGGATGTTCGTGGGTGTCGGTGATCACTTACCATCAGGTGAGCCGCATGCTGTTTTGCCTCTTTCTTCTATAAAAAAAAGAGTGTACAAGCTTGATTGAATATAGTCTCTCTTACAAAGTGCTAACAAAAAGATCAACAAAAACCCGCGTAATGAAACAAGCACCTGTTGTAAAACAGAGGTACTCTAGGAAATTTACTGTCTGTGATCATATTTAGATCCCCCCAACCATTACCTTAAATTTGACAGACCACATATCATTGCTCCCAAGGATGATTCGCGAGGATATTGAAATTAAAAAATAATCTTTATTTCAATAAAGATGATGGCTGGGTGCTACCGCCTTCTTAGGATCCGGTAATTAATAAAATTAAATCCAAGAACAAGCATACCACTGCACGACCTCAAGATATATGAGAGCTCATTCTGCGTAGATCGGACCAAAAATTTATAATTATACAGCTGAAGGTAGTCGAGTTAACCATGACATCAGGGCTTCAAACACCTCACACCTCCTGTGACCACGGATGTTGTAAAGCACCGAAATCTTGGGATTTAAGAAAGTAAATTAAATGCGACAAAATCCGTAAGTAATAGTTTCATTTCAAATGTGTAGTATTCACGCAAATATCGTAATACACGGATGATATTGTGCAGGTCATCATCAGTTTTATATATAATATTGTTGGAAATCCTGTGAATGTTAGAATGAATAAAATATCGCTTCATTCACGTTATTTATAATAAATGTGATAACAATGATCATATCAAGTACTGGCTACAATTTTGAAATATGCATTGATACACTGAGCTCTAGGAAACACTCGTCAAAAAATTACTTATTCCCCATAAAACTTTATCGGATAAAAATCTACGGTCTCCGACTGACTGAGATGATAACCAACTAAAATAACGAGACGTGTGAAAGAAATAGCGTTTATATAACTATAATTATTTTACATATAGTCTAGGACGTCTCGAGGCGGTTCTAGATTACGCTTAGTGTGCGCTCCGTTAGAGAATTACGTCGATAGCAATGCAAACCCACATCAACACACATCAACAATGTTATAACGAGAATTTTAAAATTTTAATACTTTCTTGCCCTTTCGATACAATGTAGCTACTATCATTTCGAGATATATCGTCGTATATCGTTAATCGATTCATAGATTGTTTAAGACAAATACATGACACACGAACACAGTATAGTACTTATACATTTAGCATTATTGTATCACTATGTTCTCGTACAGTTTTGATGTATAAAAATGGAATACTCCTAGTATTCTATATACTTGATAATTTAATTGATTCTATTAGCGCATTTAATCGATTATCAATTTGTGGCATGTTGTAAAGTCGAGCAATATTTAGTTTATTGTTTTGAAATTTAAGCTGAAATTTCTGCATAAAAAACGTTCATCGGTGTACGTAATTTTTAAAATTAAATTACATTATCATGTATTTTCACACTGAAGTATTTAAGTTTTATTTGTGAGTTATACGTATTATATTTCCAATTAAAACAGTATAATAAGAAAACTGATAAGAGTCATAGAATTGATTAATTTGTGAATACAGATCACGTCTTGATAGTAGTTCAACATTGATTAAAATTTTATTTAAAACTAGTGTTATTAATTTATATTTAACCAACCTTGATAACAAAGTACTAACGAAATAAAGCCGAACTTACGTGCCGCCACGGCGAATCGAATCTCGTTTCCGCACCATTAAAACTGATATCTCTTCAAGTGTCATAACAATGGAACTTCTTTTGTTTCAACACATCGAGAGTGATTTGCAATTTTAAGTGCTGAATTTACGACGTCCTTGGCGGCGAAATACAATAACATGAGGAAAACTGTATGTACAAAAAATAATAAAAAAAATTTCATTGATCCGGTAATAATAATATCGGACGCATTGGAGCAGTCTGGCGGAATCTTTCTGGTTCCAAAACCCTCTCCGAAAGAGAAAATATCTTTCCTCAGCCATTTTAAGTACTACCTTATTTTTTAGTTACTTTAACAGTTTTAATCTTTCCGGATAATAATAATAAGATAACAATTTATTATGAGTAAACCATAAAATATATAGGTTACCGTCTGGTGCCGGCGTAAGAAAAGATGTCAGCTCCTTCTTCCCGTAAGCGTCATAAAAATGACTATGGCATCAGACAGATGGCTGATTAAACATATCAAACGCCGTCTCTGAAATACACGATCAGATCACAGGCAGTAACTTCTAATTTGCGAGGCGACAGTCACTGCCTGACAAGAGTGGCAATTACGACAAATCCTTGGACTGTAAATGTTGGTTAGTACAACTAAAATTTATGATATTAAAAGACTGAATGAAATGTTTCAAAGACAAAATAAATTAAAGGTTTCATAGAATACCGATTCGTTTCTTTGAACCTATCCGTTCAAAGAAATGAAATGGTATTCTTATCATTTTCTAATTCTGATAATCTGTTAATTATCGATTATATTCAAGATTAAATCCTATATTTAAAACTGTGAAATGGTCTGCAAGTTTGCTTCGTCCATGTAACTTTTTTTTATTTAATGTTTGTAATAAAGATATTCATTAAAACATTTAAGGTGATATTCAAGTCACGTAATTAATCTTCATTTTATTTCTCATTAGCATTTATGTATTCATCATATTTTTAATAACATTAATTGATAACAAAGAAAAGTATTTTAATGACTTTGTAAGTCCTTACATTTAATGTGAAGGTCGGAATTTCAATAGTTTCGTAGGCTTTTATAGATTCAATTGAAATTTTGTTTAGTCTAATTAAATAACAGAAGGTAGGAATACTTGACGGGACTTTTTGCGTTTTAGGCAAATAGTATGGATATGAAAGATTATTTGTCTTTGTTAATTAGTTGAAATCATTCATAGCATTCAGATTTTCATTTTAATTAGTTATTGTATCCAGACATGTTGAAATAATAGAAATTCTTTTGTTATAACACGTGAAGGGTTATTGTATTTTAACTTATTATTGAAGTGTTTATAAATACATCTTTACTATAGGCCCTCGTATAAGTAGGCTACAATTTATACAACACATCGAAATTACTTTAGTGGTTGCTACATTTTAGATCCATGATAACTAACATTAGTTTACTTTGCTTGAAACTTATAGTCATATACTCCAAACACTTTTTTATAGGCCTGGATAGCCGAGTGGTTAGGACATATGCCTTCGAATCAGGACGCCAGAAACATAATACATAATCTTCATTTTCTATCCGATTAGCAAAAAAAAAGTCCGTGTAGGAAATCGCATATTCCGATCCTCATTTCCTGGACTATAATGAAAAAAGAAAATATGACGAAGACTATCTGAAAATTGGATTTACGCTCATAGAAAAATCTCAATACCCAGAGCCTGTGTGTAATATATTCAGAAATTCTCGCAAATATCGCTATGAAGCCGTCTTTGCTGCGAAGATATTTGGAGATAAAACATTAACAATACGTAAATAAACCTTACCTTCTTTTTGTTCCAAAAAGAAAAGTAATGTTCTTCAAAAAAAAACTATGAAAGCCAAGGTGGCGGCTAACTTTGAATATTTACGTGCGTTTTTCCTTTTGGCATATAAAATCGCAAATACCAAAAAGTCATACAATATTGGTAAAAAGTTGTGTATTCAGAGACATATCGTCGAATGGCTGGATAAAATACCTCTTCCGAATGATACAATTGCACGGCGCATTCACGACATGACACAAGATGTTGAAAATCAATCAACAGATATAGTGGATTGCCGAATTTACTTGGTTTTGTCAGATATGTGTATGAAAATATTTCTGAAGACGATTTTGTCTTAAGCAAGACCTTTGAATCTACTATAAAAGGAGAAAATATTTTCAGTACCATTGTATATAATACGTAGACTTAATGATTAATGAATCCTTTAGACCATGGCCTAGATTCATCTATGTATGTTGTTATATCGGCTTTACAAGGATTAAAAATAAGGTGAATCGGAATAGGAGATCCTTGCGGAACACAAATATTTTAATATAGACGAAAAGGAACAGTATTATAATAGATAGCACGGGAGATAACCAGGGTGCATGTTTAATGGGGTTGTTGCCACTAGTTGTTGAGATGTATATCTGAAAGTATTAATCACATAAGTACCCGGCGGCGTTGTGTGGCTGTGGATGGCCCATACACTTCCGTTTAATACGGTCGAGGAGGGCAATGGCTACCATATGCCTCATGCTTGTGAGCTGGCGCCGCTTGTCGGCTCGGGTTTGCAAATCCTACGTTAGTTTTCCAAAATACGCTTTTTTTGTGTATAATTTTATCTTAGAATGTACTTCAATTACCTGTTAGACTATTCGTTGCTTTTTATTTTATTTTTTGTTGTATTAATTGTAATGTACATACTCTGTTTTGAAAAAGAGGATACCTACAGAGTTCTTCTTTTTTCTCCGACAGAGGAACTTCATTACGAAATGGAGGTTGATTAAAATAAGAATGACAATTGGCTGATGAAATCTAAATTCTGAAATTCTAACATAAAAATTTTTGTTTTCATTTCATTCATAACTTAAGTACTTTTAGTTAATTACAGAGTGTGGCAGAGTCAATCAGCGGCTATAGCTGCTGCACAAATTGGCCCCCTCGACCCGGGTAGTACCACGACTTCCCAGAATACCAGCGTTAAGTAGAGGCAAAATGCTTCTGTTTCGTTTTTGAGTAAGGTAATCGCAAGTCCACAAACACTTCCCATTACCCCTCTTTATTCTCCCTTTCGTCTCCCAAATATCTTTTAAGGCCGGCAACGCTTTTTCTGGTGGTACGTGGGCAACGGTAATCACTTACCATGAAGTGAGCCGCATGCTCGTTTGCCCCCTAACGCATGAAAAAATAACTATCCCACACTTCGGAATTCTGAATAGTTATTTAGAACTGTCTTAACGAGATAGTAAAATATACCAATAAGCAGAAAGAGGGACTAATAACTGTTATAAATATGTATTTTTATTGCTGATATTTATTTATCGTGTTATCCAAAGTTTCTAAAAAATATCACATTAGCTATTTTCATCTATGAAGTCACTTGTGCCAATAATTAGATACTTTACCATATTTCCCTGATAACGTAGTGTATTTTTATTGCCCAGATTTTACAAACAACAGAGCAGGGGTGAAAATGAATGAAACTCATTAAAATGAATTGGGTATCATAACAATAGAAATTCCATTGTGGCAACACGTTAAGAATTAAATGTTTTGGCATTTATTCATTTGATTTATTATTTTCATACTCATTTCATTTATTTATGCTACAAGAATAATCTAAAAAAAATCAATTTAGTACCACATAACATATTTGAACAGGCAGGCTAGCCAGGCCATCCCTTATAAACTTGATTACCATTACAAATAACTTTGAGGGTAGTCGCGGATCTTAGTTCTCTGTTGTCTGTATTTGCTCAAGCGCCTATTTTCTAATTTATTTAAGTCAAATATAAAAATCTGACATACTAAAAATATTGATTACATTTACAAGAATGTTTTCCTCTGATTCCACATGAATATCCGTTTGAATTTAAATTATTACTCGTCTACAAAATATTTGTATAAATTATACATTGATTGTTCTTGCATTTAATATTTCGATTGGTTAATATTTTAATCATTCTATAAATGTTTTTATTTGCCGCGAGGGGCATCACGTGGTGGGGGTATTCAATAGTTGCGGTATACGAAAGATAGCACAGGCCCGGCAAGGCGCAGATACGTTCACGTTACAATTCCCGCTGATTATTGGAAACAACACACAGACAGATATTATGGCGTGTCCAACTGGATTGGAGTGATAAAATGAACTGACAGTTTCTCTTGGCTACTGTAACCCCGTGGATGCCAACAAATTACTTCAAACGAAGGAGGTTACAGATGTGTTGTCGCCCTTGAAGACTACGATGGAATGCCTCACAGCCTATTATGATAGTGGCTCTCTATAGCTATTAAACTAGAACGCAGCAGTGATTACTCAGCGCCAGAAAAACACAAGAAGGTAGGTGCCTACCCAAGGGCCACCTAGGCAAAAATTAGACATACCAACAAGTTACTACTACTCTCAGTTCCTAAAATGTCAAGAGTTTTGGACATTGGTGTCGATGACTATCTGTCTTTATAACTCTGATGTTTTTTTTTATTTACCACACTACGTTTATTAATATTTGTCTCGAATGATCAGGAGACCTGAGTTCGATCCACTATGTAACGGCGCACTCATACCAATGAGTTTATCAAAACTCTAATTAAGTTTTGATGTTATCGTTAGCTTTAAGACGGAAGACAGGCACTCTACCTGTCATGGTATTCCAAAAGCCCCGGTGAAAAGTAAGTTGAAACGACAAAAAGACGTCTGGGCCTTTATTGGGTACGGTACGATCGCAAGAGCTTACATTACACCGGGTAACTTTTACATGGCCCTGGAAACGCAGCAAAACATTTATTCGTTTACAGAATCTATTGGCAGTATCAGTTTTTAAGAAGCATAAAGTTTTTTCTTCAATTTTAAAAATAATTAATTTTAGAGTTATAATTACAAAGGAATTTACACATTAGGCTCCGCTAGTATTAAAAAAAATTACGGAGAACGTCCTTAAACTCGCATGAGCGGCGTAGGTAAATGCTATCACGTCACTATGAATCCACGTCAATAATTAGTCGCAGTCTCTTCCTTTAATCGAGACAAGTATATGATTAGAGGTGATCATAGAGATCGTGGCTTTCCCGGTGCAAAACCCTGATCAGTTAACCGTTAAATGTGAAAGTCGTGGAGTTACGTAAATGATAGTGGACCCATTTTGCGAAATGTTGCAAAATAACATGAAAGCGAATTTGATAAAATGAAATTACTCCACTTTATGCAGTTTTCCTGAGTAAGTTGCTAGTAGTTTTTTAAATAAACTAGTATAAAATTGTTATTAGTACTGTTACCAGTAATAAATTTTTACATTGGATTGAATTACGCGATTTGTATTTCTACTCAAACAATGGTTGTCCCTCTCTTTATTCGAGAAAAGTATTGTGATTTCTTTAAAGAATTAATGACTTAAATTGATTTAAGTGAACATAAATCGTGGTGAATAACCGTAAAAAGAGTGATAAAAAGGGCCGTGAAGTATCGTTCAATGTCGACTCCACTCCCAGCATTCACCTCGATACAGAGGTAAAGTAGCTTTATGGGTATACTTATAAAAAATAGGTCTGGTGATTATTTTCGTTGTAAAAATCCAATTTAAGGGTTATCATACTTAAACTGAAATATGATCAATTGCAATTGCTTAATTTTGTATTATTTTTGCCTTAAATTAATTGTTTTCGATAGTCCTAAGACCAAGTAAATTAAGTAGGGAAATGGAGATCTTACTAAAATAAATGACTATGACAAAAATAAAATTAAAATTAAAAAACTTCTTTGTTAAATCCAAATTTAAAAAAACCTTCTATATCTTAAACAATACCATAATAACTGTTCTAATTAAGCGTCCTTTAGGAAAATTACTTGTCGTAATTTGGTTCTTTTGAGCGCATAATAAAGTTAAGTGTTTTTAATTCACGAGTATAATTACTGAGTGGACATTTTATTACTTTCAAAAATATATCTATAATGGAAATTAAACTATTAGGTACCAGTATTTCGCATTTAATTTAACTGTTTTAATCGTGATGGTTCGGGTGCTTACTGCATCTCAGTCCCGCGTGTCCCCGTGGTCCTCGCAGAACTGAGGTGTTTGACGTCCTGATGTCATGATGTTTTGATTTTTGATGAAATCTACACAGAATGAGTATCTTAAAGTCGTCGAGTGGTAGTACTCAGCCATCATCTCCATTAAATATACGATGTTTTTTTTTAATTTTAAACAGGCCCGTTTTCACCGTTTTTATCAGCTATCAGCTTCAGAATGTCAAATGCTGAAGCTCGACGGCGAAGTATTAAAATCCGTAAATAATAGTTTTATTTAAAATGTGCAGTATTCGCGTAAATGCAAGAAATCATTATGTAGTTCTGAATGATTAACTTTTTATACTTTTGATGTCTGCATCAACATCTGCATAAGTAAATGAATTTACATCCGCCACATAGAAGTCATTATTTCGCAATAAAAAGGTACTTCTTGCATTAAATAGGTATTATTCATCTATCCGAGGCTAGAATTTTTCCTGCATTTTTCTTGAAACTAGTTTCATTTTTAAGCTTTGCTAACTTCCACTAGGTTTTCTCATGGCAGTTAATCGTGGTAGATGGTGGTTAGACTCAACGTTTAATTATATATTAGCACATATCTGAATAATCTTGGATTTACAGAAATAAGAGGGGCTTTACATGCAAATTTCTGGCGTTGGAATTCTTGGCGACAATAAATTCATGAAGACCGGGGGAACCCCATAGTAATATCAGCTTCCCCGTGTCTCCCATACCATTCTGGTATACTAATATGCCACTGTAAAGTCTAAACTGGGCTGTAAGAACTGTGAATGCAGATCGGACCATAACAAACAATGACGGATCTTGAAAAACTACTCCGGGATTACAAGTAACGCAGTCTATAAGTTGAGTCATAAGCTTTCACAAAGTGAAAACCGCATTAAATTCATCTAGAAGTTAAAAAGACCGATATCCTAGTTGAACCTTCAAAACTGAGGGTACGAATGCCGCTATGGGCAAACATTTGGATGATGGATAAAATATAATGTCTTTGTAACTGGGTTATGGATGTTTATATATAATGTATAAAGGATTCTTTATATGTGTATGTATATGTATTAAATAACCATCCACTTATTAAGTCACAGGTAATCCTAGTTTCCAACTGAATAAAGTGTGGGGTGCACTGACGAATGGGGATTGCGACTTTGTTTTATACTATTTAAAGATAGTATGGATTATGTAATTTATATATTTTGTAATAATATGATATGTTATGTAATGACATATGACGATTATAACGTCTTTGCTAACGAAATCCCTAACTATCTCCATAATTCGTTATAGATATTTTACTCGTTTCACAAATGTACAACCGGAAATAGTTACACTTACACGTAAGAAATAAAAGCAATTCAGACTAACTTCTGGGAGCTGTTACAGAAATAACATTCAGCTTTATTGTATGTCATTTATCAGCACGTTCAGTAGCGAGGAAATGTTTACGCATCGCGTAAAAATCTAACACAGAGTCTTAGTCTCTTGTGTGATATAACAGTTACCGTTTCATTTAAGATAAAAATAAGTGTCTCACTGTATTAACATTGAATAACATTTATCAAGATAAAATACGACCAACACTGAAAATAGGTACATCATCTTCCTTCGAGACGACCATTTAGCTCGACATGCGCGGGGCGAAAGCTAAGATCCACTAGTTGGTATTAGATATAGTGACGTATAAGACCAGCCGCTATGACTCAATAAATGCCACAGGGTAAGGAACCACCCAACTCGTGCGTCTGTCTAGGTAGGTTTGAAGCCAGAGTGCCTGGATGCAGGGTCGGGGAGGAAGACTCACCTACAGACTCACACAGATAATTACCGGACACAGGTACTTTGATTATCTATGTAAGATCGGACGTGAGGTGACGGCGAACTCCTTTCAATGCTGCGGAACGGATTTGGACTTCGCATCGTACACACTGGCAGTGTACCCAGCATGAGAGGCGGAGCGGATTATCCTGATGAACCACATTGGACGAGCAGCCGTTTCGGTGATGCGGAGCGACAATACGGCGTGGAGGGCAAACATCCATGGCGTTCCCCTACCACAAACGGGGTCACAGGCGTCGCGGACTACAGATGTCAGTAAGATGACCCTAAGGAGGACTGTAGCTTGAAGTGCTCTCGAGCTAATGCGGTAGCACCGCGGGGGTGCTGGGGGCAGCGTAATACTACTCCGGGACGGAGCTATTCAGCGAAGCGAAAGTGCGGCCACTGTTGCGTTCCGAACGGAGCTTTCGAGAACCCTCGTCGGCGCTGATGACGAACTCCGTAGGGTTTTAGTCGATGGGAGGCCGATATATCCCGGTTGTCTCACAGGGGGACGGGTATTCATAATGGATTTCCCCACGTCAAAAAAAAATACATCATCTTCTTAATCTTAAACAGTAACTGTTAGATACGTACTTTTTTTGTTTCCAGCGGCTGCCCGCGGTTTCGCCCACGTGGTCACTAATTGAATCCCTAGCGATATCTTAATTGTCATTAAAAAAAACGTCAAAAAAACTTCCTATTCGTTTGTATCAAATTTCGTTAACATTCGTTCAGTTGAATTTTAAGCGTGCTCGTTACAACCACACAATGTATCTGTTGTTTAACACATTTTCATTTTGGTAAATACATAACACAGATATATAATAATTATATATAACATAACTTATATCCAAGGGTCCTGCCCATAGCAAGAGCCTGACTCACGCTTGACCGGTTTTTATTACTTGCTATTTTACTAAAGAGTTTGCACTATAATCACAACAAGTGTGACGATGGTATGTATTACCGTTTTTGTGAAAGAGCAAAAACGTTTCGCGTTTCTTCAATGGAGACCTTAATTTTTAGTTTTTTTATTTAATTAATTATTACTACCTGCTAAAATAATATATCTCATATTGTGTGAAAATTTAAATCGGCATATCCATATTTCCTAATTATAAAATAATTGTTATTTATTATAATTATAAATTAGTCCATTCAAAAGTACATATACAAATATTTTTAATTAGTGTTGTAGGCATTAGAGTTGCGTAATGTGAGTTTGGACGAAAGTACATCATTTGAATAAGAAAAATCATTAGTAGCCATGTTATTTGTTACTTAAATTTAAATAAAAAATCAATAGCCTGACATCTTCCAATTCATTCTTAAAAAGTTATTCAATATAACACCCGAAATATTAGATCTCATAAAAGACTAATAAATGTATTTAATTATATATTCGTATCAAAATTAATAAACAAATGCTGATGGTAGCCTGAGTTAACCATGGCAACTGGACGTCTATCATCACAGTCCCCCGTGACCACGGCTGCTGTAAAGCGTCAAAACGTCGGGTACAATTAAAAACAAAATTAAACTCGATAAAATCAGTAAATAATAGTTTCATTTCAAATGTGTAGTGTTCGCGTAAACACAAGAAATCATTATACATTTATATTCGGATGGAAAAAAAATATTTAACTTTATCTGACTCACTTTATCAACACTCCCCTACTAAAATTAAAAAAAAGGATATTCAAATGTATAAAACGAATATTATATTCCTATTATATTAATTCTTTAACGTGTCCATGAAATGCTGCTATTTCATGAAATGGTCGAATGTTTTATTGGAAAGGTCAAAATTTTGTGGAAGCTCGTTAGGCTACGCTGAGTCGAGCCAAGTAGAAATTTATTATTTCTGTCTACAACTATGAGTGACACTTTCAAGAAGCCTGGTATGCCTCCGGAGAATTTCCATTTTCTCAGATGTTAATCCGCCGTCTGTCGAATATGACATTTTAAGGACTCAGTCAGCTCTTACGACACCCACGGGAACCAAAGGGGTAGCAGATTTTTGAAGGCGTATTCTTCCTATTTACGTGAAAAGTACAACACGCCTTCCGCATACAATGAGTAAACGTAAACTCTATAGTAATAAATAATAACACCTAGTTGAAAACCCACACGCAGAACTCTATAAAGACATCATCATATCTTTATTTATTGATTTTTTTAATAAATTGATATATAACATGTTATTGTTTTTGATAGCCAGTCTTTCAAAAACAAACACGAAGACTCAAAACTGATATTGATGATTCCATTCAGCGGCATGCGTGATTGTATTCTTTTGGTAATATTAATTTGAATTACTTTGAATAAAAGGAGAAAGATTATCAAGATCAGTTTAAAAATAAACACGCATACAAAGAATGTTATATATTACTATAATAGATTAGAAGGCCTATTTATTTAATCAATGTTAATAAAGACACAGAAAAGGGCGAAAGCCGAAATGAAAGCACTTTTGTAACAAGTAATATTGCCAGGCTTAATCAAATTTCTTTTTCAGAAAATTGAATGTAAGAATAACGAAATTACTCTCTACTTACATTTTAGCTGTTGTATTTTGATTGATTAATGGAACATTAGTAAAATGAACCTAAGTTTCTTATAACATAGGTGGAAAATAAGTTAGGTTTGTTTTAAATAAATGTTTAAGTTAAATCAAAACTACACCATACACAATTTTTTTGTTTAATATGGTCACAGTGAACAACTTTATTCTGGGGACCAGGGAAAGTATTCAAAATATATTACTACCGCTTAAATGGACATTATCCATTAAAACTTAATTCTCTCATTCTAAATCTTCAATAAAGGCCATCTTTAGGATTCCGTGCCCAAAGGGCAAAACGGTGCCACTCCACTGTCTGTCGGTCTGTCCGTCTGTCGCGGATCTTTATGTATTGACGGAATGAGTAACAGACCTGTAATTTGGATATTCGGTGTGGAATGTTGTCCCAAACTGAATATTGAATTAGAAATTTAATTAAATCATTTTAACCCCTCCTTTTTCATTTTTCGGCTTCACGACTCGCAACTATCCACGTCAGAAAGTTTTCGTATCTGGCGCATGTATGACAGAAGTAACTACAACTATTTTATGTGAGCAGAATTTTCAAATAATGTGATCAAACTGAAGCGTTATAAGCGACATTAGATAAACTTGAATTTAATTAAATTTTTCGTAATATTACTATTTTTGTTATAGATGACCAACAAAAATACTGTATACTTAAATATATTTAAATTTTGTTTTTTCATTCTGAGTGGTGGATTATTCGACCTCATTATATTTTTATAGATTTTATGATATTGCTTTGTGATTGTTTTATAGAAGATCCTAATCCTCTGTCGTATCTAAAGAATTACTTAAATTTTCCTTAATCTACTCACGATCGTGTACATCGATCGCTCTTTCAATAGTGTTAAGATTAGGTAAGAAATAACTAGATTTTTAAGCTCTTATTTAGGTTACGAAGGTTAAACCAAAGAAAAAAAAGTTTAGCGCTTATCTGGTTGTTATTTGTATTGATATTTTTATAACTATGTCAGTTTGTGTATCCATACCTCACCAAATGTGTCTGTAAATATGTCACTACAGGACGTAAGGAGGATTTGTCATAATCGCCTGCTCGGCGAGTAGTTTGGCGATTGCATTACCACACACCTTAGACGCTACTGCCCGTCATCCGCCTGTGTAATTTTGGTCTGGTATTTTTCGAAATGGAATTGTTACGTAAAATTAAATAGAAAAACAAACGACAGTTGTCAACTACGCAGGAGATATTTTGTATAGCCATGACAACAGACTACTTATGAGAATGTGGAGCACCAGGAGACCAGAGTTCGATTCCCTATGTGAATTACCAATGTTTTTTAAACATAAGTACACAACGTGATTTAATACTCGTTTGCGTAAACATTAAAACGGCGACAGGGTCACCGCCGGTCACGTTCTGGATAAGCTCTCGTGAAAAGTGAGTTGAAATAACTAAAACCTTGACTAAATCTTGACTATTAAAAAGATTATTAAATACTTAGTGAGGTATACGATCGTGAAAGCTTATAACTATGTGCAAATACAGAAGCACTCATTGGTCTTTGATTTGTTTTAAAATTTAGAGCTATTAAAGTACATTATTAATTGAAAAACTATATCTCAAAAGAGAAGTATGTCTGAGTCTAGACAATATTTAAATAAGAGTCACATATTCAAAGTAGGCAGTTTATTTCAGCTGCATGAAAGCTTCATTTAAAAATTTAAACTTCCATTTCAAAAGTAATAAAATTAACCAATCAACATATTACAGAAGTTATTACCCTGTAGAGGTAACGACCACGAATTGTTACGTCATAATCAATAGCATGTCGTTGCACTTAATCACTTAAAAGCAATGATGCGTATAACATTTGTTGGCATATCAATAATCATTTAATGGAACCATTTATCAAAATTTAGCACATAACAATAAACATCAATTTGTATATTCCGTAAATGCAATGATTTGCCTTATTTATTTCTGGGAAGCTCTGATGCCGGTATTATAGACCTCTGATTAGATTTTATATGAAGAATAACTATTTCCCGAAACGAAGACCACTGTTAATTTGTGTTATGTCTTTTTAGTATCCTCTTCAACTAACTTGCCTATGCGATCTGTATCGAAGCAAAAAGAGTCTAGAACTGCAGTTCCTTCTCCCCATTACTAGGTAAACTAAAGTCTCCACTTCTAGCTATTGTAAATATTCAGATTGACACGTAAAAGTTTAAACATTAGTTGATGTAAATTTTATACATTTCATTTCATTGTCATTAAAAAGCAATGAACTGTTTTTGACATAGCATTATTCACCTTTTTGTCTAACAATTTGTCGCTTGATTTCAAAAATAATGAAGTTCTTCACATCTCCGAATGGAATCTAACTTCCTATAGAACAAATCCGAAGCCAAGAGCTAAAGAAACATAAAAAATAAAAAAAAGTAATAAAATAAATGTTTTAATAATTTAATAAAATAAATATGAATTATATAGTAAGTAGTTACATAACATTTTTACATTGATTATTCGATAACGTTAAAGATTTACATTATATCTATCGCAATTTATTTCATCGACAAACTTAAGCGCCTTCACTTGTATGCAAATTTCGATTCAATCAAATGATTTCAGTACAGACCAATTTATATATGAATAAAATGATTAAAATGATGATTACAGGCGTGTAAAATAACAACACACAAAAATATTTAATCTAAAAACTTAAAATTTATGGACGTGATGTTGAAATTATTACGAAATAAATCATTAGTTTTCTAGAAAATTTAAGATAGAGTGAATTAGACATGTCAAATAAATATATAAAAATGTTTCGTTGTAATATATAAATTATATATTTACTAAAAATGCCGGAGCGGTTAAACAAAAAATTGTTGAGTGCACGCTTTTTTAGCAACAAATTAGTAGTCTATGTTATTCAATGTGCACCGATGGAAGTCGTAGATCTAAGTGTTGACAATTTTTACCCATTTGACCCATCAACTTTGTTTCTTCATTGCGCATAGACATATTGTCGGTAGGCCAGAATTAACCACTTACATAAGGCGAACTATTTACTCGTTTATCAGCCTTAAAAATAATATTTTAAGTTAATCCTAATATGTGAAAATAACATGTGTAAGAAACAAAAATGCTTCCATACTAGTGTCGTTAGATATGACTTATAATGAAACATTTTCAATTGATTAAAAGTTTTCTTACGCGAAGGTAATTATTATTTCATTATATATTTTATTTTTTAATTTATTGGCCCAGTGTTTTAAAGGCCATTTATCAATAACACTTTTATGGAAATTCAAAATAGTCAATTAAAGTTTTCCTTTTATGGCGCAGCTGTGGCCGGCAGCCGCGTCAAAAATTCGAGGTGTCTGCGATCAAATCCTCCCATTACGAGAGACTTATGTCTAGTAGTGGACGGTTTAGGGGCTTCTTCAGAAGATACATTTTTATAACTTTAGTTATGTTTTTTAATTTTTTTCGTAAAATAAACTTAAGAAAATTTTTCTACGTAAAGAATGCTACAGTTATAACAAATTTACAAATTGAATTATGTTTACGCAGAACTATCTTTTTTAATAGTTTTTATACAATTTATATTTATTGAATATCTTATCAATGTGACTTTTTATTGTTGAGAGTTTCGTAGAAATTGGCCACATTTCACTAACATTATACGATATACATCCGACTATTCTGTCGCATTGAATACATCAACGCAACATATTGATAACGAACGTATGTTAATACAATGCTTTGATAGTAAACACAAACTGAGAAGCATTCAATCGTGGTTAATCAAAACAGACGCTAGATAGTATAAAAGCAATATCATAGCCATAGTCCCTGAGCACTAAGACGAAAATAGCACACAGAAGGCCAGATGTACCATTAGTTCTTCTAAATGTTGATTATTTAAAGTACGTGTTACTGAACAGCACGTTACAATTTTTTATTTCGGTAACATTTAATTGAAATTAGTTACGTTTAATATTTATGCCCTTCTGACCTCAGACGGAAAATGAAATTTCCAATCAAATTTTGACAGAAGAAATTGGAACATTCTAAGAGTTAAATCGATCAACGGATATAGCCCAAAAAGATGGAGAGTTCAATAAATAGAATTAGGCAGGCTACGCAGCCAGACGCCAGAGACGTTTCATCAATAGTTAGCGTTGATTTTTGTCATACACTGAATCTAAATCTGAAACTCAACTCAAATAATGAAAAATCAGTAAATTGCTCAAATTCAATATTTTTTTAATTATTAGTATAAGTAACTGAAATGATTGTTACATAAATTATTTATTATTGAAATTCACAATAATTATCACCAGTTTGGTCCTACGGCATCTTCAAGTAGTTAAATAACCTAAAGATGCTGTGGATCTAGTACAAGAGGTAATAATAATTGTATAATATGATGATTATAAGCGTGGTAGAGCCAAGCGGCGGCTTTAGCTGCTGCTCGAATGGGCCGGCTCGACCGGATTGATACCCGGCTCGGCCACGCAGAATACCGGCGTGAAGTAGAGGCATCTTGTGCTTCTGCGTTTCGTTCGGTGAGTGAGGTCACCGGAGGCCCACATCCCCTCCCTATTCCCCTCCTCTTCCCTCCCATCTCCCAAATATCCTTAAAGACCGGCAACGCACCTGCAGCATCTATGGTATTGCAGATGTATGTGGCCGACGGTAATCACTTACCATCAGGTGAACCGCTTGCTCGTTTGCCGTCTTTTTCATAAAAAAAAAGTTACACCAAGTGACAACAATCACAAGTATAAATTACTTTTTTAAAATCTTAGGGGAGATTCGACCAAACTCGAGTAAATTTTAATCTTAGAATAAATCACCGGTTATTAGAGAGTAACTCATTTTTGTATTTTATAATTTGCAATTCTAAGAATAATCTTTATCCGGGAAATGCTTATCCGCTGTTACGGGCGTAATATAAAAATGACCAATCTGTAAGTGCACTATATGATTGTCTTGTACTTTTTTTTACTGTCAATCTTTTAGCTTTTTCATCTCACTGCATACGGAATTACTATTACTTATTTTAACAAGAACTCAAATCGAGGAATATTATTGTAAATAATGATAGTGACGAAGAGAGACGTCCGAGGTGCATAAAAGATAGAAAAGATTTATTTCAAGATTACGACGATTTCGCGATAAGGTTTCGTTTGAGCAAGGAAGCAACTTCGTCTTTGCTAATGAAGATAGACTATAATTTGGAATAAAACCGACCGGTAGGTAGAAGTACATACTTGTACTTCCTTACTTATCTAATTATCTATCAAATAATGAAAAAAGTTTCTTTCTCTTTAGCAACTTTTGTATAACCAATAAAAAGTGTCAGGGAACCCTAAAATGTTATGCAACAAATTCTACTCAAATAGGCATTGCAGAAATCTGAGGTCGAGTACTAACATTTTATTTTATTTCCTATAATACTAAGCTCCTGTCTACCAGCTCCAACAAAAGCGCTAATGGCAGCCAGTTAGGCCCACGTTTAAGCTTATCTTCACTCATATTTTATTATAATTTTAATTCAAATTACAATGAAAACTTCAACAAACCACAAACAAAATAACGGTTCGAATCAAACATGACATTGACAGTTAAGTTCATACCCAAATTATAATACGACGAAAGCGAAATGACATGTTTGATTCGAACCGTTATTTTGTTTGTCCGGCATTAAAAAAATAAAAAGGACCTTACGCATAGAATTGATACATAGATGTTTCATCCCTGCTTTGCTACTCTTTCACATAGCTTAATTATTACACAAGTATTAAATACAGAGCTATTGAGCATATATTTGACTAGAGAAGAGAAAAGCATTAACATTTGTTCGGTAAATTTTGCTTAATGCGCGACCAATAGACAAACTGACAAACGATCCGTACGTGATGGTCGTCATCTATAAAGCTGCGATAGGCGTGAAAAGTGTATGTGAAAGATATTCTACGAAAAATACGAACAAAGTACGACCCATATGCCGAGTATCTTTTGTATAATATCTTCCACATACGCCTCTTCACAAATTTTAGAAAATTGCTTCAATAAACTTATTTACTTAAATACATTGAGGTTGACAATGTGATATCATATTTAGTTTTGAAACTATATAATAGTATGATTAACATATTTGGTTCATCCTATGCCTCTCAGCAGCAAATTGCATCCCACTTCGTTGGGCTCTCGCCAAATTGCTGTATTAACGTAATTTACATAATTTAAGCGAAAACAAATTGCCTGGTCACCGTAATTTAAACAGTTTGTTTTTCTGAATCCCATACATCCTATTTCAGTAACAGCAAGGGTTTTTATCAGAAAAACGAAGACACTGAATTAGTAACAGAACGAATTAGTTGTTATAAATTATATACTATAACAAATACAATTAACTTTTAATGATGGAGTTACGCTAAGAGTAAATTGCTTGATTAATTTGGCCAACACCCGAACAAACGATTAGATACATTAGGATTGAGTGTCTTCATCACACACATCATTTACTCACAGTAACGAGAACGCTATTAAAAATAAACGATCATAATGATAATATTATGTTTTGCATTGTTGCGCGGACGATTACTCACATAAATATTAATTATTATAATATACTATAAAGCTCTTTAATATTTTTTTATATATAAGTGAAACTACGATTAACATGATTGAGACATACATATTATAATCTACAAATATTATATGAGTTTGATTTAAATTAGGAGACTGACAATGTTCGTTTTGATTCCATCATAGAACAATTTTTCTCTTATTATAGCAAACTTGTTATCAAAATCTGTTCACGATCAGCGAATAATTCGCGTAACATACATACAAAAAATACAGATAAATTGATAACTGGAGCTGATTTTTAGAAGTTGGTTGAAAACAAGTGTTTTTTTTATTTTCTGGATATATAATTTTTACCAGATTCTGTTTTATTCCATTGGTGATGTGACTTTTCTTAAGAGATAGAAAACATTTACAGACGAAACTTTCGTACTACGAGTATTACTTCTGCTCGCATAGCTTCATAAACGGCATATGTTACAAAACTGACGTGGCTAAAAATATGATATCGATATTTTAGTCCATTTTATAACACAAAATGCGCATGAAACATGGTGTCTAGAATTCAAGACACAACACAAACCTTTCCCTGATAAATGATTAGAGCCAATGCAATATCAAAGACATAATGAATGAAGCAATACAAGTCCGAACAGATAACTAGAAACAGTTATCTTGTGCTTTCGCGCGGTTAGTCTTCACTGAACTACTAAAGTTACCGAGGCAATCCATTGCTTAGCAGAAGTTTAAAACTTTATGTAGAACTGCCGCAACCAGCACTTAGTACTAGCAGTTAAAGTGACACATCACTATGTATCTCATTCTTGCGACTATAATTGTTTCCTTGCAGTTATTTATATTCTACAAGTTTTCTGCGGGACAGGTAGTAAACAAGCATTTTATTAGATATTAGTTTAGAGAATGGTATGGTAAGGAAAGGTTGTATTCATCTTTCATTACGTATTTGTTTCCATGGATATATTTATTTATATATCGAATGACTATAGTTGTTAATAAGGGTCATCCCCTTCCGAAGAAGGCGTCCTAATGATAGACTACTAAACTACAGCTACCAATCATGCAAGCGGATGCCAAGCATCCCAGGTTTAGTAACGATAATGCCAAGGATGATGATGGTAATGAAAGTTTATGATGTAATTTAAGAACACAGACCCGACTTGAATAAAAACGAACGTATGCCAAAATGTCAGATATTAATTGTAGATAAAACTCCTCTTCTTAGATTTATCCTGTGCATTAGCCGACACACTTAATTTCACCTGCATGAAACCAGACACAGAAATATTATCTGTAAGCCGAAAAACAATTTAGGAAGGAAGTTAGGAAATCAATGGCTTGGTTAGTTTTTTACACATCGGGAAATGCCTAACGGCTACCCGCCCTCATGGGGACGAGAACAGATTATGTCGTGCTAGCATCGATCAAAACCCCACGGTGCTCTGTCTTCGCCGCAAGTCGACAAGGCCACTGGAACGACTCCACCAGCGCCAGCCACCCTTAGCAGCCCCATCACGAGTATCTTCCTTACCCTTTCCCTCTCCCTCCACGCACGGCGCGCCGGAATACGGATGCGCCCTTCTACTTGGTCTCCAATCTCACGTGGGTAACGGACCCCCTGACCCCACCACCTTGATTCCATGGAAATAAGGAAGACGAGTGTTCACCAGAAATTACCAGCCCTCTCGGCACGTCGCGGCGTATCTTGTCTTTGATTCCGCAGCCAACAATATTTCCGCCACGGAGGGTAGGGAGAACGGCGTATCGTAATACCGACACTGTTCTCCCCCCGGGACCCTACCTAAGCCGCACCAGCTGTGTTTTGTTCTGTTGTGCAGCTTCTCTGTGGTTTCAGATGTACGTGGGCATGTGAACCGCTTGATCGTTTAACCTTTCCCAGATATCTAATAAAATAAACATTAACAACTTACGCGTTCATATTGCCTAAAATTATTCCTGTATATTTGTTGTACATTTCAATCCGTTAATTAGTCTACAGATACTGACTATTTTGCTTCAACTTGTGCAAGTTAACGAGGTCGCCACCTATCAGAAACATAAAGCAAATTCATTATTGCTACTTCTAACGATACGAACACCGTTTAATACAGATATAAACTAGGCACTCTACCGAAATATGTACGTGGCTTCTTGATGAAACATTATATCTATCTATAAGACTTATGCACAACACTTTGAATTGAAAATATTATTGTACAGATTTTATCGCCGAGAGCGAACGCACACCTAATGTGGGTAACGATAAATTGTTTGTGTCAATTATTTCGTGGCAATGAGTATTAAGTCGATATAACCGTGAGGTAAAATCCCTGAGCTGGCATTAGTCTAATAATGACGAAATAAAATAAAATCTAACTGGTTAATTTGGTCCCTTTTCAAACTTACTACTGAAATGTGTCTTATAAGTATATGTTGTTAGTATATTTTAATTGGTTAACATATACTATACACATGTAGAATAAGAATATTATATATATTAAAATGGGATGTAATACGAATTTCAGATTGAAATAGATTCGATTACTTACACGCACAACAATAAATAAGGTCTATCCTGGTCACACATGCTAAAAAATAATAACGAAATTATCAAATTAAAAACAATTGGGTCATAGAGAATGAAGTCATCGTCATAGTGACATCTTTTAGGCCAAAGTGAACAGACACTTTCTAGGAAAACGTGCGCCATCCTAGGCCTCATCCTTGCCTTCCATCAAGCGAGATTGAGGTCAAACGTAAACCTATTTTATATTAAAAAAAAAGTTTGCCCTTACATTGATTTTAGAGCCGTGGTAGCCTAGCGGTCAGGGCGCTCATTTTAGTGTCATAAAGCGTGAGTGACCTGGATTCGATCCCCGGTGCCGCCACCACTAAAATTGTTAATAGCAATTTTAAGTGCTGTATTTATCACGTGCTCAACGGTGAAGGAAAACATCGTGAGGAAACCTGCATGTCTGAGAAATTATAAAAAAATATGTTATTTCGAGGATATGTGCAGCTCACCAACCCGCACTGGAGCAGCGTGGCGGGTCCTTCCCGGCTCCTAGGCCCTCTTTGATACTAGTATTTGAGAAGGAGGCCTTTGCTTAGCAGTGGGCACTTACAGGCTGTACTACTCTTACATTCATTTTATCAAACGCATGCAATAATCGATCTTAGACCTAGATTGTTAATATGAATTGCTAATTTACGTCAGCGTCGGTGAAAGAAAAGGTGCGATCACCTATGGAGTATTCCATAAAAATATTTCCAGAGTATATGAAATCTGTGCTTGCATTGAATCAGTATAACGGACTATTCTCGTTTTACATGAATAATTTTAAATAAATTTGCCAGTTACTCACTGCCCTGACTAAAGAAGTTTACTTATCCCGGATAATATTACAATAATAAGTAACATATAATAGTTATAAAATTTTTGAATATACTAATAAAACCATATCTACGTTAAAATGCTTTGCCACAGAATATTGTTGTTAACGGTCTCCCTTGAAACCCATTGGGTTCAGTTTCGACCGAAACATGGAATATCTTGGATAACAGATACAAGTATACCATCCCTAAAAGCACTGTCGTTATCGAGCTAGCTTCTTAAAAATTCTGTACACAAAATTGTGGAAATTATGTTCACAATACGTTTTGTTATGTTTGTATAGCATTGATACGTATCATTTTGTTTATATTTTATTACTTATTGTATTAAATTTCACCATGTTATTAATTATTACCAAAAAGTTCGATGGTATCAAATTATTTTCTACCATTTCAAATATAACTAGATTATTATGGAGACGAGTCCTTTAAACAAGCTTAAATTACATTAACAAGTGGGGAAAAAACTTTGTACAATATTAATATAAATCGTTAACAGCCATTATAAGTGCTGTATTTACCACGTGCTCGGCATTGAAGAAAACATCGTAAGTAAACCTGAGAAATAATGAAAAATATTATTTCGTGGACATGTGAAGCCCGCCAACCCGTACTGGAGTAGTCTAGCGGGTCCCTGTTCCAAAATCCTCTCAGATATTGGAGGAGGCATTTTTCCAGCAGTAGGCACTTACAGGCTGCTGCTACTTTAAATATAAATAAAATTAATAATTCCCAACTGTATTGAATGTCCGGGATCTGAATCTGATCCTATTTTATAAGTCACTAACGTCCCGCGCCAGCTTCGCACGAATAGATCTGTAATATATAGACTAAATGTCAATTTGTTTATATTTATATATGTTTGTACTTTCTGGTAAAATGATAGTGAAAATCGCATTGAAATCTATTTCGTTTAAAAGTTATGAGTAGTCCTTTCTAGAGGTGGGGACGCCTAGGGCGGCCGGCGCTGTTTAGGCCGCGTTTGTGTGCGAGATCGTTGCCGTAGCTTTTCTAACATGCAGTGAATATCCTTACCTTATATACCTTAGGATTTTAGTCGGTACAAGACATAATTCGTCTTTGCCTCTGCGTGCACGGGTATGCGTTAAGTATTTCCGAACGTGTAAAAAAGTTGGAGAATTTGAACATGCTTTTACAGTAATCAGAAAAATTATAGGAATTTTATTAAACTGTTGTTCTTCTTCGTTCGCTTGGTAATAGTTCACCGCTACACATCACATGCAGTCCCATCGTGAATGGGACTGCATGTGATGTGCAACGGTGAACTTACACGGTACTTTCACGAAGTATTTGCCATAATCGTCTCGTTATGCAGGCGATATTGTGATTGCAATTAGCAATACAGCTGCCGTGCACCTTAAATGGTAAACATAAATGGTCTTTGAATTTTCAATCTCGTACTTTTTAAGATACTTAATACGCCATCTTTCGAACGCCATGAGATTTTCAAAATATTAGCTTCAGTCGATTCTTACCTCCGTCGGTATAAGGTGATGACAGTTTTTGTTAAGCCGCTTCGACAATCTTAAAAAATAATAACCCATTGGTGTATTTGGGATGTTCCTATTCGGCGTTGCCAAACCGACTACCGCAAAACTTTTCGCCTCTCCGAGAGAAAGATTGTGATCGATAGTGTATCTCATCGTATACTAAACACGCATTTTAGAATAAACAACTAAAACAACTAAGTCTAGTAACTATAAATTGAACTAATATCGTCGGCTATGATCATTTGAAAGAAGAGAAATCAATCATATCTCTATTTTGAATTATTGAAATTTATGTAAATGTTTAAAGATAAAACAACGTTATAACAAGTACTTCACGAGTACAGAGCCGATAAAAATTACATAAAGGAGTAAAATTTATATTTATACTATAAGGGTTTATAAATTCATTCAAAACTTCTAATAAAATCGTGATACCTCTTTGGTACTTAAAGAATTGTGCCCTATTCTACATGGTGGGCTCCTCTTTTGGCCAAGAATCGTCTGGTAAGTACCATCCTCTTACCCATTACTGCCGCCAATCAATTATACAAACACTGCTGAGTTTCGGTTTGAAAGGTATATTGAGCAAGCATAATTGCAGGCTGTGGGGCATTCCATCGTAGTTCACTGTAACCTACTTCGATTGAAGTCATTTGCCAGTGTTCATACGCTTCAGCAGCCAATTACTACTAAGGAGCTAGTTAGTCAGCCAATCTAATAAAAAGAAAATAAAAATAATAGTTTTACATAAGCGTCTTGAAAACGTACCTATAATATTTATGCTATTTAAAATGAGTATAATAAAGACCTGGTCATAGCGGCGTAAGAATCTCTCAGTCCTGGGTGGCAAAAGAAGCGATTAAGCGAAAAGCCTTGATAATCTCTGAGGAGACAACATGGTGACGAGGCTTCATCACATTCTCTCTCCCGGCGGAAAGTGGGTTGTTAATGCTCGTTTACTGTGCCGACACTTGCTAAACGGACGCCTACTCTTGACAGACGTTGCCGTAAGTAATCATCACAGATGCGGCAAAATCAACAGTGTAATCGAATGTTAATGGAAAGATACACTAAGGCGAAGATATAGAAGAAAATCTATTCGATGATCGAAATCTTCATCCAATGAACGTTAATTGAAATCCTATAATAGACCCAACCATTAGCGCTAGTTTCAATTACGGAACTGTCAGCGTGCAGTAGTTAAAGTACTGTTGGTTTTCCAATAACCACGAATAGTTCTGTGTGTGTGCTTCAATTACCGTGTTAAACACAGTGGTACATATCAGACATTCCCTTTGTACACGAATTAATAATGAAAATGGATACAAAAAGGTGACATAAATATATAACATGTAATAAAAATAGCACAATATGTAAGCCTCGGGGACGAGTCTCGCCTCTATTCACGACAGGCGAAGCGAAAAGTGATTTGTGGAATGGTTACCTAAAGGTGGACCTTGAAAACCACATGGCGTCCGACATATGCCGGATCTCCAAACATGCCAGACAAAAATTACCAAGCCATGTGATGGACACCGGTGTAAAAATTGTAAGTTACTGCTGTTATCACGAAACTGTCTTCCAAACATATCGATTATGGCGTATTCTCCAATTACGATAAGTCAACGTCTAGCTGTGGATTTCAAATAGGCTGATAACGGCGAAGAAGTAGAAGCATGAAATAAAATTTAGAGAAACATTTGATCATGATATTTTGTATGAACCACTATAACAGCTAGGTTTCTTTATATTTGGGAATATATGCCGTAATCGTCACGTCTACGTCGTTACATTGGTTGCCTTCGACGCAACTGTCGGTCACCGATCTGCATTACTTATTTATTTTTTTTGATTTTTTAACAGGCGAGCTAACAGTCCACAGCAACAATTACACCAACTTCAATCACAGTTACGATTTATGCTAGCTCTCTACCCTGGAAAGAAACTGGAGGACAACGCTGGTTTGCACTACTGATTGGGGTGTGTCTGTGCGTGCGTGTTTCTTGTATGTTGGTTTTTGAAACACACATGGAAAAACCCGAGGAAGTCAATTCTCTTACTCTATTACACATCGCAATCTTTTTTTAATTGTTTGTGTTCAGTTTTTAAAAAATTGTCTGAAACCTGTCTAGTCAACATAGTGTTGTTACCTCGTCGCTCTCGTGACAGAACTTATTATTTTTATCCAAAAAATAGATAATGTAAAACTGTTGAGAACACGGAATAGATTTAAATTGATACTAATATTGTAAGCTAATAGTTTTAGAAATTGGATCTGGACAGCAAGAAAAATAAAACAATAATGAAAACCCGGAAAAATAACTTAAGTCCGCAAAGTTGTCAATCGAGTCACTGTATATTAAAGGAAGAATTGGAGCAGTAAAACTAGAAATAGCCTTGCTTTATTTACTGGTCTACTTAAATTATTTAGACTAAATTAGATAATTATGAGGCGTATAGGAAATAAGAAAATTTTAATTTATTATAATGAGAAGTTATCATTATAACATTTCATCCTATATTCTTTTCGGCCTCAGCGATGATTACAATTATGCCCAGAGGAAATGGAGAAACTACACAAAATACTGGCAATTCTCTTTCCCTGCGGCTCCACCATTGCCATATCAAATTCCTCTTGGGCCGGCCAGCGGTTACCTTTTGAATGCCGTGGATTTTCTTTTATTGGTTTGGGTGAAAAACTACTTAGATTCCACCTGATGGTGAGTGGCTTCTGCCGCCAATGGATACCTGCAAACTGTTTCAATCGAAGAAGGTTACAAATGTCACCCCTGAGTACTAAGGTAGAACTCCTCACAGCTCATATTATACTGGCTTCCTCTGGCTCAATACGGAACACTACAGTTGTTACACTGCTTTTTGGCGGGAGAAATGGATAAGAGGGTGGTAACCTATCCAGACCACTAGGCAAACTAGTTAACTTCTATTTCGTTTAAGAATCAACCAAATCAAATTTCCAAAAAATATTCAATGTACGGTTTATCCTAGGATGTACAGAAGGTGTGTTTCATTTGGATTATTAGAATATAAATTTATTTTCACTATTTCATACGCATTCAACCTGCATAGTATCTGCTTCTCTTGAATTTATATTAACACATTATAATGCTACTAAAGTAATAATTTTCATTATTACTTACTTTGTTTTTAAAAATTTAATTAAAACCATTGGTTGCATAACGAAAATGCAAAATAATACTTCATCTAGGGAATTGTTAATTATTTATTCTAGTTTCTTCTTCATCCAATAAAAGTCCACACTACAAAGGCCTCTTCCAAGAAGCACTAATGCTGATGATAAAGCTTTGACTACCAAAGATAACACGATATGTCATTATACCATTCACTGGCTTATCACAAAATCTCCACATCTAGAAAACCTACAGCACTAAAATCCATACTTATATTATAAATACGAAACTAAATATGTCTGTCAGTCTGTGAAGACTACGTGGCTTAGTGGTAGCGTACCAGCTTTTCTTTAAAAACTGCTGGTTCAATTCTTGCAATCCTTGAGGAAGATGGATATCAAAAATAAATTTAACACTATTCGAAAAAGCTATGAACTTTGAAGTAAATATATGATAATGATATTTACTTCATTCATACACATTACACAATTCATACGTTTGGAAAATTATTAAAACAAAATTTTAATATTATAAAGCAAACTTCAAAAACGTAAAAAAGTTTAATGAAGAAAAGAAGTAATTTCCGTAAGATTGCCTAAAACCTGTCATGAACTTTTTGGAACATCATGTTAATTATCTATTCGAGTATGTTTTTAATAACTTTGCTTTCTTAGGTTAATATGTATCATCATTTTAATACACATTATACCTGGGCTTTAATCGGTTTACTTTCACTCATAAGTTTACCGCTAAAAAGAATCCCTTTGTCGTTTCTCCTATTTTTGAGAACATTCCCCTTATTGCCTCAGCCAGTATCAGAATCCTTGACATCGATATATCGAGCGACGTTCAGTTCCGTGGTCACTTGGAAGAAAAGGCCAAATTGGCCTTGGTGTGCTCTGCAGAGCGGGACAGTATTTCATGCCGGTCCACCGTTTGCAACTTTATAAAGCGCAAGTTCGGCCCCACATGGAATACTGTTCTCATCTCTGGGCAGGGGCACCCCAGTACCAACTCCTTCCATTTGACCACATCCAACGTCGAGCGGCTCGAATTGTCGGCGACCAAGCTCTCTCTGATCGGCTTGATCCTTTGGCCTTGCGAAGAGATGTTGCTTCTCTTTGCATTTTTTACAAAATTTTCCACGGGGAATGTTCTGAGGAACTGTTCGGATTGATCCCAGCTGCTGAGTTTCACCATCGTACATCGCGACAGAATTCGAAGTTCCATCGATACCACCTAGATGGTTGGCATTCCACAGTGCGTTTTAATCGAAGTTTTCTGCCACGCACTTCGATTTTGTGGAATCAGCTGTCGCCAGCAGTATTTCCGAACAGTTACGACTTAGGGACCTTCAAGAAAAGAGCTTATTCCTTCCTTAAAGGCCGGCAGCGCATCTGTAGCTCCTCTGGTGTTATGGCTGTTCGTTGGCGTCGGTGATCACCATCAGGTGAGCCGCATGCTCGATTGCCCCCTACTTCTATAAAAAAAAAGTTGAATATCATCATCTCAAAATGTGGTGGGCGTTAACGGATGCGACACAGCTGTTGTCACTTTGTATGTATGAAGATAATGTATGTATATTCATATACATATATGTATATATTCTACAATGTATATGTATATTCATATACATATACATTGTAGAATAATAATTTGTAATTAAGTATTGAGCACCGAATAAGAACATAAAATTGTGGTCCACGGAAAAACTGGATAATTTTGACAATAATTCATTTTTGTAACATTTATCAGATCAATACGATATTTATGGGGCAATTAAGTTTAAAGTATTTACCTGCACTGTAAAAATATTTTAAGTAGTGCATTTTTTCTATATAGTTGACCCTTATTGCTTATCCCTCATTATCGTTGACGTACCTTTTATATATTATTTGGCCGCCGCGCTGTGGCGACGGCGTGTGTAAATCTAACTCATTTTAGTAAGTTCAACAAAAAGACAATCTTTAATAATCTACGCGAGCTAACCTGGTGACGCCACCTGTCACGTCCTATCTCCCGGAGAGGCAAAAACTAGGTTACAGAAGCCCGGTTGAAAATCTGTTATCTCTATCTATGCCTATTGGTAACAGGCGTGGGTCACCTACACTTGTCGCCTATAACACATATGTGCAATATTGCAAGATGTAACAATATTTTGACACAGCATTGTAGTGTGCAAGTGCAGCAAGTGTAATAATGATGTTTAAATGTCCCACAGCTGGGCACAAGCATCTCCTAATTTTTGAGAGAGTACACATACGAGTAACACCCTGCTGGCTAAGAAACATAGCTCTGACGATTTCGTGTCGCTGTCGAATAAGATATACAATATATATATATAATGTTTACCAAAGATATGGTAGAAACAATAAATGGCAAAATAGGCTGACAATTTACTATATTTCGATGCTATTACATAATGTCCACTTGCCCGATTTACCGTTAATAATAAAATGTTCACCTAAATTATCGTTTTATTACAGAACGAAGTAACGAGACAAACAAGACATTCACTTGATGGTTGCGCTGTCCATAATAGTCTTAATACAAAAAATTGTCTGATGAAATAGCATGGCCCAGATGTAAGCCCCTTGGGTGCAGAACATTAGCCCGTTTGTAGTTTGATAGCCAAACATAAAAAAATCGGAGAAAAACAACAGATAATGCATAACTTTCTGTGGACGTGTTGTGGAACATTGTGTGGCCGCGAACTACACTTTGTACTCGTTACAAAGAGACCGAGCCACCTCCGTTATTTACGTTTCGTGTGAATTATTTTTGGTTTTTTGATTTTTATTACTTTGATTTTCATGCTATTCGGTAGGACAACAAGACGAAACTTTTTCATTACTTAATTAATATTTAAAAGGGAAAACATAACAAGCTTTTGCACTGAGATCTGGTCTGATCTGGACACTAAAGCAATACTTTCAAAATTAATAAATTTATTCTTAATAACATTCAAGTCATATTTCTAAGTTATTATTTCAATTCTAGCCAGGTTCAAGCCACGAATGTTCATAATTTTTTAGGTTAGTATTCTATAGAGGAATAAACCATGTACATATAGTTTCTGTCTGTGATACGTGTGACGTTTCAAGAAGGATCGATAACGCATTTGTTTCGGTCGAAGAGATGGTAGCTGGTTTTCCAGCTTGTCACGAGGAGAGATCTAAGAGTCTGGTCGTAATTGAAAAATAACTGTGGCATCGTTCGCCAATTTTCTAATCATCATATGATTATAATGATTTCTTAGCCATAAATTTTTGATGGAAAACCCACTTCGTTGTTACTTTTTTGGCGCTGTGTATTTTTCAATTCTGACGAGAAGAGAGCTAACATGCCGGTATAGCCCACTGGGTCCTCTCTGAAGTGAGGAGGTAGTGTTGAACTTCGATCCTGTTGTGTATGTCCACTTTCCTTGCTCCGATACTATTTATCATCATGTCGAAGACGGTTAAAATAAATATGAAATAAAGTTGTACTTATAAAATTAATTTGATGTATTTACCTGTATATATGAGAAATAATAAAAAAAAATATTTCGTGGATATTGGAAGCCCGCCAACCCGCAATGGAGCAGCGTGGCGGGCTATTCCCGGTTCCTACACCCTCTCAGATATTTGAGGAGGAAGCTTCGCCCACCAGTGGGCACTTCCAGTCTGCTACTTTACTACTTACTTTTTTATAGGCCTTTTTCTAATACAAAGTGTGACTTAAGGTGTTATTATGATTCCGAATTAATAAGACAAAGGTAAAGAGTAATTTACCTCTAATACCATTGTAAATTGTATTTTGATATTTATGGATTATCTAAAAATTAATAAACTTTATGAGTAAACATTTTAACAAGATCCTAGGCTGAGATGCTGGGTAAAGTAATGAGATTCACTTACCAATTTCATGGCACTTTACTAATAAACTACTATAAAGCTCTATAATGCGTAAGTAAAGTAGCAGCCAAATGCCCACTGCTGAGTACCAGCCTCATCTGTAATATTTTTTTCTGCCGGGTTGACGGACTTCACACGTCCACGAAATAATATTTTTTTTATTATTTCACTGACATGCAGCTTTCCTCATATTTTTTCACCATGGCAGAACACGTGGTAAATTCAGCACTTAAAATTGTTATTTACAATTGAAGTCACTGAGGATCAAACCCATGTCTCTCGCGTACTATAAAATCAAAGCAAGCGTCCTGTCCACTAGGCTACCATGGCTTTATGCGTAGTTTTCCAATATGATAGAGTACAGCATGATTGTCTTAAATACTTAACATTATGTACCCTTATGTAAGAATCAACTAAATTTATATATCTAATTCCTAAGTATGTCTGTATATAAGTAACGTAAATTATCTAATTCCTCCTTTTCTGTACCAAAAATGTATGTAATTGCAAGTCTCTACGCATTGGTCCGTAGAGCATAATAACATATCACTCCACAGAATAATCTACTTATATATTAATCTATATATCTTCAATCCATATATCTTCACTTATGTATTACTCTCTGGTATCCATCCTGATTATGGTTATGTCGCTACATCACGGACTACGGCAGATAAAATAGCTATAGAGTAAACATCTATAGGCTTTATCAATTTTATCAATTCTACAACCGGAAATTAACTCCACTAGTCTGAAATAGCTTAAATAATCTTATCTGATCTAATAAATGGTGGTTAAATGTGATAATACATGATTTACGACAGTTTTCAATAAAATGCGATCATCAATAAACCGAAAAGTTTTTCTTCGACACAGATAAATTGGAACCTTTCACGTCATATTTGATGTATCGATTTGGGGCATACTAGCTCAGGGGTACAGCGCTGGCAAAAAAAAATAATTGTACTTGATCAACCTCATTCAATACCGCCGCACGTCAATCAGTACTATTAAAACTGTTACTCGTACTATACCAAAAAATGAAAAATAAATGTTTGTAGTACACGTAAAATCGTTCAAACCGCACAGGTAAAGCTTAGGATGATGATGATGTCGTTTCCGACTCCTAGCGACAACTTCTGAATACTATCTGCAGTTTTCCGTTATATTACAATGCAGAGTTTTCAGCATTCCTGCTACTAGCCCTTTAGCAACAGATTTAGATTGGGTAAGAAAAGACAGGTGATAATTAAATTGTATGGACCAAGAAAGTAAAAATTACAAGCTGCTTTAGTTTGACCGATTTAGACGGACGTTTGCGCTTCCTTCTAAACGTGATAAGGTATTTAATATGGAGTAGAAGGTGCCAAGATATAAATATATAATATTGTATGAGAATATGTTGAAGAATGAACAGTTTAATATAATAAGCAAGAAAAATAATAAAAGTCATGAATAGGAAAAAATAAGTTACATGCATATCTCTATGTATACTAAATAATTGGACAGTGATTCTATTTCATAAGATCAGAAATGCATCAAGCTCAGAATACGACGCCGTAAATAGAATATTGAACGTCCCAGCTGATATCATCGAATTGCATTACTTTGTTAGAAACACAATTTGCAGAACATACATATGCAACCTTACGTCTCTAACGTAAGTTTGCATGCATTTGCAAGTATGTAATGCTTAATATGTAAATATATAGTAGCAGAGTACACCATGTGCAGGTGAAGTTGACATTTCAAGACCTATAAAGCTAATTAAATACAATTTTAAAAAAATGTCATGCACAGACATTATTACTTTTTGTACAAACATTAATCTTCTTTATCAGCTTAATAAAGTTCACTGTTCAACATAGAAAACGCTAGCAAAAACGAGCTTGCATTTCTTGAAAAGTTTGCACATGCTCATCAGGCTGGGCAGGCGGATTAGAGAGTACAGTCCTGTTATCCATGCACTGATGCTTCCCCTGTCACTAATCTGTGACAAAATGCATATCGTTCAGCAAATTCGGGTAGATTTTCCGCAATCATGAGATCGCAAGACCCTCATTTGTTAGCTGGTGACAAAAAAATGAAAAATAATTGGCACAGTAATGTAATTTATAAACCTTTTTGGTGAATCGGTGAATTTCTTCTAATATCAAAGAAATAACTACGATCAAATAAAAATAATGTTAATTCTACATTTACTTTTCACTGTTTTTATTTACAGAATCATTATAACAATTATGTTTGCAATAACTACAATCATAGAACCCTACTCATCGGGGCATGACACCAAGGAAGCTGAATATATTCACTTGGACAAAGATTCAAAAAACGGAATAATTTTTTTCCTCTTCCCTCAATTTTCAAAGATGACACTTTGAAATTACATTACATTCTTTTTAAAACTATTTTATACGAGTATATTCATAACAAACTAAAGACAAAATAAATATAAACTGACAGTGTCTGTGACTAATGTTGACACTGTTGTTAACTAACGACTACTGGGTACGCAATCAAACAATGAAATAATTAGAAAAACTGAAATATTCTTATTCTATCAAATCACATTCTACGCATGTAAAAACAAGTATTCGGAGCTGATATTGCGCAACATAATATAAGGTCGTAAAATACAATAACAATTTTATGAATCGTAAAGTTCATATATTCTATTTCCTGCTGACGACACCTTAAACAGCCCTTGGCATCTATCGATTCAGATATAACGCTTGAAGGCAGTGTTTCAATCACGTTTTACGACAGTACAGAATTGAATTTTAAAAATGGGAGTTGAAAATAAAAAAGACGATAAATCATGAATTGCAAGGAGTCTTGGAGATTAAATAATAGTATAATGTAATATTACCCCAGAACCGAATGTCGCTCTAAAACTTGAATGAATTTTAAGCTATATGCATAGGCCTCTACGGCACGAGAATAATTTAGTCTTTTGACATCTTTAACAGCTGAATATTAGGACTTGACATGTTCAAACCTTAAAAACAATTGAAATTATACTGTTATGAGACATATCAGAATTTATGACACGAGAATTGACAAAAAAGAAACTTACGCATTACGTTATATTTTCACTAACTAAGAACGAATGAGAAATAAGACTAAGGTAAGAAAAATTTCGCAGAGTGAAATATATTTTATCACTGTCATTCGTCTTGATCGCAATGCAGCTCGGTCTTACTGCCACTATTAGATCATGCGATTGAAATCAGATCGTAGTAAAGACAAAAAAGGATTGAATTTGATTTTTCTGCCTATTTCAGATACCCCTTTGCTGTAAAATTTTAAAAGTGCACTCTATCTATATAAGTGCAATCGCAAAAATATCTGTTAGTTTTTTTTTAAATAAGCAAGATGATAGTAAGTGATTACTAACCAACGCCCATGCGGATCTGCCGCAACACCAAAGGAGCTGCAGGTGCGATGCCGGCAACAAACTAGAAGGATTAGAGTAGTGACATACAATAGGCTTCTACTAGGTTCATGTTTTATAATGGGCACATTTCAATCCGATTTTCAATCCTTTTTAATCATAGTCAATTTTAATCATCTGAAGTCAATTTAGAAAATAGAGTCGATACGTTAAAGTTTCGGGCTTGATCGTGATTACATACGATGTTGCTTCATATAAATGTTAACTTTAGTCGTGGTAGAGCCAAGCGGCGGCTTTTGCTGTCGCAGGAATGGGCCGGCTCGTCCGGATAAGTACCACGGCCTCGCAGAATACCGGCGTGAAGTAGAGGCATCTTGTGCTTCTGCGTTTCGTGCGGTGAGTGAGGTAACCGGAGGCCCTCTCCCCCCTCCCCCCTCCCCAAATATGGTAGCGGTATATAATTTTGAGCTACCCCAGGAGGGTACCAGTACCTACGGTTCTGGAGAATCCCTCACTGAGCATCCACGTTCAGGCTTTCCTACGCTACCTAATCGTGGATGCTCAGTCTGCCCCGCGTATTCTGGGGGGGGCAATATTCCGCTCTCTTTCTTTCCTACTCGAGGCAAACGCAGCAAAGAAACTATGGCATCCCCTACCGCGCTCGCCGTGGATTTCTGCAATATCAGGGACTCCACTCGAACCTTAGCGCCGTTCATTACCATCTTGAAACGGCGAAGCCGGCCTTGCTTTTTCTTACAGAGACTCAGATATCGTCTCCGGCTGATACCTCTTATCTCTATTACCCGGGGTACAAACTGGAACACTCCTTTGTGCCCCGTGCCGGAGTTTGCGTATACGTCAGAGATGATATCTGTTCTCGACGCCTCGGTAGTCTTGAAGGTTTGGACCTTTCTACCCTTTGGCTGCGCATCGACAGCGACGACCATCCGCGCGTCTATGCGTGCCTTTACAGGTCCCATAGCGGTAATACCGTAACTGACCGACTCATCGACCACATCCAAATGGCTACAGATTCCGTGCTACAACAGATCCCATCCGCAGAGATCGTGATTCTCGGCGATTTTAATGCCCACCACACCGATTGGCTCGGTTCTCGCATAACCGATCATGCGGGAGATCTGTTCACGACTTTGCATTAGCATATGGCCTGACACAACTGGTAACCTCGCCGACGCGGATCCCAGACGTGGAAGGTCATACACCTTCCCTGTTGGACCTTTTGCTGACCTCACACCCGGACGGATATTTGGTCTCAGTCGATGCCCTCTTGGCTCGTCGGACCACTGTCTGATCCGGAGTGTAGTGTTTATCGCGCGCCGATCCCGAACGCGATCTGCGGGGTTCCGCCGTGTGTGGCACTATAGGTCGGCAGATTGGGATGGAATGCGGTCTTTCTTTGCTTCCTACCCATGGGGGCAGGTTTGCTTCTCGCTGGATGATCCCAACGTCGTTGCAGATTCTGTCACCGATGTGGTACTTCAGGGAATGGAACTTTTATTCCGTTCTCTGCAGTGCCTGTCGGAGGTAAATCCCAGCCTTGGTTTGGTCGCATCTGCAAAATAGCGTCACGCCGAAAGCGGAAGTGCTACCAGGCCTGGGCCGATGCATCGGCGTCTCGGGATGCAAAACCAGTGCTCTTAAAACGAGTACAACTCTGCCTCCAGGTCCTTCAAAAGAGTTATCGCTGCGGCAAAGTTAAAGCACATTGGCAGAATTGGCGAGAGACTAGTTCGCCTCCCATCGGGATCCCGCGCATTCTGGTCTCTCGCCAAGGCTGTCCAGGGAATTTCTGTCAGCCATCTCTCCCATCTCTACACAAGGAGGATGATTCGCTGGCCCATACTGCAAAAGAGAAAGCCGATCTCTTGGGCTCTCTTTTGCATCCAACTCGACTCTTGATGACCGGGGAAACTCTCCACCTACCATCCCGTGGTGTAAGTGCTCCATGCCGGAAATTCAGTTTCTGCAGAGCTCTGTGCGAAAGGCACTCCGCTCCTGGACATTCATAAGTCGAGTGGGCCGGACGGAATCCTCCAATTGTGCTGAGGATGTGTGCCCCTGAGTTGGCACCGGTTCTCACGCGTCTTTTCCGGAACTCCTACTCTTCAGGCGTCGTCCCGGAATCTTGGAAGACAGCATTTGTGCATCCAATACCGAAAAAAGGCGACCGCTCTGATCCGTCCAACTACAGGCCTATTGCCATCACCCCCTTCTTATCTAAAATAATGGAGTCACTCATCAACACCCAGCTCCTGAGGTACCTGGAGGAACACCAGCTGATCAGTGACCGACAGTACGGTTTCCGTCGCGGACGATCAGCTGGTGATCTTCTAGTTTACCTGACTCACCGATGGGCAGAAGCAGTTGAGTCTAAGGGGGAGGCTTTGGCGGTTAGTCTGGACGTAGCGAAAGCATTTGATAGGGTTTGGCATAAAGCGCTTCTTTCAAAGCTTTCATCTTACGGGGTTCCTGAGAGATTGTGCAACTGGGTCACCAGCTTCCTCACGGATCGGAGCATCAAGGTTGTTGTCGACGGTGCATGCTCGGACCCCAAACCCGTGAATGCTGGTGTTCCACAAGGCTGTGTGCTATCTCCCACTCTGTTCCTTCTGCATATCAACGACATGCTACAAATCAGTAGCATTCATTGCTATGCAGACGACAGCACGGGTGATGCCCTATATACAGGCCGTGCGAATATTTCTCGGGAACACGTCGACGAGTGCCGGAACAAACTTGTGTCTGAAGTCGAGACCTTGTTATTCAAAGTCTCGGATTGGGGTCGACGTAATTTGGTCCTATTCAACCCCAAAAGACACAGGTTTGCGCGTTCACCGCTAAAGAATCCCTTTGTCGTTTCTCCTCTTTTGAGAACATTCCCTTATTGCCTCAGCCAGTATCAGAATCCTTGGCGTTGACATATCGAGCGACGTTCAGTTCCGTGGTCACTTGGAGGAAAGGCCAAATTGGCCTCAAAAAGCTTGGTGTGCTCTGTAGAGCGGGACAGTATTTCATGCCGGTCCACCGTTTGCAACTTTATAAGGCGCAAGTTCGGCCCCACATGGAATACTGTTCTCATCTCTGGGCAGGGGCACCCCAGTACCAACTCCTTCCATTTGACCGCATTCAACGTCGAGCGGCTCGAATTGTCGGCGACCAAGCTCTCTCTGATCGGCTTGATCCTTTGGCCTTGCGAAGAGATGTTGCTTCTCTTTGCATTTTTTACAAAATTTTCCACGGGGAATGTTCTGAGGAATTGTTCGGATTGATCCCAGCTGCTGAGTTTCACCATCGTACATCGCGACTGAATTCGAAGTTCCATCGATACCACCTAGATGGTTGGCATTCCACCACAGTGCGTTTTAATTGAAGTTTTCTGCCACGCACTTCGACTTTGTGGAATCAGCTGTCGCCAGCAGTATTTCCGAATAGTTACGACTTAGGGACCTTCAAGAAAAGAGCTTATTCCTTCCTTAAAGGCCGGCAGCGCATCTGTAGCTCCTCTGGTGTTGTGGATGTTCGTGGGCGTCGGTGATCACTTACCATCAGGTGAGCCGCACGCTCGTTTGCCCCCTTCTTCTATAAAAAAAAAAAAAAAACTAAATATTTTGATAAAACAACAAGGATCCATTATCCATCCTTTTTTTTATTATTTCGTTGTTTGTTTTTCTTTTTCAGCACGTGTAAATCCTGTACTGGATACATGGTTCTCTATAAACATACTAAGAAAAGGTGGACTCTCTTGCATGGAGAATTCGTCCATACTCATCACGCTGGGCAGGAGGTTATGTATCCTCGCACTAGAGATGCTGCCACCCTATGAATATTCTGTGGGAAATCCCATGGGTTAGGACGGTCACCAGAGCCCTGTTCGTTAATAACTAAGGTTCGTCAATTAGAAGGAAGGAAGAAGAAGGACATTTCGAGAAAAGTATGAAATATTCAAACCAAATATCATAGACTAGTAATAGGGAGCAGCATCCAGTGCAAGGATGGGTAAAGTTTTCATGCATGACCTGCCAGCTTTTGTTAGTGCTTTTATGGAGAGGCATATTTCCAGCGGTAGACTTTTAAGGGCTAATATCGAGATAAATAAAGATACACTAGCTGTCCCGCCTGCCAGTCACCCAGTGAGAATGGCGAAGATTACGGATTTCTATTTGGTACGATTCTGTCATATTTCTCTCGCTTACCCTTATTCTTAATTTAGCCGTTCACGCAATTACTCCATTTAAAAGCTATAATCACCAATCGGCGGTAAAGTGTGGGAGAGGACTCAGTCCAGAAATCAAGGCTAATTATGGTGATAAAATCTTATAAATATAAAGAATATATAAAGAATATAGACCATATTCTCATATTCTTTTTTTTCTCACATATTATTTATATAGGGTTTATATATAAAGAATATGGTCTATCTAAATAGATAGATCGTTAGATAGTCCAGTAATTTATATATTGAATCCCTTAACGAAACAGAAATCCGTAAAATTTTCTTTTAATTTTCAAAGACGGAAGGCTTCTCTGGGGTACAATCTCTAATGTAAAACTTTCCAAGCAATTTTCAAAGATACCCTAGAGATCTATTCTGTCTTGTTATGAACTGTACTTATAAATATTTGATATTATATTCTTACTAAGTCCGAGATAACTGTTTAGTACCGTCCTTTCTTGGACTCTTTTCGCATAGTTAAAAGACACCATTATGACCAGAAATGACTATAAGTGCTTTCATGTCATTAAATGTTTCTCGCTAAAATAAACACAGAAATATTTTCTCTTCGATTTTATTTTATTCACCAAAATAATTTTTCCAAAAGTATATCGTGAAATGCCTAAACCGACGAATAAGGATAATTAATACAGTGAAACTAGGAGTAACATGAAGAAACTTGAAAAAAGCGTTACTAGAAATCGAAAGAAGGAGCAACTTTTCGAATGATGTAGAAGGTTGGTTCTCTTATAATATTTAGTTACATCAAATAAATACATAGGTAGGACTAAAAGTAATGTTGTAAAATTAATCAATTTAAAATTCGTCGTTAATCGAAAATGTTAAATTTTGAATGAATCTAAGTATCTAAGTAAAATCTTAAATAATGTATGAAACAACCTTATAAAGTTTTTAAACTACAGAGTAAACTTTTTCATAATATACCTAGTAACATTGGCAACGTAGCGCGGTTCCTTACGGTGCGGGGTCTCCCGGCGGCAGCGCGGGCCCGTTGGCTCGCGCAATACGTTATCACGGTTTGTTGGCAATCAACTACTACTGTAGCTACATACTAAAGGACCACACAAGCAATTAAATTTACTTTTAAGAAGAAATCGCTTTACACACTATATTAAAAAATCAACATACCACAACAAAACTAATACAAATCAAATAAAAAAAGGTCTACAGTAAGTCTAATATCTCATAAACAGAGTGAACAATTCAAATGTTATTGACTAATAACTTCCGTTTCGGGATAACTTTTAACACTCATAATTATAGCTAAAATCAGTAGATACTATGTACGTATCTACTGATTTTATTCATTTAGATTTATTACAAGAGCGTTGCAAAAATGAAATGTATGTCAAGATCAGTGCCAAAACACTAACTAAAAAGAACAGTGAGGAGAAAATCAGTAAGGAACTATAGAGAAGGGAATTCCCGTCACACACCGTTTTCTGTCCCTTCTGTAGCGGCACGCGCCTAGCTTATGCGGTGTTGCCATATTTCCTTTTAATGCGTGTAAATAGTAAATTTTTCATTCTCGCTTTTATTTCATTAATACGTCCTATTACCCTTGGTAGCCTAGGAGCCGTGGTAGCCTAGTGGTCAGGGCGCTCACTTTAGTGTCATAGAGCGCGAGTGACTTGGGTTCGATCTACGGTGCCGGCACCACTAAAATTGTTGTTAACAATTTTAAGTGCTGTATTTACCACGTGCTGAACGGTGAAGGAAAACATCGTGAGGAAACCTGCATGTCTGAGAAATAATAAAAATATTATTTGGTGGATATATGAAGCTCGCCAACCCGCATTGAGCAGCGTGGCGGGCCCTTCCCGGCTCCTAATCCCTCTCTGATACTAGTATTTGAGAAGGAGGCCTTTGCCCAGCAGTGAGCACTTACAAGCTGTTACTTTCCTTTACCCTTGACCTTGACCTCGTCAGTTTATCTCCTCTCGTTTGCGATTTTTAAGTATAGGTTGTCCCAAAATATTCATAGGCAAAGTATTGATAGCTCCATAAATAGTCACTAATTGAGTCTGAAAGTGATGTCTAATATCTCAAAATGCGATACCGAATATGCGTTTTCATTTAGTATTGTACATTTTATTATCAATATTCTAATAGAAATCTACGAAAAATACATTTTTATGTATTCTTCGTTGGAAAGAGGATACTTGTTCATAATTATCGGCATCTTGTACTTACTTTTTGTGGAAAAGTAATTACACTCATTGTAGTGTTAACAAGAATGTATTCGGCTGTACCTAAAAATAGTTGTCATGTGACGGCAATGTTCTCCTTCTACGGTACGGAGAGGCCTAATTTTGTCATGTTTATTTGGACTTTATCGTTAATCTAAATAATTAAAAAAATTGTCGTGTGACAATGTCTCCATTCGTAGGGATCCATCCCTGACCCCTTTTGACATTTTTATCACATTTAAATTATTAGCTACTTAAAATCCTAAAATACATTGTCATATGTCGACAATGTACTCCATCCTTGAGAAGGAGAAGAATATTTTTTTCTAATTTTTTCATTCTGTAATTTACTGGTAATCTAAAATCTTAAAATGCATTGTGTTGAGACGGTAATATTCCCATCCGTGGGACGGAAAGTTTGTTATATTGGTAACAGTTAGGCTTTAACAGTTATATAAATAATTAAAACAAAAGTACCTCAACCTCTGGAAATAAACCCAAAATTATATTTAAATTGCGAAGTTACTTCTGCTGAGATGCGTGATCTAGAATTAGGGATTACTTGTTACCACTTGAAAAACAATATGAGTAGATAGCTTGACTGCATAAGTTGTCAGCACTAGAAGCATCTTCTAATGCCTAAAACCTAAAGAGAATATATAATATTTGAGTAGGTGTTCATTAAAATTTAAGAACAAAAAGCTTTCCTTACCAGCATGATAGTCCACTGCAGGACATAGACCTCTCCCATTCGCGATCGCAGTACCAGACACCTCACACCATAGACACTGCCGCCCATCTTCAGTCTACTGAATTTTTGAGATGGTTATACCGCCATCTGTCGGTAGCCAACATACAAATCTATGTATGATTTGTCCCATATATAAAAAGCGGGAAAAGTGATTTTTAATAAACAATCTACTGCAAGATTAGGTAGTTTGCTGAGATACTAGGAATGTTAGTCATTTATTTTATTTTATTTTTTTGGCAATCAACAAAATCATATTTAGTTTCTAATTCATTTAAGTTATTTATGCATAGTCCTTCCGCACGGAGGGATGCGAAAATTTTTTTTTATTATGAGGGGATAGTATCTGTCAGTCTATAATGTTATACGTGGGGAAATACCAGTGTTCCACCTTCACCGCATATCGGCAAGGCTACGGGAACGCTTTCGCGACATATCTGCGGCCACACCATCGCCAACAGCCATTGGCTCGTTACATCACATCCGGCGCGCTGGAAAACGGACGTAAATATTTGTTACGTATATTTAAAATACCATAGAAGGTTTTTATCACGTCAAGTTACGACCATATACTTAAGAAGGACTTACAATTGACAAATTTGATCCAACCGGTCATCCTCTATTGTAAAACTTTATAATGAATCTGTTTGACGATATCCACTTGGTTAGTTGGTTAGTTAGTTGGGGGATCTGCCTCGGCATCAAAAGCCTAGTTCGATATCTTATAAGGACGGCTCATCATCATCATCATCATTTCAGCCTATTAGAAGTCCACTGCTGAACATAGGCCTCCCCCAAAGATTGCCACGAAGCACGGTCCTGAGCCACCTGCATCCATCGACTTCCCGCAACACTGCGCAGGTCGTCACTCCATCTTGTGGGGGGTCGTCCTACACTGCGTTTGCCCGTACGTGGCTGCCACTCGAGAACCTTTTTTCCCCAGCGGTTGTCAGTTCTGCGAGCTATGTGGCCGGCCCATTGCCACTTCAGATTGCTGATCTTTACGGCTATGTCGGTTACCTTAGTTCTGCTGCGGATTCATCGTTGCAGACTCTATCACGCAGAGAAACATCGAGCATAGCCCTTTCCATAGCGCGCTGAGCAACTTTGAGCTTCCTCATACGGGCTGCAGTGAAGGACCAAGTCTCGGATCCGTATGTCATCACTGGCAACACGCACTGATTGTATACTTTCGTCTTGAGGCTTTGCGGTATACTCGACGAGAAGATATGACGTAGTTTCCCGAACGCAGCCCAGCCGAGTTGGATTCGTCGATTGACCTCTGAGTCGAAGTTGGACTTACCTAATCGGACAATTTGTCCCAGGTATACGTACTCGTCTACAACTTCGAGCCTATTGTTCCCAACAACAACCGGTATTGGTGTGACATGGACGTTTGACATGAACTTCGTCTTGTCCATGTTCATCTTAAGACCAACCTGTTGGGAGACGTTATTGAGGTCATTGAGCATTGTACTAAGCTCCTCCAGCGATTCTGCCATAAGAACTATGTCGTCGGCAAATCGAAGGTGAGTGATGTATTCGCCATTGATGTTGATACCGTATCCTTTCCAGTTCAGCTGCTTGAAAACATCTTCCAATGCAGCGGTGAAGAGTTTCGGGGATATGACATCACCCTGTCTTACACCTTTCTGCAGTTGGATTGGTTTCGTACTCTGATTCTGTACTCGGATAGACATCTTAGCCTCATTGTACAAACACCTCAGCACTTCGATATACCGAGAGTCTATCTGGCACCGCTTGAGAGACTGTAGCACCGCCCAAATTTCGCCTGAATCGAAGGCTTTCTCATAGTCCACATACGCCAGACATAATGGCAAGTTGTACTCCTCGGCCTTCTGTACAATCTGGCGAAGGGTATGTATGTGGTCTATGGTACTATAGCCTTTTCGGAATCCGGCTTGTTCGGGAGGCTGGAAGTCGTCAAGTCTGTTCACAAGACGATTTGAGATGACTCTCGAAAACAGCACGTAGACGCGGCTTAGAAGCGATATCGGTCTATAATTCTTTAAAAGGCAGTTATCCCCTTTCTTGAAGAATAGGACAACCACGCTTCTACTCCACGCTTTCGGCGTAACACCGCCATGAATGACGGAATTAAACAGCTTCTGAAGGACAACAAGTATCGGTTTTCCACCCGCTTTCAAAAGCTCAGCTGTAATTCCGTCCTCACCCGGCGCCTTGCCGTTTTTAAGCTGTTTGAGAGCCATCCTAATCTCGCTCAGACTGACGTCCGGGATGTTATCGGAGTAATGTCGGATAAGCTTGGCTCTTGGGTCGTTACTCACATCAGTGTGTGGTTTCAACGACGTTGTGTACAGCTGTCCGTAAAATCTCTCGATCTCACTCAAAATCTCGGCTCCAGCGGAAATGACTGCGCCGCTTTCGGTCTTCAGCTTGGTCAGTTGGCTCTTTCCGATAGACAGATCTCTGGCGAAGACTTTGGAGCCTTGGTTCCGCTCTATCGCTTTTTCAATACAGGCTGTATTGAATTTGCGTAAGTCTTGCCTCATACATTTGGAGATCTGTCTATTCAGTAGCCGATACGCTGACGCATCCGTTGTAGACTGCAGCTTTATTTCACTCCTGGCTTTCATGAGTTTAAGAGTGTGATCAGAGAGCTTTTGGGGCTTGTTCGTGCGGCAGGTCCTGCAAAACTTAGCTCCTACCACCGCATGGACAGTTTCCACTAGCCTGCTATTCGTATCGTCCACTGTAACGCAATCGTCTAGGCACTGAAAGCGATTATGCAATTCGAGCTGAAAGCTCTCGGGGTTCTGGATAAGGGCACGTGGTGGGCGGAGCGCAGACTTCACCAGGCGAGACCGCTCGAGCCTAATGTTAAGGTTCAGTGTGCCTCTTACCATTCGGTGATCACTGCCGGTTTTTACCCTAGTGATCACAGAGACATCACTGAACAGCTGACGCTTGGTCGTCATGATGAAGTCGATCTCATTTTTTGTGGTACCGTCCGGGCTCATCCATATCCACTTCCTGTGGGGCCGCTTCTGGAAATAGGAGTTCATCATAAAGAATCCCTCCTTTGCCATGAAGTCAGCCAGCTGTTGCCCTCTTGGGTTCCGTTGCCCTACTCCAAAGTTCCCCACTATCAGCTCATCGCCTTTTTTCGTACCTAGTTTTGCGTTAAAGTCTCCCATCAACACCGTGTAGTGAGTCTTAGAGCAATGCATGGCTCTTGAAATATCCTCATACATTGCCTCCACTTCATCATCAGGGTGTGTCGAGGTTGGTGCGTATACCTGTATGACCTTCAGCGAATACTTTTTGGTTATTCTGAGTATAAGGTACGCGACCCTACTCGACACACTTCCGATCTCGATCACGTTGTTGATGAGAGACCTGTGGACGATAAACCCGACACCTCCTTGGGACAGATGGTCACCCTGCCGGTAGTAGAACAAGTTACCGGATTTTAGGATTATAGAGTCTTCTCCCTGTCTTCGGACTTCAGACAACCCCATAATACTCCAGTGTAACTTGCTTACTTCTTCTTCCAGTTCTAGTATCTTCTCGTCGGTCCTCAATGTGCGTGCGTTATATGTTGCCAGGTCCAGTCGTTTGGGTTGGTAGCTAGAAATCAGCCTGTGATTCTTCGCACCCCCTGCCTCGCCGTTACCATGGCTGCCATCATAGCCAGGACTAGCGAGGCCGCCGGGGACTGGGGGCCATTGCTTTTTTCTACCTCTCATCATGGGGGGGTTTGCCTTAGTTGCCACGCCTGGCGAGCGGGTTGGCAACCGCAGTTTTTTTTTTTTTTTTTTTGTTCTAGTGCAGGAAGATGCTGCTGCCCATCTCCTAATATAATTTTTTACCATTAGTCGCCTTTTACGACACCCATGGTTAGACAGGGTTGGCGCTATTCTTTACTTCCGACAGCCACACGGAACGGCTAGTAGAACGGCTACGGAAAAGGACGGCTAGTACAAATTAATTCTTCGACACTTATGTACGATTTGTGTCGTTGGCATGAACCATAAGAGGGTGACCGGCATGTCACTTTGTTCTAAATAAAGCGTTATGGAAAGAGGAGATTTATTTATTTATAACAATAACTTAAAAATAAAATGAAGATATACGCTATATCAAAATATAGGCGTTAAATATATACTTTATATTAAATTGTATGTATTAAGTTTGAAAAATGTAATAAGCATAACAAAAGGAATTTTATAACAAATAAAGAATTTTATATATATATTGCAACAGAAGTTTTTGAGAGGGAGACATTTAATAAGCGAGATTCAGGAGCTACGTAAACAAGACTCTCAGTCGGTTGATATTAAATTTTTGAACACATTGTTTGTAACCATGCAGTCTAAGTCTTTACTTAAAATTATTTGTGGATAAAGTGACTGTTATTATAACGCAATAATATGTCCATATAGGGTTTGATAATCTCAAAACGTATCATGCTGTTTTGAACTTGCATGCATTTTTTCGCCACATTGAAATTGAGCACTCTACAAGTTGACAAATGGGGCTTAAACGATTCCGTGTGAAAATTAAAGTAAATCTTCGCTTCGGCTTGGATTCGTATCGAGGAGTCAGGCTAACCACTAAACCGTATAACTCATAACCATTTGACGCGATCGGGAATCACTCTCTTTAACAGAATACTTACTCAAGTAGCAGCATTAGGCTACTAGTCATTCAAGCTCAGGGGTGATAACGCACCTAAATCTTGTCTTAGTAGTAACTAAGACAATTATTTAACTTAATATACATTATTAATAATGCATCTTTACTTATGTTAACATTTTGGGTAATAACAATAATCTGTCGCTTTTATAAGAAACTAGCGGACCCGGTACGCAGGTGTAGGTCTGCCACAGACCTCGCTAGGGAAATATATATCTGGAAATTAAATATTTTATTCAGTGTAGTTGATATACTCCAAATACATTAATGTAATTAGATAACCAAGAAAAAAATTAAGAGAAGAAGAAATATAAACTTGTTTTTTCTAAATGTCTAATTCATCTACATGCGGTCACTCTGGTGAATAACAAATGAAATTTAAGCCGAATGATGAAAACTCTGTCCTAATATACCCAAATAGCACAGACTGAAATAATGGGGAGCAGTATTGCCGTTGCAAGGGTATCGGTACTGCGATTTGCAACTCGCTCGCCCAGCGTAGTGAGTTTGGGAAAAGATTCCATGCTGGGCCTACCGGTTTATGGTGGCTCTTTCATGGAAATGGGTAATGTATACATAGTCGAGTCGTCTACTTTTACAGGCTGAAAGAAAGAATGTCATCAAATATTAAATGATATTATTATAAAAATATATTAATTGCAAATATCCGTTATTTTATGTAAACTTAATACTGATTAAAGAAAATCTCTTTATAACAAAACTGTATTAAACACTTGAATATTGTAGTGACAGCGTACAGTATATGCAAAATTAATTATTACTTTAAAAACGTTAAACGTTAAGGAAAATCAAAACAATATATTGTTTTTGGTATTGAACACCTACCGAATCTCAAAATGTACCCCGATCATGAGCTTACAAATGTACCCGGCAGATATAAAACAAATTCCCTGTTCAGTAACAGAGTTGCACTAACAGATATGTCGCGATCAAGCGGCAATTTTTTGAATTCACCTACATAATAAAATGATACATATTATTTTTCATTATTTCTAAATTGATTTTTACAATAATTCGTAACCTGAAATTTGAAAATGATTTCCTAGTTAAATAAAGTCACACTTATGAATTTTACCTTTACTGTATTTTATTTTAAGCACAAAATGAATTATCCCACAGGGATAGCTTAGCAACCCCCGTAAACACTTACCGTTCCATAAAGCGACACTGCATTGTAACAAAACGTTTAAAAGTAAGGTTATACAATTGACCCAATTAAACCCTTGTCTCTGATTTCAAGTATTAAGTATGATTTAAATTGTAAATAAAATATTTCGGACAAGAATTGTGTGCGTAAAACTTAATTCATGGAGAATAAAATTTAAATATTAACTTACGTTAATGATATTAAATATCATCATTCTCTTTGTGGTTATTGTATTATTTATGTTGCTTTTGCTTTGCCTTATTTAATAAATTCGGTAAAATGTTTATTTTCCAATCGTAGGATTAACCATAATTGCTACGTCTTGCAGGACGGTTGCCGTTCACGATTTACGCCTCGCACCTTGACACTGCTGTCCGTCATTGGACTGTGTATTTTGAGTCCAGCATTTTTTGAGATATTTCATCTTTTGTCGGATGCCATAAAATTTTCAAGACTTTTTTTCATATTCAACTCTTACAGCATCCGCCGGAAGAAAGATCATATTTTCTCACACCTCAACCGCTGGTTGAAACTATACTATACTAATAATAAGGCTAAGAGAAGCGATATACTTTGTTCGTGTATGAACATAGTATAAGTAATTACGAAACTGTGGTTAAGTATCCAGGCTTTTTATATTATATTTTGTATCCAGGAAAGGCGGCAAACGAGCAAGCGGTTCACTTGATGGTAAGTGATTACCGTCGCTCCCGTGCATCTGCAACACCAGAGGAGCTCCAGGTGCGTTGCTGGCCTTTAATGGTATTTTGGAGATGGGAGGGCGGATGAAGCGGGGGAAATGTGTACATTGAATATATTTCCAAAATTTCCATTGGATAGTATTATACTATCGATACAGAAGCTGAAACATCACTTTTAAAACAAGTTGTTTATCTATATGACTTCTGTAAAAGATTTTTGTAAAAGCAACTGAGTTGTATACAAAGATACTTTGTAACAATCTACCATTAAAAAACTATATATATCGTAGATTATCACAGCGACCCGTTAGTAATGAACCTCCCTTTTCATTTTGGGTTTGGGATGGGCGGAGAGGCAAACTTTCTCTAAGCGACACATTATTATTTTCCAACATTCACGCGAACGGAGTCGCGTCCATATCTAGTAAATAAAACTGTAGACTGTGTCGTCATATTTTACTATAATGTTACGAAAATTTTATATAAAATAATATAAAATTTTAAGAACTTTAATAATACTCCCGTTTTAATTAGGTTTTATTTTTTTTATTTTAATTACTGAGCATTATAATAAGAGTTTTGTGTTACAGCAACGGCAAATTCAATTTGAGTTCTCAGAAACAAAATTGCTCGCTTGAAAATATGAATTAATTGAAAAAAAAGTTTTAATAAGCTTATTGAATCATAATTGAAATATGTCAACTACAAAATCTATGAAGGAACATGTCCAAATTGAGTGATTCATCTTCGCCGAGCCGAAACCTATGACGCCAATTACATGGAATTTGGACTTTTAAAAGGTGCTTACGTCACAAAGATACACAAAGAAACATTATTTGTGACGTAAGTACCCCGTTGCGTAGTGTCAAGTGAAGGACGAAATAAACAAAATTCATACATGAGGTACCATTATAACATTCGTCATAAATAGTTTACTGGCCAGAATACCCAGATCGTGGCTTAACCTTGCAGGTAAATTTTTATTCTTAGGTTAGTGTATCTAAAATCTGCTCATCTATGGGACCATAATCTTATATTCATATAAATAAAACTAAAGTATCCATAGCAGATTCAGAAATAACTGCTTTCTCCTTAGCACATATAATTATTTGAACGATAACTAGACTCAAAAGCCTGTTTTAAAATTCTTTTCTGCTAACCCTGACTAACCCTGGTCTAACAGGCATCTGCCAGTTTCAGGGTAAACTTGGAAATATCTGAACCGATCTTGATGAGACTTAATGAGAAGGCAAAACATATTCTAAGGAGGAATCCTAAAGATGGAGAACTGGTGTATTCTTCGTATCTTTGCAGCAACCACTGCTGACAGCGCGTGGGCAAGGATGGGCTATGTTGAGATTTCGCAACATTATACCGATACTTCTCTTCTTCTGCGGTCCCATCTCAATCGCATCAGTGGTACAGCCCCTTCAGAGTCGCAGAGTAGACCAAAAAGGAGAGTGGTCAAAAATTTTAAGCACGTACGCAATCCCACCCACACGTAGTGCACAAACTCGCATCCGAAGAAGGCTCACAAAGCCCACACGAAGCGGCATGGAAATTCGTCTTGGATTACCACGTCTGATAAACTCCCTCCGGTGGTCGGGCCACGTCAAGGGCCACCCATTCGGGGGCAACATTTTAGTGAGGACAACTTTTACGAAACTGTAACAAAACCGTTTCTGTACATAAAATTAGTTTTATAATAGTACTCAATTAGGTCATAAGAAGTGGCTGGCCTAGTTATTTTAAATCCGACTTATTTGGAATGTCACCTGTCGAACGCCGCACCGGAGGAGACAGGATGTTGAATTTTGCGTTAAAATTACTTAGTTGCATACTTTTCTAACATTATTTTTTTTATTTACAATAAAAGATAAAAAAATATCTACTACAATTCGTTTTTAAATAATACGAAAAATAATATTTATCCGCGAATTCTAAATCAAACGCTGATAAAGTCGCGGGTTACAGCTAGTAAGAAATATAATAGATATGGAAGAGATTTATAAGAAATCTTTTATTAAAAGATTATTTTACAGATATTACAAATTTAATTAAATATAGGTTAAAGATTAAATTACAGTAGTTAATATTCTTCTGCAGCCTCTATATAGTCCACAGCTGGATATGGATATGTATCTGCATATCCTAAAGGGAGAACATCGCTTTCCTTTATTATATCAGGCTGACCGTCTACGTAGAAACACGTGAAAAAAATACGGATAAAGAAAAAGAAAATAACAAACCATTTTATATGAAATGTAATAAAAAAAAACAGCTGCATCACGAAACCGCGAAATGGATCGGTCGTAGTTTAATACCGACACTGGTTTCCAATTTTCTGTGCGGCCCGCACTTGAAAGCACCTCGGGCGGCTGCGTGCGACATCTTCAAATATTCAATTATTTTAAATCTCTACAAGGCTATTTCACTATTTTCATTCAAATGTATAACATATCATATTTAGTGACACAAAAAAATTATATTAATTAACGTAAGTATACCAGTGTTCAATAATCAATCAATATAGTAAAACATGATGGTCTAAAGTGCGCCGAGCCTGTATCTTAGACGCAAAACTCTTCTAATAGCAATATTTTTCGATTCGCTAAAACACTGGGATTTTTCCTCTTTTTTGGCAATACTTTCACATCAACTCTGTAAAATTAAAAGGTTTCCATTTCATTATTTACCTAGTCGTTTATAATTCTATTATTAGTTTTGTTACAGTATGACAGTAACATATATATATATATATATATATATATATATATATATATATAAGCTTTATTTATGAACAGAAAATATGTAAATATTTTTATAGATAATTAACATTAATTCAATTTGAAATAAAGTTAAGTGTATAAGTAAATTAAAATAAAAAATATGTAGTAAAAACATAGTTAAATTGAAGAAAAATAAGTATGTTATTTTTCTTAAATTTAACTATGTACATTTAAGTTATGATATTAGTACTAAATTAATATTTTAATCTGACTAGTTACGTTACTTTGCACTATGCCGCATGCATGTTACTACTTTAAAATAAATTTCTTCCAATGAATGCCTGATTCTAGTACTTTTTTCTTCATCCAGCAGTAGTAATTTATATTTAGTACAAGGTTTTAGTACCTAAAACCACTAATTGCTTTCTGCATGTAACGGAGATAGTTCCAATACATCGAATATTTATATTCATCTTACAAATGTTTGCACCTAGCGGGATTCGAACCCGCAATCCTCAGTTTCGAAGGCACGGTCACTTCCGACTAGGCTATCGGGCCGTCACAGTTCAAAACATTTATTTAACATTATACGAATCAATTCTCAAATCACGTAATTGATATAAAAAATAAAATGCAGGCCGTGCGACGTACCGTAAAAAATAAACCGTATCAATCGCGCGTACATCTGAGTGATTGCAAATCAATTATCACTGATTGCAATGCAATCTATGGCATAGATACAACATCAAATAAATTGTGGATGCGGACGCTACAGCGACTGGTTATTTTTTCTTTTGCAATTATTATTATCAGCTTCATTTGTTTTTGTGAAATGTTAAAAGTTTATAATTTTTACCATAACACATGTGACGCTTTATTTTACACATTTTATATTTTTGACCAAATTAACAAACGACGATATATTTGGATCCAAGCATGTATGCATTTTTATGAGTCTCAGATAGATGGTTGATTTGATAGCTTGTCTGGTAACTTCATTCTCTAATTACATTACAAAATTAAACATTTTTTTCTCAAAGTAGTTCCAATCAAATGAAATAAATAAATTAATAAAAGAAATATTATATATTATTTAAGTACAAGTATAAAGTTTTAAAACTAATAATGGCGCGAATTATAATAAATATCTTTAATAAATAGCTTCATCGAAGCATACCTACGACTATGTAACGACATAAATGACAAAAGAGTATTTAAAAAAATTAATACACACCCAAGCCACCAATAAATACTTAAATTTAATTCGCAATTGAACATTATCGTTCAAATGTTATTTGCCTCTTGTCATAGGCAAACAACGGTTTAGCTTTCTTAAACTTAAACTTAATCAATGAGGCATATGTGACAAGAAAAAAAAATAACTAATACAAATAATAGTAATAATTATATAAAGTTAATACACAAATAAAAATTAAAAATATCATAACGATTATTAGGTATATCATAATAAAAAGCACTTCTAGTCGAGCAGACTAGTATTTTATATCTGTCGAGTACGATGTCCATCTATGCTCGAGATTGTGATAGTGTGGCTGGTAATTATCAACATGTTACAAATACATGTTTAAAAATAATGATTTTGTATAAGTATAAATTATGTTCTATTTTTTGGATAGAGAAATTAATAATTGAATTATTGTAATTTCTTCTGCTGTAATTAATCACAATATTTAAATGCTGCGGGGCTATCATAGTCTTACACAGTAGTTCTTTTATTATTTATTCTTCTAACATTATCCCACCACTCTGGACAAGCAATTGGTAAGCATAATGCAGACAGGAGGTTGGCATTTGGAGAAAAAGGTACTTCCTTTTACAACACTTTACAATGGTTTATCTGCAACTGCTAGCAGTTAAAAGATGGCCACATTAACTGAATCCTACCAACCCAGACATTATTAGCCTTAGGACTTGACAATACTCAACTGATTGTTTATGACGAAAAGTATTGCCATTGTATCGATCTATGAAATGGCATAAACAAAATTTGTTGCAGTTTATAGGGAAACCATTGTTATTAGAATCTCTTATGTTAAGAAGGCTGGCACGATTATGAGCTTTGAATTAAGTCTATTAATGTTCATTATTATGAACTACTAAATAATCCGTAGTAGGGCATAATTCTTCACAATTCGGCAATGTACCTCTTAATCGGCATGCTTAGCAGGTGCACAGCTCCGCACCTTAAAAGCTTCTGCTCATCCTCTGTCTGGATAATTTAGATGTAACATATTTTAAATCAGATATATTTTTAATTAGTTTATAGTCGATATTTAGTCCATCCGGTGGAATAAAATGGGTGAAATAGACATACATACATACAAACAAATAGACAGTCGGAAAGTAACCATATACTTATTATGTAAAATATGAGGTTTGTTTTTATGGGAAAGGCGGCAAACGAGCAATGGACCTGATGGTAAGTGATTACCATCGCCCGCCTACTTCTGCAACACCAAAGGAGTTGCAGGTGCGTTACCAGCCTTTAAGGGTGTTTGGGAGATGGGATAGAGGATAAGGATGGGGAGGGGAAGTGGACCTCCGGTTACCTCACTCACCGAACGAAACACAGAAAAACAAGATGCCTCTACTTCATGCCGGTATCAAAGCCACCGCTTGGCTCTACCACGTTTAAAAGGTGGTATACATAATATATTTTTGTTAGGAAATTAACAAAGTTTTCTTTGATTTTCTATACATATATTGAATATAGAAAGGATTTATATAAATTTAAATGTGAATATATAATTCCCCTAATGAGCACTTATTAGCAGCTTTGAAAGCTGTCTGAAGCTTTTCAGCAAGAATATAGCGCAGGCGGTTTTTTATCTAAATGTTTTTACGAATTTGTATTACAAATATAAACGGCATAGCATTGATACCAAAGTTCAGAAGCGTAACGAAACTGATTTTCGTGAACCACTAAAGTGCAACGCCGGTATAACGCCGGAAGATAAAACGTGACAGGTGCTGATCCTCGTCGCCGGGCTAGCTAAAGCCAGTATACATTTCTTGAAAGTTTTGGCCATACTCGCCGAACCGGGCAAGCGGGTTGGTAAGCACAGTGCCGGTACTCTAGCACTAGTGATGCTGCTGCCCATCACTAGTCTGTGGGATCCAAATCCCGCTACCCAAGCTCGCCAAATTAGGATATTCCGCAAACATCCGGATGCCAGATCCTCGTTTATTTGCTAACAGGTTGCTTCACATATAGCTGATGTGTATTCTACGTATTCTGAAATATAGGAATGCAGAATATGTAGCACATCCTTTAATATAGTATGTACTCTATTTATTAATTTTATTAACTTAATAAAATAAATACCTTTCATGAATTGTCTATACAGATGATGGTTTAATATTTCAACAATATATTCACTTAGAAGTTTATACGTAAGTAGAGAAAGGCCAAACACGCAAAATAAATCTATTATAAATCAAACTTTTCACAGTATTTCAGAAAAGAACCAGCACTCTCGAGCACTTGGTCTAAATTCTGTGTGCGATATGAATAATAACTAGTTCAATCTTGCGTAAAACCTTTACCACTTTGCTGAATATAAAATAAGGTTGAGAGAAACAATCGAAAGTATTATTTTACTTAACTTTGTTTGTGCTTTTCATATTCTAATGTTCAATTTAAGATAAAAATTCATTACAATAAGTACAATGTAAAGCATTCAGTTTAGTCCAGATGTTGTTCCACTCTCTGTATACTACAGGAAAAGTATTTTCTTAATTAGATTTATTTTTCTATGTAATCAGCTTCTAACCTAATATACCTTGAATAACGTTTTGAAAGTGCTCAATTTCCTAGAAAAAAAGGCTTGATGAAAGGTTATTAAAAAAGGGCTCTACAGAATACATCATAATCGCAAATTTTATACCACGCAAGTACTTTTTCAATTTAGTAAAAAGTTTAAAAAACACTAGCAGCTAGGTGCGGAGGATATGGCGGGTGTAGCATTCACTGAAACCCTCCCGTTCAAATGGCAGCGCCTGCAACATAGCACAACAAAAAACTGCTCCAGCGCGAAGATTCCAGGCGCCCAACACCGGCAGAAGTTGGTTTCGTCTCTATAGACTGTTCTGCCGCGTTTAAATTCCATGCACCAGATGCTACTGTAGAATAAGATGAGCGCTATCTGTCAAAGTACACTGTAATTCCTCAAAAACCCATTCAGTATAAACATTTTCAAGCAGAAATATTTATTAACCGCGCGAACGTCGATTTACTCCATTAAGCACACAAATCAAGTTTCGTGTTATTATGGTATACTTAATATTTTTGTATTAACTTATTTAATCTAATTTTCTCTCTTTCGTATTTAATCTTCTCAACATAAATGTAAAGGTTACCTTTTATTATTATAAGAGCCTACCTATAGGGATTTGCTTTGTATTTAAAAACTGGAGCAATGGATCTGATGCAACGCGTGGGATTGGATGCCGTAGGAAGGCGCGTTAATATTCTGACGCCAGGAGGAGGAGGAGGCAATGGCAGAGTCCTTTTTCGAGGAGGCCTGAGCATTTCTCCTTTCTGTGACGCAATGGATTTCTTTGTTAAAGTTTGGCTCGGGCGATATGCAAATCGCTAACCTGTGTTAGAAATTTTTGTTAAATAGTTTGTAAAGTAAATGTACATTTGTAAAAATTACAATAAAAAAACACTATAACATTTTACAACAAAGAGGTAAACACTACTAGATGTCACTTTGGTCAATTCATGAGCGTAGAAGTATTCGCAAAAACGGGTTTTTAAGGTTGTAAGGCTTGTTTTAAGTATCAGGTAACTCTCCGCGAACCTCATTAAACCAGGCCCTGCTTTTGTTACTCACGTTTTAAAAACGTGTAAGCGGAATAAAAGCGAACATTTTAATGTCGACGATTTTACATTTTGCAATATGCATTAATTATATCTTGTCCATTTTATCTTAGCAAGAAGTTAACTAAGGAAAATGCTAGGATAAAAATAAAGTACTCAAACCGGTAATATCCCGACGACGTGTGCCAAAGATGCTAGCCGTTTTAGAATATGATGATTATTTGTAGCAGAGTTTTTACTTGATGGTATTGAATGCCAACCTAATTTCGGAACTTTGTGCAATTTTGTTCCCATGTTGATGTTCATAGATGTATGACACATAGATTATTGTTTCTTAAAATTATTACAAACTTTTTCATCACTATTTTTTTTAACATTGACCAGGATTCCTTGCATGTGATTTGCACACGACGACTTGTAAAGTTTGGTAGTTTGGCTCTGATACATTTTTATGTGAATCTTTTAAGATTCACATAAAAATATGTTTCAACTGATATGAGTGAGTTAAAATCTAAACTTTTTATTTTCAATTTAGGCTTGTTTAAAGATTATGCTTTCGAATCAGGAAACCCAAGTTCAATCCCTTATGCCAAGGACTGGTACCAATAATTATGAACAATTTTATCGTTGGCCTGCACACTAAAACGGCGACAATCTCACCACCCGCCACGTAGGTTCAAATAAAGTCTGGTGAAAAGTGGGTTGCAACTACTACTAGCCCAATATACATTTTAAAAGACGAAACAAGTTTTTGAAAATTACATATACAACCCTTCCTAATTAAATTTTTTAACGCACTAAAAGTTTGCGAGTTGGGGATAAATATATAAAAAACTTAAAATTTTCTCAAACAACATTCTGGCGACATTGAATTTTTAATTTTTAAATAATACTTGTTATGAGTTTAATATGTTATATTTGAAATTAAAATACAAGCAATTAAACATAATTTTATATGATCTGTCGACAGACCCCTGATATCATAATTATAAAACGACAAAGCAAAATACTTAATACTTCACCTATTACTTTGTCTGTATTGTGTATTTTACTCTATATGAATTAATAACCCTATGTACAAAATACTGGTCATTATTTATCGATATCCATTATTAGTAATGAAAATGAATTAGATATCATAACAAATTTATGAAGTCTAATTAGAACTGTAAAGTTAAATATTGTTAACTAACAAATTAATTATGTCACGCTTTCCATGTTATTTGTCTTAAAACAGTAGAAAGTTCTGAAGCTTTCTTCAGGAAACTTATTATTTACACGGATTAATATTTCAGTAAAATTATACTATATGTAATATTTTGTAATGCACGTAATTAAGTACGTAAGTAAGTAAGTTAAATTCGGAGGCGTTTAAATCAGACGCGTTAGTAAATTTTTTTTAAGAGAAAATATTTGTAAAGTTCTCTATGCTAAGTTGGTGCTGATTATAAGAAGATATTCTCAGTGACAGTACACAAAGAATTGGTACTACAATTGTTGTAGTCGCAGTAGCGAAGTGTTTTTTAAATTCAGTAGCTCTTCATAGTTAGCTAGAGATAAAGGCTCAATAGGCCAAGCGGATACTGAAGTCCGAAGCCACAAAGGTTCATCACAAATCATGCGTGAGTAATTTCTAATGTCCTCGTGATAAGCCGTCATAAGGGTCACCTGAGTCAGCGACATGAAAAAAATGTTGTTAGAATCGAAACAACTGCGTTCCTAATAAAAGATTAACCTCGCTCGGGACTGCACAACAGACGTCAATATATTCCACTGGCAACCTGTCTATTATACAGTCAAAAATTAAAACGCTAATGTAATAAATTAATTAATAAAGTTATAACTTAATACGTAAATTTACATAATCCTTTATTGGGCGCGAAGATAAACTGATACCTTTTACAAAGGAATTAGAAAGGGGTGTTATATTGAAATTTAATTGTTTACAACAAGCGGTTGTTATTGTATTATTCTGCGACGGGTTGTCGATAAGCGAGCACCCTATTACACCGTTGCGAACGTCGTTACGAACACATTTTTTTTCTGTCGGCAGAAGTACAGTCGTACGAACTCACAGACGATGAAGAAATCATAAAAGTCAAATCAATTTGCACGTCGACGATACAATTGTTTTTATTATCATTAGACGAATTATCAAAATAAAGGAAGGATTTTTATTACAAGTTTATAATTACATTTGAACACTGCTTGTAATAAACTTAAGCAATTAACGCAACCTTTTAACATTTTAACAAATTCAATTTTACAGTTCGAGGGCGCATATTTAAATAAACTACAGGAATATAAAACGGAGTGATCGTCTGTGTTACACATAATACAAATGGATTTATTATTTTTCAAATTATGCTCGATGGACTGTATTTTACATGCGAGATTGAAAGCGAGAAGACTTTTATATTTGCGACTTTCGTATTAAAGCGGGTTTCGTATTCATATATTTCACATTGACATGGAATAAAATTAGCGAAACAATCAAACTTATTTATTTTTCGTTACGGTTCTCCATTTCAACAACTTGTACAATATTTGTATAAATTTTTTTTAAAGCAATGTATAATAAAATATTATCTGCAAGATCATTAATCTTAAGGTTTTTAAATGAGTTAAACGCCAACACATTATCTGAAAATAGTGAAAAGCGGGGCCGTTCATTTTAAAGTTCTATATAAATCACCTGATCTATATAAATTGTAGCTAAAGAACGCGTGTCTCAAATAGTTATAGATAATATATATTATATATATAATACCTGCAAAAATTCTACCTACATACTGTACCTCTTATTTTTCCTAACATATAATATATCTTATTGTCGTTTGTAAACGAGTTATTATTATAAACGACTTAAAACCTAAAATAAAGAATTAGTTAATAAATTTACAAGCGAAGTGCGAATAGAGTATGTTTATATATATGTGTATATATATACATAAAGTAATAAAATAATAATATATATATTTCACTATTTGCACGTAAAATATATTTAACAAAAACTGCAATTACTGGTTCATTCCGGTTAAGTAAGCAAAAATAATGGAAAATTTTCTTACTTTTTCTTGTATCTCGCAGGTTACAGTTTGCTGTATCACGATGACACGAATACGGTACTCAAGATTAGCGTATTATCTATTAGTTCAAAACGATATTATTAATTAAATATATTTATTAAGCGAGAGCGGCATGCCATATGCGTCGTGGGCTTTTACGCTTTATTGCGTCCTGATCCGTCGTGCTGGCGTCGATTCTTGGTTAGAATAAACGTTGCGCTGCGTGTGCGTCTTCTTGATGAGAAGGAAGAATTAGCGAAATTTAATTCTTTTCCATGCTGCTCTTGCCTCTACGGCAAAGGTCAATTCCAAATTATTATGTAGATTTTATTGCATATATAGTTAAGCCAAGAACAACCAGCAGCGCAATACTAGACCTCTCTTACACCAGTACCATATTATTGCATTGTCGTCGAAGTTACAGAAGTATACCAAGTTTCAGCTGAATCTAATCAACAAGTGCTTGAAAAATTGATTACAAATTTTGAATCGGAAAGACATACGAAAAAAGCTAGGTAAATAAAAGATTGTAAAAACAAATGTTTTACTCTTTTTATAACACACAACTTTCCGACAATGCAATGGCTTTATGGGACGTAAACCGTTTAAGAAGCCACTAAGCTATCCCTATGGGACAATTTATTTTATGCTTAGAGTAAAATACTGTAATGGAGGGCGTTGTACATACGTAAGCATAAAAATGCAATTTACATTTGAAAAATGCTTTAAGAAACGACACGATAATTGATTATTTCAACCAGTTATTAAGTTATTAGACACGAGTGGTTAGGGTATCGGCTACCGAATCAGGAGATTCAAGTTCGATCCTACTAGTTCGGGGAGTCATATAGTTCCAAGCTATGGTGAAAAGTGGGATTAAAGGCCTGAAATATAGTATTGAATATGTCTTGATATCATTTTTTTGAAATTAGTAATTTAGTATACACCGAGAAAAATAACTTACAGCTGTAAAGGTGCCTATTTCAGATCGCATGGACTTACATGGATAGACAAAGTAAATATCAGAAATACGTGATATTCTATTCTATCTTTGTTAAAACAGAAATGTAGCGGCGTAAGAAATTACACAACCCCTTTCTTCTCGTTCGTATCGCAAGAGGAGACTAAGTTTCTTCCTTTCCTTCAAAATCTCACGGCAATCATCGGCACGTAAACCCGGCAACAAGGCTGGCGGCCCGTGACGTTCTTTTTACCAGAAAGGCCATGTCATCAACGACCAATTTCGACTGGATAAATTTTCCGGCTTCCGCGTAGACCACATACGCCTGAGGAAAGGGTTAATTTTACTCCTCGATCTTATTATATACAATTTGACAAAGAATAATATGTGGCCTATGGTACAAATTTTTCGGAAACCGGCTTGTTGGGACGGCAGGAAGTCGTCAAGTCTACTTGATAGCCGATTATCCAGAAAGGTTCTAGTAAAATCACCACATAGACGCAGGTATCGATATCGATCTATAGTTTATCAATGTAATGATTTCTGGAGGTAAATGGTCGCTATGGCACTTTGCCACCGATATGTATGTGAGTGGGCCTCCGGTTACCTAGCTCTAGTTAGCGTAACGCTACTACATTACGGTGGTATTCTGTGAGAATGTCATACTTACTAGGTCGGGCCGATCCACCTATGTGATACATCCGATATCTAGGTATATCTACAAAAGGTAACTAAAAAGGGGTGGTATATTTTGATTCTGTTCCACCACACGGCGGAATATTACAAACTAAGAAATATAAGGTACAGCATTAAAGAAATATGCCTTAAAATGAAGATTGATTTCAGGTTTCTTTGATGACTACCCTGTTCTAATGGGTCATCATGTTCCGCACGTGTGCACATATGCGGAACTGCGGAACATGATGTCGCAGGTTCGAGCCCGCCATTCGACTATTGATGTGAACCACTCCAGATACAAGCTTTTAAGCTTAGTATAGTTTGTTAACTGTAATATTAGTATTGTCAATAGCATTATAAGAACTGTTAAACATAAAACAATAAGCTAAAATTTTTTAACTAATTTAAAGACATTTAGAACTGATTTTAGACTTCAAAGTATTGGTACGAGTGACTTCTATGTATATACATTATTATACATAAGCATACATACTCGTAAATATCACATTAATTTAAATATTGATGTATAAACTAAATGCGTATGGCACCTATTCTCCAAGCATCTATACCTCACAAGCTATGATACGTTCTATACAGATATGTACTATCAATCAATATGCAGTGAAACCCCTGTTATCTGTCAGTTAGGAAGGTATAGACAGATAGTATACTCGTAATTACAGGCCGTAAAGCATTCCTTATTAGTCCACAGAGGAGACAAACGGATCTATACCTTTTTCTATTAGAGTTGTTTGTGCTTATGCATTGTTTTGGTCTCTCGTGGGGGAAGTGTGCAAACATCTACCTATCACTGAAGGCACTGACCGGTTATGTCTCGATTAAGTGCTGGACCGACTAAAATCTCTACGGAATTAGAGATTTGCTGTTGGTCCGCTGCCCAGTCAAGGAAGAGACTCGCGTGCAGAAGGCCCGCAAGTAAAAGAAACATTTGAATATTATTTATCTATAAATATTTATATATACAACTCAACCAAATGAGAATATTTATAAATACCCTAAAAATAATAACGGTCATTACAAAGAAATACCTTGAGTAACTAAATAAATGTAGTTACTCAATATATATGTTAACAAATATAATATAATATTATTCCAGTATAAGTAATACTCGTACCTTATCAAGAAATATAGCAAAAATAAAGGTAAAGACCCCATGTTTACAAACAATGTGTTCAAAAATTTAATATCAGCAGACTAAGCGTCTTGTTGATGTAGCTCCTGCAACTCGCTTATGAAATGTCTCCGTCTCAAAGACTTCTATTACATTATTTGTATACCAAGGTTATGAAATTATGGTATGAAATGTATATTCTTCATCTTTTTTTAATTTTTCAAAGTACAAATTTACGTTTGGTTCATTATTGTTATTTTGTTCTGTTTATAATCATTTGCATCAGGTTTTGTTATTTGGTTTTATGATATTACTTTAATCGTAATATAGATTCGAATTTTGTTCATCAGTAGTAAAATCAGTAGTTGGTTACCTGTCTCACCACAATGAAACGCAGAAGCACGATATGCCTCTACGTTACGCCGGTATTCTGAGAGCCGTGATATTACCCTGGTGGGGCCGGCCCATTCGAACATCAGTAAAACCGCCGCTTGGCTCTACCATGTACAAATATTCTCCAGCAATGGTCCGTATATATGCATTTAAAGAAGAAAGTAGAACTGTATGAATACAAAGCACTTAAATGACATTATTGTGACTGATAAGTTTTCATTAATTCGTAAGACGTTGGTACAAACGTTCTTATTGACAATCTTTTTTAATTACGAGTATATTATAACTGTGATGTTTTGCGTTATGAATACCTTGTAATGGTGGTCATTGGATTTAATAGCAATGAGTAGGTAATGATTTCATAAATATAAATGATAAATAATCATATTACGTTGTAATTTAATGTTAATTAAATTACTACTTTTCTCTATGAACAACAATATTATCAATCATACACAAACAAATCTAAAAAAATGCTTAATACTGTATTCTGTACATACGAGTAATTATCGTGCAGTATCTGCATATCATGCAATGATGAGGCTGCTCTTAACTATTATGTTTTGAGTAGATCTTATCAAACGATACCAAACTCGATATATCGACTAGTAACCGTGTGAAGTTCCAGTGAGCAACTCCTGACTGCAGCATAAGACCAGTTATAATATATTATTCTACTGTTATCATTATTTCATATATTTTCAGTTTTAAATCGGTTAGAAATACTATAAAAACTGTTTCAGTTGTGTGCATGAAAATTTACTTCTTAGATTTCATTGCGAATGATGATGATGAATGAACACAAAAATTATCGAAATTTTTGTGTTCATTTTGGAGGACACCTAGCTCCCCTAAATATTTGACATCTTCGAGCGTAATGTTCCCAACTACTACCGGTTTTGGTGACGTTAGATGTCATGTATTTGTCCAATAAATGTTTCTTTCTTTCTTCTTTCTTTATCTTGTCCATGGTCATCTTAAGACTAACCTATTGGGAAAAATGATTGAGGTCAATGACCATAGTACCAAGCTCCTCCAAAGAACCTACCATTTGAACTACGTCGTCGGCTTTTCCAAAGTAAGTGATTTACCATTGATATTAATACCTATCCTTTCCTGTTCAGCAGCTTGAAAACATCTTCCAATGCATCAGTGAAGAGTTTCGGAGTTATCGCATCGCCCTGTTTTACACCTTCATGCAAACACTTCAATACATCGATTAAATGAAAGTGTGTCTGGCAGCGCTGAAGAGACTAAAGCACTGCCCCATTTCAACTGAATACTATCTCACAGTTCACATACCCCATGGTCTTTTCTATAAACTGGCAAAATATATGTATGTGGTTTATGGCCTTTTCAGAAACCGGCTCGTTTAAGGGCTGGAAGTCTTCTAGTCTCCTGCGTAGCTCTAGTAGTGATATTGGTCTAAACTCTTCAGTAAAGCGTTATCACCTTTTTTCAAGATTAGGACAACCACAGTTTCTACTCGACGCTATCGACGTAACCCCGCCGTGGATGACGGAATTAAACGGCTTCTGTAGGACTACAAGTACCGGTAACATATAACTAGGCATGAATAAAGGTGATGCGCTGATATTATGAAACTTTGGAGTAGTGCATCGAGATCCTTAACTTTGATACCTTCAGCGACACCATCTCATACCCCTTTTTAAAAGAGTTCAGCTCAAATTATACAATCACTTCTAGTTCCTAGATCAACGTGTTACAAACTATCCTAGCGGTAAGAGAATTTGCCAGAGATCAGTCTATTGTAAAGTTGAAGACGCAGATATTTCCGCTGGAGCTAGGATTTTGACTGAGATCGTTGAAGTCACAAACTAGTGTGAGTAATGACCAAAAAGTCAAGCTTATCCGAAACTACCTGAGCCGAATATCTGAACGAGATTAGGATGACTCTCAAACAGCTTAAAAACAGCAAGCGCCTGGTTACAGAGGTGAGAATGGAATTACAGCTGTAATTCCATTCTCACCTCTGATCACCTTCTCAGCTTCTGAAAGTGAGTTAAGCCACTCAACTAACACTTAACTAAATTGAAATTTATACAAATTAAAAAATTATGAGTACTTTTACTATAGTAAAAGTCAAAAATACATTACGCGTTAAAGATTCTGGACAGAAATTGTCAAACAAAAATGTTCGTATCAATTCCTAAATTAAATTTCATAAGATACGTTTCTTTAACTCGGTTTATTATTTTTTTTGGCACATATTAATATAATACGACTTTATTAATTTAATATAACTTTGTTAATAAACTCCATTTTCTAAGCTCGTGGAAACGCAATGTTAGACTTGAATGAAAAAAGGTTATTATACATTGCTAATAACTCATCCGAAGATCCTGGGTTAGATGCTCTACTAAATTTTTTATCATATTTTTCCTTATAACAGTTCTTGTCACGCCATATTGTCAAATCGGCGCCAGGTATTTGTGAACACAGAACAGGAACATTACTGAAATATAAGAAATATAGTAACATTTTGATTTAATAAGAATACATAAAGCTTTGTATTTCATTAATACACTTTCAATTATGTGATACTTATTGCTTTGTTGAAGATCTTTAATAACATAAATATAGTAAATTATCATTACTCAATAAAATATTTTAATTAAATTCATTAGAAATAATAATATTTTCTTTCTACTACTAGAACTCAAAACATTACTGCAATAGATATTTAGTAAATTTCGTTATATATTATTTTTATATTGCTTAATTATATTCATTAGAATACATAAATCAATGAAGTGCCGTGTAGTATAGATGTTTCCTTTCACCCCCTCTCTTCCCGCGGGTATCGTAAGAGGCGACTAAGGAAAAAGCGTTGAAAATAGCAATGGCCACCGCTAAGTAGCAGTATAACCGTCTCTATAATACAATCCCAAACTAAAATGAGGCAGACCGATGATGCGTGGCGATTATAGAAAATTATCCTCATGGGAATGGCCTATGTCCTGCCGTGGACTGTTTCTGGGATGTTAAAGAATAGATAAATCTATCTACTAAAAAAAATATTAAATCGCGTTTTAGTAAATCCAAGTACTAAGTTAATATTAATGCCGCGCACTATTTCATCCAAAGCTAAACTAGGATTCCATGTAACTAGGTATGGTGATATGGTAGATATACTTACATAGATGAATATATAAATAATCATACAGAGATTAAGTAAATATCAATTACTCTGGTACAAACATTTAAATTTATGAAAATATGCCTTTCTCCCAGTGGGATTCGAACCCACTGCTCATTTCAAAAACATGTAACTAAATATGCTACCGGGCCACCACAAACCGCCAAACATTTTACATGTTTAATTATGTAATGGAATTAAAAATACATACTAAAAAAATGTATTTTAAAAATCAAAAAACAAACATACTCTGCTCGCACGTTCATAAAAGCCTGTGGTTGAATGTATTTGATACCCTCCGCGTTGTTACAGGCGAGCCGAGCCAAATTTGTTTTCCTGGCTTCGTGTAATTGGCCTGAAAATTAATATTTTATTTTCCCTTATTTTTTTAATAATAACGGTTGTGAAGGAAACCGATCGATTTCGTTCCGGTCATGAACACGTTTACTATTATTTGGCCTGATTTTTTCCGTTGAACTACACCGGTATTTAATATTCAATTGCAACATATAACATGTATGTTTAGATTAATTAACAAAACTAAATAAGTTTCACTTTTAGTGAAATAGATAGATAGGCTGGACTTACGTGAAGAAAAACTATGGAATTGGTCTCCTCTTTCAAACCAGAACCGATCACCATATCTGAATACATTAATTTGACGTGCCATAATACAAAATAATGTTGGGCCCACAAAGGTATCCTTAATAAAATTTTCACTTATTATACCAGCAAATAAATCCACATCGTCGACATCGTTATAAAGGTGTTTTAAAGCCTCGACTTTCTGAAAATAAAATAAAATACAGATAAAAAAGTTGCGTCATCGGTGTCTACCTATTCTATATATTATTAACTGGAAACTTTTCTCCCTCTTAAATATAACCAACTAAGTATTTTATATTTAAAAGAAATATTGGATTTAATATTTATAAATTCAATAAATGAAAGTAGGTTGACGATACAAATATATAAGACGAGTGTAAATGATAGAGTCGGGAGATGAATACCTAGGCAAACATTTCACGATCAAATCGGAGACATTCTGAAAAAAAGCCAGGTCTAGATTACTCTAAACCAACAACCATGCGAAAATTACCTCAATATCAATGACATCTGTAAAATCTTCAAAAGTTTTAGCAGTTTTGAGTCCACATATGCGTCTGTATTCATTGTATCCCCTCATACCCAAGTCTCTGCTTCTTTGAATGTCAGTTGTAGCTAAATCATAAGCTTTTTGTAAGCGACCAAAGTAACGTTCAGAAATCTAAAAAATCATTTTATTAGTTATGCATCCTCTATTATTAGTGATACCATAATGTTATTATTATATCACTAACAATTGCCTGCAACTTTACTCGTGTGATCTTAAATTGTGTCCGATAGGAAATCCTAATTGATATAGGACTTTTCCTTATTATATATCTTATTTCAGATGATAATCTACCACTGTGTCGAATTTCATTCAAATCTTTACTAACGTTTAAGCGTAGTTGAGTTAATCTATTTAGCAACTATGTAGTATCCATGATTACAGCACTTATTCTATATCATTACAGAAAAATAGTTCCCAAATGGGAGGATACTTTAAGCTCGTTTGCTGATAAATATTATGGTTATAATATAATCGTTAAAGGTTCTAGGGTGGCATCAAAGGAGCCTTCTATAGACCATTTCTGAAGGTAGGTTAATCATATCAATATAGGAAAGGTAAAACTGTATTGAAAGGTACAAAAATTATGTAACCGACAGCCGCTTATAAAACATGTCCCTCGAACAGTTGGACCAATCACCTTAAAAGTTCCAAATGCAATGTGGTTTGGTAGAAACAGAAACACTGACTGAAAACATAATATTATAATACCTCCGGGTCTTGAATGTCGTCTATTTTAGCAGCATTTTGGTAAAACATTCCACGGTTGATTTCTTCAAAATTATTATTCTTTTCCAAGAGATCTTGGCTAAATAGAGAATCACTATACGACAATTCATCCACATAGTTATATTTCTCATCATATTTTCTGAAACGGTAAAATTTTACTTTATTGTATAGATTTACTTTACATTTTTGAGTCGATTTTAATGTAAAATTATAATATTATCGTGGATATGTTTACTTGATTCTTCCATCTAATAAAGTGTGAAAAAAACGTATTGCGACTTCGTACTCTGCAAATACGAGAGGTAATGCGTCTTCGTCGTACACAGTGACATGCTTTATACGATTTGATATTAAACCATAGTGAACCATATTATTATGACCTGAAAATCAAAAACTTATTAAATAATTTTAATAACATTACAATGTGTGTTGTATTTCGTAGACTTAGAATCAATCAAATAGTAATGGACATAAATTACTTGGGACATTTTAAATTATTTTCTTTCTATATCTATAATCTAATATCCTGGTGATGATTTCTAGTATTTACGCCAAAACTACACGTTTGAAATTATTTATTTATTATTTATAAATTAATTTAAATTAAAATTAATAAAAGCTGTAGTTTCATTTCAAATAATATGCTAGTGTTATGTTCATTAGTTTTATAGGATAACATTAATGTTGATTTCGTAATATTATAGCGCCTGGTGGCGGAGGTCGTGTAAAGGCGGTATAGGAGAATCTGTCATCCCTGACACGAGATGCGTGGATGTCGCAAAAGTCAACTGAAGGGATTGCAAGCATCTGTGCGAAATATCTATAACATATTATAAAACTACTAATAAGTTGCTGCATCAAAAAAAAACTCTTATGATGGGACGCAAATAAATTATCAAGTCTAAGGTCAGCTGTGGACTTGTGATAGACTGTAAAGATAATGATGGAACGGACTTCTTAAAAACTATCAAGAAAATTGTATATTGAACTCATTATAATAAGAAGGTATAATATTAATAATTTATTTTAATTACTCTTAAAATAAATAATTAATGTCTCAAACTTTAATCACACTTCATCAAATAACTACTTTAATTTATTGTATCTAACTCTCCACATGCCATATTTTCGTATGTTAAAGACACATAAAATCTATCCACGAAACATTACGAAACTGTGCCATCTAAAAAATCGAATCAATATTTACTTACCTAACAGTATCGGTAAAAGTTCATAAATGAATATGTTAGCTGCTGTAGCAATATTAATCTGACGAGCGACCTTAAAAAGACGGTCATCCTTCCAGCACGGATTAAGATCGTACAAAATTTTTGCCAGTCGATTGTGCTCTCGCATAAAGAATATTGTTAAAGTGGTGGTTCTTAAATCAAAATTACCTACTTCTGAAAAACCTTTAAAATAATACAAGTTAGTATTTTATAAAGCAAAAAGTGACCAGATTCAATCAAAATTACTTACCAAATGTATAACAATTTGATTCGCTCTCCTCATTTTGCAGACATAAATTCTTAGTCACATTGACTAACGGTACGTTACGACCATTTCTTTCCTCCATTTTTAACAAACCCTTTTCCCATTTTCTCACTAAGTTCATAGACTTTTCATTAACTCCATAAATAGTTGACAAGTCTATCGCCGGTGTTTGTAGGTTAATCTGAATTTTTCATAAAATTCATTATTAAATATATTATTTACATAGATTGATATGATTATGATTAAAGAGAATATAAAGAATGCAAAAAAAATATTTTCCCATTTATTTTTGCAAACAATTCTCTAAAATATCAAAATGGCTTTAGGTAGGTTACGCCACTTCTTCATCTTTTTCATCTGCATATTTTAGAGCATTGCTAAATATGGTTCTCTCCAAGAAAGTGCCAGGAAGCAATCATAAATTGCTTAGCTGATTTGCACATACACGCCACGCCTGGAGATGGCTTGGGGAGTGCAGCACCAGTACTTTCGTACTATTGATGTTATTTCCCATCGGAGGTCCCTGATCTATGAAATGTGGGTTCGTCGAATTCAGATCAATTTTCGGACAACAGTCGGTCGCCAGTGCCTCGTTTGTAAGCTAACAATGTGCACCACCGGCTAGTATGGCTAGGTTAGTTCAGAATTTGGAGAAAACTGCTGGATATTTGTCTTTATATCTCTGAAGCACGTGAATTAAAGTCATTAAATTTTAAAGAATTATTTAAACTTCAATAGAAACGATACAAAATACTAACGTGTTCTGGAAGCATAGTCTCAGAAAGACAACCGACGTCCTGAAATGTTTCCGCTCGGGAAAAATTGAGACATCGAATATCCGTAACTTTAAGATAAGGGTCATCTTCAGGCACTTCTATGGGAATGCAGCGTGTGTGACTTTCATTTGTTTCTGATAGATGACAGCAATCTTTTCCCTTATTAAGGAAACCCACTGAAAATAAATATAAATATAAATATATTTTCAAGAGACATTTCGAGATAAAACTAAAATAAAATAATGTAAATGGCTTGGTTCGAACAAATATGTTTCTGACATGCTGCAATAGTAGAAATTCTCTTCTTTAAGAACTATGTATATATACTCTGTATTTATGCGGAATTTTGAAAGATGTAAATGTGCGGAAGTTATAAATAACTTCCATTCTCATATTTTATAAGAAATCTTACTTGGTACAGATAAAACGCTGATATCTCTGTTTATGAATTTTAGAAAATGAACAGCTGCCATATTGAAAACAGTTTTGTCAGTAACACGCCCAGTGCTTTGTAAAGATGTCCTTACTCGTCGTGCTGATGGTAAAGGTTTTCCATTTTTACTTTTCTTCATATCTCCATCTATAGAAATGTATTGAAAATAATATTTATTAAATTTTAGATTTATGTAGTACAGATCCAAAGTACTTGTTATTAAATTTATTATTTTTTTCCTAAATATCTTAGTAGATTTTTATTAAAATGAATCATTAAAACTAAACTCATAGTACGAGCACACAGTAAGGACAGTATCAAGCACAGATTAAGGATAGTAGTGGATTTTTTATGCTGTGGTACGAGTATATAACTCAGCGCCATTACTTATTCAAAGGCCGATTTATGTATGTGGCATAACACTATATATAGTTTCCCTTTTCAAAGGTTTTAAAAATATCCTTAAATAAACAGGTTGTATTTGTCCTTTCAACATTAAACTTAACCTCATTCTATAGGTTATTTCTAAATCATAAATTAAATAGCAATTACATAAGTACAGTAGCTTAGTCTAGACAATGAACAAGAGAGGCCTCTTGGTTGCCTCCCTTGCTTTTGTCATTAAACTATTTATTGGTCATGACGAAAAGCGCTAGCACTTTTTTAATTTGTTTGAAAATAATTTTTATATCTCTTTCACAATATTAAAAAAAAATATATTCACAAATTATTTCCAAATAATTGTGACCAACAGTACTAATTATTGTTTTACTAAATGAGTATTTAAAAATAATATTTTTAGAAATTCCTGTAACTTACACTCTGTATAGTCGGGTTTAAGTAACCTTGCATAAGGGCCATTAGCAGAACCCAACGAAGGATATTTGTAATTATTACAGCTGCCGTCAATCCGACTACCTTCATGTGGAGTGCACGATTTAATGTCCATTGTACACGTACTGTAAAAATTATGTACTTTATTTAAAATATCTTCGCTGTAAGGGACAAGGAATTATATCACACCACCGCCCACGGAAGTCGTATATCGTATATGGATATCGTGCTACCTGCGAGCATTGAACTAAGGTTTTAAGATCTGATAATAACGCGAATCTTCTAAGCCAACTTAGTCTTCTTTAAAGGGTCTACTACACATTTTTTTTAAGTAAGTCATTATTATCCAAATGTGAAATACACTTTTCACTATTCAGTGCCACCAGTACCCGTGCATTTCTAAATAAATCTATCACTTGGGAGTTCTCGTATACTACGGTTGCCACTGCTGATAGACGTAGCTCGTAATCCATAACAGTTGACTAGGGTTGTCATTGACATCGTTTTACTAAACGTTAAAGAATCAAATAAATTTCCAATATTAAACAAAATTAGCTCTGAAGTTGTGTAGTAATTGATGTAATTATAAAAAATACCATCTCTTTCTCCAATGCCAACCGCACGTGCATATAGTGTACCCTGCTAGCCAACAAACGAGGATCAGGCGACCAAATGATGGCGGAATTTCCATCCGGATTTTTCGAACCCAAATCCCACAGGCTAGTGATGAGGAGCAGCATCTCTGAGGTACAGGTACTGACAATGTGCATACCAAACCCCTCACCAAACCGCTGGCCTAGCGAGGTGAGCATAGGATATTCGCAGTGGACTGAAATAAGCTGATATAATAATAAAATTCTGTATAATTTGTATGCAAATTACACAGAGGATTCTTACTTAGTTGCATTAGACAGTCGAAGTTCTTTTAATCTTACTTCATCAACTTTTTCCCCACTAAATCTATCGTAGGAAACACACTCCGTTTGGTCAATAATTAACACTAACATTAAAATATGCTTAAAAAATTCTTTCATTTTTAGAATACACAGTTAATTTCTTTAACGATTCAACACAGAATAAAGTATCTATTCCAATACTTGTTGATGTAGGTTTTCCTTCCACTTCGGCGAATGAAATCAAAACACTAATAATTAATTTCTATGTCGGTTAATTAACTCTTCAAGGAAATACTTGAAGAAAAATACTTTATATTTCCGCTGTATTTTAGTTTTGCGCCAATATATTAACGAAAAATATTAATTTTAGTGATTTAGTTTGTTTCAACCGTTTTTATTTTGAGTTAGTTATGCCCGTGGATATTGTACCAAAACAAACGAGAACTCTTTAATGTAATTAATGCGAGCGCCCGGCCCCTGAGCTACTAGCACAATATAGTGCATTACATTAAATTACTTTACCGTAATTTTGTTTTACTCTTTTAATTATTTACTATATTCAACATAACAACCCTACGCGCTCTGTACTTATCTTCTTAGAAGAACTCGTGGACTCGCGGGATGAAACCTAAAGTAGATATTTTATTTATCGGATCTCCAAATATTCAAAGAAGATTGTCTTTTAATATACTAACGTATAATAATATTCAAATCAAATCAAATCAATTATTCATCAACATGTGAAATACTACTAGACTACACATTCACTACAATATACGAGTACAAGAAACATTCACTAGTTAAACGTAATTTTTTAATCTTTCCTTCTTCCACCGTTTCTTCATGAGGTTCCTCTTTCGGAGAAGAAACAGGCAAAAGGAACTCTATCAAAAGGTATCGAAGTATTGAATGCTTTTGCAATGAGACTACGATTTCTATCCGAATACAGAACCAAAGTATGAAGTCCATCCAATTGCAGAAAGGTGAAAAGCAGAGTGATGTGATATCCCCGTAACTCTTTATCGCTGCATTGCACTAGGAGATGTTTCCAAACTGTTCAGGACGAAAGGAAAGAAGACGACGACCTAGGCACAGTAGGAGCCTAGAAACTCACTCTTAGCACGACTCACCACTGAGTCCAATGCTGCCAGTTGATAGCACCTGCCCAAATATGACAGCAATATTTCACACACCAGTGGACTTGAGCTTTACATAGGATTAGAAGCTGCAAAAATATCGAACTTCAAAAGTTAATATGCAACACTCTCAAGTTTTTTTTTTAATTAAGCCTTACAAATATTCACACGTAAATCGATCTACATTTAATTCGCATCTCTCAAGTTACCTTTAGCGATATCACTAATCTTGTTAGACGGGTCGGTGATCGCAGCACGATTAGTTACCAGGCCTGGTAGTTACCAGGTTCATAGCACCGGCCTATGTATTTAAGATCAGATATATTCGAAATATTTATTTATTTATACTTAATTGTCTACACCAAAAGGATTACAAAAGGCGGACTTAATGCCTTTTGGCATTCTCTAATAGTCATATAACATAATATGTATATGGCATTTTAAAGGCCGGCAGCGCATCTGTAGCTCCTCTGGTGTTGTGGATGTTCGTGGGCGTCGGTGATCACTTACCATCAGGTGAGCCGCACGCTCGTTTGCCCCCTTCTTCTATAAAAAAAAAAAAAAAACAGTTTCGAACGGTGCAAAGTATCGCATTTCACGTAATCGCGGGAAAAGCTAGTACATAGTATAATTCATAAAGAGCTTAGAATTAGTCGTTGCAATGATTGTTAGAAACTCATTAACGGAACTTGACTGGAATTACCAGAGCAATATTGAAGAAAGTTAGCACGTAGGAGTTTGCGTAGTAAGCCTTGGGGCTTTAGAGCAAAATCGATTTCGGAATTGTTGATCAATCTTACCATAAAAATATGGAGTTGATAAAAGTTCTGTCCCTGTCGTTGACACAAAATCTTATCGAAACTAAACAAATTTCGAAATTACCCTTGCTCACTACACAATTATTAAATAGAATTAGGCGTTACTTTGCGGAAATCCATTATTTTGAGTGTTGGAAAAAAAATATTTTGTACAATTCCGGATGAAAAAATAATAAAATGATGTATATTACCTATTGTTCACTAAACCTACCAATTATCACCCGCACAAGCACAACACTAGATAATACACAACACATGTTTTCAAGCGTGTCGCGTATTAAATGTTACTATATAATTGTTATCTACGACATAACAATAGTAAGACTCGTCACCAACCGGGAGTCCCTAAGGAAGGAGAAAGAGCTCTACGGGTTCTACAAGGCTCATGAGCTTTTGTGGGAAACCGAGAGTCCCATTCCATATCACGAGAAATTTCTAAAAAATTCGTGAAAGCCGAAAGAGACAAAAAAATTAAATATTTAAAACTGGCTCACGTGGTGACCGACATGAGAGGTAGTATGCTGTCCAAAACTATAAAGATAGTCGTAAGGTTAATTCCAGTCAGTCTCGCGGGACACCTGAGGCGCCTGGGACTACGTGAAGAACCGCTCCGACCTTAAATGCAGAAGACTTCTCGACGCATCGTCCGCCACAAAAGGAGATAGGATATAAGAGAGAAAAGGGGTGGCAGATTCCAACACCGCTAACACAAGGCTATTTTAATACAATATTAATAAAGTTCATTTGTATAATATTTTTAAGTCTCGTATAATATTAAATGATTTATTTATCTAACGGCTTTAGTAATGATCCCACTTGTCTCTTAACGAAATTTACATTTTGACCCATGTCACTTTCCCGAAAAGGGTTTTGCTAGGTAAGATTAATGCCACAGGTAATGAATACAATAATTTAAATATCCAACCAAGTGCTGGTACTTAATTTTCGAGATATTTTCTTATAACAAATTTTCAGACATTTTATATGTCTAAAAATCATCTTCTATTTTACGTTAGTTTAAATGATGTTTCTTATCTTTCACCGATATTTTTACAACATAAAAAATATTGGTTTTCGGTCATAGTTGTTTTGTGCTGCCTTCCGTATCTCTGGCACTGCTTCTGACATTTCTTAGGATCCTGTCGCTTAAGCGTTAAATCGGATACAAAAAGTTAAAAACGATTTTAGAGTTAAAAAGTTAAAATCTCTTAAGTGCTTCAGGGTTTGCACATATACTTGCGGTGCCATAATGTTATATACTGCACCCTTTACAACTGACGATATTATTCGAAAATTGTCGCCGAGGCGGAAATCATTCAAAAGGACCTCATCACGATTATCATAAATGCATATGTCGTGACCCGATTAGTGAACAAATTTCCTTTCATTTTATTTCCCGAAATTATATTACGGGCTTTGAAAATATGACATAATAGAATCTGCAAATGTGAAGTTTTTTTTAATAAAATTACGTTTACTACTCAAAGATACAACAATTCATTTTATGTATAAATGAAATAAGAATTATTTTCGTTGGTTAGGTTTGGTTAAAACAGTAAACACAACGACGTTTTTCTTTTTTAATTAATAAATGTAATATTATTTGTGATCGGAATTATTTAATGGTCATAAAGTAATAATGAATTCCCACAGCTCATGATATGATGTATGATAATATGAGAAGTAATCTAAGTATAAGATTATTCATATATTTATTTCTTACACAAGTGAATGTTTATTCCGGCAACAGTCTTTCTGGCATTTTTCCTTCCGTTTTCCTTACCTTTGCAACATCCAAAGGATGAAATGGGGTACCAGATTCTGTTACTCCGCCACTATACGATTATTAGCGGTGATAATACCTATATACGATTCTGTATAGTAATTACACAGCGCCAATTCAGTTCAGTTTAGTTCAAAAGGATGTATAAAAAAGTGCTATGAAATGTCTTTCTTAATATCTTATCTTATAACAAGAATTTTGTTCTAAATTTTAAAACTTTAGAAATTCTCCCTACTGTTATTTACAAGACGGTTAAACTCAATACCCTTACTATATACAAAACTTACATTAACATCCATTTGTAACTTAATCCAGCAGTAATTTAAGTTGAGTCGATCAAATTTACAAATGTTAATTAACCCAAACGTAGTCGGCCACTAACAAATTACACCAATTTGTTAGGTAACCACTTCCTCCATCAGCAATTAGCAAAAACCAGTAGAGGGCCAATAGCATGCCCGGTTTATTACAAAGCCAAGACATCTCTTTATACTTGTGTAATAACAGGGTATAATTAAAGGAATTATTAATGGGCAAGCAGAATGTTTTATTCATCCAAGTAAAAAGAAAGTATTCGCGTTAAAAAAAAGGGTAAAGCAAACGGAACAGATGCTAGTGTAGCTGTTTCTGGTTCTTCATTGTTTTTAAATTAATTCTCAGCACATTAAAAAATTGAGTTGTTTAATCCACAGTAAATTTAGCTACAATAACTTTACAATCGCTAAAGTTTTAAATTAAAATGACCAATTTTCTCACGAGAAGAAAAAATTTCAGATTTTTTGGTGCGCTGGGTAATTGTTTAGATTGGGAAATTGGAAGCGGAGGGTTCTGGAATATTTGCTGTTATTGTTGTTTGATATTAAAATATTCGGTCCTTTTTTTTTCATCCATTCAGTTCAGTCTGTTTTCAACATTTCCGCGTCCGAATTTTCAAAAGAAAACATAACCATTGTCAGTATCATTGTTAAGTTACGCAAAGAATACATTTACTACCGTAAATTATAGCGAATTATCAAATTTTTCTTTGAATTATTTTTTTTAATCTTGAAGAAAGAACTTTTTTGTATTCATTCAAATATATTTTGTAATTTCTTCGTTCAAAACAAGGTTTTCGTTTATTTTACTAAGGACCTACGAAAAATAATTCCTAAATATTTGCGTAGGCCTGTGCCCAACAGAGGCATATAGACTGTAGCTTTGATTTTTAAATTATACCTAAAAACTACGGTATTTAATTTCTTTAACACGCATTTGAAGAAAACTTCATCGAAAAATCTTCCCATTTGGATCTGCCTTAAACTACGGCCAAAACAAACATTTCGTTTAAAGTCAGCACAAAAAGTTTCAGCTGGGTTTAGCTTGCAACTGCATCCAAGCTCTTATTGATCATCGTTCGTTCCATGCCCCTAAGAAAGAGATAACTTTACAATTTGAACAGCGTGTAAGCCGAAGTGTTAGAGGAAATTGCAGCCGAGAACTTATATTGCAATAGACACATTTTGTCAGGAAGTTAAGAAATTGCTTTGCAATTTCCTTTACTTTCCTAATATTATACTATCGACAAATCTCTTTTACCGATTTCCAATTTCGTTTTAAACTGATTTATAAAACTTTTACAATTACGCATGAGATAATATAAATACAAGATATTGTAGTGCTCGTCTTTACCTTGCCGTGTTAACTTGAACATAGGCCTTTGCATAAAAGCGCTAGGAAAATCCAGCATATATTTTCTGGATGGTTTGCCCACACTCACCACGCTGATCAAGCACGTCAGTGTGCATAGTGCCGATACCGTCGTACCGTCGTGACGATGCTGCTCTCCATTACTTGTCTGTTCGTTTTGGAGTCAGCAAATTCGGATAGACATTTATTCGGTAGCCAGAGCCTAGTTTGTTTACTGCCAGGGTAGAAAAGATGGCATATTCCCCGTTACACCCCCATACCATATAAACAAAAGATAATGAAAAAGTATACATCACAGATAATAAGTTATAAAATACGCTATTAAACAGTGTAATAATAATTCAGAACAGTGTAATACTTCAATTAAATAAACCAGAGCAATTTTTTTTTTAAATCCATCTTAATTGTTAATATCGTTAATAGGTTTTGGGTTTAGGTTAATGACCGTGTGGTATAGGCGTAAGAATCTGCCATTTCCTTTCTTCCTGTGGGTGTCGTATGAGGCGACTAACTTTGAAAATCGCAATTTGCTACCGACAGATGGCGGAATAACCATCTCGAAAAATAAACAGACCGATGATGGGCATTAGCGTTTAAGGTGCGAGGTGTCTGGTACAGCCAATCCGCTTGCCGAGCGTGGCGATTATGAAAAATCCTTCTTGTAGGAGAGGCCTAGGTACTGCAGTGGACTATTTATAGGCTATTAACGTAACGTAAGGTAAGGTATCGTAACGTTGTATATGTGGTCTGCCAAAGTTAAAAAATAACTATTAAATGGTATCAAGGTGATTCAGAAAAATTTATATGTACAGAATTAGCCTCGTAGAATTAGCCTCTCTTTTCTTTTTAGTATATGTAGTCAATAAATGGGTACATTTACGTAACGTAAAGTATTGTACTTAGATAGTCCCACAACCTAACCCATACATCTACGCCAAGGTATTGCCGAACTCTGTAATGCAATTTCAAACGAGACGGTATCGGCATCTGCGCCTTCCCTCAAGTATACGACTCTCAAAGTGCCAGCCACAATCAAATACTACATCCAAGTTTCGCACTTCGGAAACTTGTTCTACGGGGACATTGTCTATTTTAACATCTGTATACAAAATTCCGAGTTTTTAGAAACAACATTATTGTTACGATGATCAAGCAATTTTATTGTAGCACTTTCAAGCCATAATCGATCGACACAGAGAATAAAATGCCTGGCATACCGTTTTCGGACGTAAAATAAAATGCTACGGAAAGTGATATGCTTGGCGTTTCTCTGCAAAATAAAATACTACGATGAAATCTGCAGCAAAAGAAAGGTTACAAATATACGTTTAGGATTAGTTTGCTAAAGTGACAATGGCCCGGCCACTGATCTCATAGAACTGTTTTCAACTTGTTGGGATAGAAAGATCCTCAAGGGCCATCCTCGTTCAGACAAACCACTCACAAAATAGAGTGATAATCTGTACAAAGTTGCGGGAAGATGTTGGTCAGGACCGTGCTTTGTCTCAATCTTTAAGGGAGCCCGATGTTCAGCAGTAGAATTGAGGGAGGCTGAAGTAATGATGATAATGATCCAAATAAAAACCCTGTTATTTGGACACAAAAGAAATTTACTTTAATTTTTTTTACAGCTTTCATCGAAAGGTATAAAATAAGTATCCACATGTCACGTCATGTACAAGTTTAGACTTACACAAGTAGGTATCACTCTGGTAGTGATCACATAATGCTCAAGTATGCTTGAACGATTTAATTTGTGTGAAAGTGTCGAGCCCGGCGTGTTATACGTGTTGCGACGATGTACTATGGCATCAATTGATGATGAATTGAACTGAACTGAAAATACATAGACGAAACCGAACTATATGATGTAACGAGAAGTTGATGACGTAGTACGAGGTACAACCAAGCTGCGGCTTTTGCTGCTGCTCGAATGGGCAGGCTCGACCGGTAATATCACGACCTCGCATACCGGCGTGAAGTAGAGACATCCTGCGCTACTGCGTTTCGTTCGGTGACTGAAGTAACCGGAAGCTACTCCCCCGTGCCCGTTATCCTCCCGAAAATCTTTATAGGCCGGCAACGCACCTGCAGCTCCTCTGGTATTACCGATATACTTGAGCGTCAGTAATCATTTACTATCAGGTAAGCCGCTTGCTCGTTTGCCTGAATTTTTATTTAAAATGAAGTTTTAGACAAATAACCGGCTTCAACCCCTATATATCAAAATATATGATAAGCAAATTGGATGAAGAAGATGCGTTAAGGATTACTTAATTTGTTTATTATTATATATATATATATATATATATATATATATATTTATCTATACAAATGTACATTTCCTCCGTATGCAAGACAGAGCTAAAGTATTTTAAGGTTCAGGTAAGAGGAATGGAATATTGTTGTGATTTGTCTACAAAGCTTTGACCTGCGTTGTACGAGGAGCTCTCATAAAGCCCGCGAAGAGAAAATAAGCTCTGAAGTTGTATTAGTATTACCTACTTCGAATTTTATATTAAATACCAGTGATTACGTGAAAGGACTAGAAATAACGAGCTAAAAATTAATTATAATTAACAAGGAAAAGCGTGCTTTAGTTTTATTTTAAATAAAATTCTGAAGGAACTGGGAAGGGTCCCTCACGTTGCCAACGTAGACGGACTTCACGGGTCCGAAATAATATTTTTATTATTTTCGAGTCATTCTACACGATGCTTTCCATTACCGCAACAACAATTTTAGTGGTGTCGACACCGAAGATCGCACCCAGGTCACATGTGTACTATGAAATTAAAACGTGGCTTGAATAAACCCACGTTTAAGTGGATACGGCAAACCTTTTCATTCCGAGGATTTAGGAAAATACAATCAAAATTATGGCCACGATCAAATAGACGGAATAACTATTTCAAACAAAGCCAGGCCTAAATTATTCAGCAGAGATGAGCAGCAGTATAACACGACTTGCGATTGCTATAAAGTCTGGCAGACTTAATAGAAATCGGCAAAACCTTTCAACTTCTCAAATTTATAAATAACACAAAGGTGCAGGTAGGTCGGTCAGTTACTGTCTATCCAAGCTATTCCGATACTTTGTAATTCGATTTTATTACCCTATTCCAAGCCAAGATCTATCAAAAGGGTATTAATTGTTTCAATTTATTTCTTACTGAAGAATACTCAGTCTTTTGATTTTTTTTAATTAAAGGGAAATTTACTGTATTTCAGTTTTTACTTTATGACATTTCGAGTACTTTGCAGCACCCATGATCACGTGACTGCTAAGGTGTTCGACTTTCTGATGTGCAAGTTAATCCTGCCTACTTTCAGCTTTTAATTACTAATTTATGTCCAATCTAGGTGCTCACAGTATCTTGAGATAGTGGAGTAAGTATCGTATATATATAGTATATGTACTCGTATATATATGATAGTATCAGTAAGTCTTAGTTTTGGACTTATTTTTTTTTCTTACAGGATCCTAATCCGGTAATATTACCCAGCTATCTTCAACGGTAAATTAGGTTCAGGTTTTTGTTTTTATTTCAATAGCTTCGCGAATCAAACTTGACAAAAATCGGTGTTATTCGGAGAGGATTTGTAGTTTATCATATCAAATGTAATAGATGCAGTGATTCAGGATATGATCACGGACTGCGTTCTTCATACAGTGGCGATGTTTCAAATGAGCTTCATAGGTCATGCTCTTTTAAGTGGGTTTTTGTGTCAGAAGTGGGAACTTCTGCTTAGCTATTATGATGTTGTCAAGAGAGACTAGAATTAAAATCAAGCTTATACAATCCTGCACTTAAGATAAGATAAAATCAGACTAATCTACTTCGTTTAGTATTATGTATTTGTAATTCGGCTTGTACTATGTTTTTATGAAAGCCCGCTGCATGATATGTAGCCTAATCTTACCCGTGACTCCACTAACGTATAGTAATACTCGCATAGGAGGCACCAGCGCCTTCATTTCATAAATACAAAAAATCTATTTTCAATGGAGCCAGAGACTGCTTGAAGCGAGTTTTCATAAAAACATTTTACAATTCATCGATATAGATTAACATTTTTATATCCCAAATAATCGATTAATTGAATACCATTAGCAACTAAAACTTTCAAAACGTTGGTTCTTTTATAATTTAATTACATAGTGGCAGCAAAATATGTGCCTAGAAATCAGAAATAAATGTCTATTAATTCTTGACGTGTTGAAGCAACATTAATTATTTAAGACTTATGGAAACATCATGTATCTCATGAAATGAAATCTCACTGATTGATCAAAAATCACAAAGAACTGAAAACTTGATATATGCATTTACAGTTCGCCCTACAAGAGTAGGGCGAACTGTAAATACATTCTTAAAAATTCAGCCTCTGAAAGTAAAATTTGTTCAGTCGTTTTATAGAGCAACGTTATATTTTCTTTTCATCAGCAACTTCTGAAATTTATAAATAACACAAAGGTGCAGGTAGGTCGGTCAGTTACTGTCTATCCAAGCTATTCCGATACTTTGTAATTCGATTTTATTACCCTATTCCAAGCCAAGATCTATCAAAAGAGTATTAATTGTTTCAATTTATTTCTTACTGAAGAATACTCAGTCTTTTGATTTTTTTTAATTAAAGGGAAATTTACTGTATTTCAGTTTTTACTTTATGACATTTCGAGTACTTTGCAGCACCCATGATCACGTGACTGCTAAGGTGTTCGACTTTCTGATGTGCAAGTTAATCCTGCCTACTTTCAGCTTTTAATTACTAATTTATGTCCAATCTAGGTTCACAGTATCTTGAGATAGTGGAGTAAGTATCGTATATATATAGTATATGTACTCGTATATATATGATAGTATCAGTAAGTCTTAGTTTTGGACTTATTTTTTTTTCTTACAGGATCCTAATCCGGTAATATTACCCAGCTATCTTCAACGGTAAATTAGGTTCAGGTTTTTGTTTTATTTCAATAGCTTCATGAATCAAACTTGACAAAAATCGGTGTTATTCGGAGAGGATTTGTAGTTTATCATATCAAATGTAATAGATGCAGTGATTCAGGATATGATCACGGACTGCGTTCTTCATACAGTGGCGATGTTTCAAATGAGCTTCATAGGTCATGCTCTTTTAAGTGGGTTTTTGTGTCAGAAGTGGGAACTTCTGCTTAGCTATTATGATGTTGTCAAGAGAGACTAGAATTAAAATCAACCTTATACAATCCTGCACTTAAGATAAGATAAAATCAGACTAATCTACTTCGTTTAGTATTATATATTTGTAATTCGGCTTGTACTATGTTTTTATGAAAGCCCGCTGCATGATATGTAGCCTAATCTTACCCGTGACTCCACTAACGTATAGTAATACTCGCATAGGAGGCACCAGCGCCTTCATTTCATAAATACAAAAAATCTATTTTCAATGGAGCCAGAGACTGCTTGAAGCGAGTTTTCATAAAAACATTTTACAATTCATCGATATAGATTAACATTTTTATATCCCAAATAATCGATTAATTGAATACCATTAGCAACAAAAACTTTCAAAACGTTGGTTCTTTTATAATTTAATTACATAGTGGCAGCAAAATATGTGCCTAGAAATCAGAAATAAATGTCTATTAATTCTTGACGTGTTGAAGCAACATTAATTATTTAAGACTTATGGAAACATCATGTATCTCATGAAATGAAATCTCACTGATTGATCAAAAATCACAAAGAACTGAAAACTTGATATATGCATTTACAGTTCGCCCTACAAGAGTAGGGCGAACTGTAAATACATTCTTAAAAATTCAGCCTCTGAAAGTAAAATTTGTTCAGTCGTTTTATAGAGCAACGTTATATTTTCTTTTCATCAGCAACTACAAAATAACGTCAAAATATGTACCAAGTTGCAAGAACAGTTCGTTAAATATTCATTCACCAAGATACTAACTCGATTGTACACAACCTGCAAAACGTTGAAGCCGGCTTTGTGCTAGATTTTTACTTTAGGGATAAAAGCTCTTTGTATTTCAGAAATAAAAATGAGTTTAAAATAAATACTCCTGGATTCATCTTATAAATTATAACTAAAAGCGGTCATTAAGTAATCTGTTTGATTTTAATTCTATTATTTCTAACTAGTGAATGCCAGCGGATGAACAGTAAAGAATACACTAAAATTGGGTTCATTTCGTCTGTACACAATGAAACTGTAAAAGAGCCGAGCTTGGCTAAACAGAAACTACAATAGAAATTATACAAAATTGTATTGAATATCCGTTGTCACCGTTGTCGACCTCGACCAGAGAGAGCTTCATCATTGATATATAAATTCCTGAACTAAAAACGCTTGAACTAATTTTGTGCTACTCTTAGACCATAAACGTCATGAGTTTCGGGCGAAAAACTTAATGATTCGTGTACTCATTTGCGATTCTCGATTGAAACGTAATGAAACCGAACCGTGTGTATAAAGATTTATCACTGGTGATGAAAAGGGGATTACCTACGACAAGAACGTGCGAAAAAGATCATGGTCAAAGGGCAGTCAAGCTCCACAAACTAAAGCGAAACCCGGATTAACTCGCAATAAGGTGATGCAGTGGATTGTCACACAGCATCACCTTATTACATTATGTGCTTCTATTCATACCATACACATCTTTAGCCACTCAGCAAATGTTGAGAGAGCTTGGTTGGGAAGTGTTAATGCATCCACCATATAGCCCTGACTTTGCACCTTCAGATTTTCACCTGTTTTGGTCTCTTCCGAATTATTTAGGTAGTGTTAGGTTAACATCAAGAGCGGAAGGTCAAAACCACTTGACGCAGAAATTTTTCACCGATCTATTAGTTTCTCGATGCAAACGTGACCAAATCAAAATTGTTTTCTAACCTAGATGTTGCTGGCCTCCCGGGCCATTGCAATTTGGATATTAGATTTGACGTATTGAAAATAGTTATTCCGCCATTTAATCTATCAGAGGCCTAGATCTTTTTATTGGCAGTAGGTACCCTCAACCGATTTAAGGGCACCCTTTTTTATGCAATGGGGATTTCCATCTATTGTATACCCAGATGCGCCAGAGTGAGTAAGTACAGATTACGCAAGACATGAAGCGATTGAAACCCCACGGTGTTATACCATTGCCACATATCACCTTCCTCGAATCCCACGTGAGCATCGAACCTCATAGTGTTCGCTATCGGCAGCACCCGGAAGCACCAGCCCTTCTGTTCCCCTAGCGACCCCACCATGGCCGAATGGGTTGCCTGCGCTACCAATCCACTTTCCCAGGACTATGGGCGAACCTTCCAGACTGACTAGCTTATAATAAATTAATGTCGCGCATAAGCGATGTCAGGCGCTGCGATCGTCGACTCGGACGCCAAGTGTGGCGATTATGGCAACTTAATATCCATGTCGCATTATCTAAAAGGATCCTGAATCATATAAAAAGCAGGAAATACAAGATGAATTTGGTCTTATAAGGATCTGTCAGAAAATAAATTTATTAAAAATTAAAATAAATTTATTAACATTACACTTAGTTATATTTTAAATTAAGTTCAATATAAATTTCCCCTTCGCGTGTCAAGTGTAATGTTGAAACAATTGAAATTATTTTGTTATGTTAGTACTAATGATATTAGGTTTATCCGATGTCTACAATAAATCGATGGATGCCGGTATTCTGCGAGGGCGCGGCACTAACATGGTCAAGCTGGCCTATTCAAGCAGCAGCAAAAGCCCCCACTTGTCTCTACCACGTTAACACATCACCTACCTGTCATTGACGGCTACAGGTTATGTCGGGATCAGCAATAAGTACCAGGCTGACTAAAGCCCAACCAAATTAGATATACGCTGTTGGCCCACTGACCTCGATAGCTTCAGCGGAAGAGACTCGCGAGCAGAATACCCGAAGAAAAATTGCAGACCGTTGACGAGCAGCAGCGCCTAAGGTGCGAGGTGTCTGGTACTGCGTTTGCCAATCCTCTGGCCGAGCGTGTCGATTATGGAAAATCATCCTTATGGAAGAGGCCCAAGTCTTTTTTTGTTTTCATATTACAGTGTTACCTTACTAACACCGTAATACATTAGTTATGGATTACATATATACTAACCTTAAAAATAAATTAGCAAGTGATAAACATTACACAGAGTTAGGTATGAAAATTTCATCATCAATTTCACAGACATTCTTCGTTACATACAACGTTTACAGATTATATGCGACTTTGGCGGCCTCAGCCTATCCGCCGCCGGGTGCTACCACTACCAAACACCTAGCTGATGCGTGGGACAGGTGGAGTTCCGATACTCGGTTGGATGTTCATTAATCCAATCCCACTGGCTGGGATATCATTTTTATTACAAGTAAAATACCTTTTTCATGCATTATATATTTCAAGTGCACACAAATATATTCCTGTCGCTAAGCCCCCCGCGGTCCTGCGCATGGGTGTTGCACTACACACATTTAAACCAAAACAATGTTTTTTATATATATAGAACACTGATTTGGGTTTATAGATATGACATGTCTACGGTTACAAACTAAAAGTAAGGGTGGTTGAAAAAATAAATAAAAAGATCAAGACATATGCCGGGAACTCGGAAAAGTGATGGTTTAGTGTTGAATTAAATGTTGTTATATCTGTATCAATATTTTTAAAATAATCTATTAGTGTGTTCAAATTGTTTAAATATCACTTTGACACTGTGAGATAGTGAAACACTGATGCCATATAGGGCTTCGAGCCCGAGAAAAGAAAAAAAGGAAATAAAAAGGAGGATATAAGAAAATCTGAGAAAACATATTTACTATACACACGTTGTGGTACATATACGTTGCCAAATGTTAATAAGAAAAAAGTAAGAATATAAATTTAACTTAAACGTTTAGTAAAGACATATAAGAGGAAGAAAATATAAATAAATAGGATAGAACAAAGACCCTTTCCATAGATCTTGATCTGTTACAGAATCAATATAATATCTGTACGCTAGTCATAAATAAATAACTTTGATTACTCAAGCGAGAGAAACGAAACGTTGCTATATGGCTACAAAGCTTTGACCTGAGTTATACTTACCCTTGCAAAGTCTGCGAAGTGAATTGCTTTGACTTCATTCACTATTTAACGGATATTTTTACAAGAGTTTAACAAACGCAGCCTTAATCAAATACATGGTGCATTTTCACATAGAGTTGAGTTTTAAGACTATCTTATAAGTTTCTGTAAATTATTAACTATCCTTCCTATTACTGATCGCAGCACGAGAGCTTGTGGGCTGGGTGGAGTAGTGACCAAAAGAGTAACAATTTCAAATATATATATAAATATATCCGACCACATACCCAATAACAAGATCAGAAACTTTTCTTTACATTTTAGGTTTCAACCCACTTTCCACCTTAGCTGATTTAGGACGACATGACAGGTGGTGAGCCTGCCACCATCTCAGTGTCCAGACCAACGATACAAATGCAAATACATAAGTTTCGAGAAACTCAACATTACGAGCTCTCCAAACAGAGGATCGAACTTCAAGACGGTTATTACTGGTATCGGTATTTCCACATGTTACATACTTTTCACGTGTATATTTACATGTGGATTATTATACATTTGTTTTTATTTTAAGTTTTTCATTAATACTCACTCACTAAGCCTGATAATATTATGTAAGAATTATTGTTCTTCATAAATTGCAAGTCTGGATCTTAAGATATAAGCTTTTGCTTAGTTTCCGATCCTCTGTTTGATACTACTTCAGCAGGGATAGTAATCAGTTACCTATGTAACGTTAGTAAAGTAGTTCTGCATTGTAATTCTTCGAGGCATGCTTGAATTTGTAAAGAAAGCTTATATAAATAAATAAATACTAATTAATATTCGAGTACAAGTATAAAACAGGCATTGTCATTTATACGAACCACAAGATTGGTTTATGTTATCTAGCTTGTGCAATAACATCCTACAAATTTGTAGGATATAAAAACGATACATTATGTAAAATGCGTTGACAATCGTCGATTATATTCGTCGTCGTGGTGTTCGAAAATTGATCTGGAGGACATCATACTGAATAAGGATATTATAATATTGTCATATGATATATGACCCACGATAGCGGAGTGATTAGGTTTAGGAATTGATCAGATTGTTTTGTTGAGTCCTAGATCGAGGTGTATTGTCAACCTATCCTTCTGTTTGTATTATGTCATGCTCTCTGTGACTAGCTTTTTAATTGTGTTAATGTACTCATGTAAGTGACATTGTTTATTATCTTTATGAGTAAATAAAGTAATCTTTAAACCGGAATTGCTTGCCAAACTCCCTTAATTAACAATACCAGCTCGTAGAATAAAAATATGTGTGGCAGCGGGAAATTGCGTGTCCACCTACCTTCGCTCCTGGGACTCGTAAAACAAATGGCGTTCCTCACTCCAACGGTTGCGGTCTTCTACTGTTCCCCGGCGATATCATCTAGAGGATTGCGTGACTGCGTTTGTGCATAAGGCCGCTAGTTCTTGGGTTTGTATAATGTAATAGTTCACTTCCTCATTTTTAACACACGCATAGGATGCACAAAAAGCAATGCATCCATTGGAAGAGGACCGCCCGCGACAACGGTAGCTCACAAGCACTTTCGATAGCGTTGCGTAACGTTCTGTGCAGGCTGCCACCTCATCACCATTTCGATGCAAGGCAAATCGCAGATAAATACAAACAACTTCCGCTGCATGTCGAATCATTAGACGTAACACAGACTGTATGTACTTAAGTTTTAACGGCTATAAGATTTTAAACCAAATTACAAACCTTAAATAATCCGGTACATATGAGAATTACAATTCTACGACACGATATTGATATAGTAGTTCCCCTATATGCCACTGAAATACATTTTATACCGTCTATTTATTACAATACAGTTCTAGGTTGCAATTTCCGCTAACATGGCTTCGGAGCTTACATACTGTTCAATTTGTAACGTTATCCCGCTCTTAGGCGTATGAAACGGAGGATGTTCAATGCGAGTGTAGATTTAGTATCAAATTCAAAAGCTATATTTTTAACTTTAAGTGTCACACTACAGCGAATTAAGGCCTTTAGTCATTTAGGATAATTTAAGTTCAATGTTTGTGTTTTAATTGGTAAACATATTGGCAAGAAAGAGTTAAGTTCATAATAAGTTAATTTGATTGTTCCTCACGATACAATAATATTTAGTAATTTGTTAAAACAAAATTACTAAATTGTCTAGTAATTAATACTATCGAATAAGATGAACTATACTTTTTAGTATTTATATAATTGCTTGATAGTAATATTCGTGCTATTACTAAATGACGTAACGTTTCACGTTTTGATAATCGAAATTATCTTTTAGTCTCTAACACTTATCGGTGTAAGTCGGTGAACTTGTGTATGTAATCGGTTAAGTGTGTGTATCGAGCGATTCTGAGCAATTATTTTATTATTAAGATTTTAGATCTTGCTTAATGCGTTTTAAAATTAATTCATGTAACCATAGACAAGTATGAAGACCGCGTGATCTTGTAGTTGGCGTACTTGAACAGCGTTCGGGAGACTATGTCACACCTTCTCGTCGAGTATACGTCAGAACCTTAATACCAAAGTTTTCAAACAGTGGATGTTGCCAGTGATGACATGCGGTTTTCGTGGCTAGCATAGCCGTGTTTCTCTGCGTGATAAAATATGCAAAGATATCTGCAGCTTAACTAAGATAACAGACATAGTCGTAAGGATCAGCATGCTGGAGCGGCAACCGGCCGGCCACATAACTCGCATAACCGACAACCAATGAGTATGAAAGGTTCTCGGGTGACAGCCTAGTACAGGCAAACATAGTGTGGGACAAGATGGACGCAGGTGACTCAGGACCGTGCTTTGTGGTAATCTTTAGGGGAGGCCTATGTTCAGCAGTGGAGTACAGGCTGAAATGATGGACCCATTTCTCAACAATCAAGTAAATTCGGGGTTCGAATTCCACCCAGAGACAATATTTGGGAACACTCAAAATATTGATATTATAGTCTTGCTGTGTTGTGATCTGTGTCGTCGTTAGCGTTACATCAGATTTCTGTAAGAAATACCATGTGCTTTCGGGCAGTGTTGGGCTGGAGTCCTATGGTCTGCACTGAACTTATGGCAGCCTGAAATTAAAGTAAATGTTTTTTTGTGTTTTGTTACTATAAAATATATACATATATTTTTTTATTATAATTACAAAACGCAAAATGCAGGTATGTTTCTTTCTGCAGTTAAGAAAAATCTTCTCCTAAGCGTAGGCAGTTCCTGGAAAGCATAAAAATAAAAAAAACTATTACTAATAAAAATAGATTCCAGGGAGGTTTTCCTTTGACCAATTATCTCGCAATAAGGCCATTGTTATTGAATCTGTAAGTATGATATAATACAACATATATCCAAATTAGTATATAACGTAATAAGTATACAACATACATGCAATCCACATATATACAACGTATCGATATCACTCATTCATACTTAAGTTTAGTATTGATTATTATTTGATTACAGTATTACAATTTTTAATAAACATGTAAGTATGATATAATACAACCACTGGCAACTATGGTAAACCTCCCCATAATGCGAGGTACAAAACTGACCCCGGCGGCCTCGCTAGTTCTGGCTATGGTTGCAGCCATGGTAACGGCAGGGCAAGAGGTGCAAAGACTCTCCGGCAGAATTCTAGCTGCTCAATTCATATGACTGGGCCTCACAACATTTAACGCATGCACATTGAGAGCCAATGAGAACATCCTGGCACTGAAAGAGTATTATAATAGTATTTTATATTATTATAGGATTATTTGAACTCCGAAGACCAAAGCATGAGACTTACTCAAATCCGGTGACTTGTTTTAACACCGGGATGGTTATAATCTGTCCCTACGAGTTCTTTTATCGTTCAAGGGTCTTACATCTACAACGTGATCAAAATTAAAAATGTCGAGTGCCTATCGCGTACCTTATACTCGGAATAACTAAAAGCTATTCCCTGAAGGCGACGAGCAGGTAGTAGTAATTTTGGAGTAGGGAAACGGAACTCAAGAAGGCAACAGCTGGCTAACTTTATGGCAAATAGAGGATTCTTTATGATGAACTCATAATTCCAGAAGCAGCTACACAAAAAGTGGACCCGAATGAGACCGGATGGTATCAAAAAAAAATGTCTTCATCATGACGGCCAAGCGACAGTTGTTCAGTGACGTATCTATGATCACTAGGGTGGAATCCGGCAGTGATCACCGAATGGTAAGAGGAACACATTAGGCTCGAGCGGTCTCGTCTGATGAAGTCTTCACTCCGTCCACCCTTATCTAAAACCCTAAGGACTTTCAACTCGAATTGCATAATCGCTTTTAGTGCTTAGAAGATTGCGTTACAGTGCACGATATGGATAGCAGGCTCGTGGAAATTGTCTATGCGGTAGAAGACAAGCTTTGCAGGACCCGCCCTAGGAACGAGCCCCACGAGCTCCTATCACACTCTAAAACTCATGAAAGCCTGATGCAAGATGATGATGCGGTTATCAACTTACGCGACAGCATATCAGCGATTGAATAGACAGATCTCCAAATCTATGAATCGAGATATACGTAAATATAACACAGTCTGTATTGAAAATGCGATAAACCGAAACAAAGGCTCTTCTTTTCCGATCTGTCTATCGGAAAAAGCCAACTGACCAAGTTTAATGAAATTCAGAGATTTTACAGGCAGCTGTACATATCGTCGTTGAAACCACACACAAATGTGAGTAACGACCCAAGAGCAAAGCTTATCCGACAAAGCGCCGGTTGAAAGCAGACTAGACACTACAGTGAACTTCTGAAAGTGTGTGGAAAACCGGTAACTATTGTTACAATAGTGTTTCCCAACTAAGGTTGGTCTTAAAATTAACTTGTACAAGACGAAGATAATGTATAACGTCTCTGTCTAGTTTAATCTTAGTATCGAAGTTATCAAGTTTCATAATAAATCGTTAGATTACGACGTTATTTCAACTAATCTAAAAATCCTATATAATAAAGGATGTCTCAGAATGATTTTCGTTTTTAGATGTTAAATAAAAAACATAATGTCAATTAAATCTCGTTTTATTTAATGTTAATTTAAAGAGTTAAGTTTATTTATGAAAAACAACCGTTTGCAAATGCGCTCCATTCATTTGTTAACACTAATTTAACCATGAGCTAAAATCTTCAATAACTCGCTGGAGCATCGCTCTTGGAATAGAGTTGATTTCTTCAGTGATTCTTTGCTTCAAAACATTCAGGTTGGGTGGCAATGGATTGTAAACTTTTCTTTTTAATCGTGAAGACCAGCTATTTGTAACATGAGAAGTGGCTCCGTCTTGCTGGAAAAAGGTGTTGCGGTTGTAGCCCTTCTGGTTTTGCATTTCTGTAGCCAAAAAAGTCCGGATCATATGGCAATCACGATTTATTCCCTGGAAGAGTGATAAGTCGCCGAGGAGACATCAATTGGCCACCGAGGAGCCCAGATTTAACGCCTGCTGATTTCTTCCTATGGGGCTACCTAAAAACCTACCTTTTTTTGTACTTGTTAAAAAGTAACAACATAGATAATTGTTTAAATGGATTAAGTTATTTCTAGTAGCAGTTATTTATAATGAAAATATGTAGTAAAGATATTTCGGTATATCTAAAGAAATACTATTTCCATCAAAAGTAATTGCCAATATTCATCATAACTTTGGCAATATCGTTACCCGAACTTCAGGTGTAATGCCAAGCAGTTATTTACAATCATTGCAGCTACTAATTTGCGGCGTTCGTAAAATTAATTACAACAAGAAACGACCGCTTCTGTAGAAACTTCTTGGGAGATTATAAGGCTAATTGTTGTTTAATCGGTTTTAAAAATAAAATATGTTTCGTTTTAAAATAGCATAGCGTTTGTATTATTTTAGGACAAACTTTATAATCTTAAAGTTAAATAACATGAAACTATCGTATAAAATATGAAACTAAGAATTTCCGAGTGTTGGATTAGATTTATTTTCGTTTTACGCTAATATGATTTCGCTTTCTATTTGTCAAACGCGTAGCTCCAAAATTCTGTTTTTATTGTATACTGTGGTCCTAATTCTCCTTCATATCTTAAGATAACTTTCAATATTCTTATTCTAGTCATGTGTTACGTTCTATTAACTAACTTAAGACTAGCATTTCACGACATAATACAGAACACTATAACTCTTCTTTTACTGTTCAAGCTACACTCCTCTGGAACGTCATACCCGATAAGATTAAAACAGCTCCTAATAGGAATACATTGAAGAGATTAATTCGTGATGTAATTTCTAATGAATCATTGGCGATATTCGTTAGCTTCTATTACGTTATTATATATTTATCTATATACCTATTTATTTGTTTTATATTATAAATGTTTATTTCATACTTAATTACTTATGTTCATTATAATATTTATTAATTTAACGTTTAAGGAGTCCACCTATTACAGCTTTTGATTCACTTCCAAAAGTTTATATTTCTTACGAGTACAGAAAAATTATTTAAGCGTGCAGAGGGGAATGGGAAAAAAAGGGTGTAACGGAAAATATACCATCTTTTTCTCTAAATGCCGAGCACGGTGCACCCAACAAACAAAGCTCTGGCGACCGAATGACGGCGGAATATCCATCCGTTTTTGCCGTGGCCAAATTCCATAGACCGGTGATTGGGAGCAGAGAGCATGTATGGCTGATGTAGAATGCTGTTTTAGATAAGAAAGCTTTAATACGTTTTAAATTCATAGTTTACGAGCAAAGAGATTACTTGATATCATTACTATTTACTTTAATGTTTTTGCACTCGAGTGACCTGATTTCTTAATCTGATGTGATGTCTTAGATTTCGCTACGTGCTATATTTTATTGAACCAAATTTTAATTAAAACAATTGATCTGACCGTTATTTATTATAAGTATATTAGATAATTTTTGGAAAGAAATAATAGAGTAGATGATGAGAATGATCATTGATGTATATTTTTTGTATTCTTCTCCGTCAGAAGTTTGTTCTGATCGAACACGTAAAAGTAGGTAACCACGTTCCCCATTACTCTTAAGTAAATACGTGTATCGCAATTTCAATACGTAATATATATTATTTATATCTTTCATATTATTCATTTATTTATTGGTATGAAATGGTGGTTGATTCTTTTGCATCACACATAGGCGAAATCCAAGCCATGCCAAGCGTAGCGATTACTGGGAATCTTATATCTAGCAGTGCCTGACAAAAAATTGTTTAAAAAAAGATAACGTATTATATGACCATATCCAATAGATCACTCTATGGTAGGTTACGACACAGTTAATTTTATCTTCTTCGAAAATCTGTAATTGTATTTTAGCAAGAATTATATAATAGTTGGTGAAATAATGCGTAGTTAATAAACCTTTAAGTAAATAAATGACATAAATATCGTATATATTTGACTGTTGTTCAAACAGTTCTAAGGAAAAATAAAAAATTATACTAGGAAAATGAGAATCAGAGGAGATAGTTAAATTTTTAAGTAAGTGTAATGTTGCCGCAAAAGCATACAACATATGATAGAATATACCAATTGTCATATTTCAAGGGGTAAAGAAGCCTAGCTAGCCTAGCTATAAGAATTGTAAGAAACAATGTTGGTTCTAGAGATTGTATGCTTATCATAGCCCATCATACCCCTTTCGATTGGTTCATTAAAATAGTGTCTGTCTTTTTTTGATTCGCGGCACGGGTAAGCTATTTAAAAACATTTGAACGCGGTTATTCTTATTTTTATACTACACATTTGTAATGAAACTATTATTTACGGATTTTATTGTGTTTAATTTTGTTATTATATTCCCGATATTTCCATGCGTAGAATAGACCAAAATTAATAATTAAAAGGTGAAGGTAAACCGAGTTGACTATGACATCAGGACGTCTTACACCTCAGTCCCCCGTGACCACGGCTGTTTTAAAGCACGCGAAACGTCGGGTATATAAACAAAATTAAATTCGATAAAATCCGTAAATAATAGTTTCATTTCAAATATCAGTGTAGTGTTCGCGTAAATACAAGAAAACATGATGTAAACTAATATTTGCTAGTATATACTTAAAGGCTTCTTAGCATATTAAAATAAAGTAGAAACTGTAGTATTTAAGAATATAGAAGAATAAATAATGTAGAAAAAACCATAATATGTTCGTTTACATGATCGATTACTTTCTTTTATAATTTTATACGGATTTGACAAGAATAACTTATTTTCTTAACACATAATATCTGAAATATCTTTGGTTTTTTTATTTTTTGTACTTTATGAAGGTTCATTATAAACCATGCTTATTTGAGGGACAATATATATTAAATTCGAGAGCATCTCTTAGAGACAACTTTAAAAACATATAATTTTCAAATTTGGTCTCTTAATGTGTATATAAATGCAATGTGCGTTAGTAAAAATAGATATATATATTTAATAAGAATAGGGACGTACATAACGTAAATACTTGGAATAAGCATAAGCTCGTTATGCTAGTTACTAGACACCATAGAGTCAGTAACTCATTTATGGGGTAAAAAGTATACGTTTTTACAACAAAATCCCAGTAAGCTCGCAGTCTTTATATCAATTATAAAGTTATTTTCCCTAAAGTTACTTTCACACTAGATTTAAGATTTTGTTATTTCAAATACCTAAAATAATTCAACTAAATAGTTTAATTAGATGTTACGTTTACTACCCTAACTAGGTTAGTATCAGACCGGTCCGTGAGCAATTAACTTAACACACTTTGTGAGGGTTATAACGCGGGTCAAAGCTTTGTGGTCATGTCACAATGTGTTGTTTCCCTCGCTAGAGTAATTACATTTGTTCGTTTATTTTTTGCAAACTGCGATACGTTATTCAAACATCACGAAGATGTAGCTAATAATTTATCTCTTAATGTGTATATAAATGCAATGTGCGTTAGTAAAAATAGATATATATATTTAATAAGAATAGGGACGTACATAACGTAAATACTTGGAATAAGCATAAGCTCGTTATGCTAGTTACTAGACACCATAGAGTCAGTAACTCATTTATGGGGTAAAAAGTATACGTTTTTACAACAAAATCCCAGTAAGCTCGCAGTCTTTATATCAATTATAAAGTTATTTTCCCTAAAGTTACTTTCACACTAGATTTAAGATTTTGTTATTTCAAATACCTAAAATAATTCAACTAAATAGTTTAATTAGATGTTACGTTTACTACCCTAACTAGGTTAGTATCAGACCGGTCCGTGAGCAATTAACTTAACACACTTTGTGAGGGTTATAACGCGGGTCAAAGCTTTGTGGTCATGTCACAATGTGTTGTTTCCCTCGCTAGAGTAATTACATTTGTTCGTTTATTTTTTGCAAACTGCGATACGTTATTCAAACATCACGAAGATGTAGCTAATAATTTATCTCTGTGAATTTACATCATATCTTGACGCGTTGAAACAAAAGAAATTCTATTGTTATGACACATGAAGACTTAACATCAAACCCATACTCATACCAGTAACCTGTTGTTAGTAAAGAAAAGGGCAGCATATTCGTTTATTCATCAAATGTGTAAGTACTTCTAAAAAAATTTTAGTTAACCGATGTAATGATAGTTAATGAGTTTTCTTGAAATCATGAATCGAGAGAAATCATTTAAATCACTTAATGCACTTAATGATGGGCTCAATTTTTTAACCGTGTTCAAATAAAACTGACACCGTTTTATAATATTATTTCGCATATAATGTTATATCACCTTTTGATCCCAGGTCCTTAAAATAATTTATGTATATAAGAAACAGGAAAGGGTCAAGTATTGATCCCTGTGATACACCACAATTTAGGGTTTATCAGTTAGTTTATTTTTCACTAATTCTGTACGTGGCAGAGCCAAGCGGCGGCTTTTGTTGCTGTTGAAATACGTCGGCTGTGTTGGGTTGACACCACAGCCTCGCAGAATACCGGCGTGAAGTAGAAGCATCTTATGCTTCTGCGTTTCGTTCGTTGAGTGAGGTAGCCATCTCCCAAATACCCTTAAAGACTGGAAATACACGTACAGCCCTTTTTGGTGTTGCAGATGTACATGGGCGACGGTAATCTCTTACCATCAGGTGAACAGCGTGCCCGTTAGCCGTTTTCTCATAAAAAAATCGAAGAACCTGATATCTATTGAAAATTACTAACAAGATTTTCAGAATTTCAGGCAGTGTGGTACACTAAAGCAAAGAAAAATCTGTAATAATGAGACCTTTCAAAAACGCGCTTAAATAAAAAATGACTCGTCTCATTTATTTTTGAGAGGGTTTTTTAAGCCTGTGCCCTGGATCATGTTTATGGATCATAACTTTACTTTTATTTTTAAAATCATAATTATTCATGAAGAAAAAACATTAAAGTATACATTTTTATTGCTTTTCATACCATTTTCCTCTTCATTGTAAGTCGACTTAATTAAATCAACTTTAAGTCGTTAACGACGTTTTTGGCAGAGAAAAATGTTTATATTTTTTGATACCATTAAAATTATTCTTTTTTTGAAATAAGTAATGCTGGAATTACATTCTATATTAAGTATTTTATATTTTATTTAATTACTATATAATATACTGAGCCAAAAGTTTAATGCTTTATGTGAATCATTATCTCCTAGTTTTTGATTCACTATTAAACAAAAACTAGAAGTTTTAGTAAATACCATACAGTTTCGTCAGACTTGCACCGACTAAAACCCCACGATATTACGATTATTAGACCCTCGCTGAATATCGGGCCAGGCCATGGGAACCTTCTTACACGTATCGGCGGCCCCTCCTGCGGAAGCTGCCTTTGGGACTTGGAATCATTCTCTCGCACCTTTCTTCACGGGTTCCAATCCACGTGAGTATATGACCCGCTGAGACGCACTAGCCGTCTCCTGCAGCGAATCTTGTCCTTGGCCCGGCCGTCAACCATATTTCCTCAGCGGAAGTAAGAGAAAACGCTGCAACGTAACACCGACACTCTTTTCGCCTCTCGGACCCACATCACCTGCATCAGTTTAGCGTCTCTGCCAGAGGCGCAGAGGATAGGAAGCGTAACCAAACGCAATATCAACACTCTAGTTGCCACTTTACCAGTCGCTCCCACAATCTCCCAACTCGCATCCGAAAATGGCTCGCCAGACCCACTCGTTGCAGCCTCCTCGGGACAGTCCGCTGGGTCAGGCCGGCCAAGTAGTTCGAACTCCACCGCGGCTCGTTATTACCAATACATTCATTAAATAGTTCTAGGTAATTCCAGTCGCAAATAATATTATACATAATAATAAATTTTGCCTAATAGAACAACGAGACATCCGCGCAACATAGTAATGAGGTAAACGGAACGGAGATTACTAACAACCTACGGCGGACGTAACTTTAGAGGTTGTGAATGTGTGTACTTATATGGGCATGTGTGTGGCATAGTGTATGGAAAGCAGTTTATGATATTCCCTATATTTATAAAAGTTAATTTTTTTGGTGCGTTTGTATTTGTGATCTATCTGTTTGTTTATGTCTCTATAGGTATCTTACAAACAAGAGTCTGTCGATCGAATAATGGCGGAAAATCGATCCGAATTAGCCAAATCTCAGAGACTAGTAATGGGGGTGTGTTGTTAATTTTCGTGTTTGTAAATAAAATAAATGTAAAAAAAAAAAAATCTGATCTCGGCAAAGATGGGTTTTTAGTACGACTAGGCCATCTGGCAAATAACTTTCATCGAAAAAGGTTAGAGGTACGTTATCACTCCCGAGGACTAAGATGGATGATGATGAGATGAATTACGGAAAATCGTTCTACGCGGAAAAGTCTCGTATGTCTAGCATTGGACTGGCAGTGAAAAAAGAAGTATATCTGTACGAACTTCAATGACAAAAACGTGACAATGTGTGTGTTATAGAGTTTTCATAAAAACAAATCAATTCTTCAAAACATCAAATCATTAAAATAGAGAACTCTTCTGAATCGAATATATAACCAACCGCCTACATTTCATGATTTGAATACTGACTAAATATTATACCGAGTATATCTTTACCGTACCGTACCGAGGATATCTTTCTTACCTCTCTTAAGATCACATATTGTAGAGTCTGAAAAGTGCATTCAATATGTGCTTTTCGAGAGCGCAGCGGTGGCTTTTGTAAAAAACTAAAAAAAATCTTTTCAGTAGGTATCTATTAAGAAATGGATAATCGCCATCTTTAGTTATGTGCTTTTCCAGAGCTCAGCGGTGGCTTTTGTAAAAAACTAAAAAAAACCTTTTCAGTAGGTATCTGTTAAGAAATGGATAATCGCCATCTTTAGTAACTATACAAGGTACCACCGTTACTGTTCAAATTGTCGAACCCTTGTTTGCTTTTGTAAAATTACATAATTAACATAATTTTGTCAGATAATGTTTAGCGTAATCTGAACCCAATCAATATCAAATTCTTCATGAGAATAGATTAAATCGTTAAAGGAGGCTCTACACTTTGATTTAACATAATCGCTGTTTAATTTTCGTTCAAAATAAATTTATCTGTCACAGAGGCGAAAAGCTGACTATGGAAGCTACGGCAATTTTCATACCAAATGGTAATCCACAATTTTTGCTTATCCCTATATATAGGGTAATAGGTGATATATAAATAACAAACACACAATTATTTACTTTTGCGCTATGGATTATAGACTATGTAATAGATATTTTAAATAAGATCCATTCATTTAAAAGGACCCTACTTTTGTTTGAAAAGGCGCTTTGTATGCTCTATTAGTCCTAATTATTTTGGGTCCGTACTGCGAAAGTTAGGGTCTCGAGTCAAACTTGTTATTCAAGTAGTCAAGAACTCTTAGAACACAGATCTTTTGTATATCTGTGAGAGTAATTGAATAGGTTTTTAATAATGTTCAAATAGTATAAGCATTATTAAATTATAAAACTATATTGTCTCCTGGAGAGCGCAACACCTAAAACACCAGAGGTGCTGCAGGTGCGTTGTCGGCCTTTAAGGGTACACATGGGGCAATGTACGTACGTTTCTACAAAAAAATCTCAGCAAGAGCGCAGTCTTCTTATCAATGGGTTTAAAAATTTGTTAAACAAACACTTTATAAAAGGATTATTACAATATAAAGGAATATATGGATGATAATAATACCTATGAATAAGTTGATCGCTCCCAAGCAGATTCTAGAAAAAATATTGTAATATTAGATTATTGAAACGTTTTGTATGCTTTAAAAAAGATATAAAAAAGATACCTACGAAGTTCCTTTGGCCGGTTTCTTCTCCGTCAGAGGAACCGCATTAATGGGAAAATTAAAAAAAAAAGTCCGACGAATGAAATGTAGGTTTCTTAAATTATGTGATTTGATTTGATTTGAGGCCATAGGTTTATTATAGGTATTTATAGGTTCTTAAAACTAGTAAGGTTTTATCGAGTAAATGCATAAAATTTTACAATAACATATCTAAAAGTACTAGAAGTGATGAGAATAATTAAGTAATTTCAGAAATGTTAGGACATAAAATTTCAAAAACTTCTTAAGAAATTGGCCTTGTTAAAAAAATGGCTTACTGTAAAATAAATCAATATATTGAGGAAAATGATGTATTGAAATAACCTACTCTGCACTCACAAGTCCCCTGTTTAATTCAGTCTAATTCAAATATTGATGTACGTTTGACATTGTCTTGATTTTATTATAAATTGTAAACAACATTGTAACATTATATTTAAAAAAAAGACCGCAGAGTTTCTTGCCGGTTATTCTCTAAGGTTAGGTCAGTTGTCTGCCTATTTTGAATAAAATAAAAAGTTTTATTGACAATTACTTTTACCCCTTGTTTCACAACACATTTTATTTATTTATATAACGAACCGATTATAATTGAAAACCCTGAAGATGCCGTAAGGCGAAACCGGTCGGTTCGTTATATAAATAAATAAAATGTGTTGTGAAACTAGTACCAGGGGTAATAACAATTGTCAATATGCTGAAGTCCCACTAAGTGACAACAAACGCAAGTATAAATTATAGTAAAGAGAATTAACTTTGACTTTGTATGACCACCATCGATTATTGATTGGTGGTGGTCATTGACCGTAAGTGCGTGCAAATATTGTTCGCATATGGAACGGGTCACGGGGTAGAGAAGTTTAGACATTGCGATGAGCCACTCTTCCTATCCTCCGCGATACAGGGGGCGATGCATCGATGATGCGGCAGTGAAGAGAGCGAATAGATGGGGAGAAGAGAGTCGGTATTATGGTGGTACACTTCCACCAGTCTTTCCCCCACACTTGTTGTCCACCTATGGCCAGCTCGTCACGGTAAGTCAGGCCAGCCACGTAGGTTACTTTTGGTGCACCGTGGGATACCAAGTCACTACTAGCAGGTCGTGGTGTTCCCTTCGAGGAGGGGGTCCGTAATCGTATGTGGCAAAGCAGTCACATTAAATCACAAATTTATCGTCTAGATCTCATAAGAATGTAAACGTGCACATTATCTTGCCATAACGTTAAGCGATTTTATGTACTCTGCAGACTTCTCATAAAAAAGAACAAAGAGTAATATATCACGTGAAGTATTTTTCGACCCTCGCATGAACAAGTTAAAAAATGTCTTAAATTTTGTTACTACAGTTCTGCATTTGTAAATTCTAGATAAGTCTGTGGTAATAAAATATTATATCAATATTCATTTAATTTTACATTTTTATTAGTGGTAGAGGCTGCCGCGGCTTTTGCTGCTGCTCGAATAGGTCGGCCGGGGTAGCACCACAGCCTCGTAAAATGCCGGCGTGAAATAGAGGCGTCTTATGCTTCTCAGTTTCGTTCGCTAAGTGAAGTAACCTGAGGCCCAATCCTACTCCCTCTCCTCCTCTATCTCTCCCTCTCTCCCAATTTCCCTTCCCTCTCTCCCAATCCCCCTCCCCATGGCATAGTCAACAGACTATCCTGTAAACATAACATTTTATAGAATTTTGTTAACAATAGACAACATAACACAATTTATCAAGAGGTGTTGATAAACTAGGAGTTCAAATTGAGGTCACGCCTAAAAGATAAATTGTATGAAGAATAGAAGACCGCCGTCACAGCAAACATCTTAAATGGACTTGTAAATATTTTATCCTTATAAAAATCACAAACACAAAATAAAACTGTAGAAACTTCGTGTTACTTTGTTAATAAATCACCACATAATGCACAAGTTACTTATTCTAGGAAATGTTTGAGAAAATTATTTTAATATATAATTAAATTATTTTATTAAGCAAAGTAACGTCTGATTGTATTGTCAATTATTCTAAACATAAGAATTATTTTATTATCCGAAGTAAGAACACGCTGATATGAATAAAAGTGTTAAGTTAGATTAAGTAATATAAAAAAAAGTAATATAGCAGTCCGTAAATGCCTACAGCTGGGCTCAGACCTCCTCTCAAATATTAGAGACAGTTTCGAGCCAGGAAAGTGGACTTTTCCTACGCTGCTCCGGTCTTTTTGACGCATCCTTGAAATATTTTTTTTTGTTTCTCCGACCTGCAGGTTTCCTCGCGATGTTTTACTTCACCGCCCAGCACTTGGAACATTCAGCACCTAAAATTGTTAATTGCAATTAACAATTTTAGTGAAGACACCGCGAATCGAACCCAGATCCCTCATGTATTATGAAATTAAACCGAGCGCCGTGACAACCCGACTATCACGACTGTAGGCAACCACAGCTCTATGCTACCACAGAAATAGTAATAGAACAATAATTTACAATGTACCTATGCACTTCCTGTATTTAAAATCTCAAACTAATTCTAAGCTTTTGTAAAAATAAATAATACTAAGCAACTATTTAATTGCAAAAGTGCTTAGAAAATAATTCATGCACCTTCGAAAATCTATGATGATGTACGAGTATCTAGACTTTGTTTTAAATTCGAGTTCTGTTTAAAGTTCAGTGTTGTTATAATATACCGCGATAGAAATTTAACGAAATGGTTAAAATAACACTGCAAATGCGACATATTTAGATCTACATTGAGATTTGTTTGGTACAATACGTTTGAGAGAAGACAGGCAGTCTATTTCGTTATCGGCTTGACTCTCCATAGTATTAATTTTATTTATTTCCAAACTGGTTATCGTGGAGTTGTGCAAGAATATGAAATAAGAGTTACAAGAAACAAGTATTTTCTTTATACCTTCGTATATTATTAACTGTCTCCTATATAAATGTATGTGTCGTATATATCAAAGGCAAAACTTTTTTGTTTAATTTAGGCTTGTTTAAAGCTCTTACGAATGACAAAATCTACACAGTTCGCAAAATAAGACCTCAAGGAACAACTGGAAATAACCTCAGGGGTCTTTTTTTAACGCTTTTGTCAATTATAATATACAACAAAATCACAACAATGTCGATGTATAAAAATGTATAAAATCATTACAATATCTAAATGTTCATAAATATCTATTTTTATTATTTATCAGTAGACCAGGGACTTGCGTGTGCAGAGCTATTTCCACACATCTTGCCCACGATGTAATAAACCATTTTTTAGTAGGCCTTTTTGGACAAAGTTGCTTTAACAAGTTTCTTCATTGCGTGTAGTTATATTATAGTTGCACTATATTTTTAGGGATTTTATTGTAAAATTTTATGAACTTACACAAATAATTATTGGTTGGTTATGAATATTAACACGAACAACGAAAGACTGTAGAAATTATCAAATCGTAACAAAAAACTAATTTTATGTACAATATTTGTTTAAACTAAATGAAAGGAAAAGGTAGCCTGTAAATGTCCCACCGCTAGGCTAAGACCTCTCATTTGAATGGGTTTTGGAGTCAAAAATAGTCCGTCTCGCTACTCCTGTGTCCGCTAAACACTTCACATGTTCTTGAAACATATTTTTTTACTATTGTTGCTGTCGCCGAGGACGTGGTAATGCTTCATCCATCCTTTAAAAACCTTTAAGACGAAGATCATGTCTAATGTCCACGTCATAGCAATACTGGTTCATACCAACTAAATAAATCCAACATCGACCCAGAGCTCAATCGACAAATTCAACGCAACTGGGCAGCATTCGGGAAACAAAATTACATATTCTCCTCGAGTATACCTCAAGCTCAAGATCACTAAACTGTATTACCAGCCTGTGTAGCAAGTGATGACTTACAGAACCGAGACGTGATATTTCACTGCAGGCCGTAAGAGGAATTATAATTTATTTTTCAATTTTTTTTTTTTTGAAATTCTTTGATAATTCGAGAATTCTTGAAAACCCTTATCTAGAATTTTTGAGATAGATCTTGAGTCCCAAAAAAAAATAAGTCGAGAAATCAGAAAAGCAGACACACAGTTTAGTTTAATACTTTTTTTAATGTACCTTCAACTTAAAAATAAACTAATTAAACCAACTATTTCAATTAAATAATCATAAGAAACCAATAAGATATTCAATATTGTTCTCTCAGTTTGACAAATGTTCAAGAAATAAAAGACTGAAATAAATCAAACGTAAGTAATATAAAACACTTTAGTAAAGTCGTTTTAGTTTGAGATGCTATAATATCATTGAACATTACGGTCCAATAAACGTTATGAAAGAGGGCGGCCAATCACATCGTATAGTTTGTCTAAAGACAAATTTTTCCTTTGGCTTCTTTCAGTAAACAGGCGGAGTATTAGCAGAGCAGATTTTTCTTTTGCAGAAGAGTGTAATTTTCAAAAAAAATTAAAAAAAAGTCTCTTTAACCTTAACTTTAAGACTTTCATTTCACATTCAATGTCATAATTAAAAATGTAATCCTTTCTAGGGTCATAAGTCCTGACGTGGTTCATAACAATAGAATAATAATAAAAATTAATATTTATCTTTATATGAAAAAAGAATTATTCAAATTAGTTTTAAAATGCACAAAAGTACCAATAGGTAAACATAAATCAAAAAAATATTTGTAATTATTATTTCCTCTTCCTGACCGATTTCGCCCGCCGTGTCTACTTCCCAATACTACTACCTAACAACACAACGCGACTAGACTAAAAACATTCTGATGGGAATCTAACTCACTACCCCATGGAGTATTAGCAGCGAAATAAGGTAACCACTAAGCCACACTGTCATCAAAAAAATTTAATACAGTCGCATTGATAACAATTTCTTTTGATTAGGTCGAATGTTGTTCTGAGTCGATTAAAAACTAAAATGTATCGACAAATAATGTCACACAATAAAAAATCACTTTATTCGTTTACCTATCTCAATTCCTAAAGCTGAACATTGATTAAACGATATGTTGCAATAAATTGCGGAAAGCCGATATCCAACGATTGAGGCTAGAAAACAAATCTTACCCCTGCCGAGACAGAGACAGACTTTAGCTATCGCTGTTTCTAGAAAACATGCGGAAGATTTTTAATTTGAACTTTTACTCGAATTCATTTTCACTTTACAAAAATGTAGTAAAATGTAATATATTCCTTTACAAGTTTTTTTCAACTGTAAATGACGTAAAGGTTTTTTTTATATCGGATCAGGTATAGATTATATAGGATGAGCCAACCATGTTGTTAAGTGGCCATTGAAGCCCACACCTGCAAATAACTTCAATCGAAGGAGGTTACAGATGCGTTGTCCAAGAGTACTAAGACGGCGTCAATAGCCGAATGGGTTAGGGTTGCGGACTACGAAACATGACGTCGTAAGTTCGAGCACGCCATTCGACTATTGTCGTGAACCACTCCAGATACAAGCTGTAATCTTTGTTGGAGGGTTAATAGGAATATTAGTAATGTTACTTAATAAATAGCATTGCTAGTAATGTATTGAAAAAAAAAAACATGTATGATGTATGATAACTTTCAAACTGGAACACTGCAGAGGTTGTCTTGCTGATTGGCGACAGAAACAGAAAAGAGGGTAGTACCTGCCTAGATGACTCCTGGGCAGAGAAGGAGTCTACCAACCAGAAAGTCAATTTTTTTTCTGTAAAGTAGCAGCCTATATTTGAGAAGAAGGAATTTTTCAGATATCAGTCACAATGTATAAAATGTTTACTGATATTACTTTCATTGTAATTTAAATTTAGTATAAATACGTACATCTACCCTTCATTAAGTATCAAGATACGTGTGCATTGTCACACCTGAGGTTTCCATTGCGATAGTTCATTAATTCATTCATTCATCATTAATTTTAGTCAATCACAATTCAACAGCTGAACATAGGGTTCCTCCAAAGATTGTCATAAAGCTCGGTTCTGAGCTACCTGCATCCATCGAATTGCCGCAATCTTGTGATCGTCCCGCGCTGCGTTTGTCTGTACGTGGCTGCCACTCGAGAACCTTTATTCTTCAGCGGTTGTCAGTTCTGCGAGCTATATGGCCGGCCTTTGCCACTTCAGTTTGCTAATCGTAACGGCTGTGTTGGTTACCCAAGTTATGCTGCGAATATCTCTACCACAGAGAGAAACACCCAGCATAGCCCTTTCCATAGTCCACTAAGCAACTTTGAGCTTTCCCATATGACATACAATCATAGATCAAGTCTCTGTTTCGTAAGTCATCACTGTGAACACGTAGAGGTTGTATACTTTGCTCTCGAGGTTTTGGGGGTATACTCGACGAGAAGATGTGACGTAGTTTCCCGGAAAATTAATAATACACCATACGAAACCAGTAACATTATGCAGCAATATTAGCTGACTGACGAAACACTTTCTTTATGCTGCTTCATCATCAGTATTTTTTCAAATCAACTGTTCATCATAGGCATTTCCTAAAGTGAAAAAATCAGTTTCTTCAACCCACAACTTCAATTTCTTGGAAGTTTTTCCCAATTTTCAGATTATTTAACGCTTGATATGTATTCATATGTATTTGATATATGGTGTCGGTTATGACTACTCCCCATCACAAGTCTCTGTGATTTGGATTCAGTGTCGATAGAAGAATTATCCGATATAAGCCGATTACCAGAAGTCTGTCAGCTTATTTACTAACATAGACAATGAGAAAGTAAATTAATAACGTAGTGTAATAGGACATGTGAATGAAAACAAATATAATTATAAGTTCTGACGACAGTTTATCCAATACTGGGGCGGCCAGAGGTTTAGACTTTTATTTTAGTCGTTTAGTACTCAGGTTACTTGCTTTCGAGCCTCCAAAGCAAGTAACCTTAGATCTTTCCCCTAAACACTCGCTATCGGCTAAAAAACAAACTTCTTTACGGACTGTACATTGTAATAAGGCAAATTCCAAAAAGAGTTCCTTTTTAAAGGTGTAGTATTCAATTTAAAAAAAAGTAGAATTCAATTTAATTACTTAAATAATCATACGACTACTCAGCTTCGTTCAGTCATGCGATTATTAAAGAGTTATTAGATCATTTCATGGAATGATGTGAACATCTGGCGAAATTATTCTAAAGTAATTTATAGTCATAATTATAAGAACTTGCATTTGGGGCTTCTGCCAAATCAAAAAACGGTTTAAAAGTTAAACGGTTAACGAGAGCAATAATTACAAAAGTTTAAGAAGAAATTCTTACGAGATGTCTTACGAATTATATTAATTTCGAACTTCAAATATTATTTCAATATTTATATATATATATAAGCTCTCAAAACCCAATACAGGGGTGGTCAGAGGCCGTGACATTTACAGTCCTTTCAGTCCACTTTTCACTAGAGCTTATTTCGTGTCCAAGCCAATGGTACAAATCATACGTCATAATTTCGAAAAACTCATTGGTACGAGCACTGCACATCGGGGGACGAACTCGAGTCGTGATCGTGGTTCAACCGAATCAAGAATTCGGGAGCAGATCCGCTAACCACGATTAGGGACCCACTTGTCAAGTGTACCATTGGGTGGATCCCTACGAGTATGACTAACAGTGAAATATTTAAAGACTGTTTAAGAAAAATAAAAAGAATGACAGGGATATAAACATATAAACAGACAGCACATAAACATTTCTTAAAAATATTTTATTTCTAAATAATATTATATGTTCTCTTTTTTTCCACTTTACAATATCATAATTTTGTTACATCTTACATACACATTAATCCTGTTACGTTGCAAAACTTACTTTCCCTAGAAAACAGTTCATAGTCATTTGTTAAGTCAGACTCATGTAACCTAGCTAAAATACTCCCTGTTTATCAGAACATACAAACATGTATGGCTCTTTAATATAAATAAGATGTTCGTGGTAGTCCTGTCTAAACGAATAAATATTTAAGCACAAATTACAAGCAAAACTTTTTTTCACACTTGTCTACAGGTCTATGCAAATATATGTACATTTATGCATTATGTATTTTGATATTTACCATAGTCTATTCCATAGACTTTGGTAAATATATTTATAGATAAGCACTATCGATATATTTTGTCATCGTGTGGTGGCATGCTAATGAAATAAGGTGCCGGTGGAGGTGGTGCTAAATACCGCACAGAACCTGGCCCTGACTGAACCTTATGAGGTAATGTTGCTGTGGATAGTGAAGCTGGAGGTAATGTTGCTGCATAGCCTGGCCATGCTGGACCCCACAATGGAGCTACACCAGCACTAGCACTATTTGCTAAGGGACCGCCCCTATACGATGTTGTAGTCATTCTTAGTCTCACAACACAAATCGCAACAATAAGAATAGCTATAAATGCCACTACTCCTCCTACGATTCCTATAATAAGATTATCGTCATTAGTAGAAGAAGCTATTACTGGAGCTCCTTTCGGCTCTCCTGGTGCTTTTGCTCGTTCATGTGAAGGAGCTACTGACCAAATTATATCAGGTTCAGCAGAAGTTCGATGTACAAGACGTGGTGAAGATGTAGTTATTGCACTACTTGACGATGTTCCAGTGGTTCTCTTACCTGTATCACATGAAAGCTCATCATCGCCAATTTCAACCAATAAAAATCCAGACAAATGATCGGGGGAATTACATCGTACATCATCTATACCGACATTGGGAAGCCATCTACGCAACGCTCTTACACTACAATCGCATCGTATTGGATTTGTATCTAAGCCAAACATAGAAAGATCAGCTCGACGATCGTCAAGTGCTACTAGTAACTGTGGTTGCAATGTTGTTAACTGGCTACCAGCAACATCTATAGTTATCTGTGATGATCTTGGTAAGGGGAAAAGTAATGCCGGTGGCAGACTTGTAATGGATGTATTTCTAAACCTTACTATTATAAAAGGAGACTTTAAACCAGCAAGTACTCCAGAAGAAACAGTTTTCAGTCTATCCCCTCGTATCCCTAATTCTTCAAGTCGTGGGTGTAACGCGGAAGCAAGTTGATCAGCTCCAATGTTTGTGTCTTTTACTTCAACGTCTAATTTTTCCAAAGCAAACAAGTGCTGTAATGTGCCTTGAACATCAAAATAACCTAATCGTGGATAACCATAGGCACGAAGCTCAATAAGATTAGGAAAAGACCTAAAAGAATTCTTTTCTATTTTTGTGCACTTATCTAAATATTTTATGTCTAAAACACGTAGTGAGGAAAGGCCTTCAAAGTTACCATCAACTATCATCTTTATGGGATTGCTTGAAATGTTAAGTACTTGTAAGTTTTTAAGCTTCGGCCAAGAGACTGCGAGTGATCTAGAAACATCTTCTATTTGATTAAATGATAAATCTAATGACTCCAGTAAAGTTGTTCTCATAAAGGATTTTTCGGTCAATTTTGTAATATTGTTGTATGATAAATTCAATTTATGTAAAAATGGAGTTTCTAGTTGCCCAACAAACTTTATTCCAGTGGCTGCAAGATTTAAATCTCTTACTGTTTTTGGTTCAGTTAAAACATTATTGATAGTCTTTTCAGAAAGAGGATTAAATGAAAGATCTAACTTCTTGATATTTACCATAACACTATCTTCTGCTTGTATGTCGACGATCTCGTTATGAGAAAGGTCTACTGACGATACAAAAAAATATTGTTTTTGCAATGCTTTTAAAGGTGGATGTTCAAATAAATTATTACTAAGAACGATCGTTTCTAACATGTGCAGACGTGACCTATCAAAAATATTTTCAGGCAACTCATTAAGCAGATTCCCACCCAAGTCCAATTTTTCCAATCTAATCAATCCCTCGAATAACCTATCTCCAAGACGGTCAATTTTGTTAAAAGATAAGTCTAAATTTTGTATTTGAGTAGAATTATGGAAAGCCATTTCACTTACACTTTCAATTTCATTTCGTGCTAACAAAATAGTCCTCAATTTTGGAAGGCGAGCAAAATCTAATTCGTCCACATTTTTAAGAGCATTGCCTGACAAATCAACTAATTCTAAATACTGCAATGTACTAATAAGTTCGGATGGGAAAAAATTGAACTTATTATTTGTAAGAATGATCTCTCGCAATCTTGGATGTATTTTAAATGACGAAGGAAATAAGTAACTTAGTTGGTTATCCGAAATATCAATCACTTCTAAACTTGTACCGGTATTAAAGAACTCTCCCTTAAATGCATTCAACTGATTACCCTTTAGCGATAGGTACTGAATAGACATTACATTTACAAAAGCCGGCGTTTTAATACTCACGATGTGATTATAGGATAAGTCTAGTATGGTGAGATTTCTTAAATTTTTAAAAGTATTTTCTGATACCTCTTGTAAAAGGTTATGTGAAATATAAACTCGTTCCAAACCAGGATTTTTTAAGAACAAATTAACTGGCAAGGCTTTTAAACCAACAAAACTTATATCAGCAACCTTTAAAGCCTGATTTTCTTCAAATACGTTTTGTGGTAAAACATTGATATGTGAATTGTGACTCATATTTAAATGTACTAAACTCGGAATTGATTGGAAAGCATTCACTGGAATCTCGGAGATTTGGTTATAAGAAATATCTAAGTACCAAAGATTAACAAATTTTAACTCTTCTCCTGTAAATCCTAAAATTCTATTTTGATTCATAGACAAAAATTCAAGTGTAGTTTCTAAGCCACTAAAAACATCGGCGGATATTGAGTTTAAAAGATTTCCAGACAAATCTAAGTGACGTAATATCTTAAAATGCTCGAATGCCGCCGGCGGAAGCTCTCTGATGACATTGCGGGAAAGAACCAAACTATTAATTCGATCAGACACTGCTCTTAAAATATCGCTTGACAAAGCAGTTACTCGGTTGAAACCAAGATGAATAGAAACCAAATTAGGGAGACGCGACAATGATGTAGCTGGTATAAGAAGTATATTGTTATCCCGTAGAAGTAGCGTCTGTAAACTCGTCAAACCATCAAACGCATCATCTTCAACCTGAAAAAATTAAGAAGAAAATTTAAATAAGATTTTTTTTTTTATTTTTGTCAATTTCATTAATATTATTTTACAAATTTTAAGAACCAGAACTGAAAATTTAACAGATACTCATCGATTTAAATCAAAAGAATTCAATTTGACAATCACAAACCATATTCAACCTAATTTAAACAGATTTAAAGTTATTTGGCTCTCTGGTGAAACAAGTTTCTTTGCAAGTTACTTACAGTTCGCAGAGAATTTACGCCGACGTCCAAATAACGCAATTCTGTGAGTCCCACGAACGTCCCCGGTGACAGTTTAACGAGGTTATTTCTGCTAAGGTCTAGTACTTCTAATGAAACCAGCGAACTCAAGTGGCTATTGTCGATATTCTGGAAAGATTATTCTCATTTATCAAACCTAATATTATATTTTATAATAAATAAATTTCAATTTCAGCCTATCACAAGTCCACTGCTGAACATAGGTCTCCCCCAAAGATTGCCACAAAGTTCGGTCCTGAACTACCTGCATCCATCGACATCCCGCAACAGTGTGCAGGTCGTCACTCCATCTTGTGGGGTCGTCCCACACTGCCTTTACCTTTACGTGGCTGCAAACCGAGAACCTTTTTTCCCCAATGGTTGTCAGTTCTGCGAGCTATGTGATCGGTCCAGGCCCACTTCAGCTTGCTGATCCTAAAGGTTATGTCGATTCGCTCTACAGCGCAGAGAAACCCCGAGCGTAGCCCCTTCCATAGCGCGCTAAGCAAATTTGAGCTTCCTCATACGACCAGCCATATATAAATAAATATTTATGTACAACAGAATTTGGAGAGCAGTGTTTGATTAGGGACTCGACCCAAAATAAACAAATATTAAGGCTCGTATAGATATTAGTTTCATGCGTGAGCCGAACCCGCGACCGTGACGATACGGACTAGAGCAGCGCGGCGGACTCTTCCTACATCCGAAGCCCTTTCGAAAATAAAAGAAAGAACTTTCTCCAGCAATGGAACATTCATAGAAAGCTGCTGTATTACTTGACAGAATCTTATAATTGTTGAGAATGTAACTCTGTTGACAGTGATCGGCGGCTAAACAACACAATAATGTAATTTAGAGATAGTCTCAATAAAGACATAATAAGATAAACTCATCTTTTATTAACAACAATTATCACATGGCGACCCTGCTAGGTTAAGCTATGAAGTGGTACCATATGTCAGAGACAACGAATTATTTCGGGCTTTTTCCTCAGATGAGTTTTATAAGGCCCTCAAATTGAAATGTTATTATCCCTACTTGGTAGATTCTTATAAGCCAGCTACAAGTTATACATGATAAATTTATAGAACGCATAATTTTTTTTACTAGTTTTTTGGATTTGATATGATACTATTATTTACGGGTTTTATCGCGTTTAATTATGTTATCATATGCCCGACGTTTCAAGTGCTTTACAGTAGCCTGAGATATTAGAAGTCCAGATGTCATAGTTAACTCGGGCTACCTTCAGTAACACTAGTTTTTTGGAAATAATTTTAAAACAAACGACAGTCCTTTACATAAACAAGATCATCTGACATTAGTCAAAATCTAATTAAATCGAATACGTGATAAAGTTATATTATATAGTATATCAAAATTGTAATAACAATTAATATTACTTACCGTAACCATATTACTGGAAAGATTTAGGTGTCGCAACGCGGCGAAAGATTTCATGGCAACTGTAGGGAAATCTGTTATAAAGTTTTCCGAGAGGTCTAACTTCTCCAAGTTTTCTATGCCCAGAAATACATCGCTGTTAAACTTTGATAGTCTGTTACGACCGAGATCGAGAACTTGTAAATCTCTCAAACTCGCGAAAGCTCCTCCTTCTATCGTCGATATCATATTGCTATGTAGATCTATGACTTCCAACGCCTTTTGAGATATGAATGACGCTTGTCTTATCAAAGCTGAAAATTAGACTTTATGTTAATCTTAAACACATACAGAATCAAAATGTATGCTAGTAGCAAACGGTGCGAGCATTTTCTGCAGTTCATCAAAAAAATTAACCTTAACATAATATTACCTTAACGTACTTATGAAAACTGGTAAAAAGTTGGTCCGTCCTCGATGACATACATGATGTATTAAATATTGTGTGATAATTATCACATCAGTTTTAAAGCCTAACCACAGATATTCAAACAGCTACACCGGTATCAAATTCGCCTATTTGTATCGAAAAACTGTTTTCACATGCGATATAAACAAACAAACAAACAGTTTCTGTTCCGGGATATCTCAATATCTTGACCCGTATTTTTAATAATTATTGTATACTCGTATAATGTACACATGTAAATATATACATGTACACTGTTTTTTATAATTCTGTATAAATTTTTACATAATGCTCTGACCAAAAATTGGTTTGCTTTCGACATTAACGCTTTACCATATTTTATTTATTTATTAAGGTTTATTAAATTTATAAAAATATTTAAAAAAAAAGGCACGTGTCACCTTACTTAAAGGCAGCCACGGAAAGCCAGTAGGTAGTCTAATATAGTTAAATGAATATTAATATTATTCAGATCTATTATTTATCTAAACTAACACTATAGTGAGTTATAAGAACTTGATAACAATATTAGGTAAAACAAAACAAACAAAGAAGGATGTAGTAACCTACCATTTTCCTTGATTGTGTAATGCGTTCCGCATTTTAGTTCTAAGCTCAGAAATTTTAATTGAGAGTAAGTCTAGGTCAACTTTTTTATATTTCTCATATATTTTCTAACCATTCTATTTAAAGGGGAATTAAATCTTATATTCATTCGAGACATTTTGGTACAGAAAGGGAAAAAACGAGATAATCTTACTGACTTAACTGGTGCTGAAAATTGCAGTCTGGAGAGTAAATATGAACAATCAATAACATTATTGGCAATCTTCCTTAGAGTAAGATGATTTGTAAGCTGCCTACGGGAGGACAGAGGAATATTCTAATTTTGTTCTAATATCTTTTATGCATACGGGTATGAGCTATAGCAGCTCATAGCTCGGGCACTGGGATTTGAGTTCACTCATTATGTTTATGCCACCTTTTATTGATGCTTACATAGAATATACCTAAGGCATATATTGAGCAGTGGGCTTAAAAAAAGAGCAGAGAGATTCAAAACGCAATTATTTGACACTCAGGTCACGTCTTCGGGGGCAGAAATAATAACTAATAATAAAAATTAATAACTTATACTTTTATATTTATTTATTTCATATTAAGACTGTAATTGTCATTACAAATGCTATTTAATTAAATATGTAAAGTTACGAAAAAAAACTCTTAAAAAGTTACAGTTGCTCCAACATCAACTTACTTATTCTGTTTTCCCGCAGCGAGAGAACTTTTAATGACTGCGGGCCGTTAAGGGAGGATGATGGCACGGAATTCATATTGTTACGGTCGAGGCGGAAAGTCTGAAAATAGGTTTAATATTAATATATGAGTAGTTAAATCGTACATTTGCAAAACTACGCCAAAGATCTGTTTAATGGACTGGAGGAACTTATGTCAACACAATTGATAATATTATAATACCTAAATGTAATGATTGTAATATACGCCTTTATATATAAAATATACCCAATTAGCAGCATTTTATATCACATTATACGTGAGAACTCATCCCTATTGGGTACAGGGCTCCGCAGGGACTAAGGTTTTCCATTGACACGACTCTTTTGACGCAAGTCCATAACGGCCTAGTCGCCGAGTTTCTTTCCAATTAGGTGTTACTATTATTATTGGCTATACAAATTATAAGGTATACTTAACTTAAATAATAAGGAAAAAGAACAATGTAAATTAACAATAACTGTGAAACTGTATGTATTAATAATGATATGTTTAAAATGAAGCTCACTGTCTTTATTAGACGTCTTAATTGTCACCATAAAAGTATATTCAATATATCCAAAAAATGGATTGTAATATTTTAATTTACATATACTTAAATTCTAAACTGATTTAAATTGGAGAACGTAGCAAAATACTTTATAAAATACAAATAAACATTTTTATGTAATTGCAATTACTTATAACAGTTCAAAAAAAATGACATAAGACTGGCCTCTATTACTCACTTACTATAGGTTTACTATAGGTTTAATTATTGTTATAGTACTTTTTGAACATTTATTGGATGTTATAAACCAACCTTTAGCACATCACAGCCAATAAGAAGGCCCTCCTCTAGCCCACGGATACTGTTGCCACTAAGGTCCAATTCTTCCAACGCCGGCAGGTTATGAAACTCCGCAGTTGAGAAGATAGGATTCAAGTTGTCTCCAAGTAAGTTGTCTGACAGTGCCAGCCGGGTAATGTTACCCCTGACTCCAGACAGTAGACGGTCAGGTAGACGTCGTAAACTGTTATGCGAGAAGTCGAGCTCTTTAAGCGGTAACCCATATGAAGAAAATATCTGAAAACAAAAATAAAATTAAAATTAAAACATAATTCTTGTAAATAAAAGAAACCTGACGAATTTTAAACTTAAGGGTTTGAAAAGAAGAGTTGTGCTCTTTTATTTTTCTCTATATAAAGAAATATTTAGAAGATTATTATTAGATAAAAAATTTAAATGACAAATATTTTCCTGATTTTTTCAACGTACTGTACTTTTTTTAAAAAAGAATTCTTAAATCTGTATCCTGATCATGAGTTTTGAAGTATTCTAATTACCTGAACAAAGCAAGAACGCTTAGCACAAGGGAGTAGTAGCAGGTAGAAAAATTGAAAATATATTTTAAAACAAACATAAAGAGACGAGATGAAATTGCCTAGTTAACTTTCTTACTGTAATTAAGAGGGGTTTGGATCTGGGTAGAGTTTGCCGCTCCAAATAGAACTTCATTCCTTGAAATATCTTTTTAGTATTTCTCAGATATACAGGTTTCTTTACAAATTTCACCGCCAAGTAAGTTGTGAATCCATTACGTACTAATTTACAATTTAAATGTTGCTTGCTGCGGGATTCAAACCCAGATCACACGCGTATTATAAAACAAAGCGGGTGCCCTGACTTCTGAGCCGTAATACGCATTAATATTCTTATTTTCTGAAAATTTCTGTTTTATTTATAATATTTTCTACAGTTAATTTGTTGATTGCTATTAACCGTAATAGATTGATGAACGAACTATATTTAATACAAGGAATTTAAACTTCAGAGAGTTTTAAACTTTTAGTCTAAGCATGATTGCTAACTTTTAATCTGGTATAGCACAAGGAAATACTTTCAAAGTTTTAAACGCAAACGCAAAGTGCCCGAGGGACAACTAAATTTTAAAGTAGCTTGGTAAAACTTTCGTAATTTACGAGTATTTTAATATTTTACAGAATCTAAAAATCAACAATTTTTTTTTCTTATATTTGCTAAATCTTCAATTATATTCCATCCGCAAAAAACATTTTTCTTCTTACGTATTTCTAATTAAAAAAAAAACTAGAGTCTGTTCTATATAAGAACTCAAGGATGCTGGAACTAATGGAAACCGATGCAGGAGCATTTGGCTTGGTAAGCAATGTTTTAGTCGCCAGTCTCGTCTGTGAGCCATTAGGGTACCCCGCGTTCAGGTATTTAGGGGTAAAATTATTAAACTCCCTTTACAGAGAAGATTGCGGAATAACCATATCCAATATGCCAAATACAAAATTATCACGGGGACGGATAGCAGCCGCTAAGTTGAGACGTGTCTGCTCTAGCGATTTCCTCCTGGCAAGAGTGGCGACTAAGGCAAATCTTTCCTAAGGAAGGAGCATGAAGGGACACGTGCTCCTTTAAGCTAACTTGAAGGCTGTTAAAGAAGAAAAAGTATATTAAGAATTCTGTTCTTATCTAAAAACTATTCAAATAAATAAAAATAAGCTCACGCGACCATTCGGTATTGTACACTCAATAATGGGCTGATCAGAGGTCTAGACGTTTATTTTTCATTATTCAACCAAACTTTCACCACAGTTTATTTGGTGCGACGTGACAAGTACAGGCGATATAATTCGTACATAGGTTTTGAACAACTCATTGATACAAGGCGTCCACATAGGGGATATTATTAACGTCTCCTAATCACACGGCTGTAGTAACTTTATTAATAATCCACTTCTGGCAAAAACTATTTATTATATTAATGTTATTAAATAATCCGCGTAGTATCGCATTTACTCGAATAAATCCTTTTAATTAATACAGTTATTAAGTATAACGTGAACATTTGGAATAGTTGAAATGCTTCTGCAGCTGTTAATGATTATTTAAAGTGAACATTTTTAGAGCGGGACAGTGTTTTCCACTTCTCAGTGCGTTGTTATCAGATCATGAATGATCGCGTGCATACCTTGTAAATAGAAAACGGATCAGTGTTATACTGTCAATTATCACAATTACTGAAGTTTTAGTTCATGTCTGCGCATGTAACCTGTTTGGTTTTGTACCTGCTTGTTTCGTGAGACATTACAGGCATAAAATTATCTTTTATAGTATTTTGTGTGCTTTTATAGTGTATTGACTTCTGTTAGAATTAAAACTCGAAGCTCAGTAAAAAAGTTTTCTGACCACAGTGTTCGTCAGCGACCTATTACTAATAGCGACTAAAGCCAATACTTGTCTAAAGCTCGACTTAAGCCAATACTTGGCTTAAGTCGAGCAGTGGTCTACTTAAGACCAGACAGAGCCAAGCTGCGGCATTTACTGCTGCTCGAATGGGCCGGCTTGATCGGGGTGTTATCACGACCACGCAAAATAACGGCGTGAAGTAGAGGCATCTTGTACTTCTGCGTTTAGTTCGGTGAGTGAGGTAACCGGAGGCTCTTGTCGCCCCTCCACAATTCTCTTCCTCATCATGCCTCGGATCCCCCAAATATCCTTAAAAGCCGGCAACGCTCCTACAGCTCCTCTGGTGTTGCAGATGTTTGTAGGCGAAGGTAAGAAATAGTGATACCAAATGGGAATGTATAAAAGCGTTTCTGTGATGTTTAACTATTTAAAATTATATACACATTACTTTAGCCTCTAAACCTGTTTTGGTCACTGGATGGTAATAAAATGAATATACATATTTTACCTATAAAGATAAAATAATATGAACACATAAAATAGACATCCGCGTGCGCGCAGTTCATGACATCCAGCCGCTATGAATATAAAGCGTATATGCGGTTATGATGACAGCCTCGTAAATATATTTTAGTCTACTGAAAAAAAATATTTTACTTGGACAGAAATGGAAAATGGTCGCCTCGGGTTGTATGTACTTTACAATTAAAGGTCATATAGTCATAATGAGATATTTAAAGAATATGTTAAAAAATATTCAAAATTATTTGAAAGAGTATCTTCGATGGCCAAGTCTTTATATCTAAGCAATAAAATTAAGAAAGCTACTAATAAAATAAAAATGACTTCGTATGTTATTAATAATGAAATGGGAAACAAGCTGTCTCGTAGCTCTGATTATAGACTGAATTCTAATAATGAAATTATAACAAATGATCAGGAGGTTCCAGAAGTATTTACCGAAAGAAAATATAAGCGCTTGTAACATTTTTTTTAAATTTCAAACAGTTAATTCAAAACATATTATAAAGATGTTTAACACTATCGAAGTTAAGAAAACGGAAATTGCCTCAATAATAGATATAACTGCGCCTTTAAAGAAATTAATATAACTCTATGAAGTCTAGTAACTGGCCTCACAGGCTTGTGTCTGTTCCTAGAATTTATATTATGAATATCACTTTTCTTATTAAATGTGCTTGTTTTTATATACTAATAAAATGTAATATTTTCATATATGTATTGAGAAGCCAAGATTAGAATATTAATTTCTTTAAATTTATCCGTAAGAGATTTTCTAGAAATAAAATTATAGATAGCTCTCATGGCCCTCTTGTATAACGAATATTGTTTTAATATCAGTCATATATCCCCAGAGCAAAATACTATTGGACACTAATAAAAAATACCATGAGGCAAAATACGCTGTGAAAATAACTAAAAAAAAGCTCATTGTGATGTTCGACACGGAAGAACTTGTACCAATCCGAGATTATAATCTTAAGCGCTGTACTTCTTATGCCATAATGATGCAGTTTCCTTATCAGTGTGTATACACAATGGAATGCCCTGGAGAGATCACAAAAAATACCCAAGGCATCCTTTGAATTCTCCCAGGCCTCTAATATATATTAATTAGCTCTACACCAGCATCGGTTTTACAGTGACCCATTGTAAAACCAAATTGATTATAAACAATTGATCCAAAAAAAAAAAATTAAAGTTTAGTGAGTGTTGGTAGTACAGAAATTGGTCTAAAGTTAGACGAATCGAATGAACTACCAGATTTAAACAAAGCTTTGACTTTGCTTTGCTATGTAATATACGTACGTTTCTACAACAAAATCCCAGCAAGTGTGCAAAGTCTTCCTATTAAAAGTTTTAAAAAAATTGTTATATTAAGACTTTATAAAAAGGATTATTATAATATAAAGGAACACATGGATGATAATAACCCCTGGGAAAGAGTTGATCGCTCCCAAGTCAGCAAGATTATTAAAATGTATTGTATATTTGAAAAAAATACAAAAAAAGATACATACGGAGTTTCTTTCACCGGTTTCTTCTCCGTTAGAGGAACCTAATTACATAACAGTGGTAGATTTTAAATAAAAATTACGTTCGACAAATGAAATGTATATTTCTGACGTTAAATAAATGATTTGATTTGATTCGGACCCGGTATCGATTGTAAAAACATTTTCACGAAGAAAAAATCTTACCTGTGTTGGTAGCGATTGCTGTCCGGCATAGCGCTGAGTGAATGAGACTATGGGAGCTCCGTATGGCAGGGATGGAAAATCACCAGCAAACACCACCCAGTCGCAATTCATAAGGATACCAAGTTGCAACGCTCGATCAACCTGCACCTTACAGCGGCAGGGGTAACGCAAGTCATCGTTCAGTTCGGAACATGGGACCCAATTCTGCTGTCCCGTGCAGTGTGTCACCAAAATTAGCAGAAGCAGTTTCCACATTTTGTTCTGTAAATAAAAATAAAACCTTTTTAACTCTATCAAATCGATATTAAATATTTTTTCTTAAAACTTATTAGAATAAACTGAAAATGGACCAACCATTCTTAACTTAATTATGTATAAAAAATAAGTTTTAAATATAATTTAATCAAATATGCTAGTCGTAAAATTACAGTAAATGTATGCTATAATACTATGTATATCCTATACTCAAAAACCTAATGAAACGAAAACAATAAAGAAAAAATGCTAGTATTGTAGAACAAGTCATACCATCCATTCATATCGTCCATTTTTCTGTATCTCGTCATCACATTATATGGTTATGACAAGGAAGATAAAAATTCTAGAAGAATTTAAGCTCCTCTAACTAATGCAATATTATCATTTTCTTAGCAGAACGAAAAATTAAGAAAAGAAATAACCATATTCTTTGAGTATGTAATAAAATTCATAGGCACAAGCTACGAAATAATCAGATCATGAAAAATATAGGTAAGTGATAAGAATAGCGTAAAAAGTTGACTACGTGTTAAGAATTTATTAATCTCTTTTTTTAACTTTCGTAGTCAGTGTTCCGAAATCAGTTGACCTAATTAAAGTCACCTTAATGCTCCGAGTTAGCGTACAGTTTAGTTTAAAGCTTCGAGCAACTCCCTTTGTTTGGGTAATGGTTTAGGGATAATTATTTCATAACAAACGTTCTTGATCTGTATTCTGTATAGAAACATTGTCTTGCGTCTTGTAATATCTTATGTAAATTGGATTAATCATTGCAGAAAATTTCATGGTTATTCTCAACTTTTAACTCTTTAAGTGTCATAAAATTGGAATTTCTATTGCTTCATACACGACATCGAATAAGCATCGATACGGTCATCGCCGGCATTCTTCGAAGTGTACGTTGCAACGTCCAATGTGAATAATATTATTACTATCTGTCCCTTGCCACACTTTACAGTGTCTATTTTTGTAAGTACTGAGTTTAAGTTTATGTTCTACACCTTTCCTTCCACTGATATGTCTAACATAACGTGCAAAAAAGAGCTGAATCAATGCAGTGGTTTGACAGCCTATAAGGGACAAAAAAAACAAAGGTTTTATTTTATACACATGGTTTAATAGATGAATAGCGAGCCTTGTAGCCAGTTTCGAGCGTTTTGATTTTTATGGCTTTCCCCTTAGTCATCGTTCTTCTTCATCTCCGTTACCGGAATATCGAAGTGTTGTGAAATGGCATTGTTTTAATATAACTACATTTTCGATATAACTTATCTGATTTAATTCCTTTTTAAACCATCTCGGAAAGAAACGAAGATTATTACTCCGCTTCCACATAACTATTAACTTTATAAGCCTGTGTGCTTATTTATATTATTGTATATAAAAAGTTTAACTATTTTCCTGAGCAGTGGCAAAAATCTATCCTAAATCCACTTCATGACTTGAAAGCAATAAGTCAAAGTGGACAGTAAATTTTATAGGTCAGTCGTTTTCAATTTAATGTTCAGGTCATAAATACTGTCCATAAGGATGTGCGAAGTGTCCAAATAGTTATTACCTTATCGACATACATAACTCATTGCACACATCACTCTATAAAATCAAGTGAAGTCAGATACAAGTCATCAACTGCTCAAAACTCTAAATCTATTTACTTGTTACAACATACGAGCATATATTATAATTTTATAATTATAATTAACTTAATAGATGTTGTTAAATATATATGTTAAAATATGTAAAAAAAAGTCTGTATAAAATTAATTAAATAACGAGAGCCGCTCAGTTAATCAGGGAATAGTCACTACTTTCACAACTTTCTTGAAGTTATTATTTACCATTTAATTATATTATTTATAATATAATATATACAATAAATCTTCTGCGTTGGAATTAAGTAAACGATCACTGACTAAACATAAAATGACTAAAGGGCCACAATTAATTTAGAAAATATTAAGGTAACGACAGTGACGGATATACTTCTTTTCTCAATACTTTTATCTTCACTTCAATAAAAGGGCGTAAGAACTCCTCCGCCCACCGAATGATGCAATCAGCTAATATCTAGTGGAAGGTAAAATCAGTCGCAGCGAGTAATGCAACTCGAGCTGCAAAATATCTGGGTTCCGTTTCTTTGACCACGTTCTAAGACCATGACAAGCCTTGGTCGCCACAACTAGTGTACAAGACAAAAAAACAAAGGTTTTATTTTATACACATGGTTTAATAGATGAATAGCGAGCCTTGTAGCCAGTTTCGAGCGTTTTGATTTTTATGGCTTTCCCCTTAGTCATCGTTCTTCTTCATCTCCGTTACCGGAATATCTGTTAGTAGTGTTGTGAAATGGCATTGTTTTAATATAACTACATTTTCGATATAACTTATCTGATTTAATTCCTTTTTAAACCATCTCGGAAAGAAACGAAGATTATTACTCCGCTTCCACATAACTATTAACTTTATAAGCCTGTGTGCTTATTTATATTATTGTATATAAAAAGTTTAACTATTTTCCTGAGCAGTGGCAAAAATCTATCCTAAATCCACTTCATGACTTGAAAGCAATAAGTCAAAGTGGACAGTAAATTTTATAGGTCAGTCGTTTTCAATTTAATGTTCAGGTCATAAATACTGTCCATAAGGATGTGCGAAGTGTCCAAATAGTTATTACCTTATCGACATACATAACTCATTGCACACATCACTCTATAAAATCAAGTGAAGTCAGATACAAGTCATCAACTGCTCAAAACTCTAAATCTATTTACTTGTTACAACATACGAGCATATATTATAATTTTATAATTATAATTAACTTAATAGATGTTGTTAAATATATATGTTAAAATATGTAAAAAAAAGTCTGTATAAAATTAATTAAATAACGAGAGCCGCTCAGTTAATCAGGGAATAGTCACTACTTTCACAACTTTCTTGAAGTTATTATTTACACTTTCACTTTCTATTATCACATGAACATAACTGGTATTAGCTAATATTGACCACTGACAACTGGCTTACTACGTGAATTGACAACAATAATTGCGATGTCTTTACACAAAACGCAGCGCTTGCGTGTTGATAATTATTAACATCGTTTTAATCGAATCGCAATTTGCTTTAATTTCTTTGATGTAAGAAATTGCAGCAAATGGTCTGAGCATAGTACAAATATTTCGGACATTGACAGAACAAACATTTTATAAAACAAATAACCATGTAGTACAAGTACAGTACAAACGAAATACTCATATTATGACTTTTTTTTAATTTCGTAGCCAGTGCTCCGAGTTCGGTTAACCTAATTAACGTATTTACATTTCTATAATATAACGAATAAACGATTAAATAAACTATAATAGTAGTTATTATTTACCATTTAATTATATTATTTATAATATAATATATACAATAAATCTTCTGCGTTGGAATTAAGTAAACGATCACTGACTAAACATAAAATGACTAAAGGGCCACAATTAATTTAGAAAATATTAAGGTAACGACAGTGACGGATATACTTCTTTTCTCAATACTTTTATCTTCACTTCAATAAAAAGGGCGTAAGAACTCCTCCGCCCACCGAATGATGCAATCAGCTAATATCTAGTGGAAGGTAAAAATCAGTCGCAGCGAGTAATGCAACTCGAGCTGCAAAAATATCTGGGTTCCGTTTCTTTGACCACGTTCTAAGACCATGACAAGCCTTGGTCGCCACAACTAGTGTACAAGACAAAAAAACAAACAAACAACTAGTACAAGACAAAAAAATCGATATTTAAGTTGATACTTTTTAAGAATGAGAAGAACTTTTTAAAAATCACCTCTAAGGACTTTACGTGAGAAAATTTTATTTACCGACAATCAATTAACTTGAAACATTATAAAAAATTGCCATGGTAGCACAGTGGTAGGGCGGTCGCTTTAGTTTGGGTGCGAGTGAACAGGGTTCGATCCCCGATGCCCAGCACCACAAAAAATGTTAATACCAGTAGCAATTGCGAGGATCCCGGCATGTCTGAGAACTTATATTTTTTTTATTCCATGGAGGTGTGAAGTTCGCCAACCCGAACTAGAGCAGTGTCCCTTCCATGGTAGCTCTAAAACCCTCTTAAGTATTTGAGATGGTGTCCATTACCCAGTAGTGGGCGCTGACGGCTGGCTACCGTTTTTGCTTTATAAAACACACAATTTTATTCATTATATCATTCATTTATATTTAATTAAATTTTCGAACAGGAAAGTATTTTATTTCGAATATAAAACTTACATGCTCATTAAGAACTCCGAAAGTCGCGAATAATGGCAATAAATCCCAGGATTCTAAAAAAATTGTAATTTTGCAGGTTCCGCTATTATTAATATACAACTTAATAATAGTCTTAAAAATAAAAAGAAAGTGTTCTTGTCGTATGTAAAAATATTATTCAAATTACGATCTCCACGCGTACGAAATCTCGAGTACCAACTAGGTGTACCTCTAAATACAAAAATATTGTCCGTTATCTCTAACGTGTAACTTTTTAACGGCTTAACGGTGTAAATTTAGAACTTAAAATTACTCTATACAATTTTAGTGGTGCCGGCACCGGCCATGGTTCCCATATCACTCGCGTTCTATGAAACTAAAGCTAGCGCCTGGCCTATTGGGTATCATGGCTTTTTTATATACACGAATTTTATATTTTGAACTTTAACTTCGTCACACCATAGAAAACGGCGGATAAATATTGATTAAAATGTATTTTTAATATGCAACTGCACCATGGTTTCCAGATAGATTAGAATACGTTTATGGATTAATACATGTTACTTAATAATGTTGCAATATCAAGCCGTGAAACTGCATGGTTATCCGGATAAGCAATATTTATTGCGTGCTCTAGATAATGAACCCACGGCTCGAGTCGTTAATAGCTTTACGCTCATCCTTACGATCTCTAACACAGCTGATCAAATACGCGCCAAAGATAAATAACATTACCCATTTTCTTTAATATTACCTTTTACTATTTTCTTTGTTTGTCACCGGATTGTATTTTGGCCAAATGTGGTCTAAATTGTAATAAAATAAAAGGATAAAAAGTGAAATTATGAATTCGGCCAAGAGTATGCCAGGCTTGCGTGTCTGTCCAGAGGCCTCTGTCCTTTCGAATCAGAAGACTCCAGTAGTTGTAGAATCAAGAAGAGAGTTGACATCAGAGATAGGTAAGAGGGTGTAACCTACCCAGACCGTTCAACTACTGGACACTTTTTAGTTCACTCCTGGACATAGGTCTTGGCAACAAGCATCTTAGAAGCAGCTGTCAGTCTGTGTATTTTTGGTCTGACTCTTATGAGATGAGTTTCCGAAGCCGAGTTTTACTACACCCACGGGATGAAAAGGGGTGGGAGATTGTCTTACGCCTCCACTACATGGTAATTTCTTTTATACGCATTCTATAATCAGATAGCTCTTAAATTTCAGATTTTTTTAAAAAGGAAACTTAATGCAACTTCAAATTGCTTTAAACCAACTTTTTGAATACACAAAGTAAAGCACAGAAAATCTAAGAAGATAATAGTTTTTTTTTATTTATTCTCATAAAGAACTAATTCCGTACAGCTAGGTATTTCACACAATTGTTGCGACGTCTAGCAAAGTAACTTCACCATATTACCAATACGTGATCTACTTTAGATTTACGAGTACTCGTATTTCAACTAATATATAACTAGGGAGAAAATTTCATATAGCGTTATATTATGTACCTCATAATCATTAAAATTTCATGCAATCTCCAGAAGCAACCTGGTGATGTGTCTTGCCACGTGCCAAACTCTATGTCCCAGAGAGGCGAAATGTAACCAACATTTTGCACACAAAATCCGTTTTGACAATGCATTGTAAGTTCTTAATGGAACTACGTAATTTTTTTTTTTATGGGAAATGCGGCAAACTATCAATCAGTTCATCTGATGGTAAGTGATTTCCGCCGCCCACGTACATGCAACACAACAGGTGCTACAGGTGCTTTTATTTATTGGATGAAGTTATTGCTGTAAGCCGTTTTGGCTTTTACAGCTTCATAGGTTTGCGCCTGCGTCCTTGAGGCCGCGGGCGTTTATGCTTTAAGTAGATGTGCAAGAGTACATCTACTGCTTACCTCTTTATGGTAAGCAATCTAAGGACCGTCCGAGGGAGGTTTTGGCCTCGTCTCGGACGGTCGAGGTGTTTCGATAGCAGTGGGCGGTAAGGACCGCCCTGAATCTACAGGTACAGGTGCGTTGGCGGCCTTTAAGGGTATTTAGGAGGAGGACTAGGAGGGAGATTGGGAGGGGGAGGGGGAAGAGTAGTGGGCCTCCGGTTACCTCACACACCGAACGAAACGCAAAAGCACAAGATGCCTCTACTTCATGCCGGTATTCTGCGAGGCCATGGTACCCACCCGGCCGAGCCGGCCAATTCGAGGAGCAGCAAAATCCGCCGTTTGGTTGTACTACGTTTAATCCGTAATCTCTGCCTAGCCCTATATGGGTGACTGACTTGAGTGCTATAATGTTCTACATCACACTAAATGAATTGTTATTCTACTTTTTATAAAATCTCCGATAAAATATAGTAAAATAAAAAGTGATATTTTAATAACACAACATTGCTTCAAAACCACGAACCACCAGGAGAATGTCTGCTACAACATGTAATGAACTCAACGTCGTGTTCGTCGTACGCTCATTGCATTCCCGCACCACATTCAACTTCCTGTCATCGCTCGTGTTACACGACTATTTCCAATTCCCATTCACGACGCAATCGCAAAACAAGCTCCGAGCGCTATCATAATGAGAGACGCGTTCGATGCATCGGCACTATAGAACGCCTCTATTGCAATTTTCGTTCGAACACATTGGATGAAACTCGTTCAATTTTTAATTTACAACCGTATCGCTTCGTGAACGTATCGTTAACGTCGAAAATAAAACAACAAGCTGATATTTACACGCTACTGTGAAAATAAAATACATATTGCCGTGTTCGCAATTTCTGCTTTATCGGCACTTACGGGTAAATATCTGAAATGATCACATGACAGCACATAACACATTTTAGCAGTTCTAAATTTATTTTTGTTATTACAATAATAAACTTTAGTCAGAGTTTTAAATTATATGTTACAACGATCTTGTATGTAATATAATAACTTAGTAGAAATAAAAGATGTACGGGTAAGACGTTCGCGTGGTTCAGTGGTACGCGTACCTAACTGTTGTACCATGGGTCCATGGATAGGTTTAATTGTTCAATGAATCAATCATCAGTTATTATTTGTCTCCTTTCGAGCTGAAAATTACATCAAATTTTAAGCGCTAAGCAGAAAAACGTATTTCTTCACACATATTTCTATTCCACATTAGGAAGCAATGAATATGAAGATACAACCGGAAGGTTCTCATTTCCTGGGTTTACATTTTCCTTTCACACGAATTAGTGATGCAGAATCTAACAACGTCGCATGGGTTCCGGATGAATTCATTCGTGGAGTAATTTAATATTTTACGAGGTCTTCATTAAATAATAATTTACACGTATTTTGAACGAGGTGGGCATAACGTTGCGTTTCGTATGGAGAATAAGAAAAACTGGATACCGAAGTGCTGGTAACAAAAGAATGACAACTTTTGATTTTTAGGAATAATTGATAGCTCATCGCAAATGGATATCGGTATCTATGAGCCCTCGTTCTTATACATACATGCATACACACAAGGGAACATATATTATATGTTCGTTTATACGTAACGTAATCCGAGATGCAATACTAGTGAGTGTAAAACCAAAAACAGTGCTAAAAGACTACCTGACGGTAGGTGCCTACTGAAGCCCATGGACACCTGCAAACAACTCGATAAGAAGAAGGATTCGTTGTCTATACCCCTGAGGACTGAGACACAGACCGTAATTTTACTGGCACTCCATACCTTTCAAACTGGAGCTCAACAGTAATTGCATTGTTGTTTGCCGGCAGAAATTAGTAACACCAAAAGACCACCAGAGCATGAGATCACGTTTTGCCAAATTAGCCAGCATCCCTGGGAGGCCATGTAAGACGCGGCGTTGTTTCCGAGCCCGTCAAAAAATCTCTCAATTTAACATCGTCTAAGTCAACACCTGGTCAAGTTTTAAATAAATTATGGTTTAAATAATGTTTTTAATATTTTTAAACAGTAAATCATCGCTCCCGGAATCTTGACTACCTACCCCAGACGACTCCTAGATAGAGAAGGAGTCTACCCACAGTTAACCTGCCACCACCATCAAAGACGTGCCTATGCTCACCACGCTGGGCAAGTGGGTGGGTGAGTGCAATAACGGCACGTTTGTGTTTAAAGCCTCATTCATTAATCAATCAAGCGCTAACCTCACCTGCACTGGGTGCAAGTTGACATTTGGGAAAAAAGTATATTACCCACATTGTGATACAATTCTGTACCCTGATCTTGATGTTTACGATAAATGATAAAGGAGTACGAACTTAATAACAAAAATCTTTGATAAGGTTTATCTATATATTATCATAAAATATTATTTCATATAGAAATTTTATAAGGCGTAACCATTAATTTTTCTTATAATATTACTACAGCGGTGCTGTTAAAATTTATTAACCATAGTGAAAGCATGCAAAGATCGATCTCCTTGTCTTACATTATCTGCCTGTATACCCATTATCAGTACATGTTTTTAAAATATTTGAGGATGCAAAAAAAAATAGCTGCTAATCGGCGTAAAAATATAACGTTTCAAAATTAATGTTACGGTGATTTATTTTATATTTGAAACAATAACATTCAGACATTGTTCCAATTTTGTCCTGTCGTAAAGACAAATAACGAATAACGCAAAACAGAAGCGCGCGTCCTTTTGTGTCAAGCCTTTATACTGCAGTTTCCACCGTGCTCCCAACCATAATAGCCATATCATCATGTCAGATGGAGAGGAGACGGAGGAGATGTGTAGCAGTTGATTTATGATTTACAAAAATAAATTTAAAAGCAAAATAAATACATACACAATTACATATCGTATATTTTCTTTCCGTTGGCGAGTACGAAAAGTCTAGTAAATAGTCATGACAAACTTCAGGATAAAAGCCAACGACCAAGCAGCGAAAGCTATCCCGAAGAAACGATAAGTGGGTTGCGGAAGCTGGTTAGGCTACGTTACATCTTGTAAAATAAAAATCCGTGATCTCTCCCTATACCTATGAGTGACAAGTGTGAGTGCTTTTATGTAAATACGATTTGGGTGGATTTCTGTAATAAATATATCTTTACCTAACTTTAGGCTTTCACTAAAGAATTACTTTCCAAAGTACGCTTACAAAGGTTCCCAAACGAACCCTTTTAATATATTTATATTCGGACTCTAACCCGTTCGCTTGATTTTTGAATTTCATCTATTGACGGAGTTTGTGCAAAGTCTGATAGAGACGTACGTGAACAACATAATGCCAAATGGATTGTAGGGAAATATATCTTCAATCTATTGCGCATTGTTGTACTGTAACAACGAATAATACGTATCGTTAAAGTAATTTACATATCGAAAAACCTTTCTGCAATACAGCATCATGCCACGATAGCCGAGTCGTTAGGGCATCTGCCTCCGAATCAGGACTTCCGTATTCGATACTCTGTATGGAGAGAACGATTAAGGATTAAGGATTTCATAAAATATTGTAGGATTTATATCGTTGGACTGAACACGTAGACAACTTACTTAAACACTAAAACTGCGACAGGCTCACCGCCTGTCACGTTGCTTATAATAAGCTCTGTGAAAAATATGGTTAGAAACGACCACAATATATGTACGACTAGAGTTTCAATCCATCCCAGAATTTGGTATACAGAGAGAGCTTATTTATTATAATATAACCAACATCTAACTTAAAGATCATTTGTATTTACAATACAAACCTCAAAAATATTTGGGGTTAAATGATGCAATTTCCGTCACTATAATTGAAAATGTTTTTTAAAAAGAAATATTTATTAATTCGATTAATTTACCCTCATTGTGTATACATTTCTGTCATCACGATGAAAGCCATTAGAAAAAACGTAACTTTATTTGCTACTCAACACAAAAATTAAACCAGTTACCTATATTTAAAAGGAAACAATAAAGAAAATATAAATAACAGCTACTTCTAATACGTATGTATAAATAGTGTTATTAATTAAGTAACGCAAACCAAGATTGCGATATATTATTGTGCGTACCAAAATTATGGAGCAACACCGTAGTAAATTCAATTGTAATAATTGTAAAATCCTGAAAAACGCACCACACCTTATGGAATCATCAATATAATATTTTAAATTAAGACGTAAAGATTTATTGTATTTACGCGAATACTACAGATTTGAAATGAAACTATTATTTACGTATTTCGAGAATTCGTGTGCTTTACAGCAGCCGTGGGCGACAGACTGGGGTGTTAGGTGTACAGATGTCATAGTCAACTCGAGCTTTTAATCATTAATTAAACGATCTACGCAGAATATGCTCACAGTATCTTAAGATATTGCAGTGGTATGCTTGGTTTTAGATTTCATTTTATTTATTACTGAATACCAAGCCAGTGGCAGTAATCAGACATCTTCTCTATTGAAATTAGGATGTTTTTTTGATTTCAATAGCCATGGCGAATTGGCAGGAATCGGTGTTCTTTTGAAGGATTTGTGGTCTATCAAATCTGAAGTAATGGTTGGGCCGATCTAGGACATGATCACAGACTTCAGACTTCCTAGAACGTCGATGTTTCACGTCAGCTATGTGTTCTTTTACTCAGATTCTTACAGATCTTTTAATTTTCCCTATGTAAGAGACACTACATTCACAATCAAGCTTGTACACTCCTGCATCTTGTAGAAAGATATTGCACTTGACAGATGGTAAATAATTTACTTATCTTTCTCGCCGGCTTGAAATACGTTATTATAGAAGCCCTTTGCAAGAAATAGGCAATATCTGCACCACCTTCCGGCCAGCCGTACATGTCATTAATTAATTCAAGGTGGGCTTAAAAAACCTACTTAGTTTGGTGGTTTACTTTTAAGACAAGTGGCTAGCTATCCTGTACTACATTCGACTTTACAAGATTTCTTCATTTAGCTCTATCCAACAGCATCTCAGTCGTCCATTCTAATAATCAACTTTCAAACGGATAAGAGAAGTTAATTTATCCGTGTGTTTGCGCGGATGTTTAGAGCTATTTAGTATTGCAAAGTTCAGTAAAAAAAGATCACGTTAATAGTAGGTAACACAGTAGAAACTAACTATTGTGCGTAATTTTACTTTAGATTAATTCATACTAGATATTTATTTAAATTTCTGTAGTATTCTATAATCATTTCTAATAAGAAGCTAATCAATCTTAAAATCATTATGTAAATATTGAGTGAATAACACTTTTATAAAAATAGCACAAGATCTTTTTTCTAACTTTTTAGGTTACTAGTTTTTAAGTGTTTCTTTTTTAACTGATTTAATGTCTCTGTCTTCTAAAACATAGGTCTTTCATACATACCTCGAACCCTTTTTTCAACCCTTTAGTGACACATTTTCGGAAAAACCTTAGTGGATGCCTACAGCCTACACATAATCTACCGGCCAAATTTCAAGTTTGTAGAGTTTATAGTTCTTGAGATTTCCTGATTAGGCAGTGGTATTTGGCTTTTATATAAAAAGATAACATGTTACCATTGATAGACGTCAAAAGAGACATAAATAAATGTCAAGGTTTAGTGTAAATATGACCAGAATATTTCGTGGTTATTACGTTTGAATGTCGATAAATATGAACCTTATTTGGAAATGTCAAATAGAAATTCATATCATATAAGCATATACATACATAATTGAATTCTTCTTTATTCTCATAAAATCTATTACTGACCTTTACAGATTTAGAAATAAAAAAAAACAAATGCTATATAACTGAAATCAAATTCTCATTAAAATACACAAGTATAAAATCTTTCATAGATTAAATGAACATAATGTCATATTTTTAAGTTATTGCACGTCTCATAATGCGAAAGTGCTCGAAGGAAAACATCATTATAAACTTTTCAATGTCACCTGATTTACCCAACTTTAACCGCTTCTACGAATTTTATACTGCATTAATATATAATACAAAAAATATAAGATTATAACCATAAATATGAAAATAATTTACCCGATAAAAAATTTTTTTGGTTGTCGTCTATTGATCTGTCTGTGCAAAATCTTAATATTTTTCATATTCATGTAGAACTAAAGTCTTTCGAACATCACTACTCTAATCCTACTAGTGTGTTCATAATAATTTAAATTAATAATTAACAAGAGCGCGCCTCAAGCGTGCACCTTTGAAATTTTAAAACTGTTTTGGAATGTCGTATAATAATACATTTTAAAATGTATAAATAATTACTCGAGATCGTAATCGCCATGTTTGTCAATCGGACTGATCGTAGTACCAAAAACACGGCGCCAACAAGCCTACTTCTCGTCGTCGTTCTAGTAGTATATTTGAGTAGTTCTAGTATATTTGAGATTTGTAATTAAAAAAGGGTGGCAGATTCTTCTCAATTGCCACCATACTCTAGCCACCACGTTTGGTTTAAAAAGTTTACTAGCCCCTAACTAAGACTACTCTGCTGATTGTTAATTGGAAATAAATATAATTATAAGATATATAAGGGGTTAATATGGGGTGTAATGGGAAATATACCTTCACTTTCTTCAAATGCCAACTTCATCTGCATGTAGGGGAAAGGCAATGAATACTATGCTGCTATCATTAATTACACTATTATCACAATTTATAAGGTATACTTAGCCTATCTTCGGCTTGGTTAAATTTATTTAAATTCAAACTAAAAGGGCGAAGATTATAAGGGACGAGGATTACGACACGACAGTAAACTCTCATTTAGCTTAAAGCATTCGCGCGAGATAAAATTCACTTCTAACCAAAATGGTGATATATTTCAATCAGTGCTGCGACCAGCAAATAGTGGATTATAACGGCAAGTTTAGCTGTCGGAATGGGGGAATATACCATCTCTTTCTCTAAATGCTTACTTCACCTGCAAGTGATGCACCATACTAGTCAACAAACGGGGCACAAGTAATGCTTCACAGCCGGTAATTATAATGGCTGTTCAAACCATAACATAGTGGCTGCACTGCAGCTTGACGGCAGAAATAGACAAGAGAGTGGTACCTATCAAGAAGACTCCTATGCAATAGGCAGGACTTAAGGAGTCCTGCCTCCAAGGGAACAATCATCAATGTTCAATATTAATGCGAACTTTGGGACGTTGAGTTTTGTACCAAACACGTTTAGTTATTTATTAAAAATTAAACTTTTGGACGCAAACTTTCTTATGAGAAAAAAGAAATAACGTTTTGTCTTGTCATACACACATACGTGTACTAACACTTGGAAGCAGTTAGTTTCCACGACATCCTGTCAGACAGCAGGTTCATGTTGTTAATTACTAGAAAAATGGACTGCACCGTTGCTTTAGTTCTCGGAACTTTCTAGTCGACTGTCCTTACAATACTGAACGAACACGAGCTTAAAAAGTCATTGGCAGCTGTCGGTGTCGGATCTGTCCCGTTACCGACGACCTTGATTGCGGGCTGCTGTAAATTAGCTGCCTTCTTATCAATTCACCACGTCGCTTCATTTATAATTATTTAAGAAGATTGTATATCTAATCATAACGACATTTCATGTTTGATTTATGATTTCATAATTGTATACCATGTTGAAATATAATATAATGAGGCTTTTAATTTATAAATAAAATTTAGTGACCAATTGGTAAGATATAAAAATTTATTGGAGGCGATTCATCTAATAATTTTCACAGAAAATTATGCAACGAAATTGTCGTTTTTACTGCGTGCTGAGAGAAATTAATTCACAGTCTTAAGATAATACGATTTAGGGTTGACTGGTAGAGAATGCCACTTGGCATTAAATCCGCCCATTGTAACATTTAGCTTAAAGTCAACAATAAAGAATTAATGAATAAATAATACAAAGTAATAGCAAGGTTGTACAAATAGACATGTGGGATTTCAAAAAAAAAACAAAGCTCACGTCAGAGTTAAAAAAAATACCACAATTACAACCTCGTGTTTGGCGGTGACGGAAAACATCGTAAGAAAACCTGTCTCAGGATATGTGAAATCCGCCAATCCAAATTGAAGTAGCATGACGGACTCCGCCCGGTTCTTAAACTATCTCAAATTTTGAGAGGAAGCCTATACCCTACAATGGAACATTTACACACGGCTATTTAATTTTTTTAAATCATTTCAACATAAGTGCTAGATCATTTAAAAAAAGTATCGTGTTACTGTCGGCGTTTTCTGTGATCTTTCAAATGCATTTTTTGATTCTATGAATAGTAAAATTATAATTCATAAACATAAATACTACGGCATTCGTTACGCGCATTTAATCACTTACTGTCATATCTGTCAAACCGGGATTAATAGGTCGCATGCAATCATCGGGTCGTGGTAAAAATCGGTAACCCTCGAAGATCGAAACTTGGTTCTTCTATGGCACTTCTTCTAAATGAATATCGTTGTATGGTACAATATATATTTGAGAAAGTTATGTTTGCTGATGATACGAGTACCTTAATGTTATTCTAAGTAGAATAAACGACTTCTCATTGTTTTCAAAAGGTTTGTAGCAAACAATTTATTTCTAAACGCAGAAAAACTAAATACGAATACTTTCAGCCTACACTCAGATACCACAAATACACTTAACTACGAGTCAAGAAGCAAAATTAATTCACAAAATACTAATTTAGATTTCGATAAGTCGAACTTATGTCTCGGAACATTTTAAATTGATTCCAATTTTGATTAACTAGCTTCGTAATAAAATTCTTCAATTATTGCTCACTGATGAAGCAACAGTTACTTTTGTCTACTTTGCTTCTACTTCTTTTTCATGAGCCTATTTCAGTTCACTTTTGCACATAGATGTCTCCAAGAAAGCGCCAATTCTTATTGGAGATTACATTCCTTGAAAGGTGTACCCTTCTGCACTACGTGCAGATAAGGTTTACATTTGAAGAAAAAGATGGTATATTTCCTCTTACACTCTAACTTGCGTGTGGAACTGCAGCCGGATTATAAAAAAGATTTGTTTTGCAAAAAAAAGCGATACAAGAAATCTATAACTTGGCACCTAGCGATGACCTATTCAAGAAACTAAATGTTGTCACTGCTATCGTTAAATTCTTAATAAAACTATGAAGCAACGAAATATTTTCTTTTTTAAAAAAAAACTGAACTGACTGTCCAGTAAAAGATTGTCATTTCTTTTTTGATTTTCGTACATTTCATAGAAATCAGCCTAATTGCGCAGTGTGAATTTCATAATTACAAAAAATTCAAATCCAAGCATCTAATATAAAGCGTGCTCTCTACCGTTAAACAAACAGTGTTTATCAGTTTGTTTGCCTTTCTGGTTAAATCCAATAGCGGTCATTGCTCAAACCAGATGTAAACCTGCTGACACGCAATCGGCCTGGTTCCGTGCCTCCTTTATTTGTGGTATTATAATACGGCAGTATTATTGGTAGTGTACCACTGCCGGCACTGATACTGTAATGCTTGCTTCATGGCAATAAATAAACTATTCTCGCGTGCATGTTTACGTAGAAAACTTTAATATCGTAATGGATTGCAGTAAATACGGCAAAGCCTTCGTAAAAACTGTGATTTATGGTAATTTGTAATTCTTGTCTTCATTACGCCAGAAATTGTACTTGTACATAATATTACTTATTTAAGATACTTCAAATAAATAAAATGTATTGTTACGGATCAGCAAGCTGAAAGTCGCAATGTCCCGGCCACATAGTTCGCAGTAACTTACAACCTTTGCAGGAAAAGGGTCCTCGGGCAACCTCATACAAGTAAGTAAGTAAGCCCTTACAAGATGGAGTGACGATCTACACAGTATTGTGAAATGATGATCGATCCAGGTTGCTCAGGATCGTGCTCAGTGACAATCTTTAGGGAAGTTCTATCATCAGCAGTGGAGAGAATGTAATAACAATGACTGATAAAATTATGTATTTTTACAACAGTAAAAATGTTACTTGTTTAACTAATGAATAACTCAAAACTCCTGTAATTCCAGACAAGGCAATAAAATATATATAATGAGCACCTTACTGACGTAAGTCTCCGTTATTTGAAGTCTAGCCTTACACGAATAGCTTTACGCTTAATTATAATTAGTCATGTTTACCATATTTTTAATAATTGCAGACTTAAAATATTTGGCCAGAGCACAATAACATAATGCCTCCGGCTCGTAACCGGTTTTTCTACCCAGGCCTTGGTACGACCTACAATGCCTCTGTTTAAATCAAGCATTTAAAATAACTCTGGCTAGCTGTGTAACGGCAACACTAACAAGAAAGAATGTAATTTCAAATTCAAATTCATTTATTCTGTTAGCCGTCCACAAGTGGAACGTTTTTTATGAAAAATATTTGTGATGAAATGTGTTAGCACTAATGCTTTTATTGTTTTGTATTTTATACATTTCATTTGAATATAGTTTGTGTGATTAAGATGGCCTATCTGTATACATTTGTCGCTGAATTTTACATAATGTTTTTATTCGAAAGGGGGCAAACGAGCAAGCGGCTTACCTGATGGTAAGTGATTACTGTAGCCCACCTACATCTCCAACACAGCGTTGCCGGCCTTTAAGGTTACTTGGGAGATGGGAGGGAGGATGAGGAGGGGGTCGGGGGAGGCGTGTGTGGTCCTCCGGTTCCCTCACACACCGAACAAAACGCAAAAGCACAAGACGCTGCTATTTCACGACGGTATTCTGCGAGATCGTGGTACTACCCCGGATTCGTGCAGCAGCTAAAGCCGCTGCTTAGCTCAATCACGTCAAATGTAATGTAACTCATAGAAATCATGTCACAATATTATATGAATTTTTACACATTATTTTTGGCTTTTCTGGTTTTGCAAGACTAGTCTGCGACCAGACAGACCATTTGTGATCGCAGCTTTAGCTATAATTTGAGGTTTATGAGGTATTTTACTTCTCGTCTTAATAAGTAGTTTCCCAGGCCTCAGGAATGACGATTTATCCTCATATTTATTCGTCTATATGACTCGATGCAGGTATCTATTTCCTTGTATTCTAAATCAAATGAAATGTTTATTCGTATTACCATTTTTTAAACAGTACGACTATAATTCAAAGTATGACTTCTAAGAGGATTTCAATATAGCAAAATCATTCATGGCATTTCATGATGATATTTTATCTGTATAATATATTTAAATTAATTTTCTTCATTATTTTTAATACTTTGGAAAAATAATTATCTGACATATTTAACATTGTCCCCAAATGTCTATTGATGAACAAATGAAACCTTCTGGTAAACAAATGAAAATTTCCTTAAGAACAATCCCATAGTTTAACTATTTAAAAATTTGGCGTCACTTGGCTTCTAGTAAGTTGTTTCTCGCATGAACGCTTAAAGCTATATGAGTCTTTACTAATGGATAGTAATCCTCGTCCCTTACAATCCGCGCCCTTTTGGTTTGATTTTAAATAGATTTATCCGAACCGATGATAGTCTAAGTAATACAAATTGCTATCGTAGTATTGATTACGAATAATTTGAAAATACCAAAAATGTTTCCTTTTTTTAGCACTTATGCCTATTACCTATAGAAGTGTCTCTCTACAGAAACGGTACAGGAGCCCAGAGGTTGATTGATTGAGAATTTGAAGACTTTGTTCTTATCGCCTCTGAGAAAAGATAACCACCAAAACAGTGCCAGATTCTAACGGCGCTACTATCTATACGCCAAATATCACAACGCAATATTACTATGTATCTCTTTTATTTATAAAAAGGAATTTGGCATTGTCGTTCATTAAACGTGTAGGTTAATTTCTTACGGTCTCGGTTCGAAACCGAATCGTAGACAATGCATAATTATAGTCAAAACACAAATTATTGGTGTTTTTGTGTTGCACCCTTGTGTCTGACATAGCATCCGACCCTCACACATGCTAGGCATTTTGAGAATGAGATGATTTATTCCCCCTTACATCCCATGGTGGTGACGATGATAAACGATTATTCGCAACTTGGCAAAGTTTTACGCATGTAATTGTTTTATCATATAACGTTACGAACTCTTCGAAATTACTATTTCTAAACTATTAAATTTATTTATACATTTATTTATAGACTAAAAAACCCTGAAATGGATATTGAAGCAAAATTATTATGACCCACCTTTACAAGTTCTATTTACGCAGCCAACGATATCGCCTTTCTTACTTTTTTTTTATGCGAGCTTTGACGTAAAATTTCCTTTTAGATGAAAACGACCCGAGAGCTAAGCCTTGACCTATACGTTGTTTAAAATACTCTCTGTAAAGAATTTTTGCGTGTCAATATGGACTTTTATATATAAGACGTCAAGTATCCTTTTGGTTTTTAGAATGGATGTAAGTATGATTTTTAGTACATATTTTAATTTTGCAAAAACTTTCCTCTTTTTCCGAGGAAAAAAATAAAAATGTTTCAACTTCGGTAAAAGAAACCATCGGTCTCAACAATTATTTTCGAGGCCCCCCTTTTCACCAGGGCCCTTATTATTATGCCACTAAAATTCAGTTATGGTATTATTCAATCGATGTAAAGATTTCATTCTGTCAGCATTCAAGGAAAATCAAGAAACTAAACATTTTCTGAATATTGGGATCAAACCTGGAGAATATTGCGATAATAATGATGCAAAATACATTAAAGTGCCGGTTTGTATTTCAGTGAGCTGTACCACATCTCTTCACCGCTTCACTAAGCGTCACGCTATTTTCTTGTCATTAGGAAGCGAAGGAGCAAGTTATGTTAAGTGATATTTATATTTATGTTAAAGTATTAATAAATGTCTTTGGTTCTACAAATTCTCACCCGACTTTTATAAGGTAAAAGAGGTTTAAAAATTGATGTTAAATGATGTCATCATCAAACCATTTCAGTTTCTCAGCCCACCGTACACTCTCGTGACTCAGTCAGAGATGTTAATCAAACTAACTTGCAACTTTTTTACGGTTAAGTTTTATTATTATCACCTGTACTTAAAAGAATTCCTGGAGGTGCGAGGATACAACATTCAAAATCGCAACATTTAAAAAAAATCGTTGAGTCCGTAGTTATGAATGGTGATTTATAAAATGCACAAACTTTTGAAAGCCTTCGTCGGAAACATCCCAAGGTTAATTCTTCTTTGCTTGCGTTTCTTTTGTTTATCAGCCCTTACAAATTTCCGAAAAACATACTTTTGATAACATACTTTTGGTACTTCTCAAACAGCTGTAGAGGCCGTATTTATTTATTAATTTTTATTATAATACATAAACCTGACTAATAAACGCCTCAACATGAGAAAACGATCTTGAAAGCGCGTCCACCGATAGCGCCGTCCGAGTTTTTTGCGTGTCATTGCTTTCAGGCAATGTTAATCCTAATTGTTTAAGGTCTTATATGGAGGATTTTTTTATTTAAAAAAAGCATATCGGTGGTATAATCATCCTATTCAATCAAGGACTATGATCTGTCAACCATATCAATTTCTTTGTAGTAACGACGTCGACGAGCTGGGCCTCCACTAGGGCCTTCAGAGCTCATTAAATTACTTCATCTGTAGGGCTCTTGTCTCCATAAATATTTTTTCGGTTTAATAGTCATGTGGAAGTTTTGAGCACGGGGCAAGAGACTTCGCGGGGTTCCGTCATGACTTTAGTCCCTTATGTGGGACGCTACTTGTGTAGAATACATCGGCGACCTCTCGGCAAGTAGTGCTTGTGCCCTTTGTCGCAGAGACGATTGGTCCAACGGGATCTCACGCGGTGCAATTCCTAAATAATTTACACCCGCGACTCGTCATAGCCGCCGGTGAAAAGAGGCCTGGTCATTTTCTTGCTTAATGGTTAAGTTTAACCATTCAGCGTGAAAATGCACCCAGCGTTCTTGGTATAATGCCAAGAGGAATAGGACGTGACGCCAATATTTTTTTTTTTAGATTGCAGTTATTGTCAATGTAATTCCGAGACATTGTTATCAATAAACAATAAAAAGAAATATTTTTGTGCCGTAGCGGGTAAGGCCCAAGAGCTTATTTAGACCAACACGACCGGTGGCGAGCCTGTCGCCGTCTCAGTGTTCAGGCAAACGATAAAAATCATCATTCGTTTCGAAAAACCTGATTTTAACAATATAATGAAAATAATTAATTAAAATACAAATAATTTTTAGTAAATGAAGTACTCTTTTATTAACAGCATTCTATTATTACTCGCTCGCTAACAATATAGTTTTATTTTTAATATTACTCCAACAGGCAATAAACTTTTTTCTCTTTTCAACTATTTAGTTTTGTAATGCCATAAATTACATTTTGAATATTAAAATGTATTAAATGACCTTAACGACAAAAAAGTGAATGAATGTCGTTCTTCGTTCAAACCAAATAATCCGACTCAGAAACGGCCGCCATGCCTACCAAAGTGAAATTGGCTGCCGCCTTTTTAAGTTCTGTTTACACAGTCAACATCATTACGCGTAATCGCTTTTCTTACTTTTTCGTTGTTTTAACTTTTCCATATAATTCCATTTTTGATGAAATAAGAGAAAGATAGGACCCATTTGATGTCAAAAAATCTCTTTGTAAATATTATTTGTGTTGATACAGATTCGTTGGGAAAAAAAACTTTTATTTGAAGATATAATGATCTTTAAATTTTGTACAATCTTCTTAACTTAAAACGAAAATATATTCTAAAATTCGATATCCCTTTTTCTGCAAATTTCACTCAAACTAAAAAAACGTAGCTCTGGCCTCTAATAATAATTACGATACCCATTGCTTTACTACTTTCTAGAGTCCAAACCCAAGCCCACTCCCCCTTCCCGTTCCCCTCCCCACCCCCTCCGCATCCTCCCTCCCGTCTCCCAAATTGAGGCCAGAAACGACTACGACTACGAAACGCATCTACAGCACCTCTGGTGTTGCAGATGCGTTTCGTAGGCCCCGGTAATCACTTACCAGCAGGTGAACCGCTTGCTTGTTTGCCCTCTTTCCCATAAAAAAAAGACGAAGGGGAAAGTGTTAAGAAATGGCTGATTAGTCACCTCAAAAATGTCCGGGTGAAAATACACGAATCGATCACGGGCAGCGACATCTCAAGTGGAAGGTGCCTGGTGCTGCGATCGTCAACGTACCCGCCAAGCGTGGCGATTTAAGCAAATCAGACCTCTCCTAATAGCGGAGAGGTCTAGATCAACATCCTTGTTACCGCATCCTTAAGGTTAACATAAAGTTATATTATATTATTAATAAATTAGCTGGAGCTTAATTAGCATACTTTAAGGTTTCTGTAAATAAATTTCTAAAGAGAAATTTGTTCAAATAACCACAACGTCTGTCTGCCATTAATTCCGAGTATCCGTAGATATTTAACAAATCGCTGATGTCGAAGAAAACTTTTCCAATATAAGTAGCGCAACTCCCGTCGGGATTCTTCGATTAGCGATTTGTAATCAATGCCAGGACTGGTTCATGGTTTCCCTGATATAAAATTAAAGCACAAAATTAAACGTATACATACAATTTACAAAGAACTTTAGCTGAAGCTATTTTGAAGCACGAAAATTAAGATAAAAATATACTTTGTTTTATTTTTACATACATCAAAATAAAAAATAAATACTATTCCTTGCAATTTTTTATTTATTTTAATATAGAAACGATAGTTACAAAATTATATATGGGTACATTTACGACCCACTTTCTAGCAATCGACCGAATCTCGAATTAAAACGAAGAAAAACCAAATTTTTAAGGTAATACTGCAGTAGGTGAAATGATTCATTAATGTAGATTAATGTAAAGGCGTAAAGTAATAATCGTATAAAGTCGGCTACTCAATCAATCAAAATTATAAAACAAGGTTAACCGCAGTTACCTTGTTTACTATTGCTTACGTCATTACATACTTTGGTTTTTAAAAATAATTTTGCAGGTTATTACTTACACAAAATAATGTAATCCAAATATAGACCTCGGTTGCTTAGTGAGAAATATCCACATTGAGCGAATTATTACGTGAAATTCGAGGGCACCCACACCATCCCTGTAGGTTTTAACTATTTATATTATTGTATAAAAGTTATGTAAGTAATGTAGATATTTTTATTGAATGGGTGTAAGGGATAATTTAACATATGTTTCAATCACACTTCAATAAAAATTCATTATTTACAAAATAAATATAATAATAACTATTAACTAGTAATATAAATAATCATAATGGGAATAAACAATAATAGTTGCATTAAAAAGACTAATTTCACTGAGCATTATAATTACAATTATTATTAAACAGTTAACAATTATTTACGTTTATTACATATTACTGTATTATTTACAAATGGGATAAAATGATTCTACTGTTCACTGAGAAAATAATTAAAAGCTTCTATTGCTACTACTATAACAGCCTATTTTAGTCTGCTGATGATCAAAAAAGCGTCAGCAAAAGCCGGTATACATTTGGTGGAAGGTTTGCCCATACTCAACAAGTTAGGCAAGCGGGTTGCTGAGGGATTAAAACAATTTTAAGTTGAGTTAATAAAACATAGTACACCATTCAATAATAATTACTACAAATTTTTTTGGAAATTATAGTAAGCTTTTTGAGTAAGTGGAATTGACCGCCATGCCACAAATTATTTCAAAAATCTTAGTGATATCATTCGTTAACAAAATTATACCATGTAATTTTTCACATCCATTTCGGTTCGTTTGTCGGTTATATGTTTACTTGGATAACTGAAATCAGGACTTAATTACAAAAAATAACACAATAGCACAAGAAGGAATGATGAAAGAAATGAGGAATAGTGTCAGTATGCAAGTAAGTAAGTGGATAGTAAGCAATCTCTATCAGGCGTATAATACCACCGCAATCTTAATTCCTTTTTCATCCAACCACAAAATAATATTAATTAAATATGTCAATCACATTATAAATGAAATTTATATAAATTTTTGATTTAATAAGTAAATTGAAAATCTCATGACCGATAATGCTGAGGTCGATAACGTACAGCTGTGCGAGCTAGGTTAAGGCGTGTTGCATTAGATGCTGCGATAGCCAACCCGCCTGCCAAGTGTTGCGGTTATAGCAAATTCTTCGATTAGAAGAAGTTGATGATGAAGAAGATAATCAATATAAAAAATCAACAGTGCGTCGTGGAATAAGTAGCAACCGCCACACGACTCTAACGAACATTTATTTATTAAATCAATGAGAAACTAACACATATTTAGACGTTCGCGTGTCGAAGTATCAGGAGGAGCTAGGAGCTAATGAATGGTAGGCAGAGTACTACAATTTTAACCACCGTAACAGTTTATGCCAATAACAGACAGTTCAGGGTGATTAAACTTGCAACGGTGATTTAGAAACGGTAACTCATAAGATCGATGAAATATGAGATCGAGGTAGACAAAGAAAACGAAGTAAAGAAAACGAATTTTATTAACATATTGTGTTAATCCTTATTTTGATTCATAAAATTATAATAATATACATATAAGATCACTAAAGTTAACATTCATTCATTAATATCTTAAACAAAGTTAACTAAATGCGCTTTCGCTCATAATAAAAAAACTAGCACCTCTTCGGATATTATTATTGTAAAAGTAAAAACATATTTCAAGATTTTAAAGATTCAAGTCGTTCAAGTAATCCTGTATATTTACCCTTTGGTTATTAATGATGATTACCTTCTCATGGCCGATTTCAACTCCGAGAACATGTTCTGTCTATTACTTAATGAATTGTAAATATCGACGTAGTTCGACGACAGTCCGACTAAATCTAATTCCAACAACCTGCACGTGGTACGACCAATGCCCTAACAAATATGTATGGCTAACAAAAGTGGCTCTCTTGGCGGAATGATCTTCCGAATCTAAATCCCAAAGTCAAAGGAGAAGAAGGTGAGCAGCAAAATGAATGCAACGATACCGGCACTGCGCTCACCTAACCGCTTACTCAGCGTGGTGAGTATGGGCAAACCTTTTAAACAAATGTATGCCGACGATTGCTTGTGCTTTTTATGTTTGCTTGCCTGTTTAGCAGTGGACATGAATACGCTGATGAGGAAGTTTAAAAACACAAATATCATCCCATAATAGCTTCACCTCCTCCTATTCGAAATAACGAGCATGCGTGTTTTAGAACTACGGAACATTTGCTATTATTTTTTTATTAATTGTAAATGTTCCCGTGAACCAATGCTTATATATTAAATATTTGCTACGGCTAAGATTGTTTACAATATCATCTTAGCTTTACCGCCTTTTCATCCCACCATTTAATTTTAATAAAATATTGGAATCACATTACGACTAAATGTAGATATTTCATTCAATAAAATTGAAAATCTGATTGCATGTGAGAGTAATAATACTTTACCGAAAATTAATGGGAAAAAAAGAATGAACCTAAACTTAAGGTACTGAAGTCGATACATATAAAATAAATTGTATGGATAAATGGTTTTAAACAACTTTGTAAGTAAAGAGAATGTTGAAATATCTCTTTGATAATTACAAAAGCATCAAAGAAAATATTTAATACGGACTAAGCTCTAAGCCCAAATTTAATTGAACTGCATGACACCATATTAAAAAATTGTCACGGAAAAATATTTAATTTGCATTGTATGCATACCCGCAATAGTATTAGGCTGTTGGTAATGTTTCAGATGTCTTTTCGCATATTGCATCTTAGTACAGCATACTTATTATAGTACCGCTTATAGAAATTTGGCAGCGGAAGATGTGTTAATGAGCTTTTGGCCAATGCTTCGCTATTCCAAATAAACAAAAAAGTGCCAGATATTTACTTAAAAAAACGTATTTACTTCAAATTCGTTCTGTTCTATCTGGCACTAGCCATCTAAAAACGGAAACATTTTCGCAGTGCGGTTTCCGTTCCGCTCGCTCTGACCCGTTGTAATTAACTCTATCTCCAATAAGGTTTAAGTTTAAGGCCTTATTTTTACATAGTTCATCCCTGGTTAATTTTTTTCTGAATAATAAAAAATTTATGATTACACCATGACGGTGACTTCTAAACACAATAAAAATTATGAAATATTTTATGTCTAAGGTTTGAAAGTTGCAAGTAAATAGATATATTAACAAACAACGTATTCGCTTCTCCAATAGATGGAACGTAACGGATGTCGAGCCTCGGCATCGAGTGTGCTCTCAAAGATTGCCGGATTTTGAAGGCTTTTATCCCTGATGATACCCGCGGGGAAAGGGGGCAGTAGATTTTTACACCATTAGTTGACAACAAACATGACAAATGCAATTGCCTCAAAATTATTTTACCGGGATAAGTTGTTCATCCATATGCAATTTATCTCTGTAAAACGCCTCCACAACTCAGGAAAAACTCTAAAAACGACAGCACAGCGTAATGTTGTTTGTAAGAAAAAAAATATATATACCAATAAAATTAAATCGAACTTAAACAAAACCCACATACTTCATATTACTAATATAATACAACTGGCAAGTGTAACGAAATATTGTGTTCTCTTTGGAAACCGTGAGGAAAGAACGTTCACTTTTACTTTGTTTCAGTTAGTTACCACTCTAGATGTAGGAAATGTGACACTTATTGTTGCTTAATTATATATCCTCACATTTAAAAGTGATTAGTAGCAGCTTCTCTAATGCAAGAGTTTACATTGCGTAATAAGTAATTTTATATTATACCTGTAAAATAACAATTAATGATATCAAGCTTAACTTTGCGTACTAAAAACAATCACACTTAATATTATACCCCACAAAGTTGATCGCTTGGTGAAGAATTTAAATAATAAAGAATTTAGCTTTGGTATCCATGAACGAAATCAGTACTCTTACGCTATCTTTAGTTAAAAAAAACACGCCACATTTGATATTGGAATAATTTGAAAAATGGTAAGTAAAGTAATAAAGACCTGAGAGAATTTTATTGACCAATTGAAGGAGAAAAATTAATTTTAATATTTAGTTATGTTTGTTAATGAACCCACATTAACAAACATAACCTAAATTAATTTTGTTAATCTAATATCAAAATAAAGTGTACTTCTTTTCAAACTTTTATAATATTTAAGACTCTTTCAGCGTAATAAGGTTCAACTTGGCAATCTAAAAGTTACGATTATAACACTTGGGCGGAAAATCTCCAATCTTTTTTGTTTTCATTATCGTAGTAGAAAACTACGCTTGAACAATAACAGTCAACGGAGGTCTTTGTCTAAAGACAATGGCAAGAGAATAGCGTCTTTTTAGTATGATAGGTTCACTTTACGATTAGGGATTTGTGACAATTCTTTTTCAGAGAAAATTTGAAGAAAGAAGTCAGAGATGTAATACTTATTTCTTCGTTACTATCATACTATGAGTTTGTATAACTGGTCTGGCCATAAATAATGATACAATTTAAAAAGTTTACTTTTTTTTATTTTAAATTTGAAATGCATTTATTATGTAAAGAACTTCGATCGATTCGCACATTACATATATTGTTTATCACCGTGATTGTTAAATTACATTATGGAGCGGAGCGTTGAAGAAAACAGAATTACAGTTATTGAAAAAACCTCCTTTCCTACAAAAAATACTGACGTCAATCATTTTTTAGATGCTTCCAAGGCTATGTATGTTTTTGACTATCGACAGGTAGACCAAGAATTCCACTGTCGCCACCCCGCATTGTTAGGTTCATACGGACTGTGAACACTGTCAAAGCCAGAATTCAACAAAATCCTATAAGTAAACAAAGACATACAATATAATATTATAGCGTGAAATGAAGATTCCCGTTAGTTGTCGCGAATTATTAAATGAAATTTGAAGCTAGGTGTTTACTATTGATACACAGGACATGACCTAATGCCCACTGCATTAGGTCATGTTCTGCAGTTCAGGAGAATGAATCAATAAAACGTTTGCTGTCATTCATTCTGCTACACCGTCTCTAAATGTTTATCTCAGCATAGCCTAATGGTAGACTGCGAGCCAATGCTTTTAGGCGTTGAGTCCACCATGTGTAAAAATTGTGTGCATAGAAGTTTAATATTGTTCTTTAAAATTTGTCAACATGATGAAGAGTCATTATGAATTATTTATTATCTATATTTGTTTATTCTCGCTTGTTGGTAAACTTGTTTTAACCATCTACTTCACATATTCAAAAAAACATGTCCTTTGGAGAAAAAGGACGAAATCGTCTAAAAAATCGCTTTCATGTTCGTAGTAAAATCGCTGAGGTTATAAAAAGAAGTAATGCATGTAGATACGCGGCACATAACAATACGTGACCTGAAAGCTTTCCTTTCAGGTCACGTGCTCCTCGCGCGCCGTATTTGAGCGCCTCCCGGAGTAATGCCTCTTACTGATTTTTCTTACCTTGTCATTTTATAAGAATCTCATAATCTCTAACTTAAGAATGTAAATCGAATATCTTAAAATCCAAAATCCAGTTTGATTTTATATTTTTTTACGTAATTTGAAAAAGCAAGTTTTAAATTAACTGTATAATTTAATAAGTTCACACGCAGCTTTAAAAATATTACGTCTTAGAGGCAGTTTCTTTAAAATATGGATATTTCGATACAAAATTTTATTTCTAAAGTTGCAATTTTAAATATTCGATTATATTTTTTTTAAAGAGTAACGAACGAGCACACAATCCACCAGTTAGTAAGCGCATGCTGTGGTCCAAAGACACCTACATCGATGCTCAGTAACGAAAAATGTCAATCAAAACGCATATGTAACACAATCCTCAAGATTAAGATGCTTTGTTACCAGTATATAAGTTTCCAGTTCAGTCAGCTGCATTATGCTGGTACACATACTTTGGTATTTTCAAGAGTGTGATTGTTTCCCGGTCAATATTCAAATATAGATACAAATAATACCTTGTAATATACCAATTACAAGGTACTGTATACATTTATATGATAATACATAAACGTTAATTATTACCTTATTTCATAATAGATAATTAACCAAATAATAATAATATACATAATATTAATGAAATAATATAATATAACACAGTATAATTATTATTGTTACAATAAAAGTGCAACACTAGGTTGCAAAAAATATTCAATGTTAGTTATTAACATAGTTCTTGTCAAGTTTTTTAATTTTCTTCGTAGTCTTTAAAAATTACGAACGAAAAACAAACCAACAAGCTTTCTTGACCTTTGCATTACAAACTAATTAGATGTTGATTTTGCTTTAGTTGATAAATCAAATGTTGATTTGTCAACAATCTTAACAATTCTAAATTAAATATTGATTATTTTCGTCGTACTATTTCAATCGTACGTTATTGACAAGATTACTATGCTTTATTTATTATCTATATTTGTTTATTCTCGCTTGTTGGTAAACTTGTTTTAACCATCTACTTCACATATTCAAAAAACATGTCCTTTGGAGAAAAAGGACGAAATCGTCTAAAAAATCGCTTTCATGTTCGTAGTAAAATCGCTGAGGTTATAAAAAGAAGTAATGCATGTAGATACGCGGCACATAACAATACGTGACCTGAAAGCTTTCCTTTCAGGTCACGTGCTCCTCGCGCGCCGTATTTGAGCGCCTCCCGGAGTAATGCCTCTTACTGATTTTTCTTACCTTGTCATTTTATAAGAATCTCATAATCTCTAACTTAAGAATGTAAATCGAATATCTTAAAATCCAAAATCCAGTTTGATTTTATATTTTTTTACGTAATTTGAAAAAGCAAGTTTTAAATTAACTGTATAATTTAATAAGTTCACACGCAGCTTTAAAAATATTACGTCTTAGAGGCAGTTTCTTTAAAATATGGATATTTCGATACAAAATTTTATTTCTAAAGTTGCAATTTTAAATATTCGATTATATTTTTTTTAAAGAGTAACGAACGAGCACACAATCCACCAGTTAGTAAGCGCATGCTGTGGTCCAAAGACACCTACATCGATGCTCAGTAACGAAAAATGTCAATCAAAACGCATATGTAACACAATCCTCAAGATTAAGATGCTTTGTTACCAGTATATAAGTTTCCAGTTCAGTCAGCTGCATTATGCTGGTACACATACTTTGGTATTTTCAAGAGTGTGATTGTTTCCCGGTCAATATTCAAATATAGATACAAATAATACCTTGTAATATACCAATTACAAGGTACTGTATACATTTATATGATAATACATAAACGTTAATTATTACCTTATTTCATAATAGATAATTAACCAAATAATAATAATATACATAATATTAATGAAATAATATAATATAACACAGTATAATTATTATTGTTACAATAAAAGTGCAACACTAGGTTGCAAAAAATATTCAATGTTAGTTATTAACATAGTTCTTGTCAAGTTTTTTAATTTTCTTCGTAGTCTTTAAAAATTACGAACGAAAAACAAACCAACAAGCTTTCTTGACCTTTGCATTACAAACTAATTAGATGTTGATTTTGCTTTAGTTGATAAATCAAATGTTGATTTGTCAACAATCTTAACAATTCTAAATTAAATATTTCAACACGTCGAGCACCAACTTTGACATTTTCCTCTCAAACTCGCTGTTCCTGAAATAAATTACGTCGTACAATGTAAACAAAGTTTTTTATTACTTTACTTTAGCTCCCTTTACAAAAACAAACTTACCTACCATAAAAGGTTGTTTGCGATACAAAAAGTATTTAAACAGAAAATGAAACAATTCAAATTAAATATTGATTATTTTCGTCGTACTATTTCAATCGTACGTTATTGACAAGATTACTATGCTTTATTTATTATCTGTCAATACTTATATCATCTATGTATGAAACATATTTCTGGCTATCCCTTGCTTTTATTAGAGGGAAATATAATTATATAATAGATTTCACAACCGTATACCCAATGAGACAGGTCCGTACATTAATTTTAGTCGTTTTAACCTACTTTTCACCAGGGCTTGTTTGAAACAACATGACTTAGTGTTCAAAGCCAACGATAGAAATCGTACATAAGTTTCGAAAATCTCATAAGCGCTACACAAAGGCGATCGGACTCGGTCTCATGTTTAGGAGGCAGATCTCACCTTTACTGTCGTGGCCTAATTACTAAACAAACTAAATGGGTCTGTGCGAAAAACGTAGCAGTTATGCACTTACTCTTACGATCGTATCTTTGACATCAGATCACCTCAATATAAATTTACAAAAGAAAAGAATGAATTATTAAATAATAAAAATATTCTATTTTCATTGTTTGCAGCTGTGTTTAAATTCAAGTACACGTCAAAACTTCTTCATTGAATCTAGGCTTTTGCAATCTCTTAAGAACGTTGATAACTTACACCGTGTCGCAAAATTAGGCTAGAAACTCTGTTATCATTATTTTCCTTGGATATACCAATACGGTATACTGTATTTCACATAAAACTTAATGTTAAGTGGAATTATAATGAGAATTAATACAATGACGTTTATAATAATACGTAACAAAGCACTGATGGTGGATAGTAAAAATCAATATCAATGCAGATTCTAATAAAGCACACACGAACATTACTAAAGCATTAAAAATGTATCTCTGTCAATTGCCCAATGCCAAGAATGCCCAGCAGGTACTCATTCCGTTCCCGCTGGATGTCTCTTGATTTACCCTATGGTTATTCAAAATTTATTTTATTTTGTGTTACAGGGCCTTCCCTAATCAAAAGGTTTATTTTGTTTTTATTCTATTGTATTAATTCAATAAGAGTATGAAGCCTGTATGCTATGTTTTAATACGAAAATGAGCGTACTATTTTATTGCTATGAGCTCTAGCACCCATTGTATGATGTCGATAAAATAGAAACACGTTACATATCTAATGCTTTCTCTGCTTAGTAATTTCATAATTTATAATATAACTTAAAATTTCAAATAAGCCGTATAAGTATTGGCGTCACTTGTTATCGCTTTTTCCCCTTTTTATACATAACCTGAGCAAAAACAGAATCAGACACTACTGCGGAAATCCATTTTACTAATTGGAGAGAAACAAAGTCAATTTGCTGAAACTTTCGTGTTATATGTGTGCAAAGCCCGCTCTGTCATACTTCTAAACAAGGTAATTAATTACATTTAATTTCTACACTTAAAAAATAGGCGAGCAGCAAAATGTAAAATGGATTTTCTCAAATCTTAGAAAATTCATTTTGTTTTTCTCTTATTACATATTATGGCTGTAAGATCAAATGAAAGTCTGAGTAAGTGTCATTAAACCAGAGACCTGCAAAAGATCAGAATAATCAAGACAAAAAAAGAAAACTGGAGAAGCCATAAATTAAAAAAATAGAAGAAGAAAATAAAACATTTCTTTTTGGCTAGAATCTGAATGCAGAAACACAGTGTACCCTTCGTAGGACGCTAAATGGAGTTTACGGGGGATCATGACAACCTCATCTGCACGTAAAGCGCTCTACTGATTCAGATATTCAGTGAAGTAAGCGCTGGGAGTCATTTTGGGTTTTTATAGTTTTATCAGTCTCAGAACTCGCGGACTTGAGACCACAAGCATGATTTATCTGACACAGTGCGCATCTGCACCTCTTATTGCATGGATACCGGCACTGCGCGACACGGCTGCCCGGTTGCAGCTTTTATGAAAAGGCCTATGTCCAGCAGTGAACTTATACAGTATATTAAAAAATAAGAAGTTAAATACACAGATGGGTGACAGAAATCAGAATCGAAAGTTAACACACTGCGATTTGTTAATGCAGCCAAATGTGTTTAATGTATGATGATGATAAAGTTAAATTTCTTATCGAATTCGTAAATATATTTAAATTGTAACCGAAATTTTTGTTTTAGTCTGCTATAACGCTTATAGTTGCGGGCTAATAGTTTAAATCTTTTAAACTTAAAACTTTTCTACGAACGTATTTTAGATTGCATTGGATATCAACTCTGATGTGTTGTAATATGGCAGCATATAAAAATTATTCTAAAAATTATTCGTTCGATTTCGACTTGTAAAGTAAGCGTTAAATTAAATATTATTGGGTTTGTTTTATTCATCACAAAGCTTAACTGGTGCCTTGCAAGTTGATAATAGTGCGCGGTGGTTAAGCATCTCTAGTAAGGCAATACGAACATACACTATTTCAACGCATTATTCCTGGGGCGAATTTATCTTTTATATATTTTTTTATTATTATCATAATGCTCATTTAGCGTAGAGAAATATATTATGTAATAGAACATCTATTAGATGGTAGAGTCGTAGAAGTCGACTAAGAGAAATGCCGGGAAAAAAAATACTCGTAAACCGCCTGGCAAGCATAACGTCACAACAAATCCTCTCAGCTTCGGTGAGCTATTTTTCATCTTGCTTAATTCTTCCATTACAAAGGGTTTGTATTTGTGGCAGCGTAATCCACCTCTGCCATATTGTATCCGGCAATGTTGATAGACATTCATCTCCTTTCAATAGACATATTTATACCTCATATGCCCATAAATTCTGAAGTATAATAAAATACATATATTTTTTATAGAAACTATGTAATAATAATTATATATATGTATACATTATTGAAGTGTAAGCGATTAATCAAAACCAATTTCATTCAAAGTGGCCGACCTCGGTTTTGATACAGGCCTTTATATATCTCTCTGGCAACGAATCTGAGAATTTATGCACTGGCTGCCATGGGAAGTTTCCCACTACTTACCCGAAAGCTTGCTTGTGGGACTCAATGTCATAGTACCGTTTAGAGCAGGCCATCTTTTCTAGTACTGACCACAATTTATTGTCCAACGGCTTTTTGATCCTTCAGCTCTTTTGATGTCCGAAACCAGGTTTGAGTTGTTCGTCCCTTGTGACCAGAAGCAGACTCTTACTGTGTGTCACTCTGGGGCTTCACTTCAGGATCCAAGACAGTCTCTTGATCACCTTTGGCTTTACTTCTACCTCGCGAAAATTAATATTCGATCACTTTGAAGTATTCCAACTAGTTGCGAGGTTTCTTTAGAGCAGTGAGTGGGCAGTAAGTACATCAAGCAAAATGACAGAGTGAGCATTTTGACATTTTGCTTGCATAATAAACGCATTCTAAATTTGAAGATTGAAAAAAAAAGAAATAAATTCTATTTAATTTATAACATTATTTATGGCCAGTCTAGTCAAAAAATGTATCTCGAGCGTGAGGTCTCAATGTTAACTTTACAGAAAAATCAGGTGGCAAATGTGAACAGATATCTTAAAAATTACATAGGCTACTTCCCAAATCCGAATCACTCGCGTTTATTATATAAAGTGATTGCTGAAAATAAATCAATCAATACACAAAGTAAATACTGATCCAACGAACAAAGTAAATGTGGTTACACTATTCCCTTCTCGTTAATGTAATTTTCGATACAATTCACATGGCGCCGTGATTCGACTAACAACGAGAATACTAATTGGGTAACCGTTACCAAATTTTTACTGACAACTCAATACGAGAACAAAATTGCGTAGCGGCATTTATTACACAACCAACAATGAGGGTTGTGAATGAAACTGATTCAAAAATTATTTAACACTAATAACAAATTACTTATGTATTCTAAATATAACATCTTAATGTTAATGTTAAAAAAACAACATTTATGGTAAAAGGGGCAAACGAGCAAGCGGCTCACCTGATGGTAAGCAATTACGGTCGCTCATGTACATCTGCAACACCAGAAGAGCTGCCGGTGCGTTGCCGGCCTATAAGGATATTTGAGAGATGGGTGGGACGATGGGGAGGGAGATTAAGGAAGCGGGAGTGTGCCTCCGATTACCTCACGCACCGAACGAAACGCAGAAACACGAGATGCCTCTACTTCACGCCGGTGTTCTACGAGGCCATGGTAACAACCCCGTTCGAGCCGGCGCATTCGAGCAGCAGCAAAAGCCACCGCTTGGCTCTACCACGTTTAAATATAACTTAAACCTGACAGCTGCTTTACGTAATGATTTGAATGCGTAAATTGAGTACTTGCACTATTAAAACTTTTGTACAATAAATGCCAATAGAGTAAACATTACACATACACTAATGTGTAAATAAATGAATAAAGTAGTACTCGTACATACAGGACACACCGTTCCATCACAATAATATGATATGAACATTCGAAGTTCAAAAGACAACGAAACTAAATTTCGGTTCATATTTCACAAATTGTGTTAATACAATAGAGATAATCCACCGACTTACTATAACAAAAGCCAGTCACGAACGCTTTTGCTCAACTATTTGCAAAGTTATGACGTACGAATAACATGCTAAGAAACTACGAACCAACTATCGCTTGGAACTACTCGTTTGGAATCAGATCACGTATACAATACATTAAATATACATGAACGATATCGTTTCTGTATAATCGTTCTTATAAATCTACCTATAAATTCAAAGAGATTAGATAAATTACCTGAATTTAATACACAAATACAAGATTTAAATATTTGAATTATATAATAGTAGTTTAATTTTTTTTTATTTGCTGGCGTTTGGTGGCCGCGTTTTAGAATCTGTACGTGGTCGAGCCAAGCGGCGGCATTTGCTGCTGCGCGAATGGACCGACCCGACCGAGGTAGTACCACGACCTCGCAGGCGAGAAGTATCATGTGCTTCTACGTTTTGTTCTGTGTGAGGTAGCTGGCGGCCCACTTCCACCCCCCGCCTCTCCACCACATTTCTCTCCAAATATCATCAAGGCCGTTAACGCACCTGCAGCTCTTATGGTGTTTTTTTTTTATGGGAAAGGCGTTAAACGAGGAATAAGTTCACCTAAGGGGAAGTGATCACCATCGCCCACATACATCTGCAACACCAGAGGTGCGTTGCCGGCCTTTAAGGGTATTCGGAAGATGGGAGGGAGGATAAGGAGTGAAATGGTGAGGGAGAGTGGGCCTCCGGTTACCTCACTCACCGAACGAAACGCAGAAGCACAAGATGCCTATACTTCACGCCGGTCGCGGGAGGACGTGGTATTAATCGGGTCGAGGCGGCCCATTCGAGCAGCAGCTAAAGCCGCCGCTTGGCTCTACCACGTTAAGAATGTTGCAGATGTATGTAGGCGTCCGTAATCAATTACCATCAAGTGAGACGTATGATCGTTTGTCCCCTTTTCCAAAAAAAATAATTAATAAAACCCGATCTCATTTCGTGCATAACGGAATAACTGACTAAGGCAATTGGATATGGATAACCTCATGTCTACTGAAAGATTTTAAAAGCAAAATAATTTTATGATGTAAAGGGGCTTCATGTGTTAGACTGCTATCAACCTGCTAGCTAAGCGGCGTTTATGTTATTAAGGCGAATAAGCTAAGGGAAACTATAATAATGGATGCTTATGTCCGACAGTGGATGATTTCCATGATGTTGAAACGGAAGTTTCTCCTAATTTACTATAAAAAATTATGTTGTATTATTAAAGACACGAAAGGAAATTGTAATTGAAAGGGTTTAAAATGCTTATTAACGTTAAATAATTAAGTTTTCAAAACGCACTTTAAATATTACTTATTTTAAATGTTTCCTCTCAACGGCTTAACGTTTATGTAGTAGTAAGAAAATAAAAGCGCTTTGTACCAGTTACCTATTACTTGTTATGTTATGATCTTCCGGCTTATTCCTTTCCCCATTGGAACCCACATCATGTAAAGAATATGTAACAGGATTAAACGTGGTCGTTAGACAGGTTAATTTCCGGGATCAGAGCAAAATAGTTTAATATCCGGGAAGGAAACTAAGGTTCTTTAAGTTTATACGAAGTAAAAGGGCCTAGTTTTTAGGAATGATTATGTCTGATGGTTTCAGTCAAAAAAAAACTAGGCTTAGTAAAATCTTACTGATGTTGATGGTATGTTACAGGCTTACATATTCGGAAAATTTGTTAACTACATACTTGGCACTGAAATAGTTATAATTTAATGTCACCGAGTATTGTTTCGGAAATTATAGAGCCCTTTTTTTGCTTTTGTAACACGTTTGTATATATTGCAGATTTGTAATCCATGGGCACCGCAAACAAGAGGTGAAAATTAACAAACATAACACATTTTCTGCCACATTTATGTATATAAGTTTTAATTCAAATAAAAATTAAGTTACTGAGACATAAATTTATGACAGTTATACCTATAAAATTTCTTTCAAAATACGTTACGTTATGCTCTACATATTTCTTTTTCGCTTAAACCACCTCTAAGAAGGTTAATACCAGTTTTCTTTCGACAGAGCAAAGATCGCTGCTCCGTTGGCTGCTGCTTTTCTGAACTCTTTAAATTTGCAAAAAAAAAAAACATTTTAATTTAATTTAAAAATTTCATAAAGAGCTAAGAGTACGGATTACGTATATTTAACGTACGTATATCATTTTTTAATACTCTGAGAATACGTATTTACTGGGAATGTTAAATCGACTCAACCATGTATCCAGATTACCGTGGTTTCGTTTATCCAGATTATGAGAGCATGACTTATCGACGGAGTGCATACAAGAACGTGTGTAATTGTATAAGCAATTTCTATTTTAGCAACTATCGTAGAAAATAAATACCTCTTTGTTACGCTTCAATAAATGCTGCCATGCTTTAATTGGGAAGATTTACCGTAATCGCGTCGCTTGGCTGTCGGGTTGGCTATACCTGACATCTTGAACCATAGAAGTTGCTACCAATGTGTATATGCTGGTATTTTTATAGGTGATTATTTCACCATGTTGGTCTTGATCGCCTCTTATGGATGGCAGATTCTAGTGATGCTACCAAACGGCTATTTTATATTTAGTCCACATATTTGAAGTACTTTAATAAGCAACTCTCTTTATCATTAACGAGGTAGAGCCAAGCAGTGACCTCTGCTGCTGCTCGAATGGGCTGACTCGACCGGGTTAGTACCACGGCCTCGCAGAATATCGCCGTGAAGTAGAGGCATCTGCGTTTCGTTCGGTGAGTGAGGTAACCGGAGGCCCACTGCTCTCCTCCCCAAAGCTTCCCCCTATCCATCCCATCCCCCAAAAATCTTTAAAAACCCGCAACCCACCTGCAGCTCCTCTGGTGTTGCAGATGTACGTGGGTGACGGCAATCACTGACCATCCGGTGAGCCGCTTGTTCGTTTGTCCGCTCACCAATAAAGAAAAACAACATGCGTCAGCACCATGGTGTAAAGTATTTCTGGGTCATGTTTTGTATGTTTTTTTTAATATTTCTCATACATTCAGAATTCCTCACGATATTTTCCTTCGCGGCGCAAAACTTAATAATTTACTAAACACTACAAATAAAATTTTAATTACTAACGTCAACTGGGTTTGAACCCCGGTCACTCGCGCTTTATTAAACATAAAGTGTGCGCCTAACATTTTATTAATTTATATCACGGCCCACCGGTTCGCCTTACGGCATCTTCAGGGTATTCAATTCGAAGTGACAACAAACGCAAGTATAAATTATTCATCAAAATCGGTTTTGCCGAGAAAATGTAACGGATGGACAGAGTAACTTTCGCGTTTACACTATTAGTATGGATTAAAAAAAGGAAAGTCTAATTAAATTACTTTTATTATGCATATAATAGTATAGAGCCCCTTTCTCGTGGATTTGAGATAAAAGTAATGGTCAAGTCTTTACGAATAATTTAAAAGGGTTTTGTGCTTTTAGATTGACAGCTCGAAACACGTAATAGCGTAGTGCCTTAATAACGGGCGAACGAGCTGTTTCCAATCCTAGGATTCTATTTTATGAAAATTAACTCTGTCTGATGCTTGTTTTTATATTTTCCTTATTTCTACCTGCGAAATTTCACGAGAATTACCCAGGGTTCCTTCCTCAGGGTTCAAATTTTACTAAAATCGTTTGAATGGTTTGTTTATGAAAACCTAACAGGCACACTTCGCAATCACAATTTTAGTATGGAAGGAATGACTGAACAACAAATTATAAATAACTTATAGAATATATTATAGAGGAAATCATCGTATCCTTACAAAGTTGCGTTTATGACCAACATCATAAAACGCATTTCTCTATGAGTGCCTGCACGATTTAGAATCATAGAATATTTCAAAGCTGATGACACTTCTTCTAACCTATTAAATTCAGGAATTAATCTCTTTCAATCTGTTAAACGAAGTTCGAAAGTCTTTCAGTAGAAAACTTCGCCTATGCGTAACAAAATTGCTTTTCGGATCGTTTCGAACAATATGCAAATAGCTTTTACCATCTAAAGCCGTCTCTGCGGGAGATTCATTAATTACATCTGATTAAATTTGATTAATTTTAAGCGTTATACCGAATTTAATTCTGAACTCTGTAGTCTTGAGTGTCAGTTAATCTTAAGACGAAAGATTAAAGCGCCATGTTTAACTTACGCCGACAGAAAATTAACAAGGCTTCCGTTAAGTAAAACAAAGCGGTGCTGAGGTGGTATTATCTGCTAAAGTATTTAATATGAGAAAAGGGATTATGTTGGTAAATAAACTCGGAAATAAATAAATAAATATCCTGTCCTGTTTCCATTTGTGCGAAAGGAGGGGTTTTTTTAACATAATTAAAATTGCAAATTACGATAATAGGAGCCAAAAATTTTCTAAAAGTGCGAGTAATTAACGAGCAAAAGTAATTAGCGAGAAAAATTTGAGCTATATAGGTCTTCTCCAAAGATTATTCAACAAAGGACATGTAGTAAATTTCCAACAAATTAAACATATTTGATTTATTATTTTTACGTCGTATTGTTAACGAGCTATTATCGTTATTTGTTTATCGTAAAAAAATTTAATTATTTATTTATTATATTTTTTATTGCACCAAAAAACTTTACAAAAGGCGAGCTTAATGCTATATGGCATTCTCTACCAGCTAACCTTGGGTAAAACAGAGAGTGTGTTTTGGGGCAGTTAACTTATTCAAGCGAAAGGATGACTACAATACCTATTTTAATATAATGTTGACTACCTTTTTATAATAGACTACATGTATTATTTAACCATACGTACGTGTACATAAATATATCTAAACTTTTACATATACAAACACATACATGCATACGCACTTACGCACATGTATAGAACTATAACATGGTAACTAAATATATAGAAATATCCACATTATGTAAAATTATTAGAAAAAAATAAATAACTACAGTTGAGGCTAAGAAAATGCTCGTGATGTTTTCTTTTGAAAACATTTTTAGTGGGTGATTTTCGCAGGTCAAGAGGCAAACTGTTCCAAAGTGTAATGGCAGTAACTGTAAATAAGTTTGACATAAAGCCAGAATGGTGAGAGGGAATAGAAAGCAATAATTATGTGAAGAGCGAAAATTTAGAGAATGTGAGGAACAGAAATCTTTCTTTTAAATAAAGAGGTGCGGTGGAATCATAAAGAATTGAAAACACTTGGACAGGATTCCAAAATTTCTACGCTGGCGTATCATCAATCACTTCAACTGAGAGCGAAAGCATGAGCACGTGATCATATTTGCACAGACCAAAAACAAATCTTATGCAGTTATTAAGTAACCTGTCCAACCTGTTTTACAAGAAGTTTGATAGAAGAAGGCAAAAAGACCTGGAGGCGATAGATGGAACCAAGTATGCCTGTGGCCTTGCGACAGATCTCTGACACTTGCAGAGACCAGGTAATAGATGAGTCAATGATTAAACACTAATCCTTAACACTGGCGCCGAAGGGAATAACTCAAAAAACGCAAATTATGTAAAAAATATAGTACCTGGTACTACCTAGAAGCAGTAGAGCAAAACCTGCTCTGAAAAGTTTCCGACCTTGACGTGAAGATACCAGGCCTCGACAATAAGAGCTCGGTCATGTGGTTGGGCATCGTTTTACAGATACTCACCAAAATTTTGGCTATTTTGGACGTGCAGTTATAAAATTGTGGTCGGAGGACAGAGATTTTCGTTTTCAAATGAGGAAGCCATCACCTTCGTCTGCAATTATTTTGCAGAGAAAGACGCCGTGTTCTTTTTGGACGGGTTAAAGAAACGGGAGCAAAATTGTTTTTTAAAAATTTGTTGTGTTAACACTTTTATGTGTTAAAATATTATATTTAACACAGGAGCAAACTTGTATGGATAATGATCTTAAATTAAAACAATCGAATAATGCCACGGGCCTTTTAATATTTCACCCTATATACACGATGTAAAAGAAAGTGATGCCCGAAGAAAACAAACGTCTAACCTTTCAAGCACTCCAAACACTTTCGTTCTTGTCGTCCTCATCGCTCGTGTAATATTTCAAAACTCTCGCCCAGAATCGAGGAAACTTATCGCATTACACTTTCATATGAAACTCTTGAATGTGGCATTCTTCGGATGAATTACCCATTTACACTAAATATGTGTGCTGTGACAGCCCTAGCGTTTCCATTTTTCTTCACTACGCTGTATGCATTAAGATATATTATAGAGAAATATCTTGATGCTCACGTAGCGTAAAAACGTTACCACATTTCACACTGACAATAACAGATGCTCTCCGATAACTCGAAAGAAAATGACGCGTATGCTATTCGAGTGACTCTCAGTAATCTTTTGAGGGAAATTTCTTAAAAAGCTTAACAATGGCGTAACAAACAACGTAATAGTTTTGTAAGATATTCGTTGAATAACAGAAACGAATTAGGTTTCAGACGCCATTTTATCAAAAGAATTGATGTCTTACTTTTTTTGGCATATATACGTAACACCTTTTTGAGCAAAACGAAGTAACTGAAATGTAACTATCATTTACCGTGTCTAATTGAATGTAAAAATGTAAATAAGGTCTAATTTATACAACCGTGTTTGCGTATCCACGTATACTGTAATGGATACCCTACAGCAATGAAGGCGTAGGACGAACACAGTGTCAAAGGCTCGAGAAATATAAAGTACGTGACTAGAATGCGTTACCTTTTATGCACATTAAAGATTAATGTTAAGCACGTTGGTTGGGATTTCAACTCGTGACGTTTTGTACTGAAAGAGATTTTGACACATTGACGCGAAATCGGTGGTTGTTTCATTTCAATAATATTTTAAAAAAATTTTAGATTATGGTATAATGGCGGAATAGCAATGTATATTTCACAAGTATCAGACAAAAATTATGTTTTCTTATGCTCGCACCGTGAGAGTATCCGCCTCCCCTCATTCCGTGCGTGTATAAAAAGCATCTAATATATGCAGTGTAGTACTGCATTCACCAACAAGCCTACCAAGCACGATTATATCAGCAAATACTCTTAATTTTCTTTGCTCTGCTGTGGACTATTCAGAGTAGAAGAAGGAAAAATTAACAAGACCGGTAATATACACCTGCGCTTAAAGTGAGAGCTGTATTGTACTACGATCCGCCGGTGACAATTAAGTCTTGACAATTACGGCAAGTATTTAAAAGATTATAGAAAGCAAAGTCCTAACAAAATAGTCTATAGACAGACTAATGAAGAAATAAATTTAATGTGAAAATGACAATGACACCATTTCAACGTGTCACTTAAAAATAGAAGATCATTTGCTATTGTGGCTACGCTAAGAAGATACCTGGAAATCCAACTTTATTTAATCAGCAAGATAGTTTACGTAATAAAATAACAATTATTATTATTACTATCAAACAACGCAGTATGAATAAATCCCAATACCTTCAAAAGGACAACTTTCTTTTCATACAATAGAATGAAGATACATACTTAAACTTAATGTTGTCGACTTGACGCACGGGTCTGTGTAATAAAATATAATACTTAATATTGTACCAATATGATGTAATATTACGTAAAGTACGATATTTCGAGGCAATAAATCTTACGTTACGTTTTAATACTAGCTGTCAACCGTGACTTCATCCGCATGAAATTTAAAAAGAGAAAATAACTTTAAAGAGTTTTTGCTTCAGATTAGCCCAAACATTATTCGAAAACTCTTTCTTCTTCATCATCCTTCATTTCCATGAAACCCTCAACAAAGGCTGGCTTGACTGGTATTCCATGCATGGAAGATATGTCCATATTCACTACACCCCTTTTAGGGTTTAATTTTTAAACTCCTAGCTTTTTAATTATTTTCTTTCTGAGATTAGTTCTGTGAGGCCAATAATAACAGGTTTATTTTATTTTGTTCTTTTTTATTTAATTTACGTCGAATGAAATGTATTTACACCATTCAATAATTGAAGTTTGATTGTACGTCTTCTTAAAATAATGCGGTCGGCATAAAATACCACCGCTTAATACCGTTAGATACAATTACTGCTTACCTTGAAATTGAAATCAACTCTGTAAAAATGTAACTAACGCCTAGATGCTTTTATGTCTTAGGTAGCTTTGATATCTTCTTTAACAGGCTGAAAATAGTCTATTCATCTAATAGGCTATTAACAATTTCTCGATAACGGAAAATCAGGTAGGATTTTCGTGTGGTAGACGATTCCACTATTGTAGTACCAGGACTTATCACCTTACCTCGCTTCTTTCCTATTTTCAGTGCGGCTACCGAGTATCGAGTTAGTAATTATAATATATACGACTACCATGTACATTTTTGGTTAGCTTTAAAAGTGTACAGACGAAGTAAGAAAGAAAATCATCATCAAGTTATTCCCACCTCAACTTCAACGTGAGTATATTTATATGAACTCGAGTGAAGGGTAACGATTTTAATTTTTTTTTTAAGACGAAGAGACAATATAACCAGACACGAATACCTACCAATTGCGTTTTGCGCTAATATTAACTTCGTAACCAGGACCCATAGCTCAGAAATCAGATACGATTAAGACTGTAGTGTAGGTATTATATTATATGTAATTACTGAAACGCACAAATATGCAAGGCTTTAATTGCATTAAGGAATGTTTGCTTTTGTTGAGGCGGAATAATGAAGGGTTTCGACTTTTCCTCGGCGCTAAAGTAGGACACGTTTACTTACTCTAATGATGCAAAGCGAGCAACGAGTTAGTATATTTTGTCTGATACTGTTGTGCCTGTAGGTTAGCTTTTATGATATTTAGATGGCCGAATATAAAATATACAAGATATATATAAAGTAAATAAGCAAATACCACAAATTAACATAGCCAAATGTATAATTTCTCTGAGACGTAAATTTTTCGGTTCTATTTTTATTAGAATATAACAGACGATATTTATGCGCAAAATTATCATTTTGGTAAAATTGGGAATTGTGACTTGTCTTACAAAACTTCTCTAAATTAACAAGACAATACATTCATTTATTCAGCCCGTCTTTCTCAAGACGTCGTAACGACCAACTTGTAAAACAAATTTATTCTTAAGATCGAGTTTTAACGAAAGCCTAGAGCTTGTACATTCTGATAAGAACTCAAAAGCCGAATTCTCTACACAAAACTTACCTCAGTTACTTTTCAATAGGTCCCCAACAAGCAAATTCACAAACAGCTCAAACACGATAAAAAATCACTCTGTCGACGCGTAAACTTGAATTTTTCACAATTCGCGACATTTCACAGAACGCACGTAGCATCGAGAGCACGTAAATGACATTGGGTATTCATGAAGCACACTTTTTCACTATAAAAGTACAGAATCGGGTAAAGAAGATTAAAAAAGATAAAGTAATTTTAAAGTCGTGTTTTTTATTAACTTGCGCGCGCGCAAAGACGCATTAACACTGCGTGAGGGCACAGACCCCAGTGCCTCGGAGCCAGCCACAGGCATCGTCAGCCGAGACACGAGTACCGTTGCTCCGAGAGTGGGAGCGAGGTCGAGCACTAGCCGACACCGACAGGCTTTGACATTTTCAAGTTATTTGGTTACTTCATTGCGAGCTACATGACTCGCCTTTGTTATTGTTGTTGGCATAGATCTATAACGAGATCTTACTAACCTGTAACCTCAGACAGAGTTTACGTGCCAAAAGACGCGTTAAATATTTAACGTGACAAATATGCATTTAAGTTTTTAAGAACGCTTACATGCTGTAGGTTGGTCAGGGCAACTACCCAATACAAGTTCAATCACATTCTAATCCTCTTGTAGTATGTATATAATGTCCTCCTTGCTAATTTCGATAAATCTTTATTATCGGGTTAAACAGAAATTGTCTTCTGTGCGACATACGTTACAGTGACGCGAAAATAATCAGAAACTCAGAGGCACTCTATTATCTTTATCGTCTGTCCTGTTCTGAGGATCAAAATTATCCCCTAATTGTATAGCTCAGTCGTTTCGTCAATAACGATTGATGATTGAGTACTGGTCTTCTGGACTTCTGTTAGGATTTTTCCACCAACAATTAGTAAGTCGCCACAATGTATTGTTTCTATTGCTACTAAAGTGATATGACCAAATAAATAACCTGCTCGAATGGGCCGGCTGGACCGGGTTGTTACCACGGCCTCGCAGAATACCGGCAAGATGTAGAGGCATCTTATGGTGCAGCAACTCTGGTATTGCAGATGTACGTAGGCGAACGGTAATCACTTACCCCTAGGTGAACCCCTAGCTCGTATGTCGCCTTTCACTAAAAAAAACAACGTGTATATTGTACAAAATAAACGATAAAGATCATTATTATAGTCTCATCTTAAATAGAAAAAATCGACAAAAAGATCTTGAAGCAACTGAATTATCCTTCAAATATATTAGCAAATCAAATGACACAGGGTGGTTTAATAACAACGCGAATCCACAAAAAGCCAAACAAGTATTGATACGAATAAATTGTCCCACAACGCGTTTCAGATTTGCGTATCTCACATAAAGTTAGATAACAAGCGACGGCGAACTTGTCGAGGATTTTTGCTCCCTCACAAATTGCTTTCACATTGAAATCACACAAAGACTTCTCTGATTTAGATCTTTCCATCTTACCGACGTATTCTACTTCGGATTCAATCAACTTGAGGCTTATGTATTTTTATTAGGAGTACATGTTAATTTGGTTTTAATAAAATTTCGCAAATTATTATCTATATATTAGAATTACATATTTGGTAATAATATATCATACTAATATATCTATGCTATATTCATCATACAAATGTTTGCCTCTAGCGGGATTCGAACTTGCAACCCTCAACTTCGAAGGCAGGATCACTACCAACTAAACAATCAGGCCTTCAACTGTCTAGAGACATTACAAGATTAAACAATATTTAAAAATCGAACTATTTGAACGATTACTTTAGGTTTTACAAGGTTGTTTCTGAATACTTCGTCGCTGGTGCAGTCACCGAGGCGACACGGAAATCATTTAAAGCTCAAATACACCTCAAAAAGATATCCAATAACTAGTATAAACAATTTGAGCTCAGTACCATTGCAAAATATTTAACAAAACAACAATTTGTACAAAAAATAATAATTGTAATTGCCTCCTCAATATTGAGTCCGGTGCGTGGTGCATAGTGCAAACAGACAACACTTAAGCTCAAAATTGGACGTAGTAATATTAAGTTATAAGTAAACTTATAAAATATCCAACTACGTGGGGATCTGCACTAAGTGCAAACCGCCTAAAGCCACACGGATAAGACATACGCTGTTAGCCCGGTGATGTCCTTAATATATTCAGCGGAAGAGAAGAAGCAAACGCGCTCCACTGTACGTACGTCTCTGTGTCCCATTGAGTTCAGTGAACAATCAAAGATTATTTGTGCGTCAAGTTATTCTCTCGTGACAGGACACATACCAATAAAGTAATTAATTAATTGTGGTCAATTATCCAGGTTTAAAATATGTAGCAATATTAATAAAAGGGAGATTGTTTGAGACTTCTCTTAAAGTTATTCTTATGCATTCCAATGAATAAAACAGTTTTGTATAACCTACTAATTGAGTGTTTTTAACTTTGTAATGATCTTAAAGTACACTAAATAATTTAGTATTAATGGATCCACAAGACGTCTATATAAGTTAATCATGGCTGCTATAAATGTCGGAACATGGAATAAGTCCATTAGGAAAAAACTGATCAGATCAACGTCAGAAATTAGAGGGTGTATTTCAGAAACATTAACGATTGAAATTACAGAAAAATAAATCACGGAGCACGTAATGCGCACAATATTCCACCGAAACTTGTTCAATCAATCTTGTCATCCGTACAACGCGTGACAGCATTAATATTAAATACGTGAGCGTGTGTCAGGAACATTCGCGCCTTTACATCCATCATTCGAAGCTAACGGTTACAATACTACGAATAGTTTGAAGCTTCTGTGAAGCTGCCTCAATTGAATTAAATCGGTTAAAGCAAGTTTAAGGAGCCGTATAAGCCGTGGAAGTGTAATGAAGTAAGAGTGACGTTGTTAGAATTAATGGAACATAAACAGATTTAATTCGCTAACATCTGAAATCATGAAACATAGGTTTGTATTCTTATGTTTTTGAAAACCACTGCTAAGTCCCCGGAATAATGTGAACATGGCAACTACTGCCAATACTAGAGTTTCAACACCAAGACATTACTAACACTATGTAGTATATCCCCACTAAGATCCGTGGCTGACTGTCATCGGCTTACTTACCACACTGGGCAGGCGGGTTAGGGAGCGCAGTGTCGCTACCCTCCTGCTAGAGTTAGATAACTAATCTGTGAGATTTGAACTAGACACTAATAGTACACGTATTAGTGTCTACTATAATAATTATACAGGTGGATGTGACGTTACGACATTAAATTTAACCTAATATTCCACATGTTATTTCTAAATCGTACACCAAATATCAATTATGGTAAGTACAGTAGTTTTGTCACAGGATAATTTTTAGTTTTTGTTATTTGAGATATATATCTGTTTCTAGGTAACTAGACCAACGACACCTAGGACAAAGACTTATCATTCACTTCAATAAGGTTGCATCTACTATATATACGAGTATGTCTTAATCTGCCAGAATGACATGTTTTTTTTCGTAAGTAAAGTTGTTTTTCGTAGTAAGGCATGTAGTATAATGAAGAAGGGGGACAAATTACAATACAGTTCTTCTGATTGTAAGTCGTTAATGCGACCCATAGACACCTCCATCAATTTTTAATTGTAATCAAGATAAAGTTATAATACAACTGAATTACGCTCTACGATAAAAACACCATTAAATAAAACCTATACAAGTATATTGCAAACTCTTACCGGATGAGCCCTCAAAACCAGCACCAGTCCAAAACTTTAAAGCATTTATAGTATCCATTGTTTTCTATAACCCATATAAATGTGGACTGGACCCACGGGCCACAAGACGCAATTAATTTTTAAGATAAATTAAATAGTTTTCTTCTTGGAAAGCCGTGGCTTAGTGTACGTAAACGTCAAACTGCACCATGGACTAGTCACTAGACTGTTAGCCTGAGCTCTTGTCGCCCATTAAATGGGGCACAAACGTGCGAAGAATCTCTAGGAGTTAAGACCAAAGAGGTAGGACCAAAGGGTCGGGCCATCTGGTCCTACCTCTCGGGGAGGCGAAAAGGGTATGTATATTATTTTCATTAGAACTAAACTATGTAACCACCAGCTTTGTCCTACGACTACTACTAGCTTTTATAGCGATCACCAAATTCGCGTGGAATTCGGTTGTGGCTCTTTCTGGTTTGTTGTCCCTGGTTCCATTTTTTGCACGACACTGTTGGAGAGTCGGAGAATGACATAGAATATATCATATCAAAAAAAAATAACATATAAAAAAACACGATCCCCGAGAGAATTGTGAAATAGGTAATTCGAATTCCTTGCGAAGTCGCGGGATAAAGTACATATCACATAAATATTATATTCATTTTATTGTAATTTTCTTAGTAGAGTTGAGCTCTAACGAACGCATTCTTCCATTGCAACAGCAAATTTCAAGAAAAGCGAGCGTTTTTTTGTCAAATGTGTACGCACATCCCTGACACTGCTACATATTTTAAAACTGGATAATTGACCACAATTAATTAATTGCTTTATTGATATGTACTTACCTGTCACAAGCAAAAGGGCCATAAGAATTATAAAACAATATCAAACTGATAAGAACTCTTACCTTATAACGACTTCTGATGCGAACGATTATTTTTCATCATCAGATCCTAATCACAAACGTCCATAAATAAAGGACTTATCGAGACCAGTTCCATAAGCACAATAGGCTGCCTCCGGTTGAGATATTCGCTACCTGATAAGCTACTACTATTGGTACCATTTGTTTTTACGTCCTTCTTTTCTGTAAATTACTTTTTTTATGAAAAAGGGGGCAACAAGCAAACAAGCAAGCGGCTCACCTGATGGTAAGTGATTACCGTCGCACATATAAAACAGCAACACCAGAGGAGCTACAACTGCGTTGCCGGCCTTTAAAGATATTTGAGGTGCGAGTACTTTTGTTGCTACTCGAATGGCTCGGCTCGACCGGGGTAGTACCACGACCTCGTAGAATATCATAATATATATGGGTGAGTGAGATAACCAGAGGCCTTCTCCCGCCTCTCCTCCTCCTTCCCCCTCCCCTAAATATCCTTGTAGGCCTACAGAACGAACCTGTAGCTCCTATAGGTGTTGCAGACGGACATAGGCATCGGTAATGGCTTTTCATCAGGTGAGCATAAAAAATTATATCGTTAAGTCGAAACGTCGGGAATATAAAAACAAAAATTAAAAGGCCATAAAATACGTAAACTATAGTTGCTTTTCAAGTATTGTTAACTCATTTAATTTGTATCCAAAATGCTATTAGAGCAACATTCGTCAGACAGGAGCTAATTATAAGTTCATCGTCTCAAATCATCTAAAGCCGACGCTAGTTAAGTTACCGTGAATGACCGACGCGGAGTGTCCCTTAAGATAAACAGGTATAACAAAACCAATAGCTTGCTGGAAAACGTCCGATATGTTTTTGGCTATTATTTTACTCAGTGTATGCTATGTGTATTATTTCTCGTGTATCTATACAATAATACACATAGTTTTGATTCATATTTCTGCATAAATCTTACTTAAAAGATTTAAAAAGTTTTACTCCAAAAACCTGTTGATGCAATGTTCTTGAATGCTATCTAAGAAATAACTGAATATTATCTTATTTAAAGCCATTGTAACTAGGCATTCGAACACAAAAACCGGTTACATGCTACCGAGCCTTAATGATTCAACTAAGGTTTTTATAGAACATCTAAAATTGTGACGTATTATATTATTTATCGTGAACGTACGCTTTCGTAGATATCTTTCTTTCATTATATATCTTCATATCTCTGAAAGAGATGGCTATACACTGTTTATGGATGCAAATTCCAGCGTCTACTTAATAGTCCACGCACAAGACGACTCGTGAGAAAATGGCTTACAATCGTCCAAGCGAAGAAGAATTTCAATTATAAAATTATGTACGTCCCTACTTTTTATTTTCCGCAGAGGCTATTTATCATACGCTATATACAGTAAGTTTTATGTTTATAAAAAATTCAAAAGGAATTTGCCAATACTTACATTGTCTTGAACCAATTTAAAGTTTATTATGGTCTCACGATGTTAGTTGCTTGCACACATGGAACGCTTGATTTATTTCTAGGTATTATCATCATCATCATTTCAGCCTATCAGAAGTCCACTGCTGAACATAGGCCTCCCCCAAAGTATATTATAACTAAATTAATAATATTTAAAATTTGAACTCCTATTCACTTTTAAGTTACCGATGACGTGCATAACGAATGTTCTCCAATGTTCTTTTACACGTACTGCATTTTGTTTAGTGTTTATAAATAATTTTGTAAATATTCTTACATAAATATAGATTCAACCGCTAAAATTACATCGCTTTCAACTGTGTAGTTGACGATTGGATATTGCTCCTTAAGTAGCCGGTATATCAATAGAAGATTAATATTGTATGTGGTAGAGCCAAGCGGCGGCTTTATATGCTGCTCGAATGAGTCGGCTTGACCGGATTGATACCACGGTCTCACAGAATCGCGGCGTGAAGTAGAGGCATCTTGTGCTTCTGCGTTTCGTTCGGTGAGTGAGGTCACCGGAGGCCCACATCCCTCTCCCTGTTCCTCTCTTCTTCCCTCCCATCTCCCAAATATCCTTAAATACCGGCAATGCACCTGCAGCATCTATGGTGTTGCAGATGGATGTGGGCGACGGTAATCACTTACCATCAGGTGAACCGCTTGCTCGTTTGCCGTACTTTACATAAAAAAAAAATTGATACCTTTCGGGTTTGTAGCATCTCGTTTCTAACACAAATTCTGTCAGTTCCTCTGTCAATTTGACAGCCACATATGGATTTTGATAGGTACTCGTACCCACCAATGCCTCATTAATAACCAGCAGGCAACCACGTGCAAGTGGGAATGACATTAAGATATAAAGGATGATTATTTCCCCTTACATCCTGAGGAATGCATAAATTCAGAGCGTCATAAGTAACAGAATAGACGTATGGGGGAATTGACCAACGTTTACGGGAAGCCACGCGGTGCACTCTACTCACTGAAGGATATCAGCACTGCTCTCACTAACGCATAGTGAGAGTGGGTAAAACTTTTGGCATGCAAGTTTTTATTTGCGCTTTCATGGAAAATCCTATTTCCGGAACGGGATTTGCAATGCTCGCCTTAAAATCCGTAGAACGCTTCAACACTAAAAATTTAATTCCCGTCACCGCTCTACGTATTTTCGCTTCCTTCTTTTACTTTTTTAGGTATAACCAACCAAACTTATATTTTGTAATAATTGTTGGTTTTCGGGTCTCGGAATTATATAACGTCTTGGTGTTTGCACGTCCACCACGATTAAAACTCTGTTCGGTCCTGGTCTACTACCTGGTCCTGGCTGGTCCTAACCTTAATAGTAAGGACTACCGTCATATTCGTATCCCCCAGTGGCGGCGTAAGATAATCTGCAGCCAATCTCATCCCGCGATCCAATATCCGTAAAAGTCAACTAAGAAAAATGCCAAAAAAATTGGTGACCGACAGATGGCGGAATAACCATCTCGTAAATTATCATCTGAACTGCGAATCATAAGATGCGAAGTGTCTGGTAGTCCGATCGCCAACTCACGATACAGTAAATCCTCCAGTTGGGTTATGTTCAGCATTGAACTATTTATTTAGAAGTTGCTAAAGAAAAAGAATAGTAAAGTAGTATACATAATAAGTAATGATATTTACAAATTTTTTTCTTAGCAGGTCCTATAATCCATCTGCTTTAAACACCTTTACGCAATATTCGTTTCTATCATTTTCGAATCAACAAAAATATATAAGACTAAAAATAATTAACACCATAACCTAATGCCTCGTAACATCCGTCCGACAGAGAAGCGTATGTTAGTTTTCTATAGATAAATTGCCGGCAGTTATCCGGGCCTAATTGGGACGGACATGGCTTCAACCGCGCGTAAAATCGGGGACAATGCTGGACGATGATATATTACTTATTCATTGACGCTTCATGCACGTTAAGAAATAATAATATTATCTTTAAAGTAATCAATCAATCGATTATTTTAACCTTATGATTAATTATTGATAATGGTGGTATTATTGATTACCCTTATGGATAAGGGGTAATACCGCCTTTTTCTCCAAATGCCAACCTGACCAGCATGGTACTTCCAGCTAGCTAACAAACGAGGTTCTGGCGATCAACTGATGGCAGAAAATCCATCCAAATTTACCGAACCCAAATTCTACAGACTCTTGATAGGAAGCAGCATCAATAGTGCGAGACTTCCGGCACTGCAATCACTTACCCGCCTGCCCAGCGTGGTGAGTATGGGCATAGCTCCCTGAAACATATTATATAAGCCGCTTTCTCGGAGAGGCCAATTATCAGTAGTGGACTAAAATAAGCTAATGATGATGACGATGACTACGCTTTTAGTATTTCTAAAAATCATACTTACTAATTAATCGTTATACATTTTTTGTTATTTACAAAACAATACTAGACTAGATTAACAACTATCTTTCAATGTAATATAGAGTAGAAGTGGAATACACATACTAGTATTCCACTCTCTACTATTCATCAAAGTGCTTAAAATGTCATTAATGATTGTAACACTGTGGAAAATAAAAAAATATGTCAGGACCATGACATGACCATGATGTCGATGGTTACGACAGGGCAATTTTTTTATTATGTCTTCATGAAATATTTTTATTTTTGAAATTTATAAAATTATGTTCTACGTATAAATTAGAATTGTGTTCCCCTAAGGTCAATATTTGGTAATGAATGAGCGGCGTTTTACTTTTATATACCTAGAATAACAGTAGAAAAATATTAATTAAACGAATTTCTGAGATTATTAAAATTATGTGCAAATTAAAAACTGAAAAGTTTAGTGGTGTTTATTTTAAAATCCGTTGAATTTTTAAAGAACACGTCTCCTTTAAATTTATGTAGATTACCCTTTTTAATAATACTTATTAACTCTAATACGGCAGGACGTAACCATGTTCTTTTAAGTTAGACCTGCACATCTGAGAAATACATGTAAAGTCCGCCAATCTGCATGAGAGCAGCAAGGCGAGCCCTTCCCGCCTCGCAAACCCCGCTCAAGACCCACTAAAGACGAGTGATTCTCCTTATGTTTGCGTGTACATAGCCATGCTGCATTACAATATATCCTTTGCTGTGTGAAAGTTGTCGGAGAGACTGACATCCTCATCATTACTTAATCCTTAACGAAATACACGTTAACCATACCATAACAATAGATTTTTCTATTTTTGTAACGATTCATGAGATGTTTCCCTAAACTTATCCGTTAATGTTTATTTTTTATTTACACGAAAAGTCAACTTTCAAATTATTAAACAGACATTAAAGCAAGGATGAGTTTATTACTTTCAAAAGTAAGAAAAGTTACTTAAAATTGCGTCGCCATTACCCAGCAAACTTACACAATAACAGCAAGTTTAACGGAGCAAATTCACAGTGCCCGCTCTACTTCTGACAACATCGTAACTTAAATACATAGTACCCACTGCCAAGTAATGCAAAACCAAGTAAATAACAGTTTTCTCAAGTAGTAAATACTTTTATTATTGTATAAATTTATGGCGTCAGTTTTTATATATAAAGAATGGCAGAATCTTATGTTATTAATGAACCATACAAATGTAAACTCCTTACAAGCAAATGACTTCCCTTCCTGCTTAGTGAAGCAATTTCCAGCACAACGATTCTCGATAGTTGATACGTGAGTGTATTCGCGTTGGGTGTCTAGCTGCCTGTATGTTAACAGACACGGGCAAACAGCAGCAGTCGCAATTAGTCACTCGAGCGATTAATGTAATATGTTTGATACTCAAATTGTTTTCTGAAACTGGAATACGAAACCAGAATTCAAGATTCAATGTGCAGCTGCATAAAGGCTTTTCAATGAAAACTGTCACAGTTTACTTAAAACATTTAGTAAAATTCACCAATGCCGATGGTGCTCCCAATAGCTAGTCTGTGGGACTTGGCTTTAGTATATTTGAATGGATTGAATGAAACTCGATCTTCGGTCAGTTACACTGGATTGACATTTAGAGAAAAATTTCGTATATGCTGAAGAGCATCGTTCATTATAAGCTTTTACCACGGAGCAAAACCTTCGATTCGGATCTCTACTGCCAACAGATGATGACTCAAGCAAGAAATAGTGAAAAAACGCCCGGAATTGATCAACAGAAAGGGTTGTATTTTCATCATGATAAAGCGGCATCTTTTTAGTCTCTCAGCAAATATAAAGATAGCTTGGTTGGGTAAATAGCCCTGACCTTGCCCCCTCAGATTTTAACCGGTTTCCGTCTCTTCACAATTCTTTAGGTAGTGTTAAGTTAACATCAAGAGAGGACTGTCAAAACTACTTACCGCAGTTTTACCCCAAAATTCTAAAGCAATTGGTTTATGTCACTACCTACAAAATGGCATATAATATATATATATGTATCATAATCAAACGTAAATAAAATATGATTAAAAATAACTTGAATTTGTATATAAAATACGTAAAAACTTTTTCTCCGACATTTATATTATTTTCATCAGTCAAACGAAAATTACCCTGGAAAGTATACCTACAGAGTGACCTAATTTATATCTTGGGTACATCACACGGATGCCTGTGAAGAAAATTTCTTATACCCTTGCTTCTCATGGATGTCGTAAACCTCGACCGAGAACCTAAAAATCTCATAGTGATTGTAGAACCAAGACAAAAGATTAGAAAAATATGATTACAAGAAGATTGTCCGGTAGCGGTTATTCAACCGTTATTGTATGTATCGAACTCGTTTTTCTATATTGTTTTATAGCGACAAGTTTGTTTAACAACCGCAATTCTTAACGGTCAACATTCCAGCATATTAAGTCTCAAGTTCAAATGCTATCTAGTGACAATTTATGTAAAACTTATGAGTTTTTGGATTTCAGATACAATATTAACGTCTCTTCAATACAATCTTTATCCATAATCGCATCCAAATCATTATCCTTTGAGTAGAGAAATATGAAAAAATAAGAAAAGATAAAGGTATGCATGCCCTGCCTCCTTTTACTGCCTAGGATCCGTAATCAGCAGTGCAACACTTATTGTGTTACGATTTGAAAGGTAAACTGAGTCAGAATAATTATTCAATGGGCTGTGAGGCATTCCATTCTCAAATGTAATCATATCGAATACTTCCAGACTTAAAATACGGAGACCAGTGACTGGCAGCAGCGTTTAAGGAGTGTGAACGTGGTTTCAGGTACTGTGGTTGCCAATTCGCCAGACAAGCACGTCGATTACTACAAACCCTCCTTATGAGAAAGTACATCAGTTGACCTAAGTTAGCAATAAATAAGAAAAGTAGTTAAGACACCTAAATAAATAAATATATTGAACAATCACACGTCATCCAGTCCCCGGATATAAGGATTCCTTGTGTTTAAGTAACTGATAAGATTGATATATCTACATAGATAAATAATCAAATATACATATATAAACATCCATGACTCCATCATATAAAAGTTTGTCTCTAGCGGGATTTGAACCGGCATCCCTCTGCTACGTAGACAAGGTCACCACAAACTAGACTATTGGGCTTTCAACAATTCTAGAAATTGCCAACCTAGTTTGGCTGTTACATTATTTAATTGTATGAAATTTATAGTTAGCAATAAATTGCACAATGAATGGTGTGATGTGTGGGCGATAGGACAAAATCAAGTCTTCTACTCAAAAATTAAAAATCATTACTTAATTCGCATAAAAATGATTAAGTATTAGACTTGGCAATTGTTAACGCTGTGTATTAACGGGTTGGTGTAAATTAACTTTACTTTCAAGTAAGCATTAATCGGAAATAAATTGGTAACGATAGCGACATTTGACAACCATTAACTATAATTATTGTTTACATTGAGGTTGGTCGACATGCCATTGACCGATTTTTCAAAAGAGTAAGAGCCTTCCGCCTGAAGGGAATACACCTTTGTAGCATCACTCCAAGAGCCCTCTACCTTATGACCTGAATATTCGTATATACTTCAAATATAGTCTTAAGCTATACTTATTGTTTCAGCAGTTTTAGTTTATATTTTAAATGTTTTGTTATTGTGTTTTTTTGCGTTTGACTCTTCCCCCCTTGGCAGTGATTGGACTCTTCTCATGAAAGTACTGAATTCTTTAGGTTTTCACTTTAAGCCGTTGGCTCAGCAGCAAGATTGAAAGCTATAGATCGTGCAGTGAAATTAATGACTTAAGAAACAGCCAGCTGAAGTTACAATACCGCCACGTAGTGCATAGGACCGTTGGGGAAGAAAGAACTAATTTAGGAAAACACTCGCCTGTACCTCGCTTGGCCTGTCTTTATGCTAAATTCGCAAACAAAACTTGACATATTCAATGACCCTTTCAGTGTTCAATATTTTATTTTTGAAATTCAAAAAAGCTATTGAACCCTCACTCAGTAACAAATCACTTTTATTCTTTACAAAGTATTATCTTTATCTTTGTTATATACTTATTATATTGTATTTGGTTCATGTTATGTTTGCTTGTTATTAGAGTTGTATCTAATCACTGTGGAGCATGTTCAATGTGTTATTGTAGTCTCTGTTGGCAATTCTTAAATAAATAAATAAATATAGACAAACGCAGTGCTGGACATGATAATTCTCAGCAGATTGCGAAATGGTATATTACATATAATTAAATTATATATTTTAATTACACCTTATAGAACATGTGTCGTTTTGTCTGTTTTTCTTAGCACGTATCACACAAAAATCACTGCGCGAATTTCGGCAAAATTTGGCAGGAAACTACAATTTTTTTTTCTATCTATATATTATATTATAAAAACATGATACGGAAAAATAAAAGATTGAAATTCGTCTAAACTTGGCATGAACATAGATTATTTTCATCTCCTACATTTAGGAATTACTCGGTTCTTAAAAGAAAAAATAATCGGTATTCACATAAAAATAATTACATAGAAAAAATTAGGGTAATAAAACACAATCACTATTGGTGAGACCCCAGAATAAAGTTGACGAAATAGTATTTCAGGCGGACGATGGCGCGGGACAGCTAGAAAATAAATAAAATATTCTGTAGGATGGTTTGAATAAGAAGGGTATCAGTCTAAACCGTTTAAATTTCAACTATAAGTATTAGTTCTTATATCAAAGTTTAGTAAAGTTCTAGTTAAAGCAAGACCTGATCATACCTGCTTACTTAATCTCTAAAAGAAATCGTAAAACATACCAGTATGACACAAGTACATTCACATTGAAAGCGGCATTTCAAGTTAAAGGGCCAACGACATCCAGAAGTTTTTCTTAATTAGGGAAAGTGAAAAGAGATTTTTAGACTAGAGGTAAATTTTGTTCAATAATATATTAAATGCTTGTTATGTGTTTTTTTTTTTTATGGATAGACGCTTAAACAATTGGGACTTGTGAAAAAAATTCATATGGAAATTGGTATTATCTATTCTTTATTGTATTTGCTGTACCTGGAAGAGCCCCGTGGCGTCTTTTGCTGCTGTTCGAATGGGCAGGCTCTACGGGGGTATTCGCGTTTCGTTCGGTTTGTGAGGTTATATGAAGAGTTTGTATGGATATAATATATTACTCGGTAGCATTACTGGGTGGTTGGACTCATCATTAGGCGAAGAATTGTAAATATGCCTAGTAGCCGGCTGGGTGGGAGCTCTATTACCTTTTTCTTTCGCTTATTAGCAGTACAACTACCGTTGTGTTCCGGTTTGATGGGCATAAAGAGCTAGTATAATTACAGGTTGTAAGCCATTCCATCTGTGTCCTCAGGGAATATCTGTAAATTTGTTTGTTCGATTAAATTAGTTTGCAGGTGTTCATTAGTCCATTAGTAGCAGTAGTCACTAAGAATTAGGTGAACTGTTAGCTCGTTTGTCAGTTAAATGATAAGTAAAGTTTGATATGAAGTTTTAATAGGTTAATTGTTATCGACAAGCATTAAAAGAGTACTCAAGTAAATTAACAATCATCATCATTATTCTCATAACATTGATTCATATCATTCAATAACACATTTCATTTATTCATTTCATGCAATTCAACTATTTCACTCATATTATTCATTTCATTCGTTTAATTCATAACAATTGTTGGTAGAATGACCAGTTCCCAATGCCACAGTTTATGAAAAATAGACGACATTGACAGTGTTGACATTGACAAGTAAGAAATAATTACAATAAAAAAAACAAATATTGTTGTATTACTTAGTTCAAAAAACTAGTATCATTTTAATGGCTTTCTAAGTCCTAAGTTCGCTTTTCTGAATACACAGTACAGAAGGTTAAGACGAAGCCAGAGAAACGATAGTAATAGCTGACTATTCGGAAATATGTTCTGTTATAAATTTAGGTTCAATAACATAATTTGCTACAAGTAACTGGATTTGCAATTAACTTTATCAAGTTAACTCAATATAACAAACATCACCATGTCAGCCTTATTAACAGCGGATTGGTTTCAACTAAATTCATACTATAGGTGTGTATCGCTTACTCCTTTCGATACTATTCTCTTGCTGATTTTCTATGAAAATAAAAACGTTACACCAAAATTATATTCTTAAATTCTATTAACGTTAATTCATAATTAATGTTACATTACCAGAAAATTTGACCTCTACACCATGGTATGGTCCATGGATGAAGGTTTAGGCAACATGATAGTCAGTGGAGCTCCATATGGTGGTCCTGTAGCTGTAGTAAGAGACAGAAAACAGTTTGTACGCATTGCCACAACTGCAAAACCAGTTATCACAATCTTTAACTGTGTGGGAAGTGTCATGTCAAAGATTTTGGTAGGTATTAGACTTGGCTATTAATATTTTTGGTTTAGTTGAGCATAAATAATGATATTTTTTTTAAGGAATGTATGTATCAGAGTTTATATATTATGCTACTTTGATTTATGGTTGTGCAAGTTTTGTGTGAAATTACTGAAGACCTGAGAGGTTAAATTTTAACTTACTTTTGCTAATGTAAGGACGAGTGGAGAAGACCATGAACCTGATATAAGGTATCTCTTCCTGGGTCCTGACAATGGAATATGTATGAAATAAAAACTACAAAATAATATCAATTATTTAAAATTAAAAAATCTTGGCTGCACATATTATCTCTTGTAAGGGGGAACATAGTGAGGTAGCGGAATGTCCATTGGTATTTACCAAACCCAAATGTGATAGGAAACAGTTTCACTAGTCTGAGGACACTGCTCACCTATCTGCTTGCCTGGTGTGGTGTGTATGGCCCTTTCTAGGAAATGTATTCTGGCTTTTGCTTACATTGTAATATCTAGTTAATAGTATAATTATAAAAATTACCAACTTTTCATTTGAGGGATGAAGAATCTACAATTTTCTTCTTTTTGCTTATAAATAGATAGGATTTAAATTCAATGTAGTTATACTTACTTATTACATACTTGAACATTTCCTTTACAGGGCTAAACAAAATGTAGAACATTTATTTTTATTATCAGTCAACGATAATTAATAATAAATTGATAATAATAAAATAAGCCTTTAATGTTACAATAACAAAAGGAACATAAAATTTTTAGTTTGAGTAGTAGGTGAAAAAGTTACCCTTGATAATTATCATTATTACTATAATTATACTAATAAGCATGCTATATCAGACATTAAGTACAATATAGTCTATGCAGCAATGAAGTGCCGTCATTTTCTAATATTAAGTACTTTTCGCTCAGTGTTCCACTGATACCCTTATCATTTTTACATACCTACTAAAGAGCATTGGTCTCTAAATGGCTGGGTGGCACACAAAACACTGTAACTATCATCTTGTGCAAATGTGATCAATTACTAGGAAATGAACAGCATGTCTAAGAAGTAATCAACAAACATATTTCAAAAACATGAAATGTCTCCTAACTGGGAGACGACTCCGCACTGGGACTCACCCTTTCAAAAAAAAATCTATTCTTAACAGAGACAGAGATTTACTTTTCACTACAGGCAATTATTAGTGAAAAATTCGAATACCGTTTTATTTCTAAGAATAAGTATTTTCGTTATTTTATAATCCTACCATCTCAAGGGAGGATCATTTAAATTTCAAAGGATTGTAAATAAATAAATATGTAATATAAACGGCTGAACCGATTTTGATGAAATTTGGTATGGTGCCCTTCAAAGATGGATGCGACGTCATTGACATTTAGTGAATAATTTATTAGTGTTAGAATACTAGTTAGAATGTTAGAAAGCTGCCCAGAATAGTTTAATGATCTCGGTAAGCAGCGATCTTGCAGGATTTCATTCTTGATGCATTGACAACTAAAAGCGCAGGCAACGGACAGCAGTGAGGACGGTTGATAAGATCTTTGACCTGGATGTCGTTGGCGTAGTTAACTAGTAGCGCAAATATATCTTGAGGCATCCTGTGACTAAACTACTGTACTTATATAGTTTACTGGACCTACGAGACCAAGATCTAAGTTGGAAGTCGCAGGCGCGCCGTTATATTAATTAGTTATATAGATATCCAGCAATATGGCTGCGTTTGCTATGGTCAGTAAACTATTATTCATTTAACTTGTTTAAAAAAAGGTTTTTCTTTATTTCTTTCGCAAAACATTGTTTTACGTATTCAAAATAATCTTGTGCACTTCTATCCAAGTTTTTATTAAATGCTAATAACTTCGCATCCAACCTGTAATAATCTTCAATATTGTTTTGAAATTAAACATTTTATTTCACACAAGTTAAATGTAACTTTTCAGTGGAACAATGGAGTTCTTATTCATATGGGCTGGTCAGATGGAGAACAGCTTCTTTGTATACAAGAAAGTGGAGATGTTCTTATTTATGATATGTTTGGTGCTTACCAGAAAACATTCAGTTTGGGCCAGGAGGTCCGAGATACAAAAGTAAGTTATTTTAGCTATATTTGAAGATGGGAGGAAATGATAGTTGTTGATTAATATCTAACTGACAACTAGCATGAGGGAAGACATCAGTGTATTCTTTGCCTGTGTATTCTCAATAACTTATTATGTCTAGTTCATAGTCTAATTATTATTACTAAAAGAAACACAAAGATAACAATTCGATATCTATATTCAGTATGCATGATAAACACATTTTTATGTAAGACTTTGTTATATGCAGGCTGTTTGCTGCTATCTGAATGGGCCGGCTTGGCCGGGGTATTACAACGACCTCGCAGAAAATAAGCGTGAAGTAGAGGCATCTTGTGCTTCTGCGTTTCGTTCGGAGTTGAGCTAGGTAACCGGAATTCCCCACCCCATCCCCCATCCTCATCCTCCCTCCCAACTCCCAAATATTAGAATTTCCGGATTTGAAGTGGTGATTCTTTTTTTTTCATTATCACACACTTAAATAAAATAGAAGTGTCTGTAATTTCCGAGTTCTACGTGGTTCAAACATAAGCACAGATTGAGGTTCGTTAATCGTGGTTTAATTATTGTTTCTTTGTAATAGCTTTAATATTCCTGAATTTGTCGCAGGCTTAGTTAATGTCCAATAAAACTCAAATTAATTCCTATATGCTTTCAGGTATGTAAAGCCCAACTTTTCCCGAATCCTCATGGAATTGGCTTGGCCGTGATTACAACCACTAATCGCATGTTTCTAGTCAGCAACGTATCAGACCCTAAAATTAGATCTGTGCCTGATTTACCACGTGAGTATAGTATATCAGATATTTCAAAACCAATTTTAAGTTACAATTATAGACTTGTATTTACTGATACTATATTTGCAAAACACGAAATCTAGTCGGACAATCGAAATTTGAGATAATTTGGTTTTTTTTCATTTTGTTTACTTCCCATTCTCAATGTTGCTACAGCACTAAACCCAAGTCCAGACAAATACGACGGTGGGAATGGTATCAGAAATCGTTGAACAACCATAACACAAGGTACAGTTGAGAGATTGCCTTCTGTAACCCAAATTCTTGAATTTAATTTTTAATTCCTCGTTTATCATCAGTTCTGTAAATTGCTCTTTTCTTCGGATGATCCTGCTGTGTTGATTTTTGAAAAATAATTCAACACCCAATCTGGTATGAGCATGGTAAAAACTTCGAGGAATCACCATAGTAATTTCAAGTGTTAGCAATAAACGACCAAGTCATCTTTGTTGTAGATACTACTGTTATATTAGGGATGTTATTAAATTCACATGTGCTAATATTGCTGTTATTACAGGTTGGCTAGGAAAGCAGCACAGATATTTTCTGTATTAATCAAAATAAAAATCTTTATATCCGACATAGGAAGAGGACGGGTGCCCCGAAGCTGGCGCCGGTTCTAACGCATTTTTTCGGTACTCCTTGTCTTCAGACGTCGTCCCGAAATCTTGGAACTTATTTAGGCCCGATCCCTAAAAAAGATGACCGCACAGATCCAAAGTACATGCCTATTGTCATCACCCCCTTATTTTCGAGTAAATTATTAACAGTCAACTCCTGAGATTCCTGGAAGAGCACCAGTTGTTTGGTGATCAGCCGAAGAGTACCAGTCGGGGACGATCAGCTGATGATCTTTTTGTTTATGTCTCATCGATGGGCAGAGGCAGTAGAGTCCAAGGGGAAGCAATACTACTATGCACAGATTTACCTTATAATTTTCTAATTTATTTCAGGAGCTAACGAACCAATAAGTTCTTGGTGTGTTTTGAGCTCTGGTCAACGGTCCTCTTCGGTAATCGGGTTTCTAGTATGCAGGGATAAAGAAATCTATAAGTGCCAACTTGGTGAATCTAGGGCTGTGCTCATGGTAATTATAAACTGTCAAACTTTATTTTATAATAACTGTAAGATAACATGAAAATTAATTAAGTCTCGGATTCAACAGTTTTAAGAGAATTGTCTTAACATTTAACTATTCCAGCGTCCCGAAATACAAAATCCATACACACAGATAGTCTCAATAGTGCCGTCGCAAAATGGTCGACACGTAGCACTGTTCACTGATTCCGGCTTCCTGTGGATTGGGTCCTCAAACTTCAAGAACAAGTATTGCGAAATCGACACCGGATATATTAAGCAACCAAAGGAATTGGTATGGTTAGTTGAACTTATGTCGCTTTGCCATACAGATACAGATACATTGAAAGCTCTCAAAAATATTGATACACTTCCGCCAGATAGCTCTGTTATTGACATGTGTAGTTTTATATGCCTCCAGGTGCGGGTCACAAGCCATTGTTGGTCACTGGGACGATATAATGTGCATATACGGCTTCAACGATACTGTCGTTTCCTATCCCTACGATGGGCCATTCCATATTATTCCAGAAATGGATTGTGTCCGTGTAATTTCGGAAATGACGCACGAATTGATACAAAAGGTGCCAGTTGTAGTGGACAAAATACTGAGGATCAATAGTACTGCGCCTGGTTCATATTTGGTTGAGGCGTCTAAACAATTTCAGGTACTGTTTCAAAAATATATTAATCACATTTTGTGAATCTTGATGCTTTCTTTTATCACATCTGTAATCTTTAGTCACACCCGAGTAGCTACTCTGTCGATTAGCTGTAGCTCTGTAGAGAAGCGAGTAGAAACTTATCTTCGTACACTTTGCTAAATAAAGTTTCTGAATAACTGATATTACTTAAATTGATTAATGAAATTTCGAGTAAAACGATTCTGAAATTCTTTTACGTGAAAGTAAAAATTATAATATTAAATAAAAAAAATTATTTTTTACTAGAGAATCGCACCGGCTTCGCACGGATCTGTAATATAAACTAAATATGAATGTGAACCCTTGACATGAAAAGTTTTGATTATTGTGTAAACCGCATGAAAATTCACGTAAAAGTTATTACCAAATATACAGACAATCCCGAATTTTGACTGTTTCACACATGTTTTATTACAAAAGGGGGTAAACAAGCGGCTCCTGATGGTAAGTGTCAACCGACACGCACGTGCATCGGCAATACCAAAGAAGCTGCAGGCGCGTCGCCGGCTTTTAAGGATATTGGACTGGATGAGAGAGAACCGCGCGTAACATTTAGTAAGTAAGTAACAGCCTGTAAGTGCCCACTGCTGGGCAAAGGCCTTCTTCTCAAATACTAGTATCAGAGAGGGTTTAGGAGCCGGGAAGAGCCCGCCACGCTGCTCCAGTGCGGGTTGGCGAGCTTCACATATCCTCGAAATAATATTTTTATTATTTCTCAGACATGCCATTCTCAGGTTTCCTCACGATGTTTTCCTTTGAGGTGAAGGAAAATATCACCTCAACACGTGGTAACGATTAGTACATTACTTTTTATAATATTTCATTAAAGATCGAATTCAAAATTTCCAGAAACGAAGCCATAGAGCAGACGAGTACATATGTTTAGTCAAACCTGACCTCGCGGCTGCTGTACAAGACTGCATCGACGCAGCCGCCTTCGAATTCAACCCAGACGTCCAGAAAATGCTTATAAGAGCCGCGCAGTTCGGCAAAGGATTTATTATGGACCCAGTTCTGACAGAACATTATGTGAAGACTTGCCGATGGTTGAGGGTTTTAAATGCGATACGGGACCCTAAAGTCGCGATTCCACTAACTTTCTTCCAGTATCCTTTTTAGTAATGTAGTATAAGCCAATTAATCAAAATATTTTTGACGCTAGCATTTAATATTGATTTATAATATTATTTAAACAACAAATTAAAATTCAGAACATATATTTTATTTCTCCAGTAAATATAGCGTTCGTCTTTAACATTATTATCAGGCAATATTCTAGTATTGATAGTGTTATAGTAAATAAGTATTTTTGTCAATGATTTACCGTAACGCAACCATATTTGGCTTATAAATTTACTATGAAAATGAAACATTCCTTATTGTCATGCATTAGAGTTCAAAATCTAGGCGAGCGAATATTACTGGACCGTTTGATATGGCGCCGTCTGCATTGTCTCGCCGGCCACATCGCTTCGTATCTGCAACTGAAGGACGGGCAGACCCGTGTTCTTTCACATTGGGCATGCTATAAGGTACCTAATTATTTCAAAGTGTATTTGTCTACGAATTCATCTTATTTCGTGGGTGTCGTTAGAGGCAAATGTCCGGTTTGGATGGTGGAATAAGAGGCTCGAAAACTGCAAACTGCAAATATACAGATCCACCTACCGGGCGACTACGGTACATCCAGCAGTGGGAGAGCATTGGACGAGTAAACTTTGAGGGATTATTTTTTTGTTTTAAGGTCTGTACCGATTAGGCTGTTTGAAAGTTCATCGGCTACAGTAGCCATTTACCATACTGTTGGCCAATCTAATAAAAAAACCATCTACGATTCCTATCAACTTTGTCCATCATTGTTAAAAGACTGCCTAGAAACCGCCAGCAAAAGTGAGCATGTATTCCATGAAGGCGCGATAGCGGTACCCTCGCTCCGATGGTGGTACCCATCACCATTCTGTGGATTTTTTTTTATCCATTTCCGCAACATCTAGCGGAGTTTAAATTCTGTCAGACAGTGACAAAAAATCTGTCTGATGAGAGAGATGTTTTTGCTATTAGTCCGGTGTAAGAGAATCGTATGACAGCTAGAAGGGCACTCAGTAAAGAGTGATATAAAAAAAAATTGTCTTTCACATATTATATTTATTCATATCATATTTATTCCAATATTCTGTACAGGTAATTCAACCACATCTAGACAACGAGAGCGCAGCCCGTGAAATAGGTGAAAAACTCCGCAACATACCAGGAATATCTTACGCGACGATAGCTATGAAAGCGGCCGAGAAAGGGAGGAAAGCGTTGGCCATCAAAGTGAGTTATTGCCGCCGTTTAATGTAGTGTTCACACCAGTCGCTCCGTGGTTGACTTAAGAATTGACCAAGAAGAGAAATTAGCTAGCCAGTCGCAGTATAAATGTAAAAAAATGTAGCAGCCGATAAATATCCCACTGCTGAGAAAGGTCTCCTGTAAATGATTCTCCAGCTGCTCCAGTTCGGGTTGGCGAACTTCTCATGTTCTCGAAGTTTCTTGGACGTTCAGATTGCATCTCGGTGTTTTCCTTCACCGCCGAGCACGTGCTAAATTCAGATTTGTCTTCATTACCATTTTTTAGTTTCCAAAATGAACGTATAGTAGTTTAAAAGAAATAGGCAAACCGGGTTTATTTTATCATGTCTATATCGCCATGTGCCGATGTTCCGCGACCCCCCACCAGATGGAGGGACTACCAGTTTAATTACATGAAAAGTAGTTCGATTCACGTGGTTCAGAACTGTGCTTCAGTTGATTGGATATTTTTGGACATTTCAGATATTAGAATATGAAACTCACAGCAAACTGCAAGTGCCGCTGCTTCTCAATCTGGGGGAGGGTCCCACGGCATTGCGGAAAGCTACCGCGAGCGGCGACACGGACCTGGTTTACATCGTACTGTTGCATCTGAAGGAAAAGATGGGAAAACACGAATTTGAGGTTATCTTATTTTATATATTTTATTCATTTATATTATCAGTGTTGCCGGGTGGCTAGCTTGTCTGACTGCTGAGCCATGTATCCTGGGTCCGAATCCCAGCCGAATGGAAAAGACGAGTGAGTGCTATGTGTGCGCGTACAATTACGGCACTATAATAAAACCTGTGCAGTTGACAACTGCCGACTATTATTCGGAAGTTGTCGCCGTGATCGAAATCGAACAGAATATCAATATTACTGTTGATGTTCGTCTGCAATTTGATGTCACTAGTACATAACGTTTCTCTATATAGCGCATAAAACGGACGTGCATTATTTGGAAGAGCTTCGAAGGTGCGAACAATAAGTCCTCTCCAATGCATACATTGCTGGTACGAGACATGAACCATAACAAAGTCACCATCCCCGTGTACCACCATCACGGCAACTGTAAAATCATACATGCATGGACGGGGGATCGGATTTCTTATTCACTGCTAGTCACACTGTGATACTCGTAGCCCCTTGTGAGACGCACTCCTACAATTTACTGAGTACCACGAACCACCCCCTTGATGTTGTTTACCGTTCATAGCGTTGGTAAATACAATTGCAATCTATGAAAGCTTCCGCATCGAGGGAATCGATAGCGGCGTCGTGGCTGACGCTATGACTGACGGTCACAGGAAGTTCTGGCTTGGAAAGATTGCTCACATCCTTTATCCCAGCGTAACTGATACCACCTTTGTACTCTCTAAACCTACTAGTCTTGCCATTGTTCGATTTCAACATCGATGTCGGAGAGTAAGCCCCAAAACTCGCGTCAGGCGGAAACAAGGGCATTTCCGTACAGGCAAAAAGGCAGTGCTTAGTTAGTTACACAAGAAAGTGTAACTAAGTTTTTATAACTCACATATCTTGCTTACCATAGTTGTTTCCCATCGAAAAACCCCCGTTAAAAACCATTTTGGAATAGCTACTCCGCCACAGATGACGACAGATCGAATTGTATGAGAATTTTCTGGAATTTCCTTGTCGTCTTTTACGCCTTTTTTAAAGTCTCTTACCCCGCCACCATACGGCATTCGCGCATATTTGACTCTAATACTTCCGACATCGTTGGTATTCGCGCATATTTGACTAATACTTCCGATACTATTGGTGTTACTAACCGGAAATTGTAATTATTAACGAAGTCTGTCCCTCCCCCAGCTAACAATACGAAGCTATCCCCTCGCTCAGGCGCTATACATAAAGTACTGCGCGAGTCACAACCGCGAAGCACTGCGCAAGGTGTTCGTACAGGAGGACAACTTCCCCGGACAGGCCGCCACTCATATTCGGGATGCTATAGACCAGACCAATCCCGGAAGTGTGGAGGCCTCACTCATATCCGCCAGAGAATGCTATAAGAAAGGCAAAAATGATTTAGGTAAGTTTAATTATAGTCGCGCAACAAAATTAAGTACGTACACTAATTAGGACATGCTATTTTATTTTTATGGGGTTCTCAGCAAATATATTTAAAGTAATTGTATATATTGTTCACCTTCGAAAATTTAGGTATCTCTGTCGTTATTATAAAGTATTTTAGATACATGTAAATGTTTATTTCCACAACTGTACAAATTAACATCGTCTACTTAATATTATTCATAGAACTATGGCATAACTTCTTTAATCTTCGATATTTCTAAATAAAGTCGTGATTTTTTACTTACTTTGTATCTAAACATCCTTTGACGACTTGTATTAACTATTAAAATGTTATAATGTAATCGTAGTTAGATTCACGCCGGCCACTTATTAGGAAAGGGGTAGATAGAGAATCACGGATTTTCATTTGGCACGACTCAACGTAACAATGTCGTGTCGAGGACGCCGTTTAGCCGTGGCGTTAGAATCGGTCAGCCCCGTTCTTCCCGTGAGTATCATCAGAACTAATCTCCGGGTGTAAGTCCAGCGACGAGGTTCGCCGCTCGTCACATTCTGTCTCACGGACGGGTGAAAATTGGTTTTGCGAATCATAGTTACTTATGACGGATTGATGAATCATAGTTGCTTAAGAAAGTCTACACGGTAGGACTGTTTTTCTAGCCTAGGAGTCTTCTGGTACTGGTACCCTGTTACCTACTTCTGCCACTAATCAGCAAGGGAAGCCACTGTTGTGCATTGGCTAGCAGGTTATGGAAAGCCAATTGTAGGAATTCCGTCTTAAGGCCGCAGCATACCTGGCGGAATGGCTTTGACATTGGCCGGGACGGGGACGTGACGTGCATCGTTCATAACGAGAAAGTGCTCTTAAAACGTACGTACAGTGACTGTGACGAAAAACTAACCTCTAGCACGTGTTCAGCCCATTTTTTAATAGGAATATTTTATTTTTCTACTGAATAATTAGCAATGATTGCAATGACCTTCGATAAAGAAGATGCAGTAACAAGAAAAGGAGATTTTCTGGTTACGTGCCATCCAGGACGGTTAGCTCGTCGTCGATGTAAACTAAACACTATTGTTTTGTTGACGAATAACGGCACACGGATTTTTTTTTTTATTAATTTAAATTTACTGATGATAAATAGGTAAAAGCGGGTAATTACATTCAGATTTAATGGAAGTTAGTCTTTTAAAGACCGTTTGTAGTATTTCATTATCACCATTATGCAAGTAGGGCACAGTGCTCCACTTAAGTAGTCCTTATGTTTTGGTTACAACAGTTGTTAGGGTACAAAATTGGGTCTTGCAAAAGAATTACAGACAAATAAATAGTGCAACATTGAAATTATATGGTTTTGACACACTAAGGGATAAAGACAGGTTGTTGATTACATTAGATTATACTTTATATTCTAGGTGTCTCAATCTGTGAAGACGCCCGGAAACTGTGTAAGCAGCAGTCGAGCCTTCAAGAGACGTACGGTGAGGGCTTCGTGGGATTGTCTCTACACGACACTGTCAATAAACTACTAGATCAAGGAGAAGTGAAATTGGCAGATAAATTACGTTCCGAGTACAAAATGCCCGACAGAAGGTATGGAAGTGTATTCTTTTATTATGTTTAGCTGCTATTGCGAATATTACAACAATATAGCTGCCTCTTTTTTTTTTTTACTCGGTATTTTACTTTTCTTTGTTGCATAAATTATTGTTTTTCTATGATACAATAACTTAAATATTTCTTATTTAGAACATAATGTATATTAATGTAGAGAACATAATGTAGAGGCGAGTGTAAATGGTAGACTCGGAAGAGGAAGACCTAGGCGAACATTTCACGATCAAATCGGAGACGTTCTGAAACAAGGTCAGGTCAAGAGTACTCTAAACCAACGAGCATGCATGCTAAGATTAATGAAAGTGGAAGAAGCGAAATACGTATGTCAGGACCGTAGCAAGTGGAAGAAGATTTTCTCTGCCTACCCCGTTGGGAACAAGGAGGAATATATACATGTACAGTATAACTTATGTCTTACATCGTAATCCGTATCATATAATGATATTAAACATATTTCTAGGTACTGGTGGTTACGAATACTAACATTAGCTGAAAAAAACGACTGGACGGAGCTAGATCGGTTCTCCAAGGCGAAGAAGTCTCCGATAGGCTACGAGCCGTTTGTAGACGCCTGTCTCAAGTATAACAAGAATGACGAGGCACTCAATTATCTGCCGAGGTGCAGAGCTGACATCAAAGTGAAATATTATGTTAAAGCTGGGTAAGTGTAATGAGTGCTAAATATTAAATCGAATAAATTCATTATTACTTAGTTACTAGATATTTTCTTTAACGTAGGTTGCGCGAAGAAAACGAATTTCTTAATTTCTTAATAACTCAACTACAGTGACCTATTGGGTCCAGATTATATATTACTTTATTGGCAGTAAACCATACTGTGAATATAATATATGAATAGATATAAAATTTATATATATAAATAAAGAAATTATCAATAACTTGACTACAGCGCCACCTATAGGATCCTAGCATAGCTATGAACTATCATCTAGGCAGTACAAATATATGTATATATACTTAATTGTACACCACAAAAACAATAAAACAGATTACAAAGAAATAACATTTACAAGGTAGGTAGGACTTATTGCTGAAGAGCGATATCTTCTAGACAACATTAAGGTTAAGTAAAAATTTTACTATTGGACGGTGGGAGATAGGTAGGATCTTGTTACGACTACGCTAACGCTGATAGTGAAATCATTTAGTGATAATTTAGAGACATTTTAGTCTCCTCTTGATTTACTTTATGTGCTGTACACAACAGAGAAATCTGTAGAGAAGCACAAAATTATATATAAAATCGATTATATACCACGAAATCTCAGGAACAATAAACACCATAAACTTGAAATTTAAATTAAGTGGCAGGTAAGTTCCTATTAAGGTGTAGGTATCCGCTCAGTTGAGTGAAATGGGGTTGGAAGGCAGTTTGAAAGTCCTATGTATATATCATTGTTGAGACATATAATTCGGTATTAAAATCAATACAATATAATGCCTTTATATGCAATTTTTGAAAACCAAACCTTTGGGTTGTAGATGGGGATGTAGGTTTATATGGGAATATTATACACTTATTATTAACATGGTAAACATATGCTTTAAAATATTTTTAATTTGACTATAATAAATAAATGTACATACATTTATTTATTATATCAGCTTCATAATCATCATTATCATTTCAGCCTATCACAAGTTCACTGCTGAACATAGGCCTCCCCCAAAGATTGCCACGAAGCTCGGTCCTGACCCACCTGCATCCATCGACTTCCCGCAACACTGCGCACGTCGTAACTTCATCTTGTGGGCGGTCGTCCCACACTGCGTTTACCTGTACGTGGGTGCCACTCGAGAACCTTTTTTCCCGAACGGTTGTCAGTTCTGCGAGTAATATGGCCGGCCCATTGCCACTTCAGCTTGCTGATCCTTGCGACTATGTCGGTTACCCTAGTTCTGCTGCGGATATCATCCTTGCAGACTATCGCGCAGAGAAACTCCGAGCATAGCCCATATAGACAGCTGTACACAACGTCGTTGAAACCACACACTGCTGTGAGTAACAACCCAAGAGTCAACCTTATCCGACATTATTCCGTTAACATCTCGGACATCAGTCTGAGCGAGATTCAAATGGCCGGGTAGGGACGAAATTACAGCTGAACTTCTGAAAGCGGGTGGAAAACCGCCACTTATAGTCCTTCAGAAGCTGTTTAATTCTGTAATTTCCTTAGCACTATGCTCATGGTGTTACGCCGAAAGCGTGGAGTAGAAGTATGGTTGTCCTTTTCTTCAAGAAAGGGGATACCTGTCTATTGAATAATTATAGACCGATATCGCTTTTAAGCCGTGTCTACATGCTGTTTTCGAGAGTCATCTCAAATCGTCTAGTAAACAGACTTGACGACTTCCTGTCTCCCGAACAAGCCGGATTCCTAAAAGGCTATAGTACCATAGACCATATACATACTATTCGCCAGATTGTACAAAAGACCGAGGATTCAATTTACCATTATGTCTGGCGTATGTGGACTATGAGAAAGCCTTCGATTCAGTCGAAACTTGGGCGGTACTACAGTCTCCCCTGCGGTGCCATATAAACTCTCGGTATATCGAATCGCTGAGGTGTTTGTACAATGACCCTACAATGTCTATCCGAGCAGAAAGGTGAAAGACAGGGTGATGTCATATCCCCGAAATCCTTCACCACTGCATTGGAAGATGATTTCAAACAGCTGAACTGGAAAGGATACGGTCTCAACATCAATGGCGAAAACATCACTCACCTTCGATTTGCCGACGACATAGTTCTTATGGCAGAATCGCTGGATGAGCTTAGCACTATACTCAATGACCTCAATAGCGTCTCCCAACAGGTTGGTCTTAAGATGAACATGACATATCTTACGTCCATGTCACACCAATACCGGTTGTTGTTGGGAACAATAGGCTCGGAAGTTGTAGACGAGTACGTATACCTGGGACAAATTGTCCGATTAGGTAAGTCCAACTTCGACCCAGAGGTCAATCGACGAATCCAACTCGGCTGAGCTGCGATCGGGAAACTACATCATATCTTCTCGTCGACTATACCACAAAATCTCAAGAGCAAAATATACAACCAGTGCGTGTTGCCAGTGATGACTTATGGAACTGAGACATGGTCCTTCACTGCAGGACGTATGAGGAAGCTCAAAGTTGCTCAGCGCCCTATGGAAAGCGCTGCCCATATATACGCTTACTTAAGCATATTACGAAACCCACGCATACTTAGTTGCGAGTAACAGAACATAAATACCTCTCAACCCGCAACTTCGTACTGTCCCCCTACGTATGCCGCCATAGATGTAACCCATACACTTGCACTTGTTTAAAAAAACTTAGTTGCTGTAAAATCATACTTTACCTACTGTATTATTTTAGTTCATTTAGGTATTAGAATCTTAAATATACTTTAAGCACTTTGTAGTTTTAATAATTAAATACTAGATTTGAATGTTATTTTTCAAACTATATTTAACCAGAATAAAAAATAAATTTTATAATATATAATTTATAAAAAGTAATTAAAATCCTATCATTTTTGGCGTAATTAAGAAACAAACATCCAAACACCTAAAGTTCCACATTAAAATATTAAGAGAAAATTGGTGTGAATTCACATCGACAAAATTGTTGTGGTGCTGGGAATCAAAATTATAGATAAAACCTTTCACCCAATGTAGTTCATTGTTCAGGTTATTGTAGTTGCAAAAGGAAATAACTTTTTCACAAAAAATCTGTTGTTTGTAAATTTACGGTTTTTAAATTTATATTTACTCCACACAAACATTACTTTACTGGGCAAACACAAGAGTGTGAACACGACATAGAACACAATAGTGTTCTGCCGATTCACCGAAAACCATCAATATGTGACGATAAGCTAATTTAGTGCAAGATCTTCTCAATTTTCCAAATTCAAATTTAAAAGCCTCTGTATTTATTGTATTTCCAGATTCTATGAAGAGGCAGCACGAGTGGCGTTCGAGCAGAAAGACAAGAATGCATTGAGCTTCGTCCAAAGCAAATGCCCGATTCGGGAGTCCAACCAGCACGCCAAAATATCGACCTTGCTCGAACAACTGAACACTAAAGCATAATTTACACATTACATTTATAATCCATATTTTAATCTCAAGTATTCCATTTTGTGTTTATTTAATGTTTAGAAAAAGATTGTCACATACTTTATTATTTTCTCTATATGCAACTACCAACTAGTCATCGCAAAATAAAGAGCCCGTTTTGCAGCCCAACTAGGGAAGAGAATCGAACATATCGTTAACCTGAGTGACCGATTCTCACAAGAAACTGATTTTATTGATTATTCTAATGGTTTTTACGGTCTAGATTGACAATTTAACATTTATTTAAACATTACAGAACAAATAGAAGAAAGAAAGGAAGAATCACATTTATTTGGCAACCACACAACAAAAAAATAAAATAAAATTTTAAAGTGATTGTTTTACATACAGAACTTATGTATGCCGAGACATGTCACTACTACGGACATCATGATACTCGATTAGTTGATATACAGACCAATAAACACATTTGTTTATTAAATATGGGATGTGTAAAAATCTGAAAAAGCGTAGTATATGCGAGATTTACCATTTTTTTTTTTCATGTCGTCTTACCAGTCGTGAAAATTCCTAAAACAAATTGTTCTATTTTTAATAAATATTGTAATTAATTTGACTGCTAATTTAGACCATGATTGTCGAGTGATTAAGAGATCTGCAGAGAAAGTCCGACTTGGAGTCAGGAGATCCGAGTTCGATCCCGTTTGCCTGAATTTATCGTTGATCTGAACACTAAGGCGGTGACAGGCTCAGCACCTGTCACATTAGTGTACATACTAAGTCACCAACGTGAAAGGTGACACATATCAACCTCTGGTAAAATGACTTAAAAGATCACGACATATTATTATATTTTTAGTGTCTAATTTTAATTATTATTTTGTTTCCTATGTATTGTAAAAAAGTTTACAAATGGTTTTGAATATTAATTACGAAATATACTTATCGTCATGGTATACGAATAACTTTATAGTTCGTATCTGTCTTTAGGTACCTGACCTTAAAGTTTCTTGATAGAACATTCGTACAAAGTTAGCCATGACAAACGTTAAACGGGGCCATTTATTTTACGACGAATGTAGTATAAAAAGGATTTGAAATAAGACAAACTGTAAAAATAGCATAGTTGTGGTTTGGCTTTATTATCGATATTGTTTATTAATATCCTCAGGATCACTTAGCTTTCATTAAGCTACACACGGAACCGCAAACAAAGAATCTGCATATACATATACATAAGTCACTTTTTTTCTTGTTTAATATTAAGTCTGAAATATATCATATAATACATTTTTTGTGATAATCTAATGCAATTACTTTACATCGAAACTTTTTACTTATGTCATGACACAAGTAGGAGTGTTACTTTAAAGTAAATCCTCAGTAAACCTTTTTTAGTTTGATTCCTGCAAAGCGAACAGAGAGGGACAGAGCTATACTGTCAGTTGCCAGTGCTTTCTCTTCACCTTCTCATTTCTTTATATAGCTCGGTCCCTCTTTGAATACAATTCGGTCGTGCGTAAATTAAGTAATAACAACAAACAAAACGTAACTCAAATTATAGACATAATACGTTAGAAATAGAAGTATATCCTGATCGGATTTATTTTTAATATATTACTCAGTTCAGTTTCAGTTTGAAATTATTATATTTGGACAAAAGTAAAAAACACTGTCGAACAAGGAGTCTTATACCTTCCCATATCCGATGTAACGCTGATGCGATAAGATCGGTGGAAGGATTAGATGCAGTCTAAGACTCTGAGCGAATACTACACAACCATAGACGAAAAGCATTAATTTGGTTTTGCACAAATATTGTTTTTGGCTGAGATTCGAACTCAGGACTCGTGGTTCAGCCAGCTAATCACACGGCGACGCGGTCGATATTATTAATACACATAACACATGCGGAGATATTGAACAGTGCACATAGGCTAGGGCACCACGTGATAAGCATTATTCGCGCATTCATTGTTAAGTACTATATGAATAATTTGTTTTGCAATAACAGTAAATTGGTCATAAAGATTAATTGACAAATACTGTTTATGATGAACAAAATTATATAAATATCCTTAATTGCCAGGTATTATAGACTAGATAACAACATTGATATATAAATAATGAAAAGAAAAAACATAAATGTCCTCGACATTTTACTTTACAATGAATAGCACGTTTACGTAAATGTCTAAATAGACTACCTTCTTAGGTTTGAGTTACTATCCTTAAAACAAACAATTTTTGTTCTAGGACTTTACAATGTTTTATTCTACAAAAAATATATTTCGAGTAACTATACTACGAATCTATGAACAAATACGTGCTGCATCATGGTAAGATCATTGGCGCACATTGTAAAGATTAATGAAAACATAGAGCCATTCTAATTTTCATTATCCCTAAAATAACGCTAAGGAACATTTTGTGAAACATAAATTGTTACTTACTAATTGTAAGTAACAATTTTTGTAAGTAATAATTCTGACCTTCTAACTTGGGCACTTGCAAAAGTTTCTTAAAGGCCTAGAAATACAAAAGTGTTTAAACATTTGGATAAATAAACTCTTTGGATTGAAACAATGTGAATAGTCTAGATTTTAAAAATAAATACATGTAATAATTTAAATATCACCCAAAAACAACTACAAAACCCTTTTTACAACTTATAAAATATTAACAATAAATTTTTAATTTTAGATGCTAATCACACTTAAAATTAAATTTTGTTTATCTTTTTATTTCAAAACAAAAGGTACAAATTTTAAATTGCCGATTTCGAGCCGAAATCAATGAGTAAATGTCTTTTTCTTAACGCATACAAAACAAACATCTTTCATCTCAGTATCTTGAATGATCAGTCTTAAATGAAACAATGGTTACTAATGTTAAATGTAAATTAATGACTATGACGAAATCTTGTTCCGCGTATACATTAATAAGCAAAAATTTACACATATCAAAGCTAATATTTACATACTATCCAAATCACAATATATTTTTTGTTTTACTTTTAATTAAACCTAACGCCGTCTTTATTTCAATAAATATAGCAAAAGAATGTCTAATAGAAGAAAATATTATAATTTAATAAGACACATGTATTCGAAAAGGATGGGATATCGCAAAGCCAATTAAAGAGAAAAAATACGTTCGAATATCAGAGCATTACGTTGCTGTCCATCGAATGAATTTAAAATGTGATTCAATGAATAGTAAACACTGTCTATTAAACTATCTCATCATGGAGTAGTCATTTTCAACATAACGTTACCTGATATTTTCTTCTTTCCTTTCCCAATTACTTCAATATTGTATTTGTTCATTAAGGTACAATTATATTCCGCGGTTGAGACGTCCAAGAGTCTATAGACTTCATTACATCAAAACATTACATCGATAGATTCACTAACGTCTGCACGGCCTCGGCTGTCTACGTTTTGTAACCGACTCCACGGTATATAAAATTCACACTATATTAACGTCTACTAAAAACGGCCCACGTCGGTCGTTCTGCCACGGATGCATACTGCTTCCGTCTTATAGTTCAATGTTATCGATCGATCGCAATCTGTTTGGACCTTAAGTAGTAACATTTTTACTTGACCGTAGCAAATTTTTTATCACACAATGCTCTAAATCCCCACGCGTGTCATGACAAAACAAATGATTTCGTTGGAGCACGAGCCGAGGTATGCACCAAATTGCTTTGCAACTACACATTCTCAATTACGCCCCTCTAATCAACATTAAATCTAGTTCAGTTCAAATCTTTTTTCCAAGTCCCTTGTTGTATAGCACCTCAGTCAATTTTTTGGTTACCTCTCATTTCACGACACTTATTTATAGTGAAGGATCTGATACTTAATATTACAACTGTGGAAAGGCAGTTCCCCATTTTTGTTTATAAAGTCATTCACATTATTGACAGCAGCCAATTTGTAGTAAAATCAGTCCATAGTTGCTTTTCACGATTCTAGAACACGGTCAAAAATTGAAATGATGACGATGCCCACAGATAAAGCGTAGAGCGTTATTTTATATCTTTTTTAATGGCATTAATAAACAAGTTATTTAAATTTTAAAAAGTCCGATTCATGTAAATATAGCTTATACCTGCAAATTGCTTGCTTTGGCTGCCCTTCCACAGCGATGTGATATCGTCGCTCACGTTCTAAGCATTACCTTATTCTATTACAGAACGATGATTTTATACTGTCTTATATTTACAATGTAAATAAATAAAATAGTTGGCCATTTATACTCTTAACGTCACGAATAGTCAAAAGCATGCGGTTTAGTTACAAAATATTAAAATGTATACCAAAGACAGACTTAATTTGGTGTGAGAATCATACAGGTTGTGACAAACTATCATAGTACATACATTACGGCGCACGTTAATGTTTTATAATCAATGACATAGTACCAAAGCCACGCTTTAGTCGTGTAACGATGCGTCGTGAACGTACAACGAAAGTAATATATTACCTTTTATCGTACCACTACTCTCTATAAAGATTACAATCATTCGATAGTGGGAATATACCATCTCTTTCTCCCAATGTCAAGCACCTGCAACGAGTATGCCGAAAGAATAAACCGAATAAAAGTAAATGATACGATAAATGGAAGGTAGCCTTACTAACTAAAATATTAAATTAGGTACACGCTTAAAAGCTTTTTTTTTAGTTTTTCTATAATATATTATCACATTTATGAGTATACTCTTTAAACCTAGCTGATATTTAAGAGCAAGTGCCGTTTTTTGTTTTTTTTTTCTCCTCACTTAATTACAAAATCTAACCACTGGCACTTAATTAACCAATGGTGAGAAATGTTGTGAAAAAATATACATATATACTTAGTTAGCAAAATGGTTAATTAACACAGACGTAGGAAAACAACTTTAGTTTATTTTTCATTCTATAAATATTGTTGTAGATACCGGAACCGGATTTAAATAAAGATGTCTTATTTTTATCAGAAAAATTAAATAAGTACTATCGATATTAGGATATATACCGACATCCTCACACAAAAACTCTTCTCACTCTGGACGATCAATAAATAGAAACATTTAATGTTACCTTGGTAACAAAACTATTAAAAAAACAATTAAATTAGTGGAATCACAGCAAACTATACAATAATGTTCTACTAAAAAAAAAAAACATAAAACATCTCCTCGGCTCAAAATAATCAATATTTTCATTCCCTTTAAGGGCAACTAAACGCCTTTAAAATATATTAAAGTGCAAAGAAATACGATTTGTGCATTCAACGACTATGATAGCAACTCCATTTCGTCTGTCAAATCATGCAAAAATTTTTTGGCCTACAGTTGAAATTTGTATAAACATTGACAAACGAATCGATTGTAGATGTTTTAATTCTGCATTCTGTTATAATACCGTTACAGATAAAAATGAGTTTTTTTTTTTAATTTTTTATAATAGGAACTGCGTTCATAACTTGACTTAGCGTTAATGACTTTTAAATTCGTTATATCTGTCTTATTTGCTTTTAAAGCGATTATAAGTTTAAACGTCGTAAGACGACGAAAGCGATGCTGCAGGTTTAGAGTTGACCGTTACCTTTGGAGATCGCTCATATTTAGATTTGTCGATGGGACTGGAATTTGGGGTAAGGAGAACGGAGTGTCGAACAGTTTGGTTCTGGTTCGGAGTTATAAGATTGATATTAGTTAGATTATGTTTAGGTATGGTGAAAGAAGGCAAATCTTTTGTTTTTATACTGTCGTATATGCGGACAAGTTTGGTTGTATCTATACCGTCTATGATGTTGAGAGAGCGACTGTTCGCTGGGGAAGCTGTAACAACCAAACCGGGCATTTTTGTGGCATGCAAGCGTCCTGTATCGGGTGCGGGCGGGGTCGGGGGTGTGGGGGGAGCGGATGAAGGAACGGCAGCAGACGTCGAGGGATGGCTGGTGGCGATATGCTGAGTTATCGAATGACTTTTAAGCCCTTGGGCCGTCTTGTAGCTTTTGCCGCATTGGCACTTGTAAGCCTTTTTTACCCTGAAACCACAAAAAAAGTAAAATTAAAAAATATACCTGGTAAAATATTTTCAAACTATTGTTAAGCTACAATTTATTAGGTAAACACTAGAATACATTACAGGCAAACATAATTTAGTTAACACCAGTTCATCCCACCCGTGTAATTTTTAGTATTGAATTCTAAAAGCTTTAGCTTCTTGATAAACTCAAACCATTTCGTACAGTCGGACAAACAGAAATTTTACATTTTTGGCTCATTTTTCTTTTTTACGTTAGTATGATATGATGTATGATTTCTATTACTAATTTACTGTCACATAACTAACAGATAAAAGCTTCATTACTGCTAACGTAATGGAAAAAAAGATAAGTTCTTTTTTTAATGTTAAAAAATTCAGTTATCTCGTAAATGGTACGATTGACAATTTAAAAACAACATGGCTGTCAAATTACTTAACCATTCACGTGTCAACATTTTGAAACAATTGATATTCCTACTGTTATGCGTCACACAGGGACTTATGATCTTACAATAAACTATTATGGTCACATCTTACACTGACCTCATCTTACACCATATAAGGCAACCGACTTACAAGTCATGATAATGCCGTTGAGCAAAGGCTGACGCCGTCAATTAAGGCTGACAACACTTAACGTATGTTTAAAGATGTAATTTTTTTATGATACTATTTACAAAAGTGATCATTTATATGTTTATTTAGGAGATAGAATATCTTTAGGTTTTTGTTTAGTTAAGTTGTTCAAGTATTTTTGTTTTATTTACAATTTTAATGTTTTACACCAACAGTATCTCTCCACGCCTCTGGTTGACTGGCAGATAATGCCAAAAGGCATTAAGTCCGCTCTTTGTAATACTTTTATAAAGGTATTCAAATAAACTTTAAATAAATAAAATAAATAATTTTGACGAGGAACACTTTAGGGAGAATCCGTTATGATATGTTGCCGGTTCTGTGCCGAAAAGGACTTTTTTGATACATTACGATAAAGAAAGGAAATCATTTCTTAGCTTTACATAAATAATAGTATTACGTCCTACATTTTTAATCGTATCATGTTTTATTCTTAACCAGTGAGGCTTCTCGCTCGTCGTCACCTTCTGGAACCCAAATCTCAATCACACAAATGTGATGAGATTCGGAAAGAGGAAAGGGATTGTCAAAGATTCGGAACAATCGCAATGCATTCAGCCTTGAAACCCTATCTATGACTCTGCGATCAAGTAGGCTAACCATTAAGTTTCTCTGGTGATTACAATTCATTCAATTATTAAAGGTCAATTATATAGTCAATTATATTTAAGACAGGTTTCTATAGATAATCTAATCATCCTAAATGGACTAACCAAAAATTATTAACTAAATGGCTTTTTTAATTAGATAAACATGGTGTTCAAAATTAAAACAATAATGGAAAGATACCCATTTCTTCCAAAAATATTCCTGAGCAGTCAATCGTTTCTTGGGTCCGGCGTGTTTTTGTTTGTACTGGTCGGATTTTGGTAATACTGGATATTTTCTATTTAAAAAAAATACCTTTTAAATGTGTTCTAAAAAAACATTTAGGGGATCATTTGTTTTAACAACAAAACCAAAAATATTTAAAAATAGAAATCATATTAAACATTCTTTCTAACAGTTCTGAAGCGTCGTCAAGAACGTGAATACTAGACAGTTACATAAGGTACTAAACGTTTAACGTATAAGTGAATATACTATATTTTTTCCAAATATGACAATAACGAGGATGGGAAGGAGGAAGAAGGAGGAGCATGTCTAGTGTCGGCGCTGCTCTCACTAAGCCAAGCATGGAGAGTATGAGCAAATCTTCCATTCCAGCTTTAATCTATGCTTTAACTTTGATTTCAAGGGTCAGGTAGTGGGCTTACATAAGTTGATAGAGTTATCGGGTTAGCTAAAGATATGTCAACTGTTCACATTAAGCTTACGGCGTGACGGCATGAGAATTTTTCATCCCGTGGGCATTGAGATTTTATAGGCATGTAATTTTAAATCTCATAGCTTCCGACAAATGACAGAGTAAGTAAACATTTTAAGGGACAATATTGGGATCTACAGACCGCATTGGCCACTTACCACAGTGGCTTATGAGCTTCCTTGTCACCATTAATTACAATAAAAATCCTGAAAGTACATGCAACAAATTCAAAATAATTAATGATGCAAAATAAATACGTATATGTACATATTTTTACTCACTTGCCGTCTTTCTTGTGGCCATTTTTGGAGTGGTACTTTATGCCGTTTACGTTCTTGTACCGTTTCTTGCAACCGGGCACCGGACAAGCGAATGGCTTCTCTTGAGCCGCAGGACCTAAAGCTCCAGTGGAGGCATTTGCGTTCATCCTGTAAATAAAATAAGGCACATAATAGTAACAGAACCACAAAATATTGTTGTCGACAGATCCAAATAAAATTTTATTGTCCAAGTAATCGTGCCTAAGACAGTAGTACAATTTAAAGGAAGAGTCTATTAAAAGCTACAACACTGGCATCCTTTCATATTTCAGAGAGTTTTGGAGCAGAGAACTATGGTCCTATGAATCTTCATTATGATGTTATACTAAAATCAGAAGTTTGGAAAATTGTAATGTTTTATAATACTATCTTGTTACAATTATGACAAATTCAGACAGCAGAGCAGTAGATTGTTGTGAGATGATGATGGATGGTGTGTTTGGATAAAACTCACCAGCACCCGCTACACCCTGCCGGCTAACGAAAGAGGCTCTGGCGGCCGCCTGAGCGTTAAATCCATCCGAATATATCGAATCCAAATCTTTCAAACAACAAATACTTCTCTAGTGTGGAAGTACTTCTCTATTGCGCTCACAGAAAACCATTTTAAATAAACATTTTATTTATTAACAAGTTTAGGTAGAAGGTACAAATGGGCAGCTTTACCGCTACATTACGAGCTCGTGGCCAAGCAACCAAATGTATTTCCTACATGCAAACCTCCGAAGAATACAAGAATTGCACGCTTTATTGTAAATACATAAATGCGCATACTTGACTCCATATCGTAAAATAAATTCCGAGCTGTACTCTTCGACCGTTGTCCAAGAATCATTGCTGTCTTCGGATGGACTCATAAGCTCATCATCATCCACTTCGCTTCCTGAAAACAATTCAAGTTGAATGAAAACAGAAGGTTTCTTAAGACAAATAATCTTACATAATTTTTACGTTGGTGTTTTGGGGGAATTGGACAGCAAGGAGGGGAACCTCACCTGCACGTGCACCCTGCTAAACGACAAACAAGGCTCTGGCGAACGAATGGTGGCAGAAAATTAATCCGAATTTGCCGACACCAAATCCCACAGACTAGGGAAAGGAAGAACCATTATTAGTGCGAGGGTACTGGCCCCGCGCTCACTATACCGGTTGACCAGTGTGGTAAGTATGGGCAAACCTTCCAAGAAATATATGCTGACTTTTACTGACGCTTTCTTGGAGAGACCTATATTCAGCAGTGGACTAAAGTATACATAAACCCTACGTTGAGTGTTAGATATTTCCCTAATGAAAAAAGTAGCTCATATTGGTCTACCTGTAGGTGTACTACTACGGACTGATGGAGTCTTTGGTGCAGAAAGTAATCTGCGTCGGACATCGGCAGCTGGAGGTAAACTTTGAAATTCCCGCCTGGACGCTTCCGTGAAAAATCTCAACACATAACTTAAAGGAATACATGCCGGTTGAGATGCTTCTTTTTGCTCAATAACTGCAGGATCATAATCTAAAAAGATAATTATTATTAATTGCTTACTTTTATCAAAGATCATGACTAGAGGATATTACTATTAATATTAAAGAGCCAGAATACTTCTATATCAAAACATATCAGTATCAAACTTCACGGTTTGATATACCTTCCAACCAGCTGCTTGCACTTTTTTTTATAGTAAAGGTAGAGTAAACGAACATTCGCGCGCTAATTTAAATAAGATAAAATACAATATTTTACAATGTTGACAACTTTGACATATTGATAACGATAAGACACAATAAGTAGGGAGGGTCACGGCATTATTATATATGCAAAAAATACGATGAGCAATCAAATATTTGGATAAATAAATAGTATTTACCAATGTGCACGTCTTCGATGTGTTCAATTAAATCAGCTAGTCTTGGAAATGTAATACCGCAGCCATTAAATTTACAGATGTTTATCATGAAGACGGCCATGTCGTACGGAGGATAATGCACTAGTCAATAGTGCAACTAGATAAATGCTAATTCTAGTATACTTTGTTTTGGTAAAAAGTTTTAGTTTAATAAAATCATACACAGGGTATACAATATATAATATCCGATTAGCTCATGTTCAATCTAAATATTTTTATCTCTCTCAAGTAAATTTATTGAAATAAAATGTATAAAAATACTAGTACGTTCAAACAAAAATCAATAGTTGGCTGCTTTAAGCGGAACTTGCGCGTCATGCGCATTTCAGCCAATAGCGATTCGAGATTTTTATTCTGTCCCAGTTCACCATTCAGAAATTGAACATTCCAAAGGCCGGTCTCCTCCTTTTCGGTGTTCTTTGGTAAGTGTCGAAAAATTGCGAAAATACTAATCGTGGAAAAGTGTAACTATCGTAGGAAATAATTACAAAAGAAGTGTTCCTATCGCACAGTTTAAGGCTCCCGTGGGTGATAGTGTTAATATTTTATTGTGAAGTTGTTAGTTGTTACTGAAATTACAAATTTTCTTAGGTAGCCGAATCGGCCATTTTCGGTACCACTGCAAATAGACATCACTCTATATAATTTAGGTTACGTTTCCACATAAAAATAATGTAATGTACAGTGGTACCAAAATCAATATTTGTTTGTGGAGTATAGATAATAGGTTCAACCTCCTAGTCTCCGTTACGTAGTCCTGCAATTACGTAACGTTAAGATTCGTCGGTCAAACTGTCAAGTCTTAATTCATTATTCTAAACTGTAAGCTATTAGAAAGAACACCTAATTTCTCATCTAGACCTTCGTATTTTCAGTAGTCGCTCGCCGCACCTAATAAACACAAAAATGCTGTCTGCTGCTAGACTGATCGCCCCTGCAGCTAGGTCTGCTGTAAGTAATATTTTCTATATTTTCCTGAAATTAATTATACGAACTTCTGTTTTATTCAGCTTCCATATATATATTTTCGGAAATATACTATGACGTTTTAGTATTAAAGAGAATAATTTAATAAAGAGGTTTAACATTATTTATCGGCTTTTATCAATGAAATCTCATCGAAATTTACTTATCTAAGGTATAATTTTTTCATACTTCTTAGTGAATTATGTAATTACATAATAGTAGTGTCAAAACTTTTTCTAAATGAACTGATTTAATTCATCAGCCATTCATCATAATTTAAACTATTATAAACTAGCAATTTCAGTATTAACTCTTAAAAAATTGCTTTAAGGTTTCACTAATCACTTTAGTTTAAGCATTGACCTGTATTCATTGTCAATGTTAAGGTACCATATTCATTATAATTTAATAGATTGTTTAATATTTTTAGATCTTCAGCAACACAGCCCTTGTGAGGCCACTTGCTGCTATCCCCACCCAGACACAGATTGTCCCAGCAGCACCAGCTCAGCTTTCTGCTGTCCGCACCTTCCAGACCACATCTGTGACCAAGGATATTGATTCAGCAGCTAAGTTCATCGGTGCTGGTGCAGCGACAGTAGGCGTCGCTGGTTCTGGTGAGTGCCCTTCATATTTTCATGCATGTCTTTAACTTTATTTCCTCTATAATTTTAATTGAATTTAAACATTAATTTAAACACTAATTAGTTTTTTTTTTTACTAATTGTCAATTATGTATCAGTGTTTACCATCAGTAACATTGCATTACCTATATGTAGATTTTTCAGTGGCCAGGATCATAATATAGCCTTATGTAACTGTTATACACCATGATTGCATAACAGGACGATTATTGATTTTTTTTACATAAGACTTCCTGCATTGCAGTTAAATATAAAGTAACCTAACCTTACTAACATTGCATGTTACCTACAGGTATTGGTATTGGTGTGGTGTTTGGATGCTTAATCATTGGCTATGCACGAAATCCTTCCTTGAAACAACAAATATTTTCTTATGCTATATTGGGATTTGCACTATCAGAAGCTATGGGCCTATTCTGTTTGATGATAGCATTCTTGATGCTATTTGCTTTCTAATTTTTCATGCATTTTATGTATAAAGTGTATAATTTTCTGCTTTTTATTGATAAATGCATTTAATTTTTGTTGAAGACCATTAAGAGGTGAGATAAAGTATAATTTTGTAGCTAGTACCAATATTTATAATAATATTGTTAACTAATAATTTCTTTTAAATAATTATTAAGTATTATATATATAGCTTAAAATTTGAATACTATCTGATAGGAAAAATTAACTCATTTGTGTTTACTTAAATTGACATTAATGTGATATTTAATATTGCAGGAGCGGGTATTGGAACAGTGTTCGGTTCCCTCATCATCGGTTATGCCAGGAACCCCTCCCTCAAGCAGCAGCTATTTTCCTATGCCATCTTGGGTTTCGCCCTGTCAGAGGCTATGGGTCTCTTCTGTCTTATGATGGCCTTCTTGTTACTGTTTGCTTTCTAAGCAATTTACTTTTAAGAACACTACTACTGCCATCTGACATAATGAGGTTTCAGTGTATACTATCTGGAGTGGACGGCCATGGAATCGAATGTGTGGAAACCTCACCCTCATAGTGGTGTAAGAACTGTGTAATAAGTGTTACACTTAACCAGTGCTAGTGTTACACTTAACATCAGGAATGCAATTTATTTAATTATGTAGTATAAAAATCTGAAAATAAAATGTTGTATGTAAAACATTTAATGAACACTACAATTATTCCTATTCCTGATTATTGTAGACTTACTTGAAATCATGTTATGGATAACCTTGCAGTATGATTGTTTACAAGCCGGTGATAATATTTTAAGCCAGTAAATACGTGTTTTGCGTGTCTATTGTCATCGACTTCACATTCAATATTTCTGTTTAGAAATGTCAGCATCTGTATTGTACATTTTTAGGGCGATTAAATGATACAAACCAATGTTTCTGTGCATTTTTTTTCACATTCATGACAGATGCTAGTTTGATGAGTTGGTTTATGGTTGGACAGACAGATGGTTTAGAAAAATGATATAACATATTTTATTATTTCACATCCATAATGAAAGTAGTTTTTTCGGATTATTTGGAGGTATAATTGATATTCCGCTAATGGCTCCTTTCCCGAAATTGTAGTCTATGTAAAACCCAGTATAGGGCTTTTTAAATATTATGGAACACTATATACGATTTTAAGCCTTTATATGATTATGAATCAGTTCAAGGCGGGTGTGTTAGTACATTAAATAAAAGATTAGAAAATTACTTTTAAAAACTGTTAGAAGGCCTACACATGTTTTAGATATTTGTACGTTGGTCATGCCACATGTAAAACCAGTGGTACCATATTCATTATAATTTAATAGATTGTTTAATATTTTTAGATCTTCAGCAACACAGCCCTTGTGAGGCCACTTGCTGCTATCCCCACCCAGACACAGATTGTCCCAGCAGCACCAGCTCAGCTTTCTGCTGTCCGCACCTTCCAGACCACATCTGTGACCAAGGATATTGATTCAGCAGCTAAGTTCATCGGTGCTGGTGCAGCGACAGTAGGCGTCGCTGGTTCTGGTGAGTGCCCTTCATATTTTCATGCATGTCTTTAACTTTATTTCCTCTATAATTTTAATTGAATTTAAACATTAATTTAAACTATTATAAACTAGCAATTTCAGTATTAACTCTTAAAAATTGCTTTAAGGTTTCACTAATCACTTTAGTTTAAGCATTGACCTGTATTCATTGTCAATGTTAAGGTACCATATTCATTATAATTTAATAGATTGTTTAATATTTTTAGATCTTCAGCAACACAGCCCTTGTGAGGCCACTTGCTGCTATCCCCACCCAGACACAGATTGTCCCAGCAGCACCAGCTCAGCTTTCTGCTGTCCGCACCTTCCAGACCACATCTGTGACCAAGGATATTGATTCAGCAGCTAAGTTCATCGGTGCTGGTGCAGCGACAGTAGGCGTCGCTGGTTCTGGTGAGTGCCCTTCATATTTTCATGCATGTCTTTAACTTTATTTCCTCTATAATTTTAATTGAATTTAAACATTAATTTAAACACTAATTAGTTTTTTTTTTACTAATTGTCAATTATGTATCAGTGTTTACCATCAGTAACATTGCATTACCTATATGTAGATTTTTCAGTGGCCAGGATCATAATATAGCCTTATGTAACTGTTATACACCATGATTGCATAACAGGACGATTATTGATTTTTTTTACATAAGACTTCCTGCATTGCAGTTAAATATAAAGTAACCTAACCTTACTAACATTGCATGTTACCTACAGGTATTGGTATTGGTGTGGTGTTTGGATGCTTAATCATTGGCTATGCACGAAATCCTTCCTTGAAACAACAAATATTTTCTTATGCTATATTGGGATTTGCACTATCAGAAGCTATGGGCCTATTCTGTTTGATGATAGCATTCTTGATGCTATTTGCTTTCTAATTTTTCATGCATTTTATGTATAAAGTGTATAATTTTCTGCTTTTTATTGATAAATGCATTTAATTTTTGTTGAAGACCATTAAGAGGTGAGATAAAGTATAATTTTGTAGCTAGTACCAATATTTATAATAATATTGTTAACTAATAATTTCTTTTAAATAATTATTATTACTGGATCCAAACGCAGACTGCACTGCTATATAGATGGTGTGACGACCCCCACTAGATGGTGTGACGACCCCCACTAGATGGTGTGACGACCCCCACTAGATGGTGTGACGACCCCCACTAGATGGTGTGACGACCCCCACTAGATGGTGTGACGACCCCCACTAGATGGTGTGACGACCCCCACTAGATGGTGTGACGACCCCCACTAGATGGTGTGACGACCCCCACTAGATGGTGTGACGACCCCCACTAGATGGTGTGACGACCCCCACTAGATGGTGTGACGACCCCCACTAGATGGTGTGACGACCCCCACTAGATGGTGTGACGACCCCCACTAGATGGTGTGACGACCCCCACTAGATGGTGTGACGACCCCCACTAGATGGTGTGACGACCCCCACTAGATGGTGTGACGACCCGCCACTAGATGGTGTGACGACCCCCACTAGATGGTGTGACGACCCCCACTAGATGGTGTGACGACCCCCACTAGATGGTGTGACGACCCCCACTAGATGGTGTGACGACCCCCACTAGATGGTGTGACGACCCCCACTAGATGGTGTGACGACCCCCACTAGATGGTGTGACGACCCCCACTAGATGGTGTGACGACCCCCACTAGATGGTGTGACGACCCGCCACTAGATGGTGTGACGACCCCCACTAGATGGTGTGACGACCCCCACTAGATGGTGTGACGACCCCCACTAGATGGTGTGACGACCCCCACTAGATGGTGTGACGACCCCCACCAGATGGTGTGACGACCCCCACTAGATGGTGTGACGACCCGCCACTAGATGGTGTGACGACCCGCCACTAGATGGTGTGACGACCCCCACTAGATGGTGTGACGACCCCCACTAGATGGTGTGACGACCCCCACTAGATGGTGTGACGACCCCCACTAGATGGTGTGACGACCCGCCACTAGATGGTGTGACGACCCCCACTAGATGGTGTGACGACCCCCACCAGATGGTGTGACGACCCCCACTAGATGGTGTGACGACCCCCACTAGATGGTGTGACGACCCCCACTAGATGGTGTGACGACCCCCACTAGATGGTGTGACGACCCCCACTAGATGGTGTGACGACCCCCACTAGATGGTGTGACGACCCCCACTAGATGGTGTGACGACCCCCACTAGATGGTGTGACGACCCCCACTAGATGGTGTGACGACCCCCACTAGATGGTGTGACGACCCCCACTAGATGGTGTGACGACCCCCACTAGATGGTGTGACGACCCCCACTAGATGGTGTGACGACCCCCACTAGATGGTGTGACGACCCCCACTAGATGGTGTGACGACCCCCACTAGATGGTGTGACGACCCCCACTAGATGGTGTGACGACCCCCACTAGATGGTGTGACGACCCCCACTAGATGGTGTGACGACCCGCCACTAGATGGTGTGACGACCCCCACTAGATGGTGTGACGACCCCCACTAGATGGTGTGACGACCCCCACTAGATGGTGTGACGACCCCCACTAGATGGTGTGACGACCCCCACTAGATGGTGTGACGACCCCCACTAGATGGTGTGACGACCCCCACTAGATGGTGTGACGACCCCCACTAGATGGTGTGACGACCCCCACTAGATGGTGTGACGACCCCCACTAGATGGTGTGACGACCCGCCACTAGATGGTGTGACGACCCCCACTAGATGGTGTGACGACCCCCACTAGATGGTGTGACGACCCCCACTAGATGGTGTGACGACCCGCCACTAGATGGTGTGACGACCCCCACTAGATGGTGTGACGACCCCCACTAGATGGTGTGACGACCCGCCACTAGATGGTGTGACGACCCCCACTAGATGGTGTGACGACCCCCACTAGATGGTGTGACGACCCCCACTAGATGGTGTGACGACCCGCCACTAGATGGTGTGACGACCCCCACTAGATGGTGTGACGACCCCCACTAGATGGTGTGACGACCCCCACTAGATGGTGTGACGACCCCCACTAGATGGTGTGACGACCCCCACTAGATGGTGTGACGACCCCCACTAGATGGTGTGACGACCCCCACTAGATGGTGTGACGACCCGCCACTAGATGGTGTGACGACCCCCACTAGATGGTGTGACGACCCGCCACTAGATGGTGTGACGACCCCCACTAGATGGTGTGACGACCCCCACTAGATGGTGTGACGACCCCCACTAGATGGTGTGACGACCCCCACTAGATGGTGTGACGACCCCCACTAGATGGTGTGACGACCCCCACTAGATGGTGTGACGACCCCCACTAGATGGTGTGACGACCCCCACTAGATGGTGTGACGACCCCCACTAGATGGTGTGACGACCCCCACTAGATGGTGTGACGACCCCCACTAGATGGTGTGACGACCCCCACTAGATGGTGTGACGACCCCCACTAGATGGTGTGACGACCCCCACTAGATGGTGTGACGACCCCCACTAGATGGTGTGACGACCCCCACTAGATGGTGTGACGACCCCCACTAGATGGTGTGACGACCCCCACTAGATGGTGTGACGACCCCCACTAGATGGTGTGACGACCCCCACTAGATGGTGTGACGACCCCCACTAGATGGTGTGACGACCCCCACTAGATGGTGTGACGACCCCCACCAGATGGTGTGACGACCCCCACTAGATGGTGTGACGACCCGCCACTAGATGGTGTGACGACCCGCCACTAGATGGTGACGACCCCCACTAGATGGTGTGACGACCCCCACTAGATGGTGTGACGACCCCCACTAGATGGTGTGACGACCCCCACTAGATGGTGTGACGACCCCCACTAGATGGTGTGACGACCCCCACTAGATGGTGTGACGACCCCCACCAGATGGTGTGACGACCCCCACTAGATGGTGTGACGACCCCCACTAGATGGTGTGACGACCCCCACTAGATGGTGTGACGACCCCCACTAGATGGTGTGACGACCCCCACTAGATGGTGTGACGACCCGCCACTAGATGGTGTGACGACCCCCACCAGATGGTGTGACGACCCCCACTAGATGGTGTGACGACCCCCACTAGATGGTGTGACGACCCGCCACTAGATGGTGTGACGACCCCCACTAGATGGTGTGACGACCCCCACTAGATGGTGTGACGACCCCCACTAGATGGTGTGACGACCCGCCACTAGATGGTGTGACGACCCCCACTAGATGGTGTGACGACCCCCACTAGATGGTGTGACGACCCGCCACTAGATGGTGTGACGACCCCCACTAGATGGTGTGACGACCCCCACTAGATGGTGTGACGACCCCCACTAGATGGTGTGACGACCCCCACTAGATGGTGTGACGACCCCCACTAGATGGTGACGACCCCCACTAGATGGTGTGACGACCCGCCACTAGATGGTGTGACGACCCCCACCAGATGGTGTGACGACCCCCACTAGATGGTGTGACGACCCGCCACTAGATGGTGTGACGACCCCCACTAGATGGTGTGACGACCCCCACTAGATGGTGTGACGACCCGCCACTAGATGGTGTGACGACCCGCCACTAGATGGTGTGACGACCCGCCACTAGATGGTGTGACGACCCCCACCAGATGGTGTGACGACCCCCACTAGATGGTGTGACGACCCGCCACTAGATGGTGTGACGACCCGCCACTAGATGGTGTGACGACCCCCACTAGATGGTGTGACGACCCCCACTAGATGGTGTGACGACCCCCACTAGATGGTGTGACGACCCCCACTAGATGGTGTGACGACCCCCACTAGATGGTGTGACGACCCCCACTAGATGGTGTGACGACCCCCACTAGATGGTGTGACGACCCCCACCAGATGGTGTGACGACCCCCACTAGATGGTGTGACGACCCCCACCAGATGGTGTGACGACCCCCACTAGATGGTGTGACGACCCCCACTAGATGGTGTGACGACCCCCACTAGATGGTGTGACGACCCGCCACTAGATGGTGTGACGACCCCCACTAGATGGTGTGACGACCCCCACCAGATGGTGTGACGACCCCCACTAGATGGTGTGACGACCCCCACTAGATGGTGTGACGACCCGCCACTAGATGGTGTGACGACCCCCACTAGATGGTGTGACGACCCCCACTAGATGGTGTGACGACCCCCACTAGATGGTGTGACGACCCGCCACTAGATGGTGTGACGACCCGCCACTAGATGGTGTGACGACCCGCCACTAGATGGTGTGACGACCCCCACTAGATGGTGTGACGACCCCCACTAGATGGTGTGACGACCCCCCACTAGATGGTGTGACGACCCCCCACTAGATGGTGTGACGACCCCCCACTAGATGGTGTGACGACCCCCCACTAGATGGTGTGACGACCCCCCACTAGATGGTGTGACGACCCCCCACTAGATGGTGTGACGACCCGCCACTAGATGGTGTGACGACCCCCCACTAGATGGTGTGACGACCCCCCACTAGATGGTGTGACGACCCCCCACTAGATGGTGTGACGACCCCCCACTAGATGGTGTGACGACCCCCACTAGATGGTGTGACGACCCCCACTAGATGGTGTGACGACCCCCACTAGATGGTGTGACGACCCCCACTAGATGGTGTGACGACCCCCCACTAGATGGTGTGACGACCCCCCACTAGATGGTGTGACGACCTGCCCAGTGTTGCAAGAAGTCAACGGATCCAGGTGACTCAGGACCGAGCGTTGAGGCAATCTTTGGGGGACGTTCAGACACCTTATAACCAAGCCTTTGAATTCGATTTTACCAATTTACACGGGATCGCATGTCGTTTGCACCCTAGCTCACACATCAAATTACATACACTATGTTGGACACGGTCGTAGAAGCACGCATTGAACGTGACAGAACGCATAGTCATGCATTAAATTAAAGAAAATGTTTATTATCAACAAATTTATTTCAAATAAGTTTGAGGTGCGTCTAAGTGATCACCCCTGTGATTACATATGGAAATTCACGTAAAACGACAGAGGTAAACATTTAAATCGCGTTTTACATAATTTCTTATAACACTACACGTACAAAACAGGTCCAGGCATTCACAATGCTTTACTTAGAATATGTTCATAATTTGGATCAGATATAACCAAAACGAATACAACTTAATTTTTTATCAGGATGTATTCGTTTTTGTCGGGAACAAGCGCATGCATTTAATACACTAAATCAATAAAATAATAATTCTCAAAGAAATGTAAAACTGACCTAATTTTAGGTTCTTTGATTTGCATTTTTTATAAGTTAAGTGTTAGATATTTTTAATACTTCATAATTTAATAATATTTATGTGACTATCTTATATTTATAACTTTAAGATTTACTATTATATATAAAACTTTACATGTCACATTTATTTGAAGGTTAAGGTCAAAATGTGGCAAACATTTAAAAAATTTAATTGTACATATTCTATATTCAATCACAGTACCAGACGTCTCACTAATTCGCCGATGTCAATCGAGTCGTGATTTTTTCACGCATTTCCTTTAGTCGCCCTATACAACACCGAAGTAAGGAGTAGCGATGACTGAGTGTGTCTGACTGATGAGACCAACTGAGTGGTAAATTTTTAATCCTAGAAGATAATTCCTACATTAATGTATCATTTTAAAATATAATTTTTATTCTTCATGAGTCACAATATTGAAACAATTGAAATTCTATTGGCGTGAGTTATATGAGATCTTATGACTGACCATAAAGGTTAGTAGCTATATTTAAAATTTCCTAACGCTATCCACATTCAACAATATTTAAATGTTCTTCAAAACAGAGGCGGATTTGAAAGTTTATTATAAATATATAAGGCGCAACTTGTATATTTAATAATTGTAGTATTTCCTGAACAATTCGCGTCCATTTGACCAAAAGTCAAGTACACATTTTAAATGTCTACACTTCCTTGAGAATAAAAATCGATGCATTTTCATAAATACATAATATATCAGTCATAATCATAACATAATTTTCGTCTAGTGACACTTAAGACAAAACAATTTTGGGATCAAAAAGTGACACTAACTTAACAATACATTCATCATAAAGGTAGACGATCTATGAAACAAAAGAAATCGTAAATAGTTTACAATAATTTCACCTAAACTACAGCAAAACAAGTAAGGCAATTTGCTATAAGTCTATCCAACAAAAAAACCTAAGTCAGAAATGTACTTATGCCCATCAAACAAGTTCATAGAAGCCGTTATGAAATTCTACTCTTAAAGAATAAGACCTATGTTATATCACATACTGTAGATGTAATAAAACCTAAGCCAAGGACAAGTTTTATTATAAGAGACTTTTATGCCCTTCAGATGCTCCACAAAATGAGCTCAAAATTAAAAAAAAAATCCTGTCATTGTGTTAAAATAGATCACCGATTTATTTACACTTTTAAGAAGTTACAAAAAACATTTGCGAATACATAATTTATAAACATGTTGACAAGAAATAAAACAGCTGTTTAACTAAATTTAAAAAATAAGAATCAGCTTTGCTTACCAACACACATCTTTGTTTGGGTTCATACATAATTAACAGTAGCAGTAATTTCATTTTAATATTGTTCTTATAGTCTTAATATCGCGAAAGTAGTATGGAATAAATTTAATATTACAGGTTTCATATAATGAAAATATAACAGAACATACAAAATAGTAATTTTTAAAATGTTTCTCAGAATTTCTTCTATATTTAAGTTTCCATGAGCACAAATCAGAAACTTGACTTACAATAATATTTGGCTCAATATATTTCAGTAATTACTTTTACATAACGCCTTATCGCTTTTTTATATAAATTACCCTCTTTTAAAAAACTATTTGATATTTTGTTTCTGTTACTATTATAAATACACTTATCATTATTAAATTGCTTCTGTTTCGAACTGGTTACCTTTTAAAATTGTTATAGCTCCATAGGTCTCATGTTGCTCTAGTTTAAGAACTTGATGTTTTTTGAGCACTAATAAACTGTAGAATTTTTGCGCCACCTATAATAGAAAGAAGATATATAAATAAAAGAGCTATTGAACTTAACTTGTGGAAATTGGAAGTGGAACCAGTTTGAAGCCATAATTATAGGCTGTGAGGCATTCCATCTTAGTCCTCAGGGGTGACAACGCATTAGTAACATCTTCTATTGAAGTTTCGATGGGCTGCAGTAGCCACTTACGATCAGGTGGACTGTTAATTCGTTTGTTACTCCAATAAGTGAGGTGATTTTTGTACGTGGTAGAGTCAAGCAGCAGATTTTCTGTGATTCGGCTCGACCGGGGTACCACGACCTCGCAGAATACCGGCGTGAAGTAGGAGACATCTTGTGCTTCTATGTTTCGTTCGGTGAGTGTCGGTCGGACACACGAATAGGTGTGAGTTATATGGTTAAAAGGCCGATATCGCCGTGTTCGAAGTTGGTTGTCGGGATAAGATAAGGATGACGTGGCGGCTCACCTGCTTGCGATTGTTGTGTGGCGGCGCCAGGTCCGCGAAGGATAGGCGTAAGCCGGCGGCCAGCTTGGGCCGCATGGCCGCGAAAAGCTGCGCGGCGCGCCGGTTCAGCACACGCTCCGAGAACTGCTCCTCCGTCTCACCCGCCTCGCGGAAACCCTCCTCGCCCTGGACAGTACACGTCGCGTTCTTTAAATAATATTTCAGCGAGACAATATAGGATGGAGACGACCATAATTAACTAAATAAAAAACACGACAAAAATAGCCTAATAATCAAAGTCAAATAATAGCACCATAGGACATGATTAATAGTTTACTCTTACCAGCAATATCGTTTAATTTCTCGATCTTTGACCAGGGTCTCGTTGGCCTAGTTAACTTTTAATGCCCCCCGAACGGCCCTTGTGGCTGTTCCGATTGGGCTTGAGGAGCATCTACTTCAGATGCGTGGACTTGGGGGAGATGATTCGCGTTGTATCTTTGCACCGCTATCTACCCTCCCCAACCGAGGTAAAGTCCCGGGCGATGAGGAGTTTTGGTATTGCGAAAGTGGTCAGAAGCCGTGGTTCGTCGCGTCTAACCAAGATAGGTGAGGATTTGTTCCTCTTCCCAGGAGGTGCCGCCGCTGGTGGGTTCGTGAATGTGTGCTAAAGCGTTCCCGTGGCGCTACCGATATGCGGCGAAGGTGAAACACCGAGGGGTTTTGATCGGTGCTAGCCTGACAGATACAGTCCTCGCCCCCGCGAGGTCGAAAATGCATTAGGCATTTCCCCATTTATAAAAAAAGTTACCTATTGGCGCAATACATCTCCAGTCAAAGTAACAAAGATTTAAAAAGTATGCTGTGAATAAACTACTGTACTTATATAATTGATATTTAATGTACAACATAGAAATGGCTTGTAAAATATGAGGTTAAATTTAAAGTCGTACTGTCGCATCCTCCATACAAAATTTAACAGTAATAACCACGATGATAAATAACATAATGAAAAATGTTATAATGTTAACAAAGAAAAATCTCAGAAAGCTAAAACCAAGGTTAGAATAGCACACAAATGAGAGAATAAAATTAAAAGAAGGAAATACTACCTACTACTACTATATACTAACTATTTAGTGAGTAACTGTAGTATTATGTTTTTACAAAAGAATTGTACTTACATTTTCGACACTAAGAGGCAAGTCATAATCATGTGGTGGACTATGGTGACCTTGTTGTTCATCGTAGCCTAAATTCGTCATTTGCAAACTAGCCTGAAAATATAAGATAAATACAGGTAAGACTTTTTAATGTCATAATGTAATAAGCTGTATTATCAATATTTCTCATTTTCAGATTGTAGAGAGATCACGAGAAATATTATGCCTTTATATTCAATGTAGGAATTACCTGATAATCCGTATGTTCATCTAAGCCATGTAATGGCAGAGGTTCCAATGGCACTGTATGCGGTAGATCGTGTTGTGGTGGTTGCGTTGAAGCAACCGATCGCGTTAACAACGTCGAAACATGCTCTCCGCCGAGTTGGGGCATCATCGGTAGCTGCTCCATACTGTGCTGCAGTAGTGCACTGTGTTGTAGTCCTGCAAATAAACATCTTGTGTTTTGTACATGTGCGTAGACCAGCGTGCGTAGATTTTAATCAGCATGCCAACACGCGGCAACTTAGCAGTAATATTTGTGCAGTACTTTCGACGTTCGCTTTAAATTATGCGGATTTTGATTAAATGTAAGCTATATCTTCAAACTATAAAATAATAGAGGATTATCTACTTATCCATAATATAAAAATGTTGCATACACTTACCTGAAGGAGTCATTCCACCGTGTTGCAGACCCGATGGCGTCATACCACCATGCTGCAGGCCGACGGGCGTCATGCCGCCGTGTTGCAGACCGGCTGGGGTCATTCCGCCATGTTGCAGACCGGCAGGGGTGATGCCGCCGTGTTGCAGACCGGCTGGAGTCATGCCACCATGTTGCAAGCCGGCTGGTGTCAGGCCACCCGGTGTCATACCGCCGTGCTGCAGGCCCACCGGGGTCATACCTCCATGGTCTAGACCGCCTGCGTAAAATGAAATATTAATATTATAAAAATTAAATGGACCTTCATTTTCTCACTCTTAGGGAGATTTCAAATTTAAATTGGACCACCCCCGTGGCCATACCTACTCTATGAAGAAAGAATCATTAAAATCGGTTCACAATCGGCGAAGATATCTCGTAACATACAAACGAAAAAGGACAGGTTAATTGATAGCTTTTATAAAGTATAAAATTAAAAGAAGGAAATACTACCTACTACTACTATATACTAACTATTTAGTGAGTAACTGTAGTATTATGTTTTTACAAAAGAATTGTACTTACATTTTCGACACTAAGAGGCAAGTCATAATCATGTGGTGGACTATGGTGACCTTGTTGTTCATCGTAGCCTAAATTCGTCATTTGCAAACTAGCCTGAAAATATAAGATAAATACAGGTAAGACTTTTTAATGTCATAATGTAATAAGCTGTATTATCAATATTTCTCATTTTCAGATTGTAGAGAGATCACGAGAAATATTATGCCTTTATATTCAATGTAGGAATTACCTGATAATCCGTATGTTCATCTAAGCCATGTAATGGCAGAGGTTCCAATGGCACTGTATGCGGTAGATCGTGTTGTGGTGGTTGCGTTGAAGCAACCGATCGCGTTAACAACGTCGAAACATGCTCTCCGCCGAGTTGGGGCATCATCGGTAGCTGCTCCATACTGTGCTGCAGTAGTGCACTGTGTTGTAGTCCTGCAAATAAACATCTTGTGTTTTGTACATGTGCGTAGACCAGCGTGCGTAGATTTTAATCAGCATGCCAACACGCGGCAACTTAGCAGTAATATTTGTGCAGTACTTTCGACGTTCGCTTTAAATTATGCGGATTTTGATTAAATGTAAGCTATATCTTCAAACTATAAAATAATAGAGGATTATCTACTTATCCATAATATAAAAATGTTGCATACACTTACCTGAAGGAGTCATTCCACCGTGTTGCAGACCCGATGGCGTCATACCACCATGCTGCAGGCCGACGGGCGTCATGCCGCCGTGTTGCAGACCGGCTGGGGTCATTCCGCCATGTTGCAGACCGGCAGGGGTGATGCCGCCGTGTTGCAGACCGGCTGGAGTCATGCCACCATGTTGCAAGCCGGCTGGTGTCAGGCCACCCGGTGTCATACCGCCGTGCTGCAGGCCCACCGGGGTCATACCTCCATGGTCTAGACCGCCTGCGTAAAATGAAATATTAATATTATAAAAATTAAATGGACCTTCATTTTCTCACTCTTAGGGAGATTTCAAATTTAAATTGGACCACCCCCGTGGCCATACCTACTCTATGAAGAAAGAATCATTAAAATCGGTTCACAATCGGCGAAGATATCTCGTAACATACAAACGAAAAAAGGACAGGTTAATTGATAGCTTTTATAAAGTATAATATTCAACTACGTAAGTATTTATTTTAATGTTTCTGCATACACTTTTTATGTAAAGAAACTATCAACCTTTGTTACTTCCTGTTTAGTTTTTGCATACAATATTTAAATTTTCAATTTAAATTTTAACTAACCTGGCGTCATTCCGCCGTGATGAAGACCTGCTGGAGTCAGACCTCCATGCACCAGGCCACCCGGCGTCATTCCGCTATCCAGACCCAGACCTGGGGTCATACCTCCGGGAGTCATACCACCTGGAGTCATCCCTCCGGGAGTCATACCTGCAATTAACAATATTTTCTAAATTGTTGGTCTAATTTTCTAAATTGTTGTAAGTAAACAACAAGAAACAGATTTTGGACTATACATCAACATCAGACTGTTTTCTATAGACACCTTTTTGTCCTTTCTAGAATGAGCCAGCAACTCAATGCATGCATTTGACACAGCATGCTGGTTAGGTTGAGCTTGGAAAATAACAATTGACTTTATTAAATCACTCTTTTAACTTCCTTCAGAAATTATTTAAGACATTAGGTTACAATTTTGCTGTAATTTAATAAGCTATACCATTTTATTTCTTGTGTTTAAAACTTAGCCTTACCACCATGATGTAAACCAACCGGAGTCATGCCACTCGCCCCGAGTCCCAAGTCTACAGGCTGACCTTCGCCATGTAGACCCGCCGGAGTCATGCCGCCATGTTGAAGTCCACCTAAAAGATAAAGTAAAAATTATTATACATAATACTTGTCCGCGTATTAGCCCGCGAGGTTCAAAATTTTGTTTCATAAGAATTCTTAAATGAGATAAAAAGTATTTTATAGCATAATCTACATTCCTGCCATATTTCGTTCATGCCTTTAAGCGTGATTCAAAGATAAACCTACAAACATTCACATTCATAATACCAAAAAAAATTAAGGAAGATGAAAGACCTTCTGGAATCACAAGGAACATTTAAAAACCTTCCATAAAAATCCGTTAAATGAACTTCAACTACAAAGAATCTTATATGTTACCTAAAAACTAACTCTAACTGAATTTAATGAAGTATACTTTAGTTTAAACCGAATAGAATATATCCCTTTTATTGGTAATATAAAAATATTGTTAAAAGCAACATCTATCTTAACTTTAGATCTGTCATAGAAATGCATCATTTACTCATCATACCTTAAAATGATTGTAGATTAAGTATAATTTGCAAAGTTATAGACTACATATTGCTAGATTCTGATGATGAAAATCAATGTAACCTTAAAGACAATGTCTTAATTGAATACAGTTTATGCTCACCGACACCAGCTCTTTACCACTCTTAAAATTTTCTTACGCTTTTAGACACATTGCCACTACCTTCCCATAACAACTTTGTGCTAAACGCCTTTGTACTTTCTAAACCCATTACAATTAAATGAGATAAATCTATCCTTTGATTCAGCCCTAGCTACCAAAAAACTTACTAAAATAATTGGTTTTATTAATAACCCGTGTATCTAACATTGTGACCTTTCCTCCGAAAACTTCCTGTATTGGATATGGGAGATACATGTGATAAACGCCTCTGTGATTTCGGATACACTTGTAACGAAAAAACTAAGAAAAGGCTTTCAATACATTTTGAACAGTTGCAATGTGCTGGCACCTTTGAATACTGTGTACAAGTTTTGTTAAGAGTAAAATTACCTGGAGTCATAGAGCCGTGTTGTAGACCTCCAGGCGTTAGACCGCCTTGAAGCAAAGTACCGGGAGTCAATGGTCCTAATACACCAGGTGTTAAAGGTGGACCTAATGTACTTAGCATGCCTCCTGAAAAACAGAAAATGAACATGGTTTCATGACAAAGGTATTAATAGTTATAATATAAATAATTATGATATTACTACAAAGTAAATGTTGTAGTATCACAATTATTGTCGTGACAAGTACATAATTGTAAATAAAGGTATTATTATTAAGTAAAAAATAAACTTCTCAATTGTCAGTCCATAATTATGATTACTTTTAGCACAGCTTCTAATTTTTATTTACAAACAATGTAGGTTAAAATATTCCATACTTTTTTTCATCATCCAGTATTTGATAAGCTGCACATATAATTACAATTAACTATTAAACTTAAAACGAGCACTTGAACCCTTAACTCGGTCACCCTCCAGATTTGAGTCAAATGCAAAAAAAAACTACGAAAAAAAGGCAAATATTCGCAAAAACTGCAATTACAGCAATGAAAAAATTGTTGTGGACCCATATCAAGTATGATTTTTATGTATTTCAATCTGCTGAACCTGAATCTGAAGGTAATTAGTCCAATGAGCCGACAAAATTAAAAAAATTGCGAAAAACTGCGAAAATTGCAGTTATAAATATGAAAAAAAATCTATTAAAAACTATTGTTAATTATTTTCATAGATGGAATATGATCTTGGAATCTGAAAATCGACAAAATTTTAAAAATCTGTTAAAAACCGGGCCAAACCGACCTCAAATTCGGATTCAGCGGGTCGAAATACATGGCCGTAGGTAGGTCTGGTGAAATGCACGAAAAACTTTTTTTTTGTGTTTGCTGGTGTAATTATTGAACCTATTTTATTATGAAGGCAATATGAAACTTTCGGCTGCTCACACATACATTATCCCTTTTATATGAAAAACAGTCGTAAAGGGATTTCATACGTGATACGTACCAGGTGTTTGAGGTGATTCGCCGCCGTCGATGGGCTGCGGTGAGGCCGGCTCGGCGAGCCGCTCGGAAGCTAGCCATGCACCACAGGGTTGTTAATACTTGTGCGGTTAAACAGCGGTATGTACATTGTGTCACAGTCAAAGACAAGTCACTTGTTTTTATATAAAAAAATTCAAGGACGTACAAAATCAAAGAAATCTAATCACTGTTCAATGTAGACACTTAATGACTTATTTTTGGCTGTGTGATTAACTAAATAAAAAACAAAACACTGCTCAAGTTTATTTCAATAACTGATGATTAAAGAATGGTGGGGTTGACTTAAATAAGTACTTTTCATTTAATTTCAATACTTTTTTTCTAACGGTAAATTATATGAAAGTAGTATCACAATGAATCTAGGTAACATAAATGGAACATACAATTTTATAAATGTAAATGCCAAAGTCATTAAAGTACGAGAGGAGATCCAAAAGTCCGCTGAATCGAGGGGACAGGGATATTTACTTGGTGCTATCGTAATTGGGAACTCATTAAAGTATGTATACTACGTTTTAACACTATGACGTCATTTCTTTAAGAGTAACTGGTCAAAAAACGAGTGGATCCGGAAGGAAATTGCAATGCGAAGTGCGATGTTAAATTTCTTGAACAAGCAAGGAAAATCCACTCAAACCATAATGAGTGAGATGGAAGCCATTTATGAAATTCGACTGTCTTGGTAAAACCATGATTTACAAGAGGCATGGTCTACTTAAACAAGGTCGATAATCGATTGAAGACGACCCCCGCCTCGCACAGGCAATAGAGGCCAAAACGTCAAAAAAATCGAAAATTAGTATTAGGTGCTGCTCGCCAGAAAAAGAAACGGCCATTTGCATTTGTTACAATATCAGATACCACCATTTTGAGAAGTTTGTACAATGGCACAAAAAGGGTACACCACCCCCTAAGATGTTTAGGGTGTCAGAATCAGCCGGATAGATGATGGCTACCGTTTTTTGGGACCGAGAAGGATTTTTATTTATTGAGTATAAAGAAAAGGAAACCATAATAACCGGAGAGTGCTACGCTTTCATATTAGCGAGACTGAAAGAAACCACCAAGGAAATAGACGAAGAGAATTATAAAAATGTGTGTTGCTTTTGCAAGACAATGCGACAGTTCACAAAAGTAAAGTTGCCATGGTTGGATGCCTTACACAAATACGAGTTCAGTGCGCTTCTGTTCACACGCCCTTTAGTCCAGATTTAGCCCCTAGCTACTTATTCGTTTCTAAATTTTAAAAAGAGAGTTCAGGGTACAAAAATTTTCAGACAGTATTTCAGATGAAATCCAGGAGGCAGCAAACTATTTTGAACTTTTTTGAAACGATTACAAAAGTTATTAGGCCGATCTGCTAAATATATGAAGTTGGGGGAGGGGGGTAATTGTACTAAAAATTAAAAATAGTTTTGTTATTTTATTTAATTTAGATCTCACAATTTTGTAACAAGGGATTGTCCATAATATGCATAAGCAAAAAGGGGTGAAAGGTTAATTGCCTAGCATAATATAACGAGGGAGAGGGTCCATAGAAATGTTATGTTAATGAAATTCCTACATTTATTTTATTCCAATGTATTAAAATTTCTTTATTCATTGTTAAGTTCGAATAAAAATGTCTATGTGACACAGTGGTCATTTACTTGTTGACTGTGTGCTTGATTGTTGCATTTACTAAATTAAAAACATATAGGCCATAGTGCTTTGTTATTTATTATTAGGTAGTGGTTAAAAGATGATCCAGTGTGATAATGATGGTTGGGTTTAAATGCGTAAATTTTGCGAGAGGTGCATTGCGTATTGACTAATAATAACTAATGCGTAAGTAATAATGATGACTTGATGACAGTGTAAAATTAAGAAATAAAATTTTAGACATTATTTTAATAAACAAGATATGGTATACAGTATTGTTGAAACAGGATAGTGAAGAATATATGAAAGGTACCTTATCCATGTGTAGTGTTAGTTTAATAATAACAATTTAATTAGTGATTTACAGATCAGCCTAGCTAGGTAGTAAAAATGATGGGCCAATATGAATATAACACTTACCAACTGATGGCTCATATTCCTGTGGCACAGGTGTAGGGGGCTCCATTTCAACAGTAGGTGTTGGAGCTGGCGTTTCAGGAGGCTGTATTGACTATAACCAAGTTTTAATAACAATATATGATATGTGTTGTCATCAAATAAGCAAAGATAATTTTTAGTACAAAGCTTGGTATGTTAGTATGTTACCTCCTCATGTCGCCGTTTCCTGCCCGCGCGCCGCACAGGTTCCGGTTCCGGGGACCGAGCTGCCTCAATCTCTTCTGCTTCGCTTCGTAGTGTCATGTTACGTTGGTATTTCTGAAATTTAAGACAGCTATTGGATCATATGTCATTGAATTGAAAGTGATTCTAATTAAGTAATAGAGTTATGCCACTTTTAAAAATATTTTGAAAAGATGGATTATCATTTCATATAATCATATAATTTTCTTTTGCTGATCTTACACTAAAGAACCATAGAATTTATTAACAACAACATTTGAAAAACTCTCACAGATATTGGCAAATATTCGACTTGATACTAATTAGAAAAACTGTATTAAGAAAATTGAGATTTTTTTTTTAAAGAATACTAGCTATGCTATTTAACTAACATTATTTATATTCCTGTTAACCCTCTAGCTAAGCATTAGAGCTTGTGTCTGGAGTGGTTCACGACAATAGTCGAATGGTGGGCTCGAACCTGCGACGTCATGTTTCGCAGTCCGCACCCTATCCCATTAGGCTATTGGCGCTTAAAAATAATATTGTACAAGTTAAATTTATACAATTTGTACCTTAAACAACACTCGTGAAGGTATAGGCCTGGCAGGTAAAGAGAACAATTTCTCTACACCACCAGTTTCCTTCCAATGCATCAGTCTTCTAGTGGGCGGCGCAAGGTCCAAAGTGGTTACAATGTCTGATGTGTTACTAAGTTGATTCTTCATTTCTTCTCCAGATATGTTCTTTACTTCATCGACAATTAGCTTGCGCTTGCGTTTTGCTTTTGTTATGCCTTGAATAAAAGAAATTGTTGTATATGATAAAAATCTAAAGTAACAAAATTACAATTATGAATTGTTATCAATGGCAATAAATTATTGATGTATAACATGAATACAGAATAGAATTAGATGCAAATAGGATTTTAGAAAATTTTAATATAGTTAGTAGATGAAATATAGAGAGTGACTAAAAATCATGTCACATTCATAAAGTACATATTATGATTTCTTGTATTTACGTTAACACTACACATTTGAAATGAAAGTATTATTTACGGATTTTATCGCGTTTAATTTTATTTTTATATTTCGATTGCTTTACAGCAGTCGTGGTCACGGGGGGGACTGAGGTGTTAGACGTCCAGATGTCATAGTTATTCAGGATACCTTCAGCTTTTATTTATTAATTTTGGTCCGATCTATACAGAATGTGCTCACAGTATTTGGATTTGTACCGTATAAGTATAACTCCTATGATTTATTGACCAAATTGGCGATATACTGAAGATGGGCCAAATTAAGATACCCATGTACAACGGGCATGTATGAGTGAGTAGATGTATGAATGTGAAAACAGTTGTCGTGTCAGGATTGTGCCCAATGCTAGTCCCTAGTATCTGCTTCTGTTTATGTTCTGTGTACTGTACAGTAGTCTCATTGTACCTTTGAGCACTGTTGCGTCGACGGGCGCAAGAGCGAACGACTCCTCGTCGTTGTTCAGCAATGTGGTGGAGTCCAGTGCCGGCGCCGGCGTCACCGCTCTAGCCGACTCTGCACTTGCTGCTTCAGCTCCGTCTATTTCCTAATTTATTTAATTTTATTTTTAATAAGGTTACTTTTGAAAACCAATAATTTTTAGAGATCTAGTAAAGAATGGAGAAATATTTAATTACGTAAATTTACCATTTACACGATATTCAGCCGTGTTGCAGCCTTTATTCTTACCGTGGTTGTCTTAAGAGGGGACGAGAGAAGACGTCCTTGAATATCTCATGGCAATCTCCGAGAGCATAGAAAGCGACGAGACTTGCCACTTTCTATCTAACGAATAGAGCAAAAGTGGCTTGTAGGATCGCCTTTGAATACGTTGAGCCATTTCAAATGGAAATCTGTAATCTCTGCCTACTACCTATAGAACTTAAGGACAGGCTTAAGTGCTTTATACACATATTAATTTACCATTGGCCTAACCGAGGGAGGGCGTGGCGTGGCGGGAGGCGGCATGAGGTCCGCTCCGTCGGTGTCCATGGCGAGTGGCGTATCTGCCTCATGGGGAGGCGATCCGCCCCAGCTGGAACACAACATTAAATATACTCTCTCTTACTTCTGATAATTATGGTATTATTGCCACACCGTACGCTTGCGACGCCGACGCTCTTTCTGCTTGCGAGTAAGCGGCCGCGGGTGTGATGAAATGAGTTAGGCTTGATCTAACTCTTAGATACCACAGTAAATTATATCAATATCTTGTAGCATGATAAATTACAAAGAATGGAAGCCGGCGTTAGTAATATCGGCTTATGTTGCAAATTCGTGTCAAAATGGTAAGGCGTTAAGTTGGCACGTGAATACTATTGTTATATATAGTTTTGTGTAAGTCCAGGATGAAGAAAAATTTTCTGTTTCTTACTATTTCCGTTAAGTTTTGGATAAAAAAAAGCATTTGATTTTATAATATTGCAATCAATAGAAATGGGGAAATATACCATACTTTTCTCCAAATGCATTCTTATTTGCAGGTACATCCCGCTAGTTAACAAATGAGGCTCTGGCTTGCCCGGAGAGGTAAATACAAACCTTTCAAGAAATGCAAGCAGGCTTATGCTAGTGCTTTCTTGGAGAGGTTTTTGTTCAGCCACAGTGAACTTAAAGGCTGATAAAGTAGGTTATATCCTGTACCTGTGCTGCGGCGAGGGGCCGGCGTCGTAGTGGTCGGCCATGTCGTCGTCCGAGTCGTGCGCGTCGCCCGCCCCGTCTCCGTCGCCTGCCGCGGCGCCCGCCTCGCCCCCGCGCTCGCCCGCCGCATCAATCTCGGCCTGAACGCAATTGTTTCATATAATAAATTGTTTTCTCACACTAGGACAACTAGTTGCCTGGCTCGGTGCTGTTTACAGACATAAATCGCATATACACAAACATCGAAACCTTGAAAATACAATATCCATAAGCTATACATTTATATGTTCCGAACGGAAATCTAGCCGGAACCCGTGGCATTGTAGCCAATCGCATAAAAAATGCATTCACTGATCCATTACAAGTTAACGGTAAACACCATACTTCTTCTGCAATAACAGACGCCCATGAAAAGATTAAAACCAAATAACATGAAATGGTGTGAGCAACTGTTAAGTTTAAGTAATTTTAGATTTATATTATTTACTCTGGTTGATTGTGCCCTTCCAAAGCGGGCATTGTCACTACCTGCAAAGACTGAGGCTGCGCCGACGTGCCCGGCAAGCCAGACGCGGCGCCCGTCGCAGAGCTTCCCGCCGTCACGTCGCCGAACAAATCGCCTTCGAACAAGCCTCCAGCATCTATAAAAATAATTGTTCAACACATCTATAACAATCATTAAACACTAGTTGAAACAACATACACTCTCATTTGGTCGAGTCTCTAAATATTGCAAGTTCTTCCACCTAAGGAGTTGTCTGCACGCAGCATCCGCTGCTATACAAAGAGCCTTTTCCGTACTGGTAGGTGGTTATAAAAAACCTACACTATTTATAAAACAATATGCAAGGTCAGAAGTTTTGTTCCAAGAGAACTCTTAGTTGAGATAAAAAGTATCCTTGCTTAATTTCGATATGGGCATAGTGTTAATTAGTTTTTGTTTGTGTGATTATTATAATAACCGTCTTTCTTTTATTTTGTTTTGCTTACTCTTTCCTGGTATTAATAAATTAATAGCCTAAGCGACCCTATTGTTTTTGTATATGTAAATAAAACTAAATTGTACGCTTTTTTTTATAAAGAAATGTAAAAGTAACAAATTCTAAATAAAGCTAGAAAAAAAGTTCTCATTTTGGTAATTCTGCTTTGCTGAAAAACACAACCAAAGTCACCATTTTAGGGCTCAAGATAATGTTTTGATTAGATTTTATGATGCATTTAATTATACCACCTAAGAGAAATACCAAAAAGTAAAAATTATTTAAAAATATTTTGGTTGCTGTAATTTAGTATTAAAAGTAGTTTGGGTCTGTAACGGAGAAGAATCATTGGTAACAAAATAGTAAATATAATGTAAAGTCTACAATGTCTACTTATTAAAAAGCTATAGTAAATTAAATTACTCAAAAACCATTTTGAGTAATTATGTAATAAAAAAACCTAAAATAGAAGATCTTGTATTGCCAAGAAATATAAAATGCTACAAAACTTATTTTTAATGATCAGCATTTTCAGAACATGCAGTTCGGGGTAATCTACTTAAAATTTTTATAAATAAATGGGACATTCCACAAAGATTTATTAGCAAAAAATAGAGAAACGGTCATATCAGTAAATATTCTTATATCATGATCGATTACACAAAAAACTAACGACACCACTTTACGAATGTTGTGGTACTGTAGTACTATTAAGATAAAACATTCATGTTTTTATCTTTATACTACTATAGGTATTCAGTAGGTGGTGGACTCTTACTCTGCCTAGGAGTCTGCTGGGTAGTTACCACCCTCATACCCATTTCTGCCACCAAAAATCAGTGCAACTACTGTTGTGTTCCAATTTGTAATGTATTGAGAGCCAGGATACTTATAGGATGTGAGTTTATTAACAACTAAAATGGAATATCTCTTTTGTAACCTTATTCGGTTGTAGTTGTGTGCAGGTTCCCATAGGCTACATTAGCCAATTACGATCAGGTGTACTGTTAGCTAGTTTAAAAAAAAGAGCACTTCTGGAATCATAAGCAACTCTTAAAAAATTCCGTAAAATAGCTTTTAAGTGTAATCTGTTTAAACATACAAAGAATTGCATACATATTTAAAATGATTAAATTACAATATACATAGATTAATCATAAAATGGTGCGGGCGGTACTAACGTCCGAAGTCGGGCACATCGGTGATGGCGGCGCCGAAGCCGTCGTCCATGTGCGCGGGCACGGGCTCAAGGCGCGGAACGGCGCGTGGCGCACTAGGCCCCGCCTCCTTGCCGCCCAGCTCTAGCGACGACCCGTCCGCGAACAAGAGGTTACTCTGCAATTACATGCCAACATTGTTTTACTCGTTGATTCAGTGAAAAGTGAAAAACTAGACAGTGGAATTTCAAATAACAGGAATCTCATAATGCTAAGTCAGCGCTCCTGCGGCGATGGACTCTAATATTTCAAAGCGTAAAAAAAATGGGTTAGTAAAGAAATTAAAGGCAAACAGAATTTACAGCACTTATTATTAAAAACACATATAATAGATACATATTCTTGTCCTTACAATCCAATAACCTTTGGTAATGGTATTCTACTAGAAGATTTAAATTTGCTAATTAATTTTGTAACACATACACCTCAATTAACCTCAGGAACACCTAAGTAAAAGATCCATTAATTTCCCCCACATTTAGCCAAAAGAAGTCTACACGTCATATGGTCATTCAACACTAAGCTTACTTGTACAAGGTTGCACTTGAAACCTTTATACTCAAATGGAATATGAAAGACCTATTGTAACTACAGCTTAAGGATCCTGGTAACAACAGTTCTTTGCCTGTATCATTCTTGCAGGGCAACTACGAGCTTCCTCATAATTAAATAGCATCATGGTGTTGAAAAGCATCTTGATCAATTATTTTGACAGTGATTATTACCTGCTCCAAAGCACCTTCATTGCCTATAGCTTCTCTCATTATGTCAGGATTATCAGTATCAAATCCCATATCACCAAAGCCATCATCATGTGTAACCAGGTTTAGGGAACCATAGTCCTCTCTCATTGTAATCTCTTCAGCTCTTGACTGGTTTAGAGAAAATTGTGCTTCAATATCCACCTCACTGAAATAATATAACACAATTTATAAGTATATCAATTACATTACCAATAAAAAGTTACAATTGAACTAATGTTGATATTATGTAAACCTTAACATCAATGTTTAAAAAAGAACAACACTATTCTTTCCTCTTTTTTCTTCTTCATCATCATGTATAATAATAGTGGATACTGTTAGTCATAAACTTGACAAAGACCTCTACAGAAGCTGTCATGCCATGAACATAAGATTTACCCATACCCACCATACTAGGTGGGGTTGTAAGCAGTGCAGTGGGCACAGGTGAAGCTGCTCTCTATCTCTAGTAGGATTTTGATTTAGGATATATATGGATAAATTTTATGCTATTAGCTGGTTATCAAGTGAGGTTGACAGTTAGAGTCATGATGGTTCATTCCCCTAACCCTTACCCCTAACACTTTTAGTATTGGGAAGAGTTATTATTAATCTGGGAGTTACATTATTTTCCATTATATATGTGTATTCCATTTTATTCACATATAATTAATTTTTGGTATTTACATTATCACTGTTTATATAGTTTGTTATAAGAATAGGAAGTCATAGACTTCAATATTCAATAAGAATTTCAACTTGATATATTGATGGATAGATATAAATTAAGATAAAAGTAATTTAGGACATTACACTGTAAAAACTTACTTAAGTTCTGGCATAGCTGTGTCAAAATCGTGAAAGACCTCTGGCAGTGTGATGGCATTCATAGCAGCCTCTCTGTGTTCTTCAGGCAAATCCACCATGCCAGGCCTGAAGGCCATCTGAGGATAGGTAAAAATATAAATAAATAATGTGATTTAAATGAACAACTAATATTATTCCAACTGCTTAAAATAGTCTTTTAAGTATGTCCAATTTAGCATATAGTGTATTTTTTAATTAAAGATATAACTATAATATATACACAATCAGGGATAGTTGTAAAACTAGTCATGTATAATGAAATAGGTATTATGGGTACAGTATATGGTAATGGATGCCGCAATACCATATAGGCAAAAAGGCAGTGCCTACTCGAGTTAATTTCTTCAGGAAGAGTAATAATGTACTTTTTTGGAATATAAATATTTCCCTTTTTATACTGCACCTACCTAGAGTCAAAATCCAATGCATACCACTGCTTGGGTATTTTAAGCACTTTTCAAACTGTTTTCATCAGTGACTTAAATAGCTAATCACATTATAATTACAGTTTTAAAATTTTGAGTCATATGTACCTTTTAGAAATGGAGTTGTGTCTATTCAAATTTAGCACATAATCTTTAAATAATATGATATTATGGTCACTTTGTGGTACTGGTATTTTTTAATATATTTATTTTTAGTTTATAATTGCACAAATTGTTTGGAATAAGAGGACCATAGTCAGTTAAAATATAGGCCCTTAGTTTAAAAACCAAAAAATAGTTCTTAACATGTTTAAGAAACAATGAAATTTTAGTTCTATTTTAAAATGTCAGTAATTGTATGCTAACAAATAAATTATACAATTTTTGAAACAAAATTGTTATAGATTAACTCTCAATATTGAGAAATCTGCCAAACCACGCTGCTATAAACTCTAGTGCATCATTGTAAACTCTTATTCTATAGAAGATTTTTAGTTAAAAATATGAATATTTCCACACATATTTTCAAAAGACAAAAATATTTTAAATGTGGAAGAGCCACCAGGCGGCTTTTGCTACTGCTCGAATGGGCTGGCTCGAGCAGATTGATACCATGGCCCACTGGAATACCGGCATGAAGTAGAGGCATTTTGTGCATCTGCGTTTCATTCAGTGAGTGAGGTAACAGGAGGCCCACACTCCTTTCCCATCCCCCTCCTCATCCTCCCTCCCATCTCCCTAATACCCTTAAAAACAGATAGCAGATAGCAAGAACAGCAAAAATGTATTCGAATATGTACTCCTCATTGTAACTTTGAATAAATTGCTATAGAAAGGAAAGTTTTATTACTCTACATTCATTTCGGCATTCTGAGGCAAATAAAAAAGTGACAAACTGTGAACACTTTTGTGATGTGTTTTCCAACCAACATCTCTTCCGACATCGAGTTTAATTGGGCAGCTAGAATGTTGTCTGATGTCTGTTGGTTTATTTCAAAGTACGACATGAAAGTGTAATAAGTAATCTTACCTTGATCTTGACAAATGCTTCATTACAATCTTGTAGCAAATATTTTGCTTTCCTTGAATAGATTCTTACTACACCAAGCAACAGATGGCCAGATGTCCGTAAAGCCATCTTCACCTTGGGTTTAAGTATTCCATCTACCGACTTCTCAATATTTGTCTCAAAGACATGAGCTTTAGTTAACTTCTTGTCCCAGTGTGCTGCCAGCCAAATCTTGGCCAAAGGGCCTTTTTTGGCCAGCACAAAGTGTGCGTAAAACATTATAATGAATCACAATAATCAATCTGTTACATTAACGATGTTCTGAAACAAAAAATATATGTTTTTAAGATCACAACAGTATATTAATTATGCTTACTATGGAAAGGGAGGAAGAAAATCACTAACGACAGCAATTTGGCGCCTATTTTGTAATAATACAAATAATGAGTTATACGACAAGGGTACATTAAATTATGAGATTATAAAGTCTGGTTAAACATTTCCTTTGCAATAACGTAATTAAATAAAGACTATACCTTGAAAAGTTATCAAGAATTATAAAATCCAGCTTTCACACACAACGTAAACATGACAACAATTACGCTTTCAAGATGGCGGCCACCAATGAGCACAGAACTTACAATTGCCGGACCAAAGAGTACATCTATATCATATATCTATGACCCCTACGTTTCAGTCATAGGCGAGTCGAGTTACTTAACTCGAGCTACTCTTGGAAGTCGTTGACTCGTGACTTGGCACCGTCCACGCTATCATCCACTCGGCTCAGTCACCGAGCGGGAAGAACGATGAGGCACTTAAAAAAGTTATACTAAAAACATTTTGGAAACAGCAAAATTCTTTAAATTTAACTATAGCTCATGTTTTTTACTCGGAAATTTCAAGACTTTAATTTCAATCGGAAAAGCCAATATTACTTTGCAAGCAGACAGAAGTAGAAAAAATAATTAGAGCTAAAAAACCCTGCAATTGCTTACAGTTTGATGACAAGGCTCCTGGCTTATGTTTACAAATTTAAAAAAAGTTCTAACTCTACTCTTTGTAATTACTTTTTTAACGCCTGTGTATATTTAGCCAGCTTAAACTCATGAAAACTGACACAATAGCTCTACTACCTCTAATCACTCTAATGACTAGTAAACAATATATTAAAAACGCTACTGAATACGAGCCATCTAAATCCCTTTTTACAGCCAATATTAAATAACATTAAAAAAATAATTAACATTGAAAAATTAAACGTTCGTTCTGTTTGTTTTATAAGGTTGATGATATGCTTTTTTTCCCATTAACTTACTTATTGTTAACATTGTGTTAGTTGTTGGGAACTGCATGTCAATGTTGGCAGTATATTTTTTAAAACCCATCTATGTAAATCTTTAATTACAGGTTAAAATTTATATTAAAACATTGTATTGTTCCCTACAAAATTCTTCATCTTTGATTAATCTCCGTTTCTTTCTCTTTTTTTAATATTTGGTTTTTGAAGAATCTTGAATTTGTGTACGAGATAGCCTATACATAAAATGAGAAACAAGGAATCAGTAATTTATTTTGCTATAGACATTGATTACAACGTGTTATTGAAGCGTATTAGCCATTTATTAATCACGTAGGCTTTATGATTTACAATAATACTAGAATGTAACTTTCGCACCTAAAATAAAACTTTTCAAGAAACGAAACGTAACTTTCGGGGCGAGGGCCTTGCAACACTAGTGTTAGTATCGCAGAGGAACCCATAATCTATAGTTTTCTTTTACGGTTTAACTGTGGAGTACGTGACACGTATGTGAAATTAATCTCTTTTAATCCCTTTTTATATTTAAATATTTCTGTTTATTTTTCCCTACATTCTCGAAATACACGGTGTTATTACTGTTTATCGATATATTTTTATACAATGTGTTGCAATTGTCGTTTATCATCTTATTGCAGTTTTGTTGTACTCAGCATGTCTATCTTGGCGGGTCCCAAATCGCTCTATTTGTGGCCAGACCGATGATGTGACTTCTGATCAATTATTATTGATTTTGTTGCTAGGTCTGCCACAGGCTTCCCAACATGGGCGCGTACAGATACATTCAGGAATTGTACCGCAAAAAATTGAGCGATGTTATGCGTTTTCTTTTGCGCATCAGAGTTTGGCAGTACCGCCAGTTGACTCGTATGCACCGTGCTCCCAGACCTACGAGGCCTGATAAAGCTAGGAGACTAGGATACCGTGCAAAGCAAGGTATGTTTCTTAACAATTTATCACGTGTCATTTATTTTATACTGTTTCACAGCAATACTTATTCTTTTTGAAAGTACTGTAACTCCACGTGTTGTTGATGTCTAAAATGTTTAATGTTTGTAGGTTTTGTGGTCTTCAGAATTCGCGTTCGTCGTGGTGGTCGCAAACGCCCAGTACCTAAAGGCGCAACCTATGGCAAACCTAAAAGCCATGGTGTGAATCAGTTGAAGCCCACACGCAACTTACAGTCCATTGCTGAGGTAATACTGCATTATTCATAATAATGTGCTTAGATTTTTTTATTGACATCTCACGTCAAAATGCGTGATTTGATTTCAATACATTTCTAGTTTCTTTAAAAATTAAAGAGGTTCCTTTAGGTCCAAAAGTTTGTGTTCATAATATTCTAAATATTCTCCCGTGATCACGGGTAAAGCACCTGAAAAGTCTGAATTAAAAAAATCTAATTCAAATGCGTTAAAATCAGTAAATAATTGAAATTTTTCGAAAACTTATTCGCGTAAGTGCAATAAATAAAAACAAAAGATATCCCAAAAAAAACCTTACGGTATTAAGGTTTTTTCTTAGAATTGGTGCTACATAGCATGCTCTAAGAGTGAGGTGACTTGCGCCTGTATGTTTTAACTTTTGATAACTGCACTGTAAGTGTTGTATACAGAGAAGCCTTTATTTGTCCCAGAAAAATTAACATGTCCTCTTTGTTTCTTTTTGCTATATTGATCAGTCTTGATTAAAGCTACAATGTACTCATAGTGTATATGCAGATGAAGTCATGGGTACAAGCTAGTTTAAAAATATAGTAGGTAATATGACTTATGTAATTTTTGTTCACAGGAGCGCGTAGGGCGCCGTTGTGGAGGTTTGAGAGTGTTGAACTCCTACTGGGTTGCTCAAGATTCCTCTTACAAATATTTTGAAGTCATCCTTGTTGATCCATCTCACAAGGTAATTTGTTACTACTTTACATAGTCATTCACAATGCAAAGATCCACTTTTGCATATTGCATATTTTTAAACTGAATTTTGCATTACAATTCAGTGTTTGTAGTTTGCTGTGTAAAAGAATATGATAGTATCTTTGTTGTATCTTAATACATGACAGACAGACATTTTCAATAATTATTGTTATGTGAATTTGTTTATAAATATGACTTAAATATCCAAATTATAAAGGATAATGCATAGTACATTTGATGAACTTCCCTTCCATGACTATAGTTGAACTAGTGCAGGAATAAATAAAATAGCTACTTAAAAAAAAATTGCAGGCTGCTTATGCTATATTTTTTATCTGCTGGGTAAAATATAACCAGCACTTTGCTTGATACAAATTAACACTCACTATGACAATAATATAACAAACAATGGGTTACTCTAATATATCATGTATATAAAAACTACAAAGAAACATGCAAAAAATTACACATTCAATGATTAAATGGTGCACTCTGTGATAAAATATATATGGTTTATATATATCTCTTTCATATCAGTGGTTCACTAGATAGATTTTTAGATGACTAAGCAAACAAAAATTTGATACATTGCTTGTACTTCTCAGTAGCTCTAGAGACAGTGAATACAAAGCTAATATGAAATGAGTTCCAATTAGCTTATGTTTTGTTCTATTGAAAAAGAAATTTTATTTTGATTTTAACTAGTCAATCTTATTGAAGAAGATATATTAAAAAATCAAGTGAGGTGCTGATATATTAATCTTTAGTGAAGATATATTAATATATAATTTGTCACTAGCTTGCGAGTTACTCTAGTCTACAATGATGAACTTTTATGTCATGCACCAATCTGAAAGGTTATGATGAAACATCACCTACCATTTTATCTGATTTGAAAATCCTATGACATTAAGTACACCAATTTTGTACAGAGTTAAACACAATCACTTTTTTAGGCTATCAGACGGGATCCGAAGATCAACTGGATAGTGAATCCAGTTCACAAACATCGTGAAATGCGTGGTCTTACATCGGCTGGCAAAAGCTCTCGAGGTCTTGGCAAGGGACACAGATACTCCCAGACCAAGGGTGGCTCTCGTCGTGCTGCTTGGATACGCAAAAACACATTGCATTTGCACCGCAAGCGATAAAAAACATACAAAACTCCCTGTCTCTGAGTTTCTTTTTGTTTTTTTTATATTATCAGATTGAAAACCAGAGAAATAAATATTGCCTTAAAATATTTGTACTTTCACTTTTGTTTAAATACAATAAAAATATTAGATTTGACCACAACATAATCAGACCTGTAAGTATTTTTAAATGGCATAAATAAAACTAATATTCGGTTTTAAAAATAAGTTGTAACTCTTTGTATTGTTTCAGGATGTGTGCCCTTGGAAATTAATCTTATTTTAAGGTGAATAGTTGTTTTTTTTTCTCACTACCTATGTACTTATCTTTTAATGATGATAAAGTGCTTTATGAAAGCGCAAACCATGATTACCACGCATTTTAAACTTCCTTGGATGGCTGAACTAATATCTTGGGCTTGATTGTTTTGTTTATAATTAAACAATTGTGTAATTTTGCCTTTATTTTCTTACAGGTTTTGCACTGCTGTAACTACCTACTATTGCCATAGGTAAATAATGAATTACTACTTGTTCAATGAGATTTGCTTCACTGAAACAATACATAATCACTAAAGTTTGCCTTTCACAGTTGTGAAAACATGCAACTTGTACTTAAAGATTAACAAAATATGTTATTGACTTTTATATTTTGCAATAGTCAACACTTACTTTTTCTATAAATTAAGGAATAGAAAAATGTTATGTTGACCCCAAATCTTTATTAAAAATGCGAATTATCATCTTTAAAATATGGAGTACATATTTTTACTTTTATCTAAAATTACATTATACAAATAATACAAGGATACATAAACATAACTCTATAATAAATCCAAATTTTTATGTAAATTATTTCTTATTAAATAATTTTAATGAGATTCAAGAATTTGGAGATATTAATAATCTCGTCTAGGTGAGGTAATTGTTACTTAGATTTTCAGTCCACCTCAATCCGGCGAGAAACAAAACAATTTGAAAGGATTTATTGTTAATTTATTATTGTTAAATTTTTAAAATACCTTTATATTTTTTCAGGTATTTTGGAGATTCTGCTGCTTTATCACAATACATTTGCAAATAAAAAAAGTTACATTTATTTGACGTTTTTTTTGATTAATTATTAATAACTAAACTTAATTAAATGATAAAATTGTTCATCTTAAGCGCATAGTGACGACGATGCGACGGTACTTTAAAATTAACCTCGTCTTCTACATGTCCTTTCTAGTATTTCTTCTACATCAAATATCAATTAAAGTAATTTGGCTAGGGGGTCTAAGGTATCGGTTTATTTTGGAAAAGTGGTCTCTTATCCAAAATAGAGAATCCTTGGTCTACGCGGACAAAGTGTGGTACAGCTAGTTAAAAGAAATGCGTTTATCAGTTACCCGCGTTTTCATTTAATGTACCGTCAAATCATAATTATAATAAACTTCCAGTAAAAAGTATGGTTAAAAACTACTTGGGGTTATAATTACCTTATTTTTTTTCGAATTTTTGTCTGCGCGCGCAACACATGAAAATGGCAGTCTATTTCAATAACATTGAATTCGTTGTATAGCTTATAGTATAAACCATCGGTGGCCAACCTTTTTCAAAGCAAGTACCTTCCTCCCAGAGAATAAAATTATGGTACATAGTAATAATAATAATGGAATGGTCTCCCAGGAAACAGCAGTTGAGGAGCTTGTTAGAGGAGACTATTCTGAATATGCGCGAAACGCTGCTCGAGTGTCGACCGCGACTCTGCATCCGCAAGCGGTATCGGGCCGTCAGTATTTTAGAAATTTTGCAGCGGGCGCATCATAGATCAACCATGTGCGCACTTGCGGCCGCGGGTGCGGGCTGGCCATCTAGTCTAAACTTAAAAACATCGCTGTTTTATTTTAATCGGTTAAGTAGAAGAGCTTAAGGTTTCTGTACTATGCTGTCCCATATAGAGCAGGGATCACGAATTTCTGGTAAATTCCTAACTGCAATGACACTTACGGGAGCATGCCGTGGGTAGTTTTTAAGGTCTACTTTAAGATATTATTACACAAAAGCCATTACGACCTTGTCCTCAATTGGGGTGGTCAGACATTGCTAGAATCAAACCAGAGTGAACCCATATATTACACGGTATTGATATTGTAAATATATTACAAGAAAGCTTATTCATTTACAATATGTACACGCGTTTGCCTGATCAAGGTCCATATCAAACTACGGCGTTCGAATATTGACTAAAATGACTCAAATATTTTAGACATCAAACTGATGATTCAGGGGCCTGGTAACCAAGCGGATGTCTCAAAAGTATTTTGAAGATGCCTGTGTCTTCTTCGGCAGCCTGCTGATAGTTCACTGCTGGATAAAAAACTCTGGTGGGATGATTTGCCATAATCGTAACGCTTGGTATGCAAGTAGACAATCGCTGTTCCGTCATCAGTCTGGACAATTGAGGTAATCCCCGCCCCTTGTTGTCACCCATGTGGAATTAAGAGTCACCTTCATAGCTGAACTGATTAAGCGAAGTGGAAGTAGAATCTGTCGCAATGATAATGTATATTAAGTCCAGGCCGAGTGGTCTACCCAACCCACGATCATAGGTTGTGGCTTTCCCGATGCAGAGCCCTGACCAATTAATCGTTTGTGATCTGATAAATAAAAAAAATATTCTTAACGTGATAGTGTTGGAGATACTTAACTATAGCGGGGATACTTCGGGAAGTGTTCATAATGTTTAAGTTGTTTTAAAAATAAACTAGTAAAAAATTTTAGTTGATTAGGTATTATCATTGTTAACCAATTGCACATTTAGACCGCGAAGCGAAGAGATTACACTCTATTTTCACCAAAAAATTAATATCGCAATTCTTAATTTATTTCCGCTGAATTTATATTGTACTTGAACGGTAAATAAAATTTAAACTTTAATGGCAAGAGGGCGTTCCAATGAACAATTCTGACAGTAATAATTTCATTTATTTACACAAGTATTATCAAAAGTTAGTTGCAGAAAAAAATCGTGAACGGCGGATACATGTGTGGGCACTTAATCAATCACTTTGATTTTATTTTGATTATTATGTGTAGTTTACATAGCCTTATGTGATTGTCCATACATTTTGCTTTGTTATGCGCCATGTTTCATTGACATTGAAACTTTTAATATTAAAAGGAGTAAAATATAATGTAATCGTAACATAAAAGATAGCTCGACTGTACATCGTGTGATATAAATTTGATAGCCTGTGAACATGTAATTAAAGGAGACTGGGAAAAGATTGTAAAAAGAACTGTTACATTAATAAGGTAAGATTATGACATGAGATTAGATAATATTTTAGAAAACCTAAAATTAAATTTAACCTTCTTTATCTTAATAAGATATACATATCAAAATAAAATAAAAAATAAATGTATTTTATTAAAACTTTTAAAATGGCTACCACTAACAATTCGCGAATATTTAGTTTATTTTTTCGATAATAATAAAATAATATGTCATAACAGCGAGCAGCTACTGTAAAACATAAAGGCGGCGTGTTATGATGTAAACGTTTATATTAATAAAACTCTGACGTGATAGGTTCCTAAAAAAACGTATGGAATATCTGTTCCTGGAACCGATTGGCATCTTGAAAAATACCGGACCTAAATTAAGCAGACCGATGGTGGGCAGCAGCGGCTAAGGTGCGACTGTACTGTGATCCCCATGCCTTTGCCGAGCGTGGCTATTATTCCAAATTGTCCTTATGGGAGATGCTTATTATGCAGAGGAGTAATTACAGGCTGTTAAGGTAAGGTAACTAACGCTACAATATGTTGAAGTAAAGAAAATGTCAAGATAATATTTTATTTATAATCTTATAATTAATTAACAATAAAAAGGTTTAGCGGCGTATAAAATTACCATACTAGTGTTACCGTTATTGCAAATTTATATGATTCTGCTGATATTTTATTAATTTTCAATAAAACAAATTTGATAATTGTGAAACATTATTTTCTTCCTACTATCAAAGCCAGTACAAAAAGCGCTTCTGTTATTTACAATAATAATGAACCGAAGTATTGCTAATGATGAATAATTGCGGACGGTGCTTTAAAGTATAATCTACAATTCAAAATACCTTTTGTGCAAACTATTAATAAATAGATAAATTAATGATTATTTAGATGTCTTTATTATTTAGACCTTACTCCATTAAAGCAAAATATTCCTAATTCAACCATTATTTATAATATGTACAAGTTGTTTCTAATAAATCGTAGTGAAAATGACACTAATCTAATAAATATGCAGCGAAATATATTAAATTGTCTAACAAAACCACATTATTTAACTAGAGGTTTATTCTAATTTAATTATGATTAAAATACATACTTAATTTGTTAATGCTGGTGTAATGTAAAGAAAAACGCTGAAATGTAAGCGACAACGCGAGAGCAAGCCTGACACTACGTAAGTAGAGTCTTTGATTAAGTTAACTCGAACCGTTTTATTTTGATACAAATTATATCAATATTCGAAACCAATTTTCCACGAATCTATGCAAATAACTGTAACAACAGACGCCTGTAGTTCCTATAAAACGTCCAAAGCACACAATCCAATATTTGAGATAAATTCTTTGTTATTCTTATAACATATAACACAAACAATTTTCACGCATAACATATTTTTGGAGTTTATGTAAAATCAGCATATTTATTTAAGCATATTGAGAAACTTTAAATAGTATAAAACATAGTCGCAATAAGTTTTTTTTATGTATATTAGCTTATAACTTTTAATTTTCTAAGTGAATTTAGAACATTTCATGGGGAAATGTGTAACACCTTTATATTTACAGATTTGACCGTGCGATGCCGGCGTAGTTCATTATGGTATTAAAAATTTAAAGTCAATTGAATAAAACAAAGTAACGGAAAGTGAAATAAAAAATTATCTATCATCATAAATATTTCTCATTCCTTATGTAATCCCCGCTAGAAGCGTACTGTTTTAAACTGCGTTAATGTACATTGTACTACAATATCACAATTTGTGAAATTGTCGAATGGCAGTCTCAAGTAAGAAAGTTCACGTGAGCGACATTCTATAAATTTATTTGTATTACTATTTAAAGTAACGAGACGAAGAGATTTTTTCTAAATCAAGTTATATACATATAAGGCTATATTTAGAAAGAGATTAGGACGCAATTGTTAACTCCTGCCTTGCACAGCGTCGTCTCTACGCATTAAGTACAAACCGAATGACAGACACAACGCTTTACAACACCGAAGTTACGCAATTATGGCCGATGATAGTATTTTTTTTTTAATGTTTCTAAACCACGATGTGTGATCATTAGTACGGCCGAGAACGATTTTCATTACGTGTACAGTTTAAGTTCAATGAAATATATTAAATTCTACGTACACTATACATATCATAATAATATACCAAAATATTCAATCTTTGATCTTGTGAGATGGCGATATGTTGCAGTCAAGCATTCAGTGTTACGCGTATTTTAGCTGCGCCCAATAATTTCCACTATTGCACTTTGTATTTATTACGACGTTCAGCTTATTTTTTTAAGAAGTTATCTCTTGGAATTTTTCGATTCCTTGAATCGGTACTTAAGAGTTTCCTTGCAAATTTGGTGAAGATAATCTATAATCTGATAATTTACTAGGGAGATACAGCGCGGAGGTAGTATTTTTATTAAATAAATATTACAAACAACAGTCGTGTTATACTAGAATGGCGTTCGAATGATTTCATAAGTTTATGATTAGTTGTTCGGCACGGGTTGGGGTTGGGGTTGGGCAGTGGGCCGTCGGTCGAAGTGGAATGTGTCCGAGAGGTAGAGCCCGAAAATAGCAATACTATAGAACACTGTGAGACCAAACAGGGCAACACTGGTACTCGCCGTGAACATGTTCGAATATTCGCACCTGAAATAGGTAAAGTTAAATATGATTACAGAAATTAACTTACAAAAACCTCAGTGGCTCAAGGATTGGGGCACACTGTAATTTAATTAATAAAATCTAAGAAAGGGCTGAATGTAGTGATACATTGCATAAACTTTTTTTTTGAAATGGAAATAGGAACCTGAAAACTTTCGACTTCAACATATATGAAGATTTTTCATTCGCACGTAGTAACGTAAACCACTGACAGAGGTAGATTTGGTTATCAATTGTTAGCAGAAAATCCACCCAACACATTCAACAATACGCGTTTGTACGCAAAGAATTGCTATAGTCTTCATATCCTAAGATACAATACAACACTATAAACACTATTAACAATGTCTTCTTAGCAATTCCGAGCAACACAACATTTTAAACAACTAAGTTATCAAGTTAACAAAGAATAATGCTATTACAGTTTAGAAATATTAGTGCAATAGCTAACACTACTCTGGTATTCGCACAATTTAAGTTCGATTCCCTTATGAAATTGTAAATTACAATTTTTAATGTTTATACTATATTTCGAGGCGAAGCGTAAGATTCTGCTTACCCCGTCTGATTCCGCGAGTGTCGCAAAACTCGACTATCGGAAATACCGAAAAAAGTTGACCGCTAAGCTGCTTGTCAAGAGAGTCGACAGCAACAAACCAAACCGCTAAACTGAGTTAAGAAGATTTGCAAGAGACAGAGCGAGAAGGGGTTATGGAAAACTAACTACACAAAGTAGAAGCCTGCTTGTCTGAGAAATAATAATTATAATGTATTGCGAGGGCATGTGAAATACGACCGAAGAAGTAGCATTCTCGACTCTAAAACACCCTCAATAATGGTTAGGTGGTTTGTGATCAGTAGGGGGCTTAAAGGCCTTACTTTTAATAAGTGTGAGTTCTCGCTTACGCCCGGGCCTTATACGCATGCAATATTCTGATGAGATGAAACGTAGTCTAATGCGGCCAGGCTATGCCCTTCTCCAGGGTTCAAGATCTCCATCCGAACAATTCAAAATCTGTTCAGGGGTTTAGCCGTGACAACGTAACAGACAATTACGCAGCGCTACTTTCACATTAGCATGGAAGTATGGACCACAATAGTATTGGATTAATAATTATAATTAGATTAATAAATGTCCATAATTCAATTTACCTGAAAAACCAGACTACCGTCAGGGCTACGGAGACGAGGCTCATAAAGATGTTTTCAAGCTCCCATGTTCTCTCGGGCTGCGCTCCCTCCGTGATCAGTTCATGTGTTGCACCGGTATTAAGTCCCTCCGAAACGGTCTGTTGCTACAAAAATATTGTAATCAATGTTTATTATTTAAATTTGTAAATGTAAGAGAATTATGATCGTCCTCTATACCAACTAAGAAACGTAGAACATTAAAATTTAAAAAAATGGCCGACAAAGTTCATTCTATGGCTTCATCTTATTAAAGTGTAGTTGCCTGAAATAAGACTTTATGTCTCTTTTTACTTGATTATTGTTTCTTTTGGGGTGCACGAGGCAGTGCACTACGGCGCGGTCGTGGAGGCCGCACGCCTGCAGCGTCGCCGCGTCGTCCAACAGCAGGCGCCCGTTGAATATCAGGCGCACGCGGGCTTCCGATGTCAGTTCCGCTGCGAAGTGGCGCCTGCAACACGATTCAATGTGATCAACGGAGTATTATTGTGACACTGCTTCTATGACTCGTACATCAGTCTATTTCTGTCATTGAGTATTTGAAGTTCATAGCTGAACAAAGGCCTCTCTAAGAAAGCACCATAAAAAGCAGCTCTCTCAAATGATGCCGGTCCCTATCACTAATATGTGGGATTTCATTTAGATAAATTAGGATGAATATTTATTTTATTTGCTTTTATATATTTATAACAGTATGTTATGATGCATATTCAAAAAAGTTAAGTAAAAAAAAACAATCTTATACCTAACATCAATAAGTACACAAATTAAGCCAAAAATATTTCGCCATCATATGGTCGCCAGGGCATTTGGCAACCACGCTGTCCATGCAGATTTGTGCGCGCTGTGCCGGTACCCTTGTGCTAGAGCTACTGCTCCTTGTCACTAATCTGTGGGATTTAAATTTGGTATACTCGGATAACCGTTGGGTAAAAAAGGTTCTCGTGTGGCAGCCACGTACAGGCAAACGCAGTGTGGGACGACCCCCAACAAGATGGAGTGACGACCTGCGCAATGTTGCGGGAAGTCGATGGATGCAGGTGGCTCAGGTCCGAGCTTTATGGCAATCTTTGGGGGAGGCCCATGTTCAGAAGTGGACTTGTAGTAGACGGTAATGAATGAATGAATGAATACTCGGATAGATTTTTTGCCGACAGCACGCAGGGTTCCATCTATAATTACATAGTTAATTAACATAAGCCTAATAAACCCAACCATGTTGACAGTGATACGATTAGCGGAAATGACTGCGCCGCTTTCGGTCTTCAGCTTGGTCAGTTGGCTCTTTCCGATAGACAGATCTCTGGCGAAGACTTTGGAGCCTCTGTTCAGGCTGTATTAAATTCGCGTATGTCTTGCCTTATACATTTGGAGATCTATTCAGTTGCCGATACGCTGATGCATCCGTTGTAGACTGCAGCTTTATCTCACGCCTGGCTTTCATGAGTTTAAGAGTGTGATCGGAGAGCTTTTGGGGTTTGTTCGTGCGGCGGGTCCTGCAAAACTTAGCTCCTACCGCATGGACAGTTTCCACTAGCCTGCTATTCGTATCGTCCACTGTAACGCAATCGTCTAGGCACTGAAAGCGATTATTCAATTCGAGCTGAAAGCTCTCGGGGTTTTGGATAAGGGCACGTGGTGAGCGGAGCGTAGACTTCACCAGACCAGACCGCTCGAGCCTAATGTTAAGGTCATAAAGAATCCCTCCTTTGCCATGAAGTCAGCCAGCTGTTGCCCTCTTGGGTTCCGTTACCCTACTCCAAAGTTCCCCAGTATCAGCTCATCGCCTTTTTTCGTAACTAGTTTTGCGTTAAAATCTCCCATCAACACCGTGTATTGAGTCTAAGAGCAATGCGTGGCTCTTGAAATACAACCCTATAATACTCCAGTGCAACTTGCTTACTTCTTCTTCCAGTTCTAGTATCTACTCGTCGGCCCTCAATGTGCGCGCGTTATATGTTGCCAGGTCCAGTCATTTAGGTTGGCAGCTATAATTCAGCCGGCGATTCTTCGCACCCCCTGCCTCGCCGTTATCATGTCTGCCACCATAGCCAGGACTAGCGAGGCCGCCGGGGACTGGAGGCTTTTGCTTTTTTCTACCTCTCATCATGGGGGGCTTGCCTTAGTTGCGGGTTGGCAACCGCAGTTTTTTTTTGTTCTAGTGCAGGAAGGTGCTGTTGCCCATCTCCTTATATAATTTTTTTACCATTAGTTAGGTATGCTTGATCTTGGATTTAATTTGATTTATTACAGGACCATGCCATTTCTTCTTTTGATATTAGGATGTTATATAATTTCAATACCCTCACGAATCACACTTGACAATAATCTATGTTCTTTTGCGAGTATATATGGTCTGTCAAATCTCTCTTCTTCGTTCAACATATAGCCGATGTAAAATATTGACGCTCTAGGAATGCAGTTTGTCATCATATTCTAGATAAATCAAAAGTGTAATATTCGCGTAAATACAAGAAATTATTACCTGAGAAATTACTTACCATTTAAAATCCTTCAGTAATTCATCTAGACTGCCCTCAACCTCCTTCAAAGTATCGTTGAGATACTTTAATCTAATAAGTATTTTTCTTCTATCTCTTTCACTCTCAATATTTTCAGCGTTTACCGTTGCAGCATCTCCAATCGCATTTTCAGAGTCCAGATCTGTAGGTCTGTCTTCATTTGAACTACTTGATGTAGTATTTTCCTTGTTTTCGTTTTTTTTGTGGCCTTTTTGCTCGGCAGAGGTTGTGACATGGTTATTTCCTGGAAATATATTGGTTTTGTATTAGAGTCCCATCAATATAGATGATGGACAGATACACTACTACTTATATCAAAAATAAAATTACGGCGGAAACGACGTTACTACATTAAATTTATCCACATATTCCAGCCAGGTCGTAAATCAAATATTACATATATTTTTAAATGAGTTCGGTAGTTTAATCACGCGCGTTGCTCTAATAGTTCATGGGCCGGCGAGACCTCGGTCAAAGATCTCAGCCACCGTCCGCACCGGCGGCTACTGCTCCCGTTTTAAGTTGCCGACTTTTCGAAACTTATGTACGATTCGTATCGTTGGCGCGTTGTACCAGTTGCGTTTTTCCAAATAGACTCTGATGGAATGTGGATTGAAAAGACTAAAAATAAATATCCAAACACTGTCGACCCCAATATTGGATATACGATTGAGTGAGAGAGGTTTTTTTTATTTTAAATCCATTAAAATACACCCTACAGATTATACAGACAGTTAATCTCTTTTTGAAACAGCCTCGATTTTGACTATCTTAATAACTAAAGACAAGACAGATTGAATGGAGAAGTGCTGATGCGTCAGCATTTGTACGTTGATTTTTAATTACGTAAAGTGCGCGTGGTTTCCAAAAGAATTGAATTAATTCAGCGGTGAAATGATTAAAAGCTGTTAGAGAATTACATGGCATTGGGATCACTGCGTTTCTTAACGGTTGCAAAGAGACACAGAAACCCGATCAACTTATTTCTACACAATGGCCCAAAACACAAGTAACAAATTAACAATTTCAAAAATTTAATAATTTGCGTTTTCTTTTATTTTTCTTAATTATTGGAATTAATAATCCAATAATCGCCAAAATGATAGGACTAGAATTGTTCCATATCGCCAGAAAGCGGAAATAGTTATGGTTTGTGGTGCAATTTACACCACTGGCAAAACTCAGAGAAGTAGTAACCGAGAAATGTTACTGATGAGCCATCCTTGAAACTGTGCTTCTTCCTTTGATCACATTGGTAGTCGTTCATGGCGCAGCAACAAAACTTTGCACAAGCCCACAGGACTCTAATATCGGTAGAGGAAGTGTAAAATATTGTAGAAACTTATTTTATTCGCAATAAAGGAGGTTATTTTAAAGACTGATAGGAATTCTTGTAATAACATTAAGGTAATTTTTTTAAATTAGTAACTAAATTTACAATTTTATTTAAATAAAATATAACGCTAATAAAATAATTCGAGAAATCACTTGTCAACGATATTCAGGCCACCGTGTCTATATAATGTGTCAAATACATACAATCATTTTTGCACATAAATTACCATACATGTACACTATTGTCCTTTACAAAGCTAAAACGGACTCACCATTAGATCTCGTAAAGAAGTCACACTCTGTGGTTACGTCGGCTTCCATTGCACTAACAATGCTATCCATCTCCCTTATCTGTGCATTGCTTGCTGGCTCAGATTCTTCCTGAGTCTCAATTTCTTCGCTCTGAGACTCAGTAGTACTCTGAGTGTTGTTGGGAGCTACAATTTAATAAATGTAAAAAGTAAAAGAAACAGCCTGCATGTGTCCACTGCTGGGAAAAAACCTACTCAAAAATATTTTTGAAAGAGATGGTAGCCGAGAACGGCCTGTGCACTGGTGCGTGTTGGAGGACTTACAAGTCCTCAAAAAACTTTTTTTATTATATATACAGACGTACAGATTTTCCCGATGTTTTCCTTCACCGCTGAGCACGCGGTAAATTCAGCAAATTGAAATTAAAATGACTTTTAATAATTTAATGAGAAATTGAATCGAGCGCCTTGACCACTACGCAACCACGGCGGTTGAATAAATGATTAAATATATTTTAATTTGAAATTCCATATTTTTTAAATCCGAAAGAAATTAGTACTCTGCGAAGCGTATACAAGAAAGGGAGGCTAAACGCGCTCCGAGGTACTGTTTTTACTAGATCCATGACATAGGCGACGTGAATGAATGAACGACTAATATGAAAGAAATTAATGAAAAAAATAAACAAATGAATGATTTTTTTTATTTTACGTAAGAACTATGACCACTCGTACTAACAAAGTTTTCATTAAATATCAATAAAGCTCGTCCAGCCTGTATAATTCACTTTTACCTTGATTTTTTTTTAAAACAAAGTTTACAAGTCACGGAGCAAATACTATTATTTTAATGACATTAACATAGATCTCGTCCTTCGTAATACCGTAATTGATTAGAATTATGGATAAATAATTTATTACAGGTAATAAATATTACAATGCATCGTAATGCCCAACACAATATTAATGCAAGTTAATTACAATCTTGTGAAAGTAAAATAATTAATATTTTATTATTTCTAAAAATGTCGCGGCATGGGGCAGATTGTAAAATAAGTAATAAATATGATGACAGTATTTTTCAAGTTATTTTTATATAACAATAGAAAGACAAAAGAGCTAACAATCCACCTGTGCCCAATTTCAATCAAAGAAGGTTATGGATGCGTCACCCCCGTGTACTAAGATGGAATGCCACAGCCTATATGTATTCGATGAAGTTATTGCTGTTAGCCGTTTTGGCTTAAACAGCTTCATAGGTTTGTTAATGCCACAGCCTATATGTATTCGATGAAGTTATTGCTGTTAGCCGTTTTGGCTTAAACAGCTTCATAGGTTTGTTAATGCCACAGCCTATATGTATTCGATGAAGTTATTGCTGTTAGCCGTTTTGGCTTTAACAGCTTCATATAGGTTTGTTAATGCCACAGCCTATATGTATTCGATGAAGTTATTGCTGTTAGCCGTTTTGGCTTTAAAAGCTTCATAGGTTTGTTAATGCCACAGCCTATATGTATTCGATGAAGTTATTCCTGTTAGCCGTTTTGGCTTTAACAGCTTCATAGGTTTGTTAATGCCACAGCCTGTAATTACACTGGCTCTCTTATACTATTTAAACCGGAAACGCACCAGTTGGTTGGCGACAGAAATAAGTCATAAAGTGGTACCTACCCAGAAGGTTTCTAGGCAGAGAAGGAGTCTTACCTTCGAGTAAATTTAAGGTATTGCGATTTTGGGAGTATTATGTTGTAGTATTATTGTGTAGTATAGCCAAGCGGCGGTTTTTGCTGCTGCTGGAATAGGCCAGCACGGCCGGAGTAATACCTCGGCGTCGCAGAATACCACTGTAAATTAGAGGCATCTTGTGCTTTTGCGTTTCGTTCGGTGAATTAAGTAACCGGTGGTCCACTACCCCCTCGCCGTCCTTTCCTCTAACACCATACCAACGACCAGCAAAGCACCTGCAGCTCCTCTGACGTAATCGGATTTTTCGCAAACAGACTTCTATTTTTTAAACGTGGTAGAGCCAAGCGGCGGCTTTTGCTGCTGCTCGAATGGGCCGGCTCGACCGGATTGGTACCACGGCCTCGCAGAATACCGGTCGTGAAGTAGAGACATCTTATGCTTCTGCGTTTCGTTCGGTGAGTGAGGTAACCGGAAGCCCACAGCCCCTTCCCATATTCCTCCTCATCCTCCCTCCCATCTCCCTAATACCCTCAAAGGCCGGCAACGCACCTGCAGCACCTCTGGTGTTGCGGATATACGTGGGCGACGGTAATCACTTACCATCAGGTGAACCGCTTGCTCGTTTGCCACCTTTCTCGTAGAAAAAAAAAATAGTGTGTGCTGTAAACTGCTCTAGACAAAAGACTTATGGGTGGATACACCTTTGTTTAAGCAGCATCCTGTAATGCCTCACACATCGGCGCAACTTGCAAGTCTGTCAGTGTTTAATTGGATATGTAATTTTTATATTAATGTAGGTAAGTTTTAAGTACCTATACATTTTCTTATACCTAAAACTTCGAAAGTTATGAGTTTAACAAGAGCCGAACACTTAGTTATCTTAAGTGATAAAATAATTAATTTTACGATATAATTACAATGGTATTTTGTATTAAGCGAAACGCAATTAATAATATTTAACTGTAAATGTTTATTTGACTAAATGTTATTTAAATGTAAAAGTGGAACTAAAGATAAAAGAGAGAACTAAAGAACGAAAATTAAAGCTGTGACTAAAGAAATCATAGAGAGGCAACACCTAAGGTACATAAGGTTAATAAGATGATCTGATGTCCGTTTCTATTAAAGCACAGCAACAGGCTTTTCAGTCAAAATTTACTCATAAGCACTCATTACTTTTAAAAACATTCCCTTTGTCGCCTTATACGATACCCACGGATACAGAGGCGTGCATTCCCTAGATAATTTAGACTCTGTAACATAGGCTATAATTTTACGAACCACAACAAGCAGTGATTATACACTCTTATCTCATATGCATGAGAATATGACCGGAGTTTATGGTAAATTCTCCGCTCATTCAGAGCCATTTGGCTAAATAGCCTTTAATAAACGGGCTAACTTATGCTACAAGAATTTAACAAATCGGACAGTTAGATTCAGGGATAAGCGCGTTCAAACATTCAAACTCTTCAGCTTTATTATATTACTAGCTAGTAAAAATCTGATTAAAAACGGTCTAGGAGATTTGAAGATTAGAATGCACAACTAAATACAGTTACGTCTTTATATATTAGTATATAGATATAACAAAATAAGTTCTCACGGCCGTGTACCGGTAGACAGAGGTTAGTAATTTCAACCCATTTTCAAAAAAAATACTTTGCACAAAACTTATTTGGGACAACTAGACGATTGATGAGCCTATCGCCGTCTTAGTCCCCAGGACTAGCACGTCAAAAAGGTGATCAATCTCGAGTCTACTGGTATAATCGGATATCGTGGCTTTAATAATATAAATATTTTAATAGATAGTTTAAATATATGTCTCTGTCCAGATTCGATTACTCTGAACATAATTATATCAATACATAAAAAAAATTAAGTTACATACAGCTAAATGGCATTATGTATAACATGGTAGCCTAGTCAGGACAGGGCGGTAGCTTTAATTTCATAGTATGCGAGTGGCCTGGGCTAGATCCCAGCTACCACTGAAATTCTTAATAGCAGTGTTAAATATACCACGTGCTAAAAAACCATCTTAAGGAAAAATAAGAAATTATAAACATTATTATTTCGTGGACATGTGAAGCCCGCAAACATGCACAAGACAAATATTGATAGAAGGCCTTTGCCCAGCAGTTGGACAATTACAGGTAGCTACTAATACAGCAAATAAACTTACAATCGATTCTCCTATAAAAATGCAGGCGATTATTGTTCAGCATAGCCATGTCAGCGTCTACGATACTATCCATTTCCTGCAGAGGGATAACCCTGGAGCTTTCTCTGGGACTTTCGTCAACTGAGCTTGAATTATTCAGTGCTACAGAAATAAAGATTAATAATTACATACGGAAATAAATTATGATTTTAGATATTTACATAATAATGAACCGCCGCTGTATGGTTTCGGCGTAAGAATTTGTCTACCCCTTTCTTCCCGTGGGTGTCGTAATAGGCGACTCAGGGAAAAGCCTTGAAAGTCGCAATGGCTACCGACAGATGGCGGGATAACTATGTTGAAAATGGTATGGGAGGAGCCCTATGTCCTGCAGTGCTATTAAGGTAAGGTCCGTGCACATTACACATACTGATTCTTTTATTGCTAGACAGAGTAAGTAGAACATGACTTAAAGTCAGTTTGGTTAACTTAATATTTTTTAAGGCCTTTTAGTTGTTTTTATATCGATTTTTAAAGCTAAATGACTAAGGGTAGGTAAAAAAATACTAGGGGTATACCAAGATCACGTAAAAGTTTTGACGACGACCTATTTTATATATCACAGTTATAAACAATAAATCAGTAAGTTTTCCCAATACAAAATGGATTTAAACAAGAAAGAGGCACTCGACTCTCCATAACTCGAATCATTCGATAATTTGTTAAATTAAAAAAAAAAACATATATTTTGAATTTATAATTTGAAGTGCCCCACTTCTGTGATTGGCTTGAACATGCACGGACCAGAGGTTTGGTTAAAACACCCGATTACACAACCTGTTATTTACATGAATGAATCTTCAGATTGAAATGAGATCTAGACAAAACAGGTGTCTTCCAATTCAAAATGCATGTAAATGAAGAAAAGAAAGTGAAGTTTGGTACAACATAATAAGTTGAACTCCCATTATTTTGAACTCTCGGTAAATTATCGTGAGTCGACTGTACATTATTTTTCACTACTACCTCTGATTGCAAAAAATTATATTTATTATCTGTAATTTAACCCTAGACAAAGGGCATACACAAAACACAAGATGTAGAGTGTAATTTATAAAATACTTTTATTTATGTAAATGATATTATATTATCAAAACAAAAAAATCACATACCAACCGATTCAGTTATGTTCTGTACAGAACCACCAGTTTGCGTAGTTATACTTGGTCCTAAAAATAATCATAACAATGAATTTTAATAAACTTATAATATTGATACAGATGCTTAGGGGCCTTATCTGAAAAAATTTCTACCTGTTATGATAGAATCATACCCTGTTATTTTTCACATTCAAAACATGGTTTTGTTTAATGGGTAACCATTTGAAATAAAACTAAATATATGTAATATTCACGTAAATACAAGAAATCATTAAATGAATTCATGTTAAAAAATACCTTGAAATTTTTGTTGTGGTATAATGGATAACACTCTAGAGGGCAGGGTTCTCACTGAACATTACTTCAGATTTTCACCAAATTTCTGGTGGTACCTGACTAAGTATAAGGATGTACAAATGAAACAAGAATCCTCCAAATCAGTTTAGGAGTGATACAGTGATCAGTGAACATCATACTTTAAAAATAAATATACATTGAAAACTTCATCCTTTTTAAATTGGTTGGAAAGGTCTAACTATATATTGGTTAGTGTATTCTTGGTTAATTCTAATGACAAGATTTTCAACAGTGCTCTTAATAGTCACAAGATCAACAAGACCCACATTATCTTTTGGCAATGTAAAAGGATGATTGATAAGCGCAGGGGCTTGTCATACTAGATCATCCTATGGCTGGATAAGATGATCAATCTCTAAATGATCACATACGGAGCTCTAGTGTGGTGGACAAAAACCAAATTGCACCACAGCCTGTATGGCTGCTACAAGCTACACCCTAACTGCAGCTTTGGAGGCCATGTTGGATTTGCGGCAGCTGCACCTGTTTATATTGCAGGAAGCTTTGATGGCTGCCAGCTGTGGACTATGAGCCTCTGGAAGGACTGCAGCATACTGCATACGACCATACTTGAAGATCTGTTTGCAGAGATGTAGATCCTACATGCTAAGTATGAGAGGATCCAGTTTCTGTTTCCGAATTGTTTTCAACAAAAAGAATATAATTCAACTCCATAAACGCCATCGTATAGAAGGGCTGGACCCGCGTCAGCTTTGAATCTTTACCGATAGATCTAAAACGGATTTAAATACCGGCTTTGGGACTGCCTCTGAAAATTTACACATTAAAATACAAACATTACTAAGAGCCTACGCCGGTATTCTGTGAGGCCGCGGTACTAAAGCGGTCGAGCCGGCCCATTCGAGCAACAACAAAAGCCGCCGCTTTGCTCTATAAGTTGCCAGCCTGTCATAACATACATAACATACAACACTGCTCTTTTCAACACAATACATCAATTCAAAGACACTTAGGAATCTCCAGTCGTGCAAAACTTTAACACAATATATACAGTTTTGTAAGGGAATAAAAGGCAAAAGTTAAAAAAATGCTTTCAAAATTATGATATCATTTAGTAAAATGACACTTACTTGTTCGTACACTAACAGTAAGTGGGTGCTGGGCGCGAGAACGCATCAAGAGAACCGTTCGATATCTGTCTGGGCGGGCATTTGTTGACCACCAAGCTAAGATAGCTACTATTATTACTAGCACCACAATAACAAATTGTACCACCTCATCTCCTACACCCTCAATCAGTGTCATTTTGTATTATGGGAACACCAATCCTGTAAATAAACAATAAGCAACTTAATTGTATAAAGCATTTGATACTGCAATCATCAATCCGCCAATGGTTTTAATTATGGACAAGGATTATTGGATGGATGGGAAGAGATCTTCCATAAGATATCCTAAAGGGTTTGTTACATTTATGTTTTAAGAGCAATATTATAAAAAAATTATGTGGAAGTACAAACCAATATAATATATTATTACAGTCAAACTCTTTTCTAGCCAATTGTACCTCTGATTTGTTAAAACAAGTTGCACCTTAAACACATAATTTATATATTATTTATTTAACAAAAAATATCGATGATGTTACAAATTAAGATTTTTGTCTTTGACATATTGATAGATTTAAGCTTGTATAGTGAAGTGCAAAACCTGGTATTTGGCACTAGTATAAAAAAATTGCTGGGTGAATATACTTCTACTCATAGATTGAGTATTAAATAACAAATGTTATTTGCTTCAGGCATAAATAAAGTTGTTCATTAATAGACATGCTTTAATAAATCGAAATAAAATAAGAATAAACAAATTAAAGAAAAATATTAATATTATTGTGGAAAAAGTGTGCGGCGCTTTATGCCATATCTTTCGTACCATTATTGGACTAATTATACTGCTCCAATATTTGGTTGATAAATCAGTTCTCGAAAATATGGTACAAATCACCCCACACTTTTTCCAAAATAATATTAACATTTTCGCAAATTTTTTTTTCCTTCTCTAGTTCAATTTGTCAGTGCTCGAATCAGAGAGTAGGTCCGAAAAACTATTAATCCTGGCGATCCTAATAAGGATAATGTGATAATCTTATTGAATTATAATTTTTCCATCGGTCCTTAATAAGTCTACAATGTTTAAATTGAATCTGACTGTTTAAAATAGGTCAAAATTGAGTTCAAAAAAGTTGAGTTACAAACAACAAGCAAGCAAACAAACATACAAGTGAAACTAATGAAAGTGTGTTAATAAAAAATTCTTCTACTAATATTTTAGAGGGACAACTGGCGCAGAAACTGAATAATTAAATTCAAATCTACAGGTTGGGGATGTAATTTTTGTACCTAAATAATGTTTGTTGTCAACAAATAATAACTCTTCCAGATCTGAGTGTCTACACCAGAGGTTCAGACTTTTTCTCATAGACCACTTTCAAAGTTTTGCTGGTTTTGATGGACCCCCTGTAGCTACATTTCTACCATATTGCCAAAAGTCGATGAAAAATGTGAAGATTAGATATATGGAAATTTGCATTGTGGCTGATTTCCAAACACAAATTAACAACTTTTTCTGACACTGGAAAACACTAACATTGATTCACTTTACTTTTCTTTTGGAAATTACAACTAACAGCCGCTGAGCTTCTTAAAATATTATCAGCCTACATTGATATGCGAGGTCAAGCCAACATTTTAGTTCTTCACTATCGAAAGCAAATAAATTTTCGTGGACCCTGCTTACGAATTGTGAACCACCATTTTTTGTCACGCCAACACAGACCCCTGTCGAGTCTCCCATGGACCACTTTGGGAACTAAGGGTCTATACTATAGGTGTCACAGACAGTCCTCTTTGTAACATGAATGTAAGATAAACGCCATCACATAGCCTACTGAAATATGCTGCTTAAATGTGTGCTGCAACCAATAATTGTATTAGGCAACTAGCCTTTTACAATCAATTTAGATCTAGGTATTGTTGGATGCGCAATTTATGTCTGAAAACATATACACAATGCAGTAGAAATCCTAATGTAAGGCAAATTTCTTTTAAAGATTAACATGAAGAAATGCACACATTTCATAATATCGATGTGACTTCCAATTGGCTTCACAGTAGAAAGTATTTAAATCATAAAAATAAATCAAGGTTGTATAGCAATGATCATTCCATTTCCCACTGATTTTTATAAACAATACTATTATTAAAAAAAAATAGAATATGTGTTCTCTAAGCATATGATGGAATACTTTAAGAGCATTTTTTATACTTGTGTAAAAAACACAAAAGTAAATAAAAAATTAAGTGAAGGTCATGTAATAATAATTGGAGCATACGATACTACTCTTTGCTATTTTAATAAAAATGTAACAAAGAACATTGAAATATTAAATTTGTATACTTTAGAAATGAGAAATTAAAAAATGTAACAATCATTGATGTTATTTCATACCGCTTATAACAACAAACACAAATGTTATTTGACCTCCAAAACAAGATTATACTTTTCCTGTTAAGAAAAAAAACATATTTTGAAATTTACACAGAATACAAATTTAATCTAGCTAGTTAGAAATCTTTATTTTAGAAATTGCGTACTGTACCTACCTATCTTTTATTTTTCCGGATTTTTGTAGCTTGATTTTGACAGTGACAGTTCGCTTTAAGTTGTTGCTTGTTGTCATTTTATTCATCCACAAGGATAAGCAAAGAGTTACAATCCATACAGCCGTGGCTTTAGTTTTTTCTTTTTTCTATTAGCTTGTTAGTAAGGCTGTCTACAATTTAATTTCCTTTTCTTTTATTACTAAAAATATCTTCAAATATATCGACAATGGAAGGGATAGAACCTATCTTTCTTTCACTTTTCTCGACTATAAACGTACTTTCACTATTAACAATATGTCAAGAGATCTGTTATAAGGATTTCGGACATAATTAAATTGGCTAAAACGGTTTTCGACAAAGAGTGGGTATATAAGGTAGACAAAATAAGTGGGTTCTGTGAATTATTATCCCAGTTTGAAAATGTATGCTACACATCATAAATTAGGGACGGATCGTACTTACCAGAAACCGGTCAAATGAAAGGTTTTCCCCGTAAAACGTAACGTAATTACTGGAAAAGTATGTTAGCCTTCTATTAATATAATAATATGAAAAACATGTTTAAATTTCCATGATTAAACTGTATCGACCGTTCCATCACTAACTATTCCAGCGGCCTCTTTAGTCTATCTATAGTCATGGTACAACTTGTACGAGATGTAAATGACAGTGTAGTCATCTCTTTTGATACGTTTATTTAGGTATACCATATTATGCAAAAAGAGTCTAGCTATGCGCTTCTTCTATGTTATTTTATTGTTTGTATAGGTAACCACCCACCTATTCTGTTCTAATTTCGTATTTTTTGCGGTCAATGATTCCAAAATAACAGTAATTCTTAGTTACGTATTTTTTTAATAATTGAGCTTTGTTAGACTTCCTATCAAGTTAATTAATATGGGAAATGTTACTTTTTGTACTGGTCTTTATTTTTGCCCGTACGATTGAGTTTAAAATTCTGAAACTGTAATTTTTGTTTCCCACAAAAGACTGAGCACTATAATTAAAAAAAAAATTATAACATTTAGATTAGCCAATGAAACAGTGGGTGTATATTTAGAATTACAAGAGTAAAAAAAAAATCAATTGAAAAGTAAAACATAATAGAGACGTTTTGTTCGCCTATTCCTCAAAATATATACAACGAAATAGGCACTATGCCGTTTCTTCACACAAAAGTTTTTATTACTGTTCGGGCGTGCTGGTTTCCTCATGATGATTTTTTACAGTCGAGAAAATATTTAATTCAGTAGTTGCAAATAACCATTTTAGTAGTGTCATCACCGGGGTTAGGCTACTGTGAATGATATTGAAGCGGACACGTTTTTCCCTAAGTTAGCACAGCTCTTCTAGCACCTCGTAGTGCCATTGAATAGAATTCGAACAATAAAAATAACAGCAATTTGGCAATCCTTGTGTGACAAGTTCTGTAAGAAAAGTATAAGCTACAACTTTTTCAACATGTCAACCTCACCTGCACGCGGTGCACCCAACTGATTAACGAACAAGTATGTGGCAACCAACTATACAGAAACCAACATCCAAATATACAGAACCCAAATACCACAGACTAGTGATTGGGCATCTCTAGTGCAAGTGTAACAGCACTGCGTTCACCAACCCGCCCGAGCATAGTATTGAGTATAAGTAAAAATTCTATGCATTGCATGCTGGCTTTTGTTGATAAAATATGTGTAAAACAGAAAAAAAACGTGTAAGAGAATAAAGGAAAAGGCGCAGAATTTTACGTAATAAAGTAAGCCAATATATAAATCTGTTATATTCACTTCATAATCTTTAAAATTGCATCATTTATATAGGTTAGAAAGAGAAACCGAAAGAAAAAGGAGAGACTGATATTACACAGATAACATTCTTCCAGAATTCCATATCACGCAAATTACATTGTAAAAAATATTTTTTTTATTACTTAGCAGGTATAAATAAATCTGTAAACCATAACAAACCATCAAATGATTAATGACAAGTTGCACGAATTACTATTGCACGCTTCTGTTTTCACAAAAGGTTTTTTTTAAATGATGTTACATTATTTCTACCTTAACACGGAACGTAAGTTACGTGTAAGTAAAATAAACACATTATTTGCATCCGCAAAATCTGCATCGCATCACAAGTAGTTATATTCTCTTTGTATCCCAATATATAAAGTACTCCTGTGATTTAGGAAAGCTAGTGTTCTTCTGTGTTCACAATCAAATCACGACACAGGCGAATGAATCTCTCATTCATAAAGTCATAATCATGCTGAGAAATAGTCAATTTTAGTTTTTACTTATAATATCATTGGTGATAGTTATTATATTAGATTTCAAAGCTATCCGCGTGATAATTGCGTGTATTTTTTTATAAATAATAGTTTGACGACTTTGAAGAAGTAGAAAACCATGAAGATTTAGTTTGAACATTTTTCCAGTGAATTATATTTCTAAAAATAAATTTATTCCTTCGCTTAGAAATTGTTGATTTAGACCTTGGCCGTATTTTTCTTTGTTTAGTTGTGAAATTGTCTTATTATTGGTAAGACCGACGGAGCTTGCAAACTGACCGAGTCCACTCTGAAAGTAAAGAAAAAAGCGAAAGATTCGGGAAGAGTTTAATATGATCTACGCATACTTCCAAAAAAACAATAATCAAATTAATTACGAATCTGATCATAACTTGCCAAATAATTACAGAGTTTCGCATATAGTGAGCCACAATTTTATGAGAAAGGACAAGTTAAAGACTGCAATTTTTAGAAGACATATTAAAATGTAAGTTTTATTTTATATGCTTATAAACTTCCCACTCCACATGCCATTACTAGTTTGTACCAAATATCAAGCAACTATCTTTCTTTCGCAATCTTTAATTTCTCAAAGTTATGTGAATTGTTCAAATAAATATGCCTGTGTAAGAGGATTTACACCAGTGGTTCCCAGAGATTTTTCTCATATACTACTTTCAAAATTTAGCTGGTTCCGGTGGACCCCCTGCAGCTACATTTCTACCATATTCCCAAAACTCGACAAAAATGTAAAGATTAGATCTAACTATGGAAATTTGCGTTGCGGCTGTGTTGCAACTACAAATTAACAACTTTTTCTAATACTGGCAAACACTAACATCGATTCACTTTACTATACTTTTCTTTTCTAAATTACAAGTAACAGTCGCTGAGCTTCTTAAAATATTATCTGCCTACATTGATAGGTGAAGTCAAGCGAACATTTTAGTTCTTCACTATCGAAAGCAAATAAATTTTTGTGGCCCCTTACTTATGAATTGTGAACCCCCATTTGTCACACCAACATAGACCCCTGTCGATTTTAATTTTTCCAAACACCGATATTTTTGCCACCAATTTTTTATTTTCGCACTTCCCCTTAGTTTTATTTTGTTCAACAATGATAACTTTTGTAATGAATTTAAATCAATCATTTAACATACAATTACAGCTGTTTATAATAATTTGCTAATCAATATTTTTTTTTGGGTTCCTCTAATGTATATATAAGTAACTGAACTTTAATCCCATGATTAAAGAATCCACTGCTGGACATTTAGGTATCTTGTGTTTGAAGTATTTAGGGTCAATGGCATTCTTCTCAGACAGATAGTACCAGGCATCTCATTTTTTCTCAAATTTTCATAAGCTCTATTACGCTCCGTTTAACTTCTCGCTACCACCTGTATGCTGATGATCTCCAAGTATATGCTCAGGCTAAATTGGTGGACTTACCTAAAACTATAGACCTATTAAATAAAGATCTAGACTCAATTGTGGAATGGAGTAAGTCATATGGTCTTAAAGTGAACCCATCAAAAACCAAATCAATTATAATAGGCAGTCAAAAATTGGTTACCCGTATTAATATACCTACTTTACCTAGTATTATATTTGACGGGACATCTGTGCCGTACAGTGACACCGTTAAAAATCTAGGAGTTACACTTGACAAATTTTTATCTTGGGCCCCACAAGTAAGCGAGGTGAGCAGGAGGGTGTTTGCATCGGTCGGGTCTCTCCGAAGATTAAGCAATTTCCTACCCATACCAACTAAAATTACGCTTGCACAGTCTCTCCTGTTACCCATTCTCAATTATGCTGATACGTGTTATTTCAATCTAAGCGAAGAGTTACTTAATAAGCTTGAGCGCATTCAGAATCTTTGTATACGGTTCGTGTTTGGACTCCGAAAATATGACCATGTATCAGAATTTCGCGAAAAACTCAAGTGGCTTCCGATCCGCCTTCGCAGAAATACTCACATTCTTTCTCTTTTATACTGTGTTCTATTCAATCCCACTACCCCTCCTTACCTTAAAGAGCGGTTTGAGTTTCTTGGGGATACTCACTGTCGATCTCTTCGCTCTGACAATAACCTTACTTTAAAAAATTCCATCCCATAACACTTCCTTCTATTCTAAATCCTTTTCCATTGAAGCTGTTAGGCTTTGGAACTCCCTACCACTTCATATAAAGTGTGCGCAATCCCTAGATACTTTTAAAAGGCTGGTCAAAGCGCACTTCCTTCCTCCCCTAAATAATTATTCCTTCATCTCTCGTTATCTGTTTATCCTTTAACACTTACTTTTCCTTGCGTCGTATGGCTCTTATATTATATTATTTATTTTTTACTCTTTATGTTCCTGTATATGTATGGGTATATGTTGTGTATTTATTTAGATATGTCAGTATATGTTAGTCTATATATATATATATGTTTGTGTATATATCAATATATATTTATTACATTATATTTTCACTTCGGTGTAACTTGCGTACACCCTTGACCCTTGCTCACTGGTCATTATTTCCTCTGCAAAATGGTTGCCTGGTAGAGATCGCTTCTAAGCGATAAGACTGCCAATTGTACCTTTGTGTTTCTTTTTATTTATTTATTTTTTCCTATTTTTGCTATTGGTGTACAATAAAGTGTATTTTCATTTTTTCATTTCATCTCATCTTAGACTCACCATATTTTTTTGATTAGTTATATTTGTGTTCTATTGACAGATTTTTTGTTCTACCTTTTTTCCTTAAAAAATAATTATGTGTCTTAGAAGATGTAGGTAGTTATTTATAGAGTTAATTCTACTAACAAGCAATACTGTTGCTGTTATTGTGCAAGGCTTGCACATGTAATCATCACATAATGGCATGCATAGGGTTTTGATCCTGCACAGACCAGTAGACATAAAAAGCAAAGTATTTGTATCACAAAAAAAATATTTCTTAAGAAATTAGTTACTTTTTGCCAACATAGAATGCTCTGCCATCACATTTTGCCATGTGGGAAACAGATTTAACCTAAATAGTTGACAAGTTGACTAGAAATGCTATGTTGGACATAATGGAACACTCCATTGTCAATAAACTTTAATGAAAACATTATTTACCACAATAGTTACATCATCCAATAGATGCAAGATAGTATATATTTTATTATAGTGAAGTATAAGTAAACTAAATGTTTGTTGTTTATCAAAAATAATGTAATGGTGAATTGATTTGGTGGCTACACCTGTCGTTTCATCTTTGAAGCTGCTTCCCATTACTGGTCTGTACTCAGTATTATCGATATTCATAATATTCAAATATTCAGGGCTTTTTATTCTAGTTCCAACCAAACACCAAAGCTACTTGGTCATTGTAAAATAATAACGACATAAGAATAAATTCCACTGTAAGAATTTATCTTCATATTAATTCTCTCAATGAGTTGTTACGTTGTAATGGCGATGACGCAGCAAAATATTTCGCGGCCCTGCCGCCAGAGGCCCGTTGGGTGAAATAAGTATTAAACTTGTGTCTTGGTCTCACAACAACATAGCCGATCATTTTACCAAATCAACGTCACCTACGTGCTAGGGTTGTAATTTATTTACTAGGACGTTTTATTACACAAGTTATTTACAAAAAAAAAAAGAAGTATTTGGATGAATAATTTATAAATAATCATTGTCAAATAAAGTAGTTAAGATAAATTTACTCTAGATTCTAGTTAAATATCTCTTTTATATGCCATTGACATGTAGGTATGCTGAAAAATCACACATTTGTGTTTAAAGAAGTCAAGGTTATCTGTTTATTTTGTTTTGTTAGCACTTAGTTTAACACAAAGTGGTTTGTGAAGTGGTGCTAAGTAACATTCATTAATTATAGTATAGCATTGATTCATTAAATAGAACTATGTTAGGCACCAAACGGTAAACTGTTCTGTAATGTTAAGTGTATGATAGATGACAGAACAGTGAGGTCATTCAACTTCTAATCTATGTTACGTATGATTCATTTCAGATTATCGTTATTTATTCAAAACGCTTTTGGCTCGCGGAATAAGCTTCGCATGAACAGATTGGCGGACACAGACTAAGACCCAACCTATTTGACCGACAAATTAATAAACTAGGTATTTAATCTTACGAAAACGAGTGAGGAACGGATTTACTTTCAATTATACCGTTATAATTTGTCTACGTTGAACTCGAGCTTAAAGATTATTCTAAATACTTTATTAACCTTTAACTGCGTAGGTATGTGGTCAATAAATATAAGTACAGAATTTCTTGAGATTTCCCGTCCACACAAAGGATATGGAAGTATAGGATATTTGAAATGAAACCATTTTTTTTTACGGATTTTATCGCGTTTATTTTTTTTTTATGTTCCCGACGTTTCGAGAGTTTTACAGCATCCGTGGTCACCGGGTCATACTTAACTCGGGCAACCCACGTCTTTAATTATTAATTTTGGTCTGATCTACGCAGAATGTGCTCACAGTAGCTTGAAGTCGTGGATGGGGCATGCTTGGTGTAAGATTTAATTTTATTTATATCCCAAGCCGGTGGTAGGACTCAGCCATCCTCACAATTCATTCTCATCTTCCTAGAGACGTGAAACATCGACGCGGTAGTATCTAGTCTAGTACTAGGCGAGTGACGAGTGGAGACGTTAAGCGGTAGCTGTAGCTATTAAGAACCACTTCATTATTTTAATGTTTATTTATTACTCGTTGATAAAATACAATTTTGTTGTTTTTGGTCTTCAATCATATTATATTTTTATTATGACCGTAGGTATTGATATTTTATTAATTAGGTGGTAACAACATGCACAAGTTAGGGCAAAAAAAAATACTTGTTAATTTTTCTCTTACAAGAGAAGGAATTTTAAATGCCTTTGTTTTTTTCAATATCGAAGTCCGCATCTATTTTTGAAGTCAATCCGAATTCAATTTATGTTACCCATACTCGATTCTTTGTAGTATGTTGAAATAGTTATTTCTTACAAAACGGAATTATACTTGAACGAAATCGTTTGGTTGTAATAGCCTTCATTTAAATATCAATTCTTTGAATAAAATTATTCGCAGAAGTATATTTTTTAGAAAAGAGAACACCAGCTTTCTTTTCTTTTTCCCGACAAGTTGTTTTGTCATAAAATCAAAACGATTAAAATAATTCTCGTCAAGTTTCCGTTGAACATACGAATATATACAATTAGAGGTTATTTTGAGTAAAGTAAGATTCTTAATACAATGATGCATGGTGTGGCTTGTATACTCAAAATGACCGCTAAATATCAAAATTATTTAATTTCGCTCCCGCTATTAGAAACATCTCTTAAAATGCTAATGGCGTCAGAGGGACGTCAACCATAAGGAAAATATGTGAAATATTTTTTCTTGAAATCAAGGAACTGCTAGGACTAGGACTTTCATTATAGTTTTTCTGTAACTCCTATAACATTATTTTTTTTATTTACATTTTGGTCTATTAGTTTCAGAAAAAAGGTGGGATTAACTTTTTAGTACATTCAATTATTAATTTATATACGCCCTTTTAATCCACATACAAATTATTGAATAAAATAAACTATTTATAAATACCTCATTCGATACCTCGATCGCTATAATGCAAAATGGGGGGGTTAGTCATCATTTCAACCTGTCACAAGTCCACTGCTGAACATAGGCCTCCCCCAAAGGGTTAGTAATATACATAAAATTACAATTTAAAATTTAAAGTTCTAAATTGTATGGTTTCTGAAAAGAAAAAACCGCTATGTCAGACGAACAGGACATAGACGTCGTCAGTGATCTTGTAAGGATTCCGTTTTTTGTCTGGTGTGTCAGATCCATCATTTCTTAATACAGTACATTCGTAATTTTACTTAATATACATAAAATAAAACTTAAAGTAATAGTAAAATAAAATATAAATCAATTATGCTTGCAATGTATTGCAATTATGCAATAATGCCTAGAGCTCCCATAATATTATTAAAGCTATAATACACTCTCTGCCTGAGTGATGCAGCTCTTCTCCCAATGGCTGCAGCGCACTTCACAAAACATCCATGGTGCACTACGGTATCTAGCAATCTTGAACATAGCTCTAAACACATTGTTATGATACAGTCGTTGCATATAACCAGTCCAGGGTCCAAACGTCTGACAATACGCTTTGAACTACTATGTTTTAACTTGGTCAGAACAGCGTGCTAACCTCCGAGCCAGCATATTTTTTTCTATGTATGTCATCATCGACATTTAGACTATGGTTAACAATATGGCTAACGATACATATTTATATTTATCTTTGATGATCCATCTTTAGATAATTTGCCATATAGCACACTAAAAAAAATTTTTACTATTCTATGCTTATGCCGTGTGCTTAGCACAATTTTTATTCATTCATTCTATGTAACAATTTAAAAATATATTGATATATCAGCTCTTACTAAATGTTACCTAAATTACTTTTCTGTCCCTCGACTATTAAATTTATTTATTTATTTATTGTTTACTGAACCATATACGAGTACAATATATGATCAAAAGGCAGACATAATGCTAAAAGCATTCTCTAACACATAATTTACTATTTCATAACTAATTAATATCAGGAATGTTGAAGAATCAGGCGAGACAATTTGAATGTGTTTTTTTTAAATATCAGGAAGCGCTTTATACTTCTTTAAGATAAATCGTGATAAAAATATGTTAAAATATTTATTCCGTTTACTGTTATGATATTTCTGTGTAGGTAACATATTTTCTCGAGTTTTAGATTCTTTCGATAGGAGGTTTGTAGGTTCGGTATTGGAATACCTTCCCACGACGAAATGATGTATCTCCAAATCACTTTTTTGCTCAACCTATCTCGTAGAAGGTCGTTTGTTACGTTTCTGGAAAAGCCTAGTAGTTACAGGCTTTGTTATAGGTGCCAAGTTATTACGTTACTAGGTATGGTATTAAGGATATGACGTCGCGAAACCAACCCATTTAGATTCGAAACGCAATTTATCTTGTATGCATAATAATGTAAAACGGAGAAAGTAACGTTTTGGTCTTAATACTTGAACGAAGTATCTAATGCAAAGGATTTCCAATGGTTCTTTGCTGCAAAAACACGTTATTTATTTTTAGTTCTATAAAATATTTTACGAAAAGTTAAACATTGTGTAGTTAAATATGCACATACTGCATATACAACCAGACCCAAGAAGAAATATATATTTTTTTTCTATTAGAAAGCATCTACGACTCAAGAGTCAGGTACCCTAACCATTAAGCCGTCGCTACATACAGCACTACGCTAGATGAAGACCTATTTGCTGCTATGTTTCCTTGTATATTTATCTCAGGCAACAATATCGTTGGTTAACTATAATATAGCAATGCGATATCTTGGTAAAACCCGCTGCCAACTTACTACATGCTAGTGCGAGGAATAATCATATACATAAATGTATACCCTCGTTTTTATAGCGCTCGATGCGATACGCGACGGTCTCGTGACTCTTGAAAATAAAGCTAACCCATTGGCGATTTTAATTGACGTCATATTTGTGAACCAATAGCAACACGAGCGAGATATTTTTAGAACGCTACGAGGCAGTGGTGGGGATTAAGGAAAACTACGAGGCGCTTTCGGCGCGAATGTTGCACAAGGTTTTCTGTACCCCTACGCAGTGCGCGCATGCCACATTTTAACCAGAGTGTGAGTCTTCGTTTCTAAAAGTTAATTAAGACAGTTGTTTGGTCACTAGTGATCGAAAATAAACGTGCTGAATACACGCGTCATAAGTTGTCTCTTTTTCATTTATTTTAAAGGGTGACTTTTCTAGAAATTACTGGCGCTTACAAACAATTATCTTGTTTTGAGGTGAGTTATTTTTGCTACATCCAAATAAAGTATTTTCTTTTTTCTAAATTGTCAACACATCAGTTGCGATGTCATCATTATTATTTATCCCAAGAATAAGCTAGTTAAAAGAGTTTTTCTAGTCTATAATACGATGACCTTACACACGATATTTTCCAAAATCCGAAGAACAAGTTTCAACATGATTACGCCCGTTGACTTTGTAATATTGCAATAGGTATTGAGTTTTGGTTTTATAAAATCTGTAAATAGTCAGTCCGTTTATGAGGAAACTTAATAATTTTATTTTGCAGATTGTTATAGCATAAAATCGGGTTTCAATAATAATTGCTTTTACAGCCGATAAAATAACATCATTAAAGCCTGTGTATCCTTAATGATGTTATTTTATCGATTATAAATGACCTTTAAAGATAATTGTACTATAATGAGGAAATCATAACAATAGTTCTTTCATAATACATTCTTTAAATGTTTCATCCAACATACTTAATTCTTCAGACTAGCTAGGTCTATACAATTATACTTTGAAGAATACCTTCTTATGAATCACTAGATTTGTATGTGATGATGGTAAAATAAAAGTGAATCCGATAAAACGTCGACTAAAAACGTAGTCCTCGACTATATGCGGCCATATCAGTATCAAGTTGCCACAAACTGATAACGTTAATATGTTGTTAATGTGATCAAAATGACATTTCATTCCGCCGCAATGTTAAAACAGATTACAATTCAATTCCATTAAGAGTTTATGGTAACGGTTAATTGTATATTATATTATTTATTGTTGATTGACTTTTTCTGAATTTTGTGAAACTTGTTCACGCTTATAGGGTTATAAGGTAGAGGCGTAATATTTCTGTGCGTTTTTACCTCAGCGCTTACAAATAATATGTTTTGTTTTATACAATATCTGACGGCTCGTTTGACGCAGTGGCGGAGCGATTGGCTTCAAGACGTAAGACTCGTGAGGAAAGATGCATTTTTGAGAAAATTTCAATGGCATGAGTAGTCCTCCCCCTTTTGGTGGTGGTCTGATTGAACATGTGTCGGGTTTTGTGAAAGTGAAAGGAGCAGCAGCCCAGCAGCGGGACATTTACAGACGTTTACGCGTTTCGTTAATTTGCACTGGGGTTTTTCCCGCGAGCAGTATTACCGCATGATTGAACTCTGGCAAGCCGTTCCGTGATTAAATACTCCGATAAATCTCATAACAGTGTTCTCCAATTGTTTCAGGCCTACTGCGTTGACAATTAGTTGGTTGGGAGCCTAAAGAGCTAAGATTTCATTAGGGGCTCAAGCAGAGTTCAACAAAGTAAGTAATACCGCTACGGCGGTGTTCTTTTTTTTTAATGGTTTCCCTATTTCAGGTGTGAAGAGTGAAGTTGGAAATGTGAAGCTACTAAATAAATTACCATAGCTTAATAGACTGCGAATAGTCCACTGCAGGACAAAGCCTTTTCCATAAGGAGCTTTAGACATAATCGCCTTGCTTGGCAAGCGCCTTGGCGAACTTTTTGCTAAATTATGAATGACAATAACTGAATGAATAATAAAGTTTTTGGTCAACAAGTCTCCAAATTTGGATCTGTATTTAAAATTTGAAATTGGATTAATTAATTCTGAGTGACACATTAATTAACAACTAAAAAATAGATTAAACTTGTTCTTTTAATAATAACTTATATTTAAAATGTTGAGTCCCTGTGTTCTTGGACATTACTGTTTCATTTCGATCATCTTTGTTCGTTTCTTAAATGTCGTAAACAGTGAAATTAATCCTTGACTGTATTGGTTAACATGTATATAGCAATTTGAATGTGTTTTATTTTATAATTACTTGATTAATTAAAACGTCTAAATTTACTGTCACATTTATCTTCTAAAAGCATTTTAAAAAAGTCTGATTAGATATTATTAAATAACAAGATGGAAATGCCTTAGAGAACATTACACGTAACTTCAAAACTCTACAATACTAATCTTGGAGTGGCATTAAAGCACATGCATACAAACTAGTAGCTTAACATATCTTTCTTATAATTTACAGATTTAGTTGACATTTAGATCTACAATTAATTCGTTATGATAAGTTAATAATATAGTTTGTTAACTAAGCTAACCCTACACTAAGCTTTGAGTAATCGTTTACTAACTTTATATATTTGCATAAATTAGAATTAGTTAATTTTTCAATATTAAGTTAATTAGTTTTAGTTAGATTATTCAAATTTAATAAATATAATTCACTTGCCTTATGATTTTGCGATCATGAAAGCTAACATGAAATATTAGCAAAAAAATCAAAGTTTGAATTAAAACAAATGATGAACTGGGCAGGTGATGAAAAATTTTTGCAACCTATGTAAAGTTATTCTGTGTGTAACTAAAGCAATAAAATAACACATAGTCAAAACAGACGTCAAGACAGAGCAATTACTGATGTTTCCACTTACAGCTGTGGTGTATGTTCAAAAACTGTGGCGACTTGTCATACAAGGACACAGTTTAAATTGTGCTCTATCACTTACTTTATAAAGTTCATATCTCATATCAAGTTATATGTTTATATAAGTATTTTTAACTTAGAGTTGTTATTACCTGTATATATATTTGTGTATATTTATTTTGAACATATCTTCATATTTATTCATAACTCCTTTCAATTTCACTTGAACAATCTTGTACATTATATTATCAATACATTTACATATAATTAATAACTCGCCTCAAGGTTCTCTATCTTGTGACATTTAGGAAATGTTCGCGAGGGTTGGCTATGCCTGTTTACGTCACCTATAATAAAAACTCCATATCTCACGTGATGTTCACACTATAATTTTTACCTGCAAAATTGGTTTTCCTTTCATTCATACTTGAATTAAAAACCATCCTTTTCCCATTTTCCTGAACTCAACTTCACATCTTAAATATAACACCAGTCGTTCCTTTCCTCGCTTCATAAAAATATGCACATTATGTTACGTCGTATCATTTCTGTTTATAGTTCTATACAAAATGGTTGCTCAAAAGATCACCTGTCCGAGTCGGAGCGACGATATCGGAAATCAATTCAACTCAAACACCAAAAGATATGGTTTTTTCGCAAACGAGTCTCAAGACTCAAAGTTTTTTGAAAGTGGTAGAAATAGATCTTTTAAAGGCAAAAAAGAATCAACAGGTGAACGGTCTAACCGGAGTGGTTACAGACAGAAATACAGAATCGAGGCCGCCTTCGCCAGTGGCGACAACCAGCTTTTCCGAGGTAAGGATTGGGCCGGCAGCCGTAAGTACTTAATATAATCGAAATTATTATTATTATTATAAGTTTACCATTTAGTTTATTCGCTTTCGCTTGTAAGTATCTTTGTTAACATTTTAATTGTGGACTTTCAGGTATTTATGAAACCGGAATCCGAACTCCCGAGCACAATGTATCACGAATCGGACTCCGAGTACTTCCAAGATCTGGTTCAGTGGTGCGCCGCTCCCACCGAGGATGTAGTAGTACAGTCCATTGGTAAGTATTTAGAATTTCATCTCACGACACTGTCCTTGCAATAAATAATTATTGAGCGTGTGTTTTTTTGCAGACTCTCCGCAATATATTGAAGATAGGGCACACAACACCGACACACTGCACACACCATTCTCGCCGCAAGGCTGGGATGCAATAGACGCTAATTCTCCAACCGCGCTGGCAAGTTTCTACAACCCCATGCCGGACCCTCTATCACCGACCGGGGACGAGCTGGGGAAGTTCGGTAGCGAATATTTGCAGCCGCTGCAGTACGACAACGAGAATAAAGTTCCGTTTCCAGAACAATTTTTAGATATAAGCAATTTGCCCGTGGTGATCGGAGACTTAGCGTCAGGAAAAATAGCCGAGAAGGATCCGTGGCAAGGCCAGGATCCGATCGGCTGGCTAAACACACATGATACAGATTACACTAAAACAAATATAGGCATACACACCACAATGCCCTTCATGGATGAAGATTCACTGGACATGAAACTAATTTCGGTTATACCGCGGGATGTGGAAAGCAATGACGTAGTCATATCAGAGTATATACTTAATGACCATCAGGATATAGGGGAACTAGGGGGGATTCTAACCGAGACAAGGACGGAGAAGCAGGGCCGGGGGCTGTCTGTAGACGTGGCGGCCTACGCTCCGAGCTGGCCCGCGGACGTTATTAGTACGCCTGAGGTCCTAAGCTACGTCGAACAATTGGAGAAAGAGAAATGCTCGCTCCAAAGTCCGGTAAGAGCCCAAATCAGATTTCAACAGATTGTAATCGAATAACAACTATCTTATGTGTAATTTATTTCTGCTTTATTTATTTTATATATTATATCCGAAATGATTCAGAGGCACCCAATGATCTGTACTTTTTGTAGTCTGTGAGTGTCACAAAAGAAACGTTACGTTAATAAAACGAGCGTTTAATAATATAACGTAAGCAGTCGTGCCCTTGATCAAACATTAACATATTCGTGGTTTCAACTTGTTATAGACGCCAGCACCGGAATGGCCCGCACACGACACTTCTATTGATTGCATTTCCAAGACTGAGTCCTCCCCGTCAATGGACTACGAACCCATCACACCCAAGACAGAGTCGCACGTCGAATCGGACGATGGCTCTAGATCATATTCAAGGAAAAAGAGACGTAGTGATAGTGAGGATTCAGACAAAACTTACTCGCCATACACCAACCACTCCCCTCGAAAATACGCAAGGAGAAAGCCCAACATTGCCATAAAGGATATGATTCGTGCGTTGGAAGGCTCACAGCAGCTCAAACCTACGAGAAGAGGGCGTCCTCCAAAGCGAAGGGAAAGCACAGTCTCCTCCGTGTGTAGCTTGGACGACAGCTCCTCCTCGATATCTACACACGAACTAAAATACAGAGAATTGAGAGACAAAAACAATGAAGCATCGAAAAGATCAAGGATGAACAGGAAACTAAAGGAACTACAAATTGAGCAAGTAGCTATCGAGTTGGAAGAGCGGAACAAGAAGTTAAGAGTTAGAGCGGAGATCCTGGAAGACATGACAAAGAAGCTTCGGGAAGCTTTTATGTCGGCAGTGTCACAGAGGAGGCTCAATAGCTAAATAATGCTAATCGATCGAGCTGGTGTGAAAATTGTTGCAATTTATTTGTGAAAAAAAAAATCTATTAATAGATACACTCGCATTTCGAGTTACGGATGCTGGTTAAATAGCGTTATTTCCGTAATATATCTGTGAATATGGATTGTAGATCGGTGAATCTATCTTTTGTTTGCTGTCGCTGTTTGACAAACTGGATATGACAAAAGAAGCCAAGGGCTTGGAGATCGGGAAAATGTAGTTTTTAAGATTTATTTTCGGTAATTATTAATAGTATGTAATGTCAACACTTGTCATATATTTTTACCACTAAGCGTTGAAATTATTATCTTACTTTATCGAGTGTTTAAAGACACCTTATTCTCTTATTTAATGTTATAGAACGTAAAACTAAACTATAATTAATATTAATCTGTCAATTGAATAAGTTTTTCAAATAGTGCATGGTATTTGATTAGAATAGCTTCTATCTATATGTTATATGAAATATATGATTTGGAATTGTTAGTCGAGTTTCATTCCACAAAAGTTTTATTGTTGTAGACACCAGAAAAACTTAACTGACAAAATGTATTCCGAATGCGCCACACCGGCGCAAGCACTCGTTTCGTTATCAATTTCCCGATTCTGATGTTATGCGATATGATTAGCGAAAGAATTTGTCTAGGTACTGGCATGGCGCCATAATTGGTTTGTTGACTTTTGTTAAGCTAGCTTCATGCAATTTGTCTAGATTAGATTTCAAGGCTCATTGCTTGAATCCAACTCCTAGACTACCAGTCATAATTATTTCTTCATGTCTACTAGCATCATTCCATTGTTAAGGTTATCATATTAATATCTCAGCGTAGCTTATTAACTCTCCCAATCATACCTAAACGGGCGAGAGATGTAAGTTGACAGATCCAGTAATTTTTGTTAGCAGTAAGATCCCGCTGGAGGATTAAAACTAATATCCCCGGCGCCGCCGTTACCCTGACTGTCAGTTAGCGTAGCAGTATTGGGGGACATCGTGATGTCTTGTGTTGGTTTATGTACCTCATATTTCGATCAAGCCGTCGAAAAAGAGTGAAATAGACATCGGGAAAATTGGATGAAGAGTGAAGTGAGAGAGTGAGACATGCTGTATTCGCCAATAACGCAACGATCCGTGAAATACTGTTAGTAAAAAATACTTTAGTAGTTTAATTTAAAAGTATTATTTGGTAATATAGAAAATGGATAAAGAGTGTGCAGTGCGTTTGCTATCGAATGATATTTAAGGGCAAGGTGATAAGATACCTATATAATAAGCATGACTCACCATCTCATTACTCTTATTACTAGTTGCGGAACTCCGAAGAAGTATTAATATTACAGATTTCTTTTGGTTTGATCATAAACAATTAATATCCCGAAAATCCACATCACCATATCAACCAAATCCAAGGATTTAAACAATTTGGTGCACCGCGCCGTGATCGAATTCCTCTTTAAGAAACTATTATTTACGGATTTTATAGTGTTTAAGTATATTTATTTTTATATGTTTTTCGTCCGACGTTTCGATTGCTTTACAGCAGCCATGGTCACGGTCACAGAGGTGTTAGACGTCCAGATGTCATAGTTAACTGTGGCTACCATCAGCTATTATTTATTAATTTTGGTCCCGCAAAATGCTTTAGTATCTTGAGGTCGTGGGGTGGTATGCTTGGTTTTAAATGTAATTTTGTTTATTACTGAATCCTAAGCCGGTGGTAATACCGAGCCATCTTCTCTTTGCCATGTATATATACATATAATAAAACAGTAAAGAGGGAAGTGTTCGTACATTGAATTTAAAAAAAAAAAAATTCAAGCAAGCTTACTATAAGCAAATTCAACAAGTTTAGAATTCGTCTGTTTGTGCGCGTATCACGTGAAAACTATAAGCTATACAACGATCTTCGTTGTATAGCTTATAGTGACTAAAGCTAAGTTTTATTTTAATCGGTTAAATGTTACAGGTTAGGTAGTCCGTAATACGCTGCCCCATCCAGTGATCGCTCGTGTAGCTGTTGGCTCGTGTCTTTAAGGTCTAGATTAAGATCATTACACAAAAAATTCACGTCCGTATACCCGAATGGTGTGGTTAGAACATGAGATAATTTTACCCGTGTGAATCCACTCTTCACTTAGGCCTTAATAGTTAATGGACAGCGACGCTGCTATCGCTAGTGCGCGGCGTCCCTGTTAACGAAGCAGACTTCCGACTAAAACTGGAGCGGGAGGTCGCAGCATGCCATGGGCCTCTAAGGAGGTGAAGATCATGGCTTGGTTTACAGTCGATAAGGGAGAAAATGCCTACCCGGGTATTTTCGGTTTCTGTTGAAGCGCTGAAGTACGTGCTCCGCGGGGCGGTGCACTTGCTGAACACATGTTTAGCTCGTAAGACGAACTGCTCGTTTGGAACTACGGTTTAGGGATTGAACATTATTCTAAGTCTGATGAGTTTATAAAAAAAGTTTTTTTTTTATATGTCGTCTGATCTGCCACCAGCCGGTTTCCATATTTATAAAAAAAAATCTTTTACTACTCCCACTTTTTGATGTTAACAGACTACGAATAAGACGGATAATTTTGTAGGTACATTATATCCTAGAATATAGCAATTAACTTAAGCTATTCATTATATGTATTGAGGTATGCCTTCATTTAGTAAATAGGAACCTTTATCTCATTGCCCAACCTAAAATAATTGTACAGAAACTTTACCAGCCTTTACCATTTTATCAGTTAGTTCGTAAATATAAGGTAAGTTGTGAAAATATTTTTTTGGTATTAATTAAACATATAGGAATTTCTCATGTCGTGGAGGCAGTTTACATACATAAATTGCACCTAGACAAACCCAGACTAAAAATAATTATTTGTAGTTTAGTAGCCATTGTAGCATATAGATATTTGTCCCGTTGTGGTTTCGAACCCGCGAAGTACCTGCTATTATTTGTCAATGTATAAATAAAATAGGTAAAATTATGAACTATTTTATACGTGTCGGCGGCAGCTATGGGTCTGCGCCATCACTGTACTCCGACTAGAACCGAGCATAAGTTACGTGTATATATACTCTATATTAAATACTTTTAATAAACGTGAATGCGACAAAATATGATTGATGTATAAACCTCGGTTCACAAGCTCAAATTCTTACTAATAACTAATAAAACTAAAATAAATAAAGATTTTTTTTTTCTCTTATGTACACTTGTTCAATATTGTTACTTCTTGGAATGCCAATGGAATTAGTTTACCGAGTTTTTACATACTTCATCATCCTTCGAAAATATCTACATTTTTTTTTATGGGAAAGGTGGCAAACGATCAAGCAGTTCCCCTGATGGTAAGTGATTACTGTCGCCCGCGTACATCTGCAACACCAGAGAAGCTGCAGGTGCGTTGCCGGCCTTTAAGAATATTTGGGAGATGAAGGGGAGGATGAGGAGGGGGAGGGGGAGTGGGCCTCCGGATACCTCACTGCAGTACCTATGGTGTTGCAGATGGATGTGATCGACGGTAATCACTTACCATCAGGTGAACCCCTTGCCCATTTGCCGCCTTGCCAATAAAAAAAAATGTGCACACAGATAAGCACCCAGGCCCAGAACAATTATTCCGTAGCGCATAGAAATACTTGTCCCGTGAGGGAATAGAACACGCAACCCACAGCGCCGCAGCCAAACGCTTAGCCACTACGCAACCGAGCCCTCAATATAGGTCTTATTTGCTCTAGTACTACATAATACACGAATACAAATATTAAATGTACAATTAACAATTCAACATGATTGTAAAAAGAGTAATTTATTTATAATTCACAATGAGACAAGTATACCAAAAACAAAAATTCTTGAGATAATACAAATAAAATTTTACATCATTACGACGTTACTAAACCAAAAGAATATCATTGCTCGTAAACAGGCCACAGACCTGTAACAATTTGGTACATATTTTTATTCTCAAGGCAGACGCACACTATAGCAACATTACATATTTGCGTAAATATATAGCCTAAACCGATATTGATTATTTAACAATTTTCGAATGTATAGATAAATAATACAATTAATATTCTAACAATAATCTAAATCAACTAAATACTTTAATATAGACATATTCTAAAATAAAGAAATTGGCTTTCCTATTGTGGCATGTTTTGCTGTAAAATTGAAAGTCCTGTAAGGCCATCTACATTTAGCTCAAATTATATTCACGAATGATTGCTATTCACATAAGAAAAAAGATGTGATAGCAGCACCTATTTAAAAAACCTGTATGAGAAGGATTATAGGAGTTATCTCACAAAAATATCATGTATCGAACCCATAGAAAAATTTACACCATGCAATTACAAAACAATGTAGGTCACAAATTAGGAGCCCCAGCCTTTATGGCAATTTAAGAGTAAACAAACTGTCAACTGGAACTATACTGCTGTAATAAGAACCGGAATGTTAACAATGCTTGTCCATGTAGTCACATAACCAACATCTCTCATCGCTCAAGAAATAGCTACAAAGGCTGGGGCAGGCCTCGAAGCAGTGTGAGCATATATAGCAACCTTAATATATTCGTTTATCACACTGCACTAATGATTAATCAAGTCCTATTACATAGCACAAAAGTAGATCGTTCATGTGCATCAGCAAGTCCCGTTACACAATATATCCTCGATACTCGTAAATTTACACTTTACACTGAATCTCAGTAAAACAGACACTGCTATAAAGAGTACACTGAGGATCTGTTGAGCGTTAATCGGAGCCGGCGTCTTCAGCATCTTCAAGGAAACTAAATTTATTCGACGCTACGAAGTTCTGAAAACACAAATATTTACTTACATCAAATATTACTTCAAGAGAATGGTCGGTATAAACTTATACTTCTCCTTCTCCATTATTTTTCGCAGATTAACATACTAAAAATAAGCAGTCTCCAAAGATTTTATAATATAAAAAGAGGTAGAAACGTTACTAGTAAATTTACAAGTAGTAACTTATTAGTAAGTTCACAAAACACTACAAATGTTCTCTTCCCTTAGTTGCTTTCGAATAGGTAGGCGATACTGTGCGATCATTTTTCGCTTTATAGCTTCAAAATGTCGTCATGTACGTAATACGTACGTAAATGCAATAATTACTCTAAAAAAACGAACAAAATTCACGGAATCACATAAATTATAGATCACATAAAATACAGATTAGCATGATGGCATTATATCAGAAGTGTGATTGTAGCTGAGTGTGAGATGTGAGTGAGAAAAGTTGGTGTGATTTAACTAAGGTTATTAATTATAAATATCTAATAAGACTATGTCGAAGCTTACTGGTTTTTCTTGTTCCTTCAACTTGGGTAAAGGTCTATCGTCACGGTCGTCGTGCCTCTCACGCGAGCGACTCGGCCTGTCGCGGCCGTTTTGTTCAGGGTCTTCTTCATCGTGCGATGGCTTCCGTGTTTCTGTCGACGTTTCTCCCTCCCTGTCGTTCCGAGACCGATCGTCTTTATCACCAGAGTAGTCTCTCCTGTCCCTATCTCGACTGTAATCGCGCCTGTCTCGGTTATCTCTGCAGTCGCGCGTCCCCTTTTCATGCTCACGCGAGTCTTTATCGTCTCGGTAATCGCGGTGGTCTCTATCGTCTCTGTCGCGGCGGTCTTTATCGTCTCTGTCGCGGCGGTCTTTATCGTCTCTGTCGCGGCGGTCTCTATCGTCTCTATCACGACGGTCTCTTTCGTCTCTCTCACGGCGATCTCTTTCGTCTCTATCGTCTCTGTCGCGGCGGTCTCGTTCATCTCTTTCGCGACGATCTCTATCCTCTCTAGAATAGTCGCGCCTGTCTCTATCGTCCTTTAAGTCGCGCCTATCTTTATGGTCTTTTGAGTAGTCGCGACTATCTTTATCGTCTTTCGAGTACTCGCGACTATCTTTATTGTCTTTTGAGTAGTCGCGCCGATCTCTGTCGTCCTTGGAATAATCGCGCCGGTCTCTGTTGTAACTGCGCGAGTCCCTACCGCGATCTTCTGCAAGTAATAAATATTTTAATGTAAAAGTCATAATATTTTTATGGGTATATTAAATACATTATTATTATTCCACTTTACAACTTACCGCGCCTCGCACCGCCACGACGGTCACCGGAATGATCATTCTGAAAAGAATGATTAAATAATTAGACACACCGGCATACGCTTATACCGCACTTTGGTTCTTTACAATAATATAAAATTTTTTAAAAAAATCTATAAAATAATTTTAAAAATAACATACCCTACGACCCCAACGTTCTTTTTCATCAGTAGCGCGTCTTGCTTCCTCCTCTTGCTTACGAAGACGCTCCTCTATTTCTCGCTCCCTAAAAAACAGAGAAACCGATTTAGACTTAAAAATAAAGAGATAAGTTAATATACTTAATTTACAAGTTATGTTGGTATTAAGCGACCAAATCATGCATTGATAGCTTGACTTGGTGTCTAATTAACCCTTTTAATATGGCACATTGGAGTTTAGTAACTTCCGGATAACAATAATGATAATATTAATCAAAACTGTATGTAAATGTGCCTATTATGTATCTTATTCTTAAACAAACACAACATAGACTTCTTTGCCATAATTGGCACGCTTAGCATACGAGTCGGCGATCGCAGTATCCGGTTATGTACACCTAGTAATGTCGGTGATATGTATGTTCAGTCTGGGATTTTTTTTAGATGGTTAATCTGCTGTATGTTTCATTAGTCTATTAATAGTTAAGTCTAGTAAATAATGGTCTAGTAATAGTTACTTTTACAATACCCAAAAGGATAAAGATCCACTTACGCCGCAATCTATGATGTATAATATAAATTATCATAATCATCAGTCAAAATCAAGTTTAAGAATTGATGCCTGTGTTGGAATGTTATTATTTAAGGTATCTTAATAATCTTATAAGTTTTGTACAGTTTAGAGTTACCTAGAGTATATACCTCATAGGACTGTCTTTTAATGTTTTATTCTTAAATCTCTAAAGGTAAAGGAGCCAAGTGTGGAATTTGACATGGGAACAAAGTACTACCTACATTATTTCTGAATTACTTACTAAGGTAAACGACCAAGATATACGGACAGACATATCAAAGGTATTTTATACAATTATGAAAAGTTAATTAAAAACTCACTTTGCAGCAGTGTCAACAGGCTTTGCAGCACCAAAAACCTTTTCGGCGGGGACCGGTTTCGGTTTATCTGGTTTATCATCAAGGGGTGCTCCATCCGCGGGTTTAACAGGAACTTCTGCATCGCGTGGTACAGTCCGTGGAAGAAGATTAAGTTTGGGACGTTCTCGAGGTTTGTTCTCTGTCAAAATAAATATTCATTACTTATTTGTGGTCTCCTAGCTGTGCATAGCAATTATGATAAACAAAGATGCGGACACTGAAATGATTAACTGGTGCGGAATACATTTAACACCACTGCTGACAAAGGTTACTCCCAGAACTTACCAGTCAGTGGTCAGAGCTTGGTTGGTGTGAATAATATAGTATTGCTGATGTCGAGGACTGCTGTTACATATTCTAAAATAACGGTATCAATGACAAAGAGAGTGATTATACGACGACAGTCTTAAAGTTATATGATAAAGACGCCTCAGTACGTCTTACAGTTAGGGTATGACGAAATTCAGCGCCATGGCTCTCAACTGAGATAAAGGATCTTATGGCACGTCGCGAAAAAGCGGAGCTAAGGTACAAGCGTAATTTAACTTTCTGCAAAGTGCTGCGCAATCGATGCAAACGCCTGTATAGAGATGAAAAGAGATGCTATTTCCACGATTTTAATATAAATCGATGCCTCACTGATTATGGAGATTCTTAAAATCCGTTGGTGTCAGAAAGACTTCTAACGCGTGTGTAGGACATTGATATAAATGATCTTAACAAGCATTTCTCTCTTTTTTCTCGAACACTACTTGGGATGTCTCATTGCCGAGGTCATCTTGCCCTTCTTTTGCCTTATCTCGATTTCAGAGGATTTTGTTAAAAAATCTGTAATTGCTATTTCTACAACTTCCGTTGAAGTACTTCCATTATTGACAATATTTCTATATCCATTTAGGGATTCTTCAATCAATAAAGGATTCTCCTACTGCTATTAAGTGGTTCAATTTATATCTTCGGGACCGATCGCAGCGTGTTTGCATTGATGGTTTTCTCTGACTATAGTGAACTAAATGCGGGTGGCGTTTTCTTTCCTTTACTTTTTCTGTTTAATAACTCTGTCAGTAGTGACAGTAGTGTTATTTCTTCCAATTTCCATCTAGACGCCGACGACTTGGAGCTTCATCACATTTTCACCGGCGCAAACTGATTTAGCCTATTTTATTTCTCTTTGGTAAATGAAGATGTATGTCGAATAAATGATTGATCAAAATTAAACAAAATGCCAGTAAATCGCAGGCTATATTTTAATTGTATATTATATTTATTATAATTGAAGACAGCAGACCCGCTCGAAATTTATTATATTGCTCTACGCCAAGGATGAGCAAAACGCGGCCCGCCTAGCATTTCTAAAATTGAGTTTATTTTATCGACTTTTTCCCATCAATATATTATTATAAAATTAATTATAATAAAATGGTAGTACATACTAAACCGAAATATTTTTATGGCGAGTTACTTGTCGACGACGTTTTTAAACATGCGATACGAACGCGCCGCGTCTGAGCGATTTTTTTGTGACGAGATAGATACACACTTGTCGGTGACTTGTTCAAACATGCAATACGGACGCGAAATTTTTTAACGCTCAAGTTTATAATCCATAATAGCATGTCAGAGAAGCAAACAAAAAAACGTAAGATTGCGGATGAGGATAGGCATTTTCAAGTAAAGTGGAAATTTTATTATTTTTTCACTTTCTTTTAAGATAAAGCTGTATGCTTAATATGTTCAGAGACTGTATCGACATTAAAAGAATAGAACATAAAAAGGCATTACGATACAAAACATGAACACCAATATATAAAAACTTAACAGGACAACTCCGGATAGATAAGTTTAATTAAATAGAGAAAAACTTGGAAAAACAACAGGCTAGTTTAAAAATCAAGCTATTATCAAATACAGCAGTAAAGGCTAGTTTTGTCGTCAGTCAAATACTGGTAAAAAAAAATTAAACCCTTTGCGGATGGATAGATGATAAAAGAATGTCTGACTGCTGTTGCAGAAATAGCATTTCCTGTTAAAATAAATATTATTTCAAACATTAGTTTATCAAGATTCACCATTGTGAGGAGAATTGAAGACTTGTCCGAGAACATAGCAACAACGCTTCGTGAACGCTTTCCAAAAATGGAATACTGTTGTTTGGCACTTGATGAGAGTTGCGATATTATCGATACAGCACAACTGGCTATATTTTTACGTAGTATAGACACTAAATTTAATATTACCGAAGAATTGTGTACACTGATTCCAATGCAAGGAACTACAACCGGCAAAGACCTGTACAATGAACTAAAGTCTGACACTTAAAGATCTTGGGATAATAATGGATTCCAATTTGTCCATGTCAGAGAAATTATTTGTAAGGTTCACTTCTCTTTTCATTCGCTGAAGTGCGTTCAAGTGTTTGTTGCCTTTAAAAACCTAAATCTCTCTGGCCCAAACACTCATTTCTTCTGAGGAGCTTCCGTCTTAAACTTCGTGTTTGCAAAACTTATGCATTATTAGATTTATCTTCTGAATTCGGAAGTTTGACCATGTTTTTCATCTTCGCATGGATCTTAAGTGCCTCCCACTTTGTTTTCGTACAAACACTAGGATTTTAGGTCTGCTTATTAATATCCTGCGTCATCCATCATCTGGTTTACTCGTGTGTACATAAATATTTATATTTAAAGATTTTGTTGTCAGAGGTACAAGAAAAACTATTTTAAAAAATAAGCCTGCTTAACAATAGCTTTTTAATTATTTCAATAAACCAATATAAGTCGTCGTCGCGTAAATACTTGCTCTTTTTGGTAGATTCAATTATTATTTTGGATTTATAATTCTATCATAATGGTAGATTCGGGAGAGGAAGACCTAGGTGAACATTTCACGATCAAATCGGAGACGTTCTGGAAAAAGGCCCGGACAAGAGTACTCTAAACCAACAAGAATGCGAAGATTGATGAAAGTGGAAGAAGCGAAAGACGTATGTCAGAACCGTAACAAGTGGAAGGAGATTGTCTTTGGCTACCACGTTAGGAACAAGGCGTGAATATATGTATGTATATAATTATTACTACCTCAAATTTTGTTTTACCTTCTCTTGGAGGGGGGTCACGATCACGATCACCGAATCCTCTTCCACCAAATCCTCGACCGTCGCGACTTCTGTGCAATTAAAATAATACTTTTATTTCATCATACAAATGAAATGAATACAAATACAAAATGTATATGGAATTTTATCAAATCATTGAAAAAAATAAAAATATAAGTTTGTATTCCATGTTATGTATACATGTTGTGCATAGTTTTTGAGAATTATGTTAAGTGTAAATGAGTTCTTCGTGTTTTTTTTTATTTAAATAAAACAAGTGTGTGAAAGTTCTGTCCTAGGGAGAACTGAATTTTTTTTTTGGTTAAGAAAATAATCAAATCTTAATATCACCTTCTTACAATAATAATGTGTTGTGAATATATTTCCTCATAGCTATTTTAATTTAACCTACCCAAATCCATCTCGCTCAGATCGGAAACCCTCGCGGCCACCATATCCACCGCGCTCTCCGTCTCGTCCAAAACCACCCCGCTCCCGAGCACTGGAATTAAATAATCCATTTTCAATACAGTTTAATGTTAACTGTTCCTCTGATATCTATGGGAGAAATTAGATACATTTTGAAGTTTTATTATAAAAAAGGAAAAAATTTTTCTGACGGTTATGGACTTAACAAGTGTCAGTAAAGTAACACAAAATTGGTTCAAGCGTTTTCAGTCTGGGATGTCAAAGATGAAGCTCGCTCTGGTCAACCTATTATATATAATATCTGGTCGACCTATTACAATAAAGTTGATGTCATTTTTGAAAAAGTGGAGTAAGATCGGCATAGTTACTACATACTACAGAGCTAGAGGTTGACCACAAAACAGTTTTGACCCATTTGGAAAAAGTCGGAATATACAAATAAGCTTGATATTTGGGTGCCACATTTTCGATTATCTATGGAAACATTATGAAACCAAACCGTTTTTAATAAGATTGATCACTGATGATGAAAAGAGGATTACCCACGACAAGAACATGCGAAAAAAATCATATTAAGCGCCATATACTAGCGATTCTATGATTGACTGGAAAGTGTGTATGGTGGGATTGGAAGGGCAACATTCATTATGAGCTTTTACCGCCGGGCAAAACTATCGATTTAGATCTCTACTGCCAACAGCCAATTGGAAGTTTTTATTTTGTTTGTATTACCGTTTTACAATAGAGCAATAACAAAAAACATTGATAAAAACGCGTTTCTTGTATGGGACCCCTAATTTTAAAAAAAAAATGTTTTTTTAGGAAATGAAACTTCTTTAAGCCTGGCAGGGCATATTCGCCTGGATCAGACCAATTGGATGAAACGCTTGCGCTTCTGTGTCCAACCGGACGTTTCTACTCTCTCTGTCAAATGCGATATACGCACTTCTACACGCATGCGCAGTGCGAAATGTGTATATGCTTTGGTTAGCGATGGCCTGATCGAGTCGAGAATTGAAAAGGTTAAGCTTCACATGATATCTGCCATAATAACACATACTACACATGAAAATTTCGATTAGCTACCTATTATGGTTCAAAACATACAGGTGTTTAAAAGTATGACGAACAGACGACGCAGGCTTAGTAATAGGGCTTTGAATGAAACCATAAAAAAAAAATATTTAAAAGTTAAACGAAAAAATAAAACCATACCGATCATCTCCGTAACGGTCGCGTCCAAATGAGTCGCGGCCGCCATACGGCGTTCTAGCAGGTTCTGAAGGCGCTTGACGTTCACCATCTCGCCAACCACCAGGTTTATTATCAGTGCTTGCTGCAAAGACCAAAAACATATATTTTGTTAAACTTGTGTACGTTTTCGTAAACTATGTATTAGAAATATATAAATCACTCAGAATTAAGTGAAAGCGACAGAAAGAGCGGGCCAAAGACTAGTCTGAATTGAGTTACAGCATGGCTGTGTCACAGATTATACTAAAAAAGCTGGTCACAGAGAACTTTCAATGGCACACAGGGTTAAGTCTCATCCGAGGGGAGTCTCTGACAAATCCACTAGGCCTATGATTTCTGGTGCCTCTGTCACTGCTCATAGGCAATGCTCCCTTCTAGAGAGTAAAATCCAAAAACTTATAACCTATACCTTCCCGAGACATGTTGAGTAATGGAAATCAATGATTTATTGATCCAGATAATAAAAATCTGTGATCTCTGCCTCCCCTTTTAAGTGAAAGGCTTGTGATTACATACATATATAAATAATAAAGGTTTATGTCATAGCATAAAACAGAGTTTTTAGGAAATGATTGCTCTATATGAATATTATTGGAAAAAGGGTTAACCGTTATCTTAGGTTTCTCCAATGTAAATTCTATTGTAATAGCTACATAAATCTGTGATCAACATACTCTGAAAGTGTGTCCCAAGTGTGACATTTTAGCTCGCTCCAAATATCTTTTACTTAAAATAAATCATCATAGTTATTATAAACTGTAATAGACTTCTTCAATCTTTTATCGTTATACGAACATCTATTATAATAAAATTAAGGAAGGTGCTTCTCGAACTCCTTTCACACTTGCGGCGCGTACCCCGCAAAGCGATCGGTATGCCGCTGCGCTATACACAAACGACGTTAAAATGCGTAAAGGTGCACGCGATTTGCCTACATTTCTCGTCCACAAGTACCCACTCGCTGCACGCCGCAAGTGCGAAAGCCGGGTTAGACTTACGTCAATTTACCTTACTAATGTGTATTTGCGTGCATCTAAAATGTCGTCAATACAGTACTAACATTCTCTCTCGCGGTCCCGCTCCCGGTCGCGGTCCATGGGGCGCGCGCGCGCGGTTGGGTCGGGCACGGCGCGCGGCCCCGACCGCCAGTCACCCATCGTGCGCTCCGGGTCATATTCCCTGCGGGATCAATAATTACTACTGTACATCATTATTCCTTTGGAGTCACGTTAGTAAAGGAATAAACACAGTCAAGTCTGGTCAAAGACAATAGACCTTTAAGAAAATATAAGATATCCAGTGTAGTGCATGCTGTGCACCCCTGCTGACTAACAGACGAGTCTAGCTACCGACTGATGATGACATAAAAGAGTAAGGGAAAAGTCGATGAAAATCATGAGGAAACTTTTTGATGTCGGAATCTCGGAAATAGCTAAATTGAAGCAAGTTTAATTAAATGTCGTAACTTCACAGCCACCTTTATATGTATAAATATTTATAAGTAATAGCAATACCTGTCACGATCAGATCTACCGCTCCTACCCATACGACGGTCATTTTCGTTGTTGGAGACTTCTATTCTTATTCTTCTTCCACCTACTGTCTGCACAACAAATCAACAAGACACACATATATTTTTTAAAATAACATAAAAAATGTATATGCTTATTTTTACTAAAGGTTTCTTGCACTTACCAGGTCTTCAATATTCATTGCACTAACAAGACTTTCCCTGTCATCAAAGTCCACATATCCAAATCCCTTAAGACGCCCACCTTCGCGAGGAAGTCTCAAGTTGGTGATCTGAAGAAGAAAATTATTAGTAGATTTTGAATACTTTCCGTTCAGGCCGCGTGGGGCGTGGGGGACACACTTTACAATTGTATTGTTTTCTTTCTGGTGTATGCCTTACAATAATTAAAATGGTGTAAAAACCATAATTATCAAGGAAAGGGTGTATAGTTTAAGATGCATAACACAACAAACGAATAAACAGATTTTTCTAGGAATTAATTTAACAAATACCTGGCTGAACATTATTCTACTAAGCAAGTTGCATCCTCACATATAATTTTTTTATCATGCCTATATCACTTTAAAATAAAACATTTTAATTGAAATCAAGTTTGTATACAATTACCAAGGGTAATTGTATACAATGGTATTCTGAACTTTGTTAAAACATGGCAAACCTAAATATACACACAACTATCGCAGAATGTTGCTTCTTTTACAGTATAGTTTCTTGTCCATTGGGAACTTTTTACCATTTTTTTTATAACAAACTTTGCAGCACCTTCTTACCGAATTAAAGAGTCTTTCCTTTTTTTTTATTTAGTTTAGATTCCTTTTTGGTCCAATTAGAAGGGGATGGGGTATTTCTATATATACTCATCTGGTTAATTAGTAGAGGATTATTATTATTATTACAGGATATCAGATTCATTGCTAATTTTTTTCGGAATTCGATGCATGTTAGTTTTCGGTTTGTAAGACTGTTAGACTGTTATATATAATCCCAGCTTCAGTGAAGCAGTAATTGTTGTATCAATGGCACGTGAATAAATGACTGATAGAAACACGAGAGGAAATAGAGTAAAAAAAATGTCTATCACAACGCGTATACGCCCCACGATCAAATGAGCGCATCAGCAATAGTATTAAGATGCCCATAATTGACTGCATAATGGATTAAAAAAAAATCATATTACAGGGATAATACCAAATGGCTTAAACGGAAAGTTCAGCATGGTGTGTATGCACGGCAGGAAACATGTTAATTTCTGAAGAGTTTTGTACCATTACAATATTATATTATCCACTCTTCTAATATTATGTGAGTTTGTATGTTAGTTATTAAAACATGCCTAAAAGAACCAACAGATTTGAAAGAAAATTAATAGTGAAGTTGATTATATCATGGATTAAGGACAGGGGCAAGGATGTCAGATACTTTTTTTGTAATAATGGTTTCCTTGGAATGCAATTTAAAGTTTTATAAGTATATTTTATTGTAACCAATACTTCTAGTATTGGTTACAGTTACATTTTGGTAAACAGTTTCCAATAGAATGAACAAAATAGATGATTGCTTTAAGTTAAATATTTTTTTTTAATTAAATACTGGAAACTGTTCCATTCTAGGGATTGGAAATAGGGGAAACACCATATCTTAAGAACAGATACTAATCTGTTCTTAAAATCATGGTTCTAATTATTGTTGTTTATTTTCAATTAAAAGAAATGATAACACTTTTGTATCTCAACTATCAAACCAAAATATTTTTAACTCCATCAAAAATTATTGATCATAATATTAATATAATATTGATGACAAAAGAAGTTCTATTCTTTTAATACATCAAGGTTTCATGATAATTTACAACTTTCAATTACAATAAGTACCTAAGAGAGGCTCAAACTCTGCAAGATTGTTAGGCAACAAAAATTTTACTTTCCAACTTAAATATTGTTTGAGGACCATCTGTTTTTAGGTATCGGCAACACTGCACTTACCATCCCACTGGACTAACTTTTTAAATAAGGGTAAATATTCTATTTAAGGGACGTCAGGTTTTGTTAGTGCTTTCATGAAAAAACATTTGCTTCATATGGTCACTTAATAAATAGGCCAACAGTGGATTTATACAGGCTGATAAAGTAAATTGATAAAAAGATTTTCTTACCTTAAGGCCAGCAAACAAGTCCGCAATGGCACTTTCCTCCACGTCATATGGCAAGTTGGAGATGTGAGCAATGAATGGTGGATGACGCGGGATGCTTTCCTCGTCAACTGCCATACCCCCGCGCGCAGCCCGTGAGGCCGATGGTAGCACCATCGGAGGACGAGGCCGTGAAGAATAGCCATAGCTTTTATCAGCTATAGAAAAATATATTTATGTTATTCTGATATTTTGAAATAATATTCAATAAACAACTATTATTTGCTATAATTATGAAATAATATACTAGAATAATGTAGTAATTTTATGATTCTGGATAGAAAATAGTGTATGTAATGAATTTAATACTGACATTTTTTTTTTAAATAAGGCAATATTGAATTGTAAAAGGAATAAAATGACTATAGATGGAAAAAATATGAAATAAAATCAAAAGAGCCCTCAGTTGTTATTGGGAGCAAGCCAATGGAAGACTAGTCTGAATTGAGTTGTGACCATGGTCATCTCGTAGATTGAGCTTAAATTGCTGGTTGTAAGGGCTTTCAATAGTATCAATATCTATGCTTCCTCCATACACCCCAGTGTTGGCATCATAGGCTAAACATTGAACTCTAATTTCTGGTCCCCTCACCTTCCCTGTAAGGAAAGCATCCGGCTAGAAAGTTTGAAAACACACAGAAACCTTTACTCAGACCTTCCCGAGGCGATGTTAGTGACAAGCACTCGTGTGTACGCCCCATGTACGAGATTAACATTGACTTGCCATTACCCTCTTTACATCATCATTGGGCTATATTTGAGAAAAATTTGCACTTTACACCTTGCTACTTACTATCTTCATCTACAGAGTCGGTCGTAGCTATGGCCGTGGGCTCTGCAATGATGACACCCATGTTGGCTTTGATCCATTTTGATTTCTTTGATTTCTTGCCTGCAATATTATATGAAAATTGAGACAAATGAAGGGCAAATAAAAATGGCGAGTACATCAGGGAGTATATGACGATGACGCATTGCAAGTAATCGACCTGGGACAATTTCTGAAAGCGGTTATTCGTGGACACATAAAGGACAATTTATAGAACTAGCTGATATGATTATCCTATTATCAATTTCATTCAAGAAATTATTTACAGATAACAGACATAGGGGAACTTCTTCAAATGTAAAGTTAAACGAAATATACGCTAAGAAAAGTGGCCACGCGGTAAAACCAAACGTCTGCATAGGAGAAAAGATGACACGTTAGCATTAATAATAAGAGAATTTTGTTATTTTAAATACATTATTAAGGAAACAAACCATAGTAACACTAATTATAGCTTAATAAATTCTGAAATATACCAGAAATTTACCAGAAATTAAGGGTTTTTATTAATGACAAAATTACAAAAACTAACCTGTAGCGGCCATATTACAAGGCTGGGATCTGTGTTGCCACTGATGGAAAAAAAAGATTTTCTCCATTCTCCAGAATGGAGGCGCCATTAGAAAATTACGGCATCAGTGATACCATATAAAACATTATACGCCTTCAGCTTTCTAAAACTAAATATAATCTTGGTACCAAACTTTGCTACATTTTGGTTTTAATAAATACAAAATTGAGGCGCCAAATGCTTAACTATATAATAATTATCCTTGAACCTTTCTCGTCTCGTGACGTAAGAATAAAATTAGAATCGTTTCAACACATAAAGACTTAATATATGCATATTATTAATAATAAACTTAACGTTTACTAAGTGGAAGTCCTTCTCTACCTAAAAGTCGTATGGGTAGGTACATCCCTATAACCTATTTCTATCGAAACTTTTGTGTGCCGGTTTAAAAGTAGAGAGCCAGTATAATTATAGACCTAGAGGCTCCCATAGTAGTCCTAATAATCATGGACAGATAACTCGATAGACCCAATCCAAAAACAACGTAAAAAATGCTTAATACTTATACAACACAACCAACTCTCGCGTTGTTCCTCACGAGCTAGGCAGAGGCGACACCATCTATGGACACGCCTAAATGTGTGGTATGTCGAGAGATTCGAAACGCTAATTAGTAAAAATGGTATGATTGATGTCAGATTGATCCTGTAATATATGGATTTATATTCGTAATAATGAGATTGCCACAAATTAAAAAAAAAAAACTCGCATGACCAAATATTTAGATATTTTGATCAGCGGCGTTAATCTAGATTAGATTGACACTAGATCGACTGTGTACTAGCGATCCGTCAATATGGCGACAGTCACCAAATTGCTTTAACGAATAGGCAACTAAAGGAATCACACGAGCTTTATGGCAAAAGATCATTTAAATCGAATGTAAAATGTCTCACAGTTTTAAGAAAGGTTTGTAAGAAAGCTAAAGCTTATTATTAAAGCTATAAAATTAAACAAATAAAACTAAAGCCACACGGAATGTAATCAATTTAGTAACTGGCAAATTTAATACCAAAAAGGAAGAGTTTGCCTTAAAATTAAATGAAAAATAAAGTGGCAAATGAATTCTTTTCAAGCATGTCCACTGATATTACGAAATATTTATAATCTAGCCCTATACTTGCAGAGTCAATTCTCAAAGAGCATATAGGTGTAGAAATTCCTGACTTTCATTTTAAACATATTATCCAGTGTTGCCAGTCTTATAAAATATTTGAATAAAATATTTTAGATGCATAGAAATCTATTCTTATATACTTTACAAAAGGAAGATCAATGATAAATGCAGGTATAACTCTAATGTCCTTGTCCTTCAATCTTGGGAAAAGTTCCATGACACTGTCAGTGTTTTCTGTGATATTTGAAGAGCCTTTGATTTTGATTTTGAAGGGCAGTGTATATTGACTTAGGCAGCGTTTATTGAATTAACTTCGAAATTAGGTTCTGCAATTTTCGCTATTAGAAGGATCAGACAGTTGACTCATAAAGGAACAAACATATTAGTTACCTTTGCATACTTCCACCTTCGCACAATATCATGCCCCATGGTGTTTTACTATGGGCAGCTCGATTGGAAACAGTATTCATTTTACGAAAATAAGCGATACGGGCCATCTATCTTGAATCTGCCATTAGTCTTTGAATATACAAAGACAGCTTGTATATTAAATCGCAAAATGTCATGTGACTTTAGTTCAGACCTGCGCTATGTGACCCTAAGTGACACTGGACGACAACCTCCCTCTTCTAATTATCGTCATGTAATTTACGCCTCCTATAGAGAACAACCACAAGTGAAATGTACCCCAGACTTATTTAAAAAGTAATGGTTGAGTCTTAAATTTTGTTATTTCTATTTACTTCGACTTTTGGTGTACAATACGGATAGTGTATTATACCTCATCTAATAAATGTCAACAGTGACTGAAAAATATAATTATCTTTTTGTTTTCATCACCCCAATAAATCTACATTAAAAGAAGACTATTAATTTACTGTTGAAATTTTAACCAGATTTCAAGCTATTTTAATGACAGATATGGAAATGGTAAAATTTTTTAGTTTTGTCTTTGACTGAAGGGTATGGAGCTAATGCCACAATAAATATTTAAAAAAAAAGAGTGCGTGTAACTGATAGACCTGTGTCGGTCGATCATTTCTTGAGACCTGAGTAAATCGTGACCCAATTTGTTGGTGATGGAGTCAACAGGTTCGTGATCGACACCGGTCTAAACTGAGTAGACGTGGCAGAAGTGAAACTTCTACTCACTTATAACAACTACCAAGTATACAAACAATTATTAATTAATCATTAAATATTAATTAACAATAAATATACTGCTCACTGCTGTCACTGTATGCATAAACAAATTTATATTACACTCTTTCAATTTAAAAGGCAAGACACTCACAGCTAACCGCACTTAATTTCAACTTTCAAGGTTTTTCAACTTCAAAAACAATGAAAGTTGGCATTTCTTAAAATCCCTATAAAGATAAGTCATTCATTAAGAAGGAACATCGATAAATGAAAAACGATATTACGTTACTTATATTTTGTTCTATAGTGTTTGTATACTCTGCTTTATAAAAACAAACTCTCCTAATCTTTCTATTAGTGACGCGAAGTGTTATTAAGTTATTATACTCATTGCTAGCGATAAAACGATGGCGTTGCTGGGAATCCAAATGATAAAAGGTTGTTTTCTTTATTTGAATCTAGTTGCAGATGTCCACAGGCTGTAGTCGCCACTTACCACCAAGTTGACTGTTAGGCCACATAAATTATGTAAACAATGTAAATACGTGTAGACTAAAGATACTAACTGTAACAGCTCGAACGCTAATAAAACCGTAGCAGAGATCCCATCAAAATTTGTGCGCAGTTTTTAAAGTTATGACTATTCAGCCAACTATACGTACTGCCCAGCCCCTTTAGGTAGCATAATTTTTTTACAACGGCTCGACGCCCAAATCGCTGTAATACTTTTTAACAGGCTGCAGGCAGACTTCTTTCCTGCCTAGGAGTCATCGGGGTAGGCCACACTCTTACTGTCGCAATTTCTGCCGCGAAACAGCAGTGCAATTACTGTTGTGTTTTGGTTGTATATACTTACACATATAATTGTACTTATTTGAACAATTAGTGGTTATAATATCCATGAAATAAACATTCTTATTATTCACACAAATAACATTTTATTTTTTGAAAAGCATTTAGATTAGATTTTGCATTTTATATTATAAATACTATCGCAACAAACCATTTGTTTTTTGTATTTGGAAGATTAAAAGTATTTACATTTTGTATTTAAATACATTTGAATAACTATTTTGTATATCTCTGGTGAAGTTATGTGCTGGTATCCAAGGGCATATTTTTGGGCGATACAATAAAAAAAAATAAGTCGTTTCAATTTAAGTCCAGCTCGTGTAACAGTTAGCGTGTCGTTATAAAACTAAATATACAAAATGTCATTGAAATGCGACAGGTTTTTGCATAATTCGTTTATTCGTAAATTTTTCAAAAAATATTCGTTATTGTATCTGTATCGATAGCAGTATCGTCCTCTTAGGGTTTTACGATACTGTATGGTATTACTAGCGGTCGCATATTTTATCTCAAAAGAACTCTTACTCAAATGTATTCTATATCTGATTCCATCTATATCTCTGCCAAATTTCGTTAATACGCATTCACACCCGCTATGTTATAGGCATGTAAAGCTTGCACTCATCTTGTTTTATCGTTACGATTTATTAATACTAAAACTATTTATATAAATACTAAATGTTTGAATCATCACCCGCCTCCCCTACGCGATAACAGATCTTTGGCTCATTTTAAAATAAAGTATAAATCTTTTTTTTAGGCTTTAAAGAAAACCAGAAGTAAGGGTAGACATAACAGTGTTGTGTGTTAAGATTTAAATCAAATTTTATTAATTATTTAAATAAATTTTCTAGTTTCGTTTTATTTACATAACTTATTCTAAGGTGTTATTCCGTGATAATTGTTTTTCAAAATTATTTGGTAATCTCATTAATTTTACATTGTATTCCCTTAACATAAATATTAGTATTCTTTATTTAGTTATGTTTGGTTCTTCTTTTTGGTTTAACGGTGTCTGTTTAACTGTTTCCGAGATTCAACAAGGGCAGCGACAGAATATCAGCGCTGTAGCTACACTGCTGTAACATAATGCTGAGTCGAATGCCTTTTCGTTGCTATAATCCAATATATTGTATTATCTGTTATGACTTTGTTGTGTTGTAGCATCGAATGAACATTGTTTCTTTCTTTCTTTCTAAAAGGAACAAGAAACAATCGACTAATTGAAAATAATATCACGCGCAGTGATAGTAAGAGCTTTAACAGACGATCAAATTTGGTTCTGCCAAACTACGAATATGGTTCGCTCAGTATTCGATCGTGTGGCGAACGGTACGCCGATATTTATTATTATTTCTACCGGTACGACAGTTCGATTGCTTGCACATTGAACTTGATGAACTCCGCGCCAAATCCGTTCGTCTGGGCGAAGCAGCGAAATGTCGGTAGTGTAGTCTGTCTCCCTTCGCACTGGCGACACGTGACTTGAGTGAATTCCAAGTGCGACGAAGAAAACTTTGTTAAAGAGATGTTGGAGCTATATAAAAAAATTCCCTGCACGTGTGATACGTCCCACAGCCTTTCTTGTAATAAAGAGACTCGCAATCAATCGTGAACTTTAATGAGTCTGTCTGCATCTTTAAAGACTGTGTCGGCAGAAATTTGCCGATTCTGTTCGCGTTTTCCTTTTTGGTTGGCGGCAATGTAGCAACGATGGTTGCCATAACCAACGCGATTTTGGTGGTTTCAATAAAATCGGAAGGATGACGCGTCCCATATTCACTCAGTGCTAGCACAAACGACTGGACATACATTATTTCTCTATGGATTGAACGATCTGAGCTCTGGCGAACTGTTAGTCGTGTTCACAACGGCTATAAGCAAAGAACACGTTATAAAGCAATGCGAGGGGTCCAAATATTGTGATTGGTAACTAGTCGCCAATTAGGATATTTCTAAAAAAATATGCATGTAACGAAACATATGTGTTCGTAAAAAAGTGAGACGACAATGCTGATTAGATAGGTTTCTTACCCATTTAAATAGGCAATCTGGGTACCGCTGTAGCGGTGGCGCTATGTAAGGCAAAAGTTAGACGTAATACAACATTTACGTTATAGACATGGCAAATAAGATAAGTAAAAAGTAAAATAACTTGTTTAAATAGAATCTCTTTATTTTTGTCAACAATTTTATGTATAAAACACCAAAATCGGTTTGTAATTGACAAAGTTCTTAATCAAAATGCACTAGCTTCATAGTACAGCTCACTCGTCAGGGATTACGATCATTTGACCAAAACATTTATAAAAGCGGCAGACTTCGCACCGTATCGTCACAAGCTACCTAACAGCGTATCTACCGTGGAGGTTTTAGTCGGTCCAACATCTTAAATTTTGATCAGGCCGTTACCGCCTTCGGAGATTAATAGATGTTAGCACCTTTCTCCCACGTAAAACTAAAAAAATGTATCATCACTTCCACATTGGTTTTCATGCAAGAACAACAAACAAGAAGAAGAAATATAGTATTTATTATAAAAATAGTGATCGTCAATAAATAGCCTGCAAATTGGTAGTTTCGAACCCCCACAACCCAGCATCACGCACATCATTGGGTCCTTCGAGCTGGATCTACGGGAAAGAAATGCCAGTCACCAGATCTACCAAGACTACCGATACTTTTGGAGCCACCAGGACTACAACCAACATCGAACGCACGTAGACTTTAAGTCATCTATTAGTATATAGTGTAGTGGGAGTACTTTGAAATTTTTGGATTGGTAACTTTGCCTCCATGACTGCAATGTCCTTTTCTGCCATGGGAGGCTGGCATGGCTTTGATATATCAGAAAGCGGCCGGCGCTGGTGGAGTTTCGGATGAGTGAGTATGCGTTCCTATGACCCCACTGATATGCAGCGACGGTGTTACACTGTCGAGTTTTGGTAAGTTTTTTTTTATGGAAAAGGCGGCAAACGAGCTAGTGGTTCACCGGATGCTAAGTGATTACCGTTGCCCTCGTACATCTGCAACACTAGAGGTGCTGCAAGTGCGTTGTCGGGCTTTAAGGGTATTTAGGAAATGGGATGAGAAGGAGGATGGGTAGGGGGATCGGGACTGGACCTCCGGTTACCTCACTCACCGAACGAAACGCAGAGGCACAAGATGCCTATACTTCACGTCGGTATTCTGCGAGGCCGTGGTACAAACTCAGTAGCGCCGGCCCATTCAAGCAGCAGCTAAAGCGCCGCTTGGCTCTACCACGCAAGAGTCTCTCTTGCACTCGCGGTGGTGGTGTGTTAGAAATTTTACCACGTATAAAACAATTTAAAACTATTAGGCTCCTTGACTTTTAATTAGGTGATTTACTCAAGACATTGCGAGCGCGTGCCGCGAGTCGTGGATTGAGCTAGCGTGAATTCAAATTATCCCAAAAACTTTTTTGTTTCGTTCGTTTTATGTGTATCTCGTATAATGAATGGTTAGGCAGTGCCAAAGTCGACGACTTTGAGAAATCGTGACGATTCTTTGAATATATTCGATCTGTTATTTTTGAGATGGTTAATCCCGGACTAAACATATACCAACATTATCGTATAAAAAATTCGCCATCTGTCCTACGCCATGAGATTGAGGACGCTTTTTCGTGAGTTGATGCTAATGACACCAGCGGAAAGAAAAAGGATTAATGTTATATTGAAATGATACAAATTTTTCAGATCAGACCTAGTATGGCTACGTGCTACCACCGGCTTGGGATCCCGTAATATATAAAATTAAATCCAAGCCCAAGCATACCTCTGTGCAGCCTCTGGATACTGTGAGAGCCTCCTGCGTAGATTGGAATTAAAATCTGATGGTAGCCAGAGTTAACTTTGACAGATGATATAATAACTCAGTAACTCTTTCCGCCCCGTAGCTGACTATAGTGTTCTGTGCCTCGTGACCACGAGTGCTGTGCTGATCTGCAACGTCGAGAAGTAAAACATGTTAAGTATATTCCGTACACGATTTGATGTAAAGGATATGGATGATGTATTAGACTTATTCAGGCCGATAGAGAGAACAAAAAATAAGGACAGAAAGAATAAGGCGCATTCTTAAAAACTATAATTAAGAAACTTTTTCTGTATTGTGAAGCAAAATATCGAATCGGGTATCTAATCTCCGATCCACTTACATACCTGCCTCTGTCGGATGACTGCTGACTGGACTAAAGTACGGAAGTGTAATACAGGTACGGTTATGAACGGACTAAGTCACGAAACAGAACACTACCATAGAATAACAAATAATACTGAGATGATATATTAGGTTATACAAATAATGACAACACACAGGTAGAGGTACGAAGTTACGAATGGACGCGACGAAGACTCGAACTCAAGCTTCCGAGCTCGCGTGTTTTATGTTCGCGACGCGACAACGGCAGCCCGCAAACCCAAACTCCAGATAGATGGCATTTGCGTCGCGCCCGTATAACGAGTGGACGTATAGTCAGCGTGTTCGCACTGAAACAATAAATATCGAAACTGTTTTTTGTTAGCGTCGTGTTTTTATTGAGTCATATCGTCGACCGACTCAGCGCTAGGCCGAATAAAAAACTAAATGGTCCCATTTTGAAATTGACCAATCGTGTTCATTTTTAGTTGGCAATAAATTGAATTTTGTAGCTCGGTGACGTAAAACCCGGTGCAGTGATAACGGGGAGTGATGTGAATCGAGTTTTGTTTACGTTGTGATGTGTGTGGGTTAAGTATAAAGTGGTTTGTTTTTCATAATGGGTTATGCATCGAGTGGGGCAGGGCGAGCGGCGCATGAAGCGCTGCTTGCGAGACAAGACGCTGAGCTACGCCTTATGGAGACGATGAAAAGGAGTCTTCAGGCTAAGATGAAGAGTGACCGGGAATATGCCCTTGCACTTTCGGCCGCCGCTGCTCAGGGACAGAAGATGGATAAATGCGAGGATCTCAACGGTAAGATGTGATAGGATATGCAGACGAAATGGCTGTAAAAGATAAACGCTTTTAAAAGACAAAAAGATAGAAGCATCTGTTGTTTTGTTGTCTGATAACAAGTGTACCCTCATAACGGTTAACTTTAAATGCGCAGGACGAAATGGAACAAAGACTTTCTAAGGAACAAAGAAAACAATAAAGCCGCTAGTAGATACAACAGATCAATTTAAATTGTAATCCTTAGTACCTTTAAAGCTGGAATAAGTGTTGCTTTAACTTGTATGTATATATATACATATATAATAATATTAATTTAATTATTGTAGGTATTCAAAATTTAAATAATCTAATACTAATACAAATCATCTATACCTACTGTTAAAAAATAGGTAATTTCATGTTTAATCTTCGTATTCATGTAAATTTTTTTTAAATTATCTGAACGATTTTAAAATCCTAAAATGAATGTTTTGTTTCAGGCTCCCTAATAGCTTCAGCTTGGCGTACTATGACCGAAGAGTGGGAGAGTACAAGTCGGTTGATCAGGGCCAATGCTGAAGCTCTCGAGTCGCGGGCTCTCGACCGTCTAATCACGCTAATGACAGAGCGGCGGAAAACTCGTAAAGTATATCAAGAAGATCACACTAAAATCTCCTCTCAGTTTACACAGGTATTTATAGCTTTATTTGTACTTTTTAACTACAGTTTTATTTCGGTTCGCTCGCTTTATGTTTTCCTATAAGATGGTACCTATGTGATGTCTGACTGTTATTTCTGATATACTGATATGCAAAAGGAATTTGGGGAATGGGTACGAACAAGACGAGTATTTTCAACAGCTATAGCTAAAGTAGTCTGATATTGGATGACTAGTATTTAAGTACATAAAAGATGAAAAAGAAAGAGGCTTGAAATATCATTAGCTTCAGTAAGAAATAACCGTTAATAAAACATCATTATGCAATCGCGCATACCTACCCAAGTATGTGTAAGATAATAATTATTCGGTGGTATAGAAAATATCGATCCGTGAATTATTCGAGCGGTAATTTTACTGTTTTAACTGAGGTAGGTACCCGATACGGTTAGTTAGGTCTTTATTGCCGGTGATAGAAGGGCCGAGCCTGTATCTCTCAGTGTGATGTCAAAGACAAAGTCAAAACCTTTTTTATTTAATTTAGGCTTGTTTAAAGCTCTTTTGAACGTTTAAATTTATCCGTTTCGCAAAACATGACCTTCTCAGCGAAGAACCGGTAAGAAACTCTGGGGTCTTTTATTTTAATGCCATGTTACATTTTTTTTATAGCTATTTATAATAAAATAAATACAATGTCAAATGTACAATATATATCATACATGTAATATATTAGTAGCCAGGAAACTTGTAAGTGCAGATATGACCTCTAATATAAATAACGACGACCGCGGGGCTAATGGATAGCATACCAGATTGCTGTTGTTCGAGGTTCGAACCTAAGTCGAAGTATTTGTGCAAAAACACAAATTATTGGTTCTCTGGTTGGGTTGTGTTAGTCCTGTCTCTGACGCTGCAACTGAACCTTCCTTCAATCTTATCGCATAAGCGTTACATCGGATACGGGAAGCTAAAGACGATTGAGTGCACCTGTGTTTCTGCGTACACTAGCGGTACTATTATCTATTGTGAATGTGTCGCATTGGTCGAAATCAGCCTAGAGGACATCATGACCTATAATACCTTTAAATATATTTGCGTGTTAGCACTATGCTCCCAAGAGCTCAGTTGGGTCATTTTGTATAAGCAACAACACATAACATTAGGTAAAGATTAGACAACGTATTGTCTGCCAGTCCAAGGCAACTCTTCTGATCTCATCAGAATATATTCCATTCGTCGTTTTCTTTGTCGCCCAAGTTCAGATAGGGGTAGTGGAATTCTTAAAATCAGACTTCCACGGGGATTGTCAGAGCCAGGCAGCAAGAAGTGTGTGATATTTGCAAAAAAAATCTCATACACTAATAAACTTTTATTCTAGCCGCGTTATTTCTACTGTAACGCTTTAATAGTAAATAATAACATATTTCAAAATCGACTTCAGATCTACACGCGAATCCATATTATTGTCTAATTCAAATTTTAAGTTGGTTCTTTCTTCTAGTCATGAGTCATTGTAAAATTTGTAGCCACGCGGGCGAAGCCTTGGGCTGCTGCTAGTATTATAATATAATTTCCCCATACGAACACTTGTGTTGAACAGCAGTTTTAACATTACAAATCTGTTAATTGATCGAAAAACTCCCACCTAATTTAACATCGATCCTCTAATCTACAACATATTAATTATTATAATACGTTTAACATGGTTGAACAATGTAAGTCGAATCAAATAGATATGATTCGACTTACATTGTTCAACCATACATGTTGGAAGTCCTTCAATAATAATGGAATTATCTCTTTTACTTTTACACGTGTTACAATAATGCAATTAAATGCTTCCGTGACTGATGTGTGATTTTTAATATTTTTGTTGAAAGCTTAAACGATTTACAAACAAAAGTAATTGCCCGTGATAGCGCGTTCGAGTCGGATTGGTAATGCTTTAAATGCTCATGTTCCGTTAACGACCGGTTAGGTTAGTTTCCTAGTTCTATTATTATCCTAGTAATTTGTGTACATAATTAGGTCTCAGAGAACGGTGTAAATGATGGAACGGTGTCAGGGTCGCTTTACAACTTACCCTAGCAGATACTTTTCCAACGGGCCAAAGCTAGTATCTTACAATGTGGGTCAATCGGTCTTATTGGCCAACGAGGCAAATGAATTACGGTACTTGATGAAATGATGAATGAAAAGTTGACATTAATGATTTTATATAATAAAAGTACATGTAACTGGGTAGGATCGAGGTCGTATTTGTTCAGTTTGTGATTACTTCTTCTCCATCATAATTCTGTTTGAAGTCCATTTCTCGCCAATATTAGTCACTAATCTGGACAGGCGGCTTGTGAACCCAGTGTCACTACCTAACCATTATTCCCAATCACTAATCTAGTTTTTTTTCGATTGAGTTGAGGTCAAACAGGTGGTAGACCCTTCTCTGCTTAGGAGTCATCTGGGAGGGTACACTCTCACTCATTTTGCCGCGAGACTGCAGTGCAATTACTGTTGTGTTCCGTTTAAAAAGTATAGAGAGCCAGTATAATTACGGGCTGGAGGCATTCCATCTTAGTATACAGGAGTGATAACCTATCTGTAACATTCTTCAATTAGAGTTGTTTGCAGGTGTCCACGGGCTGCAGTAGCCGCTTACCATCAGATGGACAGTTAGCTCGTTTTTCACCTCAATCCAATAAAAAAAAATTTCGGCCACTTAAAACTTAAGTTGTTAGCGAATACACAGATAAACGTGGATAGCGATTTTGTTTTATGCTATTTAGTGATATAATTGAAACCTTCGCAGTTTTGTTTTATAATTTTTTTTAGTTATATCTGTCTAGACAAAAAGAAAACAAATCGAATGATAACAAAATGTAATTATTAAAGGTATTTCTTTACTTGTATGGACTTAACAAAAGCTTCCACTGCGTACTTTTTATTATTACAAGCTTTAATTTAACTAGCTTCTTCGTATGTCTTTCCGGTTCAAAATTTATAATCAATTTTTGAAGCACTTTCTGACATTCGACTAAGCTAAAATTTTGCATACTAATGTAACTTCGACGACAATGCGATAACATAGAGCTGATCTGATGATGGACGCCGGAGCTGACCCTTGCAATGCCTCAACTGTATTAGATAGTGTTCAGAGTTGTTGGATTTGTCTTGAATTTTTTTTATTTCTTAGTTCGTTAATTTATAAATTCAAGCTTGTAATTTTATACTATACTTACTACTATTCTAATATATTTGACTTGATATAAAAGTAATAGTAACAATAGAAAATGGATTGGACGTTGAAAGTTCGAGAAAGTCTTCATAGTGTGCGACAGGAAGAGCGATTGTATTGAAAGAATGCACTCGGCTCGGGCTAATGAATGACTTAGTACGTTCGGAGTCGACTGTAACGATCACCTGGAATGCGTGTCTATCCTTGTGGAATCATAATGTTGCTGGTGTTCGTTCGTGTTGTTGACGTTAAGTTTTATTGATTCTATTCTGATCCACCTTTTACTTATTGACTATTAAAATATAGATAGGAAAAAAAACTCTCTCGACCGTATAACCAATACCTCCAGTATTGGTCAGAGATCTAGACATTTTTAGTCCTTTCAACCCACTTTTCTCTAGAGCTTATTTGGGACAACGTGGCAGGTGAGCTTGTCGTCGTCTTTGTGTCTCAGCTAATGATATAAATTAAATATTAGCATATGTTCAGCAGTGAATATGCGGAAGAAGATAACAAATAGGTAAACATGGAGCTTTCGTTTATTAATAAAATGTAAAATTTTGATGATTTAGAAATTTATTTAATTTTTATCATTCGTAGCAAGAACTACTTTTTTGCAATTTTGCAATTTTCGGACGTGTCGCGTATTACTAATTTCGCAGTAGGATTGGTAACACCGCACCTGTCACCGTCCGTTCATTGGCCCAGCGACGGCGCGTGCAACTTAGATTTTTAAGTGACGTTTATTTTTATAACCATTATTATTAGAAAGCGCCCGTGATATCGAATTTTAAATAAAAATCTAGTACTATAGTATTACTTATTACTTATTTAGTATAATAATAATAATAATAATCTTTATTGTCATAAGAATATACAGTATAATAGTATAGTAATACTTTTGTAAAAAAAAAACAATGATTGTGATTTTCTATTCGTAATTTGTCTCACAAATTACTATTCATTTCGTTTGTATATACCTACACTCTTAGGAATTATTTCGCTCAGCCTCTAAGGATATCAAAATATTAAAAGTGGACATAATATCAAAGACATTTTTAGAGCGACAAATTGTAAGATATCACATTCGAACAAAACCTTCACAAATTTAATTGCAAGGGGTTTATTTACTAACTTTGTTTAAGAAGTAAACATTTAGAGTAAACACTCTAAAATGCTACAGTCTGTAATTGTATTGGTGCAAAAAAAGGTAAAGCAAAATTGACTCTTTGCACTTTGAAGTAAACTTTGAATATAGACAGAAATTACTTTACTTAAAAGATGTAAACAAATTGTGAAATATAAAACTCTTTCAAATATCAGACTCGTAATTTCTCTGTACGTTACACTTACGGGTGTAGTTGTGAACTTATGAGTCATTTTTAAAGCACTATGGCTATGCATGCATTCTCCTTGCGAGTGTCGCAAGAACAGAATCTGGTAGACCCGGCGTCGATGTGTCAACTGCATCTTAAGTAGATGTCGGTTTGCTCTGATTGCACCGGACCTGACCTAGATGCAATCAATCTGCCGCTTAACGGATTGTAAACGGGGTTATCAGATCTGTTATAAGGTGCCGGACATTCGACAACAAAGTGTTGATGATAATATGTCTATATACGAAACATTCTTTTTTATTCAATGGCATAAGGAAATTTAATTTCGTTTGACAATCCTAATTTTTTTTAATACAATTCCACCACTGTTTTATAACGAATTGTGATGAAATAGAAGAAAGAAACTACTTAGGTATCCTCTTTGTTGACATTTTGTTTTGTAACAATTTTAACCCATAGAATTTGGAAAATACAAGGCATAGTCTCCAAAGTCAACTAAACCCTTATACCTATGAATGTCTCAAATAATACTGTATGGTTTTATCGAGGAATGATGTCACACGTAATTTAGTGAAATATTTTTGTGTCATAGTGTAGATAAGGACCTGAACTGTTAATCTAGTACTCACACAAATTTGAGAACTGGGGCAAAAGAAACTCAAACTTGTACGTAGGTGTCTCACACAGCTGTTAAATAGTCGTGGCCTACTTTGAAACGCGTGCGGCAAAACAAAACAAATAGTGCCAATTGTATTAACAACTAAAAACTTGAAAATTTTAAAACGAACGTTGAGTGAATTTTTAAAAAAGATTAGTAAGGTATATCTCTTAGCTAAGCCTTAAAGTATGTACCATATTATGCAAATTACTAGATTAATTGACGAAACTTAATAGATCCCACACCTGCATAGTTGTCTACTGACAGTTTTCAATAGTCGATGTAAGGTCGTGGTAAAAATATAACATTTGTTAATGGTATGATATTAAATCTAAATTGATTTCATCATCATAAGTACACAGTTCTCAATCGATTACATCATCATTATACTAAAATGTCTGTATAGTTCTGTCATTCACGGTTTTGGACGCTCGGGCGAATTTTTCTACGTAAAAAATATTTGAATTAGTGCCAATTTAATGGCGTCTCGGAATGTCAAAAATGAGTAGCTATAGTGTAACAATTGTGTTATGAGTTTGGTTGAGCATACACGGTTGTTTATTTATGACCTTGACAAGTTGGTGCTAGATGATTGGTGTTTCTAAAGGAAACTGCACCATTAGATACGGAAATCATATACTTCATAATCTATGAAGGTTATTACAGTGAATAAGTGAGTTACCTATATTGTTACAACACAATATAGGAAACTCACGCCTGCAATCCTTTACTGAGTAGGCAGCGGTGTAAATACTTCAAATCGTCAACCGATGTTACTGACGCCTGAAAGGACGACCCGCAAACATCGGGTGTATTTTGTGCACTTGTGTACACTAGACACCCGTGTACCAGGGTAGATCTCACCAGTTCAGAGAGATCGATACAACTCTGCCGTCCAAGACGAGGCCCGAACCTCTCTTGGACGGTCCATAGACAGTTTATCCAACAAGATAAGCTGTATCTGTGCAGAATACAACCGCTATAAAGACATTTACGGTCTCAAGGACGCAACCGTAAAATCCGACAGAGCTGTAAAATCATCAGCACTAACTTCATCGAATATATGCTCATATACAAAGATAGTTAACATTAACATACCATTTGCCATTTGTCGGCTTCTACGACACGGCATAGCCAGATAAAAATTGTGCAATTCTTTAATTCAATTCCGTCTACTACACTGAAGCGCCAATGCCACATACTTTGAATCATTTTGGTTCCCCTGTGATGCATTGAAAACGACAAAGTACTAAATATCAGCTTTAGGTCTTTTGGGTTTGGTGATTTCGTGACCAATTACTTATTTAAACTTATATAATATAGCACTATAGATATTTACCTAGATGTAATTTAGTTTTTAAAATTGGTTACGTAAAATCAAACATGTACGTAAGTGGAACAAGGATTAAACGTAACGATTACATTCTCTTTGGTTTTAGTCAAAATATGACATTATAAAACTTCGATTATACTACATACTCGTACATACTTTACCTATTACGTCTCGTTCTTATTATATAGAATAAAGTTAAAACCTTGAACTGAACTGAACTGAAACAGCAATTTATTTCAGTCTACAGATTATGTAACAAAGATTATTTTTGCCATATGATTAAGATTGATGTTTATAGTTACATAACTGATAAAGGTAAGATAATTCATATCTGCGATGTACAAGGGTTACTAAATGACCGGTTCTGAAATTGCCGGTGTATTTTCTCTAACGCGAGTTTCAAATCATAGGTATTATTGGTGGCCGGTGAAAGTGAAATCGGCTACCGAGCAGTGAAAGCCACCAGTACGATGACAGTTGTCTAATTTTTATTCCATTGCAACAGGTTATAGCTTCATGACTATACAATGTTAGCATGCATTTAAGATGATTTTAATTATTTTTTTATTAAGTTTACTTCTAAATTTGCTATTCCGGAGCCGCTCTTCGGCGGTCGGCGGTCTCGCATCAAATTCATTCTTCTGTCTTGTCTTCGGTCATGTTGCACGGCAGGGTCTTTCATCCTGGAACGTACAATAATGAGTGAGGCTCTTCATGCAGCAACAAACCGGTCGAGTTGGAGATCACTTAACATCCACAGCATTGATGGTTACGATCCTCAGCACCGAGGGTCGAGTGCTATGCTGTTGGCATGTGTTGTTAGTTACAGGACAAGTACTTGCAGTTGCATTTTTGTTTTACAATTTGTTAACTGTTTAAGTCATCGAATTCTTTCTTAGATAGCGATCGCCTTGAAAATATAATAGTAATAATAATAGGCGATAGTAAAATAATACACTCCTTCAAACGCTTTAGCGCTATTGAGGCGTGCATAATTATTATTTCCGGATAATGTAGTTGGACTTTTTAGAACCTTTTTTATATAGTATGTTGTAATAACTTAAGCATTATGACAAACGCACATTTTCTGAGTAAATTGCTGATACCGAGTCAATGACATTTTATTTATAAATTGCTGGAATGGCTGAACTAGTCATAAGTAGTTGGAATTTCTTTTTACGGACAATAACAATTACTTTACTGATCACAGCAAAATAATTGTTATTGTCCGTTATTGTCCGCAGCTATCAACTTGTTGTATAGTTGTGTGACTTATACAAATATCTTGAGTTCGCCCTATTATAAGTAAAACAATTATGAGAATTACGTTGGTAGGAAAGGGGAAGGTAACGGCTGACGCTCACAATCACATAATGTGATTATTCAGGATTGTTACTGAGACGAAAACGAACTGAAATCAATAGGAACTTCAATAATTCTATAGAAAATATAAGAAAACAAAATAGCGATACAGGAAGATAAATGATAATATTGATTTAACATTGATTTAACATTGATATCTTACGGTGACTATCGGGTGCTTGCCATCCTTGGTGTTGTAATTTTATTAGAGTTTACGATCACACAATCCAACTTTCCGTTTTCGGTGGAACACCTAAGCAGTACTATTAGAGGATAACTCTATAATCTAGTTGGTAGTGACTTCTCTTCTTAACTGTCAACTAGTTGCGGGTTGGAATCCCTTTAGGGGTAAACATTTGTATAATAATTATAAAAGATCGAAGCGACTCCGTGCGATTGGGACCAGACAGGCTGTGAACACTTTCAAAGCCAGAAACCCTATAAGGAAACTAAAAATATTATCGTGTGAAATTAATACTCTTGCTAGGACCCTGACGCGAAATATTAAACAAGACCTGAAGCTAGGTGCATGCTCAAAATCAGTTTCTGCAGCTGAAGGCAGATGGTCGATCAAAACGCTAGCTGTGCCGATAGGCTCGTAGAAGACAAAGAAATGTGCTATTACAGACGAAATCATTTTTACTCATACTTAATCATGGTTTAGTGGTATCCTACGAGTGGCCAAGCTTAATTTTTGTGAAAAAGGAGTAAAACCTCTGCTAAATTTCATCAAGAGACTGTCTTATATCGCACACTTTTCAAAAATGTACCGCGGATTTTTCAGCCAGTCGAATGGCTGCTCGTCACAAGGCACGAACAACTCGAACCTAGCTCTAAGACCTGAAAGACTGGCCGTCGTACAGTCCAGATCTTAACACATTGCACTACAAATTTTGTTCAGTAGATACTACATTTGGCCTACTCAAAATGTTATTCCGGCATTAAAATTTTTATGAAATCTTTAGCGCTAGCAGTGACTAAATTCTCCATGGCGACTGTGCCTTATTCCCGACTGACTGACTGACTAGAGAGATTAAAGGTATGTATTAAAGCCGAAGGCGGTCACGTTGAATAAAATTGTTTTCAAATAATGGTTTTGACTTCAATAAATATGTAAAAGTAACACCCTGCAAGTATCCACTGCTAGGCAAAGGCCTTCTTCTCAAATATCTGAGAGGGTTTTGGAGCTGGGAAGGGCCCGTCACACTGCACCAGTGCGGGTTGGCGGGTTAACATAAGCTCGAAATAATATTCTTTTATTATTTCTCTGACATGCAGGTTTTCCTTCACCGCCGAGCACGTGGTAAATACAGCACTTAAAATTGCTATTAACAATTTAGTGGCGCCCGCACCGGGATCGAACCCAGGTCTCACGCGCTCTTTGAAACTAAAGTGAGCGTCCCGTCGACTATTAGGCTACCAAGGCTCATATATACGTACTCTTGTTTTATTATTCTTACACGGTTTCTTAAAAATAGATATGCATTTTAATGTGTTACATCCATTATTGGTAGTTACGGTACCTATTATGTGTTTATAAGAATAAATAAACATGGTTTATGATCAATGTCTATCTGTTTTTACCCTTATTAACTTACATGCAAGACATTCAATTACATATTAGGGAAACTCTCACTTAAAACTACATTTTTGCATAAAATGTGAAGTTTATATTACATGAATTCCGTAATTATGCAAAGCAGTGTTTATTGTTTCACTCGTTTTATTCTTGACCCCTGCCAATCTCTGTTACTTAGTTCCCACGGCCCCATTGTTACCTTTTATTGTTTCCCTGTAGTTTATGTTTCACAATGGACCATTTATTTCAACAGTTTCTATTAACTATAACTAAATCATATAGGTTAATATTCTTAATTTCAGCATTCTTAAAATAATTTCAGTATTGCTCTTTGATATTGTCTCCGGTATTGTCTGTACAGGGAAATTGTTGTACAAATGGGGTCTTTATCCTTTTCTGTAAATAGTGTAAAAAAAATTCATGAGGAAGGCTTATGTGTATAACACATAAACTTTATTTCTATATTACATATGTATCCGTGCCAAGCCGGCACGTTTCGCTAGCCATGAATGAAAAGGATCGTATAATGTTATAATCATGTTACTTATCACCCTCTCTCAAATTTGACTACTGGACACCTGGAACCAAAGACGGAGGCCCGTCATCTCTCTTGAAAATTTAGGTTATCCGAGTTTTATGAAATTCATCCACATAGTTATGTAATTTGTTGTAATGTTGATCCTTATTATAGAAAATAATTACAACTTTTTTTTTAATAAAGTGCGGCTCGAATAAGCGTATATTTCCATAGTCGTACTTAAAAGCTTTACTTAAGTAGAGGGTACTTCACTGACCTCGTTAGTTCGACCTCAACTGTCACTATACGAATGTCTGTGACATATCCGATAGTGCAAATGACAATTTGATTGCATATACATAGTCTTGTTGTTTACCGGTAATAAGGCATTATGGGCTGGTTTGTTTTACAAGCGAGACAAACATCTAGTTATTGTTTAATCTTTTGATAACAAGTTATGATTGTGTACAGCGTGTGGATATTATTTAATTGTTGATAATATTGGGTCACATCTATTTTTTGTCTATACTATATTATATCTATTATTTCGGGGTCTTAGAAGTTTCTTAACATCTAAACGCGTTACTCGTTGTCATTCGTCTTACTTTTAACCATAAAAAAATAATTCTTATGCAAAATTGAAATAGGGATTTCTTTCTATACGCACTATAGCTAAACCGAACAGTTTAATCTAATCCTTTGTAGTCATCACCGTCGTTTAATTTGCGAATAACAGACTTGCTCCGGTTTTAGTTTCGCGAGACGCCAAGTTAGACTATCGCACGGACCCGGACCTGTTATTTACATCAGACCGCCGTATGCCGTCTATTGGTAACCCAAGACGCTTCTTTCATCTCGTGTGAAGTTGTCCTTTGAGCAACCGCCCATTCGTGTCTAACCCGTTTCTGTCTGCATCGTAATGATCTTTGTTTCGGTAAATTGCTTTGGCCTATGGTCATATAATTTCACATTTTGAAAGAAATATTGTTAAAAATATGGCAAAAAATTCATTCTAAATTCATATGTAATGTTTGTCTTAATGTAATGTAATTCATTATTCATTATCATCATATGGATCAAATTAAGCAATGTTTTCGCCAAATGTCAATCGCACCCTGCTGGCTAACAAACAAGGCTCTGGCGACCGCGTTATGGCAGAAGACCCTTCGTAACGAATTAATGAATAGATTTTCTTTATTTTTCGTCGTAAGAAAGACAACTTCGTTTATTCTTATGTTTTTATACAATCTACATGTTTCGTAATGAGGTTCCTCTGATAGAGAAGAAACAGGGGAAAGGAACTCCGTAGGTATCCTCTTTTTAATTTTTTTGGCAATAATCGTTATGCATGTACAGTGTCTAATATAAAATGGCATGGTCTCCTAGGGATCTGAAAGCATGCCTCAAGAATAATTGTAGTGATCCACAAAATTCGAAACGTTGAACTGCAAACTTGCTCATCAACAAAACATGCCCAGCGAGATAACTTTGGGCAAACCTTAGTGGCTGTTCGGTCTGAATAATTTAATTCTCGCTTATTCGAGACGTTTATTTCGTATTTTTGGCGGCGACGACATTTTGATGGTACATTCTTTAACAATAATATTCGTCTTAAGAACAAACACCTACAAGGCAAAGTGGGATGGTAGATTCTCTTACTTCATATCTTGGTGGCACCACATGGATGAGACATAATTTTAAACATTACGCAACAGAGAAAGTTATAAAACCAATCATCCAAGAACCGCATTTTACGTAAATAATCACATCAACTTAAACCTCTATCGATATAAAATATTTGAAAACATAAAATGAAACTTGGCCACGTCTGTCTGCATATTTTATTGGCGTTTCGCATCAGTAACCGATTATAATTTGAGCGTCTGTACTAAAATAAACTGTATTACTGCGCGTCGACTGGCCGCTACCATATGCCTGTCCTTTTATCGCTTCTATTCGTGATTTCGTCCGGTTAAATTTTTGGTTCCTATACTATGATTTTGATTAAGTTATGATTAAATTAACTTGTTTCACTGTTTTCCCGATTCCACGTTCATCGACTAATTTCACTAATTTTGACATTTCAATTATATTATTAGTCTATTAAACGTAGTGGTTATATTCTTTTCTAAGCTGATGACACCCTGGTACTGGGATCTACATCATATAAGGCCAGTTTTAGATTAGATTATCCAGAAGCTTACATTTTAAAACACCATGCACCGCTTGGACTGACACCGAATCAAAAGTAACGTTAACAAATTATTTACGAAAATTTGCCTGCAAAATTAATAAGTTTATTTAGAACTTGTTCGCGATTTACGTCACTGCGCATGATTTGCCTGCGTGGTTTGTAGTTAAATTATAGACAGGTGTGCACTATCAGTTACTAACTATCTTTGTCTATCTAATATTGGTATTAATTCACTTCAAAACATTTTGAAAAAACTTTAGCTTAGCTTCCGTAGAATGTGTTAGGTGAACATGATAATATAATATGTATTATTGAATATGTAAATGGAACAAATAGATGAACTTGAAGTCTGGAGTAATAATTTTGAATGTTTAAATATATTTTTACCTATTACCCTACCAGGGTTACCTACTTTACCATTATCTAAGTAAGTATTACAACGTTAGTATTATTTATTATTCATATGATATTACATAATCGTCATTCTCTGCCGTTGATCTAAGCTTATTAAATGTCCTAGGTATGTAATACAAATTCAATTCGATATTTTTTTAATCATGTCGAAATCACAGAATGTACAAAATGTACAAGTCTAAACGACAATTCGAACGCTATAAACTGTTCTTAATTAGCGTCTATGTAACAAAGTTCACGTTAAGGCGGCATTCGCCTGGCTCTCCGCCCAGCAACGCTTCACGGAATTAGACGACCTGCTCCAAATAGTCCGTTGTACCGTTTAATTGGAGTTTACTTTTGCCTCAAAGGATGTGTCCATATGCGTGTAAAGTTATAGTACAATATGAAAAGCTATTCGGCCATAACTCTTTCAATAATATTAATGCAGTCGCTGATTAATATTATTAAGCCTATTAGTGTCTTCTTGGTGGTACATAACCGAGACGGGGAGAGGAGAAAGAGAGGGGGCACGCGGTTCCAGTGCGCGAAGGGGAAATTCTCAGAAGTGCAGGTTTCCGCATGATGTTTTCTTCCACCGTCGAGCATGTGGAAAATTTAAAATTAATAATATTTTATCATTTTAAGCTATTTGAGAGCTATTCTTATCGCGCTCAGACTATCGTCCGTGATTTAATCGGAGTACGAGTGCTGTCAGATCAGATGTGCTCGGCTCTAGAGTCCTTACTCACTTTAGTATGTGGTTTCAATGACGATGTTTAATCTTCAGCTCCATTGGCTTGGTCATTTCGCTCTTTCTAATGGACAGAACTCTGCCTAACCGTTTGGAGATTGGTTTCGCTCTAACGCTACTTCAATACCTTTTTTTTGTAAAATAATAAAAAGAATATATAGCATATCGGTCATTATTAACTAGAGCTCCAAAAAAATGTTACAGATTTCGGAACTGTTTCCAAAATTTTTCAACTTTGGAAAATTTTGTTGTTGCTGCAATTTATTTCCATTACACGATGTACTTTGACTTCATAATGAATCAATTGTTATTTAAAAAGTCCGTTAATTTTATAATAATTGTCGACAATCTTTCTAATAATTGCAATAACGAGTGATAAATCGGCTGATATCTGAACGTTCCCTATGCCTTCTCATGGTATTTTAAATAGCGGGAGTTATTCGACGTTATTTCCGATAATTATTTTTAAGGACTCTTGAAGTTTTAAAGTTACATAACAGAAAGTGCGTTACTGTTATTTACAATGAATACAATTTTTTTTAATATATAAATAGTTTTAACGGAATTTTGATTTAAAGTATTATTTATTGTTGTTAAATGAATTGATCGTAAAGTACATCTTTAAGATATGTCCGAGGCACAACACAATCGGATTTTTATGTCAGCATTGTATTAAGAACAGAGTTGTGAATTTCTCGGTGATATAATAAAACTGTACCACGACAAAAGTACATTGCGTCAGCACTGTGAAAGCCTATTATGTATGTGAATGTAATACTGGAGCCCTACTTTGATTTTATTTTTAAAAATGGAAGACAATTTTCGCATCTCCATCCGACTGTCCATTAATTAACTGTTTTCTTTACTCTTCCATTAAGTTTCAAATGTCTGCTAATCTGCAATTATATTCCACAGTTCCAATTTACAATTTGAAAATTTTTAAAAGTACTTTGTTGCCTGTTTTCATATAACTATTTCTTTCATAATACATTTTTTAAGCAGGAGCGTGCATATTTGAGTTACACAAAATTTTTAAACTTATGTGTGCGACGAAGGCCTAAAAGCATTTAAACAATTTTAATTTAGTTCGTGTTAAATATGCAAGTGAAACGGGCACCAATTGAAAAGTCAACTGTGAGGTCAATTGGCAATTTCCTTTCAGATTGGCAACGTCTAATTGCTTACTTGATCTCAGTAAGATATCGTGTTATCTACGGTGATGCTGTAATCGAAGTGCAGATGCTAGATTACGTATGTATTGGTCTCATTATATTATTGAATGAGTTATCCATTTCGATTTGCATATAAACCAATGAATCGAATAAATAAATGTAAAGGGGAATATAGTAACTTTTTCTCCAAATATCAACTTCACCTGCATGCTGTGTATCCGGCATTAGGCAGAGCCTTCTCCATATAGCATATATGGAGAAGGCTCTGCCTATCGGTTGGTTGGGAAAATTCGATTAATTATGTCGAATCCAAACCCCATATACTAATGAAGGAGCATACACTATAGAGTGTACTGGCACTGCGATCTTATACCCGCTGCCCACCGCGGTGAGTATGGGAAAATCTTCAGTGCATGGCTTGCCTTACCTTTTGTTGGCAATGGTGAGCAATATGTTCACAGGCTGAAGTAAGACAGAATCCTCCGTTATAGACAGAAGAAGTAGTTGTGTAACGAAGTAGTTTTTTTTTTTACGATACACATTGTGGGCTTTTTTCACTGTACCTGCCACTCGTTGACTGACCACCGAGAGAGCTAACTTTAAATAAATTATATACGTAGGTAATCCTGTACCTTATGAGGCAGGTTGTCATAAAAGTCGGATAAGAAAAAGCACAGGATAATGTTACGGAGTGCGTCAGTATGTCAATAATCAACTTAAAATGCCAGACTTAAAATACCCAGACGGTAACGGAGGAAATAAACTTCATTGCCAAGCTGGACAGGCGGATTGGTAAGCGCAGTCCTTTTGCACTAGAAAAGTCGCTCCCGAACACTAGAATATGGGTTAATTAATTTTCCTTGTCTGTAGCATTCGGTCCGGTAGCATTTCACAGACGGTTGTAATACTTATATATTACAGACCATATTCCAATTCCGAAAAACCCATAGTACCATAGACCACATACATAGACACACTCTTCGCTAGATTGTACAGAAAACCGAGGTGTACAATTTATCATTATATCTGGCGTATGAGGGCTATGATTCAGTCGAAATTTGGGCGGTGCAACAGTCTCTCTAGCGGTGCTAGATAGACTCTCGATATATCGAAGTGCTGTGGTGTTTGTACAGTGAGGATACGATGTCTATACGAGTAGAGACCAGAGCACGAAACCAATCCAACTACAGAAAGGTATAAGATAGGGTGATGTCATATCCCCGAAACTCTCCACCGCTGCATTGGAAGATATGTTTTCAAGATTCATGACACCTTCGATTTGCCGACGACATAGTTCTTATGGCAACTTCGCTGGAAGAACATAGCACTATGCTAAAATACCCCAATAGTGTTGTGACAATTCAAGATGATCATGGACAATACAAGACATGATGGCCATCATGTAAATATAATGTATGTCCAAAAAAATGTTAACCCATTTAATAAGAATAGTGATGTAATTAATGTAAATACTAGGAACAGGCACAAGTTGGTAATGCCAGTTACTAGACTTCATAGAGTCAGTGACTCGTTCATGAGGCAATTTATACTTTTCCACAACGAAATCCCAGTAAGTGCGTCTTAATAGGTTTAAAATAAAATGCCATTCCCAGATTCGCGCATGAACAAATAAGTAGAAATATTTGATAAATATTTTATTGGTGAAAAATTTTTTTGTCAATTTTAGTGTGTAAAAAGTCGCGAGGGTAGTTAAGACCATTGTCCATTGTTAGCTCTATCCGCAAAACGTTTAATTTTGATGCTTTCGTAATTTATATAACAATTTCAATGATTTATGCATGACAATATTTTAACAATGTTATTTCCATTTAACGTCGCAGTTCGTTAGTTCCATCCGCGTGCGTGTGGCATCACTGATACTTACCGTTCGTGTTCGTATTCTTGTATCGCATCTATTTTGGTTAAGTTTTTATCGCTGCATCATTATATATTTATTTACCTTTGATACGCGTTTAACATGTTTGTACATTGTTCTTGAAAAGTTTATTGTTAAAGCTACCTATTTCTTCTTAAATAAAGGATGTTACCTGCCAATTCTATACTTGCTATTTTACTTATGGTTGTCTTTTATACATGATCGTTTTACTTGCTTTGTAATAAAGCTTGTCGGTATCTTATAGGTACTCATATGAGATATTAAGTGCGGCTTGCACCATACCTTGCTAAATAGACTGAATTAGCGCTAAACATAACTAAAAACATCATTATTTTTCTGTCAATTGTTTCAAGCTGAAAGAGACGGATTTAAACATTTTTAGATAATTAGTAATGTTAGCAAACTTTCACAATAAGTGCGGGAGGACAGAAGGATGTCTTTCGCTTAGGATCTTGCTTTGTGACAAACTATGGGGAAAGTAGATTTTTCACAGTAGAGACTTGCATAATGGTTCATTATTAAATATAAACCAGACACACTCAGTGGGGAATTAACACAGTATTTTCACTTAGCAGGAGCGCCGGCAACCGCCCGCCTATACTTTATTTATCCATGGGCTAGTTTTTTGATATGTATAGATCAAAATTTGCCTAAATGTAAATCGTATAAAAGGCTTCCAGCAAAATTATATAGCCATCGAATTTTATCACCAGATATAAAGAGTTTAAATCTATACATAAACATGCAACTAGCACTGGTAAACTCGGTAAAAAAAGGAAAATTGACAGGCAGCGTCGGACGTTTAATATATTAATGAAAAGTTGAGAGACATGAGACGGAAAAAAATAAAAAATTCAAATCTTAAAAGGCGGCGCGTTCAAGCAATAACTGGCCAGTGGGAATAGGGTTACCATTCGACAGTTACATTAGAAATATTAATAATCAATAAACTCCAGGCATCTTCTTTAGCCTGTGTTATTGGCGCTTTCTTCAGAAGACCTAAACTTCTCGGAAGATCTACTCATATCATGTCACCACAGTAGGCAGATAAGGTTAGAGAACGCAGGGATGCTGCTCCCAGTCATGGTTGGATTGATTTGCCATAGGTCAGACATCAGTGTCTCGCGTGTCAGCTAGCAGAGTGCCCTGCGCTCAAGTGTGGTGGCCATTTGAGGAAAATGATATATTGAATTATACTTCAGGTGTAAGCTGACGTAAATAAGATTGGTGCGTCGGCCGGACTTTTGGTAGAGGGGCAAACTGGTCCCCTTTACTATATTACTACCCTCTACTTCGATCAGTGCAAGGGCGGCAATAAAGCGACAGCTGAATTTAGCGCAAAATAAATTCGCTAAGTGAACATTTTCGTGTTGTGGCGGAGTAAGTACATCTGCCAATCCGTCTCATCCCGACGTGTCTAAACGTCAATTCAGAGAAATGACTCTTCTCGCGGCTTCCGCCAACTGGTAGGATAACCTACGCGAAAATTCCCAGACCGGAAACTGGCAGCGAAGTATGCGTCTGGTGCAGTGATCTCAGTCAGCCTTCAAAACGTGACGATCACGGCAAATCCTCCTATGAGACTTGTGACCATCGGACTAATTATATGTTGTTTAAGAGAATAAGAAATAATTTATGCCATTTGCCATCGATACGATCGATCCCTGGGCTCTTCGCGCCATGCAGTTTCCAAAATTGTCACCATAATTAAGAGTAAACGGACATGTGAAGTCCGTCAACCCATGGCGTGGGCTCTTTCCGGCTCCAAAACCTTATCTAAAATGAGTGGCTTTTGCCCAGTCGATCAGGTCAGTGGGACATTTATAGGCTGCTACTTTCCTTTACTTTACGATAACTTTACATTTGTACAGTGTCAATATTCCTCGTGTGATTAAGTGATTATAAAAGATCTACGATGTCGTACTAGGTCCTACATTCTAGAATTCTTATTAATATAAGAGTGGTTACCCTCGCAAGACTTTATTTCGTTTAAGTATACGTAAAAGAAAACAAAAGTGTGGAGGTTTTTTTCTCCTATTTGCTCCTGACCTCGCCTCGGTGCTATTGACAATGGCTGCCAGAATGAAATATGGCGCGTCGGTAACGAAAAAGAGATTAGTCGGACGATATTATTGCTCGTCTATTGTTAGTTATTGCTGCGGCGGCGGGCTGTTTGCCGATTCCAATGTGTTATATTTCGAATCACCTGTTAAGCTGTGACGAAGGTTAAATGTTTTCTTAGGGGATATCAAGTCTGATATATTGGATAATAGGGATCTATTCAACATAGGTGCGGGCTTATAAACCACTTTTACATTATTCACGGCGAGTTTCAATATTCCATCTATCTCTCATCCAAAATAAAATTTAAACTTTATGGAGTTTCAGACAAAAATCTACTTTACCTGAATAATTAAAATTTAAACCACCTCTTATTAGTTGTTAAAGGAAAGGCTTAAATAGTCTAGTGTTTGTAAATTTTGTTTGTTGTTATCGGACACCAAGTTAAAATGATAAGCTATTGGTGTTAATTGAATATTCGAAAGGAGGTAATCCATTATTCATCGAAAATAAGGGCTGCATATAGTGATTCGCTTAGGTCTGTAAAATGTTACTGTAGTCATTGAAGTAATCTGTTAAATGCTATTACGTACACATAACTAATACACATATACGTAGATAGGTTATATTTGTAATTAAAAAGTAACATCGATATTTTCTCAGTTATCGATTTGTGTAGCGTTAACTCACTCAAATAATTAGAGTCCAGTTGGCGCCTAATCCTTAAGTTAAGGTACACGGGATGAGATGAAGGGGTTGAGGTGTGCGGGACGCTAGCAGCGCGTGTGGTATTAGGTTGCCACTTAAGTTATTTAATTTATTTTCTAATCGAAAAAATAATAGATAATTGTTTGAGATAATTTTTGAATAACTTTTAAGAGCATAAAAACTTTCTAGGATTAGGCCCAGCAAGAACATTTTTAAGCCGATTATGTACTAATTTATGTCCTCACGTTTTACCAATAGGTAAATACGAACGTCAATTAAATAAGTTATACATTCATAAACACACTTGCACATACAAATGTTAATATAAGTCATCTTAATTCTTACGGTTGCTACACGGAGTTGTTACAACTTTGTTTTTATTTGTTATTAAACATAATTATTGTTTTCACTAAGTCCGGTGGTAAATATAGAGCTGGCAACCCTGTTACGGAGGGCAGACACAATAGCAGCCGCCGACGCCGCCGGAGCCTTCTGAGAACCGGTCTCGGGGGCAGCGCTCCGCCGAATTTTGCGTCGACCACCCATCGCCCGCACCGATGCTTATCACTCTTGCGTTTATGGCTAGATCAGAACCAATGTTATTTGTAGTGCGATATTTATTGTTAATGTTATAAGACCCTCTTCCGTCAGAGGGCCCAAATAGGAAGAAAACTAAAAAAATATCCTTTAAAATTATTTCATAATGGGAAATTATTCTCTATTAAAATTCTTTAGTTTACTTCAATTAAATCAATATTATATTTACCTTGTGATATAACGATTTATTGTGTTTTTGAACATTTAAATATTCAGACTTTATAAATTGGAAAAGACATTTGTAATATATTTGGGTAAGATTATGTTAGCTTAAGATATTTTTTTAAACTAACACAATGATCAGTGCCACTTCGTAAAAGATTAACGTGACTCTAGGATAAATTTAAAAGTTCAACATGAAATTCGAAATACAGGAATTATATTCTAAGACGTATTTATTAAAAGAACTCTACATTTAAAAGTACAATTATGGATGGCTAAAATGTTTGTAGGACTGTATTTGGCTAGTCTGGCACGTGCATTATATTTTATAAAATTATGTAGGAGAGAGAAGGAAAGTTTTACTGCTAGTCGGTGCAACGATCCCGCCTACTTAACGCCCTACGCTCGCAGGTAGTGTGGTGCCAGGGCCAACGATTTTATTAACATATTATTATTTCAGTCTCAAAATACTTTCAAGTAATAAAAGTAATCTCTAACGCTTTATTAAACCTCCTTTCTTCAACACAGATTTTCTGAACAATAACATCACACTGTTAATTTTTTATACACAGTACTGGAACTTTAAAACTAACTGGATGGCGAATATGCATCGCCATAGATAGATAGATAATAAATCTACATAGATAATAAATCATATTGCAATTGTTGATTATTATACAAATATTGATGAAGACATCCTACAAAGAGGCGAAAAGTGGGTTACGGAAGCCGGTTTGGTTACGCTATAGTTTTGCCAAATGAAAATCCGTGTAATCTCTGTCTACAGGCGTGAGTGCTTGTGTATTTATTTTTTCTAATAATTGTTTATGTATCGCCAGATCACACCCCCAACCCCCAGCTACAAACTTGGTTATCAAATAGTAATGAAAAATGTATGTACAGATGTGTGTACAACGATGTATTAAAATTGGTAAGTGACTTCAGGTACTGATCGCGAGCGAACTAGTTCTTGGATACACTTGTTGTGCCTACATTTGAATATGATGACGCACCAACAGAAATACATTCCTGGCGATGATCGTTCTAGTATACACGTTGTTATTTTAAAATTTCATAATACATATACTTAGTGATTCCAGTTAAATTTTCATATCTATCGAAATCGAGTGACATCTATGCCTAATTTGAGTGATTCTTTTCAATAATTTTTCCCAAAGTCTTCTTAGTATTAATGAAACAATAGAAAATGAATGAACAGAAATTTAAACAATAAAATGTGAATAATATTTCACAGGACTAGCATACGTCAGAGTTTCTGTCTGAAGTCAACATGGGTGTGTTCAAGAAAAGAGTGCTCTATCATCTACAGTGTTCCATCACTACTTAACATCAGATGGGTTTGTTGTCAAGCTCTAGTTTATGCACAGAAAAAAAAAACGTTTATTATTATTATCTGTTTACTGTTTATTGGCGAACGTTAAACTTCCGTACATTCACCAAGGCGACAAGGACAAGAAACAAGACTTATTTGGAAAATTAATAGACCGCTGATGTGACTGTGATGTCCGTGAAGAATGTTGAAATCCTTGAAAAATGCCATCGGTTTAATACGATAATCGAATATTGTAAACACAACCTAAAGTCAAATTAATGTTTTTTCCATTAAATATTTTTTTAAGTCTGCTCAAATTACTTCTCGCTGCATGAGCTCAGAATATTTAAGGAACTAAAAAAGACTACTAAAGTTAGTTGCGATTTACGACTTTGGTGATAACCTAATTAGTAAGTAGTTCTGAAGTCACTACTAGTACATCTTTTACTAATTTCATCAAAAAAACATTATCGATAAATTCAAATTCAATTCTCAGCACTCAGCACAGTTCATTGAGTAAACCTGTGTCCCAAGCTGCGCGGGCGCGCGGCTTTGTAGCCTCCAGCGCGCACGACCCTGCGCAAGTGTGCGTCTGCGTGTAAATCGCGTGTTTGTGTTACTGCTCGTAAGTTTAGACACTCACCACCACCAACCCGCCACGGCTCGGGCGCCGCATTCAACGTGTTTCGTTAACTTTAACATATGTTATTGCATATTTATCGATGACCAGATTACTTTCTCGATCGGTCTACGTATCACATTTCAAACTATTTACATTATGGGATCGGCAGTCTCATAGCTGTACCGTGCTTAGGATTTTGCAAAAAAATGTGTGTTTTAACGGGTAGACTATTAAACAACACGAAGCTCCTATTTTCACTGTTATACGTTTAGGGTATTTCTGTATTGTATACTTAAGTTAACTCGGAAATTGTAAAGGCTGGCTAGATTTAACATAAGTTGATTTATTGCGTAACTCAATCGAAAATCAAAATCACGGGAGGCTTCAGCGTATTTCCTAAAATTCAGGCCGATTTCAGTTACATAGATATCTACATAAAATAACAAAGTTCGAGAGGCCGCAGTCAGTTAGCAGGGGAAAGTTAAAACTTTCTGAATACAGATCGATTAAAAGTAAAAGTATCTCTATGAAGTTCATATATAAAGAAAGGTTTATCTAATTTGCGTAATAATATGCGTCACAAAGTCTTGTGTTGAAAGGAATTGGTGTCGTATGCGTTGAATGTTAATTGAAATTACGTAAAATGAAAGCAAACACCACCACATGATACAAATTCTGATCCACCTATGTTAACTAATGTGACCAAGATGAATTAACGAAATGTAAACAAATAAACGTTGCAATGATCCAAACATATATTATGTTTTTGTCTTTAATTTGGCATGTCAACTTTTGTTCTTTCATGGCCTATGGCCTGCAGTGGACTTACAAGTACAGGCTGATGATGATGAAAAAGAAGAAGACAATATATACGTATGCGATCGTTCAACGAAATCCGCAGTTTGTAATGGAGAAGTAGTGGAAGGATATTTATTATAAAAAAAATATACAAGTACGTATATTTAAGTACATACCTTTATCGAGAACTAAACGATTTTTATAGATTAATATCAGTTAAAATTAAAAAGTTACAACGACATTGTGAAAAGTATAAACAAAAATAATTTCTTAATGGGATAAAGCCAGTGGTGGTAATGCTACTATTTCACCTTTCCTCTGGCTGGCGCAACTTTGCCTTCATACTCTGATATAATTTAACCAGCCTTACAAGAGCCTTCACGAAATAACGGGCTTTACTTGAATACAGGTTTGATCTATCTGTTTGATTAAAGAGAGCAGGCTCTTCATAATGCGGTTCAAGATAACAACAAACGTTTAAAGTTTGCTTAGCTGTACAAATAGTGTCGGCTAGGTAGCCACACGCGCCGATACCGAGAACTTCTCGTTTGCTCACTAAAATAGTTCAATAAAACTTATCTTTACCTAGTATTATCTTGACGTCACGGATATTTGTATATACTTAAACTAAATTCAAAATTTGTAAAAAATAAGTGGAAAAGTGAAATTGTATTTCGGAGTGTTGATATTAGTTTTATTTAAATATCAAGGCATTTACGATGTTTGTAAATGTTAAGCCGGATCCCGAAAGTTTCGAATAAATGCTGTAATAAATTCAAAAACTATAATATAATATAACAAATATTTGTATATGAATATGTAAGAATGTCTATATTCTGCGGAGCACTTGTAGTGATTTGTCAAAAATACGGAGATCCATATAGATGCAATTAAAAGTTACGACGAAACGTTTGATATTTGAAGTCAATTATTATTTTCTACAGATTTTGAATATATAAATAATATTAATTTCACTAAATGTTATTGAAAGTTTCAGCTTCTGACACTATTTAATTTTTGAATATTCTTTCTTCTTTGACGTATGAAAGATAACTTCGTTTGTCAAATGTCAAATGAATTCTACCACCGTTTTGTAATTAGGTTCCCCTGACGGAGAAGAAACTTATATTATTTTATACATTTCGTTCTTTGCGTTAAGTTTCGTTCAAACTATACATCGAGAATAGATTTAAAAGTGCTTTTCAATCAGTTTATATATTTGTTACACGTCAAAACCCTTATTGTAGAACACTCATGGACGTTAGAGATTGTAGTTTTCTGCACTTGGAACGTGCCGGTATGTTGAGTCAATGTCCTTACGACATATAAGCCTGTTTATGTTTTAACTTACGCCGGGTAATACAACAGAATTCTAATGATATGTGTAGGTTCAGCATCTATAATAAGTAAGAGTCTTACTTCTTTTAGTTTCTTCCACTATTTGTCGAGTAAGAGTATATTTTTTCTGTTATACTCTGGTAACCGAAGTATACGTAACTGGAAGATACTATTAGATATTTTAATACCCCACAGACAATACAATAATTTGTTAGATAAGTCTTGGAATTTTTCGCATATCGGTCCCGGCATAAACATTGCCATGAACTTATAAACTTTTGCTTCTAGTTGAGGTTTTGCGAGGATCCTTTCAATGTGAATTCCATCACTAACAATATCCATTGAAATATTATGTTGTTGCTCAATAGGTCAGATCATGTTTACAGTAGTTTAATGAAAACATTCCATGTTTAATAAATTCTTTTCTTGTATCATCTAATCGAAAATGTGACAAACCCATTTTTATGCCTTTTTAATGAATGTATAAGATTTATTCTTCAAGAATTACAATAGGGGTTAAAGTAAGAAGTTATCGTTTTAATAGATTAAAACTTTGAAAAGATTAAACTTTATGATTAGAACTTTCTTTTGCTATTCTAAATTCAAAATTTTTATGACATTGTATCGTTTCAGTTTCTTTTACATTAAGTATTTGTGACCTCAAAAATTGGAGATTTTTTCGAATACGAGTTCCGACGTGCAGAAACAGCAATATCAATCCTGCGTTTTGAGAGGATGCGACGAACGAACGCACTGTGCGTTTTGGATTTAATGTATGTGAATTTTCGTAGTGGAAACTTCGACTGAAAGAATAAACCACGAGGAAGACCAGACCCTAAGATAATGGAGAACGCCGATCCTTATCAAACAACCAAGGAATTGGCGCCATGGTTTGAAGTTAGTTTACCCTGAACATGAATCTTGACATTTGTATCAAATTGGTAAAATGAAAAGCTCGAGAAATGGGTGCCTCATGAATTAACTGATATGCACATAGAGGAGTGCGCGATGAAGCTTGCCTTTCTTTGATGAGTAGGTACAGAAATAAAGGGATTTTGAACAGAATTTGATGTCTGATGAAAACTGAATTCTCTACGATAACCGCAAGCGAGAAACGCTATAGCTGAACCCTGTTATAATATCGGAACAATGGCCTTCAAGCGAAGATCACCCAGAAAAATAATGGTAACGGATTGGTGGTCACTTCATGGTGTAGTTCACTACAGATTTTGAGATTCGGCGTACTTTGTAATTCCAAGTAATGATTTACAATTCCTAGTGTGATTTTTGTTTGTGCAGTGATTTTAGGACTCATGCGGCACAGGGCATTCGTCATTATAATATTCCCACGCGCTTCTACTACTTAAATGACGAAAACTAAAGCTCTTTGGCGAGAATTACAAAAATAACGCTAAAATAAACTAAAAATTAATCCATGGCAATTAACAAAAATCCATATATCATTGATACAGATTCTTGTCTTCGAATTTACTAATATTTTTAGTAAAAATTAATAGATTTTTGTTAGATTTTCTCTCACTGTATGTGACGTAGTTTCCCGAACACTACCCTGCCGAGTTGTATTCATTGATTGATCATTTAGATAATCATTTATAGATATAGTAAAAAAACTTCGAATAAATAAATAATTTTTTTCTTGGAAAAAAAAATCTTTCTGAATTTTGACTATAAAATACAATTTCGTAATTGCATTTCATGACATTCGTTTAGTTATTGATTTTCGGATCTAGGTAAAATATAAATGTTTGTATGCATCTGACCCTTCCTCTGATCTAATCTCTGACCCTTCTATTGCTACGGTACTTCTACTATACTAAGGTAAAGACGAATATGGAAATATGGTGCCTCCGGTGTCTACGCCAATAGCTACGGCAAATAATGATTTGTACTTCCCGCGAGAGACGTAATAATGGACTAAAAGAAAAGCCTTCAAAATTTTGTGACTTCAAATACATATGGTCGATGAACCATAAAAAATGCCAGTCCAGAAATACACAAACCGATGTCGGGCAGCAGCGTAGGTCTGGCATTGCGATTGTTGATTGTTAAACGCGGTGATAACGGCAGATCCTCCTAATGGGAGAAGCCTATGTCCAACTGTGGACTACTAACAGACTGATAAAGAAAAAGAAACAAAATAATTAAAAACAACTAATTATAACCCGAGTGATGCCGAAACCGCCCTGTCAAATTAGTAGAACCTGTCATAGATAATATATATACTAGTGGCTACCCACGGTTTAATCCGCGTGAAGATAATTTTTGTATATTGTATTTAGGTCTCATTCAAACATATTGCCTATAGCACTTCTGAAACATTAAAAAAAAGTTCCTTCATAATTCGTCATATAGGTTTTAAGTAAATACAGTTCAACCATACAAAGAATTTTATACATTAGTGATTTGAGCTTTTTAAAATATATTACAATTAATAATCTTGGCTATCTATTTTTTCCTTACGATATGTATGTCTAATCCTGTGGTAGACATACGAGTATATTATAAATTAATATATACATATTAAAAACTATGTGTACGTCTAGTAAACGGATTGTGGTACAAACCCTAGATGGTAGTTCTAATCTGTCCTCAATCTTGTATACTAAAACTTGTATATAAGATACTGTGAGTCATCAGTAATATTTCTTAGAGTTTAAAGCATTTATTTATCGGCATCGGTATCTCGGTGCTGCCATAAATTGCGTTTGCGCTATAGGCGTGGTGCATCTAATTGCTCGGCAAGTTGAAGCCGTGGGAAGTGGTGGTGGTGCGTGCTCGCAGTGACACAGTGCGTGCCCTATGTATGAATGTGTACAGGAAATGCAACGAATGCGCTGATGCATGAGAGCATTGCGTTGTTTTAGTTGTGATAAGTAATAAATGCTACCGCATTTTATTCGCCTTAAAAAAACGTAACCTCCGTGTTATAAAAGTATCAAGTCACCTATTAATAATAGGGTTGCGTTAATGTATCATATATATGTACGTAGATGTATATTAAGACTTAAAATATTTGTTGTTAAGAAAGTCTGGGAAAGATCTGGATAACTAATAATCGAATATACAAGATGAAGAAAAGTTTGTTTATATAAAAATAAATGAGATTCTATATTAAACATTAAATATTTTTGTACATGGTAGATTTGTAGAGTTTTTAATTCCGTCGATTTTTGTCGCTATGATTTCCGTTAGCTAAAAATTCAATCAAGCGTATTTTTGATGTATGTATTTTTACATAAGTATAATAAATCTGTCGCACTTTTTGTTCATGTCGAGGTAATGAGAAACTTCTACTTGTTGAGATAAAATACGACAACGTGCGTGTATAGCCGTCTGGTGAAAGCCGCATTGACCACACCTGTAAGCTGTTTCATTGAGACCTTAATGCCTTTTAAGTGCCCTGTGTCGATTTGAAAAGCTTTCCTCCGAGTTTTGTGCATTAGCGCATATTTCATCGTTTTTCTTGTGCAGTACTGTTTTGTGGAGAAAGTAAGATTGTTTGGTTGGTTTTTAATTGTCAGTAACTTCTTAATGATTAACAAGTTAGGCTGTTAAATTTAAAAAGAAAATACCGATCTTAAATCGGTTTTTGAGCAAACCAACAAATTAGCGTTTTACGCTGAGGAGTCGATCGCGTGCGGAATTTTAAATACTACCATGCCAGCCTGCCGCTCGCTCCAGGCCTATCCCGTCACTTGCTATGTGCGAGGCGCATGATGCCTGTGTGTTCACATATGTGAACTCAATGTGTACTACTCCTTGCGAGCCTACTGACTCAACCGATAACCAATTAAAATATTACTTGCAGGACGTGTTTAACTATGTGATGGACCTGCTTGTACATGGAATCATGAACAGGGTCTTCAGATCTTATGAATAATGACGGATAGCGATTGATAAAGGAAATTCATTTTTATTATTTAGTAGTACAGATTCGGATGAAATTCAGCTCATATTTTAATTAATTAAAGTTGTACAAGAATTTAGTGATATACATTTATCAAGTAATAGGAGGTACTCAATAAACTCATCTCACGTACCAAGTAATTTATTGTTACACAAAATATCTCAAATATATCATAATAAATATGAAAGTTTTGATGTGTGTCACTAAAATTAAGCCAAAGGACGAAACTTATAAATGACTTTGATGGTAAAGAATGGTAAAAAGGTTAATTATGCCATTAAATAAGACATATGATACTTTTTATGTCTATGATTGATTACTTGGGACAAATTCAATAACACGCGGGCGAAGCGGAGATCATTCGCTAACATTATACCAAAATGAGTAAACATCTAATACAAGGAACCATTCAAATGTTTTATCTTTGTAAGAGATTTTATTACCTGACCACCAAGTCACGGGATATCCTAGTTCAGGGGTTCAGGGCAATTTTAAGAAAAATTGTACCTTTTTTTTTTTTGGAAGAAATAAAGAATTATTATTATTTATTATTTGGCTGCAACAAGTCCTTTCGATTTACCGTTCACACGTCTATTGTAAATACACCGGTTTTTTCGGTTTATGAATTGGCAACCCTGAATCATTATGATGTTGTTTTCCTGTTAGTACAAGAGATGTTTTGTTTTGATCCCAAGAAACTTGTTTTGTTTCGTGAATATTATATTTCCATCATTATTCTGTTAACGGGGGAAGTTGTTGGCATGGATCAAATAAACACATGTATGGTATAACTACCTTTCGTTCTTACCTTCATTTTACTTACTTTACGTTCTGTCACATAGAAATTTTTATGTGATAGGCTTACTGATGTACTTACTTTGCGCCTGCTTTGGTTCAGAGTTCTATAATTATACATCGTATACATACTAGTAAAGCTCCATTCAGACCACACGAGAACCATATAGCGAATCTATGTGCCAAGGTCCTTGTTTCTAGATCTTAGATTACGTGATTATAATCATAGACAATCGGTATGATAAAATAAACATTTTTTATTATTTAAAATGATCGAAACCATCTTTCTTAAAACGTCTTAAAAAAAAACAACAAGTTTATACGTTATGTGTTGTGTGTATACAATAATTCAAGTTCAAAATGTCAAAATACTAAAAAATTGTTATTCACTAATTTCATTAGTCGCTGCTGAAATAAGACAATAGTTATTCTTCTGAAGTACTCAATATATTCTAAAACATATCTAACACCTGAGACATGCATTACCCGACCTTTTGGAAATGTGTAATATTTAATGTTTTGGTAAAAAACATAGAATTCTTTTTTAGCCGTTACCGCGGTTAGCATTAAATCATTTTCTCATTTTATTGTGATAGGTGTAAGATAAATTCAATTAAAAAAAGATCTTTAAAAAATTGTTTTCTATATGGTTTTATTTTATGTTAAAGTTACAAAAGCTAAATGATAACATAATTCTAGACGTGTTAAAAAGATAAAAATTCTATCGTTATGATACGGAATAAGATAATTTAAAAGTCTACTGCAAACATAGGACTCCTTACAAAGATCGCCACAAAGCCCGGTCCTGAACTACCTGCATCCATCGACTTCCCGTAACACTGTACTTCCATTGGGGAGGTCATCCCACACTGCGTTTGTCTGTGCGAGATTTCCACTCGAAAACCTTTTTTTCCCATTGGTTGCCAGTTCTGCGAGTTTTTGTGGCCGGCACTTTGCCCTGTGGCGCGGTTATCCTGGTTCTGCTGCGGATATCTTTGTTGCAAATTCTAACGCACAGGGAAACATGTGATTCCGCTCTATCACTTCTACAATACAGCCTGTACTGAATTTGGGTATCGCCTCATAGATTTGAAGATCAGTCTGCAGCCTCATTTCACGCCAAGCCTGCACGGCTTAATGATCTGTAACGCAATCATCTAGGCACTGAAAGCTATTTTCCATTTCGAGCTGAGCTTTCTCGGTGTAGAATACGGGAATATGTATAAAATAGGACATAAATATGTCAATATGTATAGCACGATTGAATTTAATATTTACGGTAATAAAATTTTTTATTTCTCTGAAGATCCGTCCTACTCTGAGTATAATGTTTGTTTTTATCAGATGCTATTTGACAAATCACATCAATATTTTTTTTTTCTAATACAGAACGCGTTTGAGATTCAAATATTTAATTGTTTAAATTTAATACCTGGAAAAACTTAAGAAAAGGATAAAGGTCGCTACTTCGTTCCGAATTTAAAAGTTAAGCTTCTACCTACGTTTGTTGCAATGTGCATCAAGACAATCTATTGACGTCATTTTCTTGCTTGTTTCCAAGAACTAACGCTTTCTCTACCGAACAGGTAACAACAGTGCCGAAAGACTCCCGTAGTTTTGATAAATAACACTACTGACTTGACTTTCTACAGCTTATATTATAACATTAAATGTGACGCATGCATTGCTTTTTTTTTATATTTTATTGGTTTCAAATTGTTGCATAATTTAGTATTAAAAAAATAAAGGTTATGACAGAAAGTATTTATTTTAATAATTTAAATTTGATTGTTAGGATACATAATATGTAATCCCTTCTCGAGTCATGAGTATTGATATGAGTCATAACAATAGCATTTTAATTGTCTCAAAATTATGTAACGAGGTGGGATATGGATATTGGACCTCACATCAAGATACAAATACGCATACAGGAAGAATGGTTTTATCTTTTTTCCCTTTTATCAAAAAGATTGAAAGTAATTGAAAAAGCAGGCTAACAACTAATATTACGCAAAACCAGTTTTATATTGCCCTTTGTCAGTCCGAAGGCTCGCGTTGAACGTTTATTGGCAAACATTGGTTCGAATCGTGATGGTCGTAAAAATAAATTATAACTTACAAACACGTAGGATTTTTAAATCGTGCATAACTAATACCAGACATTGATATTTTAATAAAACCCTTTGATGTTGAAGAATGATTTTAACATAAAGTACATCGGTTGTAAATATTAATTCACAATTAATATTTATTTCATGTTGAAATAAATATTAATTGACAATTTTCTAAATATACTTATCTTACGACACAAATTATATTTTTTTTGGTTTTTATATATCTATAATTAGTCTGTGATATAAATTATGTGCTCTTTTGAGTATATTACACTAAGGATATTTTTTATGTAAAATAATGTATACTTGTCATTCAGTTCACTTAGTTTAGTTCATTGCTGTAATCATTTAGTTCACTGCTGCACAAATTGGCATGATAGGCGAATTGGCAAACGCCGTACCAGACGCCTCGCACCTCAGAACCAAGGTCCTGTGTTTTTCGGCCTGGCTTTAGTAGTTAGCTACTTTAACTAGTAAAATAATAAAAATAAGTTATTTTTTAATTTAAGACAGTCTTTTCTTAAGTTTTACTTAAATGTTGCCATTACAATGAAAAAATTATTTCTATTAACAAATTATAAACATTAGCTTATCTTATATCACTAATGGAAATACCTTTAATTTTATTCCTTGTGGTTGGTGACAACATCGCAATTAAAAAATTCTAGGTTTGGAGAGACTGGTGAAAATTGAAGCGACAATTTTGCAGACATTTAAAGAGGTCACCAGTACACCTGCTTTCTTGGCGACAGTGATTATATTGAAAAGTATAAGCCTCGGTCGCAATCCATAACTAATGGAAAAGAGAAACCTGTAAAAGAAAAAGAATAGTTTTTCAATTGTGTCGTTCAGAATAAAACGTAGTGGTTAAATACTCTTTGGTTTAGAAAACTAAAATATTAATAAGACAAAATTAATTAATATATTTTATATCGATACAGTATACATTAACCTACGGCAAGACCAACCCACTTGTCGCCTCTCCCAGAGAGAGAATGTGGCGACTAGCGAGCCAAGTCGCTGGATTTGTTCTAGGAGATTGCTATGCGATATTCATGCCTGTTTGCATGGCTTGAAACCCACGGGAAGATTGTGGTGGCAGATTCTTACGCCGTTAAATAATGATCCCAGAAAAGATGAAAACGCCATATAAGTGTGGAAATGTATTGGAATTGCATGATTTAATTCTCCCATCCCCATTCCATCATCGGACTAGCAGACGTACGGCAATGCGCCATCCATGTATGGTTGACGTCACCCATGTCCGCACTAAGCGTTTTGCTTCGACCTTCATCGTGCGGATAGCTAAGAAGTGGAATTCTCTGCCGGTGTTTCCCGAAAGCTATAATCTGGGTGTATTCAAGTCGAGAGTAAATAGGTTATTTGTAGACAGGCATCCTACATCGACGATGCCATCATTGCTTAACATCAGGCGAGATAGCGGACAATCGAAATCATATAGAAAAAAAAATATGCCTTAATGCCAAATTTTCTCTGTGTGTCTGTAATGCAGTTTGTAGCTAAATAAAGTCAATATTAGATTAGTCTTAGCATATACTCGTAAATTGAAGTTTTTCCAGATTCCTCCAATCATCGCGCGTTAATATTTTTGGCGCAAGTTCATATTCATATTAAGCACGAAAATTTAATAAGTACTACTTCAGTTATTATTGTATGCAAAATGTGTTTTTCGAACTTTACGAAGTGATCTTATGTTCAACTAGAACTTGTTCGGTAAATTAATTTTACAACTTATAAACATATCCTTGTTATTATTTTTGTAAATATTGTATAAGGTTGCATATTTTCATCTCTCAAAACTTTGTTCTAGCGTTTTAAATGTTTATACTGATATTCAATTATATTCAATACTTGAATATTAACAATATAACTGTATACAAAAATGTTTTAATACACATGATGTGATTTCGCAATAAGCATTGGCTCGTTTAGATGAGAGCACAATCAAGATGTCTTCGGTTGGTATGCGAGGGACTCACTCAATGTGGGTCATCAATGACAATAGAATAGGTTATAAATATCCATTATAGTTATACGGCACGGTTTTCAAATACCATTAATCTGCTAACACAGGCTCCCAGCTAATACATATAATATTAATACTAAGTCGTCACAGAGGAGTTAGATCGTCAGGGGAAGGACTATGTTTTTATAGAAGACCAGCTTAAAGTAGCAGAGAATATCACAGGGATGACACCTTTTCTATACAAATTAGGATGACAGACAAGCACTTAGTTCAACTGATGGTAAGTGATCTCTGCGATACATGGACACTTAAATCCGTCCTCAACGAAGAATCAAGATGGAAGGCACTTTGTCGAAGCCGAGGATTAAGATGGAATGCGTTCGGCGTTATCAGTTATCGGGTTTCCGCTTAGAGTATAAATAATAGCTTGCTTATTTATACTCCACAGAGTCTCCAATACAAAAAGAGTGAAAAGCGATTAATTAGCCATGGTGTTTTATTTCTTCCTATAAGAGTTGACTAGGGGAAAAGCCTAGGAACACTCCGAGGGTCTGGAGTCCGATAGATGGCGGAATAACATTGTCAAAATACGAACAACCGAAAATGCACAGAACTCACGGCGTCTAGTGACCTGTGCTTGGTCCTGTTACTGCCTGCCAAGCGTAGCAATTATGACGTGGCCTATGTGTATGATAGGCGGATGAAGAACTAAATTTTTTTTAATTGTTATATTAATAAACTTCGTAATTGTGTCTTAAAGAAACATTTATTTAATATGAAACATGATGTTGACCTCGTGAAGTAAACAGTGCGTCAACCCTGTCTTCAACGAAAAAGTAGCGTTAAAATATTGTATTTTACCGTTAGGCGCCATTTGCTTTGTCCTCTGCTGGCGTACTCCTGCAACAATGTCTTTACATTATATGCTGCCTTTGTATAGATTCTAGCAATATCATTCGTGTAAGGGAACGTATTCACTTAACGAACTGCGAATAAACAAACTCATAATGAATTTCAATTAATACGTATAATTTCCACAAGCTTTAGGAGCAATAAAAATCGCTAAAAAATGGATATTATACTCATATAAACGAAATTTATGTTACTTAATTCGTTAAGTTACTTAATAGTCCTGAAATCTCGTAAGAAGAAGCTATTAAATCGGCGAATCGTTATAAAGTACATCGGCGTTGCACATAAGGTAAAGTTTAGTACCTTGGTTACATTATGCGAAATTTTCAAAAGGTTTTATACTTTATTTACGTGATTTTTTTTAAAATACATTTACTTTTAATTTATATTCATTATATAATATAAATGTTTTTCTCCAATATTATTTAACAGAATACTTCAATGAGATAAAATTTTCAATTTCCTCTCATCCGTCACGGAGTAGACGGACATGCCTTGACTATTTTTATTTTTTTGTAAGTGATAAACCTATTGTAACTGTTCAGACATTATGAAATTTTTGGTAAGGTTTTATTGAGTTAATTTAAGTTTCGCTAATTGTACACGCCTCTTAACAATAAAGATGGCTGAAGTTCTTCGACACGTTTCTAGGCAAGTCAGTTTGCACAATGTTTTTGCGATATCGTTCCATTGGACTTTCTCTTTTAAACGTAATTATTGCTGTTAGATATTAAACTATACATTTCTCTTTTATAATTTAATACTGTCTGAGTCGAGTGTTGGATATAGGTCTTTACATGAAAGCGCCTACATAAGCTGGTAAACCGTACATGGAATACTTTCCCATACTCATCACGCTGGGCAGGCCGGTTCATTAACTCAATCTAACCTCGAACTGGTGATGTTGCTCCCCATCATTAGTCTCTGGTTTTTTTTACTGGTGCTCCTGGTGGTAAGTGGCTACTGCAGCCCATGGAACCTGCACACAAGTTCAACCGAAGAAGACTACAAATGCGTTGTTACCCGTTGTTGAGGATTTAGATGGATTGCCTCACAGCATGTAATAATACTGGCTCTCTATACTCTTCAAACCGGTAGACAACAGTAGATGCACGGCAGTTTCGCGGAATAGATGATTAGTAATGAAGTATTGTATATAACCCCTATTTCATTAATTTGTACTAACCATTAAATAATTTTAAGATCATTCAGTGTCAGGTAGGGTTTCTTTAATACCGATTAATACGGGTTAGTGTAAATATATCGGGTTTTTATGTAAGCTTATTTTTATATGTAATGGCGATACTCGATATCATGTTACAGTTTGCACTTCGTCACTGCGTCTCGTACGTAAATGTCTGTACAGCGACAGCCTGTTAAGATATTAACCGCTCTGAATCAATACTGCCAACAATTATTTTAAATGCAATGATATTCATAACCATTACCACAAATGTGCAACAGTATATGTATAGTTAAGTGACTGTACAGAGCACATCATGCTGATGGAATTAGATGGCCCTTAGCGGTTTACCGCAGAACCGGGAGACTTGAAACTTTTTTTATTGTTGTTCTTGTTCTCACATAACATTTTAAACATCGCATGGAATAGCATTCTCGGAAAAATTGTGGTAAAATCTACGACTGCAAGTTATAACACAATAAGTAAGGCAAGTTTCGGTCGTCTCGTGTTCAATACCTCACCTTACCTTAACAGCCTGTAAATAGTCCACTGCATCTCTCTTCTATAAGGATAATTTGCCACAATCACCACGCTCGGCAAGCGAATTCCTAAGCTCCTAGACGCTGTTTCACGTCATCGGTCTGTTTAACTTTGGTATTTTTCATGATTGTTATCCCGCCATTTGTCGTTTGCTATTGTCATTTTGCAATTCCAGGCTTTTTCTATAGTCGACTCTTACGACACCTACAGGAAGAAAGTTGGTGGTAAATTCTTACGCCGTTGTGGTAAATTGTCTCCATACGACGATCTTGTGGCTTAGTGGTTAGCTTACTCGACTGCTGAGCCACGGGTCCTGGGTTCGAATCCCAGCCGAAACAAACATTTGTGCGAAGCGCCAATTATTAATTTCCGGGTTTGGTTGGATTGTGTTCCGTCCCGTGTCTCTGACTGCGTATGACCTTTTCTTCGCTCGTGCATGTGTACTCTTACGGCAGTATAATATCAAGAGTATTCGAATCTGTCAGAAGGATACTACTTACTTTACTAAAATGTAATCATGACAGTTTTGCCTAGCAACTTTTAAACCATTTACTTTAAGGCCTCTCAACAGCTTTTATCATAAAATTTCTTATTAACAACAAATTCGGATCTGCATATTAAAATACATTGTAAAACTCTGTTCTAATGCGGATTAGCGGATTTCGTGAATGTATGTCAATGCATTTTTCTTTACAATTTAGAAATGATCGATGATCATCGATGTTGCTATATGTAAAATATCGAAACATCGATGTCTTGAACACATAATCGAAAGTCGCTACATATGTCAACTCCCGAGGGAGAATTAAATCCGCCATCTATGACCGCATTCATAACAATATTATCGCATACAGATTTATCATGTTCTGAATTCTCAAGGCATGCATAACACAAACAAAAGATATCACTGTGTGTAACATTCGTTATTTACTTTCCAACATTGTAAAATAAAGCCATTTATATTTTTCTGTATTGTATTTAGGTAATATTTCTCTCAATGTTAGCCAACATCATCTATGTCTAGTGAACGATAAACATCGATAATCCCTATTACAATTCCAAATCGTTATGGATTACCTCAGGGTTTGTCGTCGGGGTGAAATTTTATATGCGAAAATAGTTTTAAAGGTTTTCAATTACGGGTTGATACTCCAGTATTATAGGTATTCCTCCAGCCCTCAGGAAAAGTTAAAGCATTTACTTCGCAATCATGGGCAAACATTCCATTTTATTGTGCTGTGTCTTGGATAAAAATATAAAGCCAGTTTTTACTAAAACATAAAGTGCCATTGCACTTTCGACGCGTGTGCTCATAACAGTCATTAATATCAGTAATGACATTGGTATGACGATCATGTCCCGAGGTACCGTGCCTGCTGCGCGTCGCTACCAGCGTACAAATCAAGTGCCTGGTGATGAGCGGTTTGATGTATGCTATACAGTTTAACGGACTGGCTATTAAAGGCATTAACCTCGACATTGTTATAAAATGGAATTTACGCTCGGTTTTGGACAATCTATCTGTTTTGCTTTTGTTTTTAGGGTTCCGTAATAAAAAGAAACCCTTATTGAAGACTTCACGGTCTTTTATCCCTTTGCTCGAAAACGGGTTGACGTATTGAATTGAAATTGGTAATGAATACTAAAATTTCCTTCCTCCTCACTATATTTCCGATCACCGCTAAGCACGTGGTGAATTCAGCGCTTAATCACAATTTAAAATTTTGGCGGTGGCGGCACCCGGGTCACTCGCGTATTATGATAATTTATGCGGCTGCAACGTATAAGTAATCATTTATGGTTATCTATTTTCGAAATAAGTGGATGTAAGTTGTTACTTATCACCTTCAGCGGTCCACTTCAACAGTGTAGATAATCGCTTCCTTCGGCCGCGTCGTGTCACTCACACATCGCGCTTTAGATTTTATTTTCCGACCATCAGTGTCTAGATAATTTAAGTGAAGATAATTTAGCTTAGCTTATCTAATTATTTATTACATTAATACCGAGACTTGTGACATAAACGATTTTTAAGTCACTTATTGGAATTTTGTGAAACATGGTCTATCGCAGATATCACAAAGCGAACTTTCTCAGAATACCATCATTAATTACACCAACATAACACCGGTGCGTGTCATGTGAATATAAGAGGAGCAGGAGTTTTATATTGCTGAAAAGATCGTATTTGAACGTCGGCGCTATTTAAAAAGCCATGATAGTGATAGTTTTGTTATTTCTATGTTTCGAGTTGCGATGTTAATTGTTAAGATTCGTTTCGTTTATGATGAATTTTGTTTCTATATTCTTACTATACAAAAAAAGTAAACTATCATTTTACTGTCAATATTTCAACAAGCATAACGTAATAATTGCAAATTTACTTTGATACTGGCAAGACATTATAATTGTAGCCGTGAGATTTAAAAAGATCGTGTTATCGATAAATCAATTTTATTTTGCAAAACAACGATAATGTATCTGCACATTATCGTTGTTTATACGAATATATAGTATTTACTATGACTGGAACCGCACAATAAGGAGTTTTTAATTTGGACTCTTTCGACTCACTCATGAGACTATAATGGGTACTATTAAGATGTCGAATGATTCACTAATTGTCAAGTGTTCAAAATAATAAAAATCTTGTATAATATTACGTTATTTTTATAAATTCGTAATATTCGTGTATAAACTTTTATTCATTACCTGCAAAATTATATCCGTTTGAAAAAACACTGACAGAGAGGATAAAAAATATTTGTTTTTTTCTGTTGTGTCGGGATAAACAAATAAGTTGTTATCCGACCGACCGACCGACCGACCGACTAAAACCCTCACGGTAGAGATACGATGTTGGTCTGGTGGCCTTGACAGCTTGGGCGGAAGAGACTCGCGAGCTTAAGGCCCGCAAGTAAGAAAAATATTTCGTTATAATAGATTAATCTTTTTATAATGGGTATCTTGCCAGCTACTAATATATGAACTCATTAAAAAATATTTTTTTTTTGAATATTTGTACATTCCACTGCGGACATTAAATACGTTTTGTTTGTACCTATCTATCAATATCCGACGAAAGTATCCCACGGCCCAGTACCCCGCGTCGATTGAAAAGCTCGTGACCGACTTCTGCAGATCTCTCGAATGCGAAACTAGCGGACTAATACCTCCGTTTTACTGCAGAAGCGTTAATTATGTGATAATTACTGAATAACATTGTTTGTTATTATTTTTTCTCTTGCAAGTGTGTGTTCACATAAAAAGCGTTTAATTGTTAGATTATAGCCAGACATAGCCTTTTTTGGATTACGTTAGAACAAAAAGTACTTATAACAAAGATTTTCAGTGTTAATATAGTTGATATACAGGAAGTTTTTTTTTGACTTTAATTACTCTCAAAAACTTCCTGATTATTTATTGATATGTAAAACAGTAGATACTTAATACACTAATATACTTAAATTATATATTTTATTATTATAGTGATGGTAATAAACATTTTTTAAAACTTATTTCAAAATTTACGACGTTAGAAAGTTTCTTATGTAGTTGTTGATCACCTCGCCATTTAACAAATCTACAAAGTGGTGTGAAATTTGAAAGTAGACATTAATATGCTTAGTTTTGGATTAACTACACTTATGCACATTATGTCACTCGTCTTTTTTTTACCATAAATGTTTTTACCTTACTCATAACTTCTTGTCTAAATACTAGAGAAACGTTTTTGTGTCTTTTCTTAGTAAACACCAGCAAAGGCTGGCGGTCGACTCCATGGTAGATTTGCCAAATGCGCCGACCCTGGGCAATTGTGTTTGTAAACGATTATTTGTACAATTAAATACATACATTTAATGAAAAAGTTGTGTAAAAATATATTAAATCTGTGTTTTTATTACAGTTGACTGAAGAAGTGCAAAGGAAACAGAGCGAATACCAGAAGTGCCTCGAGTCGTACAAGCAAATGAGGGCTAAGTTCGAGGAGAACTACCTTAAATGTAAGTGTAAGTTTAACCTTTACTAAATATTATTTCCAAATAGATACAAGAGGCAAATCTAACAATGCTGGATGTTTACCGCACTTACAGTATACTATTTAAGAGATTCGGTGTATTTACTTCCTTGTTTCAAATTTGATCTGAAGCCAATTGCATAGCACTGTCAAAACTAAATTATCTTGAGCAGGTGACTATGTCTGATAATAAGTGAAGAGAACACCATCATCTCGAGAACACGGTACAGTCGTCATTGTTTTATGCAAGGAATAATCTATGGCAGAGGCAGGAGCCAGCTTGTGTTTTGACTTTTGATAATAACGAAATTACTTGATAATTATTTCTAACAAAAATAATACTTTAAAGTTTTAAATAACATTTTTCTCAGTTGAGTTTTTAACAGTCCGTGTAGCTATAGGGCGTGCATAATAGCGTGAAGTGCCAGAAGAGCAGCGATGGGCCCAAAGACGAGAGTCGCGTTTCGACTCTGTTAACATTTCTTAGTGCATACAAAAGTGGGTGCTCGAACTCCAAGCTCCAAATAAATATCAGAATCATCATCATCCCAAGTCCACTAGCATCAAATGAATGTGTCTTTCTCTTAAGATCTCTAAACGTTTTAGTTTAAGAAAAACGATCCCCTCCAGCTTTGCACGGACATATCTGTAATATATACTTAGACTAAATGTGAGTATTTCTTATATATATAAATACCTTCCTCATGAAATGTTCTAAATTATGTTGAAAACAGCATTCAATTTACTTAGTTTAGAAATTATAAATGAATACATAGACAAACTCTGAATACGACTGTGTTTTTACTATCTAGAGATAAATCATATCCCTGATAAATGTTCGAAATCATGTGTTAAATATTCAAAATTTGGATTTCCATTTCCATCGACTGCACCTAGGCTCTGTACAGAAGCTACTCTGAATGTAAAGTGTAGTCTTCAAGTGTTGTTACATAACATATACGTAGACTCACGTATGTTATAAATTTAATCAGGTTTTCATTAGACAGTTTGTTATTTACGCTCATAGTTTCTATGCTAAGAGTCCTATATTCAATTGATACTTGTTTTAAGCTCTTATGAAATTTTAATATATACCTGTTTTAGAAATTCACACCTACTACTGGATGGTCTGATACCATATTGAATTACCGGAAATGTGCGGGACTTTGCAAGGATGTTTCTTAATCTTTATCTATAAACACGCCTGTCACCCACAGGGGTCAGCATAGATTGCTATTTGGCTGAGCGTATCTCTACGGGCTTTTGCAACACACTTTTCGCCTCCGGGATATAGAACGTGGCGGATGGCACGCCTTGTCAATTTTAGTGGAGCGTCCTGACTATTAGGCTACCACGCCATATTCTCTATTTACAAGTAGGCGTTTTAAGTAAATACAATTCACTTAAAGTAAACAAAGTGATCCAAAAATAAACGTTCGCTGACGTAAATAAGCGATTGTTCAACGCTAGGAACGTAGACTAAACTGTTTAACCAATGTATATCAGAGTCAGTACGCGGAACATTTAGCATAAGTACCCACGATGTAACTCAGACGCTATCAGAGGACATGAATTGCACGTTTCATTGCGTTTCTGGCGCCAGTGGAACATAATTTCAATTCCTCTGCGGAACTATTTATCAGTTCGCCTACACACAAATGTACACGTTCTATGAAGTATAGCTAATATCTAATACTAATACTAGCTGACTAATTTCATTTGATTAAGAACTCAGGAAGACTAGAACTACTTGAGAAAGAAATATTTTTTTAAATACCTATACAATATGCATATACACACACACCTGTTTTTAAATTCAAAAGAAACACGTCCATCAATCATTTTTTTTTAAATCGTACGGATTGTCTCAGTGAGGGGGCGAGATGATGAAAGAATGTGCTACTCTCGAAATTTAGTCTCGTTCGTTACAGAACAGTCAACTGCTAGGGAAGTCTCATAATCCCTGATCTGTGATAGTTGGCGGAATAACTAATCACACTCCTTTGGACATGCCGAGCGCTTCAGAAAAATGTTGAAAAATAATTATTATTCGCGGTTTGTACTTAATTTTTAGAAGTCGAAACAAAGTTTTCCGTACCCTGCCCAGCCAAATTGGATTCATTGCTTTTGCTTAACTTGTTGTTCGAAATTGGACTAACCACCAGTCAGACAATTTGATCTTGGTACTTGTGGTCATTAACAACAACCGGTATGTTAGGGCATGAGCGTTAGAAAAAAAAACCGTGCTTTGTGGCAACACATGCGAGAGGACTATGTTTAGCAGTGGACTTATGATAGCTGTGGTGATGATGATGTATGATGTATGATGTTTGATGTATGTATGGTGAGCTATTCTTGGTACTACCCTTTTCGCACAGTTTTATAGTATTCTATTTCATATTGGGTAAATGCATTACTAAGTTGTACTTAGTATGTACGAGCCGATACACCGCCTCCGACCGTGCAGTTTATCACGAGTCTCCGTCAACACACGTAACAAATAGATATTCTAAATTCTGTGTTCTGGTCTAGTTTCTTTTATATATATACGAAAAGACCCAAAATTCAAACTTCTTAACAGTATTGGACACTTCGAACGCGAAGGCGTGTGAGTGCCCAAATAATTAAAAAAGGTTCACTAATATCAAGATGACATTCCATTAAATAATTCTTATATTATTTAAAATGTTTTTATTATTATTATGTAGTAGATTATTATGAAAAATTGACGACCGCCTGTCTCAGTGTACCTGGTATATTTTCCGTACATTAATCGAATCACTTAACTTACTTCGATTTACATATTACGCAAGACTAGAACATTAATTTGGGATAAAAATTATATTCTGACATACTAATCTTTCCCGGCTTATCTGTCTTCTTCTGCAATATCTTGATTATGTAGTATAAGCTAACTTTACACAGAAATGAGCGAGTTAATGACTTGCTCTATCCCTATAAAGATATGTTAATGATATATATCCGTTGGAATCACGATAATTATGTTAAAACGGGAAATTGGAATAGTTTATGAAGTATAATTTATAACGTAGATTTACTTTATAAAATGCACTTTACTTACACTTTGTCTCGTTTGTCAATTTTATTAAATTTATCTCAATAATACTAAATTGGCATTTTAAAAATTTTGTAAATATCGTAACGTATCGTAGAATCAAAGCTTATCGTCATAGCTTTTAAACATTAAAATTATATTTTAAAAGAGCCTATTACCTACATATTTAAACGACCCGATAGCCTCGGAAGCTACTGCTCAAAACTGGGAGTTGCTGGTTTGCATCCTGCCCCATTCGGTGCAAACATTTGAATGATGTACATAAATGCTTGTGTATCTGTCATGGTCATGGACGATTATTTAACCCTTCTCGTGTCTTAACCTTAGATTTTAAATTGTTTCAACACGTCAAGACTTACTATTTATTTCATTTTATTGTTTCGGAAAACTGACATACATATGTGAAAACATAATACAAGAAAGCTAATTGTAAATTATCACAAATAAGCTAGTTACAAAATAATTTAAGAAATAACAAATTAAGTAAATATGATACAAATAAGCCAAGTACGCACAAAACGAAAGAAATAATAACAGGTACTTAATATCTTTTTAACTGTATGTACACAAGTGGTAAGATAACCAATATTTACAAATATCGTCGCATTTAAACTTCTGCATGCCCTATTATTAAGTTAAGTTTATGTATCATTATAATGAATAAAGTAATAATCGAATTTTATGACAATTAAGATATAAACTGAGATCGTTTATTTCAGGCCCAACCGGCCGAGGCGGTCGCAAGTTGGACGAGACTCGCGACAAGTACAGCAAGGCATGCAGGAGGCTGCACCGGGCGCACAACGAGTACGTGCTTCTGTTGGCGGAGGCCACAGAGTGCGAGCGGGCGCTCAGGACTGCCGCCCTCCCCGCATTGCTGGACCAGCAAAAGCGGCAGGGTGAAGCCACGGCCGCTTCGTGGTAATCTACTTATTTACTGGTTTATTATACATAAGCTTATAATGAAGCAATGAACATATTATATCTAACCTTCGCATCAGCTATCGCAAAAATAACCCTGCTTCCTCTGCATTGACAGAAATATTGTGACATATTTAAAGGACTCGTAAATATAACTCTTTTATGTTGGAAGAAAAATATTCTAAATATATATAAGGTATAGAATATTTTAAAATATCGTAAATCTTTGTCAAATTTCGTAATTTGCATTTGTAATTTTAGTAAGATAAAACAGCCTGTAGCACTTCTGGAATTGTAAGTAAAGTTCCATAACATTCGGTGAAATTGCTGAAATTAAAATCCGTTTTAACAATACAAACATACAAAGAATTTCATATGTTAGTATGCATAATGCTATAGACGCATTTACCTATTCATTAAATTAAATATTACCTAATACAGCTATTTTGTCTGTATGCAAATTGAGTTTTTCTAACTTTTAGCAACAAAGACTAACTAGCAGTGATATTATGTCCAATTATACAGTGTACGGCGAATTAATCTCTTAATTAATAAGCATGTCCGTGTCTTTTTGTACACGGAATTTAAATAATGATACGTATAAATAATTAATGTATTTAAAGTTTTTAGTCGCTGTATTGGTGGCGTAATGCACAGGGACAAGTTTTTTTTAAAAAATATAATTTATTTAGAATTTTAATTTACAAAAAAATATTATTTTCATTAATATTTTTGTGTCATAAAGCAGCCACTCGAGTAAACTTTGAAATCGTAGGTTAGGCTCATTAGTTGCTCCGGTTCTTCTCCCCTCTGTCACAGTCGTTGAATTCGTTGATTAAGGTAATAACAAAGGAGTAGCAGGGAAATCAGGTCCTCACAACAGAACATTAACTAGAGAACCGCATGGCTCAGTGGACAAGGTATCTATTTGTGGAGGCGTTGCGGCTTAACCGTCCTGGGTTCAAATCTCACGTTTGGGCAACATATACATTGCTCTTGAGATCTTCTTGATGTATTGCGGGTGTCTCGTGTCAGTGCATCTTCCTCCCATCTTAATGTAAACAAAGGTGTTCACCTTGAATGAACACGAACCGGCGAAGACGTCTATATCTTTTGTATGTATTGACTTATTAAAAATGTACTCTCATTTCGATTATAATAAAGCCTGCTCAGATATAACTTTTGAAGTCAGACTTGGAGGTCATTCTCAACTTTGCTTATTACACGGTATCTTTCTTTCTTCTCCTTTCATATTTCCGTAGATTTTATTCTGTACTAGACGATCTACTGATCCCGTGATTAGTACGTATCCGTGTTTATCCACATACGTAAGTTTATCCATAGTACGGACTAAGTCTACGGACAGATGTATTCTGCTCAAAAGATGATTTTCAGACTCCGGTGGTATTTAGCGATATATTTCGGTCTTTTGTAACTATTAATTGTCGTTATTGTTAACAGGAAAGCTATATTACTGGAGGTGGTGCAACGTTCCGACTTCAGTACGGACAAATTTAGAGAGATACAGAGCAAAGTTGAGTCAACCATTCAGAACCTGAAACCTCAAGATGAATACAAAGAGTTTATGGAGAAATACAAGTAAGAAATCGTTTTGAATTTAGACTTGAATGTTAATATAATGTACATTGAATTAAACGAAACATTATCCAGTCCCGAATCGCTTGAGATATTACAATGAAATACTTATTCCATATTTTCTTGGGCTGATATCTAAAATATCTGAAAATTCAGGTACGTATCTACTAGATTAGAGAGACAGACAGAGAAAATAATAGACTAATGATCACTTTGCTGACACAGTCCTTCCTCACATTGTTGAGAGGATTTAGGACTTTTGCAGTTTGAATCTACCTTGCAGCACGCTATGTATTTCAGCGTGGCGGACATTTTTTATTACTCACATGCAAGTTACCACGCATGAGATTAACTCACCATAAAATATTTTCTAAGTTAAGTGCATAATAAAATATTTGTAACAAAAGCAATCCACTTCTAAACGTTTTTCTGGCTGGTTAGTTTCTTTTCTATTGTGTCCATATGTGTTGTCAGAAGTAAAGAACTTAATTAATATTGGTATATGAAGCCGTGCTTTAATGAAGCACGTAACAGGATGCGGTGCGCCTGTTTCCTATCAACCACGAGTATTGGCGTCATCGTAGCAACTGTCTTTGTTTTGTTCAGATCTCTTCGACGAAACTGAATCAACGCCTCTGTAAAATTATGACAATTAGAGTTATTTATTTCTAGGTGAGATTTTATGGCAAACACATAATCATATGCCCGTATTTATTTCCTTGCTAGGCGAGACTATTCACGTTATATCTCCCTGAGAGGCGAAAGGTAGTTCGCGGGAGGCTCGTCTGTGTACGTTGAAAAGGATCGTACCACATGGAATACTGTATTCCCAGCCTATCTCTCTATAAATGGCATGCGCCAGTGTTTATTTAAATACACATATTATACACATTTGCAGTAAAAATATTTCTATTTTTGGATTTAGCTTTTTCAAAAAAAAAATCACTTCTTCTCGAAGAAATTAACCTATATAACAATTTCAACTTAGTTCATGTTGTTCTTAAGATCAGAGAGTGAATGAGTGCTATAGTTGTAATTACTATTTTTATTTCAGATCTCCGCCTTCAACGCCGATAACGTTCACTTTCGACGAGAGTCTAGTGGAGGACACGAGCGGCAAACTACAACCAAACCAGCTAACGGTGGACAATCTCACCGTGGAATGGCTGAAGGAAAAGCTGACGGAGTTAGAATCAACGCTACAGGATAACAGGGAGAAGCAGACTGCGTTGCACGGACCCGAAATCATAGGCAACGGTGTTTGCAAGAACAATAATACAGGGATTACCAATGGTGTGAACGGCATAGATAGGTATGTCATTGGTGTTCTCCTCCGAGTAATATTTTGTTATTGCATAAAATTACAATTTAACTAATGGCTAACAACTGATAAAGAACTTTGATCTAAAAGTATACTGAAGAAAGTCTATTGAGACACTGTTATAATTATTTTGACCACAAAAAAATCACGACAAAGTTGACCAGGCCAAAAGCACCAATTTACTCATGTGGTTTGTTTCATGTATTAATTTCGTTTTTGAGATATTTGATCGCGATCATATGTTGTTTTGTTTCACTTTCTTAATTTCACGCTATTTATCAAATATTCGATGATCGCTCTTTCTTGTTACCACTTTTAAGTATAAAATAACATAAACAATATCACAATACGAACAAAGAAGAATATTTTCAATAATAGTTTCTTAAATAACTCAAATTGTATTAACACTATTGTAAATGTTATTATCCATTTAAAGAACATAATATGTAAGAATCCCAAATCTAATAACCTGCTTATGTTTGTAGCTAATAGAATCGAGAGTAATTTGGCGGTTAGTGATTCTTTTACTAAATCTGCATACAAAGCAAAGTATTATTTTGCATGCGGATCTTAGACTTTGAAAATGTTCCACCATTTTGTAATCTCAAAATTTTCGAAGTAAGTTGGTTTATCGGCTCTTTGAAGCAGTCATATCTGCGGATCGCCACTATTTTACTATTTTATTCGCTCAAATTGGAAAAATTATAGACTCTGCTTGAAATATGACAATATGGCTTAGTTTTACTTGCCTCATATAACGTCACTATTGTAAGTCTATTTCAATGTAGGCACTCGCCGCCTCCGATCCCGGTGACGTCATCGGAGCCGACGAAGCTGCTGGAGCTGCGCGTGGCGGAGCGCAAGTGCGCGCGGCAAGCCGAGCTGATCCGCACCGCGCTGGCCGAGCTGGGCTGCGAGGAGGCGCCCAGCGGCTGCCCCGACCTGTCCGCCGAGACCGTCGGCGGCGACAGCCTGGACGGCAGCTCGCCCGACCATCAGGTACGCCACTAAGCTACCGCTGCTTGCCTCTCGACTCCAGTTACAGAGAATGATATGACGCAACGATTACACGATCACCGATGCGATTACAGTTACTTTACAAAATATTTAAAGCATTTACCTAACATACCTCATTACTCAATAAATTAACAGATCCGTTATTAAAGATTTTTATTAATGACGCCATCTTAGTTTTATTCTCCTTCCTTAAACTTCAAATACTGTAGAGTAATTTTTTTCGGACAGTGATAATTTCTTTATAGGATCTTTTAAAATCTTGATGAGATCCATTGATTTGAGGATTAGTAGAGAAGAACTGAGGTTTAGTTTGAGTAGAACCGAAGCATCATTATAATAATATGAGAACATCGGAGTACCTTGTTATTTATTATTTATTAAAAAAGGAGAAGAATTATATTTAAGTCGTTCGAAAGTTACTGTGCCTTAGATGTGCACAAAATCATGTGTGTATGTTGTCGTTAAGGCAGGTAAATTAAAGCTTTAACAAATCAAATGAACAATGTTATTTTACAAACACCATTGGTCGAATTTTGACCACATGCGATACTATCACGACCTCGCAGAATACTGGCGTGAGGTAGAGTAGAGACATCTTGTGCCTCTGCGATGAGTGAGATAATCGGAGGCCTACTCCCGCGCCCCCTCCCTCTTCCTATCCCCAAATATTCTTTAAGACCAGCAAAGCACCCGCAGCTCCACAGGTGATGCAGATGTACGTGGGCGTCGTTATCTCTTCACGTGTCATAACGTGAAGTAAAAAGCATAAGAAAATACATACACACACTTTGTGGTAAACAAAGTGAGGAAGTATAACCAACTAATGAAATTTTTAAGACCGTCTCGCTCGCCTCACTAACAAAGTTTTCTAACATTTATAAGAACATTTTAGTGGGATTTTATTTAGTAAGTACAAATGTAAACAAATTAAAATAAAATTTCTTTAACCTTTATTATTTGTTATCATTAAAAAATAATAATATTAAAAAATAATTAAATTCCGACATATTTGAAAAACAATTGTTTATTTTGTAAATTATATTCACAAAATCTCAAAATTGAATCGTCAGGATCGATCATCGCTGGGCTCAAAAGCGTCGGTGGACGCGTTGCGGTTGCACCTTCATTCGATAATACCACCGAGGCCTTTCTTCAAAATGTTCACAAGGCCATTTAGACGCAAGTCCGTGCCATCGAGCCCGGCCCTACCGCCAAAAACATATCGGAGTAGCAGCGAAGGGCCCGCAGACACGGTAACGATAGTAAGGACCCTCCGTCACAAACGGATCAGGGTCCTGAAGAAACGCTTGCGGAAACGCGTGGATGTTTATGTGCATTGTCGTGTTCAAAGCCATAACGCGCTCAAGAGAAGAAAGCGTTTGTGTAGTTGCACTAACAGCGTGGTGAGTGACACTAATAATGTCGCACTAATGCATGAGCTTTTTCTCCCAATCGAGGACACTGTCAATGAACAATCTGAACACAACACGCCGGCTTAATTTTAGCCACCGTGCATCCTACCACTGCGCGAACTTCGCACCGGAATAAACTTTAGTTTGAATTTAAAATAGCACTGGTTAGCTCTAGAGCACAAATTCAAAATCAAGGTGAAACTTGTAGACGCTCGTCTGTTTACGCGACTGTACTGTAGGAAATTTACTAGTCTGCTTTGTGTTATCTATGGTTTTCTTAAATTATATTATCGTGGATTTTATTAGTTTCCGTGTATTGTGAGTGATGGATCCGTTCTCAATGTATATAACGCAAGCTGATTTGCTGCCGCCGATAATCATTCCACGCAGGAAGAAACGTTTGAAGCAACTTCAATTAGAGCTTGAAAAAGAAGCCGTATGTCCTTGTGCTTTATTTGTGTATCTATAGTTGTATCGTATCCTCGAGCATGATTAATTGATGCTTCTTACATATTTGAGTGTGTGTGTGTGCGCGTGTAAATTTACATTAATTAAACTTGAAAGAAAGTTGTTAAAGCCTAGAACCGAGTTATGGTAGGTGATGTGGGAATAACTAATGAAATTTTTTAAAACTATTTATTGTCATTGACAATTTTCATTCACTTTTTATTTTGCACACGTTTCAAATGATCAAATATAGACACCGCCTACTTCCTGCATTATCCTTATCCACGCACTTGTAATGCTCGAAATACTGTTTTAACATGAGTCATTTTTTGATTTGACCATGGCAAATTTTTTTCTTACTGTAGTTTGTTTAGTAAAAATACTTGGCTGAGTAATTCATTACAAAAGTGGTTTGTTCCATTATTACGCGTAGCTTTTTTGAATAGCTGTTTCTTTGAATTTTTAAAATAATTCTAACATAATTTTTACCTGAATTAATTTAATTAGATGGTCTTGAACCATTTTTTCTACAAAATTTAAATGCCATATTTCTTCTTCCTTAACCAACGATGTCTCTAACAATTATCTGGACATTTTTTATTTGATGATTAGAAATTTATTGGTTCTCGACATATAAACCAACCTACCACTGAAGTAAGTAATTTAAGTAAAGTATCTGCCGCAGCATAATGCTGCTGGGTTTCGTATGATGTGTGACATGACCTTCTATCATTGATATTCAGGTTGTCACACTCAAATGTAGATATATAGAACACTGACCTATATTTCTGATTCTTATCGAGAATGGATCTACATATATCTATATATTGATATAGAAATAATTCAGAGAGATAGATGTTTGTGGGCCAAAGTAACTATTTGTGATCAGCTATTGCTTGCCACGCTTAAATTAAATATATTGTTATAATAGATTACTTAATGACGATATGTGATCGGGACAAAATGTTCATGATATTACCAACCTTGAGAAAAAGAACGAATGATTCCGTACTAGAGAGACGTTTCACTCGTTCGTTTCGTTCCCTCCGAGCGATAAAAATGGAGCAAATATGAAATTACCATTATGCTGCTACTATGTGCTGGAATCTTGTGAGTGATCCTTCGTCAGTGAAGCTGACCCTTATAAATATGGATTTTGGTCCTGGACCATTACTTCATTGACATTTAGTGATTTTTTATCTAGAAAATTAAAAAAAAACCTTTTTTCAAACAAGTTAAATAGCTTAATAAGACTAAATTAATGACGTTGGGAAGAGCGGCGACATCGCTGGATTTTATTGACGACGTGTCGGTGAATACGAACGCGGTCATTCGACACGGTCTTGGACCTGGGAGCCGTTGGCCTAGTTAATTAGTACCACAAATGTATCTTGGGGTAAAATAACAAAAGCTATTATCTTGTGTCTGAACTACTGTACTAATTTAATTGATATTCGGTGGTTGAATTTGAAATAGCCTTAAATAATGTGGTTTAATTTAATGTAACGTCACATCCAGTCTATACATGCTACAACCAGTATTGCGGTTCTAACACAAGGTGATTACGTGCGTGACCGCACGCGATTGCAGGTGGCGGTGAGCGAGACGGAGCGCTCGCTGGTGGAGCAGGAGTGGTTCCACGGCGTGCTGCCGCGCGAGGAGGTGGTTCGGCTGCTGCGCGCCGACGGCGATTACCTGGTGCGCGAGACCACGCGCAATCACGCGCGCCAGCTCGTGCTCTCCGTCTGCTGGGGGCAGCATAAGCACTTCATCGTGCAGACCACGCCGGAGGTCAGCAGCCTTTATCGCCTTTCGTTTGTCTTACTTGTATTATATGATTTCGAACTAATACGCAGCACTTTTGGCACTTCTGTGTCTGCTTGAACACAGTTACGACTACAGACTACAGAACTACACTACTCGGACGGACTACAGAACAGTCCAGACATATAACTCTTAAAGTGTCGTAACAATATAATTTCTATTGTTTGAAAACGTCATGAGATAAAAACTTGCCTAGTAACAAAATTGTATCGCAATTCACAGTCGTTGATAGTGAATGTTATAAAGATTTGTTTGCAAAAAGTAAATTTGTAAAGTACCCCAAATAATTTGGGGTAGTTTAAGTAGACGGTTTAAGTTGTAAGGTTCCATATATATATGTATAATAGAATAGATGTAAACCTGTTATAAACATTGGGATTCAATCGCACAGGGCCACTATCGGTTTGAGGGCGCGGCGTTCCCGTCGGTGGGGGAGCTGATAGCGTGGCAGCGCGCAAGTGGCGTGCCGGTGACCGCGCGCTCCGGGGCACTGCTGCGCCGCGCTGTGCCGCGCGAGACCTGGGAGCTCAACAACGACAACGTGCAGCTGCTCGACAAGATCGGACGGGTGAGTGCGCACACTAGCAAACTCACATATGCACACACTGACACAAAACGATGTTGGTGGAGAAGCTGATAGCGTCGATCTCTCAAGCTATCTCTCTATCTACAAGCTTTATATCGGAAACGGTAAGGTAAAGCCAGTGAGCGGCTCTAGACGTACATTTACGGCAGTTTCATATCTAACCGCGTAGGTGATAAATCCCGGTAAGACCCGGAAGTTTTCACCGTGGTCAAAATCGGCCATGAGAACATCATGTTCAGTCTTGGAGTTGTAAAAGGGGTAACGATGATAAAAGAAAACATTGCAGTTCCTTAGCCCAGGCAGGCGGGATGGACTGCGCAGCGCATTACCCTCGAGTTAGAGATGCTGCTCCCAATGACTAGTCAGTGGAATTTGGGTTCGGCATAATCGGATGGATTTTCCGATATCAGTTGGACACAAGAACGTCGTTCGTTAGTCACTAAGCGCGTGTGAGATCAACGTTAGGAGAAAAAGTTAGTATATTACTTTTTTTGGGTGTTTGATTTTTGATTCTTTTTATAGGGTAACTTCGGTGACGTCTACAAGGCACGCTTGAAGACGACTGGACAAGAAGTGGCAGTGAAGACGTGCCGGGTTGCTCTGCCCGAGGAGCAGAAGCGCACTTTCCTACAAGAAGGCCGCATACTGAAGCAATATCAACATCCTAATATCGTACGGCTGATCGGCATCGCCGTGCAGAAGCAACCCATTATGATCGTCATGGAACTTGTACCGGGTATGTTATTATTTAAAAAAATCTTTATTTATAAAAATCCGGCACTCTATAAGGTTTAAATTGTATATTATCGCTAAAAACAAAGAAGTTGTTTTATTTACAAAAATTATGAACCTCTAGATTTTCATTACATGAGACTCAAGGGATATTACGTCGCAATGTTCATTTACCAAAATTTTTTTGATATTTGCTTTATACAATGGAAATACATATTTATTCATTTTAAACAAAATCTGTCTGTAATAAAAAAAAGTAAAACGTGGTGTGCGCAGGCGGGTCGCTGCTGACGTTCCTGCGCACGCGCGCGGCGGCGCTCGGGGCGCGCGCGCTGCTGGCCATGTGCCGCGACGCCGCGGCCGGCATGCGCTACCTGGAATCCAACAACTGCATCCACCGCGACCTGGCCGCGCGCAACTGCCTCGTGGCCGACGACCACACAGTCAAGATCTCCGACTTCGGTATGTCGCGCGAGGAGGAGGAGTACATCGTGTCCGGCGGCATGAAGCAGATACCCATCAAGTGGACCGCGCCCGAGGCATTGAACTTTGGTGAGCCTCGCTTAGGAATTGTTGTCGTTGCAGTTAAGGTGATCTTATGAGAGCCGAGTAAATTCATAAACGAGACTTATGTTTCTGTCACTTCCTATTCGAAGTACATGCTGTCATTGTCAATGTCGGCATAGAACCAATTCTAATACAAAACAAATATCTCGCTTTTCTAATGCGAAAAGTCAACGTATTTTCCGCAAGATCCGGGCGTATCGATTAATAAAATCTAATATATAATGAGTATGGATCACGACAAAAAATATTTTTTATCTATTACTAAACCCCTATTGCTAAAACACAAACTCACTCATTCACATTTGTCGCAAACCATGGCTTCAAAATTAAAGCTCTTCGTTTACCAACAAAGGATGGAATGCCATGAACTACCAGCATCCATCCAACATCCAACACTGTGCAGGTCGTCGCTCTCGTCTATTCGGGGCTCGTCCTACACTACGTTTACTGAAACGAGGTTGCCGCTCAGTTTCCCTTCCAAAGGTTGTAGTTGTGCGAACTATGTGTGTCGTTTGAGATTCGTATCACGCACAAAAGACATCGAGCGGAGCTATTCTGTAGTCCGCTGAGCAGCTCTGAGCGTCGTCAAACGGCCTGCAGTGAAAGACCACGTCTTGATTACGTAAATCATTACTATGCTGGCAACATGCGAGAAGATGTTATTATAGTTTCCCGAACGCTGCCGCGCCGAGTTCGATTCGTTATAATGTTGAGAATTAATAATTTTATAAATTTGTTTCCAGGCAAGTACACGTCTCTGTGCGACGTATGGAGCTACGGCGTGCTGATGTGGGAGATATTCTCGAAGGGTGACACTCCGTACGCTGGCATGAGCAACTCCCGTGCAAGGGAGAAAATTGACGCCGGTAAGTATTTTATTATTTTTGAAAATCTGATCCGAATCCGAAGTTTCGTCTTTATTAAATGTTTGTTCAGTCATCAGTTTAATATTTATGTTAAATTACATAAATATTAAACTGATAATATTTAGCTTTTATTGAGGTGTATGAAGGAATGATACGCGCTGCGTGCTGCTAGCTAATAGACGAAGCTCTGGCGAACGACTGATGGAGGAAAATCCATCCGAATATGCCTAACATAAATCTGCTCACCAACTCGCTTACCTAACATGGTATGAGACAAATATTTTTTTTTTATAAAATATAGGCTTTCGTTTGACCTCAATCTCGCTTGATGGAAGGCGATGAGGCCTAGGATGGTACACGTTTGCCTAGATGGTGTCTGTTGACTTTGGCCTTAAAGATGTCCAGAAATATATTATAAAAAGAGACGACTACTTGCTACAAACACAAGTAATTGAATGAGTACTCTTCCACGAAAAAACTGTAACGTCGTTATAGAAAATATTTAATACTCCCCAGGCTACCGCATGCCGGCACCTGAAGGCTGTTCCGAAGATGTCTATGCTTTAATGCTACGGTGCTGGGAGTATGAAGCCGAGAAACGGCCGCATTTCCACCAGATATACACAATTATTGATAACATATACAATAGATAACAGTCGAGGCAATTTACATAAATAATCCATTCACATTATTGAACATAGTGCTATAATATTGCTGGCATGACGTAGCGAACGACGTGATGACAAAAATCTTCCTTTTTTGATATTATTGTCACGTAGTTTGATCGTGTTACATGTGCAGGTCAGATTAATGTAATTAGTAAATCTTGACATGTTTCTGTGTAAATGAAATGCGTTGCCGTTTAAAGCGTGCAATGAACCGATGAGGAAAATGATTTGAAAATTATATTTGAGTCGTAAAGAACGCCAACACTGATTGGAGGTACTTTGCGGACAAGCCACGGCTTCTAAACCCTCTTAAATATTGACAGTGTCATAGAGCCGGGACCGTAACCCATTTGTGGGCCATTTACAGGCTACTATTTTGAAACCCATTAATTTCATTGATTCAGCCAGAATAGTGAAGTAAGAAATGTTAAATGGTGTTATGTTTAGCTTCATAATTTCTATTTAAGTTTTATACGCTCAACATTAGAAAAACGTATTATCTCAATTGCAACAATTCCTTGTCCTTTTCACATTAAAACTGAAAAATATCCAATTATTATGTATCGCAATATTTAGTTTAGACAATCATTCAACCTTTATAGTTCAGAAATTAACACTGAACAATTCACTTTTCATTTATTGTCTATCGATAAAAGACATTTAAAATCTTCAGAACCCCTGAGCAGAAACCACTATATCAGTTATTGTAAGTTGTTTACCACTTACTTGGGCCTCCATTACCGAATTTATATTTTGTTAGTTAATTTGCGTGTCTGTTTATAAGACATTTTTTAGATTAAATAATATTTTTATTATTTTACATCCACTTTTATAGCGAATTTGAGTGATCAACATTATGCGCAGAAATTAATGTAATATTTTTTAGTTTCTCAGTGATGTTAGTGTATAAAATGTTATGTAGTCGTAATTATAAGTCTCCATTAATTGTATGTTTTATACTAGATAAATAATTTGTCTTTATAGTTTCTTTGTTATGATTTGAAATAAGAAATCTAATAGTATTGGTTAGTTTTCTATTTTAAGAAGCTTCGAGGGATTGAATTCTCCTTAAATGTATTCTTAAAGTACAATAACATATATGTCAGTACTGTTTCCGAATAGGTCTATATTTGTTTTAAAAATTTAATGGATAGATTACGTAATACCTTATTATAAAATTTATTATAATATTTTCTAACTCTAATTTTACTAATTTTTAAAAATATTTGTTTACTATAAACCGAGAGCTGCCGTGTGTAAAATTTTGATAATTGTTATAATTAGTTTATTTTGAGATTTGAAATAAATGTGGTAAGTCGTGATATAAAGAAAATGTGCTTCCATTTTAAATTTGTATTTACATATCTATACTAAAGAGATTTAATGTATTTTTGTCTTGCCTAGTTTTAGCACAGATAAACTTAAAAATGTATTTTAAATAAGATAACTTGTAATTTGGAGAGATAATCGCTGTAGTATTTCGAGTGGTTATTATTTTAGATATAGTTATATGTGAATGTAAATATTTTCATAAATAATATCAAATAAAAGTGCCAGATAATGTGGTTTTCGATATTTTTCACAGTTTTACTTAAATTCTTATAAAACGACGTACATACACTATGTACGGTGTGTATGGTAATAGGACATTATTTGTATAGAAATAAATAAAAATTTACCATTACATAAATAATTTTGTGGTTTTTAGGTAATCCGTTCTGGACAATCCCGGTTTTTTCCCATGATTAATTCTGTCGCAGTTTTTTACTTGCGAATAGTGAAAGCCAAATTAGAATTGCTCCATTACTTTTAGCTTATAAATCAATATCTATTTTTATTTTAGACTAATATGCTATGTAGTTAAATCTTATAGGCAAAGAAGCTTGAGTCCAACAGATTTATTGAGTATTTTATTGTATTTGAGCAATCATCCTAAATTAATAATTATTTTTGTTCAAAGAGATTTGGTATATTATTATACAAGTTTCAAACGTAAAAATATTAATTAGTAAAAGAAAATTTCTGCTGTGTGAGAATCTGGCATGAGTTTAGTAACAGGCGACTAAGGGAACATCCTTGAAAATTTTATCATCTTCTGCGAGAGCTAATCTGGTGACTAGTTTCGCTACCCGTTACGTTATATTTCCCGGAGAGGGGAGAGGTAGTATCAAATTACTCACTTTATGTATGGTTACGATGAGTCGTGCCAAATGGAAATCTGTAATTTTTGTCTATCCCTATGATACGGAAAGAGGCGTAAGTGTTTATACATAAAAGAAAACAATAAAAATCATTACATAAATTTTTCTTTTTACACATTATATCACAGATCTTACATAATTTAAAGATATAATTTAATTAATTCGTCGCTTACTGCTGATGGAGTAAGAATTCCAAGATCAGTGAAGAGCAAAGTAATATAGGCCGGGGGCGTGTAGTCCACAAGAGGATGTTCCTTCGAGAGATCTTTTCCACTTTTCAGGACACTTGCTAAGTATTTAAATTCGTTGGGCAGGTCCTGTTGGTTGAGAGGGTATATTCTTGAGAATTTAAAGCTCTCCGTCAGTACGTGGACAGGCTTCTTAAGTTCTAATGCGGACATGGCTAAACTGTACGTTCCAATCTGAAAATAATGTATAATGTGTAATGTAGACGAAATTAAAAGAAATATGATGACGATATAGACCTTATTTGTATTGTCATCTGTATTATAATGCCGTAAATAATCTGATGTGACAGGGTGTAACACTTTTGCGCACTAAGTACAACACTTAATAAAAAAAAAATTACAAACCTTATTAATGATTCCGCCACTTTCAGTGACTCCCTCAGCACCCAGCATCACGATGTCCATCTGTTCCATGATGTAACCAACGGCCGCGTCCAAGATCAGAGTCGCGTCCACCCCACCCGCTACTAGTTGCTTGTGCATGAGAACTCTGAGAGAACCAATAATGTATGCTGCCTTAATATATCAATTATGGACTCTCAAGTTTGCTTAGTAGGCAATGGAAAGAGCTAAATTTCTCTGCGAATTAGAATCTTCAACAGTGATATCTGCAGCCTAAAGCATAATAGATTGGATAACTGATAACTATTGAGGAAGAAAGATTCTCCAGTTGCAACCATGTAAAGTCAGGCTTCACTCAGCAGTAGGCTTGTTTCTATAATGATGATGATGATGTCCAAGGTATAGTCTATTAGTTGATATCTCCCTGTGCAATGACATATTTAGTTTTCGTGTAGTGACTCTTGTTTACTTGATATTTTTCTCAGATTACTATCCGAGTCTCTCTCAGATGCACCAATGGATAAAGGTAGGTGACTTCTTGAGTGTTTCCTTGTTAAAGGCGACGGTAATGGATATACCATGAGTAACTAGTAAGACCATTATTATTGACTACTGCAGCAGTAAAAATGTTACCATTACATATGAAATAGTCTTAAATAACTTACCCACTATTGTCAGGGCCAGACATTGTAACATAAACATGAAATCTTTTATTGGCTTTGGCTGCTTCTAACATAGCTTGAAGAACTACCCTTGATCTGGAATGTGTTAGAATTTTCTGGAAACAAGAAATAATAGAAATGATTTGAAAAATCAGTAAAAAAACAAAATTAGATCCAAAGGACCATAAATATACATTGTACAAATGTACATTATATTTAATTTAATTTATTATATTTCATCAAGGTTAAACAAATTTAACTTAAAAGAAATTTCACAGATATTGATCTAAGTTTTTTATGATTTCAGAAGCTTTGTAATATAAAGTTTGTTTTTTGGTTGTCCAATCACTTTATAATAAAGCTTTATATTTACATAGTGATATAATAAGGATAAGTGCTGATACATATAGAGTAATGCAGTGATATGGTTTCATCTCAGACATTATATAGTGTGGTCATGGGCAGTGTCACAGACCAGTATGGTGAGAAGAACATAGGCAAACATTCAGTTAAATGCATGTCACCTTTTGCTGGAATTTTCTTTTTATGAACATCTAGTTGAGAGTTCAGATGATGATTCCACTTTGTTGAAAAACCACTAGACTTTCTACTAATCCAAGAATTTTTACATATCCACTACTGCTGTTACATCTATTAATGATATTTAGATTTTGTATGAATACTGCAATCAAGCCATTGCAAACCTAATTTTAATTTTTTTTATAAATAAATATGAAATGTTTTCTTACTTACACAACCATCACTGATAAAAGGTAAAGCTTGTTTAGCAACTTTCCCCCGTGCTTCGAGCAATGTTTCTAAAAATATGTGACCTCTTTGCAACATGATTTGTTCACACTCTTCAAACGACTGAAACATAAATAAGAAAAATATACAAATTGAAACACAATTATATTTAAGTTTTCCAAGTGTTGGATAAGTAGTGATTAAAAGATAGAAATAAATTGTCAATACACTAGAACAAATTAATGTAATTTTTACTGAAAAATAAGATTGATATTGACTGATCACTTAATAATGCATTTAACTAAAAATACAAAATTTATTAGTTTTTATATGGTTAAATTATTATTGTGCCTAAGTTATACTGTTAAAAGTAGTCTATGGAAATTAAATGACCATGTTAATAAAAATAACATTAATTTACATTTCGAAAGTGTGATTGTATTTCTCAGAATTTCTATTAATTCCAAGCTCCAGTCCATGTGCTGCTGATAAACTAGCTTCGAAATTAAGTTCGGCAATTTTCGCTATTAGAAAAATTAGAGAGTTGACTGATGTAGCAACAGCTTAATTAGTCTACCTTGCTTACTTCCACAGTATTATGTATACTACGGTATCTATTTGTCAGTGTGTATCCTATCGTGTATTACTGTGGGGATCTGGAGCCGGAATGGAAACAAAGAAGAAAATCTTTCCTAAGTTAAAATACGAATCTCTAAAAATATAGTTCAACAATCTGATGTAGAATTTAAAAACTTGTGACAAAGGTCTACTATAAAATATATTGAGGACAATGATTTGGATACCTATGGCTGTCTGCCCTTGCAAGTCACCCGGCTACTGATATATTGTAAAAAAAATATATATATAATTTGACATTGTATTTACAAATTTTATTATAAATTGTAAATGTCATTGTAAGATGGCATTAAATAAAAACATCAGTTCTTGTTTCTTGTCGATTCTTTGCGAAAGTTTCGTGAACTGATGGAGATTTTCACTACTTCATCCTAAATTTAAAAAAGTAAAAGTCAGACAAAAAGTAAAAATGTTTGATGGTTCGGAGTTTAAACATTTTTTGTTGGTTGGGAGCTTCGCAGTGGGGTTTGCTCCTGGAGATTACCATGAAATTTTAAAGGCTATTTCCTTGGTTGCCTTTTCTGACACTAACATGAGGAAAGGGGATGGTGTATTCTTACGCCACCTATTTTACCATTCCCTGCTATTTAAAGACAACACTAAGCCTTCGTGGTAAAAATATCTGTCTACTAATTTGTTTTAGTTTTTTCAGTATAAGCCAATATTAATGCATGTGATTTTTTTACTTTCTATTACTAAAATGTGGCATCTCCTACTACTTCCTACTAGCCTGTTAATTTTGGACAGGTTTTTTGGATAAAATTGTCATATTGCTTCTGTGTCGGTTGGGGTCATATCTTTGAAAGTTTTAATAGAAAAAAATATTTCTTCTGGAATTTTATGACACTAGAACATAAAATTTGTGTAAGTTAAAACAAAAGCTGAGCCCATAGTCCATGAGCTACCATTGGTCATGCATATCATGAAGCAGTGGACTGCTAATGAAGTGATTGATGATAGTACTAATTATACACACCCATTTGTATTGATTGGGATTCCATTGTGTTGATCAAAATCAATTAAATTGTAGAGACTTACCTTAACATCGAGTTTTGTAAATGTGATGAATCTCATAAAAAGTTCACATCCAGAGGAAACAGCTGCAACGGGCTGGTCACAATGTCGCATGGCATCCACAGCTAGTTGAAGGTTCAAATCTAACTCTCTTACAGTTGCCACTACAATCATAAACTACAATTTATTACTTGTACTATAAAAATATTTCAAATCTATCCTTAAATCTCCCATATCAGAGAATTATTTTCATATCTATAATGAATTATAAACATATGTTTATATAAGCAATGGATGGCACTAAAATGTTCTTTTAGTTGAAACCATACATGAACTGACATCTGCAATAGTTTCCCTACCATCACACTACATAATAAGAATCAGAACAATAGACTTTATTTAAAAATTAGCTTCCGCTGGCAGCTTTGCCCATGGGGACAATCTTCACACAGTTTTCCTGGGATAAAAAATAGCTCTTCTCCAGGCTTTTATACTTAAGTTATTTCCATACCAAGTTTTACCTAAACAAGTTCAGCTTCTTGTGTATGATTGAAATTCAACAAACAAACCTGCTTATTACATTTTAACATTTTAATTAAATAGGGGGATAGTATGTATAATACAAAAAATATTCATAGTGAAGAGGCACTGCAACCCAAGGACAAATACAATTTTTTTTTTTTGTTAAGCTACTGGTACAAGAGATAGTAATAATTGTCTATAATAATTTTATTCAAACAAATTTATATAAGAAAAATTTTAAACCCTTAATGAGTCATAACAATAGAATTTCTATTGCTGTTAAGAACATTTGCTGTGTTGTCTTCCATAATGTCCATGGTCTGAAAGGGTTCTGCTATTACTTTTATAATTTCATATGATAATGGATGGAGAGAACAAACCTGTAAATAGGTCTCCTATTCAATCGTTTAGTTCACCATGTAAAACATAACAGTATTATGGTTCTATTTCACGCTGGCGGTGGTCTCCAAATCTCATTCCAAACCACATGGGATTGCCTTGTTGTCAGTCAACAGAGTGAAGTAACTTACCTTTATAATTTTCTATAACTGTTAGAAGAGTTCTAATTGCAGCAACTCCGGCAGAAACGTCTTCTTCTTTTCTTAGAATTTTTAGAAAAATTTCTTGAACTTCTGAAATAAAAATGTAAAAACTCACGAGACGTAATCAATTTTTTAAAGGAGAACTATGACATATAAAGATAGTAATCATACCTTCTTTACGCATTGTTTAATATTTATTGAATGTATACTATTTGACTTAATAAATATTGTTAATTAAACGATGTATATGATGATAATATTTTGTAACCTCTTTTCTTAAAGCAACAGTGTTTTCAATTTAAATGACATAAGCTTTACATTGTTGACATTGACAATGACAGCCAATCACCAAATCTATCACAATGACAAATGCGAGCTTGGTTAAAAGCAAATGTCGTTAAGTTAAGAAGTCGCTAAATGAATATTTTTCATTCCCTTTTTCATTCGCAATAGCAATCGTACTTACCTGTTATCGATGGCGTTCTAGTCGCACAATAGAGGTAAAGTATAAATATTCGACAAGACATTTTCTGATGCCAGTCATTTGGGTTACGTACGTCATAAAATATTTGTTCCCAGAAACAATTCAAACAATATTAAATCTTAAGATTTTATCTTATTTGAATCGTTTGCTCGTCGAAACGAATTTACTTTTCCTACCTAATTTACATAGAAAATGCAAGTATGACCAACCGCATATTTTTACTTCACAAATATAAAAAATATATGGCTTAAGTATTTGGATTAGGTAGAATAGTCATAAATTATTTTAGTCGCTTAATAGAAACATATAATTAATGACATTTTTAGGTTAAAATGTTGCATAATTTAGTGACAAAATCGCTAAATTGGCAATGGTGACAGAGGTATTTCCAAACAGACTATAGTTAGACTATCCATAAAACTTAGTGGCATATAAATAAAATACAATTATTATATAAAATTTGTAGGTTTCACAGTTCCTGTGATTAACGATTATATATAGTAGGTTAATCAATAATTTTATGGAAACGCAATTGCACTCCTGGAAATGTATTTCTAAATTGTATTCATTTTTTAAGGGAATCATCACCTTCTAACCTAATACACCTTGAGTAACGTTTTGAAAGTTGCTCAATTCCCTTGGCAAAAAGGGCTTGATTCATGGTATTGAAAAAGGCCGCTTCAGTTTACATCATGACCTCGCCATCTCCGTCAAATTTTATATCACTCCGGCACGTAATATTGGTCGTCGTAATTTTTTTCTTTCTGCACGTAGTTTCTTGATCAATGATGCGTAATACTCTCCGGTTATTGTTCTTCCCTTAATCAATCATAATTATAGGCATCCCAGACATTCACATTACTATAGGAGCTGCAGATAAGTTTTTTTTTGGCGAAGTCAAAATATTTTTATTCAATTTGGGTTTCTTTGAAGACCTTTTAAACGGTTTCCAAAAAAAGACCTTTTTAAAGAAGAATGGGCAGGTTTTGACGTCACTACACTACTTTTGACACAACTATATTGTCATTTATAATTTACAAACACAATTTTTTTTAAATGTCAAGTATCTCAGTAGCCAGGGGACCTGCGTGTGCAAAGTAAGAGCTATTTCCAGACATCTTTGTTCTCCATTTTATAGTAAGTTAAAAATTGTGTTTCTTTGTTGTACAATATTTTAAAAGATTTTATTGAAAATTTCCAATCCTTTATGCATTTACACATAAAAAGACTCAGTTTTCGCCAATCTATATTTAGAAACCCCTAGTGATGCGCCTCGACCCGTTCAACATAAAACAGTAATTTTTTTACCAGAAGACAGGTCATTATCTAGCCAGCGGACGCAGAGACCTTGAATCTCTTGGTGTTAAAATGTGGCGAAAAGGCGTCAAAATGTTGAACCTACGTTTCATCAATGCTCACGATTCGGGATTTTCATCAGTAATCGCCATATTTTGCTGCCATTTCAATATCAACTCTTACTTTAATTTGTGCGTCTGTTAACATTCGTGGAACCCAAAGCGTGACTACCTTACTGCACAAATTAAAATAAAATTTTTGTTTCATTTTGCTTTAGATTCTCAACTAAATAACCAAAAGCACACGTCTATCTATGTTAATCGGCGATTAATCTTGGAGAAATGGTATCCAATTTTGTTACAGTTTTTTTCAATATCGGCGGATGTTGTCCACCAGGAGCGAGTCGCGTCGTTATTTGCATATTGTTTGGCCTCTTCTAAAATCCGCGCACCAGTATGTTACTGCAGAATAAGACGGAGGTATGTTGTAGAACAGAATTTCATGCAGAAATATTTAATAATAGCACGAAGTTAGATTTTCTCCATTATGCACATGAATCAAATTCCTGCCAATGTGCAGTTTGAAATAATTTTATTAAGGCTGAAAAATAAAAGCATTATTTAGAATCAAAAATTTCTTTATAATTAACAGATAACTCGGTACATATTATAATATATTATAATCTTTGCAAGTTGCATTAAGTTGAGTAGAAATGACGCAAAATTTATCACTGCTGGGAAAGTCATGGTCAAATGCATTTGCGATTTACCTGTCGCCGTGGAGGTTGATTACAGTCTTGCGGCTACTCGAATGGCAAAGACGCGTTCTAAAACAGTGAACAACTCCATTGTATCCATTCGCCGATCTAGTGTTAGGGGAAGTGTTTGGCAGTGAGTACCGAGCATCAGCTGACATGGGGAATTCCGCCTCACTTAAAGTCAACGATAAAAGGAAGTGGCAGTAAGTTTATTATTTATATATGAATAGAAAAACTTAGTTTTAATTTACTTTTAAGTCTTATTCATATTTGAAAAAAATAATATCGTCTTATATTAGGCTTTTAGCTAGACTATTTTACGTTTTGATGTTGCCAAAATTATTTCTTTTCTATTTATTAAATTAGGTGAACATTAATTTATTTATTTTAAAAAGTATGGATAAACACTTTTTAAGTTTAATAAAAGGGCGCCAAGTATCAATAATTTTCAGCGCTGTTGTGCTCTTGTGCGTGAATGCCAATTACAGGCGCTCACATTATAATTACAAAGCCTAAACCAGAACTATGACGCATTATAGTATGGCTTATTTTTAAGGTATTAAGTTTTAGTAGGTTTTTTAATTTAATATTGTCGGTAGTGTCTGACTAGATAGATGTACTTATAGTAAGTGTTTATGAATAGTATACTAGTCTTAGTTTTTTCAGATTGTAGGCGTAATGTCTAGTTATTAAGATTCTTAGATACAAAATTATTTGTAATTGTAGCGCATTGATTTAAATGTGATAAGATATCATCGTAGTTGATTTTAAATTTGATAACTTATCAAAAAATGGTATTTCAATGACACAGCAATAGCAGGAAAAAATAAATTATATTGATAAATATTGTTTATAGAGAATTGATTTATAAGAGAATATAATTATTTACTTGTATGCGTAATGCGTCTTTATATTGTTAAAGTTATTTGATAAAATACTACAGGACCATTAATGTATATTTCTCCGATTTCGTTTTATATTCATGATCATCATTATAGCCTGCCATCAGTTGACTATTGAACATAGGCCTCCCCTGAAGATTGTAACAAAGCACGGTCTTGAGCCATGTCGTTGAGCATCCATCGTCTTCACGCAGCACAGTGGAGGGTGTCGTCCTACACTATGTTTGCCAATAACCATAGTTAGGACAAGCGGGGTCGATGGGGAATCAATAATTACAAACTGGGCATAATTATCCGAAATGCTTCTAGAACGGACAATTGAATTTATCCTATTTCATCACAGATTAATGTGACGACGTAATGAGTCGACAATGAGAAATTAAGTAATATCTTTATGTTAAAAAACGTTTTGCGGATTATAAATTCTTTAGAACAAAACAAGAACCGGAAAACGTTAATGGATACTAAACTTCCTGTATGAGGAATGAGGAACAATGGTTTAGATATCAAAACAAATGCCTGCCGACGTTTGCGTTGCTAGTGTTTATTCATATAACTCTTTGGTTGCTTGGTTACATGAAATCGGAGCTGTGGCAGCGCTCTGAGTATGTAATGCTTATTTTCGAAAGTAAAAGTATGTAGGTACTCATATCATTTGGAAGTGAACCAGGTCAATGTGACGCCCCGATAGACCAGTTGGTAGTGACTAGTGCCTCTGCATTCAAAGCAAGCTGTGGTTCACGAGTTCGAAACCCTTCAGGGAAAAATATTTGTATGATGCATATGAAATTTTACCTGAGTTATGTATATTTATTATATATGTATATATTTATCTTGAACATATTACCATTTAGTGCACATAAACCGAGTTCTTCCTGGATATAAATATTTCTCGATAGCGACTACCGTCCTTTTATAATTTTTGAAAGTGTTTCGGAATTAAGAAAGACCGATACGTTGCCCCAGTTAGGTTTGGTTTCGACGTTGGGATGTTCTCGAATGCTTTTAAAAATATCAGGCATTCCTCATATGCAGGTCTGTCAGGTTTTATCTAGTTCAGACTTATGTCTTTTACTCAAGGATTCTCAAGTTGTTCGCCTCCACTGAACCTTTAGTTGCCACAGGTCTGATGAAATGCCTCACAGTCTGTTATTCTGGGTCTATATACCATTATAACAGGAAGACAACAATTACCTATCTAGACTTAAATAGGAAAAATCTCGAGAAGTTTAGATATTTGTGATGATAGCCAAAATTGTGTTAGCCAAAGAAAAAAAAAATTCCTGCTGCTCCTTATAGCTACGTTCCTGAAATTATTTTTGATTTTAGTTCTTATTGTATGGTTAAGATACCCTTTGTTTTGTCGGCAGCTTAACTCCCATGTCAATGTCACCGTTTTTTTTTAAAGATTTAAGTCAAGGCGCACGTTTTTGCTATAAGACTATGATTAATGACTCTATGAATCATTTCTCATGGATACGTGACGAAATTAAAGTGACTTAATCGTACATTAATGACATTAAACATCTAACTGTGATAGACGAGCTCGTATGCAAGTTTGATTTCTATGTGACTAGTAAATTGTTTTTCTTTCTCTGTAATCGACAATTCTCCTTTTTTAGCAGCCTTTAATTAGCTAGCATCCAGTAAGACACAGACATCTCGTAGTTGGAGGATTTGCCATTATTGCCAAGCTTTACAAGCGGGTTGACGATCAGCTATTGCTGCACCAGACATTTGGCACCTTAGCCTACCCATAGCAGGTCTGGATAATTTAACTCTTCATTATCTAAATGGTTATCCTGGTATCTGAGGATAGCCACGGGATTTGCCTTCGTCGATTTTATGCCATAATTTTTATTTCTCTGTTTGTTTGACAGTCGTTAAGATGCGACTTAAGCAGGTGAATATGCAATGGTGATGAAGTAATTCTATTGAAATAAAAATATTTAAAAAACGAAGTCGTATTTGGGATAAAATAAAATAAAAGCAAAAAAATAAATATACCTATGCTACATAATTTGAAGTAAGAATATATTGTTACTAAACCATTTTTTACCGAAGTGTGCCTGTATGTGTAATAACAAGACTAATACAAATATAATGCAAGCCGACTAGCAATCAGGTAGACCAGTGAAAAAAAACCAGACTGATGATGAGCAACAGCGTCTAAGAACTATGAATTTAACGGTGTTAATTTGAATATGTTATGCATACAAGTATTTAAAGCAGTATAAAACAAAGTCCCAATCAGCGATTAATGCAGTTTTCGCCATCTTTTAAAACATTTTATGAGGGAGGATATTTCTTAATTTTTTCTATATTTAGTTTATATAATTCAGATCTATCCATGCGAAACCGGCGTGGCATATTACAGCAGTGAAATAATAACATTACTAATGCTAAAGAAGCTCCACACTCTGAATTTACTGGTACCTGAATATTCACATAGATGGCGCTTTTATTAATTTCAATATAGAATTAATTTTTAATTTATTTGGTAACGAGTTTTCTCATGAATGACATTTATAAACTTGGATAAACTAGGAATGTAAAACATTATCTAAATTCAAAATACCATCCAAATTGTCAGAAACGCTTCTGTGATTTATTATATTGTATACAAGAATTGCGTGTTTAAATTATAGATTAGTGTTAGTATTATTGTAATTGATTTGGAAAAAATAACCTAAGGTATATACCTAAACTAAGGGATGCGGCATCCTTGTCCAAACTATCATAATGCGGTTACTGACCCACCTGCAAAGGAGGCAACTGTGGCAATTACGTCTTAGGGGAGGGATGTGTATAAAAAACTACGCTGTTTGTAATGCACTGTCGCTTGTAATTGGATTAAACTACAATGTTCTTTCAGAATTTTATTTGCAATGGTAGACGGCGCAATAAAAATGAATAAGCGATAACGAAAGAAAAAACGAACATAAAGATATGAAATTAAATGTAACAATATTACATTTCTAATTATTGTCAATTTGACTGCATACGCATAGCCGTGCTAGCAGCGTTCTTCTCTGCCACCAGAAAGTTAATAGCAATTTTAAAGACTCGCTATTATACAAATATGAATAGTACAAAATTAACACAGAAAAAGTGGCTTTTTAATATAAAGCCACATTGAACATTGTTAGGCCAGGGTCTACTCGGTCTAGTAATCAGTTAAACAATGTCAGTTTTACGAAGCGTATCGTAAATAACTTGCAGATCGTTATCTACGCTTAATTATTTGAAATCCATAGATCGGAGCCGTGTGGTAGAGTACAAACGATGTACAATCTGCGACCCGATTTCTTTCCATGAGTGATGTAAGAGGGAGGGCGACTACGGGTAAGCCTCATTGTCATCTCCGGAAGCAAACGATGTCGAGGAAGTTGCCACCAGTCACTATTTATATGTCGGAAAAGTAAAAACTGAGTTGCGGTAGTCATGCGAAATTAAATTTTGGGTTCTCTACCTACTCGTATGGGTGACAGGCGTGAATGCATATAAATATGTCATAGAAATGTACACATAAGAGATTATTAAAAAATGGTAACACTAGCCTACTAGTACTTGCGTGACCTTGACCTGATCTTGATCGCGCGACGATTCGTGCTCGCGCTACAACTGGCGCAAGCTTCATGCGTGCATAATTTATTCCTAACATATCTATCGATGGGCTTATTTAGTTAAATAATGATTGACAATATCAATTAAAATGACATCAAGGTAACAAAATTGTTACAATTTATCAGTATTCTTTGAATTTTAAAATAATAATTTTTGCGATTATTTTGTTTTTATTGTTTGTGCGTTTGGTGTTAAATTATTAAATGAAGTTTTGTCGCTTTTTGTGTTGGTGTGAGGTGTGTTCATTATATTCATAATAATCATATACTTACTATAATAATATGAAAATGTATATCTTTATTACTTAGGTTATTTAGGTTCGGTAAGGTATAACGAACTTAGGCATGATGGAGCTACGATAGTCGAGTTATTAAGGGACCTGCATCCGAATCTGGAGACACCAGTTCGATCCCCTATGTAGAGAGAACGTTCCAATGAATTTAAACTTATGCACCAATGTAAAGTTGGCTTGGACACAGACGGCGATATTGTTTTGATTTTAGCACAACGACCTGTCACGTTGTGCTAAAATAAGCTCTGGTGAAAAGACTGTAGAAATCTATTGGATATACGGTCGTAGAGCTTATGTTATTGTATTGTACGTATACGTATAATAATACAATTTAATATTTTTTTACATTAAACGTCATATACATAAATATAATTTATCACACTATTATATGATCGAAAAAGATTTTATTATGTACGAGTGAGTAGTTGGACATACTCTATGTCAACGGAATCTTGGGACGCCGTTCACAGTCACTGTGGGAGGCGTAACCATATAAGTCTATCAGTAAAATCAAAGATTGTAGCTACTGACGTAACTAAAATAGTGTGTGTAATAGTGAGTAATCAGTCTTGGTATATATTATTGCATACTGTGAAATAAAATATGTGATAAGATTCCATAGACAATCACCAAAAATTGCTAGAGTACTCATGTGGCATTCGCAATATGGCACATTAAATATTTCGAAAATAGGCCAAAACGTAAATACACTGAACTTTTACGGGCTGCAGTGGACTATCATCTAGCAAGCGAGGTGACTGGTTCTGCGCCTTTTCTAATTCGCCTGTCATTATGGCAAATTCTCTCTTCTTCAGAGAGGCCTACGTCTATCCGTGTACTATAAACAGAGTGATTTAAAAAGAATATTATATAACTAATAGGTAACAAAACTATTGTGTATCATGTTTTCAATTAATAAACAAAAAAACAATACAATATCTGTCTTACTTCTTGTGTACACTACGCGACTTGGTGCTAATTAGGTTACGTAGGTTTTTGCGTAACCCAGTGCAAGTTCTTCATGATGATGTCGACGATGAGAATGATCTCCTTTCGATCTATATTATTTACAGGCCAACTTCTAATTAAAAGTCAGAGAATTCAACTCAGGACGTGTTGCAACAATGGAGATTCTATTGTAATGACAAGTTAAGGTTTAAGTGATATATAGTACGAGTTTTGATGTGAAAATAGATCTTCATTATTCCTCAAAATGTCTGGAAAAAAATATGGATGCCAATAACTTAGAAATTAGAAAAAAACTCTTCACTATCTTGAGTAACCTAAATTACGAAACCACTGAAAAACTAATTCGTTAATATTTCTATGTAGATACGTAAAGAAATTATATAATGTATAAAAAAAACTCATAAACACTCGCCCACATCACACACGCGCGCACACACACACACACACACAGGGTAATTTTAAGAAAAATTGTACCTTTTTATTTGGAAGAAATAAAGATTTATTATTTGAGTGTCTGGTTAATTTTCCCAGTAAAAAGGCGTAAACATCAATAATAATTTCATTAAGTGTTCATAAAGTACAATATGACTATGTAAAGATAAATCTAAAATGAATATTGATCGGTAGAGTAGAAGGAAAATGAAATCCAAAACTTCTCATTTATCTACTTTCAAATTAGCCTCAAAACGGGTTGTTTTTAGAAATCCAGTGTTTTATATAAACACTCACACCTGTCACCCACAGAGTAGGCAGAGGTTATGGATTTCCATTTGGTACGAGGTGCTTCACCCATTTTTCGCTTCTCCAGGAGAATGTGAAGGCCTCAGAGCCAACCACAGATATTGTAGGGACAGTGAGTCTCATGATTGGAGATTAGAAAGGTGCATATAATGGAGTAGATAAGTTTTAAAATTAGGTTATCTAAAATACCAATAGATCGTACCGATACCTGACTACAGAATAGTTATGGCCGCCTCTGGACATTTTGCAGCAGTTGATTCGTTGGAGCCAATTTTACGGTTAATGAAGTTAATTTCTCAAAAGAATTATAATACATAATTCACTTCATTAGATACTTACATTAATGTTTAGTACAAATTTAATCCAGCGAAATTTAGTACAGTATACATTATAAAACTACTAAAATTATGATTCTTTTAAACTATAAACTTTGCATTTAAATTATGTCTGAAATCATAAAGTAAAGATAAAGTTTCAGTTTCGGCAAATAGGTATAATACTCGTACTATTAAAAAAATGCTATCTATTTGTTAATCGAAACAATATATTATTTCTCCAAACTTATGGAGCCGTATGTTTATATTATTATTGTTTATTATTAGGGAAACAAACAGTATACCTAAAACAGACATTATGTTTTTACTAGTCGTTCAAACACCAATTACGTTTACCCTTATATATAAATCATACAGAACAAAGTTATAATTAAAAAAATATACGAATTTTACAATAAAATTGGTAGTAATTTTAGTCTTGTTTATTATTTTAAATATAATATGATTATTTATGTATGGTGTGTAAGTTACCTTTTTCAGTACTCCTTTTCATATTTTATTTATAATTAGGACTTAAATAAATATATATAATAATTTACATTGTTTTGACATACGTTGAACCTGTAATTACTTGTTATAAGTCAACATTATATTAATTGATAAGTGTAATGCAAGTATGTATTTATTCAGCGTGATCTCTGTAGGTCAGCTCTTCAGTCGTCTTTACGAAGTCATTGGAGCTCAACAAGATTAGGGCTCGAATTTTTATATTCTTTTAATTCATTATTCAGATGAAATAATAGGGCGAAGTTCATTTAAAAAGTTTTTACTGATCTGTGATATTGGATCTCTTTGAAATAATTTTTAAAAATGGAATTTGCCACTCGCAAAATCAAGTCGGTCGCTGAAATTGACGTAAGTCAAACGAATGGCGCGAGTGATTCTTACAAACATAAGTGGTAAGATTTAAGAAAAGCATTTTTTTTTGCTTATTTACAGACTAATCTTTTCTGCTAGAGTTCCCAAGAAAGTATATAATTTGTTTAAGTAAATGAGCAAAGGGTCTCGTCAAATCGTACGTTTTTTGAGTGCATTGAACAATCAGCTGATCTCTTCGGTTGGTGTCTATTTTGTTTATTAAATATGAAAAACCGGTATAGTTTATCCTATATTTTTATTTCTTCATAGTTGTTTCGCGATTTCTTCAGGGTGGCGGCAGGAGGCTATCTTTAGGCGAAGGCGGAAAAGCAATTCGGGATTTTGGTTAGACTTTGATAAGTTTTTGTAATACAATAAGGAAGTAATTGCAGTTTAGTTTCCGTAACCGATTTGATTGAAAAATGTAATTTACTAGACCGCTAGCGAGTGGTTGAAGGTCTACAAGGAATTTTCATGAATTAATGGCACTGTAAAAGTAATAACACCATATTGTTTTAGATTTATTGTAATTATCTTGTGTTCTTATCGGTAAACGTTTTACAGTATTTTTTTTTAACAAAAAGCAGGAGGGGCGCAGTCGTGTAAATATGGCCGCACCATAATGATAGGTTTAACTATCTACTTAGTATTACTTGATGAGAAACTAGTTGATGTTTTAATGTTTAGGAGTTCAACTAAAAATGGGATATTAAGGCAATTTTTGTGAACTATGATGACCGTCACGTTTACGTATAGCTGAACTCATTGAAGTACACGAAAGTATTTATAGTACTATAGTAGTCAGAGTGGCTACTAGAATGTTATAAAAAATACATTGTTATTAGGTCTCGATAGTAAGCAAAAAGGCTAACACCTGACAGTAGAAGTTTCCGTTCGATTATGTTTCCCAGTGGAATATTGTAGTGATTGTATCTTCTATAACAGCCTTTACACACTATACTTCCACTGCTAGACTACACATTGTCCATATGGAGGATGCAGTTGGCTTGGGCGATCGCCGGACCAGACACCTCGCACCTTAGAAGCTACTGTGACCTGTCTGTCGCACGGCTGCCTATTTTCGGTGTGGCATTTTTAAAATGGTTATGCCGCCACCATCCTGTCAAATTCTTATTTTATTTAATATATATTTATAACCAATGGCTTTAAGTTGCCAGCTTGGTAGCCGCTAAATGGTACATATTTATAGCAAAACAATATAATTATGTACATACAAATTGTAGGTCGACCAAAAGTTTTTTCTATTTGTGATAACAAAACATCTCGTTTCTGATATGGACACTTACATAACATTTTAAATCTTAAATGATTCCATGACATTTGCTATTAAAATTCGTACGATAATATTATCAAATGGTGTTATGGGTTCGCAAAAAGTAAATAAATAGGTAATAATACGTAATTTAATTTATCATTACATAAGCTCATTATGTTATCATGTTACTAGGTATTTATAGCAGTGTAATTATTAGTTTTTTTATTTATTTATATGTTTATTTCTTCGTGTGATTTAATCGATGTTATGAGATTTTTTTTTAATAAAATGTTCACTTCGGAAGTAAAACATAGGAATAAAGAAAGAGTGGCATAACACCTTAAAATGCTTCAAAGTGTGTCTGTGGCATCGTAGCTCCCAAATGGATGGACCGATTTCAATTTGGTGTTTCATCTTTATTTGCTGATTAAATTGAGATGGTTTTTAAATATGTTTGATGAATAGCGAGCGGTATTCGTATGTTTAACATTATTTTTAGCTCTTTTCCTACGCTCGTTACATCCTTATGATTCAAGAAGTGCTATAGGGTATGTTTTATCCTACTTAAAGTACCAAATGAGAAAGGTTTGTATATTTGCCGTGTAGTCACGCTTCAAGGATTGATCGGTTATAAAAGAAAATTGGGAGAGATGTGATGGCATAGCATATTATAGAAAAAGTTTCCGACGTAACAAAGATATAAGATAATGTTTCTAAATTTTTCTACATAGTATCCTTGTAAGTCTACACACTTTACCCAGCGATGCTTCCTTGTCCTTAACCTGTACAAATAGACTTGGCATCTTTCTCTGCAAAATAATTGTTTACGAAGGGGGCGGCCTCCTCATTTCACGAAAATCTTCGAGCGCAATTTTTAGATTAGGGAACAAAAAAAGTCGCATCGCTAGCCCCAGGTAATGAGAGTGACTAAGTAAAAATAGTAATTCGTGCTGACGTGTGAGACAGTGCATTGTCTTGGTGAAACAGATTTTTTTCTGCCTTTAGCCTGTCAAGTAATGATGCGTAGCATGCTCCTGTAATGGTTTTTCCTGTTTAAAGATAATCGATCAAGAAAATTCCACGACTATCCCAAAAAACAGTCGCCATTGTTTCTGTATTTTTGTTTCGGACCTATAATGGTGTATCCAAATTTCATCTACTCACAAAACTGATTTATTGCGTCTAAACTGCGCCAACAGAGCGTTGGAGATGTTCATTCGAACACGTTTTTGGTCTAGTGTGAGCACCGAACAACAACTGCGCGTCCAAAATGGCTGAAATTTTGGTGAGTATATGTCAAACGATTACGACGCAACCACATACTCTAGCTTTTTGCCAAGTGCTGCTATCTTCACGTTAGGGTAGAAAACTTTTCAGACCACCCAGGCAAAAGATTGTGATATAAGGTTTTTTTTTAATTAAATGTTTAGTGATAAACCCGTTTTGGTTGCAAATACTATAGCTTCCTATCAGTATCAATGTTATCGAGATACCTTAGTGGCGAACGTGGTTACTTATCCAATATACTCGTATACATATATTTGAGTGCACCGAGTTCATTTCCGTATATTTTTTTTTACGTTAGTTGGGGTTCAAGGACACCTCTTATAGTGTTTCTCATTGATCATTTTCTCCAAATAATTTACATAATTTTATTGCGTGACTAATTTATGTACTAATAAAACAAACGTAGCAGTTTAACATTATTTTTGTTTAGCAACTCTGCATTCAAGGTAATTCATCACGAGAAAATTTTGAATAGCTTGAAAAAATTTTACAATTTTTAACTGAATGACCATCGGCTAGATGGTACTGAAATAAAGATATTTGGAATCATAAAGCACAAAGTAAATGGGGTCTAACGGGAAATTTGCTTTCTTTTTCTCCAATTGTTAAGCACTCTGCCGATTAACGGACGAGGTCCTGGCGACTTACTGATGGTGGAAAAACCATCCGTATATGCCGAACTCAACACGAGTCGTGGGGAGCAACATCTCTAGGGCGAGTGCACCGGCATCGCGCTCACAAACCTTTTTATATGGGCAACGTATGGCAAACATGCAGAAAGTGACGCCCCCTAGACAAATCTCGTACAACCATCTTAGATCAATGCTACATCACCGTCATTTGTGATATTTATAGTTTGATTCCTTTAGTAAGTCTTTAAGGACTGAGGCTGCAATGTATATATCTCTCACATAGGTGTTATATATAGGTTATGTACGTAATATATGTCTCACATAGGATATATAAATTATGTATATTAGGCATAGCATTACCTTACTCTTGTCTCGATTCATGCTTAACACAATCTTAGAATAATAGTTTATTGTCGTTCACTTTAAGATTAAACTAAGCATAATATGTAAACGTAGTGATTATGTACTCTTTTATGGCGCTATAAATTCCGCTTTTGACTTAGGTCGAAAGTAGTCTTGATTAATGTCTGTAAAGACTTTTTCTCCGTAATTGATTATAGTATAGAATTGCGGCACTAATATTGTCAATATTGTAATCATTTCCTACCCAATAATTTTGCATTCCTCCTTAAACGCTGCGGATGCAATGGAGATCCGTCATGGAACGTGGTTACATTTGTTATGTTTTCCCAAATAAGCTCTAATGAAAAGTGACAGCAAAATGTCTAAACCTCTGATCCCTTCTGTTATACGCCATACGGCCGTGAGAGCTTATAATATCTAGCTAATAATATCTACGTACAATAAAGACGTACGAGTAGATACGGAAACTTCGAAAATCGTAGTCATTTTTGAATACAAGTGGTGGGCCAAACGTGGGACAAACGGCGCATGATATCAATGCTGGATACTACGACTAATGAACACACTGTTCGAAACTTCAATTTGTGAAATTAACCACTGTGAAAATGAGCCACTCGGGTCGTTAACGAGGAGGCGAAATTTGAGTGTTAGTTGAAGCCAATCCGTCTTAAACTACTATGAAATAAGCAGCAAAGTTTGACGTTTCGTGCTAAAGCCCTTAATAGTTTAAAATATTACTACCAATGAAATAATTTAATATTGAGCGAGCCATCTAGTGGTTATACCTTTTACTATAATAACCTGTCACAGGTAACTGGAATGAATTATACAAATTTAAATAATGTTAATTCTCGCGGAATTATTTTTAAATACTTATATATTATTAATAATAAATAATATTTAAGGAAAGCCCTATCATTATTAATTGTTTAAAAAATAATCTATAATTTTATCACAAACACAATACGCACTGAATACTTATCACTTCCACCACACGTTGTCACTGATTTTCACGATATGAGGCCATCGACCCAGCGCCATCTGTTATCAAACGGATGAAACCGCAAACTGTGGTTCATATCTGTATTGTCACTGAAAAATTTTCCTGTTTTCCCAGGAGCGAAACCGCGATGAGTCCAGCGCCCCCCGTGCTGCAAAATAAAAGTAGCGCACAGTTCTCAGCAGGCAAGCAGTCGCTCTTAGCTAGTGGAAGCAAGTGTACGCACGACGAAATGGAGCGCGATCGTATCGGACTTTGGGGCTGTGGAGATGAGGTATCAACCGGCAAAGTCTCTGGTCTCGATCGGCTGAAACATCCTGGTCTTAACAAGGTAGGTCAACGGTCAACAAATAGTAGTAAAAATAGATCAAAGACCACACATAAATTGTTTAAGGTAAAGATGTACAAATTGCGGTGCGGAAAGTGTACCCTTTGATACTGAGATTTGAATCAACTGGTCATTTTGGATCAAACATTGGTCATTGATTTTATTTTTTACATCTAATTTTCGTTGTACTTTGATTATCATTTTCAGCGCCAAAGTTCACGCGTCATACGAGTACATAATATGCAATGTCAACATATTTGAGTGCATTTGCAGTTGCCTATATTTTGGACGTCGAATAAACTTTCTGCAAGGTTATGTTATGTAGTAAAGTACAAATAGCTTCGGTATATGTAATTTAGTACATAACCAACGTCTTAAATTATCCTAAAATTAAACGAGTTTTATTAGTTTCGGAAGTATATTTCAATGCCAACACGTAAACAATATAGACGTAAAGTGCAAACACTTGTCAAGTTATACGGTAACATTACATTTAGGACCACTCAAAATTATTTTATTATATTATTTGAGTTATACGGCACTTAAACATTACATAATCATCTAATCCAAAACGTCGCTTTAATATTAAGGACAGTTATGTTCGTCATTTAAATTACACTGTGACCAAAATCAATACTGAGCTCATATTCATGAAGGTGCTTATTGTAGGTACCTTTAAGTCGATATTGGTGCAAACCTAGGGTATAATTTGACTTAAAGAGAGCCCTATTTTTCGTGACAATAGACAAAACCCTCGCTTCAAGGGTGCTGAGAGCTCTTTCAATGATAACAACTCGTTGAGTTTATATTTAGGATCTCTGTATTGTAGTATATATCATGATCATTTACATCTAAGAGCCATGGAAATTTCCTGTTTTTGGTTTTCATCTAACACTTAACCTTTATTCACCTATAATAGAGTTTAGTATCTTGATTAATTCATTACAAGTGTATGTATTTTTGCGTGCAATTATAAAGTTATTTCTAGTATATTCGTTTTAAGTATTCCGAAATCTGAGATTATTGTTGTCCTTTGCCAACTGTGGAAAAATTATATTTTATTCTTAGTCTAGGGGACTTATTTCCAGTACATCCCTTTTAAGTAGCCTGAGTTATTATTTTTATGATTTAATAGCAGAGTAAACAATTTTTTTTGTTGATTTTGAAGTGTCCGTTGTACGTGTGTGGTTCGTCTACTAATATATAGTTTAGATTACTTACATAGCTTGAATGGTAACCATAGATTTAAGGTTCATTTGACATTTAAAAAAGCTAAATCATGATTGCTGTAAAGTTTTACCTAGCTTTTGTTTACGTATGTTAATGTGAAAACTGCTTTTTTATGTATAATAGGCTGTAGACTGTTACTCAAAATAACACTGTTTTTGAATAACACCACATGGTATTGATACTAATAATTAACATGTTTCAAATAAGCGCAACGAAAAATAACAAATATGCTTTGATGCCGGGGTGGTAATTTATTTTATTCGTTTCTACCAGAATTTATTTGGAAAAACTGAACAGATGCCAAGCCTGTGCGTCACCCTATTAGTGTTAAGGCCATCAAAAAACTCATCGGTCATGAGCCCTTCATATGGGGGATTAAACGCGGGTCTCGTGATTCGCATGCAGTTGTCCTAACCTCTCGGCTATCGGTCATTAGCTTTTAAACAATCCTCTGTTTTCTCTCTTAATTACGGTGGTTATGCAGAATAACTATCGCAACTATGGCAAACTTGAATTCGGAGGCCAATAATTATTTGGCTTAACCTTTAGACCATATACTTGGTAAGGTACTCTGGCGTACACCATCATTCAGCATAAATAAATGTTTTTCCATAATGAGTAAACTTGTAACATATTGATAATATCATGCTTATCTAAGATATCTACTCACCATATCTCTATAACCATCAGCCTGTGTCTTCTCGTAGGTGTCGTAAAAGTCGGGTTTCATTCATCAAAGGTTCTCTATAACAAAGATGGTACATTATACCACAAAAATTATACTGGTCTTAGACTACTTCTCTGCCTAGGAGTCGTTTGTGGTAGGAAGCACACTCTTACCTATTTCTGCTGACAAATAGCGGGCGGTTGTTTTACGGTTTGAATGGTATAGAGAGCCAGTATAATTACGGACTGTGAGGCATTCCATCTTAGTCCTCCAGGGGTAGCATCGGCATTGTAACCTTCTTCGGCTGACCATGGGCTGCAGTAACCATTTACTATCATATAGATTGTTAACTCGTTTTTTACTCTTATCTAATTTACAAGTTTCCCTATTTACAAGGCGGATAGAGAATTAAAAGATTATACAGAAATTCAAAAAATGGGAGAGACATTAATAAAATTACTCTTGTACAGTTAAGACTCTTTTAGTGTCAGAAGTCCCGGATGTGACTCATAAAAATAGAACTGCTAGGCTTTGCAACAATAACTATCGGAGATACATCCTATGGGATGACACCGTCGACATCTATCGACCTTGTCGCCGACCCGGGTCGCTTCGGCATGTCATCTCCGGTTGTTCGGCGCTTTGTAACTCTGAATATCTGCACAGACACAACCTAGTAGCCAGCCATTCTACATCCGGAGCTCGCTCTGAAATACGGTCTCTTGGATCGGAGACTACCTTACTATAAGTACTCGCCGGAAGCCGTGCTCTAAAATTACCGCGTCAGGCTCTATTGGGACCGGGCCATCACCACGGACAGGACCATTCTTGCGAATGAGCCTGATATCGTGTTGATGGGGCACAGTCGAGGATAAGTTTGGTCGACATCACTATTCCATATGACGAGAACCTCGAAACAGATAAGAAAACGAAATATCAGGACCTGGCTCACGAGGTGACCGACATGTGGGATGGTATGCCGAACGAAATTAGTCCGATAGTCGTCTCTCCGAACATCTGAGGCGGCTGGGATTCCGTGACGGACCGCTCCTAGCTCAAATGCAGAAGGCGGTGCTTCTTGATACCGCTCGCATAATCCGCCAGTTTCTTTCCCTTTCCCCCTAACCTTAGGCCGTCTCGTCTCCCCTGCCGAGGGCTACCATCTGGTTGGGTTATAATTAATTAATTTAATTTATTTTACTTTAAATATTTTAATCATAATATATTTAAAGATAACTTATTTATTTTATTGTATGTTATGCCATATTTACTTATATCACCCAACCAGACGAGTATATATCTAAATTTCAGCAACAATTCATAATGGGGGGTTCCCCATAATGAATTGTTTCTGAATATATATATATATATATATATATATATATATATAATTTAGTACTTTAAAGTATGTTAAGCTGTTACACAACATGCAACTGTAACATGATATAACTGAGTACTGCTTAATTCCTTATTTTTATAATCAACAGGCACGTGGGACTACGTGAATAGCGTTTACCTCGGTCACTAGTTACAATACGATACACGGGAAAATATTTATTGGATACACTATCAATGTTATATAGTCATTAAGCTGGTAAATTTCCTATGAAGTAATATTTTTCCGTGACCCTGAGATACTCCTAAATCTTTATTTGAATATTTCAGGTCATTGTTAGCAGGTTATTAGATCAACTTGTAATGCTATTACGTCACTCGTAACTCGGACTGTTAACGGTAACTAACAACATGCCACTGTTATTGAGTTCAGTGACAGCAATGTATTACGTAAGTAGAGCGACCACGCTTCAACGTTTCGTGGGCCCATTCGCATACTGCCACCTGCAGATGTGTAATGTGTACTGTGACTGCAGGTAGCAGTCTGCAGTCACAGTCACAGTAGACATTTTGCCCGGCCAAATAAATGAATAAAATTTCAACGGTATGGTTTTTTTTATGGAAAAGACGGCAAACGAGCAAGCGGTTCACCTGATGGTAAGTGATTACCGTCGCCCACATACATCTGCAACACCTTTTTTTTTTTTTTTTTTTTCTCCCCTGGATGGAAAATGCTGTTACGCATACCCTGTTGCTGGCCGGTAGGCCAGCAACTGGGTTATGTCGGACTCAATCCCCTGAAGGAGGACCATACCGACTAAAAACCATCCACACGCTGTTAGCCCGGAGGGTTTCACAGCCTCATCTGAATTGACTCGCGAGCAGATTGGCCCGCGAGTTTGGCGGGATGACGATTTACTTTAATGGCGCGCGGATTTATACGCGGAAGGATAAGACAAAAATAGTGGTGCGGAGACCGGTGAACCCTGACAAACCGACGCGACGGACCCCGATCGTGAGACGCTCCGGCAAAGTGTATATGGCTGCTTCTAACCCTTGGGGTGAGCATACGTATGCGGAGCGAAGTCGCTAACGGGACTGCTGCGCAGCGTGCGCGGGACACGGCCGGCACTCACTAGTAATGGCTCGCGATTGAACGCGGGAAAAGTGGTAGAGTCGAAGTAGGGACCCGCTGATGCGGGGCCCACTAGCGATATACTGACACACGACATATTGTACTGCGAAACTCCGACAAAGTGTTATGGCTGCTCAAACCTGGGGGCGAGCACACGTATGCGGGAGGCTAATAGTGGCGTGAAGACCTATGACCCTGACAAACCGACACGACAGAACCCGATTGTGAGACACTCAGGCAAAGTGTATATGGCTGCTTCTAACCCTAGGGGCGAGCACACGTAAGCTAAGCGAAGTCGCAAACGGGACTGCTGCGCAGCGTGCGCGGGACACGGCCGACACTCACTACTTAATAGCTCGCGAATATGCGCGGGTAGATGGAGGCGCGGCGACCAACGGCCCTGACTAACCGACACGACAGAACCCGCTTGTGAGACACTTAGCACAGTGACCCTATATTCGGAGCGAAGTCGCAAACGGGACTGCCGCGCAGCATGCGCGGGATTAGGACGGCTCTCACTAAATAATAACTCGCGAATACGCGGGAAGATGGAGGCGCGGAGACCGACGACCCTGACAAGATCTACGCGACAAATACTGAGTACGAGACACTCCGGCACAGTGTCATGGCTGCTCAAACCGAGGGGCGAGTATGCGCGGGGCGAAGTCGCAAACAGTACCGCCGTGCAGTATGCGCGGGCGACGGGCGGCACTCGTCTGCAACACCATAGATGCTGCAGGTGCGTTGCCGGTCTTTAAGGATATTTGGGAGATGGGAGGGAAGAGGAGGGGAAGTGGGCCTCCGGTTACCTCACTCACCGAACGAAACGCAGAAGCACAAGATGCCTCTACTTCTCGCCGGCATTCTGCGAGGCCGTGGTACCAACCCGGTCGAGCCGGCGCATTCGAGCAGCAGCAAAAGGCGCCACTTGGCTCTACCACGCTTAAAAAAAATGGTTCAAAAATACAAACAAAAAGTCTCAAAAATTTTTCATATGTCCGAATACCTTTGTTTCACAACTTTTTCAAGGTTTTATAACTTAACTAAGATGGAGATTATTCCAATAATTAAAGATAAAAAAATATGATAGATTTTGACATCACATTGGTAAATGAATTGATTGGTAAATCAATAATCACTACACTAGAATGAAATTATGACAAAAAATATTGTTAAAAAAAAGTCGTGGGACTGAAGTTGTTAATTCTAATGATAATTATTATCCAAGAGACTGTCGGTACCTAATAAAAAGTTTGTATGAACCCATAAAGGCGGCGGTTGGGAATTGTTAGTACGATGGATTACTTACATAAATAAATAGTGTTTCGTTTTCTATCTTTTTTCTATTTATCAATTTACTTGTTGAAAAAGCCAAAGTATTCAACTTCGACAATGCACTGTTCACTTGCAAAATATATGAGGAGCACGAGCGGTCACAATGGCTCGAATAGTATTTAAATAACCATAATATGTTGTGACTGGAGATTCGCAACATCCTGAATTTATCTTTGCATAGATAGCCGCTACAACAGATTGTTAAAAGAACTATGTGCAGTCACGATGTAACGTGACATAGCCCGGAGATAAGGAATGTGTGATGTTTCCGTTTATATAAGTGTCACTTTATGGATGTACGTGGTATTGGAATGTAATGAAATAGATTTTTTTTTAAGTTTAAAGTACTAAACTTTATTTATTATTGCAGAAATAATATGTTAATAAAATTTTGATTATTTTCATAATTCTGTAATCATTAAAAATAAATCTTAAATTAAGATCTTTCAATGTAAATTGACCATTTGCAAAATAATTGACAGCAAACCGGGCATATAAAATATCGATAGACTAACCAAAATGTGTTTTGCTCACAAATCACAAATGGTGCTGTTAACAAAAATTAATGGAAATCTGTTTTCATTATGTAATGTTACTGTTGTTAGCCTGCTATCAATAAACACCTGCCCTGTCAACATATAAATTTAATAAGTCATAGTAACAAGTTCACTGCATTGCAGTTTTTATCGTTCTGCGCAGCGTGAATTTAAAATTTTACTATTATAGGGATTTTATAATTTAGAACTAATACTTTACAAAATTTAACGATATATACCTATAATTGATCAAAGGCTGTGTCTATTCAAACACGATCTGCATCTCCGATTATATCCGGCAAATGACCCGTTTCATCACCTACACCGATGCACACAAAAAGCTGCTACGAATGCAATTATTCCGCAAAGTTCTTAAATAGATCTTTTTTATTAGAATGCAAAGAAAAAGGACTACGAAGAAATTTCTTTTTCCTGTTTCGAAGCGATATATGTGATAAAAATACAATATTCGAATCATCCAATCTGCTGTCTCTTTTGTAATGGTAAAATGGAAAACCTACTCTATATTTTATTGTTGTTTCATCGAAATTCTTGAAGCGAACAAATAGAGGAATGGACAATTCACAATCGTTTTATGTCGTACACAGTTCCTTTATATATTGAACAAATTATATTGAATAGTTTACTACATTGATTGATCGTCGTATACAAAAATAAATAAAAATAAAATATCCAATCTCATAACTCATCACACCGCATAGTTTGGTTTGCCTTTACGAACAGTTGACGTTACGGATATTAGTTTGGCAACCGTTGGCTCTTCCTTGCTACAAAGATGCAATAAATATGTTCCGGGACCCAAGTGAGTATGCTATGCTAGTATGGAGGCGTTCTTTATCGAATCAATAAAAGATAAGGCGTTATTGCCCGATTCAGACGCAAAAGGATTAGTATTATCTCATACGTACATATTTCACTTTATATCAATTACATGCTCATGGAGAGTTTAATATTAGTATTATGTTTCGATATAGGGCAAACGTTGCCATGACAACGAAAATAATTTCAAAGTTGTTAAAACTGACGGAGAGAGCTACGGTTTCAGTTCCGTGCTGTTCACATGACGTGACTGAAGTGATCGAACACCTGTACGTTGCGAGATTGATAGAATCAATTAAGTGTACAATTTTAAACGAATATAGTTTTGTGAAAGACTGACAAATTAATTTCCGTAGTTGGTGTTATAGTTATGATATTTAAAATGCGGACAAGACGCGCATATTATCTAATGTACTCATTATATAATGTGTAACATTGTTGTAAGGAAAATAATAGCTAATTCTTCATTGGAGTTATTTAGTTACAGCTAACATTTTTCCTTGCCTCTATAAACTCGGTAGAACTATTTATTTCTTCCGCGATTTTTCCAAAAGGGAAGATTATTTTTACCTATCGTTGGCGTACTAAATAAGTAAACATCATCTTTAAACAATTTTGCATCTGAAATAATCGAAAGTGTGGATTTTGTCGAGTTCTGCAACCATTGCTTTTCGTTTAGTTTCTAGTCCAGCTAAGTTAATTTTTATAATATATACAGTTAATGAATTTCAAAACTACCTTAATAATAGGAATTATTAAGTTTCGGATTGAATTAATTTGGGAAAAGCTATGACTAATGCTTAATAAATACTCTGCTTTGGAATTGATTACTATGATATGATATTGATAGAGGATAAATAAATAATGTCATAAGTGTTTACCCATGTAAGTTCGTCACGCACTTAACCGTTGATTTCTTTTTAATACAACACGCACCCATGCACTATCTAATTACAAGTTACAAGTATGATGTAATTAGAGTGTGTAATCAGTTGTAATCATTATTCATATAAAGGTTTACCGAATGGCTTATATTAGTGCGATATTTTTCTTTTCATATAAGGCTTAAAATCCTGAGGCTATTAACAAGAAGCATTACTTCAAAGCTTGAAAGAAGCTTATCGTTGGGTCTCGAAAATAAAGTATAAGTAGGATTATGTTACTTTTTATCCAAATACTTTTTTCAGTTCTCTACTTATTAGAGTTATTTTTTCTTCTCGGTTGTTTACACAATTATTATCACTGCATACTATGGATTTTACCTAAATGTTTAATAACTTACTTATAAAACATAGGCTACAAATCAAGCTTCCTTTTTTCTTTGTTTATTTCAAAATAGAATGTCACCCGCACGTGTTGCATGCTACACCCAGGTAATTGTCAGTCGAGGCTCTGGCTGCCGACTCATGGCGGAAATTCAGACAATGCCGACTCAAATTTCACAGACTGGTTGGTGGTGACGAGCGGTATCTCTAGTTCGAGCCTCAACAGACAGTTGCCCACTTACCACTCTGGGCACAGTCATGCATTGCGTGCACGCTTTTGTGTTATGTCCAGCAATGGACTTGTGCTGATTTCCTCTTGTCATATTTTCACTACGGCATCCATCTTTCGAATTGTGCCAGAAAAAACATTCTAAAAATAGTTTTAGAAGAACTGTACATGTTTTTATAGTATATTCTTAATTGAATACTCCGCCCTGCTTTATTAATTGCTGTCCCGGCCCCTCTTAGGCATTTGACTTCTCAATTAATCCGTGACGGGTTAAATATTAAATATAGCGCTTGTTCCTTTATTTTGTTAGTATAATTAAAATCTAAATCTGTAGATAAGAAAGTTTAAACTTTTGTACTTATTGTTTTTATTTGTTCATTAAAATTAAAACACGATAAAAGTTCAACCTGGTTAAAAGTTCTCTCATCCTTTTCATACATTTTAAGTAATTTTCAATTAATCTTTGGTGCTTCGACAATAATTGTAAATTTATTCCCGGGGGGGGGGGGGAGATTTTAGGGTCGTCGCTTCTTGGGTTCTTAATCTACAAGATCAAAGAATTTTAAGCGAGATTACGATGTCTGTTACCCACGTTTCTCTTACTACTATTGCTATCTACTTGAAATTTGCTTTCCTATCTCCGATGAAAAAAATTCAGATATATATTTTCGTATTTTAGGGATACAGGAAAATAATAAAATATTATGTTCGAAATAGTTATGGTTCGGAACCTTCAGTGTGCTAATCTGACTCGCTCTTGGCATGTCAGAATAGTCCTCCGAATCTGTCTAGTTTACTATGTGCTAGAGGTAAGTATTACGTTACCTACTCGGTTTATTAGGTGTACCAATAGATATATTTTCTATTGATTATATGAGTCATTATGACAACCAGCATCTACCAATAAAAATAATTAAAGAACATTTAATGTGCCTCACGTGAGTATAGCTTCACTGCTCTGGTGTATTACGAACTAACATTGTTATATAAGTATTCATCACTAAATTATGGATTTACATGTACATAAAGCGATCGATACGTGCATTTTAGCATAATTCATCCATAAATCCGTCGCGTTCTGAGTAATCGTAAAAGAAGACTATGAGAAAAGCGGAAACCAAACTTTGGGGCTTTCTTTAGATGACAAAATAACAATCCTATATTAATCAAATGATCAAGTACGCCGACTAACCGGCGTAGAAGGCACGAGCACGTCTGCTATTTGAGATCGATAATCCGCTTACAAACGTAGAGGTTATAGCAAGCCTTTTCCAACTTGGAAGAGAAGACCTATCTCTAAGAAATGCACCGTTTCGCTGACAATGACGATGATGAAATTGAACAAAGGCTTACTTGAAATATATTACTTTGACCTTCGCATTGTACAAAAGTAGGAGAAAAATAATAAAAAAAATATCATTGTGCGTTCACTTGATTATCATACTTCATATCAGATCGGATTCTATTGATGTGATTCCTTAAATCATTGTGACTAACAACGCTGTTACATCACAACGTAAATATGTCTCGTCATGCTCTGACTCCTTTATTTTGAAACGCAAGTCATTTTGTATCAAATGCAGAAACCAACAGAACACGGATCAGTAGATTATTACGTGAAGCATATTAGGTTTATTTTAAACTGTAACCAGCAATTGCACAGAGTCCGCGGCATCACTAGTATATTACAGGGTCAATGTCGGCAGTAATAAGTATCATATTTAATGTAAACAAAAATATGATTGTTCGTTTGTTCGATTAATTTGAAATTTTGACACAACGTTGCATTCATTGTAGTTATAAATAAATAGCAACTACCTGACCGTGCTATTACTAAGATGGTTATGGTTACAACACTATTTAGGTTAAATTAGTGAATTTTTACCATCTCAGATATTTGAGACTCTTAGCCTCCTAGCCTTAACCGAGCTTAGGTTTTGAAGAGTCTTTCACTAGAAGGTTAAGGATATTTTAGGACGTAACTTAAACTACTTATCACCCGTCATCAATCTTTTATATTAGGGGCGTAATCTTCGAAACTTTGCTGCAACTGCCACATGGTAATACCTAATGGTAATACGTGGGGACATAACTAATGTATACCTGCCCTCGCGGGTGCAAGAACGGGGTATGATCGGCTTGCACTCACTAGAACGCTACCGTGTTCTACCTTGATCGTTATATCGCCAGGGCCCCGGGAACGCTCACGAACATATCCGCAGCCAACCAGCACGAGCCTCCTTTCTCGTGGCTCACCGGGCTCTCTCGCTCCCCTCCTGGCAAGACACACCTTCTTCCATAGCTTCCAATTCTTCGTGGGCAAGGAACCCCTCCATGTCCGCAACCCGGTGGCCATAGGAGTCAGAAAAGCGACCACTTGAACGCATTAGCCCTGATTGGTTAACCCGGACAAGGTCGCAAGTAACAGCTAGTATGCAAGTTCAGTTTGGTGTAATTAATAATTCCTCTACTCGCTCAAATAGCAAAAAATTACAAGTACCATGTCTGTCTTTTAAACTCTTATTTGCATGACATAATTACGAGATGAAAGCTTCGAGTCGTAAAAAGGAATTTAATCTCGCTCTCTGTTATTGCCATATTAGCTCATCTGAATTGCGTTGACGTCAAGTAAAGTTTTAAAGATTTGCTAAGGATATTTTTAGGAGAATCGAAAACGAATGCTAAATGACTGTATACTATACTCGCGTTCATCGCCGTTAGTATTAAAATAAAAGTATTATTGTACTAATGTTATAACTGTGCAAGTATGTTAGTATGTCTTTTAATCACGCCTTTGATGAATCGCAACGATTTTGATAAAATTAGGTATGGAGATATCGTGAAGCCTGGATAAGCACACTTTTATTCGAGGAAATCCACGGGAAGATACATCTCGCGGGGGAAGCCGTGGGCGGAACCTAGTCTATAATAAATGATCATAACTATGTTACTTTCATAAAAAGCTGTAAAATATTATATATGGAATTAAATAAATTGTTGAAATGTTAATCTTATTTCGATTCGTGTAAAATACATAAATAGATAGTTATTAAATCTTTACCTACCTTCAGTTCAACAAGGCATTATGAAGACGCGAAATAAACAATTTAAAAATATAGATAATGACAAAAGTTTGAGAGTAGTTAATAATAACTATACGCATCGAATAAAGAACCTCCACCTTTTTGAAGTCTGTTAAAAATAAATAATAGAGCAATTCTTTATTATTGCGTGTGGAGAACGTGTGGAGAACTGTAGTCTCTTTCGCCGTATCCTGAATAATACTATAACTGATTTTATGAAGGCCAGACTAGTGTGGATCGATGTTTAGTGGTCCGGGGCCACTCGCCATGCTGGTCGTGGCAAAATAGACTTAGGTATCTGATCAAGCAAATTAATATGTTATCTGATCGTTGTTATCATTAGTGGGCTTACAATGTATAATTGTTTAATGTAAAGTCTACATTCCAATCGATTATCGAAGCATACATGCATTCAGCTCGGTATAGTGTGACAACAAATGACTGAGTTAATGCTTTATTCTTAACACAGAAAATAAGAACTGCTTAGGTTGACGTTGTGGCTAAAATGTATACACTTTTAAAAAAAAACTAAAGTGAATATCTCAACGTAGGTATGTACGGTGGGAAGACGATAAATTGATATACTCGTAGTGTCTATACTACTTCATATACAAGCTAGCCTTCTAGTGATTTCCCATCGTAGGGAAACTTCCGATACAAATGAAGCCAAAAAATGTATTTAAGAAACTACCAACTACGATGACTAATTTAAGCTAAAGTAAGTGTCGATTAGTCATCGAAAAGCTCCAGTTGTGTCAGAACTACTTTATGTTAACGTTATCTGAATAATTAATCTACTTCCAAATACCAAGCAATACATGCGTACGTAGTTGCAGTGGATATAGAATTTAAAGTGAAATTCATCAAATTATTTTCATTCAATTTCTAAGAGAAATACTTGTGGCTGATGTTAAGCAACTCGCACTTAAACTCTCTCTTAGTGACAAAGTGTTTTTTTTAACAGTGAGCTAAAAAATTGCATTTATTTATACAATTACCACGCTTAGTAGTTTCGCTCTGAAGCGAGAAAGTGCGGATTTAATCAGTGTAAGTTGGTGCGGATAAGTGAAGATGGAACATGATTGGTGGCAGCTGACGCCTCGACGGGAGTTGTGTTCTTTGCCGTATTGTTTGGCAGCGCTCGACTCACGGGTTGGCATATTAATTTTGCTTAAAATAGTAAAAGAACGAAAAACACTTCTAAGTGTGTCACTACAGAGTACAGGCGTCCACTCATTGTTTGAAAATTATTTTGGACCAGCTTCTTCGGGGCAAATCAGTCCCAAAAGTTGCAAATAAAAATAATTTTAACAATTTCTAATGTAAGCTGAAATATAGCAAGTACTTCAGCAAATGGCAGCCTTACCCTGCCAACTATCAAACTAGCCCCTGGAGACCGACAGATGGCGGAAAATTCATCCAAATTGCTGAAACTGCAAAATCCCACACTCGTGATGGGGAGAATCATCACTAGTGCCCTGGTGCCGGCTACTACGTCCACCAACCCGATTGCCCACCATGGGGAATATGGCCAAGCTTTTCAATTCACGTAATGCATGCTCTTGCTAGCGCTTGGAGAGCTACGTTCTATGTTCAGCAGTGGACTTAAGTAAATACGAGTAATTTGAATTAAGTACATGTATTTTTTTCTTAACACTTAAGGAATTTATCAGATTACATTACAGATTAAATACATATATACTTGCTTATAAATAAAAAAAAGAGGTAAGGAGTTACCCCTTTCTCATCCCTAAATATCTTTAAAGGTTCGCAACGCACCTACAGCTCCCCTGGTTTTGCAGATGTACGTGGGGTGGTACTCAAATTATACAGATACTTTTTATTATTTTAAACAAGCACTTGTGCGACGGATATTTAAGGTTTATAAAATACTGCAGTTATAACATTAAATGAATGAGACCGTCTCGCACATAAACTCAAATGCAATATCAGTCACGATGAATACATTATTTTATTCTAGCCATTTTTGATATAACATGGATTACAAATACTTTGTCATAATAAGTATAATATTAAACCTCCAAGCCTTGTTTATCTCGAGTGCTCGCTCAAATAGATCTGAATTAGTAAACAGGATCGGCACGATGTTTTTTACGATCGAACCATAAACTTTTGCGCTTAAATACTCTATAAATGCCTCCCTTTTCAACATCCACCCACTAAAGAGCACCCCTTGTAAATTATTAGGTGGAGGAAACGTGGCGTAAACTTCTTGAAATATAATTGTATTGTGTGATATCGGAGGAAACGCAAGGGAATTGTAGAACATTTCTATTTTTAAGCCTTAAATATAGCTCTCCCTTTTAATAAATCTTAACTCATTACTAACTAAACTCTTATATAAAGATTAACTGCTATAATATATTATCATTAAACATTATCTTTGATAATAATTCCATAAAACATACTATAGAAAGCCATGAGTTTCCTCGATAACTTTATTAAAATATCAAGACTGCATATTGTTAACGATGACCTCTGATACTCTGACAATTCCTGTATATGGTTTGCGAGCAATAATACAACATATTGTGATATAGCATTACCAACATTATACAACTATGAATATCTACACCTGATATTAAACCACAAGCTTCCTGAAGGATATTTAAAACTCGGTTTCTAAATTACAACAACGTAAAGTATTTATTGTAGTTTATACATACTCGTAACATACCTAATACGTAATTAATTGTCAGATGGTTACGTGAACAAAATCAAACTCCAACAGGTGACTGTTAATAATCTAAACATTTTCCTATTGACTCGTTTAGTATTTAAGTGGTAACAATAAATAATATATATAAGAAAAAAAAATAATGTCTAAGTATTTCAGATAATTGTTTGTAAAATTCTGCTACACACCCAATCTTAGTTCAATAATTACAAATTTGTCACTGTCGATTAGCTAATATGGAATGGCCGAGAGCACATCAAAATCTGTGGCGTTATTCAAACACTATTCCATTGAGCAATTCAGTGTGAAGCTATTCTCGAATAAAATCATAAAAAATGCCTTCTACTTATAACCTGTGTATTTGAAGAAGTTATTGCCTTTAGCCGTTTTGGCTTTTATAGCTTCATAGGTTTGAAGGACGCAGCTCTCTTTATAGTAAGCTATCTATGGACCGTCCAAGGGAGGTTCGGACCTCGTCTAGGACGGTCGAGGTGTTTCGATAGAAATGGGCGGTAAGAATCGCCCTGAATCACGGGTGTGTACGCGGGTGTTTTGTTGGCTACTTATAAATGCCTACTCCTGGACCTTTAGCCCCGTTTAAATATTGTGTTAGTGGGGGATTGGAGCCGGGAAGGATCCACTACGCTGCTTCAGTGCGGCTTGGCGGACATCGCAAGTCCTATAAATAATATTTTTGATTATTTCTCTGTCATGTAGGTTTACCCACGATGATTTCCTTTACCATCGAGCAAGTGGTAATTCAGCACTTAAAATTATTATTATATATTATACGGCAATAACAGATGCCTCGTACTTTCGTTATATCCATGCAAGAGAGGCAGAATGAAGCGGTATTTTTAGCGCCCGATTTTTTTTTCTGAATAGCGAATTATAAAATATAATTGATTGTTGATAGATTTAAATAAGAATCATAAATGACAATGGTATGCTCGTGGCACGGAATACAAAATAGTCTGGTAAATAGTGGATTCATTAATGTTTCGCTATCAGTATTTTACATTTACATACATACATTACATTATTTTATTTTAAAGACGATCTCTTTGTAACAGTTATTAACTTCATCGTATTGCTTATCATACCAATGTTGGTTTTGACAAATACTTTGTTAGCTGTTATTTAAATAACATCTAACTTTTTAACTATTAACATATAGTTAAGAGGTAGATAAAATGATAATGTATTTATTTTTACTCGCTATTGAGAGGCAGAATGCTGGATATTTAATTACATATACATTTCAAGTTTAAATAATTTAAAGGAAATAGTGAAAACACGTATGTTGAATGGATAATATCTATCTATCTATAATCGTATCGATATAATAATCGTGCTGTTTTATTAGTAGTATGCAAATGATCGACTCGTGCTAAGGTCGTATCGTTTGTGCACAAATCATTAAAATCATGTTCTTCCCCTCCTACTTTAACCGCATTCAATGATTGTGCTCGTTAGGAATAAATCCAAAAACCAAAGTGTTTAAAGTATTATAAGTACACCTATACATAATAATGTCATAAAGTATCAATTATTCTAAGAATTAATAAAGTTGTATATTATTTTTTTAGAAATCAATCGAGCTCAGTCTTGGCTTAGTAGATTCTTGTTTCATTGCTATCAACCACATTGCATATTAAAAATATTATTATTTTTTCTCCAGGGCTTGGCATTCACCATCGAAGAGCGTCAGGCATTGGGTATTCATGGCTTGTTACCGGCGAGGGTCAAGAGCCAGGAGGAGCAAGTACAGTTCTGCAAGATCTCCATCGAGAGATACGAAGACCCGCTAAACAAGTATATCTACCTTATGGGACTACTCGTAAGTGATTTATTTACCTTTTTGTTGCATAGTATAATTATATAAATTCGAGTAATTAACATTGCTAAATCAAGGCCTGTATAAAAGTTGGAGAGCTAATAACAAAGAATTATTTATTCATTTTACACTAAAAGATATTCTGCACATATTATGTTGTACAAGTCCACTGTTGGAGATAGACCTTTTCATGCAGACACCAACAAAAGCTGGTATGCCATGGAACATTTGCCTATACATTTGTACATACTACCATGCGGGTAGGTGAGCGCTGCACCAGAACCTGCGCACTGATATGCCGCGTCCCATCACTAGTCTGTGCCATTTGAGTTCGACATATTGGACAGATTTTGTGCCACTCGATCGCCTGTCCAGTCAATTAGTAGACGTTATTCGTATTGTACTAACACATATTATATTTGATTTGATATTCCCTATAATAAAGGTAAACGTTTTAAGGTCTTTAATACTTATAATTAATTGCAAAACTCGCTTAAATGATTTCAATCGATGCTGTAGTCATTGTTAAATGTAAAAATGAATGTATCGCTGTGTACATTCACTCGCATCCTGTCTTTCTAAGCATAAGAAGGTTGCAGCCTTTACCAATGCTACGGCCACACCTAACATATAAGTGCAAATTTAGATATATATATAAGATATAATATTATTACTAAACAATAGTATGTTTTGGCGTAGTTCCCGCACTTGGTTGGCAATCGCAGTTTCAGATAATTCGCACTTTATACCCTGCCGCACGTCTTCGGTCTGTATAATTTAGGTTTGACATTTCCACCCATTAGACGGGTGGGTGAAACATTATAACTCTTATAACGACGATGTGGAAGCGACTTAAGACAGTCAGCCACCACATACTTCGAGACTATTTCGATAAATATTGTATTTTTATTGAAATTTATACAAGATTCTATAAAAAAAACAAACAGGTTAATAATTTTTTTTTGTATAAATACTAATAATGTGCTAATGTATACATTCTGTACAAGGTAGAGAGTCGCGCTTTTGCTGCTGCTCGTATGGGTCGGCTCGATCGAGGTAGTGCCACGGCCAAGCAGGATAGCGGCGTGAAGTAGAAGCATCTTGCACTTCTCTCTCGGAAAACGTTCTTGCATGGAAATGTTTTGTTTGCCCTAGGATCGCAACGAGCACTTATTCTATCAATTCGTGGGCGAGAATGTGGCGGATATGATGCCCATCGTATACACACCAACAGTGGGATTGGCCTGCCAGAAGTACGGCCTGATCTACCGTCGCCCTCGCGGTCTTTTCATCACTATCAACGACAAGGGACATGTCTACGACATATTGAAGAACTGGTGAGTGTAGTTTTAAATCTTTATATAGTACACTATCGAATGATAGTAGAAAATCGGACTTAAATCCCACAGAATAGTCATGTTGGTGCTTTCTTTGAGAGGTCTATATTCAGCAGTACTGTTATAGGTTGATCAAGAAATAAGAAAAGAATATCGAGTAGTATAATCTAAAGGAAACTTTTGGCTCGTTATTTTTTTACTAGGTATATGAAATTGTTATAATTACCATGATGTTCGCTGTAAATTCGTTTTAAGCGAGTGACCAGAGTTTGAATCTTTGTGTCGGTACATCTAAGTTGTTATTTGTAATTTAAGTGCTAAATTTACCACGTGCTGGAGTGTGAAGTAAAGCACCACAACACGCGACGGAGATGTGAGCCGGCGGCAGCGGAACTAAGCCGAGTGCGGCGGGCGCAGAGACGAGCTCACACTCGCTCACTAAATTGTTAATAGATCGCTAAATAACACGGAGCTTAGAAAATTTATGGTAAAAAAATACGCGCCACGGCGGCTGACGCTGCCTGTACGCGAGACACTACTCACACCGTCTCAGAAGTTATCATCTCTTATCTAATCTCACCTCGTTCCCGCTAGAACGGGTTAGCTTCAGTGGAAACGGTTCATGGGTAGAGGAGATTTATCAATAATGAAATCCTTTGTGGTTGTTTACAACACATCTCTTTCCCTCGCCGACCATTTCCGCTTTGGTGGATACCGAGACTTATTACTTTATCAATTAAATTAAGTTCGGAACACATATAATTGAAACAAAGATCAAAATTCTTGTTAATTATTGGAGTCATACATACATTTATTATTCCGATTATTCAGTGAATTGTTCACAGAATGATGAGACTTTAATTAGGCTGTTAGTAAAACTACTAAAGGACTAAAATACAAAGTGCCGGACGTCGAGATCATAAAGTATTGCGTACTAGAAGTCAGTTGGCCTTAGTTTCAGGCCAAAGTCATGTGCCCGGGGCGAACAGCGGGTTCCGAGGCGATCTAGTTTGTTATAACGTTCCACAGTATGTTACTGGTCGCAATTAGAACTCCATAAATTATCATTATTATATCACAAGCAGTATGTGCACACACCTTGGACTCATATGCAGCGTCGGTCATATAAACATTTGTTCTGAAACCTTAAAGCCACCCATTTTTGTACCGTCCAAAATCTAAAATTAGTAATCTTGTGATGTGATAACTAATTTCTTATTAGGCTAATAGAACTAACTAAAACTACTTTTACTTGTGTAAACATTTATGTACGCCATAATCTCAATGATTCGTAGTATAATTTGTTAATCCAATATTTAAAAAAATTGGCCTTTAGGCGTCGCTCTCCTCGGAACAAACATACTTTCTTCTTGTCATTTAGTACTACACATATAAAAATATGATTTACAACATATAGTCTTGATAAAATAGAACCGTCATAGCTGATAATAAGCTGAGAGCCGGAATTACAGGCATACCGACTCGGATATATTTGACTCGAAGGCCGTAATGTGTACTCGCGAACGTGCAGAGCGAACATAAAACCTACATTTGTATCATGTTCTTTGTATCACTATATCTACGAGGGATCTCCCCGAAATGATAACGCTTAATGTAGAATATTTTCACGAACGAACTTATTTCAAATTGCGAACGCAAATTGAACCCCATGTTTGTTTGTTAAAAAAAATATTTGGAGATTTCTAGAAAAGGGGGCCAAAAGAGAGGGTCTAACCTAACGCCGTTGCCGTTGAGAACACGGTAATGTGCGCAAGCGATTTCGTGGTTCTGAGAAATGGTAATGAGAGGATCACCGTGATTTGTAAGGATAAAGACTTGTAGGACGTAATTCTTCTTCTTAATTGTAACAAATTACCTAAATATCAAATCTTAAATGTTCACTGTGGACTAGAGACACATGCGTGATGTTGCATTGTCAACCCTAAAAGGAAGAATCAAAAGCTTTGTAAGTATTGGGTCTCCTCTTATTGGACCCCAAATACACACCATACAAAACGTCTTCAAAGCACCCTTATCCCGTTATTCTTTGAGAGCATGGTGCCCTCTGGCCGAGCAGATTAATTTACATGCTATTGCTAGTATTTAAAAATATCATAGTATCTTGCAGCACCCTGAAAAATACAATTCACTGTCGTCAAGAAGCAACATCCGCTAATTGATAACCTGTTGAATACAACCAATTTCTGTAAAGTGACTTTGCAATATGACTTCCTCCTCGAACCGTTTTTGTTCGATGCCTTGTCATGAGATCGCGTTAATACTATTAGCGATGCTGATGGTATACTCGAGGCCAGCGAAGGCCGAATTCCGTTTGATTACTTTGCCAAAGAAAATTAAAATGACGAGGCAATTTAATATCGTTTCACGGAAAAAATCGTCTTGTTGAAATGTGCAAAGTCATAATTGATTTGTTAGTTGTCTATTTAATTTTATTACAAATCTGGCAGACCTGTTATAAACCTATAATGTTATTATAATATTACAATATAATAAGTACGTAGTATATACAGAGTTTGACACTAGTTTTGAGTTAGATGCCAAAACAGAACAACGGTTTTCAGTTTTGTATGAACTGTATCCAATTCAACTAGTATTTTGGTAACTACTAGAAGTATGACTTTTTTTTACTAAACTCGTAGTTTACTTGGTAGGTACTAGGTTAGTTCCATTGAATTGTAATCGTCTCCGTGTCTTCGTCGTTTCGATCCAAACCCACTTCGGGGTAATATATTCATACTCAAATCCTGCACAGTTGATACCTGGACTCCCGATGTCAATGAGTTGAATGTAAAATGTCGTGAAAATGTATGCGCGTACAATTGGTTACAAATGAATAATACATTCTAACGGGATGTGCCGGGAATATGCTTACCGTCTATCCATCAACCGTTTACCTCTCACACCCTCCCAGCTAACAGACCAGGCTTTGGCGCAGGAAATAGTTTCAAATATGCTGAACCATAAAGTATAGATCTAGTTATTGAATGCAGCATCACACTCATCAACTCGCCTGGCGTGGTGAGTATGGGCAGATCTTCAAGGCACCTATGTCCAATATTGGTGTATGAAAAGCTGGCAAATTTGAAGAATAACAAGAACTGAACGATTGCGAGGATCATGAAATTTACATTTGGTATAATTATGAACCGATACCAACACAATACCCTTAATATTTCAGGCCCGAGACCGACGTACGGGCTATTGTTGTAACTGATGGGGAGCGTATCCTGGGACTGGGAGACCTGGGGGCGTGCGGCATGGGCATCCCGGTGGGGAAGCTGGCGCTGTACACCGCGCTGGCCGGCATCAAGCCGCACCAGTGCCTGCCCATCACGCTCGGTACGTCTGCTACTTACTCTAGATACCTATAACGACGTCGACGTCGTCTTCCTGCCATCTGAGAGAACAACTGAATCGATATGAATAAGGAGGTAACGCAGGTCATAAATTCAGGAAAAGCATGTAGTTAACAGTGACACCTACGTAGCCGTAATCTAATATCTCTATAAAAAGGGTAAGTAGTAAATTCGCGGGCTGAAAGGTAAAGCGCCTGTTGCAGACGTGGGCACGAACAGCCAGACGATGCTAGACGACCCGCTGTACATCGGGCTGCGGCAGCGGCGCGTGCGCGGCGCGGCCTACGACGAGTTCGTGGAGGAGTTCATGCAGGCCGTCGTACACCGCTTCGGACAGAACTGCCTCGTGCAGTTCGAGGACTTCGGCAACGCGAACGCCTTCCGGCTGCTCGAGAAGTATCGCGGACGGTGAGACCTACTCACTATTTTGTTGCAATTAAACATTCTGGCTCGCAAGCCTACTCGCCAGGTTGTGAACCTGCTTTCAAAACTGAAGGTGCAGGTTGAAGTCTACCTACATAATAGTGGTATTTTTTTTAAATATATTGTTTTGATCATTGATCTATGTATGTTCTCTTTATGATATTACCACCCAGTGCCGGGATATAATAAGCAGGGATAACTTGGGTGTAAACTGTATGACGCGTGTGTATATAAGATGAAACTGTTGTATAATATTTTAGTAAGATCTGTTAAAGCCTTCAAAATATATTGTTGCGGTAAAGGGTTCTATTCTTTCAAAGGTACTGCACGTTCAACGACGACATCCAGGGAACGGCAGCGGTAGCAGTGGCAGGTCTGCTCGCCAGCCTTCGTCTCACCGGAAAGAAACTCTCTGAGAATACTTTCGTTTTTCAAGGAGCTGGCGAGGTAGGAACTGATATTGTTTATGTTTCATTTATGCTAATAACATATTATTCCTTTTTTCGTAAAACAACATGATGAATGGGAATCTCTATTTAACCCTTGTTAATGTAATGTAAAAAAACGTTTTTTTTATTTTTATATTAAATTTTAACTAACCGATTATGAAATTTAAAATATCTTAACAGAACTATTGGTAAGTACTGCAATCATCAATAGGTCTATGTACAGAATTGGGCAGTTTAGGGACATACAACGATGAAGGATTTAAAAGCCCATATTGATTGTTTTTCATTTCAGGCATCGCTGGGTATAGCGGAATTATGCGTAATGGCTATGAAGGCTGAAGGCGTCTCTGACGCCGACGCACGGGCTCGCATTTTTATGGTTGACTCTAAGGTATTCCGTTCTGGTACATCTGTTCTGAAACGATTAATATATAAGTTAATACACACTCTACACATTAGTATACGCCTAATTGAGACGCGTTGACTAATTATCGTTATTTTGTATAAACTTAGTAATAACTGTTTAATAATGTTAATAAATGTTTGTTGAATGTTTTTGAACGTGGAGGACATTACTTTGGAAACATTCAATTTCAAATCAAATAATTTTACTACCTTCAGGGTATTAACGAACGCCTTTGAATAATTTGTTTATTTATGTTTATGACTTTTACGTATTTTATTACGTACGTATTTTATTTATTTTTATGACTTTTTAATAACTAAAGACTGTAAAAGAAATATGGGTAGTATTATGTATATTTTTCCTGCTTTGTAAAAACGTAAATGCAACTTTACTTGGTTGCCATCGTCCAGGGTCTGATCGTCCGCGACCGTCCGGAGGGCGGTCTCAACGAGCACAAGGAGAAGTTCGCCAAGGACTGTCCGCCCATCCGCACCCTGGAGGAAGTGGTCGACGTCGCCAAACCTTCCGTGCTCATCGGTACAGTATGATTATTTTGTTGTCCACTGTAATTTGATTATCATTATTAATTTCATTAACTTAGAAACGTAATAAGTTTAATGACATTAGTATAACATAATAAGGCGGGTTTGTATAATCTACTGTGGAACCTTCGAGGTTCCTTTTAAATTTTTAGTCATGAATAAATCGAAAGGTAGTAAAAAAATCAATATGTATGCATTTAAATTTTTAAATACATCATTAAAAATAGTTTACATAAGATAGAAATCTTTACTAATGTTACAATATGCTATTTGATATTTTTACGTGTGAGTAATCTCGAAAACGACTGGATTTATTTTGAATATTCACTTTCAAAATATCACATTTGTGCACACCTATTCACTTACAGATTCATTTACACACGAAGCGAGGTCGGAATATTATTTTACATTACATTAAGCCCGCCCGGGTGGACAGTTCTACATGTTGAGTCCTATACTATTCGTATTGTACAGGCGCTGCGGCCATCCGCGGCGCGTTCACGGCGTCCATCCTACGCAAGATGGCCGACAACAACGAGCGGCCCGTCATCTTCGCGCTCTCCAACCCGACCAGCAAAGCCGAATGCACCGCCGAGGAGGCCTACGCCAACACCGACGTATGTAGAAATGCATTTACTGACATTTTGTAGGCCTTGGAATTTTTCTATTGGCATCTCAAAATATTAATTCTTATTTTGCACTTAGTGTAAGCTTTTAAACAGGCTTATTTAAATCAGATCGATATTATTACAAGAAGTTGTCGTCTCAGGTGAATAAATGAAAGTGCCGTTAGTGGTTCTCGTCCGCTTTCTTAAGAGGTTGGAGCAATTGTCGGATACGGTGTCAAACACATAATGAGTGTCATAATAATTACAGACTAAATAAATATAGGATTTTCATTTTTCTTTGCTTTTTGCAGACGAGAGACTATTAGTAATTAAATTTTTTTTTGCATTATAAATTTTTTAACTAACGGGGAACTTTTGGAATAAACTAAGTTTCAACAAGACATTCCCAGTTAGGCTAACCAATTTATTCCACGGTGCAGGAGCGCGCCATCTTCGCGTCGGGCTCGCCGTTCCCCGACTACCGCACGAAGGACGGGCGCACTCTGCGGCCGGGGCAAGGCAACAACTCGTACATCTTCCCCGGCCTCGCGCTCGGCATCCTGTGCGCCGGCCTCGTCGACGTCTCCGACGACTTCATGCTGCTTGCCGCACAGGTGACCGTCCAGCACGTTTGTTCGTCACCAGCTACGTCAGGATTTCGACGATTTATCTCCCTGCGCGCTTCAACAGTGAAGCAGCGGAAGGGATTTTACGAAAATTAGAGATTAGATGTACCGCAGTAAGACTTCATTATTTTGAAAGAAAGAAATACATTTATTAGTACCTTCTGTGTACATGCAAGCGCTGGTGGTTCAGGACCTTGCTTTGGCTGTGGACTTGTGGGTGACTGAAATCACTATGAGAATCTGCAACACCATCTCATCACGTGAGCTTCATAAAAGGCGGCTAAAGGAAAGACTGAAAATTGTCGTGGTTTCCGACATTAGTCCATTAGGCAGAGTGAACAATCCATGCATTGACGGCCGTAATCGCTAGTGCGCGGGTGGCGGCGCCGCGGCACCGGCCCGCCCGTCCACCGCGTGTGCTGAGTGTGGGCAAACCTCCCACCAAACGCTGCACGCAGGCAGCTGCTGTCGCTTTTGTTCAGTAGTGGACTTAAATGGGCTGATAAAGAAGATGCTGTAATAGTTTTTTTTTTTTAGAGAATACTAGGTATACTATTTATTAAGTAGCATCACTAATATTCCTGTTGACCCTCCAACTAAACTTACAGCTTGTTTCTGGAGTGGGTCACGACAACAGTCGAATGGCGCGCCCGAACTTACGACGTCATGTTTCGTAGTCCGCACCCTAACCCATTCGGCTATTAAGATGGTGGTTAAGATAATTATTATCGTTGCAGGCCCTGGCCGAGATCGTCACTCAAGACGACCTGGAGCACGGCAGCCTGTACCCGCCGCTCAAGGACATACAGAACTGCTCCGTCAAGATCGCGAAGAAGATTGTCGAGCTCGCCTACACCACCGGTGACTTGTTCGGTTATAATCGTACACAACACACGCAACACATACAAATAGCATGTGGTTTTTTTAATATCAAATAGTTTTTTCTGTTGTAGATTCACCTACTTGACAATATCTATAGTTATATGTTTAACATCGTGCATGTTGTGATCAGCATCTATAAACGATTGCCGTGGGCAGATTATAGATCGCATAAGTACAATCAAAAACGGTTGTTCGACCTTTCAACGAATAGCTGTTGGGAAGTATGTGACTGGTCTGCCAAATAATAAAAAAAATCAGATTCAATTGTTTCAGTAATGTAGTTATAATAAGAATTAGAATATGTAATTTAACATTATAATATTAACAGATTAAATTTCAATATCTCCAATGGCGAAGAGGAAACCATTGGCGAAGCCAGTTTATTATCTGTTTTGTTTCCTTTTGCTGAAGAAAAGGTTGGAAAATTTCCTTGTTTTCGAATTATTGTTTGAAATAATTTTAAACGTGGATAATTATATTGAAATGTAGCGAATATAATGAAATGAAATATGTTCATTTTTTTTATTCCCATCGTTTATACGAAGAACAAACGAAGTATCAGCACCACAGAGAACTGAGGTGTTAGAAGTCCTAATGTCATAGCTCATAGTAACGTGAAACGTAACGTAAATATATGATTTTTTTTTTATGTATTCGCGTAAATATATGAAATAAACGTTCGTATTTGTAATGGTTACAGGCAAGGCGCAGGTGCAGCCGCAGCCGCTGGACACGGAGGCGTTCATCCGCGCGCAGATGTACGACTCTCGCTACGCGGCCGCGCTGCCGCCGCAATACCCCTGGCCGGCCGGCGCGCCGCACGTCGACCTCGTCTAGTGCCGCACGTCGACCTCGTCTAGTGCCGCACGTCGACCTCGTCTAGTGCCGCACGTCGACCTCGTCTAGTGCCACACGTCGACCTCGTCTAGTGCCGCACGTCGACCTCGTCTAGTGCCGCACGTCGACCTCGTCTAGTGCCACACGTCGACCTCGTCTAGTGCCGCACGTCGACCTCGTCTAGTGCCGCACGTCGACCTCGTCTAGTGCCGCACGTCGACCTCGTCTAGTGCCCCACGTCGACCTCGTCTAGTGCCCCACGTCGACCTCGTCTAGTGCCCCACGTCGACCTCGTCCAGTGCCGCACGTCGACATATAAGACGAAACAAATAAACTAAATGCGATATTTAGTAACGGAATACACCTTGATTAGAATAAAACTAAATGTCTGATCTAATTATAACATTATTGACATTGTACCTTAGAACACATAAAGGAACGTTTCAAACTTAAGTGAAACAAAACGTTCAATAATTTATATACCAATTATAAAATAATTTTTATTTATTACTGAGGCTTAAAAGTCTTGATTATAAATGGAATTTAATTTGGAAGTCTTTGATATGTAATCGCTTATCGATATTTATTGGGTGTTGCAAGCGTTAAGATTTTGCCTTAATTTAAGAGATTGAATTTAGGTACACATTATTATTATTATTATTTTATTTAAAACACGTACCCGGTACGTACCGGCCGAGGGACAAACTAACTATTGAATTCGTTTATCCTTTTCAAATTTGTTTATTATGCGATATTATTATTTTTATAATAAAGTGACCTTTGATACTGTGTAATCATACCGTAAACATTCCAAAGCTTTTTCAACCACAATCAAAACATTTTTTAACAACTTAACCAATAACTTTATTTTTCATGTATAGTTTCAAGAATATATTTTTCATTTATATAATTGCAGTAATTTAAGTTTAGGTATTTAGGATTATTTGAATCTGTATATTTCATTACTTATGTATTATTTCTTTCATAATTTACAACGTCGTTACAATTTTCTTAACTAAGTATTTACGATATTTATTTGTAAATTTAGAAATAAACAGAGATAAATGAAATTGTGTCTTTTATTTTATATCTCAAAAATGCTTTGTCCATGGTGAATTGTATTTTTCGGAGAAAAAACAAAATTATCATTGGTAACTAACTATACAGGTATGTATTCCTATAAATAAGTTATATTGACTTTATGATGCTCCCCATCTCCAAGCCGTACATACGCAATCTTCTGTTATTCTTACGGCATAGTGCTCAAAATTCTAGTGGTCAAAATAGTGTAGTAGTAAACAACAACCTGAAGAACGAAAAGCTACCGCTAGTCTAGAGCCACCGAGCATAGCCCTTTCCATAGCGCGCTGAGAAACTGAGCTTGTTCGGATGAAGTAGCTCGCCTGCAGTATGTCATGGTTCTTAAGTCATCACTGGCAACGCACTTTGCTCTTGACGTTTTGAAGTATACGAGAGAGACTTAGAAAAGATGTGACGTATTTTCCCGAACGCAGTCCAGCCGAGGTGGATTTGTCGATTGACCTCTGGGGGAAGCTGGACTGGTGGCCATGGAATTAATACATGATATATTAGAGAAAAAATTCAGTCAGCCACGACTACTGGAAGTTAGAGCGCGTGACTTTGCGCCTGCTCTGTAACTTTACGTGTATCGAAGTTTTATATTCTTTTATACGACTTGCACAATAAGTAATCATACGAGTATAGAAGCGAAACAGTCGCGACAGACGCCTCCAAGCACACGATTATAGCCTACTGGCTCGCGTTCACTCCTCGTTTCGGGGCTTCCATCAACGATGATATAATACAAAGGGTGGTTCCATCGGCTCGCTGTCGCACGCAATAACCATAAACATGACGACAAAAGCATCGCATGCACCTACACACGTTATTGCTGTCGGATATCTTTATTACACAATGGTAATTTCTTTCCCAATGGTTGTTTATTGTAGCGTATCTGGACGTAGAAACAATTCAGTGACAATGCCACATCTCACATGTCATCATCATTTGTTTTCAGTTTACCAAAAGATGAAGACAGGATAGCAGCAATATAATTATATTTTTTTTTATATTTTTACTTACCTAATCGTGGTGACTTTAGGTGACAAAAGTTATTATAATACTTTTGTTACTAAAAATGCTTCTGGACCAGGCTCACGAGGTGACCGACACGTGGGATGGTATACCGTCCGAAATTATTCCGATAATCGTCTCTGAAAACGGGTTAATACCAGTCAGCCTCTCGGAACATCTGAGGCGCCTGGGACTTCGTGACGGACCGCTCCGAGCTGAAATGCAGAAGGCGGTGACCGCTCGCATCGTCCGCCGGTTTCTTTCCCTTTCCCCCTAACCTTCGGCCTTCTGGTCTCCCGTGCCGAGGGCTTCCGTCCGGTTGGGTTATTATTTATTTTATAGTATTTCATGTATGTATACGTATTTATATAGACGAGAACATACGTAAATAACCGATAAAATAAATATTATTTCGACGACGTCTGAAGTCCGCCAACACCCACTGGCGAAATAAAATTTGAGAGAAGGCCCTAACCCAGCTGTGGGCATTTACTAGTTGCTACTTTACCTACTTCCCATAGAAAAATGTTTTTAGCTCCAGGAAACCAACATTCGAATAGTTCATGCTTCATTAAAGAATATTTATGAACTATGTCTACTGACACGAGTGCTGCCTTTCTCTGTGATATTCTGTAATTTTATTGAGATGGCATTAGTATTCGATAGACGCCATTGTACTAGTAGTTTCTTTATGTGGTATATTATAACTGTAATATTGCAATTTCATCTTGCTTTTTATTTTATAAAACTGGCATAAAGTAAAATTTTACAGCAAATTTAACATTATACTTATTATATTGTTATATGATACACACGTTTGCTTTAATAAATAACGTAAAACGTATTGTACAGGTAACAGACCTGGCGCCATATATAGGGCGAAGTTTTGCTTCAATACTCGAATTATTACTTATTCAAATGCCTAAAGTTACAAATCCTATAAAAAAATAGTTTTTGTTAATATTACCAAGTTTGATTTGTCAATAATGTTTATATAAAAACTTCATAATATAATTTGTTTCCGCTATATTGTGTCGACGTCTTTGCGTAACCGTATGGGAGCGGGCGTTGTAGTGCATGAATGTGGTGCCACATGGTCCTACAGTCTCCTGGAACCGCTGGGATACTCGTTTCACCCGGAAACGGCTTATGTTGAGTTGTCGAGCAATATCAACTTGGCGTAGTCCTGATTGCAGTACTGCTACCACTTGAGCTGCCTCTTCTGCCGTGGTATCCATTTTTCAGGGTTTTTTTCTTACTGGAGCTGTTCAGGTGTGACTTCTGTGATGTCTGGATAGCTAATGACCCATAATTAATCTTTCAATTCAACATTGAATTGATATTTGCCCAGAAGTCACATAACCGGTTTCGCCACGGTCAGTCCACGTTCATCTTCGTATCAACACAGAAGCTCTTAAAATTGGTGAACTGAGGCATTTACCTCTCAACAAAGCTTTTTTAATGATATTTTACAAACATAAACTATTCCAGAACGGTTTTTTTAGGATATTATTTTATGCAGAGATAATAAACGAGGTAACTATGTTACAATCCTATAAGCCCTAAATCTAATTTCTTCGATACTTTCATAAAAATACACAGTTCTCTAAACTGTATAAAATCTGACAAGTTGGATCACGAGTAACTTCCTGAGTAGACTGGCTTCCACCCAAACTTATCAACTACCGATTATTCACAAGCAGTAAATCAAATAGAGGAAAAATACCAAGAAGCAACATTTCACTCTGAGCCTGAGTAGCCAATCTTAACATTTATTTTAACAATACAGCTGCAATAAAACTCCTAAAAGAGATTTCCTAGAGCGTCGACATCATCAGCAGCTATGTGTTCTTTTACCCGCGTCCTTACAGATCTTTTAGTTTGCCCTATGTAAGAGACCACATTCACAACCAAGCTTGTACACTACTGCATCTTGAAAAGGGATATTGCACTAGGCAGATGGTAGACACTAGATAAAATTGACTCATCTTTTTCTCCAGCTTGAAAAACGTTTTTATGGAAGCCCTCTCCAAGATATAGCTATTCTTGTTCGTAACACCTCTCACATACGGCAATACAGCAGGCACTCGCTCGACTGTGGCCGGCTTCACTCGGAAATGTCGAGAATATAAAAATAAAAACTAAGCCCGATAAAATCCGTATTTTTTTCAAATTAATAGATCCTGTTCGGATCGGAACAATAAACTCCGCTCAAAGATGGGAATTGCCGATAAAGCTGAAAATACCGCAAAACTAGGTCTGGCCAAAAAAACCAGCATGTGTATTGTATTGTATACATTCACGCCTTGTTCCCCACGGGGCAGGCAGATACAAGCTTCTTTCACTTGCAACGGAAGCGAAAGACGTGTGTCAGGAGACATACCGACTTTCGCTTCTTCCACTTTCATCAATCTTCACATGCATGCTCGTTGGTTTAGAGTACTCTTGACCTTTTTACAGAACGTCTCCGATTTGATCGTGGAATGTTCGCCTAGGTCTTCCTCTCCCGACTCTACCATTTACACTGGCCTCACATATTTGTTTCGTCAAACTAACGTTAACGACAACTACTTTCATTCATCCCCTCCACATGTCCAAACCAGCTCAGCATCCCTTTCTCAATTCGTGTCACTACATCGTCTTTCACGCCACAACGCTCTCTGATCACATTATTTCGAACCCTGTCAGTTATCTTCACATCAATCATACTTCTTAACGCTCTCATTTCTACTGCATTTTCATGCCTTTTCTCCCAGTATGTCGCTGCCCAATAAAGCGATGAGGCATCTGCTGAGACTTCTACAAAACATAACATTTGTCCAACAATTTTCTTTGTTTCATACACAACCTTGGGACTAATTACCCGAAATTTGTCAATAGAGAACGAAGAAAATAGATGATATGCCCCTTAAGGGTCTTAAATATATTCGCACTTCAAGGCTTGTATTGCAAGTATCTCTTTTTGAGGTTAATATTATAAAAGCGAAAGTGACATATTTATTTTTTCATCTGTCAAAAATTTGAAGCAATAGCCAATAGGGTTAGGATGCGGACTGCGAAACATGACTTCGCAGGTTCAAGCCGGCCTTTCGACTATTGTCCTCTATTGTCGTAAATCTCTACATACAAGCTCTTGGGCTTGTACGAATGGTAATTCTTTAAAAAAAAATTTATATAATCACTACACTACGAATGTTCAACTGGTATTATTAGTTATTCTTATTCCTTTACGTTCCTTTCAACGATTTCGACCACAACGAAAAAAGTCCTGAGTACTGTTTGTTGAGTTGTTAATTATGCAGGCAATTTCATCCAGACAATCAGTGCGTCTTTATTTTATCGACACGACACATATAATACAACCAGACACGATAACTGATATTTTTTCTCGTGTACACATATTGGCTTTGGTTGGGTATTCGAATCCACGATCCATGATTTAGCCAAGTACACTGAACACGTAATAAATATCTATTTGTAATAAAAACATGTTAGGCGTAAAAAGAATTACCTATGTCAACTTCGTTTCAATAAGAGTGAATATTTTTGGATATCGTAAAACATGTCTGACATTTGTAACCTTAAAATTGAAACCAAATGTATAAATAAGAGTTACCTACAATGAAGTTAAAACGGATAATACCATACATCCATTACCATATAAATACAGATCATTAAAAAAACATTTTATTAAAACGAATTTATTATTTTGGAACCTACTTTTAAATTAGGTAAATATACTTTCCGCTCTACGCGTGCGGTTCCCCTTAGTATTATAATATGTAACGTACTATTTTTAATCTCTACAGAATTCAAATATTTTTGGAAAAAGGCTGTGTTATGAGTGATACTGAAACCAAATCAGTGATATTTAGAATTTATGTGTTCGCTTTTTATGCAAAATCTACTAACGGATTTTACTGAAAAATTGTTATACAGGTACTTAGTTTATGACCCTGTTCAAGTACTTTTTATCTAACTAGACTGATGTAAAAAGCTAAGTTATGACTTTTAATAAATACTACATAATTTTTGATAATGATTTGGTTACATAAATGTTTTAAAATAATAACGTATAGAAATCAAATGCGCATTTGCGACGCGATACGAACACATCTGTTATATTATTGTCAGAAAAAAATTGACTTTCAATATATTTATATATGCTTTCACACCTGCCCAGAGATAGACAGACATTACTACCTCATACGGAATCTATTCTTCGCCTTTCATAGAGACAGATCGTGCATGTGCGATTGTAATCCAATCTATTTGTTCACCTAATAAAAGAGAATGGGGTGAATGAAATGAAACGTCCGCAGTCAGACCGACACAGTCTTTATTTCGAATAGTAATTATTTATAAATACAAATTGAGAAGTAGCGATTCACAACAAAATATTCCCTAGATTAAAGTGTCCGTTATGTATACATATCACTGCACAGCGCGCTCACCTGCTCAGCGAGTGCGAGCGCTCGCGCGAACTCTCGCCGTTGCACCTCGCCCGGTCATTGCCTGCAATGCAAACAAACGTTTTCTAAATATCATACAGTTTTACATTAGCCCTCTGGAACAACAGTAGAATTATAAATGCATAATTGTTATGTTTGCTAAGTAATGCCAGTAAGCGACGATAATGTGAATCCTACTTAGTATATAAGCATCTTGTGTAACTCCGCTCAATGTATCCTTTGAAGAAACAGGTATGTAGGTTCAACATTCATGATTTATCTCACTCAAATTATAGTGTAGTTAAGATAAAAATAAAAAAAAAAACAATAGATCGTAAGAAAAACAAAACAATGTTTTCTTCATAACATATGAAAATTAAATATTGTAGTTAGTTTAAAAACTTTTTTCCTGATATTCAAAGAAGAACTGTGTTTTTTAAACAGTTTTAGTTTAAATTTTAATTGAAAGTAAATCAATACCCGAGGTATAAGTTAAAGTTCAATTATCATTTACGATCAAAAAGGAAATCACAACTTTATCTCCGGTTTGCTGTGGATTTTAAAAAATTGAACATGTACTGAAAGAATATTCTTATAGAATCATGTTTAAGAGTACTTTACGTTATCATTTGTATTTTAATAAATATAACACTTATTTAAGAACATTCTACAATAAGCAAATCCTTACCGACAGGAAATGTGAAATAATAATGTATAAAAGAAACAAAATAGGTGATTAAATTTTTTTTTGTAAGCAAGTTAAGAGCACACCGACCACAAAAAATAAATAATAATTATGTCCATGTCTCACAGTGTGGTGTCAATAAAAAGTAAAACAAAGCTCTCAGTAAAGCAATAAAAGAGAAAAGGCCTAACCTAAGAAATGACGGCCTTGTAAACTGGTGCACCCCTATAACAAACAATTTAACATCATATGACTTAGACTAAGTCAGTTACATTCTGATGGTACTCATCAAAACAATATTATAATGCCGGTAAATGTTTTTGGTGACAAAGGGGAGATGCGCGGGGATTCACAGTTGTATAGCGATGCGCGGTGGCGACTCAGTTACGCCGATAGTTCTAACTTCTCGATGATCCCCAGATTGTGTTCTCTTGTAGTTGGAAGTTTAGTTCGTTTTCTCCTCTATGATTGTTTAAGTAATTTAAGTGTTTGGACCCGATTTGGTTTTAACTTTCGAATTGGACTCTGTTGTACTTCTGACTAATTTAATTTCTTAACGTCGGATCCTTCCTGTATATATGTATATTATTATTGTAAAGAAAAACATTTCGAATATTTCGTTGCAGAGCGAGTCCAGTATTAGGACTCGATTGCAAATTTATCGATTGTTTAAAATACTTGAGATCCGCCCTTCGATAAATCTGTAATTTTAACAGTTAGCAGGCCTCAAGTTTGGTCAATGCCGTAATCGCCACACATGGCAGGGCCAATGGCAACTGATCGCAGCAGTGTGTGGAATTCGTAACTTAATACTTAGGTTCTAAACTTATTTTACAATTTTGTAGATTAATTCTAACATCTTTAAACTTCAAAATTAGTTTCAAATTATAATTAAAGTAAGTAAAATTAATTAAGGCACTCTGAAAGAAAGATTAATGCAGTGTTATTTCTATTCATATCATAAAATTAGCAAATGTGTTTTGTTATATTCGTAATTGAAATGTGTAAATATTAAATAAAAAACTAACAATAATGTTAGTTGGTTAATTTTTAATTTTTTGCTATTGTCACTTTTTAATATTATTAACATTCGACGTATTTTCCAACATGCATGACACACTTTTTAATGTTACGGTCCTGGCGCGATCGCTACGAAAGCCTGGTTTCAGAGCGGCAAAGCTATAACATTGGTACTGAGGTGTGAGCATGCGTGCGTACCGAGCCTCTGGTGCGGCGGCAGCTTGCTGAAGAAGGGTGTGCGAGCGCTCGCGCGAACTCTCGCCGTTGCACCTCGCCCGGTCATTGCCTGCAATGCAAACAAACGTTTTCTAAATATCATACAGTTTTACATTAGCCCTCTGGAACAACAGTAGAATTATAAATGCATAATTGTTATGTTTGCTAAGTAATGCCAGTAAGCGACGATAATGTGAATCCTACTTAGTATATAAGCATCTTGTGTAACTCCGCTCAATGTATCCTTTGAAGAAACAGGTATGTAGGTTCAACATTCATGATTTATCTCACTCAAATTATAGTGTAGTTAAGATAAAAATAAAAAAAAAAACAATAGATCGTAAGAAAAACAAAACAATGTTTTCTTCATAACATATGAAAATTAAATATTGTAGTTAGTTTAAAAACTTTTTTCCTGATATTCAAAGAAGAACTGTGTTTTTTAAACAGTTTTAGTTTAAATTTTAATTGAAAGTAAATCAATACCCGAGGTATAAGTTAAAGTTCAATTATCATTTACGATCAAAAAGGAAATCACAACTTTATCTCCGGTTTGCTGTGGATTTTAAAAAATTGAACATGTACTGAAAGAATATTCTTATAGAATCATGTTTAAGAGTACTTTACGTTATCATTTGTATTTTAATAAATATAACACTTATTTAAGAACATTCTACAATAAGCAAATCCTTACCGACAGGAAATGTGAAATAATAATGTATAAAAGAAACAAAATAGGTGATTAAATTTTTTTTTTGTAAGCAAGTTAAGAGCACACCGACCACAAAAAATAAATAATAATTATGTCCATGTCTCACAGTGTGGTGTCAATAAAAAGTAAAACAAAGCTCTCAGTAAAGCAATAAAAGAGAAAAGGCCTAACCTAAGAAATGACGGCCTTGTAAACTGGTGCACCCCTATAACAAACAATTTAACATCATATGACTTAGACTAAGTCAGTTACATTCTGATGGTACTCATCAAAACAATATTATAATGCCGGTAAATGTTTTTGGTGACAAAGGGGAGATGCGCGGGGATTCACAGTTGTATAGCGATGCGCGGTGGCGACTCAGTTACGCCGATAGTTCTAACTTCTCGATGATCCCCAGATTGTGTTCTCTTGTAGTTGGAAGTTTAGTTCGTTTTCTCCTCTATGATTGTTTAAGTAATTTAAGTGTTTGGACCCGATTTGGTTTTAACTTTCGAATTGGACTCTGTTGTACTTCTGACTAATTTAATTTCTTAACGTCGGATCCTTCCTGTATATATGTATATTATTATTGTAAAGAAAAACATTTCGAATATTTCGTTGCAGAGCGAGTCCAGTATTAGGACTCGATTGCAAATTTATCGATTGTTTAAAATACTTGAGATCCGCCCTTCGATAAATCTGTAATTTTAACAGTTAGCAGGCCTCAAGTTTGGTCAATGCCGTAATCGCCACACATGGCAGGGCCAATGGCAACTGATCGCAGCAGTGTGTGGAATTCGTAACTTAATACTTAGGTTCTAAACTTATTTTACAATTTTGTAGATTAATTCTAACATCTTTAAACTTCAAAATTAGTTTCAAATTATAATTAAAGTAAGTAAAATTAATTAAGGCACTCTGAAAGAAAGATTAATGCAGTGTTATTTCTATTCATATCATAAAATTAGCAAATGTGTTTTGTTATATTCGTAATTGAAATGTGTAAATATTAAATAAAAAAATCTAGTTTTGACCTCCCATGTCTGATGTATCACAATGCGCTTTTTTTACATTTGCTGCATTATCACAGAGAGGACGGTCACTCGACGATGTGATTGTTATTGACCAACCAGTCGTCTTTTATAAGTACAGTACGAAAATTTTATTTTTGCCCCTGCGAAATTTGAAACAAATAGCGACGCAGTAGTCATTTTTAAGTTCGACGCATGCGCAGTGGACTGCCACTATTTCATATATCATTAGACCTACTGAGGTACTGCTAAGCGTCAAATGATATCTGTCGCTCGTATGCAATTAATTAATGGTAGTATATCCCGTTAGCTGCGTGCAGTACACAGTCAATGCAAAAACTGTTTTCATGTCTGTTTTTTTCGTTATTTGTAAGGTTTATAGATAACTATAAACCTTAAAAAAACTAACAATAATGTTAGTTGGTTAATTTTTAATTTTTTTCTATTGTCACTTTTTAATATTATTAACATTCGACGTATTTTCCAACATGCATGACACACTTTTTAATGTTACGGTCCTGGCGCGATCGCTACGAAAGCCTGGTTTCAGAGCGGCAAAGCTATAACATTGGTACTGAGGTGTGAGCATGCGTGCGTACCGAGCCTCTGGTGCGGCGACAGCTTGCTGAAGAAGGGGTGTGCGAGCGCCTCGCGCAGCGTGATGCGCTGCGACGGCTCGTACTCCAGCATGCGCGCGATCAGTTCGAACAGCTGCCGGTGCTCCTCGCTATTGCTCTGCATGTACCTCTGTGAACAACATAGCGATATACAATTACTGTGACTGCGACAAGCTACCACATATGATATTATTGTATTTTTTCGTACAGCGGTCCCTCGTATAACACGATTAATTCGTACCGTGCTACATCCAAACCGTGTTATACGAAACAAGGTATACCGTGTAGTATCGAGGCCTTGTCTTGTGTTATATAGGAACAGTGTTATACGAACCCTTGAAAAAATAAAAATTAAAGGAATGTGTACTGTGTTATATCGAAACCATGTCCAACCAAAAGTAAGTGTTTATTAAAAAAAAAAAAAATTCAACTTTGTGACGCGAAAATATATTGGTTGGTTATACTTTTAACTTTTGTATGTATGGTTGAATCGACTGTCAATCTTAGACATGAAAGAAATTCGTCATAACAGGTACTTGTATTTTCTCTACTACTTACGCAGAAAATCGCTGTGCAAAGATAGACAGTCTAAGAAATATTGAAAAATTTTAAATACCTTTAAGGTCTAAAAATTAACAGTGATAATTGATTTAAATCAATTAAATTGCTAATTTCTAAATGTAAAAATAGTCATTAACTAACTCACACATAATAAAATCTCCTTTTCTTAATTAAGGTTTTTACCTAAAATGTCATATTGCCATATAACCAGTATAAAAAATTTACCACAAGAAGAATTCAGTTGATAAATAAGAGCGATAAAAATGATATCTAAAAGTTTAGTAGGACAAAAGGAAAACGTACTTTCAAATTACATTAAGTGTTATGTAAAACACAATCGTAAGAAGCTGTCACTTTCACTGTGCTAGATGCATTTCATTATTGGGTGAGATACTTTTTGTAATTTTACGCGACATACCAATAGTGGTTTGCAATTTTCTCTGACGTATCGCCCAGCGGATGATTTCTCGTCCCAGTCTAATTTGCCGTGATAAAAATATTTTGTTCTCGTCTTCCGCGCCATTCTGTAAAAATAATTAGTTTCATGGAAAAATTACATTTAACGGAATTTCAATAACAGTTAATTTATTCATACATTTTTGGTTTTATGTATAGTAAATGTATCCGCCGAGTGGTTAGGTAATTGGCCTCAGATTCAGAAGTCTCGAGTTCCATGTAGAGGGCTCATACCAATGAGTTTTTCGCAACTTATGTAAGAATTGTATCATTGGCTTAGGACATTAAGATTATTATATCATGGATATAAAGTCTGTTAACTTGCACTGAAGGAGCGTGGCAAACCCTTCCTGGCTCTAAAACCATCTCAAATATTGAGAGGAGAAACTTAAAGCCACCATATACCACTTTTTCCACACTCAAACTTAGATTACTTAAGGAAGATTTAATACAGCCGAGGTAGCTGCTCAGGGGGTCAGGGCATTCACTTTTAGTTTAATAGTACACCAGTAACAAGGTTTCAAATCTCGGTGCTGGTACCAAAATAAAGTGCAGAATATATCACATGCCTTTCCCAGCTACTAAGAAAGACAAAGATTAGTTCAATTTTCACCTTAACTTTATGGTTTATCTTGCTATGATATGTTTCATACTGCTTGTGTTAGCGAACAGACCTGTATGGAATGGGTCCGAGGATCCTCTCCATCATGGCGAGGTGTTCACGGTTGTCATGTGTCTGGAACAATGTGATACCGAGGTGCAACTCGAACATGATACAGCCGATGGACCACACGTCGCACGGCTGAGACCATCCCAGTTCTGCAAAATAATAGGACAATTCTGGTATTCAAATACTTTGTAAATTATATTACAGTACCGAAATTAATAAATAGTATAAAACGAAGCAATCCATGTTTTTGTATTCGTTAACAACTTCTTGACTTTTAAGTGAATTTCAATGAGGTTTACACCATTTATTAGATAATTCTAAGAGGAAGGTTTATATATATTGACCCACATTGACATTTATTTTATAGCTATATTAACAGATCGGCGACCATGAGACGCCGGCTCGGTTCGAACTCACTAGTATTATAACTCAACTACCGTAAATTACAACAGAACTAAATGGAAAGATTTTTTTATGTAAGACAAAAAGTGTAGCCTGCTGACTACCAAACGATCGGCTCTGATGACCAAACGATGGGAAAATCTATCGCAAACCTCTCTCATCTAGTACTAGTCCGTGGTGAATCCTACGGGCTAGTAGCACCGTGAGAGTGCGACTAGTACGAGCAGCGACAGTACCGGAACTGTGCTTACCATCTGCTTAGCGTGCAGTTTATAGGCAAATCTTCCGTACATAGCAGGTTAGCTTTTGTTGGTGGTTTCACGGAAAGGCATATGTGTGAACTTACACAGCCTGTGAATGAAGAAAAGGTAAGAAGTAGGACAATGCCTACGAATTTTATGTTCATCTAACGATAAGTGGTCACTGTCGCCGGAATCAAGATTTATGTGTACTATCAATTAATTAGCTATTACGTTCGCTCTCATCAAACATCATACTAAAAACAGCAGAGCTCTGGTGCTTTATGCGGCTATTCGATCCAGTGCCCTGTTATCTAGTTGAGCAGACTGCTTTCTGTGCGGCTCCTAAACTACACTAGCTGTTAGATGAGGTTAATTGCTAACATTGTTGCTGATGTACTTAAGGCAGGGCTTTGTTGGTGGTGTTGGAGTGATAAGAGTGGCGGGTACACTGACCCAGGATGACTTCCGGCGCGCGGTAGTGCCGCGTGGACACGATGGTGCTGTGGTGCTCGTGGTCGAACGTGGCGCTGCCGAAGTCGATCAGCCGAACGTCGCTGCGCTTCACTCGCAGCAAGTCATGTGTCTGTAAAACACAACTCTTGTTTGTTACTTATACATGTACTGGTAAATAAAGAATATGTAGTTTTGATCATTTAATTAATTAAAAGCCACAAGTAACCCTGGTCTCTTTAATTCACTACTACTTACTTTAATACTTGAACAAATGTATGAATTGCCATTTTGTACATGTCCACATTTAACTAGTATAAAGTAACCTAAAGAGGTAATGTTTTAAATGAATTTATGACAGCATCCATATTCACAAATGTTATTATGAGGTCTCACAGTAAGCGCGAACGCACTTATGAAAATGACATATGCCGTACTCGCAAACAATATTTGTTTGTGAATATGGTTGTGTTATTGAATGGTTACCTATTCCATGAAATATAAGCATGTATAATGGTTTTTGGTTAATCTCATGGCAATAGAAAATGAACTGTAATGCACAACTAAATTGGCAAACTTTAAAACATTGGTTAAATATAATGCTAAGTAAAATAAAAATAGGTAATACCTTCTTAGAACTATTATATACACTGACAACTTCATAGTCACTATCTACAAACAATATATTTTCCGGCTTGAGATCTGTGTGTGTGAGTTTGTTTTCGTGTAGAAACAACACGCTGTATATCAACTGGTAGGAGATGTGCCGCACTTGCTCCAATGGGTATGGCTGGTAGTTGTTATCTTTCTGTAAACACAATTAAAAAAAATCATAAATGTTAAAATTCGCTAGCTTCACAATACTGATGTCAATGAACTGTAAAAAGGCTTAAACAATGTCAAAACTTCTTTACTTATTTAAAGCTCTAATGTGCGTCAAAATTTACATCTGTTAAAAATAGAAGACCATGGAGAAAAAAAAATTGTATGACTCGAATTTAACTCCAAATATATAACAGAAAATTTATGACTCCACTCAAGATGTATGTATAATAACAAGTCAAACTAGTCGGAGTATGAACTTAAAATGTTGTTAATACAATTAATAAGAATATGTTTCCTTTATTTTATGGATACACTTGATAATCTAGTATTTTTAAATTACAATATATGGTATACCAGCAAGCACTTACCAAGAAGTCAAATACACTCTGCCCAAGCATTTCAAACGCGATGCACATGTGGCCGTGATATTCAAACCAATCCAGCATTTTAACACATAAACTGCAAAGGAAAGAAATCATTACTTTCTAGCACTATTTAATTATATTAATTAGTTGTGAAGACAGTAGACAATCGCGTATAAAATATATTTAAGTGGGTTTATAAACCTAAGGAATCTAGGGATGAAACTTGTCTAAATTTTTAAAAAGTGAGATATTTCAACTAGTTGACGCACTTCATCAATAAAAGAAACTAAGAAAAACCGAAAGCTTAGATTTTACAATCAAGGTTGAATCTAAAATCGCGCTAAATGAAATATTTTCTGTTCAGAAAGCAGGAGACGAGAAGAACACAAGACAGTACGGTTTGGTTGACATCGGGCTCTTCGCTGGCGGCGTGCCAGTGTCGGTCATAACGTCGCATATAAACACGCAAGGTCAAATATTGCTACATTCGCAAACGTCACTGAATAATGGCCGATCCAATGATTAACAGTTCATAATATCTTACATGCCAATATTATCATGATATTGTTGGATTTATATAATTGTCTTCAAGGGACTAAGACATTTTTTACAAACTTTAATTTCTTGAGGAAAAGGAAGAAAAGTTGAGGTTTGTGGCGCCAATAGCCAGCCCAATGGTTTACGGCGCGGATTGGGAAACATGACACGCCGATTCGAGCCCGCTGTTCAACTATTATCATGAACCATTCCAGATTTGAGCTCTGCTTGGTTGGGAACCTTCCCAACCTTAACGCATATAAGTAATGTTAATTACATCGCTAGGAGTTTACGCGGATCGTCCCGACCGTGGCAATATTGTGACCAACGTTCCTAAAAACATCAACTTTTAGTATACTTACTGTTTGCAGTCCGGGTCAACTTCAGCTAACTTTTCTAATACATTAATCTCTAGTTTTGCAGCCTCTCTGTATTTTTCAACATTCTTAATTATTTTCAGAGCCATTCTGTGCTCCCTGAAAAAAAAACAACAGAAAAGAATTTAACAAATTGATATAACAATAGGATCTGTTGCGAGACACGTATTTTTTTTTATAAATTGATATTGTCAGAATAAAGTATTTTACAAATAAACATTAAAGAAGAAATGTAGCATAACATATTAGTATGCCTGTTTAAGTTAGTGATGAAGGAAGTAACATATTAGTCCAATATGTTATTATAAAAACGATTTAAATAGAAATATAATTATCGTCAAACCTTAAAAATAAAGAAAAGAATTTGCTAGCAATAGCGACTGAAGGGAGACGTGCTAATGTAAACAAATGAAAATAGAGCTTGAATAATCAGAGTGTGTATGCTCTGCCAAAACAATGTATGTCGCGCAATGGTGTGTGTGTGAGTGTGTGAACTAAATTATTCATATCCGGGAAATATGTGCTAATTTCCTCATATTGAAAGTGAGAGAATTTATTTAAAAATGTATCTCCTTAGCTCTTTTGTCTCAAACCTAGCCGATAAGATTAACTATATAAGCTTTCATGACAGACAGTTATTTTAGTCGTTTCAACCCACTTTTCAAGCCTCAGCCAAGCTTTTGCCATCTTATTGTACAAGCCAACGATACAAATCGTATGTAAGTTTCTAAAAACTAATTTGTTCGACCCCTTTACCACATAGGGGATTTTCGTATCGTATTTTCATATTTCTCATAAAAGTGTATACAACATCAATCACGTTCGTATGTCTCTTACAAGTTCTAAAGGCAAATTAATTAAGGTAAGTAAACCATACCGATATAAATATTAATTCTACTCCGGGATTAAATGAAAAGTACACCGCAAATCCTTCCGAATTTAAGACTCAAATAATACATGAAAAGAAAACGTAACTTACATTTCCAAGTCCTTCACCTCGACCACCTTCCCGAAAGTGCCCTCACCAAGCGTGTCGATGATCTTATCTGAAAGCAACCGAGTACATAATTATTCAACTGCTTGTGAAACAACCACTTTGATGGAAACAAATACTTTCTTTTTAATTTCCATCCTGTGATAGTTATTTTTTATCCAACTAATTCCTGGCTTATAAGAGATTTTTTAAAGTAAAATTAACTGTTTGTAGTAAAATTTTAAGGTTTCTGTCAAAAGATATGCAATGCAATTCAGTGCGAACTTCATTATTTTTAAATTGTAATTTTGAATAGATTTAAAAAATTAAAATATAAAAAATTAAAAGCAGAAATTTTAAGTATGAAGTCTTCAGAACACGAATCACTGATCTGGATCGGGCTTGAATGTGCTGAGAAGTTACACTTCATTTGTCACTTGTTAATGTGAAGTGATCTTAGGTACAGTGTATATTGGTTAGATGATGTTTGAATGCAAACGTTAATTGTGTGTAAAATGTAAGTGTGCAAATTTACGCGATTGTATCAATGTGTGTGTATGTTGTGTGTTTGTGCACATGTTCGTGTGTGATGCGGTAGGGGTGAAGGGTGTGTGTGTCGTAAAGTTATGTTGTGGACACGAACATCTCGCTCCCATGACATATCCGGGCCAGTACACCAGGTGTCCGTCCTTGTCGTCCTTGACGGAGGAGCGTGCCCGGGAGCTCTGCAAGCCGCGCCGCGCCGCCGCCGCCGCCGCCGCACCGCCACGCCCCGCGTCCCGCCATACACGCCACACGCCACATGCCACGGAGAGCGCCACACGATCGCCACGGACCCGAGTTGTGTTGTACCCAACAATCAGACAATGGAACGGTTGCCCGTCAGACAAGCGACAATTGGTATGTGTCGTACATGCTGTTAGAGGGCGTACGGGTGGGCGCTGCGGGTCGCGCCTGCCTGCGGTGCAACTCATCAGGGATCAACACGACGCACTCACTCATCACCCTCTCACAATCTGCCACAGCACAGTCCAACGGGATTAAGTCAGTGTCCACCCGAGCCCTTACTATTATCAAATATACTAACGCCCGAAATGGTGAAACTGTTCGAGCTTCTTCGTTTACGATCAGCGTTCGTAAATACCTTAATGCAAAATAGAGACATGTTAGCATTAATAACACGCACAAATAAGCTTATCGCATGCACTATCATTGCACAGGAATTGATTTTAGCCTATTCCTACAATGAACGTCAAAACACACTGTTAGTACGTTTACGTGTAGATCTTTTTCCTATGTACCGTCGTTAATAACTTTATAATTTATGACGAACGTTCTTTAAAACTACCTTCCGTTAAGATTCATATTGTTGAAAAAGTACATGCATTCATTTTTTTTTCAGTTTGAAATAGATATTTGTAATGACGAAGATCGCTTCGTTCTTTTTATGTTCCTAGCTCAAAGGAAAAATATAATTGAGAAGTAATGGTTTAAAATATTCTCTCTAGTGAATACTGAAAAGCACGGACCGGGTATATGTTAGCGGCACAAAGAGACGGAGACAGGCGGTTAGCTTGTGCTTACAGGCGGCGTCACCGCTCGCCGCATCAGATGGCGAGGTCTTTGAGGTCGATGGCGAGCACGAAGTTCCGGTGGTAATGCCACCACGTCACCAACGCCAAGAGGTTCCGGCTTTCGAGTTATGCTTGGAACATTCGTCACACCATTCGCTTCTTTTTCCGTAATACGGCCGTATACTTCGTCCAAGTGAGCGTACTTCATAATCAGACTCTGAATTTCTTTCCGCCGAGTCTCGCGTTCTGTCAGCATCCGATCCCCCACTGGAGTTTTGTCGTCGTCTTCATCGCTGGACGGGAAGTAGATCTGCCTCTGTCTGCCCAGTTCTTTAACAGGCGATGAGGCTGGGGTTTTGGTGAACGGAAGCTTCGCATCGCCGAAGCCTTGCTGAGGAGGTGAAATTAGATCGCGATCTCCCGGCTGTATGCTTATATCGATGGGGCGAAGCGAAAGTTTTCCACCTTTTCTGTCGTCACTTTTTTCAGCTCTGAGCGATCTCCTTTGATGTCGGCGATAAACACTGTCTCTATCTTTTCCCAAGTTTGAGCGACCTTTCATAGACACATCAAAACCGTTTTTATTTTCGTTCCTATCGCTATATTTGTGCCCAGATGACAAACGGCGATCGGTTGTGTTTCTAAAGGGAGTTTTGTCCCTAGTTTTTTCGCGCGAATAAATGTTTCTTTTTAAAGAATTTTCACCAAACACAGCGGTCGTTAGACTTCTCATCAGGCCTCGTGATATGACCGGTTCCGGCTCCAAAGTTTTATCGCGATCTTCCTTTTCCTTCCGTGCCCTTTCTTTTTTCTGTATTGCAATTTTATCTAGTACTGACGAATACTTATCTTCTAGGCGGCTACGAGTACTGCCGAGCATAAGCGTATTGTCAACATTATTATTGTTCGCTTCTTTGAGCGGGTATCGTTTGGTGAACGGCGAAGATTGATTATGATGAAGATTATCTTTCATGTGCGCTCTGCGAAATGAGTCACTGCGACTGAGAGAGCTTATACCGGAGGTTGAATGCAAAGGTGATGTATCGATTCGGGACTTTGTCGCAGTCAAGTAACTCGTGTATGCCCGTTCATCATTTAGCTTTCTCATCGACGCGGATAGCCCGGACGTGAGAGACGTGTACGGTGAAATATGCCCATTGTTATCATAACGCCGGACACTGGTGAGGGTTGGATTCTTGTTTGCTAGTAATTTGTCATCATAGCGACTCCGAGCGGCGGTTAGTTTAGAATCGATGACAGTGTCACTTTTCTCGGAAGGTCCTCGCCGCGTCAGCCTATTTATGATGCTGGAATAGCCGTCCGACAACAACTGAGTAACGCTAGAGGTCGAAGAACGACCGTAACGCTGACGTCGCGGGCTGCTCGTGTTATTGCCACTGGCACTAACGCTGGCCATGTTTTCTCTATTAAATAAATCACTTTAACCAGGATATATCACATAACATTTTTCAAACATCATAATTTCACATAAGATGGTTTTTTTCAGTTTTCCTTGTGTTGGTCTTTCAAGTGGCGTACACTTCGCCAGCGCACATTGGACTGGGTCTACTCTAGATTGAGAACGTACCTAAAGAGTGAACGGATTTCAGAAAGATCACTAGCGCTGCCGAGTGCGGCCGTCGGTGCCAAGTAATGGTCGCGGACTAAAAATATCGGCAACCCGTGGGAGCGCCCTCCCGCGCACTCCGAGGTGCCGCCGCGTGCGCATTTCGTCGCATTACACGCAACACGAATTTAATACGCGCCTTAACATACGCGTAAAGATACTTGCATACATACAAAACATCACACAAATTTGTTTATATTTGATAAGTTAACATGCACAAAAATGAGTTAAGTTTCTCTTCTCTTCAATGTTTAAATAAAATCTGTCAAAATGTTTAAATAAAAGTGATAACGTTGTGCTTTTACCGCATTCTGTACTCTGGCTGGTAAATCGCTGTAGAAATCTATTTATGTGTCGCTAATCCCTTAAGCATGTTAGGGTCGTTTCAAGAGAGACTTTCACTTGAATTGTGCAACATTGCTGGTGCGTTTCAAGTAACCGGAGAAAACAATATCCAATGATGGATCGTTTGGTATTTTGTTTCATCCTGTTGTTGTCCGACGGTCGTGCTTGTAACGAGGCTCTTAACGACACCGCTGATGCGTGCAGATACCTTTCTCCGAACGGCGAGCTCGAGCGCCAAGACACTTCTGTCAATACACGCCCGGTAATTGGGTCAGTGGGTGAACAATGTACCGATGTGTCTTACGTGTACATGAACTAAACACTGATGTATGAGATTAATCATCTTGCTGGGCCTATCATGCCATTCACCAAATGGTCAATTCTAATCTCCATTGATCTATCGTAATCATTAATAATAGCTCACTACTCTCGTTATCTATGGTACATATTGGTAACGGATGCGGGCATAAAAAGCGTTCCAAATCACGATAAATGTCCGTGCCGCCGCTTATCAAATTGTAAACAAAGTATTTGTTTGTCGTTTGGTTACTATCTATATGTCGGGTGTTTCTAATGATCTATCTCAGAATTTAAACTGTCTTAGTTGTCTACTTCGTATCAATACGTGGGCTATGAACGTTGCAATAAAATGTCTTTTGACTCAAAACATTCTACGCAACGGAACTAAGACGCTGCTGAAGTACAATTTAAAATATTTAGTTCCTCTATTAATATCTGTATCATGAATAGAATACAGTGTTCAAACGGATGGTGATGAATGAATGCATGCATTTTGCAACAATGTACAACATAACTGATAAAGAAACTAGTAGCAAGCAAACGTTACCTCAGAGAAACCGTGATCATCAATCAATGTTAGTATAAATAAATTTAAGATTTCTTTGGAGACTTTTAGCAAATCAAACCACTTCATTCTGCACTTCGCTCACAGGGCTCAAAACAAAAGCAATGATTCAAATGTTATGACAGTTTGGACATTGGTAACGTAACACTGATGTAATGTTAATAGTAACAGCAGCAAATTTAAACACCACGACTATACTACTATCAGCTGTTAAAAGTAAGAACGTTGAGATCATGAAACTGCAATGGGGTGCAGGTAGAACTGGCTATCGCGCTATTGGTCCGCGGGCCCTGCTTAATACCGTTAGGGGATAAAAGTTGGTTTTTTTCTTTTGTTCGAAACTGACGGAAAATATTTGAACTTTTAATACGGTTTGATTAAGGTTTAAAACTTTAGTCTTGAAAAAGCATAATTTAAATAGTATTTTTAAAAGAGTTATGGTTATAATCTTCGCACAATTAAAAAAAAAAAACTTAGAACACTGACCTTGCCCGCAATACGACTACATGCACCGTCGAGATCGAAAAGGATCTCGGCCACTACGTTCAAGAGTTTTGCGACATCGTGCCACTTGCATCCATGGTCTTTGAGGAAACGCTTGTAGAGTTCGTAAAACGACGATAAACGCAAGGGCAAATGGATACGATCGCCTTTGAGAGCCAACTCGGCCATCGTCCTTGCACTATCTCTACGGCCGAGTATTCACGAAAGGGGCGGCTGAGCGATTGAACGCCTGCGAGGCGACTGTGTATGTAACCACCGTGCAGTCAAGTTCGTCGCGTTGTTTTGGTTTCTTTAACGACCCATCACAGATTAGATTATACTGAATTTTGTAATATTTACATTTTTAAGACTTAAACATTTAACGCATACTGTAATAACACGAATGATACTGTACGTTGCACATTAGTACGCGTCCAAACGATAACTGAGAGAGAAGTCTTCGTAACACACCAATTAAAAGACGTCGAAAGCAAACGATACTAGCAATTTTAATGGAAGCTTCGGTTGTAACAGGATTTATCCGCGTTGAGGCCGGAGTTTGCTTGCGATGGCGACACGTGTTTACTCAATACTTCTAAAGCCACTGTTCTATACTAATTATAAAGAAAGTGAATGACTGACTAGAACTATCAATTAGGTAAACCCATTTTGATGTTCACTGCTCAGCCCTATCAATATCAATTGACAGTTTCAATGAATGGCTTTATTGGACAAGCCATATGCATAAATATAAAAATCAATCCGAACAATACGTGAAATAGAAATAAATTTAAATTTAGTGAAAACTAGATAAATTCGACGGTATTCCCAGAGGTGCCTTCCAAGTATTCCAGTACTTATTTCAGGGTTCTGAAGCTCCAAAGGAAGAACGAAATGCTTATTTTCTCAAATACTAAGTGATAAAAAATATTACTAAACTTGACATAATGGTACTTCTTATTAACCAACATCTCAACATTTGGAACCAACATATCAGCACTTGAAAGTGCTTTTTATGAGAAATATAAACCCATTTTACATAGCATATATTTAATAATATAAGAAAATAGAGAAAAAAACTCATAAGGCTAGTATACAGCAGTCTTTCTGTACACCTACAACTTTTATGCCTATCTTGACTAACATCATGCTAGTCTCCGATATTGCCTAATGGTTTAGAGATCACTCTTATGAAGTCGAGGACGAGTTATAACAAATTAATCGTTTTTCTACAAGAAACTTTTCGAGGCCTAGACTATCGCTGCAACTGGCGCATTACAACAAAACGGCAAGGTCTCCAGAAGGGGAAGGGAGTGCATTACCAAATAGACAGGTGGGCTACTACCACTGTACTAAAACGCCGGACTTCGCCGCATTAATCAGACCATATCTCGACTGCCAACGGGCCGTGGATTAACGATTCGCGATTACAGCTTTCCACTATCGCGTGAACTTGACCCCTTGCTCCTAAACTATGTGTTTTATTGTGGGCTGGACAATAGTGACTGTTACGGGAACGTACTTGTATGAACCATGCACATTGTGACAATGCGGAAAGTAGTCTAATTCACGCTTTTTCATAGTAATAACATGAAAAATTAACAATAAATATAATAATGACGGTTAGTTGATAGTGACGCTACCTCCGATTCTGTGGGTCGCGGGTTCGAATCCCGCTTCGGGCAAACATTTGTATGACTAATAAAAATGTTTGCACTAGAGTCATGGACGTTTATAGATTTATATATAACATTATTAATATATATTTAGGCATATGTATATCATCATAATAACTTATCACCATTCAGTTACCAGACACAGAGAATCAAAGTTTGGAACTGGATGATGTGTTTGAACTAGCGTACATCGGTAACTTTTGTGCATAATATCAGGTATGTTAAATTAAAAATCAAAACTTTAATTGTTTTGGAAATCTACATCATTGCATACAGTTTTTCTATTTTTGTGTCACGTCGCTTAAAATGACAAATTTCCACATATTAATATTGTAACAGTTCAATGGTACCACTGTTTACCAACTACGCAGTAAAAATGGATTTTACTAATTATAGTAAGTATAGGAAATAAAGTATTGTTTGTAGGTAATCTAAAGCAAACACTAACCTAACCACAGTACCAATATTATCTCCAAAATCACACATAATTGCTATTCCAAATTTAAAAGAGGAAGCAAGTCTTGGCAAATGCTGTCTGTGTTTTATCTACTACAGTGCTGTCTCAATGAAAGGATCTGATTGGTGATGGTATTATATTAGGAATTAAAATATTGTTAAAATTTCTTCAAATCATTAACTAAGGGGATTACGAGGGGCGTGTAATGTAGGTATTCTCTATATCAGAGTGATTTACTATTACCACTGTGACTTTTGTGCATAATATTTTTTGTGATATTAACTGGGTAATTACAAAATGTCATTACCAAATGACACTATCTAAGGGTTATAAATATAAAGTTTTATCTATAAGACATTACTACTTCCATTAAATTTTTTGTAAAATTCAATTTCAGATTTTTGAAAAGAAATAATTTGATTTAAATCTGAACTGAATGCTTAAAGAAATTAACCATTCACCCTACAGCACAGACCTGACCCCTAAGTGACCACTTGTTACTATTGGTCATTTAGAAAAACCAGAAAAAGGTTTATGGTTTAAGATTTTTCCCTGTTTTGTATATCGAATGCTCAACTACTTTGGAGCACGTGTATACAAAACGTACTGTCCGCATGACGAATAAAGCCGATTGAAGCTGGCTAAAAGAGGTTCCAATTTAAGGATTTCGTATCACTCGGACAATTCAAAACAATTGGAGCGGCCGCCGTTTAATGAGTCTCGATTAAACAAATGTGTTAGCGCACGATGCTATTCTTACTACGATTATTTTGTACTATACTCAAAATTAGTTATTAAACAATTTTTTTGGTAACTACTTCTGTATCTAGAATAAGGTACTACCATTGTTTTGTTTAAATGGAATGTGATTCATGAATTGATATATTAATATGTTGAGTAATATAAATTAGGGGAGATCTTTGATCAGCAGTGGAACATTTATAGGTGGTTACTTTACACATAAAATGTATTGTTAATAAAAGATCATGTGTTTAACATTAAAAGAGTGAATCAATTGATACTGAAGATACATTAGATTATTTCCGTGTGAACTTTGGCGCCTAGGTATTAAGAGTTACCGCGTCTCGGACAACCCGACAGTCGCGCCTAGGTGAAGGTGATCCTAGCTATTTCGGTGCACTTGCGTTGTTCGTGTTTTCCACGCCACGTGGCGCCATCTAGCGCCCGCTATCCACAGCTATGCAGCTCGCGCCACGCCAGCTGCTGTTACTATTCCTGTCAGTTATACACCCGAAATTGTTTACCGGTGGTAGCTATATGCGTTTGTTATACACGCGATAATGATATACTTAATTGTGTTATTAGGTTGTTGTATAAATGAAAATAATTAGTCAAATGTGGAGATACAGGAAGGGTTTAAATTTAATTGTTATTCGGAGATAACAAAGTAGCATTTGGTATGCAGGTTATGCACATAAAATACGCAAACAAAGACAGCTATATTAATACGTTACGTTACGAAAATGTTAAGCTGTGGATACTTGAATTTTTATATCATCGCAATTCAATGTTATATGTATTTTATGAAAGAATCCCTGACCTAAAATATGTTAAAATAGATGCGCAATGCTATCAATGTACTGCTAGCAGCAAAATTTGCGCAGTTGCTATATTTATTAAGTCAACATACCTAATTTCGGTTAAGTATAAAATAAATTCAAATTATATGCCCTAACTCAATTGAAAAATGTTGGCTGACCTCGACTTCTTTAGGTTGTTTGTCAGGTTTCAGTTTTGAATTGTGTAGAGGAAGCGGTGGTGCAAAAGAGCAGGATGGCAGAGGATCCGCTGCAGCTGTCCCGCTTCCTTTCACGACTGCTTGCTGCGTTGCCTTCTGGCTCTTTTCCACAGCCTTCGATTGTCCCTCCGCGTTCTGAATGCAGATTTCAGGCACATTTTTCTGTATATTAGCAGCTCTAACACCGGCAGAAGTTTTAGATAACCAAGCCGGTGGAACAGAGGGAGGTTGAGGAAGCTTTGACGTTGCATTCGAAGCGTTAGTATTTGTATTACTATTATTACTAGTAGTAGGTTCGCAAGGCAATATTTTAATTTTATTTACAACAGGTTCTACACAGGGTATTTGTTTTTGCGTTCGAGCGTTTTGCGAATTACTATCTAAACATTTTTTATCTGACAAATTATTTGCAGTCGCTGTTAGATTAATTGGCAAACGATTGTGATGTGGAATGGTTGGTAATTGACACAGAGGCATTTCTGCCAAAGATTTGTCAAGAGTTCGCAAATATGGTCCGTTCTCTACGTGTTTGCCTTCTTTCAATATACAGTTTGTGGGCGCCTCTGCAGCCACCGGTGACAAGTCGTCTCTGCTTTGGGAAAAGTCTGAACTGTCATCGCAGCATGAAAGTTCATCGAGGCATTGCACTAAATCAAGAGTTGATGCTTCTTGGTAGTCGGTAGAACACGGCGACGTGGCATCACTTGTGTCATCTCCAGCACGTGGCCTCTGTGAGCTTTGACTGCTTGGCATGAACGCTAAACTAGACGTAACATCAAAAGATACATCGGCATTTAGGGAATCATCACTGCGCGAAAACTCTCTGTTAGTAGAGGAGATAGATTTATTAGCTTTTACGTCTTCGTTTATTGCTGTATTTGTAACTGCAACAGTTATCAATGATAACGACTCTACAGTTTGTAGTGTCGGTGGTACATCTTGCATCTCAGCCGTGTTTTCAGGGGTAGAAATAATATTAGTATCCTCCTCTACATGCAGATAGTTATCGTCCTTTGTTTTGTTTTTTAATGATTTTGTTGTTGGTACTGGTGGCAGAGTCATATATTGCGGTAAGGCAAAATCCAAATCACTCAAACGCATGTATTGAATTCCGTCGTCAATGGGCACTTCTAATTGTGGCGAATAGTACTCGAAGTTTGTATTATCATGCCCGTACACAGACCATGGATCGTTTGAAGGTAAAATAGGTAGTGTCTCGTAGTATAATTCAGGATTTAACTCTTTATTGCTAAATTCCGGTTTGTATTCCCATGTCGGCGGCACAAATGAATCCTCAAAGGCTAAATAGTTGTCGGGTAGAACGATCATGGATTGATTGACTAAAATGGGATCTAATGCATAAGAACCGTCATAGAATGGATTATTCAGCACAAGTGGCGGACGCTGCATCGGTCTGCATTCCAAAGAAACCTCAGCTTCCACAAAGATTCCATATTTTGACAGATCTGGTTCTGATCGCCTATGTCGAAATGCGCTAGCAAATAATTCGTACTCACTATTAGGGTAAATATCGGACATGTCAAAACTGTGAGTCCTTCGTAATAAACTGTCAGACGGTAAGTTACGTTCCGGGCTAGGATCTTTCTCGAAAGCGTGGTTCTCCACTTGACTATCAAATAACTCTTCACACGTAGGAACACCTATGTTGTTTATTTCTTGCAAAGCATCCGCATTGTTTGTTTGACTGAGAACGGTACAATCGGTGGTGCAGTCTAATGTATCGCGGGTGTCGTTGTTCGGCAAGAGAAGGACGTGAGGTAGCGAAGGCGGGGGACCGCGAAAAAGCAAGTTGTTTGGAGTCGGACGCGTCGGCTGGGCAGCCATGGCTCGCACGGGCCGCCCGCCGGCTGCGGCGGACTAGAATCACGGCACGGCGGAGGAGACGCGATGGGCGGCCGGCTGAGCTTTGCGACTGACTGAAGGCGGACCGTGTGACGAAGGCGAACGCAAATAGAACGGGCGCAATCGCGAGGAGGTCGCCGATTCACGCGCGCGTCTTCATGGGCTAAGGCGCATGCGCACGCGCATGCCAAACTCGTCCGGCATGTTCGGCCATACAGACTCAGTGAAGTTAACGCTTTATTCTAGTTCCGAACTTTGCTTACGAGCGACATGTGTCACAGACTTACGTTAGTTATTCGGGTGGACACTTTGATGATGATGGCGAGCGTTGGTTTACAAAAAACATACAAACTTTCATTCGTCTTTTAAAATTAATAACAAAAAATAGGCAACGGTAAGACTCACGTGTTCTGGTGGTGACCGCGGCGACGATTCTTCGCGGTGATGTCTCCTCCGTCTATGTGATGTGGGGGAACGCCGATGATGTGATCGTTTGGAACGCTCATTTCTCCGCCTCCACGAGTGCTCCGAGCTGTGAAATTTGCATTCGATAGGCTGTAGGGTTAGTGTACAGGGGAAATAGCTATATTGATGTTTGTGCAATATTAAGGCGAGGTCTGTGTCCAGGAGCCATAATTTGTCTAATTTAGCATTCTACTAACGTTGGTGAGCGTTCTCCGCAACCAGAATGGGGGTCCACTAATTGATGCAGAGTATCGGGAGGCGGGATACAACAAGCGTGCAACAGCGCCCTCACGGCGGCCCAACGCCGTCGCTCCGTCCCTACGCTTTCGATAATGTCCTAAACCTGTATTAGCATGAAAACCAACGCGAAACTGTTCGTTATTTAAATATCAAGAAGCACTACCTACTTCTTGCAGGAAACTCACTATATTTTATCATCGTATTAGTCAGCTCTGTTGCGGTCGAAATGTTAGCGAAGTGATTTTAACTATATTTACGCTGTATCACGTAATAAAATGCGTTAGTTGCAGGAACATAGCGGACGTTCAAGGTCTCCGGCGTGATTACTGGCGGCGGTAAGAGCGTGGTCCATTGAATGCGATCGTAACGTAAGGTCGCGATGAAACAAGAACTAGTTGGGTGCGTCGCGTGCTGTGGTCGCGAACGAACTGCCAGATAAACGCCCGCGCAAATGAAATTCAAGTTGCTGATGTACATGCACGATCAATGTACATTTCAAAACAGTCCCTTTCACAGCTTAGCGACGGAAAATTCAAAGCCTATCTGCATTATGCATTAGCATGTCATTTGAGAGAAACAACCGGGCAGTATTTCACCTTGTTAAAATAATAACATTTGAGAAGAACTAGTGTAATCTATATAATTTGTAGAATATTGTTGATCAAATATGTAAATAAATATTGATTTAAATAAAATGACGCATACCGCGACATGTTCGATTTATTTTTTATTATTATCAAACCTCATTCAGACTATTTAATCAAAGTTAGGGTAGTAAAAACTACGCTTCTTAATTCATACGAAACAATTTATTAAAAGTCCTATTGCTAAATTCCTAGTCCTATTCCGACCGCTGCTTCGCCCGCGTGGGATCCTATGTCCTATTTCGAATATAGAATTCACTTACCGCTGGTTTAGCCGTAAAAGCATAAGAAACCGTCAGTTACTTTCGTATTTATAATTAGTATGGAGTATGTCGGTATGGATTATACGGTTACAGCATGTGCATTGTAATTAAAAATATATAATAAATAAAATTCATTTAGAATTTTTTGAAACTAAAAATATCTCGCTTTACGACACTTTCAAAGTAAGAAGAAAATATCGACAAAGTTACCGTCTACAAATATAAGCTAAATCAACCAACAAAGTGATCTTAATTAATTTTAATTACTTCTGAATCCAGCGAGCCCCAGTACATAGTTCGGAATATTACTAGAATAAAGTAGGTAGAAACCCTTTTAGTTTTTTTCATTCGTTTTACTTAGTATAAACTACGAAAACTTTTTACAAAGTACCGCGTTTTAATAGATATTGTGTATTAAAAATCTTGTTAATGTATATTTTTTAAAATTTGCGTCCTTTGATAACAATACCGCAATGTTAATGAGTCCTCTGTAATTAATGGTTTAAGAAATATTTAAGTGTTCTTATTATTATCATTAAAAAAGAAGATAGCTGTTCCGCCACCTCATTTATAGCTAAGTTAAACAAAAAAAATTGATTAACACATAAATTGAATTTATCAATTTCTGATAACAGTTAGATAGTATAATTTAGGTATCGTGTAGTTAGTTTGAGAAAGGTAAAAACTGTAAAGGAGCTTAATTTTTAAATATCAAAAGTTATTTATTATGGACCCGCCGACACGCCCGCGATTTCTGCCGAATATTGAGATAAATTTGGTTAAGCCTATTTAAAAATCGGATTTGTTACACTTTACCAGCCTGTAAATAGTCCACTACAAGACGTAACAGGATTTGGCAGAATTATCATCAATCACCACGCTCGGCAAGCGTATTACTAAAAGCCAGTACCAGACACCGAGCGCTTTGGCTTTAGACGCTGCTGCCGATCATCGGTTCGGTAATTTTTGAGATGGTTATCCCGCCAGCTGTCGGTAGCCTTTGCGGTTTTCAAGGCTTTTCTCAGTCGCCTCTTAAGATATTAACGGGAAGAAAAGGGGTGTTATTCTTACGCCGATACTACACGGCCATTGGTACAGTGCTTGCTCACGAAGTCACGAAATGAAAAGTGAACTAAGGAAACTCGTTCTTAAAAGCTTAATATGCTAACTGCACAAACGACTTTTAATTTCTTTTTATCAAACAAAAAAAACAAGCATTCACTCTAATTGCCGACTTCAACTTAACGTGGTGCAACCTGCTGGCTGTCAAATGAGGCTCTAACGATGCTTTGTGGTGCCAACAAACCCACAATATAAACCAAGGCAGAGCAGAATGCGTTTAATAGCAAATATGCTTAACATCTGGTAACTCTCACCCGTCAAACGTATGCTATAGATATGTTTAAATAGAGTGGATTGGGTGTTCCAGCGGTTAACGAATAACGAAAATGTCTACCCCGTAAGAGAGCTAGTGCCGTATTGTCATTTTTAAATTCAAAGTAAGACCTGATTTACGATTCTTAAATCACTAAATAGTTAATACTAGTTACGCAGCCCTTAACGTTAGACTTCGATGTTTGTCTGCTTGTCGCCAACATACATCTCGGCAACTACTGAGCAGAATTTATTTATGTGTCCATCTATAACGGGTAAATGTATTTTAGCAATAATCTAAACGGAGTCAAATAAATGACTGACGAGTGTTATTTACCGATTTTACAAACCTCCTAGTAGTAGGCATGTCGGTGGGCAAGAGAGTGAAAAGGCTGTGTGTGTTTCTTGTTTATTTGACAAAGACTTATTCTTTTTAATTTTAAACATAGTTGTTGAGGTTGAGTGTAACATAAAATTGTTACACTTCCACCGGAACGAATAGATAGCTGTTTGATTCAAAGTACTGCAGAGCGAATTGAACCGAATTCTTAGAAAGTTTGTCAAGTACCTTAAATATTGTTTACGAATAATGTGACGATAAGATGATGCTCAGTGGATTGCTCAGAATTTCCTTATTAAAAAGGAAAAAAAAGTTGTTTTTACTCATTAATACAACTTTACACAATACAAAAGATAAAAATAAGGACGCGATTGGAATCCCTGTGGCGGTACAATAATATTGTAAATTACTTTTAAGTACTCGGCGGTAAAGGAAATCATAGAGAATAAATCTGCATGGCTGAATGATTAAAACATATATTTTGAAAACATAAAGTTCGCCAACCTGCACTGGAGGAAAGTGAAGGATGGTCCTTCACTTTCCTCCCAGCATCGAAAACCCCCACAAACGAGTGAGGGGAGGAGGTCTTTGTCAAGCAGATGAACAGTTACAAGCAGCATTACTGTTACGAATAAACTTATACTCAGCATCAACAGTTTTGTTTGTTTTCAAAATTATTTGAACAAACATCGATCGAAACTACATCGAAAGAAGTACAAAACAGTTACGCGTTTTATCCAAAGAAATAACGATTAAAACATTTTAGTTTGCCAGATTTATTTCAGATTGGCCTTAGAAACACTAACATCTAAAAGGCGCTGCGCGGGCGGCTCATTCAAAATAGGCGTTATGTCACATTGTTCAGCGCTAGCTGGCGACAGGTTGAACTTGAGCACGTCGCCGGTAGACCTTCCGTTCGTTCTTCACGCGATATGTGATACGTTCTATTACTCAAGTAAACGTATCAAATAGGTCGTATGTTGTTATTATTAAACATTTTTGACAGCACAATAGAAATATATAACAGAATCATCAACTGGTAATAGTGGTTATCGTTCCTGACTACTGATTCATGGGTCCAGGGTTCGAATCCCAGCCGAATTATTATTTATGGAGAAAAAAAACACAAGTTGTTTTTCGTGCCTGGTAGTGTTGTGTTCGTCTCCAGTCTCTGACACTGCACCTGACCATTCCTGCTATATATCGCGTTACATCGGATATATCCGATATTACATATCAAATTTCAAATTCATCTATTCACAAATAACTCATACGCCTTTTGGTCTTCTTCCTGTTAGTATCAATTTTCTTATCACCCCGCTGCGAAATTCATGACCAGATACTTCAGTTTTATTTTGTGATTTTTTTAAGTCTCTTTTTAACAATAAAATAAGTGCAGCAGTCTAACCAGAAGGCTCCTTCTAGTTTGTTTAATACACGCGATAAGCATGGAATAACGGTTATGACAATATTCATTATAATAATTATTTTTTAAAATTGTTGAAGATAATAATTTTTTTCTCATCATTTGTAAATTATTTATGAAATTTTAAAATTAATAATTAACATGAGTGTTCCATGTTACAATCTGAAATTTGAAAGTCAAATCAACTGGTCAACACTTTTTCGTGTGGTATAACAATTGATAAAACAAATAAAAATATCAAGGGCCTAAATCAATGTCGGCTCGCGGTTTCCATTCCCGAAAGGAACAAGTATTTGCATTGACTATAAATAATTGTGCCGGATCTACGTGGTTGCTTGATCGGATCGGATCTGGTAATTTATATATGTAAAGGGCCTACACGACACAGGAGAAATTCCTTCAGTATACTAAAAATTTAATTAACATATTGGTGAATTTGTTTTAACATTAAGTGTTTGTAATTTGTTGTTGAAATCGAGCCGTATTGTAATAGTATCAACACAGGACGTAGGTTAATAGGAGATAATTTCGAATTTTTTGAAACCTGTGTTAATCGAGGACGGGTCGACAGCGTGGATACATACTCGTCAAATGACAAGTGAACCGTAGTATAGCAGACTAATATTTTATTAAATTTAGAATTTTCTACATTTTTTTTTAATCGTCTTTCCAAAAGTACCTAATTTTCCTTAGAGAACAACCGGCGAAAAGCTCTGATATTATTATATCTAGCGATATTATACACTAACGTAACGATCGCGCCGGCTCCGGCTCCGCACGAAGAAATCTGTAATATATTAATTAAATGTGAATGTGACAAACATAGGTCGTTCCTCACGAAATGTTCTACACGATGGTAAAAAGCAAACTAAAATCAGCTTAGAAATATAAAAGACGCCGTTCCCGCGATATCGTTCGTGGTGTCATTAGCGAGTGAATTTTATGATCAAAGAAGTTTTTTGTTATATGGGATGGGGGCAAACTTGCAAGCGTCTCGCCTGGTGGTAAGTGATTACCGTCGCCCACTTGCATCTGCAACACCAGAGGAGCTGCAGGTGCGTTGCTAGGCCATTTAACGACTACCAAGTATTTTTATTACACACGGACACGGACAACGGACTACATTTCATAGCAAGTAAGTAATTAAATGTTTCGAAAAAACGTCAATAGTGTTGTTTTAGTTATGGTATATTTTTTTATTATACATTAAAACAGTATAAAATTCGTAGAAGCGATTTTCGTTAGGTAAATCGCGTAACCTTGAATGTCGATAATAATGCATAAACGCTTTCACGTTATTGGGCGTTCAAAAGTGAAGTAGTGGCCTGTACTGCACTGGACTGTTCTCGATAGATTTGAGAGGGTTTTAGGGTTGAGAAATATCCGCTCCCCTGCTCCAGTGCGAGTTGGCGTACTTCACATGTCTCTGAAATATATGTTTCATTATATCTGAGGCATGCCCACTTGCAAGACAGTCAAAAGCCAAAAAAAATAAACTATTGGGCCGCTTTTTTGGCACAAATTAATTTAAAAAAAACCACTGATTTAAAGATGATGTATAGAACGTAAAATACATCACCTACCTACTACCATGTATAAAGCTTTACTTAGGGTTGTTCAATTAAGTAGTTCATTTGGAATCAAAATAAAGCTACGGAACCATATTTCATTAAATATAGTTTACTTGCCAACCTCATTCGTCTATTATATAAATATATATAAACTAAATGTACATATATAATACATATAAACCTTAATAGTCAAATATTCTTAGCGATGGTGAAAATAGCATTGAAATCCACTAGAAGTTATAAGCGAATACACATACAAAATCTGATTCTGACTTTAATTTGATGCTATTTAAAGATATACATCTGAAATACTGAAGCATACAGGGGAAGGATTTTTGATGAGTTCTATCGTTTAAGAGTTGATTCATTACTAACAAATACGAACTAAACTAAATACTAACTCTTTTCTTATAATAATTTACAAACTAGCATATAGATTCAAGAAAAAGTAATCGAAACATGTTTTAACATTTTGTATGATTAAAAATTACTAGCAACCAGAACGAACAAAGAATACAAGGTACAAGAGTTTTATAAATAAGGAAAGTCAACTTTTATATAGGTTTGTTTTGAATACAATTATTACGACGACTTCCTCAATTTCCAAATGTAAATGAACCAGTCGAACTGCTAACCGAGACTATTACTCAATAGTCGAGGCTCCTACTAAGAAAATAATCTTAAAGTAGATATACACACTACTATGACGTTAAATAAAAACATTACTTTAATTAGAAAAATAAAGATATGCAATAAAGTGACAAGACGAGCGATTCGTTCACCTGCTCTTAACATCCAACGAAATCAATACAATCTAGAAATTTTAATTTGCCAAAGCCTGTGAGGCGCTGCTCTGAGCTCACAACACAATAAAACATTAGTTCATCCTATGATCAGTATCAGTTGTTTTAGCACACAACAAACCGAAAAAAAAAACAGCAGCGCTTGTACAGTACTCCTTCTCCTTAGCAGTAGCCTCCATTGCGGCGGTAAGAGGTGCTACTATTCAGAAGAATAAGTTATAACATATACAGTTAAAACTTAAAAACCTTTTTAAACTTACTAACGGTTTTAGTAAGTTTCAATAGATCGTGATTCATAACGCGTGTAATACTTGTAATAATGTACTTGCAACACTATCGTACCATAACTATTAAATAAATCTTAAAAAATCTTACTAATAAATGGAATATCTGTATAAACTTCCTGTACTTTATTTTGAGGAAGAAATTTGTTCTGCCTTGCCATTAATTATTTTCTTTTTTGTTTTTCTGTACTGTACTTCAATTAATTAAACTGAATTTAAGTTATTATTTCATATATGCCCCTCAAAAAGATCATTAAGTTGTAAGTACTGGTAGTTATATATTCCTAAGACCTTTATGATCACACTTTATGGTACATTATTTATTTTTAAAAAAATACACAGTACACGTGTTGTTATAGGAAGAATATAATGAGATAAGAGCCATAAAAACGACTGCAGTGGAGTCGTGATATGAGGTAACATTTATCCATATTATGCTCAGTCGAATGTGTGACAAGGATCTATGTCACCCGCGCCGGTGTTAACGTACAACCGATCCACGCACGTCACACGACACTCGACGAATGACAAGCATGGGAACATTCACTTTCCATCGGTCATCAGCATTAGAATTTGATGTTACGTATGAATGTATTCCTCAAAAACCGGCCACTGAATATTTTCTAAATGAAAAGGTAGTTATCACTTCCGACTCTCAATTAACATATGCTTGACTATATTCAGTCAGATTGTATATCGTCACAAAATCACCGTTATCACGTTCGCATTGATATAACGATGACTAATTTGAGACTGTTTAGACGTGTGATGTGAACGATCATAAAGATGAAAACGTAAAACCTATTCGACATGAAAGTAGAAGCGAATAGATATCATCCGGAATTTGTATTTGTCGCTATGTGTTTGTATTTGTCATTAACCCAATGCCATGAAGACATGTAAATATTACATGAAAACAGATTAATGTTCGTAGAGATTATGTAGTATTAACAACATCTTTAGACGAGCAACCTGACCCGTTAAGGCAATTTTGCAAATACGGTTAACTGAAAGCGCGATGAAGGAAAATCATTAAATTGCAATGCGGTCAACGTTCAAGCCGATACGGTATTCAAGCAACGGTACTTTATATTTAGAAACATATAACACGCATTGAATCATCTTCTCCGATTCACCGCGTAACGTATTTCCCGGAGTTACAGCGTATTTTTACTTTCTATTGCCTGTGTTTGTGTAACACACGGTATATCTCAGGGGCAATACACAGTTGAGAGATTATAACTGACCTAATAACGCGGTGCAATAGTGACAATATGACAGGTAAGGAAATCGGCGCAAACGACAAGGTGCGGGGAGGTCGCCGGGTCGACGGCAAAATTATAGCGAGAGTGGAACGGTTGTACAATGACCATAATCGAATGATCTGGTGCAGCGGTCGGTTACGAAATCTTAAGCCACGCTCTCACAATGCGACTTGATTTGCGACCCGGTCAAAGAAGCTTTGCTTCACAAGTGATCCGACATGGATTATCTTAGACTATCAAGGGGGAAGCAACTAGGCACTAGCATGTGCTTTCATCGATCAATACGTCGTCAAATGAACTAATTTTATTACTAATGTTACGCGTTCTTTTGTTTTTCATACACGACTACTTTTTTCCTCAATTTTTACAAAACTACTTATATTACTACTCTCGCTATGATAGACCAGGTTATTGTCGCACGCACTATGCCCCAATTAGATATAATGAACAACTTAACAATAACATGCACAGTCAAATTGTGCTTAACATTTTAAGTTCATATTATTTAGTAACGTGAATGTCGTTCTCATAGAACTTGTAACAGCGCACGGGATTTTTGCACATTTGTTACGATAATTAAATTAATTAAAGAATTGAAATAACTTGCTATTCTTTATTACTAACTTGTAACTCGTAAGTAGCGATCAGATCTGGCCCAGTCATGACAGACGAGGTCGCGCCGGATGAGTGAGCACTGTGAACCTTGTCAACTACATGTCAACCGCTGCTAATCGCCCACCTCGGTGGGTCAATGACAGCCTGCGCACTCAGTAGTGTTAAAAATATAACAAAATGTTGTTTCAAAATAGTTTTAACATAACAACAGATCTAGGGAATGCCGAAACGGGCCTAATCATTTTTAACTCATATTTTAATAACACTCTTCTCCAATTCTTGTTTGTCTTTGCTTCCCCTGGAGACAAAAAGTAAAAAAACTTAAGAGCCGAATTTCTATCATAATGTTAAAATTTATTTTCATTTTATATAATTTCATACGTAAGTAAGAAATCCTGAAACTATGCGAATGTACAGAGATTATTTGGTAGTAAATACAACTTCAAGGATACAGAATAAACCATCAGGTGAAGAAGAATCATCCTCCCTATTTCGTATATATCAGAAACAATTCTTGGCCCTCTTAGAGATGGCGAAATAACCATATTAAATGCCAGATTAAAATACCGAGTTCGGTGGCGTGCAACAGCGTCTAAGACGCGAGACGTCTGGCACTGCGATTGTCTCGCACTCGCCAGGCGTTGCGATTACGGCACGTACGAGTACATCTAGGGGTCTATGTTTACCTAGTTACAACTATAACAAGCTCATAAGTACTGTACAAGTAAAAGTAAGCACGGATGGAGTCAATATAATAATAGCAATTTATTATCTGAAACATGGTAGAAACATTAAACAATCAAAATAGCGAATGTAAAAGTAAAAGGGCTCAAAGCTTGTGCTGTATCGTGTCCAGTCTCATAGCACATATTTTCAGCCAGTCTCGGTCCTTTAGACATGCTGGAGTAGTTACAATACGATATTTCAATAAAACATCGTTATAGAATATATTTAATTTTTAATTTAATTAAACTATTATTTACGGATTTTATCTCGTTTAATTTTGTTTTTATATTACCGACGTTTCGATTGCTTTACAGACAGGAGTTAGAGGCAAAGAACTCCTTAGCTTTCCTAATAACACCATAAGCCACACTGTGCATAAGGAAAAGGCCCATATAAACAGATATTTAAACGGTGAATCTCACCACCATCCATTTATAGTTAGCTACTATTGGTAAATCTTTGTTTCAGAGAGCACGAGGGATCTGTGACAGTAAACAGTTGGCCACCGAGCTTCAGCATGTCAAGTAAGTCCTGCACGACAACAAGCTTGGGGTTCCGCGCCTCCATCGCAGTGACCGAGTGAAGCCGGCCACAGTCGAGCGAGTACCTGCTGTATTACTGTACATCAGAGGCGTTACTGACAAGATTGGCTATATCTTGAAGAAAGCTTCTATAAAAACGTTTTTCAAGCCGGCGAAAAAGATAAGTCAATTTTTACCACCTGTCAAGTGCAATATCCCTCTACAAGACGCAGGAGTATACAAGCTTGATTGTGATTGTGGTCCGCGTGAAAGAACACATAGCTGACGTGAAACACCGACGCTTTAGGAAGTCTGCAGTCTGTGTTCATATCCTTAATCGCCCCAACCATTACATAGATTTGATAGACCACAAATCCTCGCAAAACAACACTGAATCCTGCCATGGATTCAAAAAAACATCCTAATTTAAACAGAGAAGATGGCTCTGGGTGCCACCACCGGCTTGGGATCCAGTAATAAACAAAATCGAATCTAAAACCAAGCATACCACTGCACGACCTCTAGATACTGTGAGCACATTCTGCGTAGATCTGATCAAAAATTAATAAATAAAAGCCGAAGATAGCCCGAGTTAACTATGACATCTGGACGTCTAACACCTCACTCCCCTCGTGAGCACCAGCAGCTGTAAAGCAATCGAAACGTCGGGAATATAAAATCAAAATTAAACGTGATAAAATCCGTAAAGTGTAGTGTTCGCGTAAATACAAGAAATCGTCTTGTTGTCTTGTTATAGATAGATTAAAATGCAGTTAGTGCAAATATCTGATCTACATCTTAAGGAGGCTGTTACATCAGACAGGCGCCGCGGTGATCGGTATATAGCGCACACGTGCACGCCGGGACTGGACCAGCGCGTGGTGAAAGTTGAACAGCCCATACGTAACCACAGCGTTTGACATTTTGTTAAACGCCCCAACTGTTTGCCAAAACTTATGCCGTTACCCGGTGAAGGAATTTAAAGAATTTTAGGAATATATTCCCCTTCCTCTCTAATTTTAACTTTTGTACATGCTGACGTTTAAATTACTTTCATTTTAATGTCTAGTATTCGCATAAACAAAAAGTAAAAGCTATTCAAAGTTTATGAAGAAGAAGTCTTCATTCAAAATCTTAAAGCAATATCTAACCCGGTTTCTTTGTCTGGCGGTCTATTAGCACAATAAAATATTAAAATAAGACAAAACACGATAATGTGGTTTTAACTTAGATGAAGTTATTTTTATATTAACGTAACTTGTTAACGTTTCTCTAATGTAATTAATATTTTGCACGAATTCTTGCTTAGGGAGTTACTTTATCTGTATTTGAAAAATATTGCCTTCAATGATAACTTTAGAATGTTGTTTCCTATAGGTAGTTCTACCAGATGAAATAATTAACTAAACATAATAAATGAGTAGGTGAGATAAACTAAAACTATAAAGAGGTTCATAACTATAAGTCGGTTAGGCAATTAATGATCAAGCAATCAAAGGAAATGAAAAAAAAAAATTTTAGTTATAGTCACCATTGTTTTAGTGCAGGTCTGAAATATAAAATCAGTTTTTTTTTTTAATAAATTTGCAATTTGTGACTAGTCGTTATAAAGTTATACCTATAATCACTATTTTATGTTAAATTTGTAAAGTTTTTGGTCTAATGGTTACATCTGCCCCTTCCTCCTATCCCATCGCATAATTGTTACATGGAATAAGGTAAGGTAAAGACTAGGAGTTTCTGCTTCTGTATTTGCGCATACAACTGCAGCACTACAATATACTATACTTAGCAGTTGACAACCGCTGATAGTGTACGGAAATTGTACGCATTGGCAGGAAACCAGCAGGCCGACTGGACATAGTCTTCATCAATATTAGAAATATTCCTTGCAGTAGTAGTTTACTGATTAATCATCAAATATATGCATTTATTTGACTGAGATTAGAACTAGGAACTACATCGTTTATACAATAATAATGTGAAAATTTGGTTAAACATGTTGACCATAGGTTCCCCATATTCTATTTTCCACATTATTCAAAACTATATATGCCTGGAACTTCGGTTTTTCTAAAAATAACCAAACCTTTGAAGGGGAAGGGAACAATTTTTTTCCCATTGTAAAATGCATAAAATAAAAACTTCTAATGAAAATAAAATTATACATATCTTAACTGTTAAAGTAAGTCCTTTGAAAAAGAAAATCTCTTTCACGGTATTTATATTTAATTTTGAACATCGGTGATACATGAATCAATTCGGAACCCCTTAAAAACAATGACTGACAAACGTTGACAAAACAAAGAGACGTTGTCATCTAAGAATCGAAAGTGGTTATACGACTCGTACTTCTGAGCAAATATGATGGCGTGCCTGAGTTTCGAATTAGATTCTAGGCCTTTTCCTACCAATAAAAACTTGAATGAAGTCTTGTATGAGAAAGCTACAGAAATAAGTTTAAACTTTACTTTCACCTTACCCATTCAGTAATAAATTCAGTCCCTTGATAAAAAGTAAATATGAATAAAGTAAAAATAAAAAAATATTAAAAATATTAAAAATGCTCCAAAAGCATCAGACGTGTTCTGACAAATATGTAAAATAAAAGACAATAAACTTGGCATTACGTCAGAATGGTTACCAGGTTGACAAATCCTAAACGAGCGTATAAACCAGGACGAGACCTTGAAGCATTCTCTAAATGCTGTCGAGACGAATCTTTTAAGTCGTAACTGAGCGGGACGCCCACCAGATTTCTTGAATACTTGCTTATGTTAGAGGCTTTATAGATATGCTTCAATGTTAATACAATAGAAAACAAGGCAACCAGGATCGTGTTCGTGTGTTTTAAAAACTTTCTCATTGTTCGATCGGAAGTTTGTCGTGGAAGTGTTTTCTATAACTTTCTTGACGTGTACTCGTTTACACCGCGATAATGAGCAAATAATATTTAGCAACATACAACGGACTGGAATAAAGCTCGGTGGTGAGTCATGGTAGGTTGTGCAACGGTTTTGCACAACCAGTCGCCAGACCCCGGCCGCTGCTGTCATAGTGCGCATAATAATTCAGATAAATAGGCTCGGTGACGTTATAATAATTGGATTTATAGGTACGTCAGGGGTGCAGGGTTGCACCGTTCTAAGATTAATGAGCCGGAACGTTACGAAACGTTAGTTGATTATTTGAGACTGTGTTTAAAGGATGCATACATCAAATCGGTCAATGTTTCGCGTTTTATGTACCAACAAAGGCGAATTGCTAAACCGCTGCAATGTAACGGTACACGTATTATACTTACGAAATAATGACCAATTTAACTGCACCGTTTACAAGCGCAAGAAGTTATTCAAACCAAAAACAGTGCATAGATAAAAAGCTCATTGTTCATTGTCAGACAGTTACGAAATTAAGTTAATTTTTTTACACGAAATGAAAAGGATTTTTTTTTAAATTAAATAACAAAACCCCATCAGCGTTGTACTAAAGACCGGTAGCGTTAAGTCGTTGTACTCGAAGCATGGGTAGCGTACAGTAAGATCGGCTTTTTTCTATTTTTAAGCGCTGGAGACACGCGGTGTGGGCTTTATTGGGCTTGCAGTTTAATGGAGTATGCATTTATACAATGCTCCGGACACATTTAGGATACATTTGGATGCGTATTATTTATAGGTGCGGGATATGTTAGTAAAGTGTGATTATTCGTTAACTACATACGATACGCTCCACTCGTGTTCGCGCATGCTCTTTTGGAAAGCGGCGGACTTAGGCGTCCAGGAGTCAACGCCGAGGTAGAGGGCAGGGAGCTCGGCGACCTTCACTTCGAGTCGCTCGGCGAGCCTTTGTTCCACGAGCGCCTTGGGCCCGCTCGTCAGGCGCTGTTGCTCCTTCCCGATGCGCCGCTCCGCCCCAACGTAACCGTTCTTCTCGCCGTTGCAAGACGTCACGCTTTTTGGACCATCTGTGCTGAGCAATTTACTCTTAACGGTGTCCATTTTACCGTAACTTTTATATTGCACTGATTCTATAGCGTTCGCTGTTCGCGAATACTTTAAAGAATCATACGCGTCGCCGTTCAGGCTGCAATGTTCGACGTTGTTCACATTAACGTCTCTGTCGACGCGCTTAGAAGTAGCTTCGTACCCGTTTCGTTTGCGGTAGCGCTCCTCTAAGCTTTGCTTGAGAAAGTTATTTTCAAAACTAGTTTTAAATTTAGGAACATTGTTTAAGTAGTCGTTATAGTTTAAATCGTTACTGTGTAATCCTTTGTCACAGCCCTTTTTTAGTGTATCCTGTATGTCTATTCCGTTACCATTAGACCGGCTGTAGCTTAGACTGGTAGGTTGGCCGCTCTCGACTCGCAGGTTAATTCTTTCCCGTTCCGCTTCCTTACTTTCGAATTCGTGTTTGACGAGTGCGACCCGTGAGCCTTCTTCGCCATTTTTCAATAGCGATTTCACAGTGAAATCGGCTGCTGTTATACCAACTCTGCTCTGTTCACTTGGAACAGTCCAAGTGTCGTGCTTTCTCTTGTCGCTGCTTTTTGACGACCAGGCTTTCGCTAGAGCGGCCTTCAGAGCCTCCCGACGTTCATGAACGCTAACCCTCGGGTACTCGTGTATAGGCACGATAGCAGGAGCGTATAACGTAGATCGTGGCGTGGCTCGCGTTATACGGAAACTTCTGAACTCCCTGTTGAACTCCGAATTTAAAGAATAATCCGGTATTCTCGAAGTCACCATTTTGAGATCAAAATTTCCACTAATGTTACAATATAACTTAAGTTCGTTCAAGATAGTTCTCTTGTTAGCACCGAGTACACTGAACACATATCGACTCTACCTGCAACGAGATCATATATCTGTGGAAACGTGTTGAACTATAAATATTGATATCAAAACGCGGATTAGATTGTGATTATTGTTTTTGGGGTCAGGTCGAGCTTATGTTGTGCATGCAGTGCGTGCTCGAGGATGCGCCTGTGGGCCGCGACCTTCGCGGTGGGCGGCGGCGTGGCGCGACGCGACGGGACAACGCACTGGTCAACGAACCGCCCCGTCCGCTCCCACTCGCAGCTTGCATAACGCACTCGCGATCCGCTGTCTGCTTCGTCTCTTATGCAGTTATGTTACCTATCGCCTGAATTGTATGAATATAATCGATCAACCAAAACGGTCGGTCTTCAATATTTATGAACTGCGACCACCAACCGATGAATCCATTAAGCAACAGATAACGATAAGACATCGTCCGTATGGTTAACTTGTAATGTAGATCAGTTATGCCGTATAAGTGCAACAAGTGTCGCCTTGATGGTATCCCTAATATGGCCACCGGTTGCCATATGGCACGCGACCGACACATCCTCGGCCATTCGGTCCTTAGCTTTACCAGCTCCACTATCAACAACAACGCTTATTCTAGGGCAGTTCTCACAACCAACTGCTTTTTAGTTGCAGTCCAATATCACATGTTAATTTACATCTAGTTGGGAGTAGTCATATTATTCCTACTGGCTGACATTGAATAAAACATAACATTCGTCGATTTGTAAATCAGTGAGCATTATTTATTTGCATTATTTACTCGTGAATGTGTTAAGTCAGTTGTTTTACTTAATGTATCGTGAGACCAGATAACAACAAGACGTTGTTAGCAAGCGCATTATAATTCTACACTGTTTGTTTAAAGTTAAGACTGAGTTTAGAATTACAGAGCAGTAGTTCAACACATTTCCACATTTGTTTCATTTAACGAATGCACTATATATAAAGTAGAGCGACACCCTGATCACTGCACCGAAAAATACGTTTTGTAATAACTACGACGGTGGAGAAACGCCAGGGAGAGTATTGTCTGTCGCGGGACAGACGATAACGATATTCCAAGTGGAGGGCACCGGAAGCGAGTGCATTCGCTCTATCATGCATACCTTCTCGTAGCGCGCGCGAGAACTGCGTGCGGTGTGCGTGCACCGCTGCGACTGAACTGACTGAAGGCAAGCAACGCACCGCACACTCGCCGCCGTGGCCCCACCGCTGCCACCTCTCTCCTGCGGTCCACCACTTGTGACTCTAACACGGAGCACTACGGCCGGAATCGCAGGAGCACTGACCTTCGATACCGTGTCACTTCGAGCAGCCTGCATCAACTAACGACGCGACTAATAAATTAATACATCTCGACGCGGAAATTATCCTTTAAAAGGAATGGAAACCTATCAGCTACTCGAACGAACTGTCATTATAACTGAACAATATAAAAAAATTGGTTGGGTATTGTACGGTTGTTAAAGACAAACGTTTAGCCGCGATTTTAACTATTTTCTCTCGGAGAGCGGATCGTCGGCTGCGATTTTTATTCACCGCATGATGTGGAGCGTTCACTAACGCTTGTGCGGCACATGCACGAATTTATTAATTAGTCCAGCGAGCGCCCACGCCGTCGCAATTAATGTTTATTTTATGCGTGAAATTTGTGAAAGAGAGTTGTGTGGACAATTAGTAGACCTCACCTTAATATATTTTGTTGAAAGCATACAAAAATACACACTGTAAGTACCTGAAACAATCAAAGAATCACATTAGAATATATTTACTTATTAATACACGAAGTACATAGCTAAGTACTGCAGTAATGATCTTTAAGAAAATAAATCCTGAATATATTGCGAACGGTGCAAAGTACGAAGGTCGATTTAGTTTCGAAATGCTTGTATTTAATAGAACTTTAGTGCAACATACATGCATTCAAGTACCGGCAAGAAACGAAATGCTTTTTTTGCTATTTAACAACAAGATGATTGAACTTACGTCAAAAGTAAATTGTTCTGCTTACAAACAAAAGTCGATGCCTTACATGGAAAAATAAGTTGTCTTCCATTGTCGTCATAAGAACTGTCTAGATCAACATTTAATGTTGATTCAGACCTTATGCACAATTTAAATCATCCACATAATTAATACAATACATATTATAGTAAAAACTATGAGATGACTGACTTTTTATATTTGTTTAGTACATAAGAAATGAGAATTTGTTTTGTCAGGCGGTGGCCTGATAATGTCACGTTTCGATGCTGTATACAATTGTCTCCAAGAGTGTATTATCTAGTCATCAACGAATAGTAGTGTCCGTAGACTGTTGTATCTAGTTAGGAATTTGCATTTTAGGGTACCTACCCAGAGAGAGAGATAACTAGCTATATATTTGCTAAATTTCATTAAAATCCGTTCACATGTTTACCTCGAGGAACAAAGACCGAAACAGATTTCGACGTTAAAATATTAAGAGAATATTTGTGTCACTTTGTATGGATAAAATTGTCGAGGACTATGTTACGGGTACGGGTAGTATTTAAATAAAATATGCTTAAACATAAAACGGTTAGTTAAGTGCTAGGAATGAAAATTATAGATACAACCTTTCACCTGAATTATAGTTGCATAAGGAAATAACTTTTTCAAAAAACATCTGTCGCTGTTTTGTAAAGTTACGGTATTTAAAAATATATTTGCTCGGTAGTACGATTATTTTACGGTTTTGCCTAGGAGTCCGCCTAGTTAGGCGAAGGTCTAACCTTATTGTGCCGCCAAGCAGCAATCTACATAATTCTGTTTCTATGATTAAAGGATACGAGAGCCAGAACAATAACAGGTTGTGAGGCATTCCTTTTGGACGATTTTATTAGTTTTTATGTTCTCGATGTTTCCAGTGCTTTACAGCACCCGTGATAACGTGGGGACTGAGGTCTAATTCAGGCTACCATAAGCTTTCAATTATTAATTTTTTGCTCCGATCTACGCAGAAAGTGCTCACAATATCTAGAGGTCGTGCATTTTTAGATATTCAAGATAATTTACACCAAATCCGTCGACAGATGCCTGTGTGGTCCCGGCTTCTGCATTGATAATGTAATACTGTCCAATTAACATTTTGGATACATATTCAATATACAGATTTAGTTTCGCTTGAGTTTCACCATAGTAGATTAATTATGTACAACAGCACCAATTAGGTGGGAATTTAGATATAAAAAGTTGTATTACTATCGTATAGTAAATACTGAATGCAGCACAGCTATTTGCTTAATACTTATTTTATGATAATTTAAAAGTCAATTAACTTAAATAGCGCACGTAGCTACCTACACAGTACACGGAAATAAAAAGCGATCATATCCTACCCAATAACTATAAACAAACCGTCGGTAAAAAAAAATCAAAGCCAAGAGAAAGTTGACGAAAGGTAATATTGAAAACAAATTAAATTAATAGCCGGTTGGAACTTGAAACATAAATTATTCGCCTACGTGTCGGTGGTACCAAGAAACATCCAGTTTAATTCTTTCGGACGATGGGGGTATTCTATTGTTCGATACAAATTAGCTATACCTCTTGAAAATTTATAACGAGCTCTAAGTATCGTGGTAGCTCAGAGCGTTCTCCTAAAATTTCATAGTACGTTAGACCTGGATCGATTCCACTAAATCTAAAATTATTTACTTTTACGTTTTTTGGTCTGGTCTGTCTGGTCTGGTCGCAGAAATGCTCGTCGTAGAGCCAAGTGGTGGCTTATGCTGCTACACGAATGTCTTATCAATACCCAATTAGAATTTTCAGCTGACTTTCACTACTTTAGCAATCAATGTTGGTTTTGATATTATCTAAGAAAAATAAAGTATCTAAAGGATGGTGATAGATAGTCTTGTAGTTTTACCGCACATGTGTAACTGAAACACTTGATTATAATTAATGTGGAAATAAGTTCCGTTCCAAGGTTTTACTTTAAAAGCGCCTATCTCATAAGGTATTGAAAACATAAGGAGCGAGTTATAGAAATTGTACACATATTACAGTTTAATTTAGTTACATGAACCGAGGTAGGTTAGTGAGTAGGTTTACGCTTGGTTACGCTCGTTTTAATTCCATAGAACGCAAGTGGGTACTCACCTAGGTTCTCCGATACCCGATGCCGATGCACTAAAATTGTTAATAGCAATTTCAGTGCTGAATTTACGTACCACGGTTCCAACCTCTCCGAAAAAATATTTAAGAGACCAGCTGTGGGTATTTACAGACCGCTACTTTACTTTTTATTTGCATGAGATAATAAAATGAATTTATGGATATTACATCAGCGTTGCCCTTTTTAGACCCGTATCTACTTCTAAATGTGGCAAAAGATATTTATCTTACAAACAAATGTAAATATACATAGTGATGACTGGTAGTCTTTGCGTTTGTTTAACCCAGAGCTCTAACTGCAATGCTAGTTTGTATTCGGCATATATACATACATATAGTCGATTATTTAAGCCACGACTGGATTAATATTTATTTATATCCAGGATAAATTTACTCAGGACTGGACGCTGCTCGTTCGACGGTGATATGTGTCACTGCCAATAATTATCCGCTTGTATGATTTTATAGCGTCGAGCTTAAAGGCTGCATTATACCCATGCTTGATCTAAAGCAACGATGTAAATAGTTCACTACGATCGTTATAAAAAATAAAAAATAAATCTTGAGAACAAAGTTCAATTGGCTGTGTAGTAGCAGCGTAGGAATCTGCCCCCTTTTCTTCCGGTGGATGGCCTTGAATATAGCAATGGCTACCGTCAGATCGCGGGATAACAATTTGAAAAAAAAGATCGTCTAAGGTGCGAGATCTCTGGTAATCGCCAGTCTACTTACCGAGCATGGCGAATCCTCCTTAAGGATGGAGGGAGAGGCCTATGTTCTACTGTAGATTATTTACAAGCTGGTAAGGTAAGGTAAGGTTCAATACATAAGTTTAAGGTCGAGATAGAACATTAGATCCCTTATTACTACAAATGTGGTTTTATTTAAATTTCTGATACAAATTATAATGCATTTCATTTTTTTTAAAAAAATCAGTGTAATAATAATGAAACTTGTGTATTTATCAAAGTCCGAATAATTAAAACAATTTTATTTAAAATGACCGCCTTTGGCTTTGTTACAGGCTCAGGCCACGAAAGTATGGATTTACCCACTGTCCCTATGGGGAATTTAGGCAATGACAATTCCCAAAGATTCTCGAGAGACTCGATGTCGGAATAACTTTTTAAGCAAGCCATAAAAAAAAACACATTGTGGGTAGTCCAACGGGTTATGATTAGGACTGAACAAGGGCCTGTCCTCAGCTCTTATGAAGTCTGGTACATTGTTCTCAAGCCAGGTTTGTCGTTCGTGCCTTGTGACCGGGAGCAGAGTCTAGGTGAAATATTTTTAAAAAGTGTATTGCTCAGCTCAAAGATAGTCTCTTGATAAACTTTGGCCAGTCTTTACACCATTTTCACATTAACGAATCATTGTGACTCCTTAGTAGGACATCCCCTCAAAACTATGATTGATGCAGAAAGATGATCACATTTTCAAAAAGTTTTCGTACAATCACGCTTGAATGACTGAACGGATATGAACAGAATTTGGCATAGGTTGTAGATTATGCCATGTAATAGGATATACTTTTTATCACAATTAAGAGTTCGTTTGGGACAAAATTTATGACTGCTATCTACGGCTAATATATATTATACTAATATGAACCTTCTGTTTGCGCACCCAAGTGCACGAAAGTCCATCGACCTAACAGAATTTTCAGAACTGGAAATAATTTACTTTAGACGCAAGTTTAGAGACCCTGCGACCCAAAAACCTCACGCCCAAAGGCATTGAGTGAATCATCTCTAAGATCTCAATCGCAATGCTTCGTTACAATAGCATATACGCAGGAAAAAGACATCATGTACTAACTCGACTTCATATGATGTGAAGACGGGGCATGGTATTATGGCCATGTATGTATGTGACTATGGACAAATGGAGGACTGCTAATGTATTATATTTTCATAACCATTTTCGGAATTCAAATTACTTAAATTTGTTGAAATTAAGCTTTAAGTTTAACTGATCGTCGCTTCAAGTTTTATAAAGAGATTAAATGTGTGTAATGCATCTTATCCTTAATCGTCGATCAAACCAGTATTAAACCGATTTAATTACATTGATCTTTCGAGTAAATGTCAAGACGGCATAACAGTGTATTATTTACGAATTGGCAGCCATAAACGCGTCAGTCTATTCGATCGGTGACAAGAAAACGGCGGCAAAAAATAATGACACCGGAGGCGGCAAGGCAAGCAGCCGACCAACAGCGAGGTCCAATGACCCAAATGGTTCATAACTAGGCCGCTAAGACTAACGAAAGAAAAATCGGTCGACACTCGACAGACGAGAGCGCGCCGTTATTATCCGACCGAGGATTTTGTTAGAATTTTGGGAAACAATGCTATCGTTGGGAACTAGGCGGCAATAATTGAGAATTTATTCATATTTTAACAAGGTGCATGTAAGTAATTCAATGTTATCTATTTTAAACACAGCAATAATATTTTTGTTTTCATCTAATCCGCTACGCGATAATTATGTATAAATACTTATTTCCATCTATAAATTACTTTAAATACAAAATACTTTAAAGTAAATAAAATTTCAATCAGCTGTTGTTTGTAACAAAATTATGTTTTAAATAAGTGATACTAAAAGTAATTAAATATAGGTAGATACAAAAACAAGAACACCAACAATAATGTATAAGACCATAGCTGGACATGGACCTTTCCATTAAAGCTCCAACAAAAATTGAAATCTCGTGCATGAAAGGTTTACCCGTATTCATCAAACTGGACAGACTGGGTAGGGATGGTTTTTACGCAATCAGTTGGTCGCCAGTGTACCTCTATTTAGAAGAGGGCAGCGGGCGAGGTTGACTTTTGAAGAAAAAGTTTTTTTTTTTTTATAGAAGAAGGGGGCAAACGAGCGTGCGGCTCACCTGATGGTAAGTGATCACCGACGCCGACGAACATCCACAACACCAGAGGAGCTGCAGATGCGCTGCCGGCCTTTAAGGAAGGAATAAGCTCTTTTCTTGAAGGTCCCTAAGTCGTAACTGTTCGGAAATACTGCTGGCGACAGCTGATTCCACAAAATCGAAGTGCGTGGCAGAAAACTTTGATTAAAACGCACTGTGGTGGAATGCCAACCATCTAGGTGGTATCGATGGAACTTCGAATTCTGTCGCGATGTACGATGGTGAAACTCAGCAGCTGGGATCAATCCGAAAAGTTCCTCAGAACATTCCCCGTGGAAAATTTTGTAAAAAATGCAAAGAGAAGCAACATCTCTTCGCAAGGCCAAAGAATCAAGCCGATCAGAGAGAGCTTGGTCGCCGACAATTCGAGCCGCTCGACGTTGGAGGCGGTCAAATGGAAGGAGTTGGTACTGGGGTGCCCCTCTGCCCAGAGATGAGAACAGTATTCCATGTGGGGCCGAACTTGCGCCTTATAAAGTTGCAAACGGTGGACCGGCATGAAATACTGTCCCGCTCTACAGACCACACCAAGCTTTTTGGAGGCCAATTTGGCCTTTCCCTCCAGATGACCACGGAACTGAACGTCGCTTGATATGTCAACGCCAAGGATTCTGATACTGGCTGAGCCAATAAGGGGAATGTTCTCAAAAAGAGGAGAAACGACAAAGGGATTCTTTTTAGCGGTGAACGCGCAAACCTGTGTCTTTTTGGGGTTGAATAGGACCAAATTACGTCGACCCCAATCCGAGACTATGAATAACAAGGTCTCGACTTCAGACACAAGTTTGTTCCGGCACTCGTCAACGTGTTCCCGAGAAATATTCACACGGCCTGTATATAGGGCATCACCCGTGCTGTCGTCTGCATAGCAATGAATGCTACTGATTTGTAGCATGTCGTTGATATGCAGAAGGAACAGAGTGGGAGATAGCACACAGCCTTGTGGAACACCAGCATTCACGGGTTTGGGGTCCGAGCATGCACCGTCGACAACAACCTTGATGCTCCGATCCGTGAGGAAGCTGGTGACCCAGTTGCACAATCTCTCAGGAACCCCGTAAGATGAAAGCTTTGAAAGAAGCGCTTTATGCCAAACCCTATCAAATGCTTTCGCTACGTCCAGACTAACCGCCAAAGCCTCCCCCTTAGACTCAACTGCTTCTGCCCATCGGTGAGTCAGGTAAACTAGAAGATCACCAGCTGATCGTCCGCGACGGAAACCGTACTGTCGGTCACTGATCAGCTGGTGTTCCTCCAGGTACCTCAGGAGCTGGGTGTTGATGAGTGACTCCATTATTTTAGATAACAAGGGGGTGATGGCAATAGGCCTGTAGTTGGACGGATCAGAGCGGTCGCCTTTTTGGGTATTGGATGCACAAATGCTGTCTTCCAAGATTCCGGGACGACGCCTGAAGAGTAGGAGTGCCGGAAAAGACGCGTGAGAACCGGTGCCAACTCAGGGCACACATCCTCAGCACAATTGGAGGATTCCGTCCGGCCCATTCGACTTATGAATGTCCAGGAGCGGAGTGCCTTTCGCACTGAGCTCTGCAGAAACTGAATTTCCGGCATGGAGCACTTACACCACGGGATGGTAGGTGAAGAGTTTCCCCGGTCATCAAGAGTCGAGTTGGATGCAAAAAGAAAGCCCAAGAGATCGGCTTTCTCTTTTGCAGTATGGGCCAGCGAATCATCCTCCTTGTGTAGAGATGGGAGAGATGGCTGACAGAAATTCCCCTGGACAGCCTTGGCGAGAGACCAGAATGCGCGGGATCCCGATGGGAGGCGAACTAATCTCTCGCCAATTCTGCCAATGTGCTTTAACTTTGCCGCAGCGATAACTCTTTTGAAGGACCTGGAGGCAGAGTTGTACTCGTTTTTAAGAGCTTGTATATGGAATATATCCAACAATCATTCTTTAGGTGTTGAAACAATAAAAATTCAATTGTTATGACACGTGAAGGGACACAATAAGATTAAAAAAGGTATATCACAATTCAAAAGAAATTAGTAATGTGTTTCTAGTATTTTAGCGAACCAACGGGTAGGGTTTTGCAGCTCGCAAGAGTAAACCGTGCCACCAAACAACTGGTTACACCTACAAAATTCTATTACATGACCCTCAAATATATAAAACAACACATCTGTCGGTTATGGTAAATGTTTCATAATATACACAAAACCTTTTTAAGTGTTTTAATATATTTTTCATAGATTTGCTTTAATAAAATACAGATACCATTTTACTAGAAGTTTATTGTGTGAAGTGTATTAACACAATCCAAATTCCCGTGTCAGAGTAGTGCGTAAGAGATTGGCATACATATTTCACACTTCCTCTAAACAACATCTCACAGCGAACCATAAAGTGAAATGAATTCGACATTTGCAAATTTATTCTATTTACATTGAGATGCCGCAGTGTAAAATCACATGGTGACGTTACTGACACGCAAAGTCTTTTATACTAAAAACGAATGAGTGATGACTGCTAGTAATCTCTGTGTTATATAAACAAAGCTACGAGACTGTAGGTTTTAGATCAGAACAAAAATTTATTCAGTAATAGTAGAAATTTGCTTTTATGATTCTTTACTTGTGATAATGACCGCATGGCCGCATTTCCACCGCGGCGTCAACTAACCAAAAGCGAATACTATCAACCAGCCAGTTCCACTGCGAGGAATATTACAAATTAAACAATATTTAATTATCGAAATTAATATTACTTTTTTATTATCCCTATTGTATTGTTAAAATCTGTAAATGAAAGTTTTATTTTAAACGTGTAGTATTCGCGTAAATACAAGAAATCATTAGGCGAACTACAGGTTACTGTGCCGCAAGTATGCGCGCACAAATACAAAGACACTCCGTCGTCTTTACCTTTTTTCGTCGCTTATGCGATACGATGTAAGGAACGGTTAGATGCAGTGTCGTTACACAACCAGATCCGTTGGTTAATTTTTGTGTTTCTCAAATATGGACTTCGTATAGAATTGGAAATTAGGACAAAGGACATTGGTCTCGGTCAGATAAGCGTATTCCCAATTAAAGATAAACGAAATATATTTCATACCAGCACCTCCTAAGATAACGCACAGAACTTCAATGTAAAACAATTTATCAAAATAGCAACCGTACATGGACTTCCTGGAGTTATGGGATTATACGATCTCATTTGTAAACGCATGTCCATCAAAAGTGTTGGATGCTTTTATGATTTTTTTTGTCTTTCGCTAATTTGCTTCCGTGGTGTTTAAATATAACACATAATGAGCACGTAATGAACAACTAACATTTCCTAAGTCTAATATCACTTAGTAGCTCTGTTTTGGACAGCACGGTATTGGAATTGAAGAATTTAAAGAACCCTATTTAACCATGGGTGTTGTCTAGGAAGATGTCGAATGGCAAATATGCTTAACATCTTATGAAAATTAAAACTTCATCGGCTAATAGTTGAATTTACCTCTGTTTACTCCGTGAGGGACGACAGGAGTGAGTTTTGTAATATATAATAAATAATAATAATATATATATTACATGTAATATATATATATGTAATATATAATAATATAAAAAATTTAATTCAGTTACGTTTACAGCTACCTTTTATATATTTATTTATTTATTTATTTAAACTTTATTTAAATACCTTTAAACATAGTATTACAAAGGGCGGACTTAATGCCTTTTGGCATTCTCTGCCAGTCAACCCGGGGCGTGGAGAGATATAGTAAGGTAATATATATATGTATGTGTGTAGGAAAATATAAAAAACCAGACATGAAAGGAAGTCTTTTATGGGTGATGGATGCCGTCGTATTTCTTGGTAATTACAGTACATTAGCAAGAGGCGGAGATGTTCGATATATCAAAACTTAACGCAATAACAACTGAGTTACGAGTAACGGTCCTCATTAATCATTGAGGTCAAAATCGGTCAAACACCAACAACGCTTAACCCAACCGAACATCATTATTGATTGATTCGTCATCTATTCCATCGGTTTGTACCGATTTGGACGTAAAGCAGCTATCAGAGGAAATTTCTTAATTGTGACTTCTTTTACCAGCTACTTAATGATACAAGATTAGAAAGGCTCTAATTGCCGTCGTAGTAATTAATTTTATTTTTTCGTGGTTTTTAACCGAAAAGGTTAATTTATGCAGACATCTTTCTCTGTTTTATTTTCTATCGTCTTCGTTTCAAGTTTTTATCATCATTCAAAATACCATAAATCAGAAACTAATAAAAGCCACAATAAATACATGTTTTCATGACCATTAAAAAGTTACGTATATGGTTCCAGATCCTTTATTAATGCAAATTTAATTAAAAAAAAAACATAAAAATAAAGGCTATGTAAAACAAATAAAGAAATGTAGCATATTAATTATAGTTGCAAGGAACAGCTTAAATATAGTGTTGGGTTCATAGACCTTTTGTTCGACTTATTTTAAAGTCACAAAAGTACAAATCGTGTCTTACCGTCTTATCCATTAGTTTTCTTAAGAAAATGATTAGAGAATTTTTTGCAGTTAGTTAAAAAGATTTTATTGCTCTGCCATCAGACATGTCTCTTTAGTGCGAAATTCGGGTAGCTAGCCTAGCAAGTAGTAGCTATGCATAATCAACGTACAATCTGATTTTAAAAAGAGAAACGAACAGACAGCTTGTTAAGTTCCCCAATATTTCCCGATATTACGGACGAGTATTGGTACACTGCATATATATTGAATAGGCAGGCACAAAGTTAATATCATTAGTAAAGTTCACTTTTTGCAAATACTTTAGTGAAACAAGAGAAACCAGATCCGCGAAAGTATATGACATCGCAACAACAGAGAATAAGGGTGACGAAAAGATCTTAGAAAGACCGTCAAATTCATTAACTGGAGAAAAGTTGCGGAGAGTAAGGAGAGACACAAACTGGAAAATATTGTGCAGGAAACTAAGGAGGCCTAATCCTGCTTTGACCACAAGTGTAAAGTGCTCAAGTACAAATTTCTATACTTTCACTTTTAACAGAAGCTATTTATTAAAACGATAACCAAAACTGATGGCCGTAACGATACGCCTTCAGATACTGTCGAGATCAACTAAGAGTATCATTAGCATGAGATCAAGAGAAACGGGCGGTCGTTTTACAAGACAAGGATTGAATGACAGTGACAAGGAAGTATACAGGTCATGCTCCTTACCAATTTTTTTTGTTCATAAATAAGGAATGACCTTCACTTATAAGATGAATAATGTAAATAAACATAAAAATCACTCATAGTCGTAAATCGGTTGAGCAAATAATGAAAGGAGCTTTAAAATAAAAATGAGATATGATATGGTAATGCATCGTGCATGATTGACAATTATTAAATCATATTAATTTTTGATGTACAGGATAACATTATAAGCTAATTTATTATTTACAATTTTTTTTATAAGATCACAAAAACTATTGAGTTTTGAGAATTATTTTGTTTTATAATTCAATAATCATGACAAGTCTGCAGCGAAATAATCCAGACGTTTTAATTATTTAAAGGATTTGTAACGTACTTTAAGCAACATAGGAGAAATCAGTCCATCGACCTGCATTAAAATGCCTTTCCCACAAAGAATTGCCCGTTGCAGCTTCTCGGAAGCACAACAAAGATCCTGTACAAGTTTGTGACTCACTTGTGGAGCCTTCGATCCAAACAAAATACCAGCACAGAATACACTAAAACAATATTGATGATTCGTGTTTTACAATAATTATGTCGCATTGCTAAATAAAATAGCAAAAATCACAAATTGTCAGTTTTTTCAGGTCGTATTAGAAAATTACTCACCTTAGAATATAAGTGTGGAATGGGATTCATTATATACGTCAAAAGGTTTCTACAGTCACATGTTCCAATATTAATTACAAAGTAATAAAAAACGGCAAAGATGCACTACAAATTTCAGACAAGTGGGACGACAGGGAAGTGCTTGTTAAGCGCAGCACAAGTTTTTACTTTCATGATTTCGCTCGTAAATACAATAATTAGGTTTACAACTCTTCTCTTTAAATGTAATTTCGGTTGAACTCTCAACGGAATATACCTATTACGGATATTCGGAAACAATAAAAGGAGAGAAAAGCTAGTATTATTGCTAATTGATTGACAAAAGTGAGCTCGCAACAAGGGATTGGCCCTGAGATTTGGTAAAGTGAGGCGCAAAAAGGATTTAACCAATACACGCTCTTGTTAAGAAACGAGTGTAGGTAATTGGGGCAGAAAGCTGTCAGTGCCCCGCCAGTACAGTTCGTTTCGTCGAAGTGATGCGTAGGAGTCCCCGCGCCACAGCCGCGCGTCGTCATCCTTCATACACAAAATTACTTGTTCCCATAATTTACATTCGGGGCCGGGGCCGCCGTCACACTTATGATGTGCGATTAGAAAGGAGATTGCAATTGTATTGATATATAAAAACCATACATGTGGGTGGGCCGCACTCGATCGCGAAAACGAATAAATATTGTACATGCAAATATCACACGCTTTATACATTAATGCTATCCACGCCCTTGGTTCCTTTTTTTACAAATAATTAACGAAATTTCAGTGATTTTTACGGAACCGAATCTACGTTAAAGTTTCTCAGATAAAGAACGTAACAAATTATCATTTAATTGAATTTCTACATTAGGAATATTCCATGCAATTTAAATTGAAAATTTTAACAAAGTATTTTATTCGAAAATTCAACTTACGCTATCTTTATAAACACTCGAACAGGAAAAACCGACATGGAATCGAATGCGGAAACATTTTTTAACAAGAAGGTTAAACGATTAGTATTATTCACGCATCACACCTTAAACTTCAAGTGCACCATTCATCATATGTTAGATACTTCACATAGGCTAGCGCGAGGCGACTTTCTCTTATTAATATTTGTTTTGATAAAATGAAAACGGTACCACCTCAGACGACACAGTGCAGACAATGTGCAGCGAGCGGGTGGATAGCAATCGAAGCCGCGAAGGCCCACAGCCGTATGAAAACAAAAGTGATCACGCTTTACGCACAGTCTGAGTACAGCGACTGCATGAAGAGAGCTTCTGTCGCTCTAAGAAAGTTAAACATATAAACTACGAACCTTCATAGCAATTGATATCATTTGCATCACAGTATTCATTTATTTTAGAGCTTACTACTACTATGAGTCAGTAGACGTCAGTAAGCTTTTATAACAGCAAAAAAATCGAGACGCTAAGGTGAACGACATACCATTAAACGTATAAGCCTTAGTAGCTATTATAATTGCACGTAAGCCATGACTTTAATCATAACGAATATGAGTATAATGCGTACTAGGAAAAACAACCTACTATCAGATAAATACTTCCGTGAACGTATCGCCCAAATATTGTTTGCAGTGTTTTGTTACTACGGTTCTGATAGTGGCCACAAGTGGGCGGGCCGATGCAATGGCAACACGAAAACGGAAAATCTTTTATAATTAGTTATCGATGTGATAACTATCGACGCCACAATATTAAAGCTAGTTCAAACATTCAATATTTTGACATTTATTCCGTGTATGTACGTGTTACTCGCACATCCTTGAACAAAAGCTGCACCGATAAGTTTCGTTCTTCCGTAAACGTAATACGAGCTTATAGCCGGCGATGGTGTGCACTTTGCGTACAAACTGCAACATTCGAAGCATTTATTTTGTCTGAAAAGGAAATAGTTGTGTACGATTAGCATAATCGTCTGGGAGCTGTCTTGGTTTGTCTTTATTTAGATAGATCAACAAATAGATTGGCCGCATAACTATGTAACTGCGGTGCGTTGAATAAAATATCAATAACGTGTCCATATATATGTACATGCCGATAAGTGTTATTTATAGACAAAATACAATTTCTTTAATGTTTAAAGTGTTAGCTTAATGTGAATGCCACTGTTGTGCGCAGCGACGCTGCTCGGAACAAAGGGTTATCTATGATTCAAAAACGTGCCTAAGTTTCGCCGCGCAACTTCCTGGCGGCATGAGTCGCGAGCACGTGTGGATCCCCCGCATGTAGTCATCGCTTCGATAAAGCAACTACTCGCAAAGCGAATATCACATTCTAATAAAGTAATTTAAATTAAACCATACAGAAAAATAGGAATATTGTATTACAGAGTGCTTTATATTTTTATGTTAACTATAATCTATTAATTTATTCAGAAATTAAAAAAGTGACATGTTAAAAAATAACACAATCCTTAAAAAAAATCTATGGGGATATAGGTTTTTTAGACTTGTTCTAATGTTATGTTAAAAGCCTAAAGTGTTATTTACCTTCCAGGCATTCTGTAAATATAAAGAATCGATGGCATATTTATGTTGTAGGCGAGTGTGAGCGGGAGGGCCAGGTCTCTACACAATTTCATTGCAGCAGGGTAGCCCGAATATTCTTTTTCTTCATCAGAAATACAGATTCCTTTTCCAATGTTTTATCGACAGTTAATATTAAGATCAACAATTTGAAAGTAACCGCAATTGAACCAATAATATAGAAATATACGCAAATAGGAAAAAATATTTAATTTAATATTGTATTATTTAAGATTGTAAGCGGAAATATAACAACTTTCCCAGATCCTAGGGACATCCTGAAAAATATCCATCCGAATACGCCGAACTCAATGTCATTGCAGCACATATCCTCCTATCTCATCGAAAGGTTTTTTTGACATCTAAAATACAAGTCAGTAAAGTATTTGTTACAAATGACAAACATCAATAACGGTCCTAACAATAAAAAAAATGTCTACAAAAAAAAAACAATCGACACTGAGAGGCTCGTAACAATTCAGGTTAACACGAGTTTAAGAAGCAGATGAGTCAGGAGTAAAGTCAGTAGTAACTGTACTTTCTATCCTAGGTTCACTCTTGCTCTAATTACCCACATTTCACAGATCACATTACCCACATGCGAAGCCTCACTTGAACTTACACGACAAGTATTCATCTTTACTCTTGGTATTGCGGCTATGATAATAAGCAATATTTAAACTACATAGTCTATACCTATTGTATATATAGATAAATGTGGAAAATTGCATTTGAAGATGTTGTCCTTATTGATTGATATGAAAGAAATTCTAAAAACCTGTCTCTCTTTTTCTTCCCGTGGGTGTCGTAAGTGGCTACTAAGGGAAGCCATAAGTCTTGATAGCAATGGCTACAGGTAGAAGGCTGGATAACCATTTCGAAAAATACCAGAGAAAAGCAGACCGATAACGGGCAGCGGCGTCTAAGGTTGCGAGGTGTCCGGTACTGCAATCGCCAATCCGCGTGCCGAGCGTGGCGATTATGGCAAGTCCTCTTAATATGAGACTTGTCGTATTGCATGCGTCCTGCAGACTGACACCTGAGGCCTTCTCTCAAAATATTTGAGAAATCTTTTGCATTGATAATGTGTACTGCCGCGTATAAATATCTTAATAATAATATTGACTACGCGAGCGTCATTCGTTAACCCTTGAGTCCCATACTACTGAGGCCTGTATGGGTGGGTCGCTACTACGCTCCGCACTTACGACGTCTTCTTCGTATCTCTGTATTACCATTACTATCCTTACTCTGTGACTATATCATCAATGTAACTTTGCTAATCGTTACTCCGATTTTTTAGTTGATACGTTTCGGGTCCTGAACCATTAAAAATTCAGAGAAGAACCGGCAAGAAACTCTGCGGTTTTTTTAACGTCATATTGTTATTTATAATTTATAATAAAAAATACTTTTATTACATTTAAATTTTAACAATATAACAGTGGCCGGGGGGACACGGACATGCGTGTGTAGAGTAAAAACTATTTCTACAAAAAAATAAATATATTATAAACTAACTAGGATTACGAGTAGAGATATGCTAAGAAGTAGTAGTGTTGTTTAAATAACGGTATATTTTTTGACAATTATTGATCTCTCTTGTATTATTTTATTCCCTCTTCTTTATTATACATAAATTCAACACAAAATTCGTAGAAGCAATTTAAGTTAGATAAATCGTGTGACGTTGAACAGTCGATAATAATACACTCCCTTAAACACTCTCGATTAAGAGCCGTGCAAAAGTGAAAAAAACTTTGTGTAATTGTCTAAATTATTCCTAGGCTACAGAAATTTAATTATAGGTTTTTTTCAATAAAAATAGAACTTGTCCTAGAAAATGTGTTTTTTTTTAATACTATAGTGTTCATTCTATTATACCGAATTGAAGATTGAAGAATTTGTATAGTGTTCCGGATATAGTGTTCTTATTTATAAACATTTTTACACAAGTATATTTCACATGTACTATACTATATTTACAACGTAGGAATATTTGAAATCTAATTCCTTACGATCGCATGGATTTGAACTAATCGAATGTACATAATTATGATGTTAATACAATAAATCGGTAACATCGAGCTGTTTTCAAGATAAAGCTTAGTTGTGATCATTTTATTTGTTTTAATTTCTATTTCAATACATCTAGTGTTAAGGGGCGCATGAAATAAACAAAAAGGACCATTTTACGGCTACCTATAAACATTCAACTCTTTTGATTAGTTTTAATGGATTTTATACAAATGGAAAGAAACACCATTCATCATCATTCATTCATTTATATCAACCTGTACCAATTATATGTCCTTGAGCCGTGGTAGCCCAGTGGTCAAGGCGCTCACTTTAGTTTCATAGAACGAGTGTGACCTGGGTTCGATTCCCGGTGCCTGCACCACTAAAATTGTTAATAGCAATTTTAAGTGCTGTATTTACCACGTGCTCGGTGGTGAAGGTAGGATCGTGAGAAAACCTGCATGTCTGAGTAATAATAATAAAATATTATTTCGAGGACATGGGAATTCCGCCAACACGTACTGGATCAGCGTCGCGGCCCTTCTCGAGTAAAGTAAAGTAGCAGCCTCCCTGTAAGTGCCCACAGGCTGCTACTTTACATTACTGTAAGTAGTTTGTTGAACAAAAGCCTCTCCCGAAAATTGCTACAAAGCATGGTCCTGAGCCAATTGCATACATCAGTTTCCCGCTACACTGTGCAGCAGGTCGTTTTACACTATTTTCCAGTGTCAAAATAAAAACGGGACACGCGACATAGAGAAAACTGTGCAGGCGTAGGCGATTTACTGAGAAAGAGATCAGTTCCAGAGAAGCGACACTCATTTGGGCAGTGGAACAATATCCCAAATTAATTATCGTTGTAACATATGTATGACCTGCTTTGGACTCGTAATGCAGAATACATGACGACCTACGCGCATCAACCATACAATGCGACATTGTGTGCGAATAGTTCTTTGAAATGATACGTAAACAACGCGTTCCTTAACCGTTCTGGCAACGATTAATGTTCGACGGAGACGTCTATAAATTTTCCCAGTTATAAGACATGTACAAGTAAACGTTATTAAATGTACATTTTCTTATAATTATTCCATGAGCCTAACAAAAGCTTGGACACAGTTTTGAATTAATTAAGATGATTATTAAATCTAGTCTTTGCCTATTAGTATTATTTGACATATACTATTCCACTTTTTTTTGACAATGACATGCAAATTAAATGGAAAGATTTTGCTATAAACTTTGCCAGGTATCCTGTATTTATTACCCTTATTATTATTAAGTACTCCATATCAGCAACAACTGACATTTGGTATATAGATAAGATTTAGTAAAACAGAAGTTTTTCTATATTGATATTCATTGACAATAAAAATCTAACGGATGCACACCTACCCGCTTAGAGTAACCGATGCATAAAACATCAGTATATGCGCATATTTTATTTTCCATTAGCACTCATATGAATACAATAAGGATCTCTTGCGAGACAGTTAACATTTTGTACGACCTGCGCGAAGTAGAGGCGAGGCATCTTATGCTCCTGCGTTTCGATCGGTAGGTGAAGTAACTGGAGGCCCACTCCCCTGATAAAATCTAGCAAAAAGATTTAATGAGTCTTGAAGTCTAGAAGACATCCACCATAGCAGATAATAAGTAGCGACAAAAACCTGCAACTATTGCATAAATTAAAGATGCCAAAAACTACAAAAATAGTGCGCAAAAAAAACGGTAATAAAACGATAATTTCGTGAAACCGAGAGTAATTAATTAATACTCAATGAGCGCAGATATAAGTCAGGGGCCGCCTAAAGTAGCTTTCACTTAAAATCGCCCACTGAGCACCGGGACTGGTTTCTTGGTACCTGTGTGATTCAGTATTAGTGTTACGATATTATGTTTAGTATAATACTTAAAACAAATCTTGTTTAACAAACTCATGAAAGTTTGCAAGCAAGCAAAGTGTGATGTTCTTGGTTTAAGTATTAAAAACGAAGATGTATCCATCTCATTATCGAAAAGTATCATAATTAATATGGAAGATTCGTTAGTGACTTTAATAAATTTATATACTATATAATACTTTTGTGCTTTTTAAATAGTTATAATTTAATTTATACACAGAAGAGACTGTAATGTACACAAGATTATTAATAAACGTCTATGTGCATGCAACGAATGATAAAGTAATGTTTCAAAAAACAGCTACAGTTTTATAATCTTCAACTTTGTAAACAGTTCATAACAAAAAAACTGTAAAACAGCTAATTAATTAAGTAGCGAGTTTCAAAGAAATCTCAAAATTACGCCAATTAGTCTCTCCTAATTAAAATTGCTTATCCAATTTGATTGACATAGTCATAGCGAAAGTAAAAAGTAAAAAATATGATACGCTTCGAAGTTCCAACAGAGAAAGGCAGGAATAGATTATAAAACAATGTTGTAAAACATTTCGGAAAAAAAAATTTTTTTTAAACCCTTATTTTTAAGCTGTGTAGCAGTGTGACCTATCGCTGTACATTCCTATTGCGTAATATCATCATCCACGTTATGAGAAGTGTTTTGATAAGCACAGATTTTTCGAGAATTCACAGACAAACCATGTCAAGTTTTGATTCAAGAACAGTCGACATTGTGATGTTTGAATTGAAAGAAATGAATAATGACGTTTATTTCACGGGGTGTTAGGACTCTTATTCCGATAAGGTTACCCGTTTCTACCGTTATTTAGCATCGCAAGCACTAATGTGTAAATGTGTACCGGTTTCATGGGTATGAAAAGGCAGTATAAATTCAGGCTCTGGGACATTCCTTCTTAGCCCTCAGGGGTAACAACGTATGTACATTGTGGCGTTGCCAATTTTTTTTCTGCAGGGTACCTTTTTCATACGAGGGCAAATAACGCATACCCTTTCTCGCAAGGCTAAGCACTGGTTAAGTCGGGATGACACCAACTAAACCCTCCAGTGTTGCCCCTTCGCTGCATACTGGTAGGGTCATGTGAACGAAAACCCTATATTTAGAAGAGAGGACTTAAATTATATCTATTCGGATTTTTAAGGAATTGTTTGTTTCATCAATAAGCGTTATAAAATTCCACCTTCAACAGCAATAATTTAAATGTATAAAAGTTCTCTATTCATTTATTTCTCTATTTTTTGTTTGCTTAGGTGAAACTTAAACATAATTGATCGATTATTTCGATTGAATTACTGATCCGGTTACGCCAATGCGCATTACAAGGTTATACACCGAACTATATATTAAGTTTTTTGCAGGCATACATGGGCAGCAGTAGCCACTTACCCTAAGATGAACTGTTATCTCTTTTGTGACTCTTAAATCATGAAACGGTACATTATATGGTAATTGTAAACATAGGTACGGGTAAGTACTGCTGCTTCTGCGAGCGGATTGTTGCTTCACTGCCTTCTGTCTGCGCTCCTACAAGATTAGAGCTGTATCACATGTCGTTGGCAAAGTGAGAAGTGTCCGGTATTTTGAGTGGTTGGTTAACCGAACCGTACCTACTTTAACAGTGTACGTTTACACTAGCGCTACAAAGTTTTCGTTTACTTAATATTTGTATGAAAACGAAAAGGCTATCCTACCGGGTAGTTTGGGAAACGATCTTTTAGAATTTATTACAAAACTTTATTATTTCTGTAAACTACCTTTCCAACGTGACAATAGCGTAGTAAAGTCGGGATGTAAGACAAATCAATTATTAACATTGTCAAGTATACTTGAAATCTTAACGTAGTGGATGTATCGATATAGATTAAACATGTAGAAAATAATTTCTGTATTGAACATTATTACGATTAATGAAGATTATTATAACATATACTTCTTGTTTCACTTCACACAATGTGATGTGTATTTTCCATATTGATGTGACCAACAGTCATAATAATTATGAATTTGTCTAGTCTAGGATTTACGGACCCACGACTCGGTCGGCCAGTCACACTGATCGTCGAGCTGAATGTATCAACATTTTAGCAAGCTATCGCTTAATAGCTATATGCTGACTGTATGGAACATTACAATCGTAATAATTGACGTTCTTGCACGCGTCGTCGGTACTTTCTAAGAGACTCGTCTGCATTGCGTTCCACAAAGAACAATCACGTTATTATATTTTTTGTGTATATTAGTAAAAGTAAACACGCCGCATTCGAGGCAATTCCACGCAGCTGTATCATTTGGGTTATGGCCGTAACTCGATTCAAATATTTTTGGTTTTCGTAAACTTTGAGAGATTTTGGATATTCAGAAGAGGAATTACGATGAAAAACCGTATTAGCAGGAATAGGTACAACCCGCCTCTCATTTTTAGGATAGATTTTACCACGTTGCTCGAGTCCGGGACTTGCGGAATTCACTATTGTGAATTAATGTTTACCCTCAAATTGGTCACATATACTCAAATTGGTTTTATTTTCAAAATGTGAAGGTTTATGAAAATTTTCTTTATAAATATTTCGCGGTAATTGAAAAACTTTTAGTGATGCCGCCGGCATTTAGAACCCACTTTTGGCTTCACAGCGGCAGTCATATCTGGTAGAGCCAAGCGGCGGCTTTTGCTGCTGTTCGAACAGGCCGGCTCGCCCGGAGTAGTACCACGGCCTCGCAGAATACCCTCCAGCTCTTCTGGTGTTACAGATGCATTCATGCATGCTCACTTACCCGCGAGGGAAAGGGGGTAAACGAGTCGCTTGCTTGTTTACCCCCTTTCCCACTCGCCTTATAAACCGAGAGCAAATTACAATAAAAATTTTAAACTTATTTTATTTAATTTCAAATAATATCCACAAGCATCATTGGGTTTAGTACGCTCAAATGAACGCTCAATGAGCGTGAACCGATACGCACAGACAACGTTCACTCATGTGTACATGACCATGTGTTGAAAGCACAAAAAAGAACACCAAAATCTAAGCGAGTGGAATTTTTGTTTAAAAATATTACAGAAATAATAGAAAACTTACGACTACACGTTCTTCGAAAAATAACCCCGCCCTTTTAGGTCTGAATTAAAAATAATAACCACTTCTTGTCTTTAACCTTACTTAACAACAACCTTACTATTGACATTCATTGTCAAAAATTATATATCTATGACAGGTCGCATTAATTCACCGTTTACATATGAGTGAAACATTAAAATTCAAACATCTAAATACTTTGATGTCAATTTAATTTTAATCTAATTTGTATACCTTATATAGAGTAAACGTAATTAAAGTTTTACATTAAAATATGTTTTTTATACTTTTGTTCACACATATTAACACATATTTATACGCAAAGCCGATGGAGCGCATATACGACCTGAAGCCAAAGATCGCTGCTTGGGGGTAGCGGATTTGGTGATATAATAAGACATCGGTGCGGTTCAGACCGAATCGCCACTTTCAAAGTGACCAGAGGTATTATAAATCTTTGGAGGAACGTGTTAAGAACCGAATCAAAACGACACAGGCGCCCTGGGCGTAATCTGTGGTCATTGCCCGTAAACCAAAGCGTGGACCCTTAGACGGTAGTCGTGGGACTAAGGAACCACTACTCATTGGCAAAATGGTTAAACGCAAACGTCGGAACTTAGTGCTGTACAATGTCGACTGTACACTCAGACTTCCTCGGGCAGTTATCTCAATGGAGTACGAACCTGTGTCATCTAGACGAGCAGAATAACTGCTGCGGAAAACCTAATGGATACGACATTTTCCGGGGCGATTGTTTGAGTCCAATATGGTTCTGCCTTTCTCTGAACCCTCTCAGCACACTAGGAGAGGGAATTTTGAATTTGGAAAGGGGGGGTAAAGGTGAACCACCTTTTCTTCAAAGACTACCTCAAGTTGTTCGGACCTCCATCCTGATAGAATGGTACGTCTCGTCCATGTCTAAAGGGGTCACTAACTGCGGTCATAGACTTGTATATGCCCGTCAATATAAATACCCCAGCCGAGGCTGAAATTTACTGCTTACCTGGGAATGCCACAAAACAATTTTTATTTTACTTCATGCATACATATTTATTGGCGACCAAACCAGGCGAGAATTATACATACCTACACATACACACATAAATGAAATATAATAATAAAATGTTTATTTGTTGATCATATGTAACATAAATAACATGTAAACATTTTTTACAGCTAATGTGTAATAAGGGAATTGTGATCCTACTCATCAGCATATTAAAGTCCACTAAGCTGAAATAAGGAGAAAGTTTGAAATTAAGCCTCTCCAAGGAAGCGGTACCAAAAGCGGCATGTATTTCTTAAAATGTTTGCCAGTTCTCACCGCGCTGGGCGAGCAGGTTGGTGAGCAGTGTCGGTACCCGTCACTAGTATGTGAATGTGGATTTGGGTTCTACGAATTCGGTAAAATTTCCTGCCATTTTTTGGTAACCAGAGCCTCGTTTGTTTGCTAGAAGGGTTGCAACCTGGGGCACGTGAGGTTTGGCATTCCCCTTACAACCTCACCCTTAATTGTGAAATAATTATTATACTAGGCTATAAATAAGAACAGGAGGAACTATTGAAATTTGGTACAACTTGACTGTGACCAACCTCATGGTCAACCACAGTCATCTGTGATAAGGCACAAAACCGAAAACCAAATACAGACTTAGCAAACCTTCCGCTAGTTCTTTCCCAAAAATAGCGACAGCAATAACGATGAGTAATGAATAGAGAGCTGTTGTAATTCGCGCCGCTGCCCCCGCCCACGCATCTCTCGGTGCGCCGCGCATCCACTCGGAACAATGCTCGCCGCTTTACTTTCTCGATTGACTCATACTGATTCAATGCTTGCTTGCTAGAGATTTGAATTAGATTAATGGAACCCGTCTTAACAGTCCTTTGACACAGACAGAAATCACACCCGTAATACAATACCCTTACCATTTAAGGCAGAAGTACTAATACTTCAAGCAGTAATCTGCAAATTACGCAGCATTGTAATCCGAAAACCACAAGCTTAAAATAAGGTGGAAGATTTGCCAATACTCTATACGCTGGACAGGCAGGGTTGACGAGAGCAGTTCCGGTACCCTAGTACTTTCTAGAGATGCTGCTTTCTATTACTAGTCTGTATTCGGCATATTCAGATGGATTTTTCGTCAGAGCCATGTGGCTCGAATGAAAACGCTCAAGTGTGTACGTATGACAACAGAGTGCAGCGCATGCAAGTGATACCGCCAAGTTTTTGCAAGATAATTAATATTATTCTAATACAAGTTACCTATTTCATTAATAATATGTCCTATCATAAAGAGCGCCTATTTTAGAACATGATGTTATTTATAGTCCGCAGAATTATTTTTGATACAAGTTTTACTAATTTCTATTTAGTGATTAAATTTAACAAATTCATAATATATAATTAGTCCTAATAATCGCTACACAGTTTAGATCGCAAACACATTAATTTTTATGAGCAACCAAACAAACAAAAGCACAACCAGTTGTAATGCAATACGTGTTACATTACATTATGCCTTCGTGTTTTGTTACATCCTCTCACTTCCTCGTTCATCTTTAATCAGCATTGATTCTCGGTAACAGTGCTGCAAACAAAATTTATTGCTGTTTGAACTCAATAATTGTATGTAAATATGACCAGTACATCATACGAGGAAGATTTAATAAAATATTTGCGGTTGCATGGAAATTACCGACGAGACCCAAACAAACGTCTGACCCTGGAGTGTGATACGTGGTCGTAGGCTTTTAAATCAGCAATAGCACTTCACAACAAAGAAACGATTTATTACTGAAGCCAATAAATATATCGAAGGAGTTTTTATGTGCATGGAATTATCGCCGCGGACCATTTCAGGGCGGAAAGAATCGGTATGTGAGAAAATAAAGCTTCCGCAATGACACGCTTGTGTTCGGTTTTCTTAAGAAACATTAAAATACAAATACATTCTCATACAAGCTGGCAACAATCAAACACAGATAATCCAAAATTTATTCATAACAGATGGTAATCCGCAAAAATATATTTAACAGCAATTATCATGTTAGACAGAATAATTTAAACAAAAAAGAACGATCAAAATTTATGTTAATCAAATAAAAATATCAATAACTATTACTTAAAACAAATCGTTTCTTCTGGTGGCCTGCCTCCCCGCATCAGAAGAGATTTGGGCAAATATTTTTTTTGCATATGTTCACGAAGACAGTTGCGTAATGTGTACCGATGACCCACAGCAGGATTTAGAGTGAGTCAGTAAAGATTTTGATAACGGAACACTTAATAATGAACAAAGAAATTAGTTCAATGTAGTAATGACTAACACCTTAGGAAGAGAGGCGTATAAGGTTAACATATGTGCTTGATATAGGTAACATTTTCGCGTCAAGAAGTTAAGTCTTTGTGTATGACATATTTAATGTATCAACGGAGATAAGTCTCAAACAAATTATGCATCCGCTGCGCAAAAGGTTAACAACACAAAGGAGTCTAGCATACGAAACGAGTACAAACAACGTGCATCGTGCTCAGAGTAACAGCGGGTTGTTACTAGCTGCGCAGACTGCGCAGTCAAAGTGAGTAATACGTGTGCATGGCGTGTGTTGATCTGCGCGAGCGCACGTACGCGCTAATGGACGCGTATCGCGCTGCTGACCCTCGACCTACGTCGGGTTCAATGCTCGGTCTCTCCACTCCTTTACCACAGTCCTTAGCCACCAGTCCTGAATTTCATTGCACTATAGCAATGAAATATAAACAAGAGCTACCATAAATCAAATTGATAGACATTTTAGGGAAAAAATTTAAAGGAAAATATATGAAAATAAGTTTAACGAGAATATTTTTTAGTATCACTTTTTTGTATAAGCTTTTAAAAAAAAAGTAAAATCGTAACATTATTAAAACAGCATTAAATTTTTTTAAATCAATCGTCTTGACTGAATATATTTAGACAGATCAATCTTAAAGTATATACCTGTTTAATAGCTATTAGATACATAATTATCCGCAGGCGTGCCAGATTACTTCAAACTCTGCCAGGACGGGTGATCACAGATATCTTTCTTTTCGGTAGCGCGAATCAAGACAAGAAAAATGTAAACAAGTTTATAATTCAGTGTCACGTATAGAACATATAAATTTGTCCAGTTACCCGTAATTAAACGGTAACAACATAATGGAATTTTATTGATGACATAAGTATAGTAATAAAATTACTTGAAACAAACATTCCCATTGGACGAATCAGTTTTGCATACCACTTAGTACAGCCTAAATAACTGTTGACCTTGATCGAGAAAATTAAAAAAAATTCTCGATATTAAAGTTTAGCGATAATGGAATTATGTTAAAACTAAATCCCAAACATATTACAGATTTGATCGCGGTCTCACAAATGAAGAGAAATAAAAGTTAACAAGATGGTAAAAAAACTAACTCTGAAGCGACAGGTTAAGAAAGTAATCTTCGGCCTTGCGCTTCAAGATTCCAATCGTTAAATGGGAAATGGTAGAGCTTTTTAAAAGGTAAAAAATACTAAATTTTCCTGTAATTGTAACTCGCGAGACGGCTTGGCGCACCTGCAAGCAATTATACAAAAGCAGACTAGTGTATTCGAAATAACCATACACAAGTAGAACCTGCCACTCACCAAGTAAAACTAGACGGTAGATCACCTTATCTTTTACAATATATCATAAACATAAATCATGTTTGAACGGATTTTCATCTCTTTTGTATAATTCTTTAATTGGTACGGATAACTCTATGCGGTTTATATGTATATTTAAGTAAATTTTCCTTCCGATAATTTAAGTTTATTTAAACTATAACGACAAAATTAATGAGAAGACAACACTCACTGGCCGGAAGTGTAGGTACGTACTGCATACGCTGGCGTTTGGATCAATAAATATCGGGACACATGGTGCGGTCCAGAGCTATCAAGGCGTTATATAAAAGCCTATGCAAGGAGTTTTTGAACAAATAAGATAGAAATGATTGGTAGCCCTTGCAAGGCTTTTATCCGTGAGGGTGAGTGGAATGAAGAGGAGGAGGTATGTCGAGAGTCGAGTGTGCAATTCGCGTCGTAGGCGCAGCCCGCGCTCGGGAGTCAACGCACTGGGACCGGTTCACTAATCGATCCCGCACCGGCTCGCGCTCCTGTCTTCACCTAAACTTGACTATAACGGCTCAGCGCGACCATACACCGGCTAGCTTTGTTGAATGCAGTCTATGCGGTTTTTTTAGTAGGAATCTGAATGCTAGTGTCTGTCTTGGTGACAAAATAAGAGGGCTTTTGAGTACTATTTTTGAGCGAACGTAACTACGTTTTGTTGTATTCGTTGTTGCGGTTTATGATGATGTATAATATAGTAACCAAATTAAGAACCGCAGAGTACGCACCGTATCGATGAGTTACAAATTCGGCAGATTATCGACGTTATTTCTACGATAAAAATGGTTTTAATGTAGGAACTGTATGCGCAAAGAGGAGGATACATTTGTGTGGTGTGGGATATTTCTCCGAAAGAGCAATTAAAAAATAACTATTCATATATAAAAAAAGACCTAAAATCGACATCATTCGATCAGCCTTGAACAGTAATTACATAATATCGTAAATGTAACAATAAAGCAACTAGTAAATCAGACATTGCTGATTTACGGACGGATTGTGTAAGATTGGCGATAGCCTAGACGTAGAACACTAAATTTTAGGTCACCATAACCAGACCAGGCAACGAAACGATCTGACAATAGAGAATAAATAAAAATATCTAATTTGTGTAGACATATGAGGTAACAATTTTAAATTTGCGGAATGCGAGTTTAGAGGGTATGTGGGGGGAAGCTCTCTTACGGCGTAAAGTGATTCATGATTCCGTCCGTTCATGTTTCATGGTCCTTTATGCACTACAGTCTTTGAACTCTCGTCGACGTGAAGGACTAAATTGGAAGAAAGTGTAAAATATGGAGAAAATTGAGCCAGATGCCGCCTGTCAAGACGCCTCGTATTTTATTTAACATTTGCAGCGAAATCGACTTTGCATGCCTTACGTATGAACAAGGGAACTGCAATCGTATGCTTGGACTTAGTACAATGATAGTTTGCTTTAGGTCTTATTCAATTTTCAGAAACTTGAACCAAGCCCGGTGTTGTTAGAACAACGATTTCCGCGAACTGCACAATTAGCCATTGTTCAGGCTCCGTACTCACCTCTCATCGTCCGACGCTAATCTTGAGAAATGGATATTGTCGAATTTATTTTCTCTATTGGAACTCTTCTTTTCAGGCAATTAAGCATTATTTGTAAGAACCAACTAAGGCAAAGCTTCGAAAACCTCATGGTGGTTTCCGGGGCTAATTAGCTTTACATTATTGTTCAGAGAAAATGAGAGATATTTTTCGCTTAATAACGAGGTAGGTAACTTCCTTCCTTCCAATTAATGGAAAATGCTGTGCAACTTTTGATCACGCCTCTTCAATGCCTTTACCCAGACTTATTAGCGAGGGATACTTATAGTGTCTAAAGAAGTCCGGGCAACAAATACAAAGTTAAATATTGTAATATATTGACGGTTTAACAACAAATTGACGGTTTCGACAAATCGCGACGAGTGGGTTTTAAGCCGATATGGAGTTCAGCATAACCTTTCCACCGCGAGGGTAACGATAAGATACAGTATCCATTTGAAAGAAGTTACGAACCCCCTGAACGGGTTCCCAGGTTGTAGTGCCAGAGGTAAATAGTAGTCCTAGCTTTTTCACCTTTTTTTAGGTTTTTTTTTCATGGTGATGCAAAGAGGGATCGTTTGGAGTCGGTTGGCGAACCCATTTAGTGGACCGTAATATAATGGATGTCTGATGAGTTTTGGCAATGCGATACGTAACACAGGGAGTGTCTCCGTGACTGACGACACGCTATACCAGGAGCTTCCCCTGTCTGTTGCCTACGTAGGATTGGAGACAGTGTAGTTAAACGCGACCTTTTGCGGGATCCCGCGCGTCTTGCAAGGAGGAAGAGGGAACCAATTCCTCGCCCGAGAAGGAGCTGTGAATGAGAGCATTCGCGTGACCACTGCCGATATGCGTGGAATGTGGAACACCGTATTTTTTGTCAGTCCAATCCCGACTAACACGTTAGGCATTATTCCACATATACTTTAAGTATTGAGTAATTGCGTGCAATTTATTACTCTCTCATGTTTACATTATAATCAATAATTTATCATGGGCATGACATGTAACAGTGTGCCTGCCCATATGCCGTGCAGCGGGTACCGAATTAATGATTTAAATTCTGCCCAAGTAGGGTCGCAACGAGACTGATTTATTGGATCCAGCAAATCATAAATACTTAAAGCGCACAACAATGCATGCCAATGGTTTACTATTGAGACAGCCATTTTCTTAAGCCCGCAGAGTTCTGCACTTATCAATTTATAACACTTAATTATATCTTTAACAGATCTGTGATTCTCTTTAGACTTTCAGAATAGAAATCGGTATAATTTTGGCAGCGAATCACGATCTAAAATTAGGAGCGTGGTCTCGATTGACAAGATTTATAGGCGTTAAAGATTTTACAATTCAAAACCATATTATTACCACGCATGCGACATAATTTCGAGATCATTTTCTTTCTATGCCAACCGCCGGCTAGCACTATAAAAAACGAGGCTCTCGTCGTCTAAACATCATTACATTCGAGATCTCACTAAGCGGTTGTTGTTTCTGACGCATGTGCTCATTCCCCTGATAATGTTGATAGTAGTGGTCCAAATAAAGACGTCTTACATTGACTTACGGATGCAATTAAGGAGCTCAAATTCCGACCCACGAAATTTATGGCCAATGAGATTCTAAAATTGGTTCAGTGTGTCGAACTTTTCCCAGTATTAATAATATTTGGACAATGGATACATAGTCTGAACATCATAAGCGTTAAGAAGTTAAATTATAGGCGAACATTATTAAATGCAAGGGCTTAAAATCTTAATGAATACGAAGATATCAACTTCATACGTCAAGATGTACCCCGCGTGCCTCAGAAGGCCCTGATGATGTTTGCATCCAAGGTCACTTCGATGCCCCATTGTTGAGTTAACATTATAAAGAGACCTCGTTATCTTGAATTGAAGGCATTTCATCAGGAGAAGGAAATAATTTCTTTAATAATCATTACCTTGGGATGCGTTTAACATATTATTATTAAGGTAATATTAAACGCCGAGACGCATTACAAATTGTCGAATTACAAAGTTATACCTCTGTAATAAACATCACATCGCATTCTGCTCTGTTTATTTTCGCGTTACTACCTTACATTCATCAAATTGCTTGTAACTAATAAGGCTTAGAATTACAAATAAAAAGAAAAACTCAATGAGCAGCTATGATATAGGACTGGAATATCAGGCAGATATTAAAGTATAAGTATCAGCATTTTTGATTAGTGATAAAATAAATAAAATTATTTAACAACCTTTTAAGCACAATATTAACAATGTTTTAGATTAAGGACAAATCACACTTAAGACAATGAGTATTGAAAAACAAAAAGGGTATAACTTACTTTCAGCAGTTAAAGAAAAAAGAAAATATTTCATAATCTTCATTACAGTATTAGTCACTACGCTTGCCATCCAAAACGAGATATAGTTCACCACAATCTATAGAAGAGAAACGTCCGCCGTTTGTCACTCGCTCCAGAACTCTTTTGTCCTAATGGATGGTTCTACGAGCTGTGAGGCTGGGAGCTTCATCTTACTCATCCCCCTATAGACTTGACACTCTCTTAAAAGTAATCAAACTAATAAAAGTTAACCATAGATTAATTTTAATGATTAAAAAAATTACAATATCCTAAGAATCGCTGGTCCCAGATTAACATCTCTTACATGGTATTCCTACACTAAAGCAATCCTAATCGTGTTATAGTCAGATCGCGATAAATCACGAGCGGCGGGCATTCCTCGGGCACGGATTGCGGTGAAATCAAAAATAATATCGGTGTATCTAATTATTGCTAAAACCTAGTGTAAGTGAAAATTTATAAGCAAAGGAAAATAAACCCTGTGTGTTATGAAAAATGGAATCGTTATCACATACCGTGCATAATTAATCGATCGAAGGCACCTAGCTTTTTGTAGTTTTATAGAATTGTTTTGATAGATCATAGTCTATTATTAAGAATGCTGATCGGTATTCTCATAGGTCCGCTGGCTATAACTGCCTAAAGATTTTAATTCGTTCTCGAGAAATTATAAGACTACCCGAGCTTAATCATTAGTTTCAAATTACAGAGCTTAACTATGAGCCCTAACCGGTTGCGGATAGCGATCGCGGCGCGCAAAAAGCTCGACGTGGGTCGCAAGTTGCACCTACTGCACTCCTAGCTTTACTGTGTCAAGAACAACGCCTCTACCTTTCCCCGCGCGCCCCTCCAGTGCCACCAAATTGTCACCTGTACGGAAAAGCTTAAATAAAATCTTAAAACTACTCCACTGGCGTATATAAAGGTCGTTACATACAATTTTCAATATAAGAGTATTTAACGCACCTACTTTATTTTCGAAGTATTTTACAAAGTGACGTCTTACGGGACAACATAAATAGTTAGTCAGAGAACTTTGCAGTACACGTATGTGTAACAAATATCAAAAACATTATATTTTTTTTTACTCTATATGTACATAGATTGAGCTATTATTAGGTTGAGAAAAATGTTTGGTGCTGGACAGACGTTCCTATTTATATCAGAGTTAATGAATTGTTCACTAAAAAAAACAGCGTGAAAGAATTTATTACACGTGAGATATTACTTTATTATAAACTAAACATCTATATCCATACTGACATATGACGACGTAAATGTATATCATTGCGCAGTCGGCTATTCTTCAAATACTCAGGACTGATTTTGATATGATTTTTGAATTGGAAGTGTGTGAATAATATTAATTTGTTTATGCAGTGTACGTATTTCAACAGTGCGTAATATTTATTGTCAATACAATGTTATGTTTATTAATTAATTAACTTGTACTAAACAGTTATTTTCAAGGAAGTTGAAGTATCACATCGGTCATGTCCTGACGTTACATGCGGTCTTTACAGTATTATTTAGAAATGCTTCTTATGATGTTGCGAAGTATATAATGTGTAGTATGCAGTATACATTTTGGACGGTTAAATCCCATTATAAATGATTAAAATTTGGTGAGACATATAGATTATGCCACGGAATAGGTTATATCCCATATTTTTTATCTCAATTAAGATTTATCTTGGGGCGAAAGTAAGTGAAAGGGGAAATACAACAACATTTTTCCCAAATGTTAACCTCACCTGCGCGCGGTGCCAGGTGCTGATGTCGATGTCAACGGACGAGACTGGTAATACAGATGGAGGAAAATAAGGCGAACTTAATTCCCCACAGACTAGTAATGGGAAGCACCATCTCTAGTGCGAGGGTACCGGCAAATAATCTTGCATTTAAGGAACTGCCAACTTTCGGTCGCGCTTATTGTAAAGCCTTGTACAGGCTGATGATGCCGAAGAGGAATCATTGTAAAAGTTTACAAACCATTAGAACAATAAAAGTGGACTTAAGAGTGATATCTTAGTCCACGAACCTAGAATTAACAGATGCAACCAAATGAATTTGAAACGATGACGTGAGCCGCAGTCAGCGAAATCCAAAATTACACGGTACGTGCCGTACAGATAACATAAAGATAACCGTTTTAGCGACCAACCTTCCCGAGTCCTTGGCATACAAGTATTGCGAAAGCCAAGATAAATTAAAATACGTATAGCCGAGTCAATTGAACTCGACAGTAAAATACGTGATAACTTGTAAATCACACATTCTATAATATTTGAGACTGCCCGCGGTTTCAGACTAGCGAGGTCGAAAATTTAGTCCCAAGTGAACACAAAAAGTATCTTATATCCCTAATCTATGACATAATCGACATTACACGCTTACAAATTTCAATCAAATACGTACAAATTTACACATCAGTAATATTTAGTAACATAAAACATCAAAAAATTGTAATATTTTAATATCGGTATAGATTTCCTGTTAGCCAAACCTAGGCGATATCCTCAAGGCAGACAGACAGATTAAATAAAATATTTTAAGAGGTTACCAACGTAATTTGCCACTGCAATTACTGTCCACGGTTGTTTGCGAAGAAGATCAATTTTACTTCCGATGTAGATTTATTACAATGTACTGGCGATCCGTCCCGGCTTCAATCTTCAGTGGACTTCAATGCGGTTTTACCAAAATTTAGTTCGCATTTAGTATATGTATGTTATAAATTTGTCCGTGCGAAACCGGCGCGGCTTGCTAGCTAAAGATATTTTTATGAACTTTCCAAAATTCCAACCTAATTGCAAAACTAATAATTTACCAAAATTTAGAGAAACGATTACAAGTTTGTCAGAAAATTGAAGTGCAAAATTGAAGACAAAGATATCCGAGTCGAGATACGGCATCGTTTCCGCTGCCACTCATTTCGGGGAAGGCAATTTTAATGATGCGCTGAGACTTTTCACAGCCCACTTTATGCCTTTTTTGTACAGTCAAGGTGTGATGAGTGACGGACACGGTAACCACTACATGCATAATATAAATACTGATAAATAATCGAGATTATCACATAAAATTTTTTTTTACCCAAATACTACACAAATGCAGAATTGAATTTAAGACGACCTTATATCTGATGATGTCGTTATTTATTCATATCCAGATATTTATTCATATTAGGTACCAATATGAATACTCTGAAATGTATAATAAAGGTATTTTTATACAAACCATGAAAAAAAGTTGTTTATTTTTCATCATGAGGCTCCTTAAAAGGAGTTTAGGACGCATCATACATATTACGAGTACAGATATTATTACTAATATTAATTTGATAGTAGTATATGTAATAACATATGTAATTTAATGGTATTATTTTATGTAGACTAAAAAAAACAAATCCACTAATTTATTTATTAAAATTTACACTTTAATTGTCAAAACACACCAAATCATAATTCAACACAACCAAACACTACTCAAGTCTGCGGCAGTTTCATTATTTTTTGTCGGTATATAGAAAAGAGGCGAGTGGATTGTGTACCACTTTTCTACATACGAGTTCATCTTGAATACGAAAATCAAAAGTTCAATCTGAACCACAAGAACTCTAGAATACAATAAAAAACCCGATTCCGATTTACATTCGCAATTTCGACAACTCGAATGAAGTCATTTAAGTAGGTGAACTTTTTGTGACCCATTCATCATCATCAGATTTTAATTAAGTTTAATTTATAAAGGCGCAAAAACGAGCAACCCGAACGATAATTCGAATTTTGTTGAACATAAATTATAAGGTAACCTATTTTTGTCATAACTATTGAAACGTACTGACCTGGTAATTAAAAAACCTGATCTGATCAAATTAAACTTGCATTCCAGTGCCAGTATTAATAAATGTTTTAATGCTGGTCTATATTCGCAGGCCGGTTGGATGTAAAATCTTTATCTTCAGTGATTCAACTTCATAAATTTGACTTCACAAATTTGAAGATTAAGATTAAAATCTTAATCTTCAAATTTGTGAAGCTTCTTGATACAATTTTTTTTTGTACTAATCATCAAATCTTTACCCGTGTTGTTAGATAAACTGTTTGATTCATCATAATACATACTTTTAACTATAATAGTATTGTTTGTTCCCTCGAAGCAAACGTTGACAAGTCATGGTGCAAATTGATTTTCTTAATCATATTATACATTATTGGGTTCTCTTGCCAAGAATGGATGAAAATCAGCCGTCAGATTGCACATTCACATGGTTTTATACGGCAACTCGCAAAAATTACTTATTTATCGGCTATGGGTAACGTCCACATTATACAATGGCTTCTTGCGTCAGCTGGTCACTGAAGTCTGGCGGCCGAGTAATGAATACCTATTGAACACAGGCAGTTTTATAGCCTTTTTCTCCAAGTACATTTGTTGAAATAATCAGCCTTATTTCGAAAATTGCAGTCGTTAATTCCTTGCATCGTGACCATGAAAATTATAGTGAACTCAAGATCGTTTGTCCGACAAGATTAAATATTAGACCAAATTGCAAAACAATACGAGATGTAGTGTATTATTTCAGTATCTGATATTGTCTCTGTTTTTAAAACCATCACACACTTCATCCAGTCCCTTCATTCATATTTATAATACAAATGTTAACCCCCCAAGTGGAGTTCAAACCCGCAACCCATAACTTCGAAGGTAGGATCACTAGGCTTATATTTCAAATTAATAGAATGATACCTATCGCAAAAAAATCTTCTTAGGCTAAAGTTAATTAATAACACCATATTTTAGTTGGGAGAAATACTTAACGTCACAAATAGAATTCCGGTACCGTTCATTACCACCGAAAGATTTAAATAACTACCTAATAGTAATCAGGCAGACATGTATAATATTCTTATACATGGAATATTCAACTTTTTGTTATTTAACATCTTAACTGTCAATAAAGTCCTCGTCATCGAGTAATCGTCATCGCGTGACCCGGTAACTTGGGTGCTAACGGAACGACATTGCGCATGCTGTTTACCCACTGCTTAACAATAATACAATGGTTCCAAAGATGGCGGCAAATATTTGTCACTAAAATTATATTTTAATTTCGAAATTAATCTTACTAAATTTCCATAACTCAGATAGGAAAATATTATTATAAATAACATCAGTTTACAACGAAAAAAATGAACATGTAACAAGATTTCTTGTATAATTTTATTATTTACACAAATGTATAACCCATACCAAAAAATATCGTATGCGTATGCGTTTCTGTTCAAGCTACTCTGATATTTTGTTTGTATTAAAAATCCGTGTCAAGGCTACAATAACACATGTATGTTTTTGTTAGAATGCAACTTTATTGGTCAGCGCTATATTAACAATTTGTGGGGTAAATTCAACTATTATTAGCACACTTCGCAATTTTGTGTTTAAAATTACTTAGTTATAAAAAACCAAATAAAAAAACAGCAATGTGGTTCCCAAACGACTCACGATTTAAGGTTAACTTGAATATACAAAACAATATCAACTCTGATTTAATTATTTATGATATTTTTATTTCTGATTAAGCGTTCAGACTGTCACGAACTAAATAATCTATAGTGTGTACTTATTTGAGTTTGGATAATAACACTCAAACAGATAGTATACATATTTCCGGAGCTTTTGATCACGTAGACCAGGGATTCCCAAGCCATTTTGGGCCCCCATAGCCAAATAACTTTAAAATCCTATCTCTAATTTTTTTGCTATTGATACAAAATACTTGCTAATTTAAAAACTTTGCGGTTGGTTAAGTGAGTAAACTTGACATCATTATCACAACAAAATTTAACAAAATAAATAGATATAAAATTCAGTAAATATCAAGTGCAATTAATAATTATTAATACAAATTACCTAATTTTTTTTTAAAAGTACAACAATGATACTTCCTACTAAAATATTAGTCACTCTTATAACTGGTACACGTATCACAACTTATCCAGTATCTTGAAAGTTTCAAATAAAAACTTGTGTTAATTAATAGAAATCGATTTTTAGAAAATCAGTTTTCGTTTATGTCGACCCCTGGGAAACCAATATCTACCCCCACAGGTTAGCTTTTAATGGGATCCGAGGTAATTTATGGATATGGTTCAAGTCATATATGACAAATCATTAAATTAATCTAAATATACATGAAATTGGAAGTCAAAAAAATTGTGTTTTACTTGTAACTTAGATTAAATAATAAAATATCAAACAATATGTACACACTTAGTTATCTTATTCTCTATGTAAGGTCTAAAAGCGATTATGCCCAAAAAGACACGAAGCAAATGTAAGCAGGTTGAAATCATAAACACGAGCTTGGTGCTTTGTTTTTTATCAATTATTCTCCCCCTCCTACGCTCGGCGAACCCACGTGCTTGTTAATAGGAATAAGTATGAGAAACGATGTAATTAGCTTTTAAAATTGAAGCAAGTTTGTTTCTTTAGAAGGCGATGAACTTAAATGCTTTACATTTTATTTTCTTTGACAGCCGCCTGAAAAGTCCACGGCAGAACATAATATGTATGACCGTAATCGCCACGCTCTCTCACGATTCCCCGCATCTCATAGGCTGATGCCCGTCATTGGTCTGGATAATAATAATATTATCACATTATTTCGCACTTTTTAAATTCCATACAAATAAAGTTGTGCCTAACAGCTCAGTTCATGAACATGCTATAAACAACAATCATTTGAAGTTGAGTCACAACAAGTTAAAGGGTATTGAAAATTGTGATCGAGTTATTTTTATATGTTAATCTTTCTTTCATAATACTTAATGATCGTGGCGTGGCGAGTGATCGGCGGGATGGCGGAAGGCACTAAGTATTATGAATACTTACTGCCTCTTATCCCGATTGTCGACTCTTTAGTCGACATATAATTTAAACACTAAAAATTTACGACTCCGGCTGATGGCTCAATTTATCTTTATAGATATAATGTGAAACTCTTTGAAATTTTGCAGATAAACCCAAAATATTAATTTGCAACTTCCAACAAATGTTAGCAGTCACTAAGATTAGCCAGGAAAAGGAGATAAAAATTTCAAATAACAAACCGGTTGTTACTTAGTACATTATAAAATAAAATAATGCAAACCAAGATTTTTGCTCTTTATTCTTCATGAGAAAATAGTTCTAGAGCTTTTGGAGCAGGCAAGTGTCCGCTTTGTATATAATTTTTTTTCTCGGTTTTTTTAACACCATGCCGCTTTCTGACCTCAATAATTTTATTGTTGCCTCAAAGAACCATTAATTCTTTTAAATGAGTATTTTTTCAGAGCAGGACCTTAAGTCTATTATAATACCTTGGCTAGTGGGTATTATAACAGACGAATTTTGAAATTCTAATTCAACGAGAACTAGCCTGTAGATATTGATAAACGTAAGCAAACCAATTTGTAAGAAGTTTATTATTAAAGAGGCACTATTATTTAGGCCCCTCATAAAAAGACCGTGTCTCGTATCGTACGAGCATTTTATTTCTTACAGAAAACTATAACTAAGAAAATTTAGTTTAAAATATTAATAACATATAATTTAGAATCATTATTAGATTGATACAAAAAGGAAAATTCTCGTGCTTGATGGTTCTTACGAGGATCATGGCAGACAATTTTTCGGATCATCGACAAACAAACAACTAATAAAGGTACTAAGATCCCAGTGTATTTGTTCTAAGTATCGTTCACATACTGCGTATGTTAGAGTTAATGCATTAATAATGTTAAATATCTGGTAGCAGCTCTCTTGGCTTAGTGACCGCTTAATTGATGGTTTCTTCCGTGTCATTTTCCGGTAGTTATCTTTTACAATTGTAGTCTCATTTAGGACAGGAAGTTATTTTATCACACAGGAACTCTTGGCCTAATTTATTTAATTATAATACATGTGCAGTATTTTTTTAATTTTACGCATTATTTTTTAATTTCAAGCCTAAGGCAGAGGCTTTTAGTGATTGCTGCCCGAATGGGCCGGCTCGAGCTGGTTAGTACCAAGACCTCGCAGAAAACTGGCGTGAAGTAGAGGCGTCTTGTGCTTCTGTTTCTTTCGGTGGGTGAGGTAACCGGAGGCCCCCTCCCCCATCATTTCCTCATTCCCCCTACCATCACCTAAATATCCTTAAAGGCCGGCAACGCACCTGCAGCGCTTCTGGTGTTGTAGATGTACGTTGGCAACGGTAAAAACTTAACAATCAGTTGAGCCGCTTTTCTAATAAACTCATAGTAACGAATTATGAAGTATTTTCTATAATTGTGATCGAAGGGGAAATATCCCAGCTTTCTGCTCAAATGCCAACCCCACCTGCATGTGGTGCACCGTGCTAGCAAACAAAAGAGGCTTTGGCGGCCAAATGTTTGTTCAATATCCACCCATATTTGCCGTACCCAAATCCTAGTTAGTAGTTAGTACTAGTACCATGGGACCGGCACTGCGCTCATCAACCCACGTACATGCCCAGCGTGATGCGGATGGTGAGTATAGGTAAACTTACCCAGAAATGTATGCCGGCCGGCTAATGCAGGCGCCTTCTTGAAGAGGCTTATGTACAGAAGTGGACTAAAATGAAATGATACAGTAGTAGTTGCTATTATAAATAGTAGTTATTATTGGAGTAAGCTTTATCTTTTGTCACATCAGAGTGACCATTTAACAAAAACAATTAATACCATAAGATGAAGGATCACATGAAATGTGATGACAATATCAATATCCCAAAATATTCCAGTCAGGAAAATCTTTGTAAAAAATTATCTTTCACACAATTTTGGCTTTGGTTGGGATGCTAACCCACCATACTTAGTAGGTAGGTACGATGATCACTGAGCCACCCGGGTGTTAAAATGATAAGATAAAATTCGTTTGTCAATTTCCTAAACCTTCAAAGAATATTTCGTCTACATAACGATTTCGTGTATTTACGCGAACAGTACACATTTGAATTTAAACTATTATTTACGGATTTTATCCCTTTTCAGTAGCACTGGTCAGTTATTTTGTCTATTTGCAATGCATTTTATAAATAAAAAATCTAAGTAATGTCTATTTACACTGTAGAGTTAAAACAAATGTATAAAGTAATTATTAAAAACGCAACAACGATATCTTATAAGTGCAAACTATTTATTTATTTTGTTATCACATCCAACAACATATTTGTAACTCCAGCAGCATATTACCAAGTAATACCTACATGAAAACAACTGCGAACAAGAGAACGCACCTGTGAAATATCCAACGCTTCTGATAAACAAACATACAAATACCTATAGTCTGTATAGGTATATGTAGTCTGTATTCATATTTATAATATTAAATGGAATGGGATGGGGTGGGGTATCGCCCCCATGTGTACGAGGGTGATAAGACATAGCTGAAATTATCGTAGACGAAATCACAGGCACCGTTAGTTTCGATAATAACGTAACAAATTAATATAAAAACATCTACAAACGAACAATATAATTTTCTAATACAAAGTCGGGGAAAAAGTTTTCACGTATTTAATAAGTAAATAATTGCAGAAAAATCTATTTGGTAGTTACTGTAGTACTGTTTGTATCTTGCTGGTTTTTGATACCAGTAAATAGATGACATTTTAAGAAAAGAAAAATAAAAAGTTGAAACGGTTCCCCGGTATTTCTATATTGATTTTCTGTCCGCCATAATGAGTGAATGTAACGAAGAAATCCGATACATTTTGAATTTTACTTCATGGTAAAGCCAGACCACACCCATCGTTAGCCACTGAGCAAATATTGCGAGAGCTTGCTAGGGAAGTGATTAACACTTCCCAAGCATCCATCTTGTAGCCCTGACCTTTGCACCCTCAGATTTTCACCAGTTCCGGTCTCTTCAGAATTCTTCAGGTAGTGTTAGGTCAACATCAAGAGAGGACTGTCTAAACTACTTATCGCAGTTTTTTAAACAGAAGTCCCAAAATTTCTACAGCAATGGGATTGTCGCTAACAACAAAACGGCAACAAGTTATTGAACAAAACAGTACATACATACTATAACCTAATGTAAATAAAGTATGATAAAAAATATATTAAATTTGTATATAAAATACGAAACAACTGTTTCTACCTATTATTATGAAACGTTAAATGGTGGTGGCATTGGGAATCATTCTGATATCCACCAGAATTGTAGTTGCAAAACCTTTGCTTTGAGTTAGGTTTTTTTTTTAATTACAGTTTTTATACATATACTATCTAGTATTTTGCCTAGATCAAGCAAGCAAGGTCAGATAAGCTGCAGTGCACTGCTGAATTCCGTTCTGAAAGTTATGGAAAGCCAGTATAATTACAGGCTGTAAGGAATTCTGTCTTAGTCTTTGTTTGAAGTTGTTTGCAGATGTCCCTTGAGGCATTAGGTAAGTATATTTTCGGTGTTGGTAATTGGAAAAATATTACAAGGTATACGTCTAAGATTAAGTTTCTATTGATAATGCAGCGACATCTATGGAAGAAAACTACAGTAGTATAGTACTACAGTAGCTTCTATTGTGTTAAAGGTTCGAACATAATTAGATAGATGGAGCTTAAACTGACCATCAAAGGACAATTTTCCCTACATTAATTATAGAAGTAAAATTAATCTTCTTTTCGACATCAACCAACCATGCAACAATATCAACAAACTACAAGTGTATCCAGAGACTTTCCTTAACACCAAATTACCAGAATTTTACAACACTTACTACTTACTTTTTTTAATATATCCCGGTAGATGGCGCTTGACAGTGGAAAATAGGAATGTTATATAATTAAGCATGTGCAATGCAGCACACCCAAAATTATTCTAATAACGGTTTACAAATGGTTGCGACTAGAAAGTTTAGTAGAACAGTAATTTAGATTGTAGTGCATTTAACTTCAATAATTACAGATATTGCTGCTTTTATTTATCTTTGCAGAACGACAGTAATAACATGGCTTCTTACTATATTTCAATACAGTTACAACATTCTGCAAATCTCTATAAATATAGCCCGATTGGACACTACATTTGAAAGTAAACACTGAAGAGGAATGAGCTGTTACACTCAGTGGTCCAACTAGCTATTACCACAATCGTACATTACTAAGAATATTGTATACTGTTGTCTTCTTCAATATAACTTCATAAAATATTTGGTATTTGAAATGAAACTAGTATTTACAGATTTTATCGCGTTTAAATTTTTATATTCCCGACGTTTCGATTGCTTTACAGCAACCGTGGTCGCGACGGAACAGGTGTTAGTCGTCCAGAATTCATAGTTAACTCGGGCTACCTTCAGCTTTTTTATTTATTAATTTTTGGTCCGATCTACGCAGAATGTGCTCACAGTATCTTGTGGTCGTGCAGTGATATGCTTGGTTTTAGATTTAATTTTGTTTATTACCACTGGGTTGGGTGGCTGGGTACTACCACCAAGCCGGTGGTAGCCATTTTCAATATTAAAATTAGGATGTTTTTTTTATTTAAATAGCCTCGCGAATCATCCTTGGCAAGAATCGGTGTTCTTTTGCGAAGATTTGTGGTCTATCAAATCTGATGTAATGGTTGGGGCGATCAAGGATATGATATGACTTCCTAGAGCGACGGTGTTTCACGACAGCTAAGTGATATTTAACGTGGGTCCTTACAGATCTTTTAGTTTGCCCTATGTAAGAGAGACCACATTCACAATCAAGCTTGTACACATCTGCATTTTGTAGTTATATTGCACTTAACAGATGGTAAAATAAGATGGTATAATAAATAAGATGGCTCAAGGTTACGCCCGAGTTAACTATGACATCTGGACGTCTAACACCTCAGTCCCCCGTGACCACGGTTGCTGAAAAGCAATCGAAACGTCGGGACTTTAAAAAAGCATAATTAAACGCGATAAAATCCGTAAATAATAGTTTCATTTCAAATGTGTAGCGTTCGCGAAAATACTAGGAATCATTATATTCGGCATGTTAAAGATTTTAAATATCCAATATAAGAAAATTATATCCTATTAGTCACTTATAATTACCATGCTTTTATTCCATAGCTCTATTGTCCTCTCGAAATAGGGCTATAAGCGATGTAGTTTTTTGCTACGATCTATATTTCCGATTATTTAAAATAGGAAATTTCTCGTGGAGAGGCAACTAATATACATACCCGTAGCGCTATCTGTTTGCCAAACATAATACTACTATATATTATAATTACAGCGCACCTGTAGTTTTATCCGTGTTCTGATAGATAGCGCTTATTACGAAACTATGTGTATCAGTAAATTTTACAAATCTTTAATAGTGTATAAAAAAAAGTCGCAATCTGCTTTCGTTTGTGTAACTTCTTCTTCTTTTTTTGTAACTTTTAAACTTCTTAGTGGATTTCAATTCGTATAATAACTTAGAACATTGAATGAGGAATGTTTATATATATAATACATTCACATTTAGTTTTTATATTACAGGTCTGTCCGTGTTAAGCCGGCGCGGATAGTCTATGGTATATTAAACAATTAATATTCCCAATTTATTTATTTTTATTACAGTAACACTAATCAACACTTAACCAATACTTTTCAATTGTCAATGTATAATTTTTATTTATTACTAGTTTATATACAATCTAACTAGTAGTAAACTAAGCCTATATACATTAGTCAGATATAGTGGTGCAATTTCCAAAGTCCCACACAGAATTGCACAAATGTAGCTAAAATTTATAAGCTATGATAGTGTACTCAGGTTAGCATTTCAAAAGAAAGGTGATTTGTAATATATTCAACACAATAGCTTTATATTTAGCATTCAGATGTATTTAAAATTGAGTTAAAGAAGGTGAAGATGATATTGTCGCGAACACTCCATAACGTCTTTTCAACTTTCACGAGAAGATATAACGAAACTTTATAGTAGGTAAATAGACTTTATACTTGTACTTGTATTCTGGAATATTAGAAAATAAAAAGACAATCGAAAATAGACACTATATACGTGGCACCGGAGTGCGCTACGAGCGCGGATGTCATCTCCGAGGAATGCGAAAGTGGAAAAAGGAGAAGAAAACAAGGATGCAAGGCAAGGTAACCAGCGCAGAAATAAAAAGAGTACTGGTAATCGGCAGGAAGTGCTTGAAGGCGTAAATGATCAAACGCAGGGAACAGCGTATCGGGAAAGATACTCTGCAACCTTTGAAATCCTTTAATAAATAGAAGCTTGTGATGCCAACTTTTCACTCCAATCCCGTAACCTATAACTGTTAATATCTTAAATTTAAGCCATTATTTACATTTCAATTAAACATATATATACCGCGAATGTCTTTGGGAATACTTTTTAATTCAACGATACGACATAAGGATGGATGCGACATTACGACGTTAAATTTAACCTCATATTCAACAGTATGAGGTTATATATATATATATATATATAAGTATAGTAGTTTGGTCACAGAATAATTTTTAGTTTTTGTTATTTTACCGAAAGATATATAGCTAACTAGGCCAACGATACCAAGTTCAAAGGTCAGGTCAAAAGAAATATTCATATCCAATAGTCCTTTAAGCCTAATTGAACGACAAACATGGATTTAAATGACATTGGTCAGAAAGGTTGATCATGTAACATCGCTCATCACCATTTCAGCCTGTTAAGTCCACTGCTGAACATAGGGCTTACCTTTATGTGGTTGCCACTCTAGAACTTCCCTTCCCCAATGGTCGTCAGTTCTGCGAGTTATGCGCCCCGCCCATAGTTGCATATCTTATATAACTTTTACATGTCGTACGTTATATCGTAATGTTATATGGTTACATCTATTAAGTACGGGGGAGTGATAATCATGGGATATTTATCCATTGTTAAGTCCTGACGTGTTGAAACAATTGTAATTCTATTGTTGTGACACGAGAAGGGTTAACATGACAGATAATATTAGATTTAAATCCTACCTGTCACGTTCTCTGCTACGGCTGCGCTTTCTGTATCCCGAGTCCTCCCGAGAATTATCGTCGAGCCGCCGCCGCTTGACATCGTAAGTCCTGGACGGCGATCTGGAGTGTGACGAGTAGTGCTTCCTGCGAGTCCGCGGCATCTGCAAATACCATGCAACTAACCTTTACCAATTTTGTTTAATATGAATATGACACAAGATGACTGATAGTAATGTACCATGAAACATGGTTTAATTCTGTAAAGCAGCAATGTATTTGAATTGTCAACCAGTTTAATTAACAACAGCAATACATTGTATCCACCAATGCATTTTTAATATGAAGAAATGTAGCATTACCATGAATATGCACTCAATATGAATTAAGTTCAAATTTAGCCATTACTTAATTTATACTTGTACCAAAACCAAAGTTGCAAGGGATGAGGAAGTTCAATATGTAAGAAAATATTTTACAACATTCTAAATGAAAAATAATCTAAACCATTTTGAATATTAATGTACATATATATTAATAATTAAGCACTGACATTTAAAAATTTCGTTTTAAGCATAGTAAAGTTATTCATAGTTTGTTTTTCAATTTGATTGTTTCACCATTAAATTATAAAAAAAATCACAATATTCTTCTCCAGTTTTACAAACTGACAAAAACTGTATGTACTGTGTTAGAATAAAGTTTCCACTCTTAAAATTATTTTATTTTAGCAATTTATTATTTTACAATTGTCTAGATTTGGTGTTTTTCCATTATGCAATTTATGTCTGGAAATCACTCCACAACACAATAAGAAATGCAACAAAAATATGCAGCTAAGGTGTTTATATTTATTTTATTATCTTACTTTCAACAATTTTCTTGTTTGTAGACCATTTAAAAACCCAATACCCCAATAATGAAGGGGAAGAAAACACCAGAAAAACTTTACATTGTACAGGTGGCAGAATTACTATCTCAAATATAACAAAAATAAATAATGTATGACAGGCAGCAGTATCTAAGGTGCATGGCACCTACCAATAAAATTTTACCTACTTTGAAGAAGCCCTTTTCAGCAGTACTCTTTTTATGGACTGACAATTATTGTAAAAAACTCTTAAAGAAAATATATGCATTTAATGGAAACAACATACCATACAAATCAACTTGAATTCATCTGTTTCTTGACATGATCCAATGATAGAAATGATATTGGGAAGATAAAAACCAAATTAAACACAATATAATCTGTAAATAATAGTTTTATTTCAAATAGAAATTCTGTCATTATGCCACATGATAGGATTATAGGTATAACTTAAGCAGTTATTTTTAATGTTAACTGAATTAACCTATATGAAAGATGCTTGCTTGTTTATATTTACAAATTACATAATGTCTCTTCTCTTTCACTTTTTATACACAGTAATGAAAAAAAAAGATGCTATGAGCAATGAGCATTCATCCTGCTAATATTATGAATGTGAAAGTTTGTCTGTTTGAATATATGTTATTCAATCATGATTAATAGCTGAACCATTTTGGTACAGGGATACCTTTAAGGGCATAGACTACTTTCGATACTAAGAAAGCCAAAGTGATCCACATTGGCAGAAGCTAGTATTTTATATGCTTAAGATATAATCTGATGTATTAAAATTAGACATGCTTTGATAATTTTTAAAGTTGTTTATGACCTTCTAATTTCAATATTATGGTTAACCTAATTACCTACTACTACAACAATCTATATACTACATAATATTGCACAGGGGTCTGACCACTTTACTTTTATTTCATGGTAACCAGGGTTCAAATCCTGGTGCAGGCATCACTAAATTGTCAATTGCAGTGAAGAAACACATTGTGAGGAAACCTGTGTCTGAGATGAGACAAGATACAAAATTTTTTTCAAGGACATGTTAAGACTGCCAACCTGCACTGAAGCAGTGTGGTGAACTGTTGTTGGCTCCAAAACCCTATTAAAAATGAAAAGAAGCCTTTTCCCCAAAGTGGGACCAACACTCTTTAATAAATATTGAAAAGTTACTAGACTCCAAAAATAATTGTTCACATAGCAATATAAATATTGTTTTGTTTTATGTTTGATAATGTACATTTAAATGTATTAGTATTTATTTATTACTCGAGTTATGTACACAACAGGAACCTAAAAAAATGCCCTCTGATTATATATGTAAGCCTTATTGGAATCCATCACACCATCCCCCTCCCCATTATTTAATTTCACATGAGGGAATAGGCAGCAAAAAAACAGTAATATGTTAATCAAAGAAAGGTACACAAAAACAACAATGATTTGAATGTTACATTCACTGTTTGTAAGCTCTTGAATTAATGTGTGTTTATTTAGGAACTACATTATAAATAAAACTATGCCATGATATTAGTTTCTACATGAATGAAATTGCATGCACAAGCTACTTCCATATATTATTCCTGGGGATATCATAGGGCAATTTACCTTTAGATTCCTGTTGTGTTCACATACATTAAATAATAAATCATCATCATCATTTCAGCCTATCTCAAGTCCACTGCTGAACATGGGCCTTCCCCCAAAGATTGCCACAAAGTTCGGTCCTAAACCAACTGGATCCATCAACTTCACGTAACACTGCGGAGATTGTCACTCCATCTTGTGGGGGGTCGTCCCACACTGCATTTGTCTGTATGTGTTTGAGCTTTGCACTATGCTCAATGACCATAATAGTGTCTCCCAACAGTTTGGTCTTAAGATGAACATGGACAAGACGAAAATCATGTCTAACGTCCATGTCACACCAATATCGGTTGTTGTTGGGAACAATAGGCTCGAAGTTGTCGACGAGTAAGTATAACTGGGACAAATTGTCCAATTAGGTTAGTCCAACTTTGACCCAGGTCAATTGACAAATCCAACCCGGCCTGTCTGGGTTTGGGAAACTATGTTATGTCTTCTCGTCTAGTATACCACAATACCTCTACAGCAAAGTACAAGTGTACTATGGAAAGGGCTATGATCAGAGTTTCTCTATGTGATAGTCTGCAATGATGATATCTGCAGCAGAACTAGGGTAACTGACATAGCCAACGGCCAACGCAACGGGCCAGCCACATAGTTCGCAGAACTGACAACCATTAGGGAAAAAGGTTCTCAAGTAGCAGCCATGTACAGGGAAATAATAAATAATAACATTTCAATGTGTATGTGTAAAAGTGTAAGTGTCCCACAGCAGGGTAACAGCATATTTTCATTTTTGAAAGGGTTTCAGAGCCAGGAAGAGTTCACCTCACTGCTACAATGCAGTCTCTCTTTCTTCATATGTCCTCAAAATTATATTTGTGTGATTTCTCACACATGCATTACAATGTTTTCCTTCATTACTAAGCAAGTGGTTATTCAGAAATTAAAATTGCAGTAAAAATTTTAGAAGTATCTACACCAGGATTCAGACCAGGTTACCATGAAGTTAAAGCATATAAATTTTTATAAATTTTAAGTTTTATGAATGCAAAATAGTATCATTATACCATTTTAGCATATATATGTTTTCAATATTTTGTATTTAGAATTATATATATTTTTGTTTTTAATCAAAATTTAAAGATATTATTATCAAAAAATATTGCCAAAGCAGATGTCAGTGTTTAATTTGAAGGGCTATATAATATATTAAATTAAATGAGTATTATTATGTTACAAGATTGAAAGCCATTCCAATAAATCATGCTATTAACTAAAACTAGTTATTATGTAAATATTTAGTTTAAGCGCTTTGGTAAATAATAAAAATTAAATAGGTAAGTACAAGTAGTACTTCCACTTACCATAACAAGGATACCAAAACTCGTATCCAAGCAGTTTAGGCTGAAAAATATTTAAAGTTTTTAGACCATTGGTAATTGGTCATGAAATATTAAGAACAAATCTACAAAATCCCGCATGCAAACAATTAGGAAAGCTGTCACTAGATAGTGATAATCATAATAGTAACCTGCTCATGAACGTACTACGTAAAATATTTAATAAAATTGCATGGAAACAAACACTAATTGTAGCAGCTTCGAGCGTATTTACAGATAATATATTATGATTTATTAAACGTTTTAATGAAAAACCCATAAGAAACAATGAGTTGAACAGAGTGGTCTAACATCTAAATAGGCATAATAGCTACAATTTAGAACTCTCGACAACTGTGTTGTCGCAGTATGTAGGAATTACAGTAAAAATGATTTTGAAACAATAGTAACTACAATCTTTTAATGAAGCACCTATATTCTAAAACATTCTTAAAATTGACATCGGAAAAAAACACACTAATTTTCTATAATGTATAAACTGTAGATGTCACTTAGTTATTTACATGCTGACGCCATGTTCATTCTACGACTCAAGAGAGCCCTAGGCACGCAACTTTTGAAAGTAAAAAAATACTATTTAAACTTACCCTCAGTTCACGTAAATATTTCAGTTTACACCAAAGTAGTTGAGTGAAATTAGTAAGACAATTCCAAGTACGTGATGCAGATCCCTGTAGTATGCTTCTTCGCAATAAAGGGCCGAACATCGATCCGAATGCAAGACAGACAAGTCTCGACAGTTGGTTGTACTGCGTTGGCGTAAATCGTAGTTCAAGTTACTTCCCTATCAACAAACACACTTATTATGAATACATGGTAAAACAAACCTCAAAAAGTATACATAATATGATTCATATATTCAAAGCTTTATAATAAAAGTGATTTTCATAATAATAGCACTCAAAATGTCTAAATATATAACGTCAAATAAACAGGAAGTTACAACGCCATCTTACGAGAGTCGAGAGATAAGTGTAATAGCCAACATAACAGTTGATAAGGAGAAGCGTTTTGTGAATGCAAACTAATAATTTATTTGTATTGATAAAGCAGAGCCTTTATTATAATATATGAATAATAAAGTTTAACAAAGTGTAATATTACGCCAAAAAAATCTACTGAAATATAAGTAAATAGTCATACCTTAGTCGAATGTAAACATGTAATAGGAATAAAATAAGGAAAGACGTAGTAGCCTAGTGGTCAGTGGTCTCAAATATTGGAGTGGGCCTTTGTCCAGTAATGAGCATTTTCGGGGTGCTACTTTACCATACTTTTAATTAAAAGCAAATTATTAGTGTTAAACCAATGAACAATTTTTGACAAAGCATTATTCACCTCGTCAGGGTTTACAAGTTGACGCTTGTTTATCTCCCACTAAGTAAGGTAATGTAGGTGAGAAAAGAAATGGAACGAGAAACGAGCCTTGCGGAACGTCCATTGTTGCCGTCGATCCGGAAGAACTCGCATTATTGACAACTTTTTGTTACCTATTACATAAATAGAAATTAATAAGTTGAAGCGCTATGCTTTTTATGCCATAATGATGTAGTTTCCTGATCAGTGTTTGTGATAAGTGCACAAAAAAAAAAAATCACAGGCAAGACTGCATTGAATAGTGTCTATTGATGCTGAGGCAAAAAATTTTTTGTTTCTCCAGAATTATTTTAACTCGACTCTACTGCTTGCGCCTTTAGTTGAGCATTTTACCTATCGACGCATGCGCAAGAGTTTAATAAACCAGCCAAGTACCAGCCGGTCTCGCCCATTTATGGTTTCGTACAACGAAGCAATAAATCTACAAAAAATATTTAAATTTATTATTATTTATTATATCTGTGATATGTGATCCTTAGCGCGCGTTCGACTCAAACTTAGGCCAGTTTTTATTATTTGTTTTTTGTTCTGAGTTTGAACTATAATCACACGAGTTTGGGAAGTTTGACGCTTGGATGTTTTACCGTTTAGGTATACGATATATTAAAAAAAAAAAACGTTTAATTAAATAGGTTTGATGTATGGGGACTCACCTTTATTTTTAATTTTTTTTATTATTTGTAAGGAAATCCGTCATAATAACACATTCTGTGATATCTGTGATAATTGCAACCAGCTGTCTGTAGCGGTTCAGTCCTTTGAAGGTTTAAAATGTCAGACGGCGTAGGCATAACAATAGGACACCTTACAGAGAGCTCTACGGTTACGGTACGGTTCTGTTTGGTTAGTACATCATAGAGTAATACCAAGATACGAAAAATCTATATGTTCACTTCGCGCCATGACAGAGCAGAGCATTGAAGTAATTTTAATAGGTTGTAGTAAATTTAATAAGTTTTTTATAAGTTAAGTAATAAGCACTTATGCTGCTATTACTTAACTTATAAAAGCTCTTAAGTTCTCTACAATTATACTGTTATTGGAATAATATGCTGAGCGATTTAATATTATTACACAATATAGACAGTTAACGTCTTTAATCTAAAGAGGGTATAATATATATTCGTTGATCCACTATTTGACAAGTCCATTTTCAAATATTAACTAGCAGATGTATAACAGAGGGTTCAAAGTGAGCAGAATACCTACATGTTCAACATTAAATTACTACTATTTTTCTGCCTGTTCTCGAGCTTGAAATCCTATGTGGAAACAGTGTTTAAGTTTTTGCCAGTCTCAAAGTGATACTTAAATAATTTACAGACATGAATCATCACATAATTACGCTTCTGTACATTTAAACTTATACACTTTTGTGCCTAGTAGTAGCATAGTGCCTAGGGTGCTCGCCTTAATTTTATAGTACGCGTGCAGGTACCACTGAAATTGTTAATAGCAATTTGAAGTACTGAGTTTGCCACGTGGTGTGAACGAAAACACCCTACGGAAATCTGAATATCGCAGAAATAACCTGCACCTGCACTGTAGCAGCGTGGCGGTCTCAACCCGGCTCCAAAAAACTCTCATATTTTTGCGCAGCTGCGGGTATTTTTTACAGGCTGCTACTTTACTTTATTTTTATGTATACTCATGTAATTTGCATATATGTTCAACTTGATATCACGTACGTTTTTGAATTTTGGAGTTAATGGAATTTAGGTGATTTAGAAAAGCAGTAACTTGGTCTAATGTTAAAATTAATGGCGCTAGTGTAGCTACTAGGTATTATCTGAAATTAATGGTTATCGATGAAAGGAAGAGATTCCTATCATCCACAATCATTAATATTTAGTATTAGCTTAGTCCATATATAGAGTGTAGCGTTAAGGAGGAGTATTTTAAGTTTAAAAAGTGTCAACAATTATATTCGTATGAAATTAAGATGGCGCTCCTGAATCCAGAGGGATATATTTTATAACGTTAACGTTAACTTTACAATTTATTTACAGTGATCTCGTTGACTACTCTTTTCATAATATATATTAGGATTTTGTGCTGTTCCTCTTTTGCCTGACCTGAAATTAATGATTGTGGATGATAGGAATCTTTTCAATTTCAGGTAATACCCTCTAGTTACACTAGCGCCATTCATGCCATTTATTGAAATCTCATTTTATTAATTTCAGTTTTTGTATATCTAATCAAATAAAAATTAAATAAAATGTACTTATGGTGCCTTCATTACGTATTCTGACCTTATTTTACCTAATTTAGTAATTTAATTTAGTTCCTATGAATTGAAATTAAATCTGTACTCAAACGTCTGTAAAGTAGCAGCCTGTAAATATCCTACTGCTAGACAAAGCCCTCTTCTCAATATTTGAGAGAAATTTGGAGCAGTAAAAGGTCCGCCACGATGCTCTTGTGCGGTTTGGCGTACCTCTCATCCTATTAAGCTGGTACGATTTAGGAACATTTATTATTATTATGTAGTTTCTTATTAAAATTCAGAGAGATTTCAATAACCTATCGCTAGATTCGCTTACTGAAGAGATATTTGAAGATATTAGATCGATTGAAGATCATGATTCAGTATAATATCTAATTTTAGTATAAGCTATTCCGGCGACAGACACCTTGGTTATTAAAATTGGCCACCAATGAAAACTTATCGAGAACACGTAAGAAGAGTGAAAGTACGATTAAGCAGTGAAATGCATAACAGTTATCCTGGCGGGAATCAGCTGATCGGGATTGCGCAGTGCGCAAATATGAGGGGTGCGGGGTGGATGAAAGGGGCAGGGGTGAAAAGGGTCTGCGGCGGCGCCCCGACAGTCGCACCTCTGCGGCCTGCTAACCTAGCGCGACTTCGCCGCCGATATCGGCACTGCCGGGGCCCACGCGCCCTAAATGAAAAGTCCAATTCGTTAAAAGAAAACTAGTTCAATAATTGCTTTTGTCAATAGCACAGGCCTACTACATGCACTAGCTGTGATATTCGTACAATTCCGACCACGGGGTCATGCGGGTGCGGTACTCGAGATCACGCGTGTCATCTCCCGCTCTTCTTTACCGCGAAATTAACGGAACCTTTGTATTATGAGAGACGTTAGTGCAGTACCTGATGAGTGTACAAAAATGTTCGACGCCTCAATTCAAGAAGTGAATGGTAAAGGGCCTAAGAAGAGAAAAAAGTCGCTAGAGCATATCTGTGATAAGGAACAACCGGCGGAGTTAAATGGGAGTGAGACTGAGAAGGTAGCGGAGAATGGAGCAGGCGAAACTCCAATCAACGACAATGTGGAGCTTCTGCACTGGAGAGATATGCCGAAACATCTGCAGTTCAATCCCTACGTGCTAACGGGTTATCGGCCGTTGCAAGACTGGGGCGGGTGTGTTCGAAGTCTCTTCTACTTCCATAATGAGACGATTAACATCTTAACTCATGGTAAGTGAGTTGTAAATAATGTAAAATAAATCGGTGTTAATAATAAAAATACAGCAAGAATGCTGTATATAAACATGCCTAGAACTGAATGAACTGAGTTCTAGGCAATCTATTTTTAGGTAAAAATATAAACAATTTAAAAATTAAAGTTATTAAAAACAAAACATATTGCATGAAATAAATGTAGTAAATGATAGTAAATGTCTTCTATATAAGATATGTAGCTTATAATAGTATTAGTACATAGTTTACTTCAACTAACTAACTAGAAACGAAAAACAAATTTTTATTTAAATAAAGCAATCGCGCTTGACTCCCCAGAAGGTAAGGTAGATATTACGTGGTAGGGTTACGTGGTAGAGCCAAGCGGCGGCTTTTGGTGCTGCTCGAAAGGACCGGGGCAGTATACGTCCTCGCAGAATACCGGCGTGAAGTAGAGGCATATTGTGTTATTTCTAAGTAACCTACAAAGCTATATTTAGATTCAGAACCTGCAGATATAATCTAATTTTGGGTCTTACTTTGGCTCATGCATTCAGAATAAGGTGTTTGGCAAAAATACTCTTGTTTGATACTGGCGCAACTTATATTTGTGCAACACAAGCTTTTGAGTTTTTGGGTTTGATTATGCTTTGTTGTATTCCGGATCTCTGGAACTGCATCAGCCACTTCCTCCAATCTTATCTCATAAGCGTTACGTCTGATACCGTAAAGTCGAGTGAGTGAGTACACTTGCGGCCCTATTATACTTTCCTTGCATATTTCTCCCTCGTATATATACCCTACGCATTTGACCACTGTTGATATTCAGAAATTGTCGCCGTGTTGGAAAACCATGTTCTACTCGTAGTTCATTGAGCGTAGACGTAAGTAGACGTAATAGACGTAAACTTCGTCCATGTGAATAAAAAATTATATAATGTAGAATTCATTATAGAATACTGAAGATATTAAAGTTATTATTCTATGGAATAGATAATATTCCGACAGGCAGACGGAACTATCGGAGCCTCATTTGTCTGCCAGCAGATTGCGCCACGTGTGGTGATGCGAGGCATTAGTAAAAAAGGTGATTTATTTTCTCTTACACATAACCTAATTCAATAATTCTAATTACATTAATATTCCCTTAATAGCCACGATAGCTAGATATCAATTACTTTCAAAAGTTATGTACGACTTGTATCGTTGTTTTGGTTTGGCAACTGACTGACGACCTATCATGTTGTCCAAAATCTGGTGAAAAGTGGGTAGAAAAGATATATAAACATTTCTTAATCTCTGATAACTCCAGTATTGGGTCTTTATATTAATTTATTTATAATGTAAGCAACTGATTCTTCGTAAGTTACTTTTAAATTGGATTCCTTTAATGACGTTTGACAGCTTTGAATAACACTTATGTAACAAAAAACCTACTTACATAATTCACGAATATAAATTTAAAGATCAGCGAGAGATTTTGAGTGTTTCATTTAGATCGAAATAAACTAATTAAATATACTGATGCGTGCAAATGCACAGTCAACATAATATTAACGTATATATCAAATCAAATCGTTTATTCATCGACATAAGGAACACATGTCAATCGTCATTTCTTAAATCAACCATCGTTTCGTAATGAGATTTGTCGGACGAAGATGAAACAGGCGAAACAAATTTCGTAGGTATTCTATTTTAAAATTTCATTCAAAACAAGAAAAAATTAATAGTAGAATATAACAATTAAAAAAAAAACAGCGTGGGAGCGATCAACTCATTTCCAGGAGTTATTATTATACATGTATTCCTTTATATTATAATACCCCTTTTCATAAAGTCTTTGTTTATTTAATTTTTTAAAGTTATTAGTCTCTTGAAGTGTTAACTGGATTGCAAGCTTGTATCTATATCTAGTATTTACATAATAAATATCACTATTATTATTAAATATGTTTTTGTATATACATTACATTATCATATATGTATTGAAAAGTCTGGGTTAAAATATTTTTATCAAAATTTATCTCTAAGCGATGTTCTAGAATTAAAATTAAAAATAGCTCTAATGGGTCTTTTTGTAAAACGAATATACATAGTTTCTATATCAGCACGTCCCCTCAGCAAAATACCATAAGACATTATGCTGTGTGAAAAACTAAAATAAATGATTCTTGCCATTTCAATATATATATTTATATATTAATTGTTATTATGTATGAATTGTTAGAGCCGTGGTAGCCCAGTGGTCAGGGCGCTCACTTTCAAAGAGTGCGAGTGACCTGGTGTCGATCCCCGATACCGGTACCGCTAGAATTGTTAATAGCAATTTTACGTGCTGTATTTACTCTGCGGTGAAGGAAAACATCGTGAGGAAACCTGCATGTCTAATATGTATTTTTTAATTATTTCCCGTGAAGCCCGCCAACCCGCACTGGAGCAGCGTGGTGGGCCCTTTCCCGACTCTCCGAAAATACACTCAAAATATTTGAGTAGGAGGCCTTTGCCCAGCTGTAAGAAAAATATCTTGTATTTCTTGAAGCATATGATTTAAATCTGCTAGCAAGATTAGATATATGGGCTCCCATATATCCAAACTTTGCATCAACAGTTTTTCCAAGAAAAACAGTGGTATCCTCAAGTTTAACACTAGGAGTAATGAGTTTTATAAATTTAGATAAGAAGCAAACATATTAAAGTTTAACTATATGATAACTACATACGAGTATCATTATTCACCACGTCGTGTTTTTACAAGTAGGTTTAAGTGTCATCGGCAAATAATACTATATCACGTTTATCCCATACTGAGTAAGGTAAGTAATTTATGTCAGTAATAAATATAAAAGGGCTGAGAATCGAGCCCTGCGGAACGGCCGTTGATATCGTCGCCTCGGAAGAACTAGCACCATTGATAAGTTTTTGAATTCTCATACTGAAATACGAGATAATAAGTTAAAGCGCTGTACTTCTTATTCCGTAATAATGAAGTTTCCTGATAAGTGTTTCATGGTGTACACAATCGAATTGGCAACTGCTTTACCGTTTACACTAAACTCCCTTTCTTCTCTGTAACTTCTTGCCCGGAGATGTAATAAAATCTCCAAATAAAAGCTCATTTAATAGTCGGCGGAGTGTTGCGGGCAGTCGATGGATCAAGTGGCTCAGTTTGCGCTTTGTGGCATCGTCTTTGGCGGAGGCCTATGTTCACCAGTGGACTTGTGATAGGCTGAAATGATGATAATGGTGAATATTTAAAAAAGTTAAATCTATGTTAATGTTTAAGTTAAAAATGTAAGAAGCGCTTACATGTTCTTTTAATAATGACTCGGCCACAGTATGAGAAAAATGTAGTGACATTGTAGCCAAAATTGAAATTGCAGTAAAGAACTCCTCAAACACATCTCCATCCTCATGATCAAACGTTACATAATGTTATTGTTAAAATTGTTTCGCTAGTCTACGGAGCTACACGACTGGTCCTTTCACGTTTCTTTATTAATAATATTCCAAGTCTTTTTAATTTTTAGCCACCTTCATAACTTTCTTGTATAGATACAATGACTATCGGACATACTTTTTTAAATAATTTTGATTAGTTTTTAAGATATTCTTTAAATTTCTCAATATGTAATACTTTAAATATAGGAGTACGTGACATAAGTTTTGTGTTTTTGTACTTACTACGTTTATTTTATTACTTATTTTATACGTAAACGAGTAAATAAGCTGATAAAGAGTTATCAGTTTATTTACTAGTAAGTCCACTTCTGCACATAGGATTATCTAAGAAAGCGCCAGCTGCCAGCGCCAGCCTTGACATATTTATAGTAAGGTTTGCCCACATTCACTACGCTGGGCAAGCCGTATATTAAAGGCAGTGCCGATACCCCTGCACCGGTGATGTTGCTTTCCACCACTAGTCTGTGAAATTCGGATGGTCTTGGATGGATGGATTCTACAAATGCCTACCACACCTGCACCTGAGCAAACTTTTATTCTACTTTAATTAGTTTTACGACAATACGCCAGAGTTAGACATTGAAGAAAATTATATATTTCTCATGTATGTCTACATAACTTACATATTATTTTAGTTTTATTTTCCAATAATTTGAATTAGAATCGTTTTTTACAAATAAAGGAAAGCAAACGAGTTGGCAGGCAATAAATTTTTCACATTCTCTCCGCACCCTGGTAGCATTCCCTACGCGCCTCGTAGCTCGTAGCACGCTACGATAATATTATTCATAAGTTTTCACTTTTATCTCCGCTGATGTACATCTTTGATAATTTTAAGTATTAAAAACATGTATGAACTGTTGAATGACTAGGCTTAAAATCTGTTGACACAATTCTGTCCTTTTAGCCTAGTTTGATAGCGTAATCGTTCGATTAATAACGCGAAGACCGCACACGTGAGATATATTATTGTGGCCACACACATACAATAGCTGATTGAACGTAACCGTTAACAAAACTGGCTCCAAAACATACAATAACTAGCCAATCACACATGGACATACCTGTGGGCCAAATTTATGGTGAAAGAATCCTATATACTACAATGTTGCTTTTTAACATATATTGGCAGTTAATTTAACTAACTTGTTAAAAATATAGACAATCGTTTTATTGACACAGTTAAGTATAATTTAATTCTATCACCATTCAACGTCATGGAGCTTACTAAGCTGCATAATAGTATGAAAAAAATAGAGTAGTGTATGTTGCACATGACATAAATGGATATCATTAAGTTATGTGACATAAGTGTGACCGAATAGCATGTTTCAGCATTGAAAATTGAGAGACTTGGTTTAGTCTGCTACTATAATAATAATAATAGATTTATTCATCATTACACAGTTATAGTATGCTACTACTAATATTAAATGCCTGAGATTGTGGCGTAGTTATTGGATCATGTATGCAGCAGCTCAAGAAACAACTTTTATCATTGAAATGGGAAGAGATATATATTATAGATATATCTTATATCTATTTCTTATATACTCTTACCTTAATAAGAAATAGATATCATTTGACGTATTTTGGTATAGAGCATCCCTCTCTCCCCTAACGTAACACGCGGGACGGGAAACAATTTTAAAGCCTTTGAAGTCTGGACAGGTTTCATGATATACGGTTACGAGGGTTAATCGGTGTTTCTTATGCATGACCGATTTCTTGTTATCGTGTTTAAAAGACTAAGGGACAAAAAAAATAAAAATGTGATTCGGAAAACTATGTCACGTACTTATAAATTAAAAAAGGTTTAAAAGTGCCAAATATATATTTTACAATAGGTCTTTTATTACATGTGTACAGGATAGAATATAGGATTTTGATAAAATTAAACAAATTCAAGACAAAATAAATTGTTTATTTTGATTTGATAACTGTATAGTTTTCGTATGCAGCACAAAATTTTGTGTTTGAGTTGATTTCGACGGTGACAAATGTAAACTTCATTTTTGTTACTAATGATAAACTCTCGATTGTAACGACCGGTATACATTCTTGTCATTGACATAAAACAAGCCCATTACTCATATTCTATGCTCATAATAATCATTTACGTACCAACCTACTACATCGCGGGGTTGACTTATGGCTGTCCCACGGATATTGAGCCCACTGCATTCAATTGTAAATAATATTGTGCTTTATTAATGTTGGTTAAAGCTCAATGTTACACACACTGCGGTCAGCCGGAAGCCGTAAATATCAGCCGTTGTTGAAAACTAAAATTATGAAGTCAGATGCACGGAATGTTAACAGTTTCGTTCTTTCTATCACAACAATAGATGTAATAAATGGTATATATTAAATACGCAGTAATGATAACAATCAGACCGATAAATCTTTCTCTTTTCTAAATAAACTTTCTTTTATAAACGTTTATTGCGTGATGTATGAACATTGTAACAATTAAATGCAATTGCATCTTGCAAATTATTACAAGGGTTACCTATGGATTCATTACTCCCACGATCATAACACATTGCAACGTATGTTATTATTTTCTTACTTTTTATATGGTTATCTCCCAAGAGGGATATACGTATTTACATAAACCGAAAATATCCATTCTAATGTCTGAGAGGATATTGTCGTTCATAAAGTATTAGTTATTGAATTTTTATTGTACTGGTTTTATATTGTATTGAGTACTTTTATTGTACTGATCGGTACTTAGTACTGCAAACAAATTTAGATAGTAGATGTAGATATATATAGTGTAGATGTATACTCGTTTATACAACGTTTTACCAAAGGGTTCCTTAATTTTTTTACCATTTTTAAAAAATCATAATGAAAACTATTACTTAGTACAGCGCAGTTCATATCTTCTTCTTAATCAGTCTACTACTGGACTTAGGCCTCCGAGCAGACGGACTTAGATGACATGTTTAGACTCTGGTTCTTGTCATAAGCCTTTTTTGCGATAGTTAATTCGCCATCGTTTGAACACCATTATATTTTCGAGACGTCAAATCTTACGACACTCATGGAAGTAAAGAGGGTGGCAGATTTTCTTATGCCACCACCACACCGCACGGTCAGCTCATACATTACGTTCAAAATGCCTTAGATTCAGTTATAAAGTTTATATTAACCGCTTCCCGCAAGTTTCTCGTGAGCGATGAATAACGCGCTCCGTTAAGCCGAGGTTATTTCTCGTTATCCAATTAAGAGTATTAGAACGGCACGTCCTTCAATTGCTTTGAATATTTTTAATCCACTTACGTCTTTCCAAGATATTTGTTTTACTGACATTACCATGCTCATAAAACAATTATTATAAAAACGATGTCTGCAAGTTACCTTATGTACTTAGATTAACTAATTATTTCAACTATGTAGGACGGAGCTGTATTAGGCCGATTCTCGACCTCGTAATATTATGTACAGATTAATGAGAAGCCGGCTAAGCCGTCTTTATGTTGCAGTCAACTTGTAGAATTTGCCACATTACAAAGCGGCTAGGAGTTACAGAAAACAGAGCCGTTTTGTATTACAACGATTAGCCGGAATGTATTACAGCTGAACAAATGTTCGCCGAAATGTAACAGCGCTTCGCTTTCTTCAAGACGGCTAAAATAAGCTAGCCGTGATGTGACGTGATTGAGCGTATCACGAACCGTCGTTTCGTCATTTTTTTTTATAAAAACTGAATATCGCTGGTTTCTGGTGCTACGCCGGCCACTGCCGCGGCCCGCTCGCTTTGCTCGCTCACAGTTTTAATCCAACAATCTAACCTAATCAACCAGTATAACAATGCGGTTAAACGTGGGCCACCTTATTGTATAGAACGTATCGCAACGACAATGCGGCTAAAAGTTCATCACCCGTAAAACAAAACTGCTCTGTTTAATGAAACGGCTAGTGGTTATATAACGCAGCGAATTCTACAACTTGGCAGCTACATACATATAATATTTTCGATGTCACGACTCACGTGATATACTACTGCTAATTGATTCACCACAGCGGCATTTTCGCATACTGAAATCTGACATTTGCTGAAATTCTTACAGACATGTATAATTATTATTGCGCTTGTGGCTGGTACACACACACTCTGATCAAATATTCTTATAATAAGACAAAAATTAGGTGCCAGAAAACTATTTATGAAAAACAAATAAACACAATAGTAAAAAAAATTGCAGACGAACCATAGAAAAGTAACTTATTTGTAAACTAAACGAAAATAGTGCAATTCCACCAAAGATTTACATTTACAGTAAAACAGCGCTCCTGAACAAAACTTACTTTCCGCATGGCGCCTGAAATTTACAAAAAGATAGCGAATGACCTCAAGAAACTAAATCTAAAATTGTTAAACACAATTACGGAAGATGTTATTATAATTTTTTTTGTGGGAGGGGGGGTAAACGAGCAGGCGGCTCACCTAATGGTAAGTGATTGCCGCGCCCACGTAAAACTGCAACACCAGAGGAGCTGCAGGTGCGTTGCCAGCTAGGATGAGAAATGGGGGATTGGTAGAGGGAGTAGGGCGCCGGTTACCTCACCCACTGAACGAAACGCAGAAGCACAAGATGCCTATACTTCACGTCGGTATTCATAAATTATTGCATGCTGTACAAATAATAAGTTTTATGTAAAATTTAAATTATGATTAACGAGATTATTGACCATGTTTCAAAATGTGATTATCTGCTTTAAATCAGGAGATTAGAGGTCGGTTGGACGATTCAAGGTAGACCACCTATCACGTTGTCCCAAAGAAGCTGTGGTGTAAAGTGGATTGAAAGGAAAATCATGTCCAGACTGCCCCAGTATTAGATAGATTTTTTATTTTCTTAACATTCGAAAATATTTATATTTAATAATGTTTAAATATACAAAAAATATACAAATTAAATGTAGCTATAAAAATATACAAAAGCTTCTTTGCTTTCGCCTTTGGCTTTAAACTTCTTTGAGCGTCACATCAATTATTAAAAGGCATTCTTAATCACTAGGAAAGCTTAGAGATACAATCAAATGTTAAGGTTAGTCTCTATACAGCGACTTATTGGTTTGAACCAAGATTTAAAGCACTGTATATAGTCTTTTTACCACTACCGTGAGAGAGTCCACAGTCACTGTCCACTTGGCTACCAGAGCCGTGGTAGCCAAGTGGACAGGGCGCTCACTTTAGTGTAGATAAATAGAGCGTGAATGACCTGGGTTCGATCCCCGGTACCGGCACCACTAAAATTGTTAATAACAATTTTTAGTGCTGTATTTACCACGTGCTCAACGGTGAAGGAAAACATCGTAAGGAAACCTGCATGTCTGAGAAATAATAAAAAAAATATATATTATTTCGAGGATATGTGAAGCCTGCCAACCCGCACTGGAGCAGCGAGGGGTTCTTCCCGGCTCATAAACCCTCTCTGATACTAGTATTTTGAGAAGGAGGCCTTTGCCTATCAGTGGGAACTTACAGGCTGTTACTTTACCACTACCGTTAACACAGATTAAATTTGGGTCCGCTATAAAGTCATTCATGCATTGAGACAGGTGGGTGTATGAACGAACATAATTACAATAATGTAGATAACATACCCGCCCATATTGTGCCCGCTCCGCTCTGGCATTAAATTGTTACTGTCTGTTGGGCAAAACTGTTTACAACTTTGCGAACGTTGAAGATTATACGAATGTAATGCTGTTGGCAGATGGTTTAAAGATGTTCTCTTTGCTTACATCACATAAAATGCAACACTGCCCACCGATTTAGGTCACGTGAAGCTCTGGTTTTTTAATGATACCTATGCTTAACAACGCATTTACTAAGAGCTCGTTTTGTGCGCCATTGAGGTTATTCGTCGCTACTTCCCTTAATTGGTCCTTCATGTATGTCCCTATTGGTTTGTATTGCCACGGCATATAGATGATTAAAATGTCTTATACAAAACTAAAATAAAATTAATTTAATTTATTGTTATTCGAGTATAGAAGACCTAATTCATAATTATCAAATTACTAAGTAAAAGTCATGAGTGGTTCTACTTTCATTTTTATATTGAAGTATTTAACTGATAAAAAGTTGCTGTATTTACGCTATCTGGATGGTATCAAAAGAAAGCTTATATTTAACTTTGCGGAAATATTATACGATAAATATTTGTCACATCTTGTCCAAGAAGAATGTGATGGTGTGGTAAATTAAGTTAATAATGTTTATCACAGTATATACTTTTCCAAAGAAGAAGAAGATATCAAAGACACTATTGTTGCCTCTCACGTAAAATGGGAAAGTTGTAACCTGTGAATGTCCCACATTTCTTTTTTTTTGTCACAAATCTTCTTCTATTTTTTCGAGTGTGTTTTAGAGCCGGGTAGAGTCCATTACGTTTCTGTGTGAGTTGCTTCATGCGCTGCTTAGCTTCCAAATGGTTATACATATATACAATATTCAAAATTCCCCATATGCTCATATAAATAATAAGTACATATGTACAATTCAACGTTATCTATTTTATAAGTCTTTAATATTTACTTATTTTAGATATAACTTAAAGACTATCTTAAATTAAATAAGGAAGTATGACTTAGCTGGATTGTTTTTTCTTTCCTTTATTACTACTAGTAGCAGTTAAAGGGTCGTTTGGCTGGAAAAGGGCCACTCTCTTAAAGAATATCAGTATATAGTGGCAGAATGGGCATTCAGCATTTATTTATTTAAAAATAACTATTACCATATATTGCACAATCGCATCATCTAAACTCAAACTAGGATTCTCTGTCTTGGTAACTGGGTAATGCTAAGATAGATTTCATTACGTATTAATTTTCTGAAATATTCATAAAGTAAGTACCCGCTGCTGGAGGCCTTTGCCCACTCAAATATTTTAGAAGGATTGGTGTCGGGTCGTGTCCACTACACTGCTCCAGCGCGGGTTGGCGCCCATGACACGTTCATGAAATAATATTTTTATATTATTTTTCAGACATGCAGGTTTCCTCATGATGTTTTCTTTCACCGCCAAGTACGTGGTAGAATCAACACTTAGTATTGCTATTAACAGTTTTAGAGGTGCCGGCACCGGAGATCGAACCCAGGTGACTCGCGTACTATGAAATTAAAACCAGCCTGAGCATAAATATAGATATCTATAAAATAAATGTAATTACAATAATAGCATAACAAAGAAATAGATATAATTTCTATATACTATATTAATACGAAAAATACAACGTAACGAATGCCCGATAACGTCTTGTCAACTCGAATGACAAGTCAAAAGAAATAATGTTAATTAATTACCACTCGATGTTAACGAAACTCTTTGGTATGTAAATCAGGGTAGCATATACCAGTTGAAAAATAAGCTAACTTTCTTTAATAAAAATTAAACAACGTTTCGGGAATGTTCTGGAGTAATGGAAAACAAAAAGACGACCGAAATTCGGGACTTTATAAGAAGCACTGGCGCGCGCTAAGGGAGTTCAATGGTGATTTCTGGAGTAAGTGGAAGAGGAAGATCACGAAAAAAGATGAGAAGAATAAGAAAAGAGGAAAAGAGAGAGAGAAAGAGAGAGATCACGTGCGAGGGATAGTGCATCAGGAAGAAACGCTGTCCTTAGTTAGTGATAGAAATAAATAGAAGTTTAAATAAGTAACGGGCCAAAAAATTAAGTTATCTCCCTTTAACTCCAATCTCGTAACCCGTAGCTCGAACAAAAATATGTATAATATTCGTCAGATTAAATAATTATCCAATAGAAAATATTTTCTTAAACAGTTCTTATTAGAAGCTTTTTATGATAATCGGGAAGAGCGTTTCGGAGGAGGGTAGCCTGAACATTGAAAGAGCAAGTAAACAATCCAGTATTATACTGTGAAATAAGAATCTTTTAAATTTTTAGAGAACATGGCTCAATGGGGGAGATTGAGGATATTAAAAATTATCCTTAGACAAGATGTATATGTTAATTTACACACTACATTTGCCTTCTTACATTACCATGACGGGGATTTAGTATGTGGAGTGGAGACAATCTACAACTTTATTATTTGTGTGCCGCGTGATCGTTTGACTTGTTCGAAAAAGATGACGATGAACGAGTGCTAGAGTGAAGATGAAGATTTTCTTTAGCATATAGTAGAGTACTTTAGCCGCAAGAATTTTACTATTTATTTCAGGTTTTCAGGCCAGTGTAAAAACATTAGAACGCGCGACGTTTAATTAAAATTTAACAAAAGCTTATTTCGCTACCCAATTAAGGCCATAAAGAAGCTGGCTTTGGATAAATTATTATTATTTCGATTGCTTTACAGTACCATATTTTGGTAAGCTCTATATTAATTGGTTTTATTTACGAATTTCGTTTTATGTTAGTAGGTAAACCTCGGTTAGACACGGTATCACTTAATAAAACGGTTCTGCCATTTAATTCAGGCTATAACTACTCCATCGCTGGATGTCTTCCGATTTTGGAGGCATTACCTAATCGATTGTAGTACCCATCATTTGTGATCATGAATATAATTTAAAAAAAGTTCAAATTCCGTTAATTGTTAAATAGAACTCTTTTTGAATTTGAAGATTTAGTTTCGGCGGAGCCTGTGAATTGCCATTAACAAGAAAAAAATGCAAGTCCGAAGTCAATGTTGATATTTAATATTTTCTTGACACCTATTATATATAAGGTTATGCCTCTCCTAATACAAGGTTCAGCCCGCAATCGCCACGCTTGGTAGTCGCGCTGGCGATCGCAGCTAAGACGATGCAGCCAGTCATCAGTGTCTATTTTTTTTAGGTCTGGCATTTTTGAGACGATTTATCTACCATCCGGACGGACGCTACGAGAGTTTCAAGCCTTTTTTCCCTTCGTCGAGTCTTGAGGCACACACGAGAAGAAAGTATGGCCGATATATGACGGCATTTAAGAACTTATTATCTAAATAGTGAATAGAGAATGGAACAACCTAGCAATGGAAACGTTAAAAGAGGTACATACAACATAGGAATATTTAAATTATTTTTAATGCCCCGGTTAACACTGTTTCACCGAGTTGGAGTAATATTTAATTTTACTCGTATTCGGCTACACATAATAAACGTTTGACATAACGGTGACTCACTATTAACAAAAGCGAGTACTTAGGAAGAACGATGTTTAATCAAATAGCAGTAAAAAATTTAACGTCATAATAAATATTACAGAGAGACTTTACAGTCGTTTGTTCACTGCAGATCCTTCAATTTTGGTTCTCACTATGAAAAAATGTAATTTTTTTAATTATATCAATAATAACACCATTTCCATCCATAACTATAATTATTTGTACGAGAATGATAACGGTGGTATATTTGTATATTTTTATAGCCTGAGGGTTTCTTTCTTCCCTTCTAACCCCTATCTCATCAAATAAACGAGAGAGTTGAAATTTAATAATGAATACTTCTAAACCTATTTCATTGAATTGTTTAAACAATTATTTGTTGTTAAAGAAGTTGGAAAGAAAAATTATTTCTATTTAATATCATAGATATACACTCCGGATTCCGGGCTGATATGTTAGTTTTATACAAAGGTTTTGCCTTTCGGTTTGAATTCTGGTTCCACTATAACATTTTAAAGTCTTAACTTTAAGTAGTATCTAACTTAACGTTTTGTGTTATCAAATTGCTTCTGGCTTTTCTGAATAAGACTTCTTAAGCTCTTACGCACTTACTTGAGACTAAAAGGATCTTAAATGGCAACCCTTCATTAACGAAATACGGCCCTTATTGATGATGAACAGATTAAAAAAATTACACAAGCTGGTTAAAAAAATATAAGTGTACAAATCATTATTAACGTACTGGTCAAAGGAATTAAGTAAGTGTCCAGCTGTATACCAATATAGGCAGATAAAAAAAAAGATTTGTTCATTCGATATTTATTAGAATTGAAGAAGAACGGGAACTTGAACAAATTTTTTCGTTTCTTCAAATGATATGAAAGTCCCTGTTCGCCTGTTAATTCTGTCGGAATAACAATCTCGAAAAATACTAGTACGAAGTCTCTTATATGCGATCGCAAATTCCGACAGTTGATCTCCAGCGGCGAACTATTTACAGCTTAATAATGATTTTGTTTCAATTCTGTCATTATGCCTGAACTCTTGTTCATAATGACAGAATCAATAATAAGGAATAATTAATACTTGTTATTTTTAGTAAAGTAGTAGCATGTAAATGCCCACGGCTGGGTAAAGGCGTTCTTCTCAAAAATATCTGAGACGGTTTTGAAGCCTGGAAGGGTCCGCCACGCTGCTTTAATGCGGGTTGGCGGACTTCACAAATCCACGAAATTATATTATTTTATCATTTCTCAGTTATGCCGGTTTCGACACGATATTTACTGTGAAGTTATTAACCTTCATCGTATATACAACACACACACACAATACAACAACACGATATTAGTGGTGCCGGCATCAGTAATCGAACACAGACCACTCGCGCTCTATGATACTATAACCACTACGACTTTTTTTATTATAAAAGGAGAGGAACTGAAACATATCATTCGTAAGGAACTGTGCCCTAGAATATTATGCATGTTACCGTTAAGTTAGGTTAAATAAAGTGAACACACATGATTTTTCCATACACTTAAATATCAGAAAATCAAAGGAGGAATTTCGACCACAGGCGACGCTAGTTAATATAATAATTCAGCTCTTAAACGAACCAGATATCCTTGTTTGCTTTCTAACTAAGTAACTTAGGAGCTTATGAATGTCCCCCCGCCGGGCCCTGAGGAACCACGGCTTTGCATACGAATTCATTACACAATTAGGTACAAAGAGGTGTTCATTTCTAATAATTATCGGATGAAATTTCAACGTTCCGTTCTATTTGAAGCGTCGTTAAACTTGGGACTGATAGTGAATGGGTTTTTATTAAAAGCTTGTTTATTCAATAGAAATAGAAAGGTTTCTATCAATTGCGATTTATTTTAATATATTAAAATTCATATATTTGGCAATACGATGTTTTAACTTATCAAGTCCACTGCTGACCCACCACACCGGTGGGACGTGTTGGTGAGCGCAGTGCCGATACCCTCGCACTAGTCGGTTCGGCGAGTTCACGTGGAGTTTTCGCCATTAGTGGGTCGCCAGAGCCCTGTTGCCCAGTTGCCTAGTTACGTAAGGGAGAATCCCTTACACCCGTAGATATTACAAAATGACAATTAGATATTAATGAGTTAAGAATATACATTTATTATGCGTACCGGCTTCTGTGACTGATGTTCACGCGTGAACCTGTAAAGGCACCAATGCTTTAGTTAACAAGGATATAAGAATAGTTGCATTCAAGTAATCTTCAATAAAAAGAACCTACGCGGTTATCCAGATGTATTTCCATTTGGCACGAAGTAAAGCTGAACGGACTTTTGCAACTCTCTTTTCACCTTTCCGGGAGATAGAATGCGATGGGTGGAGAACCTCGGCGCTCAGACTCTCGGCAATTCTTCGCATACCTTCCCATTCAATGGGCGCTGGAAAATCTGGTCTCCGACTCATGGTGCATTTTGGGGTTTACTCAGTAATGCTTCCTACAGTCTTAGAGAAACATCGGTGTGGTTCCCAAATATTTTTTCACTCCGGACGGATTGCATCATTTAGTGGGCGATGGGACCAAATACCTTAAAAGCCTTTAAAATGTCCACTGCAGTACACAGGCCTCTCCCATAAGGAGGATTTGGCATAATCGTCACAGCTCAGTAAACGGATTGGCGATCACAGTACCAGACACCTTGCGCTATAGACATTGCTGCCCGTCATCAGTCTGCTTATATTTGTATTGATATTTTTCGAGATTGTTACCCCGCTATCTGGCTAGCCAAGGGTTTAAAACATCGGGAAGAAACGGGGTGGTAAATTCTTATTTCGATATACCGCCAAATATCTATAACTTTGCAAATAAATTATTTTAAATTACTCCATGAACGCAGCTTCTCGAAGATATAATTAGATTGTTAGTGCCTTGTGGTTCACAAAAATCATTTATTTGCAACATCTTAAACTATGAATACATCAAACACTACTACAATAGGAATATTCTCGTAGATGTCTATAGTTACTACATTCGTAACAGTAATTAGTACTTAGTCAAAAGTATTTAGTCAAGATTAAAAAGAAACTGAATTATTTTATAACACAATCAGTTGGTTATTGCTAATGTATAGATGTTTAACATGCAATCTGTTTATCACTAAAAAAATCTAAAGTAGAGTGGTTTAAATGTCATACAATGTAGATAAATCTGTGGCCGTGAATCTCGCCGTGGGAGGCTACGAAATAGACATCGATTTCGGGGATACGAAAGATTTATTTATAGACATAATGTCGTTGAATAGATTTATTTTCATGGATCGTAAGTGCTCTCCCCAATGTTACGTAGTACATAGATTTTTCGTTTAAAATAAATAGCGTAGTGTTTGTGTACTCTTTAGTAATGACAATTTCGACCCTTCCATAGATTTGTTTTCCAAGTTGTGCACCAATTCCTGCAATAATGTCGTTAGTGTAGCACGCTTCAAGAAAACCTTTCATTATGTTATCAATTATGGAAACATAATGAACTAGTCAATAACAAAGTGGCCGGCGGCTCCATTGAGTTGTTACCATAGTAAATAGCGTCAGTCGCACTATTTGCTATGTTAACGACTGAAGTGACTCAAAGGCGTAGATAATATTTCTTCAAAATTTACCCACTTCGACCTAATTCATTGAGACTTTTTTATGATTTAAGTGTTATTAGGTTATCTGTCTCTGCTTTGCCTTCAAGATTGACAATGTTTTTACAATGCCTAAAACGTAACTTTTAAAAGTTTATTTAGCAAAATTACCACTAAAAATGAACAAAAAAGGATCAGTGATAAACGACATTTATGACTTCTGAGCTATGAATCCCGGGTCCTGTCGGCCAAATATATTGCTTTGATTTTCTTTCGAATACGCTAAGGTGATGTTAGCTGTGTGCGTTGCTACGTTTTCTCTCTGGCACTTCATCATCCCGTCATTACCCTGCTAGGTCCTCCACCTAAAATTCGTTGCCCATGGTACCTCACGTGGACTATGCAGTCCAACGTTCGAGGGCACCACGAGCGGTCCTGTACCCAGTGCTGGCACCCAAGCTGCCACTGAAAACCAGGATAGGTATATATAAGACCTACATCCGCTCGCGTATAACCAATGCTGCACCCGCGCGCTGCGCGCTCACATCCGAATAACACAACGCAAGCGACTGCAGGTCCAGCAGAATATGGCACTTCGTACCATTGTTGGAGCTGGTCGGTATGTCAGAAATGACAGAATTGCGGAGGACATGAACATCTTAGGGATCTGGCCTCACTGGAAGGAATCCTCCCTCTTCATGCTCGACCACCTGAGCATAGACCAGTTCCAAGATATCTCCTCGAAATGCCGCTCGGCCAGAGGGGGGCCGAGGACAAGGACAACAAGTCCCGCCATAAGATATGAAATGCGTCACACACCTACATGAAGCTGCCGACGCGGTACCCAGGACCGGGGGAGCAGCAGCCTCCCGAGAAGACGCCCGGGATAAGAGGGAAGACCGAATTCGATCAAAGTCCGCAACCTGCAGGGGGTTCTATACCCCCTGAAGATGTTGCACGAACCTAAAAGTTATGATTTTGTAAGAAAGTGCTGGACTGCTGAGCTGAGTGCCGATACGCTGGTATAAGAGTGATGCTGCTCCCCATAACTAATTTGCTAGATTTGCCTTTTCGGGAAAGGAAAAACTGTCAGAGCTGTATCATACGAGTACATTGACATTTTTCTCTATGAATGATAATTTCATATTAGTGGTCGCTAATAGTTCCTAGATAGTTCCTAGGAAATCCTTAACCCTAGGAACTTAATATAAACATAAAATATTCATAAATCAGCTCACAAGACCGTTTGCACAATAATGCTTTGGTCAGATGTCTAGACATTTATTTTAGTCTTGTTTGTAATTACTATTTATTTATCTGTACTGCTGTTATATTAAGCGCAAAAAGTGATTAATTGTATCACATTAAATGAGGTGTTCATTGTTTTCGAATATCGATTACGACAAATCGTTGTCTAATAGAAAGTTTGTAGGTATCTGGAAGGATTGATTACGAAATTACATCCTTGCCTGCCACCACCTACATTTCAATCTCTACAATGTCTCTAATTAGTTATTGTCAAAAGGTACTTGAAACTTTAACTAAAATAAGGGTTCTTATGTAAAATATATATTAGTTATTTCCAGTGCATAATCTTATATAGTAGTTTACTATGGAGAAATACTGATATTGGAGGTATTTTCGTATCTAATTGGGCAGTCTATACATGTTATTATTCCTTTACTATAAAGCAAACTAAAAATAAATTAGAAGTCAGAAATATTTCTGGGTAAATTCCCCCTATTAAGATTTGTGAGAATTTTGGAGCCGGGAATGAACGGAAAGAATAACAAGTGATACTAATGTGGCAACGAGTGGCGATCTGGTACCGGCAACGCAGAATATGACGACACCCTCCCCTGATCTGCACTCGAGTGTTGCGGAAAGTCGATGGATGCAGGTGCGTCATGGTCGTGCTTTTTGGAAATCTTTGAACCTGTTCTGTGGTGGAGGTGTAGTGAACTTGTGACTGGCTATAACAATGATGATGAGGTAGTATAAAGATACGCATTTGATATGTCTTTTATTGACAACGAGTCATCAAAATTATTATTTTTCTCAAACAAGCTTTTGACCTACCCCATAAATATAGAATTTGTTATATTGACTACAAAGCTACCTATCAAGCAACAAAACAAATATATTGTGTGAACATAACCACAAATGGATCATCTTCTTCAGCGACTTATAGTAGTACAGAGTTGCGATTTGGCCTTCGCAGTACTAAACACTACCCTTAAGGGGCTGCTATTCGTCATTGGTCTGACATTTTGGAGCATACACATCTCACATAACATAATAAAAATATGTGTGTGTAACACATAACTAAAACTAAATGTAATTAAGAAAACTCTAAGTGCATTACTTACTAATAAATTGAACAGGTATCACAATACAAATAGGTAACAAAACAATTGTTATCACTTAGTTCTGCATAAGTTGTGAAATAACAGTATATTACTGTTCAAATTTACATTCAGGTACATGTTATTAGTTAATTACCCGTTTATAGCATTTAAACTCAGTTATCTCAAAAGGTTTGCAATGGCTTTTAGTTAATTTTAACAACACTGCCTTGAAAATGTTTACACATCAGAGAAGCTTGCTGCGTGCACTTAAGTGTGATGACGTAGAGTTTTTTTTGCTTTCTTCTCGTTTTATTCAGGTGCTAATATTGCACCTACTCCTTCAGTTTTTACGATAATACGATTTTTGAATATATATTTTAGTTCTTTTTAAAAAAATTCAGATCGGATTCGAACTACTACATGGAATCTAGACAAACTAGTCCAGGGGAAAATAATACTAATTTCCAACATGGTACATATGCGTGGTGCACTCTGCGAGCTTATAGACGAGACTGGTCTCCGACTGATGGTGGAAAATACAGCCTGATGACAAGGTGCCGAGTAGCATCAATTGTGCGAGGGTATCAGCAATGCGCTCAAAACCCTGTGCTTGAGCATGGCTGAGTATGGATAAATCTTTTAAGAAATAGGTGCCAGCTCTTTTTTAGAAAAGGGTAGCAGTGCTTGTGCTATTATTAACGGCATTTTAATATATCAAGTGCAGAGATAATGTTTGTTATTCAGAAAATTTCGTTTTTGTCGAGTAACGTGGTAGAGCCTGACTACTTTTGCTGCTGCACGAATGGAACGGCTCGACCGGGGTAGTATTACAGCCTCGCAGAATACCGGCGTGATGTAGAGGCATCTTGTATTTCTGCATTTCGTTCGATGATTGAGGTAGGCACTATCTCCTCTCCTCCTCCCCAGTCCAAATATCATCAAGAGCCGGTAACCCACCTCCAGCTCTTCTGGTCTTGCAGATGTCTGTAGGCGACAGTAATCATTTACTGTCAGGTGAGCCGTTTGCCCCTTTCACTTTAAAAAAAAACAGCAAATCATTATGATCTCCACCTATGTAGGGGATAATTATATTCTAGACACGTATAATTTACCATTAGTACATAATTTTTTTTATTACTAATGTAACTTCTAGACTGGTTTATATTTGTCCGTGTTCCACTTTAATACCTGTCTAGGTAACTCGACGGACATTCCAAGAATTCATTTCTACGCCCAGAAGAACATTTCTTCAAAGTTCCTAACAAATTAAATTTAATTATATTTTATTTAGAAGTGCGAATCCGCTACTTGCTTTTAAATTTTATACTATGATACATACAATTTTACGATATTAAACATTTAATTTACGGTTTTTACGAGGATCATTTAATTTTATTTGAATATTTTATTATAGAGTTGTGTTCCTCTAAAAATAATTTATCTGGCATGCCATTGACACGCATAGAAGAAAATTAATAATTCCATGTTATGTCAACCTCCCGTACACAGAATATTGATACATTATAATATTTGATGGACTTTAGGTGGATATCGTAAACGTCGACTAAGGAAAATGCCGGAAAATGGTACAGCTTTCGAGAAATGGCGGAATAACCATCTCCTACACCTTGCTTCTTCTTTGTTAACCCTTCACGTGTCATTACGGTAGAATTTATTTTGTTTCAATACGTCAAGAATTAACAGTCTGTTAATAGACCTGTGTTGGTTTCTTGTTGGGAATCTCGACGCGCTAGGCAAAACCAAACGTATCACGCCATAGAAGCCGCTATCTGTCATCGATCGGACTAAATAGACTAAATAGGCCTGAAAATTTGGAGATGGTTATTTAGTCGTACGGAGTCGATGTAAGAAACCTGGGAAAAATATTTCACAAAAATTCCGTGCTTCGACATACCGCTATAAAATTATAGTTTTATTTCTCACATCTAAGACTGGGTTTCGATTATTGGTAACGTGTCTTTGATAAACAAAAATAACACTGCATGATTTTATTTAGGAATGAAATTATTTGAGTAATAGCAGACATGGCCACCGAAGGTGTCGAGGAAGTACAATTTCCCTAAGGAAATGACAGAAAAATCTCGTGACAAATACTGCCTACTGTGAGACCTGTCCAGCTGCAGACTATTTACAAGATGTTAAAAAAAAACAAATAATCCGCCATCTCATGTCCTACGATAGAACATGAGATTTCGTTAAGTCCATATTTATACCCACGGGATGGAATGGGATGACACTTCCTCTTATGCTAACACCACTCGGCCTGGTACTTTAATATGTCAAATACCTGAAATACCCAGACTGACCAGGGCCAAGTTTTACTTCACCCCGGTATTTATTTTCTCTCGTATTTAAATGATTATCGGAAAGCCAGCATGCTCGTTGCTTTTAAATTATTTCGGTGGTTATAGATCAAGGCCTTATCGTAGTTGGTGTGTCCTTGTGATATGTTAGAAGTTAAGGAACTAAAACCTAACTACGACTTAAAACCTCAATTAAATTAAATTTTAGTAATGATAAGTAGCATATCTACTCGCAGAATGCTACCATCAATCTACCTATGTATATATCTCTAGCCTCATATTCCACAGGCTAGGTCATACACCAAATATCAATCACAGAAGTACAGTACAGTCACAGCATTTTTCGGATTCAAGACCATATTTGCGCTAGCAGTTAACTAGGCCAACGACACTAAAGTCAAATACCCTATCGAATGTACGATACGACTCTCGGTCAAAGACCTCTGAAGAATGGTGCTTACCTTTTATTTTAATTATTGTTTTTTTAAGTTGTTTGGAAAATCATATTTTAACTTCTTTCGTATTTTTTTCCAATTTCCATATTATTAGGACAACGCATCCAATCTGTATATAAGAAATGTATTTTTCTCCAAATGCAAGCTCGAAAGCTATCCATTTATGCTAATTTACGCAGACTGGTGATGGGGAGCAGTATCACTAGTATATAGTGCGAGGGTACTTGTACTGCGCTCCCTAACCTGCCTGCTCAGTGTGATGAATATTGGTAAACCCTTCAAGAAAAGCATGCCGGCTTGCTAGCGATTTCTTGTGGAGGCCTATGCTCAAACGCTGATGATGATGATTATATTTTAATATTAAATTCCTAGTTTCTATTTTTAAAAACCTTGTTTCATTAAACAGTTTTCATGTAATTATTCATTGAAAAAGAAGTTAAGTTGGTGTACGTCAGCTTTAATAATCGGATCACTGGCTACTCATATTCTTTAAGCGTGAATATACATGCTTTTAAAATAAAATAGTGCTAAAGTAATTACTCAATTATTATTCACGTCGGGGAACGATGCTTCATTTCGATAACTACTTAAACTACATACGCGCCACCATTAGCAACAATTTTTTACCCCCTGCTTGTTTCATTTTCTAAAAGCTCAACATGCTATAGCATTTTTTGATAGGTTTTTATTATAATGAAAACCTTATGTGGATCGAAGTATCATTATCGAAGGTATATAGTTCCAATTATAACAATTGGAAAAGCCATGGTAGCTCAGATAGTGATCGCTTTAAATTCATTTTACTTGATCAAGACCTGGTTTGACAACCGCTGCCGGTATAACTTTTATCACGTACGCACATTTTACATAATATAAATGTTAAGCATAAATATATAATAAACAAGACATTGTAAACTGAAAATTTCTTTGTAATTCGCGCACGTAAGTTGCATTAAACTCTAAGTTGAAGGTTGAAAGGAAAATGGAGGCGAGAAATGCTTTCTGCATCGATAATACCTTTGACAGCGATTTAAAATACTTTTCTGCTGTCGTTATGAAGAAGGGATCGGATTTTATTTCTGTTCTCGTCTTTTATATAAATTGACGTATATATAACTATATTATTATTTTTCTTAAAAATCTATAGGAGACCACTACTGCCACTACACTACATAGGCGTCTTCTGGAAAGTATCCGCAAGTCAGAAAATATTTTTTAGGAAGGGTTGCTCATACTCACCGCGCTGGGCAAGCGGGTAAGTGAGCCCAGTAGCAGTATCATCGCACTGGTGACGCTACACCCCATCACTAGTCTTTGGGATTTGGGTTTGGCAGATTCGCATGGATTTTTCGCCATCAGTCAGTCGCCAGAGCTTCGGTTGATATTTAGAATAAAAGATCGTATTATAAAATTACCACGATTTAAACAAATGTGATAAAACACCGTTTCTGTGCCAAAAACAAATTATTAATACTTATGTTTTACTGTAACGTAAATAAGCACTCAGCCCACCACCGCTATTAAAGGGGTATGGCAGCTGCTGGATTCCAGAATCTTAGCTAGAGCCATTATTTGTGCAATAAAATTTATTAGTTACCGGGTTTGGTTGTATCGTGTTGCGTCCCGTGTATATATCCAACCTTATCGCATTATACTTCGGATATGGGAAGGTGGGTGCTTCTGTGTTTCTCGCGTACAATTGCGATGATATAACACATACAGTTTGAAATTTTAATTTTATTGGTTTCTTTTGACGAAACAGCTAGAAATGTAATTTGACTTATGAGTAAATTGTAATAGCCTTTTATAATAAACGTGTATTTAATAATAAGACGAAGAAGAAGTTCCAAATAAAAAACTTACACGGTGTTATTGTGAAATCCAATGATGCGTATTTACGAAATGGTAACACCCTATCATACTTTTTATTTTATCAATGATTCAGATATTTGATTTGATATGCACAAAGTCCACGAAAACATAGTCGCAGGAATAACTTGTCGGTATAATAAATAGCATATTAACATTTGCGTTATTATTGAAATAAATGTAAGCACACGATTGCGGGATACACATGCGTCTCGCATAAGAGCACATAACGTTACGTTAGCACGTCTGTGGTAAACTACAAATATAATTATGAAGTTTAAAAAAAAAACTAAAAATATCATACACGTATCACCATTTGTATCGAAAAGATTGAGATCTTGTCATATGATCACATGTCATAACACAGTTGTCGTAGAAGTCGACTAAGGCAAATGGCTGAAAAATCGGCTATCGACAGATGGCGGGATAACCATCTAGAAATATAGTAGACCAAAGACATGTAGATCGGAGACGCTAATTCCTGGATACGGGCTCAAATTAAATAGTCTTCTAGAAGCCATAGTAGGTTCCTGTACCTACGTTCCTGCTCCGTATGTTTTGAATCGATCTTGACAATGTACACAAATCATACGTTCCCAAATTCACTTCGAATACATGTCATCCACTAACAACGCAAGGAGTTCCAGTTTTTTTTTATAAATAATAGGCTTACGTTTGACCTCAATCTTGCCCGATGGAAGGCGAATATAAGGCCTAGGATGGTACACGTTTGCCTAGAAGGTGTCTGTTCACTTTGGCCTTAAAGATATCCAGATTATAGTGTTCCGGAAAAAATTACCTCGGCAGAGATTTCCACTCCTTAACCGTCCGCATAAAGAAAGAAGAGGCAAATCGCTTCGTGCGTAATGGAGGAATGTCTATCTATCACTAGACTCTCATTATTAGATACTAGCTGCATATTATTATATTATTATCATATTTACATAAAAAATGAGGGTAAGCATGCTGACCACGACGGCCACGTGGACATCGTTTTCTATATTTATAAACTACAGATTATGGAAAACAGCAGCGATTTTATCTTTTACTTTGTTTTATCGTCATAAACCAAGAGGTCCTGCATTTACATGACTGAATTTTAATAAAAAGGTTACACAATCGAATAAAGCCGTTCAAACAGAGTGTTTTGCATAATTTTATGTTAGCTTTCATTGTTTTTTCTTTATACTCAGCTACATCGCGGTAATACTCGAGGACTGTCTTGCGGCGTTATTTTCATTTAAGCTAATCGCGTTAGGGGTGTCATGTTATTTACTTAGCTACGGTTCTTTCGTACTAATACATTAAAAAGATAACAAGTAACAGAGGGGATAACCGGTAGCTAAAAGATAAACGTCACTATGATTTAAGTGAATGAGTTTTATTTTCTCATTTGGTAATATATCTTTTCGTATTATTCCGGATCTATATGATCCTTATATTTAATAGGAAATATGTGAATTCTCTTTTTTCGCCTATTTTTAGTATTCCACACAACAAAACCCTTTTAAATGGTTACCACTGGTACCCCTGCTTAATATTTAAATTTTGTTGTCGTGGATGAAATTTGTTCCCTTTATTCTTATGAATACATTAAAGTTTTGGTGCCACATACGATATAATTATAAAATTATTTCCAGGCAAATATTCGAAATTGAATTTAAAAATAAATTAATCATACTTTTTATTTTATCAATGATTCAGATATTTGATTTGATATGCACAAAGTCCACGAAAACATAGTCGCAGGAATAACTTGTCGGTATAATAAATAGCATATTAACATTTGCGTTATTATTGAAATAAATGTAAGCACACGATTGCGGGATACACATGCGTCTCGCATAAGAGCACATAACGTTACGTTAGCACGTCTGTGGTAAACTACAAATATAATTATGAAGTTTAAAAAAAAAAACTAAAAATATCATACACGTATCACCATTTGTATCGAAAAGATTGAGATCTTGTCATATGATCACATGTCATAACACAGTTGTCGTAGAAGTCGACTAAGGCAAATGGCTGAAAAATCGGCTATCGACAGATGGCGGGATAACCATCTAGAAATATAGTAGACCAAAGACATGTAGATCGGAGACGCTAATTCCTGGATACGGGCTCAAATTAAATAGTCTTCTAGAAGCCATAGTAGGTTCCTGTACCTACGTTCCTGCTCCGTATGTTTTGAATCGATCTTGACAATGTACACAAATCATACGTTCCCAAATTCACTTCGAATACATGTCATCCACTAACAACGCAAGGAGTTCCAGTTTTTTTTTATAAATAATAGGCTTACGTTTGACCTCAATCTTGCCCGATGGAAGGCGAATATAAGGCCTAGGATGGTACACGTTTGCCTAGAAGGTGTCTGTTCACTTTGGCCTTAAAGATATCCAGATTATAGTGTTCCGGAAAAAATTACCTCGGCAGAGATTTCCACTCCTTAACCGTCCGCATAAAGAAAGAAGAGGCAAATCGCTTCGTGCGTAATGGAGGAATGTCTATCTATCACTAGACTCTCATTATTAGATACTAGCTGCATATTATTATATTATTATCATATTTACATAAAAAATGAGGGTAAGCATGCTGACCACGACGGCCACGTGGACATCGTTTTCTATATTTATAAACTACAGATTATGGAAAACAGCAGCGATTTTATCTTTTACTTTGTTTTATCGTCATAAACCAAGAGGTCCTGCATTTACATGACTGAATTTTAATAAAAAGGTTACACAATCGAATAAAGCCGTTCAAACAGAGTGTTTTGCATAATTTTATGTTAGCTTTCATTGTTTTTTCTTTATACTCAGCTACATCGCGGTAATACTCGAGGACTGTCTTGCGGCGTTATTTTCATTTAAGCTAATCGCGTTAGGGGTGTCATGTTATTTACTTAGCTACGGTTCTTTCGTACTAATACATTAAAAAGATAACAAGTAACAGAGGGGATAACCGGTAGCTAAAAGATAAACGTCACTATGATTTAAGTGAATGAGTTTTATTTTCTCATTTGGTAATATATCTTTTCGTATTATTCCGGATCTATATGATCCTTATATTTAATAGGAAATATGTGAATTCTCTTTTTTCGCCTATTTTTAGTATTCCACACAACAAAACCCTTTTAAATGGTTACCACTGGTACCCCTGCTTAATATTTAAATTTTGTTGTCGTGGATGAAATTTGTTCCCTTTATTCTTATGAATACATTAAAGTTTTGGTGCCACATACGATATAATTATAAAATTATTTCCAGGCAAATATTCGAAATTGAATTTAAAAATAAATTAATAATACTGTGTATTAAAATGTCACATTTTAAGTTAGGGCGTCGACTCCAATAAACGGACAGATGAATACGCGAGCAGTTAGTACATGAATATATTAGTACCTTAATATATTATAAAATTAAGGCCGTAATATCGTTATAACGTAAATACGTTGTTGCTAAGGGTTCCGTTTTTCCTTTGGAGGATAGGAATCCTAAAAAAATTCAAATATTAAATCCAGATTTAGGAGGAGAGGATATCATAGTAGGAGTTAACGATAAAAGGTGATAAAACCTTGTAACAGAATCATTATTATTAAGTAAATAAATATTAGTGCCTCCACAAAATTGACCTACACAGTGTTGCGAGAAGTCGATGAACACATCTGCATACTTTGTGGCAACTTTTGAGGAAGGCCTTATGTTCAGCTGTGGACTTGTGATAGGCTGTAATAATGAAGATGGCTGGTAATATGAATTGCCCTAATGTCCGTAATAGCCGTAAAATGTACTGTTTGTATTTTTAGTCTAATACTTCGCGTTTCTGCTTTTAATCGCTCGAGGATATCAACAACGAGTTAAATTTTTCACGTCTTTTAATTTTTGCAAATGCCCGAACAATCAACGCCTGAAAATAGAAACGCGCGGAAGCGTTTGTATAGGCTTAGAGAAAGGGAATAAATTTTGCAACAGTTATAATAGCTACTGCTTTTTAGTTAGGGGATCTAATTTTTAATTTGAAAGTGCCAATAACGTAGTAGTTCCCAAATCACTGATTATAAACAGTTATTTAACTCTACCTTGTCATTAAATTTTTATATAAACAAGCAAACATTGACCGTGTAAAGGTTTATGAATGAAATGAATGAATTTGATGAATGAACGGAATGAAAATAATGAATGAATGAAATGAATGAAATGTATGAAATGAATGAAATAATGAAATGAATGAAATGGGTGAATGAAATACACTTTATTGTACACCAATTAGTAAAAATAGGAAAAAAATTAATAAAAAGAAAGATAAAGTACACAAGTACCTTATCGCTTAGAATCGATCTCTACCAGGCAACCACTTTGCAGAGGAAACAATGACCAGTGAGCTGGAGTTAAGGGTTTATACTTGATTTAAGTTTTCTTGAAGTCTATCAATGGTCAAAATGTAAATTATTTTTATATAAATTTAAATAAAAGTAGACAATATGAGTAAAGAAGTAACTGATCCGCATACTGCCTAATTACTGGTAAAATACATCGCAATAATATAATAAGCTCGAGTTTTGATGTGTAAAATGTATGTTACAAGATTCGCAATAACATAAAAAAATTCTCACTCTGGAGGGTGCGGCAGGCTTAATAAATTAATGTCATGATGACGTAGAACATATGAGTGGAGAAGCACGAAAATGTCGGGAAGCTTGGGTCTCGCATTGGGTATATCCTTTGCTGTCTTTTACAAGAATTACGAAAAGATTCATTTTAATTTTTAATAATAAATTTTCTGTGTGGTAGCGGTGTAAAATTCTTCGTCCACAGCAGAAGTAGGGGAACCGACATAGTCGTAAGGATCAGGAAGCTGAAGTGGCAATGGATGGCACATAACTCGCAGAACTGACAACCGTCGGGGAAGAAATGTTCTCGAGTGGTGACATCGTAGAGGCAAACGCAGTGTAGAACGACCTACACAATGTTGCGAGAAGTCGATGAATGCTGATGGCTCACCACCGTTCTTTGTGGCAATCTTTGGGAGAGGCTATCTATGTTCTATGTTCAGCTGTGGAGTTATGACATGAAATGAAGGCGACGTATCTTAATTGACAAAGATCTGGCTGTATTAAAAGAAAGTAATGAGTTAGTATAAGGTTATTATTTAAAAAGAAAAGGATGGTCAATGGAACTGAAGATCGTAATTCAAATCACGGGCATCGCTAACGATTTTACGTTGTAACTTGGAAACTAAAAGAGCAAAGTGGGAAATACTTTAGCACGAACTTTCATTCGATACTCGCATTGAATATTGATAAAATTAAAATTATTTGTGCGAGAGTGCTAAAAAATAAATAAAATTGTTGAAGATAGGCTGTAGTTAAGGACATAACAGATTTAAATTAAATTTGATGTAATATGTCATTGAATAAGACAAAATACTTTATATCGCGATCAAGAGTTGTTTTCACGTAAGTGACCCCGTGGGCAGATGTGAGATAACTAACATAGAAAAGCGGTCAGGACGTAGATGTAGATGTAGGTGGGCGTAGGTGAGCCGCTTGCGTGTTTGCCCCCTTTCCCATAAAAAAAAGAAAGATATGTATCAATAGACCCGTAACAATGTTCTATACAAATAATGGTTACATAAATACTAGTATATCAGTCTATGTCCGCCAGGCAATCATAGTTTGTGTAGAGCGCAGTATATGTAGTGGTAGCTAATAATACATAGAAACAAATAATTGCTGAGGCAATTAAAATGTTTTATCGCATTTTTATCAATAAACGCGTGGGCTTAAAAGTAAAGTAACCTGTAAATGCCCACTGCTGAGCAAAGGCCAAGTAAGAAGAGTGCTAGTGCCAGTGCGGATTAGCGGACTTCTCATGTACTCGAAATATTTTTTTTAATTTTTCTCAAATATTATCAAGATGTTTTCCTTCACCGCCATGCACGAGTTAAATTCAGCACTTAAAAATGCTATAAACAATTCCAGTGGTGCCGTCTCCGAGGATGGAACTCAAGTCTCTCGCTTACTATGAAATTAAAGCGTGCGCTTTGCCCGCTTGAAGTACGCATATCAAATTATTTTATAAATGTCTGTAACTGATTTGTTTGTCGGGATAAGGGTGGTGGTAAAAACCTCAGAGAATTTATATACAAAGTATTATAAATACCAACCTGTCTCCGCCAGACACTCATATATTTTGATCATAGAGAAACAAGTAAGCGTTTAAATAAGTAAAAAAACGTTTTTTCGCATTTTCCCCATGGTTAATTGAATGAAATATAAATATAAAATCTTAAGCATCTATTTCATTTCCATAATTTCGTATTGTATTATTATAAAAAACGGAGTTATAGATATTGAAAATAATACTTAGGCCTTTAGTAGTTTCTTTGGTTGAATACAATAGCGTAATAATTAAGTAAAAAACAAAACTAAGAAGAAAGTTTAAACCAAAAATTGTTTAAACAATTGAAACATTTTTTTTGCATTTTAGTCATAGACTGAATAAGTTCAGAAATATCTACATAAATACGTGTTTGTATAGATTGTACCTATATACACTTCGGTGTAACGGAAGAATTGCATTTTCAAGGTCAGGAAAATTATTAACAGTACTCTATTATACGTAATACGTATACGCCTCGATCTAATTTTATATAATAAATTTCTGTATGACGTCTTAACTATCATTTGATTGTTTAAAATGGGCACGCCTATTTCTTAGGCAGGGCAAGTCCAATATTATTCTATAGCCTGAGAGTCGACAAATGATTGGCCACTCCCAAAATCCCAGCGCAAAGCCATAACATAACGCTGCAGCGCTTAATATGGTAGATGAGTGATGGAAAGGCGTGACAATCACAACGCACCTTCAGTACAGGAATAAATAACCTTCACCTTAATTGCTCTAATCACAAGCTGCTACTGATATATTTTCAATACATTGGAGTAACAAACGAAGTGACGGTCCACCCGATGGTAAGTGGTTACTGCACTCCATGCCTACACCAGCATACAACTGCGATTGAGAAAGTTTACAGATGCTTGGTCCCCTCGAGGACTACGACGGAATGCCTCACAGTCACAGCCTGTAATCACACTACCTCTCTACACACTTCAAACCGCAACACAAGAGTTTGCACTTCTCATTAGCAGCAGAATAGGTAAGATGGTGCTATGTACCGAGACGGGTCCTGGACAGAAAAGCACTCCTTTCCTAGGCCATTCAACTAGTAAATACCAAAAAATAAAAATGAAATATCCTATTCTCTAGACAATAATCGAAAGAACCGTATAGTCAATACAAAAGATTTTACTCAATGGCGGTGTAACTGTTCTTGGTGCGCTCTTTACAATAGATGGGATTAATGGACTGTCCAGTAAACTTATGGACGTCTGCTGCGCAGGCAAAAGTATTCTGAAGATTTATTAGGTGATGTTATATATGAATTGATCTATTTGGAAAAGTATAATAATTTAAGAACTCGTAAAGTATTTTTCACATATATTAAAGGTACGTACTTTAAAATATGACAACTAATGTCTTAGATATAGTATTTAGATGTGAATGTTTCGTAGGTTCCTTTCTATATTTGCTTTTAATTTGTAGATATGGATACACTTTTTATGTGAACTACTGTAGACTTGTATTTGCTAACGCAACATGAAGTGTTCCTGTAATAAGTCGAGTTTCTTTCGGTAGTAACTCTCCCTTTTAAACATTCTTTTATTTCTTTTAATACAGTTTTACACATTTCAGCGTTTATATGTGTGCGTCAGTAATGCAACAAATTATTGCAAATCCTATATATCTATAATTATTTTTATCAAAATCTTTTTAGTTTGGTTGTATTATGAATGTCCCATATATGTGATTATTCACACGTATCTGCCCTTCCAATTATCAAATCACAAGTGAGTTACATTAGGCTAGGAAAGGTGAAAAAAGTGATAGAATCGTAAAAACACAATGTTCTTTTTTTTAAATAATACCTTTATTTGACTTGATTTGAAATAATAACACTCATTAAAAAAATATCACTTAGTTCACATTACCGTTGGTTTAACATTTAAAATTCTTGTATACCTTGTTATTACTATTAGTATGTGCAGTAAGAGCTGTATAAATATTTAAGTTATTCAATATATGCAATTCATAGTAAGCTGCATTGATTGGTAAATAATTACACAGAGCGTTTTAACTGACAAATGTGTCACACTGCTCGTCAGTGTCAAGGGAAATCGATTTATTTTTGTCGTATAATGACAATGAAATAGCAACGCAATGAAGGCGGCTTATTCTTATATATAAACAATACCTATTACATGTATTAATTAAATCGATACCAGACAAACTAAAAACATTTTGTCTATATTGACTAATCGATAGCTATGTGTAAAGAGAGAGATAAATAAAGATTTTTGGTTACACTTTCGTGTGACGATGTCAATGGGTGACGGCGTCCCCATATTTAGTTTAGTATTTTGTGGTAGACGTGCTGTCAAACGCCTTATTCCTTAAAATATGTTTATTGTTTTTGTAATAGATACTCGGAGAAATTATTGCGAATTTATAATTCTGTTTTTAAGTACGCGTTAACAGCAAGTCCTTTCAACTTATACTTTCAAATTGGCGTCTGTACATTACTCAGTATAATACCAAACATAATTCCACATCGGCGCAGGAATTGTGTTTAACGTATCTCCACTTCAACTGGAGAACCGGAAACTGACAGGGGCGTCACCTCTCGACCACACATGGCACATCAGGCATTCGCCTGTTGTTTTGAACGGACCTGTCGCCTCTTTTGCTAGATGCATTGCTCTTTTTGTATCCCACGTGTGTGAAAATATACCGGTGAACCCACGAACTGCTGAAAGTATACAGCATTAGAAACTTACTATATACACAGGAGAAGAACGGCCCTCGTTCGTGTCAAATAATAGACGTATAATTGAACCACTCTCTACCGGAGGTCTGAGCTATCTTTCGTATTCTGCAGTAATTAGTTGACCTTGCCGCGTGTTGTCAGCAGTAGACTATTTGAAAGCAGCCGATGTTGGTGACATTGTCAAGAGTATTCAAAGTAATGCATACGATTAAGTGCTTCATGCTTGTCACAATCATTCTTTTGGACAATGCGCTAACAACCTAACTAAAATCCATGCAATAGTAAGATAAAAATTTGTTTTGTCAATTAAACCAGTAACTTTAAATATTAACACAGAAATTTACAAACCGAAGCCATCAATTTATCCTTTAGTTAGAACATATATACGCCATGTTCCATATTGAGACACTTTGGAAGCTTCTTATGTCAAGTACTTGTTAGATGAGGGCTCTTATAAGTGCCCGAGAATAAGAGTACTATGTACAGGGTTATTTAAAAACACCTTTCTCCCTTTGGAGAATTAATATAATGAATTATAGTAATTCTCCAAAGTTATAGTAAATTTTGTTCTACGGCCTTCAAATCACCAAAAACTTTGCTTTATATTGTAGTTGTGAGTATGATTACTTGTTTCTGAAATATGTGCATGTTTATAGAATATGTTACAGAAAAACTAATCTCAAAGAGTTAAGTACATACTACTGTATCTTTTTCCGGAACATGCAATACCATGCGTCATTTATAATTTGAATTGCCTCTGACTTATCAGAGGCAGATCGAGGCTTATCTCGATTCTTGTTTTCTCGGGTAACGTCGGGATGAATTACTACTATAATTAGTTTATATTAATTTTACTGTCTTTAAGAATGTGTTTGAGAAAGAATTTATTTGTTGTTGAATATATTTATTTATATGTGTAAATAAGAATGTATGTATATTTTAAATTTACATATACGTAAATACAGATGTGAACCATAAACATAAGTTTTTATTTTAATGTGTATTTTAGTTTTAGTTGTATAGTATGTTGTTTATATTGCACCTCCTACCTCGTATTGTTTCTCTTTACCTTTGGTTGCCTGGAAGAGATCGCTATTGTGCTACAATTTGTGCCTATTAATTAACTTCCTATTTTAATGTTATCTGTAGTTTTTTTATTTTGTGGTGTACAATAAAGCATATTCATTGATTAATTAATTCATATATTTGTAGTATCGTTGTTCGTATGTGTTGTCGTATTTAACAGCATATTTCGCTCAGCATTATTTTATCTCAGGCCCGTGTTTGATAATACATTACGTATGATGATACCGCGTGCGTGCTTAGATTGCCAGTAAATTTACATATTTTAGGGCGATGAGGATTCCGTTATTAATATAATATTTCCTTACGTTTAATTTATCTAACAGTTACTGATTTTGGTTTATGATAGCAATACAATTACTCATGTATGCATTCTGTGACCCCTTCTTCTTGCATCATCGCTTATTAAACTTGTCGTCTTATTGTGGACATTTGACATCCAGTGTATCGTTGTCAAATATGTGTTCAGCTAAGAGCCACTGATGACCCGCTACCCCCGGGCATCTCTAGACATGCCCCGGAACTTACCGCCGGACAGTGATTAAAGTTGAAAATCATTAAACTCTCTCTCCATTTTTTTAAGGCCATAAGAGCTCTGTTAGCCATCGGTTAAGTATTTTACTTTACAGTAGGTAATGTCCTCATTAGGTATAGATTTAGATGGCCTTACCAGACGGAGTTATTGTTAGACGTGTGAGGATCTTTTATAGGTAGCAGAGCCAAGCCGGGGTTTTTGCTGCTGCTCAAAAAGGCCCGCTCGACCGGGTTGGCACCACAGTCTCGCATAATAATGGGTGAAGTAGAGGTATCTTGTGCTTCTGCGTTTCGGTGGGTGAGATAAACTGAGGCCTACTCCTCCTCCCTATCCCCCTCCTCATCTTCCCTCCCATCTACCCTTAAAGGATATCACGCACCTGCAGCACCTCTATTGTTGCAGATGTACGTGGGCGACGGTAATCACTTAGCATCAAGTGAACCGCTTGTTTATTTGTCGTCTTTCCCATAAAAAAATCTTATTCTTTTATATTATATCTATTTAAAAAAAAAGAAGATTAAAAAGCATTAGCTCTAGATTAGATCTGAACAACAACGCAACGCGCATTTGTGTTAAAATTTCCTTCGTTGCAACGGCTTCACAAACTAAAATTTTATTCGAAATATTTCTTAGTTGCTAGCTAGGTTTGCTAGTTTAATTATAAGAATGAATTTCAATGATAAAATTATAGTAAGAAAGCAAGTTTTACTACTTTTAAGTGTACTATTAAGTTAAATCTTACTGTATTTAATGGATGGTCATTTGAGCCGTTGTTCATTATGAGTCTCTGAGACTATACTTGATTCATGTTGCTAAGTTTCTTTCGAAAACATTTAATACGATTATTAATAGTAACAGCTTCCAAATTACTCACTGCTGGGCAAAGGGAGAAGGCCTTAATAAACTTAGCCGTGCGCGTAATTTGCAGATGATTTGTTTAGATGTTATGAGCCTATAGTCTATATTTTTTTACTCAAGATAAGTAAATTTTCTATTTTGTACTTGGGAGTGTTAATTAGGACTTCTCTAGTAAGTTTTATAAATATAAATATCGATACACAAAATGAAGTTGATGTTGGGTGATGTAAAATATTATACATAAAAGAACTACGTATGTGTCTGTAACTGAGGTACTGATATCTTTGTTGATAAATCATAAATCATATATTTTTACTATCTATATTTACGATATCATAGTACCTCAGTTCCTATCATCTTATGTATATGTCATATATATACAAATGATTTGATAAAAGATTTTTACCTATCTCCAGAAAAGAAAATATTCTTCGAAAATCTTAAGATTAAAGTAAGATTTTTCTTTATTCCGCATACCATTTTCATCCGAATCGATACCATACCATTTGCGATCTTCCTACGAGTATTTACAATCGTCATCTAGATTAAGAAATGAATGAAATAAACGTGTTTATTTCTAAAATAGGCACAATCTTATGTTTCAGCTTTATACAACTTTTTTTAATCCCTGCGCCACTTTTAGAAAAGCTTTTGAGAAATTACAATGACATTAGTGTTACAATTAGAATGAAATTAGAATGACATAGATTATTACTTTATACTTAGACCTGCGACTCAGCAGAAACCATTGCGCTGTGTTACTCTTGAACAAAACTAAGTTAGTATTTTTAACTTTATTGAGCATATACCCGGCGCTACGAACCTTGAACAATTGCAGTTTGACCACTGATTACAACCCCGTGCACAATATATACAAGTTTTTATTGCAGTTGATAAACATCGCAATTCTAATAAAAGTCTATGTTTATAATGACATCTGGTAGCTACTATTTCGGGAATGATTCAGTCACAACTTAAAGATTTTTTCAAACCACAGCATTATGCAAATGATACCGGATATTTTGTCTGCCCATACATGAATCACTGCTGCATGATACAGGTTAGATAAATAACAATATTGTAATATTTTCTTTTTTAATTTTTGTAAATAGTGTTCCAAAATATCATCTCAAGTTGGTCGAAATAAAGTTTTATTATCATTATTATTAAATAAAGTTTTGCCTTACAGGGTTACATACATAGATATAAAATTAGATCTTGTAAATAAAATACAATAAGACATAATTAATAAATACCTAAAATAAATAAATAAATGAAACCCATGAAACCCAAACCCAGGGGAGACTAGACGGCCGCGGGTTAGGTTTGTTTATTATATTATTGTAGAAATTTTGCACCCATTAATTAGTCAGTGCGATCAGGAGCGTCATTGTTTAATGAATTTCCCGACACTGGTCACTCGCCAGAGCCTCGTCTATCAGACACCGTGTTGCAACACGCCGTGGTGCGCCACGGGCATGTAAGGCATAAGGCTAAAAATTTGGGATTTTTTTTCCAAACACTGCACACAACATATAACTTTCTTTAATGCATGTTATAACGTTTTAAAGAAAATTACCTAAACACTTATTATTGATAGATTAATTTTCTATTATAATATCAATAGTATATCTAAAATTCATCACTTTGTAGGTAATGTATCAAGGTTTGATTATGTCCTGGAGGACACCTAAATGGTAGAGAAGACGTATGAAATGTTTCATTTATATTCTGAAAGCAGTGATGTGGAATAAAGCGATCGAAGGCAATCAATCTATTTGGGTTTGAGAGGTATAACAAATTGTGATAACCTTTGCGTCCGTTTATTTTTGCAAGAAGTTATATCTAATAAATATTAATAAAAAAACATCTTAGTTATTTTAAAACGGTTTTAATCAACAAAAAAACGAGATGTGCTATATATGTAACTAGTGTTCTTTCTGACTCTTTAATCTCTATAAACTTGACACTAGTGGTCCGAAGAGATGTGTCCCGGCCAACTGCATGTCCACTCATGCACAGCAAATGGTTATAAAAATCTTGTTTCTGCCGAAATTTCAAACTCATGAAAGAAAGTTTTAAAGAAAGGATATTTCAAAATTTTCATTGAGCGATTTCTACATTGCCTACATACGGACATAGAGAAATTAAAAAAACTTTGCTTTTGATAGAGAACCTTGAAAACGATAAATCTAACAGGATAATAGTATTGACGTACAAGTTTTGAAGCTATTACTGAGTATGTGAAAGGCGAAGATTATAAACCCATTTAGAAAGTTATTTATAAGAACTCAGTCTGGGTGGACAGGTGTAGACAGATAACACGTATTTTTATTTGGCACAACTCAGTGCAGCCAAACAGGCTTCAACAACCCATTCGCCTCTCCGGAAGATAGAAAAAATGTCTTTAAATAAACGTTTCTCGACGCCTTAAGCCAAACTATGTTTTTATTTGCGACATGAGCCATTTTATTCTGTATTTAAATTTTATTTGCACAAGAAAAATGTACCAAAAGGCGGTCTTAATGCTAAGCGGCATTCTCTACTAGTTTAACTTAGGGTTGAGCAGATATGTAATGATATACTCGTGTATATACGAGTATTGCGTGTTACAAAATGTCCCTAACATTTCAGCAGGCTGGGTTCAGGGACGATTTGTTTATGTAAGAAAAAATATAATGAGTCTTATAGCGTGATACCCTTGGGAGATACAAGAAGAAACTCAAAGAAAACTCCTCTCATTAGGTGATTAACGAAGAGGGGTCACGACCCTCTGCAATGAGGAATACGACATAAACAAGTTTTCGTGCACATCCGGTCCGAAGCCCTCAAACGATACAACCACAGATTCAGATAATAGTTATATCTATCATATATATAAACTATTTCCATCCAAATCAGTGTTCATCACACATAATTTTTTTATTAATGCAGTTGCCTTTAGTTACGCTAAGCTACTATATGTACTATTAAAGCTATGAAATATCGAATCGATGTAAATTTAAATCGATATTATGCAATAGTTATAAAATTGATAATTTAAAGAATTGATCTGCATAGGTAAATCGAAGTTTATTTTAAATATTTTTAAAGTTCGATTTGTTTCTGTGAATGTATTTTTTTTCTTTTCTCAGGTGTGGTCTGCTGTAAGATTTTAACAGCACTGTTTATTGTTGTTTGATACGGTGGAATAAGATTATGTTACTTAATATCTAAAAACATCAGGTTGGCGCATTCTCAATTGCGTCATCAATCATCATTACATCACCGACCATTGGGTGAGCCGAGAGATAGAAGTCGATCGCAAACCCGGGAAACGCAATAAAACCATAACTAACTCCTGCGATGTTAAGTCTCATCTAGAATATTTTTTCACATCGCAAGATGAATGAAATGATGAAGAAGTGGACCTTTTTTTAATTTGTCTGGTTATGGGCAACAATGTCCATGTAATTGTATGTAAATATTTGTTATATAATTTTGTCATTATACCTTTTACCTTTGTGTTTATCATATCAAAATAGCATAGGTAGGTGTACACATGTTGTTTGAATCAACACTAATTATTACACGTAGTAGGCATACAGGCTGTTACTGCATTAACTTTAACCTCATATTCTACACTCTCTTTCTAACGAAATATCAACTACATAAGTACAGTAGTTAAGTCACAGCACAACCACGCCCAGGTCAAATACGAGTACCTTAATCGAGCGTTGACGCCGGAATCCGCTGCCCGCGGTTGAAGTCGCCGACGCGCTGATATAGAAATCCTGCGAGTTCACCGCTCTTATCGAGGTCATTAAACTATTAGTCATGACGAATAACACTTGCGTTTCATATAGATTATTAGGCTTTTTAATTGGTTTGAATTTTTTTTTAATTTTTTTTCTCTATTTCCATATATTTCCTTATTCCTACGTGCACAAGAACTAATAAACTTTTAATTAAATATTAATGAAGTCGCATCCACTCTGTATATATATAGTTACATACGTTAATAAAGGTTGACAGGATCTGAATTCTTTTTCTCTACTGAGTCGTTAAATAATCTTCCCTTAAAAAACGTTTAAAGGAAGCTTTGCTTTTTTCTGCGTCTATATTAGCCGGTAACATGTTCCAGAGCCTAACTGCGTTTAAGGTAAAATAATATTATATCGAGGAATAATTGCAGTAAAATCTCTTTGGTTGTACTGTTTCTATCTGGCTAGTTTTGATACCATGAAACAGACAATACAGACCGCCAAAATTAGAGAATGTAACGAAGAAATTCTATACATTTTTAAGTTTAATTACAAAAAAGGGAAAAATGCGACACAAGCTGCGTAAAAGATTTTGTGTCGTTTATGAACTTAACGCAGTGTCAGTAAGAGTAGCACAAAATTGTTTCAAGCGTTTTTATTTGGAATTTTGATGTCAAAGATGAAGCTCGTTCTGGTCTACCTGTTACGGATAAAGTCGATGCCATTTTTGAAAAAGTGGAGCAATATCGGAATATTAGTAGTTACTACATAGCCGAAGAGCTAGAGGTTGACGACAAAACAGTTTTGAACCATTTGAAAAAGTACAATGGATGGATGTACAAAAAAGCTCTATATTTGGGTGCCTCACGAGCTAACTGGAAGATACCTAATGGTTCTTGTACTCGTTGGCGATTCTCTGTTGAATCGTAATGAAACCGAACCTTTTATAAAAATACTGATCACTGTTGACAAAGAGAAAAACTACGACAAAAACGTGCGAAAAAGGTCATAGTCAAAGGGCAGTCAATCTCCACAGACTGTAGCGAAACCTGAACTAACCCGCAATAAGGTGATGCCGTGTGTATGGTGGGATTGGAAGTCATTCAGCAACTATTAAGAGAGTTGATCTTTGGTCACTCAGCAAATATTGAAAGTTTGGTTAGGGAGTGTAAATGCATCCATCATGTAGCCCTGACCTTGCACCCTCAGATTTTCACCTGTTTCGGTCTCTTCAGAATTCTTTAGGTAGTGTTGTTAGGTTTCTACAGCAATGAGATTATGTCACTACATACAAAATAGCAACTAGTATTATGTAAATATTTCATATGTTAACAAATTATGAAATTTAAATTTATACAGAATTATAAGATTACCACATGGTTTTACGGCTTTGCTTTAGTCTATTTTTTTTTTATGTAAAAATAAATACCGTCGAAAGTAATCACAAGATACTTAGAGCCGTTTTATTTAATTTCTTTACAATGCACTTTAAACAGTTTACAGAGACATTGAATGTGTATTTAGAATATTAGACTTGCACAAGGTACAAATTTGACCACTTATGTATGTTTGTCCACAGGTGTATCCCTGGTTTACATGATGTTAGTGCTACCAGGCCTACTACCATGGAGTGGGGGCGGTAGTGCCGCATGGTTCCTGTCATTGTGCCACCTCCTCGGGGCTCTGGCGCCCTGGTGTGGCTCCTTTCTGTACCATCTATTCATGAATCATACAAGTGGTGCTGGTCTTTACCATCGCCTGTTGCAGTTGGACATGCTGGGGATTTGGGTCAGCCAAAGTATAGGTAAGTGCTGTGAAATAATAATACTTTTAATAATTTTCGATTACATTGTGTTTTTTAATGTTTTCACAGTTTCGGTTGAATATTAATATTATTCTGCTTTTAATACTTCGGGTTTAGGGTTTGCTTCCCACGTGGAACAAATACTTATTTAGTTATGGCTTCCAGATATTTTTTTCTAGTGTAGGAAACAGTACATGAAAGATTAATGTTTTTTTTATTTTAAAAAAGAATACATTTGAAATTATAGTTAATTAGAATTATCTTTGAGGGCACCGGCACTGATCACATAGTCACCCGCGTACCGTGGAACTTAAAGCGAGTGCCGGTGATCACTACTGCGTGTTTCAAGTCCACTGCCACCAACCACGGTATACACGTATGAAGTTATATAAATAAAATTAAAACCGACCAAGTGCAACTCGGACTCGTGACCTAGGGTTCTGTACAACCTCACAATATATCTGTGTTATGTATTACCAAAAACATTGCAGCCATTGCCAAAATATTGGCCTGGTTTTTAGTATTTGTTATTTTAATTTAGAGTTTGCACTACAATCACATTAAGTTCGACGTTTGTGTGTATTTCTATTTTTACTATAGAGCAAAAACAACGAAACGTTAAAAAAAACATGTTTCTTGTATATTTTTTTTTCCTTTTTTATTATTTTATATCCGCCATAATAGCACATATTCTGCAATATTTCAACCGGCTACCTATTACTGTTCAAAAGATACAGGCGTAGGCTTAGTAATAGTTCTCCGCACGGAACCCTAAATACAATATTAAGCACCACACCAGCATACGATAAATTACACCATTTGATAGATTATTAATTGAAATTTAGCGTACTGAGTTCTAATCCATGCCTGCCGATGCCTATTGTCAAAACCGGGTCTGTTGTTGTGTTGTGTTGAAAAGGGAACTATACCATATCTTCCTACAGATGCCAACCTCTCCTGCTTGTGAAGCACCCTACTAGCAAACAAACTAAGCTTCTTCCGATTTCATGACATTAGGGTTATATCGGATATAGGAAGGTAAACACGAGTGAGTGCCTTTTTGTGTAGATACACAAAAGTTTCTATGTTTACACGTACACTTAAGGCACTAGAATATCTACTGCGCAGTTGACAACTGCCGATAGTATTCTGAGGCTGTCGCCGTGGTCGAAATAGGTCAGGAGGATACCATCATCATGTGATGATGAGTATTTCTTAGTGTAGACTACTATCCTTACTCCGTGGTGTAGTTTCCCCTGCGATTATATTTTTAAAATCAATGGAATAAAGATTAAACAATAATGTACCCTAAGTAATACCTGTCTTGTAATAGAAATAGATTATGTAAAAAATTGATTATTTAAAAAAAGATTCAGACCCAGCGAAGCGGATTTGGTATAGCGTAGCTAAAAGTTACCTCTTTCAAATTTAATCATCGTATATTTACTTGACCTCCATTTTGCTTTTAGGTAGAAACATTCAATAAATTGCAATATTGTACTGGACTTAGAATTAGCTGCCGAGCGATGGACATAAATTAAAATAAACATAAAATAACATAATTTGTAACTTGAATTATTGAAACATTTGAAATATGAAAAATTTTTAACGCCTGTGCTAAATTAAATAAGACAAAAACTATTGTGGTATAGTAATATAACAATTAACAAAATACGACTCGATGTTGGCGCAATCGTTAAGCATTTGGTTGCGGCGCTGTGGACCGCGGGTTCGAGTTCTGTACACAAGAAGTATTTGCTATATATGTAGATAGATACTTATGTATATGTACATACATATAAATTGTATTTGTATAAATAACTGTCGCGCAATTTGTGAAATAAATAAATAAATGTTTGTAATATGGAGGCACGACTCAAAAGAATGTCCCGAAATGGTGCTAACAACGTGTTGCGCAAAAACACAAATATTTTATTCTAACGAATAATAATAGAAACAATTAACGTTCTAAATTCAATTTTTTTTATGAAATTCTTTGAACTTTCTCCTATTTTTGAAATGAATGTAATTTTTTTTTACTTTGACCCCTAATGTAAATAAAACTATGTCGTATAAAGTCCCAGAATTGTGTCAACATTATAGTCGTAATACTCATAGTAGAGTTCGTAGTCCAATCTTAGTAAATTGCGGGAGCTTTTCGACACAAACGAGACGCTTAAGTCAAAGTAAGCTATGCTTGCAGCCTGCGGCAAAGCTAAAGATTTAACGTCAAAGAGTCAGGTCAAGTGTCCCGATAAGTTTAGAAACAAGGCCATCCATTTTATATAAAATAAACAATATAATATGCTAACCACTCACACCTATAATTCCCCCCGTGTGCGTGTGTACGTACGTGCTTGCGTGTTTTGTCACGCTGCTTCGATATTTCTTTCCAACGATACGATGAAGAAGTGTATGTGGGAATATTTTGCTTCACATCTTAAGACCAATAGGTATCTAGCAGTGGACTTATACATGCTTATACAGAATGAGAAACAAGTAGCAAATCAATTATTAAAGAAAAACCCCGGGGTGCGTATTACCGTATATATATAAAATGTTTTTGATTCACAGACGCCATTTATAAATATTATATGCCCTATATCACTACGAAAATGAATACGACTAACATTACCTCATATATCGAAATCCATCAAGCCGTTTAGACTTCATAACGTGCCAAACAATTAGACATACATACTTACACACTCCAAAAACAGATACGGGAAAAACGGAAAAAAAGCATTTTAATAGCAATGTAGTGTTATACTACATTGCTATTTACAAAAATAATCTGTAATTTAAGTCGGTGGTGGGTTTCATATTTCGATTCCGATCTAATACTTACCAAATAATGACTCATCCAACCCACCAAGAAACAGCACCCACACTTGTTAAATTAGTTGCAACTTTGCACGACCAGCCGAGTCCCCTCGTTTTAACTAAGATTACTTAACATACATACATTATGTAGACGTTGTGGAGCAATTGTTCAATTAACTGTACTAAGTTATAATTAGTACATAAAAGTTTGAACATGACACGTCACTGTCAAACTGCGGAATGAAGCTGTGTAAATGTGTGTTAAAAATAATAATAGATATTTAGTTTAGTAAATATATGGTAGTAACAACGCTTATGTACCATTAATAATTGTGTTTTGACTATAGTATTGTAGCAGATGTGTTATGTTTCAATAGCACAAACACAGAAAAAAAAACGAAAATACTTCGGGCAATCTAGTCGTCATCGACTCCCGAAGACTTGCGTGCGTTGATTTTGGCTAGGGTTTGAATCCAGAACCGTAGATTCAGCAGTCAGGTAATATAAAACATATTAACTTAAGTCAATCATTCTAAAAACCAATATAAATACTCTCTATACTAAAGCGAACAGTATTATGTATTCAGTATCACTTTTTAAACAAATGAGACAAGCTTGAAATATCGCTGCCATTTATTAATACGACAACGAAAAATGTCTGCGCTCTAAAAATAAACATAATAATACCCTATCATCAGGGACCGGTACATATGTATGAAAGCAAATATTGCAAAATATGCCAATAACATAAATTTGGTCGTAATGCAATACGAAAACAAGTTTGGGAAAATCAGATTTTATATAGCTTAGCTGAACTTGTTTTCTATTGTGCTTTGTCTTCCACTTAAAGACTACAAATGCACGTAAAGTTTTTGTTCAATGTAAAGTGATTCATTCCTTTTTAAATAGTGTTAGAAATCTAAAGGAGGTTTTCAATTAAAAGATAGAAGAAAAGGTGCCAGAGCGATAAATTCTACTTGCTCGGTGTTTAAATACACAGATAACACAATGTACAACAGGGACTAAGTCTTACAGCAAACTTTAAAGAAATAGATCGGGTATGCAAACCGGCAGCAATACACTCCAGTTGAACACTCATTATGTAACAGAATCACATCGACAGCTGAGTGCTGAATGGCGAATGAACAACTATTTTTTTTAGTTTTATATGTGGGAAAGTGCTAACGCCTACCAGTCACCGAAGGCGTTGACTTATGTCGGGATCAACAAATAAATTGTTGGACCAACTAAAACCCCCACGGTAAACACGCCGCTGGCCCGGTGGCCTTGGCAGCTTCGGCGGAAGAGACTTCGGCTGATGAGAATGAAGAACTCACAATGCCCTATTTATATTCCATTGACCTCTCCCACTATCATTCTACCACTTATTTGTCTTAAATATTTCTAGCAACAGTGTTTATCTTTAAAAGGAATGTACGTACATAACCTATTGCTTTTATATATAAATAAAAATTAAATGCTGTTCGTTGGGAAGCGCATCACTTGATAAGTCGTTCGGACAGTTTGAGGTCATATTCCTACAATATATTTGTACTATCGCGACGATGGTTCATGGCTATGTTAGGACCCGATAGGGGGCGCTGTAGTCGAGTTATAAACATATTTTATATTTACGGACCAAAACAACTTATATTCACAATATAACTTAGAGAAAGGGCCAAAAATAAAAATACAAATTACAAGACCCAATGGGTGGCGCTTTAGTAGAGTTGTTAATCATTTTCATTCTAATCGCGCCACCTACCGGAAAGAGCTTAACAAGGTTGGCCTGGGCCAGCTAGTATATAATATATTTGTATTTTTATAATTTGTACTATCACTTGTCAACCTCAGAGGTTGGCAAAGATAACATATTTCCATTTGCCATGACTGTGCTAACACCCAAAGGGATGTGGACGTGACGGGTGGTGAGACACGGCGCCGCGTTTGCTTCTGGAGTTTACAGGAAAGCTTTTCATGAATTCTTTCTGTACACACAGAAAGTAAGAGAGTAGCAGATTCTTATGCTACTACCACACATGGCTTTATTAAAGAAACTAATAATAATAGCTTATAATTGTAAATATACACAAATTAGCAGCATATTCATAAAAAAGTCATCAACCATATTATACAGCGAGTCTTGGGTACACCGTGGAGAAAATAAAATCATAAAACAATTGTATCTTCTTCTTCTTAACCAGTCTTTTAAAGACCGAATGATAGGAGAAAATCCATCCGAATTTGCCGAAACATAATCCCACAGACTAGTGATGGATAGCAGCATAACTAGTGCGAGAGCATCGACACTGCGCCCACAACCCCGCTTACCCAGCGTGGTGAGTATGGGTAAATCTTCCAAGAAATATATGCTTTTGCAGGCGCTTTCACGGAGAGGTCTGTTTAGCAGTCCAATTCCATTCACTTCGCAAGGAAAACGTTAGACGTTGGTAAGTTCCATAAACGGTTGTTATAAGTAATGTTTACCGAGCTCGGAATGACAGAAAAATAAATGTGGATACATTAAAGCCTCAATAAATAAGTGAAGGCCAAGACATTTCTTTACAATACAGGGCTTTTAAGTAAACCGATCGTATTGTGTACATCAAAAAAAGAGCCTACACATATGTTTATGACCGGCATGTAACTCATGCCGCATGTAACTCCTCGGGTGCTACGGATGTTCATACGATAGGCGTCGGTGACCATTTGCCATCTTTCAATGACTGTACTAAGTATACTAATTGTTAAAAAAACTTTACGTTAAGTACCGTATCTAAGTTTCCTTTTCAATTCTTTAGAACGTGCACAGTAAGGATGAATTAGCTACCCGCCAGTACAGTAAAGAAAGAAAAGGTAACGGCCCACTGCTGTGTAGAAGTATAGATGCATCGTTAGGTAAATTGTAATAGTATTCACTAAATTCGTATTTATTTCCTTGATAACAGCTGTTTTAAATTGTTCAAAATTTCATATGAACCAAAATATATGAAGCAACGGACACCAATTTTTCAGAAGCTATTTACAAAAAACTTTATTAAAAAAGGACTACTATAAAATAGATCAATAGATCAATACATCGAGGACAAAGATGTGTAGAAATAGCTCTTATTCAGCACACGCGGGCATATTGTCTAAATTGACATTTAAAAAAAAAATATTATATTTATCTTGATGGACTTTGTATCGATGTTATTATAAATTATTAATGACAATATAGCGTTAAAAACAGACGCCAGAGTTTCTGGCCGGTTCTTCGCTGAGAAGGTCTTGTTTTGCGAACCGGTGTAAATTTTGGCGTTCATAAGAGTTTTAAAAAAGACTAAATTGGATAAAAAGTTTTGACTTTGTCCTTAACTTTGAACCGTCTTAATAAGTAAATATAGGTCTTCATCATTGATCAGATGGGTTTCAGTTTTCACTGTCCAATCATTCACGGAAAGGACCGACTTGTCATTGAACAAGATTAAAATAATAACATTCACATTCATTTAAAATCGTTTTATTAGTTACTATATACTATAGTACACTTCCGTATTACTATGCTGCAGTTGAGATACAGCGGTTATTTATTTTTCTTCATTTTCTTATCGTTTTAACCCACTTTTCACCAGAGCTTATTTGGAACTAAGTGACAGGTTCGGATCTGCTGATTCGGAGGCCGATACCACACGATAACAACCTAGTGGTTATAGTGCCTTTCAAAGGTTATTACTATATTGAACATTTTTGTATCAAGATGTATTTAAGTAATGAAAAATAAATGCGGAGCATGTAAAATGCGCAAGAAGTATTTTCAGTGTATTTATTAAAAGTGTATGTGCCCTTTTTTTTATATTTACTTATATGAAAAAGACGTTTTTATCTTCCAATATTTTGCGGCCGTCCCTTATCTATGTTAAAAAACACCAATCTTAATTTCCCATCCACCGAGTAACTCCGTCGGAGAAAAAATGGCAAAACCAATTTTTTCTTAAAATTTCAACGATGAGGATGAGGCTCTGACGACGGGCTAATGGCATCAAATCACACAGCCTGGTGATAGGGAGTAGCGTCCCTGATGCGAGAGTACCGCCAATGCGCTCAACAAGCCGACTACCAAGCATCCAAGTATGGACTAATTTTCCATGTATGACAATGTTGCTTTTGTTGGCGCTGTAAGATGGATATAACCGACAGTGGACTTTTCCAGGTTAACAAAGAAGAATAATGGTTCTTCAACGTATTTTTGTCTCACACGTATTGCTTGATAAGCAGAAACTTCTATTAAATACAACTACGTAGATATAACCGGAGGCCCACACCCCCTCCCAATACCCGTCCTGATCCTCCCTCCCATCTCCCAAATACCCTTAAAGGCCGGCAACGCACCTGCAACACCGGAGGTGCATGTACCACGTACATATACATATGTGGGCGACGGTAATTACTTACCTAACAGGAGAGGCTCGTGGTCGTTTGCCGCCTTTCCCAAAAAAAAAACATTACATATTATCCTATAAGTAATATGCACTTCCAAAATATATTAAAGTCATTGCATCAAAGCATTGTATAAAAAAATCAATATCGCTTTTTGAAACTTCAAAGAAGTTCTTAAGATAGCAAATAATATTTACCTAAATCGTTGAGCAGTTGGTTCTTCCCTCGATGTTTATATTGTTTTGTTTGAACGTACGTCTGGCCAGCACATTGAATTGAATGTCAACAGTCCTCCGTCCTCTGAAATTTACGATAAGACTTTGAAACTTAGTGTAATTTTAGATTCTTCTGATACAAAAAACTCTGCTTCAGGTACCTTATTATTGGATTCAATATTTTGATTTCCACATGTAAGAACAAAAACATTATTTATTATCACAAATAGAAACAAGCTTACAATCGTGAAAAAAATTAACTAATTAGGTATACTATATATAGACATAGTTTCTCTTTTATATATTACATATTAAAAGCAACGAATTTCTCCCAATGGTGTCATAGAAGTGGACTCTACGACTTTGACCAGAGTAAATAAATATAAAGTAAAAAAGTAAAGCCTGTACGACTCACGATGTTTTCCTTCTCCGCCGGGCACGTGGTACATACAGCACTTAAAATTTCTATTAACAATTTTAGTGATGCGGGCATCAAGGATCGATCCCAGGTCACTCGCGCTCTATGAAACTAAGGTGACCCACTGTACTCACTGTGGGAATAACATAGATACTTCAAATAAGCACATTATTCAAATTTAGCGTCTAGGAATAAAAATAGGGAGGGGGAATAAAAAAAATTACAGTCCAATTTTTATTCCTAATTTTATAGCGTTTAATTTAGCTTTTATTCCCGACGTTTTGAATACTTTACATGATAATTTGGGAAGCATTCTCCGTAGGACCTCATGGATCATGTAGTGTCATGCAGCAAGCATACATGCCAAGCCAAGTGGTCGTCGCAGATTAAACAATAAACAAATAAACAATAATTAAAGGATCAATCTCTTTTTAATCATAATATTTTAAATCTTCTTGAATATGTACCATAACTTTTAAATCGAACAAAATTTATGAGTGCAGTTTTGTATAATTAAGCTGTCAACCTACTTATAGAAATAGGCCGTTGTAACAGATTTTTTTTTTTTTTTATGAAAAATAGGCCTGCGTTTGACCTCAATCTTGCCCGATGGAAAGCGAAGATGAGGCCTAGGATGGTACACGCTTGCCTAGATGTCTGTTCACTTTGGCCTTGAAGATATCCAGGTTATAGGCCTCCGGAAAAACCGACCTCGGCAGAGAGTTAAGTGTTATTATCGGACTCTGAAACTAGATAAACTACAAATAACTCTTCTAATTAATTCTAAAATATATCTGGGTCATCGAAGCTGGAAGAAGCAGATTCACAGAAATAGATTCCGGCATACGGCAGTTTTACATAACCGTCTGATCGTAATATTAAAATTGTCGGCCTGCGTGGTTGTCGTAAGTGCATTATCTGCAACCCCTTTATTTTTAAGGCATTTCCCTTAAGAAGATTTTTAAGGTGGACTATTTTTTTTAATTCTTATTAAACATGAATAACAATCTGAAGTAGCCCTGCTAGCCAGGCGTGACAAGTAAGGTGAAAAAAATCCCATATGCGAAGTTTATGGGTCAGGCCTAAGTTCAGCAGAGGACTTGTGACAGGTTTAATAAAAAGGAAAAAGAATTAATGAAATTGTAGTACTTGACATACCGTCTAAGATCCATGATGTTAGACGAACTGTGCATCCACCCTCGCAGTTACTTACTGCCGAGCGTCCGCACCAAGTCAGGTCCATAGGTAACATCCTATTTAAGAGTAATTTTAACGGTAGCTTTTGATGTTATATGAATATTGTATGATTGTTCAATAAATTAATTTATAATTGAAGATGTTTTCTTGGCTACTAAACTGTATTGTTGTCAACGTGGTAGAGCCATGCGGCGGCTTTTGCTGCTGCTCGAATGGACCGGCTCAACCATGGCCTCGCAGAATACCGGCGGAACATATAATATACACTTTGGAAAACATTTGAACCTCACGTCGTTATGATAAAAGTTTTACAAGGTGTTCCGTTTAGTGCTCATACCAAGACCAATTCGTAAACAGAAACATATTTTTACTAACATATTTGTGTTATTTGTATAGTACAACACAAAAGATAAAGAAACGTTATTTTCTCTCTTAAGTGCTTTCATAGTTTTAAAGGGAAAACAATACAAACGAGGAAGCAACTAACTAACATAATTCGGTCAACCACTATGAGGGTTAAAAGCCACTGTGGCTGTGAGTATTGGGAAATGTAATAAACTAGGCGTTAATTAATATCGCGGGAAACTTTCAAAGCAGCCGCAGCAAACTACAATATATCAAATACGTTAAAAGCTTTCCTATTACATTTCCTATTACATAACATATTTTTAAATATGTTATGTAATAGGAAAGATTTAGACTACATGTGAAGTCCTTCAACCCGCACTGGAGGAGCGTGGCGGACGCTTACCGGCTTCCAAACCCCTCGGATATTGAAAGGAGGCATTTGCTCAGCAGTTGGTCATTTAAATGCTGCCACTTTGGTATTTTTAATTAGTATATCGATTAAATGTTTAATATCTTTGCTATCACATATGCTCTATAACTTTATTAATGCGAATATTTTTCTTAAGTTTTGTAAATAAAAATTAAATAGAAGGAGATATTTCTAACCGGAAGTCTTAATAAATATTATGTTTCTTACTTCGGAGATGGCGAGACCCAAATTTTTCGTGTGTTATACCGTTTCATTGAAAGAGTGCCTTAGTATTTTAGACTCAGAGACGATGAATCTGTCAAGACATTTGTTTTTGTGAGTATTGATATCGGTGCTGTGTTTTGATTGGATCTCGAGCCGACCCCGAGTTTCTTCATCAGACCCCAGAACTCACAGGTTCGGTGCCATGGAAATTGACAAAAGAACCGACTAAGGAGAGTGAAAGAGTTTCGTTACAGGTTTTAAGTTTACCTATCTAAATATATATATGAATTGGTGCGTGTAGTTCAGTAAAAGTCAAAGTGACGCGGAGTGTAACGCTGCGCAGAATGTCAGCGAGCCTTAAACAAAACAGATGTGGCCGCGGCTCACTAATGTCACTGGGTCGACTTTTGACAAAAACTAAGTCTCGAGCTATCGCGCTTTGTGGATTTTATTGTTTTCATTATGTTTGAAGATTATACCAATCCATGAAGTCACCCGGGTATCTTAAAAGTTGACAGAAGATAAAGATGAACACCGACGTTTACCTGAATATATAGATAATAAACTACGGGCGCCAATCCTGCCAATTGTGGCAACTATGATTAAAATTTATCAGAAACTATCCGCAGGAGTCTAATTCAGTCAGCGAACATTCGTCTATTTGTGACAAGATTAAAAGTTACGCCGACAATTTTCAACTGCAGAATTTGGTGTACATATTAGGAGCATGAAAATTACAAGTCATAGTTTTGAAATTAAGTAAGTAATACGCCTGTTGGATACATTGAAGAAGCCTCAATTATGGAGATTTAAAGATTATTTTGAATCTTCCAGAATAACGTTGAAGATATTTACATGATAACATTCAATGTTCACATTCACATTAAAACATCAACGTAAAATAAAAAAATATTTAGGATGTTTAATAAAGATTATTTATAATCGAATTAAAAACGATTTTGATGATTCTTTTTCTATTTAATGGTTCATACGTTAAACTTGGTACCATGTAATAATTTTGATAAGTACTTAAATATATATAAATACAAATTAAATGCTGATCGTTGGTAAGGGCATAACTTGACAACAGCTGGACTGATTGAGGTCCGTTTTCGGTTCGACTCTTTTCTTCATTATCAGCGTTGGTAAGTTCATAGCTGGGACCTGTTCAAGTAACCAACAATAAAACCTGGCATACCGTGCATGGCAGACTACGTAGAGCAGCCGTACCAATGCTCTCGTACAGGAATTTACGTGAGAGTGTAACCGTCTATAGAATTTTTGTTTAGTATAGTTGGATGCATTTGTGGCCATCAGTGGGACGACAAAGCCACGTGCATTAGTCAAAGTGTCCAACGCATTTACATTTGGAGAAATAGCTAGTTGTTGTTTAGACAATAACCAGTATGTGATTAAAACTTTTTAATAATTAATGCCAAGTATAATAAGTTAGTATAGAAATCCATTAGGAGTTAAATTAAAAGGAAATGCTGAATCACAATGGCAATGAAATCGTCTTGCCGACGGTGATTGATTGCCCCGCGTCTTTAAACAATACAAAAAGGTTATGGCACAAACAGCCTTGAGTTTTATTTGGCTACGCCGCAAAATAATTAAATGTAAAATAGAAAGTTATAGACATTTAAATTCATTTAGGTAAATTAATATAGTTATATAAAAAAAATAATGATAGGTAATTAAAATTAAATTAATGTAATAATTAAATAATTAATTATGAATGAAGTTATCGGATAATCATTAAAAGGTGTACTAACGATTCCGTCCATGTAGATCAGGGATTTCCAAACTATTTTGGGCAATACCAAAATGGACTGATACCTCAGACCCCCATAGCCAAAATCCAATCTCTAGTTTTTTTTACTATTAATACAAAATATTTACCTTAATTTAAAAACTTTGCGGTTAAGTGAGTAAATTTGACATTTTGTCATCAAAATTTAACAAAATAAATAGACATAAACTTCAGTAAACATCAAGTGTAATTAATTTAAGTTAAATTAATACAAATTACGTAATTAAAATATTAGTAATTCTTATAACAAGTTGTTACACGTAACTCAATTTATACATAGGGGTCGATTTTTAGACCTTGTCGACCTCCAAAATCAGTTATCATTCATGTTGACCCCTGGGAAACCGACTCGTGATATCGATCACTTTGGGAATCCCTGCTGTAGATCATAACCCAATAACTTTAATAATTTATAATAACGTTTTGTTTATGGGTAAGATTTAACGCAGCAGCGACAGCTCGCAATATCAATGCTGTGTTTGGTGAGAATACGACTAACGAACGCACTGTGAATTTTGGGTCTAATCGCTTACGTAGTGAATAGTTCGACATGAAGTAAGACCAGACACTGAGTAATGGTGGAAGCCGATCCTTACCAAACGTTACTACCTGACGTTAGTTTACCCACAATATTAATTAATTTGCAGCAAATTGGTAAAGTAAAAATCCTTGGGAAATGGGAGAGTCATGAATTAACTGAAGTTAGTAGCGCGTTGAAGCTTGCCTTGCTTTAATGAGTGACACAAATTAAGTGATTTTAAATACAATTTAAAAGAAAAAGTGGATCGCGACAATGCCCAAAAGCGATACTCACTCATTGAAAAGTAATAGTAACTGTTTGGAGGCCACTCCATGGTGTGATTCAAAATAGTTTTTTGAGATTCGGTGTATCAATAACAGTAATTGTCTATGATCTTCCCTCGAAATGGCAAAAATGTATAGATTATGAGAGTAAACACTTCGATTAAATAAATATATTTTTTCTTGGAAAAAAAGGTGTTTGAATTTATCAATATGAAAAGGAAATTTGATACTTTAACCCCTAATACATGTATGCACAACTATATACTGCCGTAATATCATCTCGAGAATGTACTATTCTCTAAGTCAAGCGCACAGCGGGACCGTTATTACACACTATTACACGCTCTAAGTAATAATATTGGATGACACTTACTATAAAGCCTTGTTACTTGTGATATTATTGCCTCTCTCCACTTTATCCTAAGCTTCTTAAAATAAGAAAACGAAGTACAATTTTTACCTCTCGAGAACAGTACGAATTTCTTCTTTAAATAAAAATATTATAAAGTTGAAACAAGTTAGCTGGCGAAACTTTTTGTTACATTTTACAACAAGTTGGAATGGATATCAATTTATTGTGAATTACTTCCACTTAGTCCCTTTCTGCCGTGGTAGGCTAGTGGTCAGGGAACTCACTTTAGTTTCATAGAGTGCGAGTGACCTGGGTTCGATCCCCAGTACCGGCACCACTAAAATTGTTAATAGCAATTGCTAATTAAAATTTTAAGTGCTGTATTTACCACGTGAGGAAACCTGCATGTCTGAGAAATAATAAAAATATTATTTCGAGGATATGTGAAGCCCGCCAACCCGCACTGGAGGATCGTGGCGGGCCTTTCCCAGGTCCTAAAACCTCTCTGATACTGTTTTTGAGAAGGAGGCCTTTGCCCAACAGTGGGAACTTATGGGCTGCTACTTTACTCCCTTTCTCAGTTCCATTTAAGCGTTTGTCTTCATCAAGTTTTACATATTTTTATTTAAAAGAAAAATAAGGAATGTATCAGTAGGTGTATGTAGATTTATATAGAACGTTTCGCATATAAGTATGTATGTTTTTTTATGTATTGTACGCGCGCAATCTACCATTGACTAGCTATTCTCCCGTCGCAGGTCTGCTGGAAGAAATTTCTTAAGAAATAAGCAGTACCTTTGTACAGACCATCTCTTCCTATCATATTTCTTTTTTTCGGTTTTACTTTCGTGTAGATAAATTATTAAATAAAAATAAATAAAATAAATAAAGAAGCTGTAATAGGCTTTGCCTAGAAGGATTCTTATATATGTTTATTTTACGTGCATAATGTGTATACATCATACGCACCGGAACACACTAACAAAAATCACGGTCTATGGAAACGGGCTCGGTATTTCTCTGCGTGATAGAATCTATAGCGATGACATCCGCGGCGAAACTAGCGTAACCATAAGCTAGTTACGCTAGTTTCGCCGCATACCTCAAGTATCAGCAAGCTGAACTGTCGCAACTGGTCAGACATAGCTCCCAGAAATAACACCCGTAGGGGATGTAAAGTTCGCAAGTGGCTCAAGACCGAGCCTTGTGGCAATCTTCGGGCAGACATATGATCCCCAGTGTACTTCTGACAGACACTTTTTCTCTATTATACACGGTTACTTGGCAATAACAGACTTCTTCTGCGGCAAAGATCTTTTCTGTCTGTCTGGACTCGGATGACGCACGATGAAGTAAAAGTAAGAATATTCAATACTTTTATGTAACTATTACAAATTTCATTTGATTTTAATTTTTTTAATAATAAATAGACTTAAATAAATAGCAGTTCAGAAATTGCCAAATATTGTACTGGATGGATGGATGGATACAGGTGGCTCGGGGCCGTGCTTAGTGGTAATCTTTTATTATATTTATTACAGACCGAATCTGACACAAAATGTTTATGAAGTTGAATATTTTAAATTAAATGAAATTTATGTACACTATAATATATACAACAATAATTATTTATACAAACATAAGTTATGTGTGTTTTCTAATAGCAAAGCACTAGGAGCGTGACATAGTTTAGATAAAGCCAAGATCGAAGCAGCCAATATTTATTACAGCTGCATTACATCGTGATGTAATAGATAGCTCTGTGCCAGAAAATGCGGCTGCGGTAAAGTAAAACGATAACAATGTTACACGCTGTGCAAGGTACAATATTTACAGTGACTTTTGTTGGGGTGATGATCTTCCATGCCTAAACTCTACTGCATTTGAAGATTAATCAAATAAATCAAAATATTAAAAGAAATCCAAGATACAAATTTAAGTATACAATTAGATAAAGCTCTTAAAAGTTTTATTGTGTATTTTATTTCTTAAAAACCCACGCAGGCGATTTAACACTTTCCACATAGGATATGGTTATAGCTGTTGAATAATTGAATGAATATAGAATTTTAGTAGATATACATAGTGGATACGTCGCAATTTAAATCATTTAAAATCATTAACATTTCAGTCTATCACAAGTCCACAGCTGAACATAGGCCTCCCCCAAAAGTTGCTACAAAGCACGGTCCTGAGCCGGTTGCATCAATCAACTTCCCGCAACTATTATACTACCTAGGATAGCTATGAATGCTGTTACAAATTTAAATGCACATATTTTTAAAGAAACAGTGTAATGATAATAAAATTGATGCGTAAATATTAATTGAAGTCTAGGCGATTGATAAACATTGGCCGAAGTTTTTACTCCTATTTCACAAAAAGTAAAGCTTCGTAACACCTTGATTATAATTGGTTGGTTGGTTATGAACCCTTCCTCCAAATTATGATTGATGCGGGATGTAAACCACAAATAACTTTTCCAACAAGTTGCGTGGCTTCTACAGAGTGTTTGGCCACTTTGTAAATTTACTTGTTGTAGTACTCTTTCATCGTTTCTTTTAAAGTAAAGAGAACATATCTGTGTCTTCTACATATATTGATAATTTTTTTTTCTCCAATGGTTTTGTCGAATTCTGAATTTGATAGCGTTCACAGCCCGTCTGAACCTAACAGCTCGGGGCCGCCCCGATCTTTTATGGTATTCGATAGAGGAATTGTGGGTGTACCTGTCGTTAGTGCGATAAATAATCATGCCTTGCATTTGAAGAGTCTTAAAAATTACTAACGGTGCCATAACTACTTTGTGTAAAGCAATCACAATGCAAGTCTGTTTTCTCTAACGCCCTAATTTCCATAATGTAATTTTAAAAACACATTCCTAATTTGAATTCAAAGAATAAAAACTTTTTTAAATTGTGGCATTATTTATGGTAGACTTATAGCAGTTACTGCTCTTATTTAATTATTATTTCTTGTATGTCCTAGAAATAATCTGTAGAATATTTTAATTAGGTTAAATTTAATATCAGAACGTCGTATCCTGCCTGTATAGTACATGTCACGTAACTACGTAACGTTGTGACGTTTGCATACAACGTAAAAACGACTGCAAATGTAAAATTTACCATAACCAAGAAGTCAATGACAATTTCTCCCACGTATTTAAGGTGAGCCCTTGACGTTATGAGATCTAGCAAATTGTCCAATAATATTCTGTATAAATCTTAAATAATTAAAAAGCTTTTAAATGAAAATTCATTTTTGGCTACAAGGCGGATTTTCGTGTGAAGTTGTGTTCTCTGTTATTTCAGTTGCTTTATGATGCTTTCCTTAATCGCTGAGTTTGGCTTTCTTGCTGATTACTTTATTCAGCATGTAAAATTTTAATTAGTATTTTTAGTGGTACACGTGCCGTTATATAAACCTAGGTACTCTGTACCATAGTATGTACCATACCTGGGGTTCGTCCAACTAAACTCTAACCTAAATTGGGCTGTCACTTAAACTAATAACAACAAATACATAAAAACAAAGTTTCAACTCTGTATTTTTTCCCAATAATCTCTTTTTTATATCCTGCATCATACGAATAAAATCTAGATCTCATTGAATAAAATTGACCGAAGGAAACAATGCCGACTGCAAAAAGCTACTGATTGACTGGTCGGACTTGATTGCTTGTCGTGGCTCCCAGCACAGTTTAATTAAGTCCTCGATGCTCCGAGAGCGTAGGATTTTCACTTGAACAAACAGCGATATTACAATGAAGCTTGTTAATAATGAATTTGTAGAAATGGAATCCTAAATTATTTAACCAATTAAATATTAATAATTGTACAAAGGTGTTTGACATGTGAAATTTATGTTTGTTATATTCATATATGTTTGCTTATTTTTTTTAATTTATCACCGTTTCGTAATGAGGTTTATCTGACGGAGATGAAACATGCGAAAGAAATTCCGTAGGTATCCTACTCTTGTCATTTTTGTTTGTTAAGCATCTGGATCGGAAGGCCTGGGTTTTTGTCGTAAGAACGTATACAGTACCCCATGAACGAGTTACTAACTCTATGTAGTCGATAACTGGCTTCACAAGCTTGTGTCTGTTCCTAGCTAAGTAAATATCCTTATGAATACCACTATTCTTAATAAATGTATTTATGTTGTTATGTACATACATTATATTTACACATATACATTGAGAGGCAAACTCTTCTGCATTTATAAGTACTTTTATACCTAAATGTTTAATATTAGGTGTAGTCAAATTCATACACATAGTGTTATTGCCGTTTAGAAGCAAATTATTAACGTTAAACCGACTTTGTTGACGTGTGTTAGTAGTCGTATAACTTTATTATTTAAGAATCATCAGCTAATAATACTTTATCTTGTTTATCCCTACAAAGATCACACGAGTCTGTCCGTTTGACATGATAATAATGGAGTCTACGCAGAGAATGTAGTGAGCTACAAAGCCAATATATACAACCTTAAATAAAACGCGCCGGATTGCTTTAGGTTGCCTTAAACCGACTTTGTTGTATTCGCTGGAAAAAACCTTCAGAAGTTCACAAATCAGCAAAAAGTCATATGGAGAGGAGTTGATACATTACACCTTGTACCACAGAATACATAAGAGCACAAGAGACAGCTTATAGCAGAATGCGACCCATTTTTGCTATCTTCGTTAAGTCTCCTGCGAGACCATGGGCTGTTATCCTAAAAGAATCTGAATAGAATTCCGAACCCAAGTTTTTTTTGTGGCTCGTAGGGGAAAGGTACCTGTAACTAAAGCCATGAATAGAGCTAATACTGAAGGCAGTGACTGGTTATGACCAGATCAGCAATAAGTGCCGAACCGACTAATATCTATCGGAATTAGAGATACGCTTTTGGCTTCGGCAGAATAGACTCGAGAGCAGAAGACCCGCAAGTAAAAATAATTTAAGGAGGAACCACACTGCTGGTGCTGCTGTGACGCTCTGACACTGCTACAGTGTCGAGTTCCGACCCTGTTAGCGAAGGAACAAAGACTTCCGACAAAAACTAGAGAGGTTGCTTGCACTAACTCAAGGGTTAGTTACCCTTGGAAATGGGTCTAATTTTATACACGACCTTGTACACGAGTTTACTTTGAGTAGTCCGTGAATCTGAGACCTCAGCAGGAGACCTCTGGGTAAGGGAAATCAGCCGGTGTAGAATAACGGGCTCAGGTTGAAGTTTTAGGCTCACGCGATCACGGCGTCAACAAGTCTAGTATAGACAATAATAGCACGATAATGTATGTTTTTGAACATACAAATCCAGATTAAACTAACTATTTACTATAAATTAATATGTCTTAGCCAAAATTTCCATTACATTCATAACTGAATAATAAAAGATGAAAGGCCTTCCGCCGCGACCTTACTGCGAAGAGCATTCTGTTTAAAGGTGTGATGAAAAGGTACTCCACTACACGCTATTCGAAGCACAGCTGCTATTGTTTTTTGTTCCAATACCAAGATTATAAGTAAAGAATGAAAAGTCTCCAAATGGCTTCACAAAAGGGACACTAACACTGAAGAGGAATAAAATACATGACAGAAAACGAAAATCTACAACGGAAATTATGTAAGATTAACTCAGATTTAGTCAGTCCCATTAAGGCCTCCTCTCATTTTAATAGGGTTTAACATTTATTTTTAAAACATTCATAGCTAATGACGTGTAATGGCACGGATTATGGATGGTAATCATGTTTTTTTTATTTATGTTACATGGTTTTTTCGGATATACTCATTGGAAGCTACCTTATTGAAGTTAAATGAAAACTTGGGTATTACTGGTCATAATTATTTGGAAATAATAAAAAATAGTTTCCAGTGAAATTAAAAAACCTATTAAAATAACTTAAATACTAATAATCCTAATAAAACTGTTGTTCAGCTCGTGACAGTTCATCACGTAGTAGTGGTAATAAACACACACAATAAAAATTCAGACCCTGTTGCTGTAACCATATGAAGTACTGATCATATAATACGCTTCCTCGTAAAGAAAACAGTAGAAAACCTTTTCTCTTGAAGAGTGAGTAGTCAATGTTTTTACAGTTACAGTAATTGCTGCGGCCATCTTATACTTCAACCCCTAATCTTTAATACTCGTATCATAAAATTCGCTAAAATGTCCCTATGATTTCGGCAGGCTGGGTTGAGGACCGATGTTTATGTACGAATAAATATAATGAGTCTCAAAGCGTGATACTTGTGGGACTTATGAGGACTTAAAGAAATGAAAAAACTCCTATTTGACAACCCTGCTATACAGCTGATCAAGCCAAAGAACTCATAAATTTTGTCGAGTATGGTCAATGACCATCTTGAATTTTATGTGAACCGCTTCCGTACCAGAACATTACTAATAAAAAAAAATTACCGACTCAAATAATTTTACTTATTAGCCACAAAACGTTCTCTAAAATGAGTTGATGGATTTTAAACGGAAAGATTTTGCCAGACCTTCCCAGAGCTTCCGCCCACCTCATTATAATCCCAGTAAAACCGCCCTCCATTATGTGATTAATGGTAAGGTGACCCTCAGCAATGAGGAATACCACATAAACAAGTTCTCGTGCACATCCGGAGCGCTCACACATCACAACCACAGATTAGATAATAGTTACCTACTTTACAAAACGCAATAATGTACATGTTAAATATTGTTTTGCAGCAGTGTTCAACACTCATTGAATTTTTAATAAGTTATATATAATAATGTAAAGTTTGACATAAAAAATAATTTTTAACTTTTGTATGGAAATATTTATTGTTTCGTTTCGTCATTATGTTTATCAGACAAAAAAAGAATTTTATGATATCTCTGCCTAGGTGTCGTATAGATAGGTACTGCCCTCGTACCCATTTCTGCCCTTGAACAGCAGTGCTAACAGATTTGAGGCATTCTGTTTTAGTTCTCAAGGGTCAACACATCTTCTTCGATTGAAGTTGTTTCCATGGGCTGCAGTATCCGCTTGTGGACTGTTAGGCCATTTTTCGGCTTCTTATTGTATAATTTTCTTTTTATACTTTGTTACAATATGCAATAATCCATTCCCTCGCATCGCAAACGAGACACGTACAGGCGATTTACAAACAAACGATGCAGAACAGACTAACTTAGTTTGCTGCCACTGATTGATACTATTGAGTTACTACGAGAAACTACGCTTCACTCTGACTGCATGGTTTTCAATCGAAATTAGATTAGATCGACTAACATGCAGGAAAGTTTTCTTGTCGGTAGTGCCTACATAAATATTTACTTAAAACTAATCTACCACTGTTTCGTAATGAAGAAAAAAACATAAAATTATAGTAACACATTTTCTGAGACTCTGTGCGTTTTCGCTAACCATCGCTAACTTACTAGTGCCCTCGAGGGCATTACGTGATTTTTGGTAACTTATAGGACCTGGGCGGATATGGGCGGACCGTAGTATTGCTGACTACATGTACTACTTACCTTCTGTCTATTTACTTGTGAAAATACTCTCAATCATACGCAATAACTATCGATACAAATGAAACTAATCGCATGAATAACTGAATATTGAAATAATTAAATGTTGAAAATAGTGAACTGAAGTTAGTCAAATACCATACGGGAGTTCCCCGATCAAAGAAAATACAATCAGCGAATACAAATTTGCATCGAATATAGAAATGGCTAACCAAGCATCTGTAAGAGGTTATGTAAGATTTCTCGGCCACTTTCCTTAGTCGATTTTTGTATTTTACATCACCACCATGAGACGGGTAGCGTGACATAGAATTCCACCAAAAAATAAATGTAATACTTCTCTTTGCATGCATGTGCCAATTATCTCTCTTTTTGCACGTACTGGTTGTGTTGTCATAAGCTGTCTGATATTATGCATGATTGATGTCACTTTGGACATATTTAGTTTACTGCCGGTGAAATCTTCCAATTACAGATGATATATTTTAAAGGCGGCACTATAAATCTTCTTCAATTATCTTCTGCAGATGAAAGATGAAAACAATCGCTCAGCCAGAGATTCTAATGAAGCAACTGCAATATTAAAACTGGTCATTCCTTGTGAATAAAGGATTCAAGATTTTTAGGAAAGCACTCAAGAATTTTTGAGAACATTTAACATAAACTGTAGCTTTATAAGTTCCAAATAGAATACGAACAGTGACTCAGCTGTAGGTTATTGATTCCAATGCTAGCCGATGTCAATATCCATTCCTTTCTTCACTGTTTATCCTTCTTCCAATACGTTACTTTGTTTACAGGAAGGTGAAGTCCAGTGAGCGCCTCCATGTTTGAGCAGTTACACTATATGATGTGAAATAAGATAACATTAGATTAACACCCCGTCCGGGTGTTATGTTATTGTCACTTGCCACGGGAGTAATCGCTTAAACGCCCAGCAGCACATTGTCACAGTATCAATTTCAATGTTATGGTAATATTTTCTTTATTAATAACAGATTTTGACAACAATACAACGAGGTCAAGCTGCAGCGGCCGTAATTGCTGCGTGGCTTAAAGAGCTCTAACGCATTCCGCAAAATGCGCTCTTGACATTTTTATTTGAGTGTATGGTTAACTTTTAGCGTTTTATATGCCTATACAATTATTTTTAATTATCCTTTTTTTTAAATAATCTTCTTATTGAACAGTCTGTATATAACCCACTGTTGGACATATACCTCTCCAATAAAAAGGCAGTAAAAGCCAGTTTTGCGTATTTTCAAGATACTTATTGCGTCATCCCAAAGGCCATGACATCTTTTTTTTTCTGAAGTCGCCATTTAACACTTCAACCACTTTTGAAACCCAGTCATGTCCGTAGTAAGAATACCTTAATTCTTCCTTTGCGTTTTTTCAGTAACTGTGTTCCATCGAGATTGCCTAATTTGCTGTGCTGTGGGTTTAAGTATACAACCTATCTCTTAGTACTTTTATATACTTAAAAAAAAGTAAAGTAGCAGCCTGTAAATGCCCACGGCTGGGCAAAGGTTTCCTTCTTATAAGCAATTACTAATAATAATACATTATTTTAAAAATATTGTGCGTCTACTAACTTAATTCGCTAACTAATCAGCACCGATTATTTTTCTTACATTTCAATGAAAAATGCCATTCAAGTGAAAGGCCTCAATGAAATTCCGTCCATTATGTTACTATAAATTTAATTTAAAATTTGGAGTAAAAATGTACAGTTAATTGAAATCACTTAATAAAATAAATGGCTTCTTCTTTTTCATTTACTTGTGAATGACATGAACACAGTAAAAAACAAATGTTTGCACTGTGATTGCGAGTTTGCATATTGAATCAAGTGGACCCACTTGGGAGCAATATAATGTTCACCAGAAAAACAAACCGTGAGCCCGCCAGCTTCATGACACAAAATTATTACTTTACCTTTTCATTATTATTTAAATAATGGCTTTATTAAAACATTTCGAACAGTTCTCACTACGCTAACAATAATTAATAGATTCGTCTTCAGTAGTTTTCGTAATTACCGCTTATGAGAGCTGGTCTTCACGAGTTTGCAGTACACTTATTTATGAAATGCGAATCGTAGAGCATGCTCTGGTTAACTCTGTAGAGATTCGTTTTGTTTCTAAATGTATACTTATATAATTTCAAATATGTTGGAAAAATGTAAAATTTTTTTTCCGAAATTTATATTTACTCCGTCGATACTGGATTAAAACAATGCCGTGTCGTGGCGGTGTAAAAAAATCTGCCACCCACTTTCTTTGGGTTTCCTAAGAGAAAAGACGTGAAAGTCTTTTTCTGTTCCGACAGATAGTGGATTGAGCATCTCAAAAAATGCCAGACCGAAAATCACCGAACAGCAATATCTACGGTGCGAGGTGTCAGTTGCTTGCGTGGTAAATATGGCGAACCCTCGCATTGGATGAGGCCCACGTCCAGTAATGAATTATTGAATGGTTGCATGGCAAAAGTTTGTACTGCTATGAGCAACAAGCGGCAGAATATGGGGCTCCGAGACGACGCAACCCAGTGATCAAAACGAGGGATTTCATAATTATTGCATTGATCAAACTTATATATAAAAAAATTATAAAAAAAAATATTTATAGATAAACAGATTTATCGCCAGAGTACATACATTAGCAATATTCAAGCAAGAAGAGGAAGAGGTCTGATGCAAACTGGAAGTAACGCATCGAAAAATAGATTAGAAGATAATGATTTCTTGTAATTACGCGAACACTACACATTTTAAATTAAACTATTATTTACGGATTTTATTGCGTTTAATTTTGTTTTTATATTCTCGACGTTTCTATTGCTTTTCAGTCCCGTGGTCACGGGGGGACTGAGGTGTTAGACGTCCAGATGTCATAGTTAACTCGGGCTACCTTCAGCTTTTATTTATTAATTTTTGGTCCGATCTACGCAGAATGTGCTCGTAGTATCTTGAGTTCGTGCAGTGGTATGCTTGGTTTTAGATTTCATTTTGTTTATTACTGGATCCCAAGCCGGTGGTAGTACCCAACCATCTTCTCTATTGAAATTAGGAAGTTTTTTTTTTATTTCAATAGCCTCGCGAATCATCCTTGGCAGGAATCAGTGTTCTTTTGCGAGGATTGGTGGTCTGTTGCCCATAGCATGAAAGGATTTTGTATCACTTGGAGTGATCTTAATCGTACATTAGAAACCTGCGTGAATATTATGCTTGCATACGATATAATACCATTAACACTGTGACAATGGTCCTATCAAAATCCGCCCGCAGATTTTGAAAATATGCGTAATAAGATAACTACGCCTCCCGCCCCGTTGGTTTAATAGGTAGCATTTATATTTTTTCTATAAGGGCTCGACGCCTAATAATTCTGTAATATCAGTCGTATATATTGTCTATGAGTTTCTATGTTATGTCTATTTTATTATTATTCATTCCCCGTTATTATTTATTTATTTACATGGCGAGTCGAGAGGATTGTACATATTTTATACTTTACGATTCTACGCAGGGTGCGCGTCCACCTCCTGCTTAGCTCCTGTAATAAATAGCGTGATATTGTTGTGTATTCAAACAGGCAGACAGACAACTTTTCTTAAAATTGTGATTCCGGGTTCTGTATCGATTGTAAAATACTGTCTGATAGAAAAATTGTTTCGTTAGAGTTTTATTATAGAATAGAAGATAACTAACAGCCGTGTGTTTGCTATGTACGTTTGGAACCTACTCATAAAAGTTTGACTAAGGGAAATGACAGAAAACCATTTCGCCATCACCTACAATTAACTAGATCATAAGACAAAAGTTAATATCAAGCTTCGAAAGCAAAAAGAAACAATTGAAATCGACGTTCAGTGAAATGAACAGGCTCCGCAATCGAGCATTGAGGGTCGGTAATTAAACTGAGCTGAAAAGTACGACAAGCAATCAAGTCCGAATAAAATCAATAAGTGCTATTTCCCTGACTTTATTACTTCCTGTTAATAAATTTACATGTATGCACTCGCGTAACAGATTTGTATGTACACATACAACCATACCATATTTACACAACTTTACTGAACACACGAGATCTTTAATTACATCCAATTTGCCGAACCGAGCCCGCCAAGGCAAGTCTCTATTTTTTCATTTCAACCTATAGTCCACTGCTTAACATAGGCGACCAAGAAAGCGACAGCCAACGTCAGCATAGCAGCACAGCCTGTAAGTGCCCACAGCTGGGCAAAGGTCTTCTTCTCAAAAATCTGAGAGGGTTATGAAGCTATTTCCAGTCAGGTTTCAGGGATATATTGCTTCACCGCCGAGCACATGGTACAGCACTTAAAATTGCTATTTACTTAAGTTGCATTACGTCACTTTAGTGGTCAAGCGGGTTTGAGCGCACACACAGGGTACCGGTTCACACAAGGTCAAAAAATGTTGCGATGACATTTTAGTACTGTCAGTGTAGTTAAAATTCGCGCCAAGCCAAAAGGACGGTATCTTAAACTTTTATTCATTTGACAACTTGCAAAGTTTCCACGCCGATGCACGCACGAGATCTTCTAAGGGTATTCCTGTCAGTAACCAATCCACTGTGTTTCCCGCACTGGTCACCTTTCCTTTCACTTAGAATTTTACCTCCTTTTCCTCATTTTTCCTTTTCTTACTGAAAAGATGTACTATTTTTATTGAAGACTTATCAAAGTGTTTTGTTAACATCAACTGGTAATTTATAAAACATTGTTTTGATTTGTCATTCGAAGACGTAAGAGTCGACAAGTCGGGTTTTCGTGACAGTATTACAAGTGTAAATTCACTTTCAATACAAAGTTCTAGATGAAATACTGACTTCAATCCCTATTTTCCCATATATATTTCACACTGATGGTAAAAAATCTATGAAATAAAAAAAGAATAATCAAAATCGGTTTAAAATCGGCGATGAAATCGTGAAATACGAAATGAGCTGGAACAAAAAATACTTTTTTTAACAGTTATTATTATTAATTATTATTTGTACATGTTTCTCCCGCCAATCACTGACGAACACTGTTCCGATTCGAAGCGTATAGAGAGCCAGTACAATTACAACAACTACATTGTCCTCAGGGGTGACGACGAATCTGTAAACTTCGATTGAAGTGGTTTCAGGCGATCATGGGCTGCAGTAGGCACTTACTATCATGTGGATTGATAGTTAGTTCGTTAGTCCAATTAATAAGGCCCAGTAACTTACCCTTCAGTCCGTAGGGTTTTCCGCATCTAGGGAGCGAAATATAGATCAGATTCGAATCTAACCGTCAGCCTTAAAGATATTGCGCCTTTGCCCGTGTACAATACAACAATTTTCGTGCAGATTATGGTTAAAGCTACACACATTATGTCATGTCATAATTTAAATCAAACTTCTCGTTTACAATTTTGTGAACTGCATACCCATTTTAACATAAATGCAATTAGGTCAAGCCGCAGCTGTTAACGTGCAAACTTAAAATGTTAAAACTTTACGATCACTGTTTTCATATTTTTCTACTTCTTCGTGCTTTTTAGACATTGCTGTAATTTTACGAGTATTGTATAACATTTTTTTTATTTTGCATAATTATTAACTTAGTTACAAAATATAGGCCTTTTGTAATAAAATTCGGCTGATATATTATTTATAAGTGTCACGCGTAAAATAAATTCCACTATTAGTGGCGTATAAATAGTTTATCGTATTAGTAGGAGGTAATCTTTACCCATATAATTAATACCCATAAAAATTCCCCTGCCGCTTCGCAGGATACCGACGTGAAGTAGAGACATCTTGTATTTCTGCGTTTTGTTCAGTGTGTGAGGTAACCGGAGGCTCACTTCTCCTCCCCTTTCCTCTCCTTAAAGGCCGGTAACGCACCTCAGGTGTTGCAGATGTACGTCGACGTCGGTAACCACTACCCATCACTTTTCAATAAAAAAAATCTATGCATCCTGGCGCCTCGATATAAATGGGAATTGCTGTTTCCAGTCAGTTGTCAGTTGTCAACCATTCAAGCAGTTGAAGCAGAAATAATGTAGAGTTTGACAGTGAAGCGCGGGTGCATAGTCTTCTCATTATCAGACATAATCCGATCCATAGACCGTCACACTAATGACTTTAGCAGTGCACGAGAAGTCGATGGATGCAGATGGCTTAGGATCATGCTTTGTGGCAATCTTTAGGGGAGATATATCTTCAGCTGTGGATCTGTAATAAGCTGTAATGAATGAATGATGTCTTTAGGCTTCTGACGGTGTTATGAATGAATCTGCTACTTGCCACCCACCCATAACATATAGTTGCTGTAAAAATTTAGTATGAGAAATGCCAGCAAAATTTCGTGACTTCCGCCAGATAGCGGAATAACCTCAAATATGTCGGACATAAAAGTTTCAGAGTGATGTCGTTTATAGTGATGTATCGCTAATCCGGCTGGCAACCGCAAAATTATAAATTTGAATGACCTCAAGACATGACATATTTTACTGATATACATGACTATATATGATAAAAGCGACATTGAAGATTGTCTGGTAAAACCCGAAACAACCTTTGCCATCTGGAAATTCACAAAAGATTGACCTGTTATTTATTCCTTCGTAGTGTTATTTCTTTTGGATTATGAACGTTCGAGATTAAAGAAACGCAATTTACCACCCTGTTGGTATGCAAATATCATCAACTTAACCGATCGTCTATTACGTCCAAAGAAACAAAACAACAAGTAAGGAGAATGTCACAAAATGTCGAGGCACACCAAACAATCATTCTATTGTTTTCTCATTCTGTTCACACAAAACAAACAACGCATAACGACTCCACTACTATTAACACTGTGAGAGTGGTCGTATCAAAATCCGTGCACAGGTTTTGAAGTTATGCATATTTAGACAACTACGCTTCGTACCGACCATTCGTTCTCGTCGTTTGATAGGTAGCGTGAAGATAGATACTTATTCACAACATCCGTAGAACACCTTAGTAACATTGTGTTGAAAGCTTCATCTCAATTTGTCGTGAGGTTTTAATTACGTAATTGTCTTGATATTTATCAAGACAATTACGTCTGCTACCTACTACGTGTGATGATATATAACCAAGATGCCCAGTCCTCCAAGTAACGCAACAGTAAAGTCCAAATCAAATGGGTTTTTGCATGATGCGTGACACAGAAAGTCAGACGGACGGACAACTTATCTAAAACTTGCGGTTTCGGGTTCTGTATCAGAAGAATAATACTGTCCAATTAACATTTTAGAAATATGTTCACTGTACAAATTTTGTTTTGTTTAGAGTTTTATTGTAGTATAGATAAACGCTGAACTTCAATAGCAGTTCAGCGTTAACGACAAAGTAATGGAGTTTTAAATAAATCTAGCGGATACACTGAAAGTATTCGATCGCGTGGTAAAACTCCATTATGCCGCTATTAGAATCGTTACAATCACGTGGCTTAGTAGTTAACGTACCTAACTGTTGAGCCATCGGCTCTGGGTTCGAATCCCAACTGGAGTCGATATTTGTTAAATATGCATGTTATTGGTTTTCTGATCTTGTGGTACTGCGTTGCGTCCTGTTTCTGACACTGTGCCGTTTTCGTTCCCTCGGATGCAGATTCGGTAGGTAAAGACGACACACACCTGCGGCACCGTAATATAATATGTAGATATAAAGCACCAGTGTTCGCAGATCTATCTCGCAGTGGCCGAGATTAAATGGAAAGAAAGCTCAACTTCCGATTGTCATATTATTTTATTCCGGAAATTTCATGTATTTTCCAACCTTTTTTCCAAAAGTGAACCCACTCTGTTGACTAATGGCTCTGGCAGCCCAATGCCAAACTCAAAAAGTATACATATTTATTCGTGGTAGAACCAAGCTGCGGCTTTCGCTACTGCTAGGAGTAGTATCACAGCCTCGCAGAATACCGGCTTAAAGTAAGACATCTTTGGCATCTGCATTTAGTTAGGTGAGTGTGGTAACCGGAGGCCCACTCCGTCCGCTCCACTGCCATAAATATTCGTAAAGGCCGGCAACACACCTTTAGCTCCTCGGGTGTTACGGACGATTGCCCCCTTTCCCATAAAAAATGCTTTATGGTATTCCAGCTTAAGTTGGCACTTTCTCATGGAAAGACCAATGTCAAGCAGTTGACAAATACAGGCTGTAAAAGTGTATAATTTCAAATAAAATTTTTTTGGATAATCGGGAGTATGAAATGAGAGCATCTTCGACAACAAGACTCTCCTTCCGTGAAATTCAATCTGCCCAGCTCTTTTAGCCTCGCTAAGTCATGCCGAAAGATTATCCAAATCTATCTACCCCAGTGGTGAAAGGCGTTACCGCATTTATTATTTTAAAATTTTTCTAGATTTATTTTAGTTAACTTTAACGGCCAGAAAATCGGCTTTTTAAGACATGGGATAGCCATTTAGACCATGTGGCGAATTAAACTTAGTGAGTTTCATATTATTTGTGTTTATCTCCCAATGAGGTCATTGTATCGAAATAGTAATAGCCGCCATTATTAAAATATTAAAAATAGCGAAAGGCATTTGGTAATTAAAAAGGTGTATTCTCTTTGCAGTTTTTTTTTTCGTTTACATTTACTACTTTCTCTTTCAAGCTAATATGGACTGGAAAACGTTGCTTTTAATACTGGCCGATTTTCAACAATGGAAAAATTGAATTCATAACCAAAGACATTTAAGTAAATAAGAAAATATTGTTTAATCTCTTTGTATTATATATTACATATACAAATATTTTTTAATATATCTAAAACTGATTTAGGTTACTCGTAGCATTTAATCACGTATTTTTGTTGAGTCGATCACAGCGATCTTTGATAGCGTTAAACATAATAATTGTATTTCCTAAGGTGAGCGTAGAAACTGGTAACGAGGCATTTTATACTGAATGAATGCTAGCTGTTTGAAATTATATGAAAATATTCTTAGTAGTGGTAATAATTATTTGGAAATAATGAAAAAAATATACTCTGTGCCATAGATCACGAAAGGATCACACTCGCTCGTTAAGATCACGTTAAGTAGCACCACTCGAAACGCAGGAATCATAGCCTGGTGCGTAGAATATGCGGAGTGAATGAAACCAAATATCCAATAACTTTCGATACAATCGAATCCAGGAATGACTTTTACATAAGTCAACAAGACATACCTTTCCTAAATCCTAAAGGATGCCTCTTACACTTCTTCCGCCAATCGGCAGTGCAACCAAGCAGTGTTCCGGTTTGAAAGGTTTGAGAGCCGTTGTAATTACAGGCTGTTAGGCTTTCCATCTTAGTCCCCCAGATTCTCACCTCAAAGTAAATAGAGGTTACGCTATCTCTTCGGACGAGTGAGGTTTGAGTTATTCTATCGTAATTAGTTATACTGTACGTGAGTTTTTTTTAATTTAGGACTGCCGGAAATTGTAGTGGGTAATAATGCTCTTATATATATTTTTTTCGGAATAGTTTTCATAAATGATATTCAAAATATTTCTGTAAAGACTTGCTTTACAGAAATATTATCGCAGTCTTTACAGAATACCACGAAGATTATATTATTATATAATATAATCTTCGTGGTATTCTGCGGTCGGTTCTATTTATACTTTGGATGTGCAGACCCTTACACTTTCTTTGCACAAGAGATTTTTAATCTCTAAGAATCGAGTAATAGAATCAAAAGTCAAAAAAAAGCAAATGCTTAGGTTCGGCATCCGATTCCGATGCAATTGGTAAAACCTCCCAAAATGTGTGCGAATGATAGTGGTTATCAAAACATAGTTCGTCAGCTTGTATTCTTTGTGATCACGGAATATACGATATAGAGGTTAGACGTGGAAATCTCGTACCGATTACTTGCATTATGTAATGTGGCCTGAACGCTAAAACGGCGACAGGCTCACCACCTGTCACGTTGTTCCAAATAAGCACTGGCGGAAACTGACGCGAGGGCTTAATATTTCTTATAAAACTTTAATCGCAATATAAAACTTTGCAGAAAGAAACAACAGCTTTACAAAATACAGTTTTAATTCTAGCAAGCGAAGCCCTTGCATCAAATTTCAACGCTGCAGTTCTATAGCGCTTTTGCAAAGCTTTTTGTATTCAGACACATTGGTGACTATTATATTCCGTCACTTCTTATGCACAAAGCAAGGCTTTAATTAAAACCGTGAATTATTTTTCACCTCGTAAGTTCACCTCTAGATATAAGCATTTTCATGCAGGTATCAACAAAGGCTACCATGCTATTCACCTAAACTCACTACGTTATGCAAATGCATGCCGGAAAACTGTGCTCAGCATCAATATCAGTGGGATTTGGGTTTATTGGGTTCTTACGGAATAATTATTTCCTTACAATTCTAGCTTTCATAGAACATGCTATTACATAGTAAAGACTTTACATGAAGTTTTAAAATTAAATCAACTTTTACTGTTGCAGGCGCGATCCCGATGGTGACAGCAACCGTGTACTGTGCACCTGCGCCGCTCCGATACTCTGCGCTCGCTGTTTACTCTCTCGGCAGTCTGCTGGGGCTCTACAAAGTAAGACCACTACATTGCAACAAAAGTCCCCATTACGAAAACATTGTACATACAACTTGTAGGGTTCTTGCAGAAGAACCCTTCGGTGTATACTGGTGCTATCCATGCGAAACATCGCAGATGACTTTAGGCTGCTAAAGAAGAAATTTGTATGGCCTACAAATAATTGTGTTGTCTCCGGTTGTTGTGCATGTGCAATTTATGTCTGTGAACGTAACCACGACATTGAGTCACAGGTGAAATCCTACAGTTGGGCTAAATATTTGAAATAAAAAAAACTGGTACGACCATAAAGCTCCCCATTGTTTTAGCAGTAGCTATATAAGAGCTAACACTACAAACGGAATATAACAGGAGGGATGAGGAGCGATGAGCGTACAGATTTTATTATTCTTTATTATTGGTTTGTGTGACAGACATGCTAATAGTCCCCATAATGATACGAGGCTACTGCAGCCCATGGGCCCCTGCTAACAACTTCAGTCGAAGAAGGTTACAATTGCGATGTTACCCCTGAGGACTAATCTTAGTCCTACATCTGTAATGCCTCACAGCCCGTAATTATACCTTTCCTACCGAAAGACAACAGTAGTTCCACTGCTGTTTGGGGACAGAACTGGGTAAGTTTGTGGTACCTAGCCAGACGACTCCTAGGAGGAGAAGTAGTCTGCCTCCAGTAACATTTTTGTTGCATAAAATACCATCTTTGTTATAAATTGCTTTCTTTGACGGATGGAACTCTTTTTTACGACTTCCACGGGATAAAACACAGGCGAAGATTTTCTGAAGCCGCGTGAACATTAATCATGATTGCACAATTGAATGGAATACCTCACAGTCTGTAATTATACCTTTCTAACTGGAATGTTCAAAAAAACTAGGGTCGTACCAGACGCCTCCTTGGCAGAATAAGGAAGTATCCATTTAAAAAAAAAGTTATAAAATTCACTGCATTATGGTGCAAAGTTGAATTTAGTTGCAAGCTTTGTACAGTACAAACTAGTATTAGAATTATTATCATGAACACTATCGGTCCAGCCTATCACGAACCTAAACCTATCAGTTTAAATTACACCTCCCCTAAATTGCCACAAAACACGGTCCTCTGTCGTCTGCATTCATCGACTACCCACACGACACAGGCCAGCATAGATGACACAAGCATAACTTTACCAGGCGATGCGTGCCTGGTCTCCGTGGGAGCGACGTCTCTGTTTTGCGGCGCCATTCTGCATGAGACTGCTTCTGGCTGGTGCGCGCGCAGCTCACCTGGGTGGAGGAAATCCCAACGCTATTCTCCACGTCTTCTTACAAGTAAGCCAATTATTCTCTTTTGTGCTCGTTACATAGTGGGAAGCGAAGTACCTAAAATATAACAATTTATCGAAACAGCTACCATACGTCGATTTTTTGTGGCATTGGCGTGTATTAACTATAAATCCACATTCGTGATGCTTGTGAACAGGCGCCTGTAGGAGCTGCTCAGCTCGACTCTGCAAATAATATATACTACATGAACTATTAGTTTTTTTTATTTAATTTTACGGGGTATGTTGTGTACGTGGTAGAGCCAAGCGGCAGCTTTTGCTGTTGCCGGATAGGCCGGCTCAACCGGTGTGGTACCACGACCTCGCAGAACACCGGCGTGAAGTAGAGGCATCATGTGTTTCTAAGTTTTCTTTGATGGGTAAGGTAACCGGAGGACCCCTCTCCCCAATCCTCCGACCTTATGATATCCTTAAACGCACCTGCAAATCCTCTAGTGATGCAGATGAACGTGGGCATCTGTAATCACTCACCACCAGGTGACCGCTTGCTCGTTTGTCTTCTTTCTCAAATAAAAACAAAATACAAGTTATTGGATATTTATATATAAATAACAAAAAAAAACAGGATACCTATGGACTATCTTTTCTCTATTTCTTCTCTGTCAGAGGAACCTCATTACGTAGAGATGGTAGGTTGTAAAAAAATTTACTAACGCTATTTTGATTTCGTACGTTAAATAAAGAATTTTCATTCATTCATTCATAACCAATAACAAGTGTAACATAACATATTCATTGCTTATATTACATTAAGTATAAATATACAAAAAGTTCGGCTAGAGTTCTATTTGCCTTAAAACGGTTTCAAGAAACCAGTAACAGGTCACACAAAATTCTTTTCCGGTTGAAATTCGATAACCAAGGTAAAATGGATTTAAAGAGGAAACATACTCGTAAGCTATCACAACTATCATAAACAAACCTGGTAATGGTCCGACCGGAACTCAGTCATCAGTTTTATTAAAATTTCATAACAGCGTTAACCATCTTACATCTTCTAATAGGATCATATGACCTAACCGACTTACCGCATATACAATATAAGTAATAAGATATACCCAGACCACTCGTTCACATGTGAGCGTAAGTAAGAAGCTTAGTGGTGCAAAATAAAAACGCTCTAATTCTTACATAGTTTCTTCTTTTAATTTTTCTTAAACTGTAAACTTATAATACCCATCTCAAAAAAGACCATAGCGAAAATAAGGAGGTGCAGCGTCAAAAGTGCGAGATGTTTGGTTCTGTAATCGCCATTTCGCCCGCCTAGCGTGGCGATTACGGTAAAGCGTCCCTGTAGAGGAGGCCAATTTCCGTTAAACAGTTGAACAGTCTGATGAAGAAGAATATCTTCGAGCTTGAGCCATGAGTACTTAACATTTGATTATTTATATTTATTATTAGCTATTAGATTATTTGTTCACTGTTTAACAGATTGGCCATTGATATTTTTTTTCATCCGAAAGGGTATACATACTTACAGTAAGGTGACAGAAGAACAACTCTCCTTAAAGGTGTTCTGTTATAACTTTGTTTATTTAATTGATAATATTCAAAAGTCGTCGCCGTGGTAAAAATCGAAGATGTATTTTTTGAACCATGTAAATCTTGCTTGCCGTGCCCAAGCTGCCTAGCCTAGCCCTGAGGCCAATGAGGCAGTAAAGGTTTAAACCAGAGAAAGCTGGGTCTAGTTTTCAATGAAAGCGCCAAAAAAATCCGGCATGCCGGTATCATGCACGAAAGACTTGCCCATACTCACCACGCCGTGGGCAGGTTGATGAGCGCAGTGGCGGTACCCTCCCACCAGCGACGCTGCTCCCCATCACTAATCTGTGGTACTTGGGTTCGGTATATACGGATAGATTTTCCGCCATCAATAAGTCACCAGAACCTCGTTCGTTTATCGAGTTATATTATAGTTTAACGGTTATCGCGTGCAGGTGAGATTGACATTTGGAGAAAAAGTTAATGTATTCCCCCTTTCATCCCAAATCCCCTTGATCCCATTAAACAAGGTAATTCGGGTCCTGTATTATACTATTATCAAAAGAAAGGAGTGTCAGGTTAAGGATTAAACTAATTAGTAACTTAATATATTAGTCTAAGGTTAAATGTTGCACTTCAAAGTCAAACACAAACTAAAATTTAACTCCAGATTTAGCTTGTATTACAAAGTGAAACGTTGAGAGAAAACTTGAAGGCCCAGGAATAATTTATAAAGTAAGATTAAAGAGATTAAATATAATGTTTGCTATATACTTTAATCTCTTTAGGTAAGGTTGAAACATACAAGTACATTACTTCAGGCTAATTGGAGTTGATGTGTGGGCTTATACGCCTTTGTATAAAATTATGTTTTATTTCTGAAACAGTTGCGTAGTTTAATGAAATTATTGTTTTTTGTCAAAATAAAAGTATTTTTTTAAAAAAAAGGTAGTAAAAGATTATCACTTCCAGTGTCCCTAGTCCTGATATGACTTATACCAATATAATTTTAATTATTTCTAAGTTATGACACGGGCAGGGTTAAGCTAAGGAACTTTACTGTTTTGGAAAGACATTTACGGCTATGGCCAGCAGAGCACTGAAAAGCAGAATTTTCAATAATTATTTCTTAATGCACATACAAGGTACAAGATGAACCTATGAACTAAGTTTCAGCTGCTTAGGTATTTTGTATAAATTTCTTTTATATTTTATACAACATAAAGAAATTAATGTAAAATATAGTTCAGTCTGAGAATTACGTTTTAGTATTTGGTATATTTTCATACTTATTTACGTGCTCAAACAAATCGCTTTTGTTCCTTTGCTTCTACATATTAACTGAACGTACAACTAAATATCTTAGGTACGTTAAAAATACTGGCTACGTCGACATGTTTTACGACATCAGTGACTATAAAAGAATTTTATGAATTCTTTATGTCTTAACACCTTCCGTACTCCAAGTAACACTAACATTCAAGCCACTTAAGATGTTCTCTACTCTTCCAATGTACTTAGAAACTTCGGTATAAAAGACTTCGGAATACTTTGACTACTTTTAATTTATCATATTATATCTTCACTGCTGATAACACATTGAACGTCGGCGGCAGCGCAGCAGGACAGCTTACAGCAAGCTCTTATACTCCATAATCTACACTTCTCACCTACAGCTAAATTTCGTGCATACACGTTTACTCCTTTAAGCGTTATTGAATGACAAAACAATAAATGTCTTATTCGTATATTTGTCGCTCAATTAAATAGTACAAAATATGACCAATAGCACTTCGGAAATAAAAAAGGAACATTTTAAAAATAAATCTATCAAAATCCGTTAATTAGTTTCAACTTAAATCCGTGCAAACATAGATATATTTACGTACATAGAAAGAAGAGCCGCATCTTATAAGAAATAAATAAGGACAAAATAGCGTAGCTCTGTAGCAAATACATAGCAAATACAAACAAGCCTCTTACAATCAGGTCACCTTGTTAAGTTACCGCGGACTCTGAGCCTCATTTCACTGCATTTTCTTTGAAGTCTATGCAGTGTATCGCACGATCTTACATTAAAGTGTTTCATTGAATTAATGAAGCCTCGCGGACGATCCAGATGCGCCACTTAATTTACACGTGGATATTGGAAACTAAATTATTCAATGTTGAACATGTTTAAAGTTAAATCTTAACTTTATATCATTATGCTTTTGGAATTATTAATAATTTTATTTATATCTGTACTTGAATGAATGACGCCGCAAGAATCTTTCATTCATCCCGTGGGTGTCTTAAGAGGTGGCTAAGGGAAAAGCTTTGAAAATCGCAACGACGACCGACCGATCTCGTGATAACAATCATGAAAAATACCAGATCAAAAATTACCAGATCGATCTAAGGTGTGAGGTGTCTGGTACTGTAATCGCCAATCCTTTTATATTTCCTGAGATATACTGCACTGCACCAGTGCTTCGCTATAGATTACTAATGCAATTTTTAATTAAATGCTGAATTATTTTTATAAGTCTCTTCTTAGTGCACTTCTAAGGTACACGACTATTCAATCACATATTTAAATTTATATATATGTATATGTGTGCAAGTGTATTTAAATATGTTTTGAGTAATGTATTTTTAATGTATGTTCCCCGAATACTCTTACACTCCTTTTTTACTTATAGAGAAGTCTCATATTCATCAGTGAACTTTAAATACGCTATAATGATGATTATGATGGTGAAGATGTATTGGCATCCCTTTGTTACAGACTTTACATTTCTCTATTAATAACTGCTTTCACCTTTCTCCACATAAATTTGTATTTTTATTGGTTATAGGAAGATGGGTACGATTAAACCTTCCAGCTACTAGGCGTCCATACTACTACCAATCCATAGGGAGACATCTCTGAATACGTATGTTTGAGAGTTAGTAACAATGTATGTCGATTAGTGTAATTGCGAAAACATGTCCGAAACAACTGCAAGCGACAGTCTTGATTTATTGTTCACGGCCCACGTCCCACGCCTCTGGAATAATTAATAAACACAGCCTGCTCATGATATCGTAAATTAATTATGTTATAAAGTTCTTAACGGATTTAAATGAAATTTTATGAATAGATCGATTAAATCATGAAACAAGGTTCTATCTACAAAATAAGGGTCATTCATTCGAAACCGCAGGCTAGTGACAGTAAGAATATACAATAGTGTATCTGAATCTCTATATATAAAAAATTAGTGTCGCGACTGGACCTTATGGAGTTACCTAATATTTGCCAAAACTATCTAATTTCGTATAAAATACCAATGATATTGATATCCTCCTGGTAATATTCGAACACGACGGCTACTTCCGAATATTATCAGTAATCGTTAACTATGCAGGAGATATATACGGCCGCTAAGTGTATCACAAGTAATCACAGGAAGCCGTGGCTCGATATTCCGGTACGCTCACCGCGTAACACAAATAATTAGAAACAAAAGTCATACGGAGCAAAATAATGTTTTCAAACAATTTCTGTAACCAAAACAATCCATATCACAATATACGAGAATAATAAACACAATACGTTTAACCGAAATCCTGTTTTAGGCAGCGAAACAATGTAGTAGGGACAAAGTGCCTCTGCGACACTGCCAAATGATGATAAATGTAAACCTTTACATTGCTGACAATTTTTTTCATTGAGTTAATGAAAAAAATTAAAGTCTCTGACAACCTCAATATATGAAACAGTCGAAATAAATTTTTTATCATTTTCAGACTTGCACGTTTCCTCTTGCTGTTTTCCTTAACCTAGTATGTGGTAAATTCAGCACTTACTCGTACATTATCAATTTACAATTGTGGTGGTGTCGGAACCCAGGTCACTCGCGTACTATGAAATTAAAGCGATCTCCCTGGTTCCACGATACCGTGAGTTACCACGGCTGTCTTATGTAGCACATAAATAATATTAGCTGAACATTGATTAATTTTATAAGATATTTTATTAAAAATGCATAGTTCAATTGTAAGTATTGACTACCTAAGAAGATACCAAAGTAATATCGTTAGTGTAAAATAATTGCATTATTTAGGGTTTGCTCCAAAAAAACAATAAAAGAGCTCGTAAAGAATATAATAATATCAAAATAGGTAATGGTTATGATGCGACACATTTCGTAGTTTTATATGATTCTTGTACAATTTTATGGATACCCAATTCATAAAATGTTTATATCCGATATAACTATAGACAGTCTTTACAAAAGATATAACATTTTCATATCAAGCAATAACAGAGATGTCAACATCTGATATTGGAATATTTCGTGTTACAGAATACATTTTTTGTCTATTATCGATGTATGTCAGACATTTTAACAATTGTTTGTCACCATTTAAAATAAGACTAAAATTTTAATTATTGCCTGAATAAAGTTTTGCCCTATATCGAAGTGTATCTAAGCAACGAATCATTAAATGAACGGCAAAGAAAACTTTTTATTCTTACTAGTGGGGTGGCGAAGCCTTGCATGGTAGCGCACTATCACAATAGCAGGCTACTTACTACACGCTTCTCTTTAAGTAGTTCTTGTGCATTGTATTAACAATTTATGTTAACCCGATATTAGGGTCAAAAAATCAATTAATTTTAATTATTGGTACGTGATTAGTATACGTTTGTGATGTAATTAATTAATAAAGTTAAATATTTATTTAAGAAATTAAATAATTGAGATATAAGCTCTCGCGACCATTTATCCAAAACAGGTCTAGAAAATTTAGTTCTTTCAATCCACTTTTTACTACTTTATTTGGGACAATGCAACAAAAATCAAATCGTACATAAGTTTCGAAGAACTCATTGGTTGGAGCTCTCTATACGGTGAATGTAACTCGTGGCACCTGATCATCTAACCACCCGCGTGGTACGCGCCCATATCAACAACGCAACGCAAGCGACTGCAGGTCAAGCAGTATATGGCACTACGTGCCATTGTGGGAGCTGGTCGCTATGTCAATATGTCAGCCTCCCTCTGTATGCTCGATCACCTGAGCATCGATGACTCCCACGGTCTACTAAAACTGCCGCTCGGCAAGAGGGGGACCGAGGACGAGCAACAAGCCCCGCCATAAGACGTGAAATACGTAACAACTTTACAAAAAGCCGTAGACGCGGCGCCCAGGACCGGGGGAGCAGCCCCCTGAGAAAACGCCTGGGAGAAGAGGCAGGGCTTCAAAGCCCACAACCTGCAGAGGGTTCACCTCCTGAAGATGAACCACACACATCACCTAACCACTCTGCTTTCGTTGTCTTAAATACCCATTAGAGAGTAAAGTAAATGAATTAAAACGTAAAGTTATAAAAAAAATACAATTAGACTTATTTTGTTTACGATATTATTGTACGAGTCCAGTGTCTATAACATTATATCTAACGTTTCCATCGATTTTATCGCTTGTGTCGTAAGAAGCGACTAGAGGAAATTTTTTTTTAACGGAAGATCAATGAAGATTTTTTTATTAAAAGTTTAGATATGCGTTTTGTCAAAATGGAACGTTTTGCCCGTGCTTTCGGTCGCATGGTCACCGCGCTGGGCTCGTCGATTCTCGTTTTCAATACCAAACACCTCACCCTGCCACCGAATAACATTTTGCGTATTTTTGTAGATAGGAAGGAATAAATATAAGTATTCCACGATCTATCGCAGAGCAAAAGCTTCAGAGACTTTGCCCTCAGTTAACTCACGTCATATCATTTTAAATGTTTTATTTAAAAGTAAAAAATTTACTGTCTGTAACTAATTACATTTTTAAGTGATCGATTAAAGTTCTGTTACCCATAAACCAGTTTTTGGAAAATACAAACTCATAAATATAATTTTAGGTGCAATAAATCGTTTTTGACATTTGACCTTCTCTTTCATGTGTTTGTCATTGATATTATTTGGTGAGTATGCTCTTTTAGTCGTTTTATATTATTGTTTACTTAGCATTATGCATTAGTTTTACGCATTTGATGCACCATGTGTGCGTTTTTAATTCCATTGTATTACTGGAACTCGAGCTGTAGTCTTGTACATTAAATATATCTTGAACGAAATATATCTTATTTCATTTTATTTTTATGCATTAATACTTACGGTACCAAAATCTATCCTGCGCAGATGCTAACTTAGGGGTAATATTCCCGTTACGAAATACTGTAGAAGGACATATCTGATTTTCCAAAACAAAACGTAGAAAGAAAGATGTAATAACAATATAATATATCTCGCAATAAAATCAATATTAATAATATTAATATTGATTTTAAACACAATCAAACACAAAACCACGCTAATATTTTAAACTCATACATCACATTTGATATACGACGCGATAATGGGACCTTTATTAGGGGATTTGATTTATTAATTTTGTTTAATCATTATTAAAAATATCTTCCTTATTGACTGTCCACTTCTGGAGATAGGATTTCCCGTGAACGCTTCTACAAAAGCTGATAAACCACAGCAACTAAAATACATTGGGTAAATATTTACATGCAACTTTAGTGGGTTGTTTTTTCCTTTTTTATATCATTCCTAATAAAAATATGAATAACATGAAAAAAAACAATGCAGATTTAAGATTAAATATGTATACAACGATCATACATTTAATCGTTTCCAATTTAATTTTACTTACATCTTTCAGTCCTATACTATATTTCTAGATATTTTCCGAGTGAGCACTGATGTGTAATTCTTAAATTAGAACAATGGGGTGTGTCCAGAACCCAGTTGGCAAGCTGCCAAATAACACACTACAATGCTGCCAACATTTCGAATCCATTTTAAACATGTACGTGTAATATTATATAATTAAAAAGAACCTCTTTTTATTTCTAGTTTAATAAAATAAGAAAATAATTAAAATATCGACTTTGGGTAATCAGTCTCTCCCAACAGGATGATATGATATTATCACCACGGATGGCATACGGACTAGCATACGTAACTTATACGTATTACCAGTTTTGATAATTTAGATCTGGCATTTATAACATGAATATTAAGCCCACATATTGTCTGATCTTTCTGCCATTTTCCCTTAGTCCATTACTTATTACGTAAATAAATTCATTTTGAGCATCATCGTTATTGTGAATCTGAAACATGCTTCGGGACAGGGTAAAGTTAAAAAGGGTGTTCGCGGAACACGTGCTGGCAGCCCGCCAAACGATACGTAACAAAATTGTGCCTTCGCTATGTACGCGACATGTTATCTTATGTTCGTTAACAAAAAAAATGTTCAATGTAATATATTTGAAAAGTTATAATCATCAATTAGTTTTATATTATCATGCCGCTCAGTAAAAATCTTTAAACGGTATAAAAGGTCGCAATCCGCGGTTGACTGTGTATTCGCTTATAAGTTCTAAAGATTTAAGTGAAATTTGATAACCAAAAATGTATGTATTCGCACAGCAGTAGCCAATCCCTAACGTAAGTTCATACGGTCGTACTATTTATTTCGTTTTATGAAATAAGGTACTATCCAAATAGATACAAAATAATCTTGGCCCGCCCGACTTTGAGGTCGAGATAGTGTAGCCCTTGAACCAATCATTTTTAGACACCGCTGGCGAGTGGCGAATAATGATTGCCCTGGATCATAGAAAGTCTAGGGCTGTCCAAATTTTATTTAATTTTAAGAAAAGTATGAACGTTTAGAAAAAAAGGATAATATATTTAATGATAATAGTTCAGACCTAAAAGCTTACAGATATTTTTCAAATAATAATATTGAAATAATAGGTATATCCTGTATTAATACTTATGGTAAACATTAACATTAAACATGCTGTCTTACTTAGTAATATTAAGACTCAGTCATCAGTTTCAACGAATGTAGAATTATAATAATTATAATAATAGCTCGTTGCCGTATGTATTACAGATAACCTAGAAGTTTTATCTGCATTTCTTACAATTCAGTCTGTAAAAGCGATAACTCCCGACCTACAAAAAACACTTCAATGGTATATGTGTATCTGTTTACAATCATTTTATCTGGCTTCATTGTGCAAATCGAATTTAATCGAGCATCGCTTATCTTAGCCGGTTCTGGAAATTCATAAACCTTTCATGTTTTGTCCACATTCTCCTGGTTGATTGTTTCAATTGTACATATACACGTTAGCATCGACATATATTTCAATTTTGATAAGTGGTATGCTCCTAAGCATGAGTTCGTCTGCGTAGCTACTGACGCGTTACTACGTCTTACGTGTCACACATAATGACTTAGAGCATTTCGATTTAAAGTTTTGAAGTGTACAGGGGATATGAGACAATAACTGGCATCTTGCCCGCCTTGTCGGTTGGAGTCATAGAAAATTACAATTCTTTTCAGCGTATATAGTTCAAATATATTTGGAATGAAATAGTTATAACGCAAACTATTAGCTCCGAGTCTACAGTAACTTCCTGTTGTCACGGACCACTATACGAGTAGGGTAGGCACCGGGTAGGCTATCGAGTCATAAACGGGCCTTGACTTTAGTATTGAATACAAATTTAGTAAGTCTTAAATTTCCTAAAAACCACTTGACATACAGACAGCAGACAGAGAAATTGATCCCACAAGAGTTTCTTTTCCTTTAGTACGAACTCCTGAAAATTAACCAAACACTATTTAATAGTAATGTCTTTTTTAATCTTTATTTAATGGAGGGTTTGTTCATATGTACCGAACATGTCAAGCAATCTATATAATAATTACCTTATATTAAAACGATCTAAAAATGATTATATATGACGTTCGCCTGTCTGCGGTAGGCAGAGATTGCTGATTTCCATTTGGTACGACGCAACTTAACCAAACAGGCTTCCATCACCTACTCCTCGACTCTCCGAGACTTATGTCTGGCGAGGCTCTTCGCTCTTCGCCAAATTGCTCCTGGACATTGCCAAATTTACAATGTTTTCACATAGTCGCTTCTTGCGACACCCATGGGAAGAAAGTGGGTGGCACAATTTTGCTTCAATATCAACGCATTTAAGTCATCTTCTGAACATAATCCTCTGCAAATGAGCGCCAGCGGCCTGGCACTTGTGTTTTGTTCGGTTTTACCTAATCGCACATCGCTGGGCAAGCGGGTTGGTAAGAACCGAACTGAAACCCACGCACTAGTGATGCTGGTGCCCATCACAAGCCTGCTGGTTTAAAATAATTGTGGTCGTTCGCACAATTATTTGCACATCAATCTGATTTCCCTGTACAGTAAATGAAATTCATATGGCCCGAGTAGTACGTAAGTTAGACATGTTGGCACATTGCCAAATTTAATGTTGTAAACATTAAAGACCACGAAGCCTCCAACTTTGCACATTAACAATACTAAACAGAAAATACCTGGGGTGTGGTAAATTTTTAAAAGTTACTATATGAAATGTTCTGTCCTGCTAATAAATGTAAAGTTTTCAGCATCTGTTTAGCGTACCGAACTACTGTCCCTCTCCTGGGTTCAAAACTCAGCCGAAACTAATATTTGTGCAACACACACGAGATGTCTGTGAATCAGAAACAACAAACCATAGACACTGCTGTCCTACAATGTTGTGGCTATGTGGGGGCGGGGTCGTCGACTAAGCAAACTTGACGAAATTTTTATTTCATTATACGTGGCCAAGCGGCGGCTGCGGCCTCGCAGAATACCGGCGTGAAGTAGAGGCATCTTATGCTTCTGCGTTTTGTTTGGAGAGTGAGGTAACCGGAGCCCACTCGCCCTCCCCACCCCCCTCCTCATCCTCCCGAATACCCTTGAAGGGCGGCTACTAACCTGCAGATTCTATGGTATTGCAGATATACGTGGACGACGGTAATCGCCTTTCCCATAAAAAAGAAATACTGGAGAAATGACGTGTCTCCGAACAGATGGCAGAATTATCATCTGAAATGTGTCAGATCTAAAATAGCGACGATCTAAGGAGCGATCATTTTGAGCAAGAGCGAGTGTCTGGTCCTGCATTCGGCGTACCGCCCGCCAAGCGTAGCGAATACGGCAAAGGTCCCCCCTACGTTCAGCACTGTCTGTTTACATGCTACTAAAGAAGAAAGAAGAAATGATCTCTATTATAAAAGTAAAGTAGCAGCCTATTAATGGCTCGCTGGGAAAAGGTAAAGGCCTACTCTCAATATTTAAAAAGGTTTTGGAGACGGGAAGAGTCCGCCACGCTGCTTCGGTGTGGGTTGATGGGCTTCCTCTGTCCTCGGAATATTTTGTTATTATGCTGATATATATACAGGGATTTCAACCTAAATAAATTTAATTTATTTTTTTCAGGATGCAGTGTCGCTTGGAGGTGGTGTGATAGGTGCAATGCACATCCCGGAGAAGTGGTTTCCAGGTGCAGTGGACCGCTGCCTCAACTCACACAATATCATGCACGTGCTAGTCGTGCTGGCTGTGTACTCCATGCATCAGGTGAACTGTTTATTAGAAATATTTTATCTATCATTTTATTTCTCAACCCCACCACCGTTTTATGGTTTATAATATTAGGAAACCCAACTGTGCCCGTGGCATCGTCCACGACAATTTTATACATGTCACACCTATTTTCTTCTAATATATTAACGTGGAAGTCTGTTTAGGTATTTGGATGTTTGTTCCTCAGTCATGACAACAACATACATATTAATAATTGAAAACATTATAAATATATAGACAATCGACAAACTCAAAATTCAATTAGTGGTTAACAAACAGTTATCAGTCCTATACCGCGTTAGTTGTAGGTACTTGATAAACATAAGTAAATTATAATTATATTATAATACTTTATTTTATATATATACCTATTAAGACCATAAGTTCTGTTACAAATTAAAATACACGTTTTTTTCGAAGAAACAGTGTTAAGGTAATAAAACTTATGTGTACATATAAAACAAAATTTACAAGAGTAATTAAAAACAGTTTTTTTCAAAGTTCAGCAGTTTATGGCTTTTATACAGCTCCTTGTTATGTTATGCTGTGACGGGCTGGTATCCGCAACTCCTCGACTGTGCGCGTATTTCGCGTGTGGGCAGGAATATCAAGTTTTCGAGCCAAACGAGCTCCTCAAGGAAACTCAGTAAACCCTTATAACTTTAAGGGTTTACTAAGTTTCTTCCCAGTTTATGTGTACTAGAACATCACATTTTCTGTTTCACTTGGATTTGCTGATAATCCATACTCTCTACGCCAACGTTCTACTATGTGTAGTGCTGCTTGAGTAAGATCACATACCATACTAGCGGATTTTCTTGTGATTAGTATTGCTAGATCATCTGCATAACCTAACGTTTAGTGGTTTGCATTGCTTTATGATGAGGTAATTTATGACCATGTTCCATAGAAGCGATGATAATACAGCCCTTTGCGGACAGCCTTTGGGTAGAATAGCAACTTGTGACTCACCTTCAATCTTTGCTATTCTTGTGTCAAGCATGTTGTTAATTCAGCCTGACAAGGCCGTCTGGTGAGGGCAGTATCAATACTGGAAAAATTTAATGGTTGGAAACTATGTTTGACCCATAGGAGTCTACTAACAGTCTCTACTTTATGCGCAAGTATCCTGTCATGCCTGTTAGGAGTATTTTCTTCTAGCTATATGCCTTCATTGACCATTCTGCATCCCGGGAAATGTATCTCTAATAGGATGCAGTTGGTTTAGTTTGGCGAAGAGGTGTAGGTGTTATCAGATTTTCGGAGTGACCTTGAGCCTAAAGTGTGTTGCTGAGCTAATACTCTCCTTATCCGGTTTGCTTTTCACAGGTTTCTATGCTGCCACAGAAATTACGCCACCCTGTGGTTCTCCGAAACCTAACGCATTTTTAATACTCAAACTTCGACTATGTATATAGGGCCCAGTTTTCTTGAGAGTTGGATCTTTTCATGGTCCTATTTAGGGCTCGCAAAACCACCAGGTTTCCTTACCAGGCTTAGTTGAAGGAGTAGACAATGGGCATTCTCTATGATGTTACTGGTCAAGTTCGTTACCAGTTCTTCAATTCCCCTTGTATCCTCCAGTACACTTGGCAATCTCAAGCTATTGATTTTGGATACATGCCTTTTCTCTGCTGCTTTTTCCGTAGCGAGAGTGGGGTCAATAATTGTACGACTTCGGTTATTTACGTATGTTGGTTCTGAACCTAAGTATAAAATGGGCGGGTTTGTAGTAAATAAGTATTCAACTAAGGTCTTACCTCTGTCGTTACTTGTAGCCATTCCCTAGAGATGGTGATGGGCATTGGGGTCTATCACGATGATGACCCAAACCATTTATTAATCTCTACCCAGGGATTCTGGTAGGCCAGCACTCGACCCATGTCTCGGGCGTCCTTCCAGGCCTCCAGCTCATCCGGTATATGGATGCGGCATCTTACCCGACGTGGCAGCTACAGTAGACACCTGTGACGCCACTGCTTCAGTTTTTGTGTTGGTCTTTATTCTCACAACAAAAGTTTCATTCTCACGGCTTCCCACCCTCCATGGAGCCTGGACCGTTTAGCTTGAAATCGGGACCAAAGGAGGCGTATTGCCCTACGACAATTACATTACCCCATTTTCCGCAAGGCTCAACCCTCCAGAACTCCGTCATCCCCGCGTACGGTATTCAACTGCGCAGGTCCTAGCGCAGGTGGGTTATTTACTCTGTCAGTTTTAGCTACAAAAAGCTGACAGAACAATGTGGTCCTCTTTGCCATCAGCAAGCGAGAGACGCGTACGCGAGTCACTAGCCGTGTTGCCCATGACGTACCGGGGCCCTCGGTATCCTTCCATTCGGGTTCTTAAGTCCTCATGGAATTATACCGCCGGCCCTCGCGTGGAGCTAGAACAGGCTTCACACCCCATACAGGCCCTTAATCTTTCTTACCTTGCTTCTATGGATTAGACCTATTTGATATGCACCTCCATGTGGAATTAAGCCACTGCTACTAACTCTAAAAATTTCTTGAGAGACTCAATATCGGAGGTAGTCCAACGGACTCACATCAAAACTTGACAAGCCAGTCTTCAGCTCTTATGAAATTCGAAATATTGTTCTCGAGCCAGCTTTGAGTTGTTTATGCATTGTGACCAGGAGCAGAGTCTTGCTGGAAAGTCCACGGTTTTGAAATATGTATCACTGTGGCTCTCACTATCACTTAATGATGACCATGTCAGTCAGTGGATCCTGATCTAAGACAATATCTCGTTAAACTTTATGCGAAGTATTTTCTCCTTTTTCTCGAAAATTATGGAGTAGTACTCCTTGGAATAACCCAGCATAGCTTCTCTGGACCTGTGAACATGCACTTTTGCATATGCATTGTGATTTAGCTTTGTTGTGCCGTGTGATAACGGTCTTGTTTAATTACCGCGACAGTGTCCTTGCGGGAATCTTCGTTTCACGCGATAGAAAGTTTTGTTGCCTATAAGGAAAGGTTTCATTTTAACAGCATGGGGACGCCCCGGTCATTTAAAGTCTTCGACAAAGAAACGGCTAGTGTACTTGTTAATAGTGCGATACACAAACATACGGCTGATGGCGAGCATTTGAAGCGTCAAAATGACTGACGGCTCCTTACCCACTTTGTGTAAAGCAATCTGCATCTGCAATTCTGCCCTACTATATAATTTAATTTAACAATCACGATGACAATAATATCACGGTGATACGGCGTTAAATCACTTGAAGTTTCTAATATTAATAAAGGCATGCCTAATTTAAATATCGAAAAAAAAAATAACTTCTGCGGTGACTTATTTTTGCGTTAGGCGCACCCGCAGAGTAAACATGTCTCTAGTCCTATGTTACTAGTTAATGCCGAGCTCGTTCGCCTTTTACCAAGAAATGAATTAAAAGAAGTGGGTACAAATTCACACATTGTGACAATTACAGTGTACAGTAAAACGTTTTACACGAAGTTATCAGGCAACAACCTCAGTTTATGTGTACTAGAACATTTATGTCAGGTATCTAAAATACGAGTATGTTAGCAGCAATGTCTATTGACTGTTAAATATTAACAGAAGTAATGTTGTCATGCTGATAGTAAAAATTGTTTTAAGTGCACTCAAACACTACCTACAATGTCTTTTTACTATCATGAAATTTCGCATCTTTGCCTTCTCGCAAGAAAACTTTGATCGCGTTTAATTTTGTTCCTCGTGCATTCACCGCTGAAGAAACATCGTGTGCCACGACGAGTGACAACGTAACTCTGTGGTGCAATGAAATTATTGCAAAGTTCCAAAATGGAGTGGGTCGGAATATATTATAAAAATTTGCGATAGGATTAATTTTCATTGCCAAAAGGTTAATTGTGCAGACATTAATTATTATATAAATATCAAATCCTATGTTACCGCCTAGTTGTTTTAAAAACTACTTAAATAATTAATTCCCTGATTTTTTTATATTACAGGTGACGACACTGGACTTAGCATGGATGTCTCAAGTGGATTGTCACGCCCCGCTTCGTCAACTCTGACGTCGATCACCGCCCTCCCTTTCTCTACCATAGACTTCATTCTTTCACACACCTTGACCACTCAGACTTTTCCTACAGACTGTGTACACTTCAACGCAATTTAAACAATAATTATAATTACATCTTCTTTTAAGAAAGTATGTATAAGAAGCGACTTTCAGCCAGTACACGGATCCGCGTCAGTAACATCCCATATCAAATATAATAAAATAAAAAAAAAACAATAATCTTCCAGCATTTAAATCCTTAAAAAAAACGCTATGTCAATTTAATCTTCATCTCTTTTCTAATCTAAAAATATTGCAATTAAATAAAAAAAAAACCCGCGTAGAATATTGTAAACGGTTTCTCTTGGTTATTGCTGTATTATACTACTGTACACACGAGTACAGTACTGCAGTTTTTTCATAACAGCATTTCTAATGAAGAATCTCCGACGTCATCGATAAAACATAATCTACCTACCTGATAGCTATGATCAAATTACACACTTGTCACATGCTAGCGTTGATAGATCAATATTCGTGGCAATTATATCATAACAGATAGCGTGCTAGATACTTTGAATCGGCTTTTTAAAAAATTCCAGATGTCGTTCTAGGACCACTGAAACTTCAGTTCTACCCTACATTTAATACATATTTGATTACTTTTATTGTTAGACGACAATATCTCGGCCTACATCACAAAATAGTCTAATGTATGAAAAGATTACATTACCATAAGATAATAATAAATAGATCGTTAATTGAATTAGTCGTTCAGATATTTACAGCTATTAGGAATATATTAGTGGTAAGATTGCGAGTACAATTAAAAATAATGATTTAAAAGTAGACCTCTAGTAAGTTCCGCGTTTTAGTTATTATAGATAAATATTTAAAAGATTTTTCCAATGTAAATTGAACGTTAAATTTTAGATTAATTTATAAATAAATAGAAGCATTACTGAAAAGAAACGCAATTTTTTAGAACGTTGCTAAATTCTCTCGGAAGCATACGCAATGCGTTGTATTCAGAAAATTTTAAATATTAGGTAAACACTCAAAGATATTCTTATTACAATTATTACAGAAAAACTAAGTGTCATTCCCAAAACACGAAATTCTACAAGATAAATATTCTTATTTTGGTCTTATTGATTTAAGATTACCATAGTCTACTAGAATTTAAATTAAAATAAATGTCTTGTTACTATAATGTCGCTTCAATGAAAAAATTTCACTTAAAATCTTAAAATAAACTTCGTTTTTAAAATCTCAAAAGTTGGAAATTTGAGGAGTCATAAACGTACCGGCAACAAACTCTAACACCAATTTAAGCTAAAAAAACCGCGCCGGCGGCATTACTTTGGCTTAAGCATATAATATAATTCAAGGCAAATAAATTCTTTATAAACGTACGTATATTAATGAATTAAAACTAAAATTTGTGATGCAATTTATGGTTAATTTGTGTATTCAAAATATATCATTATTAAGAGAACACTATAATTACTTTTGTTTCCACACCTGACGTTTTTTCAAAACATTTAATTTAGAGTAATATGGAAAAATTTTGATTGAAAAAAAATTGGTAGTTATCCATTTGTCTGTCAGTTCAGCGTTAGTAGTCACCATTTTCCTTTAGCTTCAGATTCATAAAGAATAGAAGTTTTTGTATATTCCCACACTCATCCTTTTAGTCTTTAATATTCATTTTAATAAATGATATGAGCGTCCGAGGCGTACGCTTTTACATTTTCCAAGCGGTTTTTTTTTTTCAATTTGTGACGAAACACTTTTCTACTAGTCATTTATTATAAGTAGATTTTAGTATCAGTAGTTTAGGTAGATTTCAAGCAATAATATCTAGAGGACAATTGTGAAGAAAATTGATGAAATTAGTTGCTTTACGTTTTATTGCAAGCGTTTGAAATAAGTAGAATATTGCTTCGTAAACTACTTTTAAAGTCCACTAGTTAAATTGTTTAAATTGTGACATATGTATTTTAGATACATAACTTAAAAATGTTTACGTTACATGATATGAAAATATTTAGAGATGTCTCCTATCTAACAAAAACTATATACTATGTTTTGACATAGCTATCAACATTCCTACTTCTGACCCTAATAATATAAATTTTTCTTGAGAGAAAAATGGCACAATAGGAGTCATGGCCTGTATTGCATAATATCAAATATTGTGAGCAGTTGTTATTTGCAAGATTAAACCGTATTCTGACTCCGAAGAGCTATGTCTCCTTCCAACAAAGAATCTTTTACATTTATATTTTTTGAATATTTATCAAACTTGAAATATAATGCATTACTAGATTTTAAAACTGAATTTTAATACATTACTATTTATGAAAATTCAGTTTGAAAATTCATAAATTATTCGGTAAAATAAGTTTCTTGACATTTATAAAGGTATTTTTTACTTAATACTTGCTTATTTCTTACAGAATGTGTACAATATTAATAACAAACAACTATTGTAAGATTGTACATTATTCGTTGTTAGTAGAGCAGAGTGTGAGTGTTTAAGTGTGAATGTAATTTTACTATAGGAATCACGTCATGATAAATTGACTTGTACGATTAAAATATTATTGAATAAATTATTATAAGCTTTTAAGTGTACAAACTTACTAACCTTACTGGTTTTGAAAGGTAATACTTTATTTGATTACCTACAATGTTAATTTAATCTCGAACAGTGAAAAATAACGTAGGTAGCTAATAAAAAAAATCTATTGAAATCGAATAGAAGTATATATTTAGTGAATTTTAAATAAGTATGATTTTAAATAACCGATGATTTTGACAGTTAAAAAAATATTCGCACTAAGTTTAAAGACGACAAAATAAAAGCTTCCAAAATTATTAGATAACCGAAACTTAGCACAGAAAAGAAAACGCGTATGCCTTACTTAACTGAAGGTTGGATATATACTAAATGTTAATGTAGTACGTTAAACTGCTCGGAGATCGAACTAATGATAATTCTAGCATAAGTTATGCGTAAAATTAAGTAATGTCGACTTATATTTTCCATAGTGAAACATAAACGACAAAACAAATTAGAACAAAATAATTTCGTGTTGCAAAAACAACGATGTCGACCAACCTCCATGTCTTGTGTAGTATGATATATATCGAGAATCGATGTTGGGCTACCGGTGTTTTTATAATATCGAGGCGAAGGGATGTCGCCACAGACTATGATTCTTGCTATTATATTTAACCCGGAATTGTTAATGGAGCGTAAACCGCAATGTCGCTCGATTGGGAATTGACGATATTCAAATAGATTGTTATTCTTATTCGGGTTGTTGTATATCTATTTCTCGACAAAGTTACCTTGACAGAAGCATCTTTGAGATTTGGTTTCTGCATTAACAGACATAAATCGCGAAGGCAATAACACTCAGACCCACTGATCAAACAGTAGCATTGAAGCCACTAACCGCGACAATTAAAGTATTTAATATGTGCACCAGCAGTCAACCAATGGCTGTTTTTTAGCTATGTCGAATTATTAGCTTTCTCTACCTACCTCGAGTGGCATTACAGACGTGAGTTATCTCCATGTATATAACATAAAATGTTTCTCGAGACCTATCCTAATATCAAGGTTGAAACAAAATCTCATTTAGTAAAACGTATTAAATAAACAACAACAAAGTATTTAAAAAAAAAGAGAAAACACTACGAACTATGAATACCAAAGAATATATAACCACTACGCTTTCAGAATACATACATTCTTTAACACGAAGACTAACTATGTACTGACAATAAAGACATTCAAAGCAAAAAGGATAGATGTATGTCATAAACTACGGTTTTGTTTAATGAGGAAAAAAGGCACTGTGGATCATTGTAATAGTCCTCTTAGATCCGCCCCTTTACAGATGGGTAGTGGAAGCAGCTCTACTATTTCGAGGGCCAGTATCGTTTAGTATTTCATGCGCTCACTATCTATGTTCAGAGTCCAACGTGGTGGTCCCTGGAAATGCATTTCCGTTTTTGCTGTTGCCTTCCAGGACTGGAACTTTCAAAGGCTGATGATAATGATGATAATCTTAATGTCCTTAAACAAAATTTAATTAGCAACTTTAAGATATTATGACCTATAAAGTAAAATCCAAAAAATGGCCTAGATGACCACTTACACATGGTACTCATACGTTTGACTTTGAACTACTTTATAAATATAACTCCGACAAAAGTAATTCCTTTGTAGAGCTTTGTACTGTATTTCTTAAAATAATGAAGGCTACGAAATAAAATATTTCTTGCTTCTATTTAGACTTTATAATAATATTTGAAAATGTTGGGATTTTAAATTATTATTATTTTCTTAAGTATTCTAAGTAAACGATAACGAAGGTTAAAGATAGAGATCGAATAAAAATAGAAGTTGAAACCTATTAATATGACAGTTCAAGAACATAAACAGTATTTCTGATTTACCAGAACGGGCTTTCCAATAATGCTATCGATCAAAATGAGAGAATCTGTTCAGTGACATAAGAATTCATGTTTAGGCTCGAGTTCAGCAACAAATCGACGTTTCAACATGAAAGGATTGCTTATTTGTCGGTAATGTATGCAGTGTTAGTTGTAAAGGAAAGCGTGTTATTCCTGAAGCATACATGCAATGGCATTTTATTTATCAAAACTAAAATATGTAATCATGCAAAAGTAATTTTTCGTTACTGAACAGATTATTTCAATGCTATTTCGTCCATCCCAAGATGTGTACATACGTGTACGGAAGGTTATTGGTGACTTTACTAGCAATGACAAGGCATTAAATATGACAGCTTTATATTAGATAGATTTAATGCAATATTGGGAATATCGAGAATATCTTAATAGTGACGAAGCTTTATTTAATGAAACATAGTGGTTGGTCATATTCTATTGCGCACGTAATTAAGATTTAGCTATTTCAATAAAATGAGAAATAATGCGGAACTATTCATATACCAGTTAAAGTGTATGAATTAACGGAATATAGTGATATTCGAGAGCAATATATCAGTATTTTAAACTTAATATTTGTTTGTTGCAAGTTAGTGAAAAACTGTTACGCGTTTTTGCACTGTATTAATCGATGATCAATTGAGATTCTCAATCAATCGTAGACGTTATTAAGAGTATTAAAGTTTATTTCCAATCCATTAAATCATGTTTTTTTTAACATCCTTAATTTAAATCTTACTATTTTGGAACAGATTGAAAAATACATACAAAGTCAGAATGATCGTCACTGTTGTTACTGCGGCCCATTATACAACTAAACCTACTTCCATGTTGATGAGGAAACCTGCTACATAGCGTTGTCAGTTGTATATTAAGGAATACCTATCTCTTTTGCCAGAAATCAGTAACAGACTCATACAATACGAAACGGGATAGCGTTATGACATTGGCATACTGTTGGAGCATGGTTTCTCGATTGAGACGATATTTATTTGTCACAACATGATTCAACGACGTCATGGGCCTAAAAAAAGCCCAATATCTATAGCATATCCTCTATGTACAACGCCTCTTCAAAATTGGGGCATTTGCCATACCGACTGGCATTCAGATTGATGATTGCGTTACCTTACAATGTGCTGAGCAACTTAATACAGTATTTAGATTGACAGTTTATCGTGCATCTATTACCAGCTGGATTAAGACTTACTTCTAGTTGAAAGTATATGCCGTAAACACAACGCATGGCAGAAGTAGCGATCGCAGTACAAAATATTCCGCACTAAGAAGGCTGCCGCAGAGAATTTTACATTTGGCAAATATACCATGTTAATCGAGAGTTTTCTGACATTTCCTGTCGACTGTCTTTGTCTGTCTATGATATTAAAAAAGTTCTGTTCGTAACTGGACATCGAAGATTATGATAATTTATGTACCAATTGAGATATTCTAAAGGTTTGTGTTATCAAAAACCTTACTCGTAAATGTGGTAACACTGAGATGTTTTGTGGATTTGACATTGGAAACGACCTTCCTGCAAATTAAGAAACAGTTTTTGGTAATGACGTCATATATCACGAGCCGTTCATGGGCAGGTGAAAACCCTGTTTAAGTAATTGCATTGCAATCAGCAGCAAAATGGTTGTCTTGGTAAATTTTTATAATTGAAAGAAAGAAGCGATACAACAAAACTTATATTCCTATACCCATATCAGAAGTCGTTTCTGAAGGTAATATTAAAGTATATCTGCAAAGGGCGATGTGTTGACGAGGCAACTGACAGTCAGCCACAAGTGTACAGCCAAGGCACTCACTCGTCTTTACCTGTCACATGCAGTGCAGAGACCAGGAATATAAACACAATACGGTCTGACCCGAAAAGCGATTATTTGTGTTTCAAATAAATATTTACTCTGGCTGAGATTTAGAGCCCAAGACACATCTACTGTCTACCCCACAAGGGATTATAGACCTGAGTTTGGTGCAAATCAAATAAAGAGTTATGAACATAACTCTTCACGTGTCATCACAATACTTTATATAGTTTCAAAAGTCAAGAAACAATGTGTCAATTTGTAAATAACCTCAGATTTACCGTAAGACTTACACAAACAGCTAAACTCCGCTAAAAACTATAAACCACAGTCTAACTAACCGTCTAGTATATTGACCATAGTATCTGACATATAAATATATATGTGTGTATATCTCTTTTAAATATATAAAGAGAAATAAAGGTTTCTGTTTAAATATCAAAAATCAAAGTAAACAAATTTAAAAGTAAAAAGTATTATGTCACTAGAATTCCTTTAAAAATTCATTCTCTCGTATTCTAGCTGACAAATATCATGCGCAAAATCTGGGCACCGTGGCGAACTACATGGTGAGAGCCGTGGCTGCCTAGTGGACAGGGCACTCTCTTTAATTCCATATCCAGAGTTTAATCTCCGGTGCCGGTACCACTAAAATTTTTTATAGCCATTTTAAGGGTATATACCACGTACTGGGCACTGAACGAAAACATCGTGGCGGATACTTCACAGCTCCACAGCATATTTGAAAGAAAGACTCTACCCAACAGCAGGCATTTACTTTGATGTAGAACTAAGTGTGGGAATCAACCTCACATTAAACAAATTCCGAAACTATAAGGAAATGTTGAAATCTCTTGATAAAATTTAAGCAAAAAGGGTTTGATTTCTCCTTGATTATTTTATGCTTGCCAAACCTAGGTATTAAATTACCCCACAAAAAAACGAGTTATTTTGAACCTTAAGATAAAATTTAAAATAACAAGTTCTTTAATGTTCATTACAATGTAAGAACCATAATGTTACCAAACCTCTCTAAGGACTAAAAATATCTACTTGAATAGGGCTATGTAATAAAGGACGAAGACCGAAAGTGAATAGGATAGATGAGATAAAGAAATAGCTGACAAGTTATCGAGACGACGAGAGCCAAAGTCCCGGATTTGGCCAATTTTAGAACCTAATTCTTTTCAAATATTATTAATGTAATTATAGCCTTTAATGGCCCCTGTCCTGCAAAATGCAAAATAGATTTCAAGGCATCATAGAGTAGAAATAATTTATCTTTTAGGTTTGGTGAAATTGTTTCATATAAAATCACCAGTTTGATAACTTTTCTTCTTAGTTCTCCTCTATGTTTTTTTTTCAGTCTCTCCCAAAATATGCTACTAGACGTTTAGTATACGCTCTAACTCAATCTAAATCTAAAAAGAAAAGTTTTAGATACCAGAGCTCTGGCCAAAACTGGAGATTTTAGGAGAACAAAAATGCATATTAAGGAAAATGCACAACATAGGCAATATCGAGTTTATCATATGAATATTAAACATGTGCATTAACAGAACGGCTGGTACATATATGGTTAATAAAAGTATGAAAGAATTGAACAGAAAATGTCTAAGTCTAAGGTTAGGAGAAAAGACAAAGTAAGATTACAAGATATAAAGCGAAGCACAAAATTCCAAAAAATACAGTTATTTAGGGTGGTAGCTACCCAGACGACTCCTAGATACAGAAGGAATCAGCCACTTAGAAATATTAAGAGACAGAGAGAGAAAAGAAAAGTGGACTAAACTTATATCACAATCATACTCAAACGGTAGTAGACGGTAAAAGTTGTAAAGGATGAACAGACTAACTGTTGGGACGATGATTCGAAAAGTAGCTGGTCAGCTCAAGATCGAACTTGTTTATTTCTCAAATATTGACTTCGGCAGGAATATGAATCAAAGACACGTGCCTCAGAAGTCAGTTACGTTAACCGCTAAGTAAAATGGGGATACAGGAATAAGAAAATTTAGTTATTGTGCAAACTGCAAAATGTAACCTATAGAAGAATGACAAATCCTACAACTCTACGATTATGTTCGGAACTATGGATCTTAGTCTTATAAAAGTCTCTTAGCAATGACTTTAAGCTGTTAGTTGATATCGATCAGCACTAACCTGAACATGGGAGCTGTATTCGATACCCATATTGTGGATGTTCGTGGTCAGTGATCGTTTACCATCAAGTGACTCGCTTGCTTGTTTAACTCATTTCCTATGAAGAAAATCGACCGAAAATGAGGCCTGATAAAATTGAACATATACATTAATTGTAGTGGACAGTATAGGACATTTCTAATGTTCCATTCCGGGAAGGAGGTTTGAGGGTTTTGCCCACAGGAATTCTCAAAGGGTTTTCCATTTCTCTCCACTTTGCGGTGATAGAACACGCTTAAGTTTTATTGGCGTTAGGTCGAACCGTAATAACTCGAGGGTCAGAGAGGGTTTAATGTAATTAAATGTATACAAACCAATAGGAAATACTTATATAATTTAAATATATACAAACCAATAGGAAATACTGCCTACCCCTCTGGCCGAATGGCGTGTATGCTAATGGCATGTACAAGCTCAAAGTGTGCATTTGTAAATGCCCCACTCTTAGGCCTCTTCTAATTATTTACGGCGAGGGTTACGCCGCCGCCGCCGTCGAACAAAAGGCCGTCGACGCACACCTCTAGTACCTGTATGGAAACCTTGGCCACACTCACTAAGCTGGGCATATGGATTAGGGGCAGTTCCAATGCCACCACAATACAGATGCTGCTAGTCTGACTAGGCCGTGGAATTTTTGTTCGGTACAATTATTCATACGCCATATTCGCCATCAGTCAGTTACGCTCATGAGGGCATCGTTTCTTAATCAGTTTCTTTATTCCCTCCTATAATTACGAGAAAGAATAGTTTGAAACTTTTATGACTGGGCTTTCCTTTCAAATATTTGAGACAGCTTTAGAGCCAGGAAGGCTCTGCCACGCTACTCCAGTGCGGGTTGGAGGACTTCAAAAGTCCTCGAAGTAATATATGTTTTTCATTATTTATCAGACATGCAGGCTTCCACACGATGTGTTCCTTCGCCGCCGAGCATGTGATAACGGTAGATCCTATTTAATTTGTTTTTTTTTCGAATTAAACATTGGTTATGCATACCCCACCATTCAATATTCACAATAATATAGGTAATTAATTTTCTACAAATTATTATAGACGATATGAAACAATTAAATAAAATTACCAAGCGTTAGGTTAGGACGCGTATATTTTCCTCCTAGACGCGGTGATCATTGATCAATATAAGTGGCGATCGCCGCAAGCGCGGGTAACATCGCCACGATGAACTGCCGGGTGAAGTTGTTTGTGTGTGTAGCCGCGCTGTGCGCATGCGCCCTCGCTCGACCGGAAAGCAATAGCGTGCAACAAGTCCAAAAACTAGAATTAGGTGAGTTTTACTCCATAAAAAATTTAATATGAAAATAAAAATTTTGCTGAAAGTTCAACAAGAAGAAGTTGAGAATTAATCGTCTTTTTAAATTTCGACTGTAGAATGTAGACTTAGATTTTAGTTTTAAGTTTGTGTTTTTTTTTGTTATTAAAATCCCTGTGCAAGTACGTACTTTTGAATGGCCTAGAAATACAGGACGCTAATACTATAACATAACATAAAACTTATCGCGTTCAAATGTGGAGGTGAACTTTAACGTGGGTAATTCCGTAAAATGTTAATTACTGCTTAGTATGCGAACGTACGGAAACTGTTGACATGGTTGCCTTTGTTGACGATTTTTTCTGATATTGAAACGAATAGAACTCAGTAGAACTTTAATTTAAAAAAAAAGTGAGTTACGTTATCCTTTAAATGAAATGAGTATTTACGGATTTTATCGCGTTTAATTATCACAAAATAATCACTTTATTGCAAAGAATAATAATAGTATCTTAGACTTGTGTCGAGAGTCGCAATCTGACATTCAAATTGTGACCAAACTTGTTTTCAACGATTACTCACGAACATGCCGTTGGAAGTCGATGCGCTAAAAACTTTAAAAATATATTTAGGTACGCTTAAGTACCTAAATACATTTATAACCACCTCATAATTTTACATATTCGCCTCCATTGAAATAAGCCCATAGCTTCGTCTTTATCGTAGGTATTTAGTTTTATCTGCAATTAAAGAAACAAACTCGACCGCGACCTTTTATCAAAGCAACCTAGAATCACGAACTCAGTAAACGTAATAAATCTACGTGTAAACATAATAAAACTGTTATGCAATTTTTATGCCTAACGAAATGCTAATTCTAATCTAATTACACTTTCATTGTATCCAAAAAACTTTATTTGTATCCGAAACAAAGTTCTATCAGCTGGGGGATATACGAGTAGCTATTGCAGGCCAGCAATAGCAATAGAACTTTGTTTAAAGAACTCCGTGTGAATAACATTTCTAATCATTATCCAAGAACTAATTTAATATAAGTATATGCACGTTGGGATTTCGTTTTTGTCAATTGAATAAAAAAATATTTAACATTAAAATGAACTTTCAAAGTACGCCCTGATTGATATACACAGCGATTACTGTTCATGAAAAATAAGACTATGTTTACATATTTTTGATAAAAATAATATTAATAATTATTAATATTAATATATAACTCAAGATGTTTAACTATCATTATTAATTATATTTTTAAGTAGTAGCAATACTTTTTTAACCGTATGAGTATAAAAAGGTACTAACATTAGGCATAGTTATGGGCGTAATTTTGATCGAGGAAATTTTTAATGATGTCGAAGTAGAACTATCGTAGGAAGAACTATCTTTCTGTATTATAAACAGATAAGAGTTAATTAATTCAACGTTGTTATTAAACCACTAATTGATGTGTCATTTCTGACCGATTACTAGTCGGACTTGTTTACTACAACAATGAGGACAAGTTGACGACATTCGTACGTACGAACGTATATGACTTTTATCAGCAACCCAGCGATCATTTCGTATGCGAAAAGATTCAACGGAACGATGCTGTGTGACAGAAAGTGATGAGATTGCATCGTCTTATCATCATCCCGCGCATCTTAAAACTTCCCTCACACGTCTCAACTGTAGCGCCAACAGAAAGAAACAGAACACTGTATAACCCCCGCCAATAATTGCTTTATAAATGGCGTCTGCTCGCGTGCTATCTCGCTTACACTAAAACTCTGTTTATATTTACACTCATATCCAAAAAAAATATTGGATTCGTCTAGCTTTTCACAAATTTTAGGTCTCAAGACCACGCAACCATTTTACAATATATCTCTTTCTGTTTTTTTTTTCTTGTAGTGTTGAGTTTTACTGTGTTGAACTATGAGTACAGGAAAACGAGGGCATTCGTCGCAGCTAAGCCCGTGAAATTTACTTTGATTTAATTTAATTCAACTTTTTCTTTTGTTTTCACTGGTTTTGAATCAGACTGTAGGTACGTGTACTTATGTAATAGTACAAAAACGTTTTAGACAGCCTAGCCTGGTCACGGATATAAAATACTTCGATATTACCGCAAAATACATTTATACTAGACATAACAGATAAAAGCATTTTGTAGAATTACCTTTGAATTAGTTCCTTGTGTATTATCCCTTTTTTTTCGTGAATGGAAAATGCTTTACGGATACCCCGTTGCTGGCCGGGAGGTCACTAAATGGGTTATGTCGGACTTAGATCTCGGAAGGAGAAACATACCGACTCCACCGACCGACCGTCCACGTTTCTGTTGGCTCGGAGGCCTTTACCAACGGCAACCCAAGAACCCCTCATAAGGAGGTGCGATACCTCGGCTTAGTTTACCATCGATAAAGGTGATTATCCCTTTTTCGCTGATTGAACCTTAAGTACCCGCCGCCATTTTCTTTAACTTTATTGGCGCGGCATTATCAAGCATTTAATTATGACGATGGCTGCTGTCTCTGTTAGCTCTACAGTTGGTCTTCAGTTTATTATTCGTCTCTGTCAACTTTGTAAAATTGATCCGCATTTTGGCAAATACCGCACATCATTACTGTGGAGACGACTACGTCTGCGGCGACATATGCAGTTTATACATAAAAGTAGCAACCTGTAAGTGCCCACAGCTGGGCAAAGGCCTCCTTCCCAATTACGAGTATCAGAGAGGGTTTAGGAGCCGGGATGGGCCCGCCACGGTGCTCCAGTGCGGGTTGGCGGGCATCACATATCCTCGAAATAATATTTTTATAATTTCTCAAACATGCAGGTTTCCACACGATGTTTTCCTTCACCGCTGAGCACGTGGTAAATACAGCACTTAAAATTGCTATTAACAATTTTAGTAGTGCCGGCACCGGGGATCGAACCCAGGTCACTGGCGCTCTATGAAACTAAAGTGAGCGCCCTGACCACTAGGCTACCACGGCTCCTTATACATTAGGTCTGACAGTATTTTAATAGCATTGGATCCGACTCCTGGTACTGAAAACTATAAAAGTAAAAATTTTGTTGGTGTAAAATATAAGCACTTCAACACTCATATTTAAAAACAGTTACAATTTAAAACTTAAATTAACATGCAGCAAATGCAGCTTATGTTTCAGCCGCATTTGCAAACTGTCCTTTGCCTTAAGAATTGGTTTTCAAATTTTTATACAAAATATATTTACCATCTACGTATACAGTTATTTATTTGATTGCTACGAGCAAGCAGTATTCCTTATAGTAAGTGGCTACTGCAGGCCATGTACACCTGAAAACAACTTCTATCGAAGGAACTGACAAAAGCGTTTTCACCCTTGTGGTCTTAGATGGAATGCCTCACGGCCTGAAATTATACTGGCTTAGTATACCTTTCAAACCGTAACATTACAGTGGTTGCATTGCTGCTTAGAGGCAGATATATGTGAGAGGGTGGTACCTACCTAGAGGCTCCTAGGCAGATAACGAGCCTGCCACCCAGTGCAGTAATTATATATTTACTTGTTTTCAGTTGAAATTTCTTATCTATCTCTTGGGATTGCTATTTATTCTAGATAACGTGATAAGGTTCCATGATGAAAAAAAAGTAGAACACGTCGATCCTGCGGATACCAAGGACGAGGATAAAACGAAACCGGTCAATGAAAGGTTCCCGCACGCGGTACTATTCGGCGGCACCTGCGGTGGAACCATCATCAGCCCCACATGGATACTCACAGCTGGTCACTGGTATGTACAGATAATGAATATTTCAGTGTTTATTAATTTTTACGTATATGCCATTGATTTTTATTATAAAAATTTGGTTCTTAAAATTTACATACATAAATTTAAAGAATCAAAAATTGACATAAAATTTTGTATATCATTTTCGCCGTTTCTGATAAGAGGCGACATCATAATACGGATATAACCTATTGCTTATACCCCCTTTATTATATAACCTTTCACCCCGAGTAAGGATGAGTTACCTTAATCTCCACGCTTGTCAAGCGTAGTGTCGGTCGCTGTACCAAACATCGCGCACCTTGGACACTGCTTCCCATCGCCGGTCGGATAATTGACAGTCGGTGGCTATAAAATGTTGATAAGATGATATTTAACAATCTAAGGAAATTTACATAGGTAAACGTAGCCGATAAGTAGATAAAACTTAATTCGTTTCTGTGTACAAACATAATAAATTACCGATAACTTTACCGGCTGCTGGTAGGTACGTAACCTACGAAGTTGTCGTCCCTGAGGACTAAAATGGAATGCCTCTCAGCCTGTAATTACACTGGCTGAGGCATACCATACATTAACAGTAATTGCACTGCTGCTTGGTGGCAGCAATGGGTAAGTCTGTGGTACCTACGCTGACGACTCCAAGGTAGGAAAGGAATCTACCACCGTTTGCTTTCTTACAGAGCCACTGTATGCCATGTGTAGATGTAAATCATTTAAATAAATGAACTCTTTTCGCAGCCAGTGTATACAAATTTAAATTAAATAAATGTATCACAGGAAAAGGAAATACGTAAAACGCGGAAGTCTCGTAAAAGTACAGTGCTACTGGAAAGAAGGTTTTGGAATTTATGGGTGTGAATAAGCAACCGACAATAATGAAGGTGTGTTGTCGGATAATTATGTCTCGAGCGCTACTGTGGGTCCTTTCATACTTTCATGATGAATATTTACAAACATAAGTTTTATTATTACATTTTGCCATGTGGTAGCGGTGCAAGAATCTATCACTCCTTTCTTTCTTATCAAGCGACTACGGCGAAAGACTGAAAAATCTCGTGGTAATCTCCTGGAGCAAACCCGGCGAAGAATCTGTCGCGTTTTATCTCCCAAAATAAGTACCAAATGCAAATACATCATTTTTGCCCCTACCCCTTTGGATAACTAATATTAGCTTTGTGAAAATTTAAAACTTCGTTAGTACCATGCTTTGCTGGCTAAGATTGATGTTCTGAATTTACCTCCTGTTTAACATAATATTATATTGATACCGTATAGCAGTTCAGTAAGTAATCTTCTCGGTCTGCTCATAGACAGTACTCTGAACTGGAGAGTATAAGTAATATTTATCAGCCGCAAAGTCATTGCCACCTTACGACCCCTTTATCATCTAATACATTTCCTCTTTAGGTTCTTAGATCTTTTCTAACAATAAGATTTGTATTCGCTCACACTTCACCGGATTCATTGGTATCTCCTTCACTGTTCAGGCTACACTGCTATGGAATTCCTTCCCGATGATATAAGACACGCCAGTAAGTAAAGGATTGTATGTCCGTGAGCATTTTTTAAAGAACTCGAATGTGACAGGTTGTTGTTTCTTTTATGATCACTACTGTCAAAAGTATGTGTGGGTGTTAAATAGTATATATTGTGCATGTATATACGAAAGTATGTAAGTGATTTTATGCACTTCAATAGATTTTATTTCTGTAATACATGTGTTTTAGTTTTTTTGTTTTCTCTTTACTTTGTTGTTTAATTTCATGGTGGGGTGGCACCATGAAATTTCTCCACACCATAGTTGACTGGTTCCCCTTTTGTGTCCTTCTATATAAAGAAATTCAATATAAATACATACCCATAATTAATTGAAAATAATAAAAAAAATGTATTTAAGAAATAAGGATTTTTTTTCAAATAACGTTGATAACGCCTTTGATCTAGGTGTCGTACGCTTAGTTAATACTAGCGCTAATGCGCAAAAATATTGCGTCAAAATAACAAAAACTAAAAGAATAGCCTGTGATTAAATTGCACTTACATAATAGGTATTTGGTGATGATTCAATTAAAAAAATTGCAATGGACAGTAAAATATGAGGTCAAATTTAATGTAGTAACGTACAACATACAACTCTCAACATACTGTGTACCTATAACTTGACTGCCCTGAGCTTTAAAGGTATCAAAACCTTATATGTATGTTATGTTTGTTTTGAAATTGTGTCAGAAATTACAATGGATTTAAAAAGGTATGGGAACCCTATCATATAACAAAACACCAAAGTTTTATATTTATGTGTTACACGTGGATTATTAAGCAACAAAATATGTAAGCTCTCACGACCGCGGGTAGGGCAGAGGTCCAGAAAAGAAGAACTTGACAGTTTGTGAGCCTATCGCCGTCTAAGTGTTCGTCAGAGAACGATAGCCAAGTGGTTAGGTGATCTGCCTTCTAATCGGTAGACCGGAGTTCGATCCTCTTTGTTAAAGGCTTGTACCAAGGAGTTTTTCGAGACTTATTTAGCTACGTTTTGTATCATGTCTGTCTTTCTGTTTGCTCGTATTACGTGGAAGCGGCATAGCCGATATCAACTAAACAATAAATTACTCATAATAAAGAATAATATCTAATAAAATCTAATAGCGAAGTTTTATTACAATTGGTTATATAGATGGAAAATTGCAAGTTTACCATTCTGCGGGGTTCGCGGTTGTCTGATAATGCGCACAACAATGACCGTGGGCTGTCCTTAAAATCTAGATTAGTATATTAATACAAAAAAGGTTTCACTTGAGCAATTATAAACATTACTGTCTTTAGATATCATCGCATTTACCATATTAATTTCTTTAAACTTTTAACTCTTACAGAAACATATGGCACGGGAGCTAAGTCACGGGCATTGTCCCAGTAAATACATTTTCTTAATAGCAATGAAACTATAAGTATTAAAAGCTATAACGTTTAGTAACTTTTTCAAGTAGATGGTTTTAAATTTAAAACACATAAATTACCATTACATTACATATGATTAATATTGACATTTTAAAGCTATCGCAGACGTAGTATGCCTTCAGAGAAACATTTGTTTTTAACAACTTACGGTTTCGCTGTCATTTTATACGTATTTACATCTCAAGGATAATCTTTGCTGTGGGTTATTAATACTCATTCGTATTCAGAAGAAACCACGCACGTCATGTCCATGCATCACGTAATGTTCTGGGTTTTCCGTGTTGTTGAATGTCTCACAATTACCTATTAATTACATCGTTGTACAATACTTAGTTAAAATCAATATTGTGTGTGTAGGTAGGTATTATTTGGCAATACTCATATTCTCTCTATATTCATAATGTTAAACAAAGTCATCTAAACTTGCATTAATATTATAGTCTACGAATCTGTAACGATATTTACAAAATGGCAAATTATTGTTATATAAAATCCCAACCCAATCCAAATGCCTTTTAAATTCTATGTAAACATTAACTAGCCTAGCCCCACTGCTAGGCCTCCTCCTCAAATGTCTGAGAGGCGAGTACGGGTTGGCGGACTTCATATGTCCTCGAAATAATATTTATAATTATTAGTCATACATGCAGATATCCTCACGATGTTCTCTTTCACCGCCGAACACGTGGTAAATTCAGCACTTAACATCATTATTGAAAATTTTACAGGTGCCTGGCACTATGGAACCGAACCCAGGTCACTCGCGCTCTGTGAAATTAAAGTAAGCGCCTTGACCACCTGGCTACCAAGGCAAAAGTAATATGACTAGCATAAAATTACACAATTAGTGACAAAAATAAAACATTTTTTGTTGAAAAGTCATGGGAAGCGATTACATTTCGGTCGTCTCCTTTCTATCATCTACCTACCTATTTGTATCAAGATAACTATTCTGTGGATCTTATTTAAAAAAAATAGGTACATGGGGTAGGGAAGTGGTCGGTGAGATGCAACTCACTCACTAGCTCATATTCCCGCCGCCGGTCAGCAGTGCAGCCATTGTTCTTTACATGTTTACAGGGTATAGAGCCAAGTTAGGACGCGTTAAATGTTGTAGCTCGGGAGTTGTAGCACAACTCAACTGTGACCTCCTTTGGTTGAAGTTGGTTTTACGGTACACCACTGCCCAACAAAAAATAAAGTCAGATATACCGATGAAGCCTACATATGCAGAACAACCTTCTTCGTACCCACGGAACGTTATTAAGTAATGAAAATAGCATAGTATAGGTTACATAAGGCTTCGTTCGTTTAAGGCCCACTCCCGCCCCCCTATCCTATTCTGGTATCCTGCAAGGCCGTGGTACTACCCCGGTAGAGCCGGCCTATTCGAGCGGCAGCAAAAGCCACCGCTTGGCTCTACCACATGCAGCTCCTATGGTGTTGCAAATCCCATATTATGAAGGTAACAAGTACCTCCAACCTACAAACAATTTCATCAGCTTCATCAATTCGGGAAATTAAATTGTGCATCCAACCGTAACACAAAACTCGACTGTGACTTACAAATAATAAGCATTGTATGCATAGGTATGATACACCAGCAAGTCCTACTTAACTACAATCTATTGTCGGTCGTCGTGTACCTTACACAATTCACGCTACGTAAGTGTAAGGCTATGAAGAATAATTTTATGAAAACCATCCGATTACTTTATACTAGCATACCGGCCGGCCGAACTTAATAAATAATTATAGATCGCAGAAAGAAATTATTTGTTTTCTTTAAATGAAGCAATCCACTTCTCCGGAAGATATAACTGTGACTGTGGCGAGTTTAGTCGCCAGGTTTACCAATACAAAATTTCTTACTAATGAGATTCTTGTGTTTACTACATTCTAATAAAATTTCTTACATAAAGATTCATTGTTACAACATATTCACAAAATATTTTTTTCTTTCAGCACACTATTCACTGGTGGCAGATACGTGCTTGCCGGCACCAATAACTCTGAGGATGGCAGTGGTGTCACACGCCGCGTCAAGAGGCTCGTCATTCACCCGAAATTCACTGTCGGACCATACTGGCTTGATGCATCACGCTATAATATCAAACAGGTACTAATCATATTAAATATCTTTTCGGGTGTTACTTCTGATATCATCAGGATACATGGTAGAGTAGTGTTATAGCCGACTCTGCTGAAACAGAAATAGTCATAGAGAAGAAAAGACTGATGTGCAAAGTCAGAAACATATTTACTATATCAACAACAAGGCCGATGATAGTCGCAGGCGCTGGAGTTAACTCAAATGAAATAACTTAACAGTGGTTGCTCCGCTTATTAGCGGCAAAAATACATAACCGGCACTACCTAACACATCTCTCCTAGGCACAATAGGACTCCTACCATACCATTATACCATAAATGATATAATGGTTAAGAATGTCTTTCAAATTCGGAACATTGTGTTACATAAGTTAGTAAAAATAAACACGCTCACATTTGGGTTAGAAGATATCACGGCAATTTTCATTTGGCACAGGTCAGCTAAATGACGGCCTTCAACAACCCACTTTTCGCTTCTCTGGGAGATAGAACGTAACAGGTGGCGTTGCCGGGTGTTCTCCTGGAGATTTCAATTACATATTCAAGGCTTAGACATTAGTCGCTTCGTACGACGTCCGCCGGAATAAAGGGAGTGGCAGATATTCTTACGCCGCTACCAGACAGCATTAAAAAAAGATATATCACTTATAGTTTGGCACCGTATAGATGGAACTCATTCTCATTTAAAGGTTGTTGTTGTGTGTGTTGGTGCATGTATGCGTGCGCAAGGGTATGTCATCATAACGTGAATGTTCGTTGTTATTGAATACTTTGAATAAATTAATCGTTTAGAATAAAATATTTATGGATGTAAACATTGTGCAAAGGTGTTTCAATATTTCTACGTCTAATTGTCTATTGAGTAAGGATAATTTGCAATTAGTTTTAAAACAATATGATGTAATTTTATTCCTTAGGAGTCAGATCATTCCATATTTTTGCATATTTATAATATTTTATAGAAAAATTGGTGCCACGAAGTGACATATTAAAAATGATATAGGCCGAAGATCTAAACAGATAATTTGTAATAGATCTGATAATACTAATTAAAATTTGTGCCGTTTTAAAATACAGGTAGGCGCACGGTTTGACTTCCTTCTGGCTGAATTAGCAGAACCTCTGCCACTGGATGGCATCACCTTGGCTGCTGCGCAACTGAACAACGTGTCCCGAATTTTCCCCAATACCGATGTTGGATATGCCGGTTTCGGTGCCGAAAACCATGGTGTAAGTAAACATTTTATAATTCTTTTATAACCCATATTTCTACCAAATAATTAATGTTTTTACAAAAAACTTACTATGAGGTATTCCTATTCGCCCGTGGTATTCTACATAAATGTAATACACCACATATAAAATTATATAAGTACCAAAATACTGATAAGAACTTTATACTTCACGCTGTATAGTAGTAATAATTTAGAAAATCTAAAAATTACAGAACAATCAATAGCTCGTCTTTTAGAAAGTATTAAAATTTCTGGGAAGGGGCTTTTTGCTCTCTCGCTTCACCCCGAAAACGAATATATACTTTTCCTAAGAAAATACTTACGCATACCAGACTTAAAAAACAAACTGCGTACCATTTTACCAGCTCCTCATATAGAGGAGATATGGATCTGTTATTCTCTGTATTTTTAGGATTGGACCGGGTGTTCTAGGAGTGATCGAGGCAGTAACAAAGTCTGTCTGTTCACAGGAAACCATGCGTCACGAGATGCACGCTATGGAATTATCTATTCTACCTGAAGAAGCGTGTGCCGTGTTACAAGAATATAACCCTGAGGATATGATTTGCGCAAAAGGACGTCCTCCCGGATTCGACTCTGCGTGTAATGTAAGTAATCTGCTGTTACTGTAATTTAAAAAAAAAAAATTCCGCCCGCGACTTTGTGCAGCTTTACTAGGATGAAGTAAGTATAACTAATGTATATAATGTACTTCTTACCCAGTTTAAGATGCAAGTGTAACAAATTTTATCAAAGTCCGTTCAGCGGTTTAGTCGTGAAATTGTAACACACTGTTACATTCGCACGGAACTTTAAAATTGCGGTATGACTTCGTACCGCTTCTAAAAATATCACTATTTATGCAGTATTATAACCACATTTCGACAGCACACAGCAAGCCGCCACTGCAATCGCTGCCCTCATTAGCCCATATCCCTCGCCCCGCACTTAGGTGGTTCAGAGATGAGAAATGGGTTAAACAATTTTCGAAACTATTTTGATATAAGCTACAGTTTCTGCTATTAGTCTGGGCCTTAAAATGACAGTTTAAAAATATTTTAATTTTGAAAATTAAATTCCTATTACTAGACTACTTCGTCCTGGTCCCCTGTTAACCCTCCAACTAAGTTTACAGCTTGTAACTGGAGTGGTTCACGACAATAGTCGAATGGCTCGAACTTACGACGTCATGTTTCGTAGTCCGCACCCTAACCAATTTGGGGCTTATGTCCACTAGGATTTGCAATAATCACCACGATTGACATTTGTTTTTAGAGACGGTATATTCCCCCTTACACTCCTTGTCTCGAAAGCCGTTACCTACAGTAGGTGTTGTGTGACAATTCTTCACACAGTATTACACCATAGTAGTAGGTATATGCGCAGAGCCCACACTCATCTTCGTATTATTTCTGACTTTACTTTCTGATAAAATCAGGGTTGAAGGCAAACAATACATCCAGACTAATTGTTTTAAAATTATTTGTTACATTAATATCACTCCGTCTGGTATTTGACTTTATGCAATCTCTTTTCAAGATTCCTTTTCCTCGTTATGTATTTAAAATCTTAGTTTAAAAATAAGCAAAGGTATATGATTTTAAATATTGTTTAACTACAACTCACGGTTATTAAACTGCCATTTGCTGTTCATAATAATAGCTATTATGCTTCGAGCTTCGTCTTTCTTTTAATATGTAAAGGTAATTTTTCATTTTAAAAAGTCATAGCAGCTAATAGCAGAAGGTAAAAATAAAAACACAAATACCTAATTTTTTTTTAAATTCCGTTTAATCCTTAAACGGGGATTTGTAGATTGTTTGTTGTCTATAACCTTTTTAACCATCGTCCTCACCATGTCATGTGACTAGGCTGGCCTCCCCGTGACGTTACCCGTGTACCATTGACCACAAAACATGTTTATTCACAGGGAGACAGCGGCAGCGGTCTCGTTGACGAGAATGGGGTATTAGTTGGCATCGCATCGTGGGTTGAAAACGACGCAATAGAATGTCGCAATGGTGCCATTGTCTACTTCTCGAAGGTGTCCACGGCTCGGGATTGGATTCGACAAGTTGCCAAAGTATGATTTACTAGCATGTACAGTAAAACCAATAAAATTGTGGCCAAATAACGTTCTATTATACTTTGTTTAAGGCTGGGAGCAAATACACTAGTTATAAGTATCTAGTAAATATTAGGTCTCGTCCACACAAGTCGCGATATGTTTCGTGACTCGACATGATTTTTGTGCATACATGTTTCGATGTATATTATATTGATTAAACCCTGTAGACTTTGTGTCGAATAAAATATGCAAGACATAGATTTAGCAAGGTCAAACAGTTTAAACGCCTGTTTTCTTGCCGAAGTGCTACAACTTTTTCAATCATGTTTAAGTTTTGTTATTGTCAAATTATACTAATAAGCAAAATAATTATATGTAGCGCTTTAAAATGTCATTTACCGTCAAGGAGCAGTCCTAAGTTTAATGCGAAAATTTTAGAAGAAAAAAAATGTTTCGAAATACATTAAATTTTTCAAGACTAAGTGACCTCTGTCTGAATGTTAAAAACTTACTAGTCAGTTTCGTCTCTCTCAAACTGTCTTTTGATGTTAATAGTTTAAGTTTGTTTGTGCACAAGAATAGTTACGTCTCAACTATTGTGACCATTCATGTGTTAATAATGTATAATAAAAAAGCTAGCAATAATATAGAGTGAATAATACTATAGTGTAATCAAACTTATAGAATCGTCTCCGAATGTCTCCCTATTTTTTAATCGTGATCTATCAATGGTAACCTGTAAAAGGAAATCATGTATGCTTGTTACGTTCAAAAATTGTATAAAATAAATAATATTGAGACACACCAGTATCAGAGTATCATTTTGTTATGAAGGACCTACCAATATACAAATAATATTACCAACATGACAGGTATAATGTAATGTGCACAATACATTCATAACATTAAAAGGAAATAAAAACAACTCGTATGTTCCTGGAAATTTAATGACTTTAATAGAAGAATAACTAAATTAAAACAGCAAGATAGAAGAAAAAATCATTCATTATTAACATCATCTTTATCTGATTATGTTTAAGCAAAAGACCAAAATTAATCAATGACCTAACAAAATATACAACAAAAGTCATTAAATAATTAAGTCCAACCAATCAGTTAGTCTAATGTGGACAACGACCGAAGGAATACATAGGTATTATTTGTTTCAACTTCACCACTAAACGAACAAGTTACATAATACAACTTACAATTTTGAATAATATTGTGATTAAAAGAAAAGGCTAAATAATTCTTTCCTACTTATATAATGTGTAATAATATAAAGTGTCGACTACTTATAAATGTATAACTATCCATATGCTTACATAAAATTTTCACACAGAGCGGAACCGAGGATCGAACGTGCGACTTTGACCGCCACTGTAACTTTTACTGCACGGCCTACTAGTACTTAGGTACTGTTGCGAAACAACATCGTCTCAGGTTTTTCGTGTAACTCCAGTGTGTAGTTATATTCGGAACTATTTCTCAATTTCAAGTTTGGTTTTCGTGACTTTTTCACCACCAACAGTCACCAAAACCAAAGGGTTGTGGGATTGTTACGTAAAACATTTTTCGGGTGCGAGCTTATAGCATTTCAACAATTACTAAAGGTCACCACTCGCGTCGCAAAACCAATACAAAAATAAAAACTAAATCAAAGTAAATCATTGGAAGGATATATATTTATTGCTTGTAAAAATTTCATATGACAGTTCCGAATAGATTTCGCGGCCCACCGCAGTCGTCACAGAAACAGTGGCCGTGCGACTAGTCACACTGCTGCTGCCACTGCCACTGCCACTGCTACCCGCAGAGCAGCCAGTTGCAGTAGCAGTCGGTCGCCACACGCGCTCACTGACGCCGATTCACGCGATAATCTCGCTAACCCTATGTCTCTTACGCCGAATGTTAGACAAATAAGATAGCGACAACTTCCTCAACCATAGTACAGTGCTAAAGTACACGGCGAACTGGGCGTTGTCTAGAAACGTCTCGAATGTTTCCAACAAAACACGAGTCAATCCGAGTGAGCACAATTCTGTACAATTTAAAACTAGGCAAAAACATGGAGATGTGTGCGGCGGCCCCGCCCGTTGAGCTTCAGCTAACAATTGTTATCACGATAATGTTTAAGCACGCTATGCTCTCCGTTGGAATCGTAACAATGTAGCTTTTTTTGGAGTTTTCATTTTTTTACAATATATAGGATTTGTTTCTATAATTAATTATATCTAATATTTACAATGGGGGTGAATGGACATTATTCAAAACTCTAATTATTATCTCGAAAAATTAAAACCAGAAATTCCTACCCGAAACGAACATTATCTACAAATTTTAATAAAACGGAGACAAGGCGCATTGTTCAGTCGCTTTCAGTTCACCATGGATAGTACAAAGTGAGCAGTGTTGTGTTCAGGAGATAGAAACAAATTGCTGTTTCATGAATCAAGAAGTCAATTAACTCTCGGTGCTAGAGATTTCTATGTTTTATCACACTTTCAAATAATAACATTAATCAAATAGAAATAGACATTTTAGGAGATTTTTTAGTAATTCTTACAAAACGTTAAAAGTTAGATAAAATTTGCAAAAAGCTTTCGTGCGTTATTTATGAAACTGAGAAATTTCTTCCATAGTCACCCAAAAACTTGTACAATCGCCCAATCTCCTTCAAAAGCAAAAATCTCACAAACAAATCTAAAACATAGATCGAGTGTGCGTTTCAGACTCTATCGCTAAACTATAACTATGCAGAAAAATAGTCTCTGTTAGAACGAAAGATATAAAAATCCCGAGCGCGTCCGTCGGCTGTCGTCAGTCACGAAATATGAAACGCAAAAAGAAACACATGCTCGATCTATAGTTTATTTACAGTAAAATGATTGTAATGGGGTGTGTCGGGGCGGTGTGGGGTGCGGGTTCGTTCATATCTTGTGTATCTTCTGCGACACCACGACCGGGTTGTTGCGGCGGATCTCCTGCGCACCCAGCTCCCGGTAGTCGAAGGAGCACTCGTGCTTGTCGCTGTACCGGTGCACCGCGCAGAACAGGCCTCCGCAGCGGCACTCGAACCCTGCACACAAACCATACTATATATAAATATGTTCCATTCATAAATGCGTTAAGGTGGGTTTAGACCAAACGAGTATCTAATCCCCAATCTATCCCCGCTATCAAATCCTTTTTGTTTAAACATTCGGAGTATTATTTTGTTGTTCTATCTTTGTTCGCGGGTATTCTGTGGAATATTTGGGAATGTTCTAAGAAGAGTTCCCGCTCACTTGTAACGAGCGTCGCACTAGCGAACAGATACGTAGTAACTTTTTTTAGTAAATATTAAATACTCAAATTTCTGTGACGCCATTCTACAAAAATAGTGCTTTAATATGTCCGCTATTTTGACGGCGCCTAAGATTATTAAACTAATCGTCTGTATGAGGCAGTCACGTCTACGGATCACGCTCATTTTTGTACCTTAAATTGGCATGCATACAGAGGGCACATAATATACGTATAATACATGTGTTAGAGATGCGCCGAGTGTGGATTTCTGAACCGAACCGAATTCGTATATTATTTGGTTCCGCGCTTACCGAACCGATTATTCGGCTGAATTATACGGTTCGTTTACACGTGCGGAGGATAAATTGTTAACTAATATTGATCTGAAATCGTATGTATTATACTTGATTTTTAAGATGAAGTAAGATCAAACTATTAATTACGGATTTTATCGCGTTTAATTTTGTTTTTATATTCCCGACGTTTCGATAGCTTTACAGCCCCACTCTAACCATTACATCAGATTTGATAGACCAAAAATCCTCGCAAAGGAACACCAATTCCTGTCAAGGATGATTCGCGAGGCTATTGAAATCAAAAAACATCCTAATTTCAATAGACTTGGGATCCAGTAATAAACAAAATTAAATCTAAAACCAAGCATACCCTGCATGACCTCAAGATACTGTGAGCACATTCTGCGTAGATCGGACCAAAAATAAAACTAAATCAAAGTAAATCATTGGAAGGATATATATTTATTGCTTGTAAAAATTTCATATGACAGTTCCGAATAGATTTCGCGGCCCACCGCAGTCGTCACAGAAACAGTGGCCGTGCGACTAGTCACACTGCTGCTGCCACTGCCACTGCCACTGCCACTGCTACCCGCAGAGCAGCCAGTTGCAGTAGCAGTCGGTCGCCACACGCGCTCACTGACGCCGATTCACGCGATAATCTCGCTAACCCTATGTCTCTTACGCCGAATGTTAGACAAATAAGATAGCGACAACTTCCTCAACCATAGTACAGTGCTAAAGTACACGGCGAACTGGGCGTTGTCTAGAAACGTCTCGAATGTTTCCAACAAAACACGAGTCAATCCGAGTGAGCACAATTCTGTACAATTTAAAACTAGGCAAAAACATGGAGATGTGTGCGGCGGCCCCGCCCGTTGAGCTTCAGCTAACAATTGTTATCACGATAATGTTTAAGCACGCTATGCTCTCCGTTGGAATCGTAACAATGTAGCTTTTTTTGGAGTTTTCATTTTTTTACAATATATAGGATTTGTTTCTATAATTAATTATATCTAATATTTACAATGGGGGTGAATGGACATTATTCAAAACTCTAATTATTATCTCGAAAAATTAAAACCAGAAATTCCTACCCGAAACGAACATTATCTACAAATTTTAATAAAACGGAGACAAGGCGCATTGTTCAGTCGCTTTCAGTTCACCATGGATAGTACAAAGTGAGCAGTGTTGTGTTCAGGAGATAGAAACAAATTGCTGTTTCATGAATCAAGAAGTCAATTAACTCTCGGTGCTAGAGATTTCTATGTTTTATCACACTTTCAAATAATAACATTAATCAAATAGAAATAGACATTTTAGGAGATTTTTTAGTAATTCTTACAAAACGTTAAAAGTTAGATAAAATTTGCAAAAAGCTTTCGTGCGTTATTTATGAAACTGAGAAATTTCTTCCATAGTCACCCAAAAACTTGTACAATCGCCCAATCTCCTTCAAAAGCAAAAATCTCACAAACAAATCTAAAACATAGATCGAGTGTGCGTTTCAGACTCTATCGCTAAACTATAACTATGCAGAAAAATAGTCTCTGTTAGAACGAAAGATATAAAAATCCCGAGCGCGTCCGTCGGCTGTCGTCAGTCACGAAATATGAAACGCAAAAAGAAACACATGCTCGATCTATAGTTTATTTACAGTAAAATGATTGTAATGGGGTGTGTCGGGGCGGTGTGGGGTGCGGGTTCGTTCATATCTTGTGTATCTTCTGCGACACCACGACCGGGTTGTTGCGGCGGATCTCCTGCGCACCCAGCTCCCGGTAGTCGAAGGAGCACTCGTGCTTGTCGCTGTACCGGTGCACCGCGCAGAACAGGCCTCCGCAGCGGCACTCGAACCCTGCACACAAACCATACTATATATAAATATGTTCCATTCATAAATGCGTTAAGGTGGGTTTAGACCAAACGAGTATCTAATCCCCAATCTATCCCCGCTATCAAATCCTTTTTGTTTAAACATTCGGAGTATTATTTTGTTGTTCTATCTTTGTTCGCGGGTATTCTGTGGAATATTTGGGAATGTTCTAAGAAGAGTTCCCGCTCACTTGTAACGAGCGTCGCACTAGCGAACAGATACGTAGTAACTTTTTTTAGTAAATATTAAATACTCAAATTTCTGTGACGCCATTCTACAAAAATAGTGCTTTAATATGTCCGCTATTTTGACGGCGCCTAAGATTATTAAACTAATCGTCTGTATGAGGCAGTCACGTCTACGGATCACGCTCATTTTTGTACCTTAAATTGGCATGCATACAGAGGGCACATAATATACGTATAATACATGTGTTAGAGATGCGCCGAGTGTGGATTTCTGAACCGAACCGAATTCGTATATTATTTGGTTCCGCGCTTACCGAACCGATTATTCGGCTGAATTATACGGTTCGTTTACACGTGCGGAGGATAAATTGTTAACTAATATTGATCTGAAATCGTATGTATTATACTTGATTTTTAAGATGAAGTAAGATCAAACTATTAATTACGGATTTTATCGCGTTTAATTTTGTTTTTATATTCCCGACGTTTCGATAGCTTTACAGCCCCACTCTAACCATTACATCAGATTTGATAGACCAAAAATCCTCGCAAAGGAACACCAATTCCTGTCAAGGATGATTCGCGAGGCTATTGAAATCAAAAACATCCTAATTTCAATAGACTTGGGATCCAGTAATAAACAAAATTAAATGCGATAAAATCCGTAAATAATAGTTTCATTTAAAATGTATAGTGTTCGCGTAAATACTTATGAATCATTATGAAGTAAGATCAATAATTAATACAACACATATTACATACATAATTTCGAGTGTTACTTTGGTATTTGGTTGGGCCCATTCGAGTTGGAGCAAAAGCCGCCTCTTAGCTGCCGAATACGAATAATTACCGAATACTCAACGCATCTACACTAATATATATATATATATTATGTATGGCACAAAGGGACACTTTTATGATAATAGAACAACAAAGGAAAACTGAACAGTGTGACATAAATTCTCTGTGAAGAATAACATGTGGGGGCAAAGTCTCCACGAGTAAGACGAAATGCTTCGTTGCAAGTAATCGGCTACGGTTCTCGTCATTCAAGCATTGGACACACACTACTATTACTACCAGCGTACGCTTGTATTCTTTCATATATTATTTATCAATTAACTATCATTATTATTCAATCTCCATTCTTTTCCCCCTTGCGCAGCCAAAAACCAATACAAAGCAAAATGCTGAAGAGATGTTGAATCTTACTCCGAAAATAGAATGGGGTAGTTTTAATTTGACAAACTAAAAATATTGTAATAAATTACTCATAAAAATTTACTTCGACCCAATTGAATCCTTTGTTTATATTGGTCATAAATATTTAAAAAAAATTAAAATTCAAAACAGAATAACTTCAGAAATAGATAGATAAAATATCAGAGTAACCTCCAAATGTCCGATTACTGAGAACAGTAATTATCACGTGCGCAGCCACAATGCGTGGACAGGTTTCATACACGTTCACGTTTACTGATAAGGGTCGATACGTGATGACGTAAAAGTGGCAGACCTCAATAACATAATTACTGCGCGTCGCTATATAATTTCCATACACGGACATTCTGCGTATCCAATATACATAATTATAATATCATCTATTGCCAATTTTATGTTATCGTAAAATTGTATAAAATAAATTCGCAATTCGTGTATTCGCTTATACTAACTACTAAATAGATTTCAATGCACTTTTCACTCATTTAGAACATTTCATGAGAAAGGTTTGTATGTATAAGCATTTCGTTTTTTCTTATCTGTCCATTTCTCTTTATAATATTCTCTTTAGATTTAATACTATATTAATGATATAGACACGCAGAAGTTAGCGTATACAATCGGTACAGTAATTGAGCAACCTTCGAACATAATGCAGTATGCACTATTTGTACGTCTGTAACGCATGTGTAACCTTAATTATCTTTAGTTGCCTACAACAACATGCACGGGCCAGTTGTTGCATAATTTTTAATTCTCAACAACGTATTGCAATTATAAACTTTTAAAACACAATAGTCTACTACCAATGAGCGTCTATTGCGCAATTAATGTGCTCATTGGAATAGCGTTGTAAAGTTTAAACGCGCGTATAGCAAATTTTCTGACGTGATATAGGCCCGCCACGTTTCCATACTATGGCACATCATTTAGTCGTCTTCGGGAAAGGGGGCGCTCTCTTTCAAAATGACATCTGTGTTTCGTACAGTGAGCGGGCATTCCATCTAATTTAGATAGGAACTGTGGTCAGTAGGTAGTGAACGTTTATTAAATTATCACGAGCAGAATAGTCCACAAAATTCAATTAAAAAAAAACAAATATTAAGCTGAATCATTTACAGAGTGTTGCAGAAATCGTAGTTATTCCGCCAAGTGGACGCAGTTTAGGTCACACCTGAACCCCATTAAAATTACTTACTTCAGGCAGATAAGTAATAAAATACATAGGAATGTTATGTTAAGCAGCGAACTCGTAGGCGTACTGATGTAAAATGATGAAATATACTGTTTTTTAAGCCCTTACACCTTATGAGGTAGATGGTAGATGTAATTCAATAATACTTTATATCACGAAATCAATAATGCAAATCAATCTAAAATATCTAATCAGCCCCTCTTACCTGTGAGTCCAACCTTCTTGCGGCAAACCGCGCACCTGTTCTTTTTCTTTTTGTCCTTGCTGGGATCCTTGTCGTCGGCGTCTGTGTCCGACGCGCCTGTGCTCGCGCCACTTGTGCCTGCTCCGCTTTCCTCTTCCAACTTCTGAAAAAAAAACAATATTTCATTATAATAAATAGTGAGTCCACAGGATAAGGCTTTCTTCCAAATTAAAGACACATAAGAAAAGTTATTAATAATATTGTTTTGAAAGCAAGAAAATGTACGTAACGCTCGAACTATTTATTTTGTTTATTTAAAGTATCGCGCTATGTGAATTCACACAAACAGACATCTGACTACACCAACCCTCTTGAAACTATTTTTAACGCCGTTAGCTACCGACGAACGCTCATCCCTTCTATCGAATCTCGTTTTGCGTTTCGAGACATCGCTCAAAGCGGAATTTTTATTGGCAGCGCCACTAACGTCGTTTTTTACTTTAGGTTCTACGAAACTCTTCTGAGTTTTATCTAGAAACTGATCTTCTGTTTTAGCCTTTAATATGGCCTCTTTCTCTTTACTCTCATCTGTTGATGGAAGTGGGACAGTGTCTTTAATCTCAATATCTAGACTTTGGTTCTGGAAGCTTATGGATCGAGATACGTCTACGTTGTTTTCCACGGAGCTTTGATTTTTAGTACTAGATTTACTGTTTCTGCGTAATGCTTTTTTCAAGATTCTCTTCCCTTTCGACTCTTTTTTGCTGGGGTCATTTTCCATTATTCAAGTTTATTTTCCTCAGTTTTGATGTGTTCACTGGAATGAAACTAGTTTTAAACAATTTATTTTTAAGAAACAACATTTAGATATAATACTGATGTAATGTTATATGCCACTTTACCACATATTGCTGGATAAATGTATCCTGCCCTATTAATCGGTGGTGTTGCAACAAAAAATTACATTTTCCATTATTTATGTTGATTTTTATTATAAAATTAATAGTTTTATATAAAACGAAATATTTTTGAATTCTCAATGGTAACAACTACGTCTACTTGACATTATATTTGATATACATAAATGTCACGATTTATAACCAGTATTCGAGAAACAAGACAACAAAGAGTTTAAGTGTGGTTACTAAAATAATTAACAGAAAGATGAATGTTAATCTGAAATTTACAATGTTGAGATAGCAATACAATTTAAGTATCTATTCAGTGTGCAAGTTTTCTACTGTTTTCAACGCCATATTAAACATTATATTTGGCAGATAAACTCAAAATACAACTTTTGAATTTTTTTGATGCTACTGCTTTCAGTTTATCATTTCATTCATCTTTCTCATCACATAAGAAAAAAAAATTTGGACTTGCTGATGATTAAACCATTAAAAAAAATCTATTTCAAGTCACAGAATATTTATTACGCCACCACACGGCGGCCATAAGAAATTATGTTTAAATAGTATAGAACAATCTGTCTGTGTATTCGCTATAAACCTCTAAACTTGTAAGTTCATTTAGAATGTTTTCAACTTTCACGAGGAAGATAATTTATCATATATTCAAGATAATTTTGTTTCAGCTCTGTCCGTTGAAACCCGTGCGGTTCGCTAGTAAAATATAAATACATAATATTATTTGTAAATAGTGGAGTGCTCCCTTACCAATCAAACGATAATACAACGGAAGCAATTGCAAACATAGCATCGGCACTATGCGTATTATTTACATCCTAATTTAAATGACTTCGAAATTAGTCCAAATAAGTTGCAACACTCCGTGGTATGACTCACAGAACATCGCACATGATACAGTCCCCAATCGAGCAGTTACCCATGAGGCTGCGTTTGCAAAAATTAATACAATACTAAAGACAGATCAACACAAAATAAATGATGACATATCTTTGTAACACATCCTCGACATTTTTTGATTGACAAAGGAGTACCTCAAAAAAATTCAACATCGTGAGTGTTCTTTGTTTTATAGAAAAGGGGGGGCAAACGAGCAAACGGCTCACCTGATGGTAAGTGCTCACCGACGCCCACGAACATCCTCAGCCAGCCTTTAAGGAAGGAATAGGCTCTTTTCTTGAAGGCCCCTAAGTCGTAAGTGTTCGAAAATACGGCTGGCGACAGCTCAATCCACAAAGTCAAAGTACGTGGAAAATTTCACTGCACTACTCTCTATGAAAATATGTGGGGTTCGACTACTCCTCAGACTAACACTCAGTCGGTATTCTTATTACCTTCATACTTTTAACAGGCAGGCATATTCCCATTATCAATATTAATGATTAAAACCTACATATGTCACTCATAAGAGTGGGCAAAGTTAATAAATTACATTTGGATCGATTGAGTCTAGCCAACTAGGCTTCTACAACCCACCTCTCCGGAACATAGAACGTGACGGGTTGCGAGCCTCGTTGGCCGGGTTAGCTACCGAAGATACAGGAGAAGAAGAGTTACAGATTACTATTACCACACGGTAACATATAAAATAACTCATCTATCGTAAAATCAACCAATAATTTGATAACAAAAGGCACCAGTAGTCTAGACTTTAGACGACCGCAGTGCTCGACTACCAGTGTCACAATTGGTGGCAGATTCTTACGCCGCTACCACACTCTAATATATTAATTTTATTTCCAGAGTTAATAATTTTCATTTAAAGAAAAAGAGATTTGTGGATATATATTGGGTAAATGCTCCAAAGATGACCCTCCTTCGGGTCGCCGCATAATAAACAGCAATGACTGAAGAAACGGTTGAAAAAGTAAAGTGTATAAAAATTCCTAAGAATTGTTTTACAGGTCGTCGTTTCACTCTAGATTTTATTGCTGAAGAAAGATTGCAACAGGCACTATGCATTCAATTTTATATTAAGCATGGGGACATGTACGTTGCCGTGCACAAAGCTCGGCCTTGAACCACCGTCGTCACTCCGTGTTGTGTTGGGTCGTCCCACACTGCGTTTGCTTGCTTCTACGTGGCTGCCTCTCGAGAGCCTTTTTTCTCCAACGGTTGACAGTTCTGCGAGCTGTGTGACCGTTACATGGCCACTTCAGCTTGCTGATCATAATGTCGTATGTATTAATTTATATTAATTTGACAGCTCAGAAATTCACTGATTAAATTTTGGACCTTTGATGCCATGCTGTTTGATTGCGTTGAACATTCGTTGAACATTTTTCAAACAAAACAAACAGGGCTGTATTTCACGGTGATATTACATAGACTCAGAGGGATGTACAAGAATTGTAGCTGATGATATTATGCAGGAGGTCACTAACATAGCGGTTTAATAACATAATTAATACGTTTCACAGTTGTTTTTCTGTTCATCATCACTACTGAAGCATTCCACAAGTCTACTGTTGAACATGATCTGTTCCAGTGATTAAGAAAAAGGACAGCAAAAATCTGAGAAAAAGCACAAAATCTAAGCAAACAGTATGCACTCCATCTTGTGATACTCGAGAACCTTTCTTTCCAAACGGTTGTCAGTTCTGCGAGATATGAAGCAGACTCATTACTATTTCATATTATTAAAAAAATTGCAGGCAAAGATAAGCGTGGAAGAATTCTTTAAAATCAGAGCAAAGTGACGAATCATCGATATAAAATTATTCTGTACCAAGCAGTATAATCTATTGGTAATTGTTCAAACTAGCTAGATTTTATTCTAGCCACGTTGACTGCTATTAGAGAATCGTTTCGTCCCTTAGCAAACAACATAGTGATTCTAGTGATTTTTGACAGATGGCGTTATTTTAAAACATATTGTAGACGGTAATAAGAATATTTATATTTTCATTAATATTGTTAATACTCCTTTTATAACAATTAACGTAATTGAAAGATAACTTATTATATCTTACTTACAAAACAATCAAGAAAAATAATATTTTGTAGTTTTATACTATGCGCGTTGGGTATCCAAAATGCAGGGTACCACTGCGTAGAAATAAACCAGACTGAATATTTCCCGACGAACTGTTGCAACTAGATCCTGATAATTTTTTAGATCGATTTATAAAAATGAACAAAACGAGGTTCCTACGTTCCCGATACCAAATTAGTCTTGGAGGAAAAGTTCATCAATCTCCAACTCTTAAGGAATTTAAGATGAGTACCTTTAGACCGGTAAGACTCTTATTTGGGTTAACGATTAAAAATCTCGATAATGGATCTACTATTACGGGCACTTCGTGGAAAGAACAAATAAAAAAATTCTTAACAAAATAAACGGCGAGGCAAATTTGGCAAGATTGTTTGTTTCCACAAGATAACGCCCCAGCACAAGTCCGCTGTTGCGATGGCTGCAATTCGTAATGCAGACTTTGAAATACTTGAGCATCCTTCCCAGATCTTGCAGCTAGTGATTCTATTAACGAAATTGAAAGAATATCTGAGGACAGAGATTTAAAGATGTCGCTGCCGGTACCGCAGCAGGAATTTTATGTGCATAGGATGAAAATTTCTTTAGGTTTTAAGTTTAGAATGGAATTTTAGAAAACAGATATTCCAAAAGTATTTCCTATAGTTGTAAGATAGATTGTAAGAGAAAATTGCCCGAAGGATGTCCGCAAAACATGATTGCTTGATTTCTACGAAGACCCTAATGAAAAAGAGATTGATATATACTAGATAGATCAATAAGTTATTAGAACCGGATACTTTACATCAAATTCCGTAGTTATATTCAGTTATAATTAACACTTCAATTTGTAACAGTCAATTACAATTTTAACTCATTCCTTAATATTCAAAAAGATGGCCCTTATTGGAGTCCGCTAATTTTAAAAGGCGCACAACAAAACAAGAATTGACATTTCAAAGCAAAATTTTGCAATTTTGATGAAGACCTAAAATATTTTTACCTATTGAACGTAATGTAACTTTCACCTATTTTTACTGGGAGATGAAACATCTGAAAAACTTCTCATAGCATTGAAAAAATGTATTGAAGAAGACCACTTACTTACTTAGCGTAGATATATTTGAGTTAGAAAGAGAACTCAGTTAAAATGGCCCTAATCCAGCGATTAGTTATGAACAAATTCTATAAAGAGTTTTGTATTGTGAAAGAAACTTTAAAAAGTTATTGAGGAGCGAACTAAATGAAGCCCTTTCAATGTAACTCGTCCTCGAACACATTCCACTTGCTGAAAGTGTTTCATCATCTGTTTCAAGCTCAAATGCTCACTTTGAGGCGGCTAGAACGACACTAAACACCTACTATTTTAAATAAAACAGGTGTTTTATTTTACTTCTCTTACTAATTTGCAGAGAAAAAATCGTACGCTTGTATTTGTAAAAAATCCCGCATTTAATATGATGATTTCCCTCAAAATAGTATTTTAAAGTTGGCATCCATAGTCATTTTTTACTTTTGGTTGTTTCATGTATTTTAGGCATATAATAATAGTTTAAAGTTAGATAACTTAGAAGTTTGCTTTTTTTTTCTTTGGGTTTTTGAAATATACATTGAAATTAGAGTGTACTTAATCAATTTATTGAATGAAAGGAGTGTTCCAAAGTAAAGGCTAAAATATATTATTAATTTGTTTGCCGAAACGTGGCGTATTCTCAGCTTTCTGGGGTGTATTACAGTGCTACATCTCAAAATAAGAGTCCCATTTTGACACTTCACATTACTAACCTAACTAGGGGTTTGAACTACCAAGCATATCGGTAAGCCAAATAACCGGTCATCACGAGAAATCGATAAACATCTTGGAGTTTATTCGACTAGATTATTTCCTATTGCTTTTAAGCGTTCTATTGATAATTTAACATTTATTTAAACATGTTTGTAATAAATTAAATTTTACAAATTTTATTCCTGACATCATTTTGACATGACATATTTATTTCCATTAAAACTAAAAAATTAACATAATATTTCGTGCACTTAATGTACATTAATTTACGTGTATCGTCACCATGATTGTTTATCACCATCAAAGACCGGAATGACTTTGAAGTTATTTATTTAGATAGAAAAATTATGAATGGCGAGTTTAATATATTTTTTTGATTTTTAATGTACCAATTGCCGAAAACATTTCAAATATTTATGTAAAATTATCTGTTTGCCTACTTGTACTATGTGTAAATATTACATCCCCGGTACTTCTAGGCGGATTAATTATTGGAACATTTAAATCAATTAATCAAACTGTCACAACTCTACGACAACGTGCCTAATGACACAACATTATAACCACGCTCCATCGAATTGTTCGTTTCGGTATAAAATCATTTAGGCAAATATCAACTAAAATAAGGTTGTAATACTAATTACAATTGTCGTCGTGGTATACAAATAGCTTTATATTTATCTGTGATTAGATACCTGACCTTTTGTTTTCGAATTTAAACGTTCGTACAAAGTTAGCTTGCCATGATAATTGAAAAATGTCAAAACGGGCCTATTACTTTGCGATGACTATAGTATTAGCAGCACTAATGTACTGTGACTTATTATATAAAACTGTGATTTTTAACAATGGCAACAATTGGCTTTATTTACTATGGCGATTTCCTGAAAGGAATATTTACTGTTTCTATGCAATCAGCATGTGTGAGTTAAACATCACGAAGTAAGAATAAGTATAAATTCCAAAGTAAGTTAACATACGATTTCAGGCATACAACTTAAAACACGCAAGCACAAACTGCCGGATAAACTACATCGAAAGCAGGGAACAAAAACTTGTAGTTCAGAAAGTTTCAAAGACCGAGAGGAATATCAATAACAATATATATTTTTTATGTTAATAAGCATAAAAAGTGATAACTACGCAGATTTACTTGCCTAGACTATAAGACTTGGAGGTGAAAACGTGAATATGTCACGAATTAAATTTAAGACATTTACATACTGTACAATGCTTTAACGAAAAAAAGATGATGAATAATATTTATATATGTCTGAATATTCATTCATTACTATTCATACGAAAACTCACAGATAAATTAATAAAACTTATTTAGTAACATAAGAAGTTAATTTTATACGGGTAAAAGATCCATGGTTCGTTCTAAGCTGCAACATATGACGCGAAAAGCACGGTTTCACGGTGCGAAAAACGCAGACTAATCCGGATGGCAGTTTACCAATACTTCATTTGCACATGTGAAATATTAGAAGTGTAATGATAAATAAGGTAATGTAACGTCCACATGTGGAAAAGTTTAACAAATAAATAACGGTCTCACATCTGTGTGGGTCTGCGGCTGTACGGGCAGGATAGGCACGGTGGGCGCGGCGGCCGCGAGAGGGGTGGGCGTGGGCGTGGGCGCAGGCGCGGGCGCCGGCGTTGGTACAAATGACGCAGCTACTGAGGACGGCGTAGTCGCCGGCGGTTGCTGCTTCTTCTTTAGGGCCTCCTGAAAACAATTAACAGTCGTAATTGTAAGTTTTTATGTTTAAATTCGTTTCTACCAAAAAAAAATTTTCTTTTATAGTAACCTTGAAAAATATTGAACAGATTGCAAAGATTCTTCCATAAGATCTTACATTGATGATTTTACTTACTACAACCAATACATATATAGCAATTAGGGAATGCAATGTAAATGGACATTGACGGTTAGATTGATTTTTCTTACAACTATTTACAGGATACGATTTCAAAATAACAAAAATAAATAAATATAACTAATATCTAATTAAATTATTACATCACAATTTTCAGACAAAATACTTCTGCTTTTGTGAGGTATGAGAAAATGATATAAAGTAGATTTTAAGTCAAGATAATTTGGTTTAGATTTAGGACTTCAAAAATAAAGCCTTTAAGCATAAAATATAAGTAGTTTAACTTAAAACAATATATAATCGATAATTTCAAACCATAATTAAAGTTGTTAGACGCTCATATTAAAAATAATTTTACTAAATATAGTTAAAAAAAATAATTCAAGTTGGTTTAATCAACTTTTTCAGCGTTTTCTTAGATTATTTAATGAAAAGTGAAAATGCATATGTAATGCAAGGCAATGTTTAGAAATTACATATGTAATATGAGAGAGGTACATCGATTAAACGAGAAAAAAAAATCCTCAGGGCTGATTGATCAGTTTACCGATACATTGAACGGGAAACACCCGCCCCGCATTCCTCAGTTCAGAAGGAAGGGTCACGTCACTACCAAGGCAGATTCCGCATCACATTTTATTCCGCATCACATTTTATTCTCAAACCTTCAATTCAAACTTCCGCAACCGCATTAAATGACGTTTTGATATTACTCGCACACCTAAGTACAACTTTGTAATGCCATCTATATTATATCTTTGAAAGTGATCATGGTGATATATTACTAATAAAAACCAATAATTGCTTTAGTACTTTTAATAATATTACTGAACCACGTGAACCGCAAAGAGGCAACGTGAAGTAAAACAGAACTCTAAAGTATACGTAGATACCTAATTAACATGTATAAATATCTGAAATAACGAAGTAATGTAACAGTGCTCATGTAGGTTTTTTTTAAAAGGGTTAGGATGGCAAACGAGCAATCTGCTCTCCTGAATGGTAAGTGATTACACATCGTCAGTACATCTGCAACGCCAGAGGGGGGAGGGGAAGAGGAGTAGATGCCACTACTTCACGCCAATATTCTGCAAGGCCGTGGTACTACCCCGGTCCATTCGAGCAGCAAAATCCACCGCTTGGTTCTCCCACGTATTTTTCCCAATATTTCTTCATCGTCAACGTCATAATCCGCTAACACAGGGTTTTATCAGAAAACGAAATTACATTATATAGAGAGCCTCAAGCTCTGTATATAATCATGCAATAGCTATCTAGTCATTGGATATGATAAAAATTGTTAGCGTAATTATATTGTCTACGGAAACAAATTTTTAAAATAATTTTCTGGACCCTTTGTACCAGAATTATTGTAGGTCTTGTCTGCACCTCCCCATGAAGTAACGCTATAGGGCAGAATAGAGTAACAAGAGTGCTAAATATGTACACATTCGTTTTTAGTCGTCTTCAGTTTTCTTACCTTCTGAGTTAACATTATTAATACGGGTCCCACCCTCAAGTTATGATTTGTATCTTTAATTATACCTGCATATTTTTTATTATTAGTTTGATTTAACGACGGACACTTGCAATAAGCAGTAAAGCATGAACGCTTTTGTAGTCTTTTAGCAGATTAAGAGTAGAATTTCTTATGGATAATGGGATATTTTGGGCCGGGTAGCGTTAAGTGTTAACTAGTTAGCTGCTAGCGCTGAAGCCCTCACTATCGCCATAAAACGAAAGTGGTGCGATGTCAGCGTACGACCGTATTTTACAATATATTAGTTTTGAGTTCATTTACGTTGCACAAAATGAGAGTTGGTGCGCCTCCGAAATGGATTGGACTGTCTCTACTAACCACATCGTGGTTTTATCAACATTGACATCTAATTGTTTAGTAACTGATTAGGTTTGTCGAATGTTCTCAATTTTATCGAAGAGCTTGGAAAAAGAGACCGTATCAGAAGCCTTTGCCAAGTCTAAGAATATTGTAAAACATTTACTTTTATTATCTACTAAAAAGTTTGTGTAGCCATGAAGTTATTCATGTCTGCGAATTTTCTTTGATGATCTACTTTAAAGCGAGAAAAAGAGTATTGAGCAAATGTAAGTAAAGTAGATTAATTTTCCATGTAATTTAATAATTTTCCAACCTCTTCGTGAAATAATAAAGGTATATATATACATCCTTGCTTTCGTTTTGAAGCTCTTGTAGTTAGCTCGTAGATTTAACATTTTCTGCTAGATTTGGAAAACGGCTAATTGTCTTGGAAAAAGCTTTTTCTTGTGAAGAAGTTTTAGGCGTGTGTGAAACACGGCTTTATAACTAACAGCTGTTTGAGTCGACGGCAAACGCAATTACATATAAAATTTTTTTGTTAAAACAACATCAACTTTTAAACCGCTTCTATACAACAATATTCTTTTGTTGTGACCAATTTATCAAACATTTTTCCTGTTCTCCGCTTGGGAAACGCGGTTCATCGGTTGTTTTGGATGAAAGCAAAAGAAACAAATTTTTAATTTGCTATCTGAGCGATTGCTTACAATATCGTTATACATACAATAAAATAATGACTTTTTAATATCCTTAACGTACGTACATCCATTTTGATCTCAGTATTCTATGATTACGCACAGTCACAATACAGATTTGTAATTCTTAATTTTTCTTCATCCCAACGGGTTCGTGACATCGCGTCATTGTAACTCCGTACGCAGTCGCCGATAGTGACCTAGACGACGAGCATTGTGTAATTTTGCAATTAGGTTGCGCAACGACCTTTAATATTATAGTTTACACGCAAATTTTGTACGTGTATCTGTATAAAGGTTGATCAATTACCAATAGATAGATGTTCTACTTTAATATTAATGACTGCCTAGTGCTTTTTTCCACGTGCACAATTTATGTATTTCTAAAAGTCTTCGATAAACTGGTTCCTAAATGTCATTAAAATTTATTCAAAACTAATTGTAATTATTCCCTTTTAATTCCAAAATATTTACCTAACTCTTATTTAGCAATTATTTACTACTCGGGTCTCTTAAAAATATTTTTTTCTTAACCCACTCTAAGAAACAAAGTTGTCCTGAACACTGTCATTTTCAAATTTATGAAGTTAATTCGAAATATATTATTAATAATTATTTATTTAGTTTATAAAGTCTTATTTAGTTGCAATACCTACTTCACAAGAATCAGAACAATTTCTGGTAACCGCTATAATCTGATTAACGCTAATTAAATATCAACATACGTTATAGAACTTAGTCTGCAGAAGCCGGAAATTACTAAAATAATAGCCGGAACCCATACGGGGAACGATTTATGTCTACCATGCATAAAAATGAATTCGATAGGTACCTCATATTTACTACTTTAGTAAGTTAACTTTTGGACTTGAATGTTAATGAAATATCTAAGTTGGGTTACTCAAAGCAACGATGTATCAACATATAGGTACTATACAAATTTTTAGTTAAAGCTAAAATATTATCTTCGCTTATAAAGAAACGTATAAATCTAAACGATTCCATACTAGGTCCAACAGTCATAATTAAACGACTCCTACTTCCGAGGCGATCATGTATGGAAAAAAAGACTAGTTTTTAGTTGTTCGCCTTGCCTTCAAGCCGTAAAGAACATTTTTAACGTTATCGGCAATTACAGTTTTTTAAATAAGTCTTTTCTATTGACATTCAATTTGCCTTTCATATATAAAACAAAATATGAAGTATAAACTATATCGAATTGAGATTCACCTTTGCTCACCCCTTTTCAAATCTGATATATCGTATATATCATGAGAGCGGAATAACCAATATAGGTACTTGTATTATGGTTTATTCTTATGTCGGGAGGTAATAATGCCATTTTTTCGCAATACATAGCCGACTGCCAATCATTTGTGTATCGGACAAACATTGACTTCGTCTAGTATTTTAAGACTGGTCAACAATTCAAGATTGAAAAACACAGCACTGATCATTAACGACACATTAATCAAAACGCATTAAGTTTACAACGTTCTGATCATAAGTCAAACCTACGTATCGGAAGGACGAAAACCAGTCATTAAACGCTTCCATTTGAGGTAAAAAAATGGTACAGAGAACCTAATTTGTTAACTTGACCCTTAAGTGATTTAAACACAATCTTTTTCTACATCAGCCTATAGTCCACTCAACTTTATGTCACACACAACAAAAGCCAAGCATGGAGATGTGGCCACACTCGTCACGCTGAGCAGTCGGGTTAGTGAGCGCAGGGCACAGGAGATGCTGCTTCGCATTACTAGTCTGTGGAATTTGAGTTTTCCGTACTGGGATTAGATAGAGAAAAGATTTTCCGCTATAAGTCGTTCGCCGGAACCTTTTCCCTTTTAATCAACGTTTACACGTTTAACGTAAATCGGTGACTTAATTAAGAGTCAAATACATTAATATTACCTTAAAGCAGACTGAACAGAGACCGTCAGTGGACGGGTTCCCGTAGAAGCCGCATCCTGAACGGCAGAGCGCTTCCATCGGGTTCGACTCACGCTCCATATTTGCACAATATTTCCACGTTACAAAACAACAACAAAACTGTCCCAGCAGTCAAAAGTACGATTGCACACTATCAGTATATTGCACTTGTCACAAGTCTTAACACAAAACTGCACAATGATCACTGAGTTCAACGTAGCAATTTAGTCGATCTTTTATCACGGGTCAGCTGTGCGCGCGCGGTTAGTGGCTTCCCTTGCCGTCTTGCTTCTTCTCTTTCTGTGTCAGGAACGCAGAGGGCCCTGAAACAAGCAACAAGTTTTCTTTGACGTTTCATTATACAACCAATTGAAATATTTAGTAGGAATCAAAAAAAACATTTTGGACTGACAGACATTTTTGGCATCAATCTAACGATAAAATATCTGTTTTAACTGAATGCATATAAAAAATTTAAAGTTTATGTAATTTCACTCAAATAAATTATAAATTACTTTGTAAATTATTTAAGTACATATTTTCAATTCAAAACAGATTTTAAGTCAATTTAGAAGAAACAGGTATGAAGCGAATACTCGGCATATTTATTTTGATAGAAAGTGGTATCTAAGCACGATTTCGTAGAGGTAAACCATATTATGCATAACGACAAGTTTGCATAACAAGAGAGAGCTACAGTCTAAGTGGAACGCAAGTAAACGGAGCATACCCTGCCTCAAGGTCTCGCAACAGAAGTTTGGATAGTCGTTATTAGATGGCCATGTTAAAAAATTGGGCTAAATCTCGTAAACGCGTTTTCCTTGTGGTGATTTCTAAAGACCTAGGTGCAGCTAGGTGTAGTTCTTGTGATGTCAACAGGTGCAAACAGCGTAAGAAAATCTACCTCGCCTATCTTCCTGTGGAGGTCTGAATAGCCAACAAGAGACATAAACATCTCATGATGACGGGTCTTGTACTGCGATCGCCAAGTCCGAGCCAAGCCTGGCGGTTATAATTTGGCCCTTTAATTGGGAGAGTGCATGTCCAATGGACTATTTACAGGCTGATGAAGGAAAAATTACAGTATATCAAAGCAACTAAAATGTTAAAAGTTACGCCAATATTTTTAAAATCATGGTATCAAGTCACATATTTTGTTATATTTAGCAACCCTGCACTGACTACCTGCGCCGATGAAGCTGCCACACGAAACTACCACTAGCCTTCGAATTAATGATAAGTTGCCGCTTGCGTACGTCATTTCGAAGCAGTAAAAAAGTACCTAACCAACGTCATGCCAACATATTCAGTCTAACACGCGTAGAAATCAACTAAATAATTAATGCGTTATAATTTCTGTAGTGTGTAAGAGTGAAACCAGTGCAACACTAACGATTTGTAGCACGATTTGCAACGGAGAATGTTCAAAAATGTTAAAGAATAAATAAAACTAAGCAAAATGATGTTACCAAATTAACGCTAGAAAATTAGTCAAATATAATTATGGCGTTTGGGAGGAAACTTACGAGTGAAGGAATCCCGGACGAAGTCCTTAAGTAGATGGAATAGCTAGGCGAGTCATCGACCGGGTAACACGCAGGGTGCGCTTGCGCATCGCTACATTGCTCCCAAACGTTTATGTAGACGTGTGAACACGCGCCACGCACTTACTGCTCTCGGCTTGTAATCTTTACGGGTTAAATTCCGTGGCGCCGGTTCATCTCTAACCCGCATTAAAATTTCCCTAAATATTATATTTCTATAATTTACATTTACATTAAAACTTTTGAATAAATATATGTAGTAGCTATCAGTAAAACTGTCTAGTAATATGTATTACAAGAAGCCAAAATTTTATTTGAAATTTTTGCAGTTTGTCTCAGCGAGACTAAACTATTTAAGAAACATTAATATAGCCTTTTTAACTCATATAAGATCTATATTATTAAAAAAAAAAAGGTTTCTTTTATTAATCAATAACGAAAGTTAAAAGAGTTTATTTACTCAAACGAAACGTTTTCAACATTTAATTGAGGTCAGGGTCTCGTCATACTCTGCACACCACCGTCACCCTGATAAGCAGTTTCGAGATACACCGTATGAACTACTTGGGACTCTTTCATATTATCTACAAAATTGATACTTCACAAGGTAGGTTACACATTTTACACATTCATTAGAGAAAGCCTTAAAATCAAAAACGGTGGCAGACGATTGGGAGATGCCCTTTTATCAGGCTGATGAAGAAGTTTAATAGAAAAAGTTTTCAGACAGCAACTGTACTTTTAGGTAGCCTTTTATAAAAATGTTAACAATCTTCTGAAAGCCAACTTATTTTAATTATATTTTATATTTTATAATTACTTTTAAAATATTTATATTTTATAAATATATTACATTTTATAATTAAAATAAGTATAATTAAAAACTAGGACATTGGCACATAGCAACGTAATTATTTGCAATTGTTTTAATAGTTACAGCAAATATTGAAATTCAGTTTCCTATCAATTAGACAAAACGTTCATGCTTGTATACGTTATCTTAATGTGATGAGTGAATATAACAAACCTTTATAAAAGCAAATGCCAAAGATAAGATTAACCAAAATATAATATTAAATGATCACTTAAGTAAATAAGAACAAAATTATACATTATAATAATTTTAAATGATCTCTTACTGTATACAATTAAACTGGGTATGTCCATGTTGCTGACAAAAGTGTTGAGGAGTATTAATTTTTTTATACACGTAAATTTGTATGTAAATTAAATGAAAATTTAAATAAAATCTCTATTTTGAAATGAATAGCTAGACTTGAAAATTAATCTATTTACTTTTCTTTCTACGTAGATTATTTGTGCAAAGTTTCATCAAAATCAGACTAAAAGTTTCAGCGGAGATAGCTCTTAAATATTGCATTGAAGTTGGGGATTAGAGGGCTGCGCCCGCCACAATATTTTACATATAGATGTGTGTGTATGAAAATTCATATTAAATTTTTTATATAAATGTACATAACTAGAGACTAGTTATGTACTGTTCACACTACGTAGATTGATTAAAGAGGAGATCGTGTAACGAATTGCATCAGAATTGGGGATAAGAGGGCTATCTAACGCCTGCTTCGCTCGGGTAGTTCTGCCTAAATTATAATCTCCGTATTAAAGAAGCAGGTCTTCTTACTTGAATAACGAAGTTTTTCTTGATACTAGTTTATAGGCGTCAAGACAATAGCTATTATATAAAAGTGTGCACAGCTCGATCTAAATGCTTCATAAATAATTTAAAGATATGTGTGTAAAATCAGTACGGCCTATGTATGCCAAGGAGAACGTTCGATTAGTCAAAACGTGATGTTCGATTACCACAAATCTATTGACTAAATTAAATACATTGAACGAGGAACGTTAAACCATTATACAACACGATTCTATAACTAATGTGTTCAAGCCATATTTATATCACGAATTGTAATAAATGTATAGGCACTTATTCATTCCAAACTGTTATATTATATGACAATTATACAAACTACAAGTCATAAAATAGAATTTAAATGAATCCACCACAAAAGCAATATAATAATTGCGAATATTAAACCGAGGTTATTTAATATATACTTCAAATTGAAATATCTACACAATACAATTGGCACCTCTGGAATTAATAAGCAAACAATGAGTGTCCATTCACAAGAGACCAAACCAAACAATAAGATATAACTACGTTGCTATACTGCGTCTAATGTTAGATCGTACTTGTTTAAACAGACGACGGCGAGCGCCGCGCCTTGTATGCGGCGCTCCGTTGACCCACATACGCTGTTCACTACGCAATCTGAGCGCGACCCGCTTCGCCCTGCACCTACGTATTGTGCTCGTGTGTTTATTCATGTGCTCTGTTCGCAACTATGTTCAAAGGTACGCATGGGCATGATGTAATAGTGAATTATCTGGAATAAATCAATTCTCCCCTATTATAAAATTGCATATACAAATGCAGTCACATGTTTTTATACGCCAGTACGAAAAGCGAAAAGAGTAACTGTGAATATCAGATGCGCAGATATTAATTTCTATTGAAAAAGAGGTTTCATGTATAGACTGGATCAATAGTCGTTTTAAGCAAGAGTAATATATTCTGCCTACCACCGATGGGTTCAATGGTCAAGCGTATTTCTGCCTGCCGATTCCTAATTTTAACCTCCCAAAAGAATAATGTGAACCTTATAAGAACACTGGCGTCTGTACTGCAACAGCCATGTGTCCAAACCATGTGCCGTAGAAATATTTTTTTAATTATGGTAAATGTTATTAATATAATACCTATATATCCCCATCACGACCTAATACCCCATCCTAAGGCGATTAGAGTTTTACATTTATTTTAGTTAGAAAGTTAGACCTCGCGTGACAAGGTGGTTTGAGTTTGGTAGTCTGGGGAACCGTTACCGATCTGACCGACCCAAAACAACTACTTCTGCAGCAATAAGCACATAGTTTTTACAAAGAAACGAAACGAGGGCTGCATGGGCCACCTATACGGAACAGAATAAAGAGTGAAATTGTTAAATAGGGTGCCATAATTTTAGCGCTGCTACAACACAGCTGCAACATTGTCTGACAGTACAGACTAATATTAATTAACAGTCTAAATATGATTTTGTATTTAACCTGTATTGTCTTGAGTAAGCATAGGTTAATCTTCTGTTCGATCGGAACAAGTGAAAAGGGCACTTCATGCTGAGGGGTATGTCACTAGTGTAGCAATAAATGTTTTTTTTTTTTATAGAAGTGTTAGTTTTTATAAACGAACGTGCGGCTCACCTGATGGTAAGTGATCACCGACTCTCACGAACATCCATAACACCAGAGGAGCTACAGATGCGCTAGACAAGTTAGTTTATATTGATTATTTATTAATTAACTAGTTACAATTTATATTGATTATTTTATTCTTAAACAAATTTTGGAATGCATTTATTACCAAAGAAACTTCGACCAATTTGCTGCTATTTCACACATATACTTTTTTTACCTTGATTGTTAAATTAAATTATGGAATGGAAGGACGTTAAAGAAAACTGACTTGCAGGGATTGCTTTGAACAAAGTGGATATGGAGCCGTCAGCCATTTTAAGACGCTGCAAAAGCTAGACATCAGCTGTATATTTATGTGGCAGGCGACCCGTGCTGTAATTACCGGACGGATAGAGAGACGGACTCTGTCAGAACCAGAATTCGTTGAAACCCTTTAAGGAAACAAAATAAACGTGGCTATCCTACATCAATCATAGTTTTGTGTGGGTGTCCCACTAAGGAGTCACAATCTTCATTTTCGTGAAAAAGGTGTAGAGACTTTGACCTAAGTTAATCAAGACTGTCTTGGATCGTGTAGTGAAGCCTATCTTGTAAGTAGTAAAAGCCTGTCTTGTACAGGCCTTTACTACCTACATTTTATGCCAGCCTTTAATTCATGGATGATTTTGACCCCAAGGAGGGAGTTGATCGCTTCCAAGCTGTTTCTAAAAGTTGTATTGTAATAATGTAATACTTAATGAAAAAATATTTGGAAAAAAAAATATTTAACAAAAAAATGGATACCTAAGAAGTTTCTTTCGCCTGTTTCTTCTTCGTCAGAGGAACATCATTACAAAACAGTGGTAAAAAAAAAAAAATAATGACTTGTCAAGAGAAATTTATGTTCTATGTCGAATTTCCAGTAAGACTATGTTTACAAATCACGAATAACTCAAACCAGCACGAGAACAACGTTCCGAACTTCATAAAGAGCTGTAGACTGTCCCTCGTCCAGTTCAGATCTGAACCCGTTGGACTAGAAATTGTGGTCAATACAAGTCCACTGGTGAACATAGGCCTCCCCCAAAGATCGATCGGTGGCTCGCTACTGAGCCACCGGCTTCCCGCAACACTGCGCAGGTCGTCATTCCATCTTGTGAAACTTTTTTCCCCAACGGTTGTCAGTTCTCCGAGCTATGTGGCCGGCCCATTGCCACTTCAGCTTGCTGATCGTAACGGTTACGTCGGTTACCCTAGTTCTGTTGTGTATATAATCGTTCCAGAGAAACACAGAGCATAGCCCTTTCCATAACGCGCTAAGAAACTATGAGCTTCCTCATACGCCCTGCAGTGAAGGACCAAGTCTCAGTTCCATAAGTCATCACTGTCAAAACGTAGCGGTTGTATACTTTTCTCTTGAGGTTCGTCATATCTTCTCGTTAAGGGTACGACGTAGTTGCCCGAGCGTAGCCCAGCCAAGTAGGATTCGTCGATTGACCTCTGGTTCGAAGTTACCTAATAGTGATTAGAAGTACCTAATCGGACAATTTGTCCCAGGTATACGTACTAGGCGACTACTTCGAGCCTATTGTTCTCAATAACAAACAACCTGGAGTGACAGTTTATCTTAAGATCAACGACACTATTGAATTCATTAAGCATATTGCTAAGCTTCTCCAGCGATCCTGTCATAGAACTACGTCCTCGGCAAATCGAAGGCAAGTGATGTATTCGCCATTGATGTTGATACCGTATTTTTTCCAGTTCAGCAGCTTGAAAACATGTTCCAATACAGTGTTTCGGGGATATGACATCACCCTGTCTTACACTTTCTGCAGTTGTTCTGTACAATCTGGCGAAGAGTATGTATATGGACTAGGGTACCATAGTTTTCGGAATCCGGCTTGTTCGGGAGACTGGAATTCGTCAAGACTGTTTACTAAACGATTTGAGATGACTCTCGAAAACAGCACGTAGACACGGTTTAGAAGTGTAATCGGAAGTGTTTCTTGAAGAATAGAACTCTATGTTTTCAGCGTAACACCGCCATAAAAGACTGAATTAAACAGCTTCTATAGGACTTCAAGTATCGGTTTTCTATCCGCTTTCAGAAGGTCAGTTGTAATTCCGTCCTCAACTTGCGCCTTGCCGTTTTTAAGCTGTTTGAGAGTCACCCTAATCTCGACTGACGTCCGGAATGTCATCGGAGTAATGTCGAATAAGTTTGGCTCTTGGGTCGTTACTCGTACCAGCGTGTGGTTTCAACGACGCTGTGTACTGCTGTCCCGTAAAGTCTCTCAATCTCACTCATAAACTCTGCTCCAGTTGAAATAACTGCGCCGCTTTTGTTCAACTTGGTCAGTTGGCTTTTTCCAATAGACATATCTCTGGCGAAAACCTTGGAGCATTTGTTCCGCTCATTCGCATTTTCAATACACGCTGTATTAAATTTGCGTATGTGTTACTTCATACATTTGGAGATCTGTTTATTCAGTTGCCGATATGCTGACGCATCAGTTGTAGACTGCAGCTTCATCTCACGCCTGGCTTTTATGAGTTTAAGAGTGTGATCAGAGAGCTTTTGGAGCTTGTTTGTACGGCGGGTCCTGCAAAACTTGGCTCCTACCGCATGGACAGTTTCCACTAGCCTGCTATTCTTATCGTCTACTGTAACGCAATCTTCTAGGCACTGAAAATGATTATAAAATTTATGCTGATAGTTTTCGGGGTTTTGGATAAGGGCAGGTGATGGGCGGAACGTAGACTTCATTAGAGGAGACCGCTCGAGCCTCGTTATGGTTCAGTGTGCCTCTTACCATTCGGTGATCACTGCCGGTGCCGATTCTGAGTATACTCTGGTAGGACTAAGATCTACTCAACACACTTCCGATCTTAATCATGTTGTGGATGAGAGACTTGTGGACGATAAACCAGAGGACATTGCCTGCTCAAAACGTTAATCTTACATCGTGTCTCTCAAAAATATTTAGAGCTAGCAGTTGCTACATTCCCAATGGAGACATTGTGTTAATACACAGATCCAAGGAAAAAGAGATTAAAGGCCTGTATCAAATACCATGGCACCCACATTGAATTAAATTGTTTTTAATTAATTGTTTAGACTTTTATAAATCTGCAATTATTATTATTGCTCTGTTTCTTTAAAAAGGATATGTATTTGAATGAGTAACCGAACTTATGATCCACACTAGGTATACTGTATATTAGGATTCAAGATTGTTTGGAACCATCATATAATTCAACGGCTAGAAAAGTTACCACAAATGTGCTGTATAAAAATGATAAGGAGGACATTATTGATTATTACAATACTATTGATAATTACAATCTACTTGCGGGATCTTTGAATGAATTACATATTATTATTAATTTAATTTATTTACAATTTAACGTTTTCTTTTGCAAATACCAATTAACCTAACAGTCTATAATTCAGTAATATTTAGGTGCATTCAAACTTAATACCAGGGCAGTATAGTAAGCTAGCTTTTAAATTTGATATGTAACTTAGCTAATGGAACTAAAGCGTACCCAAGCGTAGACTTTTTCAAAAATTACAAATGAATACTGCAACTTAATATTCCAAATTGTATATCAAAATGACATATAGGATGTGGGCGACTAGCCCGCGATTCCGAAACTTATCACCCGTTCAATTGATTGAGTTTAAACGGCTGCTTAATAAGATACGGAGTCACCCAACGGTAACTGTAACGGTAACCAGACGAAAATCGTGCACCGGCAGTCAGTCCCTAAGAAACGTCATTAGGTTTGTTTCTGACACGGTGTATTCCATTTCATGCCTGGAGTATGAGAGTCAAGTCAAATTCATTATATAAACTTATGTTTATTGGTAAAAATATATGTTTTAGATAACATGAAAGAACTACAAAATGGCCTTATGAGAGGGCCAAAGGAAGGTATGGCGCTCATTTGACACATTTAGTACACTAAAAATTTTATATTTCAAGTCAATTAAATTCAATACCAAATATGAATTCATGAACACATTATGTTGTTATCAAACAAAAATTCACAAAAACACGGAAATCCCACTACGTAGACGAAACGAGGTCAATAAAATTATCCCATGGGCATTAGCTTCGCAGAAGAAAAAAAAACTATTAATAAAACAAAGTAGCATCGTCGTGTTATTTACGCAATACGCGAACACACTGGCTTGGCGGAAACGTCACACTCCGAAAATAGCGTTGCCAGGGTCTCACCACGTCCGATTCTTCCGCTTTGATTCGTAACATGGAAGTGGTTTTGTTAAGAGATCGTCATGATTCAACAGGTTTGATCAACAAAGCCAGTTTACGGGAAGGACAATGACATTAGCATTTGAAGGAAGACGGCGTCACATCGTGCACAATGACGGACGTTCCGACAATGGAACGCACACGGCAAGATGGCCGCCGCGGCGTCAGCTGATCGCACGCGCAGCTGTAGCCACACTTGTGCATATCGCTCTCTCTTTCGTCGCAAACAATTACCAACACAATAGATGCGTTCAATCATCCTATTAAAACAATGCTTTTGTTAAAGTTCGTCGCAATAATTAAGGTAAAATGTAAAATATATATCTTATTTATTATTTAATCATTAAAGGCGACCACAATAAACAATGGTAAGAACAATGGTTATCTTTATCATGATGAACTCGATTATACGTTAACCACTTTTAAATAAATAATAATAATAAATAAGCACTTAATTAACGAGATTTCGTGAATCGCTAACGCAATCTTCGATATCTCAATGTCCAAATATCAAAACTATGCAATTTTTTAACTCTTATTAAATAAAACAAAAGGAAATCTTTATTACGGTACATAATATAATGAAAGATGTGTGAATTATTTTTCTTAGGGGTCCATTATTAAACCTTACCTTTAAAGCCTAGAAACAGACCACTGCAGGACATAGGCTCTCTCATAAGGAGGATTTGCCATAATAGCCAACGCTCAGCAAGCGGATTAGTGGTCGCAGTTCCCGACCTCGTACCTATTTTTTTCTAATATTTTTCGAGGTGATTATCCTGCCATCTATAGTTGGCTGTTGCTATTTTCAAGGCTTTTCTCTTAGTCTTTCTAATCTTTCCTTACCTTAAAGGGCGGTAGACGCCGATACCACACGGCATTCATTAACAATCAGTAACCATTAAAGACATTAAATGCGAATGTATTCAGTGAAATATGGGTATAATTTATGAATCTTATTGAAAATATATATCTAAATCTTATTGTCATTGTAATTATTTTCCATGTCTTAAACATAATAGGTTCTGCTTAATACAAATTACAATGATAACTCAAATGGATTGAAACATTATTGACACACCGATGACATACCTGCAATCCGTGACCTAACCCGTCAGGGCCCCTGAGGGGTTAGATCAAATTAGATTAATATTCGTTGAGAGTTCAAGCACCCACTAGTAACTAAACTAAAAGCGACCAGTAAACGGCTTTCTAATACTAACTGCATGTTATCCACAAAGAAGTCAATCATATTTAGTAGTCACCCATAGCCAGAAAATAGTGGTGTAATTCTCAATGTTCTGTCAGTCATTATATGATTCTGTGTGACTAAACGAAACACAGAATCATATAATGATTCTGTGTTTCGTTTATTAGCCAACAAACAGTATGATTCATCACGAGCAGGAGAATTTGGTATTAGGGGAAATGGGTAGTTTATTTCACTTTGTACCCCATTTTTAGAAAACGTATAAGTACATTATCGTTAACATGGCGCTACAGCCACGGGCTGGCAGGCTTTGTCATTGTCGAGGTTTCTAGATTGGTCTAATCTGGACGCATATTTGGAGCTGTATTTGAAAGACACTAGCAAAGGAGACCATGAACTTTATACCATGTAAAATGAACCGAATATCATTAAGTTATTAAGAATTAATTGCCTTTGCTGGTTTAGATCTAGTGCAAGGAACGGAAGAGACGAAACCATCGAAACATCTTCTGGGAGGAAATCCTGAGGAAGAACGAAGCTCAAGTGAATGGACAGCGTCGAACTAATCAACAAATATTAAATGTTAAAACCAGGATATTATAATTGTTATACACAAAACACGTTTACAACTAAAATGTACTTGAGTTCTGTAGGAGTCGTATCTCCTCACTTTTCTGCGTCAAGTTTATCTATCTTGAGTTGTCCGCCTTTGGCAATTGGGTTAGCTAGAGGTCTCTTTTTTAATTTCACCTCTAAGTCAGCGGAGGGCAGCCTCTACCTTCTCTCTACTGTTTTGATCCGGCTGACAATTTGTACCACAAGATCATCGTTACGTACAACTGATCGATATGTAGCCGCGCAATCTTATACGTACAAAAAATATTTTTAAGTATTCAGATTCAGATAGTTTCGGATTAGGAAGTTTTCAATCAAAACTTATTTAGTTTGTTTTAGCAACACTGCTGGATAGAGGGGGCCTTTGCCACGGTCGGCCGTGGATTTCTTAACGTAGTATCTAATACCTCACACCTTAGACACTACGGCTTGTTGAAATTGTGAGTAATTTAGATTATTATTTCCGGCCTCTAATTAAGGTAACTTTAAAAGCAAAGAGAGGAAACAGATTTTTATGCAGTCTCTGATCGAATGTACACACCAGTTTTTAAGACTTGTCATAGATATCATCAAGCATGTGGAGCACCATATAACAGAGCAACGTAGAAAAACGATTTCATGGACCTAAGCCAATTATTCATAGATCATGTCATATTTCGCGAACTTAATCCACTTAAATATGTATATTTTGACATATTTGTAATCCAGTACATTTGCATTATAAACACAGATTATTGTAATTTAATATATCGAACAACCACACACGACAACCAGTCCCAAAACTAGGAGTCCATGTGTCTTGCAAGCTGGATGATGATAAGATAGATATTCATATACCTACTACGATAAGTAATCGTATATAAGCAAATATGAACATCCATGACTCGGTTACAAACATTTAGATTCATCACACAATTACATATGCAAAAAAAACCCGTAAGTCTTAGCTTCGAAGGTATATTTGAGAGGTTTCTCCAGACGGTAAGTGTCCGCCACGTTTCTTCAGTGCGGAATAGCGAAACTCACATATCCTCGAAATGTCTTTTTTTATTTCCCAGGTTTCTTGACTATATTTCCGCCGAACCGAAGAACCGTATAATTGCAAATAACAAACTAAGTGTTGCCGGCACCGGAATCTAACGTAAGCCACTCGTGCACCGCTGACTCTCCGAGCTAATACTTTATCATAAACACAACTTTTCCATCATGATTTCACGAAGAGTAACTAAACGGGGATCCGATATAGTTGCTTAAGTCAAACAAACAGCCGAATGAAATAAATTGCACGGTAAATCGAAACACGTGAGGACATTGACCTTCTGACAACAAGGTCGGGGCGGCGGCCTTCAAACCTTGTCTAGCTGGCGCACAGCCTCCGTCCGAACATATCCCGCAACGTAAACGCACAAAAACACACACATACACCAACTTCGCCATAAAGCAGTATTACCTTCAAACGAGAACGTGATCTCATGGCCACGTTGAAACCGAGACACTTCAACTATATCACTTGCACATTTAATCAATATGAGATCGAAGTACTAATACGCACTGCTATCTGCACGATAAGATGCATTGGTTGCACGTATTCTAGAGGATTTTATTTTTCGCGTGTAGCGGCCTCGTTAAGAGCTCCGTCGCGCGCGGCGTGTCGGTGTGAACTAAGGCGAGCGGCCGCGGCCAGCCGCCAGCAACTATTCGCGTCATTGTATTTATTCACACGCACGCATTCACCAATACAAACAAGCCACTGCCCGCTAGCTAATAAACACATGCCCAGCAAGCGACAAGCGGCAAGCCACCTTGATAACAGGCCTCATCATATCACTAGTAGTGCCATTCTTCATGAAAAGTCGGTATATTGCGCATTCGTGCTGCGTGTGATTAAACTGGTAATTTCTGCAGATCGATGAGTCATGGTCCGTGAATCACCACTTTCTGAAATACTAAGATATTGTGCGAGTGCGACGACGTCATTAATTGCGACGAATCTGGGTTCTGTTTAAGAGTTAAAACAGTTTTATTTTCGACGTTATTTGTAACTAGATTCATTAATCGGTACTCAGCTTCCTATTTCTCAACAATATAATTATAAGTAAATATTTGCTTAAGCACAGATCTAACATTTACGTCTGTATTGTCCATCCAAACCACTGTTGATATAGGATACGGAGGATTACTGTTATTTTGACTATGTGCATTTTTCTCTTCGATAATTAAAAGAAATTTTCATAATTATCTGTACAAACAACGATAATATACAATACTTTTCTGAAAATATAAAATCTGTAATCTGTGAGTCTAGTTTCAACAGGGTCGAATCTAAAATGGTTCTGTTATAAGACTGATGCTTGAGATTGATATTAACTTAAAACTAATCTCGGTTGATCAATGTTCAAACGTTGCTGTAATATCTGGGTCGTAATAAAAATTTTAACCAAAATAGCGTTTTAGTGAGCGTCGCACATCTTTTTTTATACTTATATATAAATTAAGCTTCGAATTGAACCGAGTACTGACCTATTCAGATAGTTTTGTAATATGATTTTCTTTATATCAATAAATGTAAATAAAATAATTTATGGCAATGCTTCCAATTAAACATTGGTTAGTTTAGACTTTAAGCAGTAAATTTTATGAAAGTATTTACTAATATATAACAACAGAAACACTGACAATATTCATCAACCTAATTCATGAGTTTTAAGTCTTTGTTTACCAGACGCATAAAAGCGAAAAGCAAATACAAATAAAGGTATAAGAGCGGCCGGTGCGACATCGAAGGCGTCGGACGCAGACAAAGCCACGACGGCGCGAGTCGTCGATCTCCCCCAAATTAGTCCTGAGCCGGGGCGCTGACCTCGCGCTGCCACGCGCTCCACTGCAGGCACTTAATACATGCCCGATACTCACAGCTGCACTATTCGACCAATTCGATTATTTAAAACAAACTTTAATATCATCCACCATCAAAAAAAAACCCACACCACCACAAAGACGACAATTAAAAACAAGGTCAATGAAATGGGCACACGTGGAATGAGTTCGTACGGTGAGACGCAAAATAAGAATATGTACACAAATCACGTGACCCTGGACCGCCGAACTACCGGTGCCAAGACTGTTGGCAACGAGTTGTAGCCGCTAAATACGTTGCGAGAAAGGAAATCAGCCAATTTAACACATCTAGCCTTGTTGACAACTACCACATAAAGACTCGCTGTTCATTAAAGTAAAATAGCAGCCTATAAATGTCGCTCTGCTGGCCAAAGACCTCTCATTTCTGAACCACTATGTCACCGGGAAGAGTTCGCTACGCTACTTCAATAAGGGATGGCGGACTTCATTTGTTTCTTGAAATATTTTTTTTTATTATTCGACATGTGGATTTCTTTATTATATTTTTCTTTTCTACCTAGCACATGGTAAATACAGCAATTAAAAATCAAATTGCAATTAACAATGATATTGGTGCCGGCATCGGGTTTGAACACAAGTCACGCCCCGGTAATATGAAAATAAGCTACATCTACCAACTAACTTTCGAGCTACGACTGTTCATTAACAGGTTGGACAATCTTCGCCTAGTACTTATACAACTTCTTCAAATTTCCGTCATTTAAAACTGGCATCAAACCTACACCCATTAGAAACAACTTACCAAACACAGCAACATTTAAATACTATTTATTAGGCATTCAAAGAAACAATCGAAAGTTACATTGTTTCTTTTTTATGATTCCAAGGTTAGACTAGACGATAGGCACGTGAAGAATGAAACGATAGGCCAGAGCTGTAAACCACGAAGGAAAAGGTTGCACAGAATGACTGCGTATTTTGCATCTTGCACGTCAACTAATTTCCGAAATTGCCCAGATTGGTTCAGCCTGTATTTTTAAATGGACAAAAAGTACAAAATCATAAATATATGTTTTACCATCAGAAGAAATATATAAGAGAAAATGAATGCAAGTTTGAATTTCAATAAATATGAAAATAAAAATTAAATAAATAATGTATAATTAGAACCTGTTTTTGTATTAACAGTGAAACGTAAGGAGCAAAATAGTTTTCCATCGTCATTCATTTTAGCCCTGTAGCAGAATACTATAGAACAAAATCTTTTTTTTCTATACACAAACTGATCCTCAGGATTATCATTTAACTAATTCGTTTCGTGATATTGACTTTGTCGTGTGGTATCGACGTAAGAATCTGGCACCCTCTTTTTCCGGTGGATGTCTTATGAGGCGACAACGGGCAGCCTTGTAAATCTCTGCAACGTGTAATATCTTCCACCGGTCACGCTTTATCTCCCGGAGAGGAGAAATATGGGTTGAGTTCTGGTTAAAATAGCACTTTCTCTTTGGCATATTTTATTACAGGAATGAAAATGGTTTTACCTAGAAACTAGAAGCGTCGTGGGCGAGCCCTAAATGCTCAGACACTTTGTCTGTATGTGCTTGCTGAATGCTAATCTGTGTATAGTAAATAACGCTAACGCGACAATTCACCGCGCGCCTGCTCGTGCCCCGTGTATGCAAATCATGAAGAAAACGGAGCACATAGTAACACGGGATTGGGTATTTAAATACGATAACAGTTCCGTATACACGGGACGCATGGTAACCCTAGCGATACTAGATACAACCGCAACTTTGCCCATGAGAAATTCCTTCACCAAGTGCGTTACTCTAAGAACCATTCATTGTAAATATTTATACATGCAGTACAATCCGATTATTTGTGAATGAAACGACATATTTAGCAGGAAACAAAATATGGAAAATATTGTTATGTCCAAATAAAAATACTTATTGAGTGAAAGAAAATATGATAAACATTCTACTACTAATTGTATACCCAAGTTTTGAACAAGCCATAGTCCGTCCTCCTGTAAATGCAAAGGAGGTATATTGAATGATACATGCAACCAAAATCGTAATTTAACTTACTAACTTTACTATTTAACATTATTATTTAAATTTACTGAACGGTAAAGCGGTTAGTCCTTGTCAAAGAAAGGCCTAACCGACTTTTGGCCTTTCTTTGACACGTTTATATCTGGACGGACGACCTAAAAGTGAGATTGTAAATAAAATCTAAGAATATTGTGTTCTTGTATCCATTTGATCTTAGAAAATGATCTTTGTAAATTACGATGACAATACATTATATGGTACTATCGAGCTCCTTTGATGATGGAGCTAGAAGGAGGCTCACGGAACCCGGAGTTGGGGCTCATTAGATTTGTCTTAACGAGTAACAAGTGATGAGTCGATTTCACCCGACGAAGATCTGATGGAGTGGGTTGGAGGAAAGCACGTGTTTTAGTGTTTAAACTATATTTCATTTTATATAAAAGTAACAAGATTTGTGGTAACCTTGTGGTCGGCGTGTTAATTTCACAGCACGCGAGTAACCAGGGCTCGATCCCCGGTGCTAATATATATAAGCAGCACTAAAATTGTTAATAGCAATTTTCAGTGTTGAATTTACTACGTGCTCAGCGGAGAAGGAAAACATCGTAGGCGATAAGTCTTTTAGTTTTCTTTTTTTGTGAGGAATGGGGTAAACGAGCATGCGAATCACCTGACTGATGACGCCCACGAACATTTGCATCCCCAGTCGAGCTGATGATGCATTGTTGGCCTTTAGGCATATATGGTAAGAGAGGAGGGGAGAGGAAGGGAGAGGAGGAATGGGCCTACGATTACCCACACTCCCTGAACGAAATTCAGAAACACAAGATGCTTCTACTTCACGCTGGTATTCAGATTTTGTTTTAAATTGTTAAGTTAAAAAAAAAACGTACTTTCTGACAAGACTAAAAGAAACTAATAGATAAAGTGGTAGAGCCATTTTATTCCAACTTGTCCAAGACATGGAAATATATTTATATAGATCCATTCTGATAAAGCAATTCACAGAGACTGGGAAAAAAATAGAAGAGGTTGCCCTCTTCTATTTTTTTCCTTGAATAATAAAAGAGAAGGAAAGAATTATTATATTATGTCCAGTCACAAAGACCACATATTAACAAGATTGCGACATTCAGTGGAAAATAAAATGTATACCATAAACCCACAAAGGAGGTTCCCTGTATCTATCATGCCTAGTGAAGAAGGAAAGAATCATAACACCAACATGTGTGATGAAAAGCTCCAAATGATAATAAAATTATAAATGAGCTATTAAAAGAAACTGAATTATTTATTTTATCAGCGAAACAATACTAATGTGATGAATAGAATCCACACTAATTATTTTACATAAAAATGGAGATATACACCAAATTAATAACTACAGACCAATCACAATTATGTCAAATATCTATAAAATTTCCAAAGTTATTCTAGGAAGACTTACTAAAGCTCTCCATGATAGAGCATACACATGGTTACCTACCATCTGTGTATGAGTTAAGAAAATATAATAAAATAGAAAATATTACCATATCATATTTCTCAATCAAAATGATGAACTAGAGAGTAGTAAATTAGTATTTCTATAGTAAAATAGAAAGATGAAACCAACAAATTGAACATAGAACAATTAATTCCACCAAATCACCAAATTTCTAAGAAAATACTGCAAAGATCATTTGCTTATATCAAAATAAAAGGTTTCTCAGAAAGGTAATGAAAAACAAATAAAACCCCATCTTCTGAATACGAAACTCATGCATTCACCCAGTTTTAGCATATGGTGTTACATAACAAGTCTGTCACTTGATCTCTATAGAATTCTGGCAGTCAAAATTTTAAGTGTGTCAGCAAGATATGGAGAGAAATATGCTGAGTATTAAACTGAAACACTAAAGGTAACTGGTGAAATAAAAGTGCAAGATGATGAGAGATACAAAAAGATTGGAAGATTATCTTCCAAAGGACTGCAAAGGACAATAAACAATAAATTATTATGAATCTGAAACCTGTTCCATTAAATTTGCTGACAAAAACTGTATGGTTTAAATAATGTTATGTTGGTGTTGGATGCTAAGGGTGATGTACTAAAATCTCGATTTATGATTGAATGAGCTTAATATATTAATAAATTACATTCTCTCTATATCTTTGACTTGTACAAAACAAAGTCACAATCTGCATTTGTCTGTGAATTTGTTATAACTTCTAAATTTATTAGTGGATTTCATTGTGATTTTTACAATCATTCAGAACATTTGTTGAGGAAGGTTTACATGTGAATGCACACTTAGTCTATATATTACAAATCTGTCTGTCCTAATTGTAAGCAATTTAAAACATGTACATGAATAAAAACAAAATAGGTAGTAAATTTTAATATTGAGGCTAGACCTTTTAGTAGAAGTTCTTAATAAGTATTAATAGTTAAAGTAGTACCATATAAATACCTGCTGCTGAGAAAGTGAATTTCGAACTAGACAAATGTCTTTCCAAGTGCGCAGGCCCTTCAGCTCACAACCAGGGGACACCACGTCTGTGCAGTTGAGGTCAGCATCCAACGGCATCACAATGAATGGTTACACCACCTGATATAACGAACAACTCATGTTAACAATAACAAATATGCTAATAATTATTTATTAATTAATTAAAGTATTCATTAGTTTTGTGCATAAAAATATACTAGAAAAGAAGGACAGTAGAAAAAATCTACTGCACTGTGAGTACAGTATTATAGTTATACATATTTTTTTAAGAAAATATCATTCTCCTATTTAATCCTACAAGTATAGAAAATATGGCAAAATCCCATTTGTTATATCTCACATTATATGAGTAATAAGAGTTGATACTCAAAGATTTTTATAAAAAAATAAGCCAATGACATAAAGAAGTGTAATAAATAATTGCTTTGTTAGAAACATGGTACTTAGTGTACAGAACAAAGATAAGTTTTCTGTAATGTGATAATTCATTAATAGAACACAGCCAGCCTAATTCAAATTTTCTTGGCTTCATGGTAAATGGCTAAGTTATTCATTTAGCTGGAGGTCAATGGTTCAATTCCTGTACAGGACTAGCATTTGAGAAGACTTAAAATAATTGTTCGTAGTCTGGGAGTTAGTCCATGTGCAATTGTATGTAAATCCTCCCCGACACAGGACATAACATATTTTTTTTAAAAAAAGGAGAAAAAATATCTAAATATTTTTTATCTAAATAAAAAAAATACAACACCCAACATATAATTATAAATTTAACTTAAAAATAAAAAGTAACTAGAGATACATGTATACCACATATATTTTGAGTGGATCTACCTCTGAATCAGGAGCCTCAAGTTCAATCCCCTATGTAAATGAATGAATGAAAAATGGCTTGGACACTAAGACAGTGATAAGGTTTACTTTTCAGATTATCCCAAATAAACTCTAGTAAAATCCACCCCGGTCATGGACTTTACTAGAGTATATGGATGTAGAAGAATGTGGTTATTTTTTTATAAATATACCATAAATAAGTGAACTAGCACACTAAGTTCACAGAAAAATCTATTTTCTACTATATTTCTGAGTAATGTTTTGACAAGTATATAAAATATCACAATATGCTTTGAACTCAACTAAATATAAAATTTTGCAACAGAACATGTACATACATGTTATTAGATTCAGAATTATGCATGTTATCAAACTTTAATAAATTTAGCCTATTTATGAGAGGATTTTGGTTGCATGTATCATCTGTGTATAAAAGATATCAAAGAAAAGTATATGGAATAGGGATTAGGGTTCCAAAAACACCAATAATTTTTGTAATTTAAGTCTGTTCTTTGGCCACCATACATACAAAAACCAGTAAGCCTATTGCAATTTTTCTGATCACATTCTTTTCAACTAGTCTTATGAACTAGTGCACATAGTATAATCAAGCTAGGCCAACAGGTAGCAAAGTAACAATTGCCAACTATTTCCAACTAGTAGCAGCCAAATGAGGATAATGAACTAAATTTGGTTAAGTTGATTTCAAATTGATAAAAATATCAGACTCATTAATTATTAACTAGTATCACCATATGTTAAATTAAACATTTCACCAAAAACATTTGTATAATGTCAAAGCATTGGTACATACTTCAATGGTGAAATGAGGTAAGGGTGCCCCTTATCATTAGTCAATCTGTATAATTTTTGTAATGTATTTAAGACACCGATAATTATAGTAATTAAGTTGGTGATGATTAAAATATGTTTTTATACATAGTTTGTGTTTTCAACAATGTGTCAAGAATTTATGAGGTATCATTAAAATAATTACAGTTTTTCCACTATAGTAAAGCACATTACTGGGAGTGCCATTCAAATAAGCAAAGAAATTATATTAAAAACCACCACCAAAATTATTTTTTTTTCGTATTTCTTCTTTCAATCAATTTTTAACATTAAAGTGGAAACTAATTATACCACAAACTGAAAATTGTCAAAATTTCACTGAGGCTAATAGCAAAGTGCATACACACCAACAAAGATAAATTCCAAAAGAAAAAACTTCGTTGCATCAACGTAACATTGGGAATTAGCCTCAAATTCCAAACCTATAAAAAATTTACTGTGCTCGGTGTGCTCGACAATTCTTATATTTTCTTTGGAAAACACGATTAAAAAAGAGTAGTTACCAAGCGTGTACAGAAGATGTATCTATAGTATAGTGAACTGATCATACGAAGGTGGTGTCACGCATTTATGGGCAATGGTATCATAGTAAAAAGTTCTTAACTAATAAAGCAATGCCTACACCTACTTTTATAACAAATATTATCAAGATTTACATGAGTTGCGCCTTCGATGCAATCCGTTTATGGACTGCTGCATAAATGTTTTATAGAAACAAAGAAATGATTGAAGAACTTCGATAATTGGCATTCACGTAGAAAATGGCGTCATATCACTAGTCACGGAACAAGGTACAATTTCGTCATATGAAAGCACACATCACAAACACAACTAAACATCACAGAAAAATATTTACATGCTATTTTATTCCTTTTTCTCATGAAATTACTCACTTAGAATAAGAATTCCTAGGAAAATCATCCAAAAACTCAAATGACTGATGACAAGGCACTCCACTCACCGTTTGCAAAACCCAGACTACGAATCACGTGACCAAACAAGTGTTACCTGTTTCTAGTTTCTTGATGATATTTAACAATATTTAGCCAATAATAAAAATAAAAAATAATTACTTTATTATACCTCAACGTTAAGGTCTCATTTACAATTCGCTTTTGATTGAGCAGTTGTAACAAATTCTCTAAATAATTTAATTTCCAAAATCCTCATCAAAGATTAAATAAACACTACGTTTTAGCAGTTTGGTTGCAGATCTGTAGACTTGACTATCCGTTGAGAGCATGATATTAGTTCTTATTTTATAATTGAAAGCGATATTTTGGAAGGAAGGCCTTGTAGCCAATGCCACAATAAATAAATAAAACGTAGATTATCATAGTTATGTACTTATTTTATGATTTAAGAACTACTAGCTACAATACATACATTTCTTCTCAGAATGAACTTAGATGAAAATATGATTCAACCTGTAAAATAGAGATATGCAGCTACATATTTTACGTCCTTATGGGCATAGCCATTTTTTCCTCGCTGCGAACTAGCATTTTTGACAATAAGTGGACACACTACTGTAAGATGAATAATAAGAAATAAATAAGAGAGAGTGAATGTTTAATGTGTTGACAGGCTGCAATTTGACGGGTTTCTAAAGCCCTAGTACCTAAAAATATCATTGGATTACATATTATGCAATTTTTAAAATTTTGCATATACTGATAAGTTTCTATAAAATATGCATTTAAAACTTGTCAGTGGCCATAAGGCCAAGAAATGTGGTAACTTTAGCACATCATTTCATAAAAAATATTTATTACGATAAGCATTTAATATTACCCCAATTTATTTTTATTTAAAATTTCAAAGTTATATAATCATGGGTTATATATGTATATATTTTATGTTTACAGCAGTTTAAAATATTTTTAAAGTAAATAATTTATTTTAACATAGAAAACTGAGTATGTAATACCTATGTAAGCCCTCCTGTGGCAGTAAAATAATATTCTATTAACCAATGTACACGTTAAATACATTTCTTTACTATCAAGAGTCTGGTGGATATAAGCATAGATTTGTGAAAAGGAAGAGAAGAATTATAGTGTGGAAAAAACGTCATCAAGCATTACCATAGACACAGCATTAGAATAACTTAAATTTTGAATGAAAAACCAGTTTCTTGCTACAATTTCATAAGAAAATCTTATAAATAAAAATATGATCGATTTAAAGCTTTTGAAGTTGTACCTCATTTGGCGCGTTTGGGAAAAAATGTGGGAGTGAATTTTTACGCGCACACCGACACCTAAAAGCGACATCATGAAGTTGGTTAGTAATTATCTCTCAAGTTTTCGTGAGAACTGATACTATGGAGATAAGCAAAAATTTCATACATAAATGTACATTTGTGTATTTGTGTGTGATTTTAAATTATATATGGTAGTGAATGATAATTTATTGTGAATATTCGTCATACAAGTGGATTTTGATATTTAAAGTTTTTAAATGGGTTCATAGATTTGAGGTTAACTGCTGGTATGTGTTCTTAGTATTTGTTTACGTTATTAATTATTGATATACATTATTATTTAATATATAGTTTATTAATATATAATGCTAGTTAAAGTCAATTACTTATATTCAAAGCAGGCAAATACCAGCCATCCTATGTGCCTCCAGTGGTCCTCTGTGGGGTGCCTCTTAAGCGGGTTGACAAATTTAAGTACTTGGGACACATTGTAACTGGAAACCTCCGGGATGACGAGGACATGGACAGGGAGGGCAAGGCATTGGCGGTAAGAGCCAATATGCTTGCACTCAGGTTCACTAGATGCACAAAACGCTTTTTAAAGCATACTGTCAATCATTTTACTCTTGTGCCCTGTGGGTGACATATACGCGTCGAACTTACTTAGATCTTTATTCTTGAAAAAAGGCGATGGAAAGAAATTTTAACTATAGTAAAATACATAGAACAGATAAATACTCAACAGAAAATATCAAAAGCTTATATTAAAGTTTTATGTATGTAGAAAGGCATAGACCTCAAATCTAAGGACAGATTACACTAAGGTTTGTTCACTACATCGGCTACCGTAAATAATACATAAGTAGCAAAACTTATTGTTACCTAACATCACCTAGCTTGCGGGCCTTCTGCTCGCGAATCTACCGTGGCGATAATATCTACCGTGGGGGTTTTAGTCGGTCCGGCATCTTAAATGCTGATTCCGATATAAACAGTCACCGTACGGTGACTGGTAGGTGCGAGCACCTGTCCTCCCCTTTATTTTTCATTTATTACAGAACAAAGAAATGTTAATTTAAGTATTAAGACTTTTATTAAGCAGTTATTAACTTAATCTGAGGATCAAAGTATTAATATATATCATAGATTCTTTCCCATATATGGCTTATTTTCTCATCACATTAAGTAGAATAATATTACAAATGAAAATAAGAATAACTGCAATATACGTCATCGTCACGTCAACGTCATATTTTATTTTATAACCTAAAAGTTTAACTAGATTTTTTTTTGTGTGCTTTTAAATAAATGAATAATATTAATATCACGGTTCTTTATTAATTCATAAGAAAACTTGATAAATTATCTTTTTTACAATGCCGACCATATCGGTACAGCGCGATTGTTTATTTAAAGCCCTTGGAAGAATATACAGTAAGTTTTTATAATTATTGATTACATGAAGTAAAAGAAAATATTATATCATTTCATACTAGAGATCGAAACAATATTTACTATCGCCAGTTTAAAACTGCTCTGAGTTCAAAATTCTGTTATAATATGATGATCAAAATTAATAATAAATAACTTCCTGCACTATAAAAAAAACTACACGACTTGTTGGTTGACAAATATTATTACTGTGTAAAAGTCTTCCACGCAGCAATCATTTAAAAGTATAATAATAATAAAGAATATCTTTTATCATATATGTTATAATACACATATATAGAAGTATAAAACAATTATTACATATATAAAAAAATATTTGTTCTCATTATTATTCATCACATAACTTACACCACATATAAATGTAATAAATATATTTTTTATTTATTATTTGCCCTAATATATATTGACTATTTTATAATTAGATAATGTACAGGGAAAGGAGTTGCAATAATTATAACAATTGTTTGAAGGTAAAATGTATATAGTCATGGTTAATGCAAATAAAGTGAATTGACTTGAATAAAATGCTGGTTGTAGTCCATAAGGATATTGTTATAAACCTTTTCAAATATCTTTATACAACGTTAACTTTATTTTATATTAGCGATTACTATTTCAATAATTTACTGAATAATACTTTAGATGTTTACATATGGTAGGTTCAAGTATTTAGTATTACAATGAATAAGGTTGCCATATGTCCTTTTATACAGGTTTGTTACCATATTTTACTATTCATTCCCTATCAAATTACATTTTAAGAACAGGCCAGTTCTTAAAATGTAATTTGATTGGCAAACACTGTTGGTTTTTAGAGAAGAAACTGCATTTCCATCTTTATTATGCAGTTAAACATTGTGTCAATTTCTGGCTATTATGGCAATCCAGGTGATTGGCAATCTGCCTGCCAATTGTGCTGATTATGGCCAATACTTGCTATATGGGAGAGGCCTATTTAGAAGCCTCTGAAGATGTAGTAAATAACAGTATCTTATTAATCTTAATAATTTAAATTACCACTAGTGTAAAAACCAAAACCTCACCTGACCTTTAATTATTTTTATTTTATCATAGCTGACGAGGAGTTTGAACTGCTTTGCTTTGAATTTGGTTTGGAATTGGATGAAGTTGTGAGTATGATAATACTTTAATTAAAATGTTTTATTTTTCTTGCTATTAATCAAAATATAAATATTCAGTGAGATAGTTGAATGAAAGACATCATTCTATAATGTAATTTAAGTAAAGCATCAAAAATTAAAAAAAATTGTTGTTCAGTTAATATGTTAAAAGGCATTAGATTTCCCAAGCATTTAAAAAAATTAGGTACAGGTGTCCCTCGTAGAACACGTTTAATTTGTACCATGCTATATCAAAACTGTGTTATATGAAACAAGGTATACTGTGTAGTATCGAGGCCTTGTCTTGTGTTATATCGAAATCATGTCTAACAAAATGTGTAAAATTTTATGAAAGCTGTAATTTTGTTCCAAATACTATATAAATGAAAAAGCATATTGACTTCAAGTTTTTATTAAAAAATAATAAGATTCAATATTGTGATGAAAATACAAAAGTTAAATACAACCTAAAATATATTGAAATATATAAGAAATGAGAGATTTTTTACTAGCAATAAAGTTAGGGATTTCCCTTGTTGAACATAATTGAAAGAAAAGTTCAAAATGTCCAATGAATATTCGATTTTTTGAAATTGTGTTCTATTTAAACCGTGTTATAATTATTCTCAATTCTTGTACTGTTTAATATCGAAACCCTGTTTTACAAGTACCATGTTATACGAGGGATGCCTGTATTACCTAACTTGATATATTACATACCTAAGGATACTTTTAGATAAACAGAGTAGATGCAACATTACTGACATTTAAAGAAAATGTGGTTAATACTAGCACTCATAGTTATTTGAAAATAGTAAAAAAGAAGGCAGTGGAGGCTGTCACCAATAGTTGACAAGGTTTTTGACCTGGGTGTTGTTGGCCTATTGAACTATTGATATATCTTATGCATAAGTAAAAACTAAAAAATTATCCTGTGACTAACTGTGACCCTGTGAGTAACTACTATACTAACTTAATTGATACTTGATGTATAACCAAAAAATGTCATGAAAACAGGAGTTTTAATTTAATGTTGTAATATTGTGTCCACTCTGTAAATATGTTATTTGCTTCGTTTTATGGCTTGTTTAAATTCTTTATAATATGTATCTATATTTGATTATAGACAACAGAGAAACAGATGCTGATAAAAGAACAAGGCGATCATGCAGCAGCAGGTGTCTCTGAAGATATTCTTTACCGTATAGACATTCCTGCAAATAGATATGACTTATTATGCCTGGAAGGATTAGTTAATGGTTTACTAGTTTTTCTGGGAAAGTAAGTTTTTTAGTGATAAATATGTTTACAAAGTGACAATATTGTACTGACTACTGTTATGCAACTCTAATAGAAACTATCATAGTATATATATATATATATCGGTCCATAGTTGAGAGTTATAAAATCCCAATTAGAAAGAAAGAAAGAAAGAAAGTACTTTATTCATTGCTACAACTCAAGTACCACATAAGTAAACTTAATGTAAAAAAAAAAAAAATAATAACAATAATATTTTATTGGGTTGCAGCAACAAAACGGTGTCCGACTTAGCATAATACTGTAGCAATGGTAAACCACAACTACAGCGCTGGTATTCTGTCGAAAACCTTTTTTTTTTTTCTTTTTTTTTTCTTCGCGAGCAGTCGTCAGGCTTTATGTACTACATGATGAATATATAAATAACAACAAAAGACGTAATAATAATAATAATAATAAATATAGAAATACCCCATACAACAATAATAATAATAATATAATTCCGCAACGAGGACTAACAAATTTTAACCACTATTAACCTAATTGCCATGTAAAAGAAGTGACATATACCTAATTTTAAAACTAGCCTTAGATTGGTACCCACGAAGAGGTGGTGGTAGGTTGTTCCAACACTTGGTGGCTAAGTAACGAAAACTACCTCGAAAAGCGGCAGTGACGTGTCCTGGAACAGTTAGCAAATATTTCGAGCCACGCGTATTATGATGGTTATATTCACTAGACCAAGTAAGCTTTTTATATAAATAATCTGGTGCATTGTTTTTTATAACACCAAACAATAAGCAAGCGAATTGTAACTCTATTCGCTGTGACATATTAAGTAGCTTGCCTTTGTTTAGATATGTGGAAATATGTGTTCTAGGAGGAATATTAAAGCAAAAGCGAGCACATGCATTTTGGACTCGCTGAAGAAGTTTTAATGATTTGGCTAGAAGACATGGACCATAGACAGTGATGCAGTAATTTAATTTTGATAATACTAGACTTTCACAGAGGGTGACTCTAAGGTTAATATTAAGGAAACTACGAATTTTATATAATATCTTCAATCGATAAAAACAAACACGTGCAACATCTATGACATAGCTCTCAAAGCGAAGTAAGCCATCCATTTTAAGCCCAAGATTGCGAGCCTTATCAACCCGCTGAACCGCTTCACGTTATTTTAGTTATTTGGTTTATTGTTCCTAAAACAATGTATTTAGTTTTAGATGGGTTAAGATTGAGTGAATTAATCCTCGACCATTCAGCAATGCGCTCCATGTCCATATTTATTTTATTTATGCCCTCTGTTATATCTTTGGATTGAAAGGACAACTATAATTGAACATCATCAGCATACATATGATACTGGCAGTCTTTTATGACGCCAGTCAAGTCAGCACAGTAAAGTATGAACAATAGAGGCCCTAGTATAGAACCCTGAGGAACGCCCCTAGTAACAGGTAGAGAGTTCGACCTAATTACGCCCGACCCATCTCGCTTACGCAGTTCAACAAGCTGATGTCGACCACTGAGGTAACTTTCAAACCACCTGATCGTACTATATTCAAATCCATAAAAAGCCATTTTTGACAGAAGCATGCTTATGCTGATACTATCAAATGCCCCGGGAATAATCAAGGAGTACGAGAACGGTCCCCCTGCCTTGATCCTTAGAGAAAAGTATGTTGTCTACAACATCCACTAGAGCTGTGCAAGTGCTACGACCTCTTCGAAAACCAGACTGATACTGTGGTAAAATGTTTTGTTTTTCTAGATACGTGTAAACTTGTTCAAATACTACTTTCTCCAAAATCTTAGATAGATAAGGCAAGAGGCTTATTGGTCTCAAATCCTTGACACTATCAGGGTTGCTTTTCTTAGGAATAGGCCGCACTAATGCTGTCAAAAGTGGAGCTAATGATAGATTCATTAATTAAGTTAGTGATGGTATTAAGAGTGTGAGGTAATGACAGGATTATCATGTCTCTGCTCACACCATCAATACCCTGCGCATTAGATTTTATTGCCAGAATGATCCTACCTACCCTGTCGCTGCTCACTGGCGACAGTACAAAGGTACCATCACCATGACTATGGAATACATAGTACGTAAGTTGCGACATTGATGAATGGCAGACTTCAGGAATATTTAGAAAGTGAGAGTTAATGGCGTTAGGGTCATCAAAGGAAGATGGGAGCTCACCCACGTCCTTAAAATTCGGAAGTACTGAGTTTTTAAGATTCTTCCATAGAATCTTCGGAGATGATACATGATTGTTAATATTATGTTCAAAAAAAGTCTTTTTTTCATGGAATATGGCTGAGGTAACCATCTTTTTCAACAACTTATAGTATTCCTTGCGAGAATCAGTGCTATTGGTTTTATAGAAGCTATGAGCATCATTCCTAAGTTTTATCATATAGCGCACGTTACTAGTCAGCCAGGGTAATGTTTTGTCTTTTATTTTAAACTTTTTTCAATGGTGCATGCAAGTCGAAAAGTGTGTGTATATAACAATTAAAAGTCTCAACCATTCCGTCAATTGATGGCGCCATGTCTTCCCAATTCAATGAGAGCAGATCTTTATTAAAATTGTCCATAATAATGCTCTTAAGTTGTCTACAAAAGATCCATCTCGATATACTTCTTTCTTTTTTAATTTTCATCTGGGCAGATACCAAAGCATGGCCTCCAAGCTCCGGGATCTGATCAATGTCAACTGAGAGTGTATCAACATCGGTGCAAATTAAGTCTATTAATGAAGCGTTATGGTTTGTAAAGTGGGTGGGTTGCAAAACATAGTTCTTTAAATTAAATGACTTTAAGAAAGCGTTCAATTTATTGACTTTGTTATTCTGTGATTGAAACACATCAACGTTAAAATCTCCCATAAGAATGCACTTATCATAGTTTGAAAAACTAACCATTGACTCTGTTATAGCGTCCAAAAAGATATCCAAATTCAACCACGGAGGGCGATAGGCTGTACCAATAATTAGTTTAAGAGAATGAATACTTAAAGATATCCACATTTGCTCCACTGATGCACTAGATAATGGGTGGGGGCAAGTCAAAACACGTAATCCACGTCTAACATAAAAACCTACACCACCACCCCTAGATCTGATAGAGCGCGATCGAGGAATGTGTCTAAAAGTATATCCTGGCAATACAGGAGCACTACAATTTTCTCCTTCTCTGAGCCACGTTTCATTAACAGCCAATATGTCAATAGAGCGCTGTTCTACTGCTCCAATAAGATCTTCAGACTTAGAGTTCAAAGAACCAGCATTATAAAGACCAAATTTTAAGAATTTGACCTTAATCATTAATAAATGCAATTCGTATAAAAGTACGCCCCTTTTTGGTTTACATAATAAATACTATATATTAACATAACAAAATAGTAATGCCAGGCGAATAACCATAAATATAAGTACTCTCTCAAAATTATATGATAATAAAAAAATAAAATATTAACTTTTGGTGCTGCAACCCTACAAATGTTATAGGAAACAAAGAGATGTAAAAAGGTGTATAATCTGTAATTATGAAACACATAAACTAACAAAAACATTGAAAATAGCAATTTTGTGCACCAAACTTGATACTATTATATCGTATGACGCTCATCTTTGTTGTAATTTTCAAACATTTATATATAATAAATACTATATATTAACATAACAAAATAGTAATGCCAGGCGAATAACCATAAATATAAGTACTCTCTCAAAATTATATGATAATAAAAAAATAAAATATTAACTTTTGGTGCTGCAACCCTACAAATGTTATAGGAAACAAAGAGATGTAAAAAGGTGTATAATCTGTAATTATGAAACACATAAACTAACAAAAAACATTGAAAATAGCAATTTTGTGCACCAAACTTGATACTATTATATCGTATGACGCTCATCTTTGTTGTAATTTTCAAACATTTATATACACAATATAGACAGTGTTTTAGTAGTTTTACATTAATTTTTGTACTAAAGTTAAAAGAAATACTTACATGTATTAACACAGATAACGGAAACACCACATACATGGTTTTATTATAAAAAGGATAAAAAGCTAATATTAAAGGATCACGACAACACAATAGATTTGTTAAAACAACTCTTAACATATATAATAAAAAAATCTTAATATCACTAGCACACTTGTTTAAACGTTCAAAATATGAGCAGAACCAAAAACCCGCTCGAGGTCAGTTTCACCCTTGATACGCTCAATGTATGTACTTTCATTCTTTCGAGCAAATATTTTACCTGACCTGCTCCAGATAAATTTCCAGTGCAACCGGCGTCCAGCGTCACGAGCTTTAGCGAAGAGCTGACGCTTAAAGCGAGTGAGACGCTCATTTAGGTAAAAACGACAGGGCTCGCCAGGTAGCCCAAAGCCCTCGGTGGTAGCACCCCGGCGCACGCGCGCCGCACGCAGCAGTTCGTCGCGTATGGCGCGGCGCGCCAGCCGCACCACTATGAGTCTCGGAGCCGTCGTGCCCTCACCATCTGGCCGATTGCGGCGAACAGATCCCACTCGCTCCGCGGATACAACATCACGCTCGTCCAGGTCAATGGCCAGTTTTTTTGCAGCTGCCGTGACCAGATGATAAGCACTTTCCTCTCTAACCTCTGGGATCCCAGATAACTCGATGTCGGTCAACAGCATGTCTTGTTCCCGTTCATTAATTTGTGATTTCAAATCCTCTATGATGGACCCGTACGAACGGTTAGGTGTAGAGGACTCGTCCATTTTTATTTCGAGCGAAGACACCCGCTCGTCAATGCTGCTGACCCGTACATTGAGACCATCCATGGAGCTACGGAAGCCAGCTATCTCCGTTCTACATTCTTTGAGTTCGGTCCTCATTGCTGTCATTTCACTACGGAGATACCGTAATTCAGATAGGAGTTCGCTCATCTCTGATTTATTTGTAGGCGTAGCACTATTACTACTTTCGCCATCTATTTCAGTCGAGGCCCTGGATAGGTTAACATGAGTTTTAGAGAGAGCTGGAGTCGTGGGGTTTGATGCACCATGACTCTGCCGCTGAGGTCTGCTTTTACAACTCTGGCATACCCAATTGCAAGCTACTCGGGTACCCTCCGGGATCAATACGCAACTCCGATGATGTGTGACCTTGCAATTACAACAAGTGGCAGCATCTGCTGAATTCAAAAAACGACCACAGGATCCACACTTAGCCATTTTAAAGACTAGATATTTTTAAAAGATGGCGCTAATTTAATTAACGTATTTACTTGGAGTATAAAATAAAATATCTGTGATATTGTTCTTCAAACATCAATAAATGATAATAATCTTAAATCCGTTGAATACAATCCGCAGTTTATATTTATTTAGTACGTAATATTTTTTTAATAATTTGTTTGGGAGGTAGTTGTACACTAACACTTATCACTTCAACTTTATAAAACACATTTAAGTGTTATTAACGAACTAAATTTATGGTATAAAATATACTTTACTACTCTCACTACCACTGTTTGCATTTAACAAATTACAACAGTTGGAAAACCCGTAAAACGTATTATTTTAAGTGCAATAACAAAGAGATGTCAACTTAGCCCGCAACCGCTCGCGTTTTTTTATTTACAATTAATGGTGTTTATTTAATTAATGTGGTGCACAACCATGGAGCAACAGGCATCCATATTGTATTGATATTTGAAACTCTTTGACCTGTTCGCAGTCTGTGTTTGGACTTTTGGCTCTTTGTCAAAGACTGGGAGGATGCCCATATCAATGTTTGGCCTAACCATGGGATGGTAACCCTACAGAAATGTTTTGCAGATTACATTGATTTAACTCTTATTTTTTAGTGTATGGTTAATTTATTGTACACAATTACATGCATAACCAAAAATTATTTTTTGGTTTATTGGGATGGTTTTTAATGGTATGTGAGTATTTGTGGGGTCAGATTTTTCTTCTCTTGGGGGAGGCCTATGTTCAGCAGTGGACTTCTGATAGGCTGAAATGATGATCATCATCATCATGATGATGATGGATTTTTCTTTGTGAGGATATTGTATGGTTTCTAACTGCAGGTTATGTAAGGTTAAAAGAGTTTGTCGAGCAATGTGTGTGTTATTTTGATGCAATAATGGCGAAGATCGTTTGACGACGGTTGTTTTTTTGAGAGTTTCGCCGAAGTTTTTCACAATAGACATCTGCTGTTATTGATACACCGGATTTCAATAAGCGAATTACACCATGAAGTAACCATTAAACAGTTACCATGAGTTTTCTATGGGTGAGCTTCGATAAAGGGCATTGTTCTGGTATTCGCTCTGGGTTAAGCTATTGTGTTTTTTGCTTTCGGTTATCGTAAAAAAATTCACTTTTCATCACACGTTACCATTCTGTCCAAAATGACTTAATTTCTGTAGCAACTCATCAAAGCAACAGCTTCAACGGATGCTTCCTTATGGACATCAGTTAATTCATTAGGCACCTATTTCTCTACTATTTTTATTTTAGAAATTTGTTGCAAATGAGTTCATTATTGTGTTGCTGTCGTATCCTCTCCAAACGCAGCATTGATATTGCGAGCTATCTTTGCTGTGTTAGAACCACGTCGGAACTCGTATTCGAAAAGTTCTCTAACTTTTGAGGTCCATGTTTAACTCAAATACTGAAAGTGTGTGAAATTTATACAACCGAATGGCATAAATAATTTGAATTTAGAACGTTATAGTTCACACGTACGAACGTTACAGTTTAATTTTAATTCAATGCCACTATATTGAAACGACAACTTCATACTTTAACTTTTTCTTTTTACTTTAAATTTTTGTGGAGACTGGTAATTTCTACTTGATACTTTAATATTCCTAGGTAAAAGACTGTACTGTTTGGCGGCCGATCGATTGGCGGTTTGGCGGTCGTTGAGTACCTTTTGTAACTGTTTTGTTCCGTTACGCAATTTTAAGTACTGAATTTACAACGTGCTTGGCGGTGAATGAATACATTTTGAGAAAACCTGCATGTCTAAGAAATTACTGAATAATAATTTCAAAGCCATGTGAAGTCCGCCAACCCCCACAGGGGCACAGGCAGCGTGGCGAATCCTTCCCATTCCCAAGATCCTCTAAAATATTGAGGCGTTTGCCCAGCCGTTAGACATTTACAAGCTACTACTTTAACGTTTAATGATACATTGTATTGCATTTATTTCAGAAAAGCACCTCCTCGGTACAACTTTAGAAAATATGAAGACTGTTATTCTGTACACCTGACACCTGAAACTGCTCATATTAGGCCTTATGCAGTAGCTGCTATTCTAAAGGGAATTAAATTCACTAAGGAAAGCTATGACAGCTTCATTGATTTACAGGTATTACATTTTGACACTTTACAAGTTTCGTAGCCAATGTGATTCTAGTAAATCAAGGTTTCATCTCATCCATTTGTTTAAATATTATATTAGATAGAAATAAAAAATATTCAACTAAATAGTTGATAGCTAAATTATCAACAGGAGCATTAATATGTTAAATAATAAAAAGAAACATGACAATAATTGTATACTTATGTGTTGAGTTGGTGGCGGCAAGCTAAGTTCTCTTATATAGATGATGTATATGTAATATATGTGTATATAACAGGGCTATTGCCGCCAACTCGTAAAGTGATGGTTGATATATCATACACATAAAAAATAATAAGTGTATAATGTAAAAAAATAATAATACAATTGTTTAGTTTGGAAGCATTCTCACGTACTTAAATATAAAAAAAACATAGTTGGTTTTAAATAGAAAATTATATATTTCAAGAAAGGTGAAGTTTCTCATCAATTGTCGGTAATGATTTCAGGACAAATTGCATCAAAACATCTGTCGAAAGCGAACTCTTGTTGCTATAGGAACACATGACTTAGACACCGTACGTGGTCCTTTCGTATACGATGCTCTGCCGCCGACTGAAATCAAATTTAAAGCTCTAAATCAACAAAAGGAGATGACGGCTCTGGAACTTATGGAATTGTATTCTGTATGTGTCTATCATTTATTTAATACTTAAAAAAACCAATAAAAAGATTTTTTGCTTTGAAACTATTAACTACTCTTAGTGGTAGGTTCCGTTTTTTGCCTAGGAGCCGCCTAAATACCAATGTCGTCTTACCCTTCAAAATCAAAATATTTTACAAATATATATAAGATATAATTTATTATTTTACAGAGTCATGCGCAACTAAAGCAATATTTGGGTATAATTAAGGATAGCCCTGTTTACCCAATAATAAAAGACAAAAACGGAGTTGTGCTGTCTATGCCGCCTATTATTAATGGTGACCATTCAAAAATTACTTTTGATACAAAGAATGTCCTCATAGAGTGCACTGCTACAGATCTCACCAAGGTAAAATAGACCTATTTCATAAGTTTTGCAAAATAAGATTGAATGGAAAAATTGATTCTTTCATCAAAAATCATGCTACATTATTTTTGCATATGGAATACCATGCATAACTTGTAGCAAGAAAAATATATGTGGCTGGTCGACCTGTCTGAAAAGCATAATTAATATGACAGTTGTCTCCGTGGACGTTTTGGGCGGCGACCAGGCTCTCCACCTGTCACATTCTTTCTCCCGGAAAGGCAAAAGGTAGTTTGCCGAAGCCCTACTGAGTACCGTAAATGATGATTGCCTTCCGTAAAGGTCTGTAGCATTATTCCCGAATAGATACGTCTCAGGAACCTCGCAGAGTCAACTCCTTTTTCAAAGACCAGAAACGCGCCTGCACCTCCTCTGGTATTGTAGCGTCTGTAATCACTTACCATCACGTGACTCACTCGCTCGTCTGCCCTCGCTGAAAAACGGGTCTGACTTGACAATTCGAGAAAAGAGAAAAGGTATTATATGTAACACAGCATCTATCTCCATATCCGATTAATGGGCATTTGGGCAGAATTGCCCATGTCAAATTTGTTGTCCTTACCATCTCAGCTCATGTCATTTGCTCGGCGAGAATTTGCGAGAAAAAAATCAACGGTTGATAGAGTCAAACATTAATTAGCAAATATCCATTATATTCATCATCATCATCATCATCATTTCAGCCTATTAGAAGTCCACTGCTGAACATAGGCCTCCCCCAAAGATTGCCACGAAGCACGGTCCTGAGCCACCTGCATCCATCGACTTCCCGCAACACTGCGCAGGTCGTCACTCCATCTTGTGGGGGGTCGTCCTACACTGCGTTTGCCCGTACGTGGCTGCCACTCAAGAACCTTTTTCCCCAGCGGTTGTCAGTTCTGCGAGCTATGTGGCCGGCCCATTGCCACTTCAGCTTGCTGATCTTTACGGCTATGTCGGTTACCTTAGTTCTGCTGCGGATATTATCGTTGCAGACTCTATCACGCAGAGAAACACCGAGCATAGCCCTTTCCATAGCGCGCTGAGCAACTTTGAGCTTCCTCATACGGGCTGCAGTGAAGGACCAAGTCTCGGATCCGTATGTCATCACTGGCAACACGCACTGATTGTATACTTTCGTCTTGAGGCTTTGCGGTATACTCGACGAGAAGATATGACGTAGTTTCCCGAACGCAGCCCAGCCGAGTTGGATTCGTCGATTGACCTCTGAGTCGAAGTTGGACTTACCTAATCGGACAATTTGTCCCAGGTATACGTACTCGTCTACAACTTCGAGCCTATTGTTCCCAACAACAACCGGTATTGGTGTGACATGGACGTTTGACATGAACTTCGTCTTGTCCATGTTCATCTTAAGACCAACCTGTTGGGAGACGTTATTGAGGTCATTGAGCATTGTACTGAGCTCCTCCAGCGATCCTGCCATAAGAACTATATCGTCGGCAAATCGAAGGTGAGTGATGTATTCGCCATTGATGTTGATACCGTATCCTTTCCAGTTCAGCTGCTTGAAAACATCTTCCAATGCAGCGGTGAAGAGTTTCGGGGATATGACATCACCCTGTCTTACACCTTTCTGCAGTTGGATTGGTTTCGTACTCTGATTCTGTACTCGGACAGACATCGTAGCCTCATTGTACAAACACCTCAGCACTTCGATATACCGAGAGTCTATCTGGCACCGCTGGAGAGACTGTAGCACCGCCCAAATTTCGACTGAATCGAAGGCTTTCATAGTCCACATACGCCAGACATAATGGCAAGTTGTACTCCTCGGCCTTCTGTACAATCTGGCGAAGAGTATGTATGTGGTCTATGGTACTATAGCCTTTTCGGAATCCGGCTTGTTCGGGAGGCTGGAAGTCGTCAAGTCTGTTCACTAGACGATTTGAGATGACTCTCGAAAACAGCACGTAGACGCGGCTTAGAAGCGATATCGGTCTATAATTCTTCAAAAGGCAGTTATCCCCTTTCTTGAAGAATAGGACAACCACGGTTCTACTCCACGCTTTCGGCGTAACACCGCCATGAATGACGGAATTAAACAGCTTCTGAAGGACAACAAGTATCGGTTTTCCACCCGCTTCCAGAAGCTCAGCTGTAATTCCGTCCTCACCCGGCGCCTTGCCGTTTTTAAGCTGTTTGAGAGCCATCCTAATCTCGCTCAGACTGACGTCCGGGATGTTATCGGAGTAATGTCGGATAAGCTTGGCTCTTGGGTCGTTACTCACATCAGTGTGTGGTTTCAACGACGTTGTGTACAGCTGTCCGTAAAATCTCTCGATCTCACTCAAAATCTCGGCTCCAGCGGAAATGACTGCGCCGCTTTCGGTCTTCAGCTTGGTCAGTTGGCTCTTTCCGATAGACAGATCTCTGGCGAAGACTTTGGAGCCTTGGTTCCGCTCTATCGCTTTTTCAATACAGACTGTATTGAATTTGCGTAAGTCTTGCCTCATACATTTGGAGATCTGTCTATTCAGTAGCCGATACGCTGACGCATCCGTTGTAGACTGCAGCTTTATCTCACGCCTGGCTTTCATGAGTTTAAGAGTGTGATCAGAGAGCTTTTGGGGCTTGTTCGTGCGGCGGGTCCTGCAAAACTTAGCTCCTACCGCATGGACAGTTTCCACTAGCCTGCTATTCGTATCGTCCACTGTAACGCAATCGTCTAGGCACTGAAAGCGATTATGCAATTCGAGCTGAAAGCTCTCGGGGTTCTGGATAAGGGCACGTGGTGGGCGGAGCGTAGACTTCACCAGACGAGACCGCTCGAGCCTAATGTTAAGGTTCAGTGTGCCTCTTACCATTCGGTGATCACTGCCGGTTTTACCCTAGTGATCACAGAGACATCACTGAACAGCTGACGCTTGGTCGTCATGATGAAGTCGATCTCATTTTTGTGGTACCGTCCGGGCTCATCCATGTCCACTTCCTGTGGGGCCGCTTCTGGAAATAGGAGTTCATCATAAAGAATCCCTCCTTTGCCATGAAGTCAGCCAGCTGTTGCCCTCTTGGGTTCCGTTGCCCTACTCCAAAGTTCCCCACTATCAGCTCATCGCCTTTTTCGTACCTAGTTTTGCGTTAAAGTCTCCCATCAACACCGTGTAGTGAGTCTTAGAGCAATGCATGGCTCTTGAAATATCCTCATACATTGCCTCCACTTCATCATCAGGGTGTGTCGAGGTTGGTGCGTATACCTGTATGACCTTCAGCGAATACCTTTTGGTTATTCTGAGTATAAGGTACGCGACCCTACTCGACACACTTCCGATCTCGATCACGTTGTTGATGAGAGACCTGTGGACGATAAACCCGACACCTCCTTGGGACAGATGGTCACCCTGCCGGTAGTAGAACAAGTTACCGGATTTTAGGATTATAGAGTCCTCTCCCTGTCTTCGGACTTCAGACAACCCCATAATACTCCAGTGTAACTTGCTTACTTCTTCTTCCAGTTCTAGTATCTTCTCGTCGGTCCTCAATGTGCGTGCGTTATATGTTGCCAGGTCCAGTCGTTTGGGTTGGCAGCTAGAAATCAGCCGGTGATTCTTCGCACCCCCTGCCTCGCCGTTACCATGGCTGCCACCATAGCCAGGACTAGCGAGGCCGCCGGGGACTGGGGGCCATTGCTTTTTTCTACCTCTCATCATGGGGGGGTTTGCCTTAGTTGCCACGCCTGGCGAGCGGGTTGGCAACCGCAGTTTTTTTTTTTTTGTTCTAGTGCAGGAAGATGCTGCTGCCCATCTCCTAATATAATTTTTTTACCATTAGTCGCCTTTTACGACACCCATGGTTAGACAGGGTTGGCGCTATTCTTTACTTCCGACAGCCACACGGAATATTTTATATTCATGGGGGTAAAATTTTTCTTTTCGTATGAAAATCTTAAAGTATTAAGCTCTTTAACCCATCTTTCCCATCAAATTAAAAATAAAATTTCCCTGAAGACATTCAGATCAGTATGCAGCTAATGTTTTAAAAATTGTTTAAATTGCAGCATTGGATATATTGGCTTATTATTTTTAAAATGTTTGTAAAGTTCAACCTATCCGCTGTTTGTATAACCATGCGGCAGAGTCGTAAGAATATGTCCGTGAGTGTCGTAAAAGGGAAGAGCCTGGAAAAAGACTTGTCAATCTCAGGGAGCAAACCTAGCGGCGTGACTCGGCACCAGTCGCATTTTATGTCTCGAAGAGGCGGAAAGTGGGTTCCGGAAACCTGTTTGGTTACGTTGAGTCGTGTCATATACCAAATTTTTTCTTGTAATTCTGTACTAGACTATTTTAGCTGTTGTTATAAGAAATTATTATTGTTAATCAACTTGGGAGAAGTAATACAGGTTCTTAACTTATCACGGATGTCAGGGAATTCATACTTTGTGTTCAAAATTCTTATGGCAATAAAGATTATTATTATTATTATTATTCGTATAGTGTATGGGTGACAGCCGTAAGTGTTAATTGTACATTGACAATGATTGAGTCTAAAGTGACAATTAGCGGCTTAAAATATCTCTGAAATCATAGCGAAAACAATTCATTAATACTTAAAATTGCCAAAACCAATCAGAATTGCCGAGTGGCTATAGGGTTCTGCCACCGAATCACCGGACACGAGATATGTACCTTGTGTGAAGGGACACACGTAGCAAAGAACTGAAAATTCAAAACTTATCTACGATTCGTCGGCTTGAAGTCTTAGACGGCGCCAGACATATCGCCTGTTAAAACAATCAGACGAAATGCTATGACATCTAACGTTTATATTTATCGTTAGAGCTTATTATTTTATTAATTATAATTTATTATTACATTTGCTTTTAGGCAACAGTCGTCCTAGACACTATAGTGTGTATGTTTTCTGAATACTGTACCAACAAGTATGAAGTGCAACAATGCAAAGTTTTCGCACCTGACGGAACCTATCAACTGTACCCTAAATTGGATTATAGAGAGGAGCTCGTCAATGTTGACAAAGCTAACAACTATATCGGGATCAGGTAAAGATAATGACACTAACTGCAGGCTCTATTGTTTTAAGAGCATTGTTGAAAAGGGAATAAATTTTGTTGTTGATTTTTAGCACATGAAAAGTAAATAAAGTAAGTGTATTAGTGTTTTGAAGTCAGAAAAGGTCCAGTTCACAGGTGTCCGTACTTCCCATGTCCTTGAAATATTTTTCTCAGATAAGGAGGTTCCTCACAATACGCACCAAAGACCTAACATCATCGATTATTACCACCTCCAGAAGGGAGCCAGGGGATAGAAAGCGGCAGCAGCCTCTGAACAAAGCATGCTGAGAGGTTGACAATGATAATAATTATTACTTTTTATACCTATGTAAGCTTTATCGTTTGTTTCACTTGTGAACCGGGAGTGTGAGTTTTATTGTAGAAAGTACATCCTGTTTCTATGAAAACAAAATAGCACAATCATAAAAGCCCCGATAGCCGAGTGGTTCGGAGATTTGTCTCCGAATCAGGAGATTTGAGTTCGATCCCCGATGTGTAAGGCTCGTAGCAACGGACAAGTCTTACGTACGTTTTAGATCTTTCGCTTGAACACTGAGCCGGCGACAGGCTTGTCTTTCACGTTGTCCTAAACCAAGTTCCTCTTCATCATGCATTCATCGGTATAAGAAACATAAATTTCGCTTGTTAAAATACATTTTTTTAAATGTACTTCCGCTTCGTAGTGAGTGGAACTGACGGAAAAGAAACAGGCGAAAGAAACTCGCCTGCTCTGTGTAGTATTTTTTTTTTGAAAACAAAAAGTTTTACTAGTGTACCATAACAATTTTAGGAATAAGATGTGAGTAATCAAATCATTCCCAGGGGTTATTATCTTTCATGTATTCCTTTATAATTTTATAAAGTCCTTGTTAATTACATTTTTTAAACCTATTGATAGGAAAACTCTTTTAAAACGAATATTGTTTCTTTGTCAGTTGCATGTACAGAAAAATACCATACCTGATTAAATATTAGTAAGATATCTTATTTTTCTTACAGCATGTGCTGCAGAGCTCTGTGTGCTACCAAGTTTGTACAAGGGAAAATTTGTATATATTGAAGCTTTGCATCTAGAGTTATTCCAAGTAAAACAGTGGTATCCATAAGGCTTAACTCTTCCCCTTTTAAAAGTACACTGGTAGAGCATTTTATACATCTATTGCTGCACCACGAATAACAACTATTTGAAATTTATAACTCAAATACGAGATTGTAAGCTTACGTGCTGTAGTTCTTATGCCATAATGATGTAGTTTCCTGATCATTGTTTTATGGTGCACACAATCAAATGCGGGAGAGATTATTACTCATTCTCCCAGGCCTCAAATATATGCTTCATCAGCTCTACAAATTGATTATGGTGTAATGGTTCATTTAAATTGAAATGCCTTATTAGAAATTGATCCTAAATTAATTTGTACAAATGTTTACTAAGACCAGAAATTGGTCTGCTATGTTTCATTAAATCAGGAAATTAACACTAGTACTAAATATAATGACCACCAAACCATGTATAATGAGCCGAACGAGGTGCTATTAAAAAAAAATATCTATTATTAAGGCAGTTACTTTAAAAGACATTCTCCATAAATTCACTGTTTTCTTAACTTCAATGGTATTAAATATTTTATAATATAATTTGAATTACTTGTCTGAAATTTACGAAAAATATTAAAAGTGCTTACATTTTCTTTTAATAATGACTCGGCCACAGTAGGAGAAGAATTCAGGGTCACTGTAGTCAAAATTAAAATTTCAGTAAAGAACTTTTGCAACCTCCTGGTCACAATAGATCTCCTGAGGAGGTCGTTATAATTTTATTGTTAAAATTCAATCGGTAGTCAGAGCTACGCGTCTTGTTCTTTCCCGTTTCGTTGTAAATAACTTTACAGTTAATTTTTATTTTATTAGTAGCCTTCTTAATTTTATCGATGACTTTGCCAATGAACATACTCTTTTAAATAATTTTGAATATTTTATAAATATCTCATTATGGTTATATGACCATTCATTGTAAAATTAATTCAAAGGCAAGCAAAGGCCAAAAGAATTGAAGTACTGTCGTGAAACTAGTAGTTTGGGAAACTATACTATATATTTTTACTCATTTAGTATCCTACAATGAAATTGCGTGATATGAGAAACGATATAATGAATAAACAAATAGTCGTGTGTTGTCTCAGCTGTGCGTAAGATATAATTGTTGAATTTCTGTTTAGCTTTTACTCCTAGGCGTGTAAATATTTAAATCTTATCCGTTCACAGTGAGAAGGGCGATAGTCTGGCGGCGCTTCTGTCCCGCATGTGTCTGAGCACGACGCTTGAAGGCAACAATCTGCTTGTGCGTGTGCCGCCCACGCGTCGCGACGTCATACACGCGTGCGATCTGTATGAAGATATCGCCATCGCTTACGGGTAAAGAACATGCAAGTTTGAAAATGTATTGCGTCCATCGGTTCTATTAAACTATACATTTTTTATTCACGTAATAAAATGTTTAAACATATCGAATATCACAATGTCTGTTTGACAATTTATGTTAGCATTCACCTGTATGTTTGGTGTACTGATGGATTATTCATATTTATATAAATATAGACTATATACACTCAGGGACATATTAACATGAACGCAAAAAATTACCATAAAGCTGTTTTTTTTAATAAATTATTATGTAATCGTGTTTATTGAGATATTGATTGAAATTAATTAGTAAACTTAACTTTTTTGAACAAATAACAGCCAAAAAAAGGAATACCGTAACTATAAGGAATCACTTTTTTTTTATGGAAGAGACGGCAAACGAGCAAGCGGTTCACCTGATGGTAAGTGATTACCGTCGCCCACATACATCTGCAACACCATAGGTGCTGCAGGTTCGTTGCCGGTCTTTAAGCATATTTGGGAGATGGGAGGGAATAGGGAGGGGGTGTGGGCTTCCGGTTACCTCACTCACTGAACGAAACGCAGAAGTACAAGATGTCTCTACTTCACGCCCGTATTCTGCGAGGCCGTGGTACCGATCCGGTCGAGCCGGCCCATTCAAGCAGCAGCTAAAGCCGCCGCTTGGCTCAACCACGCTTAAAATTTTACATCTTATCTTATAATTTTATTTCTACCACGCTTATTTTTTACCTTCATAGAGAAAATTTGAATTTGTTCAACCGGAGAATTTCTTGTTATGTCTGGCACAGTCAGTGTTTAGTTGCAGTGAAAACTTCCTGCATTCGTCTGGGCATACTTTTTATTAAATCAGCAATAAAACTTTGTGCCATTAGATTCCTTTCTCCAATGCACTTTTAAGGTCTTATGTTAGCTGATACTGGATTTTTTTGTTTAACTTGTCTACCCAATTAAATCCAAACAAGCTTAATGCGCTTTCTTGGGCAAGTGGGCTGGTCAATCCAAAACTTTAATTTCAATCTCTCTAAGTTATTCCGAAACTAACTGCAGTGTGCTTCCGAGAATTATCATGCATCAAAAAAGGATAATCTTCAATGTATGCGGCAAAAGGCAATTTGTTCTAAAATTATACGTACCGTGCCGTGATTTGTAGCCATACATACAGCCTCGCCTAACAGTTACTGACCCTCAACCATAAGACTCTCTTTCAATGATATTACACTGAGGGTATCGTACCCCGGGTCCTCTCCATACTTTGATCCTTCCATCATCTAGCTTAAGACAAAACCGGGACAAATTAGTCAAGAGGGTACTATTCTCCAACTGATTTCATCTCCACTCGATGACCTGTGGTAAGTAAAAGTCTTCTGGCATACAAGTATTTCCGTTATAAGACCCTATTCCATAAGTTTTTAAGTGTTCTTTTTATGGTTTTAGTTCTAACTTTCACTTGTCAAACTTCTTGAAGCTTAGTTATTTCCTCAGATACACTCTGCTTACAATAAATCTGTCGTCGTTGTTACTTCTTTCCGACCTTATCCTTTACGTCTCGTATATTCGTATTTAATAGATTAAAAATTCTTAACCTTTTGTTTTCATACCTCTAAATATGTCCATGAGTGTATATAAATAAAATAAGAATCACCAGTAAATAATGTGAGTTATAAGTGGATTGGGTGTAAAGGAGAACAAAACCAAATCTTTTTCTCCAAATGCCAACTTTATCAGTTTGTGGTGCACTTTGTTAAAAGTCCAAGTAGTGAAGTCCAGGGTACGCTAACTTAACTGCTGCTTTTCCTTTTGTGACATATCAGAGGGACCGGGCAACAGACTAGCTTATTTTTTAATACGTACGCCTAGCTGTGCAAAGCAACGACGCAAAAACTCCCTCCACATACAAACGACGATAGCCGGAAATTTAAAAACATTGCGGTTAAAAATTAAATAAAGTAAAGTACAACAAAGTTAAAAATATTTATGTGGATAAGCAATTCAGGTAACACACAGGTCAGTATCGTTCACAACACAGGTTTTTGAAGTCCTGATGTTTTAGTTATTCCTGCTACCGTCAGCTTGATAATTATAAATTGTTGGTCCGATCTACGTAGAATGAGCTCACGGTATCTTGTGGCGTGTAGTGGTATGCTTGGTCCTGGATTTCATTTTATTAATTACTGCGTTTTTGCCAAGACTAATACTATTTCGTTGTCGGAGCGTTGACGACTTCAAACGTGAGCAGTGGAGACCGGCGCGGATGGTCGATAAGGTCTTTGACCTAGGCGTCGTTGGGCTAGTTAACTTGTAGCGCAAATATATATTGAGGCAAAATAACCAAAACTAAAAAAAATATCTTGGTTTAGGTACAATCGTATAGAGCGGCGGGCGGCGCGCGTGGCGACTAGCGGCAGCCAGCAGCCCGCCAACAAGCTCACCGAACAACTGCGTCTCGAATGTGCGCACGCCGGCTACACCGAGGCACTCACCTTCACTCTCGTTAGTATTGATATTTTATAATAATAACATCGATAAACTAAGTCCGCGCATGTTAGGAGAGGCAAGTTAAAAAAAAAGCCATGTTGCTCAGTATACCGGACCTGTGGTCGGTGTTCCAGTCGAGTCTATTGTGAGTTGTAATCATCGAAATATAGGTTAATTCCGTAAAACGTGAAAAAAAAAGTAATATTACTATTTAAAAAGAACAACTTGCAGAAATTGTTGGAATAGCAGATACAACCATTTTGAATATTCTGCCTGACCGTTTTGGCGTGTCGAAGGTGTGCCGCACTAACTAAAACAGCAACGCGTAGCGTATTGCCGCGAATTTTTGCACCTCAGTAGCAGAGATGAAACTTGAGTTTAAACAAGGCTTGGTGCAGTGGCACAAAAGGGTTACACACACCATACCCGAAGAAGCATTTTTTGGTATTTAAAGGGAATACTTTCGATTGATTACAACAAAAAAGGGTCTTTCCATGGTGGGAAGATACTACGCTGAAATAATTGAAAGGTTGTGAAATACGCTGTGAAAAAAATGCGAGGAATATTGTGCAAAGGCGTCCTGCGTTTGCACGACAACGCACCCGTGCACAACGCGCACGTTGTGATGCCTGCTGTACAAATAATGGGCGTTAAAAACACCTACCCTACAATCCAGATTCACGCAGAAAACGTAGGCGTGAACTAGACACATCGAGTTCTTCTACGTTTCGTTCGGTGAGTGAGGTAACCAGAAGCCCACTTCCCCGTTCCCCCATCCTCCATCCTCATCTTCACTCCCATCCCCCAAATATACTTAAACGCACTTTACAAGTAATCTTATATTTATTAAATGTACAATGTATTGCCTTTAAATGTCCTGTTGCTGGGTAAAGGCCTCCCTCTCATTTTTGGGAGGTTTTTGTAACTGAGTATTCGCCTCGCTGCTTAAATGTGAGTTGGTAGACTTCACATCTCCTCGAAAAATGTTTGTTTTTTATTTCTCAGACATGCTGGTTTCCTCACGGTATCTTTCTTCACCGTCAAGCACATGATAAATTCAGAACTTATACCTGCAATTAACAATTTTTGTGGCTGTGTTGTGTGCTGGCACTCGTATAATATGAAATTGTGCGCTTAATGAAGAAAACGAAGATATTACTTTAATTTCAATGTTTTAAACCAGTGCTCAAGAGAAGACGTAGCAACCAAACTCGGTCGCAAAATCGAAGATATTCCTGCAGTCCATATATCTAATCCAAAGACCCTGGAGTTTCAAGTAGTGCGGACTGTGCTTCTACCTGGTCTTCTGAAGACCCTGGCTGCCAATAAGAAGATGCCGCTGCCTCTTAAACTCTTCGAGATTAGTGACGTGGTGTTAACAAACAAAACTGCTGGTATGCGATAATTTTTTATGGATGGTTTCTTAGATTTTTCAAAACATTTAAATGTCCCACTGGGCATAAATCATGACAGAGAGATGGTCATAAGCTAAGGCATAAGTTTGGGTTCGGTACGTTCGAATGGATTTCTCACCATTGGTCAGTTACCTGCTAGCCAGCAGGATTCACCGCGTGCATTTGAGGTGTATATTTGAGAAATTTTACAAAATTTCTACCTAACTGTTGTGGTAATCATTAATCTTTTTGCAAGTACTTGTTTTATTGGTAACCTAGCTTGGGTTCGTTTGGTGTTCCACAACTATCTCTGTCATTTATAGAATATCTACCGGCTTCTATTTATCTTTCAATAATGGTAGGAGACTACACTTCTGTATAGGAGCAATCTGGTTAGATACCACCCTCTAACTTTACTTTTAATCAGCAGTGCGACCACTGTTGTGTTTAGGGTATAGAGAGCCATTATAATTATAGACTAAGTTATTCCATCTTAGACCTCGTAGGTGACTAACGCATCAGTAACCTTAGTCTTTTGAAGTTGTTTCCATGTGTGCATGGGCTGCAGTAGTCAGTTACCACAAGTAAATTGTTAGTTCGTTAATCGCTCTAGTGTAATTAAATATATATTGCAGAAACTGGCGCGCGCAACGAAAGGCGGCTATGCGCCGTGTACTGCGGCCGTGCTGCCGGCTTCCAGTTCGTGCACGGCCTGCTGGACCGAGTCATGGCGCTCCTGAGACAGCCCTGGAGTAAGGAAGGAGGTTACTACTTACGACAGCAGGATGGTAAGTTATCAGGAGGACTTATGCTCCGTAATCCTGAATTCCGTAAGCCCTGTTACTCTAAGCCGACGCCGTCGGTCCGTCCTACCTTTAAAAAAACAAACTCATTTGAACCAATACGTAGACAGAACGTAATAGATAGGCGGTTGAAAATTTCACAGAATGTGTTATTATGGGTGATGATTTTTAAGGGGTACCATACAAGAATCAAAAATTGCTCTATTGTAAAAACGGCAAAATATACAAGCGAAAACTAGGTGTGATTATAGTGCTGTACTGTAAAACAAATAATATAAATATACATAACACAGATATATTGTGCGGTGGTACGGAACGCTTTCAGATATTTGAGGAGGCCTTTGCCCAGCATTGGGCACTTAGAGGCTACTTTTACGGAACCTACTCTCTGTGCTCGAGTCCGACTCACACTTGGCCGGGGTTTTTAAACGGGTAATGTACCACTGTATGAATTTTTCCTTCGCCGTGGTTGGAGCAGTTGACACGCAATATGTAAATTGCACATGGACTAATCTAGACCCTTAACAATTATTTAAAGTCCATACAACCGGCGTGGCCTAAGGCTTAACCTCTACGCCACCGACTCATTGACTATGAACGGTGACACCACTGGTCAAGTCCACTGCTGAATATCGTCCATCAACTTTCCGCTAAATGTAGCCGTATGGACAGTAATGGACCTGCGCATTGTTACTCCATCTTTTGGAGGGTTGACCTGCACTGCGCTACGACAGTACGAGGTTGCCTCTCGAGATCCAATTTACTCCAAAGGTTGTCTGTTATGCGAGCTATTTGGCCGTATACACAACGCAAAAATGTGACGTAGTTTCCCGAACGATGCTCAGCAGAGTTGGATTCGAAGCACGGCCCAAATTTCGACTGAATCGAAGGCTTTCCACATACGTCGGACATAATGGTAAATTGTTCTCTTTGGTCTTTTATACAATCTAAAGACTTTGTAGTTGACCATTTACCACATACCTAATGTGGTAAATGGTACTATGGGCTATTCAGAAACTGGCTTGTTCGGGAGGCTGAAATTCGTCAAGTCTGCTTAGTAGATGATTCGTGATAACTCTCGAAAATACCACGTAGATGCGGCTTAGTAGTGATTTCGGTCGGTAGTTCTTCAGTGGACAGTTATCTCTTTTCTGGCAATATAAGACAACCATACTTTTACACCTTGTTTTCGGCGTAACACCGCCATGAATGACGGAGTTTTTACATTTATCAAATTAGCTACAAACATAATTGTCAAAATGAATTTAAAATTTATTAAAGCTTTTCTTACCGCTATCTAGTAACGAGGATAATGATAAAGTATTTCAACTCCTTCGAAAAATACTCTTAGGTTTATTTTAAACGATTTAAGATCTATGCGAATATTCCATATCGTGTCGTAAACAATATACACAATCGTATCTGTCTTGACCCGTATTGTGGTAGGGATTTAATGAACCTCCTCAAGACTCTTCGCGGTCCACGCCAAAACCACAATCGGCCGGCTGGTTTAATTAAACTAAATGTTTTCAATTACACACTGCGAGTGTGTAAAGGCGTAAAACACGTAAAAAATGTAAAACGTTTGTTTTAATTTTACAATATTTAATTTCAGCTGAGGTCTTTTAAATTACAAATAAACTTTGTTCGACGTAACTTACATTGTCACAGCGCGTTTACCACTTTAAATGCAGCTTCTTTATGGTAATAATATTGCATTTGAAGGTAGTAAACATGCTGATGCCACATGCTCCGAGCCTGACGCATTAACAATCGACATGATCTTAGATATAATGTTCCCCTAGTGACGTATTATTTCTGTAAATTGTCGTTATGACATTTATGAATATCAACGGTTATTTAAAGAATATCGACCGATTAGGTCTTTGACCTGGGTCTCAGTGGCCCTAAAATAACTTGAGTGAAAGCCAAATGAAAATTACGCTTTATTTGGTCCTAATTAAGTATGTCGTCAATTTAGTTAATATAAGTTCGGCTAGAACATTCTTGGCCGACTCTGCCACTCGATTTAATACATTCTTTCTTCATTTATTTTTCCATCTGTACTTTCTAACACGTTAGATGCGATAATTCTAGATACAGCACCACACTCTTAAATAATAAATTATCAATGAGATACAATCAATAAAACACCAATAAACGCCTAGGGGGTTATGATACGGACTGCGAAACAGGACATCGCAGGTTCGGCTTTCAACTATTGTCGTGAACCACTTTAGATGAAGCTGTAATGCTTAGTTGGGAGTGGTTAACAGGAATATTAGAAAATACTAACAGGAATATTAGTAAATACTGGATATTTATGTAAAATATCCAGAATGTATGGGATCTTGTGTATATTCCTTTTAAACTGATTGACGGATTTTGATGGAAGTTTTTTAAAATAAACATTATTTTTAACATTTATATCCTACTTAATTCAATGGCAATCATACAACTGGGGAAGTGAGTATATTGTCATTCAATCGTCTTCTCTAGACATGTACGAAATTCTGTGTTTCAGATCCGGCATATTTTCCTGGTCGTTGCGCCGAAGTAGTCCTCCGCAATCAAGTCATAGGGAAAGTTGGCGTTGTTCACCCCAGTGTGTTGACAGCCTTTGATCTCACTAACCCTTGTTCCGCAGTTGAGATTAACATCGAACCGTTTGTTTAAACACCCCAAAAACTTGTTAAAATTATAGTTATTTTTCAAGAAAATAAATAATTTGACTACAATTTTGTATTTATTTAGCCCTTACGCTTAGCTTAGCTTGACCCAATTAGTGTTTTAAATATTTACTAATAAATCTGAATATCTTAGTCTCGTTCCCTAAACCAAGTTAAGATTCGTATTTCACAACATAATAGAACACAATCCTGAAAAATAAATAATAATCTAAAATCATAAATTTTAGAACAGGGTAGATACATGGAACTTTTTAGGTATTTTAAGCACAAAGTTGTTGAAAATATATTTATTGTGTATGGAGTATTAAACACAATCAATATAAATAATAACTATCAAATAACATTGTAGACACAAGTACAGGACATTTTATAGGTTTCACTAAGGCTTCTACATTCTAGATGCATAATATGCATATATTTTTACATCATTAAGCACAATTGTATGCACATTCTGGAAGTCATGTTTGTAGAAAATATAAAAATAACAAGTCTGTAAATTACTATATATATTTTTATATTACATAAAAATTTCTTTTACAAACACTTTCAGCTTACAATAATTTGTTGTGACATATTGTGTATTTATTATTGTCATTATTAACAAAGATTATAATTCGCTCATGTGTAGAACTTTTTAAAGTGAAAAGTAAAGTGATAATAAATATAAATACTTTTTAATTTATATAATATAAGGCACTTTTATATAATAACAGTGTTTTACATATTGGTAGCGATTGTGCCTACAATATGCATACAAACAAACAGATCTATTGGCATGTATAAAAGATTATACATAATATTTATTTAATAGATATGTATCTCATATCTTCCCACATCAATATAAATACTGAAGGTATTCTTTCTTAAAACAGTATCACAACTTACTTCTAGGTACAACGACAATTATAGGTACTACTGTGGGTAGACAGAAACTCTTGCCTAAATCATTAGCCATAGTTTTATCATTAATATTCTAAAACAAATATTTGTAATAATGATTATTCAAAAAACAATTTAAATTAGATCAAAAAGATTGAAAATACATATTGTTAAGTTCATATAAATGGACTGGACGGATATATAAGCTGCTTTCTGTGTACCAAGAACTAATACAAAGTTAGTCTAGTAGCAACTGGATCTTGAACATTTTTTCTAATTCTGCTCTATTAAAATCTGGAGCAATTATAAATGGGCAGAGGTAGAATGACAGCTCCCTAAGATTAGGAGCACTAATTTTTATTACTTTTGCAACTTTCATGGTTACATGAAGACATCTAGAAAGACTTAGGTATGTCAATTTTGGAAATATGTTGTTTGAAAAATATGCAAGCAACGCAGTTGTAGAAAAATATCCATGACGCAATTTTAGTGACTTCAAGTTTTTAAGACGGTAAAGATGCAGCAAACTTGAATCAAACAAGGTTTTACAGGTCATGATGTGAAGAATATGTAAAGTTCTACAGTTGGCTATATAGCACATTATATCGTCATTAAGTGTGTCACCATAAATGTACAAAGCTTGCAAGGTGGACTGTTTCGTTCTCAAAAGAGATTCCAGGAAATCAGCAGGGATGTTTTTCATTTTCTCCATGTTAATACTGGCTAAGTTCACACATTGTAGCATGCTGTACAAACTACTTTGTGTTAAAGCAAAATTGGAAAGAATAAGAGTTTCCAGGTACTTAAGCTTTTCAAAAGGTAAATGATAAACAAAGTTGCCATTTTCATTTTCTGGACGTTGTACAATTAATGAATTTCGAAAACTTAAAAATTTTAAATTAGGCCAGTGACCAAGATCTTCAAAAATACAACTGTCAACTTGAGATATACTTATTTCTAAATGAGTCAAATTAGGGCAATAGCTTATCAAGGAAGCCCTGACTTGAGAATACAGTTTGAAATACTGTAATTTTACATTTTTCAAATATTTTGCAACAAAAGGCACAATGTTTTCACTTATTTTTATGTAATTCTTCATACATACTATGAGGCGTGTATTGTCCCAGACGCACGGAGTAAGACACAGTTGCTGCCATCTCACACACACTTTAGATACAGCCAACAGAGACTCAAAATCGATCATAGAAAATATATAAATGAGTAATTCATTTGGCAGATCGTTTATTGTTAATATATGACTACATATTTCGACACCTGTCATTTCTAGGTGCACCATCTTGGGTAGTCACCCGCACTTTGGTAGTCCTGGAAAAATGTTGATATGCAGTACTTCACAAATTTAGATATGTGGTATGAATGTACCAACTAAATATTATTTAGGGTTAATAGAATTAGGCATTTGGGTCTGTCAAACAAATAATATTTACACAGTTGATCACGAACATTGAACACAAAAGGAAGCCAAAAATCATGTATTTAGTTTATAATTCAAATTAGTAGTCATACAATTAGCATACACAACATCATACCTTAGGATTACCTTGCTTCTTATTCGAGTTAATTTTATAGTTTGCCTTTTAAAAATCATAATTTAAATGCTTTGCTCTAAGCTACGTTTACAGTGTAGGGGAATATTTTTGTAAAATACCTTCGATTTACAATCATTCTAAAAGTGTAACTATGCATAAAAATCAATTTTAAGACATAATATTATAAATAACTTTCATCTCTGATCCTATTTTTGTATGACGTTTTCCGTCTATTCCACTTTTGTGCTTTTGACACTGACAGATTACGTTTCGTGTGAGGCAGGTGTTAAGCAGAAAAGTATCCTAGTATAGAGTTTACATACTTAATTACTGTACTAAGTTAAGCCTTTTTTCCATACGGGTGGGCAGAGACTATTCATTAAAAGAACTTTCTTACACACCTCTTTCGCATAATCTACTTACTTCCATTTGTTATTTTTACATATCTTACAAATTTTCGTCAAAATAATGAGTATTCTTAATGGTAAGAAAAACCGCGAGGTCCATCTATTCATATTTTATTTTCATCGTTCTTTCGTTTTCTGCAAAGCAGTTTCTCAATCCTACAACCCATTTCTCACTCTGTTACTTATATTGCGGAATTAAAGTTATCTCGAATTTAATGTTTTAAGATTAAGATGACTTCGGTCAACAGGATACAGTTTGGCTATACGTTGTGCTCAAATACTGAAATGAGGTTTCCCAATTGTATGAATAGACTCGAGATATACAGTCGAATTTTCATTAGATAGTCAAATAATTACAGCAATCTGCGACGACTCGTTGTGAAAAGTAATGTTTTTCTCACATTTAGACACAAATTGTTTCCGAGGAATTTGCGAAGTACCGATACAAAGTGAAATCATTACGGTTAACTTTAAATAAAAATGAAATATCTTCAGCTAACATAACTATCTCATAAAATTTTAGAGCAGCAAAGTAAATTACGAACAGAAACGGACGAAGGTTCGCTTTCATTGATGGTAATGTTATCAGTTAAACATATTTTAACTGACAACCTAATAATATTACATCATCAAAACGAGGAATAAATTTACCAACGTTAACTTATGAATATTTATGGTTTTTCATAATTTTATTTTGCTAGATGGTTTTTCTCTTATCTCTTCAGGTGTTATAAATTTGAAACAATTATAATTTTATTGTTATACTTATGACACTAATTATGTGCGTAAATTTCACACTAAAAAATAAACAATCACAACTTAAATACCTGAACATTACTGAACCAACAATTTTTGTAATTGCACAAATGTTGGCACCGGCTGAGATTTGAAGACAAGATCGGTTTTCATTAGAACTGGGTTTCACCAGGTTTCGACCAAAAAATTCAGTTCTCGTGCATCACAGCAAGTATGTAAGTAATAATAAAATAAAACCATTTTAAATGTTTTAAATCAATCAATTATTAGTCTAAGGTAAATTACAATACGTTTGTCATTAAATAATTTTTAAATCATCGATCATCGTTAACTATTTCATATATTCTTCTCAATATAAAAAAAATATATATTTACTCAATAATTTGGTGACGGACACAGTATTGTTATAATATGTACTGTTAGTAAATGATACTATTTAATGCACTCATCATAGCCTATGTTTTTGTCGTCATCATCTAATACGACAGAAAATAATAATCGCACTCTTCGCACTCTCACAGAACGTATCTCATTGTTAGATAGTCTAGGACCTCAGTGTACCTTTAGTGTTCCGACGCTCTCCTTCTTTCAATTTCTCCATTCTTACAAATTTTCCTTATCATGTTCAGTCTTTTTTTCGTTTTTTATCTGCTTCTTGTTCGCGTAATATTTTCTTCTACCAGTGGAAATTGCAGCAGGAGTTCTCTGAGTTACCTGTCTAACTTTATCGGGAACTTCAACTAACGTCTGGTAAAAAAATCCTTGAAAAGGATTAGTTGGTAAACCTTATGAGGTTAATAAAGCCGGTAATTCAGGTAATCTCTTGTCAGAGTTTGGTCAAAATCTCATATGCTGCAGACACAATCAGAGGACTAAGAGATAGTCCAATCAAAATATTTTAAGGTGGCTTAGAAACAACACAATTTCTGACCTCTTTCAGTTAACGAACACAAACTATTATGATCGTCAATATTCTACATTTATTTAAAATCTACTCATTTAACCCTTCGCGTGTCATAACTTTGAAGCAATTGAAATTATTTTGTTGGGAGTCAGATCAGTACTTATGTCAGTAGGAGGAACATTTATTAAAATCTTGTACCTAAGTATATTTATACAATGTAAGCATGTAGTTTAAAATAAGGTTTCTTAAACAGTTGGTCTATACTCTATATGGGCTTTCATTAGCCTTTTTTACTTTAATTCTTTCTATTCATACTTAACTTTTAAGTTAAAAGAGTTAATAGAATAACTACCGCTAACGACTAATATTTGTCAAATGTGAGCAGTTTGAGGTGTAGTCTAGACGAACGATAGCGTAGAGTTGAGTTGAGAGTTAGTGTTTCGCACTGAGGTGTAAGCTTCCGTCATAAGAATAAGCAATAATACTATAGTATATTGGTTATTCTTACGGTTTCGTACTGTTCATTTTAAAAAAAAACTTCTATTTACTTTCAATTATTTACGAACGAAGGTTCGAACACTACACATTAATTACAAAAGCTGAAGGTAGCCCGCCTTGACTATGACATATGGACTTCTAACACCTCAGTCCCCTTGTGACCTCTGCTACTGTAAAGCACTCGAAATGTCGGGCAATTAAAACAAAAATTAAACAAGACAAAATCCGTCAATAATAGTTTCATTTAAGTATATAGTATTTTTTATAGACATAGGTATCTAAGTGATACATAAAAACAACTTACATACACACTCTTACAAACAACAACTTACAACAACTTACAAACACTTACATATATCAATATGTAAATGACGTCCAAAAAAGTTACGATCAAAATGTATATCTAAATCAAATGGGTACATATAATATATAATGTAATATACATGGAATGGAGTACCTTCCTTAGAAGTGAAAGGTGTGCATAGAACTTGTCGGCCACGAACGCTACCGGACCAACTATATCTACATATCCACATTACGTTGCAGACGGTGCTTTTTTATTCCTTTGGAAGCTACTTTTCATTTGACCAGCGCCAATACTACAAAACTACTTTAAAAATTAGCTAGAAAACGCAGTAGGTAAGTGAATATTTATACTTATTATGGAAAAATTTGTTACGTCTGTGTGTCAATTTGTACGCTATTTTTAAACAAAGACTATAAAATAACTAAAGTACTAGAGTAACTAATTAAAGATTTTAATTACAATAAATAAGGCTTACCTAATTTGCATGACTAAATGAAAAGAAGCTGAATGTTAGAAAAATAATATTATTGATTGCTTGATGCACTGAATGTGATTTATTTAAAATATAATGATCATATTGATATTAAGGAATTAGTGACAATTTCTTTTAATTATTAATTTTGTATTCCTTCATTTACACTTTTAAATAAAGTACATTGGTGATCAGCCAAAATTAACAAATAAATTTATTTAACAAACTTTAGTTGAATTAAACAATAAACGTTTATAGTCTTAGAGCTGCCGTCCGTTAGAAACATTACCCCTCTGGTGGGCGGTTGCAACATTGCCCCGAAAATCTAAAATTGTGTAAAATAGTTGTTAAAATAAATAACTGCTTTTACAAACCTCACTTAAATGTGTTTAAGTAAAGTAATTTACACATTTTTGCATACACAAAAAAAATCCAGGAAAAGTTGCAGGAAGCCTATATATCATAACGTTACTAGGCAGAAATTGTGAAATATAGATAGTGGGCCTTACTGTCAACTGGGTTTTGTTTGCTCACTTAAATTTAGACTCACGTTGAAACGCGTTTAAAGCGCATTAAATATTGCACGGGCATTATGCTAAAGCGTTTAAGGGAGTGGATACTAATGCAACTGTATTCTAATAAGATTATCGTACAAGCTTCTGGGTTTAGGTTTTGACTCGTCACTGCTTGGACTTTGATACTGATACACTCGGTTGAAAAATCCGGAGCATTTATTTGTAGAGCTTACCGAAAAACGAGATATTAGTCCAGTTTATTTGTTGATATTAGAAACTAGCTATTCCCTGCGGCTTCGCTCACGTTGAATTCAGGTTAGTAGTAAAATTTTAATGCCCCTATATAAAAGTGAATAAGCGGCCCTTGTCATAGCAAACTTTAGAATCTAAAAGAAACTTTCGCCGACGGCAAGAGAGAATCTGTGACTCCATCATACCGTGAGTCACGGTCATCACAACTGATTGGAAGTCTGAAATAATAGTTTTATATAAAATTATGTGTGATATAATAGTGAATTTTTACGATGCGCGCGCACTCCGACACCATGAAGTTGGTTGGTAATTGCCTCTCAAGTTTTCGTTTTTCGTGTTTCGGTATTCGTGAGAACTGATAACTATATACAAGGTAGTTATTCAAATGGCGTTGTATATTTTTAATTAAACCCTTACCAATTGCATGCCTTTTTTCATAAACAAAGATTACTGGTACAGTAAAATATTTACTTATTTTTGTTTTGTTATGCTAAAGAGGTATAATTTCTTACGTACATATTAAGTACAATGTATGTATGTATGTTTGTATATATTCACGCCTTGTTCCCCATGGGGTAGGCAGAGCCAATCTTCTTTCACTTGCTACGGTCCTGACATACGTCTTTCGCTTCTTTTACTTTCATCAATCTTCGCATGCATGTTCGTTGGTTTTTGAAAAAAACCTCTTTCAGAACGTCCCCGCTTTGATCGTGAAATGTTCGCCTAGGTCTTTCTCTCCCGACTCTACCATTTACACTCGCCTCATATATTTGTTTCGTCAACCTACCTTCATTTATCCTCTCCACATGTCCAAACCAGCTCAGCATCTCTTTCTCAATTCGTGTCACTACATTGTCTTACACACCACAACGCTCTCTGATCACATTATTTCGAACCCTGTCAGTTATCTTCAGATCAATCATATCTCATTTCTACTGCATTTATGCTGCTTTCATGTCTCTTCTGCTCTACCCAGCTTTCGCTATTATTGTTGGTACCAATACCCCTCTATGCACAGCCAAACGAGCTTTGTGAGATATCGTCTGGCTGTTCATAAATGTATGCAATGCCCCATTCATCATATTACCTGCCATCGCTCTCCTTTCAATGTCACATTCGTACCTTCCACCTCTCGTAAACATTGTTCCCAAGTAAACAAACTTATTTACTTGCTCTAAACTATCTTCCCTAATCTTAATACATACTTCCGTCATCCTCTCCTCTCTTTCAAATACCATAACCTTTGTCTTATTAACGTTGACCTTCAATCCCTTTCTTTCCAGTGCCCCATTCATTATTGTCACCATTGCCTGCACTTCCTCAGCCGATAACGCAAGTAATACTTGATCGTCGGCGTAGAGCAAACATTCAACAAGCAACTCATTCATTCTTAGTCCACAAACACTCTCCTTCAAATCTGTCAAACAAATATCCATGAATCAATTGAACAGCCATGGGAATGCTACACAGCCCTGTCTAACACCTTTATGGATATAGCCAGTCATAAACCAGTCCGTGTACCCCCGTTAATTCTGATACAAGCTCGGGAACCCTCATATAGGGATTTCAGTGCTCGTATCAGATTACTGCTCATTCCATGCAAAGACAGCGCCGACCACAATTCATTCCTCACCACTTTGTCATAGGCCTTCTCAAAATCGAAAAGCGCAATAGAATTTTTGGTTCTTAGCCAAATACTTTTCAACTATGCACCTTAAGGAGAATACCTGATCCGTTCATAATATTAAGTACAAACACACGTTTTTTCTATAAATCGGTATAAGTGAGTTATTACTTAGGCAGTTGAAATAGCTTAATGCAATATCTCACGCTCTCAAGCTCTCACAATCGTATACCTAACCTATCTACTGGGGCAGTCAGAGACATTATTCCTTTCAGCACATTTTTCAACAGAGCTTATTTGGGACAACGTGAACGTAGCGTTCAGCAGTGTTGTTCTCTAACGTAACTATAAGTGTCTGTGCTCGACGGCAAGTTCGACGTCGAAGCAGCATTGATTTTGACAAGTATAATCAGGGCTGTGGGCGAGGCGATCGTAGAAGGACAGGCTGTTTGTGCTTAACGAGTACCGTTTTTCATAGAATTGTCAACGTTGAAAACTTGCACCAAAGGCCGTAAAATTCGTGTGGGGCTAGCGCTGCCTGTGCAAAGTTAATGAATACAAAAATGTAACGCGCTGCGGCCGCAGCGTCGAGTTGGAGGTTGCATGGCAGATACCACGATTAGTGTCGATGATTTCGATAAACGCATTGGTACGTGTCCTCCACATAGGCGATCAAACATAGATTGAAGAATAAATACTTTACTTCTTCCTCTTTAAAACGAGCCTTTTTGCTTGTCATATCATAGGTATTTCTTATTGTCTACGACAGATGGCGGAATAACAATTTTAAATATTCTCTATTATAAATTATAACCATCTCACATGTCATACGTCGATCGTCGATGATAGTGAATAACATGTTAAAATTCGAAACTTTCTTCCAGAAAATGGTTTTGAAGCTGTATGCTGTTTCGGACGGCCCGCCATCCCTATCCGTCCGGCAGGCACTAACAAAGTTAGAGCTGTCCTTTCAGTTGGTGGAAGTCAACTTCGGGACAGGAGAACATATGACTGCCGAGTATGCAAAGGTATTTAAACTTTTCCTTGGGGGCTTTTTTTTTACTTACCCATTCGTTGCTTTTTTCTTACGGTCCGTCTGCTCGCGTGTCTCTTCCGTTGAAGCTGTCAAGGACACCGGGCCAACAGTGTGTCTCTAATTCCGTGGTGGTTTTAGACGGTCCGGCACTTTGCTGATCCCGACATAATCTATCACTCCCTTCAGTGACAGGTAGGTGTTTGTCCCAACTTTTCCCATGAGACACAAAAAAGGTATTTAAAAGTAAGTTTTTATCACATTATTCCCGATCCGGACCGAAACAAGCCGTGAGGTATTTAGCCTCTCAGTCCTCAGGAATGAAACCGCATTCGTGAACTCCTTCGATTGGAAATTGTTTGCAGGAAATTGGAAATCCATGGGCTGCAGTAGTCACTTAACGCCAGACTGTTAGCTCGTTTGTCACCCCTTCTACATCAACCTATTTTAGTCCATTACTGAACATAGGTCTTTCCAAGAAAGCGCCAGCAAGTGCCGGCATATAATTCTTGGAAGGTTTGCTCATACTAACCACGCTTGGTGTCACATACATGGTGGGTGAGCGCAGTCTCGGTACTCTCGCACTAATGATGCCGCTCCCTATCACTAATCTAGGATTTGGGTTAGATAAGTTTGATGATAGGAACTAAAAAAGAAAAAAGAGGTTTACATTAAATATACAAGGGTACAATTGGCGGCCTTGTCGCTTAAAAGCGATCCTTCAACAGTCTGCACACAGTACAAGCAAATTATCTAAGATATTCATGCCAGCTTTTGTTGGCACTTTCTCGAAAATGCCGATGCCCAGTGGTGGACTTAACCAGACTATTGATAAATAGCGATAAAGAAAAGTATATAGGTATGTCTGAGTGACAATAAAGCTGTAATCTTTATTTACAGCTGAATCCCCAAAAAGAAATTCCCGTCCTAGACGACGATGGTTTTTATTTAGGTGAAAGTAATGCCATTCTTCAATACATCTGTGACAAGTACGCCCCTGTTACTGAGCTTTATCCGCGGGAACCAAAAGCAAGGTAAATTGTCATGTGACTCCTATACATACATAATATTATGTTCTCCCAGCCATCAAAACATTATTTAGCAGTCATACGCAATCTGCTGTCTGGCGGGCTATTAGTGATTACTGATTAGTAGTAAAGTGGAACGGTCGTGTAGCCTGGTTATGGTAATAATCAAAAACATCGATCCGGAACTTAAGCATTAACTTTGAACTTTTGTTATTGAAAAAGGAAGCAAACAAGTATGCGACTCACCTGGTGGTAATTTTAGTGGTCGACGTACATCTGCAACACCAGAGGAGCTGCAGGTTTATTGGCGGCCTTAAAGGATATTAGAGAAGGGGGAGGGTGAAAAGAGAAGAGGGGAGTGGGCCTGCGCTGCCTCGCCGAACGAAACGCAAAAGCACAATATGCCTTATATTTCACACCGGTGTTCTGCAAAACCGTGGTACTACCCCAGTCAAGGCAACCCATTAAAGCAGCATGACAAGCCACCGCTTGGCTCCTAAGGATATTTTAGTACGCATGTTTAATTTAAAATATTCAAAATTAATATAAAGTTATCAGGGTCTTTGTATATGGAATATACATGAACAAATACCATGATGAAACCCTTAAAATAATTGGGGCTGTAAGAACGCCAGATTTCTATTATGGTCCCTTGATATGAAGGCCTTCGTCCTGTTGTAGACTTATACAGAATATCAGATAGAGAAGAAGAAGGGAGAACTTGCTACTAAGTACAAAATAAGATTTTGAATGATACTTCCGAAGACTTCTTTCTTTTTAATTTTATTCAATACGCTTCTAATGTGGCTGTGGATTCATGTCAAATATCATGGATTCTAGATTATATTACTAAGTAAAATTCCCTGCGAGTGAAGCTGTGGAAGGGACTATTGGTTATTCTGTGCCGTGGGTAAGAGCTACTTGCTTATAACACTAGGGCTACACTGCAGATTTTTTTAATAATAATTATTCTGTTAGTTATATTCTGTAATATGTAATATAAAAAAAGTGTTAAAACTAAGTAATATACAGTTATAGGGGAATCCAGGTCTCTTTCTCCAAATGCCAATCGCATTTACACGTGATGCATAGCTATGCATACAAACGAGTCTTTGGCGAACGAGTTATGACTATTTGCCGAACCCAAATCTCACAGTCTAGTAATTATGGTAAGCAGCGTTATTGCAAGGATGCAGGCACTGCGCTCACCAACCCCCTTGCCCAGCGTGATGATTATGGGCAAACCTTCCATGAAATGTGAGCTGATTATTGGTGGCACATCCTTGAAGAGGCATAGACCTCTAGTAAAGAAAGTAGCAGCCTGTAAGTGCCCATAGCTGGGCAAAGGTTTCCATCTCAAATATCCGACAGGGTTATAGAGCCGGGAAGGGACCGCCACGCTGCTCCACTTCGTGTTGGCAAGCTTCACATAGGCTCGTCATAATGTTTTTTATTATTTCTCAGATATACAGGTTTCTTCACGAATTGTTGTGGATGTTTTCCTTCACCGCCGAGCACTTTTTTTTATGGGAAAGGTCGCAAACGAGCAAGCAGTTTCCCTGATGGTAAGTGATTACCGTCGCCCACGTACATCTGCAACACCAGAGGTACTGCAGGTGCGACGCCGGCCTTTAAGGGTATTTGGGAGATGGGAGGGAGAATGAGAAGGGGAATGGGGACGGGGAGAGGGCCTCCGGTTACCTCACTCACCAAACAAAAGGCAGAAGCAAATGATGCCTCTACTTCACTATTCTGCGAGGCCGTGGTACCAACTGTGTTGAGCCGGCCCATTCGAGTAGCAGCAAAAGCCCCCGCTTGGCTCTACCAGTTATGCTAACGTGGTAAATATAGCACTTAAAATTTCAATTAACAATTTCAGCGGTGCCGGCACTGGAAACCGAACCCAGGTTACTCGCGCTCTATGAAACTAAAGCGAGCAACCTGAGCACTAGGCTACCACGGCTCTATACTTCCAGGAATGGACTAAAATATTCATATTCCTAATATGTATTGATACTTTTCAGGGCCATAGTGAATCATCGGCTGTGTTTTAATTTGTCTACGTATTACGCCAACATTTCTGCGTACACTGTAAGTTATTAATTTATACTGGCTAAAAAATACTTTCTCAACACTTGACTTCCTGCTTCTCACCATTGCATCGCAAGAGTGATGCATAACAACAACGCTTTAATATTCCCCCCACAGTTCAGCAAATCTTATCGAAGTGGGCTTACCAAACCCAATCGGAACGGCTACCTCAGCCAGCCAGCCCGCTCCGTTATGCGAGACGACCATGTAGGTTCCTCTTTGCTTCACCAAGGGTGATCAAGCCACGGCTACGACAAGGGGGGAACTCGTTCGATGGATCAATACAGATTCATCGGTGAAGGATTTAATTTTAATGCCAAGTTTATTATTACTCAATGTTCTCTTTTAATTTCCTAAGCGACAATAAATTTGCAATTCTTGGTAGTAATTCATTTTCTTTATAAAAATCACTGGAACCTCGTGGCAGACACTTCCAAATCCCTTAGAAGTTGCCTTTTATAGGTAATAAAAAAAACAAAATATACAAATTTAATTATGATTTTAATGAAAGACCGATAAAACATTAACACATATATTTTAACATAATATCGATATATACCTATTGATGAATGAATTACAACAGATGGCCCCGATATTCTTCGATTACAAGCGCACAGAGCTCGGATTGAAAAAAGTGCACATGGCTCTTGAGGTGTTCAATACGTATTTGGAGCGTCTAGATACCAGCTATGCTGCAGCCGATCACCTCACCATCGCAGACTTCCCTCTAGTCAATTCTACTATGACCCTTGAGGCTATAGAATTTGATTTCAAGAAATATACCAAGGTATTAATTGTACAGCTTTATACACTTTTACGTACCTTATTTTTTTGACATTATTGTGTAAAGAAAAGAAAATAGTAAGCTAAAAATTAAAAATATAACTTATGTAATTCATATGTATGAAATAAACATAAAAATAAAAAAAGTACTCTTTATGTTATATTTACAGGTACACGGGTGGTATAACAACTTTAAAAAACAGTATCCAGAGCTATGGAAAATTTCCGAATGTGCCATGAAAGAAATCCAATACTTCGCAGTGAATCCGCCAGATTTGTCTATTCTTAATCATCCTATTCACCCCATCCGTATAATTCATAAATAAAATAAATAATAACTATACTGCATGTTATTGCTTAAGCATTATTTATTGTAATCTATCCAGAACCCGACACACATTTCTTCAGATAACCGAGGCAAGCAAAGCTACAGCAGTCCGAGTGATTCATGCACTGTAAATAAAAATTACAACAGATTAACAACAAGTAACATCGATATTTATTTTTGAAAATAAATACTAAAGTACACCTACTATCAAAGTATCAAGCTCCAAGCTACTTATGGGAAGTGCCATCCTTATTGCGAGAGGGCAGAGAAGTGGACACAGATTGATAATGAAGAAGTAGAATGTGGTGAATATACCAATAACCAGTAGGTTATGGACACTTTAGTTAGACGCTATTACTTTGGTTATTTTTTTGACAGCTATGTACTACATATATAATGTCTATATTTAAAACAAAATGTATGTTTGTGGCGCATCACTTCATGGGATTCCTCCTCAGCGCTTTTCAAGCTCGATCTAATGCCTAGCGCCTTTTTTATTTAACAACTCCTAGCTCCAAATAGGGCAATTTTTATGGTAAGTAACTACTACTAACTTAATCGTTTTTTTTTATGATACGTAAAACTGAAATAAATTTTTCTTGGCAGACAATTTTTCACTAAATCCGCTTTTTAAATTTTTGATCGTCTAGCTACTTTTACGCTTAAACAAAGGCACGCTAGGTAGGTAGGCCTTGATCAAATATATCTCAATAATTATCTGTTAAGAATTTGACAGATTAACGCGAATTAATTTTTAAAGCGTTTTAATTTTCACATTTATTTTAAGATTTTTTATCTTTGCCCTAGCAGTGACATAGGTATTAATTGCTTTGTAGTACTTACAAACTGTCCAATCGCGCCGCATTTTTTTGTTGTACTGTCGCGCACAGGATCTTCTGGCACTTCCACTGGAATGCTCAATTTGTTGCCGTCGATATCATCACGAGAAACCGCTATATCCTTAGTTCCGAAGATGGCCCCATCACTTTTACCTCTTATTAAATTTCCGGTCGCGTATTCAGCGGCGAGTAACAACCCGACGGACAATACAATCCATGAAGGAGACATTCTAGCTGGGTGCAGTCACTGACACTGAATGTTGCGCACTATTGTTGTCTGATATAGGCCGAATGTCGGTACTAAGTTTTACTTAAAGCTATATATACTCTTCCACACCCGCATGAGTGACTTGTGAAACTACATTTTATCCGCGATAACTGACAAATGCCGTAAGTCTGCAACAGGAGGATAGTATTTTCAATAATAATAATACACTTATATCGGTACCGAAGAAATTAATTAGTCGGAATAAATTTATAGCAAACCGTTCATGTTTTAATTTAGTTTGGGGAAATACTTTTAGTATTTTTTTTAATTAATAGTACTTAAATTAAAGTATACAAAACAACCTTTAACCAAAACTTAGATCATAAAAAAAATTTTTAAAACAAACAATTCGAAGAGAACGGTTCGAAGCGTATAACGTAAGATTACCTTCTTCGCGAGAGGGTATCAAAAATTAAACTAAAAGGGTTGATCAATGTTTACTCATTTAAAAATTTATTTTTTATTTGAGTAAATTTTCCTTTTTTTTATTTAAAACAAATCTTTAGATCAGGAATGAATACCACCTGTACATTGAACTATTTGATGCAAGTGTCTATTAACCTTGTTCACGTTTACAAATTTTTCCCGCTATCTTTACAATGTGTGTACAAACAACAACACAAGTTATTCGATATGTATTTTTATCGGAACAAGCACCTATGTGCTTAACACTTCATTATTGGAACGATTGTGAAAGACTCTATATTTAAGCAGCAATATTATACACTATTGTCTCCAAGTTTTTCTTGCTTAATGACATTTAGCTTTTATTTGCAGAACAATAATATTTTTACGCTTAATTAGTGACAGTTATTTACCGTAAGGACTAAACTATTGACCAACTATTATAAGCCTAAAGTGAAGCAAGAATAGTGACTCTCTGTTTACGCCTGTCACCCGTAGGGGTGTGGGCAGAGATTACGAAATGCTGTTAACAAGAACCTGTTCTTGTCGCGCTAAGGAGCAGCGAAACTCGGGGCTATTGTGTTGTACGTCAGGTATACTCTTGAGGCTTGCCACGAACTTCGAGGAACATTGGTGTGAAACAGATTTTAATACTCCAGATTCGTGTTACTCGGTCTGGCTATATATGTATATATAAGTAACCATAACTGTCGACAAGATCAGCTTATTGGAAATTATTCCTAAATATTAATATCTGTGAATTTAGTTTGAGCTCCACAGCTGGGTGATCAAAATTCCAACATGGAGGCTGGCATTGGCATGGGTGAGAAACTTTTGGAAAATTAATTTTCCTGTTCACGTCGGCAACACCGCGGTGCTTGAAGAAGACCAAGGTGGACGTAGAGAGTCTCTTAAAAATAAAGGTACGCAAAGTTTATCACTGAAGTATATTTTCAGGTTACTGATATATATCACTCTTTTATATCAGTAGCTCACTAGAGATATATAGATTTTAAGGCGACTGACGAGCAGACTCCTTACCTTATCTTACCAGCCTATAAATAGTCCCCTGTAAGACTTTGGCCACTCCCATAAGGAGGATTTCAAAATCACCACTCTCAGTAAAGGAATTGGCGATCGCAACACCAAAGAACACAGAACTACTCCAGATACAAGCTCTAATGCTTAGTTGTTGGGTTAACAGGAATATTAGTAATGTTAGTTAAATAGCATTTCTAATATTCTTTTCTCAAAACAAATAAAATGAAAAAAAGCTGCCCGTCATCAGTCTGCTTAATTTTGGTCTTTATATCGCCACCTGTCGGTAACCTTTGTGATTTTCATGACTCTTCCCTTAGCCGGCTCTCACAACACCCACGGTAAGAAAGGGGGAAGCAAATCTGATAATACTCATATATAATACAATATATTAATTCATCGCTTGTACCGAATTAGTAGCGCAGTACATATTTAGAAATTAAATACCGATGCAAAAGCTAATTTGAAATGAGTATCTCTTTAACAACAGTTTCGCTTTTATGGTAAAAAGTATACTGTGTTATCCAATATAAATGGCAGGGGTACATCCGCCTCATATAATTTCGTTGTTAATAATTTAGTTTGGGGAAATACTTTTAGTATTTTTTAATTAATAGTACTTAAATTAAAGTATACAAAACAACCTTTAACCAAAACTTAGATCATAAAAAAAATTTTTAAAACAAACAATTCGAAGAGAACGGTTCGAAGCGTATAACGTAAGATTACCTTCTTCGCGAGAGGGTATCAAAAATTAAACTAAAAGGGTTGATCAATGTTTACTCATTTAAAAATTTATTTTTTATTTGAGTAAATTTTCCTTTTTTTTATTTAAAACAAATCTTTAGATCAGGAATGAATACCACCTGTACATTGAACTATTTGATGCAAGTGTCTATTAACCTTGTTCACGTTTACAAATTTTCCCGCTATCTTTACAATGTGTGTACAAACAACAACACAAGTTATTCGATATGTATTTTATCGGAACAAGCACCTATGTGCTTAACACTTCATTATTGGAACGATTGTGAAAGACTCTATATTTAAGCAGCAATATTATACACTATTGTTCCAAGTTTTTCTTGCTTAATGACATTTAGCTTTTATTTGCAGAACAATAATATTTTTACGCTTAATTAGTGACAGTTATTTACCGTAAGGACTAAACTATTGACCAACTATTATAAGCCTAAAGTGAAGCAAGAATAGTGACTCTCTGTTTACGCCTGTCACCCGTAGGGGTGTGGGCAGAGATTACGAAATGCTGTTAACAAGAACCTGTTCTTGTCGCGCTAAGGAGCAGCGAAACTCGGGGCTATTGTGTTGTACGTCAGGTATACTCTTGAGGCTTGCCACGAACTTCGAGGAACATTGGTGTGAAACAGATTTTAATACTCCAGATTCGTGTTACTCGGTCTGGCTATATATGTATATATAAGTAACCATAACTGTCGACAAGATCAGCTTATTGGAAATTATTCCTAAATATTAATATCTGTGAATTTAGTTTGAGCTCCACAGCTGGGTGATCAAAATTCCAACATGGAGGCTGGCATTGGCATGGGTGAGAAACTTTTGGAAAATTAATTTTCCTGTTCACGTCGGCAACACCGCGGTGCTTGAAGAAGACCAAGGTGGACGTAGAGAGTCTCTTAAAAATAAAGGTACGCAAAGTTTATCACTGAAGTATATTTTCAGGTTACTGATATATATCACTCTTTTATATCAGTAGCTCACTAGAGATATATAGATTTTAAGGCGACTGACGAGCAGACTCCTTACCTTATCTTACCAGCCTATAAATAGTCCCCTGTAAGACTTTGGCCACTCCCATAAGGAGGATTTCAAAATCACCACTCTCAGTAAAGGAATTGGCGATCGCAACACCAAAGAACACAGAACTACTCCAGATACAAGCTCTAATGCTTAGTTGTTGGGTTAACAGGAATATTAGTAATGTTAGTTAAATAGCATTTCTAATATTCTTTTCTCAAAACAAATAAAATGAAAAAAAGCTGCCCGTCATCAGTCTGCTTAATTTTGGTCTTTATATCGCCACCTGTCGGTAACCTTTGTGATTTTCATGACTCTTCCCTTAGCCGGCTCTCACAACACCCACGGTAAGAAAGGGGGAAGCAAATCTGATAATACTCATATATAATACAATATATTAATTCATCGCTTGTACCGAATTAGTAGCGCAGTACATATTTAGAAATTAAATACCGATGCAAAAGCTAATTTGAAATGAGTATCTCTTTAACAACAGTTTCGCTTTTATGGTAAAAAGTATACTGTGTTATCCAATATAAATGGCAGGGGTACATCCGCCTCATATAATTTCGTTGTTAATAATTTAAGTTTGGTTAGTTTCTAAATAAGTTATAATTTGACTATTGTCTATTTAAGGAATGTAATGATAATCTGTCAAGGGTATTTCCGTTAACAAATGCAACCATATTAAATAATTTCATAACAGGGCTTCAAATTTACTATACAATATTTATTTTAATTATGCAATTCTACATACCCGAAATACCCTATTTATGTTTTATTACTTATGGTCGATTGCCGCATAAAGTCTGTATAAAAGCGCATTAACCTGTAGCAAAGGCATCTTATTGGAAATCAGATCTCAACGCGTAAGGCGAAGCTCTGCCTGTTCGAAATAAATACTTAAAATAGTCGGAGTATTTTATTGGTTGTAACAACTGTGTATAGCCTTTTAATTTTGACTTTGAGAAATGCTTGAAGTTGGTATATCATTAGTCGTGTTGTAGAAGATATAAAGATACTATAAAATCAAGTGAGTTACTGATATATTAACTATTTAGTGAAGATGTTTTTTTTTTTATGTAAAAGGGGAAACTGCGCTATCTGTTCACCTGGTGGTAAGTGTTTACCGTCGCCCCGTCAACACAAGAGCTGCAGGCGTGTTGCCGGCCTTTAGTTATATTGGAGGCTTAGGTATATTAGATATATAGGCGATGGAGGAAGGGGGAAGGGTAGAGGGCGGGGGAGAGAGGGAAGTGGTCCTCCGGTTACCTCACGCACCGAACGAAACGCAGAAGCACAAAATGCCTCCACTTCACGCCGGTATTCTGCGAGACCGAGGAACTGCCCCGGTCGAGCTGGCCCATTAGAGCAGCGGCAAAAGTCGCCGCTTGACTCTACCTGGAGTATGTATATATATGTAGCTTGGGGGCTACACAAGTCTAGTTGTAAATAAGTACAACATCAAGCGGAAATTCCGAATCAAACTGGAAACCTGTTTTTAAAATTACTTTCCTACATATACTACTTTCCTAAAATATGAGTCTTAAAATGTATCTCTTGCCTAATAACTAATAAAAATGTTAGGTATATTGTACAGGTACTTAACATTACAAAAAGTAACACAGAATAGAAATTTGATCACCACCAAATGTTTAAATTAACATTTGTAACGAATCACGTATAGCTTTCTCTTAGACTGTTTTCTTATGGCACTTGCAAGTGTTGCAAACAAATACATCACGCCGTAATCTACAGGCAAGTTGGATCCACTAATACGATAACAACGTCTTAACCTTACACATCAGGGCTTCAGGCAACATCGATCCGTTGAAAGAATCCGATTCGCAGCTGTCTAATTGTAACAAAGTTAAAAAACAAAAAGGTCGATAAACAAAAACAAGTCAGCGTAGTGTAACTAGATTTCTGAAAGGATTCTGACAGAGTCGACAAAGATTTCCTTCACTAAGCTATGCCGAATTGGGATTCGTCCGTTTCGGCTGCTGAGGCGCGCAGCTCTATGAGATTACTGTTTCCATTAGACTGATGGTAAGTATTAGTGTTCCGTTCTGCATAACTAAGTCGATAGTAAAGTTTTAGTTAGGACCTCTTTCAAGGACTCCGAATTTATAATAAAAAAATAAATAATAGCGAAGAACATCGTATTCATAAGCGTTTCTGGTTTTTTATTTACTAAATTTTAAATAATGATACAAGTTACCAACAGTATGATAAAGTTTCACCAGATGACAACAATCACAAGGATAAATTAATAATCACAATCTTTATTCTCTTTCAGTCTCGGAAATAGATTGAAATGGTGGCACCTAGTGTGCAAGGTCTGGTGAATTGTGAACCGAGGCAATCTGGGTGACACAAAATCTTTGCGAGTTGCCTCGCCGTTTCTTGCCGATTTCGTAGCGCAATTTTTTTATTTGTTTTGTAAACAAAGTGCCCGTAACGATAGCTCTATGATCGAGTTATTCAATCATTACTACCTCTTGAAACTACACCAGAAAAGGGATAGTAATAGTAAAGCCACGTTTGCTCCCTTGAAATAAATGGTGCTAATTTCAAACGAGAAACCAATACAATTAATAGATTTGTTTCGTACTTTTTAAAACTCTAGTGTCTAGTCTGAATTCGTGAACTCGTGATACGAGTTACGACCGCCGACCCGCCTGTGTACCGCACTCGTGTGCAGCTTGAATTTTTGTTTGGATTTAAATGTTACCAGTATCTGTTTGCCTTTTTTGCATGTAGTATAGTAAATATGATGCGCTTTGATTAGCTGTTTATATGTTAAAATGAACATTTACGACAAGCGGGATTCGAACCCAGTATAAGTATAATATCAATAAAAATGAAAAGGTTATTAATTTATTTTTTTAGGTATCTTACTGATATTCCAGCTCTAATAGCTACTATTAACGTTTTTAAATTCCAAAGAATTTTGAGTTCCTCATTTGCACCACATTCTTCCTTATTTTGAACGACTCCCGCAAGTATCGTGTAGGTTACAATGAAGTGCTTTTAGAACACGATGTCTGCGCGGCCGGAGCCGCGGGCATAATTACGAGTATAGTAGTTAAGACTAGTAAACACACATAACTCAAGCAGATAATAAGTAACAACCATAAATATTATTGCATTTCAGACGATTATTTTTATTATGTCGATGACATTTCAGCTATTTCAATAATTATTTACGTCTATTAAAAATGAAGAAAAATATTCTTAAAAAATAAACTGTATTAAAAATTAGTTTAAATTAGTATTTTAAATTTTTGTTATTTTTTGTGACTTATCACCTTTAAAGCCAATTAGAATCGAAAAGGTAGTGGATTATTCCAAATAGAATTGGGTGTAGACGCTTTGTTTTGACTCTGTGGTGACAACAGGTTCAATCCTTGGTTAAGAACTGGTACCGATGGGTTCACGGGCAGCGGCAATGCCACCGGCACTTTCAGCTTGGGCAAGTTCAACAAACGGCCAAGAACATCTTTGCAGAATGCCCCAGTTATTCTATCGGCCATGTTACCCCATAAACCCATTTGACAAAACCTGTAAAAATTCAAGTATTTTACTATTTAATAATACAATTCTTAATTTAAATACTACATTGAACTTGAACAATAAAAATAATATGTTACTTACCTAAAATTCTTGTCCATTGTAATTGTATCGGAGATCTTAAGATACTGGTCATTCTCGGGTGAAAATGGAAGGAAACCAAATAGTTTTGAGTTGTTATTGGCTTGTGTAGGGCTCAAGTTATGGGCGAACTTACTGATTAAGCCCACGAAGGACTCACGAACTCGATTGTCCGTAGTAGACACTTGGATCCCAAGCGGTTTACCATCGTCATCTAACGGCTCAAATATATAAGCGAGCTCGTCCCCATGAGCCGGTCCTTTATTACTCGCCTGTGCTGCCTTTAAATTGGTACCATCGGCATCCTCTGTCAACATAAGTTCAAGTTTGCTTTAAGTATACTTCATTATTCCATTACTTACATAGAGCTTTTATTTGGTATACTTGTAAATAATAAATGCAATTTTACTTATTCCAAATTTTTTTTTTCTTCTTTCTTTGTTAGACTACAGTCCACTGCTAGACCGGGCCTCTCCTTTTACTTTGAGTATTTAAGAGACGGGAAGAGGCCAATACGCTGATCTAGTGCAGGCTGCCCGACTTCGCAACATATCCTCGAAAGATTTTATTTTAATTTCTAACAAATTTTTATCGCAGGTATCCTTAAGATTATTTTATTCACCGCCAAGCGCGGTTTGTAGCATTTACAAGTTCCAATTAACAATCTTGGCGGTATTGGCATCGGGGGTGGAATGCAGGTCACTCGTATACTGCGAGCGTCCGGTCGGGCCTCCACGGCCACGGAAGCTAGAGCATTAAATCTAAATACGTGAAGTAGCCTCTCTCCTAAACTGCGTGGTAAGGACGGGTAAATCTTCCGTGCATATGCTTCCATGTGTCACCTTACGTTAACGCTTTTATAGAAAAGTCTATGTTCAGCAGACGACTTTTACTCGTATAACCATGAAGTAACTACGAAATAACACCGCATGTTATACGTACGTGTTAGGGCGACGCCTGGTAAGAAGTGCGAGCCCTTGCTGAGGTTGCCAACATGCTCGAAGCTGTAGAGGAAGGCCGGACTGCCGGCGCTCCAGGCGCGCACACTTTGGTACGCCGGTAAGTTGAATAACGCGTCACCTGATGAAAATTATAAATGTTATTCCTTACAACTATCCCTACACCTTACTTGCAGTCAAACTCCTCATAAAAGTTAATTCGTTGTTGCACGAAAAGGTGGGGTATTGTAAGACTTCTAACAGAAGTTGCCCAAATTTTCAACATGGTTTCGCTTCGTACCATCGGTAACGATGTCTAGGATGTGAAAGAATATAAATAAACGCCGTACGATTTTATCAACGAATAACTTCACAGAAAAATTTTGTGGCATAGCAGACAGAGCCCTTGTACAATATTGTATACGTGGAATCTTAGAAATACATAAAAAAACACCCAAATTGTGAATTGAAGAGGTTTTTTTGTTTAGTTTGTTCACGTAGAATATATGTCTACGAATTTGTTATTATCGTTACCGAGGTGGTGTTTACTGAATTCTATCAATAAATTATAGGTATAGGGCAACTATTATGACAAAATTAGTTTAGAGAACAAATAACGTTTATACAAATATAAAAGAGCGTTTCTGTGACTATAGGTATTTTTTGCAAAGTAGTTAAAGAAATTAAACCCAATTCACCAAAATACTTACAATTTAGAACTATATACTGTTAAATGGTAGAGCTAGGTGGCGGTTTTTGCTGCTGCTCCAAAGGGCCGGCTGCACCGGGGAAGTTCCAGTGAGGTAACTGGAGGCCCACTTTCCCTCTCTGTCTTAAAAGGCCGGTAACGAACCTGCAGCTACTTTGGCCTGGTGTCGCAGATGCGTGGGCGTCGGTACTCACTTACCATCCGTTTTTGATTGCACGCTTTCACATAAAAAAAAATTGCCAAATTGCTCTTATCCCGCTCAGATTGACTAACCATTTTCAAAAAAAATTGTTGAAAAAATAATTTTACTACTTCTTCTGATTAATATGAGAAGAACCTATAACTGAGTATAGTAAATAACAGAAATATCGCAGATGATGGATGCATAACAAAGAAATAGGAGTATATATAAAAGATAGCAGTATGTAGCAAATCGTCATTTTTCGCTAAGTAGTATTTTAGTATTTATTGATTTTACAGTTTATGCATACAACGATAAAGAGAAAAAGAGATATAATATTTATACAAACGCACTGGTATTTAATAACCAATGTCTTTTCCCAATAAAAACCCCACCCTCTTCAAGGGATTTTAGAAGGGACCCTTACTTTGTTATAAAAGAACATTTTACGACAGGGGTAAGCAGCTGTGAGCAAAAAAATTCGTAATACCAAACCATTTTATAATTTAAAATATTTAAAAGGTTTGGCTGTACACTTACATATAGATAAGGATAAAATAATTTTAGCTTTCAAATAAATGCGATATTTGTGCAAATCATTAAGTTATTGACTTGTTGTGTAGCAACTCTGGCATAAATAATGTAACAATTTTTTATTTAATATACGGAATATGCGTTTTTTATGTAAGAAACGATTTGCCGCCCTTTCACTATAGACACACAAAAATTACTCTATCGAAAACCATAAGGGCGACTTCGTGCTTTTCAAATATGATGGGCTGTGAACGCTTTCAACGACAAAATTCGTCAAAAGCCTGTAAGGAAACAAAACATAGTATCGTGTGAAATGAAGATTCCCCCTAGGGTCCTGTAATGAATGCATTAAACAAGTCCTGAAGGTAGGTAAGCGTCGATACACAGTTTTTTTAAGATTAAAAAGCACTACAACAAGCGAAATGACAAAGTGTATGCTCAAGCTCGCACCTTGTTACTCTCAACGTGTTCATCATCCTGCATCAATCATAGTTTGGTGGGGTTGTCCTACCACAGAAGAGACATATTTTTTATAAAGAGATTGTGTTGGATCATGTAGTGAAGCCTTTCAGTAATAGGAGGACTTTTCGGCAAGACACAGATCCTGGTCACAAGGCACAAGAAGTTTCTTTAAAAAGACATTAAAAACGGCATTTCAATGTGTAACAGAATACAGAACAGCATACCGAATATTTCTCCGACGTACTCGTACTTTTAAGAAAAACAAGACATGTTGTACAAACCGGTGGCTTCAGCAATTTGTGCCAGTCCGTCGATTGCCTTCAACGAACTATCAAACAGAGCTTGATAATAGTCGGGTAATGGCAACACCTTCTGCACTCCAAGCGCCTTAATGGGGTTCAAGCCTTCCACCCCCTGCACAACGTTGCGAAGTCCACCGATAAGGTCATTTTTAATGAAATCCTGGACGGCTCCTAGCTGACCAATGAGGAATTTGGAATATTTTCCTGTAAAAATCAAAGTTAAGTGTGTGTTACGATTATGATTCTAGGTTATTAGTGCTATGAAGTTTAATAAGGCATAACAAGTAAGTCTTTGGGGGAGGCCTATGTTCAGCAGTGGACTTCTAATAGGCTGAAATGATGATGATGATGAACAAGTAAGTGGTGCAAGGGTTATTTGAAGAAAGAGATGGTAAGGAATATACCAACCAAATACCAACCTTACGTGCACGTGGTGCACCGTGCTAGCAAACTAACGATGCTTGGGCGACCGATTATAAGCGGAATATCCTTTCGAATTTATGACACGTTAGAGCCCAGCGAGAGCCTTTGGCTACTGCTCGCATGGCCCGGCTTGACCGGGGTAGTGCCACCTTCCAAACTACCGACGTGAAGTAGAGGCATCTTGTGCTTCTGCATTTCCTTCGGTGAGTGAGGTAACCGGAGGCCCACTCCCTTTCCCCATCCTGCCTCCCATTTACTAAATATCCTTAAAGGCCAGCAACACACCTTCAGCTCCTTTGGTATCCGCTTCCTCGTTTGCCCCCTTTACCATAAAAAAACCCCAACAGACAGAGAGAGTGATAAGGAGTTGCAACATTTGTGCGAGGTTACCGACACTGCGCCTACTAAACTGCTTGCTCGGTGTGGTAAAAAAAAGGTGGTGATTATGCGAAATATATGCTGGCTTTTGCTGGCGCTTTTTTAGAGAGGCCTATGTTCAGCCGTGGGCTAAAATATACTGATCTAGTAGTAGAAGAAGACGTACCAAATACGGCTTTAGAGGTTTCAGCGGAGGTGACGCCCGTGAGCAGCGGGCAGTGCTGCCGCTTGCGCTGCAGGGACTCCGCTGGCTGCTCCGACACCATGGGGGGCAGCGCTCGACGGTCGTCTTCCTCCTCCACGCGTGCGCCGGACCCTGAAACGCATCAAATTCAGTCAGTAATTCAGTCGCAGAATGAAAAGTTTTATCACCACCAAGTCAATTGCTTTGACGAATATACAATATTACGTTGATTTCCTTTTCATGTATGTTTCTCACTAAGGTAAACTCATGTGAGCTTATGTTAGTTTATGTAGTAACTATTGCCTAACCTGTGCTTTAATGAGAATCGTAAAAGATCTATATTTTTGTTCTCAGTATCACAATTTAGAAACAGATCACGGTTGACTATTGGTGCCCGTCAATTATAACAAGTTCTCCCAGGTTGTTCGTAATTGCCATTGCCTCGCTTGTTCGCCGGTGTTTAACCTAGCACCTGGAGCTTATGTGCTTTTTATTAGTGAACATGACATGGATAAACGTAACCATGTATTGGATGTGTAAAATAACACGGTATGATTTTATCGAGGAATGGAGTCATACGAAATTTTTGTGAAATATTTTGCAGCATATTAGGCGCCCGCCTGTCGTCGCGCTGTGTATTTTAGATCTTGTATTATGCGGATTTACTTCCTACGGTCGTTTTTTTCTTCAATCAATTGGCACGATGCTAATTTGATAGCATCGAGAAGCGAATGCTAGTCGACCAGGTGAAGAAGGTGCAGAGGGGACGTATATTAGCTGTAATAGCTGAGAAGCGTACACCGGCCCTACAAATAGAGGGCTTTGGAGAGCCTTGACTAACAAAGCCACTTTCGAATCGACACGACCCTCAGTGAGGACAAGAAGAAGAAGAAAAAGATATTTAACATCCATATACATGGCATGCCAGTTTTAGTAGGCGCTTTCATTTTCATATTCAGCATATGTCCTACAGTGGATTTATACATGACAATGAAGAAGAAGAAGAAGAACGTCGTCATTTATAATAAATAATATATATGAATGATAAATATGCGTATTTGTTAACAGCATAGCAACCTAAGTAAACTAAACTAAATACTATGAAAATTATATCATATAAATAATATTTTTATTATAACTCACCTGATCTGCCAGATATCTCGTCAAGAAATGTCTGGGTGTCAATCATATCCGTATTCATTTCGTAGTCGGCCTGCGTGTACGTAACGAAAAATTTAATTAAATTTCATTCTATTTTGTAATATTACTTTTAAATAATTATAAATACGTAGAGAAATAAGCGCTCTTTCCCATGCCGGTGCGGATAGCATATCTGCAATATTGGGTTAATTATATCAGGCTCCCATCAATTGAAACCACACGGTGTTCCACCATCGCTGCATATCAACAGGGATACGGGAACGCTCTCGTGTCCCCACCAATCCCGGCCGTTGAAAGTAGAGGCATCTTGTACTTCTGCATTTTGTTTGGTGAGTAAGGTATACGGGCCTCCTCCCCTCCCTCCTCCCGCTCCCCTCTCCCCCCGCACCTACCCCTATCTCCCTCCACAAATATCCATGAAGGCTGGCTACGCATCGGGCATCAGTGACCACTTACCATCAGGTGAGCCGCTTGCTCGTGTACCATAAAAAACAATACAAGAAACAGTTAGGGGGGTTCTGGCAGAACCGGACATAATTTAAAGGATCCAATTCGAATGTAAGGTACTAAGGTACTTTTATAAACAATACTCTATTGTTTGTAAAAGTACCTTATTCACTTATTCCATGAACAGTGTATTCAAGGAATTGTACTTAACAGAGAACAGTCGAATCAGTCTCATCCCTGTCAAGAACGTAGTCATACGCACCTTTAATATTTCCTCAATAGAGAGCTTCCTTAAGCAGTTCATAAGTCTTTCAGCCGGCTTATGAGGACACCCTGTCTTCTTAGCCAACTCTTTAGCATGTGCATCAGGGTCAGGCCGAACTGCACCCGGAGACAGAGGAGTTCCGGACAACGCGGCCACGCCCACAGCGCTACGCCCTTCGGGTGACAAACTTAGTAGAGAAGCTGCACTACCACCAGATCCTTGACCCATTACTACAAGACGCTTCGGATCACCGCCGAAAAATTCTATGTAGTCATGAATCTAAAAAGAAATAACTATTACATAATCGTAAAAATTGAGTTGAGATCGTCAGGCTGAATTCGTCAAACTTCAATTCAGTTTCTCTTTCATGATTCTCATTGGCTTCTTTTTCTTTAGACTGTGTCTGCAAAAGAATGCATACCACCATTTTCTTTTTTAGCCTGTACCACATGCACACATTTCATTGCACACATGCAAGATATTAATTCGGTTTCTATTTCATGATACTCATTGATTTCTTTTATCTACAAAAGCATATCACCATTTTTTCAGTACTGTGGTACATTGTGTTGTGTACTACAGGACATAGGTTCTCATGCCATGCATTCAAAATTTGCCCATACTCACCACGCTCGGCAGGTAAGTAGGTAAGTGCAATGCCGGTACACTCGCACTGTTAATTCATATTTGGATATATTTTGTGCCATTAGTCGAACCCCAGGAGCAGTTAACCGTTCGTTACTCAGCAGAGTGCACCGCGTGCAGATGAGGTTGACGTTTAGAGAAAATGATGGCACCTTTTATACCACATATAAAGAAAAAGTTAGTACTACCCATGTCATAGCGGCGCGTAGATCAAACAAGCCTGCATTTCCAGGAGCGTCTCTTTGTCCTGTGCTTAAATAACCCAAGGATCCTAAGCGATATTGGGCGGTAACTAATATAGTGTCCTTTTGAGCAAGATGTTGACCCTAAAAAGTAATATTTTAAGTGACATTATAAATCCAAGCAGTAAAATAAAACATGATTAATATAAATAGTTGATTTTACCCCATAAGGATAAATAGACCCCGATCGATAATTTCCTCCATGAATGAAAAAGACGACTGGACAGCCTGCAAATCATAAATATAATTTATTTATTTTTAATTTTAATTACATTATATCTCCCTGAGAGAGGAAAAGTGATTTTTGGACCCGTTTGGCTACGCTGAACTCTACTTACCCCTTCTGGTGACAAGCGTGAGTGCTTAAACGTACTAGCTGTTACGCCCCTGGTAAGCTTAAAGTTCTTAAAGTAGTAAAAAGGATACTGAGGTAGCCAGAATTTATATTTTCTTTAGATATAGATATAGAGCATTGTTATATTTTTAAATAAATATACTACGGTTTGTTGTGACATATAAAGTGAACCAATCAGTTGCCGTAGACCGATGACGGGCAGTAGCGTCTAGGTGCGATGTGTCGCCAATCCGTTGGGCGGGTTTGACAAATATGGAAAATTCTCCTTATGGGAGAGGCCTGTGTCCAGCAGCGAACTCTACTACGAGGACAAGGACAGTAAGTAACAATCAGTTACAGTCTCTTAATCGAAATCATCTCATTTAGTGAAATTGTCAAAAACCCATTAAGACTGCGTCTAACGAAATTAAAAAGTGGCTAAAATTGTTTCAAAGTGATATTGTATAAAATGTAGACGAGAGACAAAATTCCGTGCATTTACATTGCTAGTGAAATAACAATACATGACAGCTTTGACAATAACCCTGTGACATATACGTAGATTACCTTTCATTGTCTCTATCGTCATCATTGCAGCCCGTCAGAACTCCACTGCTTATCATTTAATACAACGGTGTTCATTTGTCATGTATTATCGGTACATTAATAATAATAAATATTATAGTAATAACACACTTTCACGTACAAAAAAGCAGAAGAGTGCAATTGCGTGTTAAGATTTCCATAATGAAACTATTTACTACAAAGATTTACTTTATAGCCGAAAAAGTTATTAATTTTTGTAGGTTTTAAAAGATTTTTTATAAATAAGTTAAAAATAACGTTAGTTCACTTCAGAATTGCAATTTATGTAGCACAAACATAAACATAAATTGCACATATACAAACACCTGGTATGTTCTGTGCCTGGAACGAAAATATTTTTAGGCATTATATAGGCAATATTTTTACATATTCTTGTTCTCAAACCCGCGACCGCATTGTTAAAGAAACTACGCTGAACGTCGATAATTGTACGAGTATAGTTAATGAACCTTCTTCTTCTCCTGGCATCTTTGGTGCGTAAATGTTAAGGCAAAGGCAATCTTCATGTCCAATAACTCTTCTCGAGTTCCGAGGGTCTAGCTGAGGGCATGGCAAGCACTGCTTCATTGCGGTCAAGTCCCCACTAAGATAACGTCGCACAGGCCTCTGGAACCTTCTAGGACCAATTGGTGGTTCAGCATACCTAGAAAAAATAAATATAAAGGGATCGTATTGACTCATGGTACACTGAAAGTAAGTACTTAAAAAATAACTTAGTCTATTGCAAAGAACGCCTGAAAGATTTTCGGCGTAGACTGTAGTAGATAGACTATTTCATCAATCACAGGCGCGGATTACGATTTCCAAGCCTGTGTATAGTAGTAGTATACAAAAAAATTGGTTTATTATAACATATTATTTAGACTTGAGAGAGGAAATTTTCTTTTAATGTTTTCTTGAAAGAAAAAGACTATGTGCCATTATGTGCTGGGAATTAGTTCTATATATGAGCTGTCTTTAGAGTAAATTAAATTAAATAAATAAGTGGTATTAAGAGTGTTTCAAACCCAAATCCCACAGACGGGGACTGAGCTCACTAACCGGCATGTCCAGTGTGGTAAGTTAACATAAGGTTAAGTTAACAAACCGATCAAGAAATTTATGTAGGCTTTTCTAAAATAGACTGATGTCGCAGTATGTAGTAGTATTGCGAGTGTAAGTTACACAAAAGCGTGAGTAAGGGGATAACAGATGGAAACGGGAGCGAAGGCAAGCAAGAGTCGCGGGGTTTTTAAGGACAGAAAACTAAAACGTGCACGTCACCGAAGAAGAATAGGAAGATATTAACAGCACTAAATTAATTCATTAAACTAAAAATAAAGCGTTTACCTAAATTCTGAAGTCGTTCTTTACTGAGTACCTCTTCAGTTGCTTCTAGGTGGTAAACGTCGCCATAGACTACAATGTGTAACAGAAGTGTTTGAGCAAGCATAAGTTTCGACTTATGCAGAAGAACATTTGTAGTCGCCTGAGAGAATAATACGAGGAACGAACCACATGCCCACCTCATATATGTACAGACCTTTAAGCCACGAGCAGTAAATGTACAAGTCCAAATTTATTTATTAACAGAATAAAAACAGCATAACATAAGCTTTATTGTTAACTTATTTAAGAAAATACTTCATAGGTTAATAGGAGTTCTTGTATGGCGCACCGTGGGAAGAAACCTTAAGGCCCTTCCCAAGGTGCATGGTTTCACGGACCAGCACGCACTATCACGCATACAGCACACCGTCTCGCTCTCGTCCATGGTAGCGCAGTCACGTTCATAACGGAAACCATCGCGAGTCGGTAACTTCAAAGTTGCGGTGCGAGCTCGTGCGAGGCAATCCGAGGTCATCCGTGCAAGCACGGACGAGTACTTCTAATTCTGTTCATTTCCCAGACAGCATTTATACGTATAGTGGAATATTCTTGTTTGGTTTCTATGAAAAATGGATTGGACGAATGAACAAATATTTGAATTTTTAAATTTATATCAAAATGAGCCAACGCTATGGAATTCCACAGCACCAGAACATAAAAACAAATACGACGCGTTTGACGCATGGAACCGAATAAAAAATAAACTAAAGGATGGTACTATTCCAATTAAAGAAATAAAGAAAAAACGAGATAATTTAATGTCGACGTATAGAAGACAAAGAACTAAAGTAAGAGAGTCTATGGAAACCAGTAGCGGAAGTGATGAAGTGTACAAGCCCGAGTGGCCTTTTTATAACAAAATGGCCACATTTTTAGACGATATTTACAAACCTAAAAAAGCGAAGGGTTCTGAGGTTAGTAGATATTTATTTTTATTAAACCTTTGATCTCACATATTATTTATAAGTAGTGGTAGGTACAACTAATATTTATTTTTAATTATACTCCTAAGAAACATGTCCCTTCCATGTGTGTTTTATTATTTATTTTCCTGTATTACATTTAGTAATTCAGAGTTGATATTAGGGTTGCACGTGCACAGCTAACTGTAACGGTAACCGACACCACAGTATTAAAATATATGGCCTACCAGTAGTCCGACACCTTTGTTCATGAACGCATGTCGCCACTGCGTACGTATCAGCACAAGAACTCACGCAAGACCCTGTCTTAAAAATTATAACAAAAAGTATTTAAATATTTTAATTCCTATTTAATTACAATACAAAGAGTGTAATTATATACTTAACAAAGGGGGTTTGTAAGATTCAGTGAATCTACGGTCCGTCATTATGAAAAAAAATAGCAATGGCGTATATGCAATCTATATATTTACATATATTAACAAATATATGTAGGTAATGCAACTTGTGGAAATCAAATACTCTTTGGTGGAGATCAATATAAATAGGATATACCAAGTAACAAAGTCTACCAAACCGTCACGTTCCTGGGATAAGTATGTGACGAATAGCGTTTCATTAATTAAAATTTATGAAAAAAGGGCAAATGAGCAAGCGGCCCACCTGATGGTGAGTGATTACCGACGCCCACGTAGAACTGCAAAACCAGAGGAGCTGCAGGTGCGTTGCCGGCGTTTACGAATATTTGGTGATGGGGGAGGAACAATGGGCAGGGGAGGGGAGAAGTGTGCTTCCGGTTATCTCACTCACCGAACGAAACGCAGAAACACAAAATGGCTTTACTTCACCCCGTGCGAGCTCACCTATTCGAAAAGCAGCAAAAGCGGCCTCTTGTCTCTACCGTACACTAATACAACTTTGATAGCTTGTAACTAGTAAACGTAACACCCTAGAAGGTTTTTTTACTAAGACATTTCGTTTCATAAACATAATTACTCCAATTAATTATGGTGAATTTGCAAGATATTTATATAAATTCGTTAAGAGCGTTTGATTCAGATCTCATACGTAACACCTCTCGAGCTTAGAGAGAACAAACTAACTGATGTAGCGCTCGGTAACCCATCCGCTCGTTTCTCCGCAAAACCCCCATCGTTGACCACCGCAAGTATATGAGGCAGACGACCGGTAGTAAATATAGATATTAAGACTGTGCCGATTTCGAACCCACCGTCAGCTTAGTGTTTACTGTCAAAGTTATTTGTTTTAGAGTGATGGCCCCACCAATCCTATGTACGGTACCTACTACAAACAATACTATGTGAGCGATAGTTTTGTTTGTTTGTTTTAACTTATTTGTTTATTTTTAATGCACTTTATCGAAGCAGTGCCATAGTTAGTGTCGTACGTGGTCATGTCGTGTCATGCACGAAACCATACACGATTACACACGAAGGGGGTGCACCAGCACGTGCACCCATATAGGACACAAGCTTTGCGTATTTATTAATTTTATGTTTAAACTTTATTTTCACATAAAAGAGCAAAAAGGCGCACTTAATGCCAAGAGGCATTCTCCACTAGTCTACCATTCGGTTGAACAAAGAAAATGTAAAAGGGTGTACATATAGATAACTAAATATTATGTTCATATCTATACTCAAATTATATACTACGATGTGATACTTATATATGACGGTACTCAGACTTACATGTAATTATAGTTATATATATATATCTCCAAATAAAACGATTTATAGATGGCGTCCGCTCGCGTGCTACCTCGCTCTCACTATTACTATAACTTCAGTGTGAATAAAATCCGATTTGGCTAATTTTGCCATTGTTGAGTGTTAATTGTTATTCTATTGAACTATCAGAATACGAAAATGCTCCAAAGCGGTTTGGCGAACTTTCGTGACATCGAAATAATATTTCCTCACGATGTTTTCCTTCACCGCTCTCTCGAAGTATTTTAGTGGAGGCCTTTGCTCAGCTGTGAGCATTTACAGGCTCGTACTTTACTTTAATTTTAAATATTTTTTTGTGATTTTAGCTCACTCTGTAGTGTAAGTAACACTGAATTTTAATATTCTTCTCTAGTTCCGTCGCGAGGGTATGATGTTGATGTAACACTACGAAACCTTAAGAATATAATATAGCCTAGTCGCGAAAATAAAAACCTTTAATATGTACATATAGAACCAAAGTTTAAAAAAAGCTCTAGCAGAGACAAAAGTTACGCGTAACTTGAGACAAGTTTGTCAAGTGGCTTTTGTATCTAAAATATTTTAAGGTGTGCCTTTAACTAGATATTCATTTTTAACTTCGATTAATTTTACAAGACATTGCATTTGAATAATTTTGTAAAAAAAGAGTAAAAGTAGCAAGGCAAAGGCCTCCTCATATATCTGAGAGGGTTTTTGGAGCCGGGAAGTGCCGGCCACGCTGCTCCAGTGCGGTTTGGCGGACTTCACATGTCCTCGAAATAATATTTTTTATCATTTCTCAGATATGCAGGTTTCCTCGCAACGTTTTCCTTTCCTCCAAGCACGTGGTAAATACAGCACGCCAAATTGCTATTAACAGTTCTCTGCAGAGACACAATGTTTTCCATTGTGAGAAAACCAGCATGACTGAGAAATAATTTAATATATTTTGAGAATATGTGAACACCAATTCGCATTGGAGTAGAGTAGTAGAGTAGCGGACACTTCCCGGCTCTAAAACCCACGCAAATATTAAATACTTACTACTTTATATTATATCAGACCTGTGAAGCGACATCCATTCTGTGAAAGTATTATAATATAATGTAAGTAATAAATAATACAAGTGTAGTGCGGCAGTAGATAATTGTGTCGTAGGTACCTCCCCAGAGGAAAGTATTCTTCCTGTCCGACTAGAATTCAAGGGCATGCAATTCAAAGGCAATTAGTGCAATACCTTAAGCCCAGAAAAGTATAATAACCACGTTCGTCGTTTTTAAATCCTTCGAGACGTGCGCTGAGACCATGTTTCTGGACGAAGACAACGGCGGAATCTGGTTCGGGCGGCGCTGCCGGGTCTCCACCAACCACGGCCTCCACCGGCGCACACAGCACCGCCAGGGAACCCACGACCACACACAAACGTAGAGCGCACATCACTAACCACCATATCCCGCGTTAACGGAACTGGCATCCCGCGATATCTCTAATCTTTGTCCTTACCTAAAATTCAATGCCTAAAGCACAATCGTTTATACTTATATTACAAAAATTGTGCCTATTCACATAAATCACACATTTAAATTTTTGACATTTACATTTTTATTCACATAACATTACATAGATTTAAAATTACATAGTCTTAATGTGGCTGTTTTCTGACACAGGGTCGTTTTTTTTTATAGAAAAGACGGCAAACGAGCCCGCTGTTCACCTGATGGTTGATTACCGTCGCCCACATACATCTGCAACACCATAGATGCTCAGGTGCGTTGCCGGTCTTTAAGGATATTTGGGAGATGGGAGGGAAGAGGAGGGGAATAGGGAGGGGATGTGGGCCTCCGGTTACCTGACTCACCGAACGAAACGCAGAAGCACAAGATCAAGCTACTTCACGTCGGTATTCCGCGAGGCCGTGGTACCAACCCGGTCGAGCCGGCCCATTCGAGCAGTAGCAAAGCCGCCGCTTGGCTCTACTATGTTTAAAAGGTCGTAGAGGATTTTGAGATCATATGAGTATGAATCTACCACCGCCTTTATTCCTGTGGTTTTCGTCAGAAGCGTCAGCGGCTTACAAGAGTGGTAACTTATATTGATGATACCTTCGGGAGCTAACAATGGGGGGCGAACTTCAGAGCGCGGTGCGTTCGTGTCGTGAAGAAGTTGTGATCAAAGGGTTAGACGTTTATTTCAGTCGTTTCTGCTCACATTTCATAAGAGCCTATTTTGAAGTTAAGATGAATGAAGATTTTTTGTTAGAAATATACCTATGTCTGTAAATCTGTAATGACACTAAAATAATTACAAAATAAGTTTGAAACCAAACCAAATTGTTACTTGAGAAGACAAACATTATCAGCTTGTCCTCTATATGATTTTTTTTTTTGGATTAGGCTTGACGTGCTAGCTAGTGGAGGAACCACCTGATGAAAAGCTAGCACCTACAGCAATACTGTGGGATTTGGGTTCGGCAAGTTCGGATGGGTATTTCGCCATCCTTGGGTCGCCAGAGCCTCGTTTGTTTGCAATGATTCGATTTAGCATTTTAATCGGGTTTAACGCATTTATTTCTCATTTAGAATATAGCATATTTTTAAATAAGTTTTAAACAGTCGTCTAAAAAAGTCATACAGGGCTTCATATTCGCTAGCAGCGGTATTGAAGATTGCATTTACAGCTGCTAGTGAATGACCATGAGGATTTAGACAGTATATTTAAGAACATTGAATAACTTTGTTCTCCTTGAATCTGAATCTTTTTCGTTTGTTTTTTGTTTTGCTTTTTCAGCAACGTTCTTCATTAGATTGTAATGTAATATTTGAAATTTAAAATTCGTATAACATGAATTAATTGAATAAGAAAACTTTATTTCTTAATTTTAATTAATTTATAAATTTAGCTTAAATTTAGCATAGCCACATATTTCTAATTTAGCATTTTTACGTCAGCCTAGTTGACCGCACTGTTTGTTTGCTAGCCGGATGCACAACGTACAGGTAAGGTTCGAATATAGAGAAAGAATTGGTGTATTCCACCATACACCCATTTAGACTTAAGGATTTCGTTTTTATTACTCACTGATTATTTTAAGTACCCTCGTAGTTTTACTATATTCGGAGCACACAAATGTAGGGTGAGACGCAAGCACTTTCCTCTATCCTTTCCCCAATTTTGAGGTATTTCCCAGAAGTTTTTTTTTACCCTAGAATAGCAATCCGTAAACAATTACCGGTAAGAGGTATATGTTTTTTTTTGTCAATTAGTCTATGTCTTTGTTCTGTAAAAGTGAAGGAAAGTTAGGAATGCCATTACATAGTAGCCAAGCGACTAGCTTATAGCAATACATAATATACATAATTTGAATGATCTAAAATATTTGTTCTGGCTGCTCCACTATATAAAAGTAATTCCCGGATTGAGAAAAGTTTTTATACCTAATTGAAAACAATTAGTATTTCCAGACTTTAAAAATAGGTGCTCTGGTCTGGTGGTGTGGTCTCGAGGCCCAATGACACAAATCATACAAGAGATTCGAAAATCTCATTAGTATATGCCCCCGTCTTCCAATTCCTCTGAATTCCGACTTCACCTCGCGCCTCCAACAGGGAGGCGCGAGGTGAAGTGAAGCTGTTTAAGAGCCATCCTAATGTGCCTGAGACTGACATCCGGAACATCGCCGGAATAGTGTCGGATATGCTAATCAGGATGTTACAGTTACCTTTGGGTATTCAACTTGGTCAGTTGTGATACCTTTGGAGCTTTGGTTCCGCTCTATCGCATGTTCAATAAGGGCTATATTAAATTTGGGTGTCTCGCTCGACTCATAGAATTGAAGATCTGTCTATACAGTTTACACACAGGCTTCCATGAGTTTTAGAATGTGATCGGTGAGCTTTTTTGTGAGGCGGGTCCTGCAAATCTTAGCCATTATGGCATGGACGGTTTCCACTAGCCTGCTGTTTGAATCGTCCACTGTAACGCATTCATATAGGCACTGAAAGTGAATTTTCAGGTTGGGCTGAAAGCTGTCGGGATTTTGAATAACGGAACGACGTGGACGGAGCGTTAACTTCATCAGTCGAGTCCGCTCGAGCTTAAAGCTGCGTGATCACTGCCGTTTTTACTCTAGTGATCACACACGAGAACAGCTGTGGCTTGGTTGTCATCTTATTTCTAGTGAAAACGTCCGGGCTCTTCCAGGTGCACATTCTGTGGGGCCACTTTTGGTAAAGGAGTTAACCATATAGATTCCCTCCTTCAGAGTCGTAAAGTTGGCCAGCTTTACCAGCTCCAGGGGGAGTTCCATCGCCCTACTCAAAAATTACCCACTCGTCGCCATTTTTCATGCTGTGCTTTGCGTTTTAGTTTCCAATTAACATTGTGTAGTGAATTTTATAGCAATGCATGGAACTTGAGGTATCCTCATACATTGCCTATACTTTATCATCAGGATGTGTCAAGGGTGGGGATTATACATGCATGACCTTCAGCGAATACTGCTTGGTTATGTTAATGAAAGATTCACAAGACTCGTTATATGGACCACAGTCCACAAATTGTTAACGATAAACCCTACACCTCCCTGGGAGAGTTTGTGGTTCTTCGAATGGTGAAATAAGTCACCGTATTCTAGTTATTCCATCCTAGGCCACATCTTCGCTTTCCATCGGGCAAGATTGAGGTCAAACGCACTACACTTCGGACTACAAACAACCCTATAATACTCCTGTATACACAGGTCTGTTCACCTCTTCTTCTGTTTTAATTGGAACCAAGATCTCTTTAGTGACATAAGGTGCGTAAAAATCAGCCACAAGGTTTATATTTCTTTTTCCGAGAATTATGTACATTCTCATTTTATATATTTAATACGTAGTACCAAGGGCGTTGTGCTTACCTAAGCAAAGTTGCAGTACAACTTTGTGATGTATCTTTGCAGTTATTGGGGGATCTCTATCAAATACCAAATAGGTATGTACACCCCCGCCTAATTAAAGCTCTTATACCGGTGTACCTTTATTTATGGTTAATATTTGAAAAAAGTGTACTTTGTGTTGTATTTTTCTTTAATTCGTCAAAAAACGCAAAATCTAGGCAAAATAAGAAAATGTAGATAGGAACGGTAAATAGGGTAGCAATCTACGCAAGTTACCGTTCCTATCTACATTTTCTTGTTACTAGGTATAATTATAGGTAAAGCAAAAATACAGCCTCTAAATCCCCAGGGCTGGGCAAAGGCCTCCTCTCAAATATTTTTGGAGACGAGTAAAGTCCGCCACATGGCTCTAATGCAGGTCGACTGACGTCAAATATCCACGAAATAACAATTACAATTCTCAGAAACGCAGGTTCCCCGATGATGTGCTTTATCACCGCTAAATAAGTGGCAAAAATCAAGCACTAAAAATTACATTTAATAATTAATTAGGACCGGTTCCAGAAATCGACATCAGATCACTCGCGTACTTTTACACTATTAGGTATTTTTTGCCTGAAACAGGAACCTTGGGTAGGTATTATTATTTTAAAGTATGTAATACTAATTAAGATTGCACGATTGATCAAATATTCGCACAAAAATTGTGTAAATTTTAGGCTCTATCAACATTTGTGGAATTTGTATTGAATTCAAATTTACGTCTTCGTTCTTTGACAGAGAGTACAAATTACATTAAAGAAAATATTGTATTGATCCATAGAAGCTGTCTCTTTCTAAAAGCGGTGGAATCATGTTGAGACTTAATATTAAAAATCTTAAAATTAAAAGGGAAACGCAACGCTGGTAAACCAGTGGGTTATAAGTATAAGACTAGTTACTAGGAATTTTACTTTAATGTCTGTGGGATAAGCGAAAAGCAAAGAAATTAAATAAATTACTATTGTAATGAAACTATACTTTCTATACCTACCTATTTTACTTTATTGATAATACTACCTGCTTTAATTTTATTATGACTAAAAATATAAGCTTATGCTGGTAAGTTTTAGACATAATCAACTCATAAATAATTTATTAAAGGAAAAATTTATTATTGTCTCGAAGAGTTGCTAAAAAAGCAGGAATGTGCTACTTTTTGATTGTTGCCAATTTTTGTGTCCAGTTTACAAAAAAACGGGTAGGGACGTTAATTACCTAGGTAAGTTTTAACAAAATTCTAAGCCTTATTGTTAGTTTAGAACAATATGGGTAGGTAAGTAAGGTACTTATCTGCTAGATACCATTGCTTTAAAATAATAAACATGAATACTATACATAGGTTGTGTGTACCTACGTACACACAACCTATGTATCCTAGTTATAAATCAACGTAGGTATCTACCTAACTTATTTCTTACTGCCAAATATTATAAACTAATTCATTACGGAAATCTATCTTAAAAATTGGTTTGTCTAATAAATAAGAACAATAAGTAAAGGAAAAAAATGTTTGAATTTAAAATAATACCGATATTTTTGCAAACGTTCCGATTGTAATGTTTTGACAGAGGATACGTCGCAATACACGACGTGTTGGCTTAACTTGGTTTTGAAAATGGAAATATATTATTTTTCTTCATAATATTTGCTAATTCAATGTGCAAATGTATAATTTTTAAGAAACTTTTAATTATACATTTATTGTTATTGTTTTGAATCAAAAACGATTTGAAAATATTTTGTGCAATTTTTAAAATATACTCCAACACTGTGACGACACACAAAACGTCGCGTTTGCGTCATCATATCGTGAACAGCGCTCAAACGGGGAGGACGTGGGATGAGAGTGACAGTGCTTCATTAGAAACAAAATTATTATTTCAAATGTTTCTAATATCGAAATTATAAAGTACAAAGTTTTAGGATAGGTATGTATTACTACTTATTTGCTATGTAATATTATTACATAATTTTGTTTTAGGTAATATTAATTTTTTTATTATTGTTTCAGGTTCCAAAGGCAGTCGCCGCCATCATGGCGTCGGACGAACAGTTTTCATTATGTTGGAACAATTTCCACGCCAACATGTCAGCAGGCTTTCACGGCCTGCTGTCGCGTGGGGATTTAGTAGACGTAACATTGGCTGCCGAAGGCAGATTATTACAGGCACACAAATTAGTTTTATCAGTATGTTCTCCCTATTTTCAAGAAATGTTCAAAATGAACCCCACTCAGCATCCCATAGGTATATAAATTTTCTTACTTTAATGCATTGTGTTTTAAGTTTATTCGACCTTTTATTAAATATGTTAACAATTTGTCTTCATTGTTGCAGTATTTTTAAAAGATGTTAGTCATTCAGCGCTAAGAGACTTATTACAGTTTATGTATCAAGGTGAAGTTAATGTTAAGCAAGAAGAGTTAGCGTCGTTTATTAGTACCGCGGAACAACTTCAAGTTAAAGGTTTAACCGGTAATCAAAATGAAGAAAGTTCCACGCCATCCAAACCAAAGCCGACGTCGAGGCCAGGCCCGAGGTCGTCACAACAAAGGCAATCTGTTATGACTAAGTTAGAGACTGATTTAGATTCTAAGCCCTCCTCAACTCCAGTAGCAATTAAGAGACCAAATAGGCCATCAATAGCATCAAATAATTCATCATCTTCTCAAAGTGGATCAGCGAAACGGAAATGTGTAGACCCATTAGAAGCCGGCCCCTCTGGATCGGCAAAAGAAGAGTTTGTTACGATACCGGACGAAGATGAAAATAACGCTGTGGCACCAAAAATGGAACCGGAATTTGTTAACGAAAGTATGTGGGATGACGACGACGAAGGCGCAAATAATGATGAAACTAACTTTGGCGAAGACGATTCGAATATGGAAATGACTGGTACGAATCTTACATTCATCACTTATCGGCTTTCGCTTCGTAATTAACGTAATGTAATTTTAATTTTCATTTTTAGGCTTTGATGGCTCTGCGACTGGTGATGGAAATATATCTGGAGGCGGAGAAGGTGGTGCGGTTGGGGATGCACAAGGTAGGTTTTATACTTAAATGATAGGGTAGTTTCCGCATACATAAACTGTTGCAGGAACTGCCCAAATTATAGTGTATTATTAAGCGGACTAGATAAAAAGTCAGAATTTTGTTTTTTTTAAAGCTAGGATTCTATGATCTGGCTTTTTATCGTGTACCGTTTATTTAGTTTAGTAATGAAATTTGTAAGACTAGATTAAGTAGTTTTTAGTTACTTGTTAGTAATTATTTTAACTGTTCCAGGGTTTTCCTGTTCTAAAAGGCGATGTTCTTACATTGAACATCGTTTTTTTTAATGGGAAGGTATATGGTTAATGAGGTATGTATTGTAAAACCTGGTATACTGGTAATTACAAAGGTAAAATAATTTGAGCAGTGTTTAAAAATTTGGTATAACTGGTAATCTAAGAGGTAATTGACATGGGGTAGTTAATGGTCATGGTGTAAAGGTTTGTATTAAACAAAAATATTCGGTCTAATCTAATAAGTTATCGTGTGTAGGTGTGGTATAACAACAACACTACAGATAAAGTGCAAAGAATGTAAAGTATGCTGGGAATCTAAAGTAGGGTGGAGTCTGAAGTTATTGTTCAGATTCAACCCTAATATAGGAATTAATTCTGCTTATCGCATAACCATCTCTAGCTGCTACTACAAAGCACTAAACTGCTGCGGCGCTGTGCATTTTGTAACTAAATAGAGTATGATCTAAAAATCTACGAAGCAAGTCTGGCAACATTTAACAATATTTTGGTATGTGCCATGACTCGTTTGGTTGAAATAAAATGTGTTACTACTGGCAATCGAATGATTTGGAATATTGTCAGCATGAGCACAGGTTTCTTTACTAACTAAAAATTCGTAAGTATATGGCCTATATTTTACACCTGCCTTTAAATTCGTAATTCTGAACATTCTCTCTGAGGCACGCGAACTACGCAACAGCAGAATGCTATCTTGCATAGCGAACTGCATTAACCAGTTAGATAAATGAAAATTTTGATTTACGGAATAAAATCGATCTCACCAAAATTAGCCAGATAGACCACATACAAAACCGCAGGCTGCTTATATTTAATTTCTAATTTGAGGCACTGGCTTTTAACTTATTTTTTAATCTGTGCTTTAGTATGTTTTAATGGCACAGGTTTACACTGAACAACGACATCTATTAAATCTTCTATGAAACCAAATCACAAATTGTGACATCAAATTTCAAGAATCTAATAGATGGCGTAATATGATTGTAGTTTAGCTAGCGCAAGAACAACAAATCACGTGGATAGTGACCAAACCGCAAATGAAAAATTAAATATATTAGGATTTACTAAGTTCATAAAATATAAATTAACAAAAAAGGGTTCATGGAACTGCACACATTTGTGGCACAGTATATCTGCGAAACCTTGCTCGGTTTGCGACAATCTAGAAGTATAAGATAAAAACTTGCTCAAACTAAATAGATGTTCAATTCAAATGTAAAAACAAAACGAGGGTCTATTTTCCTGATTTTGTGGGTATGTACTGTGCTATAAATGTGTCCTGAATTCACGGCATACCCGGGGGAGAGTATGTGTTCAAAGGTGAACTGACCTGCGGCAAACGACTAAAACCACCATGTCTGGAGAATACTCAGTGCATGCCCTAAGTTCGGTCGCAAGCGTGAAAACTAGGCCTTTATACATTACACGTTCAATATAAAATTGGCCTTTTACCAATCATGTGTGAATATGATCTGACGACGGGTAAACTGTTATGTGAGGAACTTGATTTCATATTGTCGATTATGATGTCAAATGGTTCGTATGTGAGGTCACAAGTGACTATATGGAAGAGTGGTGGAGCAATGTTGATATTCGAGTAACTAAGTTGCCGTCATGAGTACGTAACTCTATACTCTACGTATCTATGTTGGTAACTCGTGAGGCTCACAAGTCACTAGTATGATCTTGGTACCCGCGGCAGCATCCCATTATGACTACCTACCTGTTCCAATATGACTACTTTGGCACTTGTGTGCTGCACCAATTTCTTAAAACTTAATTCAGGCAAAGTGCGTGAACTTAGATGCAGCGTTTCGATTGCAGTATTGCTGCTGTTCAAAAGCAGTCTGCAGTATTGTTATAGTACAAGCTACAAAAGTTAAGGTTCAGATCTGAGAGCGCGTCGGTGCTAGTTTAAGCTGGATTCGACGTACGGAGAATTTTAAAATCCTTTCAAATGCCTAGCGATATTTTATTCATAATCCACTATTATTTAAGAATTGCTTTGGTTTAGGACTACACAAATTTAATGGAAATCGCAGCAATCCTGTAGATCTCGCGACTGCCTACAGGCTACTGTATTCTAAGTGGAACTCGCGGGCGCCTGCAAGGATTCCTATGTGCAAATTTGGGACCTTATCCGCTATGCCATAAAAAATCCGTGTGACTTATTCTCGGATAAAATAAATAACTTTTGACGTGGTGTCGTTTATCTTAACCAAAATAAATCGAAACCATAACTGAACGTCTGATGTGAAAAATAACATGATGATTTTATTGAGGAATAAGTACACACGGATTTATTGTGAAATATTTTTGTGACATAGCGGATACAGTCCTTGAAGTTTAGAAATACACTAGACTATTGTAAAATGCGCTCCGTTACTCGTTCCGTCAGATAATAGTTAACGCTTCGTTCACGGAATCGATTTTAAATAACTAATGCATGGTTTGATTACATACGATCATTCTGATAGTAATTCTGGTCGATGGGGTTTCAAACAGATTGGTTTTTGCCATATTTGCCACTGAAAATAGCACGTACAACTAAAGTTTGAGATGTGTTATTGGCTACCAGGCTTTCGGCCAAAATGAAAAGTGCTGGAAGCTTGATAAAAGTAATGTAATCGGTAGTTATTTGTATGGTCTGATTGGACCAAAACGGAAATTGAGGACATCTAGTCCTCATTTGAATTTTGCAATTAATATAATGTGAATGTATATATATATGTATATATATATATATATATATATATGTATGTATGTATATAATATATACACATGTATATATACATATCTATATACACATGTTTCTCCGAAATGGCACTAACGATTGGGATGAAATTTTGAATTTAGTTAATGTTTCATCATCCAAGTTTATTCAGATAGGTTTTATCCCTGATAAATTTGTTTTCACACAAATAATTATAATTAATAATTTCTAGAACAGTATTCTAGTATAGGTACCAGTAGGGTACTCAACAACAGGTGGCACTGCCCTACATCGTTGTAATAATAGGCTGAGTAAAGCTCTGTAGCCCTAGTACTATTATTTTGTTTGTCAGAAATGTAGCAAGATTTAGTAGGTACCTAAAGAATTATTTCAAGAACTTACGTGAAGTTGCAGATAAAGTAAATTATTGTAAGGTTTATAGATGTTATTAAATGTTTTTTGCACACTAGGAGATTTAAAACTTAATGTATATCGTATATTTCTTTGATATCAGACTGTAACCTATACGATGTTATGGTACCGCTAGAAACACACTAAATGTACAAAACAGTACGCTCAATAAAATAAACATTGTTCGTACGTTTACATACTTATACATATTTTTGAATGACAGGCGTAAGTACTTATGTGTTAATAGTGTAGAAAATACTTTATTTATGAATGTAAAAGTAAAACCTCAAAAACCTCATCCCCAGTGTAGTCCCAGTGTAGCTCTGAAAATTGCGTACTGAAAATGCCCTGGAAGAAGAACAACAAGGTAAAATGTGAATATTATTTATTAACTCTCAAGTGTATAATACAATTTACTTCATCATCATTTAAGCCTGTCACAAGTCCACTACTGAACATTGGCCTCTCACAAAGATTGCCACAAAGCTCGGTCCTGAGCTACCTACATCCATCCACTTCACGCAACAATGCCCAGGTCGTCACTCCATCCGTAAGAATCATCAAGCTGAAGTGGCAATGGGCCGGCCACATAGCACGCAGAACTGACAACCGTTGGGGAAGAAAGATTCTCGAGCGGCAGCCACGAACAGGCAGACGCAGTGGGACGACCCCCACAAAGTGATGACCTGCACAAAATTTACTTATCATAACGATAAGCAAGAAGTTGTTTTGGCAGTTGTTGTAGTAAAATTTATATACAGTTACTCAATCAGCCAATATGGATTGAAGATTGAGTGATAATGTTGAGTATGCATTATGCGATCAATATTAATTATTAACAACTTAAGAGCCTCTTCACCTCACCTCGAGATGGTTTATGAAATCTAATTACTGCAAAAAAGTCTTATTGTATGAAAAAATTGTATTACTGGAAAAAAATCACTTTGACCCCCGGGTCCATGTAGATATTTGTGTCTATGCATCTATAATTTTGTTGTTTGTAATATGTACTGTATAATTAATCTTTTTAATATTTCAGAAATCTCCTTAGATCTATGTTAATGTACCTGAAAAAAAATTTTAAGAAATAACCAGTGATTGGCACATTCACTTATTAGTTTTATTACACTTTTATTTCTTTGTTTCAGTACTGAGAGACAAATGATAGGACCAGAATACGTTGCATGTTCGTTTGTTTGTTCGTAAGAAAGTAGTGGGCACTAGTGTGAGAGCGGCTTAAACCGCCTCAGGCAATCCCAGAGATCCTCTGATATGGCTTAATCTTCTAAATTGATTTGTTTCTGTAGATTAAATAAATTACCGTTTTTTTGGATGTTGAATAATTCGTTTGAAATTTATCAATTTGCTATAGTTATAATTTGAGGCTACTTTGTGGCTGTTTGTTACAAGTTTTAATTGCTATCAAGGATTGTATTGAAGATTACGTCTTATGTCCATGTCACACAGTTACCCCCGAAGTTGTTGATTACCTACAAAATTGTCCGACTAGGATAAAGAAAATCAGATAAAGTAAGTCAAACTTTGACCAATAAGTCACCAGACGAACACGTATGTCACATCTTCTCGCGTCAGATATACGTACGTCACGTCATCTCGCCTCGTCCACTATACCCCAAATACTCAAAAAGAATTTAACCTATTCAACGGCCATTAGCTTGTTTTTTTTTCATATATCTTTTATACATGTATGAATGTTACTTTCTTTGTTCCTTTTATACTCGCAAACCACTCGATCGATTGGGCTCAAATGTATGGTTTAAGTTCGACTCATTAATGGAAAGGTATTGAACAGAAAAAATATATAAATAAGAACTAATTCGTTAACTACAAAAACAGTCACTGTCGCGCATGACTGATTTCAGTAAGTAATTTATAAAAGAACATTTTACATTATGCTAATTTCAAATAATCTGGTAATAATACATACTTATATTATAGGTTCTTTATGCATGTAAGTGCGGCCGGCGTTGCTGTAGCCGTTTCTATCCCCTTAGGCAAGCAAAAAGGACAAAATAACAAACATCCAAATACAATAATCACTTTCGCGTTCATAAAATTAGTGGTAACAAAAGGAATACACACCAAATAAACAATTTAGTTACAATAAAAAAAAATCCTTTTATTCTTACAAATCTATACACTCAGAAGCACAAGATGGCTTCTACACCACGCCGCTATTCTGCGACTTCGTGGTACTAGCCCGGTCGATCCGGCTCATCCGAGCAGCAGCAAATTTTTTTTTTTATGGAATAGATGGCAAACGAGCAAGAGGTTCACCTGCTGGTAAGTGATTACCGTCGCCTTCATACATCTGCAACACCATAGAAGCTGCAGGTGCGTTGCCGGTCTTTAAGGATATTTGGGACATGGTAGGAAAGAGGAGGGGAAAAGGGAGGGGATGTGGGCCTCCAATTACCTCACTCACCGAACGAAATGCAGAATCACAAGATGCCTTTACTTCACGCCGGTATTCTGCGAGGCCGTGGTATCAATCCGGTTGAGCCGGCCCATTCGAGCAGCAGCTAAAGCCGCCGCTTGGCTCTACCACGCATCGATTGGCTCTACCACGTACATAATAGTAGATGTTATCCTTTTTTAAAGGGGACACGTTTGTCTAGTTGATATGGACTGTAATGATACTTACCGTAAGCTGAGTTGTCATTAGGTCTAGGGTTTTAGTTGGTGTAAGCCAGGCCTAAACTGTCCTTTCCAGCATTGAGGTATGTATACTTCAGATATTTTCCTAGCGTATAATAAAACGTGCCAATATTAATTCAATTGAGGGTGCTCATAGCCAAAAATGGGCGTCTAATTCTAAAACAATTAATTTTATACTATTTTGAGAATTAATTTCATGTACACGGCTCTGTTCTATTACAGTCCCATAAAGTATACATATGAACTGAATCGGTTTTTAGTATAATTTTTACTAATCATGAGTAACTATTGCAGATGTAGGTTAAAGTTTTTTTTTTAGGATTGATGAAGAAATTCAGACAAAAATAAAAAAAAACTTATCCTAAATACTCAATTCTCTACCAAATTACAATTTTTTCATATGAAGGTAAATTTTTAAGAAGCGAATAAATACAAATATCAATTTCTAATGTCACGGGTTTTCGCTAGTCAGTAAAAAGTCTGTAAAAAATATATCAGAAGTCTGTACTTTTTAAATTAAATTTTTATCAGTAGTTAATAGGCCTTAAAATGTGTACGAATAACGAAAAGGTTGACGGACTCTGACAAACTCCGTTCGGTGTTTACCGCACATATGTTATACCCGAAAACGACATTATTTTGAAAGTTTAAATCGAACGCCGATCGCAGAGTCTCTCACCTGGACGTGAAATCAAAACAGGCCATTTGGCTTCTACCGCAGCATTTTGCCAGTAAATGATAGCTTATAGAACCGAAACACGATCTTCTGTATGCCGTATAACACTGAAGGAAATTATCTTAAAAAATTCATGGTAATAAACCCGGCGATGAGGCTAGTCTACCCGTCACGTTCTACCTCCTAGAGAGACGAAAAGTAAGTTACAAAAGCCGGTTTGGTTACTCTAACATAAGTAGTGCCAAATGTAGATGTATTATATCTGGCTATCCTTATGAGTAGAAAAGTTCTCGAACCACAACCTCGTAGATATACAAGTTTGAACGACCGCCAGCACAGTGTTTCGGAAAGTCGGCAAATGCAGGTGCTGTTCATGATGACACTATTGAATATAATATGTAGAATGATAAATGTAATCGTAATGTATTGTTCTTCTTTTATTTTCTCGGTCCATCTGAAAAGAAGTACACTTGAAAGAAATCCTGATTTAACGATTCTCGAGGAGATTTGTGTTTCTTTGTCACCTTCTTCAGCCTATTTAAGTCCACTGCTGAACATCCTCTCCAAGAAAACTCCGGTAAACTCCAGCAAATTTTTGAAGAAATTGTATGCCGGCAAAAATGTTCTATCCATTTTGGGATAGCGGGTTGGTCAGCGCAGTGTGGGTACCTTCGCACTATTAATGTCGCCCATCTCGGTCTGTGGGATTTGGGTACGGCAAATTCGGATGACATTTTCGCCATAATTTGTTCGCCAGAGCCTTGTTAGTTAGCTAACAGGGTACACCCCGTGCAGGTTAGATCTTTGTCTGAGTGACCATCACTACATCACGATTTGACAAGAAAATATCGATGTCGATGCTATACTGATATACTGGTAATATCATCACCATCAACCTTCCTAATATTTAAAATGTAAAGCTAAGCGGCGGATTTTGCTGCTGCTCGAATGGGCCGGCTAGACCGAGTTAGTACCACGCCCACGCAGAATACCGGCATGAGGTAGCGGCACCTTTTGCTTCTGCGTTTCATTCGGTGAGTGATTCAACCGAAGGTCCACTCCCCTTCATCACCCCCCTTCTCATCCTTCCTTTCCTTCCAAATACCTTTAATGGCCGGCATCGCACCTGCAGCACCTCTTGTGTTGCAGATGTAGATGGGCGACGGTAATCACTTACCATCAAGTGAACCGCTTGCTCGTTTGCCGATTTTTCAATAAAAAAAAACAATAAAAAACCTTTCTAAATTTACTGATGTACGTTGGTCATTCCAAGATAAAATCTGACATCAATTATATTGAATATTTACTATACACACATTAACTCCTTTCGTGTGCCTCCTCACATCCAACTAAGCATCATAATTTCGGTGACGAAGCTTCTGGAAATGAAGGTACAGGATAGGTCCTTAAGTCATAACGTCACGTCGGTCATATTCGCCCTTGCTGCGCTTATACGGGCACGGACGTCGCATGACTCTGTACTGATATTTGACTTGTGTCTAAGGCGGTTCGTGACCCTAACCCCACAAGACATTATTCGGTTTTCGCCATATTAAGTTAAGAACGCTGCTATCAACCGCACCCTTGTTACCAAGTACGAAATGTTATCCCGGTAACCTTTCTTACTCTTAAATTAATTAAATTTAACCCGATATTCTGTATACTATTACTAATTTAAAAACAAAATATCAATTATATCCAACGCCATAAGGTCAGTAGTTTAGACACAAGATATTTTTTTAGTTTTACTTTGTTGCCCCACATGTATGTATATATTCAAGCCTTGTTCCCAATCCTTTTCTCAATTCGTGTCACTACATCGTCTTTCACGCCACAACGCTCTCTGATCACAATATTTCGAACCCTGTCAGTTATCTTCACATCAATCATACTTCTTAACGTTCTCATTTCTACTGCATTTATCCTGCTTTCGTGCCTCTTCTGACATACTTCCGTCATCCTCTCCTCTCTTTCAAACACCATAACCTTTGTCTTATTTTATTCCTTTTCTTTCCAGTGCCCCATTTATTATTGTCACCATTGCCTGCACTTCCTCAGCCGATGACGCTAGTAATACTTGATCGTCGGCGAAGAGCAAACATTCAACAAGCAACTCATTCATTCTTAGTCCACAATCACTCTCCTTCAAATCTGTCAAACATATCCATGAATAAATTGAACAGCCATGGGGACGCTACACAGCCCTGTCTAACACCTTTATGGATATCAAACCAGTCCGTGTACGCCTCGTTAATTCTGATACAAGCTCGGGAACCCTCATATAGGGATTTCAGTGCTCGTATCAGATCACTGCTCACTCCATGCAAAGATAGTGCCGACCACAATTCATTGTCATAGGCCTTCTCCAAATCTATGAAAGTGCAATAGACTTTTTTTTTAGACTTAGCCAAATAATTTTCAACTATGCACCTTAAGGAGAATATCTGATGCGTGCATCCCATCGCCTTTCGAAATCCTGCTTGCACATCCCATATATTTTCATCAGTTTCATCCTTGACTTTTTCTATCAAAACTAGCATACAATTTGCCGACGACACTGAGTAGGCTAATACCTCGGTAATTTTTACAATCTTGTTGCGACCCTTTTCCTTTGTACAGTGGTTCGATTACAGTCTTGCACCAGTCTCCCGGTACTAGGCCGGTTGAAAAGGCGATACAACTGATTAGCTACCACGCCCTGTCCAGCTCTCAGCATTTCGACCGCCCCCCTATCATATCCCGCTGCTTTACCTGCTTTCATAATCTCATCCATACTTATGTCTCTGTCTGATACACTTTTATTTGTTTGTTGAGGAGGCGTTCCTTCATCTGTTGGTGCCTCAACTCTTTCAAATAGACTTTCAAAATATTCCTTCTATCTCTTTAGTACACATTTTTATCCTTTTTTAATATTACCATCCTGCCTTCTAATTTTAGAAAGCTCAGAAATAGCTGACTTTCCTCTGGCTAATCTAAAGATTTCTAGAACATTTTCGATTCGGAATAAGAAGATTCGAGTTCGATCCCCTATGTGGACTTCTCGTACCAATGAGTTTTCCAAACTTAGTACGGTTTGTATCGTTGACATGGACCTATATTTTAGATTTTTTATTTATCCGACAGCCTTCCTCATATTGGTTTTCTTCTCCACCGAGTCTGTGGTAAATTCATCACTTTAGATTACGCTCAATGTTTTTAGTGGTGCAGACACCTGAATGCGAAACCAGGTCATTCGCGTAATATGAAACTAAAGAGAGTGCCCTGACTCCTTCGGTACTACGGCTGTAGCCAATTATTTCAAATCAGCACAAATGGCGCAAATCTAATGTAACAACCGTCACCAACAGCAATACATGTTACTAATATGTATCGCTAACATTATACCAAATCTACACGTATGTTTACTTTACATACGATAGCCTAATAACTGGCCCGATAATATTCGGGGATTAACCCCACAGTGGCCTCCAACCTCCCCTATAGCCACCCCAAGCCTCGCTTTTGCTGATAACTGGTTAAAACTGAGTCCGATCTCAGCCTGGTCTGGTTACTACTGGCCGCAGACAGTCCTTCCGAGCACCTCGGTTTCTGATGCTGAGTGTAATCTCAGCCTGTTCTGGTTACCACTGAGCTTATTATATAACTGACTCACGGATACATCCTCTCCACCGCTCGGTCCGAGACACAACCACTCTAAAAAAGGCTCCCATGATTCTTGCCGACACACATCTTCCCAGAGGTTTTTCTAGCCTCGTGTAGTTCGCTATTTTTAAGTTAATATAAGCAACTACCTCTTTTATTCTAATTAAATGACAAACGCCGCTGATAGGTAGGTGGACTTAATGGTGGTGACAATATCTACCCTGTATTAGTCAACCTTTTGGTGATGCAGATAGTAAGTATAAAAATTAAAATAAATAACATATACAAAACGAATGATATCGGAATATCCATCCGAATGTATAGTCATCCCATAAACTAGTGATAGGAAACAGCATCACTAGTGCGAAGGTAACAGCAATGCGCCCATCATCCCGCTTGCCCAGCGTGGTGAGTATGGGCAAACCTTCCAAGAAATGTATTTTGCTTTTGCTGACGTTCGCTTGAAGGTGCTTAAAATAGGCTGATAGTGGTAGCTGATAACGTAGCACTAATCCACTACTGATCTTGCTGCTTGGCGGTGGTCGGTGTAAATAAGCAAAAAGTAACGAGTCTATAATTTTATAATTACAAGCATCTCGAATGACGAAATCGCAAAGTGATGGAAGTGATGCAAAATTCTCTTAAAGAAACAATATTTAAAAGTTGTTATTTCTGTATATTTTGCGATTTTATGTTAATTACATGTATATACACTAAGTGGAAAATTCAAAACGAACAAATCGTCAGTAAATATTGTCTATTATTTTACTGTCGATAGCAAGTTTGCAAGCACTATTTAATATTTCTAAGTTCAATGAAAACCTGCAAATTAAAGTAATTTAAACTGTTGTAATAATGAGGCTTCCTTTCCCGCGAAAAGAAGAAAAACATCACTTATTCAATAGATGGCGCTAGTAGAGTATACGACATAGCAAGTACGATAGAACAATTAGCTATTACATGTAAAAAGTACGAAATTGATATTTAATTATTGACATTTGTTAAGGTTTGTATTTTGGCAATGTTCATTTCATAACACGGGTTTCTTAAGTCTGTCGACTAGTAGTAAAATTCCACGATCTCCGACAGATGGCGGAATAAACATCCCAGATTACTTATCTGACACAGGCTTACCTCAAATGTCGAAAGCCGTGACTGGCAGCAGTTAGAGGTGCAGGTGTCTGGTACTGCAATCGCCAATCCGCCGGTCAAGCTTGGTACTAGTAGCAATGCTTACTAAGGAAGGGAGAGCCATATGTTTAGAGGCTAATGATGGTGATCATGATAACTACTTATTACTGTGGTGTACGATTACTTTATATTTAATTAAAATTTAAAAACTGAAGGGGGCTTAATGGTACATACGAACAGTACAAAAAACTGACAATTTGACCTTTTCCCGCTTACTTTTGTTTTTTAATATATTTCTATTAAATTAAAAATCCATTATTTTTACGTTAAATAAAACAAATTTTTAATAAATTATATTTACCTTTTAAATTTTTTCTTTTATTTCCATTTATGCCTCTTTTATAAATTGCGTAAACATAATCGCAATTCCGTTATTTGTGGTTGTCGTCTAAATCTAAACGCTATGAGATCTATGGTTGCAATTGTGTCAATGAAGTATTGTTTACTATTTTGGGAAATAATCGTGAACTGCATTAGTTTAGTGAATTATAAGTAATTGTGCTTGTGAATAAAATAATGTGTAATATGAATTTTAATGGCTGTGGCATATAATTATTGCTATTTTACCTCTAAATATCGGTTTGTCTCTGAACGTGTTTACGTCAAATGATTTTTATTATTTTGTGCTGTGTTGTTCCTTCGGTAATATATTTATTTGTTTATACATTAAATGGATTTACATAATGGTATGTACATTTTTTTTATTTGCTTCTGTTAGTATCGGCGAAAGTTGAAAGTAAGCAACATGTCGTGTAAACGATTGTTGGTTGTCAAGTCTGGTGCAAAGTTTTACGTTCTAAAGGGAAAGCAATGAATATGTATTTTGTTATTAATGTAATATAATTTTTTGTTATATAAATTGAGAAATTAGACATCACACCTTCCTTAATTATGTGCTTTTTTCCTATTATTGTGCAGCTTGTAAACATAACCTATAAAGTAGTACAGTACAAAATCAGTTATTAAAATTTAGTATGAAAAATTTAACAAACTTAACGTTAAAAAGAAGGAAACCTCATTACGTATATGCTCTGCTTCATATAATTAATACATTGAAATAGATAATTTAAATCTTGTTATTTAGTTATAACTCACATAATATGTTAGGCAGAAGTCAGTAAATAGCACACATAATTATTTGTTAACAGTTGCAACATCCAATCCTGTCACCCAGTTACTGCTCTTCAGATATTGCACACAATAAACAAAGATGTCACTTATGTTTGTGATTTTATGCCTACAGACACTAATGGTCAGACCAGTGTCTCAGATCAGTGATGTAGTCTGTGTATCTGCCACATAGAATTGTTAGTCTTAACAGTCAGTGTACTTTTGGTTAATTATTTTCTATACTCTTTTGGCCAGTCAGTCAAATAAAGACAAGTATTTGATATATTATGCATAATACAGATTTGCTTTCATGACTGTTAAATTAAATATAAATTTATTGTACATCATAAATGACACAATACAAAAATTAAATTAAAAGAAAACTTATAGGTACAATACAAGGGTACCCTTATAACTAAAAGCAATCTCTTCCAGAGAACCTCTTCTGTTATCTTCTTAAATTTGAAGATCATTTTATACTGGATTTGTGATAAATTTACTTCTTTTCATTAGTTTTAGGGGGTCACCTATATAGTCTATTTTACTTTGTTGACCAGCTTATCACTAATGATAATTTGTGTTAATCAAACATTTTAACCTGAGTTACAATGACAGCACTCATAACTCAAAATGGACATATCTGTCCTCTGAGAGACATGGTCAAATGAAGAGTTCATAAGGATACAATAAAAGTATGAAATTGAATACTTTTAACCAAGCCAAGTTAAACTTGATTTTGTAAGAGAAAACTAGAAAGCTCAGATAAAGTATATATGTATATATATACACATGCACTCATACTTGTCTCCCAGGGGGATAGCCAGAGATTACAGATTTTCATTTGGCTTGACCTAGTATAGTCAAATGTGCTTTACAATCCACTTTCCTTCAAGATTGTATTGAAATAAAAAAATTCAAAAAAAAATATTTCAAATTTTCCACCGTTTTCTTCATCATCAGAAGAAACTCATTATGAGAGGGAGTTGGGAAAATATTATATTCATATTTCCTTACATTGGTGAATAAATTTATTTAATTTTAAGTTCAAGTTTGTATACAGGCAGCTTATTGGCAAAATCCTTTTTTGAAGTGATCTTTGTAGGGAACAAAAGATGGCATAATGCAAAAATTGAGAGAAAGGAGTATAACTATCATTACTATTTGGTGGAAGCTCAAGGACCAGGGCACTTATTTTAATGTCATAGTCATGTGGTGTTTGGGTGACCTGGGTTCAAGTCCTGGTCCTGGCAACAAAAAAAATTGTGCAGAATTTAGAAGAAACCTGCATATATGAGAAGTAATCTAAATATATCTTTCAAAGATAAGTTACATCTTTGTAAGTATGCCAACCCGCACTGAAGCAGAGTGGTAAATCCTTCCTAGCTCTGCCCCTCAAATGTTGAAATTTTGACACATACACCATAGTCACATTATAGGTCAATCAAAAATATAATATTTTATATGATGCAAAAATGATGCAAGGTTTGTTTTTGTATTCATCTAAAGTGTCCCTTATATTTATACCATTACATTAAGGATGACCTGTGGGAATCCTACCAATCTCTATAGCTGGCTGCTAGTGCCTTAGGGTTTTGGAATTCTTTTTTTAATTAATACCATCATAGTATAAAACGGAGAGTTTTTTTTGTTTAAAACCAACATAACCCTTATACTTACTTAGAGGCACTGTACCAACAAGATAGAATTATCTTGATAGCTTGATAATTAGGTAGAATTGGTAAAAGTCAACTATTTTCCTATTCGATTTCTTAAAGTTTTACAATTCATGGTCAAAGATTATAGGGCAGTTTGCAATAATTTATTACTTCTAAAAATCTTTAAAACAAGCTACAAACCTTAAAAATTCCTGTGAGTTAAGCTGTGGGATCTACCAAAAATGAAATAGTAGTAAATAAATAAATAAACCTTTTGGTATGACGGTTACACTTAGAAGGTAAATTAATTGTATGCAGCTGGCTAGGCAGTATCCTATTAACAAAGTAGAAACATAATCACAAACACAAACTGTGAGTTTGCTATGATGGACTACTTACATGTTTAAATAGTTTATTCACACTTGCTGGGTATTGAAATGTAATAGTGAAAAATTATGCTCTTCTTTAACAGCCTGTAAATATTCTTTTTCATAAGAAAGAATTGCCATAGTCGCCACTTGTGCCATGCAGTTTAGTAGTTTATTGCTGTACCTGACACTCTGAGACAAGCTGAGATGTTACCTATCCTGTGATTGGTCAGTTTATATTTTGGTTTAGGATTTTAAAGGGTAGCTAGATTTTCTTGTGCTGCCACCACAATGTTATTAATTTTGTTATTTGGATTTTCTTCAAAAAATAAAAGCCCAAATGTTTTTCTGTCTGTTTGTCAATCTTCATTGTTTAGTTTAGGATTGTATTGAACTTTTGCACATCAAAACCTTAAAACTTACTTTATTGCAACAGTCATTGGTATATTACTAAACATACTTTAACAGATATTTTCAAAAATTTTGTTGATCTTCAATTTATTAATCTATTATATACACTTTTTTTAATAATGTTTTATTATCAAGTACTTATTTTATTTGATGACAGTTTATGGCATTATGTACCTACCTAATATATTTTAATATTCTCTTTAGCAGATTTGTGCAAAAGTTATTAAATAATTTTCTAATCAAAATTGTATTAAAATAATACTCAAAATAATATTTATATATATAATACTCAAAAAAGACTAGTTTTGGGAATCAAAGATAAGTAACCTCTTGTGTTTAACTTTGACTCTTTCTACATGATATTGTCTATATTTAAAACATATTTTTCCATACATGCATTATAATTACAAAACCAAACAGCAACAGAAGTGTCTGGCTGTCAATGGCACCATATTTTTTTGAAAATCATGGTTGTAACTAAATCTAATAAAAAGATGTGACATTTGAGCTTATTAAAACATTGAGGGTATGTTATGTTATGACAGGCTGGTATCCGCAACTCCACGACTGTGCGAATATTTCGCTTGTGGACAGGAATATGAACTATTCGGGCCAACCGAGCTCCTTGAGGCAACTCACTAAACTCTTAAAGTTACCGGTGACCTCGGGGAGCGACCTTGGCGAGCCGTGGTACTTAGTCCTATACTCCGCGACCGTCGGACATTGCAACAGGACGTGGACCGTCGTTTCTTCCTCCTCCATAGACGCTCGGCACAGGGGGCTATCTGTAACACCTAGTAAAAATTCTTAACTCGCGCGGGTATATACCTTGATGGTCTTCGAAGAGTTGAATTTTATACTTTTTGTCAAACACAAATTGTTTTGGGATCCTGTCATATGTGGCCTGAGGAATCGGCATTTTAGGGTAGTTCCTATCGACTTAGAATCTTGTAATTTGGTTGTTGAGTAAAAAATAAAGACAGTTGTAATCTATAATATATAAGCACGGCTACTGCTATACACTTACACAGGGTAGATATTTACTAAGCTTTGTAATAATGATAATAATATGATGACCTTCTGGTGGATTTCGAGTAAGGAGGACAACTTCTGAATAATATCGGCAGTTGCCAACTGCCGAAAGTATTCGGGACGGGTCAGTGCCACCTGAAGGCAATGGGGGTCAGCAAGGAAAGCACTCGGAAGCACCAGCTCTTTCGGCCCCCAGCGCCGGATCTGTTCCTGGGCTCCGCCTCCGTCCATAATTCGCTGTGGATTTTGCAGCCACACTTGCAACACCGCCAAAATTTTACCCTAAGGCTTCCACGGATATAAGAAGTATTAGTAAATGAGATTAAAATTGCAGGCTGAAAACCAACTCTGCGAATAAGGTTTATAATATATTTTCCCAGATATACGCTGAGCTAGTTCTTTTCACAACTTTTTTTTCACTTTTTAACATAGAAGTACTTCTTCGTAATAAGTTGAGCTTATTAATGAACATAATATTCTATGGAAATAAAAAGATTACTATCATTTATCCTCTCCCTAATGTCAACGAACTCGCATTTACGAATTATATGAAGTTGATCAAAGTCCGAATGTCCGAAAAATTGATATTCATAAATATTTCGGACATTCGGACGGCACCATCATTGTGTTTACCGCTTTACATTAAGGCTTTCGTAGCTTATACCATAATTACCACATGGTATGTATATGGTAATTTGGCAGATTGGGCAGATTACCGGAGAGTGAATGAGAAAGCTCCCGATTTCATTAAAAGTAACGGTAATACAGCATCTTTTTTCATGTGTGGGGAAATATCTAAAGCACACTAGCCCCCACGGGGGCAAAGATTATGTCGGTATTTCACCGACTAAAATCTATTCCCCCGCAAATCGGTAAGGCCACGTGACCACTCTTGCACATTTCCACCTTTGCCGGGTCCTTGGGAAAGGATGGCCTGTCTCTCTCCGTCCTGCAATGCACTTCGAAATCCAACTCGTATTATAAATAACAATAAAATTTAAATCAAGTTTATAGAAAAAATAACACACTTGCAGTAGTCCTTAGTTTTTCTTACTTTATTTAAATTTTCGACCGATTTCGCCTTTGAGGCATTATCAAGGTGGGTGACCACCCACAGCTAGTAAGCCTCGCCGCCACAACGGTGTTTGCGTACCGACCTCGGCGATGTATACATGGTCTTGCACCAAAGTGAGTTTTCGCCTATACCTCCTCTGCAAGCCGTCACATAAGCCTCTTAATTATAATTTTAATAAGGAGTATTACCGCCTCGTGTCGATATCACCCTATGTAATCGGCAGTTACATATGTTGAGGGTGTACATGAGGACTTGAGGAATGTATCCAGTCCACATATTGAATACAGTCAAACGGGCTTCCTCAACGCACTTTTCGCCACTATGGATTATCTACGGATAGCGAGCCTCGTCGCCGGTTGTATTAACGGAGGTTCAAGTCACTCATTTTTAGACAGGTTAATCTGCTAACTTTCTATGGTTCTTATATCTGATAGTCGGATGTCATGAAATTTTATAGGTTTGTCTCTTAAGACACCGAAGGGAAGAAAAAGGCTGTCAGATTTTCTCATGCTAGACGAAATATTTATTTTTATTTGTACACATAATGTAGAAATGGGTGGCCTCATCGTGCCAGCCTTGAGGCAATTCTTTGCTAATTAATTTAAATCTATTAATATAACAAGGCGCATGTGAAGCAAATTTTATGATAAGTAGAATACAATTACAGTGAACATTTAGAAATAGTGATAAATCCATATAATAAATATAGTCAAATATACAGGTTGGATGCGTCGTTAAAACATTAAATTTAATCATAAACTCTTCAGGATATTTCTACACAACAAATATCTATCATTTAATAATTTTTATATTTTGCCTCAAGATATATTTGAGCTACTACTTTATTTGGCTAACGACACCTAGGTCAAAGGCCTTATCGAAGTCACCTATGCGCCGACTATAAAATCGTGCAAGGTCGCCGCTCTTAGTGAGGTCAGTGAATTAGTCATGACGAATAGCACTAGCGTTTGTTTGGATTAATAGGCTATTTAATTATTTGTGTTTTTTTTTCTTTTTCACTAGTCACAAATACTTATGACTATTAGCACTAATAAATTTGTCACCAAATTTCTATAAGGACGTATCCATTATGTCATAGACAGAGTACAGACTATACTAATATACGAGTATTATAGTAGTACACGTTAGAAAATCATTCATAAAACTGATCTAAATATCTGATTTTCTTTCATTTGTTTTTGAATATGTTTATATTCTGTCTTCCTTATGTTCAATGTAAGCGAATTCTATAAAGTTACAACTTTAAGAGCCGTTAACGTTATTGTTAATTGTAATTTTATATGTGATATGTGAAGTTTACCAACCCACTGAAACAGCGTGGCGGACCCTTTCCGACTTCAATATCTCAAATATATTGAGCCTTCGCCTACGCCTTGGCCCGCCGTGGGTCAGTTACTGGTCACTTTACGGTTTCAATGCCAAAACAGTAGTGAAACTCCTTGTGGGGGTTATGTCGGTTGCAACGAATAAATCCTGAGCGAGAAACTAGGCAGAGCGGACCCATTGCACACCGGCACTCTCCCCCTGCGACCGCAGTGGTAATTTAGCAGCTCCGTCAGAGCCGTGAGGAATTGCGTGAGTCGCTCATTGAGGCGGGAGAGCGGCGCCTAGCAACACCGTTGAAGGAAAATTAAGTTTTTTTAGAGACGTCTAGTACTTTAATACTCTAGTCTGCTTCACTACAAGTGCCACTTACTTTAAATAAGATCATTCTACAGATATTATCAGATTGTTCAAATTATTGTAAGTTCTGTTTAAAAATCATCGCAATGATATCTTACTTACATCGGCTTCCGTCTCTATCCGGATAATTTTAATATTTAGTACCATATTTGGTGATAACTAAAAAGTTTTAATCTTTAATTGCTGTAGATACTTTTTCACTAAATTTTAATAAATCAAAATATAAAATTGTTTACTTTGTTCAATTGTAACAAGTGTTTTCAAAAGACTCTTCAAAAACTAAAGTGCTGGGTAAAGGAGTCTTCTGTTTCTATAATTTAAAAGTTTTTGGAGCTGAGTTCGAGCCAAGAAAGGTCCGCCACGAAGCTCCTGTGCTGGTTGACGACTTCACGTGTCTTCGACATATGTACATTTTTTATTATTTCTCAGTCATCAGGTTTTGTCACGTTTTTCTTCAGCGCCCATCACATAGTAAATTTAGCACTTAAAAGAGGACGCCGCTCGCTTTAATTTTATGCACGTGATCTGGGTTCAAATCCAGGTCCCGGCGCCACTAAAACGTTACACTAAAACGACAACCGCAAAAACTAATATGTGTTCTTCATTGTTTGTGTTGAGCGAATATTGTAAAGTTGGCGACTAAAAGTTAAAACGCCACAGAAATTATAAAAATATAATTTAATAGAAATTCGGTCTCAGGTTCTTCTTATTCCACTTAAAACAGCGTGCTTGTGCTGATAGTTTTTTGTGATAGTGTGGTCTTTGTCCGGTTGAGCCGATCTGCTTATAGTGTAAAACAGAAGTTTTATCCCCGGTGGCTGATATATGGTTGCTGCGCTAATAAAATGGTTAAATGCAATTTTAGTGCAGATTTAGCACAGTATCGTTGGACATAGTGGAACGATGTTTGAACGTAAAATAACCGGACAGCTTTGGATAGGAATCACACCGTGAAGGTTCTGCATTCATTCTTATTAGATAATAGGGTTCTTTAGTCGTCTGGGTAGATACCAATATCTTACCTATTTTGGAAGCTAATCAGCAGTGCAACCACCGTTGTTGGCCTGTTTGAAGGGTAAAGAGAGCCACTACAATTAAAGGCTGTAAGCCATTTAATCTTAGTCCTCGGGGGTGACGCGTCTGTAAGTTTCTTTACGTGGTAGAGCCAAGCGGCGGCTATTGCTGCTGCTCGAATGGGCCGGCACGACCGTATTGGTACTGCGGCCTCGCAGAATACCGCCGTGAAGTAGAGGCATCTTGTGCTTCTGCGTTTCGTTCGGTGAGTTAGGTAACCGAAGGCCTACTCCCCCCCCCCTCCCCTATCCCTCCTCATCCTCCCTCCAATCCCAAATACCCTTACAAGGCCGTCAACCCACCTGCAGCTCCTCTTGTGTTGCAGTACATACATGCCGCCTTCCGCATAAAAAAAATAAAGTATTATTCGGCTGGTTTTCAATACCTCCTCTGGAACGTTTGACGTATCAAAACCAGATTAGTTTTAGAATCATGAAATTTGGAATCATAGTATAATTAAAGGAAAAGTCTGAAATTTTCAGATTTATCGTAGTAGTAGTTGAAAACTTAGTTTACATAAAAGCCTGTCAACTATTATAGATCTACCTACACCTGCTTTTACCTAACCTTTATGAACGAATCATAATATTGTGCGTGGTCAGAGGGTCGTAATACGCAACGAGTGGGTTCGAATATAATAAAAATACTTAGCAGGGCATTTATAGGCTAACTTACCTTATTTATTTATATAGCGAGAACTGCTGCTTACTGTTTGTCTCGATCATAATGTATTTTTGTTAAACCTGGAATTATATTTGATTTTTTGAGTATCACTGTGAATTTGCAAAAGATATATGTTTAATATATGCATCTATGTTTATTTATATTCTTCCATACTTCAATAATGGATACAATTTCATAAGATTCAATAAAAACATAACATTGTTTAAATATTCCATGACAATTTCATGTAATTTTGCTCTTTAAAAATGTAAATTTAAAAACAACATTCTCTTTTATTTAGATGTGTATTAATGTTTGGGTTTGTTATTATTATATTGTATTTGTGCTAGCTATTTCTCAAGTTTAATATATTAGCCATTACTTAATCAATGAATTCTATATTATTAAAATTTTGCGATTGTATAGTCATCAAATATAAAAACATTATTTCTTAAAATTTTTGACTACATAGCCACATGTATTGTTATAGGAAAGAAAAGCCTTAAATAGGATGAAGAAAAAACAAAACATTTAAAAAAAAATGTATTAAAACTAATAACGTTCTTTGGTTGTTTTATTTAAACTTCCCAATTTGATTTCATAATCGGGTGATAGATCTTCTTAGTAATTAATTTAATAAATAAATAATTTGCTACTTGTACTAAGCTGATGTTTTGTTTTCAGTTTTAGGGCCCGTAAACAGCACTTCAAAGAGTGACTTGCATTTCATTCAAACGAAAAGTGGCCATCTACAGTTGATCTACGAACCATACATTTTTGTAACAGACTGTGTGAGAAGTGGCCGAACATTCTGGAGATGTATGGAGTATGGCAGGCGTTGTCGTGCTAGAATTACATCCAAAAATAACGTATTGCGCATAACCAATCCTGTTCATAATCACACTGAAAATCATTTGCAGAAAATTAACCAAAAATATGAACAGGGAGAAGTAGTTACTTGCCCATTTGTTTAGCATTTAAAACATTGATATATCCCATAATACCAAGTTTCAAATATTGAAGTGTAACTTTCTAGTGTTTCTGTCTTTAAGGCTGAGAACATAATATGCGCCTCTTGAGAAGCGATGAAGCTTATAAACTAAAATGAGTTTTCATTTTTAAATTTAGTTTTGAGTATGAAATGTTTTGGTTAGATTTTAGATAATAGATGAAAATTATGAATCAATCCGTGAGATGTCTTTAGCTTTAAGATAATATGTAATTTTTATCCGGTTTCGCAACAAGTCACAGGGCCCCAAATCGTTGATGATCCTTTGGATTACACACACAGGTTAGAATTATATGTATATGAGTGATGTGTGTTGTGTAAGCGCATGAAATTAATTATCGATTAAAATATGTGTGCATGAATGTCTTTGTCGATATAATGATTGAATGTTTTGAGAATTAGGAGTAGTTAATAAAGAACTCCAGTAACGTTTATATTGTATTCATTAAATAATTCAATCATCGATTAATGTTCGATGATCTATTGGTATCGTTAAGCACGTTACATTTCTGTCATATCTAGTTAAATTAACGAAACTAATGTGATCCTGTAGCATATGTAATAAAAGGGTTTTTGTAAGAACTAAAGCTGTATTTTTATCGACACTGCCATACATATACTATTTATGGAGTAGAACTTAAAGTTTTTATATTGATAGGTAAAACATGAAATCATGTATCAAAATAATTCGTAGTTGTACGTGTATTCATTAGACGTTTCTTTTCATAGGTTATACCTTCTACTAATCTATGTTTCAATATCTCTATGGACACAGCAGGTGAGGCCGTGGTGCAGTATTCGGTAACACAACGGGGAGCTCCTTGCCTTCTTGTGGACGGGTATGGGTACGTGGCGCGTAAAAGACGAGGCCCTCGGGTTTATTGGACTTGTCGCAGTCGCGCCTTAGGCTGCCGAGCACGTGCTTTAACAAACGCCGGCCGTCTAATCACTCGTGCCGACAGCCACAACCACGCACCACATACGCCTGTAGTGACCGACCATGCGCGTATCGAGAGCCTCATTGAGACCATTATTCCCGACAAGTAACCGTTGCTACTAATAATGTAATAATGGCCGTTACCGTTCCTCTTATTAATATCCTACGTGTTATTCCCGTATTTCAATAGAGAATTAACACGAGTTCATTCTTACCGATAATACTAACTGTTGTTACCGTTCCTGTCATTAACATCCTAGGTGTTGTTTCCGTAAAAAAAATTAAAGCCGAAAAACCTGATCAAATAAAAGACTATCACCATTTATGCGAGTTTTTTTCTCCTTTTTTTGCCTATATTTATTATGCCTTATGTATATGCTTACTAAATCATTACTAACGGTTTCACTAATGGTTTTTGTGGGACATATTTCGCATGTAATAATGGATAGTGACGGGGGTGGTGTTTTACAGTGGAGTTCGTGATATCAAATCGAGGCCGTCGACATATGCGGCTCAGTGGCTTCTCGTTTTATGCCGAGAAGGTGTTCCCGGAGAAGAACAAAGTGCGTTGGCGATGTACCCGGCGCACTTGCCGCGCGTACGCGCACACGCTGCACGATCGCATTTTTGCGCTAAGTAACGTACACTCGCACGAACCGCAGGCGGCTTCGTCGTACAGAGCCTGCGCGCACTCCGCGCTCGCGCCGCCCAAAGCCTTGGTAGATGAATGATTTACCCGGCGCAATATGACTCATTCACGCAAGATTCACTAACGACGAGAGTCACTGAAATTTTATTATTTCTAGTCGCCTATTACTACAATTTATTTTTGCCCATTAGTAATTAGTGTGGAAATTAGTAACTTTATTTTCGGTTTAAAGCATTGGACGCTTTTTCTATTACAATTAATACTATGTAGTACATAATTTGTACTTGTGAATGAAAACTGAGACTCTTTTATTTGTTTATAATGATGATCATCCAGTAGCAATATTCTTGCTGGAGGTCTGTGTATTATATAAGTTAAATTACATTATTTTAAATACTTATTTATTTAGCACGTGTTTTGTTTTTGCAAAGTTTACAATGATCTCACAATGCTTAATTGAAATTTATCAGGAATTATAATTATAGATGATTACGGATCAAGTGTAAAAATACTAGTTACGCTTGACCAGCAGCACAATGTACCTACTTATATTAATTTTAAATAGCTAACGAATACTTATGTAACATATAGCAATAATAGTGTAATTTAATTTTTCTTAGTGGCCGGTGAGCGATCGTCTTGTGATCAAAGCACTTACCAGTCTTTAAAAAATTATATTAACTGTAAAGTTATAGTTTTATCTATGTGTTATCATATCGATGTCTAATTGTCTAGTCATTCCAGTTGTTATTTATAATACAAATATGTTCGTGTAATGAATCTCTTTGAATAGGTATAAATTGTTTTATTTTTGGGATCTTATAGAGTCCCATACACGAGACTAGCAAGGATTAACAACGAATTAAGATCTGATCTTGCCATTGAAATTGACAAGGTTATAATTATATTTAAATGCAAATATACAAAAGCTTTCCGTCCTGTCGTATCCCACATTGAAAGTATTTGTAATTCAGCCGTTGAATTATTTATTAAATTTCTTATTAAGTTAAATAACTTGCATGTTAATATTGGTACCATGTATTTTGTTTATAAGAGTACTATAGCGGTTAATGTGTTTTCAGAGGAGTATGTACGTTTGTGCGTGGGGCCGGGTGGGAGACCGCGGCTGTGGGTTCGTGGACGAAGCTTCTACGCAGCACATACGATGCGTTCGGGCATTGTGCGTTGGAGATGTACTATGGGCGGTTGCGGCTGCAAAGCTTATACGCAAAAAGGCACCTTACACAAGCTCGTCGGTGAACATAACCACGCGGGACGCTGCGGCCGGCGAGGCTCCCGCGCTCCCCCACCGCCCTCTCCACCGGAGCCGCTTTTGTTGCCTAGGATGCCGCGACTCGACTTCGACAACTTCGATCCCAGCGCCTGGCTGGTTAGATATTAATTTCATCTTGCCTCAGTCTAATCTCTGGGCCTTTTGAAAAATTTGTTGCAATATAAAAAAAAACATTATGTTACGTATTTTAGCATAAAATTCTGTGTTGGCCTTTAAAATAATTTAACTCTAAGGTACTTACGGAGGACATTGCGAGGCATCGGGCTAGACTATTGTAAACGCAACGATTGACCTATTATGTTGCATGGAAATGTTAAATTTTGTTTTTGGTAAACTGTAATTTATTGTTAATATATATTTATTTAAATCGAAATCCTTGCCGGCGTTATTTTGAAATGCTTCAAGTTTTCGAAGTTAAGTAGGCTTCCATAAGTGTTACGTTGAAATTGATGTCGATGGTAAGCATACCATCCGGAAACTTTTTCTATTACCGTCAGGTGTGATCTATCAACCTTTTGCAAAATGCGTGCCTCGCGTCTACAATATTTAGTGTAATAATGTAACTAATTCATAATTATTAAGTACTGTGTGGTTCTTAGCTAGAAAAGGTTAGATATATTTCGTTTTCTACATCAAGAACAATTAGCGAATTGTAAGTTACAACTCATGCTTTACTTATAAATGACTCAGGATTAATTATTTTTGGCCGTGTTTAGGTTATTAACGATATTTGATATGGGAGTTAAAAATTAAACGTGTCATATTTTATTCTAGTCAAAGTATTAATTTGTCTTTAGATTGATGGATCACCACATAAAGCTTGATCTCAATTTATTGTTAAGACTTAGGTGCCAAATATTGAACTTGTTCTTGAGTGAAGCATAGATAGTTAAGGTTTATTATTACCAACGGGTGTCGATTAACTTACAGGCACCGAATAGAAAATAGTGTAAAATATTTTTTTCTCTATGTAAGGCTAGTCTTCCTTCAATCGTTAGTATTAACAACAACAAGCAATTACTTGTTTTAACCCTTATTGTGTAAGCTTATTTATAACATCAAATTCTAATTTCTTAAATACACGATGAATGTTAATTTTAGATAAAATCTATTTTTTAATTCCTCACCTGAAATCTTTGCTCAGTGTGAACAACTTCTATGTGCCAAATGTTTTGCTCATTTAAGTATTCATCTCATGAATTGATAACTGTACAAAACAATTTCTTCCTTATCATTATTGAATATTTAAATCGCAACATGTGTATGTGTAAGTGCTAAATAAATAGATCGAAACTTACCCTCTTTTATTTAATAACCAGTTCATAAATATAGACGTACGATTGCTAATTTTTAGAATATTCGTTATCTGTTATTGATATCCTAGCTTTGTCGTGTAAAATCAATTTACTAATAACATTTACATGTTTAAAATTGGTTTTACAAGGTAAGGTTTACGCTTTTGTAGTGAAGTTGTTTATTAAAGTGTTATTTTTTTCATTCAGCGCGTTTCATCCGCGCCGGCAAAGGACGTCTCCTGCTGCACCGCGGATACACGTTCCGTTTGAAGAACAACCTGGCGCACGGCCGCAAACAGTGGTACTGCTCGTCGCGCCTCACCTCGCGCTGCCTCGCCGACGTCAACACTGAAGGACCAGAGGGTTTTGAGCGTATAGTTCGTTCGCGCTACGCACACAATCACGCGCCGCCGAACGTGCGACGTTTCGCCGACGGACGCTATGTCGTGCGTACGCCGCATCAAAGCGGTCACCGCGCCCCGGCGCCGCTCGACCCCCACCATCAGCTATTGCAGCTGCAGCACGCGCTCGCTCTATACGCTGCCACCGCGCACGCTACCGCCACAGCGAATGCTACCGCCGCCGCTTCGGCCACGACCGGCCCCGGTTCCCAACAGTCTCCGAACTCGCTTCCTTCTTCACAACACACACCCGCCGCCAAGCCGCTGCTGGTCGACACACCCTGCAACGAGGAGGACTAGATAGTTTTCGATTCATCGATTCGTAAATATTCGGTCCCTTTTTAAACACGATACATTTATATTTGGGCGATTTGTTTCACGATTTTGACGACGATGAAATATCGAGCATCCGATAAATTCCTCGAAGCCTTTTGGCACATAAATATAGCATAAATTATATTTAGAGTAATTATATTAGTTAAGTTAAATGGGGATAGGATGGCGTTTGTTAAGAACCAAGCGATGGCACCGTTGGGAGTTATTTAATATCGGTAATATGAATGTGTGTAAAATCATCTTATCAGGAATAGATGTTGCGTTGTCTCGAATGTTACGAGCACCAGTGGTTAATCAACCAGTAAGTCGGGGTTGTTATCGCGACATGTAGGTTAAGCGGTCTTTTCGAGGTCTATAAAGTAAGGCGTAAATAGGTGTGGGTTATTTATGAAAACGAATAGAGAAAGTAAGGATGTTATTTGTATAAGAACTTTCTGAATGTTTATGAAGGCGGTCTTTACACGTTTATTTGCTGCTCTCCAAATTTCATGATCTACATCAAATATCACTGCACACGAGGTTATATTGACTGTTTTAAAAATGATTACATTCCATATTATGCTAGGAAGATTGTACACATTGCTCTTGGAATTGAAAAAGGTTTTAATTCTTAGAAATTGCTTAATGTAAATGGGATATGTACTCCATAAAATAAATAATGCGCTGAAGTTATCGTGTAGAGACCGCCGATCGTGTCAGGTGTCGATGTCAGATGTAGATAGATGGTTATTATCCGGAACAAGACCCAATTAAGCTTATGATTAGTTATCGGCTCAATCCATCCGGGCAGCACATCGCATCGAGGTAGCGATAGGCAAGCTGGTCTGCACGTGAGGTAGGTTAGAAACAGGACTCGAGAACGACCGCATGGAATTCGGGCGATCGACAGTGTGCACAGGTAAAGTTTCGGTGGTTGCGAAACCGCCGACTACGCGTCGGTGACTGATTTAGCGGATTCGATTTGAGTGTTAGCAATATAATATTGATCCCTGGACTGCACTTAGAAATACTTTATTTATTTTGAGAGTTTAAACTTTACATATTCGATATTGCTACTTAGAGCATTAGTCGTCCGCCTTTTTTATCTATAAGAGACATCACTAGTTGTTGAACATTTTAATATGTATTTTATACTTGTACCTACCTTCGGGTGTAAACGCTCCGCCCTTACGCGGCGCAGCGGCGAGCGCTACAGTCTATAGTCGATGTTTTGCTCTAAGGATTGATTTTTAAGTACTTAAGCTCAAACAACTACCTCTTTCACCTTTTTATACGGGTTTTACAGATTAGTTAATTATACAATTTTATATACACGAATGAATACTCAGAAGCTTTACTCTAGTAAGGTGTTATAGATTAAGGACTAGGTTAGGTGTAGGATAGGCACGGCGCGTCGGGGCGGTACTCCGCGCAGGGTCCGGCGCGCTCTCTTTTATTACCTCTACTATTGAAACTCAACTACCTCTTTGAATAGTTATTACTTGTACTCGATAGTTCGCTGTTGATAACTAGAATAAATAGACTATACGAGACTGTTGTCTGAATATATTTTATTAATTGTTTTCGAAGAATAATTTGTTGCTTGTCATATTTTTTTTTCAATGAGAGATCGTGGACCTGCTTATTTTGTATATTCTAAGACTTTAATTTAAGTACAAATTTTGACTAATTGTAATTGTTGTTTAGATGACTTAGGTACGTTGGGGTCTTAATGTATGTTCGGACGTAGTGGCGGGACTAAAATACTTTAACAAGAATTTATTATAGATCGTGTCAAATCTTTTACGTTTTCAATTAAAAAAAGTACTTAGCTATAATTCTCAAAAAGGTAACGTTACTGATGACATTTTGGGTTAGACGTATTCCTGATATTGTAAGTTGTGTAGTATCTCTATGTAATATAGATGAAATAAACGAAAGTCTACGGAATCGTTTAATCTGAAATCTACTTAAATAGGTGTAAGGTAATTAATTGTATTCAGTCGTTTTGAGATGTACTATTTACAAGTCTAAAATAATTTGACACGTTCTATTTCATTTCATTAACAGCACTGTGCTTCAGCGTTATAAAGTAACTCGATTGGCCGCGGCGATAATCTGTATCATAATTCTAGGCTTAATATGTAACATATTTCTAGGTAATATTAAGGGCAATGACAATATACGTCAATTATATAAGATACGATTTTACCATAAAGAATTTGATAAACAATTTTGAATCATCCGCATGTGTACGAGTCTCTTTACGATTATCTTTATTGTACTGAACAGTTTTCAGAATTTCCAAAGACTGTATCGTATGCAGAGGTTATGTATGTACTTTTTTTTATATAGTTGTATTAAGAATCTCATAGTGAGTGCATTCTCATACGAAAGCTTGAGAATCGCTGTCGCCGCGGCTCTGCACTTGACCACTTCCACTCAAGTTGTTCCTTACTATCACTAAATCTATCTACCTCATTCACTGTTAACTACTCGATATATCTACAATTCTCGTAGTGTAATTTTGTATTTACCATTATAATAATAAGAAAATATTTGGGTTCATGTATGGGGTATGTTTTGTGAAATATTACATTGTACTTATAAATAACCGTGCGTTTGATTTACACTATTGTGAAGTAAATTTGTATTGTTTGTGTTTTATTTACACAAATACGTCATGACGGTGGTGGGAGGTAAAGGATTTGATGAAAGGTTCTGTAAATATTTAAATTCTGACAACCGTTCTTGTCGTAGGAATCAAGTATTTGAAATCGCGGCGCGGCAAGGTGATCATGATGGTGAACACGTTTCCTTTCTGCGAGGAGTCGAAGTTGAGGGATAAAGTTATCTGGAGGTGCACATCTAAGAAGACGAATTGCAAAGCTCGGATTCACATGTTGGGCACAAACGTAGTAGCTGTGAAAGGAATGCACAATCATCCCCCTCGAGCCCCTACCTCTTGATGGTTCCTACTGCTCTTTCTCGTCGACTGGAGGATAATCTTGTAATTGATTTTGTCAGGTTATCCGACAAGTTTTTCACGTCAGGTTTGTAATGTGGACGTTATATTACAAAACTAGGGTGCCCCTGGAGCAAAATTGAGTCCCGATAAAGGGGATAACAAATTATGAGGATTATTAGATTACTACATAAGACCCGAAATGTTTAAAACTCCCTAAACTTAAAATTCTCCACGGAACTTAAATTTGACAGTTCCGTCTATAGTTACTTAGAAAAGTGTATCGTTCACCTCTTTTTTTTTGTGTTTTTAAGACAAATTGTTTACACGTAACATCAATTTAAGTGTTATCAAAGACCCTTCTCAGAATTTAATGATACTGTTGTTCTTTAACTATTCTTAGAATTTATGCAAGTGTTAGGTTAGAAAAGAATAACCACCTAAATAAGATGAAAAATTGGATAAAAAATCTACATCATTCCATATATTGTCCCATACATAGATTGTTTCAGTGTTTATAATTGAACGTTAAGGGCATCCGTTTTGTCAATGTTAAATTTGAAATATTGTTCAGTTATATTTATTCCAGGTTAATGCTGTAAGAGCAAATTCGTTTCGTTTGAATGAGCAATATGTTTGATAGTAATTATGTGATAATGTATTTATCGATAGGGAAATTTATATTTAGTGTAAGTATTGGATAATAAAGAAAATCATCGAGCAAGTAATGCTAATATAATGTACTTATGATATTGATTGTGTCAATTCGATATTAGGCTATTTATTCCGTGTTGATCATTTGGTGTTTTAAATTTAGGTAAGCACAAGTGCCTTTAATTGTGGGACCACTGGTTAATAGATTTAATCGATGTACTGAACATTCCTTATTAAACATTGTTTCGGTTTTACAATTTATACACGTAATTTAGTTTTTTTATTTTCAAATAGTTTTAAGATTTCGTTGATTTATTACGAGTATTACTCATTGCGATTAAATATTAAAATTATGTTTATATTTATCACGTCTTCTGTTTATTTTTCTTCCTCGGTCGTTATAAGTCACTCTAAAGTGTGAGTCAATGATTTACTAAAAAATTCATTTGTTTTTTTTTTGTTTTTGAACAAATGCTTTATTATGCGCGACAAAATGTCGTCGCGCCGTTTTGTGAACAGTGAGAAGGTTGTTAATCACTTCGACATTTAAAATGTTCTAAATAGTATAGAGTATTTTGTACCAGATCATAAAAATTCCATAATGTGTTTATTTTTAATTTTTCATAAATCTCTATAAATTGTGAAACTCTTTTATTATACATGGTCATTTGATTTAAATTAAATTGTGTACGTTTCAAGACATAAAAGCGCCATTTAATAAAGACCAACTGGGAGGCGAAAGCGGAACTTAGTTTCAAACAGATTCTCTTTCATTGAGACTACACCCACCAATTGGTTGCTCTGTTCATAAGAATTTGAACCGTAGACCCATGGTTCGTGAAGTTATCGCTTATCACAATTTCCATAATCACAAAAACCGTGTTACGAAAAGACAATTAAAAATATGATTCAATTATAAATTCTAATTTTTTAAATAGTTTTTTAAACTTTATCTCGTTTTTAATCTCCATACGTAATAAAATATAAATTGTAAAGGGCAGAAGGTTCAACTTACCTACAACCTAAATCGAAGATATCCTAAATAGCTCTAGATTAAACGTCATAAATTGTGCTTATCAAGTAATATTTATGACTTATATTAAATTTAATGGTATTTTCGCAGATGCATTCTTCTTACCGTCTAGAGCGGGAAAATCAGTTTTGATATTTCGTCGTAACAAGTTTTGGGTCAACAACCAATATCGCGATAAACTGAACTGGGCTTGCCGCGACAAGGACACAAGGGGCTGCCTCTGCAGGGTGCAGACTACATTGGAAGGTCGATTCATCCGCGTGAAAGGCGATCACAATCACGACGCCAATTTCACGCCTCAAAATTTCGATTCGTCCGCTGAGAGAATGTTTAATGAATGGCAAGCCAACCTTCTGTTGAACAAGGTGAAGAGCACGTAAGGTACAAATTGAATGCGCGTTTGATCGTTAAACAAATTGTGTTATAGCGTTTGGGAACCCTTGATCATTTAAGTGGCTGTGTTGTTTCTGTATTCCGAAAGTAATGCATTCCAAGTAAATGTTATTTTAAAAAGTTTTTCATAAATGACGTTTAATGATGATTAAGACATACACATTTCGATATTTTAAGAGTTTTAATATTGTTAATACGATAGGTAAGACGTTCAAAATATAACAGGAAATTAGGTTAGCAGGGATATATAAGGAGCGTTGTCGTTTCCTTTTTTATTTTTTTTTCTCATTTGTGTCATGTCATTCGTCGCACAGTTTTTGTTTGTCCTAAAACAAAATATATTGAATGCTCTAAAGTTAACAGAACATTAATTTTAAGCTTGGTAATATTATTTTAAAACAAGAACAAACGTAGTTAATATTAATAAGATTTCCTTAATAAGTCAATTGTGTTAAAGAGTAATTTGTCAATAATTGTGTTATTGATTTTTCATCTTAATATTATGTATAAGACTTTTGAATCCCGTACCAACTTTATGTCTATTTAGTAACTAGTTAAATAAACGATGGAGATGTTTAAAATAAAATATTTTTTCATGTATTAAGCGGTTTGCTTGTTTCCAATCACCGGTGCTCTGTAGTGCATGATTATGATTTTGAATCAATTTAGTATTTATTTTGCAGGAGTAGTAGAATTACAACAGTAGTGAAATTGATATTACGTTAATATTTAAATTGCATAGAGGTTATTTTTAGTTTACTGGAGCGTATCGAGGTTTGGCAATCCGGTACTGGTGATGAACGGGCAGAGATTCCGGCGTGCTGGCCCGTTCAAGGGGGGCCGGGCCACGTGGCTCTGCATCAAGTCCGATACCGGCTGCAAGTCGTATGCGGTGACCATCAACGGACACGTTGTAACTACTGCCAACCCACACGTGCACTACGTCAAGCAGAGGAAACAAAGGAGAGCGCATAAAATAAAAACCAGAACACGGAAGCTCCTCAACCTTTTAACTGATCACAGGGAAGTAACAGAAGAATAGGAAGCAACTTTGCTTTGCACGTTTCATTTAGATATTTGTAATATCGGTGGATTTTTAAATTTTGAAAATTGTTAAATTGTGTTAATATTTGAATAAAGTTGTTGATTCTGTAGCCGTTAGTTTCTTATCAAAAGTGCTGTCTCCGTCTTTTATTCTTAAGAAACAGTATTGTATACATACTCGTAAAAGAAAAGGAGAAAGGTATTCTTTGTTCCATGTGATCAATACTAACAAAGCAGTTTTTAGTTGCAGGCCCCGTTGTGGCACCGGAAGCTCCTCCGACATTGGGATTGCCGTTCCCGTTCCCATGCTTCCCTGGACAATTTCGATACTGTCTCAGTAAGCGCGGAAAGCCAGCGATTGAAGTGGGCGCCCATCGCTTCTGTTTTAACGGTCGGGCTGCCAGCGGCAAAGTGTGGTGGCGTTGCTCCAGAAATCCTCGATGCAGAGCAGCTGTTCATACGTTCGGTTTACGCGTCGTTCAAATGAACAGCGCTCACACGTGTGGTGTACGTGCAACACCCTTAAGACCGATGTTCTAGGTCTTTCTTAACGTATACCCCAAATCGTCTATACAGAAAATATATTTTCATATGTCTCTATTTCTCATCGACAAGACCACTGGCGATGTACATGTTGTTACTGGCACGGACAGTGATCTCAACGCAATGCATATTCTTGGTAAGATGGTACATACTGATGTTTGGATATTGGGAGTAAATAAGCAGGTTCATAGTTATACTATTTGAAGGAATGTCTAAATTTTGCTTTTGTGCCTTGTCGCCGATGGTCGTTAAAATACGCTTTTTATCTGAAATAAGGTTTGTCAAACATTTCTTTACTTGTTCGCTGTAATGCTTAACAATAGTCCAAAGAATAAACACCATGTGTAAGTGACTTAATTGTACTAATTACTTAACAATAGAATTTGTATTTGTACCGTGTAATGTATACGATTATTTTATAAGTAATTTATTTCTTAAGACGACCGTTTGAAGTATTTTTAATGATTCTATATTATACCCCAATAAATATTTTTGAAAGAATATATACTCAAGGCCTCCTTTTTATGGCAAATGAATACTTAACTAGTTTTACCAAGCATAATTTTTTTGATAAATATTGATATAAAGGGGTTGTTTGTTTTGCTCGTGGGATCTCAGTCTCAGTTCGATCTTTCTCTCGCGACGAGTGGTTGCAGTTTGTTGTACAAAGTGATAGTTCTCTTATGATACCCTAAGTATTTTCTATACATTATTTTTACATATTTTTTTAAGATTTTATTCGTGTATATAAATAGATATGGTTGTTGAAGCGGAGTCTTATCTCCATACTGGTTGGATTTGGTTGCGAAATTGAGAAAGTTACGGTTATGTTGACGAGTTGTAGGGGTGAAGTTTTTGATCTGCATGGAACACCATTGAAGACGTGGCCTGTGAACGGAGTTAGGGAGTTAATGTGAAGTTGTTAAAGTAGGTTTCAGCACTTATTGAATGATCGACTTAATTATAATACTCAATGTATACGTTGTAGATTGTAAGTTTTTTTAGTGAGATCTGTTTTTAAGTGAAATTAGATAAGTTAATACTGTTTTGCTTTAAGTAAGTACTTAACCATGATATTGACCATTTCGAATGTGCTTACACAAAGATTTACATTGGTAACAATAGCGTTTACCCAAAAATACTTTTACCACGGAACCTTTATACCATTTTCTACCATTTGAGATGTATACGATTGTATTTTATAAGTTAACCTTTCGAGTATTATTCGTAAAGTATTATTTTGTGTATGTGATAAGATATTTTATTATTATTTTAATAAGAAAATATTAAAAAAAAAACGGATAAAGGTAGCTATAAGCGAAAGTGATCGCATGGAGAATGTATACGCTGTGTAGTGAGCATTGGTAGACGGGGACGAAATGTCTCGAGTATATGTACAAAGAAACAATTATATTGATCTGAATTATTATTGATCTTTTATTTGTAAAATTTATTATCCTTTCATATTATTGTTGATCAAGTTACTAAATAGATACCTTAAATAGTTAAAGTCTAAACAAATCAAAAAAATATTATTACTAGATTATCATTACTCTATGAACAGTTCAATAACCTATTAAGTAGTAAGAAAGTAATTGTAAGTATTGTCAGAAATGTCAGAGTTAGCGGATTGCACCATTTTGGTTAGGGGATTCCTATCTTAAGTATGGTAGTCGGCTATTAATGGTAGAAATGCATATTGGGCGTTGTTTCGAGAGAAGAAGAAAGAAGAAGGGCCAACAACGCATCTCATTTTGATACTGGACAATTATTCTTCTTTCTAAATGAATGGCTTCTCTATGAATTGTACCAATGTCAAGTCAGTCATGGTAGTGACCATACTGGACAATTTTAGTCAACGAGTGTTCCAACTGCCTAGGGACTGTGGGTGCGATTTTTTTTTATTGTGTGTTGCTATTAGTATTGTAAATACACAATAATACAAATGTATGTTTTAAATATCTTACTCTGATAATGTGAAATCTTTAAATGAATTAATCGACTTTGCTCTTGTAAGGTAAATTTATCTTTGTTAGAACGTTCATATTCTTATTTGGACGGATTTTGAATGTCAATTATTATTAAACTATTGAAAATTTAGAGAATCTGCATTGATTTTATAAATTATTATAATAATGATGTCGATTTATTCGTAATGATTTGAAAATGTTCTCGACGCAATCCCTCTTAATACTAAATACTATTATTGCTCGTAAATTTAAAACTTCCAGAACGTCGAACCATCTAGAACTTCCTTGAATCTAGGAGCCAAGCCAACTAGATTAAAATAAAAATAAACTGCTGTCGGGTTTTGCTAGAAATAAGACTTTAATTAGTTTAGTTATCATCAAACGACGTGTTCGACAAATGAGGTATCTATTACAATTTTCTAAATAAATTGGTGTTGTTATTTCTGTGCGTCCACAAAGCACTTAAACATTTTAAAGGCCTTTTATCCTAAATGGCTTTTGATATTGTGGTTCAAAGGCACAATCATTCTCCCATTCTAGTCTGGATCAATCTATGCCTTGTTTCGAGGTTTCCTAGTGGGGGTATTAAAAAGTCACTTTTTTCACATCAAACGATTTATAACGATAACGAGTTTAAAGAACATTAATAAGTACATTTAATTCTATAACGTATGTTTTGTTGCAGGCTGGTTTTACATTCGTTCCGCGCGCGGCGGGCTTCATTTAGTCGCTGACGGTCATATATTCTACGAAGATGGTGGGTCCCACCCTCGTCGAGTTACTTGGAGATGTGCCAGGTCATATCAGAAGGCTGAACGCTGTCAAGTCGCACTATGTCTTAGAGACGGGCGTTTGGTGTACTTCAGAGGGTCTCATAATCACCCGAGGACGTATAATCCGGCGAAACACGAGTCGAGGCGTTTCGAAGTGGATCCGATGGGCAAGTATAAGATAGTGGTGAGCACCGCACCAAGGACATTCGCCATGGCGGCCCCTCCTCCGCCCCCCGGCCCTCACGCGGCTCTGCTTCTTTAGGCCTGGCGCGACCTCCTGGTGCGAGGTTTCCTGGAAGGGAGACACTGACCAAGCACTGGGAGCGTCGCATAAAATATATGTTTTCAGTGCCGTTTTTATGAACTGGAGTATTCTGTGCCTAGACTTTTAAAAGTAACTTTAATATGGCAAGAGGCAATTTGTTTTAAATTATTGTAGTTTTTTATAAATTGTAATGTTTGTTTAAGCTTTTTCAAGAATACTCGTTCATGTATCTGTTATACCAAAGTAGTATTAATATGGTATTCAGCATTATATGCAGAAATATTGTATAGTATTTCGTTTTACGGTTTTGAATTCGGTCGGAATTATTATTGTTTATTCTGATACGATGATATTAAAAGCGTTCAGTGATAACGCAATTGGATCAAAATAATGTTAGATTTCTGTCGAATACGATAGTCGCCTTGTACCAATGCCTTAGCGGCTAACATACTATTAGTAAAAATAACTATGAATATATTTAATCACTATATTGGACATGCGATATTCTCTTACCAAAGTGTTTAGAAGTTATGTATACAAACTGTTTAGCTTTAATGATAGTGTAGCCGTCTTGTTGAAGCTTTTTTATAAAATTCTATTTATTAACCGCGGCGTAGTTTGCGGTACGACTGATGGACGATGTTACGAAATACTCCAATATTTATAATTCGTATCTAGCCGTAGACGTAGCGTACCTTACCTTACTTAGATCTAAAGTATACAAGCGATAGTTTTCTAATAGACTTACACGGATATGGTAATTACGTGACTATAATAATAGCCATAGTTCAGCGAGTAACCTTGTTATCTCGCCGTAGGATCATTAGATTTAATAGCTACCGGCTATGTAACCGTAATAATTTTTTCGCATCATGAATTTATTGATGTATTACGTTATATATGAGCTCCGTGATTATTTTAAGACTTTACTAATAGTTTTTTTCCTTTAATATTATATATACTTATTACTTTTACAATGTTGTCTATTATCTTTCTATTGTTATATTTGCTCGAGTTATTTCATTTTATATTATTTTTAATAATTGCTACAGCAATAATTATTGTACGCTTGTACTGGGGACTGTACCAAATATTTTTATGTTTATATTTCATAAAACAATATTACTCATTACAATTTTTTATTGTTGTTTCGGCCATTAACTATATTCTTACACATCACGGCATCTGGTTTATATCGTTACATTTTATTCGCGTCACTTTGTGGAGTGTGTAAGGAATTAGTTACTTCGAAGTTCTTATCGTTAAGTTTTTTACGATTCACACAGCATTGTACCTGGCGGAGAGTTCGTGCCCGTTGCTGGAGGAGAAAGATGGACCGTTATTGAAGATGGGAGGATATTGGTACCGCCTGGACGGCTGCTATCGCGGAAAAAGACGCTGGATATGTGCCCGCGGCTGCGAGGGTAGAATTCACACACTTGGAAAACGCATTGTGTTCTCCGAGTTGAGGCATCGTTGTAGGATTTTCGCTAACAACAGTATTTGATAACTAAACACTAATTTCTTTGATTTTTGATAAAGAATATGTAGCTTTAACATTGCCACCTGTTATATTACTTAACAAAACACATGAAAATTTTGAGCGTCTTTTTTAACGTTCAAGTATTTTTTACCATGACTGTGATATTCTTAATGTGCTATTAATAAAAAAAATAAATATCGAAGATATCGTAATCATCTGTTGCGTTCAATATCTTGAGCTATAAGCCTTATTGCAAAGAAGCTCATTTTTATTAAACCATTTTTTATCGATTTCTCTCATTACGTAATAAAATATATTTTTTTAATTTTTTTGTTTCATTTTAACGGCAAGTTAATTAAGTTATTGCATATAGACTAAACTAACTTAATTGGTATGTTGCAGTGCAAGTGATTTATAATCAGAAGGGGTATCCGAAGTTGTCCCTGGACGGATACTTCTACAGGCCTCATAACGCATATAGGAATCAGCCCAAGGTACTGTGGTACTGCGCTGCCCGCAACAAGTTCCAGTGTACGGCGACGCTGCGCACTATTCACCGCGAAGTTGTGGCGGTGACGGGGGCGCACAACCACGCCCGCTGACCGCTGCGTGGGCGTGCATTGTGCGCCCCGAGCACGCCACGCACGCAACGCACGCACCTGTCTACGCTCAACCTACACGAAGTGTTTCGTCTTTATGGCGAGCGACTCGCGCAACGCGATGCGACTGCTTCTAGCTACTATAATATGAATGTATAGTTTTAAGCCAGAGTTCTTATAGAAGCCATATTGAAGTATTATTTAGCCTTGAACAAATCCGTCGCAACCGTACCAATACTCATCATAGGTGGTGGCATATTGTTTTTATCCATTTAATTGTTATCCTTGTTTGTAAATCAGTTCCTATCTTCCATAGTTTGTATCAAATCTATCTGTATATTTAAATCGGTACATAATATTATGAATTTTAGCGATGTATTCATAGGTTTAATGCAATATTAGCGGTTATGTAATTGTAAATAAAATGTGTATTATAAAGAAATATTTATGATCAACGAGTGTTTCATTGGGAGAGTAGTGTTATTTGTAAGTTAAGTAGCAATGGTAGAATGATGATGGTTATCCGATGGCTTTAGACGCAGTGCCTGCGGTATACGTGCCGTCGAGGACTGGGAAGTCGCTGCTTGTCCACGACGGGTATACCTTCTACTTGAAGAATCTTCAAGCACATGGCCGCAAGCAGTGGTACTGCTCCTCTCGGGACATGGCAGGATGCCGTGCTGATATCATCACGGCCCCGGCGCACTCGGGGGACGGTGACATCCTGTTCCTTGTCCGCGGTCGCCACATCCACGCGCCGCCCAGCTACTATTTCACCCACGACGGTAAATACGTAAGAAGAAAAGACGCGTATCAAAGGTACAGATAGCGGCGTAAAACCCGTCAAATGTTTCATCGACTTTTTCGTTGTAGTTACCTCACTTTTGGAATGACAGGTTTGAATGAAGCTTTGAAATTTTATAGCGTTAATTTCAATTTTATTTTTCTTTTTAATTTAATAATTTGTATTCAATCATCTGAAAGCATTTACTCATTTTGAATATTATTGTAGGTACCTAAACATTTTTTTTATTTTAGTTTTTTTATTATATTTGGCTACGATAGCCGCGTGGTTGGGGACTGCCTCCGGATCAGGAGTGTCCATTTCGATACTCTTAATTGGAGGGCATCGAAACTTATGGATGGTTTGTATCGTTGGTTTGGACACTGAGACAGGCTTACCACCTGCTGTCCCAAATAAGCTGTAGTGAAAAGTGGGTTGGAAAAAATAAAATATCTAGACCTCTGTCCACCCGTACATTGTGTATACGATCGTGTAAGCTTATATTTAATTTACATTTTTTTTTTAATTTTTTGTATTTTTTTTGGTATGTTTTTTGTACTTTTAATGTAAAGTATTATTATGGAGATTTTTAATTTGACAGTTTCGTTTCGGATCGCGGTTTTTATATATTACTATTTAGCACTATTACTATTTTTTTATATTTATTATGCATAAAATCCAAAATTAAATTGTTTTAAGTAATTGTTGCAAAGTTTCTTCTTTATAAATTCTTAATTATTGTCTTAAATTTTATAACTCCTGAAAAAAAAAATGTTAAGTAACGTCGTTACGTTGATATTGAGGTATACCTATATGTATTTTAAAACAGTTGCTGATCACATTTAGAGTATGAGAATATGAAGTATTATGTTTGCAATAATATAATTTTATGGAAAGAATGATCGTTAGGTTGTAAATTTTTTAATTTCGTTTATGAAGTAATGAAGTTTTGTTTTAAATGCAATATTTGTTCTTTATTATGACAACATGAAGTGGTGATAAATTAAATTATGTTAATAATCGGAAACTCATTTAAACGGAAATAGCTTTTTGAATTTGTTTACTTTCGTATGACAGTTAAATGTGATAAATTGAACTCATCAAGCATGTTTTTAACTGGAAAATATTGGTATTGTGATGTTCGATTTGGGTATGAATTCACATGTATATTAGAAAACATCTATATATCCGATAGTAGTGGTGATATCCTGGGGTTTGGTTAACAAAATTCGTATTTTCTTAATTATACTTCGGAGTGTCAACCAGTGACACACATGACCACTTGGAATCCTAAATAAATCGATTGTTTTTTTTGTGCAACACGAGAAGCTTATTTTTCTAAGTTGAACTCAAGATATTGTTGGAATAAAGAGATGCTTTAGGGGCCCTCTCTATGCTATTGATATGTTTGTGTTGTGATGTGACTATATTTAATTTAACATATGATTTTCTTTTATTAAATCTTATTTCTACAGACTGAATGAAGTGAAGTTGTAATTTTATTGATTAATTAAATTAATGTACTACTGTAACGCATGTATTATTACAAAAATGAATACATTTAATTGCATAAATTAATGATATCGTGATCTCCTTCTCGGGTATCGAGACTGCGACTGATCTTGTCATCAACACATCAACGTTATGATGGATTATAGCGCCGTGAGGATCCATACCAACAGAGGTATTAATAACTCATCGCTCGGGGTGATCCCTTTCTGATTCTGAGGGGAGGTTTATGCGACACTGAAATATCGTCAGTAAACTATTGCAAGTACACATAAACCTAAAGCAGAAAATCAAAAAAAAATTGTTTACTCTGTTTCATCTAAGATTCGAACGTGGGATAGGAAGGTATGGTATGTATGGTGGTTGTTGTCTTATGTTGAGGCACACGATCATCGAAATTATTGTTTTTAGTCTGCAAGGAGTAAAAATCTTTCACTGATCAAATTTACTAAAATGACTATGTGCGTTCTGTACGAAACCCGCGCGACCCTTCATGTGTGGATGTATGCCCCTGAGTATATATTGCAGTTATTATGAACTTATTAATAACTAGGTTATTGTTTTGAAATAAACAATTAAAAATGTAAATATTTTTTTATAATTAGGGTACCAAACGTCAATCATTTCGATATATTAACATAGAAATTGACAACTCAAATTTTCAATAATTTTGCATATATATTCTATAAGGTAGAATGTAATATATAAAATATCGCTAAAATGAACAAGTTTATGTTGAAATTATTGTATCCTATTTCATTTGCGGCCTACATGTAGAAATTAAATATAGAATTACTACTCCTAATTAATTATTCGATGTGTGAATTATAAACAATAGTAATGGTAGATTCCTTCCCTGCTTTGGAGTCCTCTGGGTTTATACCAGACACTTACCCATTTCTGCTGCAAAACGGCAGTGCCATCACAGTTGCGTTCCGGTTTGTGTGGTATAGAGAGCTAGTATAATTAAGAGCTATGAGGCATTCCATCTTAAGTTGTATCTGTAGCCTTTTTCGGTTGCAGTTGAGAGCAGGCGATGGCAAGTGCCATCAGATGGACTGTTAGCTTGTTTTCATCCCAATCCAATAAAAAATAATAAAATAAAATGAATATTAATTTAATTTCTTTTTTTTTGTTATTAATTTTTTATTTATTCTGCGTTAATAAAATAGAGACGCTATATTATTTTCAAGTTTCATAACAACACAATGCGTGATATCATTTTAATATCGAACTTGGTGTTGATTAGAGAAGTCGTATTGAAATTGAAAAGTCCAATAATTATCCTAGGGAGCGTCGTTTGATATATTTTAAGAGGTTTATTTACGATCGAGTAGTTCCCTTACCGCGTTGCAATATTACTTGTATTCCGAGGGCTATGGATTGCGCAGTTGTGATGGATCAATACGACCTACAAAGTTATGAAAGAAGAAACTTCGGCAAGGCACGGGGATCGTATGGGCGTGCCCTGCTGTCTCCCGCGCTACAGCCTAGTTACGCCTCGTATGCCCTAATTTTGACGTACTTCCTTTTCTTTGCGAAGACATTAGATGTGTGCGTTGCGAGCGCCTGTGGGGGTGTGCGGGGTCAATATCATTCACATTATTTTAGGGGAGACGAAGCGCTTCAATTTTTCATAGCTATTGTGTATCATACATATCAATTTAAAAGTGTAGTTGAAATTCGGTAAATGTATTTATTCTGCTCTTAATGTACTAGCTGTAGTCAAATTAAATTGTTTACTGTAAATACTTATTAATATAATTTAGATAAAAAAGAGTTATTATAGACAAAAATTTAATTTTGTCTTTGCGAATAACAATTAAGTTTGAATTAATTCTAAGCCTTGAGATAATCTAATCACAAGAAGAACAACAAGAAAACATTGTATCAGGCAAAGTAAATTATCGTACGCCATGCCTTAAATTTTAATATCACTTTCGTAACAAAACTTACAAGACAGTATTCGACAATCGTATACGTAGATAGCTAATACTTATTAAACGAGGCTTGGCGTCCCGGGCGCAGCGAGCACGCGGACGCGTGACAGCCGGCAGCCGGCACGCCGCGTGACATGCGCGTGGCACGCCGCCTGGTGATGGGGCAATCGATAACCCCCAGCATCCCACGCCCCATGGGCCCTCTACGACACCCCATTCCGTCTCCTAAAATATAACATCCCGCTGCTATAATAAGGTCTCATTTACAGCATCCGTGTCTATAGAAATATTTAAGGGCTACAACGAAAATTTTATTCGAAAGTTTTTTTTGTGTTTCGATTTTTAGAGCTTCATGGCGCGGTTTGAGAAATTTGTACTGAGTTTACGTAAATGCTTTTTCCCATTTGCTTTGTCATTTGCAATCATTATCACCAGCCACCACAAGATTAAACAGCGCTGTTGGTAATTGTAGCTTCGAGTGCTTTGGCGACAAACTTGACGGAGTTGTGGGTGCGAAGGACGCGGTGGTTCGTGTGTCGTTGGCGCAACACAATGGCCGTGCACGCCCCCACTTGCGGTATCACCATCTTGTCCACACTCGGCTGCGACTGCCTTTTGCGAAGACATCCACTACGACATTAATTGTAGGCAATGCGTCTTACTGACTGGCAGAAAGTTAACGAATCATTTGCCATAATTACGAAAAAAATTGTTAGCGATACCGTATACAGATTCCCTAATGACAAGACTTTAAGTGTCGGTACAGATATGAATATTATACTTCTCTTATTACGACAAAAGTTATATTGACGTCATCATTAAGCACTTCTGTGCGTGATAATAAGGTATTCAATAGGATGATGTATGCTTTTATTATAAATCCTGTGTTAGATACCACTTTTAATTACTTTAATTTACTTCGCTAAATAATAAGAAGTAGACAATAAGAAAATAAGTTAGAGTAGAGCGAAGGTTAAAAAGTATATGCCATGCCATACCATGCGTACGTTGTAGAAATTACGAAACAACAGTTAGAGCACACTCTAGTTAGGTATTAGATTTATGTCTAATACTTGTAGATTATATACCAACATATTCTCGTTACTACGAAATTCCAAGTGTAATAAATAACTGGAATTATATGTGCCTTTATAGCATTAAAATATCTTACAATAGAACGGGCTTATTTTTCCCATTCATAAGTAAGTGTCCATATCCAAAGTTAACTATTGATTCCACTATTAAATATTTAAAAAATTACATAAAGTGATATTAATTATGTAGTTTGACATTGTACGTTGTAAGTATTGTTATTAATATTTGATTGCATATTGTTTTAGCGACATCATTTCAGTACAAACAATCATTTTGTAATTGTGATATTTGACATTCAATATTAGGCTTAGTTGTTGTTGCTTAGGTGTAAATTGAACCTGATATTTCACATTTGAAATAAAAATGTGATCAGGATACCTTTTGTTACCGGCCGGAGAGATCTCAGCGCCCACGCCAGCTCCACATGCCTTGTGATAAAGAAATAAAAACTTAGTGAGCATTTGTGCACTCGTATTTTACGTAGACATTTATATTTTAGTGAACACGATAACAAATTGTAGATCAAACTTATTTTAATTAATGAATAATAAACGATTTATAAATCAAGAGGTGCTTTGTTATTTTGATGTTCACCTCATAAGGTATGGTACGTTTCACAATATTATTCAATGTCGTCCATAAAAGTTTTGAAAAATTTCATGTTTAACCGTTTCGATGTGCTTGCAAGGTTCTGCGCGATACCTGATGACTGCCAGGGGCGGGAGACTGCTATATTACGAGGGGAATACGTTCTTCATCAACTCGAGGAAGCGTCAGGACAAGGCACGGCTTCTATGGTACTGTTCCTCGCGCAAGTCACGTAACTGCCCCGCTTCGATACTGACCTTAAACGATAGGGTCCTTGGTCAAGCACCGGTTCACACCCACCCACCAAAAGTCTCCAGCACGTATAGCAATTCCAACGAAAACGATTACTAATGATTATATAGTATATATTTAATTATAAGCATGTTCTAGTCTCAATGGTCCCTTATTTCAAGGACAATCGATATTTATTGATTTTAAATTTTGACAAGTAATTTGTGTCATAATTTAACGAGTCATCGAAATAGTCATATAGATATTACATAATTTTAATTGTACAACTATCACTTAGTAAAGTAGGATTTGGTTGCCAACATTGATAATAAGTAAGTTTATTGAAATTCTCGCCATTTTATCCATATGGTGTGATTTTTCTTGTCTTTATCAAATCGACAATATACTTTATCGACATGCTGTGTTGGCATTTTCTATTCTTCGATTTATTAAATCGTCGAATGTGTACATTTTATAAATGTGGTTATTAAACAGTACAAAATAACATGATTTTTATGACATTGTTTTACGTAGATTCCTAAGATCTTAAAGTATGTTTATGCATTAATTGATTGCAAACTTGTCGCCGAAGTAACCGATGTGCCAAAATTGTTTTTCCTATTTTTAATATATGATGTGGATGAAGTCGTGGTTTTTAGTTACACAGCCATTACTATTCCCGTGCCAGATTATGGTAGAGCGCTATTATACAGAAATCTACCTGCTCGTTCTGGGAACAAAAAAAATATGTCTAGACGTCCTGCCTTTTGATGCATTTCTATTGAAAAAAAAAAGAAAGATCTTATGGAATACTTTAATCGCTTACAAAGTTCTAGGGCCCGCTGCAGGTAGGCTTCGGGTCTGTTTAACCGACAATGAAATACTTACTTTATTTCGTAAACCCGAAGAAGCGCTTTGTTACTTTAGATTATTTTAAAGAGATTAAACTGGATACTGTGCCGTTTTTGTTAGCCTTTTGTTGTTCTATGAACAATAATTTGGAGATCAGATGTGAATTCAGGTAACAAATTTTAAGTGATCTAGAATAAATTATTAATAAATATTTTTTTATTATTCTGTAGTACAAAACCAGCTTCGCATATTTATTTGTAACATATAAGCAGATGTAAATATGTCACTAATTAGAAAAACATGTCATGTCGGTGACTAAACACGTGAATGAAAGAAGCTTCTGCATCTAGCCCATAGTTTTTGTCAGTCAACTAAATAAATACTCGCCGACATTACTTTCAAAAGTATTTCCAATACCGTTATGATACCTGCCCACGGTTAGTTATTGGAATAAGATTGTATGAAATAATAAGATTTATTACCATAAAAACGTGTTAGATGAAGACGCCCGATTCAGTTTATACGGGCCCTCACCGTATAAACTCAATCTGGCCAAGAAAGTAGTGGAAAGTGACTTTTGTTACGGTAAAGTTAATTTGTCAATCCATCACAACTTAGTTCTATTTTGCGATCTTTGATAATTGCGCCATTCCATTTTCAATAATGTCGAGAAATAATAATATCACCTTTATTTCCTACTTAGGTAAGTTTGCGTACGTATAGATTACACGCGATTACGCTTAAAACGCAGTTGTAACTAGACACCTGTCTATGTCACGCAATTAATTTAATGAGATGTTTACTTTCCTAAACATACTAATGAATGACTGGATTTGAACAAAATCCCGGTCTTGAATATAATACGTTTATTTTAGATAGAGATCTCGGAAAACCAACTGCTAGATGGTAATCTTTCTCTTCTATAGTAAAGAACACTGAACCTTAACTACTAGTATGACCACAATGTACTTCTCTTGGTTAATAATCATAAATCGTTTATCACGAATTAAATTATGACTTTTGTTAGTTTTAGACAATTTATGTATAATATTATTTAATACTTAAATTTTCACTTTGCGTAAGTTTATATATTAGTGTAACATTTGAAGTCGAACTTTACTTTGCAACAAGGCTCATAAGTGAGGGAGCTGTGAATATACAATAATTAATGCAGTTTGTTTCTAACAGCGAAATTATAATTTTATCAGCTGATGGTCTCGGTAAGAAGATAAGGCGGCGCATACTGGTGCAGTTCGTCGACTCCGGTAGTGGAGCAACTTTCTCATAGGGTTTCACCTGTATTTCTACATTCTTCAACTGCTTATGACAAGCAAGTTAACGCTGCTGCCACTTCATAAGTGTTTTAATGATTTAACTTATTATATATATATATATATATATTACAATGTCGTATTGATTTTATCGAATTTACACAAAACAATACAATTTATTTAAAAGTAAAAAATATTAAAAAATTGTTTTTTTTCGAGTGTAACGTAATGGCTAATCGTAGATCAGGGGTTAGAGCTTTCCCTTTAATTTCGATTCGCATCCCCCCACTATAATTATTAATCGGAATTTTAAGTCTTTAGTTTACCTTGTGGTCGGCGGCGGAGGAATAAATCGTGAGGAAATCTGCATGGAGCAGTGTGGGGGACTTTTCTCTGCCCCTCTTCGAATGAGAGGCAAATTATTGGTTTAATGTATGTATGTAATGAAAAGTACATGTACAAGAAAATGTGTAATTCGTTATTACATATTTTCTTGTTCATGTACTTTTTCTGGCTTACGTTCTAACAAAAGCCTATGTTAAATCTTTGATAACGGTGAGATATTATCTTGTGGGTGTCTTGGAGAAAAAAATGTATAGAAATTGCAAAGACGTGTGTATCGTTCCGTGAGAATGCCGGCGAGCTATCACCTGTTGTATGAGCGCATTCACATCAAGAAATCCGTTACTCGCTGTTCCACTTACATGCATACCAGTCTACCTTATTATAGGTATCAGGAAGAAGATGATTGACAAACATTGAGACAAAATCGACCTTGATCGAGATATTTTTATAAGATTTGTTTTTATTTTATCTTACCTATGTTAAAATTTTTTCTGCAAAGTTTTTGATGTGCTAGGTACTAAGTATTCTGGATGTTGTCTATCCTGTTACTAATATTGTTTAAAAAAAATAAATAGAGCCACGGAGGGGAAAATATGATCATGACGTAAATTGCGCGCGCAAATGAGTTGTTCTGCAGATTAAAAATTGATTACTCTCAAACAAACCTGAGCTGATGTAAAACTGTTGTTTAAGATTTGTCCCAGTACTTCAAAAAATAATTTATTATCTATGGTGTCTCCTAATAATTTGAATTATTGGGACTATGTCTTTATTAATTTGGTAATTTGAACATTACAGTAACTGAAACGCATTCAGCGCCATCGTTGGGTAGACACTACAATTTTCTGATACCATGAAGCGACGCGAAGTGCCTCATTGAATATACAGTAGATGGCGTTGCCTACTCGAATTTGCCATAAAAAGTATCGGAAAGTAATTTCTTGCACTTAATATAAATTATAGTAGAAGTAGACTCAAAGTAAACGTAAAATCGACAGGAGTTGGTTGTTGTTATGTTGAATGATTAAATTTTTTCATAACTTAACTTTTATTTAATTTTTGTTTTATCCCAAACCACTACGTCAATGATAAAATTTCCAGGTGTTCAGTACGTAACTTCTCGTCGCGGGAATCCGATGATTATCTTCGAAGGGGTGAATTTCATACGGGAGAGGAGCCGAGGAGTTCTCACACGATGGGTTTGCGGGCGAAAGCGGAGGCAGCAGTGCATAGCTTCCTTGACGACCGTCGAAGGGGTGGTCATTAAGACATATGGGCACCATAACCATAGCTAGCAGATCGTCTCCACTTCAATGTTGCTTAAATTTTGTGATATAATAGTGGGAAATAATTATTCTAATATCAGTCCACTTTTGGATATACTTACGCCTGTCCCAATTTGGGAGGAGTAGGAAGTAATACTCGTTGACTATTTATCCTTTCACATTATTTTTACTTAATAAAGTTTATGTAATATTGTTAACAACTTAGGAATATTTTCGGTTCGAAAATAACAAGACAATAATTGATTTCTTGTTATAGATACATTTGCAGAAATAACAGATGAAACGTAATTTATTATTTGTTACTCTATTGAATAATCACAACTTTATTTAAGCTCTGTTTCTTAGTGTATGAACTGTTTAATGTTTAAAAAAATATTATATTGTTAAAAACGAAATATAATGTCCAACTCTTACTCCTTCATTAAATCTATAGAAGGAGCTGCTTAATATTTTGCTTTAAATATAAGAACGTATACTCTCACGCCCGTTTACCCCATACAGAAATTGTCAGAGGTCTAGAAGTTTATTTTAGTCGTTTAAACTCATTTCTTACCAGATCTTTTTGGGGCCACGTGGCAGGTGGAGAGCTTGTCGCCAGGCCAAAGATATAAATTGTACATAAGTTTCGGAAAACTCATTGGTACGATGGTATCCCTTGACGTAGGAGATCGAACGCACGTCTCTGATCTGAGGCAGATCCTCTAACCACTAGGCTATCGTAGCCTTATTTAATCTTTTTCTTTTATATTAGTTCTACTAATTTCGTGTCTATTTACTTAAAAGTTCTTGTCGTCGTTGATCAGTTTAAGTCCACTGCTTGATGTAGGCGTTTCCAAAAAGGACCAGCAATAGTATTGACAAGTCCACTGCTGGGCATCAACTTCTCTTCGTGAAGAACTTTTTAAAGCACCAAAATCGACACATTTCTTACGAAGAAGCCACGGTCTAAAAAAGGAACCGGTGAAAGAAACTATTATTATTAACTACGAAAGAATCTAATCCCTTTTTTTTATAAAACAAATATTGCTCTTCATAAGAGTTTGTAGAATGTGGGTTTGTCTAAATCGGATGGAATTTCCGTTATCAGTCGCCAAAAATTTTTTTAATAGAAAATTGTATAACAGTTATTAAAAAAAGATGTTTACAAAGCAAATTAATGCCTGCAAATCATAGGCAGTATAATGTGTTGAAAAGATATGGTGGTTAATCCGACTTATTATTACTAAAATATAATAACCGGATTGTTAAAATAGCGTTGTTGTATAATAGTACTTATAATTGTGGAGGTTAATTTAAGTATTGTTTTAAAAAAGTGCATTTAATTTTTTTTATAATAAATTTTTACATTGGACATTTCTTTAATTTGTATTCAAGTAAGGCTTTTGGTTAACTTACATAGTGTGCGTATCGTTTGAGAACGCTGTGTTAAGCGAAGTGGAACTATGTAATGGGTTTATATAATTCTTAGTTATGCAATTTATAACTCTACTCTTTAGTGTTGTTGTTTATGGTATTCAAATAACTTTTTATATCTCTTTTTTACTTTCAGATGACTATGAGAAGCTTCGTCGGTCTCGGAATCGATTATTTTCATTTTACGACCTAAACATGGCGCTGCATCACTGCTCTAATGATTGATGAATAAAAGCCTGTTTCCTTAGTTTTCTAGTCACAATGTTAGACAACATTCATCGCGTAAGTTGTTTATTGTTATGTTTATGGTCTAAACACTGATTTGCGCAGTGGATGATTTCTTAGTCTGGTACTCATCGCTTGCATCAGTTAGCGAAATCCAGAAACGTACGTAATAATACTTAATAACAAACATGAAAATCTTAATTTAGGAAAAGGTAAATATGCTTATAACTTGCCCAGTGCAGGCTAATAATCTGTCACGTTTTGATGCTGTTTTTGTTTAAACGTCTTATCTGGCATGTCACTAAATGTGTATTCAAGGCCTGGTTACCTATAAAGGAAACCATGTCTTGTGAAAAATAACTCGGTATGATTTTATCGCAGAATGACTTAACACAGAATAGTTGTGAAATATTTTGATGGCATAGCAGATAAAGTCCCAGAAGTGGATGCTCGTAACTGTTCGCGGATAGGCAGGTCTCTACACGCGCACGCGCTGGTGTGTTTGTAAGTGCGTGCCGGTGTATGTCCTAATGGATAACCTTAATTTATCTACATTAATTTGCCCATACCGAAGTTACCACTGAGTGCTATTTTCCCAAAGGCTTTTGGTTTGTGTTATGCGGCCAGCCCATTGCCCCCTCACTTTATTGATCCTTAGGACAGTGTAGATGACCATGGTGCTACTTTAGACTATATAGCTCGTTGTGGCAACTTTGGGGTTGTTACGCTTAGCAGTCATACAAATTTACTTTCCCTCAAACACTCAGATCAGTGAGTTCTTCTTAGGTGCGAGACGCTTGTAGTCAAAAGCGTGTATCAATAAATCTTTGAAAGCAAAAAGAAAGAGCTAGGCTTAAAACCGGTAAAACGGTATTGTAATGTGCGATACGTTAGATAAAGAAGCATTATCAAGGGATGGGAATATCTATGTTATACTGTTTTCTCGTCCGTCTAATATATTTCGCTTAACACTATTCAGTAGACACCACATGGAATATGTTTCGGATATGGAGTTTCGTATATTTGTGAAAGAACTTTACAACTTAACTAAATTATTCTATACAATATGTTTCTTCTGTCAAAGGTTGATATAAATAATAATATGTTATAATCTTTATTAGGTTGTTGGACCCTTTTCTTACCTAGGAGCTGTACGGGTAGTTGCAGCCCCTATGCCTGCATTCAATTTCTTTCTCCAAGCAGCAATACAACCGATGTAGTGTTCCGGTTTAAAGATTATAGAGAGCTAATGTAATTACAGGCTGGGAAGCATTCCATTTCATCTTAGTTCCCATATGTGGCAGTAGTTTTCTTTGTTTAAAGTTAGGGCAGGTGTCCGGGCTCTGGAGATACCACTTACCATCAGGTGACTTTTAGCTCGTTTGTTAGTTTCATGTTCTAAACCAAATCGTGAGGAAGTAATACAAGGTGTGCCTTAAAATAACTGTTTAAGTTGTTAATGATTTAAGTAAAACAGACAGTCGATTTTGGGGACATATGTATATTGAAATTGCAATATTTTATTTGTATAAGATTTGAAAGTATTTAAGTTATGTTAATTTTGCAGACAGAGTCGTGCTAGTATATTATGTAATTATAAATGCATTATGTGATAATATATTAAGACAAAAGTGGTTAGTGTGATGTAATTTTGCTTAAATTGTCGGTTAACGGTAGTGATGTGGTATATTATTGCAGTTCGTAATATTTTCCATTTGACTACAAATAAGGGACGATTTAATCGCCAGTGTTCCTTTCAATTAGTTTATTAAATTAATTAATTTATAGGATGACGTTAAAAACAATTGTTATTCAACTTCAGTTCCTTAATATGTTCTAAGTGTTATAAATGTAAGGTAGGTAGGGACGAACTAGTTGATTTCTGTATCGGCAATCTTCTGTATGTGTTCACTATAGACAATGAAACGCAACAGCAATATTATATTTCATCTTTGTATTCATTGTTATCGTAGAGTTTTTATGTAACAAATTAATGGATAAAAAAAGTTTTTGTGTAAAAAAAATTGTTTGTTGATTTGTATACATTAAACTAGTTTTCAACATTCTTCTTCTCATTTACCAGCCTCGCTCACCTCGCTGATTCTCTCCCTTTCTCTCACGGTTTGGTAAGCGCATTGCCGCTGCCTTCTGATGTGATGAGGAACACTAGTCGGAGAGATTTGGATTAGTTTTCCGTCAGTCGCTAAAATCTCGTCCGTTAGATTTGCCGCATTCCACCATATTGTCTTCCACTAATTAGGAACACACATACCTGTCACCGAAAGAGGCAAGCAGACAATTGCTGACAAATGGGCTTTTAAAAACCACTTTCTTAGTCGCCGCTTACTAAATCCAGGGGTGACAGATTCTTAGGCCGCTTCCACATTTCATTTTCAGTATATAATGCGTATCTCTTCCAACTTTTTGATATCAAATTAAATATTAAACAACGATCAGTGGATATAACATTTACGTAGAGCTTTTATATTCTCGTAGCTTTAAAGGCTTTAAATTTTAAGTTATTTGCTACCGAATCTAACAGACGTTTGATTTTTCACATGGTTTAATTATTGATTCGTGTTTTAAGGTTTGGTAGACTAACAATTTCCTCGATTATTTTATTATATTTTGAACATAGAAGGGAAGGACAGTTTAATGTAAGAATTGACAAAACAGTCACCGGACAGTGACACCGGACAGTGACACCGGACTTGCAAGACTTTTAAAGCCGTTAGAAAATGCACAATTTATAATATTATAGGTAAAGTTTCTTGTTACATATAAATTTTGCAATGATAAAGATTCGTTTATTTTTTTGCAATTTTAGGCATGATTTACTATGAACTTCTATGAAAACCACAAAGGCTCTCCTCAAAAGAATTTTTATTCTTTAGATATGTGCAGTTTTCTGAATGCAATTGTCATTTAGAAACTTTTATTTATCTCAGTTTAAGTATACTACTGTAAAATACTCATGGTGCCTCAAAAGTAATAATAAATGTATAAATGCAAATTATTGACAGTATAATAATCAATTATGGAATTTAAATGAAGCTTCTAAATCGCAAGGTTTTCCGACAATAATCATTAATAATTTATTATAGGAGACGAAGTCATTATGATACCAACTAGGAGCGGAAAGAAGTTTCTTCTAATGTTGAACGGGTATACCTACTCTCAAGTCCATTACACTACGCAATGGTTGTGCTCCTCTAGAGCCCAGGGTTGCACCGCCAGGGTGCGGCGACTCGTTGATGGAGCAGTTATCATGGTCAACACAAAGCATATACATCTTCCGCCTAACTACATATACAGGGATGGCAATTATTTTAAAGTTTAAAAGTCAAAGCAATTAAATTGATCAGTTATGGTAAAGAAACAACGTTAATGTGCTAAGACTCAAATGGTGTTACCTTGTTCTTAAGTGCACCGTCCGCCCTCCAACCATAGTGCGCATATGCCTAGTTCTGCCGGCGTCGGAGATCAACGGCATTACAGTGTCACCAGGTATTTATTGTCTTAGCAAATTAGTTTTGTTTGTTACCTATTGCAGTACAATGACGATACGGATTTACTGTACATCATCTGCATTGTCATATTTAACTTGTGTTATCGCGAACTTCTTTGATTTGGTTCAATGAATACACGGGAAAAGCTTCAATGGAACATAAGGGTTACATGAATTTGATAATGTTGTTTTAAAAAACTTATAAATAGATAGATAGACTATCAAATTTTCTTTCATAAACTATATATTTAATTTTCGAAATGAGTTTGGTTTTTTTATTTTACGTTTTGAATAAGTTTTTTTATATAATGATTGGATTTGGTTTTTTAATATTGATTATTTTTTTGTTAGAGATGATTCACATTACCACTTCGTGCTTTGCCATTCACTTCTAAACATTTTCAGGGGTCAATCAGACTCCATTTTTATCAATGTATTGTATCACATCTAAAGTAGATTAATTTGCATTGATTTGAATGTATTGATTTCCTGAGCAATTATAAAGCTTCTATATTATATATATATATATATACATATATATATGTGTATATACCTATATAATAATATTTTATAAGTGGTAGAGCCATGCGGCGGTTTTGCTGCGGCTAGACCGGGAAAGTGCCACTGCCTCGCAGAATACCGGCATGAAATAGAGGCATCTTGTGCTTCTGCTTTTCGTTCGGGGAGAGAGGTAACGGGAGGCCCACACCCCTCTCCTCCTATCCCTTACCGCATCCCAAATATCCTAAAAGGCTGGCAACGTACCTGCAGCTCCTCTGGCATTACAGATGTATGTGGGTGACGGTAATCACTTACCATAAGATGAGCCGCTTGTTCTTATGCCCCATAAAAAAATTCCTCATCAATATTTATAAGGTCTGTATTCTTTTAAATTAGTGTTATTAATTTAATTGCAGACGGTGAGACAATAATGATACCAACACGAAGCGGGAAGAAGTTCCTTTTGATGATTAACGGGTATACGTATTCCCAGATTAATTACAGTGCTCACTGGTTATGTTCTTCGAAAGCCCAGGGATGCGCAGCTCGTATCCGTAGAGGACCCAACGGACAAATTATCAAAGTTAACACAACACACATACATCCTCCCCCCAAATACGTGTGTAAGGACGGCACATATTTTAAACTATAAATTAATATGAAGAAATTTCCATGACATCGGATTTGAATATGGTACGTAAGCTATTGTAACTACGAGTATAAAAAAGCCGACCGGTATTTTCGGTTGTTTGGTACAGTATTGTTAAATATAATATTGATCTGAATAAGTTTAGTTCAGACTTTTTTAATTTTATACTCATTTGCTTTATTATTAATTTGCTTTTTATATTAAATAGATGCTCACATTTTATATTTTAAACTATAAATTAATATGAAGAAATTTCCATGACATCGGATTTGAATATGGTACGTAAGCTATTGTAACTACGAGTATAAAAAAGCCGACCGGTATTTTCGGTTGTTTGGTACAGTATTGTTAAATATAATATTGATCTGAATAAGTTTATTTTCAGACTTTTTTAATTTTATACTCATTTGCTTTATTATTAATTTGCTTTTTATATTAAATAGATGCTCACATTTTATATTTTTGTGTTTTTTTTTATTTTTACCTCTTACCTCTAACGTCCTAAAAACAAATTGGGCTTTAAAAAATTCAGTCTTAACTGTTTTCACACTTATTTTGAAGTTTTAAGTATCTTGCAATAAACTAAAATAATCGGTGTAAAAAAACGCTTCTAATATATGTCATAACATGTAGATTAATGTACAATTATATGGTTTGGAATTTGTTATTAATTTAATTGCAGACGGTGAGACAATAATGATACCAACACGAAGCGGGAAGAAGTTCCTTTTGATGATTAACGGGTATACGTATTCCCAGATTAATTACAGTGCTCACTGGTTATGTTCTTCGAAAGCCCAGGGATGCGCAGCTCGTATCCGTAGAGGACCCAACGGACAAATTATCAAAGTTAACACAACACACATACATCCTCCCCCCAAATACGTGTGTAAGGACGGCACATATTTTAAACTATAAATTAATATGAAGAAATTTCCATGACATCGGATTTGAATATGGTACGTAAGCTATTGTAACTACGAGTATAAAAAAGCCGACCGGTATTTTCGGTTGTTTGGTACAGTATTGTTAAATATAATATTGATCTGAATAAGTTTAGTTCAGACTTTTTTAATTTTATACTCATTTGCTTTATTATTAATTTGCTTTTTATATTAAATAGATGCTCACATTTTATATTTTTGTGTTTTTTTTTTATTTTTACCTCTTACCTCTAACGTCCTAAAAACAAATTGGGCTTTAAAAAATTCAGTCTTAACTGTTTTCACACTTATTTTGAAGTTTTAAGTATCTTGCAATAAACTAAAATAATCGGTGTAAAAAAACGCTTCTAATATATGTCATAACATGTAGATTAATGTACAATTATATGGTTTGGAATTTGTTATTAATTTTATTCGGCGTTACAGACGTGCAGTTCATTCCGACGGAGAAGGGGAAGTACATCTTAGTATTACGCGGTTTCACGTATTCTCAAGTTGGTGGGCGTTTCTTCTATTGTTCCTCGAAGCACATGGGTTGCAGAGCGCGGGTCAGACTTATGGCGGGGAAGTTGGTGGCATCGGGAGATGAGCACAATCATGCGCCGCCATCGCATGCCCGCTGCGGTAATGGAGCTTTTGTCCAACTTCGACCTCCCAACAATCCTCTCCCCATTCTCCCATCCCCAATCACTTCGCCCCGTGCCGCTTCTCTTGCCTTACACGCGCTCAATTTTCCTAGAATTATGCCTAAAACAGATCTATGGCATCGGTTACCGACATCCGATGCCAAAAAAGATCCATAGTTGTATGTACATGAAATGGTATAGTGAAACATAGTTTAATATAAATTTCTGAGGATAATAATTCTAAAAGTTAACTCGTTTATTGATCTCCAAAATATCTATCCTTGTAAATACTGAGGGAGTGGCACTAATTAAGTCTAGGTATAGCTTTCAGTGATATTTTAACACGATACGTAATTCGGTGATATTTGTAATAAATTATGAGCCTTACATATTATATTTGTTATTTAAGCTGAATCTTCTACTTATAGATGTTATTTTTAATGTTGTTTGTACATATTTACATTATTGTTTATTATACCGCAGTATATTATGAATTACATTCTGCTTAAAGTGATTTTATTTTATTTGGTTACCTATGTCTCTTGTGTTAATGCCGATTGTAATCCAAAATGATTTCGTGATATTTTAAGCGACTCGTTATATCATGCACGTAAATGAAGAGTAAGCAATTAATATTATTAAGTACTTTCTTCAAACTGGTTATTTAACAGTCAAGTACCGGTTATCAAGGATATCCTAATATTACGCTCTTAATACAGTTTACAGTGTCGGTTTGTAATTACGGGGCGTGTTTTAATTATTTCTACTTACATGGTATTTTCGAGGTGGGTATTCCGCTACCTGTCCATTCCGATTTTCAAGACTTTTCCCTTACGACACCCACGTAAGGATTAAGTAACATTTATTAAAAACATTAACATATAGGTAATAAAATGTGGATGTTAGACATTTTCGGCGGAAATATACTTTCGGTGACCGCGAGAAGTGGCGGTGGGACAAAACGGGCGTGATAGAAGACACAAAAAATTAAAAGCCAGCGCTATAAGGATATAGCTGAGTAAGCGAGTTGATGAGTGCAGTACCGATAGTTTCGCACTCTCGTCTGTGGGGTCTCGGTTCGGCAATTTCTGATTGATTTTCTGTTTTAATTCGGCCTCGTTAGTGCTTGCAAGATGCACTGCGCGCAGGTGCAGGCAAAATTATCGTATAATCTCAACCCTGGCAAGGACGTTTTTAATCAATAAAAAGTTTCCCGTATGACATAAAAATTATATCTATCAACACAATTTGTTTTGGAATAAAATTTTTATCTGATTTTTTTTAAATTATTCTGTCGTTATTTGGAGACGGTACTTTTTATTGACTTCAAAAGGTAGACATGTTTTATTATATAATGGTAAAAAACTCTACAAAAAGTACAAAAATGGCGATATAATACCATGGAAGTGTAGCAAAATAGCATCACGGCACGCGTTTGCACATTCCAAGAAAAAAATATTATAGTTAGAAATAAATACAACCATCAAAGCTACATGTTTAAACATGTTATAAAAATAAATATTTACAACTGCCCGTCAGTAGTTTTAACTAAACTATATTTGGATAGTATCTGACTTAATGAAAAACATGAAAAACGTACGATCTATAAATACCTAGTGCCTTTTATTTGTGTTTTCGTATTGTTTTAATTGTTTAAACGTGCTCTACGCTGCAGCTACCATAATACTAGTGCAATTAAAAATTAGAACGACGAGTGAGAAGAACCAGACAGTCAGCAACTCGCAACGAGGCCTTCAGTTAGGATTGACAACGTTAATTTAAAAAAGTCGATTGATGTCCAGATGTCCTACCAGGCCACATCTCGTCTATAGTAAATGTTTTATTTAGATTTTGCCTTCGCAGAGTCATTAAAACTTACATTACTTACTAAAGTTTTACAACTCTGTAACATTTGTAAATAATCATAAATTACACATAATACACTATATCGTTGTTACATTTGGCGGTATGTTGGCCATATGAGAGAATATGTCACCAGCTCACATCCTGTAGGCATCGTAAACGGCTAAATGAAATATCAGAAAAATCTTACGATCTCCGACATTTAACGGTACAGCGGCCACCGTTGGGCAGTAGCGAACCTCCTACGTGGACTTGCCTCGTACTTGCAGGCGGTGCGAAAATCTGTCTATCGTCGCGATTACAGCATATTCTTCTGTAAGTAGACCTATGTGCGGCATTGAGTACAGTACTATCAGTTTAAACGTTGCTAGAGAAATCTTGATGTCTGGCAGCGTCGTAAGAGTCTGCCACCCCCTTCTTCTCGCGGGTGTCGTAAGAGGAGGCTATGGGGAAAGCTTTGCTACCGATAGCAGCCCTTGCGATTTTCAATAACCATCACGAAGTACCGGGATCGCCGACCGCTCACCGAGCGTGTCGATTATGGCAGTGGATTATTTACAGGCAGTTAAGGTATGGTAAGAGGGATGTTTGGATTTTATAATTTATTCTCGAGTGGTGTATAAACTTACTAGGTATTGTTGTTGTTGTGTAGATGCGCCTCGATTCTGCACTTCACGAATGGGCCGACCGCAGCTGTGTATAGGAGTGCACCGATTCTGCAAGAGTTCGATCAACGGCCCGAAGGTGAGCTGGCGATGCACGCAGCAGCCACGAGGTTGCCGCGCTCGTGTCACCACCGTGGACAACTCCATTGTACGCCATGAGGTCAACCATAATCATTGAGGTGGCAACGCTGTTTGAATTATTTGTAATTCTTGTATATTTTATATCTCGGAGCCTATATTTTTTTTACTGATAAGGTACAATAAAGTTTAAGCTAAAGGTGTGAATAGGTGGTGTTTTCTATCTGCTGTATCAGAGTATCTGCTACGTTTATTTAAGTTGTTGTGTTTTGTTTCTGATTTTACAATAGATCTTATTTGATTAATTGTTAATCATCAGAAGTCAACGATCTAATTATTCATCTAACTAATATACATATCAGATAGATCAATACTTTTTGTACATTACATGAAATTGTGATTAGCTTTAAATTTGACCGAATAAAGAAATAATTTTAAATATAGCTATAGTTCGAAAGAGCTAAAATAACACTACGGGATTGCAGGAATTAAACAGCAGGCGGCGATACAGCATTATGCCACAGCAATGTTGGCATAGCAATAGCATTCTGACGTGTCTTGTCATCTGTTCCGAAAACTTCAGATTGATCAGATGTATAGATATATCTATTAAATTCATTTCTATTTACTTTGTTTTTATTATATTACATCTACTTTAATATTAGTTCTATAACTGCTATGATAAATTTGTATACGACAATGACCACAATGACTATATAAATTACAGTTGCGACGTTCGTCCATACATCCAAAGGTACGACTATGCTAATCTACAGGGGCATGAAGTTCTCGAGAAACTACCAGAACGGCACCAGGGTCTCGTGGAAGTGTAACAAAGCGGCTTGTAATGCGCGTGTCAACACCGACGGCCACAGGATCGTGTTCACAAGGAATACACATAACCACGATGAAAGCTACAGCTGGGAATGGTAAATTAGTATTTTCCTGCAATATCATGTATTGGCGTGTTTGGCGTTTCGTGGTTTTATAATAATATGGTGATATATTATAGAGTGGAACATGTATCATGCTATTTTATGCTAATATACTAGTTAATAGTTTACTTCAATCTCGCCTTTGCTTTAGAAAGTTTCGATAAAACGTAATGGTAAAATGTAATTAGGAGTATTTATTTACAATAATCATAGGACTTTGATTATTCTGACTCTTGTGTCCCTTGAATTCTTTGAATTAATAAAGTTTCGTAAAGATATTCTTCTGACGGAGAAGAAACAAACAAAGAAACTCCCTAGCTTTCCGCTTATTTGTAATAATTTTTAACAGATTTTATACGTACTAAATAATATGAAGTAAAACGAAACTAATTGTTTAACAGGCGGTTGAAGCATATTCTATGATAAAATAAAATATTCAAAAACATAAGAATAATAAAAAAAAGGTTTGCAAGAGTTGCAGACCGCGCGGACCGGCGCCTGTGCATAAGCGTAACGCAGCCCAGCTTTTCTTCCTCTCCCTGAAAGGCGAAAAGCAGGTCGCAGAAGTCCGTTTGTCATTATGGGTGACAGGCGTGAGTATAAGTATATGTAACTGGCGATCGTCTCATGGTGGCATCCATCCATCCGTGAGCACTGTAGCTTGAAGATGCCGACACTGCTTTTACCATCGCGGCTGCCCAGCGTGGTACGGATAAATCTTCCGTGTATGGAAAGGCCCTATCCTTGTTGACCGAAAAAGTTTTTAACACGTACAGAAAATAACTAAATATCACATCAGCCTATGTTAGTCCACTGTTCAACAAATTTTAGCCTGGCTTTAGCAAAAGTCAGCATACTTTTCTCGGAAAGTTTACCCATTTTGTGAACGCTGGTCAAGCGGGATGGTGAGCGACGTTGCACCCGTCACCAGTCCGTGGGACTTGAGTTCGGATGAGTATTTAATTATTATGATATTCCCATTATTCGGTCAAGTTTTAATGGGTATCGGGGCAAACGACTCACCTGATAGTAAGTGTTTATCGACGCCCACGTACATATACAGAGGGGCACCTCTGGTGCTACAGATGTGTTGCCGGCCTTTAAGGATATTTGCTAAGGTGTACGGGAAGAGAGCAGGAGGCCTCCGGTTACCTTCACGAAACGCAGAAGCACAAGACACCTCTACTTCAGGCCGAAGTGCTACTACCCGATCGTGCCCGCCCATTGAAGCAGCAACAAAACCCGCTGCTTGACTCTACCATCTATAAAGATATCTATATGTATGTAATGTAAATATGTAAGTTTGCTAGCGGGGCGCACCACATGCAGGCGAGGTTGCCATTTTGAGGAAGAGACGGTATGTCACTCTTATAACTATAGGTTAATAAGCGTTGGTGTAGGCCGATCTTGAGCACACGGCGCATTTAGTGGGACCGTTTATCGCATATGAATTAATTTCACCAATTGTAATGTAAAATTTTATTAATATTTAAATTACATCGTAATGCCTCTATTATGGTTCCCACAGTTCTTAGGCGGTGTAGATTTTGACGTTTATAAGAGTTTTGAACAAATCTTAATTGAAAACAAAAGTTATGACTTAGACTATGATATCTGCATATGGTTCCTGCATGTGGTATGTTTACTTCAATCACCGATTACCGAAGGAGTGATACAAGAATCATCATATCCTATCGTCATTATGATAACAGGCTGACACAAGTCGCATGCCTTAGTGGCGTACCTTACTTCTGAGCGATGGATCCTGGGTTCAAATCCGAGCCGCGTTAGTAATAGAACTCAGAAGTTGTCACTGTGGTCGCCTGGAGGACACATAGATATAGTGTTAAACATATTTAGAATTTATTTGAGATAATAAAACATAAGATTATAAGTGTGAGACCATAGCAGTATTTTTTTAAAACTCCTACATCACATGCAAACATACGAGGCTCTGGCGACAGCATGATGGCGGACAATATGTCCAAACTCCCTCACACTAGTGATGGAGAGCTGCATCTATACACCAACTGCACCAACCCGCATGCTGCGCGTGGTTAGTATGGACAAACCTTTCAAGAGATACATGCTGTTGCCTGCCCTTTCTAGGAGAGACGTATGTTCAGAAGTGGACTTAAATAGGCTGATGAAGATGGAGACTGACACACAACATACAGACACAACAGTATACACTGAAATCAACATACAGAGAGTAAACATTTATACAACAAGAATCAAGATATTTAATTAAAATTATTTTTAGGTCTAAAATCAATTGATTTCTACTATAGCACGAGTAAGGACGGTGATCTGGAGCTAGTGGTCGGCGATCAGCGGTTCATTGTGGCGAAGAACAATGGGCACCGTACTCAGTGGGTCTGTAACAAGACTGGAGTCTGTTGTAACGCGTGCCTCGTCACTGTGAACGACATTATTGTGAAAATGGATATCGCTCACACCCACTAACATGTTAAAAAAATATTCTTCATTAAATTGAGTTTTAGTGTTTCTTTTTCCACCATGAATAATTTCGTTTTCAGAATAAAGAACATCCACGGTATGACATGCTATGATAATAAAACGAAGACGATAGTTATTTCTTAATTTAAAATGTGTTTGCATGTTGTGTTGTCACTTGTGAAAACATATTAAATAAAAATGACTAATCATTTTCTTTTATAACAAATTAGTTTTAGTATAGATTATAAACATCAAATTCTAATTGTGTACAAGTATTAACGGATCTAATTTTTAGGTTTAACGAGTGCTTTAAAGTTTGAAATGACGAAGTTCGGCAACCCGACGATAACATGGGGCAATTATCGGTTTATCAAAAAGTTGACGCGACGTTTGAAGACCTGGTGGGAGTGTACTGCCAGGAAGACTTGCGGCTGCCGCTGCGTCGCCGTTACCGTGGACAACCGTCTCATGAAACTGAACGGTTGGCACAATCATTGAGTTTCCTTATAACAAGTACAAGCTTTTAACTCGGCACCTCGCGCCGATGACGGAAACACAATATGTTCGCGGAAGTCAGTGCCATTAGCAGACTTCTACACCCTCACGAGACTCACGTCACAGGAGCTTGAGTCTCAAGTTTGTTAAAGTGTATAAACATACATACTTACTTGAAGATGTACATAAATGTTCGTATTTCGGACGAATTTTATCTATCCTGTGAAAACCGCCCGGCTACTGAAAGCTATGATGCTCTGCTGGAACTGAGACAATGAGGCAACAGACGGTGGGCGGTGAAGAGAAGAACGAGGCCATTTCCTTTTCATTTCAGTGAGGTGCCGAGTTAATTTAATCGTGTAGTAGCAATTCTAATAAGATGAGTGAGCAGTGAGTGGGTAGTCTTTACCCACTTCTAATGTATGAGTACGGAACTATTATTGAAAAGTTCCGCACGATTTCTATGTATTTTTTTTCCTTCGTTGTCTACTACCTGTCTTAATTTGGAACAGTATTAAACCAAATGGATTTGGTACTGGACTTAGTTTTACTTTATTAAGACCATTTTTATTTGTCCTAGTTGTAATTTATTGAGTTAATAAGTGTAGAGAGTTTTGAAGAAGTAACGGTTAAACTTAAAATAATAATTAAACATTGATTTTATTGCTTAGTGTTTTTTTAAGAAGTTAGATTTTTTTTTTGTTTGGCGAGATGTTTTTGAGAGGAGTTCAGTGTTTTTTTTTTTCAAATATTTTTTTACAATTTAACATTTATACAATAGAGTAGCTTCAAAATAGTAAAATATTCTTTATAATTGATTCGGTAATAGGGATTTCTCTCCTCCGCTTATATATAAACCAATTCACTTTATCTTTTTATAATATTAGTATAAGTATGTCGATGTAGTTCTAGTAATGTTTTAGATGTAGCGTTATATAAACAAGGGCATCTGTAGATGTTAATATTAATATTAAATTAGTAAAGGACATTTGACTTAGTTTTAAATGTCGTGATTTGTGTTAGTGTTAAGATTCATTTTAAAAGCAATAGAGAGTGATGTCAGCATTTCTATTCATTCCTTATATTGAATATTAATTATATTGAACTAGTGTTATAATAACTGTAAGTTTTAACCAGTGGTCGAAATAAAAATTAGATTCCGAAATATATTTTTATTCACAATGACATAGCCTCTTATGGTCATGCAAATGCTACGCATATCAGGTATCTTCTAGCCGACGCTATATCCTTTGTGTACTGAATAATAATATTAATATCGGAGTGTGTAAGTAATAACATATAGTATTCCCCATATGTGTATCTTTTTTTCATGACATAATTTTTCAATGGTAATCTCGTTTGTACCTGGTACATTTGATAATTACATACATTAATCCTACCTATAAATAATCATCCAAATATTAAATAATCCCAAGTCACGGATGTTTCTTGACTCAGGCACAAACATTGAAATTCGTCACAGAAAAATGCGTAGCAGGATTCGAACCCCCTGCTTCGAATGCGGGCTTAATATCAATTACTCTTACACGTTATAATTAATTACTCTAACATCGTCGTGATAAGATAAGGTATTCGTTGCTAAGTTTTTCTTACTAAATATTAACACTGCGTGCTGGCTCAAATCGTCAATTGTCTATTAAATCATGTATAAATCATAAATACTGTTAATTTTAACAGAAAATACTTTATACTAAAAAAAAATGAAACAATATGAATTGATTTAAATAAAACGTTGTCAAGTTATTATTTAGTTGAAACCAACAAATCATTACGAAAATTAAATTTAACGGCGAAATATCGGATTAGGTAGACCGCAAAAAATAATTGTGATAATAAGGATTTAAAAGAAGAACAATTTCTTCTTTTTAAAAAATAACGTCGAATTCAATACCATTGGTAATGCGGCAGATTTACGATACAATGAGAACAGAAGAGGTGAAAGAGTTGTCTTCCTTGAAGGCGGGCAACGCAGTAAACCTCTAGTGTCTACCGCCAAGTGTACCACTTGCTCGTATGTCCCCTTTATTTATTTATTTATTAAACTTCATATACATGAGAATGTAGACCCTTATAAGTCGAACTATTAAGTATCTGTAGCGATATGGACACCGCATATTTCCAACCGATTGGCTAGGCTAATCCTTGGTTATTCTAACTAACGAACCTAGCAATAGGTTCTAATGAAGACATTAAAGAAGTCAAACTTATCAGATATCCTCTATAAAAATAATACGTTTAAATAAATAAGTAATATTAAAGTGGTTTTATTTTCGTGTTTCCTACAAATCCATTTGTATAAAAACTGTATTGGCATTTTCTTGTTAAAACTCGATTAAGAGCAGAAATTTAAATTTTTGTTGTATTTCAGAGCCGAAGTTCGGGTTGTCGCAACGTGGGAACCTAGTAGTACAGATTGGCGACTGGCGTTTCAACAAACATGCATGTTGGGGCTCGAAAATCCGCTGGACGTGCATCAAGAAGAAATATGGCTGCACCGCTGCCATTACCACCGTTGACAACGTTATCGTGAAGACTCTTGGCAAGCATAATCATTGAGAAAGTAAATACTATACACATTTGTAATTTAATAGGTGCACACACTTGTGTATGAAATGAATAGGTACATATACTTGTTAGTGAATAGGTTATAAGTGTTGGCATAAAAGTGGTAAAATCCATGTAATATTGCAAGGTTATGGATAGTCGTAGTTTTCGTACCGTGAGTCGTCTGCTGGGTGGTGTACAAGGCCCCCGTAGTTAACGCGTATCAAGGCAAGCCTCATGACTCGGGCGTCATCTCAGGGGTAGGAACTGCTGTGGCGTCTTATGTCGGGTCTTTGTCGCGCTAAACGTAACACAAAATCGTAACCGTTTTAGAACCGCTGGCGATGACGTCATTAGTCATATAACGGCCCGCTCCCACGATCATACATAACGCTGTGTTTTGCTGGGCCCGAAAGCTGTGTATTGGAAGTGAGTGCGTACAACGCTGGCGCTGCGTATGTTAAACACGAACGGACATAGGTTTTGTAGATACTGATCTTGGTGTTTACTGGAAGTTTGGATGCCAGAATCGTTTGTGATACTGCACTCGCTGCCCTCGCGCTGCGTTTAACGTAATCCAGAAGGGCCAGGCGCAGTGATCGGACGATCCGGCATCCGAGGTGCTGGAGTAGGGGGCGGTACGGGTAAACGGTGGTAGTCGTAGCTGCTGCTAATATAGTTAATAGAATAAGACGTTGCTTTGCGAAAGTCCATTATTCAAAAGATCACTTCATGGATCATGCACTGTTCCGCATGCAAAAAAATTTGTTCAAAAAGAAATAGAGCACCTCACCCTCACAAATGCGTACACTTTTTTGCATGCGGAATTGTGCGAAGTTACATTTTTAATTGTATTTAGTAATGTTCGTGTTAGTTTTAGTTTATTACAAAAATAAATGTAACTTAATAAAAATAAATGAAGGAATTTCATTGTTTTCGAGAGAAGTTTAACATAAACGTGTCTTATTTGTATAAATTGTTTTTTTTTATTTATCATTGACATGTTATTTCTAATTTATAGTAAACGTTGCTTCGTTTCTAGAAAATCTTTTAGAGTATTGTGCGCAGGCTGGAATATTTTCAGGGAGGAGTGTCAATTGTTTAATTTTTATAAAAAAAAGACATCTCCCGTCTTCTAGCAATTTCTCCTGTTCACAACACAGGCACAGGCAGTTTACGTACAATAGTTGCACATGAACAGACACCCAGATCCGGAACAATTATTTGTAGTCCATACAAATACTTGTCCCGTGCGATAATTGAGCCCGCAAGCGTGTGCGCAAAAGTTCTACGTTTTAAGTGCAAAAGAAACGTCTTTATTAATCAACATAATCGCCATTCTCATGAATAAAATTTTTTGCCAATTTTTTGGTTACAAGAAGTTACCCTTCCTATAAAATTCTTCGGTTTTAGAATAAAAAAAAACTCTTCTATAACTGTTTATACTTATTCAAATTCATGAAAGTTTTTCAGAGGCAAACTGTTTTGCAATGTACGAAAGAGATGATAGTCAGTAGGTGCGTGATCGGGAGTAAATATTTTTAAATTTGTATTGTTTTTGAATGTACAATATTTTTTTTTGATTTCTTTACGAATAAGCTAGGATTACATATTCAGGGGTTACTTAGATTGCTTCATTAAGATTATAATTTAATATTGAGTGACATCCTTTTTTTATTATTTTCGCGATTCGGGAAACAGATAAAACTGGCACTCACCTAATATTAACAGATAAGATATAATTTATAAAAAAAAAACTAAGCAGCAGTAAACTAGTGGTTAAACTAGTAGTGGTGGTCCAGGGTTTTTAATCCTAGCTGTAGTCAATATTGGAGCAAAACACAAAATATTTTTTTTTTGGGTCTGGTTAAGGTAGTAACGTTGTAAGATACACGCGTAAGCGGTTCATTGGATACTGGAAGTTAGATGAGGGAACGCCTCTGTTTGTGGGTACACTTGCGGCGCTATAATCCGAATACCACCGGCAGGTGTCAAGTTTGCAGATCTGAAGGTAGTATCCAGACATAAGGTAGTAATCGTGCGTTGAAATCGCCCAGAGGAAAATCATAATTTATAAAAGGGCATCCTTTTACTTATACATCGATTAATGGAATGATTTACGTCATGTCAAGTAAATCTATGTCAATTTCTAATCGCGGGGGTTATATTTTGATTATACGTTCCTGGACCGCGTCTCGCGGTCCTCGAGTGGTGCCATGGTATAGAACGCCACCTATAAGTACAATCAACCATGTAAAAATTTAATAGAATTTTTCTGTGTCTTTCTTCGTCCCCTATTTAAAGTCTCTTATTTGTTCTCTGAGAGATCGAAGTTCTTCGAAACAAAAAAGGTTTTTTGCTCACCCAGAAAACTATATAAATATTCATTTGTAGCCATTGCAGAAGACATACACAAGCTTTACGGGGTTTTGACCGAATTTTGTTGCCGATGCTACAAAATGGTCCGCGTCGCTAAAGACAAATGAAACGCATGATGCGGTCCGAATTTTGCTTCCTCCTCCCGGCGCCATATGCGTAGACGCAGGTTATATGCACCCACATAAAGAGTTTGATTTTCATATTTTTATGTATCCATGTAATGGTTTCTTGTATTTACGCGAATACTGCACATTTGAAATGAAACTACTGTTTACGCATTTTACCTCGTTTCATTTTTGTTACCGTCGCTTTCCGTTCGAGCGGTAAAGCACTCATGGTCGCGGTCAATAATGGTTTCCTTCACCATGTTTTACCATAAAAAATAATAAATAATGAGAATATTATTGACCTTTTATTTGTGTTACTTTACACATAAGCTGTGACAATCTTGTAGCAATATTTGTAAGACGAAACTTATGATTTAAAGTGTGTACTGATTATTGTTGGCAAGGGATGAGAACTCTATATAAAACTTCCATCGGTTGCAAGATCTTGCAACGATTTCGCAACGTTAATATGCTGTTAATATAGTTAGTATAATCAGGCGTTGCTTTGCGGAAGTATAATTTCGTTTAAAGATTTTAGAAAAAAGTTACTTCTCACATATCATCAGCATGCAAAAAAAATGGTATATATTGCCTAGTTAGAAAAGTAGAGCACCACCCTCCCTGTCACAAATTTGTAAACTTTTATGCATACGGAATTGTTCGAAATAGTTTTTTTTAATTGTATTTGGAAATGTTCGTGTTAGTTTTAGTTTATAAAACAATATGAAACAATTTTTTCTTCACTGTTTTCGAAAAGAAGTATAACTTAAACGTGACTTATTTGTATAAATGGAAAATCATTTTTTTATCGTTTACTTTCACAACTGTTTTTTAGTTCAAATAAGTTACTTCTAATTTATAGTAAACGTTGCTACGTTTCTAGAAAACTTATTTAGCGAATCCGGAGGAACGTCTAATTAAAGAGTTTGATTTTTATTTCTTTTTGCATGTTTTACAATAAAAATACGAAATACTAATAGAATTATTGGCTCTTAACTATGAATCGTTGCTTTATTACACATTAGTTATATGAATCTTGAAGCAATACGGCACTTCGAAAGACGAAACTAATGTTTTAAGGTGTGTACTGATTATTGTGCGTAGGAGATGACTTTGTTGAATGTATGGTACTTTTTAAGCATGATGTTTACTTAAAATTGTATATGCTGATTTCTTGTATCTACGCGAACACTACATTTAAAATGAAACTATAATTTACGGATTTTAACGTGTTTATTTTTTACCTTTCCACTCCCGACTTTCCTGTATGCTTTACGTAGTCTTTTTTTTATTTTTACTTTTGTCACGAGGGGACTGAGGTGGTTGGCGTCCCGATGCCATCGTTAACCCGACAATCGTCAGCGTTCTGGTTATACCGTCATCTCACAACCAGTCAGCTGATTGTGTATCGGACCAAAGAATATCACCGATAAAATCCGTAAATAATAGTATCATTTCAAACTTATATTTTATCAGAGGACTGTTACTACTTGTAGACAATGTGCCACGCACAACATATATCTCTGTCACGCATAGGACAGAGATTAGGAAGTTCCATTTGGCATGACTTAGACATTCTACTTTTCACCTATTCAGTAGATCAATAGGTGGTGTGCCATGTCACCGGTTTAGCTCATGGAGAGTTCTCAAGGATTTCCCTTAGTCGTTTCTTACGACACCCGCGGAAAAAAGCGGGTAGCAGATTCTGTCGTGGATACGACTTAATGTACTTACTAAAAGATAAAATGCAATTAGACGTAGTTGTTTATGCCAATAATCGTTATATAGTATACTGTACTTTAAATATAATACTCCACATTCATCTCTCTATATATTATAGTATATTTTGGTATGATTGTCTAAGTCTATACTTGAAAAAATGTGTTAGGATATTAAGCTATGCAAAAAATTTAAATGTGCGACCTGTACGTCGTCTAGGTTTTTAGTATCGTATAGGTCGTAGTGCTGTATTTTTTCGTGATGAATAAACTTTGACTATTACATTGATTTATTTCTATTATTGTATATATTAGCGAAATTATTCCTTCGTTAAACACTATACGGTACTAACTACATATACCTTTCAGATTTGAATCCTGTCTTCGCTCAGTCTCAACGTGGCAATCCAGTAATTATGATAGGACAGTACCGATTTAATCGCGTCAACAAGTACGGGAGCCGTATAAGATGGGTCTGCGTCAAGGCTAAAGCTGGGTGTAGAGCATCGTTGCACACCATGGACAACGCAATCGTCCGGGTTTGGGGTTTTCACGATCCTATAGCCCATACAAGTGCAAATAGATTCTAACTATGTATATTCTTCATACAATCCGAATCATACAATCGGGCAATGCGATTGTGTAGATAATAAAAACTGTTTGGTTTAGTTAAAGAAGCATTTTTTTCTTTAGGTCTTTATCATCAGATTAATTACTTTGAAACAGTGAAATCGATGCTTTAACATGAATTGTTGAGTATACAATTATAATGTAAATAACAAATATTACATTTTAGAATATATTTTGTCGCTTTATGGGTTGAACTAAATTCTTTACAAAATTTATGTATTCACGTAAATCATGACATTTGATTTAAAAAATTGTCCTATTCCTATTGGTCATTTGCAGTTCAACTATACAAACGATAGTTATAAGTAGACAATTAAGCATATCGCGGATTGATAATAAAATATTTTTATATTGCGCAACGTTTGCGATACTTGACAAATGTTTGAAATGAAATCTTAAAAATAACATCTACAAGTGACGGTACTCTGTTGACGTTCATAACCAATCGGTGCTTTCCTATAGACGTCGCTTCTGCAAAAGATGCTCTACATACGCATCTGAGGCTTGAATCGGCGCTAAAACAATACGGACTCGGTACTGCTAAGCAATTACTTTAAGGATAGGATGGGTAGTATATAAGTGTTAAAATGTTATTAGTAAGTATATAGTTTTAGTTCACAAGCGTCGATTTACTGATGTCGTTAGGGTTAACAAAGAGATCGTACACTATGTTACTAACTTAAATATTACTTAGGTTTCGGTGGTGGATAAACTGTTAAATACTTTTATTCAGTATTTAATCGTGAGTAATGTTTATCTTGACTAATATTTTACTACTTGCCTACATAAACATAAACAAGTATTTATGAATTTTTACTCTATTTGTTTCATTTTAAACCTGTGCTCTCTGTTTTTTGACAAACGACACTTATTTTATTATTTCGCTTAATAAAATGTCATTTCTAACGATTACATATGATATACTTAAAACGGCAATAATGATTGCATATGGTATTTTCAATTGCTTAATAGTTTATCTGTGCGTATTAAATATAGATGCTTATCGACATGAAAGTTACTAGGAAACATTTTGTACGTGGTAGAGCCAAGCGGCGGCTTTAGCTGCTGCTCGAATGGGCCGGCTGGACCGGATTGATACCACGGCCTCGCAGAATACCGGCGTGAAGTAGAGGCATTTTGTGCTTCTGCGTTTCGTCCGGTGAGTGAGGTAACCGGAGGCCCACACCCCCTCCCTATTCCCCTCCTCTTCCCTCCCATCTCCCAAATATCGGCAACAAAAAAGACCCGCAACGCACCTGCAGCATCTATGGTGTTGCAGATGTATATGGGCGACGGTACTCACTTACCATCAGGTGAACCGCTTGCTCGTTTGCCGTCTCTTCCATAAAAAAAAAAAAAAAAACATTTCAACTACATTAGTAAAATAAAAATTGTCGAAACATTGTTTGATAATAACCAATTAAAAGAGACATGTCTATTTCCAAGAGACATTCGACCTGTATTTGCCGAAAGCGGCCAGTACAGCCACTGTACAAAATACAATATATATATGCTACTCCCCGTCACCGGACTAAGGTCCGGTTTAGTATGTTTGTGAAGAACATTTCGTCTACTCTCCGAGGTCCAGCGATCTTTCATAACTTTTGACATTGTGATTCTTATATCTTACAACATATGGCAGGAGTTATATTCCAAGAAGAGCTCATCACAGACATAGTTCGTAACTTAAGTTATTATAATTTTGACAAAGTAAAAGCAAGTTGGAAACTTAAACTCAGCTTGCCTTTGAACAGGTTAACATTTCTTGGATATATTTTTTTTGTTTCAGTTACCATGGTCCAAACTTACAGAGGCACCGTTATGCTGTCAGCTGGTGGGTTTCGTTTCTCAAAGGCAACTGAAGGGAAGCTAACGACTAGGTGGCAGTGCTCCACTAAGACTCGTACCAAGTGCAAGGCGTTTATAACTACTGTCGAAGGATACCCAGTAAAGACTTACTTGGTACATAACCATGATTAAAGTCATTCAAAATCACATTTATGTTTCTGTATTGACTAATTTCTTTAAGGGGCTTACGGTACCAAAATTTCATTAGCAAATTTAATTATAAACTATGATAAACTAATATGTCACATATATTGGACTGGATCCACATCATCCATCCATCAGTCCCCAAGGAATTCCCGTGTCTTAGTAACTGGAAGGTGACAAAATACCTATAAATATACTTATAACTAGAATGATTAACCATGACTCGAATACAAACATTTTATAGTAATTATTCAAATGTTTGTCCAAAGCGGGATTGAACCCGCGAACCCTCGGTCACTTCCAAGTAAATTATTGGCCGTCTAGTAGCCGCAAAGCATTATTATATATCTATTAAATATTATTTGGGTAATATCATATTTATATCTGTATATTTTAGATTATAAATAAAAATATGAACTTTCTGTTAATTTACTGAACAGTAAATTAACAGAATTTATTTTTTTGATTTTTTGATACGAAATCAAAAAATATAACTCCTATCACTAACGATCACTTTGTTGTTCGTCTCTCTGTTTATCCGTTAACTCTTTTTGCAAAGGTTCGTAAACATATGGAGTTAAAATTCATATTAAGTAAATACTCAAGTCACTCCATATTCATGTTATAAATAAATTAAACGCAATAAAAAATTCTTTAAAATGTTTTGTAAATGTAATTTTATTCCCATTCATCAAAACCTACCGATAGAACGAAAAGAACTGGTAGTTCCTATTGACATAAAGTTTCATAATTTGATATCATGTAAGGTCTCCTTGTAAAACTAAAGAAAATAATTCAACATTTATAATTCTAGAGTAAAAAATAACGATCATCGTAAGTTGATCTTACTTTGCATACAAGCGTGGTCACGTATATACACTGGTGCTTCATTTGCTTTATGGTAATTTGATGACATAGTTATTGTACGGAATCCGAACGGCGCGAGTCCTACTCACGCTTTAGGAGGTCTTAGCATTAATGATGTCTTGCTGGCCGATTGTTAGCAATCATGTTAGCAGGATTTATATATACTACAATATAGTTACGATATTAGTATTTTATAGGGAAAACAGAGTAATTTATTTAATAATCAGGCTTCACCGACGTAACTTATACCATAAGAATGAAATATATATAAGTTTAAATATTGAGATGGTTCTAATACAAAAATCCTTGACAGTCGATGTATTTCAGTTAAAAGGTAGCGAACAAAGGCACAAAATAATATTTAGTTAATGAAATTTAGTATTATGGGAACAACATAGAAAACACGTCATAGAAAGATGGCGGTGCAGTAATCTGTAGCGCAGGACGGCAGGAAATGATTTTAGTTTTTTTTTCTTCGTTAACCTCTTTATAATCCACTGCTGAACACTGGCCTCTCCCAATTGGTGGATTTGCCATAAAATTAGGGTAAGGACATCCAGATAACATCTAGATGTTATTTTGATCCTATGTCTGTCGTTTCGGGTCTACACCCGAAAACGAATAATTTTGCGTAGTTAGGTATTTATTCCACTACCCTTAACACGACAACGAAATGAGATATGTACTTGAAATTTGATATGTGTACTTCTGTACCTATGCGGTTGATGACAAAATGACGCAAAAAAATATTTTTCATTGTTTGAATAAGTTTTTGGTTTGTTTTTTGTCAAAAAATATAAGGTGGGATATATCGAGAATAATATTTACATTCTCCAAATCCAATCACACACTTCACGCAAACATCCTGCTGACTTACGAACGAGGCTCTGACGACAAGATGGAAAGAGAAACGAATGGGCCGGCTCGACCAGCTTGGTACCACGGCCTCGCCGGCGTGAAATAGATTCATCTTCTGCTTCTGTGTTTCGTTCGGTTAGTGAGGTATCCGGAGACCCACTCCCCCTCCTCATCCCCATTCCCATGCCGCCTTCCACCTCCCAAAATACCCTTAAAGCCCGGCAACGCACCTGCAGCACCTTTGATGTTGCAGATGTACGTGGACGACAGTAGTCACTGACTATGATCAGGTAAACCGCTTGCTCGTTTGCCGCCTTTCCCATAGAAAAAAAATATTACATATGTCTTTTATATTTTCACCCATTATTTTAAAAGAGACTTAAATTGTGGTATATTTTGACTTTCTCCGTTATAAGTTTTATATATCGTTGCAAAAAAGTACGGCAATCTCAGTGTGTCTCGCACACGATCTCCAACTTGGCTAAACTTGGTACTTGGATATGTGAGAATCGGATTCATATCACTTCGGACTTCCGTAAAGATCAAGAAACAGAAACTTCAGTGTTCTGCGGTAACGTAAAACATCCTGATTAAAATTGTGTACAAGACATATTTAAAGGAAGGCATAAGGTATATGCGCCTTGGAAACCTCTTGTTGTTCGATAGATGGCGGATTAGGTATGGCAACGAAAACACGCTTCTGCACAGGAACGGATCGCTAACGATACCTGTGTGAGTCGGAAGAAACGGCAGGTATCTTCTCTTTTTTATTTAATACCAAATAATACAACACTAAATAGTATTTGCACACAGATTGACAGCGATCAATTTAACATAATAACTTGTTCTATTATTATCAATATTTCCATGTATTCCATAATAACAACTGCCTGTTATAAAGTTATTGTTAATAAATGTTATAACGATTTTCTAAACATGTTCTCAGTGCACTTGCCTTACCCTACCAGCCTGTAAACAGTTCACTGCCAGACATAGGCCTCTCCCTTATGGAGGGCTTGCCATATTGCCACGCTCGGCAAGCGGATTGGTGATCGCAGTACCAGACACCTCGTCCCTTAGACGCGGCTGCCCGTCATCGAAATGCTTAATTTTGGTCTGGCATTTTTCGGATGGTTATCCCGCCATTTGTTGGATTTTCAAGGTCTTTTTTCCCTTGGAACACCTACGGTAAGAAAAGGCGGTGGCATTTCTTACGCCGATACCACTGGCTTCTTAGGCTGATAATCTTATTAGCTTCCTATCTTTGGTTTGATTAAACCAAATTAGAACTTAGAAAGTTAACTATATATAAACTTTAAGAAAAACTAGTTACAATAAGAGCCGCAAGGGAATGTAGTTATTGTTTTTAAAAATAACATTTCAATTGGTAAATGCCAATTTCTATTTAAAATACAGAAAAAATATTCAAATTAAAAAAGATATTCTCAAATAAAATCTTAAAACCAACGCTATTTCGACTACATAATCTATTGGTATTAGTTTTTAAACAGATAATTTTTTTTTTCATTTTTATAGTTTTCAAAGTGTAGTAGAAAAAAATATCGGTAGTGATTAGTAACAATATTAACGGTGGATGTCCTTACACTCATATATGCGGCGTAGGGAAGAGGTATGACGAGCCGTCAACAAAATTATTAACAAAAGAAAAGGCATAAAAGTTCAGGCCATGCGATCTACACCGCCTACAACGGTATACCGAAAGGCAAGCAAGCGCGAACTTAGTTGTTTCTACAGTTTCAGTTTTGCCGTGCGCTCACCAAATATTAGTTAAATACGTGTACCTACTGTAAGCATGATGTCGCCCTTTATTCGAGACAAGTGTGTGATTAGAGGTGAACATAGTTCGTGGCGATCCCGTGACTTTCCCAGTGCGAAGCCCTGACCCGGTAACTGTTTGTGATCCGAGAAATAAAAATATTTGTTTGTTCTCAAAACCGTCAAAGTGGTAGAGTTACTTAAATGATAGTGGACCCCTTTCGTATAGTGTCAAAAAGTCACTGAATAGCATGAAAGTCAGTTTAATAAAACGGGCATGTTTGTGTATTGAGAACTTGAACTTCCAGCGTTGCCCCGATACAAAGGTAAGTAATTTTGTAAATAAACTTGTAAACAATTAGGAATAGGAAAAAGTACGTGCGCACAAAGTGCGTAGCTGAAACCAAGACCAAGATCGTGAGCTCGCCGAATGCGCGGGCGCGGTAAATCAACTTTTCTTACTACAGGGTTATTACTTATTACTATTACCTACCTATCTAATAACTTTTGCAGAGTTTTAATAACATTTTTCACAATTTTTTTTTATTTAATTATAGCATCAATTTAACTTTACTGATCGTACCTCTTATTTAAGTTGTAAGTTGGTACGTTTCGGCTCCAAAACCATAACAAAACCACGGTGTGTATATAAACTTAAGATCTACAACCGCTTTCTTCTTTGTTGTTTCGTTTTAGTTAGTGCGATTTGGACATCAAGAGGAACCCAAATGTTACTAGCTGATGGCTTTCGATTTTCCAAGGAAAAAGAGGTTGGCTGCAAGACCCGATGGCAATGTTCAACTCGTTCTCGTACCAAGTGTAAGGCGTTCATTACCACAATTGATGGATGTGCTGTGAAAACTTCTTTTAATCATAACCACGTGTAAGATCTACGCTGTAATAAAAATAACATTTTCTTCTGCTTATGGAATTTAAAACTCTAGTTGGATCGTTCTAATGTATATTGTACGTCTAGATGTAGACTTGTAATTTATTTGTTTCTTCGCCTGATATCTTTTCTCAGAAGAAGTGTTCTATTCTTAATTTTTTTTTTGAAATCAAGGTGCTTATTCAGTATTAATATACGTATCGGATTAACGAATTCCTTTTCCAGCGAACCATAAGCATAATATATTTTTTTGTGCTTTTGATAGTTTGCTTGCTTAAATGCAGTACAAAGAATAGTACCAGGTTTGATTATTTTGTAGATACTAGCCTTCCTTGATAATAATATATAATAACCATTCCAGTACTAAAGTAAAAAAGTTATTTTTAAATTAGGATAAATTAACGGAACTAGGATGGAACATATGTTCCCTAAAGTACTAAGTTATTACTGAATAAATTATCTCCTTTTCAGAACTCATGTTTTTTTATTGATGAATTGGTTCTCTTCTTAGCGTTACGTATTACATGTGATAGAGGAGTTTGTTCCCTCTGATAGGTGATAACGCGACTTTTATTTAGTTATGGTAGAGACCGAATGACATGAAATGTTACAGCGCAGGTCTTCTGTCCTTTTGAATTAATGAATTGTATCACCACTACCTGGTCACAGCTGTTATGACCATTCGCGTAGCCAGGTATAGGTAGTGGTGGACACGGACTTCCACAACACAAAAAAAAATTGATTGCAAATTATTAAATCCAAATTATCGATCAATATCATTTAAGTTTCACCCAAGCAAAGAAAATATATTAATAGTGAATTCGTAAGCTGGTTGTAAATTGTTACTGTTGCAGACCGAGGATTATAGAGTTGGAAAAGTGATAAATACAGGATTTCATACGTGGTTTTTTGCCTTATATATAATAGTTTGAGTATAATATAATTTTGAATGTGAGGCGACAGCAGACTTCTGCATATCTCTTAACGTTTCATAAGAATAAAATTTCTATTGTTGCAACACGTCATGAGTGTTACATCCTGTATTCAAGTTTTGGAAAATTACCTTCTGAAGAAAGAAAAACGAACTTGTACTCGTATATTGCCGTATAGTAGCAATATGGTTTCTTCCTGTGGATGTCACAAGAGGCGATATTGGCAAAAACCTTGAAGATTATTTCTTTAAAATATCAAACGAGCAAGCGGTTCACCAGATGGTAAGTGAGTACTTATGATAGGGGGATGGGGAGTGGGCCTCCGGATACCTCACTCACCAAACGAAACGCAGAAGCATAGTGGTACCAATCCGGTCGAGCCGGCCCATTCGAGCCGCAGCAAAAACCGCCGCTTGGCTCTACCACGTTCAAAATATGTCTACTATTAGTAGATATTTTGAAGTCCGGCAGCGCATCTGTAGCTCCTATGGTGTTGTGGATGTTCGTGGGCGTCGGTGATCACTTACCATAAACTGAGCCGCATGCTCGTTTGCACCCTTCTTCTATATAATATAAAAATATGGCATCATGGAAATTTATGGGAACAGACTAGGCGACGAGGCTAGCCATTCCTCACGTTCTATCTACCGGAGAGGCGACAATTGGTTTGCAGAAGCTCATTTGGCTACGCGAAATCCGATGTCATACATCCCTATGGATTACTATACTTATGTCATTGCTTTTCAATCGCTTTTCGACTCCTAGAACGACTGCAGGGTCATAAGAAAGTCTTATTAATATTTGCTTTCCTCGTAACGCATAATACTGTTTATAAATAAGAATAAGTGAATAGCCCTTTAGGCGTATTGTCTGCAATGTCGTTTGAAATAAATAATTAAATAGTGTGAAGCGGACATGAGTTGCAGGTTGTCTAGCACGCGAGCTTAGAAGACTGAAATGGTTTAGACGGTGGAAACTTTAGGTTGTAAAACATTGATACTATTTGGAAAATTATTTGATGATATTTTAAAATTATTTGGTAAAGTAGAGATAACACAGATAATGTACACGAAAGGAAAGCAAAAGTCAACATCATGAACACTGCATCGGCTTTGTATAAAATAAGTATGGATTATTTTTTATCGTATTAGACACATTACAAAAAGGGTGAAAACGATGTAGGTGAACTTAAGTAGGTTTTTTTTAATAGGATTTATTAAAATTTTGGGTGAAATGTTGTTTGATTTAAACCCTTCAAGTTATCTCTGATTCCTTCAAAGTTTAACATATTAGATGTAACAAATTCGAGTGTTTTGTTTTTCAGTGCCAATATTCGGAATGACGAAGGCTGGGAATCCTGTAATAGTAGTCGGACCGTATCGATTTAACCGGGTGAATAGGTGCAAAGGGCCGAAAGTGCGATGGACGTGCGTAAAAACGCCATCCGGTTGTCGCGCAGCAATCACTACCGTCGACGATGTCATTATTCGGACACAAAATGAGCATAATCATTAAATCTCTTATGCATGGATATATTAATAGTATATTCGTACGATTCTGATAATTGTTCTCATATTGAGAGTATTCAGCTTTAAAGCTTAATTTTTTTTCTAATTCATTTATTAATTGTTTCGCAATGTCAGAAAAAATCGCAATATGTACATAATTCAGACAAAAGCTATGACTTTAAGATGATCCTTTAAGTATGAAAACAACATTCCATTCATATTTTAAAATGTTTTTCATTACTTTGAATTTGTAATGATATACTAAAAGAAATGTTTTAAAAAAAATATTCCAATAAGCTAATTCTTTGATTTAATACAATTATCAATATAGTTTCACTTGTAAGAGTAAATAAGAGTTTATATTACAGAGTTTTTCACACTTACAGTTCTGAACATGTTTTATATTTTAACTTTAGGTTTTAAATGTTTCATTATAACCAAATACGATTTAATGTGTGATGTGATGTAGCAATAATTATGTATTATAACTAATTGAAACATTTATGCCTATAACCGTTAAGGTACGCTAATATAGCTACTGTCAAAAGTGCTATACTTTTTACATTACCCAGCACACAGCAGCCAGCAGCTATATTTGTGGAACTTTGGCAATGATGTGATGCAATGATTTTGTTACGTAAGCGTTTATTAATTGACATTTGCTTTGAATATCAATTGTAACATTAATATGCATACTAATGTCATTATGAATATTATCATGGATGCTGTATTGTAACGTAATAAGTATGAGGGGTTAACCGTGCGTAGGTGGTAGTTGCTTAACCAACCGCCTAGGTTCGTTGGCCTAGTTAATGTAATAGTAACAAAAATGTAAAAGTATTCTGTGATTGTACTACTGTACTTATAGATTAGATATTTACTGTATGGCCTAGCAATTACCTATGAAATATGAGGTTAAATTTAATAACGTAACTTCGCAACCACTGTCTCTGATAATATGATTGCCAATGATGGATAATGATGTTGATAATGCTTAAAGGTGCCTTCGTGTTTTTATTTTGTAATGTGACATTGAGATCAGTTAATGACAGAGTCTTAAATTCCAATTTTTGTTTATTAAAATAAGTGACGAGATGACCACTACGGAAGTAGGTGATCTAGGCGAAATCTACTGCTAACTAAGGTGTCCTTTAAGTTAGAAAATTTTATATTTGTAGGTTAGATGAAATTATTCTTTTTTTAAACTGTATCGTAATTTAAATATTTGGCCAAAATGTACGGTTGTATGCCGCTAATAATAGGTCGGGGGAAGTTTTTTTGAATTTTACATTCAAATTCAAGATATTTTTATCATTTGATAATAATATATATGCCATGTTGTTCGATAACTTGTTGCCATTTTGTAGGTAGTGACAAAATCCCATTTCTGATGAAATTTTGGGACTTCTGGTCAAAAACTGCGACAAGTTGTTTTGACAGTAATCTCTAGATGTTAAGTTAACTACCAAAATAATTGAAGAGACTGTATCTGAGGGTACAAGATCAGGGCTATGTGTTATGTATTAACACTTCCCAACCAAGCTATCTCAATATTTGCTGAGTGGCTAAAGATTTGTGTGATTTGGCGTTATCCTGATGAAAAACCATTCCCTTTCTGTTGATCAATTCCGGCCATTTTTTCTCTATTTCTTGCTTGAGTCTTGATGGTGGCACGGTGGTAAAAGCTCATAATGAACGATGCCCTTCCAATCGCACCATTTCCACAGCATCAGCTTATTGCGAGTTAATCCGGGTTTTGGGAGCTCAACTACCCTTTGACCATGATGTTTTCGCAATTTCTCGTCGAAGGTAATCCACTTTTCATTAGCAGTGATCAATCTTTTCAAAAACGGATCAATTGAGAATCGCAAATGAGTACACGATTCATTGGGTTTTCAGTGAGCTCGTGTGGCACCCAAACATCGAGCTTTTCTGTAAATCGAGACTTTTTCAAATGGGTCAAAAGTGTTTTGTGCTCAACCCCTCTGCCTCTTCAGCTGTGTCGTAACTACTAATATGCCGAACTTTTTCAAAAATGGCATTGGCCAGTATTTTAACAGGTCGACAAGTCAGAGCTTCATCTTTGACATCAAAATTTCCGGACTGAAAACGCTTGAACAAATTTTGTGCTGCTCTTACTGACACTGCGTTAAGTTCATAAACATCACAATTTTTTTTTGCGGCATGTGTTGAATTTTTCTCTTTTCCGTAATAAAACTTCAAATGTATCGTATATCTTCGTTAAATGGAAAATAGCGAGAAAACGTTGTTACTCTTTATGTTTCTTTTTTTAAAATGACTTCTGTTTATTGTTATCAAAACCAGCCAGATACAAACAGTACAAGCAAAGAGATTTTACTGCAACTTTATTTTATTTATTTATTTATTTTATTTTATATAAAATACGAAAAAAAAATTTCCCCGACCTAATACAATAAGATAATGTTGGATTTAAGTAAGTTGGTAAGCGTGTATAACAGACGCGAGGCAATGCTTTAGGACCCAGAAACACACGGCGTTTGTTCTAGACTGTTATGTAGACTGTCCGTACATCGCCGGTTTTTATGTCCTTTATTAGTTATTAGAGTATGAGTCTTGCTAAAGTATTTTTTATTTACTACCTACACCTGTTTTTATAATGTTTTAATTATCATCGTGCTCTATAGTTCAAAAATCTTTAAATTTTATTACACGTGACATTTTTAGGAGTTATTATGGTATGGTTTTTTTAATACATTTTATTGATCTGGCTTAGAGGTTAGTGTACCTGACTGAGCCATGGGTCTTGGGTTCGAATACCAGCCGAAGTCAATACTTATGCAAAAACACTAATCATTGGTTTATGGGTATAATGAGTTGTGTTCGTTCCGTGTCTCTGACCCTTCCTCTGTTCTTATCGCGTAAGCGTTACATCGGATGTGGGAAGCTAAACACGAACGAGTGCCTCTGTGTTTGCGCTTACATTTGCTGCACCATAGTATTACCTGCTCAGTTGACAACTGCCGATAGTATTCGGAAGATGTCGCCGTGGGCGAAATCGGCGAGGAGGACGTCGTCATCATATCTTATTATTTTTCAATTTCGGTATTCATTTTGATAACTAGTTTGTTGGTTTCAGACATGTCACCTATATTTATTACATCAAGGCGTGGGAACCCAATACTCAAATTGGGTCCGTACCAATTTAACCACGTACCTAGCGCCGGACCGCTGTATCGGTGGCGATGCAATAAAACTCCAAGCGGATGTCGCGCGACAATCTATACGATTAACGACAGCATTGTTAAATTTCAAAGGGAACATCAACATTGAACTTTGTATTTTACTACAATGCAATGTGTGAGTGTTCTATTTACTATAATCTATAATTCACACTTCCTATAATTATATATAATACTAATTTCGCGTTTGATATATGATTTATTCTGGAAACGGATCATTTAAGGTTTTTTGTTTCGATTATACATTTTTGTACATTTCAGTAGAATATTTACTATGAGTAATTATATCAATTATGAAATCAATATGGTGCTATATTCAATTATGAAAGGTTACTTTTTTTTCCTGAAAATGCATTCTGATCAGCAAAACATAAAAACACCATCTATTTGCCTTTTAGTTTTGTTTTTTTAGGACTGTAATTTACCTATTTATTATTTTATCATTACAGCACAATTTATAGAAACCAAGAAAGGTGCCACTATTATCATTTTGAATGGCAACAGATATTATTTCCATCAGAAAACAGGCCCAAAAATGTTCTGGAGATGCTCATTTAAGCAAACCGGTTGTCGGTCTAGGATAACTACAATTGGTACCGAAATATTGAAAATGACAGAGAACCACAATCACTAATTAGTACTTGGTAAAACGTTGGAAATTGTATTATTTTTGTATCGGATTTATTATATCAAAACATATATGATATAAATAAAATATTCTTAAATTTTCTAAGCTTCTAAGTTACCAGTGTGTAAAATTGTAACAAGCTGTGAATAAAAAGTTGAAACTTGTAATTGATAATTATTTTTGTAGCAGATTTATTATATCAGGACACAAACTGTTGATTCTTCTTCAAAATAAAAAAATATTAGACAAATAAAATATTTTTCAATATTCTGTGTTTTAGAAGTTTTTTAAGAAGGGTTTGTAACCCTTGTACAAAACTATAACTTCTTACCCGTGTAAATTGTTTGTCAAACCTTACATAAATTACTCACCCATAAATACCCTTCACGTTTCATAACTATACTATTTCTGTTGTTCCAACACGCTAAGTTTTTTTATTTTTTATTAAAAAAGTAAAAGATTAACCTATCTGCGCGAAGCAGACAAAGATTGTTCGGAAATTTAAAAAAACCTTTTTTTTATTTATAATTTAATGTGATGTGCCTATATTTTTAATTCATAATTAAATTGATATAAAAGTATCTCATGTTATTTCTTCCCTGGGATAATTTTTTCAAATCCGTTAAGTTCCTTAAGAGTGATTGAACAACAAACATGCGAACTTTCCCATTAGTAATATATATATAATATTCAAAGTGCTGATTTACGCAACATTTTAAAAATGTTCAATCAAAATCAGTGAAATTGCTTCCAACCCTCCTGGTGTCTTGATATGGCTGATCACAATAGAATTTTAATTGTTTTAAAGTTATTCTACGTGAAGGGTTAAGTGAAATCCTTTCAAATATAAAAACAGTCAAAAATTTTATATGTTACTATAGACTTTAATGAATGTTTAAGAGTTAAAATTAATAAAAGTTAGAGCCTATAAATGAGGAATATTTGCTTGTCTCTGGCCTTTTGATCCTGTGACCATTTGTGAAGCTGCTCCAGTGACGGACAACATGTCGAAATATTTTTTACCGAGTCCAAGAAAGACATGCAGACTTATTATTGTTTTTCTTTGACCACGTGATTTAGTTAAAAAGCACTTTCAATCATTTTTCAGACACCGAGGATCGCTCCCTAGGTAGTTGCATAATATAAATTTTAAGACAAGCGCCTCTATGTGTAAAATTGCGTTAAATGTAATTGCTCTTCCGAGTCTCTTAACAATAGATACATTTTACAGATCCCTATTTCATAAACACCAGCAATGGTAGGCAGATTCTGTGTATAGGCAAGTATCGATATGGCATGCATGGAAAACCCACAGGAGAGAAAATCCGTTGGATATGCACCAGAAAGTCTTCTGGTTGTCGAGCTACAATCATTACCTTAGAGAATATCATTGTCAAAAAGCTCAACATGCACATCCACTAAGTTCAAATTTATATAAAGGTATGAGATTTTTTTTTATCTACTGTACCTGCTTATTTTCAATGTGCCTATATGTACGAGTATATGTAAATTAGTTATAAAGTATATTAAGGAGTTTTTGCGAGTCCAATGCTCAAAAATTGGAATGCATTTTAATATATATACTCTCTTAGTTGTTTGGTATGAAACTATTGTTCTTATTACTTGTAGACAAGCTAGGTTTAGATGGCACCATATCGGAAAGGATTAAGTATAATGTAAAAAAAAAATATTATTTCATGTCAACGAGAAGTACGAAGCTTAGTCTACTTTTTGAAATTCTTCTAATAATTAATAACGGTAATTCAAATTTGGACATAATTTTTTTATTTTAACCAATAAATCCTCTGCCTTTTTAGACTGTACGCCTTATTTTGAAGACTCTCGTCGCGGTGGCCGAGCTCTTTGCTTTGCTGGATACAGATACAATCGGCATAGCTCAAGTAAAGGCCCAAAGACTAGGTGGAACTGTATCAGAGCGAAGCACGGTTGTAACGCCACAGTCTTTACCTGTGACGACATGATTATAAAATTTATGAACGACCATAACCACTAACCTTTAACCTGTAGCCATTTTGTGCCTAATTAAAGTTGATTTATTACTTAAATTTCTTCTTTTTCTATCTTTATTGGCTAAATCATTGTGAGAGGCGTGTATCTCGCATGGGGTCTAATAGACTCTCGAAGCTCTATTCTCATTGTATAATATTACAAACATTTTCGACTTGTATGCTTTGTTCCTGTGCTCAAACAATTCATATAGGTAATTTTATAATGCTTTTTAATCCTGAATTTAATGGAATTTGGTCGTTGTTAATATTTTTACACGTGTATTGTTCCGTTTTATTAATTTAGAATAATGGCATTTCATTCATACAAGCATAATAATTCTTTTGACAAATTATCTTTATATAGAAGTGGTAATAGTAGGAAATGTATCATAGACCGTAACGATCTCTCACAGGTTACAATTTTAAAATAAGCAGTTTACGGCATTTTAATCATGATTTATTTGTTGACATTAGTAACTTAATTTTACGTATTTCTCTACGTGACCATGCGTTGGACGTTCTATAATGAATTGTTTCAGAATCGGACGGTGAACCTACATTTTCCACATGTACATTCGGAAAGCCAGTGATATAGTAAGGAAGTTATCGCTTTAATAAGCGCAACGACAGCAAGGGGCTTAGATGCGCTGGTCCTGTGTCAAGGTCTCCACCGGTTGCAGAGCTACGCTCCTCACTGTGCATGATGAAATCATTAGGGTTAACAATGTTCATAACCATTGAAAAGCGCTACTTTTTTTAGTATTGACATATTGTCAATATTGAATCGGTTGTTAAATGTAAGTAGTGAAATTTTATTTGAAATAGAATTAGAACCTAACGCAAAACTGGTAACGCTTGCAATATATTTTTTTTCTGTCAACAAATTACGTCCATAATGAAAAGAGTAAGCACACTCTACTCGTATTTGCGATTTTATGACAGTAAACGAAAGTAGACTTTTCTCTGGCGGTGCTTCTCTTTTACCCGTAAATAAAATCCACAATTAATTAAATTAGTGTAAAGTTTGTTTGTGACCCAGAGATTTTGTGGAACTTATTATACACATTTATATCTTATGAAAAGTTTCAACGAATTGTTGTTATTTATTATTTTTCTTCATTAGCCTACAAATCTATTGTTGAACTCAGGCCTCTCTAAAAAACACCAGTAAGCCGGTATACATATCGAGAGGGTTTGTCTATACTTACCTCGCCCATACTCGGCGCTGTGCCAGTAACCTCTCACTAGATATGCTGCTCCCCTTCACCAGTCTGTCGGATTTGTGTCCGGGATATTTAGGAGAATTTTCGGCCATCGGTCGGCCGCCAGAGCCTCGTCCGTTAGTCAGCGAGGAGCACCGTGTGCAGATGAAGTTGATATTTGAAGTCGTTGATTATGAAGTCGAAAAAGTAGGTAAATATTCTTCCTTACACTCACAGATTTAAAAAGAGAATTAATTTGCTTGTGTTTTGTTTAACACTTTAAATATATATGTGTAAGTGTTTACGCGAATACTTGAAATGAAACTATTATTTACAGTTTTTATTGCGTTTAATTATTATTTGTTTTTAATATTCCCAAAGTTTCGGGTGCTTTACCCCACCTGTGTTCACGGGAAAACTGAGATATTTGGCGTCCGTCAACTTTCTAATTACCTACTGCATGCCTAAATAAAATTAAGTCAAGATCAAGTATACCATTGCACAATCTCAAGAGTAAGCATTCTGCGTAGATTCGACGCGCTGACGGGCCGGGTTAACTATGACATACGGACGTCAAACACCTCTGTCCTCCCGTGACCACGGGAGCTATGAAGCACCCGTAACGTTTCTGTGCTAAAATAATAAAACGCCATAAAATCTGTAAAAGTAGTGTAATTCATTTAAAATACATGATTATACCGTAAATCCAAATAAATAGATCCATCGATAGATATTAATATTTTTTTTATTTTCGAACCCTGTAAGTTAAAAGTAAAATTATTAAGGACAGTGGTACCTCGTGAGGAGATCGGTTCAGCCGAAGAAGCGATAGGTTATGCCCCCGGGGCAGTTGTGTGCGTCAGAGCACGTTCTCTGAAGTGTCGAGCAAAAACGCAGTAACTAAAGAAATATTCAAATAAAATGAAATTCTAACGAAATACCTGAGTCTTAAAGTGAATTTATTTAAAATAAATACAATAATGGTAATCCCTTCCGGATTATTGTTTAATTTTTAAGTAATGAATGAGAAGTAGATGAAGTTTCTTTACGTATTAAACGTTTATTGCCTTGTTCCATAGGGATGAAAATAAGGTTCGAGATGACTCGTTACGGAAACCCAGTGATGGTACTGGGCAACTATCGGTACAATAGATGGAGCTACAGCAAGGGCCACCACACTCGCTGGACCTGCGTCAAAAACCAGAATGGATGCCGTGCTACCATCACCACCTACGACAACGTCATCATTAAAGCTAAGAATTTTCATACTCACGCGTGATTCTTTCATCAAAACAGCTTTTATTGGATTATGCATTTGGGATTTGAATAGCCTTTGAGAAATGAATGGTACGCCTTTTGTGCGTAAATATATTTATCAATAACATTAATGTTTTTATGGTTGACTGAAGTTTACGTTATATTTGTAGTATTTTATAATTTCTACAGAAATTGTTGAAAGTGAGGACTAACGTAAAATTATTACTTGTTTAGATTTTACAAACTCAGTATTACTATTCGTAATTAAAATTTTATTTGTGCTATAATGCAAACGTATCTTTACGCTTTATAAGTATTAACTTTTAAATATAGAGTTACAGTAAGGTGAGTTTTATGGACACTCGTTCATCCAAAGTGGACTTAATAATTATTAAATGATTCAATAAACTATTTATGAAATCCGTGTCTAGGAATGTCTTACAGTAACGGTAATAAGTATGTAACTATTCTCGTACATTATTATGAAGGACAACTTGATCCACTGTATTGTCAGAGTCAAAGGCAAAATGTCTGTCGGATCCGACACTGGCTTTGACGGGTAATTTGTCTCTTATTTGAACATTTAAATTTACGGAGCAGCAACAGTCCACATCAGTGAACACTTGGCTTCTGTGATAGTGTCACATAACCTTAAATGTCAGTCCACGTGGTAGTAGCGCATCAATATAGCACGTTCCAAAAAACTGAATAACACGAGTAAAAATGTTTTATGTCTGCCTAGTATTCATCAAATTAAGCGCGCGCACAAAAATCGGCGCTGCTGATAAATTTATGTTGTACAATGACTTTGTAAATACACTAAAAATCAGTCTCATCCTCATAATATAATATACTAGCGAACCGTGCCAGCTTCGCTCGGTCGGATATATAATATATAAACTAAATGTGAATGTTCGGGTGCTGTACGGCACCCTTGGCCACGGTCAAACACTTCAGTTCCTCCTTGACCACGAGTGCTGTAAAACACCCGAAACATCGGGATTAAAATGTAAAATTAAAATCATTAAATGTGAAGATGTTTTACATTGAAATTGTCATGAAATATTCTGCATGATGGTGAACACCGCATTGAAGTTCACTTAGAAATTTAGAGGATATAAGCGAATAAACAGACAACCACGGATTGCGACAATGCTTCACATACTTTTTAAAGATTAAAACATGAAAAGCTGTTAAAAAAATACATCAGTTGATATAGTTTATCCAGTAAAGGATATAATATATAAGCACACAATATTATATTAGTTTTTAAGTCTATGAGTGTTCTATTCTTGACGTGTTTAAACAATAGATATTCTTTTGTTATGACACGTGAAGGGTAGAAGGCAAAAACATCAGCAGTGTTTGGGCAAGGTTCATCTTATACTAGTAATTATTGTGTACCTATACCTGAGAATAAGTGCTTGATTTTATTGTTATTCGATTCGTGCAACTTTTCAAGTAAATGTATGAAAAGCTAAGGATATTAGAGTTGTGATATGTAGGATTTTAGAGATATTCTAAAGCGTGTAGTTGAGCCATTGACTTTTTTTTTTAATTATTAGAGAAAATATTTATTTGAATAAATCTTTTTTCATTATTGCTTACTATGATTTAGTTATGACTTTATTATGGTTTTCATCCTCAAGTTCATATCTGCTTCAACCAGTTTTTGCATTTAGAAGAAAGCGCTTTTAACGAGTGGTAATTATTCAAATAATTCTTCTCGTGTCATAACAATGGAATTTCAATTGTTTCAACACGGCAAGACAATAATGTACTCTTTTTTCATCTTTACCTAATTTATAAGTAATATCAGGAAAATCATTCTAGATTCTGAACCAGTGTTCACCACTTCGCGGTTTGGAAAACCGGCAATCCAAATGGGTGTTTACCGGTTTAATAAATGGAGTGGAAGTAAGGGTCCCCGGGCACGCTGGGTTTGTGTCAAGGCCTGCTACGGCTGTCGGGCTACCATCATCACACTGAATGATGAAATCGTCAAGTTCAGCGGGGAACACAACCATTGAGATATTTACGAGTTCATGAACGAACAGAACGACGTCTTTCATTCGATTAGGTTCTACAGTTTAGTCGATGGATTGAGCATGTTAAAGAGTTTGTAATAATTGAAAGAGGAGAAGTAGTTATATTATTAATAAATTAATAAATAAATATATATTTTTTTTTATTAATGTCATTATTTTTGGGAGTGTTTGCGTTGTTGTTTATTGCACCGCTCTCCGTGCCCTCAACAGCTGAGAGTCATGGGGAGAGAGAAGTCTTTTGTCAAAAACTATTGTTTTTATAAAATATATGCTCTTTAGTCCTTTCAATCCACTTTTCATCAGAGTTTATTTGCAATAACGTGACAGTCGGGGAGCATGTCGCCGTTTCTATCCAACGGTAGAAAATATATAAATATACTCAAGTTTCGAAAACTTATTAGGTACCTACGATCCTTGAACATAGAGAACTCGAACAACATCGAACTCGAGTCTCCTAATTCGTCTAATTCGGAGGGCGTGGTTTAATTTTTTTATGATTGTTTGAAATCGGCCAGTAGGACTTGATGTATTGTAATATAATACCAGAAGGACGTAATTGAAAAATGATAGTTCACATCAGCTTTGTTTTAAATTATAATGTCTATTTGACGTATGTACCACGAATGCAGACACGTTTTATTATAGACACTACTGTCCGTCTAGAACATTTATTTCCGGCATATTTGCGATAGTGATTACGCTTGTCAGAGACCTCGAGACAACACTCGCAGGATGACGGAGCGGCAGTTACTTCAGTTTTTTTTACACGGGTCACTAATAATAAATTGCTGACAAGAATTCAACGAGAGCGGAGCCGCGGGAAAAAGCCAGTATAAAATAAAATAATAATTAATATTGACTAAATCAATATATATATATATATATGTGTGTATATACTTATAGCGTTTTATCCTACTTTTCACTGTCCCAACTTATAAAGAAAGATCCACACTTTCTTATAAAAAAAGAAGAAGACTTATGGATGCGAACACAAAACAAAGCGCAAACATTTTGTTACTAAGGCAAATTGTTCAGTTTTTTAATTACACAATTAATCACAATCTCAGCCCGCTACTCGCCTATTTAATTACTTACCACTTATTTTCTTTTTTGTGACGTGCTATCTTATTTTACATACTCATTTACATTAGTTGTCGTCAAGTAGACTAAACTTTAAACTTTCGACGATATATTATCCAAAGAGATTTATTACTCTTTAAATATTTGGTTATCTAAATATAAGGTAAATTAAAAAAAAATTAAGTATCTGTTCTATTAATAATAATATATCTTAATTATTATTTATTCTATATCTTTATTATTTAATTATATCCTATTAAATTTTCAGGTTATAATTTTTGTGAATATATTGGATATTTATCTTGTTTTAATGCATAAAAGGCTGTTGTTGCTTTTACCGTGATTGCTATTTTTTTGATTTCAGTAGCTGTATTTAAGACGTCGCGGTTTGGAAACCCTATTATTCAAATAGACAAGTACCGGTTTCGAAAATGGACCGGAAGTAAAGGAAGCAAAGTCCGTTGGATTTGCATAAAGGACCATGGCGGGTGCCGAGCGAAACTCATAACCTACGATGCAGTCATTATTAAATATTACGATCATCATAATCATTAGCTTATATTGGTTTAAAATATAAATTATGCTTTGAAAGGGCATTTGTTGAATAAAAAATCATGATTTCAGAAGTAAAAAGAGCTTGTAACTTTATTTTGATGATTTAAAAAAAGCGAAATGTCGGAGGTTTGACCATGTACAACTTGTTGGTCAACATACTCCCATTAACCCGAGTTGGGGGTTTTGTCCTAGCATGAGTGTACTGATCCTCATCAAAGTCAAAGTCAACGTCACAACTTTTCTATTAAATTTAAGCTTGAGCTTTAACTCTTTAAACTAAACGTCTTAAAAGCTCTCTAAACGTGAAAATCTACAATGGATCGTAAAAGCAAACCTTCCCATAAAAGAGCATATTTATATTAATGAATCTTTACAATGTCAATTTGTTAAATTTATATTTGTAGCAAGGGGCCTGGCACTGTCGGGTGAACTCATCTTTTTCGGTTGGTCGCTGGGCCAACATATGTCAGTCAGCGAATCGCGTGCCGTTGTATATTGTCTTATGCACCTTTACCAAATACCATGTTATAAGCATTTTTCTCGTTTCGTCCGTTTATAAGCTAGTGATGTAAGACGTGATTTAACAGATGACGGTGACCGATTGGACCACGGCCACAACTAAAGGTACCTAGAAAACTTTTCGCCTTTGGTCGAAATTCAACCTTTTGTATTTGTAAAGAAACGAAATACTTGTTTTTCTTGAAATACTATGCGTGTATGTTCTCCTTAGTTTATTTTACCTGAACGATAACCTACACACATTATTTTCTTTTTGTGCGCATTTATGGCAAAATACCTTACAGAATGATATAAGTTTTATTCCTGTCCTTTTGTAATAAAAATTTAAAAGGTATTTAAATTTTCGATGTTGACGTATATTAATATAGTGATGATTTCATTTTCTTCGCGCATCCAAATTTTATTACGTAAAATGTTTCTGGAAAATTATATTTCAAGCAGTAACGATGCTTCCAGAGCCAGTCTTCACTACTTCCAAGCTCGGTCATCCGGCGATATATATCGGAGGCAACCAATACAACAAGAAGTACGTCAGCAGGGAATGTAATAAGGCTCGTTGGGCCTGTGTTAAATCTTATTACGGATGCCGAGCCAAAATTTTAACTGTTGACGACCAAATCATTTCGCACTTTGATCTGCACAATCATTGAGCTGTCGATTCACTTAATTAGATATTATTGTATTTAATGTATATTACAATATTTATTGTATTTTGGGCCTTTTCATTAAATATGTTATTATTAAATAAAAAATAATCATCCTTAATCCGATAAAATGTTATCATATAATTTTTAGAGCCAAACGTGATATAACAATTAGTTTTTACCTTATCTTAGGCGCAGTATGAAGATGTTTCATCATTACGTTACGGTTTTGGATGCAAGTTGAAGTTCTACTTGCACATCCCATTTTTACTTAATTTTTAAACCATTATTTAAATCCCGGAAAGGATTTTAAAAATATTTAGAATGTAAAAAATGCAGGGAAATATTGTTATATCTGTTAATGATTCTTAAATAAAAAATGATAATTTAATCATTACAGATGTTACTCTTTATTCGATTAGACATGATATTATTCTAGTGACGAGGAGTTCAGAATATTTTAGGTAAATTTTGAAAGGAAAATGATGCTGAATATTAAATAAATATTAAGTATTATGTATCATTCACATATCAATTCCACAAAGGAAATAATTATCTTTTCGTATCGTCTTCAAATAATCTTAATAACTTCTTGCGAATATTTTAGAGTTCGTGTTTTCATCTTGGTACGGCAGACCCGTGATACTGTTGAACGGATATCGATTCAGCAAGCAGGCGACGACGTCTACTGGGCCCCAAGAGCGCTGGGTGTGCGTGAAAGAACACAACAGATGTCGAGCTAAGCTCATTACTTTGAAAAACAAGATTTTGCTCTTTAATAATGAGCATAATCATTAACCTATACTAATATATAAAATTCTTGGAATGGATGTATGTATGTTTGCGCGTATTTAATTAAAAATTAAATTCACGGGGATTTTGATGGAACTTTTTTAAAAATTATTCCATTTCATGATAATTCCAGAACCAACTAGACGTCCAGCGTGGCCACGTTGACCACGCTGCAGCGCACTGCTGGGTGTTGCTGCTTCGGGTTGGCGGACTTCACGAGTTCTCGAAATAATATTTATTTATTACTTCTCAGAAATGCAGGTTTCCACTATGTTTTCCTTCAACGCTGACATTAAAGGGAACTCTCTGACCACTGGGCTACCATGGTTCACATGTTAATGGAACTGTTACTAATTTCTTAGAGAGACCTAAGTTTACCAGTGAACTTGAATATACTGAAGAATAAGGTAGTAAATGAAACCAGTGTAAGGACACAGATTACAGAAAATTTCATAACATTACTATGTTTTATGTTTCTGACGAGATTAGAGACCCATTTATTGGCAAGGAGATATTAGTCGGCGATTAAACATACATACTCGTACTTATTAAAATTGAAGGAGGAAGGTGGTCTGATTTAGGTCTGATTAAAAGTAAGTAAGTAAATAACTTCTGAGCTATGTTTAGCATGGTAGGTTATTGGTAGGTATTGCAGACTCACTGGTAACGAGACTTTCTGTTCTTTTCATCAGAGGTTATCACATAGCCTATTTAAAATCACTGCTGGACATGACTAACATTAAAGAAAGCACCAGAAAGTCTGCCATCACCCAGTTCTTAGAATCTCTTTTGTTTGATAGCAGGGTTTGGTGGATCACTTGCAGGTGAGGTTAGCATTTGGAGAAAAATATTGCATATTTAACTGAAGGTCCTTATTTGTACTTGTGCCTAAACTTCCCTGACCTCGACGAACCGCAAATGCCCTAGGAAGGATCAAGCCACAACGAGACATGGAAATGATTCGGTACTAACGTTTATTTACAATAATTCTTTTATTCACATACGTCAAAATGTGATTGTCGAATATTTTATTTACTTCTTATCACTATTTTGTGTAAGTAACTTAAGAATTTCAATTTTAACACTAATATGTTATTGTTAATTATTTATTTTATTAAATGTAAGAAAGATTCATTTGCGTTATTTGAATTAATAATTAAAGAATCCTTTTATTGAACTGTGACTAAAAAGTAGCCTTCTTAGACTTTTCCCGTACATATGTTTCAGAACCAATTTTCTTAAAGTCCCGTAATGGTAGACCGGTGATACAGATGGGCCAATACAGGTTCAACATGTGGAGTGGAAGTCGGGGGCCCCGTGCCAGGTGGATCTGTGTGAAAGTGCACTCTGGTTGCCCTGCTACTCTCATCACCCTGGAAGACGTCATTGTAAAACAGAAGCCTCATAATCATTGAATCTAATACCTTCATAATAAAAAAAAACATAACATATAGTATTTATGCACGGCGTTCAGTTTTTGCTATGTATTATAAGCGATACAAGTTATTGTTACATAAATATAAAGATTTCTGGCAATTATATTTTTATTTGTCGTACGTTTGTATTTCTTTTATTTTATAATGAGATGTTATGCCCACTGTCTTTGTACTTTGTAACTCTACTCTTAGTTCTCTTTCTCTACTTTTTTAATAATTAATTCGTTTTGAAATTCTTATTTCTCTTTTTCTTCTAGTTTGTTTTTGATGATAGAATTATAAAATGACGAAAGTGCTTTCATACACAAAAAGTGTACTTCACTTCATAAGCTCACTTTTATTGTACAACAATAAAAGTTACTTAAAAGTACAGTAAAGTTACTGAAAACATTTAAACTTTAATTGTCCAGTTATTTAAAGCTGACTAAGAATTTCTTTAATCAGCACTAACTTTAAAAAGTTTGTTAATTTTTATTTTTTACCTTTTCATTTGTTAATCTGGTTTCATAAACCTTTTCCATTTTAAACTTTAGCGTTATTTCCAGACTCTAAGCGGCATGTTATCGACTGGATATAGGCCTCTCCCATTGGTAAGATACAGTCGACACGCTTGGCAGGTGGTTTTGCGATTGTACGATCTTTAGACTCGTTGAACCTTACATTATTATACGTTGCTACTTGTCACGTGTCTGGATAATTTTAGTGAGATATTTGAGTTAATTATTTTGCCATCTGTTGGAGGCCACAACATTGATGCATATACTTATATAAGCTCTCATGACCGTGTAGCAAATACTGCGGTAGTAAGAGCTCTAGTAGAACTTTTATTTTAGTCGTTTCAACCCACTCCTGACTGGAGTTTATTTGGAACAACGTGACAGCACAAAGAGGCCAACGATACCAAGCGTACATAATTTTCGAAAAATTCGCGGTACAACCCATCACATAGGTGATCGAACTAGGGTCTCCTTATTTAGATATTGTGACTTTATCTGATCACGATTTATCTGAAATTCGTATCCACCGATGAGATAAGAGGGGCAAATTCGATTCCCTTACGTCACCGCACTGTAATATACACTAAATTTCGGAACAACTGTTACTGAACATCTTACGCAGTTGACAGACACATCGTATAACATATATAATAATGTTTATTGCAGAAGCGGTTTTTACCACGTCACGGTTCGGTAACCCGGCTATCCAAATAGGGCGACACCGTTACAACAAGTATTGCAGGAGTAAAGGCCCTAAAGCACTCTGGGTGTGCGTGAAAGCGAGGACAAGAGCGTGTCGAGCCACTCTAACTACGATCGAAGACACTATTATAAAGTCTAATAACCATCACACACACTAAACCTGGCTTTATTATTAACAACAGTTACATTTGTGGACAATTGGTTGCAGTAACTATATACATCCCTACCATACCTTACTTTCTTGCTATATACAAGAAAAGTATACACAATTTTCGGTGATTAGCTAAAACAAAACTAAAAAAGTTATATATAAAGTTTTTATTACTAAATCTTTTCAAAGAACTCTCCGCCATCGTCTACAAAGTTTCATGATTCTGAATCAATTTTCGAAACTCTGTTTCCTGTCCGCCTCAGACACCCGGTCTACGGTCTGCCTGAACGCGGTTTTTCTTTCGGCGATGAATACTGTATCTGTTCCAGGTGTAAGGAGGGTGATTCAAAAACTTAACCGGCGTGCAGCCCAGAAAGTCCCTCGTTTTGATCGCAGAGTGCGCGGGCGCGTTGTCATGGTAAAGCAGCTGTTCATCTAACACCGTAGCGGTAGTCGGTAGCTTGTTGCACAAGGCAGCGAACATTTCTGGCAAGCATTTGCTAAAGGATATCGATTTCGTAAAGGAATCGATATCAGATACCCGTTAAAATGAAAACTTCTGTTCTGGCATAGACAAGATAGCGAAAAGCGCAAGCAGGAGAGGCGTTTTAAAATCTCATCAACGCTTCCCGATGCAAACTGCAATATGTGCTGACTCTCTTCATACGTAATTGGTGCCTATATCTGTTCTGTCTATTCGCTTCAATAAAAATTTTCACTGCTAGAACGTTTCCTTACGTAACATCCGTCACCTTTGACGGAAGTTACATGACGGTCGCCCTTGCGGCATCTTTTACCATCTCTCAAAGTTAGTCGACTCTGTTGAAATTTGTTATACCAGCGCTACACAGTTGGTTTAGAAAGGTCTTTTTTTATTTTATTCGTCGATTTTATTTTTAGAGTCGTAAAAAAAAATCGCTCCAATACGACATTCAATTAAGAAAAGGCTCTTAAGAAAATGAGGAGGGAAATTTAAAATTGAAACCATCGTATTTTCAAAATAAATTACAATTGGTTAGTGTCTCATGCAAAAAAAACCTTTTTTCGCAAAACTTTGTACGAGGCCTGGTATTATCTAGTTCAAAGAAAAGAGGAGCACTCTCACTTGTGATAGGAATTAATTAAAATTGAAAGTTATACAACATTACGAGTTCTATGGAGTTTTATTGAACATTAGTGTGTTAGTGGTCATGGTAATAAAATAATACATAAAAACGAAGTAAAAATCAGTATTTTTGATATTTATAAATCTTTGCAAAATGTAACTTAAATTTTGTGCCTGAAATACTATTTTTGCTATAATGTTTTCCAGGTTAGTCCCATATCGGCAATCCATACTTGCATTGGTGGGAGCATAAAATATTTTTTATTTCATTTCTCATAACTTTTTCATTTCTTTGCTGGGTGTTACGTGAGTAAAGTGCAGTAAACCTAGAGTAAAACCTAAATTTAAGTTTTGTATAGATTTTACTGATGTTCAATATCATTTAAGAATTCAAATTATCATTTTGAGATAAAAAACGATTTAATGATCAAAAAATTAAATTAAACTTGACTTACGTGACTTTCATTTTAAATACTATTAACAGCGAAACGCGTCAGGCGTGTACTCTCATATTCGATAAGTTGAGTTGGCATACTTTAAACTTTGACGTATTTAACTTAGTTAAATGATGTACTATTTTACCTGTATCTGTTGGATAATTTTCTCTCGTTCGCATGATTTAATCGCATCTAATTGATTAAGTGCCGTATTAATTCGTCATCTTTCATGTTTGCTAGTTGAACCCATATTCGTAACATCTAAAAGAGGAAATCGCATGATTCAGCTGGGAGGTTACAACTTCAGCCTTCACAAGAGTAGTATTGGCCCGAAAAAACGCTGGGTGTGTGGCAAATGGGGCAGTGGCTGCAGGGCCACAATCATCACTTTCGACAATGTCGTCATCAAATGCAATAAAGAACATAGACATTAAATTTTTTTTTCTATTTTAAGAAATAATAATACAAAGATGTTGAAATTCATCTTTTTAGTAATTTAATAACGATTAAACGTGTGTTTAATTTTTTATATTGTTTATGTTTTACCTTAATCTTTCCTTTAACCGCCTATAAATAGTCCATTGGAGCACATATGCCTCTCCCATAAGGATGACTAGCCATAATTGCTACACTCGGCAAGCTGATTGGCATGCACGGTACCGTTTGGTACCTCGCACCCCAGACCCTACTGCCCGACATCGGTCTGCTTATTTTTGTGAGTAAATTACTCATATTCACAATCTACGATGGTTAAGGGCCAAAAAGCTTCAATCCCCGTAATCTAAATTCTAAACCAGATTTTTATTCCTCGTACTAATCGCGCCACCCACCGGAAAGGGCAGAACAACGTTTGCCGGGCCAGCAAGTATTTATGTATTTACTTAAATCTTAATACTTTAAGCGAGTAATTGAAATTTTAATAAGTATTTAGGTAATGTTTTACTTTCCAAGTTTATCTAGATAAATTTCATCTCTCAGAAAATACGTATTCAAACAAATAATTAAAGTTGTTTTTTTCTTAGATGATCTCATGTAATATTGAGGTATCTCAATATGTATGTTAGCTACTCAACAACAGATGGCACTGCGCTACATCGTTAACGTGGTTGTAATGGAGGGCTGAATGAGCGAAGCTCGGTCGCCCAGGTAGTACTTATTAAACTGTGTAATGATTTTCAGTGCCAAGATTTACTATTTCGCGTCGAGGAAAACCTATTATAGCCTGTGGAGACAACAGATACAGTTTGAAGGATCCTAATGCTTATAAAAACAATGGCGTTGCATCAAATGGCCGAGTGGTTGCCGTGCTGCTATCACTACTGTAGAAAATAATATTATTAGTTTTAGAAAAATTCACAAGCATTACTAACTTTTTATTAATAATATTTGAATATATATTATTAATTTCGGATTTAATATTTGATAAAGTAAATTAAGTTTTGTAAGTGCTTATATTTTAGTTTGAAACTCATTATTCGCTTTAATAACATGATTTATATTTTCGTGGTTTAGGTCCTTCATTTGATTTTTGTTGTGAATAAAATTAGTTATCTTGTAATTTATGCTATTAGTAGTTTTATTTAGAACAATTATACATATGTTTTTCTAATATGTTGTAATTCCTGAAACACAAATGTGACCTGTGCTGCGTACTATGACTTATTTGAAATGCTTTTGTGGAGACACTTCTGTTGAATTGTTTTAATTATAATGATTGCAGAAGTTTGGTACACGATCTCATGCCGCGGCAACCGAATTCTAAACTACAGGGGCTACCAGTTCAGTTTGAACAGTTCTAACGGAATGAAGTGTCGGTGGATTTGCTGCAAATGGGCAAGAGCTTGCCGGTGTCGCGCCTCTATTATTACTTTCGAAGATGAAATCATTAAAGTTAGGAGTCAGCATACCCACTAAACTTAACTATGTGGATTAGCCATCCTAATTTTGGTATGATTGATATTTTTAGAAGTCTTCATTGCAACTAAAAATTATAGTTGTCTAATGATATCGATGTTGTCGTCGTCGTAAGTTAAGTTATATATATGATATGTCTTAAAATGAGTATGTACTATGAAATATAATTGAATATTCAGCAGTTTATTTTTAAGTTCAAGTAAGTAGGATGCATGGACTAATTTTGTTAAATATGTACATTGATAGATTCATTATACTTTCACTATAGTTGCTTTTACATAACATTTAAATTAAATGCTTACGTAATCCTTTTTTTGAAAACTTGTCTCGTTACTCTTCTCTAATCTCTAACTCCTTTTCCTTGTTCCTCGTAGCGGTGGGCAATTGCTGTGAATTTCCACTTTGCTCGATCTCGAGACACCTCTTTCGTATCATATTCTTACATTAACGACTTAAGACACTCTTCATTGATTTAATTTACCTTTGCTAAGAAATAACCAATTTGATTGTGCTACGTTCTCTGAGCCTACTCTTTTGTTTGCTCTTGTCTCAAACAGATACGTCAATCTTCTTTAGTATTTTATAACGTTCTATAAGCTGGTACTGCGATCTCCAACCCGCCCGCAAAGCATTGCTATTATGTCTATCTGTGGGCTATTAGCTGGCTGAAGAAAAAGTTCAACTATAAGTATATAAATAAATAGATGAATTATCATAAATAAAAAAAATATATTAATATGTACTGTGCTTCGTCCTCCCCTACATTTTAGTCAGAACATATATGTACCGACATAATATACATTTATTATTTATAAATTATATTGTTTGTAGCTCTGTTCACGCAGTCCCGTCGCGGCAATCCCATAATTGACTACCAAGGCTATCGATTTAGCCTAAACGGTCGAAGTGGCTTCAAAAAACGGTGGCTGTGCATCAAATGGGCCTCCCCCCTACGCTGTAGAACTGCTTTGTACACGTGCGAAGATCAGATAGTCAAAATTACCAATTCGCACAATCACTAGAGAACATAAATACTAGAAAATTACTTGACTTAAAGTTAAATACAATACCATCTAATTCATTGCAAGAAATACTAAAGAATTTCAAAGTGTAACATGTTAGCTTAATCTCTGTTTTTAGTAATAAACGTTGTTCTTATAAAATACCAAAATATTGTCTTTGTACATTGTACGTAGTTTCTCAACGGGATCTTTAAAATATAATATGATACATGTAATAACATACATTTTTTTTGGACATTTTATGCAAAAGGGGCAAACGTGCAAGCGGCTCACCTGACGGAAAGTTATTATCGTCGCCGACGAACATTTGCAACACCAGTTGCAGGCGCGTTACCGGCCTTTAAGGAATATCCTATATATGGGGGATGGGAGAGATGACGTGGAGTGTTGGGGGGAGGGGGAGTGGGAGTGGTTACCTTACTCAGAGACTGAATCGGTATTCTGCAAGGCCATAGCAGATTCGAGCAGCAGTTTCTAATAATATATCATTGTATCTATATTGTGTTATTTATCTTACAATTTATAAATAATACAAAATAGAATTTCGTCTCGTTGTTGTCGTGTCGATGTGCTATTAGCCTAACAAGGAGTTTTATAGTCTGTTATTATTTTTAAGCCTGTCTACGGCCCTCCACTTAGTTTTAACAGGACTCCTTCTCGGTAGGAGTCGTCTGGGTAGGTACGAACCACTCCTTGATATAAGCCTTCCTATGAAAGCGCAAACAAAAACTGGTGTACTATGTGAAAGACTTATACTCAACACACTGTTCACGGGTGTTGGTGCGTGCAGTGCCGGTGCCCCCGGCATGATTGGATGGATTTTTCGCCATCAGTCGGTCAACAGAGAGTCGTCCGTTAGTAGATTGAACGCGTGTAGATGAGGTTGACACTTGGTGGAAAAGTTTTAGACGTAGGGAACAACTGGTATATAGTCTGTTACTTTACCAAGTTTATAAGCTAGTATGTATACTTACTAAACGGTAAAAAATGAAAGAAAAGTTTTTTGTTGAATATTTATTTATTAAATCAAATAAAAGTGTACGTATGTTTTCATGTATTTAAATTTACATCAAATCTAAATAGTAAAAATGTCTCATTAATTAGATGTCTAACGAATAAAGACGTCTGAAATGTGTCTTAATAATGATATTGATTAATGAAATAAACTTTTTGTCAAATTATTAAAAAAACCACCGCCATGTAATATTACAATCCTAAAATTGATGTTGCAAAAAGTCTTACGAGGTTATATAAGAAGCATACGTACGGTGAACGCGTTCGCTTCTCTTCCAACCAGATGATACATGGCTTGGAAGTGGCTTTTAATAACATCTTTAAAATAATGAATTCTCTCAAAGATACGTCTGATTTTGTTAACCCAAAAGTAGATTATTATTAGGATGGCATAGAGATATTATTAGGATGAGTAAAACGAAACTGTTTATGTCCCCTCATATATTTAAGGGTTAAAATGTTAGATCCTTTATGTTATTAGCTTGAAACCTTTTTTCTCTGAATGGATGGACCAATGCGTAGTTTTTAATTTGACGGTTGGTTTAATAGGGTTGGTTCTTAGCTATGAAATCCTATAAATCAATAATCCTAGTTCAGTGAAAGCTTTTTTCAGACATACAATTGAAAATGATTTTACTGAACCATTTACAATGGTTATATATTTGATCGACTTCAAATTTAGTAAAGTATGTAAATCTAAAGACGCTGAAATAATATGATAACCTTGACCTGATGCTGCAGCCAGGACAGTTGTGTCGATGGTTTTTAAGAAGTAGGTAATTAAGTCTTGTTTGGAAAATAATAACTCAATATAATTATTCAATTACTAGACTATCGATGAATTTAAAGAGCATAGTCGCATTCTCGCCCAATCTATATCATCTGTTTAAGTAGGATTTAAATTCTTTATTCACTTTAAATAGGGTTTTTACAGTTTGATATTATAGATATTCAATTCAAACCATTTCGTTTAAACCTATTTAGCTACATTCAACAGCATACAAATGGACAGAAATCTATTAATTTTGAATAACAGAATACGTAACGATTTCGTCCTTCGATACGTGTCCAAACAATGTGCAGATATGTATGTTAATTTCAAAGACTACATTGTCAATTCAGATCTCTTATGAGTTAGTAAGTTATTAAGATAAGGTGATAAAACTAAATCCGTGTTTCTTTGCAGGGCCCGTTCTTTCTATGTCAAAGTACGGGAAACCAGTAGTATTGTTCAGAGGATTCCGATTTAACATGCATAGCAGTTCGAGAGATGACAAAGCGTTGTTTGTATGTGTGAAATGGACCGCAGGTTGTCGCGCCAGCATTAAAACTTACAACGATGAAGTTATTCACATTAGAAATAATCATAATCACTCGTAATTGGAATATGATTTCTTAATACAAAACGTTCTATTGCAAGATTGTTTAAGTAATAGATTGATTGTATGCTATTCACTAATTTTATGTTAATATAGTACTCTTTCGTGCGGTAATAATTAACGTATTTCTGTTCAGAGGACTGTAAAAGCGATATTTCTAAATGTAGTTTTATGCAAAACTATTAACATTTGTAGACTTTTTAAGAAGACAAGTAATTAATTGCTGAAAATATAACAAAACAATGTACTTCATTTATTTGTCACTTTTTATTTATTAATTCTTAGTTAAACTCTTCGTTATATTTCAGATTATCCTGTATTTTCTAAATCAAAGTACGGGAAACCGGTGATATTATTCAATGGATTCCGATTTAACCAGCACAGTAATTCCAAGGGATCGAGAGGATATTTTGTGTGCGTAAAATGGGCATCTGGATGTAGAGCGGCCATTAGAACAGTTGACGACGAAATGGTAGACATAAGGAATTCACATAACCACACGTAAATTAATGATTTAATTAAATTAAATTCACATAACCACACTAGACGCGGCGAGCAGTTCCACCCTTATGTTGTAGACATTCCTCCATTACGCACGAAGCGGTTTGCCTCTTCTTTCTTTATGCGGACGGCTAAGGAGTGGAACTCTCTGCCGAGGTCACTTTCTCCGGAAAACTATAATCTGGACATCTTTAAGGCCAAAGTGAACAGACACCTTCTAGGCAAGCGAGTACCATCCTACGACTCATCTTCGCTTTCCATCTGGCAAGATTGAGGTCAAACGTAAGCCTATTCTTCATAAAAAAAAATGGACAGTAATAAAATTCCAGCAAAACTATACCTGTACATTGAATTTATTTATAAAACTTTTATTGGACAGTATTATACTATCGATACAGAAGCCGAAACCATTATTTTTAGAAAAGTTGTTTGTCTGTCTGTGACGCATCACGCAAAAATAATGGACAAATTTCAATGAGTCTTTCACTATGGTGTTACTTGGAGGACTGAACAATATAAAGGGTTATACCCATCATGACGCTATCTATTATAGTAGCGCAGAAACCTCACCTCTAATTTCGACAGAGCTGTCAACACAATATTACTAAGGAACCCAGCCGATATAGTGAATAAAATATTTGGCATAAATAATCATAACATTTAAACCAATAGATGTAAATTTATACGAATTTCATTTCAGCCTTTCTAGGCGTGCATTTACAATCAAAATATATTTCGTGCTACGTATTAAAAGACCTGGGCAGTAGACGTGGTACATAGTAGCTTTTACCTAATATGCTGTTAGGTTGTCTAAATACGTATAACTTCAAAACCTGTAGACAGATTCTGATAGGACCACCGTCACATTGTTTACAGTGGCCGAGCTGTTATACGATTAGTTCGTATCTTTCGTTGGATAAAAATGTTCGTAATGTATGTTATCTGGCTGTTCTAACAGTCCACCGGATGGTAAGTGGCTACTCCAGCCCATGGATAACTGCAAACAACTTTAAAATAATAAGGCTACAAATGAGTTTTCACCCTTGAGGACTAAGACTGAATGCCTGCCCCTTTATACCTCCCAAACCGAGACATCCGTCCATGTATTACTGCTTGGAGCCAGAAATTGGCAATACTTTCATACCTAGATGTACTCCTGTACTCCTGGGTAAAAAAAAATCAGAAGTTTCGTGAAATAGTTAATTCTTTTTGCAACTTCATTTCGAGTGAAATGTTTTATCTGTCATTACCTGCAACCTCACCGCTTTGTGTTTAAGAATATTAAAAAAAGTCTTTACTTTTTAATCCTGGGTAAATATTTTTTCTACTTCAAGTGGACAATAACGAGGGTAGCTATCCTAACTAATATTATAAATATGTATGTGTATTTTAGTTTGTTTGTCCTTCTTCCTTCTTCCACGCCAGAACGAAAAAACGGATCGATCTGAGTTTGCACAGAGATAGTTAAGGATACCGAGATGGACTACTTTTAACTGCGGAAAAATATCAATTTTCAAAATCATCAAAAACCATGTCACAAATACGTAGATGGCGCCACTAAGCACTGGTGACCGTCTTTCTTCGTAACAATTATAATAAAAATTACTGATTAAACTCTGTTCACTACATACATTTTTAAAATAGTAATAAACGGACTGTATTACAATCGATGTTTAATACTCGCCTAGGTGTTTTAGGTCGAAGCTACAGGGGCGTGCATAAGAGGTATAAAAATACAAAATATTCTCATAAAAAATAAACTGTAGTCTTAATAAATTCCCCGATCTTTTCACCTACATGCTGAGCCATTTGAGTTTTAATTGGCATCTGTTGAACAAATCTCCTTAATTTACTATTCAAACATCATCTATCTAACGAAAAGACTTAAGACTGAATTCTATAAATTAAATAAAATGATTTGCAGACTTTTGTTCATATTTCCTTCTCTGTAGAAATGTGTCTAACAAAATTATAAGGTTAACGAGGACGGAGCCGCGGCTACAGCAAGTGTAAAAATGTATTCTGACATATTTACTTTGATAACGTGTTTTTGTTGGCTAAAGAAAGGTAACCGGAACTCTGTTTATATAACTATAATTATAGATAATTACTCTTAACTGATCACTCTATACTCTTTGGACATAACTTATTATATTAGTATTGCTAAGACCGTAGTTTCATTTTAGATAAAATATAATTATGCACGTGTAAACTTTTGTACCCTATTTAGCCTTCCATACGACGTTTTCCTTCAAAGTATGTTCCTCTTAAAACTGCAATTAAAATTTAGCGGTGCAGGAACCGAATATAGAACCGGGATCAAACTTGTATCTCTTTCCAGTGTATCTCTGTCCAGCAGTGATAAATACGGACACTGATAAATATGAAAACAGAGGAATATATATGTAAAATATAATATTATGAATGTACTATGAACGTCTGTACACACGGCACAAAGTATGTGTAATGCACGATATGCGGAATCTTAAAATATATATTACTTGGAAATCTGTTATTAAAAAATAAATAAACCATACTTTTGTGAATGTGGTGAAAGTACGAAACATTAATCTAATCTGGATAAGCTAATTTGCGAACATCTGGGATTATTTTGTTCAGACATGTTAGTAAGGAGTCATAGTGAGCTCAAGCTATAGCAAAAGTTTTGGCTACGGAAGAATATCGGGAGATAAATATTTACTTTTTCTTGTCCGTAACAAAGTTTTCTATTTTGATAAAATTATCTTATTTTGTTATCTTCTTTGCTCATTACTACTTTGTACAGTACATTACATTATCGCCTTTCTCAAACACAATGCGTATTGTTGTAGAAGCAGTGTTCACAACATCGAAGTCCGGGAAGCCAGACATTTTAATAGGCCACTACAGATACTATCAGTATAGCACAGTCCACTCCAAGTCTGTTTAGAGATGCACCGAGTGGAGATGGGGGTGCTGTCGTTCGACCATCATAACGGTAGACGGCGTTATAGCTCGTATCAGAAAAACGCATAATCACGACTGACTTAATTTAAGGTATATAATAATATATACTTATAGGGTACACATAAAATGAAATGATTAATGTAAATTTAAGGTATAATACATGAGTTATTTTTCTGGTTCCGTATACTAGTACCAATGTTCCTTCTCCTGGTCTTATTCAGGTCTGCAAAACTTTACTATAAAACAGCGTTCCCAGGGTTTCAATTCGTCGAATGCGAGTAATATTGGTTCTAACCATACCATCGCCACTACTCGGCAACCTACATAATTGGAACAATTAATCTGAACCGTTAGGATCTCATTACTAATATAAGAAATATAAGATATAAGTAGAAGTCGAAAGAAAAATTAAAGTAGCCTCTGCTCTATAATTATATTTTTGAGCGTCATAATTGTTTAGAAATAGAACATTTTTTTTATGGGAAAGGCGGCAACCGAGCAACAGGTTCACCTGATGGTAAGTGATTACCGTGGCCCATGTACATCTGTAACACCAGCACTGCAGGTCTTTAAGTGTATTTGGGAAATGGGAGGGAGGATCAGAAGGGGGATGGGGAGAGAGATGAGGAGGGAGAGGGGGAGTGGGGCTCCCTCACCGAACGAAACGCAGAAGCACAAGATGCCTCTACTTTACGCCGGTATTATAATATGCTTGGCTCTACCACGTGCAAATTGTTGTCTACAAAGATATATTATGAAGGCTACCTAATATATATTATATAAGTAAGTATGTAATATATATTAGTGTTGCAGATGTACATCATCATCATCATTTCAGCCTATCACAAGTCGATTTCTGAACATAGGCCTCCCCCAAAGATTGCCTCGAAGCTCGGTCCTGAGCCACCAGCATCCATCGACTTCCCGCAACACTGCGAAGGTCGTCACTCCATCTTGTGGGGAGTCAGTGCAGAGAAACAGATATACATAGGCGACGGTAATCACTTACCATCAGGTGAATCTGTTGGTCGTTGGCCGCCTTTTCCTTTAAAAAAACGTGCTATAACAATGACAAGATCAAGCATAACAAGATTTTTTGGGAGCTCGAGTGTGGTTCCCTTATTATAAAAATTATAATATACATTATATATGTACAATAATAATTTATACACTGTTTCAACTCTATTAAGTCTTTAGCGAGTAAAGTATATATGGCAGCCAGATAGTGAAGTAGTGGTTGATATCATTTAAATTTTTTGTAAGTAAAATGTTTGTAAAAGAACAGTTTAATTTATCAATAATGTCATGAAATATCATTGATAAATATAAACACAAAGCAAGGCTCAAATAGGGATGATGGTACACAAGACGTTGAACAAATATGTAAAACCGTGAATTGCAACAAAGTTAAGTATTTATTTCTTTGAGTTATAAACTAATCAAACAGAATCTAACTTTGTTAATATGGTCGACCTTATCAAAAGCTTTTTTAGTAGTATTTACATATTATTTATTCACTTTTGACACTTCTGTTTCTCTGTCTGTGTGAGAGGAAATCATGGTGAAGTGATGATATGAAGTTGGACATGCGCGACAAACTCAAAACAATTTAGACTCTGTGTTTAAGACAATCACCGGCCCATCATTTTCCCTTTCTTTACGTCACCCATGAAATAATCTTTTCTTGAGATTTCATGAGATTTTTCATTGAAAGCTTTCATTGACTAGAAATATCTTTTCGCCACTTTAATTAGTACATTTTAACTAGATTTTAAAAGTATTTATCTCTACAAATATTTTTTCCATAAATATGTATAATATTGTCAATGTATCTAAAAATTCAGATCCAATTTACGCTACTCAAAATATCTCAAAATTTGGAAGAGCTGTTATTATAATCGATGGTTACAGATTTAATTTACATAAAGAAACTAGCGCCAAGTCTCTATGGAGATGCGATAAACGGAGATCAGGCGGGTGTCGGGCTACAGTCACCACGATTGAAGGCGTCATCGTCTTACATAAAGATCATAGTCATAAACAAATTGTATTTGAAACTGTTATACTCGTTGTCTGAAAATAAATAATAATAACCAAAAAGTAAATTTTCTTTTATCTTCATTGTCTTACTTTTTATTTAAGAAATAGTTCAACGAACGAGTTTCATCGAACCAAAACTAGATCTCAGTCGGCTAAACCGCCGATCCGGGATTTTCAGAATCCTTATCAAGCCTGCTGATATGAGCATTACACAATTTAAGCTAAAGGATCTCGATGAATAATTTATCTCCTTTTATCACTTTTCGACTAACCGACTTGGGTTAGTCATAAGGCAAAACCATGTTTAGGTTAATACTTATCACATTAATTTTCGTCATAAGCTGGTAGATCCCAAAGCGCTCTAAATCGAGCAGGAGAATACCATCATCAATTGTACTCATAACTGAGAAGGTACAATTAATTTTGCGAACATTGTAACAACAATGTGTTAAAGATTTAATTAGTTATTATTTAGCCAAATCTCGTGTTATTATTAAAATATTATTCTTAACCAATTCACAATTTTATGTTTATTCACGTTCCCATTATTAGTTCCAGTGTACGCGACGTCTAAATTCGGCAGGCCCGTAATTATTTACGGCGAAACACGATTCAACCAATACAGTTCGAGAGGACCCAAGGCGGTGTGGCGCTGCGTCAAGTGGAGCGACGGCTGTCGAGCCAGTCTTGTTACTATTGACCACGAACTTGTAAAAGTGGCTGATGACCATGCACATAAATAGTAGTATTAAATATCTACTGAATTTGATATATGTAATAGGTTATCGAAGTCAAAGTCAAAGCCAAAACGTTTTTATTCAATTTATGCTTGTCAGAAGCTTTTATGAACGTCAAAATCTATATCGGCTCGCAAGACAAGACCTCAAAGAGAACGGCGAGAAGCGTTGAGTTTTTTAATTTCATGTTACAATGTCATTTACAAATTTATAATATAATCGATACAATATCTATATTACCTATACATTTACATGCCGACAATTGAAAGGGTAACGTAGAGACCTGATTCAAATGATGTATTAACAGATTTTTATTTATTCAATATAATACAAGTGTTGGGAAGGATTTTAAATTGAATTATATAATTTTCTTGAATTTTAAAAAGACTAAGCAATGGTTCAGTCACAGAATACATAATAGTACTAAGTAAGTAGATTTTAAGACAGTGACAAATACTTAATATTTACTTAACAAAAACGCGCAAAAATTTCTACGTGCATATTTTTTATGTACATGTATATAACTCAGTCAATGGCGTAATTTTCGATACTGTCCCTAAACTATCAGAATCACAAAAAAATCATTGATCGTCTGAAGAGCGTAACAGATTTAAAAAAAATCTTTCTTCCTATATAGCAGAAGTAATTATCTTTAGGTAACTTTAAAAACACGGTAAAGAGTTTTGATTAATTGTAATATTATCTATAGTAAATTGTTTAATATGTATCATAAAATTGTGTATCGGATTTGATGGCATCTAATTTTAGTAAAATGCTGCTTTATAAAAAGCTTTTCATTCGGAATTATCAGTCTGAATTTATGATATTTAAAATAGATTTTTATTCGCATACGTTGCCTCGTTAGTAGTAATTTTGCCTTCAATGCGGGTCTGAAATTCTAGTTGCCGTATGTGAATTTAGATATGAATGATATATGTTGACATGTGAAATTGAGAAACAAAATTTGTATATTGATTGGTTGATCAATAAGTTTTGGAAATGCATATTTCCTGATACACATTGAATAACGTTTTGAAAGTTTCTCAATTACTTAAAAAATGGTATCGACAAAGGCCTCTACAGCACACATGACCTCATCATCTTCGTCAAATTTTAAACCACGCAAGGTGTAAAAGGGTGAAAATCACTAGGAGGTAGGTTCGTGGAATATGGCGGGTGCAGCGTCAACTGAAACCCTGCCGTCGGATAGCATCGCTGGGCAGGTGCATTGTCATGATGAAAAAGCACTCCAGCAGGTAACTTTTCTCGTCGTTTATTTTTAATTTCTTCGCGTAGTTTTTTGAATAACGTTGCGTAATACGGAGAGTATTACGCAACATTATTGTTTAACAGTTCTTGTCTGTTACAGTTATTGTCTGTCCTTTGGTTAAACAATCGATCATAATGATACCTTCCGCATCCCATAAGACTGAGACCATTATATTTCCAGCAGACGTAGAGGCCTTGAATCTCTTTACTTAGGGGGAGGACGATCTTTTCCAGTCCACAATTTAATTTTTCATCACCGGATCTTAATGGTGAACGCACTTTCATCAACGGTCGCGACTAACGAAGCGTACTCGAATAAAATCTGGTTTTCATCAATAATTGCCAACTCTTGCGTTTGTTAATATTTGGGGAACCCAACGAGCGTCCACCGTTTTTTTAATTTTAAGGTATGAGTTAAAATTAACTGAATTGTACCAAACGAAAGCTTTAGAATAACAACTAAATAAAGAACAGAGAAATCTCGATCTATCTTAACCGCTTGTTAATTTTCTTGTATGTTTTCTTCTGTAGTGGCGGTTGTTAGCCGCCCGAAGCGAGTCTCGTCGCGACAGACAGTTCTGCCGCGTTTAAATTTCGTGCATCAGTATGCTACTGCAGAATAAGACGGAGCGATGTTTTCCAAAGTAGACTGCAATTCTTCAGACATTTTGTAGAAACATTTAGCAAGCAGAAATATTTAATAACCGCACCAAGTTCGATTTTCTCCATTTTGCACCCGAATCAAATTCCCGCCAAAAGACAACAAAAAAAAGATTTAAGCTTCTAATAAATTTAAGATCTCAACAAAATTGAAAGTTTAGCTTAATGTAAAGTATCAATCTAGTAGTATTCATAAAGTAACTGTTATCAAGTAAGTATAATTAAAGTTGTTCTACATATTTATGTTTTATTCTGTAAACTGAGGTTTTGGTGAAATAAAAACTTAGTATATACCAGCTCTAACCCGTAATTTTTTCGGCGCTAATTTAAAACGTTCTTTTTAATTTTCGGTGGTAACTTCGGAGTAAAGAACAACCCCTCATATAGTTCTCTACCATCACGTAAAAGTCCCGTTAAAATCGGTTAAGACATTTCCAAGATTAGGCCAGATTTATCTAGTTTTGGTATTGTGAAAATAAGCAGAAGCGCTGAGGAAAAGGCTGTAATTTTGAAATCACAAGCAGGTAATTTAATTGTATTTTTATGTCAGATGTAGGATTATTCCTGATGTTATTATACGTTTTTATTCGAATCTATCCTTTGATAAAAATAATGAATTCAGTACAAAGTGGGTTTCTTTACAACCAAAAAGACGCTCTTTGGACGACAAGTCTATAAGTTCTATTATTTATATATATGTTTATAAAACTTTAATTTTTTATTTCGTTTTAGAAATAAGAATAACAAAGTCCAGAAAAGGAAATCCGATACTCGAAATAGGAAACTTTCGGTTCTATCAGCACAGCAGTAATAAGAAGGACAGTAAGAAATGTTTGTGGGTTTGTAGCAAATGGAGTTCAGGGTGTCGAAGCGCTATCACGTCTGTTTGCGATGAAATAATTAAGATCAACGATTCACACAATCACTTTTGATTGACACGAACATTTTTCTGCATTAATATACCGTATTACCTATGTATTATACTGAATCTGTGAAATCATTTGTCTTTTATTTAATTCCGTATATGTAAAGTTTAAAGATAAAATAGCAACTAAATATGTAATATAAAGTGAAATATGTTATTCAAATATATAACCTATATTACCTACTCGATACTAATAAAGATACATAACATACAGGATAACAGAGTTTCTTACCCCGTTATGAAAAAAATTTGCCACCAGCTCTTTCTTCCCGTGACTGTCGTTAAAGTAAACTAAGGGAAAATCTAATCGCGTTCGTGAGGTAGTGGATTAACCAAACGCCAGACTGGAAATACACAGACTGATGATGCGTAGTAGAATTTAGAGCGATTAGAGCAAACTATTTTTGCCTCCCAAGTAGTAAACCATCCCGTTCTCCAAATGCTAACTTCATCAAGAGCCGTGATAGCCTAGTGGACAGGGCACTCACTTTAATTTCATAGTACGCGAGTGGCCTCGGTCCGATCCTCGGTGCCGGCACTACTGAAATTGTTAATAGTAATTTTAAGTGATGAATTTACCACGTGCTCTCTGGTGAAGGAAAATGTGAGGAAACCGGCATGTCTGATCTTTTTTTTTTATGATATGCTTTTACTTTTCTTTTACTTTACAACTACGTTTCTTTGCTATCAGGGTTCACCATGTGCAGGACATGGTGAACCCTGATAGCAAAGAAACAAGGCTCTAACGATCGTGTAATGGCGGAATATCCTCCCGAATGTGCCGAACCCAAATCTCACAGACTGGTGATAAGGAGCAGCATCACTAGTGCCAGGGTATCGCCTTTGCGCTCACCAATCTGTTAGTCCAGGGTGGTAGGAATAAGCATCATCTAATTAACATGTAGCTTCTGCTGTCGCTTTCTTGTTGAAAACTATGTTCAGCAGTGGACTAAAAAATGCTGATGTAGTAGCAGTACTCGCGTAAGATCGTTATAAAGTTTTATTTGACATTAACGAAACAGATCATATATACTAATCGTATTTACATCGACGTTTGTTAAGTATATTTGTACGTTACGTAACATTCGTTTTCAGCTCTTTCTTTCCAGTACAAAGTATCACGAAAAGGGAAACCAGTGATCGAGTTCGGACAGTACCGTTACTATCGTCACAGTGATTGCAAAGGACCAAAGGCCCAATGGCGTTGCATTAAATGGACGTCGAATGGCTGCAGAGCTACTATAAATACTTTTGAAGATTCAATTATTAAAATTAAAAATGTGCACAATCATTAAACCAGAGTTTTACTCAGTACATTACAGATAATTTTATATGAATAAACATTTAATACAGTTAATGTTGAATTTTCAGAAGTTTTTTCTATTACTCTATGTCTAGGTCGGCAACCTTTTGTGTCGGATTAATTAAAAATAACATTTTATAAAATTTAAAATATATCAAAAATTTTTTTGATAAAAAAATCTAGATTTTTTTTGTATGGAACTAAGGAGCCGCAGCTTCACACCCTAAGAGCCGCAGGTTGCCGACCCCTGCTCTAGGTGCTTTCACGAACCTATTCTTGGCTTTGTTGTTCTTAATATACCCGTACACTGACCAGTGATTGAGTAACATTTGACTTTTATATACCAGTACATACAATCATGTAGAAGATTTTACCAGAATTCATAGAAAACAATTTTGCGCTTTTAAGAGAATGATACCATTTTTTGTGAAACGTATATCTGTGTAAATAAGTTCGTTATAGTTTTTCTCCGGCTTTTAAATACTGCTAATGTAAATCGATCGCTTAGGAACCGCCAGATATTAACAACTCTATCTTTGTTGGGGAGACATACGAGTTGAAGTCCTTCGTCTTCTAGTGCCGCTCCATCATTGAAGGTTGGCAGTCAGCTCTTTAAATGTTGGGTTATCTTAAATGTAGAGCAAGTCTGAACACTTTTTTCGTCCTTTTAATACCTGTCCATTACCAAATTCTCCACGACATCTTGTGCCACCCGATCTTTCGATTTCCAGGTATTTTGACCATGATTATATTCTGCAGCAAATTGTATCGTTCATTTCGCAATATGTATCCGAGGTAAGCTCTTTCCTTTGTGCAATGGATAAGTTTAAGTTTTTTGCCCATGTACTCTAAAACTCGTGTATTGAACTCTATCCGTACAACTGATTCATGCAGTAGAAGTTTACCTTATGGTAACAAATATGTAGTGGCGGTCGCCGACAGACCCCTATATCAATATCCGATCAAGAATCTAGATGCGGTATGTTCTCTGTGCGTTGTGTTAGTGCATCAAGTTGGCGTGCTCTGGTATTCTGTGAGTGCACACGTGTTACATCTTTAGTGCTGCCTAGCAATTTTTATTGTTATCATTGTCAAAGTTGTGGTTTAAATAAAAAAAGTTCGAAAATCTCGCATACAGTTGTCGTGGAAATTTTAATTCCCATGGAATGGAGGGATCCCATGGAATGGCTTCAATTAACATGATTATTTTAATTTTTTTTATTGCTTTGGTGTGAAAAACGAGCTAACGGTCCACCTATCGGGAAGTGGCTACTGCAGCCTATGGACACATGTGGCAAACAGCTTCAATCGGAGTCGGTTACAGAAGCGTGGTCACCCATGAGGACTAAGATAAAATGCCTCACAGTCCGTAATTATACAGACTCTCTTTCTATCCCTTTCAAACCAGAACACATTAGTAGTTACACTGCTGCTTGGCGGAAGAAGTGGGTAAGAAGGCGGTACTGACTCAGACGACTCCTAGGCAGAGAAGGATTCTACCAACTAGCTGTACCACCTATATTAATAATATATTCATTGAATTAATTTATTGCATAACTGTAATTTAAAATTTAAAATATTTTTTTAGATCCAGTGTATACAGTGTCTAAATTCGGTAAGCCTGTTATACTGTTGGGTCCTTACCGATATAATCGACATAGTCGCTGCAAGGGCCCAAGGGTGCAGTGGCTGTGCTACAAATGGACTTCCGGATGTCGCGCTTCTGTAACTACTATTGAGGACGCCATTGTCAAAATCACTAATGTACACCATCATTAAGCGATATGTGATGACTAATAAATTGCTATGAAATCTTACTATTCATACAATTATTACCTGTTCTCCTAGTTGGCGGTACAAAATGTAAAAAATATTTATAACTAGCTAAGTTTGTTAGGTAATTAAATTAAAATGGCACATTATTGTCACATCAAAGATCCATTCAAGTCCAATCAAGAATGATCCTCCAGATACCGGTACGGTATGCACTGCCTCCTTACTTTAATAATATAGTTATTCAGTTAAGAAATTGTAAATATCTTACTTAACTATTTATTATTTTGTAATTTGGCCTTTTTTTATTGATTTTAAAATGATTCAATCTTATCATTATTATGGCACGGCGGTTAAGTGTCGGTGCTCCAAGCGCTAACGAGTAATAACCCTCTGTCGCTGATCATTAGAATTATTGGTTCTTATGCCCCTGAGGGATTTTATTATTATAATTATATAAGACGTAATTTATTGTAAAAGTTTTGTATTATGAGTGCAAAATTTATAATATTTGCATAATTATTTCTTGCATTACGCAAACTTGTTTACGGAAATACTAACATTCGGAAACCATTATTTGGTTTGTGGTCACGGTGGTCATTGTGGTCACCATGGGACTGAGATGTTTGACGTCCCGATGTCGTAGCTAGCTAACCCGGCTACCCTCAGCTTTTAATTATTAGTTATTGATCACATCTATGCAAAAATATCTTGAAGTATCTTGAGTTCGGGCAGTATGTATGTTTGACTCTGGATTTAATTTAATTTATCAGAGAATCTAGAATTAAATTATTACTGTCTTTGATAAATTATGTTTTTCGTCCTATTTCATACGTGTTTTGATACGAATGTGCGAACTTACTTTATTGTTACATGTTAATATTCTTAATTATACGTTTTATTTTTAGCCGCTGAATTTGTTTTGTCCAAATTCGGTAGACCAGCGCTACAAATTGCAGGATACCGGTACAATAAGCATAGCCGAGGCGACGGGCCAAAGGTGCAATGGTTGTGCTGTAAAAGAACCACATTGGGCTGCCGAAGCAAAGTGACCACTTTCAACGGCGAAGTTATCATAACGCGCAACCTACATAATCATTAATTTATTATTTAGATTATATGAAATTATAACAAAATAATGGGTACGAGAGTAGTCATGGTCCTTGACTTCTCTATGAATATAACGACGCAGTGCCCTTTTTCAAAAGGTATCTTGGACAGCAAACATGGTGGTAATCAGTCGCCCGCCCGCTGAGTATGATGCGTATGGCTAATCTGAGGTAACGTTGTCTCGTTCAAACATAACCCTTATATGCATTCTATAATATAGTAGGAATAATAATTTACGTTAAAGTAATTAGAATTTTGTTGTTTATTTATATTACATTATTGCATTGTTTGTTTTAACGATGTGTTATATTAATTCATATTCGATCTGTTTAATAGGGCAAGAGAAATTTGTGGCGTTAAAAAATTGATAATAAAATTTTCAAATTACGTTACTGCTGTCGCTTTTCTTTTAATTTTGACGGATACACAAATTAATTTGGTATTAATTAAAGCGCCTCTGCCATAAAAGTATTTTTACAAAAATGTCGTGTCAAGACATTCTTCAATAGAATCACACCGTGTTATTTTTCAGATTCAAGACATGGTTTAGTTTTGTTCACCATGTCTTGGATAAACCACATCGTGTTATAAAATAAGACTATGATTTTCGGAGAATGAGTACAATTGACGAGTGATGAGTATGATTGTCGCACGTTTCTCTAACAAGTCACGTACCAGCTCGTGTCCTAGCGATAAGGTAAGTGTGTGAGCGTGAATGCACATGTCTGTACTATCTTTCAGCTTAGATGTAGATATAGAGATAGACATTGGTGACTTGAAATGTATTTTATGTTTTAACACGTTTAATAAATGAGCAAAGTCGCAATACGATCCAGCACATTTGATATATGTATTTTATACCGCCACGAGGGTTTGAAAAGATCACGAAATCACAACGCGCGACTAAGTTGGATTTCCCTGAAAGATTGCTATAAGAAAAGACTTACTAATACTTTGTAAGCCTTATGAATTTCTGTTCCTTACAAGTTTGTAATGACAACTAAGTATAATTTTGTAATAATTTTTAAGATTTTTCAAGGATAATCCACAAACAATTTTTTTCTACTCTCTAAGTGATGGATTTCCGCAAAGTAATGCCTGATTTCAAATTACTATTTATTTCAACCCTGTGTTGTCATTTGAATCTGTAATAGTTGACGCATACAATATCGCTTAACATGGTGTATCAGATTTGTACGGTGGCGGCGACGTCTGACGTGACGAGACGTTGTGTCACATCACATAATATTACGTCAATGTCCTTTGAATTTTTCTGAGAAAAAGTTGTGTCACGGTACAAACATATTTGATATGGTAGCCCCATATCGAAATGTTTGTACGCCTATTAACTTGGTTTCAATAGGTTTATCTACACATGTAAGGTGGAAATCATACGGTTTTAATTATTAAGATAAAGTCTATATTCTGTCAAGCACGCTTGGAAAAGGATACGGAAATATAGCACAGTTGTTTCAGAGGCGCTGTTCACAACGTCAAGGTACGGTAAACCGGTGATGGTACTCGGGAACTTTCGCTTCAACCGATACTTCTACAAATTTAAAAATAGTTCTGAAGTGGTATGGCGATGTGTGTGTGGCGAGAGTGGGCGAGCAACAACTGCCGCGTCTCCATCATCACTGCCGACAAGGCCTTTGTGATGATGAGGAACGAGCACAACCACGATTAACTCATGATGTGTTGCAACGAATTTTTTTTTTTACTCATATTTTGTATCATTGATTTTATTATTGTATTCGTTCTCATTACAGAGTTCATCAGAAGTTAGGTAGACAGTAGGTCCACAAAATTTTATACATTTAATTAAATTACTTTTGTCATTTGTGTGTCATGAAGAAAAAAAATATTACTTCTAAAATAAGATAAATGTATTGGCGCTACTAAAATAAAAGAGTAATGTATGTTACATTTTGGGATTTTATTTCTATTGGACCGGAATGAAAAACAATCTAACCGATGGTAAGTGGCGGTTTTTGGTTGGTGTTTCGTCTGATGACTTTTACCTGACATGAATGCTTTAAGTTAGTTTTTCAGTCCTTAAAGAGTTAAGCTGAAGTTGCTCGGGTAGGGAAGGGAAGTAATATTAGTTTATATGGATGAAAGTTAACATTAGTTTTAATTTATGTCATGTTTCTCTTGCTCGCGGCGCTTGAACGTTTTATTTTGTAAATATACAAATAGGTTCTAAATCTGTGGGTCGCAGATCTCAAACTATTGACATAATAAAAAAAAGTTTACAACAACTCATTAAGGCTGTGGACGTTATATTTACAGATTTTATGGCAACACAGCGCGTATGAAGACTTTATTTTATTGTGTGATTTAGACATCACTTGATGTACGTACGTACATACGTGTACTTCAGCTAATTGCAACAAATGTCTTTTATTCATTAAAATACAATTACCATTAAAATATAATAAAATGGTTTATCCATAATTTTTTTTTTATTTAACTTTAATAGGTGTTAAAAATTATGGGTTCGGGTAGCATTATTTGGTCCCGATAAAAAGTTAAAGACTTTATAAAATTTCAGTGGCACGATATCTGAGTACGCGCTGTGGCCGTCCTATCATAGAGTTGAATGGATACCGATATTACAAAAATAATAGGAGCAGAGGATCCCGGGCTTCATGGTTCTGCACGCATGGAAGATCATACCACGCTTGTCGTGCTTCGTTGGTTACCGTAGAAGATGTCGTTGTGACCGTTAAGAATACACATACTCATTGATGGTACCAGCGTCGTCAAATTTACAGAACAGATTATCGCGGTCCAGAGCCACCTGCTTCTATCGACTACCCGCAACGCTGTGCAAGTTGTCTTCCTTCACTGCGTTTGCAGAAGGTTGAAGATATATTATGTTGGATATTATCATTGAGTGATAGTATCATTAGGTTAGATCATAAAAATAACGACAGCCAAATGTACAATAAAATTGTTTATTTGTTTATAACAAACACAAAATTAATAAAAACTTGTAATAATTAAATTGAGATTGTTGAGGATTGTGGAGTTTTAAAAATTTGATAATGTCGATTTCCAATTTCGTTAACATAATTCTCAAATCGTCACGTTCTTGATCTGTTCCTCTGTTTTTGACAGTGAATGGCGACTGCACTGAATATATAGGACGAAGGAAATGCGATTAAAAACTTTTGAAGTATTGCCTTAATTATTGGCAGAGAACAGGTATTATGTTCCTGATCCATGTTTCTGAGACATGCATGTATCCAAATAATGTTTTCCTTCTAATATTTAATATTTAATTTAGCACATAAAATTGCAAATTACAATGTTATTGGTGCCGGCACCAGGATTTGAGTATAGGACACTCACGCTCTATGATATTAAAAAATACGCCCCAACCGCTGAGCTACCACGGCTCAATTATCTACAATTTTACAATATTTTAATTTTATTACGGTTCGGATGTAAGTGCAATTTTATTTTTCTGGTAAACTTTTGGCTTATATCGGTCCACACTTCGCAACACCTGCAACAAAACAAAATGAAATGAGCTTTAAACAGTTTACATTCACACCAGTAAAGACCTTTTTTATATATGTATTTATAATCTCATGTTAAATCGCCCGGTTTTCTCATTATGTGACAGATGGTCATGTGATTTAGCTACTATAACTAAAGCGATTGCCCCATCCACTACGCTACCACGGGTCGAATGTACATAATTCGATATTATTACTTCATTGGTATAAAAAATAAATCTTACAAAATCAACTAAAATATCAGTTCCAAAGCGATTTTAAAATGATTTTGTTATCTATTCCATATTTATTCTTCACATCTCTTTGGTCCGTTGACTATAGCGAAAATAATCACTATACCTTTGAGAAAGAACAAAATGCACAACAAAACAAAATTTTAACATAATGTGCCTATGCACTGATTGACTGACTTTGATGTTAACACGACAAACAAATGTAGTATTTACATAAAACTGGTATTGTATTGGTATCTGATCCACGATCATTTGTATTAGATAATGCGTAAAAATAACTTTTATTTACAAAAAAAAATACGTTATTAATACAATGTTTTTATTCGTAAGGTTTGTATATTTTCATATATTTAATTATTGTTCATATTTGTAATTGATATTTTTGTAGGGCCTAATTATTTGAAGTGAATTTGTTTGGTTTCAGTGGAAATGTTTCTTGGTGCTTAATAACCAATATCTTTTAAGTAAATGAAATAAATTTACTGATTGTATTCAACCTGGTGTTTTATTGCTTATGTACAAGTATCTACATAGTGAAGCAGGATATATTACTTAGGGTACTTTTTCTTGTAAGGCGGAGTTCTCGATTTGCCGAAATGGTAACAGTGTTGGATGTAAAAAAATATCGTTTTATAATAATACAGATCGCAGTATTTGGTTGAAAATTTTATGTATCCATATCAAGAGATGCATGAGCGACTGAGCAGCTGTAAATATACATAAATAACCTCTGGTGTCGATACGTGCTTTTCCATTTGGCATATGAATTTAAGCGTAATTATGGACAAATTATAATTATGATATTTGCCCATATTAATATTTTGGTTAACTTACAATAACTGCAGTGATGATCCAATGGATTTGTTTTGTTTTATAACTATTTAAATAAAATAAAATAAAATATAAACATGAATGGTTTTATGGACTTTGTGAGGATACATTTATTGTCAGAAACACTACAAAAACTACATAATTTTAGTTCACAACCAAGGTCCATCTATGTTTCTGATTTATCTATTGATTACCGAACGTATGATAAAATCTTAACGAACATTATTTTGTAGAGTAAATAATTTAGAAATGTAATTTGAATTTTATGTAACATTATATTTCGCATCTATTTTTAGGCGCGCTATTTACAACCACAATCAATGGGCGAAGAGTTCTACAGCTTGGATTGTATCGATACTACAAGAATAACCGAAGCCGAGGCCCAAAAGCGACTTGGTTCTGTTCCAGGAACAGCAGCAAGCCTGCCTGTCGAGCTTCGGTCACTGTTATCGACGACCTCATTGTATACATAAAGAACGAGCACAATCATTAGAATTAATTAAATATGTGTAAAAACTATTATTAATAAATTATTTTATACTACTTTCAGGTTATCTTAGTAAATTCCCAAATGTTATTCTTGTTGGTTATACATATGTTTTTTATCTAACTGTAGATTTGAGTTGAAACAAATCAGTCCCTTCGGAGAGAACTTTTTGGAAGTGCCTACATGAAGAGACTAGTTAGGCTTTAATTTCAGTAATTTCTTCTTCTTAATAATTCAATAATAACAAATTTGAAAATTACCCTGCTTATCGGACGATAGTCATTTGTTAGCAGACATCGTGTGATTTTGTATTATGTCTATTTCATTTCAGGTTTTGTTTTCTGCTATTCAAGGCACGGGAATACCGTGCTCTGTAACGGAAACTATAGGTATAGAAAAAGTTATGAGTATAGCGACGGCGCGAGGATTAAATGGGAATGCGTGAAGGTTGGCAAGTCGCGGGGCTCCTGTGGAGCCATTGTTGTTACCTTGGACGGAGCTGTTATTGAAACGAAGAGCGACCATAATCATTAATTGTATAACAGTATTAAAGTATATACGAGTAACTATTTTGTGATAAAAATATATAAGTAACTTTTTCTTTGTTTCTACTTCCGCTGTTTATTCTTTATTAGTATGTTATCGAACTTTTTTTTTTTATGAATTATAGGCTTACGTTTGACCTCAATCTTACCCGATGGAAGGCGAAGATGAGGCCTAGGATGGTACACGCTTGCGTAGATGTCTGTTCACACACACAAACTGTTTATTTATTAAGATTTTTAAGGATGCAAGGTCTAAGAAGTCTTGATACAATTTCTTTTTTAAACAAAAGTTTATTATTTTACAGTAATCATTTAGATTAAATTAATTAAGCTTTGCATCTATTTTTTTTTATGTTGATCTCAAAGACACATGTCTTCTTGACTACATTATTATTCTTGACGCCTAAATAACAAAGTGTAACTTTGTTCCTTTGTTGTAGCTCCAACACAACACATGTTCACTACTTCACGGTTCGGGAAGCCCGCGATTCAGGTGGGCAAGTATCGCTTCAACAGGAACAACCGCAGCTACGGACCCAGGGTGCTTTGGGTGTGCTGCAGGGTCAGCTCCGGCTGCCGGGCTAGCATCACAACTATTCACGACGTCATCGTCAAAGAGAAGTCTACTCATAATCATTGATATAAGATGATGTTTTCTTAAAACTTGTCATTAATATTATGGTTTTAATGTCATTCATCGTGTGTTAAAAAAAATTAAAAGCATAAAAAAGTTTTTTCTTATATGTAAATTTTGTGCCGTGAGATGGTTCTCACAATTTCAGAAAGAATTCATCACCTCGATTCGTTCCGTTGGTATCGTAATAGTCTATATAAAATCTAAATGAGAGCAGTTTTAACACAGAGCAGAGTTGTAAGTCGTGGTAGTGGTCTGCTTTCATTTGTATTTATATATTTATACACCATTTTATTAACCATGTTTTCTTTACTATCTATCTTCTCCTTTTCTTCTAATGTAAAAACTAAATAACGATAAAGGTAAGGCTATAAAACTACTGACTGATTATTATACTTAAATATGTTATGTTTTTTGTGTAAACATCAACATATGATTTTTTGGGATTCACCATTATTATCCCAAATTGTTGTCTAGTTTTTAACTTTTCGTTAGCTCGAGGGTTATGCAACAAATTGATACTTATTGATAATTAATTATTGCGACGCTCTACAAGGAGTCCTCTTCTACTTATCCCATTAAGATTTATTAGATCCGATTTCGAGAAATATAAGTATTCTAAATTATTACCACGCTTAGGACGAAGTTTCAAAATAGTTTATATAATGATTATGTCGCAGAAATTTACCAGTGTGAACCTGTCCAGGAATGATGCGCCGTAAGTATATGCCACCATCTTTCTTCCCAAGGGAAAGGATCTTAAATTATCATGACAATCTCGGGGAGCAAACGTATAGGGGACAGACCTTCGCTTGCATCGTCTAGTATGAACCCATAGTGCTACATTTTTTTAAAAATTATGAGAAAGATTAACAAGACATCTCTATTTTAATCAATACAATGTTGATATTTTTCAGAGGCTATAATGACGACATCTCGTTTTGGGAGGCCGGTTCTAATCCTCGGCTCCAATCGATACAACAAAAATAACAGAACTACTGGTACAAAGGGACTCTGGTTCTGTAGCAAACGACAGTGTCGTGCATTTATTACCACGATTGATGATGTCATCGTCAAAGAGAAGTCTACTCATAATCATTGATATAAGATGATGTTTTCTTAAAACTTGTCATTAATATTATGGTTTTAATGTCATTCATCGTGTGTTAAAAAAAATTAAAAGCATAAAAAAGTTTTTTCTTATATGTAAATTTTGTGCCGTGAGATGGTTCTCACAATTTCAGAAAGAATTCATCACCTCGATTCGTTCCGTTGGTATCGTAATAGTCTATATAAAATCTAAATGAGAGCAGTTTTAACACAGAGCAGAGTTGTAAGTCGTGGTAGTGGTCTGCTTTCATTTGTATTTATATATTTATACACCATTTTATTAACCATGTTTTCTTTACTATCTATCTTCTCCTTTTCTTCTAATGTAAAAACTAAATAACGATAAAGGTAAGGCTATAAAACTACTGACTGATTATTATACTTAAATATGTTATGTTTTTTGTGTAAACATCAACATATGATTTTTTGGGATTCACCATTATTATCCCAAATTGTTGTCTAGTTTTTAACTTTTCGTTAGCTCGAGGGTTATGCAACAAATTGATACTTATTGATAATTAATTATTGCGACGCTCTACAAGGAGTCCTCTTCTACTTATCCCATTAAGATTTATTAGATCCGATTTCGAGAAATATAAGTATTCTAAATTATTACCACGCTTAGGACGAAGTTTCAAAATAGTTTATATAATGATTATGTCGCAGAAATTTACCAGTGTGAACCTGTCCAGGAATGATGCGCCGTAAGTATATGCCACCATCTTTCTTCCCAAGGGAAAGGATCTTAAATTATCATGACAATCTCGGGGAGCAAACGTATAGGGGACAGACCTTCGCTTGCATCGTCTAGTATGAACCCATAGTGCTACATTTTTTTAAAAATTATGAGAAAGATTAACAAGACATCTCTATTTTAATCAATACAATGTTGATATTTTTCAGAGGCTATAATGACGACATCTCGTTTTGGGAGGCCGGTTCTAATCCTCGGCTCCAATCGATACAACAAAAATAACAGAACTACTGGTACAAAGGGACTCTGGTTCTGTAGCAAACGACAGTGTCGTGCATTTATTACCACGATTGATGATGTCATCGTCAAAGTTAGTGACGTTCATAATCACCAGCACGCAAAGGCAAATTATCTTTAGATAGTGTTTTGAAGTTCAACTCTGTTAGGTAGAGGTAGTGCAAATTGGCATAGATCAGACCAAAAGTGAAACGCTTTACCTTCTCCGACTTCAACGGAAAGAATGGGAGAATTGTTTCTACTCTCTCTGTGAAATCGTCATACGCATTCTACACGCATGCGCTGTGCGTACTGCATGTATACGTAGCTATTTCTTTAACCACGGTAGGTTGAGTTGGTCTGATCGAGACGAGAGTTGAAACGGTTGTTTCACTTCTAACTCACGAGTCTCCCTTTTTTTTATTTCAGATTAATATTATTTCTTAATTTTGTATAAGCAATACGATATATCGTTACTGAAACTAAATACATTAATAATATGAATTATGTATCAATTTTTGTGTCTAAATTATACAAATAAGATAATTGCTTATTTTTCAACATGTAGGTATTTGTAGTTGTAAGTTGACAACAGCGTCGTGTGGGTATTTTTAATATAAAATACCTTTGAGGGACGCGACTACATAACCAAATTTACTATTCATTTTAGTATTTGTGTATGAAAATATAATATATGTAGCTATAATTTATTTTATTTTCCATAGTGTTCTATTGGTATTATATAATAAAATTAAACGTATTTGTCATAAAAAGAAATAATGTTTGATATTCAGGACCCACTTTTATGACATCGCGTTATGGGAGACCTGTTCTTCAATTAGACCGATTCCGTTTCAACCGCGATCATCGAAGTGGAGGACCTAAGGAGACATGGATCTGTGTGAAGAAAACATCGGGTTGTCGGGCCCGATTGACCAGTTTTGAAAATATTATCTTTAAAAGCAATAATGATCACAATCATAATTGATGAAAAAATGTTCTGGTTTATTATGTTAAAAGGAGTCCGTCTAGCAAGGTATCACTTACTAAAACCTCCACTAATGAAGTTTGTTTTATATTATAATCGATAATGTTCATGGTCTAAGTTTTCGTTTTCAGAGGCGGTGTTCGAAAGATCTAAATTTGGAAATTATATTTTATTACATAACGGACAACGTTACTACAAGAACCGAACGTGCGGTCAGAGAGTTTACTGGTACTGCGCTCAATTCAAGACCTGCGGCTGCCGAGCTAAAGCGACTACTTTCCAAAATTACGTCGTCAGGTGCCATACCACTCATAACCACCATTAGACCAATCGTGTTAGCATGGAGTACCTGTGCCTGCGGATTTGTTGAAGTGAAATAGGCGAGTTGTATTAAACTGAAACACTATGTTATTGCACACAAGCTACTGATTCATGTAGCTCCATTTTTGGATAGCGTGACATTTAATCATATATTTGGGTCAATACTTTTTAGGAGAGTACGTCATTTAGTTGCCTTTTGAAAAAAATCATTTGTTTTAAAACAACTTTGTTGTTTAAAATCGAAAACTAAAGTTTTAATTCCAGTTTATTAGGTTATAGTATTAGCTAAAAGCATAGCATAAGCATATTACAGTTGTTAGTGGTGTGCGGTTACCCAAAACCGACATTTCTTGAGGTTTTAATATATTTGTCACTTCAAAACGTGTTAACAATTATCATTCTATGCGGAAACTTTTCTTATATAAATACGAGTAGGTCCCAAGATACCAAGGAGTTCAATCATTTGAAACATAATTAATATTTAAAAACAGCTCTTTCGAATGGTCTGATCTCTGACCATCTGTCTGTTCGGATGTAGAACATCTTAGTCCTTTCAACCCACGCTTCACCAGAGCTTATTTGGGACAACGTGGGATAGCCGAGTGGTAAAGGGATCTGCCTCCAAATTAAGAGACTCAGGTTCGACCATCTATATGAATGGCTCGTACCAATGAGTTATTCAAAACTTACACGATTCTTATTATTGACCTGAACACATTTAATAATAAAGGAAAATCTATTCCCGATTGTCAAAAGATAGTTTGCACAGTAGCATTTATTTGTATCTTATTATTCTATTAATCATTATGAAATGAAATGCGAAGAACAATTAATAAAGGGAACAACTTTGCTTTGTACATGCACAGTTGCACAAGGAAATGGTTTTTAAGAAAAACCATTCAAATAGATACTGTAATTTTAAGTTGCATCCTGAAAAGAAACATACAATTTTAGTTGCAGTTTACAGACAACAGAAAAAGAAAAACTGGAGCAAATCATAGACATACGGTTCAATTTTATCTATATCATAATGATATCTATCTTATATCTTTAATTTATTGCAAAAAATATTTCAGAAACACTTCTACGTTTTTATATCAACATTCCGCATATATAAAAATTTAGAAGGTCATGTTCGTAAGTCGAGCCACAGAATTAAAAAATATTATTGTTTTTTTTAATTGCATTCCCTATTAATTTTTAAACTTGTTGAGTAATTTTCTTTATTCAATAAATATTTTTTCTCTGTAATGTCTTGATATTATCATTTCATATTTTTAATAAAGGTTACTGTCATTTTATTTATTTGAAATGGATATTAAAATTATATTATTTTATTCTACAGATGTTATCCTTCTTAAGACGAAACGAGGCAAGCCCTTACTCGAACTCGATGGATACAGGTTCAATTCTAAACACATTTTCGGCCCCCGGACCTATTGGGTTTGTAACAAGGCTCCGCAGGGATGCAAAGTATCCATTGTCACGTTTGATGATGTCATTGTAAAAATTAAGAACAACCACAACCATTACTAGCTACCGTTTACACAAAAATGAATACTTAATCAAAGACTGTTGACGAAAGATGTATTTGTTTTTCTAGTACAGTTTATAGTGTCCCAAAGACGTAAAGTATTGCCCATGTCCAGCACGACAGGAATAGCCGTGCTTCGATTTTTATTGTTACACTTCTCATTTTTCTTATCCTATTTTAGTAATGTGAAAAATTGAGGGGTTTACTTTGACTCAACCTATAAGTTAGTCAACCAAATTTAGAATATCAGTGCCTGAGACATCGCTGAGCTGTGTGCTCTAAATCGCATGACCCAAACTTTCTTTCAGTCAAGGTCAAGATAACTCAGGTGCAAACTCTTATTTTCCACATCATTGATTATGTCTATGTTTATGCTACCATAAAAGATAATTCAGAACGTCTAGTTAATGATTATATTCGTTAAATTTTTCGTCTTCGCAAGTCTGATCTAGTTTTTACATTCCACTCTTTGCTGAAATGGCTTCCTATTCGCCAACGAAGACAAGTCAAGATACTTTAAACTGTTTTTTCATTTTTATTCGCTAACCGCTATCAATTCAAAATATCTTAGTTTCAGTTCTTGACTGATATTCATGAATGACAGCTTTGTTCCTCTGAGACTTTGACTCTCTCTTTCCCACTTCACGGCTCTTCTCTTCTTCCTCGTTAGCTGTCCAAGCCTCGCTATTCTGGAATAAGTAGCCTGCAAAGTTAAGACCTCTCATTAAGACCTTTCAGCATGAACTCTTTAAAGAAGAATATCTAATTTCCTGAAAATGGTACATGACTAAGTTCATCGTCCTAATATATGTATCATACTCGTATATCTAGTATCATTAATATATTTCATTCATTAATACATTATCTAGATATTTAAGTATGTTTAAAATATTGTACATTGTTTTGTTAGTATACTTTTTGAAGTTTTTTTTTCTGTAATTGCTTTCTTGTCCCTGTTCTGTTTTTCTTAAGTTCAATAAAGTACGGTAACAAGTGCCGGTGGCACTGCTAATACATCGTGCTAATATATCACTTCTTAACAGTGATATTCAAAAGTTGAACGGTGTTCACACACACTGACTTTTTTCACAGTTCAGCATGAGAACAGTTTATAAAATTTTGGAAAGGACTTGTTAGATGTCACCGTGGTCTAACTCATCAGCAGGACATCACAATAACGAAGTCATCATAGAGGTGCTCTTAACAATATACTTAAGCGATAAAGAACATGCAACAAATCAGGCGGTTGTTTAAAGGTTTCAAACTAGCAGTAGTTATTTGTTGCATTGTATTATTATAGAGACAGTATTTAAAAGTCGTTTATATTTTATGCGACGTTACTGTAATACTTTCTAAAAAAGATTGAAACTGATACTGTTTACGAAAAGTTAAACGTAAAACCATTAAGCGAGATAAAAAAATATCTACTTGTTATAAATTGCTGAAAAATATTCATTTCGCATCAGCAGCTTTTTAATAGACCACTGCTGGGCATCTGTTAATGAGAGGATTTGCTATAATCGCTACGTCTGGCAGGCGGATTGACGATCGCAGTACCAGACGCTTCGCAATTTGGACCGGTCATATTTCCGGTTCAGGATTTCCGGTCATATATTTTTCGAGATGTTTATCCTACCTGCCAGATATCATGATATTTCGAAGATTTTTCCCTCAGTCGCCTCTAAAGACTGAGGTACAAGAAAATAGGAGTCGGCGGATTTTTCTTTTACCGCTACAGTACCACATCTCTTCAAGCATCCTCTAAATGACACTAAATTAACGTATTATACCGACGGATATAATTTTCAGTAAGTCCCAACGCGGATACCCGGTTTTACTGATGGGAGGGTATCGATATTAATACGAAGGAAACCTACATTTTGAGAGTCAAATAAACTCCTTAGTTAAACACAGTGCTCCATATGGAACGGTGAATAATCAAATACTATCAAAATACCTTGACTTAATATAAAACCAAAAAAAAGCTAAACTTTAAAGTACACAAGTCGTAACGGAGAATATCATCAAGACCTAGTGATTATGGGCAGTAAAGGATTTTATCAGCTTTCCATGTAAAGTGGTTATCCTGGCCGTACATCGCAGTAGCTTTTTCCTGTCGCACACCCAACGTGTAATCGGCCCGTTTCGAGCTGCATTAGTGCTGGTTGGGGGCTTCGCATATCCTCGAAATAATATTTTTTATAATTTCTTAGACACTGCATGTTTCCTCACGATGTTTTCCTTTAGTACCAAGCTCGCGGTTTGGGCTACCGTTTATAAATTGTTGTTTTACGAAAACGTAATATTCGCTTAAAAATCAATTTACTTTAAAAACATGACCTGTAAAGGTATTTTATTTATTGCAAAGTGTATTAAAGAGAGTGTTATCACTTTCAGGATCGCTTCAAAATAAATGAATAAAAATAATAAATGGTTAAGTAAATCGCGTTTCATTTTATCTGATTTAAAACGGAACTCAATATAGAACGCTGGAGTAAGCGGGTTTGAATGTCATGATTAACTAACCATGAGATTTCAGTAAATGTGCCTTATTTAATGTTGTTTTATCTAACATAACGTCAATTTTGTTTTGTTGTTGTTAAATGAATGTGTCAAAATAACAGTTTCGATATTTTATCAGCGTATCAGCCAATATTCCTGACAACACGCTATGGAAACCCATTGATGCTGATCGATCGCTACCGGTTCAACAAGCGCAGCGACAGCAAGGGTCCACAATACAACTGGGTGTGTGTGAAGAAGGACCGCCACTGCCGCGCCACTGTCACCACGATTGACAACACCATCCTAAAATATAAGAATTTCCATAATCATTAATTATGCTCTTGATACTAGACTCAAAATTATTTAGTCACGATAGCTGAGTGGTTAGGTTAGGTTATCACGAATCACGAGACTGTGTTCGTTCCCCCATGCGGAGGGCTCGTACCCTCGTCTCGTTGGTCTGGACTTCAGGACGGCGAGACAGACTCACCGCCTGTCACTCTTCACCAAAAAAGGCGGTTGAAAGTACTATAATGTCTCGACCTCTGATCGCCCCAGCATTGGGTATTCGGTCTTACAGTGGCCTTCTACTGGTATATCCGATTGGAAAAAAACAAAAATCTTAAGCATAGGACATGATATTCCTGCAGGTAACAAATGAGAAATCAGGAATTAAATTAGTCATTGTTTGATTTTAATGTCAACTTAAATTGTAATTCTAGGGAACTATTTGATCATATAAATAAATATTATGAAGCATAGTGAAAGCTATCTACTGTTAGAGTTCGAAATAAAATTTGCACCGTTGAATCGTATCATGAAGCACAAATTATCTATCGTCTTACGTGTACGTGTCGAAATAATAGCAAATTTTAATGTAATGACACGCGAAGGGTCAACTATAAAATGGCTATTGTTGTAGTAAATGTTTTGGTTGAATATTAGTATTTATTTATACTTAACACTGTAGGTAGATGTCAAAAAATGGGAGTGTATAAACAATCCTTTTTCTTACAATTGTCTTAGTCACTTTTGAGTATTGTACGCTCATAACTATGATTCGGCCATGGATAGATAGAGACACTTAAATAACCAAGCGCAACAAGTTGTTGTAAATGTGTATAGTGATATCAAAAAAGCTATTGGTTTATGTACAGTAGTGAAATGTACTTCAGAGTTTATATACTTCCTAAAATTAAATAATTACATTTACCTATTCGTTTATTATATTTAAATATTATTATTTTATTAATACCGCTATTTTATTCTTCAAATAAAAGTATCAATGTTCGCAGTAGCAGGTGTTGCAGATGGCACGTGTCGCACCGAGCTGACTCACTCTTTTGTTCTATTGTTCTCCAAAGATAAGCCTGAGGCTCGAATCGGTAAATAACCCTTCACGTGTCATAACAATATAATTTCTATTGTTGCAACACGTCAAGAATTAATATTTCCTGAGCAACACCTAGGTTAGTGGCGTCAGTAATCTGACAACCGTATATTCCCTTGGAAGAACTGGACTAAAGGTTGGTGCTTAAGGATGTCATGGAGCCGTAAAGATTTGGGTCCTTATCCACTATGCCCCAAAAATATTTCACAAAAAATTCAAGTGACATCGTTAGTCGATAAAACTCATACCGTGTAATTTTTCAAATCAATGACATGATTTCGTTTATTGGTAACAATGTCTTGTATAGTGTACAGACGTGGATTAACCATCTCAAAAATTACGACCGCTGCACAGCCCGATGACAGCTTGCAGCGTTTAAAGTCCAAGGCTGGCATTGCGATTTGCCAACTCGCCGGCGGAGCGTCGCGATTATGGATATCCCTTCCATTGGGAGACGCCTATGTCCAGCAGTAGACTGATATGCTGGATAAGATAACGTTTTATATATTAAATAATTAAGATGTTTATCATAAATATTCAAATTATAGTTTGACACTGGTGCGAGTTACACAAATTTATTTATTTAATCATAGGCATAAGCTGTTTCTTTATTATTTATATTAAGCATATTTTATTTACGATTTGAGTTCGTAAGTAGTGAATGATCGTGTATAATTTCTAGGTACGATAAATTGTGATGAAATAAAATGTAATATTTAATATCAAAAAAAAACTAATAATAATCAGATATTTATAACGATAATAAGTACCACACGGTAAGTACGTGTGGATTTATGTGTATTTTAAGGTAAAAATGTAGATCTGAATGTAGTTCTGTGGTCCTGGATAATTATCTCTTATCAGAAGTTTCATAGTTGCAAAGAAAACACTTCTCCCAACTGGCGAAATTGTTCGACAAATATGTTTTTAATTTAAATAAAATCAAAATTAAATAAAATTGGTTCAATGCTAACGTGGTAGTTAAATTTCAAAACTTGTAATACGAGCCAAGTAACTTGTGACTCTAAAACACTCTTAATATATATTTCAGAACTAGAGCCGGTATTTTCGACATCAAGGTTCGGCAAACCAGTCATTCAGTACGGCGAGTACCGATTCAACAGGCGCAGTGATAGCAAAGGTCTTCGCAGTGGCTGGACCTGCGTCAAAGTGGCTAATGGCTGTCGAGCCACAATTGTCACATTTGAGGACGAAATCGTTAAAATTAATAATCAACATAACCATTAAAAGTTTATTTAGTTGCGCGACTTTATGCAACGCATTCTTTCTATTATAGGTAGAGTACTGAAAAGTTTGTAAGAGACTACTAGACTTTGTATTAAATGGCTTGAATGATGTTGTATTTGTAACATGAGTTTCAGGCGCAACGATAGTCCAACGATAAATTGTGTACTTGCGCTAGACGGACCATATGTCGTATCTTTCTTATAAAATGCATTGAATATAAAATCAATGAGTCATTGCATAAAATAATTAAATGTTGATTTAATATATTTGTTTATTTAAGGGCACATTCAGAAAAAGTTGGTACAACCTAGAAAAAGTATACATATAATCCGATCAGAGCCCGTAGGCAAAATCTTGTTTACACGGTAATATGGTTGAGAACCCTCTGTGCTTGCACTTGACCAGGTTTTTTTAATGATATAAATATACTCAGATACTCAAAGTCATTAAAAATAATGAATACAAATACTCAAAGAGATGATACTCATAAAAATCCTGGAGCAACTTCATAAACAAGAACCATAAGTTCCACGCCGGCTCCGTTTAGAACTGTAAAATGTAAACAAAAATATTTTATTTTATGGAGTCTATAGAGCTCACAATGTATGTATTCAGTGTAGCACGCTCGGGAGAGGTTCACATTTGTGTCTGACCACTAGGTCACTACGACTTCAACGAGATATACGAGTATAATATTTATATAAAAGCTTACCCATTGTTCGATAAAACTGCTGAATCAGACATAATTATTCAAAATTCTAATCTTATACTCGTATATGGAATTTTTAAAGAACTAGCAACCGATTGTGGTACAGAATTTATGAACTCAATTTTAGAAAATGTCTGTAAAAGGATGTAAAAGTCAAGAAAAGTAGTCTTTTGTTAAGTCCTATAACGAGAAGGTCAGTTTAAAAAACAATTTCGTCTGTATTGTATTGGATCAAATCATTAAATCCATGTCCCTGACACGATAACGCATTTTTATCATGTGATTGTTGTAAAAAGAGGCTAAATTTACAAGGATTTGCTATGTTTATCAGATAGTTATGAATTATTTGAAAGGCACAGGGGGTTGCAATACTATTGATCTCGAGCACCAGCTATACATATTATAAGTATAATTATTACTTTAACTGGATCCCATAGATTTTTTAGTTAGAAATTGTTCAAATTTGATTTGATCAATTAATAGTTTAATGATTGCTTGTTTCTAAATTTAATGGCTAGTAACTACTAAAAAAATAAAATTTTTCGTTTTATTTAAATTTAAAAAATTTGTTTTATTTCACTTTTATACCACATAAATTTTCAAAAAAATATTTATTCTAGCATTTTTGTGAAAAACCAACTTGAACCGGTATACTTACTATGTTTTTTTTTTTTTTTTATATAGGGGTGACAACGAGCTAACATTCCACCTGATAGTAAGTGGGTATTGCATGGACATTTTCAAACAACTTCAATCGAAGAAGGTTATAGATGTCACCACTAAGGACTAAAATGGAATGCCTCACAGCCCGTAACTATGTTAGCTGTCCGTGCTGGTCTATCTGACCTTTGAAACCGGAACACGACGGTAATTGCACTGCTATTTGATGGCAGAAATGGGTACGTGTGTGGTACGTACCCATTCGACTCCTAGGTGTAGGTGTCCACCACCTGTTATACGTACAGAAAATATATATTATGCGTATGGCAGATGAAAAGTAATTTAGAAACGAGTAATGTTTTTCTTTCTCTTTCAGCGTGTTTTGGGTTTACTTTGAGCGGAAAGCGATGTCTTGACGTCGGTAACCACAGGTTCACGGTGCACCAGAACGAAGGCGTTAAGATTAGATGGAGATGCGTCAAGAAATCAACTGGCTGCACAGCTTTCGTCACTACCATAGACAATATTATAATTCGCGTGAGACAACAACACAATCACGAGTAATATAAGAAATGTCAATTAATATCAAATCGGCCGTGGGTTCGAATCTCCCAAGGGGCTAACAAGTATGATGATAATGAATGTTTGTGGCTCATGGGTGTTTATTATGTATGATTTCTCTCTATGTACTTATATATATTTATTATATCCCCAACCAGTGCCCAAGATACAGGAGAGCCAGATTGGCACTAGATGACGTGTGTTATTACTTAAATAATTTAAAAGTAAATGAAGATAGTCTATATAATATAAATAAATAAAATAAATGGAATCAAGATCTCCTTAAATCATTCGATCAAATAATTATAATTTCATTGAATGTAGGGAAATAATATATAAGTAGGCCAATTACTTCAGAATACATACCTATATCGTTTTTAAAAATGTTGCCGTTTCTATTTTCAAATATTCCAAAGGTGTTTCAAAATTTAAATTTCAAATATTTATGGAGGAACAATGGTTGTAAAACTTTAAAGGATTCTTTGTGGAATAAGTGACAGAACGAGGAAATCGTTCACTTGATAAGTGATGGTAAGTTGAAAAGTACCGATATCATGAGACACACAGAGATTCTGATGTCATTGAGTATCACTTTAGTGGAAGCCAACATTTGTGCAACGCTCTAACTATTGGTATTTTGAGTCCGGTTGTGTTGCGCGGTGTGACACTGCATCCGACGTTTACCCGATTTTATCGCATGGTTATATCAATATGGAGAAGATGAGTGAGTGTCACTTTGTTTGTGCGTACATATCGTGGGGGTGTTAAGTTTAATATACTAACATTTTTCTCATCGTCGACATCGTCACGGATGCTGAGCGTGGACCCACAATGACGGGGCGAGTCATTTCGATTACACGATTGGATCATCACGCGACGCGTCATGACCGCTAGTCGTGATTCGTTCCCTGTTTCATTACTGTTATTTTGCGCTCGAAATCCGTGCCGGTAACACACACACACACACACACACTGTGGTGCGGAGCAGTATCACCAGTGCGAGGGTACCGGCATTGCGCTAACTGACCTGCCTGCCCAGCGTGGTGAGTATGATGGGCAAGTGCCGGCTTTTGCAGATGCCTTCCTGGAACGGCCTATTCTAAGCAGTAGACTTTTATAGGGAGATAAAGTAAAAAGTAAGTAAGTAGAAGTTGTAACGATGGTTGGACCTATTCAGCTCTCTCCCCCAACCCCATTTATCTATATTATTGAAAATCAATCAGGTATTTGATTGTATACTTAACGCGATGCATATCGCGTAAAGTTTAACTAACTTTTGCAACATGATGAATGCTGACATCATAGAAACGCGAATACGTGGTGTGAATTAAATTAATAAAATAAATTAGTGACATGCATGATTATTATTTTTATTATCTGTTAAGGAGATTAATGTTAACGATCTTTACAGCCTTTTTCACTACGAATCGTTTCGGAAACCCGGCACTACTGCTGAACGGGAAACGTTTCAGCAAGGAGTCCGAAAATAATTTCAAAATCAGATGGCGCTGCGTGCGAAGAAACAATGGATGCAAGGCTTTCGTTGTCACCTACGATTCAGTTATTCTTAACTACACCCATCATAATCATGCATAGATTACTTAATTTAGCATAGCCGTATTTTATTTGTGATAAAGTAATAGAAATAGTATGTTATTTTAATATAGTAATTTAAAAAATACTTGAAAACACGTTGTAGTGTGAGAGTCTGGAATACACCGGTATAAAAGCACAAATAAAATAATGATTTTGCTTTAAATCACATTTTTATTATTTTTAGATTAGTCTTTTTTAGAGCTTGTAGGGAACCATATTATTAACCCTACGCCGTCTGTCCGCTATACAAAGAAACGAGTAATTTTAAAAGAGTGTGATCATATTGCAAACTCTTAAGTAAAACAATAAATAATAAAAACCGACAAAGTGTTAGTCGCACAACTTTTTTGGTAAATACAAAACACTTTTATGTTGCGTGATTCTACGGAAATCTCGGTGCGCCGGTCTAACACGCACTTGGCCAGTTTTTATTAAACATTGTACTTTAATCAATTGCGCTTATTATCCAAAGGCGATGGCCGGTCCTGCTAAGATCCGTACTTACGAGGACTAACGTTGATGCTTATATTAAGATCATAAGTTAGTACGCTATTGTCTTTAACTTAAGTTCATTAAGTTGCCCTTTTGTAATAGATCATTTGTACTTAAACGGTTACTTGATCCTGCTTGTATCAATTAATTATCTTTGTGTTTATCATATCCAGATCGAACTCAGTTTTCTTGTTTTTTCAATATAAGTAAGTATAATAATGTAAACCCTAAGATAATTGTTAAAAATACTAGGAAAACAAGGATAAGTGTCCAAATATATTTTTTTAAGTGGAACTTTCGCCAATTGTCAACAATTTGGGAATCGAACCCGCTACCAGTATTCAGCATTCTAACCAATCGTTCAGCCACTGCTCCAACCGAGCCTTCGCGACTCAATAACGCATTGCAACTGACCACAATGCCATAAAAAGAGCGTGGGGAAGTGAAAACATTGTTACAAAATTTCTTAAGACTATGTACAAAATATTTCTCACCTACTTATTACTCGGAGATTAGTTAATTTGTTGTTAATTCTTGGTTTAAGAAAACACGTATATCAGTGTATACAAGCAAATCACTTGAAACAGCGTAATAGTTTATCTTCCTTTTACAATTGCAGAGGTAATTTTCGTGACGAATCGTTTTGGGAATCCGATATTAATTCTAAACGGGAATAGATTCAACAAGGAGTATGAGAGAAATTTAAGGGCGAGATGGCGGTGTATCAAACGTAACTGGGGCTGCAAAGCGTATGTGTTCACTTTTGATGGAGCACTGGTTTATTATACAGAGCACAATCATCTGTAATGTTCACTATTGACATCTACATTTTGTTTCTTCTTCTTTAAGTGAACTGCCGGTGAGAGCATAGGGAACATTTGTCGGAATCGTCTCACTTTGCATACGGGTTGGCAATCACAAAATATATTTTGTGTTGTAATGTAAATAGTAGTAAAAAAGTACATATTTGGAAATGTATAAAAAACAGAATGTCTGTGAATATCTGTAAATATCTTTCAGTAGTTTGTCAAGGCATTCCTTAAACTTGGTTCTTAATTTATAGGTCTAGTGCTCAAGCGCCAAGTCTAGAAAAAACTATGTGTTTTAGTTGAAACTGTACATCAGTAAAAAAGTAGAGTAGAGTAGCAGCTTGTAAATGCCCTCTGCTGAGCAAAGGTCTCCTCTTAAATGTATTTTATTTTAGAGACATTGGAGCCCTATTCAGTAAAGCCTGCGCGGAGGATCGAACCCAGGTTAATTGAATACTATGAAATTATAGCGGGCCACTTTTATTTTTTTATTCATTAGTTTATTTTTTAGTTTGTAGGTTTTTAAAGAAATATATATTGTTGTTATTATTTCAGATGAAATGAATATTAAAATTTTAACAAGAATATCTGTTTATTATTTGAAGCCATTCGTGCCATTAAAAAAATTTTGGTAATTTTATTTTAATCCTTAGAATGATAATTTAGTTAACGGTAACACAACGTAACCATAAAGGTTACGATGTGGGTGTTGATTTAATTTATTAGTTCGTTATTTATTCTGCAAGTACAGAAAACGTGGAAATAATTTTCGACTAAATATTTTTCTATTTTTTAAACCATTTTTCAGAAAATTTATTATCGTGACAAGTTCGCAGTACAACAAAATTTTGGTGTTCAACGGAGACCGGACAGTTTCAGAAAAGTTGGTATTAAAAAAAAATGTCGTTTTTAATAAATAATGTTTAAATTGTTTTGACCGTAAGAAAGCAAGTAAGTATTTTTTATGGATTTTATGGATTTTATCGCGATAAATTTAACGAAGTACCGAATGCCTCGAGATGCACTCGAGATCACAAACCATCGGGAATAAAATTGGGAATTCCGTAAATAATAGTTTTATAACAATGTCTAGTATTCGCGTAAATACAGGAAATTATTAAACACTCCATTTTTATAGCTGCCTAAATTTATATTTTGGTAGGAAAGTTCTGGAAAGAAAACTTCGTTCGACAGTTCCCTTCAGACGAGTTGTAAGATATGAACTCTGAATAAAGATTGAGGACACAGTCATTGAAACGAGTCCCGAGTCCTAGCAGATTTCGACCTCGGAAATTATCAACTGCTTATAATAGGATAAATTTATTTAAATTTATTATTGCTTTTAATGTACACGCAGACAGAGACACTCACTCATCTTCATCTTACAAATATCCAATGTCTCGCTTATGTTGTAAGATCGAAGGAAGGATGAGCCACACCCTACAGCTATACTTGAAAACACCATCTGTGTGTTGCACTTCTTGGGAAATAATGTTATCGACTGGGAGTCCAATCAAGAACTCATGGTTTAACAGTTAGGTAAACTAATTGCTAAGCCACGCGGTCGTTCTTTGTTATCTTTGTATTAAGCATTGGTTTTCGGGTCTAGATTTCATTGCGATTCTCCTGTATCTGTAACACTGCATCTGATCTCTCCTCCGATCTTATTAGACGAGTGTCACATTAGTTGTGTGAAGTGTAAGACCATTGAGTGTGGTTAAGTCGAGCAGTGGTGTGTCGTACGCTCCTGTAATCCCTTTTCTGTAAAAGAAAAAACATGTATATTTGAGCATATGTATTGTATTCCCGCGTAATAATTTATCCTTCTTTTTAATATTCCAGAGGTAATTTTCGGCACGAATAAGAATGGGAATCCAATATTGATACTGAATACGTACAGATTTAATAAGGAATATGAGAAACAATCAAAGACAAGGTGGCGTTGTGTCAAACGTAATTCGGGTTGCAGAGCGATTGCTTTCACATTGCATAATGTCGTGCTTTATCACACAATGCACAATCATATCTAACATTGAGTTGTGGCATTGCGCTCCCTATAAGTTGTTATTATAGTTTATTTTATTATTTAATAACAGTGGTATCCTATTGTCAGGGAGCTCAATTTAAGTTCAAGGCGAGAGACCTTGATTCGATCTTCAATGCCGTCTTCATATAAAATAGTTAATAGTAATTTTAATTACTCAATACATGTCTGAGAAATAATAAAAACATGCATTTTCGAGGATATTTGAAGTTCGCTAGCACGTTCTACTGGAGTAGAACGTGCAGAACCCGTCACCTCGCCCCTTACACGCTGATGGGTCTGCTAAATTTTGATCTGGTATTTTTCGAGATGTCTAATCCACATCTTTCGGTAGCTATTGAGATTTTCAAAAATTTTCCCTTGGTCGCCTCTTACGACACCCACGGAAAGAACACCTTTCTTTGTAAAAATCTCTTACGCCGGTGCCTCACGGTTATTTATCTAGTAAATTCACTATATTGATATCAATAATTTACAAAATGAAGTTCAACTGAGTCAGTGTAATTACTTGTGGCACATCTCTAGACTGTGGCACGTCTCTAAACTACAATCCATTCTCAGTTGACTATATAAGCAACAGTTCAAGGCGCTGCCCCTTCTATTCTATCTGCTCGCCCAGCGGGCAGACGCTAGCAGCGCTTAGTGTCACAATTACTTCAACTCACATTAACTTACATTGAACCCCATCATGGGTGAGTTCTTTTTCCCACAAATCTTTATAGATTTTTTTTAATGTGTCTTTTTGTATTCTTTTATATATAGTTTTTAATTGTTGCAATGTGCTTAAAGCTTTGTATAAGGTAAATAAATTCCTTAAATTTCTCGCTGATTGTATTTTGGAAGAAATACGTTAAGTTTACCTCTAATTACTAAATCATCAGTTTTAAATAAAACCTTAAGCTGCCAGCTGCAAATAATATAATTACATTATAATTTAATCGTTTTTCTTTGTTAAATATGAGCTGCGCGCCACGTCACAAGTACACCTCGGCTGTCGATGCATCCTTGTTATGCCATTACTATCTCATGACGTGTTACAACAATAAAAATGCCATTGTTATCAAACGTTAAGGGCTATTAACTCATGACGTGTTACAACAATGGAAATTCCATTGTTATGATACGTTAAGGAATAATAGCTTTTGTCTGCACAGTACTGCTGAGCGTGTATATTAAATATACATGTATTTATTTATTATAAGTGTCACGTTGTTTTTTTTCATTTTACTGCAGCCATATCTTGCTGATGTTGATGACAATAAAGTTTAATCATAGCTTTGTCATGCCATACTGTTAATAAATTAAATAATATCTATTATAATTTCTTATAAATTAACGTTTACAGCTTATTATGCTATTTGAACTCGTTTATGCTGCACTCTTGTCTTGGCTTGTAAACCGCTGCGATGTTGGTGCTTTACTCCCTTCCTGCCACGTCCCCGCTTGCCTGGGTCACGTGTGGAGCTGGCTTACGGTGCTGGTATCCTGCCACACGATGACGTGGTGCATCCTTGTGTTTTTTCTAGGGTACAAGATTAAACTTTACCTGCATTCTCATCACTTCCCGAAGGCTCTAGCAAAGCTCCAACGGCTTCTCCTCCGCCGTGTCGCCCGACCAACTTGGAGAGCAAAAGGGATGTCCAACTAGCCGCCTGTATCTGGGTTGGCTGTTGAACACCTGCGGGCCAACGTGTTATGTCGGCCACTACCACCTACCACCTGCCACAGGTCCCTTGCACGATGCACTCATCTCTTTCCTGAGTGAAATATAAGAACCCCGCACATGAGATTGGCGACAACACGACAGTCGTGGCCGTTATGTACATCATTTTCTGATAACTAATAAATACTATTTTGTGACTAGTCATATTTATTTTATTAATCCCGTCAGTATTACTTTATTAATTTTATTTACTAGTAAAAGTCTAAATGTTGGACTGTCATATTAACATTTTGAATTATAAACAGTTGTAAAAAAGAAACATGAGATATATACGAAATATCGCTTGTAATATTATTTTTTAAATGTTCAATTACCTATGATTAAAAAAATATCTATTTTCAGTATTTTTTTAACCTTCTATTGCTACAATATCTGTGTATATTGCAGAATTTATGGATTGTAAACATAAATTTATAGATTGGGTTTAATTTGAAAGGCATTATTTTGTTTCAAATTCAAATTAAGCTCAATGTTGGGGTGCATAACTTAATAATAATTTAGAAAAAATTATGGTTACGTACTTATTCAAAGTCATGAGGGGGATTTTAATTAACATCTAAATAATTTATTTATGAGCATTCCAAAGTAATACGCAGAATCATTTCTTATTGTTCAGGTTTGCTGGCTCTGTTTTAACATTCATATTTTTTTAGATCTGGTTTTCGTGACAAGTCAGCATGGCAATAAAGTTGTGCTGTTCAAGGGCCAACGATACGGCAGGTCTGCAGTTAACAGAAACTTTATAGAGACCTGGCGATGCATTAAGAGGAATAGCGGTTGTAAGGCGACGGTGAAAACTCACTATGGTATGGTGGTCAAGCAGAATACCAAACATAACCATGATATTTAAGAAAAAAATATTTATTTTATCTAATTTTATCTGAATAAAATTCCTGTGTTGGCAATTATCGGTACTTGTTTGAATCTATTTTACTTGTTAGACTTTATTGATATACTTAATTAGTATAGCATGTTAAAACAAAATTGTTGATGGAAAAGTACAACAGGTGATGCTCTACAATAGGTGTATTTTCGGGTTTGGATACTACTGCGATTGTCTCACGTCTCACTGGACCTAACCATTCCTTACGCCTCTTCGAATTACCTTTAATGTTTATTCGAAAAGGCTTGGGCTAACACTTCAGATTACTTCTTATGTTTGTTAAGCCGATGATATCGGCAAGGCCAGAAGGATATAATGATCAGATGGCAATCTGCATGGCGATAGGATGTATAATTATTTTTATGCATAATAATCAAAATAAATCGTTCTAAGTGGTCGTGAACCGATTTTTCATGAAGTGATTTGTTCTCTTATTTATTTTTATTTATTATTATTAATGTTAACAGCACCTTAACACTATTATTAAAATGAAAACTATTTTAAGGCAATAGTAGTTATATACAAGTTACTTTGAAAATAACCAGTATGTAAGTTACGTATTGTTTATCGTTCGATTCTTATCCCGTATCAAAGATGCTGTTATCTTGACTTATCAATTTTAAAGTCTCATTTTAATATTGTGTGTTTTTAAAAATTGTACTTATTATTAAGTTTTAGCAGTCATTTATTACTATATCTTGACGTGCTGAAACCTTTGAAACAATTGAAGTTCTGTTTATATGAGTCCTATTCATAACTTATCTCTTAACATGTCATAATTTTGAAACAATGGAAATTCTATTGTTATGAGACATCAGGACTTGGGGTTATACAAGCGCAGGCTAGCGATATTACCTGTACCGGATTGTAATCTCATATAACATCCACTTCAAAACATACTTAAGGAAAATGTTATTAAGGTGGCTTAGTACTAGTTCCTTTTTAGTGTTACACGATTGGAAAGGATAACACAACCTCTAGATAAGTTTATATTTTCAAATTGTAAACGGTGTTGGTGTCAAATGCATGCACATATTTACTTATCTTTGTATTTAGAAATTTGTCACTGTTTATTTGTCAAAGTTAATTATAATAAAAAATATTATATTATTTTCGAATATTTGTTTTATCAAACTTTTATAATTGCAGGCAATGCATTTGTGACATTCAACTTTTCTTTTTATTCAGACATTGTATTCGAGAGCAGTAAAGTAGAAAGAACATAGTGGTAATGCTGAATGGTCAGCGGTATGCAAAATCCTCTGAAAATAAGAATATGACTGTAACTTGGCGATGCATTAAGAGAGGAACCGGGTGTAAGGCCGTTCTTTTAACGTACCAAGAAAGAATTCTAACTCACAAAGACCAACATAATCACTAGTTCTCTGTCTGAAATAGTTTATCTATGTAGTTGTTATTGGAATAATATGTTGTTTCAAAGTTTTTGATATTCATTAAAAGTCATGTTTTTTAAAAGTTAGGTTTAGTATAAAGAAAATGTTTATTTTAATTACTATCTTATTTAAAAATGATTTGTTTGAATGCACATCGTATGTATGTATGCCTTAACAACCGGTCAATAGTCGACTTCAGGACATGGAATCGCCATTGTGAGGGTTTACCATAATCGCCGCGCTCGGCAAACGGATTGGCGATCACCCGACACCTCGCATCTTAGACGCTGCAGCAGACCGTCATCAGTCTGCTTGACTTTGGCCTGGTATTTTTTGAGATAGTTATCCCGTCATCTGTCTGTAGCCTTTGTGACTCCAAGGCTTTCGCCTTTGTTGCCCCTTACAACATCCGAAGGAAGAAAGTAGGAGCAGATTCTTCAGATTCAGAGGCCAGGACCACACGCCACTTATGGGACACACATTCACGCTATATATGTATTCTTGAACGGATTAAACTAAAAAGTATCGTCATTTCATTTAACATTTACTTACTACTTAGCGCACATCAGCATAATCGATAATGGGTAAAATTAGTAAATATTTTTCTTTTAATGACCGTAGGAAAACTTGCTCTCATCTACCAGTCTCAGAAGGTAGTGATTGGTTACTATGGGATCAGCATTGAGTGCCGGATCGACTTAAACCCCATGGATAGGAGATACGTCGTTGGCCCGAATGCCTTTGCAGCTCCGGCGGAAGAGACTCGCGTGTAGGGTTTTTTTTCGTTTACACGTTTACTTTCAAAAGAAGCTTTCCGACAAACTTAAGAGTGGTGTCGAGTAACATGAGATCGGATTTTTAAAAACGACCTTGCACACGAGTATATCTCGTGTAGGATGTATCACTGCGTAATCTAGCCAATTTATTAACTAAAAGCTAGATCTTTTCATGAGCTTGGTTTTGCAATGTAGAAAGTTTTTGCCACATTTAAGGGAACGTAGAGTAGCAACGACTCTACGGCTAATTTCAGAGATCTGTTATTACCAGGTCAACCCATAGTTTTTTGTTAATCATCAGAACAGCCGCTAGCTGCTTTGTCCCCTATTCCATAAAAAAAATTGTTAAGTCTACAATGTAACTAACTTTCGTACTAGTTAATGATATAAGTTTCATTATCTCGATGACATCTTAATAACTTACTTTAGTGTTATCTATTTCTCATGTTAACGTCGCTCAAAACCTTCTTTCACAGTTATATTAATACCAACACGCTACAAAAAGAAGAGACTATTAATGATCAACGGATACACCTTCTCTACACACAAACGACTTGGTATTGCACCAAGAAGAAAAGGGGACAGGCGAGAGCGCGGACTGACGCTGATGGCAGCCTGATGTATGCCACTGGGCAGCACAATCACTTACCTCCTGTGTATCATGTCACTTAGTATGGGCAATATTATAAAGTTAATTAAGGTTAATAAAAATATACTTTTTTTAAATCATTCCTGCAGTTTGTCATAAGTCCACTGCTGAACTTAGGCCGCCCAAAAGATTGTCACAAGGCATGGTCCTAAGCCACCTGCATCCGTCGAATTCCCGGAACAAAGCGTGTTTTTTTTGGAGAAAGTTATGCGTAATTACTGCTAGGAGAATAAATTTCACGACGTACGATTCACGCTTATGTATTTGTGTGCATCTGTATCTTGTATCACCAGGATACAATTGGTGGAATCACTGTTAGGTTTGATACCGATTTTTCTACTCACTTCACCGACTACATGGACACTCCGTGGCTGCGTGGTTAGGGTTCTCTGTCTGCTGAGATCCGGGTTCTGAGTTGGAATCCCAGCCGAAGTAAATATTTGTGGAAAAACACAATTTATTTGTTGTCGAGTCCGGTTGTTGGGTCCTTTGTCTCTGACACTGCATCAGAGACTCCGATTACACACACCGACATATTTTTTTTAAGAGTAAGAATATTGGAAGAAAAAGTTGTCTATTTCTAGTTTTACTAAGTGGAAGGTTATTTTTGCCGCTTAACAGCAGTGTAACAACTGTTTCGTTACGGCAGGGAAAGGTATACCTTTCCGTAATTATACTGGCTCTCTATAGATGCTCAGTATAATTACGGGTTGCGAGGTGTTCCATCAAAGTCCTCAGGGTTGACAACGCGTCTGTAAACTTCTTAAGTTGAGATTGTATGCAGGTGTCCATGGCTGCAGTAGCCACTTACCATTAGGTGGACTGTTAGCTAGTTTGTCACCCATATTCAATAAAAAAATTACCGTATCGCGTTTAACCCATTCCTGTACATTCCGTCGCGGACACACGACTTATTCGCGATGAATAAAGCTATGACATATAAAAGCTAGAGAATAAGTATTCTCTAGCTTTTAAGATATGTCTGTACTAATAACCACCACCATTCGCCATAGCTGAGTGGTTCCGAATCAGAAGGTTCGAACTCGGGATTGATCCCCTATATGGAGTGCTTAGTTCAAATAAATTGCTCATAACCATGTAAGATGTGTATCGTTGAACTGAACTCTAAGACGGCGACAAGCTTACCACATGTCACGTTGTTTTGGGTTGAACACAGCGTGACAATTGTTTATTTTTATTTTATTTTGATACTTTTAATTATATTTCGTTCTTATTGCAGCATTTTACGAGTATACGAAAGTCGGAGGTCGCGTATTGATTATTAATGGCGAACGTTTTAACAAGCAGCGCACAGATGGGTGTAAGATAACGTGGCGTTGTGTCAAGAGGAACATCGGATGCAAGAGCAGCGTGTGTACCGTCGACGACGTCATCGTTAAGTTTACAGACAATCATACACACAGCAGAAATTATTAATAGTTGCATCAATTATTCATTTATTTTAGGAAAGCCATCATTACAGATTAATAAATCACATTTATATTACTAAATAACGTTGATAAGTATATTATTTGTGATGCCATGTTATCGCTACAATAGAAGAGTTAAAGATATTGTATAAGTAATAATAAAAAATAATAAATCTACCACACTCCTCTTCTCCACAGTGTGTGTGCAGGTGTGTGCATCGGGTTTTCAGAATCCACAACCTTCGCTAGGGGAAAAGGTGCTTGTCACCTACCTTCCACTGAAGGCAGACGTAACCTGTTCAATTATCTTTTTTATTTTAAAAAAATCAGAAATAAGCGCGAGACCGACTAAAACTCTCACGGACATGAGGTACACTGTTGGCCCGGCAGCCTTGACTGCTTCGACGGAAGAGTTACCACTTAAGTTGCAAATAACTGTATATAAGCACTGATATCTGACAATCATTTATCACGACTCAGTATAGACAACCAGGCTTGCCCAATCAACTTATCGCCTCTTCGGAAGATAAAACGTGACATATGGATGAGCCTCGTCGCTGGTTTTGCTCCCGGAGACAGCTTTGTGATTTTCAAGGTGATATTAGACTCATTCGAAATCCTCGGGAAGAAAGGGCGTGACAGATTCTGACGGTAGTAACACCGTTAATCAATTAATTATTTTCATGATGATCGAATGCAGGCCGTTCTTAAAAGCGCCTGGTGGTGGTCGCGTAAGAAAATCTGCCACATGTTATTTTTTTTATAGAAGAAGGGCAAACGGGCATGCGGCTCACCTGATGGTAAGTGATCACCGACGCCGACGAACATCCACATCACCAGAGAAGCTACAGATGCGCTGCCAGCCTTAAAATTGAATAAATCTAGTCACATGCGACGGATGGCGGAATAATCACCATATATTATGTCGTAACTAAATTACGCTCCCCATCACCAGTCTATGGGATTTGCGTTCGACAAAAGGATGGACATGCCGCCATCACTATGACACGCCATACTCATGCCATAGTGCAGAGTTTACTAGCACCACGTACAGGTGAGGTTGGTATTTGGAGAAAGAGATGGTATATTACCCTTACAACTGTTCCATTCATTTGTTATAAATTAAAAAAATACAAATAAAATTAATGTTACACATACGTTTTAATTAATTTAATTTGGACCACAAACCAATCTACGAGTATTTATCAAACATTTTCCACATTTTAAAAATACTACAAAATTATAGTGGATTCGTATTTCATGTTAAAACTATGATAATTTCTTATATGTTTTAAATTTCATGAATACATTATAACATGTTAGACGGATTGGAGGCGCTAAGCTTAATTTTTAAAAAAAACCTGTTTCACCTTGCTTTTAACAGTTTTGTTTTATTCTTTTCTCAGTACTCCTGATTCCAAATAAGAAGAAAGGTTTACTTATGATTAACGGTTTTACCTATTCACAATACAGCCCTCACTTTTGGTATTGTACGAAAAAGAAGAGCGCCCAGTGTCCGGCGAGAGCACGTACCGATGTAGAAGGAAGGTTGATATATGTCAAGGATCAACACAACCATTCACCACCAGCATATCATGTAACTAAGCAAGGAAAATATATAAAGATACAGTAGTTAAGCGAAAATTAACTCGAATGGTTTTAATTATCTTTCCCTATATGTTTAGATTAAATTTGAGGTAGGTGGTATGAAAAACAAATTGTTTATTTGTTAAACGTTCATTCTATATATTTTCGGAGCAAAGTTTGCGTAAGTGTCTTTTTATCGAGGCCTACTTGAAATCCTTCGTCCTCGTTTTCATAACCTATCGCTCTGCCTCATAATTCTATGAGATTCGTACTCGTTGTTTCTCCTGATGTAATTATTTTTAACGCTACGTGCAGTTCGCATCCTAAAACACCCTTAAAATTATCGTCCTCCAGATCTCTATTCCCACTCTTTTACACTCAGAAATAACGTAGAATTCAATTGCGATATTCCGGAAACTTTACTCTATAGTTTGTTAAAAAGACAACATAAATAGATTTCTGTATTGCAATTACTTATTAATTAAATACGTATTAAGTCCATTCAAATTATTTGTGTAATTCTTATTTTGTATATACTCGTATTATTCGTATGTATATGTGTACTAACATAAGCATAACCCATGAAACTTAGTGAATTACTTTTTCTTTACATCCAATATTAGATCTACTGGAAATATTTAATAAGCATTAAAAGCGGTAACTTAATACAAACGTTTAAATTTTATTTAAAGTAAACATAAATTAATATTAAAATCTAATTTAAACGCGATAAAATCCGTAAAGAATAGTTTCATTTCAAATGTGCAGTATTCGCGTAAATACAAAAACATCATTACACAATTTTTAATTCATATATCGTGGTTTCGTTCAATACTTAACGAAACTGGATTCCCGTGGAAGTTATTTTATAATGCGTCTAGTACTATTGATACACGTAAATATTATTTAAACCCCCCCAGTAAAATATATTATTTAAAAACTATGTATTTGTAAGAAAAAAAACTTAAATAGAATCGAATAATATTTACAATACAAATTATTTCAGATATAATGGCAGCTATCATGCTGTCACATTTTGCTCATGAATCGACGAACATCTTTATCGGTGGCCACAAGTTTTTTCGACACTCACGTTCTCTCGTCGGAAACCGCATTAGGTGGACCTGCGCTAAGAAACATAAGTTTAAATGTAAGGCCTCTGCTGTAACCATTGATGGGGTAGTAATCTCGACAACTGGCCTTCACTCACATACTTAGATACATATTATGTTCTCAGTGTATAAAACTTATATAATGTTTTAGCGGAATTATTAGATTTAAAGAGAGATGTTGACAAGAGATTGTATACAATATGCTTCCACTTTCGTGCTGTAGGCTTGGTATTTTTGGGTAAAACAGGTATTCTTATACTCTAGTAGTATATAATATAAGATATAGAGTAATATATTTTCATAATATATATTAAATATTATCTAACTTATTGTAACAAATCCAAACATTCCTAAATTCCGATACTGATGTTGATAATTTTGTTAATTTATTGTTAATATTATATTTAAAAATTAAAACATTATAGTATTCTAAAAGCGTTACCAAAGGGCCTTTCTTAATGTTATATATTATAAGAGAATGTTACGATTTTTGGACAAATTGTGATCACAGCTAATTAAGGAAATTTTTAATTGTTGGAAAAAAAAATATTTTGTTGTTTGGATGCACTTAATGTATATTATCTAAGATTCATTTTTAACTAATATATTCACGTTTTGATAACTTTAACCTTTATATCATTATTTAATATTAGGCTTTGATTAATATTGAAAAAGAAAAAATAGATACAACATTTTAGTTACAACTCTGGTTAAAACAACTACCGATTGAGGTTTAATTCCCGCATCAAAATGTTTATTAAGAAACGAATAATTGGGTTTAAAAATCCTATAAGGGAATTATAGGATATTTATTACCTATTCTATTTGGAACGTCCTTGCTTCCGCTTGCACGCACACTGGGTGTTCACCTAAATTTCAAATGCTATATTGCATACAATTATTTTTTGATTTGTGCAGTGGTTTTAAAGAAAATCATTGATTCTCATGATAAATGCTATTTCAACCAAAAATATTTGTTTATTTTAACACTGCATATTGATATGCCTAGTTCTAAAAATCCAAATGCGGGTTATCTTAACAATGATGTTTTGGTATTGGTGTAATCAATGTTTTATGGAAACCTGGATTTTCTTTTATGGGAGAAGTAAATTCTTTTAATTCTGATCCAATTTTATTACGTATTAATTGGAGCAAAAGATTAACATAAGGCAATCATTATTACAGCCGGTAAGAGCATCATGATCGGTAACAAAAGTTTCCTTTTGGTGAACGAGTACACCTTCAATCGGCAACGCAGGTCTGGGGATGGATGGTCCTGGTACTGTTCCCTGTATCACAGAGGATGCAAGACGATGATCATCACCAGCTACGATATGATACTCATGGACCAAAAAGGAACCCATTGTCATGATCCTCCATCTCTTTATCGCGGTATTGACGGCACGTATTACAAAGTGTCTAAATAGATCTGAAATTACAAACATACAATTATAAGACTACAATTATAAAACTTATAAACATTTAATTTTTATGTTTATATTTAAACTTTGTATTCTTGACACTGTAACTTCAGGTGTGAATAAATCATTGAGCAATGCGATTTAAAGTTGATAATTTTTTTTTGCTCAGTCACGAAAATAAATAAATACAACAGTTAAACTTGGTTTGATTGTAGTGCAAACTCTATAATCAAATTGGTAAATACATAACACAGATATATTGTGTGGTTGTGCGGAACCCTCGGTGCGCTAGATCCACTTGCACTTGGCCGATTTTTTCGTTAATTCATGGATATTGCACAAAAATGTTGGCCAATAAATATGTCTTTTTATTATCTACATAATACATAAAGACGTAACTGTACTTGGTAGTCCAGACTGATCTTCAAATTTGCTAGACCGATTTTGTTTGGATTTTTTTAGACATGTTTCTCTTCTTAAGATTTTACAATTTTTTTTATTATTTTCTCACACTTTTTTATCTCGGCCATCGCCGGCTACAACAGCTATGTATTTATAAAGTGATACCTTGTGTGAAATACAATTCTCAACATAAATCATGCCTATGCTTATTTTACAATATTTGTCCTAGGTTCGAAGTCCTGCCGAAAGTTATACATGTGTAACACGAAATTTAATGGTTTCCGGGTCCGGAACAAAATATCACAGTATGACCTGTGATATTTTATTCCGTGTTCCTGATACTCAGCGTTACGTAGGGTACAGACAGGTTAAGGCAAGTGAGTGTCTCCTTGATGAAGAAGAAGCAAATTCAAAAGAACGCTTAATTATTTTGCTAAATATAAAATTTTGTGATATAATAGGTTACCATATTTAATTGTTGTATTATAACAATATTTATTTTCAGAGCAATAATGCTTTGTATTGTTCTTATTTAACGAGATGCGGACATTTATTAAGTTATTTTTAAATTTATTACTAAATTGATGTTAGTTTTTCTATCTTACTACATACTAATAGACAAAAAAAAAATAACGAAGAAGCGAATGTACTTCAGGAATAATAATTTAAAACTTGAATTTTCTAAATACACACCGCTATTATAGTTTATGTTTGATTATTTTCAAGCGGGTCTAGTGTGTAATCATATATTCTCATTTTCCCTGAAGCATCTTTAGGAAAAATTTGAATTATTCAGTTATTTTAAAGTAACAAGGGAAATCTGTTAAGTGGTAAAGTGGGTTAGCTCTCATTATAATGCAAAACAAATGATTCTGATCCATGATTTCTTTTATAGGTATGGGACAAATCGTGATGACAGGAAGAGGAAGCAAAGCGTTGATGATTGGCGACTTCATATACAACCGTCGGCAGGCCGCCAGGCACAAGAGGTGGAGATGGTACTGCTCCAAGTATCACAGAGGCTGTAAGGCGACGGTGATTACTAGTGGCGATTTGAAGGTAGTGGAATATATTGGTCAGCACAGCCATACGTCGTTAGATCATGTAGATTCTAATGGGTTTTACGATGATCTTAACAAGTAAGCTTTTCGTAAATTAGACTATGAAATAATTGTTGTATTTTAAAAATAAACATTATCTCTTCTTTTTGTTTTATTATTAAAATTCTGTAATTAATTTGAATATCAAAATTATTGTTTGTGATATTACAAACATTTACCATATGAATAATTCACATTTTTTTTATACAGCGTATGAGTTTACTACCAGCCTGAAAATAGTTGGATTTCCGTGACGATTGACTATATATTCTTACCTTTTTGTATGATATAAAAACAATATCTTTCTCCAAATGTAACTTTAACTGCACGTGGTGAAAAGTATGCTAGCTAATAAAGGTGGTACTGGCGACCGAACGACGGCGGTATATTCGTATCCGCATAAACAATGGTTTTTCTTCATCGGCTTATCCAAGTTCACTGCTCAATGTAAATAAACAAATAATAAATAAATATGTTGAATCATCATATACGTCGTCCAGTTCCGAACTTGAATTCCCTGTCTTGGTAACTGGATGGTGATTGGAAACACAAGTGAATAATCAAGTATACAATAATAAAATATCAGAGGCACTACCAACTAGGCTATCGGGACCTCATATGCCTCTCCAAGAAAAGTTTACCCGTTCTAACCACGCTGGTAAGTAAGTGGTAAGCGCAGTGCCAGTACTCTCACACTAGCGACGAAACTCTGCATCCTAGCGATGGAGAGTTTCTTGGTGATTTGGTTACGTCAAATTCGGATGGATTTTCTGGCATCGTTCGATCGCTAGAGCCGTTTATGTTAGTTGGCAGAGTGCACCACGCACCAGTGCGGTTGTCATTTGGAGAAATGGGAAGATTTAGAGGAAGGAATAAGGGACTCCTTACATAGATATTGTATTTAAATCTAATTGATTTCCTATTTACAGGTGCAGTGTTTGCATTATCTAGTCGGGGTCAGCGAGTCATTCTGGTCAACCAGTACAGGTTCCTTAAGGATTACTCAGTTAGTTCAAAAACAAGATGGCGTTGCGTTAAGAAAAACTACGGGTGCAATGCTTCCATTATGACAATTGATGACTTGATTATCAGACATAATAGCAAACACAATCATTACTAGTGTAACAAGGAAAAGCTTTAACATATTTTTTTTTAGGATGTACTTTATTTGAGAGAAATTGATCACAAATCCTGCATTAAATATATTCTTAACCTTGGGCCTTACATACTATGCCATTACATATTTCTTCATTCCTCAATATAATTATACCGTGTTATTCTCACATCCAAAATATGATTTCGTTTATTGGTAACCACCATGCCTTGGTAACTGGCATTAGTAACGTTACATTGTTACTTCCTTAATAAATACAATAAATAGTAATGAGTTAGTAAATCTTTTTATTTTCATCATTGTCTGGCCGTAGCTTTATTATTCATTCGTGGAAGGATTACTTCGATGGCTAATATATCACCAGCATAGAATTGATACGTTTAAATTGACATTTCGTATTGGACATTTTCGAGGTAGAAAGAAAGTCAAGCGGCTGCATTTGCTCCGGCTCAAATGGGCCGGCTCGACCGTGTTGGTACCACGGCCTCGCAGAATACCGGCGTAAAGTAGAGGCATCTTGTGCTTCTGCGTTTCGTTCGGTGAGTGAACTAACGAAGACCCACTCCCCATCCTCCCTCCCATCACCCAAATACCTTTAAAGGCCGGCAACTCACCTGCAGCACCTTTGGTGTTGCAGATGTACGTGGGCGACGGTAATCACTTACCACCGCTAGCTCATTTGCCGCTTTTCCCGTTAAAAAAAAATAAAAAAACAATCGAATAAGTGCCAAGGAGGCATTCTGCTATAGTCATTAGTGCTAACAAGGTAACAACGCACCTTTCTCCTAATATTTATTTACTAGTGTATGAATGAAGGAATTGAAAGCAAGGAAAAAATCCTATATTTGACGTAAAAAATCCAATTTTGTTTGTCATTTACCATTTTTTTACAATCTGTGGGAGAAGAAACGTACAAAGAAACGTTGTAGGTATCTCTTTTTTGTTATTTTTTTAATCAGATTTTATACATACCAAAATTCAAAATAACAGCAATGAATAGTCGCACAGACAATTGAAGCATATTCTTAAATAAAAATTCATAAAAAGAACTAAAACTTGTGCTGGTTTTGCAGACCGAAACTGATGCCCCCACATGCAGCGCCTGTTCACAAGCATAACGCATGTGGCAGCCATCGCCCTTCTCAACCATATTAAAGGGAAGTGGACGAGCCGCCTCACATCGCCGTCGCGAGCAAAGGCTTTTAAGCGAGCATAGCATAGTACGAGATAAATATGATATTCGCAGTATTCGCGGAACGTTGTTACAACTATACTGATCGGAATTGTAATTTCTATGAGACTATTTACAATTTTGTTCAAAATCAAAAACAAAAATAAACATTTTATATGAACAAAAACGCTAAATTAGCAGCACTTTTACGATGTTCTCGTCATACTGGATGAGTATTACAACGCCTCCTTATCATTAAAATTGTCGTTCAAACTATAAGCTTTGGTATACAAATGATTTTTTACGTAATTCTTATATGTGTCTTGTCTTACACAATTCATTTTCCGGAATTATAATAATGATGGGTGTGCTTTACATGGCATTGGATAATGTCGTTTATATTTATTTCTTCTGTGAAAACAGTATTATTATAATATTTTCGTAACAAGGAAAAGATAAAAATTTAATTTCTTTAAATAATTCTCTTAGCAAATCTCAAGTGCGCAAATTATAAATAGCATGTACGTCTCTTTTAGATTATAAAAAAAAGTACCTGTTAATTTGATTAGTAATGTTCAGAATTCGTAAGTTTGCACGACGTCTCTCATCTTTGCAATGAACTCATGTTTGCGCTTTAATATCTTGAATTGCCCGTCTGATTGTAATTATATTTATTTTTTTATTTACTGTGTGTGCGTACATAAAGCATTAAATAAATAAAATTATTATGACTAGTAATTTCATCATACCCATAATTTAAAGGATGAAAGTTTAAGGACACCGTAATTCGATTAAGTTCGCAAAGTAACCTTCTCGTTAAAAATTGATTATTACTTATTTGTTTTAGCATCATTTTACTTCAATAAAGGCGGGAAGCGCATAGCAGTGTTTGAGGGTTATACTTACTACTCGTGTAATAAATATACACCCGACTTTAGGGGCGGAATGTGGAGGTGTACTAAAGGATATCCGTGTAAAGCTCGTTTTAAAGCACTGGACACAGGAGAAGTGTTGAGAGTGACGACGTTGGAACATACACATGAACCGCCACCTGTGGAAATACACAATGGTATTTTGATGAAGATTTCTGGGATAAGTAATTCCTTGTAATAATATTGCGAAGAATAATTTAAATTCTTCGGGGCTTGCAAAACTATCATGGCAGATCTGAAATTAATCCAAAGTAATTAGTTAGTCATGTTATTTTTTATTACTGTATTTTAAAATATATTATTGATTATAGCTCCTCATTTGTTAGCTTTTTTAAAAGGTTTTTTCTTAATTTAGATGAAATATGACAAGTCAATATTTGTACAAAACACAACAAATTACAGGGTCTCGAACCTGCCACGTGTCACTGACACTGCATCTCACCATTCCTGTTTGCGTATAGACTTTGGTCACCAAACGAATTTAAAAACTTTGCAAGCCTAATTACGTTACTCCGAAGTTCCAAAATTTTGTAAACCAAATTTATTTATATTAGTCATTTTTCAATGTTTGAAATATATGTTATTATTGGGTAAAATTAATATTTAATCTGTTATTTAGGATATATTAAAAAAGTCACTGGTTATTTAGTTCAATTCATCGTTTAAACTGGTAAGTAAATAAAGAATATTTTTGTTGATTATCTATATAAGACCAAAACTTGTATAAAATAGAGTTTATCAAATACTTTAAAATGTTTATAATGTTAGTTACATTCATTGTATGTGTAAGTGGGATATAAGAAATATAGCGTTTATATGTAGGGCCAAATCTCCTTTCCTCTTAATGTTAACCTTTCACGTGAAGCTACCTACTGGCTGGTAATTATGTCTCTTATAACGATCTTGTGACTATCGCACCGCTGTACTTATTCTATAAAATCTTACTTTGATGATGCTTGTTTACTTGAACAGAGAAAACGCTGTTTTCTCTGTAAACGTAAAACGTCATATTCTAAAGGTTTTTCTATTACTCTTTTTACTAATAAAAAAAAAATAACATTAAATCTAAAATTAAACGCGATAAAATCCGTAAACAGTGGTTTCATTTCAAGTCATAAAATTATATAAATTAGGTTTTAAATTAAAAATTAAAGGTATCTCAAGTTTTGTAATATACCTTATTTAAACTAGTGCATTATGATTTTAATTTCCTTTTTCATTCTCAGTCGTTTTCGTTCGCAACAAAACTGGAAAGCAGCTTTCGATAATCGGTGGGCACTCTTTCTACTGTGGTGTACGTGGGACCAGAACGAATATCTGGAGATGTACGAGATGGGGCCAGTGTAAAGCAAGATTCATCATCAGTGTGGATGGCGTCCTCGTCACCGCACAACTTAATCACAACCACGAACCTCCATCTTTTATTATTCAAGATGGCACTTATTACAAGATTTAATTTCATAGCTGTCATTTGGAAACACGTAGTGAAATAAATACACAATGAATAAAGGCATTTAAAAGTAGATTAATCAGCAAAATAGGTCAAAAAGGAAAGCATGTAAAATATGAATAATGAAAAAAAAACGTATAGGAGGTAAAGACAATTACTAAGATAATAATTGTAAAAAATAATAATATGTATTTACAATCGAAGAAATATTAAATATTGTTTTTGTGTAATGTGTTTTTGTAGATGATTTACCTTAGATTTAGATACCAAGTTTTTGATAAGCCTTATATTATAAATATATGCCTTAATGAATATGTTATTTTTAGTTATGTACCTCCGCAAGCACACCGGCAAACTCGTTGCGCTCGTCCAAGGGTACACGTTCTACCACGACGGGCGCAGGAAGTCCACGGACGTGTGGCAATGCACCAAAGCGGGGACGTGCAACGCCAGATTCATTACAACCAAATTTAGGGAGTTACTGCGCTTTAACTTTGTGCACAATCACCCGAGACCTCGATATACTATTCGTAATGGTATTTTTGTTAGACTGTAATGGGTGCTGAAATAAAATAATTGTAATGGAATGATTATTAAAAATGAATTTTAATGAGCTCTAGATAAAACTTCGTCCATGAAAGTGATTTTTATTATAAAACAAAAATTTGTTTTTGATTTGATTTGCATAAAATTGGATGGTATCGTGCTTCTTAAAATGTTGATTACAATTTCTCTTTCTAATACATCTTTTTTTGAAAACGAACTATTGATAAATCAGTACTTTAAAATAGACAACGTTCAACTGATATCTAAATATATGATAAGATAAGGGCTCTAAAATGTCCGTACCTGAGTGCGAGTGAGACATAAATTTGTAAATAATGCATGACTCCCCTGATCTAACTGGCGCTATTATTACTATTGTATTCATAATATAATTTGTTTTAGTTATATGGACAGTGAACAACCAAGGTAGAGACTTGGTTCTCATAGATGGATATAGTTTCCACCGCCACAAAAGCCTCGCTCACACTGACTACTGGTACTGCTCCGGGTACCCGTCTTGTCGCGCGCATGTTGTGTTCACCAAGGAAAGGGAGTTTTGCCGGGCTGCATTGAATCACAACCACCAGCCACGCAACCATATAATCCATAAAGGAATATATTACAGAGTTTGAAGAGAGTTTTTCTACAGAAGGGGTTGCCCTTCCGAACATGGCTTTTACGGGTAACTGACAGCCTCTGGTGATTCTGTTTGGCTGTTGCAGTTACAGATTATACACTGGTTACCTTACAGGGATCTTTTTTATTCTTTTATTTATTTATATTGCAGGGATAAGTAATGCGTGAAAATTTTAATACATGAATTTGCAGGTTTTTAAGTGAGAAAAGTATTTTTTTAGTAAAAAAATCTTTTCATTCATTTTGTAGCCGTGGAGTAGATGGGGGACGTGCTTTAAATTTGAATAAAAAATATCTTAACTCCCCACTAACTTTGCATTGCAAGTATAAATAAAATATAAGAAATAATTTAATGGAATATTTACTAAGCTAGGTATTTTTTATAATTTTACACTTATTGTAAATTGATTTAGTTCGACCAAATATCGGTGTCAAGTAGCAGCTCTGCTGTCTCTTCAGAGTGACTTGACATGACCGGAGACCAAATGATTGCCAATGACTTCTGTACTTCTCAGGGGTGACATTTGTTTATTTATATATTCTGCACTGTCTACACGTTATGCTAATAATTACAATTCAATTCAATTCATTTATTCTGTCAGACAGTGTAGTCCATATGTTAGGATGTACTTAAAAACTATGTTAATTAGAATAAAAATTTGTATATATTAAGATTTACAATTTAACAATTTTATTTTTCTTTTATTTTATTTTTTAACATCCGCGAACATGCCCGACGCAGTGCAAAACCGCGGGATCACCAACAATGTACTGAAGATATTATTGTTTTTTCTTTTTTTTTTATAGAAATGAGCAAACGAGCAAGCGGCTCACCTGATGGTAAGTGATTACCGATGCCCACGTACACCTGCAATACCAGATGAGCTGTTGCAGGAGAAGTGGGCCTCCGGTTACCTCACTCACCAAACAAAACGCAGGTATTTTTCAGGGCACTACCCCGGTCGAGCCGGCCTGTTTGATTAACAGCAAAAGCCGCCGCTTGGCTCTACCACGTGTAAAACTTGTACTCGCAGGACACTATAGGCCGGACTAAAGTTAGTCCATAGTGCACTTGTATAAAAACTTTGGCAGTCAATTACACGTACAGAACAGCGCTGGCCTACATGTTTCCCCGTACCAATAGCGTCCTTGCAATGAGAGGGCTTAATACCTTGTGGCATTCTCTACCTGTCAACTCTGATTGATAGAAAAAATATGAACAATAACTAAGACAAATCTATGTTATATTTCAATACATACATTCAACGTAATAATAACGATTTCTGTAGAGAAAAAAAAATATTAACGACGTAGCACACAAATAAAAGGATACGTATTAATACAATATGTATATAAAACATTTTTCTTCAAAATACTCGGATAATTCTTTGAAATATATATTCATTAAGTGCTTTCTTCACATCATCGGTAACGGCGTTCCGAAGAAGTATAGCATGAATTGTGAAAGAGTAACCAAAGAAACCAGTGCTATGCTAGGAAATGCAAATCTTGAGATTGTTCAAAGGTCGAGGTACCCAGTCATGAGTTGAATAAAGATATTGAAAGTTATTGCTCGGGTAAGACGGAAAAGAGAAATCATTTAAAATAGAATACAGTACAAGTAGAATTCCCGTTAAAGCTTAGTACGATAAAAAGAGAGACTTCAGAATTCCATATCAATGATGGATGTAGATTTCTATGGGTCGTAGTGACTACTCATCGTCAGGTCTGTGTGCACGTTTATCATCATTATTATCTCAAAAATAGATTGTTTTCAGAAATCAGCTTATTTATTAATGTATCGCTGCCGCCGATATCATAACCTTCACTTGCTCTTAACTCATTCCATCTTTTGCTGTGATTTCTTCGCGTTGAAGCCCTGTGTTAAGTTTTTGGGCAAATTAATAATTATGATTAGCTTTACGGACTTCAAGTTTCTTTTTTTCCTTTGCTTAAATTGTAGCCGTTTTTCAATGTTCGCGGCCATATTGAACTATAATCCGTGTGGTTGTGGCTTAAGGTGTATGCCCCCACTTATATAAATATCAATTGTTTATAGTAATTTGGAGCAAAAATCATCGTGGAAAAGAGGTGCTTATTCTGCGAGGTTACATCATGAACAATAACAAATGTCACGGCAACGCCATCTATTGGTACTGCACCCAGGCACGACATTGCAAAGCTAAAGCTATCACGAGCACGAGTAGAGAGATTATTAGAGTAAGTGATCTACATAACCACGACCCTCGAAGGTTTATTATAAAGAATGGGATATGTTTCAAGTTGTAATTCATTTCTTTTAAATATATGTACCTTTTTAAACTTGATATAAAGTTAACTTTTGTCTAGAATGGAATGGGATCCCAAAGTGATAAGTTTACTAATACTTCGTATGTATCTACTCGGGCTTTCAAGTGCCGAATCTTGTATGAAATTCGATATAAAGACAACAAAAAGCAATATTTTTTTCGTAAAACATCTAAATTCACTCAAATATTTATATAGTCATAAATACAACTTGTTGACACCATATTCATATCGATTTTCATAGAAGATTCATATCGATTTTTTAGATGTTACTAAATATTGACCCGAGTTCCATCCAAGATCAGGCATTAACGAAAATTGCTAGTTACTGTTTCGCCTGTACCATCGATCACACGGTGATTTACCGGTAAACGGTAAAGGAGCAAAACATATAAACAACATTTCGTGGCTTCACTTAGCAAACTGCACTGGAGCAGCCTGGAGTTTCCATTGCCAATTTCTGAAAATGGGACAATTATTGGCCGGTACTATATTAAACTAATACTATTAAAAAAAATTTTTGTTTTTTTGCAACGTTATCACTTATAAATATGTAATCTGTAATTATTACTTTATAGTTATCAAACCGACAATATTAAAACATGCATACTCTACGTAAATATATGAAACGCGTATTTTCCACATCTGTGCATAACTGTATATATTTGGTATATATCTACTCGTATGTTGTTAATAAATGACCAAAGATGCTTTTAGTAAATATTGGCTTAAGATATATTTTTTTTGAATTTTATACGGCAGATGATTTTAGAACTTATCAAGTACAAAATGTAATTAAAAAAAAAGTCTTCTTTTTTGCATTTTCGCGTAACTGAAAAGAATAATTGTAAGTTAAGTTTATAAGTCAAGTTCAGTTATATAAAAAAAAATTAATTTCGTTTTTTTTTATAGACTACGATAATTTTTTTTTGTTAATGTGACTAAATATTGTAGAATCATAAAAACTTTAAACACTTTTTCCAGCAACCTTTTTATTTAGACCTCGTGACGAAACTCATCATTCTCATTATTTCATCAACACCAGAGAGCATCGTCAGTGCTTAACGATTTGAGGCACCAAACTACGTTTTTTCGGTTTAAATCATATGGCGGTATGATTTTGTTCAGTGTGTGGTGTTGATGAAGTGCGTTATATTACAATATTGTCACAGTAGGGACAACGATAAACATTTTTGCCTATTTAGTAAGGTGCATGTATATTTTTTGTATTTATAGTGATATGGGCAATGAACCATCGTGGCAAAAGCCTTCTCATAGTCAACGGTTTCAGTTTCTACTGCTTGAGGCATCAGAGCACTAGCGACTACTGGCGTTGCACCGCTGGCTCCTGCAAAGCTCGGATCATCGCCACCAACGAGAAGGAGTTCATCCGCTATTCCTTAGAACATAATCATCCTTGCAATCAATTCATTATAAGAGAAGGCGTTTATTATAAGTTGTAATTTTTCTTATTCTTTGAAATATATCATGAGTATGGATATTCTCTCTAAAGTATCTATAAGTTCCACATCATCATCATAGTAATTGTGTAATTAAATTATTGATGCGATCTATGTAGCCTATTTAAATATTAAATATGAATGAAATACATTTAAAACTATCCTTATTTGGTTATCGTACTTTTTTTAGTTACGCGTAAAAATGCCCAAAACCTATCATTGAATTTCTTTCAGTGACGTGGGTAAAAAAAAAATGGTAAACTGCTTGCAATTGTGAGAGGGTACACTTTCTACGAGGATGGAAGAGCAAAGAACACAGTAACCTGGAGATGTTCGTCCGGCAATTTTTGCCGAGCCCGGTCTTTAATCGACAAGGACTTTAAGGCGGTCAGATCTAATTTGGTACACAGTCATCCGCCACCGAGATACATTCTACGCGACGGAATTTTTGACAGGGTCTAATATATACGTAATATTTAAAATAATCTACCAAAAATAAGCTCTTACAACCGTAAACCCAATTTTGCGGCAGTTAGAGGTCTTGACATTTATTTTAGTCATTTCAACCCACTTGTCATAAGAACATATTTGGAACTTCGTGACAGTTGGTGAGCCTGTCACCATTTTAGTCTGCAGGCTAAAGGTATAAATCGTACATACTTCGAAAAATTAATTGGCACGAGTCCTTTACTCAAAAAAATAACACTTGGCTATCGTGTTAATATATTAAAAAAAATGTATTAAGTAACTATTGCACAAAGTTTTATTTTTCTTTGACCTGAGTCGTATCTGGCAACCCAATAATGGATATACGGTCTTGAGAGAATTATTATATATTTTAATATAGAAATAATAATTTTTTTGAAGTACTTTTGTCATATTGATGTTTAAAGAATTAAGTTAATTAAAGTTTTGGGGTAAGCTGGTTATAAAATAAAAATTTTGTTCCACGACTTTTTGTTATCTCGATATTTTTCCTAAATTTAAACGTATCTATTTAAAATTGCATTATAATTTCAGATGCTCAGTACTTGTTGCCATTTGCGCCACAATGATCTAGCGTTTATGCCATTGTCTTATTAAAGGGCTTAATAACGCTAAAATATGTGTTGTATCGATTTAATTACTACCTTGGTGGCAAAAGCAACAAGACTGTAAGTAAATGTGTACTTGAACCGGCAGGTGGTACCGGCACCAATCACATAGATGTACTTTAAATTTCACTACGTGGGACGCTTCGTTTCTGCCTGCAATTCGTCTGGTTAGGAGCCGCTTGCTCGTTTGTCCCCTTTCCCGTAAAAAAAGGACTTGAGTCTGACAATAGAATATTTAAGTTACTTTAGTATGCCTTTTAAAATTTTCTTATAATTATAAGATTTTCTTTCAGTGACGTGGGTAAAAAAACAAAATGGTAAACAGCTGGCAATTGTCCGCGGGTACACTTTCTACGAGGACGGGAGAACTAAGAACACAATGACCTGGAGATGTACTTCCGGCCATTTTTGCAGGGCCCGTTTCCTAGTCGACAAGGACTTTAGGGAGGTCAGATCTAATTTGGAACACGGTCATCCACCACCAAGATACATTCTGCGCGATGGAATTTTTTACAGGGTCTAATATACATGAGACAAAAAAAATATTAAGAAATATAAAATAAGCTCCTTCGACCATAAACCCAATTCTAAGGATAACAGAGTTTTGACATTTATTTTTGTTATTTCAACCCACTTTTCATCGCAATTTTTGGAATAACGTGACAGGTGGCGAGCTCGTCGCTGTCTTTGTTTGTACATAAGCTTCGAAAAACTCACATTTGTATGAGTCTTCCACATTGGAGATTGAACTCGATTCTCCTGATTCGGAGGCGGATCCCCTTACCACACGGCTATCGGAGCCGATTGGCCAAAAGTGTAACAGCTATATTAAAAAGTTTTTAAGTAATTACTGCAAATAAAATCTTTTTATTTGTCTCGGGCCTCGTCCAAAAATCCTCGTCCCCAGTATTGGGCATTCGGTCCAGAGAGATTTTTTCATAGTTAAATAAAGAAATTATAGGTTTATTTTGATGACTTTTTGTTTGACAGTTTTGAATAAGTTACAAAAACTTGATTATGAATATGGAAATAATACTTATAAAAAAAATTATAAAAACTGACTAGATTTGCTCGTGACCCATTACTTTATATCTCCAGAAAAGGCGAAAATTAGCTTAGATAAAATTAGATATTCTGAATATTTCTCGTTTTGGCCATTTTAGAGCGCTTTAATAGGTATTGCAATAATTTCTTAGAATCGATGGAGACTAACTTTAGTGGTTACCGATGTTTTTAAATGTCATTGGATATCTAAACTTAGTGTACAGCACAGCATAGGATTTGCGTTTATTATTTTGCTGACTTGGCCTGACTATACAGTAACCTTCGTCACATATATTTTTAAACTATTTAACATTGCATCGTTATATATTTACACACATAATTATTAAACATCTCAAAATTACTATCGATTTTGTAAAAGTCCAACATTCTCTTCAATGTATTGTATTGTGTACATAGTAATTATAAATAAATAAAATTGTACTTACTTTTGGCAATTGTTTCGATTTTGTCCAAGGTACGAGGTATCTGGTATTGCGATCGGCAATCCGCTCCAATGATCTGATGCAGATGATTCGCGGCGATTCTCTCCAATCACATAAAATGAAAGGCTAGGATATTTGGTAAGGTTGCTTTTCAGAGGCGAAAACAAATGGGTGATATCTAAGTTTACTAGTTGGTAGATTTCTTTTCTTATCAAGGATCCATCTGGCTCCAGTTTGAACGATAATTACAGACTAGGGCATTTCATCATACTTCTTAGGGTTGACAACGCATCTGTTACGTTCTTCGATTGAAGCTCATCGATAGTATTCAAAAGCTGTTTCCATAGTTAAGAGCCAAGAGATAGTTATCATCATGTAGACTTAAAACTCACGAGCAGATCATAACGCTCAAATATGGCTCACCTGATGGTAAGTGATTACAGACGCTGCTCGTACATTTGCAACACAACACCAGAGGAGGTGCTAGCAGAGTTATATTGAACGCCCCTACCGATTCGGAACTACCGCTCACGACTGTTGATTCTACAAAGTCGAAATGCGTGGCAGTATATTCCGTGAGAAACGAATGATGGTGGACTGCAAACTATCTAGATGGCGTTGGTGAAACTTGGTATTCCGTCGCGATGTACGATGGTGGAACTTAGAGGTTGGGATCGTTCCGAACAGTTCCTTAGAACTTTTCTGGTGGTAAATACGTTACAAAATACAAAGAATTTTTTTTCTAATTCTACTTTGTCGTTGTTTACAGTGCAATGGGTGAAGAAAGCGTGCGGAAAGCAGTTGGTTATCTTGGACGGGTTCACTTACTATCTGGATAGAAGGAGCAACTTTACCATGACCTGGAGGTGTACTTCAGCAGGTCATTGTAGAGCACGCCTCATTATGTCCAATAATCCGATGCAGATTATCCGTTGCAACGTTTGTCATATACACAGAAGACCGTCTTTTGTTGTACAAAATGGAGTTTACTTTAAAACTTGAATATCGAAAATGTGTTCCGCCGCGTATTTTAGCATAAAATGTCAATTATGTACGGACAGATATGATCCGAAATATGATATATGAATGTACTCGTATACCTAAACCTACAGTTGTAACTTATGATACTGAATAATGTTTTAATGAGAAATGTCAACTTAATGCCTATATTACAGTAACAAATCCACTCCACAAATTACTCTTGTCGTCTTTCGCTACGGTCGAGACTTTATCAGTCAGTTTACACATTACTCATTCACCTAGGATTTGATTATAATAAAAAAACGGCCCTTTTTTATTTCTTGACCTTTCGTTGTCAGCTTCAATTGTATAATTTATTAATTGAACTTTAATTTTGTAGCATGTTTAATAAAATTGTTTGTATTTATAAATTCTTGTATTAATGTAATACTTTGAAATGACTGTAACGTTAAGTATTATCGACATCAAAATACAAATCAGAGACACTTCTCTTTCAGAACGACCTTAAGAATTTGTTACAGCATTGAATTAGAAACAAGATGGCCTCATAAAATGTAAATAGAAAATTAAAAACATTTCTATCGAAATCCATAACAATGCTTTTCTGTTAAATTCATCCAAACATATATATTCGTTAATACTATATACTAAGAGAGAAGAATTCTACGCAGTTACTAACTTGTTCGATAGAATTCTTGTTTCTTTTTTTTAACAATTATGTTTTTTTAATGAAATTGCTATACGTACTATGAAAGGAAGATCTGGTACATACCGTAAATATTTAGTGTACGTTATATAAGTACTCATTTACGGAAAACCAAATTTAAATAAAAAAAGCCATATTCTATGATGTTTTTCGCTACTATTAGAAATTGTGTTTTAAAATTCATTTAAATTTAAGTAAAATTCAGTCTGTACCAGGAATTGTGTAATTTTAATGACACTTGAATAATTTTACCTATTTAAAAGATTTTTGTGTAAAGAAAATAAATATGTTTTATGATTTTAGTGCAATTTGTACAGAACCGTGCGGGGAAGCAACTTGCGTTAGTCGATGGATATAGTTTTTACCGGGACAAGCATAATAACAATACACAAACCTGGCGGTGCACGAAGGGAGCTTGCTGCAAATCACGCTTTACGATGACCAATGATCTCCGCTTGGTTCGGGGCGTATTCGATCATTTTCATCAACGAGTGAACTACATCATTCGTGATGGAATTTATATGAAAATTTAAGGTATTGTACAAAGAAAGAGTACATAAATATTAGTTTAGCACAAATAGGTATAATAAACGTAAATGCATTTTCATTTGTTGTGTTTGTTAATATATGTCATGTGCCTAAATTTATGTAAATTATTGTAATTAAGTCTGGTAATAGACGAAATAAAAAATAGGTATAATCTGTAATAGAGATTTTTTTTAAATCATAGAGCTTTTCATATTAAAATTATATTGCTTAACATGTAGATTTTTTAATAACAATCTTGTAATATGTAGTTTGTTCTCTATGCTCTTGCTCTATGCTTTTGTAATGGTAGATCGTTCAATTCGACTGACATAATATGATATTCTATCATTTGCCCGCGATCTCATCCGCATATAATCTATGCGACCTTACTCATGACACGACGCGATATCTAATCGCATCGATTGCCGACATCGGTCAGATATCGCATAAACGTGAGGCCTAAGAAAAGGTATGGACAGTCGGAAATGTTTTATTACAAACTTGCACAAATCTGCTTGATATCGAATTGCCTATACGTTCTAAACATTTGTGATATTGCCCTCGAGCGCACGAGCGTACGAACACATTTCGACTTTCGCGCCATTCCCTGTTCGGTACGTCGATGTTCGACATCAATTGCGCAACTCTGTGTTTGACATCCTTTTTTATGTATCTAGTTTAATTTTTACCAATTCTTGGTATAGAGTTAGCGCTCTGTCATCAGCGAAACTAATTATTTTGCCTTGGGGAATATATATTCTAAGAAGATATTACACACATTAATATAAGTTAAAAATAGTGTGGGGCCTAATATATTTCCATGTAGTATGCCGAATGTACAGAGTATTCATAGCGCAATGCCGCGAAGGCGAAACACCGTGGGATTTTGGTCGCAGGAAGTCCGATATAACCTGATTTTGACCACAAGAGTGACGTATACATTAGGTGTTTCTCTTCATTTTGTAAACGTAAACCGAAGCTTAGTTTGTCCATTGTACAAAATCTTTGAAATAGATCTTGGTCAGTCTCTAATTCATTTCCAGCAATAAGAAGCCTTAAATGATTCTTTTCAATATATGGATGTACCCAATAACTTTTACTAGACAAAATTCTTCTCATCACTCGACATGATTACGTTATGTTGGCCGTTTACCCCAATCGGTCAAATTACCTCGCATCTCTTCATAAGGACGTATGCACTCGTACAATTGGAGTCTACAATCGATTCGATATCGCCGTCGTGATCGTGAGTAAAGTCCCTTAGAGGACGGCAAAGTTTGATTTAAAATATTAAATTTCTCTGTCGTAATTACGTACGTAAATTTGTCTGTGATTTTTGTATGTCCCAATCTGCAGCTTTCGAACAGTAGAACCCAATCGTAGTAGTAGAAAGTATTCCAATTGGTTCAGGAGTTTTTAAATAAACGTTTCGTACTGGTCAATATCGTTATATTTCCGAGGTAAAAGGTATCACGGTTTTTAAGTAAAAAAAAAATATCAAAATCGTTAAAAGTTTTGAGTTAGGTCTATGTATCTTCCGAAAATATTTTCTTTGGACATATTTAATGTACTAGAAAAATTATTTACAGTATTTTGTAATAGATAACTAAAAGGAACAAAAAGGATCATACCAGTATTTACATTTACACCCAATGAGGCCATGTTCTATAAATTAAACTGTAAAATTCTTTAAAAAGATTATGATATAATTCTTCTTTGGTAATAGACAGAAAAAATAAAATTTAAGAAATTTAATTCAATGTGTTTTTTATGATAAAATGTAGTGGTTTTACTTACGTTATTTATATCATTTGATTTATTATTTTAATGAAAAATATTATAAATGTTTTAAACTCTTGAATGTGCGCAGTTACCAAACGTGCAGTTACAGAATTAGTACATTACCACAGAATAAAGAATACCTACTTATTCTTACTGTGATGTGACTGTGATATTACTGTTCTAATACAAGTAGTTGGTTCAGTTGAATGTTACATTATTTTTATCGTAAACCACATTATACCCACTATAATGTGGTTTCTAAATTCTATATGCATATGTAATATCGGGTACTAACTAATTTATTAACTTTACTACTTACTTAATTAATCTCCATCCTTAGTCTCACAGTTCAGTTTTTTTTTCTGAAGTTTCATATTGGAAAGCAACAAATGCCCATTTTGATCTTTGACTTTGTATCTTTTTGATAAAAGGTTAAGTCTAAGATTAATCTTCCGTCAAACATACACTGAAGTTAACATCGTGTGGATAACACGTCTTTGCTGTGGTTTGATCTAATTCGCAAAACTTTTTCACAGTGCAGTGGGTGCAGAAGAGATGCGGTACGCAGTTGGCTATCGTCAACGGTTTCACGTTTTTCTGCGGCGTGAAATCCTCCACTACCAGGATATGGCGCTGCACCAAGGGCGGACGGTGCAAGGCTCGATTCATAGTCAACTACAACGCGGAGATAACGCGCTCGTTCCTCCACCACGACCATGCTCCTCCAAGCTATATCATACGCAACGGATTTTACCTTAAAGTATAGATTCAAACCTAATTAATCTAAAATAAGCGTCAATATTGTTATATATTGCTAATAATTCTTTAATAATGTTAATTTTAATTTGTTCTATTTTGTAATTGTTGAGTGTCTAATTCGTAATTGCATGCTTGAGCGGTTTGAAATGGGCTCATAAAAAAAAATTGGAACGATTAACCTATAAACAATATTGTACTCGTAATTATAATTTTGTATAACAGTTTTACTGTCATAAATTTAATTAAGTATAAGAACTATGAATAAAGTTAACTTATTGGATCTGTGCTTCGTTATAACTCTTAATATAATAGTAAATTTGCTGCGCTCTTTCTTAGTGTACTGTTACGGAAATAGTACCTTTTTGTACTAATAAAAGTATTTATAGAAATATTATTAAGAAATCGTGTGTCAATTGATGGTTAATTCACCTTATGTTTTTGACATTTATCTGCACTGTCTAAAACTAACTTTATCTAATGTAGGTAGTCTAGATCCTGAATCTCTGATTTTAGTTTACTTATTCTAAGGCTCCATATTCGATATCACTGTTAACTGATTTCATCTTCAATAAAAGGCTAAGTCTAAGATTAATCTTTCTTCAAACATACATCGAAGTTAGTATCATATTATCTTTTATATTTGATGTGACTTGACGTACCTGATCTAATTCGGAAAACTCTTACACAGTGCAGTGGGTGCAGAAGAGATGCGGTATGCAGTTGGCTATCGTCAACGGTTTCACGTTTTACTGCGGCGTGAAATCCTCCGCTACCAGAATATGGCGCTGCACCAAGGGCGGACGGTGCAAGGCTCGATTCATAGTCAACAACAACGCGGAGATAACGCGTTCGTTCCTCCACCACGACCATGCTCCTCCCAGCTATATCATACGCAACGGATTTTACCTTAAAGTATAGATTCAATCTTAAGAAATATAAAATAAGCTTCTTTTAATGTTAATTTGTTTATTTATCGTCCATAGGTGACACAAAATAGTATAGTAGTAGACTTTAGTAGAGGTACAACAGGTAGACTTATAAAAGCATTATTTATTAGTCAACCTTTGGGATTAACCGAGACTTTGAAACCTTTTTACTTACTTACTAATTTTTGTTTTATTTTTGCTAACCATTCTATAATAATATTTTAATTTTCTTTGTGTGGTGAGAAATTAATATAAAAAGAAATTTATGATAAACATTATTATGGTTCTTATTTGGAATAACAGTTTTCTTGTTAAAACTTTATTTAATGTTTAGGACTATTAATAAAGTTAATTTAATTGAACCGTTTTTGAATTTTAATAGAAGTAAACTTATCATTTCTTTTATTGATCTGTTATATGTTCACCTTAACAGTAATGATAACAAAGGACGGACTTAATGCTCTTTTGGCATTCACTGCCAGATATGGAAAATATTGTAAAGGGGTATTAAATACTTATTGTATTTAAGAATATATTTCTTTCTTTTAAAAATAAAGTAAATTGCCTAAAATTAAAATTAATCAATTAAAACATATCAAATACAAGACTGAAATATGTATATAAATTAATAAATTAATTTACCTGAATATTATAACTCAAACGATAAGGTCATTCATCTAGTAAACGTAGAGTTTAGGCCGTGTTAGTCTGTTTAAGATACGGGTAGGTGGTGCTCTGCTTCTCTTCGGACTGGGTATTACGCCATTTTTCTCGTGCGGTATTGTGTAATTTATTCCAGCTTCTTTAAGAAAAAAAAAGTGCATATTATATTAATAATAGAAAATAAAAGTCTTATTAATTTAATTAGTGTGAATTTTAATACAAGCCGTGGTAGATTAGTGGTCAGGGCTCACTTTAGTACCATAGAGCGCGAGTGACACCACTAACCCGATAGGCCCGATCCCCGGTGCTAGCACCACTAAAATTCTTAATAGCAATTTTAAGAGGTGTATTTATCACGTGTTCGGTAGTGAAGGAAAACTTCGTTAAGAAACCTGCATGTCTGAGAAATAATAACCCTTCTACGGCTTCATAACCGTCTCAAACATTTGAGTAGGAGGCCTTTGCCTAGCTTTGGCACTTACAGGCTGCTACTTTACTTTACTTCCTTAAAACAGAATAATTTTCTATATAACTTTCATGCTTTCAGTGTCGTGGGTTCAAAAGCCATGCGGCAAGCAGCTGGGTACTATTAACGGTTATACGTTCTACTGTCACAAAAAGAGTGCCAAATCTCAGACATGGAGCTGCACTAAAGGTGGAGGTTGCAGGGCTAGATTTATCGTATCTTGTGATGCTCACTGCATCACACATGCCTATACAGAACACAATCATCTACCACCAAACTTCATTATTGAAAATGGATACTATATTAAAATTTAAAATTCTGTGTAATATATTTTAGAGAACTTGAATTTGTTATACTAATAACAAAGATAATATTTTAAAATGTGTCTAAATATAACCAGATGCCTTGTTACATAGAACTAGTTGTTAAATAGGACTTTAAAAACACAAATTCAACAAAAATGCCGTTTACCAAGCGGTCAAAGCCTAACAATTTGTTCTTCTGAATTATTGATAATGTTACACATTGGCATTGGCATATCGTGATTAGAGATGTTTGGGTAATGAATAAAATATTATATTAGTTTTTCATGGCGTTTTTGTACATTTTTGTTTATGACTTGCGGTAGCGGCGTAAAATTTGGTCACCCCTCCTGTTCCTCCATCATGACCATCCTCAACTCAGCTCTATCATACGCAACAGATATTACGTTATAAAGTATAGATTTAATTCTGAGTAGATTACTTTGGGTTGAATCTTAAATAAGAAAATAAGCTTTGTTTTTATATTTTGTTAACAATTCTTTAATAATATTTATTTTCTACTTTTATAATTGTGTTTATAATTTTTTGCATGCCTCGTGTTTAAAATTGATTAAAGCCCTGTCAAAATAGACTATAAATAAAAACTTGTTAACATTAGTACGGAGCTAATTTCGAATAACAGATTCATTGTCGTAAATATAAATCATACTAAAACTTTAAATAAAGGTATTTCAATGGATCTGTTTTTGAATTTTCATGGAAGTATACACACATCCTAACTTTTAAATATCAATTACGTATTTAGTCTTTTTATTTTTATTTGTGTAAATTTTAAAATAGGTATTGGATTCTATAATAGAATAATATTCCAAAGTAATTATATGCTTTCAGTGACCTGGGTGTATAAGCCATGCGGCAAGCAGCTGGGTATTTTTAACGGTTATTCGTTCTACTGTCACAAAAGAAGTGCCAAGTCTGAGATATGGAGTTGCACTAAAGGTGGTGGTTGCAGGGCCAGGCTTATCTTGTCTAGAGATGATCTCTACATCACACAAGCCTATACAGATCACAATCATTTACCACCAAACTTCATCATTGAAAATGGGTTCTATAAGAAAATTTAAAATTCTGTCAAATATTTTTAAGTATTTGGACTTGTTATCCTTGTAACAAACAAAGATTAGAATAGTTATTAATTAATAGGGTTTTAAAAATAATATAAAAAAATATAAAAATAAAAATTATGTACGGGTTCTGCCTTTTAAGCAGAATTATTTATTTATTTGTATATGTTTTTCTGAATTATTGATAACGTCAAACATTGGCATCGATATTATATCTGTAATTATTTGAGTTGTTTGAGTTATAACTTAAATATATTATTTGGTTTTCATGTCGTTTTTATATAGTGTGATAGCGGCTGTAAATTCAGTCGCCCCCTATCTACCCGCGGTGACCAAAGGAGGTTGAGCCTTGAAAATCACACAAAAACCTTCAGGAGCCGGTGACAAGGCTCACTACCTGTCATGTTCTATCACTCGGAGAAGCGAAAAGTGACTTGCGAAGAACATTTGGATACGCTGAGTCGTGCTAAATAGAAATTCACATGTAACTTATCTAATTCGGAAAACTCTTACACAGTGCAGTGGGTACAGAAAAGATGCGGTATGCAGTTGGCTATCGTCAACGGTTTCACGTTTTACTGCGGGGTGAAATCCTCCGCTACCAGGATATGGCGCTGCACCAAGGGCGGACGGTGCAAGGCTCGATTCATAGTCAACAACAATGCGGAGATAACGCGCTCGTTCCTCCACCACGACCATGCTCCTCCTAGCTACATCATACGCAACGGATTTTACGTTAAAATCTAGATTTAAGCCTATTTAATCTAACATTGTAATATTTATCCTAATAATTATTAATAATATCAACTTGTTTTAATTATATATAATGATGCAATGGACAATGGAGAATGAAGCTGTAAACATTACTATGGTGCTAATTTCGAATAACAATTTCACTGTCATAAATTTAAATTATACTAAGAACTATAAATAAAGTTATTTCAAGGGTAATCTGTTTTTGGATTTTAATGGAAGTATACAGATAAATTTTAAATATCAATTACGTATTTAGTCTTTTTATTTTTATTTGTGTAAATTTTAAAACTGGCACAGGTATATGGTTTGATGAATAATTTTCTATAGTACTTACATGCTTTCAGTGCGGTGGGTTTATAAGCCGTGCGGCAAGCAGCTGGGTGTTGTTAACGGTTATACGTTCTACTGTCACAAAAGGAATGCCAAGTCTCAGATATGGAGCTGCACTAAAGGTGGTGGTTGCAGGGCCAGGCTTATCATGTCTAGTGATGCTCACTGCATCACTCGAGCCTATATGGATCACAATCATTTACCACCAAACTTCATCATTGAAAATGGGTTTTATAAGAAAATTTAAATATCTGTGAAAAATATTTTAAATAATTTGAATTTGATGTTGGGAGAAAGATTATATCGAAATATTAAAATTACACTTTAAAAATATAAATACGCGGAAAAGAAAATAACTCTATACAAAATAAAGATTACGTCAATAGTGGGTCTTTCTTATTTAGTTAATATCAGTAGTTTAGTACTCATGGTACTGTGCCTCTACTAGTTGCACTGAAGCAAAGGGTTTTGTTAACTATTTTCTTTACCGTTTATTAATCTAGTTGAATAATATGGGTATAAGTAATATAATAATAAACGGAGATATGCTGTTTTAAAAACAGTTAGTGCAAACGGGTTGTTATACATAATAAAAGTCTGTTCGAGTGAGGAAGGACAATCTCCTTAATAAATAATAGTATAAATTAGTTACATAACGATGTTCATTCCGTATGATGTAACCTCGGTTAATGTTTGGCAATACTGCGTTGATATTCTGCAAGGGTGATAAGCCTGGCCGTACATTAGACATTATCTAATAATTTTATTTTGATCAGTTTTAAGACACGTGCCTTATGATTTCAGTGATGTTATTTGTGAAGTCAAAGTTCACCGGGAATCATTTAATTATGTACAACGACTATACGTTCTACTGTAAGAGAGAAAGTAAGAGAACAAAAATTACAAACTGGTACTGTTCAACCCACAACTGGCGCGGTTGTAACGCCAAGATCAAGTTGAACAGAAATAATGATATAATTGCAATCGAAGATAAACATACTCATCCACCGCCATCGGACTACAATATAGAGAACGAAATAAGGGTTCGCCTGCCTGCCGTTTACCAAGCTTTATAAGAATTTTTACTTTTTATATGATTTTTTCAATTATTGTTTATGTTACGTTACACCTTGTTATCGATATGATTTCATTTCGTTCCTTGTGTTACTAACTTAATTATATTTTTTTGTGTTTTTATAAATTTTTTATGTTGTTTAGTAGTGGCGTAAAAATCTGTTTACCCTCATTTCCCCGTGGGTGTTGTAAGAGGCGACTAGGAGACAAGAATTGAAAATCTCATGGCAGTTTTTGGGAGCAAATTTTTAGACAAAGCTCTTCCGGAAACCCGTAACCTTCATTCAGAGAGATAAAATGGAAAGGTAAGCCCATTAAGCTACGCGAATGCTTATATATATATTATATTCTCTTTTTTTATCCTTAAATACGCTTACCATCAGCGGTTCACCTGATGGTAAGTGATTACCGTCGCCCCGGTACATCTGCAACATCACAAGTGCTGCAAGTGCGTTGCCAGCCTTAAGGGTATTTGAGAGATAGGGAGAAGCAGTGGGCCTCCGGTTACCTCACTCACCGAACGAAACACAGAACCACAAAATGCCCCAACTTCACACCGGTATTCTGCGAGGGCGTGATGCGTCCATATTGATATCTAGTGAAAAATTTATTAGTGCCAATGATGATAATTATTTAGAAGTAATGAAAAAATCTTTTGAAAATTAAATAATTTAATAATCAAAATAAAACGAAAGCGCTATTCGTCATAACCTCATGATTGATAGTATAATGTCCTCGGCAAGAGCGGCGACCTCACAGGTGTCAGCGCGTCGGGTGATTCAAACGCGGGCAGTGGAAGCCGGAACAGGCTGTCGGTAGGTTCATTGACCTAGGATTCCTTGGTCTAGTTAACTAGTAGCGCAAATATATCTTTAGGCAAAACAACAAACGTGTCTAAACTACTACACTTTTATTATTATATTTGTTTATTACTTTTTAAGTAAATTCTAAATAGTAAGTTGGCGAAATGCTGAGACAAGGTCTTGTACAAATCCTCTTGCCAACCCTTCTTACACCACCGATGCATTTAGAGTGAGTTTAAGGTATTCAGCTACTATGTGATGAATTGACACATGTCCACATACTAATCCTTTGTGTTTTTAATTCTAATTAATTTTTATAATATTTATATACCTACAACCCTTTTTTCTTTACCTACCTACGAAGGTACATAAAGCGCAAAAATACAAAGCTGATCGAGCGTCGCTCTGTTGGTTGTTGCAGCATTATCAGCTAATCCTGCAGGATTATGCTGAACTAAAACTGTTTCTGCCTAAGAGTCGTCTGGTTAGGTACCATACTCTTACTTATTTCTGACGCCAAATAGCAGTCAAATTTCTGTTTGTGAGGTATAGAGATAGTATAATTACGGGCATTGACTGATTTTAAGTTTTGTGCGACTAACTTATCGGCTTGTTATAATATTCACAGATGTTACTTTCATCAAATCATACAATGGAACTGATCTGCTTTATTATAGAAGCTACACATACTTCCAGCAGTATAAGAACAAGATAGCAGACCAGCCATTGGCGCTGCTCCACGCACTCAAACAAGGGGGGAAAGAGTTACACTCGCAGAGAACTTGGCCATTATTAACATAGCTAAATTCGACCACAGCTACGTACCTTTAAAGATAGTGTTTTCTAATGGAAAGTATTTATATATATATTATATATATATGGTGATGTATCGCGAAATACTTAAAAGTCTGATGATCTTGAAATACTTACTGTATATCACGAGTTTACAATTAAAGTATTGGTCCTACTACCTTCTCCTATTCTTGTCTATTGTTGAACATAGTAGTTGAAGAGGCTTCCAAGAATATGGCTGGAAAAGCCTGCGTACATTTTTTCCCAGATTCCCCTAGCGGGTTGGTGAAAGCTGTCCCGATAATCTTGTTTGTTTGTATGAATATTTCTTGTATTTAGTCGAATAATGTACATTCAATTAAAACTAATTTTAATATTTATTTTAAATGAAAATTAATTTGGAATTTCGTTAACTGGGTGCACCACGTCCAGATAAGGTTCCGATGGTTCTAATTAGTAGTTTCTTATTTCCTGTCATGTTGAAAACTAAAGAAAACATGTTGAAGTTAATTTCTATTAATTTGAATTTTGTACTGTTTTTAGGAACGAATTTTAGTTTACTTTTTTGTAGGAACGAATTTTTATAGGCAAATGAGCAAGCGGCTCACCTGACGGTAAGTGATTACCCACGTATATCTGCAACACCAAAGGAGAAGCAGGTGCCTGCGTAAGGATATTTGGGGGATGGATGGAAAAATGAGGGTTCCCCTGGATGGGGAAAGAGGTGAGTGGGCCTCCCGTTACCACACTCACCGAACGAAAAGCAAAGGCAAAAGATGCCTGTACTTTACGCGGGTATTCTGCGAGGCCGTGGTACTAACTCGGTCGAGCCGGTCCATTCGAGCAGCAGCAAAGGCTGCCACTTGGCTCTACCGTACGAAACCGTACGTGCAAAATCACGTACGTACCACGTACATTGGTCTTGGAATATGACAAAAAAGTTATATTTATGTATTTATAGTTGTTGGAATATGTATTAAAAAGTTATATTTATGTATGTATGTAGTTGAAAAAAGGTTCTCGAGTGGCAGCCACGTACGGGCAAACGCAGTGTAGGACGACCCCCCACAAGATGGAGTGACGACCTGCGCAGTGTTGCGGGAAGTCGATGGATGCAGGTGGCTCAGGACCGTGCTTCGTGGCAATCTTTGGGGGAGGCCTATGTTCAGCAGTGGACTTCTAATAGGCTGAAATGATGATGTAGTTACATTTAGGCCTGTCCATCACTGAAGTAGGCAGTGACTTCAGATATCCGTTTGGCTATGCTGTGTATTGCATTTTAACTAACCACTTTTCGCCTCTTCGGCAGGTAGAACGTAACTGGGGGCGAGCCTGTGCTTGCACACGGATATTGCTATGAGATTTTCAACTCTCCTCTTACGATAACCACGGGAAAAAAAGGGCGGTAGATTTTTACACCGTCTCCTACACGGCATACCATACGGATATAAATATTTACTGCTATAACCAAAAAATATACATTTTGTGAAATTAGTGCTTACGCATTATTATATACTTATATATATATATATATATATATACATTCAAAAAAACGTATGAAGAGCCTTTTGGGTTTAGACAAATTTTTCTATTTATTTATTTATAAGATTGTTGAAGCATTGCAAAAGCAATAAATTACCGTATTAAAGAAAAGAACGACTCTTTTTTAAATTTATTGCAGAATTTTATTTAGCGCCAAGCAGTTCGTTGTTCATTTTAGTTTATTTACATTAATTAAAATAAAATAACATACGCATGTTAAAAAAAAATAATATCTTTTATTGGATTGGGGTGGCAAACGAGCTAAGAGTTCTATCATATTACCTTACCTTACCTATCCTACCTTATTGCTGCTCATGGACACCTGCAAACAACTTCAGTCGATAAAGGTTACTGTTGTGTTGTCACCACTGAGGACTAAGATGGAATGATTCACAGCCTGTAGTTATCCTGGCATATAGTATGCCAGGATAACTACATTCCAACCGGAACACAACAGAGGTTGCACTGCTGATTGGCAACAGAACTGGTTAATGGTATGGTATCTACGCCCGACGACTTCTAGGCAGAGAATCTACCACCCAGTAAACGTGATTATTAAAACGTATTGCCGTATGGTATCGCCGAAACATTGTACCACCCTTTTTCTTCCTGTAGATGGGTCGTAAGAGGCGATTAAGGGAAAAACCTCGAAAAACTTTATGGCTACCGATAAATAGCGATAAACATCTCGAAAATACCAGACAAAAAAAAATGTGCCAAGTGTGCGATCGGCAATCCGCTGGGTGAGTGTGGCGATTATGGCGATTATGGAAAATCCAATTTATGGGAGAGGCCCAACTCCTACAGTGGGCTATTTACATGGTGTTAAGGTAATCCGATATACGATCAATAACAATAAAAGCGATATATACAATTATGAACTAAGTATTTTTGTTTTCCTTAAAATGATGCTATTATTTACAGGCTTCCAGCTGATCCCTCTACCCACCGGGAGATTCCTGCTTCGCATCGGTGAGCACACCTACTCTTCAAACCGCAAAGATATTTCCGGACACTCCAACTGGTACTGCTCGAAGAGAGTGAGTAGAAAGTGTCGTGCGCGCGTAAAAATGTATAATCAGAAGCCTGCGATTGTAATCGGTGAACACTCACATGATACGTAAATGAATTGTGGCTATTCCCGATACCTTAAAACATTAAGATTATGCTATAGGTATTTTAAAGTTATACATATTAGTATAGTTACTTCCTAACATACAATTATTCTGAAATTATACAATAAGCACAGTTTAGGGGATCGGCCCCCGAATCAGTAGACCCGAGTTCGTTGCTCTATATTCGAAACATATGTACGATTTGTATCGTTGGCCTGAACACTAACGGCCGTTTTCGATAAACTAACTATCCACAATTTGATTACTGGATATAGACATTTGAGAGAAACTACATAGAAGTTGAGTCACATTTCTATCTCTAGTAGGGCCAAATCGTGCAAAGATATCGAAACGACTAAAATGAAAGTTCGTGGGAGCTATTTTTTATGTATTACCCCTGTAAGCACTTTCATAAAAATCGTCAATCGGTAATTGTTGTCATTAAAATAGCATGTAATTTTAGAAATATAATATTAATTTTCTTTGTCATTGTAGTTTATTTCTCAAAATGTTACGTTGCCACTAGAAGATTATTCTATAGTTTCATAGTTAATAGTTAAAAGCCTTACTTCCAATAGCTTTGCAGTAATTAAAATCTTTTTTCTTGCTGAATTGATAAAGAAATGATTGATTCGCATATCTTGTAATGTTATTCCTGTGTTTCGTGCCTCACAATGTAATGTTTACTTCCAATCCGTAGACGGAATTCGCTTATATCAATTGACGCATATGTATGTAGTTACAATGAAACTGGTTGGGTGATATATATAAATATGTATACATACATAAAATACAATAAAATAAATAACTTACCTTTAATTTATATTATAATTAAAACACTTAAAGCCCTCGGCAAGGGAGACCAGACGGTCGAGGGTTAGGGGAAAGGAAAAGAAACCGGCGGACGATGCGAGCGGTATTATTATTATCATTATCATTTCAGCCCATCATAAGTCCACTGCCCAACATATATATATGTATATATATACATATATTATATACATTTATAGGGCTCCCCGAGAGTTTGCCACAAAGCTCAGTCCTAAATCACCTGCATCCATCGACTCGACAACCAGCAACACTGTGCAGGTCGTCGCACCGCACCTTTATGTTGCAGATGAAAGTGGGCGACGGTAATCACTGACCATCAGGTGAGCCTTTGGCTCGTTTAGCCCTTTCCCATAAAAAAAAAATATAATTATAATAATTTTACAGATTGCCGATAAACTGTTTTGATTGAATTAATAAACAAAGCATGTATTTATAAATATGAACTAACACCTGTGAAGAGCTAAGCAAAGATTACTGATTTGTATTTGGTAAACTCAGCGTAGTCGAGCGGGTTTTCGCAACCCACTTTCCACCTTCACTTCCCCGGCTGCGCGTGACGGCTGGTGAGTCTCATCGCCGTGACATTTTCTAGAGGTACCTTAGTCAATTCTTACGACACATAATAAGGCAGAAGATGGCTGGTTCTTTTCTCGCTATCACACGGAAACTAATTTTGCCTACTATAGAAGCTGTAATCGTTAATTCAGAACTGTCACATAAAAGGATAAAGTAAAAAGTTATCGCTTATATGTTTAATGTTACCAATGTTTGCTATGGAGTTGCTGGTAATATATAGCATGAACATAAAAAAATCTTAAACGCACTATATAAAAGCAACAGACGTGAAGGTTCAAGACCATGTCTGCATAGATCTAATATTAGTAGTTCGGTTTCAATAGTTTGATAAGCCTAATGGTAAGGATAGCTATCTGTGAACTAAATGTCACAGGTTCGGATCCGCCATTCACCTATTATCATGCACCATCGTCTTATACTATAATGTATACAACTTTATTATTAGAATAAAATTGATAAGACAAAATTGTTACATGATTAACACGTTTTATCTTTACTTGATTTTAGGAATTATTCTTCTACCAACGAAAGGGGGTAATTATAAGCTGCAATACGGGAACCACACATATTGGTGCAATTGGCACAAATCAAACGGCAAAGAGTATAGAGCGCTGCGTATCTGGTACTGCTCCAAACGCAGCGGCAGGAAATGTAGAGTATATCTCAAGACTTTGCACGGAAGGCTGATATCTATACACGGCGTGCATAATCATTGAGCTATATTAATTCTAATCAACAATAGTTTAAGTGCATGTTAACTTAAATACATTGTATTTAGCGATAGTTTAAATCAATTCAAAGTTAGCCGTGTTTGTGTAACTTGTATGCGTTTTGTATGTAAACTAATAAATCAAACAAAACTTTTGATATGTGTGTCTTATACTCAGTAATCAAATCGCTTTTGAAATCTTGTTTTATTTAAATCTCTGGAAACTTTTGCCCCATTATTTCATAAATACGAGTATAAAACTAAGGGTTAAAAATAAAAGGAAAGTGCACAACAAGAACAATTATTGGTAATGCTCACAGCCATATACATCTGGCATTGGTGGTTTCTGGATCGTATGTTGTCCTCTAGGCCGATTGCGACTACGGTGTCAACTTCTTAATACAATCGGCAGTTGTCAACTCCGTACCGAAATAGTTTTGTGATAAGTTCGAAGGAAGGGTCAGTTGCATTCTAGAAGCCACGTGCCGCAATGAGAGATACGCTAGAAAACCTAAACGCCTCTGACATAAATATAGCAAAATAACAAACCTTTTTTTAAGGCATTGAAACTTTGACGAGGGATAATGCCTAATACCCGATTGCAATTGATGGGGTTCTCAGCAGCGGATCTGGTTCATGGCTCTGTCGCCGACCATACTTCGTCCGAGTAGGGTTCTCGTAGCACCAAAATTCCTCTTCCCCGCGACTCCAGCTAGATTGCGTTGGGAAAGATATGAGGTATGAACACCCCCCCCCCCTCCCTTTTCTTCTCCCCGCCTCGAGGGACGTCTTATTTAGAATTGATGGCCTAGAGTAAAAAGTCTATGTAGTTGTAAGATGATTACATCTAATTCTAAAACGCTACTGATTATAGTGACTTTACTATGAGTAACGTTTCAGAGTATAAAGATACCACAGTAAATTTTATTATAAGAATCAAATAAGCTTCTTACTAACAAGTTTTATTTTTAATCGTTTACAGGAATTATTCTACTTCCAACAAAAGGTGGTAATTATAAACTGCAGTACGGGGATTACACTTTTGGTGCAATTGGAAGAAATCAAAAATAAATCCAAATAAGTACAAAGCGCTGCGTATTTGGTACTGCTCCAAACGGAGCAGCAAGAAATGCAGGGCATATCTTAAAACTTTACACGGAATGCTGATATCTACCCACGGTGTGCATAATCACTAAATTGTAACAAATTGAAATTATTTCATTAATGACTTTAATGGTATGGTTATTTGAAAAAATGTTTTTGGAGATCTCTAAAATCCTCTAAAATCTCCCAAGTGTATCCAATCTAGTGATGGTATTAATTGATTGTGTGCGTTGTGTATGTAACGTGTGTTTGTCGTGTGTTTAATAAATCCAAATTAAAGTAAGGTAGTGTAGAAGAAATGTTTTATTTTAAATCTCTGTGTTAAATTTATCATCATCGCTTCATTGTTGTAATAGGTCTATACTTCTCGCATAGATAACCTATTATTTTAGGAAATACTATTTCCTTAATCCTATCCGTTAAGAATAAACTAAACCGATTCTAAATATTTACGTCTTTACGTTATTGTCTTCTTTCAATACTTATCGTTGAAAAATGCTCTGGGATTATTTTCTCACAGAACTTTTCCCCGCTTATTATTTGATTTTGATACGATAAAATAACACACAATAGGTTGCACTTCATTAACATTATAGCTTTTGTTGATGACTACTGGAAAATTAAAATAATTTTTTTTAAATCGTCCAAGGAAATGTTTGACATTTTTTGTATTGCACTGGAGAGACAAACGAACTAACAGTCCATCTGATGGTATCAAAATAAAAGTAAATAACATAAAAGTGGCAAACAACTTCAATCGAAGGAGGTAACAGTAGGGCTGTCTCCCCCAAGGACTAAGATCGAATGTCTCACAACCTACAACAGTGACCACACCACAGTTTTGCTTGCGGCAGAAATAGGTAAGAGGGTAGAACTTAAGCAGACCAGTTCTTGGCAAAGAAGGAACCTACCCCTTAGTAAAATATATGTATCAACCAATTTATTTTTACCGCTAAGTATACGTATTTGGCCATTCGCCTCTCATTAGGGACGTTTATGCCGTAACCCATTGGAAAACAGATTGTCAATTTTTTGTTGATTGTTCAAGAGTTAGTCACATCTGTCACTGCTTCTAATCATTCCTTTAAGCCCCACGCATGATGACATATAAAGACGTATTTAATTATTATATTTTTTCAGCTGAATTCCTACCGACTTTGTTGGGTAACTACCGACTACGCTATAAGGGTCAAGTTAACGGGAAGTTATGTCGATGGTATTGTTCTAAGAAGAAACGTAAGAAATGCCCTGTTTCGATATGGACGCTCCAGAATTCAGTTGTCACTGTATGTGCTGATCATAATCACGACTAGTAAGGCATTGGCATACAGGTAGAGAAGATGAATAATATATATTTTTTTTTTTAAGAAAAAATAGGCTTGCGTTTGACCGCAATCTTCCCCGATGGAAAGCGAAGATGAGGCCTAGGATGGTACACGCTTGCCTAGATGTCTGTTCACTCTGGCCTTGAAGATAACCAGGTTATAGGTTTCCGGAAAAACTGACCTCGGCAGAGAGTTCCACTCCTTAGCCGGCCGCATAAAGAAAGAAGAGGCAAACAGCTTCTTGCGAATGTCTACAACATAAGGGTGGAACTGCTCGCCGCGGCTAGTCGTTCGGTGAATATGAACTGACATGTGTGTTATATAATAATTTTAAAGGTTTTCGAAAGTTAAAAGCGCTTCTGTTTTATTTTTATTCTACTACTATCTACTATCTTTACTAATATTATTGTTTAGTAACTTGACGTAAGCTGACTACGAAAACGATAAGTGAAAGATTGATACGTAAAATATTATTACATTATGCAAGCTATTGAGCTGGTGAGCTATTTGTCTGAATAATTGTTTTTTAACTTGAAAGATTATCAATTTTAAGGAGTATTTCATTTTGATCGACCAGCAATTCGACCTATCTATAATCGACGATAGAATTTAACTTAAATTGTATGAAGTTTCTGTCAAATACCTATTATTAGTGAGCAAAATCAGTGCTAGTTTGGATTTTGAAATCGCCCAATAGCGGTGTAGGTAAAAGCTCTCTATTAGCCACCAAAATTATTCACCAATGATAAACGTTGAACACATCAGCTGTTGCGCTCACCCCTCGCGGCGCGCAAGACGGTCGTCGGCGCGGGCGCAGGTGGCTTGTTTGTAGTGTAGTGTAATTTGGTTTAATATTGTGCTAATAATGGGCCGATTAACGATTGCTTACCAACCTTTATTGAACATAAGATATAAATATGATCGATTCAATATTTCTGGTTGTTTATTTGTTTGTCCTTTATATAATTACTCCTTTATTCGAATGAAAGTGTAAACCATGTGTGTTACTTAAGACGTTAAATAAGCAACCTTTAAAGTCGATGTAAACAAAGTTATAAATAAATGTGAAGTTGATTATTTTATCGTTTGGTCAAATAAAGCGATAGCTAAGTATCCATTTACACTATTTATTATTGTTATTATCGGAAACTGAACCGTAGCTGAAACCGACCACAATGCCTATTAGCTGATTCACAACCAATTCGTGTTGTGCACAATAGAAATAAAAATATAACTGTAATTTATAACTTATTTACAATTTAAATATGGGAAAATTTATTTAACCATAGCCTACCTATTTAAACCCGTTTATAAAATGGTGTCATCGATAGAAATTCACATACTCATCAATTGAGTCATTTATTCACAAGGTAGTATGAAAGAAACGACGATAATGGGTTTGATTAAATAATAAATTAAAGGGGAAGAAAAAAAGAAATAAATATTAGTGTTTTTATTTTGAACAATCTTACCAATTTTTTTAATGATTTTTAACTACAATTCAATTTCGTTTGGATGAAAAGTTACACGCGTTTGTATAAATTTATTATAATAATATAGTGGCAAGTGAAACGGTCTGCAAAGATTACGAAGCTGCCATTCGACTATCATCGTGATGCACCCATCATTGAAATAAGAATTCTAATAAAGTCAATTGGCGTTATTATTATTCTTTCAAATAAACATAGATAATCCATAAATAACAACATTTTACTGACAAAAACTTTTGTTTCAGGAATTATCCTACTTCCAACGAAAGGGGGTAATTATAAGCTGCAGTACGGGAACCACACATATTGGTGCAATTGGCACAAATCAAACGGCAAAGAGTATAGAGCACAGCGTATCTGGTACTGCTCCAAACGCAGCGGCAGGAAATGTAGAGTATATCTCAAGACTTTTCACGGAAGGCTGATATCTATACACGGCGTGCATAATCATTAAGCTGTAACAAATATATTTATTTATTTCTATAGACTTTGACTTGTATTCCTCTTAATTAAGTTAGAAATAATTATTTGTATTCCTTTTTAAAAATATTAAATTGTAAATTAAATGTATAAGTGATTTGAAAAATTTACTAAAACGATTATTCAATAGAGTAGTCATTTATAGTATAACTTTCTTGTAGGTTATGTGAATAACGTTTGTAAACTAAGCAAACTGTTTGGTATTTGTTTTAGTGTGTTATGTTCATAAATCAAAACTTTTAACATTTTGTTCGTTATATATAAATTAATTTGACTTGTAATAAAATAATAAACATGTGGATACATCGTTATGTAACGATATGTAATTCTTAGGAGTAAATTAAGTCGCAAACGTAGGTAATAATAAATCAAAAATTCGTAAGTAGAAAAATAAGTTACAGTTACCTTTTATTTACTCACATTTTCCATTTTACTCCAAGATATGAACACTTTCACTTTTAACACAGAATAACAGAAAATGAACATACATAACGAAGTGTGACCAAACAGCTCTACGGGGAAGTTAGGGGTTTGGTTTCAATAACACCAGGTGCTTAGTGACTATAACCCTTTGTTTTTTAAACCGGAAGGAGGAAGTTTCAGAGGTTGCACTGCTGATTAGCCGCAAAAATATGTAAGGATAGGTACCTATTGAGACGGTTCCAATGCAGAGAAGGAGCCTACCATGTTCTTCCCGTTTTCTTCTTCTTTATCTCTCTATTTAAGCCCATCGCTGAACATGACCTGTCCAAAGCGTTAGCAAAAGCCTAGATACTTTTCTTGGAAGGTTAAACCATATACCGCTGGACGAGCGGGTTGGGAAGTGCAGTGTCGGTACTTTTGCCCAAGACATGCTGCTCTTTGTCATTAGTTCGTGGGATTTGGGTTCGGCAAATTCTTATGGATTTTCTGCCACCATTCGGGTATCATCGTTTTATAGTTAGCAGTTGGCACCACCAGATAATAGCAATCTTATGTAATAAAATAAATTATCTTTGTATTAATTGTAATTTATGTTTTGTATTTTCAACCCACTTGACACCAGAGCTAAGTTGGTGAGCCTATCGCCATCTTCGCTCGTTCTTCGTTCTAGCGAACGAAGCGAACGCTAAGAAGAGAAAATGTTTTAATTGTTTCTTAACAAGAAAATTAATTAAAACATTTTAATTTTAACTGAGGTTTGATTGTAAGGTTTTAAATACATATATATAGTAGAAAATAGTAATTTTCTGGATTTAAAAAACGAATTCATAACATTCGTTTGTTTTTTTTTGCAGTCTATTTCGCCCAATCACAAAAAGGAAAATCTCTCCTGAAATTCGAAGGTTACACGTACTACTTGCCATCGGCGTACATTTCATCGGATCCGATGGCAGCGAAGAGATGGTACTGCTCCACCCATCGGCCCAAAGGCTGCACGGCGCATATCGTCACAAAATACGACGCCGTCATTTTGCTGAACAACTATCACAATCACGTCCCAAAATCAATCAAATTGAAACATTTTGAGCAGAAAGTATGGAAGAAAATAATCTAGAGCGTTATTCTCTTTTTTGAACTAGTAGAATTATATTGTGTATCCACTTCTCGAACGTTGGCATTGTATTGCGCTTTGTAACTTTTAGTCTTACCACGCTTAACACTTTTCGTGTCATAACTTTGAAACAATAGAAATTCAATTGTGTTGAGTTATATTAGGACTTATGACACACTTCACTTGTCACAACTATCGAATTTCTATTATTTCAACACGTCAAGAATGCTAATGTACTTTTAAACACTAATCAAGCTTTGTTATCTATATTATATAGTAAATCTAGTTAATTTTACTGACATTTTTCTTAAGTAATACTATATACCTTAAATAAAACGTATGAAGTGTTTTTTTTATTTTAATCATTTAAATTACAGAGTTTTATACTACTTCAGTAAAACAAGTCCTGAATTGTGTTCCACTACATTCTCAAATTTAAAATGTATTAGCTCTGAAAACACCAAGGAAGACAAAATTTTCCAGTAATTTCGTCGGTTGTTAAATTCGAATCTCATACGTTTATTTTGTTTTCAGCGGTTTTAATAACATCGATAACCGGTAAGGAGCAAATGGTTTTTCAAAATATGAAGTTCTATAAGCAATATGAAAATGGGATAAAAGTAAGGTGGCGGTGCACCAAGAGAGGTTGCAATGCATTTTTATATACTATAGGAGGACACGCGGTGAAATGGAAGCCGACTCACAACCATTGAGGCGTTTAGTATTATTATAGGAAAAGCTTTGGGGACCTGTGTTATTCGTTAGTGTAATACAAAGGATGTCAAAATCGGCGATATCTGACCCTAACAGTAATAATCATTTCTGTGTAGTTCTGGTTATGGTGTGACCCGGGTCTGAATCCCGGTGCCAACATCGCTAAATTTGTTAAATGCAAGTTTATGTCACGTGCTCGGCGGTACAGGAAACCATGCCTGAGCAATAATAAAAAAAGCCTCATTTGGCAACGCTGAGTCATACTAAATGGAAATGTGTAATCTCTGTTTACCCGTGTAGGTGACGGGCGTGAGTGCTTGTGTGTGGCTAATTAGTGTATTTTATTAAACATTGTGATCCTTTTAAACAATCAATAATACAATAATAATAAAAAAAAATCTTTTAATGAGAAATGTGAGCCGCTAGTTACAATAAAACAATAAGAATATCTCTGTTACAATTAATTAAGTTACCATAAAAATTAGTAAAACTTTTGTTATTGTTTTTTGTTATTTGTTCTTCTTACATATAATTATTCTGCACATTTTATGTTAAATTAGTAAGTCGTCCTCTCGAACCTCTGTGTCGTTTCAATGTTACATATTTTGTATATATGTTAAATTATTTGAAGTAAACCACTGAGTTATTTAGTGAATTTACTAATTACTAGCTGCGCCCCGCGGCTTCACCCGCGTTATTTGGATTATACATGATACGTACATGACCAACATTTATGCCTTCTGCTCCCCTTCTATGGGATGAACGATAGTTCCTGAGATTAGCGCGTTCAAACATACAGACTCTTCGGATTTACGTGACTCGCCACTAGTTATATTCTGACACTCGGGCGAAAAGTGCCTTCAAAAGCTCGTTTGGCTGCACTGAATAGGATCGTGTCAATTGGAAATCCGTCAGCACTGCCTATCCCTATTAGTGGGAGGACTCAGTGCTTGTTTTTAAAAAGCCGGCCATGATACATTTGTTCTTATACCTTGCTTTGTTTTAGGTACTTGTTTTACTATATACTTTTACTTTTATTATCCTTTTAATGGATACTAGATACCTGTATGACATCTAGGAACGATTGAAATATTAAGTAAGGAATACATTAACTGTAAGAAAATGTTTACCTAAATTATTATAAAATATTTTTTTTATTTTCTCTGCAAATAAAAACAATATAAAAATAAAACAATGAAAGAACTAGAGTGCGATATTAATTAAGTTATCATTCTTCTTCGGCAGGAGTAAATAGGTTACGCGTGCGATTCATAAAAAATCACTCGATATTTTTTTATAACGCGTCAAAAGAACTAAAAAAAAGAAACATTTATACTATAAATTTTCAAACAGCAGATGTTGTATACACAATTATGTTTTTTATTCTAATTTAAATATTGTTAATTTTATAATTTAATTTAACGAATTAAAGTATAATGTACAATGGTGTTTGATTACCTCAATAACATTCACAAAACTAATTCTTTTTGTCATATGATGTATTATATGTACGATAACAAAACAAGAAAATGTATGAGGACCGTAAGATGAACCTCAATATATCTTCTCTGTATTGCTTCTCTCTATTTATTGAGATTCAAGAGAAATGAGAAAAAAATCATAGATATCCCTAATGCGCCAGACAAAAGTAACTAAACCAGTGGCGGGCAGTATCGTCTAAGCTGAAAGGCTTCTGCGAATTCTAATCCACGAGCTAGGCCTGACGACACAAGGGTATGATGGTAATAACATAAAGAACAATGTATCAAAACATATACATACAGACAAACCTGTGAGCACAATCATCTAAAAGGTTACCTTCGCATATCAGTAATAAAATTATAAAACATTTAGGTGTACAGTAAACAATGTACCATCTCTTTATCCATACGCTAACCTTACCTTCACTCGGTGCACCTTGCTGCCTACCGTACGAGGCTCTGGCGACCGACTGATAGCGACTGATGGGTGCCAGCATCCCTACTGCGAGCGTACCTACCTTGCGGTCACCAACTCGCCATCCAGTGTCTTATGTATAGGTAAATCTACCATGTTTGGCTTGCTTTAGTAGGCTTCTTCATGGAAAGGCACAGGTTGATAAGACAAAGCAACATTTATTTATATGTATTGTTGGTCACTAATGGTAAGGAAGTTTTATGAATACAATGTTACGGATTATAAATTATTTATGAGTGGAGCAAGGGTAAATATATAATTTGGGTTTGTATTTCAGCGCATTTCGTGCTGGCACCAAACAACAAGGAACAACTGTGGTTCCGTGGCAATAAGTTCTACAAGCGAGTGACGATCAGTGGCAAAGTAAGATGGTGCTGTACGAAAAAGAAGTGCCGGGCGGTTTGCTATACAATCGGCTATGATATAGTGCGGTTACAAGACTCGCACAACCATTGATTCCATTAGTAAGGCCGACCAGACCGACCACCACCCTACCACCGATGCCATTTTCTTAGTTACTTGGTTAATTTAAACAAAATAACTTTGTACAGGGGTGTAGAGGTACCCTATTGTCCAAGGATATCAACGACGGAACACAGTATTGTACTAACTTGTTTAAATATTGTAATTGCCCTTGTTCAGTCTTCTGATATGTTTCATAACTTTCCTCTGAATGTTCAGTATATCCTGCCGATCAGGAAGGCTATCTAGCATAATTGAGAAAATTCTCTATTATTGATCCTGATATTGTTTAAAATAAATATACGAAAGTTAACATTAAAATACCAAATGTCTGCATTGCACAAGTAATGTTAGTTCAGAGAAATATATGAAAATATTCGGAGTTAATATCAATTTCATTAGAGTAGGCACCTATGACAATAAAAATGTGGATCAAACGTGACAGGGTGTCAGCCTACTGCCTCTCTGCTCATTGTATGCAGCTGCATACAATCTGCATAAATGTGAAGCATATTATTCACCATTTATTGCCTTCTCGAGACCTTATCTACAACTTATATTAAAACTTTATAATAAAACTCTGAACGTACCTTAAGGTTTAATTTTCGATCCGAATTATATTTTTGTCATTTCAGCGTACTTTATAATATCAAAAAATAACAGAAAATAGCTGTTATATTGCGGGTACAAGTTTTACAAGCACTCCGAGACAAAAGACAAGAATATTCGTTGGTGTAGTACGAATAAATACTGCAGGACATCTTGTTTCTCTATGGGCGCTGCGGTTGACAAGCTACAGACACAACGTAGTCATCAAGTAACATTAAACATCTCCTTCTTTAGCTTTTAAACAATCTACTGACGGACAGCGGGCGCCCGCGAAGTTAAACGAACGACGAGATGGCGTAATTGCCGTCGCAGTGTCAGACGTCTCAGTTGTAGTCGCTGCGACGAAATGTCTCTGATCTGATCTGGAAAATTCGTCAATCGTTAGTCCACGGTGAATGGGTTCCCCTTTCGTCATTGTCCTTATTTGACTCTATGACTTATGTACATACGCTCCTACCACATGTGAAATACTTCGTTTGTTTATATCTGCAACCTTTTTTTCCCCCGTGGGTTCCTTTAAGTTGATTAAGAGAAAAATCTTAATATTGATAAACTTATTGGCGTGGAACAGGTGGGAGGCGATTAACGATCTTCATATTTCCAGCTACAGTGTTTAATGTGCGAGGCGTTCGAAGAGGCCTTTGTCTAGCAGTTAGTAAAGATCTTTGTTGAGCAGTGGACTAATAAGAGGCTGGTGAAGACAAAGATGCACGTTATTATTGACTCTTGTGCCGAAAATATTCTTCCGTGTTACCACGAGCTATCTCTAGGATCTTTTAGGTAGCACGTACTGACGAATATATGTTTGATGTTTACAATCATAGCAATAAGAGTGAGAAAATTTGTTGTATTAAATATGTAAGTAGGATTTTTTTATGGGAATTGGGACAAACGTGCAAGCGGTTCACCTGATGGTAAGTGTTTATTATTGACCATATCGTTGCCGGATTTCAAGGATATTTGGGAGATGGGGAGGGGAGCGTGGGCCTCTGGTGACCTCACTCACGGAACGAAACGCAGAAGCATAAGATGCCTCTACTTCACACCGGTATTCTGCGAGGCCGTAGTACTGCCCCGTTCGAGCCGGCGCATTCGAGCAGCAGTGAATTACTTTCAAATTAACTTCCGTTCTATCTAATAACTTTTTAAAAATATAAGAGTAATATTTAGCTTAGAGCAAGATGTTAATTCAAGAGTTACAAAAATATGGGAAAAAAATGTGTCAAGTTACTATCAATCGCAACTTATAATTCAGATTCTGGTCGACTGTTCGTGATGTCCACGTATAAAATACTAAACTATATAGCTAGTACATTATCTATAACACTCGAATAATAAATGTTTTTTCTTTTATTAAATTTTTAAATTGTTAAGTTATTTGTTATTAAAAAACTGCACCAAATATGATTTTTACAACTCAATACAAATTATAGCCTATAAGATATCTGCAACTTGAATCGTTGTGTGATAGTGAGATAAATATGCTTTCCTTTTATTTTATCAAAAATACCACAATGTTTGTACTTCATCTATTAATTTAATATGATAATTGACGAAATTGAATTTTATTTATTTCAGATGAGATATGCATGCGTCTGTGTCACCGTTCGTATCACCTCCAGCTCTAAATACTTAATTTTTTTCTAGGTGGTTAGACTCCTTTAGTATTTTAGGAGCGATCTGGGTAGATGCCACCCTCCTGCCGCTAATCAGCAGTGTAACCGCTGTTGTGATCCACACGAGACATTCCATCTTAGACCTCAGAAGTGACAAGGCTCCTGTAGCTAGGTTTCTGTTTGATGTTGGCTGCAGGCGTCCACGAGCCAGAGTAACTTATTTACCATCGGATGGACTGTTAGCTCGTTTATTAATCTGGTATTAAACCTAAAGCATGGTATTTTAGATAGGGTTATTTCATAATGACTTTAAAATGATTGATAGTAAAGGAAACACCGCAGCTGAAAGTTAGCAGCTGATATCAGCGGTAGAATCTACCATCTATCATTTGCGGTATGAAACGGCGTCCGTCGACGTCTGTAAGCCGTTCTCTATCATCACCCCATGTACGGACCGCCAACTGTACGCACGTAAATGTGGCGACGATAGAACGCACATTAGAAGTAAAATTCCATTCCTCGCAATATGGCTAAGTAATATGATAATATCGTAATACTAATTGCCAACACTAATTGTTCCAGCAATGTTTTTTAAAAAACCGAATGGCAGAATGAAGATGTTTTATAAAAACGAAACGTTCTACCAACAAATGGAGGGTAAGGATAAGATCCGATGGCGGTGCTCTAAAAGAGGCTGCAAGGCTTTTTATTTCACCGTTGGAGGTGTTTTAACGAGAACCCGTGAGATTCACGAACATCAATATTGACACGTTGAAGACCCGATGAATCATCTCTTTGCAGTGTGAAATATCACCTCCTATATACTGTATGTCCCACTATTGTGTAAATATTGTCTGCTGATTTATAAATAAATATGTATAGACACTCTTCGAAGTTGTAAAAACGAAGTGAAACTTAAAGGTATCATCAATTTATGTCATATAATAAGATTTGTTTATAATTACTTTTTGTTTTCACTTACATGTATAGATAGTATATATACTTTAAGCGAAAACATATACTTTATGATTTTAAAGAACATTTATTTGTTTTTGTATTTACTTTTCGTATATAAATATAATCTCATAAATAAACTTTACTTACATGTTTTACTTGAATAGTAACCAAACACAGTGATCCGAAATTATACTGAATTGAGTGATTTCGAATTTTACTCAATTTTACTACAAATACAATTGAATTTGAAGATATAATACAGCATACAGTTCAATTAAAGGTTGCAAGTATCATAAGAGGCGACCAAGGGCCTTGAAAATCTTATAACAATTTCCGAGAGCAAATTCGGCGTAACCTTCATCACGTGTTATGTCTCGGAGAGGTGAAAAAAACTTGATGCGTTGAAAAAGCATAATAATTTAAACAAAATAACTTTGTACAGGATGTAGGGTATCCGTTGATATCAATAAATTCGGAGTTAATTTCATTAAAGACATAGTGTCGTTGTAAATTAAAAAAAAACTGATTAAGGTATGGAATATGTTTCGTTACTTTTTTTATATAAGCAAGGCAAGGCCAAAATAGCAAAGAACAAGAAAATGGATGAGTTAAAAATCAATGGTAGAAAATTTAAACGGTTTTATAGTACATTTGTTGATATAATACTAAGAGCTAATTATGAGTCATCAATCCCCGGGTTTGTACTAATAAAATAAAAATGTATTGTGTATATAGTACTAAAATAAAAACTTTTCTACTAAATTCACCTTTACAACAACGTGAAGCTAAATAACCATTTAAAAAGATACTCTTATAAACTTAAACAACACTAACAACTATACAATTACTGTCTGTAATCCTTTGCGGAGAAAGCAGAAGTGAACGACAAATAGAAAGAAAAAATTCGTTGCCGATTAGAGTATGCACTTATGACAGAAAATGTTTGAGGTTGAAGCATCTAACTTTTTTTTTAGGAAAAAAAATTACAATGGTACTTTGTGTTCTTTCAGGGCACGTAATTACGACGCGTCGCGGGTTCAAACTGCTGCTTCTTAATGGTTTTACGTACAATATTAACGGCGTGAACAGCGTTAAAACAAGATGGCGGTGTTCAGTAAGACGGTGCACCGCTAGGGTACATACTGTTTATGAAAAAATCGTTCTAGCTGTTGAAGAGCATTCTCACCCGCCGCGGTATCTTGGTGGGAACTACACTTCAAACTCAGAAAATTGAAGTAGTATATTACTTGTTGGGTGAAAAAAAGGCAGTAGGTAACAGTCATAAGTTAAAAAGTAGTTTTTGTCATAAGAAAATTTTATAGATATAGTTTCCTATTGAGAAACGAAATGAAATATATTTATTTTACACGGTAAAATATTAAATATCTGATGTTATTACACCTGAAGGGTAATACATCGTTCACCTTTCAATTGGGACTGCTAAAGATAATAGCTTTAAAATGGTAAAACGTAAGTATTCATAACATTTAAGATGGTAACATTGATAGCTTTTCAAGGCAGGATCTCGTAACACAATAAACCTTTGTATAGTTTTGTCGTTACGCAGTATTATCTGAAACCAATTTTGCAGTCCCAACTATTTTAATAACAATTACCTATTTGTTTATCATTTTAGGGTTGTACCCCGTAATCCATACAACATCAAAAGCGGCGAAGGTGTTGTTCCTTGGTGACTTTAAGTATCGGACAAATGGTGCGGTGGGGAACAAAGTCAGGTGGCGCTGCGCATCACACGAGCGGTTCCGATGTCGAGCGCTGGTGCATACCATCGATGGCGTCGTCGTCTACATAAAAGATGAACACACGACAGGAAATTGAATATCATTTCAATTATGCCGCAACTATGTCCTCATAAATTGTTTCAATTTTGTATCTTATATTTAATCATATTTTATTTAAATTTTTTTAACTATTGTTTGAGTATGAGTTGGTTGAAAACGCAAATAAACAATTTTTTCGATTCTCCCCTTTGGTCAATTAAACTATTCAAACGTATTGTTGTTTCGTCTCTGCGTTAATATGTTTGAAAATATTGATTGAGCACGTTCAGTACGTATGCACCGATTAATATTTTCATCATCACCAATGTCTATAAGCTCTTCCGTCATGAACATAGCATGTGTCTGTTTGTCTATCTAAATTACATATGTCATTTTCAGAATTCGCGTTTATATTATCGCCGCGAGGAAAGCGCATGATCAAGGTCGGGAAGTACAAGTTCTGTCACAAAGTAACCAACAATTTAAAAAGTCGATGGGTCTGCTCGTCCCACAACAACAGAGGCTGCACCGCTCTCATACATACTTTCGGAAATGAAGTGATCAAGATAAAGAACGAACACAGCCACTAAATTATTATTTTAATTCTATTTGAAATTTACTCAAAATTTTTAATCTTTTACTAATTTCAGAGTTTTTCTTAAATCAAAGCGTGTAACTTAATATAGTGTGATTTTCATAATTAGGTGGTCTTGTTTATTTTCTTTGATATATTATTGTGCAAAAGAAAGGATTGTTTTAAAAAATTAAAGCTATTTTAAAGTCTTCTATGTCTATGTTATTAATGGTGTTCCAAAAGCAAACATCCCACAAACAACACTCATGTTGGCAATTAGTCACTGTTCATATATCTACCTATGTACATATATATTGAAGAATCAAGGTGTTACCTCTAAGGAATATGATGGAATACCTCGGTGGCATTTTTGGACTGGCCTGTCGATACTCATCATAAAAAACTCAATAGCATTATGCTGGTACTTTACGCTCGTATTCATCATAGAAGGTGCTAATTCTCTATGCAAATTGATTAACATAACACCACAGATCGTTGACCCATCATTGTGGTAACACTGCTTCAAGTGTTTCTATAACCAAGTTTCTATAAATAGTGTACACTAAAACCGTTTTGGATTTCTTAATTCGACTCTTACTCCGTGTCTTTTAATACGGTTAAGATAAGATAAAAGATCAAAATGCTAATAAATTTTCCTTGTGCTGAACAGTAAACTTTGAGGTTATGAAATTGTAATAACCCGGTCGAGCCAACCCATCCGAGCAGCAGCAAAAGACGCCACTTGGCTTTGGATTGAAAAAGTTTTTAAACTGTTTAAAGATGGTGATGCCCTCCTAGCAGGCTTCGATGTTAACTGAAAGCAAATATGGCTACCACTAAGGCAACAATCTTAATATATATCAAAACGCGAACATTGTCCTGCACAGAATTAACTTTTGACGTGCTGCAGCAATAGACATAATTGTAGGCCATAGAAAATGTTGTCCGGAGCGGGAATCGAACTCCTGATGCCCAGCGCCGAGGCCAATTGCGTAGCCACTTTGCCACCGAGTCTCGGAAAGTAATGCACGCATTTCTCCTAAATAGTGACGAGCTCTTAATTTAAAAGCATTCTTGCGTAATACATCAGTTTACTCCGTGCTTGAGAAAAAATAAATATAGATTAAAAAGTTATATTATACACGTTAGTTGTTTAGGCGTGTGAATGTTGGCGTGTTGAGACCGGTGGCATGTGGCCTGAGGGCATATCTCTCTCTACACGCGTGAAGTCTAGGTTTTGTTCTTTCATTACGTGGGTAATACATTTGATAACAGGATATTTTTTTCAGGTTGCAAAATTATTATATCTCGCAAAGGCCGTCCTTTGATCCACATCAATGGATATACATATTTTCGAAAGTCAAGACACGGTGACAAGCACACGTGGGCATGCTCTACACATAACAATAAAGGCTGTAATGCAAAATTATATACGGTCGATGAGGCGATTGTTAAGGTTGTAAATTATCATAATCATTAAAAAAGATAAAGTTGTTTTGTTTTTATCCCTTTATTATAATTTCCTTTAATTAATTATTATTTTAAATATTTACAGTACAAGTAGAAAGTCACCGAGTGCTGAGCTATCTGGTTTTGCCTATGCGAGCTTTGCACTCAGATTCGGTACTCACAAGTTCCTTTATTTATTTGGAATGTTTTTTTTATTTATTATTGATTTCAGTCCCACATGGGCAACGGATCCACCACCCGGTGACCATGGTGGTCAGGCAGGCAAGCACTCGAAAGCACCTGCCCTCCCGGCCCTGAATTCTTTTCGACCGCGGAGGGTGGAGAGTGCGGCGCATCGTTATATGTTGGTATTACGACATCTTAAGATTACGAGTGCATTTCCTGAGAGGCCCTCACTAGGGCTGCATCAGCGCCGCGGGTGCCACTAAAACCGCAGTGCTTAGGGAGAGTGGCAAATCGTAATACCAAAACTCCTCTTCCCCTGTGACTCCACTTCGTCTGCAGAGGGCGGAGACTACAACGTAAAACAACGATGCAAACATTTCCCCCCCAGTCTCCCAACACACATCCGAATAGGCCTGGCCAGATCACTCGGACCGGTCACTCCGTGCGCCATACAATACCATATAATAAATGAGATACAATAAAATATATTATTATTAAAAAAAAAAGAGGTTATTAAGAGGAACATCAATCGGTGATACATCCTAAGGGATGGCACCGTCAACATCTGTCGAGCCTGTCGCCGTCCCGGGGAGTCGCTTCGGCATGTCATCTCCGTTGTTCAGCGCTTTCTAACTTTGAGTATTCTCACAGACACAACCTAGTAGCTAAGATCCTACACCAGGAGCTCGCTCTGAAATACGGTCTCGTGGATCGAAGACTGCCTTACTATAAATACTCGCCGGAAGCCGTGCTCGAAAATGACCGCGCTAGGCTCTATTGGGGCCGGTTCACTATCACGGACAGGACGATTCATGCGAACAAGCCTGACATCGTTTTGATGGACCCGGCACAATCGAGGATATTTTTGGTCGTCATCACCATTCCATATGACAAGAACCACGTGAAAGCCGAAACAGACAAGAAGACAAAATATCTGGACCTGGCTCACGAGCTAACCGACATGTGGGGTGGTATGCCGACCGAAATTATGGGAATTATGGGAATGGGTTAATCCCAGTCAACTTTTCGGAACATCTGAGGCGGCTGGAACTCCGTGACGGACCGCTCGGAGCTCAAATGCAGTTGCTACTCGATACTGCTTGCATTGTCCGCCGGTTTCTTTTCCTTTCTCCCTAAGCCTCGGCCGTCTGGTCTCCCCTGCCGGGGGCTATCATCTGGTTGGGTTTTAATTATATATTTAATTTTATTATATATAATTTATTACATTTTATTTATTTTATGGTATTATTTGTATCTATACGTATTTATATAAACAACCTAACCAGATGAGAATTTATAGAAATACCCCAAAAAACTAACCCAACTAGACGGAAACCCTCGACTCCCCTAGTCCAAATTATTATTATTATTTCAACAAACTCAAGATATTTATAGGAATTTAAAAGAAATCGACGTCCTTTTAGATTTAAATAGATAACTAAAACTTTCAATTGTTCTATGGGCCGCTTACGCACTACATGCACACGCACACATGTAAGATTCTGGCGTTAGTTGCGATTTGAGAAGGGAGACAAACATTTCGCAGTCTGTGGAAAGAAAGAGACATCTTTATAACTTCCGTAATAACAGAAATTTTTGATTACATGTATCAAAATATATTTCCAGTTAAGTTCGTGCTGTCTCGCCGGGGGAAGACTATGATAGAAGTTGGAGGATTCACTTTCTGTACCCAAATTGTGTCAGGACCTAAGGTGCGTTGGGTCTGCTCGACGCATAACGGGAAGGGCTGTCATGCTGTCCTTCATACTATCGACAGCGAGATTGTTCTGATAAAGAATGAACATAACCACTGAAGTTTTATTTTCTTTAAGTGTAAGCTGTAATTATTCCTCGCTTTAAAACTTTTAGGAGGCTTTGGGGCTTTGAAGAAACACTTTGTGATATAAAAGCATAGTACGCGTTAATTAATTGTTAATAAGTTTAAAGTACCGTAGACGAGTGGCCTGCCTCTCGGTTTTTTATCGAATTCATTTCGGAGAGTGTGCGCAGGTTTTGCATAACCTAATACCCTCTTCCCCTTTCCATCACCGAACGACTAGACGCGGCGAGAAGTTCCACCCTTATGTTGTAGACATTCCTCCATTACGCACGAGGCGGTTTGCCTCTTCTTTCTTTGTGCGGACGGCTAAGGAGTGGAACTCTCTGCCGAGGTCGGTTTTTCCGGAGGCCTATAACCTGGATATCTTCAAGGCCAAAGTGAACAGACATCTAGGCAAGCGTGTACCATCCTAGGCCTCATCTTCGCTTTCCATCGGGCAAGATTGAGGTCAAACGCAGGCCTATTTTTTCATAAAAAAAAAAGAAAAGTTGAATGAATACATTGTTATTCGACTAAATTACATTGGATAAAATGTTATAGGAAAACCTTTGTTTTTGGGAGAGGTCGTATATCCAGAAACGAACCATTGGCTAATGACGGCAATAATCCATATTTTTCCATTCTGTTTAGCTATTTTGTGTAAAATTAGAATAATCTTACTTTTAATGCTTTTTGTAATTTATTTCTTACTAAAGTACCTATAATTGTCTGCTAAAATATTATATCAACAACTAATGGCGACTTGCATTAATAAAGACACCAAAGTATACAAATTATTGTATTTTTCTCCTTTCCCTGGTCTTTGTATCAATCAGTTAAAGTAATAGTAACATAATATGTTTATTATTGTATATTGTTATATTAATATTTGATTTATTGTTATATAATAATAAAAACGATTTAAAGCTATGCCGGGCATAGTCATACTTTGTTTTATGATGTTACTCACACAGTCAGTTAAGGCTTAGTACTTAAATTATTTTTTTGACCGGTTCTACGCATCTCTATGTAATATATTTCGTAGTAATTTCCGATTAACAATATTATAAAAGTAAAACCTGACCAAAACTTTGTTTAATTCAAGTTAAATATTTATGTTTTTGACTCACCGTTACTTATTTACAGCTTTTCAAATAACACAATCGCAAAGAGGTAAGCCTATGATTAAGATCGGACAACATAGGTTTTGTCATAAAGCGTCGCACGGGCTTAAAACGACTTGGGTGTGCTCCACGCATAAGAACAAAGGATGCAGTGCCGTTATTCAGACTTATGATAACGAAATCATCAAAGTCAGGAACGATCATAATCACTAATAATGTTTTCTCATAAATGTGATAAAAATCATTCTTTTCATATATGAAAATGTTGACAAACATGGAATTATCTGTGTACGGGAATTGTCTTTACTTAACACGATTTGTACTTTTTTCATTGATTGTCACTTTTTGATAGGTTATTTCAAGTAAAAGTAAATGAAACTTCCATTGTTCCATGTGTTTTACTTTGGTAAGTCCTGTAGATGGATCTATGAATCCCAGTCGTCAGGTCGCGCTATTGTTCGATAGAGCACGAGTGACCCGACATCGATCCCTGTGCCAGCACTACTAAAATTGTAAATAACGGTTTTAGTGCTGAATTTATGTGATCGGCGGTTAAGGAAAAGAGTGAAATTTGCCAACCCAAGGTGGGTGTCCAGCTGTGGGCATTTGCTTTTACTATAGACCTTGTCAAACAATTTCCTGTGGTATACGATTAAGACACGGCTAAACACGGATAAAGTTAAATTATAATGATTGAAGATTGGGCGGTCTTACTTACTCTAGATAGATATTTGACAACTATATGTTCTCTAAGTTAATGTAACTTTTTGTAAACAAAACCGGCCGGATAAAAATCGTCTTATAAGTCATTAATACACAAAAAGGTGGAAATTAATAAAATGGTAATTCGTATAGAAACTTATATGATTTCTGCAGACGGACACTTTTAAGATCTACATACTTATCTTTGCGGAATTATGATACTATGATGCGTAGATTTTGGATTATCGCATTGCTTCATAATTTTTATGAATAATGTGAATGGATAATCTAAATTCCTACCTTAATTGTGTGGCGAGCGCGAAAAGAAAGCCATTAGCTGGATTATGCAGAGATGAGCAGATGTAGGTCATCTCCTCATTATTTGTCGCATTTACTTTTTTGAATTCCTCTCTAACAATACACCATCATTTTCAGGTACTAGAACAAAAAAAATCTGCCTTTCATGGATTCAAACATGTCAGAAATACACCAATACGTACCCACCAAGATTTAACTAATAGCCAGATCTTAATGATAGATAACCAAAAAGAAATTATTAATAAACTGGCCGTCCTTTCTGCTATTTTAAATAATGTTGTTTCTAAAGTCGGTGTACATGTAACATCCTCAGATCAACCAAATACAAACGACTGTGATCAACCTTTACATATAAAACAAATAAACAACATTGAAGAGTTGCACAACTTTGAGAAACAATTAGCGGATGAAAATTTCAGAAAGCAAGCTAAGAAAACTTACTCCATAGTTTGCTCAAAAGGTACAGGAATGACTTGTGCGTATAAGCTGGTGGATGTCCTCTTTACTAGAGACTTTTTATGCAAGTGTTCGTGGGCTGGAGGTAGTAGAACCGACGATGTTAAGATTGCGCTAAAGAATTTTCAAAATATATTAAAATTCTTCTTCGAGATGATCTTGTCCTGGGATTCTACTTATACAATGGAAGACAATGATAGATTTTTTAAAACTATATTAAGAAATGCAATGAAAAGAAAAAATGTAAAGTTCGAAAGGATGTCGTCCAAACGTAATCGACAGAAAAGAAATCCATCACAAAAACGGCGAATCACCGACGAAGACGAGATCATATCAGCTAATGAGAAAAAAGACGGCGATGGAAACGAACGCCTAAAGGAAACGGAACAAATACAAGAAATTGCTGAAAATTATGACGAATATGTAGATGAAGAGGAAGACCTTTGTTGAGGTTTACGTTGCTTGTGGTCCCCCTTAACTTCAAATGGATTGTTGATTCGAAGCACTTTAAATGTGTTGAATATGTTACCTAGGTCGTATTTGGTAAATGTCGTCAGGGTAATCACGGCTATCACCAACGACAGTACAAAGGTACCGTGTGAAGAGTGCCGTCGTGTCTTCAAACGGTGTTAAGTTTAATTTTTAGTATTTTCTTGGGCGTATGATTTTGAGATTAACCCAATTGAATAGGTAACATGTTATGTTACTAAATATGTAAATAGAATCAGGGATACTTTGCGAAAATCCATTATTTTAAAGATGTAGGAAAAGTTTTCTGGCGTAATTCCGCATGAAAAAAACAATCAAATGGCATATGTACGTCATAGAGTCTAATCGCTTGACAATACCTTGTTGCGAGGCGGAACGTGTTTAAATGTTGGTAAACCTAGTATCGTGGGTAGTGTAGTTGTAGGTGATAGGTTTGTAATGGTTCTTCTCTCCGAACTAGGTAATATATACCATTTTACTGTCTTTTCATGCGAAATTGATCAAGTAAATTTTTTCTACATCTATAAATAAGTTGGGAATTCAAGTTATTATATTAGAAGTAATTATAGTTCAGGAAAAGTGGCACAAAAAGAGCGGGAGTAGCCTCGTTGCGCGCTCTTTACTTTCATAGCACGCGATTGTAACAATTGTTAATATCAATTTTTAGTACAGAATTTACCACGTGCTCGCCTGTGAAGAAAAATATCGTTAAGGAATCCTGAATGTCTAAGAAATATTAAGTATTTATTATATCGAAGACGTGTGAGCCCTTCGCAGTTTCAATCTATCTCAAAAGTATTTGAGAGGAGACGTTTGTCCAGCTGTGGTCATTTATTCTACTTACCTTAATGTGTGAACTATTAGGACACTTGCTAGCGGATGGTACTCATAGAGACTTTGAGATTATATTTAGATTTTAATGTGCGTAAGTGGGTCGCATATTTCCCTTTCGTGAAAAAAAAAAATTAAGAGCCTTAAAAGATCACAATTAATCAAGAGCTAGTAGACACTAAGGCTCGAGTTGATCGATAAAACAGACGTTTAATGTGGAAGAATGTTATATATTGGTGATTGTATGACAGTTATGTATTTCTTATTGTATATTAGTATACCGTTGATTATGCAGAGTAGTGTTTTATGACATTAATTAAATCATGTATGGGTACTAGAATTACGTAACGAAGATGAAACAAAAATTAAAAAACCTGATAATCTAATATAAAAGGAAGCTTTATACGTAATGGATAATAGGATACTGAAATTAAGAAGAGTGGCGATATCGCGGCAACCACGTTGGCGATTTGAAAGGCGGGCAGTGGACGCCGCCTTGATCGGACCTTGGTATCGTCGGTCTATGAACTAATAGCCTAAATAGATCTTTGGTCAAAGTAATCCTGTAAGTAAACTACTGTACTTTTTTTAATTCATATTTGGTATATGACCTAGAAATGGCCTATATAATTTGAGGTTAAATGTAATGTCGTACTGTCGCATCCAGCATGTATGTATATTATGATAAGCTCGAGCTCAAATCCGCAGAGATAATTTTTTATTTTATGTAAATTATTTTATTTTTGCTGCAAATGAAATTTAATTTTATTGCATGGTACTTTGTACGTCTCATTTTTGGTTTTGGTTTTTTTTTTTGGTTTAGATAGATTTAATTTTGTTTAACATAAGTTTAGACAAGTAATGCATTACATCAGGAAGAAAACATGCAATATCAACTATAATATTTGGGAATCTTTGACTTAAAATTACTATATATACTTACATTTGATTTCATTTAGTACTATAAGTCAGTTACAAACTATTTCTTCTATAATATTATACTGTACTCGTATTTGCTACGAAATTTTCCATAACCTACACATCTTAGGTAGATTATAAATTACTCAAAAGCTATTTTTTTATTTCCTTTTGTAATTTTCCCCTTTTGTTAATGAGCTTTCGAGACATATGACAAGATAAACCATTGTAATCGTTTCAGCACTTTAATACCCCTCCACCGGCCAGTGAGTGGTTATGTAAAAACGACGTCAATTTCCGAACCAACTGTCTATCAGCCGTCTACTGCGCAAAAGATATTAAAGTGTATTCGTGTTTCATCATCATCATCATTATCGTGTTTACTTGCCCTTATTTCTTGTGTGTGTCGAAACAATAGAAATTCTATTGTCACGACACGTAAGAGGTTTAGAATGTATCGCTTATGGTGAGAAGAGGGGTCAGATGCAGTGACAGAGACACAAGGCGAAACCAACACAATCAGTCCCAAAAACCAATAATTTGTGTATTGTAAAATTATTGGCTTCGTCTGGGATTCGAATTCAGAACCCGTGACTCAGCATTCAGGTACGCTAACCACGAAGAAACGCAGTCGACGATATCAGAGCTGGTTCTCACCGATATCTATAGTATGTAAAGATTTACACATGTATGTGTTATACATGTGTAAATCTTCCTCATGAAATGTTCTAAATTATGGTGAAAACCGAAAAGTAAAAATGCACTAACAAGTGTGGATTGTGACATTGTTTAATACTATTCAATAATTCATAAAGATGTCAAAATAATCGGTATAATCTTCCTTTTAAATTCATCAGTCAATTCTAGAAATTCTTAGCATATTATTTTTGCTTTCAGAGTTTAAAATAATACGATCTCGGAAAGGCAAGCCTTTAATACTGCTGGACGGATATAGGTTCTGTAAGAAAAAGAGTTCAGGCGCTAAAACCAGGTGGACGTGCTCCACCCACAACTATAAGGGTTGCGGAGCCCTCATACACACTGTTGATAGTTTTGTTGTTAAAGTGAGGAACGAGCACAACCATTGAACTGATCTGTTGTTTTTTTTTACCCCACATTTACATGTCACGTTATGTCTTACTCGCATGACTACGTTCTAAAATAAAATGTTTCTATGCGGTGAGTGACGAGAGACTGAGATCCAGTTGGTGGCTACATGACAATTCTTTATGATCCTCAGCCGGTAAGAGTCCTCTAGCTTCAGTGAAGGTTGTCCGACATCAGATGACCTCCAAATAAATTCTCATTATTAAACTAACTTTTAGGTTTCCTCACAATTTTTTTTATTTTTCATTATTTGCCTCGAAAATACAGCACTTAAATTGTAATGCCAGTAGAAGCAGCAGGCACCATATCCATCATTTTCATTACACACCTTCTTTCTACACGATTCTTCACTGAGAGTAAATGTAAGATGTAAAGGAATCATCAGATCCCAAAGGCTACTTTAGCCTATTTTAGTCTATTGCTGAACATAGGCCTCTCCAAGAAAGTCCCGCCGGTATATTTATTGGTGCCCATACTTACCATGCAGCGCAAGCAGGTCGTTGAGCGCAGTGCAAGTACACTCGCACTGGAGATGCTGTTTACTAATTTGTGGGATTTGGATTAGGCCATTTTGCACGAATATTCCGTAATCATTCGAACGCGTGCAGGTGAAGTTGGCATTTCGATAACACATTGGTATATTTTCCCTTGCGGGGTATGAAAAAGGCTATATTTATAATATTTCGCATATATTTTGCAGGATTATTTAACGTATGTTAATATAAAAAGTAAATCTTTTATAACCAGCAATAAAATGGAAATATTATTTCATATATGTTTTTAGAATATAAGTAAGTTTAAGAAGAAGTAAGTATTTTTATACTGCCATTATTCCTTGTGTAATTTTGAAGGTTGTTGAATGTGTTGAATCTGTTTATAAGCATTTAGATCTCACATTAAAACTTACAGTTTCAGTTGAGTATGTTAAATCGAGACGGGGGCGCGATCTGATACGACTAGAGGGGTTCACATTCTGCTGCCAAAGTGTCATTGGGCGGAGGAGGCGCTGGGTGTGCTCCACCCACAACCACAAGAAGTGCCGCGCCGTTGTGCACACCTTTGACGACCAAGTCCTCAAGTATAACAATTCCCATTATCATTTGCAATGACCAGGTAGTCTCGTGATGTGTCATTTTCCTTATGTATTTTATTTTTGGTAAATAAAGTCTAACTAAAAAAATTTTTTTCTTCAAGACGCAATTCGTCATTGTCGTCAACAGTACCAAAGCTACCATGTTAGTTATCGAAGATGCGTCAGTTCTGCACTCGTGAAAAATGGTAATCCGTAAGCCTGAGTAATTGGCGACTTGAAAATTCTAGTTTTGTTTTATGTTTTCTGTCGCAAGCAATCACTTTCACAAGTCCTTTTCTATTATACTAGGAAGTATAGGGACTTCGGTTAGCTTACACTTGGCACAATTCATGACTGGCACCGCACACAAAATAAACACCGCATTTATTTTCATATTATTCACTCTTCTAGATTAAGCTAATTATTTAAAAACGTATTGATTATGTCCCCCTAGCATACTGTTATGCATACCAACTTTAACTTAAAATTTAAAGCAAAGTTGAACTAAGTTTAATACTCACCCGTAGTAATTGGAAGGATGACCACCTTCATCCCCCTATCCCCCATTTCCGTTCGAGACCGTTTTCAAAAGTTTAATTTCCGCAGGGTTAAGGACACAAAGTTTAAATATGTTTCTAAAACACTTCATACACGAAGGTAATGATAATCGTGATCGGCTTCGTTCTTTAAGATCGTGTTCTCGCTGAATCGAATATTGTATTCCCGTCGTAGAGACTTGTCCGATTTAATAGAATACAATATTTGATTAATCAATAACAAGAATCGATATTTATCGACGAAGCATTCAATCATACTTTCAAAGAAAAACAACCCACGACATGTTGCATGAAAATGCAAGTGGGTATGGCTGTTCCACAATGTCATATTTCCAACCTTAGTCCAAACTGGTCACAGATGGCGTTATACTGAGTGAATATGAAAATCGTCTGTATCAATTTGGATCGAGATCTAAAAGCGGATTTCATCTGTCGCTTGGATATAATCTGTATCGAAAAAATCTACTAAGTTAGCTTTTGTTTGCTTTTTCAGATAACTATGAGTATATACCGTCAAAGAAAACCGGTCGGATGATGATTAGGATCGGAAATTACATTTTCAGCCAGCGATCGTCCGCCGGCACCAAGAAGCGATGGGTCTGCTCTACTCATGTGTTCAGGGGTTGCAAAGCCCAACTGTATACTGTCTTCGGTGAAATAGTCAAACTTAGCAACGATCACAACCACTAGTATAAACCATTGAAAATATATAAAGGCACCTGTCAAGTACAAAACTGTATTATATATATAATTTACCCCTTAGATAAACTTATACAAAGATAATCTTAGTAGTATTTTTAATATTAGTCTTGTATTAAGTGAAAATTAAAAAATTTGGACGTGATTTTTGTTCTTTTATATGCTTCTTGTTCATTTATTGTTCATTACTGTTCATCATAATAATTAACTCTTTATTGCATCACAGATGATTTTAGAATTCTACCAGCCGAGCTCAGACATATAGTTGAGCTATTCTTGCTCCTTATCTCGGAGCTAGTTATCTTATATAATTATGTATATTTCGTTAAAGAAATAGTTTATCTGCGTTTGTGACTAGTACAGTAATACTTTTCTGAGGAGTAATATCTCCTTTCATAAATTAAGTACTCTTAGTACTTTAATATCGTAGACATTAATAAAAAAGTTAAGTAAATGCCTACTGCTGGACAAAGGCAAAAAGTTTACTCCTCTCAAAAATTTTGATTGACTGGAGCCGTGGAGGGAGCCGCTACTGGTCCACACGCTGGTCGGCGGATTGCGCATGTCCTCGAAATAATATTCTTTATTAGACATCCAGGTTTCCTCACACAACCGTGCGCCCTGACAACTTCTCTAATTTAGTAGTTGATAGGTAATTTTATTTTAAGTTAATATCATCATGTATAAAAACACTGAACTGCATTAAGTAATGGATAATATTATTAATTTGTATGTATTATTGTGTAATAGGGACTACTCGCTATAAATATAACGAATGAATTACAAAGAGACCAAGATATTAGTTCTTTTAATGGATTCTTGTAGTAAATATTTTATATATAGTTATGTTATGTTATGTTATGACGGGCTGGTATCCAGCAACTCCACGACTGTGCACGAATTTTGCGTTTATATAAAGTTAAAGAAATATCTTATATAAAGTTATATTGTACGTTATGTAGAACATGATGTAAAGAACATATATACACCAACATGATGCAAAGGTGGCCAGGGCACATGCCTACGTTTCCTTTCCAATTAGAGTCATATGAATCCTCTGCTCTCTACTTTTATTTCGTTATTTTAATGTCAGTGTTCCCTAAACCTTTATAAAATGCCCAAAATAAAATGTTTCTTACATCCATCTACAATACGTTTTATTTTGTGTACCCGTTGTATATTATTAAGGTAGTTTTAATTTAACTGGAATGATACAAATTAGTTTTTTTTAATTATGTTTTCAGCGGTAATTGTTTCTTCAAGAACAGGCAAATCTATGGTTCTGTTTGGCGGTTATACCTACAGAACGCATCGTTTAACGAAAACGAAGGAACGATGGGCTTGCTCCAGCCACAAACGTTGCAAAGCCTCTTTGCACACTGTAAATGGCATTATAGTCAAAGCGTATGGATGCCATACGCATTAGTCAAAACCTGCACGTTTTTATTACACAGATATTTTACGAAATGTTATATTGTTACGGAGCGGAAAAAACTGAGTAACAAAAATGTTTAATTTTGGGATCCTTCGAAAGTGAACCGCATCTGTTTATTTGATATTAGGCTTACTGTGGAAAACAGACCTCTATGATGAATCTATTACATGTCTGTAACGATACATGGAATTCTATGTATCATACATAATTATTTGACCTCATTTATTACCCACCCTAACTGATACGATAGTAAAGACTACAAATTTAGTGGCCATAATTATAGTTAAGCATAAAATTAAGAGATAGAGACAGGCTACAGCTAGATTCTGGTTAAAGGCACATAGATTAGTCGGATTGTAAATATCATGTTAATGCCTCGGATTACCACCCATCTGTACCCATCTGCCAAAGAGACATACCATCGTTGTTCAGGTGACCACTTAACAACATCTGTATTCTGTATCGTCGAATGATATGTGAGCGGTATACAATATGTCCACTCTGAGCCATATTGACTGGTCATGTACAGGTGGATCCGCTGCTCTCTACTTTAATTTTGTTATGTTTACTTAACTTACAAAAAATAAGTACATTTAAATGCTCTTCACAATGTTTGCGCGTCTTCTACTGGAACAAATTTTGCGTTTAATTTATTAAAAAAAAAAAATGTTTTTAATTATACGACAGAAGCGCGTTTTTGTTTTCATATAATTCTGTGACAATATAATAAACAGAAAGTATGTGTTTGTATACATAAGTGTGAGTTTGTGTACATTACTCCAAATCGCCATAGGCCATGGTTGGTTCCAAAAAAAAAAAAGAGATGAAAATTAGTAAAAAAAATTCTTGCTTTTACTTGAGCCACGCCGGTGGGGTCCCCCTTGAGACCATGTAAGTCGTATTACTTTATAATGACGGTTTCAGTTATTTTAACCAAATCGAAAAAAATAAGGATTATTAACTCCGTGTTTAAAGTTATACTGCAGTTATAAAAAATGTAGTTTAAACATGCTCAGGTTTTGTTTTATTAAAATAATTTAATTGATAATGCTTTTTATTTATTTTATGAATGGTTCAAATCAAAGATACAACATTTATCTTGTACTATATTGTTCTTATCAATATGTATGTTGTTAGTTTTAAAATGATTATATCTAGTTTGTTTAACTGTTCTCCAGGCTTCGCGCGCTGTACGTGAAAACGGCACAGTCAATAAAATTGTCTTTAATTGTATTATAGCTTACATTTTCATAATATAACATTGCAAATATTTATTTCAGTCGGTTGAGTAGAGCAATGCACAAAAAAAACCTAACCCAGAGTGGGGTGGACAGTGGTTGAAACGGTTTAACTGACCTAAAACCACTTTTCACTTGTGTCCACATGTTTATTGCATTTTTTTTATATCTGCAAATTGAGAATATCCATCGATCTTAATTATACTTACTGCTGTTTTCTTGCAGTGATGTTAATTAAAACTAAGAAAGGGAAGACTAATATCAAAGTGGGCGAGCACACGTTCTATCTCAAGCCCGGCAACTACAAAGCGGGGAGAAAAAGGTGGTGTTGCACACAGAATAAATACTGCCGAGCTTGTCTTCATATAGTAGATAATAAAATTGTTGCCATATGTAACGAGCATAATCATGACAAGAAATAGACGTTTGCCTCTGATCTGAGTGATTTCATTATAAACTAATTCTGGCTCGTACAGTTTCAACTAAATTTATGGATTCCGTTTTTTAGAGCCAAGCAGTGGCTTTTGCTGCTGCTCGAATGGGCCGGCTCAGAATACCGGCGTGAAGTAGAGGCATCTTGTGCTTCTGCGTTTCATTCGAAGATTGAGGTAACCGGAGGCCCACTCCATGTCCCGGTTCCCCATCCTCATCCTCCCTCCCTACTCCCAAATATCCTTAAAAGGCCGGCAGCCTCTCTGGTATTGCAAATTTCCGTGGGCGTCGGTTATCACTTAGCATCAGGTGAGCCTCTTGCACGTTTTCCCCTGTACCATAGTACCAAGTAAATCAAGAATTAACACTCTCTACATATGTCAGGGCTTCCTTCTGGCAGGGAACTATTTACAGGCTATTAATGTTGCAACGGTGAGACGTTGATAACAATGATCGACTTTTTCAGTTCATTATCTTATTTTGAAACGATACACTAAGTATTTATTCGCTCACAGCGCGATTCTTATTGGATTGGGAGCAATTGGATCGAACTGACAGTCCGCCTGACGGTAAGTGGCTACTTCTCTCGAAAGTATCTATGGACTCCCCTCTCCAATCGAAAGAATCCATGGAGCAGTTCATGGAGGTTAGAGACGCATTTTCCTTTTGAAGACTAAGATAGAATTTCTTACAGTATTTAAACTCCCTATACCTTTCAAACCGGAAAGCAACGGTGGTTGCGTTACGGGTGGGCAGCATAAATATATAAGAGGGTGGTACCTACCGACACGACTCCTAGGCAGAGAAGGATCCCAGTAAAGTGTATGATGACAATATAAAACTTTTCTTTCTTATTTGTTTACTGTCGTTTTCTCTTTTCTCATCCTATTTTTCCTTTTCGGGTACCTATATTACATATCAATGGATTCATCCAGAAGTAGCGACCAAATCTTAAGACATTAAGCGAGCATTTCTTGTATATCTGTATATTTTAAGGTTAGAGGATTTCTTATTCGAAAGTAGATTCCCTACATGGGGGCACGTCCCTATGAGTTTGTTCGAAACTTACGTACGATTTCTATCGTTGGCGTCCACACTATGGCGGCGACAGGCGCACTACCTGTCACGTTATCGCAATAAAGCTTTGGTGAAAAGTGGGTTGAAAGTACAAACATTTTTTGACCTCTGTCCACCCCAATATTGGGTATACGGTCGTGAGAGCTTATTATTATTATAAATATATACATGTAATTGTTTTCTCGGCTCTAACGATTTGGATGAAATGTTGTAGTACTTAAATAGTGTTTTACTTTCCAGGTTTGTCTAGATAATTCCTTAGAAAATACGTTTTCAAACGAATAATTACAGTACTTTTTTTTCTTACGCCATCTCATACAATATTAAGGTATCAGTATTTTAGCTACTCAACAACAGATGGCACTGCGCAATATCGTTAGCGTGGTTGCAATCGGAGGCTGAACGAGCTAAGTTCGGTCGCCCACGCACTTGTAGTTTAGAAGTATTATAAACGTGGTTTCCAAAGTACACTCATACTTCTGCGTAATGAACTTCGGCAAACAGAACTAAAAGGTCATTTCAGTAATGTGTATATTATATGTGATATATTTATAAGTAGGTGTATGTGTGTATGTCTAAATATAAGGTATGCATGAACGTATGAAAGTAACGGTATGTTTTTAAATTAAGCACATATCTATTTATTTAAGAATTGGCATGTATTTTAGTTTTACTAAAATATATAACGGTATGTTTTGCACCTGTTACATTATATCTCCACACCCCGGTTTGACTTCAAAAAGGCATTAAGTCCGCCTTTTAAATAAATAAAATAGATAAACTGACAATTGATTCCGCTTTTAAATGTTTGTTTAAAATAGAAAACTCTTTTCAGCTATGCTAGCCTTGTCTAACAAAGGTCACGAGATGATATACTTCGAAGGCTATAAATACTGTAAAAAGACACGGAAGTTGAACAACCATAAGAAAACAAGATGGAGATGCTCTTGCCGCAGTAATCCTGTGTGCACCGCAAGGTTGCACACCATTGAAGACAGCATTGTTTTTTTATGCAATGCACACAACCATCCCCCGCCGACAAAAGAAAATGTTTTTAATACGAAACTATTAAAACTTTCATTGTGATTCGGATGTTTTATATAGTAAAATACTTCCTAAAAATAACAGGATGATGTGTGAAATAACGCATTGAAATGATTAGCAACAAAGCGTATTATAATTCATTAATGCGTGGAAAGAAACTTTGATTATTATCAATTTGTGAGATAGCTCACTCTCTTAAGAATCGCACAGGATTGGCGCACAGGGTCCCGAAAGTCATTCATCTCGGATGCTACTGCTTGATCCCTAAAAATTGAGCCTGCTCTCTAGGCTTTATCGATTATCGAGGTATAGGTAAAAATAAGAAAGTAGCAGTCCACAAATTATGGTCTTTAAACGTGGTAGAGAGAGCCAAGCGGCAGCTTTATCTGCTCCTCAACTGGGCCGGCCCAACCAGCTTACCACAACCTCGGAGAATACCAGCGTGAATAAGTAGCATCTTTTGCTTCTGCGTTTCGTTCGGTGAGTGATGTAACCGGAGGCCGACTTCCTCTCCCCATCCTCCCTCCTCATCCTCTCTCCCATCTCCCAAATATATGGACGACCGTAATCACTTACCATCAGATGAGCCGCTTCATCGTTTGCCCCCTTTGACAAAAAAAAAACTAACTACTAGCACAACTTCTTATAACAAGGGGACTAGCTCTTTCTTCGCTTAATATTTTTATAACTAATTCAGCGTCGAAATGCAACTAGTGCTCTTGCTATTTTTCAAGTAAAATTAAGTACCGTTAACAAAATTCTCTCTCTCTAATGTACTCAGTTTTGTGTAATGTAATGTATGAAAAGTCATATTAAGCAACGATTTTTATTTCAGCATATTTTGTAACTTCACGTCAAGGGAAAAGACAAGCATTAATAAACGGGTATAAATTTATATTAATGAAAGACAGGAGGAGATCGAACTGTGTTAAGGAGAGATGGGGCTGCGCCAGGCGAATGGTCTATCGATGTAAGGCGAAGCTCTACACCGTGAACGAGGTCGTTATTATATGTGATAATAATCATAACCATCCACCTGAGATATAATTCTCAATTTACGCTAATATTAACACGTCTAATTTCATGCACGTTGTGTATAGCACGTATTCTAAAAACACCGAATGTTGATAAAAATTTGTTACGATTTACATTAATCTGACTCGAGTGGATAAAGCACACTGTTATTGTGAGTTGACTAATAAGTCAAACAAAACATACAGAAAAATTAAAAAAGTCATTGCAATACTTTCATAAGTCAAGTTAATTTAGTTACCACTTCGGAATTTGAAATATGTTTACTTGAGGTAAGTTTGCTTACATAGACTACTTCGTTTTCGTAAATTAGCGAATTCCATATTATACATAAGTATCTGTGTATTTGTGCTTCAGTCCACTCCGGCACGCGTGTTTTAATCCGTCTTGGTGATAATCTAATACTTAATTAATTAATACAAACACTTAACTTTGTTGTTTTAAAAATTGCAATGATAAATTTTAAAATAAATTTGTTTAACATCTCAATCTTTGTTTAATATTTATTTTAAAGATGCTGTAGATGGCTGCACTATTATTTTGCTTCAGACATGAATATAAGAAGCCCGTGTGTCTCGAAGTTCGATGTTAAATTATTTTGGTTTGTACGATTACACGTATGTGTATTCGTATAATTGGTCGACTGTCGTACGCAGAGGGCTTGTCCGTTGCGAGGAAGCCAAAAGTCAAATTTTGTCGTCCTGGTCAATTTTGGTGCCGTCCAACCGTTGACAGGCAGCAGCGGCTAAGGTGTCTGGTATTGCGTTCGTTAAAGCGCGTGCCGAGTATCGTGATTACGGCAAATCCTCCAAATGTGAGTGGCTTATGTCCTGCAGTGGACTATTTACAGGCTGGTAAGGGAAGGTAAGGCCGATTTTGCCCACCATTTTCGTATTCTAGCGGTTGTCAACTAAGCAGCATATACATATAATAATAACAGCGGGGAGGAATCACTGGCCCGTATTCGATACAATGCTTACGCGATACACCAATAAGACCAGAAAAGCAATAAATTGTCTGTTGCAATCTAATTGGGATTAGAATCCAGAATACCTGGCCCAATGATAGGCTACGCTAATCACTAAGGCGGTCGACACCATCACATGTGACAAGGAAATCCAGTTGTAACGTATACATGCAGTGCTGGTTTCACCACAATAAGCTAGTATTCCCGAGATTTATAAGACAGGAATGCTTTGTGATAATTGTAGTTAGCTTGATCTTGGACTGAGTTAAATAAAGATAATATCGTTATTCCAAGTTGTTTCTTATTTAGTATGTAATATATATACTTACACTATATGATATTGTGTATGTTGTAGCCCGATCATAGAATTGATTACATCATTAAACCTGTATTAGTCATATCGTCAATCGTCAACGTTTGTCGATTGGTTCATCCACGTTTGATCATATTATCAATATATAGTGCCCACAGAAGATGATATAAAAATTCGAAATATATCACATTCTTATTATTCTTGTAAGTACATAAAATTAGGTACTGCATGCCATAAAACAATAACGATAAAGTGCATTGTTTATATGATTTTTCTTTATCAAAATTCACAACTGCTTGGACTAGTTTTATTCTGGTGCTTCGCCGGGCCTCTGCTTCGGCACGCTCGCTTCGCGCGTTGTGGTCGCTGTTGTGTGAATCATAAAAAATATTAACGTTGTCTTCGTTTTCCAGCAACTTTCGTGACATCGCAAAGAGGTAACACGCTGCTCAGTTTTGGAAATTACACGTTCTACCACAAGAAGTCCAAGCACAACATGACGTCACAGAAGAAACGCTGGGTGTGCTCAACACACTTTAGTAGAGGATGCAAGGCTGTCGTTTACACAATAGACGACGAGATTGTGACGTTAAGAGACGAACACAATCATGAGCCTACCTATAATCACCTTAAATATGAGCATTTGAAAACTTTGTATTGATTTATGAAATCAGTTTTAGTCTAAATTACTACTAGGTCTAAAATACCCAGACCATAGTGAGGAAGCATTGTATAAGCGCGATATGTTTAGTGCAGCGATTAAATAATCATGTTTTTCCATCTCGACCATTTACCATTTAAAGGACGGACCGGTCCGTACAGTGATTACAGAAATATGTCTGACATCTAAATTCCAAAGTTTTACAGAACGATTCACAAGTAGCCACGACAGCTGAGTGGTTAGGGGTTCTGCCTCGCAATCGGGGGACTCGAGTTCGATCCCCTATGAGGAAGGGCTCGTACCAATGAGTTTATCGTAACTTATGGACTATTTGTATCGATGGCTTCGACACTAAGACGACGACAGGTTCACCATCTGTCACGTTGTCCCAAGTAAACTCTGGTGAAATGTGCGTTAATGGGACCAGAATGTCTACACCTCTGACCACTATGGAATTGGGTTTTTTGATTCTCAAGTTATTTGAAGTAAATAAATAAAAAAAATTTTTTGTGGGCATTAGGTATCTATGCTGGTGTTTTTTTATTAACAATTGATAATTAACAATGTTAATAATAATAATGTTTTCATGTTTTATAACACTAGATAAAAATCTCTGATCAAAATAGCCTGAATATTATAATAAATATTTATATACAAAAACATATTTTGATGTACTCTGCTCTTTAAAGCTTAGGGAGACTCAAAAATTACAGATTAAGGAGAATTACATATTGTTTTCTTTGTAAAGAGTAAATACTATTCACGTTGTTACGATTATAGATTATTTTTAAGATCTATATACAGTTTTGCATGTATGATGGAAAGTTCTAATAAAGCGAAGTAAACAAAACTGCTAACTAAAACTATGATGAACCACTGTAGCTATAATGTATCATTATTATGGACAATATCACACTTGCCATCAAGAGAACGACTCGCTCGTCTTCCTTACCTTACCTTACCTTACCTTACCTTAGCTTACCTTACCTTCGCCGACAGATATCAAAACAAGCGGTTACCGCTAGTTATCGTTTGGTAAAATTATTTTACCGGTCTATTGATTTGGTGAACTCGAGTTGATAAACAAATAAATGGAGTTAAAATTAAGTTTTGTTTATTATTTCCATGACCTCGAAGTTTTATACATTGTATAGTTTATAATATATATAAACGCGACGTGACATTGGTTAAGAAACGCTGGCTCGTTATCATTATGCTAATATGAATTATTATACGCACAACCAGGTATTGGTATATTAGGTATGTAATTAACAAAGAGTATATTATACTTATATAAATATTAGTGCGCGTCACGTAAATAGAAAGCATAGGTGACGGCCAGCGTTTATCAGATTCTTACGCCGTTACCGAACAGCTACATTGCATATAGTTTGTGAACGTATAAGCATCATTGTATTGTTTTTATTTCACAGCTAAGTATATTACTTCGCAACGAGGGAAAATTATGATAAAGCTCAACGGTTACACGTTTTACAACAGAAGCGACTACAACTCAAAATCCTCCAAGCGATGGTTGTGTTCCACCCACGCGAATAGAAAGTGCACCGCTGTTCTCTACACCAATGAGGACATTATCATTAAGGCGAACAACAGACACAATCATAAACCGAACCCTAAAACGGTAAAGGAAAGCATGCAAGAGGATAACATTTAAAATTTTAAAAGCGATAATTTAAATGCTGTCATTTCCTATTCGGTGGGGTACAATAATCGCCACGCTTAGCGGTCGAACTGGCGGTCGCAGTACCAGATGCCAAGATGCGATAGATGCTGCTGCCCGTTGTCCTTTTATGCATTCTCGGTCGGGTATTTTGTGCGGATAGTAACCAGGGTTTAACTATCGGTGCCGGCACTTCTAAAATTGTTAATTGCATTATTTTTTAATTATAATACCTAATTTTTATATATTTATCGTGAGAAGTCAATATTATCGAGAAATAATAAAAACAAATAAGGATATGTGAAGTTCTCTTACTCTGACTTAAGCAGTGTGGCGAACACTACTCGACTCTTTTAAAAACAAGAAGCCCATACGTCCTTCACATGATAGATTGTTACTATACGTATCTCTTAGCGAATGGGCATAGAATAATACCTGCGTAAAAAACAAAAGTATTATATAAATAAACTACGTTGAATAAAAGCTTAGAACTGCTTTAATTCAAGGTAGTTTAGTTAACGTAGCATTCTTAAACAATGACATCGATACAAATTTCTATTCTGAAACCATTTTTAAATCATGTTTATTTTGCTAAGAAAAATGGTGTTATAGACCCAAGATATATACATATAACTATGTACATAAATGAGGGGTGGTCAGAAGTCGAAACCTTTTGATCCGGAGGTCAATCCTCTAATCACTCGGCTGTCGTGGCCTACTACTCGTATATAGCCTCAAGAACATATTAGTGTCCAAGTTTCAAACCTTAAAGTTACCTTTGCTGTTAACCAAGTAAGGTCCAAAAATGCCATAATTACTCAAGATGAAACTTTGCTTGCAATTTCGGACATTGCTTCAGCACGTGCTCGGCGGTGTAAGAAAACAGTCAAAAAGTCGCATGTCTGCGAAATAACAATTATATTCGTATTACAAGACGGCCGAGTGGCACTGGGCATTGTTACATCGTAAAAGGGGAAAGACAGAGAAGCCAAAAATGCATTTTTACTAATCTAATCTAAATACTAAATTTCATACTAATCTACAGATTTCGTTTTTCTTTCCAAATATTGTTAGGTCTTTGGCGGGTTCAAATTTCGCTAATTTTGTTAATTTTAATAATGACCAATAAATAATCTTTGTATATGTATATAATAGCAACTTTAAGATCTAATTTGTGTGTTATATATATTATAATAAAATGTTAAACACTTGTGGTTTGGTAATATTTTTATTATTATGATTAACATGTTTGAATTCTTCCAATTGATATCTTCAAAACAATCTATTTCTAATGAACATCATAATATTTCACAGATTTCCCGGCATATCGAATAGTGGAGACCATTAGGGGCAACCGCCTCATCTGTCTCGACGGTTACAGATTTTCCAGGAAGAAGGACAAAAAAACGTCACACCTCTTGAAGCTCCGTTGGAGATGTGCCACCCACCACATGAACGGTTGCAAAGCAACTTTATATACAATAGACGAGAAGATTGTATCTATAAGGAAAGCTCACAATCATGAACGCCCTCCCGAACAATATCGTCTCATCGAGTAATTGATTGGAACCATTATCTAAAAGGTTCTAATTTGAATACTTAACCTCTCATATAGGATGAAATTAACCTTTAGTGTTCATGTGGTGAAGAGCAATGTCTATTGTATCAAGTGATTCAATGGAAATAATGTCCATAGGTCCAAAATAACACAGTTAAGAACAGCCATGGGCGAATCTTCCACAATTTTACAAGTTACTGCTAATTTTTTAAAAGTTTTTGCTCACATTTGTTATAAAGGAAATCCTGTTGTTTTTGCGATATACGTTTATATTATACGTTTATTAACATCACGAAAACCTCAAGTAAACGTTCAAGAACACTTTTTAAATCAATATGGCGTGGTCATTTCTATGTTCCGTAATCCTACAAGTATCTACTTCACATTTCAAAAACATAGCGATTATATCCCACGAATTGTTTAAGAAAATTTATATAATACTACTTGTGACAAACTATGTACATAAAAAAATCATTTTATTTACAAAAAGATGCTTTTAGATAATTGTAGGTATTCAATAGGAATAGGAAATTTAAGTTTTTGTAAAAATATAGATAAATTTTATGTTAATTTTTTAACTGTAGGCCCGATTGCCGAGTAGGTAATAACCCTGCTTTGGAGGCAAGGGGTTGAGGAATCGAATTCCGCAAAATTCCGGGGAAAACAAACACTGCGTTTAGCTGGGTGAGATAGGTACCCGGAGGCATACTTCCCTCACCACGTTGCTTGTCATTAACAACTAGATATTGTTGACTATGCGGGATACACTATAGTGTTATCTGCATGTACACAAAGTCATTTCCGAGTCATTAGTCTATAAAGGGTCTATTGTTTGACATGGACAAGGAGGTAGGAAGTGCTCTCTTCATCACTCTTGTCCGGAGATTTATACAGTACGCAGTACCGGAAGCCGTACTTGTTAGACGCTGCTGTCCATCACCGGTTTGCAGACTTTCGGAATTGCATTTTCGAGTTGGTTGTACCACCAGTTTGTCATGAAGTCAGAAGTGTAACAAAAACTATGACATGTTCTGGATATTTCGTAACGGTAGGTTATACCGCCACCACACGTGCCTATTAGGCACATTTGGTTGTGTATAAAAATGAAACCTACTAGCTTTTGCCTGCTATTTTATCCGGGTATAATCTATAAGTACGGAATAGCTTTATTTATTATGTTGTATCTTAATAAATAGACACGTTAATTATTCATAGGCCGAACAATACACTTCGAACAGTGTAATATATTTTCCAATTGATCCAAAATTTCCCGTACTGATCAATTTCTTCGGAGTTAGGCGTGTATCTTATTATCCCACAAGGTTTTTTAAAATATCTTTAATAGACAGACGCAGCTTTTTTACTATTTTATTTTGTTATATAATAGTATAGATATTTCCTGTCCTCTTCTGTCATATAATATAAACTTTCAATATGCCGGTTAATGCTTTACAAATGTGTACTCCAAAGGATTTAAACAAATTAAATAAATTTTAAAAACATTAATGGAATTTTTATTTAAGTTTTCGTTTTATGTTCTTTTTGTCGAAGTAGTAAAATATTTTTTATTATTTTACTATATTTATTATTTTCTTAGTAGCCACGGAACATAATTATGAATTATTAATTAACTTTTTTGAGTTTTGACATTTGTAAATGGTTGACTAATGTTGGTTTTTTTTGCATATATAGAACCCTTATACTATTTATATATTACTACCTACGTAGTAGTGGACAATTTTGTGTTGTTTTTCATATTTTCTTTATTCATAATCGTTTTATCATTCCGTTATCAAACCGTTTAATCATTCCGTTCGGAGTAATGGAGAATTTGTCAAGAGTTGGGTGCTCCAAAGTGTTTGTTAAGTCAACGAATATTAATTCTGGCCTGAGAGCTAAGGTACGGAAAGCCTCGTTACCCGTAAATGAGTCTGCAGGCTGTTCCTTTACGTTAGTATTCTATGAGAGTGTGGTTTGTGCGTTTGTATTTCTTTGTATGTCGGTGTGTGTGCGTTTATTCAGATAACCTGTGAAGTGCAGCTACAAAATGGAAATAAGCAACTTAATCATAACATACAACACCAAATAACACCAAAAAATAATGCAATTAATGAAGTTAACTCTTCATTTCCCTTTGTAACATTTAAAACTCACGTAAAATTTATACTCTACTACTTTAAAAAAAGCGCCCTTTGTTAATAGGATCTCAATTTATTAGCCCTGCTTAAAAAAGTATTAGAAAATATGCATTTCACGTCTTCTTATAGTGATCGAATTGTTAGAAAAGTATTGGTCGTTAAAATTGCTTAGAACAAAATTGAATTTTATCCGTAAATAATTTAAGATTTTGCTTAATTTTTCAGCAAAATTTGTAACATCGAAGAGAGGTAAAACGCTAATTTACCTCGGCGGCTACACGTTCTACCATAAAAAAGAGAGGCAGCTGGGTGTGTTACCTTCGGTGAAGAAGAGATGGGTTTGCTCCACGAATTTCTGCAAGGGTTGCCGGGCCGTCATTTACACTATTGATGATACTATAGTGATAGCTAAGAATGAACATTCACACGCACCTCATTTTGTATAAGATCTATATTTAATACTGAATAATAGTTTACTTACTTATTTATAAATGTGTGTTTGAAAAAATATTAAATTTGGCAGAAAATTATTTTAAGACACGTATTTTGATTTGCTGTATAATTTTTGACGTGATATTTTCATGTTAAGCCCCGCGAGGAGTTAGAAAGAAGATGTTCAATGAATTCTGTACCTGAGACATAATGAATATACGCCAGAATTCTATATTTTAAAATACTTTTTTATACTTAATGTTTCCGAACACAATGGTATTAATAAAATATACACATATGGATGTCAGAACTAAGATGTAAGTATCAGTCTGGCTGGACTGATTTACACCTGAAAACCGAAAATATAAAGTGCACAAAAAAGTAAAAAATGACATAAAACTTCAAATGTTATTGGATATGAACGTAGAACAAGTTCAATATCTATTTTTACTGCTGTGCTATGCTTTATTAAATTCATAAATGCATTTTGAAAGTTACGCTTAGCTGAATTACACTTTGCTTCACGGCAGATGTCACATGGCCAAAGCTGATGTGTTAGTTTTCAATGCCCTACCATAAGCCTACCGTAAGACTAGTTTAAAACTATGATTCCTTTGACTCAAATTGTCGACATGTAATGCTTATATAACAGGTTTTGAATTAAATACTTATTTTTATTGAAATCTAAAGAAAATGTATGTATACTTATTAAAACTGTGTTCAAAATAAAAATTAAACTTATGCAATATACATATTACTAATAATTTGTTTCTTTTTGTGCTAACAGTTCGATTTGAAGTGTCGCGTCGTGGCACAAGGATGCTGAAAGTTGACGGCTACACCTTCGGTCTGAAGACTAACACTGGCTATAAGTGCACCTGGAGGTGCACCAGCCACCATTCCAAGGGCTGTCTCGCTTCCATTCATACAGTCGAAGATGAAATTGTTCACCAAAAGAATTTTCATTGTCACTAAATTTAATTGATTGTAATTAAGCCGTAATCAGGCCGGGGAGAAGGGTTCTCGAGGGGTAAACCTCGTACAGACAGATGCAGTGAAGATACAGTGCCGACTGTGCTTTGTGGCAAGTGGGAGGAGAGTTTGCCAAGCTTTTAATGATGATTAAGCTGATGAATCCATATATTCTTTACTACAATGTATGGTTTTATCGCTTACTAGATTAAAACGTAAAAGACAGAAATGACTGATATGTATGTACTATTTAAAATTTGTATTACTTTACGACGAGCCAATCAGGAGACTCGAATTCGATCCTCTTTGTGGAGGGCACGTACCAATAAGTATTTCGAAATATATACCATTTTTATCGTTGGCTTGCACATTAAGTTCTTGGGAAAAGTGAGTTCAAAGGGCTAAAAATATCTTGACCTCTGACCACCCCATATTGGGCATACGGTTATGAGAGCGAAAGTTTTTATACTTATTTTCTTCGTATATAGTTGTTTTTATAATAAGTTACTATCTGATTATCTCTGACTGAGCTCTCTGTAATACGTTACACTATGTATATATGTAAATGATAAACTGTTTCGTTTTAGACGTAAACAATAAAAATAGTAATTATAGTGAACTGAGTGTGTTACCATTGTAACCTTAATTTTTATATAATTAACGCATTGTAATATAATTACATGACGAGGATATTTTCGTCGCATTACTGTTACCCGCATTTTTATAAGCTTATTACTCATAACGTTGCTTAAAAACTTTTCAAACATAACAATTAAACCATCATTTATATTTCCATTGATAATAACTAACCATTTCTTTCTTCTATAACTTTAGAAACTTAACGAGAAAGTGAAAATTGAGTGAAAAAAAGTTATAAATCAAATAATAAATCCGGATACAAATAACAACATCATTATTTTATTTTAATGACATCGTTTAGTTTTAACCATTTTACATTCTGACGTTTCGGAAAGTATTCAGCAGTATTGCGGTGTTAGTTTCAGCTTTTAATTGTTAATTACAGGTCGCGGTAGGCGGGTTGACTATGACATCTAGGCGACTAACACCTCAGTGCCCTCGTGACCATGGGAGCTGTAAAGCACCCTAAAACGGCACCGTAAAAATTCAATTAAAACGCGATATATTGTAAAATTTAAATATTTTTAGTCTTCTTGTAAATACAAAAAAAAAACAAGATACGATAAAAAACAAGACCGACAATATATCGGGACAGAAAGAGTCGAGGAAGGACAACCTCTTCACACAGGGAAGAAGTAACACAAGCACTAAGGTTGCAATTTTAGGAGACCTTATTAGTTCTTAGGGGAGACTACACATCCGTTAGTCCTCTGTCCTATTAGAAAAAAGTTTTAATATCAAGCATTTTATGTCTACAAAATATCTTAAAAGCTTTTAAAATTACTTTGCAGAGCCATACTTTTATCAATCGGCGACGGGTAGTAAGAGGCTTCGTCTAGGAATATACTCTTTTAGGATGCAGCCTCCGAGACGCTTAAACCAGATAAGAATGAGGTGGCTTTGCGCAACACACAGCTGGTTAGGTTGCAAGGCTCTCGTTCAGACCATAGAAGATGTAATCATTGTTGTGCGTAATGAACACAATCATTGATTTATGTTATATAATTTATATCTTCTCCACGCCCAAATTCCTAGTGTCTACTTATAAATGCAAAAGTAACTATTTGTCTGTTATGGTCATGGCTAAACTACGGAACCGATTTTGATGAGATTTGGTGGTTAGGATTTAGTTGGTGTTTTGTCTTACCACTAGGCTAACAGCCTAGAGTGGTCAGGTCGCGGTCAAGGAAAACATCGTGGGGAAACCCTCTCAGATACTCGTATTTGAGAACCAGCATTTGCCCAGCAGTAGGCCCAGCAGTAGGCAAATTATGCGTACTCGAAATATAAATATTTTTTATTATTTCACCGAAATGTAGGTTTCCTTACAATGTTTTCCTTCACCGCCGAGCACGTGGTACGTTCAGCACTAAAAATTTTTATTAACAATTTTAGTTGCGCTTGCACTGGGGATCAAACCTCGGTCAATTGCGTACTGTGAAATTAAAGTAAAATAGCTATACATGGCCTCCGTTGTTGCGTAGATTGTATTGCGGATTTTTTTTTCGTGCGACGAAATTGTATTTTAGTTCCAACGAATGGTTGATCTAAGTCTTATTATTGCGGTACGGGAACAATTACTATTGTGAAATAATTATTCTCTAATTTCTTTTTATTCCTCCAAATCTATTTCACCTAAATATGTAATATTTATTTTGGTTTTTCTTTATTTACTAAGTTTTGTAGGGCCATGTATTTAAAATATGTTTTTTTAGTAACAACGCAGACGAACTAATATCGCCTGACTCTGACATTGTGTCGCAACAAGTCGCGTCGCGATTGTCGGGTGCATCGCTCACCCAGGGGTTAGGATCATCTGTCGCGTAAAGAAAGACGTCAATTATAAAACGGTTGAAATTAACTGTTTGAGCGTCGATATATAATAATAGCGGCTTCCTGACTTCGGCCGCATGTTCACAAATTAAATCCCAAGAGGGCTCTTGATTGAGATAAAAAGTATCTTATATTATACCCTATTCCATGGTGTAATTTACATGTCTGTTATAATTTGTTAATGTCTGTTCAAATGTTTGAGGGAAACGACAAACATACAAACATTCACATTGTGATATAAAGTAACTTGAAACATAAGCTCAGTTAGTTCCATCAAAATCCGTCAAATTGCTTTTAAGTTAATCTGTTCAAAATTACATGCGAAGAATTTTATACATTAGTATAAATAGACATACTATGTTATGTAAGAATGTTTCGTGTGTATGTAATTATTGTGTATGTGGATGTATAGCAAAGTATATTTCTAATAATTTTGAATTACACTATATATACTCGGACATCAATCACACATAATTGTTATTAAAATGTTTACGTTATTTTTTATTTTTAACTTTAATTCTGATGACAAACTAAAATGTGATATATACAATTGATTATTGTTAATATGTAACTGTAATTAATATACAATACAGTAGAAAGAGGTCTTATATCGTTCACGATAGTAAAATCTATCTAACATTGTAATGACACTAGTGGCAATTTGTTAATATCTAGTTTTGGCATTTTGTCCTGCACCTGATTTCTAAAACTATGTAAATATAGAATTTCGTTGCAGAACAAATAGCAGTTGTGATTTCAAATATAATTTTATAGTATTTTAAGTTCTTATTAATTCTGATTTTCCTTTACAGGTATTATAATAAAGATGCAAAACCACATTAACCACACTATCAAGTTTCAAATTGCAACGTCGATGTAAGTAGATCATTCACTAATTATTTTCATACTTTCAACATTTTCTTACACTACCGATATTTTTATTTATTGTACTCTATTGTCATGCGACTGGAATCAGTCTATATTTTTCTTTTGTAATTAAGTGTATAACTTTATACTACTATAGTTGTATGTTTCTCTAGGTGGCATGCTTGTTCTGTGCCTAGGAGTCGACTGGGTAGACGCTGTTACCACCCTCTTATATATTTCTCTTGCCAGCAGTGCAACCACTGTTGAGCTTCGATTTGAAGGGCATACTTAGCCAGTATAGTTACAGGTTGTGAAGCATTATATTTTAGTTCTCAGGAATAAGAACGCATCTGTTACCACCTTCGATTGATGTTGTTTGCAGGTGCCTATGGACTTCAGTAGCCACTTACCACCAGGTGGAAGAAAAACTTGTATAAAGCTTATATTATAGTCTTATAGCTTGCGCCGAAAAGATGTAAACAATATAATATAGCTGTTTCTGTCTTTTTTATGTCCAATACTTATTTAAAATACATATTTCATCTTTATACAGTTACAAAGTACAAATTATAATTGAAGACTGCATTCTTGCCACTGATCCGAGCGTATTTACCAAGTTTTCATTGTTGAAAATATTGCAATTTCGATGGCGCTTTCTTGTTCCGAAGTAAAGAAAAACGTTATCTGGGAATACTGCGTGACTAGGAAATAAAAAATATTTCGACGATATGTGGAGTCTGGAGAAGCGAATATTTTTCTGGCTCGAAAACCGTCCCAAAACATGGGAAGAACTTTCTTCACCAAGAAGTAGGCTATTTAATAAAGCTGCTTTTACTAACGATTTCATAAACAGCGAGTAAATTATGAATAATAAATTTTAACTTTAAACGTTGTATAGTAGATGCAAATTCAAATAAAGTAAAATGTTATAAGGTAAAATTAAAGATACTGTAACATTTTCAAAGTTAAGTGTTTTGTTCTTATCTGGAATTCGATATATGTACATAATACTATAAATGAGCTACATACGTAACTTTATTTTTAATAAAATATTTTGACTCTACCATTTAGAATTATTAACTTCTGTAGTCCTAAAAATAAATCTTTATTCCTTGTGTAATAGATCATGATAAATTAATAAACAAAATTGATTACACAATTACAAAATTACGATTACAAAATTGTTGCACAAGCTTTACCCAGGCTTGTTAACAATAACGCCCGTGGGAGAAGTAAGGCGATCTTTAAACAGCCTTCCAAATCAAATAATCTTATGTTATAAAAGCTTAATATTTTGATAATTTACACCAGGCAACCCTGCGTTTTTTGATGTCAATTTTAATGACTTTTCAGAAGCTCCAGTTTTTGTATATTCGATCAGAGGAAATCCGCTGATCTTGCTTGGCGGATATAAATATTCAGTCAAAGTTACTCAGCACCTTGGCATCGCTGTCAAAAAGAAATGGCACTGCTCGACCCACAACGCGCGAGGTTGCCGCGCAGTGATTTTCACTTTGGATAATGAGATAATAAAAAAGAACATGAATCATAACCATGAGCCAGTACACGTATACAATAAATATTTTAACAAAAAGAATACTTTGAAATGAATATTAAATTAACTGACGAATTTTCATTTAACACTCATAAATGTGTTATTATGTCATAAATGTGTGTGGTGGCTTCTGTTTATAAATGTGTATAGGCTAATCGTACCTAGAATATTATGCACGTGCACTTACTTCACGTTAATTATTTTGTGGCGTTACTTGGAAATTAACATTAAAATTTTTAGTTATAGTAGCATTTAGTTAGATATAATAATTTGACGACGGCGTGGCTTTGTGGAAGAAGCCACGTGTGATGTTTTCGAATTTCAATATTTGTGCGAAACACGAATTATGGTATATCGGGTCTGGTTGTGTCGTGTCCCGCGTTTCTGACACAGCATCACCCCCTTGTTCCGATTATTTTATATGTGTTACATCGGATAAGGGAAGTTAAAGTCGATGAAGTGGCTTTGTGTCTGCCCGTACACTTCTAGTACTATAATATTGCTTATGAAGTTGCCAAAGCGATTGGTTGCGTTATGCATTCGGAAGATGACGCCGTGGCCAAAAATCGGACGAATGAGGACCCCATTATCATAGTCATCGAATTTTATGAATGTACGGGTTATATTAATTATAATACATTGTTCAATTGATTCTGTCTGAATTTAATGCAATATTATTATCTTGCTCTTTGTGACGGCGACTATAAATATGACAAATATGTTTTACCTGAATATAAGTATATATCTTTAAGAACTGTTCGCAAAGCTTACTCTGACTATGTGCAGCTCTTGCTTTAACTGTAATGTTATATTTGCAATTGAAATCCTCAAATAAAAAATGCAATTCTTTGCTACGCATTATGAGTTGCTCACACTGCAGTATCTTACTTATTTCATATTCTTATCTTTCTTATTTCTTATTACCCTTGTTATATTTGTAAATATTCATGATCATGTTTCTAAGGAACAATTCTTTAGAAACACGATCAAATCTCAGTCTTAGTAAATATTGCATTCACTAGGCGGTAAATATAGAGCAGAGCAGATTAAACCTATTTCTGTTACTAATCAGCGGTGCTGCCACTGTTCTCTTTGGGTTTAATTTCATCTTGGTCCTCAATATCGCACAGCACAATGCATCTGTAATCTTCTTCGGTTGAAGTTGTTTGCAGGTGTCAATGGGCTGCAGTAGTAATTTACCATCAGTTGGCCTGTTCAATCGTGCTGTAATAAAAACAAATATTAAAAAACACTTTTGTTGCAATTATATCTATATCGAGAGATTGTATGGTTATTTGTGTAAAACGGTCGCCCAGTTGCGCTCTTTCTCTGACGAAGTTTTGATCTTCATTAATTATGATTGTATTAATAAGAAAAACATTAGTTAAATAAAAACTACATTGATATCATCTGTTCATAGGTACACCGGTATTCATTTCGTCTAGGCGAGGAAATCCATTGATTCTATTATCCGGTTACAAGTATTGTGTAAAGGCTCGTCAATGGATAGGAGAGACAATGAAGAAGAGATGGCAGTGCTCCACTCACCACGCGAGGGGATGCCGGGCTATGTTACATACCACGAACGACGTTATATTAAAAATAAAAGATCAACACAACCATCAGCCTGTTCATCCATAGTATGTATGTAAATGACAACGATGTGCTTAACGAAAGCCTTCCTTATCGATGAAATGTAATGCTACGAGTAACTGACGTGGTTGTCACCTCATGACTGTTTTCTCCGGAGAAATAATATGAAATATACTAAAACAAGCAGTAAAGTTCGCGAGAATTTTCAGCTATTTCATGCCGATGCGATAAGTGACACTATTATGTAAATGGAAAATTCATGTGAATAGTATAAAAATTCGTCTTACTTTAATACAAGAAGTAAATGTTGTGTAAATTGTATGAAAAAAAATTGAATAAAATATTACCATTGCCTTATATATTTGTAATTACCATGAGAATCCACCTACTAAGTTTAATAGCAGCATTTTGGTCTAGGTAAAAAAAGGGCCATTTGCCGGTCGAACTGTGTGTAAAATTTGTTTGTTAAAAGTATATTTTCATAGTAAATACTTGCGATTGTTATATCTCGGTAGAGTTCCATAGCAGATTCATAACACTCGTATTTACTCTACTGATTTATTATTTTTATGTAATAATAAATTACAAATATCAAAATCTAATTAAAAAACGTGCAATTTACGCCATAAGAATTATTATTATATATAACTAAGTAAAGTGTGTACCTTGCGGGAAAAGATATGGCAACCATACTAGTACTTCAAAATTCTATAAGATGATGCTAGAAAAAATTATATGTATGATAAACGAATTTCTTAAGAGATGACATCTATTAAGATAAACTTAATAATTAATTCCAAATCGTTAGAGCTTTTTTTTAAGAATTCAGTATAAAAAAATTGCTCGCTTAAAATATTAAGATGAACGGATGTAACTTATTTTTATTAAATAATAATTTGGCCCCGTCATTAAGTATTTAATAGTTCTAAAAATAAATCTTTGTGGCAGCTAGGACAAGGAAGGCGATTTATCGCATTCCTGGACTTACTTTTTAAAATTTAGTTTAGAGTAAGATTTTATAATTTTTAGCAAGAAACTTTGTGGACGGCTACCATATAATCTTAATAAATATTAATTAAAATGACTTTTAAGAAACTCCAGTTTTCATATATTCGATCAGAGGTAATCCGCTGATCTTACTTGCCGGATATAAATATTCAGTGAAAGTTACTCAGCAACTTGGCAACGCTGTCAAAAAGAAATGACACTGCTCGACACAAAACGCGCGAGATTGCCGCGCAATGATTTTCACTTTGGATAATGAGATAATAAAAAAGAACATGGACCACAACCATGAGCCAGTACACGTATACAATAAATGATCACGGTTCTTTCAAAATATAGGAATTTTAATTTTATACTCTACTCGTAAATGAACTGCCATTAATGTGTGTGTGGTATTCCTGTTTAAAAATATATGTTATATGAGGTGGGTAAGCCACAACATTATTGACGTGCACATACTTCACGTTAATCCTTTCGAGGCTTTAACATTGATTAATTTCGAGGGATTATTTTATAATTTTGCCAATATTTAAGTCGTTTAACTTTTAAGATGTAATTAATATTGTTTTTGGTTAGATCTAACAGTTTGACAACGGCGTGGCTTTATCATTAGCGTAACTCACTGGCCGCTAACCGTAAAGAAACCATGGATCGTGGGATCGAATCTCAGTCGAAGTCATTATTTGTGCACAAATTATTAGTTTTCGGGTCTGGTTGTGACACAGCATACCCCCTTGATCCGATCTTATCGCATATGCAAAAAAATCGGATAAGGGAAGACGTAGTCTATTGAGTGATCTTTTATTAAATCATGTCAATCTTTGAAGCTCATTTTAATGAGAATTACTTATTTTACAGCGCTCGAATTTTTGTCGAACAGAAGAGGAAAGCCTCTCATCAAAATGAATGGGTACAGTTACGTCCAGCATGTGATCAAGGAACTCGGTTTTGGTGTTTCCAAAGTGAGGTGGAGGTGTTACACTCACACCAGCCGGGGCTGCAAAGCGGTGCTGTTCACGGTCAATAACGTTTTATCCTCCGCCAAGTCCATACACACTCACGACCCGTAACCTCGCATATTCGGAAGAGGCAATGTGAGACTTCAACCTAGCCCCGATACAGTTCCTCCGACGCCCAAAAGGCGTCGAGAGAAGACTTGATAGGTAGACTTCAACCAATATTGGCATCTTCTCCAGGCTGTGGCGGGTTCATTCCATGTGTTCCTACGTGTTATTTTTGTGTGTTAATGTAATTATTTTTTTGACAGTTCTTTGTAGATGTTACGATTATTCATATTGGTCACGAACAATTATGTTTTTATGTAATGGATGAGTTTTATTGTATGGATTTCAGTAAAATTTTATAGAGATATCGATTCTGTCATGGAATAAGAAGAAAGGATCCTTTTTATCTCGAACCTGGCTTCCCTTAGGACAAAGTATAAGGTCACGCGAGTGAAGCCGCGTTCGGTATTACTATATGAAATACTTAACCGGACTGACATAGTTAGTCAAAAGTAGTTTTCACAAGAAAAAGAAGGAGGACATAGACGAGGTATATGCCTAATCTCATGTGGCATTGTTCTATAGCGCTTAGCCTGGAGTGTACCCACTTCCCGAGTCTGGGGTATGAGTGAGTTTCTGTAGATTACACCAATTAGTACATTTTCTTCTCCTTCAGAATATTGCAGGCCATTGCAGGCCAATATTCCAAGACCGCACCAACAAAAGCAGGTCCAGGGTGGGCCAATATGGAACATTTGTCCATACTTACCACACTGAGTAGAAAGAGGGTCGTAGTGCTTTCGCAATGGATGCTGCGCCCCATCACCAGTATGTGGAATTTGTGTTCGGCATATTTGGATGGATTTTCCGCCATCAAACTCGTCTGTTAGTTGGCAGGGTGCATCGCGTGCAGGTTGACCTTTGCAGAAACAGTTGTTAAACTCCCCCTTACACTCCATAATTAAGTATATACGAAACCATAATGTTGGTGGGGTTCATCTGCTTGCCTGAATGTAGTGGAAACCAGACATCGTCGCTATGGCAATAATTTCTCGAAAAATGCTGAAAAATACTAAAGCTGACAATTCGTAGGCGTTATTAAATTAAATTACGATACATGCTGTATAAATTGAAATAAAGGATTAAGAGACTTTTTTTTTTAACTAATTTAAAACACACTACTAACTAACCTATATAAACTAAATAAATTACTAATGCCAGAAACAGGTACTCCTAATAGTGACCATGTCACTGTTTGCATAACTATTATAAAATTAGCTTATTATAAATAACCAAAATATTCGTATATACGAGTAGTTTTCAAGGTAAGATTTTTGGAGACCTCGAAAAATTTTCGTATATATTTGATATCGATAAAAATTCGTATAAAATTGATAATGTACATTTTAACAGTTCTTCAGTTCGCCTTGAGTAAAAGGCGACACCCCATCATCAAGTTGAATGGATATGGTTACACCAAACACATGACTCAAGATCTGGGTAACGGGATATCCAAAGTGAGATGGAGATGTCCGTTTCATAGCAGCCGCGGCTGCAGAGCGGTCCTGTACACTATAAACGAAGAGTTATCATACGTTATACCCACACATACTCATAAACCAGAATATCAATAACTAGAGATAGAATTACCATCAGTATAAAAAATCACGCTATAATTACTAATTAATTATTCGGATAGCCGAATGGTTACGAATTGAAATTGGATTGGGACACAATATCGAAGTGGTTAGGGCCTTCGAATCAGGAGACCCGATCCGCTTTGAGGAGGAGGGAGAGGGGCTCGTACTAATGAGTTGTCGAAACCTATGTCTGATTTTATCGTTGACCTGAACACTAAAACTATGACTGACTTACCACCGTTTACACGTTATTCCGAATAAGCTCTGCCGGAAAGTAGTTTGAAACGAGTGGAAATAAGGTTAAGACCTCTGATCATCCCCTTACTGTGTATACATTAGTGCGAGCTGTTTCTTGTTATGATATTTGAATATATGGAAATTATATGGACATAATGTGAAGTAATGTAAATGTTGTATGTACACCATGTACGTGAAATGTTAATATATAATATACAGAAAAATTCTGTATGAAGACTTGTACTTATAAATGTACTGTATGGTTCTGATTATGTACGTTTTTTTTTTAATTAAATTTTCATCGATTCTGATGGCGTTATTTCTCCTCTCCTCTTACACAAAAAAGTAAGTTGTTTTCTAGTTTAAAAAAAACTTTGCGATAAAAGAGAGTGATCTCTTTTAAAGCTGTAACCTGGGCTGCTTTGTTTTTGGAACGTGTTGGAGCCAAGCAGCGGCTTTAGCTGCGGGTTAGTACGACGGCCTCGCAGAATACCGGCGTGAAGTAGAGGCATCTTGTGCTTCTGCGTTTCGTTCGGTGAGTGAGGTAACCAGAGGCCCACTCCCCCTCTCCATCCCCTTCCTCATCCTCCCTCCCATCTCCCAAATACCCCTAAAGGCCGGCAACGCATCTGCAGCACTTCTGGGGTTGCAGATGTCCGTGGCCGACGCTAACCACTTACCATCTGGTGAACCACTTGCTCGTTTGCCGCCGATCACATAAAAAAAATTGCCACTTGCCATTAAGGAGACATCACATTAAATCCATGAAGGGAAGACTCAATCTCTGTAGATTACATTAGAGAAGCTCCCATCATTGAGTCCACGATTTGCGTCACATGCCAAAAGTAATGCTAAAACCTATGAGGAACACTTGCAACCTAGAGATTGACATTGTTTTTCTTCTCCTACAAATTATGATTTCATATAACTTTATGTTATTACACTTATTAGATACTTACTTTACTTTACTTATGTTGTCTATATAGCGTCTTTTAGTTCTGAGTCCGGTTAGTTGGAAAATTAAATAGTCTTAATGTGTTGTGATATCAAAGCTATTATTAATAAAGGCGATTTCCATTTCAGCGCGCGCACAATATTTTATGGGTAAGAAAGGTAACCGTATGATGCAGTTGGACGGTTATCTCTATAGTATGCATATGACAAGAATAAGCAACGGTGGCTTAATGAGGATCAGATGGAGATGTTCAACACGAAACTCCAAAGGATGCAAAGCAGCCATAAACACATTGGGCGACGACATTGTATCGATAAACACGTATCACAATCATAGTCCTGTTTACTAACTATGCCTGACTGAATCTTCTATCAATCTACTATCTTTTACATTATGTAATTTAAGTAAATCAGGTTCTGTATATCAAAAAAAATAAACTTTTGTTTTATTATTCCGTAGCGTTTTGATTGATACTATATACATTCATAATAAAATTGCCTATACATTGATCTGTTATATGGTATTAAATACGTGTTGTGTTCTATGCAATCACGTCACTACAAGTATATAAATCAAGTGAAGTGTATTTTTGAATGCTTTTTTGACAAGATTATCATACGAACAACTGCTAGCGTTCTGCAATAGATACTTGTAAGTGCTCTACAGCAGAAGGCAACTGTTTTCTACTTGAAGATTACAATTTGTGTAGTGAAATCCTTGTTATTCTTTTTATTGCTGCTCGTGGAAGAATATCATGCCACTCGTTAGTATAATCTTACTGTGTGACATTCCATTATAATCGCCGAGGTGACAATATGTGTAGATTTTTTTTCTTCTCTCACTTTAGGTGGCTGGAATGATCACTTGCCAATCCACCACTTACCACGACTTAATTTCTGATATACTACGTCAAAGTGAATATGACTTGTGCCGTGAGCCGTTATGTATATAACGTAAATGAACACTAAGAAGCCATTTTGGGACTTTAGTCATCTAGGGGGAAAATCTAAAATAAAGAATTAAAGTTTGTATTTAGGCTGATAGTTAGGATTTTGATGGAACTTTTTTTAAATGTTCCGCATGAATACAGATTTCAGCTGTGATTTAAGCCTATTTAATATTAGTAATGTGAAGTTTGTATGTTTGAGTAGATTAAACCATGGAATAGGATATAAGACTTTTTATCAGAACTAACTCTTGGTACAAAATTCGTAACCACGCATACAGCCGCCATATTTTATTACTCTGGCTAGGAATATAAATACGGAACATGATAAGTGAGTATAGAAATATGTAAGTGAAAGCCAATATCGATTCCACCCCTGTTTTCATAGGCCTGCATGCGGTGCACCCTGCCGACTAACAGACGAGGAGATCTGGCGACCGGATAATAGTGAATAATTCATCCGATTATGCTGAACTAACACACTTACCTAGCAAAAAAATTTTGGCTAAATATTCCATGAAAACCGACTTTTGTTGAGGCTGTTATGCAAAGTGGGCTGTCTGACAAAGATGAATAAAGATAGTTTTTATTAAATTTCTCCATTCCTAAGGTTTTACAGATTATAAATATCCATACTGTTAGTTTTAGTTGTATCATTAAGTATTTCCAGAGCATAACAGTTTGTTGGAGTCGAACAAATAGAAAGACGGAACGACTAATTGATTTAATAAGTATTCTATTTTTTTAGCACAAAACCCTAAAAATGATGTTAGCAGTAACACTAAGTCATCCATATTGCAGGTGTTCAATTCATTATTGGGAGAAGAGGCAACAAACTTATACAACTGGGCAAATTCATTTATGCTATACATTTTACCAGAAATTTAAGTGAGGGAATTTTCAAGACGAGGTGGTACTGTCACACACAGCATTCCAAAGGATGCAAGGCGGTGATTTATACGGTCAATGACGTCATAGTTTCCCGTAAAACTGTTCATAATCATGACTAACAATTTTAGGAACCATTGGTTGATTATTTTGAACTGTTTAAGTTAAATGGGCTATGTATATTTAAAAACGTCTTAACATAACATAACCCCAATAAAAGGTCATCATTAATAAAATGGCGTTTTCTAATACTGGCTGGAAGATCTTGCATAAGTTGCGATCTGAAAATTCCAAATTTACGCTAAGACATTGCTTTTAAAAATGAGTTATACATTTGTTCTTTTTTTTTGGTATCGCTGTCTGTGAAAATTATTTATTTTTCAAATTTGCGTTAGTTGTGTTATATGCATTCCAGCGAGGCAGTAATGCCACACAACAAGCACGCAATATCACCGACGTCTATTATACTAAGTACTGCAAACAAACGCACAGTGTGTTTTGGTTTGATGGCATCCGTTCTGAAAATTGACCTCAAAATCTAGCCCCGTGGACGACCGAAATAAAGGCATTAAAACACGTCACTGTTAGCTGCGTCACTTCAAAGAAAGTGACAATGATATTCAATGAAAAAAAAAGAGGCTCAGAAAGTCGCATCCGAAGCCTGTCTTAATTTGTTGGATCGGTACACAAATGAGGGTATTATGGTTCATCATCCAAGTGATGATGAAAAGTCGATCCTGTGTAATAATAGGACATACGTTAATGTTAAAAAAAATACGTTTATTTGCTAAATATACGCATACAAAAGCAATTAACAAATTTAAAGGTTTAAATAATTACTTAGAAAAAAGCTAAAACAATTAATATGTAAAATCTATATGTAAATATGGATTAATTGTACCCTGCGTTTCTAACAAATGAGGTTGGCAGCACAGGATTTTGCTAAGCCGGAAGTCAATTCCGTCATAGCACTTCAGGAAGTCAATGACTTCCCCATAAAACTTCGATGCCGTTAATGTTCATAACAATAAAATATATAAATATATACTTGGTTTCATTTGTTTATGTTTGAAATATTAAAACAGAAAGCTTAATTCACTATTAACTCTTCACGAGCGTTTAAAAATAACGTGTACGTGTACTAAATACGTAATAGGAATTCTATTGCTGCAACACGTCAAGAAATAATGTATTTTCCCATAAAATATAGACATAAATTTCATAAATATGGACTAGTCAATCAAGAAATGCATGCCAGAGCTGGTGGGGCCTTTTTATAATGGCCTATGTAAATACTTACAGTTTTGGGATGTATGAATTTAGACCGCAAACCCCAAGACACATGACATTATATATGTAATTAGCAGGTGCTCCTTGACTGATCTGACTCGTGGAACTGAGCTACTGATGGTGGTTACATTCCTCTGGTCTGTAAAGTACGAACTACACATAAAAGAACTTTTCAGAAACTGACGTAGTAACTCAGAAGCCCGGCGCCCGCTTTATATTTCTTACTAGCTGCTACCCGCGGTTTCGCTTGCGTGGACAATTTTCCCATGACTTTCCTAGGTTAAATAGGAACCTATGCCATTCTCTAGGTTACCAAACTTCGTCCAAATCGGCTGAGCCATTTATGTGATTGAAAAAAAAAACATACAAACGAATATACTTTCAGATTTATAATATTAATAGGAATACGCTCGAGCAGTTTCATTCCCAGTGTTGGCACAAAAAATACAAAAATTGTTAATTACAATTCAGTGCTGCATTTACCACGTGACCGGCGACGAAGGAAAGCATATCGTGAGTAAATCTACATGTCTAAAAATTTTGAAAATAATATTTAAAGGTCATGTCAAGTGAATTGAAACTGGAACAATGTGGGAAATATTTATCGGCATCAAAAGATCTCAAAATTAAGAGGCCTTTGCCCAACGGTGGGAAGTTATTAGGCACAGACAATATTTTCATAGGAACATATTAAAATAGAAATTCAAGTAACTACTATGATTTCTTGTATTTACGGCTAATACCACACATTGAAATGAAACTATTATTTACGAATTTTATCGTATTTATTTTGTAAAGCACCATAAATTTTGAAAATAATAACGAAAATGCAATTAAACGCGATAAAATCCATAAATAATAGTTTAATTTTAATGAAGTAACTACTGCTAATTATTTTATTATCTCTGTGGCCAGAAGCGGTGTTCGTGACTTCCGCCCGAGGCAAGCGTCAGATACGTCTCAATGGCTTCACTTTCTCCGCGTGGCCCAAATACTGGGGCAACAAAGAGGTGGTGCGCTGGTACTGTTCGTCCCACCACGCCCGCGGCTGTAAATTCACCTTGTATACGCTCAACGACGTTATAGTGAACGCCGTGGGTAGCCATGATCATGAACCGAAGTGGCGGGGCTTACGAGATGTTCAACAATAATTATGGATTCTATGGCGTTTAAATTCAGTTTTTATATTCCCGACGTTTCGAGTGTTCAGGGAGAACGTTACACGTCCTGATGTCAAAGTCCTGACTCTCTCTAGGTTGAGTAAAGAATTTGAGATTCGTGTTTTTTTTTTAATTCTACTTACCATAAATAAAAAAAGTTGGAACATACGCTCTATTTTATTTTAAAAATATATGTTATAAATGAGACAACATTTATTATTTTTATGTACTGTGATTTGAATTAGTTTGATATCTTTGCACCTCTGCCTGCCATTTCCACTTGAGAGATTACAATCGCCGAATGTGTATGAATGGGGGCAGAGTGAAGAAATCTTTAATATTTTTCTTCTCAAACTTACCTTTAACGTTTACAAATAAATCTTTGCTAAACTGTCAACGCTTGTGAATATCATAATATTTACGGAAACCCTTTAAATGTGTCATCAATATATTTGTGTTATCAATAGCGTTCAGTGATCTAACAGCGTTCGTTTGTTCAACAGCGGAATTCGTAATGTCGCAGAAGGGGAAACGTATGATACATTTTAACGGATACACTTATTCATCGACGCCGCAAAAGAGCGAAAGGCGACGCTGGAGATGCTCCTCCCATTCCGCTCACAAATGCAAAGCAGCCATACACACAATGTGCGACAAGATCGTGCGCATTGTAAACTCTCACAACCATCCTCCACCAGCGTCTGTTCTGTATATATAAAAATTAAACAACTATTCCACTTAATTACTTTATCTAGGAGACTTTGGGGGGTATCTACGCCCCTTTTAGCTATTTTTGTCGCTAATCAGTGCCTCCACTGTTGTCTTCCGGTTTTAAGTATATAGAGAGCCACTATAATAACAGGCTGCGAGGCGCTCCATCTTATTCCTCAAGGGTGAAAACGCATGTGTAAATCTTCGTATGCCGGTGCTGTTAGCATATTTGTCACTAAAATGTTATAAAAATACTTAATAATCTATAATCAAGTTATATTTAATTGAATGTTATCTACTTAATAATGCTTAACCACTAAGAACAAGGAACCTACATCTGTCTGTTTTGAGGAACCCTTTGTTATATATGCTCGTTGCTTATCACAAGATAGTAGATTTAATCGTAGGCTATATTAAACTAAACTGGGTTGAAAGCCAAAAATCTAAACTCATCAATTGGTTACAAATATGCGTTTTGGAAGTTAAGACTGAATTTATATTTATACATTATTTGTAATAAGTAGTATAGACGAACAACATCAAACCTTTAATTTATTTAAAACATTTGTATCAATTCCAATTAATTTATTTGACTACAATGTTTAAAATAAATCGCTTTTTGTCAATTAACCAAATTATTGTAACATTTACGTTATTAGCTTATATTATTTTTGCCTTATTATTGTTGTAGGTACTTTTCTAAATGTGACGTTACGTTTGTAGTTTTATCCGTAATTAGAGAAGATAAATTATGTGACGTTATGGTTGAAAAAAAGATAAACTAAAACAGCTCTTGTAACTTAGGGGTCAGCCATATAATGATGATGTACCATTTTATCCGTTGATGTATCGATAAAAATCGTTGTCAATAATCGTAATGATTGTTGTATTGTAAATAAATCAAAATACTAGAGCAATTCACGTTCGATCCACAGATAACAGAAACTTTGTAGTTTGATCCTTAGTGTTACCCTGACCTACCCCGAAGGTCCGTAAACCTAATTGAAAATGTAATTTTAACCTTATAACAGGTAATAAATAATGAGGTCATAATTTAAAAATAATATTGTACATGCATTGATGTTTTAATAATTTAATCATTCATTTCCTAAAAAATATTGTTCACTTGAAGTATTGACATTGAAACAATTGACACTTGGCATGATCATATCATATCAGGACTAGTGACACTAGATTGGTATTCTAACTTGACTAATAAAAAACAAAATTAATCGCATAATACGTCTATTATTTCACTCCTCTCATTAAGTTTTTTTTTTTATTTTAATTTCAAACTATCCGAAAAACGTTTTGCTTGTCTGGTTATGATTTGGAGGATCGTTTTCCTCTTCTGCACCTAGATGGGTTAAGTAGTGTAATGCTGGTCCTCATCACTTGTTGTCGGGACTTCCCTTTTTTGTCTACCAGGATGATGCACAATGTGCAGGTGAGTTTGGAGAATCTTATTTTATTTTAACTTAATTAAAATTTAAAAGATTTCAGTTTTTTATCGATAAAAGCTGATCTATGTATTTAATTTATTTTACACATTCAGTTTAGAGATGAATGTAAAGTCAAGATTTAGAGTATATTATACCATGTTACAGTTATTAAGCGAACTTCGTTGATATTTTCTGTTTCATTTTCTCTTACAGCCACATTCATAACATCGAAAAAAGGCAAGCGTATGATACATCTGGCTGGTTATACGTTTTATTCATCTACCTTTAGCTCCACCAGCCCCAAGGTTGGCGTTGTTCCACGGGCTGTCATCATGGATGCCGTGCTGCTATATACACCGCTGATGATGAGATTTTATTTATAAACAATGATCACAATCATCCTCCACCCATTTAAATACATTTGAATGTTAAAGACCTTTACAGAAGTTAATCCAATCAAGCGTTACTTAAAAATATGAATTTCCTGAACGATCTTTTAAGTTACTTTTGTGGTTAAATTAATGCAATACATTTGAATTGACCTTAGTAGAAATAGTACAATTTTCTTAAAATTTTAGGATGATTATATGATATACGTTTTCCTTTTAATTACGATATAGACTTTTTAACATACAATTTTTTAATTTTTTGGTGCCAGTATTGAATTTAAATTTTTTACGTAACGTAACGTTTTAATGTCATGTGCCCGAATTCAAAAATTGTCTGTAAATTATTATTTTATAGCGTAAATTATAATTATCATTAAAAAAAATCAATCTTTTTAGAGAATGGTTTTAAATAATACTACAGGTACTATTTTGTACAATAATTAACAGTAAATATTGCTGTAAAATTCTTAAATTAGTAACCATTGCTACAGTTTTATTGGCTGTAGCACATAAATTGGTCGACTCGGAGACAGGACTACGCTCCCAAGAATTATTAGCTATAAGTACGAGTAGAAGCAGAACGCTGATTCGCTTAGCTGTTGATTCGTGTTAAATTTTGTCATTAAAATTTTGCTGAATTTTATGAACTTAATTTAAACCGTCGTATAGCTATTGTAAGTAAAGTATACAACCTGCGCGTGTTGCCAGTGTTGGCTTACGGAACCGATACTTGGTCCTTCGCTGCAGGCCGTATGAGGAAGCTCAAAGTTGCTCAGCGCGCTATGGAAAGGGCTATGCTCGGTGTTTCTCTGATCGCGATAGAGTCTGCAACGATGATATCCACATCAGAACTAGGGTAACCGACATAGCCATTAGGATCAGCAAGCTCAAGTAGCGATGGGCTGGTCACACAGCTCGCAGAATTGTCAACCGTTGGGGAGAAAAGGTTCTCGAGTGGCAGCCACATACAGGCAAACATAGTCTGGGATGACTCCTGGATGGAGTGACGATATGTGCAGTGCCGCGGGAAATCGATGGATGCAGTTGGCCGTGGACCGAGCTTTGTGGCAATCTTTGGGGAGGCTTATGTTCAGCAGTGGACTTGTGATGATGCTGATAATGATGATGCTATTGTGTTTTATTTAAAAAAATATTAATTATGAAAAAAGCTATTTTGCTAGTTACAAGTTATTAAAAAATATTTATTAATAAAATACTGTAGGTACTGTTATTAATAGCAGCAATATTAGGTCATAAAATATAATAAAAATCATGTACATAATCTTAATAATATCGTGAAAAATAGTGAACCATATGTATTATTATTGATTCATAAGTATTAAATGTATTACTGTATTTGTGTTTGAGTGCCTTCACGTGCCATAACTGTGAAACAATTTACTAAGAGTTAATACAAGGGGGCGATATACCGCATTTTTTTATCGGAAGTATGCCAACAAGCAGGCGGTTCACCTGACAGTAAGTGATTACCGAGCTACAGGTTATTTGCCGACCTTTAAGGATATTCGGGAGATGGGAGGGAGGATAAGGAGTGGAATGGGAATGGGCAGTGGGCCTCCGGTTACCTCACTCACCGAACGAAACGCAGAAGCACAAGATACCTCTACTTCACGCCGGTATTCTGCGAGGTCGTGGTATTAATCCGGTCGAGCCGGCCCATTCGAGCAGCAGCTAAAGCCGCCGCTTGGCTCTACCACGTTAGCGCCAAGCTAGTTATTTATCAAGAATTATTAAGGAAAGCTAACATATTAGCTTTTTCTACAAAATGGTAGTAATTGCTTAATTGTAGGAGCTATAAATAAGCTTTTTACTTTGAACTAAGCAACTACTGCCACACCTAAATAGAACTTTACATTGGACATGAGTAACTTTATCTAATTTAAAGTACTAATTACCTCAGGCTAAAAGCATAGTGTTTTAAAGATATCTAGACTTAAGATTTGCCAAAATAATTATCCCTTAGATGCGCATAAAAAATAATGTAGTCTAGTTATTACGTCTTTAATTTTTTTTATTGTTTTACTAAAAGCCATGTTTCTTGCAGCGGAATTCGTGATGTCGAAAAAAGGGAAAGTCCTGGTAAAGCTTGGAGGTTACACATACTATTCGTCATCAGCACCGGGAAACAAAGTTCGCTGGAGGTGTTCCACTCACAACCGGCTCAACTGCCATGCGACGCTGTACACCCTGAATAATGAAATTGTGAAGCTTAACGCTAAGCATAACCATCCTCCTGCCGATCTTTAAAGGACCTCCCCTCCCCTCTCCCTAACTTGCGAGAATGGACTAATGTTCGTTTTGTATGAATATATAGAGACATGTTGTTTCATGAAATTGTCATGAATTTAGTTAACTGATTTTGTCTTATTTTTGCAATTCTGTGTGTAAATTGTGTGGTAAACAAAATTGTGCGCAAAAATTTCACCAGGAGCTGGCTCGCTGCCACTCTTTAGTTTTTACAGTTTGCCAATAGCTGCTACTCGAAGGGTTTGTAACGTATTTTAAAAGCGGCTGAATGTTAGAATTTCCAATTCTACTAGTGTTAATTCTAATTAAACGTTGGCGTTAATAATTCAGGTGATTTTATAAATTTTAGACAATGGGAACTAATACAAGGTTTGGCCAACTTGACATGTTTTTTAAAACTACTTTACGTAGCATTGGATTACAGAAATCAATGAACAATATAACAGAAATACGTAATCTCTTAAAATATGTAAATATTTTGAATTATATAAAACCGCATTGTGTATTAATATGTGTATTATTAGATAGTTTAGTTAATCATTGGTGTGCAACTGTGGCAGAGAAATCAGTGGACAAACAGTGCGGTCAGTGAGATTGTGTTTAAGTACACAGGAATGTTACGATTATGTGTAAAAGCGTTGCAATAAAACGTTTCTCTGATTATTCTTAATTTATGAACAACACAATTTTAGTCCCAACTTGATAGTATTAGATAAAGTAGTGCGTTAAGATTTGAGATGATTTTTGTCATTTTCAAAAATAAACTCATTGTAGAAATAAAAACCTTGTTTATGTGTACTGATTTAAAATTTAAACTTTAAATTTATTAGACATTGACTGCTTCTGCTAATTTGCCAGCAATCGTTTTAGAATTCATGCATATATCGAATACTTTCGTGATACACTTGTTTTGGAAAATATGTATAATAATTAAAAAAGAAAAGTAACAGTTAATAAATGTCCCACTGCAGAGCACAATCCCTCTATCATTTTGTAACACGGAAAAGGTCGCTTCGCTTCTTTGAGACTTTTTATTTCCCAAACATGTAATACACACTATAGAGACGTAATGAACTCTGTAATGACCTAATGACTCTTTAAACTTCTTTTTTATTTACGTATCTATTTAATGTTTTTTTGTTTTTAGCTGAGTACATAACATCACAAAAGGGCAAGCCTTTGATCAGGCTGAATGGGTACACATATTGCTCGACACCGGCTAAAGGACACAAGATCAGGTGGCGATGCTCCACGCACTATCCGCAGGGCTGCCGGGCTACCATCGTCACATACAAAGATGAGATATTAACTATCAATGGCGACCACAATCATACACCGCAGACAACATTTTAAATATTTTCCCTTTTAAACGTTTTCACCTAGTACTCGATACCTACTGACATTGAATTTTTCCAAACAGACTACTGAATACAATTGTATTATTCGCAATTGCGAAGGAATAAATGTATAACTTCACAAACAGAAATTAGACAAATTTTTATAAAATTTAATCATGAAATTATTGTCAAAGTCAATTTCGCTGCCACCAAGCTGTAACACATCCAAGTAAGATATACGACGTTGTTGAAATTAAATAAGAGACTATTACTGAGTCTACGATGAAAGAAAGAGTGGCGGTATTTCACTCCGGTATAGCTTCTATTTCATATTTGGGCATACGCTGCGAAATACCAATTGGCTGCGGAGAACTTAAGGAAAGGGCGTACCTAGAGGCTAACTGGTGAGCCAGATCTCGTTGCTAATCTTAGTCTTGTGCATAGGCGCAAGGTTGCACCTCTCGATGTTTTAGACGTTACATTTTGAATAATATCCGCATGAATTACACAATTTAATGGCCTTGATATTATACACAAACTGACTATGTATTTGTTTCGCAAATTCAGCTTTACTAGGGGCGTTCAATAGAAAGAATGAGTATGTAAAATACGCAAATAACTTATATTAAATGTTATTCTCTTTGTCGACATAGTCATCTTTTAGTGTAATACACTTGGAATGTCTTTTTTTCTAAGCTCAATATAGTCTTTCCAAAGAACTCCTCATTCTGTTCACCTAAAAAACAGCAGCAACTACTGCTTCATCGCCTTCAAATCACTTTTCTTTGAGAGATTCCTCAAGTTTGAAAATGAGATAAATCACTAGTTACAAGTTCTGGTGAATGTGATGGATGTTCAAGTCTTTAAAAGCCATCACATTGAATTACTACCATCGCAACGGCGAACTTGTGAACGGGGCCATTATCTTGGTGAAATATAACAATCATTGCGACCTTGCTTAGCCATTACTCGCGGATTGCGTTGCGAAAGTTTTATCCTGCGTACAAAGTGACCGCAACACTATCTCCATGATCGAGATATTCAAACATTACTACCCCTTGACATTGACCATATCGCCTTGAATTTCTTAGGTATTGGAGATGATGATCTTTTCTGGAGAATACAGCAGTACATATATCCCTAATGTATCCCGTGGATCTTCAATCTCTTGTTTCATAGATAAATTTTTCAAACACGGATACTTATTAACAGCCTATAGCTTTTTATTTCATTTTCCCCAATACGCTACAACATATAGCAGGTAAGGATAGTAGTGGTGATACAGAGAAAAGACGAAGCCATCTAGACAGAGCAACTGTGAGGTAAGTTTGGGACGAAGGAGCGACCCATAGTGTCCTCAGTAGTATGGGACTTGGAGTAGTAGGAGAGTTGTCTTGTAACGATGTAAATTCAAGATAATTTTTAAACCAATGATTGAAGTACACTTTTTAAGTACTACATTATATTTTTTAATTAAAGTGTATACTTTACAGTAACGTGATATTTTTTTTGGAACGAAGTTCCTTATCGCACGGTACGGATGGGGGCTAGGCGAAAAAAAGTGTAAGATTTATCCGTCACGACGTATAGCGTAGACGGTTATCCATAGCGCGTATGCTATTGGCTGTGCCCAGTCATAGGTGCGCGCTTATTGGTTCAAGCAATTCGCAATAACTCTTGTTATTGGTTAATACACATCAATAATGCATTGTGATAATGGCTTAGATGATAGTAACAATGACGCATGGTAAGTGTCAGAGTTAAAGTGCAACAATATGTGAATTCATGTAATGTAATTCATTTATTCGTAATAATATATTATGAAAGGAACTTCATTCCAACCGAGTGTTCCACGATACTCGCGCATTTATTTTTTTATTTTATGTTTTATTATAATCATTGAAAAAAAAATCAAAAAAAGAGGATATCTACGGAGTTTCTTTCGCATGTTTCGTCAGAGGAACTTCATTACGAAACGGTGGAAGATTTAAAAAAAAAAATTTTTTGACATTTAACTAACGAAATTATAATTTCATAATTTCGAAATTATAACTTCATTATCTTAATTCATTAATTTGAGAAATATATATAGTGCCTATACATATCATTTAAATATGTATTAATAAATATTGTAAGGAGCTGGTTGACAGGCTTCAATTAATAAATCAGTTGTTATGCATGCATAACGTGTTTGAGATGGACTCCTACATGGTGTCAGTGTTGTCATGTCCGACGCAATAGATACTTCTTTGTAAATTGATTTAGATAAGTTTTTGTGACTAGTGTACAACACGATGTCTAAAGTGAAGCACAAAGAGAGCCGGCGGCTATGCAGCCGGAAGGCAATATTTTTTTTATGGGATAGGCGGCAAACGAGCAAGCGGTTCACCCGATGGTAAGTGATTACCGTCGCCCACGTACATCCGCAACACCAGAGGTGCTGCAGGTGCGTTTCCGGCCTTTAAGAGTATTAGGGAGATGGGAGGGAGGGTGAGGAGGGGGACGAAACGTAGAAGCACAAGATGCCTCTACTTCACGCCTGTATTCTGCGAGGCCGTGGTTCCAATCCGGTCGAGCCGACCCATTCGAGCAGCAGCAAAAGCCGCTGATTGGCTCTACCACGTTTAAAAATGGCAGCTAATTGGAGAGAATTTAAAATGTCATTTGAGTATTTTCTCATAGCTAAGGGAAAGATGAGGTTTCATTGGAAGAAAAATGTGCATTGTTTATACATCGTATCGGGAAGACCGGACGGGGGATTTTAGAAGAATTATACACAGATTGCGTTTACAAACAAAGCTACGAAACGCTGCTGACGAATATAATGAATATTATGATCCAAAGAAAAACATTAATTACGACGGTCATGTTTTCTTTGAAACACATCAGAAAGATCAATGTTTTGATAAGTTTAAGCGCCTTGATTTAATTTTGACTCAAGTCATAAGAGGTTTAAAATACAGTCCGATTCGAGAACGGTTACTATATGCAAAAACGAAGAACACAAAAAGGTATTAAATACAAAAATATTACAATAGAGGTACGCGAAGTTTGTCGCTGCTAAATGAAACTGAGATATAATAATGTCTGGGTAAAATCATAAGTGAAAAGTGTCGGTCGCGGCGAACGGGCAGGCGGTCGCAGAGACTGACGTTGGTGGTGTACACAGACGCAATCGCCAGCCATTTAATGAGGGTCCCGCGTACTCCCAACACCAGTTGAGCACAAGACAAGTTATCTCATTTTCATTTGATAACGAAATCTACCCCCGACTGTTCACCGCTGACGGGATCGGACCCGGTGTCCTCGCGCCGCGCTGACGCTGCATCATCATCGCCGTCGGTGCAGCGCAGAGCTACACGCAGAGCTACATGCAGCGGCAGGATCAGACTTCAATAAATAAATTAGTTGTTAAGCACGCCTTGTTAAGATTTATTATTATGAATAATAATAGTAATATAGCTATCAATTAAATAACACGAATTAGAAGAAATTGTCTTTGTCCTTACTTCACAATGCAATTCGTGAACTCTTCAGTTTAATCGAGGTCTTGCTGCCTTGATTTAACCATAGAGTTACACACAGATATTATTTATTCCCTCCAACACTCATACTACTGTAGAGTTCAGAGAGGATTGACGGACTTCACATTTCCTGGATAGGCTTTTTATTTCCCACACGTGTTATTACCACAGATTATAAAGACGTATAATGGACGTATATTTCTTTTAACTTCTTTTTTCTTATTTATGTCTGTTGTTAAATATTTTCGTTTTGTTCTTTTAGCTGAGTTCATTACATCGCAAAAGGGCAAGACTTTAATTAGGCTGAATGGTTACACATATTGCTCAACACCGGCTAGGGGTCACAAGATCAGATGGCGATGCTCCACGCACAATCCTCATGGCTGCCGGGCTACCATCGTCACATATCAAGACGAGATAATAACTATCAAAGGCGACCATAATCATGCAACGTAGACAAATTTTAAATACATTATTATTAAAAAAAATATATATATTTTTTAGGTCTACCTAAAAATTTACCCTATTATGGAATTGGTAGCAAACCAACTACTTAATACAATATTGAATATATGAACCAAATTGTACTCTTTATTTCTAGAAATATAAAAAAAAACATTTCTCAAAAACTATAAGAATTAATATAATACAAACGAAATTAAACTTCTTACGTCGAAGAAAAAGATATTTTATTTCATTCAGTCAAGAAGTGATTGCCACATACTTTAGTCTGCCATCGAAATGTATCACATGCAAGTGTGGCAGTTACCGCAAGAATGTGTGGCGTTATTTCACTCCGGTACAGCTTCTCACTCAATACAAAGCGCAGGTCCGGTAGCGTTCAGAGTACTGCTGCCATATTTGAGCATATGCTGCAAAATAGTAATTGGCAGCGTTAGACTGAATGAAGAGGCGTAGCAAAAGGCTAACTGGTGACTCAGATCTTGTCCGCCTTGTGCAGAGGCGCAGGGTGGCCACCTCTCGAGATAATCTATTTAGAGAAAAATTTTGAAAACTTTACGCAGGAATTACATAATTTATCAAACCCCTTCCCATCAGCGGACATCTAGATGAATCGTGTGTTATCATTCTTTCATTGTCGACTATTGAAGCGCGCCAGCTTCGAGAAGACAGTTCTGTAATGTATTATGGGTTAAAGAATGAAATTGCCGTTTTTGAAAATACAGACACTTTTACCATTTAAAATATATTTATTTAATTGAAGAAATATATACCCTCATTATTTATACATTTCTGCCATCTCGAGGAGAGATCATTTATGCCTTTGCTATAGAACTCTGGGGATCTACAAAGTCTATAAACGCATTTTATACAGCTTCCTGGAAACAATTTGTTTTCCTTGCAGTAAATTGTCCAAATTGCGGGAAATATGTTAATCGATTGGGGCTAGGTCTGACGAGTACGGAGGATGACTTATGGTTTCTAGCTGCAGGTCTTGTGAAGTTTAAACGGTTGGTCGAGCAGGGTGAGAGGTCTTGCGTTATCGTGGAGCAACAATGGCGACTATCGTTTGCCGAGTCAGGGTTGTGTCTCTGAGTATCGTCATCTTTGTTCGTAGTTTTTCTCAATAGATATCCGCTGTTATTGATACATCGGATCTCAAATAACTGTATTGAACAGCCATTGCGTTTTTCTCTTGCGATTGTCATAGAGAATTCACTTTTCATCACACGGCAAGCAAGATAAACTTCAATATAAAAGTCTTATCTAAAAGACACCCTATTATATATCGGTAGCCCAGTTAGTAATATATTATATTATAAAGATTAAGAAACAGTCCTCCTTGTAATTTGGTAAAAAAGAGAGAATCCATTTCACTTCATATTAAGGCGATATTTAATTATATTACTTATAACAAAAGTAATTTGTGTTTGTTTTTACAGTGAAATTCTTGACTTCACAAAGGGGCAAGCCATTGATTAAGGTGAAACGTTACACGTATTGCTTGATTCCAACGAAGAAGGATCGGAGTGGGATCGCGAGCAAGAAGGACCAGAATGGAATGGTTCGTTGGAGGTGTTCCACTCACTGCACACAGGGCTGCCGCGCGTTCGTAGTCACATATGATAATGAGATCTTGAATTTGTCCGAAAATCATAATCATCTACCTTCGACATCCAAATAACTATAGATTTGTACCGAAACAAAATGTGTCAAATCGGAGGCCTTGTCCGCTATGTAACAAAACTTATTTTGGATGTACGATATAATTTTAACGTTTCTCGGAATTTTTGTGAAATGTTTAAGTAAAATAGGGGACAAGGCCTCTGATTGCCTGTGCGCTGTGGGGCATTCTATTTTAATTTAGTTTTCAGTGAATATACAGCTGATTAGCGGCAGAAACAGGTTAAAACACCTTTTACCTGCCTAGAGGGCTCCTCAGCTGATAAAGAGTCCATTCCATCGTGTATATTTATACAATTTATGCATCTTATTAACTTACAAATTGAGCTTATTAGCGTTTCGGTCTTTAGGAATTTTTGTACTAGACCTTGATTCAACTTCAAGCAAACAACTTAATTTTTGGCACTATATTGTAATATTTGATTTCGGTTTATTGTCAAACAATTTCAATTGAAATGTTTATTATATACAATTATTATAACTCTAATCATAACGTTTTATATAATCTGTAATCTTGTTGTTTAAGACATAATGTCTAAGACATTTTTTTATCTATATTAGTCTTGCGTCCAAAAATTATAATATGTTAAGAATCTTACAAGCGTAATCGTTTTCTAATCGATTTTCTTTTTATTTTGGGTTTTATAGAATAATTTTATGTAAATAAATAAGCGTAACAACTGAACAGCTGTTTTATTTAATTAATAATTACAGATATTGTAAGTCACATAGAGTTCGGTGAGTGAGGTAACCGGTGGCCCACTCCCCCTCATTATCCCTCTCCTTATTCTACCTCCCTCCCCTCTCCCTCCCATCTCCCAAATACCCTTAAAGGCCCGCAACGCACCTGCAGCACCTCTGGTGTTGCAGATGTTCGTGGGCGCCGGTAATCACTTACCACCAGGTGAACCGCTAGCTCGTTTGCCGCCTTTTCCATTAAAAAAAAAATATGTCACTTATAACTTTACACATCCGTGGCAGTTTAGTGGTCGCGTGACCTGGAGTGGGTTCTGGTGCCTGCACAGTGGTAGTAACATTGTTGATTACAATTTTAAGTGCTGAACTCACCCACCTTAAGTAAACATCGCGACGAAACCTTCATATTTGATTAAAAATGATTTCAATGATATGTAAGGTGATCCGCCAACATGTATTGGAGCAATGTGGCGGATCCTTCCGGCCTCCGAAACCCTCTGAAGTGTTGACATGCCTTTGCCTTACTTTTATTATTATTATTATTATCAGTCTCTATCTCACAGGCCTGCAAATAGGCCATCGGTGTGTCTGCTACTGTGATCGCCAAGCTCGGCAAGCGGATTGGCGATCACAGTAGCAGACACCGCGCACGTTAGTCGCTGCTGTCCGTCTGTTTAATTTTGGTCTGCTAATTTTGGTCTGCTAATTTTGGTCTGCTAATTTTGGTCTGCTAATTTTGGTCTACTAATTTTCCAAATGGTTGATGACGACGGGATGTAATCTGTCAGTAGTCCGTTTTTTACATTTTACCGTAAGAATGAAAACTATTACAGTGCCGTTTTTCATTTTCAAGCCGAATTCGTGACATCCAAACGAGGAAAGAAGATGATACGTTGCATGGGATACACTTACTACGCAACCTCCGACGGGCCAAAAATCCGATGGAGATGTTCGACGCACGCGTGCAGCGGCTGCAATGCCGTTATATACACGTTTCAAGACGAAATTATAACACTAAAGGACAAGCACACACATCCGCCGCGGCCCAATTCCACGCAACACTTTTGAATCATCTTTTGTTATCATTAAAAGCTGACAGTACAAGCTCATTTTATTATTTTGCACCCTACGTTGAAAACAATGACGAATTTTTAAATGAGTGGGATGCTCGGTGGCGTACTGGCTAAGCGTTTAGCTGCGGCGCTGCGGGTCGCGGGTTCGATTCCCGCACGGAACTAGTATTTGTATGAACTACAAACTACTACTTCCATGTGGAATTTTTCTATGTAAACTGCCTCCGCGACTGGGGAGATATTCCTACAGTGGGGAAGGTAACGTTTTTAAACCAAAAAAAAAAAAACAACGATCAAACGTCTGATTAGTTTGCGAATAATTCAGATTGTTGGCGCAGTTTGCTTCACGAACATTCGCTTTGGTCAGTGTTTTACGGTGCTCGCTTTCGGTGAAACCATCCACGGGCGAGTGTCATGGACAACAGACGGTAAAACGCCCGGAGCACGCACACACTTGTAGACTAACCAGGCCTCTTCTTACAGCTGAGTTTGTATTGTCACGAAGAGGCAGGAAGATGATCAGGCTTCGCGGCTATACGTACTACTCGGCGTCAGTTGGGCCGAAGGTGCGCTGGAGGTGTTCCACACACGCGTCTTGCGGGTGCGTGGCAACTCTGTACACCGTGAGGGACGCGATTATAATGATGAAGGACGTCCACAACCATCCGCCGCGGCCGTTAGAATGATGCACCTCGATCAAGTTCGTTATGGATAACGTTGAAGTGTTGTTACTATTGTGACGTTACAGTTCGCTAAAATACCCCCTAAATTAGTTAAATATTTATCTAAATGTCACTGAGAAATGATTTATTTAAATTATCTAGGAGAAATATATTTTGGAGTATTAACACACAAACTTACATTATCTCGTGTTATGTATAAATATATTTATCTTTCATACGTAACCGACACCGAGGAGGCTGCTTTAATGTTTCATTTTATGTTATGCTAATTTCATCATCGTTATAATTTGAATTAAATAATTTCAGTTTTCTTAATGATTTCTTGTATTTACTCGAAATTTATCACGTTTTCGTAAAATAATTTAAAATCTGTAAATAATCGTTTTATTTCAAATTGAAGTTTTATTTTATATAAAAAGTAATGACTGACCGCAACTCGCCGACGTGGTTTCAAGTCTTGCCTCCAGATAATCTAAATTTAAATGAAAACTACCTTATAACCTATTCCATGGCATAATCTACATCTCTCCCAAGTATCGACACGCATATGGCGTTGAGTCCTTGAAGCGTGATTGTATACGCGACCGGCTATATCTTCTGGGTATGTAATACCTGAAATTGAATATCCTGAAGATGCTGTAAGGCAAAACCGGACGGTTAGTAATTCAAATAAAAATGTGTTTTGGAACTAGTACGAGAGATAATAATAATTGTCAATACCATAGCTGGTTAGCTCGAGTTCGCGGTGCGCTTGTGCTTTAGTTATGTGAATAATTGTATTCTTGCAGCGTTCTACCAGTTACCTTTGTGACCATGCGTTTTATTCTTTGATAATACATACAGTACTACAATTATGGAAAAATAATCTAAAAAGAGGATTCCTACGAAGATTATTTCGCCTGTTTCTTCTCCGTTAAAGGAACGAAACGACGGTAGATTGTAAAATAAATCTTCAATATATAATTATTTATCTAGCGTGTGGTCATTGTGTAGAAATCATTGTGTAAAGTACAATTTTTTTTTATTTTTATCTTCATAAATAAAGAAATTGTGGGCCTACAAAGTAGTCAGTTTTACTGCCATTTTTCTTACGAGGTCCATTTCAAAAACATAAACTAGTTATGTACCACATATTATACAGAAATAATTATACTCAGGGAAACGCCGTGAAAATCGCAAAGGCTACAGACAGATGGCGGGATATCCGTCTTGAAAATTAATTAAGTGCACTGCTGAACATAGCTCTCTCCAAGAAAGTACTAGAAAAAGTCGAAATCTCTTGGAAGGTTTCCTCATACTCACTAGACCGGACAAGCGGTTCGCTGCGGGCAGCGGCGGTATCGTCGCTATAGTGATGCTGCTCCCCAACATTACTCTGTGGTATTTACGTTCGGCAAATTCTGATAGATAAATTCCAATATCATTCTGTGAACGGAGCATCGTTAGTTGGCTAGCAGGGTGCATCGCGTGCAGATGAGGTAGCCATTTGAATAAAGAGGAGATATATTCCTCCTTCCACCCTAATACTTTCAGTAGTTGTTAAGTTGTACCAGGACGCACAGAAGGACAATGAGAGAAGATACCGCGTGGTTTTTTTTTTAACAATATTTTACAATAATCTATGGATATTGACCAAAAACAACTTTCAGATGACTTCCAATATTTAATGTCAAAAAAGGGGAACACAATGCTACGCTACCAAGGGTATACCTACCATTTGAAAGGCAAAAACGATGTCAGAAGAATCTGGAGATGTTCACGCCACTGCTCCTATCACTGCCGCGCCACCTTGACAACTGTTTTCGACAGCGTCGTCAGTAGCAGAAACGAACACAACCACGGACCAGCCAGTCTTTATTATAATTAGTGTATTTATAAAATTATCGTAATGTTGAATTTATTGTAATTACCATAAATTTAATTAAAACTGTAAATTACTTCACGGCTTTTACCAATAATAATCAATTCGTCTCAATCGTTTTTGTTTTTAATTAGTTTATGAAGTAATGTAATGTATAAACTATCCGACACTTGACAGTATCCATACTGAGAGTTTGATACAAAAAAATGGCGATTTAAAAAATTCTTCACAATTTTTAGGCAATATTTATGCTACTTGCTATACTACTGTACCGACTTTAAATAATCTTTTACTGAATAAATCTATTCCAGAACGATACAGGCTTTTTTATTTCGTAAATATCTACATATATGAAGATAACCATTATTCTATTTAAAACAGGAAAAAATCAGCAAACTATACTGGTTTATACTAAACAAAGCATTACAGATATAAATAAATAATGTAACACAGCCGCCGGTGAGAAGCTTGGTTCGTTTCTCGTCTAATAGTTAATTATTATTAGTTATAAAGAATTATTGTTATTACAAGAATTCTTTATTTTGCTTACACGGTCCATAGTCATAATTTTATTATACGTAAGTATACTAATATGACCATTCAGCTTACGTTGTCGGTACTATACCAGGTACACGAGCCCTTTTTGATAAATTTTATTATTAGATTGTAGTTATTGTAAATGTTAATGTCAATATAGATTTAAATTACAGAACTTCAATTATAAGAAGAAGATATAACAAGCCAAACGCAAGCTTATGCAAGTAAAAAATATCGTAAAATTCTTTCATATACTTTGATATTTATTTGAATAGTGTACTATGCATAGAGAGGCATGTATGAACTACTTGTGAATCTCAATAAGATCTACAAAAACATTAATTACTTTTACTGTAGCCGTTGAAATGAAGTCGTTAAGGTGTTATAAAAGTTTAGTTTTATTTATTAGATCATAGGCAGGTTTTATTTACAAAAATTAATGTTCATACAAATTATATTTCCCAGTTTTCCGTGGCGAACTATTACGCAAACTGCTGAACATTACCCGTGGACCAAAAGCAGAGGATTTAATTTTATATAGCAGCGAACATGATAACTGTTCTCAGACGCGGAGGCTGTGATAACATGGAATGGCACAGCCAGGTACGTTTACGGACGTTATTGCGAATTCGAAATACATTTTAGCGATGTTGTACAGCATGCAGAACGTATACAGTCGTTCTTGTATTAATAGCCGGTATATCCACTATGCACAACGTATACCTACGTCACCTTGATAAGACGAATACATATTGAACAAGTTGACGTTAAATAAAGCACGAATATACTTAACAAAAGGATACAGAAAACATTAAAAAAAAACAAATCCATTAGAATTTGGCGACTTTACTGCTGCATGCCGATCTCTTCCTGACTATGCAAATAACATGTTCATGGACAATTTGAGAATATACGTCGATGTTTAGGACTATATAAGAACGTTGTTGCTCTAATTTGGAAATTATAACACAATGTTACAATGAAGATGTATGTAACAAATGATTAATTTATTTATTTTTATATTATATTATATTAGTAAGGGTTACAATGGGGCGGACTTAATGCCTTGAGGCATTCTCTACCTGTCAAAACTGAGGAAGAGAAATGAAGCCAGGTTGAAGTAGGAATACAAGTCAATAACATTATTGTATCACACATAAATCAAGATATATACATATATGCATATATAAACAAATACATAAGGTCTTTAAATATATATACTTAAATGATCGTGTTAATCTAGTCCATATAAATATATAAATGAATTCGAGGCTCTATACTGTGGCTCTGTTTGGTTGTTTCAAATTGGTCTTTATCATAGTTACTATATTCTGTGTGGTAGCGCTGTAAGAAAATGACTAGTCTCTAGTATTTCTCTTCTACATCTAAGTATCTAACTATACCACCAGTCTGTGAGAGTCCGCTTTCGAACTCAGGCCTTTCCATGAGCTTGACGCTAGAGCTAGCATCCTACTCATTAAAGATTTCCTCATACTCACCGCGGGTAGGGGCGCGCAGTGCTGGCACCGTCGCGCTAGACATGCTTGGCACGAGCATCGGAGGTAGATACATAACCACTCGCCTCGGCTTATTATGTTAGAATTGTTTAAGAAAAACGTTATGTAGGTTCCTGGTGGTGCGGTAAAACGAAAGCCGGCGTATGCGTTTTCTACCCGATCTACTAACTTGTCTGTTCACGCATATATACAAGCATTATACACCCAATCTGAATTGATTAATTCGAATAAAATTAATGATTCAACTCTATTTAATCAGCTCCATACCGTTAAAATATAACTTCTATTGCACAGATCAGGAGTCTACCTCCAATGTAAGTTTTCGACTAAAGCACTTAAATTGCGCTAGACTTTTTCACTCCCAATTTCTTATCGAAAACCGAAGTTGTATTAATGCAGCCATTCAATTAATGTTTTTGTTTGTTTTTAGCTTTTTTCACATCATTTTCAGGAATCGAGTTTGTTGTATCAAGAAATTTTCCTGAAATCCTTGATTTTTTTGTAATGCTACAATTCTGTTAAAATGAATAAAGATTAAAACATATTTTAGTTACTTTTTTATTACTTTTCTATTCACTTATTTTATATTTCATCAGTTCAACATGCTTTAATAGTAAATTACATGAAGTTCTTAACTCTATTTAAACAGCTCCATACTTCCATTGCACAGATCAGGGGCTAACTTCAGTCCTAAGTTTTCGACTGAAGCAATTAAATTGCGTTCAACAGCTTCAATCCAGCTTCATATCGCAAACTGAAGAGAAATTGTATTAATGCAGCCGGGTGCAGTGCGTGATGTTTTTGTTTGTTTTTAGCTTCAATATTTACCACATCGTCTCGAGGAGCACGCGTGGTCAACCTGTCAGGCTTCAAGTTCTACCGCCACCGTCAATTCGGTATCAAGACGAGGTGGTTCTGCGGAACACATCAGAAACTGGGTTGCAAAGCTGTGCTGTTCACGATTGATGATATAATAGTAAAGTGTAAGAATGATCATAACCATCTACCACCAACTACTGACTGTGACGTCAGGAATTGATAAGTCTATTATCATATTAATTGGTGTGATAGTTACCACCCCTCTGTTTCTGTCCTAAGATAATTCCGCCTGTCTACGGGTCAACCTTTCAAATACTATTCGGCAGACTGTACGCGCATACTCAGGCACTCGCTCTTCTTTACCCTCCCGTATCCGATGTAACGCTAATACGATAAGATCGGAGGAAGGGTCCGATGCAGTGTCATGGTCACGGGTCACAACTCGACACAGCCAAATATATGATATACTAATAGCCCACGGCGAAAAGTTACGAAATACATTTTAATTTTAACAATTTTTTCTTCTTCCTTTTCATCCATTCTTCCTTCCCGCTGTCTGTCACCAGTTTGGATAATTTATGTCTGGTACATATTTCCCCCAAAAAAGTTCCCGCCTTAATCGTGGGACTTAGTACACTCGGCGGCTTTGTCACACACGGTGAACCAAGAGGCACCCTCCATAACTGCCCTTCGCAGCTAAGGCGGTGTCGCGACGGAAGGGGAGATTTTAGTCTCCATATCCTCTGCATCTATGGCCGGACCGTACCATCTGATGGTGGGGCCGCTGAGAGGAAAGTGAATTGTTGGTATAGCGATGCACTGGACCAGATTCGTTACTGGGATCACAAGATCTGGTGGCGTAAAGTCGGTATAAGCTTGACGTAATCTATCCTTGCCCTCTCTGGGGTAAGAGTGCTTCAGGTAAGCATCTTGGTTTAAAGAAATGTTGATTTGGTATCTGTTGCGCCCCTAAATACATAATTCAACAATAATTTGTTTTTTTTTTCACGTACACGGCTCTGCTCTGATAGATCTTTAATTTAGTGTAAAGATGAACTGAACCTTGCAGAGGTGTATTGTTGCAGTATTGTATGTATTTTGTTAAATGTATTTCCACGCTCAGTTTTGAGCATACGATAATAGGGGGTATCGTAAGCTCCACAAAATTTAACTGGTCACGAAGGTCACATGTACATAATACCAGCACAAGAGCCTCGCAAACCATAATAGATTACAGTATTTAAATTTTTGATTTTCAGTGGTCGAATTTCTTGTATCTTTGATTGTTCCCAGAAGGCATTGATTTTTTTTAATGCTAAATTTCTCTTAAAATTAATAAAGATTATAAAATATTTAAGTTATTTTTTCATTTACTTTTTTTGTTGATCAGGTGTAATAATCATAATGATCTACGTATATATTTAGCGGTCAAGGAATACATTTCTCAGACGCAGGTTTCCGCTTCTATTTGACATATTTTTGATTATGATTTGACTGATTTTCATCGATCGATATTCGTTAAACGATAAAATAACGCAAAAAAAGTAAAATTGTTTTAATTTAAAAAAAATATATCTTTGAAAAGTTTATACCAAAGTAAAAAAAACAATGTAAAATTTTAGCGCCAATAGCTTAATGGGTTAGAGTGCGTACTGCAAAACACGACGTCGTATGTTCGAACCCAGCATTCCACTATTGTCGTGAACCACTCCAGATACAAGCTGTAATGCTTAGTTGTTCAGTTAACAGGAATATTAGTAATGTTACTTAAATAATATTGCTAGTAAATGAATGAACGAAAGGAAAGAACGAACTTATAATGAGCCTTCAGATGTTCTTGGTAAACTTGTATGGCTAAATGATAAAATAATAAATGATTAACTTGTCAGTGACTGACAATCGATAGAGATTTAAAAATAATATATTACGATAGTTTTCTGATTATGTTCCCTTTTGTCTTGTACTACATTATAGTCGTTCATTCCAGGCATAAGGTTCGTAATGTCGGAGCGCGGTGCCCGTGTGCTGGTCGCGGGCGGCTACGAGTTCCGGCGCCAATGCGAGATGGGCTACAAGACCAGATGGTGGTGCAAGACGCATTACAACAGGGGTTGCCGCGCTGTCATCTACACTGTTGGAACACTGGCTGTTCGATGTAAAAATGAGCACAACCATCCGTCGGAAATACAACAAAAAATATTTCAATAGTATAAAATAATAAAAGTTTAATGCAGTAGAATAAATTATATTTAAAGAAATTACTGTGTATTCGCTGTAATTTTATATTTTTTAATATAATAAATGACAAAATGTTCACTAATAAATTTTTCATTCATCAGCCTATTTAAGACCTGGAGAGAGCAGCCTCGCATTAGTCACACTGCTCCCTATCACTGGAGTGAGATTTGGGTTTCGGCAAATTCAGTCGGTCGCCAGATCTTCATTTCTTTTGCATTTTTTAAAAAGAAACATTAACCTTCCACTGTAGAAATTTCTCCTGTGTCGCGGAGGCAGTTTACATACATAAATAGCACATGGACAAATACCCAGACCCGGGACAATTATTTGTAGGCCCTACAAATACTAGTCCCGTGCGGGAATCGAACCCGCGACCCGCAGCGCCGCAGCTAAACGCTTTGCCACTACGCCACCGAGTCGTCATCTGTTTGTTATAATAGCAGGGTGCACCCCGTGGGAGTGAGGTTAGAATGTGGTAAAAAAAATTGTATATTCCCCCTTACATTCCATCTACTTAGTCGCAGGTAAATACAGGGTATCACTAAAGCATCTAATTTTGAATGATTGTAAATAAGAAATATAAAGGTTAAGAAATTTTCACTTCAAGCTGTATCGAGTTCAAGTTTAATCATTTTATGAGGTTTGTTTTTGTGTGCAATTTTAAATAATCTGGCATTAACTCTCAAATGCCTTTAATGTTGTAAGTACATAAAAACTCACTGCACCGAGGCGTTGAAACAGAATACTCAGAAAAATAAACCGTTTACAAATGGGCAATAAATACTACACAAAAACAGGCATTGTTTTTCAGACTTTGTTTCAGTTTACAAACACTTGCAGAGGCACTTGCCTGCTGCACCTGCTTGTATATAAATTCAGTGAACACTACGTGGTGGGCGTTAAGACCCGTTGGATGTGCAGCTCCCATTGCAACAAGGGCTGAGGGGCAGGGATTCACACAGTTGAACATAAAGTTCTCTTCGAAATTATCTGATACATTGATACTAATACTAATTCAAGTATCCGCCGATGCACATTAAAATCAAAATTTTTATGCGAAAGAAAATAGCTAGAGGTATAAAAATGAACCTGACCTATCAATGCTCCTGCTGCTTGGTACTTTACTGCTGCTCTGTTTGGCGGCCCAAAAAGTAAACGTTTCGTTCTGCTTATACTAAATAATATTCACATTGGCAGAATGTTTCAAATTAAATAAAAAACAAATAACTAATAACAAAACGGGAGTGTACTAAGAGTAGTATATTTATATATTTATTTAAGTATATATTTATGTATAAGTAGGTGTATGTAGATTTATATAGAACGTTTCGCATATATGTATGTTTTTTTTTGTATTGTACGCTCGCAATCTACCATTGACTAGCTATTCTCCTGTCGCAGGTCTGCTGGAAGAAATTTCTTAAGAAATAAGCAGTACCTTTGTACAGACCATTCCTTCCTATCATATTTCTTTTTTTTCGGTTTTACTTGTGTGTACGTAAATTATTAAATAAATAAGTAGTTTTGTGTGAAAAGTACGTTTTTTCCGCTCATGGATCGGCTCGAACAGTAACTTCGTCGCGCCTAAAGAAGTTTTACTTGAAAAATTGCATCGGAGTCGGAGGAAAGAGTGCAACGCCCGCTTCGCTTCGCACAGCTGGTTGCAGCCACACTAGGTGGGTTAGCTACAATGTATTTTTTTATATTGGAAACACTCCACCAGTTGGTAAGTGGCTGCAGCCTGTAGTCACCTGCAAACAATTTCACTTGATGCGTTGAATTGTTGAGTCCCCTGAGGTCTAAGGTGGGATGCTTTACACCTGTAATTATGCTACCCATCAAACCGGTACTCAAGTGGTTGCACTGCTGTTTGGCGGCAGGAATAGCTAAGAGGTATAGGATCTGCCTACTCGTCTCCTAGGCAAAGAAGGAGTCTACCATCTAGGATAACTTAGTAATTATATGTGAATATTATCTCCGCGTGTTTCGATTCAATCGTTTACAATCGTAGCCCCTTGTAATTCTTTTACTTAATATATTTTTATTTATATAAAATTTATGTCGATAAGTATAATCATTCATCAATCTTTTATCGGCCCCGTACAAAACTGGACATAGTTATTGGAATGGAAACTTACAATAATTTAACTTCTAATATAAGTATTTAGATTCAAAATAAGAAAAAGTTCTGTTAAGAGATTTTATTACAGCCCATAGCTTTGATTTGATTTTCAGGGTTCAAATTTATAGTATACTTGATTTTTTCCCAATACTTCGATATAATTGTGTTAAAATTAAGATTAGACAAAATTTTATTATATATAAAAATAAGCAACTTATGTGATATTGTTTTTTAGAATAATCTAAACCTCTATTTTATTTAGTACAGTCTAAACCTATAAGCTCATTCTGGCGTTTCCGCTTCCAACATGAACTGGAAACTACAACCAAATTGTCAAAAAGAATTATTAGCATTACTTACGGCCTAAACACTTTGTAATTAAATTTTTTATAAATGAGATATATCCGATGAAAGATGCGTAATTTATCCATCGACTATCAAAATTTTGAACAGATAACTTTTCTTTCAGAGCCTCAATTCATAAATACATGCAGAGGTACTCGCATTTTGTATCTGCTTGGGTACAGATACAGTAAACACTACGTGGTGGGCTCTAAGACCCGTTGGATCTGCAGCTCTCATCACAACAAAGGCTGCAAGGCTCTGATCTACACAGTGGAAGATCAAATTATCAAATGCAACAATTTACACAATCATCCACAACCTGGGGAATTTAAGTCCCCATGAAATAAAACTATTTTTAACTTTTATCAACTATTTTGTATTTTATTACAAAATAAAGAACATTCTCATTACATAATGATAGCTAATAAAGGCGTTCGACGTGTGAAGGTATAGAAATTGAACAAAGAACTATTACATTTTATATATTAGATAAAATTGATCCTTTCGCCCCTAACCACTTTTCTATAGAAACAATTGATTTTCAGAAATAATTTACTTTATATTTATATGTATATTAAAATATATATATATACATATTTAATATTAAAAATATTCTCTTCCCCTATTGAGGAACGAATGGGTACTTTTATACGGATATTATACGGGACGAGAAAAAAAGACATTAAAATTAGTCTAATACTATTTAATAAGTAATAAAAGACCTCAATCTACGGTATATTCGAATAAAAATTACCCATCCACATCGGTTCAGAAAACTTAAATATTTAGTCAACATTCATTAAAAAAATTGATTAAAATGGAAAATTTCCTCTTTTTCTGAAATCGGTTTATTAAGCGACGGAAAAATGCAAATTCTAAAGCTGACAAGTTTTATAAGGTGATATAAGTTGATAAGATAAACATTATTATTAATATAACCGTTTTATTTTGCATTAAAAGAAGCAACAGTAGTTAATACAAAAAGGGTCGTATTACAGAACCTCGGTTCGATATTTCAGCTAAAGGTGCACCAATCATTATCATATCGGGATACAGATTCAGCCAACACGGACATTCCATCGAAGGCACGAAGGCGCGCTGGTTTTGCGAATCTCATTACAGGAAAGGTTGCAAGGCTGTTATTTGCACCATCAAAAAAAAATCTTCAGATGCAATACCAGTCACAACCATCTATCTACCGGTACTGACACGAAAAAAGTAAACAGTTTGTAAATTTACTTTGTGATAAATATATTTCTTTGTCTTGGATTTGTTCGCTAAAACAATAAAAAAATTCATTAAACAAAATGTCTGCGAATTCACGTCTATGTCCGTGTATAAATAATCGTATGATAGCACACGTTATTACTTCCAGTGCTCAATCATTAACTACTGTGTATAATTTTGATTTAAAATAAAAAATATAAGATTGAATACTTCACGTGTTTTCTATAAACCCACTTTTCTTTTTCTCGAAAAACAAATATTTATTATTGTTATTGATGTTTTATATTACTTTTAGAACCGCGCTTCGAAACTTCAGCCAGAGGTTACCGGGTTATAAGCATGTCGGGCTACAGGTTCAGCAAGCACTCCGAGGTGGGGTTCAAGACGCGCTGGTTCTGCGGCTCGCATCACAGCAAAGGTTGCAAGGCTGTTATCTACACCGTAGACGATGAAATCGTTAGATGCAATAACTCTCACAATCATCCGCCGGTGCATGGAAGATAAGTTTATTAATTATAATTTTTACTAGTTGCATATTGATTGGTGTATTGGTATGCTCAGGGATTACTACAAAGTGAGGTCACCGACATTCAACAACTTCTCGCAAACAACATCAGATTCTCACTGACCGTCACTTCATCTAAATGGACTTTTTACTCGTGGACAAGCTTAAGGAATATCTCTAGCTATAGTAAAATTACATTTAGTTTCCATATTAGTCATAAAATATTAAGATTTTTTTTCATATATAAAGTCTAAAAATTCTCAAGATTTTGTACGCATGTGTACTTTTTTGCACTTACTTGTTAATTATCGTCAGGTTGTGAAATCGGAAGAAATGTTAAATATGTAATTTATAAAAAGTGTCTTAAATAAAGATACTCAACAATTTAGGTATTATTTGACTATCATCATAATCCTTGTATATATTATTGCCGGTAAACGGTTTAATAATATATTTACATTATAGTTATATTGGTATATTCACAAAAAGAAAACTCAAATTGATTAATTTATTTTATTAGGAAAGCCAGTAGCAATATAAATATACCTTAATTAACAAGGATTTTATAATTTGATATTGAGTTACCTACCGGTATCCACAACTTTTATTTAGACATAATAAATAACATTAAAAAAAATTTAAATGTCGTAATAATTTCTTCCCGCAACATCTGTTTTGAGCCGTGAAACAAACAACCACAATAGAAGTATTGTTGTACCTATTAACAAGTCGAGACAATACAGAGTTTTGGCCATATGTAGTTGAGAGGTATTCACGATCAAAATGCTCAGTCTGGCGAGTGCCTATAATTGGAGTTTTAAAATAAATGCTAGCTAGGAGTTCAATGTGCAGATAATATATCGTAAAGAAGTAACATGTCCGTGATCATAGGTCTTTCCTCTAGTATTAGTAATTTATGATCCCGACATATTAAAAGTTTCCGCATTCTTTCCAGTGCTGTTGTTGAGAAACCGGACTTTGTTAATATTATAATAGTGGCTACTTCAGCAATAGTAGATAATTTCAGAATATTTTATGTCCACGAACGCTAACTAGCGCATCTTTTCAGTTGCTAAGCTCTGAGAAGACTAAAGAGAAGTACCAAGTTACTAACTGCACACAAAGAAGAATGCTGTAGCGAAGCAGGGTCCGTACTTCGATTACTGTACATAGTAATATAATATACCAGACGCTACATATAAGCCAGCGACAATTATTCTCGATTCTTTTCTTCTTTTCAAAAATATTTGTATAAATATATTTCTTTTCTTTCTATTTGCAACAAGCTTTGTTTGAAGCCGCCCCTGTATTGAAGGCGGTCTATGATATAGGCAGTTTATACAATTATTGTAACTCAATGGCTTCGATTAAAATTGGCTTACTTAGCTTAATATATGTCTGTACTTCTTATCTGGTGTTCACCAGAAGACGTCGCATAGCCTGCGTGAGCTTACTAATTTAACATTTACTTGCAGTTTATAACTTCGATACACACTCGAACATTGACGGGAAGCCAATGCAGGCGGCGTGGAGACGGCACTCCATGATGTTAGCGGCGATCAAAGCCGTGGTCAGTGGGAGAATGAGTTGCAAAGGAGCCTCCAAAGCCTTTCAAATACCGCGAACAACGTTACGGAGAAAGATAAACGTGTTTAAAGAAGCAAATGTAATAGATTAATAGTAAATCTGAGTGTATATTGTGATCTACGTTTATGGCCGCTCTTGAACAACCAGGAGTTGTCTTCTGAGCAGGGAATGATGCCGATGCAGTTGGCGCAGGGGCTTAGTGATTCAAGCTTCAACACTATATGTCGATAGTTCTATTACCAGAAATAAACAAAAAAGGAGGTAAAGAGTATTGTACTATTATTACCTTTTATTCATAACGACAACATTTCCTGCACACAGTGCATCCTGTTCACTAACGGATGAAGTTTTGTCAATCGACTGTTGCTATGTCACAAAAATATTTCATAAAAATTCCGTGTGACCTCATTACCCGATAAATGATAGAGACTTATTTTTCAACATGCAAAACATGGTTTGGTTTGTCCGAGACAAGGTTACCCTTAAATTATCCGGCGTGCCACACGAATATTTTTCATATCCGAATCATGGTTTCATTAATTGGTTTATGTCTTGAGTAGATGAAACCATCTCTCACGATTTTATCGGGGAATGTAGTCACACGGAATTAATATGAATTTTTAGTCGCATAGCGGATAAATCCCCTGATCTAAACAAATTTATTTCTGCTATGAAATTATTGGGTATTTATGTTTGTGATGTAATTTTTATGCCTGGATATGAATATAATTTTGTTAATTCGTGATAATAAACTGTTTAATATTAATATTTAATAATAATAATTTAACTTGTTAAATGAATGAAGAATATTTAAATTATGTGAAGTATTTCAGAAATTGTTGATAATTAATTAAAAAAAATGTAAATGTTAATAATATTATATTCAGAGCTTTTAACTTTAATCTTTCGCAGAACTTACAGCGAAATCTCTTGCCAAGTAGTATAATTGAAAAGACAAAAATAAAACAAGTTAATATTTATCTTTTGTTTCAATTGTACTATAGTTTTCTTAACTTTTCTGATATGTATACCATAGCACAGGTATTTAGGTATATAAGTAATTAGGATGGTAATTAGCATGAAATGACGCTCACGCTTGGCGGCATGCGCGCCCCGACGTGGGCCTATATGCGCGCGCCGAGCTTCTGTGAGCTACGCTGTGCGTTTTCGGTCGCTGCTAACTCTTACACTTATGCGCTCCGTATGCACCGCCCAAAAATAAACAATAATTCAATATTAAAGACCAAAAAAAAAACCAAAAGTATTATCTCAGATTTGACTTGCTGCGTAGCAAAATGTCGATTTGTCATCCACGTTTGCTAGAAATGTGGCGTACGATTTTCCCACTTTTTATCGTACTCTAGGTGAGTATAGTTTTGTACATTAGATTTTTTTTACCTTTAAATAAATTTTGTGTGTACATTAGCGAATAACTTATTTTCTCATAATCTCAGCCCTGTGCCTTCGATTGTGTTCACCACGAGACACTCGTGAAGGACTTACATCATTTTAGTATAAGTAACACAGCGCATGAGCTAATTTTACAGCTGTAGGTAGATTCCTTCTCTGCCTAGGAGTCGTCCGAGTTGGTGCCGCCCTCTTACCCATTTCTGACGTCAAACAGCAGTGCAATTTTGCTGTCGTGTTCCGGTTTGAAAGGTAAAAAGAGCCAATATAATTACAGATTGTAATTTAAATTAATAATGTCAGATATTGTATTGTAATTAAATTTTAGCCGTCAAAAAGTAGTTTATTGTGTAATAGAGTTTATCGACAAGAAGAGAAGTAAAATGTTTTTTAAAAGTTCTGAAATATTCTGAGATTTCTTGATTCATCAAAATTATGCTTTAGAATTTTACTATAAATGACAGGGCCATGCAAATGACACTCTTTTTGAATAATATTATAACCATTATTAACGCTCGCTTTCTGTAAACTTTTGAGTATCAATAAATCTAGACAACGGAAGACCCTTTCACTCTTTACTTCTCCGTCAGAGAAACCTCATCATCACGAAACGGTAGTAATGAAGTAAAAAACTATAATCTTAAACAAATAAAATTTTATGATATTGCGTCCAAAAAATGTATTTCTACAGCTACAGCGTCAATATAATGAACCCTTCACATGTCATAACAATAGAATCTTTCTTGTTTCGACGTCTCATGTATTATGAGCAAACCGCAATTTAAATACTGTTTATACTTATTTCAGATGAACCTACGTTCATGGTGTCGTCTCGTGGTGCACCCATGATAACGATGTGCGGCTACAGATTCAGCCGTCAACGCAGTTCAGGGGTCAAGACACGATGGTTCTGCGGATCTCATCACAGCAAAGGATGCAAAGCTTGTATCTACACAATTGAAGACGAGATTGTGAAGTGTATAAACTTTCATAATCATCCACCACAGCTGAATCGTAACATTTAATACCAAAATTATAGTATTTTATATAAACTGGTATTTTTATCACATTTTAACAAACACACTTGATAAGGGAGCATGCAAGCACCTGAAGGCAAGTGGTGATTGTGAATATAGACGTGTACACTTATTGATTACGACAAATAGACACCCTGCTTTTTTATTGCTGGATTACTTTTCTGCCTGGGAGCAGTCTCGTACAGCTAGAAATGTATAGGGAGCCAATATTATTACAGGATGTGAGGCATCGATCTTAATCCTCAGAGGTGACAACGCATCTATAAACTTCTACCATGTAAGTTGTTTGCCAGTGGCCAGGGGCTGAATCGTTAGTCAATGCGTAACCCTGAGGACGTATCACGGAATACCTCGTTGCTGCTAATTTTTAAAATAATACTAGTAAAGCCGTCAATATTACTAATACTCTTGTAAACCACTTAATTTAATTGAAAGTACAATCAGTGTCAGATTCATGTCACTCTCCACGGAATCTTCTCGTCACGATTCTACTTGCCGCAGAAATTCTGTGAGAACCTTGTCCTTCTCTGGGAATCCATAAAAAGGGTCTCTAAAGAAGTATTATGTCCTTAGTAATTAACTCTTCTTTAGTTTCTATCTGAAAACACAAGTTCTGGTTTCGAATCCTAGCCGAAGTCTATACTTGTGCAATAAAGACAAATTATTGATATTCGTGTCTGGTTGTGTTGTGTTCATGCCTCATCTCGTGTCTATCCATCTGACCCTTCCTCCAATCTAATCGCATAGGCGTTACATCGGGTATGGGAAGTTAAAGACGAGCCTCTGCCTCAAATGCCTCTGTGTTCGCACATCCATTCACAGCACCATGGTATCTCCTGCGCAGTTGACAACTGCAGATGGTATTCGGAAGTTGTCGCCGTGGTCGAAATGGGGATATCATCACACATCCGAGAACATATTCGACAAATATCTATCCATTGGGTAGATTTTCATTTGGTGAAATTTGTATGTATTTATGTATATATTATTACGAAACCGCTATTATTATAGCTTAAAAACTTAGCATACATGTATATTTCCAGCAGCTATTTTCACGACGACGCCTCGCGGTGCTGTATCTATATTCATCGAAGGATATAAATTCATAAGGCACCGTCAATCGGCATACAAGACGCGATGGTTCTGTGGAACTCACCACCACAAGGGTTGTCGTGCTGTCGTCTTCACAACTCACGAGAATTTGATCGTAAAAGTTTCGAACGAACACAACCATTTACCTAAAGAGTGATACACTGTATTATATTTAGACTTTTTTTTATATTTAGTGATCGAAATCGTACAGTCGACTACTGGTCTAGTATTTCTCCATTTTCGACTCTTTAGAGTAGAAGCCATAATAAAAACCTGTATCATATAGAAGCGGCGGGGTGGTGACCGAGGAAACTAAACACTGCCACGGTCGAGCCGGCGGATTTTCTATTCATTGTTGATTCTAATGTAATATTCGTCAATGTCATACGCGATAGGAAGCGCTACCATTAGCGCTTTGGGAAGAAGTGAGAAATAGGTTATATTTTAAATAATGGATTAAATTATTTTGTTGATGTTATCACATATTTTTTATTCTTCTATTTTCGAAGATTGTATACAATATACATTTTTATTTGATTATTATTACTTTATCCTTTAGTATTGAATATTGTTTATGTGATAGCTACTGTGTAAGTTTTATATCTACAAGTTCTAAATTAAGTTGTTAATAAAGTAATTTTTAAAATCGTATAATCTTTTTCATACTGATGTGTCTGCATACATTGCCACTGGTCTATAACATTCTTCTACATCGGTCCGATGTAGAAGTATATTAAAAGTATCAAGCTAATTAATAATAAATACTCGCTATTCTGCTAGCCAACAAACGAGGCTCTGACGAACGAATCATGGTGGAATAGAGGGGAGCAGCGTTTCTAGTACTAGGGTATGGACGCTGTGCTCCATTCTAGTATCCAGCGTGGTGAGTATGGGCAAGCCTGCCAAGAAATATATGCCGGCTCTTGTGGACACTTTCTTGGAGAGATCAGCAGTAACAAAAAAAGGTTGATGTAGTAGTAGCATATTAATAATTTTAGTGCAAAAATTAAACCCCTTCCCATCCTGCAATTGGCTCGCTTTTAGGTAGTTCCCGATAACAAGATTAGACGTAATCGCCATGCTTGACCGACGAATTGGCGATCGCTTTACAAGACACCTGGTACTTTACACGTTGCTACCCGTTTTCGGTCTAGCATTTTATAAAAATAGTCAATCCGCTATCTGTAGAGATTCCGTAGTATCATATTTGGCAGTGAGTTTGAATTTTTCTTATTTTTTGTTAATGGTTTTAAATATTTGCAAGGCTGCAATATACATTAAGTTTAACCTCATATTCGCATCACGTCGGGGAAAGGTGCTCAACCATAACTACACCACCTACCAGTCACCAAAGGCCGTGTCTGGTTATTTCGGGATCAGTATTGAAGATGCCGGACCGACTAAAACCCTCAAGGTTTATATATATACGCTGTTGGGCCGGTGGCCTTTACAACTTCGGCGCTAAGAGTCGCGGGCAGGTGCCTCGTGAGAGCATTGAAAAGCATTGGCGTCGAGGCGCTGGCTGCTGCTCTGCTGTGCTCTGACCCCGCTTAACGAAAAGACTTTCGACAACTAGAGGGGCTCGCGGCAACCCAAGGGCCTCATAAAGAGGTGCGAGACCTTGGCTTATGTTACCATTGATAAGGGTGGAGTGGGTCTATTTTGTGTGTGTGTCCCCATATTCTACTAAGTCTGTTACATACACCAAATATTAATTATATAAATAGCAGTAGTTTAGCCACAGGACAATTTTATTTTAGCATTTGCTATTTTGTGTTAGCTTGGCCAACGACATTCAGGTCATAGAGCATAACGACCGCCCGCACCGCGTCCATTTCTCTCATTCGAATTCGCCGACAATGAAATCCTGCGAGGTCGCCGTGGCCGAGGCCCTAAAACGATCAGTCATGCCGAATAGCGCTAGCGTATAATTTGGTTTATTAGGCTATTTAATTTGTGACGTTTTTACTTTTTTTTACTTAATCTTGTGTCCTTTTTTTAATACATTTACAGGCATTGAGCACTAAGTTATTGAACTGAATATTTCGCAGGTCCTATCTTTATGACGACGTCCCGTGGCGCGCGAGTCATCGGATTAGGGGGTTACCGGTTCAGCAGACATCGTGAATCTGGCTTCAAAACGCGGTGGTACTGCTCGACTCACCACAGCCGCGGTTGTCCAGCCGTCATTTTTACCATCGACAACGACACAATTATCAGATGTAATAATGTGCATAATCATGGCTATTGAGGGACATGTTATAATACAATTAAATAAATTAGGTGATTGTCTGTGATTTTGAATCTTAAAGTTTCTTTTCCTATTTTTCTATAAATATTAGCTTACTTTATACAATCAGCAGTTCTAAAAACTACAGGCTATTAACATATTAGATAACTCCTTAATATTTATTATGTTGATGTTTTTTGATTGCACGCAGTCCATGAATGACGATTTAAACACTACATGTATAAAGTCGGGGGACAAGTTTATGTAAATGTGATCTTGAATTATTAATTTTTACTAATGTGTTAATATTAGACTAAAATATATGTAGTAATTATGTGTTAAGTATACAACGAAATAAATAATATTTACAAATAAATAATTATCTAATATTATTTATTTATTCATATATTAAGAGTTTCAAGGCGAAGATGTGGCATTCTTTGTCAGTTAACTCTGAGAGATGAGGATACTGTTGGGAGGTACAAACTTAAGGAAAAGTTAATTTTAGCAATAATTCTTAAACACAAATTTATAACTTAATATGAACACGATACACATATGACATAATGTAATACACTCTCATACTTCATAAGAACATATATGTACATAACTACACATACGAGCACTAATACATAAATTTACACACATAAAGTTAATGATTAGAATTTGTAAGATGTTATTCGTTTTAAAATAATAATCTCGAAGTCATGATTTAACTGAGTATTTGTTTGGTGCCTTCTCAATATCTTCTGGTAAAGCGTTCCAGAGCAATATACCTCATACAGTAAAGGAAGAGCTAAAGAATTCACTATTATACTAATCCTAAAAATAATTGGTGAGCGAGGTTTACGATCATGAGTCGAGTAAAGAAAATGGAAGTTATCTTTAAAATAAAAAAAAGTCACTAAATTATCCAAATTCTTTTATTACATTGAATAAAGTTAGATTCTGTAGCAGCGCATTTGAAAAGGAAGCCATTTAAGCTAAGAACGATAAAATGATACGTGGTCATATTTACGCAAACCGAAAACAAATCTATATATAGAATTATTGTGAAGGCGGTCCAGTTTATTGAGAAGATTTTGCGATAGGACTGGATGTGTCAGCATCTGCATAATCGATTTTTGCAATTTGCAAAAAAATATGTGGTTCATATACAAGCCAAGGTATTTTAAGGAATTACATCATAAATTTATAAATGGTCTTTGACTCAATGGAGTTTGTAAAATACACGAGAAAGGTTTTCATGAACAACCTGAGCCAACATCTTTGGGCTACCAACAGCGATCACGTTTCATTTAGTTGGATTAACCGAAACACCATATCTACACCACCGCTTTCTGATAGCTTCCAGGCTATCATCAATTTTATTTATAGCGATATAAAGATCGTTCATTTCAGATTTCACATAATGCTGAAGGTTATGTGATATTACCAGCATACAGATGGTACGAACAATCGAGAATTGTGGTGATAGAGTTTATCAAGAAAGAAAACATAATAGAAGAAACTGTATCGCCTTGCTATCGGACTGGACTTATTGTTTGTGATGACGTTAAGATAACTTAAAAACTAATCCAAAGCTACAGTTGAAAATCTTAAATATGTGTGGATTGAGAGAAGGATATCGTGGTCAATGGTGTTAAAATCATTTGATAAGTCAACAAGTGCCACTTTTTTTCATGTATTCATTTTCTTATATCGTTAGCACAGTAGTGGTACTAATATCGGAGCAAACCTTCGATTGTAAGACATTCAGCAAAGTTATCTTTTTTAACGATTTGCATGTGACCACCGCCTTCCAGAACTTTAGATAAAAATGGAGTGAAAATGGTTGGGGAATTCGGGGAAGTGAAGTTGCATAAATGCAGAATAGTGTGGTTGAGTTTCAGAGGTTTAAGTTAGTACGAAAGGTATATCAGGACATGACGTACAAACTCGGAGTAGAAACCTGATCATACGTAATGACTTCATCAGGAATAGAACAAGATTAGTTATAATTAAGTCAATCCGTGAATCATCGGTGTCAATATTATGGTGATTAGCCGCTTAAGGGAGAATGCAAAAAACTCGAATGTTGAACGAGAAATATTTTTCAATATATCGATATCGAATTCACCTGTTATCATGTAGTGTCTGTAATCAGACCCAACGGTATCGAAAGCCAAGCCCAGTAGCTCAACTGATGAGATAATAATAATAATACACGTAACAAAGCACAAGATGCGTCTACTTCACGCCAGTATTCTGCGATACCGTGGTGGTACTACCCCGGTCCGGGTTTGCTGCTGCTCTAATGGTAGAGCAGCAGGAAAATCAGCTGCCTGACTTGCCACTTACAGTTTATCGCAATGCCACCATCTCCTTTGTTAGTTCGTTTATTACGTATGAGTACAAAACCGGGTAGTGGATATAAGCTAGACATGATAGACGGCTTCAACCAAAAATCACATGTTAACATAATAGATCTTAGGAAAATGCTTCTTCGAAGTAGGATTAATGGCTGGGAAAGATTTGTGTATTTATATGACACATAAGGAAAGAATATTGTATTGACCAAGATAACCTTTTGTATAAGTGTGTGCGTATAAATAAATTAAATGAATATAAAACCGAAAAAAAAAATTTGTTTAATAGTCGAGAGTACAAATTTATAGTGTCGTTCTGTGAAACAATACTTTTTTGACATTCGTATTCTGCCAATAGCTGCAAAGTATAATCAGCAATGTTGTACTCGTATATGTAAAAGGTTTTTTTTAATCAAAACCCCATTTTTAATTCTTTTACATTTTCTTGATTAGCATATTGGGTTACCAACCCTATATAAACACAGTAATTTCTAGAAATCACTGCCTTATTATATTAACGACCTAATGTTAAAGACAAGTCTATAACGTAAAAATTCAAAAAGTAATTATATACATCAACTACAAGTACATTATTTTGAAGACCATACCATCGGGTACGTACTGTCTGCCATACCTAGATTTCTACACTAAGACATATGAATGACAAACGAGTCTCCATGAAGTTGAAATTAGTTTTCGTACCTATTGATATAATACAATTTTCCAGATGTCATCTTTTCAACTTCAAGCCGCGAAGCACGCATCATTATCATGTCCGGGTACAAGTACCGAAAGCACAGTGAATACGGCGGGCGTGTTCGCTGGCGATGCGGCGTCTACGGCTGTCGTGCTTACATATTCACATATGGCTTCGACACAATTATTAAATATTCAAATATCCATACCCATTCAACTCTAAACAACCCGACATGAAAAATCTGGAAATGTTATTTCTATCTTCCATCATTTTGTATTCGTACATATAATCCTTATGCTAATAACGCCTAGAATGATAGTTTCATATCAAATTCTTTGTCCAAAGTGAGGCAACACAATGTAGTTAGGCGTGAGCGACATGTATCTACGCACTACGCACTCCGACACGCACAATCATGCGACTAGTAACTTATCTTGCTTATCCCATGACATGACTTATCCTAATTATATAATCGGAATTCCAGGTGGTGTTAGAAAGATAGAACGATTTATTTGATAAATATTGAAAAATAAAAATATAACATTTAACACAGTCAATAAAAATGAGTACCAAACAGGTCTCCAACTCATCATAATGCTGCAGAGGCTGCAGGGCTGATTTTCAGTTGGAGCCTCATGACGTCACCGACAAGCCGATTTGTGATGTTACAATAGTTTTATTTAATAGTTGCATTTCTATAGGAAGTTGTACTAATGTAAAAAATTAAGAAGTTCTTATCCGTTATTATAAAAGTAATATCTTTTTATCATTTCTTAGACTAATACATATAACGGAAAAAATCAAACAACCAAAAAAAGAAAATAACAAAAATATAGGTGAACATTTTTTTTTATCGAAATTTGTGAGTATATTACTACCAATATGATTTATCACCTAAATAATATTATAGTAACTGCTTAAATAATTCATAGAAACTAAGTTGTACAAACATTTGACATAATATTTACTAAGCTTTCAAAACGGAAGGTATATTTATCAAGCTTGTTGTGCCAAACAATGCAACTTTAATTTATTTTTAAAGTATTCAATGTTTTTAAGGAACGAATTGGTGGTGGTAAGTCATTCCAGCAGCGAGTTGCTGCCAACTAAAGCTTCTACTAAAGCTGCCTCGGAAAGCAGCGGTAAGATGTTGTATTATTACCATTGTTAGCAATGGCGAGTCCGTTTACTTGAAACACTGAAGGGTCGTCGGATAAACTGATCAAATATGGCTGAGTTTTACTTCCCTAAGACGCGCGGATTTGTCTAGGCTTTTTCTTCTTTTAAAAAAAATATATTTAAAAGTTTAAAAAAGGTTTATCTTTTTTAATTATAATATTGTACGATATTGGAATTTTGTTATCATACTTGTATTTGCGCGTTGATTAAATAACTAAGAAAAGAGCAAACTGACCGGTTAATATTATATTTTTACTGATGCTTGCTAATGGATATCAGGAATAAATGTTGCTGCTACAGAATAGAAACTTCGAGAACGACGCCAATGGTAAAAGAAACTTTTCTTTAACAGATACTGTGTTTACGACGTCTTCCCGCGGCGCGCGTATAATCTGCATCGCAGGGTACAAATTTCTAAAGCACAGCACAACCGGACCGAAGATACGTTGGCGATGTGGAACGCATCACTTTCACGGCTGCCGAGCCTCGCTCGTCACCTATGGATACAATGAAATACTGCGGTGCAAAAATGAACATGACCATCCTCCACTGTATTCTCCTTAAATTGTAATAAATTATCATAATAAAGAAACACTAGACGAAGATGATTATAATATATAACATGATAAGATTATAATATAACACCTTTGATAATATTATGAAATATATATTATAGTCTGTATAGCGAATGTTGTCATGAGTTATTTATCTTAACTTATCTATGACAAACACTGAAAATAGCACAAATAATATATTTTACTGACTTCTCAATTTGACACATACAAATCATTCAGTTTTCGCGTCCAGTTGCGTTGCGTACTGTGTCAATGACACTGTATTTACGTTTATTCCATTTTACCGCATGACCCTTTCCCGTGGGAAAACAATACAATTTGTATTGTTTCAACACGCCATGAGTTGTGCGTTACATCGAGAGCACTAAGGGATAGATGAGTGTATGTGTGTGTGTTTGTGTTGTATGTACTTGGACGTACACTTGTGCGGAGCAGTGTTTGCTTCAGAGTTGACAACTGACCCTATGTACCTAAAAGGACAGAGTGATAAACGCTTTGAGTTTAACAAATAGCTTAGAATATTCTATTATTTATTTGAAAAAAAATATGATCGAAACTGCGCTTCTACTAAATTCTTTTTTTTTCCATTACCCATATTGAATTATAAGTTAAGGAAATTAATTTTAACCAAAACGCCAACCTACCTACCTGCGGATGTTGCAATGCGAAATCACTGTACTTTTATGTCGGTATTATGCAATACTGCCACCACACGATTAGAATGCGGCGTTATAGAATCTGCCACGCTATCTCATCGGTGAGTCTCGTAAAAGGCAACTAAGAGAATACCAATGCTATGCTGGCCTCCGACTAAACAACCTGAATTAACTAATACGGCGACGGACAGCAGCATCCTACACGCGTGTGTATCTGGGACTCGCTCGATAAGTGTGACTGTTACGGTAAATCTATCATCGGACGCTCTTCTCCCATTCTATGAGAGAGTTTTAGAGCCGGGAAGCGGGAGCGGACCCTTCCCGCAGCAACTCCAGTGCGTGTTAACAGACATCACATGTCCTCGAAATATGTATGTTTTAATTATATCTCAGAATATGTTAAATTCTGGTTTACTTACGATATTTTCTGTAGTGTTTAATATTTAAGGTTTATGTTATGTTTAATATTAGGTAGCAGTTTATTTGCCGCCACCCGCATTCCTACAACGTCGACGTCGTCACAAAATTCAGACAGTCTAGCGATAGCCCGTGTTTCATTGAATACATCACATTGGGGCAGTCGGTAGGATTCGACTTCACCGTTAACCTCGTCCTCGGAACGTAAATTCAGCACTTACTATTGTATTTAGTAGTTTTAGCAGTGCCGGCACTTGGATTCCAATCCAGGTCACTCGCGTATTATGAAATTAAAGCGAGCGCCCTGACCCCTGTGCTGTCACGACTCACGATGATCTTCATAAGCCTTGTCCAAGAAAGTTCCTGCTAACAACGGCATGCATTTCTTGGAAGCTCTGCGCTTACTCACCGCACTAGGCAAGCGGGTCGGTGCGCACAGTGCGGCCGCTCCCGCACGTCTGTCAGATTAAGGTTCGGCAAATTAGGACGGATTTTGCGCCATCATTCGGTCGCCACGGAATCGTTTGTTAGTTGGCCGGGTGCACCACGCTCAAGTAAAACTTTGGCGTTTGGAGAAAAAGGTGGTATGTTCGTGCACACACTTACACCCTCTCTCTCTCTCATGTCAATGTAATATTAACATGTTCATCTTAATTATCTTTTGAACTCTTATTTGATTTATAGAAGAAGCGGGCTAACGAGCATGCGGCTCACCTGATGGTTAGTGATCACCGAAGCCCACGAACATCCACAAAACCAGAGTAGCTACAGATGCGCTGCCGGCCTTTAAGGAAGGAATTGGCTCATTTCTTGAAGGTCCCTAAGTCGTAACTGTTTGGAAATACCGCTGGATTCCACAAAGTCGGAAGTGCGTGGCAGAAAACTTCGAGTAAAACGCACTGTGGTGAAATGCCAACCATCTAGGTGGTATTGATGGAACTTGGAATGCTATTCTGACATGTAATGCTTGCTTTATATCTATCTATTATTTTTTACTGGACACAGAAATGTATAATGCTGCTCATAATCTTATAACATACTTATTTGATTGTTAAGCCAACTGTTTTCGTCAGTGACGTATTTAATGGTTTCCAGGCATCATCATGTCGACTCCGTCTCGCATCATGATTTTGTCCGGCTACAAGTTCCGTAAGCACCGGGAACCGGCCGGGCGTGTTCGATGCCAATGTGCATTCAGCGGCTGCGGTGCTTCGATCTTCACGCACGGCTTCGAGAGCATTGTCAAATATACAAATGTCCATAATCATTCTCCTCCAAAGAACCCGTTATAAAACCTTAAAAAAATGAACGTAGCCCCTTACTACCAACATTTTGTACTGTTACTGTTTTGACGGTTTAAAACATTGAAGGAATCTTTTTGATTTGATTAGGTTACCATAATAGCATTGTTTGCATTTACTGTTTGTGTACCTTTTTAACTATATGTTTGGCACCCTGGTTTTCATTGTTAATCGTGATAGGTCAGATAGAAATTGCCTTCGGCACGCGAATCATGGAACATAAAATTAATTATAAAAAAAGGTAAAAAAAACCGTTTACTAATTTAAATTAATGTAGTATTCAGATTTGCAGCGTGCTGAACGTAATTTCTAGCATTGAAATATTAATCAAATATACGTTAGCCGTTTAAGCCCTTTTATGTATTACCAAGTATTTCCCCAAGTCTAATCTAAATTCCCCAAATTAATGATTGGGAGCAGTACGTCATATACTAGTGTGCCGACGCTGCACACTCCAACCCACCTGCCTACCGTAGTGAGTATGGATGGACGAATATTCCATGCGTGACAGGTCAGCTGCTGTTAGCGCACAGTGCACAAAGGCTGATAACGAAGAAGTGTTATTTGATAATCATGCTTGTGAATTTTATAAGCATCTTTTGCAGTGTAGTAAACACTTCTCTGACGCTGCCATCAGGCCCTTAGGAACAAAATGTTGTCAATACCAAATAGTAATTTCCAGTATGAATTCGGCAATGGTAACCAAAACCTTTTCGGTAACAGGTACTGTTTTCAGCACATCTTCATGAGGGGATGGCGTCATCTGCATCGAAGCGCACAAATTCCGCACAGCGCAAATAAACCGAAGACACGTTTGCGTCGTGAAATAGATCGTTTATATGGTTGCAGAGCCTCGCTCGTGACCCCTGAATACAATGAAATACTCTGCTGCAAAAATTAACATGATTTGCACTCTGTATTAAACCTCTTATAATGCCTTGAAATCGATGTTTTAAATATATTAATTATGAAGAATCATTATTCCTGTTTTTACCCCGTAAGAAAATATTTAATTGAAAGTTCCAAATAGTTTTATTGAAAATGTTTATAGATACTAAGTAGGTAGGGAACGTTTACGAATAAGGAAGATGTGTCTAACCGTGTAACATGTTTTCTGCTACCAGGGCCCGTCTTCTCTACAACGCCCCGCGGTGCGCGTGTTATTTGCTTGGATGGATACAAGTTTTTACAGCATCGTAAGAGTTTCTTGAAAACAAGATGGCGGTGTGGGACTCACTTCAACAAGGGCTGTCGCGCCGTCATCTACACCATGGACCAGGACGATATCGTTAAATGTAACGCACATCACAACCATCCGCCCGGCAAATGTTTGCTTACCAAAACGTCAAGTGAAAAATAAATGGTTTTGATACGTTTACCTTTAATTATTATGTTTAAGTTATTCTGGTTCTATTGCTTAAGTATCTTCAAGTAATGCATTAACACAGATCTTATTGTATGTAGCTGTGTTCTTGTTATATGAGAAATTGTGAATGTCATTCCTTTGTATTTGCTAAATCTTTATTAATATAGAATTTGACGTGACCTAATATTTATTTTATTTTTTATTAATAAGTTACCGTAGTGTTCATATGTCAATATAACATGCAAATGTAAAGATGAGTTTTTATGGCTCAGGAGACGAAGAAAACTAAAGCCATTTCATTTACTAAATCTATTGGCAGACACTTCTTTAAAGACACAAATAATTTTAATTTTCAAAATTTTAAAATTCATAAATTTTCGAATTGTAGTAAAAGATAAATGGCAGCTCCACTGCAAGAGTACATCATTAGCAAAATTTTAAAATATTTAAACGATCAATGTTCTTACACACATGCGTATTAAAAAGCGTCAAGAGTTACCTATAAGCAGCACAGAAATCCATAATTTAGTGGCACTTTCTGAAAGATCCATATTACTTTTGCCATTACATAAGTATTGTAAAATATGGTCAATATCTAAAGGACGAAGAGTGCACAAGGCGAGCCGCCGAAACTAGACGTGGAAGAGGCAGAAGCTGCAGGCGGGGAAACCACTGCCCGAGTGCACACCTGGAAGACGTAAGGGATCTCTTTCGTCTTTTATCAGGCTCAGACACAGCTTACACGTGGCAAACCAATATATTTTGCCGGGGCTACAGAGATGGTATACCAGCATTTCTTTTTAGAGATTGCAGCAGTGTTAACTCGTACATTATATTATTACACTTATGTATATCCCTATTACCCGCTGATATACCCTATGTTAGTTGTCCAGGAGATGGTGGGTACAACGAACTGAGGGAGATCCCTGAGCTCACTCTTGTAGTTTATTTACCAAAAAAAAAACTAAAATATTATAAAAAAGAAACCTAGCTAATCTATAAGGTTTTTGGATTGGCGTGAAAAACGTAGTAACCGCCCTGAGAGTCTGTCCCGGATGGTAAGTGGTTACTGCAGTCCATGGAAACCTGCAAACAACTTCAATGGTCGGAATGCCTCACATTATACTGGGTCTCTATATCTTTCAAACCGAGACCCCGAAACTGTAATTACACTGCAGTTGCCCACACGCAAAATACGCGCATTGTCGTGGAGTTGCGGATACCAGCCCGTCATAACATAACATAACATACACTGCAGTTTGGCGGCAGAAATGGGTAAGATAGTGGTACTAACCCAGGCGACTCTTAGGCAGAGAAGAATTCAGTTTCAACGTGACCGTGTTTAGAGTGCGGCGCACGCACCTGCTGGTCGTGCCGGTAGCCAGGGCCAACGTGCTGGCGAAAGCGCCCCTTGCCCGAGCACTAGGAACAATAAACAAGATACGAGACATAATTGAGATATTTACTTGCCAACCCTAATGAATTTGCCAAGGTTTAACCAAATTTTATTATGCTACACCTAATTTATTAAGTTAGATAAGCATAATTGTTCTTTTATAACCTATTAATGTTTTAAAGCGTGTTAAAAAGAAGCCACTCTATCGCATAGGGTTATTGACCTGTAATAATAGTTGTAAAGGTGTATAATAAAAAAAAAAAAATTTTAAGAAATGTGCCTATTTTTCTATTTATATTATCTTGAAAATGTCTTGATGATGAAATTGATCGCCCAAAAGTAGAAAATATAATGTATAGATATGTACCCCGGGGTCTAGTTATTCGTACTGGCTGATTAACACTATAAGGTGGACGGCGGTTAACGCTTGGTGCATTAAACTATTGCAAATTTTCAAAGTAACAAACAATTAATTAAAAGAATTTTGATTTGTCCATACTTTTTACACAGGGCAGAAGGGTTAGTGAGTGCAATGTTCAATGTCGGTATTCTCTCGTAGCGATGGAAGCGTCAGCAGTATTTGGGTTTCTGGTGTCATAGTTTCATGAAGTAGTTCACATTTATATTTATGTGCGCGTTTTTTTGTTGTTCAGACCGCGTTGTAATGAAGAACACACGAGGCACCTGCAAGATTTACGTTCAAGGCTACTACTTCACAAAACATCGCACCAATGGATTCAAAACTCGTTGGCGATGTCAAAACCGTTCTGGCTGCAAAGCCTCCTTGTTTACTTATAGTGATGAGAATATAATAATACGGGTGAACAATATCCATAACCATCCTTCGACGACTGAAGAGGTCCAAAATGTAATATGTAAAACGGACCACCGATAAGTCAAAATTTTATTTAATCTGTCTTTAACTGTTTTGAAACCGGTAAAAATAATTAAAACAATATATTTTGTTTCCTTTCTTTTGAAAACGCTTTCCCATATTAAAGTAGATCACCACTTATCAAACGCACAATAATTTTAAGACACGTCAACTTTGTTAGTATCAGTAATTCAATATAAACATTTTCTTACAGTTATTTATTTCAATACTATTTTCAAAATTCCTTTATATTCATTTCCTTGACTAATACCATACTCATTTTTTTTTAAAGAATACTAGCATTGCTATTTAACAAACATTACTAATATTCCTGTTAACACTTCAACTAAGCATTAGAGCTTGTATTTGGAGTGGTTCACGACAATAGTCGAACGGTGGTCTCGAACCTGCGACGTCATGTTTCGCAGTCCGCACCCTAACCCATTAGGCTATTGGCGCTTTTGATACACTCGGATACATGATAAATATGTATTTCTTTCAGTCCGTCCTACATTCTTCACGACCGAGATCGGCGCAAGAATCATGAGGCTACGAGGCTACTGCTACACCCGGCACTCTGTCTGTTCGTCCAGAGTGAAGTGGCTCTGCGTGGAGAACAGAAATAGCGATTGCCACGCCATCGTCGTCACCATAGGCTACACCATGGTCGACCGTCAGAACAAACACACGCATCCACCGAATTTGACTTAAGATGTTCAATGTTTCTATTAGGCTGTGTACGTTGTTCCTGCTAAATAAAATTTACCAAAACTGCTTGGATTGTTGTTAAAATTGTGTCTGAATAAAGGTGTCAAATATTACATCTTTCTTTCTTTGTATTACCACCCGCTCGCGTTGTGGTTTGGTGTTAAATTTTTAAACATAAATTTTCTTGCAAATCTCAGTTTTGTATAATATAGCTTCCGTTATTGTCCCCAACTTAAACTAGCATGTACTTAATGTAAATGCCCATTGCTTGATAAAGGTCTCCTTCTCAAAAATCTCGTAAGGTTTCCAAAATAATAATTACATAGATATATACCGACATTTTATTGTCATTTAAAGCACCAAAAGAATTCTTAGGTAATTCCGAGCCATACTTAGCTCGGCTGTGGAATATATAGATGCATAGAAAATAATAAAAGGGATGAGCTGAGCTGGTTTGGACATGTGGAGAGGATGAATGAAAGTAGGTTGACGAAACAAATATATGAGGCGAGTGTAAATGGTAGAATCGGGAGAGGATCGGAGACGTTCTGGAAAAAGGCCAGGTCAAGAGTACATAAAAGAGTAAATTTCAAACTCATCGCGCCAAAGAAATTTCGCTACAACAATAACAGTCAGTAATATATTAAATATATAACTGAGAAGAAGTTTCTCTTCTGTCACGTCTAGAGTTACACGCGCTCTTTTTGTTGGTGGCGATAATTCATCATCATCCTTTTGTTGGACAGAATATTCCATTTCACGAACTCAGGTTTAATATCACTAACATACATATTGTTAGTGATATCATAAATTTCGTTTTTAATTAGTTTTTTGAGACAGTTAACCAAACATTGATGCCTGGAACTTTATTATTTTGTAAGGTTACTAACATTTTATAAACTTCTTTATCAGTTGGAGATATTTAAAATGAATTTGCTGGCGTGATACTGATTAGACTAGTGGGGCACAGCATCACTGGTGCGAAGATACCGGCACTGCGCTCACCAGCCCGCGTGCCCAGCGTTGTGAGTGGGCAAACCTTTTTAAAAAAAGATATGCCGGCTTATGCTGGCGCTTTTTGGGAGAGGCTTGTGTTCAGTGGACTAAAATGGGTCGATGTAGTAGTACTGGCTTTGGCAGTTTTAGAAATATTCATTTCTGAGAGTCTGTTACTTCTTGGCCAACGATGATAATGTCCTGCTGGCCGACAATTTTCGATTAATATGGACGGTTGTCAACTGTATAGGGTGTTATAGTGCTGCGTACACATACAGGCGCACTCAATCGCATATCTTCCTGTATGTTGGTTACGCCTAAAACGAATTAAAATTTAATGGAAACTTTTTGAATTTTAATGTTTTTTCGGATTAAAGGTTACAGGCAGGAAAACCAATAATTTGTGTGTGCAACACAAACATTGAATCATGGATTCGAACCCAAGACCCAAGGCCTTAAAGTGAGGTACGCTAACAACTGAGCCATGCGGTCGATAGTAACGTGGTAAGAGTAGATTAAGTTTATTGTGTAGTTTTATGATTGAACAGCGGGTACCCCGCTAAAATTTATAATCACCCATGTTTTTTTCAGGTCCTACAAAATATCAAATCGTCGTTACGGAAAAAGGCACAAAAAGGCTGTTTCTGAACGGTTACAGTTACGGATGGCGACGTCAAACTGGACTGAAGTCCTGGTGGCGTTGTGTCAGACACAGCTCCAAATGTCGGGCCATGGCCATAATGGTTGAAGACTTCGTAGTTCAGGTCAAAGATCACAACCACAAACGCAAAAAGAACTAGCTTTGGCAAGATCAAGCAGGTGGCAACCCGCCAATGTTGTAATAAATTGTTATATTTAGATGTATAAGAACTATGGTAAATCAGGGACCAGACCAGGCATCATCGTCATTTTCAAGTGAACACATAATTGGTTCCCAGCACTCAAAGAAAATATTTCCAGAACACGGGAATTGCGTCAGCCATAGATAAAGTACCACACTCAATAATAATCCTACTAGGAAAATTCAGTACTAAGAGAGACAGAGAACCCGTCGGTACTGTAATCACTAAAAATAATTATTTCATGCTAAGAATGTCCTTTTTTTGTATCTATTGATAAATTTAACAAAGTCTGGTAATATTGTAATCATAATAATTTCCTAAAATAATTAATACTGTACATTAAAGATGTTTTTTAACATATGGATGTTGGGTTGTTTGGTGAAAGATAAAAAGTTTAAAATATTGTTTGTTCTATTGCATATGATACATGTAATAAAAAAAAATTAAATTCATGTTCATTAAGACGACTTCATAATTTCGTTTCCCACCGACCAATGTCTGATAAATCTAAATTGAATAAAATTAATTAAATAGAAAACAATTAACATTCTCTTAAACTAAAATATTTACTTCTATTGCATGTACATCGTATGGTGGCGGCATAATAAAACTTATCACTCACACCCAGGGGGTGTCTTAAACAGCGACTAAGAGAAAGACCAAATGAACTGATGGCGGAATAATCATCTTCACCAGACAGCTGGCGGGCACCAGCTCATAGCTGTCTGGTACAATCAAAATGAAAAGTAAACGATGCTTGGATTTCAGATAACTTGCACTTTTTTATGCCATTTGGGGTACAGTAAATATACTTAAAACTAGGAGGGATCCATAATGCAAGTTAATATTAACAAAACGCTTTTGATACATTGTTTAACCACCATTTTGTTTTCATGTTGTCTGTACTGCGAACTCGTCGTCATTTCGCTCGCTATTTTATGTGGCTTTTTCATAAATAACACATATTAGTGTTAATCTAGTGCTTTATTAAAAATACACAATAAATGATTTATATTTATATATATATAACAATGATTGAGTGACGTATGATTACTATCACTTAATGATAGTCCTCCGAGGTTACAACGCAACCTCTCGTTTCTTCATAGAGGATAATAATCTTAGGTGTTCATTGGCCATAATGACCCCTTAACATCAGTTCTGGAAAAGACTAGTCAAGCGCAAACTCTATGTATGTCGGTTTAATAATTATTGGTAATCTAGAAAATCATCAGATAAAGAATTAGAATTTCTTTCGTTTCATTTTGCATATCTTTTATACTATAAAGTTGTATTTGTATATGCTACTGTGAATGTCCGAAGCGCAGTGCATCTTAGAATCCACCAGCGTTTGTCGACAAACACTAATTTCGATTGTGTCAGTAGGGTTGCCAACCGCACTAGAATATATAGTTGTTGAAGAAATATAGAGTAGGCATAAAAACTATATTATATTATAAAAAAAGATTGAAACATCTAATTAATTTTTAACAACACCCAAACTAAAACGATCAAATCCCTCACTTTGTAAACAAAGTTACCTAAGTTTTTTCTCTATTCTCTCTTTACTATATCCCAACCTCCACATAATATTATTACATATTTAACATCCTCCAATTTCGGACATCTTTTAATATACTATCATTTCATTTTGAAACTATATGATGTATAAAATTAAAAAAAATAACTATACAAAAACGTATATAATTTATAATTCTCATATCCAAATTTAATTTTTACCTCACCCAAAGTAAGGCTTAATCATAATCGCCACACGTGGCGGGTGGTCGGCACGCCTTGCATCTTAGACGCTGCTGGCCCACATTGGGCATCATAGTGCATGAGGGCACGTAGTGCACACAATTAACACAGTTCAAAGTTATGACGTCGCATTGTTTCTGACAAAATAGGCTGCAACAGACTGAGTCTACACGTGAAAGATCTTAAAAATGTTGCAATTTTTCCTTGGGCGCACGGAACCCATAAATAACTACTATTGCTGTAATTGGTTAACTCCACTACAACCTTCATGATTTTGTATGAAGGTTTCAGAATACATCACTAATAAAAAAAAATTAAATGATACGTCTCACACAATAATTTTGTTTTAGATTTCGTGTATATTGCAAACAGGACTTCCAAAACGAGGCAGATTCAAATGGACGGCTTTAAATACAGTCTACAAGTTCTTAATAAAGGGAAAGGGAGATGGAGGTGTGTGAAGCAGAGAAAAGGCTGCAAAGCTATTGTGGTCACAGTGGATGACGCATTTCTCTATGTTAAAAATGAACACAATCATGATCGTGAACCATGAAGTAATTAAAGAGTTCTTGCATATCTTCATCATCCAATTGCTGCTGGAATTTGTCAACTATCTGTTTTATAGTGTCCTAAGTATACGCGAAAACGCGAAAGCAGAGCGCAGAGCTTTCCGTATCAGATGTAAGTACACGATAGAAACAAAGAAAGGAGCAGATGAATTTTCAGATACCCGGCACACATCAGAAGCCTGAAAACCAGTAAAGTGGTAAAAAATAAATAATGACTTCAGCTGGGATTTTAATCTAGAATCCGGACGCGGCAGATGGGTTGCGATGCCTACTGAACATGGTCCTGCACTAGCATAACAGGAAGGCCTCCGTTAAAGATGAAAGTCATCAGAAAAAAGTCTGCAGCGGTCCAATCATTACTAATTCTTAAAGCGGCCGAGTTCCCGGGTCAGGTTTTCACTTTACCCCACCCTGTGTCTGATTTTATCTACACTTTCATAATTTTTAAAAAAAATTGCCAAATCCCTGCGTTAAGTAGTTTTTTGAATTCCTTTGCATCACAATCTTTTTTGTTATTATTGAAATCACCCAACATTGTTTTTGACGGTGTGAATAAACACATGATTTATGAAAAAAATTAAATTAAACTTCAGTCTTTATACTCACTATGTCCAGAGCCTATTTCTAAGCTTTTACGGCTTGTTTTATATCAATCAAAGTAAAGCAAGAGTTAACGCGAGCTCCTCTGTTGCAAATCAGTTAATTCATGATGCATCCATCTCTCGATTTTTTCATTTTACCAATGTATAAACCAATGTCAAACTATGACGCTAATTCCTTGGTTGTTTGATATGGGTCGGCTTCCACCATTACTTTTAACTCATCGTTATACGACTTTCGAACGAGAAGCAAACGGGCTTACCGCAACAGTAAACAGCGAACCGCGATTCTATTCGCTGTTTAGATCTGATTAAGGATAAGGTGCAGACAGCAGGTCGAAACAGCGTAAAAACTTTAGCAAAAAATAAACAATAGTCATATTGAAGTTATTTCAATATTTGAAAGATTGGTATAAATGTTACTACGAAACAACGACATCTTTTGATCATCTATGGAACAAAATATGTCTGCGAGACCGGTTACACTCGACAGAATTTCAGAAATCCATAATAGATGGCGTTACATGATTGTAATGGAGCTAGAGCAGGAATAAATAAAATTGCTACGGCAAAGATAGCAGACCGCTGTAATAAGAAATAGCAGGCACTTTATGCTATTTTTTGCTCTTCTATACTGCTGTGTAAGCAACTTTATTCATTAGTGAGGCGCACGCCTATCGGCATATAGCCTAATATCCGCCCCGTACTCTGTCAAAATAAATACCCTAAATTCATACACTAAATAATTACCTGCTGTATATTTTTTACTAACACTCTAGGGTAAATTACCGTAAGATGTTTTAGTATAAGGATTATTCAAAATATATATGACTTTTTAAATTGTAATCAATATCATTTAAAAATGGCTCAAGGTTTTGTTTGCGATTCTTAAATTCTTAGATTTGACAGTTCGTTTAGTAAACGGTATCACGAAGCTTTTAACATTATCATAAAGCATAGCAAATGCCAGGTCTCCATAGTGATCGCGCTTATATGTACTCGTACATCGGTTTCAAGAAAGAAAGTTCCTCTGTCTGTTTGTACAGTTATACTCGCATATCCTGCACTGGTGACGACTACCCAAAGTATTCGGGAGTTATCGTCGTGTTGGTATCGGCTTGTATCAGGACAGAGATGTCAAACATATTTAAACCTAATCGAGTTCTACGACTCCCACTGGCTGACAGGGGTGGTCCACTATTCTACAACTCCGCCTACACGGAATAGTTTTATTGCAACTTTCGCAGCTACTTAAAAATATACTTGACAGAAACAACTGTTGCAGAGATAGTTCATATGAAAGTTAGTTTTTGCTTAATTTACATTCCCAGAATATCTTCTTTCTTCTTTAATCACTTCTTTTATTAAATGAAAGGGAACCTTAACAAAACTATTAGGTACTGAAACATTTGTAACCACGTAGACGAACAAATAGTTGAAAAAGCTACATTTCATAATTGTGACCTTAGTTCTAATTGTACCGGATTCGAAGTCGTAGTTTGGGCTAGATGTTAGTAATTACGACTGCGTGGCTTGCTCGTTAGCGCACCTGACTGTTGAGACATGGGTCTTGGGTTCGAATCCCAGCTAAAGCCAATATTTGGGGGGTGAAAAACACAAATTATTGTTTTTCGTGTCTGGCTGTGACAATGACACTGCATGTATCCCTCCCTCCGATCGGCACTTGCGGCACTATTATATCCCCCGCGCAAACAGTAATATAGTGAATAACATTCGTTAGCACATGTTGTGTTTTTGTTGTTGTTATGTTTGGCGAGGAATGAAGAATTCAAACATTTCATTGATTTAATTAATTGACTCACCAAGAGCCGATATGTCAACTCCATCGATCGATCGAGGCCCGCGTTGGCTTTTTTTATTCACGGCTCATCAAATGACATCATCCGTAGGGCACACGTCTCTGTAAATATTCCCTCTGTTTTTAAGCCTTGAGAAATTTTTTGAGGCAAGAGACTTGATTTGACGTGACTTTGGTGTTTTGGAACAATAGATTAAGTCATTGTATGGGACGCTACTTGCGTAGATACATTCGCGTACCAGAGCGTGGGCGTCATCAGATGCAGCTGAATAAGGTAATTGACGATAATAAGTGTCCATAAGGGCTGATTATGTATTTATGCCATTCGCTCTAGAAACACCGTAAAGGAATTACATCGGTGACAGTGCTGATTATTTTCTCGCACAGAGGTTAAGTTTAATTATTATCTAATCAAGTTAATTATTAACATTCTACAATGCAGCGTTCTCAGTACCACGAGGAACACGGCTTTACGATCATTTAAATTTTTAGATCGTAGTTATTGTAAATATGTGTTATACTCTGTAAATAAAAATTTTGAGGAAATACGAACATAATAAAACTAAAACATGTATTTAATTATTGCCACAAATGAACGATTGTTAATTAATTCTATGATAGCTTCTATTTTTATTAGTAAATTGTTCTCTGTACAATTCTGTATTTTTCTGTACTCTATTGTTAATTTAAAGTGCCTTCGAGTGCATATAACATAAAGTTACCGATTATCTAGTTGTTTTGTGTTTCATCTGGTTATTATCGTGAAGACTTCAGAACAACTTTTTTTCATTATTGTGTTGTTATATAATGTTATACAAAAACAAAGTATATTTGCATACGACTTAATGTTTTTTATTTCATGTATTTTCCGAAGTTTTCTTAAAAAGTTCGTTTAGCTTTTACCAAATGTGTTATCTACTACTATTACTACATCAGCTTATTTAAGTCCACTGCTGAACTTAGGCCTCTTCCAGAAAGCGCCAGTAAAACCACGTATTTCTTGGAAGTTAATTTGTACGTGGTATAGTCAAACAGTGGCTTTTGCTGTAGCTCGAATGAGCTGGCTCGACCGGGGTAACATCACAGAATACCGGTGTGAAGTAGAGGTCATCTTATACTTCTGCGTTTAGTTCGGTGAGCGAGGTAACCAGAGGCCGACACCCCCCTCTCCTCTCAATTCCAGCTCTCCCCAAATGTCCTTGAAGGCCGGCAACGCATCTGGAATTCCTCTGGTGTTGCAAATGTACGTGGGCGTCGGTAACCACTTACTATCAGGTGAGCCGATTGCTCGTATGCCGAATTTTCAATAAAGAGAAGCGCAGTACCCAAGAGATATTGCTCTCCATCAGTAGTCTGTGGGATTTGGGTCCTAGCAGGATGCACCACGTGCAGGTGATATAGGCATTTGAATAAGATAGTAAATTTCCCGTTTACAGCCCAGGTCAGTTACATCTCCATCCAGCAAGTTATATTGCAGCTCTTTACAGCTTTCACGAAAAATTGCCTACCCAGAAAACATTTTAAATATATTTCCAAGAATTTTTGACAATCTAAGTAAAAATTACGACACGCGCATAACAAGTTTCACTTTTAGTACACTTTCACCACCAGGGCACCGTATAAGTCAATTAAAGCGTAAATTTCACTTATCTTAACCTCAACAAGGAACAAGGACTAAATGGTTGAAAATAACTCGACAATTTGGATAGAATTAACATGTTGACATACTTGTTATTTGCGTCGTAACTATTTCTTAGTCGCGGACCCGTAGGTTAATCTTTTGCGCCACCAGCCGGTCATCTCCTGTTAACATCAATATCATACTTTCCTAGAAATATCACAAATAAGACTCCGGCGAGAAAAGCTGACAGTGGCAATTTTGAGCTCGTTTTAATCATAATTAAGTCATACTGTTTCTGGTAAGAGCCGCGGTATCCTAGTGATCAGAGCGCTCACTTTATTTTAATATAGAGCGAGGGACCTGGGTTCGATCCCCGGTGTCGGCACACTAAAATTGTTAATAGCAATATTACGTGCTGTATCTACCACGCGCTCAGCGGTGAAGTATATCGTGAGGAAACCTGCATGTCTAAAAAATAAAAAAATATTGATTCAAGGATATGTAAAGCCCGCCAACCCGCACTGGAGCAGCGTGGCGGGCCTTTCCCGGCTCCTAAACCCTCTCAGATACTCGTATTTGAGAAGGAGGCCTTTGCTCAGCAGTGGGTACTTACAGGCTGCTACTTTACAACTTTCACTTACTGTTTCTGGCGAGCGAATGATGGCGGAATATCCATCCTTATTTGTCGAACCCAAATAACACAGACTTGTGTTGAGAACTGTGCGATCACAAGTGGGTAGAGGACCCGCACTGCGCCCACCAACCGGCTAGCACCCCGTGTTGGGTGTGGGCAAACCTTTTAAGTAAGTTTAACCTTGCAATTCGGTTTTAGTTGGCGCTTTCTTGGAGAAGACTAGGTTCAGCAGTGGACTAAAGATAGGGTGATAAAGAAGAAGAAGATAATGAGTAAATGTTTGTACACTATCGACTAAAAGGGATTTGCGGAAATAAAGCCAGTTATTTATTACGTTTATTTATTAAAATAGATTCAAATACAACTTGTATGTCCTATGCTTTACAATTTTAGTACAACTGTTACATAAATTATTAAATCGTAGTCGAATTCAATTTTCAATATTAAAGGTCACTTTTAAATAATATCCTTACATAATATCAAATGAATTAAAGTAATTTATCTAGAAAGGACAATTAGCCTGTACCAGTGTATTTTATTATCGTATTAATACAATTATAATAAGGACGTTATCAAGAGTGTAAGAAACTTAAAGACATTATTTTAATTTTTAAAAAGCTAAAGTAATAGCACAATAAAACCTTAAAAGGAAATAATAGAAAAACTTTAGAAATTAGAGCAAATAATATCAATAAAAACATTTCACAGCCCCAGCTAAATAGGTACTTATTTTTACTGTACTTTTTTTTTTTAAAAACCTATACAATTCTGAAGCTTAAATTGTTATCGGGCGGTTATACGATAAATACTTTGAAAGGTTTTCGTCACAAATCGAATTCTAAGGAAAACAACGTAAATCCTGTTTGGACATAAATTTTATACATTTATCAGTTAAGTATGATTTCCTTTTTCCTGAGATAAAATACCAATATTACAAAAAAGTAACAGATAAATGTAACTCTATGGAATAGTTCAGAGAACTTGACACTATAGATTTTATTTTAATTTCACCTAAAATTAATAGTATTTTATGATTTAATAACAAAGTACGAGACAAATGAAACTTAAATGACACAGTAACCATTAATTTTGAATATCAATACGTAACAAATAAAACAGATAAAAATATTCAATTCGATAACATCCATAACAATAAATGGAATGTGGCGTGATTTACTTGTCTATTCACTCAAAGAAATATTTAGTCTGGCGATGGCTCGTTCAATAACCATAGATCTCACACTACAAATGGAAACTGTGAAAGAAGCATAGGGTAACTATTTTAACACTTACAATTAAACTCAAACATCATTATAAAGTGTTTTATAGCAATTGACATCTCACCATGCTTTACCTTATTTACTTGGAAAATAAAAACAAATGTAACGGATACTTCACATAATCGTGGGGTAGGTTCACCAATCGTATATATTTTAGAAACAATTTTGTAAGTCTTGAAGTATAATAAAAGGAAGAATGAGCTAAAAACTTTCAAGCACGGTCTATAGTATGTACTAGCCCGTTGAAGTAACTTGGTAGAGCCAAACGGCGGCTTTTACTGCTGTTCGAATGGGCCGGCTTGACACGACCTCGCAGAATGACAGCGTGAAGTAGAGTAGACTTCTTGTGTTTCTGCGTTTCGTTCGGCGACTGAAGTAACCAGGGGCCCATGAATCAGGAGTGAATCGCGTTTTGGTGATAATAAGCACAAGAACGCCTAGCGGTCGAGTTGTGCAAAAGACAAATTATTGAGCATTGAAAACAACCCGTCTGTGCGCGGGATATAACTCTTCGAGGGATATTCTTATAACAGCATTTGCACACACAGTATGTGATTAATAATAAAAATACATTATGAACACAGATCTACATGTAACAGATATAATTACATTTTAACTTATAGACAAAAGTTATATCAATTGTCCGCTATAGGGTTTGGGCCCATTTTTGTAATACGCTACTTAAACTATATAAATAATAGTTTTTATTAGATAAGGTTACTTATTCAACCACGTTTCAGCGAACGATATTAGTGCTAGGCAATATGTTGGAAAAGGATGGATAGCCCATGGTCGTGCTGTGAAAAATGTGGGGGGGGGGGACTATGTTTGAGCAGTAGACTTGTGGTGGACAATAAAGGTGATGATGATGATAGTGATGACCACGAAAAAACACTTATACCTTGACTAAGCAATTATCTTATGACGTAATACTAAAGATTTTTTAGTTTTAAAGCTATAACTTTGTTAATAAAATATAACACCGTTAGTCATTTATATTTCGTTTCTTTCGACTTAAAGAGAAGCGAAATATGTTATTGTTAACTATAACACCACTATTTTCCAATATTAATTAATTTCATTATTTCCAAAATCAGTTTGCGCCGTACATATACATTAATTTAATACATTTTTAACACTTATCGGACGCATATGGATTTTTCAGCGTAATTTTCGCGCGTTCGAAGTCATAAGAGGTTACATAATCTTTGTCATCTACTTAAATGTATGATGAATATGTAATTAAAATAATAGAAAGACGTTTACATATTAAAACCAAGTAGTATTAAACGGTCGACGATGATTTCATATATCGTAAAATATTAATTTTACACTAAGTTGAAAAAAAATCGCTAACATTGTTAGGTAGTTAGATATATAGGTTAGAATGACGATTGAGAATATTTTATGTAACAAAGGTGTAAGTAAGGAAGTCAGGATTAAGAGGCAATTTTAGTGAAAATACAAAAGATGATGAAAAATAATTATTCCGCGCAAAATTGAACTAGCAAGTGGAGCCGCGGGAGGCCATATGTATTTAATATACACTCTACATTACATGCATAATTATTAAGACGTTCCTTATATATTTTTGGTCCAGTTACACTTATTTGAGTGATACACTTAATTAAAAACAGAACGATTATTTCTCTAAGTAAACTAAACATCATTTATTTGGCTTTTCTGAAACCGTTATGCTCATGGACGTTGTAGATCTTGATAATGGCGTCATTGAGTGTGGTCAGCTTCGCCTTGCAGCCCTTGTCGCACTTGTTGCACACCCAGTGGATCTCCTGCTTCTGGTTGATGTGGCGGGATCTCTTCTTAAATCTGTATTCGCCGAGGAGTATTATCGCGTTTCCAGCGCGCGACCAACTGTACTGCGGCACCAGGCCCTCTGAAAACAAAATCGGGGACGTACTTAGAACGAGAATGAAAAGTAAGCGGGTGTATTTGTATCCACGACCACTGATTAATTCAAGTAAGAGTGAGAAAATATAACACACTAATGGATAAAGAATATAATAACCTCGATAAAGAAGCAAGATCTGTCTCAGGTCCTCATCACCTCGGTTTATTTTCTTGATTCCAAAACTTAAAAATTTCTTAATTCAGTTTGACTGAACTAAAACGCTGATCTAACAAAAACTTTTCTTAGTGCAGTTAAAACTGCCCTAAGAAAAGTTTTTACTTTTGGTGCACCAAGATGTGCACTTTTGGATCTACGTAATCAGCCTAAGAGTAGTGATTTGTAATGATTCTCAGAAACACTAAGAAGTTTCGGAAGAGACATAAAATAAAACACAATATTTTGTTAGTTTTATTAAATGAATTATTGTTACAAATACATATTCATTCATCAAGGTATGAAGACAGTTTTAAATATCATAAAAAATATCTTCTTTCGTACCTTCTGGTAAAATTCTTCTTCATATTACGTGTAATAGATTTTTTTTAATTCCCGAATATTGCATGTAACATAATAAGCGCAAGTCCCAAAAGTGGTTTAAAAGTGGCTTCTAAATTGATATCTTTATTTAGTTTTATAATAAAATAATTCCACATTATTAAAAAAAAATTAGCTCCAAATATATAATCACCACCCCACCAAATGGATTTAACGAAAATTAATGCTTCTTCATAAATCTGAATGATTGTAGATAGATATGAGCCTTCAATGGGTTTTACAAAAGGCACCATAGCTAAGTAGGATTTCGAATCACGAGTTGCATTACTGTTTGGTGGCAGAAGTGGGTAAGAGTATGCCTACCGAGTAACCTATCCAGACTCCTGCGCAGAGAAGGAGTCTACCACCAGTTCATAAGTTCTTTTTCTTGGAAACTCCAAATACGCTTTATATTCTCTTATTATGTGCAATTTTCGCATAATCGCGTGGTTCCTGTGAGAATTACCTTTAATAGACGAACAACGGTTCCGTAATCTGTTCATTGTTGGTAAGGAACTCGTAACAATAATTTTCCGTTGTTTCGAATCGAAAACTGACATTTCCGGCATGAAATATGAACAATATCAGAAATTTCATGGTCGAACACACATCGCTAACATACCAACTCGAACACACTTTAAGTATCTACAGAGTTTGCAAAAGGTCCTACAGTGCAAATTTATACAGCACTTCTCCAATCCGGTGACACATTGATAGCTGATATATTTTTCATAGCGCACTGCTCTTCGGAAGAAATGTTTACAGGACTCGCATGTCGCAATCCCGTAATGAACACCCGACAGGTGGTCACCGCATACGGGGCATTTCTTTCCTGTACGAGAAATATTTAGTGAAAAAAAAAGTTTTTATACTAATTTTATATTTTAGTACTATTAAAAAAATACTTATCCTTTATTATATTAAATCATTTCTTATATTAAAAAATATAAAAGGCAAACGAAAATAAATAATCTCTTTCCCCGCGTCGATTTGGTTTGCATGCTCTCTGCTCAACCCACATACCGATAGAGAATACGACTTGGCGTTAAGCCCGCCCTTTTGTACATTTCTCTTGTGCAAATAGTTTAAACAAATACGCCAGTTTCATACACATAAATACACGACCAATATTAATATTTACTGCTCTCCGCTTCTATGGGTCGTAGCATGATGTTATATAGCCTATAAACTTCCTCAACAAACATCTAACACAGATTTTTTTTTTAAATTGGTCTGGTTGGAGTGGTTGCGGAGATAAGCACGTTCAAACATACCTACAAACTGTACAAACTTATGAAACTATAATATAGATGAAAAACACGTATGCACAAGTTGTGACCCTTGTCACTATATGTATAGGATTCATCAAAATAAATCGAAAGATCACAAAGTCGATATGTCTACTAGGAACCATGAGGAGTTCCAGTACTCTTACCTCCTGAGACTCAATGGTACGACAATATTTTATTGTCATCATAATGAGTTTTTTGATATGAGTTTTTGGGTGTTCACAGTAGGTAGGTATAATGTACATTTCCACATGGAAATGTACCTTCTTCTTTAAACGTCAACCTGATGACTGCACCCAGCTCTGGCGACCGATTGATGGCGAAAATTATAGCCGAACCTGTTCACCGTGGTAAATAATTCATGCTCATTGTACTAGTGACGCTAATATAAGCATTAGTTTCACCAGTCAAGGAATCTGCAACCTACTCAGAAGTTGTTCGCAGGTGTCACTTGCCGCCAGGGTACCACATACTGTTAGCTCGTTCTTCACCACGATCCGATAAAAAAATACTGGAATTTCATGCAAGTTTTTGAAAAAGACGGAGCTCGCGAACCGTTACCTGTTACCTCCCGGAGAGGCGAAAGGTGATTTGCAGAGTACTACACTGTCCAGGTTTGTCCCAAGTGTAAATCCATCACATCTATTTAAAGGTCATCGGTGCTTTAAACTTTTAAATATAATAAATAGGTAGGTGCTTACACAACGGTGATCACTACAAGGGACCAGAGTGCCATGTCGTGACGGAGGAACCGGGAGGCGGGTAAATAGGGAAGCAAGAATAACCTACATGGCCGGTTTGAAGCAGCGAGCCGGTGCGAGGTGGCCGCTGCAGGTCGGCTTAGTGATTCCACTTCCGATGAGGGTTGGTGGACTGGATCCTCCCCAGGATAGCGCTGTTGCCTTGCACCGTCCACGCATGCGTTTGGCCACTTCAAAATATTTGGCGATGCGACAGACCGCTCTCTCTAACCCCCGCGGCCGAAAAGCACTTTGCGTGTACCATATCTTCGTGTGAGAGTAACTTGGCCCTGCCGATATGCGGCGAAGGTGGATTACCGAGGCGATTTGGTCCGTGCAAGGTTGACATATATCGTCCTTGCTCCCTCCCTGATGGCAGTAGAGGAGAGAGGAGGTACGCGTATACCTGCTGCTCCCTATTACTAGTTTGTGAAATTTGACTTAGGAATCATTGGAAGGATTTTCTGCAATGAGTCCATCGCCCGAGACTGGTCAGTTGGCGTGGTGCACTGCATGCAGTTTAGATTGACATTTGAAGAATAAGTTACTATGCCATATGATTATACTTTGATAGTTTATGTTTTATAATAATACAACTTGTAATTTATTAATACTCGGTATATTATTTCGTGATAGTCATTATTAAGAGGATGAAAAAATACACACAATTTATAAATCCACCATTCTCTAATATCGAATACATAGGCTTATACATTAAGTTTTAAATATTCTTTATATTATATTTACACTTTGTTCAAGACCCGTCTAAGAAATGTGTAATTGTATTTAATATTGGCGCGTTTTAGTGAATCTTTATAGCACAAAAAACTATAAGTTAAATTATTCTCGAGGAAATGCCACAAATCGGTAGGAAAAATAAACGTAGATAACGACTTCTTTCATATGTATTTTGTTACGAACTTAGTTCGCGACATTTAATTATGTACATGAGAAAATGTTCTAAACGTACCTAATAATATTTCTTAATACTTAATATGCAATTGTTTAAAATTATTATAATTATTATCTTTCATACTGTACAGACATCATTATTACTTTAAAGCCCGCCATAAACTCTATTTACAATTAATACAATTTGAAGAAGGTGAAAGGCTTTACTGACACCTGTACCTTTGACATTTAAATTATGCATTTAATAGTTTTGTATGAGTTTGTTTTGTATGCCTTAGACATAACAAAAAAAGTGTTAACCTTCAAGGTGAAGCAGGGGTGCCAATCTAATAAATGTACCGGTACCGGCGAATTTAGCCTTCAGCAACCCTAAGGTCTCAAGGGGCATGATTGTGAAACCTATTGCTGTACAAGAGTATCCCCGCACGCGTATGTATTACCGCCTTGCACCCGTAGTAACTCCGCCTGCTGCACTGCCAGCGCTCGCTGTTCTTCCTCGCGTAGTGCAGCGAGAACTTATAACCGTCGACTATCAGCATTGTTCTTTTGTTTTTTGATATCGCGAAAGTAACTGAAACCAAAGAAAATAACTATCATAAATATAGATCAATAAGTTATTTAAATAAGTTATTAGTTAATTATTACTTTTCACATATTTAACAAACCCAGAAAAGATCGCAGTAGAGATGAGAGATCAGAAAAGTTACTTCGGAAGTTCGGACTTTTAATTTATTATAAATAAAATATATTAAAGAGGCTAGTCGGAAGTTTTGTTTATATTTTTATGTTACATTTAGTGTTTTTCAATTCAACGAACATAATCAATAGAACTCCATTAAATAACAAATAAATTATAATAAAATAAACTTACCGAATGTTATTCTAATATTAGACAAAATATGACAAAAATTATTTGTTGCAATTTAACCACACCTAATTAAGATAATCCGATTTAAAATGATGGCTTTATAACCGGATTTTGTGTAACCCAGAAACCAAAAAAAGTTAAAACAATATAACCAATATAAAGGCCGCAACAGATAAAGCTTCCTGTGTTAATATATCAAAATTTGTGTCCATAATTTACATTTATTATAACGTCATCTATACCGAGCCTTTATTTAGAGCTCCGAGCAGAGCGCCATTGCTGCGACGTATTTAGGATTTGGATCGTCTCAACCGCAAGCTGTTGCGCAATCACCGGTACTAACACGCCAGTCATTTCTGAGGACAGGACAGCCAATGCTGTTACCAAGCGCCCTCCAGCATTAAGAAGAAAATAGTTTTCCAAACTACCCGAGAGAAGGCGCTTTTTCGTTTTTATTCAAATTATAATTACACATATTCTGTAAGTAGAAAGTTAAGCACAGTGTACAGTTGTGTATAATTAGTAACCGCTGCGTTTCTTTTAGCTCCTAGTAAAACTTTCAATAGATAAGGTGTCAATTAAAAATTATGTAACTGTAGCTAGATAATATTTAATAGATGCCACTACTACACCACTACAATAATGTCTCGACTTTACCGGTACTTGTGACGCTGCGGCAATATGACGTTGTTCGGAACTCTAGCATTTGGTATTAAATAAAAACACGCTAAGATCACAATTCGATTTATTGAAAATTACACATGTAATAAAAAGGATAAAACAAGAAAGTAATTCACTCGATTATATAATAACTATAGCATGTGTACTTATGTACATAAAAAAAATGTTGATCATACACTGTTGATATTCACTGAGACACTCGCTTTAGTTACAGAGAGCACAGAACAATCAAAGTACAAAAATTTTAATTGTATATTCACATTAAGGTTTAATTAATTTTGTTCAAAAAAATTACAGACAGACAGACAATTACGGCCTAAATGCAAAAATACTACACCTATCTAAATTTTATATTTATATTTACCGAAGCTGTACGAAATTTATTTATTGAATAGGTTTTTAAATTATTTCGACAATAATTATTCAGTTCCGAAATATGAAAATGAATTTTTCGATTTTATCGTTTTCTTTTTAAGTTAAAATATTCAATTGTAAATGATCGGTTGAACTACAAAAACTATGAGTACTTAATTCCAAAATTGTCGCATATATTTGCACCTTATAGTTTTTCTATAATTATATCAATTTTATTTCCATTTAGTTCGCAATCAGTATCAATCAAAATCAAACTGTATTCGAAATGAAGACATTTTTTTTTATTAGGTACCTTAAAGCCAGAGGTAATTAAAATAGGCATATTAATGAAAATTTAGTATAATTAGCATTTATATAACCACGTATCCGCTTTCCGTAAGCACATTATGACAACTTGTTGAATATGACAATACATCACGACAACAGAATGACTTTGGATGAATTACTGGGCACTTGACACTTATCAAATTTGACTAGGACATAAAAAAATGAACAGAAAAAAGATGATATGATAAAGAGTATACTCGGTATTAAAGTAGATATGGTATACAAGCGATGTAAAAATTCAAACACTAAATTGCTGAATAAACTGACCACGTCAAAATTTTTTCGTTTCTTATTATAACTTTATGTATAAATATCACAACCGAAACAATATTGCATTTATTTTGCTATGTTTATAAGCAAATAAGTACATAATTTGATAATAAAAAAATCACACCACAGCCATGTGAACACGTGAAAATGTTAAATCAAACATGAAAGCATACACTTATATGTATATATATTACATTAGAGAGTAAGGGAGACTATGTCATCGCTTTCTCCAAACGCCAACCTCACCTGCACCTGCACGTGGTGCACCCTGCTGGCCAACACACGAGGACTCCTGCGACCGAATGATGGCGAAATATCAACCCGAATTCGCCGAACCCAAATACCACAGGCTAGTGATGGAGAGTAGAAGCACTAGTGGTGGGGTGCCGGCGCAAATCACCATCCCGCTCCATCATGGTGAGTATGGATAAACCTTCCAAGAAACATGTGCCGTCTTTTTCTGGCGGTTTCTTCGAGATGCCCTTGTTCAGCAGTGGACTAGAATAGGCTCATGTAGTAATAATAATAGATAACACATTTGGTAGAAGCTAAAACGACGTTTTTGAGAAAATGTTATATGTTATATCTATAGACCTGTAATCGTTAATGTTTTTTTTTTCTTTTCGCAATAACGAACCTACGTTGAGTCTGGCCGTATACATCATTATTTAAACCTTAATTATGTAATAAATTAAAGAATATCACTTTAACACTAAAGAGTATCACTTTTCCTGCTTTAAATGTTGTGAAAAAAAATAAAATGTAACTTAGCAGTGAAAATAGTCTGCAAAGAAATATGCATTAATAAGTCATCCTTAGGGTATATTTACACGTTTTTACAATATTATACCGTATCTGTATATTTAAAGTACATCTACGTGATATGACGATTTGTATCGCAAGCCTTAACTAGGATTTGTTCAGACAATGATACGTTAAAAGTGGGCTTCCCGCGATTGATCAGTAGCTCGGAAGCGTCATGATTGTGAAATCCTTTCACTTCTATGATATGAGATCCTACCGTCTTTACTACGGCCTTACAACACTTGTACGAATGGGTCGAGCAGGTCCATCTAATGATGCCGTTGCGTATTGAATGCCTGCAATAGGTGTACTTATTGAAGACAATTAATGGCTTTCCCCTGAGAGACTGAATAAAAAAGGCTGGTTCCGGTACCCCTGAAATCAAACCGTTTTATTTATTAGTTTTGCTTTAATGATCTTATTTTCTTGTTCAAATGTCTAGAAATTGGTTTAGATATATCAATTTTTATGTTACTAGACCAAGTTCCTGTGTATACATGTTTGTATTTAGCGTACTAAAATTAACGCATTCGGAATAAAACAAATATTGAAGTGTAATGTTTATGTACTTAAATGGTCTTATAGTATCTATATTTTACACACTTAGAGAGCGACGATACAAAAGTTAAATAGATAATACTGAAAATACATTTATGCCAAAAACATTTGTACTAAGTAATAGATGTACAAAAACTTAAAAACATAAATTACAAGGCAAGATTTACTAAATGGAGATCATGTTTATCACAAATTGAGCACCTATTAGTATCAAAAAGTTACAACAACAAAATTGAAGCGGTAACATTTCAATCGAAAGTCTTAATAAATATATGTTTGGCTCCGTTCCCACAGTACGGCCCGCTCTGCGGGTTCGGCTATTAATATAATATAATAATACAGATCATTGTGACATGTTTGTTTTCATGATCACGCACATTTAAACACTCGTATTTATTTACATACACCACGAAACCTTCCCGCAAGAAAGCTGTCTTGAGAAACGAGAGATATCGCCGTCGGTAAAGATTTTAAGGGGAGTGATCAATGTTTTATATATTCTATATTAGATAAAACTTTAAATACTAACCACATAGATTCAGAAAAAAAAATTGTATAATACACAAAAAGTAGGTAGGTAAAAATAGATAATTGTCTAAAGACAAATATGGTATGCCCACTAAAATTCTATGTCGGATACAAAAATTATTATGAACCAGAATACAATCCTGTGTTCGTTTACATTATTTATAGCTGCTTCATATTACTAGCCTACGATTTCAAGACACAGGACGACGCTTTCATACATCAATAAATTACACATGGACAAACACACAGACCCGGAACTATTATTTGTAGTCTATACAAAATTATTAGAAGGTTATTTTAGATTTTTTTCTCATTCTATCACCGTTACGTAATGATAATTCCCTCACGGATAATAGAACAAAAGCTGGATTGTTTAACATATATATGTTGGTGAAGGCGGTGTCGGTAAGCTCGCACTAGAACAAGAGATACTGCCCTACAACACCGGTCTAGAGGATTTAAGTTTGGCATATTCGGAAGTACTTTCCGCCAACAGTCCCTCACCAGATCCTGGTCCTCTAACCAGCGTGGTACGCCGCGTGCAGGTGAGTCAACACTTCCTTTACACTCTCAAAATATGGGAGATGCGAGACCTGTGAACAGCAGTAGTACAATAATAGGCAGTTACCCAAATATTTGAGTGACTAAAACATTTTGCGGTTTGGAACTTTCAAACCGGATGATGCCTTATTTAACATATTACTACTGCAAAGAAAACTTTCATATTACTTAAAAAAACACATCCGTGTAGGGGAATGTCATATAAAATTAACCTAAGGTACAGAAATCGTCAAACGAAGAACTCTGTAGGAGGGTGGTTGTGAAAATTCTTCGCAAAAATCAACTTGTCTCGATCTGTGTACACTCTAGCCGGACAGCCGTGGTTGTTGTGTGTATAGCAATACCAACAACTTTTGTCACCAGTGCACATTTCTCTCGTAAATGTAAAGTCGCCAAGTTTCATTAGACTCTCACCGTCACGTGAAAGCATAAACTTAACTGAAAAACAACGTTTTGGTAAGAATAACTTATGTGAAACCAAAATAATAATATTTTAGCTTAAAAGAAAACATGTGTTGTGCATACCTCGTAAAATTACTGAGCGGTCTTTATTGTCCAAAGCAACAACAAAGCGCTAAACTTGAAAAGGAAACTTAAAGGCAACATGCGAAAAAATATCCAACATGCTGGACATTGGCATACAAATTGTACCATCATATTTTGAATAATATATATTAATTTCATTGAAAATTTCAAAAAGTGTAGATTACATTTTTGGAATGACTGATTCCTTACCAACATAAAACATAAAGTTAATCAATCTATATTTAAATAAAAAATAATTCCTTTAGATTATGTTTGTGTATAATGAATGATATGAATTAAATTAATACTGATTCATTAAAAGTAAGATTTCCTGATAGACAGTATATTAGGCGATTCCTAATAATAATGGTTTAACAGCATGAAAACAAAATAAAATCAATACATTTCCAGTAGAATTTTAATATGTTGTTTATTATTAATATGTGCTACACTACATGTTTTAATAATGTTACATTTATTTAATTTGCACTTACGTCACAATATTTGTAAACTCTATAATGTGTCCACTTACAAGATTTTACATAGGATATAAAATGTGAATCTAGTTATTTCATTTAAAATGGGATAAATATTCAACTGGTAGTAGATTACTCATTTATGTTTTCTCTATCACAACATTTTTTACAACACATAAGATAAATTTTAATTACTTCTTTGGATACATTACAATATTTACTTTTTAATTCAACATCCATTTTATCTTTATCGGCGTGGTTACACACCAAATGCATAGTGTGCAACACTCCAAACAATTCATCAGTTGCCACATAAAATTTTATGCAAGGGTTGGATTCATCTTTTGGTTTTATTAACCTTTCCTTTCCATTTACTTCCAATACTTCATAATTAGTTAACATTTTATAGTCCTCAAAGTCTTTGTTCCATTTCAGTCTGGTTTCCTTAATTTCTTTAATAAAGTCCTGATACCTATCCCTGCTTATAAGATAAATGCTGTTACTACGCTTACGATTTATAAGCTTATTAAGCTTCTCAGTAAACTCCTTTTTCATTGGAGCAACAACATCCTGTGAAAACCATTTCAGACCTGAAAATGAAATTATAATATAATGAAATTATTAGTTATAGACAATCTGTTTATAAAATTGTGTGAGATGAGAAAAATAAAAAGTCAAAAGTATGTTAAATATTTAAGAGTATTTTATTATATTACACACTTCCTTTATATTAGATATTTTAGAAAATACTCAATGACAATAATCTCATTGTAAGAACATAGGTATTTATTAATAATTTATAATATAATATTACAGAGACCGCTACTTTTTGCTTTTCATTTGTTATTTTATATCTTCAAAGGTTATGCAAAAGGCAAGATGGTAGTTCTACGAACATGAATTTTCCTGCCCAGTATGGCATTTACATTCTGAAATCAACAATGCATGCAAGCAGTACAGATACTTGAGATTTTCCTACTTGAACCCTACTTCTAGGAACTAAATGTTAAACAAAAAAAATCATTACACTGCTAACATATTGTTAGTATTATAACCATAAAGTATAATAGTATATTACGGTATAGTATAAAATAGAAAAGAAAATTATTTACTCAATTCCATATGAACTTAAAACCTAATAACAATATGAGTTATATATATTATAATGATGGGTCTCTACAATGGTGGTATTCTGTGGGTGTCTTAGTGATTAGATAACACTTAAAAGTTAAAGAATGTTGAAAGAATGACATTTTGTTAGAATACAAAACAAACTAAAAGGAATTGGAAATTAAGTAAAATCTATATTAATTGTATAATTATGTAAATTATAAAACTTGTTTATGTTATCTAGTTGCACTATTTTGTTACATAAAATAATCTAGAGTAATAGATGATAGACTAAATTAGTTAGTTAATTTATACATAAAACTTAACTTGGGTTGTCTGGCAGAGAATGCCAAAGTGAATTAAGCCTGCCCATTGTAAACTTTAGTATGAGGTTATAACAATTCAAAATAAATATGAATTATAATATAAATTTAAAATTACAAATTTATCAAAGTTTAACATGCAATATCTGGATCCTGTAAGTTTAAATTCGAGATGATTAGACCTTCTAAATTCTGGTAAGTTTTAATTTTTTGAAACATGATTAAAACAATGATATTAAAAAAAGTTATAGTTTTCAATCCCACATTCTCACAGTATTAATGTAACTAAATGTATGTTCCAGTAATAAGTCTGATTAAAAATATGGAAGTTTGAGAGTAACTGTGGTTACTTTCATGGTTATTCATCTAAAGCGTTACCCATATCAGTCACATTGCTGATTAAATTTCCTATAACTTTTCTTTTGGGAGCATATTTCTTCTGGGAAATAAATTTTAGATTACTAAAAAAATTAACTGTAAACTATTATTCTATAATTAGACGTGGTATGAGATTCTTTACTAATTTACTTATGCATTGTTAATTGTTCACTTTTAAAATACAAATATTATAAGAAATTGGGTACATTTTGTACATCTTCTGCTGTTGTTTAAATGTAGTTATAGGGTCTTATATGGATCTTTATTTATGCTGGTTAATGTCTATCTACTCTTTTTGTATATGCTATCAATGACAAAAAAAAATCTCTAATGTGACTTTAATAGAAGTTAAGACTGGCAAACAAGCTTCATAAGTGAGCTAGATGTAAAACAAACTTTAGGCAAAAATTATTACACTGACACGTGCAAAATAAGAAAATGAAAACAAAATATACCATACATGATGCATGCATATTTTTTTAACAACACTTTAGTTTTGGTCATATATTAAAATTATTTCTACGTTACCATTTTCCAAGAATGTAAAAGGAAATTAATACTCGTTGTTAGTATTATTTTCTGAATTAAAACACATACATCACAACACCTACAATAGATTAGAAATATAATACACGGGTTTTATAGGTTAAGTTACGTCAATACAAACACACGTAACCAATGGGCTTAATATTTTTTTTAACTACGTGCATTATAACTTTATTTAACAATTATTTTTAATATAGTCTATGTTTTAATTTAAAATCACTTGTTTTTATTTTAACTGTCAGCAGAAACATCTGTCACAAAATACAATTTTCTTAATGTCACCTGCTTTGACTGCAGTGTCACTGTCACATTTGCAACTGCCGAATGAATTTCGTTTCGTTTCACGAATAAATTAAGAATTTAAATTTTTACATATTTACCTAATGAATCAACGTAATACTTTGGAGGGTCGTGATTGTGTACTGTTTGATAAAAAGCAATTCTTTCATTGTTATAAAGATGTATTTTAGCCTTACACTGTTTAGAACTCTGCCTTGTACAATACCAATTGTTACTTTGCCGATTTTGGAAGAAAGTGTATCCACGGAACATCAATAAACTCTTGTTGCTTCTGCTTGAAGGTATAAATGAATATTCAAGATCTGAAACCATTGAATAAAATTGTAACAGGACTTGAATTTGAATTGACTTGAACTGATTTATCTAGTGTATTACCGAAAAAATAAGTTTACTAACTACAGAAATATATATTTCTTTGTACTCTTTGCCCTTTCACTTTAACTAGGTAATCTTGTTATAATACTCGGTGACATATATTCTACCGACAGACGAGAACGTTCATATATACAATATGTTCCCAAACTTACAGCTACACTAACGTAGTCTAGTATATTATATAATTTGGTCTAAGAACGTCATAAATGCGACAGTTTAAATTCATTAAGAATATGAGTTACACAGTGAGGTTGACTTTTGTAATATTTTTGCAAAATTATATGATAAAAATATTAAATGAAACAAAATGCTATAAAATTATTTCAAATGGCATTTATATATGTAATAACATTGTTGAAGAATACATATAATATTGTTTACTTTATTTTGTAATATTCAATCAGTTTTGTAAAAATTTCTGGCGTTTGGCTATAAAATCCTTACTCTATGCAACCTACGCTTTACTAGCGCGCTCGATCAAAGAAATCTGACGACTCCTGGAAGACCGGTACCGATTGATCAAAAAGTATAGCATTTAAATTGTTGGGAACGAAGTTTCCTGTAATATATGTTATATATATACGTTTATTCATAAAGTTCTGTCTTCGGGATAATTTAAGTGTTCTTTTCACCCGAAAACTAAAACTTTTGGTGATTCTGTGATTTGTGGTGGTAATATAATGATGAAATAAAGGACATTGAATGATCTAAGTAACACCAGGGTCAGATCCATGAGGAACTTAAATAAATCATTTCAGACTTTATTTACTAGGTCATTTGCGTAGGTGCTAACCTCTTACATATTTCTGCGGACAATCAGCAGTGCAACCACTATTGTCCTCCGGTTTGAAAGGTATAGTATAGGAAAAGGAGAGCCATTATAATAGGTATTTCATCTTGGTCCTCAGGGGCGTCGACGCATTCAATGACACGGTTCGCTTGATTTTGTTTGCAGGTATCCATGGGCTGCAGTAGCCATTTACCATTAGCTGTACTGCTAGCTCGTCTGTCATCCCAATCCAATAGAAAAAGAAGGCACACCGAGGGCTCCGTACAACTACACACAATATCTGTCTTATGTATTTACCAAATAATTATGTTTTCTTATATTCAGTTCGGAATGCTTAGCGCGAACCGACTCATACTACCCTTTCTTTATTAGCGTATAAATAGTCCACTGCAGTAAATAGGCTAGATTGACGATCGCAGTACCAGACACCTCGTACCTTAGACGCTGATGCCCGTCGTCGTTCAACTTAATTTCGAGATGGTTATCCCACAATCTGTCGGTAGTGTTTGCGATTTTAAGTCTTTTCTTAGACACCTCGTATTAAGAAATGGTGTGGCAGATTGTTACGCTGATATCAAACAATGACTCAAAATTGGCGGGTATTTATTATTTATTACGGTATCCACCATAACAACGCATATTTTTTTTAAATGGGTTAACTACTACGGTATGTATAGGGCTCCGTATAGAACCCTAAAAAGATAAAGCAACTGAGTAAGATAAAAGGATGGAAATACGCAGATAAATTTTATTAACTTATATTTACATGAATGTTGTTTTTCCATTTTATGATTATTAGGTAATACGATTTTATAACAAAACTTTTCATTTATTGTACAAAACACTTATAATTTAATAAGGGATCCGTCCCCTAGACGTAGAAGTTTCGGTGGTGGGTGTGAATGATTATAATAAGAGAATTTAATGAAGCCGTTGTCGTCCATATGGACTTTCGCCTGGCAACCATTATCGTATTTACTGCAGTACCAATATCTCTTTCCGCCTTTGGCATGGTACGTGTAATCTTTGTAAACCAACAAATCTCTTCCGCGATTGGACTTCGCTATTGAATAGTTTTGACCTGTAATGATATTCCATTTATAATAGTTATTAACATAATTTATGTAATATAACCTAGTGATGGTTAGGTCCGCACTGAATTTCGAGATCCGTTTGTCCGCAGTTGGAGGTACGCGATGGTACAGAACTGCGGACTGTCGGATCTCGAAATTTCTTCCTGTAAAAGGCTGTTTTCGAATCCATTCGAAAACATTAATTCTATCATCATTCATATAGTTATTCTGTCATCTTTTGCAATGCATGATTCTGTGGGTTGAAACATTCCTCAGTAATGCTTTTATGTTACTTATAGACGTTATAACATGCAACATAAGAATGACGACAGCGTGGCTCAATCACAGTACTTAGTGGGCGTGTGAGTTGCTCTGTACTTACAAGTACACTGTAATGTTATTAATCTTCTATTTCTTATTTTTCTGTCTATCCCGTGACACTGTTATCATTCTGTTTTTCCTATTCTATATTATTATTGAATTTTGCTTGTTCTTTTTAATTATCGAAGTAATTTATATTATGCTGTATATTCCCAAGGATCCATTGGCAAAAGACCATACTAAATACGATTGCCAAGAAGACTTAAAATAAGAAACGAAGGTTGCCGGAGTGCCATAAGCTCCCACAATCATGGAGGCGACCGCTGAAATGCCATCTCCATATTTGTTCTTTAATTAGGGTAAGGTTTTGTTTTTAATTAATCAAAAATAATTAAAACATTATTTTTATTGATTAGAACGCGGATAATTTTTAATTTAATTACTTTTGATCAATCATTAAATTGTAAGTAAAGTTAAGAAATAGTTAATTAAGTAGTTTTATACTACTACTTATTATTAATTAAGATAATAAATATTAATATGTCGTGTTTATTAGTAATTATCAGTTAAAAATGCGAGGTTAAACAAGTAAAAAAGTAAATGGAACAATATAACAAAATGTTAATTTTATATCAATCTTGATTGATCATAGTTGTAGAGCGTTACATTTTTTAAGAGTACTCTACTCTATAACGAATCTTAATCGATATCTACAATAGGAAATATTTTAACATCTCGTCTAGAGTCTTCGAGCCTATTTATTAACATTTCCGATAAAAAAGTAAATAAGCTAAAAGTATCTTTACCATCGACCATTGCTATATCCTTATATACTCTCCGTCATCGACTTTGTACATTTTGGGAGGATCGTGAACATGCTGATATTTTGATATGATCTCGCTTACTCCGTCGCTGCGTCTGAGTGTGATCCTTGCTGGGCACTTAAGTCTGGTTGAAGCCGAAGAGCATCGCCAGCAGAATTTAGACATTCTCCAGTAAGTATATCCTTGACATAATATCAATTGCTTGCCCTTGCGGGAACGAATGACCTCGTAGCCGAGACCTATTTAAGAAAAATATTATATAAACTCAATTTTGCATTTACTTATGTAATTATTATAATAAAAATAATTAAAATGTAATTATTATGCTCTCACGACCGTATACTCTATATATGATAAAATATATGTGGTGGTCATTTCAATCCACTTTTCACCAGAGCTTATTTGAAACAACGTGACCTATAAGCCCCTGTCGCCGTGATAGTATCCAGGCTTGCAATACAAATCGTACATAAATTTCTAGAAACTCATTGATGATAAGTGTGAGTCGAATTCGAGTCTCTTTTTTTGGTTTTCGATGTGACTATCCTACCAAAATAAGCATACATTTTGTGCGCTCCTTAAAAGCTTTGTCTCTGTAAGGTATTATCTGTTTAATTATGTGCTGCAAGCTCCTTAGTTCGCCTAAGGGTTATTGATTGCTATTTTAATTCCAGAATTTATCGATTACGCTTCGTCCTTTTCTAGTTTCGTTAGTTAGAAAATTCTCCCGGTTGTTCACGCGCGAGTACCGACACATCAAATGAACGCCGCCCGGTGAAGCGAAGTTAGTCACAACAAGCGGTATAGGCGAATGAATTTGTTCAGAACGTAGCCTACAGTGGCCGACGAACCGAAACTTCGATTGGTCTAATTTATAATTTATCGATACACCTAAAATTAATTACTATTGCCTGATAGTGATGCGTTTCAATTAATCTGATGATTTGAATGATGTATTTACAAAAATAATTATTATTTAAAAAAACAAATTAAAGTGAACTGAGGCGCTCAGGCTGCATACGGCAAGAAGACACAGCTGATCGCCCGGGATATTATAGTGCCGTAAATGTACGTGCAAATACAGTGACACTCAGTTGTCTTGCCATAATGAAGGGTCAGATGCTGTGTCAGAGACAAGCGGGACGCAATACAACACAACCAGACCCCAACAATCAATAATTTGTGATTTTGCGCAAATATTGATTTCGGGTAGGATTCGATGGCTCAACAATCAGGTACGTTAACAACTAAGCCACACGGTAGTCACTATATAGTTATCAACCGACATCAATAAAGGAGGAAGTTATCAATTTTTTTGTATGTAGTGAACCGATTTTGATGATTCTTTTATCTTTGAATTGGCAATCTCGTGGGTTGTTTGAATTTTGAAGAAAATTCAAATTTGAAAATTGAAGAAAATTCATATTTGCAATTTGAAGAAATAATACCACCCGGGGAAAATAGGGGTTGAAGTTGAAGTGGTTACCATTGATACTGAGTATACTATTTTAAACTTAATAATTTCGGGCAAATGCGTCCATTTTCTACAATCAAAAGTTTTTCGCAGAAACAGGTTTTTCTGAAAGATTTTATTTTATCTTATTTTATTATTATGTTTTATTCATACTAAAACTCAGAAGTTCAATGACGCAGTGCAGCCTGGTGCGAGGGTCTGTCGACGCAAGGGTTTTCTTTAATTTCTACTCAAATAAGTATATACAGTGAAGTAATCTATGATTTGATTGATTGGTTATCTATAAAAACGTGGATTCTAACTAGATTCTTCTTCCTGAACACCATGTAAATAGTTTCCTGATAGACAAGGGTAAGGGCTAAGGGAGAGACTTATGTAGAATATGCCAGTATGATATTTATTACACAAAAATTACTATGTACCACTTGCTTCTCATAAGAAATTTAACTTTTTTTTGATTTTTTCAGATGATTTAAGACATTTTTGTAGTAATTAAAAAATAATAGTATTTTATCGTATCACGCTTTAACAACGGTTAATTCAATTGCCTCAATATTTATCACAATTTTACTGCACGGTACTAGTAAGTAAGATACAAATACAAAAGGGTTGCTTGATCACCAAATAACTTAAAATTACTATGACTATATTTGACAATGTATTAGTATTTATTTGAAAGAAGATTTTTTTTTATTTCTGGATATAAAATAAAACGACGTGCGTTACAACAATTACATTGTTACATACAATCTTGATGGGCCTTCCCGCTAAAATTGGCACATACTAACTACTATAAAGTCTGATTCATCTGTTATAAACTCAATATGTTTGTATTGATTATGTACAATGTGAGATAATTTAACATATTCATTAAATGAATAAATAATATATATCTTTTAATAAATTTATTTATTTCATCTTTATTTACATAGCTTTAAATAAAAGTATTACAAAGGACTTAATGCCTCTTGGCATTATCTGCCAGTCAACCCGGGGCGTGGAGAGATATTGTAAGGGTACCAAACATTAAATTTGTTAAAAAGAAACAAAATAAATTATTTATTTCTAACATAATAATAATTAATAAATAATTGGTTTCAGGAATTATGGTTAATATATTATTATACCACTAATGGCTATGCTTTTACATAAGTGTCACCAATTTTAATGTACCTGGGTGGTTCATGGTTATGTTGAAAATTTGAGACAATTTCGTCAATCTTGCCGTGTTTGAGTGTGATCTTTGCTGGACACCTGAATTTCGTGGCACCTGAGGAGCATCGCCAGCAGAATGTCGACCATTTGCAGTAAGTGTATCCTAGGCATAGTATCAGTTGGTTGCCTTTGCGGGAACGAATGATTTCGTAACCGATTCCTATAAGTAAACTGTTATTAGAGAAATAAATGATATTACGACCTTAATTTCATCTAATTATAGTTTACTACTGAATGTAGTTACGAAATAATAAAAACCACAAAAATATCGAGCAAATTATGTTTAAGCATTAGTGCTTAGCAAGTGTTACTTTATTTAATCTGTTCCTTATCTGTAGGGATTCACTCGCTCGCTTTGCATCCTCCAACGCATGCAGCTGACCAACGAAAGTGACTAAAGCCGAATCATCAATCCGGTTATGCTAAACCCAAAACCCACATACTACAGACGGGGATCAGTATCTCTCGTGCGATGGTAGCGCCACTAATTTTGTATGAGAAAAAAATCCATGCCCAATGCAATGCAATATCAGGTTCACTTTCCATTACAGTTCCTATTCCGAGCAGTTGGCTAGAACAGTCTAATAAAGATGAAATTCATCTTTCTTCGCTGAAGTACAATCATTCGTTTCTTAAGTTGGATTCTGTTCTGGCTAGTAACCATGACCAACCGGTTTTTGTCAGTTTTCAACATGACCTAACGACTGAGTATTCGATGACTGACTATACAAAACATTATACCACCGAGAATGGTTGGTACTTATATATTGGTTTAGAAATAGATATTTCCATAAATTTATCAACTTGTAATAAAATAGATATTTTATGACAGAAATATTTATTTATTTGCATTATTTTATATTTCATTAAAATATTATATTTTATATTTAATCAATATCCAAAATCGTTGTTTAGTTTGTTTTACAACTTCACATAATTTCCCTTGCTAGTCTTCATGTAACGAGGAGGTGGATGATTGTGTTCCAGATTATCATCTATCACTTTGCAATCAATTGAGTTCAGTTTGACCCTGGCCTTACATTTGCTAGACAACTAAAAAAGAAAAAACTATTAAAGTGAATTAATTAACTTAACTTAATTTAGTTCAGCGTTTACGATATTTTCATCATGGCCATCTCATCACAAGTTAAAAAAACGATCAATGGTTCCTTCATTCTGCAGTATTATTTCGTAAACATATTAATTAGGGTGACCCCTTTTGGTGTACACTAATTATATATAATATATAGGAGATATTTTTGCTATATACATCAAATTTATTCGACTCTTTTTAACTAATCATAGGTGTCGTAAAGGGCAACTTGTGGTCAACGAGCTTTTGATTTTGACATTATCCATTCAAGTGTCATAATTTTAGAACAATAGAAATTCAAGCTAAGGTGCTACAAGTGCTACTCACACTGACTTAACATTGATCAAAAGTATCTATAAATTAATAATTTTGGTTTTGTATAATTATACTAAAAGTAGCCACAAATGGAAGAAAGTAGGAGAAGTAGTACCCTTCTAGTTTCATTATTTCTATGTATATATATATGACTTATAACAAAAGAATTTTTGTTTTGTTGGTAATTGTTTCATAGTTATGATACGTGAAGGGTTAAGAATTGAATGTGTTGGCAGTACTGCGTGCTTCTCCTTTGGAGATTAAAAACGAGTTGTTTTCTTTTGTCATTCGTTTCCCTTTCCTACGCCTTATTTAATATTCTAAAGTGGAGTGTACTTTGTATTGTTTTGTAATATTTGTTGTTTTTTCTTCTTAAAATAATATATCGAAATTCAGAAAAAACATAACTTTGACCGTGTAGTATCGGCGGGCCATAGCATATTATAATAGAAGTACAACATTAGGAAACTATGGGATATTAAAAAAAAAAAATATCAGAGAGAAGAAAAGAGACGTACCTTGCTGGAGCAGAACCAATGCCAGGAGGTTTTATTCACTCTCGAGAATGTGTAATCATTTATCATTAAGAGATGACCCCCGCGCGTAGATTCAATCACCTCGTATGGAACACCTTAAAAAAAAACCTCGGTATCATGTTCTATTCCTAAGTAGGTATGTATGTGCACTGGTTATCTATTTTGGCGATGAAAAAAATGTAATCTTAGACGAATAAACCAAACAAATTTTTTATTATTAATGTTCTAAAATATTAATTAAATTATGTAAATATTAACATTATTGCATTCTTTAGAATATTGCTTTTCATAAAAAAAATCTTTACTCGATGGTTGTTTTTAGAAGTATATTGTAAAGAAATTTTATTGACCACATTTTTATGCCCGAACATTTTGAGCATCGTTTCGAAAAAGTTTTGTTCCGAAACTACTTCTCTGCTAGAATTTCCTAATAATGAAAGTTCCTTCAGTAAGAAACATATTTGTTTTGGGTATTAAAAATGTATATTAGAAAAATACTTTAGATATCTCATAGGTAATAAAAAAAACATTAACAAGGGTTTCTTAATTAAACATAAATGACAGATAACATCGAATTTATTGATAAACGTTGGTTTACAACATCACCAATTTAACAACTATCGTACTTAAATTGTGACCATGTATGAACATGTACACTGGCTTGACAAAAAGTACTAACAAGCTCAAATCACATCCATATATGTTCACTATACATTATTTTACTACTATAACTTTATTATATACTTCATTAATGTAGTGAATTAAATATCACATATCTCTTCTTCTTTCTTCTTCTTCACCAGCCTGTGTAAATCCACTGCTGGACATCGCACTAGAGATGCTGCCAGAGATGATCATTAGTCTGTGGAATTTATGTTTTGCATAGTTGGAAGGATATTCCGCTCTCTGTCAGTCACCGGAGATTCGTTCGTCGGTCAACAGTCGTGGTTGACATTTGGAGACTAATAATATATTCCCTTTACACATATTCTGATATTAAAAACTACTAATACGTTCGTAATACCTTCATTCGTTAGCCCTCGAATATCGTTTAAAACAATTTTTTTTTCACAAACACTTACAAACTAAATATTGTTAAACAAAAACTTTAAACGATACATGCCTAAAAGTTAATATTGATTAAATTTAGGGTCAAAATCGGAATCTTTTTCGGAATAATAATACAATACCCTTGAACTACTCTGTGAATAGTGTTTTTTAATACTCTAATAAAATAGATGGATCTACCATTTCACATGGCATTATAATTTTTACAATATTAAACATAAAATATATTTTAAATGATAAATAAAAATTAAAAAGTTGCTTTATCTTTGTTCAATTGTGTGCTTATTAAGAGTTTATAATTAAACGCCTTTATGTAAAAACAAAAATTATCAACATACTTTCCTTTGACTTGAGAACGCTAATATTGATTATGCCTAACTATGATTATGCTGAACAAAATGAACAATGGTGCATCGCGCCTAAAGCTGTTTATCACAGCGTTTCGAAACGCCCGTTAGTGTGTGATGTCGCATAACCTGCACTTACAATTTTATGTACCTGCCAGCGCTGTCTCTATAAAATTGTGGGGGCATATGATTGTGTTTTAGTTCGTAATGCACGAGCTGCCCACTGGAGTCGAAACGAATTTTCGCCGGACATTTGTTGGACAGTTTCTTGCTACAATTCCAGTATCTTCCATCATTCGTTGTCTGGGCAAAGGAATACTTTTGGACGATCAGCATACGCTTTTTGCAGTTCGATGGAGTAATAAATTCGAAATGGAGACCTGAAGAACAATGTGAGATATAGCAAATGGAGAATTTAAATTAATATTATTTATAGCAATGCATATAGCTCTTCTTAACTTCTCTCGAGTGGCAACCGCCCAAACGCGATGTAAGATGACGATAAGATGCGAGTGGCGACCTGCAGTGTTGCGGTAAGTCAATGGACGCAGATGGCTCAGGAGCAAGCCTTTGGGGGAGGCCTATGTTCAACAGTAGACCTAAGACGAGCTGAAATGATGATGATGAATAGCAATACAGGTTGACATTTAAATAATTTAGCAGCTAATAATTTATGAATGTCTAGCATTATTTTGTTGAACAGAAATAATTGTAAAATAACAATATTTCGCATCATGTTTAAAGCATATGTTAAATTCAATTTTCATTAGAACTCACAACTACCCACACTTTCGTTTATCGATATCTGTGTCCGTTGTCACAAAATTCAAGGTACTTAGCATCCACAAATATAAACACAAAACATATATTTCTTTTTTATTTTAAAACAAGTTATATAGTTAGACTAATACGTTCATTTCCTAGTTACATAAACTTTTTTACAAAATGTCTCATAAATTTCTGAAACGCAACAAATCGCAATAGCTCTAGCTACATGCTAAAAATATGGACAAACTAACATAATATTTGTCTATAACATACATTATAGGTAAAAAATTATCGATGGCTTGGTAATTAACCCTTATAAATTTCGGTCCAATTCACAAACACGGGTCTAAATTTAAATTATATGTCTTGAAAGTTGATGAATATAATAGATATATTATAGATGTCCTCATCTACATACAATATATATAATTCAACTTTTAAAGAAACCTGTAGAATTTAAATAAACCACGTCACAGTCTAAAGTAAGTCCCGTCCTTTCCTTTGTAGTACTTTGGTGTAACATGATTGTGATCCAGCTGATGGGAAATAAGCTTCCCGGCACTACTGAACTTAAGCTTCGCGGGACACTTGGAAGCGGATTTTGAACTACAATTCCAGTATCTTCCATCGCTCGTGGTTTGTGCAAATGTATAGCCGTTTATGTACGCTAAGTATTTTCTGCAGGTAGTCGTTTTGATGAACTCATAAGTAATACCTGAAAGTACATGGACCTTTAATCTAAATGACTGTTCTATTTTTGAGGTGTTTCAAAAGAATTGATATTAATGAATTCTGTAGAAACTGTTCTGGAATAAGACCATAATTTATTTAACTTAAGTTATTTATTCTTTCTCGCAAGAAATTTTATTTGGCACTGTTGCTGACGATGAAGCAAAATTTTTTTCAAAATGTTTCCCAATGGGGAAATTGGGATTTATTAAAATGTTACACATACAATATTAAATAATACTCGTACCAATGAGAAACTTATGTGCGATGTGTATTATTGGCTTGGGCAATAAGACGGCGTCATGGATCTCGCGGCGCGCCGCAGCGGTATAACGCCGTAGCACACCGCAAGTTGCAAGGCACAAGAGCTCTGGCGGCGTCAGACTCACCACTTGTCACTTTGTTCAAAATAAGCTTCTGTTCCTATAAACAGTATCTGTCGTATCGAGAGAGCTTATTTTTTTATTAAAAAGAAATATGTTTTATAGTCCCAAAGGTAACTACAGCATGCTCTATGATAAATAAAAAAAAACTCCAAAAATAATACTATTATTACTATACTTTTTTCCATAATAATTATTATCTTACTTTACTTACTTAACTTTTAAATCATTTATCTTTCTCTATTGTATTATTACCTTTCATCTACCTACCTACTCGGTAAAAGCAATCAAGGTACATTTATTTTTGATTAATACGAAAGACAGTGCCGTCTGTAGCTCTGTGCAATATAGGAGGTGGGTGATTATGAAATAATTCACAGAAAATAATGACTTCACTGCTCAGCCTGAGTCTAGCCCTGCATCCTGTACGAAGCTTCCTAGAGCAGTAGTACGCTTCGGGATTCCGTCCTTGCACTGAGAAAGTGTGACCCTGTAGTACTATTAAGTGGTTCCCCCTTTTCGTAGGAAGAGTTTGGTACGTCAAGTTATCTGAAATTCATGATGAGTAATATAAGACATGGTTCTATAGCCTGTTACAGCTACCACAGCAAGGATCGATGCCGATGACGTGTCACAATTTATTTATATTTTTGGTACGTAAATGTTTCCTTATAACGGTACTTTCATCAGCAGATACGTGGCAACACAACATAATTGTCCGCACTGTAAATCTAATCCGGGCTATGTGAACTATAAAATTAAAAGTATAAACATGAATTTCATTTTTACCAACTTAAACTAGTCTGTATTTTTTATGTATTGACGTTAAGCGTTATCTTCTCGATTGTGAATCGTTTTAGTAGATCCTTTTTTATTAAATAGGTTTTATATTTAAGATTATTATTTAAGAAAATTTAACACTCCGAAGGGTAGAAAAATAATGACTTCAAGTCTAAAACTTTGTTTTAATTCACTTGTTAGAAAATAATATTTGTTAAACTAGTATCAGAAAAACACGAAAACACATTTTTTTAATTTTATTACAGAATGTAATTTTTAGTTACTTTAAGGATGTTGTGGTAGTGTTAGGTACTTGAATAATATTTTATAAACATTGTTCAGCGCTCATCATAAATTCGCTCGTTTTTTCATATTGTAGGTAAGTAAAAATTAAAGTAAAGTAGCAGCCTATATTTTCCTATGTTTGTCGTGGGGAGAGATATACGCAAACGTGCTCGAAGATAACATATACCTCAAATAATCTTCATCATTTATGATGATGGGCTTTGAGTATGCGCCATTTCTGTCTTATGTTAGATAGAGTATATTACGATGTAATTATAAATTATATATTTAGCAAATAGATATTTAAGTTTCCATTTTAATTTCCTTTTCAACTTATACATAGTGATTTTTATAACATCACTGGTTCTGTCGATACATGTTTTCACGAAGAAAATAATTAGTAATAAAATAAAAATAAATGATATTTGATTATATTATATATGTAGGCACTGCTCGCCCTGGTTTTCGACTCGCTTCGGGGGTTGATGGTTATGATTAAATTTGTAAGCCACGATGTTGCCCCTCCTGTCGAATCGTATCTTCGCCGGACATTTCTTGGAGGACTTCTTGTTGCAGTTCCAATATCGGGAATCACTGGTGGTTTGGGAGAAGATGTAATTTTGGATCAATAATTGCTTCCTGCCCTTCGGTGTGGCCTTATATTTCAAATATAAACCTGTAATAATACGTCTGAATGAATGAAATCTACCAATGCCTCAGGTTGGATATTTATCTTTTATGGATTTCTAAAGAATACTAAAGTGTTATTTTCTTTACGTAACTGTTACAGAATTTATTTATGTGCTTTGATACAAAGTTAGGTGAGATGTTTAATGACGTCTGTAAATATACACGTTATACTTGATACCAAATTCTTGTTATATTACGTTTAGACGGGGCTTACTGTGTTTAAATAACAGAGTATTATAAAAGCTTTGTGGTTAAAAAGAAACATATTATATGTATTATGCTGACCGCTGCGCCTACCTTGACAGCTAAGCTTGTCCAGCTTCGACTTCATATATAAGCTTCGCCACCTTTCACCCAATACTAGGGTGATTATTATTTAACTTTTTTTGTTGAATGAACGTGACAAATCGCCGCCATAGCTTACCGTTAGTGTGTGGCGTCGCAAGGAGGTTTAAGGCGGCGGCAGGAGTAACCTGTGGCCGTAGTGTGCAGGCCGTAGAATAAAAACTTACATATATATCAGGCCAACGGTACAGAACGACAAAGCGACAAAAAGGCGGAAAACTCAGGATATTATGTTTAAATTGAATAGAGTAGGATTGTAGCAGCAGGCAGCAAATCATTTCGTATGTAACAATGAAAGGCTTAATGAAATTTATTAATAAGTTTTTTTTACTTTTAATTTTTCCATCCCCGTGCTCCTCCATATCTCTGTGAACGCTTTGAATATCTTGAGCCTCGCGGGGTTTCGTGCAGGAAAATTAAATCTTTACTCCTTAAAACACCTCATTCTTCAAGGCGATACGGTGAATTACGGTGTAAAGGCGGTCAAGCTATGGAACTCACTACCACCCATACATACGTGCTAGTTCTTCTCGTGAAATATTCCGGAAAATAGTAACAGAGAACTATCTTTCTTCTTAAAATTGTAAATAAATATCTTATCGGCATTTATGTATTATTATTGTATTGATGATTATTATTAAATATTTAATGTTATATTGGTAAATATATGTGTTTATATGTTTGTATGTGTGTATATTTATATATATTTAGATATAGTATTTAAACTTTTTATTGTATTCAAAATTTTGTTATATTGTATAATATATGTAGGCCTTTGCCCCGCTGTGGGCACTTACAGGCAGCTACTTTGCTTTACTTTTTTTTCATTGCGAATTATATTAGTTAAGATATTATGTATTAATTAAGTACGCAACTACCTACTTGTAGAATAATAATAGTTTTCTCTTTCCTCAAGGGTTTGCTGGAAGAGAACTCTGCTTCGGGTTAAGCTCGCCTTTGTACATTTATCTTGTATATTATTAAAATTTTAAATTTATCATAATGAATAATAATACACATACACACATAAAGAATAATAATAATAATACAATTTTTATTTATAATTTTTCGAATAAACATTTTTAAGATTTTCGAATAACGAGGCTGTGGCAAACGATGATGGAGGACTACGGCTCTTTCATTAGTACACACTTGTTGTCAGACACGAACTCGACACGTCCGTCACTATGCACATACAGTTATCACTAAGCCGTAATGGCTGATAGGTCATGGCGAAGGCCTTTGGTAAAATTTTAAAGCTTCGTAAGCTTTTCGACATACCACCGAGTCTTGCGGTACAAAGTCTTGTTCTCTCACACAAAATGACGGGCCACTGCGGGAAAAGGAGTAATTTAGTTTAGTAATACCTTTGAAAACATACTTTTCAAAAAATGTTTGTATATTACGGCATGTGGTAACAGCATAGGACTCTGCTACCGCCTTTCTTTCCGTGGATGCCGTAAGAGAAAACTAAGGGAAAAGCTTTGAAAACGACATGAAAAACAAAGCATGAATGAAAAGACGGCTAGTGTCTGGTACTGTGATCGGCAATCCGCTCGCCGAGCGTGGTGATTAGGAAAGATCCTACTTACGGGAGGACAGTGGACTATTTACAGAGCTTTTAAGGTAATATTACTGATCTGTCTGATCACCAAGGAAATAAATCGGAATTGATTTCTTATAGTCGCTTTAATAACTTTATTACTTAACAATAGCTCTTGCTGGTTTATTCTTCTTCTCGCGCTTCACCGCGAGGTAGATTTGACTGTTATATACATATAGATTTGATTACAACTATATTATTATCGACGCCTTCTTGTGAAGCTCTTAAAAAATCTATTATTTGCCTTCTTTTTTCGCACCTTTGAGTTAATGTTGTATTTTTATAGTATTATTGCTCCCTCTATGTTTTTAGTACCACAGCTGTGTGCCAATTATTCTGCCGCCTAGCCGAGCAGAGTCTAGGAGCAATGTCTAGAGAAATCTCTAGGCATAATGTATGACTGATCGAGAAGATATTTGACATTTAGTCCATCCTTATGTCCATTGTTCTTGTCAAAATGAAGTTTAAATAATAAATATGAGACTCAATAACTTAGAGCAGCGAAAGGAATGCAGTTAAAGTTATAGGTGATATGGACACGAAGTCACGTGATTGTAGGAAAATACTTGTTTATTAGGCCTTCTGATTACTAAATACTACGATCGCCGATCTGCCCGCCGAGCGGTATTATTAAGGGAACACCATTGCAAGAAGTTTATGCCCAGCAGAGAGAAATTTTTGTGTGGCTATTAAAAAAGAAAAATTCTTCCTGTTAAAATTAAAATAAAATTTACTATTATTTATTAATAATAAACGAGGTATAACAAGTAGAACCAAGAATCAATTTTAACTCCGGTCTCAAAAGAATGGGTCAATAAATTAACAGTTAATTAACTTTCAAAACAGTGCCGTCCGCAGCTCGGTGTAACATTGGAGGAGGATGGTTATGTGACGGATCATAGGAGACGATGATCGCTTGCCGGAGTCCAACTCGTGCCCTGCATCCGGTTTTAGACTTCTTGGAACAGTAGAACGTGTATGGATTACCGCCTTGTACCGAGAATGTATAACCTTCCACTAGAATCATATTCTTCTTTCCTTTACACGAGGTAAGATACTCGTATGCCAACCCGCCTGAAATAAAGAATCAGTTTATTGACTCTTATCTGTACTAGATGCTGGACGGTAAGAATCCTTGTTCTATTTCGACCACGGCAACATTTTATAGTTATGAACAGAAACTCATACGCGCGTGAAATATTAAGGTTTTGATAATACCAACGTAACGTCTTGAATGACTTATGTATGTACGCAACAACCATGTGTTCGCGCAAATACATAATAGTTTTACTCATAACCAGGTCCCACAACAGAAGGCAAGATGTCTGCGGTCTTCCAAGACAGAGACTCCAAAATAACAATCAATATTAAAAATATTAAAAAATCTTCTAAAATAAAACTGATATTGTTTTCAACGTATATTAAGCAATTTAAATTAATTTAACTACAAATAGTAAATTCCAACACTAAACCAAATAAAAATTTCAACTAGATACTAGTAGTATCTGTAAATCTCACTTTACGAACTGAAATTTCTTTATCATCTAGAAAATTCTATACGATGTGCATTATGGAACTTCTTACTATCGCACATTTATATGCGGAGTCTTTTTATCCCTTTAAAAACTAGTTAAAGCTCGTTATTTGGTATTATAGTTCATTCTTCTTTTCTTTGCTTTGCTTTGCTTTTAATGACTTCTTTTAATTGTATCGTTATTATACAAACAATTAATTTTATCTTCATCGTGTTCGATGTTCGGTTATATATTCCAATTATTTTATTAAAAAAAAAGGCTTTTAATCTGATAAAACCACGTGTTGTATTAACTATATAACACTGAATCTTCTAGATACATAAATAACATAATCAATATTTAAGCACAGTTTTAGTAAATAAATGTCAATGACACAGAATATTGCTTGATCTTGCTTCCCACGAGATCATATTTAACATTTATTTAACTTGACGCCTCTTAATCTGACGCAGAAAAGTATAAATTAATAACGTGAAGGTTCAAGGCATTAGAAAGACGGGATTTGAGGTATCACTTATTAGACACAACTGTTAAACAATTGTTTAAAACTTATTTAAGTTTTTGTGTTACTGTGTTGCTTCAATCATGTATTAATCAAATAATATATTTATATTTTCAACGGTTACATTCGTAGATAGTAGTGTAAATCTAAAAGTTATAACTAAACCATAACTGCATAAGCTACGAGTGAAAGGCTTTTTTCATTTATACATGACGTCAGTTTACACTCCGGCAATGTAAATAAAAAAAACAATACGTAAATAGTAAATACTATTAACAAGATTTTTTAGAGAAGGAAATGTGTTAGATATATTTTATGAGGATTGTGTTTAAGTAAAATGAGACGATGTATGCTAAATAATCGGTAATTATTTATATTTCACATAGTAGCCGTTGGGCGTCCTTAAGTACATCGGCGGTGCGTGTTCGTGTGTATTGTAGGCCTTCACAATTCTGCCATTTCTATCTAGCTTCAGTTGCGCCGAGCATCCGGTGCTAAGTTTCCTAGAGCACTGGAGCGTCCGACCTCCTCGGTCGTGATAGGAGAAAGTGTAATGTTTGTACATCACTATAGATTTCTTTTCAGATAGGCGCAACACTCGGTAACCGTATTCTGTAAAATGTATAACGTATTCAGTATAAAGTTAAAACTAAGTAAGTAGATAGTTACAAGATAGAATTCCCCACGCCGTGACAGAGAGAAATTTCACTAATGGTTTTTAATTTACGTAGAACGCAATACTACGTAGCTAAATATTTAAATTTGAAATTGAAACGTTCGTGAATACAAACGTGAAGAAATACCATCTTTATATCAACCTATACTACTTTGCTCCATTCGCAATTATTCAATTCGTTAATCTGTTTAGGTTTTACTAGATTTTTGTTCTAAGTTATGATCATTGTCTCAATTTTTTTTATAAACCAAAATTTTAAGCAGATGGCAGTATTTTCAGAATTTTAACGTGATGGTGGTAATGGTTGTGGTAACATATCATCTTGTGCTTCTCCATTTCGTTCAGTCAGTGAGTTAACTGGAGGGCCACTCTTCCTCCCTTTCCCCCTCTCATCTCCGAAATACCCTCAAAGGCCGGCAACGCACTTGCACACTCTGGTGTAGCAGATGTACATGGGTGACGGTAATCACTTAGCATCAGGTGAACCGCTTGCTCGTTTGCCGCCTTTCCCATAAAAAAAAAACAATTTACTGCGATTGGTCTCTGACGACCGTCGGCTATCTCGCACGTTGTGGAGAATTCTATGAGTATAGGGCATGTATTACTTATTAAAATAATTAAACACAGGTGAATTATGACTTTTTTTAATATGCGATCAATGCAGAATAAATGCAATTAATACAAGGTACAGTACAAATACTACAGTTGCAACACTGTACCCATATAGATATTTATACAAAATCAAAGCACAGAATACATAGAGGCGTGGTGGTCTAGTGGTGAGGGCGCTCGCTTTAATTCCATAAGCGCGCGTTACCTGGGTTCGATCTCAGTGCCGGCACCATAAAATTGTTCATAGCAATTTTTATGCCGAATTTGCCACATGTTCGGCGGTGAAGGAAAACATCGTGACAAAATAGATGATCAAAATAAATAGATATAATTTTATTACGTACTGTTATATAACAACAAAATATATTGTTTGCTGCTGCTGTGCTTGTGTGCTGATAAACTCAACTTCGACAGTGCTTGCCACACACAGGACAGTGAAGGCAATTAACAATTTTAGTCAGGCCTTCATCGGTGATCGTACTCAATCTGCTCTCATACATAAATTTAAGGCGAGCGGAACCATCACAGCTCTAAAGATAACATATACTATCTCTGGACTATTCCATGATTAGAGGGGAGGCATATAGGATAGTCCCACTTTACAAACACTTCTATAAGTGACTACATAATTAAACCAAAGTCGTGAAGGTGAAAGGCATGGTGAACGTATGTTTTTCGTCATCGGGGTTACGTTCTGTGTAAACGTGACACAACTACGTTGAAATACTATTACAGTAGCTTTGTTTAACTTTAATTGAAATATTTTTTCATCATATTAATCAAATCAACTTTCTGTTTAATCCTCATACTAACCCAATTCTTCATTTCATGTCTTCGAACTCTCACGAAAGGACACATACGTTCCCTGAGTGGTTTTATAGTATTTCCGAGGGGTGTGATTGTGGTGAGTGTCAATGAATTTGATGATGCCGTCGCTGTTAATCTTCAAGCGGGCGTTGCATCCCGTGCTTAGTTTCTGTGAGCACTTGAGGTAGCGTTTCCCGGGGCCGGTATAGGCGTAAGTATAGTCGTTGACCATGACTATTGACCTCCCGTTGCTAATCGGCAATGTTTTGTACGTATAACCTTAAAATGGTAAACACATTGTAAAATTTATAGTTAGTAATAAACAATTGAATGGCAAAACATGAAAGATTCTATCCTAAAGAATGGAGATCCCTGTTAACATTACAGCAAAAAAAAAAAAAACAATTTACTACGATTGGTCTCTGACGACCGTCGGCTATCTCGCACGTTGTGGAGAATTCTATGAGTATAGGGCATGTATTACTTATTCAAATAATTAAACACAGGTGAATTATGACTTTTTTTAATATGCGATCAATGCAGAATAAATGCAATTAATACAAGGTACAGTACAAATACTACAGTTGCAACACTGTACCCATATAGATATTTATACAAAATCAAAGCACAGAATACATAGAGGCGTGGTGGTCTAGTGGTGAGGGCGCTCGCTTTAATTCCATAAGCGCGCGTTACCTGGGTTCGATCCCCAGTGCCGGCACCATAAAATTGTTCATAGCAATTTTTAAGTGCCGAATTTGCCACATGTTCGGCGGTGAAGGAAAACATCGTGACAAAATAGATGATCAAAATAAATAGATATAATTTTATTACGTACTGTTATATAACAACAAAATATATTGTTTGCTGCTGCTGTGCTTGTGTGCTGATAAACTCAACTTCGACAGTGCTTGCCACACACAGGACAGTGAAGGCAATTAACAATTTTAGTCAGGCCTTCATCGGTGATCGTACTCAATCTGCTCTCATACATAAATTTAAGGCGAGCGGAACCATCACAGCTCTAAAGATAACATATACTATCTCTGGACTATTCCATGATTAGAGTGGAGGCATATAGGATAGTCCCACTTTACTAACACTTCTACAAGTGACTACATAATTAAACCAAAGTCGTGAAGGAGAAAGGCATGGTGAACGTTGTTTTTCGTCATCGGGGTTACGTTCTGTGTAAACGTGACACAACTACGTTGAAATACTATTACAGTAGCTTTGTTTAACTTTAATTGAAATATTTTTTCATCATATTAATCAAATCAACTTTCTGTTTAATCCTCATACTAACCCAATTCTTCATTTCATGTCTTCGAACTCTCACGAAAGGACACATACGTTCCCTGAGTGGTTTTATAGTATTTCCGAGGGGTGTGATTGTGGTGAGTGTCAATGAATTTGATGATGCCGTCGCTGTTAATCTTCAAGCGGGCGTTGCATCCCGTGCTTAGTTTCTGTGAGCACTTGAGGTAGCGTTTCCCGGGGCCGGTATATGCGTAAGTATAGTCGTTGACCATGACTATTGACCTCCCGTTGCTAATCGGCAATGTTTTGTACGTATAACCTTAAAATGGTAAACACATTGTAAAATTTATAGTTAGTAATAAACAATTGAATGGCAAAACATGAAAGATTCTATCCTAAAGAATGGAGATCCCTGTTAACATTACAGCAAAAAAAAGAAACAAATTCAAGTAACATAAGTGCAGCTACTTTTAAAGTGTACCAATAATTTATTTCCTCTGTTAATTTTATCTATGCAGGAAAGAACTAATTACATCAGGTTTGCCACGACTTAAACCCCGCGGTGATGCACTGGATATCGTCAGGCCCACGGAAACACTCACGCACACATATGTACCTGAATACTTATAAACTTCTTAAAATAAATATATAGAAATTAGATTTAAAAAAAATCAAGCCAAGTATTTTGAAAGCTTTTAATGTTCCCAACACGAAAAAATTTGAAAAGTTAAGGATTAATGAAATAAAATTACCACTAAGCAGACAATTTATTTGCATGTCGATTTTAGTCTATAAAATTTCTGCTGTAATTAACATCGGAAGAGTAAGAAAATATTCCAGCCGATTTCTTCCTTCTTATAAGTGAAGAGCCTTAAAAGTCTCCTGGTGTCTAGCAGCAGGCAGAATAGCCATTTCGATAAAACCCCGGTCGAAATGCACAGACCGATGACTTACATATGAAGCTAGTATAGTATTTTAAGGTTCGGTCTGTTGATCAAAGGCACAGAGCAGAACGGATTTAACTTATAACCAATTTCACGGATTTTGATGGCTTGTCGCAGCGAGATGATGTTGGGCAAATCCTCAAGGAACGCCAGCATGTCACATTTCTAGAAAGGCATACGTTCAGCAATGGATATGTTACATTATTACATGTTAAAAGAAGAATTTAAAGTTTTCTTTCTTCTATGTTTTGCACAATCATCAGACACAACCCACGTCATAAAGCGTATTTGTAACAATAATTTTTCATATTCATCTTCATAATTATCAAACTGTATAGTGTCTGTTATTTTTCCATAGTTGGACATGGTCTTTCTTAGGGATAAGGGATTTGCCTAAATTACAAATTAGCTGGTTATTCCGCCATCTGTTTAAGGTAACGACATATTATTATAACGACAATATATTCTTCGCAGTAGGTTTCGGGTTATGGAGAAAAGAGGTTGATTACTTTTGAAATGTATTTATTCTTTGATGATTATTTATTAAGGCCACTTTTGACAGAAAAATGCTTAACTATAACTTATGAATGTAGTATCGCATGACGCTGTTATTGTAACCAATAACAAACCCTTTAAAATTAATTACTAACGGTATATTAAAGCTTCTAAGAAAGTATTTCTGTATGTGACAGATCTAAGCGGGGGCTTTTGATGCTGCTCGAATGGCGTGAAGTAGAGGCACTCCTTGTGATACTGCGTTTCATTCGGTGAGCGAGGTAACCGGATGCCCTCTCCACCTCCCATATTCCACATCCCGATTCTCCGTCCCATCCTCTAAATATCCTAAAAGGCCGGCAACTCACCTGCAGCACCTCTAGTGTTGCAGAATTACGTAGAAGTAATCACCATCAGATGAGCCGTATGCTCATTTGGCTTCTTTCCCATAAAAAAAAATGTGCTTAATCGACGATTTAATTAGTACTACATAAAGGTTATTTTTTATTTATTAAATGACACAATTTAAAGACGAATATATTAACTACAACTATTACTATTAAATTATTATATTTCTACTGGATCAATCCTAGCAAATACTTTAAAATACAGTCATGTACCCTTACCTATAATACTCAGTTACAGTTCGAAAATGAATGATTAAATTCAAACTCCTATAGTTACCCAATTATTTCGAGAGGGACGATAGACCACGAAGTGCTGCTGAACAACGCCCGATCGTGACGCAATCCTCACCACTAAAAGAAGTCAACTTTATTTCCCTTTATTTCATTCGATTCAAATATTCAGACGATTGATCGAACACAGAGCAATGGAACGCAGTACGGTTACATTCCACGTGTAAAACTCGCTTTGCCAAATATTGTTCAGTCTATTTTTAGCATAATTCATGACGTGTTTAATCAATTGAAATTCTATTGTTATGACAAGTGAAGTGTTAATAGACATTTGTATAAAATATATCCTCATTAAATAAATGTTTGTAGATGTGGCGGTAACGGAAACAGTAACCTCAAATACTGACGAGCATTTCAACACAGGTACATCGCAGGCCTCAGTGGTGACAACTCGATTTTATACTGAAAGCGAGTCACCTTACTTATTTAACTAATACAATGGAGTTTCAAATTGAAATCCATTACTCTCTAACGCGTTTATACTTTTCTAAATCAATAATATCTCTATTATTACAATTTCTGAAGTAATTAAAATTTTGCAAGGAACACGATTTATATCCTCTAATGTACTGAAAATTATATTCTCTGAAATTCACGTGTCAATTTCCGAGTGTCCGCGCTGATGATCCAGTTCGAAATCGAACGGAAGAACATACATATATAAATAAGAGTTATAATGAAAATTAATATTATTATAATTCGCGTATTAATCTTTAATTTTAATATATATTCCGTGAGTAGACTTATGGTATTTAGGCGGCGGGTGGTTGTGTTCGGTATAGGCATGAGCTATGTTGCCTGCAGTATCAAGCTTGATCCGCGCCTTGCAGTGTTTCGTAAGCCTTCTAGAACATCGAAGATATTGATTACCGTTGACGCGTGAAAATGTGTAATTCCGATACATTATTGTTACTTTTCCGGTCTCAGTCGGCAAGTACTCAACTTTATCTGTAACACGACATGAACATTGTACTACATATCTTTGAAAACTGAATAAGCAGGAAATTAGTTAGCTCCTTACATATCTCATCAAGGGGGTCACCTGTCTCTGTTCTCTCTATTTCTTTTTTCTATTACTACTCGGTGATATCGGGTGCTTTTTTAGTTATTATCTAAGTTTGTAATTTGTCTATCGTGTTAAAATAGTATAACACGTCAACAATGACATTGAATATGTTACATAAAAATTATTTGCACAATTCCGCTTGCATAAGCTATTAGCTAGTTCGAAATCGATTAGCATCTTTCTCCCTCCCACACATGCGTGTCCCACGACGACGTACACTCTCACTCGGCGGTGTAGGTGTGAAAAGAAGTAGTGCACGTATTTGTGGGAGAGTGATGCTTTTCTTCGAACTAGGTAACATATGCCATTTCATTGTTTTTGCATGCGAAATTGTGCGCAAAGTAATTTTTTGTAATATCTTAAAAATAATGGATTTTCACAAAAGCAACGCCTTTTCTATTTACTAACTTCCACCATGAATTATTTTTTTCTGTTAATTCAGTTAAGTCACCAAGGTAAGTTATCACCAAAAAAAATGTTATGGTACTCTTCATACGTGGGCAAATTTAAAAACACACAGGTATCTACTCGTAGTCATCGTATCTTCTCGTGTTCAGCAACACTGCATCGTTTATCATTACAACCTGTCACAAGTCCACTGCTGAACCGAGCCACCGGCATCCATCGACTTCCCGCAATAGTATGCTGGTTGTCAAAACTTGCGGGGATCGTCCTACACTACGCTTGCCCCCACTCGTGATCACCCCACCTTTATCAACGGTTGTCAGTTCTGTGAGGTATGTGGGCGGCCCATTCTCATTTCCACTTAGCTTGCAGATTTTTATGGCTATATCGGTTACCATAGTTCTGCTGCGGAAGTAGTCGTTGCAGATTCTGTCACGCAGGGAAACATCGAGCATACCCTTTTCCATAACCCGCTTCCTCATACGGCCTGCATGTAACACTTAAGCTCTTATAATAATAATCACAATACATATTAACATTTGAAGATGCCTATGTCCAGCAAACGTTCATTATTAGACTGATGAAAAAAAAATATAGTAATAATAATACTAACCCAGTAATTGTTTATTTATTTCATTTTATTAGTAATACATTTTATTTATTTTATGGTATTCTAAATATAAACAACCCAACCAGATGCGATATCCAGATATATATAAATACCCCAAAATAATAATAATCAAGCTTTATTGACACGATGTTGTTTTAGCCCCATTGAGAAAGGCCCATGCCAGCAATGGTATAACGATACACGATAATGATATAATGATGATAATATTGTGTGAGCGTGGTAATTTATTTTATTAATGAATGAAATGAATGTTCGTCAACGTAAGAAAGGTAATTTTGTTTATCAAATGTCTATTCCTATTATTTCTTATGTCTTTTACAATCAACCACCATTTCCTTTTTTATTACCGTTATTACGATAGAGCAAAAACAAAAACGTTAAAAAAGATGTTTCTTGTATCAGACACATACATATAACACACACATATACTGTGTTAGATTTAAAACTGATACCTACTACGTTTCAAAAGATACAGCCCCACAGACGGACGGATGGATGGACGGACGGACGAACGGACGAACAGACGGGCAGATGAACGGTTAGTAATAGAGTTCCATAAGGAACCCTAATAATAAACCAAATAATGCAATTATAAAACCTCAATTAAAACACAATGGTTATTATTATAATTCATGTTAATAATTCTGGAATCTTCTGGATACAAAATAAAAATAATATACGGTAGTACTCGATTATACATATATACTACTTATAGAACTTTAACGTACAATCCCTCTGAAGTTTTGTGAATACTAGGCGGTGGATGGTTGTGGGAGATGTTAGCTGTTGTAATGTTTCCCTCTGCATCCAAAATAATTCGAGCCTCGCATTTCCCGCGGAGCTTTCTAGAACAGCGCAGGTATCGTCTGTTATTCACAAAAGAGAATGTGTAATTCCGATACATTATTATTTCCTTTCCTCTAAACGTTGGTAGAAACTGGATAATATCTGTAAAAAAATGATTAGTTAACTGACGTGTCCATGGACGACTAAATACATTTTATACCAACAACAAAGATCAATAGATCAATAGATCAAAGACAGGTGACAATTCTCCAAGTCACCACTGAGAACAAATTGGTATGGCTTCAGTAATTAGGTCTTCTTATATCATCACTCATCAGATGAAACGCAGCAGCGTTATGTTACTAATTTGCTCTATTGTTCTGTCAGAATATAGAAATATCTGTGCTCGGTGTCCATGCGTGTAAAAAATCTCAACATAGTCAACCGTTGGGGAAGAGAAGTCCTCGACTGGCAACCTCGTACAGATAAGCGCAGCGTAGGACGACCCCCACAAGATAGAGTAGCGACCTACCCTAATGCGAGAAGTTCGTTCGCTCCAACTAATTAACTGAATTTAAGTAAAGCTATATGTATACTGTATTAAGTAAAATGTAAGTCTATAAAGAACATATTTTTACGTTATGTCTTCCTAATTTGTTCAGTAAATAATATCTAACCAATATTTTTGAAAAAAAAAAAAAAAAATCTAAAGTTTATTTCACGTATTTCTTTATTTAATTAAAGAACTAACACTAATCACAGAGTAATTGAAGACAATCATGTTACATATTTATGTATATCTATGTATGTATGTGCCATAATTTAGGAGTAATACATACTTACTATAATAAAATAGGTAATTTATAATTTACATAAACAAAAGGTGACGAATAAAATAAAATATTTTAACAAAACCAACGGACAACTGAAACTTACAAAATGTAAAATAAAATTAATAAATAATTAACTCATAATAAGAATTTAGAACATGATGACTTTTATAAAACTAAGGAAATTCATCTTTTTATTTGTTTTACATGAAAGCTTGTTAAAGTTATCACAATTTCTAATCAATTTCTAAGAAATTTTCATCAAAATAGCTTGAATGGATTTTCTAATACATTTTTAGCTCTTTGAAACTGAAAATAATCAGATGATACATTAACATCTTTTAATCAGCTATTTCTTACCGATACCAAGATGTTCATGAACTTTGATCGCCTCCCCAGTCTATAGTTACAGGTTAGGTACAATAGGTAGGGCCAGATTTCAATATTATTTTGATTTCTTTTCTATGACGGATTACAGCATCTTATAGAGAATGCAAAAATTCTCACCGCTACAGCAGTTACGACATATAAAAGTTCTATTTGATGTACACGAATCTCTTTTACAATCAGTTTCTTTATTACCTTCGCTTTCATGCCTACAGTATTATAATTTTCAAATTTCTGATTGTGACACACTTGTAAACATCCTGTAGGCTGTAATTTTAGAAATTATAGTTTTTTAGACGATCGTTTCCTCTTTTTATGCTGTCTTAGTTTAAATTTTAACTGGTTTCAGTTAACGCTTGAGCATTTTTAAATGTAGCGCAAAATTCAAATATCTTTTTTGGGTATAAAGAACCTGTTATTAAATTCATAGTTATATATACGCTAAGAGAACTAAATTAGCTTAAGGAAGATTCACATCATTATATTGTTGCATGTAGTCGTTACGTAAGTCATGCACGCCGTGTACTTACGTTGTCTATCGATCGAATTTTATGATTTTTGTGTTTACCCCTCAAATCTTCTAATATTCCTTTCTTCATTTTATTAATAACTGTCCTGATTATCCTATTGTTTATATCAAGAGTTGATGTAAACACAATTTACAAACGCGCTTTGATTCGCCGTCTACATCAAAATAAAAAGCATGGTTGTTATTTCTACCTTCACATGTACTTGTATATTTTACTACAATTGTTTTCATGTGCTTATCAATAAATTGTCTTTCTTTATTGATATCACCCAGAGCCCAACAGTATGCTTGTATTTCTGATCTTTTTTAGATAAAAAAGAAGCACATTTAAGCCTGCAAGTTTCAACACAAGAGGATTTTAATACTTTGGCATAAACAATCTTAATATTCTTTGTTACGTAGGTCTTACTGGAGTTTCTTAAACGTTTTAATTGGTTAGGATTCGATAATCGTTTCTTAGTTTTCTTAAAAGTACATTTTGAGTTTTGGTTTTTGTTAGAATTATTTGCGATTTCGCTGTTACGTCTTACGGAACTGTTCCGCGCGCATTTGGATCGTTGAGGAAATCTTTAGAATCTTCATTCATTCAATGTAATAGTAGTAATAGTTTGTTCTAATCATTGCCGTAATTTTTGGGTTCCAATTCTTATCACATTTTAAAATATCCAAACCTAAAATAAGATTTAACAATATTTTATATTCAGTTTAAACAAATAAGAATAGGTAAATAAATTATATACAAACTGCTTTTACTAATTTGTTAAACATTCGATTCATTAATAAAATAGTTTTAGTTGTCTTGCAATGAAACAATTTTAGCATCCATCTCAGATTTTCTTTGTCGAAGTTCATTTGTAGAAGTTTGAATGTGTCCATGGCCACCAGCTACAACCACTAGGTGGAGAGTCAGCTGGCTTGTTATTCAAATAAAAATACCAACTATATCTCTAAGTCTTTAAGAAATTTACAGTATCTTATAACAATTAAAGACATATTGTTATTACAAATGTTATTATAAATACTGAATGAGAATAAGACACATTACAATTACATCCTTTTTTAATCATTTATATAAGCAAGCATTTACCGTTAGAATGTTTTTAATTTATCAAGAATTACCCTTGTACCTGAGGATATTACACAAATACTAATAAAGCATAATAAGAGAACCTCTTTGGCAAAGAACAAGTTGGAACACAAATATTGTAATACCTAATAAAGAAAACAAGTCAAAGATGAGTAAATAGAAATCTGTCAAATATCCAAAGTTTTATTCTATTGCATGTCTTATTCTCTATATCCTTTACTTAGAAAAATAATTGGTTGTTGTTGCGAGATATGCAAGATTAATCAAATTAACTTTTTTGAAACACTCTCCTGTACATATGTAATATAATATAATGGTTAAAACTATTTATAATTAAGAAAATTATAGGAAAGAAATATTATATAAAAGTAGTAAAGTAGCAGCCTATAAGTGCCCACTGCTGGGGAAAGGCATCCTTCTCCTTGTCATATACGAGTATCAGAGAGGGTTTAGGAGCCGGGAAGGGCCCGGCACGCTGCTCCAGTGCGGGTTGTCGGGTTTCACATATCCTCGAAATAATATCTTTATTATTTCTCAGACATACAGGTTTCCTCACGATGTTTTCCTTCACCGCTAAGCGCGTGGTAAATACAGCACTTAAAATTGCTATTAACAATTTTAGTAGTGCCGGCACCGGAGATCGAACCCAGGTCACTCGCGCTCTATGAAACTAAAGTGAGCATCCTGACCACTAGGCTACCACGGCTCTAATACTATAAATATGAGACGATTCTATGTATCTCGTACAAGTCTACTATTTTAATCTGAAAGTATTAATATAATGTAGTTTATTTAGTTATTATATTTAGTTCAGTTTAATATATAGTCCCTGGGATGTGCGATGGAAGTTCGGCGGCGGATGGTTATGCTTGGTGTGGGCTGATATAATGTTCCCATGTGCGTCGAGACTGAGTCGGGCATGGCACATCTTTGCTAGTTTTCTAGAACATCTTAGATTTCGTTTCCCGTTCATATACGAGAACGTATAGTTGTTATACATAATAATAGTTTTCCCTCCTAATGTAGGCAGGAATTGAATGCGGCCTGAAAATATAAATAATTATTGTCTTTGTTAATTCATACTTAGGGATGCAGATATCATAAACTGGTAAAAAAAAATAAACTGAGAGATTGCAGGGTAAACGCATAATAATTATATTGCCTCCATTCCTCCGATTGTGGATATAAATCAGTTACGATCTGTATATCTAGTCCGTATATGATTTGATCATAAAATATACATATATCTATATTATGTAAATAATGTTAATATTTATTAAATATAGACGATATATATTGGCTTAGTGGTTAGGGTACCTAACTGTGGAAACATAGGACCTTGGTACGCATAGAACTGTGCAAAAAAAAGAATTATGCATACCTCGCTGAGCGGACGTGTTGTTGCGCGCAGTAACCGTTACCCTAGTAATAGGGATGCTGCTCCGCGTCGCTATTTTGTGGGACCCTGGTGATTAAAGAATGAGGCCCTGGCGAGTGACTGATGGTGGAAAATCCACCCCAAGTATACCGAATCCCAACACCATAGACTAGTGATGGGGAGAAGCACCACTGGCGATGGCGAGGATCACTGCGCTCACCAACCCAGCGTGGTATGTACGGACAAATCTTCCATGTATGGTATGTGCCGGGTTTTGTTGACGCATTTATGGAAAGGCATTTGTCCAGTTACGACTTTTATAGGCTAATATAGTAAAATTAAAGTGTTATCAACTAAAACGTGACTTAAAAAATTGTATAGACTAGTGATTGCCCTTACGTCGGCACGGAACACAATTATCATAAAAATAATGTCTATCTGGTAAAATAAAGCTTTACAGCATATTATTTAAAGACATGTTTATGTTAAAAATAAATACTATCGTATAAATAATATTATTGATATTAGAGCAGAGATGGAGTGTGACTTTAAAAGTAGCATCGCTCCAGAACATTCTGACTATAAACAACATATTTCATAACTACATCTTAAGTAGTTTTTAAGTTATTGACGCTCCGTCAAACAGACAAGCAAGTAAAGGTTTAGAGATATGATTTATATAAAATGAAAATACTATGAGATTAGATAAACTGTGTATTCAGAGTAATCCTGCTACAGTTAAACGATGAATTGTACATTCTATTATAATTTATAGGATATAGGACAAAACTAATTTATTTAAAGTTATAAAAGAAACACTTGATATTCCTTGTAATGAAAACATCAAACATATTCTAACACATAGATTCTTAGACAAGAAATAGAAAGAGATATATAGATACGTTTCAGAAATAAATATGGCTTTTACATCTATGCTTTCAAGCACACGTACAGTGTAAATTGATTAATTTTAAGGTACTCATTACGTGAACCTTCGATCAACAAACGTTTTACAGGTGTTTTACAGGTACCAATACGGTTACAGTCTTAACTATTTTAATACTGTGATACGGTGTAGTAATAATGATTAATACTTTTTGCACTTCGTTCAGCTTTTTTAAGAGCCCCTTAGCACTTCTCTCTATAACACTGAGTCATAGGAATCCTTTACCTCGAGGTAGGATTTCATTTCGGTCTCAGAGTAGGTACCACCTTCTTAACTATTCCTGCCGCTAATCAGTAGTACCGCCACTGTAGAGTTCCGGTTTACAGGCTGTGATTGAAGTTGTCCATCCTTGTTTGTCACTGTACTGTAAACAAGCTTGTAATCAGTCCCCAGTTGAGAATTTGACATAATAGCAACGCGTGGTAAGGCTGTAAGATCGAAATGGATATCTGGAAAGACATCTCGTACTTTAGCACTGCTTATTGTTACCATTTTGACTAGGTCGTTTAAGTCTGCCAAATTGAATTTATTTTATTGCAACCAGTATTCCAAACATTTGCAAATGACATCACGTTTACCAGTTGTCTAAATAAGTTGGTTGATTGATACTTTAGTGATCTGTCACGAGTTAGCACAATTAGTTAGTTGTCATAGCACATGATCTAATAAGTTATCGTAGTAATATAATTGAAAACAGGTGCACCTTCGATCGTACCACCACCTGACGTGGTCAGCGCACACTTCTACAATAAACGTAGGTAGAATCTATTATTTTATCTGTGACTAAATGTAATATTTATACATCTATTATTCATTAAGTAAGTGTATTAGAAAGAATTCTAAAAAAAAATCTAATAACTTAGTAATTTCTTCACGCTCCTTGCTAAATAAGTACGCATACAGACAGTCAATATAAATGCACGTTAACTTTAAACTAAAGGACACGGCTTCAGTCTATTTTTATATACATCCCATTGCTGGATCTCGTATACTTTGGTGGTGGATGGTTGTGATCGGTGATAGCATAAATGATATTGCCATCCTTATCTAACTTCAGTCTAGCGCGGCATCTAGTTGAATTCTTCTTCGAACAGTAGGGGTAAAGTTTTACATTCTTCGGACCTTGATAAGAAAACGTGTAGTTCTGGTACATTATAACTGATTTTCTGGTAGTTCCCACTTGTATTATCTCGTAATCGAAATCTGCAAACCAAAGAAATATTTGCGCATTGTAATGAAAATTACCATTTTTTTTATTATTTCTTACCCCGGCACTACACCAAGATAATGAGATCTCCATCTTCGTAGATCGGACCAAGAAATAATAATTAAAAGCTGGCTCGGTAGCCTGGGTTAACTATGACATCAGGTTTTCTAACACTTCAGGCCCCTCTTGACTAGAGGTGGTGCAAAGTACTGGAAATGAAGGAATTTAAAGTATTAAAATTCAACACGATGAAATTCGTTTATAATACTTTTATTTTACAATAAATATTCTAAAAAAATATTGATCGATCACTTCAGTATCTATACTGATGTCTGATAACTTACACATGTAAGGAAATAATGTAATAATTGGACCAGTGTCCTTTACATTAAATCCTGTTATTATAACACAAAATTTGGATGTAAAAGAGAGACCCTAGCCGCACTAAAACTTGAAATGGTACTAGTAAAGAGCGAGCTGCAAGTTGAAAAGTGCACGTCAAGCTTTAGTCCAATTTATGGTAAACTATTCGCAACCAACATGTATGGATGTATTTTTTTTTAACGCAATTTTATCGCGACTTTGTGTTTTGTCGGTAATTGACGGCAACTCATAATAATTTGAAAATATAAAGTCGTGTCTATGTAAACAAAATGTAATTTGTTGTGATGTTTCTATTGTTGTTGTGAAGGCCATAGGCTCATAACTTCTATATATTACAGCCAGTACTAAATTGTTCAGAATACAGAAGTACGCGCAGCACAGATGCACTCACTCGTCTTTACCTCTTCGCACCCGACTGCTTATGCCATAAGATCGGAGGAAGCGTCGGTACATACAGTGTCATAGACACAGGACGCATAACAACATACAAACAACCGACCTGCAAATCAATCATTAATATTTTGGCCCGAACACAGGAACTAAACACTAAGCCCCGGTTGGAAACAAAATCATACATATACTAGGTTCAAAGGAATTATTTTCACAAATTAATGATTACCAAGGAATCATACTAGAAACTAGAAAAAATAAGGCCTAAAATATTTTTATGTATCTCCCATCCAGAGTTCTAGTGAACTTTGGCGGTGGGTGATTGTGATCTGTGATAGCAAACACGATGTTGCCTGTCTTATCCAATTTCAGTCGAGCCGTACATTTAGCTGAGATTTTCTTCGAACAATAAAGGTATCGCCGGACTTCCTTCCGGCCGTGATAAGAAAACGAGTAATTGTCATACATGATGAGGGATTTGCCGTTGGGTTCTAATTGTAATACTCTAAGCCCGCAACCTGAAAATTAGAAGGAGTACGGTAAGGTCTAATGTGGTAATAATGCGTTAAAATCATTATATAAAAAAGGCAATTATGAATGAAAAAAGAACAAAAAAGAAGTAACATAAAAGTGAATAACCCTAGAGTTTCTTATCGGTTCTTCTCTGAGGAAGTCCTAATTTTGCAAACCGGTCTAGATTCATTCATGAGATTTTCATTAGTTCCCAATAGCTTAAGAAAAGATAATACAGATAGTTTAAAAACTACGACAAAGATTACAACTGTCACCACACCGACTGTCGTAAAAGTCGAACAAGGGGAAGCGCATTAAGGAGCTTCCTCTATATGGCGGAATCACTATTTAAATAATTAGAGAGAAAGGCCTAAATTACCCAGTTCGGTGATTTCCATCTAAGGTACTCATACGTATGAGAAGTGCCTGGTACTGAGAAGCCAACCCACCTGCCCCAAGTTATACGGCAAATCGTTCCTATGATAGAAACCTTTGTTCAGTAGACTGGTTATACTCGTAGTTAGAAGGATAACACACGGGGACTAGGAGTAAGGACTTACAAACGAATACAAATAAAGAACAATAAAGAAAATAATACCAAATAGTTTTATTACCAATATATAGCTGGTTATAAATATTTCTATGTATGTTGTATTGTAGATACATAGAGGGAAAAATAGTTAAATAATAAAATTGTATTTGCAGATTACATTCATTATATTCGAATGCAATCTTAGTAGATAGCCTATCCGTCTATGAATGACGTAGAAGGAAGACATTAAGGGATTAGAAATAGATGTTTTTCTTACAATTTCGTATGGTTATATCAGATAAATGGCGGTGGGCTAACCTATCACATTATTATTCAGTATATAATATATGCCAAAAGTGAGATATATGTGTGTTATATTCAAGGAACCTTTTTAAAGGGTAAAAAAGAGCTCAAGATATCGCTAACCCGGTAAACCGGGTTCTGAATTTGTGCTGGCTCTTTAAGTTTCGGACTCTGAAACCTTTCTGGATTATCATTCTTGTAATGACGATAGTAGCGAAGAAAAGCTGGAACCTCGTCAGTTTCTGCAAATATATATTTATTTTATCCATAAAAATACTATAAAAACCTTAATAACAGTTCAATAATCTACACATAATCATTCATGTAGCATAAAGTAACTATCTATTTACACAAAATTCTTGAGTAATTTTTCCCATTATCATTAACTCGATAATGAAATAAGACAGCCTTGAAATTTGAGAAGTGGACCTTGAAATTTGAACCGAAGATGGGTCATAAAAATGCAAAAAATTCTTTCATCTGTTTAAACATATTTTTTCTTTAAACTAATTGTCACACCTTAAGGTATATATGCTACTACTTTCAATATCTATAAAACCGAAACTATAACAAAGCTATAAACAATTAGAAAAATAAATAAAATCTTCCTGCGACACTTATCAAATAAGATACTTAAACTAATGCCAGTTAATGACATAAAAGCGATTTTTTTTTATAATTATTTCTTTATATGGCTTACATACACTTACAGTGCCAGGCTGATATGTGTGCCAGGAGGTATTTATAGCTCATAAAGTTATTTGTTATGTGAAGTGTTGATTAAGAAAAGAAATGAGAAAGTACTATCCTATTCTATTTTTGTATGAAAAATGACTTGACACGAATATTTATGCAATTTCTCTCTGATGACATTCAAAGACGAAAAATAATAGTATTCATAAAATACAAAAAATCTGTGACATACTCGATGTGCGATCGTAGGATAACATGAACTTGTTTCACAATTTTATTTTTATATTACTGTACGAAACAGTACGTTTTTCTTTTAAATTAAACTCATGAAGTAATGTGATGTATTTATAGAACTTTATTTAGCTTAACAAATATTCTTATTCTGTTAAAGAAACACAATTTCTTTTTAACTTGCTTCCGTCATTTATCTTAAAGCTAAGCGAGCTTGTTATTTAGATGAAGAATATTTTCTACATTCATGGATCAATGCCTATCCGAAATGTATGTATGATCACAGAATCTTAACCCAAAAAATAATTATAGAGTTAAATATATAAACATTGTTACTTCTTTGACAACAAGAAAAATAAAGTTTGCGACCAAGTCAAAAAAAACGAAATCGTATGTAATTTCGTATGCGAAAGGATTTTATATAATTTTTGACTTACTCCCCATTTACGTATAACTTTTGTCTGCTTTCCAAAGTTTCCAAATGCCTTCAAAATACAGGTTCACTGTGGTTTCAACTTCATCGTTTGGTGAAAGATTTTGTCACCTCTGGAAGCAGATTAAAGTTCGACGGCGTCGCGCCAGAGAAATAATTCTAATTCACAATCTCAAATTTGAGAACCAGAACAACTATCGGTGGTCTATGGAAGAACTTGTACCGTGGGAGTGGAATCCGGGACCTTCAGCGCCGTAACCTTTCGCATAACCGTTAACCGAGTGGATATTTGTGCTTATAATATAAATTTAGGAGAAAGAATAAAGAAAAAAAGATGCACACCTGCTGTAACGTGGTGTGCTTCTTGCACAACTAAACAATAATGATTTAACAAGTTAAGTTAGTTAAAGAATGTAAGGAGCAAATTAGGAAAAAAAGATTGTATATTTAAACGTATGCTGTAAGGGCAAATATATAAATTTGTTCATTTAATTTCCACCGGACATACTTGCGTTGCACTCGGCTCTTCGATAAATGAGGTTTTGGTGACTGGTCGATGGTAGAAAATCCTAATTTGCCGAACCCAGGTCCCACAGACTAGTGATGAGAAGCTACATGACTAATGCAAGGGTACAGGTAGAGCTCACAAAGCCGCCTCTCCGACGAGGAACAAATCTAACAAAAAAGGTAGGGCAACTTTGGATGGCGCTTTTTTGGAAAGACCTATATGTTTGGCAGTACACAAAGACCCTGTGCTGTTGAAAGATAAGGAAAAGAACAAGAATCCTGGAATCCTATAATCTATAAACGTTTCCATCAGATGAGCGATATAAATTTGGAGGTTTGTGGTTATGTTCGTATTGTGATTCTATCACTTGCCCATCGACGGTGGTACGCAGTCTAACTTTACACCCGACGCCCTTCTTGGAACAATACCATCTGGTCTTATTGGTCATGTTGGCGAAAGTGAAACCTCTGTACAGGAGTAGCCATCCTTTGCCGCGGTTGCTCGGTAAGAATTCAGTTTTTTCTACACAAAAGAGAAACTGTTTTAGTATAAAATTTTAATAATATAATGAATATTCAATTCCGTGGTAACCGATAGGTTAGGGTGCTTGCTTTAATTTCATAGTACGCGAGTGACCTGACTTCGATCCCCGGTTCTGGCTCCACTAAAATTGTTAATAATAATTTTAAGTTTTAAATCTACCACGTGGTCGGAGTGAAGGAAACCTGCATGTTTTAGAAATAATAAGCAATGTTATATGGTGGACATGTTAAGTTGCTGCTACTTTACTTTTTTATTTGATGACCGATTCAGTGATTGAAATGAAATTCTTATATCAGACAGTTTTTATATATATTTTTCGTGATATATTCTAACAACCTTGTACTACTTTAACTTTTGTGTCTACGTTATGTACAATAAATAAGCTATATCTATACTAAAATATAAAATTATTCGTATGTACTTTCGTTCGACAATTTAACTGACTAACAAAATTGGTCAAATAACAAAATCTTTCTTTTTTTGTTTTAAAAGGCTCTTTTCTGTAATCGCTACACTTCATGTTTTATCCTACTAATATTATGAACGTGAAAGTATGCCTGTTTACATTTCTGTCGTTCAATCACGCTTGGTGGACTAAACAGAAAAGAATGTAATTTGGCAAAGAAAAATATTTTCTTTGACATTTGACGAAATGCAATGGAATAGAATAAATTTTATCGCATCTAAGAGTTCTCTTGGAATAAACTTTGTAAACACACGGACGATGCCATGGACAAATGCTAGGTGATAATTAAGGTAATGATCGAAAACAATATTCTCGTTAGAGGATTATTATGATGGAACATCTTGACTGTGATTGTGTCTCTGGGTTACCAGATTGCGCCTGGTCCATTTCGTCCACATCGACCAAACATATTTAACGCTTATGTGGTGAGTCACAGGACACACAATACAATACAACCAAACACCGGAAAACAATAATTTGTGCACAATTGGCAATTGGCTTTGTCCAAGATTCGAACCGTAAACTCAGCTCAGCTCTACCTGAGCAAGGCTGAGCCATCTGAGCCGAGGCTGCGAGTCGTCTTCGCAGAATACTTATTTTACGCGTCTATATTGTATTTACAGATGACACCTTCGGTATAACGAAATAGATGTGGCGGTTGGTGATTATGTTCGAACTGGAAGCTGAGTACGTGTCCGTCGTGCGTAGTGTGTACACGCGCCTTGCATCCAGCTGCTTTTTTAGAACAATACCATCTTGTTTTGGTGGTCATATTCGCGAACGTAAATCCCCTATGTAGGAGCAGTCTGCCTTTACCACGGTTACTTGGAATAAATTCGGCCTTCTCTGTACAGAAATTTGTATTAATATTAGTACTCGTAGAAATATTTAAAAAATATATGTAATCGTGTAATTCAATAATTAATTCATCAACCGCCGGCTTTGTATCACCACTACTAATGGACTGTAATGTTACTATCGGATAAAAACTTATATAACTAATATCTTTATTTCATTTAATATAATATTAAATAAAATATAAATACTTATACAACTTAAACAGTGGATAAAGCAAACAAACCATATTGTATCACAATATTATGTTGTTATAATGTCCTCAGATGATTCAAATAGGTCATTCAGTTCAGTCCAGACAAAAAACAAAACACAACTTAATATTGTTATTAGTCTTTGAGGCCTTTAAGATGATAATCGGTCCGTCGAGTTCTCGCGAATCAGTGGCACTCATTGCATAACAGCGCGGAGGGGGCAATTGTTTGTTGTTGAATACTTCAGGCCCCTAGTAGAGGCTGGTTCTTTTATGTATCTGTATAGTAATGGTTTTACGACGAAGTACCAGCAGAAATGTGTCCAACTTACCGGCGCGTTTCACCTGCCACTCGTATAACCCATGGCGATCTTCGAAGCCCTACAGCTGCATTGCGTTCGTCAGTAGCTCCACGGCGATATCACCGGGGGATTACGATTATTTGCGTGCGCGCACAATGTATTGCCCAACAGTCGTGAGTTCATTAATATGTTCACACGCGTGGGATGCAATAAGAGCATTGTTTTCAGCGAAAGAGGCGAGAGGAACCTCGAGCGATAGCGTTCTTTGGCAGATGTTTTTTGATAATTCTGTTTTAGTATGAGTTTTTGAAGATGTTGCTTACACCCTTAACCCTTGCTCACTGGTCACTATTTCTTCTGCAAAGTGGTTGCCTGGTAGAGATCGGTTCTAAGCGATAAGGCCGCCAATTGTACCTTTGTGTATTTTATGTTTCTTTTTATTTATTTTTGCTAATTGGTGTACAATAAAGTGTATTTCATTTCATTCATTTCATGTTGAGTGTTGGCAATAAATAAAACAATTTACTTTTTCTTTCTTTATTCAAAAGTTACTCCTAACATTTATCTAGATTTGTAGATGTTTCATCTGGCTTTAGTTAAAATTATTAACAACAGTTGGGTGTAAAGGGAAATATGCCAAATTGTTCTGTATGTATTTTAATTTTATTGAACAACCAACTGTTATATGATAAGCTACATATTTATGCCTTCTATAGACAAAGATTGATACGTATTTTAAAGTAGCTTAATAGAACTACTTAATATATAAAAGAATTAAGAATTTATAATAATCTAAGATAATGATACTTTGTAATAAAAAAGGCTTTCATTAATTTTCGGCTAATTAACATATTCAAATAACATATATTTACAACAGTATAACCGTTATGTATGAAATAACTGTTTAAATATATAACGAATTTTTGTCATCAATTGTATAGGACATCCAAGTCTGTGTTTCCTTTGGCAGTTGAGAAAATGAAATTGGCGCTAATAGTTCACTAGACGTAGGAGACTCAGGACAAAGACCATACCGACTATCCGCGCTGGGAACTGATGCCCGCGCTTCAAGTCGCCAACTCGCTGACAGAGAAATCCTGCAATGTCGCCGATCTTGTCCATGTTAGTAAACTATGACTATAATTCATTACGAATAACACTTGCGGTTGATTTGGATTTTAATGTTATAAGTTGTTTAATACTATTTCAAAATAATTTTGAGCCAAATTTTAATTATATGTCAGTACCGTTGCATCTATGCTGTATATCTCAACTAGATGAGAATACTTAAGATATACGTATACGTAGTAATAACAAAAAAATATTTTTAATTAAAGTTCAGCAAGCTTATTTCCGACATCTAATAATGACTCGTTTCCCAGAACTCGTAGTGTGAACTTTTGGAGGACTATGAGCATGTTCAAGGAGCGAAGCCATGATCTTCCCGGAATCGTCTATTTTGATTTTGGCTTTGCATCCCATTCTCCTCTGCGAACAGTACCAGAGGCCCCTAGATGCAGTTTCAGCGAAAGTGAAACCTCCAAGCACCAGCAAATCTTTCTTAAAACCCGATGGCACGAATGCGTATTCTGCAAGAATAATGGTGGTTTGTGTAAGTGTCACGATTCAGGTGATAGGCTCCTTCTCGCAAGTCCCGGCGTAAGAATCTGCCACCGTCTTTCTTCTCGTGGGTGTCGTAAATGGCGACTAAGGGAATAGCCTCTTATATCGCAATGGCTACCGACAGATGGCGGAATAACCATCTCGAAAAAATTTCATACCAAATTACGGTCATCAGTGACGGGCAGCGGCGTCAAGGTGCGAGGTGTCTGGTACTGCGATCTCAAACCAGCTTGCTTAATGTGGCGATTATGGCGACTTAGAGGCCTATGTCTTGCAGAGAACTTATTCCAGGCTCCTCAGGAGATATGGTAAGGTAAAGCTCCTTCTCTGCCTAGGATTCGTCTGGGTAGATACCACCCTCTTATCTATTTCTGTCGCCAATCAGCAGTGCAACCCGCTGTTGAGTTCCGGTTTCAACCATTATATTTACGGGCTATGAGACATTCCATTTTAGTTCTCAGGGATGATAAGGTTTAGGTATATAACCTCCTTCGATTAAAGTTGTTTGCAGGTGCCCATGGGCTCTAGTGTGCAGGTGCAATGCGAGATTGTAATGATGAAAATAAAATATCTTTTCTGAATCTTGTGGTTGTAAAGAATTTTATATTTTTCGCCAAAAAGACTGCATTATAAGCAGAATATTTTTTCTATTCGTCAGCCTATTCAAACCACACAATCCACAGCTAAATACTCTCCAAGAAAGCGCTACATTTCTTGGAAGGTTTGCCGATGCACGCCACTGCACTGGTGATTATTATATAGACTATTCCCCATAACAAGTCTGTGTGATTTGTGTTCAGTAAATTTGGATGCGTTTTCCACCATGCACTAGAGGTAGCCTTCCTTGTTAGCAAGCTGGGTGCGCAAGCAGTATTATTTTTTATTAAATTAAAATACAATTAAAACGCAGATGGATTTAAAAACTTTATTTATAGGATGAAATTTAACGCAAAGAAAAATCAAAAAGACAGTTTATAGTTTATAGTACAAAATAGATGCGACGTTACAACAATAAGTTTAACCTCATATTCTAGAGGTGATTTTAGTTCAAACATCATCATCAATTAAATAAGTACAGTAAGCTAAGTCACAAGATATTTTTTTAGATTTTGTTACTTTGGCTCAAGACATGTTTGCGCTAATGGTTCACACTCGCTATTTAAGTGGTAGGAAAACAAGTTTTTTTTTAATTTTTCCGTTATTAATTTTTACTATCTTGATATTTTAAAACAATAGATATTCTATTTTCACGGCTGTATTGTCTTATCAAACTTATATAATAAAAAAAATCAAAACGGCAAAACAAAACTTGCAATAGCGATAGTTTTAAACAAAGCACAATTCTTCCAACTGCATTAGTACAAATAAAAACAATAGGTACAAAAATCCAGGCCCTTTTAAAATGTATTTGGTCAGCGAAATAACCTTACGTTGCGTTAACTCTGCAGTGCTCGAAAACTAAATGCGTCAGCGTCAATTAATTAAGTCAGCTACACGCCCTCTGAGTACGTATATTATGGGCGGTTGGCGACAGCGCAGGATGTACTATAGTGGATGCACGCTGGCGGGTCGTGTGCACGCATTGACAAAGGTACTCACTCATCTTTTACTTTTCCATAACAGATGCATTACGGGATTCAACTCAATACAACTTGATTCGAAAACCAATAACTTGTGTAATGCATACATATTAATCCCCGGTTGGAGTTTGAACTTAGACATAGCAAGTGAATGAGCAGCAAGCGAAAATGGTGAAGCTTAAGACAAACATGAGCTTTGTTTGTTTTCTTTTTTCTATTACGGTGAAAGGAAAAGAAATTGCATTCGGAATGAAATCTTTCTAAAAAATTCTTATAGACCGAGATGCTCAAGAAAAAGCATTTAAATATTGTTATACTTTAATGTAAACGGAACCTTATCATTGTAAATTCACCCAGTTATTTTAACATAGTATCCTTGATTTGTCAGCTCGTACACCGGTGGATCATGATTATGGTTATAATCCCGGAACAAAACCTCAGTCTCGTCGGAACTTAAGAACACTCTAGCCTTACACATCTTGGCTTTTTTCGAGCAGTACCAATGCCTCGGTGTGGTTTGGGCGAACGTGTACCCATTGGCCATTAGCAATCTTTTGTTCCCGAATAATTTTATAAACTTCAGTCCATCTGGAAAACGTTTATGTAGGTACGTTAATTTAAGAACTGGCTGATAAAGATAATATGGTAATACGGTATTTAGTTTTAAAACTATTTATGTATGCAATTTTTACATCCCAATCAAATCATTTATTCAAAATAAGAAATATACTTTTCAAAAGTAATTTTTTTTACTCTACCTCCGTTTCGTAATGAGATTCCTCTGACGGAGTAGAAACCGGTGAAAGAAACTCCAGAGATATCCCCTTTTTTTATTTTATTTTTAATAACATTATTATTTTATTACAATCATTATATTTAAAAATTCATATGTTCCTTTAAATTATAATATTTATTTTGTAAAGTCTTTGCTTAATATACTTTTTTTCAACTTAATGATTTTGTTGCATACATTGCCCCATGGATGAGTTACTGACTCCATGGAGTTATTACGAGCTTGAGTCTGTTGTTGTCTCATTAAATATCTTAATATTTTTATGTACATACTTTACTCTATCATTATATACATTGAGAGGCCTACGTTAGAATATTTATTTCTTTCAATTGATCTCTATGAGACGCTGCATTTAGAGAGATGAGAAGATTAGAATTAGATTCTATGGCCATCTTTTGCAAGATGAATATTGATTCTATATCAGGTGCATGTCACCATAATAAAATACCTAAAATAAAGTATACTAGCGGTTGGACAGAGAGACTTGTTATTTTCCTTACAGCATGCGCTAAGTCTACTAGCAAGTTTGGATGTATGGGGCATTGCTGCTATGCATTGTGTAATTCCAAGTAAAACAGTGGAGTCCACAAGGCCCAACTCTTCCCCATGTATTACATTGTACATTGGTGCCTAAATGTTTAACATTAGGTGTTGAGAATTTAATACATTTAGTTTTATTGCCATTGAAAAGCAATTTATTAGTCGTGTGTTAGAAGTTGTCGCTTGATTTTAAAAATTATAATGAAGTTTTATTAGCATATAATACTGTCATGTTTATCCTCTACTATGTAAGGTAAGTCATTAATGTAAGTAAAAAAGAAATGTCCTGAGAATCGAGCCCTGCGGAATGCCCAATATTACATATTTTCATTTATGGTAATGTTGGCAAACGATTAAGCGGCTCACGTAATGCGAAGTGAATACCGTCACCCAAGTACATCTGCAACACTAGCGGAACTGCAGGTGCGATGCCGTCCTTGCGGGCCTCCGGTACCTCACTCACCGAACGAAAGGCAGAAGCACAAGATCTCTACTTCACGCCGATTTTCTGCTAGGCCGAGGCATTACCCCGGTCGAGCCGGCCCATTCGCGCAGAAGCAAAAGCTTCCGCTTGGCTCTACCATAACTTTTTGTATCCTGTTACTCAAATTATAGGTAATAAGTGCTGTACTTCTTATGCTATAATGATGTTGTTTCTTTATAAGTGTTTTATGGTGCACATAATAAAGCAGGCTCGGAGAGATCATAAGAGACACCCAATGCATCCGTGTGAACTCTCCCAGACCCCCAACAAATGCTGAATCACACACCCACGAACCACCCACCACTTAATCAATTAATACACCCGCATCGGTTTTAGAGCGACTCCTAGTAAATTAATAAAATTGTTTATTTAAATTAAAATGTCACTTGACCTAGGAGAGATGTGTTGGAAGAACAGAAATAAGGCTAAAGTTTGTGGGGTCCAAAGTACAAATCAGGAAATACAATAGATTCTATACTACTGTTAAAGATGATGGCCAGATGAGGTTCAATTAAATCTGTTATTGAGGCAGTTAGTTCAACAGACATTCCCCATAGATCCGCTGTTTTCTTTACTTCAATAGAGTTAGTCACGGCATCTTTGGAGCCAAAAGACTGAAATTTAAAATGTCTTTTAAGGTACGGCATAACGTGAGACTCGGGAGGAATGTCAACGTGATAAAGTTTTAAATAGTTTTAATTTATGTTTTTATTACGTAAAAGCGAAATTTAAATCGCTACAAATGCACCGTTCTTCGTCCGTACAAAATTCCGAGGACTATGACAATGGGTATCAAAAATATCTATTATCTTTCCTTCAGAGTCTAATTTCAGTTTCGCCTTACACTTCACGTTCTTCTTGGCGAAAATCCAAGTGTTTGCGCTACGGCTCATCTTAGAGTACGTGTAACTATCAATCAACAGCAAATTCCTTCCCCGCTCAGAAATCACCACGTCATAACTTATGCCTGCATAAAAATAAGATGTAGGAATGTTATATCCTGGAAGATACATTTTTATACAAAGTGATAGTGCATTTACAAATAAACTTACATCGTTGCCCGATCGTCAAATCCATTACATTTTGAACTTACAACTTACTAGTTGGACATATCATGAAATTCCGTTATTTCATTTAACAAAACACAATCCTTTTTTATCTACAATGACACCGTTATAACAGTGCAATAATTATTATAAAAATTGTCACTAAACCTTCTTAAAATTCTGTGTTTATCTATCTTTTCGTACGTCTTCTGGTAGATAGACTAGACAATGTACACGAGTAGATATATAATTAATTAAAAAAAAGTGAATGGATCAAAGATCGAGATGGAAGAGACCTTGAGGTTAGAACTGACTGTTTGTGACTTTGCTAATCACCTCAACGATGCTTGTCACTAGTCTATTTTTGTGAACGAATATTAGGTCTGTGACAGATTGCAGAACCGGATACAAAGATAACTTAGGTAATGTAAAGAAATTTAGGTATCATAATTGGTGATTAGAGGTTAGACGTATCAACAAGTTACTTACGAACGTGTGTTAGTAATACTCTATGCTCAGTAGTGGAGTGGATAGTTCAGATTAAAGCGTCACAGATAATGGTAATTTATCATTGTGGCACTAGGACATACTTCGTAGTACATTATAGTTCCTTAGACATTACAAACACAACAACTCATTTAGAACATCTCTCTCCCTTTATTAGTTTTGTTATTTATATTTAGTAACTTAATAAAATTCCAGTAAGGTGAAGTCTGACGATTGCTCGCGAGTTTATCCATGGTATCGTTAACACAATAACAGCGCTGTACATGTGGCAACACAACTTTAGCATTATGCAGAGTCGGATGCAGTTTTGTTGATGCAACCCAATAAATCAATATTGTTAATTAAGGGTCATTGTGTTATGTTATCTTACTCAAGACCTTGTCTTGATTTGTGGCAGTGAATAAAGTAGTTCTGCAAAGATTTTCGTAATATTTTACAATTTTTACCTTCATACCTGTTTCAGTCGCTAAGCACCAGAACAATTCCAGACTGTTAGGCATTTAATCTTCGTTCTCAAGGGTGACAACATATCTTGGGATTCAGAAGCCACTTACCGTCAGGTAGACTGTAAGCTCGTTATCACTCCAATGCAATGTAATAAATAAATAAAAATGCAATCCGTTTTTGGGGCTCTTCCTTTAGTTCAGTCAAGCTCATATACAGAAATTGACACTACAGAAATTTAAATATGTACAAATTTCTGCAAGTTCTCTTCGTTTCTTACTCCTCCAATACTACATAAATTGATATATTCCTATATAACTGTGCCATTTATCCGGCTAGCTTCATGCAAATTACGAATCAACAAGACACTATATTCCAATATTTGATGTCTTAGAAAGAGAGAACGATCTGCGTGTCATTTTATTGTTTAAAGTTTTATTGAATACAAAAATTAAACATTTTATATTATTTTAGACATTCTTAGAAAAAAAGTCAATTTTAACTTAATACATAATAACAAAATTCAATGAAATTGAGAATAAAACGGTTTTAAAAAATCTTAGTACCCAAATGTATTGTAAATGCAAAGGTGGACGAAGCAGATCAAAATCGGAGTGCGTGGATATGCAAAAGGAGTTCGCAATTAAATATATTACGGTAAAGAAAGGAAAATCATGAAATTAATGTTGCTAATATTTGAAACAAATAAATACAAAATTAAGGCATTAGAAAAAAAAATTAACTTAAGTAGTATTATGTTTGTTTTCATATAGTTAAGTAATTAATAAAACCCTACCTTACCTTAACAGCCTATAGACAGTCCACTGCAGAACATAGGCCTCGCTCATAAGGAGGATTTTCCATTAACGCCACGCACAGCAAGCGGATTGGCGATCTCAGTACCAGTTTAGTTTGGTATTGATATGACTATCCCGCCATCTACCGGTAGCCTCCTCAGTCGCCTTTTACGACATCCATGGAAAGAAAAGGGATTTTAAGAATACGGCCTACATATTAGTACAAATACTTTATTCATTTCGCATATTTAATAATGGTAATATGTGTGGAATTGTAGCTTCTTCAAGTGGTTGCATTTCTGTGTCCACTGGTGCATTAAACTTTGCTTTACAAATTAAATTGAAAAGCCATGCGTGCGTTCTTTCCGTCGATTCAAGTAATTACTTTGATTTAAAAATAAAAAATATTTAAATAAATCCAAACAGTAAAGGTATCCTTTAAGCAATCATATCAAGAAAAATAGCTGTCACTCAGATTTATCAGTTGAACAGTATGTTATCTGTCACTCACAGCACAAGGTAATTTTATTCCTCCGAAATGTGTGTTCTTCAAGGCTAAGTGCTATTTTACAATAAATCCCAGCCTTTATTAGCCTATTCCGTTTCATCGGTGATGTCTGCGTATTCTGTGTGCCAAAATATGCCTAAACTGTCGAGCGTGGAGTTGTTATCGCTTCGCAGCGGCTTGGCTTTGCAGCAATCGCAGTGACTCAAGGGCTGCTGCGTCGATAAAAAAATATTCCGTAATATAAAAAAGAAATTACCATTTTTGCATATTTTACTCCTTATTATACACACTGTGACAAGTTTACAATTTAAATATATTGTGTGTTTATAAATATTAAATAAGTTTCCTTAAATAAAATAACACGTTTTATTAAGATTTAACAGTTACCACTGCTGTAACAAATTTTATTGCGATAAAAATATTAAAATTAATGAAAAGTAATAATAAATACTCTTGCGAAACAATTGGAATGTAATGCAGTATTTTAGAGTTTTACCAAAACCGTTACGAATACGGTAGCGAACAAACGAGCGAGCGTTCGTTCGCGCTTGTGACAGCCCGTCAAATTTCGGACCACAAAACGTTTCACAGCGTCGGAACGCTTTGTAGGTAAATAACGTACGTACAGAAATGAAAAAGAACATAACGGGAAGTACATAAAAAAACGGGACTCTGTCATAACAAAATCGAAGATACGTTACATATTCAAATTTCTTGGTAGATGGCTATGATTGTTGTTAATATAGAGTATTCCTCCTTGGCCTAGAATTAATTTCGCTTTGCAAGTGTCGCGAGTAGAAAATTTCCAACTTTTGGGATATCTTTGAGAGAATGTAAACCCTTCCTGCAACAGCAAGTCTTTCCCTCTTTGAGATTTAACAATTTCATATTAAACTGAAACAATTGATGTTAACTTAAAAACTCGACGTTTAGTAAATATATAAGTACTTGATACACAGCCCCACTGAAAACCAGTGATGTAGTCTCGTCTCAACTGCAGCATTAGGCTCAGTGTGGTCTGTTTGCTTTCATGCGCCACGCAACGCGTCTAGAGGAGGTAACGTTAAATACACTGTTTGTTTAAATAATTGTTATGTTAAATGTTTTGCAATGTTTGTTTTTGGAGTGGCGTATTTGTGCAATAAATGTTTCTATCTTCCTTTCTTTACTTTATTGTCATACTTGGAAGAATTTGATACACAAAATTTGTATGAAGTCTCCGACATGCGTGCTTGGTTAAGAATCTGTATGACAAAGGTAATACAGAGGTTTGTTTATTTTAAAGATGTCACAAATAAGTTAAGTTGCAGAATTCTGCCAACCAATGGTGTCATACGAATACGTCTATTATTTTTAATGTACTAATACGTTTAGTGCCGGTGAATGATGAACCCAAGATGACATACATCTTGCTGGGTGACCCATCGTGCGACAATCAAATCCCGTAATGTGCGACCCAAACTTCTTGTTCCTAAAGATCCAATAACTCGCAGAACCTCGCTTCGCTGTAAAGGTTTTTTCAGGGTTAGAGTCCCCGTGAATCTAGGACATCTCATCCAAAATTGTGAGATTTTCCCCTTATTGAGGAACTAAACGACGTATATATTTTCTGGTTCGGAGTGTATGTCCACGTGTTATTTATCTATTTAAACTGCCTCAACGACAGAGGAGAAATACCTACAGTGGGGGTAACGTTTTGTTACTTACATTAAACTCGTTTATCACAAGCGATATCAATAGTATAAGGGACGTCAAGAGTAGTCGCTAACTATTCCTAAATATTGCACACAAATAAACGCCCACGTCAACATACGCATCCAATACTGCTATTCTACATCTAATATTCGATCAAAAGTTTTGCGGAACACCGTTTACCCGGAGAGGAACCCTAATATCCCTTCCTTATATTTTTCGAGGCGGGAGATTTACAAATGAAAATAAAAAAAAACATATTATAACTGTGAAGAAATTTAATGTGACATAAAAGAAGACAATTAAATCTAAATAAATAGATTAATGTTACTAATACAAAATAAGATCAGTTATAGTACCTTGACAGAGGAAAATAACCAGTAATTAAGATAGTTTTATCGTATAGTACTAGTAAATAACCTCGCACACGGTTCAGCTACAAAAAGAATTCATCCTCATCGAAAACTCAATGTCCTGCAAAGCTGCCCGCCCCCTTTGCGTAATTCTGGTTGTAATCGTAACAGAGTTAACGAAATTCGATTGAACAAGTCTCTATGACATGATTACATAATCAGTCAAACTGGCGAATTAGTCGTGAGTACAAATTTAAACCGATTGCTATTACGATTACCACCATAAGGTTAGGTAAGATAAACAATTAATAATTGTCAAACAGGCTGTCCAATATAACCACAATCTACACCTATGTGTAGATTGAAGGTGTCGGACTATTGAGACCCCTTCAATAGGTTGCAAAGATCCCTTTGGGCGGATGATTGTGATTGTTGACGATGTTAACGATCACTCCTTTGACCAACATAAGCTTTGCTCTGCAATTGGAACTCACGGAACATTTCCAGCTGTTTTGACTCCTCTGGGAGTAAGTAAATCCATCCACTACCAACAAATCCTTTCCTCTCTGGGACTTCATTATTTGGTATTCGGCTAGACCTAAAATGATAATAATGCTAAATTAATAAGCTCGTAAACTTAAAATAGCGAAAAACTTGAAATTGAAAGCATAAAATAGTGTGTATATTTTATTCCAATGAGCCGCGTGTTGACGGCGTCATAGAATGTGCCACCCCACCCCGATCCGCGGGTGTGATGTCACAAATATGCAAGACTTGTATTATCAAGACCGGTGCGACTTAAATTATCCAGAAGCGTCTAAGGTCCGAGGTGCATACCGGATACCCTTGCACTAATGATGCTGCTCTTCATCACTAGTTTGAGTGATTTAAGTTCGGCAATTACGGATGATGAATATGCATCAATCGATCGCCTGAATCGTTTATCAATTAGCAGAAGGAGGCATATGCCATATTTTTTTCTAAAAACCAACCTCACGTGCACATGGTACACACCCTGCTGGCTAACATGTCCAACAGCAGTATATATATAATAGGAGGACTTGCCGTAATCGCCACGCTCGACAGTCGGATTGGCGATCACAGTACCAGACACATTTACTGCATAACACTAACTTGATATCGAAAATAAAACAGAATTTACGTAAATGAAATGAAAAAAGTTTTTATTTATATATGCCTGTCTTTAAAACATGTCACGCAAAGGTTTCGATTACATTTCCTGCAATATTTTTTTAATTTTTTAACTTTTTTTTTTGCTTCGGCACTATTAAATGTTCTCCGAAGTCTCTCGTAGCACCCTGCACAATTCCTCCGATTAGCGCTCATTTCAAGGACATGATCATTCTCCTTAGGTTTTTCTTGATTTTCTGTAATGATTTTTTTTTAATTCCCTGTGATTTATTTACCATATGAGTTTTACCACAGGACTCTCTATTGGGAACTAATAAATAGGTTTCTCAAATGAGATTAAAAGTTAAGATAGAACGCTTTGAACTAAAAAGTGAGCCAGTTTTTGGTAAACACTATGTAACGTCGCCATAGTGTAAGTCCGTAATTTGATTGCATGTGTGTTCGTTTACCTGTAACGGACCTGCACTCTATACAGGGAAGTCGTAGTTCCGCAGAGTTCTATCTTAACTTTTTTATTTCATCTGAGAATAGGTTATGATGAATAGTGCAATTCAATAACTGTAAAGTTCAGTACCCACTATGTTAACTTTTACTCAAAACCGGTGCTCGGACATAGCGCGTTCACATTAGACGGGATTCTTCAATAAACGGAGTCCTCACCAAAGTTAAGGTTAGACCTCATTGTCGGCTTGATCGTTCTCATACTGGGCTTGGTATTGATAATACGTGAGTATAGATTCAAACAGAACTTCAATCAACTTGAACAACTACTAGTCCTTCTGACAGTTCTACCAAGTTGGCTAAATCACCGATCCGGTGTATAATATAGTGGGAACAGGGCTTAATGAGTATTTTGTGCAATCACGTAAACCACGTAAAGCGTTTTTTTCATTATAAATGCAACTGACCAACCCGAAATAATAACTCGCATCATGGGTTATTGAGTAAATATACAGAGTGCTATAACATACTTTAATAGAAGCATTAGTGCAAAAAACGTCGTACATTGCTCGCAGAAAAAAATATAAACGGAGTCACACCAAAGCGCATGCACGAAGGTGCCAGTGTTCAAAATAATGACAATTGTTACCTGTTGCAGATGTGGAACGTCGTTAACATGGAAATATAGGAATCGCCTTCAACAATGACCTACAGTTATGTTACACATCGTTATACTTACTTACTTAGGGTATATACTTTTTCCAGTTAATGATTGCATTAATGCCTCTGTAAATTCTTTTTTGAAACCTTCTTATCATTTTTCATGTTGTATGTGGTCCAAGCGTTTACTAATGCCAGGCTAAGCGTATATTCCATTCCCACTTTTCTAAACCTTTCTAAAAATTTGCGCCCTCTTTTTAATGTAGAATAGAATGAACACATTTGGTCGCTAAAGTCAACTCCTTTTTTGCTGTAATTATACGTTAAGAAACATGTAGGCTTCTTTATATCTTCATTCGTCTTCCAATATTTTCTGCCAGTGTTGGCGAATCTTTGTCCTCTTTGAGAGTAGATAGCATCAGAAGTGGCCTTTTGTCAACCCATTTAATGACTTTAACGCCATTTTTGTTCATAACTCCTTTGATTTCGCCCAATTTTAGAGACATTTCTTAGGTAGCCCTCTTCAATTTGATCTTAGGGTACCGCAATAACGGGGTTTGCGAGAAGTTCTTCCGCCAATTCAATTGAAGAATAAAAATTGTCTGCAATTACTGCACGATATTTGTTCTGATAGGCTGAAATGATGATGATGATGATTTGTTCTCCAGCCGTTGAGTGAGTTTCAGTACGGTGACTTTACCATGATTTTGTTCTGGGCCATTTTCACCCTTTCCGGAATAAATTATTGAATTATATGTATACCCTTCTGCAGTACACAACTTGTAAATTTTAACACCGTACTTATGTGACTCGTTTTTAATGTATTGTCGGAATGAAAGCCTGCCACGGCATGTTATCATTGATTCATCTATAACCACGTATTTACCGTGGTACTCATGAATTTTCCTCAACTTATTTGTATTGTGGATGGCTGACAAATCATCACTTAAATACCAGAATTTTAATAATATCAAAAATGAATCCCGATTCATTACAGACGCAATATATTAATTTCGATATAATAATTTAATTGACCAATAGTGTATTTTAATGCATATTTATTAGTTTCTGTAACCATTTTATCTATTATTTCATCTGTTAGAAATAAGGAAAAAATTCCTGCAGGAGATATATTTTCAATAGGAATATTAAAAGTACTTTCGTTTAAAGTACACGCTTCGAACTCGGGGGTCAAATCTATGATAGCGTCCCATTCATTGGCGATACTACTATCCTGTGCATCTCCCTTTACCTCTAAAACATCATTATCTTCCTCTTCAGTATTTTCTGTTTCTTCCTCTCTCTCTATGCTTCTTCATCTTCCTCCTCAGCATTTCCTGTTTCTTCCTCTCTCTCTCTGCTTCTTCATTAAGTGTTTCTTCCTGTCTTTCATTTTCTTCTTTCTGTTCATTGTTTTCACACTCACGTTCTTCGTCATGAATACCATCATTTTCATTGCTTTCTGTTAACTTTTGCGACACAATGTCTTCAAAAGAATAAGTGAATGTAAATTTGGCTTTGGATTTTCCCTTTCTTGTTTATTTTCGTTTTCGTTTATTTTATTACTGTTTCTTAAATTTATGAAGTCATGATATTCGCTTTCATTTAAATATAATTCGATGCCGAGCATAAGTTTAGAAACAGATAGATTGTATAGCGAAGGACTGCATCCTCTTGAGCTACACATACTTTATACAACATATTAATCTGTCCGGTGAAGATAATCCTTTGAAAGTCCGTGGTGTACGTTTCTTTTTGAATTCTGTAATGCAAAACAAAAAAGTAAGTGGAATAAAATTAATAAACACTAATATTATAAATGCGAAAGTTTAGATTTATAGATATATGAAACTTTACAGTAATATAGGTAAAAATTTAAATAAAACAATATCCACAAATGTGGACAGATGTTGACAGATGCTCGAGAGTTACTATAACACTTATATACCGCTCATAAGTGAAAACGAGACTGGTTCGAGAATAAAAAATTTTCTTCCAGAAAAAAAATTTAGTGGCGTAGAATCTTTATGCATACCATACTCGGTAGGTGCTCTTAAAACGGGCAGTCACAAAGTATTATTGGGTATTATAACCTACCTAGCCGCCGTTTAGAAGATCATTGGCATACCAATTGCAGCGCCACTTACCGGGTCCAATTTTTTAAACAATCTACAAACCCATTAAAATATACATACAAAATTTCATTCAAATCGGTTCAAATTTATATTTGTCTCTGTCGAACTCTTACAAACGCCTGAGATTAACGCTCCGCACAAGCGAGAAGGACACAGTTTTCTTCGTCCGCACTGAAGCTGAAGTACCGGGGCAGGCCGATATGGGCCTGTTCCGCAGTGAAGGTGTTAATGTTGGTCTGATATATTTCAAGATGGTTATCTCGTCAACTGTCGGTAACCATTGCGATTTTCAAGGGTTTTCCTTTGTCGACTCTTACGACACCTAAAAGAAAGAGAAGAGTTGGTAAATTCTTACGCCGATACCACACGCCAAATATGTTACCGCAAAATGCCGAAAAGTTTCAGTTTCGGTTAATGTAAGGACTGGTGTCCAGTTTCAACTATGTTAAAAGTTAAACTTCTCTATATATATATAACACATACAGACGTTCATTTTAACTATTGTAAATAAGTAAAAAAGGGTTGATTGGATATAAGCGTTCCGCAAGTGACGTTAAAACATTGCTAATTAGCTCACACTGGTCTCAGTATCGCTTCGAGGGTCAACGGAAGTATGTCGTATACCGTGTCGTAATATGTGATTCACTTACCATTCGTAAGTATTGTTTTCAAGAATTATTAAAAATGTTCACAAATCAACATAAAAAATTGCCTTAGAAAATGTCAGGTGTAGCAAAAAATTCCACATGAACAAGTGCGATAGAGATAGATGGCATTACCGTGTGGTCGTATATATGTAGTTGTCTCCGTTTTCCTGCCGGTAACAAACTCATGCCGTCCTACTTCCACGAGTCATCTAATATAGTGTGATATTACAATATTACGTTATTTATGTGTGCGTATGTCAAGCTCCAATGTCATCTAGGTACTTACAACCTATCTAGACCTTTTTATTTGTAATATCTTTGGATATAACACGATTCATCTTGACAATAGTTTCATTAAAAGCATGTGGTTTAATGGTTTTACTATATTTGATCATTGGCCAACGCCACTAATCATTTTAGACCTAATGATAAGTAATAACTTGACATCGGCAGCGTATATCGTTGAACGCAAATTAACGTTGACTCATAATGTTTCACCAAGAATGAATTGTGTAATAAAGTCCTCAATTGCACCAATACAAAAACCTACTATTTTCGATGTAATATAAAATCATTAATTTGTAAAATAATAACAATAGAGAGGTAAGAAGTTATGCCGCAATCTTTCTACACATGCTCAAACAGTCGATATTTAACTAAAACTTATTTAATACGACAGAAAAAGATAACATTTTTATGCACGCTTTTGTCATAGAGTTAAACACGGTACACCGTGTACTCCATCTTGAAACTTTTGAGATTTGATAATTTCGTAATCAGAACAGACTGAAAATACTGAGTTATGCAAAGAAAGTTACAAATGGTAAATGTGAGAAATGAAAACACAGATAAAGATACAAAAAACATTTATTCCAAATACACACGTCAAACATAATCTAGTTTACAGGAGTTGTAATGAAAACGAGAAATTAAACCTCACAATAACCGAAAGTGCGCAAACAAAAAAAATACCAATTTTCACACAGGTAGTTCTTGTGAGCATGCCTCAATTATACACATAATGTTTAAACATGAAAATATGAATATAATTCTGAAGAAAAATGCAGCTAAAATTTCAATTCCAAAGTAATATAAACATATTCCTCCTCCATATAATACTACCCTCCTTAAGATAGAAAGTACTTAAAAATTCGTTTTTGGCCAGATTTATTATAAACTAACTGCTCTAGATTTTAAACACTGCGCGGCGAGTCAATGAAAAGTAAGAACGGGGACGGAGTTCATTTTAGATATGATACGCTTTTTAGAGTTAAATTTAATTCAAAATGGAGGTAACAACTAAATGAGTATTAAAGCTGTATAAAAAGTTATTACTTTATAAAATATCAATTCATATCTAAGATAGTTACTTTGTTGATTGTACTACAGAGACAATAAAATAAAGTCGTGTTTAAGTAAATCAGTATTTTATCCATTCTCTCAACTCTTTATTTAAATAGAAATTACAAACAATATATAAACTAATGCATTAGATATCTACTATAACTCTTTTAACTCCTATATTCTAGTATAAGATCCATCTTCTAATTTTATCAGTTTTTTGGGTTGGTGATTATGATTGTTGTTAATGGAAATTACCTTCCCTTGGATAATGAAAAGTTTAGCTTTGCACGATTTGGACACGGAACACCTCCAGCAGTTAAGGCTCTTTTGGAAGAACGTGAAACCATCTAACAGCATCAGGTCCTTTCCTCTCCGCGATTTCATAAACTCGAAATGTGTGTAATCTGCCGAAAGTTAAAAAAGAATACTAGAATCAATCTACTTTATATATATATATATATAATAGTCCTGTTAACGTCTCCAAGTGTGTCCAGAAACCCCTAGGGTCTCATTAAAAAGAAGCTTGGACGACGAGAGTCGAATAGCGGACTCGTCTCTTACCTAGGACATTGTTTCGCAGTTTGCGACTTTAACTATTAAAGTATTTGCGTTACTCACTATTACACACCTATTTAAAATTTATAGTAAATATATTTTTTTTACACAGAACTTAACCTTTTAATGTCGATAATATTTCCGATTATAAGATTATAACTACAACGCCACCAATCTCAAACTACATGATTAAGTTTAAAGTCAAAAAGGGCTACACATTCCACGATTTGAGAGGTGCCAGTTTTTGCAATATTTTTTTTGTAAATATTCATTTCAAAAATCTATTTAACGGTTTAACTGTCAAACCGACGTTTATCGGAAAAGTCATAATAATATCGTTTATTTTATTTCTGATCCGAATACTACCGGCTTTACAATGGTTATATTCATGTATTTGTATGTTATTGCAACATGTGGGCTCTGGTAGTGATAGATTTTAAAAACCTTGCAATCGATCCCATCGTACATCTCTGGATCCAGATTTCGTTCGATTGTTTCTAAGCCGAAGTTAATTGGTTATTTGTTTTAAGTATTTCCTTTTTTTTAATGTCATGATCCTAGACAACCGCTTACGATTCTTTGAAAAATATATATATTTAATTACTAACCTGGTGAAACCTGTGAAAAGACTGGTTTCCTGGTATGTTGTCAATGATAGTCCTATTGGGCCGGTATTAATGAAAAAATAATTATGTCAAATTCATTTAATTAAGTAATTTGTCTTATAAACTATTGGAATTCATAAGCATGATACATTTAAAGTCTACAATTACAAATTTATACAAAGAAATTCTGCGCAGCAGATTACAAACACGATATACTATTTAGTGTTTCCTTAGTATTAAAAATCTTTATTGAAGTGTAGTCACATCTTTTATGGATGGAAAAACCAGTAGGTACCGAAACGTCTCTATATTAGTTCACTTAACTGGACTAACAAATAGTTAATTAAACTAAATAATATTTTACACTTGCGGCACTATAATATCTCCTGCGCGGTAGACAGCTGTCGGTAGACAAGAGAAGTTGGCGCCGTAGTCGAAATTACCCCGGAGACCATCATTATCATACCTATTTCGCAGTTCGTATAAAAGCAATGGAAGATGGAGACGATCTTACCTTCCTTTGGCATAGATCCAGTATGGGTTCGATTCACGGTCGATTTGAAAACATATTTTATCAAAGAATATTACATGCATGCAACTTGTAAAATGCATAGTAAAATAAAATTCAAAATAATGTTGCAATTATAAAGACATCAAAATAAAATAAGTATTTTTAATAGTGTCGGTATATTACAGGGAAATTAAAAAGAAGATCTAAATAATACAGTTCTCATCGAAAATAAATAAAGCTGTTGATTTTTCTGCTTCCACAACTTCTTATTTTAACGAAAATTGGAAACAGTAAGTATAAAAACTAAAGTGTTAGATTATACCACTAACTCTTATTTAAATCCTAGTATAAGATCCGTCTTCTAATTTTATCAGTTTTTTGGGTTGGTGATTATGACTGTTGTTGATGGAAATTACCTTTCCTTGGACAATGTACAGTTTAGCTTTGCACGATTTAGACACCGAGCATCTCCAACAGTTCAAGCTCTTTTGGAAGAACGTGAAACCATCCAACAGCATCAGGTTCTTTCCTCTCCGTGACTTAATAAACTCGAAATGTGTGTAATCTGCAGAAGGATAGAAAAATCTATGAATCATACAGACTTTAATAATCACAACTATGAATAAGCTAGCGTATCGCAAAAATAGAATTTACATTGTTGCAACACGTTGTATTTATACAACTTTGTATAAAAATAGTAATATTCGAATACCTGCGTTGTTGTTTTGCAGTCTGAATTTAACTATTGCCATTATAAAGATGTCATTATAACTCGAATAAGGTGCCTGTATTTTACAGAAAAATAAAACTAAGTTCCATTTCTAAAGTTTTTTATTCCTCCACAACTTTTTATTTGAACGAAAATTGCAACTACATCCTTAAATAAGTTTTATCAGATAGATGTTGTCCAATAAAAGTATCTTTCCTTCGAACAGGAAAAGTTTAGCTTTGCACGATTTAGACACGGAACAACTCCAAGAGTCTGGGCTACTTTGAAAGGACGTCAATTCCATGGGTCCTTTCATCTCTGCGACTTAATAAACTCAAATTTAGAGTAACCTGTGGAAATTTAGAACACAACTGTTATATTCATATCATATTTATCAACTAATAAAACATTGGTCGTTTTAGATTTTTTACTCATACTCTCCACTCTGGGTAGGCTGGTTCGCATGCGCAGAGCCGGTATACTTGCACTAGAAATACTGCTCGCGATCACTATTTCGTGGATTTGGGTCCGCTAGAGTCGCATGGATTTTCCGCCATCAGCCCCTGTCGCTGCTCTGGTGTTGCAGATGAACGTGGGTGATAATCAATTGCCATCAGGTGAGCAGCTTACCCGATTGTCCCCTTTCACATAAAAAATAACTACTTTAAGAAAACTGTATATAATGATTTATCCCAATAGCTAAGGCTACTTTAGCACTAGCGAGTCGCGCGAAGGGTAAACGAAATGTAAAAAAATCTCAATAGTGTGTACACGAGCCGAGGTTGTGTACGGAAAACCGCAAGTGTGCAAATGATATTGGCGATACCAGAGAAAGTGATACCAACAGCAGTCGTTTGCGCATTCCACCACCAGACAAAAAATATTGAAGTAGTAGGAGGTGCATAAATGATCCTATCGACGGTCCGTCGACTGGCTTATCCTAACCGAGCAACTAAGCACAGTAGATAACAATTGTGAAGGATTTTTTGAGCAATTCAGCCTGCCTTAAGTGCACTGCTGAATATCGGCCTCCCCCCAGTTGACAGTTCTGCGAACTATGTGACTGGCCTATTGCCACTTCGTTGCACGTTGACGTGACGTTGCAGATTTTATAACACAGAGAAACAATAAGCATAGGCCTTTCCTTAGCCCGCTGAGCTAATTTGTGCTTCCTTATTCGGCCTCCAGTGAAAGACTACGTCTAGATACCGTAAGACATCACTGGCAACACGCACTGGTTGTAAACTTTAGTCATAAGGTTTTTAGCTATACTCGACGAGAATATATGACGTCGTTTCGCGAACGCTGCCCAGCCGAGTTGGATTATTGGATTGACATCTGTCGAAATTCAACTTATCTTATCAGACAATTTGTCCCTGCTATACGTTCTCGTCGACAACTTCGAGCATCCCAATAATAAGCTGTATTGATGTGACATGGACGTTAGACATGATCATCGTCTTGTCCATGTTCATTCTAAGACCAACTTGTTTGGAGACACTATTAGCCTCAGACCTGAAGGAGCTTAGCACTAAGCTTCTCTAGCGATCCTGCCATAAGAATTATATCGTCGGCAAATCGAATGCGAGTAATGTGTTCGCCAATGATGTTGATACAATATCCTATCCAGTTCAGCACATTGAAATGCAGTGGAAAACAGTTTCGGGGATATCTCCTCATCCTACACTTTTCTGCAATTTGACTGGTTTCATACTCGGATAGAATATATTTGTTCAATTACTAACCTTGTGAAACCTGTGAAAAGGCTGTGCTGTAAATTATGTTTCAATGAGATCGGTATTAAATTAAAAAAAAGAAATTAGATAATTTCGATTAATTTAATAAAGTAATGCGTTTTATAAATTATTGGAATTTATTAGGATAATATATTTCACATTTTTAATCTATAATCTTAAATTAACACACACAGCAATTCAGCACAGCAGATAACAAACATGATGTATTTTCTAGTGCTTCCTTGGTATTTGAAATATTTATTGAAGTATCATCACTTCTTTTATTTTAAGGTAAGAGAAACTTAACAGAACTATTAGGTACTGAAACATTTATTACTTATGAAACCCGAGTTCACTTAACTAGACTAACAAATAGTTAATAAAACTAAATTTCATAATTTTAATGCCCATACATTCAATTATAAAATTGTATCGGTTTTGATGGCGTAGTTTAGCTTAGTGAGAGTAATTGAATTAACCCCATGTTACGTGACCGCGTGGCTTACTCATTAGCGTACCTGACTGCTAAGCCATGTGTCTTGGGTCCAAATCCCAATCGATGCCTATATTTCAGCAAAAACATACATAAAAGGTTTTCGGGTCTTGTAGCGTTGTGGTGTGTCCTGTGTCCATGGTGTCAACGCATCTGTCACTTCCTCTGATTTTGACGCATTCGCGTTACATCAGATACAGGAAGATGTAAGTGACCGTATGTTTGCGCGTACTTTAATTTTTTCTGCGCATTTGCCAATTACCGATAGTAATTTGCCCGGAGACCATCTTTATCATACCTACTTCGCAGGATCCAATACGAGTCCGCTTCACGGCCAATTAGATAACATAGTTTAACGGGAAATTGACATGTTTTATGGAGTCAAATTTAATTCAAAATAATGTCGTTATTATCAAGATATTAGATCGGATGAATTTAAATATGAGAAGGTATCGGTATGATGAAAAATTGAGTTAAAAATACAAACACATAACAAATAAATAAAGCTGTTGATTTTTCTGCTTCCACAACTTCTTATTTTAACGAAAATTGGAAACAGTAAGTATAAAAACTAAAGTGTTAGATTATACCACTAACTCTTATTTAAATCCTAGTATAAGATCCGTCTTCTAATTTTATGAGTTTTTTGGGTTGGTGGTTATGACTGTTGTTGATGGAAATTACCTTTCCTTGGACAATGTACAGTTTAGCTTTGCACGATTTAGACACCGAGCATCTCCAACAGTTCAAGCTCTTTTGGAAGAACGTGAAACCATCCAACAGCATCAGGTTCTTTCCTCTCCGTGACTTAATAAACTCGAAATGTGTGTAATCTGCAGAAGGATAGAAAAATCTATGAATCATTTATTAATAATCCTGTTAACAACTCACAACTATGCTTAAGCTAGCGTGTCGCAAAAATAGAATTTATATTGTTGTAACACGTTGATATTAATATGAGTTTGTATAACAATAGTCGAATAGTCGAATACCTGCGTTGTTTTGCAGTCTGCTACTTTAACTATTGAACTATTGCGATTATATAGATGTCATTTCAAATTCTCATAGGACGTCAGTATTTTACAAAAAAAAGAAAAAGTTCCAATCCTTATTTGATTGGAAATTGCAACTACACCCTGGTATAAGTTCCGTCTTTAAGTTTTATCAGCTTTTTGGGTTGATGGTTATGATTGTTGTCCATTAAAAGTATATTTCCTTCAACCACGAAAAGTTTAGCTTTGCATGATTTAGACACGGAACATCTCCAACATTTTGAGCTACTTTGAAAGAATGTGAAACCGTCCACGAGCATTAGGTCTTTTCCTCTTTGCGACTTAATAAACTCAAATTTAGGGTAACCTGTGGAAAGTTAGAACACGACTGTTATATGCATATTACAATTATAAACGGTTTAGCCAAAAAAAAGTCTGTTTTAAATTTTTGGGCGGGCTGGTCGGAAAGCGCAGTGTCGCTACTATGGACCGTTTTTTTTTATGGGAATAGCGGCAAACGAGCTAGCGGTTCACCCGATGGTAAGTGATACCGACGCCCTTTCGTCTCCTAAGGGTATTTAGAAGATGAAAGGGAGGGTGAGGAGGGGCATGGGGAGAGGGAGTGGGCCTCCGGATACCTCAGTCACCGAATGATACGCAGAAGCATAAGATGCCTCTACTTCACGCCAGTATTCTGCGAGGCCGTGGTACCAACCCGGTCGAGCCGGCCCATTCGAGCAGCAGCAAAAGCCGCCGCTTGGCTCGAACACGTTTAAATCGGTACCGTGCCGGTACTCTAGCACTGGAAATACTGCTCGCTAGTTCGAGAATTTTGGTTTGCACGAATCGTATGGATTTTGCGACACTGTCAGGGTAGCCAGAGCTTCGTCTGTTAAACTGCAGCGTGCATTGTATGCAGACGAGGTTGACTTATAAAGAAATTTATTTATTGTTACATGCCGTCATTGATATAACACAGTACCTACTACTATGCATATACACCAGCATATCAAATATTTATGATTGTATTTAAATTGTAATACAGTCATGTCTTGTATCTCGGGATGACGGGATGATGATAAAGAAGCTATAAAACCGTCAATTTTACTAGTACTTAAGGAAGACCGTATCCAATGTCGTGTCCCCACAGCCAAGGCTACTTAGCATTAGCGAAAGAAGTACGCGAAGAGTTCCGACAACGAAATAATAGCAATACCCACTATAAAGCCGCGTTTTTCAAGTGATACCAACAGCAGTCATTAAACTATTCAGAGTAAACGACAGAGATATCAGGAGATTTGTCTCAGGTACAGAATGAAAACGAATCACCGACCTGCGGACAAACCGTTTTTCAATCAATCAACCGCCTGCGAATAAAACTGAAAGTTTTATATAAGCAAAACCTAAGGTGGTTATTGGAGAAACCACCCCTACCAACGGTAACCAAAGGAAAGAAAGAAAGAAACACTTATTGCACAAATACGGCACTCAAAAACATTGGAACACATTTAATAAAACAATTATTAAAACAAACATTGTTTAACGTTGCCTCCTCTAGATGCGTTGTGTGGCGCAAGGAGCAAACAGTCCACAGCATAATGGTGTTAAGTTAAGACGAGACTACAGCGCTGGTTTTCAGTGGGCCTGTGAGGCGAGGTCTTGAGGTATCTCCTTAAGTGTGGCTCTTGCGTCGCTGCGAGCCGTTTGTAGTTCTCAAGCTTTCCTTTCTTTAACAGGCCAGAGCAAGGCACAGGAGCAGAAAGAACCAGCAGTTTTAATCGTCTATATATTTTTTTCAGCGGGCCATCTGCTCGCATTTATCAGGGTCGCCCGGCTAAAATAGAATTTCTATTACGTGGGGTTCTGTCGGTTTGCAGAGGCAGGCATAACCGATTACTGCGTTTAGCTACAATTAAACGTTTGCTTATTTGCTCACTTGACAAAACAGCAGTAAGAGGTGCACAAATGATACTATAGACGGTCGAAAGGTGGCTTTTCAGAACAGTAGATATTTTTTTCTTAAGGCCACTGCTGAACAAAGATTGCTACAAAGAACGATCCTGCATCATCTGCATCATCGACTTCACTGTGCAGGTTGTTAATCCATATTAGAACCTTTCTTTCCCCAATGGTTGTCAGATTTGCGAGCTATGTGGCCATTGCCACTTCTGCTTGCTAATCCTTACGGTTATGTCGATTACCCTAGTTCTGCTGCACATAACGTTGCAGATGTTGTCGCGCAGAGATAGCAAGCAGATTGCCCTTTCCATAGCCCGCTGAGCAACTTTGAGTTTACTCATACGGACTGCAATGAAAGACTAGGTCTTGATTCCGTAAGTCATTACTGACAACATACACTCGTTGTAAATATTAATCTTAAGGTTTGAGGAGCACTCGATGAGAAGGTGTGACGTAGCTTTCCGAAAGTTTGTTCGTTCGGCGCATCCAGCAAAACTTAGCTCCTAGGACTAGTATTAGCCTTTTCGGAATTAATGTTCGTTTCTTATACTTACTAATAATCTAGTGATTACGCATCGATACACATTGTTAAAAGTAATGAACACTAAATAAAACATCAAAGTACTGAAACGTTTAATACTTATAAATACCCATGTTTATTTTATAAGACCAACCAAAAGTTAAACTAAAAATTTTAATACCAGTGTACAAAGGTAATGATAATATTATGTCGGATTCGAAGACGAGGTTTTTGCCTAGTGAGAGGAATTGAAATGGAAGTAAGTTATAAATAACATTTACCTACTAAGTTGGAAAAAAGGAAAGCAAAATTGAGACCTGAGTTACGAATCCATAAGACCATCTTAAAAGTTTGGATCTCTGTAATTTGTCAACCTTTACGTCTAGTTTTGATCTTTAAACACAAAACATGATCCGAAAATATATTTTCAAAACAAATTTATATTTACTAGACTTTCGAAAAATCTACCTATATTTCCATTAATAAAACTTCTAAAGAATTTATTTCAAAATTGAAACTTGTATTAAGAAAATAAATTGTGTATTAAATAATTTTGTATAAAAATTATAATCCAAAAAAAAATAACTAACTAAATAAAGATATCAATTAAAAGCTCGAAGGGTACCATAAACCTAAGTTTCACATATACTCCTCCTCAAATAAACGGAAAGTATATACAGTAACTAGGAGATTATACAATCAACTCCTAAACGGTAGTATAAGTTCCATCTTCTAATTTTATCAGTTTTTTGGGTTGATGGTTGTGATTGTGATTGTTGTTAATGGAGACTATCTTTCCTCGGGACACGAACAGTTTAGCTTTGCACGAGGAGGACAGGGAACAGCTCCAGCGATTTGAGCTCTTTTGGCGGAAAGTGCAACCACCCACAAATATAAGGTTCCTTCCTCTTTGCGACTTAATAAACTCGAAATGTGTGTGTTCTGCAGAAAATTAAAAAATGATTTCGACAAATCAAATCGACATATCAATAATTCTGTTAACGACTCCAACTAAGTTTCACTCCTAGCGTGTCGAATCAATATATATTCATTCTTGCAACACGTTATGAGTTGATACTAATACAATAGCGGATACATAAATGCGATGATTTTTGCAGTCTGACCATTAGGCTATTGCGTTAATAAAGATGTAATACAAATCTAAAAGAAAACCAATAAAAATTATTTTACACATTTATAAATAAAAAGAAGTTCTGAACAGCTAAGTTTCTTATTCCTCCACAACTCCTTACTGTAACGGAAATTGTAACTTCTATTATATGTAATCCCAGTATGAAGTTCAACTGCTAATTTCTTTGAGCTGTTTTGGGTTAAAAGTTTTAACTGTTATCCATTAGGAGTGTTTTTTCATGGACTTCGAAAAGTTTAGTTTTACTTTACTTTTCAAACAATTTAGACGCGGATCATTTCCAACAGTTTCATCTCTTTTTGAAGAACGTGAAAACATTCGCCAGCATTAGGTCCTTTCCTCTCTGCTACTCACTAATTCGTAACATGTGAAAAGTTAGAACACAACTGTTATATTCATTTTAGTTTTTTAAACTGTTCCAAAAAAAATATAAGCGCTTTAATTTATTCGCTAATGAAATCCAATATTATGTGTCCAAATACGTAAGTAGCCTTGGGACACATAACACTGGATACAGTCTTTTACAAGTATAATTTACGGCTTTATAATTTTATCAGCGGTATCAAGAAATTTGTTGAAACGAAAGTCAGATTGAAAAAGAAAACAAATCGCCGAGCTGAGGACTAACCGCATTGAACCGCTATAAGTTTCGTATGCAAAACTTAAAATGAGCATTGGAGAAACCAAGGTTACCAACGACATCTCGTATACCTACTTAAGTGGGTGACGGCGAGCCTCTCTGTAACTGTTAAGTTCGCGTTTAGTTTACAGGGGCCAGGAAACGGGACCGCAGCAGACAGCACCTGCAGAGTCATTGCTCTTTTTATTTTTACTTGCGATACTTCTGCTTGTGAATCTTTTCCACCAAAGCTGTAAAGGTGGCCGGCCCAAATGAGAATGTACTTCCATTCTGGGAGATTATTAGTCCGTTTGAAGAGCCCGACATAACCGGTCACTGTCTTCAGTGTCAGGTATGCGTTTGCAAATTTCTTTCAACAGATTAAAACCATTGAAATAAAAGATATACAAATGGAGACTTGTAACTAAACAATTTAGCACAGCTAATAACAATTATGATGATTTTCCTTCTGCTTACTAAGGGTTTTAAAATGTGTAATTACTTATATGGTTAAAAACAAGCACATAAAACATTAAACGTTTATTACTTATAAATACCCAAGTTTATTTTATAAGACTAACAAATAGTAACTTGATTAAATATTGCCTATTAAGAAGAATTCAACGGGAAGCTACTCATAAGCAACATTTACTTCCTTCGCCTGTTTTCCAGATTTTTTATTTAGATTTGTTGGTTGACATAAGTATATTAAAATCGATTCGAATAGACTCGTAGAGGCGAACCACACTACGAAATATTTCGATATATCAGAATCTTAGAGCAGATTCTGATATATAGCTCACCATATAATTCAATGTCACACTACACACGGTGAAAATACTGAAACGTCTTATCTTAGAGTATCTTCAGATGATACTAACGTTACCAATAAAAGATACTGTATAATAATTTTAGTATAAACACAGGTTGCTATCATAAGTTCACTATTACTATTTAATATAAGGACGATTGTCATTTTAATTTGTATATTGTACAATATTAAAATATAACCTACTCGAATGTCGGTTTCTGCTTCGTTAGAGGATCCTCATAACGAAACGCTCAAAACAATTATGATCTATTTCAAAATAAATTATTTGATTCGATATATTAGTAAAATAAATAATACTTGCTATATGTAATTATAATCTCATGTTCATTAATGCTTCTCTAGTTACCACACTAATTAATATTTTTGAATTTTTTTTTTTTATATTTAATTCACAATGTTGTTTCCGGCTTTTTACACGATACTCTATCCAGATTTCTCGATTATAACTTTTAGCTAATGCAACATGCGATTTATTGGAAAAAGGTGAACGGTTACAAGCTGTAAAAGAAATATGCGCGAGCAGAACCGACGGCATACCGCGGCGACGAGCCTTGAAGTATGTATATATTTAGAATTTAGTTTAATATTACATGTCTAATTTAAAAAAAAATGTTGTTATATTTAGATAAATATATCAATTCAAAGCTGAAAGAGGGCACTTAAGTATTTCATATACTCGTCCACAGTAGTACAAACGGAAATTGCAAACGGTTAATGTAAAAAGTAACTTAAGTAAATATTAAACTAACGATTTTACTCCTAAACCCTAGTATAAGTTCCGTCTTTTAATTTTATCAGCTTTTTGGGTTGATGGTTGTGATTGTTGTCAATAGAGACTATCTTTCCTTGGACCATAAAAAGTTTAGCTTTGCATGACGTAGACAGGGAACACATCCAGCAATTTGAGCTCTTTTGGCAGAACGTGAAACCACCCACCAATATCAGGTTCTTTCCTCTCTGCGACTTAATATACTCGAAATGTTTGTAATCTGCAAAAAATAAAAAATAAATCATTAAATCAATTCGACTTTATTAATAATCCTATTAACGACACCAGCTTAACCTCTAGCGTGTCGCTACAATAGAATTAACATTGTTGCAACACGTTAGGAGTTGACATTAATATAAGCTACATTAGTGTACATTGTTGTACATTAGTGGAATAGCGAACGCATACCAGCGATGTTGTTTTGCAGTCTAGACTGTTAGACTATTGCCATAACAAAGATATCAATTCAAATCTAAGAAGGTGCCAGTGTTTTTAAATAGTGGCTGTATTATACAGAAAAATAAAACAAAGTACGAATAAGTAAGATTTGTTATTCCTAAATAACTTCTAATTTGAACGGAAATTAGTTTAAGTTTTATTAAACTATTGTGAAATACATCGGAAACCATTAATATTACTAAATAAAAATATAACAAGCTCTTATGACCGTGTACCCCATAATGGGGTGATCAGAGGCCTAGACAGTTTTAACGACGTTTCAAGCCACTCTTTACCAGAGATTCGTTTTTGATTCTAGTCACCACCTGTCACGTTAGAGCCATGGTAAGTACAAAGTGATAGGTGGTGAGCATGTCACCGTCTGAAAACTATTCAGGTCCATATTAAAATTCATACATAAAGTATCGAAAAAATCATTCTTATCGTACCAATGAGTTCTATTCGTTCTTCGAGCCATATGAGATCGAACTCGGGTCTCCTCATTTTAAAGCAGATTCCCTAACCAATCAGTGTAAAATAGCAATAAAATTAATTACAAAGCTAATAATATAGAAAAGAACGAAAGAAAATTTCAGGCATTTTGTTTTGACATTGACATTGTCGAAAAAAAATTACCGAACGGAGTAAATATGGAGTCCAGCAGAGACATCGTACCTGCCTATAAACACTTGGTATGCTAGGAGCCTCTCTGTAGTTGCTAAGTTTTCCTTTAGTTAACAGGGGTCAGAACACGGCACAGGAGCAGACAGCGCCAGCAGTGTCATTGCTCTTTGTGTTGACTCCCTGGGTCTTTTGCTCTCTTGTAAGTCTCCGGGTCCCCGGGTCAACACAGTATTTCCACTCCGTGAGGGTTAAGTCGATTTTCAGAGCCGGACATAACCAGTCACTACCTTCAGTGCGTATTTACTCACCAGACACAAAAAAACATTGAAGAAGTTAGTGGTACATAAACGATTCTGTCGACGATCCAGAGGAAGTGTCGCACTGAAGATAACAATAACGAGGCTCTTTCTGAGTTTGTTACTAAGAATTAAAATGTGTACTGAAACGTTTATTCCTTATAAATATCCCAAGTTTATTTTATTGGACTAACAAATGGCTCACAGAACGAACTAACTTGCTAGTTAAGCACGTCAAGTGAAATTTCTATTTCTTATTTCGAAATAAATAATTTGATTATATATTAGAAAAATACATTTTATTTGTACTATGTTATTATAATCCAATGTTCATTAATTGCTTCCCTAGCTACCTTATAATATCTAGCTAAAATTAACATGAAATAAATATTTTTTTTATAAGAGGTCCCTGTGAATACTATATTCACGTTGTTGTTTCATACTTTTTATACGATACTTTATCAACATTCTTCGATTTTAAGTTTTAATTTGCGATTTATTGTAAAATCGCGAACGGTAACAACCTGTAAAACAAACGTGAACGAACAAAACTAAACGCAAAAATATCTTATTCGTTACCCGGTATCAGACATACTATCTTCGCCTTGTGCCACGCTCTTCGGCACGGGTCCAGTGCGATACCATAGTGCCATTCTCGCATCACTATCGTTTTGATAAAACATTTTCACTGGAAGGAAGTCACTTAACATACTTAACCGGAAAAAAAAAATAATTCTCAATATCTATAAAACAGTTTTGGATTAAATGTCTAATTCGAAAATATTTTTAAATTAAGATAAATATATCAACTCAAAGCTGTGAGGGTGGCAGACACAGTTTTACATATACTTCTCTGGTACTTCTAAGTACATAAACTGACTAGTAGATTACAAAAGAACCCCTATACTTTAGTGTAGGTTCCGTCTTTTAATTTTATCGCCTTTTTAGGATTAAGGACGGAAAGCTTAGCTTTGCACGAGTTAGACACGGAACCCCTCCAACAATTTGAGCTCCTTTGGCGGAACGTGAAACCACCGTACAAGATAAGGTTCCTTTCTGCGACTTAATATACTTGAAATGTGTACCATCTGCGGAAAAATTTAAATTTCTTAATAATCCCATTAACGATTCTAAGTAATTAACCCTGTGCGTGTCGAACCGCTACTGGTTTCGTATTAGTAATGTAGTAATATGTTATGACTTAACATTAATATAAGCTTTCACGGCAATAAATGGACGACCCGATAGCCTAGGACCTTTTTCCATTGTAATTAAACCCTAATTTGGAACTGTGCGATTATAAAGTAATCAATTTAATGGGGAGAGAGTGCCAATATTTTTTTTAATAGATCCTGTGAAACAAGATACATACATACACCAACAAGAACAGACAGGAAACATTTTCCACAGAAAAATAAAACAAAGTTCCAAACACGTAAGTTATATAATCCACCACAACTCTTTACTTTAACGAAAATAGCAAACTATATCCCAGTATATTCGTTGTCTCCTAATTTTTATTAGCTTTTATGAGCTAATGAGTTTGGTTTACACATGTTTTACCAGAGCCAACGCCAAATCCAACGTAACTGGTGACATGATACGTACATTGGAGGTTAAGCCTTTCGGCCTCTTAGTGTTCACTTGAAAAATAAAATACTTACGTAAGTCCCGGGTCTCCAGATTTAGAGGCAGATCTAACCTAAATCGAAAATAATCTAATCGAGGCCTAAAATATCAATAAACAACCTAAAATATAAAAAAGTCCCTCGCCGAATCTGTCTGTGGCTTATGACTGGCCAGCGGTTTTTGGATCTTATAATAAATTAAATTAAATCTAAAACCAAGGCTACCAGTGGACGATCTCAATGTTCTGTGAGCGCCTTGTGCATAGATCGGACCAAAATTAATAATTAAAAGCCCGGTGCCGGGAGTACGGAGTTAGTTAACTAACTATAACAACATAACGTCTAACACGTTAGTTCTCACGTCACCACGGGTGCTGTACAGCACACGAAACATCGGAAACAAAAAAACTAAAATTAAACGCGATCAAATCCGAAAATAACAACTTCGTTGCGGATGTGTAGTGTTTTCGTCAATACAAGAAATCATTATGACAAATTTATATTATTAAAAAAATTGTCAAACAAATGTTTTTAGTTAAAGATAAAGATATTAATTCAAATCTGAGAGGGTGCCAGACAATTAAGTTTTATATTCCCCCACAAACGGAAATTGCGAACGGTAACTAGATGATATATACTCTAAGATTTTACAATTACCTTCTAAGCCCTAGTATAACTTCCATCTTTTAATTTTATCAGCTTTTTGGGTTGATGGTTGTGATTATTGTCAATGGTGACAATCTCCCCTTTGACCATGAAAAGTTTAGCTTTGCACGATGAAGACAGGGAACACATCCAACAGTTTGTGCTCTTTTGGCAGAAAGTATAACCATCCACCAACATAAGATTCTTTCCTCTCTGCGACTTAACAAACTGAAGTTGTGGAAAACCTGCAGAAAGTAAGAAAATAATTGAAAATGTTTCTTAAAAAATAATACACATGATTCTCATTAATGACCTTGTTAACGGCTTCAACTAAGCATTAATGCTTGTACGACACGAATAGCGGACTTCTTCCTACGATGTTGGTTTTAATAAACACTACTTTTGCACTGCACGGCCTATTTCGTGAAAATAAATGTAAGGTAATCGCTTTACACACTTAACCGCGGCGTTTATGTGCGGTACGTTGCAAGTGCGAAAGAAGTATGTATGTCATTCAACTGGTAAGAGTACACGACAGCAATATAAGGAGATGTGTCTTATGAAAAGAAAGCAAGGTCCGGGATTCTCCGAGCTGCAGAATAAACTAGCAACAAAAGGTTTTATATACAAAAGATAAATTGGAATATCGAAGAGGTGAAATGAGCGTATAGACGTTTCGGTGGAAGCTTCTCGCTCAATAACTCGGCACAGCAAAGCAGATAACAACTATGTATGAGTTTACTATGTATTTAAAAAGCGTAATCACTTTATTGTAAGGGAAGTAAAAACTAAATAAAACAAATACGTACTGTAACGTTTATTACTTACACATATCCAAATTTATTATATTGGAATTGGTAATATTACAATTGCTATATTGCCGTCTGCTTCAAAGCCATGGTTTTGCCTAGTAAGAGGATTTTAAGTAGTGAGACATACATAACTACTTTGCAGTTGGTGTAAAAGTAAAGGTGTATTGGGACTTTACTAACGAATCTCTTTAGGCTATCTCACATGTTCGATTCGTAGCTGAAGTCTATTCTCAGTTACGAATCCTAAAGACTATCTTAGAAGTTAAGATCTCCGTAATTTGTTGACCTGTTTTGCATCACTTCGATAAAGAAAATTTTTTGTAATTAATTTCAGTTAGAAACATTATCAAGGAAGCAGCAAGGTTGCGACGTTTATCCGAGTACCGAACCGGAGTGCGAAAGCAATCCAATTATAGGTAAGTGAAAACAGGGTATAATTAAACCAAGATATTTTTAACAGCTCTAGCGAAACATCATTTCTCTGTCATAATGGCAGAATCACTGGAAGATCATAACAAAACATTTGTGATACTAAAATATATTTGAATAAAATAAGTTAGGAGATAAATTAAGTTTTGAAGATTTCTATAAACAATATTTTCCAGGCTTATCGTAAGAAAACATCTAGGGGCTGATCGAACACGACTACGACCAGTTATAATATTGTGATACATGTTCTTAATTATTAATACTCAATGGAATCTGGATCCTAAACATTGATTTAGCATTTCCTACTTAAAAAACGAGATCTAACATACATTCCATCTTTAGTTTTATAATATTTCCCAGGCGGATGTGTGTGGTCATTAGTCACGTAAATGACATTCCCGAAGTTATCCAGCTTAAGTTTGGCCCTGCAGTGGGGGTAATGAGTGGAGCACTTCCAGGTGTTGGCGTGACTACTCGAGTACGTGTAATCGTCTAGCAGCAGGAGATCCTTTCCCCTCTGCGATTTCATTATATGGTAGCGGTATATTCCTGGAAACAATAAGAAATCTGTTATATGTGCCGTATGAATGCTATTCGTTATTTCTAAGTTCACCACAATTCAGAAACTAAAAAAAAATATCTAAAGTTACAAAGAACTTTTACTCAAATTTTTACATTAGTAAAATTATTTTACGCACTTTCAAAGACTGCGCGCAACCCTAAGAAGTTAAAGAAGAGTTCGCACACGCAGTTTACGTTATCGTAGTATTATTCTAGATCTTAAAAATCCTAAAATTTAACAACAATCAGAAAATCATTTCATTATCATTTTTTATTAAAATTAAATTAAAGTACGGAAAAAATTGTCTGAAACAATAGTAATTACAAATACAATTTAACCAACTATTAAAATAACATTAACAGGAAAACTGCGAATGTATTCAGAAAGAAGACAGAACTTGAGACACTTATCTTTCACATATTCGATATGTGACACGCCTAAAGATAAATTATAAAATAAATTTAATTTTGAATGCTCGTCAAAAGAAAATATAATTGTATTTATTAACACTTATTACATAAAATACAAATATAATCTTGTATAATTAATATAAACATTTTGAGTATCCACAACATTTTAATACATATATTTTATTAACCATTCTTCTAAAAACTAATTCTTTCTGATTCATATAAGAGTTTCCAAGAAGCTGGAACACGTTTCAACTAATGATAGAATACGACAAATTCAACATAATCTTGACGTACACTGCTAATATAACCTTCGTATGCCGAAGTCGGAAGAAAACGATAGACGCCAAACTTTAGTTGAAAGTAACAAAATTCAAATAAAACAACGTTGTTAACTTTTTAATATGTTTATTTTACAGAACATTAAAAACAATTACATTTTTGCGGTTCAATTGGAAAGTACAATAAGACTAAATTAAAAAAATCAAAATTTATTTACAAAAATATTTCACATCTGTTTTATTTTAATCAATAGGAACCTAGACCCTGAAATATATCCCTTCAGAATTTTTAAAATATGTCTTAGGTGGGTGTGTGTGGTTATTGCTAACGTAGACGACCTGCCTGGAACGATTCAGCTTCAGTTTGGCCTTGCAGTGCGGGTAGTGAGTGGAGCAGATCCAGGTATTTGAGTTCGTACTCGAGTATGTGTAACTATCCAATAGTAGCAGATCTTTTCCCCTCTGCGATTTTATAATATCATACTGGTAGTAATCTGGTAACAATTAAATTACACTATTATTATTAACACTGAAATTACCATTTTTTAAACAGATTGTTAATATATAAAATCTCACCATACTATGGATTGACCGGCGGGGAATGCCTAAATGTGTATCAAGACCGTCCTTTGTATCTTGTTGTCCCTTGTTAAGAAAATAAATATTTATATGAATTAAAAAATTATCGACTAAAGATCATAAGATCTGCGATCATAGGATAGGCGCTAGCAGTAGAATAATCGCATTTTCGGAATTTAAAAGATGAGGAGTACTCCGCCGGCCTATGTCAGCCCAGAGATTTTCGAGGCATTTCCTTTAGTTGAACACTTAGCTAAGGATAACCGAACAAGGCGAGATAACGTATATACTTACGAAACTATTATTGAAATTATTATATTGTTGTTAGAAACAGATGTCTCACTGCAATACACAGGCGCAGGTAGATTTCAATACTTACAGGCTAACATCCGCTGGGATCACGGGTTTGAGAATCCACTGCCACCCACATCCTTTGCTGCGGGTATCGTAAATCTTTAGTCCCCGACGATCTGCAGTTATTCCCCATGAGACATACCTTCGATGGTGGATATGGAGATGTTCAAAATTGGCCAAGAGACCTGTTCTCTTTCATCTCATCAGATTGATATCTGACTAAAAACTTATTTAAGAAAAAACCTCATAAAAGGATATTAAAATAAACGTTATTCTAAGATTATATCCGATTTGTTTATTTATTATACAAATAAAATAAACAAAACCAACCCATTATATATACAGTATTTTTAAAACCATTCATGACAACATTAGATATAGATTTAAAGTCTTAATACACATATTATCTCATAACATTTTTTCAAATTTCAGACCACAAGACAAAGTGAAACGGAGTTCGCGTAACAATGCTCTCTGTGTGTATAATCGAGTTTGTTCTGTGATCTATGTTTACGACGAGCCAGTTTCCTTTTACGTGATAAGAGCTTAATTTATACTTTCTAAAATTACATATCGTATATTTCATGAAATAAATAAAAATATTATTAATTACGTACAAAATCTCTTATATCTTCACGTGTCATAACGTTGAAACTATTTAAATCCGAACTGGTTCCCGTGCGCCTCGCAACTGCAAGTGATGTCTTAATTACTTTACTTTGTGACTTAACCGTGCTTCAATTACGCGTTATTTCGCGTGCTCCGTTTACTTAATTCTTGGACCATGTACGTTTAATACACTCTTGGGTTAATTCATTTCAAACTCTTACTAATTTTCCCGTAGAGGACTTGATAAACCTCCTAGGGGGGTGACAGTGGTGATTGTATATATCGATGATTTGACCCGCCTCGTTAAGCTTCAACTTTGCTTTGCAGTCACGAATTTTCGTCGAGCACACCCACAAAATGCCACGGGATGTTTTCGAAAACGTGTAGCCTCCAACTAAGATAAGGTTTTTGCCCATCTGTGATGTTACGATCTCATATTCGAGCCCTGTTCGAACATCCATAGTAAGTTATGAACAGAAGAAGCACATATTTGATAAATTGGAGCTAAATAATAATAAATTAAAGTTTGTCATATTAAAAATTGTACATAATTTTACATTAAACATTAAAAATATTGGATTGTCACAAACAAACATTATAAATAAAAATCTTTGTCGATTCGTTTATTAGTTCAAGTAGTTACACTTCATATAATACATAGACTTTATTTAAAATGTCCATTACAAAATACGAAACGCAGAAGCAAATGATTCCTCCACTTCACGCCGGTATTCTTCGAGGCCGTGGTACTAACCCGCTCGAGCCGGCCCATTCGACCAGCAGCAACAGACACTGCTTGGCTCTACCACGTTAATAACAACATATAAAAAACCTTTAATTATTATGTCCTCAACGAAAAAGAATCTCCGCAGAATTTGTCGCCGATTTATCTTCAGTGTTCCCGTGTCCTATATTTTCCGTCTAAACTTATTTTTGACGTTCACAAGAGTTTAAAATGGACCTATAATAAAGGAATTTTGACTTTGATTATCTTTTAATGTGTCTTCTACTTCCTTTTTAATACGTTATCCTTACAATTTCTAACTGTACCGCTACAAACAAAGAAAAATTCAATATCTTTATACTTTTTATAATCATCATACCATCAGTTGGCCTATTTTTGACCACGGCGTCAACTTCTTAGCATTATCAGTCGATGTCACTTGCGCAGACACTCACCCGTCACTTGGAATAGCCTAGATGTTGAATTATCGATGCTCTATTACTAAAGTTTAAATCTTATATTTTGTTATATTATAACTTACGATAACAGTGTTTCTGTGAGACGGTCAACGAGATATCAAACTATCCTTTCTCCTGAGGGCTGCGGACTGACACTTTAACAGAAGGCAACTTCGACATTGTTCGACGTTCCTAGTGGACGTGAGGATAATGTGTATAAGACACATTATGCTCACGTTTACACTTGCACAAGTTTCCAGGTGTCCGCGGGACAATCCGTCGGATGCTGCTCAGCTAAAGAGTTGGTCACCAGTGGTTGATACACTCTGTACTACCCACTATATATGTATTCTGCCAAGTGTACTTCTGGTTACTTAACTCATCTATTATACGAATTTAAAAAAAAAATTGAGTTTAAAACATTCTCTTGCGCCGAATAAAGGATACAGCAGACTGTTCTTCGTTTTTAGCGTAATTTTGGCTTAGCAGCTATCTTCACACTCCTTGTCACAGTATGACACGTGAAAGTATTTGATTCATTAACTGGACGGAGATAAAGCTTGTTGTTGCTGTTGCAAAAAAACTGTCAAACAAGGTATTATCATCACAGTCAATTTTTCATGTAGATTTGGCAAAGTCGCATTGTGTGTTTAAGTCGCGTCAGTGTGTGAAGCAAACATATCGTTTGCATCTATGTTATTTTCATTCATATAAATTCCATATACAGTTTAGCAACTGGATCTCAGAAATCTCGGCAGTTACAACCTTTCAGCCTGGGCTAAATGTAATTTTTGTGAGATTTGACTACTTGGTACACCCAGACGCACACCAAGACGAATGAACGCAATATATTATCAAAAAGAAAGCGGTGTTTTTATTTTTACAACTTTCTTGGTGATTAAGTTATTTGCCGTGTGGTACCGGCGTAAGAATCTATCATTGCCTTTCCTCCCGTGGGTGTCGTAACGGAAAACTAAGGGAAAAGTCTAGAAAATCGTAATGGCCACCGACAGATGATGGGATAACCATCACGAAAAATACCAGACCAGCACAGTTACAGTTTTATTATTAATAATATAATTAATAAAACTGTAAAAGACGGAGGGGTGAGTTTGCATATTGAGTAATTTTAATTTTTAAAAATACTTGGGTGATGGTTAGATATACGCCAATTCAGCTTTTTAAGCTATAATTTTCCGAATTTTTGTCTGTTTATCTGCCTATCTGTTTGCGAGCGCATCATAGGAAATATGCAGAGTCGATTATCGGCTACGTTGTGTACCTTATTGTCTTGACTTAAAAAACCTAGCTAAGTTTTATTTCAATCGGTTAAGTCGATCCAAGGTTAAGTTCTCCGTACTATGTCCTATATAAAGCAGGGGGCAACGACACTTACGCGAGAAACCTTTTGCTTTAAGGTGTAGACTAAGATTTACCCAAAAAATCCACTCTTACGACTGAATACTCATATGGGGTAGTCAGAAGTTGTGATAATTTTATTCCTTGAACCAACCCTTCACTTAGGCCTTTAAGAAAACTAGCGAACGCCCGGGGCATTGGCATTTGAGAGACGTACTCTTTTACTTTCCTGTCAAATGTGGTGATTATGAATAATTCACCCGTTATGAGGCGGATGTTGATGAAAGAAGAAGTTTTATGATGATCATCAAATAGACATCGTGCTGTATGGAGGCGGCATAATATATACATAACATATAGACGAACGTCAAGTTTGCCTAAAATAAAGAATTAAACTACACAATTTGTTTTTAAGTTCTCTAAATAAAGTTTCTACGCTTCAATATTTTTCTTTTGCCAAAAACAACTTGGAGAAGAGCTGCTTTTTCTGTTTGTTACAAAGGCGGGACTTAACAAGATCGAGACAGAACTTGTGTATTGTACACATTGAGATAGACTTTTAAAAGTAGTGTTTGTGTTTATGACTAGTATTTAAGAGTCATATTTACAATAAGTATGTTCGTTATTTTGTATTTTTTTCACTTTGTATTTTAACATCAAAAAATAGTATAAAATAACCACGTACCCATATTTACGGCAAGTTATGTATATTTTAATTCGCTATCACCACGGATAGATGACGCTACAAGTATGATCACAAAAATAGTGCGAAGTCTTTTCTTCTTTTTCCAAGCATTTTATAGTAGTCGAATCCCTGACTACTATAATACACAGATTAGAAGCAAACATGTTCTGTTTGCTTTTAATCATATTTGTCCAGTTTGAATGAGCCTTTAACAACATAGAAATTTTGACTGTGTGTCTTCTTCTTTTTAAGCTAGTAACCCTCACAAGCGTTCATTCATTAGATAAGAATAACACCTCCCGTCGCTGTTCTTACAAAGTTCCTTGGAGGATGGCAGTGTTCGTTAAACAGTCCGACGATTTTTCCATCATTGTCCATCTTGAGACGGGCTTTGCAGTCTCTAATTTTGCTCGAACACACCCAGTACTTTGGACTAACTTTTGAGAAGGTAAATCCGTCGATGAGAAGAAGTTGCTTCCCCCTCTGCGATCTTACAATTTCAAACTGTACCGCTGCAAACAAGGGAATAATCAATATCTTTATACTTTTTATAATCTATTTCATATCATATACAAATTATTGAAGAGCAACTGGCCGATTGACGACCACGGCGATTACTTCCAAACGCGTACGTGAATATATTTTCAAACCACATCAGAAGTGATACGCTGTTTAAATTGAATACCCAAATTAAACTTAGTTCAGCATAAGATCTAATGTTATGCCATTCTTAACAATGTCATAAAAATAGTACATAAAATTATGACGAATAAGTACAAAATCTGTTTTTTTTTGTGTTTAGGCGATTTGCAAGGAATAATGCTATACCGCTCTAACTATCATATTCGTCTCGGTCGGTATATACCTCGGGCTCTGTCGCACGCAAAACACGTCCGATGCGGGGCGAGCGCTACCTACACGCATCCGAAACGAATTTATCTAGATTTTGTAATACATAGATTTGTAACGAGCCAGTACGTGGTTTGTAGATATCGTATCAATATTTAGATTTTGTAAACGGTTTGCATGGCCCTAGTATTAGGTTTTCATGCAAATGAGTTTTAAACATGCAGATGTTCAAGTACCTATCGATACGAAATACCGTTACCGTTTTGTACCTGTAGATAACTAGCTTTTATAAATTTGGGTAGGTTCAATTTGGTACGTAGGTACATCGTAGTAATTACCAAATTGAAGTATACAATACAAACCTCACGAACTTCGTTATTAAATTCCCCTACGATTTTATTATGCGACTTAAGGGGTTCTCTGGTTTGTCAGTGATTTTTAAGCATTTTTGGGATTTTTTTGTGAGAACCAATGAAGAGATAGAATTTTGGAGTTTTTATTTATAAGTGTTTCAAGAGTATACATATAAAGTTTTATCTAAAAATATTCATTAGAATCAAAGTTATAGAGCTCTGAAGACACCTAGCGTGTTGTTGTGGTGTGGAGGTCCATCTCAAACACGTTATGCATAACAACCGTTTTATTTATCCCAGTCTGTCAACGAGCTCCTTGTGTGCTTACCCGCACTTACAATATTTATTTAAATTATATGTATACCCACTACAAGTCTTAACTTTTACGTCTTGTAATGTACTTATTTTAAACATAACAACTATTACATGAACCCTTGCTAATACAAAATGAGGTTATGATTTAATGCATCGGACTGTTTGTAAATATTAGGCATTTTATAATAATTTTTATCTGTGTAGTAAGTGAGTAACTAGTACCTGTAATATTTGTAAAAAGAAATAAAACATAGCATATGTCACAAGTAGCATCTTATATTAGAGGCAAAGAAGTATGTGCAAGTGTTTGGGCGTTATTATTATACTAACCCAATTAATAAAAGAGAGAAAAAAGTAACCTACAAATTATGCGGTAGTTTTGTCTTTGTGTGTATTAGAGTCGTTTGTCAGTGATGAGCAAGGTATATTCTGTTTCGTAAAGAGAGATTGTGATCATGTGAGACTTTAGTGAGAAAAAAAAATTGTTTGTTTCTTTTTTTTTTTTTTGTCATCAACTTAGTAGATATAACTTTTTTAAGTTTGTTGTAAAGCCTCGTGAATATAAACTGAACTTTCGTCGGGAGAAGACTGTTCTGAACTTATCCAAATGGTAGGCCAATCATTTCAGCCTGTCAAAAGTCCAGTGCCTGCTGAACATAAGCCTCCCCCAAAGATTGCCACAAAGCACGGTCTTTTTGGTCGGAATTTTACGGTTTAAGAAATCAATTTCTCAAAAATAATACATAAGTCACTTATTAGAGTTTATAGAAATACAAGATAATTTAGAAAGAAGTTAAGGGTAATCGTGTTTTGACAAAATGTTGAAGGTCAAAATAAAAAAATTAAAATATAGACATTTATTTTTATTACCAACTGTTGGCAGGTAGATACGTGAAATAATAGAATTGAATATTTATAAATATTTAATTATACAATAATAGCAATAATGCAATAACTTTACTCGTTTCGGCGTAAATGAAAAATATTATGACAAACATTTAAATTACTCAAAACATTGGCTCTTTTTAAACAAATACAGTTGACTAGGATTATTATTCAAATCGTTGAAACCAGAATGTTCCAGAGAATTTACATAATACGAGAACAGAACTAATACATCATATTAATAAAGTACTGTTTATTTCATGGACGATACTAAGAACCTAATTTTTTAATATTTTCAATGAACACTAGACGTTTATGGTCAATTTATTAGATAGATTTTATCGGATTTAAATGTTCTGTTTTAATATCTTTTGACGACATAAAATGTCCAAACGTATTCTAATTTAAAATGACACAATTAGATGAGGGTTCAGATCAATTGTCCGATTAATCCAATTAACCGGTCACAACAAATCAGACACAGAATATGATTCCAAACCGAGGGACCACCATTCGGTAGGCTAACCGTTTAATAACGTGTTAGTACTTGTCGAATATTTACCACGCCGCCACATAACATGAGTCGCCATATCATTAGTAACTTTTAAGTAAGAAGTTCTGGTAGCTGAGAGTGATCTGGCTTCGATCCCCGGCGCCGGCACCACTGAAAATGTTATTAGCAATTTTAAGTGCTATATTTACCACGTGCTTGGCGGCGAAGGAAAACATCGTGGATATGTGAAGCCCGCCAACACACACTGGAGCAGCGTGGTGGATCCCTTCCGGCTCCAAAAACCTCTCACAAAAAATTTGAGAACGAGGCCTATGTCCAGCGTTGGTAACTTACAGGCTGTTACTTTACTTTTTTAAAAAGTCCTAAATAAGTCCATTTCTATAAAAATAAGCATGTCATAATTTTAACTCGTTATCTTGATATAAATTCCGTGTGACGTCATCATGTATTTTGGCGGAGGGTGAGTGTGCACGGTTAAGGCATGCTGAATTGAGCCGTCGAAAGAAAGCTTCACTCGGGCCCTGCACCCGGAATCCTTTTTAGAACAGTAAAAATTATTTGTGTGTTTCATTTGGGAAAAAGTGTAATTGTTCAACATCAGTAGATGTTTACCACGGCGCGTTGGTATCATTTTATACGTAGCATTGGACACTGAAAGAAATAACAAGGATAATTCAGAAATTGATAAAACTAATCAGAAGTTTTTAACGTAAAATGTTAATGAAGACAACCTTCGTCTTAAAGTAAGACATCAAAACAAATGTCAACTTCCAGAAAAAATATTAATTTTAAGATGAAATTTTCAAGTAAAAACCCGAAGACGTAACTGCATATTTCGGCGGTTGGTGATTATGAGCGCATGTGTCGAGTCCATTCGGAACTATTCCTCCATTCTGGTCTAGTTTCACTTTAGCTCTGCAGCCTTGGTCTTTCTTCGAACAATAGAAATTCATGGAACGACAATGCTTGGAGAAAGTATAGCCATTCAACATAAGCAAATAGCCTCGAGATCGTGTTTTAATGAATTTATATTCGAAGCCTGAAATTGAAAGGTGAAATATATTTAGTATTGAGTTGAATTATATGTAAATAACACTACATTAGAGCTCAAACTATCATTCCAATTAAAAAAAAAAACTCCTTATTTTCATTACCTTAACCTTAAAAGCTTGTATAAAATCCACTGCAATACATAAGCGTCTCCCGTTAGGATGAATTGCCATAATCGCCTCGCCCGGCAAGCGGTATGGCGATCACAGAACTAGACACCTCGCACCTTCTTTATTTACTATTATTGAGTAATAAATATTGAAAAATAATAAAAATAATTGTTTATTTCATTACCAAGCCAGATTCTTGGTCGTTGGGATACAGAACGTTTCGTTTGTTCGAAACTGGTGCCTGCGATGGGTTTCCGAAGAAGCTCTTAATGCGATCTCCATTACAGGCTTCTTCGGAAACCCATCACTATCCTCCACTCCGCTGATACAAAGTATACGACATTACTTTGGAATATTTGAGCTGTGATGAAAAATACTCATATTTCTCACCGTGTCGGTGAGCGTACGGGTTTGTTTGTATGCGAGTAATAAAGTGGCAATAAGTGTATCGTATCAACATTGTGTTAGACAATGCCGTACGCATCCGTACAACATGACGGACTAACTAATGCAGTAATATCTAATGTGCGAGGTATCAGCTGCAGGTTACCGCAACTGCACCAAAATCAGTCGGCTTGGAATCGTAAAATAGCAATTACGACTAAACCTTCACATGAGATAGGCTTTTGTCCAGCAGCGGAAATTACGCTATTAAAAATCATGACAATGATGCCTATGTACACAAGACTACTGGGCATAGTGATTCAGCTAGTTACAATTATTCATTACAGCCCTATTCATTCAAGTAGAGAAAAGATTGTATAGTTAAACCGAGTCAATGCCCATTGAGAGTGCGTCAGACCTCCTCTTATTGGTCCCTCAAACCTCAGGTCATTCTCGTTTAGTTCCCTCTAATCAGAGTCGAATGTCACATGAACTAGCCCCGGTTCCACATTCCACGGTTCCAATTTTCTTTAAAGAAATGTCTCACCATTAAGATATATTAATGGGATACTGTGCATCGTCTCTACTTAAAAATACTATTCGATGTTATGACGATGCACATCATATCCGAGTGACCGTGAGTTACAGTATCCGGTGTGACGATAAAAAATTAAATACCTTATAAATTTCAGAAATGACTTTTTTATTTTTTATACTATACAACCACAAATACAAGGTAAATAAACAGAGAAATTAATTAAATCACAAAATTATAGGACATTTTATACTGTTATATGTAAGAAGTTAAAACCAAATTGGTTCGATTAGACTTTCATTTGTTTAAGATGAAACTTAGCTAAAATGGTAATACCCTCACAAATTCTGTGCATCGAATGCATACTACATGCTACATGACGAATAACAAAACATTTTTGTACCATAATATTGACAACCAAAAATGACGAGAAATAGAAAACCGTTACTCATATTTTGACAAAATCTCCAGAAGGCGTTATTATATACTTCGGTCGCTCATGAAAGTGCACGCAGAAAGCCTGGACGATGACGCCATTTTTCCCCAGTTTTATGCGAGCTTTGCACCCGGAGTCTTTTTTCGAGCAATAGTAATTCAAAGACATCGCATTCTGGGAATACGTGTATCCATCCATCATCAGCAAGTACTTACCTTTTGGCGTAGGTATGAACTTATATTCCCGCTTATCTGTAAATACAAAATATAAGGGTAAAGGTAAAGGGTAAGCTTAGTAGGGTAGTAGATAACTTCAAATAACTTCTTAATATTGTACCTTTGCATAATTAAAAATAATAAAAAATCGATTCCTTTACCGTATTTTGCATTATATGTAAGAAGTTACATAAGATCACAAAGCTTTAAAGGGCGAGCCTAACAACAAATATTTTTGACAATAGATTTATTGAGTCCAGACCTAACGGTCTACGTTAAAACGTAGAACAAAATCGAACGATTTAAATGAAATATTGAATTGGAACTATCAATTACACTTTTCGGTGAATGATCACAATTTTAATATCTTATTTTCTGCAGTCTCCAGCTAATTTAACTAAGTGTTAACTAGAAAGGTAGAAAATTTACTTAAGTGAGTGAGTGACTAAAGAAATTAAAACGAGTAGGTATAAGCTATATGTGCTTTATGGCAAAAGATCACTTCCTAGATAGAATGAAACCTTTCATAAAAATATTTATAAATATGTAAAATGTGTTTTATGAAAGCTAAAGCTGCAAATGGTTTGGAGCAAACAATTTACTTCTAAACGCAAACAAAAACAAAATGCTTACAGTTTACATTGTCCAAATCGTCGCAGAACGCTGCAATAAATTTACAAAATATAAATCTAGATTAAATTTAAATAATAATAATTATCCAGATTGAAAGCCCAATGGATTTTCAGTTTTCCTTATCTTCCTGAACATATTTATTATATCTGTATGGATAATATGTTCTATATTAAACTCAGAAATATCTACTAACTCTTTGAGAATGACTCTGCAACTACAAGGCTGCGTTGTAAATGTTTAGTTATTTTAGTAGTATATTTAAAAAAACTTGAAGGAATTTATAGATAGAATATTCATATTTATCTTTTACAATATCTTATTTTAATTTAATTTTAAGGCAAATTTCATTTTTCAATTTAAGTTTCCAAATTAATTACAATCCTAGACTCTAGTTTTGTCTGTAAATAGTTTAATTATATAGTAAGATTTAACGTTCATACAAACTTCAAAAAAAAACTGTAAATGACCTTTAGCCTATATGGCTAAAGGTCATTTATGGCTTGTTCCTACTCGTTCTAGTTACTTTAGTCGCCCACTCACTGAAGCTAAGTTTTTTTACGATTTTCTACTGTTTTTCTTAACACTTTGTTAAATTCTAGATAATTTAACAAATGGTTAAGATTATTTCATAAAATGAGGCTTTTTCGTAAATGGTACTTTTAAACGATCTACACTCCATAGGTATTTTCCATGCTAAGGCTGTGATTCTTTGTGTCCTGATCTGTCTTCATTTAATATGAATTTATGTGTTATTTTACAATAAACTATAGTATTATTAATACAGGATACACAAGATGGTGTTACTCTAGTTGCTTTATTAAAAATACACTGTAAGTTAAAACAATTATAAAGAGAAATATATCATACTTTGTCTTGTTTCAGTTAGCAAATCAATGTTGAACTCATCACAAATTACTATTGTTTGTGATATGTACGAGTGAAAATTAACATTATGGATCAACATAATGTTAATTCAGTAAACGAGGATCCCCTCGTTTACTGAAAAGAACCACATACCTCGTCGTGGGCTGGAAGAGTGTCTTGTAGTTTTCCAGTTTCTCGTATCGGGCGGGTTTTCTTCCTTGCTTTACACCATAACACAACAAGACACACAGGAATAGCGTATTTTTGAGTTTAAAACGATATTATTAATGAAATATACTTATTTAGCGAAGACGTCGTGGCCTTTCGGCCATTACCATACAAGGTCATTCGAGTCGCAAATAATAAAAATTGGTGACTCATATCTTGACATAATCTGCCAAAAACGTCACAATGTACTTCGGCTATTGATGAAACTGGATGGATTAGGCCAGAACGATTTTACCATTTTTTCCCAGTTTAATGCGCGCCTTGCATCCGAATTCTGTTCCAATTCAAATTCATGCAAAGAAAATCAAAGACTTGACATTGTCAGGAATGTATCTGACCATCATTAACAAACGATTTCCTCATAGTGTCGCTATAAACCTATAATTAAGCTCATCTAAACTTAGTATCCTCTCGGGGGTGAGACGGTACTTCACATCGGAGCAGCTCTTAAATTTATACAAAGCTCAAGTCCGCTCTTGCATGGAATACTGTTCCCACCTCTGGGATGGTTCGGCAAAACATCAGCTCGATGCTTTGGACTCGTTGGAGCGCAGAGCGAAGAGGATCATAGGCAGTGACTCACTAGTGGAGGCAAAACTTCAAAGCCTCGAACACCGTAGACGAGTGGCCTGCCTCTCGGTTTTTTATCGGATTCATTTCGGAGAGTGTGCGGAGGTATTGCATAACCTGATACCCCCTTCCCCTTTCCATCACCGAAGGACTAGACGCGGCGAGCAGTTCCAGCCATATCTTGTAGACATTCCTCCATTACGTACGAAGCGGTTTGCCTCTTCTTTCTTTATGCGGACGGCTAAGGAGTGGAACTCTCTGCCGAGTTCAGTTTTTCCGGAAACCTATAACCTGGACCTCTTCAAGGCCAAAGTGAACAGACATCTAGGCAAGCGTGTACCATCCTAGGCCTCATCTTCGCTTTCCATCGGGCAAGATTGAGGTCAAACGCAAGCCTATTTTTTCATAAAAAAAAAAAAGTCTGCAATTACAATAGACAGCGTTGTCATCAACTGGTCACCCTAAGTGCATACACTAACGACTTAATAAAATGAAAGAAATAAAGAGATATAGTATTTATTAGAAACATAATTACGTCAGTCTACAATTTTACGTACTTTCCCGTCGAAGTCCGGACATACCTCGGAGGCTCATGCGTATGATTCAAGTAAGAAGATACTATTTTGCCTTTGCAATCTAACATGATGCGGGCTTTACAACGATAATTCTTCTTTGAACAATAATAGTAACAAGAGAACAAATGTTGCGAAAATGTAAAACCTCTATACATTATTAGGTGTTTGCCTTTAATTCGAGCCGGTATCAGCTCATACTCTAGACATCCTGGAAAGAAAACATGGTTATGCAGATATTCATACTAAGGGTAACTACACGAGAATCCTTGATAGTTCAGGTAAAAAATAGAGAGAGAGTAATAAACAATTTTAATAGAAATGGCATGGAATTCATTACAGCTTGCAGTATGCACTAGAGCTTATTCAAATTAATAATCTGTATTACTGCGACTATATAATATGCAAATAATCTGATCCACCTCGTGGAATGCCTCACAACCGTGAATCGAAAACTGGATCACGACATTAATTGCAACTATTTTTTAGTTTACCGTCAGAAATGGGTGTGAGCACTTACCCAGACGACTCCTAGGCAGAGAAGAAATCTATTCACTTATTTAAAATCTCTTCTGCCGCCATTTCGGAACAGAGGAAAATTACACACAGACAATCTGTCTGAGCATAAGGGACTTAAAAGCAGATGATCTTAGGGTGTCGAAGGCAGTGCAGAGTCTTTACAATTCAAAGGTCGGAGTGTCACTGCGCCAGATATGGAAAAAAATAAGTGTCTAAAACGTTGAATTTTGAATATATATTATATGTAATATAAGACTTAATATGTGGCTGTCGAAAAGATCGACTAAGTGAAATGCCTTTCTGGCATGACAGCCGACCTACTACGACCTACACGAACTCCAGCGGTTTCCGACCGACAGTCAAAAAGTTTTCGAATTTGGGAGTTGTCCTCAAACGAAAGTTGACGTGTTAATGCAATCTCTACCTCAATATTCTCCAATGAGCTACTATTCTGCGGAAGATATAACTTTGCTCAATTCTGGACATCTAAAGTGTCACATTTGTCACATGCTACCAATATTGAAGAGCCCTCGACACATACCACGAATCAAATGACACCTTCACAAACATCAACATCTGCCCAGGAGGGTGAACTGTACACGTACTTGCTGTGGAAACAAACTTACACTAATTAAAAAAAAATTAAGTTTAATTTAATAATTAATAATTCATCAAAATAAAACCGCTAAAGTAGTCCACGAAAACACGAATTTTCTAGATTGTACATTTCTTCGATGTTCCATTTTAAAAACACGTCTTCACTCTGTACGCTGCTCAGTTGAACGACACAATCGAGACCGGCATCGTTCGAGAAAGGCAGCAGTACTCGTATATTTAGATGAACGTCCGAGAGAGTCTTCCGAATACTTCCAACTCGAAATCGTCCGATGGTTTGGTTCCAGTGAACGTTTATGAGGCGCAAGAGGTACTGCCAATCCAAGTTGATTATGAAACCCGAGCGTAGTTTATGACAAATGTTTTTGTGGCATTGCTGACAAGGCCCCGGCAGTGGACACCACCGTTTCGTATTCGAAATTTAAAAATGAGGATTGACAAAGGACATATAAATAAATTCATGTTTCTTATGTCGATGAATAAATTATTTGATTTTAATTAATTACAATTGAAATTAATTAAATTAATTTCCTTAACCGATGTTAAGGACTCTGTTTTTACCAAAATATTGTTCATTATTAATGATTTTAGGAATGGACTTTGTAACTTTCGTATCATATTTCATATCTTTACGTTGCTTAGTATGTGAGTAATCTGGGTTTGATTTCCGATGCCCACAAAAAATAACATTTATTGGCACTTTAAGTTGTCTGATTTGATCTTACCATATGTTCGACGGTAAACTAAAATGCAGCCAAACGGTAGCTGACGACCGTTCCCGGTTCTGAAACCCTCTCCAAAATTAGAGAAACCCTTTGCCGGACGGCGGGGCATTTCATAAACCTTAGTTTACTTGTGTGCTATCACAGCGGTAAGTAATGATATCTCATAATAGCTAAATTTACATTGAACTATATTATGTACGTTAATTAAACACAATATAACGTAAAATCTTCTAATACATTAGATAAAAAATATATTAGCTGATAGGGCAACGCTTAGCATGGCTATTTTTTTGGTAAAAATAAAAAAAAAATCTCGACCTTTCCAGTAATGTGTCGAACATATCAATAAATAAATAATTTTAAATAAATTTGTGCTCAATCGAAAAAATGGTTTAGGAACGCATAGAACACGAACAAACAAACAAACACATTTTTTGATACTCAATGTAATACTACTAAATTTTTATATAACAGTTATTTGAGTTATAATTCATTATTATTTACAAGTAATTAATGTGAGCCCGACATCGACCATTACATTCAATACAATTGCAGACAAAACTATAGTACAGAAACTTTTGCATCGGTATTTTAATATTATATACATTACTCAATCAAAACTGTTTCAACATTTAACGCAAGCCGTTTTGTTGACGTTGCAACAATAGAAATTCCATTGTTATGGCATGTGAAGTACTATTGATATTTTAATACCGAATTCGAAACTACTATCTATATTTACTAACTAATTATATTTTGACAAAACCCGCTTATAACAGAAAACTTTGTTAAACTACAAGCTACTAGTAAACAAACGTTTAGTTCAGCATTAAGTACGCTGATAAAGTGACGAGGTCTGTCACCAATACGTATATCGTGCGTTGTAAAGATAAATAAAATTCAAGATACTAATACTAAAAAAAACTTAAATAACAATTAGAACAGAAATAATCGAATAATTTTTTAACACGAATACATAATTACAACAGGTTGAAGTTTGTTTTAACATATTAAACAATGACTAAAGATTGAATATATGTTAATGAAAAAAGCGTTATGATTTTACACAGCTGGCATATCTTTCTTTCTAACGAAGAGAACGCTTATCTCTTCGTCAGCATTTACAGTTTCTTGGATATGGCCGATCACCTCGTCTGCATGCTTCTCGTGAATGTGTTTATAAAGCTTTAAACTTTCTGGCTCCGGACATTCAACAATCTCCTCACAGCTTCTGCATTTGAATTTGTTATCTTCCTGTGCCTCAAAGTATGATGTCTCGAAAGTTTTAGTAAAGTCATCTAGAATATAAATTTATTAGGTAACACATGTTTTTGTTCGTTCGTAAACGAAATAGAATTTAATTTTAACTTACCCGCTGGTTTAGCAGATTCCATTAGTTTACTTAAGCTTTTAACGTTTTTCTCTTCACGATATTCGGGAGCGTATTTGACTATTAACTTAAACTGAATTTTGTGTTTCTTCGCTAGGTGGCGTTTCAAATTAGAGCTGCTCTGGGGGAAAATACAGATATTCTTGCGGCAAAATACACATGTATAGACACGGTTTGGCACAGCCTCTAAAAAGAAGTTCCATATACACGTCTTAATCTTTCCTGAAATATTAAAAAAAAATTAAGATATCATATCATAAAACATTAACGAAAAGATTATAAAAATTCAACACATGTTTAGTTATTAAGTCACATAACGCCTTCTCCTTTCGGATTTGAATATGGATTACACATAGCCATTTTTTCAGTGGGCGCCGCGTAAGAAAATTGGCCTCCCCCTTTTTTCTCGTGGGTGTCGTAGGTGTCGACCAAGGGTATGACAATACAGGTATCATGGCTTCCGAGAGATGACGGATTAACCATCTCCAACGATGCCTTCTCACATGTTTACCATCAGTAAAGGAAAATAACAAAATAAAGTACTACAGAAAATGACATTTATATTAGTTGATCTGCTAACTTCCACGTTTTGGAATTTCTCAGGTAGAAAACCTCCAACCATAGCCCTCGCCACAGCTCGTGATTTTGGGCCTTCACATACGGATCAATAAAAGATCCATCTCGATCGTAACTTATTCCCGTAAGTTATCACTGTGGGGATATACAGCCGGATATGAAACAATATTAATTTTGCAAAAGGAAGCGATTCGGACAATCTACTAATTACTTGAAAGCCTCGCTAGTCGTTACGCGACTTTTTAAAAGGCATTATATTTTGACGTGGTTGACGTTGACCGTCGTTGTTTGTAGCCGAAGTCAAAACTTTTTTGTTCAATTTAGACTTGGTTAAACCTCTTATGAGCGCCAAAATCTACACCGGTTCGCAAGCCTTCCCCGACAGGACCTTCTCAAGGCAGGACCGGTAAAAAACTCTGTTTTTTTTTTTCCTTGCTTTCTTCCTTGGTACACTGTAACTTACAATTGACAAAAAAAATTACAATGTCAAATGAACATTATTAATTAATCTTTACATTGTAACATGGCATTAAAAAAAACTCCAGTTTTTCTTGCCTAAATTGTATAAAAAAGTTTTAACTTTAACTTTCACTTTCAAGATGCACAAACTGCAGACTTTGGTCTTTAATTAGGCGTAATTTTTTTTTAAATTACTTATTTCAAAAGAGGATAGAAATTAATTTTCATTATTAATGTTGATAAATTATAATGAAAGAAAATATAAAGGAACTAATGTTTCTCATATATGCTATATGAGAAACATTTAAATTTGGAGCGCGCAATTCGTGAATCACTACAGAGATGCAGTCATAAAGATAAGATATATATGCAGAGTGAAAAAGTGAAGTGGCACATAGAAAATAATTATGTATTCAATAATATTATAATCAAATATGACGCTAAGAGAAAAAATATACCTCCTTTTCCTAGCTTTACTCTTTGTGCTAGCCACTTTATTTTGGAATTATGGTAAGGATCTGTTTCGGATATATGGTCGATATCACCGAAGTCGGGAGTCTCCGACTCCGTAGCCAGATCGTCAATATCTTGATAAACAGATTCTTCTACTGAGGGGCTATGACAAGATTCCTGATCTTGAGTATCCTTGGAACTGGCATAGCTTTCTTCGAAGGTATCTAAATCTAACACTTCTTCTTCTAGAGTCTCTTCTCCATCATATAGTTCAAAATCATTGGAATCAATCTCGCTTTGTTCAGCATTTTTCATTTCCGTTTCATATACGTTAGGATGCCTTTTTTGTATGTGCCTCTTCATGTTGCCATATAGGCCTTTAGGCATTTTCAGGACATTTTGGCAAATACGGCATTGGTTTTCGTTATCCCCAATATTGACGCAATATTTTTTTACCCAACACCGTTGAGATCCGGTATCAGCTACACAGAAATTTTATATGAATATCAAAATAATAAGGTCAGTATCTGTTCATACATGTCTATACATACTTTGTAAATTCTTCTTTTTCAAGGGATTAATTTTCGAGTAGAGCGCACGATGCTTGGTTTTAAAATGACGAACCATATGGCATTTGATTTCAGATGAGCAAATTTTACATGTTATTACGTTGGACTTATTTCGTTCAAAAAAGTTCCAATAAAAACTCCTTTTACCTGCAAGTCATGAAAAATGTTACATTCTGCTTGCAAAATGAATAATCATCAAAGAGTAGGTACATTGACCATTTTGAATTACCTAGATACTTTATAATGGATAATCGATAATTTTGGATCTAGGTATTCGTTTTTGAAATTTCTATAGAAAATTAGACGTGAAATTCACAATTAAAAATATACATTTTGGTCTAGTACTTATGAAATATTTAAATAAAATTTTAAGATATTTCGGCTACATAAAGCTCCAAAAATAGGCCTGATCGATGTTTTTACTCTTTTTCACTTTCATACGAGCATGGTAGCGAGTAAATACGTCTATCGCCAAACATTTACCTCTCTGTGTCGTATTATAGAGTTATTGTTTACAATAGGTAATTTAAAAAATATAAAAAAAAAAACAAAAAAGAAAAAGGAATAACACAAAATGAGTGTGAATTTATTCCTTTATTCTTACAAGGCATACACAATTATTTCCTTACAACTATCCTCAAAGTTCAAAACAAGCGACTAAACTAAATATAATCTTTGGGTGGATCATGACGACGATTCAGGTTTGCTGATAGTGCTCTACCGTTGCTTCCACCTCTATAAATGCTTTGCAACATTTGTAACACACTGTATTGTTTCGGACAAAAAAAACGCAATGAAATATAATGTTAATAAGGCCAAAATTTATAAAACATGGACTTTATTAAGAAGTTTATTATATTATATTATTAAGTTATACATGGTTAAACACATACATATTATAATCAATATCTCCTGAGAATGACGTGATCGCCGCCAAGTTGTTTTTAAATATGAATATTATAATATATATGTTAATACGCTAAGTACTAGTAATACTTAAAAGTCTAAAACTATAAATATTATAAAAAAAAATTAATGCAGAGTTTCTTTCAGTTGATTTTTTGCCATAGGAGCCTCTTTACGAAACGGTGGAAGATAATAATACTTAGACATACATAAACCGTCATATATAAGTATTGCATCGTAGTATATTATTTGAGTATATACAAGAACATAATATTTGTGTGCACGCTTTTACATTTTCCCTGTTCAATCTAATGGTAGACTGGTAGAGAATGCCTCTTGGCATTAAGTCCGCCTTTTTGTTCTGTAATGTGCAAATATAATTTAAATAAATAAATAAATAATTAAGCAGATAAAGTTGATCATCGGTCTGTGTATTTTTGATCTTTTTGATATGCACTGTACCACTCCACAACTACGGCAGCCATGTTGTAACATACGCGAGACGCACGATATATAATCACTTTGGCACTGGCAGATCAGTTAAACACTTGCCACAAAGGACACCAAGCCCGAGAAAAACATAATATCGTTGAAACCGACAGTTTTCGGTTTTTATTTAATTATTAGGTTATTATATATAGTATATTCATTAAGTTTTTAAAGAGACTGACGTCCCAGCCTTTCGTTCAATTTACTTTTGTTTGATAAGACTATTGTAAATTTTACATTACATTACATTAACAGATCAGACTGACCAGGCACCTCACACCTTAGACGTTGCTGCTCGTCATCGCGTGGCTTAATTTTGGCTGATATTTTTCATGATGTCTATCGGTAGCTATTTTAAGTATTTTCCCTGACGCCTCTTACGACACTCGTGGCAAATATTGTATATGCACAATAATTTTTCATTTCAAATAAGGTATGTCTAGGTAGCATTTGAAAGTGATCATTTATTCGCACGGGTAGTGAAAAATAGCGATTTATAATCAAATTTGACGTTATGTGAAAAACATTACCTTCTTTTCCTGGCACTACTCTTGGTAGCCTTTTTATTTCAGAATCGTGATAAGGATCTATTTCGGGTGTATAGTCGATATCATCGATGTCAAAGGTCTCCGACTCTGTCCCCAGATCGTCACCATCTTGATAAACAGTTTCTTCTAGTAAGGAGCTTTGTAGAGATTTATTATCAGTTCCTTCGATGTCTTTTAATTTCATTACATTTTCTTCTATTACCTGTTCCTCGCCGTATGAAGTGGATTTTCCTTCATCTTTAGCATCATCCTCGCTTTGATCAGAATTTATTCGCATTTCCATTTCATATACGTCGGGGTGCTTTCGTTGTATGTGCCTCTTCATGTTGCCGTAAAAGCCTTTAGGCATACTAAGGACATTTTGGCAAACACTGCATTTATTTTGTTTTTCACCAATGTTGATACAATATTTTTTTACCCAGCCCCGTCTGACTCCTGTATATGCTATAAAGAGTTTAATCATTAAATATATCAAAATAATAAAGTCAACGTCTATTCAAAAATCTTATTATCGTAATGATTAACTAAATATGTGGATGGTTATTGTAGTGTTTGCTATTAACACTTGTTAAGGGTATATGCCAGATATTTCACAATTTGTCCTACTTACATTGAACATTTTGAATGACTCTTATTACGAAAATTCGACAACGAAAGTTTTATTAAAATATACTTATTACACAATCATTAGAATTATATACATAATAAACTCAAAAATGCATACTATAAACATGTAAGAATAAAAACGACCCATATCGCGCTAGCTTGTTCCAGATACTTGCCGGCCTTCTGCTTTTGAGTCTCCTCCGCCAATGCTGTCATGGCAACCGGGCGAACAGCGTATCTCTGACTGTGTGGGGATTTTAGTCGGTCTGCTGGGTCAGCGCAGTGTCCTCGCACTAGTGATGCTTCTCCCCATTACTGGTCAGGAGAATGTAGGTGCGGCGAATCCGAATGGATTTCGCCATCGCCATCATTCAGTCGCCAGAGTCTCGTTTGTTTCCTAGCAGTGTTTACAACATGCAGGTGTGGTTGGCATTTGGAGCTTGTGACAAAATATTTCCCTTTATACCCCAGAATACAAAATATTAATAAAATTACCTTGTGAAAGCCTTTTTATTTTAGAATCACGATTAAGGTCTCTTTCAGATACATAGTCGATATCATCGATGTTAGATATCTCTGATTCCGTATCCAGATCGTCAACATCTTGATAAACAGTTTCTTCTCGTATGGAGCTTTGACAAGGTTCCTTATCTTGAGTATTCTCGGAATTAGCATCGCTTTCTGTGATGTTTTCTAATATCAAAGTCTCTGACATATCACTGGTAGAAATCACTTCTTCTTCTAGTACTTCTCCATTCTCTTCCCAACCGTGTGATTTGGCTTCAACATCTTTAGAATCATCCTCGCTTTGTTCAGAATTTATTTGCATTTCCATTTCCATCGCATATACGATAGGATGCTTTCGTAGAATGTGCCTCCTCATGTTGCCATAAAAGCCTCTAGCCATTCTCAGGATATTATGACAAATACTGCATCGGTTTTTTTTTTCACTAATATTGATACAATATTTTTTTACCCAACATCGGGATCCGGTATCGCCTATAAATAAATTTTATAATTATAAAATTCAAAACAATGCCTACAATATCTATTCATATATACGTCTTTACATACTTTGAAAAGAATTCTTTATTAGATGATAAATTTCGACGTAGAGTGCTCGATGCTTCGTTTTTAAATGACGAGCCGGATGTTCGATTGCAGATGAGCAAATTTTACATCGTTTGACGTTGGATTCTTTTCGTTCAAAAAAGTTCCAAATAAAACTCCTTTTACCTGAAAGACACTAAGAGTTAAGAAAAATTCTGGTAGCAATAATTATTAAACATAAAATAGTAGAGGTACATAGAATATTTTGAATTACCTACAATATTATTCAAAATCGATAATCGATAATTTTGAACCGAACTTTGCAATAACAAGTAGGTATTTCTTTTCTAAATTTTGAAAGGACCAAATATTAAAATTGAAAGACAACTTCGGTTGTCTTTCAATTTTGTATTTTCACTAGGTCATGATGTGCTGCGACAATAGAAATAATTTTTTTTTGACAGGCTTCAGATGATCCTTGCTACTTTTTCACACCTTGCTAGTTTTAAAGCATGACGTTCTTAGAATACGTGTCTATTATCAGAAAATATTTACCTCTTGGTGTCTATATTAGCATGTAGCATAGCAAGCTCCTCGGAAAAATCTTATATATTTTCTTTCATAGGTAATTTAAAAACATATATTTTATTGGTGATTGTTATATAATAATGAAAATTCATTTGTCAAAAACAATAAAATGTCTCAAAACTTATTAGCGACTCTTTTAAACCTTCCTAATTAAAGAAACAAAATCTTTAAATATTCCTTAATCCATAATAATAGAATTTCTATTTAAATATGACACGTCAAGAAACAGGGAACGACAATTTGACAATTGTATGCGTTGGACGCGTATGACGAAAATAAGTTGAGCAAGTAGACTTGGGGTACAGCTTTTGACAAAAGCTTGCATCCGGGCACACCATATGCACTTTATGATGTGCCCCGGTGCGAGCTGTATGTGCAGTCTATGTTGTATTTTGCGACTGATATAACAAGGATAGTAATAAAATGACACAATAAAGGTTAAAGCAACCAAAGCCTGTCAATTCTTTGTAATTTTTTCTTTGAAATTTATGTCAACTTCACATATTTATTAATGTATTCTAAAACTATTAATTTAAAGATTTATAGAAAAACGAATTAAGGTAAAATAACAAAATAACCAAAACGTTTGAAGAGATTATTGAATAATAAGAAACAACATTTTTGTTCTTATGAACTAAGAAAAAGCAGAACTGTCCGCAGAATCTTGGTTTATCTTCTCGTCCCCATGCTTCTCCTTAATGTGTTTGAACAATACTAAACATTCTGGCTCTTGACATTCTATAACCTCGTCACAACTTCTACACTTGAATTTGTTATCTTCTTGCACCTCGAAGTAAGATGTCTCCACGGTTTTAGAACATTCATCTAAAACAGTTTCTATATTTAATCATTTATCTTATTATTATATTTGTCCATCGCGATTCGCTAACTGCATTGGCTTCGCACGGACAGATCTGTAAATATATACTAAATGTGAATGTGTTATACATATAAACCCTCCTCGTGAAATGTTCTAAAGTATGGTCATAACCGCATTGAAATCCACTCGGATGTTTAGAAGTTATATAGGTAAACGAGTACACCGACCAACGCACTCTGATTTATACCATTTCATAATTAAAGAAAATGTTAACTGGATAGAACGCCTAGTTAAAGTTTACTTATTAATTTAACGATAAAAAAATAAACAAAAACAAAACTTCAAGATTGGCACACTTCACATGGTAACAAGGCCCTCACAGTGTTTTACTTTTTTTTCAAACCTTTTAAGAAATGCATGCTAACTTTTCTTCTTGAAGAGGTTCAGTTTAGCAGTGAACTTACACAGACTAAAGAAGATGCTAATGTGACCTCCGGTTGGATTTTAGTTTTCATTTTTCATTATTTCGTTTTCCATTTCATTTATTATTCCATTGTTCACTACTTTTACACGTGTCGTGTGATGCAATATTCAATTTGATGTACGTGATATACCCTGTTGACTGACAAACGCCATTATGGGGATTGTGTGGCTATCGGATTTAGAGAAATGCATACACATTACACACTATACATTACAATATCAGAGTGGTAGGGTATATTACTTAGGTGGTCGACCACTCTGTCTAGGAATCGGCTGGGTAGGTACCACTCTCATATCCATTACTGCCGCTAAACAGTAGTGCAACTAATGTTGGGTTCCGGTTTAAAAAGTATAGAAAGTCAGTATAATTACGGGCTATGAGGCATTCCATCTTAGCCTTCAGGGGTGACAACGCATCTGCATGCCACTAACATTCATGAAACAATATCGAAACAGAACTCTTACCTGTTCGTTTGTCGTACTCCGATATATTGCTTGAGCTTATCTCGTTTTTGTCTTGTCTAACTTCCGCCACGTATTTTTCAATTAATTTAAACTGCTTTTTATGCTTCAGTTCCAGGTGGCGTTTTACATTCGAGCTACTGTTAGAAAAACAAGCGATATCTTTGCGACAAAATACACATGTATGACTGTCTACACCCTCTTTGAAGAAATTCCAAACATACGATTGAACTTTGCCTGAAAATATTATTTGCCATTATGATAAACATCGTTTAATACATCAGTCAAATACTACTAATATATTTAAATTACCTTTAGGTATTTTTTAAATATTTATTATTATATGAACTCCCTTTCGAATTATTACACTGAGAACCACTAAGTTATAGGGAGTGCTAAGTATGTAGTGCAACACTAATCTGTCTAATACTGCTAACCATTTGGAAGTCTTGACCCTATAGGCATAGGCCGTCATTGAAATGCATTTGAAAATAAATTACAAAAGTGTGACGTAAGTCCGCTGACCAAAAATTTTCGTGCGATTTTAGTCGTCGTTGGCTACAAAGACCTGTTGCTATTTCTAGCTAGCCATAATGTTAGTTAATACATATATACGAATTGTGATTCGGACACGTTTGCTCTCCGAATTTAAAATCGGTACAAAGGCCGCTGATGCGTCTCTTAGAATATGTACGGCATTGGGAGAAGATGCGATATCAGAAAGTATTGCACAAAGGTGGTTAAGAATTCGTGTTCGGTGAGAAGTCACTAGAAGATTCACCTCGTTCAGGAAGACCCTTTGTTATTGTCTATAGAATTACAGGCCTCCACTGAAAACGACCCAAAAAATCCAAAGACCCAGGAACTTTCGATAATGTTTGTTGTGATAAAAAAATTCGTTTGCATATACATCAGTTTGGAAAATCATGGAAGTTAGGTAAATGGGGCCTCAGATGAAAACTGGATTACAACTGCTGAAAATGGAATAATTTTAATAACATGGACAAACTTTGTACGCCGTAGAGCCAAACGCCGCGTTTTCCTGCTGTTCAAATGGGCCGGCTCTATCGGGGTAGTACCACGGCCTCGGAGAATACTGGCGTGAGGTAGAGAGCTTTTTGAGATTCTGCGCCTAAGTAATTTGCGTTTAAAAATAAAATTTTGGGAGGACGGTATATATACTTGTCAGTCAAAATCAGTGAACATTAATTATTTTGTGTATTCACGGATGACTCGGGCATTTCAGATATAAATGCAGGTGAAAATCTAATAATGCATTTTGGAGATACTGTGTGGTGTCACTTTTTGATTAAGTCATTATTTAATTAAGAAATTGTTCTACTCCTTCTTATGTTTATTACTAATTACTAACTGGCTATATGCCTATGTAAATGCTTTGAATGTTAGAATTATATGTTAGATGATAATAACATTTATTTTAATTTATTAAATATTTTTAATAGTTTAGACATTCTCACACGTCATACAGGCGCAAACTAGTCTTCCCTGTGTCTTGGTGACAGGATGGTGATAACGAAAAAAAAAAATATGTACCCATATAGACAAACAATCAGGTATATATTAAATATTTATCCACTACCAACTAGCCTATCAGACTGCCATTATAAAAGGAAAATATCAAGAACAAGAAATCCATTGTACGAAAAAACATTACCGAGAAGCATTTGAAAGAAGATAGACATGGGCAGTTCATTCAGAGCAATACGGAAAGTATTGTACATTGTTGGAGAATGTACTAGACGAAGACTGTATGTTTAAAACAAATAAAACGTTATACGAAGACAAATATTTTTTTTTAAACGATTATAATAAAATTATATAAATAATATTAATTACCTCTTGTTCCTAACACAATTTTTCTAGAAAGCCATTTTATTTTACTGTCATGATATGGATCTTTTTCAGATATATATTCGATATCACTGAAATCATCGGAATCCGATTCTGTATCGAGATTAACAACGTCTTGTTCTACAGTTTTTTCTAGTATGGAGCTATGAACAGATTCCTGATCAGAAGTATTACTGGAAATGGCATCGCTTTCTATGATATTTTCCAATTCTGTTTCATGTTTATCTAGATTTTCTACCGTTTCTTGTTTTCCATCTGTAACAGATTCAACCTCAACATCGTGAACAACATCCTCGTTTTGGTACGAATTTGTTTTCAACTCCATTTTATATTTATTGAGGTGCTTAAATCGAATGTGTCGCTTCACGTTGTAATCCACGTCTTTGGGTATTTTCAGGATATTTTCGCAAACACTACATTTGTATTTATCATCACCAACGTCGCTACAATATTTTTTCACCCAATAACTAGTATTTTTTGAGCATGTATCAGCTAAAAAAAAATTACAAATTAAAATATAAAATTAATTGAAATACTTGCGGCTGCTACATATACGTTATGAATATTTCATTATTATGGGATAAATATTTATTAAGAGTGTTTAATGTTTATTTTAAAATGACGTACTATGTCATGTTTAATTTTAGATAAACAAATTTAACATCTTATCATATTGGACTTGTCTAGTTCGAAAAAGTTAAACATTTTGACGTTATTATTAAAATAAATAAACTATAACATTTTGATGGAACTTTATTCACTGTCACGATCTAGATAATGACGAAGAATACACATACACTATTAATATTATGATTTGTCGGACCGGCGTTGGTGTACAGTACAATATTAAACATTTTCAATTACTGCATATTATTATCAACAGGTCAATTATGCTAAGCATACGAAGCACACTAAAGTTATGCCGCGAATTTCACGCAGGCACGGTCACATTGTCAGACCCTTTCGGGTTGCAGCTATAATACCAACTGCAGCGTAGCTCTACCACATGGAGCGTTTTACGTTGTTGTATAGGTACAACTACTAACTTCTAGGGGTCACAAATCGGTTTTTATCGATTTTATTATGTTTTTAGTGCTTTTTGTTCTTATGTTGTATTCAAAGGAAATAGACATAGCACATCATCATGTGATATTTTGCTATTAGGAACAATTTAACAGTTTTTTTTTTTAATATTGGCTTGGGGTGAAAAACAGACAGTCCTGATGATTAGTGGCAGTACAGCACACATACAAATAACTTCAACCGAAGGAGGTTACAGATGCGTTGTCACACCTGAGAACTTAGATGGAATGCCTCATAGTCAGTATTTTTACTGGCTCTCTATACCAAACCGGAACACAACAGTAGTTGGACTGCTGTTTGGCGACAGAAAAAGGCATGAGTTCACTACGCAAATTTTTTATCTTAGATTAGCGTTTTTCCTTTATGCTCTCCTTTCCAAGCGTGGAAGCTGACATTATTACAGGTTACATTGATGATATGATCAGAACGTATCTCTGAAATATGGAGCAACTTCCTATCCGTCGTCAGTGAACGCGCCATCCGGAGGCCAGGAAAACAAGCACTCTGAAGACTCAGCCTTTCCGACCACAACATCAACTCAAGAAACCGCTGTCAATGATCATATTTCGGCCGTAAATGGAATTAAGAACGAGAATCGCAAACCGTACTTCTCTCGTGAAAGAAGAGACAAAAAGGCAAATCGCCATATCAAAGCTCTTCCCCTTCTCTATGACCTGCAACACCGGTACGCCGCAGTTCCACCACTACCACCGACAGCACCTCACATCGATATGATCTCTAAGATCACACGGAGCGGCCATTTAGATTCACAATGGGTGACCAAAACACGGCTAATAACTCCCCACACCACAAGAAGTGGAGGTGAAAGAGAATATTAGCCATATTATTTACTGTCACAATTAGAATTTCATTCAGCTACATCCGAATTATTGTAATCACAGGTCTCCGATGCAGTATCGATAATATCATCATCTAGATATTCAGTTTCTTCTAATTTGAACAGGCATCGCTTTTTTCGATATTTTCTGATTCTGAAACTTCTTCCTCTAGTTTGTCTCTTCCTCTCCGTCTGTAACGGATTCTACATCCTGAGAAAGATCATGTATGTTGAGGTGGTGTAAATTTAGAATCCTGCTTCATATAAAAATTCAACATTTTTAAGATATTTTGTTAAACTCTACATTGATATTTTGTTATTGCCGACGGTGAACAATATTATTTTTATCCATAAATTAGCCGTAAGGTTTTCTTTATAAAAATTTAATAAGTATATAAAAAAGTATATAAAAAAATAAAAAAAAAAATACCTGATTCACTGATAAGCCTATACACCAGACATTAGCTATGATATGATTAATATGACGAACCATAATATGTTACAAGTAATTGTTCCAGATCTGGGCGTTTGTCTATATGCGTTTTCTAACCACCTCCACGACACAGGAGAAATTTGTGTAGTACCGCTTTATTTAAGTAATACTTACCTAATTATAAAGTGTCATAGCTTAGCAGCAGGCAGTTCAATGAACATTTTCATATAATTAAAAGACGATAATATTATGACCAATCTTTATTCTAAGACAACAACTACGTATTTGTTTTTGAAAACATACGTATCAACTGTTAGCATGTATACAATTTAGTTTATTTTTATTATTATTATTTACATTATATTCAAACACAAATAATTCAAATTCTGAAATAATGTCCCGAGTGTGTTAAAACATAGTTCGGTCGCTCATGAAAATGCGTGCACTGGGCTTGAATGATTTTCCCATTTTGTCCTAGTTTTAAACGAGCTTTGCATCCGACATTCTTTTTGGAACAATAGTAATTTGAAGTTTGAGCATTCTGGGAATACGTAAAACCGTCCATCATTAGTAAACATTTACCTTTGTTTGTAGGTATGAATTTGTAGCCATGATCATCTGAAAAAGTAATATTAATTTATAGAGATCAAATTTGACTATGGTAATGATCCCTTTATAACGTATTACTGTTGACTCTTGATGAAATTTCATTTTCAATCAACTAATATTAATAACACCACTAAATAAGCAGCCCTTCATCGCTCTTCTGATACCGCATACGACCGTGTGGCTTAGGAGTTGAGCCAAGGATCCTGGTCCTGGGGTCAAATCTCTACTAGAGCCAATATGGGTATATTTGTGATATTTTTTAACTTAAAGCCGGACTTGAAAGAAATTCTACAAATTTGTCTTAAGGTATCAAAATTAGAGGCTAATCATCTGCTCGATGCTGTAATGAATTATGACAATTTGACAATTTCTGACCATTATGGGGATTACCCATTATAAAGGAGTGCTTCATAGCCATCTCCTACCCACCACAACTGAAACTAAGACAGCGGTCATGGAGGTTATCAGTCCCTTCAAGGTGCTGCGCGCAGGTTTTATCGTGCGTGTTCACATAAAGAAGGCATTGAGAAAAAAGTATGGGCACTGTATGTGTAATGTTAGATCCGGGCTGTTTGATCTACCTTATTTTTTTTAACTAGTAATGTTATAGAGAGGTGGTTAAAGATGAATGAATCACCTAATAAATAAAGTCAATAGAGGAGTGTCACGTTGTCTCCCGGAGTTGGTAAAAAGTGGTTTGGGGTTGCGGAAGCCCGTTCCTAACGAAATTGTCGCCTTGATCCACTCACTTATGACGTGTTGTAGCTAGAACATTACTCATGACGACCGCGTGTTCTAGTGGTTAGCGTACCTGACTACTGAGCCATGGATCCTACGTTCGGAATCTCAACCGGGGGCCATATTTGATTAAACCTCAAATGATCTGCTTTCGGGTATGGTTGTATTGCATTACGTCCCGTGTCTTTGACCCTTACTCCGATCTTATCGTATAAGGGTTACATCGGATAAGGTAAAGACTAGTGATTGCCTCTGTGTTTGCGAGTCCATTTGTGCCACTAAAATCTCTGCGCAGTTGACGACTGGAGATAATTCTAAGGAAGTGGTCGCCTTGGTGCTCTTTATAAAGTGGTGCTGTGGCGAGAATAATACTCGTCCTTCACCTGTAGATTTATTCACCCTTCACGTGTCAACACAATGAAATATCAATTATCGTTTCAACACGTCGAGGCTGAAATGATGTGAACCGAATAGTCAATAATTTCTTACTTTCGACGGAAAAATTCAAATTAATCTGCATTTTATAATGTAGTTCAAATCAAAAATTATTCAATTGAGAATAAAATTATTTAAATAATGCAATACAATTACTGTACTATTTAAAATTACTTTATTAAGCCTTGACATTTGTTCTATTACGAATTTATTTAATATGAGCAAACGGGTTATCATAGATTTAATATATCATATATATTAAAATAAAATCTGTAATAACATAACACTATCGCTATATCTATTATTTTTTTAAATAATAACATCGGGAACAGTAATCTAAAGTAACACAATACTTGGCACACGTCAATAAACAGTAGTTTATTTATTTACATAGGTAACTCAAATGTATTTAATCAGATAATAAAATGTGGTAAAATATAATTTTTTTATATATACATTAAACAAATTTAATCAACAAACAATTGTCCCAACGACTAGTACTAAACAGATTGTTCATAAAATACAAACTAATGAAAGAAATAGACACATTGTTCTGATTTTCTACATGTTTTTTAGTTAACGCTTAAATAGTGATCACTGATCATTAATTCACTTGCTAAGTTACTGGACGATCCCTCTTAAATTATTAAAGTTCGATTAATTCGCTTACCTTACTTTACATCGTAAAGTAAAACAAGTAACTAAAAATACGACTTCTCGTTATTTTGCTTACAATGAAATGGTAAAAGGTTCAAATAAAAGGTAAAAGGTCTCACAATATACATTTTCACATCTAACTACGTACCAAGGTAAGGTATAAACGAGAACCATACATACAAGAGAAACATACTTAATCCCATTTATATTTATCATTTATTTTGAACGATCTCGATAATAGTATAATTTTTCATATACGTTAGGAAACTAAGTAACAAGCAAATAATTCATCAAATGAAAAGTGCTTCTCATGCCCATAGCAGATAAAACGGTAGAAGTGTGAATTACAAACTATCGTATGGCACTGCGATCTTCTCTCTGAGACATTAATTAATAAGCTTCAGGTGCAAAATCATTTGACTAGTTTCGTAGTCTATTACACCGAAACATAAAAGTTTTATTTCGGTTTTGCACACCACTGCTTATCGGCTGGACACAGACGAGTGGGTCTATGCAGCAGGATTACTAACACTGCTGTGATACCTACTAGACGGAGTCCCGCATCGACGTGTCTGGTAAAATCAGGGCTTGTATACAAATTTATAATTTAACATATTCCCCGGACGGCAACAACATGTAATTCGGTGCGACGTGAATGTGATTACAATCGGCAAAGACTATTCTGCCGTCATAGCCGAGTTTGATGCGGGCGAGACAACCTTTCTTCCGCTTCGAACAATAGAAGAACCGTGTAAACATATGCTGGTAATATGTGTATCCCTTATGCATTAGTAACGGCTTGCCTTTGCACCTGGTAGTTGGTATCAGCTTGTAGTCAAAACAGTCCACAACTGAAAGACATCTGTTGTTATTTTACTTAATAGTTTATGCATTGTTTCAACCAAGGTCACTTCACGAAACAAAATTAGTGAACAAGGAGTTTGTCTCACTACACATGTAAAACAAAAAAAATAAAAACATGCACTTGCAAGTTGATTTGCCTGAGCAAATATTTAATATAGCAGCTATACTAAGCAACTAGCACTTTAATCAATACTTAAACCCTCATTTTTGAAATATCCCTTCACGCATCATTACAATAGAATTTGTATTGTTTCAAAACATTTAGAATTATAAGATGAAGATCACAAAATTGAGATCAGTTATTAAAACTTGAAAAAAAAATGGGAGGAAAGATTAGTACATATTGTCTTAATTCATTTATTTCAATAATTGGACTATGACAATTTGAAATATTGTCCCGACGGTGTTTGAACATACTTCGGTGGAGGGTGCGTGTGGTTGTAGTCAGCACTGACGATTGTGCCGTCTTCGTCCAATTTGACACGAGCACGACAACTTCCAGACTGCTTCTTAGAACAGTAGTAGTTGTTGGTTAGCTTCATTTGTGAATAAGTGTAGCCATTAATCATCAGCAAGTGTTTCCCACGTTGCGTTGGTATAAATTGGTACCCTTCCATATCTGAAAAGTTTTAAGCGCAATATACTATACTATAAATTAAAATGCTAGTGCATATAGAGAATAATATTATTGTTACATAGCCCAAAATTGTGTTAGTTATTACGCTTAATATGATGAAGTATGCTTGAAATAATATAATCAACCATGTTGAATTTCAACAAACATCAGAATGTATCTATAGTATGTCTTGACTTACTTGAAAAAATTACTTTGGAATACTATCAAGTGACAAGATTTTCCTGTTTTTTACATTTGGTACTTAAAAGAATTCCTGAATTTACATTTCACAGAATTTATTTTTAATGAATTTTTGAAAAGTTTTAAATTTTATTATCCATACATATAGGATCTACATATATTACATAAAAAAATCCCATAAAAACCCCTTTGCCATTTATTATTTATACAGAACATTAAATATATCTTACCTTAGTAAAATATTCTATAAGGAGGACAGTGGGAAATAATTAAAAACACTGTGAACTGTGACATATTTATTTATATATTTCATCAGAATGTAGGTGTTAAGGTAATTACTGTGTTATATTAAAATTATATTATAGGAATCAATGATATTATAAGTTAAAAAGGTTTAGATAGGTTACCTACATGACACTGAACCATCACAAGTACCACAATAACTCACCCATAAATAATGTGATATTATAATAATTAGATGACACAAGGGAGTAGGATGGCATGTCTTAATTGCATAGCTCTGACATGCATTGTTTTGTCTTTCTCTTGTAGGTTTTCAACTGAAACCAGTATAAGCGGTTAAAACCATACTTTCTTGATTGTAACCTCAGTCACAATATTCTTATGTAATTATTATAATATTATTGGTGAAATTATTGTAACACTAGAGCCATTTGTTAAAATAATTGTCTGGTGCAAAAACAGATAAGTATATGTTGCTGTATGGTAGTGATATCTATCTCTATCACATATGATCATAGGGGTATTTTTTGTTGCACCTGTCATTTTCCTATGCTATATTTTAGGGAAGTCATGACAGATTTGTGAAAAATATTTGTAAAATTGGTGGCTTACGAATGATACAATTCCTTGACTTTAAGAACTATTGTTTGTATAGTTTATGCCAGCTCTCATTATTCACGAAGGTATTTTCGGTTGTTTTGGGACATTTAAACTAACACTCGGTATATAACAAGCTTCCTTCACTGCCCAATGCGTTACTGCAATCAGGGTGAGCTAATAAGCAAGGTTTCAATGTGCCACTTGCAAGGAGCGCTTATAAACTATTTACTCCTTTTTATTTGTAATATTATTGGTAAAAATGGTTAATTCCATTAAACTTTGTTTTTTATTTCACATAATATTTTGATGTAATAATCTATATATGTAATCGATACATATGAAAATTAATGTTACTTTGTTTCTTCCCTATAGACCTCCCAAACCACTTGATTGATCAGGCTCAAATTCATGGGTTATGTTCGTCTCATTCAAGAAAAGTCTGCGAAGTGTGGCAAGGTTCAGCTATAAAAAGTAAAACAAAAAAAAATTCTAAATATGACTATGGTTATGATCATTGACTATTTTTTCAATTAAATATCCATAGGGTGAAAGTTTAACTTTTGCCATGCATCCAGTTGTCTTTCGCTTCGAACAGTACCAGTTCAGTCTGGAGGATTTACTGTATGTATAACCGTTTAAAAGTATAACTTTTCCTTTTCGATATGAGAGAAATGTTGCCTTCACTGAAAACGGAATTTTGAAACATATTTAAAAGGATTCTGAAGGGTTTTCACTGTAATTGGAAAATGTAAAATTGAATAAACCTTAAACAAACTAATTTTATTATTATAGATAATAGGATGCCTGAAAATAGGACTGCATACATTATAACCACATGAATGCCACAACAAAAGTAACCAAGCTAAGACATGGTGACTATATTAGAAAATGAGAAAGTACAATAAAAGGAAATGGAAGAAAAATATAAAGCTAAGCTTGCAAGGTTGTTTAGACAAACATTGAAATTCATGTAATTCCCAAAATAGGTATTTGAAACCTGAAAATGAATGATTCTTTGTCAGTCACTTATAGACTGAAAACATTCATTGAGTTTGAATTTATGGGTTATGTTTGACACATTACTGGAAATATTAAGAAATATTTACAAGAAATGCCTCTGCGAATAGTGGCAAGGTTCCACTGGTATTATTATAAATAACAACGCTAATCCAATTCCTGACTTACCATCTTCAGTACAAATGTATACCTATTAATAGCTATATATAGTTTACAAGTTAAATACAGTGACAGACACCAGGAATCAATTTATTATACTTCAGATTATTTTAAAGTGAAAATAGTACTTGTACTATGTACAGATTGAAAATTTATAATTAAATTATTATTACTATGCAGGGTTATTTACTCATATACTCCTTTGGTCGGGTGGTATATATAAATATGTATATATAAATATGTATATATACCTAAAATACTATAAATAGGTATCTTTAAATATATATATATATATTACTATTATTGAATGTGAAATTTGCATAAGACCTAATGGTTCTTTTTTGACAAGTTTAAGTTCTCTAAACAAGTGTGAATTTAACAAGTAGTTCATGATGTGTTCCGACAACATAAATTCTATTCTTATGACATGTTATTGATTAAAATAAAACTCAGGCAAATTATTGTAACTTTTATTGAATAAAGTTATTTTGACTTTGTAAATCAATCACAAGTGCTGCTCGTGTAAACTTATTTTTACTGTGTAAATCAATCACGAGTCCTACTCGTCTAAACTTATTTTTACTTTGTGAAACTATTACGAGTACTACTCGTATAAATATAAATTTTATAAATAAGTAATAATTTCAAACTTTACAATTTATTCAAACAATTTAAACCCCATGTAGGGTTAATAACCAAGTATTTGATCATTTGTACACTGAAAATTATAAAATTTTATGGGGGTACTTAATTCTACCTCACAAACTGGCAAATTTTGTTTTCATTGAAAAAATATTTCTTCGACTTTATGTTATTTATTTTTCATGAATATTACCTCTATTAGAGCAATGAATCCCACTCCACCTTCCCAAATACCCTCAAAGGCCGACAATGCAGCTCCTCTGGTATTGGTGATGTCTGTGGGCATCAATAATCACTTATCATCGGATGTGCCATCAGCGCACATACCCCTGTTCCCATAAAAAAATCATTCCATAAATTATAATTACATGTTAAATAAAAAAACCTGGCCTCTCAAATGAATTCCTGTGGGTACATGCAGTGCTAGCATGAATATTAGAACAATTTGTCGAACTACTGGTAGGACATTTATTTTGTTACTGTGACAACATAGTTTACTATACAGTACAAATGGATTTTATTAACTAGAATGAAATGATGAATGAAAGCCTGAGTTCTTTACTTTATTTATCAGCCTGTACAAGTCTGCTGTGTGTCCTGTTTTATTGAGATTGAGATAGTGCCTGCATAAGCTATTATATTTTTTTACAATCTACCACTTTTTTAAATAAGTTTCCTTTGACAGAGTAAAAACCAGCAAAGGAAAAATCATCTTTATTGTAATTTTTGTAAACCAATTTAGACCATAACGCAACGCAAAAATGAAAAGGATTATCAGACCTTAACCGTTTGTCCATACCTCTGCAAAATCAAGAGCAAAATAAAATTTGGAAAAGTAGGAAAGTAGTATATTATATCATTGATTAAAACATACAATATGTTTTATCTGTTTCAGGGAAAAGGGTTAAGTTGCTATTTAACCAGGTCATATTTTAAATTCTAATACAACATTTTACATAAAACTTATACATTAATTATAAGTCATATAGAGTAAGGAAGAGTTCCATTTTCTTATAATCTAATAATTGTAATAAACTCATTTTATAATATGCAATATGATTACAAAACAAAACTGTGTGATATTGAAAGAATCCATGACAGTCATTATTTTATGGGCATTACATAGACCCAGTAAAACCATTAATAATCATGTTTAAGCTCATAATCACAAATTAGAAAGTGTTACAATACAAAAATAATGGATGTTAATACTTTTGTTGTTTGCTAATAACTAGTTGACAAATAAAAATGAGTATAACTGACAGACATAATATGACTATGGGAGTAAAAATATGTAAATTCTTTTTATGTATTTATCTTAAAAATACAGTTATCGATAATCTACTACTATTACTACTACTTACCTTCCCGCGTCGTTTTGGCACTTGCTGAAAACACACATTATCACTTTTCCACCAGATCACTAAATAACAATAACATTTTTCATACACCTTCGAATGCACTGATTGTTTATTAAAACACACAATGCTTCTTTTATTCCCGATTTCACGTCACTTAGGTTATAACTAATTAACACTTTATTTACTTTCATTTTATCAATACACAACACATGGTATTATAACTCAAAAAAAGTAGCACTCGATAAATATATAAAATATACAATCCATACGTTTTTTTAACAAACGCGGATAAATTAAAGCGATAAAAACAAAATTCCGAATTTTGTTTTTGACAACTGTAGCGTACACTGTACAACAACTAGTGAGAGTATATTTTCATTTCATCGGTTTATATTTTTTACGCAGCAGAGTTATGAGTATAGAAAAGATATTATTACATATAAAATAGTGTACTAGATGAACTGCCGAAAAGTATGTCAAAAAGTTTTATTTTAATATTTGTACGCAAATTTAGCCAAATCTCTAGAATGTATTATTTGTAAGTCAATCGTTAATATTTGTCTGAACTGGAATCTCTAGTAACTTTGACGTTTTCAACGCTTCTGTACCTACATATAACCTAGAAATGTTGTTTATTTTCTTTTGATTATAGTTGTTATTCCTGTTGCAATGTAAATAACAATAAAGTAGTAAAATGGTTTTCAAGTTGTGGTAAAGGAACTGTGTATTGAGATAGAATGTTTCAAGTGTGTTAATGTGTTTAGGCACCTATTTTATGAAAATGGTTTAAATTGTCGCTATCGTACTGTGATTGAGTTTTTTTTTAGAAAAATGTGTCTTTATTTAAATTATTACGCAGTGCTTGTTTACTTCATGTGTGTGTGTTTGTGACATTATATTCAAGATATTGGATTTTACATTATACAAGGATTGTTTTCAATGAAATTTACAGGAATTACAACAACATTTGTACTACAACAAGGTACTCATAATTTTAGTTATTTTTTAAAATATATCGATTCATGAAATAGTTTTTACGCGGGAGCACTATCAATAATCTAGTGAGTTGTAAGGGTGATGTAAAGCTGACTAGTCACACTTACAAATAAAGGTAGGTGGAGAATATCAAATTACATTTGATAGAATGTGACAAGACCAAGATTTTAATGCTGTCAGTTTCACTCCCAGGGATTCCCATGAGATGCCTTAATTTTAATTGTCTCTTGGAAACTCCCAATGTGTTCGATTATAAAGCCTTACTTTTCAGCACACTTCAAAAATTATAATAATATTGAAGCAGTTTAGTACTATTTCCATGCAAGTTTATTGCAAGTGATGCAAGTATATTAATTATAAATGTGGTTATCTGTATGTTGGGTCTAATATTTAGTTAGTAACTTAAAAAAATTTACTCTGTAAACAACATTAGTGATCATATAGTGATCATATTATAATTATTAATTATTATTGACATGATGGAACAATAGAAAATTTATTGCTATTTGTAATTACTATTGGTATTAGAAGGGTTATATAGGTTGTGGTCAATGTAATAAATGCAAGGACAGTCACCCATGCATTTTCTGCATTTTCTTGCAGTGGGGCTTACAAAATTATTCTACGGGTAGGGTATCAGTTTTCGAACCTTACATGTAAAATATAACTTCTGCATTGCAGGAACAGGAAATGTTACACCATTTCAGTACCATAGGCATGGGGGAATTATTAATAATTACTGAAAAATGTGATAGATCCCGGTAATTATTAATAATATTTTCATTGAATCCCACTTCAATTAGTTGTCCTTTGGTTTCAGGTAAGTTTGACATCAAATGGAAGCAGCAGATTGGTAAGTTACTTTTTAAACTTGCCTTATGAGATTAGAAAGCAAAATTACATGTATTATATTTAATTTTTATAATTACGAAAATTCTAAAATTATGTTTCTAGAGTATGATCAATGAATTAGTATAATTACCTTAAAAATATTTTTTTTTTTACTTTGTAACTGGAGGCATTTTGATGAAATCTTTGAAAATGTCTGAATGAATTAATCAATCTTACTATTACACTACAAGAACACAATAATAAAATTGAGGATCAAAATTAAGCAGACCAGTTATTGGCAGCAGCATCTAAGGTGTCTGGTAGTGCAATAGCCAATCCGCTTGTTGAATGGACCTATGGGGATTATGGTAAATCAACCTCATGGGGAGTGGCCTATGTCCTGCAGTGGATTACTAACAGGCTGTTAAGCTAAGGTAAGGCAATTATGAAATTGTTATGAAAATAGTTTTTTAATTAATCTAATTCACGTTTAGCCCTTAAGTTACTCTTAATTAATAATATTAGAATGTAATAAATAATAGAACTCAATAAAAGTTGCAAGTTGCAGTTTATCATTGTTGTATGATGTTACATTTGTGTATCTATACATTTTAGTATATTATATGTGGTAGAGCCAAGTGACGGCTTTTGCTGCTGCTCGAATGGGCCGGCTCGACCGGATTGGTACCACTACCTCGCAGAATACCGGCGTGAAGTGGAGGCATCTTATGCTTCTTGCGTTTCCTTCGGTGAGTGAGGTATCCGGAGGCTCACTCCCCCTCCCAAATACTCTTAGAGGCCGTCAAAGCACCTGCAGCACCTCTGGTGTTGCAGATGTACGCGGGCGTCGGTAATCACTTACCATCAGGTGAACCGCTTGCTCGTTTGCCGCCTTACTCATAAAAAAAAATAATGAAAATTTATACTTTTCAAACATAAAATTAATAACGCGCTGCACTTCTATTAAGGGCAACCCGTTATATCGTATTAGCCTTTATTTTATGACGCAATAATTTTAAATAATTGTAACTTACGTTATAATTTCACTACACAATGTGATGACAATCAGATGTAATACCTTTAATTTGATTTACATTTTGTATAATAAATTAACTATGTTACATTAATAAATTAACATGCTATTGTTTTTATTCACCTTTAACCGCGGCCGTAAACTAGAAATTATGTCACGTAAGTATATTTGTTAATCATTGTGTAATTTTTAACGTTTTTGTGCATCGACATTCAAAAACGTCAAATATTAATTAATAACCTGGCCTCACTTATAAATAACTAGCTGAACCCTGTCACGCTGCACAAAACGGCGAGTTACAAAAAAGTGGAGTTAAAACCTTCCTCATGGAAAAATACTTGTACTCGTATGTGCCAACTTTCAGGGTGATCGGTCAAACAGTGTTGGAGTTTATCAATCTCATATATGCTACCATCCTTTTTTATATACGAATGTAGATGAAATTTGTAAAGAAAAACTTTTCTCTGAAAAATCAACACAATTGTCATTTTAATTATGCAATTAATTCTATAAATTAAATAAATGGTTTTTGTGCATAAGTTTTATTATTTACGTCCGCATCCGTAGGAACTAGGATGTAACATACGTCCGTACTTATTTATTTAAGTTGAAGGTAGGTATTTATAAAGCGCAACCGTCTGGCAAGGCAAGGCAAATGGGAAAAATGCGATACTTAATTTTAATAGATATACAGCTCCTATTATTACTAGCTAAGTATTTTTTTTTATACCGTACCTTATCAGCCTGTAAATAGTCCACTGCAGGACATAATAAATCTCTCCTATAAGAATCACTTGCCATTATCGCCACGCTCGGATTGGGGATCGCGGTAACAGACACCACGACCCTTGAAGTAGCTGCCGTCACGGGGCTGCTTAATTCTGGTCTGATATTTTTTAGAGATGGTTATCCCGCTAACTGTCGGTAGCTATTCAAGGAATAGATTTTCAAGCTATTTCCTTAGTCGCATCTTACGACACCCACGGGTAGCAGATTCTTAGAGCGATAATAAACGGATACTTATATTTTATATATGATAACTTCCTGTTTCAACATTTTAAAATTGAAAAAATCATCCTCATATATATTGAAGTAAGTTTAGTACACTTGTGCAATTGTCCATTTACACAGAAATACTATATAGAAATCCTATACTATATTCTATATCACCAGTGCGACAGTTCTGTCCCCTTGTTGCGTAACTCTAGTGGTAATAGCGAAACAGCGATGGGTTTCAAAAGCGTCGTAGAGACTCGTGAGCAATATTCCATTAAGTTATTGTCTCTACGACGTAATCTGTCACACTGTCAAACCCGTTTTAATTAGGTGGTAGGCTATTATCTGCTTAGGAATTGTCTGGGCACCACCCTCATCCTTATCTATGCCGCGAAGCAGCAGTGCAACTACTGTTTTGTTCCGGTTTAAAAGCTATATACAGCCAATATAATATTCGTTCTCTGTTCGCATCGATAACCTTCTTCGATTGAATTTGTTTGCTGCTGCCTCTTACCATCAGGTGAGCTGAAATCTGAAACTGATCGTTGATACGATTACCACCAGAGTTACGCAATAGACCCGCTGGTACTGCAATAACTCATTATGACGAAGTTATGATTACAACGGAGCTTAGAAAGTATTATTGGCAAACAAGCGACGCTGTCGTTGTTACAACTCAAAGGACAGATTAAGCCTTTTTTTTATTAGAATTACCACATCTTTGTAGCAAATAAAAATAAACATGTTTTATTTTATATACACGTTATATTACAATACAATTATATTGCATCACCAGCGGAGAGGAGTTCAGGTGCGTTGCCGGCATTTGAGAAAGGAATAGGCTCTTTTCTGAAAATCCCAAAGTTGTAACTGCATGGCAAAAAATCCAAGGAATGCGCACTGTGGTGGATTGCCATCTACATTGTTTGCATTAAACTAAGTATTCTGTCGTGATGTACGATGATGATGGATCGACTGGGATCGTTCCAAACAGTTCCTCATAACACTCCGCGTGGTTAATGCGATAAAAATGCTGGTTCTGGGGTGCCCCGGGTCAGAGATGAGAACATTATTTCATGTGGGGCCCAACTTGCGCATTATAAAGTCGATATCGATGGATTACGGCATGCCAGAATTAAAAATGACCCGGAAAGATTAACCGGTTTTAAAGAAAAAAGTAAACAAAAATTTTTTCAGGTATGAGCTACGGAGGCAAGGAAAACAATATCTGAAATGACCAAGCGTGAAAAAACTACCAGAAAAAATGTGCTTCTAAAAAGGTTCTTGAAGATAATATCAACTGAAGATTTATATTTTATTAAGTAATATTATTATTAACTTAATAAGTTTATCTTTAATATTAGTTGGGTTTTGTGCAACGAACTATAAAAATATTTATTATCAATTATTTTTGTTTTTCTTCATTTCTCCGGCAGACATAAGCTAATAAGTATTTTTTAATTTCTAGTTTATATATATACATCACATTTTACCTTTGACACAAACGCTCCTTATTACTTAATGTATTATACATTTAAAACTAATTTGTAAATAAATTTTTACTTACCCTGCCCTCTTGTAATTTTGAAATAGTTATTCCGCCACCAGTCGGAAGCTATAACATATTCTAGGAATTTCCCTTGGTGCGACGGCCACAATGGGTCATATTTTAAACGTCACCATTTCTCCATTGTATGTTTGAGAGACGCGCGGATCCAGGTTTTCGACTAATCGTGATATATGTCCATAAATTGCGAGATTTGTTTTTATAGGGGCAAACGAGCTATCGGCTCACTTGATAGTAAGTGATTAACGACACCCACGTACATCTGCAACACCAGAGAAGATGCAGTTGCGTTACCCGGCCTTTAAGGATATTTGGGGCGAGGGAGGGGGAGGGTAGAGTTGCCCTCCGGACTACCTCACACGCCGAACGAGCCGGCCCATTCGACCAGTAGCAAAGGCCGCCGCATGGCTCTTCCACATACATAAATAATAAATAAAAATAGTAAATCGTCTGGCTTAAATAAAATGCTACTTATCAACAACTAAATATGTGACTCATTAAATGACGACTGTCTAGTCTTGTGCTATTTGAACGAGCTCCACCACAAAATTATTATAAAGTCAAAGCGGGTAAGTTGTTTGTTTTATTTGACGTGGGCACTAAAGTCACTCTTAATGCTCACTCAAGTGTCAAAATATTTGTAAGTTCCAATAGAAATAACAAAAATTACGAATTATAATTTTTTTTCTTCCTTTCAGAAGCTCTCATCATTCCTTCCAGATGTAAGAAATCATCACACGGAATGCTGCTATATCGAGGTTATACATACTCTTGGCGTAACCAAAAAAAGTGCGGGGCATACTGGACATGCTCCAGTCACCACAAAAAAGGCTGCAAAGCTAATGTCACCCTGGACCAGTCGGAGAAGCCCTTCGTGGTCACCAAATTAAATGTTGAACACAATCATCCACCCCCGTACATAAATTTACCTACCGAAATAGAATATATTATATGAGTACCTGGTATGCTTACATGAGAATACTTTTTGTATAAAAAAAACATTTTGATGAATGAAAATCATTCCTATATGAGAATAGAGTTTAGAGAATCGTTATAAGATATGTATATATTTAAATAGATAGAATATTAAATAGACTTGTTGCTCGAGTTTTTTTTAAAAAGACTATTTTTCTGTCAAGAATTTGTTGCAAAGTGCACTCTACGATAGGTACAATACCAGGTAAACTTACGGTAGATATCATATTTCCCGGTGCACCGTCGCATGTCCAGGTATAATGTGTCGCGTCTTCGTGTGCCGTTCAGTCCGTGAGTCAGTTGTGGTCCTGGTTAGACCATGCACTGCGTTAGGAGATCGGTCGGGCGCGGCGAATTCGTTCGGCGGATCAAGGGGCAGGCGGCTTGTCGTCGGATTCGCGTGACGCAACGGCGCTAGAACTAATTATCCCCACACCGTATGTACAGTCTCTGCCGAACTGATGTTAAGGTTGCCGCTGATCATACCGCTGCGTCACGCGTCACGCTGCGACATATGTTGTATAAAGACAACGCAGCGCACGACCTTAGTGTATCGGATCTTTTTGAGATGGCTCTTTCCCTATTCTAGTTCTAGATCGAACTTTATTTACATTCTACAACATAGTCTTCTATCCCAAATGTCCCGATCGACGTTCTAAAATTTATTTCAGCCCTACACTACGGGCACTAAGTTGCATATAATTTTATAGATCAGTGGATAGCTGTACTGAAATGTAACTTATTACTAAATTAATACTTAGAAAACTCTAACTTGAACAATATTAATATATTTCAAAGAAGTTGGTAGGATTTTTTTGTGACCAAACTTCCTTCTTACAGAAATTCATTTTATCCTTTCGAAAAAAGGCCGCGAGCTTCTGGTGTATCAGCAATATACGTACTCCAAAAATTTTGTTTCTAAAAGCAGGACAAGTTGGACTTGTTCGTCGCGCCGTTCAAAACAATGTTCAGCCCAAGTTGTGCTCATGTGTAACGACGAATTCGTTGTAATTAATGGGGAACATAATCACCCGGTGCCAGTTTTTTATATGAATCATAAAGGTGATTATGTGAGAATTTACGATTATTCTAAAAAAAAAGTATATGCAAAGTGATAAGGCTTTAATATAATCAGTGTTTGTACATATTTTAAACTATCTTTACTTAAAGTTATGTTTTAGAATCGATCTCACATTAATTCAAATGAGGCCACAGAGCGTGAGGCAAAAAATGTACCCATTTCGTAAAGATCCACAGAGTACATTTACATTAGGAGCACGTGGTAATAAAAACCATGGAATATTGCATATATAAATCAATTATACACGTGTATGTCTAAATGAAAGCGATGTAACACATATAAAATATGTTAAAAATTACAGTATTTGAATCATATAAACCTACTAACTGAAATCAAACCTCGAAATGGTAAGTCGCACTTTGATTATTATTTTTCCATGTAGCTCAAGGCTTATATGACAGATTTAACCCTTGCTTAGTTGACATATCCAAAACCTAAACTTAAAATTTCGAGAGAGTGGGAACTATCAAGGCTAGGTAGAGCGTGCCTAATGGCCATCTTATCCTCACGCCAATTTTTCATTGTAGAATGCACAGAGAGATATATTGTCCTTTTAAAGTTACACTTATATTAAATTTTGAAATGTTTTAATAGGTGTTGTAGTCAAATCCGCAAGGGGAGAGCCGAGGTTGTACTACGAGCAGTATACATACAACAGGAGCTACCTCTGCAAAAAGAACAGTTTGATAAAATGGTACTGTTCGTCCAGAAACTCCAGACGGTGCAAAGCTAACGTCGTCACGGATTGCTACAATAAAATCATTAATGTTTTCGGAACACATACGCACGACCCAAAATGCATACAATTTGCTTATAGATTTCTTTGTAATCAGAAAATGTAAATGATTTTTTTAAACCAGTATGGCTTTTTTCCAGTATCATATCGTGTATATAACGAATAGCGTAGGCATCTTAAACACGTTTAACGCAGTAACCTTTTCTGACCTTTATAACCTTCGATTAAAGTAAAGTGACAGCTATTGTAAAATATATTGTGAAAGAATAATATCTCGGGGGTTACAATCGGAGGTTGTTTTTATCAATTTTGATTGTACCGTTTATCATGTCGGTAAGAAAAATATTATTTATTTATGTTAGTTAGTTTTTAACCGATAGTAAGCGTCAGATTATAATTCCTAGAAAATACATTATTTGCGTTGCAACTTGTTTTATTTTAACTTTGAATTATTTCCCTTTGCGTCACAATGTCCGGACTGTGTCATCGTATTCGTATTTTTGTTATGAATCATGTGGGAAGGTTTTCAAATTCGATATTTAAAAGCGGCTTTACAAATGCTTTTTATTTCCAGGTCCTGTACTAATAAAGGGAAATAAAAGGGGCACATACACACTGCTGTATAAAAACTACTTTTATACGAGACGTACGAAATCGAAGAAGGGGGTCGTTTGGAAATGTACAGCAAGCAAAACGGAGGAATGCCGTGATTCTATTACCACTGATGACAATTTGAATATTGTTGTCAAAAAGGGCTGGCATTCGCATAAACCGCCGGAAGCGGATATTAAACCAAAACATGTATATTTTACTACACAATAAAATTTAATCTATAAATAATAAAGAAAATTGCAATACTCGTTACATTTCATCTTATTTTTTGTCTTATAAATTTCACGTGTAATATTCTTCGTTTAGTTATGTAATTGAATTTTTTGTATTACTTCTCTCATATAAGCACGATATCGATGCGTTATTTCACCAAAATATTAACGGAAATTTAATGTCAAAATAGCCTCATAACTATTTTTTGTGCGGTGAAATGAGGATATATAATATACTAGCGGTCCGTTAATTCTATGTCAGTGGACGCGAGCTTGATGTACCACAAACCATTTTATTTTTTTTAATTAGCTCCATGTAATTAGGTGGTAAGATTATAAGTCTGGCTATAGTTTAGTAAAAGATATTAAAACTATTTTAATTTATGACCTTTAGTGTAAGCCTTAAATTAAATTATTAGCCACATAAAAACATTACAGAATTGCATGAAAAGCCCTGCGTACATTTTAATGAAAATGTGGGTCAACCATACAAATCTATACTGTCCCTTTCGCGTGATAGAAAAAGTCCGTCACGGATTGTTCGTCACGTATGATCGTTGTATACATTAGGGTTAAGTATAGGCTATCTATAAGTTACAATTTATTTATTTTTTATGTGAGAGGGGGCAAACGAGCTAGCTGCTCACCTGATGGTAAATGATTACAGTCGCCCACCAGAAGGTATGCAGGTGCGTTGCCAGCCAGTTAAATATATTTGGGGAATGGGAGGAGAAGGATGCGAAGGGAGAGAACCTTCGGTAATCGCTCTCACCGAACGAAACGCAGAAGCACAAGATGCGTCTTCTTCACGCCGGTATTCTGGGAAGTCGTGGTACTACCCCGATCGAGCCGGCCATTCGTGCAGCAGTAAAAGCTGCCGGTTGCCTCTACCGCGTGCAGAAATTGAATGAAAATGAAATTGTAAGAACGCAACTAAGAATCAAACCAAATAGAAGGAACGAAAATAAATTGCAGGTCTTTCTATTTGATTTGATTAATTCTATATTAATACAGTATTTCTATGTACTTATTTTAAGACGACTAAGCGTAGCAGTTATACATACATTTTTAATCAATTATATTAACATTGTTAATATCATCAACTAGCTATGTGTAAAACTTTTTGACTAATACGGTAGCTATTGTGTGCGCAGTTTTGGAAATAAATATATTAATACCTAATTAATCTTATTATTACTTGGCACCCTATCACCTTTCTATCATTACAGCGTTACAAGTAGACAAGATTATTAAGTAATTTTGATGGACACGAAAAGGGCAGTTACAAAGGCGCAGTTGAAATGAGATGTGGATAATGTTTTAGTGATATTTAAATAGTGTATCTTAAAAATATTTTAGAACATTAGTGTAGATGATTATTTTTTATAATTAACTACGTTTTTATAAGTTAAGTATCCTGTTATTATTATTTCTTTTTTTTAAATAGAAATGTAAGCAAAGTAATCTTTACTAATGTATGTTTGCGTTCACAGAGTATCATAAAACATCGATAATAATGTCGAAACGCGGCACTCCGCTGCTGCTCCACCGTCAGTACACGTACTGGAAGCATCACATCTCCGGGAACAAGATCTGCTGGTATTGCTCGTCAAACCGACGGTTGTACTGCAAGGCGAAGATCTATACTGATCTCGACAACCACTTCATAGAGAAAAGGTGCATTCACTCGCACCTGCCGCGACCACCGGCCGATGTGTATTCAGAAGGGTATTTCACATTCAAAACTCAAAATTCTTAAAAAAAAAGCGAAAATATTTCATTCGCACCCTTAGCGATGAATTGAAACCATGAAATGAAGGAAAATATGCGAAAATATGCTACCCCCAATTTGTTTTAACTTGTTACCTAATAATGAGAGATAAGAAGTCCATGCCGTGTGATACTGGCGAGGGATCGCGAGGGTGTTGAGCTTGCCACCTTCACCCTATCTCTCGGAGAGGCAAAAAGTGGGTTATGGAAGCTCTTATGACCTCATTTTGAGTAATGTTCGATGGAAATACGTAATATCTGCCTGCACCTATAACATTAACAAGATTACAAGCATGAGATGCTTTTAGATGTTATCTATACTAAGATATAAAATTCTGTGTATGTATGTATGCATGTTTCAACAGATTTAACATAAAGAAGGATATTTCACTGATTTTGTGAGAACTTTTTTAAATTTTCCCTATGATCTCATAAGTGCTACAGACCATGTTTTATTCTAATTAATGTTAGAAATGAGAAAGTTTGTATGTTTGTCGTTCAGTAACGCTTAGAGGACTGCACGAGTATGAACGAAATTTAACAGATGTAGATTATTCTATGGAATAGGATTTAGGACCACGTGTGCATCTCCTGGTATTTATATATTTCGGCTCTTATTTTAATTTAACTTCATAATAAGACTTCACGATAGTCACCTATTTGTGTAACCAATATTTCTCTTCAACTTTATGATAATTTTTTTGTATGTGTTATTCATAGATGTAGCTACAATAGTTATTTTTCTATTAAAATTTTCCTGTTACTTTTTGTACTATTGTTTCCACTCGATTATATTTATGTAAATATATTTAAAAACAAATTCTCTGTACTTTAAACAATTCTATCGACGTAGTACACTTTATAAGATTGAATGCATAGTAGTTTTTCATCGTTATCTCAAAAAAAATTAAATTGTCTGGAGTTACACGTAACATAATTTTAAAATAATTTATTAAAAATTGTTGATGTTATTCAGAAGCAATTAATTGTACGAAATCACTACAAATTCAAATATACTCTTTACACGTAGTTTAGTAGTATCACGTAGTAAATTTAACTAGAAATTAGGTATTTGACATTAATAATTTTAATGTATAAACCACTCATTAAAATTGTATTGTACAATTGTGTATGTGAACATAATTTTAATTACACTGTATATAGCGTCACTAATGTTGTAAAAATAATCTACTGTTAAGATAAACGTGTTTCATCAGAATTAAAAGCATAGTTTAAACTGAGCTACGTCTTTTATTTAAACCAAAATACCTTTTTTTTATGAGAAAATGAGCAAACGAATAAACGGCTCAATGGCAAGTGGTCACCGATGCCCACGTCTGCAGGTGCTTTGCCGGCCAATAAGAATATTTGGGGAGTAGTCCTCCAATTACCTCACTCACTGAACGAAACGCAGACGCTCAAGATGCCTCTACTTCACTCCACGTGAGGTCGTGTTACTATTCCGATCGTGCCGCCTCAGTCGAGCTGCAGCGAAAACCCTGAAAAAATTAGTACCTAGTACTAGACGGCATAATTTGATACTTTGACAACAAATTAAATAGCCTAATAATTCAAATTAAACACACGCGTTATTCGTCATGACTAACAGTTTACCGACCTCAGCAAGAGCAGCGACCTTGCAGGATTGCTTTGTAGGCGATATCAACCCGGACAGGAAGCCATTTACCACTTTTGCTTGCTTATCCTTTCTGTACTTAAATTAATTGATATTTGGTGTATGACTTAGATAAGAAGTTGCATCTGTCTAATAAGATTTTTTTCTGCTTAACTAGTGGTTTATGGACCGTAAGAATGTTACCATAATCTCAGTGAAGCATTGGATTCAATGAGTAATATTTAAACAAACGAATTACCTTTATTTCGAAAAGGTAACTTGTAGAACTTTTAATTCAATTACTTTTTCCCTTTCTGTAGTAAAGTTCATGAATATTCACATCATTAAATGCTTTCCTGTTTGTATCAGTCCGGGAGTGAATATATTATTACGTAAATATTTTTTTTGTCTGTATATAAAACATTTCAGAATATATTTTTGATTCCGACTAAGAATTGTAATAGTCGAGATCTAAACAACATCTATTGCGAAATGATTTTATTCCAGTGACAGTGGTGACCGCAGTAGACGGAGCCACCCTCCTGATGCTCAACGGTTACTCGTACAGCAACCCAGCGCCGATGACCGGCGGCGAGAGGTGGTACTGCTCCGGACGGGTTAGGTGGAAATGCAACGTTTGCTTGCACGTGAACGATGACTACGAGCTCGTTTGCATTGCCAACGAACACGCACACTCGCCGCCCGTGTACGACAGAACGGACGACGGCCTTTTCGTTGAAATAACGCAGTGACAGAACTTAGTGAACTTAGTGCGTGAATATAACGTGAACTAACTTAATTTGAGAAGTATATTGTATTTGATGAATCAACATTAATTAAATTTCGATTCTTTTTGTAATGGGATATCTCGGATGGACTTAAAGATTTGGTGTAATTTATAGAAATTTAATACTGCTATTGTTCACTCCTTTGTTTTCGAATTTATTGAAAATACTAATTCATTACTCAATGTTATATTTGTGAGTAAATGTATAAAGGAAAGTTACTCCTCCCAATTTGTATCGTTTATAATGAATATACTCTATTGTACTTACCTTCGTTAAATTATCAATATTTATAACATTAAAAACAATGACAAATGACTTGTAAACTGACAGTTAAGTCAGTATTTTGTATTTCCATATTAATGTAATTGTTATGAGGGACGCCTTGTCCAAATTTTATAACAACAATTTTTCTGAACTTTTTTTTTTTAATAATCATTAGTGTTTGACATGAAAAGTTTCTTTGTTTATTCTGTACCTGTAAACAGTTAACATATATCGCCTTTCATATTAGATAATTAGTAAGAGTTAGTTGATACGTTTTATATTTACCTAGAAAACATTTTAGTCTTTAATAATGTTATGTCAAGGATGATAAATTAAAACTCACTGTTATTGGCAGTGAAACGGTGGTTATCAGTATTCAAGTTTAGACCAAAGGCAAAAGTGATTAATATTACCTTGTAAAATACATTAAATTGAAAATCTCATATTGCGAGACATATTTATAAAGTTTATTTAAAACGATCAAAAATATAACTTTACACTTGCACAGAACGTAATCAAAATTACTTTGTGCAGGGTAAAACGTTAGGATATATTTTTCTATTTTAGTTTTAATGTTATAGAACTATTAACTATGGTATTATGCCTGGTGTTTGCACACGATTTTTATTATTACTATTGTATTAAGTATAGATGTTAAAATAAAGCTTCATTTTATTTAACCTTTTCTTTCATATAGTCCCTGGTGCCTAGTAATCAGTTTGTTAAAAATTAATTCATTTTTCAAAGACAGGTCGGTGTTACTATAACTCTTTTAATAGCTATTTATTTCAGGATTAATTTGTTTGTTCTTACATTGGCAAATTTTTAATAATATATGTTCTAATACAAATAGTATAATCTATTTATTACTTTCTAAGGCAACACACACAATTAATTCAAGTAAACAATGACCGTAAGTGAACAACAGCAAGTGAACGTTTGTTCTTTTTGTTCATCGATAAGTAGGTGAGCGGGAATGTACTACCTCTTTTCCTAAATGTCAACCTCACCTGTACTTGGTGCAGGTGCCCTGCTAGCCCACAGGCGAGGTGCTGGTGACCGAATGATGGGGGAATATCTATCCGAACTTGCTGAAACCAAATCTCTCAGACTAGTGATGGGGAGGAGTATCACTAGCGCAAGGGTACCGGCACTGCGCTCACCAACGCGCTTGAGCGCACGCCAAGCGTGGAGAGTTTGGGAAAACCTTAAAAGAAAACATATACCGGCTTTTGTTCTCGCTTTCTTGGTCAGGCCTATGTTCAGCAGTGAACTAAAATAGACTGATTTAATAGTAGTGTAGTAAGTAGATACATAATAAAGTGAACAAATGGCACACGCCTGCTTCGGAATCGCTCATTGAAGCTATAATGTGTGTTTTGTAGTTAAATAGTCTTTGTATAAGTAAAAAGACTCCCGAGGAGGGACTGCCTGAGTCGGCCGGCGTTGGTGAGTTCGCGGATATGTTCGCGGTACAAACCCGACTTAACTAGTCCTTGTGCCGCTATGCGTTAGGTTAGGCATAAAAACAGCGTTCAGCGTTGTTATATCCCGACATGTTTGGACTGGAATGTCCTATTTTTATATTCGAATTACATATATATATTTCTAAAGTTTCATATCGTTCTGTTACAGCGAAATTCATAAAACTGCCGAGGGACAAAAGGTTGTTGATGTATAATGAATACACTTTCAGTAATCCCTCCGAGGTGATGCGGGCGGCGGCAGGAACGGTGTGTTGGAGGTGCACCGGACGCGGCTCCAAGCTCTGCAGGATGTATATCCACGTGAACGGCGCGTTGCAAGTTCTGAGGACTTTCAACGAGCACACACATTTGCCACCTAAGTACGTTAAAGTCAGCGGCGGACTTTACGCCCGTGTGTAGTGTCTTCGTTGTAAATGAAATGGCTTATTATATATGTTATACGTACTGCAATGACATGTATTACAATAGCTTAATGTTAAATAAAATTTCATATAAGTGTAGATAACAGAATCAGACGTAACTTCGTGGAACGTTTTTTATTTGTTATTTAATTCGCATGGATTCATTTTAATATGTTAAAATATAATTTGTAAATGTTATACATTGTCTCTGAAGTTTATTTATAATTGTAATAATATGAATAAGCGTAAGTTTAATAATTAACAGCAATATACAGGGAAACGCGAATTATATCATTTACACACACGTTTTTAATTACATTTTCCATAATAACTTAAAACTACGAATACCTCATTATGTATCGATTTATTTATCTAAAATTACAGATAATTTTATACGTCAAAAAGGCGCTTAGGTCAAAAATCGGAATTAACATTTCACAGAATTCATCCTATGTATTCGTCGTATCCATGAGTCGAATAAATAAAATTACATTTCTAACGTGGTAGAGCCAAGCGGCGGCTTTAGCTGCTGCTCGAATGGGCCGGCTCGACCGGATTAATACCACGACCTCGCAGAATACCAGCGTGAAGTAGACGCATCTTGTGCTTCTGCGTTTCGTTCGGTGAGTGAGGTAACCGGAGGCCCACTCTCCCTCCCTATTCCACTCTTTATCCTCCCTCCCAAATACCTCAAATACCCTTAAAGGCACGCACCTGTAGCTCCTCTGGTGTTGCAGATGTATGTGTGCAACGGTAATCACTTACCCATCAGGTGAACCTATTGCTCGTTTGCCACCTTTGTCATAAAAAAAAAACAAAAACATTTTAAAACTTCTATATTATTTGAAATGAAACTATTATTTACGGATTTTATCGCGTTTAATTTTTGTTTTTATGTTCCCGACGTTTCGAGTGTTTTACAGCAGCCGGAGGGACAGGTGTCAGACGTCCTGATGTCATAGTTCACTCGTGCTTTTATATTATATTTCGATATTATATTATTATGTGACATTAAATGTATATCAATATAGATAATGATAATATCTAGATATAATTATAATAAGTTCATATAGTAAACATTTTATATTGTAATACCCTAAAAATGTTTGTTAAGTTAAAGAAAAGCAATATCAAGTATATATTTTGTAACACACTTAACAGACATGAATAGTTTCGAAACGTAGCCCAAAACTGGACCTACCATTTAAACTTGTTTTTATATTTATTTTAAGCAGGGCTTTATTCATGTAACTAGGTCGATCTACCATGGTCCGCTTATCAAATGGTCTACAATTATGTTTTTAAAGAGAACATTATTTGTATAAATAACACCTCTTAATGGTCACGAAATTATTATTTAAATATAAAAAACAAGTTATTCAGTTAACTTAGTGGTGTGAAATCAATACATAAAATACAATTTTTTTTATCGATATGAAATCTATATAAAATTTATCGATATAAGATCAAGGTCGTATTAATGCTATACTACAGAGATCTTTGGTTGGAATCACTAAACTTTGACTAATAAACTTATTATATTATTTATGATTTTTTATATATGATATTTCACGCATTCCTTCGCCATTTTTATTCGTATTATTTGTATTTTCTACTTGGGTACAACTTCTTATTTTTTTTCAGATGTGTCCAATCGTAAGATAGACCACAGTTTACAAATATGCAGTAAGAAAAGGAAATGCGTCAGTTGTTACGCAAAATTGAGATTAATTTTTCCTGTGCGAGAAGCACAAAACAAAACGAGGAAAGTGAAAACTCACTGTACTCAGTGCGGTAAAACTCTGTGTTTGCCGTGTTTTCATGATATGCATATTTGAATAATTTTGAAATAAATGTTTATTAAACATTAACACTAAACTATCTGTGTATAACTGACTGAAATGTATGATCCTACTATTTTAATAAATAAAAATATATTATTTGCAACAGGATACTTTTTTATAGTTTATTACTAGATGCTAAATTCTCCTTCGAAGCATGACTCCTGTGTCAGGAGATTAACTAGATAGATACTCATTAAGTTAGTAATTAGAACATACAAGTGCGTATGTGAGTGTTTGTGTAAGCGTAAGTATACGTGTGGAATGGCTCATATATGAGAAATAATAAATAATATTATTTCGAGGACATGTGATGAATTCGCGCTGTTCCCAGCACTGCCCCATCTACACTTGAGAGGTGGCTTTTACCCATAATTTAGTTTTATTTACTTTTATTATGTATTGTGTTCATGTGCGTTCTCTTCTCTTTTGAAAATCTTTACGTCATATCATTTCTATGTACGTAGTTGAAAGGCAAATCAACGTGACATGATGAGAGGTGATCATTTAAACATCTATAAGCGCGACACCCATGAATCTGTAGGTGTCGGTTTTTGTTCCCCATTTCACATTCGAATATGCACACATATTCGCACACTACATACATTCTTAATATTGTTTCAGGTGTACTATTAAAACTGGCGTCCGGTAAAAGCTTATTAATGTACGATAATTACACGTTCAGTGCGCCGACGGTCGTTCGTAGAGCACCCTATCATGCTACGTCATGGCGTTGCACGGGCCGTGGGTCTTGCCGCTGCAAGATGTACATTCATGTAGATAATCTGCTGCGTGTCCTGAAAACTTTCAATTTTCATTCGCATCCGCCAGCGAAATACGCATTTATAGATGGTGGATATATGAAAATAAAATAAAGAAAAAAAAATTATCTGGTACTGGGGTGGTTAGAGGTCGGCCTTTATTTTAGTCGTTTCAACCAGAGCTTATTTGGGCCCACGTGACAGGTGGTGAGCCTGTCGCCGTCTTAGTTTTCAGGCCAAAGATACAAATCGTACTTAAGCTTCGAACAACTCATTATCAAAGAGATCGCTGAGGCAGGTGCCCTAACCACTCGGCTGTCGTGGTAAAATACTAATTAGTTAAATGTGTGTAAGTAGGTTCAAATGTAATATTTAATATAAATAAATACTCGCAATATATTTCTTAATTAAGAGGCAAATTCATCTTCTTTTTATTCTTGAATTTGCATAGACTACATACAAAACACCTGCGTTTGCTTGGGTTGCCGCATCTAAGGCCTGTCTGATTAATTCGAATGGAAAAAATATTTCTAAAAGTCCAGTCAGATTGAGGCCTCAAGTTTACCCCTCTGCCATTAAATCTTCTCATAATTTAAACTAGTAATAGTTAAGAATCTTTTGCAGTCGTAAATCCGATAAATTAATGATGTTTGATCAACAAAATTTGAAATCTAAGTGGTTTGCTTTCATTCATTTGTTTCAGCCAAGTTAATAGCATTGATGAACGGAAATTCATTATTGATGTACCAGGAATACACGTTCAGTATACAGTGTCCGCTGCGCGCTTTTCCCGGACTGCATCGTTGGCGTTGCACTCGCCGGGGGAGGAATCGTTGCCAGATGTACCTTCATGTGAGCGACAATCTAGAAGTTTTAAGAGCTTTCAATGAGCATTCACATCCTCCACCGAAATATGTGAAAAATAACTCCGGGTTTTATGTCCGTATGTAGAATTGTAATTCTGTAAGATTATCTTTTCAAAGGAAATCCTACATTTTATGTACCACCCAATCCAGTATCGTTTATATTAAGTGTTCGGTTAAGAATACCAAGGGTTGAAATCTCAGAAGTATTCGTCGTTTTCGAGCTCTAAACTTTAGAGCTTGAAAATGAGAAATGGGCTTCGTTTGATTAAGTAACGCATGCAATTATGAAACTGATATTAAAATGTATTATTTGTTTGGAACACACTTTTGATTAACGCATTGTCACTTTAAAGTATATTTCACACCAATAGCCGTATATCGTAAGGATTCTGTGTAGTACCGATCCATTATTAATTACACCGGCACACAAAAAAAAAGTTGTTTATGCATTTGACCAGTCTCACCTACAGACATCTATTTCGACCCGCTGAATCTGAATTTGAGGTCCGTTTGGTCCGGTCAGGGTGAGCAAGCAGGCTCGCAGGCGTCGTAATCAAGTGACTCTTCAGTAGCAGCAGCTCTTCAGTAGTGGGTAACTTGGCTGCTGAAGGGTATACTATTACAGGAAGTAAGTCTCATTTGTGTAATAAAAGTCCAGATTCGTTTTGTGACGTTTCTGGGGGGTATTTAACTCCGCAAAAATCGAAGGACGTTTCTCCAATTTTTTTCGGTTTTTCGCAATTTTTTAAAATTTTGACGGCTCAACGGTCTAATTCAGACTCTGATACAGATTTAGCGGATTAAAATACATAAAATCATACTTAATACGGGTCCATAAAACTTATTTCATCGCTGTAATTGCAGTTTTTCGCAATTTTTTGCCACAACACCCGAACGGGCCAAACGGACCTCAAATTAGGATTCAGCGGGTCTTTGTGGCCGGTGTTATTGTTTTATGTAATTAATGTATTGTTTGTGTAAAAACCTTTATAGTTAATGTTTTAAAGTACTCTTACATTTAATCATTAAATTATTTATTGATCTAAGTAATTAATTTACTATAATGCCATGCCACACCATACCCTAATATTATATGTTTAATTTTTTTATAGGGCGGTTAGTATACTGAATCGGTAGAATGATTATTGTCGGTACTTTTAAGGCCTAAGTTTAGGGCGCCAATGAACTATGAGTCAAAATTGAATCGCAGTAAGCTTTAGAATTGTTAAATAACCGTATATTTTTTACCGTGGTAGAGCCAAGCGGCAGCTCTTGCTGCTGCTCGACCGAGCCGGCTTGACTTGGTTAGTACCACGGCCTCGCAGAATACCGGCGTGAAGTAGAGGCATCTTGTGCTTCTGCGTTTCGTTCGGTGAGTGAGGTAACCGGAGGCCCACTCCCCCTCCCTCTCCCCATTCCCCTTCTTCCTCCTACCCATCTCCCAAATGTGCTTAAGGCCGGCAACGCACCTGCAGCATCTCTGGTGTTGTAGATGTATGTGGGCGACGGTATTCACTTACCATCAGGTGAACCGCTTGCTCGTTAGCCGTCATCCTCTTAAAAAAAATATATAGGTTTGAATAATTATAATTAAAAATAATTTTTGTTCAACAGTTTTTATTTTATATTTCATAAAGAATCCCAGAATTTAAATGTTTTAGAAAACACCCCACACAAACACACACACACACACCGTACACCGCGCACTAACCTTCTCATCATCATCATTACCAACCATAAACATTAACGTGGGAGAGCCAAGCGGCGGCTTTTGCTACTGCTCGAATGGGCTGGCTCGACCGGGTTAGTACCACGGCCTCGCAGAATACCGGCGTGAAGTAGAGGCATCTTGTGCGTTCGTTGAGCATGGTAACTGGAGCCCCACTTCCCTTCCCCATCCCTCTCGTCATCCTTCCTCCCATCTCCCAAATACCCTTTAAGCCCGGCAACGCACCTGCAACACCTTTGGTGTTGTAGATGTACGTGGGCGACAGTAATCACTTACCATCAGGTGAACCGTTTGCTCGTTTGCCGCCTTTCCAATAAAAAATTCTGGTGTACAACACAAACAAAACAGATTCAGATTTCCCCGATCTTATATGATAAGCGTTACGTCTGACACGGAAAGGCTATAGTGAAGAACACTTATGGGACTGTAATATACATTGTACAGTAGACAATTGTCGGTTGTATTCGAAAGTTTTCGCCGTGGTAGAAATCGATCAGGGCATCATTAAAATCGAACAAATTATTTTCATAATAACAATTGTTCGATTACTACTTACAGTTATTCTAAATAATTACAGCGGAAATGATTGAGTTGGCAAATGGGAAACAATTGTTATGGTACCGAGAATATACATTTAGTCAACCGACCCATGTTGCGAGAGGACCACCCGGAACTATAAGCTGGAGATGCACAAGACGAGGCAGTCGAGGCACCACACAATGCAAAATGTACCTCTATGCAAGCAGTGAATTAAAGGTTTTGAAGACCTTCAATGACCATACGCACCCACCGCTCAAATATGTGAAAATTAATAATGGATTGTACATTAAAGTTTAAAAGTCCCTCACTATCAAGTTACTTTATTATCGTCGTTTTAAATACATACACATTGTAGGACTCCCACAATTTGCCACAAGCTATCTATAGATACAGAATGTTTATGATCTGAATGCCCGAATCTCCGTAGAATAAATACATTTGAGAATTAATAAATAATTAATTAACCATTTGCTGTCTTGAAGTCTGCTTTACAAAAAAAACTATTATTCCAGGTTTGCAATACAAATTTATACCGTCTGTTAGAGGAAAGCATTCCTTGCTTTTGATAGAAGATTACACATTTAATCAGGTGACAAAAGACGATCGCTACTGGACCTGCTCCAGGCGTTTAACCTCCAAGTGCAAAGCTAGGTTGCGGTTCGATCATCATAGAAACATCGTTTTGTACGAGAGGAATCATAACCATAGCCCTCCACTGTACTACATTGATAAGGGTGGAAGTTACGTCAAGGTTTCGGGTACTCGGGGTTAAGCTTACAACCCACCTCGTTCGTAACATTGCCAACTGTTCATGACATTATCTACAACTGGTAATAATATATCGATTAAATCTGCTGCGGTGAAGTTGTAACAATATGTTTTATTGTTATCATATTTTATTTTATTACAAAGGTTTCACATGTCAGCACAGTTCGCATTGCGTTTTTTTGTTTGTTTATAAATTAAATTTTTTATGTCCTTGAAACAGTGCAGATATTTCGTGTTAATATTTTTTAATAAAAACTTATGAGCTGTTAGTATCTTTTCCGTACCCAGTTACCTCTAATTTTAGAAAAAATATTCTTTCTAATAAAGTACTAATTGCTAAATTCATAACAAGAGATTTAATATTTAATACAAATACTCTAATTACATCGTGATTATTATTAATAATTTTCAAACGTGGTAGAGCCACGCGGCAGCTTTTGCTGCTGCTCGAATGGGCCGGCTCGACCGGGTTGATACCACGGCCTCACAGAATAACGGCGTGAAGTAGAGGCATCTTGTACTTCTGCGTTTCGTTCGGTGAGTGAGGTAACCGGAGGCCCACTCCCCCTCCCCATCCCCGTCCTCATCCTCCCTTCCATCTCCCAAATACCCAAGGCCGGCAACGCATCCGCAGCACCTCCGGTGTTGTAGATGTACGTGGGCGACGGTTATCACTTACCATCAGGTGAACCGCTTCCTCGTTTGCCCCCCTTTCACTTAAAAAAAAACATCGTATATTTTTTTATAAATTATAGAAAAATTTTCTATAATTTATAAAAAAATCTGCATTTCCCCGCGCCTTTCATTCGAAGGCGTTCAAGGAATGAGTTTAAGGATTTCGTATGAGTTATTGTAATAACTGCTTACTTTACGTAAACCTGCAAGTTCAATATAATTTGGACCCAATGTCTAAATCTAATCAACACCTTAAACTCAGTTGCAGAACTTTCGAATAATTTTCATAAACTCTTAAAGAAAAACATTATTTACGGTGTAATTAACAAACGCTTAAAGTTAACTAAGTTATTTGCTATAGAAGTTCAACGAAGTTGCTTCGTGTAAAATATTACAAAGCTCAAAAAAACGTGGAAATGAGTTACTTATGAATAATTTTCGTTCCAGTCATAAAGTATCAATTCATCCCTTCCACTCAAAGAAAGCACTTAGTGCTTCTGATAGAGAACAATACTTTCAATCAGGTGACGAAAGACAGTCGATATTGGACGTGTTCCAGAAGAACATCAAGCAGATGTAAGGCAAGAGTACGCTTTAATAATGAGCAGAAGATTGTGTTCTATGACCGAACCCATAATCACGATCCAAGGCAATAGCAGTTTTTTATTAGGATTATCATTTACATTTACTTTTAGTTTTTTTTCTAATCTGTCATTATACACTGCAAGTTTAATCAATGGTTGTACATTACGTTTAATTTTTTTAATTAATAATGAAAATTAATGCGTTACAATGTAAAAATATGTCGGTTATGTTTCCATTTGGTTGTATTTTGTTTTTCAAGTATTTCAAGCGAAGTTTTCTAGTTGTAATAATTATTTTATAAGTATTTTGGTAGTAAGTAATACTTTACTCTGCCAACCCGCACTGAATCTGAGTGGTTTACCTTTTCCGACTCCAAAACTTTGTCAAGTATTAAGAGGAGGCCTTTGCCCGACAGTGTAACATTTACAGGCTGCTGCTTTACATTTATATACTTTAAGCTTCTAAATGCTATTTCGAAGCTACGCCAACCGCATGTTGTTGGTTGAACGCCTGACCGTTACTAAGTAAATGTCCGATTTCGGCATTTTCCGCTTACTGCCAGTAAAAGAATGCATCTATTAAATCACAAACGCACTACTCTTCACATCGTTTAATCCGTTTGAACGCCAATTTATCACGTTGACCAAAGACGTTGCGCTGATCGAAGACGATTCCGAAACAGGGCAAGAAACACAGTAGACTGACTGTCCATTTTGTTACTTGGTCTATCTATATACGCGATTTAAATTTCATTTTTAAAAACGAATTGAAAAAACTGTACGATTATTAAAAAGCTTCATTTTTAATGACGTTATTTGTATTAATCAAGTTTATGATATTTTCACAATACGTTACATGTTTATTACGAGTGAACTGCTCTGGCTTCGCACAAATAGGCCTGTAATATAAATGTGAATCTGTTTTAAATGATATAAATCGCATAATTCATTTAGATGTTATAAGCGAATATACAGATGAACCATATACTACTTAGAGAGAATAATATCTATCCTATATATAATTCTTAATGATATATATAAATGAATCAATGTATACACATTACATCACATTAATATGTTATTAAGAATTGAATTTACATCATTAGACTTAAAAAAGTTAATATATAGACATAGAGTCGCTCGTAGAATTCCAGTTATTAGAGTAATAAGTAGATTTTTGTAGATACTTTTAATATATATTATATCTTTAAGTATAACTGAACTCAATAATCAATAATAGTTACGATGTTATGTACTTAGCTTTTTCTTCAGTTGCAGTTGTTACGTTGTCATCTGGCAAAACGTTAATGATCGTAAATGGCTACACGTTTAAGAAAGGTGTTCGAGTGAAGGGCTACACCAAATGGTCTTGCAATGAACCGAGTCAAAGCAAATGTGAGGTCTACGTACATGTTAACAAAAAATTCGAGGTTGTTCTGATGGCAAACTCACATAACCACGAGTCTATACTCTGCCGCATGTTTCAAGAGAGGATTATGTAACCACACAAAAGCATATAGTTTTAAAAGTCGTGATTGATTTTTAATTGTTTCGATCTCTAAGATGTTGTTCTATTTACTAAATTTTTTAGCATTTAATTCATTGATATATGTTACAGAATTGTTTCTTACTAGTTGTATTTGTTTTTTATAAATAATCACTGTGGAATTACTACTTAACTTTTCTTAAAGTTCTTATTCTATTTTTTATATTAAAATTTATGCTTTAATCAGAGTTTCATTTATATCATTTATTATTTGAAATATACACTAATGTATTTAGTTCAGTTATATTTAACTATACAACATATTGTTCTAGATGGTGATAAAGAATATGATGATGCATTTTCCGTTATTGAAGTTTTAGAAGAACACGATGGAGAAATTGGTAGCGAAGCCGATGTAGAGGCAATGTTGTTCATTGAATCCAGCAGTGGGAAAACAATATTACAATACAACGGAAACAGATACCGGAGAGCTTACAGATCAAAGAATGGAACTCGCTGGAACTGTTCGGCTAGCATTGAATGTAATGCCTTTTTATATTTAAACGATGCAAACGACATTATTATGTCAAATCAGGACCACGATCATTACGAGCTGCAAAAGCTTGAAGATAATGATCCAGAGGAAAATGGTAAGTTGAAAAACATATTTAATCTGCAACATATAAATGGCTTCCAAAAATATACTTAAGTAAATGGGTTAAATTGCTTTTATATGCAATAAAATTCAACCCATTCGATGGTATTTATAAATATTTGAAATATTATAAATATAACCTTAATGAATAACAAATAAAATTAATAGGCCTTTATAGTATAAACCTCTTGCGGTAATTTTCAGAAAGATGGTTGTATTTTGAACCCAATATGCCTTGGATGACTTTAAGCATTTCCTCGTCCTTTAAAGGCTTCCATTTATTATTGTCGATCATGATCACTTTTGTTCTGTTTAAATAAGCGTAGTATATCAAAAACTTTAACAAGCCCGTGGCAATTCTCTAGTTGACCTTTTAATAGTCACATTATATCTTATTAAAAATGTTTTTAAATTTATCGCAGCGTTGTTTTCACATATTGCTTTTAGTTTCGATTCATATTGGTCTGTATCCTTTCCTTTCCTCGGCAAATCCTTTCAACTCGAAAGAGATCTCTATCTATAAATTCGTATACGCCATTACATATAGTCAATAAACATTTTGCTTATGCACCTTCTTATATATAAGAGAGTCTAGAGTGAAGCCTTATGACGACAAAGCATTTTACTGTAGGGCAGAAATCATGGTCTTTTCAGAATGCTTTTTACGAAATCTTTAAAGCACTTGAACGTTAGCAAATATTTTAATAAACGCTTAAATTTTCAGATACAGCAGTAGTTATAACATCACGCAAAGGGAAAGAGATGCTGTTATTCCGAAAGTATACATACCGCAAGCAGTACAAAAAAGGCCATCGCTCTCGTTGGGTGTGTTCGACCATGAAGAATTGCCGTGGATGCGTCTTCACAGACAATAATAATTTTATAACATCAGCTTTTGAAGAGCATTGCCATGACCCGCCGAAATATTATCTAAACCCCAATCACGTACTCGACGCCTTGAGAGAACCTCTAGTTATTGAAACTGAATAAGTTTTGATCACTAGCGATTCATCACCATTATCACTAATAATTATTATTTTGCTGTTAGCTTTAAACGGCCGTTGTTTTGCCGACACAGTCTGTTATACGGTTTATAAATAAATCAACATTTTTGGTTTTACTTATGAAATAGTAGAAGTATGCAGGGCTAAATTGTCCCCTGTAATCCGCAGTCCAAAAATGAGTACAACCTAACCACAATAGCACATTTTACAAACTAAAAATATAATTGCAGACATTCGTAGGGACTGGTTTGAACCATTTATCTTTAGTTTATCACTTATTCAATAGTCGTAACAACTATAAAATATTATTTACCATATAGATAACTTAGTCCTGTATTCAGTCGATTAATAACAGAAAGGAATTAAATAATGGATGCAATTGACACATTGTAGTCGCACGTAAAAGATCCTATGACAACAATCTCGACTTAAGTCGACGAAAAAGGAATTTGTAGAGACCTACGTACGTATGTCCAGCGATGAAAAACTCATAATGATGGATTTTAGTTTTATGACCACAGTCTATGTTTCTTTTTACTGTGTAAAGTTATATCACAACTTCACTTTAAATACATGCAAAATTATATTCTAAGTTCACGACCGTTTGGAATTGCACGTGAATCCCTTCAGTATGTGTCCGTATACTCGAATAAAACGAGAAAACACTTCTTCATTATGAATAGATTAAGTATATACTTTTATGTTTGTTAAGATTTCCAATCGTCATGAATACATCTTATGAAAATTAAAAAAAAAGTTTTATTTAAATGTTCTACATAAAACATAATAATAAGAAAGTAACATACACCTACTAAAAAGTATAATCTAAGTAAAAAAAATATTATTTGAGCAAAAATAATATTTTCGAAAACAACTTACAACTTTATTGTGTTCTAGATATTTTTAAATTAAGGACCACACTACTTATTGTTCAACGGTGTGCGGACCAAGGCCTAATTTCGTACCACAATACCTTAATGTTTAACATTTAAATAAACATGTGAATAATAAAACAAAAAGATACATACATACTTTCAGAATAAATACATATACCTACACTAAAGTTTATCTTTGAGTATAAAAAATAAAATAAATATAAAATTTCATAGTTATGATTATTAGTTCGCTAGTTATTCTTTATCGTCATCCTTTCAGCCTATCACAAGTCTACTGCTGAACATAGGCCTCCCCCAAATATTGTCACAAAGCTCGGTCCGGTACCACCTGCATCGGTTGTCAGTTCTGCGAGCTGTGGCCGACCCATTGCCACTTCAGCTTGCTGATCCTTGCGGCTATGTCTGTTACCCTAGTAGAAACTCCGAGCCTTTCCCAAGCGCGCTGAGCAACTTTGAGCTTCCTGATACGGCCTGCAGTGAGGGTCCATGTCTCAGTTCCGTAAATCATCACTAGCAACACGCACTGTATACTTTGCTCTTGAGTTTTTGTACACTCGACGAGAAGATATGACGTTGTTTCCCGAACGCTTCCCGAGTTGGATTCGTCGATTGACCTCTAGGTCGAACTTGGACTTACCTAATCGAACAATTTGTCCCAGGTATACGTACTCGTCTACAACTTCGAGCCTATTGTTCCCAACAACAACCGGTATTCGTGTAACATGGGCGTTAGACATGAACTTCGTCTTGTCCATGTTCATCTTAAGACCAACCTGTTGGGAGACACTATTTAGGTCATTGAACATAGTACTAAGCTCCTCCAGCGATCTTGCCATAAGAACTATGTCGCCGGCAAATCTAAGGTGAGTCATGTATTCCATTACTCATCTCCCATTGCAGCGGTGAAGAGTTTCAAGGTTGTAACATCACCCTGTCTTACAACTTTCTGCAGTTGGATTGGTTTCGTACTCTGGTTCTGAACTCGGATAATGCACAAAAAATGATTTTCAATTCAATAAAAATGAAAAAAGTCAAGACAAAAGCCATCTCTCGATACTTGAGAGGGTTTTCGAGTCATGAGGGTTTTTGAACAACACATTACACATTTAAAACGGACACTCAGTGACAAGACGCACGTGTGAGGTCCGCTTTAAATAAATATGTATAACACGACGGCGCATAACTTCGCCGTTCGGCCGATTAAATATCTAATAATAATATTTTTATTACTAAGTAAAAAGCGAACTTCATATATCCTAGAAATATTCCTTTACCGTCTACACATGGTAAACTCAGCGCTTAAAATTGGAATTAACAATGTTAGTGGTGCCGGCACCAGGATTCAATCCCAGGACAGTGGCTTACTATGAAATTAAAACGAGCCGAACGTCCTAAACCTTGAGCTAACATAGCTCTTAGCAATGTGTATGTAGATTATTCAGGGAAATGTTTTAACATTTTGAATACATATCTTTGTGACTAGAATAATGAATATATTTGAGAGGCGGTTTAGTGGCATAAACAATGGAAATGATTTATCTGTATTACAGAGGAAGAAGAAATATTTATCTACCTAATACTAATATTAGGTAGATAAATATTTGACCCCAAGGTGGTCAGTGGTCTTTGTGTCATTTTAGTCATTTGTGTTATGTGTACACCTGTCACCCTTACTTATTTAAAAAAAACTTTCAGCAGCTAAGGAAGTGATGTCGAAACGTGGGCGAACGTTGTTGGTGTACAAGAACTACACTTACTCGAAGTATCCGTATCCATTAAAACACGGCTGGCGATGGTACTGCTCGAAGGTCAAGACGTGCAGAGCCTACTTAATCACTACGGAAAAGAACGTCATCATTGCATCGGCCGGGAAGCACATGCATGAACCGAGTCTACTCAATATAAACACTAATTTCAAGTGGCATAAGTAATCTTGCAAAATTGTTTTTTTTTAATCAGTATAATTATGTTATACATATTTATAGTCTACGTGCTTCAAAAGCGATAAAAGGCAAGCACATATTTTGTTTCATACTGCTGTTATTATAATAAATAAATTGCCCAGATGGCTGGATGTAAGGGGGAATATTCCAACCTTGTCTAAAAACTAACGACGTGACTCTGGCGACGGACTGATTTCGGTGAATGTCTCCAAATATTTCGAACCTAAACCTAGTTGTGAGAAGACTTCGCCAGGCTTTGCAGGCGTTTTTATAAAAAACAAGTCTGGCTTGTCTATGTTAGTTGCTTTGATTAATAATTGTATTAGTTGTACACATGTTACTAACGTAAATGATAGAGAAGCAAATTCGATGGATATTGTTTTTAAATAATATATTTTATATCGGTTATTTGGTTTTGAAATATCATTAATATTCTAAAGGGCAATTCCTAAATCTATAACGTAAATGTAATACTATATCGTAATATTAGTATCTCAATTCGAATAAAATATTAATAAGCGGAGTCGGGCTCACGCACCTAGAGTTCCGTACATGCTCACAGTATATGAGTTTATAAAAATAAAGAAAGAAAGAAAGAAACATTTATTGCACAAATACGCCACTTGATAACAAAACAAACACTGCAACACATTTAATCAAACAGTTATTTACACAAACAATGTTTAACGTTGCCTCCTCTAGACGCATTGCGTGGCGCATGGGGCAAACAGACCACACTCAGCTTAATGCTGCAGTTGAGACTACAGCGCTGGTTTTCAGTGGGCCTGTGTGTCGAGTGATGTACGGACATTCGTATAAATACGGGGAAAGTTATTTTCAACTATATTGTACATAGCTTAAGAAGTATCAGTAACAATAATAAAATGAAAACTAACTTAACTAACTAATCAAGGATAAATAGATTTAATAAATACAGCTTTACAAAATTGTGTCTATGAGCTATGGGAGCTGTACTCTGTTCTGGAACTATACCACACTACACAATTATGGCATAATTGCAGTATGTAATAATTAAAATACAATTATCATCTCAGTTACCATAAATGGGTTTTCTTCCATTCGGATCGGGATTTTTAGTGGAGCCCGCCTCAAGCTTTGCCAGTTTGTATTATTTGTTGTTTTACTTTCGTTTGCACTGTAATCGCACCAAGTTTGATGCTTGTATGTATTAACGTTTTTACGGTACAGGTGTATGACATGTAATTTGTATAGTGTACCCCCTTAATTTTTGCGTATCGTTTTTGTTTTATTATCTGTTAGGACATCCGCCATTATAAACATATTGTGTGAACATTTCAACCGGCTACTTATAACGGTTCAAATGATACAGGCCTTTAAAGGTAAGACGATCAGACGGCGTAGACTTAGTAATAGGGCTGCGTACGGGACCCTAAAAACGAAGAATTTTTGTTTTGGAAATCACGTAAATTTGACACTATGAAATTGCTTTATGTTAGCACTTTTAATACTACATTAGAAACTTGTCTTAAAATTAATGATTAGTTAAGCTGTATTTACATAGGCTATATTTGAATCATAAATTTATTTACAAAATAAAATAATTGTATATCGCCAAATAGTTTATTTTTTGATGTTAATAAACGCCCAACTTTTTGAATTTGAACTGACACATGAAGAACTTATTATAAATTCTATTGTATACACGGCAAATGGTAATATTTTCATAAAGGCATGTCTATTCACAAATCAAAATATATTACTACAGGGTACGTATATAAGTACTCGGTTGCAACACAAATAAAATAATAGTAAATATAGAAAAAAAGAACTATTATTAATATTCAATCAAAAATGAGAAATAGCGATTAGTGCTATTTAATAGTAAAAATTATTAAATAGTAAATTTTTTAAAATAGTAAAAAAATTCTTTGTTTCAGTGGTTCAGTTAAAATCGAAGAAGGGAAATGAACTGATTTTATACAAAAGTTATACATATTATAAAAATTATTGTTATTCGCACAATCATTATTGGAAATGGATATGCTCAACTCACCAGAGGCGTGGTTGTAAAGCTTACGTAGTCCTGAATGATAATCTTGAAATCATAAGGGCACTAGATGAGCATCCTCATGAGCCCCGAAATTATTGTTTAACACAGAACGGACAATATGTTTGTATATAAACTGGTTACTTGAAACAGAGAGTATGTACCTACCTACACATTTAAACGTAACTACAACGTCATTGTAAAATAGTTCTAAAATATACTTCACATTGTAAGAAAAATAAGATGTCGGAATGAAGATTTGTGTGCGTATAATATAATAATAATATTTAAATAGCCTTCATATCAAAAAAAAAATTTGTTACAACACTACTTTATTATTAAGAGTCTCTTTAGTCGCTGCGACTACGATTTTATGGTAACATAAATATTCTTTTAAGTGCTTAGGTACTCTATAAGTATAATGTTCATATGTGATGTGTGGATTTTTTAGGAATAGGGTAAAAAAAAAATATATTCATCTTTGTCTCCTTATTCACAGTGCAAATACTACGTTCCAGGAGAGGGCGACCATTGCTCATGTATCGTAAATACACGTACACACTGAGCTTCACAACAAAGACTGGCCACAGATGGGTCTGCTCCTCCCACAGATCGAAGAACTGTCGAGCGCACATAACGACAACAGGGGAACCGTACATCGTTACAGATGCGTCAGACGTTCACAACCACGTGGCTCCTTCGTACCATGTTGCGTCTGACGGCACTTTTCATAGAATATGTGTCCAGACTTGAACACTGGATCTAAAGCCGTAAATGTCTGAACCATAAAAATTGTAGTGGGTTTTATCACATACACATGCCGCCGGGTCCTCTACTTGAATAATTTTTGAATTTTGACTTATTCATGAACTACGATAATCGATACCAGGGTTAATATCTACATTAAGACAGATATACTTAGTTTATTAAGCGAAATTAAAATGAATATTTGTTTGCTCGTCTTCTGTGCGTTCCAAATTTCCGATTATTCGACACATTACTGGAAAGGTATAGAATAAAGTAAAAATATGATACAGCATACATTACCAGTTTTTCTTTTTTTTTTAGAAAATCCTTTGTACACTGAATGATTTTTTTCAGTCGTTCAATGCATGTACCCTATTCATCGGCCTCATGCCCCACTACGACAATCTAGTACCAGATTGAAACTACTCCTAGGACTATCTTAAAAAGCCGCACAGCAGCTGCACAATGAATGGGTGACTGAGCCTAGTAGAAAAACGTCTTTTAAGCTTTAAACATTCCACTGTTGAACATCAAACTCTCCAAAGTTCAATTATTTAATTGTGAGAAGTCTTACACAGAAATAACATATAACCAAATGTCAAAAAAGTTACTATTTGCTCTTGTGTTTATTACACTTTTATTATTTGAATAGATTAAATATTATGTACATAAATTTAAAAGAAAACACGTTACAGTATGCATTCTGTATTTAATGTTGTGTAAATTTAAATAAGAGGTAGGAATAGAATGTCTATTGTTTACTTTAATAACATAAATTCATAAAACATAATTAAAACTAATGGAGGTAGGTATTGTAAATCAGTCTCTCAAGTAGTATATAATTGTCACAGATTATAACATATTATTATACATAAGATTGGTTAACGTTGATTTTTATACATTAAAATATTAATCCCTGAATTTATATAATTGTTTATGACCATTTATAGCAGTTAAATTAGGTATTAACAAAGTTCAAAAATTTATTTATAAAATAAAACAATCTCAGCAAAGATAATTGGATATTATTTACAATATCAGTCTCTTATTTACTAGGAGATATGGGAGTCTTTTCTATTTTGACACTTATTTAAACACATATTTTTAATGTTATCATTTCAGCCTTTTAATTATTATTTCATTTTTTAACATATTGTGTAACAGGTAAGTATTAACTTAAAAAGTTGTTTATGTAAACTTTATAAGTCTATCCCTCTATGTGAAATTGTTTAAAGTTAAATATTTCAGTGACAATTACAACATGGTTAACTTACCTTTTTTAATATTGTAGTGCCAATGAATCAGCAGTATAACATCATTATTTATTCCCATAATATAGTCACATCTCAAACACAAAATGTTTTAGACTACACAACAATTAATTGATTACTAAGATACAAAATCAAAATTGAATTTTATTTGATTTGGACTTTATTAAATCTACAATGTGAAGTGGTTATAAAGTCATGAGTGTAAACAAAAACTTACTAAATACATAAATTTAACAAAAAAAAAATTATATAAAGTATTTATCTAGCTTTCTAATTTCAAATATTCTTAATTCATTACTTAAATAGTATCTTAAAGCTGTTGAAATAGCTCTAAAATAAATCTAACATAATCACTCGCTACAAAACCTTTTACTGCATAATTAGAATCAGTCAGTTTTATAACTATTTAACTTATTAGTAGGAATAAATCTTAAAATAAGTTTAGTGAAATATCAAATAGAGGTATGTGTACATTTGAGGTAGAAAAACATCAGTCTTGAAATTGTAAAATTATTAAGAACTAATAGAAAAGACTTATACAATTTTGAATGAGCCATCACTACGTCGATAGAAGCCAGGAGGGGGGTGGTTGTGGGTATTTCGCACTCTGTTAACAACATTGCGATGACGGTGAATAATAGTGGTAACATCAACATGACAGCCAGTTTTAGTTCGGGATGTGCAATACCACTGCTTCTTACCATAGGCTAGTTTGTTCTTCAGTCGGAATGCATAACCATCGTGAACTAAAAGCATGCTCCCTTTCCTTGTTGGAATGAAGTTGGCTTCTGAAATTATATTTAAAGTTAGTAAAAACAACTGTTCAATATACAGATATTAAACTAAAGGATTATGTTGAGTTTATTACTTTGAGAAATAAATAAAAGTTAGGATTGTGACAATATCTTTTTAATACATTAAAAGTAAATACACATTTTTACACAGTAAAATTTAGTAAAACACTGCAAACACTCAACAATGTAAACATTACTTAAACTAATAAATACTAACAATTCAACATTCTATTTGTTTATTTACTGTGTTACTGTACTCTTATGTTGCTAACTTCTTAGCTGCTCAATTTATTTTTGATTGAACCCAAAGAACGTTTTCTTTTCTGAATTAAATATAATTTATAGGAATGTTGATGCTTCACATCAATGCAGGTGAATGCTACTGAATTTTATATCATCAGTAAAACAGTACATTATTTAACAGGTTTGTTTAATTAACTAAGTAATATGAGTTAGTTATTATTTTGAAAACATATTCAAAGATCAGTGAAACATTCAAAAACATGTGTAAAACATTAAATTCTTATGCAATAAAGGTTTGTTCAATTTTAAAGTAACGTAATTTTTGGTATTACACGAAATTTTGTGTTTATTGGTATTACACTTATTTACACAACCATGATAGACATTGCTTTTTCCCAGTTACAACTGTTTGGTATAAAATATTAATATAACTGTTACATAGAATATTAAATTATTGGAAACACTTCATGTACATAATGATGCTATCGCTGATCTATACATTTCCTACTATATTAACAATTATTATTAGTACCTTCTTAGTTCTAAGCATAGTTCTGATCAACCATATGGCTGTAAAACTCATCATAAAAACATGATGAGTCATATTGAATTAACACTTTCGTATAAAATACTGTTATGGTAGATACGCATTCAGGAAAATACATTTACAAACTACTTTCTAAAACGCGCGCATACATAACCTGAGTAAACTTAAAGTTTTACAATACTGGCACGATAAAACTATTGTATTATTTCAACTTTTTTTTCACAATTTACAGTGCATATTTTAAATAAAAACATTTATAATTAACAGTTTATGATTAACACTCCCAGTTCTAATTCAATAACAAATCAAATCAAACTGCACAGACATAAATAAACAATGGATGATTGGATGTGACCACGCCACCCCCATATTCGCAGCAGTGTTGCCAATGCAAATGTTGGGCGGTCGTGTACGTTAGAAAGAAAAAGCCGTTATTATATCAACGATTTTATAACACAAAAATAGGTAGATACGTTACTAGCGCACTGAAAGTGACGCCTACAAAAGACTACAACTAAGAAAAAGACATACTGCAAAAAAGTACATTTCTACGTTAGCGAAAAGGGGCTAATTTAAAGATTTTTATTCAAAACTTTTTTGAAAAGAGGTTTAAGAACTTGTTTCACAATTTTGTCTTTATGTTTTGAAAAACTATTGCGACAATTAGTTAAAATTTTATATTTTTATTTAATAATTTAGGTATAACTCACGGTATAAATCTCTAAAGCTTTCTAAGTTTGAACGGTGACACTAGCTTCTGAACTTTAGCATTTACAAATACTTGACATTCTACTAATTGTGCTTGAGGCTTAGAACTCCTTCTTTCCTTCCGTCCTTAAATAATCTATAAATAGTATTTAGCGTAGTCAACTTAGCGCCTGGTTTTCTCATTATCACGGTAACTCTTTATATGTCTTAGTAATGAATAAGTGCGAAGAATGACATATACATTATAAAATATTATGCCATGTAAATTTTTCGTCTACCTTCTGACAATAAACTTATGCTGGCCCATCATAGCATTGTAGCCGTCCGCACTAGATGTGTTCTCGATAAATATGTTCAATATATTACGAACACATTATTTCTAAAAAAAATTGCTGAAAGCCGTAGAATTTGTTTCAACCATAGGATAGTGATTATTACCACGTGCTAAGCGGTGGAGGAAAACTGCATATCTGAGATATAATAAAAAAATATATATATTATTTCGAGGATATGTGAAGCCCGCCAACCCGCAATGGAGCAGCGTGGCGGGCTATTCCCGGCTCCTACACCCTCTCAGGTATTTGAGGAGGCCTTTGCCCAGCAGTGGGCCCTTACTTTAGTATAGGATAGTGGCGTAGGTAGTGGATATTGGCCGAAAAGCCGTAGATTACGGTAATTGTCGTAGCATTGGCAACACCGATACGCAATCACCTTTTCTTCTCGTGAGCATCGAGGCATTATACTAACAGTTTCAGAACATTTTCCCAGAGTCAAAGATTTTTTAATTTAAAATAGCTTCAACTTTATCGGAAAGTATAAGAAGTTTAATTTTCAATTATAGCCTTGATAAAATATTTACTGTAAAATTATATTTATTTTGTGTTGTGGTAAATGTAGATAATCTTTAGGCGGTTTAAAATGAGTTAACATCTATTTAATTCAATAATTTTCACTTCACTTTATTTGTAATAGTTTGTTCAATAATGTTAAAAAATAAACAATTCCTATAAAAGATGATATACATTCAAGGAAGTTTTCATTAAATTTCTTTGTGTTTTAGAATCTTCCTACCTTACATTTTTATATACCAATTATTCTACGAAATATCATATAGACTACTGATATGTTTTTAGGGGGTTTTTTTTATTAACTCTTAGGGGGCAACAAATTTTGATGTTGACAACTCTACTTACAGGTCAATCAAACAGGTGTCAAATCAAACGTGTTCTAATTTAACGCGCTGCAATGACAATAATATGGAGCGATTGAAAAAAGTTCCAAATTTCTAACTATTTCTAGTAGAAGTTAAATGCGAAATGTAGTGTTGTGTACTAATAAAAAGTACCTTAAATTTAAGTTATCTGATAACTATCACGAATTAATGTCAGTTCACAGAAGTGTTAAAAAAGTTTAGAAATAATGAATAGGTTTTAAATGTACCTAAATAAATTTAAACTGAATTTCAAGTTAAATGAACTAAAGTTGTGTACCAAATCATGATGTGATCTTCCAATCGTAAATTTTACTATAAGAATTATAAAATTTTACATTTTGATTAATTCTAGTTTTATTTTGTTTCTACAATTGCTATAGATAATAGTCTACACTTCATGTGATATCAAAAATTACAATTTTATTTTTATTTCAGGTATATTTATTAATACAAGAGGCAATTCAAAGCTATTTATATATCAAAACCACACATTCCGGTTTATGTATAAACGAGCATATGGCAGTCAACTATGGTATTGTTGGTATTTCTTTAATCGGTGTTGCCCAGCAAAGCTTCGGATAGATAACTCTGGTAAAGTAACTGAAAGTATTGGTCGGCACAATCATGATCCTCCTACTTGTTGGATGACACCTGATGGCAAATCTTACAGTCTTCCACCACTTCCTGATAGAGGTACACCATCATAAACCAAAAAATGTAATTTGTTAATAAATCAAAAGTACTTTAAAAATGTTTCACTGTCCCATTATTGATAAAACATTTGAGATTTTATGTAGTGTTTTATTTATAAAGATATTACAGAATTAAAAAATTTTAAATTAAATTTATATTTACAGTTAAGGTTTTAAAATTATATAAATCTTTTAATTATAAAAAAATATACTGAATGTATTTTGTTTATGTTAAGAATTGAAAGTAAAAATAATGTTAATGTAGATGAATACATTTAACTGCTTTAGTAAACATTTCTATGTATCGATTACATATATTATATTCTCCTATTTAGTATGCTAGATTATGTTTAGTTGATCTTTCTAAAATGTTTATGTGTATTATATTTAACTGCAGGATCAGATACCTGTCCTAGTAACTGCCACTTAAGCTTCCTAATGTTGTGATCACTTCTTCAACCTTATTTGATGAAAGAATGGTCAAGATGAATATCGCAACTAATTTATATTTAAATATTAATAAAAAAATATATTTACAAAAACTTTGTTTTCTAGATAACTTCTAATAATGTGTATTTGTGATAAATATATTATTTAACATATAGAGAGTATTTTATTTAAGACCAACAATTGTACATAATTTTATTTTTATAGTGCAACTACCACCAATGAAATAATGTACACATAAAATACACACACACAATCATGATTTTTGATTATTTCATTGGTGAAGGAGTAAAATCACTTTCTACCTAGTAATATTTTTTTTTCTTAGACATACCTCCTTTCGGTAGAAAGGTACTTTTCTAAGAAACATGGCATTTTCCACCCCGTCGACTATACTTGTCATCCATTACTTTACCAGGAGAGACGAAGAGTTAGCTGCGGATACCCGTTTTGGCTAAAGCTTGGTTGTGCCAAATGGAATTTTGTGTTCTCTGCCTATCCCTAAGGCTGAAAAGCATGAGTGCGTAATACTAAATAGCATCTGACCAGTATCTATAATATATGAATAATTTTTCGAATGTTTTTGTTATAACAAGTCTACCAGAAACTAAATACTTGAATTGATACATATTTTGGCACTTATTACACCTTTTTTTGCGCTAATATACTGCGTAAGTAATTACGCAGTGACCGATATGTAGGAAACTGATAACTATTTTTACCTATGACGTCATTCCATTAAAGCATTATTGTTTCACGTACATAAAAGGTACACATGTTTTAAATATCATTGATGTAAATCAAATTTGCATTTACAAAATCGATTAGATACAAAACAGTTTTGACCATATCATATTACCCATTTAATGATTGATGAATGAATAAAATACAATTGAATGAATAACTTTTTTATTACACTATTATTAAATTTATCATACTAGGTTATTTAAATATTATATATACAAAAAATAAAGCTTTCTATTTTTTTACTTTTTTGGGAACTAATAGCGTTAAGTACTCTTATTTATTTATTTCTACGTTTTAATACTTTTATCAAAAGGAAAAACAACCTACAGTTTAAATTTAATTTAGGAACCAATGGCACAAAAACTGTTTGAGTATCCTATTCCTACATATTGATTCTTTATCTAGAATGGATGTGCTGTGTTTAAGCTCGGGTCTAGGTTCTTACTCGGTGGTCTGCCTGTGCTTAACGGCTGATAATTATCAGACCGAAGAACATTCTTCTTTATTTAAAATAACAGTGCAAACTTTCCGCGTTTTCTCTGTTCTAATGGAAGATTAATGTACACCGTGCATATAATTTCCAGATAAAAAATTACTTCGACGTTAATTAGATCCTATTCGAATCTTGCACCTTTACTTATGTACCATTTGCCTTGTTTTTGATCCATTTACTTAGCGTCAGCAAAAACATAAGGAAAAGATAATATTTACAAATTCTTTGATAAGAGAACCAAGTTTATGTAAGTCGTGAATGTATAAAAATTAATAAATTCATTTTATATATTGAAAAATATATGAGTTTTTTTTTTCTCAATTCCCACTGGGGAGCAGTGCGGCAGACAGACTCGTCAATAATATCAACAGATTGACGTATTCGATACAATTCAAGGCGACAATGGCTGCTCAGACGGCATGCTGATTAATGCAATCGATCGCAATTGATAACATGCGATGATTCGTTTCGAAGGGCTCGATAATCAGAGCTAATAATGGACGCCATGGACGCTTGCGTCATATTTTGGGCAACATCTTTTTTAAATTAATTTTCTCTTACATTGAACAATGTTACACTTTATGAGGCTCCTACATAAGCTATGAGTAAACAGTTTACATAGACTGGAAATCCTAGAGATAATTTACAGTATCATAAAAATCAATAGTTTTGTAACATTATGGTACATAATTAGGTTATCTTACCATAAGGTTCTTTGAATCTTGGTTTCTTATCGGTGTAAGTACATCAGATTTTATATAGGTCTTGCTTACGTTACGAAAAGCTTAAAGGTCAACAAACTTTGGAAATATTCTTTATCCTCAGCTCCTCCAGTCATTTGTTTACAAATAGAACTTATTGATTTATATACTAAATGACATACAATACCTTAAATTAACTTTGAAATATAAAGAATATAATAAATAGTGTATATGTATATGAGCGCTTGCTAAGAAGTACATAAATGCGTAGTACGTAATGTTTATTACATAATATAACTAGTGTGTGTTAAATTTGAATTATGTATGCCAGTTTCATACACGAGATGTGCACATGACCAATGTTTATGGTTACTGCTCCGGTCCTGTGGGTCGTAGCGTGTTATATAATATAGCAACAGCTGTGTGTCCACTATGTTCGTGCACCAACTGCTCTCCGCGCATCTGCAACTGCTCCAGTTGTGGATACGTTCCTTGGAGGCTGCTCCACGAGGTGTAGGTTTTTGCGGGATCACAAAGCGGAGCTCCGTGTGTTCGTGGCTGACTAGAGTATTATTATTTTGTGGCTCGAGGACGCGAGAAAAGCAAAAGCTACGCAATGGCGAGGGCCGAAGAAAAAATGTTTAGCTCCAATCGAGTATAAGCGAAGTTATACATTGCTGTGAGTGAGTAAGACGAGTAGACGTCTCTATGGACAATGTAAGTAGTGTGAGAACTATAGGCTGTGGTATGCAAAAATAAAATAAATATTCTGTTACATCTTACTTCTAATACATCACTTGCTTGCGAACCGCGCCGTCTTCGCACGCATAGATCAGTAATACCTATATAACGGAATGTGAATATGTTATGCATATAAACCTTGCTCTTTAAATTTTCTAAATTTTTCAATTTTTTTTTAAAGAAAACCTCAAACGTTATATACTTTACATACATGAATTGCATATGGACAATCACCCAGATCGGGAACTATTATTTGTAGTCCATACAAATACTAGTCCGGTGCGGGAATCGAACCCGCGACCCTCAGCGCCGCAGGTGAACGATTATCCACTACGGCACCGAGCCGTCAAATGGTGGTGAAAGACGCATTGTAATCCACTTAGAACATATAAGCGAATATACAGACGAACGCGGATTGCGACATTGTTTTATAAAAATAATGTGATATACTTAAACTTATATAAAGAAAGAGTTACCTAAATGACTAGCATTCATTGTGAAGGTGGTATAGATTCGTAAAGAAGCGTTAACAATTATTTTATTAGAGCCACAATAGCTGAGTGGTTAGATCTGTTTCGAAATTACTCCTAATTTCGGGTCTCCACCCGAGTTCGATCCTTCATTTGGAGGGCTCGTTCTATTGACATTTTCGAAACTTATGTACGATTTGTATCGTTGGCTTGGACAATAAAACGGCGAAAGGCTCACCATCTGTTATGTTGTCCCCTAATAAACTCTGGTAAAGAGTGGGACGACTAAAAATGTCCAGACCTCTGACCACCCCTGTATTTTATTATATTATTATTATTTCCTATTTTTTTAGCACTTACAGTGCCAAATATAAAACTGTTGTGTGTTAAAAACTGATTGAAACAACTAAAATACATGTCTAACCAGGAGCTCATTCGTAAATTTATTTAGTTCAGCTATAAAAAGTACACACTCGGATATTGGAAGAATATTGGAATTAGTTTCCCAAGTTCTACTACTAGTAAGAAAACTGGGAACATAGACTTTCCACATTTCTACTAGTAAGAATGGTGGGATTAATTTCACAAGTTCTACTACTAGTAAGAAAACTGGGCACATAGACTTTCCACATTTCTACTAGTAAGAATGGTGGGATTAATTTCACAAGTTCTACTACTAGTTAGAAAACTGGGAACATAGACTTTCCACATTTCTACTAGTAAGAATGGTGGGATTAATTTCACAAGTTCTACTACTAGTAAGAAAACTGGGCACATAGACTTTCCACATTTCTACTAGTAAGAATGGTGGGATTAATTTCACAAGTTCTACTACTAGTAAGAAAACTGGGCACATAGACTTTCCACATTTCTACTAGTAAGAATGGTGGGATTAATTTCACAAGTTCTACTACTAGTTAGAAAACTGGGAACATAGACTTTCCACATTTCTACTAGTAAGAATGGTGGGATTAATTTCTAGGATTCTACTACTAGTAAGAAAACTGGGCACATAGACTTTCCACATTTCTACTAGTAAGAATGGTGATTAATTTCACAAGTTCTACTACTAGTTAGAAAACTGGGAACATAGACTTTCCACATTTCTACTAGTAAGAATGGTGGGATTAATTTCACAAGTTCTACTACTAGTAAGAAAACTGGGCACATAGACTTTCCACATTTCTACTAGTAAGAATGGTGGGATTAATTTCACAAGTTCTACTACTAGTAAGAAAACTGGGCACATAGACTTTTCACATTTCTACTAGTAAGAATGGTGGGATTAATTTCACAAGTTCTACTACTAGTAAGAAAACTGGGCACATAGACTTTCCACATTTCACTAGTAAGAATGGTGGATTAATTTCACAAGTTCTACTACTAGTTAGAAAACTGGGAACATAGACTTTCCACATTTCTACTAGTAAGAATGGTGATTAATTTCACAAGTTCTACTAGTAAGAATGGTGGGATTAATTTCACAAGTTCTACTAGTAAGAATGGTGATTAATTTCACAAGTTCTACTAGTAAGAAAACTGGGCATAGACTTTCCACATTTCTGCTAGTAAGAATGGTGGGATTAATTTCTAGGATTCTACTACTAGTAAGAAAACTGGGCACATAGACTTTCCATTTCTACTAGTAAGAATGGTGGGATTAATTTCACAAGTTCTACTACTAGTAAGAAAACTGGGCATAGACTTTCCATTTCTACTAGTAAGAAAACTGGGCATAGACTTTCCACATTTCTACTAGTAAGAATGGTGGGATTAATTTCACAAGTTCTACTACTAGTAGAAAACTGGGCATAGACTTTCCATTTCTACTAGTAAGAATGGTGATTAATTTCACAAGTTCTACTACTAGTAAGAATGGTGGGATTAATTTCACAAGTTCTACTACTAGTAAGAAAACTGGGCACATAGACTTTCCACATTTCTGCTAGTAAGAATGGTGGGATTAATTTCACAAGTTCTACTACTAGTAAGAAAACTGGGAACATATACTTTCCACATTGCTACTAGTAAGAGTAGCGGGATTTTTTTGCTTGTTTAAATACTGTAACGTAACATGGTATTTACTAACAACAAAACCTAATAAAAAATATAGCTAATAAGGTGATTATAATTTATTGTTCTGTACTAGTAATAACATCTTGAAAAACTTGCTTAAGTAAATGACCTTATTCGAAACTTAATATGTTTTATGTATCATGACAAACTATGAAATCTATAATTAAACTTTAATTACACGAAAGGTAGAAAGGTTTCTATAATGGTTTTGCTGCTAGTAGATCATATTTGACACTAGTAAAATATATAAATCTTATGAAACTTATAAGTTTTTTTACTGGTAATAAAAGTTGGAAAACTAATCCCAATATTCTTACCAGCAGTAAATAATTTTTAGTAATAATTCCGAGAAATGTTCGAGACGGCTAGATTACGAGCATAAATGGCTGGTGCATTCGACTCAACTCGTGTTGTACACGAGATAAACTCAAATACCCGGGACGTTTTAACCTCTCGCCGCCCGGACCGATTGTCTCAAATTAACCGTTCAAGTCGAGGTCCGAATCTCTCTTTTATTGTCCATAGATAAATCGTCGACAGCTAAAATAAGCGAATTGACGTACTGGGTTTATAAAATTTTAAATATAATATTATGTTTGGTTATATCGCTTATCTTTGAGTCTTTGAGTAAACTTGAGTCAAACTAAACAGCAAAATCCTATTCGATAAATCAATATTTTATTTGTGCTCTAAATAAATACGGTTTCATACTGAAAAAAGGGAACAAAGTCATCTCAAAACCACTTGGTTGTCCGTCTGTCTGTCGTTCCTAAACCTTTTATTCAGGAACGATGGCCTGAAGTATTCATTTGAAATTTGGAATAGTGGATCTTACGTCATCACAGCATAGGTAAAGGAAAAAAACTAATGTGTACAGAGCCCTCACGGTGCATGTCATTCTTCCGCTTGGCCTTAGCCGCTTCTGATCAATTGATCATACGTTTATAATAACAATTATGTCTGTAAAAGTAAAGTAGCAGCCCATAAGTGCCCACTGCTGGGCAAAGGCCTCCTTCTCAAATACGAGTATCAGAGAGGGTTTAGAAGCCGGAAAGGGCCCGCCACGCTGCTCCAGTGCGGGTTGGCGGGCTTCACATATCCTCGAAAAAATATTTTTATTACTTCTCAGACATGCATGTTTTCCTTCACCGCCGAGCACGTGGTAAAAACAGCACTTAAAATTGCTATTAAGAATTTTAGTGGTGCCGGCACCGGGGATCGAACCCAGGTCACTCGCGCTCTATGACTGTACATTTCATAATTTATTAAGGAGTGAAAGTCGTTTGAAAATAATATAAATTGATAATTCCCGACTACGCTACGAGGTTTTACACTTTTAAATAAATACGCTCTACTGTCTTTCATCGTTTCATTACATAATTCCTGTAATAATTTTATATCCGACTAACAATTGTATATATTTTCAGCGTATTTTATGCGTTATCCAAAACGAAGGAGCCTTGAGGAGAAAAGGGAAGCTAAACGAAAGTACATGAGAGAACGTTATCAGAAAATCAAAAATGATCCAGTTCTATTCCAAATAGAGCAAGAGAAAGAGAGGGTTAAATATCTAAGGCGAAAGCAGAAAAGAGATACATGCATTGAAGAACAAAGGGCGCAGCGACAACAGTGGAAGGAATATTCGAGAAGATATAGGCTAAAGAATTTACAGCCTGAGATTTATTTAAACGAAGATTGTGATTATTTTTAGTTGCTTTGTGGAGTTCGGATAGAAAGTATTGTTTTTTTTATATTTTTATATTCCTTTTTAATTAAATGTACGAACATAAAATTATATTTTCCGTTCTACACAACAAAATTAACATTTTTATTAAGTTTAGATGTTAGGAGGTGAGAAATAATTATGATCATAAAATGTAAAATTTATTAATCGGTTAACCATTAATAATTTGCAGGATGAATGTGATAGTTTAAAGTTATATAATATTGGAATGAATATTTATTATCGCCTCAATTAAACTGTCTTGACTTCCAATTTTTCTGTTTGTTTATAATAAAAAAAAACTTAATCTTTATATATCTGCTTCGCTTACCAACGAGGTGGGTTAGCAATGAGTGGGCGAGGTGAGTATGGGCAAATCTTCCATGCAAAAACTGCCATAGCTTTTTGTGGCAATAGAGTCATGCAGGCGGGTAAGAACACATATTTGAGCAATCTCCTATTGTGTGTGATTGGTGATTATAGTTAAACGTCGTAATCTGCAAAACATTTTTCGAACAATTGTGGCTCAATCTGTTAAATATCCACTGCTGTAGGTTTTATAGGCCTCTCCCAATTGGAGGATTTGGCAAGCTTCACACGCCAGTTGGCGGTCGCTGTACCTGTTTCTCGCACATTCCTCATCGGTTTTCCAACTTGCATTTTTTGAGATTGGTCCGCCATTTGTCGCCTTGAGGTTTTTAAAGGTATTTTTCCTTAGTTGACTCTTACGTCACCAACGGAAAGAATGGTTGGCAGAGTTTCTTACGTCATGGGGATAGAATTTCTATTATTTGAACACGTCACGAACTATTCTACGTATATTGTATATCAGTATTCGGTATAAATGGATATATTTTATCATTCACATTTCAGCCTGGGAGCCAAAATTTACATACTCCCAACGCAGGAAACCTGTTATTGAACTGGGTTCTTACCGATTTCAAATACATTCTGTTTCTGATTCGAAAGTACGGTGGCAGTGTTCGCAGCAGAGAAGACTTCGGCGTAAGGCTAGGCTTGTTACTATTGAAAACATTATTATATCTACTTTAGGAGAACATATACATTGATATGTCGCCAAATCACATCATTATAGGAGTGCAATAAAAAAGGTTACTTATAGTTAGTCTAATAAATATTATTTACAGATAAAAGTTATTTTAGTTGCAATCAAAATTATTTTCTTTCTATGTTTTGTGTCATTTTTAATTTATGTTGTGTATTTTTAATTTATTTATGTAATTTATATCAAATGTACCAGTCTTTTTATCGATAAAGCGAAAAGGTATTCAAGGGAAGGTTTAAAGTTAATATTTTGTAGTTTTGATACACATTATAAAATCTTTTTATCACGTTTCTGAGGTATAAAGAGTAAAAATACTTTCACGACCATATCTATCCACTCAAATTTGGGGTGGTTAGAGGTGAAGAAGTTCATTTTAGAGTTTTTACTTTTTACCAGGGCTTACTTTGCAACAACGTGACGTGTGGTGAGCATACGTTAGTTTCGAATTGTATCTCTAGTCTGTGGAATTTGGACCAGTCTATGATTCCACTGCTGGCCATAGACATGGTAGATTTATTGAAGTCTTCGCTAGCTAGAACAGCGAACATTTTCTGCGTTTGCTTGTCTGTTTCTGTTATTCTAGAACTTTTTTATCTCATGATTTTACGTTCCAAGATGTGTTCAACATCGCCCATTACACAATGCATTATTTTGAACATAGAAGAATGTTTTTCAGCTTTTGCTGCTGCGCCTGGTTTATTTTCAGCCTGTACCAATTAAATGTTTACGTTTCCAATTATAATTACTTCGTGCTTAGAAAAATAGACCGTCTTAAAAAAACCCGAATGCTTAACGAAGAAAGAAGTTCGCCTATCCCCAACGGAATGAAGTATTGGACTGTTTTAAATACCCTAAGTTTTAATAATAGGAGGAGGCGTAGAGAATTATGAACATATTTTTTTTATTCTTATGTACATAATCATTATAAATGTAACTTGGTGAAAGCCACGTGTAGTATTTACCATTTATTCCTTCGAATATTTACTGTTAACCTCAGCTTCCGGATCTCCCTGCTGATCGACGAACGAGTCTCAAGCGATGGTGAATAAAATAAATTCGAATTTGCTAAAACTCAATCCCATAGACTTGTGATTAGGAACAGCATCATCAGGAGGATGAGCAAAAATATCATGCTAGTATTTGTAGGTGCTTTCTTAAAAAGGCCTATGTCCAGGCGTAGTCTTAAAATACCAATGATGTCCTCATTATGCCCACTTCTCTTTTCATGGCCAGAGAAATAACATCATGTAGGTATTTTGTAAAATAGATGTTTTCATTTAGCATGCGGGTCTTCGCTAACAACTTCTTTCGTGATATTATTTATTCTAATATGCTTAATTGAACAACTGTTTTGTTCTATTCCACATCTTATCGACGGGAAGTGATAATGTGATTGTCGACAACCTAAACTTTTCCGTTACTGATATGAGCAATTTAGTTTAACCTGTTCTTTAAAAAAAATTGTGCATTATTCAATTTAACAATTTTGTTCGAAACTATTGACGTCAAGGAGCGCTTTTTCGGTTTCCATGATCGATGTTTTATTTGGGTTTCCATAATCGTAGCTACTTAATTTTTCAAAATAATTAAAGTTGTAGAATATCGCGTGTTAAAAAATTATTTTGATTGTGATCATTTTATGACGCGTGAGCGTTCTTTTGTACAAGCATGAATTATTAATATTTAGGAAAGACTGTAACCTTCCATATCTGCCTTTTTTTGTTTGAATCCCCTACATATTTATACGATGAATGTTTCTACCAGTCATGGATGTTTATGAGAATTGATATAATTATATTATATTGATATTATATGAGTACATATAACACCGTCCAGTCTCCAAGAAACACGGAATTCCAGTTAATCCTTTATACCGGATAAACACTGGGTATGTGCCCGGTAAAGATATTTTTTTTAAATTTCAGTTTCATTTCCTAAGTAATTTCATATTGAAAATGTTTAAGCAGTATTTTTCTGAGCACGAAGTTAACTCACGAATGTGCTTGTATAGTTCGCTCACGTTTTCGACTATTAGCTGTGGGACTTTGATATTTGATTATAGCGATATACGTTGAGATGATGTTATCTGCATGTAGTTCTGATACTGACACATTTTCCTTCATACTTATTTAATTTTGCTTATAATTCAATGTTTTCGTGTTAGTTCGTCGGTGGCCGCATAGACACCGTATGGTTTTTTTTTTAATTCCTTCGTGTTATTTTGGTCCGAATGATTGTTGCAGGTATCAGGGTCAAAAAGTGTCTTCTAGTTACTGGAGTAGTTTAAAGTAATCGGGATGTTAGTACACCCAACACGCTGGGCAGGCGGGTAATCTCGCACTAGAGATACTGCACCCCAACCTCATCTCTAACTCTGGGTTCATTCCAGAAAATGTTAGTAAAGCATAGTTAACTACAAAATTGCTAAAAAAACGGCGAACCAAACCGGCAATTATTGTTGTATTGGTGAACCAATAACACCTCGGCTCACAAGTCCACCGTTGCGATGGCTGCAATTCGAAATGCTGGCTTTGATTTCCATCTGTTTCCCAGTTGGAGGAGTATCTGAGGGCATAGAGATTTGAACACGATTGCTGCAGTACGGGAATTTTAGGAGCATAAGGTGAAGAGTTCTTAAAGAAGGGAGGAAGGAAGGTGAGTTTTGTGAAGTATTTTTAAGGCGACCCGGATAATTCTTACGAATAATGATATTTCGAGAATATTAGTCCGGATAGATATGACGTATGCATATATATTATAATACAACGTGCGTTTACGCAATTCTAATCCCATGTAACTTCGTTTGAAGGTCGTACGTTCGTAGATAAGGTTAACCAACAGTCCTTGCGGAGTTTCGGCTCGAATGGCACCGTGACGTGAGCGCGTATGAAACCTTAATTTAGGTATTAGGTACTTGTGTTGCGTAATATATGATGTTGATTTACTTTAGACCAGTTTTTGTTAGGAAGCATTGCGTGATGGGTCTTGAGTAGAAACCCCGATAACGTTTTTTGAATCTTGGATCTTTAAAGTGCCCGGTACTCTATCATCTGTTTCAGCCACCTTCATGTTGATTGTGTCAATTAAAACGTTCTTTAAAACATAAGAAGCTAAGGACACGCGGGTCTGTATCTATGCCGATAGGTATAGTCCCACTTCAATATATAGGTTCCCTCAATGTATAACGTAGTAGCTCCATCTATTGGTTTTATCCTATAATGCATTTGCCGGTGTTTGAGGTATATTTTACTCGTCGGTTCTGCGAATTATATGCCAGGTTCACTGTTACTTCGGCGTATATCGGTAACATTGGTACTAATGTAGATATGTTTTTGTTTCTCGCTCTATCGCAAGTATTTTAAATATTAAAGTTTTACATATTTTCTTTGTACACGTGAGATACGAACTTTATTCACTCGCACACCTGGCACGGCTGGCAATGAAAATTATAATTGTTATAATAATACTTCTTATGGGACGTTATTTCACTAAATCAGAGTTGGATAAATGCCTCAGTCCAGACAAGAATAATAAAGTTTTGTAAAATATTTGTATCAGTTTTATATCAATTCCAATACGAACATATTTAGACTGTGATGTTGCTATTTATAGACATAAGTATAATATTAAAAACCCCATTAGGTTTTATCAAACTCAACTTTGACCCTTATTATTTTAAAATTGTTGATGTAAGTTATTTTATTCTCATGCGCAGCAGATTACATTAGATTACAGCGCACTATCTCTCGCGTCATAGATAAACCTTTGTTCTGTGCAAAGTCCACTTAGCAAACATTTGAGTGCAATGTGTAGGTGGAAGCGATATTACTCTTATTACTATATATTTTGTGTTTGGACAACACTATATTATACTGGTTACATTATAGGTAATATGTTGATTAATTAGACGTCTTGATCGGGGAAGTACCTAAGTAACGTACAGTACGTTAAGTTCTTGATAAAATGTTTAAAATATAGATATAATGTGTTAGTGCACATGACTAATTTTTTTTTAATTGGCAAAACGGTGCGGCTATGGGCTGTTGGTGATTACCGAAACTCACGTACATCTGCTAAACCAGAGAAACTGCAAGTTTGTAGCCCGCCTTTAAGGATATTTAGGGAGGGGATCTCCGTTTAAGGTAACCGGCTTTCTCAACGAAACATAAAAGCACAAGATGCCTCTTACGTCGGTATTCTGCAAGGCCGTGGTACTATCCTGGTCGAGCCGGCACATCCGGGCAGCCAAGCAGCAAAAACCGCCGCTTGACTCTATCACGTTACAAAATATCGCATACGTATCACGGTGTCACGGTGTATCAGCGTTAAGTTGCAGCGTACACTGTCACGGACGCTTTGGACATCCATACTCAGTGGTAGGGTGGCAATGCACCCAATGTCTTCATTTTTAATTCATAATATTGGTGTAGTTCGACTCTTGTGTTGACTTCTGGACAGATGCAGACATAGATACGTAATATTTAAGATACATTATTATATACTACTACTTATACTTTTATATCTGGAAGAGGCACCCTGCATCTGAATTACTGCAGCTCGAAAGGGTCGGTGTAAAATTGGAGCACAATATTGATATGTTTCGTAATATAGTGAGTGATCGGACCGGAGACTTACTGCTTACGAGGGATTCTGTCTGTGTACTGAGGGGATGGCAATCATGATCATGACAATGCATCTGCATTTGGATTCTTAATCGAGGATCACTTTCCATTGAACTGTTTGCACCTTTTTTATATTACCCTTATTGGTAAAAAACTGCTTAAATATTGGTAAGATGTTCGACTTGCAAAAAGTGGCCTATTATTATGCAGGAAGCGGAGGCTGTTCTATCGAATCATGTTACCTCTATCCCACTACTAGTATGATAAACTGAGCTCTAAAACCTTAAGAGCGTTTTCGCCTAGCGATTTTCATACAAACTTACAAGTCCATAATACTTCATAAGCCTAAGCGTTAGTAGAGAACATTTTCGTAAAAATTAATTTATGCTAAATTATAGAGATTTTAATTAAAAAATAATGTTAGTTTTATATTTTTTATATTAGTTTTTAATATTAGCTTTAGAATTTAGCTCCTCCCTTCATTAGAAGAGTCGTCATTTTAAAATTTTTGGAGGCTATGTGTGTAACAGACAGGGCAGAAGGTGGTGTTGCAAGCTGAACTGCCAACCGGTTATCGGAAGAAGAGACGTGGGCGACCATTACTCGTCGTGAAATCTGGGGAGACTGGATGAGAATGACTAGAGGAATCAGGATGATTGGCTTAAACGCGTGGCTTTAGTCCCGCGGTTGATGTTGACGACTGGCCGGTGTTGGTATTTCATTCATTGACTTAGGCTGGAATTTCAATCCAGGACCACGACTCGCTTGGCAGGTACGCTAACAACTGAGTAATCGGTTGTAATTTTTATGACATACATTATGTATAACAGCATTTTTTTTACCTCGTTAGCTTTTGCCTCGTTTTACACTTTAAACAATCTTATTCGATTACCTACAATTTGTAATTCATATTTTAAATATTCTATTTATTATAATGAGTTGGCTTAAATAAACACAATGGCATTATAATTACAGTGATTAAAGCATTGCTACACTACAGTGGTTATAAGTTTGAGTTTAGCAAAATGAAGTTAAAGGTCACCAACAATATTTTACAGAGACTGAGGTATGTGAGGGTTGTGTGTGTGGGTGTGTGTGTGGGTGTGTGTGTGGGTGTGTGTGTGGGTGTGTGTGTGGGGGCGTGGGTGTGTACTTTAGATAACTGTAAACAAAAGCAACAAAAGCATTATTATTGTAAAATTAACGTATTTTTATTAAGGGTTTTGCTTGTCTCTGACAACTCATGAACTATTTTCTTTTATATCTCTAGCTTAAGCGTTCTATAATTTAATGGAAAGTTAGGACGAGAGATTGCAATAATTTTAAATGTCTAGCACATTGATTTGATTGGGATTCGAATTTAAGGAGTTTATATGAAACCAAACAATCGAATTAGGATTACATCCTGTAAAGACTGCGTTTGTAAATGATATTAGACAAGGAAATAATGAACGCTCTGAGGGCTAAGTACGATTTGAATTATTTAAAAATATATGTAACTAACCGCAAATTTTAACATTTTAGCTACGTTTATACAAATGATCAGTGGAGCGCAACTTCTGAGATATGGGGGCTACACATATTGGAAATCAAATTATTCAAAAGTTGCGAATCGACAGGAGAGATGGTACTGTTCTTCAAGAAGTAACGCTGGTTGCCGCGCAGCACTCAAATGTTACGGCACAAGGGTTCTAGAAGTAGTCAATGAGCATAACCATAGCGTGCCCATTTTGATGACGGATGACGCAGGAAAATATTTTAAAATTAAATGCTAAATTTAACTTAAACACTGAGGTTTATCTCATATCAGTTGTAGGCTGTTTGCGGCTAATTCGTATTATGCTATAATTGTTATATGAATATTATCCTTAAGACATAAAGTAACAAACATTAAGGTAATAAGTACTAAAGATTAATAAGTAACTGGGTTACAAAGTAATACTTGGTAACCAATGCGGTGATTGTTCCCGGCAAATATTAAGTAATAAGTATATTGATTTATCTGTGTATGTGACTGTGAAATGTGAACTTCCAAGTATGCGTGTGTTTTGTGAAATACAATATTTTTTTAAAGTCTTAAAAACCTTAATTTTATATATCTTTTAAAATTTATTGAGCAAACACCAATAACGAGAAGAACAAAATTTATAAGTAATATATATAAAAATGCTAAAAGCTCTGTAATATTTATACTAATATATATAGTAAATGAAAAATCTACATGGCGAAACTCGAAGTACTCGGAAAATATGCATTATAAAATTGCCTTATAATAAGTTTCGTTCAATGTTTAACTTTATTTTTAATTCCTTTCCAAAAACCTTGAATTAGGAATTTACTGAAAATTTTATATACTACTAACGCCATCTATGGTAAATGTATGGAACTTAGTTTTCCTCAAATTATAATAATACGTAATTAAACAGACCAACGATTAGATTTGAAATAGTCTTAGCAAACATTCACCTATAGAATGCTTTGAACTACCAGAAGTTCCTGTGCCATACGCCTAAATGATTGCAAACGTGTCATACTTATTTGGCGTACATCTTTCTTAAGGATGTATTTTTGTTAATTATTTCTCTAACTGTATGATGTGCTGCGCAGGCAATGCCTTCGGTTTTCTCAAAAAGGTCACCCAATTATAGCCACAGAATGTACTGATGTATGTAATGTCGGTGAGTTTAAGGTACGGTGCGGTTCACCATAGGATCGTCTATGCGAGTGGTAGAAATTGGCTAAAAAAGAAGGTTCCTAGCGATGATTTGCCAAATAGTTTTTATTACCGTATTAGTTTATTTTTGACTCAATATGTTATAACTTAGCTTTTTTTATTAATTTACAGGTCCTATATTCGGTGTATCGAAAAGAGGAAGTCCTATAATAAAAATCGGATTATATTCATTCCATAAACAACGAACGACGGGAGATAAAATAAGATGGGCCTGTAAAAATTACAAACATGGCTGCAGAGCATCATTTCATACAGACAACGATAAGATTATCAGAGTGCATGGTGATCATAATCATTCAGATTCGGCGACACCAAATTTGCCAAAAAAGTCAGTAATAAAGACGCCTACGAACAAAAATTCAAAATAAATATTCTACTTTCATAAATACGAAAACCTTTATCTAATACTGACAATAAAACTAGGAAGAAAATTACAAAAATATATCTTCTTTTTTTTGGATAATTTTTATTTGTAACTTTAATAATAAAATATTTGACAATACTTAATTTACAAGTTATTGATTTTATTAACAAACTTCTAAGAGATTAAATAATATATCGAAGACAGAAGAAGGTAGTAAAAGAATGGGGAACGGTTCCCGAGCTATAACTCTAGCCTCGTATAGAATAAAAATTAGACCCACAGCGCCGCAGCTAATCGCTTAGCCACTAGTCCACCGAGCCGTCATTGCAAAAACTTTCACTACACTAAGTATTGAGTGCCATCTCCAGTGTAGAAGTTACAATACTTATTACTTAAAAGCCTGCTGTATAGACAGTAATATAATAGTAATTTTACTGGACTTTTAAAAAACTGGCGTCCTATGTTGAATGGAATAATTTAATTACTGTACACTTTCTATCAAGTTAGCGATTTCTGCGTAATAAATAGTGTATTGCATTTAACATAAAAGTTCAAAATACACAAAAATCATAAAATTCCATAGAAGATACAATTATCACTTTTCGAGTTGGCGGCAAAAGTCACATCGATTAAAAAAATATGATATTTTGCCTTAACACCTTTATCGACATAGTCCAGCATAGACTAGAATTGTATAACTCTTAATTATTCACGTAATACCATTATATAACGTAAATTAATGTGTATGCTAAGTTCCTTCTTGGGGTTAATTTTTCTATATATGGCAGCATTGCATAAAATGTGAAAGAGATAAAAAAAACAGCAAAGGTGAGCAAAGCTGTCTTTAATATGAACTATGGCAAGTGGAATTAGGATGGTTTTCGGCAGGTATTAGATAGTTAGTCATAATTGTCGGAAGCAAAAGAGACAGACAGAGAAGGTGAGCTAATTAGCAAATTTCTAATATGCTAATCGCAGAGGCGCTTATAACCTACACCATTTTACATATTCTTACTTTATTTTTATAGTTTTGGTACATTAATAGAGGCTAGAGCTATCTTTGATACCTACAACCCTTATTAGTTGGATAAGTAAAGGAATGATTTGTTGTCTTAACTCGTGACATTTGTTTTGTTCTATTAGTGAAGGTCCATTATAACGTTTCCTTTTCAAGAATTTAGCGCCTGTTGCGCCATTGATAACGCTGGAATTTTTTTGGTCTGGTGGCTGTGACTGTCACATTGACACACGAGTGACAGTGACAAATTCAGAAATGGTGCGTCGTAAGCTCTGTACTGTTTCTTCTGTTTTTCTAATTTCTAATGTTCTGAGATTAGTTCCTGCAATTTCTTTTTAAAACCTTAGCGTTTCATTTCGTGTTGATTTAAAATTGTTGTTATTTTAGGCTTCTTCCATGTACTGTTTTTACATTTTGTCTAACACTAAGGTTAGACAATAATAAAAACAAAAGGGAAATGAGTTGTTTTTTTGAGTCTATTTACTTCAAAGTTCTATCTAATTTAAGAAATATTAACTTACACTTCATTATTTCAGTTGATGATTTGGTGCAATGCGTACCCACGAGAAAGGGACATCACATTCTATTCAAAGGCTATACTTACGTGTTTAAAAGTAGGTTGCAGTGCGGCGCGGAGCAATGGTGTTGTTCATACAGACAGAAAACTGGTTGCATATCGGTAATTAATATGCAGGCATATGGCGTTGAAGTAGTAAGAGATTTCCACAACCATAAGAAGCCTATGTTTTCAGATGGGATTTAAAAAAGGACAATTCTAATCTTTTTATACATACTCTTTGATATTTAAGTGCTTAAAGCAACATTTGAAATATGCAAGTACTACAGATTTAAATACAATAAATAAATAACAGATAAATGAAGTTGAATTAGACAAATCTGGATAATTATTTGATTAATTTTAAATTTGCTTCAGTAAAGAAACATTTATAGGTCTACATAAAAGAATAATGGCATAATATCAATTGTTTATGTATTAAAAATTAAATATAACTGTGTGGCTAGTGTAATTCCAAAGATGTAAATTTAAAAATGGAAGAGAAGAATATATAAATATATAAGAGAAAGAATTGGTGAATACAGAATATTTTAATTTCCATTTATTATAAAGATGTGTGTGAGGTATTTTACTGATTTTTGGCAATAAAGTCACCATCTAAATTAAGTAACAAAAATTCAATTTATGATCGGAATCAGCTTTAGAATTTCATGGGTAATGAAATTGGGGCAAGAGCTTTGTTTATAGAGATTGTTGCATATTGTTTAGTTTAATAATTTAATGTATTCAATAAAGAGTGTCTTAAATTAAATAATACTTTTATTTTACAAGACAATAAAATGTTTTTAATTGTATTAAGGACTTTTATTTCTCTTTCTAATTTCTATGTGTAATTGTTCTAAGTTATATTTGGTAATTTTTATTCGCTTTTTACACTAGTTATACATATATAGTAGTATAGTATTAAACTAAAATTTTTTGTAATTAGGATGTAGGAAGGTGTATATTAAAATAAAATGAATGTTAAAACATGATGTTAGTTAAGATCATTTTTTTCATAGTATAAATGGAATAAACTTTATAATGTTATTGCTAATAATATTGCTATGACCTGTAAAAGCCAATTTATTTACAGGTAATCTGTTGCCAGAGTGGGTTACCATCTATTTTATGAAAGTTGCTGACAAGGAATATAAATGCAATATATGTGAAGGGGCAATAGAAACAGACAAAGATTCTTTACAATTATTAGAACATATAAAAGGCAATCACAAAGAAGTCTTTGATCTCCACAAAGAAAGTTCTGATTCCACTGTCGGATTTCATATAGAATTTCTTCACTTGAATGTGTTGAAAGATGATGGAGACCCTAAAAGTCAACCTGTGATACTAGGAGAAGTATGCGAAGCGTCTACTGATGAAATAGCTAAGACAGTCCCTAAAAAAGAGGAAGATGTAGACATGCAATATCTTTTGATACCAAGGAAAAAGAAGCGAGATAGTGGTAAGTTATATGATATTTTATTGTCAATAAACACAGTTAACAAATAAGGTCCTGGCGTTCACCTGACAATCAGGGTACTTGTTTAAATTTCTTAATATATGAGTGAATGGGGTTTTAATTCTGGTGCCAGCACCACTGAAATTACTGGTTGCAATTTTAAGTGTTCAATTTCACATGCTTGGCAGTGAAGAAAAACATCATGAGGAAACCTGCATATCCACATGAATAATTACATTTGAGAAAATCTCGCATTGGACCAATGAACAAATGGCCTTTGTCCCGCTGTTTACCTAGACCACTTAACCCTTGTCAATAACAAAATTTCTATTGTTTCAAGATGTCATTAACATAAAGTGAATTTCATTATACTTATTCACATGCAGAAATCTAGTGTTTTGTTTTTAACTTCCAGCAGAAAAACGAAGAAGAAGCTGGGTATGGAAGTACTTTAATAAGCTTAGTAATATAATTTACCGTTGCAATTTGTGCAGTGTTGTTCTCTCAATAAAAGGTTGCAATACTAACAACATGAACAGACATGTCCGAACGCGACATCCTAGTGTTTACATGTGCGAAGTGGAAAGGAAGAGGGACTCAGATCAGGTAGATGTAGCAAGTGAAGTGGAGACTTCATACTCTGTCAAGACGGAAGAAATAAAACTTAATAACAAAGAGTTTGTTGCATATGGTGAGTTCTCTATTTTCATGAATTCTTCTATATCAGTCATGGTAATAGTCCTCTGCTGGACGTAGGCCTTTTCCTTTGGCAGGATTTTCCATAGCTACCACCCTCGGTAAACTTGTTGGTGATGGTAGTAGCAGATGCTTCGCAACTTGACGCTGCTGTCTGACAACCACATGTGTATTTTCAATCTGGTAGTTCGACTCATGGCCATGGCTCACTCATGAACTTCATGCGATTTAATTTAAGCTGCCAAAACAAGGCAAGTATTTTTTATAACTTACAAAGCGAAACACAAAAAGTATTTTTAAATAGTAAAATATTAATGGTTCAAGGAATTAGAATTATATTTTTGATCACAAATCAACAATATGAGATGACAATACCATTATACTATGTTGTATATATATATATATATATATATGATACGGCGAGGGCGTGGCTTAGTGGTTAACGTACCTGTCTATTAAGCTATTGGCTTTGGGCACGAATCTCACCCAAAGGTTTGTGGTTTTCGGGTTTGATTGTGTTGTATTCACACAACCTGCCTCCTGCCTCTGATCTTATTGCATAAGAATTACATAAGTGCAAGTGGGTGCGTCTGAGTTAAAGCATACACTTGCGGCGTTATATATCCTGCATAGATGACTACTGCTGAAATTCGAAAGTTGTCGCCGTGGTGGAAATCTGGCAAGACATTATCATCACTGCGCTGATGTAAACTTGGGGTAATTACAAATGACAGCTGTATTTTGACAGTGGTCTGATCTATCTTATTTTTATTAATTACTTAAGGCTTTGGAAAAGTTAATTATTTAATTTTCATTTTTTAACATTATATATTAAATTTATTGTTGAAGTGTAAAGGTAGAAAAGATCTCTGACCATGGTATCATTATTATCATGGTATCATATTAATCACAAAGCTCTACATAAATTATGTCCATAAATGACTGCAAGACAAGCCTCTCCCATTAGGATGATTTGTCTGCTTAATTCTGGTAATTTTCAAGATGGTTATCCTGCCATCTGTCGGTAGCTAGCTTTTCCCTAAGACACCCACGGGAAGAAAGGGATGAGAAATTTTCGTAGATAATTTCGTTCATATTAAGATAGCTCGCTAGATGGCGTAGGCAACAATTTTGGAAGTAGTGATACTGAACATTTTATATATACAGGGAAAGTACATAACAAGATATCGAAAAGTAATTTTTTAATGTATTTCACTTAATAATAGGCAATTCATACATCATGTTATTTTGTATCTTTAATTTGTGACTAAATACCATAAAACAATTTTTTTTTTGAAATTTAGTGTTTAAATAAAAAAAGATAATTTTGTCTCTTGTGCGCCATCTTGTGTCGCTTAAAGACAACACTTGAAAACTCTTATTCTGTGTCTGTCGTCCCGCATCCCTCTGTTTCAAATTAATTTGTAAGAATGTGAATGGATGTTGCTAATATCTTGGGTAATAAAATGAATGTATTATTTATTAAAAGTAATATTTGTAATTGTTACCAGAGAGTTTGACCCAAAAGCAACGTCGCAGTTGGATTTGGTCGTACTTTACCCGCGTCTCTAGTACGCTAGCGCAGTGCAAACTCTGCAACCGGAACATATGCCACGGCGGCAACGCCACCGGTAATATGAACCGGCACCTTAAGATGATACATCATAAAACTGGAGGTATGTACATATTTATGTAAATAGATGGCGTTGCTTATATATTATTAAGTTGAAGGACATGCACGTGTTTGTTTCTTTGAGATTCGAAACATGCTAATAAATTTAGATAGGTTTTTCGTTACAAATAAATTCTAACATTACTGCAAATGTCTTATCCATAAGATAATATATACCGGTGCCATCTGTCCACAATGTCCGTTTATTTTAGTTCAAAGAAATTACACTTTCCCAGGGACAGGTTGGTAAGCATAGTGATGCCGCTGTCATTACTCTCTTTCACTCTTCAAAAAATGACGTTATCATTTCGACTGTATTTTCAAATGTGTGTTCATCGAGCATTTCTGAACCGATTTTGATGACTATTTATTTATTTTCTTCTGACAGGATATACTTATAATTCGGCACATGTAAAATTAGTAATCTGGAATTGCACTTTGGAGAAGGTTTTGCGGGGAAGTTGGTTTCTTAAATTAAACAATTATTCATAAGCAGTCTGACATATAGTATATTCCCCTTACACTTTTGGGTGTAAGGAGGAATATGGGGTATTAAAGATATATTTGGAACGAACGTTTCTTAATATGCCGTAATCTCCACGCTTAGAATTCTGGTTGGCGGTCAGAGGTATGTACCGAATATTTCGCTGCACGTCATTGGCCTGTATTGGAGCTATGATTAATACGCCATCAGTCGGACGACAGAATATAATAATAAATTGGTGTAGACCAATTTATTTAGTTTTTCCTTCCCTGATAAACGATGGTCTCGATGAATAAAGCTAGTTTCGCGAGACTTTCGGGTGGTTAAAGTCGCACGTGACGAGGGTTTAACGTGAATTTAGTCGTCTATTGCTTCGGTTCAATCTTATTTATTGTGCACAGCTCTCTGTGACTAAAGGCCACTTCACGACTAAACCATGATAACCACTGCATAGTTGGTAGCTGGGGACTCTTCTCGTTCATGACATTGCGAAATATTTGAATATGCAGTCCAGCGCATTGTAAATTAGTTATAATACTTAAGATAATATACCATCGAAACTTTAACCTACTCGACTATTCTATTTCTGGTGACAGCTTGCTTGCACCTGCTGTTTCTGTTGCTAGCTATTACAACATGGTAGACAAAGAATGATAGTAATATTTTTTACGTCACTTTCAATTTTTATTTTTATTTAACGGACTCGAGAAACGGAACGGCTGTCTATTTGGCACCATCCGATCATTCTTACGATCGTTTCGTTTGGCAATCGGTCTCCGACGTTCATACTTGTTCCTTCATTGTTCGCAGAAGACAACAGCTGGGTATGGAAAGTGTTCGAGAATATCGAGGAGGATTTCTATTCTTGTAAAATATGCCAGCACAAGTGCATGAAATTCGAAGACGTCGAAAGAAGTATCACTTGCATACTGGTGCACCTGAAGACGGAGCACGGCGTCATATCCGGCGATCAAATTATTACGGGCACGGACTACGAGGGAGATGAGATCAACTGATCGATAAGATTTGTTTAAATGGAAATGTCTCTATTTATTTCTCGGTTTCGGTTTAAACGGGACAGGGGCAATGTATGGATTTCTGTTATTATTATTACCTTGATCTCTTATTAACGTTAATCTAATATGTTGTAATGTTTTAGCATCACAAAGATTTTCATAACTACTCTCTTCTTTTACTTTCCTTTAATGCTGATTAATGCCACAATGTGTTAGAAGAATCCTCTTGAAATTTGTATTATAATCATTTATATGATATTTTACTTTAGGTATTTTTTTAGTTTTACGTATTATTGTCTATGGTTGTAAACAAAAACTGTACAATATTCTTCTAAGTCTAAGTAATATTGTAGATCTATCTTTTCTAAATTATGAATAAATGTATGCACTCAAATGATTTTTATTACAATACCCACAGGTTGTAAATGAGATTGTTTATAATATGCAAGTTTTACGAAAGCTGTACCATGGCTCTCTTTCCGTTTCTATTTTTGACAGTTTATTTAGACGCGTGTGACCATCATAGAATGTATATTTATTTTCTTTAATTTTTCGGGATATCTAGTGATCGTTCATAATCCTTGCAGGCTCTAATCAGCCCCTTGGTGGACGAGATCTGTGCTCAGTTGACACATCACGCAAGTCTCGCTCTCACACAATGAAATGACAATAAATGGAAATTATTCAATTTTCAACATATGTCGAAAATTTAATTTTATCCATACCATTTCGTTTAACGAGCATATTTTAGAATCTACCGCCGTTTTGTAATAAGGTTCCTCTGATGTTCCTCTCACTCTTTCTCTCCCTGTCTGTCTCAGATCTCCTCGACTTTGCGGTACATATCATGGCCACCAGATTTTTCTGGCATTTCCCTTAGTCAAATTTTACGACGCTCGTAGGATGAGCAGGGGTGGCAGATTTTGTTACGATGCCACCTCCCACACGAACATCACGTTTAAAATATAAACCGCATGTTTAGGTTAACATCTGTTAAGTCTATGGTTAGAATCGCGGCCGTAGAAAATGGTGGTGAATCACACAAATTAATGGGTTTTCGCTTTTAACTCGTGTGTCTCTGACCGTGTTTCGTCATAAGCTTTACATGAAAACGAGATCACTCAGAGAAACCCTGGTCTGGGTCTGTCATGTTGTGACATAATTTTATAAGGGTCGTAATGAATTTTCCACAAAAACGACACCATGCGGCTTAATATTGTAATACTGTAACAGATACGACACGTTAAATAATAAAACACGTTGAAACAGTTATGACTAGTTTTATTCTTTTATAAACATCAAATTACACATCAAAAGATTATTACCTATCCCTTATTAGTAGTTTGGCAAATAACATTCATCACTGTCGTGATACAGGTAACTTATTAGCTTATAACACAACCATAATATATACATGAATTCATCCAGGACTCGGAAGCTGCTGTATATATATTTACCCATTTGTTACTTTAGACAAGACAAGCTTATTGATCTATGAAAAAATACTGGAATTATTTCCAACCAGTAAATAATTATTGATATGTCTTTTATCATTAAAAATCACAAGTAATTCGTTGGCATTTGGGATTTTTAACAGCTGAATTGCAAAGGAGTATATGTATAAACTATTTATTCATTTTAAGTGTACTTTGAACTTTATAAAATGTTCTGGTTTCAAAATACAATATTGGCATTTCTGCAGGAGGTAGAATGGTTACGTTAAGACCAAATTCCTATGACCATTAAATGTCACGTATAAACAAGCAAAAAAACCGTGATTTATTTTGTCACTTCTACTTATAACTTAAAATTTTGTCATGCCTTTTTGGTACTGCAATTATACTATACGAAAGTTATTGTCTACCTCTGTATCGGAAGTCATTTAATGTAATTTTTATGATTATAATATAATACTATTTGTAAGGTTATAAATAATGAATTGTTGCCACTTGTATCACTTTCCTTCGTTTTACTGTTTAACAGTTAACAAATGGATTTGTTTGGGAATCTACATCTGTAGACATAAACATCTGAAGAATTATTCAGGCTATATAGTTATCAGTGTGTAACTGCAAAATACGACGTTACGTTTTTATAATACACTAGTTTTACAATATTTACGACTAAAACTACGATTTACATATAACAGAAATGTCAACAATTTTTGTTAAACCGATTCTAAGGGTGGCGTGCATAACACCTCACTAAATAGATTTTATGTTAAAAATGTTTAGAACATTCTCCGGTCTCTTTCAATCTCAAGCAATAAACAGAAATATAATGATGTTTCCTATTGATTCTATTTAGTGAGGTGTTGTGCATGCCACTCTATATGTCGGCCATTTTCTTCGGTAAAGAGCTCCGATCGTAGCGACCGCGACTCTTGACTATAGATTAAAATTGAATTTTATTATAACTGAAACGCTACGACGCGTTGTAAAGCTGTTTGTACGACTGGTCGGCAAGACCGTGTGTTACATACTAAATTGTATCGATCGATTCAACCAAAAATTAAGGGTCATCAATTACGACTAAAGGATAGCTCTTTCATACAAGAATATAGGTCGGTAATAAAGTACCTAAAGTTAACAGTCCACTAACCGTTCTCGTGTCATAACTATAGAATTTTATGGTATCAACACGTCAAAAAACAGAGCCGGGGAGTACGTCATGCTGGTCTGTGGGTTAATTAATGTACTTCAGATTTCCTACGAATATTTTTTCTTTTTCATACATGCAGCGGATGCTTGCACAAGATTTAACCCTAAACCCAAGCCCCAAATGGAAGGGCACTGCTGCGCGGGTGCGCGTTTCCTACACACATCGCGGTCGTTAGGATCGAAGTGCTGGACCTTTGTAACGATATTAAATTGTATTTAGGGTATTTGTGAACAAAAATGTAGACTGAGTATGTAAAAATATTTTTTTTATAATAATAGTCAGGTATACTCTATTGTCAATGTTCATATACAATGTAGTGTACAGTCGCATGCACTGACATGTATACAACTTCGAAGACTTGTTTATTAAATAGAATAGTTAATAAATTTCATTGCACTTAACTGGATAACAATAGAGGTCATATTTAAATGTGATTCCCTTCTATGTTGTTAATTCCGTATGTATAACCTATGCCTATAAGTTGTCACAACAAATACTTCTACGTAATCCTAACTCTACTTACTATTAATAAAATAAATAAAAATATCAAGTATTAAATATCATGCCTTTGATTTAATACAATGAATCCAAGAATTGCTTATACGTAAGTGTCTAAAGACCCTGTATTTGATCCTAGATAACGATGTGCTTATTTAAAAAAGAAATCGCATTATTATCAAATATAGACTAAAAAATAATAACTTAAACGCGATGCCCAACAAACAAAGAACTCGTAAATATTAGTTAAATAATTATATAAATCTATTGACAATAATTATAATAAAAAAATAATTTATAGAAATTGTTTATTTTTTATACAGAACCGATTGTTTTCTTTTTCTGACTTTTTAAAAAATAGACCCGGATATTCTATTATTTATTATTTCAATATTATTTCTAACGGTAATTTATTTAATATAGATCAAAATACTAAATATAATCTTACATTGATGAGCTCGTTGCCATTTTTAAAGCTAAATCTTTAACTGGCAATTTAAACGCGTAAATCTATGAGGTATTATAGTTATTAATTTTGAAACATTTAGTACTACAATAGGGTTGTTACTCGGGGGACGGTGAGTTTCCATAAAATGATGTTGTTCAAAAAGCTTCAAGACTTATTTGTGCCTGCGACTGTATATAATGTCACTGTTATGTATGTACAGTATAGAGGATATTATGATATATATTTACAACCTATTTCTATTATGTTAGGACTTGTTTTGTACTATTCCATTTATTAGACTTAGTCCGAAAATATTGTATTGTATATTTAAATTCTTTGAATGTGCTGATTAAAATACACTTAAAAACTAATTTTAGTTACAACAAAAAGGTCTTACTCAAAATATTCAAACAACTTTTGTTATGGTAGAGTACTAATCATAAGCAGAAAGTTATAATTAATTATAATTAAAATAAATATTCCGCTTGAAAGAGGAAAGGCGACCTATACATAATATATTAAAAAAAGTAAAAATCGTGTTTTTAAAATTACATATTAACAGTTTTATGTCAAGTTAAAGATCAAATTTGGATTAAAATGACCATCAACAATCTGCGGCAGTGCATTGGTGAAGATAGGCCTCTTCCAAGAAGCACCACTTAGCAAGATCTTCGGCTTCACGCAATGGTCGAGTTGGAAACAAAACAAATTTATTTCAAATTTATTAAGCGACAGGTGGCTTAGGTCCACAATTGTGTGTGCTTTGTATGTAGACAATTCTGCCGCGGTAGGTATGGAGGGCAGCTTTGCACCATGGGCCTCTTGAACACCGCCAGCGTATCTTGCCGTTTCTTGCACAACCGTTGAATCTAAACCTATAACCGCCGACGTTGATGCCCATCTTACCCTGCTTACTGAGACAGTAGGAGGCGAAGCAGTCGATCCCTGTACCGATTAGTCCCACTGAAACAAATAGCCACCTTAGTCTTAAAGTAAAATATGTTTTTTTTACATTTAAAAATGCCTGCAACGTAAAATCTACTTTGTGGTCGATTTTACATTGAAACAGCTCATAAACTTGTTAAATGTTGTATAAAACCCACAAACCGAATCCTGTATTCCGTCTGTATTCTTTATAAGAAGAAAATAATAAGATGTTGTACAGAAGTTTTAGTTTTATTTTATCTAACAGAACTATAAAATTAAACAAATAGGCATTTGTTTTAACAAGGTCCAGTAAAACATTTTGAAGAAGGAAAAACCGAATAGTTCCGCGATCGGTCTATGAAGTCGATATTTTTTTATCGTTAAGTCTGTTTGACCAAACAATGGCGAGCAAATAGCTGGGCAGTGGCCACTTTCTCAGTTGGCCAGCCATGAGAAGTTTACCGTGGGTTGAAGGTAGTTGGGGAGTCAAATACTACAAAGGAATTTCTGTATGCAAAGGATCAAGAGCAGTAAGTTTGCACTTTTATGTCACATGTGTTATGTAATCACATTCTATTTTAGTTCCCGCGAAATTTTTTTAGCTTACTACTGTAAAAAATTTATTCTAGAATCAGCTGAAACTTTGGATTCGGAAATAACATATAGGTGTGCATACAAAACGGTATCCTCCATCGGTAGACCCTGCCATTAGCCCGCATTCGCACCATCTACCAAGATAGCTGTCTCCACCCGAAGTCATATACTTATAGAGGTTATTTAAGATCTATACAACAACAACATACTATGACAAATAACTAATAGTAGCAAATACATACCACCCACCCATACAAATACACACACCCATTCATTCACCCACAGACGACCGCCTACATACACAAACCAGAAATTGCAAGTTGAGCACAATGTTTCTGTATATAAAATGTTGATATATTTGTGTATTCCGTATTTGGCCTTATTTATTGTTAGAAGTGATGTATTAATTATTTTGTAAATCGCTGTTGGATTGACTATTAAAAAAATATTTCGAATTTAATCTTATTCTGTGAAGAGTATCAGCGAATGTGCTGAGTTACAATTAATTCAAGTGCAACTTGTAGTATTCTGGCGATCGACTGATTACGGAATATTGATCCGAATTTCCCGAACCCAAAGCCCACAGACTTGAGATGGGGAGCGATGGCAGGGTACCGGTTCAGCGCTCGGTGAGGTTGACGCTTTCCTGAAGATGTCTTTAATTAGTACTACTACTAGATAATTTTATTTATCCTCTAATTTTATGAAATAAAGTGGACAAAAAAGAGTGCCAGTATTTTACAAATAACCTTGTATACAATTCAAATAGGAATTTAAATTGGCTGATCGCTAAATTTCCACATCAAAAACATACCTGCAATGTGGTGGATAGTAGAACTTCGTACTAAAGCACTGTTGGTTTCAGTACATCAGCAAGTACCTTACAATTGTGTTATGCCAATCAGCAGAAACAGAATGTATGTTATGCCAATCGTAATAGAAAATCGTTCCAATTTAAAGGTTGACCGATGGTGACACTAACTAAGTCAAATTCAAGGTCGTAGAAAATAAATATAAGAAGTTTACTCATATGACAGCATTACAAAAAACTGATGCCATTTCGTTATAGAATATTTCAGTCATACCTTTGTATGTACCATATCCGCTTTGCCTCAAAAATATTTCAGGCCCCTGGGGGAGGTCCAGACATTCTAGTTCTTTTAATCCACTTTACACCGGAGCTCATTTATGACTACGTTAGTTTCGAAAATTTCATGGTCCATTAAGTCTGTATAATACACGAGAAATCCTAGAGCGCGATAACATTACATTAACAAAAAGGAAATTGTAACTATAATCTAATTGTAAATATAATATCATGTATTTTTTAAATATAAATCTAACATCCATCTTCTATTTCCAGTTCGCTTCGGGCTCTCCAATCGCGGGCACGTTGTGGTGCACGTGGACAATCACAAGTTCATCAAGCATGAATGCTACAGGAAGAAAATTCGCTGGACATGCTGCAAACGTATCCAGCTCGGCTGCAAAGCCAGTATCACGACCCACGACAGCGTCATCGTCAGGTCCTTTTTGGAGCATAATCATTCATAGCACAGTGTTACAAAATGGTTGCTTCTAGTACATGTGTGTTGGAGATATGGAGCGAGCGGAGCCGGCGCCAGTTTATATTTTAGGTAACTAATCATTCCTACAATACGTCACAAATCACACTCTATAATGTGCCTTTCATTTTATCTTAAACATCTTCTTTAAATCCTTTTTTAATAAATATAAATCATTGTGTCTGTTAAGTAATTGTTTGTGCCTTTTAAGTGTTTCTATTTACATTCGCATACGATGCGTTTATATTGAGCTTTAAAATGATTGAATATAACGTCACATTTCGAATGATATAGGTAGTAACGTAAATATTTAAGTGGTTAAAATTATATCTATTTTGTAATAAAGATATTTTTAATAAAACCATTTTTTTAAATGATACACAACTTTTTAAGAATTCAAAAACACATTCATGGTGGACCAATGTGATAATTTTTTTTAAAACAATATCTCGAGAAAAACTTCTTGTGCATTTCGAGAGGTTAGTCTGGCGTATTGATTTAAGATTTTCAAGTCATTTCCCTCAGCCGTATTTTTTGACACCATCATGTAGTAACACTACAGAATAATAATTACATAAATACTCACGCCTGTCATCTCTGGCAAAGGTTAGATTCGGCAGGACTCAGCGTAGCTTAATGCGCTTTTTGCCTCTTTAGGAGACGAGCGTTTCGCCGGTTTTGACTTAGACTTAGACGCTTACGACACCCACAGAAACAAAGGGGTGGTAGATTTTCTTATGTCGCCACCACAGTTTATATAACAATTGATAGATAGATATGATATGATATGATAGATATTCCGCTGGGTAATATCGACCACGACGACAATTTCCGAATACTATGGGCGTTTGGCAATGTCAAAGACATTACAGGGTCCAGTGTACACGGAAACACAGGTAAGATCAGAGGAAGGATTGGACAAGTTTTAAAACAAACGAAAATCCCTTAAAATAAATAAATAATATTATATACAACTAAAATGAATATCCGGTATGAACAAAATAAAGAATTGATAGAAACCTTCCGCTATTTTATTACATTTATCTCATGGAACAAGAACCCCAAAAAACCGGTTCTCGTTGCCTTTACAGGCAAAATATGGCAATGAACTCTAAAAACATGTTTTGCAAAGTGCTGTTCGCGCTTGCAACTAAATCTTAAAGAAGTAGTCATGCGTTAAAAAGGTACTTTAGGAACCAAATAAAACTGTACATTTTTTACCAATACTTATTTCATTGCGTAACCAGTAAACATACAAAATAAGTTAATATAAAAAACAAACAAAATTTAAAACATACAATGAGATTACACAACCGTTTGATTTTAGTAATATTGTAATGGCATGTATCTATCTACATCTAATAATAGGAATTATTCGATTAAAGTAAAGCCTACATATTTACATTGTATTTTAAAGGAAATGATAAATTTATGTTCGAAGATGCATCATCATCATCATTTCAGCCTATTACAAGTCCACTGCTGAACATAGGCCTCCCCCAAAGATTGCCACGAAGCTCAGTCCTGAGCCACCTGCATCCATCGACTTCCCGCAACACTGCGCAGGTCGTCACTCCATCTTGTGGGGGGTCGTCCTGCACTGCGTTTGCCTGTGCGGGGCTGCCACTCGAAAACCTTTTTTCCCCAACGGTTGTCAGTTCTGCGAGCTACATGGCCGGCTCATTGCCGAAGATGCTACTTATAGGAATTTACATGTAATATTTTATGTAAAAGTAAGTAACGTAGCAGTCTGTAAATGCTCACTTTTGAGCAAAGATCTACTCTATTATTGAGAGTGAGTAGAGCAGGGAACGGGTGTTGCAGTGCGGGTTAGCGGATTTCACACGACATCTTTTATGTACAAAATGCTTAAAAGATCGTTTCATTTATGAACAAGCAAAACAAGACGCCGTGTGGTACGGCCACCCCCTTTCTTTCCATGGGTATCGTAACAGGCGAGTGGGGGAAAAGCCTCGAAAATCGCAACGGCTGCCGACAGATGGCGGAATAACCATCCGGAAAAATACCCGATCCAAAATAAACTGACCTATGACGGACAGCAGCGTCTACGGTGCGAGGTGTCTAATATTGCGATCGACAAATCCGTTTGCTGAGCGTGGCTATTATGACTAATCCTGCTTATGGTAGAGGCATATGTCCTGCAGTGGACTATTTACAGGCTGTTAAGGTAAGGAAGGCAAACATAAAACGTTTGCCATAATAGATTCACATTTAACACAATTACAATCAAGTTATCGTATACGAGCAAAATGCTATAATAAAACATAATTATTAATTTGATAATAGCACTAAAATAAAAATTTGTTTATTATCTAAATATGTAATTGTAAAATGTTAGCAGTCTACTAATATAAGTCGACGTGCAGCTTCATTATTTCTTGTTGTTTATTATTTATTTTCTTTATCAAGAGCAAGAAATGTTGTTCGCAATACTTTCGGGAGGACGTCAGAATTTGTACTCTTATCTCTCGAGCTTTTAAGACTTGACTCTACTATGTGTGAAAATTGCCTTATAGTGGTACAGAGAAATTTATTAATACAGAATTTAAGGACACATGAAAAAACAACTTGTCTCTAAAAATAATAAAGCTTATTAGAAAATTATACTCATAGGTATTCATCGACAGACGTACGTATATTTTATAAATAGAATGAACATAAACTATATAGACTCAATCTCCACAAACTGCTTTACTAGTAAACATACCGATTTAACACGACGAGACTAGCAGTATGGCAGCGTGACTAGCTACTGTGACGTCATACCACTTGAACAAGTGCACAACTGTAGTGAATTCCAACAGCTAACGAACATAAATATATACAGAACTTACAATATATGAAATTTACATATAACAGCTCAGTAGGGACATCTTGAAATAATTTTTTGACACATACGAAATAACCGTAACAAAGCTGATTCTGTCAATGGTTATGATGATTGTTTAGCTTAACGATGCGATTCTGCCACGTGATGACAATGGCTCGGCATTTGTTGAATGCCTTGCAGCAACGCCATCGAGTCCGACCGCGACGGCTGATGTAATGCTTCATGAAACGATTGGTTCCAATCAACAGCACGTTTCTGCCTTTGTGTTCAATGAGCGACGCGAAGTCACCTAAAATTGTTACAGCTTTAGTATTGTTGAAGTGAATACCATTATTGTATAAAGAAGATTTGTTACCGTTCAGGAATCCATCGGCCTATTTAGTATCATAAATAGAGAACACTCTGAAGTATCGTAATCGAAGCGTAACGAAACGCCAATTTGCCTAGTCGTGTCTAAATGATGTATATCTCTATGCCTATATGGTTGTTTTCTCCGAGAATTAAACTAGCAAGAACCAGAACTGACTATTGTTTAATTTAACATACTGGTAATGGAATGCGACATGGCGGCTATATAGTTAATACGACTATAGATGTTTATTGCTTAATGCAATAAATGATTTGGAAGTTTTTTTTTATATTTGTGTCGTAAATATACATCGAGGGAGTTGGATATCGTGAATTATTTTAATAGAACCTGAATCCATTGATCGTTTTAGTATTAATTAAACAGATAATAACAGGAAAGAAAGAGAAAGACACAGATCGCCACACACCCGTGTGCTTATACACATACACCGTAACTGCTAACTAAAGAAGTATAGAAGTCCTAAGAAAACACACATTTACTTTTTTTCTATATATTTGAAATAGTATTTTCCTTCCTGTGGCAATGAGTTCCAGTGCTTCGGATAATATAAGTGTTGACTGTAGAAACGGTTGCTTTGCATCCAATACGTCTACGAATACATCTCCAGGAAATTCTGGACTCATTTGTATATTCTTGTCGATATTTATAATGCTCGTGGACGAGAATGGTAGCACCGCGTTTGGTTTTATATGTCGTAGAACCCATTTGCTTTATATGAGAATAATCTGAAAAATTACGTCGATTGAAGATTGTTGTAACATAGAATGTAAATTTAATATTATGAATAAGTATAAAAAAAAATTAAGAATATTTTATTAGTAGTATTTATTGTAATAAAAATGTCTATAACTAAGCACATTTAAATCGGAGATCTGTATTGAAAAGAAATACTACATTATCACAAAATATAATTATGTCTGTCCGATTTCAACCACGACAAGTATATTATGGTTAAGAGTGGATATATTGTCGTGCTATTATTATTAGCACAAACAGAGGCACTGATTTGTCTTGATTTCGATTCCCGAACAGGAGACAATCGTAATACAACCAGATCTGAAAACCAATAATTTGTACGTTGCACGAAAGTTAGCCTGGGCTGCGATTCAAACAGGGCTCAACACTTGGCGGCCGGTACGAGGCGCAGAGAGCCACTTGGCCGCCATAAACAATATTATAATTTAGCGATTAGTTTCTCAAATGTGTGTTGTACATGCTATGAGGTGTCAAGAATGCTTACGCATATATTTGTTTAATACTTGAATCTTCGTTAGGAACAACTGGGATAGCACTATCAAAACTTAGTCTCTGTAAGTAGCGGTTTTGTTGGTGTGATTTCTCGATGAGATTTTAGTGCATCATCATCGTTTAATATGGTGTCAGTTACGTTTATATATGTGGTGTCATCCCTACACTCATTATCTGCTTTGTTATCCATAGATATTTCATCTTGTGAATTTGTACAAGGCACAGTGGTTTCATTACAATCTGTCACATTAATGGATGTTTCACCGTCTTCCATTATGTCCGTAAGGGGATCTAATAACGTATTCTTTGAATTTTCGCAAGGTTTGCATATGCTTTCTGCACCTATTGGTAGATCTGCGAAGTGAAACTTATGCGCTTCTGAAGAGATTTCCAGTTTAGATTTTTCAATTTCAGTTTCTTCACCATCTGACAAAATTTCTATTGGTGCATCATCTCTAACTACTTCAATGACACTATCATCGGATTCATTATCTAAGTAAGCTTCAGAAATCACTCCTGATATGACTAAATTCAAACATCCATCGCCTTTTCCTGCAAATAATAAGCATTGATTTTAACAGTGTACGAAAAATAAAATCCTGGGCGTACCTTTAGTGGTTACAATTTACGTAGGTAGACGCTATGAATTTTCACAGTAAGAAAATATTGGAACAAATGGAAGGTTTGTACGTTTAATATCAAAAATCAGGTAATTGTAAATTATAACTATATTTATTTTATAGTTTTTAATATAACTGGACGTTTACATGTAGTTATATTTAAATAATACGATCAGTATTTACATTTATAATAATTAACACTTATTTATAGTTGTAAGCAATTTTGCTAGTAATATAATAATTTGGTTAAATAGTCTCACAGTAGAAATACTAATATTACTCATACAATTCATTCAATATCGCTACTAATTATTATTTATACAGTACAATTGATAATTGGGCAGTTTAATAGTATCGGTATCGGCTTAAGAACTGCTGCCACCCCCTTTCTTCCCGTGGGTGACGTAAGAAGCGACTAAGGGAAAGGTCTTGAAAATCGCAATGGCTACCGACAGATGGCGAGCAGCAGCGTCTAAAGTGCGAGATGTTTGGGACTGCGATAGCCAATCCGCTTGATGAGCGAGGGATTATGGCAAATCCTCGTTATGGAAGAGGCCAATGTCCTACAGTGGATCATGTCCTGGCTGTTATGTAAGTAAGTACAATATAAAGAACAGCTTAAAAATTTTAAGGGTGTTGATACTGATTTACTTTTCCACATCACTGACCAATTACATTTAAATATGTCCCTAAGGAAAATTCAAATGTGAACTTAAATATTTGTAATACTCCCAGTAAAAATGTTATCTGTCATATATTTGTCACAATTCTTACTATTGCATTATATGGAAATAATACTGCGAAATTAAAACGATTCACAAATACCTAAACCTTTTTTTTCAAGTAACTATAGAAAAAATACTACTAGAACATTATTTAACCTAAATGCTAGTTTGGTTCATAAAATCTCACATTTTACTAAAAGCATTTCAAAAAATAGGCATTTTGCACTGCATGCAGTATGTATGGAGTGCTCAGCTTTAAGAGCAGCAGATCCTCTCAATTTTCAATTGACTGCAGCGTTTACCAAAAGGTTTTCCATTTCTTCGTGATATTTCTCTAAAATAATGTCTTCTCGTGTCACGTCACGAATCGAAGGTCCAGGTGATTCTTTATTTATCTGTGATTGTAACGGAATGTTCAAAAAATGTAGTCATAAATTTTTCCTGTAACTGTTTAAGTATAGTTTATGATCATTAAAATTAATGTATGTAAACTACCTCCGCGACACACGAGAAGTTCCTACAGTGGAAGGTAACGTTTTTTAAAAGAAGAAAAGAAAGAAAAGTTACTAGAACCGGAGACCCCGGTACATTCAGATCCGAAAATTCGAAACCCAAGGTACGTTGTATAAAACAGCCAAGGGTGAAATACTACGACGCGGTGGGTGATAGTGTCTCAATCGGTTTAACTATCATTAAGATATTTCAGATATATTTTATATTTGCTTTCCACTTAGGAATCATAATATATAGTTTTTTTTTGTATTGCTAAATGTATTAATCTATTTTGAATTATTTGTTTTTGTGTGACAGTAAGTAATACTGGCTCCCTTATGAGATGCATTATAGACTGGACTTTCTTTCGCTAATTAATCCTATTTTGTGTACACAAAATGATGAAATGATTTTATATTATGATGGCCGCATTACGTTGCGTCGTTCTACCTACCTACCTTACTCTCTGCGACTGACGTGACCTCGACGGTGGTGCCAATTTTATTGTTATTGATCTTGTTACTTTTAATTATTCGTTCTCTGTCTATACCTTTATATTGTCCTCATTCTGTTCGTCTTTTATACATCATTATTGAATTCTGCCTATTCTTTTAATTTACCTTAGTTATTTAAATAATGCTGTATATTCCCTTAATTTCTCTAACTATTTATTTATTTTATCTACTAATTAATTTGTTATTTACCTTAAGCTAAAAGTTACAATGGGTGGACTTAAATGCCACGTGGCATTCTCTGTCATTTTACCCATCGGCTTTTTACCCATGTCATGGTAAAAAGTAGATGGCGGGTGCAAAACAGAGAATAAAAAACTATAATATATTACTTAATTAAGTTAAAATATAAAATAATAAAATAGGTATACAAATAAGATACGCCGAATATTGTCAATGATCCCTTCGGTAATATTCATGCACTAATCTCTTTATGTGTTACGAGCTGCTTTGATCTGATCGGGTAGGAGTTCCAAAGTAGCAGAACAGTAAAAGAAGGAGTTAACCTGTATTATGATGTGGAATGAGACTCTTAAGTTGGTTTATGGAACAAGGCTCTGTTATGAGTAGAATAAAGATAGTGGAAGTTATTCTTGAGATATGAAGGAGAGGCAATATTAGTTAATACAGAATACAATAAAAACAGAATTCTGAAGCTACGCCTTTGAAGAATAAAAAGCCGGTTAAGCTTGGAACGGTAAGAGACGTGATCATATTTACGTAAATCAAAAATAAATCTAATCCGATGTAGTTGTTAAGAAGGCGCTCCAACTTGCTGAGACGTGATTGGGGTTGGTCCGGGTAACACACATCAATTTAAGCAAAAGCATAGTTTTAAAGGACAGGATACTTTTTTGACGATACAGAGACGGTACGGTATGGTTGCAAAAACTTTCCCAATTTTAGCAACCTGAGTTTCCCAACTCAACAACTGTTGCCTGATGCAGGCCAAGAGTTTTCACAGTATTAGAGAGTAGAATTAATGTTTCATCATAATTAACAGGATCATATAGCATGTATTCCATATGATGAAGGGATAGTCAGAGAACAAGAAATTAAAAGGTAATAAGGTAAATACAATAACACATGGAGCAGATCCGCCGTAGAGCGTCAGATGGGCTAGTGTTATCAAGTGCTCGCTTTTCTGTCCCTTATGGCCTTCCGGTGGCGGACATAGAGGAGTCCGTTCGCGACGTAGGATTGGAAATGTAAGAAGGCGGGCTCTGTTCTGGTGCGCCTTGCTAGGAGGGAAAAGCGGATTTCTGTACCGAGTAGTGGCCGCGAAGAGCGTCCGGTGCTGGTGGGTTGTGGATATGTGCGACTGTGTTCCCGTGGACCGATATGCAGCCTAGGTGAAACACTAAGAGGTTTAATTGAGTGCAAGTCCGACATAGCCCGACATTGGCTAGGGGCAGGTGCTATGCATAGTAAAAATATTTCTTTTGTTAGGTACAATGGGCATATTTTACAGAGAGCAACAGCATAGAAGCCATTTGGAATAAGCATAAACTGTTTTTATTTACCGCAATGTTAGTTTATTTTCAAATGTTTTAGAATGATACGCAAATTTTTTTAATTGTTATTTTACCAGTAATATTTCAGTTATTATCAAAACTGATTAATTATTAAAAATCGTTAATTTTTAACTTGTCGCCGCACCTCGCACTATTATTTAATCCATGCATCGTGAGTATTTCAGGAATTAATGAAGCACAGTATGGTAACTTTATATAATAAAGATCCGTGTAATTTTAGACCTGTTTCGGTATTACTAATATAAATATTTTTTTTTTAAAAGATCTCCGTAAAGTATTTAATGATAATCGGTTTTTGATTTACTAAGGGAAGATTTCGATCTTAGTAATACGATCCAAATGGTGAAGATAATCTGCCTAAATACCAAAGCTTCTAAAGTACTAATGGTTGTGTCGCAGAGATCCATTCTCGGTCCAATTTTATTTCAAATTTATGGAAACAATATACCATTCTGGCTTCAGAATTTAACAAGGATAGTATTGTTTGCAGATGCCTCGCTGATTCAAAGTCAATCGAAAAACTGGGTATCTGGGTGAAGTTAATAAGCCTCTAATTTAGATTCTGGACCGGTTTAAATCCAGCAATTTAGCACTTAACACTAACATAACTAAACGCGTTAAATTTGTATTGCCAAATGTAAAACAACCGTTGCCTTTTAATTTATGTTGCATTCCTTGGAATGTTTATATATAAACATTCCTGTGAGTGCTCACAGCTGGGCAAAGGCTTCCTCCTCATTTGAATATTTATATGAGAGGTTGTAGAAGCCGGGGAGAATATATATATTTAAACATTACTACGGAGTTTCTTTCGCCTGTTTCTTCTCTACCAGAGGATCCTTAGTACAAAACGGTAGAAGATTGTAAAAATAATGACGAGTGACAAACGAATTTTTAATTTCTTACGTCAGACAAATAATTTTTATTAATTCCATACATATTTATTTTTTTTTGTCTACAAAATTCATAACACAAAATAAATAAATTAGAAATAATTATAACAATGAGACGAATATAATATTAATTAAATAATTTACAATTATAATATTGTTAAATTCATCGATTACAATATAAGGAGATATTATAATAGAGCTTGGCACTCAGAGAAAAAGAGCGTATATTATAAATAATTGATGGTATGTAAATATTGATTGCGATGTTTTTTTTGTTCCATACATTTGTATGACATACATGTGATACATTTCATTAAAGGAGATCTAGATATACAATTGTATTGTTCGCCTTTGATGCTGAGTGTCAGTAAAAAAAATTTGATTTTTTGAAATTCGATTGCTATCTCAGAGTTAAATGAGAATAGATAAATATAAGGTTGCGAAAATTGCGAGAGTAAATGAAGGAAATTCTAGTCAATACTCAATCTAATTATTTTGTATTACCTTTACTTGTTGGTGTGTGGGTTGGTTTACTTTTAACTGTATTAACTCTCTAACAGAAGTTAAAGACAAATGATTAGACGTATTCGTCAAAAAATATCGCATGATTTGCTTACACTGTAGCTGCAGCATCACCAGGAAAAGGCGATGGTGAGGTGCCTGAAGCCTCAAGTTATGCAAAATTATGTTTAGATATGACAAGTTAACAACTATTTTGTGAAAAATTTTTAAGACTATTTCAGTATAATTTAATTTAGTTAGAATACATAAGAATACACGCAGATTGCAAACACACAAGTCAAAACATCAGGTACTTCTTTAAGTAATTTCACTAGCTGGATGGTTAGTTAAGGAGTGCATAATACATATTGGCGAGTCTGTAAAACAACTATCTAGAAGGAAGTTTAGACTTATAAACAAGCTCTTACGTAGAAAACGTGTTACATTAATGATAGGAATGACTGTCTAAAGTGTGTATTGTACCTTACTCAATGAAGTCTATGGAAGGTCGTTCCTAAATGTAACCGATATTGATATCGAATAGAAATAATTTCATATTCAGAATGGTTAAGATTCTTAAAAAAATCAGGGGTCAAGTATTAAGCGCTGATTCCTGGTCTTTCCTTCCGCTATTTCATTATTATTATTATTACCACGTTTTTATTAAGTCGCTTTCTGTGCGGCACAAATGTTACAATCAATTTTAAACTAACTGGATGACAAATAATAATAATAAATAATAAAAACGTGGTGAGAAACATTTGTTTTAATTAAAAATAATTTAACATTATTTCCATTGAAGTTCTATTCATTGAGAAACATTTTTCAGGTTGGACATTAATAATAAAAACAAAGAATTTATTTAGTAGTGCTTGAATGAATTATTTGGTTGCCAAGCCGCAATATTTCAAAGGTGAAATTCAAGTTATGTTTTAAGATTCTAAATAGTATTCAGTGAAATACGGAGTTACCATCTTGGACCATTATACAAAATGTAAGTAATAAACCAGCACGCACTCTACAAGATGGAAGTGGTTACAGCGGACCACAGACACCAGTCGTCAGATTCATCTTCGATTTTGAATCAAGATGCGGAAGCATTGTCACACCTGTCTATTAGGGGTTATAAAGATGGTGAAAAAGATGCATGCCTCGTTACCAATAAATGGGTATCCGGTTCAATCGCTCACCGCACGAGTACGAATCATGGTAGAACTGCAGCTGACAGCTGCAGCGTGGCCTTAATCACCGCTCAGTATTTCTATTGTAACAAAATTTAAAATAGGGCATTAAAAAAAATTTACATGTTCGCATTCATGTTTCCATTTCGTGAACAGTGAGATAACATTTAGTGATTATGTTTCCCTCTAACACAAAGTATTTCTGAAGACAGCCCCACAGTTTTTAGTTTAACGTGACACGGCACGACATTGTAGTAGTTCGTACAGTACCATGTTGTTTTCTCTCCAGCACACTTATAGCGTTGATTAAACATGTAGCCATTGAAATGCAGAATTTTGCCACCTCTCTGAGATGTCGTGAAATATACTTTAGCATCTGTAAGACAGACAAGACAAAATGCTTTAAATCTTCTAATAATAAATGGGACCATATATTATTTTTATTAGAAACGTTATTGGAAATCTTTTGTAACAATTTTTTTTGTAATATTATATATTTTTAATTTAATTAAAATTATTTTCGACATACAACCCAATAAAAAATGTTTATTACATTTCGTTTACAAAAATAAAATAAAAAATTGCTCTCAAGACCCCCATGTATACCCAATACTGGGGTGGTCAGTGGTATAAAAATTCTAGTCTTTTCAACCCAGTTTCCATCAGAGCTTATTTGGCCAACGAAATAGGTTGTGTGCCTGTCACCATTTTATTTTCCAAGCCATCGGAATCCGATTTAAATCGTACATAAGTTCCAGAAATGTCATTGGTACGAGTCCTTCGCTTTCGTATCTATGAGTAGGGATTGAACTTGAGTCTCTATTAGGTGGTAGATTCCTAACTAATTATCTAATTTAGGCTATCGTGGCAATGTTATAATAATAATAAATAATAAAAACGTGGTGAGAAACATTTGTTTTAATTAAAAATAATTTAACATTATTTCCATTGAAGTTCTATTCATTGAGAAACATTTTTCAGGTTGGACATTAATAATAAAAACAAAGAATTTATTTAGTAGTGCTTGAATGAATTATTTGGTTGCCAAGCCGCAATATTTCAAAGGTGAAATTCAAGTTATGTTTTAAGATTCTAAATAGTATTCAGTGAAATACGGAGTTACCATCTTGGACCATTATACAAAATGTAAGTAATAAACCAGCACGCACTCTACAAGATGGAAGTGGTTACAGCGGACCACAGACACCAGTCGTCAGATTCATCTTCGATTTTGAATCAAGATGCGGAAGCATTGTCACACCTGTCTATTAGGGGTTATAAAGATGGTGAAAAAGATGCATGCCTCGTTACCAATAAATGGGTATCCGGTTCAATCGCTCACCGCACGAGTACGAATCATGGTAGAACTGCAGCTGACAGCTGCAGCGTGGCCTTAATCACCGCTCAGTATTTCTATTGTAACAAAATTTAAAATAGGGCATTAAAAAAAATTTACATGTTCGCATTCATGTTTCCATTTCGTGAACAGTGAGATAACATTTAGTGATTATGTTTCCCTCTAACACAAAGTATTTCTGAAGACAGCCCCACAGTTTTTAGTTTAACGTGACACGGCACGACATTGTAGTAGTTCGTACAGTACCATGTTGTTTTCTCTCCAGCACACTTATAGCGTTGATTAAACATGTAGCCATTGAAATGCAGAATTTTGCCACCTCTCTGAGATGTCGTGAAATATACTTTAGCATCTGTAAGACAGACAAGACAAAATGCTTTAAATCTTCTAATAATAAATGGGACCATATATTATTTTTATTAGAAACGTTATTGGAAATCTTTTGTAACAATTTTTTTTGTAATATTATATATTTTTAATTTAATTAAAATTATTTTCGACATACAACCCAATAAAAAATGTTTATTACATTTCGTTTACAAAAATAAAATAAAAAATTGCTCTCAAGACCCCCATGTATACCCAATACTGGGGTGGTCAGTGGTATAAAAATTCTAGTCTTTTCAACCCAGTTTCCATCAGAGCTTATTTGGCCAACGAAATAGGTTGTGTGCCTGTCACCATTTTATTTTCCAAGCCATCGGAATCCGATTTAAATCGTACATAAGTTCCAGAAATGTCATTGGTACGAGTCCTTCGCTTTCGTATCTATGAGTAGGGATTGAACTTGAGTCTCTCTATTAGGTGGTAGATTCCCTAACTAATTATCTAATTTAGGCTATCGTGGCAATGTTATAATAATAATAATTAACCATTTTGTTCAGCACAATGGGTACGTTTTTAAATCAATTTATCGGACGCAAATTTTGTTATTATCGTATAAATCAAGAATGCTGCAAAAAAAAAACAGGTATTTTTCATAACTACACGGGGTTTTCCTCATGACGGTAAAAATAAAAAAATAAAAACGATTAAATACGATGAATTTATTTTAAGAAGCAAATTACATGACAAGCAAATTAAGTGTCCATATTCACATAAGGAGACAGTTTCCACTCGATAGAGGTCACTGGATGATTATGATCGTTATTTAAAATTATTATATTGTCTTCGACAGTGTGCACTTTGGCCGTGCAGTCGGCATGGGTGGCACATTTCCAATTCTTCTTTACGTGATTCAAGCAGTAACTGCGGCAGATAAAGGAATATCCGTTTACGACGAGCTGACGAGTTCCTCTCATTGACGTTCTGAAGAAGACTGAAAAGAAAAAAGACAGAACATTTAGCAACTGGTTTAAATAACATAAAGTTTATTAGAAAACATGAGATTACGAAGAAATAAGGGGTACGAACTTATTTTTCCGTTAAAAGAACTAATCGGAAATGAATAAGTGTTATATAAAGAACAGTTGATGAAATTTTGAAATTCTAGATTTATAGATGTATGAAAATATTTCTTTTATATGGTCCACGGTTCTTGTACCATCTTACAAATAATAAATATCTGTTGAGTTAAGTATATTAATTAGAATTATGCAACCGAATGCGCACTGTTTTAAATAAAGCTATTGATAATTTAATAAAACACAGGATAGTCAAATAACAAAAGTAATCTTTTAACAATAATTTATAAACATGAACACGAATAAATGGTTGGTATATAATAAGTGCATGCATTCTCTTAGCTCTAGATTAATTTTAATCTCCTCCCTACAGAATTTCGTCTAGTAGCTTTCTAACTAAGGTTGACTCGTTACTTTGTACCAAGATCCATCTTTCCGTTTCACAAAATTAGGGGATTCCTCGAGTGTGGGGCACATCCCCGAGCATGTACCTCCTATCGATGCTTTGAACGAAAGCCTTACACCCTTTTTGTCTGTTGGAGCAATACCATATGATTTCCCTGAGACACACTCGCGTTGATCATGAGGATGGGGTGTTTACCCCTAGAAGATGGTAGAAGGTACGCTGCAACGTAATACGCAAACATACTTTAAATCGGTTAAGGTATTAGAAATCCACAGTAAGTTTAAAAGTAAATGCACTGAAAATTATTTACCACGCATTTGTACAGGACAAATGTGTTACGGCCTTAAGCAGTATTCACGACCTTAATATCCTATTCTCCAAAGGTCAATTTCAGTTGCACGCGGTGCACGCCGCTGACTAATATACCGCGAGAAGACAGAAAATTCACTCGACTATACCAAACCCCCATTCCACGGACTAGTGGTAGGTAGTAGCATGTCTTGTGTATCTGCCCAGAGTGGGGAGTATGGGCAAAACTTCCACGAACGGCTTGCCAAAGTTCGTTGGTGCTTTCAAGAAAAGGTGTATGTCCAGCAGTGGACTAGAAATTGAAATACGCAATTTCTCTAATTGAACTTTTTTAATTGAATCTTTGAAACCTCATTGACCGCGGAGCAAAATATTATTGTAGGACACCGTACAATATCATAGCTTTATTGCTAATTAAAAAAATCACTTGGTTACTTTCTAAAATTGATTTTTTTTAATAAGCCTTTTATTTCACAGCAAAGTATCACGCTATAACACAAGCTGTATCAGATTTGTGAATGATTAATATGGATAAGTGATATTATTACTCGGGAATTTGGGTATAAGGATAAAGTTTATTATAGACATGCTAAATAGCAGTGATAGTAGCTACATAATTTCGCAGCTTAATAGAAGGTAAAAATTAAAAACTTTTATTTTTGTAATCCATTACACGTTCATTAATAAGGTTCTTCTGAGGGGATACCGGCGAAACTACGCAGGTATCATTTTTGACACCTCAAACATTTCTTTCAAAATACAATGATTACAAACAACTCATTACTTCAAATGATTACAACAATTATTTTTTTTGTAAATATCAAATGTTGCAACTTTCTTAAAATTACTTCCCACGGTGTATAATTTTACGGAAGCGCACAAATCGGCGCTCTGCGGGTGGTCCTGCGAACCCGTCCACGGATGCGTTGCCGCGAACGAGGTAAGAATCTTATATCGTGAGAAGCCACATTTTGATAGGACTATGTTCAGCAGTTGAATCAACCGGCCGATGAAGAAGAAAGAGAATAATATAGTGCTATTAAAGGATCAAACAATTTATTTAGAAATCTCTGTTAAAGAGAGACAATATCGATAATTTGCATTTTCATTTGCTTTACTCAGAGTAGAGAAATTAAATAATTTACAATACGCACAAACGAAATTGTTTTCTTATCTATAGATTACACATTTATAAGTAAATTTTCGGTTTGACACCAGAATGAAACATTGAAATTTATTCCTCGATTTTTGCAATAAGGTTAAGTTTTTATTCCCATCTCAAAAGTTATATCTTAAACCAAATTCCATGCTTCCTTACGTACTTCGGAGGCGCGTGAGAATGTTCAACGTCGCCAAATTTATAATTTTCATTCAAACTATTAGCATATGCTTTACATCCTTTGCTTCTGTTGGAGCAGTACCAAAGAACTTTCCCGGTGTTAAATTGCCGTTGCCTTTTAAATGTGTATTGATTTAGCATTAGTATACAATGTTTACCCCTGTGTGATGGTAGTAGATGTACTGAAATGCAATTATAGAACTTTAAGCAATTGTACAAATAGAACAACGAATATTTTAATTTAGTGGATTTATAAATTGGGGTATAAATACAGATTTAATAACTTAGTAAAGTAAAGTAAAGTAGCAGCCTATAATTGCCCACTGCTGGGCAAAGGTATCCTTCTCAAATACGAGTATCAGAGAGGGTTTAGGAGCCAGGAAGGGCTCGCCACGCTGCTCCAGAGCGGGTTGGCGGGCTTCACATATCCGCGAAATAATATTTTTATTATTTCTCAGACATGCCCGGTTTCCTCACGATGTTTTCCTTCACCGCCGAGCACGTGGTAAATACAGCACTTAAAATTGCTATTAACAATTTTAGTGGTCCCGGGGATCGAACCCAGGTCACTCGCGCTCTATGAAACTAAAGTGAGCGTCCTGACCACTAGGCTACCACGGCTCTTTAATAACTTGACTACAGATAAATTTGCCATTCATTCTTTACTTACTTAATAACACAGCAATTCATTTAGAAGCCATGACAATAAAAAATTAAAGCGTTCACATAAAAAGTTTGTAATTGCTCACGCATTGTCACTCACTCAAAGAGGTCACGCAACGCCAATGAAGTCAATTGTTGCCGATAAAAATAATAAACGTTTAAAAGACCTAAAATATATTTAATCCGAAAAAAAATATCAAACTGCACATTTCTGTCGAAATTTGATCCAAGTACCGTTAGAATTTTTCACGTAATTGGGTGGTGCATGATTGTGCTCCTTGTCTCCGAATACGTAGCTCTCTTCCACGCTGTTCACAGAGGCCTTACATCCGTTGTGGCGATTCGAGCAATACCATAATATCTTACCCGATGTGAATACATACTGTTTCTTGAAAGTGTATTTGTTGAACATGAGGAGTGGATGTTTGCCTTGGTTCGAAGGTAACAGGTGCACTGTGGATGTACAACCACCTTTATTATTATTTAGAGCATAGATTTACATTAAAGGCCTGTAAATATTTAAACAAACATAATTAAAGATATAGCCTAAAACAAAATAAACTTTGAATATCAATGAAGTTTCCAAGTGAAATTGAAGTGAGTTGTCTTAACTGCACCTACAATAATATAGTTTTAGTAGAATTATAGCAATATAGAAGGTTGATTAAATTAAACACATTTTGAAAAATATTTTTTTTAATGTAACTTCACAAAGGAAAGTAATTTAAATTATTTACAAACTACTGAAATCGAGTCAAACATAACCTGACTATGAATTCAATCCTAGATAATCTATGACAGAATCCATCGACCCGTCCGCGTTCTAAACTTTGGCGCTTCGTGGTTGTGAGGATTTTTGCATATAATTTCGTTGTCGTCCGCCAAACAGTACGCTTTACAACCCTTGTGTATCATCACACACCTCCAAAAAATTTTACCCGTATTATTCACCCTTATGCGTTTATATACATGCTCGTTACAGACCAGCAATGGATATTTCTTCCCAGTCGATAAGTACTCGATGACTGTAATAAAACGAATTTGATTATTCTCGATAGGAGAAAGAAACACAAGTTATTGGATATTGGTAACGAACTCCGTAATTTGTGAATCGAGAAAAAGGCAATAATTAATAACAATAATTTTCAAGCAAACATTGAATAATTATATCTATTATAAACCTGAGTAGAATACGTTACGCTGATATATACCGAAATATTAACGTCATATTCATACACTGTTGACTGCAACGAAATAATTAACTGTTCAATAAACTTGTTTAGATATTCCCGTTGCAAATAATTCCTACATAACCTTATAAATTAAATCGGCAGAAAGACATTATGTTCACAGACTTCATAGATAAGTTACTTTTAAGATTTCTCACCACAAATGTATGGGCTGAATGTCACCGACGTGTGATGCGACTGTCGTAGTGATTGTGCCCCAATCGATGTATACCGCATGGCCGCATTGATCCAAGTCTACCTAATATCTTACGCATTTGAATTCGAATTGGCGTCTTCTCAAAAACGGCTATATATCCAGCAGTGGACTCACCGAGGCTGAAGAAGAAAAATTTTCACATTTGTTGACATTCATAACCACCTCCATCCCAGAACCCGACGTCAACTAAGAAGAATTAATACTTTTGCCTTTATCGTTAAGAATATGGAATAAATGATAAAACTGTACTCAAGATTTTTAATATCTATTTACAAAATAGTACAGATTTATTTCAATAAAGCTTGCCAGCTTCCAGCTGCCTAGGCGCCTGTAATCGATCCAGATACTTAATTTCGATCCCGTCGCATATTTGTAATAATTATTTAACTATCTGTGATCTGACATTTTTGTCATATCATTCAGAGATGGGGGGAGGTAACCTCTTGTACCACTTATAAAGTGGCCATAACTTGAACATTATACTACCGTAGAAATAAAAGGGTGTGGCTTAAATTTTATAATAAATTTCATGTAATTATAATAAATTGAATACTTATCATCTTACCACGAGAAATAAACAAAAGCAATGTCCAAATACGTGTTTCGTTAATCAGTGTATAAGGCCGGGACAAGTGTTTTATTTTAAAATATATTTCTTTCTCACTTTCTGTGCACAATCTGACATTGGAATTCTTCTGCCAATGCCATGTCTATTGGTAGTAAGCCATATTTAACATTTGGTTTCCTAAACATTTTATTTGACGCAGAAAATTAAATTCCCCTGGGTAGTTGATAAATTCAAACAACATACATAATGTTGTAGTAGCGGCATAGGTATGTGACCACCCCCTCCTGCTTCCCGTGGGTGTTGTAAGAGACTTGAATGGGAAAAGCCAAGCGTCGAGGATATCCACCCGTTACGATTCATCTCCCGGAGAGGCGAAAAGTAGATGGCGGATGCCCATTTGGCAACACTGAGTCGCGCCACTAACAACATGAGATTTTCAAAGCTTTTCCATTGAAACAAGGGGGTGGCTGAGCCTTAAGCTACCACACCACACGGTTATGCCTACCTCAACGAAGAAAAGGTGTTTGTATGGTCCCGTCGTGTTCATTTTAAGATTTTAATTTGTGTGTTTAAGCAACCAGATTTGACCTGTGCTTTTATCAAGTACCCGTCGCTGTTCCGAACAAGGTTAGGCCGTTCGTGATTGTGCAGGTTCTCGATTAAAACGATGCCGTCCCTCGGATCCTCGGTGTTGGTCTTCACAGACACCCTGCAGCCGGAATGCCACTTGGAGCACCGCCACTTCACTTGGCCGTTCGCGAGGATCTGGTACCTTTTGTATGTGTAGCCGTGAAACATTAGGCAGGCGTGTTTCCTTCCCGGTATCATCTCGATATCTATAAATAATATATACGTGAATACTGATATACATTTTTAAGGTTACCATTGGATTAATTTACATTGTAACTTGCAAGTACAGTCAGCAGCGCAAACATGGATCCGTGAGAATTTCTTTGTATGACATCAATAAAAGTTTTAACATTAATTGGTAAGGTATCGGCACGTCGTGAGGTATTAGATATAATCTGCTTTGTTAAGAAGTAATCGATAACTTTATTTCTTGATAATGAACGACATTTTGATTGTTTGCGTAAAGGAAATAGAATTATTCAAACAATAAATATTTTATTTTAATAATTTATAAATAAATATAATTGCTAAGTCAGAGAAAATACCCCAAACTGACTGAATGTACACGTTATTATTATTTACAGTACAGATATCGAATAAATAACAATTTTTTTACAAATATTAATAAACATCGTTAAATTTATGCCCGATTTAACTAATTCCTACAGCACCTTATAATTTTACTAACGAGAAATTAATATATACACATTGGATTTCCTGTAATAAAAACTTTTTAAACTCTACTTAGAACTAGTATATATTTTATATTTAACTTCATTTCTATTGGATTGGGTCGACAAGTGAGGTAGCAGACTAACTGATTGAAACAACTACTGCAGTTGGGAGTTTACAGCTCACAGAGTTGGGTTGTCACCCCCGAGGACAAAGACGGAATGCGTCGCAGCCTAGAATTGTACTATCTCAATATACTTTTCGAACCAAACAAACGACAGCACCACTGTCGAGCCTGCTGCTTAGCGGCAGAAATAGGTGAGAGGGTGGTACCTAACCAGACGGCTCGTAGGCAGAGTAGGATCCTACCACTTAATAAAGGGCACCTTGAGCGATTGGTATTCAGGGTATTATATTATTATAGGTCAGGTATATTTACTGTTTCCAGGTTCCGTCCAAAGGCGTACGAGCGTACCTAGACCCAGCCGAAGTGAATACCGTCTGTCGAAAATAATTATGGCCTGCGAAAAATATAGTCGCCGAAACAAAAAAATAACTTCTAAGGCCGACAAACATTTCTAAAGTACATTTGAAACATTCATATCGGTAGAGCGAAAGTAAATGTCCAGTCACTGTCACCAGTTCACTGTAATCACGAAACGAGGTAACTGAAATAGTATACAGAAAATAAGGATCATTACGGTAAAATGAAGCGATTATTAGCATAAGATTTGGCACGTGCTTTCATCAGATATCCCTCGCTGTTACGAACAAGTTTCGGCGGTTCGTGGTTATGAACGTTCTCCACCAACACGATGCCATCTCTAGGGTCTTCGGAGTTCGTCTTCACAGACACCCTGCAGCCGGCATGCCACTTGGAGCACCGCCACTTTACTTGGCCATTCGCTAGGGCCAGATTCCTCTTGTATGTATATCCGTGAAGCATTAGTTGGGAATGTTTTTTTCCTGGTATAATCTCGAGATCTGTTCAAATAAACGCATGAATTATTTATAAAATTTCTTAGATTACCATCTTATATTATTTAACCGATCTTTATTTAAACGAGTTTATCGATTCGACACAATTTTTTTTTAATGTATGTTCAACGATTCCGATAATTCTTTGTTATTCGATATGATTATACTTACAATTTAGGTCCCATCTAAATTTGGTGAAGATTTGATAAAGTATTTTGAAGATTCCGCACAGAATGTTACAAAACGAATAGCTGAGATAATAAAAGATAATGATTGCGATGTGATTTTGAAAAAAAAATTGTCAAAACTCGATACGAAAAAATACAAATGGTGCTACAAATAGTCAGTTATTTAAATATACCTAAATATCAAATGGATATGCGTGAAAATGATAACAGGGGCGAACAATTTAATCGTTTATCAACGTTCAAAAATGACCATAACCAAGTTTGATAATTTCTAGAACTTTCTTTAATTTCATGGCTCTGACGGTGTTACAAAGAGAAGATGTTCTCAATACGGATAGTTTCGGTAAATATTATTTTATTCTAGAAGTACAGCCAAGGTTACAAAAGAGTTTCCATGTTGTGACATACTCAATTAAAATATCATTGAGTGAAGTCACTTCTTCTTTACTCAAACACTTGTGCAGGAGTCTTCATATCGATATATTGGTCGTAATGGTATTTAGTACTGAAGCACATTGCACACGCAATAAGAATGGAAAAGGTAAATACAAATCAACTAGCATTCACTCTCCGCTTTATCCGCGTGGAGAATATTCCCGCGACTATTTATATTACCGCGGGTATTTTCATACAAAATTTCATCAAAATCGGATTAGTCGTTTATGCGTGATTGTAAGACAAAATGCCAAACAAACACACTTTTACGTGTTTTATATTATATATATTTGAATAGTAGGAATAAAACAATTAAAAGTAATAAAAGAATTTATTAATTACGACAAAAACAAAAATAAAGCTCGAATGTGGTTTATATACAAAAAATTGTTAAGCTTTAAAATACCTATGATGATTTTAGAAAAAGAAAAACTTGTGTATTACTTCAAACTTAACTGCTAGCTTATCTAGAGAAAGCAAGTTTTGCATAAGAAAAATTAAGAGTATATATTATAACATGACACAGAAGTTAGTAATTTTGTTATAAAGCGAAAATAAGATAACCTAATCGATACTCTAACACAAATGTGTGAATTAAAAAAAATCTTAACATATGCTCTAGAACTTAGTGACGAACATGTTCCCAAATAAGAGTAAAGTGAAAACTTCTTTGATTTATAACTACAAACGAAAACATTCCAATGTAATTTTAATAATTAGTTACGTCTAGTAACCATGAAAAAAGAACATAAACTATACAACAATTTATAGTAATATTTAGTAAAATAGCATCCTGTAAATGCCTACAGCTGGGCAGAGTGCTCCTTATCAAATATCTAAGAGGGTTTTGGAACCGGAAGGAGTCCGCCGCGCTGCTCTAGTTGACGGACATCACATGTCCTCAAAATAATATTTTTTAATATTTCTCAGACATGGCGGTTTCCACGCGATGTTTTCCTTCAACGTCGAGCACGTGGTAAAATTTTAGGGGTGGGATTGAATCCTGGTCACTTGCGCTCTATGAAAACTAAGGCGACGGCTAGTCTACCAAAGCTCACATTAATATATAATCAACATGTAGTACTATTTATTTTTACGTCATAAGTACGAATAATTAATTTCAACGTTAAACAACAAACTTAATTTTATTTTATTACGCATTTAAAAGAGATAACTTCATATTGATATATTTTGATGCCAAATATGAGATCATTTTTAACATATACTTAGCAAAAACACTATTATTTATAGACAATATAATTAGGTAAGTAGAAAATATAAGGCTTACACAGAAAATACGTGCAATTATGTAGCTACAGTGATCAATAGAAAACCGTAAATTCTAATATGGAATACCTACGAGTACCTATTGTTTTTAGCACCTAAGATACTTTTTGATGTATTACTGAAAAGTGTTACCGATATTCCACACGAACGAAACAACCGACGTCTTGATTGCAATACGTTAAGCGTGTGTTTATAATGAAACTATATATTGTTAAAAATCTACCTCGTGCATAAAAATTCAGCGACACTGCAGTGTTCTCTCAATTATCGTCAGCACTCCTCATTCTCAGAGTGTCGTAAAAGTATGAAAGAAAATTCTGTGGCGGAATAAGCATCTCAAATATGCCAGACCGATAACGTCGGTCATGTGTTTATTGCAAACCCTCGCGGAAATTAGATGAAATTCAAATTTAGCAGTGTACAGTTTACTCGCTAATTACTAATTAAGATAATATGAAAATTAAAACGAGCCTAAAATATACTAAGTGTACGCGCTTAGAGTGTATAAAAATTATAATTATATTTAACAGTTCGAACATTTTCAATAGCACTTATTTAAAATATCGTACAATTACGTGAAACGGATTCGAAGATAATAATTAAGGTAACAGTAATTAACATTAACTTATCACGCAACCTGTGTGGTCTGCCAACACTTTTGCGTTAGAGTTTCATTCATTCATTTCAGTAAGTTATTTCTTTAACGCTGCATAGAATTAGTAATTCGTTTGTTACGTTGTAGTTCATTGGCGTACAATTTTAATTATACTTGGAGAAAAATGCTGACAAATTAATTTCGGGGTGTGACAGTGCGTATCGTTGACGGTTTTTATTACATTGATGCGATCCGGCAAGGACCTTATAAATGCCTTGCATCCAGTTCTCATTCGCCTGGAGCAGTGCCAGAGAACCCCCGAGTGAGACATCACCTTGTAAGTATAAGTCTGGTTCTTGTACATCAAGAGGGGATGCTTCCCCTTCCCTGACGGTATAAGCACACCTGAAAGACAAACAAACGTTAGTTTCTTGAATATGTATAATTATTAAAAAAATATTGTGTTGTTGTTACGACTGGTATGTCGTCGTCTGACTTAGTAGCGATTAAGTTTTACACAAAAATATTTTTTTTTTCCAAAACATTTGTGAAATTTGCACAATTTTACTTCTTAATGTAATGAAAAAAATTAATCATATAATAATAAGTATGGCTAGGAAGTGAGTCTTGGAAACGTCATAAGGAAAAATGAAAAAAAAAACTTTAATTAAAAAAAAATAATCTGTATTTAGAACATGTATCAACAATCTGTCTTAGATTGGATCAAAAACATAGATTAAACAAGTCATAGACTAAAGTCAAAAGAGATACGTCTCCATTTGGTCCGATACAAAATCAACATAAAATATTAATTCTAAGGGACCTCCTTAAAAATTCGGCAGAATAGGTCACTATATTGTACTGAATTTAAGTGCAAATTAATCAACTCTCTTTTGCAACAAAGTATTTAAGTAAAAATAATAATGACAAATAACTTCAGATCATTAAATGCAATAATCTTAAAATTAAGAAGAGCTCAGAACGGTTTATCTAATATTAAGTGTAATCTTAGTAATTGAACATTGTTACGTATTTTCTAAAAATAACACATTTTCATTAACCAAATCTTTAGAAAATGGTTGAAGGACGAGATGGTTTCGGCTTGCTCTGTAGCTGCGGAAACCTCGTGGTATGACAGTGTTCATTGAATACCGTTTGTATCATATTCAAGCAAACTGGTGAAGATTTTATGAAGGCCTTGCAACCGGTTCTTGTTCTTCTAGAGCAGTGCCAAAGCACGCCGTTCCCAGACATCACTTTGTAAGTAAACGTGTGGTTTTTATACATCAGAAGCGGGTGCTTCCCTTTGCCAGATGGTATGAGCACACCTGTAAATTAATTGTAATATGTTTACGGCCGAATTAAATAACCTATATGTCGCTAGCTTTGCTTGCTAAAGACATATATTTGTCAAAACTCGTAACCAGTTTTTTGTCAAATGTTTATCTTTAGCAAATCATTGCACATACATGAAAACAAAAACTCGTGTCAAATATCTATCTTTAGTAAGCTAACCTATCAATAGATAATTGAAATCGGCCGATAGTTTGTTTAGCTATATTGTGATAATAATTGAAACTAATGTAACTACTTTAACTCCTACTAAAGTATGGCAAATTCTTCTTGTACAAGGAAGGGTTAAGATATGTCTAAGTTAACGTAAATACGTAATCTGTGTGTCTTTTAAGTGCGTAAGTGGTAATCGTGAACGGCTGCATTTTGACGTTTCGACAAATGGGACATTTTGACAGATGTCGCAGAGACTTGTCTATGCGAAATGATATTGGTTTACAAAAAGTAAACAAGTATCTACGACTCGATCAACAGAGTTACCCTTTATTGAGTACTTCATTACAAATAGGAGAACCAGTAATGTTGTAAATAAACAGATACGTGAAAAGTATATTTATTATTACATCAGACGGTTTAGCTTAAGAAATAAATAGTCGAACGTGGATTATAAAATGATTCCTAATGCTAAATAAAGATACGAAAAGCTCTACAATTGCTCTTAAATATAACATTAATGTACCTAGTAAGTTGTACATACACTTTAATCCTACAGTAGACGTTTATATTTAATTTCCAATACATTTATTCGTTAATCGACTAAAGATATTACCAGTAGTTAATGGCTAAAGAACACATTTGCATATTTAAAATAATGAAACATTACCCTGTGGAAATAGAATATGGAAGGAAATGAAAATTTGTTTGAAGTTAAACCCACAATGATGTCCAATCGAATGAAACGGTAACGTGTGTATCTGGGGATGGATGTTTATTTAATATTATGTAAGATGTGTACACGTATATTGCGTATGTAGGTAAACGACTTATTTACGTATCGATATCTAATAATAATTAATCAACATGAGTGGAGACTGGCATGTTCAATCACAAAACGTGACGGAGTCCAGATTATATCCAACTCACAGAATTGTGAGTCCGGAAATGTTATGTTCAAGTGACAGATCGGTAATATAGGTATACAATCAATAAAAAAAAAATCAATCGGTAATATAGAGGATACCTATGGAGTTCCATTCGGCTTTTTCTTCTCCGTCAGGGGAGCCTCATTACGGAACGGTGGCAGATTGTAAAAAAAATTTAATAACATTTGACATTTGACAAAGCAAATTATCTTTCTAAGAAGAAAGAATAAAGGATTTTCATTAATTGCAACTAGACAACTAGTCATTTCGATAATCAAAGCGAAATTTGCTTAAACAATTTTGATTAATACCCAATAACAATCATCATCATCATCATTTCAGCCTATCACAAGTCTACAACTGAACATAGGCCTCCCCCAGAGATTGCCACAAATCACGGTCCTGAGCCATCTGCATCCATCGACTTCCCGCAACACTGCGCAGGTTGTCACTCCATCTTTTGGGGTGGTCGTCCATAACAACCATACTATTTAGTAATTATTTTACAAAGTTTGACAATCGATTTCATACTAATTCTATTTCGTCAAAAATAAAATGAGTATCTATCACTAAGAAATTAAAACACAATTATAATTATCTTTATTGTGAAATCAATCTTATGCTGTAAGTATGATGCCGATGTCACTGAACTTAAGGTGACACTTCCACTTGTACTTAATAATTGGCAAACTCGAAGGACTCACCCAGGTACAGTATTAGTTGTGCAAATTGTGGAAGCGGTAAGCCGCGCGTACGAGATGCGATGTTTATTGTTCCCAGTTATTAGACAAAATTTGTCAATATCGATATCTATATCGATTTGATATAAAAAGGTAGCGGCGAGCAGAGCACTGCGGCTGTGGACTGTACACGTTTTACCCAAAACAGATTATTAATAATATACAGTAAAAGATTACTTGTTTAATTACATCGGTAGAATAAATGGATAAGTTTGTTGCTGAACAAATGTTTACATGACAAATAATAATTTTTAGTCTTATATATGAAAACTGTTTAATTAAAAAAAAAATGCATTTCTGGGTCTTACCAAAACTATAATCGTCAAAAACACACTCAAACAAGCATAATATATCATAAAGCAAATAAAAATTAACCGGTTGATATTTATATAAACATCACCTTACATTCTTAAGCGTTCCTTTATTTTTATCGCAAGTATTGACAGTTTATTATTATATGAAAATGCCAGAAAAATTCGAACGACCAAGACAAGGAGTTTCAACTACGTAATAAATTTTTTGTGTCATAATTTCATACCAATGTATATAGTGTCATTGTTCATAGATTGTTACCTGTGTTTTAGTTTATTTAGTTGATACTGTAAAAATGTAACATTCAGTGGCTATGCGTATGGGCGCGACGAGTCGGGTCGCGGGTTCGATTACCGCACGGAACAAGTATTTACATGGCTGCAAATAATTGTTGCGGATCTGGGCTATTGTACATGTGCAATTTATGTAAACAAACTGCTTCCGCAACACCGAATTAATTCCGACAGTGAAGGAAATACTTTCTTTACAAAAAAAGAGAAAAAATAACACTCTCACCTGTGCGTAGATTATACATTTCTATTTGCATAAGCAAAACTAAGCGTTGCTAAATGGGCTTTCAAAACACCTTTCGCATCTACGCGGGAGACTACTTGCGCAGAAGAAAGGGTAGAGATGGAACGTGACTGGTGGTGACTAGCCTCACATCCCCAGCTTTGCTTCCACAGATTGCCATGAGATTTACAGGACTATTCCCTTAGTCGCCTCAGAGGGCACCTACGGGAAAAAACGGGTTTTGTTTTTTTAGGGGAAAGAAGGCAATCGGACATGCGACTCTATTGATAGTAAGTGATTACCGTTGCCCGCGTACAGATATATCATATGTTGCTTTAGGAGATGCAGGTGCGTTGCCGACCTTTGAGGATATTTGGGAAGAAGAAGGGCGAGGGGAGAGGAGATGGGAGGAGAGAGAGGGTCTTCGGGAACCGAGCTTACTGAATGAAACGCAGAAGCACAAGATGTCTCTACTTCATACCGGTATTCTGCGAGCCCGTTGTATAAACCCAACCCCATCCGAGCAGCACAGCATAAGCCACCTATGGGCTCTACCACGTAAAATGGGATTGGCAGATTCTAAGAATCAGTTCCGTTATCATACGGCACATATCAAATATTAGATAACTTCAAATAATTTTAATTATAGTGATTCTAATCTACTAAAAATCATTCTAGTTACACCATTCTTACTTTAACCCTTTACCTCGCCTGGGAAAATAATTTTGAATAATAATAATTACTCTTTAGATAAGTCGGATGAGAGATATGTCCAAATGTTACATTTTATAATATGCATTGGCAAACTAACTTAATATAATTGTTATATCATGGAGTCGGGACTTTTTTTAACTATAACCCATAGTCATATGTAGTATTATAATATAGAAGTAAATATATTATAATCTTTGAAATAATTTAATGTTAACTAATTGATTTCAGAGAAATTAAAAAATTCAAAAGAAATCTTTAATTAGGTGGGAACGTAAGTCTAAAAGCGATATTTTTTAAATTTGGTAATTAATTAGAGACAACATTATCCTAATAGTTTTGATTGATTAATATTTAATTTTAGAAATAGAAAAGGACGTATAAATTATTCGTGGAAACTAATGTAAACTCTAAAAAATCCGACCCGATAGATCGTTAGACTAAATTGTTAATGAAAAAGATATTTATCATAGTAAAATGGTCTATTAGCTAATTTGTATTTATTAATATGTGCTAGAGATAAGTACGATTAGGCGATAGACTCCATATCCAGGATTAGACTGGTTTAAAGAAAAAAAGCTGATGAATTATGACTACTATTACAATCTACTATTAGTAATTTAAAAAGTTACTGAAAAAAAAACTGAAAAACATTCATATTTGTCATACACGTAAAAGAAACGCTTCACTAACATCACAAGATTATACTAACCACTTGGCTTTTATCAGCCTTATTCGGCCTTTCAAGTGTTGTTTTTAAAAATCAGTTAATATAATGATTTTTGTATTGACGCGAACACTACACTTTTGAAATTGAACTATTATTTACGGCTTTTATCGCGTTTGACTTTCGTTTTCATGTTCCCAATCTTTTGAGCGCTTTACAGCACCGATTTGGTCGGATCGGACCAAAATTAATAATTAAAAGCTGAAGGTAGCCAGAGTTATATGACATCAGAACGTCTAACACCTCAGTCTCCCCGTGTAAATCCGTAATATAAAATCCGTAAATAATTGTTTCATTTCAAATCGGTAAATATATTATAGTCGGCATGCATATTTAAGCTACTGCCACATTAGAAGAGGCTTTTATAAAGGTGTAGACATTTTCTACAGCTTTTCTACAAAACTGGCACGTTTATGAGTCGGTTACGAACATTTAGTAGCAGTGTAATAAACTTCAGCGAGAAACGGAACTGGAGTTTGAGTTACTGGCAATTTGGCAAAGTCTTGTCTGACTGTCTAGAATCAAGAATGTATATGAAATCTACGACTTCTCATCAGGAGAACTGTATGTTCTTTTGTCACACTTACACAATAAAGTTTAACCTCTTGGGTGGCGACCAGTTAGATGAATGACCTCCCAAGAGCCTGTAAGACGACGCCAAGATGCTACCAATAATATTGCTTTGCATTTCATAACAATATTGTACTGATCATGATTAAGTTGAAAAAAAAAAATCGACAATATTATTTTAAGGTATAGATACAAACGAGCTAGATTAACAAGGATTTGATATTAATTAATTTACAAAGTTGGTACGATATATTTAAATGCGTTCGATGATTGTTAAACTACGATAAGAGCATATAGTACTATAAAACTATTTTAAAATGTAGGCAAAGTAGAAATGGCAATTATGAGCCGAATAAATGAGAGCTGTTTTGGAATGGCATAATGTCTCCAGAATTATCGGGAAGCTTAGGCGGCGGGTGGTCGTGGGTCTTGTAGGCGTAGGCTCGTGTTCCGAAACTGATCGCAGACGCCCTACAGCCTTTCAGCCTGCGGGAACAGTACCACGATATTCTTCCATCGGCGTTTTGCTTCTGATAACTGTACGTGAATCCATCAAGAAGAAGCAATGGATGCTTCACTCCACGTTTTGTCCAAAGGAACGTTCCTGCAAAGAAAACATTGATGTTAGAGACCTTTTTTTATTTGCCGTTTGTCCTTACCTAGAGTGAGAAATGGTCTAATTGTGAGAAATAACGCAAATAAATAATTATATGAATAACATTTAATAACGATCTTTTAAATCAGAAAACAATTATAATAACAGATTTCATAAACTTTCAAACATAAATTCTATTCTAATTCTAAAATATTATTATATTAAAAGTCCAAAATAAAATATCGCTCTGTTCTTTTTTACATAAAGGAACTTTAAATTATTGCATACACATTAATAAATATTTTCATTAAATATTACTCTATTAGACATAAGTCATCAGTCACAACCATTTTGTATTGCTGCAAAGCATTTTTGCATGTAAGCTAAGCACGAAACTGAAGGAAATTAAAATTTTCAGTTAATAATTGAAATCAATTCTGTTTGAAATTGGTTAGTTATAATGGATAGGGGTTTTCACTAAATCTTTTTTCGACATTTACTAAGCCATGTAATGGCGTCGTGAGAGAATCTGCTGGCCCATTTTATCTCTTGGGGGTGGTAAAAGTCGACTAAGGAGGATGCCAAGATCAGTTTAACAGATTACAGATGATGGAATTTTATAGAAAATGTAAAAAAAAAATTTTTTTCCAAAAAATCATGTAGTATACATATGTTAACCGCGACCAAATTAAAGTGAATTTCAACTTCAGTCACGAGCTGTAGACCCGGACAAGTATTCCATTGCGTTTCACGAACCGCGGCTTGTCGTGACAATGGTGACCACAGTTGTCCATTATCTGATATTGAACGCCTGTAAAGAGTTTCGCGGTACACCTCTTTGTGGTGCCAGGCTGCACCATAGTGCACTTCCATTGAAGCACTCCGTCCTTTCCACTAAGCAAACTGTAACAATAGCCGTTGAAGAGGAGTAGACGGCCACCTCTCTGCGACTGAGCAAAGGTTACTGAAAAAAGTTTTTGCTTTAACTAACTGCAATGTTTAGAGATGAACGAAGACTCGTTTCCAGTTGATCCTTAGTTACATTTTATTTAATTGTTCTACGTTAAGTAGTGGCGTCGTGTCTGCCGGCTTAGAAGACACATGACCCTGGCGACACTCGAAAGCACGGCGTTGTCTATGTGATCACTTTCTATGGAATATATGCTTACTTTTGGCCTCATTCACGAATGGTGAAAGTCCAGTAGTCAACATAAACTGGCTGATGATGATGAATTCTTAGACATTGATTTCATTGGATACTTATCAAAATTATGTCATTCTCAGTCTTTAGTGGAAGCAAAAGCTTAGCGAGACATGGAGAGTGTTATACTCGGATTAATTTGATTTTTTCTTACCTTCTATACATTTAGGGACTTTTATTAGGCTGAGTGTATTTTTAGGGCTTTAACGTTCTTTAATTCTTCGACATATTCTGGTTGCAAGCTAGACGTCAGTTGCATTGAAGATATTAGTGTTCAAAAATTTGCTGTAATTAGCGAAACATTTTTATCAAACCCCTGAAGCTAACCCGTGAGATTCATGTAATTTAAGATAAGGACCAATTAGTATAATATTCACTCAAGAAGAGCTTGCGTATTTGTAGTAGTATTTAGGGGGTGATTGTGATCAAGGACTGCTTTGATGATGCTTCCGTCCTGGGACAGAACGACATGGGCCTTACATCTCTGCGTGGATCAGTTTTGAGATACTAGTTAAGTTTTATAGGATCATGGCATGTGATTTTTTTTAAATACGTCGTATAATTTTAATAACATTCTAATTAATTCCAAATCACGATCGTCTTCCTTCATTCTGTGAAAGTTCTGAGGCGTAAGCTTTTGGTTATGGAAAGCTATATTGAAACTATTGTCTCCGTTTACATAAAGGTAAGCTTTACAACCGGATGAACACTTATACTTCGAGCCGGAACGTACTCTTTTGTCCAGCGAGTATGTGCAGCCGTTTAACAGGATGTATTTAACACTGTCAGGGTCTTTAAAGGTAAATAAATAGTAATAATTAGGAATTACCCCAGCTTTCCTGTAATAAAACTCGATATTAAAGATCAACATTTTACTAACGATTATGAAATGCGCGGGAAAGTTAATGTCAATAGCTGGACTGGAACTTTGAATATTTAAGCCTAGGTTTACAAAAACACACAGCCACAGCCACACTGGCTTTTATTTACGAAATAAACAAGTTTACGAGAATTATTGTTTCCAAAATTTGTTGTTTTTAGCGAAACCTATTTGTCTGTTACAGATCGAGTCGCCAAATGTTTATCGCAAAATGAATAATAATAATTAATTGGTCACACCCGAGTCTAACTTCACATTGAATTATATTTATGAAAACGAAATTCTATTAATATAAGCTATAAATTAAAAAAAAATTGAAGGGGAATATAGAAGATAAGCCCTGTTTGGGATCAATGAAAGTTAAGACAACGATGTGTAATGTACACAAATGATGTATGATGTATAAATGACGTACGTTTTTTTTCTTTCTTTGTAATCTAGGCTCTGAAGTATTCCCCTGAAGAGCTTACGTAGTATCTAGGGGGCTTGTGATTGTGATCGTGGACCGCTTTAATGAAGCATCCATTCGTGGACAGAATGATATGGGCGTTGCATCCCTGAGTGCATCGGTATCGAGAACCTGACTTCAGTTTTATAGGAGCGCCGTACGTGTATCCATCCAGCATCTTGTATACTTTTCCATTACGCAAAGTAATTTCTTCCACTTTTTTCTCTGAAAATATACAAGATAGTACCTTAAGTAAAATTAATTATTTTTTAAAATATTTTTGTTTTCTATTGGTGTATTTAAAGTGGCACTAGGATGTAAAGAATAATATTTTCAACGAAACAACTAATTTACACTTTTATACATTATACATATTAAATAAGATATTAAAAAGATTTTGTTATTAAGTTTTAATTTCGTAATATGACCTTATTTTACGTGTCTCGTTTTAACCAATATTCACCTTTAATTTAAGTTAAGTATAGTAACTGGTCCTTGGGGCCCATGTAACTTTATAAAATGAAAAATCAGCGGTATATATTAAGCATTATTGACTCTTTTCAAACCAAATATGTTGGTAAGCGTAACAAGCTCTTTGGCCTGTCAGATAAGCATCGAAAAAAACGAGACACAAGTGGTAGTTTCTGACCGCGATGGTGAGGAAGCAGCGTGGGTTGGACAGGATGACACTAAGGTAGTCAAAACACCATCGACTGCCACAAGGAAATCTAGGCAAGGCTGTTTCATGTCTATAGACAGCCCGGCTTGCTTTACTCTGGTCAAACAGAAATAGACAAATATCTTTCGGATCCCTATTTACTGCGTGACCGGGGCCTCTAGCCCAACTTACTTTAGCACAACTCTAGCTTCAATTCGAATTTGCAAATGTAAAAGAGTTTGCCATACGGCTACGTATGGCACGGAGCTGTGCTCATACAGGTCAGACAGGCCACAGAGCCTGTTACGCAAGCGTTACACTTGCACAAGCGTTACATGAGTGTACTTGCACTTATCCTGTTAAGGATACCAGTTGGAGAGGACCCACTATGGGCAAGACAGTGCTTAGGATACATGGCGTAGCACTAATTCATATGAGTTGTATCTCGTTTCCCTACACAAGCTGTAGTTCAGCTCGCAAGAGCTTAGTGCCCTGCATATAAGTTAGGTTTGACATTTTTTTTTAAATACCACTAATGACTTGAATTACGTTTCAAGTACAAAGACAAAATCTTCGTTCTTCATGTTCGTGATTATGGACAGCTCTATTGAATTTATTGTCTCCGTTGACATAAAGGTAAGCTTTACAGCCGGAGGATATACTACAAGCCGGAACATACAGTATTGTCCAGCGAGTATTCTTCTAACGAATATCCGCGCCCAAGTAGACCTTTGGAATATTTAAGCATAGGTTTATACCAGATAGGAATTACTAAAATATTCAATAAACTGACTAATTTAGAAAAATACAGACTCATTCACCCCACTTTTATTAACGAAACTAACAATATAATCATCATCATATTTTTTGTTCACTAAACAATGTAAATCAACATCACCAGAAAAGCTGTTTTCTGCATCTCGAACCTAAAGATATTGCTGGACGCCATTAGAATGTTAACGCCTGGCATTGTTTACAAGGTTTTGAATGATAATGTACGTATTGACTGTAAAAAAATTGTGGCTTGCCAACCTGCCTGCCAAGTGTGTCGGTTAAAGTAAACGGCACTGCAGTGGGAGATTCATACGCTGTTTACTTTACTTCTTTTCTTTTTTTTTCCTTAAATTTTTATATATCTTCCGTCAGGCATGACATGATATTTTTGAGGTTTATGTGTATGTTCCCCAGCCACTGTAGAGAGCTCGCCATCAGGGGTGAGCACGATGTATGCCTTGCATTCAGACCTACTGGTGCAACGCCATCGGTAACCGAAGCGGGATTTGAACCCGAAGTGGTAAGTGTAATCTTTGTACCTGAAGTAGTCTCTACCGTTAATCGTTTTGATCTTTTTCAATATGTCTGCAAAAGTATACGCGCAGGTCAATAAACTAATTATTTTTCAACTATTCAAATATTAATACCTTACCTTATCTTAACAGCCAAGAAATAGTCCAGTGTAGGACATAGACCTCTCCCATAAAGAGGATTTGCCATAATGGCTACGCTCAGCAAGCGGATGTGAAATTGCAGACTCCTCGCCTAGTCTCATCTTACGACACCCACGGGATGAAAGGGGTGGCAGATTCTTACGCCGATACCACACGGCAAATTAATAACTAAAAAGTATAATGGTGAATAAGACAGGCGTTTAAAATGATACTAAAAAGTAAATGTCCTCAACTTTATTAAGCTTTGCTATGTTTAACTAAACTAAACTTTGATATATCTGCCATTGGACAAGAGGAGGTACTTCGGACACTTATGGGTGTGGATCCCATTAACCGAGGACAACACGTCGTCGGTGATAATGATGTATGCTTTGCAGTCCGAGGTGTTTGTGCAACGCCAGCGACAGCCGAGCCGGGATTTGGAGCGAAAACAGTACGTATATCCATTATACATATAGTACTTCCTGCCGTTCATAAGAGTAATCATCTTAGATTCGCCTGCGGAAGAAAGTACAAAAAACACATTTAAATTGTTTAACGAAGCTTCGAAGAGTTGAAGGAAATGAATGATATAACATAATTGTAAATAATTACTTCTGCCTTTACCGATATGAGTGTTCACATCCATCCTACTTGCGGTAAGCATTGCGTAATGTAGTGACGAAACAGAAGTATAAGCGAAAGCGAATCTTGCAGCAAAACCGATGCCATATTTTTAGTTTTAATCGTTAGAGTATTTCACATGACTGAATCTATTAAAAATTATACATAAAAAGAAAACAGTTTGAATATATTGGTATTTATTACTTTCATCATATTAACACACTTTAAGAATGTTTAAGCTAATCATATCTGATAAACAAAGTTAATAACAAAACGCAAGTGACAATTTTACATACTATTTCTGGATTGTTAAAAAATTGTTCCATCGTTTAAAATAATTGTAATGTTATATTAAATAAAAGGAAGCGCGAAAAACTCTATTCTCAATATGAAGGATTAAAGTAAAAAAGTAGCGGTACTTAATATTAGTGATAAGGAGTATCTCTATTTATGTAAATTACGATAATTGTTACAAATATTCCTTAGTACAATACTACCCGTTACAATCTTTCCTATAGCTATTATATATATCGCCAGTTTATTTTCATTGATATAACTAATATTTGCACACCGATATCATTTAAATACAAATTTCATGTGTTTTAAGCAAAATTCTTTAAAGTTAAAGTTTTCTAACGATGCCCTAATTGTAAGTATCGGATTTCGACGCTGCCGCCAGTCGCAGTTTTGAAACAACGAAAAAGTTAATGATATATTTTACCATACACGACCCGTACGACTACTACGATAATATTCATCATGCATGTCAAGACCGTAACCCTCAGCATCCGAAGTAACCTTCTAGTCTATCACGCCGTTGACAACACGGGTGAGAAAAGGTCGAGGAATCTCCTGTTACGTCGGTTTTCACTGACGAGCGTAGTTTTTTTTTTTTGTTAAAGAGTTGTCTCACTGTTGTGCACAAACTTGGCGACCATGATGCTCTAGTACGGGTTAACGGACTCAGTATGTATTAAAACTTAATTCACAATATCTTACCCTCAACGCCGAGCACCATAAATCACAAAACACAATTCTAATGCTTAAGTTAGTAAATGTCTACGTAGTCTCTTATTAACTATATTTTCCATTTAATAAGTGAAGTAATTAATACATATGTAAATTTAGACAAAAATTTTACCATCAACCTTTTTTTTTTTTTTTAAGTAGGCTCTAGTGATACTTTACTGTTTTAACCCACTTTTCACGAGAGAGCTTATTTAGAACTACGTGACAGGTTGTGGAGCCAGTCGCCGTCAAACGATACAAGTTTTACTAAGTTTCAAATAACTCTGTACGAGCCTCCCTCATACGGGATAGAACTCTGACACAAGAACATCCGATCCGAACACCGATTGGCTCCGATCCGATTCGGAGCCAATCGGTGGTTAGGGAATCTGGCATTAACGTGGTATTAATTTAAACTTTGACGTATTTTCCGTTAGCTGTTACATGGTACGTTTGGGGCTTGTGAGTATGACTGCCATAAGCAGAAAGGAGCATTCCACTCTCCGACACCATGATATATGCTTTACAGCCGGCGCTGCATCGCCACCGTTGTCCGATTTTCGTTTGGAAACCGAAGCAGTATGTGTACTCTCGGTACATGTAGAAAATTTTCCCGTTCGTTAACTGTATCTCTTTAAAATCATCTGCAAAATTTGAATGAATTATTTAAAATATCCGAGAGGTTAAGGAGGGCTGTAGGTCGACAATTGTTTTATTTTTATTTTATAAACGCATTTAACAATTGATATAAATTAAGGGTCTGTAAAAAGAGACAGAGTCACTGCAAGTAATTTTTATTGGTATCATGAAAGAAATACATTTAAGTCAATATGATTACAAATCTTAGATACTCCTATAATTATAAGCGTTCACAACCATATCAATACGTACGGGCCAATACGGGAGTGGTCAGAGACATTTATTTTTAGTAATTTTTTGCGAGAGCGTATTTGGAACTACGTGGCATGTCATGAACCTCATGAGCTCGCACCGCCGGGGAGAGGGCCTGCCTGCCTGGGTAGCACCTTCGTAGCGCCGGTACGAACACGTCTACGTTACTCAGACGTCGCCTCTCCCACGGTGCGGCGTGTGTTATAGTCCATTAAACAACTCTTCGTGGTGTTCACGAAGAACGATTCAAACCCTGTACGTGGTAGAGCCAAGGGGTAGCTTTTGCTACTGCTCAAGCGGTTGCTACCCTGGGGTAGTACCACGCCCTCGCAGAATACCGGCGTGAAGTAGAGGCATCTTGTGCTTCTGCGTTTTGTTCGGCGAGTGAGGTAACCGGAAGCCCTCTCCTCAATTTCCCCATTCCCTCCTCGTCCACCCTCACGTCCCCCTAAAGCCCTTAAAGGCCGGCAACGCACCTACAGCTCCTTTAGTGTACCGTAAGCTCGTTTGCCGCCTATCCCAAATAGAAAAAAACATATCTTTCGAAAAAGTCATTGGTACGAACCCTCAACATCAAACCCTGTCCCCTGCTTCGGAGGAGCTTCGTGAGCCACTCATGGCTACATTCCCATACTACTCGTTAATTAACTCGAAAGGATTCTAAGACACTTACATAATTTGAGATATTTTTAGGTTTTTTAAAGGTCAGTGCTATGATCGGCCATATTTACATCTAATCAACACCATTAAGTAGCAGATTGCTTGTAGGTCACCTTTAAATTTAAATAGGCTAAGAAAATTATGTTATAGCTTTGCTTTTGTGCTTGCGAACCACGATGGCATCCTACTACACTGAGTCATGAATGATAGCTTACTTAATGAGCATATAATTTAGCTTTTGCTATATTTAATAGCGTTAGAAAAAATAATAATAGCGTTAGAAATAGAAATATGAAATCATCAATAACAAGGAGTTTAGAAAAAAAATATACTATGTCGAACAGAGTGTGGTGGAGTACCCGGGTGGTATCGGCGTTAGACTCTGCCACCTCCTTTCTTTCCATGGATGTCGTAAAAGACGACTAAGGGATAAGCCTTGACAATTGTAATGGCTACCGACAGATCGCGAGATAACCATTACGAAAAATACCAGACCATAGTTAAGCAGGCCGATGACAGGCAGCAGCGTTTTAGGTGCGAGGTGTCTGGTACTGCGACACATAAAACCCGACTCCTTATAAAAGAGGCCTATGCCCTGCAGTGGACTATTTACGGGCTAGTTTACCATACCTTAGAGTATACATAACGTTCATATCTCGGAGGGTCAATAAAAACCAACTATTATATAGAATCATGCGAATTTAGAATTAAATTCTAAAATATGATAAACTTAGTGATTACTTTTTTAAAAATTATGCGCAGTAGCACACATAACAGCTTTTGAAAAAAACCATAAAGGTTAAAATCTTACAGTTTTAATTATTAATCACATACATAAAGACACCATTTAGATTGTCGGACTTATAGACAGACACCAATACAAACACACAAATGTATTTAAGACACTAATTAAGTATCTTAAATATAGATAAAATACGTAAAACATGTTTGTAGGTATATCAAAAAAGTGTTTCACTGCGAAGCGTGACAGCTAGATAATAATTATTCATATAGAATGAAGTTAGAAGACGAAACTTTACATATAAATCCCATCCGCCGCCGTCACGTGATACATCGAAACCGGCTCTTGAAATTGTCGAATTTTCCAGTCGCCCATATCGCAAAAGGCAAATCAGACAATAGGCATGAACAGACCATAGATATAACAATAACTTGTTATATCTATGTATATGCACACTGAGACCAAAACGTTCCGAATACTAATTAATAATTATAAGGAATGAAGAATAAAGCAGACAGATATTCATTTAAACCTTCACGTACATTCCTGCAGCCGTCACGTGGTACCTCGGCACCGGGTGAGAATGGACATCCATAGATTTCACGATGCGACCTTCTTCCGAGATGACCAAGTACGCCTTGCAGTCCGTAGTACATCGCCAGCGATGCCCGTACCTAGATTTGAAGTTGTAACGATACGTGTAGTTTTTGTACATGTACCACAGCTTGCCGTTTGTCAGAGTAATCAACTTCAATTCATCTGTCGGATAAATACTTCATTTTAATCTTATGAGGGTAGTTTTTAACTTTTTTATTTTTTTTTAACTCAAGACTAATTACATCATCTGTTATTTTAAGTAAATAATATTGATATCATCTGTCTGATTTAGATCATGGCAACATTATCAGTTTACCATCAGATGCAATAATTTGCCCTTGACTTATAATGGTGCTGCAAGTCCAGTGATTAATGTAATGGTTGACAAATTGAATAAAATAAAAGGCATTAGATTACAAACTTTAAATAAACAATTAATTATTCACATTATTAAAATAATTCGGTGAATGTCGGCGGCAGTAAGCCTTACTTACGACTAAAAGAAAAAGAAAAAGGTACCAAAAAAAATTCTTGCAACATTTCGAGTTTATAGATTGCTTATTAACTTCAGAGATAAGGCATACAAGGTTTGTAACAATTAATTATAGGAAAATCATACTCCTAGACAGTGGTAGTGGTCAGGTCGCTCGTTTTAAAGCGCAAGTGACTTGGGTTCGATCCCCGGTGCTCGCACCACTAAAATCATTAATAGCCATTTTAAGTGTTGAATTTGTCACGTGTTCAGCGGTGAAGGAAACATCGTAAAGAAACCTGCATATCTGAGAAGTAATATTACAAATATTACAATCATAATATTTGAGAAGCGACCTTTTTCCAGCAATTTTACTTTTTTATTAGTTTGGATCCGAGAGAACCTAAAAAACATTTATAGAAGTCGCAGCCTACTACAGCAGCGTAAATATTAGCCACTCCTTTTGTACCTGTGTTGTCGTAACAGTCGACTAAGGATAAAGTCAAGAAAATCTCACGGCAATTCTCAGAAGTCGACCCGGCTATGTGACGTGCCTCTCGTCACGTTCTCTAATAGTGGGTGATCTCGTGAAAGAGTGTGTTTGGTTGTGCTGAGTTGTGACAAATGGAAATCAGTAATGTCTAGGGCGACAGACATGAGCACTTTACATAAGGTAGATAGGTGCATTTTCACGGCATTGAATTTAACCACATATTCTACAGGCTACTTCTAAATTATACACCAAACATTAATTAAATAAATACAGTGAATAAGTCACTTATACATCACACATATGAACATAAGGCCATAAGCAAATATCACTGATGGGTTTTTTTAAGTTCAATTTAACGAGATACGAGGATTTAATGAAAACTAAACTGCCATGAGCAAGTGCGGCTTGATAAACAAGGCACACAGAAATCTAAACCTTTAAAGAACATGAGATAAATATATTTTTAAATATAGAGTATAGAAGCCGCAATAGCCGAGTTCTATTCCCTTGATGATGGCTCGTACCGTCGGCCTGGACACTATAGCGGGAAATGACTCGCCACCTGTCACATTGTCCCAAATAAGTTCTGGTTAATCGAGAATTGAAAGGACTAAAATAAATATCTAAGACACATCTGACTACTACAGCACGGGATATGCGGTCAGGGGATTATATAATGAAGACATTATCCTTTAAATCTTTACGTAAATTCCTTGTGCCGTTACGTGGAACTTCGGATCCGGATGAGTATGGATATCCATAGACTTCACAATGCGTCCTTCTTCGGAGACGACCAAATGTGCCTTGCAGTCTGTCGTACATCGCCAACGATGCCCATATCTGGATTTGGAGTGGTAACGGTATGTGTACTTCTTGTACATATACCACTGCTTGCCATTTGTCAGTGTAATCAACTTTAATTCGTCTGCCGAAAAAAAATTTTTTTTTTTTAGGGTAGGACAATTTTGACCAAACTTAAACCATTTTCGAAATTTAACAGATGAGATCCTTTTACTATAGGATAGTTACTGTAAAGGATAATGTGACTATACGGACATCTATATCACAATTGATGAAAATAGAATCAATTATCACATTATCATTACTATGAGATTACACACCTGTCATTCTGCAGTAAACAATGCTTTTATACGACGAGTATAATTTTCATAATATATTTTTAATCAACAATCAATAAGATAAATATTAACATATAATAACTTACACCACTAAATTAATAAATTGAATGTACTTAATTATAAATTACACTGATCTACCCAATAATGTACCGGCCACTGCGACTATACTATCTACTACAATTTGTCTGAGATAAGATTGATGGAAGTCGAAATTATTAATTATATAAAACTTGTGATTATACATGTGAGTGATGCTCATCGTTTGTCTCTATCCTATACTAGTCCTGGCACATGATGATCATAGAAAACTTGTGTTTAAGTCTTAAACTCAGTTATGATCAACTAGTCCAGGTCCAGGACTATTGTGATAGATGAAATGAAATCGTATTCAATCTCGAAGTTGTGTTAATAGGAGTGATAATGGGTTTTCCTGAGGTATTGTGAATATTGGCAATAGACGAAGTCAACTTCAAACACAAACAGGCTGCTCTGGTTACTGGCATATATCTTCGGGGTCTTAACCCTTAATGCCTTAGTGAGCAGATTTTGTGGACGACACATATATAGGAGGCTATTGACACTAGTTTACAATTGTTTTTAGTATTTTTAACAGAACAGTTACTTAAATTACCACTTAGCATCAGATACTGTGTTTGGCATAAATTTTTACATTGTTAAGAAAGGAGGCAATAAAATAAAGGCATTGTGCGATTAAAAAAAAATCGTCAATTATTCTTATTTTTTTACCCATATTTAGATATATAATACTCTCCGAAGATGGCATCTTGATCGTATTCATTAACACGTTGCCATACATTCGTTATGGAGAAATGCTAAAGAATATGAAGTGATAAAACGCTGTTTGCAGATGTGACAACCGCTGAAGCAGTAGAGGTGTGAACAGAAGACCGAGCTCAGATAAATGTAACGGATCGAGGCTTCTGGCAAGACAAAGCAACAAATTCAAATTAGCATGAAGTCAAACACCGCAAGTTGAATTAGCTAGAATGGGGGGACTACGTTCAGCCGCTATGTATATATCGGCGTAGGCTGAGAGTGATATTTAATAAATTTAAAAGTGTTATCGTGCCTTCGATGAACCCGTCTAGGCGGATGCATGTGCATTTTTGGTTCTTTTCTAACTGTAAAATCCGGATTGACTAACAATGTGTTGAAACAATTTGTGGTGTGAACACAGCGCCATCTAGTATGCGAATAAGGTACTCTAGTGTAGAAATGACTTTTATATGTTAATATTTCCTTTCCATTATCCATCAGGATAAGACATGCTGGAACAAAAAATCGGTTTAATAAGACATTTCCGACGAAAAAACTGTTATAAGTTAAGACATCCAAAATATTACCGCTATCATACATTTTTTGTCGAACATCGCTATAACATTTAACTGGGTTATAATTATTTACACTTCACTATGTAAGTAAGGTGCTCGCGTTTGTTAAGATATGATCCAATAGTGCGCACGAGTCTTACCTTATCCAGCAGTATATTCTATATAACCATTTGCAACATAGATTCGAGTTTTGAATTGATTCGAATTCAAGTTTTAACTTGAGATGTACGCTTGAAGACGTTTGAAGGATAGCCTATTAATTTAACGTAAGGCATTGGCTGCATTTATTTCAATTTTATTTAAACGCTAAAAATTATGTGCTATTAGTTGCTGCTACTTTAATGATGGCGTCCAGTCCGATTACATATCATTCACGCTGGTTCATTACAGTAAAAAAAAGGTTGTGCCCAATTTACAAGGAATTCCAGAATAATAATCTAGTCACTTTTATTTATTGTGATAAATTTGATTATTTACATAATGATTACACTACAAACAGTTTATTGCAATGTTACCTTTAATTTGTAAGTTTAAAGAGTGTCTATAGTTTCTATTCATAAATTACATACCCATTTTAAACAAAAATTTACATAAGTAATCAATACATTAATTAAAATAAGATTTATTTAAAATATAGCTTAATATGTATCGTTTAGGTATTTAAACCTATAATCACTAGATAAAACATCTCTCCTTAACAAGTATGGAATTTTCGGGGGATGACAATGCTCGCCAGGTTCTTTCAGGACGCTCAGATCTGAATCAACTAGCATACCTACGTAGCAGTAGTTCGTGTTGATGCAACGCCATCTTGTTTTTTTATGCGGAGTTTTTGAATAATAATACCCTTTGTATTTCAAAATCTCCTTCCCAGTTAATGTCTTCATAAGTTGGGCTGCAACATCATTTTTTATTTGGTCAGTCTTAAACATCGACAATAATAAATATAATAATAATTTAGGTACAAAAAGTGATAGAATGGTTTATTACGAAATTGAGGTAATTTGAAGTATTATTATTATTATTTTATATATTATATATTTTGACCACATGTATGCATGCATACGAATTTTGATATGCCGTTACAAACTGACACTAAATGGCTTATTCATTAATCTATGTCATAGATTCAAAACATAATAGTCAAATTCGTTAACTGTTTTTAAAATAGATATTTTGATAATAATCTCGATGTATTTAATGCTGTGCATGAAGTGAAGTTCATAGCACACATGAATTATATACGTGTTAGTCCAAGCTGTTGCACAAATGGACCAGTTCGATCGAAGTAGTACCCCGGTACCTCCTCCCCCATCCACCACTCAAAATATCCCTAAAGGGCGGCAACGCACCAGCAGCTCGTCTGGAGTTGCTAAAGTACGTGGGCGTCGGTAGTCAATTACCATCAGGGGAGCGGCTTGCTAGTTTGCCCATTTGCATCACTCATAAAACAAACCCCAAAAATTAAAATGCTATAAGGGGCAAAGCCCTTGAACAGAAGAACTTAGACGCAAAAGAGCAAGCGGTTCACCTGATGGTAAGTGATTACCGTCGCCTACGTACATCTGCAATACCAGAGGTGCTGTAGTTGCGTTGCCGGCCTTTAAGGATATTTAGGAGATGGAAGGGAGGATGAGGAGGGAGATGGCCTACGAATACCTCTACCTAGCATAAGATGCCTCTATTTCACCCCGGTATTCTGCGAGGTAGTGGTACCAACCCGGTCGAGCCGGCCCATTCGAGCAGCAGCAAAAGCCGCTGCATGGCTCTACCACGTTTAAAATTTATACAAATTAGGCGTATTCGTGTATTGGCTGCGTAAGAGAATCTGCCACACAGACAGCATCATCTCAAAGATAAAAATTTTGTTATAAGTCAGAGCTTCTTACCTGCCCCATAGTATTCTATGAAGAGTGCAAATAATTTAACTCCTCATGTTTACTACATTTATATTTACTTTTCAATTCATTACACAATGACAACACAAAAAGTTATACTATTACAGATTAAGTTAAATATTTGGCATTGATGCAATTTTAAGCCGAATACGTTCATCACGTAAGAAATGATCAGTTAAATAAAACGGAGGCTTTGGAAGGTGTGCGTGCACCCCGGGCTCCCGCGCCACACTCAAATCTGGCTCCAGCAACATGCTCGCGTAGCAGAAGTTCGTATGGACGCAGCGCCATCTTCTTTTCGCACCTGGACACTTCGCATAATAGTAGCCTTTGTACTTCACCAAATCTTTTCCCATTATTGTCTTGATCAATCGCGCTGCAACATTATAAAAAATCATTAAAGTTTCTACTCTATACGTTATAATTCATTAATAACTAATTGTTAATTCTAAAAAAGTTTTGTAAACAGTATAGATTGCGAAGGTTTATTTTTTGGAATACGCAAAAAGGAACACAAATAAACTATAAAAAATAAAGAAAAATTCAAATTTACTTGAAACTTTATTAATATGATTTACAACACACGCTTATTAATAAGGAAAGAAGAGAAAAAGTTTAGATTGGATACTTTACCGACAAGCAAAGAAAAATTTATTACATAAAACAGTAACTATAAATGGTTGCCAGACCAGGTACGAAGCTATAGAAAGCCACCAACTTGACAGTGAAGTGGTGACAATCGGTTTCCACTGCTACGACATAGCGGTAAAAGGGAGTAAGATAGGCGTAGGACAGAGAACGCTGAGCATAACTCATCTAAATAAGTTTACAGATACAAGTTATCTACGGTTCGCAATGTGTGCCATGCTATTGTGATGGAATGCCTCGTTATGGGATCTCCATTATTATGTGACCACTCAGAATACACTGGTTTTTACGTCGATTGGTTTCATATAGTCAATCCCAAATGTATAGCAATTAATTTTATTGTATTATGTTAAACATAACATATTTTTATGTAATTGTAACACACATAGCACTCTAATGATATTATACACAGTCCGCCATAGCTAATCATGACAAGATAAATTGGTTAAATCTTAACATAAGTCCCTCCGAGAGTTTTGTGTAACATCCTCGGACCGTGATTGTGTTCGTGGACGAACTTTTGTATGATCAAATCATCGCTCGCATACAAGTAAGCTTTGCACTTCGAAGAGCTCGTACACGTCCAGCGGTCTAGGGAGTGCGCCTTGTAATGCTTAAAGAAGAGATACCCTTTGTACAGGAGCTTTGGTTTTCCGTCGTTAAAGGTTATGAGTTGCCCTGAAAAAAAAATTAATGCATTAGAATCCAGGAGTGTGATAATGTAGGTACACAATACAATAACTGAATAGTTTTTTCTTTTTTTTTCATTCGAGTAGTGTAGGTGGGTGGGTGTACTATACCTTCGCTTTTATCGGCCAGTCTGCTGCTGGACATTGTTTATACCAAATAAAGCGCCGTTCCATGTCGATTTCCACGTAAGAATTTTTATCGATATGCCTTAAGGTGGCTTCCCTCGATGCGTAATTATACGGAGGCGCAAGCGTTTGCACCGGCGAACTATAGCAGGAGCCTGCCTAATAGTGCATGACCGAGGATCCTACTTACCGATATGGACGCGTCAGTGCTACGGCGTACGAGGCGGCACCCTCCCAAGGTGCACCGTGCGTGATAGTCCGTGAAATCACGCACCGTGAGAAGCTATCTCTACGCGGAAGATTTTGTCATACGAGTACTAATGATGTAAGCAGGTTGGTAAGCGCAGTACCGTTGCGCTGCTGCTGTGCTGGTCTCCGTCACCAGTCTTTGAGATTTCAATGTCAATTACCCTTTCTTGACAACAACTAGACCCTGAGCCTTGCTGCCTTACGTGTAAGTAATTAAATATTTCAAATCCTATTGTTCAGAATGATATGTGATTGTCACGGTAATAATTCCGGTTTGATCAAAAAAATCTGTTATACACTACTAAAGTTCCTAAACCAATCGGAAAGAAATTTCGTCTTTGAAGCAACAAATGAAACTAGAATCTTTTAAAGAAAATATTATTTAAAACAAGGCTTTAACATAAATTTTAAAACAAAGATGCAGAACTTTAAAAATAAAGCGCAGGAAATTGCTTTTCCCATTTTAAAGATTTTGCTCTGCAGTTTCGATTCCATATTAATCAACTTTGTATGAGTATTGCAAAGGCTATCCTTTGAAGTAAGTTCCATCACCACATCGGAACAGAGTTCGCTTTTGATGATTGTGAACAAGAGAACTGGTAAACACTGTGAGATCGTCGTGAAAGACAATAAAAGCTTTGCACCTTGGATAGGAGACGCAATCCCAGCGCATACTTTTGTTTTTGCTATAGTACAAATAACCGTTGAACAGAGCGCGGCGTTTGCCGTTACTCATGGTGACAAGCATGGCTGAAACCAAACATGTTATTTAACATCACATTAAACTTAAAAAACTGTTGCATGTTGGCAGTTTCGGTGAATCTAACTCCCCACCTCATTCCGTGGGTATAGTAAAAGGCAATTAGGGGAAATGACAGAAAAGTCAAATGACCTCCGACAATGATTCATGATACAAGGAGCATTTAATTAACGTATTTAATGGATTTGGGGGAAGATTTGACATACACACCAACCTAGGCAGGAAAGGGCAGTTGTTGCCCATTATTTGACTGTAAACGGTGCCGGTAAAGAATGCCACGTGAGTTTTTTTCCCTTTACTATCGTTAGTATTCAGATTAATATTGTTTTAAACCAAAAAAACTTTATCTTCACTGTAGGAAGGAATTTATCTTGTATCGCAGAGACAGCATACATTCATGAATTGCACACACACAGGCTAACACCGAGACCCGGAAAATTATTTGTAGCCCATACAAATACTTCTCTCATCAAGTATGCAAACGATTTGTACTCCCATTGTAACTTTAGTCGAAAATGTCAATATAATATATAAAAAAATAATAAATAAAGCAATCTGAAGAGACTTCAATTATAAAGACTTAATAAAAAGATAATTTCTGATAGTTATTTCGATTCTACTATGGAACTTCACCAAGAGAATAATCGCAAGTACTAACAATATTCCTGATATTATACGACGATAACATTTATATTTTTTAAATTACAAACTTTTGAAATTTTGTGGATAATCAAAACATCAAGCTTGAATTCATCTTTTAATTGCTTTAACAAACGTCCCATTAGGCAATTCAATAAGCCCTATTTGCCTATGACCATGGTTGATACTGCTCTCCAATATCTCCAAACGGTTATTTACATTCAAGTAGGATTTGCAATTGGGGTAGGAGGTACAGGCCCAACGGTCGCACTTCTTCGTTGAGTAGTACTTGTAGTAAGTATAATTCTTGTACAAAATACGAACTTTTCCATTGTGCATTGTTACTACGCGAACTGTAACAAACAAGATACATATTTAACTTGTGACGATGTTACGGTTTTTTAATGGAATTAATAATATAAAAAAATCTTTTAAGCGGGGCGTTCAATGAGTTCCCGGTTTCGGGACGAATAATATTAAATTCCTTACAAAACTAGGAGTATTGAAGACGACCCTCGCTCGGGCGGTCCGGTTACTGTCTCTACGGGTGAAAACGTGAAAAAGGTTAAGAAACTTGTATTGAAGGATCCCCTTCCTATCCGTTGGTACGATAAACGACCTTAACGTTCCAAAAGTTAGCCCAAGATGGGTGGCTCTGAAGAAATTCAAAGTCCATCTGCGAGAAAAGTGGTGTTTTGGGACGTGACTATGATTTCGAAGAAATCAACCACCCACCGCATAAAGTCCAGAATTAACTCCAAGTGATTACTATTTGAACCAAAAATTAAAAAAAGACGGTCGTGATAAACAGTTTCCGACGATGAGCAGCTGCAACAGCAACAAGGCGTCGTGAATGTACATTTCTCAGACAAGTGATGTAATAAATGTATTCTAAGTCAAAGACAAAGACAATCGAGAATACATTGAACGTCCGTCGTAAATATTGGCCAAATACCACTCACCGACTGATTACTAAATGTAAAACATTTTCTTTTCTATTTATGTCCACAGCTGAACAAAGGCCCCACAAGCTTCCATATGCCTTGAAAGGATTGCAAATATACACAACGCAGAGCAAGCAAGCACAAGCAGTGCACGTATATTTGCACTACTTATGCTGCTTCCCATTGGAGTCGCCGAGATAGTGGTATTGTGATGGATTTTCTTCCATCATACGGTTACCATTCTCGTTTCTTAGCTAGATGGATTCACCACGTGCCGGAGAGAGAGAGAGAGAGATGAGGAGATAAAGTGGTAGAATTCTCCTTTACATCCCTTAAGTATGTAGGTACACGCAAAAATAAACTTCCAATATAATCTTCACGTGGTAGTGGGTAATCTTCAAATTCGTACCGCGATCACCAATAATTTTTATAAAAAGTCCGCTTCTGTGGTAATAACGTTCTCTCTTGGAAGGGTTGGAAGCATAGACTGATATTTGATTTGATGATATTTTACATTGCAATGTGGTATTGTATTAGAAGTCGATATAAGAAAAAATATACTGTTATATCAACTTCTCATCATGGTTACGCAAATAAGAGCAAACATTTATTTTTAAATATATATTCTGTACAAATTGAAAACAGTACAAAGATCAAATTTAAATATATAATACAATCATTATTAAATTATAGAAGGAATAAGTCAAACTGGACTAAGTCACTGGCGTCGCAGCAAACTGCAAAATTTTAAAGTTTCGATATAAATTTTAGTAGTATAACTTCGTTGCGACCGTGGTTGTGATCATGGTTGGTACAGGCGTAAGTAACTGCCATTAATTTTATTCCCATAGGTATCGTAATAGGCGACTAAGGGTAAAGGTTCAAAGATTTCATAACTATCACCGGGAGATTACCCAGGCACAATTTATGCACGATGAAGGGTAGCACATTCGAAGGGTGTGAGTTTAAAGGCCTATTAAAAATATTTCACAATTTTATTTTACGATTATATGTACAACCAATCTCAAATCCTTAAGTATCTGCCTGTAGAAGTGCGAACTAGCTCCCTTCTTTTATGGTTATGTTCTACGTTGCCTCCACAGATCACCATATTTTCATCGATGTTGAGGAAAGCTTTGCATTGCGAAAAACTGGTGCAGTTCCACTTGTCAAACATTTTTATCTTGTATCTTTTGTAAAACGTATAGCCATCGTATAACACAACGTTCTTTCCATTCATCATTGTTATCAGTTGTGCTAGAAGGTAAAATGTTACATAAATTTTTTTTAGTGTAATGTCAATATCATATCATAGTGTATTCAGGAAAAAATCCACAAATGATTATTAAACCGATTTCCGCGCAGTTTTTCTCTTGTGTGTTTGTCTAAATCCGCCTAGAAATATCCGAGTAATCTTCTTTAACGATTACTCGTTTATTTCTGTTCGATATACAGTATATTGCCATTTCGTCAGCTATGAAGTTTTGTAGCCGTAAATGACCATGGCGGTAAGGATGCATCTTATTTGATTTTTGTTTTGTAACCTTTATTTGCATTAAAAGACGAAAGGTCTTTATTATTCTGCTTCATGCCCCTCTGAAAATGCGAGTGTCTCCTCCCAGCCAGAACCAAAATTATGACAGTATGACCTGTATAGTATCTGCGTGTGTAATACTAATAACAACGAAAATCAAACTTAGAGAAGGCCCAAGATTGCTCCCTTGTGGAAGGACAAAATGATTTTTTTGCGAACCGCTGACTATGCCGTTAACAGTCAGATACTGTTTTTGTTCAGTCAAATGATTCTTGAACTATTGTAATGCAATACTTCGTATCATAGAGCTTTCAAACTTTTTTAACAGGATAGGAAAATAAAGTGACGAAAGCTTTAAAAAAAATCTAAGAAAAAAATCTGCGTGGGGTTTAAGTAACACATATTTTGATTCCAGTGGGAGACTATTCTGGAGAGTAAAAGAGACAAAACCCCTTCGGTGGATCCACTTCATCTAAATTTATATTATCAAAAAAACGTGTTGTTATTTAAGACTAAGATTTGTCAAATGTCAACAACAGGAACAGTGTGGTGGCATAGGTTTCAGCCAGTGGGCGTCAGGATACCTCTTTTGTTGCTCAGCAGTATGTATCTATTAAAGATTTCTCCACAAATAATTAAGGTTACATTCGAAGCTACAGTCCCATTTAAGAATTAATAATTACAGATTTAAATTCACTCACCTTTCAACATGATTTATGAATAACTATCTGATAAAAGATAAGGGTCTATTACATAACTCAAGCGATAATCGTATTAACGATCGGTTTTAATATTGTATTACGATAGATTCGACAGATTGATAGATTGCATCTAAGAGACCAGTATAGTTAAATCGAAAATTGGCTCCTAGTAAACTAGACAATATTTTACGAAGAGATTCTGTCAAACTGTTGTCTTAAAATTTAAAAAGATCACTACTACGATTACCATTAAAGTAACGCAATAATTACGAGACAATTACTCAGCTGTGATACATAAAAGTCTACTAGTTAAACAAAAGCAATAAAAACATTTATTTTTCTAACATAATCGGCTCAAAATGTATATCATGATTACTAATGGTATCCTCATTCTTAATAACTAACATTTTTGATAATCATAAACACTTAATTAAATATGTGACTAGGAATAACAGAATTTTTATTGAGCAGAATTTAATGAAAGATTATTTGTTCTTTTTTAATGGATTTTATGGTAATTCAGAACTGGACTTTTTATTTTGTTTATTTGCTGTTGGAATTCATGCAATACAATCGCATATAATATATAAGTAATTATTATATAATTAAAATAACAACTCCCGTAATATCGATGACATTAATTTTTTTCAGTTTAAGGAAGTCGATTCCTTATATACATACATCACTTAAAAAAAAATTCAATTGTTTGTTCAGTGAAAACCCTACAGTGACACCAATTTTATGAAAAACATAACACAGGCTAAGACATAAATAGATCGTCTCAACCTAGACAGGGTCATGCTTATTCACAGAAACCAGTCAAGCTCCTGCATCTTGTATGGGAAGATGACCTACAAGGTTCATATATTCCATGATTGGTAGATAGAACATGCCTAGAAATAGAGATACGACGTTCCATAATAACCCTTCTAAATTATCCCTCGTGGAGTAATGGGTTACAAATACCACTAACCATAATGAGCACTGTGTACGTGTGACTGTGACGTAAAGTAAAAAAGATTGCCATTCAACAATATATCACGTGGTATGTTGCTAAAGTCCGACAATCGCACTATCGATGATCCTAAGCCCTATGCTCCACTTTAAAACTATTTATACAGTTTACATTCTAGTATATGTGCTAACTATATGATGTAAGACGCTGTCGTGTCTCTTACTTTCGTATATTTTCCACTAGCGCATAGAATAAGCCTCTTTCTTATGTGGCTATTATGACGGAAGAACCCATCTTTGATTTTGAAATAATCATCCACGCAGAGGAACGCCTTGCATCTCGGATAGTTAGTGCAGACCCACTTAAATCCAATCTTCACTTTGTATCGATAAAAGAAAGTGAAGCCGTCGTGAACTAAATAATTCTTGCCGTTCTCCATCGTTATCATTCGAACTGAAACATAGCAAAATTAAATGTTTAAATCAAGAAATCGTTTCAATGTTTTATTATACAGGTTTATGTCGATAAAGTTTTCTGTTGGTGGTGCAACTCCACCACCCTCTTTCTTATTTATACCGCTAATAAGCAATGCAAATACTATTGTGTTCCGGTTTGAAGAGAATAGAAAGCCAGTATAATCACAGGCTGTTGGAGTATTCCATCATAGTTTTTAGAGGTGGCAACGCACCTAACGTTTCGGCGATTTAAACATATTCGAATTCGAAATTTATCGAAAATTCGATCCGAATTCAAATTCTACAGACTATCAATAGTGCGGGAGTACCGGCTGGCATGCTGGCCTTTGATGACACTTTCTTGGAGAGACCTATGTTTAGCAGTGGATTTGGATAGGTTGATGACCAAGAAGACGTAGACAGCACCTTTATTCTGTGTGGTGAAGTTGGAGAATGGGTAACCAAGTCCCTGGATGAACCAAGAGGAACCTACCTAGAGGAGTGTCTGTATTACGAAACGCCGCTCTTCCGCCCCTTATCGGTCAAAATGCGTTTGGCGGCGGAGCCATAGACCAGATTTGCCGCGGGGTCCAGGAGAGCAGGTGCAACCGGGCCTCGGGGGAAGTGTCGTTGCCCATGTGGAATTGGAAGCCGAATAGAGAAGCTCGTCCGTGTTCCGGCTTGCATTGCCAAGAGGGATTGGGAAAGGAAGTGTACTTTCCATAGATGGGACTGCTTAATGTGGCCGGTGCTGGTCGCATCGCGTGCATGTGAGCGAAAACGTTCCCGTGGACCTGCAGACATGCGACGAAGGCTATCTTGGATCATAAATGCTTTTTACCGGATGTGGTCGAAGCCTTACACTGTGAAAAGGGTTGAACAATTTATGAATACTTCAACTTCTGCAACATTCGACGTGCTGGAACAAGTCTTGAAAAATGTAGACCGTATATGAACCAATTAATATAATGGAAGACACTAAAACAAAAAATAATAATATGAATGGCAAGTAGTATATTTTATAAACTATTCCTAACGCATTAATAAGATGATGTAAGACACATATATTCCAATAACTTGAAAAAAACACAAACATTTTTTGAAGTTTAAAATTAAAGTAACTACTAAATTAACATCTAACCTTAACCGTGAATATTAAAATCCTACGAGTGAAAAGTCTCGCGCTATTCATGTGAATGCGGAAACATCCAAAAGATGTCGATCAAACAAGTTAATGAATATGGTTTAATGGTTTCTTATATTTCCGAGAACACAATAAAAAAAAAAAATTTTTCGCGTGTAATTTTAACTTTTTTAATTATTTACGTTGTCAAACACTCAAAGCTCCGTAACCACGGATGATGCTAATTTATTTTAGATACATTGGAAAAAAAAAAATTAGGAATTTATAATCCTTTAAAAATTGTTTTATTACAGGCTTTTGATGTGTTCAGATCAAGAGACATGTTAATTTTGTTTATTAGTTCGTAACGTTCTTTTTAAATTTTATATATCTCCCATCGGCACACTTGTGCATTCCGCTCTTCTTGTGGCTGTGCTCCAGCCAGTGATCTTGTATAATATTCTTTTCGTTAATAAACAAATGGGCTTTGCACCTTGGAAAGTTTGTGCAACACCATTTTTCTCCCTTGCTCCGAACTTTATATCTATTGAAGAATGTGAAACCATCATAGAGAAGGCAAGATCTTCCGTTCGTCATCGTTATAATTTCGCCTGAAAATATCAAAAACCAATTTACATTCTACGTGAAAATCTAAGTATTTTTAATGGGTAATAAAAATAGTAGAAAACATATAAAGCCGTATGGTACTGGCGTAAATATTTCACGTCGGTGTGCTAAAAGGTGACTGAAGATAAAGTCAGCTAGTCTGACGTATAAAAGATAATGTTTAGTGTGATCGTATTAGATGCGCGCGCGCATCGTTCAATCGATTGAGTTGAAACTTTGTACAGTTGTTATTGGCAAGTGCGTGAAAGTTTCTGTCTCATAGTACCATCAATGTGGCGAGAGAGACATTTCAACAAATGAGTGTGTATCATATAGTTTAACGGCAGTTCGTGTGTTTTCGGTGTATGGGAGTGATGTACTATCACATTAACAAATAGCATATACGAAGATCAATCTGCAAAGGTAAAAAAAAATCAGAGATATTGAACTGAATCCAAATAGCTTTAATGCTGGAATAAAACCCACTCCAGTATTAGATAATGTTGTTAGATAAAGCCCCTTAAATTTTAATATAGGTTCCATTTGGTAGAACTGTATACGTGGGCCTCACGTGTTCGTGAAAGTCGATTGACCTCACCAGTTCCCAGTGGTCGGAGACGATGAGGTGCGCGTGGCAGCGGGACGAGTAAGTGCAGCTCCACCTCGCCCCACCTACAACACTCCTATGACGGTAGAAAGTATAACCATCTTTCATCAAGTATTGTTTCCCGTTCTTTTGTAGCGTAATCCTTTGTACTACAAGAAAGAAGATTGTACTTTGTTTAGTATTGTAATTGTAATGCCTTCAAAAGACAGAATTGTAGTATCGTATGTGGACATGTTGTGTGAACCTCTCAGTTCCATAATGTACGGAGCGACAATCTGCGAATGGTGGATGGCGATTGGTAATAACAGCAAGCCTGAGACCGAAGAAACGTGCTAAGTTGATTGCCGCAGAATGATGATAATGTAGTATCGCTTGGATGTTCAATATGCACCACCGTTGTAAAAATGTGACCAGCGTGAACTGACTTCGTTTTGTGAAAAGAAGTCACTAAAATCGAATTTCACTAAGAGAAAAGCTTTATCATTAATATCTAAAATACAAAGATTTACTTTATATCTAATCTATCAGAGTTCAGATTTGAAAATCGATAAAATTAAAAAATCTAGCTTTTTCAATAAACACACATTAAAGGTTAACAGAAAATTTATTATAGTAAACGATTTATCGGTTACTCTTACACATTATTTAAAAAAATATATATTATTATATTTTAACTATGAATTTTAAAATAAACAATCGGTAACAGTAACAGAATTAAAACTAAATAAACAATATGATTTAATGATTATGCAAAGACATATCAAGGTGTTCTGGTGAATAATTCATGAGGTAAAAAAAAATACTTTCTGAAATGTCTCGTGACTTCATCGCCATTTCCAGGGACCATTCTTCAAATCGTATGACACTAGGCGTTGGGTCGGAACGGTGATGCCGTGTGAATGTTTCTGAATTTATGCTAAACAGTACTCTGACGGCAATATCCTGCGCCATTGGCTGTTTACCGGAAGTTGACGTCATGTATGTATGTAACTTGGTAACAGACGAAGTACAACACAGCTGTAAATTATTAATCAACATTTGATTTGATTTTTGATATTTTTTTATTATCGATTTACTTTCATGCCATCTAGCACTGCAGCATGTGCATATCATTTCTTTTTTCAATGTTTTTCCTTATAATGAAAGTAATCCTAGCGATCAACTTACTTCCAATGTTGATTTTTCATAAAGAGTTATGAAAAAAAAATACTTTTGCTAATTTAAATGATACCTAGGATAATACGAATCTGTTCCTAATGTCCCTTTCTTTATTTTTTTATTTTTAACATAAAGTACTAACAGGGTTAATTAGATTTTAAACATTAAGTTTCAATAAGAAGTACCTATATAATTAGTATACCTACCAAATTTTAAGTTTGTACGTCGCTTGGTTTCCGAGATAATCGGCTGTGACAGACGGACGCACTAGTGAATTTCAAAGAGTTAAATTTTTTCCTCTGGAGGTCTGGAACGCTAAAAAAATCCTAAATTGTATTAGGCATTAAAACATTTTTTAAATGGTCGTTCATTGAGCCGTGGTTGTGTTGCAGCATCGCTTTAGTTATTCGAGTAAAATCTATCATTTTTATAAAGGCCGGGCAGGATATCTTGGGTACATTCTTCTGCGAACATCTCCACATAGTCATTTTGCCTTCTGTGGTATCTTCGAAGTACACGTGGTCTTTGTACAGTAAAACCTTTGTACCCCATGGTGACTCAAATATACCACCCACAACGATTTGGCCTTTGACTGAAAAATAAAAAAGTATTTCATATTATCTTGTCTATAAAAAGCCTTGAGATTAGACCAGAGATATTGCGATCGGCCAAAGACTAATTTAGTTCTAGACTACTCTAGTTGTACTTAGGGTAACACTAATTTTTTCTCCAAATGCCAACCTCATCTGAACGCAGTGCGCTCTGGCGATTCCGAATTGTATTAAATAATTGCACCACCCCTATTTAAACATGGGCAATATAACGAATAATGACCAATATGCTCAACATCTTTTTTGCATTTAGATGGCAGAATATATCTATGGAACGGAACGATCTATAAAAACCTCTTTGTAATAAAGATTCAATGATATAGGATCGCCACTTTATTTATTCATAAAATTTTAAATCTACCACAAACGTCATAAAACTCAATCCAGGACCACTTCCATCCGTGCGGCATTAGACTGGTTAGAACAGTTTACATTTTAAAGATAACTTTAGCTTCAGTTAACGCACGTATGAGATCTTAACGGATAAAAGTCACTAATAACCAATTAGTGAACGAAAACAACGGTCAAAGCCAGAACGAACTTGTTTTAATAAATTGCTGATATAGAATACACAAAAGAGTTAATTTAAATCTTTACATAGGTGCCATCTTTCAACAGGCGATATACATAAGGTACATGATCGTTATGGTCTAAGCGTTTCCTCAGTATCGTCTCCTCATCCTTGCTCGTTATGATAAACGCATTGCACTTATTGTTCAAGCCCGAACACCGCCAACGTACACCTGGACATCGCCGCATACCACTGCCTTTTCGGAAGGTGTAGCCGTTTATCATCAGTAGTCGCTTTCCGTTTTGCAGCGTGATATAATGTGCGTCTGGAGGGGGATAGTTCTGTTATTATTGTTTAAAGGAACAACCCAAAAATGTTCTATTGTTAGGCAAAGGCTTTTCATATTTGAGACGGTTTCGGAGCCGTTCGGGAGCTCGCCATACTGCTCTGCTCCAGTGCGCGTTGGCGGCAGACTTCAAATAGCCAGGACTTTTTTTAATTATAGTGTTTCGAAACAAAACTATTATTTACGAATTTTTTTTACTAAAATTAAACGCAATAAAAACACGTAAGTAATAGTTTCATTTCAAATGTAAAGTGTTTGAACAAATACAAGAAGTGATCTTCGTAAAAAAAAAGAGTCCGAATTGGTGACGAACCGCATCATACGAAATGTCAGGCTAACCCAAAAGCTTTTCCGCAGTGGGTGTCGTTAGAAACCTTGAATATTTCATGGCAGGAATCAAAGCCGGCTACGACGTTCACCACTCGTTACGTTTTATCTCCAGGAGATTGGAAAAGAAGACTTTTGGTTATTATAATTTAAATCAAATGGAAAGTGCTTTCATATATTTTTTCAAGAGAGGATGTTCGAACGGTGTATGTTAAATTCAACATATTGGATAGGCAGGGGAATGAGCTTTCTCTTCAGATTTCATATACGACTATTGTTGTAAGATATAGCAGGTAATTAATTAAAGTAATAAACCTAAAGATAGATGCGAATTTATTTTGATGTATAGTTTAAATTGGAAATATTGAATATTTTATCGTACTACTACTTATTTGAAATGAACTTATTAACGGATTGCAGATAATAGACTGCGTGTAATCGATTGTCTGTGTTTGTGGTCAATGCTTGCGTTCCTACGTACAGACTTATAATTAACTTTAATATGGTCGTAAGTTGATGTAGTACTAGTGCTAATAATGTAATGAATCATGTACTCGTATGTGTTTTTATCCATGTCACATGACTGCAAACGCCATTCGAGTATCGTGAAGTCATTAGGACATCATCGTCTCGGAATAATTTAATAGTTTAAAATAATTTGTTTGTTAGTCATCGTGACGTCACGCGACAACGCCGAGAAATCTTTGATTATTTTATGATTATCGTGTTCAAGGTAGTAAAGTAAAGCAAAACATTAATTACAACATTTTAAATGAAATCCCACTACCTAATTTAAAATGCATACTATCAACTGATCAATGACTGAATTCTGTGAACATTCCTGCACATATTTTATACTTGATTCATTTATAACGAATCCATAAAACAATATGTCACATGTAATGTCAAAACTCAGTTTTTAAAACGGTGCTTTTACTACCAAAAGTACCATAAAATTCCGGTTTCGTGCGAGTATCGGAACCCAAAAGTACAAAAACACACACTCACACATGCGTGTCTTTGTGCGATTACTTATAACCGAATATAGGTACCATTCCTCGTTACCGTGTACAGCGGGCGCTCATAGCCATTGTGATTAAGCTATAGCTTTATAACAGTTTGTCACAACAATACATGCGTCACACTTCTTCGTCTTCCCGGCCAAACACCTCCAACGTATACCGCCTGCAGTTCTGCCACCTTGTGGAATGTATAGCCGTGCATCATAAGAAGTACTCTACCGGATTGTGCTAATGTAATGAAATGTGGAACATCTGCAATGAACGTAAAAATGCCAAATACGCTAAAACAGAAGCAGAATTGATAGTATCGACTTTCGTTGTTGTACAACCTCATGCAAAAACAAAAGATGCTGACTGACGGATGGACGAACAAATTACACGCACTTTTATGATTGGAATATGGAATGAAATTCCACTCCATATGAAAATTACGATGAAAAGTAATAATTTTACGAATGTCAAGTTTCAACGTCACAAATGAATAATTGCTAAACAGAGTTTTTGAGTAATTGTTGATAAAATATCCAGCTGTTATTATGAACGTGGTTGATATAAAAGAAACAGTGCGCGACTTATTTTATTATATTACTATCTAATATATAGATATAAAACAGACAAGCGAGGACTTGCAACCAAAAAAAACTACAACAAACAATAATAACCAATGCTGGACCGATTTAAATTTTTATGTATGTGCCTTTGCCGTAAAGTTTATAAACAGGGCGTTTATGATCGTTGTGCTTTATGCTGATCCTTGTTATATGTCCATTATCAGAGACAATAGCGAAAGCGTTGCATTTTCTTGCTAAGGCCGAACATCTCCACCTGGTACCATCACCACTTAGGCCAGCCTTATGGAAGGTATACCCGTCAATCATAAGGAGGATTTTTCCATTGGCCAATGTTATGTATTGAGCCACATAATCTAAAAATGGAAAAAAAATATATAATATTTTAATCTGATCAAATATCTTGTAGTAAAGATCTTGTTGTATTTACAACATAAAGTATTGTGATTATAATAAATTAAATAAAGAGAAACATTGAAACCATTCGAATAATAAATATTTCTTCTACGTCGTCATTCAAATTTAATTGAATTTTCATCAACTTCATCTGACAATAAGAAGTGCTTTGTATATAATGTACTTGCGATTGTTGACACTTGGGGATAATTCATAATACTGTATGATGAAAATTCATCATACTGCGTGATGAAACTTCATCATCATGCACCATCTTCGAATTTAATTTTATTCATTATATTTCCTTTATTTTTGCCAGCTTGTTTAAAATGAAAAATGATTACTGAAGGTTTCAAAACGACTTTGAATTGAAAAAGGTAAAATAATATCACAAAAAAGAAGGTAAATATTAAACATTTTTTTATTTGATGAGTAGTCAGTTTAAGCACAACGGTAATACTTAACGAATTAACAATCTATTCCAATAATAATAAAAGACGCATATAAAAATTACACAAATACTACACATTTCTGCAATTAATTATAACAAAAAAACAAAATAAATCGTCAGTCGCATCAGATTTACACGTAAACCGGAGATAAGTTTTTTTTTATGGAAAGGGAAGCAAATGATAAAGCGGCTCACCTAAGGTAAGTGATTACCGTCGCCCTCGTACATCTGCAAGAGCAGACGAGCTGCAGGTGCGTTACTGGCCTTTAAGGATATTTGTTGGGGGGAGGGGGGAGGGGGACAAAATGCAGAAGCATGTATGATGTCTTTCATGACGGTACTCAGCGACGCCTTGGTACTACGCCGGACGAGCCGGCCCATTCCAGCAGCAGCAAAAGCCGCCGCTTGGTTCTACCATAAAAGGTACGAATTTAGGGTCAAGTAAAATTTATTCAGATCTTAAAAAAATGGGAGTGTTGCACAGATACTGCAGCGTGAATCTGAACCCGTGACCCAGGAGACAGGTATTATGCCCGTTGAAATACTAGGTGTTGTACAATATTATTTAATGTTCGACACACAATAAAAAAGAAGTTTCTAACACATAACTAAAAAGAAACTAAGGATAATACTAAACTTAAATTTCTTAAGATTATCCATAGGTAAGTTCATTGGAGCCCAAAATTTATCTTAAATTACTATCAAAGTAGTAGTCTCTGTAGTCAATGAACATCAACATCTATCCAAGATAACAAATTAAGATGAAGACGAGTAACAAAACTTTCTTGGTCATAAAAATAAATATACAGTAGTATTTATTAATATCTGTCTATAAAGTAGTCAAAAATGCCCTTGGGTCTCAGAAATGAACGTCGTGCTTTCCTAAACTTTAACATACAAGCCCAACTTTGAAAGTTTATACGTCGGACGTTCGTGTACACTGTGAACGAAATTCCCCTTGACAATCTTACCGTTTAACACACTAACGTGAGCGTTACACTTTTTTTTCGCACTGGAACATCGCCAGCGTGAAACTCCGTTACCTAAATCTGTATCTTTATGGAAAGTATATCCCTGTATCATTAGAAGTTTTTTTCCGCCGGATACGGTAATAAATTTTGCATCTGGAACAACAAACATAAACGTTTTTAAAATATCTATAATTATTGATATTGTTTTAATATTATTATTTCCTTCACAGTCTTGTTAAGGTATCCATGCGCAAGTAATATAGTAGCAGCAGGATCCAATAGCAGTCATATGTATATATAAGCAAAACACAAATATTTCAGGTTCACACAATCATGGTGTAAACATAAATCGTAGTAGTTAAAAATATAAACTAATAATCAATCAACAACTTGGAATTAATTATGAAATATTTAAATAAGACACATAAGTTCAAGAATTATTAAACTTTTATGAGGCACCGCCATCTGACTCCAATCCCATGTTTTGCGTCGGAAACCCTATAATATGTGAAACTTTTCATCATGATAAATAGTGTTACTCCGTTCATTAAATTAATGAAATGAAACTCTGCGAAAGAAACAGAATTATAAGCAAAATTTAAAAATTAATAAATTATAAAATTAGAATAATAAACAAAATTTTGTATATTTTTTTAATATTGCATTATATTTGTTGTATGCAAAGAAAACTTTTTATTATAAATAACCATTGTCTCTTAAAAATACGTCTTTGAATGTAAATTCTAAATTTAATAAAGTTATCGCTTGTGGGCATAATAAGCCTTTGACTAAAATTTAAAGATAAGAAGGAAAGCTTTCTTGTATTGTTTATTACTTACATTTTCATGAATATAAAGATATAAGTAATTTCAATGTTTTTAAAAAAGAAACTTAGGATAATACTAAACTTAAATTTCTTAAGATTATCCATAGGTAAGTTCATTGAGCCCAAAATTTATCTTAAATTACTATCAAAGTAGTAGTCTCTGTAGTCAATGAACATCAACATCTATCCAAGATAACAAATTAAGATGAAGACGAGTAACAAAACTTTCTTGGTCATAAAATAAATATACAGTAGTATTTATTAATATCTGTCTATAAAGTAGTCAAAATGTCCTCTGATCTCAGAAATGAACGTCGTGCTTTCCTAAACTTTAACATACAAGCCCAACTTTGAAAGTTTATACGTCGGACGTTCGTGTACACTGTGAACGAAATTCCCTTGACAATCTTACCGTTTAACACACTAACGTGAGCGTTACACTTTTTTCGCACTGGAACATCGCCAGCGTGAAACTCCGTTACCTAAATCTGTATCTTTATGGAAAGTATATCCCTGTATCATTAGAAGTTTTTTCCGCCGGATACGGTAATAAATTTTGCATCTGGAACAACAAACATAAACGTTTTTAAAATATCTATAATTATTGATATTGTTTTAATATTATTATTTCCTTCACATTCTAGTTAAGATATCCATTCGCAAGTAGTATAGTAGCAGCAGGATCCAATAGAAGTCATATGTATATGTAAGCAAAACACAAATATTTCAGGTTCACACAATCATGGTGTAAACATAAATCGTAGTAGTTAAAAATATAAACTAATAATCAATCAATAACTTGGAATTAATTATGAAATATTTAAATAAGACATATAAATTAAAGAATAATTAAACTTTTAAGAACGGCATCTTGGTTTATTGAAAGGACCACAAAAACTTTTTATGGACCACCGTCATCTGACTCCTATCCCATGTTTTGCATCGGAAACCCATATATGTGAAACCTTTCATCATCATAAATAGTGTTACTCCGTTCATTAAATTAATGAAATGAAACTCTGCGAAAGAAACAGAATTATAAGCAAAATTTAAAAATTAATAAATTATAAAATTAGAATAATAAACAAAATTTTGTATATTTTTTTAATATTGCATTATATTTGTTGTATGCAAAGAAAACTTTTTATTATAAATAACCATTGTCTCTTAAAAATACGTCTTTGAATGTAAATTCTAAATTTAATAAAGTTATCGCTTGTGGGCATAATAAGCCTTTGACTAAAATTTAAAGATAAGAAGGAAAGCTTTCTTGTATTGTTTATTACTTACATTTTCATGAATATAAAGATATAAGTAATTTCAATGTTTTTAAAAGAAACCCTGTTTTGAATCAGACAATTTTTTTTGTTTTCTTACTGAACAAAATTTATTTAAAAAACAAACAAAGTATTTACATTCTGTGATATGTAAATCAAATAGAAAACAGAAAAGTAATCCCTAGTCTACTTCATCTTCGCATAGTGGACACAATTATATTGTGTCATAACAACGAATCAAGATAAAGACGAGTTACAAAAATTTCGTTGTTAAAAAAATAAATACACAGTAGTATTTATTAATTTCTGTCTATAAAGTAGTCAAAAATGTCCTCTGATCTCAGAAATGAACGTCATGCTTTCCTAAACTTTAACATACAAGCCCAACTTTGAAAGTTTATACGTCGGACGTTCGTGAACACTGTGAATGAAATTCCCCTTGATAATATTACCGTCTAACATACTAACGTGAGCGTTGCACTTTTTTTTCACACTGGAACATCGCCAGCGTGAAACTCCTTTACCTAGATCTGTATCTTTATGGAAAGTATATCCCTGTATCATTAGAAGTTTTTTCCGTTGGACACGGTTATAAAATTTGCATCTGGAACAACAAACATAAACGTTTTAAAATATCTATAATTATTGATATTGTTTTAATATTATTATTTCCTTCACATTCTAGTTAAGATATCCATTCGCAAGTAGTATAGTAGCAGCAGGATCCAATAGAAGTCATATGTATATATAAGCAAAACACAAATATTTCAGGTTCACACAATCATGGTGTAAACATAAATCGTAGTAGTTAAAAATATAAACTAATAATCAATCAATAACTTGGAATTAACTATGAAATGTTTAAATAAGACACATATAAATTAAAGAATAATTAAACTTTTAAGAACGGCATCTTGGTTTATTGAAAGGACCACAAAAACTTGTTATGGACCACCGTCATCTGACTCCTATCCCATGTTTTGCATCGGAAACCCATATATGTGAAACCTTTCATCATCATAAATAGTGTTACTCCGTTCATTAAATTAATGGAATGAAACTCATGAAAGGAACTGAATTTAAAAACAAAATTTAAAAATTTATAAATTATAAAATAGAATAATAATCAAAATTTTGTATATTTTTTTAATATTGCATTATATTTGTTGTATGCTAAGAAAACTTTTTATTATAAATAAGCATTGTCTCTTAAAATACGTCTTTGAATGTAAATTCTAAATTTAAAAAAATATACGCTTGTAGGCATTATAACGCTTTGACAAAAATATAAAGATAAAACGGAAACCTTACTTGTATTGTTGATTACTTACATTTTCATGAATATAAAGATATAAATAATTTCAATGTTTTTAAAAGAAACCCTGTTTTGAATCAGATACATTCTTTTTTTTTCCTGAACAAAATTTATTTAAAAAACAAACAAAGTATTTACATTTTGTGATAATTACATCAAATAAAAACAGAAAAGTAATCCCTAGTCTACTTCATCTTCGCATAGTGGACACAATTATATTGTGTCATAACAACGAATCAAGATAAAGACGAGTTACAAAAATTTCGTTGTTAAAAAAATAAATACACAGTAGTATTTATTAATTTCTGTCTATAAAGTAGTCAAAAATGTCCTCTGATCTCAGAAATGAACGTCATGCTTTCCTAAACTTTAACATACAAGCCCAACTTTGAAAGTTTATACGTCGGACGTTCGTGAACACTGTGAATGAAATTCCCCTTGATAATATTACCGTCTAACATACTAACGTGAGCGTTGCACTTTTTTTTCACACTGGAACATCGCCAGCGTGAAACTCCTTTACCTAGATCTGTATCTTTATGGAAAGTATATCCCTGTATCATTAGAAGTTTTTTTCCGTTGGACACGGTTATAAAATTTGCATCTGGAACAACAAATATAAACTTTTTTTTAAATATTTATAATTATTGATATTGTTTTAATATTATTATTTCCTTCACATTCTAGTTAAGATATCCATTCGCAAGTAGTATAGTAGCAGCAGGATCCAATAGAAGTCATATGTATATGTAAGCAAAACACAAATATTTCAGGTTCACACAATCATGGTGTAAACATAAATCGTAGTAGTTAAAAATATAAACTAATAATCAATCAATAACTTGGAATTAACTATGAAATGTTTAAATAAGACACATATAAATTAAAGAATAATTAAACTTTTAAGAACGGCATCTTGGTTTATTGAAAGGACCACAAAAACTTGTTATGGACCACCGTCATCTGACTCCTATCCCATGTTTTGCATCGGAAACCCATATATGTGAAACCTTTCATCATCATAAATAGTGTTACTCCGTTCATTAAATTAATGGAATGAAACTCTGCGAAAGGAACTGAATTTAAAACAAAATTTAAAAATTTATAAATTATAAAATAGAATAATAATCAAAATTTTGTATATTTTTTTAATATTGCATTATATTTGTTGTATGCTAAGAAAACTTTTTATTATAAATAAGCATTGTCTCTTAAAATACGTCTTTGAATGTAAATTCTAAATTTAAAAAAATATACGCTTGTAGGCATTATAACGCTTTGACAAAAATATAAAGATAAAACGGAAACCTTACTTGTATTGTTGATTACTTACATTTTCATGAATATAAAGATATAAATAATTTCAATGTTTTTAAAAGAAACCCTGTTTTGAATCAGATACATTCTTTTTTTTTCCTGAACAAAATTTATTTAAAAAACAAACAAAGTATTTACATTTTGTGATAATTACATCAAATAAAAACAGAAAAGTAATCCCTAGTCTACTTCATCTTCGCATAGTGTACACAATTGTATTGTGTCATAACAATATAATTTACTTGACAATTATTATTCTCTTGTCGTTATTATGTTTCACAACACATTTTTTTATCGCCTTAGGGCATCTTCAGGGACATCAATTATAAAGAGATATTCAACTAATGTTACTTATAATAAGTGCAAACATTTATTAAAACTTCAGAAAAAAAGTAGGTCGGTAGGTAGAAATGTAGGGATCAAATTATAAAGCAATAATGTTATCACTATATTTTTACCTACCCCCTGAAGTTTTATTTATTGTTGCATTAGTTGAATATCTCATTAACTCATTATAATTGAATACCCAGAAGTCGTAACGCGAAACCGGTCGGCTACTTATATAAATTAATAAAATGTGTTGTGAAATTAGTACAAGAGATAATAATAATAGTCAACATGATAAAGTTTCACCAAGTGACAACAATCGCATTTAAATTATAAATATAATTTACATTTTGTAAATGACACATCGGGAGTAATGTTGAAGTTTAAATTAAAGATAAAGCACCCCCTTGGTCATTTAGTCTGCTAGATAACTTAAATTCTTCTGTGACTCTTTTAGTATCGATTAATCCATTAACACTTCATTAAGTTGTATACCCGTGCGAATTAAGTAGTACCAGAAATACTTAGCTATTATATATATTGACTAATTTACATGCTGGTGGGCAAGGCATGAATCATTGTTCAGGTCTTGATAAATTTATTGAGTGTATTCGTTTTATTTTGATTTTTCCTCCGCTTTTATAGCGTTTTCTTTATATGGGATACGAGAAGCAAAAGGACGAGTCTCTGTAGGTGATATAATAGAACCTAGCACTTCTTCCGAGTTTGCGAAAGTATTATATTTTAATACGATTTGTAAAGAAACGAAAGCTGTATAGTCATATTTCAAAACTAAGACACAGAAGTACTATCCTTAACGATAGTACAATAGAATTCTTCATAAAATACAAACAAACTCACTGCGTTTATCTACCGGAGGATATGCGAAAGCATACTAAGTTAGCTCTGTCTGTCTGTTGTATTTTGAGGATGGCTTGCACGAAATCTCACCAGAATAATTAGTAAAATTTATATATTATTCAGAAATAATGTTTTAACAATATTTTTATAGAAATATTATTTCTGTCAATTATTTGCTGTTGAAAGAGATAGAAGGATGTTTTAAACATGTTAGCGATAATTTATTAAATTAGGAGACGTGTGGTGTTAGTCGTCATGTGAGAACAGAAAATATTTTGAGTAAAATCCAATCCTGTAAGTTTCAAAAAAAAATAAGGGAAGTCATGACCCATTTTGCGTTCCCAGGATCCGTGCCAAGACAGCTATTTCAGCGTTTTTATGTAATGTCCAGAGCTAGTGATGACATACTGAGGGGGATCGTGACTATGAACTGTCTCTGCCTTCAGCACCACATGGTCCTTGGACATATGGATATAGGCTTTACACTTCTTCGACAGTAATTTCGAGCAGGCAAATCTGATACCGCCGTTCCGAACGTTTCCATTCTTACTGTACGTGTAGCCATCGTACAATAATAAGAGAGCACCTTTCATAGTCTTCACAAATTTTGCTGGAAAATAAAATCGCTGTCAGTGTAAATATATACAATATTAAAGAAGTCAATAATCGTAACAATAAGAGTATATGAATATGCTGGCCTATCGCAAATAAAACATAAAAAATAAATATAAAATAATAAACAACTCGATTGACTTATGTGACAACGTATATAAAAATAAATAACTGTGATCAAAGCAATATTACCTTATATTCTACCATTACCTTATACACACGAAGGCAGTGTTCAAAGAAAATTAAACAAATGCGTATTTAATTACAGTTTAATTAATCATTAACAACGTTTACTATATTTACTATCACAGAATACAATAAAATTTTCTCGACATTTCATACAATCTCTATTAAATAAACATTAAACAGGCTTCTTTTTATAGAAAAGAAATATCACTCGTAAGTACACTTATTAGAAAAAATAAGGATAATTAAGTTTTTAATTACTTTTGTAATTGTGCTAGCACAATTTTATTCGTTACTTCAGTACTTAGACAACATTTTCGGTTCAAAAACAAAGTAATAATATGACTACAACAGATCCAAACTATGAATGGAATCCAAAATATGTAAATATGTAATTACATAAGTCTGTATCTGTTTATACCCACAGTTGACAAAAAACGAAGAAAGAACCAGTAGATGTAAATGAGAAGTAATTTGAAAACAGATTCAGATCATGAAAATGAAATATGAAGCTTTCTCTGTACCCCCGTTGTCAAATAGGAGACCCAAGTATTGTCGGGGGAGTCCAATACAAGTGGGCATTGAATATTTCACGCATCACTTATTATATTACGAGAGATAACACAAATCTTGTGCCACACCAGTTACATCGATGCATCGAAAACGCCTGATTTATCGCGCGACCGTGATTTAAATTCACGCATTTTAATGTGATTATTTCTATGCTACTATGGTTTACATTGATAAATTAAACTTGTTGACGTTCAGAGTTTTTAAATCACGATATGGTTTAACTACTACTCAATGTGAATGATGTCGAGAAAATTAAAAGATATACGCACAAGTCACGACATGTAACAATAATCGTCACATGAAAAATACCCGTGATGTAAGTGACAAAGTAATAACTTCACGAAATGACACTAATAAGACTAACTATGATTTCCATGCTTAAACAGTAAACACAAGTGAGTAGCATAGCTTTGCTCCGAGGATCCTAGCAGATCGTTTAAGATATAACCGAAGATTAGCCAGTGCTCAAAGACAACGTTAATTTTAAATCAATAAGTAGTCAATAAATAACGTTTATTCAATCAATGGAAACCAGGGGTTTAATGAGATCGGTTTTTGTAAGAATAAGAACGCAGCCATTTTTTTTATCGGAAAGGCGGCAAACGAACAAGCGTTTCACCTGATGGTAAGTGATTACCCACGTACATCTGCAACACCAGAGGTGCTGCAGGTGCGTTGCCAGCCTCCGAGGGTATAGGGATACCTCTCTCACCGAACGAAACGCAGAAGCATAAGATGCCTCTACTTCACGCCGGTATTCTGCGAGGTAGTGGTACCAATCCGGTCGAGCCGGCCCATTCGACCAGCAGCAAAAGCCGCCGCTTGGCTCTACCACGTTAAAAAATTTATCGGTTGTCTGTTTTTCAGTATTTAATATACATATACATATACATTGTTATGTCTCCTTCCTTTCATTTTCATTTATTAATATTTTTAAAGTTTAAACAAATAAATTTATCCGTTCTGTGTGGATTTTTTTTTTAATTTGATATTTTTGGTTTATACTTATTCCACAAACTTATATTTCACTTAGCACCTCAACAATATCGCTTCCAAAGTCATTAAGTTGTAACATAAAAAGGGATACATGTAACTGTAAATTAACTCCTGAAACAAAACGTAACATTGTTTCGATATGGACTATAATTATACATAATTTTTTGAAAGCCATGTAATTCGACATGAAATAAGGTACAAAAGTGTGTGGGAAAATACAAGTATTTGTACGAACAAACTAAACAATAGAGTTCCAACAAGGGACAACAATCATAAGTAAATAAAATAAAAAAAATATGCTGTGACTAAACTACTGTACTTATGTAATCGATATTTGGTGTGTGACATTAAAATAGTCAGTATTATATGAGATTAAAATTAATATCGTAACGGTGCACCCAGTCTTTATACAGGTCTCAAAACTGATTAATCTATAACATAAAAACAAAATTCTCCTCTCGTAACTTACACCTTGATATGATAATTGCCCACCTGGATGTATTCCGGAGCTTCGTGGAGATGCTCTCCAGTCTTCCTAACCAACGTACCCGACTGCTCATCATATATCAAAGAGACAAGACAACCTCTTTTCTGGTAAGAACAAAGCCACCTAACACCACCTCTTCTTTTCGCACCATTTCTGTGGAATGTGAAGCCTTCGAACATGAGTAGTTTTCTCCCTGATGCCAGAAGTATAGAGTGTGCTGAAAGTGTATTATAATTGATTTTGTTTTTGCCTCATAACAATATAAAAGGCAAATTAGAATAGTTATTAAAAGCATTTCTGTACATTCAAATATATATTTTTAATTTATAACATTCCAGTTACAGTTATTACTTTTTAAATTCTGTTGTCTTTTTAATTATAATTATTATTTATATGCAATAAACTAACATGCTTTGGGTAAATTTTATTTACTTCGAAGATCGGTAAGGTCAGACCACCAAATCAAATTACTTTATATTCCCGAAGTTTCGGGTGCTTTACAGCACGACCACAGATGTCTGACGTCCTGATGCCATAGTTAACCCGGGTACCGACAGCTATCTAATTATACATTTTTGGTCCTACCTGCGCAGAATGAGCTCACAGTATCTTGAGATAGTGCAGTAGTATGCTTGGTCTTGGGTTTAATTATATTTACTACCGGATTCCAAGCAGGCGTCTAAATAAAACGTAGTTCACATGTACTCTTGCGCGTTTCAAATATTGTAATTATCTAGCTACAACATAATATAATGACGTGAATATGTATTTAAATAAATTTTATCATAGCTTTTAGTTTTGACGAAAAACCCTCCTTCAGTGAAAATGTAGTTAGGTGGTGGGTGGTTGTAGTCCGCCTTGATGATCACCTCGTCTTTGGACATGTGCATGAAGGCTTTGAATTTTCTCGATAATCGATTGCAACAAGTATATCTGACCCCCTCGTTTCTTACTTTACCGTTCTTGCCGAACCGTTTATTGTCTTCACATATTGAGCTGGAGCAAAAAAAGTGTGAACTTTATTCATCATCAATAAGTCACTTTCAGAGGTAAAAGTGTGTGATAGTGACTAATTTAAACGATTGTAACAAATTTAGTTATTGTTCAATTATTATTTTAGAAGAACATATTTTAGAATAAGTCAAAAGATTAGATTATAGTACATTATATTTCTGATGTACAAAATACTTTGAGTATTGTTGTTCATTAATTTGTAGGTATGAATGGTTAAAAATCTTCTTTTGTTTGTCAAATCTTATTAATATTATTTTTACAATATATCAAGATTTTTTAAAGGGGACTGTCGTCTGACGCAGAGGAAACAGGTGAAAGAAACTCCGTAGGTATATTTCATTGTCATAAAATAAAGGTATAATCCAGTAGGCAACGGAAAGCATGCTACAAGAATGTAGTGATCCACAAAATTAGTACCTGCTCACAAGCAAGCTTTTTGCAAAATGGCGGCATCAATTTACAAGATAGTTCATATTAGTTTAATATGGTCACTATTCCGTGCTACCATATCATAAAGATTTAGGTTCTTACTGGAACTTTTGTGCGCACCCATTGTTAGACGTAACTTTAAAATTTTGTTTCTGAAAGATTCCGTATAGATTATGGAATTTTATAATATATACGTGTGAATTCGTGTTCCCAGAAACGATTTCTTAACTTTATTCACCAAAAATACTGTTTCATCAATAAATTCTAATAAGAGACTCTGCAAAATAACATAAGAAGGTAACTGCTGTAATTAGATACATTTAGTTATTTGCAGTGCAAAATCTTACTCAGGGCATTATTTACTTCACCGAGAGATTTTGAATACAAATATAAGTGAATATATTTGTAAAATTCTGCACCAAGAGTGGCAGGTCATTTACGTAAATAAGGAACAAAACTGGGCCTAAAAATCCACCGGGTTTACACCATTTGGATCCTATTACTAAGATAAGACTCCTCCAAACGCTTTCTCTCTTAAGTCATAATGTTCAACTTTATGTTTTACTGAGGTAAGTCACAGTACACACCAATCGCATTTTGAGTCTTCCCAGCCACTATAAAGTCATGGTAAAGTTAGCCATTGTAGTGCCCGTTGTTAATAAAGATTATAGACTTCTTTATTGTAGTTTTAAATCAGAAGAAAGAAAGTTTAAAAATTGTAAAAGCAAACTCAGTACTTAATATAATATGTTGTATTATATGAAACAACAAGACATGGAAATATTAATTCTTTATTACTTTTTCATAATCACGAGTACTTTAAAAAAAGATTGTAGTATTAAAGCCTATAAAACACAAAGGGTATATTTGACAATATGAATCTCTAAATTATATCTACAACTTTAAATGATGCCCAGCTCTAGTCTTAACATACTTTTGTGGGAGATGGTTATGCTCCTTGACAGCCGTAATTATGAGGTCATTATCGCTTACATGGACACGCGCTCTGCAACCTTTATTTACATTTGGACATCTGTATCGTACCCCACCACCACCTCTAGGTCCTATTTTGTGGAAGGGATATTTGTTAAGAAGCAGAATCCTCGTGCCTTTGTCCGTTGTGATATACGTCGCTATAATAATGAATGAAAAAAATATTATTAATTTATCATACTGTAGAACTTGAAAATTCCTGCAAGTGTTTTAATCCTTATCCAGTGATGTATTAAATTAAAATCTTACCTTAAAATGTCCTAATAATGAATAACATCTTAGGTAGTTCAATCTTAATATCCGTAATAGTGTTTTAGTAATTAGTGTTCCTATTACCTCCGACTAAAGAAACTCCGTCCTCTTGCCTTAAAAAAACAAGCCTTAAGCTATTTTTAAACAAAAGATGTTAACGACATATCATCAAGTTATAGTAATAAACTCATATTAAGATTATTTAAAATAAATGTTTTTGTTTAAAGACAATCAAAATACATGAATATATATAACACAAAACCAGTAGAAAACATGTTTAAGATCAAAGACAAAGTCTGTCAATATTTATTTCTAACAGGTAGATATTTATGAGAGGATTAACACAAATTTTATAATATAACAACTTCTTTCTATGTGTAAATGAGAAACAAAAACATTGAAACTTCCCATGGCATATGTGTTTACAACCTTGGGATAAACGCTGTGGTATCAAGAGTATATTCAGAAATTATTTATTGAAAGTTATTCATTAACGTGTCATTATAATAGCTTTTCTATTGTTGCTACAAGTGTTTGGAAACAAGAATACCGACTTTTTTAGAGGATATTGATACTGGGAAGTGTCCGGCACACTGCAGTCCTGCATCCCAAGAATGGGATGGCAGCAGACCACGGCTGCAGTAAAGCAATCCAATCGTCGGGAATAAAAAAACAAAACTGAACACGACAAAATCCGTAAATAATAGTTTCTTTTAAAAATAGCAGTGGTTATTTCTTTATCAATGTTAGCACTCAAAAAAATTATCATCTCATGTATTTTTTACAGTTAATTGGACAAATCTAGTTAGTATCGACAGAGTGCGTTCGTTTCGGGATTAAGTAAATAATTGTATATGTAAGTAAATAATAAACACTCTTGAAAATAGGAGGAAGTTATCAATTAAACTTTATTTTTTTTAATGCACGTACTCTGTCTACTCGAGAATTTCTGAATCGAGGTCTCGTGTTAATTTGAAGATATAATGATAACTAACCAACGTACTATGGAGATACAGCGCGAAAGTCGGTTATCTGATATAAATGATTTTGGCTTATAGATTGGTACAAGTTTATTTTACACCTTCAAATACAATCCAGATTTCGTTTGCACATATTTACTCGGTTGGTGGTTGTGGTCTGTGACAGCTAACGTAATGACGTCTTCCTTGCTTACATGCAAATGTGCTTTACAGCCTTTGTGTAAACCGGGACAGCTATATCTCGACCCGCCAGCGCGTACACGACCGCTTTTGAAATACGTATACTCATCGAGCAGAATAAGTCTGGTTCCCCTTGTTAACGTGATGTATTTTGCTGCAAAAGGACACATTTGACTTATCACACCGAAACAAATTTACACGTATATTGTATGTACAATACTGATATTGTTGAGACAAAGATCAATGCTAAATTTAATTAATATATTTAAACCCTTATTACTTGGCAATTACTAATTACCTCATTGGTTACAGAATATGAACCACATGGCTCCAATGAAAAGAGACCTATCAAAATAAAAAACGTTTTCTCGTTATTTGTCAACATTACCTGCAGGCGATGTACTCTAAGATTTTTTTGTAGTACGATAACATGTCACGTTTTGATGTATGAAGTTAATTCTTAACGGGGTAGGCGTGACATACTGTTGTTAAATATTGTAATTAGGTTTTGTGACAACAGAAGTGTCGTTTTCGTAATACCATTTCAAATCATTTCAGCAAATAATGATTTAATCTAAATATCATTTCTAAGACATGGAAATATAATACATTATGCCTGTATGTGAATCTGTCTCTCGGTACCATTCCGTGGGTGTCTCGAGAGTCAACTACCCTTGATACATTCATACCGTGTTATTTTTTTACATCGAAGACATCAAGTTTATCCAAGAGATGGTTACCAATAAATATCGCGTAATAAGCATTTCAAATATGGCACAACTAAATAATCCAAACCGTTGAGGAGGCTCTAAAGTGCAACGAGCAAGTTGTGATTACGGCCAATCCTCCCATTATTACGTGTCCAGCACTTAACACGTTGCTAAAGATTGGTAACGTATGGAAGAAACTAAAAGTATCAAAGGCGTTGTACCTGGCCGCAGTACTGACTGAAACACTTACATTTCGGTTTGACAGGAGCCATTCTGTCATCATGGAGCAAGACCACGGAAGAAGAAGTATGAGTAAACAATTCTGGAAACTTAACCTTTCTAGGACAAGACTAGGCCTTATTTTACAGCATTTATAGCATCTTTTTATACTATATTAAAGAGATGGGGCATCGAGCAAGCGGTTCGCCTGAAGGTATGGTGCTAAGTAAGGATATATTATGAAAGGGGAATACTATGTTCAGTAGCTCATTACGTGTCGCATCAATGTAAATTCTATTGTTATTCCTATTGGGCTTGTGATTGGATATAATTATATTGATGATACTAAATACAAGAAAAGGATGGACATGTCCATTTTCATTTCATGTTTTTTTTGTATTAGTATAAAGAAAAAGAGCGAGAGCGATAGATACAATTTGAGGCTGAAATTGCAACTGTCTAAACAACTGCAGAAAGTTTTTTTTTTATCCGTTAGGGCACTCACTCTTCATAGAAAAAAAACATGTCAAGTTTATAATAAGAAAACAAAACAACAACAAGAAACAAAGAAACAACAACACATTTGGTTTTCACATTTCTTTAACTCGGACAGACACACGGAATAATCTAAAAGCCTTATGCAGACTTCTTAAAAAACCTAATAATAAAGAAACAACTATAAAAAAATATTTTAATAGTGTGCAATATTAATTTATATTATCTTACAGTAATGAAATATCGCGACAATACTTGCGCAATTATCAATTAAATCTGAATCGCTACACTTTACAGTACAGTCCCGACGATGTTATTACGTATTTGTCGGGATCATGGTTGTGGACTGCGTATATCTTCAACATAACGTCATCCTTGCTTAAATGCATGTGGGCTTTGCACTTTTGTCTGGTTAAACGAGAGCAGGAGTACCTCGAACCGCCGTCGCGTATACCACCGCTCTTATAATATGTGTATTTTTCATACAGTAACAGTCTTTGCCCTCTGGTCGTAAAGATAAAACTGGCTGTAAATTTAAACAAAATATAATTCAGATTTCTTCACTCATCACATTGTTTTATTTCAAAGTAACGAAAGTAGTAATTACTAAAACTTCTCGACAGAAACTCGAAGAAAAACAGTAATTTTAAGTGAAAATTTACCTCTGCTTGTGATGGAAATATGTTTGTTCGATTCATATTCGCAAATAATACACAAAAACGAAAAAGCATGTCGGACTCTCTTGGCTTCAAGCGCTTCTCAAAATTAGAGGAAGCCTTTACCTAAACACTGCTATTATTTCTAGCCAAGCCCATTGCATATATTAGGCTGCTATTACTCTATATGTAAAAGAAAACCATAAGGCGCATTTATAGTCCATACATTAGCCACAATTTAAAACCTAATTATGTACTAATTAAAAAAAATCCAATCTGCATTAGTCATTTAAGCAACAAAGCAACATTAAGCCAAACTGCAGAGAACTCTTAATTATTACAATTATCTTCAAATTACCCCGGTATAACAATTACAGGGGTAAATATGAGTGTCATTTTTTTCTAATAAAACGTTATCCCAACTAGGATCCCTACATTCTCCTGTGTCGTGGGGCCAGTTTACAAACACAAAATGCACATGGACGAACACCCGGATACAGGACAATTATTTGTAGTCTATACAAATATTTGTTCCGTGCGGGTATCGAACACGCGATCCCAGCGCTTTAGCCACTGCGCCAACGAGCCGATTATGATAATCGATCAAAAACCGTGCCAGGTTTTCATCCCATCGAAACTGCATACAATACGCAACGATACCGGTCCCCGACTACAACGAGGCCTCGGCCAAACGAGATTTATATATTTCTTTAGCTCCAATAGCCGCACGGAATAATTTCACATTATATGCAATTCTTTTTAAAAAAAAGTCAAAAACCAGAGCAAATTTTCAGATAATCTATTTCAAAAACATTAATTTGCGATTATTATAAACTCTTGTTCTAATTTTATATAAAGAACCGATCGGTTTCTCCTTATGCTCGGTCAGTGCATTACAAAAATCGGAATTATAAATTATCTATAATTTGCATTCGTTTTCTTAATGACAATATTGACACGAGAACATTTGCGCTATTCTAAAGATGTTAGCGAGGAGTAATTTGTACAACCTATAGAGGTTATACAAATTACTACAGTTTACAGTACAGTCCCGACGAAGTTGTTGCGTTTGTCTAGGGAACACACCCCTACTTCTAATATCCAAGTGAATTTCAATACGGTTTTCACCATTTATCATTTAGAACATTAAACGGAAAAGTTTTAATCTACCGATAACATATTCATATTTCGTTTACTTATAACAGACATGTCCATGGAAAGCCGGAGCGGTTCGCTAGTTTAATATATAATATTCGATTTCAATTAACGAAAGTAGTAATTACCAAGGCTTTACGACGACAACTCGAAGAAAAAACCCGTTATTATGATTACATAATATTATCACCGTGACTTTCAAATAACCTAAAATCAAAAACGAAATACCCTGGAGTAGAAGTGTTATCAACTTTAAATTGATGTTGTGATTTCACATTAAAAATGCATACGCGTAACAGTTATTTTATAGTTTTAATCACCATGGTATTCATTTTACAACGACATATCGACTATATATACCAACAGAACTCCTTCATCATCAGCCTATTAAATCCGCTCCTGAAAATACATGGGTTGCTTTAAGGGTTTGTCCATATCACCACGCTGGGCAAGCGGGTCGACGGGCACAGTTCCGGTACCCTCGCAGTAGAGATGCTGCTCTAAATCACATTTCTGTGGGATGTGGGTGTCGGTAAGCCAGAGCCGGGTTTGTTAAGTAGCAGGGTGCACCACCTGTGAGTGAGGTTGGCATTTAGAGAAAGAGATTGTACATGTCCCCTTACACCCAGACGAATTAGAAAAAATACAGATCAGACCTATCATACGGACACACTTTTTTTTTTAAAGATAAATATTTATTGAACGTTAAGCGTTGAATAAAAAGACGTATGTTGTTTTTTTTTTAATTTGGCCGTTTAATTCGTGACTTGTAATGATAGAAATTCACGAAGACACGTAAAGAGATAATTTAATAACGATTAAGAAACCCTCTAAAAGATTCTTAAAATCATCACATACGAAATAAATAATACATACAATGAATATATATAATCTTCAACGACAAAACGACACGATACGTGGATAATATATACCAGGCATTGCATTATACCGGAAACCGTTGCAAGAGCCAAAAAGTTGGCCGAAAACAAATCAAGTTTTAGAGTTGGTTCAACTTACAAGATGGATGCGACGGTAAGGGAAATTCAGTTGAGTGGTTTAGTAACAGGATGTTTTATTCAGTTTTTGTTATTATGGCTCAAAATGTATTTGCGTTAAGACTTTTGCGACGAAAGTATAAAGGAACAAGTAAGTATTTTTTAATTTCCTGAATTTGCTTGAACTATTGCAAATTGACTCTTATGCACGTGTAATAAAAGTAGCTAAGGGCGAGTTTTGTACAGTCCACCGCGTGTAGTGCTGCCGTGTTTGAAGATTTACCTGTATACATACAGATATTCTTCATCGGTACTTTTTATCACTATTTCACATTTACATTTCACATTTTACTGACACTATATATCATATTATGTTAACATAATAGGTAGGTTGGTAGATAACACACAGTAATACACTTTAGTTGATATTCCATAGGAGACTAATACAATATATTATCTTAAATTGGCATAATAATAACATTAAACCAAATAATAAATCGGTAAGAACATAAAAGCATGCCGATCGATGCCACGTGTTGGGAAGCTCGTGCTAAAGTGGCCACTGTTCGCCATTTCCGTTGGCATTCTTTCATTCGTTCGCTAAAGACATTCATTAATCGTTGAAAGACAATCCTCGCGTTGGCAACATTGAGTTACGTTGCCAACACGTACCTCCTGCATCGTGCTTGTTTCAGGCACATCACCCCGACGTTAGTATCTATCTGTCTAACCTCGTAGCCCCTAATATACCTTAACCCTACACGTCTCACAACTTTGAAACAATTAAATTCTATCCATACCAGGACTTTCGACACTAGGAGATGTTTATGACGTAATAGTAAATGTCATTAACATCGGCCTCCATAGAGTTGAATTATGAATAAACGCCCACTTTCATATTTACTGGTCGTAAAATTTGAGCTAACCTTGTATTTACCGAATTTCGCGCATCACGTCATTGATTGGACGTTGGATTTGATAAAAAAAAATGACAAAAAGAGAATACCCACGTAGTTTTTTCGACGTTTTCTTCTTCGTCACAGGTACACATTACGAAAAAGGGGTAGATTTAACCGAGTGTGTTAAAAGATTCAGACCTAAATCAATTCAGCGTACAGGGTCCTAGCAGGATACATTATTTTCAATAGTTGCCAACAAATAACACATATTAAATTAAATCAAAGACTAAGTAATGAATTAATTAACCCATTTACTACGAAAAGTTAAGCACTTTAATACAAATTAATAATAAAGAAGTTATTAATTGAATGCGTACTTAACATAGTTTGCCTTTATTGGTGGAATAAACTTAACACAAAATGTCCCTTTTCAATATGACCTCTCCTTAAAAATACTTTTCTGTAACAAACTTCCCACGTAACACTTATTATTTAGTTGACCTACAACAATTCAAAATTGTAATCTCTACTCTATAAAAATCAGTCAAGCGCGAGTCGAGCTCGCATAGTGAGAGTTCTGTGTTTTTAGTAGTGATATTTTTCAAGTTATAGCTATAAATAGTTACAGTTGCTCCGGGTCTGAAGCAGCGGGTAATATACACGCGATTTAAAAATCAGAACGTAGCTTGGATCAACCAAATCAAAGCTGAACTATAAAGTAGTAAAAAGAAAATGCTTAACATATAAGAGTAGCCTATAGTTTGTCTAAAGATCATAATGCGAATGCCCTTATGCGTTAAGATCATTTCGCGTCGCACGGAACATTTAAAGATTTAAAGAGAGAAAGTAGTAAAAATAGTGTGTAAATACAATGAAGTCGGCAAGTCCGTGTTACAGTTTATAGTACAAGCCAGACCTAGATCTTGCGTATCTCCTTGGATTATGGTTATGTTCCGTAACGGCCAGCAATATGACGTTATCCCTGCTTACGTGTAGATAAGCTTTACACCCCTTCTGCGAACTCGAGCAGCTGTACCTAAAGCCTCCGTCGCGTATCCGACCACTTTTGGAGTACGTATATTGATCGTGTAAGAGGACTCTCGATCCGCGAGTGAGTGTTATGTAGGTTGCTGAAAACATTTAAAGTCGTTTAAATGTTAATGTGATACAGGGTACTCCTGCGTTCGTCGGAAGTTATCAAATGCGCAGGATGAATTATAGTGCTGTAAGGGCAGGCGTAAATAGACACCCTTACACGGTTTTACCAATGTCCAATGTAAAGCTTATGCGATAAGATCAGATGATGGATCGCATGCAGTGTAAACGATAATACAATTATATGCTACGTCTCGGATTCGAACTCTAACCTTAACTTTACCGCTTCATCCGAAGAAGACTGCCGGACATTCTGTAGTAAAACGTAGAGAGCTTGAAAAGTAGCAGGAAGAGAATCAGTTAAAATAAGTTCCAAAAATTTAGAAATAACACAAACATATTTAATTTTCGTGTATTGCAACTATTCTTAGATTAGTGAGATCAATTAATTGGCAAATCAAAACATTTAAAATAACATTTAATCGGTAGCTCTCGGCGATTCCTTTCATACAAAACAATCTTGACCTTATTCATAAAACATAAAGTTTCCTTAAAAAATACATCACACGCTTTTAGCAAGCAATTCTACTTGACTACTTATGGTCCTGGTATGATTCACAAATTTGCTACAAATTAAAGTTAGCTATTTCAATCATATTCACAACAGAATCAAGTCCCTGTCGAGTAGAAAATATTTTCGACGATATGCACAAAGCACCATTATTAAAAATACCAAATTGATATATTGCCAGTATTGAAACTATGTTCCTGTACTGATAATAAATGGACTGGGATTTCGTTCCCGCCTATCTCCAATTTAATACATTTACGTACAGTTAAAACATAAAAAAGTGTTATACCACATGACCAGCTGTGCAATTATGCAAATTTCTTTTTTAAACCACACATCACCCATTTATATCACATAATAATAATTAAATGCAACGAAATTGCTTGCTTCGAAGCAACTTAACAAAATATATTAACAACTTCCTATTTCTAATGGACTAGTACAGGTTACGATTAATTTTAAAATATTACTAATACTGTTTTTTTTTAATTGGTAATGTTGTAACACAGGGTTATACTTATAAGAAATTGGTACACTAAAAGGCATCGATTATACCATAGAGATAACGAAAAAAATAATATATTAAGCGTGTTGCATGTCACTAGCGAGACGTTTTCGCCTGCATTCACAAACGTCACTCTGAACTCTAAGTGAACGCGAACGTACAGAGATACAAAAATCTATACAAACGTATTAAGAAATGTATTTGTGTCTTTATTTGGACAAGTGTTATTTCTGAATATGAGCATACGCGAAACGCTCATGAAATGCAAGACCAAAGATCTCCTTGTATTTTTAGCCTCACTCTTATATAAATCTCTTCTGTATAAGCTCCAATTGTACGTATAAGAACTAGATTATTTAGTTACTAAATTCAATTTAAACAATCACTGGTTCTGTTTCCGCGAAGGCGTGCTGAAAGCGCTATGCGTGTGCTCCATGTTACTTCGGACGATGGTCATGTCATCGGCGAGGTGGAGGTACGCCTTGCACCTGTGCCATCGGTTTTTTGTGCATCCCCATCTAAAGCCGCTACGTGTCTTACTTTGTTTGTAATAAGTGAAATTTTGGAAAACCAGGCGCTCCTTGCCGCGTGTGGTCATGAATATGTTAACTGAAATTTTACAATACCGTCATAATCACCAGAAGTTATTTTACATTTGATCAAACTAAGTAGCTAACTAAATAAATCTGTCTATTTGTGGTTACATTAGGTATAGAATAGAGAAACGCTACAATTAACCAAGTAACAAAAATAAACGTTAGGCGCTAAATTAATGGACGCAATCTCCCGAAGCGGTCTACGACAAAATTTAACATATATTTCATCAAGATACAACAACAACAACTGAAATATTAAATAGGAAAAGTATAAAAAAAAACTCATATATATATAAGTAGAAGTAGTATATTTTAGTAGCTTTCACGTAATTTCTATAAATTTTTATATTCATATTGCAAAAAATATGCCTATTGACAATGTTAAGCTATAATTAAAAACTTCAAAGTTTCACACATTTGAAACATGTCATATATTATTCTATGGTAACCAATTCATATCAACGTACATTCCTTTTGCCGTCTTTCTATATTTAGGAGGTTTATGGTCATGCCTTTCTACCACTTTCTCTATATCCAAGTTAGATGATACCAGGAGATAAGACTTACAATCTCGCGTGGTGCAATTCCACCTGTATCTGCCATTGGACGACCCTTTGTTGTTGTACGTGTACTTCCTAAACATTATCAACTTCTTTCCGTTCGCCAATGTGATTAGATCGCCTGTAAGAAGAACATTCCAAATAAATTATACAGTGTTCACTACATCGTTTACGGACAACATTGACAAGAACAAACAGTAGGAGAAACGAAATCTTATTTATCATTATAAAGGAAACTTTTAAATGTTAAAAAAGAAAACATTTAATTAAAAATTATTTTATTAGAGAAAAACTGAATGATTCATGATCATTTACAAATGTTTTAGATTTTAACATAAGTGCCGTTGCTTGTCCTGTGTAGGGATGGGGGAGAATGCGTGTGCTCCCGCTCTGATATTTTCGTTATGTTACAATGGATATCAATATGAAGGTATACTCCACATATATCAGATCTGGTGCAGGCCCAACGTGTAACTAATCCCCTCTGAATTATTTTTTGCTTGTAGTACGTGTATCCATGCAGGAGATAAACGAATCGACCATTCATATATTGTATCAGCTGTCCTGGCAAATTATTACGTGTAATTAGAACTTTGTTACAAACTAATTGAAGAATAAATTAATGTTACGAAGCGTCCTTTAATCTATTGTTATGCATATCAAAACGTTAAATACAAAAACGTTTAAAGCAACAATTTACTAAACGCATTTACGCACAAACATATAGTTAGAGGCCTCATTCAAATATATCTCAGGTATATCCGTCAACCAAAAGCCATTGCTTCCCATTCATCAATACACCGACTTTGCCTGTATGGAGAAGACCTGTAATTTGAGGTAGAGTTTACACTTAAAAATTACAATTAATAAGCGAACAATGAATGAGCGATCCTAACCTAAAATTAAAAAGGGAGTTTTTGTTTAAAAGTATATTTCATAAAAGTTAATGCAAAGTAAATACAATAATAGTGGATAATATATCAATACTTCTAGAGTAAAAACACACACTATAAAAAACATGAAAAATGCAACTCATATAACACATTACAAAGAATAAAACAAAGTTGTAAGACAAAAAAAAACGAGATCCGAACATGTGATACGAAAAAGAATCACACAAAAGAAGCAGGCAGTCTTAATTCAAAAACATTGTTAAATCACAAATTTAATACTGGACAAGTCACAAAATGCATTTATCACACGACATTAAATAATAATAATTAAACCTTAGATACTAAACATCGATGTTAAATATTGTTACAAAACTTATTCTACAAAAGACACTTAGTTCTAAGGAAGGCACTAGGTTACTATTGATTATAGATTCAACTCAATAAATGGAAATTAAAAATAGTTTAAAACATGATGTTTCCATCTTAAGGAAAACTTCGTTGGAAACGTAAACAAATTTTGATAAAGAATTGACACCAAATTTATTTTTTTCATAATCATTCTAGTAACACTAATCAATTTGACATCAATTTTAAAACATCAAACCTTAGGCATGAGAGTAAAGCAATCTTTTGTGGGAAAGTGATATGTGAAGCTGCCTGTATAAATCTAATTTTATATGGTTGCGTTAAAGTAAGTCCCTAGCTAATAGTGACAATATAAGAGTTTCGCTTACCCTAATAGTTATTAAAGACGCTATGTGCTATAAAATAATCATGTAAAGATGCAACAGAATGGACATTGTTCATATTGTTAGGGACAGGCGCGCTGTTGTTTTCTTTATTTGTTCCAACCCCATTTTTCATTTGATACACAGGTCTATAAGAATCCTTTCTGGAGCTTGGTGGATGACTGTGGGCAAGATTCGCTTTGAGCACCTCGAGTTTATCCGTGATGATTAAGTGTGCCTTGCATTTCCATTTGGACCCGTATGCGGTGCAGCTCCAACGATGGGCATTAGTCCTGGCTTTCAAATGCTTGTAGAAAGTGAAGTCGTTTAAACGTAGATTGATCCTCCCACTTGGTCGCAGGTAAAACTCAACTAGTAGAAACGAAACAAAGATGTTAGACACATAATAGATAATTTTTAAAGCTTAATTTATAACAGTGACAGGAGAAATCGCATTGTATATCAAAGAACTGTGGGTGATGGTAATGCGATTTCTCTTGTCTAAAGACCGATGTCTATAAAAACTAATATGTTACAGGGTTTACCAAAGTAATAAGAAAATTAAATATTTAAATTTAATTATAATAAAGTTATAATTTGTCGGCATTCAGTGAAATATTTTTTTCTGTTTCAAAATTGATAAAGAAGAAAATTGCGATTTTTATTTTTTATTTGACTAGCATGTCTAAACTTGTTGACGCTTCAACTAAATTAAAGTTTGTCCTGAGACAGCCCCATGGACAATTCTCAGCAGTAATATCAATCCTATGATTATTTAAACACGTTTTGGCTCAGTACTACTATAGCCATAAGTCCCATTACATTACCACGATTAAGGTATTTTACACAAAGTATAATTAGTGTTTTACAAGACACAGTAAACGAAATATCGTTTCAATATAATAGTTTTTAAAACTAATGCGAACTAAGGCCAACATAAATAATTTTCTCTAAAATCCTACGCTCCCCTGAATATTTCCTATCTTTAATGACAGATTTAAATCTCTTCTTATGAAATTTTTCTTTACCTGCAAACAAAAAAAACTACATTAAATATTAATAAACTATAAATATTAGCATTAATAAAATAATTTCATTTCATTATTAAATCATTAACTGTTTATTGTAGATTCAAGCTATATATACAACTATGTATACGTACATCATTGTCTCTGGTCTTCGTATTCTCCAATAAATAGGTAGAAGGTGGATGCGTGTGTTCCATCTTGCCTCTCACCACCAACATCTCCTGTGTGACGTGAAGGAAACCTCTGCAAGATCTTGACGCCATTTGTGTGCAGCTCCAACGGAAACCGTCACGTAGGTTCTTGTGCTGGTAGTAAGTATAACCATTGAGCATGAGAAGATTTTTTCCGTTTCGGCCTTTGACCATGAGTACTGCAAAAAATAATCATTCATTATCGAATAAGTGTGACACATTTCTAGCAAACTATCACTAATGTTGAAAATTGTTAGTGGAATGTTACTTCTGTCTTAATGCAACTGGGTACTTTTTAATTTTCAAACAGACAGAAAAAGCTGTATTTAAAGTAAAATAGCAGCTTGTAGTTGTCCTACAGCTGGGTAAAAAGTAGACCTTTTATTATTTATAAGGAATATGGAAACGGGAAGGGTGTGGGTTAACGGACTTCAAAAGTCTTCGGATTTTTGTTTTAATATTACTTGTACAACCTGGCTTTCCATACGATATTCTTCTTGATCGCCATCATATTTATATAAGTGTATATGTCCACCAATCGATCAGAATATTTGCGGTGCATCATTTAATTGGCACCACGTCACATCAACATAGACCACGAAAGGGTGTGCAAAAGCTGTCATTTTTGGAAGGATAATTCATACAGAGCACGCTGGGAGAATGGGTTTGTGAGCACAATTTACGAGGGCATTACTTGGGAATTCGAAGCAAATTCTGTCATCATTCGTTCACCGGAGCCTCATTAATTTGCCAGCATGGTGCACCACGTACAGGTGAGGAAAAGATTTCGAGGAAGAGCAAGAGAAAGAGACGCGATCACAATGGCGAAGCGTATTTATTGTTTTATATTCAATAAGTGTCTCATTAAGTCTCATTAATATCCACGTGTGGAGCCAAATAACTTACAATATTGACAAATATGTTTGCGTCGCTTCAGGGACGTCTTGACAGCTGCAGCAAGATATAATTATTTAAGTAAGACACTTTTTATAGTTATTCTAGAAGGAAATCATATGTCTGTTGTGTCTATCCTATGTTTTCGAACGTCTTCTTCAACGGCGTAAGTGACAAAACAGCGAGCTTCCGAATGGCGCCATGAGCGATGCGAGTGGACGTTGAAGGAAAACATTTACTATTATATTTTCCTAATCGATTGTGTGATGTGTAGATTAACACCGCCGTCGGCCAATGATAACGGAAAAATTGCAATATTTAACAAATAAAGCAAACATTCGTTTACCAGCTACCAAGTGAAGTGCCATTCTCTAATGTCACCCATATAATTCCATTAAAAGATTACTTTTTAAGAAATACCCTTTTGTAGTACTTTTTGTAATAATTACGAGTACAGTTAACAGTTAAATTTCAAAAAATTTACAAGTTTACAAGTGTAAAAATATATCGTTGTGTTTTTCTCAGAAACTATAATTGAATATAAAATATATGGTGAAATATCTCTGTATCTCATTTCGTGTATTGTAAAAGTGGACAATGGGAAACACGAGGTAAATCCGGTGGTCATGGACGGATTGCGATTAAATAATGTTAAGTACACTAGGCCAATGTCTATATTAAAACGGACTGAAAACGGGCAGCAAAATCTGAGATTAGTCTGATTCTGAGATCGCCACTTACCTATAATATATTAATAAGGGTGTGCCTATGCTGAATTAAAACGATTTTGAAGTACAAGTATGTAGGCATAATATATTGTACCCACGCGTTACACAGTTTCAAGTATATATCTACAATCAGTTTGAATTACATTTCAATATGTACATGTACATAGTCAAATTCACATTTTCTTATAGAAATAATTGAAAGAATACAAAAACACATTTTCCAAATCTAAAAAATAAAAATTAAATTTTAAAATATATGCCCTCTTTGCTGCAATGGTACTGGGTGGGTTCGTGGGTGTGCAACTCGTTTCTTCTTAACAAAACGCCGTCCTCATTGAGTACCAATGCCGCTTTGCATTTCCTCGACGTGTGACTGGAACAGGTCCAACGCACCCCCGAGCTCAAGTTCACGTGTTTGAAGTAAGTATAGCAGTTTAACATAGCGAGCACCTTACCCGACTTCATTGTGATGAACTTTACTGAAATAAAGAGGTTCGTCAAAGTCAACAAACTCTTTTACGATTCTTTAACAATCTACTATGTTTGTGTACAGGTTACCGTCGTATAGTTTAGTAATATAACTATCTATCTTTCGACATATTATAGATGATCATAAAAATATTTTTCAAAATCCATCTATCTTTTTTCCTCTTTAATCTCGTTACTTCCTTCTATATTTAAAATAAAATGGTAATTCATTATTTTTAAAGATAAAAGGTAACTTTATTCTCTACATGCAATAATCTTTTCACATTATTTTCACACATTAAATATTCCGATATCCAAACTTAATAAACAGTATCTAGAAAACGTATATCTTACTCTATGGTTAACGGTAAGATTTTTGACGCAGAGTTTTATAAAGGAGAATAAAAAATACATCGAAAGAGATTTTACTTAATATATATAACGACTTGCGCCTTTAATGAGGTTAGGCAGATATTTAACTTTACATTTAGCACAACCCTGCACAGCCAGAATAGCTTTTGCACACCAAAAATGTCAATAGTTTTGATTGTTATTCATTGGCCACATGTTAAAAGCCTTATTTTAAAAGTTGTAGAAGTATGGTAATAATTATAATAGTTACTGTAGTGAACATACGGCGACGAATGAAAATTGCCATATTTTTGGAATTGGCACAATTCAGGAAATCAGCTGTGATCCGGAAATATTCTCAATATAACTCAAAAAACTAATGAAATCAACATTGTTCAAGGTCTGCCAACGCGAGGAGATTGGCGCGAGTATTTCTTGGCACTCAACTCGATTCATATGTGAGCGAGAAAATCGAGTACTGTTGAGCTTGAAGCCGAGAAGAGTCAGCCCACGCTCCAATGCAGGTTGGCGGAAGTCACATGGCCATTTTTCTATTTAGTCACAGTTCAAGTTGAATTTTGATATATTTTGATCTATTGCCAAAAATAACTTACGTATGCCGCGTTATCGGTCATTTGTGATCAATCTCTTGTTATCCCATCAAAATCATCTTCACCGCAGCACATAACAAGTCTACTGCAGAACATAGGCCTCTCCCATAGATCGCAACAAAGCACGGTCTCAAGCCCCGAGCGTACATTAACTTGCTGCATCTCATATTAAATTAATAAGTACACAAATGCAAAATTATAATATAGAATTAGGATTGATAATCAGTCTGAGAAATGCAAATTATAACCAAATAGACGGTGATTGGAAGTCAAGATAGTTGCGTCGTTGGTTGTTGGATTTTGACATAAGAGCTTTCAAAATGTTTGACCACTTGAATCCCGAGCAAACTAACTATCACCTCTAACTTCTCAAACTAGACAAACTTTATAAAATGCATGCGTTTTTTTTAACTCTTTAACATAAAATTTTATAATTTGACGTAAATTCCATCTTTGTTACGATGGTATAGCGATGGCGCATGCGTGTGATTCTCGTTCAGCCTCAAGATGGAGCCATCGTCTCCTAGTATCAAATAGGAATTCCAGTTCTGGGAGAAGTGCTTAGTGCACTGCCACCGCACGCCCGTCTTGAGTACGTAATGCCTGAAGTATGCGAAGTCGTGGTACATGGCTAGTACCTTGTTCTTGCATGTACGGATGTAAGCGACTGGAAAAAAACAAACTTCGATAGCAAAAAACAATGGTAATGTTTATCATGGAAACACATTAAATTGCCATTATAAAAAACATCCAAAAATTACATAATTATTATTTTACATTGCAATATATGAAACTTAAACTGAGACTTTATGGAACTGTATTCTGAAATATGGTTTCAACCAGTTTTGGTTCTGGATTTAAGAAATACGAATACAGAACTATTTTAATCGTTTATTTCAAGATAAATACGTTCATTACCTATTTTCATGTCTCCAGTCTAATCACTTATAATGAAGAATTATTATATAATAAAAAAACCTATCTCTCATCAAATACTGTCTTTTTATGTCTGCAGTCTAATCACTAATAATAAAGGATTCTTAAATAATTAGAAATATATCTCACAACAAAAACTGTCTGAAAGATGTCTTTTCATGTCTGCAATCAAATCACTAACAATAAAAGAATTTTAAATAACAAAAAATATATCTCTCATTAAAAACTATACACAAACAAAATGTTTTGTAGTTTTAAAAAGATGCGCTAAAATGTTGAATGTTCGAGAATAAATAATAGAGATGGAGCATTAATTTTTTGGCGTTGGAGTAACGAATTTGAAGCTTATATCTTAACGTATCGGCCGTCTGTGTTACGATGGTATCGGGACGGTGCATGTGTGTGGTTTTCGTTCAACGTCAAAATTTTGCCTTCGTCATCGAGTACCAAAAAGGAATTGCAGTTCTGTGAGAAGTGCTTCGGGCATTGCCATCGCACGCCGGTCTTGAGTGCGTAGCGCCTGAAGTATGCGTAGTTGTTGTACATGGCCAATGTCTTGTTCTTGTTTGTTTGAATGAAGCTGACTGGAAACAATAGAATTCACCACAAATCAGTTGTATTGAAAATTATTGTAAGAAACTCGTTAATCATTTTTATTAAGATTTCACTGACGCAATGAAATATATGTAATTTGTGAAGAGTTTTAAAAAGGTGCGCTAAAATGTTGAATGTTCGAGAATAAATAATAGAGATGGAGCATTAATTTTTGGCGTTGAGTAACGAATTTGAAGCTTATATCTTAACGTATCGGCCGTCTGTGTTACGATGGTATCGGGACGGTGCATGTGTGGTTTTCGTTCAACGTCAAAATTTTGCCTTCGTCATCGAGTACCAAAAAGGAATTGCAGTTCTGTGAGAAGTGCTTCGGGCATTGCCATCGCACGCCGGTCTTGAGTGCGTAGCGCCTGAAGTATGCGAAGTTGTTGTACATGGCCAATGTCTTGTTCTTGTTTGTTTGAATGAAGCTGACTGGAAACAATAGAATTCACCACAAATCAGTTGTATTGAAAATTATTGTAAGAAACACGTTAATTATTTTTATTAAGATTTCACTGACGCAATGAAATATATTATATTGTATTAAAAATATTATATTGTATTAAAAATATTATATTGTATTAAAAATATTATATTGTATTAAAAATATTATATTGTATTAAAAATATTATATTGTATTAAAAATATTATATTGTATTAATATTTCACACATGGACACATTTAGAGCATAGACGTATTAAACATAACTAGACTAGACTAAACTAGATCGTTAACAGTGTTCTATATATACATACATTATACAAATGTGGTCCATTATACAGTAGTCATAACAAATACCAATCCGTCTCTTTCTAAGATACATGTAAAGTACATGTATGTCAGAAAGTGAGGAAAGAACACTAAAGTACATGCATGAAAATTGTTATTTCCAAGGTTGGAAAAATTGTTGTTCTGACGTCATATATCCATGACTCGTAGTTAAATCCCGCCATTTTGCCAGCTCTTCGACGAAACTTATAACAGGTCGATAAAAATTTCGAGTGCATCAGCAGTGAACAAAAATCTGTTTATTTGGTTTATTGATTAGATAGATTGTAAATTAGTCATTTGATTTCATAAACATAGGTGAGCTATTATGGGATATGATGCTAAAGAAAACCAATTAGTTTCCGCATACAACATGTACGTTATATCAGTTACATATTTTTGTAAACATAGTATGTATAAATAGGTAAGTCGGTAAATTAATGTTTTGAAATATTATAAACCTTCTAAGATGTATTACAGAAAGTACGCAAAAAAGTAACAACAGCTAGGGAAGACAGATTTATTGTAAGTGCTAAGGAGTCGTAATTTGACTTCTCCTGAAGCTGAAGAACAAGCTCCAGGAAATTCGACAAGTGACAGTTAGTAATAAAATCATAAGGAGCCTATCTTTCGTCAAAAACTGTATTTTTATGTCTGCAATCTAATAACTAACAATAAAGGAATCTTAAATAACAAAAAATATATCTCTCATTAAAAACTATACACGAACAAAATGTTTTATGACGCAATGAAATATATGTAATTTGTGAAGAGTTTTAAAAAGGTGCGCTAAAATGTTGAATGTTCGAGGATAAATAATAGAGATGGAGCATTAATTTTTTGGCGTTGGAGTAACGAATTTGAAGCTTATATCTTAACGTATCGGCCGTCTGTGTTACGATGGTATCGGGACGGTGCATGTGTGTGGTTTTCGTTCAACGTCAAAATTTTGCCTTCGTCATCGAGTACCAAAAAGGAATTGCAGTTCTGTGAGAAGTGCTTCGGGCATTGCCATCGCACGCCGGTCTTGAGTGCGTAGCGCCTGAAGTATGCGTAGTTGTTGTACATGGCCAATGTCTTGTTCTTGTTTGTTTGAATGAAGCTGACTGGAAGCAATAGAATTCACCACAAATCAGTTGTATTGAAAATTATTGTAAGAAACTCGTTAATCATTTTTATTAAGATTTCACTGACGCAATTATATTGTATTAAAAATATTATATTGTATTAATATTTCACACATGGACACATTTAGAGCATATTAAATCTAGATCGTTAACAATGTTCTATATATACATACATTATACAAATGTGGTGCATTATACAGTAGTCATAACAAATACCAATCCGTCTCTTTCTAACATACATGTAAATTACCTGTATGTCAGAAAGAGAATGAATAGCGAGTGTGTCGAGAGAACACTAAAGTACATGCATGACATTTGTAATTTCCAAGGTCGGAAAAATTGTTCTGACATCATATATCCATGCCTCGTAGTTAAATCCCGCCATTTTGCCAGCTCTCCGACGAAACTTATATGTGCATGTGGTAATCATTGCCATCGAAAGCCGGTGTACAATTTTTGTGTGGAATTTGGGTTATAAATTCGGATCAATCGGTTGCCAGCGCCTCGCCTGGTAGTGAATAGTGTACACCGCGGCTAGTGAATCTAACTATGAAAAAGAGAAAGGGTCGGTATGTGATTCCCCCCTTACCCTAACACAACCATGGCTCGAAACTAGTGTCGTGTATCATACACAGGACATCTTTTAAATGTTCTTCCATTCTGTATATGCATTTTCGTTAGTGCCTTTTTTCTAGCTAAATACATAATTTGTTAATTTTAAGTAATTTTTTACGGTTTGTGTGGTAACCAACCATTTTTTCTTCAATGCGGAAGATATGTTCAGAAACGAAATATGTAAATTCGACGTACTTTGAACATCCCAATCTCAGATTGTAAAATAATTTTCAGAATAATTTAGAAATGAAAATACACTTTTTTCTGTCAAGTAACATTCTTATTATTATATCGTATAATTAAACTATAACATGGATAATACTATAATTAAAAAAAGCTTCTCACTTATGAATTTTTGAATAACAACATCATAAATACGTGTAAACGACATTTTGCTTTAATAATTTGAAAGCATGCATTTGATATTCTTTTCTAAAATTCATAACAAATAATAACAATTATGAATTGAGGCACCGTCTCTACCGTCTTCGGCCGTCCCAAATTAAGTTAACCTTTACAAAATTATCGTGTAATTATTATATTGAAAAATATCATACATAATACACGTTCATATAAAAATTATCACATTGTCTAAGTTATAGTTGTATTCTTACAATGTTCTATATTTTTTTTTTTTTGGTTATTATGGTTCTTTACAGATCTACATACAACATTAACAACAACAAACCCCACTCGTTAATAACAATTCCATGCTTTTGTTATGCGAAATAAAAAAATTGTTTATGATGATGTATGTTTCAGATAATTACCACTAGAATAATAAAAAGGTAGTTTTTATAAATATACGAAAATGTATCCCAGACATTTCCTCTTATTGCTTAAAGTTTATATTATCACGAAAGTGGCTACAAAAGCTGACATGCCATGGGGCGTAAGGAGGGATATACCATATTTTGCTTCACAATCAATCTCACCTATCCGCGGTGCACATTGCAAACCAATGGACGAGGGATAACATAAAGGAATGTGTAAAATACAAATCCCACAAACTGGTGAAGGGGAGCAGCATCTCCTTTGCGGCGGTACGGATACTTCGCTCATTAATTCGCCTCTCCAGTGTGGTACGAGCATAACTTCTATTGCCTTACCGTAACAGTTTGTAAACAGTCCACTGCAGGACTTAGGCCTTATCGCTGGATTGGCGATCGCAGCATCAGACACCTCACACCTTAGACACTGCTTTCCGTCATCGGTTTGCTTAAATTTGGTATGGAATTTTTGAGATAGTTTAACATCTCTCGGAAGTCATAGGGTTATCTCTTACGTCACCCACGGGACGAAATGGGGTGGAAGATTCCTACGTCAATAAGACACCATCTGATACCACTTGGAAATCTTCTATTCGTTTTATAATAACAAACTTAAGGCACGGAATAGCATTTGCCAAGAGTGAGACGACCACGCACTTGGCCATGTCGAAATCATACGTCATCCAGTCCCAAATTAGCACTCTCTGGGTCTTGGTTACTGGATAATGATAAGATAGATAATACCTACTCTGATAACTATTCTTATATCCATGACTCGGGTACAAACGAACGGTTACATACGAATGTTTGCCCTTAGCGGGATTAGAACCCGCAACTTTGAAGGCATGGTCATCTAGGCTATCGAGCCGTCGATCTAATAAGTATAAAAAAAGGCCTGGGCAGATTCCAAATAATTATTGCAGAAGTGTGACGATAATAAATGAAGCAATGGCAAGAGTGAACAAATGTGGAAGTACAGGATTTAATTCGCCTCACTCACAGTTTTGTAACAATCCTCGGACGGCGTCAACGGTCTCAGTCTCACAGCCTATCGCGTTCCATATAAGCTCTGGTAAAAAATACGAAGAAACGACTAAAATAACCATGTCTAAGCTAAGCCAAAACTAAGCCCCTGACTGGGTTAAACGGTCGTGACAGTTTATTTACTTTTCATTATAACAATATATTTTTGTATAAGTCCCGTCCGGATTGAGATGATATCTGAAAGGTTTATGGGTGTGTTGCTCGCACAGTTTCAACACTTCTCCGTCACCAGTGACATTAACAAAGGCATTGCAATTCCTGGAGTACTGTCTCGAGCACTTCCAGCGGACGTAGTTTCTTGTGTTGTACTGCTTGCTATATGTGAAACCACTTAACATTAGCAAGCAGCTCCCGTCGTCCACACGAATGTATTTAACTGGAAAAAACTTAAAATTAGAAAGGATTTTTAAAACAGTTATGGTGATCGTATAGGCCGGCTCGACCGGGGTAGCAGCACCTCTTCGCAGAGTACCGACTTTAAGTATCTTACGCTTCTGCGTTTCGTTCGGTGTGTGAGGTAACCGGAGAACATACCGTGATAGTTTTCACATCCAAGAAATAGTTTCGTTCATCGGTGTAACCATATCTAGGATAAACGACCATCATATTAAAAAGTAACACGATGTGATTTTGTCGGGGAACGATGGCACACGGAATGTTTGTGAATTTTTTTATCGGCATACCGGACATGGCCTCTGGGGGATGATTTGCCAAGTTACTCGTGTAAATGCTTTCAAGACGTTTACCCAAGTTTAACGTCGCCTACGGGAAGAAAGAGCCGCCTTTACGCCACCGCTACAAGCGCGGTTAACCGGACCAACCTCACACACAGTGTTGACTAATGGAAAAGATTTAGATGCCCGATGACGGGCAGCAGCGACAAAGGTACCAGGTGTCTGGTGCTGCGGACTCTAACACTTTCGTCAAGCGCGGCAAGCCTAGTCATTCGAAGAGGCCAGTCTAGTAATGTCCAGCAGGATTTTTAACATACTAAAGAAAATAGATGAAGAAGAATTGTTATACATTATCACTGTATCAGTAAGACTTACTGGACAAATTACAAAGTAAAGGTATCGTGTACGTGCAAGTAACTTATTCTACAATGACCTTATTATTCTATTACATCAGCCTATTTTAGTCCACTGCTGAACATGGGCTTCTCCAAGAAATCACCATCAAAAGCCGACATATACTTTTTATTTGTGACATTTGAGTCACGAATGCGAATCAATCGGTTTACACCGCGGGTAGGTGAAGCTAGCATTGGAGTAAGGGATGGTATGCGGTTGTACGGTATGCCCCTTACTCCACCATTACAATGACTTAAAACTAGTGTTGTGCGTCATGCATATGATATTTTTTAAATGTTCCTCCATTCTTGATTTGCGTTTTCGTTACAGCGTTTCGTATTTTTCTTTGCGTGTCGTAAATATGTTTAACATGATTACTTTTCTCATTAGCTGACACAATTTGACTCTCCAAAATATGTTAGTAACAAAAGTAGAGGTTTAAAACAAAAAAAAATGTGAGTTAAAAAACAAAAGCACCAAATATTTTATTTAAGACATGTAAAATTATTATTATTACACAATAAGAAAAAAACAAAAATATAGTGATTTCATGTCATGTAATAATATAAATAAAAATTGAATAACTTAATATTTTAAATTGTAATATAAACACCCCACTCCAGGGACGTCTCTTATTTTAGAACGGTGGCTAGAGCAACCTTTTCTATGTAGAACAATAGAACCAAGCACATTTGTCAGATATACAAATTGTCCTACATAGAAATGTAAACAGGGTAAACGTAAAGTGCCTCCTTGAGAGAAATAATAGTTAATCACAAACAAGTTTAAGTCGATTGCAGTAAAGTTTAAATAAATTGCAAATATGTTTAAGTCGATTTGTAACCAAGTTAAGGCGATGCTGGCAAGCCTCGAACTCGGTTTGAAACACAGCTAAGCCGCTATATAGTGTGAAATAAAGATTTATTATTATTATTATTAATAAGCAAACATTATTTTCAGTAAAAATACCAGTAGCAACAACCTCTACCTACGTGTTCCCAGTATTCTTTTTTTATACAACATTAGTTAATGCTGAGAATTTGTCAGAATACTCACTCCTCTGTATATTAATATTAAACTAAACAAAAATGCTGTTAAATTTTCTCATGCGTCACACTCTCCTGATCTCACATACGTTCCATCGCAGTTGCGATGATATCGAAAAGGACCATGGGTGTGGGTTACGTTCCCTCTCACAACTTGGTTCTGATCGTTAACATGCAGATAGGCGTTACACTTTTTCGAACACTGCCTCGAGCATTTCCAGCGTACACCGTCATTTATTGGGTAATGCTTGCAGTATGTAAAATTTTTAAACATTATGAGTAAATTTCCGTTGTTCGTTTTTATATAGTTAACTGAAAAAAAAAAAAAAAATTCATTATGTAAAACTACGACTCAATAATTGCGGTAGAAATAGTATTTCACAACAAATCACGTGGCAACCACACTCCTATCCTTAACTTTCCTTAACAGCCTTTAAATAGGAGGTCACAGGCCTCTCCCATAAGGACGATTTACCGCACTCGCCACGCTCGTTAAGCGGATACGGGATCGCAGTACCTGACACCTCAGGACGCTGCTGCCCATCATCGTCCTGGTATTTATTAAGACGGTTATCCCGCCATATGGCGGTAGCGATTGCGATTTTCAAAGCTTTTTCCTTACAAATATCACACGGCAAGACTATACGACGAGCAATCTATTACAGAGATATAATTGCAACATTATAGGTAACATCTCCGTGACCTACAACTAGTCTGTGAGAATTGGGTTCGGCAAATTGGGATGGATGTTCCGCCATCATTCGGTCGCCAGACCCTCGTTTGTTTCTTAGCAGGAAGAACCACGTGCAGATGGAGAAGGCGTTTGGAAGAAAGAAAGAAAGTATATTCCCCTTTACAACCCCAATAATTAACAATCACCGTTTTACTTAATTTATTTTTTCTGCTCGAATGAATTAATAATCTCGAGTATCATTACCAACGATTCAAAGCGAAGCGAGGTTCTATTATGAAAATATTTTGTTAGATCACCACCCGGCACCGACAAATTCTATCTCCCGGAGCGGCGAAAAGTGATTTGCGGAAGCATGTTTGGTTACACTTCACGCGTAAGGGAAATAATCATAAAGATTTTGGTTTTAAAAAAGTATAATAAACTCCAAGTATGTCATAGACCAACTTTTTTAAATAATAATGAAATTGTTATAAAACTGAACGAAATAAAGGAATAAAAATTGTGATATTGGTCACGTGACGGAACACTACAATTTAAAGAGCGCGTGACGTCATACTATCCTAATATTTTAAGTTTTCAAACCTGTGATTTGGTTCAAACAAGACGCCATAACAAGACGTGTGATGCGAGCTTTTTTGGAAGGAAAAATTTAAAATAGTAAGTATATAAACTACAAAATATTTTATGTAAATGTATGTTTTTTGTATAAATATTTGATTAATGTTTTTGATTTGTATAAATATTTAATAAACCTCGAGCCGCGGCAGCCAAGCTAATCAAGCATAATTTCATAGTACGCGAGTGACCTGGATTCGATCCCCGCTGCCGGCACCACGACAATTGGAAAAAGCAATTTTTAAGTGCTAAATTTAACACGTGCTTGCCTTCTGCTTTTACTCTTTAATGCAATACCTAGCTGTTTTTCAGATTCTTACGTACATTTTTCCAAGTTATCGCCCACATCACACTCGAAACGTTGGGAACATAAAAACAAAAATTAATCACGATAAAATCCGTAAATAATAGTTTCATTTCAAATTCCAATTCTCTCTAAATAGAGGAGCGGTGGAAGTGCTGTTGAGAGAAGAATATTTATTCTTCTCAATAGCAGCCGTATAGGCCGTTGTTGGCAGGCGGTTAAACGATCGCCGAATCAGACGCTTCGCATCTAGGTCTAGATAATTTAGGTCTGATTTATGTTCAATAAAATCTAGTTATCTCGCACGATGTTTTGTATATAACGGGGGCAAGTAACATTGATTTTTGATCGAGGCGAGATTTTTCGACTGCTAAATGAATAATTTTTTTTCGGTTCGTAGACAATAATGACGCAACCGATTATTCCTAATATATTTAAAAGTCTCTAGTGTACTTGTATAGTGATCAGTGGTCCGAGACTGCGCGACGTTTCCCATTCCCGAATTTTACGACAACCACTGGACGACTTGTAAGTGTTCAAAACCGGACATGAAAATTCTCCTATTCAAAAACTACCTACTAACTAGGGTGAACATAGATTGTCTCCTCGAGGGCCGTATCCGTCACTGTACATCCAGCACACCCTGACCAATCATCGAAGTATCCGCGCTGGCAACTCGAATCCTTTCTCTACAACATCAATTAAAAGTTTAGGTTGTCCATTCACATATACAGTTCAGGAATTTGCGCACGCGGTAGGCCCAAGCGGCGGCTTATGCTGCTGCTCGAATAGGCCGGGCCGGCACGTCCGGGTTGGTACCATCCCCCACCTGATCCCCTCTACCAACTCCCAAATACCCTTAAATGCCAGCAACGCACTTGCAGCACTTCTGGTGTAGCAGTACGTGGGCGACAATAAACACGTACCATGATAATTGCCGCCATTTCCATAAAAAAAAGAAAAATAATTGATTGCTAAGAAATGTAAGTCAATTGCAAACAAGTTTAAGTTGATTGTAACAAAGTTTAAGTGATGTTGGCAAGCCTCGAACTCTGTTTAGAACGCAGCAAAACAATAATATAGTGTTAGTAAACAAAAACATTTTTTTTCGGATTAAAGTACAACTAAATTACATAAAGTACAAGTTTCATTAGTTTTGTGTTCATAACAGTTAAATTTTTAAAAATACCCAAACATAGAAACGTGTTCCCAGTATTCTTATTTAACACAACATCAACTAATGCTGCTAATAAGACAGAATTCTCACGCCTCTGTATATAAATACTAAAAAAAACAGAGATGCCATCAAATTTTCTCCTGTGTCACACTAGATCCTCACATAAGTTCCATCAAAGTTACGGTGATATCGAAAAGGACCATGGGTATGCGATGCGTTCCCTCTCACAACTTGGTTCTGATCGTTAATATGGAGAAAGGCGTTACACTTTTTCGAGCACTGCCTCGAGCATTTCCAACGTACACCGTTCTTTACTGGGTAATGCTTGCAATATGTGAAATTTTTAAACATTATGAGTAAGTTTCCATTGTTCGTTTTTATATAGTTTACTGAAAAAAAAAAACATTAATTATGTAAAACTACGACTAAATAATTGTTATAGAAATTACCTTACCTTAGCAGCCTAAGAATGTCCACAGCTATGACATAGGCCTCTACCACGTGGATGATTTATCGTAATCGCCACGCTCGGTAAACGGAATGGAGATCGCGGTACCAGACACCTCGCACCTTACACGCTGATGTCCATCACCGGTCTGGTAATTGTTGAGATGGTTATCCCGCCACCCGTAGGTAGCCATTGAGATTTTTTAAAGCTTTTCCCTTTGTCGTCTCTTACGGCACGGGAAGAAAGGGGCGGTTTGAGATTGTTACGCCGATACCATGCGGCAAGATTATTCGTAACGACTACAAAACCCACAATAGTTGTAAAGCTAGCTGGAAACTGTGTACAAGAGTTAGAGTTACAGAATTATCTAGTTTTTAAACAATACATTATTATTATTAAAAATTCAAAATAATATACAAAAAATTTTTGCTTTATAATTGATGATTAAGTTACAGAATTATCTAGTTTTTAAACAATACATTATTATTATTAAAAATTCAAAATAATATACAAAAAATTTTTGCTTTATAATTGATGATTAAGTTACAGAATTATCTAGTTTTTAAACAATACATTATTATTATTAAAAATTCAAAATAATATACAAAAAATTTTTGCTTTATAATTGATGATTAAGTTACAGAATTATCTAGTTTTTAAACAATACATTATTATTATTAAAAATTCAAAATAATATACAAAAAATTTTTGCTTTATAATTGATGATTAAGTTACAGAATTATCTAGTTTTTAAACAATACATTATTATTATTAAAAATTCAAAATAATATACAAAAAATTTTTGCTTTATAATTGATGATTAAGTTACAGAATTATCTAGTTTTTAAACAATACATTATTATTATTAAAAATTCAAAATAATATACAAAAAATTTTTGCTTTATAATTGATGATTAAGTTACAGAATTATCTAGTTTTTAAACAATACATTATTATTATTAAAAATTCAAAATAATATACAAAAAATTTTTGCTTTATAATTGATGATTAAGTTACAGAATTATCTAGTTTTTAAACAATACATTATTATTATTAAAAATTCAAAATAATATACAAAAAATTTTTGCTTTATAATTGATGATTAAGTTACAGAATTATCTAGTTTTTAAACAATACATTATTATTATTAAAAATTCAAAATAATATACAAAAAATTTTTGCTTTATAATTGATGATTAAGTTACAGAATTATCTAGTTTTTAAACAATACATTATTATTATTAAAAATTCAAAATAATATACAAAAAATTTTTGCTTTATAATTGATGATTAAGTTACAGAATTATCTAGTTTTTAAACAATACATTATTATTATTAAAAATTCAAAATAATATACAAAAAATTTTTGCTTTATAATTGATGATTAAGTTACAGAATTATCTAGTTTTTAAACAATACATTATTATTATTAAAAATTCAAAATAATATACAAAAAATTTTTGCTTTATAATTGATGATTAAGTTACAGAATTATCTAGTTTTTAAACAATACATTATTATTATTAAAAATTCAAAATAATATACAAAAAATTTTTGCTTTATAATTGATGATTAAGTTACAGAATTATCTAGTTTTTAAACAATACATTATTATTATTAAAAATTCAAAATAATATACAAAAAATTTTTGCTTTATAATTGATGATTAAGTTACAGAATTATCTAGTTTTTAAACAATACATTATTATTATTAAAAATTCAAAATAATATACAAAAAATTTTTGCTTTATAATTGATGATTAAGTTACAGAATTATCTAGTTTTTAAACAATACATTATTATTATTAAAAATTCAAAATAATATACAAAAAATTTTTGCTTTATAATTGATGATTAAGTTACAGAATTATCTAGTTTTTAAACAATACATTATTATTATTAAAAATTCAAAATAATATACAAAAAATTTTTGCTTTATAATTGATGATTAAGTTACAGAATTATCTAGTTTTTAAACAATACATTATTATTATTAAAAATTCAAAATAATATACAAAAAATTTTTGCTTTATAATTGATGATTAAGTTACAGAATTATCTAGTTTTTAAACAATACATTATTATTATTAAAAATTCAAAATAATATACAAAAAATTTTTGCTTTATAATTGATGATTAAGTTACAGAATTATCTAGTTTTTAAACAATACATTATTATTATTAAAAATTCAAAATAATATACAAAAAATTTTTGCTTTATAATTGATGATTAAGTTACAGAATTATCTAGTTTTTAAACAATACATTATTATTATTAAAAATTCAAAATAATATACAAAAAATTTTTGCTTTATAATTGATGATTAAGTTACAGAATTATCTAGTTTTTAAACAATACATTATTATTATTAAAAATTCAAAATAATATACAAAAAATTTTTGCTTTATAATTGATGATTAAGTTACAGAATTATCTAGTTTTTAAACAATACATTATTATTATTAAAAATTCAAAATAATATACAAAAAATTTTTGCTTTATAATTGATGATTAAGTTACAGAATTATCTAGTTTTTAAACAATACATTATTATTATTAAAAATTCAAAATAATATACAAAAAATTTTTGCTTTATAATTGATGATTAAGTTACAGAATTATCTAGTTTTTAAACAATACATTATTATTATTAAAAATTCAAAATAATATACAAAAAATTTTTGCTTTATAATTGATGATTAAGTTACAGAATTATCTAGTTTTTAAACAATACATTATTATTATTAAAAATTCAAAATAATATACAAAAAATTTTTGCTTTATAATTGATGATTAAGTTACAGAATTATCTAGTTTTTAAACAATACATTATTATTATTAAAAATTCAAAATAATATACAAAAAATTTTTGCTTTATAATTGATGATTAAGTTACAGAATTATCTAGTTTTTAAACAATACATTATTATTATTAAAAATTCAAAATAATATACAAAAAATTTTTGCTTTATAATTGATGATTAAGTTACAGAATTATCTAGTTTTTAAACAATACATTATTATTATTAAAAATTCAAAATAATATACAAAAAATTTTTGCTTTATAATTGATGATTAAGTTACAGAATTATCTAGTTTTTAAACAATACATTATTATTATTAAAAATTCAAAATAATAAGCCTAAACACATAAAGACATAATGCGCAGGTGGTAGGCGAGAGGATGTTAATTACGTAATAAAAATAGTTAACGAGATCTAGAGCCATAGTAGTTAAGTGGCCAGGGCGCATCCATCGATCATAGTACTCGAGTCTAAATTTATTCATAGCGATTTTCCGCTTGCTCGGCAATCTTCATCTCTCTCAAATATTCGAGGGGAGGCCTTTGCCCAATAGTGGACATTTACAGACTCCCTTTACTCTTTAATGTAACCAGATGATTCTTATATTTTTCCGTACATTTTCCCTAAGTTATTACCTACATGATAATTAATCTGAACTGTAACTCCAAGCATTTATAATATTCATCTTTTCCAGCAGCTTGTAAATATTCTTCTGTTTTTCAACTATTCTTCTTTCAACAGCTGTAACCTTTTCCGATTGAAGTTGTTTGCAGGTGGGTTGCAGTAGCCACTTACCATCAAATAACAGAATTCGTGTACCTAAACTAAACCATAGATTGAAAAATAATTTAACAAGATTACGTTGTATGACTTTAATAAGGAATGAAACAACACGTGCAACTTAAAACGAAACTAAAATTTTACAACAAAGAAATATCGATAAAAAGCAATACCTTAAAACACAATAAGTATAGGATTTGGCACAAGTACGAAGAAATAAATATAATATTAAAGTTTGACTAGGTCAGAATCAGACAACATAATAAACTCCCGATGTAAAGGCTCTGGCGTATAAAAACATTCTAAACCAGAAAAAATCAAGATTATGCGGCAAGTTTAAAATATTTTAAAAGCTATTTCATTTTTATGAAATTATATATAGATGAATTTATTACGCATAATGATTTCATACACTTCTACGATGCAATCAGCGCCATCTGTCGGTGAATGTCTTCAACGTAATTTGGGGCTATAGGACATATTCCGTGTTTCACATTAGTTTTTTTAATTTTCAATACAATAAGCGAATAATAATTTTTAAAATATTATTTTATCTAAAAATCACTATGCTGCACCAACACTGAGCAGTCCAAGCAAGTTTCTAAAAAAAGTGCATTGTTCATTATGTACAATATCTAATGAACTGGGTTATATTTAAAAAAAATCAAGACTCACTACAGAACATTATTAAACTATTATTAAATATTTCATATATTAAGTACTTAAGATTACATACTTAAGTAATTTTTTTATGTATTTTGTCTTTTATCAATTGAACATTGTTTTTTCTACCTTCTACTTTTTCCTTTATATGTGTTTATATTTGTCTCCACCATACATTATGTAACTATTTCTTAATTAAGTTTTACATAGAGACTGCTATATTTAAGGAGAGAATCAATATTTGAGATTGTATAACTTTAATAGCAACAAAATATCAAGATTTTATAATCAATTGAAGTGTTACACAAAGTATTTTACAAAATATTGAATAAATTATGTCTATTGAGTAAAAAGTAATTTCACAGCACTATTATTTTTTCACTTAAATAACTAAATGGGAATACATGTACCATTAGTACAATTTATATTAGTATGAAGTACATACCTTAGCATTTTAAAACTAAAAGCATTCTAAGATACCAATTAGAATTACTTAGCAAATACTGGCTCTATAGTTAAGTGTAATTTACAAAATAGAAATCCAGAGTCAGAAAGAGACAGCAACTTTATTTTTCGTATTATTGACTGTACTTATAGTCAAACTGTATGTGTCATACAAAGCAAGAAAGAAAATGTTACACTTCAAATGAAGCTATAGCTATTCTATATTATCCATATTATTCGTAATTAAATATTACTTACAACTATTTCTTATAGACAAGAATTTATATAATGGATTAAACATATGAAGTATAAGAACAAGACAAAGCCATCTTTTAAGTTATAGTTCATTTACTGGCTGATTTAAAGAATTTGAAGAAAGTCTAAAAAGAAGTGGTACTTTTATGTAATAATATGTAGACCTTAATTTATATTAAAATAACAAATATATCGTCAAAACATGGCAGTGAATAAAGAGATTTATAATATAAACACTTAAGTTATTTAAATAATTGAATTGTATCATAGATTTCGAATTTTTACAAATTAATCCATGAAAATGAGGTTTATATTGATTTAAGAAATTATAACTGTGCTTTGAATGGTCCTACTTACATGACATGAAGTATGCAGCATTAGGATGCAGTCACACACGCATACACTTGCTGAGTTTAGTTGATAACAGTAAAAGTAAGTGTCCTAGTTTATCATAACTTAAGAATTTACATTTTTTGCAATATTGCTGCATATCATGAGTTAGGAGATTGAATTTATAGTAATATTTATGAATATGTGTAAGTGTGTGTATTCTGGCATGATTTTCAACAGCACAACCTACAGTATGGGCTAAAGACTGCAAGCTTGATTTGAAAATACACATTTAAAGCCTATTTAATAAGATATCTATGGACCACCAAGAGAGGACTTAAGTCCTCTCTTGGACAGTTGAGTTGTGTTCATCAGTGTAGTTGATGGAATCAATTGAGTAAATGATGATTAAGTATTAATCTGAAAATGAAGTCACTTAAGGGTGTACAAATTATTGTAAGCCTTAAGTTATGTACATTGGCCACAATTATATTATATTAAACTTATTCAAGTTATAATCTAAGACATTGTAGTCACAGGTCTACCTACTTATTTAGAAGAAAACACATTAAGAATTTCTAAGCTGGGACTGCTACTTCCGAACACAGATATGCATGATAGCTTTCTGCACACCCAGATAAAGCAAGTTGTTAGAGGTCTTCATCCAACCAATTATGTTAATGAACTTCAAAATACATAAGAGACATTGAGTAACGGTCAAGAATAATTTTAATTACGATTGAACCGAAAGTCCAGTAATGTCACAGGTTAAAGCACTGTGTTGTATTATAGCAACGTATAGCCATCTACTTGTTATAACTTTCAACAGAGGTAATGACTGGCCATACGTCTCTCTGGCATCAATCGTTAAAATTATACTTTGTGTAGTTATCAGCGTGATTATGGAAGCCCTTATGCTTGATATAGCGTCCCTCAACTGTCGTCTGAATGCAGCTGTTGCATCCTAACCTTTTCCGGTCTCGGCAAGTCCAGTTAATTGTGTTCTGGTATCTGTTGTTAATCCAATATTTGTTTTCTTTGAATATCAGCACCATACTGCCAGTTCGGTGGGAGGGCAGATAATAAATCTCTGGAAAAAACCTTCATCTTATTACCTGCACTTTTAAATAAAGCCAGTGCTTAAACCCTATACATGCTAACTACCCACTATCCTAATTTTGCAGGCTTAATGAAAGGACTTAGGATTGTAGGTAGTTGTAAAAAATTTAATCTTATACTTACACAAATTTTGGGGGTAGTAAAATCAATAAATAGTCATAACATTAATAAATAAAAACAATTATTAATGCTACAAAATATGTAGTGTAACAAAATTTGATAGATAAGTATTTTTATATTTGAGACATTATTTTTCATTTGTACTTTTCAATTGATAGTATCACATTACAGTATGACAAATACAAAATAGGTGTTTTTTTATGAACATATTTAAAGGCACTAATTCCATATAATTTTTCTCCGCTTATTGGAATTATCATTAAATAAACACAATTTATACAGATAATGAAACTTAAGAGTACTTCATTGGTTATTTTCTTATAGGCACTCCTATTATCCATAGTACAAATGGGAATAGATATGAAAACAATAAATATACCAGAATACTGTATTCTAAAATATTTACAAAAAACTTCGACAGTCCATCTACAAACTAGCAGGTCCCTACAGCAGAAACATGCATTCGAAAGACATGTCAATACATTAATCTAATAAGTACATCATAATTATCTCAGAAAAATAAATGATTGTTGTGTATAAAGTACAAAAATCAAATTAAAATGTATGTAGTCACTTGAGAGATTGTCGACTAAAAAAGTCTTTTTCTCTTATAAATCTACCATCATGACATTGTCGTAAACGAGGAGGCTCGTGAATATGTCGTCCACGGAATATTGAAATGTAATCCCTTCCATCTATGCCTTTATATGTTATGACGTCAGCACGGCAACCGTGAACATCCCTTGATGAACAATACCACTGCTTCTTTCCATGTGCTTGATGATTTTTCATATAGAAAGTAAATCCATTTAGTATGAGAAGTCCAGCCCCTGTCCTTCCCGGTATGAACTGAGCTGGAACTGATGAGCATAACCAGACCATTACTTAACCTTGAATTTTAATAAAACGAGACACTTTATCTTGGTAATAGTTTATTAGAATTTTAAAATCTCTTATGCCATTTTGTGTCTTATACAAAATATTTGTGACTTAAATGGCATAAGAAGTCATAGTATAGTACAGTACCAATATCCATCAATGTAGATACATGATTTCTTTGTCAATAAAAAAGTCTAAAAGAAAACATATAGCCACTAAAAAATAATACATATAATATAGGATAAGGAAGTGGAAAGGTAAATTATTAGACCAACCACATCAAATATTTTATTAATTTTAAACTGTGGGCTCAATTAATTTTTTTTTATTTTAATTTATTAAAAAAAATAAAATACAAAGTTATTTAAAAGTATAAAATAGTCATTAACATAATTGTAAAGGTTTTTATTTAATAATCAAACTTGATTAAGTAATCATTGTAATGGCACCGTGGTTTTCACTTTTTAAAATAAAAAAGGGAAGAATTTCCAAATATGTAAAAGGCAGATATTTCATTTGAAAGTTAAACACTTAAGAATGTTCTATGGTTTTTTGTTTATACTTACATTCTGATTGTATACATAATTAAAATACTATTTTGATCCTTCAAACCAATTCTGTAAATACTGACTTAAATAAAACTGTTGAATTTTTTTTTCAGTGAGAAGTAATTATAATATAATAAGTACTTACTACTATTTAAAAATAAAGATATGCTGATAGTGCATTGGGATATATACAGGCTCCGTTGGTGCAGTGGCTATGCGTTTGGCTGCAACGCCACTTTACAGGTCACAGGTTCGATTCCCAAACAAAAGAATATGTATAAGTAGAGATAATTGTTTCGGATTTGAATGTTAAGCCAAATACCTCCACTTGGAACAGGAGAAAATCAACTGAACATTTTAAATTCAACGGTTTTAGGAAAATTTAAAATGTAATACAGGCAGGAAGATTGAATGGCCATGACTGATGCCAGGTATAAGGTATAAGTCTCCTAAGTAAGTACTCCTCAGGTGGAAACAACCTGTCGCATTTTGTACAAAGTTTATGGATGCAGGTGACTTATGGCTGTGCTTTGTGGTAAGCCTTAGTTCAGAAGTAGACTGGAGATGATTATAATGATATGTAGTCAGGCTGTATGCTGCTTTCTCCATGGTAGAGATAAGCGCCGGCTTTGGCTGCTGCTCGACTGGGAATGTTCGCCCGGTTAGGTACCATGGCCTCGCACAATACCGGCGTGAAGTAAAGATATCTTGTGTTTCTGCTTTTCGTTCCCGCCATCTCCCGAATACCCTAAGAGGGCGCCAACGCACCTGCAGCACCTCTGGTGTTAGAGATGTATGGGGGTGATAGTAATCTCTTACCATCAGGTGAACTAACTGCTTGTTTGCTTCCTTTTGCATAAAAAATCATGTAACTGTATATTTTATAACCAAATATACACACAAATACACTGCAACCCAACAAATTATTTATTCATCAAATCAGGCAATAAAATCATGGAAGTAGGAAATTAATCACAGAATTATTATCAGTGTCTTGAACTCAAACATACAAAGAACTTTTATGGATGGATTACCAAGACCTTAGGCTAATCATTAGAAAAGCACTTTGTTTTTTCTCCAGGCTTACATGAAATTGCCAAGACTGCATAGATGATGATGATGGTGATGTCATTACGCTTCTGGCTACTTTAGCATGCTATCACTGCCATATCATATTTTAATTGGAAATTTATTTGAATGTAGTGTAAAGGACATCCAAACCCGGAAAATATTTATTTTAATTATTGCAATACATAAACTTCAACTGGAAATAGAACCTAATGGTTCAGTAACCTGCCGTTATACTAAACAATTCCACTTTACTTTAATTCTGTCCCTTTTCTCATTGTATCATAATCAACAAATTAATAATTATTGTATCATTCACAATATGTTTGTAACCAAACCTGAAAATTAAACAATATACCTTAGTGTTAGTTTAATACCCACCATACAGAATTGTGAACAAACATACACATAAACTCTTTGTATAAACATATAATCTATTTATTTGTTTGTATATTGGTAATGACAGAGAGAGGACAACTGGCTTAAGAGAATCCACTGCCACATCTCATTCCCATGGGTGACATAACCTTTGACTGAAGGAACAATGGAAAAAATATATTATTGGCTACGGACAGATAGTGTAATAACTATTTTGTTACTAAAGGTCCAATTAAGCACACCCAGTTAAATACCCAGAAAAATAATTGGCAGCAGTGCTGGGAACATAATCTTAGTAACCATGCCTTCTCCTACCTACATGGAAAAGAGAAGAACAGAGCAGAAAGATGTCCAGCACTTGCCTGTTGTCAAGCTAATGTAATGATTAAATTATTTAATGATGATGATTTTGATTGGACCCCAGAATTATATGCATCTTTTAGGTATTCAACGAGATTGAAATATGGCATTTTGAAGGCAGGCATTCCATCTGAGCCCTCTGGGGTGACAATACATCTATAGTCCACTTCGTTTGAAGTTCTTTACAGGTGTAAATGGGCTGCAGTACCCACTCATTTTACTCACTCATGTTAAAAAAATTGCAAGAAATGGATCTATATCCTTTGTGTTAGCACAATAACTAAGGTACTATACATACAATAAGGTTGATGGGAGGGCCGGAAAAGCAGATTCAAAGCCACTTGACAATCAAAATACCATCCAGACTAGTGAAACAAACAATTTGTGTTGCACAAATGTTGTGTTGACCCAGCTAGGATTCAAGAAACTTACCACCCAGCAGGCAGGTTTGTTGCGGATTAGAATTTATGCAGTTATATACACCAATGTTCTAACAGTGGACTATAAAAGTTGAGGATGATGATTTTTCATAGCTGGAATTTGAACCTAAGACTTACCACCCTAAAGGCAGATTGGTTGAACATTGAGCTAAACGGTTGTCATAGACCATATGACATCAGTTGTCGAAGTGAGTACATAAGTCACAGAGATAAGTGTAATTTTTTTCAAACCTACATACTGTGGGTGGAACTAATATGATAAAAAGGTAAAAATTAGGCAGACTATCGTTCAGTGTATGAGGTTAATGGAGGCCCACTCCTCCCCTCACCATCATCCCTCCCATTGCCTAATTATCCTAAAAGAACTGCAAGATACCTGCAGCTTATATGCTGTAGTAGATATACAATGGTAATCACTTACCATCAAGTGAGCTGCTTACTTGTTTGCCCACTTTCCCATAAAAAAAATTATAGTTAAGATGATGATAATGATATATACTTTTAAAGATTCATTGTATCTTAGATTACCAGGATACATTTCATCACCAAGCCATATTCATTGCACTATGCTTGGGTGTCAATATATATGTTATGAGGCATAGAAAATCAAGTAACCAGTTTGATTATCTTGCCACTTGCATTACAAAAGAAAATTAAAAAGTACAAACTAATCTAAATCCCTTCTAGTGTCACTAGTTCTGATTTATCTAAGAACAATAGAATTTCAATTGTTTAAAAATTATAACATGTGAAGGGTTAACATTAAGTACAAAAAAACATTTTTCAATCAATCCTTCATACATAGTTATTCACACCCACTCAGTTTAGCACTGATTAACAAAAAAAAAACATTTCCTGATTTTATTGCCTGTTTCTTCGTAAAAGTACCTGTTTTCTTTAAACTAGTAGTAGATATTGACATATATAACAATTTACTACAAGCTGAAGAAACATTTCCAATAATTGAAATACCTTCACACATACCCATCAATGTAAACTTAGGACTAGTGTTAGGACAAGATGGCAGTGCTCATTTTTTGTCTAGCAGTCATCTAGGTATGTACCAACCTCTTTCCTATTTCTCCTGCTAATTAGCAGTACAAACACTGTTTTATTCTAGTATGATTACAGGCTGTGAGGCATTTCATCCTAGTCCTCAGGGATGACAACGGATCTATAGCCTTCTTTCATGGACTGCAGTACCCACTTACCATCTGGTGAACTGTTACCTCATTTAACACTAAAGATTAAAAAAAATCATCAGGAAGTCCTATGCCCAAAGAGGCTTTAGTCATTCAAAGTATTAAGAAATTTCAATTATTACCTATAAGTTAGTGATAATAGTGGAAAATAATGGACAGGAAAGATGAAAATAGTGCATGTTGTGCCATATTGTAAAACATAGATTTGGTAAATTATTAAATCTATTAAAAATGAACATACACTGATAACTTTTCAGCATTTACAGTACGAAAAACATTTTTTATCCGTTTTAAACTCATAGAACATCTTATTTAAAACATCTACCTTTTTAACAATTCCAAAGACCTTACAAAGACAACTTTCCAAACTATTTTTTGCACTTGAATAAAAGAATTTGTGATTTTGATAATTTGGAAATCCTTCATCAGAAAACTTACTTTCTATTACTCACCAAACCGCAGCGAGGATACGGGAACAATTATCCCAAAAAAGGATAAAAGCGACAAGCGGGAACAAAAACTAACCTTTACACTTCACAACACTTCTGAATTTTGAAACGAAATCAAAACATTTATTTTGATGAAAACACAAATACGAATATACTTCACTCATACTCACATTAAACTTTTACTTTAACGTTGTTTTGTAACAAATTAACGCGCAAAACAATATAAAAACATTTTGACGTTACGAAGCTTGAGGGATTAACGAAAAGAATTAGGAAAAAGGCTAAATATCACGCACCACATAAAACTATCTGCACGTATTTGATTTTTTTAAATGCGCGACACTCGATCTCAATGCATTTTTCTCTAAATTACAACGAATAACACTATAAAACAACAGTTATTTAGCATCGAGAGAGTTATTTTGACATTTATGAAGTAACTTTGCATAGACAAACTAAACCACAGAATAATAATACTCTCTACCGAGAGAACTAAGCTTCGTGACTCTCCGTTTTTCATAGAGCATTTCAATAAATTTTTTCCGTATCAGAAAATTTTAAATGGACATTTCCTTATATGATCCCTAGTATTAGGAAGTTACACGGTCATGAGAGCTTATAATTAAATGTGTCTTTAAACATTTGATACCTGGGCTTCGTCCAGCTATGGGCATTTACAGGATGGTACTTTTATTTAGCCGAGAGAGTTTTAGAGCCGTGGTAGTCTAGTGGTCAGGGAGCTCGCATAAGTTTCATACAGCGCGAGTGGCTTGAGTTCGATTCCCGTTGCCGGTACCAGTAAAATTGTTAATAGCAATTATAAGTGCTGTATTTACCATGTGCGAGGCGGTGAAGGAAAACATCGCAGACCCGGATAATTTTTTAGTCTAGTCCCATCATGTCCAAACACTAAGCCACAGAGCCGTCAAAATAACAAACAAATATTTCAAAATGATCCTCCCCAGAAGTGCTTTGATATGCAACGTTTTACCGTTTTTTTGGAGTTAGGAGTGAGGCAAGGATGTTTGACTTTGTCCAAGCATTTCAATTATTATAAAAATGCACTAATAGAGGAGCTAGCATATCGATGACATTTTTCTCAATATAAGCTATGCGAACGACATGGTTCTGTTGAGCGCCTCCACACAAACACGGAAACACGAACATATAAATTACGAAACTGTTAAATATCTGTTAAAAATACTCCAAAAGCCACGGCCTAATGGCACAATAAAAGCTAGTTGTTTTTTTGGGGCAGAAAAACCGTCCAGCAACTGCCCCACTGGTTAAACTAAATGAAGTTCTACTTGATACTTCTTAGTATATTTACTAACGGTCAGAACTTTATATACAATACTGACTTCAAACGTGAACGCACAGCCTTCTACACTAGCAGCCTATGGGTGAACTACACTCAAGACAGTATAGGACTATACGTGATTAGTATTATTATACTTCATAGTGTTGATGGAGCTACCCTAGACTCGATGTTGCGCATCGGAGATGTTCGCTGATGCGACAGTAGGATGTAGCGAAAATGCTGTATATCCGTGTTGCGTATGGTATGAGTCAACCGCAACAGCTTTATGCAAATGATATAAATATTTTGATGACATTGGTCTTAAATAAAGTTTTATTTTTATCTTAATTAAACCATAACGTACGACACGTTATAACAATAGAATTTCTATAATTCCCAAAAGTGAAAGTTTTTATGACCTGTATAATAATTTAAATTTATGTATATAATTATGTTATTGTTAAATATAACTTAATCTTTCAAAAACCCTTTTGCCCAAACGTAAATGATGACACTAGGAGGGTTGCAAACGTACAGAGATCCAGATTATACCACCGAATAGGACATAGGATACATTTTATCCCAATTAAGAGTTCACTCAACTCGGCTGGGCTGCGTTCGGGAAACTACGCCATATCTTCTCGTCGAGTATACCGCAAAGCCTCAAGACGAAAGTATACAACCAGTGCGTGTTGCCAGTGATGACATACGGATCCGAGACTTGGTCCTTCACTGCAGTCCGTATGAGGAAGCTCAAAGTTGCTCAGCGCGATATGGAAAGGGCTATGCTCGGTGTTTCTCTGCGTGATAGAGTCTGCAACGATGATATCCGCAGCAGAACTAAGGTAACCGATATAGCCGTAAAGATCAGCAAGCTGAAGTGGCAATGGGCCGGCCGCATAGCTCGCAGAACTGACAACCGCTGGGGAAAAAAGGTTCTCGAGTGGCAGCCACGTACAGGCAAACGCAGTGTACGACGACCCCCCACAAGATGCAGTGTTGCGGGAAGTCGATGGATGCAGGTGGCTCAGGACCGAGTTTCGTGGCAATCTTTGGGGGAGGCCTATTTTCAGCAGTGGACTTCTGATAGGCTGAAATGATGATGATGATGAAGAGTTCACTCCGGACAAAATTTGTGACCACGCAGGCAAAGCCGCGGGGCAGCCGCTAGATTATTATGCAAAAGTATACAAAGTAGTACAAGTCGCTGGAAGTATTTATTACTTCTCATGACATATTAATGTTATCAGTAAAACTGAAACTATAAGTACTATAAGTACTATACAGCTTAACGTATGGATCTGCAAAGACCGAAGTCGAAATTGACCGTAATCGCGTTGCTTGGTAGACGGTTTATACGTATCGTAGTAAAGTCGCATTGCACTTATTCTTTTTCTTGTGTTTTGAAATTAAATGATAACACTAATGATATATATATAAATAATATATACTGTGCAAAATTCATAATTTGCCTCGTGGTGGCGAAATAAAAGAATTTGCCACACCATTTTAGATTACTATTAGTTTTGACTTTTTAAATTGGTTACACTGCCATCTGGCGGAGAATCAGAGGTTTTTCTTGTATTTTCTTTGCTGACTTGTACGTGAGTTCCAAGGAATGATATATTATTGTGATGGTAGTGTATATTTCATAAATATTTCAAAATATTAAAATACAAATAAAATATATTAAAATTGCATTTTTATGCATTGTGACTTAATACTTAATTCTTATTTATCTTAATTATCTTCGCTAATTAAAGTGACATCTCTACAATTATTTACAAACTTGTGACATTCTAATTCTTAATATTGTTCATTCATACATTTATAGATGGCATTATTATATGCTATAAGTTATTAAAATATTATGTAACTAAATTTAGTTTGTGTTTACTTTGACGTTTGTAGTATGCGTAACTAAACAATGAGTTATGAAATTCCTCTGTAATGGCAGGTCACGTAATTTTACGTAGAACTGTATTTCTATCTGATTAGCTAACTACAATATCTTTTTTTTAATTAAAATACTAATTGTTTTGTCTCTCGGTACTTTACTACTCTCATACCCATTTCTGCCGTCAAATAGCTGTATAGTAACAACGGTTGAGTTCAGGTTTGAAAGGTATAGAGAGCCAGTATAATTACAGGCTTTCAGGGACTGCATCTAAGTCCTCGGGGTGACAACGTATCTGTAACCTTCTTCGAATGAAGTTGCTTGCAGGGGTCCATGGGCTGCAGTATCCACATACCATCAAGTGGACTGTTAGTTCGTTTTTCACCCTAATTCAAAAAAACTGACATATTATATAAAATTGTCAAAGAACGACAGTTCTTAAAGCCAATAATATAATAGGTAGAAAAATTTGAGACCAAAGAAAAGAGAAAAAAACTGCATCGGCCGGGAATCGAACCCGGGCCGCCCGCGTGGCAGGCGAGCATTCTACCACTGAACCACCGATGCTTAGGTTATAAGCATGAAAATTATGTATAAGTCTAACATTTAGATTAAAAAAACTGTACATTAAGAATGGCGATTACACATTTATAAGGCTATATAAGCAGGCTAAGGTACACCACGCAGGGATGTCACATCACATTTTTTCGTTATTTGTACCAGGTTTCGATGTTGTCTTTTCGTTTTTATTGGATTGGTGTGAGAAACGAGTTAACATAATGTTACCGCTTGATGGATTTCTGGCAACTGCAGCCAATAGACTAACAACATGGGCAAACAACTTCAATCGAGGAACGTTACAGATGAAATGTTACCCCTGACGACTAAGATGTCACAGAGCGTAAAGAACAATTACAATCACATAGGGAGCTAGTATACGGCTCTATACCTTTAAACCCGGAACACAAACTGTTAAACGTGGTAGAATCAAGCGAGATTAACATTTTGGCAGGGCTCGGAGTAGCCAAGAAGGCTTCCGTAACCAACTTTTCGACTCTTCGGAATATAGAGCGTGAAGGTTAAGAAGTCTTTTTAAGCGAGGTAGAGCCAAGCGGCGGCTTTAGCTGCTGCTCGAATGGGCCGGCTCGACCGGGTTGGTACCACTACCTCGCAGAATACCGGCGTGAAGTAGAGGCATCTTATGCTTCTGCGTTTCGTTCGGTAAGTGAGGTTTCCGGAGGCACACTCCCCTCTCCATCCCCCTCCTCATCAACCCTTCCATCTCCCAAATATCCTTAATGGCCGGCAACGCACCTGCAGCACCTCTGGTGTTGTAGATGTACGTGGGCGACAGTAATCACTTACCATCAGTTGAACCACTTGCTCGTTTGCCGCCTTTCCCATAAAAAAAACACAACATTAGTGTAATATATGTCATAACTTATTTCCGAATATCTCGAAATTGCGAACAGTAAAATCAATCATATCCAAAATATAAATAAAATAATATTAGTTACACAGTGCCAGCTATAAAAGTAAATTAATGTTTTACTGCATGGTGTGAACGTAATAATTTAATAATTAATAAATTTTAAAATCAATTGTAATCAACCTTTTTAATATCTAATATACAATAATAATTAAATTTTCTGGCTCATAATGGGTATCAAATTCTTGTGTAAGTCATCATCATCATCATTTCAGCCTACTACAAGTCAACTGCTGGACACAGGCCTCCGCCAAAGATATAATTATTAAGAAATATTGCAGTAATTAAAAAAGTTTAAATCAAATTGTATATTGAATCAAAATGTATAGTAATACTAGCAATGGTATTTATGTAACATTACTAATATTCCTGTTAAACCTCCAACTAAGCATTACAGGTTGTATCTGAGTGTTTCACGACAACAGTCGAATAACGAACTTACTTGAACGAACGAACGAACGAACGAACGGCTCGAACTTATGACGTCATTTTTCGCAGTCCGCACTCTAACCCATTAAGCTATTACGTAGTTGAAAGAAGAAAGAAAGAAAATAGTTTTATTCGTAGTTGCACTAACCAAAAACAGTGCGTTCGTTAGTCGTACCCTCTCCAAATATACCGACGATCAAAGAATTCTTCAGGGAAACGTCACGGCGCTACTTCGCGTCAGCCGCCGTACACCCTAACCCGCTGGTGGTAAACCCCAACAAATACTCCCCGATAGTAAACGCAACGGTGCGCCACCGTCGCCCGCGTAAGGCACTAGTCGACCCGGAGGACGTAACAACACCAACAGACCGACTAACCGACCCAGTCTCGGTTAATCCTACTCAAACACACACTGTACATACAGTTAGGAGTAGCAACAATTTCACTATCCCCCGCCGACGCATAAGAGCGTATCGAGCCAACAGAACACCCGCGTACACACCGTACACACGAGTTACAGGGCGATTCTTACCGCCCAATCCTATCGAAACACCTCGACCGTCCCAGGCGAGGTCCGAACCTCTCTTGGACGGTTCATAGATAGCTTACTGTGAAGAGGTAAGCAGTAGATGTACACTTGTACATCTACTTAAAGCATAACAATGAAGTGCTAACCTATGAAGCTGTAAAAACCAAAACGGCTAACAGCAATAACTTCATCGAATACATATGCCTGTCCAAACGCAACATTGATATCGCGACCTGTCTCTGTTGCGTGAGAACCACGTCGTAGATCGTATTCGAATATTACTCTTATTTTAAAGGTCTACATGATTAACTCAAATATTGAATTTAAAAACAATTGAAAGCCAAACAGCAGATTGTTAAAAACTTTTGAATTCAGAATGTTATAGTTCTTGGGTAAAAATGTTTTAATCACGAGTCTTGGACCACGCAGGATTAATATTAATTTAAAGTAGTCATTGCATTTGACCGGCAATTTCATACTTTATATTTAAATATACTTTAACGCCTATTATTATTTCATCAGTAAAGGCTCATTCGGTATGCTTATATACGGCTCATTCGGTATATAAGCACTCACGCCTATCACCCACAGACTCCCCAAGTAGGGGCGAAAGCAGAGATTACGGATTAACGTTTTTTCAGGGCTCAGAGTAGCTTGGCTTCCGTAACCAACTTTTCGACTCTTCGGAATATAGAGCGTGAAGGTTAAGAAGTCTTTTTAAGCGTGGTAGAGCCAAGCGGCGGCTTTAGCTGCTGCTCGAATGGGCCGGCTCGACCGGGTTGGTACCACTACCTCGCAGAATACCGGCGTGAAGTAGAGGCATCTTATGCTTCTGCGTTTCGTTCGGTAAGTGAGGTTTCCGGAGGCACACTCCCCTCTCCATCCCCCTCCTCATCAACCCTTCCATCTCCCAAATATCCTTAATGGCCGGCAACGCACCTGCAGCACCTCTGGTGTTGTAGATGTACGTGGGCGACAGTAATCACTTACCATCAGTTGAACCACTTGCTCGTTTGCCGCCTTTCCCATAAAAAAAACACAACATTAGTGTAATATATGTCATAACTTATTTCCGAATATCTCGAAATTGCGAACAGTAAAATCAATCATATCCAAAATATAAATAAAAATAATATTAGTTACACAGTGCCAGCTATAAAAGTAAATTAATGTTTTTACTGCATGGTGTGAACGTAATAATTTAATAATTAATAAATTTTAAAATCAACTGTAATCAACCTTTTTTTAATATCTAATATACAATAATAATTAAATTTTCTGGCTCATAATGGGTATCAAATTCTTGTGTAAGTCATCATCATCATCATTTCAGCCTACTACAAGTCAACTGCTGGACACAGGCCTCCGCCAAAGATATAATTATTAAGAAATATTGCAGTAATTAAAAAAAAGTTTAAATCAAATTGTATATTGAATCAAAATGTATAGTAATACTAGCAATGGTATTTATGTAACATTACTAATATTCCTGTTAAACCTCCAACTAAGCATTACAGGTTGTATCTGGAGTGTTTCACGACAACAGTCGAATAACGAACTTACTTGAACGAACGAACGAACGAACGAACGGCTCGAACTTATGACGTCATTTTTCGCAGTCCGCACTCTAACCCATTAAGCTATTACGTAGTTGAAAGAAGAAAGAAAGAAAATAGTTTTATTCGTAGTTGCACTAACCAAAAACAGTGCGTTCGTTAGTCGTACCCTCTCCAAATATACCGACGATCAAAGAATTCTTCAGGGAAACGTCACGGCGCTACTTCGCGTCAGCCGCCGTACACCCTAACCCGCTGGTGGTAAACCCCAACAAATACTCCCCGATAGTAAACGCAACGGTGCGCCACCGTCGCCCGCGTAACGTAATAGTCGACCCGGACGACGTAACAACACCAACAGACCGACTAACCGACCCAGTCTCGGTTAATCCTACTCAAACACACACTGTACATACAGTTAGGAGTAGCAACAATTTCACTATCCCCCGCCGACGCATAAGAGCGTATCGAGCCAACAGAACCCCCGCGTACACACCGTACACACGAGTTACAGGGCGATTCTTACCGCCCAATCCTATCGAAACACCTCGACCGTCCCAGGCGAGGTCCAAACCTCTCTTGGACGGTTCATAGATAGCTTACTGTGAAGAGGTAAGCAGTAGATGTACACTTGTACATCTACTTAAAGCATAACAATGAAGTGCTAACCTATGAAGCTGTAAAAACCAAAACGGCTAACAGCAATAACTTCATCGAATACATATGCCTCTCCAAACGCAACATTGATATCGCGACCTGTCTCTGTTGCGTGAGAACCACGTCGTAGATCGTATTCGAATATTACTCTTATTTTAAAGGTCTACATGATTAACTCAAATATTGAATTCAAAAACAATTGAAAGCCAAACAGCAGATTGTTAAAAACTTTTGAATTCAGAATGTTATAGTTCTTGGGTAAAAATGTTTTAATCACGAGTCTTGGACCACGCAGGATTAATATTAATTTAAAGTAGTCATTGCATTTGACCGGCAATTTCATACTTTATATTTAAATATACTTTAACCCCTATTATTATTTCATCAGTAAAGGCTCATTCGGTATGCTTATATACGGCTCATTCGGTATATAAGCACTCACGCCTATCACCCACAGACTCCCCAAGTAGGGGCGAAAGCAGAGATTACGGATTAACGTTTTTTCAGGGCTCAGAGTAGCTTGGCTTCCGTAACCAACTTTTCGACTCTTCGGAATATAGAGCGTGAAGGTTAAGAAGTCTTTTTAAGTGTGGTAGAGCCAAGCAGCGGCTTTAACTGCTGCTCGAATGGGCCGGCTCGAACGGATTGGTACCATGGCCTCGCAGAATACCAGCGTGAAGTAGAGGCATCTTGTGCCTCTGCGTTTCGTTCGGTGAGTGAGTTAACCGGAGGCCCACACCCCCTCCCTATTCCCCTTCTCTTCCTTCCCATCTCCCAAATATACTTTAAGACCGGCAACGCACCTGCAGCATCTATGGTGTTGCAGATGTATGTGGGCGACGGTAATCACTTACCAACAGGTGAACCGCTTGCTCGTTTGCCGTCTCTATCATAAAAAAAAAGTCTCATCGCATCTCATCCCGGTGTAACCATTTGGAATCCTTTACTAGAATGCCACATAACCATAGCTAATGTATTACTTGGTTTATTCGCAACAAATTACTCAAAGACAAGGGAGTTCCATTGAGATATTAACATGACAAAGCTTAGCAGGGTTTTGACTGTGATTGATGACCAGCAAATGTACGTGTTAGATCTAGTCCAAAAGAAATCTGATAGTGTACCTAATACATAACGTGGGCAACTTTGCACAAGCCTCATATGGTGTATAATATTTATTTACTGTAATGGCGTATATTTTTATTTTTTTTCATTATTTTATTTATACACTTCATTTCACACAGGAACACACGGGGTTTTTAAATGTACAAATAGGCGACTAGATAGCGATCTCATCCAGGCAAACTTCTGTGAAAGGATATGTATATTATATATTGACATACAAAGGGATGCGCATACATGAAGCTAATGATGTAAAAGATTATTATCGTAAAACTGAAGCAATTATTATATCTAATGCAATAAACAAGAAAATATAGGACGTAAACACTAATGATAATAAAATTTCTACCCAAATAACATTTTTTTATGATCAAAGGAAGCAAATTCTCTAAAGTTATAGATTCAACACCAATTGGGGTATGAAAAATTTTCGAGGTACGAGCAGGCAGCTGTAAACGAAGTTTATCAGCCAGCCAAGGGTGTTCTTGATCGAAACTCAAAAACTCAAACATCTCTTTCAAGTAATACGGTGTTTTCGTATCAAATAGCCTACAGTATAGTAAGGACAGAGAGGGAGTATTCCGGTGAAATGAAAATATTAAGTAAACGAAGAAAAAAAGTTTTGGGTAATGTAATTTTCTCTGTGGTAAAGACAAAAAACACTTGACTTCATGTCATTGAAACAGTTTTATTAGTGAATTATAAGTATGTAAATTAGAAAACAGATACAGATAAAAGCCACAGATCAGATGTTCGCTCTTTGGTGATGATATTATAGAATGTTTTGATGGCTTTTGAGTAAACTGATTTCTGATGGCAACGGTAATTAAGTGTCCCATAAAGTACTAGCAACCTCGTTATAGAACCCTCTTCTCATTATTTGAGAGGGTTTCGAGTCACGCTGTGACGCACGGGTGTGTCCGCAAGGGTTGACGGACTTCGCATATCCTCGAAATATGTAAATACTCACGACGTGTTTCTTCCCAGTTCGTTGTAAATTTACTATTTAAAATTGTAATAAACAATTTTAGTGGTGGACACTGATAAACATCCTCAGATAATTCGCGTACAATGAAATAAAAGTCAGCAAATCACCCCTAGATAATACAGTTACATACACTTACATTAACACAACAATTAATAAAGACTTGTCGTTATGGTTAGATAGGGTTGATGCAATTATTTAACTTAGTAAGCCATACGGAATCGACATCAAAAGTTTTGTTCTCATCCTCCATGCAACAAAAAAATCACAAAATTCCGTGTCATACCGTGTAATTTTTTAACATGATTTCGTTTATTTAAGACACGGATAGCAAAAATGACACGGTAAGATTTTATCGAGAAATAACTTTTCTGTGAAATATTTTTGTACTATGTAAGCGGATAAGGATACAAATCGACCACAAATCTTCGCAAAAAAACACCGGTTGCTGCAAAGGATTCGCGAGGCTATTGAAATCAAAAAAACATCCTAATTTCAATAGAGATGATGCTACCACCGGACTGGGATTGAGTATTAAACAAAATTAAATCTAAAACCAAGCATACCAGTGCACGACCTCAAGATACTGTGTGCACATTCTGCGTAGATCGCACCAAATATTAATAAATAAAAGCTAAAGGTAGCCCGAGTTAACTATAAAATCTGGACGTCTAACACCTCAGGCCACCGCTGACCACGGCTGCAGTCGAAACGTGGGAACATATAAAAGCATAATTAAACGCGATAAAATCCGTAAATAATAGTTAATTTCAAATGTGTAGTGTTCGCGTAAATACAATAAATCATTGTTAGAATATGTATTTCTTTTAATATATCCCTAAGAGATTTTCTAGGATTAAGATTATAAGATAGCTCTTATGGACCTCCTTTGCTAACGAATATTTTTCCAATATCTATCAGTAGCATGTCACCATAGCTAAATACCATAAGATATTACGCTGTGGAAGTAACTAAAAACAAACTATTCTAGCTGTTTCAATATTAATGAGATATATTATATTTATTTCTATACAAGCTGCGGAGCTAAGCCTGCTATCTAGTTTGGATATATGGGGTCCGCCATTGAAGCATATATCATAATATATTAAAATACTCTTAGATAACTGATGGGTTGTGTAACGAACTGGGTTACGCGTCATATCACGCCTATCCGAGCACCTGCTGTGTTAACAAAACGTGACTGTGAATTTGAAATAAATAATAATTTCTCTACACATAAAACGAGCATCGGTGGTTCAGTGGTAGAATGCTCGCCTGCCACGCGGGCGGCCCGGGTTCGATTCCCGGCCGATGCAAATTAACTTTTTACAAGATGTATACAACCTTTTGTGGTCGACTTCCACGACGTGATCAAGCAATAAAAACTAAGAAAAATTATAGAGCGATGACTAGATACGCTGTCATACTATAAATTTAATAAAAAAAATAATTAACTTTAAATTATTGTTATTGTTTTCAAAAAATTTTTGATATATTTTGAAAATAAGTTTTGCTTAGTTTAATATGTCTACTACAGATTACAAAAAATCCAACGTCGCACCAACGCCAGCTTCATTCTTATTTTCAACTATGCTACCAGAAGTTGTGATTTCACAATTACCCATCAAACTTCACTATTTATTTATCCTTAACCTTCATATATTGCATAGATAGACGAGAGGTTAGGGCTCTGCTTACTAATCAGAATGGTACTAAAGGAGTTTTAGAAACTTATGTACTTACATTATTCATAACATTGGCTTGAAACACTAAGACGTCGACTGGCTCACAACCTGATGCGTTGTTCCAAATAACCTCCGGCGAAAAGTGGGTTAAAACGACTAAAGTCTCTAGACGTATGAACACCCCCTCCCGGTCACGACCGTATACTCAATACTGAGTTTTTCTTTTTTTTGTGTTTAAAATATTTATTTACATGTATTAACTTACCTATGCCACGCGGACCACGGGAACACACGCACACAACAGCAATCCCACCAGCGCCGGCCATCCTAAGTTGTCCCATCTCGGGAAAGTACTTACAAACCCACGTGGGCCAACGGGCCCTCCCGACCCCGTCACCCAGTAACCTCAGGGGTCAGGAAAACGATGAATTAAATGGCTGACGCCGACCGAATTTCTGGCGCGGAGGGTAGGGAGAACGGCGTATCGTAATACCGATAGTATTCTACCCCGGCAGCCGCACCACAGCCGTATCGGCGGTGCTGCTCCGCCAGAACCGCAGATGATAGAGAGAGGGACTTAACGCAAAACCAGATCTTCTCCCACCGTTTACATCCCACACAATAGAAGTGGGCTAACCATGTGGCCACCTCATACCAGCCTGCTGCAGTAGATCGCTCTTGTAGGTTCTTCTTCTTTCATGTTGATTACAATTCCAGAAGTGCTATAGGCTATGTTTCATCTTAATATTTTTAGGTGTGGTAGAGCCAAGCGGCGGCTTTTGCTGCTGCTCGAATGGACCGGCTCGACCGGGTTGGTACGACGGCCTCGCAGAATACCGGCGTGAAGTATCTTGTGCTTCTGCGTTTCGTTCGGTGAGTGAGGTAACCGGAGCCCAACCCCCTCTCCCTATTCCCCTCCTCTTCCCTCCCATCTCCCAAATATCCTTAAAGACCGGCAACGCACCTGCAGCATCTATGGTGTTGCAGATGTATATGGGGGACGGTAATCACTTACCATCAACCCTTTGCTCCGTGTCCGTGAACCGCTTGCTCGTTTGCCATCTTTTCCATAACAAAAAAAAAGGTTGTAGACTCCTACTCTGTTTAGGAGTCGTCTGACTGTGCAGTCAGTGCAACTGCTGTTCATTTCCGGTTTTAAAGTTATAATTACGGGCGGTGTATCATCCTCGAGTAATCCTCGGGGGTGAGGACACATCTGCGTGAAGTGGGGAGGCATCTTGTGCTTCAATACAATGTCAATTATAATAAAATCAATGTCAAATTTATATTAATAATATTTTAACAATGTGTCAGTAGTCTTGCTAATTCAGAGTAAGTTATTTCCACACACGTTTGTCCTCGGTATATTGATCTATGCTTTAGTAAGACTTTTTTTAATAAAAATAAAAACGAGCTTGTTAAATATTGACTGTTTGTTGCACTAAACGTTTATGGCTTTTTTTGAATAATTTATTGCATACGCACAAAAAAGCGACATACATATAGGAACCTCCAGCGTATCGCCTCGACCCGTTCTCCAGGAGATAGTATTTTTTTTGTTAAATGAATAAATTCATAGTGTGCGCATAGAGCCACAGAGGCACTCACGCCGACTCGAATTTACCTTCCCGTATTCAAAAACCTTAAGAATTTGTTACTTATTACCAAGGAAGGGTCAGATGCAATGTGAAAGACCTGGAATACAGAAAACCAATAATTTGTCTGTTTCACAAATATCGATTTCAGCTGAGATTCTAACTCGGGGTGCAAAAGCCAAATAAGCTCAACATTAGTAGAGTAGCACTACACTGCTAATAATTTTTATAAGCAATGTACTGTTACTCTTATGCTGTTTAGTATAATTGTATTGGGGTCACAGAGCGTTTACGCAACTTAAGAAATACAAACTCAGAGCTTCTTCGAGTGTTCATCTTTCGAATTAAAGTAATTTTAAAATACATCAAGTATTTCAACATGTAAGATTAAGCATCGGTGGTTCAGTGGTAGAATGCTCGCCTGCCACGCGGGCGGCCCGGGTTCGATTTCCGGCCGATGCAAGTTTTTTTTATTAGTATACGGTTCTATAAAATTTATAGTCCAAATGATAAACAGATACTTTCAAAATTTCATTGACTATCCTTATTTTTTCTGGGCGTAACTAACATACGGAAGTTAACGAATATCGGACATATATTATACGAAAAGTAACCCGCTGGCGCTTTAGAGCGCGTCGCGCAAACATTGCACCCGCATACACAAGATACACCTGCGTACCAAGGCGGTTCTCACCGCCCAGAGAGATCGGAACAACTTCATACAATATATATAAATATAAATATTGGCTGGAATTTTATTTTATTTAAACTTTATTTAAATACTTTTATAAAAGTATTAGCAAAGGGCGGACTTAATGCCTCTTGGCATTCTCTGCCAGTCAACCTGAGGCGTGAAGAGATATTATAAGGGTGCAAAACATTAAATTTGTAAAAAAAATCTAAAACACATGAATAACTTAATTAAACTAAAAACTAAAGGTATTCTATGTCCTAAACATATGAATTTATGCAACACATACTACTGAATTTACAATTAGATACACACTAACGGAATAAATACATATAAACAAATAGGAATATATATAAATAAAAATATTTGTATTTTCATATATATATATATATATACAAATACATACAGCATACAAAATATTATTATAACTACAATGACCGATGATATCAATTCCACTAAGTGGGAACGGATGTCTTGAAGAGGTGTTCACGTACCAGTCTCTTGAACGATAACTCGCTGGACACTTTCCTAATGTCTTCAGGCAAGGAATTCCAGAGTAGCGCAGCCTGAACAGTGAAGGAGTTGCCAACAAAATCGCGAGTTGATCGGAATGTTTTACAGAATAAATTTTTAGAGAGTGTACGCCTGTGTGTGTGCCGCATCTAGAGAACAACGTTTTGTTTTCCTTGCAAGAAATTGTTGTCGTGCTGAAAAACTGGTAATCGGGTGGGTATAGGTCTGGCGAGTACGGAGCATGACGCATGATTTCTAACTGCAGGGCTTGTCGTCTTAAAACGGTTTGTCGAGCAGTGTGAGGTCTTGCGTTATCATGGAGCAATGATGGCGAAGATCGATTGAGGAGTCGGGGTTGTTTCTCTGAAAGTTTCGCCTTCATTGTTCGAAGTTCACAGTAGACATTTGCTGTTATTGATACACCGGATTTCAAAAATATATAGAATATTACGCCACGAAGCGTCCACCAGACAGTTACCATAACTTTACTAGGAGTGAGCTTCGCTTCTGGACATTGTTCCAGCACAGCCATTATACGTTTTTCGCATGGGATCATCGTAGAGAATCCACTTTTCATCACAGGTCACAAGTCTGTCCAAAATCCCTTAATTTCTGTACCTACGCATCAAAGCAAAGCAAGTTTCAACGCGTTCTCATGCACATCGGGTAATTCATGAAGCACCCATTTCTCGATTTTCTTCTATTACCAATTTGGTGCGAGTCAATATTGTGGATAAACTAACGTCAAACACACTCTTACCCATTTCTGCAGCAAAAGAACCGTGCAATTACTGTTGTGTTCCGGTTTGAAAGGTATAGAGTGCCAGTATAATTACTGGCTGTGAGGCACTCTATCTTAATCCTCAGGGATCATGACGCATCTGTAACGTTCATCGGTTGAAGTTGTTTGCAGCTGTCTATGGATGCAGCAGCTACTTTACACTAGAGATGCTCTCTACTAATAGTCTGTGAAATTGTGCATTGCATGAAATCTTTCACAACCATAACACTCGAAAGTATTTGAAACGGCGTACATTATTGAAAAGTATAAACAAATGATTACAATGTACATTAATATTGAGGTCGTAGAAATATTGCGTTATCGAAGTAATGTAAAGATGAGTTTCTTCATAAAGTTACCTTTCTAATGTTGATTAGATACGATATTTATATACAATCGCACAGGCATCGGTGGTTCAGTGGTAGAATGCTCGCCTGCCACGCGGGCGGCCCGGGTTCGATTCCCGGCCGATGCAAATCTTTTTACAAACATTCAGAATTCTGTTTATTAATTAACTACTAAATTTTTAATTATTTTATTGCTACCCCAAGTCGAGCTTTTTGATCTCTATTAAAGATATTGATTTCTCATAGAACTATTGTTAATAAAATAATACGAAAGATGCTTCCCATTACTGCTTCTACTACACCAGCCTATTTTAGTCCACTGCAGAACATAGACCTTTCTTAGAAAGCTCCAGCAAAAGTTGGCTCATAGTCACCACAACGGGCAAGCTGGTTGGTGTTCTGAACTGAATCGGAGATCCAATAACTGGTGACGAGTCCATGCAAGTCCTTGGGGATGACAACGCTTCTGTGCATTTTGATTCTTATTCTTATTCTTTTTTTTATGGTGGGAAAGGCGGCAAACGAGCAAGCGGTTCACGGTTGACGGTAAGTGATTACCGACGCCCACGTACATCTGCAACACCAGAGGTGCTGCAGGCGCGTTGCCGGCCTTTAAGGAGATAGGAGGGAGTATGAGGAAGGGTATGGGGACAGGGAGTTGGCCCCCGGTTACCTGTTTCACCGAACGAAACGCAAATGCCTCTACTTCAGGCCGATATTCTGCGAGACAGTGGTACCAACCCGTTCGAGCCGGCTCATTCGAGCAGTAGCAATCGCCGCTGCTTGCCTCTAACGCGTATAATAAAATCATATTTAATATATTCATCCATGATTGAGGATAGTTTCTATGGGCCACGGCAACCTCTCACCATCAGGTGGACTATTTGGAAGTTTTTTTGCGTTGCCTTATTTGCATAAAACATGTATTCACTTATTCAGATGTAACACGATATACGTCAATATAAACTAGAGATAATGTAGTGATTCCGTTGAATCAAGTACACAAACAAATTTGTCAAAATCTTACGTCAATTGCAACGCGATGGTATTTGCTGAGGCTCGCCGAATTAAATGTATTTTCTACTATTCACACAAATACAATCTCTATTACTACTTCCACAAAGATCAAAACACATTGTGTTTGATATATGTCATTTTAATTTTGTGTCGGTCTTGATTTAGTACAGCGCCGAATGCAATATTCGAAAGCAATACACTATTTTATCAAGTTGCAGCAGTGTAAACTAGTACTAAAATACACAAATTACTTATTAACCTTATAGTAGCTCAGTAGCCGCTTTAATTTTATGGTACTCTAATAAACTGGGTTTAAATCCTGGTATTGCAACTTTAAGTGCGTGCCCGGCACTAAAGGAAAACATCATGAGGAAACCTTCAGAAAAAAAAAACTAAAAAAAATTCGAGGAAACATTATAAAGTCAGTCAGCGTGACTGACCCCTCCTAACTCCAAAATATTGAGAAAATTGCTTTTAACTATTGCCCCTAGGTTCGAATCCTATTAGTGTACGCACAAACACAGAGGCACTCACTCGTCTTTACCTTCCCATATCTGATGTAACGCTTATGCGAAAAGATAGCAGGAAGAGTCAGATGCAGTGCCAGAGACATGGAACAAACACAACGCTTCCTGCCTGCTTTTGTACAAATGTTGACTTGTTGAAAATGTTGACGTAAATAGCCCTAAGTTAAGTACTAATTTTGTTTCGAAAAAGTCTGTCAGCTTTGTTAGCATTGCTATGCAGGCATAGTGCAACAGGGTCCTTAATGTTTTACGCAATTTAAGTTTAGCACCTGTACCATATATATATGGTATATATACGTGGTAGAGGGAAGCGGCGGTTTTTGCTGCTACTCGAATGGGCCGTCTCGATCGGGGTAGGACCACAACCTCGCAGAATACCGCCTTGAAGTAGAGGTATATTGTGCTTCTGCTTTTCGTTCGGTGTATGGGGTAACCGGAGGGTAACTCATCTCCCAAATATCCTTATAGGCCGGCAACGCACCTGCAGCTCCTCTGTCGTTGCAGATGTACGTGGGCGACGGTAATCACCTACCATCATGTGAACTACTTGCACGTTTGCCGTCATTCCCATAAAAAAAACGCACCTGCAGCTCCTCTGGTGTTGCAAATGTAGGTGAGCGACGGTAATCACTTACCATCCGGTTATCCTCATGTTTGTTTGCCCTTTACCATAAAAAAATGGAAGAGCCAATGTAGTTGCGTATCATAAAAAAAAAGATTTTACATAAAGTTGCATCGGCCGGGAATCGAACCCGGGCCGCCCGCGTGGCAGGCGAGCATTCTACCACTGAACCACCGATGCTTATGTAAATCAACTCATATACTGTGACTTGTGACAAATAGAAAGGCAGTGTTATGAAGATGCGCTTGAGTTACGAGTTTTTATAGTTATGTCGAAATGTTTCGATGTATAATAACTCTCTTTGTAAATAACTAGTTCTTGTTAATAATTGCTACGTTGCGGATGTAAAAGAGATTATACCAACGTTTACGTTTAACGAGTACACCGTGATTGTTTAATGGACGGGGCTCCGCCGGTCGAAACGGAGAAACCGACACCAACTTGCCACACACAAACGCCAACAGACGGGGCTCTGAAAGCCGAATGGGTTAAACCGATCCCAATGTGCCGACCCCGGATGTGCCGACCCCGGATGTGCTGACCCCGGATTAGCCGGCCCATTGGAGCGGCAGAAAAAGACACTGCGTGGCTCTACCGCGTACAGTACGAGATATATGTTGCACGCACTTATTTTCATACTAACGGTTTGTTTTCACAATAGAAATACCAACCGACAAGAAGGCTTTATACACGGCACATTTTTGTAGATAAACGAATTATTACAAAATATAATAGTGCCAGCATATGCTCGCGACTTCGCCGGCACGGTCACAATTTTTGTACCGATTGAATCTCTCTTAATTGAGATAAAAAGTATCGTATATTCAATTTTATGTCATAATCGAGACACCTTTGCCGGGTACGATTCCCGGTCGATTTAACTTTTTTGTCACTTTTAAGTCGAATTTGTTTATGAATTTCTTAATTTTTAATTCTTTTATTGCTCCCAATGTGCGATTAATTAGCTCTCATTTAAAAAAATCATATGTTTTGTAGCGCGCACTAGAGATTAATGATTTTATGACCTTTTTATATTGTTTCTCTTAAGTTTGCTTTAATTAAACTTCCATTTAACCCTCTATTTGTGGGTTACTTACATTAAGAGCACAAAGCTGTAGTGTTTCCTACGATATGTGATTGAACTGGGGAGCCTTTAGTCTTTAGTGACGTGGAATTCCATGTCAGTCCTTATGCACGACAACGTATCTGTATTTTGATTCTTAATAAAATAATAATAAATAATATGCTCTCGCGCCACAATTCACACACTGAGAGGGTTTCATAAAAATCTGAAAATGGTTTAATAAAAAAATAATTGCTGAAAAAAGTCCGATTACCCGTATAGCGGTGGCTTGATTGTAATTAACAATTGAGCCCAGGGCCCCCGCGGACTGTGGAAGTTGCGGAAGTTGTAAAGCCGGTCTCCGTCTTATTTATTAATGTCAAATTTAGTAACACAAACATTAATTGGGATGAAACGAGCTGAAAGTTTAGACTCAAAGGAGATGAAGTAAGTAAGTCCCTTTGATGTCGCCCAACTCAAATATTATCCGCTCTAATACGACGCTCTTCGATGGGGTGTCCTCGCTCCTCGCTAGGGATTCCTTCCTAAAAGCTACTGCTGAAACTTTATTACCAAGAGCCGTGTTGTACGGAACGTCAGATTGGACAAATGGGAATTTACATGTTACTTTTGACAATAGCTGGAGACGAAACTTTTTTTTCTTACTTGGTCTGATTTTTTTATAGTTGCTAGATATAGGTCACTCCGTGAAAGCGCCAGCCTAAGCCGGCACATATGGCTTGGAAAGTTTGCCCGTTCTCACCACGCTGGGCAAGGAGGTGCTCCTCCTCTTATCACTAATTAGAGGATTCGGGTTTTGGGAAAATTCGAAGGGATATTCAGGTATCAATAGGTCGCCAGACCCTCTTTTGTTTGCCAGCAAGATGTACCCCATGCACCTTAACAGCCTAGTAAACAGACCACTGCAGGACATCTCTCATAAGGAAGATTGCATCTATAATAGCCACGATAGGCCAGCGGATTGGCGATCGCAGTACCAGACACTAAACACTTTAGACCCTGTTGCCCGTCATCTGGTCCTTTACGAGATTGTTACGCATAAAATTTCTATTGTTGCAACACTTCATGGTTACAACACACTTACTATTAGTTACAATTGGTGTTTAATTTTATAGGTTATGTTTGTAACTTTATTGTATGGAGTAAACAATAAATAAATCAATATAAAAATTGTTGCTCAGTTAACCTAATGGCTGAAAGATTGGCTAAAGTCAACGTTATGGATCGCGGATGCCATCCCCGTATGATGATGATGTCCCCTTGCCGACTTCGACTACGTCGGCAACTACGAACATTTTTTTTTTTAAATTAAAACGTTACATTCCGCTGTAGGAATTTCTCCTGTCGCGGAGGCAGTTTACATACATGAATTGCACATGGACATACACCCAGACCAGAAACTATTATTTTTAGTCCATACAAATACACACGAGTGTCGACTAAAAATAATAGTTCCCCTGCGGGAATCGAACCCGCGACCCACAGCGCCGCAGCTAAACGCTTAGCCACTACGCCACCGAGCCGTCAAATACTATTGGGAGTTGGCAGTTGGCAGCTGCACGGTATAGACTGTAGTGTCGTAAGTGTACACGTAAATCTAGAGTCACTTACACGTCTACGCGATGCAATGCCAAGCGATAAAAAATAAGGGAGAGTCAGATATAACAGAGAACAAAACTCAATAGAACAAAATCCGCGAAACAAATCATTTGTGTGTTATACAAACATTGACTCTGGCAGGGATTCAAAACCGAGACTCATGGCTCTAACGTCAGGTAATCCTAAACGCTCAGCTACGCGGCGAAGTGTCGTACTGAAGAGTTTACTCACTTACCGAATGACACGCAGAATGCAGAAGCACAAGACACTCCACGCCGGTATTTTACGAGGCCTTAGTACTACCCCGGTCGAGACGGCCTTATCACGTAAAAACCACCATCGAAGTAAAAAATACTTTAGTATAGTAGCTGCCAAACTTTGCTATGTTAGTACAACACATATGTATAGTATGATGAGAACCAGAAACCCAATAATGTGGAAGCTGACATTAAAGTATTATTCCGTGTTCTATACTCAGCACTGACTTGTTTCAAGTCTGTGTAAGGTGCGAGGTGTCTAATACTGCGATCGTTGATCCGCTTGCCAAGCATGGCATTTGTGACAAATTCTCCTTATGGAAGTGGCTTATGTCCTGCAGCTGACTACTTACAGATTCGTAAGGTAAGGTAGATGTAAGTGCTATTTATTTTATTTTATAGGAAAGGTGGCAAACGAGCAAGCGGTTCACCTGATGGTAAGTGATTACCGTCGCCCACGTACATCTGCAATACAGAGGTGCTGTAGGTGCGTTGCCGGCCTTTAAGGGTATTTGGGTGATAGGAGGGAGGATCAGGATGGGGATGGGGAGGAGGAGAGGGCCCCCGTTTACCTCACTCACCGAACGAAATGCAGACGCACATGGTGCCTCTACTTCACGCCGGTATTCTGCGTGGCCGTGGTACCAACCTGCTCGTGCCGGCCCATTCGAGCAGCAGTAAAAGCCGCTGCTTGGCTCTACCACGTCTAAGTGAGCCTACACTTACACCTACCTTACCTTACTACTAGGTTCCGTTTCTGCCTTAGAGGCGTCTGCATAGGAACCTCCTTTTTACAAATTTCTGTCGCCAATCAGCAGCGCAACCTTATACTGAGCAAAGTAAGCTGAGCCAGTACCATAACAGGCTGTAAGGCATTCCATCATAGACCTCAGGGGCGACAACGCATCTGTAACCTTATTCGATTGACGTTGTCTATGATCTGCAGTAGCCACTTACCATCAGGGTCCACTTGTTGTTTAGTCGTTTAACACTCTAATCCAATAAAATATTTTTAAAAAGGCCAAGTGCGAGTCGATCTTGCGCACCGAGCTTTCCTAAAACCACACAGTATAACTTTAACTCGTTAGTCATCCCGATTCAATAAAAGAAATAAGTCCGTTATTTGAAGAAAGTCCATAGAAGTCCACGAAAGCACTAACAATACTTGCATGTAGTGCATTGGTGTAGGCAGGAGTAGACATGGCCCGTCCCAGAACATATGATGCCCACCTTAGAAAAACACGATTCAAAATGAGAAAATCTAACTAAATGAACAATTATATTTAAATCACCTAAGCAAAGGTAATATGGTATCAGTGAATTAGAAAGGTGTTTGCAAATTTGTTACTGTTGGAGTTTGTTTTTGAAATCGTGTGTGCGTACGGTATTTCCCTATGAATGAAATTGTTTTCTATAAAAATCCTGGTTACCTCAATAATGCTATGCATGGACTCTGCGCGGACACCACTCTTAGTGCAGTGACGGTACCATCGCACTAAAGATGTTGCTCCTTGTCATCGTGCCTCTGGGATTAAGGTTCGGATTACTGAGTTGCTTATTAATACGAAATAATTCGTTCCTTTCGGTGTGAGTATAGCAGTGAGAATAAAAATAAGTATTTTAATTGAAATGTTCCAAAAAACCAGAATGTTCAAAAAACATGCATCGGCCGGGAATCGAACCCGGGCCGCCCGCGTGGCAGGCGAGCATTCTACCACTGAACCACCGATGCTTGGTCTTTTACCATCAATAACTGTGACTAATCAAGAATAGAAAGGCAATATTACCAAGAAGTGCTTGAAGATACGCTTTTATATTACGTAATATGTTTGTTCCGGTATCTAAACAGGCAATGAAGTATTATATTTTGTTTCATTGAACTAACAATATATATCATCGCCCTCATTATCATTACAGCAATACAAGTCCACTCTTGAACATTGGTACGTGGTAGAGCTAAGCTGCTCGAAAGGGACGGCCGGGGTACTGCCTCGACCTGCGCTTCGTTCGGTGAGTGAAGTACCGGAGGCCGCCTCCCCCTCCCTCCCTGGAGGGGCCTCCACATAATCCCACCCATCTCCCAGACCGGCACTCGCAGTATATGTAGGTTGGATACATTAAAGGTACGCATATAATTATTTAAACCACGATCTACAATTGTTTAAGCCAAGTTAGCCGAGTAGTTAGGGGATCTACCTCCGAATCCGTAGACCCGATGGTTCGATCCGCAATGTGGAGGGCTCGTACCATAGAGTATTTCGAATCTTATGTACGATTTGTATCATTACCCTGAACACTAAGACTGCCATAGACTCACCTGTCACGTATAGCTCCAAATAAGGACTCTTACCCTATTCGATAAAATCATACCCTGTTATTTTTCATATTCAAGACTCGCTTTCGTTTATAGTTAACCATGTCTTGGATAAACGAAACCATGTGACGCAACCAACGAAATGTTATTGTGGCATGGCGGTGAAGGCCGAAGCTCTCACGAAAAGTGACTTAAACTTTTTTATCAATTGAGTACCCATAGTTATTATTAGTAAGCATATCAAAAACTGTTTAAACAATAGAAAAGAATTTTCTTCGCTCGGGATCAGAAGTACACATGTCTAATTTTAAGTTTCAATCTAGACATATTTACCACGTGTTTGGCGGTGAATGAAAATTTCGTGAGGAAACCGTGAGCATATCTGAGAGATAATAAACAATATTATTTCGAGGACAAGTGAAGTCCGCCTACCCGTACTGAAGCAGCGTGCGGACTTTCCCGGTTCCAAAACCCTCTCAGATATTTTTGGGCCTTGGGCCTTTGCCCAACTGTGGGCATTTACAGGCTGCTACTTTACTTTACTAGTCATATTGCCGGATGCAATGGCCTCCGATTACCTCACTCACCGAACGTAACGCAGAAGCATAAGATGCCTTTACTTCACGCACGTATTCTATGCTATGTCAGTTACCCTTGTACAGAAGCATAAGATGCTTTTACTTCACGCCGGTATTCTACGAAGTCTTGGTATTACCCCGATCGGGCCGGTCCATTCCACGTGGCTCCACCACGTACAAATGTTCATCAGTTGACTTGTGTTGCTATAATGATAGTGATGACGGTGATATATAATGTTAATTCAATGAAATAAAATACTACGGTTTAAATACCAGAACAAATATATTACGTATTATAAAAGTGCATCTCCAAGCACTTTTTAACAATAAGGCTATATTGTTAAAAAGTGCTTCTATTCTTGATTAGTCGCAGTAATTGAAAATCAACGACCAGGCATCGGTGGTTCAGTGGTAGAATGCTCGCCTGCCACGCGGGCGGCCCGGGTTCGATTCCCGGCCGATGCAATTTTTTAAATTATATTTTAGTTAATAATGGCATAATAGGTAAAATTAAATACTATACTAATCTATTTACACTGAAAATGACGAGCAGCGGAGCGGATAGATCTTCAACTGAAAAACAATTTTTTTTTTTAATTTTGCTTAATTAAAAATTATTCAAAAAATTTATAGGTTATTTTATCCATCCATGTTTCTGTCTGTGCATTAGCTTTTAATTACAATTTCAATGTGGTTTTTATTAAGTCGTCAATGGGTCTTCTCGTCTTTTCACATTTCATCGTACCGGTCTATGTATATGAGTATGACACATTAACATCTCTTTAAATATTATAAAACAAATTTGCAATCTGTGTTCGCCTGTGTATTCGCTTATAACTACTAAACATCTAAATGGAATGTGATGTGTGATGTCTCTATTCCACAGGGCAAACTAAAAGATATGTAAGGACCCGCGTAAAAGAACACATGGCTGATGTGAAACATTAACGCTGTCTGCAGTCTGTGATCATATCCTAGATCGCCCCAACCATTACATCAAGACTACAAATCCTCTCCATCCACCGATTCATGCCCAAGTATGTATCCCGAGTATATTGGAATAAAAAAAACATCAAAATTTTAATAGAGGAGATGGCAGGCTGCTGCCACCGGCTTGGGATCCAGAAATAAATTATATAATAAATAAATTAAATCTAAAACCATGCATACCATTACACGAGCTCAAGATAATTTGTAGATCGGAACAAATTTAATAATTAAAAACTGACGGAAGCCAGAGTTAACCATGACATCGGGAAGTCGAACACTCAGTCCCCTCGTGACCACGGGTGCTGTAAAGCTCTGGTAACGTCCGAAGCTTAAAAATGTATATTAAATGCGGTAAAATCCGTAAAAGATAGTTTCATTTCAACTTTAAGTGGGTTTCAAGGGTTCACAGTGTTTAGAACATTTCATGAGGAAGGTTCATATGTATAACACATTAACATCTAGCTTTCAAATCAATACGAATCAAAGCATTTATTTAACGTAAGAAACACTTTCACTAGGCGATCAACCCAAATTACGGTGGAACGTTCATCCAAAATCGCCGAGCCCAAATCCCACAGATCAGTGATGGGCAGCAGCGTCACTAGTGCGAGGGTCCCGGCACTGCGCTCATCAACCAGCTTGCCCAGCGTGGTGAGTATGGGCAAAACTTCTAAGTGATGAATGCCGGATCCCTGTATCACCCAGTTCTATAAAGACCTCAACCATCTCGTGCCGTCTGTCTCTTTCATTAACGATTCGGGTTCACAGTCTTCCCGCTACCGTTTATACATCATTCCCCACCTTCATAGAGGTCGGCCACGTTCTCTCTTGCTAATACACCTTGTTTTGCCTAATTGCGATGCTTTGTTTCTATAGCATAACCACTGTGTTAGAATCGGACCGACACTCGCAAATAATCAATATTATATTAGAGCGTTGTGGTTTATTCCCACTGCGGTGACGTCTGGTTCTGGGCAACTATTCCCTATTCTCTTACACTAGAGATGCTCTCTACTAATAGTCTGTGAAATTGTGCATTGCACGAAATCTTTCACAACCATAACACTCGAAAGTATTTGAAACGCCGTACATTATTGAAAAGTATAAACAAATGATTACAATGTACATTAATATTGAGGTCGTAGAAATATTGCGTTATCGAAGTAATGTAAAGATGAGCTTCTTCATAAAGTTACCTTTGTAATGTTGATTAGATACGATATTTATATACAATCGCACAGGCATCGGTGGTTCAGTGGTAGAATGCTCGCCTGCCACGCGGGCGGCCCGGGTTCGATTCCCGGCCGATGCAACTTTTTATTTCGTTTGTAAATGACTTTTGAAATTCTCTCTAACGACTTGACGTATTATATAACAATTCGAATTATGTACTAAATTGTCCTATATTTCTGGATTGCTCTAAATACAATATTCTCTCTCTCATTTATATATTTTTTTTAATTTCCCGTTGCCCGGAACATAATTTACATACTCGTAACTAGGACCATCAGTAGTTGAGCTCAACGTGTATTTCTTAAGCTTCCTGAAGAACGCGTGACTTAGTGAGGTTTGCGTACATGGCTCAACGCCATGGGTTTTGGCTTTGAATCCTAGCCGGAGTCAATATTAAACTAACACATATAATATTGTCTTTCGGCTCCGTTTGTGTGTTTGTGTCCCCTGTTTATCTCAGTTTGTCTTACCGTTCCTCAGATCTTACAGCATACGCGTTACATTGGCTACGCAAAGGTAAAAAAAAACGTGATGCACTTTTTTTGCACGTATAAATGCGACACCAATAATATATTTGGATTCTGCGGTGTTGCAAACCACGTGGGTGAAGTTATTGCCTTGAGACGAAATCGGACAGAAGGGCATCAACAAGCTTTATGTATATTCTTTACTAAGCTTTGAAGTTATAGGAGTAGAGTACCACCACGGGCGTGTGTTACTTTTACTTCTTTTTTTATTGGGAATATTCGTCATTTCTTAGCTGGGAAGAGTTGCCAGTGACAGTGAGAATAAATAAAACTAAATCAAATTCTTTATATTTCGAAGCCCCGTGTGGCACAGCGTAAGGATTTACCCCTTTCTCCCCTTGGGTTTCATAACCGGCGACTAAGGGAAGAGCCTTGAAAATCGCAATGACTGCCTATAGATGGCGTGATCTTGAATAATATCAGATCGAAATTAAGCAGACCGATGACGGGCAGCGTCGTTTAAGGTACTGCGCACGCCAATCCGCTCGTCGAGCGTGGCCAATAAGGTGAATACTCCATAAGCGAGATGCCTTCGTCTTGTAGTGGCCCATTCACCGGCTGGTAAGGATACATTGGTCTAAGGCCAGAGTGAACAGACATCTAGGCAAGCGTGTACCATCCTAGGCCTCATCTTCGCTTTCCATCGGGGAAGATTGAGGTCAAACGCAAGCCTATTTTTTCATAAAAAAAAAAGGAATTTAATAAGAACCATCGACGAGCGTGGCGTTCACAGCAAACCTTGACTTGGTTAAACCGTATGTCAAGCACTAGGATACTTACAGGCTGGTTATGATATGAAAATACGAATCTTGTGCATTCATCTGTTGAGTATGATCATTCACGCCTGTCATCCAGAGTTGTAGGCAGAGATTACGGATTTCCATTTAGCATGACTCCGCGGAGTCAAACGGCCATAGAACAGACAGACAGACGCTAGTTATGTTATTAGTCATACCAAATTTTGTGGGCGTCTCAATTCAAAGGGACTTTGTTCGATAACGGCCTGGGATAGGCTAATGAAATATAATCAAGCTGAGGTTATCATTGAAAAACAAATAAAAGTTACCCGACAATGAAGTTAATTTACTTATAGTTTTCTTTATATATATATTTAATAAAGGCAAGTGTACGTCCGTCACGTACACAACGGGCGGCCACGTGTCAATACTCAATACCACGTAATGACGGACGTGACCGAGTCTACGTTTCTCGTTGCCTTGATTATGAGTTATAACTTGTACCAACGTTTCGTGTGACTTTGGGGCGTATATCGTTATTTGTTTAATATTTAATTAATGTCTTGCCAGCGCCGTAAGACAGTGCCCCCCGGGCTGGGAGTTAGCCCGACGACTCGGTACACCGTCGGTCGCGATGTCCCAAGTCGGCTCGGTGGCGTAGTGGCTAAGGCGTTTAGCAGCGGCGCTGTGGGTCGCGGGTTCGATTCCCGCACGGGACTAGTATTTGTATGGACTACAAATAATAGTTCCCGGTCTGGGTGTTTGTCCATGTGCAATTCATGTATGTAAACTGCCTCCGCGACACAGGAGAAATTCCTACAGCGGAAGGTAACGTTTTTTTAAATCAGAAAAAAAAAACTCTGGTGAAAAGTGGGTTGAAAGGTTTAAAATGTCTTGACCTCTGACCACCCCAGAATTGGGTATACGCTCGTGAGAGCTTACTATTATAATAGTGAATAAGCAACATCACTAGTACGTACAGGCATATTTGTGTTGCGCTCACTAACCCGCTTGTCCAGCTTGGTCAGTACTTTTAGGGGTTCCGTACGGACTCATTTTACTAAGCCATACGGGACGTCCATCTGTCTGTACTACCTTTAAAGGGCTGTGTCTTTTGAATCGTAATAGGCAGCCGGTTAAAATTGTCATAGCATATGTGTTATTATGGTGGATATATAATAACACTTTTATATCAATGTAAAATTAAGGTAATTAATACACGAGTTTTTTTCCTAACGTTTTTTTTGTATTTGTACTGTCGTAAAAACAGTAATAAAAATTTCCTTTAAACTTGTTGTATAAATACATTCGTTGTTTTACTTTAGAGTTTTCTCTATAAATAGATGGCCAAATGCGAGTCTGGCTCGCGCTAGGGATCCAGAGCTGAATGAAAGTAAACACATTTTTTTTAGTGAATACATGACACTGATATATTGTGTGGTTATCCCATTTGGTTTTTTTATAATCATAATTGGTGTTTATGGAGTTGACAGTCGCCCTGATGGTAAATGGCCACTGCAGAACAACGTCAATCGAATAAGGTTACATATGCGTTGTCGCCTTTGAGGGCTTCGATGGAATGCCGTACAGCCCTTTCGAACCGGAACACAACAGGGGTTACGACTGATAGGAGGCTGTAATAGGTAAGACCTACCCAGACGACAGACTACCTATCTACACAGACGATTCATAAACAGAGGAGTGTAAGGACAAAATCCAAAAAATCTGAAGAAATCGCATTGAACTTTCGCCATTAAGCATAATCTCATTTCCTATGACGTTGTCGAGCACATTGAGACTACCTACTGATGATTCATATCAAATATCTATCACTGTGTGAAGTCGGGTGAACTTTATGGCAGTTCAGGATGAGGCCGAAGTAGTGCAGACAGATTCACTATGCTATAAAGTTATATAATGTATTCAAATACTTTTAAGCGCACGCAACTTTTCGCCTTTACTAAATGTACACATTCGACTCAGTCACGTCGAGACCTCGGGTAATATTGTCCTATTCCGAACGGCCGCCCGACAAATTGATCTCTGGGGATGAAAAGGAATAATTCGCTAGTTTATTACAAGCGTTCTTGCTATTTGATGTAAGTTCGGTTACACGAACGTTCACGTTCATGTGTCATAACATATTATACTGTTGGAATATGTCTGGGAAAAAAGAGAAAGCATCGAAAGAACTAGGCTGTACAGCAAGACGACGACTCTTTTTTCATTGAACGCTGGGTCAAATTAGCAAGCGTTTCACCTGGTGATAAGAGATTACCGACGCCCACGTACATTTACAACACCAGATGTGCTGTAGGTAGGGATTCGGTAGGAGAGGGCAAGTGGGGAAGAGGGGAAGGGAGGAGGGGATGTGGGCCTCTGGTTGCCTCACTCACAAAAAACACGTTAGTGGTCCATAATGTATTAAATCCATTTGTGATATATATACCATATGGTTCATAATCCATTAAAAAGAAAATAAAAAATAAATATGGATGCTACTAAATAACACACACTTGAACCATGTGGCGTTAACACTTTTGTTAAAAGCAGAAAAATGGAAGCTGTGGCTTTGAGTGAGACAAAATCTCTTTAGTGAATGTCGGGCGAACCGACGCGGTACATTCACACGAGACGTTTGAAAAAAGCGTCCTCAAAGAGACCTAATAACACTACTTTAGTTAAACACTTCAAATACGTAACCTATATACTTCAGTCCGCCTTTTCACAGTTGGAAAGCGTTGAAATGGAGCGAAGAGCTATAGTTCTGAGTTTTCATAGTCTTCAATGGACTGAAGGGCTGCTGTTAAACGCTTCACGCTTTAAATTTAATTTACAGAGTAATTAAAGGTATACGACGGAGGGTCCACGCAAATTTATCGAACGCACATTTTACAGACTACCTACACCTTTCGATGGTTTCGGTACTCCGTTTATAGAATAGAATAAATAGACTGGACTTATACACTGGACTCACAGGAAGAAAAAGCAGGTTTTAAAAAATAATTACCTCTAGGGATTTTCGAAGGTTAATGGTTTTTCTTGTTTTTTAATGAGCTCACATGGACTCATGGTTATAGACTACTCACATTATCCGTATCGGTGGTCAGTGGCATTTATTTAAGTCGTTTTAAACCACTTGTCACCATGAGTTAGTTATTTGGAACAACGCGACACGAGCCTGTCGCCGTCTTAGAGATCCGCCGTGGCTTTCGTGGCTTTGTCACACCGTCTGTCGTTTAATGAACTGATTGTATATACGTTGAAAGTAAACATAGACGTACTGATAGGAAGTGAAATGTTTCTATTGCTGACGCTGCTGACCGGGAAAAAATGATTTTTTTGGCTCAATTTGACAATAAAATATTTATTCTGCGTCATAAGAAACATTTTCTCTAGTTTTATGTATTTTTTATAATCTACCACCGTTTCGTAATGCGGTTCCTCTGTCGGCGAAGAAACATGAAGGCAGCAAGTGAAAGTATTAGCAAATTGATCATAAAAAAAGTTATTATTTAAAGCGATAAAGCCCGATATGAAATATGTTTACATATTTTAAAAAAATGTGTCAACTTATGAAATCTTAAATCAGCAAAATGAATACAATAACAGAAAATTTTAAGTAGTATTTTTACATAAAAATGATGAGCATCGGTGGTTCAGTGGTAGAATGCTCGCCTGCCACGCGGGCGGCCCGGGTTCGATTCCCGGCCGATGCAACTCTTTTTGTTAGATTAGGTTATAAGCAGTTACGGTTCAAAATATCTGTTTACAAATGCTAATAATCAAGCGAATAAAAGCGACTAATGAATTAAGAAAATGGAAGAGTAGAGTAGATGGGATCCCTGAACCATTAATGAAATGTTATTAAAACGGAATAAATTAACTTATATTTAATGATGATGAATAAAATTCCAAAGAATTTTTTTTTTTTAATTTTCTTTCTCGAAATCGCCGGCCCAAGACTCTTAACTACACGAAAGTCGTATTAAAAATTTCTTTTCTATACTTATAGTACTAAATACATTTACTTCTCGAACAAACAAGAAAACCTGCCGCCTTGAGTGAAGTCAAGAAACCGGTAGCCACTGAATATGCCATTCTCATAATATCTTAAAAGGTTCTGAAACAAAGGTAAAGATATAACGGCTTGCTTCGGACATCTTATATCGGTTTCCATACCTTTTTTAACGTAGACGTTTTAAAAAACGTTTTTATTAAATTTCCTTTGTAAAAGTGAACATGGACGTTGAGAATCTGAAAAACAAAGAACTCAGATTAAAAATGTTATAACAGCTGCGCGTTTGATCCAGTTCTTGTTATATTAATTAAAAGCAATGGGGTCTGACAGCTACAGTGTGTGTATTTCCTATAGCCGTTTAGTGTCGTAAGGATATACCAGCCCCTTTCTTCCTGCGGTTGTCGTAAGAGGCGACTCCTCTTCCCCTCCTCTTCCCTCCTCTTCCCTCCTCTTCCCTCCTCTTCCCTCCTCTTCCCTCCTCTTCCCTCCTCTTCCCTCCTCTTCCCTCCTCTTCCCTCCTCTTCCCTCCTCTTCCCTCCTCTTCCCTCCTCTTCCCTCCTCTTCCCTCCTCTTCCCTCCTCTTCCCTCCTCTTCCCTCCTCTTCCCTCCTCTTCCCTCCTCTTCCCTCCTCTTCCCTCCTCTTCCCTCCTCTTCCCTCCTCTTCCCTCCTCTTCCCTCCTCTTCCCTCCTCTTCCCTCCTCTTCCCTCCTCTTCCCTCCTCTTCCCTCCTCTTCCCTCCTCTTCCCTCCTCTTCCCTCCTCTTCCCTCCTCTTCCCTCCTCTTCCCTCCTCTTCCCTCCTCTTCCCTCCTCTTCCCTCCTCTTCCCTCCTCTTCCCTCCTCTTCCCTCCTCTTCCCTCCTCTTCCCTCCTCTTCCCTCCTCTTCCCTCCTCTTCCCTCCTCTTCCCTCCTCTTCCCTCCTCTTCCCTCCTCTTCCCTCCTCTTCCCTCCTCTTCCCTCCTCTTCCCTCCTCTTCCCTCCTCTTCCCTCCTCTTCCCTCCTCTTCCCTCCTCTTCCCTCCTCTTCCCTCCTCTTCCCTCCTCTTCCCTCCTCTTCCCTCCTCTTCCCTCCTCTTCCCTCCTCTTCCCTCCTCTTCCCTCCTCTTCCCTCCTCTTCCCTCCTCTTCCCTCCTCTTCCCTCCTCTTCCCTCCTCTTCCCTCCTCTTCCCTCCTCTTCCCTCCTCTTCCCTCCTCTTCCCTCCTCTTCCCTCCTCTTCCCTCCTCTTCCCTCCTCTTCCCTCCTCTTCCCTCCTCTTCCCTCCTCTTCCCTCCTCTTCCCTCCTCTTCCCTCCTCTTCCCTCCTCTTCCCTCCTCTTCCCTCCTCTTCCCTCCTCTTCCCTCCTCTTCCCTCCTCTTCCCTCCTCTTCCCTCCTCTTCCCTCCTCTTCCCTCCTCTTCCCTCCTCTTCCCTCCTCTTCCCTCCTCTTCCCTCCTCTTCCCTCCTCTTCCCTCCTCTTCCCTCCTCTTCCCTCCTCTTCCCTCCTCTTCCCTCCTCTTCCCTCCTCTTCCCTCCTCTTCCCTCCTCTTCCCTCCTCTTCCCTCCTCTTCCCTCCTCTTCCCTCCTCTTCCCTCCTCTTCCCTCCTCTTCCCTCCTCTTCCCTCCTCTTCCCTCCTCTTCCCTCCTCTTCCCTCCTCTTCCCTCCTCTTCCCTCCTCTTCCCTCCTCTTCCCTCCTCTTCCCTCCTCTTCCCTCCTCTTCCCTCCTCTTCCCTCCTCTTCCCTCCTCTTCCCTCCTCTTCCCTCCTCTTCCCTCCTCTTCCCTCCTCTTCCCTCCTCTTCCCCTCCTCTTCCCCCCCATCTTCCAAATATCCTTAAAGACCGGCAACGTACCAGCAGCATCTATGGTGTTGCAGATGTATGTGGGCGACGGTAATCGCTTACCATCAGGTGAACCGCTTGCTCGTTTGCCGTCTTTTCCATAAAAAACAAAAAAAAGGCGAAACAGCCTTGAATATCGCAATGGGTACCGATAGATGGCGGGCTGACCATCACAAAAAATGACCAGATCAACATAGCACAGAGCGATTACGGGCAACGGTGTCTAAGGTGAGATGTGTCTGGTACTGCGATCTCCAATCCACCTGCCATATCCATGACAAATACTACTTATGGGAGAGGCCTATGTCCTGCAGTAGAGTTTTAAACGTGGTAGAGCCAAGCGGCGGCTTTAGCTGCTGCTCAATTGGGCCGGTTCGACCGAGTTGGTATCGCGGTAGTAGCATCTTGTGCCTCTGCGTTTCCTTCGTAGAGTGAGGTAGCCGGAGGCCCACACCCCCTCTCCATCCCCTTCCTCATCCTCCCTCCCGTCTCCCAAATACCCTTAATGGCAGGCGATGTACCTGAGCGACGGTAATCACTTACCATCAGGTAAGCCGCTTTCTCGTTTGACGCCTTTCTCATAAAAAAAAAACTATTTACAGACAGTTAAGGTTAAGGTATATTTTGTAGCTGAGTGAAAATCGTTATCATGAGAGTATAGTATCATTTCATTTCCAAGAATATTATAAGGAAAGTTAGTTATTAAGTTTTTTGGGTTTTTTTTCTTGGCAGGCGCTCTCCAGTCCGAGCCCAGTGCTGGTACCCTTGCACCAGTGAGCCTGCTCCTCATAGAGATGGAGAATAAGATGGAATACCACGCAACCAGTTATTATACAGGCCCTCTATACCCTACAGACTGCAATTAGCGCTGCTAATTAGCACTGCTAATTAACACTGCTAATTAGCAGTCGAAATAGGAAAGATCCGTACCTATCTAGACTGATCCAAGGGTGTAAAAAGTTTTCTATCACCTAGTTTGACTACGCTGAATCGTGCCTCACGGAAAACCGTTTAATGCTTATCATTATGCTGCAGCTGATGTGTGTACAGCATTGAAGGGAAGTACCAGATCCGCCGCTGGGGGCGAATAGGACAAGTGCTTCCAAGTGTTCGCTGGCCTGCGTGTGGGGGACATGGACATGTCCATTGCCGACGTAGGATTGGAGGCGATGTAAGAAAATAGGCACTCCTCCGATGCGACTTGGTACGAGGGAGACGGCAATTTGCAGGGCATGGATATGTGCGTCAGAGTTGAGGTATGTAGCATAGGTGCTCCACTATGAGGTTCAAGTGAGTGCTAGCCCCACGCAGTCCGTCCTTGTCTCGCGAAGGGCAGGTATGTATTACGTATGTCACCACTTATAAAAAGTGCTCCACTAAAATATTAGCTATCAGTTCCAGTTGTAATGACAACACCCCTAATGTTTAAAGGTTTTTAAATTTTTGCGCAGGAATCCTAATTCCCGGGGAAAAAAAGGATCTATGTTTTATCCTTTAAAATAAAGTAAAACTAACCTTCTCGTGATCTAGTAGTTTAGAAGGGTTAGTTGTAGTCCCTGCAATTTCTTCTACCTTTTAGTAAAAGTCCCGTTAAAAACGGTTCAGTTGTTTCTAAGATTAACTCAGACTAACAGACAGTAAAAATAAAAAAGAAATCGGGATTTTTGACCTTTTCTATCGCGCAAATAATTACAGAAAAAGGAATAGTTTCGAAATCACAGACAGAACTTAAATTTTATTTATATGTATTGTAGTAAATAGACGTAAAGATTTTAGATGCACGAACATAAAAATAAAAATTAGAGCTTAACTTTATACTAAAATGTGAGCTATCATTAGAGGTACCTAGAGTTATTATATGCAGTTTTAAAATTTTCGCGAAAGAACCATTAACATTTCCCGATAAAAAGTAGCCAAGATTAGCCCGGACAAGACATACATTTTGAAAACAGTGAAATCACAGACTGACACATTTTATTTAGATAAGTTTTCATGGATTGCACGTGATAGAGCCAAGCGGCGGTTTATGCAGATCCTCGAATGCTCTCCCCTCACATAAATTGTATCGAATCAAAAAAGATTTGATTAGACTGCATAGAGGTCGGACGATCGATCGAAAGTTACATCTAGTTTGAGGGCCTATACAAATCAGAGGTCTCGCACTGCTATTGCTAGGGACTACGCACGATTCCGCAGAAACCAGCTCCTCGGTTATAGGTTCTTGGCTTGCCTAGGAGTGGTCTGGGTAGATACTTGCCTATTTATACCGCGTAACAGCACAGTAGTGGAGTGCATTCCAGTCTTAAAGGTAGGCAGAATAATTACAGGCTATGAGGCATTCCATTTTTAATCCTCAGAATTTTGTGCGTGGTAGAGCCAGGCGGCGCTTCTTGTTACCGCTCGAAAGGGCCGGCTCAAGCGGCGTAGTGTCTCGAAGAATAACGGTGTGAAGTAGAGACGTCTTGTGCTTCTGCGTTTCCTTCAGTGGCCCGTAATCGTAATCGGCAGCTCATTTCTCTCCTCTTCCCCCTTCCTCTCCCCAAATATCCTTAAAGACCGGCAACGCATCTGCAGCTCCTCTTGTGTTGTAGATGTACGTGGGGGACGGTAATCACTTACCGTCAGGTGAGGCGCTTGCCCGTTTGGCACTTTCTAATACCTCTCAATGAAGTAAATAATTTCGTCACAGCATTTTTCTTTTTATTTGTGACTTAACACTTAAATTGACATTTGCTTGCAAGCATCGGTGGTTCAGTGGTAGAATGCTCGCCTGCCACGCGGGCGGCCCGGGTTCGATTCCCGGCCGATGCAGTTCTTTTTGTTACTGTAAAAATTATGTAATTTAAGACTAATTCTATAAGTGTCTTCAATTGGTCAAGAAATCTTAACTACGTTTTTTTTCCATCTACACTACACTACAATCTCTAGACCAAGAGATCTAGGCTTGATGTGCCTTTAAGTTATGCTGGAGAATACCTTTTCTCTCTTTTCCAGAAGAAACCCATAAGAGTCAGCAAAACTGATACAGGAGAAGAATTCCGTTCTCAGGATACGTAATAATCGTATATTATAGTCTCTGCCTCATATAAGAATGGAAAACCACTCCATATTTGAGAAGCTATATTTTAAATCATCAAGAAATTAACATAATTTTAAATTTTATTTCAATTTTTTAATTAGATTTAGTATATAATAGAGGTAAGCAAAAATGTCAGGTAATACAAGTATCTTAGACCTATATATATTAGTAAAACTTTTACCTACATAATCTAATACCGGACGGATTTGTCAGTACGCGAACCATATAGCAGTGGTAAGAGCCCGTCAGCAAATGCCCTCGGGTCGCCATTGGAGCTGGCCCGGACTCTTTCGCGTAGTATGTAGTATGGAAACAGTCTACACGCGCCTCGGTGAAAACCCCTTATGCGCTACAGAATCGGGGCCGCCCCACCAGCATTTTCAATGCGTGCTATTGCGTGTAGTTGACCGACAGTATCCTCGTGTAGAAGAAGGTGCATTTGCTCTGAAAAGAGTGACTTTGACTGGCACGGAACAACGAGCGAACTTGCGGACGATCATGTTCACCCTAACAGACAACGCCCTGAGATCTCTTTCTGTGTGTATTTCAGGTGAGAGGATACCATATGCCCCAGACATTTAAACTGTTCCACTCTTCGTGGTGGAGTCCCGTGCAGTTTGGTAGGAGGAACAGTGTAAGGTCAGTTCAGGTCTCTGATACGATTCTACTAATTGCTATAAAAGTAGCTGCCTGTAAGTCCCACTTTTGGACAAAGGCCACCTCCTCAAATATCTGAGAGGGTTGTATGAGCCGGGAATGGCAGCTCTATTGCGGGTTGGCGGGCTTCATATATCCTCGAAATTATATTTTTATTATTTCTCAGACATGCAGGTTTCCTAACGTTGTTTTTCTTTACCGCCGAGCACGTGGTAAATACAGCACTTAAAAATTGCTATTAAAATTTTTTGTGGTGCCGGTACCGGTGATCGAACCCAGGGCACTTGCGATCTATGATACTAATGTGAGCGTCCTGACCACTAGACTACCACGGCTCTTCGTTAATTATTCGTAATTGATGTAGTACAAAAGAATTCCTTTGAATGAAACGCCGGCTGATAAAAGTGTCGGTTGCAGCCGCAGCGTTGTCTGTGTTAAATGATGTCACAGAGAGCGTGACGTTGTCAAATAAACTTTTGACATTATTTTTTATGGAAAAGAGGGCAAACGAGCGGTACACCTGATGGTAAGTACTTACCGTCGCCCACATACATCTGCAACACCATTGATGCTGCAGGTGCTTTGCCGGTCTTTAAGGATATTTGGGAGATGGGAGGGAAGAGGAGAGGAATTAGGTACACTTCCCGTCCTCATTACTAGGATATACGAGTACAATAGAATTGTTACGGTTTCCGTGTTGCTTTCGTCTACTTTGTCGTATATACGAGTATATGATAGTACAGTGTGTGTAAATAAATGTATTAACTATAGACTATATTTCTATGGTAATAAGATATACAATTAGTTAAAATAGATAATAACTTATGAATAAATCGTGATTGCCACATGATCGGGACTTTTTTGGCTACAGAAATGCAAAACCAGAAGGGCTACAACCGCAACACCCTTTTCCAGCAAGATGGAGCCACTTCTCATGTTACAAATGACTCATTAGCTGGTCTTCACGATTTATTCCCTGGAAGAGTGATAAGTCGCCGAGGAGACATCAATTGGCCACCGAGGAGCCCTGATTTAACGCCTGCTGATTTCTTCCTATGGGGCTACCCAAAAAGCAAAGTTTACAATCCATTGCCACCCAACCTGAATGTTTGAAGCAAAGAATCACTGAAGAAATCAACTCTATTCCAAGAGCGATGCTCCAGCGAGTTATTGAAAATTTTAGCTCCAGGTTAAATGAGTGCAACAAATGAATGAGTGAAACAAATGAATGGTGCGCATTTGCAAACGGATGTTTTTTATAAATAAATTTCAAGAATTGCTCTTTAAATTAACATTAAATAAAACGAGATTTAATTGATATTTTGTTTTTTATTTAACATCTAAAAACGAAAATCATCCTGAGACAACCTTTAAGAGGTACGTTAAGAGGGCGCCGTGCTAATTGATACATGATTCGAACATGGCTTAATAAATTTGATTATGAGGGTACAGAGAATTTGTTGACAAATTTTTATTTGTGAAACAAGGGAGCACACAAACAGCCTCAAACAAACTAACACATGCACGCATATATACACATACTATGAAATATGCTCACATTAATACCCTAATATATCAAGGTTACTTTTCTTTTTTTTCCTTTCTTTCTTATTAGTGAATTGACTTTATATGAATGTTTATTAAAGAAGACATAAATATATAGCTAAATCATATGGGGGAAGCCGCTGGCTTCTGTAACACAATTTTAGCTAGTTCGGAGTTTTATGGTGTCATTGAACATAATTTGTCACTCGTTTTATGTCCAATAAATTTATTATATTATTATTATTATAATTTTATGATAATACTATAGTTTTATGATTGACCCAGGATAATTACAGGCATTCCATTTTAGTACACAGGGATGACAACGTATCTGTAGCCTCCTAAAGACTCCAATAGTCACTCACTAACAGGTGGACGCTGGACTAGAAAGCCAAAAAAATTGCTATTAATATTTTTATCGAGACAACTCCAGCTGACGATGAATCTTCTTCGTTCGTCGTGCTATGCCATTATCTAAAAAAAAACTCACAATCATGTGAATTGTTATGGAAATGGTGAAATCGGGGAAATGTAATTTTCAGTAAAAATTTATAGTTGAAATTATTGTCCTGAAGTTCGTTTTTGTATATACAAGATATATACAAATAAATGTGATTAGAAGAAAGTAAAAGAAAATTGTATGTTTAGAAACAATGCATACCTGCAAAAATAAACGTTTTTCTTTAACGTTAAGGTTAATCGTGGGAAATATTGTCGTGCAAGGGCAAAGAACTATTACTATGACAAAGTTCTCCGGTACAAGTAGCTTGTCGATGCTGGCCTCTATTTCTGTCAAAGCATTCAGTTTCTGAAAGCCACTTAAGTTCCCATTTTCAGTTGGTTGTTTCAGAGCACAGTTAAATAACAAATGTAAGTTCAACTCTTTGACGTCATTAAAAATTTTTTAAATGTAAATAATAAGTAATTATAAAACATTTTTGTACCCAATGAGACTTACTTGGTATAATTGCATATTAACATAGTGAGTGCATGTAACAAAGAAACAGAGTTTTAAACTTCTGTGACTTTCAGCAGATACTTTATATTTCTTTTCTTCTCTGGATTTGGAGATTGGAGAAACCCATGTTTGAGAAGGCCTCAGTATTCGAATTTTTTGAAACCTGTAGAAAACTGCTTTTGCTGCTCTTCCAATGGGCCGGGGTAGTACCACGGCCTCGCAGAATATCGGCGTCAAGTAGAGTCATCTTGTGCTTCTGCGTTTCGTTCGGTGAGTGAGGCAACCGGAGGCCCACTCTCCCCTCCCCCAACCTACCTTTCCTACCATCCCCTAAATATCCACAAAGACTGGCAACGCATCTGCAGCTCGTAGGGTGTTGCAGATGTACGTGGGCGACGGTAATCACTTTCTATCAGGTGAGCCGATCGTTGTTTGCCCCTTTCTTATAAAAAAAAAAATCCTTATAATACTCGTATACCTAATTGTGTAAATTTTCTATACTGAGTATTAGTAGTACTACTTGGGTTAGGAACCGTGCTAGCTGTCAGGGCCCTAACGTTAAGCTGGGTTCGAATCCCGGTCTGGCATCACTAAAATTGTTAACTGCAATTTTTAGTGCTGAATTTATTATTATATGAAGGACTACCTTGATTATTATTATATTAACTTGCATTTTTGAGAAATAGCATTATATTATTTCATATAAAGTCGGTACAGGAGCAGAGAGGCGGCCCTAGACTCTCGACCTGGGTCCAAAATAATATTACAAAGATTATTGTATTTTACTGTCACATAACATTACATTCTCCTGCGTTGTCATTTTCTAGTAAATATTCCAATTATCTAATTGTTACCTTGGCTTCTGATTAAAAAAATAACATAAAAATAGCATAAAATAAATAAATCACATTCAATGTATATAATTAAAAAACATTGCATCGGCCGGGAATCGAACCCGGGCCGCCCGCGTGGCAGGCGAGCATTCTACCACTGAACCACCGATGCTCGATTCAATTTGCTTAAAATTACAATTATACAGATATTTGAAACAAAACGCTAACAAAGGAAATATGTTTTATACAAATCTTTCAGAGGTGATATTCTTTAGCATCTTTAACATCGATTTTGGGAAAATAATGAAAGATGAGCTGTGCTGTATGGAGGCATAACCATAAACGACCGTGGCCATAAGCTACATCTTGTGCATTTCAAAGTAAATAAGACCTAGAATTTGAATTTATTCCTAGTATTATCTTTTTTTCCCCTCTCGTCTGGGAAAGGTGCACACCAACAACACGTACCTGTCACTGAAGGCGATGACTGGTTATGCCGGAATCAGCATTAGGTGCCGGATAGCCTTGGCAGCTTCTGAGCAAGAGCGGGGGAGAGAGAAAAGAGAGATATAATTTAAGGAGCAACGACGCTTCTAGCGCTGACACGATGCTCGACGTCGCAATCTTCTCCTTTTTCTTGTCGTTCTTGACGGGGTCATACTTCGCATTCAAGACAACAAGCACCGCGAGATAGGATGAGGTACTAGTATATGTACAATGCCATGGAATAATTGGATTACTCCGTCGCCATGTGCCTGCTGAGTCACACACAGGCGGATCCCGACTATGCAATGCAAGCTGGACGTCTTGCGTCAGGAGACAGCTGATATTGGTTCCATAATTAAAACAATTAAAAGTTTCAATAAATGCGTGCAAAGTGAGATATTTTTCAGCTACCCCAGATGGGGCGTGATGTCCTTTAGATAATCACGTAAGTCTAATGAAAAATAATTAATTCCTTACCGTCAAAATTTTATTTCTCTAGTTTTGCCGAATAACGTAATATGTAAAAATGATTTATTACGTATAATATTGGCGTGACTTTACATCGTAGATATTGATTTGTACCTACATTTATACATGCTGCAACTGTAACTATTTTCTGCTGCTATAATTTTAATATGATCATTAAAGACTCGATGTGTTGCTCTCAAAGCAACGAGGAATTAGTCGAGTCTCTTTGATCACTCTCAGATCAAACGATGCTCGTTCGAATACTTAGTACATACTTTGTTGTGTTTGCCGACATTCTCTCAGGGGAGAAGAAATCACTTCGCAACGCACGGGTGTATGTTGTCAGTTAAACTCTATTTTATTAATCTATTTGTTAAATTGTAATAACGTGTAAGATGCAAGGAGGAAAATTACACGGTATTTTACTTTCTCCTAAAGTTAACCGCACCAGCGCGCGGCGCACCTTCCATAAAATGAGTGAGGCTTTGACCACCGATTAATATTGGAAAACCGTCAGATATTGCCGGCCTTGAGTTCCATATAGGCACTAGTGATGTAGAACAATATCTCTATACTTATCTCTATAGTATAGCGCCTTGCGGAGGAAGTATAGGCAAATATTACATTCATTGTATGCCAGCTTTCGTTGGTGCTTTCATGCAAAGTCTATGTCCAGCTGTGGACTTATACAGGCAGATGATGATGATTAATTTATCTATAATATAGTAATATATCCTATCCAGCTTATATTACAGCTGTGAAAGTATGTACGTTTGAATGTTTGTCCCTTAATCACGCCCAAATAAGAGATAATTTTGAAATTTGTTAGATAGGTGGAATATTATGAAGAGGGAGGTACTCTTACATCAAGACTTAGTTTGGAACAAATTTAATATCACACAGAAGAAGGCACGGGTAGTGCGAATAGCTTGATTTCGATCCCCAGCGTGGACTCCTAGTATTGTAACTTTCATTCCTTCATACTCATTTCAACATCCTCATTTTCTTTTGCTGTCTGATGACACGCAGCTGGATTTCACCTTTACATGAACAACTATAAGGGTACGCTATAAACGAATTCCGAATATTGGTAGATTATTTTATACGTAGACCTTTGTATATAAGAGTTCTTTCTTTTTTTTTTATAGGAGAAGGGGGCAAACGAGCGTGCGGCTCACCTGATGGTAAGTGATCAGTGATCACCGACGCCCACGAACATCCACAACACCAGAGGAGCTACAGATGCGCTGCCGGCCTTTAAGGAAGGAATAAGCTCTTTTCTTGAAGGTCCCTAAGTCGTAACTGTTCGGAAATACTGCTGGCGACAGCTGATTCCACAAAGTCGAAGTGCGTGGCAGAAAACTTCGATTAAAACGCACTGTGGTGCAGAATATTCGCTATAAACGAGTTCGAAATATTGGTAGATTAATGTTATCGAAGACCATTGTATTCCAATGGTTCGCGATCGCTTCATTTCAATGTATCCAAATTAAATATTTTTACATATTTCCTATATATTTATAATTTTCCTAATTCGTGGGAATTAGAGACGTGTTATGATAATTATGTAATAATGAAGACGAAGGTGGCTTAGTATTAAGAAGAGGCGGACGCAATGCAAGGTATATTGTAACGATGGAAATCGACGCCAGCGCCACGCATTATTTCGAAGAAAAGTGTAAAAGCTAGGGTATCGAATGGCATGCAGCTCTCGCTATATAAATCTATTTAATTAATAATATCGCTGATCCTGGGTGCCGTGTTCATGTTAAGTGTATCGCAAAGGAGAGAACTCTCCCGCATCAAGATGCAGGAAAACTGCAAGAAAATCTACCAGTTCATGAGGTGCTGGCTCTTCATAGTAAACGAGGCGCACCTTTCAATCTCAATTACCTTTCGCAAAGTCATCGTACACACCAATTATTGTATTATCTTCTGAACTCATTTATAACGTTAGGTTCGGTTTTCTGTCTCTATTGCGTAACTCTAGTGATAACCGTGTTGGACGTTTCGACATATTCGACAGTTTAGTAGAAAGCGTCGTTATGAACCTAGATCCCTAGATTTTTCATATAAAATAACGCTTTAAAATAACCTGTAATCTTATTCTTCATCTTAAGAAGTTATGAACAGTATACTGTCCGACATCTTCATCATCTTGTGACAAATCTTATAGGTCATTACATAAAATATTATACTGTGCATTTATTGAATAAAAATCGTTTGTGGATACGATCAACTAAACGTATATTTCAACATATCATGTAATAGCCAATCAGATCGTAATATTGTTACTTTATCCACCGCTAGAGGCGCTGACAGCGCTTAGTTTATGCCGACGTATATGTTTAGGCAAAAGTGACCAAGCAACGGGCTCATGGGTGAATGATGTTTAATGTCAGCAATTAAAAAAATATTTGTATGAATAACTAAAATAAATGCTATAACGATTGGTAAGGTAGGTCTAGAACAGTGACCACAACGGGCGATCGTACTGCGGGTGTGATCCGCGCAGCGCCTGTAAGAAATACCTAAATTGTTACAAAGTTCTTAATAATGTACTAAATATACATAAATATATAATTTGCGTGGTAGAACCAAGCGGCAGCTTTTGCTAATGTGCGAATGAGCCGGCTCGACTGTGATAGTACCAGGACCTCGTAGAATACCGGCAGGAAGTAGAGGCATCTTGTGCTTTTGCGTTTCGTTCGGTGAGCGAGGTAACTCCGCCCTTCCTATCCCCCTACCCCACTTTCCCCTAACCCCCCAAATATTCTTAAAGACTGGCAACGCACCTGCAACTCGTCTGGTGTTGCAGATGTACGTGAGCTACGGTAATCAATTATCATGCTAATTTGCCCCTTTTCCAAATAAAAAAAAAAAGAAATAATAAATATGTTTCTCATTTAGTTCAAATCATATAGCCATCATTTGGAGAAATGACCGACTATTTTATGATGTGGCCAATTATACGATCGGTTCACGACAGGATTACATTTGAACAAATGTAATCCTGTCGTGGTCCACAAATGTAATAAAAAACTGCATCGGCCGGGAATCGAACCCGGGCCGCCCGCGTGGCAGGCGAGCATTCTACCACTGAACCACCGATGCTTGATGTGAAAGTTACAAATACAATCAACATGTAAAATAATCCAAAGTGAAATAAAAGTGATTACATAACACTAGTACGTTCGCGTATTATTGGTGAGATTCGAGACACGACAACGATCAAGTTTCGAATGCCTACTAATTTTACTAATTGTAAGATATACTCGTATATTATTAAAAATAATTATTATCATTGCATGTTCCACAAATATATTTATTTCGTTATATATTCGATAATATTAATAAGTAGTTATCGAATTAGCGCCTGACAGAATAATGTTCGCAATATATTTATTCTGCAATTGTCGTCTATTAAACATACGTAGCTCCACCGAGCTCTGTGGGAATACCGTCACATTAGAAACGGCAAAAAACTTGAAAGGAACGTGGATGCCAAGCGCACAAACGAAATAAATGCACCTTGTGTGCCCTATTTTTCAAACAAGAAATAAAACAATATATACGAATAGATTGTAATTTATTTATTTTGCGAACCAACCCGAACTCTTGGTTTAATGGTAAGACCCTATTGTTATCTTAACTTTAAGAATTTTTAATAGACTTTGAAATAAGTAACTAAGACAATTCACATTCAACATTATTTAAATATACCGTTTGCTGTTTTCTGTCCCACGGTTCCCAACTCCGATGTAAGGTCTGAGGACGGGTCTGATGCAGCATTCGATGACAAGGAACACGATGCATCCTGACTAAGAAAACCCAATAACTTGTTTGTTGCACAATTATTGGGCTTCCGCTGTAAATCGAAACCTAGACCCATAGCTCAGTAGTTAGGTAATTAGAATGCCACGCGGGCGTCAAATGGCCGTATCGTTTTCTGCTTATGTCGTTAAATGCATCTTACAATATTATTATTAAAGTTACAATTCTCAACATCAAAGACCATAATACAGAAATACTAGCGAATCGCACCGGCTTCGAACGTACAAATCTGTATTATATACATTAAATGTGAATATGTTCTAAATTGTGGTGAAGTTTAGAAGTTACAAGCTAATACACAAATAAACAGGCATTGCGACTTATTTACGTATTCAAAAACAAATACATGGCACTGCTTCTGAGGTTTTATGAAAACTTATATTGTGTATGCAAATGTCGCGAATTGCTCCATTACTCAAGTTGAAAATATGCATCCACGCTCCTACACAGTATGCCAACTTCTTTATACGCGTCTTATATCACGTATATACTTGTACATTTTTCTTTTATGGAAAAGACGGCAAAAAAGCCAGCGGTTCACCTGATGGTAAGTGATTACTGTCGCCCAGATACATCTGCTACACCATAGAAGCTGCAGGTGCGTTGCCGGTCTTAAAGGATATTTCGGAGATGGGAGGAAAGAGGAGGGGAATAGGGAGGGGATGTGGGCCTCCAGTTACCTCACTCACCGAACGAAAGGCAGAAGCACAAGATGCTACTTCACGCCGGTATTCTGCGAGGGCGTGATACCAACCCGGTCGAGCCGGCCCATTCGAGCAGCAGCGACCACCGCTTGCCTCTACCACGCTTAAAACGCTGTTAGCCGTTTTGGATTTTACAGATCCATAGGATTTGCACCTGCGTCCTGGAGACCGCAAGTGTTTTATTATAAGTAGGTGTCCATAGTAGTAATATATATGGACCGTCCAAGGTAGATTCGGACCTTCGGACGGTCGAGATGTATCGTTAGTACTGGGCGGTAAGAACCGTCCTAATACGCGGGTGTATTGTGCGTAAGCGGGTTTTGCTTGTAAGCCTGTTTGTTCGATACGCTCTTATGCGTCCCCGGGGGATTGTGAATGTGTTATTACACCTAACTGTTTGTGCTGTGTTGGTTTGACTGTGAATGGGTCGGTTGGTCGGTCTAAGGAGCTGCAGGTGCGTTGCCGGCCTTTTTAGGATATTTGGGGGATCGGCGGGAGGGCCATATATTATAATAATATTGGTGTTATGATAAATAATGATCATGTTATGAAACCGAATGCATTTTTGTATTACATCAGCCGTTGAGCTCGTAGTAAAACGAGCTGTGTGATCTTAACCGTCCGACATTTTCTTTCTTTAATGAAATCCCGTCAGCGCTTTCATATGACTTTAATTCAATTTGCTTTCCTCTCGCGGCGTCTTGAACACTAATAGGAGTGGAATTACTTAACATTGAAACTTTAATAAATAAATTGCTACTGCAATATTTTGCATCACGATTGCATCGTACTAGCGTACACTTGGGTGAAGGGATTTCTTTAAAATTTTGGAATATTAATATATGATGCAATAATATATAATTTTTAATGATATTATTAATATATATCATACAGTTTGCAAGTATTTCGTTAATAGAACATTTAGGTATAAATGAGTTTAGTTTGGTTCTGGTGATGATGCACCCTATCGCTGGTCTGTGAAATTTGGGGTCGGCACATTTTGATGTATTTTCCGCCATTAATTCATAGCCAAATTATAGTTCGTTTGTTAGACAAGTGGATCATCGTAAAGTTAGACATTTGAAGAAAAAGATAGAATCTTCCTCTCACTCCACACTTGTGTGTATTATTGAGATACTGTCTGTTACACACAATTTGTTCGCTTATTTAAGATTTATTTACGGTCCGCGCCTCCCGGATTAGATATACACTGTTGGCCCAGCGGCCCTTCTAGCTTCGGCGGAAAAGGCTCGCGCGTAGGAAGTAAATAGTAACAAAGAGCTGAAGACGCTGCAGTGTTGACTCGACGCTCGCTGCTGCTGTGCTGTGCTTTGACCCCTGTTAACAAAAGACACTTCCGACAACTAGAGGGGCTCGCAGCAGCCCGTGGGCTCGCCTTAAGGTCAAAGCTATTAAGGAGGTACGGGCTGGCTTATCGTCGTATATCATTCGAATGGGTCGAGTTTTAGAAACGACCTTGTACACCAGTAAGTCTCGTATACACCGTGAATATTCGACCAAGCGTTCGCCGGACTGTACGCGATACATGGTTTGTATGCGTGTTTTCTGAATGTGCATGGGGATGGGGCGGGGGGACCTTTATCGGGTGTGAATACGTTTCGGGAGTACGAAATGTACAGTAGTACTATAAGAGACACCTAAATCTATTTCTTTACCTCTCGCGATTTCTTTGGTAGTTTTTCACTGAACATTTGTTAACATAGAAGTATAAAATATATGACAATAGAAACATCAACAAGTTCATGAATACAAAGGTCGTCAACGTAAATTGGCACATGCCGGTGGCAATCTATTATTCAATCTGAGAAAGGGTCCCGGTCGACATTCTTCACTTTTGTTATTTTTTCTATGAATACAAATCATAACATATCTTCAAAGTATGTGTAAAAATTACCAAAGATTGATGAAAGAATGTGAAATGAAAAGAGAAAGATTTAAGTAATTAGTGTTTTAATAAAATAAGAATATTTTTTTATAACATAAGACTGACAGTTCTTCTGGTGGTAAGTGGATACTGCAGCCCTCGGGCTCTTTCAAGGCTACAAATTCGATGGCACCCCTGAGGACAAATATGGAATGCCTAACGGCCTGAAATTATATACAGTGTCTCTCTATAACCATCAAACCGGAACCCAATAGTGGTTATATACAGGTTGATTAGCGGCAGAAATATATAAGAGGATGATGATGATAATGATGAGATGATGTTCCATCCTAGACTGCTACTAGACAGATTAGAGGACGAACCTTCGGTGGTCTATTATTTTTATTTCAGATTTCATTATTAACACTCTGAGAATTTACACCGTCAGTATGTAATAGGTCTATACCGATGCCTTACTTATAAATATTAAAGTTAAGATTCTAATATCAACAATCCTGTAAATAGTCCACTTCGTGACGTAGGCCTCTCCCAAAAGGAGGATTTGTCATTATCGGCACGCTCTGCAAGCGGATTGGCAATCGCAGTTCCAGTACCAGACACCTCGCATCTAAGACGCTGCTACCCGCCATCATTCTTGCTTAATTTTGATCTGGTAATTTACGAGGAGCTTATGTAGTTAGGTTGAGCCATCTGTCGGTTGTCATTGCGACTTTGAAGGTTTTCCCTTATTCGCCTCTTACGACGCCCGCGGGAAGAAAGTGGGTGGCAGACTCTTGTGCCGATTCCACACGGCCACTCCATTTAACTGGTTAGAATACTTTTAATTATTACAACTCATCACTTTAAGCGAAGCCATTAAAACACTTTCAAATATTGAGAGGAGTCTTTTCCCTGCAGTGGGACATAAACAGGCCTTTTACCCTACTTTAAGCTTTTCCTTAAAAAGAAAAGGATCTTGACGATTAAACAGGTAGACAGATAGACAGAAAGAAAGAAAAAAACGCCACAGTAACGCTCTTGATTCAAATAATTCTTATGAATTATTTATAAAAGTGTCATATCTAAAATAGAGTCAGTATTTTTCTGGGTGAAACAAAATAGCTGAGAATATATGTTTCTGTTATTTTATATATTACTAGCGATACCCGGCAGACGATGTTCTGCCTATGTTTATTTATTAACCTTTGTATATATAAAAATGGATGATCGGTATGTAATCGTGAATCATTTATTCGTTGTAGAATAATGTGTAAAAATTTAAGATGACTGACATTGATGATTGATTGATTGATTGATTTATTGGTATATATGAGCTACATACTTTTTTTATTAATAATTCACGTTATTAAACAATATATTTGTCTATTCCAATCGGTATATAACTAATAAATAATAAATATTTTCCGTGCTTCAATACCAATTTACAAAGTGATCGGTTAAACGGTACAGGTGTTGATATGCTGCGACATCTAGTGGCAAATTACAATTTAAAAACCTTCTCCGAGAAAATATACGTATATTTGCCAACTTTCATGGTTATCGGTAAAACGAGGTTGGAGTTTATCAATCTCTTATATACCAAAAACCTATATAAAATATATAACATACATTGAACGTATTGAAGACCCTTTTATCGGTAAAGACACATTACATCTTAGTCCTTTAGGTTGTCAGCGTAACTATGTATCTTGATTTATATTACAGCATAGATTTAGATGTGTGTGGTCCCTTTCCATCAGGTGGACTGTTTGCACGTTTGTTCATATTCATTACAGTTTGTCACAAGTCTACCGCTGGATATAGACCTCCCTAAGGATTGCCTGAAAGAGAAATCACGATCCGGAGCCACCTGTATCCACCGACTTGCGCAACTGCAACATTGTGCACCTTTATTGGCATAGAAATTAATCTAAATAAGACTGAAATTGTTAATTGTAATTTTAAGAGCTGAACGTACCACGCGCTTTTCGGTGAAGAAAAACATGACAAACCTGAATGTCTGAGAAAGAATATAACATTATTTCCAGGACTGTGAAGTCAGTTAACAGCGTAGTGTCAAATATTGAGAGGAGACCTTCGATTACCAGTAGGACAATAACAGGCTGCAAGTTTTCTTTCATATGCAAAAGAACATAAACAACTGTTCGTTTAACGAGCGTTTTGTTGGGTTAGTTACAAAGAGACATTGTTTTGAAAGTACACAAAGACGTATTGGCAAGTGTAAATACAGCGTTGACTACCTGTACAAATTTTTCAAATCGTCACTTTTACATTTTATTTTTGGTAAATTTACGGCTCGTTACATTAAGCCTTTATAGAAAATGTAACCCCATACTGATTTTGCCTTCGGAAAGCCAACAGCATTTTCCTTTGACGCCTTTCGACGCCTACAAAAATAAAACGGTAGGCAGACATATATTAAGACATTATTAAAAAAAAAAAAATCACGATCTTGAAAAAATTTTCGATGAGATCCAATATTTTACCGGGGTGTACGTATGATGTGAACAAAGGTGTTATCAGAAACGAAAAACTTTATCAGTGAAGTAATTCTTCTGTAATGGGGCGCATTTGAAACCTAACTCAAAATTTCTCTCAAACTAATTTTCACACTATAAATCATGTCAAAAAGAAATGTTTTCGCTCTTAAATTTATGGTTCTAGTAAAAGTTTTCCCCCTTCAGACATAAATATAAGATAGATGAGCTAGACCATCGACTAAATTCACGGTCTGTAGAGGCCAAAACGACCGATAAATTACCTTTTTATTATGCCTGCTGTCTAACAAAGATTAATTTGCTGTTGGGGATTTAATTAAGGCATTGGCAATACGAGATGCTTTATTAGGACATTTTCAGACTTGCATTTTTCTTAATTAACGTCGAACCTTATTAATTTTTTTTTCTTCATCATTCGTATAGTCCACAGCTGGACATAAAACTCAACCTATTCAAGGATTAGCCGTACTGTCAGCTTCACGAACAGCTCTTACGATCTTCAGTCGGGTAGGAGATCGTAATAGCTATTGTCTCAAACGTTCACATCAAAAATGTATTTATATATATATATAACTATTATATTTATATATATATAACTATTCTATATATCATTTAACTTATATATACAAGTCGTTCGAGACAAGCTTCAATTTCTTTTTATCCTTCGTATAGACTAAAAATAAAATATAGGATGTACATATATGCTGTTCTATACCTCCTTTTATCAGGTCCTTGTCATCAGGTGTAATGAATAGGACACGTTAAAACAAATGCAATGAGCCCCAAACGAGATACGGCCCAGCTTTACTAGGGTTGCGTTACCTACTTTCAGCTCCATCATCGGACCTGATCGATGTTATCATATTCTACCATCAGCAAAATTGCAAATATTTCAAACGGTGAAAGATTACAATAAAATTCATACCTGTTGACAGACAAACTACAGTTCTGACAGAGACTAGTATGTAGTTTGTCTGCCTTTCTGTTGCCGAGGCGTCTGGTACTGCCATTGACAACTCGCTTACCATGCGTGGCGTGGCTATTATGTATAATCTCTCTATTTTGAGATGCCGTGTCTAAATTGGAGACGCATTACAGTGCACTATTGGGAAGCTAATGAAAATGCATCAGAAATTTCTATTTATTTTCTTTTACCATATTCGCTATTCGAGTCCATCAGTGTCACTAGTATTATTTTCGGGAATCCGATTGGAAGGGGATTTGCATCCAAATCAAGAGATCAGAAGTGGACCCCTATTAAGAGGGCCCTTACCTTAGTAGCCTAAAACAGTCCACTCCCAGAGATGGGCATCTCCCACTTGGCCAGCAAATCTGCTTGCAAATCGGTTATCGCAGTATCTGGTATTGCGACCACCTCGCTCCTTAGACGCTGCTGTCCGTTATCGGACTGCTTCATTTTAGTCTGTCATTATTCGAGATAGTTCCGCCATCTATCGGTAGCCATTCTAATTTTCAACGCTTTTCCGCCTCGTCGCTTCTTAAAAGGAGGGTGGCAAATTCATATCAATTAGTATTGCGAATCTTATCTACGATTTTTAAGTATGGGGGATTTCTTAGATTCTAGACACTAAGATGTCCCAATAAACTAGAAAAAAAAGATTGAAACTACTAAAATAAATGTTTGGACCCCTGTCTATGAGCTCACGATATATTCTCAATTTGAGTTCATAAATGAGTTCCCGCCATTGTTTTTATTTATGGATTTTTATGCAAATCCCTCTGTTAAAATTGATTATTGTTTCCGTAAATATCCCAGCGAGCCGTAATTAACACTCTCTGTTCCCTGTTACTTGCTGCCGGTGATAAAGGCAGGAAGGGTTGACGTTTCATAAATTATATTTGTTTTTATTGTCTAAAAATTACAATTTTTTTCTTTGATTAATGTTTGTAAATAATGCTCCACATTCACGTCACGCATAATTTTAGAGCAAATAATACTTAAAATTTATCAGAGTTGTTTAGTATTTTATGATTCGAGAAATTGTGTGGTACGTTTAGTTTATCTGAGACTGCTCCAATTGTATAGGACTAATTTTGGAAATAGTCATGAATAATTGGCCTTATGATGCGTTCATACGCTTTTAATCTGTTATATATACAATTAGGTTTATATTTATGTTACTAATTATATGTAAGCTCCCTCCTTCAATATTTTAGTTTAAAACTAAATTCACACTTCATAGATCTCAAAGCATACATTTATTTAAGGAACGTCTGCTTAGTGATTGACTTGCAAGGTTAAAAAAAATTTAAGTTACAATCAATAGCAGGTCCCTGCTGAACATATATATATGTTTTAGTTTTAATTATATGATGTTTTCATTCATCGCTCAATTCTCTGTCGTGGTGAATTCAGCACCTTAAAAATTTAAACTAACTATTTTACAGCGAGCTCTCTAATAATTAGCTTTTCCGTGAACAGATATAATCCTTCGGCAAAGCCGTATTGGAGCAGTGTGGCTCTTCCCTACTCTAAAACCATCTCAGGTATGGAGGTAATGAAGACATTGCCCAGCATTGGGAGATTGAGTTTTACGAGACCATGGTCTTACTGGGATAAAAAACACTTCCGTGCGGGAATCAAACTGTTTAACGTGTGTCATCGGAGACGCTATACCAAAACCATGCGAATATTTGTCGTTTTTACTCAAACGTGTTTTGTATTAATATTTTTTTTGGATAAAATTCAGACACAACCCAGAACACGTACAAACTTTTTCTCTCGAGGCGCATTTTTATTGTATTAAAAAGTTCATGTATTTTGTTACACATCCAGCACTAACTACGTACATGAACGTGTCCCGTATAAATTGAAATTTGCTTCTGCAAGCTGCTCCTTCACCTTTATACGTTAATTCATGTGTTGCAATAATGTTACTTCTATTGTTATGAAACGTTGAGCGTGAATATAAGTAAAATTTGTTTCGTATCACATTATTTTAGGAATATCATTAGGGTTCAAATATTGGTACAAGCCTTTTTTTGTCACGTTGGGGAAACGTGACAGTTAGGTGTCTGTCCCGACATAAAAGATCAGTAATAAGTGCCGGTCCAACTAAAACCCCGCGGAATTAGATAAGCACTATTAACCCGGTGGGTTTGACAGCTTCGGGTAAAATGGCGCGCGAGCAGAAGGCCCTCAAGTACAAGTTTTATTAATATAGCCATTTATAGTGCCTCAAGTGTAACCAAAAATAGAGGCAGGTCTACTCCTGTATTCGATGAAACGCTTATGTGATAAGATAAGGTAGAGGAAATGGAAGACATGGGATGCAAAACTACAATATAAATATTGGCTACATCTGCAATTCAAACCCAGGACCTATGTGAGTCAGCGACGCTTACAACTGTGATGGTACTGTTAAGAGAATCTGCCATCTCATTTCATTCTCTAAGTTTCGTACAAGTCGACTTAGGGAAATGCCAGAAAAATGTCGTTGCTTCTGACGAATGCATCGGTCGACAGAATAGCCATGCTATTCTGTCATCGGTCATCAGTATAACCCTGGTGGCTTATAAGCAATGCTCTGGCGTCCGAATGATGGAGGAGAATTCTTCCATATTCGCCGAAGCCAAATTTCACAAGATGGTTCTCACCGACCGCATTGCACTCACCGACCCCAAGCGTGGTATGGGCAAATCGTGAAATGCGTGCCGGTTTTTCCGGAGCTGTTTTTGGAGCTTGAATAGGCTGATGAAGAAGAAGAAATTATTCAGATCAATGAGCGGCAGCGTCTAAGGTGCGGAGTGTCTGATACTGCGGTCACTTATCCGCATGGGAAGTGTGGTGTTTCCGAGAAATCTACCAGTTTGAAGATATGTCTATGTTCAGTTGCGGACAGTTTAGAGGCTGTTAAACAGTATAACTGACCAACTTCTTCAAAAGTTATCTTTATCTACGCACGGTACATCCTGTTGGCTCTGCACAGACTGATTGCGGAAAGTCTTTTCGACACTTCTGAACGTAAATCCCGCAGACCTGTGACGGGGAGCAGCATTTCTGATGAGTGGGTACCGGAACAGCGTTCAACTCGAAGCGCGGGGAGTATGGGAAATGTTAGCGATTAAATGTTAGAAAACTATTTAGTTCTTAATTACTAATTACATCCGTATTTATTTAATTATATGTATTAGTACCTGGTCGACCAAGCCTCGCTCATTCATTTATATATATATGCGAAGATGAATTGCTGGCTTACAGTATAAAGATAACAGAGCGTGTAAAATGCTTTGTATGTATGTATATTTTCACGGATTTAACCCAAAAGCTATGTGAAGGATTATGATGGAATATGCTTAATGTGCATGTTTGAATGTTTGTCTTTCAATCACGCTTGAACTTGAACGGAAATAAACAAAATTTGGCAGAGATGTAGTTTATGCAATGGAATGGGATACATAATACTTTTTATCTCAATTAAGAGCTCTCTTGAGACAAGACAAAATTGTATCCACGAGGACGAAGTCGCGCGCAGGAGTTAGGTTTATAATATAAGTGAATCTAATATAATGCTATTTCTTGATAGGAAGTTTAAAGTCTGCTATTTACGTATTTACTGACTACTACTATTTATTATGAAAATATTATGTGAAATAATCACAAATATCGTAACTTAGTAAATTAGTTCCATTAATAGCAGGTTTTCATTGAATATGAAATTAAAGCTTTTGAAGTATCCACACATCGGTAAACACGATAAAAAGTAACAACGGGAAAGGAAAAAAAACGGCGTTGCGTACAATATTGCGTAATATTTTGTACATGCGGATATAGAATGTCTGATGGAGTGGAAATACAGTAGAAATATGTTTGTCACATTGAGTGTCCCAACCAAATTGCGTTTTAAAAATATAACAATATTAAACATACTCGTATTTGTAATGGTGGGAGAAGGCTCTGTAGTCGTCATTAACTGATAGGTTCCTTTCGTGCCCAGGAGTCGACAAGTATCACCCTCTTCCCCCCCTTCCCCCCTCGAACGGGTTCTCGTCTTGACGTGGCGGGGAGAGCTATGTAACTGTGACTTGGTCACCCACGATGTGGCCAAGAGGAACCTACATGGCCGGTCTGTCTTTGCGGGGAAGGCTGGCCTGAGGTGGCCGCTCAGAATGGGCTTGGCGAGCGTACTTCGTGGTAGAATAGCGAGGGAAGAGGAGCTTTGGTATTAAGATACGTCATTCTCGCTGTGCTCGGCGACAGGTACAGGAGAGCCAGTATAGTTACGGGTGATATCGCTCGATTGTAGTTGTTACAGGTGTTGTAATCGTGGGATGCTGTAGCCAATTTCCATCAGAAGGATTGTTAGGACGTCTGTCACACCAATCCAATAAAATAACCTGAGTACCACTTGCCAATACTCATAATAACGATTTATTTTCATTCATCGGTTTCAGTTTCAAGCAGTAAATTAACAAAATAGATTAAAAACATTGACGAAATAATAAAAAATCGTGCGCTTATAAATAACTTGAATAAACACGTGGACGGTAACTGTGTTTGCGTGGAAGAAGCGACAAAAACGTATACAGTTTTGAATTATTAAAACGCTTTTAACCTTATTATTTCATCTCATTCAATATTTATACGACGTTTCTTGCTCTATATCATGAAATAATAGAGAAAGCGGAAAACGAATCTCGTTTTCGTAATTATTAATTAATTCAGTAGTCAAATTTCATAGTATTTTTTCTTTGAGTATTTATGAATTTTATGACATGTTTTATACTAATAATACATGTAATTATCATTTCATATTTTGCATAAAAAAAATGAGGAAAGTTTCTTTGATTAGTCAAAGGAGTAAAAAAGTTAACGTTTCTCTGCTGGGAAAAGGGAAAACTCAAATTTTGAAAATGCTGAAAATTTGAGAATAAGTCAATGAAAATCTTATCGCCTGCTTAATGGGCTCTGGTTCAATTGCTTTTAGGCAACTCTTAAATAACTTGAAAGTTCTCGAAGATCAGATCTTAGTTATTTTTTGGATAATTTTTTGCTATTTAACAAAAATAATATTCTTTACTGACTCCATCATTATTCACACTGTCAACTAGTGAGAATAGACTTCTACCAACCATTGTCACAAAACACATGACCCTTCCGCTTTGTATAGGGTCGTCCAACCCTGGACATGCCTGTACGAGGTAAGGTCATGCAAGGTGCCTCCCCTGTAGAGATCTCTACAGGTACTTATACTTTGTCTTCTTTTCATTATTGCCAAATATATAAACATAATGTAAGTCTATGTAATTTCACCATCATCTTATAGATGATCATCCTATTATTAAATAACCACACGTTTCCTTCAGACTAGAGAGACAACCCTGTAGAGAACTCTACTTTTGTGTTTCTTTTTAATTTTAGCGAAAAATATAAACATGATGTAAGTCTGTATAGTCTCACCATCATCTTATAGAGGACCATCCTATATTTGAATAACCACACGTTCCCTACAGCGATACTTCCAATGATTATGAATTTAATCAATTATAGAAATGACAAATTCGTACAAAACTTTGTATTCTGCCCTATTGCCCTATTCTGTAAAATATTCGATATATCAATTTGCGAATATTCGATTATGGTCTCATTAAAATTACATGTCAAAAAATAGAGAAAATGGGCTAAATTCCGTACATCCGACTTTCGGACTATAAAAGAAGTTCCAGTTGTCAGGCTCTAGTCTAAGTATAAAGCACGAGTATAAGATGAAGGCTCGATGGCGCAGTGTTTAAGCGTTTGGCTGCGATGCTGCAGGTCGCGCGTTCGATTCTTGCACGGGACAAGTATATGTATGGACTAAATAAAAGTAAATAATTGTTCTACATTTTATGTATTTAAACTAAATGCGCGCCACAAGAAAAATTCCTACAGTAGAAGGAAACGTTTTTTTTTTTAATTGAGTTTATATGGCACATAATAGTATTACCACAGTATTCAACTATAAGACTATGTATTCCAAATTACACGTAAATTAGACCGTGACCGTTTTATAAAAGTGACGTAATCAAAGGGATATGTCAGGGTGAAATAAAACATTAATTTTTCCAAAGATAATCCTTAAGTCTAATTATTCACATTAAAAAGGGGAACTCTGTGTTTCACAGTAAAATAACAACGGTGTGCAATGATGGATGATTATGAATGTATATACCCCATTTAGAGGATATTTATGCTTTTATCAGTCTATATATGTACGTAAGTATGTATTTATGTTTGTGTGTGAGTAGGTTCATCTGTTTCTGTCATCGTAGGATTTACTTGAATCTGTGTTTTTAGTTTTTTAATATAACCTGTTATAAGTATGTGTGTCGCTGTTGGCCAGGCGGCCTCAAATGGTTATACGGATGAGATTCAGTAAAATCAATACGATGTGTCGTATAATTCTTTACGTGTTGCAGAAATAGAAATTATATTATTATGACACGATAAGGGTTAATATAACATAGTAGTCTATATTTTAATTACACACAATTTTGTAGTAGTATTGTAGAAATAAATTATAATTGATGTTCAATGAGATTAGTGAAGATTTAAAGAAAATTCATGATCTCAGTGTTTCATCAGAAAGAGAATAAAACAATTTTTCGTCTAATGTATATGTCCTATAATGTAAAGTAAAGTAGCAGCCTATAAATGCCCACAGCTGGGCAAAGGCCTCCTTCTCAAATACGAGTATGAGAGAGGGTTTAGGACCCGGGAAGAGCCCGTCACGCTGCTCCAGTCCGGGTTGGCGGGCTTCACATATCCTCGAAATAATATTTTTATTACTTCTCAGACATGCAGGTTTCCTCATGATGTATTACTTCTCCGCTGAGAATGTGGTAAATACAGCACTTAAAATTGCTATTAACAATTTTGGTGGTGCCGGCACCGGGGATCGAACTCAGGTCACTCGGCAATAAGGCGAACACTTTCCTTTTGTCTTTATTTTTAATTAAAAAAAATTTCTATGATTTGTGTTTTGATTATGTTGAGGAAATAAACAATTAAGTAAAATTAAATAAGACAACAAAACCTAACCAGAAAAAAGCTCGTGGCAGGTGACGGTCGAGGGAAAGAAACCGACGAAAGGATCGGGCGGAATCGAGAAGCCTTCCGCATTTCAGCTCAGAGTGGTCCGTCATGGAGGCTCTGTCGTCCCAGATGTTCGGAGAGGCTGACCAGAACGAACCCATTCGCAGAGACGACTATCGGAATAATGGCCACATGTCGGTTACCTGATTAGTTCTTGTCTTCTTCGGTCTCGTCACATGTTATGATTTTTTTTTATTTTATAGGAATGGTGGCAAACGAGCAAGCGTTTCACCTGATGGTAAGTGATTACCGTTGCCCACGTACATCTGAAACACCAGAGGTGCTGCAGGTGCGTTGCCGTTCTTAAAGGGTATTTGAAAGAAGGGAGGGAGTATCAGGGGGTGGAAGGGGAGGGGGAGGGGTCCTCCGGATACCTCACTCACCGCACAAAACGCAGAAGCACAAGATGCTTCCACTTCACGCAGGTATTCTGCGAGGCCGTGGTACTAAGCCGGTCGAGCCGGCCCATTCGAGCTGCAGCAAAAGCCGCCGCTTGGCTCTACTGCGTGTGAATGATATCTGCACAACGACGTTTAATATTTGTGATAATGTGAGTATCTACTCAAAAATTTGGATCACAACTAGATAATTGTGATGCAAATTTTTGTTCCACATAATAGCAAGTCAAACCTATAAAGCTGATTATGTAAGCTACGTAAAGGTGACCTTGAACATACATCTGTAGATATCATACATCTAATATTATGAAAAGCATGACAGCTTTTGTTGGAGCTTTAGGAAAAGGCCCTAAGGCTCGGCGAATATATAGTAGTTACTTATACTTGCGATTGTTGTCACTTTGTAAATCTTCATTTCACTTGTTGTGTTCAATTTGTGTTCATGTTCAATTATTATTACTTGTACTAGTTTCGCATTACATTTTCTTTTTTTCATATCAGTAATCGACCGGTTTCACCTTACGGGTTCTTCAATATTTAATTAGGGGCAATTTATGTAAACATTATTAGGTTCCGTTGTCAATGATCCATTAAACTCGACAACAACAAACGATGCAAAGTTTTCAATTGGTTCGCTTTTCAGAGATTTGTAATTCAAAAACTCTGGGGTCCGCCGTGCAGTTTTACTACTTAACCAAAGAGCCCATATTGAGCTTTGCTTTTAGACTCGTCCTATTCAGAAAATAAAGGTTGCAGACGAAACGTGCGCGGTATTAAATGTTTTTACTTTCTAATATATTTCGATTCTATGTCGGCCTGCAATATAGTCAAGTTTCCGGGAGCGATGATTTACTTTTTAAAAAGATTTAAAAACATTATTTAAACCATAATTTAATTAAAACTTAACTAGGCGTCGACTTCGGCGATGTTAAACCGAGAGTGATTTTCAGACGGGCTCGGAAACAACGCCCCGTTTCGCGTGGCCAACCTGGGATGCTGATATGTTGAAACATGGTTGTGATGGAATGCTGACTCATCAATATCTCATCACCTGACTCAACCCATACCCTGGTGGTCACATAACTATATTCTTAACATATAATTATTACGTGCATCGTGGTGAAGATAATTAAAAGGTAGCCTGCACACCCGAGAGTTTTCAGTAGTATTTTACACAAAAGTATTTCAAATACGCAATGGAAATGTATAATGTATTATTAGTTCATTTTACTAAAGAGCGTAGGCCTGTACGGCCGGTTTAGGAAGATTTAATACTTATTAAAATTCTTATACATTGTGATAAGTTTGACTAGATTTACTGGGTGGGTTTATAAGAAATAATGCAACTTAATTATAATTAACAATTGAAATTAATTTCAATGTTACGAATTTGGTTTATGCTATGTTAGAGATATGTTAGATGATCATATTTAAAGGCATTATATAGTAATTGTGCGTGTAGGTTGTGCTTTGTAAAAAGAAAAAAAAATTGCCTGAATTGGTTAAACTATTATGAGTGGACTACTGTTTAGGTATCATCTATAGACGGTAAAAAGTGACCCTACGAGATCTAGGCCCATTTGAAAAAACGTAATGAAGCATTGAAATAATATTCTATTTACGTTTCTGTATATTATCCATAATCCTCTATGCACGTATGTATACAGCACATATATTCATTCAATTACATCAAATTTTACGTAATTTGAAGAAAAAATCTAATTTGAAATAAGAAATACAAAATTTGCATAAGACCAAATGCAAATTGCACACGCTCGTTGGAATAAAAGCTGAACGCTATTACTGAAAAGTCAATGGTAAGCGGGAGCATTGTCTCGGAGAATACCACGAGAGTTTATTAATTTATAGCTTTTAACTTCCATTACCACCTTGGGGCGTTTATATGTGACAATATAATTAGTTCTCGACGTGTTGATACAATAGATATTCTATCATGACACGTGCAGGGTTAGAAAGCATATCAAATGAAGCGTCTCTCCTACATCGCCTGTAGTAAGAAACCGTAACTCGGATTCCAGTCAGTCAGTCAGTTAATTAGCGCTCCAGCCTTACTGATACTCCTACCATTTATATCTTTTTAGAATTTATCGCACAGATGCTCGCTTTTGATATCAAGGAAGTGATTCTATTATACATTGTATGCGTTCGTGTTACAGCGTAAATTTAGAAATTAGACTTCATTTTGTTTTGTATGAACGTCTTTGTATAAGAAAAGTAATATATCTAATGGTAGGCTAGATGTACTAGGTGGTAGACTCTTTCTCCTTCACTACATAATTCTCGATGTACAATCCTGTAAAAAAAAAACTATTATGTCCCCAATTATCAGCCTGCAAACTCTACTTCTGTAATACAAACTGTGATTGGAGATCAAAGGAGAGATTTGTTGTAATCTTCTCGTGGTTTGGGGTATATCTTCGTTTCAGAATCTATCACGCAGATAAACACCGAGCATAGCTCTCTTTCATAGCCCGTGGCGCAATTTTGAGTACAATACTTAATAATTACCCTTTGTACTAGTTTACGGCATCTTCAGGGCATTCAACTATACAAACTAGTACAAGACATACTAGGGCAAGAGGTAATAATAATTGTATTGTGAATTTTCACCAATGGACAATAAGCGCAAGTATAAATTATAGTTAATAATTACGATATACTGAACTCTACTCCTACATCATTATCTTCTTCTTAATCATGGTCCTTTAAAAATTCAACTGCGTTTCCAAATGAAATAGTTTTCTTTCAAATTCAAATTAATTTATCTTCAACTAGAACGAAAATTAGAGACTGGACAGTAAAGTTGAAATATGTAATAAAAATATATTAATAATAATAGTAAGTTTAAGCTTCCTTTTCTCACAAGTTCGTTTAGTTAGGTAATCTTTAAGAGAGTTGTAATGGGGAATATATTAAGTTTTGCTCTCAAAGTCAACTTTACCTGCCTGCGATGCACCCTGCATAGGCGTGCACAATCTATTTCATAATTATTAATAACTGGGCGAACCTCATTACCACAGACTAGAGATGGGGTGCAGTATCCTTATTGCGAGGGCACTGCCTTTACCAACCTGATTGACCGGCGTGGTGATAATGGCAAATTCTCCTTACAGGCTGTTAAGGTGAGGTAAGCTAACAAAATGTCAGCCGTTAAGATCCCAGAACCCATCGGAACGCGAACGTTTTGCAAAGTGTCGGTATAAACAAAGTTAACCACAGACGCGTTAAGCAGCAAATTAACTTAATTAGTTAGATCTCTGACAGTTAATGACGACTTAAAGCGAGATAGCGACTGTTAAACACAGAATTTCTGAATAATTAGTTAGTTTATTTCTGTATTACAGGTTTATATAATATTCTAATATAAGTGATGCCGTTGTACATCCCAGGCCGAGCCCATACGAGCAGCAGCAAAAACCACCGCTTGGCTCTACCATGTACAAAGAACTAATATGGAATCCGTTAAGCCCTGACTGCGGAACAATGGTTCAAAACCTAGCCGAAGGCTGAGTGCAAATTACAAATTAGTTACTTTCGGTTGGTCCCTTGCGTTCCATGCTTCCAAGCTAAAGTAGTTGACAACTTCCGATACTATTCGGAATTTCTTCATCTCCAATATTTTTGTTAACTAGTGTAATCAAGCCAAAAAACTTTTGTGGTAGTGAATCAAGTGGTGGCCATGGTCACCCACATTTAACCAAGAGACGACACTAAGAGGAACCTACTTTACCGGCCTAAATAAAAAATTTAAACCATTTTGTTGAATTATACCATTGAACCATTTTTAAACCATTAAAAATAATTTTGTGTTTGTTTTATTTTTTATTGTTCTATAATGAAACAAACAATAAGAACTAAATCCATCCGTTTGCTGACGAAAATACGGAAAAATAAATTCAATTGGTTTAACAATTTTATGTGCAAAAATTTTTTTTTAATTCCGTCAACGCGATTAGATGAGGAAAAAAATTAATTTTATAGAAAATCTATAACCAATTATGAAAAGATATAACAACAGTTTCCGCGAATTTGGAAAAAGGCGATATCACGAGCAAATAACTCGTATATTACGTCGTATATTAATATTAATATCAATATTTTATTTTGAAATATAAATTTAGTATTATTTCAGACATAATATACGGAGAGCAGTTGGCGTGTCGTGACGAGATGCGCGGGGCCCAGGTTGTGCACGAACAAGGTGGATACGTACCCTAATACACATGGGGTAAGTACATATAATAGCTATTGTGGTATGTTGATTGGAAAATGCGATATGGAAGATGGTAATATTATAAAATGGAATGTGGTCCGACGAAAAAATTAATAGCAGCGACATTTTGCTAAAGCCAATCATATACCGGATGGAGGGTCGATGGAATTCTTTTGTCGAAAATATTGCCTTCATAGGAGTACGCCTGACAACGTTACTCATATTTTTGCCCTTTTATTAGAAAAGTACATTCGTTTTTATAATCTATAGTCGATTATTTTGATTGTATAGTTGTAGTAGATTGATTTGTATAGTTTGATTGCAGTAATTGATTTAAAACATATTTAATTAATAAAGTCTAGTAAGTTAAATACTTATGATGAAAAATTTGTTAAAAAAAACTATAAATGATTCATTCCACTTTTCCCTTTCATCTGGTGAAATTGTTATAACGACACGATAACGTTTTAATTTAATTGTAATATTTTTTTGTAATAAAAAAATTCATAACAAAACGTGCCTAAAAGATGATTGGACAGAGGAATCTCTTTACGAAACAATGGTAATAAAATAGACGTTTGTCTAGTGAATATTATGTTTCTTATGTCGAAGAATAAATTAGTTGTATAAGACACCCTTGTATATTACCTGACAATCCAATCAACTGGCGACCCCAAGTTTGATAGAAGTCCTCTTCACATCATGACGTCTGTAGGTTGTTTTAAATCCCAAAATAAAAAAAAACGATTATTAACAATTGCAATTTAGCAAGAATACAAAAAAACAGTTTTCGTAACCCCTTAACTGACTTTTGGATAAGTAATGCGCTAAGGATAATATGCGTTTATGGTTTCCTTAACGTCTTACTTCTGCCATTGCTCATAAAATACGAGATAACTTTGTGTTTTACTGCTCGCCTGTTAGTAATATTGAGATATAAATACTACCTTGAGAGTTAAAGAATTGTTTTGTTTAAATTTGTAATGAATGAATGAATTATTCAAAGAATAAAATATACTAATTGATTATATAATGTATATATGTAAATACCCCAGGTCGGTGATGGATAGCTGCATCACTGGTGCAAGGACATTGGCACTTCGTTCACCAATCTGCCCACACAGCGTGGTGAGTATGGGCAAAATGTGCATGACGTGGTTTGTCAGCGCTATCCTATAAAGGCCTATGTCCAGCAGTGGACTCAGACAGGTGGATGAAGACGAAGACAACCACAAGTCAGCGGACGTGGCTATTTACCATTTACACAGTATCTACAATTCCGTATTAATTAATTAATTACCCTCTATATGTCGTATTTACATATATACCTACATATACCCTTTTATGTTGTATATTTTATATATATATAAATACTCTAAAATGGTTATTACTACCATAATCATTTCTTTTACATGGCAATTAGGTTAATAGTAGTTAAAATTTGTTCGTCCTCGTTGCGGAATTATATTATTATTATTATTATTGTTTGGGGTATTTCTATATTTATTTTAAGGGTGGTAGAGGTAAGCAGCGGCTTTAGCTACTGCTCGAATGGGCCGGCTCGACCGGATTGATACCACGGCCTCGCAGAATACCGGTGTGAAGAAGAGGCATCTTGTGCTTCTGCGTTTCGTTCGGTGAGTGAGGTAACCGGAGGCCCACATCCCCTCCCTATTCCCCTCCTCTTCCCTCCCATCTCCCAAATATCCTTAAAGACCGGCAACGCACCTGCAGCATCTATGGTGTTGCAGATGTATGTGGGCGACGGTAATCACTTACCATCAGGTGAACCGCTTGCTCGTTTGCCATCTTTTCCATAAAAAAAAAAAAATATTATTATTATTATGTCTTTTGTTGTTATTTATATATTCATCATGTAGTACAAAAAGCCTGACGACTGCTCGCGAAAAAAAAAAAAAGTTTCTACACAATGGTAAACCACAACTACAGCGCTGGTATTCTGTCGGAAACTTTTTTTTTTTACCAGCGCTGTAGTTGTGGTTTACCATTGCTACAGCATTATGCTGAGTCGGACACCGTTTTGTTGCTGCAACCCAATAAAATATTATTATTATTATTATTTTTAAAATTAAGTTTACTTATGTGTTACTTGAGTTGTGGCAATGAATAAAGTACTTTCTTTCTTTCTTTCTAATAGTAGCTTAATTGCTGTAATAACATCAAAGGACATTTGAATTAGAAACAAAATAATTAAATGGATCAAATTTAATTCTAATTGATCGACCTTACACGTAGGGGGCGTAAGTGCACACCTAGATTTCGACTACGACATAATTTTCCACTAAAACATTAGTTTCCATGTACGTAGTATATAATATAATGTTGTTTTCACATTTCCATGCAGAGGTTCAGTTAGACTAAAATTATCGTGTTACGGCTCAAACGGCACTGAAGATTTTTTTAAAGAAAAGGTGGCAAACGAGCTTGCAGCTCTCCTGATGATAAGTAATCTCCAACGCTCACGAGAATCTGCAACACCAGAGGAGCGGTCGCACCTGTGTCTCCTCGGCCTTTAAGGAAGGAATAGGCTTTTTTTATTGAACGCTCCTACGTTGTAACAGTTCGGAAACACCGCCGGCGACCGTGGATTCCACAAGGTCGAAGTCATCACACTTACCATCAGGCAAACAAAAAGGTAGTAGCAGTGTCAGGATGATGAAAATCCCAATATTAACGCAAGATGAAAATTGCATGCATTGTATTTGTTTCGGGCTTGGATCCGATAAAAAATATATTGCGTGTAACACAAATATTGCTAACATCTTAAAAATCACACAGGTAAGGTTTGTCGACTAACGCACTGTCCGTATCTTCAATCTACTAAGTTCAATATACTAAAATGATAATTCGTGACTACATCGAAAAGGAGATGAAAATTGATGGGGCTCTGCTGAGACGCTTACATTTTATCTCGGTAGACTCGTATTATTCTAAAGTTGGAAAACCTTCACACAGTCATTATTGATTTATTATTTTGGAAAACCAACAGATACAGTGTAATATTATAAACAAAGCCTAAATAAATGATTGACGCTGTTAGGTTACAAAGTTTAAATATAATAATAAAAATTAAAGAAAAAAGTAACAAAATTAATACATACACCCTACTACAAGTGTTAGCGAAGGTACCGGTTAATAATATGATTTAAACTTATTAATTCACTATATCTAAAATTTAAATTGTCGCCTATAATATGGTTTGTATAACTTTTTTTCCCTAAATGATTCTTTAGATTTGCACAATGGGTCTGCTTCGTAGAAATTCTTATTATATGTACTAGCTAATCTAAATAGTACGGAGTTTTTACCATAAGCAATTAAATAATGCATACAGTTTTGTTTGACGAGGACACGTGATCAGGGATTTTAAAATAAACACCACCTTTGAAATAAATTTCATCAAATATCATTGCTATTAATAAATTTGTTCCAAGTTCGTTTATTGCCATTCTTAATAAATATATATTTTTTTTGGTTTATCATATTGGAACATTAACGTTCTTAAACAACGAAGAAAATAAAAGAGAAACTGAAAATAGCTCCTTATTCTACTTTAACCATAACACGAGCTAAACAATTTAGGTAATTATTAAAGCAAACACAATAGAGTATACCTTTCAAACTAAATAAACACTTTCAAGTATTACGAAACAAAGTACATCCAAGTGCTTTAGTGTCGACTAGGTTAAACTGCTTAAGAACGCCAAAACACAATTTTTTTTTTCTTTTTTGATAGAAGAAGGGGCAAACGAGAATGCGGCTCGCCTGATGGTAAGTGATCACCGACGCCCACGAACATACGCAACACCAGAGGAGCGGTCGCACCTGTGTCTCCTCGGCCTTTAAGGAAGGAATAGGCTTTTTATTGAACGCTCCTACGTTGTAACAGTTCAGAACACCGCCGGCGACCGTGGATTCCACAAGGTCGAAGTCATCACACTTACCATCAGGCAAACAAAAGGTAGTAGCAGTGTCAGGATGATGAAAATCCCAATATTAACGCAAGATGAAAATTGCATGCATTGTATTTGTTTCGGGCTTGGATCCGATAAAAAATATATTGCGTGTAACACAAATATTGCTAAGATCTTAAAAATCACACAGGTAAGGTTTGTCGACTAACGCACTGTCCGTATCTTCAATCTACTAAGTTCAATATACTAAAATGATAATTCGTGACTACATCGAAAAGGAGATGAAAATTGATGGGGCTCTGCTGAGACGCTTACATTTTATCTCGGTAGACTCTTATTATTCTAAAGTTGGAAAACCTTCACACAGTCATTATTGATTTATTATTTTGGAAAACCAACAGATACAGTGTAATATTATAAACAAAGCCTAAATAAATGATTGACGCTGTTAGGTTACAAAGTTTAAATATAATAATAAAAATTAAAGAAAAAAGTAACAAAATTAATACATACACCCTACTACAAGTGTTAGCGAAGGTACCGGTTAATAATATGATTTAAACTTATTAATTCACTATATCTAAAATTTAAATTGTCGCCTATAATATGGTTTGTATAACTTTTTTTCCCTAAATGATTCTTTAGATTTGCACAATGAGTCTGCTTCGTAGAAATTCTTATTATATGTACTAGCTAATCTAAATAGTACGGAGTTTTTACCATAAGCAATTAAATAATGCATACAGTTTTGTTTGACGAGGACACGTGATCAGGGATTTTAAAATAAACACCACCTTTGAAATAAATTTCATCAAATATCATTGCTATTAATAAATTTGTTCCAAGTTCGTTTATTGCCATTCTTAATAAATATATATTTTTTTTGGTTTATCATATTGGAACATTAACGTTCTTAAACAACGAAGAAAATAAAAGAGAAACTGAAAATAGCTCCTTATTCTACTTTAACCATAACACGAGCTAAACAATTTAGGTAATTATTAAAGCAAACACAATAGAATATACCTTTCAAACTAAATAAACACTTTCAAGTATTACGAAACAAAGTACATCCAAGTGCTTTAGTGTCGACTAGGTTAAACTGCTTAAGAACGCCAAAACACAATTTTTTTTTCTTTTTTTTGATAGAAGAAGGGGCAAACGAGAATGCGGCTCGCCTTATGGTAAGTGATCACCGACGCCCACGAACATACGCAACACCAGAGGAGCTGCAGGTGCGCTGCCGGTCTTTAAGGAATGAATAGATTCTTCGAAAATGCCACTGGCGACAGCTAATTCCACAAAGTCGAAGTGCATGGCAGAAAACTTCGAGAAATCCGCACTGTGGTGGAATGCCAACCATATAACTTTTTAGGCATATACAAATATATTAAACATATTTCATGTATCATAAATATTTCTGAGCCCACTGCCGGATATAGGATTTACGTAAGAAGCGGGCGCAAAAGCCGAAGCCTTCGTAGTATTGGCTGGCTGGACAGACGGTCCCTATGTGAACGTTGTAAATCTTCCTTAGCACTCGCCTAACCAACAATGTTTGCCAGACAGTTGGTAATCCTGCAATGATATACTCGTAGTTTAAAAAGTAACAACAATGTGACAAATTAATGATTATTTAACAAATTTCATCAATATTACAAATCAATATTAAAAAAGAAATAGCTAATAGAATTATTTTTTAAAGCACGAACAATGTTATAAATTCAACCACAGTTGGGTAGTCCCGGCCACTTTGGCACGTAGAGTGTTGTGTTAAGTAAACAGTAATGTGGTTGAAATAGTGAAGAAGATTATGAAAGTGAACTTGTAATGTAAAGTGACTCATGATTATACAGATTCAGAAAGTTATAACAGTGTAAATAAGTAATTAAACAATGATTTATCTAAGTTATCGAAGTTTTATTGAAGAAAAGCTGAGAAATAGGTTGTCGATTGCAGTACATAACACATATTACACCATTCTGCCCGTCAACGTTCTAATTACTTTAGGATAGATATATTTCGGCCATGTTACGGTCATCAGTCGAAGTCCACGTCCAGTCCAGTCCTCCTACGTCCAGTTTTCTGCGACGTAGTAATTTATTCGGATAGGATTAGTCCATTGGCATTGTAGCATGCTGCGGGGCTGTGAGTTGCGGGTTCAAATCCCGCACGGGACTAGTATTTGTATGGACTACAAATAAATGTTCCGGATCTGGGTGTTTGTCCAGGTGCAATTTATATAGTGCCTCCGTCACACAGGAGAAAGAAATTTCACAGTGGAAGGTAACGTTTTTGAAAAAATAAAAGATATAATGTACACACATATAATGCTTTCTACAAGTTCTCCTGAATTATGGTGATTGTACAGTACAAAGCGTTCGCCTTTTTCCTTCATGGCGTTTTGCTGTTATCGCCAATGAGTGTCAACGCGTTTTATTAACTGCTCCCGAATCCTTCAAAATGTGAAGAATATTACAGGCATCTTTTTATGACATTTTTAAACTACTAATTATTTTATGGAATTATTTTGTACCTAATATTGGTCTTTGACTACACAGTAATTTTAGTGAGGAAGGACGGAAGGAACAAACACCGCAGGAAGTACGAGTATGTCCATCGCGGAATAGACTTGAAATGAAATGAAAATACACTTTATTGTACACCAATACCAAAAATAGGAATAAATAAATAAATAAAAAGAAACCCAAAGGTACAATTGGCGGCCTTATCGCTAAGAAGCGATCTCTACCAGGCAACCATTTTGCAGAGGAAATAATGACAAGGTGAGCAAGGGTTAAGGGTGTACGCAAGTTACAAAGAAGTGAAAGTACAATACAATAAATATATATTGTTATTTACACAAACATATATATATACACTAACATTAACATTTACATTAACAACTATTCTGATATATCTAAATAAATACACAATATATACCCATACATATAGACTTGTATTGATTTATTAAAAATATAAACAGATGTGAAGTGGGGTCATGAGAATGATCCGGATTACTATGATAAGAATAACACAGAGCTCGGGTCACTATAATATAACGCTATATTCTACAGCCTGTAAGTTACAACAACGAGATTTTTAGAGATATGTTTTTATTTTGTAACTAGTTGTTGTCTACATATGTTATCTTTGCGTGGAAGTTATTATTTCTACCTAGAATATTAAACTTAATTCCTAAGCCTAAGTTATTTTTTTACTTGAAAATAGTTGTGTCTCCAATACAGACTTAAGGCCTCGTTTTACCCTCTTAGAGGTGGAATTTCTAAAAATCTTTTCATTGTGGGTGCTTTAGTTTCATAATGTACCTACTTTTCACATTCCATATTTCAAGTCTTAAAAGCCGGAATACATTTTTTTGGTAGATTTGACCAGACTAACACTAACATACCCAGCATGGGGCTGGGCAAATATGATGATGAGCGCAGTGGCGGTACCTTCGCACTTATGATGCTGCTCTTCATAACTGTTAGGATCTGACTAGATTTGGGATCGGCTAATTCGCGAGAGCCTCGCCTGTTTGCTAGCGAGGTGCATGACGTGCAGGTGAGGATGGCATTTGAAGATCTTTCGACGTGGTAGAGCCTAGCAGAGGCACCCAGACCCGGAACTATTGTTTGTAGTTCATACAAATACTAGTCCCGTGCGGGAATCGAACCTCAGCTAAACGTTTAGCCACTACGCCGGCGAGTCCAATGTCCAATAAGTCACTTGCTCTACTACTTCAAAACACATATAGATTTTTAAGAATCTAGGAAGACTTCTGCATAGTAGATATTGTATTGCGTACATTTTTCTAGCATCTAGTAGTGTTTTTACTGTAGTATATGTAACTGTACGTTTTGCATATTTTCTATAAAGACTGCGTGTCTTAGGATTGGCGTACCTGATTGCTCAGCCATGACCACTGGGTTAGGATACCAGCTGGGATATTTATGCAAAAACATACGTTATTGGTTTTTAGGACTGTTTGCGTATTTCTATTTCTAACAATGCCTTTGATGCTTGCTCCGATCTTACTGCACAAACTTTACATCATATACGGTAAGGTAGAAAACAATCGAATGCCATAAGTTTGTGCGTATATTCGGCGCAATAATATCACCTGCGCAAATTGACTTCATTGCCCATATTATTCGGAACTTCTCGGCGTGGTCGAATCGGCCACAGTATAATAAATAAAACACAATGTCTTATATAATTTAAAGTAACATTAATGTACGCTGATTCATTTACTGTTTCAAATATAATTAGAACTAAAGTTTCATCAATAGTCCCTACGGAGTACAACTGCCAAAATTACATCGAAGGAGACATTTGAATTGTAAATGAGGGGCAAATGGAACAATCCAGTCATTACTGGGTATGGCGATTTCATTAGATGCCTATGTAAATACATACATATCATACGAAAGTTCTCGAAAAACAGTAGAAGCATTGGCTGAAGATCATAACTTTATAATTTTTAGTTATAATATTTTTTAATGAATTTAATTTTATTAAGGTCTGTAATATTTGTGATAGTTACTTCGTTATCTGTTGGAATCCATGCGATATTTGGGGTATGACCATAAGTTCGCTTTTGCGTTACCCACTGGTGAGATCAAAGAAGTTATAATAGTAGGTGAAAATAAGGTTGTTTAATGGCGATCACGTAGCGGTGATGAAGATCCAGTGCCCTCTCTTTTTGAAATGTGTAAAGCCTTAAAGGCTTAACATAATGAAATGTCTAACAAGAAGCAGAAATATTATTAGAACGGGGTATAAGAAAAATTGGATTCAAAAACCCGATGAGTTGGTGATAATTTACTTCAAAACATACATCTCTTGCTTCTTCATCAGCCTGTACAATTTCACCACTGGACTTTCCGTGAATATGCATGAAAAAGTTGACATGCCGAGCATGGACGATTAGCCCATATTCACCGGTCGGCTCAAAGGTGCTGGTGTGCACAGCGCCGGTACTCTTGCACCGAAGATTCTGATCCACATCTTTAGTCTTGAAGAATTTGGGTTCGGTCGTAAGCGCCGTGTGTAGGGGAAATAACCTTGACTTCACTAAGGAGGAGGACGAGGACCTCACCTCACAGATAGAAATTGTTGTGCATATTTTGTAACACGTTCGACGCTTTAATTTTAATCTAGGTCATTGCGAAAGAAAAAAAATCTCTTCTAAAATCAAAGCCATTATTCTTGTTTATTATACCGTGAAAAAGTATAAATACTTGACATCAATGTACGCCTTTGTTCAAAAACTATACGGAAGTAACAATGTAATGACGCCGAAACAATAGACTTTTCATATTTTGCATTCAAACTGTAAAATAACTTCCACAAATTCTGCATGCAGCAAATGAGAGATGAAAAACTGCCAGGAAGCTGATAAAAAATAATTGCATACACTGAAGCATTTCCATCTCTACAATTCCAGATAGGGGTTACATCATGAAAATAAACAAACTCGTACACCTTTGAGCAATTAAATAATATTAGCTTTCAGCATTTATTTGACAAAGGAAATTCCTATTGTAAGAGACGGTGAACAATCCTTAGAATGATATGTGTTTTATGTCTAACAAAATTCTTGGCCATACTGGGTAATATTATACCTTACTTTTAAATTTGCAAGCTTATTGTAGTGATCACGTTTTTATAACAAGTTCACGCCGACTCCCAATTGCAGAAAAGACTAATAAAGACTAATTTCAACTTGGCTAATAAGATATTGCTGCCCTCAATTAACTTAATTAAGAAAGGACCACCAGTTACATACATTATGTTATATATAAAAAAAGTTAAATGTAAGGTAAAGAAATTTTAATATACGACTTTCAACCATACTGCATAGTTGCGTGAAAGCATTTAACTAATACAGTAAATCGAAGTCTGTCCCCTATCTTAACTTCATGTAAGTTTGTGCGTGGGATCTTTGTTATCTTTGTTATAAATGATGGCAAACAAGATATTAAGTTTACAGCTATTCGATATTACACAGCAGGTAAATTCCTTATAAAAAAAAAAAATATAATAAGCTTCACGATACCCAATAATGAGGAGGTAATTTTCGTGAAAAAAAACAATAAAGAATTCGGCCAGGGTTTATAATGAGACTGTCTTGGATCGTGTAATGAAATTTCCAACAAGACTGCTCCCGGTCACATGAAACGAACAACTCAATCCTGGCTTGAGAACATTGTTCAACAACAAACATCAAGAGTTGAAGAATGACCCGTCTAGTCCAAATCGGAACACGTTGGAGTATAAATTGTAGAGGGGATGGGTTACTCCAACATTAGGTCTCCCAAAAAATCTTTAACGCCAGGAGTGGCTATTCGTTGTGTTGACAGTGCGTAATTCCACAGATCCGTCATTTCGAATGAAATTGTTTTTAATTAGTCGCTTCCACTTCGTTAAATACGTACACCTAAGTTATGACCCGACTACGATGTTTTAGTTTTTCAAACTCATATAACAAGTGTCAATGTTAGATTATTTCTTTAAAAATTATGAAAATGTCTTTTTATGCCTGAAACTTATAGCCGTATATACTTATAGGTAATTTTATATTTGAATATTTAAAAGTAAACCCTCACTTTTCTATTACCTAAAAATATGTTCTATGTAACAGTTAGCGCAGTGGTTGGGCGACTGGTTTCAACGTCGCTGGTTGCGATTTCGACTACCACGCGAAACCAATTTTTGTATGTCCCATAGATGGTCTTGTATTGAACTACACAAAACCATCTATGTGATAGTACTTATAACTTGTGCATGTCCTGGAAAAATTCTACAGTAGGGCATCGCCCATTGTGTAAAAAGTCAGGTAAGAAGAGTTAGGAAATTATGTCTGGATAGATATTAGATAGATTTTTTTTTATTTTAGCCTTTCACAAATCCCCTGTTGAACAAACTGACATTACTTACCCTAAAGATGTCCACAAAACACAGTCTCTGAGCCACCTGCATCCATAAACTTCTCTTTCTCTGCAGATCGTCACACCATCTTGTGTTGTCTTACACTGCGTTTACCAGTACGAGCTTGCCACTCGAGAATCTTTCTTCCCTAACGGCTATTCTTCACTTCTGCGAGCCGAATGGTCTGCCCCTTGCCACTACAACTTGCTAATCCTTACGACTATGTCGGTTATCTTAGTTCTACCGAGGATATTGTCGTTGCAGAATATCTCGCAAAGAAACACCGAGCATAGACCATGACACATCATAGCCCGCTGATGATTTACATGCTGTGAAATTACTGTGTTCTAAAGGACCAGTCATAAGACATTCAATTTTATTACGTCTTTTTCATTAGGCGGTCAAAAGTTCTCCGCTGGCTTACTCGTAGTAGGAAGCGCTGTAATCGCTTTTAAAACGAACTTCGGTGTTGCGATCCCAGAAATAGTCGTGTGATCGCGTGTTCATTAAGAAAAAATGTGGGGCGGGTTGAAGATTAACAGATTTCCTATTAAAAGATGAATAAATTCATATACTTCTATTTTAGCTGTACCATTTCACCTAACGGGTTTTCCCAAGAGGTTAAATTGTAATTTCGTGAAAATGTCTCACGAGTAAACATTTTCGAAGTGAAAGTTGCTCCAAAATTTTTATCGTATTAATAAATATTGGGGTTAAGGTCGTAGAGATAGAATTAGAACAATGACTTTATTAGTAGTATAGTAATTATTTATACTTTATTACCCTACGGTATTCCCGGAATATCCCTTATCGTATAATAACCGTATAATATCCTATATAATAGCCATCTTAAATACCAGACAAATCCTACTAATAGTTGACCTATCTTCAGCAGCAGACTTTATTCTTTATTTAACCAATACCATCTTAAGTTCCATCAGCTGTGTGTAACATCACTTTTGGATAGTGCTAGTATAAAGATCGGAATACAACACTGGAGTAACAGTTTAAAGGTTCCTAAAGGGCAAGACTATACAATATGTAATGATAGTGAAGGGGATCCTCAGGGTTTCCTCAAGGATTTTAAATATTTTCGTATGATACGTTATTCGAACCAGTGGTTAAAAAAAGAATACTCGGCTGCTTTCGTAGGGTACAGGTGATACGGACGATTTGTAGCCGAGCGTTGACGAAGATACCCGAAGATATCGTATTATTATTATCAGATTTATTATTAGATTAATATCAGAGTACCAACTCGTAGGAAGTAATTTATTAAACCTATCCTCAAAGAACTAATTTACACGCGCAGCCACACACACCCATTACTTACCATAAAGATAAAAAACAGTATATTGATGATGGAAAGCAAACGATTACCAAAGTTTGTAGCTAAGACCAAAGGTCTCTGACCCAATTTATCGACTATGTCTATCTGTCAAATAAGAATGACATAGGACCCAACGTACGTCCCAGCTATCTTCACTTAAGTTCTCGAAAGTAAATGCTACTAAAGCGCTATCTTACGTGACTGCTGTCCACACAGAACAATACTTACCACTCCAGTAGTAATAAAACTACAAAATAACATACTTTTTACAACTTTGCAAACCGGTTTCCGACGCTATCTAACTTATTCTGTTTACGACGTGCACTGGAGAAGACATTCAAACATTTGAAATTGAATTTCCGGCTCTAGTTGTTTATCTTCTTATAAAAAGACTCTTAATACGAACAACCGTATAAATCACTAATTCTATTATTTATTTTATATTGTGTGGTAGCGCCGTAAGAATTAATTAATCATTTCTTCTCGTGGGGTTTCGTAAGAGCCTATCAAGGGAAATGTCATTGCAATACTCGGGAGGAACTTCGGAATCAAGTTCTAACTACCAGAGTGGCGAACTTGCAGAAGAGTCGTACCAAATTAATACCGATGGGTGACAGGTGTGAGTGCTTTTGTATATATCGCATGTCAAAAACTGAACGTAACGACAGGAACAAAAGACACGTCAGTTCATGAAAGTTCCGAAAAAAACGATATTATAATTTATGGATTTTAAATTTTTTTTTTCTTGGCAGGCGCGTTTTGCGCTTGCATTACGTAGGCGGTCCCCGTCGCCATGCAACTTAGACGCTGCTGACGTCTTCGGTCGCTGTATGATTGATAAGATGTGTGCGATTGGTATGACTATCGGTTCTTGTCTAGACTTTTGAAATGGTTAATCCGTCAAATGAAATTAAAAAAAGATTTGAGATTTAAAAACATATTTTAGTCGACTCCCAGGATGGCAGTGCAACCACACGGCACTACACAATCGACGTTAAGAGATCAAAATCTGCGCCACATTCCAATTCGGTTTAAGAATTATGAAAAGTAATTTGGTAAAGAATAAAGTAAAAGTAAAGTAAAGTTACAAAGTAAAGTAGCAGCCTGTAGATATACCCACAGCTGAGCAAAGGTCTTCTCTCAAAGATTTGAGAAAGCTTTGGAATCGGGAAGGATTCGCGACGCTGCTCTTGTCCTGATCGGCGTACGTCCTCGAAAATATATTTTTTAATATTTCTCTCGAAGAAATTCGCTCCATCACCGCCGAACACAAGGGAAATTCAGGACTTGAAATTGTTATTAACAATTTTAGAGGTGCTTGAACTGAGGATCGAACACTGGTCACTAGCGTGCTATGAAACTAAAGCAAGTACCGTGAACACTAGGCCACCACGGCTCATATGACGGCTGCGAAATAATAAGAATATGAAATCATTAAACACTAAAAATGAGTACATATACTAACAAGTAAAGAGATGTACGTTGCATTTATTTAAGGTGTGTGTGAACAAATAAAGAACAAATAAATAAATAAATAAAGTCTTCCCGAACTTGCTTTGGCGTGACTTATGAACTAGATATCCCCGTACAGACCGTAACCCTTAAAACTAATTATGAAAACTTGGCATCAGTTCTATGGTAAGCGGCCAAACGTATTTCATGGGTACACTATTATTTTATTATTAGAATGGTGAGGGAATGGAGTGTGAATGAGTTTTTCGTAATATAAAAGAGAAGCCTATGTTCAGCAGTGGAATTAATTAGGCTACTACTGCATTAAATAGGCTAATTAAGAATAAATAATGATAAAAAGAAGTAAAGCTAAAACAATTCATTCATAACAAATAGATGAACGGATAGTAATCCTAGATAGACATTAAAACTTTCTAGTTTGTAGTCTTAGTAGTAGGGTGTAGTCGAAGAGGTCTTGTAACTATATTATTTTTGTTCAAAAAGTTGCAGCCTATAAATGACCACAGCAGGGCAAAGGCCTCCTTCACAAATGTGGTTTTGGAGACGAGGGTCCGCTGCTCCAGCGGGTAGTCGGACTTCACATTATCGCGAAATAATATTTTTCAGACATGCAGGTGTCACGATGTTTTCCTTCACCGCCGACCACGTGATAAATTAAGCGCTTTAAATGACTATTAACAATTTTTGTGGTACGGAATTCAGGTCACTTCCGCTCTATGAAACTAAAGCGAGTGTCCTGATCACTATGCTACCACGGCCCCTTATTAACCCTTTACTATTTAAAAGTATTTCTTAACGGTTATATGAATAATAAGTCAACACTCAAAAATTTAAAGCTGAGTTGGTTTTACAACTTTTATTCGTGTCATCAATTTAGATCAAAAAAATTTTAATTACTAAACTTTAGAACCGTCGTTCTTCCTGTTTTAGGGAATGAATTTAATACCAAATCTTGGTATGACTTGACCTTTTGTAGATAAGATGTTTTAGAGCTTTTCATTCTTTGTTCAACGAAATGAACAGAGCCCGCAAATTTTATAAATATGTTAAAACCAAGTTTACGAAAATATTATTTACATACTGTTTCGAGTTTCGACCGCACTGCGTATGAAACCCGATCATATCTATCTACTTAAGCTAATAGAGCTTTATCCAAGCGCTTTTCCAGCGACAAGAATTTATTACACGTCGCTGCCAGTCCTTTACGTTCATTGAAAACTGGTTCCATTTAAGTTATCTCCTCAACGTTTGTGGTACTACTAAAATATTAAAAATTTACCTTTACTTGAACTAGATTTTGTAGTTTTACAGTAGTAGATTATAAGACGGTGGTAGATTATATATATATCGTGGTAATTGACCAACGAACAAAACGAATAAAACGCATAGCTCGTTGAACTGACAACCGTTGGGGAAGAAAGGTTCTTGAGTGACAGTCACGTCTGTACGTGCCTGTGCAAACGCAGTGTGGGACGACCGAAGATGGAATGTCGACCTGCACAGTGTTGCGAGATGTCGATAGTTTCATGTGGCTCTGGATCTTTAGAGGGCGGCCTATCTTCACTTATGATAGGCAGAAATTATGATGATGTTGAGTAAAGAAATTTTGATTTCCTACATCAAACAAAGAGCTTGCATTAATTTCATTTATTCATGCCATTGATTCATTTCACAGATTAATATATTGATTCATTATGATTAATTTCAGTCATACATTCGTGTCATTCGTTTCAATCGTTGAATTCGTTTCATTCTTGTCATTCGTTTCATTCGTTTCATTCGTTTCATTCATTTCATTTAATATTATACATAACACTATAAACTACACTATAAACCAACTATTAAATAAATCAAAAGCTTTTTAACCAATATAAGAGGAATGAAAACGCCGTGGTAGCTCTCTGTAAATATGCCAAGTAGTTCGACGGGCATTGTGTGTAACGTACTTCTGTTTCGCCTGACGAATCATGAGAGCGAATTTAATTGAATAAGGATTATTTGCGATTAAAGATTTGAATCTTTATTATACGTATGGTTTGAAATAGATTTGATTAGGATATTTCTCAGAAGATCTTGATACATTTGCAACAAGTTTGTAATTAAACATTGTCGAGCAAACCATAATTTACTGTAATCTGGTTAACTCCCATTGTCATGAAATATTTTATGGATTAACATTGTTTTTAAGTTTAAATACAGCAGTGTGGTCCATTCTTACTTCTTCCGCTTCGTTTTTTTTAAAAATGATTTAGCACTTTGGAATTACAAGCTATAATTAGGAATTGAGCGCTGCATGCTTGCGTTTAAAACTTAAAGCAAGCAACGGTATAGCATGTTTAATTCTGCAGTAAAGCACTAGTTCAATACTTTAGGATGTTAATTGTGGAGATAATCGAAATGCATAATCTCATGTGCTTTTACTTCTTTTACGAAATCATGTCAGATCTCTAGTGACTTCAATTCAATTTGCTGGCTATGCTATCGTGGAGACTAGAACATAAATTTGACTGAAATTGCTTTGGAACTTTTAAGCGATGTTTCGGAACATACACGCTTTTGTTCACAAGAAAATATTTTAAGTATATTAAACTGAAAACATTTTAACCGGCAACATTTTAATATGGGGCTTAGGGAAAGAGCTTACGTAAATCAAGCTTGAACAATTAAAACTCTTCAGGAGAACATTAAAACTAAATCCGAGAAAATTTTAATCCGAAGTAAAGGATCTGTATTCTTGAGTACGGTCATTAAATTGCTACATATATATATATATAAAAAGAGAGAGAGAGAGAGAGAGAGAGAGAGAGAGAGAGAGAGAGAGAAAGAGAGAGAGAGAGAGAGAGAAAGAGAGAGAGACAGAGACAGTAACAACAAAGGATATGTCAAGATGTTGTTCTTTAAAAATGCTAAAAGAAAATGCATAATATATGGAAGATTTGCATATGATATTTACCATGCTGTATTGGTGACCTCAGTGTGTGATCCTCATACTACTGACCTATGTGATAGAGCCAGTAGCCGCAGTTATATTATACCTGAATCACGAATGGATTGGCTCGACTAGGGAAGAACCACACTCTTACAGAATACTTATTTCCGTTCTTTAACAGCTTGTAAATAATTCACTGCAGAATGTATTACTCTTCCATAAGAAGAATTTACAATAATCACCTCGCTCGGCAAGTGGATTGGCAATCACAGTACCAGACACCTCGCACCTCATATGTTGCTGCTTGTAATATTAAGTTGGAATGAACATAGACTACATCACTTTTAAAATCCGCTGATTAGTTTTTAAGTTAAATCCGTTCAAGCAAACATACATATATACAAATGTATTTATTAGCGATTGTACTAATTTTTTTACTATGTTTATTTGATTTATATCGAGGCAGTGTGCAATTACTTTAGCTAATGTTAAGAATCCCAGGTCGCCTTAATATTTTGTTTTTGAATGTACATTTACTAGATTAGCCTCTATTAGGTAAACGCACAAGTTTCCTTCGTAAAGATTTAAAAAATTCAACTAAAAGTCAACTATTTAACATAATAATTTGAAGAAAAGTGACATGCGGAGGAAGTGGTAGTAAACTTATAAGAGGCACATTAACGCTAAAATTTATGTCCAAAACTTCAAATTATACAACTTTCTGGCCATTGTTCCTTACGTTCAGGAACAAACTTAGTGCCTGCTCGTGTCATAACTTTATATCTTTATTCGGTTGTTTGTAACCTGTACACTTCCACAACATTCATTTAAGTATAAAAGAAATTATTAGAATGTCGTTATTATAATTATTGTCTTCGTACGCCGCACTGCGGTTTATATAGGATCGTTTCTCATCTAATTCTACTTTATCCACGCCCTTTTTAACAGTCACAGCAATTTATTACGGGTCTCTGTTAGTCCTTTATATTTGAGACAAGGGTATTCTCCCTTAAGATCATCAATTAAGGGTTTGGTTAGTTTTTGATCTTTTAGTGTTACTATTTTAACAGAATACCTTTTTTACTCCGTGAATAATATACTCGTATGTACATTTTTGTTCTTTTCTCAAATGTCTGTTGGATATAGGATTTTTTTTTAAAAACCCGTAATAAAAACTGATCACTAATAGAGAAGTTTAGCTGATACCCGGGATCTGTTTCTCGTCTAAATAGTTACAATTTACCCCATCCATCACTTCTACGTATTTATTATTAATCTTCTTAGTGAAAACCTATGTATATAACTTACCAGCCATATATCAAGTTTATGGACTTCATTGGTTTCAAAGATTTTTGATGAGTAAGTCTATAGTATTACGCTTATATACAGATTACTTTGTATCCACCAAAGCTGGACAGAAGTGTTGGTGAGTGTGATCGCGTATCCTTTCAATAGTCATCTTGGTAGTTGTTAGTCTAGTATATAGGATATGGTGTCAACAGATTCATCCACAAACCGCGTGTTGTGTTGTCTACTGGCTTATACTGGATCTTGCCACGGAAAAATATTATGTTCGGCCTGCCCGCCACTTTCGGTTTTCTTACTATGCTTTCTACTTGAACATTAACTACGTCCAGACACACATTTATGCATATGAATGAGGGAAAATTATTTATTCTTTTACTAAAGAAAGATAATTGCGTTTGTCAAATGTCAAATCTTTTTTTTTTACACTCTACCACCGTTTCGCTATGAGGCTATATACAACTTCGGAACTAGATATTTTGTTAGTCGTGTGTCGGTTCCTCGAGTTAGTCATTAAATACACTTATGCGCAGCAAAGTTTAGAAATTAGTAACAACTTAAAGCTTTACAGTAAGTCAAGTTATAAGATAAGTTATCGAATTAGTATGATAATATTAATTAAAGTTTTCATTCTCTTTACGTGCTTTATTTAAATTTAACATTATCTGGTATATTATACTATTTATTATTATCGTTGAGCTGAACACAAAGACGGCGACAAGCTCATCACCTGTCACGTTCTTTCAAATAAGTTCTGGAGAAAAGTGGGTTGAAACGACTAAATTAAATGTACAGAATTCTGTTTCTGTTATTCTGTTTATTGGGTATACGGTCGTGAGAGATTATTATAAACTTTGTATTACTACTGTTTATGTAAAATGCCTCAGACCTCCAAATAATCTGTAAGAAATAATTTGAAAGGTATTTTATACAATAAATCGTAAACCAGTAAATAAATTCCACATAACGCTGACAATAAACCTGTGTTTGACAAGTAATTTAATGAGACAATATGTTAACTTACGATAAGTTATGTTTGTACTAAGTTTGTCAAAACTTCTCGTAATAGGATCGTAAGTTGGATAAAGGATTATGTAGTATAAGCAACGTGGTGCTTTTACAAATATTTGTTTTCAAATATGATACTGTTAATGAAACCAATAGTACAATATTAAAATTTAGGAACGTATTGTAATTAAAAATCTAATCTTTAACTATACTAACGTAACCAAAACATATGTATATTTATATCAATGTGTCTGTATGTTTAGTTTAAAGTTGTATTGTTTGAAAATATTTTAAGGATCAACTATTCGTTTATAAAACTTCGAAAGAATTATTTCCCATTATATTCTATTTACAGTGCACTTTTATCCGCGTGCACTTTCAGTTCAAAGACATGGATGAATTTATAAAATTTTTCTCTTACTTAAGTTTTGATCTTAAAACTTTTACTATAATGAGGTACTCACGGCGACTGGAGAAAATAATATGTTCACTTCGTATAAGAATTGCTTAACTTTAATCGTATCATAAAATGCTCGTATATTTTATCGCCGCTGCCACTTATGAACTTGTCGTGTTGTGGCGCGGTAATATAAATATATCTCATTCAACGGACGTTTCGTGGCAGTCTCGACTTATATAAATATCTTAAAACCATATGGTTTCCGATCTAAGGTGAATATACTAAAAAAGGACCAGATTATTAATTCACGGCTCACGCAATTAGCATCTAAAAGGTAATTAATGTTTTTAATTTATATTGTTCCTTCACCCACGTCATGGAGTTTCTATCTTTACAAACACAGTTATGTTTAATTAGTGAATCCGGTTACTGGATGTTCGACTCAGTAGACAGGGTCCTAAACCTTTGAATATGTGCTCGTTGATCACTATCACCACTTCGTTGACATAAAAAGTAATAATAAATTAAACCATCCTGGTTACGTTAAACAGAATCAAAACACATATTTATACTAAATTTTAAAAACATTAGGTTAACCTTAGTTTAGTTCAGTTACAGATGAGTGTCTTATTCACCGCTGCTATTAAGGATATCAATAAATTTATGTTGGGTCGGAAGGAAGTTTGCTTGGCAGATTTATTACGAGCTTTTGATATAACCGCAACGAGCTTGTAATTGGAAATTGTTTGGCAAACAGTAATATACAATGACAACTACATGTAAGATTTCGATCATTGGTGTCGGCAAAAGTATAACTGTTTACTGCTGAAATACCACATGACACTTTGTGGAGAAGGACGAAGAAACATTGTGACGAATGCATGTTTGAATATTTCTCTTCATACTCACTGCAAAAGTCCACTACTGGACATAGGCCTCCCTATTATCGTGCCAAGATGTAGGCACATAAAGCGTGGACGATTTTCTCGTACGAACCACGCTGCGCGGGCGGCTTGTTGGGCACAGTGCCAGTACCCTTGCATTAGTGATGCTGTTCCCCATCACCAGTCCTTAGTATCCAAATATCACTGAACTCAGATTGGGATTCAGCATCCTCCATTAATAAGTCGCTCTTTTTTTTATATATTTCCCTTACTTCTTCTTCTTCTTCATCCGGTTAATAGTTCAGTGGAGGAAATAGGCTTCTCGAACAAAGGAAGCGTTGCTTAACGCCACGTTTACTGAGCCGGTTGACGATCGCAGCACCAGACGTCTCGCACCTCAGCCTCGTCAGCAATTTGACTATTTCCGGTGTGGTTAAACTGCCATCTCTCTGATGTCATGGTATTTTCAAAAGTTTCCCATCAGCCGACTTTTGCGACACCCGTGGGAAGAAAGGGAGGTGGCGTGTATATGGCGTATATACACGGTGCTTGTTTGAATGGTGAAATAAGATATGATTTCGAGAGCATTATGTTCCGTCACTTGATTTACATTACACATCACATTACTGGTGCAATGGGCACAGAATAACTTCATCATTCTTCATCACCATTTCAGCCTATCACAAGTCCTCTGCTTAACTTAGGCCGCTCAAAGATTTCCACAAAGCACGGTCCTGTCCCAACTGCGTCCATTGACTTCCTGCCGCACTGTGCAGTTCGTCTATCCATCTTGTATGTGTGTCTCGTCCTATACTGCATTTTTCTGTACAAAATTATCACTATAAAACTTTTCTTACCCAAAGGGCCTAATAATCGTTACGGTTAACAGTTATCCTGGTTCGGCTTCGGATATGGTCTATGTAGATCCTATCACGCTGAGACACCACGAGCATAGCCCTTACCATAGGCCCGCTGAGCAACTTTAAGCTTATTCTCGGTTCCTGAAGTCATCACTACAGGCTACACGTACAGAACACAGTAGTGATAAATTTTTAAAATAAAGATTTAACCGTTTCTTTTAAAATATCAGAACAACGAGTAAATTTAGCCGAGGACAATGTTTTGTACTCTCTTGTGGCAAGACATAAGTAACATCCCATAATGAGAACAGATGTAATGTTTGCTTCACAGTGTTTCATAATCTCTGTTATCTTACATCAGAGACTAAAACTAAATATGAATAAATAACTGAGATGTAATAAATAATGAAAATTGTCTGCTTGCTAGAGAATAGTTTTATGTAATCATCTAGGGATCGCACCGACGAAAACCGTAAATTTAACCATAAAGGACCTTAGGAATGCTGTGTTCATGTTTGTCTCAGTAGTTACTGTACGTTTTCTCTCGCGGGTTCGCATCTCAGCTGAAGTTATTTGCATAGTGCAATTGTACACGTTTGCACCTGCATGTCTGAAAAAATAATAATAAAAAAATATTAAACCCAGCTGTGGGCTCTTATAGGTTGTTACTTTACTTTGTTCTGTACTCGTATAGTAGTATTAATTTGTAGGCGCCTACTCAGAAAGGCCTACATCTAGTAGAGGATTTAGACTGGGTGCTATAATAATTACGCCGGAGCACATCAAGCGGCGGGCATTGTTGCTGCCCGAAAGGGCACAGCCTCGAAAATTACCGGCCAGAAGTAGAGGCATCTAGTGATTCTGCGTTTAGTTCGGTTAGTGAGTTAACCGAAGGCCCACTCCTCCCTCTCCTACCCTACCCTAAATACATATCCTTGAATGTCGGCAACCCCTCTGGTGTCGCCGGTTATCAGGTGAGACGCTAGCTCGAAATATCTTAATTCTATTAAAAAAAGCAAAAAAGTTCAAACGTAGTCACATCTTTTATTGGCAGACAGGTATAACAGACAGCTTCTAGGCCAACGTGTGCCATCCTAGGCCTCATCTTCGCCTTCCATCAAGCGAGATTGAGTTTAAACGTACGACTATTTTATTAAAAAAAAAATAACTCCATTCTCTTCGAAGAAATAATTGAGATATACATAGATACATTACAAGGTCATGTATTTATTTCTTTCATATCTAAACATGAAATAGCTGGTCTCATGCTTCTAATGGTGTAATCAGCGTCTTACAACATTAGAAGCATGTACGTTTGTACATAATTTTCTACAAACTATATTTTACGTAAGATAATATCACTCAAAAAAGGTTACAAAGTAAGTCATTAAACAAAACTTTATTAATTAACGTTTTACAATTTTAAATGTTCATCCTAAGTTTGCGAATAATGAATGTGCTTTTTTGTCTCCTACAAGACGCAGTTCTTGGCACAGCTATATTTATGTGTGCTTTAATAAGAATTATAGTTTAAATATGTACGCGTTACTGTTTGATATCGCTCGCAATTAATTGCAATTATCTTACGTGACACCTTTTATAGAAAATCGAGAGCTGTTAACTGACGTTCTATTTGTTAAACGGTCAATCCTTTTTCGTTTTCTCAAAACGATTCTAACCAGTTTCGAAGTACTTTCCGGTACGTACTCAATAAAAAAAGTCGTTCAAACAACCTGTATATAATACTGTTTCTAATAATTAATGTTTCAATGATTGTTATATTTATTAGTCAACATTCGGTCGCCAGAGCCTCGCTGGTTAGCCAGTTAGATGCAGCTGAACATTTTTCATTTTATCTACAGCAAACTCCTCGTGTTTTCTATTATGTTGTATGCTAACACGCGAGCCGTGGTAGCCTAGTGGTCAGGGCGCTCACTTTAGTGTCGTAGAGCGCGAGTGACCTGGGTTCGATCCCCGGTGCCGGCACCACTAAAATTGTTTATAACAATTTTAAGTGCTGTATTTACCACGTGCTCAACGGTGAAGGAAAACATCGTGAGGAAACCTACATGTCTGAGAAATAATAAAAATATTATTTCGAGGATATGTGAAGCTCGCCAACCCGCATTGGAGCAGCGTGGCGGGCCCTTCCCGGCTCCTAAACCCTCTGTGATACTAGTATTTGAGAAGGAGGCCTTTGCCCAGCAGTGGGCACTTACAGGCTGTTACTTTACTTTACTTTACTAACACGCTACAATCCAGGCTATAACACATTTTAGAATTTTACGTATTGTTAGTTACACTTGTAAATGAATTTGACAGATAATGTAAATTAAAATGAAACAAATTACAAAGGTCGAAGAAGTGTAGTTAATTTCGTATGTAGTAATTCACTTTGAAATTAACTCTGAATGAAACCACTCCCAATGAAAATAAAGTGAGCATTAAGTTGTGCCTTCCTTAGAACATTAATTTCAAGCGTCCCGTCGGTGGTTTTACCATCAATTTATTCAGCAGAGATTGTATGTATATGTTTTTGACAGGAAAGCGAAGATTAAATCGGGTTCTACTTGACAAGTTTTGGCAAAATATTACGTTTAAAATATTGTATGTAATGAAGACTTAGGGAAAATGTTAAACATTGTTATCTAATTATTATATATTTAATACATTACTATAAGAATTTATTTTATTTAAGTCCAGTAAGGTAATACGTATTTACTTACATTCTCACCACGCCGGTTAAGCGGATTGTTGACCGCATTACTGGTACCCTCACACTGGTGCTGCTGCTCCCCAACACTTGTCTGTGGAATTTGAGTACGGCAAATTAGAATGGATTTTCCGCCACCATTCGTTCGCCAGAGAACCCTTCTAAGCAAGCGGGGAGCACCACGTGCTGGTGAGATCAGAGAAAAATATGGTAAACTCCCCGTTACAACCCAAGTCACACGCGTACTTTAAAAGTGTAAAAAACCCTAAGATAACAAAATGTGACAAAAATAGGGTAATTATCCCTTACAATTTTAAGCGGAAAACATATGTTGTTTTAGGGCTAAAAAGTCTAATGGAAAGGTCTTAAAGGATTCGGGAAGTACTCTATAATTGTAGATCTTTTACATGTTTTTATTTGTGCCTTTTCTAACGATCCTTTACCTATTAATTTTTGTTTAAATACTGTTTTTTTTTTATAAGCAAGCGGCTTACCTGAGGGTAAGTTTACCGGCGCCCACGTACATTTGCAACACCAGAGGAGCTGCAGGTGCATTACCGACAATAAGGATATTTCGGGAGGAGGGAAGGAGCGAAGGAGAGAGAAGTAGGCATCCTTCGGTCGAGCCGGCCCATTTGAGTGACCGCTCAAGCAAAAGTCACCGCTAGGCTCTACCACGTACAGAAGTTACTGCTTAGTGTCTGTGGGAAATGTGACTAATCACACAGCTTCTAGCATGCAACTGTAAATGTGCAACTGCTGAGCAAGGGCATTCTATCAGTATTTGAGTGGGTTCTGGAGCCGGGAAATGTTTGCCCTGTTGCTGCATTGCTTTTTAGCCCTGTTGGGTTGGAGGATTTATTTTTATTATTTCTTAAACAAGCAGTTTTCCTTTACCGGCAAGCATGTCACAAATTCTGTAATGAAAATTGCTATTACCACTTTTAGTAGCGAATGCAGTGGGATTCGAATCCAGATTACACGCGAACTATAAAATTAAAGCCAGCACCCTGTCTACACTTAGCTGCCATGGTTATTTTCTCATTACAGGTACACTAAAATTAAGACTTAAAAAACCATAGCAATAAAATGAAATAATATAAATAAACAAATCGTAATATTAAAAACATAAGAAAGTTCTTAAAAGCATTCACGTAATTACGAAAGCAACTCAAAGGTACTGAGGAAAGTTATGTCCTCGTTCAGATTAGACTTGTTCAAGCTTCTAATGACAGAAGGAGAGTTCGCGCGCAAGTTGGGTTTAAGTTAGAAGCATGTACTTATCGCAACATGTGCGGGTTGAGTTTCCAGTGAACTATTAGTCTATTGCTGAATGTTAAAGTTTTTAATTTTTTTTTCACATTTGGTATAAATGTTTTGTACATTTTATCATATACATATATATCTCTTAGGTGTTATATATGTGTGCACTCCGCCCAGTCTCCTACAGAGTTAGGCAGGGATTACAAATTCACATTGGCCACGATTTTGTACAGCCAAACGTGCATCCTTTTTTTTTCACCTCTCCGCGAGATAAAACGGCGGATATTTTTCTTTGGGGTATTTCTAAATATTCTCATCTCGTTGGGTTGTATATATAAGTACGTATGGAAACAAATAATACCATATCATCATCATCATCATCATTTCAGCCTATCAGAAGTCCACTGCTGAACATAGGCCTCCCCCAAAGATTGCCACGAAGCTCGGTAATAAATAATAAATAACATTTAACAAATTACATATATAATAAAATTAAATAGATAATTAAAACTCAAACCGCTATGATTCGATTCTGTGATTGCATAATACTCTGAGTGCTAGTTTTTAACTTTTACCTACTCGTATTACAGAATTGGCGTTTACTTAGAATTTGTATTTAATCTGGGTTCACCCATTGCGTTCTTCGGTATCTTTATTTACTTAACAAAGTAAGGCATGCTTCAAAGCGTGCTTCTCTATGCAGATCAGTTCACGGGGTACCAATTTCTCGATTTTTTTAAAAATTTACTAATCTGGTACAAATGAGCCAATATTGTGGTAAACTAACATCAAACCATAAGATTAACTCTTTTGTGTTTGATAAGGATCAGCTTCCACCATTACTTTTAAAGATCGTTATTTACCTTAGTTTCTGGTTTTCCTCGTCCTTCATTCTTCAAGTCGAAGTTTCCACTACGAATGCGATTAAACCAAAATTTTACAGTGCGTTTGTTAATCGTATTCTCTCCTAACGCATTGATATTGCGAGTGTCATTTTCGGAAACTACTCAAACCAAACTCAATTAAAGATCATTATAATTTTTTTGATTTTAGAATGTTATAGTTTTTCTGTAAAAAAAAGTTTTAATCACGAATGGATCACTTGGATCATGCCGGTTTGTTTAATTTTTTGAATCTAAAGTGGCCACTCCATTAAAAAACTTCTACTTTAATCCCTATTAGATAAAATTTTACACTTCGGGAGCAATTTCTTTTAAGACTGAGACACTACATTAAATTAGCTCGTTAAAATTTGCAATTTCTGGGCAAAAGCTTTCTCAGTTTTAGAGCCCGGAAGAGTCGGCCATACTGTGCGAGTTCACGGTCTATAAATATTTTTTATTATTTCTCAATTTCACATGCATGGTTTCCTCGCGATGTTTTCTTTCACCGCCTTTTGAAAGTAAGTGCGGAAAATTGTAATTTAAACATTGTACAGGTATTTAACGTAAAACATACCGGGATTACCGTTTAGTTCAAAGTGAGAACTTCGTCCCTTAGTTACAACTATGAATGATAATATTAACTAAGATATTAAGTGAATTAATGAAATACATAGCGCTAAGTTCTGTTTATGCTTAAACTTGTCAAAACTTATCATAACAGTATCGACGGTAACTGAACACAGTTCGGTATACGACAATATCTTCGGATAATGAACTTACATTATACAACTTAGTACTATTGAAAGTATTTCGTTATATTATTATGGAATCAGTGGACGACGTAAACTTTATGTATTTGATTATCAAAAGCATATTGTTGCACATTACATAAAGAAATGTAAAATTTCGTTAACATTGAGCGACAATAAATGTTTGCATCACCTGTTACTAATACCTACGCCAGATGTGAACAATAGTAGGTACACTAAAATGAATTTTACAAAATGGACTACTATCTCAAATATTATTCTGAAATATTTAGTATAATAATTTTTTCGTTATATTAATATGGAATCAGGGGACGATGAAAACATTATATATTTGATTATCAAGAGCATATTGATCATTACGAAAAGAAATGTAAAATTTCATTTATATTGAGCGACTCTAAATGTTTGCACCGTCTGTTACTAAAACTCTTACGCCAGATGTGAACAATAATAGGAACACAAAAAAGAAATTTTACCGAACGGTCTTGTAATTCAGATATTGTACTTATATATGATCTGAGTAGTCACAGTCAATGTATCATCTTTTTACAAGCTTTTATTTAAAGTGCTCTCTTCTTATGTTGTTCTGGTACAAAATTTGTTATCAATTTCGGAAGCACTTGATGACATCCGTTTGAACTGAAATTTGGCATGCTTACGCAACTTTGATAACAATGCAATAATGTGGTACCAAGGAGCTGATCTGATGTTGCACACAAATGTTGGCCCTGGCAACGCCTCATCTAAATTAGGTAGCCCTATTGTGTTTAGCCCCGTTGGGTTTGTCTAGACTAGTACCTAGGTAAATATATGATATATTTGATAAAGCTTGTATGAAAAAAAATTACCCAGATTTTTTTTCTAAATACGCTTCAACCTTGTTTAGTGATGATAGATCGGAAGTTGTCAACAGGGAAGAATGTATTATAGTGCATCCTTCTCACTCGTCTTTATATTCTCTTATACGATATAACGCTTAGGCGATAAGATCGGGGGAAGGGTCAAGGGATCAGCGACATGGTACGAAACACAAAACGAACAATCCTGAAATCAATCATTTGTGTGTAGCCAAAATATTGTTTAGTATTCGTTGCAAGCACCCATAGCCTCAACGTCTATTAGTTTATGTTGTGTGAAGTAGTAATACCGAGAATAACTATATAATTGTTTTGGAGAAGTATAGTTTAAACCATTATTAAGATGATATATTTTAAGACCATTTTAATAAACTTCTTTAAAAATTAAAACATTTTATCATTTTACACTTTGTTAGCGTGACACCACTGTATTTGAAACTCAACTGTAAAACTTGTGAACCGCGTCATCATTGCTGTGTCATGAGGAAAATTGCTTAGTGCTACTAATTATACTCTAGCCGTGGGGCAAAAAATTTATGTTGTGTTGTATATTTTTTGGTAAGTAAACGGAGACAGACTATCTGAATCTATGTGGCTATGAAACGATGAAATTATATTTTAGATTGTTCTTTCTGATATCTTTGGATATATTTTGATAAATATTAGGATTACAATTGTGAATAAATATTGAACTTTCTAACACATCCCTAATGTTTTCTCTGAATCTAATATAGGCTATGACCATCAAGGCCGTTGTAACCGATTGGTCGGTGCTTTCGCGGTAGTTTCAAAGAGCGCGTGTGACCTGGGTTCGATCCCTGTTGCTGGTACCACTAAAATCGTTGATGGCAATTTTAAGCGTTTACCACGTGCTCTGCGATGAAGGAAAATATCGTGAGGAAACCGGCATTTCCGAGAAATTACTATTGGGAATAGAGGATGTAAAACCTGCCAACTCGCACTAGAGAAGAGTGGGGGGCCCTTCCTGGCTCTCCAAAACCTTCCAGATATTTGAGAAGGAGGCCTTTGCCCAGCCGTGGCTAGTTTAATGGTGTTATTTTAAATTAAAAAAATTAACATATACAGCATACATAGATAATATACAAAGTCATTTTATCTCTTTTTTTCTAGCACAATATATTTATTTTAAATTTAAAAATTAACATATACAGCATACATAGATAATATACAAAGTCATTTTATCTCTTTTTATAGCACAATATATTTATTTTAAATTTAAAAATTAACATATACAGCATACATAGATAATATACAAAGTCATTTTATCTCTTTTTATAGCACAATATATTTATTTTAAATTCCTTTTTTTTTTCTGTTCCATATCCATATTTTTTTTATTTTTTTTCTTGATTTGTTATTTTATAATTATTATGGAGAAAAGTGCATGAATTTATTCTCGTTGTAACTATGTTACATCACAATGATTTTATAAGAATATAAATGAACATTTACGACATAGTATAACCATTAATCCTCTTTACCGCATACTGCATCTTACGAACGCATTCAGTTAAGAGACAAAGATCTATTACATTTTTCTCTCTTCAACTTTGCCCCAAGATCATTAAACATTATGTGAAGTTATAACTAAGTTTTCTTCTGTAACACGTTTGTGATTATGTGTGAAATGCATATTATTTAAGTTGTATTTTTTTTTTTTCTGTTCCATATCCATATTTTTTTTTATGAGAATGGTGGCAAACGAACCTGATGGTAAGTGATTACCATCGCCCAGTATATCTACGACACCAGAGTAGCTGCAGTTGAGTTGCCGGCCTTTTATGGACTTTTGGGAGATGGGGTGGATGATGGGAAGGCGGTTGAAAGAGGAGTGGGCCTCCGGCTACCGCACTCACCGAACGAAACAAGAAGACTTCACGCCGGCATTCTGCGAGGTCGTGGTACAGCCAATATCAAGCCGGCCCCAAAGAATAGTTAATAATTTTATCATAAGTTTAACGGAAAGGTAGTTTTTGCCACTCACAGATTTTTCTTTTATCATCCTATTACCAGTTGATGCGATGCCTATGTAATCAGGAAATGATTTTTGAAACAAATTGTCAAAAAATTTCCATAAATAAAGATAGAAATTTTGAACTTCACCGTCATAAAACTGATGTTTAAATTGATTTACGTCTGTCTATACGCATGAGACTTTTACGACTTTGCTTCTGATTCATGAATTTTATCGGATCATAAAAGAACTCTTTTAGGGATAAATAAAATTGCGTTGTTGTAAGGGACTTGAAAATTCGGCAATAGTAATAGGGGTCAAGTTTCAGTTGGAAGAAAGAAAGCATGTTTATTAATTGCGACAATACAATAAATTTTACAGACAGCAGCATCCAATGATATTTAACACATAAACATGTATTAAATATTATTGGATTGTAGCAACAGAAAGTCATCCGTTAAGTTACTTTTTTTTGTTTTTAACTTTTTCTTGTAATTTTGTACTAATATCTCGACTATTTTAGCTGTTGTTTTAAGAAATTATTATTGTTAATCAACTTGGGAGAAGACACTGACCACTGTAATACAGGTTCTTAACCTAGCACGGATGTCAGGGAATTCATACTTTGTGATCCATATTCTTATGACAATAAAGATTATTATTATTATTATATATATGCTGCAGCGATGTTGTTCTATCGGTGTCGTTTACGACCAAGTCCACGAGCGCTCTCAGATATATTATAAAACATAAATTAACAAGCAAATAATAAATTATAATATATTATATTTATAATATAATTAAATAAAATAATTTTTTTTCAAATTTATTAGAACGTTTGTATTGTGATATTGAGTTCACAAAACACACCTGTAAATTAATGTCAAAGACATTCACAATTGTCTTCAGTCCCAGTGACAATAAACTGGGCTTGTTAAGTCTTCCTTGTCTAGTATATACAGTACTAAATAGATATAACTTGTAGGCGATAAGATCGGGGAAGGGTCAAGGGATCAGCGACATGGTACGAAACACAAAACGAACAATCCTGAAATCAATCATTTGTGTGTAGCCAAAATATTGTTTAGTATTCGATGCAAGCACCCATAGCCTCAACGTCTATTAGTTTATGTTGTGAAGTAGTAATAACGAGAATAACTATATAATTGTTTTGGAGAAGTATAGTTTAAACCATTATTAAGATGATATATTTTAAGACCATTTTAATAAACTTTAAAAAATTAAAACATTTTATCATTTTACACTTTGTTAGCGTGACACCACTGTATTTGAAACTCAACTGTAAAACTTGTGAACCGCGTCATCATTGCTGTGTCATGAGGAAAATTGCTTAGTGCTACTAATTATACTCTAGCCGTGGGGCAAAAATTTATGTTGTGTTGTATATTTTTGGTAAGTAAACGGAGACAGACTATCTGAATCTATGTGGCTATGAAACGATGAAATTATATTTTAGATTGTTCTTTCTGATATCTTTGGATATATTTTGATAAATATTAGGATTACAATTGTGAATAAATATTGAACTTTCTAACACATCCCTAATGTTTTCTCTGAATCTAATATAGGCTATGACCATCAAGGCCGTTGTAACCGATTGGTCGGTGCTTTCGCGGTAGTTTCAAAGAGCGCGTGTGACCTGGGTTCGATCCCTGTTGCTGGTACCACTAAAATCGTTGATGGCAATTTTAAGCGTTTACCACGTGCTCTGCGATGAAGGAAAATATCGTGAGGAAACCGGCATTTCCGAGAAATTACTATTGGGAATAGAGGATGTAAAACCTGCCAACTCGCACTAGAGAAGAGTGGGGGGCCCTTCCTGGCTCTCCAAAACCTTCCAGATATTTGAGAAGGAGGCCTTTGCCCAGCCGTGGCTAGTTTAATGGTGTTATTTTAAATTAAAAAAATTAACATATACAGCATACATAGATAATATACAAAGTCATTTTATCTCTTTTTTTCTAGCACAATATATTTATTTTTAAATTCCTTTTTTTTTCTGTTCCATATCCATATTTTTTTTATTTTTTTTCTTGATTTGTTATTTTATAATCATTATGGAGAAAAGTGCATGAATTTATTCTCGTTGTAACTATGTTACATCACAATGATTTTATAAGAATATAAATGAACATTTACGACATAGTATAACCATTAATCCTCTTTACCGCATACTGCATCTTACGAACGCATTCAGTTAAGAGACAAAGATCTATTACATTTTTCTCTCTTCAACTTTGCCCCAAGATCATTAAACATTATGTGAAGTTATAACTAAGTTTTCTTCTGTAACACGTTTGTGATTATGTGTGGAATGCATATTATTTAAGTTTTATGAGAATGGTGGCAAACGAACCTGATGGTAAGTGATTACCATCGCCCAGTATATCTACGACACCAGAGTAGCTGCAGTTGAGTTGCCGGCCTTTTATGGACTTTTGGGAGATGGGGTGGATGATGGGAAGGCGGTTGAAAGAGGAGTGGGCCTCCGGCTACCGCACTCACCGAACGAAACAAGAAGACTTCACGCCGGCATTCTGCGAGGTCGTGGTACAGCCAATATCAAGCCGGCCCCAAAGAATAGTTAATAATTTTATCATAAGTTTAACGGAAAGGTAGTTTTTGCCACTCACAGATTTTTCTTTTATCATCCTATTACCAGTTGATGCGATGCCTATGTAATCAGGAAATGATTTTTGAAATGAAACACAAAACGAACAATCCTGAAATCAATCATTTGTGTGTAGCCAAAATATTGTTTAGTATTCGATGCAAGCACCCATAGCCTCAACGTCTATTAGTTTATGTTGTGAAGTAGTAATAACGAGAATAACTATATAATTGTTTTGGAGAAGTATAGTTTAAACCATTATTAAGATGATATATTTTAAGACCATTTTAATAAACTTCTTTAAAAAATTAAAACATTTTATCATTTTACACTTTGTTAGCGTGACACCACTGTATTTGAAACTCAACTGTAAAACTTGTGAACCGCGTCATCATTGCTGTGTCATGAGGAAAATTGCTTAGTGCTACTAATTATACTCTAGCCGGGGCAAAAAATTTATGTTGTGTTGTATATTTTTGGTAAGTAAACGGAGACAGACTATCTGAATCTATGTGGCTATGAAACGATGAAATTATATTTTAGATTGTTCTTTCTGATATCTTTGGATATATTTTGATAAATATTAGGATTACAATTGTGAATAAATATTGAACTTTCTAACACATCCCTAATGTTTTCTCTGAATCTAATATAGGCTATGACCATCAAGGCCGTTGTAACCGATTGGTCGGTGCTTTCGCGGTAGTTTCAAAGAGCGCGTGTGACCTGGGTTCGATCCCTGTTGCTGGTACCACTAAAATCGTTGATGGCAATTTTAAGCGTTTACCACGTGCTCTGCGATGAAGGAAAATATCGTGAGGAAACCGGCATTTCCGAGAAATTACTATTGGGAATAGAGGATGTAAACCTGCCAACTCGCACTAGAGAAGAGTGGGGCCCTTCCTGGCTCTCCAAACCCTTCCAGATATTTGAGAAGGAGGCCTTTGCTCAGCCGTGGCTAGTTTAATGGTGTTATTTTAAATTTAAAAATTAACATATACAGCATACATAGATAATATACAAAGTCATTTTATCTCTTTTTATAGCACAATATATTTATTTTAAATTTAAAAATTAACATATACAGCATACATAGATAATATACAAAGTCATTTTATCTCTTTTTATAGCACAATCTATTTATTTTAAACGAATTTAGTGATTATCGAATAAGAATAAATACCGATTTGCGATTGGAAAATATGAAACGTTGGGGCAATTATCCCTCAGTTAAATCGGTATATTATTGATTGGTGGAACAATATAATGGAATGGAGGTGAAAAATTCGGAAAGCCACATTAATAAAAAGGCCGTTGGTTTTTAGGTCCGGCTTAACGGCACCCACGGGAGTTAGAATTGCATTACGTTATGACGGTGGGAAACACGAGTTACAACCATTATCTATCACCATTATTGTCTTCAAAATATAACGGCGTATTAAAGTATATGGATTATATGACAATAGGCGCATTGATTCATTTTTAGAGCTTATACATACATACACTTTAATAATATTTGCGTGGTAAAGCCAAGCAGTGGCTTTTGCTGCTGCACGAATGGGCCGGCTCGAACAGGATAGTACCACGACCTCGCTCAATACCGGTGTGAAATAGAAGCACATCATGTACTTCTGCATTGTGTTCTGTGAGTGAGGTAACCGGAGGCCCACTCTCCCTTCTCAACCCCCATTCACATCCTCCCTCCTAACTCCTAAATATACTTAAAGGGAGGCAATGCACCTGCAGCCCCTCTGGAGTTGCAGGTGTATGTTAATCATCATATGAACGTGGTAGAGGCAAGCGGCGGCTTTCGCTGCTGCTCGAATGGGCTGGCTCGACCGGCTTAGTATCACGGCATCGCAGGATACCGACGTAAAGTAGAGGCATCTTGTGTTTCTGCGTTTCGTTCGGTGAGTGAGGTAACCGGAGACCACACCTCTTCCCCATCCGCCTTCTCATCTTCCCTCCCATCTCCCAAATACCTTTAATGGCCAGCAACGCACCTGCAGAATCTCTTGTGTTGCAGATGTACGTGGGTGACGGTAATCACTTACCATCAGGCGAACCACTCGCTCGTTTGAAGCCGGGAAGAGTCCGCAATGCTGCTTCAATGCGGATTGGCGGACTTCTAATGTCCTCTAAATAATATTTCTCAGATATGCAGGATTTTCGCTCTCACAATGTTTCCCTTCACCGCCGAACACGTGGTAAATTCAGCATTTAAAATCACTATAAACAATTTTAGTGCTGGCATCGGGAGTTGAACCCTGGTCAATCGCATTCTATGAAACTAAAGCGAACACCCTGACCACGGGGCTACCTCGACTTGCCTTGTTTGCACCCTATTCCATAAAAAATTATATCTTAACAAGAGCGTATGTACATCAGACATAGGAGAGTTCTATGTCCAGCAGCAGAGGATGATGAAGAAGTAGAGGTTACGATCTGCATACAGTATAACAAGGGACTATGAAAAGCAGTTAATAGGCATCTTCCTTGCTAAAGTGACTACGGTCTTGAACTTTATTACCGCTAAACACCTGATGGTATTTGAAATTAAACAATTATTTACGGATTTTCTCGTGTTACTTTTGTTTTTATGTTCCCTTAACAGCAGGACTGAAGTCAAAATTTTGCCATCTGTCTGTATAGTGTCTGACGCCAAAAGACGATCTTGTTATCAAACACCTCGTATCTTAGACGATACCTTCACCAGGCCAGGTGGTTATGTTTGGGTTGCATTTAGGAGATAGTTATATTCATCTGTTGGAAGTTTTTTTTTTAACGATTTTTAATTCCCAATAGTTAGTTACGATCACGGAGAGGCGCGGTGGTTAATTCTTACACCAACACAACGCAGACAACTGATATTATTTTTTGAAGAACCTTGCGGCAAGGCAAATGTCTTCCCCAAACATTTGAAACAAGATTATGAATAAAAGGATAAGATTAAGGATCAAATCTTGTGGAATAGCGTGGGTAACAACAACAGTTTGTGGAAGAGTTATTTCAAGTATGCAGGCAGACGTACTCTGGTTTAATTCTAATCTTTCGACGATTGGGTCTTTCCGTTGAAATATGTAATTAAACTGAGAATCACTTCAGCATATATCTTTATATTTTTATATTTTTTCAGCATATATTTTTATATTCAGCATATAAATAAAATGCGCTATCACTTCTCGCTATTACAAAAATTCGATGCGAAAGATAAATTAAAATAATACAAAATAACCAGTAGAAAGCGCCTGAAATAAGGACATGTTGGTTCATTAATAGCTCATTGTATATAATAGCCTATATCAACAACGATATCGACGTCATCTGGGGCCTCGTCATTCCTCGATAAAGTTATGTATAATTTTTCATATCCAAGACATGATTTCGTTTATGCATGCATGCAGCATGCTTGCATCATGGTATGATGTCACACAGAATTTGTGTGTATTTTATTCCGGACCCTGTGTAGGATACATAACAAGTGTACGTGCAAACACAGGCACTGAGGGTGCTGTAATGATGATGATCCACTAAAAGAGAACGCTCTGGTGAACGAGTGATGATGGCATATTCATCCAAATTTATCGAGCTCAGTTGTGATTGGGAGCAGAATCACCTTCAGCAACCTGCTTGCCGAGCTTAGTAGGGATGGGAAGTATTTTCAGGAAATGCATGCTGGCTTTTTCTGGCGTTTTCTTGGAGAGGCTCATCCGGCGAAGGCGGGTATGCTTTAGATAATACGTATAAAAACTAGAAAATATTACGTATATATTAGAAAAATGAGTACTAAAACAAACCAATTTTTGAAATTCTAAGGTATTAAAAAAAAAACATTGTTATACGTTCTTCCAGAAGATAAAATAAATACTTACGAACAATTTGTAAGATTATACTTGAGTCCTGGCTGGAGATTACACAGGTTTGGAGACGTTGAATTATTCTTTTTCCGATAGTCGGCTGTAAAGGGCGGCAAAGCGAAAAATAACTTCAAGTTATATGTATTCAAAGCTTTTCTCAGTTGTAAAATGTTGATAATGGTATATATTTATTTTGGCTTAAAGGTTTTTTTGTCTTCTGCCGAGTAGATTGCTCTTGTATCTCATGTGCGTGTAAAATGTACTAGTGAACCCAAGACTAGCTGGAAACCATGCGCGCACGTAAATTATTCGCATATTCCTGGTGATATAGCCGGGGAGGCGTAGACGTCCGCATCTGTCAGAGTTGGATTCGCCTTTCAATCGAAGAATGAAGTGATACGGTTAAGTCATTTCCTGCTGGTTCTTCGTATATGTATAATAAGCCTCTACCGGGGGCGTGAGCTACCTTTCGTATATTGCCCACACGATCTGGTATTCGCATAAATTGATTGCCCTCACCACCTGTTGTCCCATGCTGTATCCACCGGGTACTTTGGTATTAAGACGGTGCCGTCCCATTCTGTAGGTGATGTAAAAGTCTATGAAAATGCAAGAAAAGTCACATGACATCTAGAAAATGATGAAATAACTATATCTTAATATGCCAGATCAAAAGTATTCAGATTGATAACCTAAGCTGCAACTAAGCTGCGATGTGTCTGGTACTGCTGTCTCCTGTCCTCCGGCTAGGTATTGCCAGTATACAACTGCTTCTTATTGGCGACCTATATGAAGCAGGGGCAGCTTAGATCCTGTAGTTGAAGACAAAGAAAAAAAAGAGGAGGTACGTTTATGAAGTCAGATTATGTATATAAATACTAGGAGCAAGAAATTAATGGTTTGGGATGTTAAGCCTAGCCAAGCCAAATTTATTGATGTATGAGTTTAGGGTTTAAGGGAAAATATACCATTTTTTTCTACAAACACCAACTTACCTGCACGTGCACTCGAGAGACTGTCAAACGAGACTCGTGACCGTATGATACAAAATTAGATTTCTTGGTTTTCTATTAGTTCATTTTGGTTATTGATTTTAAAAGAACGTTCCTTACGAAGAGTAATAGAAACATAAAATTTTAAAGTATAAAATCGTAAAATTTTTAATCCGTGCATTGCTCCGCTTTGCTGGCTATGTAGTAAAATGAAATTGCACCAGTCACTTTCAATATTCTATTCATTCGAAAAAAAATTCTAGCACATTTTACTGAACTACACTAATAAAAATATTAAAAAAATTGTGGATGCCAACCCGCTTGCCAGGCGTGATACACGTAACGTGTATGGCAAAAATCCTTCCATGATGAAAGGTACAGAATAATGGGTACCAGTCCTGACTATGATGGCGGCCATGGTAAGTACGGGGCAGGTGATGTAAATAATCTCCGGCAGAGATCTTGCTCCCAACCCAAATGACTGCACCTGGCAACGTTCAACTCACGCATGTTGAGGACCGGGGAGAAGATCCTGGAGCTGAAAGATGTGGTAAATAAGTTGCACTCGAGTATACTCCAGTGCGACTTGTTTACACAGACAACCCTATAGGGTTGTCTGAACTGCGAAGAAAGGGGGAGGACTCGATAAACTACGAATCCGGTAACTCGTTTTACCATCGGTCTCAAGGAGATATCTCAAGAAACCAGATATCGACAGCCATATATTGCTCTAGAACTCACTGCACGATGTCAATAGGGAGATTTCAAATCAAAACAAAGTTGACTCAAACCATCGCATTATATTCTTAAATATACCTAACTGTACCACAGATAGGAACAGATTTTTGAGGAGTGGTTAGGGAAATAGTTGCAAGGCTACTCGCAGAAAAAGTGCTGATACTTTTTTTCTCTTCCCTCTTCCCTCTCTCCCCATCTTCCCTGGGAAATATCCTGGAGTCGTCGGGTGGAATTAGCCTTATCACAATATCAGAGACTAGCGATAAGGATAAGCAGAGCTTACCAGAGAGAAATTATCATTTCTTAAAACCTTTAAGATCGTCAAGTATTAAAAGCATTTATCGCTATTTTGGATATATACTATACTATAGTACAAAGATATAATTAATTTATATCCATGTATTTATATCCATATACGTAAATAGCAGAATAACTGTGTTCACAACCTATCCACAAACAAAATATAAGTAAACAATAACGGAAATTTTCGCATAACGAAAGTAATGCCTATTGAAATGGAAACAGTAACGAGGTTTACTGTCCAATTAGAGCGTTTTCTTGCAGCTTGTTAAATTGTTAATGGCAGCTCTGCCCAAAACGACATTCAGGCTTCGTATTTTGTTTGCTTCCCTTTCCAATAATCGGAGTTTTCCTTTTCAAACTGTGTATTTGTTTATAAGTATGGTGAATATTTTCGTCATGTTTTCGTTACGCTTTGAGCGAACGTCATTCTACACGTGCTTAAGTGGCGTATTCTCTAGGAAAGCATACAATGTTCACACTGCTTTATAGCAATATAGAGAAGCTATGGAGCTGAGCAAACAATATCCATTGATGACTATTTCAATTAACATTTACTGCTGTAAAAATGGATAGGCCCCAACTGCTACTTGTTAGCTGGAGGTTATGTTAAAGAAAACATTGTGAGGGAATCAGCATGTCGGAGAAATAATAAAATAAATACATTTCGCGGACATGTGAAGTCCGCCACCGCCCGTACTGGAGCGTCATGGCGAACTCTTTACAGCTCCTAAACCGTTTCAAATATTTATAGGAGTTTTTCTTCCAGCTGTGGAACATATACCGGCTGCTACTTTCTTTTTCTTGTTTGAGATAATGTCTGAAAATACTTATAGTACTTTTTTATTTATTATAATTTAAATAATAAAATAAAATTATTTTTGATAAATATTAATAGACCGTCTGTTTTCGTGTTGCTGGCAAGTAATTAAATAAATCAATTTGTACGATACAATTTATTTTTTTCAATGTTCGCTGTTTAAAGTACAGCAAATATGGTGCGATGTTGTTTACGGATAGACATTATGTGAAAGGAAAACAAATACGGGCTTATTGTATTCAAAAACTTTTATTGCGGAACTATCTGTTATGCCATTTAAAACTCAAAAGCAACTCGTATTATAAACATATCGTCTAATATTGAAGAACACACTAATAATTCAATATATAGCTATAGAATATATTAATTATATTAGTCACTACAATAGCTGAGTGATTAAATAATCTACCTCCGAATGAGAAGTCGCGAGTTCTATCCCTTATGGCTCATACCGAGTTTTACGAATCTTTGATATATTCAAGTGATTAAATGAAGGAATAAATTAACGAAAATGCTTAATTAGACGTAAGAAATTCAAATTTCTTTTGACAATTGTATTTTTACAATCTTCAACCGTTTCGTAATAACACATACAAATAATCACTTTCGTAGTAATTATTGTATTGTTTTTTTTTAAATAAAATACTGCTATCGCTATCCGCCTCTTTTAATCCACTGCTGAACATAAACCTCCAAAGAAAGAAGTAGTAAAAGCCGGATTACATTTATAGGAGGGTTTGCTCATATACACCAAGCTGGGCAAGCAGCGGGTTGCTGGGCCCAGTGTCCATTCTCACGCATTTGTGATGCGTTCCCTTACTGTTTTGTAGGATTTAAGTTAGAACAGATTCGGACAAATTGTCTAAAGACCCATACACGAAAGTATAACTTAATTACAGTTACTATTTTAATTATTAAGGTAATTATGAAAGTTAGCTTAATTACCGACACAATCTCAGTTAAAATGTGTTTTGTTAGCCTAATGCGAAACGTTACCCGCAGACGTGGCGCGTGCTTAACAGTGTTAATTATTTACTGTATTAAATAGAAAGTATACTTGTACTTAGCAAAACTGAATATTTTATTCAAGACATTATTCTTTTTTGAATAGTTGTGTTCATTAGTTTAAGAACCGTGGTGGACTAGTGTTCCGGGCGCTCACTTTAATTTCATAGAGCCCGAGTTACCTGGGATCGATCTCCGATGCCATCGCTAATACTGTTAACAGCAATTTTAAGTGTTGTATCTACCATTTACTCGACTGTGAACGAAAACAAGGGCACGCCACGATGTCCCAGTGCGGGTTGGTGGGCTTCTCATATCCTCGAAATCATATTTTTAATTAGATTTCCTCATGATTATTTCTTTCACCGCCGAGCACGTGGTAAATTCTGCACTTAAATTTTTTATTATCTAGTGGTGTCGGCATCACGGATCGAACCCATCAGCTCACTCGCGCTCTATGTAACTAAAGCGAGCGGCCTCCCATGAGTTCACTCGCGCTCTATGTAACTAAAGCGAGCGGCCTCTCATAAGCTCACTCGCGCTCTATGTAACTAAAGCGAGCGGCCTCCCATGAGCTCACTCGCGCTCTATGTAACTAAAGCGAGCGGCCTCCCATAAGCTCACTCGCGCTCTATGTAACTAAAGCGAGCGGCCTCCCATAAGCTCACTCGCGCTCTATGTAACTAAAGCGAGCGGCCTCCCATAAGCTCACTCGCGCTCTTTGTAACTAAAGCGAGCGGCCTCCCATAAGCTCACTCGCGCTCTATGTAACTAAAGCGAGCGGCCCCCCATAAGCTCACTCGCGCTCTTTGTAACTAAAGCGAGCGGCCTCCCATAAGCTCACTCGCGCTCTATGTAACTCAAGCGAGCGGCCTCCCATAAGCTCACTCGCGCTCTATGTAACTAAAGCGAGCGGCCTCCCATAAGCTCACTCGCGCTCTTTGTAACTAAAGCGAGTGGCCTCCCATAAGCAGCGTTTTCCATAATCGCCACGTTCGGGAAGAGGATTGACGATCGCAGTACCGGACACCTCGCACCTCAGACGCTGCTGCCCGTCATAGGCCTTATTATTTTTGGAGGGATATTTTTCGTGACGGCGCCATCAGTCGGTGGCCATTGCTAATTCATCAAGGCTTTTCCCTTAGTCGTCCGTTACGAGAACCGCGGGAAGAAAGTCGGTGACAGATAGTTACGACGACACTACGCGGCAAATAATATTTAGTACGATTTTAATTCAAAACACTGTGATGCTGTTTAAACCTAACTAGAGCTGTGTTACGGAATTACTCGCACTGCAGTGGAAGAGCTTATTGATTGTATTCCAATGTGTGCAACACATAAATTGTCAGCTTACGGGTCTTGAATGTAATGCGAATGTTCCATTGTCTCTGACAATACATTCAACCATTCATCCAATCGCATTAATCAGTTCTTCTGTCGAATATTGGATACATTAAAACAGTTCAATTTGTGTGAATATACTTGTAAGAGCCGTGGTAGCATAGTGGTCAGGGTGCTCGCTTTACTTTCATAGAGCTCGGTGACTAAGTTTCGATTCCCAATGCCGGGCACCGCTAAAATGGCCTGAGGAATGATAAAAAATGTATATTATTTCGAGGAAATGTGAATTCCTCCTACCTATCTTTTCCGGCTCCTAAACCGTTTATATTTAAGAAGGAGGCCTTTGCCCAGCAGTGGACACTTACAGGCTAATCCTTTTAATAATATAATTTTTACTATATTTACATAACTAGTATTAAGTTATTTAAAAAAAAAGAATGAAATGATGGGATTAGCCTTCTCTTCTATCTTTTACTATATTACTAATTATAATTTTTAAAGGATGAAAATAAATAAATAACAGTACAATTAAAGTGGAAATGTATATGAAAGGACCCACAATCTTTAGTAGTATAGATTTCGGAATAGTATTTATTAACTTTAGTCTAATAGTGACAAAATCATAATTTAAAAACGTTTTTTCTCCGTTTTCTTATTTTATTTTAACCCATCAAATTTCTTCTTTGCTCCTTCAGTTTAGAAGCTAGCACAGAGTTATCACATTTCTGTAAGTACGCTAAAGATTATAAAGCAGCTTCGTTACAGTACTACAAATATTATTTATCGACCTCCTTTTCTCTTTGTCCTTCAGGCGTCCTTTAGTATTTAAAAGGGTAAAACCGTAGTCCGATCTGCCGCTCCACTCTGTATTGGCGAACTTTTACAGAGATTTGCATAAGTACTATTTGTTTAATTGTTGAGGCGATAATTGCGACTTTAAATAAGCCTTCGGAGTAAGAAATTCATCCTTAATTATAAATTACTATGTAAATAATTAATAATTGTTTTACTTATTTTATATAAGCCGTGGTAGCCCAGTGGTCAGGACGCTCACTTTAGTTTCACAGAGCGTGAGTGACCTGGGTTCGATCCCCGGTGCCGGCACCTCTAAAATTGTTAATGCTGTATTTACCACGTGCTCAGCGGTGTAGGAAAACATCGTGAGGAAACCTGCATGCCTGAGAAATATTAAAATATTATTTCGAGGATATGTGAAGCCCGCCAACCCGCAATGGAGCAGCGTGGCGAGCTCTTCCCGGCTTCTAAACGCTCTCTGATACTCGTATTTGAGAAGGAGGCCTTTGTCCAGCAGTGGGCACTTATAGGCTGCTCATTTACTTTACTTATTTTATTGATTAAGCTTAAAGCGATTTAAAAACGAAATTTTAATTTAATTTCTGTTATTCATTAATTATTAATAACACTTTCTTTTTATATACAAGAGTACAAATCTTTCATTATTAGACAATAATAACAATGACTCTAGGCATGAAAACCCTAATGAGGTTTTCTGATGTCCAATTAGTGCCTTTTCTTTAGCGTGCCAAATTTTAAGAAGCAACTTTGCCAAACTGAAGGCTCCATCTTTTATTTACTTTTCTCATTTGCCATTCAGGTAGTTCTTATTTATTAAAAAAAAATATAAGTTAGAGCAGAGCACAGACTTCCACTATTTAAAGAATTTGCTTTGACTGCAGAATTTGCTAATAGGTTAAAATCGATTCCGCCGTTTCCGAAATTAGCCTCGACAAACAGACAGATGAAAGTTCTAAAAACGAGTTTTTGCGTTTTGGTACCGTGCAAATATATCTCGTACATATGTAAATAATAAGACTACAACTAATATGAACAAATATGAAAATGGCCGTTATTTCCAAATCAGTAACAGACACTTCAATGTTATTTATATGTATATATGTATAGATTTACTAAACGTGCACGCTGCATTTTAGCATAGCACGTATTATTAAAGTAATATCGACGTATGCTAGGTTTTATGGCTAAATTGTACAAATTTTTATCTACCAGTTATACTAGTTGAACAGTTTTCGTATGATTATCAAACAAATTCACAGAAATTATCAAACCAAAAAATTTAGTTTTGGTCACTGATACATATATTTTTTTTCAATTTCATGATAATCTTATTTTTTCTGAATTATTTAAAAATAAATTTAAACTTTTATTAAGACATTATTCTTGTACAGATTATTTATATTTATCAAATTTATAAAAATCGAAACCTTTGAACCTTCTTAATTTTAACATGTCGGTTTATTTGGGCTTCTGCAATTATGGCCTCAATTTCCGGTACTTTTTCACCATTTTGGCGATAAAACTCTCACGGGCGTCGTTCAGCTTGCTATAAAAACCTACGAGCTTTTTATTCAAATTGCCGGAATTCCTAAATTGCTTTCATTTTGTTTAATTTTTTTTATATTTCCGCAGGCAACAATATCCAAGGCCATGCCCTACGGTAATTCAAAAATGAAATACATACTTTCAACATATTCACAGTTTGCAATAGCAAAATCAATACGTGACATAAATATGATTAGTGTTTGTTTATAAGTTACTTAAGTAAATTTTGTAGATATTTTTTTATATGAGAAAGGTGGTATATGAGCCTGATCCCGGCAACATCAGAGGAGCTGCAGGTGCGTTGCCGCTTTTTAAGGATATTTCGGGAGGAACAGGGAGGGGTAGGGGGTACAAGATGCCTCTACTTACCGCTGGTATTCTGAGTGGCCGTGCTGCCACCCCGGCCGTGCTGGCCCATTACAGTAGCAGCAAAAGCCGCCGCGGGGCTCTACCACGTACAAAGCAACTAGGAACAGTTATTATTTGAATAGTTCGTGTACTTACTGTATTTACGTGCACACAACACATTTGAATATTTTTAATATACTTTCAGTCTTGTGTCAAAGATGTAGTAACAATCATAGTTTGCGATCGGATGACGTATGTAATCTAAAACTAAGATTGGTTAAGGGAAATAAAACTATTTATAGGCAGCAGCAAACCCGTATCTTTGGCAATAAGTGTCACATAACAAGCGTTAAAGGACATTTAGAATGAAAAGTGGCCATGAATACGTGATTTCAACTTGTTTGTAGATAATTCCGGAGTTTCAGAAATCTTGTGAAGTGTTATATAAGACTTTCAGTGTCATAGAGATTTGTATGTCAATTTACAGGTTCTTGAAAGTGTTTAAAAATATATCTTCAACTCTTCGCGTTGTTGCAGAGAGCTGTGTCAGCTCAGGTGCCACGGCACTTAGGTGGGTTGAATTCCAGCAACACTAAAATAATTGTAGGCGCTGAATTCATCACGTGATTCGCGGTGATGGGAAATATTACGGAAACCTCTATGTCAATAAACATATCGCCCGAGGACCGTGAAGTCCGCCAACATACTATATACAACATCGATAGCCGAAATATAAACGAAAAATATGTATTAAAATTATACAATGAAAGGAATATTAACTTAAAACATTTATAAATGATCAAATAACAATAAAACTACCATTCAATATGTGAATATTTTTTTAATTATACAGTAAATTAATCATACGAAATATAAATAATGTAAAAAGTAAAAAAAGTAGTATTAGATACATAAATATATGAGGCTAGTGTAAATGGTAGATTCGGGAGAGGAAGATCTAGGCGAACATTTCACGACCAAATCGGAGACGTTCTGAAAAAAGGCCAGATCTAGAGTACTCTAAACTAACGAGTATTCATGCGAAGAGTGATGAAAGTGGGAGAAGCGAAAGACGTATGTCAGAACCATAGCAAGTGAAAGAAGATTGTCTCTGCCTACCCCGTTGGGAACAAGGCGTGAATACATAAATACATAGATAGTGAAAGTAGATTACTTAAACTAAGTTCATTAGAATTTATTTGATAAGAAGTGTTGCCATAAACTGTCCAGAAATATACAATATTACCGTTTTCCTGTGTTTAACATGTTTTAAATTTTCTGTTCGATGACCCTTCAGAAACATTAACATCGAAAATTAAATCGAAAAATCTTCATTTCCTTGATCGCTTCTATGAAAAATCGCCAGAACAAACTGAATGCTCCGAAGGGTTTTTTAAAATGTGCTTAAGGCAAGACGAGCATGACACTGTATTAAGGTCAATAAATATTCAAAGGGTCACTATATATAGTAATCGGGACAAATTGCTACTGATCTTAAAATTAAGTTCATCCGATCTTGTCAGCTGCTAAGTGTATCATGTGTTTCGGAATATTATATCAACGAGTAATTTATGTTGTATTTATCAGGAAGAAACCAAAACTAGTCTTGGTTGATTAGAGTTTAAATGCTGCTTTAATACGGGCCTAAAGGTGGAATAAGGGATTCCCCTTTCTTTTTCTCCAAATTCTGATGTCATAACCAACTGTTTGATCAAAACCAGGCTGTAAAGACTGAGTCATATTTATCAGACTAGGTTATTTGACGGACAGTGGCATTACTAGTGACATGATACCAGACTTCACACGGTGGCTAGAATTGGTAACGACTGGACGTTCAGTTCGTCTACTACTCCTTCTCCTAGGAAGTGAAGAAGATTTAAAAGTGGGAGTTCTGAGAGTTGTGGTCCGCTGTCCCATACATAATTTGTTTTTTTATATATCAGACACAGGTACTCTTCTTTCTTATAGTCTTAAAGGCGCATAGGCCGTAGCCCGACCTCCCAAAAGGATGCTCGGTATCTAGTACTCCCGGTGGGGTTTTTCTTGCTGATAAGAGCCACAACACTGGGCTTAAAACCGTTTGGGCACACTCGAAGGGTTCCTAAATAAAACCATAACTGTATACTGGTCTAAACTATATTAGAACATGTTAGATTTTTTTTTATGAAAAAATAGGCCTGCGTTTGACCTCAATCTTGCCCGATGGAAAGCGAAGATGAGGCCTAGGATGGTACACGCTTGCCTAGATGTCTGTTCACTTTGGCCTTGAAGATATCCAGATCAACCTTCTTATTACCTTTATAAAAGGCAAACCATATCGCGTACTATATATATCTAGCGCAATTTAGTTAGTAGAATTTTACATAAAATTATAAGAGCAGTTTGAAGTATACATTAATAATATCTTTTACATTAAACAGTTGTGTTTACTGTAATATGTTGTTGTTTAGTAATGCTCGTATTATATATTGTAATTTTGTAGGAGTTATAATGTTTTGTTTGAACTTAATTCATGAAATGAGGTTAAACCTACATTCGATATACGTATTTTGTAGTCCACAAAGTGCTCTACCGGTCTCATTGTAACGTGTGATCGAAGGATATTTAGATATATATGCACGAAAACAATTAACAATTTCCATTAAATTTAATGAAACGGGTTAATGGCGTTAATGTTTAAGTCTGATATATCATGTATTCTTCAACAGCAGAACGAGGGGAAATTCAAAACAAGCTGTCACTTAATTTTCTTATCTGTCTATCAAGTTCGTGCGACATAGATGAATATGCAAAATTTATATGAGTACGTCTCACACTAAAACGAGAGTTAAGCATTTATTTAATATTTGTGTATACAAATCTGTGTCACAAACAGAATAGCGGTCTTAACATGTTTTTACTTTATCTTTTCTTTAACAACCACATAGGAATAATTTTTTTTAATAGAAAATCACCTCATGGTAAGTGATTACTGCCGCCTACGTACATCTGCATACCAGAGAAGCTGCAGGGGCTTTAAGGATATTTGGGGGATAGGACGGAGGATCGGGAGGCGGAATAGGGGAGGGAGAAGAGGGACTCCGGTTACCACACTCACCGAACGAAACGCAGAAGCACAATATGCTTCTACTTCACGCCGGTATTCTGCGAGGCCGTGGTACCAACCCGGTCGAACCGGCCTATTCTAGTGGCAGGAAAGATTTAAACTATTTTCAAATCATATCGCTACATGGTAAAACATTTTTGTTGAAATAGTAATAAAAAGCTAACGACACCTTTTTATTACGTTTTCAATCTATGTTATATAAGTATACTATATATCATCAGTGAAAGAGCACTTAAAATTTTTGGAACATGTAAAATCCCTACACGTATTATCGATTCGCTCACGATCTGATACGTAGGCATTCATTTGCATAAGTATCGATGGAAAAAAACATTTACATAAATTCCAAAAGAATGTTACATGATTACAAGCCGGAAGTTCGTTTGGCTTTGATTTCACGATATACAAGTTCAATTTATCATTTCACGGTAAATTTTCATGTTTACTTTCTTTGTCTATTCGTAGTAGGTTGAGAATTGAGTAGTAAGAAGTTTGAGAATTGAAAACCGTTCATCATTTTTTTTTCAGTCATTGAGAACTTACTTCAGTGTAAAGTAATTTTGCTTTGCGATGAATTCGGTAGAAAACGATATTGGGGTTGACAGACCTATCACAAAAAGTCATCCTTAGTAGTTTGTATGACAGAATCCATTTGAGCTGAGAAATATTATATTTGATTGTGCTTAAAATTATAACTCTACTTTTTCTCTAAATGATCCACTGCCTGCGATCCACTGATGGCGGAAAATCCATCCCAATATGCCGTACCTAAATCCCACAGACTGGCAATAAGGAGCAGCATGACTGGTGCGAGAGTACCGACAGCACTTACTCGCTTGTCCAGCGTAAGCAAGAAATCTGTGTGGCTTTAGAAGACATGACGTGGTGAAGCCAAGTAGCAGCTTTAGCTGCTACTCGCATGGGCAGGCCCGACCTGGATAATACCACGACCTCGCAGAATACCGGCGTGAAGTGGAGGTATCTTGAGCTTCTGCAGTTCGTTCGGTGAGTGAGGTATCTTCCCACGTTAGAAGTAAATTGAAAACACTATCCAGTCGGTTCTGTTAAGTTTAAATGACTATGAGGTATCATCAGCAAACAGAATTATTACAAACATATTTTGTACCATACAGGAAAGATCATTAAATGGAACTAAGATCAAAAATAAACAATTAACAGGTCCCCGTAAGACACTCACTTTTACCACACGACTCTGTGATATTACATTGTTGATAGCAAACCTTAAGCGACGGTTCGAGAGCTATGAGAATAAGCGATTAAGTGCTGTCTTACAAATTCCATAGCATTTAAGATAATAAATTAAATTACATTATCTATATAATAAAATGCTTTTCAAAGATCAAAGAAGACACTGCGAATGTCATAAAAATCAAAGTTTCTGAACGCTTTGATGGCTTTATGAAATATGATTAAAACACATACATGCTCTTTGAGAAGTAACTCTGCAACATCAGGGCTTAAACTTCAAGGAAGAAACTTTACTTTGCCGCTTCGTACTTATCTTTTACAATATTACCATTTAATTTTAAAGGAAACTTTTCCTTTTCAATATTAAACCAGCCAGTATTAAAATTTTATTATGAATTATAAAAAACTTTTGCTCAATAGACTTAACATCCCTTTTATCTTTATATTTTTGTAATGATCAACGTTTAATCGAAATAGTAGTCTTGCTTTATTTTGGAAATGCTTTCAGAAGAAAAGAAAGAAAACACGGTTGAAGGTATTTTGAGAGGGAAAAAAGTTGGTAATATTTTCCGACATCCAATTATACGAATATTATATTTCTCTTGCTGTTGCTAAATTACAAAGATAATCTTAGTCCGAGGTTCGAGTTCGAGGTAGTCTTATCATGTTTTCACTATATATTATTTTAATTAAAATTGAAGCAGGGCTCGGACAAGTCACCATCTAATAATTTTAATTATCTTGGCCACTAGATCGTCGTAGAATTTTCCATATTTTCCTGTTAATATGTTTCATCCACTTTCACAAGTCATGTTGTTTTCGCACCTTCTTTTATTTTTTTATTGTTTTCTAGTAATGTTGTTATCATTTACCTACCATTATTAGTCGTGTATATATAATATATATTCATACCTTTCCTTGCCGCTAATCATTAGGCTCATATTACTATAAATAAATAATCACGAAGTTAAAGATCGACAATGGGCAGCAGTACTTCGGTTGCCAACCGAAAATCGTGGTGATTATGCCGAATCCTCCCAAAAGGAGAAGCCTCTATCCAGGCTTGTAATAGGCTGATGATGAAGAAATAATTAAATACTTAGATACTGTGTTAATATAAATTCTGTCAAAAAAATTGGTAAAATCCAAATAAGGTGTCAAATGGATGCGTGTCAGTGTGTGCGTGCTTTTTTTTTTATAGAAGAAAGGGGCAAACGAGCGTGCGGCTCACCTCATGGTAAGTGATCACCGACGCCCACGAACATCCACAACACCTAAGGAGCTACAGATGCGCTGCCGGCCAAAACACAAAGTGTACACAAAGAAGTGAAACTTCCATTCTTTTATTATATCAGGCCCTCAATTTTTTGGCTCCATCAAAAATCATAACATTTCTAGAGAACTTCGAGATCTAGGTGCCGAAAATTTAGTCAGACCCTTAACTTTAGGCTGAGAAATCTCCATCACAAAATTTTAACATTTTAGGCCATAGTCGCATGTTGTAACTTCCATGGCGCATGAGATCCAGTTGCTGAAGATCTGACTCAATTTTTAGGCTGTAAAATATATGTACTTCACTAAACTTAACTTTTATGATTTACGTGTTTAGGTAAACACACCCACACATAGAAGTGCATGTTCATGCATAGAAAACGTAACGCGTAACGCGTAACGCGTAACGCGTAACAGAAAACTGTTAAGAGTTCGCGTTCCAAAATAAGTTTCACTTCAAAAAAAAACGTACTTAAATTTAATACAGGTAGTGGCAAAATTTTATTTACATTTCACTAACGGAATTTCCTAAATTGTTCGAACATTCGCCTAGGAACGCTACTGAATATTCAACACGCGCTCGGTAAAGCTTTTTAAACGCTAGAAACATGAGAAAGCTAACAACTTCGGTAGTTCTACTAACTAAAAGTTCTGCTGGGAATACAAGTGGCGTTGTTAAGGTTACTTTCTAATTTGAATTTGTTTCTGCTTTAATGGTACTTCATTTATGATGATTGTAATGTTGTGTAGTGTGAGAACAATTAATTAATATTTATTATTAGGGTATAAGGGAGTATGTTACCTTTATCTCCTAATGTCAACCACAAAAAACGTCGTGTTTTGTGGTTGCTACCATTGCTACCAAATGAAGACTGGTGACGAAAACCTGATAAAGATTATCCGGACGCAAATCTCACAAATCACTGCTTCTATGCTGATGAACTTGTCTGTCCAACAAAATGAGTGACGGCAAATCCACAAATAAATCAGAGGAATTGCAACGGCTGATAAGGAAGGATTGATATTTTATGCGCTGGTTAACAACTTGTTCTGCAGTTTCAGCGAACTTTGGTTTTATTCATTCAGTTATCAGTAATCTGGCCTGCATTTCCTAGATGGGAACTTACAGTTAAAATTCCCCATCCTTAAATGAATTTTTTTATAGAAGAAAGGGGCAAACGAGCGTGCGGCTCACCTGATGGTAAGTGATCACCGACGCCCACGAACATCCACAACACCAGAGGAGCTACAGATGCGCTGCCGGCCAAAACACAAAGTGTACACAAAGAAGTGAAACTTCCATTCTTTTATTATATCAGGCCCTCAATTTTTTGGCTCCATCAAAAATCATAACATTTCTAGAGAACTTCGAGATCTAGATGCCGAAAATTTAGTCAGACCCTTAACTTTAGGCTGAGAAATCTCCATCACAAAATTTTAACATTTTAGGCCATAGTCGTATGTTGTAATTTCCATGGCGCATGAGATCCAGTTGCTGAAGATCTGACTCAATTTTTAGGCTGTAAAATATATGTACTTCACTAAACTTAACTTTTATGATTTACGTGTTTAGGTAAACACACCCACACATAGAAGTGCATGTTCATGCATAGAAAACGTAATGCCTAACGCGTAACAGAAAACTGTTAAGAGTTCGCGTTTCTAAATAAGTTTCACTTCAAAAAAAAAACGTATTTAAATTAAATACAGGTAGTGGCAAAATTTAATTTACATTTCACTAACGGAATTTCCTAAATTGTTCGAACATTCGCCTAGGAACGCTACTGAATATTCAACACGCGCTCGGTAAAGCTTTTTAAACGCTAGAAACATGAGAAAGCTAACAACTTCGGTAGTTCTACTAACTAAAAGTTCTGCTGGGAATACAAGTGGCGTTGTTAAGGTTACTTTCTAATTTGAATTTGTTTCTGCTTTAATGGTACTTAATTTATGATGATTGTAATGTTGTGTAGTGTGAGTACAATTAATTGATATTTATTATTAGGGTATAAGGGAGTATGTTACCTTTATCTCCTAATGTCAACCACAAAAAACGTCGTGTTTTGTTGTTGCTACCATTGCTACCAAATGAAGACTGGTGACGAAAACCTGATAAAGATTATCCGGACGCAAATCTCACAAAGCACTGCTTCTATGCTGATGAACCTGTCTGTCCAACAAAGTGAGTATCGGCAAATCCACAAATAAATCAGAGGAATTGCAACGGCTGATAAGGACGGATTGATATTTTATGCGCTGGTTTACAACTTGTTCCGCAGTTTCAGCGAACTTTGGTTTCATTCACTCAGTTATCAGTAATCTGGACTGCATTTCCTAGAAGGAACTTACAGTTAAAATTCCCCATCCTTATATGATTTTTTTATAGAAGAAGGGGGCAAACGAGCGTGCGGTTCACCTTATGGTAAGTGATCACCGACACCAACTAACATCCACAACACCAGAGGAGCTACAGATGCGTTGCCGGCCTTTAAGGATGGAAAAGGCAAAATTAAAAAAATGAATGAAATCTTGTATCCATGCCTATACAGACCACCCACCGCTTGAGCTCCAGTGGCCCCAAACGACCCCTCCAAAGGGAGAGGAATTATTTCCATCTTCCTCCTGGTGAGGCAATGTAGAACACACTTCTATCAAGGTCTCCAACCTCTCATGGGCAACAACACAAGATGAGCACATAGATGCATCAGGCACCAGGTTATAATAAGGTTGAGTCTAATCTTTATCTTTTGACAGCATATGTTTACCACCATCTTATCCTATGTCAGTTAGTGTGAAGCATTATCACGCATGTCATCCGTAAGTTGTAAGCAGAAACTAAGAGTTTCACTTTCATGCATAAATCTTACAAACTGTGTGAATGAGATCATGACTATGTCTATTTCCGAACAGGATTCTTTTCCCCCCATTAAAAGTAATTAGAATTGAGGTAACAGTTAAGTTCCTCTGCTGAATATAACATTGGCTTATTGGTTATGGGTGTACTGTGTTGCGCTAAGTGTCTATAACACTGCATCTTACCCTTCCTTCGATTCTACGGAAAGGTAAAGACAAGCGAGTGCCTCTGCAATTGGGCGTAAACTTGCGGCATTATAGTTAATTTTGCGTGGGTAACAACTGTGACTAAAGTATTCCGAAATTGTCACACTGCTCATAATCGTCCAGGAAGACAATCCTCTCCCAATTTGGCATGTGCTATCAACGCACACACCACGCGGATTAAAAACAAAATGTACTTCACTGTTCGATAAACAGAATAATCGTTAAGCTTGTCGCATGATCCTGTTATCGTTCATAATTTTAATGACGCGATGAGTTAATAAATTATTTTATAACATCCTTAATAAAATACCAAAGCTATTTTCCATTTAAATTATACTCAAAGACGGCTTTTAAGCGAATGACAAAATTTATTCGTTTAATTACTTTGCACCCCATTTCCGATGCTTTAATCGAGAATTTTAAATATAAATTAAGGGAATATATTAGTGGAAAAGGTGAAATTGTATATTTATAAAAAGTGTAATGTTGTTAACCTAATTCGCTGTGAATTTCGAAAGCAAGTGGTGTTTTCCAACGTTTTAATTCGTTTAATAAAATAGGTATTTTCAAAGGCGTGGAATATTTAATACGTTTTTGAACAGAAAAACAAATCTTCGGACACAAAATCAATTGATTTTTGAGGGAGATTAGCGCAGGGTCCTCCTCACTGAAAACGCACACAAAATATTATTCCTCAGACATGAAGGTTTCCGCACGATGTTTAGTTTCATCGTCTAGCAAGTGGTAAATTTATTAGGAACTTAAAATTGCTATTAAATGAAAGCGAGCGCCCTGACCACTGGGCTACCATTTTGTTATAGGTAACATCACAATCGATAACCTTCAACAGTCCGATGCTATAACACTAGTTTGTGCGCGTTGGTTTTTCAATCTCATTGGTATAATTATATTATAGGGTAATTTTTTTTTCAAGTGAAAACATTTGCTTGAGTTTAAGAGGAATGTCGAATATGTTTGTGAATCAAATCCCAGCGAATCTTTTACCGATTTTTTGACATCATTCGAATACTTTTTAATTCGATTTATAAAAAAACAAAACATGGTAGACATAAATATAAATAATCTTTGACTTGATCTAAAAATAGTAAAAGTGAAGTATTAAAGTTTTCAGCGTCAACAAGGGAGTAATTTTAAAAGTAAACGGAAAATTCCGCTCCAAAATCGATGACGATTATTCCAGACTATTACACATCTCGATTGCTGCTTGATAATATTGAACGTGGGCTCTTTCAAGAGCAGTTAAGTTTATAGTAAAATATTATTGATAAGTAAAAATATCTTAGTTTTGTCGAGACAATGTAGAATAGTAATACAATCAAGATCCCACCTCTGTCTTGATTCGTCACTGAGGATTGAATGACCAGGAACTATGAACCCGTTCTCATCTATTTCTTCGTCAGCCTATTTAAGTACTCTGCTGAACATAGTCCTCCCCAGGAAAGTCCCAGCAAAAGTCTGCGTGGCATATCTTGAAAGGCGAGCGGATTGGTGAGTGGAGTTCCGGCACTCACCAGTGCGAGGTTACCGGCCCATCACCAGTCTGTGGGATCATACTCGATACAGCACTAAACGTCGTCCGTACTGTAATTAAAATTAAATCAAAAAACAGATACATAGTGATTTTTGAAGCTCACTATACTCCTGAATATAAATGTCCCGAGGGAACAATGGAAAGCAGTTCGTGTGTAAGCTATCAGTGATACAATACACGCAAAGGCATTTATCGCTACAATAAATTCGACGGTTACCCTGCTTAATATAAAGCAATTGTTCGAGATTGTTCTGCCTAGCAGCTACACGGTCGTGTATTGTTTGCAATGTAGGTAGGTTGATTCTAAATAAAAGCAATAAAGCGCTTTAAACGTGTTAATTTCACTTAATAGATTTTTTTGCTTTCGATCACATTAGCGAATATTGTTGTTAATATTAAATTTGAATACAACACAATCAGAACCGTGCACGCTCAGAAGTCAGAGCGCTCGTGAGTGACCTGAGTTCTAGAATAATTGTAATTTTAAGTGCTGAAATTATCACACATTCAGCTGTTGAGAGAAAACATCGTGAGGAAACCTGTATGTCTGAGAAATAGACGCGCTGGAGTGGCGTTTCGAACTCTTCGCGGCTCAAAAACCTTCCCAAAAATGAGATAAGGACTTTGCCCAGTAGAATGATACTTTACTTTTTATATTATAGGTTAGAGAAATCTTCTTCTCCCTACGATATCACCTATGATAGACGTCTGATTTTGAAGTAGGAGCTGCACATTATGTAAAGACAAAATTGATGGTGGGATTTTTAGTACCTACATTTGCCGATATTAATTTAAAAATGAAAAAAAAATCAGAAAGGGAATTTGTTTCAATTTATAGTTGCTTAAATTATTTTCACATTAATAACACGCAAGGCTGTGTTTATAAGTAGGGTAGTTAGAAGAAAAGTAGCCTATGATTAATTTATTTGTTAAAACCATTAATTAAGGTCGAAGATCTGAATACGAAATCTTTGACCTTGTACCTTTTACCATATACATAATATTATACGGAGGTAATAAATCAAAACCAAAATTTGTTACCTATTTTATAAAATTAAAATAAGATTTTAAGATAAGCGTCATATGAGGGAGAATATACACTTTTTTCCTCCATATTCCGACCCCACCTGCACGTGGTGCACCACTTCAGGACGTCATTCCACCGGCAGGCTTATGTATGACACCGTGGCGCCCGACTGATGGCGGAAAATCGTCCCGAATTTGCCGCATCCAAATCAAAAATTTATGATGGACTTGCGCCAACCAAACCGCCTGCCCAGCGTGGTATGAGGAAATCTTTTAAGAAATGCGTGCTTTTTATTGAATTCGGGTACCGTCGTGACTAACGAATTAGCAGTCCATCTGATGGTAAGTGAAAGATGGCGTGGGGAAATACCCAATGTGCCTTCAGATGTAGGTGGTACTTACCCCATAGGCTCACTCACTTTACACCTAACTCAAGCTTATCCTGACTCCACGATCCGTCTTATTCGATGTCAGGACCGTGGGTTCTAAAATAGAATCTCAACTGTCATGCATGAAAGATTTGCTTTCTCTCACCACGCTGGGCAGAAGTAGTGGTGAATGCAGATGTTGCACTCCGTCGTTATTCTATGGAATTTGGGTTCGGGATTTGTGAGTGGGTTTTACTTTATCAATCGATCGGTAAAGCGTCGTTCGATATATAGCAGGGTGCACTGCGCGCTGGAGAGGTTGATATTTGGAGAGGATGGTTTCTTTTCCTATTATTATTATTTCCCTCCCCATATTTCCTTTTTCTATAATTAGAAAAATATATAAAATTTTGGTACAAATTTTGAAAGGAATATGAATTGGGTCTTCAAAGTAATCGAAGGAGGTAATTTTAAGATTCAATTAAAATACTGACATGTCTTTGGGGATCGTTATGTACAACGGAAAATTGCTTCGATATATTGATTTACATTTTGTTGTAATTCTTTACATGATTTATCAACATAATTGTTATATTTTTAACTTTATAAAGAGTAAGCCGTGCTCTAGTTCTTAAAAACAATTTCACCGGGTGGTGTTAAATGTAATACGCCTGTCGATTCATCCAACAGTTGCATTGGCATCCATATCTTTAAGTTTCGAAGTATTTTGAGAGCCAACTTTTTTACTTCTCGATTATCTCGATTTTTATCTCCGATTCGTTAGACGTTCTGACTGAACTTCATTAGCTTTGCCCGTGTATTTTTTGTTGTATTTGGAGTGGTTCGCGACAATAGTCGAATGGTGGGCTCGAACCTGCGACGTCATGTTTCGCAGTCCGCAGCCTAACCCATTAGGCTATTGGCGCTTAAATACGCTCTACTAACTATACTCTTACCCATTTCTAACGACAAACAACTATTGTATTCGAAAGGCATACGGAGTCAATATAATTACGGGCTGTGAGGCATTCCATTTTAGTTCTCAGGGGTTACTGCATCTCTAATTATCTTAGATTGAATTAGTGTCCATGGACTGCAGTAGTCACTTACCATCAGGAGGACTTTTAGCTCGTTTTGCGCCTTAACCCATGAAAAATCGCAGCGCAGCGCTGGTACTATCACACTAGAGGCGCTGCTCGCCATCAGCAAGTCTGTAAGATTTGAGTTTGACATTTGTGGATGAATTATTCGCCCTTATCCGGTGAAGCACGTGCAGGTGAGATAACATTTTGTATATTCACGATTACACCAGTAGTCTTAATGAATTGGATTTAGTGGTGATAACATTTAAATCAAAGGAGAACTTTTTTTTTAATAATTTAGTGTCCTTTTCTACATTTAAAGCACATGCTTTCCTTGAAGATTACTAACTAGACGTAGCTATGGAGCAAAAACCTTTCTTACATAAAGAGTTTAATAGATGACTATATTTCACCGGAATACCCTTCTTGTTTGCCTACCGTAAATAATTAAGGTAATTTGTCGCCTGCCTGAGTTAAGTCAAGAGCCCGCTGTGATTAATATAAAAATATTAAAACTAAATGATTGTTTCACATATCTGACTGCTCTCTGCCATTTTTTTTAGTAAGCCTATTAATATAATAACTATGAAAGTTTGTTTGCATGTTTAACTTTCAATCAGGCATAGGCTGTACCGATTGAGACTAGTGATGGACATATCTTGAAGCCTGGAAAAGGACATGGCTACAAGCAAAGCCGCGGGCTGGAGTTAATATAAATTATACCTAAAAATTCAAATTAACGTTCTTATAAATATTAATAATTGACTCGTAGAAATATGTCATTAGTAAGTTGTTTGTGTTATTATTCGTTTCATGTTGATATTAATTAGTAATTAAAGAAGCGATTGGCTTCTTAATTTATAAAATTTATCACGTACTTATTTTCCTAGAAGTTTTTTTAATGGCACATAAATATTGCTCAAAATCGGACTACAAGAAGCTCTACGGTTCACTAGATTTCTCAACTTTGGGATTGTAGAGACGTAGCTAGATTATTGTATAGATTATAAACTTGTCGGCAGTTAATAACTAATTTTTAATATTTACGGGGCGACATTATACCATAGGCGATTAAGCCTCTCAATGAAGAAAAAAAAAAGTTAAAATATTTTCTTATTTCTAAAAACTGTACAATATAAGGTTTGCTTATACTTCTATCGCTGGGCTAGAGAGTTGGTAGCGAAGTGCCGGTACAGTCCGGTATGCTAGTGATACTGATCCCCATCATTAGTGTGTGGGATTTGAGGACTGCAAATTCGGATGGATACCGCGCCATCATCGGCCGCCAGAGCCTCGACTGTTTGCTGGCTGGGTGCACCACTGAATTACATTTTGAATTAGCTTTGCAATTAAATTTTGTTATAATGTACAAAGCAAAGGCGTTTTATCACCTGAAGAGGCGATAAGTGGGTGCGGAAGCCAGTCGTGTCAAATAGAAATCCACAATCACTGTCCATCCTGTAGGTGGGCAGGCACAAGTGCTTATAAAATATAATCTTGAATATAATCTTATGAATCTCTGTAAAGAAGAAAACACACGCCCGCTAATTTGACAACACGCTTCCAATGTTTCAAATTTAAAATGAAACGTAATTAGATACGTACAAAATACGATATTAATTTTTAAATGAAAATTAAATGTATAATAGAATATACGAAAAAGGATATTCCGTTGGAATATTTCAAAGCGAAACATGTTGTCACATTCAGTTCTCGTTTGGCGCCAATAGCCCAGGGTGCGGACTGAGAAAAATAACCGCCCAGGTTCTAGCCCACCATTCCACTACGTTTTGACAACATACGTAGCTTTTAAATGTGATTTCTTATTTGCCGGGGTAACTTTTTGTAAGAATATATAATTATCTTCCGAGACCTGTTGACGGTGATGTCTCCTGACCGAATACAACCAAAGCTAAAGCTTGAGATTAATATCGAAAATCGTAAAAGTCGCAGTATACTATAATGGGCACTAAATCGATATTTAGAAATGCATTCAACTTTTATAAGTCTGTGATTTGTTATTAGTAAACTAATTATTGATAAATTTTATTTATCAACCGAGCCCCAACTGAAAGCTGACTGTAATAAAAACAGACTGTAAGTAGTCCACTGCGGTAACATAGACCTCTGCCTTGATGGGGATGATGATTTGCTATAATCGCCTCGCTCGGCAAGTGGTATGGTGATCGCAGTACCAGAGATCTCGCATCCTAGATGCTGCTGTCAGTCATCAGTCTGCTTAGTTTTGGTTTGGTATTTTTCGAGATCGATATCCCGCCATCTGTCGGTAGCTATTGCGATTTTCAAAGCTTTATCCTTAGTCGCCTCTTACGACAACTGCGGGAAGAAAGGGATGGCAGATTCTGCAGAAACTATATTTTAAATCGCTAAATAGGCATCTAGAATACAAGGGATATATCAATAATAGTGAATGTTGTTTTTAATTTTCATTTATTGCCGTAAATATAGGAAACAAACGAGCTTATTTGTCTTAAGATCAGATGGTTTAGATTAGATATGTCTGATACAGCGTCACCACAGTGTCAGACACAGAATACAACACAATACAATCACACTCATCTGCTCTATGTACCGAATGTCTATAAGAGTAGTATATCTATAAAAATAGTAGAAGTAAAAGATACACTCAAACGAAATAGTAATTGAATTAGCTTCTGGCAAATTATTCATAATTGCGATAGAGATAAGCCACAGGAATGAAATAACGAAAGGGATGAAATTAATTTTCACCATTCGAAAGGACTCGCTAAAATTGCTTTTGCTTGAAACAATGCAAATTTATTCAGTGGAATTAAGAATAAGCTTATTTTAATATTGACAAGCGGTAGCGCGGCAGCTTAGTGGTCAGCGTGCTTGCAGGAATTAAAAAAAAAAGCGACTTGATTTCTTGCCATGATGTCGGCACCACTAACATTGACAAATATTATTATTTTATGCGCTGAATTTATCAAGTGCTTCGCATCGATCGAAACATCGTGAAGAAATCTGCATGTCTTCGAAATGAATATGTGAAGCCCGCGCGGGTTGGCCCGCACTGGATCAGCGTGCTCCCCTCGGCTCTAAAAGCTGTCTCCTCTGTCCAGATGTATGTCTATTTTACTTCATGTTTTATTAATAATTGAATATTAACAAAAAGCATTCCGGCTCAAAAACCTTCTCTTATATTTGGCTTTTGCTCAGGAGTGGGCACTTACAAGCTGCTACTTTACTTTTTTACATGAAATATTTTCGAGGCATATCTGATAAGGCCTCGGGATAATCTTTGTCTGATGTATTTTAGCAGGTTATTTATTTATTTAAATTGCGTTACACCATTAATAGTACCGTTATGCACTACAGATTCACGTACCCTTTTAGGTATGACAATGTATTTTATTCCGCCGTCTATTAAAGACTACGTAATTTTTCTCCCATACCCCTTAGTCCACTTTATCACGGGACGAGATTAGGAGTAAAGGGTGTTTTATAACCCTGGAATCATAAAAGAGCTACAGTACATCACTAGTGGTTATTGCAGCCAATAAACTTCTGAATCTTAATGAGTTACAGAAGCGACGTAGTAGAGCCAAGCGGCGGCTTTTGCTAGATCAGGTTGGTACCACGGTTACGCAGAATACCGGCGTTAAGTAGACGTACCTTTTGCTTCTGCATTTAGTTCGGTGACTGAGATAACTAGAGGCCCTCTCCCCTTTCCCCCTCCACCTTCGGTGTGTGTTCCCATCAGGTGAACCACTTGCTCGTTTGCCGCCTTTTCTATATAAAAAAAAACCAGAGGGCTGAGATAGAATGCCTCGCAGCCTGTAATTAAACTGGCTCTCTGAACCTTTCAAACTTTAAACTCTACAGTGGCTGTACTGCTGATTGACAGCAGATATAAAAAGAACGTACCAAGACGGCTCCTGGACAGTAAATGAATTCCTACCTGTCTATTCTATCAAGGTAAGATCCCATATACTAAATATTATTACTATTAGTACCTATATATCATATTATAATATCACTTTTCTGTCTTAAATAACATTAAAGTAAATATAAAAAGCATACTTTATATCCTTTAATATTGTGAAGACAATCCTTTCTGTCGAATATAAAATCACGAATAATTTTCATAATGTATTTGCAAATGGCTGACAGGAACAAAAGGCTAAAATGATACGATTATAACGGCTCAGTGAAATTTGTTCAATATCTGGAAAGAATTTTCGGCTCGCGCTTACAATATTCTCACGTCTTTCTCATTTTTGTACACATATCGCCCGATTGTTTACCGTTAGGGATGAGATTTCCAGGATCCCATGTTTTCCTTCCTACTCACTTACTTTCCATCCTAAAACCGCATTTTCATTTTAGAAAATCGTATAAAAAGTTTGCAAGTTGTTTCTAAAACAAGCTCTGTTAGATATCTTTCACAAAGAGCCACTATTGAAATATATTGTTGCTATGAATAAAATTTCGTGCAAGTTATTACTTAAACAGTTTGGAAAATCCAAAAATTCACGTCTCTCACGCTCATGTTTGTTAATTGAAAAATTATATTTTTGTTTAAATAAACCTTCGTAGTTTATGTCATAATTACGTATGTACACAGATTTTGTTTAGACTGTGGATTTTTTCATGGTCACGGACATAAATAATTTAACAAATAAAATTATGATAAACAAACTAGAAGGGACCATTCAAAAAACATGAATTCTACATGAATATTAAGCTAAGGCAAAAACTTGAGCGAGTACATAATGATTTCTTGTATTTACGCGATCACGACACATTTGAAATGAAAACAATTATTACGGATTATGACGCGTTTAATTTCAAAGGGTTCAGTACATTAAATTTACTTCTTTGAGAAATAAATTTACAAATATTTTAAACAAAAGAATTTAATAACGTTAGCATTCCTTTAAAAAAAAATAAGAAGGGCATACGGAAAGGGTAGATTAGGTAGCCTAATGGTGAAGTAGTACACGAGTAATCTGGTTTCGAACCCGGCACCACTAAAAATGTTAATAGCAATTTTAGGTAGTAATTTACGCCGTACTTGGCGGTGAAGGAAAACATGGAGAGGGAACCTGGGTGTCTGAGAAACATATAATAAGAAAAATATTTGAAGGATGCGCGTAGTTCGTTAACCTGCTATGGAGCAGCGTGGTGGAACCTACCTGGCTCCAAAACCTTCTCAAAATAATAAAAGGTCACCTTTGCCCAGCTATGGATTACTAAAGACTGTAACTTTACTTACTATTATACAAATAAACTAACGCGGTTCACCTTGGCATGTGATGTAGATAGTCTACGTGAACTGGCGACCTACTGGTGTGGATTATCCACTATCCTCACGAAATCATAAGTAGGAAAAGTATAGAGGACTTCAAAAGGCCAAATAGGATATAGAAGATAAAGATGAATAATAAGATAAACACGTACGTCAGAGATTCCGGATTTCGATTTGGCACTACGAAGCGTAGCCAAACAGGCTTCCACAACTCATTTTTAACATTTCCAGGAGATACAATGAGACGGATAGTGAGTATTAAGCATACGAGTCATCAAATATGGTTGCTTAGTTACGAGATAAGGGTGAAGCATATCCAGTCGTATTATTAGCTGCTAGCTATTAAGATCGTAAAAGCGAACCATCAGCATAGCATATTGCAGTTCTGTCCGAGCGTATTCAAAAAGAATCAGCAACAGCAGCGTTCCTACAGCGGGGTCAGATCCCACAATGTCCTGAAACTTGCTATCATACCAGACTTGCTATCTATAAGTGAACCTTATAGATAGCAATTGCAATATTCATGTAAAATTCTACTATAATATGGGTTATGTTAAGCACACAGAACGTCAGAAACTAATAAAACTAAAATTAAACGTAAATTAATCCGTAAATAATAGTTTAATTTCAAATGTGTAGTGTTTGCGTAAATTCAAGAAATCGTTATATACATTATTTCTAGTATTTGTGCGTGTGTGCTAAAGACCGGAACGTCGAGAAGAAAAAAAAGTTAAACTAAAACCTTACGAATTTGATAAAATTCGTTTCATCTCAATTCTAACGCATTAGTGATATTTTATAGAGTATTCGTAGCAAGTAATAGGTCGTTATCTATACAGTATTTCTTCCATATTTTTTTTGTTATCTAACATCTACAGAACGGAATATTTTATGTGGTCAATCTACGCTGTTGCGGTATTACAGTATGCGTCGGCTCGACCCGGGAAGGATCCTACTTTCATAGACCACCAGCGTGACCGTATACCAACAAAACGCTGGAATGTTTCGTATGGTAAGTGATCGAGCGGAGATTAAATAAGTGGTAACTAAACATTCTTAGTCCTTAAGAAAACAATCTTGATTCTTAATCGAATATAAACGTGCGGATATGCCGTGAGAAGTGCTGTGACCACATTCCATTAGGTGGACTGTATGGTTGTTTTAAAATCTGTATAAATACAGTACGTACTAAGTTATATTAAATCTATTGTTAAACTGTGTCAGTTTTGCGACAGCCTTCGCAAGAAAGGCAAGAAACCTAAGATTTTCAATTTATTTTAACTGTATTCTCTATCGAGAAAAGCGATATAATATTTAGGGCCCGATCTCACTCCAAGAATACAATTATCAAGTAATGTACACTACGTTAATAAATAATAACGTAATGGTTGCGTGATAGAATTGATCCAGATCGCGTTAGACAATGCCATTCATCGAGAAAGTCTGATTAGTTTCGTGGAAAATGCAGCAAGCGTGGCAACGCGTGGCAACTATAGCAATCACTGTATATAAGACTTCAGTGTGATTAGAATACTGATGATGTTTTGATGTCACCAAACGAGTAACTTAATATAATATTCATACGACAGGTATTCCCTCACGTATGAATTACGTTCAGCAGTAGACTTGCATAAGCTGATAATGAAGAATGCAACTTTTTTTGAAAGACAGAAAGAAACTTTTAAATTAATCGCTGGTATTATAACTAAAGGCATATCTTAAATTTTTTTTGATTATTTAATAATAGAAGTTATACGAACTGGTATTCGATTTTAATGGATTCATATCATTAATATATTAATATTAAGAAGGAGAAGTACTGTGTGTAAGTACTGTACTGTCCCTAAAGAATTTTTAATAACGTTGTGAACTAATTTCAGGTCTCAATGCAAAAAAGACAAAAACTTTAATTGTTAGTTAAATAAAGTACCTGTATGATTCTCCGATATGCTCGTTTATTCACTGTGTGTTTTGTTTCTCTCGCTATAATGTTGCTTCCCATCACTAGCCTGAGTGCTCTGGGGTACCCCATCAGTCTTTCTGTCTTTAGGGACTTTCTTTCGCCTGTTTCTTCTTCTTCAGAGGAAGCTCATTACGAAACGGTAGTAGAATAAAAAAAATATTTTTTTTTAGGAGAATAAAGATTTTAATTACGATTTTTGATTTTGGTCAATTGAAAATAAGTTATATATGAGTATGTATGTGTGCTGTGCAGATTTTCTGATAAAAGTTGAAAGTCCGCATGATGAGATTATAACGGTTCAATAAACTTTTTCAGTTAGCCTTAAAAGTTTGCTGTTCCAATTTATAAAATTCGTACGCATCTGACATTTCTGAAAATCGTTTATTATTTCCTTATCTTAAAATATAAGGAATAAGTTTTGTAGTTGAAAATTTTAAAGTACGGCCTTATCATCCCATACTGTCATTCCATGAAAAACTTTGGTTTACATCTGGACCACGCTATGACTTGGACTTATTTACACATCGGTGAAACCAGCTGTAAAGTCAGTGCCACTTTGCGCTCTCTTTATCGTCTTAAAAATTTCCTACTTTTGAAAACCAAACTCTTGCTGGAATTTGAGAGGATCCGTTGTCCATGTAGGATACCAGGGCGAGTAAGAAGTCGCGTTCGTGTTTCAGCGCGCCTTGCCTGAAGGGATATAATATTTTCAATTTCTAAGAAAATTCTTTTATAAATATGGTAACTAATTGCAAATCAGACATAAGTAAACAAACATTACATGCGTCTACATTTATAAAAATTATGCCATTTATTTATTTTTAGTCTAAGCATAAAAAATACCCATTGCGGGTAGGTGGAACATAAACATCGTTTTGTTAAGTCTCCCAGTAAATTTTTATTTAAATTTGTTTAACATTACGTAATGTACTTTATCTTTATGGGAAATTAAAGCACTAACCCCAATGCCTGCCGGAGAGTGTTATCCTTGATGTGACACGAATAACACGTCGAAAATCTATTTGAATATTTCTGGCACTATCACAACGCAAGCATAAAGATGGACGCCATTCAAGAGTCACTAACTCAGCTTCAAAAGATGTTCACTCAACGAATGGATGTTTACCAAGGTGAGCTTCAAGCTGCAGCACCTTCAGCTAACATTGCCAGTTTGTCTTCAGAGTTCGCCTCTTTAGACAGTTCATTATGACTGCGCTTCAGAATCTTCAAGATCAGGTGGGCATGCTGGCGCATCAAACGGATAGTATGGAGATGAGGAGCCGACGGAAGATATTATTACTCCACGGCCTGCCAGAGGAAAAGAATGAGGATACTACAGCAGTTGTAGTGAAAGCAGTCGTTGACCAGTTGAAGATGACTGATTTCTCATCCAAAAATATCTCTCGATGCCATCGAATGGGCCGCTCTTCTACCAATAACAAACCGAGACCTATATTGTTCAAGATGTGCGAGTTAGATGTGAAAAACAAGATCTGGTACGCGAAGACGAGTTTGAAGGGTACGGGTACCACTCTGTCGGAGTTTTTAACAAAGGCCCGACATGACATTTTTATGGCAGCTCGTCAAAGATATGGAGTATCCAAATGCTGGACGCGCGAAGGCTTTGTTTTCGTATTGGGAGCCGGCGGAGTTCGGCACCGCATAAGCTCTGTTGCCGAACTGGATAAAACTGATGGGCTTCTGGTGACTAAGAAAGCGGCTGTGGCCAGGGAGCCTGCTGGAGCAGCAAAAAGCCGACGTGCCGGTACTTCCACCAAGAAATAATGTAAATTGATTGTTTAGCATAGTGTTATGTGCCATAATTTTAGCGTAGTGTTATGTGCCATTATTTATCTATTGTGTAGTATCTGTGTTATCCTTGTTTTTGTAATTGACTTCAATATTTGTTTTCCCTAACAATTATTCTTTTACTTTTTATTGTGAGTGACATAGACTTCGATAATCGTAGTGTCAGATAGTATGACGTTTATAATCATAATCTAATAATGAGTTATGTCCTCTCTGTTTATTGCAATAACTATCGTTCTTTTTGCCAATCACAGAATCGTAGTACCATAGATAATACTAAATTTGCTTTACTCGTTTTTATCTTATTTGTTTATTTTTTATATTCAGAATACGTTGTGTTTTACGACGGTTTTTTTTTTGTTGTATTATGTTATGTTATTACTTTATTCAGTTAGTAATAATGGTCTTGTATCAACATCACTGTCGGCAGGTGGGAAAGAAATACTTAGTTAGGTATTTAATTTTTGGCGATTATATATACATTTCACTTAAAATAATAATTTATATATTTTAATTTAATAACTTATTTCATTATATTTATTTATCTGTATAAACATATAGTATTTACAATATGTGTGATATAGAACTTGATGATATTTTTTTCTCTTGCTCTGCTCATAGCTCTTCCGATAATAACTATGCTAATGCCTTTAGTGATGACTCCATCACTTTGCATGATCAACTAGTAGCCGAGTTTCATAATTTCGGCAAGAATCTCAACGTGGTTCATATCAATGCTCAAAGCATTCACGCACATTATGCTGATCTTTTATCTACATTTGATTCTAAATGCATTGATGCCATCCTTATCTCTGAAACTTTTCTTAAACCCGCCCTTCCATCCATACAGTACTGTCTCCCTGGTTTCCAACTGATACGTAATGATAGGGTTGGCAGGGGATATGGTGGAGTAGCCATTTACCTTAGAGCGGATATTCCTTATATAATATTGGATCAGTCACCTAGTGTATACTCAAATTTTGCTGAGCATTTATTTATTGAAATTACTTTTAGTCATTCTAAAACTTTGCTTGGTGTATATTATTCGCCATCTCGTAATGTTGATTATTTTTCTTCTTTCGAAGAAAAACTTGAAAATTTAACTCCACTTTATGATCATACTATTATACTGGGTGACTTTAACACGTGCCTCTTGAGAAATGACTTACGTAGTAAGAAACTCCACTCCCTTGTCTCCTCTGTTAACTTACATGTTCTTCCTCTCGCTGCTACTCACCATTCCCCTAACTGTACCCCCTCACTTCTAGACCTTATTCTTGTTTCTGATGCTTCACACGGTCAACTACCTGCTTCATTTTCGTACCACGACCTTATCTTTCTTTCTTATAAGATCCAACGTCCTAGACGCAGATCTAAATTCTTACTCCTTAGAAACTTTAAGTCGATTGATTTGGAGCGTTTGAGAAATGATGCAAGTAGTATTGATTGGTCCCGTGTTTTCATTCCTGAAAATATCAATGATAAGATCCATGCTTTCAACAACATTATTTTGAACCTTTTTGATGTACATGCTCCACTTAAGCAAGTTAGAGTAAAGCACCTTCCAGCTCCCTGGCTTACACAGTCTATTAAAAAACTTATGTCCAAAAGAGATAAGGCTAAGAGACATTTCAAGAAGCATCCAACCGACAATAATTTGTCAACTTTTAAAACCCTTCGTAATCGTTGTAGTAAGATGTGTCGTGATGCTAAAAGGAGATATATTCATTGTGCAATTGAAAATTCATCTACCGCTCAGATGTGGAAATTCCTTAGAACTCTTGGTATAGGAAAGTCATCTGGTAATGCTCAGGTCTCGTTTGATTTGACTACAATCAACCGTCACTTTTCTGAACCCCCTATTTCTATTAATGGCTCTGCCAAATCTTCAACTCTTAACCTCCTTTCTAAAATTCCAAGGCCGTTGTGCTCTCCTTTCATTTTCAGTACAGTTGATGAGAATGACATTAAAAAATCACTTCAGTCTATTTCTACGAAAGCCATTGGTTATGATAATCTGTGCATTCAAATGATTAAACCTATCACGAATGAACTTGCTCCTGTAATAACTCACTTTATCAATTGTTCACTAGAAACAAGGTCCTTTCTGGACACTGGAAAAAAGACTTTGTCATTCCCCTTCCGAAAACTCTCAACCCCTCGTCTTTGTCCCAATTTCGCCCTATCTCTATTCTCCCGATTTTATCCAAAGTGCTGGAGAATGTAGTACAAAGCCAACTCTCGCAATTTCTGACTTTACACGGCCTGCTAAGTCCTTTTCAATCCGGTTTTCGTCCCGGCCACAGCACAGTTAGCGCTCTGATTAAAGTGTCAGATGACATTCGCTGGGCTATGGACAACAAATCTCTCACTGTTTTAACACTATTGGACTTTAGCAGTGCATTTAATTCCGTTGACTGACATACTTCTCGGTATTCTTTCGTCCTTAAACATGTCACCCTCAGCAATTTCCTGGTTTGATTCTTACCTTAGAGGACGCTCGCAGTGTGTCCGCCTTGAGGAGGATTTCTCTGAGTGGTGTGATATTACTGCGGGTGTTCCTCAGGGTGGTGTTCTTTCTCCACTCCTCTTCTCTATTTTCATCAATGCTCTTACAAATGTTATCTCGTCTCACTTTCATCTCTACGCTGATGATCTGCAACTATACCGCCACTTCAAAATACAAGATGTGGAGGAAGCTATTTTCATGCTGAATGTTGATTTGAGTAACATATGCAATTGGGCAAAGTCCTTCGGTCTTCTTGTTAATCCTGCTAAATCTCAAGTCCTGATAGTAGGCACGTCCTATATGCTTAACTCATTAGACCATTCAAAACTCCCTGCTGTAACTTACGACAACATACAGATTCCATACACAGATACAGCTAAAAACTTAGGAGTTATCTTTGACACTCGCCTGTCTTGGGCGACTCACATTAGCATGGTTTGCAGCAAGGTGACCTACTCCTTTCAATCTCTCAAACGTCTCCAAATGTTTTTACCTCTAAATACCAAGATAACTTTAGCTCGAGCTCTTCTCCTTCCTCTCATTGACTATGCTGATGTTTGTTTTCTGGACGCTTCGGAAGAACTGCTGGACAAACTAGAACGTCTTCAGAACTTATGTATACGTTTTATTTTTGGCCTACGTAAGTTTGATCACGTGTCTGAATATAGAGCTCAATTGAAATGGCTCCCTATCCGTAAGCGTCGTGACTTACATGTGCTATCTTTTCTTTACTTTTTACTTTTCCATCCCCGTGCTCCTCCATATCTCTTTGAACGCTTTGAATATCTTGAGCCGCGCGGGGTTCCGTGCCGGACCATTAAATCTTTACTCCTTAAAACACCTTCTCATTCTTCTAGGCGATATGGTGAATCCTTCACTGTAAAGGCAGCCAGGTTATGGAACTCACTACCACATGATATACGTGCTAGTTCTTCTCGAGAAATATTCCGGAAAAGAGTGACGGAGCACTACCTTTCTAATTAAAATTGTAAATAATAACTTATCTGCATTTATGCATTATTATTGTATTGATAATTACTATTAAATATTTAATGTAATATTGGTAAGTATATGTGTTTATATGTTTGTACGTGTGTATATTTATATATATTTAGACATTATATTTAAACATTTAGTAATATTCTATAATATGTGTAGATCATTGCCCCGCTGTGGGCACTTACAGGCAGCTACTTTGTTATAGTTTTTTTTTTCCTCATTGCCAATTATATTAGTTAAGTTATTATGTTAATTAAGTACACAACTACCTACTTGAATAATAATAATAGTTTTCTTTTTCCTCATGGGTTTGCTGGAAGAGAACTCTGCTTAGGGTTAAGCTCGCCTTTGTGCATTTATTTTGTATATTATTATAGTACAATAAAGAATAAAAAAAAAAAAAAAAAAAGTTTTTTTTTATTTTTACCTGATTCGAATGGAAGCGCTATATGAGATTTGCCATTTAGGAAATCAATAGAAAGCTGAACAAAACATGAGACTATAATTAATTTCCGACAATAGATAACTGTGGAGTTTGGGATGAGTCGATCCATAAAATCGAGTAGCGAGTTAATTAAATTACAAATTTTGCATAGATTTTAATCGGATGTGTTGAAATATTTTTTTTTTAAAAAACGTTAGACGTATGAATTAAGTTGTAGGCGTGGTTGCGGCACATGAAAATCTGCTACTTTCTTTCTTCCGACGATTATTGTAATAGTCGACTAAGACTAACTAATTACGACGATTATTTGCGAAAATACAAGAGATCATTAAGTCTAGAAACTTTCATAGCATACGAATAATGGCAGATTTACTGTTAGGTCAATCCGCTGAATACTGACTTTCAGAACGGTTTTCGACAGGGTCGATCAGCTGGTAATTTTCTAGTTTATCAGACTCATCAATGGGTAGATGCAGTTCAGATCAAGGGGTTAGTATGCCCATGTTGGTTAGTATGGATCTAGTGAAGGCCTAAGATCAGGTTTGGCATAAAGAGCTACTTTTGAAGCTCCTTATCTACGGGCTTCCCGGAAAAATAATGCAATTTACTCACCACATTTCTCGTGAACCGGAACATCAAGGATGTTATCGACAGTGCATGCTTAGACTACAAACCCATGACTGCAGGAGTTCCCCAAGGCCCTGTGCTGTCTCGTGCCCAATTTCTTTTGCATATCAATGACAAGGTGCAAGTTAGAAGCACATATTGTTATACAGATTACAACACAGGTGATACCCTCTTTACAGACCATGCGAATATTTGTCTGAAACACATCGAATAGTGCCGGAACACACTTGTGTGTGAAGTCGAAACTTTGTTATACCAAGCCTCGGATTGGGGCCGACGAAATCCTATCCAATGTAACCCGAAAATGATACAGATTAGTGCGTTTATCGTTAAAAATAATATTTTTGGTGCATCTTCTTTGTTAATATTTTTACACTTCGTTTTCGCCTCCTCCAGTATTTATATCCTTGGCGTTAACACATCAAGCGACGTTTACTTCCGTGATTACGATTCCGGAAATTCGTCTCTCGAAATCTCGGTGTGGTCAGCAGAGCTGGACACTATTATATACCGGCCGATCGATAGCAACTTTATAAGGCGCAAGTTCAACCTCACGTGGAATACCGTTCTCATCTCTGGGCCGAGGCTCCAGTACTGTCTTTCTTTTTGACCGCATCCAACGAAGAGCGGCACGAATCTTTGGCGATAAGTACTTTCTGATCGACTTGAACCACTGGCCTTGCGAAGAGATGTTGCAACTCTATGCATATTTTATCGTATTTAGGCGTGTGTATATGAAATCAATTATTTTAAATATATTATTGCGTAACATAACATAACATGTATCTTCATGTAATCAAAAATATTTAATAACACTGTTAATGGCAAATAACAATTGTGTGCTTAACCACCGCTTGATATTACGAACGCTTTAACAATGGGATGTTTAAGTTCGGTCATATAATTTACTATTGAATAAGAGGATCATAACAAAACATCAAAAAGTAATGACGTAATACAACAACGAGTGTTCGCTGATGTCGACAGAAAATCTCGTCAACAAATCATTACAAGATCTTACCCGAAGCGAACGTACGTTTCATAATGTTGAGTTCAAAGTTTAAGTTTTGCATGGTTTTATTTTTTGAACTTCTTTCGAACTGTGGGAGTCAAGATGAAGACCCATTTTATTCCAGTCTACTTCAAAATGACTCCGGTGGTGGTATAAGTGAGAAACCAGAACTCGAAAGTCTAGTTGTGTCCACGAATCCACCACCTTCCGAAGAGAACCTATTAGATACAGACGAAATTCAAGACATAACGACAATGGAAACTACAAAAGTTACTGTAACAGAAGCATTAAAAAAAGAATCTGACGATAGAAAATATAAAATAAAAGAAATTTGTACATATTTTAAATACGTAGGACCGATCAATCTTAATAAGATGGTCGATTTGTGGCAGACAGCATACTACCAAGCACCCCAAAAAGTACCTTGTTTTAAGATGTTTATCAGGAAACTTACAATGAAGGTATCCATTTTTCTTATTAATTATCAATCTGATAATGTCTGCTACTGGTTATTTCCCTTTCCAAAGAAGCGTCCGTGAAAGTTTTGCTCCTGTTTATGGTCCATTGCAAGCGGGTAACGGAGTCCACTGCAGATGTCCTAACACTCATTCGATGCTGCTTCCTATCACTAGTTTGTAGGATTCAGATTAGGCATTGTCAGATAGGTTTTCTGCTCAGTCAGTCACCATATTGACCTTTATGACATCATTGATCGTCATCCCCTGAGCAAGCGATTACGACTTACACCCTTGGCAAGATGGACTTCTGCTCTGTGTTTTACAGTAATTATATTTTCTTCTACTTATCAAACAGGAAAAGCAATTTTATAAACAGAAATATGGAGACTTTGATGATGCAGTGGAATGGGAAGATTGCAATTTAGAAATTAGATCAAGTATGGAAGTTAATAAGCATTTTCTGCAGGGATGCGAAAGAGGTCATGGGGTTTTAGAAAATATCATTGTAGGAAATAAAAATGGTAAGCATTTATAGATATTTGTTTTACTATAATATTATACTATACTATTATAAATGCAAAAGTCTTTTAATTAATGGCAAAAATCTGATATGTTTTCATGGCTAATTTGTCTAACCAATGTTAATGAATTTTTGTATAGAATCTTAAACCTCGCGGATGGACATAGGTTTCTTTATATTCCGAGAAAATTCCGGAAAAAATGTCCATGCAGACGTAGTAGTTGCAGGCGCAAGTTACTAAATCAAACATCATAATGATTGTAATATAAGCAATCCACTGCTGCATAGGGCTAACGAAGTGTAGAGGAATTGGTCTACCAAAATCAAAGTATATGTAATATAACCGTAAAGTAGCAGCCTGTAAATATCCCACCACCGGACAAAGGCCTTCTCTAAATTGCCTATTAGAAGTCCACTGCTGAACATAGGCCTCCCCAAAGATTCCCACGAAGCACGGTCCTGAGCCACCTGCATCCATCGACTTCCCGTAATATATATATATATATATATATATTTAAATAATTATTTAAAAATTAATGGTGTTAGTTTCAGATGTTCTTACAAGCTTTTCACTGAAACCAGAGAGTCCTGATCAATGGTTAGTTGTGCAAAATTTACTTCTGATGAGAGATTGCGACACAGGAGATGTAATTGTATTCTCTAGAGTTCCACACAAACCTCGCAAGGAAGTAATAATAGATGCATTGAAATTATTTGGCGAAAAAGCGACGGACGGAAAATTTATATGCGGGGATCAACCTCCAATTAAGAAAACACCAATTGAAGTGGATGAAGAAACAGAAGAAATATTTGAAAACTAAACAAAAAAATCTAATAATCTAGATCTATCTATAAGCGAAAGGAATGTAGACTTCATAGTTACTTCATAGGTACAAATACGACATTGTGTATCATATAAAACTCTCTGAATTAAGTGTTTACGTCAGAAATTTTGTGACATAATATGTCTAATTTTTAGATGTAATGGAAACGTTAGTAAATGCAATATGAATTACTCGTATATTCTCTTTAACTCCCCGCTTTTATCATGCGAACGAAATATAAACAAACATATTTTCTACGACAATTGTCACTATTCTATAGTATATTTTGTGTTCACATGTTCGTGAATATTCTTCTTCTTAACAGGTTTCCCGTTTTGTGACGAGGTCCACTTTCTTTCTTACTCTCAGAATAGTCTTCGTCCTATCGTGTAGACTCTCTTCTGTGAGGTTGTAGTTCTCCATGTTTTTATAATGACACTCAATCATAGCAGCTTCGGTCTTCTCCTCCTGTTATGCCCAAACCATCGGGGCCGGTTTTCCCGAGGCTTTTTAGCAATGTCGCGGACGTACTCGTTGCGTAGTTTATGGAGCCTTGTCTCTCCACCATATGCTATTGTGAGACATTCTGCCAAAAGCCTTTTCCAAATCAAGATATAGTAAAGGGATAAAGTCCTTTACTTTGGGCTTTAAATCAGCAATCAGCAGGTATAATTCAGTTGACTGTTGATAAGTCAGGTATGAAGCCAAACTGATTTGCAGAGATTTGTGCATTCCTTACTTAGTCGGCTCTCTATAACTCTCTCGTAAAGCTTCATTGTATGATACATATTATTGCTGCCAATCACACACAAGATCACTTGCTGAGAGTGTAGCCAATAAAAAGCATTTCCACAATTCAATAGGAATACCATCTGGATTGATTTCCTTCTTGTTCCACTTCTAATTGGTCATTTTCTTTAGAGTGTTAAATCCTCGGGTGTAACAGTAACATGGATAAGGCGATGTTACTGGCTGGTGACTATTATACGACGAAAGAGAGTTCTCCACGCCCTCCTATAAGCAAAGAGTAGGATTAAAGGGGAAAGCGCATGATAAGAAAGCATTTCTTACATAGAAATAGGTTTATGTATTCTAGACACGATCTGTGGTTCAAAAGGTGAATGTTCCTTTATTACATCAAGCTTTTACGATTCTTTCCATGCCAAGATACGTGAAGCGCTTAACTTCGTTGCGTAACATGTTTCTCGTAAAAAATCAAAAGATTAAAACTTATGCTTCTCGGATATATTTGTAATATATATAAATATGAATGTGTTATATATGAACCTACCTCATGAAAAATCGCATTGAAATCAAAAAACAAGCTTAGATTTAAGGGAATACTCAGACATACGCGTATTGCGACTTTGGTTTACCTATAGATATAAAATAATTCAGTTTCTGTGTGTTTGTATCCGCTAAACTATAAAAGTGGTAGCTGGATTGACTTGAAATGTTTACACAACGTAGCACTTCTATATAAGAGTGTTTTATAGACTTTTTATCCCGAAGTAATAAAATAGAACAATAAAAATATACAGTCATGAATAGTTAACTCATGATTTAAACAACCGACACACAATTAAATAAATAACACATTTTTTTGACAGTCAGCGGTCCGACTCAATTCTCGGGCGGGAGCTCCTGTCAACATTTCACGTTTTTGCTTTCTGTTGTCAAAAATTTTCTCTCATTTTTCTTACTCTAGTAGTGTATCCAGCAAAAACAAACAAAATATTTCACTGACCAGTTGAGTGATATCCATCATTATTTAATCAAAGGTTAATTGATTCGATTTTATCTGAGATTTGATTATATGTTTTCAAATAAGAGGGGGATTTCATACTGAATATTGCGGAACTTAATAATACCACAGTGAAGCGAGGCTGGGTTCAGCTAGTATTATAAAAATAAAATATACAAAAATAAAGTAAATTTTCATATTGTAATAAAAACAATTTCAACAATAGGATGTTTAATAGCCACTATATCCCAAGGTCACCTGCAAACGATTTCCACCGTTACAGATGCTATTTAACCCTTGGACTAAGACGGAGGGCAACCTGTAGCTACTACCCTTCTGATGAGAGATAGAGCGTGGTACTTACTCGGAAGTCTCCTATGTAGAAAACAAATCCTGCCGGAGTAGGTTGAGCATAACCTCTCCGTAAAATAGAAGGTTACTAGAGTAGAGCCCCATCGCAGAGTTTAAAAAAAAACTTTTTTAAACTTGGCGTTGGACGTGGGCGGGGCAGTATCGTATGCCACTTACAAACGGCATAATATATAAGTAAATCTCTATATAATATTTTTAAGGTTGGAGTATACAAAATATTCTGGAGCACGGTTTTATCTTTCGATGCAAATGGCTTTTCGGCTAAAAGCGGTATTGATCCAGTGTCTGTACTGGAAATAATTTATAGGTTTCTCAACGTGAGACAATAGAATATTATCTATTAATATTAATTTCCTCAAACCATGAATGAAGCTAAAATTTACTCAGTGTAAGCGTGAAAAGTAGATATGATAGAAATGTAAAATTTTACATGTGAAATTTTGTTTTTATAACAAAATAGTATAAGTATATACAAAAAGTCAGGATACACCTCCTATTCAATTATTTTCTTTTCAGATTCTGTTTGTGTAGTTTCATGGTAATTAATTTAAGAGTTTCTCAATTAAAATATCCTTTTAACAGTTAAAGTTTACTTAAAACTAACGGAGATATACTCAAAGGATAATTAGCAAAGTTAAAACTCGTGAGATTTGGGTTTGCTACATAACGGAGATAGTTTGCGCAGGATGCGACGCGTCCTAACAAATACAAGAGTGAACTAATCTCTTTAAGAGATCTCTACCTACCCACCCTAGAGAAACTGTGACGGGATAGCAGAGTAGTAGGTGATTTTAGAGGAGCATATTAACAGAGAAAAAGTGTATACAAAAATAGACGATATAAAATATCGGTATCATTATATTTTGTCGAATGGGCCGGCTAGAGCGGCCAAGGTTTCAAGGTTTCATTTCTCGTTTACCCAAGGTTTCCCAAAGTTTGTAACGTATGTATCAATATTATTTATATAGGTTTTCTAGAATCTGTAACTATTTCAATTATCTGTTACTCTAATTTAGTGATCAATAGTCTTAATTATCTTTTGTACTTCTAGGTATTTAATTTAATAGTATGGTTGTAAATAGTTTGTATATTTTATACTGGATGATTACGCAGCTTTTACATCTATCTGTAACTTTTCCTCGGGGCAATACTTGCTTAAATAAGGCGTTAATATTGAAATAATTTGATGGTCAAATGCTTTTTACAACAAACGTAACAAGCGACGTAATTCGCTTGTTACGTCATATTCGCCGGGAATCTTATTTGTCTTCATCTTGGATGTTCCGTTTCTTACTTCCGTTTGTAGGAATGGGGGAATTTTCTCATTTTGATTTTGGTTTATGTTTTTACTCCCTTTGTGTTCTTTGTATTCTATTTCTAACGAACCTCCCATGAATACTATTGTTTTTAAGTTTTAATTTCATCGTCTGATTTTATGTTAAATTTTTTTATATTTCAAATTCTAAAATCTTTAGTCTGGTTGCCTTTTGTATCTTAAATATTTTTAGTATATTTTGTAATGTAAATATATGTAGTGTTCTTAGCCGTTTGCTCATTGAAACAATTGGAGCAAAGAATAAATCAATGTGAAAACTCTTTAGATATGAGGGTCTAAGGACAGTGTAAATTTTGTTAGTTTCTTTTATAGTAAAGCTCTATTAATATGACCAGATTTATAAGACTTCCAAAATCCATTACAGCCTGAAAGTAAATGTAAATTTTTTAAGGGTATTAAGTTCAGATGTTTTATTTCACACGGAAAAGTGAAGGCATGGCGCAGATCCCACTAAAACCGAAACCTTAAGTGTAACAATTTAATGAACAGTCGAGTTTCCGTTTAAGGCATTAAAATGGGTTACCACTTAACTCCAGGAGAGCTTTATTTCGAGCGCGAAGATTAAAAGCACCCTTTTACGCTAAATTACGAAGAAACTGACAATGTGATAACATTTTGAGATACGCTTTTTTTTCTTTGACCAGATGCCTTCGTGTGTTTACACAAACACTCACGCACACAGACACAAACTTATAATTTTCTACCTTAGTGTTAATTGTTACGAGTATATAGTGAAATTATATAAAGAGTAAGAAGATAAACTGTTTTTGTCGAACTACCGCTTCTAGTACCACAAGTACATTAGCAGGCGTGTTTATCTCAAATTAAAAATATTGTAAATATTTGACTTGCGGGCCTCCCGCTCGTGAGGGGTAGCCCTGAAGCTGTAAAGGGCACTAGGCCAACAGTATATCTATCATGGGGGTTTAATTTGGTCCGGCATCTTCAATGCTGATCCCGACGTAACCAGTCACCGGAGACGGTGACGGGTAGGTGTGAGCACAAGTTAAACTATAAAGAGAAATTGTAAACATGGTTTAGTTACAAAAAACATTTCGTTCCTTACATTTTAATCTATACCTGAGAGGAAAGACTACTCGCAAGAAATACATTCTTCAGTCAAAAAGTAAGTAGCAGCAGTCTTTAAATGCCCACAGCTAGGCGAAGACTTTCTCTGAAACGTTTGTCCGTCCATCGCGCTGCTCCAGAGCGGGTTCGCTGACTACGTTCCTCATGGCTTTAGGTTTCCTCGCGATGTTTTCCTTCTCCTTCGAACACGTGGGAGCACTTAAATTAGCCATTAACAATTTCAGTGGTGGCGGCACCGGGGATCGAACCTAGGTCACTCGCGTACTATCATGTTAAAGCGAGCACTATCATGTTAGATTAGTGTTGGCTAGTCTAGTGCATTACTAGTGCAAGAGCTTTTCAATAAAGTTTCAGCAAAAGTTGCTACTGCGCAGTGTCGGTGCCCTTGTAAGTAGTCTGCCCAGCATGGAAGAGCGAAGATATGTTCCAGCTTTTGTTGGAGCTTTCTTGGAATGCCTATTATCAAATCATCGCCTCTTTACAATTTCCATGTGGCTAATTACGTATCTAAAAATAAAGAAAAAGTAGAAAATCGATACCAATTCATACACCATTCATGTTTTTAGTGTCCTTGCGTGCATTAGACATACTTAATTTTTTATTATGCATTGTATTTTAATAATACAGTCCACTTCTTTTATTTACATGTTATTAAGGCTTGAAATACAATGTCTGTACATTGTATACATTGTATTTGACCTGATTTAACCCGCTTAGTTTGTAAATAACAATAAAAAAAATACTTTTCTAATAATGACTTCTTGTATTTAAGCGAACACTACACATTTGAAATGAAACTATTACTTACACCCTCCGCAACCACGGATACTGTAAAGCACTTGAAACGCCGGGAACACAAAAAACAACAATTAAACACGATAAAATCCGTAAATAATAGATTAATTTCATATAGTTTTATAATCTTGTATTTTGAAATATTTATATCTTTTTTTTTTTTAATAAGATTTCAAGTCTCGTCGACAAAACGTATCGTGGATAGATCCAGGAACATTTATTACCAATATTTTACTCCTATCTGTCAAAGAGAGGTAGAGGTCCGGTGGCGTAGTGACTAAGCGTTTGGCTGCGTCGCTATGGATCGCGAGTTCGATTACCGCATGTGACAAGTATGGACTACAGATTATGGTTCCAGGTATTAATCTGTGTGCAATTTTTGTACGTAAAGTGCCCCCGTGACAAAGAAGAAATTCCATCTGTGTGGGTAACTTTATTTTTTCAAACAAAATGGATTATAATAAAAGAGGTTTTTAAATAAAACATTTATGCTTACAAATCAGCATAATCGAATTTCGCAAGTTTTCTCGGCGTTTAATTTCGACAAGAGCCGCCCGTTAAACACCTGCGATGACAATTTCGGGGATCTTATAAATCACACCCATTGTCTAGTGAAAAACTCTATACATTTTACGAGAATATCGCAAAATTTTTCATTACCGCAGCAATATATACGTCATATTGAAAAGATATCAATTTTGCTAGCAATCTCTATCAGAAGAACAGATGTGAAATATACTCCAAGAACTCCTCGTATTATTACAGTAAAATACACGTTTAATATCTTTTTTTTATAGGAAAGAGAGCAAACGGGCAAGGGGCTTACCTGCTGAACCCCGATACACCTGATGCAAGTGATTACCATCGCCCACGATCATCTGCAACACTAGAGGAGCTATTTTTTTAATTGGTAAGCGGGGAAACGAGCAAGCGGCTCTCCTGATAGTAAGTTGCCAGCCTTTAAAGATATTTGGGGGATGAGAGGGATAGGGAGGGGTGGGAGGAGGGCTACCTCACACACCGAAAAAAACGCAGAAGCATAAGATGCCTCTTCTTCACACCGGCATTCTGCGAGACCGTGGTACAACTACCACGGTCGAGCCGGCTCACTCGAGCAGCAGCTGTAGCCGCAGCTTGGCTCTTCCACGTCGGTAAGACAAGAGATAAATCAATAAATATATTTCTTATTTCCACAAATTCTTATTTAAGGTAATGTTATTCTGTTCAGATATAGGAGCAAAATTCATGAATCATAAATATTACGATTTCTATTCATAAATTCAGGTGCAGGTTTGTTATGCAAATGAAAAATGAATCCTTCTGATAATAAAAAGCAATAAATCTTCGAGACGTGCGGTGAACATGTATGCTTTAATACATTTGAACTGGAAACGACGCAAGCGAGAGACTATTGTTATATAATTATTTAAAATGTCACTTCGCGTGATGGTAGCGTGTCTTACTGTTTATTGTAATTAACTATCGAGATCGATCTTAAGATTAATCCCAATCGAAGCCAATATTTTTGCAAAAGAAAAAAATCGTTATTGGTTTTCGACTATGGTTTTTGCGCTGATACTGCATTGGATATAGGAAGGTAAAGACGAATGCTTCTGTGTTTTGTGCTCACAATTACGGCACTATAACATCTCCCGCGCAGTTGAGAACTGCCGATAGTATACGAAAGTTGTCGCCGTGGTCGATATCGGGGCGGTGAACATCACCAAGACTATTTAAAATACCGGTGTTAACTAGAAAGCCTCCATATCACATTCGATTAAATTAAGAGCTTACTTTATATTGAACTAAAATATTATATAATAATATTCTGCGCAAGTCAACGGTGCTTAATTTTAATAAACTGTCGCAGATGTTTTCCATCTAAACTCTAAACAGACCTCAAAGGCTCGTCGGTCTTTGTAGGGGCTATGTTAATGTTTTGGGCGCGCACAATTTTGAATATCTAATGAAAGATTTACGATAGTAATTTGTTCATGGTGAGCTTAGCTATGAAGTCAACATCTAGTCTTCTCTTTTACTAATAAAGTTTAGGTTTTCGTACTGTACATAAAACATCACTTAATTTTTTTTACAAAACTATTTCAATATACAGGTAAACCCGCACGAAAACCAAAAACGAAAGCCCGCCAACCTGCACTGGAGCGGCTCCTAAACCCTCTCAGATATTTAAGAAGCAGGTCTATGCACAGCAGTGGGCACTTACTATTGCTACTTATACAGGTTTTTTTAATTAATGTTTTTTTTATAGAAGCGACGGCAAACGAGCAATCGGTTCACCTGATGGTAAGTGATTACCGTCGCCCACACACATCTGCAACACCATAGATGCTGCAGGTGCGTTGCCGGTCTTTAAGGATATTTGGGAGGTGGAAGGGAAGAGGAGGGGAATAGGGAGGAGGTGTGGGCCTCCGGTTACCTCACTCACCGAACGAAACGCAGAAGCACAAGATGCCTATACTACACGCCGGTATTCTGCGAGGCCGTGGTACCAATCCGGTCGAACCGGCCCATTCGAGCAGCTGCTAAAGCCGCCGCTTGGCTCTACCACGCTTAAATGTTATATTAAAATAATATGGATGTTTGTTATACCAAACCTTTAAAAAAAAAAACAAATAATATTTATGACCGCCTTATGTCTGATAGGAAAGTTGTAATCTGAGTCGGTTTTTTTTTCGATGAATGGAAAATGCTTTAAGCATACCCGTTGCTGTCTGGGAGGCTATCCAACGGGTTATGTTGGACTCGGATCTCAGAAGGAGAAACATGGCGACTAAAAACCATCAATGTTGCTGCCGGAGGCCTTAACAGTTTCGGCGGCAAGACTGGCTAGGACTTTGAAGAGCAACGACGCTACATTGTTGGTGCGACGCTCGGAGTCGCGACGTTGGCCGCTGCTGAGCTATGCTCTGACCCCTGGTAACGAAAGATTTCCGATAACTGTTGGAGTGCTCGCGGCAACCCAAGGGCCCCTCGCAAGAAGGTGCGATACCTCGGCTCAGGTTACCATCGATAAGGGTGGAGTGGGTCGATTTTGGTTTTATAAACAGCCTTGTGCACGGGTAAATCTCTCGTAGGCCGCGATTCGGGGACCACGTGTTCGCTGGCGAACGCGGTAAGGGAAGGCAATTTGATTCGGTAATAGTGCCTTAAGATATAAACGCGCTAGGATGCCCAGACGTCGTCGCCAGCAGCGTTGTAAAACGTTGCATATTGCAATGAAAGGTAAGTATCTCACCTGGCAGTATACACTATGTAAATTAGACCTGTTGGTGGTGTTGTGCGACCAAACAAAAAAAGTCGATCCCGAATACTATCTAGACAGGCGACACATCGACATGGCATCCCAGTGAGATATGTCCCTAACAATCCAAGGTGCTTTCTAATTTCGTCAGATGTAACGTTGTTACGATACAGAAATAATTACCTACTTAAGGAGGCTAATTATATCCGAGATGTTTGAACTCGGCAAATTGATTGATCAGATATAATGATAAGGTTAGTTGATTAAGGTTGGTTTATAATATTCTAAAAAGTATCTAATATGAATATACATAATATTAACAATTAATTAATGATTAATTAAAACACTTACAGCTATTAAAGGTTCCGTACGCAAAGGACAAAACGGAGCGCTTTGAAACTATATATCTACCTATATCTGTCTGTCTGTCTAACTGTCCGTCTGAAGGTCACGGAATGAGTTATGTAAATATAATCTCTTTTGATAATGTATTCTGACGTTACTCTAATTTGTATGTTCTGAGAACATACAAGCCAGATTGGTAGAGCCAAGCGGTGGCATTTGCTGCTGCATGAATGGACGGGCACGACCGGGTTAGCGCCACGGACTTACAGAATACCGACGTGAAGTAGAGTACAGTTATAGATAGACGACGCGTGGCTTAATGGTTAGCGTACCTAACTGTCGATGTTATAGTCCTGGGTCCGAATCCTAATCGAGTGTAAATATTTGTGCATAACACAAATTATCGATTCTCGCGTCTGGTTGTGTTATATTGCATCCTGTGTTAATTAATTAAGTAAATTTGGAAAAGGAGTTGCAGTTGACAACTGCCGATTGAAATTTTCAAACATGACGCATTAGTATTGTACACTTTCTAATTAGCAAAATAAACATTTCTGGAGATTTGGATACTTTCCTATAGCTTATAAGAGTAGAAATTGCTTTTAATATATAATAAATGTTGCTACATTATCATCAAACGCATTCCCTATTCTTCCCTCTCCTCACCACTCCTGGTACCTCCCACAGTTCAGCTAGTTGACCCTAATAAATAACTCAGTAAATGCCGTCAAAATTATACAGAAAGAATAGGGTGTGCCATTAAAAAGTTTCTTGAAAATCTGTTTTTATTTCAAATGTTCTGTTGTTGTTCTATCAAAGTAAATAAATAAGAAGTAGACCTATTTCATCATTCGTTAAGCGAAATGAACTTGTAGAACAGTATACAAATAAAATTTGACAATCGGTACCATTTTTAATTGATTGTAAAATATTATTTTGTTCCTCCGATTTCTGTATTTATGTCCGACTCCATTATTCCATGACAAAAAAAAAATTTTTTTTTTTACCTTTATGTACACTCTAATGGCGACTTGCCTAGTCCGATTTCTCTATTCGTGTAGGAGTCTATAATTTTCATTATAAACAAATGAACGAACGAGATTTAGTTATGTAATGTTTTATACACTTTTTAATACTCCAGCTGTAGTAATAAAATATAACCATTTGAAGGCGGCGCAAGAATTAACATCGAATTTTGTAAATGCCAAAATATTTCATACAGTTTTTTTTTTTGGACAAATTATGTTTATTTTAATCTTGTAAGATTCAAGAGGATTAAATCTCATTTGTACTCAACAACTGTATACGGTATGTATGTAATAAGTGTACTGTATTCCACCAATTACCAATTAGCACAGGAGCAGCGCGGAGTTTGATTATGCTGCCAAGACGGGAGGATTACCTTCACTAGGTTATACAGCACTCTGTACGTGAAATAATTATATATTATTCCAAACACGCGTGTTGACTTAATATTAAATTAATAACAATGAACACGCACATGTTTCGATAATTTTCAGTGAACTATGAACGTAGAGAAACATGTTTTCGTATTTCGCATTTAAAATCGATATGTCTTCAGCTTTCATACGTACGAGACTTACTAACAACACGTACAAAACGAAAAATACGATAGGTTGTTCGAGAACGTCGCGAATAATGTTGTTGCGATTTGACATACTGGAATTTACATTACGTATTCAATTTGCTCTAGAGTCAGAGCACAGTGTAAAAAGAAAGTAAGTTCTGTAACGTATGTCTATTTGCGTCTTTATGGAATTATACGTAATAACCTTTTTTCGCATTTAATTTATGTTGAATCCAATTCGATGTGAGAAGATAGGCCATGTCACTGAGAAATAAATATAGCAGATAAAGTTGTGTATGTATGTATATATTCACGCCTTGTTCTCGACGGGGTAGGCAGAGACAATCTTTACACTTGCTACGGTCCTGACATACGTCTTTCGCTTCTCCCACTTTCATCAATCTTCGCATGCATACTGTTGGTTTAGATGTATGCAATGCCCCATTCACCATATTACCTGCCATCGCTCTCGTTTCAATGTCATATTCGTACCTTCCATCACTCGTAAACATTGTTCCCAAGTAAACAGACTTATTGTTGTGTATGAAAGAAGAAACTAAAATATATTTACTTAAGAAATCTTTACAATTATACTAGGACAGCATAATACAAAAATCAGTTCAGCTTTGGAGGCGAATTTTCAACAGATTCCTTATACGACGTGCCATAATAAACCTGTGTGATTGTTTTTATTGCATAACGGATAAGGCTCCGGCTATCCAAAATTGAGTCTCAAATGTGCAGTCAGGTATGTACTACACGGACAGATGTACACGAAGCTTTTGTTACTTTATTTATGTAGTGATACAATAATCAGTTGAATAAAATGGACAGCGTTTTGTCAGAGTCATAGCCATCGGAGTGCGCTGAAGATTGAGTTATAATAAATGTCCTCGCATAAATAAATGTCCTCGCATTGATCGTTCCTTTTTTATAGAAAGGGACAAACGACTTACTATATCACCCATTTTAGTCCACTGCTGAATATATATCTTTTGGAGACAGCGCCAGCAGAAGTCGGTATATATTTCTTGATTGATGGTTTTCCCACAGACTAGTATTTGGGAAACGGGTTCGGCAAATTAGGATGAATATTCCGCCATCATTCGGTAGTCAGAGCCTCGTTTGTTTGACAGCAGAATGCACCACGTGCAGGTAAGCTTGGTGTTTGATGAAAGAGATGGCGTCATGTTAAATCCTCACATTGGAAGAGGCCTATGTCCTTCTATGGACTTTTTGCTGATGAAGAAATCACACGTTGTTCTGGAAAATTTATTACCCTTCTTATTTCTTGTGAAGTTGTCGATAAGATCTTGGACCTGGGTGTCGTTGACCTAGTTAAGTTGTAGCGCAAATATCAAAATATATCCAGTTACATAAATACTAAAAGTGGCTAAACTACCGTAATTTTATTATTGATATTTGGTTTATGACTTACTTAACTTGTAGAATATGAGTTTAAATTTAATCTCATAATATCGAATCCATTATTAACCATTTCAAGACTTACTCATGTTATATCTTGATCGTTAACACGTAGCAGGGTTAAAGTTATGAGGTGAGCCTCTGCTCTAGCTCATTGCATGCAAATACAATGAATAAATTTCTATTTAATTAATAATATAATATAATATAACAATATCCAGTAAAGGCACTTTCAAGCGTTTACTTTGGGATTATTACCTAGCGATGCCATAGTAGTTCATTTGAAGAATATTTTATTTTTGTAATAAAATTTTAATTGACAGTCATAATAAAATATCAGAAATCATCTACGTTGATGAATGTAATATATATATTAATGTACAGAATATTTATATATGTATGTCATATAAATATTCTGTCCTAGTAAATTATTAGAATATATAAATATATAATCATGATATTTAGATATCCATATGTGTACCTTTTAACATTTTCTGTTTAACCTAACGGTAGAGTGATAGAGAATGCCTCTTGGCATAAATCCGCCCTTTGCTCTTTTATGTGCAAATAAAGTTTAAATAAATTAAAATTCAAAAGTACTTATCCTGTCTCCAACCGAAAAAAAAATTACATTCCAATTTAAAAGAAAATTTTAAAAATCCTAACCAAAACTGTTCGCAGTCTAATTGATTTTCCTGTGGTTTAGTTAACAAACCGGACCTTTATTTGGAAATCATTTAATTTTACTCCTCTACTACTTTCACTAGTGGTTTAAATATAAGAGGATGAATTAAACCTAAATCTCATTACCTTCCTATAATAGATAAACTTAATCTGAAACTATTTATAATAGACACTTCACAATAAATTGCAGGAGAAAGCGAAATAATAAGGATGACAATTTCCGCAAAGTAGGACATAATTATAAATATAAATTTAATATATCCAGTCTATTTTCACAATTTCTGCAATTTCTTAGATTATAAGTATCATTAAAGTAATACACACACACACACATTCTTTCATAGTGTAGGCTTTTTGTACGTTGCCGCGCCAGGTGGCGGTGTTTGCTGCCGTGGGCCGGCTCGACCTGAGTATCACGGCCTCGTAGAATGCCGGCCGGTAGTAAAGGCTTCAATCTTGTGCTTCTCCTTCGATCCCCCTCACCTCTTCGATTGCCCCTTTACCATAAAAATAAAAGATATTGTATTAAATAGGTAATCAATAATGGAAACAGCACTATTTTGTCAAAAACGACGTCTATATATAATATTTTTAACATTACAACAAAATTTTATGAAATTTAAAACAAAATGTGAAAAATATCTTATCGGCTTAAATATGAATAGGATAAAGATTAGTTTCTCATGTGATTTCGGTTTAACTAAGAATGTGGAGAGATTTCAGCGAAATTCAATTTATTTCAATATCAAATTCTAATTGGAATTCTAATGTTTTCTTTCGTTAATTGAACCTGAAATGGACGTTTTACTTATATTGCGTTTATATAGTAGTAATGCTTCAGAGAAAGATCTCTTTAGAAAAATATCTGTAGAACATTGTATGTACATAATTTAAAAATTTTCTTTCTTTAACGCATCTTTCATGTTGAGGGTGACGAGAATCGAAGATATTAAGCGAGACAAAAGGTTTTCTTAACAAACAGAGTATTTCTTTTAAATTTGGTTCAGTGAGCGAATGTGATACGATTATATGATATGCTGAAAGAAAACTATTTAATGCATAATAATAATATAACAGGCATTCCCACTCGTCATCCAATCCCAAACTATGTTTCTTGGTGGTTGTGGCCACTTAATGGTGATTAAAAAATAAACACGTACGTATGTTGGTAAATTTATAATGACTCAGATACAAACATTTATATTTACATAAGTTATTACATTTAGTCTAAACTCACGCTACCGGCCAGCTAATATTTAAAACAAAAATGAAATCAGCTAGACATTTCTGTTTTAATTATTTCAGTAAGAACAACTACTAGTTTGTACACTTTATTTAAACAGATGAAAACAAAGAGAAAATTAACAGAAAGGGTAGCCAGTCACGTATCACAAAGTGAACAAAAAAGTTACCGAAAATACTCACTTCGTGTTCATACAATGAAGAGCACGGGAGATAAACAAGATTAAGCCTGTCGTCATTAGATGGCTGAACAAAGGCGGCTACCAATAAGACACTGTCAATAAAATAGCTTTCGTTAATACTTTTCACCGCCGTTAACAAGGTACTGTTCAAAAAGCTCTAAAATAATAATAAGTGATAAAAAATTAGTTAAACACAAACGCGATAATGTCCGTAAATAATAGTTTCAAATGTGTAGTGTTCGCGTATATATAAATAAATGTGAAGTGGTAAAAAAATTAAAACAAGTGAACTAGAATAATTTTACTCGAAGTTTTAAGCGAAAAAGCTTAATTAATGTAGATAATATAGTTTGTATTTCAATGTATCCTCCCGTCGCGATAGATAAATTGGCCGTCAGCGAACTACTTGAGAGCAAATATTTGTATTCTATAAGAAACTGTTACAACGCTGAATTTACATTTCATAGAAACTCAAATCGGGGATCGATCAAAGAAAATGTCGTTGGAAAAGATGCATCTGTGCTGAGATATTATTATTCATAAATTTATACTTACTTACTTTAATACTGTATTACTTATAATACAGTATTAAACTATTATTGGTAGAGTCGGGAGAGGAAGACCTAGGCGACCATTTCACGATCAAATCGGAGACGTTCTGAAAAAAGGCCAGGTCAAGAGTACTCTAAACCAACGAGCATGCATGCGAATATTGATGAAAGTGGAAGAAGGAAGACGTATGTCAGGACCAAGGCAAGGCAAGTGGAAGAAGATTGTCTCTGCCTACCCCGTTGGGAACAAGGCGTGAATATATACATACATATATACATTAAACTAGATGCCATTTCCAACATCATTTTTGGACACGGCGTTGCAGGTTCTTGATGTTGGGATAGCTGTGTTTTACAGGATTGACTTTCAGGTTAAGATTATTACAAAAAAGGTTGACAAAATTTAAAAAAATTTTTAGAGGTTACTCTCCTAAGCTTGACGGCTTGCTAAAATTAAACTAAATATGCTTCTCACATAGGTAACTATATGACATATCTTAACAGGTAAGAGGCCAGATGGACTGGTCGATCTGATAACCTTACGTGTAGGTTGTACGAAGTCTAAAGTCATGCTTTTGACAAATACCTTGGATTCACCCTAGACCACAAAAACGACTTCAAGAAATATATAAAAATGTAAGGAACAAGGTGGGATTCATATACGGCCACCTCTTTACCTAACATGGTTTACTGCCTTGCATCGTAACTGTTACTGGGTATTTAAATGTAATTTCCACGATGAAACAGTTGAGGTCTTTCTACCGATCAACGTAGGTTATATTAGACCAGGGATTCCCAAACTATTTTGAGCCAGAGACCCCTTTTCGAAAATGAACTGATACGGTGTCATAGCCAAGTTACTTTAAAAATCCTATCTCTAGTGTTTTTCCTATTGATACAAAACTAACTTACCAATACTTACCAATTTAAAAACTTTACAGTTAGTCAAGTGAGTAAACTTGGCATCATTTTCTCATCATAATTTAACAAAATAAATAGACATAAAATTCAGTAATATCAAGTTAATAATTATTAAAACAAAATACGTAAAAAAAATTTAAAAGTAAAAAAATGATACTTCCTATTAAAATAGTCATTCTTATAACAAGTTGGTACACGTAACACAACTTATATACGTACTTATAGAGTATCTTGAAAGTTTCAAATAAGAACTTGTGTTAAATAGGGGTCGACTTTTAGACCTCGTAGACCCCCAAAATCAGTTTTCATTCATGTCGACCCCTGGGAAACCGATCCCTGTATAAGACAATACAGGAAGATAGTGACTAATAAATAAGTGACAATATAACTAATAAATAAGTGACAATATAAATATCTGTTGAACATGTTCCGAATTTCATAAACAAATATTGATCTAAATGCATCTGTTATTTAGTATTATTTCCCCTTTATCTACGGACGATGATTATATTTGTTTAACTTGGCTATTGACAATGTTCCAATACCGCAGGTAATTTACACCGGATGAATAACTCAACTGGAAATCCGAAACATCCACAATGCTTGAAACTGATACTATTTCCAAATGCGTTACAAATGTTTCATAATATAAATTTGTTTGAGTTTTCATATCATATCAAGTATACAGAATAGAATATGATTTATACACTGGCACAATACAAAAGTACAAGATAACAAGATGTTACTAAAAAATAAAAATTAACTATAAGAAGCGAAAAGCGACTCAAAGCTGTGTCTCATGTCAAATGAAATGGCCTTTATTTGGACTTATGTTTATATTTGTCACTTTCTAAGAACACAGGGCTTTCCTAAACAAACGCCATGCAAAACGGTAGCGAGACTGCCCTTGGGCAACATCATCCCTGCCAAAGCCAAAGGAAGTAGCCCTTTGGCCCCACCACATCATGTGAGTTTCTTTTAGCCTTACCATGGTGATCAAGCCACGATTACTAAGCCCACCGACTCAAGACGGAAACATGTTGGTGGGAGAGTGGAGGGGCGTAGGCAGTACAGTGTTGCGGAGTTAAGACGCCAATTTTCGCAGTACGTAATCGCGCGACGATTTTTTGTTTATGATTCGCTAAATGTTTATCATATTTTCTATTTATCGCTTGTACTACTTCGATGGCTAAAAGATGCTGTTCCAGTTCTATCATATCGACATCCATAAACATAATTGATCTTGTAGTAAAATATTTACTATGCGAATAAACGGAAACCTAAAGGCGTCAGAGATTGGTTAAAATATTTCGATAGATAATTTAAGGAAACGAACATTCTCATACGGCAAAATTTATTTTGCAAACAAAAAACTCAAACAGTAAGGGTCGGTGTCGCATCCCTCCTCAATCCAGCCACGCAAACAGCATTCTGCAGAAACCTTTTTACTGGTGTACACAATAGATAGGTATATTTTTATAGCAGAAGCCATTATTGGATAAAAAAGTATTGGATTTCGGATCCAGGTAATTGTTCCGTGACACGTAGTTTAACCTTTCCACTGATCTTATCGCACAGATATATTAAGGATGGCATCGCGACTGACTACACGTGATGACAAGTGAATACCTCTAGTTTAGCTCTAATATTTCATGACCCTAAAAGTAGTCAAGTAGTGAAGGTTTTTCTAATGTTAGGACTAGGGATTTTTCTTTTAATGGGACAGGCAGGCAACGAACAAGTGGCTCATCTGATGGTAAGTGATTACTGTCTTCCAGACCAAAGACATCTACAACACAAGAGGTGGTGCAGGTGAGTCGCCGACCTTTAAGGGTATTTGAGAGATGGGTAAGGCGGGGATGGGGAGGGGGGGGGGAGGGTGTGAGCCTACGGTTACCTCGCTCACCGAACGAAACGCAGAAGCACAAGATGCCTCTACATCACGCCGGTATTCTGTGAGGCCGGGGTAACAAACTGCCTATTTGAGCAGCAGCAAAAGGCGCCGCTAGACTCTACCAAGTATAATACCGCTACTACTTACTACTCTTGTACTACCACTCCTGTATGGGTATTTAAGGTCTGGTTTATAGGATGTAGATGCTGTGCCCTTTGTCAGAGGCCAAGTTTTTGTTTCTCCCTTAGTTGACTTTTATGGAAGCCTTGCATCAAGAGGAGCAGTGGATCGCATACAATACGACCTGGCCATATCGTCATCATGCCCTCAATACACTACTTAAAAATGTGTACTTTATTATAAGCGCAGATGAAACAAATGCGATTTTCATCCATATAAGGTCAAGAAGTCGCCGATTTGATAGAGTATATTTTAATAAGATTCTAATTTAATTGTTAATCTAATCAATAGGAAGGAAAAATTTCTTAGATTAGTCTCTCAGGAGTACTGAGATAGTAAAATTTACGAGGGCACAAAGTAAGACGTAAACCTAAACGGTAAAACGTAAACTGCGAAGGAAATTAAATGGCTTAGAGCTTCAGATAAATTATTTTATTTAATATTCTTTTCCAGTAAGTTTTATGCTACATTAAAAAACAGTGTACTGCAATCGGCAATCCGCTTGGCGAGCCTGGCGATTGTGGCAAATCCTCCTTATGGTAGAGGCCTATGTCTTGCAGTGGACCATTTATAGTTTGTGGTTTATTCTATTTGTATTAAAAACACAGTGTTAGAGGGACACACAAAACCATATTTTTTTCTCCATAGGGCAACTTCACCTGCATGCGGTGCATCTTGCTGACTAAAAGACGAGGCTCTGGCGACCAACTGGTGGCGGAAAGTACATCCTAATCCCACCAGCATCTCTAAAGTGCAGGTATCGGCGCAGTCGGTCGTGAGCAGCGCATCGCAATATCTAAACACCACTTCGTAGGAATTTGTTCGTCATCGTCGCGGAGGCAGTCATCCAGTGCTGGAATCGAATTCGCGACCCACAGCGCCACAGTCAAACCCTTAGACACTAAGCCACAGTGTCATCAAAAGTCTAAATCTAATCTGTAATTTGCTTTTATTACCATTACTACAAAATTAGTAAAAGTCTACTTACATTGCAATTCATATATTATTTCTCTGTGATTAACAACCTCATGTATGCTGTTTAAGCTTTGAGTGAACTCGTGAACTGGCGAAGAGAAAGTTCTCATTAATTACATAAATAGCCTGAAAAAGAGAATTTCTCGTTGATTTCACTTCAGCATTCAATTACGCATGTAATTGTAATGATTGGAAAATTTACCGAGTGAATTACTTTTTGTTCTGTTACAGCAGTTTTATGGGAATAACTATCAAAATTAACTTGTGTCTGTCAATAACTATCGAAACTAACTAACTTACGACTTAGGGACCTTCAAGAAAAGAGCTTATTCCTTCCTTAAAGGCCGGCAGCGCATCTGTAGCTCCTCTGGTGTTGTGGATGTTCGTGGGCGTCGGTGATCACTTACCATCAGGTGAGCCGCACGCTCGTTTGCCCCTTCTTCTATAAAAAATAAAAAAAAAAAAAAACTCTCTCTCTCCTCGGTCTCCTGAGACCTTTCCTCAAGAGATGAAAGAGTTAGTTTTGCTCAATGTGTCAGAAAATATTTAACGTTTCTCGATAAAATCATACCGTTTGATTTATTGTATTTACGGTAATACAACACATTTGAAATGAAACTATTATTTACAGTTTTATGATGTCTAATTTTACTTTTTAATACCACGGTTCCTTTACAGCAGCCGTGGTCACGGGGGATCACGTCCTGATGTCATAGTTAATCCGACTACCGTCAACTTTATAATTGTTAACTTTGATCCGATCTACGCAGAATGATCTCACGGTATCTATGAAGTTGTAAAGTGGTATGCTTGGTGTCCAGAAATTCTGGATCACCCTAACCTTTATATTAGATTTGACAGACCACATATCCTCACAAAATAACACATATTCTTGCCATGAATTATTCGCGTGGCAATTATATATCAATAGAGAAGATTGCTGGTTGCCACCACTTGCTTGGGATCCGGTAATTACTAAAATTAAATTATAATTTGAATAATTACCTAAATTATTTTATTGGACAAACATATCACTGCACGACTTCAAGACTATGAGCTCATTATGCCTAGATCTCACCAACAATTAATAATTAGAAAGCTGATGGTACCCGGTTTAACTATGACATCAGGACGTCAAACACCTTAGTTTACCCGTGACCTCAGGTTCTGTAGAGCACATGAAATGTCTGGATTAAAAAAGTAAAATTGATCGTGATAAAATCCATAAATAATAGTTTCATTACAAAAATAGTAGTGCTATTTTTTAATATGCAAGACATGGTTTCGTTCATCCAAGACATGTTGCTAATAAGACCCTTAATTCGGAGTTTGGTTACAGATTTCTAACCACTCAGCTATCGGGGCTCGCTAACAGAAGTAAATAGAACATTCGCTGAAAACATTTTCCTACTTTTTTTTTTACTTTACTGCTGACATTGGTCGCATCAGTATCGATATTCTTACAGACGCCTGTAATTCCTCGCGGTAATAAAATTACTGCTGGCCAACCTGGCAAGTTAATCTATTTCAATACACTTTACCCGTAATAAAAAAAAACACGTATGCCAGGTTATAGCAAAGCGTATATTGAGTACTAATAGAACATAGACATAAACTTATCCGTGTCGTATCTTTAATAACGTTTTATTACGTTCTACTTCTGAGAATTGCGTTATTACGTAATAAACAACTGCTATGAAATGTCTTGGCAATGATAGCAATTCTTGGAGATTAATTGAAATGGCTTCGCTACAATGTAGAAGTGATACGTCCGTAGAAAATATGTAATCGAATAGGAAAATTAAAAATAACAATCATAATTATCTTTTTTTTGCCATGTTGACATGTTTGTATATTTATTAAGTACTTAACAGGATCTTATTACTACTAGTAATATGATTTAAAAAAAAACCATATTGCATAAAAGTCGAAAAAGAAACGCTCCGTTTATATCTAGGAAAGATTAACCTCTTTCCCCGAGCTGGTTTTCAGCCTGCACTTTAAAAATCATTCGCTAATAACACTTATAAGTTTTGGATGTTCGTGGGCGTCGGTGATCACTTACCATCAGGTAAGCCTAACGCTCGTTTGCCCCCTTCTTCTATAAGAAAAAAAAAGTTACATATGCCTTTTACATTTGACTGGAAGATTTCATTAGTCTATCCGACTATTCAGCAATGCCAGGACCTGGTTTCGAGTAATGTAAAAAAGGTTTTACAGACTTTTTTTATGCTTAACGCGGCAAATGAGCAAACGGCTAACCTGATGGTAAGTTATTACAGTCGCCCCCGTACATCTGCAACACCAGAGGCGTTGCAGGTGCCTTTTAGAATATTTGGGATATAGGAGGAAGGATGGGGAGGTGGTGTGGGCCTCCGATTACCTCACTCACGGAACGCAGAAGCATAAGATGCCACTATTTCACGCCGGTAGTCAGCAAGGTCATGGTACTACCCCGATCGGTGGCTCTACCACGTACTAAAAGTACTGCTAAGTAATTTTCTATTGCTTAGGCGGATGCTGTTTTGATTTTGCAATCCAATAGAAAAAGAAATAATTATTTTTCTTTTCGAAGTGGCATTTGTGCAACAGTGGACCTAATTGGACTGATAAAGAAGTAAAATTTATTACAAATAAATTCTATCCATACATAAAAAATTTCTACACGCTTGCTTATTAAATATGATTTCGAGTTGTCAACTTCTATTTCCGAAGAAACAAACCGCAGAACATAAAAATAATTTCAACTCCAACGAACTGTAATTTTATTTAAAGGTTTCTTGAAGAAAGCCCCGGCTTACAGAATGCAGGTATTGAGCCAAAGCTTTTCCCGTACACCGCTATCTCTTTTCGCTTTGACTTAATACTTTCTTATACGAATTACTTTTGATTTTTTTAGGTACTAAGCATTATTTCATTTTTTTGTAATGTGTATTTGTTCTTAATATTTGAAATGTAAATTATAGTTATAGCTATTAAAGTAGTACTTTTGTATTTTCACGAGCTCACTACATACGAGACTAGTATTTGTATAAGATACAAATAATTGGTTAGCGTTTAGATTTTAGTTTAGTTATAGTTTTAGAACAATAATTAACGTGAAATTTTTGTCTGTTAAACGCCTTAACGACAAAAATGCTAAAACTAGGACGACGACAGATTCAAACACGTAAATAGATTTCGTAAATACATCTCTACACTACTATAAGATTTTCTCCATTATGCTACTTTAACTACTTCAGTGTTCAAATATTTGCAAGAAGGATCTTACTTGAGTGAGCACGTGACTGGATTTCAGGAACCAAGATAATGTTGAGTCTTAATAGTTTCCCGATTCCCGTGACGATACGTAATACGTTTAAATTTACTTAGGTAAATTCTAAAAATATAACAGAATAACAAATTATATTTTGATTATAAATAACAACATAAGTAACAGAACTTTAAGTCGCATGGCCAGTGTGCTGAGAATGTGGGGAATAAAAAACATCAATGTGCATGTCATATCTATTATACTATATAAATTACACAGAGGCAATTACTAATTTTCCATTTCTCACAACCGATGCGACGTCGACGGCAATTCGATTTTAAATTTTTTTTTATATCAATTGGTTTTTGCACAAATGTTCTGGGATTCGAAACTATGGCCAACAACGGGCGCTGTCTGTCTGCAGAGTCAAGAGATCGTAAATACCACTAAGCAAACGACTTGAGTATTCGAATAACATTACCAATATATAACACACAAACACTCACACACATACCCAGACGATCTCAGTATATATATTTATATATATTCATATATATGTTCAAAGCATTCGTTAAGTTACTTTTTAATTACTTTTTATTTTTTTTATTTTAAATTTTTTCTTGTAATTTTGTACTAATATCTCGACTATTTTAGCTGTTGTTTTAAGAAATTATTATTGTTAATCAACTTGGGAGAAAACACTGACCTCTGTAATACAGGTTCTTAACCTAGCACGGATTTCAGGGAATTCATACTTTGTGGTCCAAATTCTTAAGACAATAAAGATTATAATATTATTATTAACATATTTTCGTACTTGATAGAGCCAAGCTGTGGCTTTTGCTGCTACTCGAAAGAGGAGTACTGGGTAATACCACGGCCTGGCAGAATACCGGCGTGAAATTTATACTTGTAACCGGAGGCCCTCTCTGTCCTCATCCATCCTCATGCTCTCTCTTATCCACAAACTATCCTTAAAGGCCGGTAACGCACCTGCAGCTCCTCTGGTGTTGCAGATATACGAGGGCGACTGTAGTCACTTACCATGGAGTCTGCCGTTTGCCCCCTTTCACATAAAAAAAATTACCTCTCACGACCGGTATATGGTCTGTATATGGTCTCAATACTGGGGTGGTCAGAGATCAGAATTCACTGTTCACCAGAGCTTATTTGAGACGAGAGACGTCTTGGTATCAAATTACATAACATATTTGAAATGAATAACAGAACAGAACAGAAACTATTTGGTATCAATATTTCATATTGAAATCTCCTTTAAGAACAAATATTTAACGAATTTTAGACATCTTTCCACATCTACCTTAATCAACGGGCAATGTTTCAACTTTTTTCCGTCTGTTCTATCATGAGTTTTGGTGGACAAAGTACATATATACATATACACATATGTACATTTACGGAAATTTTATTGTTACAATGTTCGTGTTTACAGACACAATCTATATTTATCATCCACCTCGGGGTATGCTTCATTAAGTAAGTTTAATAGCTTAACACGCTTAAAATTTGAACATATCAGTTTCAAGTTTGATCAAGTTTTGTTCTTCAAAGGGCACACTAAAGTAGGGCCAACTAGTGACAACCGATAAAGTTTAGACAGACATAAATTTATAGAGTTTCGATATTACTAAAGCGAATCCCCGTATGATAGCTGCCTCTCCTTTTCGTTCTGTATTCGTGACTGAGTAAGGAAAAGCTTTGAAAAACTAAGACTGTTCGGCTGATGGTAGATTAAAAAAAACATATGAACTACCCATAACCATAACCACGTGTATATCCAAAAATTGTTTTTCTTAAGTAAGCTTCTACACGTTCTACTTCTGGTTAAAAGGTCTCTCTCCTTTCAAACACGATCGCAGTACCATACGAATCGCACCTTCCGAACAGATCAAGTTTACTCTTAATGCATGCTCTGTCGCCATGCCCCTCATTATCTTCGCTGTTACGACACCCACAGCATAAGGCAGGTGGTAAGATTTTCTTATGTCCTCACTATACTTCGGTAAATAGAATAGAATAAATCATAAATTAATTATTTTAAATATTTTTATTAAATACTAAGGCACTATTTATTTAAAATAAAATTAATTTCAGGTTATTTTTGACAACATCTTACAATTATTGCATAAAAACAGTAAAAAACTAATTTTAAATGCTAGTATTTTACTATCTCTTTTTATAATATAGGTATAAATAAAATTATTTCTTTCAAAACCGAGAGAAGGCCTGTGGCTAGCGGACGAATTTGCAGACCAGACATCTATATCTAAATCACAACAATTTTAGTGACACCGGCCACGAGATTTGATCCCAAGTCACTTGTTCAAAAGAAATGCTCTAGTCGTGAAAGGAACCAGAATCTAGAGTGATTCTTTAAGCTGCTTTGACTGTTATTATGGAATTGATTGTTTTTTTTCCAGAATCTCTACCACTATACGGCAAAAATAAAATGAGAGAAATTAAATATTTAGCTGTTGATGTTCCAATTAAGTTTTGAATGCTGAATTTATTCAGTAAACCCTCAAGAATTTTACAGTTAATTTTTTTTCGCAGTTTGTTATAACGACGAGCACCATCTGCGTCCAAAATAAATTACCAACAAAATGAGCAAAACAAGCTTCACTACTCGTGACAAGTCGTATTTTTTATCGCTAACCATAAGTATTACATTGAAACGAGCTCTAATAATACTGCTGAGTTTAGCAAATTGATTAAAATAATTCATAACAGTCACATTAACAATATTATCTCGCCAGTTACCCATGTAGGATAAGCAGGGATTACAATTTTGCACGACACAGCGCAGCCCAATTGGCTTCCGCAATAAACGTTTCATCTCTCTGTGAAACAAACAGGACAGGTGACGAGCCGCGTCTCCGGTATTGCTCTTGGATATTGCCATGAGATATTCAAGACATTTACTTTTCGACCTCCTGAGGCGATTATGGCTTACCCCCCCTTTTTCCCGTAGGCATAGATAATTATAGATGCCGTGGGTGTCACTTAAAATAAAAAAACGGGTGGAAAATTCTTACGCCGCTCCACACAGGACACACCGTAACCAACAACAATTTATAATCAATACGAAACATTCGGGGTTTGAACGATTACTTAATATATTGATAAATTTTTCACCTCTCTGTAAAACAAACAGGACAGATGACGAGCCGCGTCTCCGGTATTGCTCTTGGATATTGCCATGAGATATTCAAGTCATTTACTTTTCGACCTCCTGAGGCGATTATGGCTTAACCCCCTTTTTTATCGTGGGCATAGATAATTATAGATGCCGTGAGTGTCACTTAAAATAAAAAAACGGGTGGAAAATTCTTACACCGCTCCGCTTACACAGGACACACCGTAACCTACAACAATTTATAATCAATACGAAACATTCGGAGTTTGAACGTTTACTTAATATATTGTTAATATATTAAGTAAACGTAGTATATACCTCGCTAAGTCCATCGAGAGGTTAATAAACAAAATCCCATTACATTATACTTGCTCACTTTACCTTACTTTACCAGCCTGTAAATAGTCTGATGCAGTACATAGGCTTCTCTTCCGTAAGGATTTTCCATAATCGCCATGTTTGGCAAGCGGGTTGGCGATCACAATCCCGGACTTCTCGCACGTTAGTCGCTGCTGCCTGTTTGCTGAATTTTGTTCCGGTATTTTTCGACACGGTTATTCCCTCATTCTGTCGATAACCATCGTAATTTTCGAGGGTTTTCTCTTAGTCGTCTCTTACGACACCCAAGGGTAGAAAAGGAGTGGCTGATTGTTATGCCAATACGACACAACCAAGTTGCTTTAGCTTTAAATATTTTGCTAACGAAACAACATGATCTTTAAGTAAATTCTCTGTGAAACTTCTTAATTAGAAAAGTTTTAAAGCACCAAATCCTTTAAGAAAAGAGATAATCGATTTAATCCTACTTTATTGGAATTTGATGCAGCTTATTTGCTTGCGAAAAAGTGTTAATCTTGTTTATTTTGCACAATAAAGTTTAAACAAATATCTAAACAGTCGAATATTTGAAAAATTATGTAGACTAATGTCTGTTTTACGTAAACAAAAATATAACCGTATTACCCAATAACAGGGGTCGGATTTATATAAAACTTTCAGACGACACAGAGCCGTGGTGGCCTAGTGGTCAGGACACGCACTTTAGTTTCATAGAGCGCGAGTAACCTGGGTTCGATCCCCGGTGCCGGCACGCGATGAAGGAAAACTGAGAAATAATAAAATATTATTTCGAGGATATGTGAAGCCCGCACTGGAGTTGTTTGGCGGGTCCTTCCCGGCTCCTAAACCCTCTCTGATAATCGTACGTACGTTCAATTTTAACAACCGTTATTGATTATTAAGGAAAGAATACTGGTTTTTGAGGTGCTTTTCCTACATTCCAGAATAGTCTGCATTCTGGAATGTAGGAAAAGCACCTGGTTTACTGATAGGTGGAAATTATAGAAATCATTGTTAAAGCTCAGGGGGACGGGGCGGGGATCATCCATAACATCATATATGTATTTTAGGCTATGGCTCTGAGGCATTAAATCATAGCTGTCAGGGGTAATAACGCAACCATAGACCTCTGCGTTTGCAGGTTTCTGAAACAAACGAAATGAACGAATTGAACGAAATGAAAGAAATGAATGAAACGCACGGAATGAATAAAATGAACAAAATGAATGAAAGGCACAAATGAATTAAATGACTGAAATGGACGAAATTAATGAATTGAACCAAATAGATGAAACGCACGAAATTTCAATTCATATCATTAATGAACGAAATTAACGATTGTCAAATGACAACTCTTATTATAATTTCTTTCTTTGAATCTATCTCCGTTTCGTAATGAGGCTCCTCTGAGAACTGAGAATATCAGGCGAAAGAAACTCCGGTATCTTCTTTTTGGATTATTTTTTTCAACAATTGAAATGTACATAATAAAACAGGAGGAATGGTCCCTAAGAAACTGAAAGCATGCCACAAGAATACAGTGATACACCAAACAAAAGCACAAGTGCACTGCATATTCCACTATACTACACTACCATCAGGTCTGTCCCTTACCCTGTTACTTTGATTAGGCATCTCAGAGGATTTGGGAAAATCATTAAGAAATTAACGTCTTTAAACACTAATTTTCTGTTTCAGATTCCGAGATCGTGGCTAGAGTATTTTTAAATCTGAAGGTTGTGGTCTATTCAACCATAGTAGAGTACTATTTTGTTGCAGTGATGTTAGCTTTAATAATACGTTTCTACAATAAAATCATCGTGAACATACAAAGTCTTGCTGTTAACAGGTTTAAAACGTATTTAAACATATTTTGTTCATAAAGGGTCATTATTATATTTTAAATTCAAAGTCAAAATTATTGTTAAATTGTATGCATTTACACAAAAAACACTTTTTAGTTAAGGCTAATAATAAATTATTTAGGTACCTCTTGCGTATCGTCCAGACCAGTTCTTCAGAAGATAGTAATATTTTCCGGTACGTATATAATGGTGTCCAAAATCTACTACGACGAAAGTCTTAAGGTATTAGTCTCATTGAACAGAATGCACAGCGACACGCGGCCCCAAGTTTTAGATGGCCCGTATCGCTAGCTTTTATAAAATTGATACTGTGTTTTAAATGTTATTATATTTAAGTTATTTAATCCATCCAGCTGCAGATCCATAGAATAGCACACACAAAGTGCACAGTAATATCATAAGACAGGATACCGTGGGAGTATGCAAAGTAAACTAATTTCGCTATTGGTTCATCAGTCAACTGTCTGATCCTTCAATAGGGAAAATTGCAGAACTTAATTTCAAAGCTACTTTATCAACATGCGCTCCCCATTGAAGCTTGGGATCAAAAGAGATTTCGAGGTCGAACTTTCAAAATATTGTATTCGCGGAGATAATTACAGCAATCAGTGACGAGATTGATTATGTATGATAGAATATGATAGATTGAATGTAAACTGAACACATTCTGTTTTTTTTTTCTAAATAGATTTCCATTATTTGCACCTAATATTAAGTAATACGTAACTTAAGTAAGCTTGTATTAACCCTCAGGTAATGATTTGGTCGCTAACAAGCTGTTTCTAAAGATTATGATTATAATTTAATTTTTTACATAAAATAGTTATTAAAAACAAAGAGGATACCTGCGGAGTTTCTATTGCTTGTTTCTTCTCCGTGAGGAACCTCATAGCGAAACGTTTGTAAAACAGAATTAACATTTGACAAATGAAATTTGTAAAAATGTATTTCTTATCTCGAAATAAATCATTTGATTTAATATCCAGACTCTAGTGAAAAAGTCCAACACTTTACAAATTAGGAGTAAAAAAATATGAGAACTTTATAAGTTTATCTTCTTCTTCTTTAACAAATTGATGTAAACTGAGTTGAACATGGAACTTTCCAAAGAACCGTTAATAACCTGCCGGAACAGGCATATGTTGGAAGTTTTTTGATACCTACTGATCATGATAGATAAGGTGTAAACTTTAAATAATTTATAGTAACAATATACGGTTAAATTGATAGTTTTACTTATATTTTTAATCTTTCAATGTACAAGCGACTTAGCAGTAACCGGGCTTTAATAGCTCAAAGCCAAATTGATGCGCATCATAAAGCGTTGTATTGTCATTGGATGCTGCTACGCTGAGTGAAAAGCCGATTCAATTAGATTTACTTCCCGGTTTAAAATAAATGGCTAGTGATGCAATGAGTTAATCGGAAGACTTATCACAGATAGATTAATAGATGCATTAGTAATGTGATAACAAGATCTGGATATAGGTTGATTGCATATTATTCTTAATTAAGTAAATAAAGTGTACGCGGGAATACATTTGTTGCATACATATATTTTTTAACATTTTTAAGTGATAGTAGACGTCTTCTCTGCCTATAAGTCATCTGGGTAGGTAGAAACAAACATCGGTTCAACTACTGTTGTGTTCCGGTTAGAAAGGTATAGAGAGCAGGTATAATCAAGGGCTGAGAGGCGTTCCATCTTAGTCCGTAGTTGTGTAGTTTGCTAGGGATATTTGATTAACAAGGCCCCATTTAGTGCCTTCTATGCAATTGGATACACAATTTTGAGATTATTTTTTTAATAATGATTTCTTGTATTTACGCGAACACTTTAAACGTGGTAGAGCCAAGCGGCGGCTTTTGCTGCTGCTCGAATGGGCCGGCTCGACCGGACTGCTACCACGGCCTCACAGAATACCGGCGTGAAGTAGAGGAATCTCTTGCTTCTGCATTTCGTTCGGTGAGTGAGGTAACCGGAGGCCCACTCCACCTCTCCACCCCCCTCCTCATTCTCCCGTCCATCTCCCAAATATCCTTAGAGGCCGGCAACGCACCTGCAGCACCTCTCGTGTTGCAGATGTACGTGGGCGACGGTAATCACTTACCATCAGGTGAACCGTTTGCTCGTTTACCGCCTATGCCATAAAAAACTCTACACATTTTAACTAAAATATATTATTTACGGATTTTATCGCGTTTAATTCTCTGTTATTATTTTCAAACGTTGAGAATATAAAAGGAAAATTAAACGCGACAAGATCCGTAAATAATATATTTAATTTCAAACGCTTTTTAAATGTTTAAAAATCGTAAAAAGTTCGTCGATATTCATTATTCGTCCCGTAAGCATCTCCTTTTGCCTCAGTTTCTCTTAATAACATTATAATGTTACAAGGAATTAGAAATAATTTATGCATGCTTATCCGATACTTATGCAAATGAGTGAAAATTTTATCAGATCAAGAGGGAAAAATGTTCGTTTTAATATTGACTGTCCTACATGCGTCCTATTTTTAAAAAGCAATCGAGTTTGACATTTTAAGGCTGATGATTTCACTTTGCTGCCTCAGCACAATGAGGCAATGTTTCAATGTCATGCATTCTTTGGCATTTTACGGTTACGCAATACAAAAATACTACAAAACAATATTAATACGTGTCAGGAATAATATATCAGTTTTTTCTCCGAAAGTGAACCTCTGGCTGCTTATCTATTTTCGAAAGAAATTCATATTTTGTTACTCAATTGTCATTTTTTTGTATCATGTCATTTACGAAATTGTGACAAACTGATTTGACATTTTACAAACGAAATTATCTTTCTTAAGTCGAAAAATAAATAATTTTCATTCACTTATGTCATATCATACAGTACAAAATATAAAGCAATATATAGTATTACGCAGAAAGATTAAATTAAAAAATATATATAAATCTCATGCATCATTACAGGCCGAACTAACGGATATGGCTTAGCTTAGTTAAGGTTAGCGTACCTGTCGGTTGAGCTATGCAGTACTGGGTTCATAAGAACGTTTATATAATATAATATTGTCTTTGGCTGGTATAGTATAACCAAAGACAATAATTGAACAAGACATAAATTATTTTTATTTATTTATTCTATATTGTTAGCCTTAAGCTTAAGGTAAATTGTAGCTTTTCAAGTCTCATTGTAGTTTTTTTTTATGGGAAAGACGGCAAACAAACAAGCGATTCACCTGGATAGGGGCTGTTCAGAGGGAGCTTCACGCCGGTATTCTGCGAGGTCGTGGTACTACCCGGGTTGAGCCGGACCATTCGAGCGACAGCTAAAGCCGCTGCTCACAATTTAGGTAAGTTATGAATAAAAAACTCCTTTCTTTCAACATGCTATCTTTGCCCAACAAAGTCGTAGCAAACGCGATATCTACACGATACTTATTATAAATACACGAACAGCCTAGCACCACCTCTTCGTGGGTACCAATCTTAGGCTAGTTTTAAAATTAGGTATAGGTCACTTCTTATACAAGGCAATTAGGTTAATAGTGGTATGTCCTGTGTTAAAATTTGTTAGTCCTCGTTGTAAGATACGAAGGAAACTTAGATAATTTAAAGAAATTAAGGTACAGTTTACAGTTATCCATTGGAGGTTAGATGTGTATTACTCTATCCTGATGCGGAATTATATTATTATTATTATTGTAGGGGATATTTCTATATTTATTATTTTTTGGGGTATTCCTATATTTACTCATCTGGTTGGGTTGTATATATAATTAAATATAGATACAAATAAATACCATAATATAAATAATATTTTATAAATTATATGTATAATAAAATTAAATAGATAACTAAAACCCAACCAGATGGAAGCCCCCGGCAGGGGAGACCAGACGGCCGAGGGTTAGGGAGAAAGGGTAAGAAACCGGCGGACAATGCGAGCGGTATCGAGTAGCACCGCCTTCTGCATTTGAGCTCGGAGCGGTCCGTCACGGAGTCCCAGCCGCCTCAGATGTTCCGAGAGGCTGACTGGGATTAACCCATTCGCAGAGACGACGATCGGAATAATTTCGGTCGGCATACCACCCCACATGTCGGTTACCTCGTGAGCCAAGTCCAGATATTTTGTCTTCTTGTCTGTTTCGGCTTTCACGAGGTTCTCGTCATATGGAATGGTGATGTCGACCAAAAATATCCTCGACTGTGCCCGGTCCATCAACACGATGTCAGGCTTGTTTGTATGAATCGTCCTGTCCGTGATAATGGACCGGTCCCAAAAGAGCCTAGTGCGGTAATTTTCGAGTATTTATAGTAAGGCAGTTTCCGATCCACGAGACCGTATTTCAGAGCGAGCTCCTGGTGTAGGATCCTGGATACTAGGTTGTGTCTGTGCAGATACTCAGAGTTAGAAAGCGCTGAACAACCGGAGATGACATGCCGAAGCGACTCCCCGGGACGGCGACAGGCTCGACAGATGTCGACGGTGCCATCCCTTAGGATGTATCTCCGATCTATATCTATTGTTATTATGTTTTTTTTGTTATTTATATTCTGCTCGCGAAAAAAAAAATGGGGTTCCGACAGAATACCAGCGCTGTAGTTGTGGTTTAGCATTGCTACAGCATTATGATGAGTCAGACACCGTTTTGTTGCTGCAACTCAATAAAATACTTTTTTTTTTTTCATTGTTATGTTAATTTAGTTTTCCTTATGTGTTACTTGAGTTGAGGTAATGAATAAAGTACTTTCTTTCTTCTAAATATAGCCACCATATACATCGACTAAGTCGCGTAAGTACTATACTAACAATAAACGACTAAAGTTATCTGCACATTACAGCGCTCATTGGGTGCATGTGCACAAGTACATAATATTCCAAGCAAAACTTCGTCAATGGAACTACTGAACTTAGTCTTGTCATAGCCTGAAGCTAAATCTTAAAACTTGTCTAGAGTTCGTGTTTAATATTCAATATTCTCGTGTTAATTAGAAACATTCGTCGTTTTAACAGAACCTGTGAATCATTATGCAAAATAAATATAACATATATCAGCATAATGTGTGCGTGCATGCATATTTATCTCCATTTATTTTAGTCCCTGCATACATATTCATCATCAATACATAGTGCTGACTATAGTCTCTTTTCAAGACCTTCAGCAAACATCCTGCGGGTACGAGGAGTTTGGGTTACATTTCTGGAGTCGCTGCACAAAAATAATTTTTTCCAATATTTAACGTTAATTTACCACTTATTTTGCAGTGAAATAAAACATCGTGTGGAAACCTAAGTGTCTAAAATTTTGAATATATAGGACATTCACAAATAGTGGCTGATGATGGAAGACAGCATGATAAGGCACAAGGCGAGAAAAGGGAATTTGATTATGGAAAATTCTCGAAAATTCTCGAGGCTTCTGATGGCGCGATAATCTGATACATGCCAGACTCTAATTATCTAGACCGGTGACTCTAGTCAACACCTACGGTGCGGAAGGTCTGGTTATGCGATAGCTAATTTGCATTACATACGTATGGGATATAGCAAATTCGTCTTAATGAAGAGGCCTGTGCACGCCATTACACGCCATTAAAGATTAAGGTACGAGGTATCTGATGGTGCATTCGCCAAAGAGTTTCTGACGTTGAAATCGTGTGTGTAAAGATTACTTGTCTCTTACCATTATGCACATTTTTTTTTAAATTTCGTGTGTTTATTCTCGTACCGTTTTGTGATATTTACTATTAAAAATACGAATATAACAACGAGAACTGGACCGTATGAAATAGATCAAAGGCATAGGAAAGGCGATTACGGGAAAAGGGACTGTCTTTGACGACTTTTATCTTCCGTTTAAGTTCTTTTGTCGATGCAGCCCTAAACAAATATATTTTATTTCTGAGAAGGTAAAAAAGTATCTAAATAATTCGAGACCCACATAAACCTACATAGAGAAATAATGATATATATACAATGAACAATCTCGACTCGTGTACAGACAACTTTTGTATTCATCATACACAAGTTTAACACTAGCAGGGTTCGAACCCACAACCCTCGCCATCGGAGGAAGTTCATTACTAGCTAGTCGATTTCTAAATAAGAAACGATTTTTTTATTAATTTAAACAGGGAAACAGAATTTTAACCCGAGGGAAACAAAGTTGAGTGGGTAAAATTCTAAGTGAAACGGTGTGTACGAGTATTACCTCGTTTCTACGGTACCCCTTCCCCCACAGCCCGCAGCTTAACACGTCTACAATGATTACATTAGGCAAAGTCAAGAAAACGACTCGATCTTTTTGAATCCCTGTAATGGATTTGAGCAAAGTTGTGTTTCAATCTATTAATTACCGTCTCAAGTTATGTAACGCAGCGCTACGGAATTTTACAATTTAGAAACCTATTCTGTGTCACATACATTTTGTTAAAGGAGCCGTGTGGTGGCCGCGTGACATTCTGCTCTCCTAACACTCTGGCGCCCTGTTATTCTGTGGGTGTTGTGGGTGCTGTTCGCTTTTAAAGTATGTTCAGTCTCCATAGGAAAAAATTGTGTATTTAGTAATTAATACTTAATCAAGATATTAATGAAGATGAATTGCTTATCTGATAATAAATAAATGTATTGTCAAAAAAAAAATTAACATTTCTGAGAAATAGTAAACAACATTATATAATAATAAGATTTTATTTGTTCGTAAGGAAATATGAAGGCCGCCTACCGCATTGGAGCAACGTGGAGCTTCCCGGATTCAAAACCTTCTTAGAAATAAAAGGAGGATAAGAATATCCTTTCGCGAAAAATGTTATAAATTTATTTCTCCATTACCACTCATTAGTCACATAAAGAAGTAAAAAATACCTATAAGAAATTGGAATTTTGTAGGTCATGACGTTAGAAATGTTACATTCAGGTGTAATGTAAGAAATCCCGAGAGACATTTAGCAAGAAAAATATCAGTAAGAAAGAAACTTTTTCTCAACATTACTTAATGGAAAAGTTGTGTGATATCATAGGTCGTACCTACATTTTATTTATGTCTCAATTTACTTTAGATGTGTGTGGTAAATAACGATAAACTATGCATATACGATAAATTTTACCTAAAATGAATGTCATATTTTCATTGTAATTAAGTGGATTTTTTTATTAATGGGAAAGGCAGCAAACGAGCAAGCGGTTCACCTGATAGTAAGTAATTACCGTCGCCCACGTACATCTGCAACACCATAGATGCTGCAGGTGCGCTGCCGGCATTTGGGAGTTGGACGGGAGGATGAGGAGGGGTATAGGGGGGGGAATGGGCCTCTGGTTACCTCACTCACACAAGATGTCTCTACTTCACGCCGGTATTCCGCGAAGCAGTGGTACCAACCCGGTCGAACCGGCCCATGCGAGGAGCAGCAAAAGCCGCCGCTTTACCACTTTCAAAGGGGTAAATGAATGTACACCAAGTGGAATATGTGTTAAATTCTACCTTTTCTTCTTTGTAAACGCTAAAAGCGTAAAGCTATTATAATTCTCTGTTGAGCGTAGACCCTTGATTAGGCGGATTAACCGTAACTGCATCGCATGGACCGCTGGTTACAGACCTTAGCTGATACTCAGTAGCACGGGGCAGCTAAGGAGAAAGGAATACGATGTTGAGGTCCGCAGTGGCTGAGAAACTTCCTGCACGCACTCCCTGCAGGTAATCAGGCGACAGTAGTTCAGTGTTGCCAGATGCAGGTCGAAGAAAGCTCGTTTCAGGTTCATTCGCTGGTCGCTGTCGTTTGTATGTGATGTCACTGATTGGGCAGTATTTAGAAGGTAAAAAATTTGAATCTTACGATTTCAGATATCTGTCCTTACGTTCGTAAGGATACAATAAATAAATGATTTTTCAAAGGACATTACAAAAAATAGAATTCATCAATTCGTACGTTTTTTTTGGATGTATGTTACGCGATATCTTCGCTGATTATGAACAGATTGTGATGATTCTTTTATTTATCGACCAAGGTATACCTACAAAGCGGTCAAAATTCAACTTTAAATAAATATTCCACCCCTAAGGGTACTGTGTGTGAAACGTTTGGTACTGTCATTTCCAGACCGCTTATCCAGCGTGGTGATTATGATGAATCCTAGGTCTCTAACCAATGGTCTGATTACTGTCTAATAATCTGCTAAAGAAGATAATAATGTCTGTTGATTATCTGTTTGTTGAGCAAAAATTAAAGGTAAATACAAAAACAATCGTAGCAGGAAAAAAATATTCGTGATGTTTTGTGCTCACCTTAAGCTCCAGCCTCAGGTGTTACTAGCATATCTAATTTGTATGCGTAATGGTTAAAGTATGACATTTTACTCGAGAATTTTTATGTGATATGGCTTCGTTGCAATTTCTTACATGCAGAGAAGCACCAAGTAATGCCCTTTCCATAGCCCGCTGAGCAACTTTGAGCTTCCTCATACAGCCTGCAGATAAAGACCACGTCTCGATACGTAAGTCATCACAGGAAACACGCAGCCTCTCTCGTAAGGAAGATTTGTCATAATCGCCACGCTCCGCAAAAGGTTTGGCGATCGCATTACCAGACCGTCGACGCTGCTACCCTACATTGGCCTGCTTATATTGGTATGGTGTTATTCAAGATGGTTATCCCGCCATTTGTCGGTAACCATAACGATTTTTAAGACTTTTCCCTTAGTCGCCTCTTACGACACCAAAGAAAGAGATCCCATTACAAGACCGTCGACGCTGCTACCCTACATTGGTCTGCTTATATTAGTATGGTGTTTTTCAAGATGGTTATCCCGCCATTTGTCGGTAACCATGGCGATTTTTAAGACTTTTCCCTTAGTCGCCTCTTACGACACCGATGAGAAGAAAGATTGCATAGGTTGAGAAAGGTGGCAGATTCTCAACACAGAACTGGGTGTACTGTACAACTGTACTCATGGGTGTACTTTACAACCATGTACTGTGGAAAAATGTGGTCAAGTAAAATCCTACAGATTAGTGATGAAGTGCAGCATTACTAGTGCCAGGGTGCCACCACGCCCAGCTTGGTGAGTCAATCTTCCATTCATGTAAGATTTTGTTGGATCTTTCATTTAATCATCTATATCCAGCTGTGATAAAGAAAACCAACTTTTATTTAAATTATTTCTGGACAGAAAAACTTAAATTATTCTAAAAAGGAATCTTGAAGGTTCTGACTATTGCCATTATATTTCACAAAGCGCGCTCTATTGTGCTATAATGCGAGAAATACGAGGCATATTATGGATTTAATGGACAAGTTCTTGTGTACCTATATCGAATTTCTTGCTAAAGAAAGTCTCTTATTTTTCTTTATGCTATAGCCCAAATTTATTATTACTTTTAATTTTCGCGATACATCTGTGATGTATATATAGCTACGTTTGTTTTAAATGTTGATATGACATTTTGTTTCTTGTATTTACGTGAATACTACATCTGAAATGAAACTATTATTCTCGGATTTTATCGCATTTAGTTAGCTTTTTTTAATTCCCAACATTCCCTGAGCTTTACAGCATTCGCGACCACGGTATGACCAATTGTCATTTGTTATTTTGTGTTTAATATGATTGTAAATAGCAGTTACATAACAATGTGTAATATTCGCGTAAAAACTAAAAAAGAAATGTCGTTATAGATACAATTAATGTAAGGAAACGTATCTTTAGATCGAATATAACTCTTCTCAGCCAAAGATGAAATTATGTCTTCCTCTTCTTCATCATCATCAATCTACTTATAATCCACTACAGGATATATACGAAACCAGTCGCATCATACCGCAGCAAGGAGCTCTTGATAGCTGAACGATAATATGGACGACTCCAAATAACAATTTTACCGAATCTTATCGCTTTACCAGATATCTCTGGATACGAAAAATTATGATATTATAATTTAAATGTAACCATACAACAACACAATGAAACTATAATTTACTCAAATTGATTAGAAGTTAAGAAAAATGTCCTTGAAAATATAAACATCTGCAATAGTCGCGACATTTTAGATTTGTGTAATCAAAATTCAAACACGGAACTAAGTTTAGTGCTAGTAAGCTTCATATGTCAATTGCAAATAAAATGTACATAAGAAAAAGAAAACATGACCTCAGTCTTTGAGCACGAAAAATCTTAAAAGGTTTTGAATGAGCCCGTAAATTGTTTTTAAGCAATCATTTACAATATTATAGAAGTGATTCTTCGATAGAATCATACCGTGTTATTTTGCACATTGTTCCGTTTATTGGTAACCAAGTCCTGGATAAACGATACCATGTTAAGTAAACAGTATTATGTATCGGGGATTAACGTGAACTAAGCTGCGAAATGTCTATACAATGTTAAAGAGAGAGAATAGACAGCAAATGTTTTAATAAAAAGATATGACACACTCGATTAAATTTATTTTTATTTCTTACATATAATTGATAAAATAAAAACAATTTACGTAATTGGCGCCTCCATTTTGTCTCTGACATTTTCTGAACCATACAAAGGGAAGAAAACACGACCTTTCTTTTTTATTCAGAAAATGTATAAACAGAGGAAATACAAAGTTGTAAAGGCAATTGTTTAGTTACCGTTATAAGTTAAAACTCTTTTCTTTATGCTATAGCCCAAATTTATTATTACTTTTAATTTTCGCGATACATCTGTGATGTATATATAGCTACGTTTGTTTTAAATGTTGATATGACATTTTGTTTCTTGTATTTACGTGAATACTACATCTGAAATGAAACTATTATTCTCGGATTTTATCGCATTTAGTTAGCTTTTTTTAATTCCCAACATTCCCTGAGCTTTACAGCATTCGCGACCACGGTATGACCAATTGTCATTTGTTATTTTGTGTTTAATATGATTGTAAATAGCAGTTACATAACAATGTGTAATATTCGCGTAAAAACTAAAAAAGAAATGTCGTTATAGATACAATTAATGTAAGGAAACGTATCTTTAGATCGAATATAACTCTTCTCAGCCAAAGATGAAATTATGTCTTCCTCTTCTTCATCATCATCAATCTACTTATAATCCACTACAGGATATATACGAAACCAGTCGCATCATACCGCAGCAAGGAGCTCTTGATAGCTGAACGATAATATGGACGACTCCAAATAACAATTTTACCGAATCTTATCGCTTTACCAGATATCTCTGGATACGAAAAATTATGATATTATAATTTAAATGTAACCATACAACAACACAATGAAACTATAATTTACTCAAATTGATTAGAAGTTAAGAAAAATGTCCTTGAAAATATAAACATCTGCAATAGTCGCGCCATTTTAGATTTGTGTAATCAAAACTCGAACACGGAACTAAGTTTAGTGCTAGTAAGCTTCATATGTCAATTGCAAATAAAATGTACATAAGAAAAAGAAAACATGACCTCAGTCTTTGATCACGAAAAATCTTAAAAGGTTTTGAATGAACCCGTAATTGTTTTTAAGCAATCATTTACAATATTAAAGAAGTGATTCTTCGATGGAATCATACCGTGTTATTTTGCACATTGTTCCGTTTATTGGTAACCAAGTCCTGGATAAACGATACCATGTTAAGTAAACAGTATTATATATCGAGGATTAACGTGAACTAAGCTGCGAAATGTCTATACAATGTTAAAGAGAGAGAATAGACAGCAAATGTTTTAATAAAAAGATATGACACACTCGATTAAATTTATTTTTATTTCTTACATATAATTGATAAAATAAAAACAATTTACGTAATTGGCGCCTCCATTTTGTCTCTGACATTTTCTGAACCATACAAAGGGAAGAAAACACGACCTTTCTTTTTTATTCAGAAAATGTATAAACAGAGGAAATACAAAGTTGTAAAGGCAATTGTTTAGTTACCGTTATAAGTTAAAACTCTTTTCTTTAAGAATGTACGACTTTCAATCATTTCCAATAATTAAAAAACTTTATAATCTTTCTCCGTAGCTAATAAAAATTTAGACAATATTTTTAACTTAAGTTTTTTACATTTCAATGTTTTCAGTAATATTTAAAAAAAATATACGTAGCAGGCAAATAGTAAATACTAAAGCAAAAGAACGAAGTGTACGTTATTTATTCTTTTTTCTAAATTATTTTGTAATTTCGCTCCTAAAGTTATCCATAAACAACATAAAATAATATTCCAATCAACTACGGATGTTCTGTCATAAAAGAACACTTCTTTTATAAAATAAGTTCCCACAAGAAAGAAGGAAACACTTCGATTCTCGCATAAAGCGCAGCAAAAATACAAAAAAAGTAATGAAATTAAGAATACCAAATAAATTTCATTTTAGACTTAATAAATGATTAAGCAAAATCTTAATCTGTGCTGCAGCATGAGATCGCGAATTGAACCGGACTTAGTGATAGCCGAGATAAACCCGGAATTTTTTTTTTATATAGAAGAAGGGGGCAATCGAGCGTGCGGCTCACCTGATGGCAAGTGATCACCGACGGCCACGAAAATCCACAGCACCAGAGGAGCTACAGATGCGCTGCCGGCCTTTAAGGAAGGAATAAGCTCTTTTCTTGAAGGCCCCTTAGTCGTAACTGTTCGGAAATACTGCTGGCGACAGCTGATTCCACAAAGTCGAAGTGCGTGGCAGAAAAAACTGCTATTCAATACGGTTCACACTTGCCGGCAACACGGGCGGCTGCGTGTGCCGTCTTCAGATATCTAATTAATCTAATTATGCAAAGTTATTGAAAATTACGTCACAGATATATTTATGTATATCCTTTTTCACCTCAATAAAAAGTGGATGTGCTTCATCAAATAAAACCTTGGCATCTCATACTATGAAATCGACCGCCTACCACTACACTATGCCTCTGCATGCGAAGGACTTTAAGCAAACTTATGACATATACAATGACAATAAGGTAATGACCAAGACTCATAGAAACTTTGACATATTGATGAGAGGCAATTTCAAAACTTTTTTACCTGCATAACGAGCAGCTTGCAGATGGAGAGCAACACCTATAGAACGAGGTAGCCTTGCACTTACCGACAAGCCTGCGGCAGATAAAAATTGACAGATTTTCCATCTTTGAGCTTGGCCTGGGTGACGATGCTTCCGAATAATAAGAATGCCAATGTGAGATTTCGAACGATCTATGCAAGCTCCGTTTTATCGATTTATGTAGTATAAAGTTCGTTGATTAACGACTCTTTGAAAATCCCAATTTATTTTAAAGTGGTAATTTCAAAGAGTCGTTATTATTTTATAGACTTTACCGTAAGCGATAGAAAATCATAAAATGGACTACTTATGACTGGACATGAACTGATTCCGAAATGTAAAAGGCTAGCTAACTACATTAAAAAAATATATTGATCATTACAGCGTGACACAAGTCCTTCCCCAGAGATTGCCATAAAGCATGGTAACACAAGTTACTTGCATGCATCACCGTCCCGCAACACTATGTATGTGTAACACTAGGGCAGTAATTAGGTTTTTTTATGAGAAAACGGTAAACGAGCACGCGGCTCACCTGATGGTAAGTGATTACCGTCACCCAAGTACATCTGCAACTTCAGAGAAGCTGCAGGTGCGTTGTCAGCCTTAAAGAATATTAGGGTGATTGGAGAAGGAATGAGGTGGAGGAGGGGTGGGGCCTCTAGAGCTACTTTTACTTTCTACTTCACGCCGGTATTCTGCAAGGGTGTCGTACAAGCCCGGTCGAGCCGGCCCATTTGAGCAGCAACATAAGCCGCCGCTGTAAAAATAATCGCCTACCTTAATCACCTAACGAAACGCAGAAGCACAAGATGCCTCTATCTCACGCCGGTATTCTGCGAGGTCGTGGTACCAACCCGGCCGAGCCGGCCCATTCGAACAGCAGAAACGTACCATGTACAAAAGTTATCTAATATACAGTTCATTTATGTAAATGGAAACGAACAGAATACATATAAAATACTAATAAAATATCAGGCAACATTATTTGTCAGTCCTTATAAGTATTAAATAATTAATAATTTTGTTAAAAACAATTCAAAACTATTAAAATATTACACATTCTGTTACCCTATTTATCAGATACAATATGCTTAATTACTGTGGTTTGTCGTGTTTGCTGAGTGAAATTGGGTCTCTTGCCCTTTAAACTTAACACAATCAAATGTTATCTGAGCTTTCATCTTTGGACAAAGGAATTTGTAAAGACGTTTATTATGGATCATTAAATGCTTACAAAATAATAATTAATAATAAAATCTTTATATCTTCCAAAAAAAAAGGTACAATTTTTCTTAAAATTACCCTGGACCCCGAAACTAGGATATCCTGTGACTTGGGGGGTCACAATAATGACAGTAATCATTTATATTTAGAAACATAGAATTGTAAAAGGTAAATAGCTGCCTGTAAATATCCCACTGATGGCCAAAGTCTTTCTCGAGACGGGCAAGGTCCGCTTCGCTGCTCTGTAATAATAATCATAATCATAATTGAAGTTGTGCCGCGACGGGAATCGAACCCAGATAACTGAAAATGTAATTAAAGCGAACGACTTGACCTGATATTCAGGTAGCCACTAGGCTGCCACGGCTCTATATACTACGTAGAATATTACATATCATACAATTTTTGTATTAAACGGTATACAAGGTAATGCTGGATGTGGTTATAGTATATAAATATAATATACCGCGTTTTCAATTACATTTTCCAGGTTCAAAATATCCAGGTCTTGCCAACTATCCGCTGCGCGACACGGATTGCCAATCGCTGTTATAATCTCCTTTCACCTCAGACACTACCTTCAGTTAACGGTCTGAAGATATGGGCTAAGATATTTGAGGTCCTTATCAGCCTGTAAATAGTCCACTGCTGGCCATAGGCCTCTCCCATAAGAAGTATTTGCTATAATCACCACGCATGTCAAGTGCAATTTGCGATCCCAGCACTGAATACCATGCACCTCAGACGCTGCTGCCGATCATCGGTCTGTTTCATTACGGTATTGGTATTTTTCGAGATGGTTTTCCCGCCATCTGTCGGTAGCCATTGTGATTTTTCAATGCTTTTCCCTTAGTCGCCTTTTACGACACCAAAGAAAGAGGATACCAGAGGTTCTTACGCCGATACCACATGGCTGTCTAGTGCGACTGCACTGCACTCACCGATCCGCCTGCCTAAGTGGTGAATACAAGGAAATCTTTCAAGCTAAGCATCCCAGTTTCTGTTAACGCTATCATAACAAGGCTGGACATAGTTCCAGCAGTGGACTATAGGCCGATGAAGAAGAAAGTTAAGAATTTACAAACAGAACGACAGAAGGTTTTTTTAATACTCTTGTATCATCAGTAATAACCGGTACTGCGCTCACCAAACAACCCGTCTCAGCTTAGGGGTGAGTTTGGTGAGCTTTTATTGGCACTGTAATAATTTCCATTAGGACTTTATCTATGTCTATCAGCGACATAGACAGGTCATTAAAAAAAAAGCGATCTACGAAGGTGGCGCAGTGATTATCACAAAAACATATCGTAACTTATCCAAAAATAATGGTCGCGACAAATAAATTTCAACATATCGGTGAAACTACTGGATTCGCTTTGTAACTGATCGCCTGCGGTCTGGATGACCACGTACGTGATAATATACTCGTTTAAAATCACATTACCGGATACGAAATGTAAAATTTCATTGTTGTTGGTTTCATTTCATCTGCCCTTGCTAGACATTTTAAAATCATCATAAAACATCACGTACGAACAAAAATAAAATACTGAAGTATCTCACGTTTAAAGAAAAGAGTTGTAGATAAGCTAAAAAAATTGAAAATATTTATATATCAACACATAAAACATTAGCGATAAATAATGTAACAAAGCACACATCGAGAAAAAAGTAAAAAATAATTATAAAAAAAACATTAACGAACAGCTTAAAAAAAAACTAAAAGTAAATAATGTCTAATAAGTAAATAATCTCTCCATAATGAAAATGTGTAATAGTATTCCAAAGGACGTTACTTAGCTTCTTAAAGGAAAATTTGTTTTAGAAAAACAAAGTACCTCGAAAAAACAAACCAGACCGCTGGTCTATTTTACATTTATATGTTTTTTGTAGCACAAATTGAATAAGTTTGGTACGTAGCTTTTTTATTCATCGTCGTTTATTTATGAATGTAAAATATAAAACCAGCGATAAAGATTGAAATATTGAAAACGAGAAATATTGCTATACAAATTGGATTATTCGTTGGGAATACATTTTTCATCGTTTAGTTAATATTCAAAACCAATTGAAGGTTAACAATACGTAATGATTACGAAAAGAAAGTTGTTAGTAAATAGAAATATGTTTATAGATTCATGTAACGTACTTGAAAATGTCTACGTGTTATCTTGTTATGAGGCTGCCACAGATTAATTGCTTTGCACTCCAATTACTAGAAGTGAGACGCAGACTGTACACGTTGGTAGTAATGAATTACAGAATGATCAAGTATTTAAGGATGATTATTACAATCACAATTATTATCCATTTGTTGGGTAGTATAGTTGTCAGCGTTCCTAATTTGAGCAGTGAACGCAATGAATCAATGAAATTTCTTTATTATTCGACGTAAGAAACATATTTTCGTTTTACAAATGTCAAATTATATGTCTTTTAAATCCTACCACCGTTTCATAATGTGGTTCCTCCAGCCTCCACAAGCGGCATCTGTTCACAAGTAAGACGCATTCGGCAGCCATTGCCGCTCCTCAACCATACTTAAGAGATATGAACGACCCGCCACACAACACTACAATAATGGATTCTCGGTTCGAATTCCAGCTGAAGCGTATATTGCAGAACACAAGTTATTAGTTTTTGGTTTTGGTTGTGGTGTGTTTTGACCCGATCGTCTAAAACTATATCCGACGCATTACAACATACACGGATACGGATAGGTAAAGACGTGTGTGTATGCGGCGTTGTTTGTGCGTACACTCGAGGCACTATAATATTTTCCGAATAATCGATAACTGCCAATAGCATTCCGAAGTTTCACCGTAGTCGAAATCTATTATATAGTACCTTTTATATATATAAACCTATGCGATGAGATAGCTAGAGGTCTATGGAGACCTCTAGGTTTAGGAATATCTACCAATTTCTATCCGTGGGTGTTGTCAAAGTCGACTAAGAAAAATGTACAGTAAAACCTAGTACCTCCCTACAGCTAAAGAAATAGCAATTTCATATATATTATGTCAGTCAATGTTAGTTTATGTTTATTTTAGGAAAAAAACTATAATAAATGTAAATCTATATATAGATACAATATTTGAATAGGCATACAATAATAAATACATATATTACATAAATACATACACACGTGCATACATACATTTATATTTTTAAATATATTAATAACTTAAATACTAAATTTATATAAAAATAGACTATTGCTGAGATGATTCTGCCATTTTGGTAAGAATATGTACCTTAGCTTTCATTTTAAATATGTACCGACTGTTAGACGCCCTGATTTCGAGTGGGAGCGCATTCCAAAGAAGTACGGATTGAACAGGAAAGGATAAACGGACAAAGCATGAGGTATGTGAGGGACACTGGAGTAGGAGATTATTAAACGAACGTAGGGTTCTGTCGTGGTTTGAACAAAGGTAACGAAAGTAGGAAGACAAGTAGGAAGGAGCAGTAGGAGACTTCAGAATAGAATAAAGGGTAGGGAGAGCGCGCAGACTTCGGCGCTGACGAATAGGTAACCAGTTTAACTGTGAACGATAATTAGATACATGATCATACTTACGAAGGTTAAAAACTTACTCCAGAATAACATTTGAAAATTATATCGATTAATTTTAAAACAAATCAGTGTACTAATTTAGTATCTACATTCTACGCTGATTTCGTGACTATCTAATTTTATACAGCCTGCGATATGCGGTGTTAAACTCATTTGCCGTATGAACTAAATATAAGCTCTTTAGGTGTTTAGTTTTGAACTGCTTCATGTACAGTTCCACTGACTGATCACGACTCACTCACGTCTGTCACTGAAAGTGACGAGGAGATATAGGGAATGAATGGGACGTTACCACATTAAATTAAACCATACATTATACATTCCATTTCCAAGTTACTCACTAGATGTGAATTATTTAAGTACGTTAGTTTACATAATAATTTCTTGTATTTACGCGAGCACTACACATTAGAAGTGAAAGTATTATTTACGGATGATGTTACATTTATATATATATATAAATGTAACTAAGCCTTTGTATCCAAACACAGTAATATTTCATACTTTTTACAAGATTATGAGATATAAATCTGTCATGTTTACCGAAATACAAAATGTTTCTCGCACTCGATGTAAATATTGTTTAAGAATTTACGATTGTGTTTCTGAAAGTTTACTTGTTAATAGTTGTGAATTTTATTCTATCAAATAATATCGTTTTATAACTTATGTAATAATAATTAACTTACATCAGCCCTACCAACTAAGGGTAGCTGACGTGCTGAGCTTTGTTTCGAATCCTGCTCAATTTTCCACCACACTTGACCAAATTTACTTATTTGTATGATAGAATTTCAATTGACTATTTTAATAATTAATGTAACTCTGTAAATGGGAAAAATACCAGTTTATAGTTCTTCTGCTGGTACTGGCTTTTTAATGGTATACGTGGCAGAGGCAACCGGCAGCGGCTTCACTGCCTGTACAATGGGCCGGCTCGACGCGGTTAGTACCACGGTCTTGGGGAATACCGACCTAGAGGCATCTTGTGCTTCTGCGTTACGTCCGGTGAGTGAGATGACCGAAAGCCCGGCTTTAACCTTCCCCTTCATCAAATATCCTCAAAGACTGGCTAAGCACTTGCAGCTCCTTCGGTGTTGCAAATGATACTCGTATGTAGGCGTCGGTAATCATTTACCATCAGGTAAGCGGTTTATTCATTTGCCCCTTTCTCATAAAAAAAAAAATGATGTGAAACCGAAGTTTCCGTCGAGTCTTCATTAAAGACAGATATAGACGTCCATCACGGTCTTATTATCTGGAGAACTGTGTGCTTGCTCTTCACACTTGCATTCGAACAAACAGACACTATGTTTATACGTAAGACGAGTAGTTACGAACGACGCGGTCGTGTAGAGAGAAAACGTTTTCAACATATGTCATGACCAGCTTCCGGCCGCAGCCTTGGAGAATACCCTGCGGATCCCATGGGAAAAGAGTTTTTAGGTTGGGAACTTTTTAGGTCCTTTCCTAAGCTTCAAGGTAATAATAACAAACGTCAACAAAAACGGAAAAACATTCTATTACATTTTTAATATAAGTAGGATAATGATGAACTTTGTTACCCACATTTCGTTTTTAAAAAACTTTTCCTAAGGTATAGATCCATGTGGAGCTAGGGCTGAACACTAGTCTTTAAAGTTAAACTCATAACCTAGCGTTATTTTCGTAAATTAATTTAATTCTCGGTGTTATTTTAATGTGTACAAACAAAAGCGATCAAACACTCAAAAATGTACAGAACAAAAATAAATGTGAAATATAACCTTAAATATTTTTTCAGTTGCAAACCAAACCTTTAAGATAGAGGAGAGAATGTATAGATGTATAAGTTTGTTAAGTTATTTTATTAATTTTTAAAACTGTATGCAATAAAAATAATTGCTATAAGCTAGCGGTTTTTATTCCGATTCTTTTGCGAAGGAGGAATTGATTTCATAGAATTTTTTTCCTTTTTCGTTCAGAAGTGTAGACGCTGCGTTCTCCGTATTTATTTTTATTGCATTCTGCTTTTAATTGAATGATGAGGATTACTTTATTTAAAAATTTATTTTAAAAAGCGATCTCATACACTAACTCACACAAAGCTACTGCATCTGAAACATACTCATACATGTTTCTATATTTTCCTCTAGGCCACGATATACGAGTGGTAGATCTGTTTGCGAATCATGAAACTCGACTTCAATCTCTTCCGTTGAGAGTGGATTTAGATCGTTGAAAATAAAATTATCTGTAAGAATGTTGCTTATGTACTTAATGAAATAGTGTCTGTGAAAGAATCTATTAAGATTACTAGGCTCTTTGCATATCTTAATTTATTCAATTTATTAATTTTTATTTTAATCCATGTAAGTTACATTAAAGTTTGTAGGTCTAATTCTTTAATCTTTTCAACAAACTTTTTACCAAAGCATCTTTGGAACACCGTGACATGCCTGCGGCCGTATCATCATTTCATTATTGTCAGATAAATTATTATTAAACATTCGTTTTTCTCACCTTTCTCTCTTATACGTAAAAATGGTTTGTTATTAAATAGAATAAGAAAGAAAATAATTGCCAATGAATTTTGACACTACCGAAATGCGGAAAGCATTTAACTATGGGGTAAATATCGGCCAGTCACTTGCGGTTCAATTAGGGCTGCCAAATACAACGGCGCGTTTCCCTTTTGTACGTCAGCACGTGCATTCATATAATGTTTGTTTGTAAGCATAGGTTATAAATATGTTTAGTCATTTATTAGGAAGCAGACAACTCATATGATACATGTAAACGTACGCAGTTTATATTGTGTGTATTTAATAATTTTACTTAAGAGTTGCATTAACAAAAAAAAAATAGTAATTTAATCATTCGTTGGAATTTGGAGAAGAACAAGCTTTAATGTATTAATATTTTCCTTTCATATTTAATATGTTACAAATGAACCAAGATTTGATTACATGTCTATTATTTATTAAATCGGGTAAATTATAATATTTTTGGAGTACTTGATATGCACGGTGACGCAAACATTTTTATCATTTGTACTGCGACTAAAGTTTATTAAAAATAATACAATAATGAATTCTTGAATTAACGCGAAAACAACTATACTATATGAAAAGAAACTATGATTTACGGATTTTACCGCGTTTAATTTTAGTTTTTATGTTCCCGACGTTTAGAGTGCTTTACAGCACCTGTGTTCACGGGGGGACTGAGGTGTTAGATGCCCTGATGTCATAGTTAACTCGGGCTACCTTCAGCTTTTTATTATTAATTTTGGTCCGATCTACGCAGATAGTGCTTACAGTATCACGAGGTCGTGCAATGGTATGTAGTGAAGGATTTAGTTTAACTTATTACTGAATCCCAAGCCAAGTGGTAGGATCCAGTCATCTTCTCTATTGAAATTAAAATGTTTTTTTATTGTCAATAGCCTCCCGAATCACTCTCCTGTTCATTTGCGAGGACTTGTGGTCTATCATATTTGATGTAATGATAGAATTTATATTCCATATAGTCGGTGATCGTTCACCGACTGCAGACTTCCATAAACATAAGCCATATGTTATTTTACTCGTGTCGTTACAGATCTTTCAGTTTTCCTTATGTCAGAGAGACAACGTTCACAATGAAGCTTATACACTCCTGCATCATATAGAGATATTGCACTTGATAATAAATATCGATGTGGCGTCCCACAATGTTGATTATATTTATCGTGTCAATTTCTAACAGTATTTTTTTTTCAGAATATCTCTCCGGCATCAAAAGATAGTATCAGCATACTTATATGTTTACTTTGATCAAGATATTCAAACTTTGATTGAAGCTTTTTGTTAGAGATAACATCGCCGTAATGGGATCGGGCATTATTAAGCCAGATATAGACAGGGCTTATCTTGTTTATCTATTAAGCCTTTGTTTCAGAAACATAAAGGGCGCCTTTTCTGTAGCTTTTTGCAAAAATCAACCATCAGCCATTTTGATTGTTCGTTTTCAAATTTATTCTAAGTAGTGAGCTTTGTTAGCTTTTAATTATGTTATTAATTTGAAATGAGACTATTATTTACGGATTTGATTGCGATTAATTTTGTTTTTATATTCCCGACGTTTCGAGTGCTTTACAGCAACAGTGGTCACGGGGGGACGGGCTTTTACTTTTTAATTTTGGTCCGATCTACGCAGAATGTGCTCACGCTATGTGTATATTTATTTGTATTAGACGTTCATTTTAATATCAGCCAGTATTTATCATTTTAAGGTGTACTCAAAAATTTCAGTCAGGTTTCATAAAAACCTTACAATTTGTTCACGGTGTGTACAAGAAAAAAATTACTATCAAAAAATTATAATATTACTTTGTAATAAAAATGGCACGGAACCGTCGAGACGAACTGGTATTAACAATTCACTCTTTTAGATTATCTTTTTCTACCAACAATTCCGTAGTAATGCATACATATTATTTAGCATCTGACAAAGTTGAAAATCGCTCTTTTCTTTTAATATAAACTTTAAAATTTTCATCTTCTCTTAACTCAGCAATTCCATTCTTAAACTCTTATTTTTCTTTCAACAGCTGACAAATTTAAAAGCAACATCACTAAGCTTTTTTCTTTTACCGTCGTTTTTTGATGGACGTTCCCTAACAGCGTGGAGGCAACAAAAATGTGACGTTTGCATAAAATTAAAAAGAATATTTTAGCAGTTTTTCGGAACGCAAATGATGTAATGACGAGACAAAAGAGGCAAGTTCCGTGCTACTGTGTAAATGAACGAAAAAAAAAACAACTAAAGAGCTTAGTACTTTAGTATCCCACTTCGATTTCCCTCAATTAATCATTGTGAATTTATATATGATTATGTTAATAATAATAACTATAATTAACACATCAATAACAATTTAAAACATAAACATAATATATTTAGTACAAACATTTTTAAGTCATTAGTATTTTAACCAATTTATTACTGCGCTTAGCGTAGCTTTGCGTTGTTTATAAAATGAAAATTATACAAAACATTTGGATACGACTCTCATAATTATTTATGTAGTATGGCGGTTTAAGCATCTGCTCCACCTTTTCTAAATACGGGAAAAAAGGAAAATACCAAGCGATGAGGCTTGCTACCTCTTAAGTTCTTTCTCCCGGAGAGATTAAAAGTTGTGTTCGCTGAGTTCGTTTAGTAAAGCCAAATAGTAATTCGAAAGTTCTTTCTGCCTCTGTAGGTAATAGGCATCATCACCATCATCATCATCATGTCAGAAGTCGATTTTAGAACATATTGCCACAAAGTACGATGAAGCTCGTCTACGTTTACATCGCGTTTGTTTGTACTCTAGAACTTATTTTATCCTAGTAGTCAGTTGTACGAACAATATAGACAGCCCACTATCGGTTACACTACTTCTGCTGCGGATATCATAAGTTGCAGATTTTATCACATAGAAGCAACAAGCAGTCGCTTTCTTTCCGTTGAGCAACTATGAGTTTCTTTATATGGGCTGCAGTGGAAGACCACTGCTCAGTTCCGTAAATCATGACTGGCAACACTCATTGGATGTATACGATCGACTCGGGGCTTTACGGTATACGCGACGCAGCTGGGTTACTTGTTTCACGGACGCTGATGCGCTCAGGTGACAGGTGTAAGTGCTTATAAATATATAATTCTTTATTTAGATCTTTGGCATTCATTATCACCATAACAGTCTGTCACAACTTCACTAGCATTCATACATAAATATAATAAAGGTTCGAGGAGACAATAAATTGTCTGCATCGTTTGTATAAAAGTACTCGAAGTAACGAACAGAACCTTCTATTCCATGTTTTAAATGTTAGAAATATTGAAGTCACTATTTACGACTATTTACGAATATTATTGGAAACGCAAAAAAGAAACGTCAGTTTTATCAGTAAACTGTGTAAATATGTTATAAAATGGAAGGACCGATGTAAAGAATTGAGATTTGCAAAATCCCCGACGTCATCCATTCTATATAACAATTCTATTGCTTCTAAAGTCTTTTCTATTTTATTTTAAACGTAGAACTTTAATAATCGTCACTTCAGAATTCGTTTGTAAAATCTCATCAAAACAACCACAATCGTTGTATGCTCTGGTATCCCTTTTTTACCTAATGCGATAGAGCTGGTGGTACCAGCTCTATCGCATTAGTTAAATTCAAACACTAATAACGGTGTCTCACAGACACGAAGTCAGCAATGTTAGAATCACTATGGATTACTGACACAGTAAGATAGGTTTCATTTTAAAATGTCTCTCCAACTGAATCTCCGTAACAAATGATACATCTTTCAAAGTGTTTATCGGACCGCACCGCATACTTGCAAGGAGTATAAAGAGGAAAAGACCACGTCTTTCCCCAAATGCCAACCACATCAGTACGTGGTGCACCCTGCTTAGGGAACAAAACGAGCCTCTGGCGAACGAATAATGTTGGAATATCCGTCAGAAAATCCCACAGACTAGTGATAGGAAGCAGTACCACTAGTGTGAGAGTATCAGTTTGCCCAGCGTGGTGAGCATGGATTTGGGAGGTAGAAGTAGAGGCATCTTGTGCTTCTGCGTTACGTTCGGTGAATGATGTAACCGGGGTCTCCCCTCTCTCATTCCTACTGCCCCCCTCCCGAAATATCTTAAAAGCCGGCAACGCACCTGCAGCTCTTCTAGTATTGCAGATGTACATGGGCGTCGGTAATATCTTATTATCAGGAGAGCGTTTCCAATAAAAAAAGAAATACTTAATTTAAAATAAGTCGCAACGTATTTTTGTTAAATAAGTACAATAAAGATAATAAAGGAGAATAAATTGCTGTGAATCATAATGAAATACAAATAAAAATGTTTCCAAATAATGATTCAGTCCGGCAACAAAACCGCACAGAAATATAATTACATTTCAAACAAATATTAGGTTAGGATTTTTGAATTGTTAATTAGAATTGAAATGCAAATGCAGGTACCAGTTTAGTGACGATAGAATTGTGTCGATATTTATTTTTTTTATTAAAAATTATGCAGCCATTAAATGTAATTTTTGTTTATTTGTAAAATTAAATGAAAAAAGAGGAATGAAGACCCAAAAATGGGTTACTAGTGCTCTACTACTTTCGACTACTTCTCGTTGGATCTAATCTACACAAAAATTAAAGGAATTGCAAAATTAATTAGTAAGAAATTTAATTACAATTTCTATTTAATTTTAATTGTTGTATCGTAGATTAGATTAAATTAATTTAAAATTCTGACAACGTGACCTACTCTTTACCAACCGATTTGAAAGTAACAAATTGAAGCGACTCCATGAGAAATAATAAAGAGTAATAAATCTTCCAACACAATGTGTGATGTCGTAGCGATAAATTTGAATTGAAATGATGAAAATCAACCAAAAGAAAATACAGCATGTCAGGAAAGTAAATAATAGAAAATAAAAGGTTATTGAACAAAAAGAAAAAGAGAACTTCTCGCATGGTGATTCGGAACGCCAGATAGGCAACTTAATTACTTTGTAGGGTTGTTTACTCACCTAATATGGAATATTTTTATGTTACTTATATGTGATACAAATTTACGCTTTCGTTGATCGTTATAATTGACGTGCAGGCATAAATCAACAATTAAAAAGATTTTCTCTTCAACTAATCCAAAATAAGGCTACAATAACCGAGTGGTTAGGGGATCAGTCTCCGAATTGGAAAACGCAAGATCCTCTATGTGGTTAAATCGTTAGTATGGACCCTTGTCCCAATGCGTTTTTCGAAACTTATTTTCGACTTTTATTGTTGGTCTGTAATACCACGGCGAGAAGTTACCCAAATAAGCTAATAAGTACAACCAACATTTATAATGTTGGTTGTACTCAATCCCCTGATCAGCGCATTATTTGGTTTGCAGTTGTGAGTGCTTTTACTTTAATGATAAAATTAACTTAACTTGAATGAATTAAAATTCATCATAGAGAACCTGGTAATCTTTATAAATTGTACAGACAGTATCTCATTAAGTAATTAAGTAACATCCTTTGAAAATTTTAAGAATGAATTCTCAGTACGTACATAAGTTTAGAAAGTTTCGTTTTTTTTTTTTTTTTTTATAGAAGAAGGGGCAAACGAGCGTGCGGCTCACCTGATGGTAAGTGATCACCGACGCCCACGAACATCCACAACACCAGAGGAGCTACAGATGCGCTGCCGGCCTTTAAGGAAGGAATAAGCTCTTTCTTGAAGGTCCCTAAGTCGTAACTGTTCGGAAATACTGCTGGCGACAACTGATTCCACAAAATCGAAGTGCGTGGCAGAAAACTTCGATTAAAACGCACTGTGGTGGAATGCCAACCATCTAGGTGGTATCGATGGAACTTCGAATTCTGTCGCGCTGTACGATGGTGAAACTCAGCAGCTGGGATCAATCCGAACAATTCCTCAGAACATTCTCCGTGGAAAATTTTGTAAAAATGCAAAGAGAAGCAACATCTTTTCGCAAGGCCAAAGGATCAAGCCGATCAGAGAGAGCTTGGTCGCCGACAACTCGAGCCGCTCGACGTTGGATACGGTCAAATGGAAGGAGTTGGTACTGGGGTGCCCCTGCCCAGAGATGAGAATAGTATTCCATGTGGGGCCGAACTTGCGCCTTATAAAGTTGCAAACGGTGGACCGGCATGAAATACTGTCCCGCTCTACAGAGCACACCAAGCTTTTTGAGGCCAATTTGGCCTTTCCTCCAAGTGACCACGGAACTGAACGTCGCTCGATATGTCAACGCCAAGGATTCTGATACTGGCTGAGGCAATAAGGGAATGTTCTCAAAAGAGGAGAAACGACAAAGGGATTCTTTTAGCGGTGAACGCGCAAACCTGTGTCTTTTGGGGTTGAATAGGACCAAATTACGTCGACCCCAATCCGAGACTTTGAATAACAAGGTCTCGACTTCAGACACAAGTTTGTTCCGGCACTCGTCGACGTGTTCCCGAGAAATATTCGCACGGCCTGTATATAGGGCATCACCCGTGCTGTCGTCTGCATAGCAATGAATGCCACTGATTTGTAGCATGTCGTTGATATGCAGAAGGAACAGAGTGGGAGATAGCACACAGCCTTGTGGAACACCAGCATTCACGGGTTTGGGGTCCGAGCATGCACCGTCGACAACAACCTTGATGCTCCGATCCGTGAGGAAGCTGGTGACCCAGTTGCACAATCTCTCAGGAACCCCGTAAGATGAAAGCTTTGAAAGAAGCGCTTTATGCCAAACCCTATCAAATGCTTTCGCTACGTCCAGACTAACCGCCAAAGCCTCCCCCTTAGACTCAACTGCTTCTGCCCATCGGTGAGTCAGGTAAACTAGAAGATCACCAGCTGATCGTCCGTGACGGAAACCGTACTGTCGGTCACTGATGAGCTGGTGTTCCTCCAGGTACCTCAGGAGCTGGGTGTTGATGAGTGACTCCATTATTTTAGATAACAAGGGGGTGATGGCAATAGGCCTGTAGTTGGACGGATCAGAGCGGTCGCCTTTTGGGTATTGATGCACAAATGCTGTCTTCCAAGATTCCGGGACGACGCCTGAAGAGTAGGAGTGCCGGAAAAGACGCGTGAGAACCGGTGCCAACTCAGGGGCACACATCCTCAGCACAATTGGAGGATTCCGTCCGGCCCACTCGACTTATGAATGTCCAGGAGCGGAGTGCCTTTCGCACTGAGCTCTGCAGAAACTGAATTTCCGGCATGGAGCACTTACACCACGGGATGGTAGGTGGAGAGTTTCCCCGGTCATCAAGAGTCGAGTTGATGCAAAAGAGAGCCCAAGAGATCGGCTTTCTCTTTTGCAGTATGGGCCAGCGAATCATCCTCCTTGTGTAGAGATGGGAGAGATGGCTGACAGAAGTTCCCCTGGACAGCCTTGGCGAGAGACCAGAATGCGCGGGATCCCGATGGGAGGCGAACTAGTCTCGCGCCAATTCTGCCAATGTGCTTTAACTTTGCCGCAGCGATAACTCTTTTGAAGGACCTGGAGGCAGAGTTGTACTCGTTTTTAAGAGCACTGGTTTTTGCATCCCGAGACGCCGATGCATCGGCCCAGGCCTGGTAGCACTTCCGCTTTCGGCGTGACGCTATTTTGCAGGTGCGACCAAACCAAGGCTGGGATTTACCTCCGACAGGCACTGCAGAGAACGGAATAAAAAGTTCCATTCCTGAAGTACCACATCGGTGACAGAATCTGCAACGGCGTTGGGATCATCCAGCGAGAAGCAAACCTGCCCCCATGGGTAGGAAGCAAAGAAAGACCGCATTCCATCCCAATCTGCCGACCTATAGTGCCACACACGGCGGAAGCCCGCAGATCGCGTTCGGGATCGGCGCGCGATAGGCACTACACTCCGGATCAGACAGTGGTCCGACGAGCCAAGAGGAGCATCGACTGAGACCAAATATCCGTCCGGGTGTGAGGTCAGCAAAAGGTCCAACAGGGAAGGTGTATGACCTTCCACGTCTGGGATCCGTGTCGGCGAGGTTACCAGTTGTGTCAGGCCATATCCTAATGCAAAGTCGTGAACTGATCTCCCGCATGATCGGTTATGCGAGAACCTAGCCAATCGGTGTGGTGGGCATTAAAATCGCCGAGAATCACGATCTCTGCGGATGGGATCTGTTGTAGCACGGAATCTGTAGCCATTTGGATGTGGTCGATGAGTCGGTCAGTTACGGTATTACTGCTATGGGACCTGTAAAGGCACGCATAGACGCGCGGATGGTCGTCGCTGTCGATGCGCAGCCAAAGGGTAGATAGGTCCAAACCTTCAAGACTACCGAGGCGTCGAGAACAGATATCATCTCTGACGTATACGCAAACTCCGGCACGGGGCACAAAGGAGTGTTCTAGTTTTTACCCCGGGTAATGGAGATAAGAGGTATCAGCCGGAGACGATATCTGAGTCTCTGTAAGAAAAAGCAAGGCTGGCTTCGCCGTTTCAAGATGGTAATGAACGGCGCTAAGATTCGAGTGGAGTCCCCTGATATTGCAGAAATCCACAGCGAGCGCGGTAGGGGATGCCATAGTTTCCTTGCTGCGTTTGCCTCGAGTAGGAAAGAAAGAGAGCGGAATATTGCCCCCCCAGAATACGCGGGGCAGGCTGAGCATCCACGATTAGGTAGCGTAGGAAAGCCTGAACGTGGATGCTCAGTGAGGGATTCTCCAGAACCGTAGGTACTGGTACCCTCCTGGGGTAGCTCAAAATTATATACCGCTACCATATTTGGGGAGGGGAGGGGAGAGGGCCTCCGGTTACCTCACTCACCGCACGAAACGCAGAAGCACAAGATGCCTCTACTTCACGCCGGTATTCTGCGAGGCCGTGGTACTTATCCGGACGAGCCAGCCCATTCCTGCGGCAGCAAAGCCGCCGCTTGGCTCTACCACGTTAGAAAACGAGCCTCCATATAGAGGTTCGAACGGGTCTTCAGATTGAGAAGCAGATCTAACTCGGCTTCATAAAACTGTAAAGCTTCTGTACCTATGGCACCAATGTATTGTGTATCTTTTGGAACTCTGTTTAAACTTTTTACGTTTAGATTTAAGTCTAGACCAAGTTGAAAACGAAAAAGTAAATAAGACGAACCGCAGCTTATTTTTCGACGATCTCAAACTGTATTTTTTGCTAGATATTAGCTTAGTAATACGTATTGATGTCATCCTAGTGGATTTCGCCAACTTCAGTTATTATTCAACTGCGCAAATTTAGACAAACAGCACAGACTGATATAGTGCCGTAAGTTGACTATATTTTCCAGCATCCGATGTAGCTATGCGACGAGATCGGAGTAAGGGTCAGATAAAGTTTTAGACACCCGGGACACAATGCAGGGCGTTATACATGTATATGCAAAATAACCACAAAACAATAACGATATAGTAGAATAAGTTGTACTGAATGTTGTGATGTAAAGAATGCTGAAAATAGAGAATGCTGACATTTTATTTAGGGAGAAACTACTCTCAAGGAAGCCTCATAACTATATTGAATACTTTTGAAATTAAAGTATTATTTACGGATTTTGTCACGATTAGTTTCGTTTTTATATTTCTGACGTTTCATTTCATTCATGTGTAGTGTTTGCGTAAATACAAGAAATCGATAATGAATAGTGAATTGTGAATAGTGAATCGATAATAAAAAGTCACCATTGAGACAAAAAATATATTATTTTGAAATTCAACTTTGTATGCTTAAAACTTGTCAAAGTCTCGAAATTATGCGTGTAGTTCTGTAATTTTGTTACGGTATTATTATGGCACGTTATTTTAAATTGTGTTTTTAGATATTTTTTTTAAATCCTTTTTTTAGTTCTTTACTACTTTTGACTACTTACAAAGGGTGGAGAGTTTCTTCGCCGATATCGATATCCCTTGCACGTGATCATCCACTGGTTTTTCTGTCTGTATCAAATCCTTTGTCTTTTTCTTTACTGGTCACCTTGCTTGTCCTTTTCCTCCTTATTCTCTTCTTTTCTTCCTTACTTTTCTTCTTGATATTCCCTTTCACTTACTTCGAAATTCATCTCTAAATTTTCCCGTGCTCCAGTTCTCCTTATAGAGTCTTGAATTTTGATCGTCTTGTTATTTTCGATTATTCCAGAATATTTCCGAAATTGTGTCATTATTTAATGATGAAAATAGACTTCTATTTCTACCAGTGTACAGCCACCGTTATTTACCTACCAAAGAGTTTCGTTAGCAGTGACTGGTAATTTATAAAACATTATTTCTTTTGACTGGTCATTCGTAGACGTAAGAGTTGACAATACGTTATCGTGCCTTCGTGACAATATTATGCTTCGCGGTGTCAATAAAGCCAAGTTCATGATTTCAACTTGTCGAATATTCCCACGCTACTGTTTTTAATTTAGCAGCTCGGTCCATTGATAGAAGCATTCTATCTTGCAGTCACAGTCTCTCCAATCACCATGCTTGGTTGACAAATTTCCACTACTGAATTCCTAGATAGACGCTGTTGTCCGTCATAGTCTGTTTACAAGGTTTTCTCTATTTCACGTCGGAAGTTTCTAGGCCGTACGGGGTAGTACCCCAGTTGGCCCCGCTTGACATTCGAGCATCAGCAACAGCTGCCGCTTGGCTCTACCACTTAAAAACATGGCAAACACGGTTTTTACCAGTTTTTTAGTACTATACATCGTTACGACTTGACGTAGACGTTACTATCTATATCTTTGAAAGTCAAAATACACTTTTGTAAACGTTATCAGACCATTAGAAGTAATTATTGCAAACTGTGTTCTATATACACATATGAAATTGTTAAGTAAAGTACAAGTAATACATTTAAAATTCATTCGAAAGAGTGTTTTCATCCAGTTAAGTGAGTTAGTGTAAAAACACTTTTTCGCTCGACATCACGTCATTCGCGGTTAGTGTACGCTTTGTTAAATCTTATTGCGATTTCTCTCGAGTCATTATAAAACTTTGAATGAAGTAGTTTTCGCTGACATATTTAAACATGCATTCTCGTTGATACAAACGTAATACAGTGTATATATCAAACTATAACGCAAACATAAACTAAGAATAATATGAGTTCACGTTTGCGATTCAATCGACAAGAAAATAAAAAGATATTCATGTCGATTGAATTGAAGAAATTATAAAACATCTCCTTAAAATATACACACGTAAGTCTCTGTTAAGTAGTCTAGATACCTACGAGGTTACAAAGGTAATCTGAGCTGGTGTGAACTAAAAACTACATGTAATATTTTGTCACTTAATTTTAATCGAGATATAAAAAACTCGATTAGACGAGCGTTAGAATGTGCTACTAAAGGGTTCATTCACAATGACACTGTGTCCTCTGTTAACAGAACGATCGTACACCTAACCACTTGCATCGCGGTCTATCCACGCGGACATACCAGCAATATTGTTAGATATAATCCGTAAGCGTGGAGATACAATTAAAGGCGCATGGTCTAGAATTTTCGTATACTTAATAACTTCTGACATTCTGACACATTTAATAAGTGTTTTACGTGTGGTAGCAGTGTACGAATCTGCTACCATGTTTTTCTCGTGGGTGACGTAAGAAGCGGCTATGGGATTATATTAGTAAGCAAGGTGAAAAAGCTACGGTATTCTGTGGATATACTAGCTTCTTCGCATACTTTTTAATGGAAGAAGAGACATGCCATTAAAAGGCCTGCTATAAAATAGATCAATACATCCAGGAGATAAATGTTTGGAAAATAGCTCTTACTATATATTTGGAAGTCCCCTACCTTTTTTTTTATAGGAAGGCGGCAAACTATCAAGCGTTTCACCTGATGGTAAGTGATTACCGTCGCCCAGGTACATCTGCCACACCAGAGGTGCTCCAGATGCGTTGCCAGCCTTCAAGGATATTTGGGAGATGGAGGGAGGATGAGGAGGGGGAGTGAGCCTCCGGATACCACACTCACCGAACGTAACGCAGAAGCAAGAGATGCCTCTACTTCACGCCGGTATTCTGCGAGGCCTTGGTAGCAGTCCGAGGTGGCCTATTCGAGCAGCAGCAAAAGCCACTGCTGGGCTCTACCACGTTTAAAACCTACTGTTAATTACAATAATATACAATTATAATGACTATACGGAGATCGCCTTAAGAGAAAACGGTTCGTTCGTAATACAAATACATAAAATGTGTTGCGACACTAGTACAATAGGTAATAATAATTGGCAATAAGCTCGGCCAAGTAACAACAATCGCAAGTATAACTTATGTAATATAGTAAATCACTTTTTTTCCTTTTTTACCCCCAGAGTTTCATTGAAGTTTTCTCGGAGATCTTATTTTGTTAATCAGTGTATCTACACTTAACGTCCATAGGGACTTTAAACGAGCCTAAATTGAACACACAGTTTCGACTTTGATTTCGACACTCTTACTTTCAAAAGCCAAAATATTAGACAAAACACAGTCATATAATGTTTTATATTAAAGCAAAATGGACATAAAAGCAAAGAAAACAATTTACGAGAATCTTACTCTAAAGATGAAAAGAATCCACTTATAACTAATATTATTCTTACTTTATTTACAAGTCAAAAGAAAGCTAAAATAGCATCATCAGTGAAACAGGAGGCCAGATGTTAACTTCGTTACAAGGGTCGCATTGGATAATTTACTCGAGCAAGCAAGTTACTCTAGTAAATTGACTTTCATTAGGTATTCAAAATTTCTCACAGAAGGTTTTTGAGTGGGTTTCTGAGGTTATTTTACAAAGAAAATATCTCCACCAATGTTAAAATCAAACACTGCTGATGTTTATAGTAAAATCCACCACAAGGTTCAGTTCTCCATTGGCTCATGCTTTATTGTATTTATATTACGGTTCGAAATTATTCGATGGTTATCATCAAATATTATGGATATCATTTTCGCTATGTCTTCAATCTAATCTCGAATTCCATTTAATGTTGTATGTGTTGTGTGTTGTCATTATATGTGTATAAATTAAGCTATTGACTCGTGAAAGATATGACCTATTAAAAATTTGACGAGCGTCTGCGTAATCGTTTAATCCTATGGTATGATATGAGTATAAAGACATACTTATCTTTATTTTTTGTGTATTATAATCATTTAAGGTATGGGTATATATGTATATGTGTGTACAGTGTAAGTGTCTTATTATAGTTTTTGAACACGCATTATTATATTTCACCACGACATTACGTTGACTATCAAAGAATGCCGATAGGCCTTAGGTCCGCCCTTAGTTAACTTTATGTTAAGGATTACTCCAATATAAGGATTTTACGTAAACAAATCAATACGACGCAGTAAGGACCTTACGTTCGTATTTCACAGTTTTTTTTAACAATATTTCTAACCTATAACCATTCTTGTATGAACTCAAATGTATCGTCATAATAAAATGTCACAGACACAGGTTTGCGTGTAACAAAAACTCTGCCCCAAATAAATGTCAAGTCCGTGAGCCAGGTGTAATGCGACCCGTAAATTCACAAGGAGCTCCTAAAGTGTTCGCAATCTCGTGTCTAATCTTGAACTCAAGACTTATTAAGACGTAAAGTTTAAGTAGTGTGTAAAATTGTGACGTTGAGATAGTGAAGTTAGAATATTCTAATTAGGTTTACCAAACTTGTTGTGAGCACTAAAATCACTGTGACTTTTAGAAAAAATTATACTAAGGATTTAAGGGGGAATATAGTAGCCACTGTGATGTGTGGTATCGGCGAAAGAGTGCCGTGTGTAATAATAATGTATCACCCCCTTTCTCCCTACGGGTCTGGTAAGTGGTGACTAAGGTGAAAAGCCTTGATAATCGCAATAGCTACCGACAGATGGCGGGTAAATCATCTCGAAATATACCAGATCGAAACTAAGTGGACCAATGACGGGCAGTAGCGTCTAAGGTGCGAGATGTCTGGAACTGCGATTGCTAATACGCTTGCCGTGGCGATTATGGTAAATCCTCCTTATGGGAGAGGCCTATGTCTTGCAGTGGACTATTTACAGGCCGTTCCATTTCAGGACAAATTTTCTACAATTATCTCTATAGTATTGGAGTGACAAACGAGCTTTCAGTCCACATGGCAACTTCAATCGAAGGAAGTTACGTATGCGTTGTCACTCCTGAAGATTCCTCAGGGGAGACCTAGTGGAACATTCTAGAGGAGAGTGAGTTAATATCAATCTCACTTTTTTACATAGGTAAGGATAAACAGTGTCTTTATAAGGATAATACAAAGGATCGCGCATCTAGAAACTCTTTCACGTAACACATAACAATGGAATTTTCATTGCTTTCAGCAGTACACAAAACAAATGCAAACGATTTTCGCTAATATCACTAAAACTGAACAAGAAATTCTACCGTTTTCTTACTTCTATCGTGTCTTAAAACTCAACTGCGATCCCTGAGAAGTGCTAAACAATAAAATAAAAATAAAACAAAGTCAGAACAGTGAATTTAACATTTTTCTCCCACGAGGACGGTTATGCGTTTAGCATTTCACCATGTGTAAGAAAAGAGGGGCTCAGAGTCCGAGAAAAAAATATTTTACTAGTGCAACTTTTAAATGTCATTGTAACATTTAAACTTGAAGTAATAAACGTAAATAACTATCAAATAATATATCATCTTTTATGAATTATATACATTGTTTTACAGAGTAATTTTTTTCCAACACACCGCTAACAAACGGACGCCTAATTATAAATATTCTTAGCGAATAAACCTCTTTATTTAATCTCAATTAACGGTAACTTTTTAATTAACCATTTAAATAGACCGCAGTAACTAAATAAAGAAGAGAATTTCGATTAAAACTAAAGTAAAAAACTAAATTATTTTTCACGGGCGTCGTTTCCGTTCGATTTCGTGCAAGAAAATTACAATCGCCTTGAGTTAGCTTTTGACTGGACTGTATATAAAACCTCCACTGCTATTCATATATTACTATATTAAAAAAAAAATATTTTGGAATTTTCGAAGAACTAGTTCTACGACATAAAGGCCTTCACCGGGCCTGCCAATGTTTCTTCTATTAGAAGTTTCCTTTGGATTTAAATTAGGATCAAACGGGCAAAGACGCCTTCCATCAAGCGAGATTGAGGTCAAACGTAAGCCTATTTTATATAAAAAAAAATAAAAGAAGATTCAAGGAGTAATGTACACCTGACGCTAGTTACAACGTTTTAGAGGTCGTTTCGTTTTTAAGAAGCTGAACAATAGTTAATGAAACGTTTACGGAGAATTCCTGTGAAAGCTTGTTTTTTATTATTCGGGTAAACTAAGTAAATGTTGAAGGAACTACCGCCAGATCTCATGCCGTAGGTTCCGTCAAACCTTATTTTTGCATGACTTTGGGACGTGAGAATAGTTTTGGTGTAAGGAGAAATATATTACTTGAACTAAGTTACTGGCGATCGACTGCTAATTCTAACCGACTGAGAAAAAACCTCTACAGAACCCAAATATAACATACTAGTGATGGGGAGCTAGCGTGAGGGTGCTAATATTGCACTCGCCATGAGCAAACCCTTCAAGAATTACGGGCGTTCTTGACGAGGCATAGGTTCAGCAATGGCCTATAGTTACATGCAGATTAATAAAGTGGTCTGATTTTAAAGAAATGCTACTACTAATCCATGGTAGCCTAGTGGTCAGGACGTTCACTTTAGTTTCACTGAGCGCGGGTGTCGCCCGATGCCAGTTCGAGCCCGGTGCCAAGTACTAAAATTTGTAATAGCAATTTTAGGTGATGTATTAACCACGTGCTCGGTGATGAAGGAAAACATCGAGAGGGAATCTGCGTAAATATATATGCGGCTCCAAAACCATCTCAGATATTTGAGAAGGAGGCCTTGGTCCAGCTATGGGCACTTAATAGTAGGCTGATACTTTACTACTATTAGTACTAAGTTAATTTTCCTGTTATAAATTATACAACGAGATTGCACAGCTTGTCACTCATGTGACCTTCGTTATTTACGAAATTAACTTTGTGTTAATTGGTTTATCTACACGGTGTCGATTATTTTAAATTGTTTATATAAAAATTATTTTTATGTGAAAGTCGTCACGCAACATTAGATTTTACATTACATTACTTTTTATTTGCTTTAATAAAATAATTGGATACTTTTACTCACGCAACGATGCATGTGTTTCAGATATAAAATTTGCGTGTTATTGAAGTTTTAACTTTTAACGACTATATGCCAAATTTGAAGTTTCATAATAAAATATATGCCCACAAAGTGTAATGAAATATAATTTGCATTCATTTATAGTTATTGTTAATATTGTATTCATTACACCATTGAATTAATGGTTATTTTTTTTAATTATGTTAACGATGACGAGTGTAGCTCAGGTGGTTCAATTGATTTTTTTTTAATTAATTTAAAGCGTAGAAATAAAATCGAAGGCGCAGACACCGCAGTAGTTCCCAGTAATGAGTGACCTCGATATCTTGACTTCTGTGACACATAGAACGTGCAAAACTATTTTAAACGAGTACGGAAATGGACTATCAACGAACCTGTGTTTAACGGAGTTTTGCTACAGAGTGCAGTCTACAGATATCAAAGTTATAATTTGGGATATACGTATTTTACTGATTGTTTGTTATTAAAATAAATACTTTATTATAGACATTAATTGCATATATAAGGTAAAGTAAAGTAGCAACATGCAAATGCCCACGGCTGGGGAAAGGCTTCCTTCTCAATTTCCTGAGAGCGTTGTGGAGCCGGGAAGGATCCGTCACGCTGCTCCAATGCGGGTTGGCGGTCTTTCTGGCGGTTGTCCTCGTGGCCTTGTGTGCCAAGCACGTGGTTAATTCAGAATTTAAAATGGCTGTTAACAATTTTGGTGATGCCGGGTCGTATATCGAACCCAAGTCATACACGCTCTATGAAACTAAAGCGCCCTGACCGGCCACCTTGGCTCCCAAACTTGGAATAAACTCCTCGATTTTTTTTTGTAGTCTATTCAATTACTTGTACTGTGTGTCGCAGCCAAATGCTTATCTATTACACCATTGCACCACCGCCCTCGTGCTTAAATACATTAAGACCTCCATTACTCAGGAGAAATGTCTACTGCGGAAGCTTCCGAATTCCATGTCAATTTCAAATGATATATTAAAATACCGCAAGTTGTCGCACATACACATAAGCCTAAGGAAAGGCCTCAACCTCTAAATAATCCACAGAAGGTCTAATCGCCAGGTCGGGCAAGGCGAGAGGCAACCGAAGTATCAGACTTCTCGCCACTTTAACGCTGCTGCCCGTCATCGGTCTGTTTAATTTTGAGCTGGTATTTCTCGAGTTAATTATGCTGCCATCTGGCGGTAGACATTGTGATTTTTAAGGCTTTACTCTAGTCGACTCTTACGATACCCTGCGCAAGGTAGAGGATGACAGATTCTTGGGTAGATACCACACAACCAACACGGCGGAACTCATTCGTTTTTATCTTTCCGCAGTTATAATTTGAGAGTCAAATATTGATTCTGGCTGAATGACTAAATAGTAACCACTAAGCATCGTAAAATACAAGTTAGAAATAATTAGTAATTAAAAGGCATTAACAGTGGAGATAAAGCGGCTTTACGCGAAACGCTGTGATCTCCAATTAGGAGAATTGTGTGCGGAAATTTTCTTGAAAATTAAAGATTGCTTCGTTTGTATGAAAATAATTGTTTTAATACGTTTTATTGTTTCAGACAACTTTGTTGAAAGTTTATTTAGCGATAGCTTTGATTGGTTGTTCATTGAATTTAATATTATTTGTTTCTATTCATACTATAATATGCTAATCTAGTTTTATTTTTATTTTCAATTTAAATAGAAATGTGTTTTTCATTTCGCCGAGTATGATCATTTCTAAATTCGCTCTCTGTTGCAGATATTAGTAATTTTTTTCTCGGCCTTTGACGCTACTCAAGAGAGGGACCGCTGCATCTTGTAAAGTTAAAAAGTTCTCGAGATGAAGTAACTGAAGAAGTAAAACTGTTTTATATTCGTTCAGATTTAAAATGAACACTGCGTCTAAGGCCTTATGGCTTATTTACAATATTAAAAGCAACGGGATCAAACTTTTTATCACTAGCCTTTTCGTATACCTGGTGAGGGGACCGGTCTGTAAATAGTCTGCTGCAGGATATAGGCTTCTACCATGAGGAGGATTGGTCGTAAAAGCTACGCTCGCCAAGTGCACGCACGCAGTATCAGACACCTCGCACTTCAGAGGTTGCTGCCCATTATCGGTCTGTCTTAATTAAGATCTGGTATTTCTCGAGTTGGTCTTCCCGCCATTTACTGGTAGCCGATTTCCAAGGCTTTGCCTTTAGTCGCCTTTCACATGACCTACGATGTTGCCAGATTCTTACATCGATACCACGCGCCAATTTTAGATTATTATGGTATAATGTCAGGACTTGCACTATCCAATTCAGCGAAGCAAAACGAGCTCCGGGTAACAACCTAGATCAATCAAGATTCAATGTGTGAAAGACAACTGGGCAAGTAATTATTAAAATGAATTTGTTTTATTCGTTTATGAACTTTTCAATCATATTTATTAAATCTTTTTTTTAAGGGAAAGTCTGAAAACGAGCAAGCGGTTCACCTGATGTTAAAAGATTATCGTCGCCCACGACCTACATCTGCAATACCAGAGGTGCTGCAGATGCGTTGCCGGCCTTTAAGGGTATTTGGGAGATAGGAAGGAGGAAGAGAAGGAGAATGGGAAGGGTGTGGGCCTCCGGTTACCTCATTCACCGAACGAAACGCAGAAGCACAAGCCTCTGCTTCACCCTAGTATTCTGTGCGGCCATGGTAACGACCCGGTCGAGCCTGCCCATACGAGCAGCAGCAAAAGCCACCGCTTGGCTCTACCCTACTTATTTTAAACCTACAACTAACACTAAAGCAAGTAGAATGAATAAATAAAGCACTAAATTTTAGCGCAAGTTACTATAAATATCATATATGTTGCGAAATTAAATAGAAGATAACGTTTATTTTAAAATGAATCTGAATAATCGAAAACCGAAAGAGAGATAGATAGAGAGCTAATTGAAAGAAAATATACACATTAATACCGCAGATGAATAAAATTTTTCATCGTATGGAATATTTGTATTTAATTAACTGAATAATAATGTATTTAATTAATAGAATATGGAATTAACTGTAATTCTAGATATAACACGTTTAAAAAGAGTAAAAGTTTTTTTTTAATTCTGACTGAAATAAGGAACCGCGAAAGAAAAGCGTTCGTTATACTAATTGAGCCACAGACAGCATCACATACGTTTATTTTTAATTTAAGGAATTCATTCAATACGATAATAAATTGATACACAAAAAAACGCGTACAAACCTTATGAGGTTTATATGGAGTGCCTTTAGTCGCTAGATTCCAAACGGCTACATCATGCTAAAACCATAAAGCAGTAAAGTGCTTCTTAACTTTTAAAAGAAAAAAAAAAAACTAAAGATACTCGTCTTTTAAATTCATATTTATGCAATTCCAATAGTAATTTAGATAGCAGTGCATTTCATATTTTATGCAACACGTACACCCACGTCTACGACATGACACATTATTATTCCCTTTTCTCTTTCCTATTCAAATCAAGGACTACATAAGTGAATCAATATGATCAAAAGCTTCCGCAACATACTTTTCACCTCTCCGAGAACTGGAGGCGAAGCCGTCGCCGGGTTTGCTCTCGATCATTACCTTGGCATTTTGTAATTTTTTCCCTCCATTCTTGTTTTTAGTGTCCTTGCGTGCATTAGACATACTTAATTTTTTATTATGCATTGTATTTTAATAATACAGTCCACTTCTTTTATTTACATGGTATTAAGGCATAAAATACAATGTCTGTTAATACATTGTATTTGACCTGACTTAGCCCGCTTAGGTTGTAGATAACAATAAAGAAAAATACTTAATAAATAATGATATACGCGAACACTAAACATTTTAAATTAAAGTATTATTTACAGATTTAATCGACGCCTAGGGGAAAAAAGACATTGCCAGATTCTTATGCCGCTTATACACATTACAAACAATTACTTTTTTTTTAAATAACATATATTATATTTTTAGTAAAATATATATAACAGGCATAATTGCTTGTTAAGACAAATGAACGTCACAAATAGTTAAGCACCGGAGACAGTGGAGGGAAGGGGCTATTCTGCAGTAAATGTCGGTGAATTCGACGCACCGGTACTAATGCGTGCTTTTAGTGGGCACATTGACATCGATTCCTATCTTGTGCAATAAGAAGCTGCGAGCGGAGTGGTGGATCAGCTGCCATGCTATAATCCTAAATACAATTAATTGTCTTTGTTGGCCGACAGTGGAAGTAATGGCGCCGCTGCCTACACCGTGAGAGACAACAGGCGTGATTTATGTAGGTGTTTTCTTGAAATATTTTCGAGTAGTGGCCAGCTTCAATTTGTTACGTTTTTAAAAGACACGTATTTCTTTTAACCCAAATTTTATACCAGGAGTATCCGTTATCCGAATACTGCAAAACCGGCTTATTACTACTACAGCGTATTAACATAGTTTTATAGTTTTCTTTGTGTGAGTTTTTAATTACCTCTTTAAAAAGCTATAAGTCAAGAAAAGCGAAGGAATTATATATTTTCTGAGTTGTAATTCCAGATAAGAGCCACGATAGTCGTGGGGATCTGCCTCTGAATCTGATATTCAGATATTCTCTCAGATATTTGAGATGCAGGTCTTTGCCCAGTGGTGGGCATTTACGGGCAGCTACTTTACTTTTTTTCATAGGCTTGAGCACTAAATCGGTATCAAGCACACAATCAGACACGTTATTCTAAATAATCCCTAAAACTAGACTATTAAAAGTTTCTAGATCTCTGACCACACCGTATCGGGTCGAGAGAGCTTATATTACATTTTAATTAAGATCTATTCATAATGATGCCTTAGCTAATAAATTTGAAATAATCAATATGTAATTAGAAAGGATTAATTGGAAGTAGCGCCTTTGATCTGCAACTACTTCCTGAAAGCGAGAGTTTTCTTGTAACTGAAACTCATTAAAATGTAGTAAGGTTTCTTTGGAATTGAAATAGTTTTATTTCTTCCCCCTTTTTGAATTAAGCGACTTTTCTGAAAATGGATTTAGAAGAATTAATTAGTATTGGCTGTTGGACATTTTTTTCTATTTTTAGGCTTCTGTTCCCAAAGGGAAAAACGGATCCTTATTAATGTCACTATACTGTCTCTGTCCGTCCGTATGTCACGTATCTCTTGCTTATAGAAGGTATGAATTAACTGAACTATTTTTTTTAATTTACTTTAGACCCAAAACGGAATACTGAATTAGTAATTTCAATTATATCATAGCTGTCTTTCAATTATTTTCAGCAGAGAGAAGGCTGCTACTTTACTTTACTTTTCTTCCCGTGGGTATTGGCTTGAGGCGACTTGGACTTTAAAATCGCAATGGCTACCGACAGATGGTGGGATAACCATCTGGTAAAATACCAGACCAATATTAAGCAGACCGACGAAGGGCAGCAGCGTCTAAGGTGTCTGGTGCTGCGATTTCCAATCCGCTTGCAGAGCGTCGTGATTATAAGTTGTAGTTTTTGCCTACAAACCCATTGTGCTGCAGTGGACGTTTTAAAGACTGTAAAGATAGTTTAGGCATGAAGAAAGGCCATGAGCTGTACTTGGTAAATTTTGTTGTAGGGTAAAGGGACCCAAAGAGAACTACAGCTGGCCGACTTCATTAGAAAGAATGTTCAGCAAGTACACCGCCTCTCGTAGCACGTACTTGAGTTCCTCAACGGTTACTCCAAATACTGTGTTATCTTCTTCGATATCGCTAAAGCATTCGACATCAGTAGGGTTCCTACATGATGCATTCTTTGTTCTGGAAGCGGCCCCTAAAAGAGTTGACCTGGTTGAGCCTGGACGCTGCCATTAAAATGTTAGATCAACTTCATCACGACGACTAAGCTGTTTGATCACTAGGGTGAACACCGGTTATCTGAATAATGAGAGCCATGTTGAATATCTCAAATTCCCTCAAAGGAAGGCAACGCACCTGCAGCAGCTCTGGTGTACGTGGGCGACATTTATTTCGTTTCAAATACAATAAAAATCGACAAAATTTATAACGCAATTCTGAAACACAATTTTTCTCTGTTTTAGAAGTAGCACTCAAATCAAAATATCACGTCCAGTACATAAATATAACCGCAGACAAAGGCTTGGGTCGAAATATTTTTTCTAAATCGTCTAAGAAATGTGCCTAGCAAACTTTCTCTGTATCGCTAATACAAAACCTTTACTTGGAAATTTATTCTGGTCGAGGACTGCTCGTAAAAATCTATGATGTGCCATTGGTTTTATGTTCATCGCTTTGTTTTTAGCTGATTTAGTTTTGTAAAGAAAAGTGAACAAAGCGGAGTTACTTTAAGTAAAGGACTTTTGATTTCTGCGCTAAAGGCTACCTTGAATGTATTAACGGAATCAGAAGTTACTTTGCAGAAATTCATTATTTGAAATAGCAGCACGCATTTCTGGGAGGGATGGTGGTAGTCTTTTTCTCTTCGATGTATCATTTTATTATTTTTCCATGCGTCATGCATCGTGGATAATAACTCATTTTCTAACAACTATAAAATATCTAGAATAATTCGTCTCCAGAAAAATATCCAACACATAAGCCAGGAAAGGGTAAGTGGTCGGGCACTTTGTTTCGTGGGGTATGGCTCTAGTGCATGTGCAATCTGTGTCTATAAAAATGCACCCACGTGTCAGGAGACGTGTTAGTGGCGTGACGATTTCATTTTTTTTTTTTTTTTTTTTTTTTTTTTTTTTTTTTTTTTTTTTTTTTTTTTTTTTTTTTTTTTTTTTTTTTTTTTTTTTTTTTTTTTTTTTTTTTTTTTTTTTTTTTTTTTTTTTTTTTTTTTTTTTTTTTTTTTTTTTTTTTTTTTTTTTTTTTTTTTTTTTTTTTTTTTTTTTTTTTTTTTTTTTTTTTTTTTTTTTTTTTTTTTTTTTTTTTTTTTTTTTTTTTTTTTTTTTTTTTTTTTTTTTTTTTTTTTTTTTTTTTTTTTTTTTTTTTTTTTTTTTTTTTTTTTTTTTTTTTTTTTTTTTTTTTTTTTTTTTTTTTTTTTTTTTTTTTTTTTTTTTTTTTTTTTTTTTTTTTTTTTTTTTTTTTTTTTTTTTTTTTTTTTTTTTTTTTTTTTTTTTTTTTTTTTTTTTTTTTTTTTTTTTTTTTTTTTTTTTTTTTTTTTTTTTTTTTTTTTTTTTTTTTTTTTTTTTTTTTTTTTTTTTTTTTTTTTTTTTTTTTTTTTTTTTTTTTTTTTTTTTTTTTTTTTTTTTTTTTTTTTTTTTTTTTTTTTTTTTTTTTTTTTTTTTTTTTTTTTTTTTTTTTTTTTTTTTTTTTTTTTTTTTTTTTTTTTTTTTTTTTTTTTTTTTTTTTTTTTTTTTTTTTTTTTTTTTTTTTTTTTTTTTTTTTTTTTTTTTTTTTTTTTTTTTTTTTTTTTTTTTTTTTTTTTTTTTTTTTTTTTTTTTTTTTTTTTTTTTTTTTTTTTTTTTTTTTTTTTTTTTTTTTTTTTTTTTTTTTTTTTTTTTTTTTTTTTTTTTTTTTTTTTTTTTTTTTTTTTTTTTTTTTTTTTTTTTTTTTTTTTTTTTTTTTTTTTTTTTTTTTTTTTTTTTTTTTTTTTTTTTTTTTTTTTTTTTTTTTTTTTTTTTTTTTTTTTTTTTTTTTTTTTTTTTTTTTTTTTTTTTTTTTTTTTTTTTTTTTTTTTTTTTTTTTTTTTTTTTTTTTTTTTTTTTTTTTTTTTTTTTTTTTTTTTTTTTTTTTTTTTTTTTTTTTTTTTTTTTTTTTTTTTTTTTTTTTTTTTTTTTTTTTTTTTTTTTTTTTTTTTTTTTTTTTTTTTTTTTTTTTTTTTTTTTTTTTTTTTTTTTTTTTTTTTTTTTTTTTTTTTTTTTTTTTTTTTTTTTTTTTTTTTTTTTTTTTTTTTTTTTTTTTTTTTTTTTTTTTTTTTTTTTTTTTTTTTTTTTTTTTTTATGAAAAATAGGCCTGCGTTTGACCTCAATCTTGCCCGATGGAAAGCGAAGATGAGGCCTAGGATGGTACACGCTTGCCTAGATGTCTGTTCACTTTGGCCTTGAAGATATCCAGGTTATAGGCCTCCGGAAAAACCGACCTCGGCAGAGAGTTCCACTCCTTAGCCGTCCGCACAAAGAAAGAAGAGGCAAACCGCCTCGTGCGTAATGGAGGAATGTCTACAACATAAGGGTGGAACTTCTCGCCGCGTCTAGTCGTTGGGTGATGGAAAGGGAAGAGGGTATTAGGTTATGCAAAACCTCCGCACACTCTCCGAAATGAATTCGATAAAAACCGAGAGGCAGGCCACTCGTCTACGGTGTTCGAGGCTTTGAAGTTTTGCCTCTACTAGTGAGTCACTGCCTATGATCCTCTTCGCTCGGCGCTCCAACGAGTCCAAAGCATCAAGCTGATGTTTAGCCGAACCATCCCAGAGGTGGGAACAGTATTCCATGCAAGAGCGGACTTGAGCTTTGTATAGATTTAAGAGCTGCTCCGATGTGAAGTACCGTCTCACCCCGAGAGGATACTAAGTTTTTTGGCGGCAGTGTTTGCTATGGACTCGATGTAACGACCGAAATTTAGGTTAGAAGAGAGATCTAGACCTAAGAGCGCAAGAGGGTCATTTACCGGAACGGAGACATTCCGGAAAGTCGGAGTCAGTTGAAATGGACTCCGTTTCGCCGAAAAAAGACAAGCCTGTGTTTTAGAGGGGTTAAACTCGACCAAATTGGCATCACCCCATTGGGAAACAGCCTGCAAAGTCGAGTTCACCCCCTCAATCATCGATTCTCTGAAAGACTGGACTTTTGCCCCAGACTTCGCATCGGACAAGTATCTCCCCGAGACTGTGCTGTCATCTGCATACCCAAAGATATCGGGTGTTACCAGCAGGTCGTTGATGTGCAGCAAAAAAAGAGTCGCGGAGAGCACAGACCCCTGAGGCACACCGGCATTAATATCATGGAGATCGGACGAGGCGCCATTAACGACAACCCGAATCGATCTGTTCCTCAGGAAATCCTCGATGCAGATGCAAAGCTCGGGAGCAATACCATATGCCGGAAGCTTGCCAATGAGACTTTCGTGCCAGACCCTGTCGAAAGCCTTAGAGATATCCAGAGACACGGCAAGAGCTTCACCGTGTCTCTCAATGGCTTGCCCAGTGGTGAATAGCATACACAAGAAGATCCCCAGTAGATCGGCCTCGACGAAACCCGAATTGACGGTCACTGAGGAGGTCGTTGTCCTCCAGGTATGCAAGGAGGCGGTTGTTTAAAACGCGCTCCATAACCTTACAGAGTATGGAGGTGATTGCGATAGGTCGGTAGTTGGCAGGGTCGGCACGACTTCCTTTCTTAGGTACAGGTTGGACATTGGCAATCTTCCAGGACTTCGGAACTTGACCAGTCCTCAGGGACAAACGATAGAGGCGAGTCAGAACAGGAGACAACTCAGGCGTACATGACCGCAAGACAATGGCAGGAATGCCGTCAGGCCCACTAGCCTTATTCACATCTAGAGTTCTGAGTATTTTGAGTACCTCTTTTTGCCGAATCCTCAACGGTTACTCCAAATACTGTGTGATCTTCTTCGATATCGCTAAAGCATTCGACATCATTATTTCGTTTCAAATACAATAAAAATCGACAAAATTTATAACGCAATTCTGATACACAATTTTTCTAAAGCAATTGCGTACTCTGTTTTAGAAGTAGCACTCAAATCAAAATATCACGTCCAGTACATAAATATAACCGCAGACAAAGGCTTGGGTCGAAATATTTTTTCTAAATCGTCTAAGAAATGTGCCTAGCAAACTTTCTCTGTATCGCTAATACAAAACCTTTACTTGGAAATTTATTCTGGTCGAGGACTGCTCGTAAAAATCTATGATGTGCCATTGGTTTTATGTTCATCGCTTTGTTTTTAGCTGATTTAGTTTTGTAAAGAAAAGTGAACAAAGCGGAGTTACTTTAAGTAAAGGACTTTTGATTTCTGCGCTAAAGGCTACCTTGAATGTATTAACGGAATCAGAAGTTACTTTGCAGAAATTCATTATTTGAAATAGCAGCACGCATTTCTGGGAGGGATGGTGGTAGTCTTTTTCTCTTCGATGTATCATTTTATTATTTTTCCATGCGTCATGCATCGTGGATAATAACTCATTTTCTAACAACTATAAAATATCTAGAATAATTCATCTCCAGAAAAAATATCCAACACAAAAGCCAGGAAAGGGTAAGTGGTCGGGCACTTTGTTTCGGGGGGGTATGGCTCTAGTGCATGTGCAATCTGTGTCTATAAAAAGTGCACCCACGTGTCAGGAGACGTGTTAGTGGCGTGACGCTTATCTATCATTATCATCATCATCATTTCAGCCTATCAGATGTCCACTGCTGAACATAGGCCTCCCCCAAAGATTGCCACGAAGCTCGGTCCTGAGCCACCTGCATCCATCGACTTCCCGCAACACTGCGCAGGTCGTCACTCCATCTTGTGAGGGGTCGCCCTACACTGCGTTTCCCTGTACGTGGCTGCCACTCGAGAACCTTTTTTCCCCAACGCTTATCTATATTTAGAGATATATAATGAAAATATACGAGTAAAGTTTTATTGTAATTAGAAAATTAGCCGTGCTAGATAAGTAGTCGGCGTGCACATTGACACATAAACAAAGCTGCTTCTTTATGCATTATATAATTATATATTTTGCAAACATCTACTGAATATTCGTTCGAAATAATGAGATCAGAGAGCGTAGTGTCGTGAAAGACGATGTAGTGACACAAATTGAGAAAGGAATGCTGGTTTGGATATGTGGAGAGGATGAATGAAAGTAGGTTGATGAAACAAATATATGAGGCGAGTGTAAATGGTAGAGTCGGGAGAGGAAGACCTAGGCGAACATTTCACGATCAAATCGGAGACGTTCTGAAAAAAGGCAAGGTCACCAATGAGCATGCATGCGAAGATTGATGAAAGCGGAAGAAGCGAAAGACGTATTTCAGGACCGTACCAAGTGGAAGAAGATTGTCTCTGCCTACCCCGTTGGGAACAAGGCGTGAATATATACATACATACATACTACTGAATCTAAAGTTCAACTAAAAGAGAGTCAAAAACTATGTCAGCGCAAGAAACATCCAAACAACTTGTAAGTTTGAAGTAGTAGAAATTTGATTCAAATTTTCTGTGCTGATAAATTCAAAACTAGAAATTTTGTTTAAAAAAAAATTCCGTAAATAAATGAATGTGATGGTGGTGGGATATCCAATGGGGGCCGTTTTTAACTGCTGTCACTTAAAGTTATGATGGTGTCAGCATCAAGTGCCCGACTTCCGTCAAGAAATAGAGAGGAGCTTCTTTGGTACCACGAGGTACAATACGCTTGGGCTACCGTCGATAAGGGTAGACTGGATTGTATCGGTTGGATTTGTATCACTTGGAGTCTTAATATGAAGTGCTAATACGTCATAAAAGGGCGTATGCTTGTTTTGTATAGAAGCATTTTATGTCTTCATGATGTTTAATTACGTATTAGAAAGGGAATAGAGGTGGCCCAGAATGAATGCCCCCGTATCTCTAACGTTTTAATATGTTTTGTAAAGTTTAATGTGAGGTCTATGGTGACGCATAAGTATTTGATTTCCAACACCGGTCGGGTCGGTTGAAAGGCGTAATAGGGGTGAATTTATTTAAAGTGAATATTTTTTTTTGGAACATTTCTTCTAGTTTATATGACTGCTTTGCTTTTTTCGGGATTTAATTCGATTCTTCATGTCATAAACCATTCGCTTAATGCGCCGACTGCGGTTTGGAGGCGAATGTAATGTAATCTGCTCTCGGTGCGTTCATATTATCATCAGCTTAGTGTCACCGGTGAATAGCGCCAATTCAACTTTGGGCTTTTTTATGGAATATCAATGGAAATGGTTTAAGAACCGGACAAGAAGCTCCCTGCTCGGAGGCAAGAAATCGTGTAACAGCGTTCAATGTACTTAATTACTACACGACAGTAAAACACATAATAGCATCGGTGAGTACTGGCGCCGCGGAGCTCTGCTGTTGAAGGCCGCAATCGAATCGCATGACATACAGAACACATCACTAAAGTCCAAATCATCAAACTTCTTATAAAGAAAAAATGGTCACGCGAGGGGATCAGGGCTCGCTGACGGGCTAACAGTCGCCCTATCCCTGGCGACTGTGGTAATCGAATGGAATACAACTGGACAACAATATCGAAGGCTATGACAGCCCAGTCGCAACAATCGATTTCCCAAAGTGGAGCCTACGCTGGCTACAGTGCTGACATAACTAGTTCTTGAACTCGGACGAACGGATATGCATAAGGCATCCTTCTCGATTAAAAAAGTCTTTACTAGACCGAGTTATCATTTCTAGTGTAATTATATAAAAATACGATATCCTATATGTCATATTTGAATTGTCTCTTTCTTATTAGTATCGAGTTTAGTTTGCAAGTATGTTCGTGTGGTCAATGATGTTAAATCTAGAATTGAGCAGACTGCAATGAAAGCAAGAAGTTAGTCCCCTTAGTTATACTGTGAGATTTGCTTCATGGTAGTTTTTTTTGTAATATCAGAGAGATAAACGAGTTAACAGTCCAGCCGGTGGTAGCTACTTTAGGCCATTGTAACAAATGAAATAAATGAAGATCACAGATGTGTTTTTACTCCAGAGGACTAAGTCTGAATGCATCCACAGCCTGTAACATATATTGCTCTCCCTTCAAAATGGCAGACAACGATGGTTTCACTTCTGATAAGCGACAGAAATAACTGAGTGAGTGGGTGGTGGTGGCGCCTTGACTGAAAATGAGCCCTACCACCAAGCTTCGAAAGCTATATCCGATATAACCAAACCATATATCTAGACGAGTTGTTCCTAAGTGATTATGTTATTCATTTAAAACATAAGTACTTTCTATGCTGTGTAAAAGTGTCAACAGCTTCAGCACAAAACGCTCAGATGCCCGTATTTTCTCGAATTTTCATTGTTTATGCGCATAATTATGGTAATTCATAATTTATACGTTTTTTGTTTTCTTTTGAGAATCTCACTTCTTTAGAATTTATATTTACTTGATAATGCATTTATTAAAAGGACCGAGAAGTTACATATTATTTTTACATAATGTTAACTGTCATCTGTCACATGACCGACATTCTTCATCACTGTAATGAACTGTTTTTCGTTAAACAGTTCATTACAGTGATGTAATGTACTTTTAGTTAAACAAGAATATACATGTAAGGCGCTTATTGTAGCAGGATAAGAGAGAATGAGAAAGCATTAGAAAGGGAAGCTTCCGTTTGAACTTGAAACTTGGTACACGGTTGCTAACCAGAGCAATACTGGCACTTACTTTAGAAGAGGTCAAGCTCCTGCAGTAGAATAAGGAGAAGCTTTACGGGATAATGATGGTGATCATGATGATTATGGTCATCATCATTCTCTAGTTACAGCAGGACAAAGGCCTTTCCTAGGTAAGGACACCCAGTTACCTCACTCACCGAATGAAACGCAGATCAACAAGATCGCCGGTAGTTTAGTCGGTTTGGTTTAGGTCTCCGGTCGAACAGCAAAAGCCGTCGCTTGACTCTACCACGTAAACCGTTGCAGTTTAGATGGAAATCCGATGTCTGGTAGTGGACATAGGCCCTTCCATTCAACAGACTGACAAAGAAAGAATAAAGACAATATTGTCATGGCACGAATGTTAGTCACCAGGCTGTTCCACGTGTAATTGAGCATATCTACAAGAGATCCACGTGCAGCGCTTATTTTAAAATACCAATATTTTGAGAAAAAGTTGGTACATAAAAAGGGAGGAATCCCTTATACATCTGATAATAATAATAATAGTAATTAATATAATTTGGATAATTAATGGTTTTAGAGTATAGTGGAGTATTTAGGGAGGATGGTTAAAGCACCTTCGGCAAGTGTCCGTCAGTTGATAGAGGGCAAAGCACTTGTGTGGGAGGCAACTGCCGGAGCTTCATTGATTTCAGAAGCATATCCACCTGCAGGGGCGGTATCAGTGGCTCCTGAATTAGCTAAGGCTATGTGTCTCTTGGAAAAGACTTTTAATCAGAGCCATTTGCTGCAGAGACGATAGGCCCTTGGGGCAAGGTGCAATTTCGAAAGGAACTATATTCGTGATTGCTCGTAGCCGCTGAAGACAAAAGGGTTTCTTTTCTCGCTTAGAGGTCAAGTACAACTATTCATCAAGGCAATATAGCCAGTGTTTTAGTGTATAGTACTATACCACGAAAATAGATCTCTGTAATCGTTTTAATCATTATTAGATACTATAAAAAATGTCATTTTTGGTTCTGTATATAAATGTTAAAATGCTTCCTTTTTCGAGAAATCGGAACGTAAAACTGCCTTCAATTTAATTTAACAACATGTTATAATAATTGAATTTCTTTCTACAGGAAAACTCAACGGGATTGCTTCCAACAATGATCAATTTTGCTGGTCTATAAAATTGAAATTGCTTTCTTAATCTAATAATTGGATAAGAAAATTAAAAGTTCTTGGCTGCAATAGAAGCTTTGTTATTGCTTTGCAATTCAATCATTCTTTAGAATGACTGTAAAATACTTTAATTCTTATATTATTTTTATGTTGTTCATGTGCGTGCAAGCGGCTCATCTGATGGTAAGTGATTACCATCGTCCACGTACATCTGCTACACCACCAGGAGCTGCAGGCGCGTTGCCGGTTGTGGGATGGGAGAGAGGATGAGAAGGGGGTAAGCGAGAAGTACGCCAGAGGAGCTGCGGGTGCGTTGCCGGCCTTTACGGATATTTGTGGCATGGGAGGGAGGATGAGAAAGGGACTGGGGAGGGGGAGTAGGCCTCCGGTTGCCCCACTCACCAAACGAAATGAAGAAGCACAAGATTCTGCGAGGCCGTGGTACCAAGAATAATCCGCCGCTTGGCTCTAACAGGAGTAAGAGGCCCGCTATTACGTTAAGGAATAAGCTAATCTAGTTTATATACTTTCGAATAGCGCCTGTTAGCCAAATTTTGCTTGTAACCGCGGAGTAGAAGAAACTATGTGTTGACTTCACTGCTCTTTATTTGCATCTAAAGTAATTACTTTATTAATTAATTAGCTTTAGTATTTAATTAGCGAAGACTAAGACGAATGACTATCGACAACCAATGTCTACAGATTATTAATAAATATAATGCGCTGCCGAAGGGTTTAATTACGCAAAAAAAACACAATTTACTAAACAGCGCCTGTTACTTGTTTTATTTAACAGAGCTGTTTTAACCAACACCATGCCGTCGGAATTCCACCTTAAACTCTATATTTCCAATTACGTTTAACATAAATTCTGTCAAAAATATGGATAGTTTGCGCAGGCGCGGTAGAATTAATAGCACTGAAACAGACGAACGGCGGATGTTATCGATCTAGACAAAATTTCTACCGCCATCAATCAGCTGTTACGCGGTAGTACTTTATAATGGAGAACCGAAACGAGATATACCGCTTGTTGTGCTTCGTCGCTCCTACCACGAGCGTAGTGCGAAACGCTAATGATGCTTCGGTGGAAGTTAATTGGTTTTGTGCAATGGGATAAGTTTTCTCACCATCTTCACTATTTGTATTGAATAGATCTCTTCAAAACAAATAAAACAAACCTACAATCTATTGTCTTAAAAGGTTCCAATATTCACCGTCCGGCTTCAACATAAGACAAGCTCGCTGATAATAATAAGATCTATTCATTATTATGAAAATAATAATGAGGGTGGATCATTAAAATGCCGCCCCGTACCTGGTCGATGTGTACCTACTTGGTGTTAGAGGTCACAAATCTATCAATGCAAGCAGCGTCCCGAGAAAGGTCTTTGCCTCTCTGTCAATGTACCAAAGACAAAGCCATCGAGTATCTTGTCGTCCTATCTAAAAGTTCCGTATGGCTCTTAAACCAAGGGAACGTTTATGGACCGTGACGGGACCAAACCCGTCGCTACAACAAGGGCAAGGCAAGGGAAGCGATAGCTATCCGTGAGCTTTCCCCATAATTTTTTTTTTTCATTTACTATGTTACTGGCTGTTTTTCCTACGCCGAAATATATTTAATGTTTTCTAGTAAAAAAAAAAAATGTAATGAAATCACCAACAGTACGGTCGTTTTATGATTAGTTCAATATCGCACTGCGTACTCGACACAGGATCAGACATACAGTGGTAATATAAAGCCTACGGTTAAAAAAGTATTTTCTTCGGTGGCCTTGAGACACTGTTCATTTTATTAACAAATGTAGATATTTTATTAACTAATGTAGATAAATGGACACTACCCGTTTATCCCAACCACAGAACAGAGTTTTTTTGCTCTATAGTAGCAACGACAGGTATAGAAAGAAGACCTCTCATTTTTAAAAAAAATTGCAGATTCTTGTTTTTACATAATTTTGCTTCTTATTTATTTTTAATGGCATCTAAATAGCTCACTACTGGATACTTGATTTATCGGTGCAGCCTTGAGAGAAAACACACACAGAACATATTACGCATTGTGCTTGTCTCACGTCAATATGAGTCAACATTTACAGCCTTTCTAAGACGTACGTAACCTTAAAAACTCTTGATGCGATCCATAATAATTTTAGAAATATTTGCATAATTTTGTGTTAAAAATGATAGGCCAAACATTTAACTAAATCTTTCGACGGGGTTAGGAAGAAAACTACACGTTGACGTTTAAAGTCAATTTATTATATACATACAATAAATCCATTTCTATAACATCTATAAAGTGTAGCGGTTGAATAATGTGAAATAACTATGTTTTATATGAGTCCAAACAATAAAAGTAACAAATTTTAACGATAAAATGAATTATACATAATTTAACAAAAAATATAAAATTTTTTTACTTAATAAATATTTAATTGACTAGAACAAAAATATACATGTCAGGTTATATTTTAGACTCATGTGTAAATAATAAATATTTAAAATTATTGTCTAATATAAACAAACGTAGCATAATTGAATAACACAGATAAAAACGATATCCAATAAAATATAAAAGTCTATCATTTACTAAATTCAGCTAAAACGCATGTAGAAATGTAAAATACTGAATTATTACATTTAGATATGACTAGAGATATGCTATTAATAATATAAATATTTGAAAGAGAACAATTAATTCGTTGTTAAGTATTAGTAAGGTAGCACATACTCTACGAAGTCCAGAAGTTACAGGAAAAGCTTGAGCTTTATATATTAAAAGTTTTTTAAAAGGTTGTTCAAAGTGACACGCACGCCTATTGATATACTAATACGGAATATATTGTGACATCCATCCACTCGCTCATAATGTACGTTTACTTATTTGGACAAATACTAAATGAAATTCCAATCGAAAAGTTATAATAAAATTTTGACCATCTCAATTACTTCGTTCGGATGCATTTGGAATTCTTATACGAAATACCTCCCGAAGCCGAATGGAAATTACATCATAGAATGAAATATATTAGACGGTATGAACTCCAATGTGTTCGTGTACTTTACATGGACCCAAAAGGGGTTAGAATCATTGTCGTTAATTTTGGAGAATTCTTAGAAGCTTGTTCTGCCAAATATGAAATTACCGGCGGCATTAGGATCTTCAGTAGAGAAGTACTCCTTCCAAAGTTCTTGAAACTCCTCCCATGAGACACTTGCCTTACCCTGAAACACAATTGTAAATTATGAAATGTAACAGTATTTTTATTCTATTAATTGGTTGACTGGTAGAGAATGCTTCTGGCATTAAGTCCGCCTATATACATTCTCATGTATATGAAGTTCAATAAATAAATAATAAATTTGACCAAATCCCTTTTTTTTCAATATGCATAAACCTTTGTCTTTAAAGGCTATTATTAATGAAGTTAATTGAACCCAAAAAAAATATAGTGTGATCGTCTTTGAATGGTATTTCCTCTTTGTTGACTTTGACCAACACGTCCATGTACTTATTAGGTATATAATTATATCGGCAGTTATCAACTGCGTTAATCATAGTGTCGCGTACCCGATGTAACATTTATGCTATGAGATCGGAAATGAAGCGCCAGAGATACAGGACACAACAATTATAAGTAGACTCAAAAGCATATGATATTAACAATAGGGTTCGAACCTAGAACCTTTTGCTCGACAATTACGTATCCTAAACACTAACCCCCGCAGACGTACAATCTTACATAACTGAGAAAAATCGTTTTTTTCTACTTTAGAAATTGATTCTATTAATTTTTATCCGTGAAGTCCTCAGGGGATTTTCATCTTGATTGTAGCTGATTTAGTAACAGTAGCCACCGCCTTTTCAAGACTGTAAAAAAGATATTCATACATTAATCTACCTTAGCCATCTTGCTGAAAGCCAATTTGCATTCATGCGGATCGATGCCATAGGATGAGCAGACTGTGGTGAATTCATCGCAGTCTATGGAACCATCGGCACTGGCGTCCTCGAGTTGGAACATGAAGTGACAGTAAAGCTGCTGCCATTTCAACGCAGCCGACGGATTCTGAGCGTAGTCGTTCCACATCGACACCCATTCCTCCACCGACACCTAAGAGATAATAGTGCTTAGGTAATATCACATCGCTTCGACAGAAAATCTATCACCACGTCTCGCACCGTTTGCCATAAGAGTCGATTAAGGGAAAATTAAGTAAAGTAGCAGCCCGTAAGTGCCCACAGCTGGGCAAAGGCCTCCTTCTCAAATGCGAGAAAAGGGCCCACCACGCTGCTCCGGTGGGGATTGGCGGGCATCACATATCCTCGAAATAATATTTTTTTTTATTATTGCTCAGACATACATGTATCCTCACGATGTTTTCCTTCACCGCTGCGCATGTGGTAAATACAGCACTTTAAATTGTTATTAACAATTTTAGTGGTGCCGTCACCGGGGATCGAATTCAGGTCACTCACGCTCTATGAAACTAAAGTGAGCGCCCTGACTAGTGGACTAGTGACTACCACGGCTCTTAAGGGAAACTACAGGAAAATCAAGTGGCCTAAAAAGCATGAACATTATGACAAATTCTCCAATTGATACAAGCATATGTCCAGCGGAGGACTTTTAACATCGTTCTCCAGGGACAATGCTCGCCACCCGTCACGTTTTATCTCCCAGAGAGGCAGGCTGAATAGAGCCTAATGTAAATAACGCCTAATATAATCCTCTGCCTACCTCTACATGCGTTACTAACGTGAGTGCTATACTATTATGAATACGTACCATAATTTTAAAACATTGTTATGAGGGTAATCTTTCAATAAATACATAGTTTATGATTATCGCTTCAACTATTTTTTAATTAGGTTCTAATTTAAAGATGAATTAACCTTTGTAAATTGTTGCTTAATTTTTGTGGTCACCAACGCCTTCGAAGTTCACGTAAGGTTGCGAATATACATAAAACTTTTCCAATTTAAATTATTTCGCTTGTTGGCTTTTGATACAAAAAAGAATGAGAAATAGGATTGAGTTCGTAAAATGTAAACTTATTCATAACAAATATTACTTTTTAACTAAATTGCGCTCGTTACATAACTGATGTTACCTGGCCATCTTTGTTAGAATCAGCCCTCTTCCTTAGTCCATCCCAAATCTTGATCATTATTTCATGGGTCTCTGTGTGTTTACCATCTCCTGATTTCCATCCTCTCAGACTACAGATTTTCTAAACAAACAATTTTAAATATATGTATATATAAATAGTATGTACTTATATACTTTTTAATTGTTTTATTTCTGAAACTTACTTCAATAGCTATTTCGAAATCTTTTCTTTCGATTGTTCCGCTCTGATTAACGTCTGAAAAATAGTCATAAAATGTAACAAAATATCGGAAGACTTTTAACTCGGAAAAGTATTTAATAAGTTGTATTTTGAACAACTTACCGAAAAATACGTTGAAAACGTAGAGTAGTTTCTTCCGTCTGAATTCAGAGATCGACATTTTGATCTGTAACAAAATATATTTCTTCTTTGTGTAATAGAATAGATGTGTAAGAAATGATGTAAGTACACAGTTTTCTTCAAATGTCTATCTTATTAGCACACGGTGCATTCTGTTAACTGACACAAAAGGCTCTAGCGATCAAATAATGCCGGAATAGCCGAATCACACAAAGTATTAATATGGTGAATCTTTTTTAATGCTGGCATATTAAAGCATCTATAATGAGAGTACCGGCACTGCGCTCTCCTGTGCAGCGTGATGCGTGTTGGCCAATACCAGATGCTACTCCCTATCACCTACATATTTGAATGGATTTTCCTCCACAACTCGGTCACCAAAATCTCTTTTTTTAGTTAACAGGGTGACCCACGGGCTGGTGAGATTGGAGTTAGGAATAAAAGATGGTATGTTTGATTGTGGTATAATAGTACTTACTAATAGTGGGTATTTAATTATAAATAACTTTATTTAGTTAATTAGCGATTATAATGAAATGTAGCAGATATTGTTATTACGTTGTAAAATTTTGTAATCCACTCACCAGTAATAAATTCACCAGAAATGTATCTGCAAAAAAAAAAGGTAAGGTAAAGTGAGTTAAGATTGTTAAATTAAAAGCAAAAGAGATGAGGATTGTTTAATGGGACCATAGACGATTATTTCTTAGCATGCTTGCATAGTATGTACTGTACCTGAATAGAGGAGAACGGCTGATAATCTGTCATATTGCATTGGTGAATGTACGCTTTGTCTCTAAGATGGGTGCTCCAAGTATGTTTATTCGTTAATACGTTTGCGTATTCACCTACATACGTATGTGCGTATTTTAAAAGTATATGTCGAACACAGAATTCATTTATGAGGCAAACGCCATTTTTAATCTAAACACGATTTTTAAACATGAACTTACGCAGATAACTTTGTTTTGTAAGATTAGTAGATTAAACGGTAGGGGTTAGCTAAATACCAGTGCTATGCTTGTATTCGTGCTGAATTTAAAATTTCTTAACCACATTATACTATAAATATCTGATCTGCTAGCTTAAAGCTATACTATATACTCACCAAAGGTAATATACGTAATAGATAGTTATATAATAGATTTATTGTATTTGATATTACTTAATTACATTTCCCAAAATTACAATTAAATAGATCAGTTATCTAATATCATCTAGCAAATTTATTAATTAACAATAGTTTAGACTTTGTAATAATAGCATAGGAATTGTAAATAAATACAAATAATTATTACGATGCCGTAAACGATCTTTGCAGTCTTCTAATAAATGCTACATCACATCATTATAAAAGACCGAGATTAACATTAGGGTAGATGTTAACCTTTTTTGATGAAAATATCATCATTTTCGGCTAAATAACTAAAAATAAAAGGCAAAACTAAACAGTCGATTGAAAACCCTTCTTTTTAAGCCAGCTTTCGTTGCTTTAAGGTCGTTTAAATTTTAACAAAGTTAACACTTTTATAACAAATACAATACATCATTAAGCCTATTCCATAAAATAAAAAGATTAAAACACAGAAATGGCTACAATCAGAAATACATTAGTACAAATTCAGTAATGTAAAAAAGTTATTACTGCAAAAACGTAATAAAAGAGAAATAACACGACGCAAGAAAACGCCTTTTCATTACGACTTTGCCAAAAGACTAATTAATAAACGTTTCGGCTTCACTCTTTCTCTCTTTTTATTCTTTTAAAAACCCATATGAGCCCAATGCTGGACATAAACCTTAGCTGGAATATCATTGAAGGAAGATTTGTCGATACTCAGAACACTGGACAGGGGGGTTGGTGGGCGGAGCCCAGTGCAGGTACCCTCACTAGTTTCAGAGATTTGGGTTCGGCTTATACGAACGGAACCACTATCTGACGGTAGCCCGAGCCTCGTCAAGCAGAAAGGGAACACCTCGTGCAGGTGCACCTTTGGAGAAAAATATGATATGTTCCCCCTGCACACCGTCATCTTCACATTCATCGTCACTTCATCACTGAAGTCTGTAGGTGCAAGGCGCGAAATTGTCTGATAAAGTTTTGCAAGAGAAGAGAGGAGCGGAGGTTGGGGAGGAGGGCCGGGGAGTGGACCACCGGTAACCTCACTCACCTAATGAAATGCAGAAGCCAGCCAAGTAGCAGAAGCCATGGCACTATCCGTAGCTTTGCACTATCACTATCCCCTACCGTATACCAAAAGCTACTGTTTGGCTCTACCTCGTCTTTCGACTACCAGATTATGATATCATTGTTTAATATTATAGTGCTCTTGTTTGAGCAATAATATTTAACAGATCTAGAATTTGTGCCTGTTATTTAATTCTGTATGTAATATTTTTGAACAGAGATGTATTAAAAATTAATTTGTAATGCTAAATAAATTAAAAGTAGAAAAGGATATCAAAATAATCTCATTAGATCTGGTAGAATCCGCATAAAAGAATTGTTAACATATTTGAACGGTTTTAAGTTAAAAAGCTTTGTGACAGATTATGAAGGAACGCTTTTTTTAAATATTTGTTATGATTCTAGTATATAAGTGCCATATGCTGTACACTTAATGATACGAACGGTTGTGAATGGACGCAGATATATAATCGAATATAGAATACTTTTTAGGGTTCCGTATGGAGCTCTATTATTACTACAACGTTTTTATGTCCGTCGTCCGTCTGTAAGGAACAGATGAATACTGCTCCAGGGCTGAATGACTGCCTCCACGTGTCTTTGAAAATTTTGATTTCTCAGACCTGTACGATTTCGAGAAGGACAAGCAATTAAAATTGACATGAATAATTTTATTAGCAACAGTTCGAAGTACAGTCAGAGCTTGAATTCAAATACAAGGTTACCCTAGAGGTTTTAAACTGTTTATCACCGAAATAAATGTAATTTATAATTTTCATTATGTTATTATTTATTTTAATCATAATACAATTGGATAATGTAAAACTTTTGTAAATCAAGTAAAGATTCAATTACTAAAATACAAAAACATGACTGCAATTTTTTTTTTTTATCTCTTTTATTTGAACCGCAGATGCCATATTTAAATATGATCATATGTTACTAACACATTGAAGACGATTCTAGCGACACCTCATATGGTGAAAGCTATGAAATCGTATAGACTACAAACCGTCCAAAGAAATATACTTAGATACATACCTACACACGAAAGGCATTACTTTCCTTCTTGGGCAGTCGGGTAATAAACAATATATTTTGACTAACTTCTTCAACAAAGCATTAATTAGAAAGTTTTAATAACTTAACTGAATTAAGCCCTTTACTTCCGTTAGCAAAATTAATTAATGCCGCCCATGTTTAAGTTGTAGAATTTGTCTTAGATACAACAATAAATATCTTCTTAAAGGCCTATGGATACAACATTTTACAATGGAAACTTACTTTATTTTACCTAAAATAATATTGTAGGGCTTACAATTGGGCGATAAAGGAAACATCTTGAGATAACCTGCATATTTGATAAATAATAAAAATGTAAATGGTATAGTCTACCAACCAATGGCAAAGTTCGCTGAACTCTTTCTGGCTCGAAAATAAACTCAAAACATGAGAGGAGGTCTTTGCCCATTTGTGGGAGATCTATGGGATAACTACTAAACTACTTTACTAAAGTTCATAAGAACAAAGCCACGGACACCGCTTGTCGTTCCACAATTTAATATCTAACTTCAGTGACGTAACGCTATTTAACAGAAAGTTTAAATTACTCGTAGTTAAAATAATTCGCTACATTACCTAAGGTTAATCTGATGTAATAATTTTATGCCTTGCAGTACTCCTTTTAATTATACTAAGGATTTTGGTGCCAGAGTAATCTTCACTTATTTACATTTCTCAGATGCCCAGAATTTCCTCTCTAGATCTTTTTCTTAATTGCTAAACTGCTTGTACTTATATATCTGCAGCTTACTGTCAGTGGACAATTTTTACTCGACTGCCTCAGAAAGAGGGTAATGTTTATTAGTGTACGTATGAATGTGTTTCTCTTTAGCACGCTCTGTAGCCTAAACAGTTTGATGGATTTCAACATATGAGGTGTCGTTAGATTCGTCTTCATTATGTGAGTGACAGAGTATAATATATAAAAATGTTTATATAATAAGAAAAAATGAGAGTGGTAATATAAAAATTACCTCATTGGTTTTTTATGGTTTTTATTAATTGAATTGCTAGTTGTAAAGTTAGCAGCGTAAGTTTTGAAACTAGGTAATACTGGCATCTGATCTCAAACTCAGGTACTACACAGTAAAGTCTAAGACCTAGCAGTCTATCCGTAAGCTACGACTATGGATAAAGTATTAGACATTACAGTAAATTTCTCCGAAGAAGGAATGAAACATTAAGATAATATCTATGACATTTCCCAACTTAATCAAATATAACATACTTTTTAAAGTCTCATGACATGAGAAGCTTAATTAGATTAAGTTAATTGAGTTTCTTCCGTGACTAAAATTAATTGAGGTAACTCATTTTGAACAAGTGCCTAACATTCATTTTACAATAAATATTCCTAGAAACAAAGGCAATTAAATTTTTCTCGTATCTACAAAACAATTGGATCCGTAAAATGTCAGAAGGTATTCCTTAAGTATACATATTTTTTAATTTTTTTAAACATGCCTTAGAAGATCAAATAAGTACTAAAAGTATATTTTAATCCACATCGGGCGTTCAAAATTTCTTTGTCCAATAAGTCCTTCCCAGTGAAAGGATTTACCGTATACCATGCTTAGGGCTAGCCCGTTCGCGATCGCGCGCCAGATGTCTTACACCATAGACACTGTTCCCCAGCAATGGATAATCGAGGCACAGCATATTTTTGAGATGGTGACCACCATCCCATCACCACCACCATCTGTCAGAACCCTTAATATTGTTTAAAGAATTTCTCTTAGTCGACTTTTTTGACACCCAAGGGATATGTTTTTATTTTTTTTTATTTAAAAAACTTAATTGCTTACACCCCTTATAATTTGAAGTGACAAAGGGCGGACTTAATGCCTATTGGTATTCTCTGCCAGTCAACCCATGGGTTGGTGAGATAGCCGTAGCAGGTGTATTTATTTAGTAAATAACCTAAGTAACAAAATTTATTTTAATATAAATAAATATAATAAAATTAATGAATAAAAATATGATATAATATACATAATAATATACTATTACATATGTAGATAGATAAATAAATATAAATAAGAAACACAATAATAACTAAATAAGTCCATTTAAATTTAAATAATGTTCTTTAACTAATTTTTTAAAAAAGAGTGGGATATGATTATGGGAATTGTACCATACTACTTGCCGCGACGTTGAAAATACCAGAAAAATACCAGAAAAATACCAGCGATCTCCGATACATAACGGGAAAATCAAACAATCTAGATCGGTGATGGACTGTCCACCACTGCGATTGGCAACCCAGATACAAAGCGTGACGATTGTGACAATTTCTATCATTAGGAGTAACCTATGTCAAACAATAGATAATTTAGAAAACACAATTAGTCAACCCAAACTTCTCAGCCCGTTTGGACACTCTGCCTACCCTCATGGGTACTACAGGTATGACGGCTTATATAATACATAACCATAAACTTTTATATCACTATATAACTCGGCTCGCTGGTGCAGTGACTTAACTTTTGGCTGTGGTACTGTAGGTCACGAGATCGATTTAAGCACGGAATAAGTTTGGATACAGCCTGCAATTAATTGTTCTTGGTCAGAGTGTTTGTCCGTGTACAATTGATGTCTGTAAAATGCAACTAGTAGAAAATCCTTGAAGTATTATTTTAGTATAATCTAGGTCTTACATTTGTAAATTATATTTGACTATATTTTTGAAAGAGCCGTGATAGCCTAGTGGTCAGGGCGCACACTTTAGTGTCATAGAGCGCGAGTGGCCTGGGTTCGATCCCCGGTGTCGGCACCACTATAATTGTTAATAATAATTTTAAGTGCTGTATTTACCACGTGCGCAATGGTGAAGGAGAACATCGTGAGAAAACCTGCATGTCTGAGAAAAAAAGGAATATGTGAAGCCCGCCAACCCGCATTGGTGCAGCGTGGCGGGTCCTTCCCGGCTCCTAAGACCTCTCTGATACTAGTATTTGAGAAGGGGACCTTTGCCCAGCTGTGGACACTTACAGGCTGTTACTTTACTTTACTTTTTATATTTTTGAAACTATTTAACGAGTCTATAACAACAAAAATAACTTTTCAAATCGCAAAGCTTACGAATACGTTCGTCAGATATGAAGTCCCTTTTCTTTTGAAAAAATGAAATCAAAGACAAAGGCGAAAACGACGTGCGACGTGACTGTAAATAGGCATATATATGAGGGCGAGAAACCTAATAAAGAGAATAAAACGAGACACATAATGATGCGTTCGTTTATCAAAGCCACAAAGGAAAAAGAAAATGCTTATGAATAATGACTAATGATGGATGAAGTGGTCGTAAAAACTCCTTTGCAAAGTTCACAAGATATTCCGAATCGATATTATTATTTGTTTCAACGAATGCGATCCGTGCTAGTGAATTTGAGAGGTGATGAAAAAATCGCCTTTGGAAATATTTGCATGATGTACTCGTACAGCGATTTGGGTGGTTTGTGGTCACTTTATGTTTTATAGTACGCGAGTGATCAGGGTTCTGTTCTCGGTACCGTTACCTCTATTTGCAATTAATAATTTAATTGCAATTTAACTAATCCAACTAACCAAGTTTGTAAAAGTTAAAAATAACTCTTTTTTATTGTATGGGTCTGACAAACAAGTTAACAGATGTAATTGTAAGGGGCTACCACCGCCCATGGACAACTGTAAAAAATCCAGTCGAAGATGTTTACAGATGCAATAGCGATGTGTGTGTGTGTGTGTGTGTGTGGATTAAGACGGAATACTTCCTGTACAGGCCGCTATTTCTCATAATTTTTTTGATGTTTTTAATCAATCTAAGTATAAGTCGCTGCCTCTAAGTGCCCACTGTTGGGCGAAGACTTCCTTCTCAAATATCTGAGTGGGCTTTGGAACCGGGAAGGGCCCGCTATGCTGCTCTAGTGCAGGTTGGTGTGTGTGTACATATCCTCGAAATAATATTTTTATTACTTCTCAGACATGCAGGTTTCCTCTGGACGTTATCCTTCACCACCGAGCACGTGGTAAATACAGCACTTAAAATTGCTATTAACAATATTAGTGGTGCAGGCGCCGGAGATCGTACTAGGCATCCATAATTTGAAAAGGGTTTTGAAGTTAGTAAAGATACGTCATTCTGCTCCAGTGTAACCGTTCCTCTAAAAATATGCAGGCACTTTCACTGCAAAGTACGTGGTAATTTCTGCACTTAAACTTGCAACTAAACGTTTTGACCGTGCCAGCAACGAATATTCCTAACAGATAAGGTAAGCATTCGCTAAGAAAGAATTTCACGAGAGTCCACACCTAAAAGTGTGAAATGGGGCGCTTGAAGTTAGAGACGTTGAAAACGGGATTTAGGTTACTGGAAGTTAAAAATATTTTTTTTAAAAAACAGACGGTAATAGAAGTCTAAGGTAATAGAGATAGATGTTAATATGGGAAAATTTCCGTACTGTTATTACTAACTTTACAAACTTTTAACTTAAACCAAAATATATCAGATTCGATTTTCGAATTTAATAAGAATTATATGCAAATCACGAACGCGCAACGGAGTCGCTAGTTAGTATTTCATATAATCGGCAAGATAAACCTAGTACTAGTACCTTATCTGCCTACCTAATAATATACTTAGTACTAAACTCACTTAAGTAGTACTAAGTAATTTAAAAAAAAAAAACCAAATACACTACGTAGAGATATGCTACAGCATTGTGCAGAGATTGCATAACCCCACGTTTAGTTTTATTACACGAGAAGATTTCAGTATGTCTCAGACGATAGTGTATTTGGCCTCTAGCTGTAAAAGGACAATTTATTACTTAACTGCCGTTGTGCCTTACGTAACTCGGGCGACATTGTTTCAGGTTCTTAAAGAACACGGCTGTTGTAAGCTTGATTAGACTTAAAAAAAATTGTTATAATTTCTCATACCTAATGTAGTAGCACTAATGATTTGATGACTACAAAAAATAGAAAAAGCACCGAAGTAGCCTGTAAAAGTCCCACAGCTGGGCCTCCAATTTTTGAAAGGGTTTTGAAGCTAGGAAAGATCTGACATACGGCTCCAGTGCGGGTTGGCGGACTTTATCTTTCCTCTAAACATATGCAGGCTCTTATACCGCCGAGCACCTAGTAAACTCAACGCTTAAAGTTCCATTTAAACGTTTTAGCGGTGATGAAAGTGAGCTATGAAATGAATATGAGCTCCTGACCACAAGGCTACCACGAAGCCTGAATATGGTTACTTATTCATGTCCTCCTGGTCGGATTATTTCTACTACGAATCATCTTAAGCCTACGAAAGTCCTCTGCCGGAGATACTCATAAGCCTATTCCAAGATACGCCATTGCCGACGGTGTTCTTAGAGTGTAAATTATATTGTACCTTGAAAATATCTCATCGGTAAAACTGACCGAAAAAGGGTTATATATCTCCCATGTCAGATATAAATAATTTCTTTTTTACTTTCGTACCTAATTATTAATTTTGAAAAATAAATTCACTATTTGCAAGTACTTTACAACTAACTATTATTAAATAAATAAAAATAATAAAAATGTGCGTCACTAATACTGACACCTCACTCACCAAAGTGTCTGCCAAGTGTGGTGGGTGTAGGCGAAATTATACTGGTGGTTGAATCCTTCTCAATCTAGTAGTCATCAGAGTATACCACACTCATTCCATTAAAAAAAAACTTCCATGAAACCCATGCCAGCTTTTGTTGGCGCTTTCTTGGAAGTTTTTATTGCCTTAACAGCAGCGAGCTTATATAGCCAGTGGAGAAATTATAATTTATGAAATTTATTATAGAGGTATAACGAAAAATCAAAGTGCCATTGTATGTTTTAGTATATAATAGTCAGAAATTATTAAGAAACAACTAATTGTTGCAATTAGCTGTAACATTATATTGTAAGCTTTATTTTTTTTAATCTAGACCAAGCTTTTAAAATTTAACAAAGTGCTGTCACATACCGTGACGTAAATACACCGTTCACATTAAAATTGAGTCTCTAAGGTATAATCTAGTATTAGTTTTACGTTTTAAAGGGCAGCCTTCGACACGCAATTTAAGTGTTACATAAAAGCACACGAAAATAATGGTTCCGTTTTAATTTTCTTCTAAACGATATTCTTCCTTGCAGTGAATTGATGATTTTAGTATTTTCGTATGTACTTGTACTTCTTAAATGGTTAAATCAGCCATCCATTTACCCAAACAATAATTTCATTTAATAAATTATAAATTAAATATGATCATCCTAAGAAAATTTTCGGGTTACATCTCAAGTTTCTATTTAGTTTTAAGTTTCATAATTTAAATTCTATATGCATGTTATAGATTAAAATAATAATTAAAAAACAATACCGCGGATAAAAACATCGTAAATACGTTGCTTAAATAACCTATTGTTTTTTAAGTTAATAAGAAATTAAGCATTTATAGACAAGTTTTCTCCTAAATTGTGCAGATTTTTTATTCTGACAAAGTAATGACAAACATTACAAAAATTAAAGGTCGATTAAAACTAGTTGAAAGTTTTAACACCGAGAATTCTCTGTGCATAAAGCAGATACGAGATTACGAATGGCGAACTTCTGAACTTCTATGTAAGTTTTAACACGCAACAAAAATCAACACGTCGGAGAAAAGTTTCAAACTCCGAAACGAACGTAGCTTTTCAGTATTAGCATCGATCAAAGCAAATAGTCTATTATGTAACTCTATTAAAGCTCTTTGTGATATCCTGAGAAAAATTCCTGCTATATTTTTTAAAAGCCTCACTAATCAATAGTTGATACTATTAACGTTTCTTTCATAATTAATCGAATAAATAGGGAAGTGGAGAAAAATATTCATATGTCATTGCTGTACAATTTTTTATGCGTAATTAAATGTAGTCAAAAATCATGTTTAATAAATAAGTTTCAGCATAAAATATTGTACAATTTCATGAAATACAGAAAAGGAAATATTAAAAAATTGTTACGTAAGTTTCTCTAAAAATATGTTATACTCCATAGCCTTCTTCCTCGGAAATAAATAAAGAGTATTTGGTACCTTGAACTGAAGCAGGCAGTTGCGACGATGGCGCGACCGTAAATGCCGCGCGGCGCTCGAGATCCGCCCGACCTACGCCAGGGGTAATACTACTGCAGTTGCAAAGAACCTGGGGGTGTGGTTCTAGTGAAAGGTAGTACATCGCGCTCAAGCGATTAGCGATAAGCGACAGATTAAAAATAGTTTTTAAAGGATTATAGTTACTGTAATAATGTCGAATCGTTGCAGGCCGATCGATGCGTGTTTAATCCTAAGTTTACAACGTTGTATACAAATACTCATGACTGTTATCCATGTAAGGGTGGGCAGATATTACGGAATGTTTTTTGACATCACTCAACATCAGCTCGAAATCCACTTATCGCGTCTCCGCGAAATAAAACAGATGGCGAGCCGCTTCGTAGGGTTTGCTCTCGGATATTGAGACACATGATCTTTTCAAAGATTCTACCCTTTTAACATGGGTAATAAATGACTGGAAAGACCTAAAAATTCTTATGAAGCAATCTCAAGAGTTAACAGTCATGATACAAACACACATATATATATAAATTAGTTAATTGTGGTAGAGATGCTCGAATGTGCCGGCTCGACCAGATTGGTAGCACGGCCTCGCAGAATATCGGCGTGAAGTTGAGGCATCTTGTGCTTCTGCGTTTCGTTCGGTGAGTGAGGTGACCGGAGGCCCACCTCCCTCCACATCCCCTCTTCATCCTTCCTCCCATCACCCCCATACTCTTCAATGCCGGCAACGTACCTGCAGCTCCTCTGATGCTGCAGATGTACGTGGGCGACGGTAATCACTTACCATCGGGTGAACCGCGTTTGCCGCATTGCCCATAAAAAAAAAAATCTCATTATGTAAGGAGTAAAATACGTCTATTTTGGTGTTGCACCCCGACAGTCAACAAACGAGGCCTTCGCGGCTTAATTATGGCGAAATATTTATCCGAAGTTACCGAACTCGATATTGATGTTATATGGCACTGGGCCTCACAACCCGATTGTCCAGATTAGTGTAGAGTATGTGCAAACTTTCCAAGAAATTATTCCGGCTTTTGCTTGCGCTTTTTTTTTTTTTTGAAAAATAGGCTTACGTTTGACCCCAATCTCGCCCGATGGAAGGCGAAGATGAGGCCTAGGATGGTACACGCTTGCCTAGATGTCTGTTCACTTTGGCCTTAAAGATATCAAACTAACTAAGCTTTTCTTAGAGAGGGAGGCCTATGTTCAGCTAAAATGGATGTCGATAAAGTAACACTAGATTCTATTTAAGATGTTTTAAAAAGAGAGGTTTCAACTCCGCCGGCCTAACGATCATCCATTTACCTGGCCTGGTGACAGTAGGAAATGACGTACTTTTTGCAATAAACTTAAAATTACCTTATACATTTTCCGGAACATATAGGTGTTTTTGCAACCTTACTTTGATACTGGTTTTGATTGATTACAGAAGCTGTGATTGAAGCATAACTGTAGTAGGTATACATATAAATTAATAAATATTGTAAGTGTGGGTAAGCACACAAGGAGCCGGTCGACAGACTTCGATAAATAAATCAGTTCTTATGCATAACGTGTTTGAGATGGACCCCCACACTACAACAATAACTACTTTTGAAACGTGGTAGAGCCATGCGGCGAATCGCGATCGGATTGGTACCACTACCTCGCAGAATACCGGCGTGAAGTAGATGCATCTTATGCTTCTTGCGTTTCGTTCGGTGAGTGAGGTATCCGGAGGCCCACTCCCCCTCCCTATCCCCCTCCTAATTCTCCCTTCCATCTCACAAATACCCTGAGAGGCCGGCAACGCACCTGCAACACCTCTGGTGTTGCAGATGTTCGTGGGCGACGGTAATCACTTACCATCAGGTGAATCGTTTGCTCGTTTGCCGCCTTTCTCATAAAAAAAATAACTAACCAGTCATTACTTAACCTTAGGCTGTTAATAGTCCACTGCAGGATATAGGCCTCTCCCATGAGGAGGATCTGCTGTAATCGCCTGCAAGCAGATAGTCGATTGCAGACTTCCAGGCTGACTGAAGCCCGTCTGGTATATTCTCCACCATCTGTCAGCCATTGCGTTAAAGGATAATAGCAATAGCAAATTATTATTCGCATATTTGATCACATGAAGTCGGGATCGAGTTGGGGCAAATTGAGTTAATATTGAATCGTGTTTCGGATTCCGATAATAGTCAACACTCTGTAACCCACTCGGGTATCTTAAGATTGATCGAACATATTCCCGAAGCTCCCAAAAATATTCGGTCGCTGTATAACATCGATTTATAAGGAAATTGACTCCGGCGAATTCTAAAGCTGCTGAATCGATTAACATGGTGACTTGTTAAATATGCTTTGGATTCATTTTAGATTTATTCTTACTCGCTTATTTTGTGATATATGAGGAATTCAATATTAAAAATATTATTAGTTATTTATATATGTTACTTACCTTTTACTTTTGCATAGCAAAGTAGCAGCCTGTGAATATCCCACTGCTGGTCAAAGGCCTCACAATTATGTGAGAGAGCTTTGGTGCCAGTAAGGGTCCGCCACGATCTCCAGTGCGGGAGGGCAAACTTCACTCATCCACGAAATATCTCCTATTTTATTATTTCTCAGACAAGCAGATTTCCTCACGGTATTTTCCTTCATCGGAGAGCACGTGGTTTATTCAGTACTTAAAATTGCTATTAACTATTTTAGTGGTGCCGGCACCGGCGATCGAACCCTGGTTCTTCGCGTACTACTAAATTAAAGCGAGCCCCCTGAGCAGTGGGCTATCACGGTTACTACTTCAGATAGAGTATACTGTATACTTTATGTTATATATTATGAGCCAGAGGTATCCCACGGAAGGACACCGGCATACCGGGCTATTTCCATTTCATTTCTATTGATCTTACGCTATGGATATACTACTGTAAGGCTGAAGGCCGCATTCTTTTTTCTTTTCGTCTCTGAAATTAAATCGTTTGGTTAAAAAACGTATTGACATATATTATATACTCTCAATTAATATGCCCATGTGGTGGCGGCGTAAGAAAAACCCCTTACCCTTTTCTTCATTACCACTGGTGGGTTGCGTAATCCTTGTAAATCTCAAGGCGTACGATAGGCGACGACTAAAATGCAGACCGTTGACCGAAACATCGCCTATGATGAGTGCATCTTGTACTGAGATCGCCAAGCGTGGCGATTACGCTAAATCCTCCAATTAGAAGCGGCCAATGTATTCCGTCAACTGGTTGAATATAGTAGCCATTTAATTTGTTTAACTACCACATTCATGGACAATGATAATAATAATGTAATATGTCAAGCGGTGGCTTTTACTGCTGGTCGAATGAGCCGGCTTGGCCGGAGTAGTGGCACAGCATCGGAAAATGAAAGATGTCGTGAAGTAGATAGGCATCTTGCTCTTCTACGTTTCGTTCCGTGAGTACGTGCATCCCCCAAATATCCATAAAGGCCGGCAACGCATCTGCAGCGCCTGTTTAACTAGCGGGCCTCCTGCTCGCGAGTCCTTACCGATGAAGCTGTAAAGGCCACTAGGCCAATAGCATATCATTATTATTGTTAGCCTTAAAAGTATAGTAAAGTAGCAGCCTGTAAATACACCTACTGCACAGGACACTATCTCAAATCCTCTGAGGAAGAGAGAACTGCTCCTTGTCACAAGGCCTGAACAACTCAAACCCGGCTCGAGAACAATGTTCCGAAAGACCAAGAGTTGAAGATTGGCTCTCGTCTAGTCCAGATCAGAAACCGTTGGACTAAAAATATAGGTCAGTACTAGAGGACATGGCCTGCTCAAAACATTACCACGGTATTGAGTCTCTCAAGAAATCTTTAGACCTAGCTAAATTCTCCATGAAGACCGTGCGTAAATCCAAAATATCAAGATATGTATTCTGAGAAATTAAGGAATTGTATTAAAGACAAAGTCAAAAAATGTTTTTATTCAAAGTTACCGTCAACAAAGCAAACAGTGTAACAGAACTTATGATAACCACACTAGGTATTTATTTCGCTACTGGCAAAAGGCCTCATGTCACCTCACACACTGAGGGTGTAAAAAGCTCCGCCTTGCTCCTCTAGTGCCCATTGTTGAGTTTCACACAAAAAAATTGTCTTGATAGCTACCGGTAATTACTGGTTTAACACTTTTAACATGTTTAACACTACAAATTTCTCTAATGTTGTGGAGGCTGTTATATCCGGACTTTTTTGGCTACAGAAATGCAAAACCAGAAGGGCTACAACCGCAACACCTTTTTCCAGCAAGATGGAGCCACTTCTCATGTTACAAATGACTCATTAGCTGGTCTTCACGATTTATTCCCTGGAAGAGTGATAAGTCGCCGAGGAGACATCAATTGGCCACCGAGGAGCCCTGATTTAACGCCTGCTGATTTCTTCCTATGGGGCTACCCAAAAAGCAAAGTTTACAATCCATTGCCACCCAACCTGAATGTTTTGAAGCAAAGAATCACTGAAGAAATCAACCCTATTCCAAGAGCGATGCTCCAGCGAGTTATTGAAAATTTTAGCTCCAGGTTAAATGAGTGTGAACAAATGAATGGTGCGCATTTGCAAACGGTTGTTTTTCATAAATAAACTTCAAGAATTGCTCTTTAAATTAACATTAAATAAAACGAGATTTAATTGATATTTTGTTTTTTATTTAACATCTTAAAACGAGAATCATCCTGAGACAACCTTTACAAAAAGTGCACATTGAAAGACACTCAGACCCAGAACAGTTATTTAAAATTCACATAATTTATACGTATCTCGTGCAGGTATGGTTGATAATGGCATTAAGAGAAACGCGTGCGGAAATCTAACACAAGACCCGGCGGCCAAACGCTTTTACCACTGAATCGATAATTTGTCAGTAACAAAGAATTATCAAAAAAAAATCATGAATTAATCAGATACGGGAATTCTCTTGATCACGAACATTACTAAAAGCAAAACGCTGTTCATGGCTTATATTTTTAGGGAATCGTGACTCGGTTTTTAAAAATCATCCAAAAGCTTAATTTCAAAGCCAAAGACTAACAAAAGGAATAATAGCTCACATGGACAGAGGTGCATGTTCTTTGGTTATTTTGGCAAAGGCTTACAATCTACATTTTCTGTTCGTACAAAAATAAATGAGTACACAAAGTACTCATATTGGGTACATAAATATTCAGCCAAATAAATAATAACCTTTGGCCGAATATTTAAAATTTATTAGAAATTAATGAATATAACAGTTTATGTTGGTACTTAAACTAGAATTAATTTTAACCTGTTTAACTAAGGTATGTATCAAACACAAATATCCTTTTTCGTTCTTTCCTCTTTGCTCTTCTACTTCCGAGTTCGATTTCGTACGACAAATGAATTTAACTTTCTTAAGTTAAAAGTTATTTTCTGGTAAGACTCTGGTTTGTTTTTTTATTTATTTTTTATATCGGAAAGGTGGCAAACGAGCAAGCGGTTCACCAGATGGTAAGTGATTACCGTCGCTCACGTTCATCTGCAACACCAGAGGTGCTGCAGGTGTGTTGCTGGTCTTTAAGGGTATATTGGAGATAGGAGGGAGCTTGAGGAGGGGGTGTGGAAGGGGAGTGGGCCTTCGGTTACCTCACTCACCGAACGAAACACAGAAGCACAAGATGAGGCAGGATGAGGAGGGATATGGGGGGAGGGAGAAGGCCTCAAGTTACCTCACTCACGAAACGAAACGCTGAACCACAAGATGCCTCTACTTCACGCTGGTATTCTGCGAGGCCGTAGAACCAACCCGGTCGAGCCGGCCCATTCGAGCAGCAGCAAAAGCCGCCGCTTGGCTCTACTACGTTTAAAACGTTTGATTATCAATATGAAGGTCTCGTACCAATGACTACACCGAAACTTACGCACGGTTTGTGTCGTTGACCTGGACACTAAGACCGCGACAGGCGTCCCGTTGTCCAAAATAAGCTGTGGTGAAAATCACTAAAAATGTCAACATCTTTATCCACCCCAGTATTGAGATTTTTTTTTTTATTTTTTTTTGTTTGCTATGTATACTCACAAATTTTGACATGTAGTATGAGGAAACCTTCATAGGTTGTGTACATACTAGTATTCACTTATATTCGTTCAACAACGAACGCGGTATCATTGCGTTATTCAATTCAACGAATATTGTAACATGGTTATGTGGGTATACTGCAAAAAAGAAAAAAAGAGGTACAGTGCCTCAGTGATCTACAGATCTACTGATTAGAATACTTATTGTTAAGTAAATTATTAAGTTGCATAGATCTACAAGATGATTGGAGAATATTGATTTTTATTATGATAATAGGTTTATTACATTAATATTAAATATGTGAAAAGTATTAAAATACTTTATATATATCTATTACTTAATATTGCCTATTTTCTTATGAATACATATTTATATTTATTATTTATATTGTTTGAAATGTGACTTTTTAGTACATATTTTATATTATAAGCCGAAATAAGCCGAATGTGCTTAGTAAAAATATGGTAGTTATTTAAACTGCGTCTCGAATGGTCGTGTTCAGAAATGTAAATATTGTAATGTCTAATTAAAAAATAACCAACATGAAATTAGCTAAAGTATGCGTGTCCGCCAACGCATTAAAAGCTCAACATACCTGCAATCAATTATCCATCCGTAATTTAATTTCAGCGGAAATTTGTATCCTGTAACGGAAATAACGGAAATAATGATTATATATAAATATTATAGTGTAAAGTTAAATAGGTATTGTCGAGCATATATTTCAAATCGTCGTCTTTTAACGTGTTACAACAATATACATTTTAACAATGTAAAGTTATGATACTATGAAGGTGTTAACCTTTAGCTAGTTGAATCAGTAGAAAAAAAATACTTAAGAAAAGTATGAGTGGTGAATGAAGATGAAGAATTTCTGAAAGAGTTCAATGTTAGTTTCCTCAAACATGATCAAAATAATACTTAAAAGATTATTTTCATCTCTTCTACTTTAGACCTATACAAATCCCACCACTGGATTTATATCTGTGTAGTGGCTTATGCCACTCACATGGGGAATACGAACCGAACTTGAGGAAGAAGTCTTGGTTTCCGCATTTTTGGTCTGTTTTCTGGATATGGTTATTCCGATTTTTCTCGCATGCCATGACAGTCACAGAATGGAATATGGTAGCTGATTTCGCTACCCCTGATTTCGATAAAGAAAGATACAAAATTTGAAGTACTTAATATTTTTTTTTGTTATGCATCTCACTTTACTGTAGTTTTACCCTTTCCATTTAGTGCATGTTATATTACTTTTAAATACTTTTATATCGTAGCAAACTTGAAAGTTGGCCCAACAACAGTGTATCGACAACTTTGGCAGATTATCAAACGTTGCATTGGCACTGAACGTAGTTTCAAGATACGGAACTCGGCGAAGTAGAGCAAGATATGGATTTGAATTGATAGATAAAATTAAAGAAAATATATATTACATTTTTAATATATAAATTGATGTTTGCCTAGTTATAGCCACTGGGAGAACATTTACAATTATGAGATATCTGGATTATCCGGATAAGCAATGGGGATGAAAGTTTCTCGAGTGGGAACTTCGTACAATTAAATTCAGTGTAGGACAACCACTCTCGATATGGAGTGATAAACAGCATAGTGTTATGGGAAATCGATGGATGTAGGTAGCTCAAGGCCGTATGTTCAGCAATGGACTCTCAGATTCCGAATCATTCCATGCATGCTCATATAAATATATGTAAACTAAAATAAGTGTTCAACTTAAATGAATCATAAGTTAAACAGAACAGCCAAGTGCACGTAAAGATATAATTGATATGGTTATTATCGGAAAAGGAAACTAGAGAAAACAAGCAAAATGTCAGTTATCATTCTGTTTTCTTTTTAATCTAAACACAAATAACATAATTTGTATTTACAAGGTACGGAAAATAAATAGTGATAGAAACAAAATCAATTGGAATTCCTAAGCGATGACACTGGTACAACTTGAATTGAAACGTGACTGGCCTAGCGGATCTCAAAAGCAATAACTTTGCACGTATAGTACAGAATACAGACGTATTCTATAAAGCACAGTACTCTGCACATGAATCAATAGATTTTTATATTTTTTTTTTATAAGAAAGGCGGCAAACAAGCAATAGGTTCACCTGATGGTAAGTGATTACCGTCGCCCACATACATCTTACCACATCCACATACACAACATCAGAGGAGCTACAGGTGAGTTTCCGGCCTTTAAGGGTATTTGAGAGATAGGAGGGAGGATAAGGAGTGGAATGGGGAGGGGGAGTGGGCCTCCGGTTACCTCACTCACCGAACGATACGCAGAAGCAAAAGATGCCTCTACTTCACGCCGGTATTCTGAGAGGTCGTGGTATTAATCCGGTCGAGCCGGCCCATTCGAGCAGCAGCTGAAGCCTCCGCTTGGCTCTACCACGTATACTCAAAGTAAGCATGTAGATAGGTAAAAGTAAACTAAATTTAACAAAATCCAGCTTCATACAAGGGCGGGCTGCATTGTTCCTTACACACGATGTACACCTTCAGCGCCGAGCACGCGGTGAATTCAGCGATTCAATTGGCAATTAGCAATTTAACCGATACTCACCGAGTCTCGAACCTCCGTTTACGTGTGTACTATGGAGTTAAAGCGAGCGGAATAACGTCGGAGCGGTACGGATGCTCTGCTTTCAGAATGAGTTCCGCTTGGAATTTTGCAACTACGACGGTCTGGTCTAGGTTTTAAGTAAAATAGAGAGCCGTGTTAGCCTAGTGGTCAGGGCGCTCACTTTAGTATCATAGAGCGCGAGTGACCTGGGTTCGATCCCCGGTGCCGGCACCACTAAAATTGTTAATAGCAAATTTTAAGTGCTGTATTTACCACGTGCTCGGCGGTGAAGGTAAACATCGTGAGGAAACCTGCATATCCGGTCGAGCCGGCCCATTCGAGCAGCAACATAAGCCGCCGCTATAAAAATAATAATTTCGGATGAATGTAAGAATGTTTGCACATATTTAACTTTATTTTATTTATTTATTTAATCTTTATGCACTGATATTGGTACATATGGCGGACTTAATGCCTAGAAGCATTCTTTCCCAGTCAACCATTAGGCTAAGCAGAGATATATACGTAATAGAAGCGATACAGCTAAGAGAATAAAACAAGTAAAGGGATATAAATATCAAAATATATACTTAATCAGATAGGTAGATACATACATACATACATACTTAAATACATAAATAAAATATATACAAATATACCATATACATATAGAATAATGAATTTTAATACAGAATACAAACAAATATACATGTCAGGACAAACAACTAAAGCGGCACAATGACAAACTGCAGCACTAGTACAGACTTGCAACATTTCTGTAATGTTTGCGGACGTTATTTTTAAATGCAAACTTATTATGAGCTTTTTTTATATCAATTTCTCGAATTTCAATGGTCGATTGAGATGTGATTACCGTTCAAATACTCGTTTAAAGTACTGCCTTGCGATTCTCTACTCTACACAAACTTTCAACTCCACGCTGCGGCAGCGGTGTGATTTTCGTACTACTAGAGCTTGACAATTCTGAGTACAAACAGCCACAGTCCTTCAACGATCGCCTCGCCCACAACCTCGATATTACACGTCGAAAGTAAAGCTCCATTGACGTCGAAATCGTCGTCGAGCACAACCATGAATTACGTCAGAAAATAGCACGGGTTTGTGCCATAGAATAGGATATAGAAAACAATTTGTCAAAAAAAAAACCAAATATCTGTCGATAGTTTTATAACGAAATGAAAAAAGTACATACAATTTCAAAGATATAATCTTTTTTATGGCGCGGGGAAAAGGTACACGTCACGTACGTGTCTCTAAAGGCAGTGACAGGTTACGACGGGATCAGCATTTAGTGCCCCGGACCCGCTTAAAATATATTTTGGGTCTGTGTATTTGCCTAAGTGCAATTTATGTAAGTAAAACGGCTGGACGCCACTGGACTATGAAGGATCATGACTTGGAAACGTTTATTTTTCAATAGTAAAAAGAAATCTCGGCTCATACACAAGACAATGGCCTTATTTAATCTGTCCTTCACCTTTGTTGTTTGAATAAAGTAAGCCCACAATATTGCAATTCCGTTCCTACTTACGCGGTGTGTAAATAATTTACCGCTGGACTATGTAGTCCAGCCTAATGGAAGGATATGACGTAATCACCACAGTTAACGGAAAAGCGATCGCAGTCCTTGATATCTGACCTCAGACGCCGTTGACCCTCCTCGGTGTGAATAACATTGCACGGCTACGTATTTTTAACTGGTCGGCGAATTCATCTGATACATGTTCGTGTTACATAAATGTGTTTGAATGTATTTATGTATGTATGTGTGTGTTCGTGTAGATATGTCTACTAATGCATTTAAATGTGTTTTGTAATATAGTTTCACTATTAGTCTTTTTGCTTATTTATATTATTTTAAATGTGTTATGGCAGAGAATGCCAAAAGGCATTAAACCGGACTTTTGTAATTGGGGTTCACAATAATGTATAAATAAATAAATATATAAATTATCTTATGGTTGGATAAGTAACTACTATGTATCGTAACTTGCATTTTTACAAAAGTTTAGTCGAGCCGATATAGTTTCCTAGTGGATGAGATTGAAATCTTAAGTATATGTTGAAAAATAATAAATATCCAAACATACACGCCGATCAACCGATAGAGTAAGCTGATATTACGGATTATTAAAATAAGGAATTATGTATCCCAGAGTCACGTTATGGAATTACGATTATTTTAAAACGTCAAAAATTATAGCAGTTATTTTCTCCATCGACCTATTTAAGTACACTGGACCAGTAAAAACCGGCAAGCGTTTCTTGAAAGGTGACCATACTCAGCAGGCCCAGTATATGCGTCGATGGGCGCAGGTTCGGCACCAGCGCACGTGATGCTGCTCCCGATTCGGAAAATTCAGATGGATTTTCTCGTTTGTTAGCTATCATGGTGCACCAGATGCTGGTTAGTTTTGTATTCTGAGAACCCAATAAAGTAATTTAAATTAAATAAAATGGTAATCATGGTTGCCCTAAAGATATATTAATTGAAACTACTACTATTATTATTATTTTTTGGGGTATTTCTATATTTACTCATCTGGTTGGGTTGTATAAATAAATACATATATAAGTACATATATAAGTAATATTTTATAAATTATATAAATAATAAAATTAAATAGATAATTAAAACCCAACCAGATGGAAGCCCCCGGCAGGGGAGACCAGACGGCCGAGGGTTAGGGAGAAAGGGAAAGAAACCGGCGGACAATGCGACCGGTATCGAGTAGCACTGCCTTCTGCATTTGAGCTCGGAGCGGTCCGTCACGGAGTCCCAGCCGCCTCAGATGTTCCGAGAGGCTGACTGGAATTAACCCATTCGCAGAGACGACGATCGGAATAATTTCGGTCGGCATACCACCCCACATGTCGGTTACCTCGTGAGCCAGGTCCAGATATTTTGTCTTCTTGTCTGTTTCGGCTTTCACAAGGTTCTCGTCATATGGAATGGTGATGTCGACCAAAAATATCCTCGACTGTGCTCGGTCCATCAACACGATGTCAGGCTTATTTGCATAAATCGTCCTGTCCGTGATAATGGACCGGTCCCAATAGAGCCTAGCGCGGTCATTTTCGAGCACGGCTTCCGGCGTGTATTTATAGTAAGGCAGTCTCCGATCCACAAGACCGCACTTCAGAGCGAGCTCCTGGTGTAAGATCCTGGCTACTAGGTTGTGCCTTTGCAGATACTCAGAGTTAGAAAGCGCTGAACAACCGGAGATGACATGCCGAAGCGACTCCCCGGGACGGCGACAGGCTCGACAGATGTCGACGGTGCCATCCTTTAGGATGTATCTCCGATAGTTGTTCGTCTTAATAACCTGATCTTGTATCGCACAGACAAAACCCTCGGTTTCCCCAAAGAGGTCACCAAAACGCAGCCAGTTTAGGGAGGCGACGGTATCTGCGAAAGGCTCATGTAGAGCCTTGTAGAACCTCCCGTGGAGCTCTTTCTCCTTCCATACGGTCTCCCGGTCGGAGGCGCTCTGTACTGCCGGGTCCTGCCGTTGCTCGTTGGCCAAGGATAGAGGGGTAAGCCCTTTATCACAACTAATGACGTCCGAATAGAATGACACATCCGATCTCGCTAGAAAGTAATTACGGAAGCTGCACACTTCGCGATTGTGCATGGTGAGGGCGCTTAAGTAACCCCGCCCACCACGCTCCGCGGCAAGTACAGCCTCATCACTGATGATCTCGGATGATGCATCCTGTGGGACGTCATGATTGTGCGGAATTTTCTGTCCAGGGCGTTAAGTTCGGTTTGAGTCCACCTGAGTATGCCAAAGGTATAAATGAGGACTGGCATGACCCAGCCGTTATACGCGCGTGCCTTGTTCCCGCCCGACAAAAGGCTATTAAACACTTTTGTCAGACGCGCAAAAAACAAGTCGCGAACCGTTTGTTTCATGCCAGCCTCATCGATACCTATGTTTTGTGACATGCCCAGGTACCGGTATGTATCAGCCTCGGAAAGGGTCCTAATGTTAACGGGCATTGACAAGTCTATGCCCTCAGAATTGGCGACCTTTCCCCTTTCGACGTGGAGGACCGCACACTTATCCGTCCCGAGCTCCATTCCGAATTGCTAAAATCGCAAGTGATTTTTAGCAATTCCATCAGATGGGAGCGATTGGTGGCGAATAACTTGAGGTCATCCATGTTGAAAAGGTGGGTCACTTTTGTACCTCCCCTCCGAAGCTGAAATCCTCTCCCTGAGTTCTCCAGCAACGTGCTGAGAGGGTTCAAGGAGAGGCAGAACCATATTGGACTCAAACAATCACCCTGGAAAATACCCCTTCGTATCCTTATCTGGTGTTCCGCAGCCGTCATCCGCTCACCTAGATGGCAAAGGATCGTGCTTCAAAGCAATGTATGGGACATTGCTCGAGGAAGTCTCTGACTGCACAGTCTACCTTGTACAGCTCGAGGACCCTCTTTAGCCACGTGTGAGGCACCGAGTCGAATGCCTTTCTGTAGTCTATCCAGGCGGCAGAGAAGTTCCGACGGTTGCGTTTAACCAGCTTTCCAATGACCGCGTCAATGAGGAGTGGTTCCTTGGTCCCGCGACCGCCGCTCCGACATCCATTCTGAGCGCGCGACATTACTTTACTTATATCAAGGTGTCGGGTGATTTTCGCGCTCAGAATGGACGTCAGTGTCTTATATATGGTGGGTAGACACGTGATTGGGCGGTATTTACTCGGATCTGCGGTAACCTTATCTTTAGGAACCAAATGAGTGACCCCAGTGGTGAAGAGACTCGGGAGCGACTTCTGGTCGAGAGCCTCTTGGAACTGCTGCGAGAGCACAGCGTGACACACCATGAACCCCTTTAACCAGTAGTGATGCAGCCCGTCGAGTCCCGGACTTTTCCAGTTAGGGGCTCTACGGACCGCGTCAGCTACGTCGTCAGGTGTAATGACGACGGGGTCCATGGGCTTAATACCTGCACACCGACTCGTCACAGCTTCTGTCCAAGGGCCCTCGCTGTGGTATGCGGGTGCAGACCACAGGCTTTGCCAGAAGGCGACAGTGTCAGCCTGATTTGGTCCTTGACCCGTTCCACATATTCCAGGTCGCTCCAATGATGTGTAGAGCCTCTTCTGGTCACTCTGGAAGAGACGATTCTGGTTAAATCGCGCTGACCTCTCGGTAAATCGCCGAATCCGCTTTCCCCAAGCCGCGATCCTTTGCTTCAGGTCGTCTATGCGCTCCGTCAGCTTTTGCGTTATATTCGGCTGGGACAGACTAACATCCGTCCCAGCAAACGCCATCCTCACGGTGCGCACAATCCTCGGCCTGTTATTGCCCGACCTGAAGCTTATCAGTCTGCCGATAAGGGCTCTTGCCTTTGCGATACGGTTCTCAATCCTTTGTCTCCACGCTGGGATAACGCTACCTTGTTTAGTAGCGCGTCCAGCTGTGGGAAATTTGGCACCAACAATACGGCAGACTGCCAATGCAGCGCCAAAAAGTATAGAGTCCGTATCACAAAGGTCCCGGCTGGTTTCCAAATAAGTAGCCAGCATTGGGTTTAGAGCCCCCACGACATCCCGGTTGCGCTTACTTAGTGGTATGCGGGGGAGTCGTGGTCGATTTTCGAGAGACATTTCGCGCGTTTCCTTAATCGCCTCCTCCAGTATGCTCCTCATTTGCCCTATTTCTTGGGTGACTGTTCCACCATTGTCCGAATCCTCCACTTCTGCAAGATTAGTCGCAGTAAGTGGAGCAGCATCCTCAGCTGCATTTTCATTCGATGGGGGAACAGCCTCACGTCTTAGTCGTTCGAGTTCGGCATCATCAAATATTTTCGAACGGATGATGTACCGAACTCGGTCTGCCAGGTTTTGCTCTGTGACAGTAACGGAAGGCTCCAACTCAGCAAAATAGCAGTGCATCCTGGCTCGATATGCTATTCCTCCAGTTTCTTCCCCTTTCGCCCTAAAGTACGCTCGCAATGCGTTCGTATTCATTAGGGATGTCCATCGCATGCGCCGTACTCCACCAGCGGCGGGTGCCGATTGCTGAATCCTGGAGGACCCTGCCGATACCAAGCCAACTGGTGGGGATGATGGATGCGAGGTGCTACAAGGTGGTCGAGCAACTCCTCGCGCTTGGCTGGCGGTCCGCATGCTGCCACGTCCAGCGCCAGCTCCAGACGTGCCCTGGCGGCCCCCAGGCAGCGGCCCTATGCGCATTCTCGTATTTTCCATCATCCATATTGGGCGTCATTTATCGGAAGACGCCCGGACCGGCTCCGTTCATTGTGTGTCCATTTGCACATGCGGGCCTCTGCACCCTCACTTTTGCCGAGGCACGGCGCTAACACCTCTTAACAGGGTGCTGACTGCTTGCGCCGACGCAACAGCTTTGTCACTTAAACTGTTACGCCGGTGGGCGATGGGGTCGTCACTTCCCTACGCCACTTTATTATTATTATTATTATTACTACAAAAATATTTAATTAACATTTTTCTGTCGTCGTTATTAATTTGGCGTGGAACGTCTCGTTAGAAAATATCTCACTATGTTATTATAAGACATACACACAAATTTACAAGGAGCTGGATGTAATGGAAACGCACAGTCATATCCAAAATAATTAATTTTTAAATTAGCCACAGTTCAATAAATGATAAGGTGACACTTGAACACAATAATTCATCGTGATACTTATCTCTCCCAACAAAAGAAAAAAAATCACAATAAATATTTTTATTGAGGTATTTCTAACTTCCAAGTAGCTATCGCATTTCGATCGATTATTATTGTTTGACCTCATATGTTTATTTTGACCCCAATGCCATCAGCATAACAAAATGACGCAAAACGTAACGGACCATCAAATTTGCTTTTCGTTGTTTGTAGTTAAATATTTCGATATATTGAAAAATTAAGTTTCTGTTCAATATATAATATTAAATATTTGAAACATTATTATTACGTATTGCGTTATTTTTAATGTATTTTCCCTTCCAGCATTAAAAAGATCTGTAGATATAAAAAATTACTTCTACGTGACACGCATGTTTGATGAAAAGATATTAATTTTGGGTTCGCAGAAATACCCGAGGGTTTTCTTATCAGAATATAATAAATGCAACATAAAAGAATAGAACAAAGTAGACTTCGTTTTAGACTAAAATAACATTGCGGAAATCTATTTGTTTACAGGATTGTGTCAAATGGAAGCCCATCTATAGAGTTACAGGCGTGAGTCCAATAAAGGTGTGACGACATTAGTAACATTCTTGACACATTGCAACGATTTCTATCGTGACTTCTACTAAACTACTGCATGAGTCTTCTGGCTGCAAACGAACTACTGTTGTGTTCCGGTTTGAAAGGGAAAAATAGTCAGTATAATTGCGACGCGCATGGCATTCCATCTTAGACCTCAGACTACGAAAACGGCAAACAACGCATGTGTAACCTTCTTCGACTGCAGTTGTTTACAAGTGTCCATGGCCTGCCGTACCATCAGTTGGATTGTCAATCATCGACTCGTTTGCCAACTTAATCTAATAAAAAAAAACATCAGCCTATTTCAGTACACTGCTGAACATAGGCCTCTCTAAAAACCGCAATTAAAACCCAGCAATTATTACTTGGGAGATTTGCACCATGTTGTGCAAGCGGGCACTAGTGAGCCCTGCTTCACATAACTGGTCTTTGGTATTTGGATTCGGCAAAGCGGATGAACATTCCCCTAGTATTCGGACTCGTTTGTCGGCCGGCAGAGTGCACTGCGTGCAGGTGAAGTTGTGATTATCGAGGCCGCCTAGTGTGACAATGGCTGGTGCGATCACGCGGAACACTGTTGAAGTTTGGTCGGTGCAAGCGCGACATAACCTTGCACCCACGAGGGCGGATATACTTTAGGTAAAATTAAAGCAAAGTGTGCGTATTACTGGGGCAAAGGCTTCAAATCTTCAAATATCTGAGAGGGTTTTGGAGCCGGTGCAGCCGACACGCTGCTCCAGTGCGAGTTGGCGGGCTTCTAACGAAATAATATTTGGAAAAACATATAGTATATTCCCCCTTACGCTCTTTATGACACCTAAAAGGATAAGTAATCACCATTGTGTGTTGTGAATTTGTTTGCGTGCGGCAGCGTAACACGTCCCACGACGCGATTCGTTAAAAGCTTTTAAGAAAACTTACTATTATTACGTAGTGTTGTAGTAATTATACTATGATAATACCGCTATGAGGTGCTGATTATGAAAGGTTTTTGTTTTATGTTTGAAATCTGTGTAAATAAAGATCTTCTGCGTTACTAAAACCTCATTCTGAATTAGACGAGTATTTAATTTTATTTAAAAAAAAGGACTTGTAACCGAAATTTAAATTGATTTCTTTTAGAAAATGTTTGTAACTCAAAGAAAACTTATATTTAACTTTTCATCTATTTAAGACAGTACTTATGTTCCGCAGCAGAATTGCATGTACTTCTATCTCAAACAAAACCCGCAATCTTGAATATGCTATTTATTTAGGTTTCGTGGGGTCGTGCTACGATAAGTAAAGATTTTAAAAGAATTTCTTAATACACATTTTATTTTAAGCTGTCTCATAAGAAACCATTTTAAAATAAAAAGAAAACGGTTTTGTGTGACGTCATTGCAATTATTAATGAAATTATTAATAATCAAACATGAGAAGGTGTCCATGGGATACATATAAAAAACCTATATTATCACAGAACATTATCTCGTCTCGACTCAACAGCGGAGGGTAGGGGCAGCTTTTCTTAAAGAAAATATTAAGAAGTAAATAATATTTTTACCATTTTACTTTTTAATTGAAATAGTAATGATTTATCTAGACAATAACCAGACGCGAAATAAAAAATCTGTATCTAAATCGAAAATAAAGTCCATCAACTCTATGACAGCTTTTGTTCGGTGTCATTCCTTTATGCTCTATGCCCGCTACAATAATGTTCAATTTGTTTCAGACACAAGCTTGGATGCGAAACAGTTGGCGGGTATGCCAGCTCACTCCAGCAGTTCACTGAGAGTTATTTCCGTTACGTACTCGTACATATATACTTGTACATTGTTTTACGACTTCACACGAACTCTACAACTTTTGAATGATAGAAATCTTTAGATTTTGTAGAATTCCGTTAGGCCACGAAAGCCAAGTAGTTAGGGGATTAGTTAGGGGAGCCTCAGAATTAGATAACCCGAGTTCGATCCCCTATCAGCATTTCGAAACTTAAGTAAGATTTGTATCGCTGGCCCGAATACTAAGCCACGTTCTTTTTTTTATTGTACTACATAAGCTCTAATAAAAAGACATACAATTGAAACGACTAAATAAATGTCTCGGACCACCCCACTATTGGGTTGGGACGAGAGCTACTTTTTTATTATTATTTATTTATTTAAATATTAAACAAAAAAAAATTAAGAACTGCTTTAGTTCAATATCGAATACTTCTTAAAAATTGTTCTACGCAACGACGGTCAAGAGATGTGTTTAATTTTGCATGAACATAGACTTTATTTTTCAAAATTTAAAGCTTGAATGGACCTTACTAGAAATATAACAGTGAGTGTTGCCAATGATGACTTATCGTGCCGAGAAGTGAGGAAGCTCAAAGTTGCCCAGCGGGCTAAGGAAAGGGCTATGATCGGTGTTTCTGTGTGCGAGAGTCTGTTACGACGATAACCAGAACTAAGGCAACAAAGCCGTTAGGATCAGCAAGCTGAAGTGGCAATGGGCCGGTCAAATAGCTCGCAGAAAAGACTAGCGTCGGGGAAGAATGGTCCTCGAGAGGAAACCACTTACATGCAAACTCAAAATGGGACGACTCCCAAAAGATGAAGCGACGAATTGCACAGTGTTTAGGGAAGTCGATGGACGGTGGTGGCGGAGGATCGAGCTTTATGGCAATCTTTGGATGAGGCCTACGTTCAGCTGTGGACTAATGAGAAGTTGAAATGATAAAAAAAAATGATGAACTACATATCTGTCCAGTCCCGTCTTCCAATTTTGAACCGTGAAGAGTCCACGCCGCTGCTTGGCGTACTTCACATGGCATCGAAAAATACATATTTGTTAATTCACGGACCAAGCCCTTTGTAAATCCGCATTTAAAATTTAAACTTATAATTTTGGGTATGGCGTCAGCATTACTAAAATCGAACCTAGACTTTGGCTCTTGCTTACTTTACGCTCTGAGACAGGGCGGTCAGCATGTCTGAGTTAAAATAAATATGCTGGGAACTATCGTGGTATTTGTCAATATATATTCCACCTGAACTGGATCAGCAAGGTGGACTCTATTCGACTGCATCTTCTTTAACAACTTGTTACTAGCCAGCTGCTGTATAAGGTCTTTCCCTCCATGAAGATTTTATGTAATTGTTCACATTATGGGTTAAAGTTCACAGAACCGTTAGACACCTCTCACCGTCACCGGTTTATGTTATTAATTATTCTTTTATATGTTTTATTATTTCTGTAATATGCTGCGACACCCGTGGGACGAGATGGGGTGGCAGATACGCTTAATCTGCCACCACGCTGTGAATTTTTCCTCCGTAACTCGAAAACTTTTAATGTAAATAATTTTCAAATCCCGAAATAATTTTCAATGAGATGAATAGGGATGATTACAAGTTCATTGGTTAGAACCGATGGAAAGATATCGAAGTTTTAAGCCTGTGATAAACGGACAGACGGTCATGATGAAATTATTAGGGTTTCGTTTTGGATACTTAAAGTTTTACAAGATTCGTATAAAAAGTTATAATATATTTTTTTATAGATTCTATAATTTATTTTGCAAAGCTATTGAAACATTTTGCCGGCGCGGCGCATCTGCAACTCCTTTAAATGAGGGGCGCACTTTCAGCGAAATAAAATTGGTTCAATTTGTTGTTTGGCGTCCACCCAAATTATACTCAAATAATCATCATTATATTAATACGTGAACAACGAAAGCTTAATTATATTTTTTTTTAGGTATGTATTATAAAATGGAAATTTATTATAAAGCATGCACAAATGGAAAATCATGTATGTTGTGAAGTGAACATACCACATGATTTTTTATGGACATGGAGTACGTTAAATAAATTGTATTGTTACAATATATTACGGCTATATACATTACAGGAGGAATTTAATTATTATTATTTAAATTTCTTAATAATATAGAGTATCGTAAAATAATTACAGTTCATATTGTTTAATAGTATGGTTAAGGCATTAATTGATACTACTTCACCTTGACAGCGCGCCCTTATTTGTGTATAAGTATTTGTTTGATGTTGTATGTGTGTGTGGGTGTATGTGCAATTGTGTGTTAAATTTTTTAGGCCCTGTTCATTACAAAATATATAAATAAATTAAAAAAATTGGTTGGCATTTGGATTAAATCTTGTTTACCGAATGCCATCGCCTGCACAACGTTCACCCTACTATCTAACGAAGCTCAGGTGACCGTACGATTGCGGAAAATCAACATGAATTTGTCGAACCCAAATCCCATAGATTAGTGATGGGGAGTAGCACCAACCCCGTTGCTCAGCGTATAGAGCCAAATGTTTCAAGAAATATTTATTTAACAGGCGCTGTCATGTTCAGCAGTGGACTTAAATTGGCTCATGAAGAAGAAGACAATAAATATGCCAACAATGTTATATTATTTAGTCAAGATTAAAACTTTTTTATTCAATTTAGGCTTGTTTAAATCTCTTATGCGTGCAAGAACTTCACTGAGCAGTACCAGGAGTAAACTCGGGGGACTTATCTTGTAATACCATGTTACAATGTCATTTACAATATGCCTTCAAGTTTACTGGAGCGATTTTGATGCAATTTTAGATATGTTACTCATACTGTTGCGTAGAAATTAGACACATTTTTTATTACTTTTATATATTTTAAAGTAAATTTTAACCCGGACAACGCAATAATAATAAAATAAATACAATGTCGGTAATTATAAAAGTAATATGTAAGAAAGTTATGTAAGTGAGCAATTTCAATTAAATATTTACTTTTCCTTCACAATTTAAAATATGTTTGTCTTTATTATTGTTACATTTTGTTAAGATATGGTATGTTTTTTACTGTCGTCTTTAATAACTCGACTAGATTCTTCGTCTTAATGGGCCTATTAAAAGTCTACTAACCGTTAATATAATAACGGAACGGATAACTTGTATTTATTTAAAATACTCAATAATATTATTTTATTTTTTAAGAATCCCTACGGAACCCTGTTAAGACCTGTCTGTTCGTTCGTCCGTCCGTCCGTCTGTTCTACCTTCACAAGGACTGTATCATTTGAACCGTTATACGTAGCCGGTTGACATTTTCCAAGATTATGTGTTTCAATGGCGGATATGTTATGTGGCATCCGAATAGACGTGCGATCACCAATTCGCTAGCACTGTGGCGACTTTTGTGTATCCGTCCTACATAAGAGATCCGGGGTCGTTATCCGTTATGCCAAAAGAGAATCACAAAAGTTCCACGATAAAATCACAAGCAAAAATGTCAATGGGCCGGCCACATACCTCACAGAACTGACAACCGTTTGTGAAGATATTTTCTCGAGTGGCAACCTTGTTCCGGCAAACTAAGTGTAGGACGAAACATCATAAGACGGCTTGACGACCTGCACACTCGCAGATCGATCGATGCAGATTGCTCAGGACCGTGCTTTGTAGCAATATTTGGTGGAGGCCTACGTTCAGAAGTGGTCTTGTGAGAGGCTGAATGAAAACGAAATGACTGAAATGTCGATGAACAACGATGAATGCATGCATGGCTGCAGTAACGAAATGCCATCAGGTGGACTTACTGCAAAAGCATACAGGTTGATAAAGTTTTTAAGCATATAACAGTCAGTGTCTGATCAATTTCAAATCAACTTATTGCATTTAAACTCATCGAATATACTACCTTCCAGGTCCATCATTTTTTATTTATTTTATTATTATTTCGTTCATTATATTGTTTAATTTAATAAGTTTACTTTAATTGTTTACTTAATAGTATCATTCAGTACAAATTATCATTGCTACGAAATTAAATTAAGTATAAGAAGAAGCTTTTTGTAGTGACTCGCTGCGATTTATTAAAACATGTCTGGAATTTTATGATAACGTACGAAACCTTTCCATTTCTAGTTAATTGAATTGAAAAATAACAGATGAGAATATCGTACCGTAGCATTTTGTTTCATATCTACTCTAACAAGATGAACGCAGTGGTCCTTGCCGCGTGGTTGTTTTGTCATCAAATCATTAACAGATGTCACCTACAGGGGTGGGTAGAGATAATGAATTTCCATTCGACAAAACTCTGCGTTGCCAAAAGCACTTCCACAAGTGACAACACACTGACTTGACGGGTGGCTAGACGTCGACGACAAGTCACTGTGTGTCACTGTGTGTCACTGCCAGGAATTGACAAGAGATTTTCAAGGTTTTGCATCTAGTCCGCTTTTAAAGACACGACGCACATGAGAACCGAGTGGCAGTTAAGTCGATATCACACGGCAAATAACAGTTATATTATTAAGGCTATACAAATAAAATATAGGGATGTAAGGAGGAATTACAATTTTTTTACCCCAAATGCAAACCTCACCTGCATGAGGTGCATTCCGCCAGCCAACAAACAAGGATATTGCGACCGAATGATGGCGGAATATTCATCCATGTTTGCCGAAACCAAATCCCTCCATCTAGTGATGGGGAATAAATGAAATATTTATGATGCCTAGAAAGTTTAGCATGTTGTCTCGGTATATAAAAGTCAAGGTGACTGATTAGTTATTCCAACAATTTTAATAATTACTGTAATGTTATATCATTTGTTACGGGTCGATGAAACAACATCATTATGCCCCGAGGAATAGGGCCGCATGATAATTCTAGTTATTAGGTTCTAATTACTATTGTATCGATCTGTAATCAATTATATAAGAAATATTCCGAATCTAATCGATTTTTCTCATACTATGCACGTTATTATAAGGCTTGGGAATTACTTACAAAGATATGTACATGTTTTCTTTCTCACCCAGGGTTGACTGGTAGAGAATGCCAAAAGGCATTAAGTCCGCCCATTGTATTCCTTTATTTTTTTAGGGACACAATAAAGAATTAATAAATAAATAAATAAATATTAAAAGATTACGTGGCTGCAATTTCACATTGTTAAGATATTTGAGATAGGAGACAAAATTAAATGTGTTAGGTATTTAAACGGAAGTTCAAGTAAAAACGAGATCAAAATATGTACGTAAGCTGTTTATCATTATGGGTAAGTAGTGGTGGAACTGGTATATTCGTATTCATTAAGATATTAATACTATACGATGAATTCGTATAACAGTAATACGACGAACTCAGACACAAAGATTCTCTGATGATGATGCTAAAACAGCCTGTAAGTAGTCCACACCTTAGACGCTGTTGCCCGTTGCCCTCAATGTTGGTCTGATTTTTAACGATGGTTTTCCCGCCATTTCTCGGTAGCCATTGTGATTTTCAAGACTGTTCCCTTAGTCGCCTCTTATGACACCCACGGGAAGAAAGGGGCACAATATAATTACAATCCTGAGGAAATAATTTCTGATAGATGTTTTAGTCATTCATCAGAAATGTTTAAGAAAGAAATATGTTCTTACACATTTCCATTCAATTCATTTTATACATTAAATATTCTGTTCTCCTTCGAAAGCCTTGTTGAATATTTTCTCCGATATCCGGATATTGAACCCATTGAAATAAAATAATTCATAACCAATTGCAGAAAGTAAAATCCTTAGTGAATGTAATATTTTGAAAGTATGTGCTGTTACTGAAAAGTTTTAAGAATTTTACCGTTTTTGAATGAAATCCTATTTTTTTTTAATTTGGGGGAAATGTCTGTCATGTTCATTTATTTTCATTATTTATATTTTAAGTGACAGAACTAATTACCAATCCAAAACGTAACATTTTTATTATATCTTAATACTTTAGGCGAGTAATTCTCGTACATATGAATATAAATATATATGTAATTGGTTATCTGGAAAAGGCTCTAACGATTTGAATGAAATTTTGTTTCACTTTCCCAGTATATATAGGTAGGGGATAGACACAAATAAGAAAAGTAATTAATAATTAAAATTAATTAAAACGCAATCTCATAGAATATTACAATACCAGTATGTTCAGTGTGTGGTGCTTCGTAAGTAAAGTCATTACGCGACTGCCATATTGTTTGTGCCTGCCGATTTCACTAAACTGGTACTTCATAATTGTTCGGAGCTCGGTCGCCCGGATAGCCATCAATATATCACTTTCTGTGTAAATCATATCCTTTAAGTATGTTTCTGACTTTTATTACCTTTTCATTGCAACAGCGCTACATCAGGTGGTGAACACGTGGGAGAGCGTCTATGTTTGAATAGTAATAGATGAAATAAAATATTTGAAATAAAAAATTAAGTATTGATGTACTGAAACTAATTAATAATAATTACTATTAACTAAAAAAATAATACTTAGTTGAGTTCACAACATCGCAGTATAAGGTATATGTCGTATATTATTTATTTAATACATTTATACATTATATATAAATATGTACATTATACATCGCATCTGTTGAGGATGTTCGTGGGCGTCGGTGATCACTTACTATCAGGTGAGCCGCATGCACGTTTGCCCCTTCTTCTATAAAAAAAAAATGTATATATAGTTACGCCAGCATTTCTTATAGCATTTTCTCTCCTTGCCTTCTGTATACGTCTTCACTGCCCGTTCTGTTTCGTTCTGTTTTGTCACTGCCCTACGACTGACTGGCAGAGAATGTTTTGTTCTTTTACTGATTTGTAAAAATCAATAAATGTTAAATATATAAATACATCCACAACTAATGCCAGATGTCCCACATGGCATAATTCCTATTGCTAAACAAAGGTTTTATTGGTTGACAGTTACAGCATCCATTATTAAATTAGCATAAACGTAACGTAAGAAGTACACAAAAATATTTATAGGTAAATAATTTAGTAATACTAGATCAACGTAAACTTTAGATTTTTTTGTGATTTAACATTATATAGTTTTATCTGTAATTATGAAAACTTATTATGTTCTTTTTACCTCTAGTTTTTAATTAATTTAGTATAGTTTTGTAGTTGATTACTTTGTTATTAACTACTAAACAATATTAAATCATCGAGTAATTTCAATTCGACCTTCGAACTCATAAACTTCTATATAAGGGTCGTGTTATATAAGTATAACGGGAACTCGCCTTCGTACCTTCATTTTTAGCATAAAACAAATCTGTTCATCTAAATCACACACGGAGAACCTACATATCTAATTAATTAATTGAAAAAAAAAAAAATGAGGTTTTAATATTAAAGGTTTATTATTTGTATGAAATAAGACGATCACAGCCTTTATTTTCCCGCTAGATTGGCTTAGTTCAGTTAATAGTTACTCACACACTTAAAAGCCGGGCCTAGGTAGCCTGGTAGTCATGGCGCTCACTTTAGTTTCAAAGAGCGCGAGTGACCTGGGTTCGATTCCCGGTGACCGGCCCCACTAAAACGTTTAATAGCAATTTTAATTGGCTTTCCTGGCTCCAAAACACTCTTAGATATTTAAGAAGGAGGCATTCGCCCAGCAGTGGCCACTTACAAGCTGCTACTTTACTTTTTTTACACACAAATTGTGTGCGGACACAGATAGCAGTATATAGGTATTTAAATCATTTCGCTTGTTTGAATAGTCGGGGCTGTGGCACCACAATCAGGCACGCTCATCACTTAACTATAGAGGCGTCATATATAAATAAAAAAACGTACCATTGTAATGCATATATGTATTGTACGCTGACTTTGTGTAGAATTTATTTTTAATATAATTTCTACCGTCCTTCTTTCCGGGCATACTTCATTTTGTTTTTGGCTGATATCCAAGCTACAATGCAATATTCTGGGCATGAAATGTTGACTACGTTTTTGATATTAGAACTACTCGTAAGCAAGTACGTATAGATGCTATAAGTAAAAACTATTTACTTACTAATTTATTAATGTATTTATGTATTCTTTATTGTTAGCCTTAAGCTTAAGGTTACAATGGGCGGACTTAATGCCAAGTGGCATTCTTTACCAGTCAACCCCTGTTATGGTGAAAGGGAGTGGGCAGGTACAAAACAAACAATAAAAAATAAAATAAAATAAAATAAAATAAAATAAAATAAAATAAAATAAAATAAAATAAAATAAAATAAAATAAAATAAAATAAAATAAAATAAAATAAAATAAAATAAAATAAAATAAAATAAAATAAAATAAAATAAAATAAAATAAAATAAAATAAAATAAAATAAAATAAAATAAAATAAAATAAAATAAAATAAAATAAAATAAAATAAAATAAAATAAAATAAAATAAAATAAAATAAAATAAAATAAAATAAAATAAAATAAAATAAAATAAAATAAAATAAAATAAAATAAAATAAAATAAAATAAAATAAAATAAAATAAAATAAAATAAAATAAAATAAAATAAAATAAAATAAAATAAAATAAAATAAAATAAAATAAAATAAAATAAAATAAAATAAAATAAAATAAAATAAAATAAAATAAAATAAAATAAAATAAAATAAAATAAAATAAAATAAAATAAAATAAAATAAAATAAAATAAAATAAAATAAAATAAAATAAAATAAAATAAAATAAAATAAAATAAAATAAAATAAAATAAAATAAAATAAAATAAAATAAAATAAAATAAAATAAAATAAAATAAAATAAAATAAAATAAAATAAAATAAAATAAAATAAAATAAAATAAAATAAAATAAAATAAAATAAAATAAAATAAAATAAAATAAAATAAAATAAAATAAAATAAAATAAAATAAAATAAAATAAAATAAAATAAAATAAAATAAAATAAAATAAAATAAAATAAAATAAAATAAAATAAAATAAAATAAAATAAAATAAAATAAAATAAAATAAAATAAAATAAAATAAAATAAAATAAAATAAAATAAAATAAAATAAAATAAAATAAAATAAAATAAAATAAAATAAAATAAAATAAAATAAAATAAAATAAAATAAAATAAAATAAAATAAAAGACTCCAATAATAATAAGTTGATAAGTACATTTAAATACACTATATAATTAAATAAATATTTATACCATAAAATACACAAATCCGTATACAAGTAAATAAAAGGATACATAAATATATATATAATAAAAATCAAAAAGATAAGCCGAATATTGTCAATGATCTATTATTCTATTAGGTAATTACGAACTAGACTCTTAAACGATTTCTTGCTGCGAGCTGCTTTTATCCTATCGGGCAGGGCGTTCCAGAGGAGTGTAGCTTGAACAGTAAAAGAAGAGTTATAGTATCCTGTATTATGTTGTGGAACGCGAATCTTGAGTAAATTAATCTAATTTTGTTAAATTAATCTTAATTTAACTTGTTCATACCACATGACATTGTGGTGGTATGAACAAATTAAATTCCGTCATCACATTTTAGCCGATCAAAAGTCCAGAGCAGTGGTGCATGGGCCTCGAACCTATCTCCCAAATAACCTTATAGGCCGGAAACGCACCTGCACCACTAAGGGTGTTGCAGATGTATGGGGGCGACGTTAATCACTTACTATCTGTTGAACCGTTTTCAAAATATTTGAGAAGGAGGCCGTTGTCCAGCTGTTTACGGATTTTATCACGTTTAATTTTTTATTTTTTATTACCGAATTATTCGCAGCACCCATGATCTCGGGGGATAGAGATGTTTCACGTCCGGCGTGGGTCCAAGCTTTCCCAACGGCGCAGGCCGTTTATCAGCTGTAGGTATTTACAGGCTGCTGTTTTTCTTTATGGATACTAAGTTCGTCTCTATGGACTACACAGTAACAGTGGCAGTCATCCTTACGTACATTTAAAAGTCAGCTGTCCCGATGACGACTTAACTGTTAAAAGCATTTTCATTGTTAATTATGAATATCATGAGTTATGCACGTTCACTTGATGTTTTGAAATACCGTGGGCGTGTGTCAGCTTAATAGGCTTAACAGAACCGAATGCAAATTTAAAAAGATCGTATTTTAACGGAGAATAAAAAGTAGATTACATTTTGAAGCGATTCACATAAATTTAAGAGTTAACATTATATTACAAATGTGAATATATTATAACTGCAGGATTTATGTGATATTTTATCATGGCGAGTTTGATGTTTGAATTAGACGCGTTTTTTGATATGCAAACATGCTCGAAGGTAAAAAAATAGTATATTAGATTTATGCGTTTTTGTTACATAAACATTAACTTACAGCAAACTGTTAAGGGCCATAAGGAGTCAAAAATAAACTTCATCACTACCACCCAGTGGGATTGTAGTCGAGAGCTAGCTCATGCCAGTAAAAAATCATCATTGTATTCTGTCGTAAGTTCAACTGCTGAACATAGGCCTACTTCTAAAGTACATTATGTAACAATTATTAAAGTGTCATTACTGTACTCACCGTGACGACCACGTGGCTTAGTGGTTAACGTACCTAACTGCTGGGCTATTGATCCTAATATATGTATCAATACATCGATATTTATTCAAAACATAAATAATTAGGTTTCGCATACTTACATTTTCTGACGCTTATGCGTTCAAAGACAAAGTCATAAATTAACTTAGGCTTGTTTAAAGCTCTTATGAACGTCAAAATCTACACCGGTTTCAAAAACAAGACCTTCTCAGAGAAGAACCGATATAACGTCGATCAAATTGAAATCAATACAATTTCAAAATGTACATTAATATTTAATATTTAAGCGTGTTCGGATGAAGAGCTGTTTCCACACATCTTTGTCCCCGGTTAAAGTTTCTTTACCAAGCTTCTTAAAAATTGATTCTGTTTGTTGCCACGGTTATCACAGGGAGAACTCGGGGAGAATAGTATTTTATTTAATATATACCATTGATAGCATTAGAATGTCCCTTCGAATTTAAAAGAATAACTTACTTAGCCATGCTACAAAAACAAGAGCAATCGTTGGAACGAACCAGCATCAACTTGAGAGGGGATTGCTTCACTCAGGGCAGTTCTATGTGACACATTCTAGGATGTGCTCCACTAGTAGTCTGGACATCATAGCCCCGAAAAACAACAACACAAACATAGTTTACAAAGATGTGTCAGATTAAGATTACATATTTTTAGTTGCGGGCAGAAAGCCTCTGTAAAGAGTCTAGATTTCAGAAACGAATTAACCTATGAAACATGAAAATGACATCAAAATAATTTATGCTTATTTATAATTCCGTTTTAATTCCATTTGTAGAATGCGTTGGTGAAATTACGTTAAAATAAATGAAACAGGAAACAAAACGAGTTAATTGCGATCCCTTTTAGTGAGTTTAACTTGTGTTTTACGAATCCGCTTTGGTGCAGTTCCGGCTGGTTAATTTTTTTTTGTTTATCGCAAATTCTCTAGATATTAATTTTGCGTTCGCGTTCAATTACAAATATGGTTTATTGTAGGCACTTGGGTACCTACTACAATAAATTTTTTTTTTATTTTTATGGGAAAGGCGGCAAACGAGCAAGTGGTTCACCTGATGGTAAGTGATTAACGTCGTCCACGTACATCTGTTTCACCAGAGCTGCTGTAGATGCGTTGCCGGCCTTTAATTGCATTTGGGAGATTAGAAGGAGGATGAGATGGGGGATGAGGACGGGAAGTGGGGCTCCGGTTACCTCACTCACCAAATGAAACGCAGAAGCACAAGATGGCTCTACTTCACGCCGATATTCTACGAGGCCGTCATACCATACCCAGAAGATCCGGCCCTTTCGAGCAGCAGCAAAAGCCGCCGCTTAGCTCTACCACGTATTAACCTTAAGGCAAGGGAAAGGCGGCAAACGAGCAAGTGGCTCACCTGATGGTACGTGATTAACGTCGTCCACGTACATCTACTACACTAGAGCTGCTGTAGATGCGTTGCCGGCCTTTAATTGCATTTGGGAGATTAGAAGGAGGATGAGATGGGGGATGAGGACGGGAAGTGGGGCTCCGGTTACCTCACTCACCAAATGAAACGCAGAAGCACAAGATGGCTCTACTTCACGCCGATATTCTACGAGGCCGTCATACCATACCCAGAAGATCCGGCCCTTTCGAGCAGCAGCAAAAGCCGCCGCTTAGCTCTACCACGTATTAACCTTAAGGCAAGGGAAAGGCGGCAAACGAGCAAGTGGTTCACCTGATGGTAAGTGATTAACGTCGTCCACGTACATCTGTTTCACCAGAGCTGCTGTAGATGCGTTGCCGGCCTTTAATTGCATTTGGGAGATTAGAAGGAGGATGAGATGGGGGATGAGGACGGGAAGTGGGGCTCCGGTTACCTCACTCACCAAATGAAACGCAGAAGCACAAGATGGCTCTACTTCACGCCGATATTCTACGAGGCCGTCATACCATACCCAGAAGATCCGGCCCTTTCGAGCAGCAGCAAAAGCCGCCGCTTAGCTCTACCACGTATTAACCTTAAGGCAAGGGAAAGGCGGCAAACGAGCAAGTGGCTCCCCTGATGGTAAGTGATTAACGTCGTCCACGTACATCTGCTACACTAGAGCTGCTGTAGATCCCGATATTCTACAAGGCCGTCATACCATACCCGGAAGATCCGGCCTATTCGAGCATCAGTAAAAGACGCCGCTTGGCTCTACCACGTATAAACATTAAGTTGCGAAATCAACGCAATCCAGAACCTACCAATAGATTCGCACTTGGTGAGGGAGGAGTTACGCGACCACTAGGGTAGGGGGTCACGTCATGAGATATATCTGGGTCAACATACCACAATGTTTTGCGACTTATCGTCCCTGGGTGGCTATGCAAGACGGAGTATTGTTTCCGAACCCGTCTGAAGATCACTCTTGGTTTAACATCGCCGTAGTTAAAACCGATTAAATATTAATTAAATTGTAGTTAAAACATGATTAGTTATTAATTCGGGTCTTTTTACTACTTCAGCTTGCTGACCCTAGTTCTGTTGCGAACAGTTACTACTTTACTAATAATTAATTGAGACTTGTTAAAGTTTATTTGCTAATTCAGCCAGGTTCCTTACCTTAACTGAAAACATTGGCTTCGTTCCCAAACGCCTATGCATAGTATGAAATTATTTAGCACAGATAACACTTGTGACTTAATTTACTAAAGCTACACATAGGTGGAAGTATTTGAAATATTTTGAAATATATATATATATATATTTTGAGGTTGAGTAATTTCCTCCTTAACACTGCGGGAAGGCTCCGTGCTGCTGCACTTAGCAATAATCAGGGACGTGCTATCCTACCATACGGACACCGAAATGGTAGAAAACATACTTGCGCAGAATAAACACCTTCTGCAGGGCGTAGAACTCACAAACTGTGCAATAAGAGTGAAATACAGGAAGAGAGCAAGAAATCCTCTTGAATGCCATCCTGTTCTGGAACTCGCCCCCCAAATTCACAGGCGCTTAATTGAGGCAGAGAAAGTCTACATCGGTCTCCAGAGGAGACCCATAATGGATCACTCACCCCTAGTGCAATGCACTAAATGCTTGGGCTTTGGCCACACCAAGGCCATCTGCCAGGAAAGAGAAGACCTCTGCAGTTACTGCGGAGAGACTCACACCTGGGAGAAATGCCCAAGCAGACTAAAGGGGAGGCCACCGATCTGCAAAAACTGCTCGACAGCGCACGGGGTAGGCACAGACCTAGCACACAATGCTTTTAGCAGCGTGTGCAGGGAAAAACAAAAGTGGGACGCCGTAGCACGATCGCGTATATCCTATTGCTAAGGGCAGCGATGACAGCGACAGCTCAACAGGGTCGAACAACTCCATAAACTTCATACAAGCCAACTTGCAACGCTCCAAAGTGGCAACAGCCGAACTTCTTCAAGTAGCAAAGGACAAAAAAGTGTCAGTCGCCATTGTTCAAGAGCCCTATGTAGGAAGAAATGGCTACCTAAAACAATATCCTGGCACTCAAGTAATCCAATGCACCCTTTCACCGGCAAAAGCCCGTGAAAGCGGCCGTCATCATTTTTGGAAACAGGCTGGAGGTCGTACATGACCCACAGCTCGTGACTGAAACTGAGGCAGCGGTTCTACTGGTTGCGGGAAACTTGAAGCAAGGCGTGGTATTGGTCTACTTTGAAGGGGAGCAAGACATAGAACCCTACCTAAGACGCACCCAAGCAGCCTGCGAAAAACTAAATACGAAAAATATCATTGTAGCAGGTGATATCAACGCTTGGAGTCAATGGTGGGGAAGCAGCACGACTCATCTATAGCGAGCACCCCCATCGACAGCTGGGGACACCCCATAACAAAACCTGAGACATGCAGCGGATCGGACCGACTTCAGCTCCAAACGGCCAGAGAGAAGGCAAAAATCCAACAAGAAAACATCAAAACCTCTAAAACAAAGAGCACGTTTGATGCCTTCCTTCAAACTATAAGTGCAGCAGCACGGAGCCTTCTCGCAGTGTCAAGGAGGAAATTACTCAACCTCAAACAACATCACATAAGAGAGCTACCCAACACATCACCATCCCAAAAGCATGACCAAGCTAAAGCCGCCACGAGAAAATCTGGCCAGCCAAGTCTTCGTCCGGTAGCGAACCTCACCACATGTAGAAACATTCTACAAACTTACCATCTCGGTAGTAAGGATCTGCTAAAGGTGCTACTCGAGGAGGCGGAAGCAGCCATATATGAGAACAGAACGTCCACAGTCTTGAGAGGCAGTTTTAAACACCATATGGCAGCATACAGTGAAACGGCAGGCTTCGTGATGCTGGATGAAAACGAAACGGAAAAGAGCGGAAAACTCAAGCTCAAAACGCCTCCGGAGGACCATATTGTTGTAACCGCACGGTGCACCAGGGTGATGCTAAACGACAAGATCCTCAAGATGGCTGAAGCCATCACAGAGGATGGAGTCGGGGCGCCCGGGGACACCTGGAAAGAACCAAAAAAAAATGGATCTACGGAGTCCCCGGATGCGGAAAGACGACGTGGGTGGTAAGCCAGTTCGAGGGGGAAAGGGACTCCCTGAAAAGGGAAAGGTACACGGGAGCAAATATACCAAGCGCTCTCTCTGACACACTGTACCTGGTGTTCACCCAAACCGAAAAGGAATCCCTGACGAACATAGGGTACGGGTCGGGCGCCGGGTCACGCCTCTTAACAGTCCATGAGGCCCAAGGACTCACATGCGAAACTGTCATAATTATAAGAACTGCTGCAGAGAAGCTAAAACTGCACGACAGCGTTCAGCATGCTGTGGCTAACCTAACCCAACTCTAACCCAACCTAACCTAACCTAACCCAACTCTAACCTAACCTAACCCAACTCTAACCTAACCTAACCCAATCCCAACCTAACCCAACCTAACCTAACTCCAACCTAACCTAACTCTAACCTAACCTAACCAAACCTAACCTAACCTAACCTAACCAAACCTAACCTAACCAAACCTAACCTAACCTAACCTAACCAAACCTAACCTAACTCTAACCTAACCTAACTCCAACCTAACCTAACCTAACCCAACTCAACCTAACCTAACCCAACCTAACCTAACCCAACTCAACCTAACCTAACTCAACCTAACCTAACCCAACTCCAACCTAACCTAACCAAACCTAACCTAACCAAACCTAACCTAACTCTAACCTAACCTAACTCCAACCTAACCCAATCCCAACCTAACCCAACCTAACTCCAACCTAACCCAACTCTAACCCAACCTAACCTAACCTAACCTAACTCTAACCTAACCTAACTCTAACCTAACCTAACCAAACCTAACCTAACTCAACCTAACCTAACCAAACCTAACCTAACCTAACCTAACTCCAACCTAACCTAACCCAATCCCAACCCAACCTAACCTAACCTAACCTAACTTAACCTAACCTAACTTAACCTAACCTAACCTAACCTAACTCCAACCTAACCCAACTCAACCTAACCTAACCTAACCTAACTCTAACCTAACCTAACTTAACCTAACCTAATCCCAACCTAACCTAACCCAATCCCAACCTAACCTAACCTAACCCAACTCCAACCTAACCCAACTCAACCTAACCTAACTCAACCTAACCTAACCAAACCTAACCTAACTTAACCTAACCTAACTCCAACCTAACCTAACCAAACCTAACCTAACCTAACCTAACTCAACCTAACCTAACTTAACCTAACCTAACCCAACCTAACCCAACTCAACCTAACCTAACCCAACTCAACCTAACCTAACCCAACTCCAACCTAACCTAACCCAACTCTAACCTAACCCAACTCAACCTAACCTAACCTAACCAAACCTAACCTAACCTAACCAAACCTAACCTAACCAAACCTAACCTAACTCTAACCTAACCTAACCCAACTCTAACCTAACCTAACTCAACCTAACCTAACCTAACCCAATCCCAACCTAACCTAACTTAACCTAACCTAACCTAACTCCAACCTAACCCAACTCTAACCTAACCTAACTCCAACCTAACCCAACCCAACCTAACTCCAACCTAACCCAATCCCAACCTAACCTAACTTAACCTAACCTAACTCCAACCTAACCTAACCTAACCTAACTCCAACCTAACCTAACCTAACTCAACCTAACCTAACCTAACTCTAACCTAACCTAACCTAACTCTAACCTAACCTAACTCCAACCTAACCTAACCTAACCTAACTCTAACCTAACCCAACCCAACCTAACCTAACTCAACCTAACCTAACTCCAACCTAACCTAACCAAACCTAACCTAACCCAACTCTAACCCAACCTAACCCAATCCCAACCTAACCTAACCAAACCTAACCTAACTCAACCTAACCTAACTCTAACCTAACCTAACCTAACCCAACCTAACCCAACTCTAACCCAACCTAACCTAACCTAACTTAACCTAACCTAACTCTAACCTAACCTAACTTAACCTAACCTAACCAAACCTAACCTAACTCTAACCTAACCTAACCTAACCTAACCAAACCTAACCTAACTTAACCTAACCTAACTTAACCTAACCTAACTTAACCTAACCTAACTCCAACCTAACCCAACCTAACCTAACTCTAACCTAACCTAACCAAACCTAACCTAACCAAACCTAACCTAACTCTAACCTAACCTAACCAAACCTAACCTAACCTAACTTAACCTAACCTAACCTAACCAAACCTAACCTAACCAAACCTAACCTAACTCTAACCTAACCTAACCTAACCTAACTTAACCTAACCTAACCAAACCTAACCTAACCCAACTCCAACCTAACCTAACTTAACCTAACCTAACTTAACCTAACCTAACTTAACCTAACCTAACTCCAACCTAACCTAACCTAACCTAACTTAACCTAACCTAACCTAACCTAACCAAACCTAACCTAACCTAACCAAACCTAACCTAACCCAACCCAACCCAACCTAACCCAACTCTAACCTAACCTAACTTAACCTAACCTAACCAAACCTAACCTAACCAAACCTAACCTAACCTAACCTAACCTAACTCAACCTTACCTAACCTAACCTAACCTAACCCAACCTAACCTAACCCAATCCCAACCTAACCCAACCTAACCTAACCCAACTTAACCTAACCTAACCTAACTTAACCTAACCCAACCCAACTCTAACCTAACCTAATCCCAACCTAACCTAACCTAACTCCAACCTAACCTAACCTAACCTAACCTAACCTAATCCTAACCTAACCTAACCTAACTCTAACCTAACCCAACCTAACCCAACTTAACCTAACCTAACCTAACCTAACCCAATCCTAACCTAACCTAACCTAACCTAACTTAACCTAACCTAACCTAACCTAACTTAACCTAACCCAACCTAACTCAACCTAACCCAACTCAACCTAACCCAACTCAACCTAACCTAACTCAACCTAACCTAACCCAACCTAACTCAACCTAACCCAACCTAACTCAACCTAACCCAACTCAACCTAACCTAACCGAACCTAACCTAACTCAACCTAACCTAACCCAACCTAACCTAACCTAACCCAACCTAACCCAACTCTAACCCAACCTAACCCAACTCCAACCTAACCCAACCTAACCTAACCTAACCTAACCTAATCCCAACCTAACCTAACCTAACCTAACCTAACCTAACCCAACCCAACCTAACCCAATCCTAACCTAACCTAACCCAATCCCAACCCAACCCAACCCAACCTAACCTAACCTAACCCAACCTAACCTAACCTAACCCAACCTAACCCAACCCAACCTAACCTAACCTAATCCTAACCTAACCTAACCTAACCTAACCTAACCTAACCCAACTCAACCTAACCCAACCTAACCTAACCCAACCCAATCCCAACCCAACCTAACCTTAACCCAACCCAACCTAAATCCCAACCTAACCCAACCTAAATCCCAACCCAACCTAACCCAATCCCAACCTAACCCAACCTAACCTAACCTAACCCAACCTAACCCAACCTAAATCCCAACCTAACCCAACCTAACCCAACCTAACCCAACCTAACCTAACCTAACCTAACCTAACTCCAACCTAACCCAACCTAACCCAACCTAACCCAACCCAATCCCAACCTAACCTAACTTAACCTAACCTAACCTAACCTAACCTAACCTAACCCAACTCTAACCTAACCCAACCTTAACCTAACCCAACCCAACCTAACCTAACCTAATCCCAACCTAACCCAACCTAACCTAACCTAACCTAACCTAACCTAACCTAATCCTAACCTAACCTAACCTAACCTAAATCCCAACCTAACCTAACTCAACCTAACCTAACCTAACCCAACTTAACCTAACCCAACTTAACCTAACCCAACTCAACCTAACCTAACTCTAACCCAACCTAACCCAACCTTAACCCAACCTAACCTAACCTAACCTAACTCCAACCCAACCTAACTCCAACCCAACCCAACCTAAATCCCAACCTAACCCAATCCCAACCCAACCCAACTCTAACCCAACCTAACTCTAACCTAACCTAACTTAACCTAACCCAACCCAACCTAACCCAATCCTAACCTAACCTAACCTAACCTAACCTAACTCAACCCAACCTAACCCAACCCAATCCCAACCCAACCTAACTCCAACCTAACCTAACCTTACCTAACCTAACCAACCTAACCTAACCCAACCTAAATCCCAACCTAACCCAACTCCAACCTAACCTAACCAACCTAACCCAACCTAACCTAACCAACCTAACCTAACCTTAACCTAACCTAACCTAACCCAACCTTAACCCAACCTAACCTAACCTAACCTAATCCTAACCTAACCCAACTCAACCCAACCCCAAAAGCCCCAGGACCTGACGGGCTTACAGCTGACATATGCTCCGCAGCAATCCATAGCGAACCGGAGTTGTTCCTGGCGATCGCTAACAAGTGCTTAACGCCAGCGCACTTCCCAAGCAATGGAAGGCAGCTCATGTGGTTATTATCAGAAAACCGGGCAAGGACGATTACACTCACCCGAAGTCCTACAGACCAATCGGCCTTCTGTCAGTACCGGAAAGATCGTCGAAAAGTTAATGGTGGGCTGACTCCAGTGGCATATTCTCCCAACTCTCAACAAGAAACAATATGGTTTCATGCCCCAGCGCAGCACCGAAGACGCCCTCTACGATCTGGTGGAACACGTAAGAGAGGGTATAAGCAACAAAAAAATTGCCCTCATAATTTCACTAGACATAGAGGGGGCCTTTGACAATGCATGGTGGCCAGCGCTGAAGCTTCAACTCGTCAAGAAAAAATGCCCAAAAAACCTCTACGAAATGGTCTGCTCATACCTCACAGACCGGAAAGTCGGAGTCAATTACGCTAGAGCGTGTAGCGAAAGGGTAAACACCAAAGGTTGTGTCCAAGGCTCTATCGGAGGACCGACCTTCTGGAATGTCATTCTAGACTCGCTACTGAACCGACTTTCGGTCGAAGGGTTACATTGCCAAGCCTTCGCGGATGACGTTGTCCTGGTGCTCACTGATCACTCAACAAGTGATCTGGAGCGGCGGGCCAACACCATTCTCGACAGCGTGGTGGAATGGGGAGGTCAGAACAAGCTAAACTTCGCCGCACACAAAACCAATGCGATGCTTTTAACTAAAAGCTTAAATATGAACCTCCAAACCTACACATGGCTGGCAAAAGAGTAAAACTAGTAGAGGAAATGAAAATACTGGGTCTCGTTATTGACAGCAAACTCACCTTCAAGGCACACGTAGCAGCTGCGTGCAAAAAAGCTGCAGACATACACAAACAGCTGGCGTGCGCAGCCAAGGTGACCTGGGGCCTCAATAGCGAGATCATAAGAACTATATACGTCGCAGTCGTGGAGCCCATAGTGATGTACGCCTCGAGTGCATGGTCCTCGGCAACAGAGATGAAAATGATCCAAGATCAGCTGAACTCATTGCAGAGGGTTTTGCACAGAAGATCTGTAGAGCGTACCGCACGGTCTCACTCACCTCCTCACTCACCATCTCTGGTTTGCTTCCGCTAGACCTGAGAATACAGGAAGCGGCTAGCTTATATAAGGCGAAGAAAAAAATGCCTCGACTATCTACCACCTGAAAGAGAGCTGGAGCGAGTAGTAGACCACATGGGTCAGCCACACCTCTAAACTTATTACAACAACGTACGAGTTATTGGAAAACTGCGATTCCGAAACCCTAAACTCCCACCAAGTAACCGGTCCTCAAATATATACGGACGGAAGCAAGATTGAGGGGAGGGTCGGAGCCGCCTTGACTTGCTGGGAGGGCGGCAGAGAGTCCAACTATGCCACCTTCAAACTGGACTCATCCTGCACAGTTTTCCAATCAGAACTCTACGCGCTTCACAGGGCCATCCAGCTCGTCCAAACGATGACTGACTCAGTCGTAAACATTTTAGTGACTCAAGATCTTCACTAGACCTGCTGGCGAACCCAAAAGCGAACCACCCCTAACTCAAGCCATCAAACAAAGTTTAGGGAGATCCGAGGAAATGGAAGAGAGGTGCGACTATTCTGGTTGAGAGCACACATCGGAACGACCGGAAACGAGAGGGCAGACGAGCTTGCGAAGCCTGGCCTGGCCTGGCTGGCCTGGCCTGGCTGGCCTGGCTGGCCTGGCTGGCCTGGCTGGCCTGGCCTGGCTGGCCTGGCTGGCCTGGCTGGCCTGGCTGGCCTGGCTGGCCTGGCTGGCCTGGCTGGCCTGGCTGGCCTGGCTGGCCTGGCTGGCCTGGCCTGGCTGGCCTGGCTGGCCTGGCCTGGCCTGGCTGGCCTGGCCTGGCCTGGCTGGCCTGGCCTGGCCTGGCTGGCCTGGCTGGCCTGGCTGGCCTGGCTGGCCTGGCTGGCCTGGCTGGCCTGGCTGGCCTGGCTGGCCTGGCTGGCCTGGCCTGGCCTGGCTGGCCTGGCCTGGCCTGGCCTGGCTGGCCTGGCCTGGCTGGCCTGGCTGGCCTGGCTGGCCTGGCTGGCCTGGCTGGCCTGGCCTGGCTGGCCTGGCTGGCCTGGCCTGGCTGGCCTGGCTGGCCTGGCCTGGCCTGGCCTGGCCTGGCTGGCCTGGCCTGGCTGGCCTGGCTGGCCTGGCTGGCCTGGCCTGGCTGGCCTGGCTGGCCTGGCTGGCCTGGCTGGCCTGGCTGGCCTGGCCTGGCTGGCCTGGCTGGCCTGGCCTGGCCTGGCCTGGCTGGCCTGGCCTGGCTGGCCTGGCCTGGCTGGCCTGGCTGGCCTGGCTGGCCTGGCCTGGCTGGCCTGGCCTGGCTGGCCTGGCCTGGCTGGCCTGGCCTGGCCTGGCTGGCCTGGCTGGCCTGGCTGGCCTGGCCTGGCCTGGCCTGGCCTGGCCTGGCCTGGCTGGCCTGGCCTGGCTGGCCTGGCCTGGCCTGGCTGGCCTGGCTGGCCTGGCTGGCCTGGCTGGCCTGGCCTGGCTGGCCTGGCCTGGCTGGCCTGGCTGGCCTGGCTGGCCTGGCTGGCCTGGCCTGGCCTGGCCTGGCTGGCCTGGCCTGGCTGGCCTGGCTGGCCTGGCTGGCCTGGCCTGGCTGGCCTGGCTGGCCTGGCTGGCCTGGCCTGGCTGGCCTGGCCTGGCCTGGCTGGCCTGGCTGGCCTGGCCTGGCCTGGCTGGCCTGGCTGGCCTGGCCTGGCCTGGCTGGCCTGGCCTGGCTGGCCTGGCCTGGCCTGGCTGGCCTGGCCTGGCCTGGCCTGGCTGGCCTGGCTGGCCTGGCCTGGCTGGCCTGGCTGGCCTGGCTGGCCTGGCTGGCCTGGCTGGCCTGGCTGGCCTGGCTGGCCTGGCTGGCCTGGCTGGCCTGGCTGGCCTGGCCTGGCCTGGCTGGCCTGGCCTGGCTGGCCTGGCTGGCCTGGCTGGCCTGGCTGGCCTGGCTGGCCTGGCTGGCCTGGCTGGCCTGGCTGGCCTGGCTGGCCTGGCTGGCCTGGCTGGCCTGGCCTGGCTGGCCTGGCTGGCCTGGCTGGCCTGGCTGGCTGGCCTGGCTGGCCTGGCTGGCCTGGCTGGCCTGGCCTGGCTGGCCTGGCTGGCCTGGCTGGCCTGGCTGGCCTGGCTGGCCTGGCCTGGCTGGCCTGGCCTGGCTGGCCTGGCTGGCCTGGCCTGGCCTGGCTGGCCTGGCCTGGCTGGCCTGGCTGGCCTGGCCTGGCTGGCCTGGCCTGGCCTGGCTGGCTGGCCTGGCTGGCCTGGCTGGCCTGGCCTGGCCTGGCCTGGCCTGGCTGGCCTGGCCTGGCTGGCCTGGCTGGCCTGGCCTGGCTGGCCTGGCCTGGCCTGGCCTGGCTGGCCTGGCTGGCCTGGCCTGGCTGGCCTGGCTGGCCTGGCCTGGCCTGGCTGGCCTGGCCTGGCTGGCCTGGCTGGCCTGGCCTGGCCTGGCCTGGCTGGCCTGGCCTGGCTGGCCTGGCTGGCCTGGCTGGCTGGCCTGGCTGGCCTGGCCTGGCTGGCCTGGCCTGGCTGGCCTGGCCTGGCCTGGCTGGCCTGGCCTGGCCTGGCTGGCCTGGCCTGGCCTGGCCTGGCCTGGCCTGGCTGGCTGGCCTGGCTGGCCTGGCCTGGCCTGGCTGGCCTGGCTGGCCTGGCCTGGCCTGGCTGGCCTGGCCTGGCCTGGCTGGCCTGGCTGGCCTGGCCTGGCTGGCCTGGCCTGGCCTGGCTGGCCTGGCTGGCCTGGCCTGGCTGGCCTGGCTGGCCTGGCCTGGCCTGGCTGGCTGGCCTGGCTGGCCTGGCCTGGCTGGCCTGGCCTGGCTGGCCTGGCTGGCCTGGCCTGGCTGGCTGGCCTGGCTGGCCTGGCCTGGCCTGGCCTGGCTGGCCTGGCTGGCCTGGCCTGGCCTAGCCTATTTGCTGAATGGCAGCACATTTAGAACGAGCATGAAGCGCAAAAAATACGACGCGCTGTCGGAGGTAAAAGTCGCAACCAGCGATGTCGAATAGTGAGATTAAAAACAAAACAATCTTACTATTCGCATGGACCGAAGAAAGCAGCCCATTCGCAAAGGCGTGCTCGATTCTAAATGAGCTTGGAAAGCAAGAGAAGGACACTGCAGTCACATCCCGCATTATTAGTGTGGATGCTATGGCGGTTCTGCACGACCAAGGGAAATCGCAGATCGCATTGGGTGCATTAAGGCCTCCAATACCCACATGATAGTCGTATACGAAAACAGAGGAGAGAACCTAAGTTACCTCAAAAGTTACGACTTAACTACAGCGAGCACCCCATTGACAGCTGGGGTCATCCCATAGCGACACCTGAGACATGCAGCGGATCGGAGAGACTGCAGTTGCAAACGGCCACAGAAAAGGCAAACATTTTACAAAAGGCCAAAAACATCAGAACAAAGAGCAAACTAGACGCCTTCCTATATACTATAAGTGCAGCAGCACGGAGTATACCCGCAGTGTCTAAGAGAAAATACTAAATATAAAACAAGAGCACACAAGAGAGCTACCCAACAAATCAACATCTCTAAAGCATGACCAAACCTCAGCCGCCACGAGAAAACCCGGCCACCCAAATCTTCGTCCGGTAGTGGAGTCAAAAGATCACATGATCAACGCCTTCCTCGAGTTTAAAGGACTAATAAAAGCCACCATAGAGGCGAACCTCAACACCTGCAGAAACATTCTACAAACTTATCACCTTGGTAGTGAGGATCTGCTTAAGGTGCTACTCGAGGAGGACGAAGCGGCCATATATGACAATAAAACATCTACTGTTCTGAGAGGAAAATCAAACACCATATGGCGGCTTACAGTGGAACGGCAGGCTTCGTGATGCTGGACGAGGACATATCGAACAGCAACGGAAAACCCAAATTCAAAACGCCTCCGGGTGACCATATCGTTGTAACTGCACGGTGCACCAGGGTGATGCTAAACGACAAGATCCTCAATATGGCTGAAGCCATCACAGAGGACGGAGTCGGGGCGCCCTGGGACACCTGGCAAGTACCAAAATAAAATGGATCAACGGAGTCCCCGGATGCGGAAAGACAACGTGGGTGGTAAACCAATTCGAGGGGGAAGGGACTTGATAATCACAACTACATTATAAAAAAAAAAAAAAAAAAAAAAAAAAAAAAAAAAAAAAAAAAAAAAAAAAAAAAAAAAAAAAAAAAAAAAAAAAAAAAAAAAAAAAAAAAAAAAAAAAAAAAAAAAAAAAAAAAAAAAAAAAAAAAAAAAAAAAAAAAAAAAAAAAAAAAAAAAAAAAAAAAAAAAAAAAAAAAAAAAAAAAAAAAAAAAAAAAAAAAAAAAAAAAAAAAAAAAAAAAAAAAAAAAAAAAAAAAAAAAAAAAAAAAAAAAAAAAAAAAAAAAAAAAAAAAAAAAAAAAAAAAAAAAAAAAAAAAAAAAAAAAAAAAAAAAAAAAAAAAAAAAAAAAAAAAAAAAAAAAAAAAAAAAAAAAAAAAAAAAAAAAAAAAAAAAAAAAAAAAAAAAAAAAAAAAAAAAAAAAAAAAAAAAAAAAAAAAAAAAAAAAAAAAAAAAAAAAAAAAAAAAAAAAAAAAAAAAAAAAAAAAAAAAAAAAAAAAAAAAAAAAAAAAAAAAAAAAAAAAAAAAAAAAAAAAAAAAAAAAAAAAAAAAAAAAAAAAAAAAAAAAAAAAAAAAAAAAAAAAAAAAAAAAAAAAAAAAAAAAAAAAAAAAAAAAAAAAAAAAAAAAAAAAAAAAAAAACAAAATATATATATACAACTGTTTTATAAAAAAAAAAAAAAAAAAAAAAAAAAAAAAAAAAAAAAAAAAAAAAAAAAAAAAAAAAAAAAAAAAAAAAAAAAAAAAAAAAAAAAAAAAAAAAAAAAAAAAAAAAAAAAAAAAAAAAAAAAAAAAAAAAAAAAAAAAAAAAAAAAAAAAAAAAAAAAAAAAAAAAAAAAAAAAAAAAAAAAAAAAAAAAAAAAAAAAAAAAAAAAAAAAAAAAAAAAAAAAAAAAAAAAAAAAAAAAAAAAAAAAAAAAAAAAAAAAAAAAAAAAAAAAAAAAAAAAAAAAAAAAAAAAAAAAAAAAAAAAAAAAAAAAAAAAAAAAAAAAAAAAAAAAAAAAAAAAAAAAAAAAAAAAAAAAAAAAAAAAAAAAAAAAAAAAAAAAAAAAAAACAAAATATATATATACAACTGTTTTATAAAAAAAAAAAAAAAAAAAAAAAAAAAAAAAAAAAAAAAAAAAAAAAAAAAAAAAAAAAAAAAAAAAAAAAAAAAAAAAAAAAAAAAAAAAAAAAAAAAAAAAAAACAAAATATATATATACAACTGTTTTATAAAAAAAAAAAAAAAAAAAAAAAAAAAAAAAAAAAAAAAAAAAAAAAAAAAAAAAAAAAAAAAAAAAAAAAAAACAAAATATATATATACAACTGTTTTATAAAAAAAAAAAAAAAAAAAAAAAAAAAAAAAAAAAAAAAAAAAAAAAAAAAAAAAAAAAAAAAAAAAAAAAAAAAAAAAAAAAAAAAAAAAAAAAAAAAAAAAAAAAAAAAAAAAAAAAAAAAAAAAAACAAAATATATATATACAACTGTTTTATAAAAAAAAAAAAAAAAAAAAAAAAAAAAAAAAAAAAAAAAAAAAAAAAAAAAAAAAAAAAAAAAAAAAAAAAAAAAAAAAAAAAAAAAAAAAAAAAAAAAAAAAAAAAAAAAAAAAAAAAAAAAAAAAAAAAAAAAACAAAATATATATATACAACTGTTTTATAAAAAAAAAAAAAAAAAAAAAAAAAAAAAAAAAAAAAAAAAAAAAAAACAAAATATATATATACAACTGTTTTATAAAAAAAAAAAAAAAAAAAAAAAAAAAAAAAAAAAAAAAAAAAAAAAAAAAAAAAAAAAAAAAAAAAAAAAAAAAAAAAAAAAAAAAAAAAAAAAAAAAAAAAAAAAAAAAAAAAAAAAAACAAAATATATATATACAACTGTTTTATAAAAAAAAAAAAAAAAAAAAAAAAAAAAAAAAAAAAAAAAAAAAAAAAAAAAAAAAAAAAAAAAAAAAAAACAAAATATATATATACAACTGTTTTATAAAAAAAAAAAAATACTGTAACTAATTTATTGTAATCAATAGCACATAGGCGCAGACGCCAAAACAAAAGTACGCACTATGGCCTCTGTCCTTGTAAACGGTGTAAGAGAGCCTGACAGGGTTCGATGTTCTCGACTCATCATCGATGAGGCTCTCATGAATCACTTCGGAGCCATAGTGATGGCAACAAAACTGTGCGATGCGGAAGAAATGCTGCTTATCGGTGATATCAACCAACTTCCTTCATCGACAGAGAGAACCTTTCGCGATGCAGTACACTCGCCCAAACCTGGTAACCACGATCAGCCAGGAGCTTCTGTGTACGCACTGGAGCCCAATGGATGTAGCGTATGCCCTCAATGAGATCTACAGCGGCATATACTCATCCAAATCTCTGGTACACTCACTAAAAAGGGAAAGGTACACAGGAGCAAATATTCCAAGCACCCTCCCTGATACATTGTACCTGGTGTTCACCCAAACCGAAAAGGAATCCCTATCTGACTTAGGATACGGGTCGGGCGCCGGGTCACGCCTCCTAACAGTTCATGAGGCCCAAGGACTCACATCCGGGACGGTCGTAGTCATGAAAACTGTGGCAGAAAACTGAAACTGCACGACAGCGTTCAGCGTGCTGTGGTGGCGGTGTCCAGACACATAGTTAGCTGCATCTATTACGCGGATGACTGCGACGACGCAACAGGGAGGCTGGTTCAGAGAGCAATGGCTGCATCAACAACAAAAATCAGAGAATATAACCTAAAAATGGCAATTAGGAACAGGGACTCAGCGGTCATGGAAAACCTGACAATGCCAATGGACACAAAATAGGCATAATGTAACCTCAATTTACCTTTTAAGTAACTAATGATATTAATTAAGTAATGACAAAAAAAAAAAAAAGAAAAAAAAAATAGAAAAAAAAAAATAATAAAAAACAAAATATATATATACAACTGTTTTATACAAAAAAAAATACTGTAACTAATTTATTGTAATTAATAGCACATAGTGTAAGGAGTATTGTTCAAAATAAAAGAAAAAAAAAACAATCTTACAATTATAAAAAATCAAATCTAAAAAGGCACGGACAAATAGTCTGTGGAGAAATAGTTTAAAAAAAAAAAAAAAAAAAAAAAAAAAAAAAAAAAAAAAAAAAAAAAAAAAAAAAAAAAAAAAAAAAAAAAAAAAAAATACTGTAACTAATTTATTGTAATCAATAGCACATAGTGTAAGGAGTATTGTTCAAAATAAAAACAATCTTACAATTATAAAAAATCAAATCTAAAAAGGCACGGACAAATAGTCTGTGGAGAAATAGTTTAAAAAAAAAAAAAAAAAAAAAAAAAAAAATACTGTAACTAATTTATTGTAATCAATAGCACATAGTGTAAGGAGTATTGTTCAAAATAAAAACAATCTTACAATTATAAAAAATCAAATCTAAAAAGGCACGGACAAATAGTCTGTGGAGAAATAGTTTAAAAAAAAAA